>OY756244.1:4175000-9685000 GCA_963576875.1 Acrobasis repandana
GGACAGACGGACAGACGGACAGACGGACAGACGGACAGACGGACAGACGGACAGACGGACAGACGGACAGACGGACAGACGGACAGACAGCGGAGTCTTACTAACAGGGTGCCGTTTGCACCCTTCGGGTACGGAACCCTAAAAATGTAAACCTTGAATGACGTTTGGCTGACATATGTCAACGTCAACGTCAAAGTGACAGTAAAGTTTTTTTTTCTGTTCTTGATTATCTACTTAGGTATGTTTTTTCTTTGCTCTGACCGATGTGTGAGGTTCCCTGTGCTGATGTACCTTTTTGTATTGTGCTGTGTCTTGCAAACAAATTCGATAATCCAGTTAAATTTCCGTTAGTTTTGTCTCAAAGTCCGCTAAAATCCATGAGATTGGACTGCGGAAGCATAATGCCTTGCTTGATTAAAAAATTGCTTGTTCGACTCATGTCACCAGAAAAGCCAAAGGCAACTAATAAAATGACTTATTAAGGTGAAGAGGTAAGCAAATGGCCTTGAAGTGTGAAATAAATTGTTAACTCGTAAATATGGTGATAATTTCCATATTGCTCTTCGTCATGCACTAGATAGCCCTATAAATTATTTTATGAACTGCCGTTGAAACTATTATTGGTGATCCGTCTAGCTTTAAAACTTGCCGTGGCCACTTTTGGCGGAGGCAAGTTTTAAAGCTAGACGGACTAATGTAAATACTTTCAACGGTGGTTCATAAAAATAATTTGAAGGGCTATCTAGTGCATGACGAAGAGCAATATGGAAATATGTACATATATATCACCATATTTACAAGTTAACAATTTATTTCACACTTCAAGGTCATTTGCTTATCTCTTCACCTTAAGCTAACAAGTTTATTTTCTTGTCAAATTAACAACCCCGACTTTTAAGAGTTCACCCCCAATAACCTTTGAACGGCTGAACCGATTTTCATAAAACATAACTAAGAACAGTCTCGACAGACAAGGCTTTCAATTGAAAAAAACCGCATCGCAATCGGTCTATTCGTTAAGGAGCTACGAAACCACAGACACAAGGACATGTCAAACTTATAACATCCCTATTTTTCGTTGGGGGTTAAAAACATAGCTATTTTGCCAAAAAAATACAACGTGGAAGGGCAATATTGTACTTAATCGAACTACGGTAAAGTATAATGAAATATAAAAACAGTCAAGAAACAAAAAAAAAATCGACATTCCCATACAAATCGCCCGGGCGGCTGCACACTTTCGTCACAGGCCGGAAACTCCTAAGGTACGCGCAATATGCGTCACCCAGGCGTCCCCGTTCCCCGTCCCCGCACCTCTCCCCCGTTTTCGCCTCGATTTCTCACGTTGGCCGTCAAGAACCGGGGTAGAGGTGCGGGTGCGGGAACGGGGACGCATATTGCGCGTACCTTAGGAGATTCCTTTCTATTTACTCTTACTGTATTCTGTGCTTTCGTATGGAAATGCCGAAATTGGCTGGTATACTCCTACACCCTATTTATTACGGGTATGTCCCTTCCATGTTGTTTATACGGTACAAAGGTTGGTACACATATTTTATCTGATAATAAATATTTGAATACTGAAAAAACACTGTATCCCAAGCGTAAATAAATTGCCAAATAGTCAGCGGGGAACACTGAGCAGATAAATTGGCTCATACATAATATTATTGGCCGTAATTAAGGTAAATTGGCGTAATGTGGTCGCAAATGGCTCTTTTTGTGTCTCTAATTCGTAGGTACGTCAGTAATACTTTATTTAGTGATTTATATTATTTATTTATGTAGTTAACTTCATACACAAACACAAGGGTAATGGCGGACTTAAAGCCTAAGGCGTTATCTACCAGTCAACCAACCAGGTGATGTTGAGAAAGACAAGGGTATTAGGGTAGTGCAAAACTCAAATAGAAATATGGTGAAAATGAAGTAAGTATACTAAGTAATAAAAACAATAAACTACATACAAATAATACATACTAAGATATACTACTCACATATACTATATACACTAAGAACTATCTGACAGTTGTTTTAGAAAATGTGCCTTCACCTGTGATTTTAATTGATTAGCGGGTTTTAGCCTTCCGAACATCAACTGGCAAGGCGTTCCAGAGCTTTATAGCTTGGACAATAAAATAATGTGTAAAGAACCCACTCCGGTGAACTGGTATAAAAAGGCTGAGATTGTTAGAGGAACGAAGATCTCTGAGATGGGTGTCACCCAAAAATTGAATTTCATGAAAATTTACGAAAAAAAATTAAACTTTAAAACGTTAAAATTATGTTTTTGTCTTATAATTACCCCACCTGATCCCAGGCTACAGGGCAAAACCTTAACCCGATCGTCTTTGGTTTAGGCTCAAATTGTACCTGGACTAAATTGTCCAGAGGAGTTTTACTCAAATTTTCAATTCGAGTATCATTCTTCATTTCCAAAATATAGCGCCAAAATCAAAAAAAATAAATACCTAATTGAATTTTCGACTGCGGCAAAGCCCAAAAGGAGGGTTATGTGTTTGACGTGTATATTTGTCCCTATGATTCTATGTTCTCTCGTAACAACTAAACGGCTAAACCGATTTGAATAAATTATACATGGTTAGATTCGTCTTAACCACTAGAGTGTCATATCATAGGCTATATTAAAATTATTGGAAATTAAAATGGCGTATTTTTGGCGCCAAATTGCGCGGCATAATTTTTTGTCTTTTCAAAATCTATTGAGCGGGGTATCAAATTAAAGGATTTAATTCAAGGATTACAAAATATTATTTATTATTATTTATATGTTTAAATGAAATTTGGAGTAAGAAATGCTAAAAAACGACGATTTTTATGTACGATTCTATGTTCCCTCGTAACTACTAAACCGATTTTGATAAATTGTACATGGTAAGGTTTGTTTTAACCACTAGAGTGTCATAAGCTATATTAAAATTATTGGAAAGCAATATAGCGGATTTTTGGCGCCTGTGCGGCATAAAAAACCTTTTCTTTCCAAAACCTAACGAGTTGGACTGAGTTGGATATCAAATTAAAGGATTTTATTCGAGAATTACAAAAATATATACAACTTATATGTTTAAATGTAATTTTGAATGAGAAATGAAAAAACAATTTTTATGTCCGATTCTATGTTCCCTCGTAACTACTAAACGGATAAACCGATTTTGATAAATTATACGTGGTAAGATTTGTCTTAGCCACTAAAGTGTCAAAAGCTACCTATATAAAACTATTAGAAATCAAAATGGCGAATTTTTTGCGCCAAATTACGCGGCGTAAAAAAATCTTTTCAAACTTATCGTGTGGGTTATTAAATTAAAGAATCTAATTCAAGTATTACAAAAATATATACAACTTATATGTTTAAATTAAATTTGAAATGAAAAAACAACATTTACATCGCTTTGCCAAGCGTATTCTTGGTTGCATCCTAGGCATAACTGAGTACATGCAGTCGGGTTTTTTGTATTTTTTTTCATAATTACTTGTTCACTATTTCAGCCATAACTTTTTTCGTTTTTGACTTTCTCGAATAATTCTTTTTGCACCTTACAGCTCTCGTAAATACGCGTAAATCTTCATAACTTTTAAAATATAAGGGGATCGCACTTTTTCGTGAAATCGTAGCCAACACTGGAGCGAACGAAAAGACATTTGCAATGTTAAAAGATCATTTTCCAGCTTGACCTGACCGGGGTTCGAATCCGGTGCGACAGTCTGGCATGATGACTAGGCCACAGAGGTCGTCATATGTTTTACTTGAGCCTTAGTTCGATTTTCCGTTTTAGTTTAAACGCGCCCCAAATCAACGAGACAGGTACAGATTAGTTAGCACTGACGCCATTAGGCCGCTCCATTTATCAAAATCCGAGCTTTTGTTGCAAAACCATTAATTTTGCTAAGTTATGGATTCTGGATGGAGTGCCAGAAGGATTTGAGACTGGATTTTAAAATATATTTTTTGACGAGTGAGCGAAGAGGATTTAGTGGCAGCTTCATCATCAGACTAGTTCTATGATATCTTTTTATTATTATGCATTTTCATCCATACCTATTTATTTTATAAAAAAAAATATCGCGGCAACATTCTCAATATAAAATGGCGCACTCGTTGCGTTTGACACGCTCGTGGAGATGACAAACACCTAATTGAAAACACTATAGCCTATAAATTTATATCAACAGAATGCAAATCAACAAATTGCAAATGGAACCTACTTTTTACTTCCTTTAAATATATTATTATAAAAGACTCGAGTCATATTGGAGGACTCGTAAGTCATGTTCACTAACAAAAATGGTTGAGCTCTCATTTACGAGTCCAGTCTCGAAAAATCGAGTCTCGTCCCTAAATTAAGACTTAAAAAACTCGAGTTCTGTCCAACACTACATTAGTAAAATATCTCTAGGTCTTCCATGCTCACATGTTAAGCTAAAGTCCCAATATAATTATTATATAAGTATAGCAGTTGTCAAACTATGTGAGATGCCTTTACCCAGCTTAATATGTTTTATATTAACTCGCACCAGTGTTAGCCACTCACAGAAAACAACATCTCTTAGTTATTCAGTTACACAATTGATCCCCAAATCACGGGTCATCGGATCTCGCATCGATGTCACGTCCCTATCAATATTCGGAGTCTGTCGGTGACGCTTGCTCGATGGACCATTTAAAAACCATTTATTGAATCCGAATCCTTGACTGCCAAGATACATATGATACTCATCACGTCTTTTTTTCTTGTGGAACAAACAGAGCCAATGGGTCATAAAATACAGGAGCCATTTAAACGTCATAGAGTTAAGCATGTTAAGCACCTCCTTGTGTAGACTATACTTGGGCGACTATACTGGGCATAAAATAACTCGAGGGTTTCCATACTTCAGATGGCATGTTAAGCCGAAGTCCCAAATGTAATTTACTATTTAAAGTAGATTGATGGCATATATAATAATATGTCATCAATCTTAAACGTTGCGTGATTATTAGAAGCCGATTTTACAATATCTGTAATTATTAGAATGTGTATTTATTTTTATAATTATTTGAAGTTGTTTTGATCAAGCGTCACTACCAGTTCTAACCGACAGTGACTAATATGCTTCATTTATTCATTAATACTTTACTTGAGAACAGTCACACGCTCCAAACAACGGCAGTCGTTATTCGATTCGAAAAGAGAACAGCCGCGTTGTATAATTGCCACAGGGTCAAAAACAGAGTAATGAGCGATAATTAAACAAGGGCATATTTTTTTGATCCATCCGCTGTTAAATTGTGATCCCGAGCTACGATATTTTAAGACCGTAACATATAGCAGTCGTCAAGCTATGTAATTATGATGCACTCAGGTACCTACATACACGAAAATAACATCTCTTAAATCAGTTACACAATTGATCCCCGAATCACGGGTCATCGGATCCCGCATCGACGTGTCGTGACTCACGTCCCTATCAATATTCCGAGCGTGCTGGTGACATTCAACGATGGTCCCATCTGAAAACCATTTGTTGGATCAAAATCGTATGTCAAGAACTCAGATTATTTATCAAAATCAAATCCAACCAGTCAAATCAATATTTCATTCTTCACTATATTTTTTCTTAAAATCGAATTAATAAATATATATTATTATTTGTAGATATAGTGACAAATCCCACTGTCTGAGCAAGCCCCAAAGTAAGTACAACTTGTGTTATGGGATACTAACTTAACAATACTATCATCTTCATTATCAGGTCTTTTTTAGTCTCCACTGCAGGAGCACGACCCTCTCTGTACTACCAGAGCCATGCTTAGCCAGAGCAGCCAGAGGATTTGGCCTACACTCTCCATGCTGGCCAGACGGGTTAGAGAGGTCTTACTGATGTTTTGTTTAGCTTGTATTTCCTAAGTCGCCTTCTACGACATCCACGGGAAGACTTGGAGTTGTTCAATTCTACTGTGCCGGGAACCACACGGCATCTTACATTACTCGTATGTTATATCTTTATACAAGACGACAAAAATAACATGACATTAATCTTTTTATTGTTGCTTTGTCTCCTACATACCTCTATATAGATTACCTACAGCATTACTTATTTACCTGCAAGCAGGCAACGTACAACTGCCCGTGGGAAAAACATTTAGACTTAGATGGACCTGGGACATTTTACGGTTGTCGCGATGTAAGCAGCTATGGAAAAAGTTTTGTTTAGCTTGTGTTTCCTGAGTCGCCTTCTACGACATCCACGGGAAGACTTGGAGTAGTCCTATTCTTCTCTGCCAGAAACCACACTGCAAAATAAAAAGACCAATTCCACCTAAACCACGCATCATTCACCACATAATAATAAATAAATAAATATATACGGACAAATTACACTGATTAAGCTAGCCACATGATCATGTGTTCGATATTCCGAGCCTGTCGGAGAGATTTGCTCGATGGTCCCATCTGAAGGACAACCATTTGTTGAATCTAAATCGCCCACATTGTGACCAAGACGCCTTGATGGATAGACCTTGTTAGATTGCCAAGAATAATCTTATTTTTGTCCATACTGGTTTGGGAGAAAAGAAAATACTTAGAATATACCAGCTGCTTCTCTTGTAAATTATACTGATTATATAACGTCTTACAAAATATACAGAAACTATTTTAACGGTGTATTCAGTCCATGATACTGAACAACTTTCCCCAAGGAACATATATCAAAATATGAAAAACAGTTTTTGACTTTCCAAACAAACTCATATCAGCTGATCGGTCAACTTGTATGGGAGACCAAAAATTATTTTTCATATTTCGCTATATGTTCCTTGCGGAAATTTGTTCAGTATCATGGGCTGAATCCAGATTTAAAATAGTTTCAGTATAAATACTTTTAAACTATCGCGTTGCATTATTATTAAATTAATGCATACGGGAATTAACGCGTAGGCGTCATCGCTGCTTCAGTCAAGCTGGGACCACGTTCGGTGAAACCCGAACGAAACGTCAGCAAAATAAATTAAAAAAGGTACGTTTCGCGTTAGTTCCCGTATGCATTCATTTTATAGTTTCAGTATATTTTGTTAGAGCCTGTATATATTGACGCAAATATAAAAGCCGATCGAAAGATCGAAAATCTAAATTAGCGGCTTTTTTTTGGTGTTCCCTGGCCAACACTGGTGTCAGATTTTTCAAGCTGCCTAAAGGCATCTGACATAGCTTGACGACTGCCATACACTGATGATGACAGCCGGGACCAACGGCTTAACGTGCCGTGCTTCGGCACGGAGAAGCTCTAGAATTTTTATGCCACTTGTGATCACGCATCCAAGTGTGGACCACGCCCGATGTAACTTAACTTCCAACCCATCACTTTTTTGTTTTTTTTTCCACCTACATGCAATTACGTTAAAAATGGTCTTTGAGTCACTCAGCTCTTTAGGCTCTGTCTACCTCGTTAGTGATAAAGACATTAAAGTTTGTTTAATTTTTACGAAGAATTTTATAAATCATTTATTGTTTTTAGATTTTATCAATATGATCCTATCAATCTTAAGAAAAATAATTTACAGAAATTGAAAATATATTAAACGGCCTCTCACTGAGCATTCAAGTTGGGAGCATACTTTTGAAAAACTATGGTACCAATCTGGAATCATGAAAACATTTTTTACTTTTTCATACAAAACTGATCAGCTGATCGGACGACATTTATTAGATTGTAAAAAAAACGAGATTACAGCGTTGGCATTATAAAATTTTTATATATATGCGATAAACAGTTGTTCAAATCAGTTGTTAAAAATGATGGATTGAGTCCCCTCTTCTTATTAGAATTTTTATATATGTATATATACTTATCTAAACCATTTATAGCATTTATAATAATACATACGTTAATGATTAACTAGCAGAGTTCATTCAACACCACACGTAAGTGGCTTCATTAAAATGAGTAACCCCGCATCGGAAATAGATTAACCCCAATGAGGGGTGAACACTGCGCACTTGACTGCGTAACGCCTACTTTTATGATAATGTATAGGTGTTACGTAACCGTATATTCTGTGGGACCTCGACCTCTAGGTGAGTTCCCACATAGAAGATAGTAGGACAAGTGGAGACTATAGACTTGATAACAACACAAATTATATATAATTTACTATCTGATATTGACAACTTGTTATAAAAGAATAATACTAGTGGTTCTGTGAGAATAGTAGACCTCGCGAGCTCTTACAACCACGAAATAACTGATATTTTACCGTTTCCCTGGTTTATCAAAGACATTTAAGAGTTTGGAAACCAACCTACCAATGCTTGAAAGTAAGTAGAAAGATCCACCCTTTACCCATAAGCTCCACCTTAGTGTAAGCGACGTCACAAGCCCCCACAATGGAACTTAGATGCTCTGTATCTTTGTGAATTTTTATAATTAGAACTAATTAGAATATTACTTTAATTTATTTATTTAATTTTATTGAGCCAAAAGCTACAATAGGTAGACTTAATGCTAAAGCATTATCTCCCTGTCAACCTTTACGAGAAGAGAAACAGATAGAATAGTTGGCGTCTAAAATAGATAGAAACAATCCAGAAATAATAAGTACTTTTAAATGATCATACATAAATATCGTATAAAATAAATATACTATATTTATAAATACAACATATTATATACATACATATACATACATATATATATTTGAAGATCAGAAAGAAACGATGAATTCTCCTAATTGTTGAAAGATTCAAAAAGTAAATCATGCACTTTATTCTTGTATAAATGTCTACTAGATATTTGTCTGATGTCCTCGGGCAATGCATTCCAAAGCCGTATAGCTTGAGATTTAAAGGAATTGGACATGAAGCTAGATCGATAAAAGGGAATTTGAAGCTTGAGCGTGTTACTGGAGCGAAGTTGCCGATCATGCATGTCCGCAAGATATTGAAACTTACATTTCAAGTATTGCGGAGAAAAGGGATTTTTAAGAACTTTTGTGACCTGTCGTCACCTCTATTCTACATAACTATCAAACCAGCTCACAAAATTTCACGAGAATCGGTTAAGAAATGTTGTAGGCAAGAACAACCGAAGAACTAGAATTCGGACACTCGAAAGAATTTATGCCGAAGTTGAAACGAAGAATTCTTTTACTTCGCTCACTTGGCCAACTATAGTTAACTATTTTACATTTATCTCTTTATTGGGGCAGAGAAAGCATTTTGGGTCTTGTAGCTCTAAGCAGTAATATACAAGTAATCTAAACGGATAGATTCCAGGGCACAAGACTCAAAGACCATTAGCGTGATGATGGGCGAGAAGGTGGAATGAAATCAAAATAAGGGTTGCTAGCAGCATCACCTGCTAACATGATTCGTATTTTTACTTATTCCCTCGAACAGCTTTTAATACCTAAATAATTTATACTAGTGGTTCTGTGAGAACAGTTCACCTCGCGAGCTCTTATAATTATGCAATAACAAACACTTTACCCTTTTCCAAAGCCATTCCAGTGAAATCTGTCCATATACAACTATAATGTGCCGTTTCCGGGAACGTTCTCAAATTCCCCGGTAAAGTTCCCAAATTCCCGACAACTTGGGAACGTTCCCGTATTTCTAGGGAATGTTACAGAATATTTTATATGTGTATTTGAATTATAACCATATTAAGTGATGCATTTACGTTAGTAAAATATATTAACAGTGATAAAAAATATGTCTGATAAATAAAATTACAACTTTCCCTGCCATTTCCATTTTTTTGAATCATTCCTGGGAACGTTCCCGGAAATCTGGGGGACGGGAACGGCACATCACTATATACAATGCTACAGTAAACGCATCCCTCCCTTTCTCCCCTCCACTCCCTTTTGAAGTAGAATAAAGTTCTTTATGATCCTCCTAAATTTAATTGAAATCCGTTAATTAATGACACTACAGCAAAGTTCCCCCATTTTCCCGCCATTTCTTCCTCAATCAAAAAGCACTATCAACTGTCATCTATACAATATTTTTACATTTTTTTGTAATAAAGTTAAATAAATAAAATAAATAAATATCCTTAATAATCCCAAGGCCCCTGAGTATCTCATGTTTCCAACTTTTAAGTTCTACTCATGAGAAATCCGTGCGTTCTTCAAATACTCTTACCCTAGCTTTTCCTTCTCACCGTACAGGTTTTTTCGATAACTCTTTCTCTGTGACTGCTGTACGACTCTGGAATGCTCTCTCTGATTCCATCAGAAGGGCTCCTAGCCGCGACTCCTTTAGCATTAAGTCCGCCTGTTGTACTATTACATTTGTATGTGTGTAAAATAAAGTGTAAATAAATAAATAAATAACTTAAAACTTTTAATAAATCAAGGAACTTGTGTGCCAATTATCATCAAAATCAGCTGAAAATTGTGACCTGCAGGCGAAAACAGACAGACGGACAAAATCATTTTTGGCCTATCTCGAAACAGATTCTTCGCTCGCTCAGTCAATGATTTACGTATTTTTCAATAAGTACCTAAATAAAACCTATACGGAACCTACTCGTAATATACAAGTGCCACATGAAATGGCGTGAAAATTCCAATACGAGCCGTCGGCAGATTCGGCAATTACGGAAAATCGGCGAAATCTGCCATTGTATTGAATATGGTGAGCAAATTTGAGAAAAATCTGGGAAAAGTACGGTGTGTTTTTATTTTAAGTATTGGGAATTTATTTTTATTTATTTATTTTATTTTAGAAGGAAGACCAACAGCTATCAATTAGACAATAAGTAACAGTATTGGATATTAGAAAGCCAATTACAGGTCTTCACAAATATACACTGTTTATGTTTACAATAAAGTTGAACATAACTACACACTGTAACAACTTAATATAAATATATGAAATTACATAAAAGTAAGAACCATGCTAATGGAGCAGATATTCGTACAGTAACCGCTTAGCTGTCGCTATAGGAATAAAATTATTAGTGTGTTATAGCTAACAGTTGTCTGATTTTTCGAGCTGCATACAGGCACCTGACATATCTCAATGACTGTTATTTAGCAGCAATAATTACACACTAAACTAGTGTGCAGGTTTCCTCAAGATAATTTCCTTAACAGCAATACTATAATTCGATGACCTCCGTGGTGTAATGGTCAACACGCTAGTCCGCCAATCCGGAGAATCTGGGTTCCAGTGTTGCTTTGGAGATCGGGGTGCGCTTTCCTGCTTTTTCTTCTCCAACTATAACATGCATGTTAATGGTCACCCAAGGATGCCAAAGACCTTTCAAAATGTAGAAGAAATAGCCGGAACAGTTTAAATGATTTGGCTATAGTTTTACAACCGGCCGCCTGCCTGACGTCAACCCTCCTTGGGAATGTATTTGTGCGAAAAGTTTTCCAACCGGCCACCGCCCGACGTAAACCCCCCTTGGGAATGCAATTGAAGCACGAGATGTTTGTGCTTAGTCCTTTAGTCACCTCTTACGACATCCACAGGAAGAGATGGAGTGGTCCTATTCTGACCCGGAACCACACGGGCATCCTCAGCCAGGGAATATATGTATATGTATTTGTATATGTATTTATTATGAAATATGGCATTGTTGAGATCCCATTATACAAGTTTAAAAACTTACTTTGGGACTAACTCAAGTGTGATTTGTCGTTGTCTATATCCCATGCATGAGTCAGATTACACTAGAAACACAAAGGTAAAAGTCGGGCTGGGCTTGGATTGAACCTGGAACTTTTTTAGGCCACTACCGCTTGAGTGAAATGATACTTATATGTCAGTAAGACAAATATAATATACAAATATGGCGTTACTCCAAAAACAACAAATGCGAGTGTGGTGTTGTCCAATCAATGAACCACTTATTGTCATGCCCAAAATGCCCCACGTCATGCACAATATAAGACCTAAATGAGGAAAATGACCGGGGAATCACCGTGGCCAAATACTGGTCGAATTTGATTTAATTAAATTAATAAATAGCCTTTCGATTCGAGAAGAAGAAGAAGAAGAAGAAGATAAATTGTGATCAAGTACTAATCATTTTTAGTCGCACTCAAAGAACAATAATGAGTAATGTACCATAGAGGACCTTAATGAGGCTAACGACAGAGGGATCGCCGTGGCCACATACTGGTCAAAGATGATTTGAAATTGAAGCTACAGTGAAACCATTTCGACTCGACAAGAAGAAGAAGAAGCAATAATGTACCTGCTTCCAAGACCAGGGTGCGCTTTTTCTATTTTCTTTTCCAAACATAATATGCATGTCGGTCATCGAAAAATGCCAAAAAAATAGCCGGAATAGTTTGAACGATTTGGCCATAGTTTTACGGCCGGCCGCCAGCCTGACATCAACCCTCTTTGGAAGTGCATTTGTGTGCAGAAAGTTTTACAATCCACCCGACGTCCACGTCAGTTGTAGCACGAGATGTTTATGCTTGTTTTTCTTTAGTCGCCACTTACGACATCCACAGAAAGAGATAAAGCGGTCCTCTCCTAGTCGTCAATTTTTTCTATATTATGTATTTTTTTATATCTTACCACTAAAAATCCCTAGGAAGTATAATCGTATGGTCACCCCGGTTTTCAAAAGCCTGACAATTAGAAGACAGACAGTGAAGTCGCTCTACGCTTTAAGTACGCTTACAATTTCTTTTCATTGCATCTACAATCGGTATTGATCGACGCTTACGAAAGACTTTTGTGACAATTGTTTTACAACGTCTTTCGTAAGCGTCAATATACGGTGTAAATAAGTTCGCAGGCATTTCTTCTCAGTATTGGTTGTTGCGAAACGCTACCGGTAGATTTTCTTTAAAATAGTTAATAATTTAAATATAAATAAACACTACACGTAATGTATAGTTAAATTATTGGAACTAAATATTACTAGTTGCCCGAACCACAGAATAGTTACTAGTACACGTACCCGAACTCGCAAACTCCATATCTTGGCAACCCCTTGAGCGATTTGGCTCATGGTCGACCTTAAAATTTTATAGGCTACATCTACACGCCTACCAAATTGACACCTTTACGCACACCATCTATCATTATGTTCAAGGAGAGGAAAAATACTAGGGCACCCAACGAGATCTATGTACTTACGTACTAGAGAAGACGCCACATACAACAGTAGTGTTCTATTCATCATAGGCTATCACTGTTCACCTCACATTAGTCACTCGCTAGCAATACGCGCATAATACACTCCACGATTCATTAAAGAAAACACTGTCAACTTAGTCAAAAATGCCTTGGTGTGTGTTGAGATACTGCACTAGTAATTCAAAGAATAAAGCAAAATATAAAGGAATAACTTTCCATCGGTAAGTAACTAGATTTCATTGATTGAAAATTAAATACGGACTGCCAAATTTCGGCTGCCATAATGTATGAAGTGAGTGAATGATCTGTCAACCGATTGAATAATTCGTCATAGACTAACAAAACAGAAGTGAAATGTAGACATCATAAATATGCCTACATTTCACTTTCTTCATGGATGCATCGAAAAACTATTTGTTTGCTACTCAGTTATTAATGTTTGTAAAACGTTTAAAAATGTTTATATTTATAATTTTTATCTACATATGCTATAAATGCTTTACAAAAGTTTCCTAAAATCCTATAAATCCTTTATAAAATTAAGTCACATCTCGTAACGTCTCACTAGAACCTCCGAGGGCTCAAAAGTTTTGTATGTGGGGGCTGTACGCCTACATTCTGTTACAAAAACCTACAAAATTTCTGAGCCCTTTGAGGTGCCCCGCGCAACTTGAAACTACTATCAGATTTTGGATCCAAGATGGCTGCTTACACATTTTTGATGTTTTATTATGTTTGTCCCTATAATTCTGTTTCCTCGTAACTACTACACGGCTAAATAGATTTTGATAAATTATATGTGGTTAGATTCATCTTAATCACTTGAGTGTCATAGCACAGAATAAATACCATTAGTAGTCATAGGCTATGTTAAAATTTTTGGAAAGCATAATGGCGGATTTTTGGCGCCCAATTGTGCGCAGCATACGTGTATGATTATAAGTATAATACATTAAATACATAGATAGCTAACAAAGAAAAAAAAACTAATAGGTATACAAGTACAAGAAATCACCTTCTTCTAGTGCAAAACATTATGTAAAGAATTTAAGTAAGAATAATAAAAGGTTACCAATGAAACAGATATGTGCAGTTTAACTTTTACCTTTATAAATATGATAAGAAAAAAAAACAAAGAAAAAACACATTAAGAATGCAGCCGCCTCCCCTTCCGTGAAGATCGTAAAAGCTAGTCGTGGGTCTACAATCTAAAAATCTATATAACTATACAACCATCCATACACCCATCCGTACATCCAGCCATACTTACCAACATTCGCGTTTGTTAAAATATATGTAGGATTTAATTTGAATCATGATTTAAATTGGAACGTAGGTAGGTAAAAATATATTGACCTTTCTGTACTACTCTCGTGTTTAGTCTATGAGAATGAAGAATGAATGAATAATCGAATCTGGGACATGACCGTGTAGGAAGACGCCGAGTCTATATATTCATGTCGATGAGGGCACCATAGACATGATGAATTTTTCAAAGATATATTAGAGGGAAAAATAGAAGGAAGAATAAATAAATAAATATATAAATATATACGGACAAATCACACTGATTAAGCTAGCCCCAAAGAGGCAAAGGAAGATTTTATGGGCCGGCTCGTCCGGGGACTTCCCCGGACGAGCCGGCCCATAAAATACCACACTCTTACAGAAAATCGACGGTCGAGTAGTAGCTTCACCGCTTCTATGCTTCGTTCGGTGAGTGAGAGAGCCGGAGCCCCCACCGTCCCCCCTCCAAGTTAAATTATTTCATGAACTGCCGTTGAAACTATTATTGGTGATCCGTCTAGCTTTAAAACTTGCTGTGGCTACTTTTGGCGGAGGCAAGTTTTAAAGCTAGACGGACTAATGTAAATACTTTCAACGGTGGTTCATAAAATAATTTAAATTTACTTCTATATTCACCTTAATAGACTGACTAAATTCAATATAATTTCCTTAGAATCACGTCGGAAATACACTTTTGCCAAAAGTGGTCGTTTTTCGCAAATGTGTGTAGTAAAGCTTAACGTTCTTACTTTAAACTGTAAACAGTAGTTCATAAAATACTTTAAAGGGTTATCTAGGGCTTGGTAGTAGCAAAATTTTAAATAATATCTCCGTTTTCTTTGAAATGATTTATTCTAAATGAGGGCAGCACTGGACCCCGGAATATTCAGGTACGGCCTTGATAACTTTTAATAAAATAGTACTTACATGTTAAGATTGATTCAGCCGTGCTCCTGCCCTCACTAAGTTTTAACACCCATTTTAGATATCATAATCCAAATTTTAATACGTTTCAACGTAGCGTCTACGTCAACAACACTTTCTATTATAACCCCATAGTTCACAAGTGTGGCCAGTATAAAGATATTCTTGCCAATCACAGAGACTTAGATATCTTTGGTTTGAACTTGTTTCAATTTCTTAGAGCAACTATTAATGCTCTGGGGTCGGAAAGCCCTTAAGTGGTTTCTAATTTGTAATCCCAATCCCAACTAATATTATAAATGCGAAAGTGAGTTTGTACATTTGTTTGTTTGTTTGTTAGTTAGGAGTACTGAGAAGGACATAGGGTACCTTTCATCCCGGAAAAAAGTAATGTTCCCGTAGGATACGCGAGCAAAGCCGCGGGTAAAAGCTAGTAAATGTAAGTCACTTAAAATTTTTGAATATTCAGAATGATATTTCTTGAGGGTAGTGCGGTTTTTCTTTTTGTCTCGTGTTGCTTTTCAGCTCACTTTTATTTCATATGACCGTCACTGCTCTCAACAATTTATTAAATTTGTTTTACAATTAGTAGTAATTACTATGTTTATGTATACAATGCTCTAATTACTTAGCTTATTTGTTGTTTAAATAAAGTAGGCATGTAAAATTATAATTCAACTAGCTTTTGCCCGCGGCTTCGCTCGCGTATCCCAAATCCCACGGGAACATTACTTTTTTCCGGGATGAAAAGTACCTATGTCCTTCTCAATACTCCTAACTATATGTATGCGAATTTTTAAGAAGATTTGTTTAGTAGATAAAGCGTGAAGAGGTAACAAACAAACAAACAAACCAATAAACAAACAAATGTACAAACTCACTTTCGCATCTATAATATTAGTTAGGATTAGGGTAAATCCACCATTATCACGCTGTAAACACAGTTTTGGAGTACAGTCTAGATCTTACATGTATATAATTGTATTTATTTTTGTATATGATTGTATTCTGTTTGTGTTTTAATAAATAAAATTAAAATAAAATAAGAAGAAGACTCCCACCATCACGCTAGCTGGCCTTTGTGTCTACTGCCCTAGGTTATGTCTACCTGTTAGGAATAGACGTGATAGCGTATCAACATTTGTCATACAAACGTAATATGATTTACGAGAGTCGTATCGTGGGATTTCTCGCAATTTATGAGCGAGGTGAAAAAATGAGGGGCTTAGTATTACGGTTTGACACACGGGCAGTAAGGATGGCGAACATAATTGGGAACACATTCTTAAAACATGCCTTGGTCTGTTATCACATTGACATTAAACAGCTAACTATACTGTACTGTAGAGTTTGAAAATCTCCAACCAACGCACTTGCAGTAATTACTCGTATATTGTCAATCTATAAGTCTTTTTAATCATTGTTGACATTTTTAATTTAATACTACTTACTATTACTACAATTGTTATTATATAAATTTATATACCTATAACTTCGCAATCCCCTGCTAGGGTTCGTGTACTTACCTACTAACCATCTTATGAGTGCATGTAAGTGAAAAATATAAAATATGTGTCTGTACCAACTCAAGGAATGTTAAAACCGTGCCTTATTGCGCAATAAAATATATTTTTTAATGTGATGATAAATGTGATGTTCATTATTGTTTATAGTACAATTAATAAGCGAGCTGAAAAATGAGGGGCTTAGTATTACTGGTTTTGACACACAGGTTGTAAGAATGGCGAACTAAACATTCAACTTGTTTGAAAAACAGGAACCCAGGGTGAATAAACGTGAGGCTTGTGCAGTTTTAATGGACTGTATGATTTTACTTTTTTTTTCTTTAACTTAGTTACTTAGTTATTTAATAAAGTATCCTTTGTAACTTATATCTTATTTATTTACTTGACACTGACTTGTGACAACTTTTTTAATAAGTACTACAGTCAACAACAAGGTTTACGAACTTTTGTATATATATACCGCGCCATATCTCAACAAACAGAATGTTGAGATCGCGCCATATTTTCACTCCGGGACTGCAACATGAGATTCTTCTAAGATGGCATAAAAGGATTTCTCCAGGGTAGGCGCATATGATACTCTGTGTTGCAGGTAGATAACCACTAACCACTTATTATCTGGTGTGTTGTGTACCTATTTGCCTATAGTTGTTTCATAAATCTACTCATTAAGTACTGAATTACATGAAATTCTGATCGAAGATACACGAGTCATTTTATTTATTTTTTTGTTTTTTCGTGTGTGTGTAAGTGGCCAACATTGTTTTTTTATTGAACAAATATGATGCACTATCACGACTTAATCTCTAATGGGGCAGACAGAGCATTTTCGGTCTTGCCAAAATGCTTTGCTCAAAAGTGGTCTTTGAATCTTGCAGCTCTGTAGCTGCAAGACCCAAAGTCAACGTTTAGCATGATGATGGGCGAGAAGGTGAAAAAAGGAGTCAAATAGTGATGGGTTGCTAACCACATCGCCTATTTACATTATTCACATTTACGCCCATTTTGTCGAACAAACATACGTATTACAAATACAAATACCGGAGTATCCAATTAGACTCTGGGAACTGTGCTCGCTTGTTCAGTATAGCATCATCAGCCACCTCAAGTCTACTCTGGATATAGGCCTCCCCCAAGGATTTCTAAAACGACCGATTGGAAGCGGCAAGCGATTTCCTGCAACCTTTCTTAGGTTGTTCGACCACCTAATAAATAGTTTTACTGAACTCACCTTAAGACGTGGCATAATTCTTCGAACTTAAAGGCAGTGTGTCACAAAGCTTACAAATATATCAAGGTCTACCTTAATATGAGCTTAAAATTTTTCACGGGATCACACAGTTCAATTTAAAATGGGTTTGGGACTTTTGGTGAAAATAAAAATGGATTTGGGTAAAAAATAAAATGGGTCGATGGAGTCAGAGTGCGGCCTCTAATAAATTAATTTGTGCTTGCTCGTATGTTATTTGATAATAACATACGATACTCTCCTTGATAGGAGAGCTTTTACAGGGCTTTGTCAACGGCATCATAAATTTAGGCAAATTCAGGGAAATGGACCAGTTCGGTTTATTTCTCGCCATATAAAATAAGGAATTCTTCCATACGGGAGAAAAGAAATAAACGGGCAAGTGCGAGTCGGACTCGTAAATGAAGGGTTCCGTACCACCGTACAATGTTTTAAACGCTGAAAAAACACGTTTCTTGTATGACGACCCCCTTTAATTTTTAACTTTATCTTATTTTTAGTATTTGTTGTTACAGTGCTTACAGTAATACATAATCGGTGAAAATTTAAAGTGTCTAGCTATTACGGTTCAAGAGATAGAGCCCTGTGACAGACGGACAGACAGCGGAGTCTCAGAAATAGGGTCCCGTTTGCACCCTTTGGGTACGGAACCCTAAAAACATAGAATTTACCAGCTGCCTCTCTTCCCGCGCAGATCGTAGAAGCCGATCGAGGGAATAGGCGAAAATGCAAATCATGTTAATAGGCGATGCGGCTAGCAACCCATCACTATTTTGAATCCTTTTTTACCTTCTCGCCCACCATCTGATATCTTCATAAATAATTAAGAATTTACTTAACTTTCACGCGAAAGTTGTCGCCTAACAACTAACTGGGAGGGTCGTTAGGGCAGCAAATAATACCATTTTTGTAGGGACTAAGAAAACAAGGCCTAAGCAAATATTGTAACTGTGTTACCTAATTAATACTTCAGAAAAATATATTTCGAGTTTGTACGCAGAGTTCCAGACGGTCTTGGAGCAAAGAAAACGCTTTTAATGGATCAAGTGATTTTCATCATCATCATTCGAGCGTATTACCGGTTGCATCCTCAGCGGTAACGCTTCAGAGCCCGGGGTCCGCTACATATCCTAGGTGATTTGAAGAGGTTACTGGTTTTTACACAGAGCGACTGCCGTCTGACCTCTGCAACACAAATGGTAGACCAGCACCAATCCTAGGATAGGGTTAAACAAACGCTAAATGGCGTTCGGGACCCACAGCATTACGTGCCTTCCGAAGCACGGAATCATCTTTCTTTTCAGCAATATCTTAACCAGACTGGAAACAACTATTCACAAAGTATGCTTCCCAGTGGGATTTAAACCCGCGTCCACCGGGTCACAAGGCAACGCCTTTTAACCACTGGATCACGGAGGCAGCCTTACTTATAATTGGAGAATCAGCTAGTTAACACATTGTTGGACACGCTACGTTTATAGACGTAAAGCAATTGTTATTTCTATTGTGTCTGGCTTAGTATCCAGCAATGTAATAATAATAAGCCCCATGTATTATACCTGCTTGACAACCTTAGTTTTGCGCTTACTACCATAGATTTCTGTTTATCCCGAAGGTTGACTGCTAGATAATGCTATTAGCATTAGGTCCGCCTTTTGAACTATTTCTTTTTGGTTATAAAGTTTAATAAATAAATAAATTAAAACATCCTGCATTAAAATACACCCCTCACCACATCACAAGCTCAAACGCTCTAGTTTCCGTAAAGCATTTCTTGTGTTCTTTAAATAGCGCGCGGTTACAGTGAAACGAAACGTATGTTCTATAAACTCAGCAATAGAGATGTGGACTGGGTTGAAAATAAATTATTTTGTTCTGATGAGAATTTTTTTATAGATTTCATAGTCATATCGGTTCGGGAACACCGCTGCAGTAGGTTGATTTCACATTTCGGTCGTACGTGGCAGAAAGTTCTTTTGGTTGGTTCTTACGGTGGTTGACTGCCAATTATCCAAGTGGTGTTGATGAAATTTTAATTTCTGACGGGTGGTGTGGTGGTGAAATTTTGCAGCAGGTATTAGGTAGAACAATTCCTCGGAGCATTCCCCATGATAAATGTGATAAAGAATGCACACGGATGCAACATCCCTACGTAGAGCCAGAGGATCGAGACGGCCGACGAATCTCTGCGCTATTTTGAACACGGTCACAAGAAAGAAGTTGGTGTTGAGGTGCCCCGGCCCAGAAATAGGAACAATATTCTATATGCGGAGTGACGTCACCGTCCTGTATTTTATTCAAATCCGACAAAAAATGTTTTCTTTTACGTTAAAAAAGTAACTGATTTGACTTGTTGGAAACTAGTGGATTCTCAACTGCGTGTCAGAATATATGTAGTCTTATCTAAAAAAACTATTTAACAAATGTTATTCCATGCTGGTCTGGGAGAAAAGAAAAAAACATAGAAACTTAATTCCGCCATTTACATTTATTGTTTTTAGGGTTCCGTACCAAAAGGGTGAAAACGGGACCCTATTACTGAGACTCCGCTGTCTTTCCGTCTGTCCGTCTGTCTGTCCGTCTGTCACAGGGCTATCTCTTGAACCGTAATAGCTAGACACTTAAAATTTTCACCGATTATGTATTACTGTGGCCAATATAACAACAAATACTAAAAATAAGATAAAGTTAAAAATTAAAGGGGGTCGTCATACAGAAACGTGTTTCTTCAGCGTTTTAAAACATTGTACGGAGGTACGGAACCCTTCATGTACGAGTACGACTCATACTTGCCCGTTTATTTTTTCTATTTTGTGTGAAAATCTTAAGGCCGTACCTGAATTTTCCGGGGTCCAGTGCTGCCCCCATTTAAAATAAATCATTTCAAAGAAAACGGAGACATTATTTAAAATTTTGCTACTATCAAAGCCTAGATAACCCTTCAAAGTATTTTATGAACTACTGTACCCAGGGCCGCAAGACCCAAAGGCCACTTTTAGCGTGATGGAGGGCGAGAAGGTGGGATCAAAATAGTAATGGGTTGCTAGCCGCATCGCCTATAGATATGATTCGAATTTTCGCCCATTCCCCCGATCGGCTTCTACGATCTGTGCGGGAAGAGAAGCAGCTGGTAGGTACATTCTAAAATCCTTTCTCCCAGACCAGCATGGAAGAGAGTTTGTGAAGGTGGAAAACGGAAATCAACATTGACATGATTGTAATTGGCGTGATAGTAGGTATGTATGTATGATTGAAATTCTCGCCAATTTTCTTGATCAGCTGGGGAAGAGAAGCCGAAGCAGCCGGTACATCGTTTGTCACAAATCAGCATATAAGGACAACTTTTAGAAATTCAAAAGTTCAGATTCGCACTGAGCGCGTTAGCAATGCCATTTCAGTGAAATCCGTCCATGTATAACGCTACAACAAACTTCCATAATTTTTTCCGCATCATGTTCAACATTAAAAAAATCGTACAAGCTTTTATTACGAGGCCTTAAGAGGGCGCCTAATGTGAGTAATCTAAATTTTGCTCCCGCTTCCACGCACACAAATTTACTCTAGCCGAAGCGAGACAGCGAGCCATGCGGGGCGTCTGTAATCGCGGTGGGTCAATGAGGTTGGTTCTGGTTTTGAGGTTTTTTTCGTATTACAAAGAATATTTAAGAGTTATTTAAAAAGTAAGACATATGATGACTGCCTTATGTTTAACACAATTATTATCCAAAGTTACAAGTGCTACATTATTGTATTTCTTGAATGCTTTCCGTTTTAGTATAATTCTGAGGTGATTTCGCAATATTTCTCTATCGAGATAATTTCAAGCAATCGTGTTTTCAAAACTTATCATGTTTAGAGTTAGTCCTGAAATTTGCTGTTTTTATTTCAAAGTGAGTATTTCGTTAATATGGATAAATATTTAAGATCGCTCTAAGAACTTTAGGGTAGTATGGGCTCTTAATACTTAAGACAAATGTATGTGTATGTATGTATGCCCATCGATGGATTTGTGTCGTTTTATTACAAGATTCCTATAGCCATCATCCTGCTCCATCATCAAATCAGCTTCTTGTTATAATAACATTGCATTGTCATCTGATGTACAATTAGCACACACAATCTCATCTCAATTGGAAATCGGGAAGTGACTAAAATTAAACTTGCAAGATTTGACCTAAACAAATAAAAGCTTGTGATACAAATATACACAACTTGCGTAAGTATAAAATCGTATTTTTAACCGACTTCAAAAAAGGAGGAGGTTATCAATTCGACTGTATGTTTTTTTTTATGTATGTTTGTTACGCGATATCTTCGCCAATTGTGAACCGATTTTGATAATTCTTTTTTTTTGTGAAAGCCCTTACTACCAAGTTGGTCCCATTTTAATTTGGTGAAGATATGATAAATAACTTAGGAGATATGGAACAAACTCCTAAAAAAATTGAAGTCGGTTGTTTTTTGGTTTAAAATTTAATTATTAGGCAGGTAATGCTGTACCCTGACAGGGCCCATGTATTATTTAATTAAGTGAAATTGTCATGATTTCACAAATGTTGCAAGAGCTCCCAATGGTCGCTCTGCTAAAATATACAATAAAATAAATTATGGAATTAAAAATATACCTATAACAAAACTTTACGTAAATGTAAACTACTCCTAATAAACTGGCTCAATCCATTAAGCTATGATGAAATGGATAATTTCATTAATAATGAGAATTTATGTAACACTTAAAATTAATATAACACACACACACACACCCTCACACCCACACCCAAACCCCCCCCCCCCCCCCCCCCACACACACACGCGCACGCACACACGCACACACACCCACGTAACAACTGAAATTATTGTTTTGTTTAAATTGTTTAAAAAGTTTTTTTTTTTACCTGGTAGGTACAATATTTAGCTTTATGGAGGAGCGGAGCCTACTGGCACTTCTGGCACAAAAGTACGCTCCAAGTACTATCTATTGTAACTATGCTACTTACCGAAATAAACATTTTTGATTTTTTTTTTCTTGATGTTTTTATATATGCGTGCATTGGTGCGTTCTCGCCCATCATCACGCCAAAAGTGGCCTTTGAACCTTGCGGCCCTGGGCTCTTGTCAGCTTAGAACCGCAAGACCCAAATTCTCTATCTGTCCCATAAAGATGTGATACTCGTAGTTTGAATGTAATAATAAATAAAGAAATGCTTTGGTAATAAATAAAGAAGGTACAATCGTAACAGGACCACTAAAACCACTGACAACAACTATTAAAGCTATAAACGACATATAACCGCAATTCCACGGACCAAATGTCGTAATAAGCAGTTTAGGGGAAACGTGACATATAAAGATCAAAACGGACCTAACCTATTCTTCTTAAGTGTGTACGAACACTGGTGTCAGATTTTTCAAGCTGCCCAAAGGCATCTGACGTATCACGTAGCTCAACGAATGCCATCTGATTACATCAATCATTACCACAGAATACAGTAAGAGTAAACAGAAAGGAATCTCCTAAGGTACGCGCAATATGCGTCCCCGTTCCCCGCACCCGCACCTCTACCCCGGTTCTTGACGGCCAACGTGAGACATCGAGGCGAAAACGGGGGAGAGGTGCGGGGACGGGGAACGGGGACGCATATTGCGCGTACCTTAGGAGATGCCGGCCTGTGTCATTACTATAGTCAATAATCAAAGTCTTTAGATAGTCAAAGAAAATATAATTATAAATAAAATCTTTATTTACAGTTACATAATACAAATTACAGCCCTGTCTTCTAAACTAGGTGAAACCTGTATGTTGGGATAAAATTCCTTCCCAATCAGAGGATTTAATCTTAAAAACTAAGTTTGTGAACTTCGTATAGATTATCTAGTTTCCAACAAAGTCAAATCAGACACTTTTTTCCAAACGTAAAAACAAACATTTTCTATGAGATTTGTATGAGTTATCGAATTGTGACGGCATAGTTTTTTGGAGTCAAATAGCGCACTTAAAATCCGTTTTCCTGCATAAATAAGTCTAAAATCACGTTCAAAATGGATGTAATCAATGACAAGTGACATTATTTTGTGACGTTTTATTCTCATATCAGTACCAAATAATTTATGTTTGACCCAGGAAACTACCCAATTACAAAAACTTGATTAGGTACTAAACTGGTTTTGGGTGGGGTATGTGTGTGTGTGAGAGAGGGTGAATGCGTGTGTGTGCGCAATTGCGTGTGTGGGTATTTGTGTATGTATGTAATAATTACGGGGGGGGGGGGGGACATATGTTAATAACTACTTAATTACTAACGTACGTAACAGATACCCAACGTCTTTCAAGCTATTGGAAGGCACGTAAATAGCAAACTTGTAGACTAAATACACATAAGTACCAGCTGCTCACATAGATGGCAGCACACATATTACTAGCAAACCTGCGAAAGACAGGATATAGGTTCAAACACTTACTAGCAAAAATAAAATGTTAATACTTACTTACCTACTACTGGTATAGTGAACTAGTGTGTGCTAGTGTGCAGGTTTCCTCACGATAATTTCCTCCCCGGAAGCAAGTGGTGGTAGTGAATAAACGGGCAAGTGCGAGTCGGACTCGTACATGAAGGGAGCCGTACCTCTGTACAATGTTTTAAAACGCTAAAGAAACATGTTGTATGACGACCCCCTTTAATTTTTAACTCTATCTTATTTTTAGTATTTGTTGTTATAGTGGTCATAGTAATACATAAACCGTGGAAATTACATGTATCTAGTTAATGCTATTATAAAGATCGAGTTAGAACGCTGAAAAAAACACGTTTCTTGTATGACGACCCACTTCAATTTTTAATTTTATCTTATAAAGGGTCTAACAAAATATACTGAAACTATTTTAAGGGTGATTTCAGTCCACGATACTGAACAACTTTCCCCAAGGAACATATATCGACATATGAAAAATAATTTTTGGTTTCCCATACAAGTTGACCGAAAAGCTGATCCGTGTTTGTATGAAAAGCAAAAAAATATTTTTCGTATTTCAATATATGTTTCTTGGGGAAAGTTGTTCCGGATCATAGACTGAATTCACACTTAAAATAGTTTCAGTATATTTTGTAAGACGTTATATATTATTTGTTATATGAAATTGAAATTGAAATTGAAATTTCAAGTATCTAGTTAATGCCATTATAAAGATCTAGTTATAAACACTGAAAAAACAATTTTTTTGTATGACGACTCCCTTTAATTTTCAACTTTATTTTATTTTTAGTATTTGTTAATTGTTATAGCGGCCACAGTAATACATAATCGGTGAAAATTTTAAGAGATAGAGCCCTGTGACAGACGGATAGACAGACGGACAGACAGCGGAGTCTAAGCAATTTTTTTTTAATAGCGTCCCGTTTGCACCTTTTGGGTACGGACCCCTAAAAATGACCGTTCAGAAGTACAGGTCGCGCCTGGTGTGGAACGAACTTGATTTTGCACTAAGGAACTTCGTTCTCGCCGGGGGTATCACGGCACTCCCCTTGTTTATGCCATACCCAACTCTCGCTTCCACACATAAGCGTCCATTACGAACATATATGTAAATACGTGTGTTTTATTTATATATTATAACACGAAAGGGCCATAACGTCGTATTGTTTAACTGTACTCTAGGGGGATACGAGTAAATTAATGGGGAACCAACTTACTTCAACTTTAATGTTCAGTGCTGAACTTCACTGACATGTATTTAGGGCACGAGTAATCTAAACACGCCACGTACTTTAGCGTAGATTTCGCGACTACGTCTCCAAAGCATAGCCTGTTTTAAAACGTAGTGGTCACATTTTCTGTACGCACGTTACACCAGGACATGTATGACGCTACTAAGTAGAAATGTCACCTTAAAAGAAGTTAATGTCATTAGACAATGTCTTTTAATTTTTGCTGTATTAAAAAGAAACATTATTATTTTGTCATATTATCAGGTAACATTTTTACTTTTGACGTTTGGCGAAGTCTCATTCTTGCAAGAGTAAATGCCGATAAGGAGAAAAGCGACGCGACGAGCGTAGCTCAGTTTGTATAGAAAACTCGCCTACACCTACCCACTGAAAACGCGTCACCGCGCGGGAGCGTCAGTATGTAGAAACCGCGCTCCGCGACGGTGCGCGGTTCAGTGGGATAACCGCCTTAATCAGATTCTCTAAACGTACATTACAAGGTCTTTGTCTTACTATAGGTATTACCTAAAAACGGCGCGAAAATTCACAAATCCGAGTACCTATTAGGAACTCGGATTTGTGAATTTTTGTGCCGTTTTTATGACACTGACATCTAGGCAAATATCTTTTTAATTTTAAGCATGGGAAAGCCTAACATTTCTCCTTTTTTAGATAAGATAAGATAAGTTTTTTATTTGCAATAAATAGGGTTAATACAGGTGTTGGAAAAATACAATTAAATACAGTAGCTTAACCTATTTAGCTATATTTAATAGCATGCAAATTTTTCATACATTATTAAAATATTATTTAATCAAATTATTCATGCATCGAATTCGCAGTCTTTAACTTTATGTTCTAAAAACTCTTTAATTGAATAAAAACTTTTTTTAGCAGCCATTTGCGCAGGGATGATTTAAATTTATTAAATGGAAGCTCTTTAAACACCATAGAGTCACCATAGACACAGAATTTTATCTTTAAACACCATAGAGTCGCCATAGACACAGAATTTAAAAAAATAACAAACTGTTCATGAGTACTAAAATTGCCTTGCGTATTACGGATGGGACATTGCCAAATCAACCATAGGTGCGCTGCAGGCTGCAGTGGTAAAAATAGCTACCGCAATGGCGCTACGTGCACACGCTCTAATATAACAGAAAATTCTAGTTCCAGAATGTCGTAAATTCAAAAACATCCAAGTCGAGTGTTGAATTTTCATATTAGGGACATAAATATTCATAGTAAGTTATGAATACGATGCGAACGTCATAAGTTGATGGATGAGGAGCTAACGGGTGGAAATATACAGTCGACTTAATATATTAAAATAATCGAGTTGTACGTTCCGAATATAAACAACGTGGAAGCATCGCCACCGTTTACTATTAACCTAAATTAACTATTTCGTATCTCATCTGATTCATCTATATAATTTTTACCCTATTACGGAAAAGCCAAACGGAAGGGTAATGATTTTAGCAGTCTATGTATGTATGTATGAGGATATCTTTGTGTGTTTCACCGTAGCATCCAAACTACTTATCCAATTTTCACAAAAGAGATGTCAATCGATTCGCCATTATCTTCTAGGTGACATAGGCTACATTTTGTATGTAAAAAAATCATATAACGAATGTTACATACAAAAAAGGGCGAGAAAAAAAAAAATTTTTTGTTTCGATATCGAGTGGGAAATCAAATGAATTAGCACATTTCAAAAATAAATACATTGTTAGGCATAAATGGCTGCTGAATTGGATACAATACAATAAAAAAAAATATTGCACCAAATTATACTATCAAATAATTCCCGTAGTAGGGTATTAGTTTTTTAAACGTCAATCTTGTTAATCTTATATATTGAATTAGTATTAGTTGTTTTGCTAAGTTAAAAATTGTATTTTTCTCAAGTAATTCAATCACAAACAGTGGCAACACCCCTAACTGTTGACGTATTCTTGGGCCAATCACAATACCCATCTGCTCCGGGAAGAGACTACCAGGCGAAGTATATTTTTATACCATGGGAATTTTGTGGAAATTAATTTAAAAATTTACAATAGAATGTAAAGTACCTACTAATGTACGTTCAAGTGGTAAAAGCCAGTAAGTAAAATATTCCAATTTTTAAACTATAATTTGACAAAACTATTAAAACTCTTATGACAAAAGACTTGTATGGAGTCGATTCTTTTACAATTATTTTTCCTGTCAAATGAGAAAAAAAGGACTTACCTTTGAGCATAGTACTCGAAGAACGCGACGAGGATCTCAATGGAGCGAGTCATGGCAGCCCACATTTCGTGAGGCTTGCATTTTGGATTTAGAGAGGGCAGGCGGGAGCCGTCGGACATCTAGCCTCGCATTTCATATACACTGCATTGTAAAACGGCGCACATTTGTTTTTTTAATTGAAACTGCTGTTCACTTTTTTACAATTATTTTAGTCACTTTTACACACTTCTCAAATGTCACTTAAAATGCAGTTGAAGTAGTTACTATAACTTTATAAGCACTTCAAATCCAAAATTACCTAAAGTGTGTTCAAATACTAATCAGTTTTTAGCACACACATCTAAGATTTTTGATATGACTTAAAAAAATAACGCCTAACAAAATATACTTAAAGTTTATTAAGTTAAGATTCAGCTCACGATACTGAACAACTTTCCCCATGGAACATATATAAAAATACTTTCCATAGAAACTCGGATCAGCTGATCGGTCAATTTGTATGAGAGGTCAAAAATTATTTTTCATATTTTGATATATGTTCCTTGGGGAAAGTTGTTCAGTGTCATGGGCTGAATTCGTTCTTAATATAGTTTCAGTATATTTTGTTAGACACTGTATATTATTATTTTGCTAAAAGACAGTAGCCAACTGAAAGAGTTGATAAGAAATGTGATAATTTTGCTAAAAGACAGTAGCCAACTGAAAGAGTTGATAAGAAATGTGATAATTTTGCTAAAAGACAGTAGCCAACTGAAAGAGTTGATAAGGAATGTGATAATTTTGCTAAAAGACAGTAGCCAACTGAAAGAGTTAATAAGAAATGTGATAATTTTGCTTACACTACATTACACTTTATTTGTGTATGAAATTAAATTTAAAACAAATAAATTAATAAATAATTTGAAACACATACTTATAACAATTTATATAAAGAGTGTAATAATTTCTCATTAATCCTTCAAGACCCCAAATGCATTCTCGCATCAATTGATGCCATCGGGTCTTGAGATTAATAAAAATAATATTGAAACATATGACGCTGTTTACTGATGACTTTTTAAACTTTTAAGACTTTTTAATGCAGTTATTTAATTTAAGAATACTAGGGCAAGTTGTTTTATAAAAATATCGATTTTTCTAGCAAGTGTTAAACCGATATCATGAAATTATCGTTAATTCTAAAAATAGTTGGAAATAAATCTTTGTATACATTTATATACCTAAATGAAACTGTAGAGCCAAAAAGCCGAAAAAATACATAAACAAAAGGTTAACAAAGGAGTCAATTTATCAAACGTGTCTCATAATTCATGAAGCACCTCTTAATTTAGGTAATGCACACTCCAATATGGGTCACGGCTCACGGCTCACGGCAATATTTTAAATTACCTAGTGTTGTAAAAAGCTTGAGTCTGAAAAACTTAGACTCAACTTAAAGTGAACGAAAAGAAACGACGGGACTGAAATACATTTTTGTAATTCGACCAATTGAAAATCGTAAAATTACTGTTAAAACCTATTTATATTTGGAAAGAACGAAAGTTATGACCAATTGAAAATCGTAAAAGTAGAATTAAAAACAATTTAGAAAGTACGAAGGTTCAATTTAAATATTCCTTCATGCTGACGATGTTTTCATGATATTGCCATCTAATTAGTCATATTCGAGTGTTTAAAATCGAGTTAACCTTAACCCATCAAATATGTAGTTATAATTATGGATCAAATATCTTATTTTTGTTTTAAACAACAACTACAATTTAAAATAAGCCTAATCGGATGTTTAATTAAATTTATTCAATTGCTACGAAATCAGTTTGCAGGAATTTAATTTGTTTAAATGGAATCTTTATTGTTAATTTTATACAATAATAATTTTTTTAAACCCTGTGATTTGTTTCAATTATCAAAAAAATAAAAAATTAAATAACAATGTTTAGACTCTGGCCCTCAATATTTCACATCACTATGTATTACAATGGGGACGAACCCATAACTTTAGAATAACAATGAGGATCCATAGCAGAGATGATTAGAAAGAGGGGGGGGAGGGGGAGATATACGATTAGAATACGGATGATTTAAATTTCATTTGAATCGGTTTTTCAGACTTTTATTTTCACACATATTTTATTTATTTACCTTTATACACAAATACAAGTCTAATGGCGGACTTAAGGCCATACCTATTTTCCGGGGTCCAGTGGTGCCCCCATTTAAAATAAATCATTTCAAAGAAAACGGAAACATTATTTAAAATTTTGCTACTACCAAGTCCTAGATAATTTCAAAGTATTTTATGAACTACTGTTTTCAGTTTAAAATGAAAATGTTAAGATTTGCTACGCACATTTGCCAAAAGTGGTCGTTTTTCGCAAATGTGCGTAGTAAAACAAAATTTTAAATAATGTTTCCGTTTTCTTTGAAATGATTTATTTTAAATGGGAGCAGCACTGGACCCCGGAAAATTCAGGTACGGCCTTAAAGCTTAAAGCCCTATCTACCTTGTCTTATATGGAGAATGACAGGGGTAGTGAAACAAAACTCGAAAAGAGGTATCGTGAAATAAGAACTATTCATGTAAATAACAATAAAAACGACATTTTATATACAACTTGGAAGGGACATACTCGTAATAAATCGAACCACGGGCTATACTAAACACTAACTATCACTAAAGTATAATGAAATTAAAATAACAGACAAATAACAATAAAAAATGTTTGCATTTCCATATAAAGGTGTGCGGCCGCCCTGACGATTTGTATGGGAATGTCGAATTTTATCCCTTCCACGTTGTATTCTTTTAATTAATTTAGTAAGTAGGCCTTTGCATTTTTATATTGCAATTGGACCTAACGATAAAAATAAGCAATTTGGACCTTCTAAATTAATAATCGTAAATTTAAATGAAATTTCGATCTTCATTTATTTTTACTTGTTTCTGAATAGATAGGTAAAAGCCTATCGGAAAATTCAAGCATCTGAAATTCGATTTTCTTCGTTAATTTTGTTACGCAAATTACTTTTTGGGCTTGTATTTGCATTATAATAAAGCTTATATGGCTTTTCTGAGCCAGGGGAATGGGAAAAGTGTCAAGTATTGCTTGCTAGGTCTACTGTTCCCAAAGAACCAGTAGTGAATAGTTAGTTCACACTAAAATGATATTTTGTTAAATTTTTTCTTACTTTTAACCTTACCCAAAATATTTATATCAGATTAAGTATGAGTATACAGGCTGACTTTTTATCCACCAGCAAAATTTATGGAGCAAGTTCAGTCCATGATACTGAACTACTTTTCATAAAAACAATTAAAGAAAAACTAAAATAAAAATTCACCTTCCCATACAAATCAGCACTCAGCCAAACGGATTTTGTATGGGAGCACGAAAAATTTTTATCGATTTTTAGTAACTTAGTTTTTAGTAACTAACTAAAGTAGTTTAGTGTCATGGACTGAACTTGCTCCAAAAATTTGGCTGGTGTTTGAAAAGTCACCCTGTATAAAAGTCATAAATTGAATCATGAGCATTTTGAGAAAATAGCAAAAATCTACAAAATCTTTTCACGCTGAAAGTGGCTTTTGGAAACTGTTGCCATTGGCTCTGTCTATTCGGTTACAGGGGGGTCACTTCATAATACGATAGTCGTCCGATAGTGACGTCCTATTTATAAGTCAAACTAAAATAGACTTTATTATCATTCTGTATTAATGCGCAATGTTGCTTGACACTAAAACACGGCTACGCAGTAACGTACGCCTTGCGTACCGGTTTTAAGAGTAACCCTACATATAAAAAAAAAACATTATTAGCACGTATTCTATGTTTCAGTTACTGCCTTCTTGGAAACAGTTTCAACATGAATGTGTTGTCCGTTAAAGAAATAAATTAGCTATATAAATACTCAAATGATTGGTCACTTAATACGACATGACTCCTTATTTAAAAACATACTAGAAGCACAGAATACAGTAAGAGTAAACAGAACGAAATCTCCTAAGGTACGCGCAATATGCGTCCCCGTTCCCCGCACCCGCACCTCTCCCCCGGTTCTTGACGGCCAATGTGAGTCATCGAGGCGAAAACGGGGGAGAGGTGCGGGGACGGGGAACGGGGACGCATATTGCGCGTACCTTAGGAGATTCCGGCCTGTGCTAGAAGGAAAAATAAAAGGTAGAAGTGGTCCAGGACGACCAAGAAAGAGCTATGTAGACCAACTGAAAGAAAAAGCAGGAGTCATGTCGTATCAAGCACTAAAGAGTAAGGCAGAGAACCGAGAAGTTTGGCGCATACTCCACCGACAAGAGCCACTAAGCTCTTAAATAAGACGAAGAAGAAATATTCAGTATTTGCGTCGCATGGAGCGTAGTGCGTACTGTTCGTAGGTCGAGGCGTAGTTACAAGTTACCGCGATACAGATGTCGGGTTATTTTGTGGAAATGTAAGTTAGTTAAAGTCTTTATTGCACCGAAACATTAATATACAACTAATTATGTTATTTTTAAACCGACTTCAAGAAGGCGCAGGTTATTTCTCAGAATATTTTTTTTATTTTTTTATATAATATTCTTAGACTGGACCGATTATTTTGTTTGAAAGGGTTCCTAGGTGGTTCCATGGTCAGGATCTACTGATGAAACTTAGAGAAATTGAGGAAACTCTTCAAATTTTATAGGCACACTTGAAGTGGTGGTGGTGGACCAAGATCCCAGAGCGATCAGACATAACTTATTTTCACACGGACGAAACCTCAGGTTCTCAGTAGCGTCTCGTGTGCTTTGTAATACCTGCGTGGTTGTGAAGCTCACCTTGTGACACCTGGGTAGGTACCAGGTGAGAAAGGTAACTAAAAATAAGAGTAACTTAACTTAAATTTGTATGTTTGTATTTTATACATATATATATATATATATATATTGTAAAATAATATTCTGAAGTAGCATCTATAAGTGTCAGACACTTTTCATGGGCCAGAACTTATGTCAGACGCTTTAAAGCTGCACAAAAAATAAATGAACTTAACTTATTTTTACATGTCTGAATTTTAAATATGTTATCCTATATCCTTATAATCCTATCACTAAATTTCTTTTTTCATTGTTGAATTGTTTATTGTGATAAAAACGACTTACATCTATTATATTTATCTATATTATATAAGATAAAATTAAAAAAATAAATAATAATAATAATAATACACAGATACATCAAGCAATAATTTCAATTTCAAAACATTAATAGTCATAAATTATAAATATTATCATGTCAATACAATTATTATTCATTATTCACTATCGTCACTATCGCAGTCGCGACTATTGCACCACTGGTCATTCAGGTTTTCACAATAAATCAATAGTGACTTTATAGTGAATTTGTCTGACTGATAAAATATAACTTTATTATAGTTAGATTAATAGCATATTTAAATGATTTTGCGACGTTATATATGCATTTATGCCAATTTTGGGATTTTTAAGATTTAATTTACTTTGGGGTTAGCTAAATCAGTGCGATTTGTTTCCTATTTAGTAGGTATACATATAGTTTAGAAGCTATCTATTTATTTGTTGATTTAATGTTATATTATAATCATTAAACCTTTTTATTATTACACTTTTTAGAATAGACAAACTACAACTCGAATCTATCTTGAATAGGTTTTTAATTTGCAAAATGAAATAAATAAAGAGCGAAAAGGATTTTGGGCTTTTATTTTTTGAAAATTGTCTTTTAGTATTTTTTGAAGAAAGCTTATTTTTTAAGTAAGTATTATGCTAATGAAAAATTTTTTTTAGAGATAATTATAAAGACGAGTTTTTTTTCTTTTTATTAATAACAGATAGGTATAGGTAGACCTATTATCTGTAAGGTTTTTTTTTGTAAACAATTAAATTACAAAAGTAAATGCTACCGATTTGAGAAGCGCAGACTTTTTGTTTAATTTATGAAAAAGCCTGTACTCTTCAAATTTGTAACATACTCACTATATAAATAAATAAAAATAAATATTTAAGGACAAATCACACTAATTAAGCTAGCCCCAAAGTAAGTTTATTTAAACTTGTGTTATCGGATACAAACTCAACGGTACTATATTTTATGATAAATACATATAAAGATAAACACCTAAGACCCAGGACAATTTGAAAAAGGCCATTTTTCAACTTGCCCTGGCTGGGGATCGAACCTAGAACCTTCCGGATTAGCGGTCTAGCGTGTAACCATTACGCCAAAGAGGTCATCAATATGACTAATTTAGAAGGTTATTTTTTTAATAAATATGGGGGTTAGTCCGTGATTAGTAAAAAAGCAATCATTATTTAAAATTTTGCTACTACCAAGTCCTAGATAATTTCAAAGTATTTTATGAACTACTGTTTTCAGTTTAAAATGAAAATGTTAAGATTTGCTACGCACATTTGCCAAAAGTGGTCGTTTTTCGCAAATGTGCGTAGTAAAACAAAATTTTAAATAATGTTTCCGTTTTCTTTGAAATGATTTATTTTAAATGGGAGCAGCACTGGACCCCGGAAAATTCAGGTACGGCCTTAAAGCTTAAAGCCCTATCTACCTTGTCTTATATGGAGAATGACAGGGGTAGTGAAACAAAACTCGAAAAGAGGTATCGTGAAATAAGAACTATTCATGTAAATAACAATAAAAACGACATTTTATATACAACTTGGAAGGGACATACTCGTAATAAATCGAACCACGGGCTATACTAAACACTAACTATCACTAAAGTATAATGAAATTAAAATAACAGACAAATAACAATAAAAAATGTTTGCATTTCCATATAAAGGTGTGCGGCCGCCCTGACGATTTGTATGGGAATGTCGAATTTTATCCCTTCCACGTTGTATTCTTTTAATTAATTTAGTAAGTAGGCCTTTGCATTTTTATATTGCAATTGGACCTAACGATAAAAATAAGCAATTTGGACCTTCTAAATTAATAATCGTAAATTTAAATGAAATTTCGATCTTCATTTATTTTTACTTGTTTCTGAATAGATAGGTAAAAGCCTATCGGAAAATTCAAGCATCTGAAATTCGATTTTCTTCGTTAATTTTGTTACGCAAATTACTTTTTGGGCTTGTATTTGCATTATAATAAAGCTTATATGGCTTTTCTGAGCCAGGGGAATGGGAAAAGTGTCAAGTATTGCTTGCTAGGTCTACTGTTCCCAAAGAACCAGTAGTGAATAGTTAGTTCACACTAAAATGATATTTTGTTAAATTTTTTCTTACTTTTAACCTTACCCAAAATATTTATATCAGATTAAGTATGAGTATACAGGCTGACTTTTTATCCACCAGCAAAATTTATGGAGCAAGTTCAGTCCATGATACTGAACTACTTTTCATAAAAACAATTAAAGAAAAACTAAAATAAAAATTCACCTTCCCATACAAATCAGCACTCAGCCAAACGGATTTTGTATGGGAGCACGAAAAATTTTTATCGATTTTTAGTAACTTAGTTTTTAGTAACTAACTAAAGTAGTTTAGTGTCATGGACTGAACTTGCTCCAAAAATTTGGCTGGTGTTTGAAAAGTCACCCTGTATAAAAGTCATAAATTGAATCATGAGCATTTTGAGAAAATAGCAAAAATCTACAAAATCTTTTCACGCTGAAAGTGGCTTTTGGAAACTGTTGCCATTGGCTCTGTCTATTCGGTTACAGGGGGGTCACTTCATAATACGATAGTCGTCCGATAGTGACGTCCTATTTATAAGTCAAACTAAAATAGACTTTATTATCATTCTGTATTAATGCGCAATGTTGCTTGACACTAAAACACGGCTACGCAGTAACGTACGCCTTGCGTACCGGTTTTAAGAGTAACCCTACATATAAAAAAAAAACATTATTAGCACGTATTCTATGTTTCAGTTACTGCCTTCTTGGAAACAGTTTCAACATGAATGTGTTGTCCGTTAAAGAAATAAATTAGCTATATAAATACTCAAATGATTGGTCACTTAATACGACATGACTCCTTATTTAAAAACATACTAGAAGCACAGAATACAGTAAGAGTAAACAGAACGAAATCTCCTAAGGTACGCGCAATATGCGTCCCCGTTCCCCGCACCCGCACCTCTCCCCCGGTTCTTGACGGCCAATGTGAGTCATCGAGGCGAAAACGGGGGAGAGGTGCGGGGACGGGGAACGGGGACGCATATTGCGCGTACCTTAGGAGATTCCGGCCTGTGCTAGAAGGAAAAATAAAAGGTAGAAGTGGTCCAGGACGACCAAGAAAGAGCTATGTAGACCAACTGAAAGAAAAAGCAGGAGTCATGTCGTATCAAGCACTAAAGAGTAAGGCAGAGAACCGAGAAGTTTGGCGCATACTCCACCGACAAGAGCCACTAAGCTCTTAAATAAGACGAAGAAGAAATATTCAGTATTTGCGTCGCATGGAGCGTAGTGCGTACTGTTCGTAGGTCGAGGCGTAGTTACAAGTTACCGCGATACAGATGTCGGGTTATTTTGTGGAAATGTAAGTTAGTTAAAGTCTTTATTGCACCGAAACATTAATATACAACTAATTATGTTATTTTTAAACCGACTTCAAGAAGGCGCAGGTTATTTCTCAGAATATTTTTTTTATTTTTTTATATAATATTCTTAGACTGGACCGATTATTTTGTTTGAAAGGGTTCCTAGGTGGTTCCATGGTCAGGATCTACTGATGAAACTTAGAGAAATTGAGGAAACTCTTCAAATTTTATAGGCACACTTGAAGTGGTGGTGGTGGACCAAGATCCCAGAGCGATCAGACATAACTTATTTTCACACGGACGAAACCTCAGGTTCTCAGTAGCGTCTCGTGTGCTTTGTAATACCTGCGTGGTTGTGAAGCTCACCTTGTGACACCTGGGTAGGTACCAGGTGAGAAAGGTAACTAAAAATAAGAGTAACTTAACTTAAATTTGTATGTTTGTATTTTATACATATATATATATATATATATATTGTAAAATAATATTCTGAAGTAGCATCTATAAGTGTCAGACACTTTTCATGGGCCAGAACTTATGTCAGACGCTTTAAAGCTGCACAAAAAATAAATGAACTTAACTTATTTTTACATGTCTGAATTTTAAATATGTTATCCTATATCCTTATAATCCTATCACTAAATTTCTTTTTTCATTGTTGAATTGTTTATTGTGATAAAAACGACTTACATCTATTATATTTATCTATATTATATAAGATAAAATTAAAAAAATAAATAATAATAATAATAATACACAGATACATCAAGCAATAATTTCAATTTCAAAACATTAATAGTCATAAATTATAAATATTATCATGTCAATACAATTATTATTCATTATTCACTATCGTCACTATCGCAGTCGCGACTATTGCACCACTGGTCATTCAGGTTTTCACAATAAATCAATAGTGACTTTATAGTGAATTTGTCTGACTGATAAAATATAACTTTATTATAGTTAGATTAATAGCATATTTAAATGATTTTGCGACGTTATATATGCATTTATGCCAATTTTGGGATTTTTAAGATTTAATTTACTTTGGGGTTAGCTAAATCAGTGCGATTTGTTTCCTATTTAGTAGGTATACATATAGTTTAGAAGCTATCTATTTATTTGTTGATTTAATGTTATATTATAATCATTAAACCTTTTTATTATTACACTTTTTAGAATAGACAAACTACAACTCGAATCTATCTTGAATAGGTTTTTAATTTGCAAAATGAAATAAATAAAGAGCGAAAAGGATTTTGGGCTTTTATTTTTTGAAAATTGTCTTTTAGTATTTTTTGAAGAAAGCTTATTTTTTAAGTAAGTATTATGCTAATGAAAAATTTTTTTTAGAGATAATTATAAAGACGAGTTTTTTTTCTTTTTATTAATAACAGATAGGTATAGGTAGACCTATTATCTGTAAGGTTTTTTTTTGTAAACAATTAAATTACAAAAGTAAATGCTACCGATTTGAGAAGCGCAGACTTTTTGTTTAATTTATGAAAAAGCCTGTACTCTTCAAATTTGTAACATACTCACTATATAAATAAATAAAAATAAATATTTAAGGACAAATCACACTAATTAAGCTAGCCCCAAAGTAAGTTTATTTAAACTTGTGTTATCGGATACAAACTCAACGGTACTATATTTTATGATAAATACATATAAAGATAAACACCTAAGACCCAGGACAATTTGAAAAAGGCCATTTTTCAACTTGCCCTGGCTGGGGATCGAACCTAGAACCTTCCGGATTAGCGGTCTAGCGTGTAACCATTACGCCAAAGAGGTCATCAATATGACTAATTTAGAAGGTTATTTTTTTAATAAATATGGGGGTTAGTCCGTGATTAGTAAAAAAGCAATCATTTGCGCTACCAATGAAACTTAGAATGTCCGAGCCAAATTATATATTTTATATTCGTGACAAAAAATGTGTTTTTTTAAACACAAACCGAGTAAGTACAATTAATTTTATTTATTTTGTTTTTAAACTTTATTGTTTAACAATGAAATTGTCTTACAATTGGCGGACTTAACGCTAAAAGCGTTCTCTGCCAGCCAACTATAAACAGATGGATAAACAGAGATAAACAGATAATTCGTTGCGGCGCAAAATAATTAAATAATTACATACCAAATAATACACATACATGCATATATACTCATAATAAAGATATATATACGCATACATATAATATACATATATATATATATATATACATAATATTTAATTATGTATATGTATATATATATATATATATATATATACATAATTAAATAAATACAAATACATACAACCTACAATGAATGATGATACTACATAAAACTTGTGCGATGAAGAGGAATACTAAGGAGACGGGTATCAGTAGAACGAAGCTGCCGATCATGAGTGTGTCATGTACAATCATGTACATGGCCATAATTATCACATTCATGCACATAATATGTTTTAGACTGTACTTCAAAAATATATATATTTTTATTTTTATTTTATAATCGTTATTGTTCCAAAGAATCCAGCATGATTACAGTTGCTTTATGTATATACATGAGTACCTACCAAATTTTTATAAACATTTAATAAAACCACAGAATTTTTCCTAAAAAGAAATGCTTTGTCAAAAATGAAATATTGATCCGCCACTGATAAAAGTAAGGTCGATTAGTACCTATTAAAAGTGGACATCAAATGGAGACACCTTTTACATTTGATAAAGGTTGGTCCTTGAAAATTGATCCGTACGCGGTACGCCGACACTACGCTACTCGCAAACCTACGCCATTGTAGCGGCAACAGGTACGTTGACCCATATAAACTTTAATAAAAATAACAGAAAATACATTATAAAGAACCATAAAAAAATTACGGGTAATAATTTTAATATTACTTTAAAATTGACACTTGTTGAGTTACACCATTTCAGCACACGGCCACAAATTTTGAAAACAGATCGTGAATAATTTTGTATTGTATTTGCGGATTGTGTTTTCAGATTTTTAATTTCGATTTTTTTCTTTTTTCGCGATAAAAACGTAGGGATGCGTTAAGTACATCCAACCGGTATTGTGGTACTGGCAGGCTAGTATTAGCGCATGCTCACTAGGAAAATTGTACGGGAACCGACTATTATAAAAGGACTCCCCTGCCCCGTTTTCTCCTGACATTTCCCTAACTTCCACAGGTCTTTGGTTACATAGAGACAGGTCAATGTAATCTGGACGGTTTGAAAAGCGACAAAAGGAACATAAAACCACACGTAAAGAAGGTGAATCCACAGTTGGTCGGCTTTCAAGATTGGCTTGATAATTGTGTTGAATATACGCCATTTAATATTTGTCTTGATGTGGAGCTTTTGTACAGAATCGAGGTGCTCTTTTATTTGACGGGTTATAAGTGATTGTCGGGTTTTCTTGAATTGTAAATAACAAAAGGAGTATTGTTTAGCTTTTGTAGGTGTCATTGTGGTTGGTTTATTTATTATTAAGGGTAATAAATAGGTTTTACCCATGATTTTGTTTCTTTATTTAACTTTCTTACAAAAAATGTAGGTAACATGTGGACTTAAGGCCCAGGGCCTTTTTTACAAGTCAACCTATATGCTGCTAAAAGGTGGTGGTAGGTGGTGCTGATTTAAGCAACTTTTGGACGGTATGCCGTGTGGGTCCTGGTAGAGTTGAATAGGACCATATAGCAGAGATGGTAGACATAATGATGATGAATTAACGGGTCTGATATCCCAGTCTGATACATTTGTCAATTTTAAAAAATGTACCTAATGTCCAACCGACCACCTTTGGCCATGCAAGTGCATAAAAGTGTTGCCTTTGAGAGCAGTTTTCGCTACCAGGCAACTAAGTGCTGGAATAATATACCCCCTCCAATAAGAAATATCACTTCGAAATATACATTCAAAAAAAATATAAAGTCGGTATTGATGCAAAACCAAAAAAATGGAATACAGGCTTAGTTGTTCTGGTGGCGATTCTCCGATTTTGCAAAATGACTTTTAATTTATAAATATGTGTATGAGGTAATTAATTAAGTTATGTGTTATGTTGTGTGTTATTTACTCTTATATTATTTGTAAATATTTGAATATTTTACGTGGCCGCTCTGCGCACCGCGTCGTCGCGCACGTACGGGTGGATAATTTTTTTTTTTTTTTTTCATTTATTTATATCCAAAAATAACAATAATTACAACGTGTGCACCCATAAACCACAAAGGTTTGTCCGGAAGCATATTGTCTACATTCAATCTTAAAATTAGGTTAATATTCATCTGACATTATTTAAGTACTTATATCTATGGTTAAGTATTAGTTAATAAATAATAAACATAAATCATCACAACACCTGTCGTTCACTGCAAGACCGGTTTTGTATGCATCTATAGATGATACATACAAAACCGATGACCAAAAAACTATGTTTCTGATTACCTCATACTTATTAATTAAGTTTTGATTTCTATATTTTTATTTATTTTATTTGTTAATAAAATTTTATCTTTTAATTTTTCTGATATTCAAGTATTTACAATTTTAATCAATCAATTAATTTTATTAATGCAACAAAGTTTTGAGATATTACTGCGTGAACGTTTCTGTTATTCTTTTATTGTCTTTGATTTTGTGTTTACTTTCTAATACAATATAATTAAGTATACTCAATACAAATTTATCAATTTGGGTACTATCCCATTATTGCATTCACCCATTACAAGACACCGATGGTATTGTTGCACGCGTCCCTGTGAATCTCAAGGTAGCGGCTGAAAATCAGCAGTTTGTTCTGCGAGCAAACGTTTTGCTGAGCCACAACCTTTTGGTATCGATGCGGCATACACGGACTAACTTGCATTTTTATTTATTTTAAATTTTATATTTCTGATGCATTTTTTTTCATATTGTTATTGTATTTCTTTTCTTTATGTAATTTAAATGTATCGTGTGTGTATTTTTGTGTACCAATAAAATGATTTATATATCTAAAATAATTTAAAGAGCTATCTAGTGCCTGACGATTAGCAATATGGAAATTATCTCCATATTTACGAGTTAACAATTTAATTCAAATGAGGGCGCCACTTCAAGGCCATTTGCTTCTATATGCACCTTAAGTCATTATTACAAATAAATAAATATGACAACAATTATATTATGGCAGTAATTGGACAACACGACGTGGACAGGGATTCCACCCATTTGTGGTCGATATTCCTCCTCATCGTACCTCTCGATTCGCCTCCTCCTTTATTGTGCGAACCGCTAAGGTGTGGAATTCCCTCCCAGCGTCGATGTTTCCCCATACATATAATTTAGGGATTTTCAAGGCAAGAGTGAACAGGCATGTTTTGAGTCTGCGTGCACACCTTAGACCTCATCTTAGCTTCCCATCAGGCTAGATAGAGGTCAAACGCACTCACATTTCTAATAAAAAAAAAAAATCTTTCCATCGGTAAGTAACCAGATTTCATTGATTGATAATTAAATACGTATGATAAAATTCACGCCGCCGTATATTCAAAAATAGAACAGGATGTTTAAGAGTCTCCTTACCCGAGACAAAATCCGAGTTTCCCATACAAACGTAGTCTACGTTTTATTTTGAAACGACATGTCTGATTTCGGTAAAAATTTGTAACTTTAAAGAAATTGCATATATCTAGGGTTATAATTGGTTTTCACAGTCAAAATATGAACTTGAAAGAAAATATAGTGTATTATATCATTTTTGACCATCAGTATGGAAAAGTTCTACACCCTTATATTTTCCTTCAAGTTCATATTTTGACTGTAAAAACCAATTACAACCCTAGATATATGCAATTTCTTTAAAGTTACAAATTTTTACCGAAATCTGACTCGTCATTTCAAAATAAAACGTAGACTACGTTTGTATGGGAAAGTCTAGGGTAAGGGAATTCTTAAGATAGCTGGTCTATTATATATAATACTAGCTGTGCCCGCGACTTCGTTCGCGTGGTTGTCGGAACGTAATGTTATATAGCCTAAAGCCTTCCTCTATAAATGGACTACCCAACAAAAAAAGAATTTTCAAATCGGACCATTAGTTCCCGAGATTAGCGCGTACAAACAAACAAACAAACAAACTCTTCCGCTTTATAATATTAGTATAGATATATTCTATGGCAGCTTGAAAAATCTGGTATCAGTGTAATACCACTTACACAAAAAATAAACAGACGAATCAAATCAACTCGACAGCAAGGCCTAGTAAATCTCGATTGGTCTAGATCTGGAAACTATCAGATCAGACTAGATGACGTCACAGGCAGACAGCTATCAGACCTAGAAAATAAACCGTATCTCGCTCGTAATACTATTTTTCAATTTCTTCTTCTTCTCGAGTCGAAAGGCTATTTATTAATTTAATTAAATCAAATTTGACCAGTATTTGGCCACGGCGATTCCCCGGTCATTTGCTTCATTTAGGTCTTGTATTGTGCATGATGTGGGGCATTTCGGGCATTTTCAATTTCTTTTATAGCAATACTAGCTTTTGCCCGCGGCTTCGCTCGCGTATCCCAAGGGAAAATTACATTTTCCGGGATGAAAGGTACTTATGTCCTTCTCAGTACTCCTAACTATGTGTATGCGAATTTTCAAGAAGATTGGTTCAGTAGATAAAGCGTGAAGAGGTAACAAACAAACAAACTAATATACAAACTAACTTTCGCATTTATAATATTAGTTAAGAAGTTAGGAAAGTTCGGATATGACGTCTAACAAAATATACTGAAACTATTTTAAGGGTGAATTCAGTCCATGACACTGAACATCTTTCCCTAAGGAACACATATCGAAATATGAGAAATATTGTTTTACTTTCCATACGAACTCGGATCAGCTGATCGCTCAACTTGTATGATAGGCCAAAAATTATTTTTCATATTTCGATATATGTTCCTTGGGGAAAGTTGTTCAGTACCATGGACTGAATTGACCCTTAAAATAGTTTCAGTATATTTTGTTAGACTCTGTACCTATAATACGTAAATAATAAAAAAGCGGCCAAGTGCGAGTCGGACTCGCCCATGAAGGGTTCCGTAGCAGCAAGTAACATTTTACGATTTATGACTTATTAAAAAGAAACTACTTACTAGATCTCGTTCAAACCAATTTTCGGTGGAAGTTTGCATGGTAATGTACATCATATATTTTTTTTTAGTTTTATCATTCTCTTATTTTAGAAGTTAGAGGGGGGGGGGGGGACCAACATTATACCGCTTTGGAAGTGTCTCTCGCGCAAACTATTCAGTTTATAAAAAAATAATGTTAGAAACCTCAATATCATTTTTAAAAAATTTGGGGGTTTCCCACCCCAAAATTTATGTTTTTTTTTAGGGTTCCGTACCTCAAAAGGAAAAAACGGAACCCTTATAGGATCACTTTGTTGTCCGTCTGTCCGTCCGTCCGTCCGTCTGTCAAGACCCTTTTTCTCAGGAACGCGTGGAGGTATGAAGCTGAAATTTATACCAATTACTCAGGTCTACTGTCCCTTGAAGCTGTGAAAAAATCAAACTTCTAAGCCAACGCAATCAAAAGATACAGCCGTTTATGCCGCAAATTTTCGACACTTGCAAGGGAATCAAAACCTACAGGGTGCTTCCCGTGAACTCAGAATCTTGAAATTTGGTACGAAGCAACGTCTTATAGCATAGATAAAGGAAAAATTACGAAAACCATAAATTTTTAGTTACATCACATAATATATTTTTTTTTAATAATTTTAAACTTACTACCCATTTCCTCATAAACGCGTAGAGGTATTAAATTGAAATTCATACCAAATACTAAACCTTGCAGGTTTGTACGGAACCCTCGGTGCGCGAGTCCGACTCGCACTTGGCCGGTTTTTCTATTTTCGGGCGGCCGGACATAAAACTATAGCTGTGCTATAGCCAAATTATTTATAATATTTCCGGCTATTTCTTCTCCATTTTGCACGGTCTTTGGCATCCTTGTTATACTTGGATTACTTGTATAACATGCATGTTATATTTGGAGAAGAAAAAGCGGAAAATCGCACCCTGGGCTCCGAAGCAGCACAGTTGAGGATGCAACCGGGAACGCGCTTAGACGAAGAAGAAGAAGTTAGTTTTAAATACAAGCAGCATTTGTTGTTTGTTTGCTTAGTTATTTCAATATTGCTTGCAACAAAGCATCAATAGTTTCTCTGACTTTTAAATTCAATACCGTTGTAACAACCGACGTTCGAAAGTTAAGCTTTTTATTAACAAACGGTTAGTTCGCAATTGTGAACTAACAATAGTTGGACTAACAACATACCGAACTAGATTGAAACAATTCTGGATTTTTCTTTTTACAATTTCTGTACGTTTTCTGCAGATTTTGTAGCTTAATTGTTCACAAGAGAGAACACAGATAGAAAAACAGGAGGGTTAACGTCGGGCGGCGGCCGGTTGTAAAACTTTTCGCACAAATACATTCCCAAAGACGGTTGACGGCAGGCATGCAGGCGGCCGGTCGTAAAACTAAAGCCAAATCATTTAAACTGTTCCGGCTATTTCTTCTACATTTTGCAAGTCTTTGGCATCTTCGGGTGACCATTGACATGCATGTTATAATTGGAAAAGAAAAAGCGGAAAAGCGCACCCCGGGCTCCGAAGCAGCGCAGCTGAGTATGCAACCAGGAACGCGCAGAAGAAGAACACAGATAAAAGTCATACAACGGCAGACTTATCCCTTATAGGGATCCCATCCAGTCAATTTTTGTTTTTAACCGACTTCAAAAAAGGGGGAGGTTATCAATTCGACTATATGTTTTTTTTAATTTTTTTATGTATGTTTGTTACGCGATATCTTCGCCAATTGTGAACCGATTTTGATGATTCTTTTTTTTATATGAAAGCCTTTACTGTCAAGTTGGTTCCATTTTAATTTGGTGAAGATATGATGAAGCACTTTGGAGATATGGAAGAAAGTCCTTTAAAAAAAATTTAAGTCTGTTGTTTTTTTTGTTAAAAATTTAATTATTCAAGCACTTTATAAGGCATCTTATATAGCTTGACGAGTGCCATACAACCCCCTACAAAAAATATTCGCTAGAAAGCGAAAATCCTGTATTATTTCTAGATGTCGCTACTATCTCGCCCGCTAGCCATACGAAGAATGCTAGGTAGTTAGTCAGACGGTATCCACGAAAAATCAGAGATGGCGCTTGTATCATTCGTAGATTAACGCTTATACCGCCATCTTTCTGAAATTGAACGGCACTACGAAACTACCTTCTATCGAACTAGTAGCTCCATCTAGCTACAACATTTAAGGTGAGTGGTAGCATAAGTGGCGCCCTCATTTAAAATAAATTGTTTAAAACTAAATATGGTGATATTAAAAAAAATGATTTGTATCAATGTCCAAAAAGACCTTCAAACTATTTTATGAATAACCTTTGAAAGTAATATTGGTAGTCCGTCTAATTTTAAAACGGGTTTTCGCCAAAAGTGGCCACTTTTAGCGAAAACCCGTTTTAAAACTAGACGGACTATTAGTAATAATTTCAAATATTATTTCACCTTAAACTAAAAATTGAATTACGCTTCGAAGTATGAAGTTTGTCAGTGCTCTAGTGTTTTTCGAAGTAACAAAGGTACTTATAAAGCTCTGATAAAAGCTCTTCATTAAAACAGTCAACGTAACACAATTTGTAGTTTCTCTGACAGGATCCGTAAAGTTTATACCTACTTATCTACTTTCTTTCCGTGTTTTTACTCATCACAGATACTCTGTAGACTCTTGAAGGGCACGTAGCCCTGTTTTAACTGTACTTAATACTTTAGACAGTAGGTACCTCATCATTCTGAAAAAGCTAAAACCCGATTTTCATTTAAAAAATAGTTCTTAGTGTATGTACTACGGTACTACCTAGTTAAAAGAAAGTACCTAGTTCTTTAAGATTAAAAATCATATACCTACTTATTTTTAAACTCTTGTTTAGCTTATTTTGAACTCTGTAGTGAATGTCGTGTATCTGTAATTGATATTAACAATCATTAACCCTACGAATAATAATTCCTAGAAGCGTAACTAATCCCGAAAAATCATTCCACGCGATATGTACCGCGGCGGGCGGGGCTTAAAATATGAACCGCGCGGCGTGACAGTTCGCCACTCTCGAGTCGTGCGGTTGCGTCGCAAAAAGTTTCCTTTGAGAATATTGCTGTGCTTTTGCGAGAGTCGATTCATTAAATATGCCGTCATTTGCCGTGAAGTGGTGTAGAAGCCATACAGACATGAAAAACACAGGACTCGCCTTTCATATGTAAGTAAATAAACCCGATTTTCATTTAAAAAATAGTTCTTAGTGTATGTACTACGGTACTACCTAGTTAAAAGAAAGTACCTAGTTCTTTAAGATTAAAAATCATATACCTACTTATTTTTAAACTCTTGTTTAGCTTATTTTGAACTCTGTAGTGAATGTCGTGTATCTGTAATTGATATTAACAATCATTAACCCTACGAATAATAATTCCTAGAAGCGTAACTAATCCCGAAAAATCATTCCACGCGATATGTACCGCGGCGGGCGGGGCTTAAAATATGAACCGCGCGGCGTGACAGTTCGCCACTCTCGAGTCGTGCGGTTGCGTCGCAAAAAGTTTCCTTTGAGAATATTGCTGTGTTTTTGCGAGAGTCGATTCATTAAATATGCCGTCATTTGCCGTGAAGTGGTGTAGAAGCCATACAGACATGAAAAACACAGGACTCGCCTTTCATATGTAAGTAAATAAACATTTTAATAAGCGACCCCTGGGGAGCCGGCTGTTCGACTGACGCAGCGATGATGCGTGCGTGACCTTGTCGCGACCAATTGCATGCATCTTTGTATATGTGTGTATTTGAGTGTTTCGTTGTAATTACTGTTAGTTTGTTTGCGTAAATGGAATCAGAATCGGAGCGGCGAATGTAGGAGCGTTAGATTTCTAGAGATTATATTTCGATGCATAAACCCTTAGTATAAGGTATGTGCATCATGATATTCATGATCGAATGTTGTATGTAAATACTCTTGGTGTACCTTATTTAATAAAATAAAATAGTACTTATATCTTAGTATACTACTTAATAGTGTGTATGATCTGTATCTGTATGTAGTTTATTGTTTATTATTACTTATTGACAGAGCAAGCGAAGCGAGCAAAGCGTCTTAGTTTCAAGATTGTCAGTAAATGCTTTTGTAGGTCAGTTTGTCAGTTTGTCGGTTTGTTCTCACCTACAGCCTACAGGTAGCATTTATCAACCGATTCTCGTGAAATTTTATAAGCTGGTTCGATAAATATTTAATTTTTTTGTCAATTAAGTTTTCGGAAAATTTCAAAATGGCGGAGATATGGGGCTTTAAAACTTTAAGAAAATCATATTTCATACATTTCGAGAAAAAAATAATTATAAAGCTTTTTTGTTACAATACAATACAATACAAATTAAATCTTTATTGCACCATAATAATTCATAAAATAAAAATAACAAACACATATAAAATATTGGTACAAAGGCGGACTTATCGCTAGATGATATCTCTTCCAGTCAACCTTTGGGTAGAGGAAAAATTAATAGTACGGAATAAGGTGGGCGCAGTATCTATACCTAATTATATACTTAAATATTAATACTTATATATATACATACATAAGCTTATTCTATAATATATATATAATACATATACGATACTAAAATATTTAAATGTATTTAGTGACACTTAACAGAACTGAGACTTACTGGCATAACGACAGATAATATTTATGGAGACGATTTTTAAAGCTTGTTTTAGTCTGAGCAGTACGAACTCTACGAGGAAGAGCATTCCAGAGGTAGACAGCTTGGACTGTAAAGGATTTCGAGTAGAATTTGGTCGAATGAGTTGGGGTTTTAAGACCCTTTTAAGACGCAACTTTTTTGTCTGAATAACTTTTTTATCCGATAAACTTCAACGGGTTGGGACTAGTCGCAATGTAGATGAGCCACTAGTTAAGTACACTTTGTTATTTTTCACCATAGTTCTATTCGAGTTTTGCACTACCCCTGTCATTCTTCGTATCACCCGGTTGCTTGACAGGTAAATAAGGCCTAAGGCCGCCTTTTAAGTCCGCCATTACACTTGTATTTGTCTATTAAGTTAGGTAAATAAACATTCACCCGGGAAGGGATGGAGTGGTCCTGTTTTTTTAGGGTTCCGTACCTAAAGGGTGCAAACGGGACCCTATTACTAAGACTCCGCTGTCTGTCCGTCTGTCCGTCTGTCACAGGGCCCTATCTCTTGAACCGTAATAGCTAGACACTTAAAATTTTCACTGATTATGAATTACTGTGGCCGCTACAACAACAAATACTAAAAATAAAAAAATAAAAAAAATTAAAGGAGGTCGTCATACAAGAAACGTGTTTTTCTCAGCGTTTTTAACTTGATCTATAAAATGGCATTAACTAGATACTTGAAATTTTCACCGATTATGTATTACTATGACCACTATAACAACAAATACCAAAAATAAGATAAAGATAAAAATTAAAGAGGGTCCTCATACAAGAAACGTGTTTCTTCAGCGTTTTAAAACGTTGTACGGTGGTACGGAACCCTTCATGTACGAGTCCGACTCGCACTTGCCCGTTTATTTAAAAAAACAGAACCCTAAATCGAGGAATGCAATCGTAAACACACCAAGCGGATGTTTCGTTTCAAAAAGTCGTTTTTAATCCACTTTATTGAATTTCCTACGTACATGAGCGTCGTCTGCCAAACAGTATCGACAGAGTAATCAACCGTTTGCTTTTTAGGGTTCCGTGCTCAGAGGATGCCAACAGGACTCTATTACTCCTACTCTTAAGACTCCGCTGTCTGTCTGTCTGTCCGGCCGTCTGTCACAGGGCTCTATCTTTTAAATAAAATAGATAGAATTGGGAACCCTATATCTTGGGTGCTATTACACCTAGAAAATTGTATTAGGGTTCAAACTGTCAGTGATTTTGTTTATTTTAAACAAGTCACAGTGATCTTTCTCGTCAGAGCCTACCTATGACGTTTTTTTTTTTATAAAACTAGTAAAAGTGAATAAAATTAGTGGTTTTTCAACAATAAGTAGCTCAACGCGCTTACATTTTAAAATGCTGCAAATTACTGGCCCTATTGCAAATTCAGCATTTTTTTGTACGATATGACGCAATGTAATGTAATAGTATGTAAGAAGAAATAAAAATAAAATTACTGTGGCCGTTATAACAAAAATATGACAAAGTTAAAATTAGAATAAAATTAAATTGAATTTTATTTTGCATAAGTGTGCTATTTTGCAAAAGGGGTCGTCACACAAGAATTGTGTTTTTTTCAGTGTTTTAAACTCGATCTTATCGATTCGATAATGGCATTAACTCCATTATCGAATCGATAAGATCCGGCCTTGCCTTACAACGTAGCAAAACTGCCAGCCTTTTGGCCACGCTGCTGAGGGGTGATATCTTAGTACTACACAATTTTTAATTTTAGTTTTTGTTGTATAATTATGACTGTATAAGTATGACTTCTTTTTGAAATCATCAAATTTAATTGGGTATTTAATCAGTTCTGCCGCCAATATAGAGAAAAACTACCAGTCCACCCCGGCTTCGCCCGTGGTACACACATAGCCTATGTCACTCGGGGATAGTGTAGCTTTCCAACGGTGAAAGAATTTTTTAAATCGGCCCAGTACTTTTTGAGCCTATTCATTACAAACATACAAACATACAAAAATAGGTACAAATCTTTCCTCTTTATAATATTAGTATAGATATAGAAGTATAGATAAGTAGTTCCACTTGGAACCCTTGGAAGGATCAGCATGGGTCTAAACTCTAGACCCCTGGCGAATGGTTAGACTCAAAACATACCTCGCTGGAAATGTTTCGCTTACTGTTTCGAGTACTTATGATGTGCACACTTACCTGAAAAAAATAAATAAATAATTAGTAAAAGCACGGTATGCAACAAGGAACAATCGCGAGTCACATTCCTCCTGAGGAATACCTCCAGCCAGTCTAGTTTTTCTGTTGAAATGAAATGAAAAATTGTATTTGCAAGCAAACACGGTAAATACATTTGATATTACAAGTCATTTACACCTAGATTATTGAACAAGCGTGTTGCACCAACAATCGGCATGCAATTTTTTTTTTTTTTTTTAAATTAGTGCATCATCACAACAATAAATAATAATAGTCACTATTGAACAATATCATGCATGTCCAATAATTTACAGTATACAATATATTATATTTTTTAATAATAATAATTATATCAAATGATGATATAAGCGCTGCATGTCAAAATTTAAAGTCAAGAAATTCGTCAACGGTATAAAAGCATTTGGCCACTAACAATGTATTGAGCTGTTTCTTATGCTTTGAATATGGCAATGATTTTAGATTTTCTGGTAAACAATTGTAGAGCTTTATTGCCATGTTGTAACTGTTTCTGCTAAACGATTCGGTAGTGTGTTTTGGAATATCCAGGCGATTGGGGTACCTTTTGACAGTGGGATATTGTGCCTTTTTAATTGAATTATTATTTTTCTTTACAAACAAGCATATTTCTAATATGTACATAGAGGCTAGAGTCAGTAATTTAAGTTTTTTTAAATATGGGTCTACAACGGTCTATTGGTTCAGCACCACATAAGGTTCTCACAAGCAGATTAAATGATTTTTTTTGTTTTCTGTATCAGATTGTTACTTTTTAACAGACTTCAAAAAAATAAGTTTTTTTTTATTTTTTTATGTATGTTTGTTACGCGGTATCTTTGCTAATTGTGGATCGATTTTGATGATTTTTTTTATTTTAAAGGTTTTACTACCAAGTTGGTCCCATTTTAATTTTGGTGAAGATATGATAAAGAATTTTGGAGATATGGAAGAAACTCCTAAAAAAATGAAGTCTATTGTTTTTTATTTGTTAACTTTACATTTAATTATTAAATAAATAATAATAAAAATGAGCCATCTACTGAATTAACCCCACATACCTATTATTTGCTTATCAATGCCAGCAGGGCAGCCCTTTCCTTGTAGCTCAGGTATGTGATATGTCCACTTTATACAACATAGTAAAAGATACAAAAAGCTGTAATGACGGTCAACGTGGACATAATAGCGTATCTCTGCGAACCCAGCCTATTGTGGCAAAATTGTATGACAAGCAATATAACCGTGGGACTGCCGCCGTTGTTTAATGGTCAAGGCGTTTGCCTTGTGATCCGGAGGTCGTGGGTTCAAATCCCACTGGGAAGCATACTTTGTGAAAAGCTGTTTCCAGTCTGGTTAGGATATTGCCGACTTGGATCACCTGTATATCCGAAAATGGCGCATATGACTATTTAGCGTTTGTTTAAACCTATCCTAGGATTGGTTCCGGTCTACCCTTTGGGTTTCGGAGGTCAGAAGGCAGTCGCTTTGTGTAAAACCAGTAACCTCGTCAAATAACCTAGGTTAAGTAGCGGATCCCGGACTCGAAGCGTTACCGCTGAGGGTTCAACCGGGAATACGCTCGGAGTACAATGAACCAATATAAACGTGGGTGTATAAACAGGTTAATTTGTACAGGTATATTTTTTTGACGTGACAACGTCTTAAATTAGGTTGCGGCTGGGAGTCACTTATGAAAAAGTGTAACGCTCGGTAACGTTACGATGAGTCACCGAACGAGAGAGAGGCCCGCCGAATGCCTTGCGTCTCTCTCCCACTCAACTATGATCGGTCTGCCGCCGTTGTCACGTAAAATCTTCGCCCGTAAAACCGACTTTACAGGCAACCATTTTTTTTATTTTTTTTTATTTTTATTTAAAATCTTGAAAGTAGAATCACTAATAGAACACGAAACCGTAAAAGAAAAAACTTATTTTATAATAAATGGCTACTGACTTTATAAAACACGCGGCCGTTACCCTCCCCGTTCACCGGCTACCGCCCGCTACGAGTCCGGTAGCGGGCGTTGACGTTGACAAATGGGAGAGAAATGGCGCTTATTTATTCGTAGAAAATAATAAATAAATATATAAGGACAAATCACACTGATTGAGCTAGACCCAAAGTAAGTTTTTTTTTAACTTGTGTTATGGGGTACTAACTCAACGATACTATATTTTATAATAAATACATATATAGATAAATACCCAAGACCCAGGACAATTTGAAAAGGCCATTTTTCAACTTGCCGTGGCTAGGAATCGAACCCAGAACCTCCGGATTAGCGAACTAGCGTGTTGACCATTACACCACGGAGGTCATCAAAATGAACGCTAATACCGCCATCTTTCTGAAATTAAATGGCACCACTACGAAACTACCTTCTGTCAAACTAGTAGCTCCATCTAGATACAACATTTAAGGCGCTGTGGGTTCACAGCACACAATACTGTGAGTGTTTTTGAAAAATTACTGTTATTAAACTACTACAATTTATTTTTAAAATATTTTACATAGGAATCCTAAGGCTTTTTTACAGACAAACACAATATCCAAAACACGTCTGAGAATTTTTGGCTCGATAGAAAAAAAACACAAACATAACCTCACACACAATAAATAAAACAGCGGAATATCGTCGAGAGCGAGCAAAGGCCGGGACCCGTGCTCGACAATATTTAATTTTATTTATTATATTTATAATTTTATTTGTAGAAAATTTTCTTGTAATTTAGATTTTTAGATTATACATTTTTTTTGTTTAATTTTCATATAAAAAGGTTAGTGTCAAGTATAAAATACTTATAATTTTTTTTTAGAGGGTTTACAGTTAGAAGTATGTTTGTGATTTTTTTTCAATCGAGACTCAAATGCTCAATCGTGTTTAGGATATTGCGTGTGTCTGTAGAAAAACCTTAAAATTCCTAAGTAAAATTATTGAAAAATAATTTGTAGTAGTTTAATTACAGCAACTTTTCAAAAATACTCACAATATTGTGAGTTGTGAACCCACAGCGCCTTAAATGTTGTAGCTAGATGGAGCTAAGTACTAGTTCGAAAGAAGGTAGTTGCGTTTTGGTGCCACTTAATTTCAGAAGGCCGGCGGTATAAGCGTTCATTTTCTACGAATAAACAAACGCCAGATGGCGTTTGTTTATTCGTAGAAAATGAACTCTCCCATTTGAATGTCACCGCCCGCTACCGGGCTCGTGGCGGGCGGTAGCCGGTGAACGGTGTAACGGCCGCGTGTATTATCTATTTGTTCATCCATGCTAGTAGGTACCTAAGTAAGTACTCCAAATAAACGAATTTTCTTTCTTTTTTTAAGGTTCCGTACCCAAGGGGTGCAAACGGGACCCTATTACTGAGACTCCGCTGTCTGTCCGTCTGTCACAGGGTTCTATCTCTTGAACCGTAATAGCTAGACACATATTATGTAATTTTTTAAAGTATGAAATTTTTACTGATTATGTATTACTGTGGCCGCTATAACAACAAATACTAGAAATAAAAAAAAGTTAAAAACTAAAGGGGGTCGTCTGTATGACGACCCCCTTTAGTTTTTAGTTTTAAAAAACGTGTTTTTTAAGCCTTTTTAACTAGATCTTTATAATGGCATTACTAGAAACTTGAAATTTTCACAGATTATGTATTATTATGGCCGCTATAACAACAAATACTAGAAATAAAAAAAAGTTAAAAACTAAAGGGGGTCGTCTGTATGACGACCCCCTTAAGTTTTTAGTTTTAAAAAACGTGTTTTTTAAGCCTTTTTAACTAGATCTTTATAATGGCATTACTAGAAACTTGAAATTTTCACAGATTATGTATTATTATGGCCGCTATAACAACAAATACTAAAAATAAGATAAATGTCGTCATACAAAAAACGTTTTTCTTCAGCGTTTTAAAACATTGTACGGAGGTACGGAACCCTTCATGTACGAGTTCGACTCGCACTTGCCCGTTTATTCTTTTTCACTAAACTTTACGCGAACGAAGTCAGGTGCCCGACTTCGTTACTACTTATAATATTTATCTATAAAAATGTTTTCCTTCCACGTCAGCTTGTTCCAAGTGGCGCTGTATCATACTTTCTGGCCTACATTTTAGCCTAATTGCTCGTTTGGCTAATGATAATTATAGTAGTCTGCTCGGCTTCAAAATGAGGGTATTTCTAAGTTTGGCTTAACGAGACTATTTCGGAAGATGCTTTTGGATTTGGTGCAATATTACCGATTAAATTTAAAACAAATATACAGAATATATCTTTGGTTTTTATTACGAAACAAGATAGGCACATAATGACGGAATATTTATTATTATATTGTTTGTGATTGACGTCACCGTTAAGTGAAAATTGTACATGATCGTGACGTCATGTGGAATTTAAATGCGCTGTGTTTTTGTAATTATTTTCTCATCAGAAAAAAGAAAAAATGCCTGTATTTCTTTTCTGCTGAGCTAAAAATATGAATTTAGTACACATCAGTATTGAGCGGGACAAAGCAGTGATATGTGGTGTCTCCACTAGGTTTACATAATACCTCCTTATCGCCGGCACGCTGACGCGCGTCTGCCTGGGACCTAAGAGCAATCCATTTAGTTTCACTGCTCTTCTCGTTTATTACCAATAAATGGAATACCATTTATCACACAATCAGAGCCATTATTTATTGAGTACGTTATTAATTTTACCTACTACGATCTGAGTTGCTCTTGGGAGTAAAACATCTTTATAACAATAAAAATTTTATTACAGCTATTATCTTATATATAAAATTCCCGTGTCACAATGTTCGTTCCCGTACTCCTCCGAAACGGCTTGACCGATTCTCATGAAATTTTGTGAGCATATTGAGTAGGTCTGAGAATCGGCCAACATCTATTTTTCATACCCCGAATCTACGCGGGCGAAGCCGCGGGCAAAAGCTAGTTTATTTATAAAAACTTTATTGTTCACACAGCACGATCTTAGACCAGAGAGATCATTATATGCCTCTCTCTGGTCTACTACACGCACGTCACGCTATAATAATTAAAAAAGGGAATGTCAAGATGACATATTATGTCATCTTGACATTTCCCGTTTTAATTTTAAGGCGGTGATCTCACTGCGACGCGCAACGTCACGGAGCGCGGGGCGGCAGATTTTAACATTGTATGCAAGTAATTCAATTTGTATAGAAAACAGGCCTAGTCCAACCCACTAAAAACGAGACAGATTCCATAAAATCGCGGCAGATTCTGCGCACTGCGGCGGGGTGCGTTGCCAGTGGGGGAATCGCCTAAATGGTGATATAAAGTCAGATTTTTTTTATTTCGTAGAATTCTGACAGCTGTCATTTTTTGACATGTCAGAGATTACAAACCTTTCTGGCCGTGTGCATTTTTTTTTAAATTCCAGATTTCAATATGAGTTTGAACATCTGAGTCTATACATTTTATTTATATGTGAATGTAACCACTCAAATTTGCGGGATTTCTTTTTGATGAATTACGAAAAAAATAATTTAAAAAAGCTTTGACTAGAAAGGTTTATTAAGTAGGGTAGCAGAAATAGTGGGGCTTAATGCCAGCTAAATAAAAATAACGTGCTAACATAAAAATGTAACTTTGACAATTCGGTATTTTAAAAATGTCTTAATATTTTAAATATAGCAGAAAGTTTAAAATTTATCTTTTTCTAGGTGAAAAATAAAAATTAATCATGAATTTTATTTTTATTTCCCTTAAATGGGTTCCCTTTTTAGTTGGGGAGCTTTTTTAGTACTTAGCTCACTGAAATTTTAAAATTCTCCCAAAAAACAATCAGACTAGACAATTATTAGTTTGTTCTCAACCAACAGCCTGACCGATGAGCCTGGAAATTTTCTGCTCCCAACTTTTCTTTTTCCTGCGACTTTCCTATAATTTTTGAATAAGAGATTTTTTTTTCGTTCGTTCTATTACAAAGGGAGTGTTCGAGGTCAGTTTACAAATTTTCAATCAGACGGTCCGCTTAAATTACAGTGGTAATCACTTGAAACTTTTCTACTTACAAGCCCGATTGGCTTTTGCCCAAGTTTTTGGGATTTATATTGAGCTAGCGGCCCGCCCCGGCTTGGCACGGGTATTTATTATACATATAAACCTTTCTCATGAATAACTCAATTTAAAAAAACTCCATCATTTTCAAAATCCGTTGCTTAGTTGTAAAGATCTAAGCATACATAGGGACAGACAGAGCGAAGCGACAGCGCGAAGAACAAAAAATAATCTACACTTCTACACTAATATTATAAAGAGGAAAGATTTGTACCTATTTTTGTATGTTTGTATGTTTGTAATGAATAGGCTCAAAAAGTACTGGGCCGATTTAAAAAATTCTTTCACCGTTGGAAAGCTACACTATTCCCGAGTGACATAGGCTATGTGTGTACCACGGGCGAAGCCGGGGTGGACTGCTAGTAATAAATAAAACACTGCGAAATATCGTCCAGAACGGGTCCGGGCCTTTGTTAGCTCTCGACGAATATTTCACTGTGGTTTATTTATTATTTTTTTTGTATTACATTTATATTTTTTTTGTGTCGAAATCGACTAGTAGACTAACTTTCTGGCGCAGTCGGGTAAAAATAAAGGACTTGTAATAAACTGTTTTGGCTGTGAAAGACACTTCGCCGGGGCGGCTTGAATCCGCAACATGACAACAAGTCAAATCTGACACTTTTTCTAAACATCAAAACAAACATTTTCTATTTGATGTGTATAAAAATCACAACCGTGACGTCGAGTTTTTGGCGGGAAGTCAAGGGGTTCGGTTGGGGTTTGGTTTAAATTATTTTACAAATTGATTTTAGTGGACTTTATAATATGAAATTGGTGTTGTTTGGTGTTATAAATGCTCATAACATGAACAATGTGTGAAATAGTTAAAGTGGACAGTCATAGTACGGCTGTAGTGATATTTATTTTGCGGACTGTGTGGGCGTCTTCGGGCGTCGTCTGCCACTCAATCGTCTATGTAAACCAGTGGACTCGTATAGATTTGTCGCCAGAAGCTCCCTTGCAGCAGTCAAAGGCCTACACCACCCTTTGATTGTCTAGTTAGGATTAGGTTAGGTTAGGATTAGGAATAAAGAACAAAATTAAAGATAGGCTCTAAAGGACTTGTATCCAGAGCCGTAAAATTATTTAATAAAAAAAAATAAAAAAACCGTGACGTCATATTTTTTTGGAGTCAAATACCGCTCTTAATATTAGTTTTTCTGCATTATATTAACTTCTTTATTTATTATTTAAGTTATTCATGAAAACAATACAAATATTTATATAACTAAAATTTAAATTTAAAAACTAAATTAAAAACAAAATTAAAAAATCTGTAAGTATATAAAAATCTAAATGTTGTTCATGTGGCATGGTGCCAAGAACACATCTAAAATCATGTAAAAATAATATAATTTATTTTTGAACCAGTCGTTTAGCCAATTCCGTAAATTTGTTCGTCATACATATTTCCCCATAATTTTTCACGACTTCTTTTCATTTCACGACTAGACAAAAAGTGTTCGAATACCCTTAAAAATATTTTGGAAGTTACATCACTTGCAGTCTTCCTTTCGCCGGTTGCCATGGCAACGTAATCGATTGATGATACCGCCTATACACCTCTCTCTCACTCAAGCCTTCACCTGTATACAGGTGTCTCGTTCTCATGGTTATTATTTCAAATTGCCGATACAACTGCTTACCCGACTGTGCCAGAAGGAGGTTATGTTCTGCGTATGTATGTATGTATTTCCCGTGTGGTTCGGGGTTAGAATATGACTATTCTATCTCTTGTATTATTTATTAAACTTTATTGTTACAAAGTTAAAATATACTTTTAACAAATGGCGGACTTAAGGCCCCGCTAGTTCAGAGCCAAGAAAATTGTTAGTATTTTTAAAAAATCACTGTAATTAAACTACTATATACAGTTTATTCCTCAAAAATTTTACATATTTCTACAGACACCCACAATATCTAGATAGAAAAAAATCAGAAACACACCACTAAATTTGCCTTTACAATACTATTTTACTTGTACAATTCCCTTTTTAATTGAAAATTATACCAAAAAATGTATTATCTAAATATCTAGGCGTTTAGGCTACAAAAAAATAAATAAATATAATACAAAAAATAATAATAAATAAAACACTGCGAAATATCGTCGAGCACGGCTCCGGGCCTTTCTTCGCTCTCAACGAATATAATATAATATTTTAGTGTTTTTTATTTTATTTAATTTATATTAAATACTATATACTGCCAGTTCAGAGCCAAGAAAACTGTTAGTGTTTTTAAAAATCACTGTAATTAAACTACTACAGTTTATTCCTCAAAAATTTTACATAAGAATCTTAAGGCTTTTTTACAGACACCCACAATAGCCAAAACACGATTAAGCATTTTTGGCTCGATAGAAAAAGATCACAAACATACCTCTAAATTTGCCTATATTTGCCTTTATAATACATAGGTATTACTATTTTATACAATCACCTTTTTATATGAAAACTATACCAAAAATGTATTATCTAAATATATATCCGTTTTGGTTACAAAAACATTATAAATATAATACAAAAAAAAAAAACAGTGAAATATTCGTCAAGAGCGAAGAAAGGCCCGGAGCCGTGCTGGCTTAAATACCACTCCTTACAAAACCTTTGAGAGGTTACCAATATCCTTGTATAATGGAACTATTTTTTAAAGTTCCATTTTTATTTTATTTAATATTTATTGCACAATAATCTAACGATATTATGATACAAAAGGTAAAACTTAATGCTAAGCATTGTCTACCAGTTCACCTTAGGGACGTAGTAGAAAAGGTAGTAAATGGGGTGCAAGATTGATTACTTAAATTATACAAAGTAAATATAAAGTTCTAGGATTCTGTTAATATGTTTAGGTACATGTAATTACAAACAAACTCGTGCCACAGTATTTCATTTCTCACAGATGTAAGGCCATTTTACACATGTAGGTATATTTTGTGATACAGTCCGTCTGTCAATATTACACGACCGTCATATACGGTTTACGTCCTCTGTGATTTAACAGCATGTCTTATTAAATCCAGCTCAGCATTCCGAGTATGGAGGATAGAGGTAAGGAGGACCATATGTATCCAAATGTGTCCGTCAACGTCAAAACGCATTTAATTACACGGCTATAGTGGACTTAAGGTAAAATTTAAAAGGAAGCACCCTTTTGGATTCGCCATAATTGATTTGAAACTGTATTACTGCTTACAGCTGGAGATTTGCAACTGTTTCCCCATATGAGATGGTTCTGCTTATATTCTATTCAGATAATATCACGTCTTTATCCCCAGTGGGGCTGACAGAGTCCAGAGATCCAAAGGCCACGTTTAGCACGATAGTGGGCGTGAAGATGGTGATGGATTGCTCGCCAATAAAAATTATTCGGATTTTAGCCCATTCCCTCGATCGGCTTCTACCATCTAAGGCGGGAAGAGAAGCAACTGGTATATTGCACTTCGGGGAGTGTGCGCAGGAATTACATAATTTAATTCCCCCTGCACCATTCCACCATCGGATAACACGACGTGGACAAGGATTCCACCCGTTTGTGGTCGATATTCCTCCTCATCGTACCTCTCGATTCGCCTCCTCCTTCATTGTGCGAACCGCTAAGGTGTGGAATGCCCTCCCTGCGTCGATGTTTCCCCATACATATGATTTAGGGATTTTCAAGGCAAGAGTGAATAGCCATTTTTTGAGTCTGCCTGATACACCTTAGACCTCATCTTAGCTTCCCATCAGGCTAGATAGAGGTCAAACGCACTCAAATTTCTAATAAAAAAAAAATAAAAAATAAAATAAAAAAAACTACATTTTTTTCTTTTCTCCCAGAGCAGAAAGGAAGGTCCTTATATTCTACTCTCCATAGTCCCGAGTTTACTACTGGTGCGATCGCATTAATAATTCAACAGTTTGACCCTTACTTTCTGAGTTCAAAGATACTGTACGGATTGGCTGCAAAATCTAGTAATTGAAGCTATGCTTCTTGTGACTTGTGATCGCTCCATCTCTTTATAAAGATGTCGTAAGCGGCGACTAAATAACTAAACACAGTCATCACGATCAATTGCATTACCAACGAGGGCTAACGTCGGGTGGCGGCGGTCGTTTGTAAAACTTTTCGCACTAATGCATTAACATAGAGAGTTGAATTTAGGCAGGCTGCCATCCGGCAATGACTCCCAGCTTTTTCTTTTCCACTTCGCACAGCTGACATCCTTAAATGACCATTGGCATGCATTTTATCTATAATATATACCACGTAGAAGGGACATACCTGTAATAAATCGAACCACGGGCTTTACTAGATCACTAAAGTATAATGAAATTAAAATAACAGTCAAAAAACAAACAAAAAATTCAAGATTCTCTAACAAATCGCCCGGGCAGCTGCACACTTTTGTATGGAAATGCCAATTTTTTGGATGTTATTTTAATTTTATTATACTACTAGCTTTTGCCGTATCCCACGGGAACATTACATTTTTCCGGGATGAAAGGTACCCTATGTCCTTCTCAGTACTCCTAACTATGTGTATGCGAATTTTCAAGAAGATTGGTTCAGTAGATAAAGCGTGAAGAGGTAACAAACAAACAAATAAACAAACAAACAAATATACAAAATCATCTTCACATTTATAATATTAGTTAGGATTAGGATTAGGATAATGATTTAGTAGGTATAGACCGTGGTTTGATTTATTACGGGTATATCCCTTCAACGTTATATATAGATATACATTGTAATATTACCTAATAGTGTTAGTAAGAAAGAGGGACTGACATGTAAACTGGTAAATATGGGTCATTATTTTTTTTTATAGAAGAAACAGCCGGAAAGCGCACCCTGGGCTCCGAAGCAGCACAACTAACAGCTGTGACCGCACTATGTGATACGCATCAAGATGAGATGTCTAACTTTCGAACCCTCCTTCAGCAGTCGGCTAAAAATTAACCCTCAACTACGATACTTTACATAATAAAATCTCAAATTTCACGCCAGTCGCATAAATTTTTACACCGCTGTAAATGGAGCGTAGAATTTTTAATTAACATAACCCTGATAAATTTTAATGCTTGCTTGAGATGCTCTCACTTCAATTTTTCTAATTACACACCCCTATAGTAATTAAAAATCTGACACCAGTGTTGGCCACTTACACACACGAAAAACAAAAACCCCTATGTTATTCGTATTTATATTTAATGGGAGATTTTGACGTGAAGGGGTTCAGTCTGGGCTTAGAGTCTGGGTTTGCTTTAATTTATTTTTCAAATTGATTCTAGTGGACTTTATAATGTCAAATTGGTGTAGTTTGGTGATATAAATGTTCATACTCATGAACAATATGTGAAATAGTTAAAGTGGACAGTCATAGTACGGCTGTAGCGTGGCGTTCATAAGAACGCCATAAAATGTGAAAGTTCATTATTAATTATAAAATTAATAAGGTACTTTCACATTTGAAATGAGCGTAGTTTGCAAAATGAGATATTTACCAACGAGTCGACGCTATGTGTGGAATTCCCATGCGTCCCCTTATATCTCTTTGACGAGTGGTGTCACAAAATACAATACAGTACAGAAGATATAAGATTGGGCTCGGGTGAGAGCGGGTATGCCGCGGAATCGGCGATGCGGCCGCATTCCCGTTCTGATTCTCACTCTAGCAAATGACGGTTCTGAGCGACAGAAAAGGATAGCAGCATGGGAAAGTGCTGTTCCTTGCGGATAGATGTAGCCCAACCCTTATAATCAGGTCTTTTTAGGGTTCCGTACCCGAAGGGTGCAAACGGGACCCTATTACTGAGACTCCGCTGTCTGTCCGTCTGTCACAGGGCTCTATCTCTTGAACCGTAATAGCTAGACACTTGAAATTTTCACCGATTATGTATTACTATGGCCGCTATAACAACAAATACTAAAAATAAAAAATAAATGAAAATTAAAGGGGGTCCTCATACAAGAAACGTGTTTCTTCAGCGTTTTAAAGCATTGTACGGTGGTACGGAACCCTTCATGTACGAGTCCGACTCGCACTTGCCCGTTTATTTAATCTCCACTGAAGGAGCACGACCCTCTCTGTACTACCAGAGCCTTGACCAGAGCAGTCAGAGGATTTGGCCTACACTCTCCACGCTACAGAAGAATTATTAATTTAAACTTTATTTACCAAAACAAAATGGTACAAAAGGCGAACTTAATGCTAATAGCATTCTCTACCAGTCAACCTTCAGGATTAATTTACTTTGAAAAAGAAAGATCTTATTCTTTTGTACCAACATCATTTTGTGGCACCGTTCCATTTAAAAGGACAATGTAATGTAATACATCGTAGGGATGTGTGTCTGTGCCTTTCACAAAGGACTTTGACCTTATTTAGGTCAAATGCATGCGTAATAAGTTATATAACTTTACGGAAGCTTATACAAAGAAGATATAGTTTTAAAAACTTAAACCTAAATACAGGAAGATTCTTGCTGGAAGTTTGTTTAATACTTTGTTTATTTGATAGAATCAAAGAATCAAATATTTATTCAGTAGTTAAACCTTTGCAGGCACTTTTACTAGTCAATAATTTTAATGTATATTACGTGTAATGTTTATTTATATATTTCTTTTATTATTTTATCTTTAAAGCTACCGATACTAGTGTTTCGAAATGACCACTGCTGGGAAGAAACGCCGAAAGAAACTCTTTTACACAGTCGCTTACTAGCGTTGAAAATTCCGAAAGAAACAAATTGTATTTTTCGGTGAAAGAAACGATATCTCGTTTTTTACCGTTTTATTCATTAGTTGCATTGAAATATTCCGAAAAAAAACCATCGAAATTTTTCGGAAGATATCGGAAAATTTGAAAAAAACTAAATAAAACGATTGAAATAAACAAGTTTTTATTACTACATATATACTTTTTTATACAATTAAATCTTGTTCACTATTGATAAATGACAATAAAAACAAATCATAGTACTAACCTCCAAAAAATAATAAATATTTTACGAAAAAAACATCAATACTTTTCCGTTTCTTTCAAAGTTTCCCGTTATTTTCCGTTTTATTGATAAAAAACATGAAAAATTCCATATATATTTTTCTTAAAACTTTCGAATAAAACTTGGAAAAAAACGAAGAACTATGAAAAAAACAGGGAATTTTCCCGCTTTTTTCAACGCTATCGCTTACGCGCCATAAGGGCTTTAAGTTGTCAGTTTACAAAGATATTATGCCTAATACAAATTAATCAATCAATTCTTTATTTGCATAGTAAGAGTTCACAAGGTCTTATAACTATATACAGTTCTCCTTACTTACCCTCTCGGGTGTTGCAAAAATAATTACTTACTTAATTATAAATCATTCAATATCATATAATTTGTCACATATAAATTACTCTATACTATAATAACATTTTTGTACTAATAATTGTTTCAATTTAAATTTAAATAGTCTAGTATTAAGCTCTTTCAAACAGTCAGGTAATTTGTTATATAATTTAGGTCCTAAAATATACACTGTTTTGTCATATGCAGCCATAATGTTATTACAATAATAAATAATGTTATCACAATATTGCATGTAACGCTTGGGAACGAGTACTAAATCCAATTCACAAAAATAAGTAATACTGAAGTCTTAAAAAACGGAGCCGAGCTGACCAGTCCCTACTGGCGGCACCCGTTCATGAGTTGACGCGTGGATCAGCCATCGCTGAATTCAACAATATTAGAGGGAATCCACTGGATTCCCTCTAATATTGTTGAATTCAGCGACCCGACCCACGAAAAAAGTACATATGTATATTAAACACAACTCAATTTCATTTCGCCGAAAAATTTTGCGAAATATAAAAAGCAAAAGAGTATTTTAAAACGTTTTTCGTTGAAAAGCCCGGAAGCGAGCACTTGGTGCAATTCTCGCGAACAAATTGCAATTAAATACTTAACGTTTTATGACTCAGCATTATTTGCGTAACACTCAGATAGACCGAGAGCCGGTATGTAAATGCCAGACCTTACCTATGATCATCATCAGATCTTTTAGAGTTTCCACTGCAGGAGCACGCCCTTACCTATATTTTCCCACTATTCATTTGTGTGTGGGTCACATAAACACACTTTCACGTCCTTATTTCTAATGGGGCAGACAGAGCATTTTGAGTTTTGCGGCTCTAAAACTGTGGCTTTCTTGAAAATAAATCTACTAGTGATTTGTGTAAGGTCCTCGGGTAAAGCATTTCAAAGCCGTGTGGTTTTAAAGAGTTTATGTAAATATAACTTCTTGTCTCCCAGTGCCACAAAACTTGATATTTATTGCCAGGAAAAACTCGATGAAAAGAAACCCAATTGTTCTATCCCCACCATATCGCTTCATAAATAGCAGTGTTTACACTCTCTAACTGTGACTAGGAGAGGAATTGCACGCCTCATAAGCGGAGCGTTGAGGTAGTGCTCTACTCTCGCTTTACAAAAATCAAGTGATTTTTCGAACTAAAAATGTCGGTATTTATTTCAAGTATTTATTTCAATATTTGTACGTGTGTACGTACGTGTGTACGTATGTGTGTACGAGTGTACGTATCCATATAATCGATTGCACGATTGCCACTCGATCTATCCCCACCCTATCGTTTCATAAATAGCGGTAATTATACCCCCTGACTCCGTGACCTAGTTTAGCTCTGGACATCTGGTAACGTGGTTATTCTAGAAGAAGATTCGATATTACAGACAAGTATTGAATTTTCTAATAACACCTTTTTCCAAATTCAAGACTTTTCCCTATAAACATAGTGTAGCTTTTATTTTGTGATGACAGGTTTCGAGTGAAAGAAAAAATGTAGATCATATTATTTTTGACCATCAGTGTGAAAAATCCTTATGGTTGACTGGGAGAAAATGCTCTTAGCATTAAGTCCGCCATTTGTTAAAAGTATGTTTTACTTCAGAACAATAAAGAGTATTAAATAAATAAAAATAAATAAAATAAAAACTTCTACACCCTTATATTTTCTTTCAAGTTCATATTTTGACAAACGTCTGGTACTAGGTAAGGGGACTCTTAAAAAGCATAGTAAAGTTCTTGATAACGTGCCACTAACAGACATACACACATGCAATGTTTCCTTTGTACAAATAATAAAGCTTACACACTGCTGAATTATCAAGATCTATTGTTTATATGTATTTAAATTGGAATCGGTTTACAGAATAACCCCTGATTTTCCAATGAAGATTTATTACATATTCATGCTAAGATCTTTGAGTGCGAGCGGTCTCCATCTATGAAATGAACTGACAACTAGGATAAAGGGATCAACCCTACTAACACAACGTGTAAAAGAGATATACGTAATAAGTCGAACCACGGACTATACTTTAGTGTTATCATCATGTCTTTTTTTAGGGTTCCGTACCCAAAGGGTGCATAAAGAAAACGTGTTTTTTTAGCGTTTTAAAACATTGTACGGAGGTACGGAACCCTTCATGTACGAGTCCGACTCGCACTTGCCCGTTTTTATTTTTTTTATTCAATGTAGGATAAATATATCACTTAATGAAGGTCATTATCTAGTTAATGTCATTACATTAACTAGATACTTGAAATTTTTACCGATTATGTATTGCTATGACCACTATAACAACAAATGCTTAAAATAATATAAAGTTAAAATTAAAGGAGGTCATCATACAAGATACGTGTTTCTTCAGCGTTTTAAAACATTGTACGGTGGTACGGAACCCTTCATGTACGAGTCCGACTTGCACTTGCCCGTTTATTTAGTCTCTACTGTCGGAGCACGACTCTCTCTGTACTACCAGAGCCATATATTAGCCAGAGCAGTCTGAGGATTTGGCCTACTCTCCACGCTGGCCAGACGAGTTGGAGAGGTCTCACTGGTGTTAATGAGCTTTGTTCAAATTCAAATTCAAAATATCTTTATTATCATAGGATATTTATAATATCTCTTAATAATAGTCACTTTGTTTTGTTTTGCACAAATGTTGACGTCAAATCGTTACTTAAAGCTAAGTTTACGCCGCTTCCTAGGCGCAAGTGCAGAAGAAGCGGCAACAAACTGCACTGCACGTTTTCTCCAAAGACGTCAACTAACAAACTAAAAACTTAAAATTAGTTATATAGATGGACAGAGATTACATTGTTTATTATGTCATAATTAAATTGAATTATAAGAATTACGAAATTTAAAATAATGTCAATTTGTAAATTTAGTATGTACCAATGTACCTAAATTATGACATGTCTAAGTATACAAACCTTTAAGAGGGACCCGCGCCAAGCTCAAGCCAGACCTTTTTGTCTTTAAGATAGTCATCGGTCCTATAATAAGCCTTCTCACAAAGTACTTTCTTTACATAAGCTTTGAATTTTCTGTCTGGCATATCAAGGACCGATTCTGACAATTTATTATAAAAAAGTATACACTTCCCCATAAAAGACTTACTGACTGTATTCAGCCTGTAATACGGGCTAACTAAGTCATTCTTATTACGTAAATTTCTATCTGTAAAATCACTTACTTTATTGAACATGGAAATATTTTTCCTTACATACATTATATTTTCAAATATGAATTGAGGTGCAAAAGTAAGTATACCTATTTCCTTGAATAATTCCCTCAGTGAGTCTCTCGATCCTAAACCGTAAATAGCACGAATTGCTCTTTTTTGTAAAAGAAAAATAGTCTGAATGTCCGCTGCACTCCCCCATAGAAGTATCCCGTAAGACATTAGACTGTGAAAGTAACTAAAGTACACTTGTCTAGCAGTTGCTACATCTAGTAAGCCGCAGAGCTAAGCCTATTAGAAAGTTTAGTTATATGAGCGCCCCATTGAAGTTTCGAATCAATTGTGATTCCTAAAAAGGTAGTACTTTCAACCAGATCGAGTTTCTGACCATTAATTTCCAAAATTCAGTTTGTGTTTCCTAAGTCGCCTTCTACGACATCCACGGGAAGACTTGGAGTGGTCCCATTCTACACGGCAAAGTAAAGTAGTAAGTAAAGTATAATAAAATTAAATAACAGAACAAAAAAAAAAATCGGCATTTCCGAAGTTTCGGCAGTGGACCGTAGATTATTTCGCTTCTTAATTAATTTAAAAAAAAGGGATTAATACCTAAATGCGTGGACGATCTAGGAAATTTAAGAGGAATGTTACGAGATATGTTCCGTTACGTTAATGAAATAAGGGAATTATGAAAATTGTATGGTTTGGAAGGTTTTATTATAATGTGTTCGTGATGTACTTCTATCGAGTCGAAAGAAAAAAAAACGTTTATCTAATGTAACACTATGTTATGTATTTTTTTTTAAACTATAATACATCTACTTGAAACTATAATGATACTTCTTCAAATGTGCATTTTTCGAATAAGAGCACCTTAATTATTATAGTTCGCTGACTTGCAAGCACTTTTATGATTCCCTATCATAACCATTTCTGAACTATTTCTATTCAAATATTTTCTATTAAATAAATTAAAGCAATGATATCTAAATCATTCATGAATAAAAAAATAGCTCTTTGTAATTAAATAAATTAAAGCCATTGCTTTAATTTATTTAATTACAAAGAGCTATTTTATATAGCCAATATTTTATATAGATTTATGAAAATATTTATTTTTTATTTTTTATTATGTTGGTATAATGATACCAACATAATAAAAAATAAGAGATTATTTTCATAAATCTATATAACATATTGGTGCCCAACGTGTAACACAGTACATACGGCAAAGGTAACGAACAGCGATCAACGACGTCAGATTAAGGCCGTACCTGAATTTTCCGGGGTCCAGTGCTGCCCCCATTTAAAATAAATCATTTCAAAGAAAACGGAGACACCATTACAAATTTTGCTACTTTCAATTCCTAGATAACCCTTCAAAGTATTTTATAAACAACTGTTTACAGTTTAAAGTGAGAACGTTAAGCTTTACTACGCACATTTGCGAAAAACGGCCACTTTTGGCGAAGGGTAAGGCTTTAAGGCCGTACCTGAATTTTTCGGGGTCCAGTGCTGCCCCCATTTAAAATAGCAACATTTTACCTGAAAATAAAATGTATATTAAACATACTAACCTTATTCGAAGCCTATATAATGAGAGAGCATCCATTTCCGGTTGGAGTACTAGTCATGACTCCCGTTTTAGGTCCACGCCCCTCCATTTCCGCTCCATTCGTTGCGTTGTGTCCTTCTGCCACGCGACACTAGCGCCACCTAGGTAGTTGGGTTTTGTAACCCAGTTTGTTCGTCATTGGATCGTCTTTTGTGACACCAGGTAGAACTACAAACTATAGGCTTCGAATAAGGTAAGTATGTTTAATATACATTTTATTTTCAGGTAAAATGTTGCTATTAAACTCACTGTACCGTTATTCGAAGCCTATATAATGAGAGACGTGTTTATTATCTCCTGGTGGTGCTAGTTAAGTCAATGTGATTTTACTTATTTAGTGAGCAGGTTAGCACCTGCGATAAAAAGTTTATCCCATAGGTAGCACATTTAGATCGATACATTTATGTGCCATACGTAGTGATTGTTTAACAAAATATACTGTTATATTGTTATAAGCAAACAGTAAAATGATGTCTTATCTGGTGAATAGACAAAGAGTCTTACAGATATTGATGATAAAAAAAAGTAGCTAGAGGTATCACGCCTCTCATATGGTATGACATACCAAATGGTACTTTTCAGTATATTCGGGAATTTCAGTATTCCATAAAATAAAGTCATCTACATGGATATTTTCCAGCAAGTACTTAGGTACTGCGATTAATCTAACTGGTAGCATTTACAACAGGTGCATGATAGTTAAACTATTGTGCGCGTAGCAGATGGTTCGTAAGAGCCCAATAAAAATCCGCTAAAGTTTTCTATGTTGCCCACACTAAACATTTAGGTAGTACAATGCACATTAGGTGTAAGTATTTACTATGTTTTGTTAAACAAGAACAAAAACAGTTTTACAAGAACTACGAGGCGAAGAACACAGTTACATTACATGCATGTACGGTATTACGCATGTATATCACGTCTTACTCGCAAGATTTTTGCGCTTGTGTTTGATTCGACATGAAACGTTACATCCAATCAAAGACGTTTATGCTAAGTCACGCTAATTAAAGCTTTCTTTAATCAACTTTCACGAAGTGTGTATACTTGAATGCATGAACCCGTAAAGGGTTGATATATCATGAAAAAGTTGGTCAGGGTGATTCGAAATCACAAAGGCTCAGTTAGTTGAGCGCTCACAGTACGGAAGAGAGAGTTCGAATCCCATGCATTTATACTTATTATGCAATGCTTCGTGGTGTACGTCTGATAGGAAGCGTAAATGCTTCTGCTAAGATACTGATATTCGTATTCTGACTATCATACTATTTGTATCCACATGTTTCACTGTAGGGATATTCATTTTAAATTATTCTGGTTGGAAATAAAACTATGCCAAAGCATACATTAAGTGAGCGAATGTAGCTACAAGCGTTACCGGCTACTACTTTAAGCGTTACTGACTTCAAGTACCGAGTAAACCCAGGTGGGAGCTACGGGTACCATAATTGTCAATGTTTGCTTGCCATATTTAGGTAGGCTGATGATAAATGTGACCAAGGCACGTGTATGCAAACATTTTGGGCACACAAACTCTTGAATAGCATTTGTATAATATGTCCTGCACTTGTCCGTTCGGTCGCCTAATGCCTTCTAACAGTTTAACAGACGATGATGATGGGCGTGGACCCACGTCAGCGTGATGATAGAACTCCTCGGCTCCTCTGGGGTACTTGTGTGAATGTCAGAACAGCACTCAAATCGAATTCATATGTAACATGTTTAAAAATATTGCAAGTGATCACATTTTCTTGCATCTTAACTACTGAAGTGGCGTGCCACTTCACTGGTTAATTTTTGTTAATTGTTAATTTATTAGTAATATTTTATTAAATATTAACTCTGAATAAGTTTATTGTGTCACATAAATTTTTATGAGTAAAAATGCGGTTTTGGCATTTGACATTTAATTTTATGTCAATAAAAGACAGTTATAGTGACGATATTTACACCATTCGTGCATGAATTCGTTTCGATCGAGTTGGAAATTAAACTCTTGGTCGTTTATGGCAAAACTACATCGAATTACTAATGCACTGACATTAAATGTTCTAATAAGCGAGGGCAAGGTTCCCAGGTACGCATAGCCCTTTAGCACGGTAATATCTGATAAAAGACACCGGTGTAGTACGTACATTGTACAAGTGTATACATTTTGTCGTGTCTCAATATGTATGGCTTGAGATGCGTAGCATCTAAGTACCATGGTAAAAGCATTTTTATAAACAGTATTAAAATCAGAAATTGTGATTGTAAAATAAGGAACTATCGCTCAATTGATATTCAGGGATTTGTTAAAATCCACGTGAATTGATGATGTATCTGGGTGGGTAGGTCTCACTAGTATGACCCCCCCTCCCCCGCTCCCCGAACTGTGGAGACAACTAAACTGCATACATCATTTCATTGAGTGATGCTAGACTCGAAATTATCAAGAGTAGATTCCGAGATGCATTAACACGTAAACAAAAACTGCGCCTTTATCCATAAAATAACGCGAGATTCTTCCGATAGTTTCGTCGTCTTTCGGGCTGAGAAAACGACTGTCGTGACGTACCCGTCAACCTCGTTCCTAGGTTTTTTATGCTGGGTAACAGTGAAAAAACGCCTAACCAGACATTGGTGTGCTTAGATCGATCTGCGAAGCAGAATCGAGATCTATGTACATACATATTTTTAATAATATGTATAGGCTTTCATGAAAAGCAATAGTTACCCTTTTTACTTTGATCGTCGACCAAAGTAGAAGATTTTTATTTATTTTTGCCCACTAGCGGTACTAGGGCTTGCTATACATTAATGCACCGGGATCGTCCTGCGGATCAGAGGTGCGATCCGTATTTTGTGATATCACATTCACATTATGCACGGTAGCAGTACGTTAGCTCGGCATACATTTAAACACCCAAATCGTCCTGCAGAGCAGAGGTACGATCTATTTTAAGTCGATATTTCCAGATCCGTTTGCCGAAAAGGCGACTTGCCCTTTTCACATGCGATTTCCTCGGAGAATTATGTGATGCAGTAGTTCACCTTAGTTAACCTTTTCGAAACTAAATGTTCCTGGGTCCTTAAGCAGCAGGTTTTGCAAGCCGGCTCGCTCGGGACATAAGCGCGACCTACTATTTGTCGTTGGTCAACACGCCCGGAATTCTGCGGAGCAGAAGTTCCTCCATGGTTACTTTCCTTACAGTAAAATATTTCTGGATCGTGCTGCGTAACAGGTATGCGACCCATGCTTTTATTAAATGCTACATGTATATCATCATATTCAAGATGTTTACAAAACAATGTTGTACGCTCTGCGGAGCAGAAAAAAAAAAGAAAGATTCCAGTTTTTGTCGTAAATCAATACAAAAGGAACTCTTCGGAACAGGAGTTCCCATTTGTCACGTTGTCAAGCAGGGCAGGAGAGCCGTTCCAGATTTTGTCGTAAATCAATGCTATAGGAACTCTGCGGAGCAGGGGTTCCAGTATGATTACATTTGTTACGTCGCTGTGCAGGGCAGAAGAGCGATTCCAGGTTTTGTCGTAAATCAATACGGTAGAAACTCTGCGGAGCAGGAGTCTCAGTATGATTACGTTTGTCACGTCCCTGTGCAGGGCAAAAAAGGCGATTCTAGGTTTTGTCGTAAAACAATACGATAAGAACTCTGCGGAGCAGGGGTCCAGTATGATTTTACGTTTGTCACGGCGCTATGCAGGGCAGAAGAGCGGTTCCAGGTTTTATCGTAAATCACTACGATAGAAACTCTGCGGAGCAGGGGTTCCAGTATGATTTTACGTTTATAATGTCGCTGTGCAAGGCAGAAGGGCGATTCCAGGTTTTGTCGTAAATCTATACGATAGGAACTCTGCGGAGCAGGGGTTCCAGTATGATTTTACGTTTGTCACGTCACTGTGCAGAGCAGAAGTGCGATTCCAGGTTTTGTCATAAATCAACACGATAGGAACTCTGCGGAGCAGGGCTTCCAGTATGATTTTACATTTGTCATGTCGCTGTACAGAGCAGAAGTGCGATTCCAGGTTTTGTCGTAAATCTATACAATAGGAACTCTGCGGAGCAGGGGTTCCAGTATGATTTTACGTTTGTCACGTCACTGTGCAGAGCAGAAGTGCGATTCCAGTTTTTGTCGTAAATCAACACGATAGGAACTTTGCGGAGCAGGGGTTCCAGTATGATTTTACGTTTTTCACATCGAGATTGCTCCTTTTCACAATTCATCATTTTCCAAAAATCAGTAACACAGGAAAGCGGCTTTTCGCCAGCTAATGTTACACTTGCACACAATACTGTCATTATCCGCACACGCTTATTTTAATTATAAGCAACTTTGGTACATCGATGGTTCCTTGCTGTAAGAGAGCGTTAGTAGTACCTGCAAATTCATGTTATCAACAAGAATTATCATGCTACAGACTGGTTAAACCTGTAGGCTTGTCTGTATTTTAGATAAACTGTTAAAAACTAACAGTACATTGAAAAGATTAGTATCTGGGCTTATCAGGAGTGCTTGGCAGCGTAGCTACCTAGCAAGTTAAAATTATTAAAAAAAAAAATTTAAGGTAGCTGAAAAACTTCATATTTATCAAGAATAAGATCGTTTTCTTATGGCCATATTGCAAGTGTATCGTTCTACACGTAGAGGCTACGCCGTAGTGGCGTTTACATCACTTGTGCATAAGTTTAAGCATATGGTTACTCACGTGATTTTCCTTTTCTGAGTCGATTTTCCTTTACCATAAAGCTATTTCCGAGCTTTTATCACTAGATTATGACACACTGAAAAGGTTTAAGCTTAGGAGATTTCCATCTCTATATCAATACCACTGAGCGGCGAAAACCGTTAAGAACAAAAATAAAATTTTAAAATTAGCAATAGACCTGATTGCCAAACAAAGTAAAACATACTTATGTATGTTTCCGACGTAATCTAATCTAAAAACAAATTTAGACTCTTAAGGTAGCAGTAATTATTTACTACCTATAAACTGTAACACAGTTAAAATATAGAAAAAACAATAACCGGAATAAACTGGAGAAAAAGTAATGGTTCAAAGTACTTACGGTTTAAACACGTGTACATATTATAATTTGTTACCTCAAATAACCTTAAAATTTTATTCACAATTACAGCGGGTATTTTTCCGCCGATATTACCACTTTTCCTCCTGAAGTTTTTGGCTAGTACCGGCGAGGCGGTTTGAATTATGCGTTGCATATTAGATAACCGTCTCGAACGGAATCAAAAACGCCAATGGCGAACAAACTGGGTTACAAAACCCAACTACCTAGGTGGCGCTAGTGTCGCGTGGCAGAAGGACACAACGCAACGAATGGAGCGGAAATGGAGGGGCGTGGACCTAAACCGGAAGTCATGACTAGTACTCCAACCGGAAATGGATGCTCTCTCATTATATAGGCTTCGAATAACGGTACAGTGAGTTTAATAAATCATTTCAAAGAAAACGGAGACATTATTTAAAATTTTGCTACTACCAAGTCCTAGATAACCAATAAAAGTTTACAGTTTATAATAAGAACGTTAAGCTTTACTACGCACATTAGCCAAAAGTGGCCGTTTTTCGCAAATGTGCGTAGTAAAGCTTAACGTTCTCAATTTACGTAGGTAACATATTTTTAGTTTTTAACGGAGACATTTTAAATGATGTCTCCGTTTTCTTTGAAATGATTTATTTTAAATGGCGGCAGAACTGGACCCCGGAAAATTCAAGTACGGCCTTAAGACATCAAGATAAGTACAAAATAGTGTTAAAATGTAATGCGACAATTTTTATTTATCTACTAAACTTTATTACAAAAATGTAACAGGCGAACTTAATGCTTCTAAGGCTTTTTCTACCAGTCAACTAGTACTACTATACTATTAAAACAACTAGTGATATTACATTGTTCAGTTAAGAATCTTAAGAAGCGCCATCTATTATATGACTACCACAATATTTAAGACATTCCAGACTAACTATATAAATGTACGAACCAACAAAAAGTTTACAAATAAAAAATGAACCACAAATTGTTTCTCGTTTGTGATCCTATTTACTTAGCAGTTCCTATAATTCAATTGTAGATGGCGCTAAAAGCAATGTCTTGTTAGTCATCAGCCCTTCCATAGATGGCGCTGCAAGAAACAACATGTTATAATTATAAAAGTAGATAACAGATGGCGTTGTTGTGTGTTAAACGTGTCCCTGGTTTCAAAGCAGCGAGCGTAGCAACCGCGAGAACGAGGCGGGAAAAAGACTGTTGTGTATTAAATAGTATAAATGTAAACTCGATAGATGGCAGTAGTAGTTTAGGTTGAAAAAGCTATTTTCAGGGCGTATCATATTTCAGTTACGTAAAGAATCTCTAAAAGCCATGAATATGTAAGAAGTATATCAGTATCTTGCCTGTTTTATGGCCAAGAGTTTTCTTGTTATTTTAGTCGCGAATAACGTTGTTTTCAAAACAAAATTAGATGTTTTCGACGTTTTCATTTTATTTTATTGGTGTTCAGAGACCGTTGATTTCGTTGTACTTTTCTTTATAGAATAAAAAGCTTTGATGAGGGTAGAGACTGGTTTTGGAATCGCTATTTTTGTATTGTATCTAATATTTTATGCTTTTGTCTTATATTTGATCAACTGTATATTTCTAAAGTGAGATAAGAAAGAGCGGGGTCTCCTGGCACAAGCATATTCTTTTACGCATTTGTTGGTTAAAAGGTGGCGCCAACAACAAAAATATTGTTGCTTAAATAGAAACCAATAAAGCACCAAAAACATCGTCTTTTAAATTTTACAATTTTTATTTATTCAATACTAGCTTTTGCCCGCGGCTTCGCTCGGTTATCCCAGGGGAACATTACTTTTTTCCGGGATGAAAGGTACCCTATGTCCTTCTCAGTACTCCTAACTATGTGTATGCGAATTTTCAATAAGATTGGTTTAGTAGATAAAGCGTGAAGAGGTAACAAACAAACAAACAAAAAAATATACAAACTCACTTTCGCATTTATAATATTAGTTGGGATAGTTGGTATTATTTTTTGGAAGCAATAGTCTGAACTCGTTAGTGTCGTTTTATCTGAAAAATTTCTAATTTTAATTTTTTAAATTTTTAAAACTGAATTTGTTGAATAGTGTTCGGATTCGGAACATCAGTTATCTATTGCTTTCGTATCAGTATGAAAATATGTTTATAACCTGAGATACAATTTGCACAAAAGACACTCGTACAGAACCATTATTCGATCGACTTGAAAGTTCACACACATGTACGAGTAGGTTGGGTGACATTGCAATATTAAGGAACCAATGACCTGATCTCATGATGAATCCGGAAGGTGACCACAGCATCTCTGTGATAAAACAACGATAATAAGATCTTGGGATAAGTTTGCCTTTGTGCAAGTAATTCTTTTTCTCATTGTATTAATGTACATAAAAATATTGTACACATATTTTTTCTTTCCTCTAAAAAACAATAAATGACGAAGATTTCGTACAATTTTTACACATCGGCGACGTCACAAGCCCCCACTCCGGAACTTAGATACTCTGTATCTTGGTGAATCTTTACTTTTTTGATAAGCTGAAAAATATGGGTACATTATTTTGGGATAATCTAACTAACGGACTAATGAGAATAATACTTTTCTGACCCAGACATCATCCCTATTGTTTACTTTAAACTTTTAGGTCCTTTGTTTTAGAGAAAAGCTTCTTTTTTTTTAAAATGTTACAAATCCACGTTTTTCTCTTTTCTCTCAGAACAGTATCGAAGTAACGTCTATGTCAAAACAGGTTAAACATTTATCAACATTAGATGCATACACAGTTTGTCATTTATGTTTGCTTAACCGGGCGGGTAACGTAACCCGACATCTTGACGTATCGGATAAACGTCGCTGCATTTATCCGGATATAAATTTCGTTTAGCCCCGGGTGAAAGGAAATTTGATTTAACTTTCTTTCAAGCTAGTCTGGGAGAAAAGAAAAAAGTACAATGTAACAGCTGTTTCTCTTCCGCGCAGATTGTAATTGACAATCGAGAAGATGTTCACGCATTTCTATGTTGATAGCAACCTTTCACTTTTGATTCCCTTTTTCTATCTTCACGCCCAAGTTTACGTCTGTGGCCTTTGAGTCTTACGGCCCTAGGCTCTGTATATGTCTTCAGGGAGAAAGACGTGAGTACTAAATTGATTGACAGGCTTCCATTCACACTCTAACTTTGCTGCATATTTAAGAAAACCATTCGCAAATTACTTAACTTGTAGCTGTGCCTAGCGAGTTCCGCATAGTCTCACATACTGGCCCTTTGAAGTTTATCGGATGAAAATGTTGTTCGGACAAAAAAGTTGCGTTTTAAAATAGTTACAAAATTTTTTATGACAATTTTGAATATTTTTTGAAATCGCTGAAATGTTATATTTTTTGCGTTTTCAACCGCGATAAATCCGCCATTTTGAAAAATCCGTTCCGTAAAACTGGCTCGATAATTTTTTCTATCAAACCTCATAAAATTTTACGAGAATCGGTTGATACATGCGACCTGTAGGCGAGAACAACCGAAAATGTGGAATACGCACACGTAAGAATTTTCGCTGAAGTTGAAACGGACACCATCCTTCGCTTCGCTCACTTGGTCAATAATTTGCGAATAAAGTCAAGGATAACAGTTTGTGTAACAAGCAGAACATTATACAAAACCGCTTGACATCTTGATGTATCGGTTAACCGTCACCATAAATATCTACCGGCCACGCCAAGCCGGGTATCCGGCAGTCCAAGTCCGTTACACCCGGGCAAATATACATCATTTAAATATTTTACAAATGAAAAGACATGTCACTAGAAATTTTCTTTTGTTTTGTTTTTGTTTCTTGTTTCTTTGTTTGTTTTTCGTGTGTGTAAGTGGCCAACACCGGTGTCAGATTTTCCAAGCTACCTATGCTACCCTGGCTGTCGTCGTTGATGGCTGCCATAGAACGACGACAGCCAGGGTGCTTTCCGAAGTACGGAGAAGCTTTAGAAATTTGTATGCCATGTGTGGTCACCCATCCAAGTACGCCCGGGGTTACTAAACTTCCGAAAGCGCTAGCAATACGTACTCCCACCAAGCCACCAAGCTCCAAATTCTTTTTTAGAAGATTTTTTTTTTGCCTATATTGGTGTCCCACTGCTAGACAAAGGCCTCCCCTTTTTCCTTCCACTCATCTCTATTCAGAGCTACAGCCCGCCAGACATGTATGTATTTAAGTCCTCCCGCCATCTCCTCCTGGGTCTCGCTTTCGACGACCATCTGGTACCCACGATGTAGTCAATTCAAGAAATATTAAGACAGCAAAATTTAAAACTTTTGCAAATGAGTATCCGCTTCTATTTCATTCTGGTCTGGTAGAAAATATAAAACTTAGAATGTACCAGCTGCTTCTCTTCCCACATAGATCGTAAAATCCGATCTAGGGAATGGGCGGAAATTTAGGCAATGTGGCTAGCAACCTATCTATTTTGATTCCTTTTTCCACCTTCTCGCCTAAACTCAAAGGCTCAAAGGCCACGCTAAAAGTGGCCTTTGAGTCTTGCAGCCCTGTCTGCTTAGAGCCGCAAGACTCAAAATGCAGTGTCTGCCCCATTAAGGATGAACGTGATAGTGTATGTATGTTTGTAAGTATCCGATAGGTATATGCTAATCTCAATAGGGGTGATGACTGGGTCAGAAAAGTATTATTCTAAGTGGGTATTATGGTGGGTCAAAAATTAATTATTTGATACTGTTAATAGAATAAAACGTCACAAAATAATGCCACTTGTCATTGATCACATCCACTTTGAACGTGAATTTAGATTAATAATGCAGGAAAACGGATATTAAGAGCGCTATTTGACTCCAAGGAACTATTACGTCAGAAATCGATATTTCATACAAATCCCACAAAAATTTTTTGTTTTTGACGTTAAGAAAAAAGTATCTGATTTGACTTGATGCAAAATAGCGTATTAGCCCGTAAATTAGATTATCCAAAAATAATGTACCCATATTTTTGAGTTTATCAAAAAAGTAAACATTCACAAAGATACAGATGATACCTGATTTCTTATTCATGTTTTTAGTTTATATTATATGTAAGTTTATGTATACTTATATGTAAGTTTATTTTTACTATTATATGTGTAGGTTTAAATTTTTATATATTTATATATTGTTCATCTTTTATACTCTATTATTGTACTAGCCACTTCTGCCCCAAACTCATATTAGTTAAACTTTCCTCTCAATTACTGGCCGGTTGACTGGAAGAGATCCCTATATGGGATAAGTCTGCCGTTGTATGTTTAATTTTCTGTTTTATATCTGCTTCTGTTTCGTGTACAATAAAGCTTTACAAACAAACAAACAAACAAACAAACAAACAAACAGAGCATCTAAATTCGTGAGTCCCCACTCACGAATTTAGATGTGACGTCACAAATCGTACGAAATCGTGGTGTCATACGAAATTTAAATGCTCTTTACTTCGTCATTTATTGTTTCTCAGAGAAAAGAAAAAATATGTGTACAATACTTTTTAATAACCTATTTTTTATTAACCTATGGGCCAAAAATATTTTTTCAGTCATCAATCCTATTCGTCCAGCGGTTGTTGTTGAAAGCTAAAGAAGTAGCCTTAAAAACTTTCGTGGTTACAATATGGCTTATTTTTAACTTACCACCAGATATAGTAACATATAAAAATAGTAAATGATCACCAAAATTGAACCCGCATTTTTGTAAAAGAACTACTAAGGGTATCAAAGCATTTTATGATGATTATTTTTCCGTCCCAAATGTCGACCAATAGAATTGCACCATTCGACGTCACGTGGTACAACCTACATGGTATTATACTGATAATTTTTTGAATATTTTCTCTGGTCGTTGCTATACATAAAAAACAATTTTATTCATTATGAAATTCTTATTTGTTAACTGTTCATTTCATCTCATGGTGCAATTCTATTGGCCGACATTTGGGACGGAAAAATAATCCCCCGAATACCACACGAGCTTCAAAATTATCTGGCATTTCCCTCAAGGTTCCCTGCAAACAAATAAAGTCGTCAAGTTTTTCAGGAAAAATCACTCGCGCTTCGCGCTCGTGATTTTTTAACCTGAAAAACTTGACTCCTTCTTGTTTGCAACGAACCTATCGGGAAATACCCGATAATTTTGAAGCTCTTGTGGTATTATAAGTGATCATTATATTTAACCCCTTATAATACTTATTATACTTGACTCTATTTTTAGGTTAGCCCAAAGAGTGGCAAGGTGGCCTTGGTAGGTACTGAGACTCTGCTGTCTGTGCGTCTATCCCTCTGTCTGTCACAGAGTTCTTTCTCTTGAACCGTAATAGCTACCTAGACACTTGAAATGTTCACCGATTATGTATTACTGTGGCCGCTATAACATAATTACTAAAAATATGATAAAAATACAAGTTAAAGGGTGTCATATAAGAAATGTGTTTTTATCAGCGTTTTAAATCATTGTACCTACGATGTACAAAGTGGAAGGGACATGCCGCACACTTTTGCATGGAAATGCCGAAATTTATTTTTGTTTCTCGGCTGTTATTTTAATTTCATTATACTATATAATAATCTAGTATAGACCGTGGTTCGATTTATTACGGGTATGTCCCTTCCCCGGTGTATATCATTAAATAGTTGCCTCTCATCATCTATTGCGAATTTCCACTTGTATATCAGTTTGGCTTCTTTGGGAAGTAATTTAATTCAAAATGCAAACCGACTAAATAACAGTAACACAGTTTGATCTCAACGTAGCTGGCGTCGGCTAACTGTCGCTATAAATATCGCATGCCATGCTAACCCGGATATCCAGATGTTCAAGTCCATTTCATGATTTGAATAAGGAAATGAAAAATCTGTTTCCCACGGCGTTGTCAGTGTTTAAAAAGATAAAATATATACAGGCTGACTTTTTAACCACCAGCCAAATAGTTGGAGCAAGTTCAGTTCATGATACTGAACTTATTTCTATAAAAACAATTGAGGAAAAACTAAAATAAAAATTCGCCTTCCTACCTTTCACACTTTAACTTCTGAACCAATCTTCTTGAAAATTCGCATACACATAGTAGGACAAGAACACAGGGTTTTTTTCATCCCGGAAAAAATAATGTTCCCGTGGGATTTGGGATACGCGAGCGAAGCCGCGGGCAAAAGCTAGTAGACTAATATTTTATTGTATGTCATCGAACACAAACAGAATGATCATTTACAAAATCGTAATGCAATACCCGGATAGATAACTTATCTGGACATCTTGACGTATCGGCTAACTGTCACCATAAATATCGCAAGCTATGCTTACCCGGATAACCGGGTGTCTAAGTCCGTTTCGCCCGGGTGAATTTGCATGATGTAAATATTTTCACAAGAATTTTGAAGGGAAAAATACTAAAGTTTTATGAGCCAAGTTTTTGGCATAAACAAGTCAAAGGCATCGCATCCCTATTCTTTAACCGACTTCAATAAACGTAGATGTAATGAATCCGGCTTTTTTTACCTCTATTGTCTCTCTATTTAATATTCAAATAAAAAATAGAACAGGGGTCAATTTATAAGATGTATCTTTATTCATTAAAAAGAGAATATACAAAATTCACAAGAGATTCGTCAATCCCATCCCATCCCATCCCAACTAATATTATAAATGCGAAAGTGTGTTTGTATATTTGTTTGTTTGTTTGTTTGTTTGTTACCTCTTCACGCTTTATCTACTGAACCAATCTTCTTGAAAATTCGCATACACATAGTTAGGACTACTGAGAAGGACATAGGGACATACCTTTCATTCCGAAAAAAAGTAATGGCAATAGCTAGTATTAAATAAATTAGTCAAAAATACCACCCCGAATTGTACCCGGCTTAAAGGTTATGCTTGCTGCATTTCCTCTTTGAATTTCTATGTACAGCCTTTGGACCAGGTACCAACCGGCGCGGTGATAATTAATTATTAAGATAGCTGGTCTAACGTATTATAAGTCAATGCTTTTCGCACACTAAATTGCTTCTCGCATTCAGAATAATTTATTCATTCAAAATCGAAGACAAGTCAAATCTTTTGAATTTGAATATTTATGTAGATATTTAAATATAACTCTTCAAATTGTTATAAATTAGATGTGAACTCGTCTATCTTCTCGATACGAACATTCTTCAAGATGAAGGCTTGAGGGCTGTTGGATGATAATTCTAAAACCGCTTTTCTATAAAGTGTTGTACTTTAAAAGCTTTCATTTAGTTTGTTTTACCTGTCGCGTTGTCTGTGTGTCGTAATCAAATCTTGCAAGCAAATTTTTTTTAAAATCCAATATAGGATAAATATATTAGACCAAATTCATTATTCGATGGAACTGAAGCTTAAGAGGAAACCTCAAGTGTTAGAGAAATGAAAAATAGGTAGGTATTTGTAAAATCTATTGCTGTCGCGTTGTGCCCGAACAACTACTGAGCAAGTGCGATAGAGACATACTTTATACTAGAGGCAGCTTGGACTGAAAATACCTATTAAAAGAACAGAAAATCAACGATTCGTAGTCCCCTGATTTCTTCTCCAAAACTTAACCAATATAGTTAAGTACTTTTTTCATTACGAGTTAACAAAGACTTGAGCGTTGTTCCTATGTTTTAATTTTTTTATATAATTTAGTCAAATTCGTTTTCTGGATGTTTGAACACAGCGGAAAATCTGGCCATTTTTATAGGTTTTAGAATGTTCATATCTCTTTTAATAAATAATTTATGAAAAAAAAGAAAACATGCTAATAGTGGCTATAGATATTCAGAAATATATAGACATTCAAAAATATAACTCTACCGGCATTATCCAGGGAGGAAACAAGGGACTACGTTTGTATAGAAAAACGGGCCTTGTGTTTCGTCTTAATATACTTATGTATGTTAGGTGATAATGTAATATGATGGTACCAATGACCTGATTACATGATGAAACCAGAAGGTGGCCATGTCATCTCTGTAATAAAACAACTTATCTGGTTTTTAGGGTTCCGTACAAAAATGAAAAAACCGAACCCTTATAGGATCACTCATGCGTCTGTCTGCCTGTCCATCCGTCTGTCACAGCCAATTTTCTCCGAATTTACTGCACCGAATCAGGTGAAATATAGTAGGAAATTAAAAAATAAAAGTTTTGCATATCTTACTGTGTCATATATCAAATGAAAGGGCTTGTTATGAGGATCTCAAATATATTTTAGTTATTATTTTAAAATAAATAGTTTTGATTTTATTCATTAAAGAAGACGGTTAAGATTATACCTATTGTACATTAATTTTATAGTGCAATAAATTAAATAAATAAATAAAAAATTGAACATCCCCCCCCCCTGGTCTCCGAAACTAATCAGCCAAAAATTTTGAAAAAAAAACAAAACATAGTTCATTGCTTGTAGATTACAGGAAAACCTATAAGAATTCTATTAATTGTACGGAACCCTCTACACGCGAGTTTAACTCGCACTTGGCCGGTTTATTTTACAAGAATTACGTGTTTCATATTGCGATGTGTTTACTGAAGAAAGACAATTATTCATTGTTTGACTGAACTTGTACGTATAAGAAGTGCACTTAAAAATATTAAATTACTTAAAAAAATATACATTCTCGCTCATTCCCTGGCTCGGCTTATACGATCTGCGCGGGAAGAGAAGCAGCTGGTACATTCGTTATTATTTCTTTTCTTCCAGACCAGCTAGGAATGATCAAAACAGAATAGTAACGAAGGTCAAAAGCTGAAAAGCTCAACGAATTTAGAGTTTTTTCCGAGAGGGTGCGGACAGTGCCTTTCCGGCCGACCTTGGCCTCATTTCCGGTTCTTGAGGGGACTTAGAGTACCTACCTGAAGTAGATAGTGTACGTGTGTAGTTATATTATTACAAAGTACACTTTTTAGGGTGCCCAAAGAGTGCCAAAGGACCCCTTTATTAAGGCCGTACCTGAATTTTCCGGGGTCCAGTGCTGCCCCCATTAAAAATAAATCATTTCAAAGAAAACGGAAACATCATTTAAAATTTTGCCACTACCTAGTCCTAGATAACACTTCAAAGTATTTTATGAACTACTGTTTACAGTTTAAAGTGAGAACGTTAAGCTTTACTACGCACATTTGCGAAATACGGCCACTTTTGGCAAAGTTTCACTTCACCAAAACGCACTTTCTGAATTCAAATGCTTGATTTATTGGCAAAAACATCAAACTCACTATATGTGTGCAAAGTATGTTTGAAGGGTTCCCTCGATTTCTCAAAGATCTTATTCTCAGATCTTCATCTGGTGTCAATGGGACCAACTTGCATGTATTCCTACCCTTTCAAACAAATAATAAACGGGCAAGTGCGAGTCGGACTCGTACATGAAGGGATCCGTACCACCGTACAATGTTTTAAAACGCTGAAGAAACACGTGTCTTGTATGACGACCCCCTTTAATTATTAACTTTATTTTATTTTCAGTATTTGTTATTATAGTGGTCATAGTCATACATAATCGGTGAAAATTTCAGGTGTCTAGCTATTACGGTTCAAGAGATAAGGCCCTGTGACAGATCATGTTAAAAACGCTGAAAAGAACACATTTTTTGTATGGCGACCCCCTTTAATTTTCAACTTTTTTTATTTTTAGTATTTGTTGTTATAGCGGCCATAGTAATACATAATCAGTGAAAATTTCAGGTGTCGAGCTATTACGGTTCAAGAGATAGAGCCCTGTGACAGACGGACAGACGGACAGACAGCGGAGTCTTAGTAATAGGATCCTGTTTGCACCCTTCAATTCAATTCAAAATATCTTTATTATCATAGGATATTTATAATATCTCTTAATAATAGTCACTTTGTTAAGTCGGGTACGGAACCCCAAAAAAGAATTTTCTAAAGCGGTTCTAAAACGGAGAAACATATAGTCCTCTTATTTGAAGTCGCTTATAAAGAGAAAATATTTTATTTACCAACCAAGTAACAAAAGCCAAAGAAAAACCGAACCTCAAAGAACTGTCAACTTATTATCAAATCAAATTGAATTTCCCCAAGTGCGCCAAAAATCTCAACTCAATTCAATGTTGGAATAAATTGTCTTTATTACACCTAATTCGACATTCTCTAAAACTGGGTGTCTTTATCAGGACTTTGCGATTCACACAGCCAAGCTAATTTAGCCTTTATTGTGTGAGTAATAAGTGTGAAAAAGCCGGGACAACTTTCAGACAGAGTAAGGAAACGGGACGTTTTGTAGAAACATTCTCGTAATAATGCGTTGTTAGGGGTTGTGGTGGATCCAGGGCGAAGGTTTGGGGGGTCAAGTTAGCTGTATCCATTTTTGGAATATGGAGTCTTTTGGGGTAGAAACTATTGGTCCGTGGGGTCCTTCAGCCCATAGATAATTTTTTTACTTTTTATAAAAATATTTACTTACTTATATTTATTTACTTTTTAAAAAGACTATTCGAGGTATCCCGTGACCTAAGGAAACTATCTGGCACAAATTAGAATTGCGATACAACATGGCAATGCTGCCAGCATTTTGGCCACGTCGTCGTCGAGGGGTACTATGTTAGTGGGACTCTATGAACAATGGTGGGACTACACAATTCGTATTTTTTTAGTTTTATTTCTTACATAGTTTAAATTTATCAAAACTTTAATTGTCTTGAATTAATAGATGCTTTCATCTTCCCCTTCGTCTAAGCGCATTCCCGGTTGCATCCTCAGCTGTGCTGCTTCGGAGCCCGGGGTGCGCTTTCCCGCTTTTTCTTCTCCAAATGCATGTCAATTTTTATTTTTTATTTTTTCTAAGAAACACAAACAGAATACAATCAATACATGTTTCAAGTACTTAACGCAGTTTTACTTATTTGTTCTAGAATGTATTCCAATTATATGTGTTTACAGTTGCGTTATATATAACATCTACTTATTTTTAAACATGAAAAATTACTACTAATACTAATATCTTTGTTTCTGAATGGCCGGCGTTCATTATACCGAATCCCAGACGCCTTAAGTGCAACGCTTGGTCAGAATTCTATCATTTAATGCAGCAATGTATGCAAAACCAGCATCCGAGCCCCGGCATACGCACACCAAGCCAATTTCCAGCTGGGCATAGTAGCTGGATAAGATTATTACAGCAAAGTAGATGCTTGCGCCCAGTGTTGCCAGGCGAGAAAAAAAAGGTCACCCAAGGATGCCAAAGACCTTGTAAAATGGAGAAGAAATAGCCGGAACACTTTCAATGATTTGGCTATAGTTTTACAACCGGCCGCCTGCCTGACGTCAAACCTCTTTGGGAATGTATTTGTGCGAAAAGTTTTACAACCGGCCGCCGCCCGACGTTAACCCTCCTTGGGAATGCAATTGTAGCACGAGATGTTTGTGCTTAGTCGCCTCTTATGACATCCACAGGAAAAGATGGAGTGGTCCTATTCTAACTCGGAACCACACGAGTGTTTTGAGATAGATAAGATGTTTATTTGTAGCTGCTGGAGATGCTTTCATATTAACCAATATTTACTATTGGAGATGCTTTCACATTAACCAATATTTAAGCATATCAGTGCCTGCGACATACATTTGAAGCGACCTGCGCCTTAAAATCGAAGATAAATTTGGTACAGGATTTTCCTAGCTACACATTCCTTTAGAGGTAAAAGGAGTGATGTAAAGCTCAAACTCATAAGTCGAACTCAAAGCAGCACAGCGAAGGATATAGACGGAAACGCGCTTATGTGAGAAGGAGGAAGTAAAATTACAAGAGAAAGAGTTAATACAGGTTGATTCTGTACGTAACTATATTGAAATAAAAATCAGAATCATAAATAGAATACAAAACCGTAAAAAAGTCTTACCTTTTTGTATTTTTTTTCTGATAGAGATATTTTTATTAGCCGATAATGTGTAAGTAACTGTGACTGAACTACTGAGTGACATCAAAAAAAAAAAAAATCTCTATGTTCTTTCAAACACAGAATAATCTCGCAATCTTGATAGAAGCCTTAAAAAAGAACACTGTGATAAATATTTCATTGGGCCCACCCCTATGAGCATCTTGAGCACTTTAGTTTTAACTCTGGATACACCACAGGACACTTGAGCAGCGCTACTCAAACTGTAAATTCGTAATGCAAAGTCAGGAGGAAAGTAATTTGATTATATTTGTTGATTGTACACCTGAGTCTTGGAAAATCTGATTTTTCAGACAATGTTGCAGGTATATAAAATGGAAATGTTGATTCGGCACGAATATATAATATGTATGTATATTGTCAACCTTATTTAATACTATAATATTAATTATACTCATCATCATCCGAGCGTATTCCCGGCTGCATCGTTAGCGGTTACGCTTCAGTGGGGCACAGATTACTGATAAGTTACTACGTAACTACTTCTTCAGAGCCCGGGGTCCGCTACCTGATGATGCTAGGTGATTCAAAAATGATAATAAATAAAACACAGTGAAATATTCGTCGAGAGCGAACAAAGACCCGGACCCGTGCTCGACGATATTTCACTGTGTTTTATTTATTATCATTTTTGTATTACATTTATAATTTTTTGAGTAGTGAAATTAACTACTGATTTAGATTATACATTGTTTGGTATAATTTTCATATAAAAAGGTGATTGTATAAAATAGTAATATCTTTTTGAAAGGTTTTAGGCAAATTTAGAGGTATGTTTGTGTTTTTTTTTCTGTCGAGCCAAAGATCAATGGTGTTTTGGATATTGTGGGTGTCTGGAGAAAAGCCTAAAAGTTCCTATGTAAATTTTTTGAGAAATAAACAGTAGTAGTTTATTAACAATGATTTTTCAAAGACACACAGTATTCTTGTCTCTGAACTGACGTGGCCTTAAGAACTAAGTATAGTTAGGCCTCACAATATAAAAGCTTGCACGAAACACGCGGCCGGACGGCTGAGTCGTCGTCGAGCGTCCCGTCGCTGCACGCGCTTTATTGTTATATGATTCGTCGTAAATAAACCTCCGGTATCTTCGCTTCTTTTCAAAAAAACTTTTCAAAAGTTGTACGGAGGCGGAAGCGAAGATACGATTTCTTGCGGAACTTCCGCTGTAACGGAGGCGAAGGCGAAGGTCCGTAAGCTCCGTTACAACCCTATTTCATAAAAAAAGTAAAAAGTAAAAAAAGTAAAAATTATTTATCCAATTTTTTACAGGTGTTTTATTTATATATTTGCCCTCATTGGGAATTGAACCCAGATCTTCCGATTCTTAGTAGATATTTTACTAATAGACTGTGTGCATCAAGTGAAGCCAATAAATTTGGCTTTTGCCACCAACTAGGTCACACGGAGAATCGCAAACTCATTTCATTTCTGCTTTACAAGCACTGGATATAAATTAAAGAATATACAGAAGGGGATTGTCCAGTCAAAATGTTGGCATGAATTGAAGTAATGTCAGTAGAATTAAGTTTATTAACCTTGGTATTTTTAGACTCAAAAAATAAATCAATAAAAATTTAAGTTTAAAAACTCCAACCAACAACGGATAGCTCAACTTAAACTTTTAAAAAACTTAAAAGCTTTTTTTTCTTTATTTTTAGGGTTCCGTACAAAAAATGAAAAAACGGAAACCTTATTTAGGATCACTCGTGCGTGTCTGTCCGTCCGTCTGTCACAGCCAATTTGCTCAGAATCTACTGGACCGAATTAGGTGAAATTTGGTAGGATGGTGTAATCCTATGACCCAAACACATATATGCAAAGTAAATAAATAAAATAAGGGTCATTTTCGAGGGATAAATTAGGAAATCGAAAAAAAAAGTTTTGCAAACCTTACTGTGTCATATATCAAATGAAAGGGCTTGTTATGAGGATCTCAAATATATTGTTTTTATAATTATAAAATGAAAAATTTTGATTTTATTAATGGAAGAAGACGAAAATTGACCATTTCCCCCCCCTCCCCTCTGATCTCCGAAACTACTGAGCCTAAAATTTGTAAAAAAAATACAATATAGTTCATTGCTTGTAGATTACAGAAAACCTATAAGAATTCAATCAATTGTACGGAGTTTAACTCGCACTAGGCCGGTTTATTTTAATTACTTAGTTATAATTTTAGTTTATGGTTTTTTTGATATTTTTTTGTATATTAGGTTCCCCCCAGATCTCCGAAACTACTGTTTCGGAGATCTGGGGTGAAATCAAAAGGGGGAAAGGCTCAGTAGAACCTAAAATTTAAAAAAAAATACGAAATATAGTTTATTGCTTGTAGATTACAGGAAAACCTATAATAATTCAATTAATTGTACGGAACCCTCTCCACGCGAGTTTAAGTCGCACTTGGCCGGTTTTATTTTATAACATTTTAAAGATAAAACATTAGATTTGTATAGATACATAGAGTATAGAGTTTGCTATCCGTAGTCGGATTGCAGTTTCTTAATCTTATTTTTAACTTTTTCGTGACAATTTTTAATAACTTGACAACAAAAGGATAGCTCAAAAATTGAATTTTATAATAACATGGCTTATGTTAAATAGGTCCACCTTAACATACATTTTGATATTCTCTTCTGTACTATTTGTATTTTCGTCCAGTGGCACTCAACCCTCATTGATCTATCTCTAAATGGGTCAATAGCCGTTCATACTGGTTTGCTCTGATAACGGTATTTCGGTAATAGCAGATATTCTGCGGTAATTCCGTTTGAATACCAGCTGTTGGCCGGTATAAGCGGATTGGAGTGAAAATGTTAGCTAAGTTAGGTGTCTATTATCGATCGTGTTAGATTTTTCGACCCTAAAGTCATTTGACGTACCTAAATGACTGTCATCTAGCGACAGCAGTAATTAAGAACTAAGTAGTGTGTTGGTTTCCTCACGATGTTTTTCTTTAACGAAAGCAAGTGTTGGTAGTACAAACTCAAAGGTACAAGACGTGCCTAGTGAGGAACGAACTCTTGGCTCATGGAAACACAACCAGTGACTAAACCGGCCACTTGGCCACCGCTACAGAGGTAGCCTGGTAAGAAGATACCCAAGGGTTGACTGGAAGAGATTGCTTTGCGATAAGAGTCCGCCTTTGTATCATTTTGAGGGTTCCGTACCCGAAGGGTGCAAACGGGACCCTATTACTGAGACTCCGCTGTCTGTCCGTCTGTCTGTCTGTCTGTCTGTCACAGGGCTCTATCTCTTGAACCGTAATAGCTAGACACTTGAAATTTTACCGATTATGTATTACTATGGCCGCTATAACAACAAATACTAAAAATAAAAAAAGTTAAAAATTAAAAGGGGTCGTCATACAAAAAACGTTTTTTTAGCTTTATAAAATATTGTACGAAGGTACGAAACCCTTCATGTACGAGTCCGACTAGCCCTTGCCCGTTTATTCTTGTTTTTTTTCTGTTTTTTTGTTATTCCTTTTGTTTATGGTGCAGTAAGGAGAAATTGTATTGTATTGTATTGTAGCCTAGTGTGATCTCACTAATTGTAGTAAAATATACTGATTTATTAAGAGCTCGTTCCTTATTTTTATTTACCGCGGATTCGATATTATACAGAAAAACTCTTATTAAAAACTATCTTTAGGTCCTATAGAGTAGGCATATGACATAATGACAAATACTGAACAAGGGTGTTTAAAAATGTTGAGAGCCACTTGTTTTGTTGCGAACATAGGTACTCTGTTGAGAATTTACGTTTATATCCCCCGCTGTTGTTGAAATACGATACGTGAACAGTTTATGTTTATAAAACGTCGAGTACAATTGAAAATGTTATGTTTCCTTCCATACTATTTTGGAAGAGATTGCAATCCAATTTTCTAACTATCACTTTTATTTAAATGTTTGAAATCAAATCTCGCAAGTTGTATTCAAACTCCATTTACGTAGTTACTAAAACTTTTGCTCAATTGTAATAAAACACGTACTGGCGTATTCACTTATTATTTTATTTACAACACTGATATTACAATTAAATGATACTCGATGAAATATCCAACAATAACCACAGATACCCTATACAAGTTAACATTGAAATCCCCCAACATAACCGCCCAGCTCAAGCGATCCGTTCTCCTTGAATGCCCTTCAATTACTGACAACCAGTGTTGCCCGTGTATTCATTTCAATACCCGTTACAATAATAATGTTTTAAAAGTAGTATTGACTTGAACAACAGTTTGCACTTTGGAAAATGTATTGCATTAAAATAAATAAATATTAAACTAATAATAAAATAATTAGCATATGATCAATAACCCTTATAATTGTAAAGCTAAAGTTTAAGCCTCATATTTCTAAAAAGTCTCCTTCTATCAGTAATATGTATAGTATAATGCTATGGGTTTAGGTTAGATTAGTCGGTTATGGTAAAGGTGTCGCGAGTTCAATGGTTTTTTCCCATCTCAAAAAATGCCCAACGCGCCTAAAGTTTTCACTTCAAAACAAAACACAGAAGTGAAAACTTGAACAATTGGTGTTGGTTACGGTAACGGTAATGAATGGGCCGGTTCGTCCGGGGAAGTATCACACTCTCACAGAAAATCGACGTCTGAAAAGCTACTATGCTTCGTTCGGTGAGTGAGAGAGCCGGAGCCCCATCTCCCCCCCTCCCCCCTTTGGGGAGGGCCCTGAAAGGCCGGTAACGCTCTTGTTACACCACTGGTGTTGCAATTGTCCATGGGCAGCGGTGATCACTTACCATCAGGTGACCCGCTCGTCGTTTGCCGTCTTATAGTGGTGTCGCGAGTTCACTGGTTTTTTCCCATCTCAAAAAATGCCCAACGCGCCTAAAGAATTTTTACTTCAAAAATATAACCAGCATGTTGGGAGCCACTTGTTTTTATGCGAACACTTCAGAGTTTATGTTTATCTCCCCCTGCTGTTGTTGAAATACGATGTGCGACGCACTGTTTGTTTTTATGAAATGTCAGGTACCTACTATTAGAAATTTTTATATTTTTATGCCATAAATATTTTGAGAAAGTAAACATTGTTGAAATTGCATGATTTCGTTCATAATTTCTAGGCCGCTTCCAATCGGTCGGTTTGGAAATCGTTGGGAAAGGCAGTTGCTGATATGATGACGATGATATTGGTGGTACGTATTTTAAACAATTGTTCGCGTATTTATATAGGAAGTATTTTTTTTTCTTATGTTACATACATTGTCTATAAGTAATTATAGGCCTCACAATAAAAGCTTGTGTATTACCAGTGATGACTTATGGCTCTGAAACGTGGTCCCTTACTATGGATGTCATAAGTAGGCTTCAAGGTCACTCAACGCGCTATTGAGATGGCTATGAAAAATATAAAATGTTTCTTGTGGAATTCTTGTGTGGAAGATATAATGTGAACTTGACATAATCATTACTGATTATATTCTTAAAAGCTATAACATTCATAAAATTTTCAATTAGAAAAGCATAAACCCATTTTGCACGCCTCATAAGCAAAGCGCATGAGGTAGTGCTCTACTCTCGCCTTACAAAAATCAAGTGATTTTTTTAACTAAATGTGTCTCTATTTATTTTCTATCGCACTTGTACAATAATATTTACACATAAATGTCAAGGAAAAACACTAGTTTCAACACTTATGACATTTTTAAAAGACATTTTGCCTTTTAAATATATAAAAACAATGTTTAATAAAATCATTTTGTGATCGTCCGTGTGTCGGTATGTATGAAAACTGGCGTGGTCACGATAACTCCCGAAAAACTTATCTTATCAAGTCCATTTTTTTTATACGCTTCAGTATTATCCAAAACTAAGTCCTTTCGAAGATCACGGTCTAATTCAATGTAGTTTAATCGTAATTATTATTATAAAAATACAGGTGACCTATTAAAAATAATTTTGGATGTGAGGTTTGTTGAAAGAGTTAATACCTATGTATGATGAGTACGAATGTGTAACTGGCAAGTAAGAAAAGAAGTAAAAAGAAATTTGAATAAAGAATGTTATGATTTTGTTTGTTTTATTAAATATGAAAGACGAATAAATGTAAAGAAGCGATAAGTTAGTTAATATTTTATTTAATTTGCATTAACTAATTGAGAATGAAAAGAACAATCAGTGGTAACATTTTTCTTGACATTCGTGACGTAGTCTTGTGTCTTTTTCTTGTTTTTTCTTAGTTTTTTTGAGATTTTTCAAAATCTACCGGTCCGAATCGGTTTAAATTCACAGGAAATCTGAGTTGTATAGAACTCTTTGGAAAGCTACTTGTTTGGTTCCGATCGGTTTAGTTGTTCAAGAGTTATAAGCGGGTCACATACACACCCACACACACATACGGATAGGGTGCATGACACTTGCTCGTGAGTGGTCAGGGAAGATTCCTGAGACCTTTAAACGTCGAGATCTGATGAAAACTCGACTTTTCAAAAACGGGGTGAAACTAATAACGTCCCGAATTTTGAAAATTTTCAGTTTTCTCAGCGGGAAGTTAAAAATAAAAGTTAAAAATAATCTCCAGTCGTGCGTTAAAGCCGACACATACTTTTCTTCGTTTTAAGTTAGCAATAAAACAATCAAAATCAATTTAATTGTGAAAAATGAGATTATGAGGCGTGCATTTTTGGATTTTCCAAACTATTTTATAAAGTTTATGAACACTAATTATCAGCGTTGGACACCCACCCACAAGGTGGTCAGACGATCTGACTAAGGTCGCTGGAAAGCGCTGGACGCAGGCCACTCTAGATCGGTCATTTTGGAAATCCTTGGGAGAGGCCTATGTCCAGCAGTGGACTTTATGCGGCTGAAATGATGATGATGATGATACAACTTGTGCAGTATACATGCCAAAATGTATACCATTCAAAAAGTATACTATTTTAAATAAATATCAATCGAAAATCTACTTATATCAATCAAAATCTATAGAAATCATAATGTATACCTATTAAATATATATAACTGAGAAAATATACCAGCTAATTAAGACCCATGTCTATTTGAATTATTTCAGTACCTAATACGAGTACCTACGAAATAATTCAAATTCGCGCAAGCTCATAAACTTCATTTTCTTGTAAAAAATGCCGAATAGCCAGCAAAAGGTGCATCATTCAAACAAAGATGTAGGTAATCGATTTTATTAGTAAAGCAAACGGAAAGTAAAACAAAAAGTAATTTTCTTCCAACTACGCAGTAATGTTATCATTAATCACTAAAAAACCGATCACAAAGTGAGTGCTTATTGCATCAAACCAAAACAGTGCAATAATGGTTGTATAAAATCTCATTGTTGCACTGTTTTACTTTTTAATTTCTCATTATTGCACTGTTTTACTTTAAAATTTTTCATTATTGCACTGTTTTACTTTTTAATTTACCATAGATGCCAGGCACAGATGTTTAATTTTTAATAAAAATGTATGCATTCAATCAAGAAGATACTGAAAAAAAAATTGGCCGACGAAAAAAGACCTTGTTAAAAAAACAAAAATCGTGCATTCTGTACCATTGTAAAAGTTTTAAAATCACATTATTTTACATAAGAAAATATTTTTAAAATGGAAAATGACAGCAGAGACAAATTCAACTATAGAGAGCATATGCTGCAAATGATATTATTAATAACCTTTAACCGCAAAAGTTCCGGGTAAAATAAGTAAGTTAAGTTAGTTTTGTTTATAATTTGTATTTTTTTTTCGTACGTATATTTTATACTCAAAGAATATAAGAAGTTGAAAGAAAGGTAGATTACGCACCTTGCTGAAGTGAGTAATTAATGCAATCGTGCTAATTTAATGCCCTCGCTGTCGCTCGGGCAAAAACATAGCACTCGTGCAATAATAACTCACTTTGTGCTCGGTGCAGTAATCTACTATAACCTCATATTACAATATTTTATTGTATGTAAATATTAGGATAAAGTATGAAATAAATAAAAAAATTGTGATACATACATACGTTGTATGTATCACAATTTTTTTTATTTTTGTTATGTTAGAACTGCGACCAACACACGCACGAGCCGAGCGAGCGAAGCGAGCGTGCCGCGGTAGCGGCCGGCGAGTGCTAGGTCGGTTCTATCCATTGAACTAGGTTAGGGAAAACCTATAGGTTATAGGTTAATTTATTCGTATAACCAATGATTATATTATCCGTAATAATATGTATATGTCGCAGTCGGATGGTATAAACCGCTAATACACGAAACCTCTAGTTGTTTGGCATTACAGCTTGGTTTTGTTAAACAGCCGAATATCGTTCAGCTGGATTGTCTAAGATTACGCAACGTGTTACGTTCATTGAAACCGCTAACCATGTTTCCAAACGGCTAGCGGTTTTGTGAAACAGTAGCGGTAATCCGCTGTTTGACGAAACCGTTAAACAATCCAACTGCGACATATGCATGATATTTTTTTTTTGAAAACTATTCACGATTTTTATTGCTATAGGTTTGCCCTAACCTAGTAAAATGGATATAACATTCTAAAATTCTATATGTATATGTATATAATTTCTTTAGATAGAATGTTCAACAACTTCTCTGGCCGCATGGATGAATACAAGTCGTTCATTCCATTCCGCGTATTAGGGTTCGCTGTTTTACAAAACCGAGCTGTAATGCCAAACAGCTAGAGGTTTATTGAATTAGCTGATTATACCATTCAACTGCGACATATATACAACGTGGAAGGGACATACCCGTAATAAATCAAACCACGGTCTATACTAGACCATTATAGTATAGTAAAATTAAAATAACAGCCAAAAAACAAAAAAAAAAATTGGCATTTCCATACAAAATTGTGCGGCCACCCGGGCGATTTGTATGGGAATGTAAATTTTTTTTTTGGTTTTTTGACTGTTATTTAAATTTCATTATACTTTAATCATCTAGTATAGCCCGTGGTTCGATTTATTACGGGTACATCCCTTCCACTTTGTATAATGTTTAATATATATACTTACTTTGTGTTTATAGGTTATATTACTTACCCAGCCGAGTCGGATTCGTCAAAAGACCTCTAAATGTATTAACTTAATCAAATTAAGCACCAGTTCAGGTGTCCATTGATAAGAGTTGCCGAGCAACCGCCGATGAATTTAACTGTAATTAAGTTATAATTAATGTGGATTGTAGAGGGAAGGGTCAAGTGGAACAAGCAAAATTAAATATCGTAGATATACCAGAGGTAAATAGAGGGAGGCCAAAGAAAAGGTGAGTGGAAAGTGTTAACAACGATAAGGCTTGTAAAGATGAAAAAGTCGAAATGACAAAGGAAAGAACAAAATGGAAACAACTAACATGCTGTATTAGCCGCGTGGTTCCCGGCAAAGTAGAATAACACCACTCCAAGTCTTCCCTTGGATGTCATAGAAAGCGACTTAGGAAACACAAGCTAAACAAAGCTTACAAACATCAATGAGACCGGAGAGGTCTCATTTAGAGGTCTCAGAGCTCCTGCAGTAGAGACAAAAGACCAGATGATGATGATGATGATAATAAACATGCAAGAAAAAGAAGTAGAAATACCAGAGATATTGCAATGAGTCAAATCGTAGAAGATGTCTGACGACCTCTTTGGGGTGATTATTTACAGTTTAGTCCCTCCTAGACATATTGGAGGTACAAAGATTCCGCGATGAAGTGTCAAAAGTGTAAGCTGTTTTGAAACGTGGTGGTGTATTTTTAGGGTTCCGTACAAAAAATGAAAAAACAGAACCCTTATAGGATCACTCGTGCGTCTGTCTGTCCGTCCGTCTGTCACAGCCAATTTGCTCCGAATCTACTAGACCGAATCAGGTGAAATTTGGTAAAATGTTGTAATCCTATGACCCAAACACATATGTGCAAAGTGAATAAATATTTTTTTTAAATAAGGGTCATTTTCGGGGGACAAAATAGAAAATTGAAAAAAAAATTGCAAACCTTACTGTGTCATATACTCGTATCAAATGAAAGGGCTCGTTATGAGGATCTCAAATATATTTTTGTTATTATTTTAAAATGAATAGTTTTGATTTTATTCATGAAAGAAGACGAAAATTGACCATCCTCCCCCTGATCTCCGAAACTACTGAGCCTAAAATTTTGAAAAAATACAAAATATACTCGCACTTGGCCGGTTTATTTTTACCTTTTCGTACGCTAGTTCTTGTATGACGCTACTAAATAGAAGTCACCTAAACAGAAGTCAATGTTATTAGAAAAGTCCTTCTCTGCAACAAGTGCCAATGCCTCCTCGTTAGTTTTCTTTATTGTCCAGCTAATGCTTTCCATTCGACGCCAGCACCATATCTCACCAGTCTAGAAATATTCTACTAACTCAAAGTCAAAGTAATTTTTTTTTATTTAATGTAGGATAAATATATCACTTAATGAAGGTCATTATTTTATAATTAATTTAATTGCAAAAGCTACAATCTATTAGCGTTTCGGAACAACTAAGAAACCCAGCTAAGTATAGGCACAGAATAAATAATACTAACGTACTGGAGTCTCACTCAGCAATAAAATTCAAAGAAATATCTACTCAATGTGGCAAGCGATATGGTTTTATTTAGCTCACGTCAGAACTCAGCACCTTTTCGTATAGATACCTAGACATCTATTGCAAGCCAATTTCAATCTTATTACTCTGGACAAACGATTCATAAAACTAAATTTACCACTCGGAGGGGCCGCCTGCGCGCATAGTAATAATGTAGGTACATTTTCGATACCTAAACGGGGAGTGACACAGGCCTGGTATAGGTTCCTACGCTGCCTGATTCGCCTAATTTATCTCGTTGTCCATAATTCGCAACTTTAATGCATTTGCTCAAAAACTGTAAAAATATAAGATTGTTTCAACATAAAAGATTTTCAGTGACGATAATACTAAATGTCTTTGATCTAATTTTAGTTTCCTTTAAGTACATAAGGTTCAGAGGTAAAGTGTCCTAACAAATTATCAAATTGAGGATCAAGGGTTGCCGAGCAACCGTCGATCAAATTAACTGTAATTAAGTTATAATTATTGAGAAACGTGGAGGGCAGGTCAAGTGTCAAAGGTTATTAACGTGATATATTTGAGACTAAACCCAACTGCTTTACTTGGTGAATATAGGAATATCTTACTATGGACCACTGGACCTATTGGATATATTTAGGTTACCTATATTAAAATCTAAAGAGAAGGCTTATTATAGGACCGATGACTATCTTAAAGACAAAGAGGTCTAGCTTGAGCTTGGCGCGGGTCCCTCTTAAAGGTTTGTATACTTAGACATGTCATAATTTAGGTACATTGTTACATACTAAATTTACAAATTGACATTATTTTAAATTTCGTAATTCTTATAATTCAATTTAATTATGACATAATAAACAATGTAATCTCTGTCCATCTATATTACTAATTTTAAGTTTTTAGTTTGTTAGTTGACGTCTTTGGAGAAAACGTGCAGTGCAGTTTGTTGCCGCTTCTTCTGCACTTGCGCCTAGGAAGCGGCGTAAACTTAGCTTTAAGTAACGATTTGACGTCAATATTTGTGCAAAACAAAACAAAGTGACTATTATTAAGAGATATTATAAATATCCTATGATAATAAAGATATTTTGAATTGAATTGAATTGAATTAAAGATGTATGCAAGCATACGCGAATTATAATTACTTCACTAGGTGGTTGACGGTTACTTTTTTTGTAAAATACCTAATTTCTATTTAGTTAAAACTCTACTACTAATTGCACGCCTCATAAGCGGAGCGTTGAGGTATTGCACGCCTCATAAGCGGAGCGTTGAGGTATTGCACGCCTCATAAGCGGAGCGTTGAGGTAGTACTCTACTCTCGACATGTCAAAAAACCCAGTCTTTCGAAACTTAAATGACGTTTTTTTTTTAAATATAACACTTACAGGATAATATGAGTGCACTAATATGAAGTTAAATAATCTGTCTAGCACATATGGTACATTTTATAAACAATTAATTTGTTTAATATAATAAATAATAACATTAAAACTAATCATTCTTGGACGTCCGTGAGTCTGTGTTTATGTGACCATGTATGTGGCAGAGAAATTGGTCGAAAAATTCATCTTACCGGAATACTTTTGTTTTTAATATATAAAGTATTACACTGTGCTGATTTCTAGTTAATATTAGCGTTCTAAGTACTGTCGTTTAATTATAATTTATAAAAAATCAATTTAATTGTGAAAAATTAGATTATGAGGCGTGCACTTTTGGATTTTCCAAACTATTCATATTATACACTTACAGAAAATAATTTAAATGGGGTAAGACATTTACGAAATTGACTATGAGGTATTTAGCAACTGTGTAACTCATTGACAATCTAGTTAAACGATATGAAGCTGTATAGCAAAACTGAGCTGTAATGCCAAACAGCTAGAGGTTTTGGTGTAACGCAAACAGGGTGTAAATCTATAAGTTTGACGTAGGTAACTGTATTTGCGGCATCATATCTCCCGAAAGCGATCATTATAATTCATATATGCATATAGGTGGAGCTACTATCATATGGGCATGTTACGAAGAGGGAGAAAAGTCACGTTACAAGGCGGGTTTATACAAGCTTTTATTAAGGCGAAGATATAGGCAAATGGCCTTGAAGTGTGAAATAAATTGTTAACTCGTAAATATGGTGATAATTTCCATATTGCTCTACGTCATGCACTAGATAGCCCTTTAAATTATTTTATGAACTGCCGTTAAACTATTATTGGTGATCCGTCTAGCTTTAAAACTTGCCGTGGCCACTTTTGGCGGAGGCAAGTTTTAAAGCTAGACGGACTAATGTAAATACTTTCAACGGTGGTTTATAAAATAATTTAAAGGGCTATCTAGTGCATGACGAAGAGTAATATGGAAATTATCTCCATATTTACGAGTAAACAATTTATTTCAAATGAGGGCGCCACTTCAAGGTCATTTGCCTATATCTTTACCTTAAGCTTGCTCTATTTCTTGTTGCTTGTTTTGTGGGTCAAATCTTACAAGTTAAATTTGACTGATCGAGATGAAATAGTGTATGCATAATAGTCATCTGATTTACATTAGGTAAATCAGATGACAATGCAATATAATTATAACAAAAATCTGATCTGATGATGGAGCTGGAAGGTGGCTATAGGAACCCTGTAAGTAATTAAACGCTGTGTTCGCTCCAAGTAGGTTGGCAACTTATATGTTCTAATTTGTATATGCTTAGATTTGTGTTTTGTTCAGCCAGTTAGCGAACCAAATAAATAAAAAAAAAAAAAAAAAAAAAAACGAAGCAACCCAATTGAGTTAGGGCTTACTACTTGTGTCTTGATAAGAACTGAGGCTTCAAAATGCCTCTGTGCTGACTGCGTCTGTGGTCCAGTGGTCAAGGCGTTTGTCTTGTGATCCGGAGGTCGTGGGTTCAAATCCCACTGGGAAGCATACTTTGTGAAAAGTTGTTTCCAGTCTGGTTAGGATATTGCAGGCTTGAATCACCTGATTATCCGAAAAGAAAGATGATTCAGTGCTTCGGAAGGCACGTAAAGCCGTTGGTCCCAAACGCCATCTAGCGTTTGTACCTATCCTAGAATCGGTTCTGGTCTACCCTTTGGGTTGCGGAGGTCAGACGGCAGTCGCTCTGTGTAAAACCAGTAACCTCGTCAAATCACCTAGGTAAGGTAGCGGACCCCGGGCTCTGAAAGCGTAACCGCTAACGATGCAACCGGAATTACGCTCGGATGATGATGAAGAACTTAGGCGTCAAAATAAAAGCGAAAAATGTTTTTTTTTTAAATCTTATTTGCAAGTTAAGGACATTGAAATATAGGGAGATTAAAGAAACGGTGGAAAGAAACGGTGGAGGAATGCGTAAAGAAAAATATGTATATGAAGGAAATACCGGACAATTTGATAACGGACACAAAAATCGTGGGTTAAGGAAGACGTATCCCATTTTTATTATTTTAGAAAACATTGGTTCAAGAACCGTCAAAAACTAAATGTTTGAAACAGTAGTTGGGTAGACATTCCTAGTGGTGTTCCTCAGGGTTCTCTGCTCGGACCCCTTTCCTTCAACATCATGGTTAGTGATATTCAAAAAATGTATACTATTAAGCGGTATGGACTGAAAGAAAATACCTATAGTGACAAAAATTGAGAAAGGAATGTTGTGATGGTTTGGGCATGCAAGGAGATTTACTTATAAGGTTTTTGAAGCAAATGTAAGTGGAAGCAAATGTAACTTCTGGTATAGTCGACTCTGCTAAACTTTTGGCAACATTTCAGTTAAATGCCCCTTAGATTCGATACGGAAAAACTCGTAATATTTATCATTTTATCATTAAAAAGTAGCTTGCATGTTATGTTCAAATTTTATTGTAAACCTTTACAGTACCTATTTGTGTGGACCTGTAATTGGCCTTTTAATACATAAGACTGACTTATTTTTAAAATTGATTGCTGTTGGTCTTTCTACTAAAATAAAATAAAAGTTAAAGTCAAGTATTACTTGACCGTTTGATGAACCGTCCTACTCTAAACAAAATAATTTCTCGGAACCAATCAGAACCAAGAATAGCAAATAAAACGAACAATGCGGTCTTTATTCAAACGATGGATTGCGCTAATTCCAAACCTCGTTACTTAATCTACTGACACACGAATGTTACGCTTGAAGAACCAAATGTCCAACAATTTGTATGTTTTGTTAGACACTTGCTATAATACTCGTATAATGCTTTTTTCCACCTGCCTGGTCTTGCTTACAGGACGCATTTTTCAACCGATTTTGACAAAAATTGGCACAAACGTTCCTTGATTAATTTAAATTTTGAGTTAATCGCGATCTTGTATTTGGAGGAGAAATAGGGGGAAAAGAGGGTAACTTTGCTGTAGCGTTATTTATTGACGGATTTTAATCAAATTTGAGAGGCACACTAAGAACTTCATTAAACAAAACATTTTGTAAAAAAAAAAACAAAAATGGGGAGTGGAGGGGGTTAGTGGTAAGTTTGCCGTAGCGTTATATATGGATGGATTTCACTGAAATGGCTTTGCTAAGCCAGGAGAAATGAGAAAGTGTTGGTTGCATGGTTATAAGAGCTCGCGAGGTCTACTGTTCTCACAGAACCACTAGTTACTAAACCATTACACTTATACTATTAAAAAAAGATGAAAAGATTTTCACAAGTCTGGTTATTTGGTCACACAGTAAAATATTTTAGTGTAGATAATATTTAGTTTTTATGTGAAACGAATACTGTTTTTAATAATTTTAGGCTATGTATTGTACAAATTTTAATCCTATTATTATATGAGCCTATTACCTATGATGATTTTGTAGGTAAGTATATACCTATCTGTCCTAATCCATCAGAAACTTCCATGTCTTTCTTCATTTTTATTTAACTAGCGACCCGCCTCATGTTTGCAGGGGTATGTTCCTAATACACATGTAAACCTTCTTCATCACTATCTATTGATGAAAATTGCATTAAAATCCGTTGCGGCATTCAACCGATTTAGGCGTCATTCACATCGTCCGTGGGTATCAAAAGCCACACCTCTTTTGTGCTGCATTAAGGGTTAAGACCGTTTAATCCCGGGCCTTAAGGGATAGAGAAATTAGTTTTATCGCTATTACAATTCCTGCGTCAGGTTTGGCTTTAAAAACATCTTTTTACGGTTCTGTACTTCTTGTGATCCGGAGGCTGTGGGTTCAAATTCCACTGGGAAGCATTCAGCCTAGTTAGGATATTGCAGGCTTGAATCATCTGATTATCCAAAAAGAAAGATGATTCCGTGCTTCGGAAGGCACGTAAAGTTATTGGTCCCGAACGCCATCTAGTGTTTGTACCTATCCTAGGATTGCGGAGGTCAGACGGCAGTCGCTCTGTGTAAAAAATCGGCCAAGTGCGAGTCGGACTCGCCCATGAAGGGTTCCGTAGCAGCAAGTAACATAATAATATAAAAGTTCTGAAGGTAAATTGTGGTTTACGATTTATGACGTATTAAAAAAAAAACTACTTACTAGATCTCGTTTAAACCAATTTTCGGTGGAAGTTTGCATGGTAATGTACATCATATATTTTTTAGTTTTATCATTCTCTTATTTTAGAAGTTACAGGGGGGGGGGGGACATATTTTACCACTTTGGAAGTGTCTCTCGCGCAAACTATTCAGTTTAGAAAAAAAATATATTTAAAACCTCAATATTATTTTTGAAGACCTATCCATAGATACCACACACGTATGGGTTTGATGAAAAAAAAAGGTGAGTTTCAGTTCTAAGTATGGTCCCAAAATTTATTGTCTTTTTTTCTATTTTTGTGTGAAAATCTTAATGCGGTTCACAGAATACATCTACTTACCAAGTTTCAACAGTATAGTTCTTATAGTTTCAGAAAAAAGTGGCTGTGACAGACAGACATGACGAATCCATAAGGGTTCCGTTTTTTGCCTTTGGCTACGGAACCCTAGAAACCAGTAACCTCGTCGAATCACCTAGATTATGTAGCGGACTTTGGGTTCTGAAGTATAACCGCTGACGATGCAACCGGGAATACGCTTTGATGATGATGATAAGATAATAGATAAATATTTGTTAAATTATTAAAAAATCTATTGATTACATCGTGTAATATATTTTTAACGAATTCTAATACAACAGAACTATATTGATTTATTATTAGTCTTGTACATGTATTTATATTTATACAGATAGAAATTTACGTAATAAGAATGACTTAGTTAGCCCGTATTACAGGCTGAATACAGTCAGTAAGTCTTTTATGGGGAAGTGTATACTTTTTTATAATAAATTGTCAGAATCGGTCATTGATATGCCAGACAGAAAAATCAAAGCTTATGTAAAGAAAGTACTTTGTGAGAAGGCTTATTATAGGACCGATGACTATCTTAAAGACAAAAAGGTCTGGCTTGAGCTTGGCGCGGGTCCCTCTTAAAGGTTTGTATACTTAGACATGTCATAATTTAGGTACATTGGTACATACTAAATTTACAAATTGACATTATTTTAAATTTCGTAACTCTTATAATTCAATTTAATTATGACATAATAAACAATGTAATCTCTGTCCATCTAATTAACTAATTTTAAGTTTTTAGTTTGTTAGTTGACGTCTTTGGAGAAAACGTGCAGTGCAGTTTGTTGCCGCTTCTTCTGCACTTGCGCCTAGGAAGCGGCGTAAACTTAGCTTTAAGTAACGATTTGACGTCAACATTTGTGCAAAACAAAACAAAGTGACTATTATTAAGAGATATTATAAATATCCTATGATAATAAAGATATTTTGAATTGAATTGATTGAATTGAATATCAGTAATAAGGAAAGGTCTTGGAGAAGAGAAAAAAAAAATCTAACAAAATATACTGAAACAGTAATAAATAGTAAGTATTTATAGTATATCTACACTTCTACACTAATATTATAATGAGGAAAGATTTGTACCTATTTTTGTATGTTTGTAATGAATAGGCTCAAAAAGTACTGGGCCGATTTAAAAAATTCTTTCACCGTTGGAAAGCTACACTATTCCCGAGTGGCATAGGCTATGTGTGTACCACGGGCGAAGCCGGGGTGGACTGCTAGTTATATTATAATACAGTTTAAATTAAAATAAAGAACTTTGACTGAAATATAAATCCTATAAAAAAAATATGTGTTCGAATGACATGTCGTAACTTGGTGTTTCAAATCACGTTCCGTTTTACGTAACTTTGATCCGAACTTTTTTATGTCACTTCGAAAAAAACTAGGAAACTTAGATCATCGTTTTTAAATCAATATTACTATTGAGCTCTTTATTTTCAACTTATGTTGTATTTACAACACTTCCCTTCGAGTTACGGAGGTCAGACGGCGGCGGTCGCGTTGTGTAAAAACCAGTAACCTCGTCAAGGGCATACGCTCGTATGATGACGATGATGTTGTATTTGCGACCCTTACCCTTAACTTGGCAATGTGAACTACAGGGGATTTGGTTTTAAAAAATCCTGTTTGTTATTCACACTACTTATCATTATTGAATATTTAGAGATTAAGGGCATACTTGAATTTTCCGGGGTCCGTATATTTTGTTAGACTTTTTTTTATTTTTTTTTATTTTATGAACTACTGTTTACAGTTTATAATGAGAACGTTTAGCTTTACTACGCACATTTGCCAAAAGTGGCCGTTTTTCGCAAATGTGCATAGTAAAGCTTAACGTTCTCACTTTAAACTGTAAACAGTAGTTCATAAAATACTTTGAAGAGTTATCTAGGATTTGGTAGTAGCAAAATTTTAAATGATGTCTCCGTTTTCTTTGAAATGATTTATTTAAAATGGGGGCAGCACTGGACCCCGGAAAATTTAGGTACGGCCTTAATAAAAAATATCTATAAGGCAAGTGTGAAAGGAAGAGCGGGACAGGGTCGACCTCGGCGAACATTCTGGGGTCAGATTGCAGACGTTCTGAAAAAGGGAGAGGTAAGAAGTACCCGTAGCCGAAAGGCATGTATGAAGAGGTTGATGAGTGTAGATGAAGCGAAAGAGGTCTGTCAGGATCGTAGCAAGTGGCGTTCCATAGTCTCTGCCTACCCCTGTGGGAAAAAGGCGTGATAGTATGTATGTAATATTTAGGCTATAATTCAAGTTGGGGCGAAAACACATTGTTTGTATGTATGTATGTTTGTTTCGCGATAATTGCCGAACCAATGGTCCGATTTAGATGAAATTTGGTAGGCATGTAGGAAATATCAATAGAATTTTCAAGTTTGTTGGGCATCAAAATCGGTTTAGTAGTTTTTGAAATGTTATTAAAAAATCGCGAGGTCTAAGTTCGCGGCGAACTACTAGTCGGTAGCTTTTGCACTAAAAATAATGACCTTCAATAAGTGATATATTTATCCTACATTAAATAAAAACTTTTGACTTTAGACTTTTTTTTAAATTATGTATTAATAACCTGCTTTCATCAAACATCTCCTGGGGATGTGTACCTTGGTTGCCTGGAAGAGATTGGAGTTGCGATAAAGCCGACTTTTGACATCTGTTTCAATTTGACGCCTGTTGCCGTGTCTGTTGCAATTAAGATTACTAAATAAAACTAACATGAGGCATTTATGGTTTATTTGAATAGATAGCAAATCCGAGTTTATTTATTATTCGGAGAAGCAAGACGTTTGTGCAACACCGGTATGAATTTATTTTCTATTTATACTTTAGTAAATAAAATATTCTTGTATTTTCTTTTGACTTGTTCGCCCCCAATAATTTTTGAATGTCTAAACCGGTTTTTGTCAAACATATATAAGAGAGAGAACTATCTCGAGAGACAAGGCTTTCGATTAAAAAAACCGCATCAAAATCGGTCTATTCATTTAGCTACGATGACACAAAGACACACCAGATACACAGATAAAAAAAAATGTATTCTGCTACTTATATTTTTATACTTATATTTTTAGCACAATTCCTGTCACTCAAAGGTAGCCTGTAAGTGATTGCTTTGGCGATAAGGCAGCCTTTTGTATACCTATACTGTACGTACATTATTTTTGAATAATATCTATATGTGTTTTTGGTGCAATAAAGTGTAACATACTTAGGTACTCACCTGGCAATGTGCATCCCAGTGCACATGCATTTTTTTTATTTTTTATTTATTGCATTATAGAATTAATGTACAATAGGTATAATCTTAACCCTAAGCGCTGTTTAATTTTTATTAGGCTCTTTATAGCTATTTCAATTCAGTTTTAACACTAAAAACATTGGATTTTTCAGGAAAAATATCTTGCCAAGTTAAGGGTTAAAAGGGTAAAGCCGTTTACACACCACTATAGACCCTTCAGGGACTTTGTTGACATTTATCTTGCGAAAGGTGTAACAATAATAAAAAATATTTTTCTGTAAAGATGAGTGTGATAGCGGGTGGTGAGAGGATGTGGGGCGGTGACATGTTTTGTTAAGCCCTTTTATTTGATATGAACTATTTGAATTTTATTTGATATTATATGAACTAAAAAATAAAATGAATCAAAGTAGGTAGGGACCTACTCAGTATGATTTGATTTATTTTATTTTTTAGTTTATTACTTTATGGCCTACAGAGGGCGCCACAGCTATGTGTGGTTCCGGGTTAGAATAGGACCACTCCATCTCTTCCTGTGGATGTCGTCCGAGGCGACGACAGTATTAAGCACAAACATATCGTGCTACAATTGCATTCCCAAGGAGGGTTGACGTCAGGCAGGCGGCCGGTCGTAAAACTATAGCCAAATTATTCAAACTGTTCCGGCTATTTCTTCTCCATTTTGCGAGGTCTGGCATCCTTGGGTGACCAACCGAGAATAAAAAGCGGCAAAGCACACCCCGGGCTCCGAAGCAGCATAGCTGAGGATGCAACCGGGAACGCGCTTAGACGAGAAGAAGAGGGCGCCACAGTGGATTTCCTTTGACGTCACATAGCCTTTAATTAGCGTACAGTCAAGACGATGCTGACAACACCTCATTTGTTCAGGTATCGTGGATATCTTTGAAGATACGAGGGAACATATGCATGTACATAAATACCTACATACATAAATAGAGGCGAAATACATAACACTCTTTTTTGCTTCGCCATAGTCGGCTAAAAAGTTATCGAAGATTTTATCAGAAAGTCAAACCCTTGGAAATGTCTTTCTACCCGTCACAATCTATTTTCTTTAATACAAAGCGATCGTCTAACCACCCAAAGTTTGAACACTTTTTTACGACGTTGGCTGTAGAGTAAATATCTCACAGAGATTAAGATTTTAGATTCGTACTTCTATTTACTCTTCTTCATCTTAGCGCTTTCCTGGTTGTATTATCAGCTATGCTGCTTTGAAATCCAGGATGAACTTTCCCGCTTTTTCTTCTCCAAATATAATATTCAATGGAACAAATTCAAAATTAAAATATTATTTTTAGTAATCAGGTCTTTGCAGGCACATTTACACATCAATAAGTAAATAAATAATAAATAAATATATACGGGCAAATCACACAGATTAAGCTAGCCCCAAAGTAAGTTCGAGACTTGTGTTACGGGATACTAACTCAACGATACTATATTTTATAACAAATATATAATTTATATAGTAAAAATCTATATATACTCGTAATAAGTTTTATAAAAATTATGTTTAAAATTTATTTATAAATTATATAAAGAAAAACTACGGCTAATATAACGTCTAACGAAATATACTGAAACTATTTTAAGGGTGTACATTTCATGATACTGAACAACTTCCCTCAAGGAACATGTATCGAAATATGAAAAATAATTTTTAGGTTTCCATAAAAACTCAGATCAGCTGATCGGTCACCTTGTATGGGAGGCCAGAAATTATTTTTCATATTTCGAAATATTGTTCCTTGGAGAAAGTTGTTCAGTATCATGGGCTGAATACACTGTTAAAATAGTTTAAGTATATTTTTTTAGACCATGTATAACTGTGTAGTTTACACCAGAGTAGAATAGGACACTCCAAGTCTTCCTGTGGATATCGTCGAAGACGACTTAGAATTTACAAGGTAAACAAAGCTTATAAACATCAATAAGACCTCTCCAACCCATCTGGGCAGCGTGGAGAGTGTAGGCCAAATTTTCTGACTGCTCTGGCTAATATATGGCTCTGGTAGTACAGAGAGGGGTCCTGCTCCTGCAGTGAAAACTACACAAAAAACTACTTTCCAATCGACCGCTGCTCGACGTAATCCTTTGAAATGCAGTTTTTGCACTAGTTGCTACTTATTCCATCCACAAGAAGAGATGGAGCGGTCCTATTTTAGGCCAAAAACTATGCACTGAAAACCACACAGCATGGATTCTAAATACTTCTTCTTCGTCTAAACGCGTTCCCGGTTGCATCCTCAGCTGTGCTGCTTCGGCGCCCGAGGTGCGCTTTCCCGCTTTTTCTTCTCCAAATTTAACATGCATGTCAATGGTCACCTAAGGATGCCAAAGACCTTGCAAAATGAAGAAGAAATAGCCGGAACAATTTAAATGATTTGGCTATAGTTTTACGACCGGCCGCCTGCCTGAAGTCAACCCTCTTTGGGAATGTATTTGTGCGAAAAGTTTTACAACCGGCCGCCGCCTGACGTTAACCCTCCTTGGGAATGCAATTGTAGCACGAGATGTTTGTGCTTATTTCTTTAGTCGCCTCTCACGACATCCACAGAAAGAGATGGAGTGGTCTATTCTAACCTGGAACCACACGGGTATGCATGCATGGATTCTAAATACGTTATTACATAAATCTTATCGCTAAGCGTCTATCGCTAATATTTATCATCCAGGCCTTTTTTTTGTCTCCGCTGCAGGAGCATGATCCTCTCTGTGCTACAGAGCCATACTTAGCTAGAGGATTTGGCCTACACTCTCCACGCTGGCTAGACAGGTTGGAAAAGGTCTCATTGGTGTTAAAAAGCTTTATGTAGCTTGTGTTTTCTATCTCACCTTCAAAGACATCCACGGGATGACTTGGAGTGGTCCTATTATACTTTTCCGGGAACCATACAGAGAATACGCAATAAGCTATCGTTAATAAATTTATATTTATTTATTTGGGTTCGATCCCCAGCCAGGGCAAGTTGGAAAATGGTCTTTTTCAAATTGTCCTGGGTCTTGGGTGTTTATATATATATATATGTTTTTATCATAAAATATAGTATTGTTAAGTTAGTATCCCATAACACAATTTTAAAACTTACTTTGGGGCTAGCTTAATCAGTGTGATTTGTCCCTATATATTTATTTATTTATATATATTTTTCCCATCCATCACTATTATGATTTCCCTTTTCCACCTTCATGCCCACCATTACGCTAAAAGTGGCCTGGGCTTTACCGCCCTTGGCTCTGTCTACCCCGTTAGGGATAAAGACGTGATAGTGTATGTATATTTTTTCAGAATGTATCAGCATTAAGTCCACCCTTTTGTACCATTGTCACAGAATACAGTAAGAGTAAACAGAACAGAATCTCCTAAGGTACGCGCAATATGCGTCCCCGTTTCCCGCACCCGCACCTCTCCCCCGGTTCTTGTGAGCCAACGTGCGTCATCGAGGCGAAAACGGAGGAGAGGTGCGGGGACGGGGAACGGGGACGCATATTGCGCGTGCCTTAGGAGATTCCGGCCTGTGCCATTGTGGTCAATAAAAATTTAATACATAAATCTTAAACTCTAAGTAATCTACTCTGTTCCTAAACTGCAATGGTAAATTTTATGAAGGCAATGAATAGAACGACTGAGTTTATTGCTCGTCAGTGCGGACGAGTAAAATATATTGGTTTTGTGATGACCGCCTCTCAATGTGGATCGCTGAACTCTTGGGATCTTCAAAAAATAAATAATTATGATCGTCTAATTTAATAATAGCCGCGTGGTTCCCGGCAGAGTAGATTAAGACCACTCCAAGTGTTCCCATGGATGTCGTAGAAGGCGACTTAGGAAACACAAGCTAAACAAAGCTTATAATCATCAATGAGACCTCTTCGACCCGTCCGGCCAGAGCGTGGAGAGTGTAGGCCAAATCCTCTGACTGCTCTGGCTAATATATGGCTCTGGTAGTACAGAGAGGGTCGTGCTCCTGCAGTGGAGACTGCAAAAGATGATGATGAGAGCCTGAACGAGTCCAATCCAATCCACAATCAAATTACCGCACTCACTCCACTCAATAGGGTATTGAACCAATTTTTTAAAAGTATTCTGTTCAATTAGATTCCATAGTGCTACTAGACCACAAAAAACTATTTTTTTTTATTCAATTGAAAAGTGCCATAAAATGGGCTTGAGTAACTGAGTATTCAATACAAACTAGTAATTCCCTCCAAGGGCTTCTAGTAGGGGAGCCCAAGAGGGGATTTTTGGATTAACTCGAGCGCGTCAGATAAACATGCAATCGTGTCATGTCAGGATCACAGTATATTATAACGATATCATATTGATAAATTGATGGTGGAGCCGGGAGGTAGCCATAGGAACTCAGTAATGAAACGACGAAAACCTATCGTGTTCATTTGATTTATCTTGACTAGCACTTTGTTCTCACAATAAAAAAAATTACAAAAAAAATACTTTTTTCTTAATCTGACGGATTGAAATAAAAACTATTCAAACCGCCAGAACATACTTTTTGGTAAGAATTTTCCCATAGTCGGGTTTTAGTTTTTTAATCTATATCTTGTTTAAAATTCTAGTGAGCATATCCATTCTAAATTCTCATTACCTCATATCTAGATGTAGTTTTCAACGGCACATTCACTGTGCCAAAAGCTTATGTGGAGCGCAGTATAGGATGGCTATTTGTGACGCCAACTGTTTGTATTTCAACGAATTGAACGTGTTTACTTTGCGAATACTACTTTCAATCCACGACTATTCACCCGACGGCAAAGCCAAAACGAGAGTTATGTGTGTACGTAAGTAAGTAAGTAAGTATGTTTGTATGTAAGTATACCTATCTGTACCCACGTATCTTCAATGATATCTTGAAAACTGAGGTATTGTTGTAAGCGTCATTGTTTTCCGCTGGTTAGGGGACATGTGACGTCACAGAAAACTCAATAAAAAAATAAAAAAATGGCATTTCCATAAGTACTAAAGTGTGAAGCTCGGGCAATTTGTAAGTAATTTTTTTATTGTTGTTTTTTTTACCCTGTAGTTTAATTTCCTTTAACGTAGTATCTATTATGTTTATCCCGTGGTTTAATTTACTACGCATATGTCTCTTACACGTTGTTTAATTATAGCCACTGGCTTGAAAAATTGCCTGCAAAGGCCTAATTTTATATGTTATTCTTTTTTGCTGAAATTCATAACATGTTGTGAACTTATAAAGTTGGTTATAACATGAAACAAGGGACAACCGTTCGAATAGTTGCTTACAGTTTAGAACAAGTGTATACTAACAACATTGGGAAACAAAACTAGACAAACTAAACTGAAGCACTGTCACATGACAAAACAATGTGAAACGCCGCTTGAACAAGCTACATGTGTGACGTCACAAATACCGAGGTCCTATTTCTCAAGCATTTATTTAGCTAGCTCTGTTTGTTGCTGGTTATTCGTTTTTTGGGTCAAATGGTGCAAGTTAAAGTTGAGCCACTTCTCGGTTTCCGATTGAGATGTATGCTAATGTAAATCAGATGACAATGCAATATTATTATAACAAGAAGCTGATCTGATGATGGAGCCGGAAGGTGATTATAGGAACCGTATAAAAACCAACGTAACCCCTTCGAGTTTGGGCTTTTTACATTCGTCTTGATTAGTTATTCCACTTAGACCTCACGGTAAAATCTTGTACGAAAAGATGATTTTTTTCCAAACACTAATTGTGCTCTAAATCTATTTATTAACTTACAATGTGATGGGCAACATTGTAAGTTCTTTGTTAAATTACAATTTTCTAAAGTAGGCGGGGTATTCCCCGTTCCCTGTTCGATAGACGTTAATACGGGTTGATTAATCGCAGGGTTGCCAAACTAATGTTCAGGATATTTTTTAATTTAAAATGTCTTTTTCTTCACAATATTGTCTACTATTTCATAGATATATTTTTAATGGGATAAATAAATATTTATTTATCAAACTTTATTGTTCCAAAGTAAAAATATACTTTTAACAAATGGCGGACTTAATTATAAGAGCATTTTCTCCTAATAAAATATTACTATATAATATATATACCTACAATACATACCTACTACAATATATCAAAATGAATATCTACTTACACACTACATACTTACCATTATAAACATAAATATACAAACATATAACTAGCTTATGAAGAGTAGAACTGAATGAAGATGACTTTATAAAGAAAGGGAGTTCAAAAGGTGGGCATGACTTTCCTTTAAAAGAGAATTTGGTCGTAATTTCTCTGATATCAACGGGCAAAGCATTCCAGAGCCGAGACGCTTGAAGGGAAAATGAATTAGACATAAAATATGGTTGGGGTTATTTATATCCACGGAGTCCTAGGCTGGAAAACAAAATTCCATTAGGAAGGTCCAGCCCTGTAAATGCTTCTTATAATAAAGGGAATATTTACCCATAATTACGCTGGACAGGCGGGGTACATACCAAGTATAATCATCATCATCAGGACTTTTTTAGTCTCCACTGCAAGAGCACGACCCTCTCTGTACTACAAGAGCTATATACATATATGCCACAGCAGCCAGAGGATTTTCCCTACACTCTCCACGCTGGCCAGACCGGTTGGAGAGGTCTCATTGATGTTTAATATCTTTGTTTAGCTTGTATTTCCTAAGTCGCCTTCTACGACATCCTCTGGAAGACTTGGAGTGGTCCTATTCTACTCTGCCGGGAACCACACGGCTTGTTATTATAACTATTATTAATAATATTTAATATTTATAAAAGTTTTTAATTTTTATGTTATTATGCATTTTTATTTATTTATTTATACTTTATTGTACACACATATACATGTTTAAAGTACAACAGGCGGACTTAATGCTAAAAGCATTCTCTAACAGTCAAACCTTTGGGTCGATTGGAGAGTTTTATGTGGGTGTGAATTTATTTTTATGATGTTACAATTTTTTTCAAACCAGTTTAACAGCAGTTTTAGAGCCTTAGAGATACTTTAACAAAGGACCGTAGTCATTTACACAAACGTTTGATCCCATTTGACGAGTATTGTTGTAGGCTTGTATCTATCATTCCGGATAACTTTTAACGACCGAAGTTACATGCCTAAGTTATAATTGTCGAAGTGGGATAATTTGTCTTCATGTGATAAAGTTATTTTACTTAGACGTTATAGTGGTCGTGTAGTTTCGACCGAGAATAGTAGTTATACCTTCTCTTCCTGCGGACTAAAGGTCTAAGTAAATACATCTCAAACATTACTAAAAAGGTTTGACTTTTAAGATATATTAAACTATACGTATACATACTACATACATACATACATATATCTATATTCTATCCGACGACAGTTCCCGAAGATAATGTGCACGCACTCCACTCTTGAACGCTACACGAGTACGACCCTTTCGGATATTAATTGGTAGGGCGTTCCAAAGCTTTACCTCTTGAACAATAAACGATCTCTCAAAGATCCGGTGAGATGGTACATCGAGACTCACGGACGATACTTATGAAGGTACCAGTACATACAATACCGTGCTGTATTCAAACAAGATTTGAGCACATATTGTTTAGTTGACGCGACCTTTAAGGAGCTTAAAATTATAACAGTGATTTTTGAGTATACATACACACACAGTCTATCAAAATATACTAAAGTTATTTTAAGGCTGAATTCAGATGAATTCAGTCCATGATACTGAACAACTTTCCCAAAGAAATACTTGTTTACATATCGAACGAAACGCCTTGACCACTGGACTGCCTCCGTGGTCCAGTGGTCAAGGTGTTTGCCTTGTGATCCGAAGGTCATGGGTTCAAATCCCACTGGGAAGCATACTTTGTTAAAAGTTGTTTCCAGTGTGTTTAGGATATTGCAGGCTTGAATCACCTGATTATCCGAAAAAGAAAGATGATTCCGTGCTTCGGAAGTCACGTAAAGCCGTTGGTCCCGAACGCCATCTAGCGTTGGTACCTATCATAGGATTGGTTCTGGTCTACCCTTTGGGTTGCGGAGGTCAGACGGCAGTCGCTCTGTGTAAAAACCAGTAACCTCGTCAAATCGCCTAGGTTAGGTAGCGGACCCCGGGCTCTGAAGCGTAACCGCTGGCGATGCAACCGGGAATACGCTCGGATGATGATGATGATATCGAAAGAAATACGAAAAATAATTTTTGGCCTCCCATACCTACAGACCGGAATCCAAGTTTCTTTTGAAAGCAAACAAAAATATTTCGTATTTCGGTAGGTACCTACATGTACCTATGTTCCTTGAGGAATATTGTTAAATAACATTATATTAAACGTTAAAATATAATATTATTATTATTATTCTCTTTATTTAATTTAAAACTTAGGCTTGGTTTTGGTATACATTTATAAAAAGTAAAATATAAAACATACTACAAAATATAAACATTTACAAAAACCTAACCTAGCTGCCCACTGGCAGCGGGGCAAGGCCCAAGCTACCGGCGGTTAGGGCCGCAGAGAGAGAAACCTCCTGACAATACGTGCCGTGTCCAGGAGTACTGCCTTCTGAATCTGACCCTTGATCCAGCCATCTAGCGAGAGAGTCTTAAGATGTTGGTCAAGACTCTTCGCTATAAGACCGTTCGCCGATACGACTATCGGGACAATGATCGTCGAATCCACATCCCACATAGCAGTCACCTTATTATTATTTATTATTAAACACACTAGCAGCTTATTATGCTGATGCGTGTGCGTCTTAATGTTTGGAGATTTCGTTTTTGTCCAGTCTATTTTTGAAGCTGTTCACTGAAGGTGCAGTAACAACATTCTCTGGTAGCTTATTCCAGTTTGTTACAACTCAATTGGACAGGAAATTTTGAAATGGTTTCCTTTAATTATGTACAATTTCATCATCACTATATTTAAGAACTATGTCCTTGTCGGTGGAGTATTTTCCATGTCTCCGGATAATCAGCCAAATGCTTGACTTCCCTATACGACACAACTTCTGTCTATTCTTTTACTTTATCCATGAACGCCCTTCTTGGCCTTAATTTTCCTCTTCTTGCCTCGATCTTTCCTTTCTTTCCTCGATATTATTAACGAAATTATCATGTCGTATAGGGTGTCCAAACATTTTTCCCCTTTCCTAGATTTATAAGGCCAAAAATAGTTGTTGAAGTTCAAAAGTTTTAGTTTATACACACACACTTTCCCAGACTAAAATGGACGTAAATGTTGTATCTACATGTGACCACAGAATAGGATACTAGTACTCACGTACAGAAGTCTCACTCAGCAAACAAATTTAAAGAAATATCTACTCAATGTGGTTAGCGATATGGTTTAATTTAGCTAACGTCAGAACTCAGTACCTTTTCGTTTAGATACCTAGACATCCATTGCAGGTCCATTTCATTTTTATTACTCTGGACAAACGATTCGTATAACTGAATTTACCACTTAGAGTGGCCGTCGCGCTCTTAGTAATGATGAAGGTATATTTTCGATATACCTACCTTCTTCAATAGTTTTAATGACGTTGGGTGCCACTGGTCTAGTGGTGTGTCGTTTCTGGAAACTTTGGGAATATACAACGTGGAAGGGACATACCCGTAATAAATCAAACCACGGTCTATACTAGACCATTATAGTATAATAAAATTAAAATAACAGTTGAATAAAATTTTTTTTTTGACATTTTCATACAAAAGTGTGCGGCTGCCCAAGCGATTTGTATGGGAATGTCGAATTTTTTTTTTGTTTTTTACTGTTATTTTAATTCTACTTTAACTATCTAGTATAGCCTGTGGTTCGATTTATTACCCGTAATAAATCGAACCACATACACGTACCTATACTTCCACTTTGTATACGGAAATATTGGAAATATACCTCTAGGTACCCATAGTACCTAAATTTACAATGAGAAAATTCTTCCCGCGGCAAATCACTACACTGCTCGGGGTATAAAAACAAGTTAAATTTAGTGTTGTGCTATCATTGTAAATTCGTAAGTCGGGTTCGCATTTTATGATTTGTATGAAGCTACTACCACTACTAATCAAGTATTGTATGTCTACATCTATAATTTTATTTAGAGCTGGTTTTGGCAGAATTGCCAATCAACTGGTTCCAAACATTGAACAACTTGTGTCGGACAACTTTGTCGGACACCAGACAACTTTGCCAGACAACTATTGCGGACATCTGCAATCGGGAATTTGATATTGAATATGGATTTGCGATTGTTTGAGTTGATTTCAGTGCAACATTTACTTCAAAACTTATTTTATTTATTTATTTTTAAAATCCATGTAGGTACACAAAAGACAAACAAAGAAACAAAGTAAAAAAATAGAGTACGTAAGTACTGCTTATTTCATAACAAATCTCTTTAAGCAGACCCAGGAGAGGAAAAGAAAACAAAACAAGTAGTATTTTTTTAAATTTGTTGTTTCAATGTAAAATATATTTTTAAGAAATGGCGTACTTAATGCTAAGAGCATTCTCGCTGTGCCAACAACCATAGGTAAAAGCAGAGCAAATTGAATGGCACAAAAAAGCAAATCATCTTTAACTACTACACATCTAGTTTTATAAATACGAAAAGGTACTTCGTTGGACAAACGATAAACCTTATTATACATTATATACTTATCTATCTACCTACCTATAATTAAAGAACTACGTTCTTGTCGGTGGAGAAGTTTCTATGTCTCCAATATACCTATCTATACTTACTTACAAATACACATAACAACACATTTATCATCGTGTTTATTATTCATTTCAATTTAAAGACGGAGGGGGTAACATTAACCACATATTTTTTGCCTTTTGCGCATTTCCTATAGTAGTACCTAATTATGTCCTGTATTTTTCTTTTGTGCAATAAAGAGTATTGTATTGTATTTTGAATAAATAAAAAAGCATAGAGAACCTAAACAAATCTTATATGATCATCATCATCCTTATAATAATAAAATGGTACGTAGAAATGTTTGTACATTGTAGGAGATAAATGATTTTTTCAAGGTCCAATGATGCCCCATTTGAAAAAAAAATATTTGAAAGGAAACGGAGATATAATTAAAAAAAAAATCTTAAGTAAGCCCTAGTTATCCCTTCAAACTATTTTAAGAACTACTGTTTACAGTTTAAAGTGAGAACGTGAAGCTTTTCTTCGCACATTTGCAAAAAATTGACACTTTTGGCAAATAGGCGAAGAAAAGCATTTATCAGTAAATGAGTGTAAGCGATAAAAAAGTAGCAGAACACAAAAAAGATTTTTCGAATATTGGTCCAAATATTGGTCCAGTAATTTCGAAGATTACTGTGTACATTTAACACGGTAGTATTCGAAATTACGGATATTCCTACGGTTTTCAACGAGATTAGGGGCAATATATAGGCTTTGGTTCAATGAAATCTGATGTCAGGGATAAAAGTCTCATTGTAATTTATTTACCACTCGCCTCGAATTTTAATGCGTAGAAAATATCACCAGAAGTGCTGAATTTCACGCTAACAAAGACGCGAGCGTCAGATAGTTAATAATACCTCTAAAAGAAGGATAAACTTTTTAATTTCTATCCTTTTTTTTCTTAAAAATTATTTTCCGTAATGAAACCTTGTTCTTTGTTACTTCATTTCTTTATTAGTTTAGAATTTTCCTTGAACTGCTAACGCGATTTATATAACTTTGTTGGGCTTTTAAAAGTGGAAGTGAAATTAAATTTAGTCTCTAAAAAGTTTTGGGCTTTTGAAAATTTCTTTGACAAGACAACTTTTTTATTTTTTATTCGTGCGTCATGTCATGAGTCATGAGTTCGCCAATGATCTTATGACCAGAGACAGCGAAGACCATGAGAAATGCAGAAGAAAAATCCGGAATGTGGCCTCTGGGGTTTGAAACATTACAACTTTAGAACTAAGGGCTCATACAGACGACGCGACGGGGTCAGTAAATCAGGTCGCCTACGATTGCAAACTATTGTGTGATGGTCGCTGACTGTCACCGACCAGGAGACCTATTTTAGAAAGTGGGAGTCATAACAACGAAATGATTCACTTTGGAAACGCTTGCACTAATCACACTACAAAAAAATCCCTGCGCGGTAGATAGTAGTCATCCATATATGTATTTATTCATCAATACACATATATATTAGTTCTTTATGTATTACATTTACATATTTATATATTTTGTATATTTATTTTATCTATAGTTATTGTATTGGTATATATTTATTTTAATTTATACCTATGTATATTTGTGACTTATTCTTGTAGGTATTTATAGATACTTTTCAATTTTGTTTACACACTCTGTCGCACCACCCAAATGATTTCTCTACTTGGTCCAATGGTTGACTGGCAGAGAGCGCCATAAGGCGTTAAGTCCGCAATTTGTACACTTTTTTATGTGCAATAAAGTTTAAGTAAATAAATAAAAATATAGGTCTCCAGAGTCGCACACTGTCGCCTTAAGGGTTAACTGGAGGGACGAAATCCCATACAAACGTACTTTCATTTTAATTTCGAAACCATAAAACTCATCGTATTCAAATTTTTTACAAGCATTAAGATGATAAATATCTAGATCTGTAATCAGTTTTGGTTCGAAAATAATAAACAAAAAAAAAGTTATAGCAACTTAAAATTTGCCTTTTTTATCGACGAAATCGAGTAATATTTAGACGCCTATTACACTTATAATTATATTTTCGATCCTTATGGAAACTAATTATACGACTAGAGTGAAGACTCTAAATTCCAAATAATTTAGTTTTTTTTGGGTATGTATCGTATTTATCGAAATAAACGAAAACTACGATTCATGGCCTATAACGGCCCATTTCGCTGGCGTTCAGTGCACTCTCTTTGTCGTACGCGGGGGTGTATGCGGGGGTCGGGACGGAGCTACATTTTTTAGCGCCCTTTCTCTTTCTCGACGAAATAGCAACACGACGAAGCGCGTCGGTAGGCAACTCGCTGTGGAGTTCGCCCGCGCCTCCAGTACCACCTTAAGAATGGAACCTGAGAATGCACTAACATGAGATGAAGAGACAGTGAGTTAAAAAGAAAACTATTCAACAGAACCAAGTAAAACCCGCAAGTACAAACAAGTACATTCAGCTGGGAACCAGTTTGAACTAGTTACGAACTGTGAGATGTCCAGTTGTTTTGTGCGAGGAGTGAATTCATAATTTATTGGCAACTGGCTTTGAATTGAGGCTTTGTTTGAGTTTCAAAGCCACTCTAATATCATTACCACGCCATTTTCATAACAAACGTGTCTTTGTGTCTCGTGGCTTTGTTTTTTTTTATCCCTCACGGAAAAGAGGGATGTTATAAGTTTGACGTGTCTTTGTATCCGTGTGATTATCTGTGACTGTACCTGTCGCGTCGCGGGCAACCGCTTGACGTAGTTCAAGCTCTGAGGGAGGATGTGATGTGATTTGTTTAGCAACCAATATTTTAGGATTTCAACATTACTAGGTATATTTACTATCTCTATCTACAAAATATATTAACAAAACGTCGCGAATCATATTTGCTCTGAGGAAGGCCTCCGGATGAGGTCGAAAAATGTCGGCCTGTAGCTGACTTTTACGTGAGTCACCCGTTTATAGCAGCATATTAATAATTTATGTGTTTCACGTTAGTTTTAACGAAATAATAAAATTTTTAGCAAAAAAAACAACCGACTTAAATTTTTTTAGCAGTTTCTTCCATATCTTCAAAGTTCTTCATCACATCTTCACCAAATTAAAATGGGACTAACTTTGTAGTAAAGGCTTTCAAATAAAAAAAGAATCATCAAAATCGGTTCACAATTGGCGAAGATATCGCGTAACAAACAAACATTAAAAAAAAATACAGTCGAATTGTTACCCTCCTCCTTTTTTGAAGTCGGTTAAAAACATTAAAACAGTACCTTATTACTTATCTTTATAATATTGGAAAATGTATTCAACCTTTTCCCTTTTCAGAAACTGAACAAAGTGTCTTAACGTTAAATTGTTATAGGTACAAATAATAATTCAAAGTGTTATAAAGTTCGCTATTGTTGTTTTGTGATTGTTTGTAGGTACAGGGTGGATTTTTAATCGTTGGCATCCTTTTAAATAGGGAACTAATTTTTTGAGCTGTTATTTAAATATTCGAGACGTTATTAGGATCAGTTGGAAAACATATTGAGCAGTTATTTAATTTAATGGCGGTTGATTAATTATAGCGACAGTAAAACATGAACAGTAATAAAAAATCAATTAGTCGGTTATTTTATCATATTACTAGTACTATTATTCATTTTACTAGGTTAGGGAAAACCTATAGGTTAGGTTAGGTTAGAACTGCGACCAAATATCGATTTTATCTATTTTACTAGGTTAGGTAAAACCTATAGAACCGCTCGGTTAATTTTTTTTACCGCCCATTTAATTATTTTCCTGCTCAATTATATATTCACTGATCTAGTTCATATTTTTTTATTACCTACTCATTTTTGTTTACTTTACTGTTTAGTTTTAACTGCTGAACTAGTTATTAAACATGCCATTTATAATTTTGAACTTACCAAAACTGCTATTTACAACTGCCTCTTTAAATCAGTGCCTTTTAAATAAATATCCACTAAACCCACGATACAAAGTAACTTGAGACTAATAAAACGTCAATCAACAGTTAACATTTTCATATTAAAGAAAACCTCGAAACATACGAGACTTCTTGATAGACACCATTACTGCAACTATGAATAAAAAAACTAATCGTCATGAAACTTACGAAAAACAAATTAATTATAAAAGTATCAATTCCATCGTGTCGTCGTAGATTCCGTAGTACAGAATTACCTGCATCACAATCGGTCGCGTGAGATGGCCTTTCCCCACTCGGCTTTGAACCTTATCTACGGAACTTAAAGTCTGTTTTTGTATGCCGGCCGCCCGCGCCACAGCTGGTAAGTGTACCTACCAGCGCCGGGGTCATAGCACTCTCGCGAGCGCGACGCGTGTTGTTTTGATAGTTTGTTTATTCTTTTTTATTTTTTGATACTTTTTAATTACTTACTGCATTAATGGCAGTATTGTTACCCTAAAAACTAATTTTTAAGTGAGTATGTTAATAAGTTAAATTAAGGCCGTACCTGAATTTTCCGGGGTCCAGTGCTGCCCCCATTTAAAATTAATCATTTCAAAGAAAACGGAGACATTATTTTAAATTTTGCTACTATCATATCCTAGATAACTCTTTAAAGTATTTTATGAACTACCGTTTACAGTTTATAATGAGAACGTTAAGCTTTACTACGCACATTTGCCAAAAGTGGCCGTTGTTCTTTAAAATTATTTATTTTAAATGGGGGCAGCACTGGACCCCGGAAAATTCAGGTACGGCCTTAATGCCAATGATTTCAAATGCACCCTGTATATTGTGAGGAAATACAATTTAAAGAGATATTGTGTCTATAAATAGATATTTGGTCTTTTAGTAACATTATTAAAATTTTAATCTTTTTGAATTATATTTTACATAAACCGGTCAAGTGCGAGTCAGACTTGTACATGAAGGGTTCCGTACCTCGGTACAATATTTTAAAACGCTGAAAAAAACACTTTTTTGTATGACAAATCGAATTCTTGTATGATTTAATTTTCAACTCTATTTTATTTTTAGTATTTGTTGTTACAGCGGCTACAGTAATACATAATTGATAAAAATTTCCAGTGTCTTAGCTATTACGGTTCGGGACTTTGAGAGATAGAGCCCTATGACAGACAGACGGACGGTTTGCACTAATGCTGCACTCTGGCGGCAGAATATTGCAGTAATCCGCAAGATGACAACAAGTCCAATTAGACACTTTTTAGGGTTCCGTACCCAAAGGGTGCAAACGGGACCCTATTACTGAGACTCCGCTGTCTGTCCGTCTGTCTGTCCGTCAGTCACAGGGCTCTATCTCTTGATCCGTAATAGCTAGATACTTGAAATTCTCACCTATTATGTATTACTGTGGCGGATATAACAACAAATACTAAAAATAAAAAATAATTAAAAATTAAAGGGGGTCGTCATACAAGAAACGTGTTTTTTTTAGCGTTTTTAACTTGATCTTCATAATGGCATTAACTAGATACTTGAAATTTTCACCAATTATGTATTACTATGACCACAATAATAACAAATACTAAAAATAAAATAAAGTTAAAAATTAAAGGGGGTCGTCATACAAGAAACGTGTTTCTTCAGCGTTTTAAAACATTGTACGGTGGTACGGGACCCTTCATGTACGAGTCCGACTCGCACTTGCCCGTTTATTCTAAACGTTAAAACAAACATTTTCTATTGGATTTGTATGAAAAACACAACCGTGACGTCATAGTTTCTTGGAGTCAAATAGCGCTCTTAATATCAGTTTTTCTGCATAAATCTACGAACAAAGAAAATAATATAAATAGATCTAAAATCATATTGAAAATTGACTAGTGACATTATTTTGTGACCTTTTATTCTCTTAACAGTCCTACCAAATAATTTATTTCTAACCCGCTCAATTGCGACATGTTTTACTGACATTTAAAATGAACAGTTATCTCCTAAGTCTGAAATTGAATACCGTTAACCCTCGATCTTCCATCTTGAGTGTTTCGGAAACAAAGGCCGAGTCAAGGGTGCTTAGTATTGAGAGGCTAGAGAGGGCGACGTTTTCATCCTATTTTGATACGCGAATAGGTAATTGGATAGTTTTTAAGCCTGATGCTTTTTACTTAAGAAATTTTAAAGGTTTCGTGTAGTTCCTGGCAGAGTAGAATAGGACCACCCAAAGTCTTCCTGTGGATGTCGTAGAAGGTGACTTAGGAAACACAAGCTGAACAAAGCTTATAAACATCAGTGAGACCTTTCCAACCCATCTGGCCAGCGTGGAAAGTGTATGCCAAATCGTCTACCTATTTTGGCTAAGTATGACTTTGGTAGTACAAAGAGGGTCGTGCTCCTTCAATGGAGACTAAACAGACCTGATGGTGATAAAGAAAGTAAGACAAGGCCACTGGCCTTTTCTGCAGTCAACCTACAGAGGGTGCTTATCTCATCATCAGACAGTCTGGGAGAAAACAAAACTTTAGAATGTACCAGCTGCTTCTCTTTCCACGCAGATCGTAAAAGCCAATCGAGGGAATGAGCGAGAATTTGAATCATATTAACAGGCTAGGTGGCAACCCATCACTCTTTGATGCCTTTTATCCATCTCCACGCCCACCATCAAGTTAAAAGTGGGTTTGGGTCTGTATCCTGGGCTCTTACTATGTAGAGCCGCAAGACCCAAAAAACTCTGCCTGCCCCATTACTGATAAAGACGTGATAATATACAACGTGGAAGGGACATACCCGTAATAAATCTAACCACGGGCTATACTAGATCATTAAAGTATAATGTAATTAAAATAACAGCCAAAAAGCAAAAATAAATTTAAGCATTTCCATACATAAGCCGCCCGGGCGATTTTAATTTAATTCAATTCAATTAAATTCTTTATTTGCTTACAATAGATGTGGTCTTACAAATTACACAGTTCTTCTTATTGACCTTTTCAGGTATAACAAATGTTAAAATAACAATAAGTATTTTTTTTTACAATGGCAGTATTTAATTTGTATGAGAATGTCGAAATTTTTTTGGTCACTTGACTGTTATTTTAATTTCATTATACTTTAGTGATCTAGAATAGGTCGTGGTTCGATTTATTACGGGTATGTCCCTTTCATATTGTATATGTATGGACTGCCTGATGTATTTGGACCACATCGGTGGTCCAGTGGTCAAGGCGTTTGTCTTGTGATCGTGGAGGAGGTCGTGGCTTCAAATCCCCCTACTAGAAATCATTCTTTGTGAAAAGTTGTTTCGAGTTTGCGGGCTTGAATCACCTGATTATTCGAAAGAAAGACTCCGTGCTTCGGAAAAGCTGTGGGTCCCAAACGCCATCTAGCGTTTGTTTAAACCTCTAGGATTGGTTCGGTCTACCCTTTGGGTTGCGGAGGTCAGACGGCAGTCGCTTTGTGTAAAACCAGTAACCTCGTCAAATCACCTAGGTTAGGTAGCGGACCCCGGGCTCTGAAGCGTTACCGCTGAGGATGCAACCGGGAATACGCTCGGATGATGATGAATATATATATATGTATATATTTTGACGACCTCCGTGGTGTAATGGTCAACACGCTAGTCCGCTAATCTGAGGTTCTGGGTTCGATCCCCAGCCAGGGCAAGTTGGAAAATGGCCTTTTCTAAATTGTCCTGGGTCTTAGGTGTTTATCTATATATGTATTTATTATAAAATATAGTATCGTTGAGTTAGTATCCCATAACAAAAGTTTAAAACTTACTTTGGGGCTGTCTCAACCTTTGCTATTATGTATTTTACATCGTTCCCTTACTTTGCTTAGTAGACATATACCTTCCTAAAACGTAACCGTGGAGACCCTAATAAAAATAGGTATAACGTGAGCCACCGTAATTCTCCATGATACGTTTTATTGCGAAGACAATAAATATTACGGTCTGATTGTGTAGAAAAAGCAATAAAACAGAGTCATGATTTTTAGGAAAGTTATAAAATTTATGAATGGATAAATTTCATTTATAACCGACTTCAAAAATAGGAGGAGGTTATCAATTATTATTTTTATTAGCATTACAATGAAGAATGAGAAAATTCGTAGGGGTGATTCGAAGTCACGATAGCACAATTGGTAGTGCACTCACGGCCTTACCGTGAGGGTCGTGGGTACGAGTCCCACTCGTGGCGGATTTTTTTTTATCATCACATTTTCAATTAGGAGGTTATCAACTCGTCAGAATTGTATGTTCCCGATTACTCGAAGACGCTTGGACCGACTTGGATTTTTTTTTGTTCGAAAGGATATACTTTCCAAGTATAAATTTACCACATATAAATTTTAATAAAATCGGTTGAGTGGTTTGTTTTTAAAACGAAAATAACTAGAAAATATAATGTCGTCTTAGTATTGTTTAAATATTTAGCTTTTATAAATTATTTAATTTAATAATTATTAATTTAAATAAACCTGATTTTTTTAAGAGTCAATGTCATTTAGTTTATATTACACCTAGGTATAATTTCTTACACAAAAGAATAATAAATCAAGGTATAAATGGTATAATAAATCGATTAGTTGCCGAAACTTGCGCTATCAAGCTTAGTAATCTTGTTAAACTTTAATCAGTTATGATTATCATAATTGGGCCCGCCCTTTAAACCTCGGCTTAGAAACAGAGGAATAAAAGTACAGAGCACAAGCCCTACATTGATAACTAAAAATTTCTCACCATACCAATTAAAATGGGTTTTTTTAATGAGTTCGATACCCGTTCGCAAAATACATTTGATCGATGAACTGAATATAATGACACATTGATGTTCGATTGGACGCTTAATCGATGAACTGAACATCTTAAGATTTCTAAAACAACACACTAATGTTCGATTGGACGTTTATCAATGAACTGAACATCGAAAGAATTCTAAAATAACACACTGATGTTCGATTGGACGCTTAATGAACTGAACATCGAAAGAATTCTAAAACAATACACTGATGTTCGATTGGGCTCTTAATCAATGAACTGAACATCGAAAGAATTCTTAAACGACACACTGATGTTTGATTGGGCGCTTAATCGATGAACTGAACATTGAAACTATTCTATAACGACAAACCTGATATTTGATTGGGGCAAAGTTAAGGTATTCACTTCGCACGGTCGTTGGCATTCTTGGGTGACTCTTGATGTGCACGTCATCTTTAGTAACGAAAAAATTTGGTTGTCTGTAAAGTCGGTTTACTGACGATAGTTGAATGTGACAACGAACGCAAAGGCCGATTGTGCTTCTTTGTCGCTCGTTCCGCGCTCTCGCTTGCACTTCAAGCCTTACATGGAACGCCTCAGAGCGAGGTAACGCCGCATGAGTCATGTTTTTTCGTGCGTGCAGCCGGCTCTATCGAATTATAAGACGTTGTCACGTCAAAAATTGAAAACGCATCTTGAACTCCAAAGCAACACTGATAAGGTTGCAACTTAGAAACTCAGAGAACGCGGTAAGATGAGAACAGATAGGGACTTGGTATTTGTAAATGTATCTTGTGTATTTGAACTTAGCCCATTAATTTGGCTTTCAGCAAATTACCGATTTGAGCCACCAATCACTCGCGACGTCAAGTGAAAAAGTATAATGAATTGTATAGTAGGTATTTACCTTATTTATGATAATTTCATTAAAATACTAGAAAAAATATCTGAATTAAAAAGAATTCGTATGTATTTTGAATTTTAATCTTACTAGTTTCTTTTGAATTTTTCGCTTCGGCCGCCTACGATACCAATATAACGTAACCAGTTATGTATATATTTTCTTAAAACGAAACTAGTAATGTAGAAGACCTTTTCTTCCTGCGAAATAAGTTTCGCACATACGAAACCGACGCTTTTCACCCCTCTATTCTTCCACTGTTATCGTAAGTGGCGTCTTCTGTACAAAGACTGTAAACCATCTACTCCAATCACCAACTCGTCTGCCAAGCGTGATAATGGGCAAGTCCTTCTTTTACTGGAAGAGACCTTTAGTCACGAATTTTTGCCCGCAGCTTCGCTCGCGTCCTTTCTAAGCGGATGCTTACGTCATAACATCTACCTGCATGCCGAATTTCAGCCCGATCCGTCCAGTGGTTTGGGCTGTGCGTTGATAGATCACTATGTCAGCCAGTCAGTCACCTTTGAGTTATATACATATATTTAGATGACCGATATCCTATATCAATCAAATGCGTGACTAAAGGTCTCTTCCAATTGGTAAATAGAAAAAGAAGAGATTCTGTGTTAATAACGTCATTAGCTGGTCTCTGTATATCTACCTGCTCTGTACCTTAACTTAGCCCATTAATTTGGTTTCAGCAAATTACCAATCTGAGCCGTCAGTCGCATGCGACGGGAACTGAAAAAGTATTATGAATTACACAATAAGTTTATCTTCCCAATCAATGTAATACACACACACTTCTTCTTCTGGACGCGTTCCCAGTTGCATCTTCAGCTATGCTGCTTCATAGCCCGGGGTGCGCTTTTCCGCTTATTATTTTCCAAATTTAATATGCATATCAATGGTCACCCGTATGCCAAAAATCTAGCAAATTCGAGAAGAAATAACTAGAAAATTCTAAACGATTTGGCTAAAGTTTTACGACCAGCCTGTCGTCGGCTCATTGGGAATGCTATTGTAGGACGAGCTTTAAGTGCTATTTTTCCTTTAGTCGCTTCTTATCACATCCACAGGAAGAGATGGAGTGGTCTTATTCTGACCCGGAACCAGACGGTGTAATACACACTTTCACGTCATCACCATCATCATCATCATCAGGTCTTTCTTAGTCTCCATTGCAGGACACGACCCTCTCTGTACTACCAGAGCCATATATCTTTCATGTCAGAGGATTTGGCCTGCACTCTCCACGATGGCCAGACGGGTTGGAGAGGTCTCACTGATGTTTATAAGCTTTGTTTAGCTTGTGTTTTCTAAGTCGCCTTCTACGACATCCACAGGAAGACTTGGAGTGGTCCTGTTTTACTCTGCCGGGAACCACACGGCTAACTACTACATACTACTCTATCACGTCTTTATTCCTAATGGAGCAGACAGAGCATTTTGAGTCTAGCGGCTCTAAGCAGAGCATTTTGAGTCTAGCGGCTCTAAGCAGACAGAGCATTTTGAGTCTAGCGGCTCTAAGCAGACAGAGCATTTTGAGTCAAGCGGCTCTAAGCAGACAAAGCATTTTGAGTGTAGCGGCTCTAAGCAGACAGAGCATTTTGAGTCTAGCGGCTCTAAGCAGACAGAGTATTTTGAGTCTAGTGGCTCTAAGCAGACAGAGCCAGGACTGCAACACCCAAAAGTCTAAAGCGTGATGATGGGCAAGCTGATGGAAAAAGGAATGAAAATAGTGATGGGTTGGGTGCTAGTGATTTTTTACGACTATAAGGGTTAGTCTCTATGCATTTACTTGCTGTATACATGATTTAGCCCATTAATCTGGTTTCAGCAAATTACCAATCCGAGCCGTCAGTCGCACGCGACGTGAAGTGAAAAAGGGTCCATGAAGAGCCTGGAAGGATCAGTTTTGAGAGTAATTATTTTTTTCGCTGATTTTCAGCATTTTAAACTTTTTGGACATTTTTATCACTGGCCAAATATAAAATAATCCTTTTTGGTCAGGAAAAAAAGAAAAAAGCAAAGAATATAACTATACCAGCTCAAGTAAAAATTCATTGTAAGAATAGGCAAGAATCCAAGTCACGTTTTAAGGCAATGTTACTGTACTGTGTATTTACATACATACTTCTCACGTCTTTACTCCTAATGGGGCAGACAGAGCAATTTGGGTCTTGCGGCTCTAAGCAGACAGAGCCCAGGGCCGCAAGACCCAAAGGCCGCTTTGAGCGTGATGGTGGGCGAGAAGGAGAAAAAAAGGATTCAAAATAGTGATGAGTTGCTATTGCTAGTCGCATTGCCTATTAAGACGATACATGTAGTCCAGCCCCCATTTGAAATAATTTATTTGCGAAAAACGGCCACTTTTGGCAAAAATGCAAACTAAAGCTTAACATTCTTACTTTAAACTGTAAACAGTGGTTCGTAAAATAGTTTGAAGAGTTATCTAAGTTTTACTAGCTTAAAATTTCAAATGATATCTCCGTTTCCTTACAAATAATTTATTTCAAATGGGGGCAGCGCTGGACTCCATGACGTATCGTCTTAACATCATTGGCAGTTTTGCTTAATCCCTCGATTTCCTGGCTTTAACGATTTGCGAGGGAACAGAAGCAGCTGGTACCTTCAATTTTTTTTATTTTCTCCCACTCCAGTATGAAAGATTCAGTATTTAATAAAAATAAATTATAGGAATTTTCTGACAAAATCAGTAAATTCAAAATGTTTCACTTTTGATAAGAAAATTCAAAATGTTTCAACGGAAAATAAACTTTTTAAAGTAAAGGCATACCTACTTTTAATAATTGTACAAACAAGAAAATGTAAATAAAATTAATTGTAGACCAAACAAGCTTGAAAGGCATACTAAAAACGATACTAAGTTCAGTGGTAAACAAATATTGTTTACGTTGGAGGGTAAAACAAAGTTGTTTACTGTTGAGCATGTGAGCTTGCATTAACGCTTTAGAGAGCCTTTGTTCCAATTTTAATAATTGTCTGTTTTTTTTAATTAAAATGAAAATAGCTTTGGTACAAGAATATTAGGGTATTCTGTTCCGCCGATGGCCCAAGACTACGTCATGAATGTCACATAAGTGTTACCACAGATAGTTCTTTTCAGTAGGTAAATTAAGGACTTTCTTAATTAAATTGAATGTAAAATTTTTAGGGTTCCGTACAAACAATAAAAAAACGGAACGCTTATAGGATCGCTCGTGCGTCTGTCTGTCCGTCAGTCTGTCACAGCCAATTTGCTCCGAATCTACTGGACCGAATTAGGTGAAATTTGGTAGAATTTTGTAATCCTATGACCCAAACACATTATGTGCAAAGTAAATAAATATTTTATTAAAATAAGGGTAATTTTCGGATAATTAGAAAATAAAAAAAAAAGTTTTGCTATCCTTACTGTGTCATATATCAAACGAAAGGGCTCGTTATGAGGATCTCAAATATATTTTTGTTATTATTGTAAAATGAATAGTTTTGATTTTATTCATGAAAGAAGACTAAAATTGACCATTCCCCCTGATCTTCGAAACTACTGAGCCTAAAATTTTGAAAACAATTCTAATTATAGTTCATTGCTTGTAGATTAAAGGAAAACCTATAAGAATTTAATCAATTGTACAGAACCTTCTTCACGCGAGTTTAACTCGCACTTGGTCGGTTTACTTTTATTAAAATGAAAATAGCTATGGTACAAGAATATAGGAGTAATGTAATAAGTAATGAGGAGGCTGAGCTGTAGGCTACCCTCGGGGTCACAGGTGGCGGATAGTGAACGGCCACCAGATATGGTGGTTAGCTGCGAATAAACTGAATAAGCAGTCCCCGACCAAACAGCGGCTACGTTACGAGGACGTGGTGGGAAGCTCTGCAGGCCGGGCTTACCTATAAAATGCCACAGGAGTCTGATGACAGCGTTGGTGACATGGCGATCGAAAGACCGCCATCAAATAGGTCTTCCCTTTCTAGTGTTGGGCAGTGGCGACACTAGTACTGGCAGAGAGCCGATGGAAAATTATTCCGGAAAGGTCTTTGCTGGATTTTTACCACGGTGTGGAAGGCAAATGTAGAAACCACCACACTACTCTTCTCCAAAAAATGGAGTATGGAAATGTCATTTAATAGATGTAACGTTCTTGACAACGGGCTTCCACGAGGAAAAATGCCGTGGCGGTCTGAGTCCGGCAGGGGTAGGAACAAGGCTACTCAGGTCGTCATCCTGCGAAATCCTTGTAGAATAGGGACATGGAATGTAAGGACGATGTTAGAACCGGGAAAATTGGAGGAATTAAAGATGGAAATGGAAAGATCAAATATTGATATATTAGGACTAATTGAGGTAAAATGGGGAGGAAGTGGAGATTTTTGGAGCGACGGTTATAGAATTATTTATACAGGAGAAGAACAGGGATCAAATGGTACAGGGTTTATCTTAAACAAAAAATGGGGTAACGAAGTGGAAAATACTATTCATCTGAATGACAGAATAACAGCCATCAAAATAAAATCACACACTAAAAATTTATTTATTGTCCAAGTTTACTTGCCTACAGGAACTTATAAAGATGAAATAGTCGAGGATGTATATATTCGTAATAATATAGACACTATATGAGATTCAGTAGATGATAAAGACAACTTAATAGTAATGGGAGACTTCAATGCCGTTTAGAAAAAATGAGACTTCCCTATCTGCTAACTACTGATTATATATATGTTAACTATACTGGGAAGTAAATAAAATAAACTGTATACATAGGACTGATTTTATGCAAAAAGAAGATTACAAAGTTGTGGTTGTTTGAGCCGTTAAAAAGATTGAAGTAGACTAAGGAATGGCGTTATTCATCACTTTTTGAATATGAAGTTATTCCCCCGTGTTACCCGCGTAGGAGTTGCGTTTTGTTTTCTTTCTTGTCTGCGTTTTGTTTACGTTATTTAACACCGTTGTTGGAGAAGGTGCAGAAGATAAAGTTGTAGGAGAGTTTGGACTAGGTAAAAGAAACAAAAGAGGGACACGGTTGGTACAATTAGAAAAACTGCAAAGAATATGATTTAATTATTTCAAATACAATGTATAAGCTCCCAAAACGAAGACTGTATACTTGGAAAATGCCAGGAGATATTGGAAGATATCAGATTGATTATATTCTGGTCAGAAATAAATACAAAAGAAACATTAAATCTTGCAAAACCTTACCTGGAGCCGATATAAATTCTGACCATAATCTATTAATAAGTACTCAAAACTTCCAAATAGTTCAAACAAAAAGAAAAATGAAACATAAGAAAGTAGATCTCAATAGAATTAAGGATCATACATTAAGAGTGCAATATAGCTATAATAAATAAGTTAGGAGATAAATATAAAGATTATAAAAATAATATAACAGATATAGATAAGTTAGAAATTAGTGAAAGATGGAAAAATGTTAAGGATATTATCTTAGAAAGCGCATCAGAATCATTGAAAAAGGAGAAACTTGTACCACGGAAGAAATGGCTCACACCAGAAAATAATAGATCTCATGATACAAATAAGGAAGTTGAAAAACAAAAAAAGATAGTAACAGTATTAAAAAATATAAGAAACTGACAAACCAAATAACCACAAAATGTAGAAAATGTAAAAGTAAAGAATTAATGGAATGTTGCAACAATATAGAAGATTTATTAAAACAAGGGAAAATGGACAAAGCTTACCAAATGATAAAACAGTTAGATAAAAAACATATGACTAAAAGCACTAGTATATTAGATGAACAAGGAAACTTGCTTGTTAATAATAAGGATGTAGTCCAAAGATGGAAAAACTATATAGAGAAATTATATGAAGGACAGGGTATGGTAGAACAAAACCTAAAAAGCTATAATAAGGTAGAAATATATCAGTTAATTAGAATTATGTACAATACTGGGAAAATACCTGACGATTTCAGGGTAAGCAGGATAGTCGCAATACCAAAGAAACTAAACACCGTGAAATGTGAAGAATATAGGACACTCAGCCTTATATTTCACGCATCTAAAATACTATTTAAAATCATGCAGAATCGTATAAGACCGCTCTCGAAAAAATACATAGGTAAAGATCAATATGGATTTAGACCCAATAGAGGAACTAGAGAAGCAGTTCTAGCTTTAAAAATAATTATTGATAGGCGTTTAGATCTAGGAATAAATACTCATTTAGCATATATAGATTTAGAAAAAAGCTTTTGATAAAATGAATTGGAAGATAATGGTGGAGGTTTTAAAGGAAGCCGGATTAGATTACAAGGATAGGAGAATTATTTACGAGTTGTATAAGGAACAAGAAGCCGTCATAGAAATAGGAGAAGAGCAACAGCACGCTAAGATTAGACAAGGAGTAAGGCAAGGGTGCCCACTTTCACCACTTTTTTTAATATGTATATAGAAAAAGTAATATGGAACATACAGGATTCAGATATGGGTGGTATAAAAATCAACGGGGAAAAAATATTTTTTATTCGTTTTGCAGACGACATAGCAGCCCTAGGTGACACAAAACAAGACATAGAACAACTACTTCAAATAATAGATAAAACATCAAGAATTCGGCTTAAAAATAAATAAATCAAAAACCAAAACTATGATCACATATAAAACATCACCAGGAAGAGATTCAGTGCAACTTAACGGAATAACAATAGAACAAGTAGAAAAATTTAAGTACTTAGGCAGCACATTAACAGAAGACTCTAGATGTACTGCAGATATTAAAACCAGAATTGCCATGGCCAAAGGAGCATACAATAGTAAAAAAAAACTTTTCACAGCAAATGTATCCAGAAAAATACGCAAACGCCTTATAAAAACGTATATCTGGAGCATAGCACTTTATGGATGCGAAACGTGGATATTGAATAAAAAAGATAGTGACAGGCTGGCAGTTTTCGAGATGTGGTGCTGGAGGAGAATGGAAAAGATCAGTTGGATGGAAAGTAAAACCAATGAGGAAGTATTAGAAATAGTAGGAGAGTAAAGAAGACTGCTGGGCGAAATAGAAAATAGGAGAAGGAAAATGATTGGTCACTTAATACGACATGACTTCTTATAGAAGGAAAGATAAAAGGTAGAAGAGGTCCAGGACGACCAAAAAAGAGCTATGTAGACCAACTGAAAGAAAAAGCAGGGGTCATGTCGTATCAAGCACTAAAAAGTAAGGCAGAGAACCGATAAGTTTGGCGCATACTCCACCGACAAGAGCCACTAAGCTCTTAAATAAGAAAAAGACAAGAATATAAGGGTATTCTGTTCCACCGATGGCCCAAGACTACGTCATAAATGTCACATAAGTGTTACCTACCACATATTGTTCTTTTCAGTAGGTAAATTACGGACTTTCTCAATTAAATTGAATATAAAATAAAACACTAACTTAAATTTAGTATATCGTATGATTTCATATGTTTATTTCTCATATAATTAAATTGTTTTAATAAATAAAAAATATATATAATTGGTTAACTTACTATGGGTCTCTTATGAAGGCTCAAGGTAGCTCTACGCGCTATGGAGAGGGCTATGCTCGGTGTTTCTCTACGTGATCGAATCAGAAATGAGGAAATTCGTAGGAGAACAAAAGTCACTGACATAGCCCCGCGGCTTAGCTCGTTGAAGTGGAAGTGGGCGGGAGACATAGCGCGACGAACCGATGGCCGATGGGGCAAAAAGGTTCACGAATGGCGACCACGTACCGGCAAGCGAAGCGTAGGACACCCACCCACAAGGTGGTCAGACGACCTGACCAAGGTCGCTGAAAAGCGCTGGATGCAGGCAGCTCTAGATCGGTCATTTTGGAAAACCTTGGGAGAAGCCTATGTCCAGCAAGTGACGTTATGCGGCTGGAATGATGATGATGATGATATAATTGGTTTGTTAAGATAAAAAATGCATTTTGTTCGGGTAATTCACTCACATACGGTGGAATTGACTCTTTGGGTTATGGGCCCAAAAATACGTCAGCAGATGACGAATTCCTAGATTGGCCCAAGCCGATCACGTACCCCAGCTGTCACGGAAAGAGAATACCGTTTTATTAAACAAGGGAACTATCATACTGCCTTTCTCTTCTATAGTGGATGGGCTGTTTTGCCGATGCCATAATATCACTATATCGAGCCATTGGATTGTTTCTAGGCCATCTTCGATCCTCTCTTCGACTGATCATAATAAGGTATATACACGTAAACGGGTAGGTGCCCATTTCCAGTCTAGTGTGACTATTCTTTTGGCTAAATCGGACACTTTTATACGCTTTCATATCTCTGTTACGGATAAGCTTATAGATCTTTATGGGCATTAAAAAGTACCACTAATGCAGGAAAATCTCTGTTAATTACAGTATTTTGCGGTACCTAAGCTGCAAGTTTCTGCACTACGCGATAGAAGGCAAAACTTGGCTGACGCTTCAGTTTGCAGGGAATTTTGGGCTTAATTGAACCTGTTAGCAAATATGGTTTATTGTTAAGTAAGTATGACTTTGCCCGACAAACTCTGGCCCAAAGTAATCACACTACATATTCTGAATCTTTTCTAAAATTTTATTAATTTCTAAATCAGAAATGAGGAAATTCGTATGAGAACCGTTACTGACATAGCGAAAAAACTCGTTAAAGTGACAGTTGGCGGGACACATAGCCCGACGAATCGATGGCCGATGGATCAAAAAGGTTCTCGAATGGTGACCACGTATAGGCAAACGAAGCGTAGGACACCTACCCACAAAGTAGTCAGCCTAGATTACCTGACCAAGGTCGGTGGAAAGCGCTGGATGCGGGCCGCTCTAGATCGGTCATTTTGGAAATCCTTGAAGAAGGCCTGTGGTTAATAGTGGACGTTATTTGACTGAAATGATGATGATATTGCTCAAAACAAATGCGTTCCGAATGATGGGTCAAAATGTCCACATTCTGGATTCCGAAGTGGATAGGGGTAGGACAAGATAGCGGGACGACCTTTAAATTTTTTGTGTGAGTGGCAGAAAATTACGGAAGACAGGGACGTGTGGGAGAGGGAGGCCTTTGCCCAGCAGTGGGACACAAGATCTACAGGCTAGCAGAAAACATTGCTCAAAACGGAAGCCCGGTAAGCCAAAAAAGACGGAGAAAAGAGATTTACTCCCATTGCAGGGATAGGATCCCCAAGGCCCTCGATTGAGAGAGTTATAGGGTTCCGGAGGCCCTCGATTTGGAGTAAAAGAAAGGGAGACCTTTGGCCTACAGTGGGACAATCTGTCTAGATTTAGCCAGAGCCAGGCTCTTGCCGGTGTCATTGTATGAAAAGAGCACACAATGACGATTTTTTTGGCAAAGATAATGGTGTGGTTTGGTAATGCTTTCTGCATTTCACACACTCATCATCATCCGAGCGTGTTCCCGGTTGCATCGTCAGCAGTTACGCTTCAGAGCCCGGGGTCCGCTACCTAACCAAGGCGATTTGACGAGGTTACTGGTTTTTACACAGAGCGACTGCCGTCTGACCTCCGCAACCCAAAGGGTAGACCAGAACCAATCCTAGGATAGGTACAAACGCTAGATGGCGTTCGGGACCAACGGCTTTACGTGCCTCCCGAAGCAGGGAATCATCTTTCTTTTCGGATAATCAGGTGATTCAAGCCTGCAATATCCTAAACAGACTGGAAACAACTTTTCACAAAGTATGCTTCCCAGTGGGATTTGAACCCATGACCTCCGGATCACAAGGCAAACGCCTTGCCCACTGGACCGCGGAGGCAGTCGACATCTGCATTTTGTTTTCCTTCATCGAAGGCAGGAGGTGGTAGTTGAAAATGACGTAGGTGTCACGAAAAGGATTAATTGGTTTTAGTTACTGAAAACAAATTGAAAACAACAATCCGAAAGCAAACTAAACTAATTATCCCAAACCCAGAAAACGAGATAAGCGTTAATTATTTACCATAAAAAGGGTAATATAATAGTGGACCCGAGCCTTTGGGATTAAAGGCCTGGTTACCGGTGTCCGTTGGCACGCAACTAGTGATGTGAAAAATTCCGAGACTAAAATTGAAAATTCGACTTATTTTTCAGGGCTTATCATCATCAGCTTCAGGTCTTTTTAGTCTCTACTGCTGGAGCATGACCCTCTCTGTACTACTAGAGCCATAAATATATAAACCAGAGCAGTCAAAGGATTTGACCTAGACTCTCCACGTTGGCCAGACGGGTTCTAGAGGTCTCACTGATGTTTATAAGCCTGTGTTTCTCAAGTCGCCTTCTACGACATACACGGGAAGACTTAGAGTGGTCCTATTCTACAGTTATTCTGCCAGGAACCGCACGGTTAAAAAGTGGTTTTTATTTAAGGTAATTCATTTGCTTCGGATGTTTTGAAGTAGCACCTATTGTCTAGAAGCAAAACCATGATTTAGATTGGACGGACGCGAATGTAATGCGAAGACCCGATATTGTGTATTTCAATGGCTTCAAAATAAACGGTCAAGTGCGAGTCGGACTCGTACATGAAGGGTTCCGTACCACCGTACAATGTTTTGAAACGCTGAAGAAACACGATTTTTGTATGACGACCCCTTTTAATTATTAATAACTTTATCTTATTTTTAGCATTTATTCTTATAGTGGTTATAGTAATACATAATCGGTGAAAATTTCAGGTGTCTAGCTATTACGGTTCAAGAGATAGAGTCCTGTGACAGAACGAGTTAAAAACGCTGAAAAAACACGTTTTGTGTGTGACGACCCCCTTTCGTTTTTAACTTTTTTTATTTTTAATATTTGATGTTATAGTGGCCACAGTAATACATAATCGGTGAAAATTTTAGGTGTCTAGCTATTACGGTTCAAGAGATAGAGCCCTGTGACAGACGAACAGACAGACATATGGACAGACGGATAGACGGACAGACAGCGGAGTCTCAGTAATAAGGTCCCGTTTGCACCCTTCGGGTACGGAACCCTAAAAAGAGGGAGAAGTAGACCTTTCAAAACATGGATTGTATAGTAGCTGTAGCCATACAATCCATCGCATGAACGAACAGCATTACAACTATACCTTTAATCGTGGCCATTATTTAAAACAAGTTTATTCGTTGGACAAATAAAAAAAAAAATCCCAGGCTTTCATGCGTTCACCCCAAATAATTTTTAACGGTTGAACCGATTTACATCAAACAAGAACCATCTCAACAGACAAAGCTTTCGATTTAAAAAACCGCATCGAAATCGGTGTATTCGTTCAGGAGATAAAATGACACAGACATACACACAGACACGTCAAACTTATAACACCACTCTTCTTCGTTGGGGGTTAAAAGAAACAATCTTATGCTTTCCTTCATATTTGTAATACCTGTAAATAAGAATACAACGTGTTCCCAGATTTTGTATTGTAAAATAATAGACTTCTGCACTGCACTAATATCGATAAATATCTATTTAAAAATGATAATACGGCTCGTAAAATACGAATTCAGTCTTTTGTTTTCAGTCTCCTTATGAGTTGAATCCAAAAATTTCTAAAAAGGCTCCTGGACTCCATTTTTTAACAACACTACACGCAACGGACCTATTTATTCAAAAACTGTTATTTTGACGAAATTGTCGCGCAAAATGGCAGTTTTGAAATACAAAAGGGTTGTTGTTGGTAGGAAACTAAATATTTAGTCAAGGTACTTATTGTTTTATATGCTCTGTAGAGTTGTATTAAAGATAGGTTTATGCTCAGTACCTAGTGGGTAAAGCTAGTCGACCAAAAAGATGTTAAAAAGTCTTTGTAAAGAATTCAGCATGACGATTGTTTTAGACTACCTCACGAATGTCACCATAAGGGTTGGATTTCATCTATCAGCACGGAACAGCACTTTCTTATGCTGCTATCCTTTTCTGTCGCTCAGAACAGTGCTTTGCTAGAGTGAGAGAGAGCGACGGAACACTGCAGCACGGCCGGTGCTGAAGCGTTCCGTCACTCTCTCTCGCTCTAGCAAATGACGCTTCTGAGCGACAGAAAAGGATAGCAGCATAGGAAAATGCTGTTCCGTGCTGATAGATGAGATCCAACCCTAAGTGTTACCACTGATTTTTCTTTTCAGTAAATTTTAGGACTTTCTCAATTAATTAATGAATATAAAATAAAATACTAACTTAAGTTCGTATCTTGTGATTTATCTGTTTAATTTTTAAATATATAATTGAATTATTAGTTCATAATTTTAAAATTAGTTTAAAATAGAAAATAGAGAGGGAAATTTTTTTTTTTTTTTTTTTTCATTTATTTATATCCAAAAATAACAATAATTACAATTATATGCACCCATAAAATGATTGGTCACTTAATACGACATGACTCCTTATTTAAAAACATACTAGAAGGAAAGATAAAAGGTAGAAGAGGACCAGGACGACCAAGAAAGAGCTATGTAGACCAACTGAAAGAAAAAGCAGTCATGTCGTATCAAGCACTAAAGAGTAAGGCAGAGAACCGAGAAGTTTGGCGCATACTCCACCGACAAGAGCCACTAAGCTCATAAATAAGAAGAAGAAGATTGGTTTGATAAGTTAAAAAATGAATTTTTCGGGTAATTTAATCACACACAGTGGCAACACTCCCAATAATTGGGAAAATATTAAAATTATTTTAAAAAAATGGAAGTGTTGCCACTTCAATTATTGATGACGTATTCTTAGGTCAATTAATTGACCTAGCTGTCACGGAAAGAGAATACCTTGCTTTGTTATATCATGGTCTCGCAAGCGTTTTTTTGGCGTGCCTCCATTAGCTTAAAAAATAATTAAATTTTTAACAAAAAAAAACAACTTTATTTTTTTAGAGTTCTTCCTTATCTCCAAAGGTCTTTATCGTATCTTCTTCAAATTAGTATGAGACCAACTTGGTAGTAAAGGCTTTCAAATTAAATAAAGATTTATCAAAATCGGTCCATAATACGCTATTTTGCAACAAGTCAAATCGATACATTTTTCTTAACGTCAAAAACAAACATTTTCTTTAGGATTTTTATGAAATATCGATTTATGACGTCATAGTTCCTAGGAGTAAAATAGCGCACTTAATATCCGTTTTTCTGCATTATTAAATCTAAAATCACGTTCAAAGTGGATGTGATCAATGACAAGTGGCATTATTTTGTGGCATTTTATTCTATTTAACAGTATCAAATAGTTTATTTTTAACCCACCAAAATACCCAATTGGCGCGTAACAAACATACATAAAAAAACCAGTCAAATTGATAACTTCCTCCTTTTGTAAAGTCGGTTAAAAATAAACTGTATTTGTGACGTTACAGAGGCAAAGGTATCTTATGGAAGCTGGTACTTACATTGTGTGGGGGCAGCGTCCACAAGGTACCTTTACAGTAGAACGTCACATTTAATAGAGTTTCGTTTAGAACTTATATTGTATTCAATAAATATAGTTTCAACGAATGTTTCAAACTTTTAAAGTAAACTACATTTTCTCATACTATAGGGTGTCATATGAAATATTTCACGTTGCGTGAAAAATCGCATAGATGAACTATCCAGATAAAATGGTGGCATCGTTTTATATGTAAATCGAAGCGGGAAAGAATGGAGAGTTGTCTTTTGCTGCCGTATGTTATTTGTTTGTTATAAATTTATTGTACTTACCAAAAATATCCTTCCATACTGCTCTGCAAAAAAAAGCCAGCAGCTTCTTTTCCCGCGTAAAACGTACAAAATATATTTATATGTTTCAGCAAATTAACTATATAGCCTTCGATCAACAATACAACTAGATAACGAGTTAACCTACAAAATCAAAGCTAAATTCTGTCTTTCGTTTTAAAATTCAAAATATCTTTATTATTATAGCATATTTATAATATCTCTTAATAATAGTCACTTTCTTTTGTTTTGCACAAATGTTGACGTCAAATCGTCACTTACAGCTAAGTTTAGTGCCACTTCCTAGGCGCTAGTGCAGAAGAAGCGGCAACAAACTGCACTGCAGCATATTCTTCAAAGACGTGTTTTAACAAACTTACAACTTAAAATTAGATATGTGTATGGACTGAGAATATATTGTTTGTTATAACATAATTGACGACATCCGTAGTGTAATGGTCAACACGCTAGTCCGCCAATCCGGAGGTTCGAAAATGGCCTTTTTCAAATTGTCCTGGGTCTTGGGTGTTTATCTATATATGTATTTATCATAAAATATAGTATCGTTGAGTTAGTATCCCATAACACAAGTTTTAAACTTACTTTGGGGCTAGCTTAATCAGCGTGATTTGTCCTTATATATTAATATTTATATTTATTATATTTAATTGATATTCAGATTATTATAGAGATTACGTTATATTAATATTCAAAATTGAATATCAAATAACATTCATTGTGTAGTCAACCTTATAACACTACGTATAAAGTATTTTTCTCATTGACTGAACCAAACAAAGTAAGAACTCATATACTACTGATAGTGCTCTCTTATTTGGCGAGCCGTATTTTTTACGCCAACCCGATATCTAGTTGTAATTGTTGATCGAAGATTTTAGCTAACAAAAAATCTTTTGAGATAGTTCTATTAACTGTGAAATAAGAGTTTAAAAATGTTATTATCATTTTAATAGCATTCGATTCAACTTTTTGCTAGTCTCAAATAACGTCTTGTATTTAAAATAATAGCCTAGTTTTTCTTTAAAATTTGTGTGTAATTATTCTTTCTTTAACTATGAAGGTTAATTTCTTTCAAAGAGTAATTAGTTTGCTTATTGTTTCCGTATTTAGGGAATCGCACATTATAAAGAAAACGGGTTCCCCTTATAGGATCACTCACTTGTCAGTCCGTCCGATAATCACAACCAATTTGCTACAAATCTATCAGACCGATTGAGGTGAACTTTTACTCGTATGTGGGGCAGTGATCTAAAAACGTATGTAAATTAATTAATTTCAAACTTACTCGTATGTGGGGCAGTGATCTAAAAACGTATGTAAATTAATTAATTTCAAACTTACTCGTATGTGGGGCAAATTAGACATTAAGGTGAAGATATAGGCAAAATATATATATATATCTGCGAACGCCGCGAGCGCAAGACGTGTTGCTGTTAACCGTAATAATCAATTTTCGATCTATATTAAAATGGAAACCAAATGCAGTGGCTGTGATACGGGAATATTTGATATTTCCTACATGGAGTGTTCCAATGGAAAGTGTATGAAGCTATACCACTTGAAGTGCTTGGGAATAACTGTGGAAGCGTTTGAAAAGCTCACACAGGAATATAAGATCAGATGGGTATGTCCAGAATGTGCTTGCAGTAATCCTAAACGTGATAACTCAGAAACCCCAGTTCGAGGCAACGTGAACACTATGAACACAACCTGTACACCGAGTTACGTAAGCATCGAGCGCGGGAATCGTATGAACAAGCAACTTGATACGTCTATGTCATACAACGAACTAAAGGTATTAGACGAAATACGGGAGTTTAAAGCAGAAATGAACTCGCGCTTCGACGTTCAGATGCATGCCTATATGCAGCTTCAAAATCGTTTCATTAACTCCGAGACAGAAAATTACGAGAAATGAGGAAGCAACTGACGGTAGTTTAAGAAAAATCCAATAAAGTTGAGCTACTCGAAAATCTGGTACAAACTTTGAGAGACAGGAATGAATATTTAGAGGCCTATGTATCTGGAAATAACGGAAAAGAAGGAAGAACTATAGGTAAGCCAAAGGAACCGATATCGTCAAAATCGGTGACACAAAGACAAACGAAGGTAGGAGCAACTACGTGTGGGGCCACTAAACCAGCGACTTTCGTTGAGGTAACTGACCGCGATCCAAAAGTCACAATGATACCTGATATTAGATCTGAGGCGAAGAACAAAGAATCAGAAAATCTAAATATTGAAAGAGCTGCACACAAAGAAAACGATTGGATACAGGTGACAAGAAGGAAAAGCAAATTTCCTAGCACCGAGGTTAAGAAAGGAGGATCTGAGAATGTAGTGGAGATACAAGGATCGGAAAAGAAAAAATATTTACACGTATGGCGCTTAGCAAAAGAAACTACAAAAGAAAGTATGGAAAAGTACGTGAAGAAAATATGTGGTCAAGATGTATCGATTAAAGTTGAAAAAATAACAGCTAAAACAGAACGAGACTACGCCTCATTCATGATCGGAACTCCAGAAAGTTTTTACGAAAAGCTATGCCAACCTGACATCTGGCCAATGAATGTAGAATTTTCGGAGTGGATATTTTTTCGAAGACCATCCAATAAAACCCGTAAATCGTAGTAAGACGATAGAAATTTATTATCAGAACGTGAGGGGTCTCAGGACAAAACTTGATCTTTTTTATGCAGGGATTGAGTCGTCAAATGCAGATTTATATACAATTACCGAGACGGGTTGTAATAATTCGATTCATGACGCAGAGTTAATACCATCGGGATACAAGTTAATACGTTGCGATCGAACAGATGGACGAAAGCAGGGCGGCGCGCTTCTCGTGGCCTCACCGCGCTTGGAGCTGCGGAGTGTTCCGATACCGGGTGACATAAACATCAACAGACACTCGTTCGAGATAGTTAAGATTCGGGAGCGGTTTTATTAAATTAAAATTATTTATTTTGTAAACCTGAAAGATTTTATTTCAATCGTTTACAATATTTTAACTTAACCTAAGACGACAGAGTTTGATGTCGTGCCTATTCTAATCCTTAACTAATAATGCTGGTCACATGAAGCGAGACCATCGAAAATACACAAAAAAGTCAAATATAAAAACAAGGGCGACGAGGGAATGAGTTATGGCTTGCACTTGTAAGTAAAGACAAAAAAATTAAAAGGTTTGAATAAGTAAGGTGATGACGGCGTGGCGTCTAACTGTAGGAATCAATTATATTACTTATTATGGTATTACTTGCTGATATATAACTCTTCCCCCCTTAGATCGAAGTTATCGGAAAAGCTCAGAAGATCTGTGTTTTCGAAAACTTCGATAAAATTAAAATTAACACTATAAATTGATATTACAATGATAAACATATTGAACAAAAATGTAATTTTTTATAATAAAATTATTGCTAATTACAATCAAAGACGATCGCGTACAGAAATATATTTGATTTTAACGACACTTGCACATTTCGCAGATTATTTAGGTTTTTCACTTACTTAGGTTTCACTTTAATACTTTGCACTTTTATAACGTGAAGATCAGCTTTCGTAGATGCAACTCTGGAACGTGTCTCATTTTTTTGTAATATTAAAAACTTGATCTTTGAATTTGGGTTATTTTATTGTAGTAGTTTACGATCCTCAATCATATCCTTTGTGTAGTATCCTTGTTTCATTTACGCTTAAAACAGCTGACAAGAACCTTTTTTATATTCATCTCATGAGCAAATCTTTTTTGTGTGTTGGCCTTTTGTGAATTAAGTGGTATTGTCTTTTTCTTCTTATTAACTCTCGTTTGGCGATATCATATTTTTTTTTACTTTGAGATAAGGAAATTTGGGATAAGTTAGTAATTATAAGAATGGTTAGTGGATAGGTATTACAATTTCTAATTATTACATTATTAATAGGTAATTAAACAACTAATTACATAAAAAAAATAACAATACAGTTTATAGCTAAGCATAAGAATACAATGAGTTAATGACATATCAATTTTACAGTATACATAAGTAAAATATGGGCAGAGTTTCACATAATAATTTGCCTAATTTAATTAATTGAAATCAATATCTGTTTTTGAATTGTCAACGTTAATCAAGTTTACATTATTCTAGTTTTAATGAAGACAAAATAAAATAACATTTTATAAAATGTATGCTTACAAAGAATAATAATATAGTAGCTGCATATTTTTATTTAACACAAATGTTTTAAGTTTCAAACAATTGTGTTATGGAAAAATAGTATTATTTTGAAGTTTTTATTTTATTATTACTACCAATAAAAACTACACAAATTAACTAACTTTAAAAGTCAAGAGGTTTGCGAGCCTTTTTTTTTGCTATCTTTTTTTTTAGTTTAATGGGAACCACATTACGTTCTAACTGAACTTTAACAACTGTCTTTTTATATTTGTATTTGGCTTTTACTTTTCTTTTATTTAAATTTATTGTAAAAATGGAAGTCTTTGATTTAGATAAAGATTTTAGTTGACTTGTATTATTAACCTTAGATGGACCGGCGTTTACGATTTGAATGACTTTTGTATGAAAATTTGGTCTATCTTCAAAGTTATTTTGAACCTCGTCATTAATATTAATTTTATTTAAATAGACATTTTGTTGTGACGTAATTGATGATGAAGCAGTTCTCATGGTCACATCTTCATCAACATTTAAAAAGGTCTTGGGCAGGCAAAAGCCTATCGGTCTGTTTTGAAACTGACCTACCTGAGGTCTAAAGTTAGATTGTTGCAATGTATCAAATTCGGATGGATAATAATTTTGCTGATAGAACATATGGTTGACATGATTCTGGTTAACATTTTCATATTGGAATGGATTGGTATTCATATTAGAATCAATGTTATTTTCTGAGCAAGTTTGTGATAGTAATTGTGAATTTTCTTTATGATTTTCAAGCATTTTCCTTCGTAATTTATACTGTTCTTGAAAATTAAGTTCCTCGAGCACATATTTTAGGGCGTCTTCTAAAGAATCAGGCTTTTTAATTCGAACAAATTCTAGTAATTGTTCCGGCAAGTTAAACAAAAAAGTTTTAAGACACGTGTCATCATAGATAACACTTTTGGCCCATTTTAATTGTGGAGAGCTGGTATTTTGATTTATCTTTGAGATTAATATAGCACGAAGGTCCTGAATTCGGTTACAGAATTCCAAGTAAGATTCATTAGGGTTAATTGTTAAAATCTCTAATTCTATTGCTAAACATTGTTCAGTTCTGGGATCTCCAAAACGTAGTGATAACAAAGATTTTAATTCACTAAATGTGTTCACGTCTCCTCGTTCACTGATAAGGACGGCGGCTTTTCCTTTTAATTTACTAGTAATAATTTGAAATAAAAATTCATTCCGATCAGAATTTCCATGATATTTTTGAATGACAAATTCGCACTTTCTTATGAATAAATTTAATAAATGTGTTTCACCACTATATTCTGGAATTAATCTGATTACATCTAGGGGTATATTCTTTTTGCGATGGAATTACTTTTTCCATTTTTATCAAGTATAAAAATAAAGTTTACACAAAGTGCATACGTACATAAAGTTAACAAAAGGTAAATTCAAGAAAGTCTAAATTAGATATTTTTAACAAAGTATAATAAATTTAAAAATTTACTTTCTGAATTAAAATAGTATAACATAAAAAGTTTTATAAAGATTTTATTTATTAAAATATGTCATTTATTTGATAATTTCTTTTTATTACAATAGATGATGTTAATCAATTTATAATAAGAAAATATTACACAATTTGTACTGATATTTTATCAATACCAACTTAACACTAATTTTTAACTAATTAAATCTACACACATGTTAAGATTCTATTAACAAAGTGTTAGGGAATCGGGAAGGAAGGAGGATTTTACTCACTGTCTTTGCCAACCACCAGATTTTTCTTATTTGCTCATCTTCCGATCTAACTTATTTGTTTGGTTCGTGGATTGCCTTGATGTAGAGCGCTTCGTTGATTTTAAGCAATGCAACTCTGCTTAGTTGCCCTGCTAATTCTCGACGTGACACTTTTATAAGATTTTCACACGCGGACTTTCGCGACAGGCAACAGCGGCAATCCTACCGGCTGCGCCAGTTAAGATTCGGGAGCGGTTTTATTAAATTAAAATTATTTATTTTGTAAACCTGAAAGATTTTATTTCAATCGTTTACAATATTTTAACTTAACCTAAGACGACAGAGTTTGATGTCGTGCCTATTCTAATCCTTAACTAATAATGCTGGTCACATGAAGCGAGACCATCGAAAATACACAAAAAAGTCAAATATAAAAACAAGGGCGACGAGGGAATGAGTTATGGCTTGCACTTGTAAGTAAAGACAAAAAAATTAAAAGGTTTGAATAAGTAAGGTGATGACGGCGTGGCGTCTAACTGTAGGAATCAATTATATTACTTATTATGGTATTACTTGCTGATATATAACTAGATTGCTTGCGCGCAGGTATATTTGCGTGGTAGATATCTGTTGTTGTGTTGTGTGGTGTACATTCCGCCTCACGGTAATGAGAATGAGTATATGTTGCTATTTAAAATAATAGAACAAATATGTGTTAAGTTTAAGGAAGTTATAATAATAGGCGATTTTAACTTGCATTCGTGTCATAAAAATAATAATATCATGAATTATTATGAGTGTTTAAAAACGTTTTGTGGGTTCGCTCAAAGAAATACGATACCTAACTGTAACGGTCGTCAGTTGGATTTAGTTATAACTTCGTTGGAGGGAGTCAGCGTGTGTGTCGCGGCTGAGCCCTTGGTACCTATTGATGCACAGCATCCTCCTCTTGACATATATTGGATGGTAAAAGGGAAGGGCGCGCCGGAGGCAGGGATTTCTCAGCAGAGTAGTATTAATGTGTTTAACCGTCATCAGTCGCAAACACAAAGGCAGTGGAACTTTGCTAAAGCCGACTTCCCAGTATTGTATGAGCGGATAGCCGCCATTAACTGGAATCCAATCTATGAATTAAGTGATACTGAATCAATTGTTGGCTTATTTTATGATACTTTGAACAGTGTGTTTAATGACTGTATTCCGAATAAAAAGCGAGGGCGTGTAAACTCGAGGTACAATTACCCCGAGTGGTACACGGCTGAAATAATTCGCGACATTAAGTATAAGTATTTCCTTCATAAACGGTATAAGCAAACTCAGTCACAAGATAATTACGATAACTTCGCTCAGTGCAGGTCTAGGGTAAAAGCTATGATTAAATACGCAGAAGAGCGGTACCGTGATAAAGTTCAAAATCATTTGGCAGAGGACCCAAAGTCCTTTTGGAATTATATAAATTCTAAAAAGGGTCAAAGGTCATCGCAGAAGATTTTTAAGGACGGTATTGAACTAAGGGAAGAGCAATGTTGTGAGGAATTTGCAACCTATTTCCATTCAGTGTATAGGGCAAGCCAACCAGAGCTAAACGTTGACTCCGCGATAGATGAAGCAGGAGGAATGAATGGATCCGCGCGGGTACATCTGGACAGTCTGGAGCTATCTGATGTTATCGAGGCTATGGCTAGACTCAAACCGAAGCGATCGGCTGGACCGGATGGGATTCCCGCTTTTTTGTTCAAAGACTGTCGAGGATACCTTGCCCAACCATTGTTGCATTTATTTAATAGCTGTTTAAAATCGGCCACGTTCCCAGGGGTATGGAAGCTGACCCGTGTAGTTCCAGTCCCAAAATCAGGTTGTAGTCGAAACTTAGATCAGTTTAGGCCAGTGGCAGTACTATCTACTCCAGCTAAAGTATTCGACTCAACGATACAGAAGCGTGTGCTCGAACAGGTAAGCTCTCAACTTTGTGATGAACAGCATGGATTCAGGCAAGGCCGCAGCACAACGAGCAATCTGCTGAATCACATGGCTCGACTCGTGCCAGAAGTGGACAGAGGAGGGCAGGTAGACGTACCACATTTTGACTTCCGCAGAGCCTTCGACGTCGTAGATAACGATGTGCTTCTGAGAAGACTAGCTTACGTTGGTTGCACTCCCCACCTGCTTAGGTTCTTTGCCAGTTATTTGCGAGACCGGCAGCAGTATGTGGAGTATGCTGGATGCAGCTCATTGCCGTATTTTGTGAGATCTGGTGTGAGTCAGGGAAGTAATCTTGGCCCACTCCAGTTTGTCATAATGATAAACGGCTTACCGAAGGTCGTCCAGCATTCTGACTGCTTGCTGTTTGCAGATGACTTAAAGTTGTCTCGTAGTATAAACACGGCCGCAGACTGTGAACTTTTGCAACGGGATATAGACAGAGTAGTTTCATGGGCTCAGGAAAATGGACTTCAGTTTAACACATCCAAATGTGTTGCAATTAGTTATACTAAGAAATGTAAACCTATTGAACATGACTACACAATAGAAGGAATCAAAATGAAAAGAGTTACGGAGGTAAAAGACCTAGGTGTTCATTTTACAGCTGAAATGTCTTTTAAAAAACATATCAAAATGATTACTAAAAAAGCATTCAGAAACTTAGGATTTATACTTAGACGGGTACATGGCTTCACAAACATGAAAGCTATTATAGCCCTATATAATGCCTTAGTAAGAAGTCATATTGAATGTAATGCAGTCATCTGGGCTCCACATGAGGCAAAATACAACCTCATGCTGGAGCGTATCCAGAATAAATTTACTAGGTATTTATATTTGAGGTTCTACGGTGTATATCCGTTGTACCCCCTAATGTACCCTACCTTATTTGTTCTCGGTATGGTAGGATATACTGAATTACGTGTACGAAGAGACTTAGCTTTAGTTTTATATATTTTTAAATTGATTAGAGGGAAAAGTCACAATCCGGAACTGCTCGGCTTGGTGAAGTTATGTGTTCCCGATGGGTACGCAGAGCGCCGCCGCCGGCCGCCGTTGCTGTCAGTGCCCTTTGCTCGCACCGAGCTGCTCAAGAACGCACCGCTGACGCGCACGTTGCGCAACCTCAATCAAATCGCAGAATATGTAGATTTATTCTCTTGTTCTCTGAGCGAATTTATAAGAACATCATTGTATATACTAAGTTACTGTATTTAAGGTGCTATTCTATCGTATTGGTGTAAACTGTAAAGATAGATTTAAGCTTTGAAATAAATAAATAAATAAATAAAAGACCTTAAAGTGGCGCCCTCATTTGAAATAAATTGTTAACTCGTAAATATGGAGATAGTTTCCATATTACTCTTCGTCATGCACTAGATAGCCCTTTAAATTATTTTATAAACCACCGTTGAAAGTATTTACATTAGTCCGTCTAGCTTTAAAACTTGCCTCCGCCAAAAGTGGCCACGGCAAGTTTTAAAGCTAGACGGATCACCAATAATAGTTTTAACGGCAGTTCATAAAATAATTTAAAGGGCTATCTAGTGCATGACGTAGAGCAATATGGAAATTATCACCATATTTACGAGTTAAAAATTTATTTCACACTTCAAGGCCATTTGCCTATATCTTCGCCTTAAGAAAAAGTTTTGTTAATTATTATCGTGTGCCATATCACATGAAAGAACTTAGAAAGAACTTTCTGCTTAGATATATTTTTTGAAATCGGTATTTTTGAAGTCATTTAAGAAAATAAATAATAAAAATACCATTTTGTCCGGAACCACTGGGCCTAAACTGTGAAAAAAATACGTATGATAGTTCTTTAGTCATAGATTAGATACAGAAAAATCTAAAAAAGGCGCTGAAAGAGACTATATAAATCACACATATCTATATATTACAATACAATAGGTCCTTGAAATCAATAAATAAACGGGCAAGTGCGACGCGGACTCATAAGTACATAAAGGGTTCCGTACCACCGTACAATGTTTTAAAACGCTAAAAAAACACGTTTTTTGTATGACGACGCCCTTTAATTTTTAACTTGTTTTTAGTATTTGTTGTTATAGCGGCCACAGTATTACATAATCGGTTAAAATTTCAAGTGGACAGACAGATGGACAGACAGATGGACAGACAGATGGACAGACAGATGGACAGACAGATGGACAGACAGATGGACAGACAGATGGACAGACAGATGGACAGACAGATGGACAGATAGATGGACAGATAGATAAACAGACAGATGGACAGACAGATGGACAGACAGATGGACAGACAGATGGACAGACAGATGGACAGACAGATGGACAGACAGATGGACAGACAGATGGACAGACAGATGGACAGACAGATGGACAGACAGATGGACAGACAGTTGGACAGACAGATGGACAGACAGATAGACATACAGATGGACAGACCGATGGACAGACAGATGGACAGACAGATGGACAGACAGATGGACGGACAGACAGCGGAGTCTTAGTAATAGGGTCCCGTTTGCACCCATTGGGTACGGAACCCTAAAAAGGAGAAAACTTTCAAAAAAGTATAAAACGATAAAATGTCCTGAAAAGAAACCAACCTTGAAAGCATAACGATTCCCGAGTTCCCAAGGTGAAAAATTGAATAGGGACCTCCTAAACCGTTATGGCATGTTGACACGCGACGCCAAGGAGAATTTCTGAGGGTTTACTTACTTAGCCGGAATTTGCTGGAAACTTACCTGGGAAAAGAGAAAAATATATTATTATAGTCCGAGAAAATCTTAAAAAAAATCATTAATGATTCGCATTTTTGCCCTCAATCGGCTTTTACGATCTGCGTGGGAAGAGAAGCAGCTGGTGACAATGACAGCTTCCGTGGTGCAGTGGTCAAGTTAGCCTTGTTATCCGGAGGCCGTGGGTTCAAATCCCACTGGGAAGTATACTTTGAAAATAATTGTTTCCAGTCTGGTTAGGATATTGCAACCTTGATTCACCTGATCATCCAAAAAGAAAGATGGTTAAGTGCTTCGGAAGGCACTGCTGTGGGTCGTGAACGCCTTCTATCCTGTGTTTAAACATTCTAGGATTGGTTCTTGTCTACCCTTTGGGTTGCGGAGGTCAGCCGGCAGTTGCTCTGTTTAAAAACTAGTAACCTCGTCAAATCACCTATACGAGTAGGTAAGGTAGCGGACCCCGGGCTCTGAAGAGTTACCGCTGACGATGCTGCATCTGCTGCGACCTGCCATCCCTATATAGGTCGCAGCTGTACGTGTCCCATCTCTTCCATTCCACAAAGGCTAAGAAAGTGGAGGAGTATGTCCGCGTGAAGACCAACATCACGCTGAGGGTCGTGAAGCTGGAGTCGCGCCACAAAGTGAACTTCACGTCCTATGGTGCGAGTCCCTACGGAGAAACTGATGACCTTCATGAACCCTAAGGGTTCGTCATTTTCACGGAACGATACCCGACACCCCAATACCGCGCAATACGTCGTCGTGTGCCGTATTATTAAGTTATATTGTACTAGCTGTGCCCGCGACTTCGTTCGCGTGGTTGTCGGAATGTTATATAGCCTAAAGCCTTCCTCTATAAATGGACTACCGAACAAAAAAAGAATTTTTCAAATCGGACCATTAGTTCCTGAGATTAGCGCGTTTAAACAAACAAACAAACAATCTCTTCCGCTTTATAATATTAGTATAGATGTATTTTAGGTTAAGGTATATATTGATATGGGCCTCTGGATGTTTATTATTTGTAAACTTTTATTGCCTGAAATAAAATTAATTGAATAGGGATGATGACTGGGTCAGAAAAGTATTATTCTAATTCCTTTAGTTAGATTATCCAAAAATAATGTACCATTTTTCAGTTTATCAAAAAAGTGAAAATTCACAAAGATACAGAGTATCAAAGTTTGAGAGTGGGGGCTTGTGAGTCTTGTGACGTCACCGATGTGTAAAAATCGTACGAAAGCGTGACGTCATGCGAAATTTAAATGCGCTGTATCTTCGTTATTTATTGTTTCTCAGAGAAAAGAAAAAATACGTGTACAATATTTTTTAATAATCTAACCGGTGGGCCAAAAATATTTTTACAGTCATCATACGTATTGAATTGATGCATTCGGGAATACGTGAGGATGATGATGATGGGAAGAGAAACAGCTGTTACATTCTAAGTTTTTTTCTTTTTATTCCAGACCATCATGACTCTTCTCACCTATCAACACGATAAACGTGGTCTTTGAGTCTAGCGGCCAGGCCCTGTCTGCCTCATTTGGGATAAAGACTTGATAGTGTGTGTTACTTTATGGTTAATATCATATCATAAACTTTTATTTCACCGTTTATTCCCCAGAAAAGAAAAATAAATATTGGCCTTTCATTACCAGTTTACGATTTACAAAAAGCGGCCAAACATAAAAGTCCGTTAAACAAAAACAAGGCAACATCAGAGTCATGAGGAAAAGTAATAAAAAGTTAACCTATAATCTATAAGAGCACGATGGGTCGTAAAGGGATGTAAAAGTTGTCCGAATCATATGTGCTATTCATGTCTTTTTTAGGGTTCCTTTGATGTAGGAGAAAATAAAAGAATAGATAAAAATAATTCGTAAGAAAGATACATAAATATTTTTTTAATTTTTGCTCACCAAGTAATTAACTTGGTGAGCCGTATATTTTTGCACCTTTTGCTGTAGAGACCTTAGGGGCTTGGGGTGTGGAGGCGCGTCAATTGTACAAAGAAAGGCCAAAATGAGCACCAGCTCTTAGGTCCCCAGAAACGTCGATCAAAGTCGGCCAAAGATTAAGCCTGGTCATTCAACGTCGCAATGCCGCCAATCTCTTAAGAGTCCCCTTACCCTAGACACAGGCCGGAATCTCCTAAGGTACGCGCAATATGCGTCACCCAGGCGTCACCGTTCCCCGTCCCCGCACCTCTCCCCCGTTTTCGCCTCGATGACTCACGTTGGCCGTCAAGAACAGGGGGAGAGGTGCGGGTGCGGGGAACGGGGAAGCATATTGCGCGTACCTTAGGAGATTCCGTTCTGCTTACTCTTACTGTATTCTGTGCCCTAGACGCAGAATCAGAGTTCTCCATACAAACCTAGTCTACGTTTTATTTTGAAATGACATGTCAGATTTTGGTAAAAAAATGTAACTTAAAAGAAATTGCATATATATATAGGGTTGTAGTTGGTTTCCACAGTCAAAACTTGAAAGAGTAGGTATACTATATATAATTTTTGACCATCAGTATGAAAAACTTTTACACTACAACTTTTACGTTTGTATGGGAAAGTCTAGGGTAAGGGGATTTCTTAAGAACCTTGCCCTGCGATCGTAGGGATTTAGGGTCAATTTTTTATATAATAATTATAATGTTTTATCTTTATTTAGTAATAATTTTAGTCTATGGTTTTCTATTTATTTAATTTGTATTTTAAGTTTTAGTTTAATTTATTTATATTATCGTAATATTTGTTATTGTAAGTTATTGAGTTAATTAGTAAAGTACATAATCTGAATACATAAATTATACCAGTAATTAACAATACGTTATTGTTCGGATAAGCGAGGTTATATGTTGTTCTTTAGCTTTTCTCATTCTGAATTACATTGAAACATACGTCGTATATATTTTGTATAGTAATGTTATTATAAAATCCTTTATTTTAATACTTCAATAAGTTTAAAAAATATATATATTTGCCACCAAAATGCCGCCATTTTGAATTGATCAGATTTGTTCTAAGACTAAACTTAAACGTGTTAAATAAATATACATTCGAAAAACAATAACGCTTCTTCTGGCATAGTCAGGTAAAAACAAAACATTCCACATCTTCACATAGGTAAACATTATTTAAATTATAAATAAATAATAACATTATTAGTAGACTATTTGTATTGTTACCATTTGTATTCAAAAAAATATTTTGTTTTATTTATAATTCACAACAAAAAGCTATTAAACAAAACAAGAAGGAAAAGTTTCCAAACAACTCCTATTGATGTTTGAGCAAGGGTTTTAATTTATAACCCTTTGCAGGTAGAAAAAGTCCAATTTATGAAAAATCTTCAGAACAAAGACCTTACCTTTTATGCTCAATGAACAATTTGGTAATATCTCAGATGTAATAGAATTAACTTAGAAAGTATTTTGTTGTTCATCGTATGATAAGTGGCCGTTGCCGACACTGTTAAGCTTAAGCTGCCTATAGGCATCTGACCATCCATCACCCAAGTGGTATACGTTGGGAGAAAGAGTGCCAAACTAAAATAGGACTGGGCCGGTCACCCCCACATACCATATGGACTCCAGCAGACGGGAAACGATCAAGGGGAAGGCCTAAGATGAGATGGAGGGACGCCTGATTTTTTTTATGTCATAGGACGGCAAACGAACAAGCGGGTCACCTGATGGTAAGTGATCATCGCTGCCCATGAACAACTGCAACACCAGGGGTGTAACAAAAGCGTAACTGGCCTTTCAGGGGGGAGGGGGTGGGGGATGGCTCTCTCACTCACCGAACGAAGCATAGAAGCGGTGAAGCTACTACACAGACGTCGATTTTCTGTGAGAGTGTGGTACTTCCCCGAACGAGCCGGCCCATTCATGCTACTAGCAAAACTGAGTTTTGCCGGTAGCGTAGCTCTACCACAACTAGTTTGTTTTTGACAAGGATTGGAAAGAAATAGGTAAAGTTCAAAGTAGCTGGAAACAAGAAGGGGAGGTTTTTGGATCTAAATGTCTACAAAAAAAAATGCATCTGACATAGATTCATCATGGTGAGGTCTTTTTGTCAGGACCTGAGGAAATTTTACGTCGTCCCATACAAATCCGTATCCGTAGACATACAGAGGTATTCCACTTAGGGCACCCGTCTAAATAGCACCTGGGCGAATAGCACCACAGACGGCCCTAAGTGGAATAACTCGATTGGCAGAGCGCTGATTTGAATGGGATGACATTTTTTTCGTATTTCTTTAATTGTTTTTATCAAAAGTGCTGTTTGGGTCCCAGCAGACTAGAACAGGACCACTCCAAGTCTTTCCGTGGATGTCGTAGAAGGCGACTTAGGTAACACAAGCTAAACAAAGCTTATAAACATCAATGAGACCTCTCCAACCCGTTTGGTCAGCGTGGAGAGTGTAGACCAAATCCTCTGGACGCTCTGGCTAATATATGGCTCTGGTAGATCAGAGAGGGTCGTGCACCTGCAGTGGAAACTAAAATAGATCTGGACGATGCTCTAAAGATTACAAGATGAAATTACAAACAAATCACTGGGCCCACACTAGGATACCCTGTGTTGTGGGACTCAGTATCTTTTGCCACAGATAATTTAGTGTAAGTATCTCAATTACAAAACAAATCTTAACAAAATATGCTTCCCAGAGGGATTTTCGAATCACAAGACAAACGCATTAACCACTGGACTACGGAGGCAGTCAACAGCTTTAAACTGTATCTTCTTCTTCTTCTTCATCTAAGCGCGTTCCCGGTTGCATCCTCAGCTGTGCTGCTTCGGAGCCCGGGGTGCGCTTTCCCGCTTTTTAGGGTTCCGTACAAAAATGAAAAAACGGAACCTTTATAGGATCACTCGTGCGTCTGTCTGTCAATCCGTCTGCCACAGCCAATTTTCTCCGAACCTACTGGACCAAATCAGGTGAAATTTGGTAGGATGGTGTCAAACACACTTGTGCAAAGTAAATAAATATTTACTTTGCACAAGTGTGTTTATCTTCTATCTTTATTCAGTTCAGTACAATGATGCGTTCAGAGTGTTGTTTGGACTACCGCGTTATTGTAGCGCGTCGAAAATGTTTGCCGACGCTAATACAGACTGCTTTTATGCAATTATTAGAAAAAGGTGTGCGGCGCTATTAAGACGCTTACGTAGTAGCACAAACGGTATTCTGCGCGTGTTAACGGACAGATGGGACTCTCCACTGCTGTGTCACTGGATGCACCTTCATACTGAAGTGGATACGCAGATACCGGTAACCAGGGGGTGGGAACCCAATCGTCAATAATTAATTAATGTTGTGTTTCTTGTTTACTGTTACTAACACTAGGTTAAGTTAATTTTGTTCATAACTAACATAATATGGATTATGTCCGAAATAAACATTTTATTATTATTATATTTATTTATTTTTAAAATAAGGTTCATTTTCGGGGGAAAAATTAGGAAATAAAAAAAAATTGCAAAACTTATTATGTTATATATCAAGTGAAAGGGCTTGTTATAAGGATCTCAAATATATTTTTTTATTATTGTAAAATAAAAAGTTTTGATTTTATTCATTAAAGAAGACAAAAATTAACCATTCCCCCCCCCCCCCCTAATCTCCGAAACTACTGAGCCTAAAATTTTGAAAAAAATACAAAATGTAGTTCATTGCTTGTAGATTACAGGAAAACCTATAAGAATTCAATCAATTGTACGGAACCCTCTCCACGCAAGTTTAACTCGCACTTGGCCGGTTTATTCTTCTTTAAATATAACATGCATGTCAATGGTCACCTAAGGAAGCCAAACCCCTTGCAAAGAGAAGAAGAAATAGCCGGAACAGTTAAAAACGGTTTGGCTGCAGTTTTACGACCGGCCGCCTGTATATTCAAAATAAAATAGATTATTTATACCACACGCATGTAATCAAGCATCGCATTCCCGCAGAATAACTCCAACTTATAATTTATCGGGCAGACGAGTACAGAAAGCAATTTCTGAGTTACACCGCTTTGTTATAGTCCGAAAGCTAGTAGTCATTTTTGTTAAGGTATTTAAGGCAAGCTGAAAACTTGCTTTATAACTTCCCTTATATAATACCCCAACTCAGAACTAAAGACTTGGCTGAAAATTAGCGGGGCTAAAACGACCCGCACATTTTCAAATAAGTACATACATTACTATCACGTCTTTATATACTTCGACACAAGACTCTAAGGCCAGTTTTAGCGTGATGGTGGAGAAAGAAATTAAAATAGTGATGGGTTGCTAGCCGCATCGCTTATTAACATGATATGCATTTTCGCCTATTCCCTCGATCGGTTTTTGATCTGCGTGGGAAGAGAAGCAGCTGGTACATTCTAAGTTTTTTCTTATGTCCCAGACCAGCAAGGAAGGATTTTCAAAGCATCATTTTTTTTTACAGAAAACAATCATTGATGCAATCTTTAATTTTTACACGTTAAAAAATAATTTAAGGAGTACATACTTATAATCAGATGCTTTTGTGTTTATTTTTTACTCCTTAAATGATCTCATTTAGTCGGGTTTTTGTCAATGGTCTTACAAGCAAAGATGCTGAAGACCGTGCAAAATGGAGAAGGAAAAGCCGGAAAGCGGACCCTAGGCTTCGCAGCACTAATGGCTGAGGATACAACTGCATGGAAATACGCTGAGATGAGAGAGAGAGAGAGGGAAAGATAATTTAGTCCAGTATTTAATTTTTCCAGATGCCTGCATATTATATAGAGTATAAGACAAGTTTTCAGCTTGCCTCAAATACCTACCCAAAAATGTCTACCAGCTCTTGGACCATTACGTAACTGTCAGACATGTTGGTTTTCATATGCGTATATTAGGTATTATTCAGACTTGTTCAGACCAACTACACACATCTGAATAACGTAATATTCTTTTCTTGCTTATACTCACATACATAATTATAACTCCTGTTTCCCATGGTAGGCAGAGACTATTAAATCACTTTTGTTAACAGGAAACACCAAGGTCAAGAGAATTGAAAAATAAGCAGGTATTTGTAAAATTTATTGCTGTCACACTGTGCCCAAACAACAACCAAGCGTGTGCGATAGATACAACTGCAGCTCGGACCGAAAATACCTACGAATAGTGCAGTATTTCTCCTTCAAAACTTAACCGAAGTAATAATATCTTTTTTATAAAAAATTTAATGTTCTGAAGAAGTAATGGTTTATGAAAGTTCGTATCTATAAATATAGGGCCATACCAATATAACCATAGTTTTTTTGGAAAAAAAAATGGTTGCCTGTAAAGTCGGTTTTACGGGCGAAGATTTTACGTGACAACGGCGGCAGACCGATCATAGTTGAGTGGGAGAGAGACGCAAGGCATTCGGCGGGCCTCTCTCTCGTTCGGTGACTCATCGTAACGTTACCGAGCGTTACACTTTTTCATAAGTGACTCCCAGCCGCAACCTAATTTAAGACGTTGTCACGTCAATAATCATCGCTTTACTGGTACTATCCCGGCGAGGCATCAGGGGACTACGATTATATGGAAATTCGGCCCATCGATTTCCTCTTAAGGTAGCAAAAATGATTGAATAGTCTCTGCCTGCCTCTGACTTATTATTATGATTTTACCAAAAAGTTTCTACGCATTGAGTTCTAATGTTACCCTAAATATATAAAAATCAATATGCTTAAATATTGTAGAATACTTTCTTAGAAATTTACTACACTATAATAAAATAAATTATAACTTATTAAGCTGGTAATCCAGTTTTACAAGCTTTTTAGATTGCCCTGTTTGTTGTTGTTTATTTGTATGGGTCAAATCTTACCAGTTAAGGCCGTACCTGAAATTTCCGGGGTCCAGTGCTGCCCTCATTCAAAATAAATCATTTAAAAAAAAATGGAGACATCATTTAAAATTTTGCTACTACCAAGTTCTAGATAACCCTTCAAAGTATTTTATGAACTACTGTTTACAGTTTAAAGTGAGAACGTTGAACTTTACTACGCACATTTGCGAAAAACGGCCACTTTTGGCAAATGTGCGTAGTAAAGCTTAACGTTCTCATTATAAACTGTAAACAGTAGTTCATAAAATACTAAGAAGGGTTATCTAGCATTTGGTATTAGCAAAATTTTAAATAATGTCTCCGTTTTCTTTGAAATGATTTATTTTAAATAGGGGCAGCACTGGACCCCGGAAAATTTAGGTACGGCCTTAAATTTGAGTCACTTCCCGGTTGCTGGTTCAGATGAAATTTTGTGTGCTAATGTAAATCAGATGAAACTGCAATATTATTATAACAAGAAGCTGATCTGATGATGAGGCCGGAAGGTGGCTATAGGAATATAATAAAAGGGCGTAACCGCATTGAGTTTGGGCTATTACATTTGTTTTAATTAGTTCTTATTCATTTTCTACGAACATACAAGCGCAATCTCTGATTTTTTGTGGATTTTTTTGTTTTTTTTTATTTATTTTATTTATTCAAGTACACTTGGAAATTTACAAACACACATAAAAAATAAGGAAACATAGTACTTAGGTGCTACTTATTTCTAAAGAAATTTCTTCCAGTAGACCCGCGAGAGGAAATGGGAAAAAAAAGAGGTAATTGGCGTGTACCTACAATACAAAACTAAATAAATAAATAGACAAGATATATACCTACATAAACATACATAAATACATAAATAAATATATATTCATAAAGCATATATACAATAAATACATATGTTAATATTTCTAAATATATTAGGATGATAAATACAGATAGTGATCTTTTACTCGTTTCTTGAACGTCGTTATGGTTTTAGACTCTCGAATGCTCGGTGGTAGCTGATTCCATAGCCTAACTGCCTGCACGGAAAAGGAGTGAGTATAGGTAGTGGTGCTATGTGTTGGGAAATGAAGGATGGATTTACGGGCAGATCTACAAGGAGCGTCGTCAGAACGTGCGAAAGAAAACCGTTCACGCAAATAAGGAGGGTATGCAAATTGTACAGGACGTTGAAGAGGAGGCAAAGGATTCTAGTGTTCCGGCGAAGACGGATGGGGAGCCACTTGAGTTGTTTGCGAAAGTCAGAGACGTGGTCAAATTTCCTTAAGCCAAAGATAAAACGAATACACAAATTCTGCAAACGTTCAAGCTTAGTAAGAAGCTCTTCTGTAGCGTCAAGGAAACAAAAGTTATTTATTTATTAAATTTTTATTGCATAATTAAAACACAAGTACAAGTGGCGGCCCTAACGCCATATAATGCCTAATGAATACCGTAAGCATAAGCAGGCCTGTGTCACTCTCCGTTTAGGTATCGAAAATGTACCTACATTATTACTATGCGCGCAGGCGGCCCCTCCGGGTGGTAAATTCTCTTATTATAATCGTTTGTCCAGACTAATAAGAATGAAATTGGCTTGCAATGGATGGAGGTATCTATGCGAAAAGGTGCTGAGTTCTGTCGTGAGCTAAATTAAACCATATCGCTAGTTATACGCTACCACATTGAGTAGATATTTCTTTGAATTTCTTTGCTGAGTGAGACTTCTGTACGTTAGTATTATTTATTCTGTGGCATAAGTAACCCTGCATCTTTTGTATGGCCACAGCTAGCGGGCGAGATAGTAGCGACAACCAGAAATAATACTGATTATAAGATTTTGGTTTTATAGTAGAGTACGCTTTTTTGTATGAGGTTACCAGTCTTTTTATATTTAATATACACATTTATACTCGTACACACTCGATAAAAAAGCTTAACCAAAATAAACCAAACATTCGAGCCAAACTAACTTCCTTGAAATATTTTGACTTGTGTATTTCCTCCCGCCATCTTGGTTCCGGTCGCGCCTCATATCCTGTGGACGTGCTATAATATTATCAGTAAAGTAGTATAAAAGATGTAATTTTGATTCCTATTATGCCTTTATATAACGTCTAACAGAATAAAGATACTGAAACTATTTTCTACGGAGACCTCCGTGGCGTAATGGTCAAAATGCTAGTCCGCCAATCCGGAGGTTTTGGGTTTGATCCCAGTTAGGAAAAGTAGGAAAATGGCCATTTTCGAATTGATCTGGGTCTTGGGTGTTTGTATTTTATTATCTATCGTTGAATTAGTAACCCTTTATACAAGTTTAAACTTACTTTGTTTTATTATTACTATTTATTTTATTTTTATTAATTTTAAAAACTTTGTTACAAAAAAATGTAACAGGCCCAGTAAATTTTCTACCAGTTAACCTACAGGTGGTGCTGATAAAAGCAAATTTTGGACGAATAGCACATTCAAATTAACTATAAAAATTATTATTAAACTGTACTTAAAACATATATTTATTATTTATTATAATATAATAATTATATTATAAGTTACTAAACCACTTTTCCCAAGGAACGTATAATATAATATAAAATATTTATCGAAGTTTGCTAGTGTACATGTTTAAATGAAGAAGGCAACGAGGAGGAGCTCGGTGGCCCGGTGGGAATACGCATTGCTGGCGTTTTCACAAGTTAAGCAACCCCGGGCGTGGTCCGCACTTGGATGGGTGAACACAAGTGGTACAAAAATTTCTCGAGCTCCTCCGTGCTTCGGAAGGCACGTAAAAACCGTTGGTCCTGGCTGTCATTGCATGGCAGTCTTCAAGCTATGTCTGATGCCTTTAGGCAGCTTGAAAAATCTGATGCCAGTGTTGGCCACTTACACACACGAAAAACAAACAAAACAAACTCCATGTCTTACCGTCGATATTGTAGAAGGCGACTTAGGAAACACAAGCTTAACAAGCTTGTGTTTCACATCAATGAGACCTCTCCAACCCGTCTGGCCAGCGTGGAGAGTGTAGTATAGGCAAATCCTTTGGCTGCTCGGGCTCATAAGTATTTGGTTTGTAGAACAGAGGGGGTGTGCTTCTGCAGTGGAGACTAAAAATACCTGATGATGATGAGGATGAAATATGTACGACAGTTATGTTTGATTACATTTGAGTGTTTTAGGAGCTCGATGGCCCAGTAAAAGTGTACATCACTAGCGCTTTCGCATGTTAAGTGACACCGAGTGTGGTCTGCCCTTGGTGGCACAAGTGGCAAAAAAAATTCTCGAGCCGTATTTCGGAAGGCACTTAAAGCCGTTGCTCATGTCTGCTATCATCTTATGGGAGTCGTCAAGCTGTGTCAGCTGCCTTAGTCAAGAAAGATCTGACACCAGTGTTGGCTACACATACGAAAAACAATAAACGGGCAAGTGCGAGTGGGACTCGTACATGAAGGGTTCCGTGCCTCCGTACAATGTTTTAAAACGCTAAAGAAATACGTTTCTTGTATGACGACCCCCTTTAATTTTTAACTTTAAGGTAAATTGCGGTTTACGATTTATGACGTATTAAAAAAAAACTACTTACTAGATCTCGTTCAAACCAATTTTTGGTGGAAGTTTGCATGGTAATGTATATCATATATTTTTTTTTAGTTTTATCATTCTCTTATTTCAGAAGTTCCAGGGGGGTACACACACATTTTACCACTTTGGAAGTGTCTCTCGCGCAAACTATTTAGTTTAGAAAAAATGATATAAGAAACCTCAATATCATTTTAAAGACCTTTCCATAGTTACCACACACGTATGGGTTTGATGAAAAAAAAATTTGAGTTTCAGTTCTAAGTATGGGGAACCCCAAAATTTATTGTTTTTTTTTTCTATTTTTGTGTGAAAATCTTAATGCGGTTCATAGAATACATCTATTTACCAAGTTTCGACAGTATAGTTCCTATTAGTTTCGGAAAAAAGTGGCTGTGACATACGGACGGACAGACAGACACGACGAATCCATAAGGGTTCCGTTTTTAGCCATTTGGCTACGGAACCCTAAAAACACTTACGTTATACAATTATCAATTAATTACTCCATTTAATATAATAAATAGCTTCATACATCAAAGGCGCCATATCAAAAGACTGATCAGAAAATATAAATTAGTACGCTAAACTCCCTATATATATAGAAGTTCTATCAAATCTTTGATGTTGTATGGTTATTTCAAACTAGGTGTTCATATAACGGGAGTTACGTGAGATATTTCAATGCCCTTACTACCATCATGGTCACTGGTAGATAGGTAGAGGTTCTGTTATGTGAGTAATGGTCATTGTGACCACGAAAGTCATAGTAAGAGATATAGATAGACACGTGGTATTATAAAATTAAATAAATAAGTATTATATTAACTGTAGGTAGTCTCTCATGCGTAGGCAGAGAATGGAAGTCCATATAGTCTTCGCCTACCCCTGTGGGAAACAGGCGTGAAGTATGTATATATGATAAAGGTTGTACATCAACGAAAGAAAATATGTACCTACCTATATTAAAAAATGTTAAGTTGGACGGAAAGTCGTTTCACGGACTCGGCAAATAAACTGGATGAAAAATTGTAATTATATAATACTTTTTAAACAAATTTAGAATTTATGCTTCTCAAAGACCAACACTTTGTTGCCGCGAGCAACTCCTCATAAATTATCATCGTGAATTATCCAAGTCTTCCCGTGGATGTCGTAGAAGGCAACTTAAGAAACACAAGATATACAAAGCCTATAAACATCAATAAGACCTCTTCAACCCGTCTGGCCAGCGTGGAGAGTGTTGGCCAAATCCTCTGACTGCTCTGGCTAATATAATGGCTCTGGTAGTACAGAGAGGGTCATGCTTCTGCAGTAGAGACAAAAAAGACCTGATGATGATGATGATGAAACAAATTAAGAATTTATGCTATTCAAAGGCGGGAGAATATTTTTCAAACACTTTGTTGCCACGCAACTAAAACTCCCCATCAAAGCCAGTCCTACGTATGTGTCCGTATAGATAGAACAGGGCCTTTTAGAATGGCACGACGCTGAGACATAAATTGTAACTTTGAATACTAATACTCTGGTTTCTGAAATTATATCATACCAAAAAGAAGACGTAGTAATTTCAATTATTTGTATTGTCAATAATATCAATAATAATTTCAGTTATTATTGACATTACACCATATCTGGTGGTGAACTGTTATTTACTAGAGTTAATAAATATATAGAAAACTATAGAATAAAATTATAATTAAATAAAAGTAAAACATAATAATAAATAAAAATTGACCCGAGATCACTACGGTCGCAGGGCAGGATGCCTGAGAGACTTGCGACATTGCCATGTTGAATGGCCAGATCTAATTTAATAGTTATTTATGTAATATTAATATCAGTATGGCTCTAGTAGTAAAGAGTACTCCTGCAGTAGAAGCAGTGCAAGTAGCAGTACTAAATAAACGGGCAAGTGCGAGTCGGACTCGTACATGAAGAGGGTTCCGTACCGCCGTTTGTGAAAACATTGTGTTTTCAAACGCTGAAAAAACACGTTTCTTGTATGACAACCCCCCTTTAATTTTTAACTTTATCTTATTTTTAGTATTTGTTATTATCGCGGCCATAGTAATACATAAATAATCAGTGAACAATTCAAGAATCTAGTTAATGCCATTATAAAGATCTAGTTAAAAACGCTGAAAAAACACGTTTTTTGTATGACGATCCCCTTTAATTTTTAACTTTTTTTATTTTTAGTATTTGTTGTTTCAGCGGCCATAGTCATATATAATCGGTGAAAATTTCAAGTGTCTAGCTAAAACGGTTCAATAGATAGAGCCCTGTGACAGACGGACAGACAGACGAACAGACAGACAGACAGACAGACAGACAGCGGAGTCTCAGTAATAGGGTTCCATTTGTACCCTTTGGGTACAGAACCCTAAAAAGACCTGATGATGATGAAACAAGTAGATCTACCAAGTCAGTTCTAGGTATCAGGTGGACTTTTGGGAAGTTTTACCAGTTGATTGTTTCTTTCTCCCGCTTACGCTCCGTATTACACCACACCCCAAATACAACCTAGAAGTCTGAGGTAGAACGGCACATAACTTCAAATTCACTCGGATGAAGTTGAGACTAACTTCAAAAATGCAGGCGGTGTCGGTGTGGCCAGACAATTTTGTTACGAGTCAGGAAGAAGATTGTTGTTTGTTTTCTAAGGCGAGTTTGAACGAATACTTGGAGAATTTGGACGAAGTGTACAAAAAAGCTGGAATGCCTCCACCTTGATAGAAGATATTGGAGATAAAGAGATTTCGCGATGACGCCTCAAAAGAATAGCCTGGTATATAACGTAGTGATCACATTTAATTTAGAAGCATCATACACGTCGCTTAATAGAAAAGTTACCTAAGCATATGTCAATGTAATAAACAATGTCATATAAATTTTGTCGTATTTTAAGCAGCAAAATTATTATTTTGTCGTATTAACAGGTAACATTTTTACTTTGCCTGACCAGCCACAGATTCAAAGAAAGTGGGATGATATTCTGGCTAAAAATAGTAATGACGAATTTTTAAACAGCAACTCTGGTGTTGACTTGGCAAGGTTAAAATCAGTAATATCTCCAGAATCAGGAGCCTGGCTACATGTGTTGCCATCGCCGCAACTAGGCACACTCCTGGACGACAACTCTATAAGCATAGCGGCAGCTCTCAGGATAGGGTGTAACATTTGTGAGCAGCATCAATGTGCCTGTGGTGCCCTTGTAGATGCCAAAGGTCTTCACGGTTTGATTTGCATTAGATGTGCTGGCAGGTTTGCTAGACAGCATGCGCTTAATGATGTCATTCGTAGGGCTATGGTAAGCGCCAACATCCCATGTGTATTGGAACCTCCTGGGTTAAGTCGTACACATGGCAAAAGACCTGATGGGTTGACCTTAATACCATGGAAGAGAGGTCGCTGCTTATCGTGGGACGCAACCTGCTTCAGTACCTTTGCCGCCTCCCACCTTAAGGACACTGTCAGGAATGCACGATCTGTCAGCTGCCGAGAATGCTGCTAAACATAAACATAAAAAATATGCTACCCTTGAATCAGCCTATATTATTATGCCTGTAGCTTTTGAGACCACGGGTGCTTGGGGGACTGAGGCTCGGACATTTATTCGGGAGCTGGGCCAACGCGTCTATGAAAAGGCGAAAGATAATCGCTCCGTGTCGTTTCTAGCTCAAAGGATTTCTAGCGCTATACAACGCGGAAATACTGCTAGCATTATTGGAACCTTTGGGCCAGGGACGATTCGGGGCGGATTAGACTGACTATTTTGACGAAGCATGTTGCCAATATTTAATTGTACACTTTTTGACGAAGCTTGTTGCTGTTTTATTTTTGTATGTAACTATTAATTTTAATTTTACTTTTGACGTTTGGCGAGGTCTCATTCTTGAAACAGTACCTAAATACCGTAGGGAGGGAAAGAAACACAAGATGGGTTTTAAATCAGATTCTTTCTATAAGAAGGTACATTTCAAGCTCTTTGTCCTCCACACTAGCTTGTTTGTTTGTTTGTTGACGTAAGGAGAACCATAGGTATATGTGTATCCAAATGTAGAGCAAACTACAGGCTGACTTTTTAACCACCTGACTGAACTACGTTCGATAAAAACAATTAACGAAAAACTAAAATAAATATTCGCCTTTCCATACAAATCAGCGCTCAGCCAAACGGATTTTGTATGGAAGGACGAAATTTTTTTATCGATTTTTAATAACTTTTTTATAGAAAGTATTATCAGTATAATGGATTTGAACTTCAGATTCGAACTCACGCCCCTCACATCTGTAATAAGGGATGAATTCGAATCTCACTCGAGGCGGAATTTTTTAACGCATATCTGTAATTTAGATGTCATAGGTTCTTATTGTTAAAATTGAAAATGTCTTTGTTATCATAAAACCACCTAACAGCTTACTTTGCGAATGGTTCAAATAATGATACTTCATTTATATTCAAATAAAATTCAAGTCGAGTTCTATTTAAATATAAATAAAGTATTACGACACAACTTGAAATAATCCACACTTTTAACTTGCAACCCACATTTAGACTCTGTATAACCCAAGGATAAAAGGATACTCCGTGGTATAACCCAAAACTTGACTGGTAGACAACGCTTTTAGCGTTAAGTTTGCCTATTAGTCCGTACAATTTGTATTTAATAAGTATAATCATCATTTCATTTTCAATTAGATTAAATAATTAATAGTATTTGATTGACAATTAAGATTCATCATCATCATCAGGTCTTTTTTGTCTCCACTGCAGGAGCATGACACGACCCCCTCTGTACGAGTACCAGAGTCATTATATTAGCTAGAACAGTCAGATGATTTGGCCTACACTCTCCACGCTGGCCAGACGAATTGGAGAGGTCTCATTGATGGTTTTAAATCTTTGTTTAGCTTGTGTTTCTAAGTCGCCTTCTACGACATCCACGGGAAGACTCGGAGTGGACCTATTCTTCTCTGCCGGTAACCACACGGCCAAAAACAATAAAGATTAAATTAATAAATAAGAGATCGTTGAAATATATAAGTTTATTTAAGATTATCTTAACTTCACAGAGATGGATTCTTAATGATTTTCTCTTTAATCAAAGAGTAAATATAGTCATAATCATTCATTCGTCAGAATTCAATACGAATAGAATACAATTGTTCCTTATCTACGAGTATATTATTTATACACAACCTTAGAAACAACAACCTAATTACCAGTAAGCACACAAAGGCTGTCTGTTTATGTACGTAATAACAACCGTGCTCTTCGTGCCAGCAAAATACCGTCGCATTTCACCCCATTATGTGATTTTCACCCCACTTCCCAACTGGAAGTTAACGCACCTATTCAAACATGTTTCGATATAAAACACAAATTTTAGTGGTGTAATTGTCGCTGTAAAATAATTAAAGCCGTAATATAGTAATATCCCTAGGGATAAAACTATATTGTATAAAATATACAGGGATTTTCTATCTTACTAAAAACTATGCTACAGTAAGGAACAAAAATCATAAAAAATATATACAGGCGGACTTATCGCATATCAAGGCAGCTTGCAGCTAACTTCTGGGTAGGGAGTAAGTATACAAAGTGTTAATTAACTAACACAAAACCTCTCAGATGGTACCTCTGCCCATGAAACTGAACAACTTTTATTCTACAACATTCCCAAAATGCCAAAAATAAAATTGATTTTCATACAAATTGCCTCTATCAGCTAATCAGTTTGTATGAAAATTCAAATATTTTTTGGGTTTCGTGAAAGTTGTAGAACAAAAGTTGTTCAGTTTCATGGGCTGAGGTACCATCTGAGAGGTTTTGCGTTAATTCATTAACACGTTGTATAACTATATGTCATATCTTTATCCATATTGGAGCAGACAGAGAAATTTGGGTTTTGCGACTCTAAGCAGACACCTAGGGCCGCAAGATCTAAATGCCATTTATTTACATGATGGTGAGGGAGGAGGTGGAAAAAGGAAACGGAATAGGTGTGGGTTGCTAGCCGTATCGCCTATTGCCTGAGAGAGGTATGTAGTGCGGTATTTTAAGGTTGGGCCTGATGTGGATAATCTGTGTTTTGCTCTAGCTTCCACGCACATAAATTTACTCTAGCCGAAGCGAGACAGCGAACCATGCGTGGCGAAAAGATCACGGTAGGTCAGTGAGGCTGGTTTTGGTTTTGAGGTTTTTACATTTTACAAAGAATATTTAAGAGTTATTTAAAAAGTAAGACATATGATGACTGCCTTATGTTTAATACAATTATAATCCAAAGTTACAAAAGCTAATTTGTTGTATTTCTTGAATACTTTCTGTTTCAGTATAATTCTGAGGTAATTTGGAGGCAACTTCGCAATGTTTTTCTATAGAGAAAATTTTAAGCAATCGTGTTTTTGAAACATATTATGTATATAGTTAGTCCTGAACTTAGCTGTGTTTTTATTTCAAAGTAAGTATTTCGTTACTATTGATAATGTTTGAGATCGTTCTAGGTACTATTAGGGTCATACGGGCTCTTAAACTTGCTACTTAAATGTTTATCGATGTTTGTTTGTACTTGTCGATATATCGATATTTTTTATAAAGGTCCTGAAGGAAAGGTACTCCAATGAATCTGCTATAAAAAAAAAATGTTAAATGTTATTATAAAATAATCGGACACACTCAGTGAAGATTGTGCCAAGCCAAGTGGCACAAACGTTTATATCAATACATGTAACAGAAAACACACAAGAACTCTATTGGGAACTAAAAACTTTCAATGAGACCTTGTTGAGAGCCAAAAATGGCGGGCAAGTCAAGTATCAGAGGAGACCATGGGGCGCATTATGTGTAGCTGCGATTAAATGGCTGGTAAGCATAATGGACCTCTTCGAATCAGCATATCCTGTGTTAGAGGTCTACAGGCACTACGTACTAAGTAATATTTTGAAGCTTATGCAGTCCTTTTTCAGAAATCCCGATGCGGGTAAGTAAGGCAAGGGGTTAAGTACAATAATAACCTATAGGTTCCGCGTGTTTCCCAATGTGGACCCCATATGCAAGATAAGAGAAATAATAATTAATTAAGGTTTAAGTCAGCCTTGTATGCGCTCCAACAAAGGACTGTTTGCATAGGTACTTCATAAACAAAAAAGCCACCTCTTTGTCTCGAATTCCCATTTCACCCCGCTTCATGTGTTTTTCGCCCTACTTTCGTACAGAGCACAACGTATCAACCCAACAGTATTTTCAGTGATTCAACTCAATATAAGACGTTTCTGAATGTGTTTTACAACTTTCTGTTTGTATTATGTGAGTTGTAGCTTATTATAATGTAGCTTATGTAGATGTCGATCGTCAGATTGCAGACGTTCTGAAAAAGGGAGAGGTAAGAAGTACACGTAACCGAAGGGCATGTATGAAGAGGTTGATGAGTGTAGATGAAGCGAAAGAGGTCTGTCAAGATCGTAGCAAGTGGAGGTCCATAGTCTCTGCCTACCCCTGTGGGAAACAGGCGTGATAGTATGTATGTATGTACGTATGTAGATGTAGCTGCTTTTCTCCTCGGTTCGTAATGTGAAAATGCGAATTATGAAGGCTATAAAACCATCATAATTTTGATTCCTTTTTCCATTTTCTTGCCTACAATCACGCTAAAAGTAGGCTTAGGTTCTTGCGGCCCTGGGCTCTGTCTGCCTAGAGCAGCAAGACTTTATCCCTGATGGAGCAGACACAGAATGTCAAATAAGCGCTCTTTATATCAGCTTTCCTGCATTAATAAATCTAAAATCACGTTTGAAATAGATATTATCAATAACAAATAACATTATTTTGTTTATCAATACAAAATATATAATTTTTACCCAGTATGCTAGGTACTCTTTTGCCCAATAAAAAATACAAAACATTCGTCGCATTGTCGCTAACCTTAACGATAATAATGAATAACGAATTTCACCCCGCTTCACGTGTTTTTCGCCCCAGTTTCAAACTGAGTTCGACGCGTCCATTCATCGCGGTACTTTCAGTGACGTAATATCATTGAGGAACACTGCGTGTCAAACCACACCCAGCGTATGATGCGCGACGTATCTTGCGTCGCGTTACGTGCCTATTTTGCGATTCATAGAATTTCTACCCACCATACATTTATTCAGATTGCAGACGTTCTGAAAAAGGGAGAGGTAAGAAGTACCCGTGACTGAAGGGCATGTATGAAGAGGTTGATGAGTGTAGATGAAGCGAAAGAGGTCTGTCAAGATCGTAGCAAGTGGAGGTCCATAGTCTCTGCCTACCCCTGTGGGAAACAGGCGTGATAGTATGTATGTATTCATACCACACGCAAATTATGCAAGTAGAAATTCTACGAACAACGCAAGATACGTAGCCTTCGATCTACAATACAAATAGATATCAGGTCGGCGAAAGAAATACGGCTCGTCAAATAAGGCACACATGAGCTCGTATTTTGTTTAGTTTTAGACTAGTAGATAAACACTTTATACGTAGTGTAGTAAGGTTGACTTCACAGTGAATGTTATTTGATATTCAAGTGGACAGAATTTTGCTGATTTTGTAGTTAACGCGTTATCTAGCTGTAGTGTTGATCGAAGTGCGTAGCGCATCATACGCTGCATGTGGTTCAACCCTTACTCCCCTTTGCTACTTTTTGACCGAGTGAACGAAGCGAACAAAGGTCTCCGTATGTCCGAATTCCAATTTTCCGGTTGTTCTCGCCTACAAGTCGGATTTCTCAACCGATTCTAGTAAAATTTTGTAAGCGGGGTTGATAATTAAGTAGAATTTTTCTGTAGAGCCAGTTTTTTTTAAACTTTTCAAATTAGCGGAAATATGGCGGATCGAATGATAACTTTTCGAAGAAATTGAAATTTCGAAAAATGTTCTAACGTTCAAACAGTTTTTGGCGGCAAGTCAAGGGGTTCGGTTGGGGTTTGCTTTGAATTATTAAAAAAAAAATGATTTTAGTGGTCTTTGACATTGGTGTTGTATGGTGTTATAAATGCTCATGCTCATGAACAATGTGTGAAATAGGTAAAGTGGACAGCCATAGTACGGCTGCTGTAGTGATATTTGTTTTGCGGACTGTGAAGGCGTCTTCAGGCGTCGTCCGCCACTCAATCGTCTATGAAAACCAGTGGGCTCGTATAGATTTGTCGCCAGAAGCTCCCTTGAAGCAATCAAAGGCGTAAACTACCCTTTGATTACTAGGATAGGTTACTAGGATTAGGTTAGGTTAGGATTAGGAATAGAAGCAACAAAACTAAAGGCAGGCTCTACCGGACTTGTAAAATTATTTAAAAAAACGTTCAAAAATGTCATACATAAGACTTTTCTGTTACCCATAAAAATACGCAATTTTTTTTTGTTACAACAATTTTTTTGACCGGTAAACATCAAGTGGAAGGATGTAATGCAAACAGACTCGCGAGGAATCAAATAGCTTTACCAAAAATCATATGACCCGATGAAACACCGAGTGTACACGAAACGACCCGATCGATACAAAACGCATTCCTTGTGAATGATACCTCGGGGGAATTTGGTATGTATAACGAGACGCATAGGGTGCAAATTAGATTGTATGAATTATGAACTATATGTCAGGGGAATTAGATTTGTGAAATAAGAGGCGTAAGGTGCAATTTCGAATGTGTGGATTGGTGAAATGTTGTTAGATAACTAGTTTTGGTGGGAAAATTTACTATAGATATATGATTTGTTCAGGATTTTTTTTCACTACTATTAATAACGATTATAATCTGTGATTATGATCATGGCTTTTTTTAGAGTGTTACCCACATAATGGAATGTTACCTTCTTTTAAGAATTCCTGCTCCCTCCACCGAATTTTACTCGCGGTCTTTCTCTGTTCGAGCCGTACGTCTATGGAACTCACTACCACTTACTATCCGACGCGCCCAAACGCTAGCCAGCTTTGAATCCCAAATAAAATCGCATTTTCTATCCTTATGAAAGGTAATCTCCTTCCCTTGTTTCCACTTAGTTTCTTCATTTTGTCTTGTTATGTTTACTTTGTGTAAGTTGTATGTATTTAAGTATTAGGTGTATGTATGTTTATTATATTGACCACCCCGCACTACCTAATTTGCCATAATTTTTTTCTATTTAAACGAGGTTGCCTGGAAGAAATTACTTAGCGATAAGGCCGCCTTTTGCGCATTTCCTAGTTTTAAAGATAAATATGTCCTGTTTTTTTACTTTTGTGCAATAAAAGGTATTGTATCGTATTGTATTGCACTTTCGGAAAAAAATTGCAATTTAAAAAAAAATGCTTAGGTATATTCAATTCAATTCAAAATATCTTTATTATCATAGGATATTTATAATATCTCTTAATAATAGTCACTTTGTTTTGTTTTGCACAAATGTTGACGTCAAATCGTTACTTAAAGCTAAGTTTACGCCGCTTCCTAGGCGCAAGTGCAGGCATCTATATCTAGGCATAATAACTTGTTTTCTACGGTCTAAATATGAACTTGAAAAGAATATATAGGTAGTGTATTATTATTCATATATTATATCAGTATGGAAAACTTTTCACCAAAAGGAACTAAAATAGGGATAGGTTTCTTTTTTACATTTTCGCCCATTCCGTCGATTGGCTTTTACGATCTGCGCGGGAAGAGAAGCAGTTGATACATTCTAACTGATTCTATAGGTCCTCACCGCCCTGCTCTACTTTGGTCGAGTCTTGCCCTAAGCTTCATAATCTAATATTTGCCCCAAATGTTAACTCTCCAACAAATAACTATAAAAAAAAACAATTCTGAAAAACAAAAAAAGTTTCCAGAATTAAATAAAACAATTGGGAAGTTTATGGAATTCATAAAAATAAGTTTAGTCCCGGGAGAGCGGAGTTTTTGCTAAAACCGACCTCGTTGCAAAGTTTCAGAGATAAGACGAGATATACGGATTAGGCAGACACGCATTCAGTTTTACACGACTGCTCCGATAAAGGAGTGTAATGTCTCCTACGGTCCATGAGTGTATGTGAGCTTCTTTTTCCACCAGAACTTCGAAAAGCCTAAAGAGATTTGGATGTATGCGATATCATTGGATTTATAATGTGTTACAAAATTTATTCAAATTATTTTAAGGTAGAATTCAATCCATGATACTGAAAAACTTTCCCGAAGGAACATTATTATATCGAAATATGAATAATAATTCTTATAAACTCTGATCTACGGATCGATCTATTTGCATGGGAGGATTGGCCAAAAATTATTTTAAAGGTAAATTCCATGATTCTGAACAACAGCACCAATACAATAAACAGGAAAATGCAAGTCGGACTCGTACATGAAGGGTTCCGCTTCTCCATACAATGTTTTAAAACGCTGAAGAAACACGTTTCTTGTATGACGACTCCCCTTTAATTTTTAACTTTATCTTATTTTTAGTATTTGTTGTTATAGCGGCCACTGTAATACAGAATCTAAAAAAAAATTCAAGTAAATAGTACCATTATAAAGATCTAGTTAAAAACACAAAAAACACGTTTTTTGTATGACACCCTTTAATTTTTAACTTTTTTTTATTTTTAGTATTTGTTGTTATAGCGGCCACAGTAAAACATAATTGGTGAAAATTTCAAGTGTCTAGCTAATACAGTTCAAGAGATAGAGGACAGACTGACAGCGGAGTCTCAGTAATAGGGTCCCGTTTGCACCCTTTGGGTACGAAACCCTAAAAATTAAGAAAAAAAAACAATGAAAAAATATACACGTATGTACAATGGGTGGTCTTATCGCTTAGAGCGATCTCTTCCAGACAACCAGTGCATGGAGAGGCTACATTTCTCTCCATAGACTATGGTTGTCTGGAATAAAACGGTGGTGTAAAATATACCAAACCTACATTTAGAAATAGGATAAAAAATAACCGAAAAAATATCGCACACGTCGCAAAGCGTGACGTCGCAACGTGAAATACGTTGTTGACATATCCTATTATACCTTTGTATATATCTCTGGAGAAGCGACCTTCAGTGTAATCTGTAGCATAGTCCCTTAGCTCATTGGTTTGCCTTCACAAACCTCTATTTTATGAATTATAGTTTGTTTTTCGTGTGTTATCTTATTAGGCATAATATTATTGTAAACTGACAAATCATTTTTGGCGCGAACCACCAACTGTGTAAATGAGATTCTTTCAAGTTTTTTTTCTTTTTTTTTCTAGCCTGTTGGTGTTATGTCCCACTGCTGAGCAAAGTTTCTTTCAAGTAATACAATTTATTTTTTGCTCCTACATTGGTATTACTTGTATTACTGGTAAAAAAACTCTTTTGTTTTTTTTTAAATGACCAAAAAAGAAGCAAAAATAAAATTGTAATACTTACTTACCTAGTATTTAAACATATTACCTTTTTTTTACATATATATACTCGTATTACCAAACTTTCGCAGGTTTGCTAGTATTCTGCCATCTCTGTGAGCAGCTGGTACTAATAATGTGTCAACAAGTTTCTACAAGCCCTCCAAAACTTTGTAATAATTTTATTGTACTTTGAAAACACATAATTAAAAACAAAATCAACATAACTATAGAGTAGGTAAATTGACAACGGCGGACTTATCCCATAATGGAATCTCTTCCAGTCAACCGGCAAATAATTAGATAGGACAATTACTCACAAAAAGGCGAAACATTGTATGTTGTTGGCACCCACTGCCTCAACCAATGGATTTACAAACCAAACCCTTTACACAAATTAAGTACGTAAATAACTGATCTATTTAACTAACCAAGATAACCCAGAAATCTCAAAACAATACAAACAAACAATAATTGCTATAACGAGCCACCGGAACCGCCGCCATCTTGCTCCGTTCATTTCCGCCGCCTTCAGCCTGTCAGGTTAATTTGAGATTTATATTCCATTGTATTGGAAGCTTCGTTGCTTATTGTTCCGTATTAGACTAGTTTTTTTAAGCAGCTTGCCTCATTTATTATTTCACCTAGAAAAAAGTTTCCAGAGGAATATTATAGTCTTCTGCTGAACTCGATGCTTCTTTCAATAACAGGGTTCGAGTAATTACTCGTGATGCGTGATGCGTGATGATTAAGGGCAATTGCCCTTAATCATCACGCTAAGCAGACGTCTTGGTGACTTACTTGATTTAAGGTCTTAGGCCCCCAGGTAGGGGCTTCAAAAGTTTTCGCTCTGGCTACGCGCTTAACTTCAGGCCAGATTAGCTCGATTGTCTTCATCTCCGTCGTAATAGTACGCTACTAGGTCTACTTGGGATGGCCAACTGTTTGCTTTCCCTGGAGGGTCCACTCTAGGGCTAGCTTCGGGATGTGTGAAGGCTCTCTCCTGAGAGTATGGCCTATATGTTGAGCCTTTACACAGCTCAAGTCCGCTCATGTATGGAGTATTGCTCCCACCTATGGGATGGATCTGCCTGCTATCAGCTTGAAGCCCTGGAAGCTATCGACAGACGTGCCAGAAGACTGGTTGGTGATGAGTTGCTTACGGCAGGACGGCTCCAGAGCCTCGAACATCGCCGACTAGTAGCAAGTCGGTGTGTCTTCTACAGGCTGCACTTCGGGGAGTGTGTGCAGGAATTACATAATTTAATTCCTCCTGCACCATTCCACCATCGGACAACACGACGTGGACAGGGATTACGTACGAGAGTTACGAGAGACGTACCTCTCGATTCGCCTCCTCCTTCATTATGCGAACCGCTAAGGTGTGGAATTCCCTCACTGCGTCGATGTTTCCCCATACATATGATTTAGGGATTTTCAAGGCAAGAGTGAATAGGCATTTTTTGAGTCTGCGTGTTACACCTTAGATCCATCTTAGCTTCCCGTCAGGCTAGATAGAAGTCTAACGCACTCAATACTCTAATAAAAAATAAATAAAAAAATCTATGTCCATTTGCGGCGCATGATCTGCTTGTCAATATTAATTTCCCAGCACGCCTCCCATAGGCGTTCGTTGGAGATCTTCTCAGGCCAGAAAATGCCAAGTATTTGTCGCAGGCAGCGGTTGATGAAAACCTTGATCGGCTTCGTGACCTCTTTGGAAACTTTTCATGTTTCGCATATATCAAGACAGATTTGAAGAAGACAGGATGGTTTTTGCAGTAAATGGTAAATATAAAGTCTTCAGAGAACTCTTGCTGATAAGTGTCTGTTTCCAAAACCTCTATTTGCCGGCTCTTAAGACAGTATGGGAGAGTGTGGTCACTGGTGACAAATTGTACCTATTCTACTCTACAAGGACTCACTAGACCGCAAATGATTTTTTTTTATTTTTTTTGAAGTGATAACTTCTTTTGCGGTGTTGTGCACTTTTTTTGTAATGGGTAAAAATGTTAAACTCGCGTCAGGATACATGTCCTGATCGAAAATTCGTAAGACGGATGGAGAGTAGACAGCTGGCGCGGCGTAGGAAAGGAAGTATCCCCCTCTCTTTCTACGGCGCAGCGAAAATGTATGCCTGCGCCTGCTGTTTCGTTTAGCTGAGAGATAAAGTTTTTAATGTAATATAAATTGTCATGTTTGTGTACGATAGCGCAATAAATAAATATTTTATTCTACCACATAAATGATAGTACTTTTATACTGATAATAAAAGAAATTCGTGCAAAATTATTTCCTAACCATTCCAAAATATCAAAAATGCATAACGTTAATATTCAAGTTTTTACTTCTGCCGGCACTCCCGGAGTGCAACCTGTCGTTTTTTTTTATTAGAGATTTGAGTGCGTTTAACCTCTATCTAGCCTGATGGGAAGCTAAGATGAGGTCTAATGAATGCTTAAAATGCAGTGCAATCTGTGTTGATGGAAAGAATAATAATAATATACTTTTTGGTCTAGTGAAAAGTTAAGTTACCTATTCTACTTAATATAATATAACTACATATATCTAATGCTTAAAATTGAGATCTGAGCTTCTGTTTCTGAGCTTAATCTGTATTGACGTAAAGAAAGCGATATTTTCGATGGCGATAAGGGTTTGTTGTATTTTAAAAGCATTCGATTATATTTAGTCAATTACCTTATTTAGTACTAACATTAACAATTAAAATCTACTACAAGCCAAAGTTTTCTAGAACGAAGGTAGTAATGATTTACACGAACAAGCAAAACCATATGTTGAAAAGATGAATAGCATTTTCAAACCTTAAAACGTAGTTCAAAAACCGGTTTGCCTCAGGGATCGATACTGGGTCCTTTGTTTTTGTTGATCTGTAATTAATCTTGCATTGCATTGAGCAGTTTCAATAGATATTGTTTTGTTACAAAAACAGCAGGGCCGTTCCCTGTTATGGTAATATTGATGACAAAACTAGAATTAATTAATGAGAGTCAAAATTAATCAAAACTTTTTGAGGGTAGACCTTTCATAAGATTAAAAAGAAGAAAAAAAAATCAAATAATATAAAACATTATTTATTTTAATTAAGGTATATTTTATTTCTGTTTAGAATCAAATTAACTACATTTCACCTTTAATTCAATCTACTTCAAACTGAGTTCTAATTAGAAACAAACTGGAAGTTTCTTTTGATTTGTTCAAGCTGCTTCGTTTCAATGCTCACTTTAAGTTGAAGTAAATCTAACCTAAGTTTATCAGACAGTTCGTTTGCGGAAAAGATTTTATTTGAATGTTGTACACAAGTGATAAAATTTAATTTAATTGGCTCCTGCGCCTGTTTGCTGCAAAGTTTTAGGCATAGAACAGGACCGCTGTCTCTTTCTGTGGATTTCTTATTCGTAAGAGGCGAGCATAAACATCTCGTAAGTAATGGCGTTGACAAGATAAGTGTTTAGAGTGTTGAGAGTATTAACGAGAGGGAAACAGTCTTGGAAGCAATGAATTTGGTGTTCTCTAACCCAAGGCTCCGACAAGAACCGAGAACAAGAGTCAATGCTAGCGGTCCCCACTGTTCGGACAAACCTTATGGAAATTGCACCAATGACGCGGGCAAGACAGATATATGTTATTGTATATTGGCGGAATTCGCAAGAGTAACTTTGAAATACTTATCGGAGAATTATATTTAGAATTTGACTTATAATAATTTAAATTTAATAAATAAGAATTAGAGAAAATTATGTAAATTTAATTTAGATTAAGTGCATGTAGAATTATCCTGTTTTTCTCATATTATGTATTAGTGTCAAAACTGCCAATGTGATTATGATAGAATGATAAATAAATAAAAAATAAATTAGTATTATAGCCTTTTCTTCTTTGTAAGCACCAACGATTTACATCCCTACGTCATCTTTATACCATATTTTTGCCGCAATGTATTTGAACTGTACAAATGTCACACAGAAAAGCCAAACAATTTCGTGGAAAAGTTTCATTTTACAATGAATATTGAAAACATTTTTATAATTATACTTACTCATCGTGAGATAAACCATTTTCAGTACGAGTATTGGTGGTTCGGTTAAATTTACAGGGGTCGTTACTGTCAAGCAAATGATTTGTGGTATGTAGCTCTCGGCAGTACAATGTTTTGGCAGTTTGTTCTTATTTCCTTTTTTTGGCCTAGCTGACGTTAAAAGGATAACCATTCTATCTCTTACCTACTTGGGATGTCGTAAGAGGCGACTAAAGAACTTAATAAAAAGGGCGGCTGCCGGTTGTAAAACTTTAAGCACAACTTTCTAAGGAGGATTGACTACTGATTCTAAGTCGGCCATCGCAATGTAGATAGTTGTAAAACTTTTCGCACAAAATGAGTTAATTTTTTGTATATGTTGCACCACATATACAAAAAATTAATATAAAGAGTTTTGTATTGTATCGTTCTGTTCTAAACTGGAAACCACGTTATCAATATTATTCTTGGAGAAGGAGGTTCTATAAATAACTACTGATATTTTTTAAAACAAACAACCGTACTTCAATACCAGAAAAGATAAATAAACAAACAATTGTATACTTGACGAAATATTTTTTCTAGTTATTTTCGTCTAAAAAACAAACCACTGAACCAATTTTAATAAAAATCCTATGGGACCATCTGGAAAGTATACCCTTTCAAACAAAAAAATAAGTTTCCAAATATATTTTTGATGTCGGTTAAAAAGCTGTTAGCATCTGTAAATACATTATTCCTCTTTTATTTTCACATATTTATTCCGGTTAAGAATAGGAATACTCCATCTCTTCCTGTGGATGTCGTAAGAGGCGACTAAAGGAATAAGCACAAACATATTGTGCTACGACTGCCTCCGTGGTCCAGTGGTCAAGGCGTTTGCCTTGTGATCCGGAGGTCATGGGTTCAAATCCCACTGGGAAGCATACTTTGTGAAAAGTTGTTTCCAGTCTGTTTAGGATATTGCAGGCTTGAATCACCTGATTTTCCAAAAAGAAAGATGATTCCGTGCTTCGGAAGGCACGTAAAGCCGTTGGTCCCGAACGCCATCTAGCGTTTGTACCTATCCTAGGATTGGTTCTGGTCTACCCTTTGGGTTGCGGAGGTTAAAAACCAGTAACGTCGTCAAATCATTTCAAAGAAAACGGAGACACCATTAAAAATTTTGCAACTACCAATTCCTAGATAACCTTTCAAAGTATTTTATGAACTACTGTTTACAGTTTATAATGAGAACGTTAAGCTTTACTACGCACATTAGCCAAAAGTGGCCGTTTTTCGCAAATGTGCGTAGTAAAGCTAAACGTTCTCACTTTAAACTGTAAACAGTAGTTCATAAAATACTTTGAAGGGTTATCTAGGAATTAGTAGTAGCAAAATTTTAAATAATGTCTCCGTTTTCTTTGAAATGATTTATTTTAAATGGGTCCAGTGCTGCCCCCATTTTAAATTAATGATTTCGAAACGGAGACATCATGTAAAATTTTGTTTCTACCAAACCCTAGATAACCCTTCAAACTATTTTATGAACTACTGCTGACAGTTGTAAAGTGAGAACGTTAAGCTTTACTACGCACATTTGCGAAAAACGGCCACTTTTGCCAGAAAAGCTGAAAATCCGTCTCATTTATTAGCGCGTTCGTTGCTTTATATTTAACTGCTTTGAAGCCCTAGAGTTCTTGCATCGGTTTTCTCTTCCTCAAAGGTAGTACGCATGTCAATGGCCACCCAAGCACATATTTTTTCTAGTTAATTCCGTTTAAAAAACTTACCACACAACCGATTTTAATAAAATTTCTATAAGACACCTTAGAAAGTATCTCTCACTTTCAAACAAAAAAAAAATCTAAATCGTCCTAGGCGTCTTCTAAAAAGATGTGATGATTCAAAGGGTTAGAAATTCTTATACACTTTAACGTCTTTATCCCTGACGGGAGAGACAGAGCCTCGGGACGTAAGCAAAGGCAATTTTTTACTTTTTTTTCTTGGTCATAAAGGTAATTTGTTACTAGCCACATCGCCTATTAAGGCGTTGTGAGTCTTGAGCTCACAATATTGTGAGTGTTATTGAAAAATTGCTGTAATTAAACTACTACAAATTATTTTTCAAAAATTTGACACCTTAAGGCTTTTCTACAGACACACTTAGACCTCATCTTAGCTTCCCATGAGGCTAGATAGAGGTCAAACGCACTCAAATTTACAATAAAAATAAAAAAAAAAACACACCATATCAAAAAACGATTGGGCATTTTTGGCTCGATAGAAAAAAATCACAAACATACCTGTCTAAATTTACCTTTACCTTTTAAATTCATACCTTTTTATATGAAAATCATACCAAAAAATGTATAATCTAAATTACGAGTAAAATTCACTACAAAGAAAATTCTAAATATTACAAAAAACACAGCAAAATATCGTCGAGTATTATAGGTCGGCGTTTGTTCGCTCTCGAATAGTTTCTAACTTATTTAGTATAGCTTTTGCCCGCGGCTTCGCTCGCGTATCCCACGGGAACATTACACTTTTCCGGGATGAAAGGTACCCTATGTTACTTCTAGTACCTCCCAGGATATGTGTACAAAGTTTCATGATGATTCGTCAAGTAGTTTTTGCGTGAAAAGGTAACAAACATCCACGCTTTCACATTTATAATATTAGTAAGGATTAGTATATTAGTATTAGTATATTAGTAAGGATGTTTGAGATTTTTTTCTATCGAGCCAAAAATGCTCAATTGTGTTTTGGATATTGTGTGTTTGAACCTCTAAAATTTTTGAATTTAAGGTGAATATACAAGCAAATGGCCTTGAAGTGTGAAATAAATGCTAACTCGTAAATATGGTGATAATTTCCATATTGCTCTTCGTCATGCACTAGATAGCCCTTTAAATTATTTTATGAACTGCCGTTGAAACTATTATTGGTGACCCGTCTAGCTTTAAAACTAGCCGTGGCCACTTTTGGCGGAGGCAAGTTTTAAAGCTAGACGGTCTAATGTGGTTCATAAAATAATTTAAAGGGCTATCTATGACGATTAGCAATATGGAAATTATCTCCATATTTACGAGTTAACAATTTATTTCAAATGAGGGCGCCACTTCAAGGCCATTTGCTTCTCATTCAAAAACTTCGAATGTACCATCTGCTTCTATTTCCGCGCAGATCGTAAAAGCCGATAGAGGGAATGGGCGAAATTAAGAGTCATGTTAATTTAATAGGCGATGCGGCTAGCAACAATCCATTATAAATAATGTTGATTTCTTTTTACACCTTCCCGCCAACTATAACGCTAAAATTGGTCTTTGGGTCTTGCAGCCATGAGCCCTATCTGCTTAGAGCCGCAAGACCCAAAATGCTCTGTCTGCCCCGTTAGAGGTAAAAACGCGACCTTTTTTCTTTTTCGTGTGGATTGGCTCAAAAGACACGTACATCATATTTTGTCCCTCCAGTGAGTCGTCACTCTTATGCCATTTTCAGACGTCGTGTATAGGTCGTGTTTAGTCAGTATAGGGAGCCGGCTAGGTCACTAAACACGTAGATGTTTGCAAAAATTTGCATAAATTCGTAGCCTTTCTAAGGTACATTTGGATCAAAATATCGTAATTAAGGTTAGGTGAGTTCCGCCAAAATGGCCGACACCCATTATGTCAACTGACCTGAAATTGACAGTAACTGCGAGTGACGTTTAAATCAGGTTGTACATACGCAACCGTTTGTATAGGCGCCATGTCAGTATCGCTATTATACTATAATGAGCGATTTTTAAATTATTTTTATACACTATCAAGATAACGAAAAAACAAATATATGGTGGATTTAATCGGTTTTTGATATTTTTTCTGATCTTATGATCTAGCCTGTTGTGAAACATCCCCTTTCTCTTTTATTCCAGGTTCTTACAATTGTTTGTTTGTTTTATATCTTTATTGCACAAGAAATAGTTACAGTTAAATAAGTATTAATAGACCAAAATATTTTGTACAATGGTGGACTTATCCCATAATGGGATCTCTTCCAGTCAACCAAGTATCGGCGAAAGAATACAATAAATGGACATAACGGGCAAAAGTCAACGTAAAATCTCAATAAAATAACTACAAGTTTTAAATCTAAAATAAATTATATATTATATATATATATAATACATAAACTAATACATAAGAGAATAATGTATATATAAATATTACCAACTTAAATAAATAAAATACATACACTACAATATTATTAGCTCAAAATGTCTGAGGAATCTTCGTAATATCTTCTGAGTCTGGCTTTGAAGGAATCGAGAGAGGGCGCATTTTTAAGTCCACAGGAAGCGCATTCCATAACCGAGCAGCCAGAACTGAAAATGAGTTTCCGTATGACTGCGAGACATGAGCAGGAATTAGCAGCTGAGGGATACCACTAGAACGCAAGCGACTGTCAATCTCTCTGAATGAAAATTTCTCGGAAAGGTAACTTGGGGATTGGGGTTTAAAAAGGACATTAAAACTAGAGAAAGAATATGGGTGTTCCTACGAAGTCTTAGCCATTTAAGCTGAGAGCGAAATTCAGACACATGATCAAATTTACGCAATCCGAAAACAAATCTAATGCACTGATTTTGCAACCGTTCAAGTCTGTCAAGTAAACACTGGTTAACATCTAAATAAGCAACATCTGCATAATCAAGTAGAGGGACAAGAAGGGATTGGGCCAAGAGTACTTTTGTTCTAGATGGAAGGAAGTATTGCATACGTCTCAAGGAATGTAAGGAGACAAACATTTTACGACTGACTTCATTCACTTGAGGAGTCCAAGATAATGTCTGATCGAAGATGATACCCAAATTAGTGACTTTAGATGGGAAATGAATAATACTATTTTCAAGCACCAAATCTGGAATATCAACTTCAATTAATTTTGAAATAAAATGGGAACTACCTATCACAATGACTTGGGATTTTGCAGCATTCACTGTAAGCCCGAACTGACGGGACCAGTTAGCTATACTAGCGAGGGCGGAATTTATTGCACTAATAGCATGAGACAAATTTTGTCTCGTGCTATTATCGTTATATATATTATTATTAGTATCGCATATATCTGCAAATCATCAGCATAAAGATGAAAGGACGAAGAGAGAGAAGCAGTAAGACCATCTATGAACAAAGAGAAGAGAATTGGGGATAATATTCACCTTGCGGAACACTGGACTTAACTTCGCACCAGTCAGAACGGCGATCGTCGATTTTGACCAGTTGAAAACGTCCCGTAAGGTAGGAATAAAACCACGAAAGAGTAACGGGCGAGAAATTGAGGGATCGCATTATTCCCATCAAAATATCAAAGTCTACCGTATTAAACGCATTTGAGAAGTCCAACAAAACAAGTACTGTTAGCATTTTATTTTCTATGTTAGCGCGGATGTCATCGGTAATTTTGAGAAGTGCTGTGGTAGTACTGTGGCTTGTTCTGAATCCAGACTGAAAACGATTAAGTAAGTTAAAGCGGTTTAAATGCGCTGACAGATGTCTTTGGGCATGATGCTCGAGAATCATGGAAAGAATAGGTAGGATAGATATAGGACGAAAATGGGAAGGATCAGAAGGATTAAGTTTTTTGGGCAGAGAATAATATGGTCGTATTTCCAGGCAGAAAGGAAGATACCAGAAGAAAATGAGCAGTTTAATATGTTTGCAATGGTATGGGGATAAAAGACTAGCTATTGGTTTGATCATATCCAAAGAGATATCATCATTGCCTACCGCTTTAGATTTAATTGACTTAATGATATTGACTACTTCATCACTTGAAATGTTAGGCATATTAAACAAACTCAGAAACAGGTTTAAATAAGAGGTCAGCTAACGTTGCTTGTTTCATACCAGGAGTTAGATTGGGTTGGGAAGTACAGACGTGCTTATTTAGAGCATTTACGTCAAAGGTAAAATCACTTGTCGCCTTTTGTTTACCTATGCCCATACCTTTTAAAAATATCCACATTTTACTAGGGAGACAGTTTTCAACATTAGTATGAATGTGCTTTCTCCTAGCTTCACGACATTTTTTATTGCACAGGTTACGAAGAGAAATATAGATTTCGCGATTTTCGTCAGAGGGACAATGACGTAGCTTAATTTTAGCTCTGTCTCTTCTGGCCATGAGGCCTTTAATTTCGGGAGAGAGCCAAGGAGCTGGAAAATGTTTGGCCCTAACAGACTTAATAGGCGCATGCTTGTCAAAAAGCGACAATAGTGTTGAATTAAATACCTCAACTTTAATATTAACATCAGAGGCAGTAATTACTGCTAAAGTTCTTCATCAATAGCCTTAAAGTTACGCAGCATCATGATCTTGTGTCGGCATTTAGGCATACGTATCTTAAAGGAAGCGTAAATAAGATCATGAGCCGAGAAACAAGCAGCATTGAATTGCCCATGTAAAGAGACATGGTCCGGACTCGAGGTAATAATGAGGTCTAAAAGAGATGTTGGACAATTGTGAGAGAAATAAGTGGGACCAAGAGGAAGGCTATGCAAATCTAATGAATGAAGAAGAGAAAGGAGGGAAGAAGAGCGAGACTCATTTTTAATGAGGCATATGTTGAAATCACCCATAACAATTTGATGATCGTATTGACTACGATAATCGGACAGAAGGGGTTCGAAAGACTAGAAGTAATTAATATGAAGAGAGGGGCTGTAATATACACCAAGGAGAATTTTGGAACATTGGAGAGAAATTTCAAGAAAGAGATGTTCAGGAGTCTGATAAACTGAAGGGGACTGTGATATAATTTGACATGGGATATCACTACGCAAATAAATTGCTACTCCGCCGCATCTGACCATTCTAGCGTCCCCTTCTGAAGAAACCAAATATGACCTATCATTTCTGATGAGCCTGTAACCAGGAAGTGGATACAACGTGTACAGAAGAGATGGCTTCAAAAAACTTTCTGACATCAGAATCGCATGAAGTTTTATTGAGGCAAAGGTACCTAACAAGTCGGTGTAGTGGTCGGGTATGCTTTGCGTATTAATATGAGCGACGTTGAAATTTTTTGCCAACGAGGAGAATGTGGTACTTAAATTCTCATTTAGTGTAGGCATATCATCATTCTCCACACTCAGAAAACTATCAGACGAAGAGGATAAAGAAAAGTAATCAACATCAGAATTATAACTTAGAACATCAGACATGATATGAGCTAAATATATATATATGTTACGGTAAGAGTGATTAATTGAAAAGTTATTAATAATTGTGTATCATTATTAATAATTACCGAAAATAGAGGTAAAAGTGATAAATTAATCACATTTGTCGGAGATTATTAATAATTTAACGTTAGTAAATTTAATAATTTTTGTTAATATTTTTTTTTTTTATTGTCTAGTTAGGATTAGGTTAGGTTAGGATTAGGAATAAAGAACAAAATAAAAGATAGGCTCTAAAGGACTTGTATCCAGAGCCGTAAAATTATTTAATAAAAAACCGGCCAAGTGCGAGTCGGACTCGCGCACCGAGGGTTCCGTACAAACCTGCAAGGTTTAGTATTTGGTATGAATTTCAATTTAATACCTCTACGCGTTTATGAGGAAATGGGTAGTAAGTTTAAAATTATTAAAAAAATATATATTATGTGATGTAACTAAAAATGTATGGTTTTCGTAATTTTTTCTTTATCTATGCTATAAGACGTTGCTTCGTACCAAATTTCAAGATTCTGAGTTCACGGGAAGCACCCTGTAGGTTTTGATTCCCTTGCAAGTGTCGAAAATTTGCGGCATAAACGGCTGTATCTTTTGATTGCGTTGGCTTAGAAGTTTGATTTTTTCACAGCTTCAAGGGACAGTAGACCTGAGTAATTGATATAAATTTCAGCTTCATACCTCCACGCGTTCCTGAGAAAAAGGGTCTTGACAGACGGACGGACGGACGGACAGACGGACAACAAAGTGATCCTATAAGGGTTCCGTTTTTTCCTTTTGAGGTACGGAACCCTAAAAAAAGAAGTGACATTGGCATATCTCAACCACCTGTTATTGTTGACATTTGACATATGGACAATCAATGAAATCAATCAAATAAAGTTTGCAATTGAATTGATTATTAGTACCAATTGGTTACAATTATGTGTACCAAATATTTTCAACTCAGTCTAGGTAGTTTCGAAGCAAATTGGCTGTGACAAATGGACGGACAGACAAGTGAGTGATCCTATAAGGGCTCCGTTTTTACCTTTTAAGGCACGAAACACTTAAAAATAAAAATAAAAGCATTTTCTTTCTCACAGCCAATTTCGCCGTTATTGAGTAACTTTCACACTCACAGGCCCAGTGATCACGATTCCGAGTAATTAAATTTATGATTATTACTACGGAGCAACTTTTCGCCCTTCAGCCACGTCCGCCATTTTGAATTTCAAATCTCTATTCATTCGTGCGTTTGGCCAATAATGTAATTATTTTTTTTGGCATTGTTAGTTGTTTAAGTTTATTTGTTGAAATAGACAAAGATTTTTATTTCACTGGATCTTGTAATTAGAGTTCCGTACCTAAAAGGAAAAAACGGAACCCTTATAGGATCACTTTATTGTCCATCTGTCTGTCTGTCAAGACCCCTTTTCTCAGGAACGCGTGGAGGTATCAAGCTGAAATTTATATCAAATACTCATAGTTTACTCTCCCTTGTGAAAAAATCAAACTTCTAAGCCAACGCAATCAAAAGATATCAGCCGTTTATGCCGCAAATTTTCGACACTTGCAATCGCAAGGGAATCAAAACCTACAGGGTACCTACTTCCTGTGAACTCAGAATCTTTAAATTTGGTACGAAGCACAGGTGAAGTTAAAATTGCGAAAAGCATTTTAGTTACATCATTTAATAAAAATATTTTCAATAATTTTAAACTTACTTATATGTTTGTACGGAACCCTCGGTGCGTGAGTCCGACTCGAACTTGGCCGGATTTTTTTTAATTTTTATTAAAACTGTTACGATGCTGCACGGGTTACTCTTTTTTTTTTTCATTAGAGATTTGAGTGCCTTTGACCTCTATCTAGCCTGGTGGGAAGCTAAGATGAGGTCTAAGGTGTATCACGCAGACTCACAAAATGCCTGTTCACTCTTGCCTTGAAAATCCCTAAATTATATGTATGGGGAAACATCGACGCAGGGAGGGAATTCCACACCTTAGCGGTTCGCACAATGAAGGATGAGGCGAATCGAGAGGTACGATGAGGAGGAATATCGACCACAAATGGGTGGAATCCCTGTCCACGTCGTGTTGTCCGATGGTGGAATGGTGCAGGGGGAATTAAATTATGTAATTCCTGCGCACACTCCCCGAAGTGCAACCTGTAGAAGACACACAGACTTGCTACCAGTCGGCGATGTTCGAATGTTTCACTCACGTGAAACGTCAGCTACTAGCCGTCATGTTTCGACCTCATCCGGAGGTTCTCCTCAGGGCGAATGTCTGCCAGTAGCTGACTTTACGTGATTCACCCGGGAAAGTTGTTCAGTATCATGGACTGAATTCACCCTCGAAATAGTTGTAGTATATTTTATTACACGTTATAAAGGGTTACTTCTAAAACACCGGCAACATTTTTGGAGCAAGTTCAGTGTGTGATACTGAACTACTTTCCATAAAAACAGTTATCGAAAATGTATAAAAGAAATTGTCCTTCCATACAAAGTCATTTGCCTGAGCGCTGATCTGTATGGGAAGCCGACATTTTTTTTTCGTTCCATCTACCGCTTTAAAATTCAATTTCGGAATAGCTGACTTTTGTGCTGTAGCACGGCTTTTTACTATAGGAAAACCTCTGATGTATCAGAGGTTTTCCTATACTAAAAAGCCGTTAAATCTTAAAAAAATTAATTCAGCCAAGCTTAATGTTATACAAAATGCAATATCTTGTACTTAAACAAATTAAGCACCCATTCATGTTCGCTCAAATCACAGAAACACAAAAAAACCGGCCAAGTGTGAGTCGGACTCGCGCACGAAGAGTTCCGTACCATTATCTATACAACATTAGATACCAAAAAAAACAAGTTTATTGTATGGTAATATTTTAAATATTTATTTTAATTTAATTATTTATTTTCAAATTGAATATATAACGAAATATTCTGTAAATATTTCAAGCGTCTACCTGTTGCCTTTATTAATATCGAGCAAAAAACGAAAAAATCACGTTTCTTGTATGGGAACTTTAATATTTATTTTATCCTGTTTTTGTTGTAATAGCGGCAATAGAATTACATCATCTGTGAAAATGTTACTGTCTATCTATCATGGTTCATGAGATTACAGACAGACGGACAGATGGACGGACAGTGGAGTCCTAGTAATAGGGTCCCTTTTTTACCCTTTGGGTACGGAACCCTCAAAAACGAAAACATGTATTGCAAAACCATTTACTGCTATTTTAGCCAGTCCCCTTTGCTCTACAAAATGGCGTTCTATACCACACATAGAACGAAAATTTCAAAACGAATTACCGGAAAATTTTAAGAGAATTTTACGAATTTATGTTCTCTGTACCCGACGTGTAATTCGAAAATTGAAATTGCTTGAACACGGCAACCCTTTTACAGTAAGTATACACTAACTACTTGTATATACTATGTCTTTCGTATACACAGTAGCCGCAAAAATGTGGTTGACGCAACGTTTTAAGCCGGGTCCAGACTGGTGTAACATGTGATGTGATCATCGTCATCAGGTCTTTTTTAGTCTCCACTGCAGGAGCACGACCCTCTCTGTACTACCAGAGCCATATATTAGCCAGAGCAGTCAGAGGATTTGGCCTACATTCTCCACGCTGACCAGACGGGTTGGAGAAGTTTTACTGATGTTTATAAGCTTTGTTTAGCCTGTGTTTCCTAAGTCGCCTTCTACGATATCCACGGGAAGACTTGGAGTGGTTCTATTCTGCTCTGCCGGAAACCACACGGCCTTACTTATGATTACGTAAAAAGCGTCAACGGCATGCAACTCAAGACGAATCTTTTTGAGCTGTTCCTATCAGTTGCTACGAACGAACATGCCGAATAAGAATGTAGTGTTAGCAATATCAATCTAAGCATCAATTTTCTGATTTTTTTAAAGTGAGCAAAATTTTGTTGAATTCCAAATAAGAGGTTTTACTTCATATAACCTTAGAATATGAATAGGGTATTTGTCTGTGTTTGTTTTTGGACAATATTTTACATAAAAGCTTCCATGCAAAAACAGAATTTACCAGCTGCTTCTCTTCCCATACAGATCGTATAAGCCGATTGAGGAAATGGGTGAAAAACTACCCTATAGTTCTTAGATCGATCTTAAACTCACTTTGAAATAAAAACACAGCAAAGTTCAGGACTAACTCTGTATATTATATGTTTCGAAAACACGATTGCTTTAAATTTTCTCGATAGAAAAAAACTGCGGAGTTGCCTCTAAATCACCTCAGAATTATACTAAAACGGAAAGTATTTAAGAAATACAATAAAATAGCCCTTGTAAATTTGGATTATAATTGTATTCAAAATAAAGCAGGGATCATATGTCTTATTTTTTAAATAACTCTAAAATATTCTTTGTAAATCGCAAAAAAACCTCCAAACCAAAACCAGTCTCATTGACGTACCATGATCTTTTCACCCCGCATGATCTCGCTGTCTCGCTTCGGCTAGAGTAAATTTGTGTGCGTGGAAGCGGGAGCAAAACTTAGATTATCCACATCAGGCCCAGCCTTAATACGCGATGCGGCAATCAAACTATTACTGTATTTGATTCCTTTTTCCACCTTCTCGCCCACCATCACGCTAAAAGTGGCCTTTGAGTCTTGCGGCCCTGGGCTCTGTCTGCTTAGAGCCGTAACATTCAAAATGATCTGTCTGCCACTTTAAGGATAAAGACTTGATAGTGCACAATATTTAACAAATAAACGGGCAAGTGCGAGTCGGACTCGTAAATGAAGGATTCCGTACCACCGTAAAATGTTTTAAAACGCTGAAGAAACACGTTTCTTGTGTAATACATAATCTGTGAAAATTTTAAGTATCTATTTAATGCCATTATTAAGATCTAGTTAAAAACACTGAAAAAACACGTTTTTTGTATGACGACCCCCTTTAATTATTAACTTTATCTTATTTTTTGTATTTGTTGTTATAGCGGCCACAGTAATACATCATCGGTGAAAATTTCAGGTGTCTAGCTATTACTTTGTTTTGTTTTGTGTTCCCGTTTGCACCCTTCGGGTACGGAACCCTAAAAAGAGAGCGTGGTAGAGAATTTTAGCTCTCTCATTCGTACGCGCCAATTCGGCAGTGACGTAACATACTGACATACCAGTGACCTTCATGATTTTTCTCTAACTTGACAATCCCTTTTCACCCGATTTGCAAACCTCATAAGCTTACTTACTTTTGATTGGAATTTATGGCTCAAGTACTCAAGATGAGTCTGACTTACAAAATTGTGAGATTTGCATGTACGATAAATTAGTGTATGCCAAACTTTTTTTTTTGCGAAATGAAGTTTATGCCATATGGTGTAATACATAAACATTTCTGCTTTTAAGGGTAGACCCATAACAGAAAACTTGATAAGGGTCTTATCGATTTATTTATTTATTTAAGTGGGTATTAAGACGGAAGAATTTGTGAATTAAATCCCACTCGAAGCAATGTATTTTCATTAAAAATTTTCATTTAGACCAGATTTTCACCTATTTAGAACAAACATTGTCCCCACTCTTGACCATCCAACTAGAACGTGACAATCTGACATTGTGCCAATATAAGCCAAATTAATTCTACCCGCGTTTATAATTTGTGATTTTCATAAAAATCTCGTTTCAACTCAACAGTTTCGTATAGCAATTTATTTGTATGAGCCATCTAGCGTTTGTTTTATGTTTAATCCTAGTATTGGTTCGGGTTTTTCGCGGTCTGGTGTTCTGGTTTATGTAACTGCTTACATATACTTGTTTACCATAATCATCCTCCCGTATTCCCGGTCGCATCGTCAGCGGTTACGCTTCAGAGCCCTACCTTACCGAGGTGATTTGACGAGGTTACTGATTTTACACAGAGCGACTGCCGTCTACCTCCGCAACCTAAGGTAGGTTTTACTTAGCTGTAAGTAACGATTTGTCGTCAACATTTGTGCAAAACAAAACAAAGTGACTATTATTAAGAGATATTATAAATATCCTATGATAATAAAGATATTTTGAATTGAATTGAATTGTTTAAGAGCCCGTACTACCCTAAAGTTCTTAGAGCGATCTGAAATATTATCAATATTAACGAAATTCCCTTTGAAATAATAACACAGCAAAGTTAAGGATTAACTCTATAAGTATATTAAAATATGTTTCAAAAACACGATTGCTTGAAATTTTCTCGATAGAAAAATTGCGAAGTTGCCTCTAAATCACCTCAGAATACTAAAACGGAAAGTATTCAAAAAATACAATAAGTTAGCCCTTGTAACTTTGGATTATTATTGTACTAAACATATGTTCAATACAACTATAATCATAATGTATGTCTTACATTTTAAATAACTCTTAAATATTCTTTGTAAAACGAAAAAAACCTCAAAACCAAAACCAGCCTCATTGACCTACCATGATCTTTTCACCCCGCATGGTCTCCTATACTGTGGTCTCGCTGTCTCGCTTCGGCTAGAGTAAATTTGTGTGCGTGGAAGCGGGAGCAAAACTTAGATTATCCACATCAGGCCCAGCCTTAAACATTTTTAACATATACCTGTTTGTCTACTTAAAATATAAAGATCCATCAGCCACAGCTAACATCTTGTACACTTACCTGGAACAATAAAAATATAATTGTTATTATTTTGTGCAAATACAGGATTTTAAAGGAATTTTTTTAAAGGAAAGTACTATAACGAAAGACACGCCTATACCTCTAATATAACAAATGAACTAATCTGAAAAAGCTGATCAAAGGAAACAATCATATCGATATTCGATGCGAATAGCAACCCATCACTATTTTAATTCATTTTTCACCTCCAATCCCACCTTCTCTTCTTCTTCATCTAAGCGCGTTCCCTGTTGCATCCTCAGCTGTGCTGCTTCGGAGTCCAGGGTGCGCTTTCCCGCTTTTCTCTTCTCCAAATATATCATGCACGTCAATGGTCACCCAAGGATACCAAAGACCGTACGAAGTGGAGAAGAAATTGCCGGAACAGTTAAAATGATTCGGCTGTAATTTTACGACTGGCCGCCTGCCTGACGTCAACCCGCTTTGGGAATTTATTTGTGCGAAAAGTTTTACAACCGGCCGCCGCCCGCGACGTTAACCCTCCTTAGGAATGCAATTGTAGCACAAGATGTTTGTGCTTAAGTCCTTTAGTCGCCTCTTACGACATCCACAGGAAGAGATGGAGTAGTTTTATTCTGACCCGGAACCACACGGGAAACTCACCACCACCTCCAATCCCACCATCACGCTAAAAAGGCTTTGGGTCTCTTGGCCCTGAGCTCTGTCTACTTCACTTAGAATAAAGACGTGATCTTTCTGTAACTGAATACAGAAAACGAATCTCATGCAACCATTTCCTATCAGAAAACTCATCCTAAAACTTCCGAGATAAAATACTTAAAAGTAATATATTCCAACCGGAAATAGCAGCTCGTTACCGGATGCCGCCAATCTCGCCCCCCACTCTTCCCCTCATTTCCGGGTCGCTTACATAAAAGCTGGGTTTATAAGCTATATCTCTGCGTTATTTTTAATGTTGGTTTTTAGTGCTGCTTTTTTAGGGTTCTGTACCCAAAGGGTGCCAATGGACCCCCCTATTATTGAGACTCCACTGTCCGTCTATCACAGGGCTCTATCTCTTGAACCGTAATAGCTAGACTCAAGAATTTTCATCGATTATGTATTACTGTAGCCGCTATAACAAGACATACTAAAAATACATAAGATAAAGTTAAACATTAAAGGGGGTCGTCATACAAGAAACATGTTTTTTCAGCGTCTTTAACTCGATCTTTATAATGGCATTAACTAGATACTTGAAATTTTCACCGATTATTTACAACAGTGGCCGCTATAACAAAAAAAAAAAAAAAATGAAGTAAATTTAAAAATTTAAGAGGATCGTCATACAAGAAACGTGTTTTTTCAGCGTTTTTTTATTTTCTTAAGTTTATTGCACAAATTCTTAAACTTGATTGATTACAATAATAATAATAAGAGTCTTGACCAACATCTTAAGACTCTCTCGCTAGATGGCTGGATCAAGGGTCAGATTCAGAATGCAGTACTCCTGGACACGGCACGTATTGTCAGGAGGTTTCTCTCTCTGCGGCCCTAACCGCCGGTAGCTTGGGCCTTGCCCCGCTGCCAGTGGGCAGCTAGGTTAGGTTTTTGTAAATGTTTATATTTTGTAGTATGTTTTATATTTTACTTTTTATAAATGTATACCAAAACCAAGCCTAAGTTTTAAATTAAATAAAGAGATAATAATAATAATAATTGATTACAATTGGTCAAACTTAACGCAAATGAATTATCTACTAGTTTGCCTTTGGGACATTGTACCGTATGGAGCCCTTCATGTACGAGTCCAACTTGCACTTAGCCGCTTTTTAGGGTTCCGTAGTCCACAAGGAACCCTTACAGTTTCGTCATGTCCGTCCGTCCGGGCTCGTACTCCGCCGCTACTGCATCGATTGTCACAAAAATTGGTGGAGAGATAGATATTGAAGTTCCAAAAGTTGGTTTTTTAAAATTATGAAAAAAAAATTTTTTTTTTAGCCGGATGTCTCATACAACGAAAAGCGAATTTAAAAAATTTAATTGGACTAACCCCAACGTGTGGGGTATCGTTGAAAAGGTCTTTTGAAATGAAATAAAAATTGGTTTGAAACTATATAGATCCAACCCCCCAGTCTTGAGATAATCTAATACAAAGTTAAAATTTGAGGTGTCCCCCCACCGTAACTTTTGAAATATTACTAAAATAATTCTGAAAAAAATGTGGTATATACCTCAGTATGTACTTTCAATTAAAACTATAGCGGCCTCGGTATCATAGATAGTTATTTTTTAATACGTCTTAAATCGTAAAATGTTACTTGCTGCTACGGAACCCTTCATGTATGAGTTCGACTCGCACTTCACCTGTTTTTTATCCTGTTATACCTACAGACAGTTTATTTAACCTGTTTTTCAGACAGTGTAGGTCTTTAATGAGGGTATCACGAAATATTTGCGTCCTTAGCCGACCTACTTCAGTCAGTGGTTTTTCGTGTGTTGTGTACGTAAACAGCAATTTTAAGTCCCCTCCGGGCCAAATCGGAAGTTGCATTTACACCCGTAGTTGGTGACTGGCTGCAATACTGCCTTTTTAAGGCCCGACAAAAAAGAGGGGTGTTATAAGTTTGACGCTAATGTCTGTCCGTCTGACTTGAACGAATAAACCGGTTTCGATGCGGTTTTTTTGACGTGAAAGCAAGTTCCCTTGCGGTAGTTTTTAGCTATGTTTCATGAAAATCGGTTCAGCCGTTTAAAAGTTATTGGCTTAAAAGTCAGGGCTTTCTCTAGCAAATAATAGATGGCGCTAAGTATATCAAGTCGTATCTGTAGTTCCGCTACTCATCGCTAGATGGCGTTCTGGACTGTCGGGTTTTTTTTTAAATTTGCCTAGCAAATAATAACAATAATAATAAAGCCATTTATTTCCAATTCGCACATTACAGTTTATATTCCATGCAGGTTTCTGCTTGGTTAGCGTCGTCACAAATCATATTATTCAATCCTATTTAAATCCCAGTAAGTATACATTCTTAATGACATTAAATCGGTTTCAATTATTGAGTTTAATTAAGTACATAAATTATTTGTCAGTCAATCAATTACGAATATGTCAAAAAATAATAAAATATAATTTATTTATTATGTCCAATTAAATTATGAGTCTTTAACATTCTATGAGTTTGTGTCTGGTTTTGGGGAATTGGATACCCAATGTCGGGTAAAGGCCTCCTCCATCTGCTTCCATCGTGATCTGTCGCTCGCGAGTCTCGTCCAGGTGTGGCCGACGACGGCCATGATGTCATCACGCCAGCGGGCGCGCGGCCTTCCTCTTTTCCTGCGGTGATCGCGCGGCCACCAGTGTAGTACGCGTTCACTCCAACGTCTGTCGTCAGTACGGGCTATATGTCCCGTCCATCTCCATTTCAGTTTGCAGGCAAGCTCAGCTGCGTCTATCAACTTAGTTATTTTTCTAATGTCGGTATTTCTATATCGATCTCTTAGCTTAATCCCCAGCATACTTCTTTCTGTTGCTCTTTGAAACACCTGTATATTTGTTATTGTTTCTCTTGTAAGTGTCTACGTTTGGCAGCCATATAATAGCGTCGGGAGCATTGTAGAGTCCATTGCAGTTTTCTTTAGGGTCATCGGTAGTTTTGATTTTAAAATGTGTTTCATGGCCCTCGAATTGAAAATATCACAAGTTTATTTGCTAGGCAAATATTTTCAATTTTTCAATCTGCAGTTGTTATTGTGCCTGTTCACTGATATAAAATAAATAGAAAATACGTGTTTTCACTGAGACTGCGTCTGCCTTGTGATCCGGAGGTCATGGGTTCAAATCCCACTGGGAAGCATACTTTGTGAAAAGTTGTTTTCAGTCTGGTTAGGATATTGCAGGCTTGAATCACTTGATTATCCGAAAAAAAAGATGATTCCGTGCTTCGGAAGGCACGTTGGTCCCGAACGCCATCTAGCGTTTGTACCTTTCTTAGGATTGGTTCTGGTCTACCCTCTGGGTAGCGAAGGTCAGACGGCAGTGGCTCTGTGTAAAAACGAGTAATCTCGTCAAATCACCTAGGTGAGGTAGCGGACCCCAGGCTCTGAAGCGTTACTGCTAAGGATGCAACCGGGAATACGCTCGGATGATGATGATGACGTGTTTCCACCCAACTTTACATGATGTATACCTCATCATCATTAACAGTTCACCAATCGTTTATACACAATAAGCGAGACTCTGGTTTTTATTTAATTTTATTTATTTTATTTATTTTATTAATTTTATTAATTTTATTTATTTTATTTATTTTATTTATTTTATTTATTTTATTTATTTTATTTATTTTATTTATTTTATTTATTTTATTTATTTTATTTATTTTATTTATTTTATTTATTTTATTTATTTTATTTATTTTATTTATTTTATTTATTCAAGTACACTTGGAAATTTACAAACATATACATAAAAAAAATAAGGAAAGCATAGTACTTAGGTGCTACTTATTTCTAAAGAAATTTCTTCCAGTAGACCCGCGAGAGGAAATGGGAAAAAAAGAGGTAATTGGCGTGTACCTACAATACAAAACTAAATAAATAAATAGACAATATACATACCTACATAAATATACATAAATATACTTACCTTAAATACATAAATAAACATATTTTATATATGTCTTGTGGCCCTATGTTCTGTCAAGTCCCAAAATGCCCCAATATAAAGACATGAAAGTGTGTGTATGTTATCAAGAGTTGTTGAGAAAGGCTAGTAAAATAAATATACATAATTTAAACACAAACTACAACAGAGATAGAGCAATTTCCCCGAGTTATAAAATGCACTAACATTTAAAATAACTTTGCTAACGAGCAAATCAATTAGGAATGCTCGCGAAATGTAAATGTAGCTTTTTAGGCCTTCTTAGGTGGGTGTAAATTAAATGTTTACGCTTTAGAAGAAGTCATTAGCAAAACTTACTTTTCTTTCTTTGTATTAACATGCAACTAAAGACGGGGACATACCCTAAGGCCAAAAGACAAGTGGCCACGTTCAGTATCATGTAGGTGGAAAAAATAATAAAAATAAATTGCCTATCAAAACATCTTTCGTGTGTGTGTAAGTGATGTGTGTGTGATTGAAGACTGGTGTTAGATTTTTTAAGAGGGAAATTTATGACCGTCGAAAACCAGCTCGTATATGCCTAGATATGTGAAATTTCTTTGAAATTACAAAAAACTGCCGAAATCTAACATGTCGTTTCAAAAGGTGGCAGAAGACATTGACCTGTTCAGCTATTCATTGACGGAATTTACAAAGGCACTCAGCTTTACTACGCACATTTGCCAAAAGTGGCCGTTTTTCGCAAATGTGCGTAGTAAAGCTTAACGTTTTCACTTTAAACTGTAAACAGTAGTTCATAAAATACTTTAAAGGGTTATCTAGGACTTGGTAGAAGCAAAATATTAAATGATGTCTCCGTTTTCTTTCAAATGATTTATTTAAGCACTGGACCCCGCAAAATTTAGGTACATGTTCTAATAAGATTGTTTTTCAGCTCTGAAACAGCCTGTACTTTTGTAATTATGAATCAGTCTATTTATTATGCACCTTTCATACCCACCACACAAAGTAGATCAAAGCCGCGAGACGCAGTTAGTTACCTGAAATATTCAAAGGATAACGTATAAACGTACTTACATAAAATTTTCGTGATAACATGAACGTTATGGGCGTCGGTCGTACTGACGGCCAAGGGCGGATCAAGGCCGTACCTGAATTTTACGGGGTCCAGTGCTGCCCCCATTTAAAATAAATCATTTCAAAGAAAACGGAGTAACATTTAAAATTTTGCTACTACCAAGCCCTATATAACCTTTCAAATTATTTTATGAACTACTGTTTACAGTTTAAAGTGTAAACGTTAAGATTTTACTACGCACATTTGCGAAAAACGGCCACTTTTGGTAAATGTGCGTAGTAAAGCTTAACGTTCTCATTATAAACTGTAAACAGTAGTTCATAAAAACCTTTGAAGGGTTATCTAGGAATTGGTAGTAGCAAAATTTTAAATAATGTCTCCGTTTTCTTTGAAATGATTTATTTTAAATGGGGGCAGCACTGGACCCCGGAAAATTCAGGTACGGCCTTAACTCGTAAATATGGTGAAGATTTCTCTAATTCTCAATGTTAGGCACTAGATAGCCCTTTAATTATGTCTAATAAGGTGCCCTAGCATGTTTTTTGTAGTTTGTAGTATTATGCGTTTCTCTCCAACAACACCTCATTAGTTTTCTTTCCTGTCCAGCTAACCCTTCCATTCGCCGCCAGCACTACATCTCAAACGCTTCCAGTTTAGCTCTATCCTTCTTTCTCATTGTCCAAGATTCGCAACTGTACCTGTATAGGACCAAACTCCATATAGTTGCAATTTGATTTGAAGCCACGACCTCCGGATCACAAAGCAAACGCTTTGGCCACTTGACTACGCAGGCAGTCATGGTTAGATACTCAAAGGTTGAAACTAATATCGGACGCATCGTGTTATAAATCTCGCAAAACAACACAATTTTTATCATAGAAAACCGGTACTTTCCACACAAACGTTTCTCTTGCAAAATTTCTGGGTCCTTCCTAGCTATTAATAAACAAACGGAGGTAATATTTCAGAGCAGGTGCGTACTTCATAAGCATTTTCGTCACGTTATCGGAAGAACTTCTTCTCGGTTATTTTCCTATACCTTTATCTTTAAAGACAAACTAATTTAATATGTCTATCATATATATTTTGTAAGATAGACATATTTAAAAGCTGGCTAGCGTTTGAGCACGGCCGGATGGACAGTAGTAGTGGTAGTGCATTCCAGAGTTGAACTGCCTTTACAGTGAACACCTGTTGTCCTAAACTTTTGGACTGCCTTCGTAGTCCAGTGGTCAAGGCGTTTGCCTTGTGATCTGGAGGTCGTGGGTTCAATGTTCAAATCCTACTGTGAAGCATACTTTTTAAAACGTTGTTGCCAGTCTGGTTAGGATATTGCAAACTTGAATCACCTGACTATCCAAAAAAAAGATGATTCCGTGCTTCGGAAGGCAGGTAAAGCTGTGGGTCCCGAACGACATCTAGCGTTTGTAAACCTATCCTAGATTTGGTTCTGGTCTACCCTTTGGGTTGCAGAGGTCAGATGATAGTCGCTTTGTGTAAAAATCAGTAACCTCGTCAAATCACATAGGCTAAGTAGGTAGCGGACCCGAGCTCTGAAGCGTTACCGCTAAGGATGCAACCGGGAATACGCTCGAATGATGATGATTGTCCTAAACTTTATCTACTCCTGGGTAAAGACGTAATTAGCATGTATGAATGTAGCTTTACTCGTGTGCGAAAAGGCTGAATCTCTTCGGCTATAAATAAACAACCGGCGGTAATATTTCAGCGCAGGTGCGTACTTCATACGCATTTTCGTCATGTCTTTGGATTAAAGTAGAATATGTGATGTTGCGATGGATTAGCTAAAGATTACGTTTTCTTTGTAGGCGTGAAGTGTACTACGAGTACCTACTTTAGTTCGACAAACAGATGTGCGATTCACGGTTGTGCGCAATTTATTTGATTCACTAATCATCATTCAAGCGTATTCCCGCATCCTCAGCAGTAACACCTGAGAGTAACACTATAGAGCTCGGGGTCCGCTACCTGACCTAAGTGATTTGTCGAGGTTACTGGTTTTTACACATAGCGAATGCAATCTGACCTTCGCAATTAAAAGGGACTAGATCCTATCCTAGGATAGGTTGAAACAAACGCTAGATGCAATATCCTAACCAGACTAGAAACAACTTTTCTCAAAGTATGCTTCCCCGTTTGATTTGAACCCACGATCTCCGGATCACAAGGCAAACGCTTTGATCACTAGACCACAGAGGCAGCCATTTATTTGATTCACTATAATTCGAAATGACGTGTGCGAAACACTGAAGTTCGACATCACCCTCGTGCGATACACCGTTTTGCGACAGATGTTCAACACTACGATAGTGCGACAAACGATTATACTACGCACATTTGCCAAAAGTGGCCGTTTTTCGCAAATGTGCTTAAGGTGACGCCGCGTTAAACTAAAATCTGAAATTCCGCCCCGCACCCAATACCCCGCACGTTTTTACGAGAGTTTTCACTAAAATCAATTTGCAAAATAATTTAAAGAAAACCCCAACCAAACACCTTGACTTCCCGCCAAAAACTCCTACCTATGTAGTTGGGTTGTTATACGCCAACACCAATATTTTTCGGATCAAAGGATGAGCCTTAGCACACTTGTTCCTTAGGTAGATAAGTGTCGAAAACGCGCGGGAGTCAGTGGCTTATACCCCGGTGGGGGACAGAGGGAGGGGGTGAAGTTTTCTTACTCCGCGCTCACTATGACTCGTCATAACTGCTAATTTATTGCTACTACGGCAAGTTTGGTATCGATTTCAGGTAAATAAAGGATAGTCAATTGATTTCTGAAATAAAAAAGAGCATTTCCTTACAAAAAAAATAGGGAAACCCTTGTTTCACAGACAGATTCGATTCGCAAAAAATGTTTCATAGATTATTTAATTCTTTTATTTTTATTTCTTATTTTATTGCTTCCAAGACTATTCACCTATGAAGTTTAGGAAATATCACATGATAAAATGTTTTTCTTGGTTATAAGTATTACGATTATATTAACAAAACATATTGAAAATAAAAATATTTGATTCGATGGGTGGACCAAAGTCGGCAACAGTACATGGACAGACTAGCCAGTGGCTGCCAAGGCATGCATTGAAATGATCAGGTACAGACCTTTAAGTCACTCAAAACTGTCGTGCACGCCTCATAGCGGTCACTCAATTCTCCCAAAAAAAAAACAGAACTTGAATATTGCATATTTATCGGTGTATTAAGAACAAAATAAAAAAAATACTTTTAAATCTTCGCGCCATTGCCCACACATAAAAGAAAGGTACTGCGCATGTATTGTCAATGTCAAGAAGAAAAGAAAAATGAAAAGATTAACATTGTATCCAGAAAAAGAATGGAAATTAAGAATGGCTAAAAGGCAGATGCTAAACGCCGTAAAAAAAAAAAAAAATTGTCAATGTCAACGAACCTAGAACATAGATTTAGATTTTTTTTTTTTTTTTATTTAAATTTATTCATGGCAACAAAGAGTCATGTACAGATATATAACATTATGTATCAGAAAAGTTTATATTATAGACCTAAACAGTGCCAGTAAAGTAAATATTTTAACAATAGATATACCAACGATAGGTGGTTTATTGCTAATTATAATTAAACTACTTTTAATTAGACCGTGATTTTCGAAAGGACTTAGTTTTAGATAATACTTAAGCGTATGAAAAAAAGAAGGGTTCGATTTGTTAAGTTTTTTGGGCGTTATCGTGACCACGCCAGTTTCCATACATCCCGACACACGGACGTCCACGAAATAATTTTCTTAAACACTTGTTTTATTATTTTAAAGAACAAAATGTCCTTTAAAATATCATGACTGTTGAAACTAGTGTTTTTTCTTGACATTTGTGTGTAAATATTATTCTACAAGTACGATAAGAAATAAATACCGACATTTTTAGTTCGAAAAATCACTTGATTTTTGTAAGGCGAGAGTAGAGCACTACCTCAACGCTCCGCTTATGAGGCGTGCAATAAGTTTTTAAATATGACACTATACCTATACACAGGGTTCATACAACATATATTTAACAAAAAAAAAAAATTGTGCCCTATTCTATTAAATTATATTCTATTCTTACTAGATACAGATCCTTAGCAACATATAAAATTGGTTTTTGTTGTCCTATATTTTTCTAAGAATTTATGTCTCTGCCGCGTTGAGTTAAATATTTTTTTATAGTTATTTATGCAACTGTGGTATAATAAGGGGTATTAAAACACGAATGTAGCGCTTTGTGTGATAATAGTATCACATGAGTGTTTTAATACCTAATTATGAACAGTTACATACATATATTTAGTAACGAAGCTTATATTTTTGAAATCTGTATAAATGCGGCTTTTTAAATTTATTTTTTTAAAGAAGATACTTGTACATGTTTAAAGTCTATGGTCATTAACAAAAAAAATTAATAATTTAATTTTTTTATTTTTCAATACTATTCATTTTTTTTTGTATGGAAATTAAGATAATTAGTACAATAATATATTACGTTATTCCAAAGGCTTACATAAACTAGAATTAACAATACAAAAAAGGATTCCAAAATGAGTGGATGCAAATTTAGTATCACATATATGAGTATAACTAGTCACAACAAATCAGCTACTTCGTTGATACGCGTTGGGGTAGATTCGCCAGTCTTCTTAATGAATAGTCGCCCATAGGATGTCCAGGTGGCAAAAATTTTCTTGTTTTTGACGTTTTCACGCGCCATATAGAACAGATGTTTGGATTTGGTAGTCAGGCCTTCAGATATAAAGATAGTACTCCTGGGGCCTAGACTTCCAATGTCTTGTGAGTTCAATGAAGCTTCTTTGTTTTCACGCTTTGATTTGTTGTATGATTTATAATGAGATATCATGTTTTCTTTGCGTGTGACAGTCGTAAAATCCACTATAATCATTTCAGACTTGGCGCGTTAGACTTCCTTTATTTCGGCCTCTAGGACTGGAGATTCAGTACCAATAGTTTGGCTAATCCTTTGGACAAAATCTATGAGCGTATTCTTGTTTTCATTACCCTGCTTGGGAATGTTACGAATTTCAATTGTAGTGGCCCTCGCGTTTCTTTCAATGCCTTCCAACTTATTTTCAAGGAAGGATACTCGTTTTTTGCATTCCATATTATCTTGTTTGAGTATCACCAATTCTTGAAGTATCTCCTCATTCCGTGAATTAGATATTCAACAGATTTTTGGAGTTGCTCGTTTTGTTCAACGAGCGTTAGCATTGACCCGTTTAGCATGTCAAACTTCCGGTTATTGTGCTCTTGATTATTAGCAAGTACCTCAACTCCATGTTGGTTGAGCTCCCAGCTATTTGATTACTAGTTTCGTCTTCAAGAACACGCTTTTGTCTCTTGTTTACGTTAAAGTACTCTGCTTGGGTGTCATTTTTATTGGTAGGTTTAAAGCAGAGTCGGAATTGTAATGCGATAATGGGTTAACGGACAACATGACGCTTGATGGAGTCTCTTGAAGAGCCATTATCGGAAAGTGTTTTGTATTTTTGTTATATGATTATAACAAAAAATAGCACGACGAGATGACGAGATGCCGGTGATAATGTGACCGCTAGGCCAGCGCTTTGCTGAACGTTGTTGTGAAATTACCGATATACTCTTTAATGTATTGATTGTTTCATGTGGAGGGTATTTATATTGTAGGCAGCTTTGTTAATCTACCACAGCACTGTACAAAATTGTCACTTTTGATTGGTTAATGCTTTTTCTATTTGCACTCACTACAAGCTCGTAACACTTTTACTCTTCGCAATTCATAGAAGAACGCTTTAATCCGGGAATTATAACACGCAATGTAGTACTTGGAAGGGGCTTTTTTCTTCAGAATATTTTTGTCCGGGGGGGGGGGGATTTAATACAATACAATACAATTACTCTTTATTGCACCATGAAGAAAGGACATACAACAATACAGAGAAAAAAAAAACCAAAAATGATACAAAGGCGGACTTAATCTGAGCTAGTAGCAATAAATTAGCAGTCATCATAGTGCGCGTGGAGTAAGAAAACTTTGCCCCCTCCCTCTACCCCCCACCGGGGTGTAAGCCGCTGACTCCCGGGCGTTTTTGACACTAGTCTACCTAAGGAACAAGTGTCCCAAGGCTCATCCTTTGATCCAAAAAATATTGGTATTGGCGTTTAAGGTGAAGATATACGCAAATGACCTTGAAGTGGCGCCCTCATTTGAAATAAATTGTTAACTCGTAAATATGGAGATAATTTCCATATTGCACTAAATAGCCCTTTAAATTATTTTATAAACCACCGTTGAAAGTATTTACATTAGTCCGTCTAGCTTTAAAACTTGCCTCCGCCAAAAGTGGCCACGGCAAGTTTTAAAGCTAGACGGATCACCAATAATAGTTTTAACGGCAGTTCATAAAATAATTTAAAGGGCTATCTAGTGCATGACGTAGAGCAATATGGAAATTATCACCACATTTACGAGTTAACAATTTTTTTCATACTTCAAGCCCATTTGCCTATATCTTCGCCTTAACAACTCAACTACATAGGTACCTATACTAATCTAAAAGTAATAGCCAAATAAACAATAATAGCTAACACTAATTTGTTCATGTACTAATAAAGGTAGGTAAACAAACCTCTCAAAAATATTATCTTAATCTCTAAATTCGAAGGCGACTCTGCAGATTTTTGTTCCGACGATCGTTTCCTAAAAATGTATATAATATTGTCATTATGTAGGTACCATTTCATTGACAACAATCAAATCAACACTAGCCCGGAATAAAAATAATATTATTTACACTTGTGCTCTTACGTACGAGATAAGTAAGAACCCACATGAACGTTATAGGTACTTGACGTGCTGTTGACTGTACTTATGTACCTACTTACATTATTTATGTATTCTTCCTTGCTGGTCTGGGACTCTGGGAGAAAAGAAAAAACAGAATGTACCAGCTGCTTCTCTTCCCGCGCAGATCGTAAAAGCCGATCGAGGGAATGGGTCAGAATCTGAATCATAACAGTAGGCGATGCGGTTAGCAACCCATCACTATTATATTTCAAAAGTGGCCTGGGCCTTACCACCCTAGGATCTGTCTGCCCCGTTAGGGAGTAAGACGTGATAGTGTATTATCTATGTATGAAGTTAGTGGATATGTACGTAGATACATACCTATTTAGTAGATAGCTATTTACCTGCACCATAATAGATAAAGTACCGGCGTACATCCGTATAAACTGTGGAATATTACATTACGCATAGGTCTGTTGGTAGGTGCCTGCCTACTCACTAAAAAAAATATAGCTACTTCGGTACATCGAAATAAACCTTAGGTACCTTTTCTTAGTCATTTCTCTGCAAAGTTCAATCTTACGAGCCTTTTTTTTCCCCATTTCCAACGAGTTATAATATATAGGTAATATCAAATCGCGCGGGAGTAGTCCGAGGTGCGTGCAGGCGCAATTTGGCACAGAACCGTCTCTGACAATAGTCAACAGCAGACTGCGCGGGCACAGCGGCGACAGCGGGGCCGATCGCTCATAGAAAACCTGCGTAAACGGAAAGGGCGTATGCGAAAAAATGGTTTTTGTCATCTAATTTAAAAACTACAAATATATTTTATATAAAATATGGGCAGATTATAGTGTTACTTTCAATTGATATATGTAGAAATTTTGGAACCTTAAATCGCTCCTCAATGTCGGTAAAATTGGAATCTCTAAATTTATAGAGGTCTTATTGATTAATTATTTTGTGCTATAAAAGTTGACCAATCGTGTTATGCAATGGGCAAATTAAAGTCAAAGACATAATGAATTCGGACAATAAATTAAATTTTGTTCGCTTTATCCATTGTTGAGAAAAATTTGTATCCTTGCAACCAAAATCTTCAATTCGTCATCTTAATAAAGCTTAAGGTGAAATGGTAGCATAAGTGGCGCCCTCATTTGAAATAAATTGTTTAAAACTAAATATGGTGATATTTCAAAATTTGAGTTCATAAAATAATTTGAAGGGTTATCTAGGCTTCACAAAGACAATGTTTTTAATGATATCTCCGTTTCGTTTGAAATGATTTATTTCAAATGGGGGCAGCACTGGACCCCGGAAAATTCATGTATGGCCTTTAATTAAAAATGTTCTTCCGTGCCGGTCTGGGAGTAAAAACACACACACTTATCACGTCTTTTTCCCTAACGGATTAGACTGACCGCCAGATCCAAATGCCACTTTTAGCGTGATGGTGGGCGAAAAGATGGTACTTCTTCTTCTTTCCTTATCATCAGGCCATCATCATCAATCATCAGATTTTTTTAGTCTCCACTGCAGGAGCACGACCCTCTCTGTACTACCAGAGCCATATATTATCCAGAGCAGTCAGAGCATTTGGCCTACACTCTCCACGCTGGCCAGACGGGTTGGAGAGGTCTCACTGATGTTTATAAGCTTTATTTATAATGAAAAATTAAATTGCCTTCCAAAACATTCACGCAAAGACTTAAAGTGGACCTATTCTACTCTGCCGGGAACCACACGGCTATATCTATATCTCCATTCCTCGCCTTTTTCCTATTTTTTTTGACAAATCACACTGATTGAACTAGCCCCAAAGTAAGTTCGAGACTTGTGTTATGGGATTCTAACTCAACGATACTATATTTCATAACAAATACATATGTCATATATACAACATGTCACAAAAAGGGGGATCCCTGAAATCGCGAAAAAATTAAATCTGCAGCTCCATACAAAATTAAATACCTACCGTGCCAAAATGTATGGAGCTGCAGATTTTGTTTTTGCGATTTCAGGGATGTTCCCATAGTAAAAGTTGTTCACATTGGTTAGTACGTTTACTTCCTTTCGGGTCGATACCCTCTTTTTGTTTTTATATTATATTGATATACATCCAAAACCCAGGTCAATCTGAAAAAGATCATTTTACATCTTGACCTGACCGGGAATCGAACCCGGGACCTCCGGTGTGACAGCCTAGCCTGTCATGATGACCACTAGGCCACAAAGGTATTACAATACAGTAACCAGATTTTATGTATGAAAATTAAATAAGTTTGATAAAACTCACGCCGCCATAATATTCAAAAATAGAACAGGGGCCAGAGAAAACAGAACGGAATCTCCTAAGGTACGCGCAATATGCGTCCCCGTTCCCCGAACCCGCCCCTCCCCCGATTCTTGTGGGCCAACTTGTGCCATGCAGTGTGTGTTCGCCCGCTCTCGCCCGTCATCAAGGCGTAAACGGGGAAAGGTGCGGGGACGGGGAATATTGCGCGTACCTTAGGAGATTCCGTTCAGTTACTACTACTGTATTTTGTGCCAGTGTTTGAGATCACAGATATTATATAGTATCTGTGTTTGAGATAGCTGGTCTTATATATTTTACGTCAATGCTCAAAATAGATAAATGCGATTAAAGGCTTAAGCCGGCTTATCGTAAGGTACTGTGTCTGTCGTACACAGCTTGTCACTCAGGTGTATGGCGGCTTATCCGATATGAAGCTTTTATGTGAAAAGGCATACGTTGGATACTAGTAGCTGTAAAGTTTTGTGTAAAATCCACTTTATGAATACTATAGAAAGGATTCGTCTTTGCTGGTCTGGGAGAAAAGAAAAAACATAAAATATACCAGCTGCTTCCCTTTCCATGCAGATCGTAAAAACCGGTCGAGGGAATGGGCGAGAATCTGAATCATATCAATCGGCAATGCGGTCTGCAACCCATAATATCACTATTATGATTTCCCTTTTCCACCTTCATACCCACCTCCACGCTAAAAGTGGCCTGGGCCTTACCACCCCACGCTCTGTCAGCCTCTTTAGGGATAAAGACGTGATGGTATATCTGTATAAAAATGAGCTTGATAAAATTTTGTCAGACGTGAAACTTGGTCAGACTTTCCGACTATACGAGTACCTGGTGATTTTTAACCCCGTAGCTATTGAATGTCACCGACCGCTACCTCGGGCTCGTGGCGGGCGGCGGTTGGTGAGCGGGGAAGTCAGTAGGTTAGCCATTTATTAGAAATTATAATTCTAATTTGGATAGCGCCATCTATCTTATTTATTTATTTAAGTTTATTGCACACAATCTTATATTTGATTGATTACAATAGGTCAAACTTAACGCTAATGCATTACGAGTATCTACCAGTTTGCCTTGTCGGTTTTACTGAGGGAACTATAATCGCGAGGTCTAAGTTCGCGGCGAACTACTGGTTTAAATATAATTATACTATAGTGATCTAGTATTAGCTCGTGGTTCGATTTATTACGCATATGTAAATTACACGTTGTATAGTATATGTATCATCATCAAAGTTATATCCCACTCAATTATTTATGAGTACCTACATTTCAAAGCTCGTGAAAAGCTTCCATACTAAAGTTAAAACGATAACGTACCCTCGCAACTTTGAAGTTGGCTAAGTATGTACCTACTGGAGTATTCTGAAGTGTGGAACACTGTAACAAGATATGCGATGTTCACAAACTATGTGAAATGTGAACTCAGATTCTCAGTAAGTACGTAGTGAAGTAATTTTACAGAAAAAACGCATGTAGAGTTTCAGCTAATTTCAGCCACTTGTGTAAGGCTTGTGTGTGTGAAACACTCTTAAGAGGATACATGAATTTACCGGGGTCCAGTGCTGCACTCATTTGAAATAAATTATTTCAAAGGTAACGGAGATATCATTTAAAATTTTGTCATTGTGATGATAACCCAGCAAACTATTTTATGAACGTTTACAGTTCAAAGTTAGAACGTTAAGCTTTTCTTATAATTTTTGCAAAAAGTGGCCGTTTTCCGCAAAAATGAAAACCAAAAGTACCCACTAAAATTGCGCTCTTTCGTATTTCATCATAGCGCATACCCGGTTGTGTTTTTCTGCTTTTTCTTTTCTAAATACGCATGTCAACTGTCACGCAAGGGTGCTAAATACTTATATACGAGTATGTCGCAGTTGGATGGTATAAATCGCTAATTCACTAAACCTCTAGCTGTTTGGCATTACAGCTCGGTTTTGAAAACAGCTGAATATCGTTCAGCTGTTTGTTAACGTGACATAATCTCAATGGCGGCGTAAATTCTCCATCTTGCTGGAAGGCGGGCGTCGAAATAACTATATGGGAACCAAGTTGAAGATCTGCTTTATTTGTCCTAACCATTTGCAGCCCAAAATCATAAACGATGTCTCCGATATCTCTCGATGAAAACAGCTTACTCTCGGAACGCTGTGAAGAATTCCGAACTAAATCTACAATCTTACGTCTTGCGCCGCAGCATTGATGAATACAAATCGTTTATGCCATTCTGCATTATGAGGTGTTAGTTATTTAACGCTGTTTTACAAAACCGAGCTGTAATGCTAAACATCTAGAGGTTTAGTGAATTAGCGGATTATACCATTCAACTGCGACATATACATTATCTAGTCTTTATCTCTAACAGGGTAGACAGAGCCCAGGGCTATAAGACCCAAAGGCCACTTTTAGCGTGACGGTGGGCATTAAGATGGACAAAGGGAATCAAAATAGTGATGGTTGCTAGACGCAGCCTATTAACATGATTCAGATTCTCGCCCATTCCCTCGATTGGCTTTGACAATCTGCGCGGGTACAGAAGCCGCTGGTGCACTCTTAGTTTTTCTTTTCTTCCAGACCAGCATCAAAGAAAGCCAAAGACCACGCGAAATCGAGAAGAAATAGCCGGAACAGTTTAAACGATTTGTGCGAAAGGTTTTACAACCAGCCACCGCCCGATATCAACCCTTCTTGGGAATGCAGTTGTAATTTGTAGCACGAGATGTTTGTTTTAGTCTTTTAGTCGCCTCATACGACATCTCAGCAAGACATGGCGTAGTCCTATTCTAGGGCGGAAGCTAATGGCCTAAAATGATTTGACCTCATTATCATCCGAACATATTCCCGGTTGCATCCTTAGCGGTAACGTTTCAGAGCCCGTGGTCCGGTACAATACCTACCCTAGGTGATTTGACGGATTTCTGGTTTTTACACAAAGCGATTGCCATCTGACCTCCGCAACCCAAAATAGACCAGAACCAATCCTAAGATAGATTTAAACAAACGCTAGATGGCGCTCGGGCCACCAGCTTTACGTGCCCTCCGAAGCACAGAATCATCTTTCTTTTCGGATAAAGAGGTGATTCCAGCCTGCAATATCCTAACCAGGCAAGAAACAACTTGTTACAAAGTATGCTTTCCGTTACCACTGGGGATGCAAACGGGAATACGCTCGAATATTGATGAATGGATAGAAATTCATAAAGATATTATATTTCTTCATATTCCTGCAACTCAACGGAATGAAGATGTTTACAAAGTTTTTTTTTTCCAATTTTTTTTTGGTCTTTCATACTTGTCTGGGAGAAAAAGATTTATAAAATACACATACAGCTTCTCTTCCCGTGTTGATTATTTGAAGAAAAGTTCGCGTTAATTAACGCGATTAATATGTACCTACATAAATTGTGTTACAAAAAGAACGACTTTGATTAAAACTGTAATTCATTTAATGCTATCCTTAGAGAACTTAGAGTGATCCAGCTGCTGGTTTTCCTGAGCAGATCGTAAAATCTAATAAACGGAAACTCATCACTATATTCCCAGCGCTCTAAAAATCCTTCGATCTCAAAAAAATGCTGTCCATGTAACTACTCCCAGGTGACTCACGGCAATTAAAATTCAGCCACAAAATCATTAGAATGTGAGCCGGAAGGGTGGCTATAAGAACCCTGTAATAAAACGATGCAACGTCATCGAGTTTGGGCTTATTATATTCGTCTTGAAGTAAATCGGGTAAAATCCATCTTAAGAAGAAAATATATCGTTCACTCCTTCGTTTATGATAGAAAATTTGCCCAAATCACTATAATGTCAGTACTGAACTGATTTGCGATTGATAATGAATTCTTCAAAAAAAAATTTTTTCGTGGTAATAGAAAAATCCAGTTTTTAAAAAGAAAGCCATTTAATATTTGCGAAAACAAGTAATAATGTTGTAAATATTTTTTCCTTTTCTAGTGTAGGTGAAATTTTACTTAAATTCAGTGTGATTGTGGAGTTATTTGCCAAATTCCAAGGTGAATGGAAATCCCGTCCTTCAAATGTGCCCTGTAGATCCCACCTTAGAACCCTACTTAGAATCCCTGCCCATACTTCTGCTTGCTATTCCCACTCTTTTTCTGTTCAAGCGGTAAAATTATGGAATTCACTACCACGCATTATACGAGACTCCAAATCCCTCCCTGTTTTAGGAAGAGAGTAAAAGAATACTATCTTTCCTTAACGTAATGAATAGTATACCTATATACTATAGATGTATTTGTTTATAGTTAGGTATTTATATGTATATGTATTTATGTATAACATGTGTGTATGTTTATTGATGTATTGTACATGTATATGTATGTTTAACATTTTAGATAAGTACTTATATGTATTTGTAACTATAGTCTTTTGTACACGCCTACTACCTGTTTTCTTCAATTTTCCTCTCCTGGGTCTGCTGGAAGAGATTTCTTATGAAATAAGCAGTACCTATGTACTCTATTTTCTTACTTTGTACGTTCCTTTGTTTGTATGTTGTGTACATGTATTTTGTAAATAAATAAATAAATGAAACTGCGTGTTTACATTTTGATGGAGCTTTGAATGGAATAGACTTTAGGCCTCACAAAAAAAGCATTTACAAAAAACTTATTTTAGGTATAGTATATTATGTATTTGTACTAAAAATTTTAACCTTTGGCAATACCACATCATTTCTTTTTTTATTGTCTTTCAAAATATTCAGAAAAAGGACGCTGCTCGCCAAATCCCGTTCTGAAATACACAAGATCCCGTAATCCGCGGGTCAACATCCAAATGTCCTGACTTCCCGTCAATAAACCCATTTCTTGCTTCGGTTGCTATACCTATTTCGTAATATTACTCATATTGCTTCATATTTTCTGCTTGTTACCTCAACTTGATTGTAGCTTTTTATTAAGAGCCCGTAATACCCTAAAGTTCTTAGAGCGATCTTAAATATTATCAATATTAACGAAATACTCACTTTAAAATAAAAACACAGTAAAGTACAGGACTAACTCTATACATAATTTGTTTCGAAAACACGATTGCTTGAAATTTTCTCAATAGAAAAAAATTGCGAAGTTGCCTCTAAATCACCTCACAATTATACTAAAATGGAAAGTATTCAAGAAATACAATAAATTAGCCCTTGTAATTTTGGATTATATTTGTAATAAATATAAGGCAGTCATAATATGTCTTACTTTTTAAATAACTCTCAAAACCAGACTCATTGACCTACCATGATCTTTTCACCCCGCATGGGCTCGTTGTCTCGCTTCGGCTAGAGTAAATTTGTGTGCGTGGAAACGAGAGCAAAACTTAGATCATCCACATCAGGCACAGCCTTAACCCTAACGAAAAAGCAAAGTGTTATAAGTTTCACGTGGCTGTGTGTTTGTATGTCTGTATGTCTGTGTGTCTGTGCATCTGTGTGTAGCATCGTAGCTTCTGAACGATTTCAATGTGGTTTATTTTATCGAAAGCATTGTCCGTCGAGATGGTCGTTAGCTATGTTTGATGAAAATATTTGTTAGTTCTGACAACATCTGTGGCGTAATAGTTACACTGGTCCACCACTCCAGAGGTTCTGGGTTCGATGTTCGATCCCCAGCCAGGACAAGTTGTAAAATAGCCTTTTCCAATTGTCCTGGTTCTTGAGTGTGTATCTATATATGTCATCATCATCTTCCTTACCTTTTCCCATTTTATTTGGGGTCGGCGCAGTATGTCTTATCCCTCCATTTCCCTCTATCACTCGTCATTCCTTCATCCAATCCAACTATATCCATGTCATGCTTTCCGTACTCCATCCATCTCTTCTTTGGTCTTCCCTTGCCTGTATGTCCGTTAACCTGCACATTAAGTGTTTTTTGCGTTACACGTTGTCTTATACAATATATGTATTTATCATAAAATATATTAAGTACCGTTGAGTTCCCATAACACAAGATTGAAATTAAAAAAAAGTTCTGATAGAAGCATTTTCAACAGTGCGATATAGTAGGCTGCTGATGATTACTTGTAATATCTATCATAGTCTGCTTAGAGCTGGACCCGTATGTATGTCACGCGATATATTCGCCAATAGGCATGATGCCTGAAACCACTGATGCACCTTTCCTAAGTTGTCGTGCCGTAGGTATCCAACATCTAACGATAAATTAATCATAAAAGCTTTAACTTCCTTACACCACCCACTTATCCCAACTTCAATCAAATTGGCCTTAATTTATCACAGGAGAGGCCTCGAAGGCCCTGGGGCACAATAATTGCTTTATCAAGCCATTTCGGACCCTGTTAAGGTATTTGCGTATCTATATATATATTGCTATATATATATAGGCCAATATAGGTATGTCAATAAAAGGTGCTAAGGTCCCTTATAACTGAATTTTCTCGATAGATATTCGTATAATGGTATACAGATTCACTATCGTTTCATCATTATCATCCGAGCGTATTCCCAGTTGCATCCTTAGCGGTAACGCTTCAGAACCCGGGGTCCGCTACCTAACCTAGGTGATCTGACGAGGTTACTGGTATTTACACAGAGCGACTGCTGTCTGACCTCCGCAACCCAAAAGGTAGACCAGAAACAATCAAGAAGGTTTAAACAAACGCTAGATGGCATTCGGGACCTATATTAGCTATTAGCGTTAAGTCCGCCAATTGTAAACAATTTATTAATGTGGATCAATAAAGTTTTAATAAATAAATAAATATAAGTTTTGCGTGCCTTCCGAAGCACGGAATCATCTTTCTTTTCAGTGATCAGGTGATTTAAGCCAGCAATATCCTAAACAGACTGGAAACAACTTTCATAAAGTATGCTTCCCAGTGGGGTTTGAACCCACGACCTCCGGATCTCAAAGCAAATGCTTTGACCACTGGATTGGAGATACAGTCTCACGTTTTTATCTATAACGGAGTAGACAGTGTCTTTTTCCTGACACATTTGCGTTGAACTTGCGTTTTTCTAAAGAAACGTAGTCAAATGTAATATTTAGAATATTTTTTAATTTTATTTTTTTTAAACTAATATTATTTTTTAAAAATATATTATTTCAAAATTATACCTACTTGATGAGCTTCTACCAATCCCTTGCCAGCTCAATGAATTGAACATATTAATATACTTAGTTTCCAAACATCGAGGAAAACTTGAATTCTTTTGAGATCAATCATGTGTCTAAATGTCTGTTTCACATCTTACTTTTTCAGAATTTATGCATATTAAAAGTGAAAGTTACACATGTTTTTGAAGGTTTTGCGTCCAATTGTAACGAAAATTAGAACCCAAGTCCTTGATTTATTAAAAAGTTTTAATTGATCGTGATTTTTGATTGGGGGGAAAGGAGTGGGATAATTTGTTGTAGCGTTATTTATCTACGGATTTTAATCAAATTTAAGAGGCATATTGAGTTTAAGGCTGAGGAGAGTTCCATGCCGGAACCAGCGCCATCTGGCGCGCCCGAACGCAGACCCTCGGGACCCTCATGGCGAGGGAAGCCCAGACTCCACCGCCACCGTCGTCACCGCGTGGAGTTAGTGCTCGGTGGGGCAATACGGCAGCAGTGGAAAGATTATTTAATAAAGATTTTTTTCGCACGTCTTGTATTTGTTGCAAAGAAAATCCAAAAGGGCTGAATGGAGGAGGGAAAACAAGGGAAGTTTGCTTTAGCATTTTATTTTATTTATTTATTCCTAATACTCTTTATTGTTCTAAAACATACTTTTAACAAATGGCGGACTTAATGCTGAGCATTTTTCCCAGTCAACCATAGGGATAAACAAAAAAATAATTTGTTTTTAATTTTTTGCCCATTCCCTCGTTCGGCTTCTACGATCTGCGAGAGAACGACAACCATTTGGTAATTTAACTTATTGATTTCAAGCGACCCTACATATTCCTCTAATATTTGAACAGAGCTTTCGTCAAGTCCTCTTCATATTTGCATTATCCTTCACGATATCCAACCTTTTCAGTAAGCCTTATCTACTAAGTACCTAACCTTCCGACACCTTATCGTGCGTATTCACCCTTAATGTGCTGTTCGCTTAGCAGAACCTTAGGTATTAGGATCTAACCTTAGAAAGATAACCTACGCCGCAATGATCTATGAATGAACTCAGTCTATTTTTCTGCGCAAAATCTTACGTACATAGATTTTTTCTGCGCAAAATCTTACGTACATAGATTTTTTCTGCGCAAAATCTTACGTACATAGATTTTTTCTGCGCAAAATCTTACGTACATAGATAATCTTCTTCGTCTAAGCGCGTTCCCGGTTGCATCCTCAGCTGTGCTGCTTCGGAGTCCGGGGTGCGCTTTCCCGCATTTTCTTCTCAAGTTTTCTTTTGGTCACCCAAGGATGCCAAAGACCTTGCAAAATGGAGGAGAAATAGCCGGAACAGTTTAAATGATTTGGCTTTAGTTTTACGACCGGCCGCCTGCCTGACGTCAACCCTCTTTGGGAATGTATTTGTGCGAAAAGTTTCACAACCGGCCGCCGCCCTCCCTGAAATGCAATTGTAGCACGAGATGTTTGTGCTTAGTCCTTTATTCGCCTCCTACGACAGCCATAAGAAGAGATGGAGTGGTCTTATTCTAACCCGAAACCACACAGGTACGTACGAGTACATAGACAATAACATAGTGAAACGTATTTCTGACGTTCCACGGGTAAAAATACCTTATGGACGGTGGCACTTACGACATTGCGTTTATTTAAGCTAAGTCAATTGTACGAATTTCTAAACATCTTAAGCGCCAGCGTCCATAAGGTACCCGTGGAACGTCACATTTGTGAGCGTCCAAGCAAAAACGATCCAGTTATCGGCATTTATTTATTCGATGAGCCTTATTTTTGGGAATAGGCGAAAATGCGAATCATATGAATAGGCGATGCGGCTAGCATTCCATCAATATTCTGATTCATTTTTAGGGTTCCGTATCCGAAGGGTGCAACGAGATCCTATTACTGAGACTCCGCTGTCTGTCTGTCTGTCCATCTGTCACAGGGCTCTATTTCTTGAACCGTAATAGCTAGACACTTGAAATGTTCACCTATTATGTTTTACTGTAGCCGCTATAACAACAAATACAAAAGATAATAAAAAAATTAAAATTTAAGGGGGTCGTCATACAAAAAAACGTGCTTTTTCAGCGTTTTTAATTAGATACTTGAAATTTTCACAGATTATGTATTGCCATCGATCAAGTATTCGATCGATGGTATTACTATGTCCGCTCAAACAACAAATACTAAAAATAATAAAAAGTTAAAACTTTAAGGGGGTCGTCATAAAAAACGTGCTGTTAGGGTTTTTAACTAGATCTTTATAATGGCATTAACTAGATACTTGAAATTTTTACTGATTATGTATAACTATGGCCACAATAACAACAAATACTAAAAATAAGATAAAATAAAAAATTAAAGGGGGTCGTCATACAGGAAACGTGCTCTTCAGCATTTTAAAACATTGTACGGAACCCTTCATGTACGAGTCCAACTCGCACTTGCCCATTTATTCATCTTCCCGCCTATCATCACGCTCTAAGTGGCTTTTGGTTCTTGCGCCTCTGGGCTCTGTCTGCTTAAAGCCGCAAGACCCAACAAGCTCTGTCTGCCCCGTTAGGGATAAAGACGTGATAGTACGTATCTACAGGGTCTAACAAAATATACTGAAACTATTTTAAAAGTGAATTTAGTCCTTAATACTGACCAACTTTTCCCAAGAAACATAATATATCGAAATATGAAAAATATTTTTTGGCCTCCTATACAGCTTGACCGATCAGCTGATCCGAGTTTGTATGGAAAGCAACAAAATATTTTTAATATTTTGATATATGTTCCTTGGGGAAAGTTGTTTAGTATTATAGACTGAATTCACCCTTAGAATAGTTCAGTATATTTTTTTTTAGAAGTTATATAAAGTATCTCTGTAACACGTACTTTCAGATCTTTTCAAGTACAATCTCCAATAAACTTCCGTCACCTTATCGCGGCATATTCAGCCAGCAAATGGTTCTTTTCAAAGCGTTATCGTATATTCAGGTAAAAGCAACGAACTCTTATACAATCAAAGCATATATCATCATTAGGTCTTTTTTTAGTCTTCACTGCAGGAGCACAACCCTCTCTGTACTACCAGAGCCATATATTAGGCAGAGTAGCTAGAGGGTTTGGCCTACACTCTCCAAGCTGGCCAGACAGGTTAGAGAGGTCTCATTGATGTTTTTAAGCTTTGTTTAGCTTGTGTTTCCTAAATCGCCTTCTACGACATCCATGAGAAGACTTGGAGTGGTCCTATTCTGCTCTGCCGGGAACCACACGACTAATACCCATTTTATTTTCACGGTATTCTCTTCCCTTGACAGCCGGATTACGTGATTGGCCCAAGAATACGTCATCAGTTGGTAGTGTTGCCACTGTGTGTTATTGAATTACCCGAGCAAAATGCATTTTTTAACTTAACAAACCAATTATAAACTAATAATTAAATATATGCATTTATTAATAAAACCGGCTAAGTGCGAGTTAACTATATACAATCAAAGCATATATCATCATCAGGTCTTTTTTTAGTCTTCACTGCAGGAGCACAACCCTCTCTGTACTACCAGAGCCATATATTAGGCAGAGTAGCTGGAGGATTTGGCCTACACTCTCCAAGCTGGCGAGACAGGTTAGAGAGGTCTCATTGATGTTTATGAGCTTTGGTTAGGTTGTGTTTCTTAAGTCGCCTTCTACGACATCCACGGGCAGACTTGGAGTGGTCCTATTCTACTCTGCCGGGAACCACACGGCATAAATAAATCAACGGCAAAAAATAAAATTTTATTTATTTCAATCAAAATAAAATCGTGCACAAAAATTTCAAATCTGTAATCAAGCTCTACAGAAAAAAAAGAAATAAATACAATTGGAATTGAGCTAACTACAAACAAAACCTAAAAATAGAAGCTAATCTAAATTTTTTATTAACAAATCTAAAAGAATAATGACCGAGCGGTCTCTAAACAAGCTCTGCATCTTTTTAATATATACTATAACATTATGTTCCGAGAGCTGGCACGAATTTTTGGGTAGGTATTTGAGGCAAGTTGAAAATTTGTCACATATCTTTGAGGCAATATGCATTTTTTATATGTTGTAGTTTAAAGAATAAAAAAATCAATAAGCCAGACGATTAAGTCGGGGCTTTGATATTGCCAGGCGCGTGTAAAAGTATTTTTCAAAAAAATATAAAAAAGTTATTCGAGGCAATTTTAAATTTTAATAGGGTATTTTTATATTTTTTATAACTAAAAAATAAGATTCTCAAAAAGACAGGTCATTTTGATGGGACTTTCTACCTGCCAGGTTAATCTAAATAAATCAAAATGGTTTAGCCCCGCTACTCACCAGCCAGGTCTACAGTTCCGTGCTGGGGTATAATAGGAGAGGTATGTGACAAGTTTTCAGCTTGCCTCAAATACATACCCAAAAATTAGTGCCAGCTCTCGATCTATCAGACTATAACGTTCGTCACTAATGGGGCAGACAGAGCCTTTTGGCTATTGCGGCTCTAAGCAGACAGAGCCTTAAGATACAAAAAAGTCACTTTTAGCGAGAATAGTGGGCGAGAAGATAGAAAAAGAAATCGAAACAGTAATGGGTTGCTAGCCGCATTGCCTATATATAATATATAATATTATTATTATTATTATTATAGCCGCATTGCCTATATATAATATATAATATTATTATTATTATTATTATAGCCGCATTGCCTATTAATACGATTTGCATTTCCGGCTTTATTTAACTCTCGATGAAAAATAAGGGTGTTATAAGTTTGACCTGTCTGTGGCTCCTAAACGAATAGACCGATTTCAATCCGTTTTTAGGGTTCCGTACAAACAATGAAAAAACGGAACCCTTATAGGATCACTCGTGCGTCTGTCTGTCCGTCCGTCTGTCACAGCCAATTTGCTCCGAATCTACTAGACCGAATGAGGTGAAATTTGGTAGGATGGTGTAATCCTATGACCCAAACACATATGTGCAAAGTAGATAAATATTTTTTATAAAATAACATTTTCGGGGGATAAATTAGGAAATTGAAAAAAAATTTTTTGCAAACCTTACTGTGTCATATATCAAATGAAAGGGCTCGTTATGAGGAGCTCAAATATATATTTTTTTATAATTATAAAATAAAAGGTTTTGATTTTATTCATGAAAGAAGACGAAAATTGACCATCCCCCTCCTCCCTGATCTCCGGAACTATTGAGCCTAAAATTTTTGAAAAAAATATGAAATAAAGTTTATTTCTTGTTGACTACAGTAAAATCTATAAGAATTCAATCAATTGTACGGAACCCTCTCCACGCGAGTTTACTCGCACTTGGCCGGTTTATTTTAAATCGAAAGCCTTGTCTATCGTGATGGTTCTTAGCTATATTTGATGAGAATCGGTGCAGGGTTCAATAGTTATTGGGGGTGAACGCTTGAAATTCGGAGTTTTTTAATTAACAAACATGTTATGTTTGTTGTGCTTATAGGTATGTATACAACCGCCACGCTCCAAATACAAAGTTTAATTTGTTACTCAAGATCACATACAGCCTACGCTTGTGGAACATCTTGTCATGTCACGGCTTCCCCGAGGGAACCCCGGGGGTAAAAGGCGTAAAATGGTTTGTTTAGGGTCACACGTTCTACATATGTAAAGTATTTGTCTTCTGTCCTTTTATCTGTCTGTTACATGGTCACGAACAATAATATGACTTCAGAAAAGTCTATACTCTATTCAGAGATATTGGAGTACAGATTCCGCGATAAAGTATTGAAATATAGTGGCGTAATTTTTTGTATGCGATTAGTCAACATATATACATACATACATACTATCACGCCTGTTTCCCACAGGGGTAGGCAGAAACTATGGACTCCACTTGCTACGATCCTGACAGACCTCTTTCGCTTCATCTACACTCGTCAACCTCTTCATACATGCCCTTCGGTTACGTGTACTTCTTACCTCTCCCCTTTTTCAGAACGTCTGCAATCTGATCGCAGAACGTTCGCCGAGGTCGACCCTGTCCCGCTCTTCCTTTCACACTTGCCTTATAAATATTTTTTGTAAATCTATTTTCATCCATCCTTTCTACATGCCCAAACCATCTTAACATCCCTTGCCCTTTTGTCACTACTACGTCCCCTTTCACTCCACACCGATCCGATCAGTCAACGTGTATAAAATAATCATCTGAGCGTATTCCCCGAAGAGCAATAATGTACCTTATGTACCTTCCCTAAGTATGCCCGGTTACATCCTCAGCGGTAACGCTTCAGAGCCCTTGGTCGGCCAGCTAACCTACTTGATTTGAATTCTAGAAACTATGACGTCACGGTTTGGTATTTCATACAAATCACATAGAAAATGTTTTAACAATCAAATAAACTACCTAACGTTGGAAACTAGCGGATTGATGAGCGAGCGAGCGAAGCGCCTCATTGCAGTTTCGGGATTGGCCTAAAATGCTTTGGTCCGTCTGCCTTATCTCGCCTACCGGTCACATTTTTCAACCGATTTTGACGAAAACTAGCAAACCAATTCCTTGATGATTTTTTTTAATCGATCGTGATTTTTGATTAATAAAAGAAATAAATAATAATAAATATATAGGGACAAATCACACTGATTAAGCTAGCCCCAAAGTAAGTTCTAAACTTGTGTTATGGCATACTAACTTTACAATACTATATTTTATGATAAATACATGTATAGATAAACACCCAAGACCCAGGACAATTCGAAAAAGGCCATTTTCCAACTTGCCCTGGCTGGGGATCAAACCCAGAACCTCCGGTTCAGCGGTCTAGCGTGTTAACCATTACGCCACGGAGGTCGTCATTGATTGGATTGGATTGGGGGAGAAAAAGGCGGAAAAGGGGGAACTTTGCTGTAGCGTTATTAGTTGACAGATTTCAATCAAATTTGAGAGGCATACTAAAGAAAGACTTCATTCTACACAAGATGTTGAAAAATAATTCTAAAAAGGGTAAGTGGAGGGGGTAAAAGGGCGTTATATATGGACGGATTTCACTGAAATGGCTTTGCCAAGCCAGGAGAAAGGATACAGTGTCCGTTATTGCATGGTTATTAGAGCTCTCGAGGACTCCTGTTTATTTATTTATTTATTTCTTAAAACTTTATTGATCCACAATAATAAATAATTGTTTACAATTGGCGGACTTAACGCTAATAGCGTTCTCTCCCAGTCAACCATAGGGGTTAACAGATACTCGTAAAATCAGTTGCGGCGCAAAAATAAATATTACAAAGTATTACAATTAATTAATGTTCGTAGCTCGTAACCCTAAACATACATACTTACATATACATACATAATATACCTATATAATATACATACATACATACACTTATATACAAAGATGATGATGGAGAAAGAACCTATTAGAGAAAAAGAAAAACTACTTAAGATGAAAGTGTATTCTTCTCTTGAAGGAAACTGACAGATCCACTAGTATTAACTAAATAAATAAGAAATGGTGAAAAAATACTTCATAGCGTGACTTGAACTCGCGACTTGGTTCAAATACGACCATGCTCTAACCACTGAGCTATCACGTGTAACGCCCCGCACGCCGAATCTCTTCACCATTTGATATTCCTATAACGGATTAGGCATGCGTCAACTTGAATGCCTGAAACCCCTACAGAAAGAACTAGTATATATAAATATATACTTAGCTGATTTCCTTTTCACAGTTTCCTTCTCGTAAAAGTTAATGAGTTCATGACCCTTTTAAGGGTTTATATCCTTTCCAACTACCGTAGTAAGTATATAACCACTATACCTATATAACCGTATGTAGTTCATTAGTACGCGATACACGGGCAACTCACGTAAAAAGGCAGTTACTGGTTTTGAGAGGTCAAAAGAGGTCCGGATGAGGATCCGGAGGTCCTCCTCAGGGCGAATATGACTCGCGATGCGCACACGAAGACGTCCCGAGCCGCACTGATGTTTAGCAATGCGGTGGTTCGTGGGAATGTTGATTTTCTGCGTCACCGACTCCCGTGGCTGTACTAGGAACCTTATTTTTATCTTCATCATCATTGGCGGCTGGTGATAGTGCTCATGGGAAACAAGCTCACTGTGTCAGAAACCGTCGGCTGTACATGGCTACCACTATGTATCTCTCATAGAACCCGTTTCCATGAGGTATATAGTTCACTTAATTGACCCAGTTTGTTAGGATTAGGTGCAAGTGATAGATGTTACTTATGCTAGGTGACGTTAACTTATGCGATGCAAGCTGAAGCGTGTGGCGATGGCTGCGTAGTATTTTTTTTTTCAAATTCAACAAGTTACGGCTCTGGAATACTTTGCCCGTTGACATTAAAGAAATTTCAACTAAATTGTCCTTCAAAATTTTACACTCTCATCTCCTTAAGTAATTGTTATTTTTCTCTAATAGGTTCTTTCTCCATCATCATCTTTGTATATAAGGGTATGTATGTATATTATAGGTATAGGTACCTATTATGTATGTATATGTAAGTATGTATGTTTAGGTTTATGGGTATTTATATTGTTTCTTAAGTATATATTGGATATGTAGTGATTGTAGGTATTTATTTATATTATATCGCATAAATATATTCATAAATTAATTGTAATACTTTATAATATTTTTTATTTTGCGCCGCAACTGATTATCTGTTTATCCCTATAGTTGACTGGGAGAGAACGCTATTAGCGTTAATTATTATTATTGTGGATCAATAAAGTTTTAATAAATAAATTCCATTTATGTAGTTTTGTCACAGAGAGATGCCGTCTTTCGGCTTCATCATGAGATCAGGTCACCGGTACCATAATATTGCATTGTCACCCAATTTACGTATGTGTATGTGAAGTTTCAGCTCAATCGAATAATGGGAAGTGGGTCTAATTTAGCTTGCAAGATTTGATTATGGACACACAGGCAACAGGAAGGGTGGTACTAAATAAAAGCTTGTAATATTATGATAGTGCCTATGTCATGTGTGATATATGTTCCTTGGGGAAAGTTGTTTAGTATTATAGACTGAATTCACCCTTAGAATAGTTCAGTATATTTTTTTTTAGAAGTTATATAAAGTATCTCTGTAACACGTACTTTCAGATCTTTTCAAGTACAATCTCCAATAAACTTCCGTCACCTTATCGCGGCATATTCAGCCAGCAAATGGTTCTTTTCAAAGCGTTATCGTGTATTCAGGTAAAAGCAACGAACTCTTATACAATCAAAGCATATATCATCATTAGGTCTTTTTTTAGTCTTCACTGCAGGAGCACAACCCTCTCTGTACTACCAGAGCCATATATTAGGCAGAGTAGCTAGAGGGTTTGGCCTACACTCTCCAAGCTGGCCAGACAGGTTAGAGAGGTCTCATTGATGTTTTTAAGCTTTGTTTAGCTTGTGTTTCCTAAATCGCCTTCTACGACATCCATGAGAAGACTTGGAGTGGTCCTATTCTGCTCTGCCGGGAACCACACGACTAATACCCATTTTATTTTCACGGTATTCTCTTCCCTTGACAGCCGGATTACGTGATTGGCCCAAGAATACGTCATCAGTTGGTAGTGTTGCCACTGTGTGTTATTGAATTACCCGAGCAAAATGCATTTTTTAACTTAACAAACCAATTATAAACTAATAATTAAATATATGCATTTATTAATAAAACCGGCTAAGTGCGAGTTAACTATATACAATCAAAGCATATATCATCATCAGGTCTTTTTTTAGTCTTCACTGCAGGAGCACAACCCTCTCTGTACTACCAGAGCCATATATTAGGCAGAGTAGCTGGAGGATTTGGCCTACACTCTCCAAGCTGGCGAGACAGGTTAGAGAGGTCTCATTGATGTTTATGAGCTTTGGTTAGGTTGTGTTTCTTAAGTCGCCTTCTACGACATCCACGGGCAGACTTGGAGTGGTCCTATTCTACTCTGCCGGGAACCACACGGCATAAATAAATCAACGGCAAAAAATAAAATTTTATTTATTTCAATCAAAATAAAATCGTGCACAAAAATTTCAAATCTGTAATCAAGCTCTACAGAAAAAAAAGAAATAAATACAATTGGAATTGAGCTAACTACAAACAAAACCTAAAAATAGAAGCTAATCTAAATTTTTTATTAACAAATCTAAAAGAATAATGACCGAGCGGTCTCTAAACAAGCTCTGCATCTTTTTAATATATACTATAACATTATGTTCCGAGAGCTGGCACGAATTTTTGGGTAGGTATTTGAGGCAAGTTGAAAATTTGTCACATATCTTTGAGGCAATATGCATTTTTTATATGTTGTAGTTTAAAGAATAAAAAAATCAATAAGCCAGACGATTAAGTCGGGGCTTTGATATTGCCAGGCGCGTGTAAAAGTATTTTTCAAAAAAATATAAAAAAGTTATTCGAGGCAATTTTAAATTTTAATAGGGTATTTTTATATTTTTTATAACTAAAAAATAAGATTCTCAAAAAGACAGGTCATTTTGATGGGACTTTCTACCTGCCAGGTTAATCTAAATAAATCAAAATGGTTTAGCCCCGCTACTCACCAGCCAGTTCTACAGTTCCGTGCTGGGGTATAATAGGAGAGGTATGTGACAAGTTTTCAGCTTGCCTCAAATACATACCCAAAAATTAGTGCCAGCTCTCGATCTATCAGACTATAACGTTCGTCACTAATGGGGCAGACAGAGCCTTTTGGCTATTGCGGCTCTAAGCAGACAGAGCCTTAAGATACAAAAAAGTCACTTTTAGCGAGAATAGTGGGCGAGAAGATAGAAAAAGAAATCGAAACAGTAATGGGTTGCTAGCCGCATTGCCTATATATAATATATAATATTATTATTATTATTATTATAGCCGCATTGCCTATATATAATATATAATATTATTATTATTATTATTATAGCCGCATTGCCTATTAATACGATTTGCATTTCCGGCTTTATTTAACTCTCGATGAAAAATAAGGGTGTTATAAGTTTGACCTGTCTGTGGCTCCTAAACGAATAGACCGATTTCAATCCGTTTTTAGGGTTCCGTACAAACAATGAAAAAACGGAACCCTTATAGGATCACTCGTGCGTCTGTCTGTCCGTCCGTCTGTCACAGCCAATTTGCTCCGAATCTACTAGACCGAATGAGGTGAAATTTGGTAGGATGGTGTAATCCTATGACCCAAACACATATGTGCAAAGTAGATAAATATTTTTTATAAAATAACATTTTCGGGGGATAAATTAGGAAATTGAAAAAAAATTTTTTGCAAACCTTACTGTGTCATATATCAAATGAAAGGGCTCGTTATGAGGAGCTCAAATATATATTTTTTTATAATTATAAAATAAAAGGTTTTGATTTTATTCATGAAAGAAGACGAAAATTGACCATCCCCCTCCTCCCTGATCTCCGGAACTATTGAGCCTAAAATTTTTGAAAAAAATATGAAATAAAGTTTATTTCTTGTTGACTACAGTAAAATCTATAAGAATTCAATCAATTGTACGGAACCCTCTCCACGCGAGTTTACTCGCACTTGGCCGGTTTATTTTAAATCGAAAGCCTTGTCTATCGTGATGGTTCTTAGCTATATTTGATGAGAATCGGTGCAGGGTTCAATAGTTATTGGGGGTGAACGCTTGAAATTCGGAGTTTTTTAATTAACAAACATGTTATGTTTGTTGTGCTTATAGGTATGTATACAACCGCCACGCTCCAAATACAAAGTTTAATTTGTTACTCAAGATCACATACAGCCTACACTTGTGGAACATCTTGTCATGTCACGGCTTCCCCGAGGGAACCCCGGGGGTAAAAGGCGTAAAATGGTTTGTTTAGGGTCACACGTTCTACATATGTAAAGTATTTGTCTTCTGTCCTTTTATCTGTCTGTTACATGGTCACGAACAATAATATGACTTCAGAAAAGTCTATACTCTATTTAGAGATATTGGAGTACAGATTCCGCGATAAAGTATTGAAATATAGTGGCGTAATTTTTTGTATGCGATTAGTCAACATATATACATACATACATACTATCACGCCTGTTTCCCACAGGGGTAGGCAGAAACTATGGACTCCACTTGCTACGATCCTGACAGACCTCTTTCGCTTCATCTACACTCATCAACCTCTTCATACATGCCCTTCGGTTACGTGTACTTCTTACCTCTCCCCTTTTTCAGAACGTCTGCAATCTGATCGCAGAACGTTCGCCGAGGTCGACCCTGTCCCGCTCTTCCTTTCACACTTGCCTTATAAATATTTTTTGTAAATCTATTTTCATCCATCCTTTCTACATGCCCAAACCATCTTAACATCCCTTGCCCTTTTGTCACTACTACGTCCCCTTTCACTCCACACCGATCCGATCAGTCAACGTGTATAAAATAATCATCTGAGCGTATTCCCCGAAGAGCAATAATGTACCTTATGTACCTTCCCTAAGTATGCCCGGTTACATCCTCAGCGGTAACGCTTTAGAGCCCTTGGTCGGCCAGCTAACCTACTTGATTTGAATTCTAGAAACTATGACGTCACGGTTTGGTATTTCATACAAATCACATAGAAAATGTTTTAACAATCAAATAAACTACCTAACGTTGGAAACTAGCGGATTGATGAGCGAGCGAGCGAAGCGCCTCATTGCAGTTTCGGGATTGGCCTAAAATGCTTTGGTCCGTCTGCCTGATCTCGCCTACCGGTCACATTTTTCAACCGATTTTGACGAAAACTAGCAAACCAATTCCTTGATGATTTTTTTTAATCGATCGTGATTTTTGATTAATAAAAGAAATAAATAATAATAAATATATAGGGACAAATCACACTGATTAAGCTAGCCCCAAAGTAAGTTCTAAACTTGTGTTATGGCATACTAACTTTACAATACTATATTTTATGATAAATACATGTATAGATAAACACCCAAGACCCAGGACAATTCGAAAAAGGCCATTTTCCAACTTGCCCTGGCTGGGGATCAAACCCAGAACCTCCGGTTCAGCGGTCTAGCGTGTTAACCATTACGCCACGGAGGTCGTCATTGATTGGATTGGATTGGGGGAGAAAAAGGCGGAAAAGGGGGAACTTTGCTGTAGCGTTATTAGTTGACAGATTTCAATCAAATTTGAGAGGCATACTAAAGAAAGACTTCATTCTACACAAGATGTTGAAAAATAATTCTAAAAAGGGTAAGTGGAGGGGGTAAAAGGGCGTTATATATGGACGGATTTCACTGAAATGGCTTTGCCAAGCCAGGAGAAAGGATACAGTGTCCGTTATTGCATGGTTATTAGAGCTCTCGAGGACTCCTGTTTATTTATTTATTTATTTCTTAAAACTTTATTGATCCACAATAATAAATAATTGTTTACAATTGGCGGACTTAACGCTAATAGCGTTCTCTCCCAGTCAACCATAGGGGTTAACAGATACTCGTAAAATCAGTTGCGGCGCAAAAATAAATATTACAAAGTATTACAATTAATTAATGTTCGTAGCTCGTAACCCTAAACATACATACTTACATATACATACATAATATACCTATATAATATACATACATACATACACTTATATACAAAGATGATGATGGAGAAAGAACCTATTAGAGAAAAAGAAAAACTACTTAAGATGAAAGTGTATTCTTCTCTTGAAGGAAACTGACAGATCCACTAGTATTAACTAAATAAATAAGAAATGGTGAAAAAATACTTCATAGCGTGACTTGAACTCGCGACTTGGTTCAAATACGACCATGCTCTAACCACTGAGCTATCACGTGTAACGCCCCGCACGCCGAATCTCTTCACCATTTGATATTCCTATAACGGATTAGGCATGCGTCAACTTGAATGCCTAAAACCCCTACAGAAAGAACTAGTATATATAAATATATACTTAGCTGATTTCCTTTTCACAGTTTCCTTCTCGTAAAAGTTAATGAGTTCATGACCCTTTTAAGGGTTTATATCCTTTCCAACTACCGTAGTAAGTATATAACCACTATACCTATATAACCGTATGTAGTTCATTAGTACGCGATACACGGGCAACTCACGTAAAAAGGCAGTTACTGGTTTTGAGAGGTCAAAAGAGGTCCGGATGAGGATCCGGAGGTCCTCCTCAGGGCGAATATGACTCGCGATGCGCACACGAAGACGTCCCGAGCCGCACTGATGTTTAGCAATGCGGTGGTTCGTGGGAATGTTGATTTTCTGCGTCACCGACTCCCGTGGCTGTACTAGGAACCTTATTTTTATCTTCATCATCATTGGCGGCTGGTGATAGTGCTCATGGGAAACAAGCTCACTGTGTCAGAAACCGTCGGCTGTACATGGCTACCACTATGTATCTCTCATAGAACCCGTTTCCATGAGGTATATAGTTCACTTAATTGACCCAGTTTGTTAGGATTAGGTGCAAGTGATAGATGTTACTTATGCTAGGTGACGTTAACTTATGCGATGCAAGCTGAAGCGTGTGGCGATGGCTGCGTAGTATTTTTTTTTTCAAATTCAACAAGTTACGGCTCTGGAATACTTTGCCCGTTGACATTAAAGAAATTTCAACTAAATTGTCCTTCAAAATTTTACACTCTCATCTCCTTAAGTAATTGTTATTTTTCTCTAATAGGTTCTTTCTCCATCATCATCTTTGTATATAAGGGTATGTATGTATATTATAGGTATAGGTACCTATTATGTATGTATATGTAAGTATGTATGTTTAGGTTTATGGGTATTTATATTGTTTCTTAAGTATATATTGGATATGTAGTGATTGTAGGTATTTATTTATATTATATCGCATAAATATATTCATAAATTAATTGTAATACTTTATAATATTTTTTATTTTGCGCCGCAACTGATTATCTGTTTATCCCTATAGTTGACTGGGAGAGAACGCTATTAGCGTTAATTATTATTATTGTGGATCAATAAAGTTTTAATAAATAAATTCCATTTATGTAGTTTTGTCACAGAGAGATGCCGTCTTTCGGCTTCATCATGAGATCAGGTCACCGGTACCATAATATTGCATTGTCACCCAATTTACGTATGTGTATGTGAAGTTTCAGCTCAATCGAATAATGGGAAGTGGGTCTAATTTAGCTTGCAAGATTTGATTATGGACACACAGGCAACAGGAAGGGTGGTACTAAATAAAAGCTTGTAATATTATGATAGTGCCTATGTCACATTTCCTTTCCTGCCCATCGTGCCCCACCAGCTGCACTAAACGTGACCTATGTGAGGCTACAGACAACGCTGTGAAAGTTGCAACCTTCTGGAGGGAAAAAATTTAATTACATTTTGAGCTTTCGACACGAGAAGAAGTGCCTAGGCTAGTTAACTCCACTGCCTAGAGGTTTACAGAGATTTTTTTAAGGTTATATATGTATAAGGCTACCTATTGTAGCTTTCGGCTGTAAAAAGGTTTTGTAAATAAAAATAAATAAACAGCAAATTCTGTGACACAATATTTCAAACACCAATCATAAGTTGAAATTTATTTACAAATTGTCGAAATCAGACGTGATTGATGACTGTGCGGTAAACAATATAGACAGTATAGAAGTACAACTCATGTAGGCTTCTTTTTTTAAAGATATTTCTGTCTCATAGTTCTGGCAAAGATAATATAATATGGTTTAAAAATAGATTTAAATAATTCTTTATTACATAATAATCAGACAATATTAATATTCCTGGGATATCTATTGTATTATTAATAAAAATCAATGTTGAAGTTTAAATTTCCACAAATGCGCCAAAAACGCTAGTTTCTGTCATGGCGGCGGTTATTTGTCAGATGACGTAACACACAGGTGACACAAGTAATGCATATACAAAAAGTGTAATTTTTGGCGGGAAGTCAAGGGGTTCGGTTGGGGTTTGCTTTATATTATTTTACAAATTGATTTTAGTGGACTGTATAATATGAAATTGGTTCTTCTTTCTTTTTTTTTTTTGATTAGGATTTAGGAATAAAGAACAAAATTAAAGATAGGCTCTAAAGGACTTGTATCCAGAGCCCTAAACTTATTTAAAAGAAAATACAAAAAGTCCGTCAAAACACCACGTTTACTTATGTGTGACGTCATCGGAGAAGACGCCTTTCACAAGGCGTTTCCGTCATAGATAAAAAAACAAAATATCATAATTTCATTCGTATATTTCCTGTATTATTTAAATAATAATTAAGTGAAATATGTTTCTATACGCTGATAACTAATAGGATGAATTTAATTTATGGTTTATTTTAAATGTTGTCCAACACCCTATATTACTAACGTAACAGATACCCAACGTCATACAAACTTTTGAAGGGCACGTAAATGGCAGAAACTTGCTAACAAATTATTAGTACCAGCTGCTCACAGAGATGGCAGCACACAAATTCTAAGCAAACGTGCGAAAGGTAGGTAATATAGGATTAAATATTAGGTAAGTAAGTATATTTTTTTATTTATGCTTCTACTTTGGTCTCACTTGTCACAGCACTGCCTTTCGGTTGGCTGTTTAGAATCTTTATAACGAAGTTAAAAAAATAAAACAACTGACAAGTAGAAAAGGTCCTTGAACTTAAGTTCGCCATATGTATTGTAAACATCATCATCATCTGAGAGCACTATAATCAGGTTTTCTTTTTAGTCTCTACTACAAGAGCACAACCCTCTCTGTATTACCAGTGTCATATATTAGCCAGAGAAGCTAAAGGATTTGGCCTACACTCTCCACGCTGGCCAGACGGGTTGGAGAGGTCTCATTGATGTTTATAAGCTTTGTTCAGCTTGTGTTTTCTAAGTCGCCTTCTACGATATCCACGGGAAGACTTGTAGTGGTCCTATTTTACTCTGCCGGGAACCACACAGCTTATGGTTGTAAAACTTTTCGCATAAATACATTCACAAAGAGGGTTGATGTCAGGCAGGCGGCCGGTCGTAAAACTATAGCCAAATCATTTAAACTGTTCCGGATATTTCTTCTCCATTTTGCAAGGTCTTTGGCATCCTTGGGTGACCATTGACATGCGTGTTATATTTGGAGAAGAAAAAGCGGGAAAGTGCACCCCGGGCTCCGAAGCAGCACAGCTGAGGATGCAACCGGGAACTCGCTTAGACGAAGAAAAAGACTGTCGATAATTTATAAGCGAAAACCATACGAAATAATGGTAACCATCATTAAAAATGCCTTGGTGTGTGTTACAATACAGTAATAATAATACAAGAAACTCGGCAAAGTGTAAATAAATAACTTTCCATCGGTAAGTAACCAGATTTCATTGCTTGAAATTTTTTTTTACTAGCCATTTATGTTCCACTGTTGGGCAAAGGCCTCCCCTCTTTCCTTCCACAATTCCCTATCCTTGGTCTTCACTTTCCATTCCTTATCAAATGCACGCAAATCGTCTGCCCATCTCGTCCTCGGTCTACCTCTCTTTCTGTATCCATCTGTTGGAACCCAGTCTATGGCAATATGGGCCCATCTTTCCGGATGCATACGGCCAATGTGACCCGCCCAATCCCAAATCAACTTAGCTGCTTTTTTGCCTAATTAATACTAAAATAATAAAAATAAAATAAAATAATATACTAAAATTTAATACGTATGATAAAATTCACGCCGCCATATATTCAAAAATAGAACAGGGGCCAATGTTTGAGATAGCTGTTCTCTTTATTCTATGTCAATGGTGACATACCTTTTGCTGTCTGATCTAATTATTTGGTTCTGTATAAAGTAACGTTCTACTTTCTTTTTATTTTGATTACAGCAACGGAAACAAATTTGCCCCGTCCCAGAGGGCGATGTATATTGATGCTTTCACGGATGTGGAGCGAAATTGCATTTACTTGATGCCCATCATAGGTTTTTGTGAATGCGTAGATGTGTATGTGTGTGTATGTATGTAGGTAATAATCAGGAAGTATGTATGCACGTAATAATCAGGTCAAATGATCAATATTTTATCTGCACTGGTTTTCTTTCGGCTTATTTTGCAGTGGTCGTTTAAAATGCTAGTAGTTCGTTGCTTTTGCAACAAAAACAATTTTTAAAAATTAACCTTTACAAATGGCGATTTTCTGGGTACCAGAAGGTCGTTGCAATACTAGGCAAACTAAGAACCAGATGGCGAGATGACCTTGATGAATTCTTAGCTAAATGGCAGAAAGTAGCAACGGACTGAGACGAGTGGCAGAAAAGGGGGAGGCTTTTGCCCATAACAGCTACAGGCTAGTAAAAAAATAAACGGGCAAGTGCGAGTCGGACTCATACATGAAGGGTTCCGTACCTCCGTACAATGTTTAAAAATGCTAAAAAAAACACGTTTTTTGTATAACGACCCACTTTAATTTTTTATTTTTTTTTATTTTTAGTATTTGTTGTTGTAGCGGCCATAGTAATTAATACATAAACTGTGAAAATTTCAAGTATCTAGTTAATGCCATTATAAAGATCTAGTTAAAAACGCTGAAAAAATCACGTTTCTTGTATGACGATCCCTTTAATTTTTAAATTTTTAATTGGTGAAAATTTCAAGTGTCTAGCTATTACGGTTCAAGAGATAGAGCCCTGTGACAGACGGACAGACAGCGGAGTCTCAGTAATAGGGTCCCGTTTGCACCCTTTGGGTACGAAACCCTAAAAAGTAATAAATACACACTTACATAGTGATAATTACATTTTATACTGAATAGAAAATGTTGACTTTGTCTTGCCTTTACAAGATAATTTAGACAATATGATTAAAATTTTGTTGTATTATGTAATCAGAAAACAGGCTACATTTAAAATTTTGCCGCCTTATTATAAAGACAGGACTAACTTTGTTCTTTTCTTAAACCATTACCCGCCCAAATCAAGTTTACATTGACAGGTGAGATAGTGTGATATTAGTAGATGTCAACTTGATTTGGGCATGGTTAGTCCTGTTTTTAGGGTTCCGTAACCAAATGCAAAAAACGGAACCCTTATAAATTCGTCATGTCTGTCTGTCCGTCCGTATGTCACAGCTACTTTTTTCTAAAACTATAAGAACTATACTGTTGAAACTTGATAAGTAGATGTATTCTGTGAACCGCATTAAGATTTTCACACAAAAATAGAAAAAAATAATAATAAATTTTGGGGGTTCCCCGTACTTAGAACTGAAACTCAAAAATTTCACGAGAGACACTTCCAAAGTGGTAAAACGTGTCCCCCCTTCCTGTAACTTATAAAATAAGAGAATGGTAAACTAAAATAAATATATGATGTACATTATTATGGAAACTTCCACCAAAAATTGGTTTGAACGAGATCTAGTTAGTAGTTTTTTTTAATACGTCATAAATCGTAAACCGCAATTTTCCTTTAGGATTTTTATATTATGTTACTTGCTGCTAGGCAACCCTTCATGGGCGAGTCCGACTCGCACTTGGCTCTTTCATAATAAGGCGGTTGATGTTTAGCAAAGTCTCATTCTAGCAGCAGTAAATGCCGATAAAAGGGATAGAGACAAAAGATGGGTTTTAACCAGATTATCTCTACAAGAAGGTACTTTTTTTGCTCTTTGGGGAAAGTAATCCGTCGTTTGGTGAAGCCATTTAAATTAATTTATTGCCTCTTGTAACTTATATTATAGACATTGTCCTGTATTTGTGAATCTTATTTGTATTGTATTGTTTTTTTAATAAGCTCATGTCAAAATTCACTCACATTACTTAATTTTTTTAAACAAAAAGGAAATGTCAAAGACTAGTTTAAACTCATCTACTGAACGTACTTAAATATTCGAACATTAACTAGGAAGAGACATCTAAAATTCATTTCTTTTTCAAAAGAAACTTAAAGAATTTATAAGTAGAACCTAGCTCTTTATAACATCACAATGTTGAAGCTGGCTCCGTATATCCTTTGTTAAGACGTCAAGCTAAATTAAAACGTCGGAAGAATAAGTGGAGCAGAGATCGGTGTAAAGCAATTAATTCTAAAAGCTGTGCTCACGGAGCAGATTTGATGTAGAGATCAAGTTAAGAGTGATCTTCTTTGATGTATACACTATACAAGCTTATTTTTATATCAGTACAAATTCAATCTATTCATAAAACAATAATACATTGCATTTGAATATCAATAGATCACTTAAAAGACAAAATATAATTCATCATCATTGCCGTGAGGTTCCTGGCAGAGTAGAATAAGACCACTCCAAGTCTTCTCGTGGATGTCGTAGAAGGCGACTTAGGAAACACAACAATGCTTTTAATTATCAATGAGACCTCTCCAACTCGTCTGGCCAGCGTGGAGACTGTTGGCCAAATAAATCTGGCTGCTCTGTCAAAGTATGGCTTTGGTAGTACAGAACAGAGAGAGAGTCGTGCTTCTGCAGTGGAGACTAAAGAAGACCTGATGACGATGACGACGAGCGTATTCCCGGCTGCATCCTCAGAGCTTCAGAGCCCGGAGTCCGCTACCTAACCTAGTTAATTTGACAAGGTTACTGGTTTTTACACAGAGCGACTAGTGTCTGACCTCCGCAACCCATAGGATAGACCAGCACCAATCCTAGGATAGGTTCAAACAAACTCTAACTCTTGGATTCTTGCGGGTGTTGATATAAATTTATTGATAAATTAGAGAGTGCTTCCATGCTGGTCTGGGAGAAAAGAAAAATCTTAGAATGAACTAACTGCTTCTCTTCCCGTGCAGATCGTAGAAGCCGATCAAGGAAATAGGCGAATGCAAATCTTGTTTATAGACAATGCGGCTAGCAACCCATTACTGTTTTGATTCTTTTTTGCCACCTTCTTGCCCACCATCACGCTAAAAGTGGCCTTTGAGTCTTGCAGCCCTGGGCTCTGTCTGCTTAGAGCCGCAAGACCCAAAATACTCTGTCTACCCCATTAGGGACCACGACGTGATAGTATGAATGTATAAATGCATGAGTCTCCTATTATATGTTAACAACTAGCTGTTGCCCGCGGCTTCGCTCGCGTTAAGAAGTATAGTTTTTGCGACTTTACTTTTGTTTAGCATGTGTAAATAAACGGGCAAGTGCGAGTCGGACTCGTACATGAAGGGTTCCGTACCACCGTACAATGTTTGAGATAGCTAAAAACGCTGAAGAAACACGTTTCTTGTATGACGACCCCCTTTAATTTTTAACTTTATTTTATTTTTAGTATTTGTTGTTATTGTGGCTATAGTAATACATAATTGGTGAAAATTTTAAGTATCTAGTTAATGCCATTATGAAGATCAAGTTAAAAACGCTGAAAACGACACGTTTCTTGTATGACGACCCCCTTTAATTTTAACTATTTAGTATTTGTTGTTATATCCGCCACAGTAATACATAATCTATCCCCTTTAATTTTTATTGACGTGACAACGTCTTAAATTAGGTTGCGGCTGGGAGTCACTTATGAAAAAGTGTAACGCTCGGTAACGTTACGATGAGTCACCGAACGAGAGAGAGGCCCGCCGAATGCCTTGCGTCTCTCTCCCACTCAACTATGATCGGTCTGCCGCCGTTGTCACGTAAAATCTTCGCCCGTAAAACCGACTTTACAGGCAACCATTTTTTTTTGGTATTTGTTGTTATAGCGGCCACAGTAATACATAATCGGTGAAAATTTCAAGTGTCTAGCTATTACGGTTCAAGAGATAGAGCCCTGTGACTGACGGACAGACAGACAGACGGACAGACAGCGGAGTCTCAGTAATAGGGTCCCGTTTGTACCCTTCGGGTATGGAACCCTAAAAATTAGCGCCACAAAACTTCTTTGTACACAATATTAAGCTAGGTATAAATACTCGTATGTACAATTATATATGGCGGCCACTCATCATCGCGGGTTTCCAATCATAGTTTTTGATTTTTACGTTTATAGTTTGGACTCGACATTGTTTTTACTCTGCATTAAGTCTGCATGAGGCCGTGGCAGCCTTAATTGTTTAAGTAGCCCTGATATTGAGGTGTTGGAATAATGTGCAGATCTTAAGAGGCTGGAGTATTGACACAATATTTAGGTATTGACCATCATGATTAGTTTAAACACGAATAACTAAGATAACAACAAGTTTTTATCATTGGAAATTGCGATCAGTATACGTGCCCGATATTTAGCCAAAAGTGCGACATAGCCATTGATTTGTGAAAATTGGAGATATATCTATGAAAGAGGTGTCAAAATGTTCAAGGTGCAGAGATCTATCGTATGGCGCTTGAATTTTAAAAATTTGTCGGTTATATTTAGATAAATTTTGAAAAAAACGAAATATTAATAGTAAAAACTACTTGCTGGACAAAAATTACGCAAGTTTTCCTTAACAAATTGGACCGATTGGCCAATAACTGCATCAGATTTATTTTTAACTAGCTTTTGCCCGCGACTTCGCTCGCGTATCCCAATCCCCACGGGAACATACCGTATGTCCTCCTTAGTACTCCATACTATGTGTATGCGAATTTTCAAGAAGATTAATTCAGTAGATGAAGCGTGAAGAGGTCACAAACAAACAAACAAATATACAAACTCACTTTCGCATTTATAATATTAGTTAGGATTAGGATATCCGTAAATTTGACCACATCTCTTCATTTCGCGCTCAGCTTGCATGGCTCCCTATTCCCTTACGTGGTAATGCTCAAAATACTCTACATGCTATTTTCCATCTTGAACAATCTGCACTCCCCTAGCTATATTAAGGTGAAGGTATAGGCAAATGACCTTGAAGTGGCGCCCTCATTTGAAATAAATTGTTAACTCGTAAATATGGAGATAATTTCCATATTGCTAATCGTCAGGCACAAGATAGCCCTTTAAATTATTTTATGAACCACCGTTGAAAGTATTTACATTAGTCCGTCTAGCTTTAAAACTTGCCGTGGCCACTTTTGGCGGAGGCAAGTTTTAAAGCTAGACGGACTAATGTAAATGCTTTCAACGGCAGTTCATAAAATAATTTAAAGGGCTATCTATCTAGTGCATGACGAAGAGCAATATGGAAATTATTACCATATTTACGAGTTAACAATTTATTTCACACTTCAAGGCCATTTGCCTAATTACGTATGTATAAATACATGATGTTGTGCTGTGCATTACCGTTATTGAATCACTGAATATTATAATTAATGGTTTGATCATACCAAGGCAATAACTAGTTATTACTGGCATGAATTAATAAATATCGAAATATTAAATCCACTTTAACCACACTTCAAAAGCTCCATATACTCTATTCGCACTACCATAGTTCTTTACACAATATTTTATTGTCCAAGCTTCTTCTTCTTCTGTTCGTGTCGAAAGCTCAAAATGTAATTAAATTTTTTCCCTCCAGAAAGTTGCCACTTTCACAGCGTTGTCTGTAGCCTCACATAGGTCACGCTTAGTGCAGCTGGTGGGGCACGATGGGCAGGAGCGGAGGTGTGACATAGTCTGGTCGTTATGACCACACTGACACTGTGTTGCAGTTGGGTCAATATAATGCCATCGGGCCAAATTATGCCTGCATCGGTCTTCCTCCGATGGTTGAATGAAATCAGGAGGAGGTGGCTGTTTGCTGCGCTACATTTGTAGCCGGGAGGATTTTGTCCAAGCTATCGAGCTCTGATAGCTTGGACATCCGATCTATTGTTGTATTTTTAGTTGTATTTAATAAACAACTAAAAGAACAACAAAAGATTGACATATTCTGTCATTATTGTGTGAGAGTTGTCAAGATTAGTCATATTAACCCAAAGAACCCTTACCTCCGAAGCAGCCCTTTCGGGCCGCTTGAACAATCAATCAATTATTGCATCTTGCTGGAATTCTGTACGTTTTATTCTGCTTTTCCAAATCGGTCACCTACTTCATTGTGTTTAAATTACTTAACATTTCATTCTGTTTTCGCCGGTGCATGTTACCACACAAAAAAAGTAAACTTATGTGTCGAAGTAAATTTGTATAATGTAAGCTACATTTCTGTGCCCTCGGTTCTTGAGGCAACAGTAAACTATCAGGGATTCAATTAATAGATTCATGGTTATGGATTTAATTAACATGTTTACTAGTATTGTTATTAGGTTCAGCTCGATAGCTTAGCGGTGCGCGCGCTTTGTTATCGAACGAATAAGCAAAGTTAAATACAATACTAATGTGAATATTATTATCTACCCGATATTGGATTTATTTGCTCTATTAAATGCCGCATGGATCAAATAACCGTGGCCATCTTTGCTGGTAGATTTTTGATTTATTTATTTATTTTATTTCAACACACTTTAAAAAATAATTCATATTTACAAATAACAAGTTTTTATAAAAAAAATATTTTTTTGTACAAGCTTTTATTATGTGTTGACACAAAACAAATAAGCCCAAACTCAACGGGGTTGCGTCGTTTTATTACTGAGTTCTTATGGCCACCTTCCAGCTTCATCATCAGATCAGCTCCAAGTCATCATAATATTGCATTGTCACGTGATATACATATGCGTGCAAAATTTCAGCTCAATCAGTTGAAGATATCTGCTTCAAAATTGAGTTGCAAGATTCCACCCGAACAAACATACATTGCAAGTTAAATAAAAGCTTGCAAAAAAGAGACTCCAACGCCTCACCGTGAGGCTGGTAGCATTACCCCTCTGCACCGCGATTGAAATTCTTTGTACCTACAAAGTAGCTGCCCGCCCTTGAATTGATTTATTTATAATGTAATTGTTGTATGGCAAAAAAACATTATTGTATGTAAAACTAAAGAGCTTTGATGTACCTTCATAATATAGAGAAAATCTGACTTAAAACCCATCTTGTGTGCCAAACCCTCTTATCGGCATTTAGGTACTTTTACAAGAATGAGACTTAGCTAAATGTCAAAAGTAAAAATGTTACCTGTTAATACGACAAAATAATAATGTTGCTGCTTAGTACGACAAAATTTAAATGACATTGACATTAAGGCCGTACCTGAATTTTCCGGGGTCCAGTGCTGCCCCCATTTAAAATAAATCATTTCAAAGAAAACGGAGACATTATTTAAAATTTTGCTACTAGCAAGTCCTAGATAATCCTTCAAAGTATTTTATGAATTACTGTTTACAGTTTAAAGTGAGAACGTTAAGCTTTACTACGCACATTTGCGAAAAACGGCCACTTTTGGCTAATGTGCGTAGTAAAGCCGTCGTCGTAGCCCATGTCGTTTCAAAAGGTAGCAGAAGACATTGACCTGTTCAGCTATTCATTGACGGAATTTACAAAGGCACTCAGCTTTACCATAATCATAATCATAATTTATTGCAAATCACTGTTTTACATTTAGATCTTACATTTTTTCAGTACCAGTGACGCCCTGTAAGGGCACAGCAAACATAGAGGCACTAGATGCCAGTTACTTAAATATTAAATTATATTATTAAAAAAATTAATTTAATAACATAACATCATAAATAAATAAAATAAATTATGATTTATATATTATCATTAATACATTATATATTCAGCTTATGGATAGAGACAGTAGAGAAACGAAGCAATGTACGAGTATAACCTATTTATTATGGTTTTCGTCAAAGAATTCTGATTTTTTATAGTAGCATTTATTTACAAGAAATTTTTTGAGCTTTTTGTTAAATTCGGTATTTTTTTCAATATTTTTTAAATTATTTGGAATATGATTGTATATTTTTATTGCCATGTGGTGGGGACTAGATGCAATTAAATCCATTTTTGTGAAAGATCTTTTTAATTTGTGTAAGTTTCTATTATTTCTCTCATTTTTATTTTCCTTTTTCGTATATAAATTTTCATATTTTCTTACAAACTTACATAATTCCAGAATATATATCGACGTTAGGGTCAAGATTTGGTGTTTCACAAAACTGCGCTGCTTTACTACGCACATTTGCCAAAAGTGGCCGTTTTTCGCAAATGTGCGTAGTAAAACGTTCTCACTTTAAACTGTAATCAGTAGTTCATAAAGTACTTTGAAGGGTTATCTCGGACTTGATAGTTGAAAAATTTTAAATGATGTCTCCGTTTTCTTTGAAATGATTTATTTTAAATGGGGGCAGCACTGGACCCCGAAAAATTTAGGTACGGCCTTAAATGTTAATGACTTTTCTATTTAGTTCGACGTGTATGACGCTAGTACTAAATAGAAAATTCTGGCGATGACGCCAGAATTTTCTTATTTCGTAATTTCGTATTATTTACGTTAGTAATTATATTATCTTTGGAATTATGAAATACGCGTACAAAAAACGTGACCACTACGTTTCAAAACCGGCTATGCTTTTAAGACATCGCGGAATCTATTTATCTCCTATACCTCTGTGGTAAACTGAATCATTTTAATTAAAGTCAAGAGAGGATACGCAAAAAAATCTAAAGCCTTTAGACTAAGAAGGGCCTAGGCGCGGAAAAATGCCCACGGAACCAGGTGAACCAGGGGATGCCAAGAAATCAACAATTTTAGAATTATCGAACTCTGAATTCCAAAATGGTTCACATGACCCGTCTTTCTAGTGCTAATATTTATTCGGATGCATCAAGTTATAACCTTTTGTCTTTTGTATGAGGAATATATCTTATGTGACATCCCTTAAATTCAGGGCTGTCCGTCCCATTTCTTATCGATCCCGCAGTGACCGCCCGATCAGATAGAGTTTATACATCTATCTTCCTCCTATTATTTACAGCTTAGAGCCGTTGCGCATTTTAAGATATTTAAAGGCAGTCTTATGTTCCATTGATGCTGGTCTGGGAACAAAGAAAAAACCAGTCAAGTGCGTGTCAGACTTGAACATGAAGGGTTCCGTATCCAATTTCAAGATTGTCCAAAAATGCTGTTGTCCGTCTGTCTGTGCCTACAAGTCGCATTTTTTAACCGATTTTGACGGAAATTGGCACACAGGCTCCTTGATTTATATTAATTTTTCAGTTGATTGAGATTTTTGATTGGAGGAAAAACAGGGGGAAATGGGGGGTACTTCAGTGTAGCATTATTTATTGATGGATTTCAATCTTTGAGAAGCATACTAAGAACTTGGTTCTACGCAAGAGGTTGTAAAAAAAACAAAAAGGGGAATGGGGAAGGTGAAGGGTGAGGTGGGTAAAGGGCAGAAGTTTTCTGTAGTTATATAGGGGAAAATGTCGGTTATTACATGGTTATCAGAGCTTGCAAAGTCTACTGTTCTTACAGAACCTCTAGTATGGTTTGAATTGAGAACCTTTTCCGTTAAACAAAAGCAACTAAAATACCTCTCCTACCAACATGTAACTAATACGAAACTTAATCACTCGGTGACCCTATAAATTGAGTCACTTATCTCATGCTAGGGTTGTCACTAACAAATTGCCTAGAAATCGATTTGTTTGACCTCTTAACGACTTTGTATTTCTTACAGATACAGCTTTTAGCGTTAAGGCCGTACCTAAATTTTTCGGGGTCCAGTGCTGCCCCCATTTAAAATAAATCATTTCAAAGAAAACGGAGACATCATTTAAAATTTTTCAACTATCAAGTCCGAGATAACCCTTCAAAGTACTTTATGAACTACTGATTACAGTTTAAAGTGAGAACGTTAAGCTTTACTACGCACATTTGCGAAAAACGGCCACTTTTGGCAAATGTGAAAATCTATAAAATACACTACTAACTACTAACAAATAATAGTTTCTCATAACGATATTACAAATGCAGCAATTAAGTACTTACGTATTACACTTGGTTGGACTGAGCGAGCATATGCTTGAACAACAAGGCCTTAAAGCCAGGACGATTTAATAAGGTAAATTACGCAATATGCGACAAATTACAAGGATAAACATTTGTCGCCGTAGCCATACTAGCCCGGCGGCACAAACGGAATGTTTGTGTTGTCACTAACAAATTACGTAGAAATCAATCGCATTGTTTTTCTTGCGAATGTGAAAACAATTTATCTAGGCTTGTGAGAAAAATAGTGTCTTTTAACCCGACTACGGCTAACCCAAAAAGAGGGTTATGTGTTTCGCCACTATGTATGTATGTATGTTAATCTGTTCCCTCGTATCTTCTATGATATCTTGATGGTACCTTGACTAATGACTATGAGGTATCGTTGGAAGCATAATATAACCATATAAGTGACGTCACATGATAATGACGTCACAGTAAATTCAATATGGCACCGTCTATAGGCCATACAGTAATGAACAAAAAATAAATCTAATCACGTTATATTATGGGAAAATAAGTATTTATGTTAAGGCCGTACCTGAATTTTCCGGGGTCCAGTGCTGCCCCCAATTAAAATAAATCATTTCAAAGAAAACGGAGACATTATTTAAAATTTTGCTACTATCAAATCCTAGATAACCCTTCAAAGTATTTTATGAACTACTGTTTACAGTTTATAATGAGAACGTTTTATTAGCAAAATTTTAAATGATGTCTCCGTTTTCTTTGAAATGATTTATTTTAAATGGGGGCAGCACTGGACCCCGGAAAATTCAGGTGCAGCCTTAAGTAAAGTGTTTTTAAAGTAATAGATATAGAAAACATATACATTATTTATAGATAGATACATAAGACATATAATAAATATAAGGATCGTGAGACATGGAAAATACTCCACCGACAAGAACATAGTTCTAAAAATAGTGATGATGATGAAGAAATATCCCAATCTCAACTATCCCAATCCGAACTTCCCAACTAATATTATAAATGCGAAGGTGAGTTTGTATATTTGTTTGTTTGTTAAAGTCCCCCCGTGGATGTCGTAGAAGGCGACTTAGGAAACACAAGCTGAACAAACCTTGTAAACATCTATGAGACCTCTGCAACCCGTCTGGCCAGCGTGGAAAGTTTAGGCCAAATCCTCTGGCTACTCTGGCTAATATATCGTTCTGGTTGTACAAAGAGGGTCGTGCTCCTGCAGTGAGGACTAAAACAGACCTGATGATGATGTTCGGATGTGAACAGTGCTCAGAATTTGTTTATTTTGACAATGAGAAAACAAAAAATAAAGTAAACAACAGTTTCTTCTAACAAATCTCTGTTCTGTCTGATTTTATTTTTATTTTTTTTAATTTACAAAAGCTCTTCTTCTATTCAACTCTCATAAATATACGCACGCCGCGGGTAAAAGCTAGTAATTTTATAAACAAAATATAAGTATGTAAATTAGTGGGAAGCTTCCACATACACTTACATTTAGTACGCTATATAAGCAGATTGGTGATCGCAGTAGATGTTATAATCTTTGTACAGAGGACTTTGGCTGCCCATACTCTGTTTCCTATACCTCCCTTAGTCGCCTCTTACGACACCTGTGGGGAAGGAAAGGGGTGGTCTCATATAATGATGTGTGGTCCCTGAAAACTTTGGAAATATATATTTATTTACTCTTTTGTTTCTGAATACAAATTAACTTACAATTGGCGGACTTTAACTCTAAAAGCGTTCCCTCCCAGTCAACCTTAGGGATAAACAGATAATTCGTCCCGTGAACATTCCTGGCAATATTCCTGAAAAAGGGAATTTAGGGGAATATTTAAGGAAATATTTACGGAAATATTGATAATATTTAGGTACGCAAATCTTGGAAATATGTCCGTAAATTTACAAAAGAAAAGATCCCGTAAATTTGCAATATTTTCAGCGGCACATATCATATACTCAGCTGTCACCACACAGTAAATTTATCTTACAAACTCCATCTAAATATCACAGACTTTTCGCACCAATACCTATTCATGAGCGGCAATGTGTAATATTCATACATTCCACTTAAATAAGACATCAGCGATATTGTCCCGTACTCCCGAATATCTCAAAGTATCTGGGGTGGTATAATTCCAGTATTTATGTTGGGAATCTTGAGAGCCCGTTTTTATGCAATAGAGAAGGAAGAGATGAGTAGCTTCCCAAGCAACACATTAGTAGTCAATAGGCGAGTAACCGTGCAGTGCAGTTGGTTGCCGCTTCTTCTGCACTTGCGCCTAGGAAACGGCATAAACTTAGCTGTAAGTAACGATTTGACGTCAACATTTGTGCAAAACAAAACAAATTGACTATTATTATGAGATATTATAAATATCTTATGATAAGAAAGATATTTTGATTTGATTTGATTTGACCTATTACTATTTTGATTCCATTTTGACATCATCGCCTTTAGGTCTTTCTGCTATAGGCTCATTCTATCCCGTTAGAGCGGGTGTGTAGCCATGTGGTTACTGGCAGAGTAGAATAGGACCACTCCAAGTCTACCCATGGATGTCGTAGAAGGCGACTTAGAAAATACAAGCTAAACAAAGTTTATAAACATCAATGAGAGCTCTCCAACCCGTCTAGCCAGCGTGGAGTGTGGGCCAAATCCTCTGACTGCTCTGGCTAATAAATGGCTCTGGTAGTGCAGAGAGGGTCGTGTTCCTACAGTGGAGACTAAAAAAGACCTGATGATGATGATGTTCCTGTCAGGGATTATGACGTGATAGTGTAGTGTATTTGAATAACTGAGTCTTCGTTTTTCTGCATTAATAAATCTAAAATCACGTTCAAAGTGGATGTGATCAATGACAAGTGTAATGACTGTAATGACACTATAATACCCAATTGGTAAATTAGTATGTACCAATGTACCTAAATTATGACATTTTTAAGAATAGAAGTTTTTTGGTTTGAGTTTTTGGCTGAAGTCAAGGAGTTCGGTTGGGTTTGCTTAAATTATTTTACAAATTGATTTTAGTGGACTTTTTAATATGAAATTGGTGTTGTTTGGTGTTATAAATGCTCATGACATGAAAAATGTGTGCAATAGGTAAAGTGGACAGTCACAGTACGGCTGTAGTGATATTTATTTTGCGGACTGTGTAGGCGTCTTCGGGTGTCGTCCGCCACTCAATCGTCTATGTAAACCAGTGGACTCGTATAGATTTGTGCTCCCTTGCAGCAATCAAAGGCCTGCACCACCCTTTGATTTTCTTGTTACGATTAGGTTAGGATTAGGAATAAAGAACAAAATTAAAGATAGGCTCTAAAGGACTTGTATCCAGAGCCGTAAAATTATTTAATAAAAAAAAATGATTTTTGGCTTCAAACTACGTCAAGCGAATGCCCCGGACGGGTTCATTCGCGGACGGACTCTACATACGACAGAGACAGAGGTTTCAGCTATCTCCATCGCACATAGGTTTTGAGACAGAGACGGACTGAACTCGTCCGGGGCCACCGCTTGACGTAGTTTCAAGCCTTAGAAGGACCCGCGCCAAGCTCAAGCCAGACTTTTTTGACTTCAAGTTAATCATCGGTTCCGTAATAAGCCTTCTTACAAAGTACCTTCTTTGACTCCTTTATAAGTATTATATGATCTTCTTCTGTACTTTATTCCATTTATATGCATTATTAGTCGCAAGGGAATCTTATTAGGGTACGGCAAAATGGCGACGAAATAATTTTTCATTGCTGCCGCTTTTGTTGACTGTTTATTGTGAATTTTCAAAGAATTTTCATAATAATGTCTTCACATTCATAGGTTGAATATATCTCTCCCATCTCATCATCTCATCTCCCAATTAGTGAGAGGCGGAAGCGGTGTTGCTGGTCAGGGCTTTGGCCATCTCCAGCGAATTGCTGCCGCCGCCTGCAAGTACAGGCGGAGCTCAGGGTTAGCCACTGGCTGTTGCGTCTGTAAGGCACTAGTTCGATCCTCACTGGCCGCGACTTGTACCTCTGAGTTTGAACTCATGTACGATCATTTACAACTACCACCATTTGTTTCCGGTGAAGAAAAACATCGTGAGAAAACGTATGCGAAATGAAGAAAGCAGTGACAAATCAGTCGATTATCTCTGCTGAAAATTGTCGTCTCTTTTCATACAATGATACCAACAAGAGCTTGGCACTTAAATGTGTTATCATCATCATCTAAGTCTCCACTGCAGGAGCACCACCCTCTCTGTACTACTAGAGCCATAAATAAGTCAGAGCAGTCAGAGGATTTGGCCTACACTCTCCACGCTGGCCAGATGGGTTGGAGAGGTCTCATTGATGTTTTTTTGCTTTGTTTAGCTTGTGTTTCCTAAGTTTCTTGCTTGTGTTTCTTACATGTATAAATACATAGAAAGAGGTACTTTAGTAATTCTCTTAAAATACTAAAGAACTTACTTAAAGTACCTCTTTCGACGTGTTTATGACGAAAGATGGGAAAAACACATCACCACATCCTCAATCGGCTTCAATGTGTGGTTCTCGAAAAAAATATACAACGTGGAAGGGACATACCCGTAATAAATCGAACCACGGGCTAAACTAGATCACTAAAGTATGATGAAATTAAAATAACAGAAAAAAAAAATTTACATTCCCATACAAAACGCCCGGGCGGCCTACTTTAGCCCGTGGTTCGATTTATTACGGGTATGTCCCTTCCACGTTGTTACTTCGATATCGTGGGGGGTGAAATGAAAGTTATTAATAAACATATTTCATTGTTATATACATACATTGTTAGCAGTAAGTGGCTTCTTGTGTGGTAAGTGGTAAATGGATGCTGAATGATGCCATACTTTTCAGTAAAATTTTCCCGTAGTCGAATTTTAAATTTTTGAGTATTATTTCTTTCCAAACTTATTTCTAAAATTAAAACATCCCCGTCATTGTAACGTTTTCTTCGAGTCATGTTTTGTAAAAGCAAGTCTATCACAAGTTAAAGAAAGTACAGAAAACTTACTAATGCCTACATACAAGAAAAATGCAGGACATAAGTAAGTTATTATAAAAACTAGAATAGAGAGTATGCATGCATTTTTTTATATTTTTAATCGATAGTCCTCGTCGAGAAATAGCCGCAAAAAAAACCAGTGCCGAAAAACATGTATATGGTGTAGAAAATAAATATTGAAAATAGCAAGTAGATTATAACAACTAAAACACGCCATTTTCCGCTAGAGACAGAAGCTGTCAACGCATGTTTTTCTTTTTTGGGTACTTTCGATATTATCAGCCAGTGATGTTTGTTAAACCTCTATATAAAAGTACATACATTTCGAATGTCATCGATAGTCAAACTACATGGACGGACAGTCCTACCGAACGCACCCGAACTTGTCATTTCCCTTTTGTGAACTTTGTCGTCATTTCTCTTTTGCTTTACAAAAGTTCCCGCGCAATATTTGCATATTATCAATAATTTATTTCTTATAAAAATAAGAGTCAGTAAGAAAAATAATTAAGATGGCTAACGTTACCAGTCTACATCTGATGATTGCACGTTGCGTCCTTATCACGGCTGTTTCAGAGCACACATTAGCCATTTCTTTTCCTAACATGTCAAAGAAGGTGTAGGTGGAGGTCCATAGTCTCTGCCTACCCCTGTGGGAAACAGGCGTGATAGTATGTATGTATATAAAATGTCAAAAGCTACCCAAATATGCTGAAGACAGTATAAATTGTAGAAGAAAGAAGCCGGGACCATTCAAACGATTTGTTTTTTTTTTTATAAAACCAGATACATATGACAAAATATATATTTTTATAGAGTACTTTTCTTGAATATGGGTACGACGTTGAAAATCCCCCTCTATTAAACACCCAAGACTCAGGACAGTTCAAAAAAGGCAATTAGGATTGTTAATTTTTTTAACCCCTAATTTTTATTTTTTTATATCAAAATATAGCGTATTCCAAGAAAGTAATTTAAATATTTTGTCATTACGGCTTAGTTAATTTTTATATTTTTTTATAAAAATCATGTCAAAGACAAAGTCGTGTCATAACAAAACAAACGGCCAAGCCCAATACATATTTGAAAAAAAAACCACGCTAGTGTCATAATAGTCAGTGTCAGTGTCATTCAGTGAATTCAGTTGCTTGTGATTGGCGGAAAATTCTTTTCTTAGTTATGATTGGCTGAAACGGTGACATTTGACGTTATTGTCATTTGACGTGATGGATAAATACAATAAAGGCGACTCGTATTTTTTAATAAAAGAACATAAATAAGCTTAAACCGATACAGCCACGGAGTAAGGTCAAACAAAGGTCATACGTTTGTTTGAAGAAATATCCAAAACCGTTGATTATTTTGGCAAAAAAATGACCCACAACTGTTCATTATTTCTGTATCACGAAACGGATTTCAAAATAACGCTTTCCAAAAAAATTTACAATGCCCATTCTCCAACTTGCCCTAGGGATAGAACTATGTAATAATGTTTTTATCTCACGCTGCAAAACACGTACTCAGCACGATTCTCTCTGCACTCTCCATAGTTTATGCGCCCATTGAGTGTCGGATCAAGTGATTTATGCTGATCGCAAGTGATGCATAGTACAGAGAGCGAAAGAAATTTCACACTCACACCGGTCGGCTACAAACTATTTGAAGCCGTACGAAAAAAATTCGGATTTTCACTGTGAGATTTTTCATTAAGTTTATCAATGTTCTTATCTCACTTTCATTTCATGCTCGTATCATTTTATATTCTTTCCGCGCAGAGAATAAAAGCCACTCGAGGAGATATGCGTAAATCTCTGTCTAGCATTATCGTCATCATCATCATGTCTTTTTTAGTCTCCATTGCGGGAGCACGACCGTCTCTGTACTACCAGAGCCATAAATATGGCTCTGGTATATATATGGCCATATATACTGGCTAATATTAGCCACAGCAGTCAGAGGATTTAGCCTATACTCTCCACGCTGGCCAGGCGGGTTGGAGAGGTCTTACTGATGTTAGACCTCTCCGTGTTTTGTGTAGCTTGTTTCCTAAGTCGCCTTCTACGATATCCACGGGAAGACTTGGAGTGGTCCTATTCTACTCTGCCGGAAACCACATGGCACGGATTCGTCTAGTACCCCATGACTTTTTTAATTTTCCTTTTTACCCCCGACGAAAAAACGGGTGTTATAAATTTGACGTGTCTGTGTGTCTGTCCGTGTCATCGTGGCTCCTAAACAAATAAACCGATTTTTTATCGAAAGCCTTGCCTGCCGAGATGTTCTTAGCTGTTTGATAAAAATCGATTCATTTCAGCCGTTCAAAAGTCACTGGGAGTAAAGGCTTGAAACTCAAGGGTCTTTTTGATTCGTCTGACAAATGAACTTGTTTCAACTTCACGCCTAATCGCGCTAAGATTGACATTTAGGCATTACGACGCTAGGCTCAGACTACACCGTAAAGGACAAAGACATGATAGTGTAAGATCACAGAAGACAGTAAGATTAATTCTCTCCTCTATTTGACTTTACGTTCTACGTGGAAAGAGAAGCAGCTGGTACATTCTGCGTTTGTTTTTCTCAAAGACTGACTGTAGATAAAGCGAAAGAGGTCTGTCAGGATCGTAGCAAGTGCAGGTCTCTAGTCTCTGCCTATCCCTGTGGGAAACAGGCGTAATAGTTTGTATGTATGTAGACTGGCATGGAAGAAGAATGAATGATAGAAGACCCAACAAAGAATCAAAATTACTTGTCAAAACAGTCTACCATTTGCGAGGAGCCGATACTACGAATCACAAATAGCAGCTATAAATCAAATGGTTCCAGCCGGTGGGAAATATTTTTAATAGATCGTGATATCTTTAATCAAAGTTGGCTGAGATTGCACTGCGCTGCGTAAAATAAAATCTAACCAACGCGTCATCGTTGTGTCGACGTAGCACTGTCACTGCGTCGACGTAGCACTTTTACATAGGTATAAATTATAATAATGATTCATAACCACAGTATTTCACTCAATTTTTTTTCATTAATTACATCAAAAAGTAACATGATCCGAGAACAAAACTAAATATTCAAATTGAATAATGAAATAAGAAATGGTCGAAAAATACCATGTGAGCAGGACTTGAACCCGCGACCTTAGTCTCAATACGACCATGCTCTTACCATCTGAGCCATCACCATTTTTCACCGTTTCTTATTTCATTATTTAATTTGAGTACTTTAGTACTGCATCTTGAATGCCTAAAAAACCCTATAAAAACTAATTATTATATTGCGTTCATAAATAATAAAGTTATGAGCCTTTCAAATCCTCAAGGTAAGGGAAACTGTCGACTTACAGAAAAAGGATGCACATACTGCTTTTGTGACGTCAAAGCTATTAGGTATAGCGCGTACGCTTAGATCATCGCGTACGCAAGAGATAGCGAGATATTGTCTCCACCACGCTCATACTTTTCTTCATGCTAGTATTTGAAATGCTAATTTCCGCTTCATTTAATTACCAATAATGTTGCTGATTTCACAAATTAATTTCATTGTTTTTTGGTTAAAAAATATTGTACAAAATTAAACACAGTCCAGTTATTATAAATAGAAAATGCGTCTTACGTTTATTGGAGCCTCTATTTTCTGGCACTTACCTGAAAAGAAAAAAAATCACATTAAAAACATTTCCGCGGCTATCCGAAGGAGGGTAATGCAAAAGAGGAAGAAATAAGAACAAGATGGAGTGAAGACATCCAAAAATACGAGAAACTGTGAATGGAACTGGCGTTAAATATAGATGAGATATAGATATAATAGAGATGAGATATAAAGATAATAGAGATGAGATATAGAGATAATAGAGATGAGATATATATATATATATTTATTTATTTCCAAAACAGCTAGTTTTTACAGGCTTTCCCTAATGCAACATAGCTATAGACCATTTAACAAAGAATATAGAGATAATAGAGATGAGATCTAGAGATAATAGTGATGCCCTTGTCCAGCAGTTTTAAAAGTATAGGTTAATAAAACATATACAGGCATGGACGAATTTAAGAGGACTGACAACATTTACACTTTGAAGCTTACGAATTCGATTCTTAGTATATATGTTGTAGCTAGATAGAGGAGCTACTAGTTCGACAGAAGACAGTTTCGTAGTGGTGCCGCTTAATTTCGGAAAGATGGCGGTATAATCGTTCATTTCCTACGAACAAACAAGCGCCGCCATCTTTGATTTCTCGTGGATATCATCAGCCTAAGTACCCAGCATCCTTTGTATGGACAGCGGGCAAAATAGTAGTGACATCTAGAAACAATTATAAAGGATTGTGGCTTTCTAGCAGAGTACGCTTTGTAGGGTTCCGTACCCAAAGGGTGCAAACGGGACCCTATTACTGAGACTCCGCTGTCTGTCCGTCTGTCCGTCTGTCCGTCTGTCCGTCTGTCCGTCTGTCCGTCTGTCCGTCTGTCCGTCTGTCCGTCTGTCCGTCTGTCTGTCCGTCTGTCTGTCCGTCTGTCACAGGGCTCTATCTCTTGAACCGTAATAGCTAGACACTTGAAATTTTCACCGAGTATGTATTACTGTGGCCGCTATAACAACAAATACTAAAAATAAAAAAAAGATTACTATGACCAGTATAACAACAAATACTAAAAATAAGATAAAGTTGAAAATTAAAGGGGGTCGTCATACAAGAAACGTGTTTCTTCAGCACTTTGAAACATTGCACGGAGGTACGGAACCCTTCATGTACGAGTCCGACTCGCACTTGCACGTTTATTTTTTTAAATAAAGTTGTGATATTTGATAAACTTCACTTTTTTATGTGTGTTATCATTATATTAATGTTATTTATATGGGATTGTCAGTCCTATGGTATAAAAACATTGACCTACTTGAAACTATACTTTAAAGAGTAAACATTTTTTTACAAAATTAACCACACCACCGATACCTATATATTCTTTATTATGATACATGTACCAAACTTTACGATGGCTTACACTTTGCATGATTAGTTTTTCATCCTCATATAATATTCATTCTTATTTAACACTTCATTCATAAGACCTCCGTGATGTAATGGTCAATACGGTAGTCCGCCAATATGTAGGTACTGGGTTCGATCCCCAGCCTGTTAGAAATGAAGCCAGGGCAAGTTGGAAAATGGCCTTTTTCTAAATGTCCTGGGTCTTGCGTGTTTATACCTACTATATATACTCGTTTGTATTTATATTAAAATATAGTATCGTTGCGTTAGTATCCCATAATACAAGTTTAAACTTACTTTGGGGCTAGCTCAATTAGTGTGATAGTGTCCTCATATTTTTATTATTTATATATAAGAAAATACAGCACTCATAACTTTCTCCTTTTTTAAGTCGGTTGAAAAAAAGAAAATGCTTTTTTGATAACTCCTTAAAATATTATTTTATGGGATATTATTAATTGCACATCAAATAATCTCATAATTTATATACTTTTTTACATGAAATAAATCAACAATGTCATCTTAAATACTGACTACACAGCAAATTAATACTGACTGCACATCAAAGTTACTATGTTAGGGCAAACCTATAGGTTAGGTTATGTTAGAACTGCGGCCAACACACGCACGAGCCGAACGAGCGAAGCGAGCGTGCTACGGCAGCGGCCGGCGAGTGCTAGGAAAGTTCAATCCATTTTACTACGCCACAAGTATAAATTTCACTTTGTTTAGTAATATTTTCAGTTGAGTATTTTGCTGTGCAATGTGTAATTTTGATTTGCGTTTAATACTACCCTTATTTTATTTTCATCTAGTTTGTATAACAGAAAGACTGTTGGTAGTTCAGTGGTCGTTTTCAACTTCCGCCAAGTTTTTATTACGAGAGAAAGTTTGGCTAAGCTCCAAAAGTCAAGGAGCAGCGAATTTAAGCTTTGGAACTTAATTTAAGTTTCCACAAGTTTAGTAAAAAAAAAAACCAATAAGTTATATGTGATTCTAATGGAAAAAATCGCTTCCTTATGAGGTATAACAATATAAAATAAACTTACTATAATTTCGTGCCAAAGCTGGTTGACGTCAGGCAGGCGGCCGGTCGTAAAACTGTAGCGTTTAAACGGTTCCGGCTATTTCTTCTCGATTTTTTATGGTTTTCTGCATCCTTGGGTGAGTATTGAGATGCATTTCAAGAACTTTTAGAGAAGAAAAAGCAAGAAAGTAAAGAAAACTTTTGGAGGAGAAAAAAACTTTATATTTAAAGAAGAAAAAGCAGTAAAGGGCACCCGAAATAGCACAGCTGAGGATGCAACTGGGAACGAGCTTAGATGAAAAAGAACGTCTGATATCGTGTTAAGAGTTATGAAGTCTGGTTAAGAATTATAATATAAATTAATTTTCCAAATCTCGCATTTTTAGGGTTCCGTAGCCAAATGGCAAAAAACGGAAGCCTATTATAGATTCGTCATGCCTATCTGTCCGCCCGTATGTCACAGCCACTTTTTCCGAAACTATAAGGACTATACTGTTGAAACTTGGTAAGTAGATGTATTCTGTGAAACGCATTAAGATTTTCACACAAAAATAGAAAATAAACAATAAATTTTGATGGCTCCCCATACTTAGAACTGAAACTCAAAAATTTTTTTTTCATCAAACCCATACACAGACTGACTTTTAAACCACCAGCCAAATTTCTGGAGTAAGTTCAGTCCATGATACTGAACTACATTCCATAAAAACAATTAACGAAAAACTAAAATAAAAATTAGCCTTTTTAATACAAATCAGCGCTCAGTCAAACGGATTTTCTATGGGAGGACAAAAAATTTTCATCGATTTTTAATAACTTTTTTTATAGAAAGTAGTTCAGTATCATGGACTGAACTTGCTCCAAAAATTTGGCTGGTGGTTTAAAAGTCAGCCTGTATGTGGGATATCTATGGATAGGTCTTTGAAAATGATATTGAGTTTTCTAATATTATTATTTTTTTAAACTTAATAATTTGCGCGAGAGACACTTCCAAAGTGGTAAAATGTGTCCCCCCCCCCCCCTGTAACTTCTAAAATAAGAGAATGATAAAATTAAAAAAAATATATGATGTACATTACCATGCAAACTTCCACCGAAAATTGGTTTGAACGAGATCTAGTAAGTAGTTTTTTTTTAATACGTCATAAATCGTAAAATGTTACTTCCTGCTACGGAACCCTTCATGGGCGTCCGACTCGCAGTTGGCCGCTTTTTTCCTGTTCACTCTTACGAGTAATACTCATTTGTTTTTTGTTTTTTAGTCATTCCAAATTAGTAGTACTCAAACTAAAAGTTTAGTTTAAAGTTTCAGCTTTTATTTAGTGAACTTCAATTGTATTTATTTCTTATTTTCAATAGGTAAATACTAAGTACACTCAAACTTAATATTTAATTAAGAAATGATGATTAAATACTTCATGCCTACATTTAATATTTCGTAGAATATAGGCCATAAAATTATCCTCACCAAAACTTAAGTTCTTAGTGAATAAATTTATTGAATACTCGGAATTTTTTCTCCGAAGAAAAACTAAGCCCCAGACTTAGTATAATCTGTTTTATTTCTTGTTTAATTAATTTAATGTCTACCTGAGTTAGACGTCTCTTCTATGCTTGGTCCGGTCTCTTGGCTTAAAATTCATATCTTTGTTAAAATCTAGTTATAGCTTTAATAATTCTAGTCTAGCCATTTTTTATCTGCGGATGAAAAATATTCCTTTTTTTACAAAATAGTGCCTTAAATCCTAGTGATAGTATACATCGGTAAAAAGTCTCAGAAAAGCAAAATTCTCAACAATTGCTTTCTTAGATGACACGTTCCATAGGTAGTATTAACTTTTGATAATTTTTAATTCAACTTCGGCAGAAATTATAAAATTATTTTGCAAAACAGTCTAAATTAAAGGAAATGAGGTACTGAACAAACATAAAAAATCCCACTGAATGTAATTCTTACAGAAACAAACCGGACATAATTATGTATTGATTCAAACTAGATAAAGGTTACTTCAAATTCAGTCCATGATACTCAACAGCTTTTTCCAAGGAACATACCTATTATATACCTATTGAAATATGACACATATTTTTCGGTCTACCATACCGTTACCGATCAGCTGATATGAGTTTTTATGCAAAGCAAATAAACATTTTTCGTATTACGATATATGTGCCTTGGTGAAAGTTATTCAGTATCACAGATTGAAATCACCATTAAAATAGTTTTTGTATATTTTGTTAGACGTTATAATATAATATTTAAAGGGATTGTTGCACACATGTATAGGGAGCCGGCTAGGTCACTGAACACCTACCTGAAATTTACATTTTTGGGTCGATATCAATGCCTAATAGGTAAATCCGATAAATTCGTAGCCTTTTATAGTACATTTGGATTAAAATATCGTAATTGAGGTTAGGTGAGTTCCGCCAAAATGGCCGACACCCAATAAGTCAACTGACTGAATTTTTGTACACTATGAAGATCACGAAAAAACAAATATATGATCGTCTTAATTGGTTTTTGATATTTTTCTGATTTTTAGGGAAGTGTTCATGACCTAGCCTGTTGGACTCCCCTTTACTAACATAAGAATAAAAAAAAACATATCTTAATTATCGAATCTGCTCTCAAAATTTTACAAGATTTAGTTGAGAAAAGCGACCTGTGTGAAGCAGAGCCGAACATACATACGAAAGCATTTTTACCCAAGCTGAAACAGACGCTTCGCCCTCGCTCAGTCAAACAACGCCGCATCATTAATCAACTTCATTACAGAACCGAAGTCCTTAAAAATAACTTGAAACGTCGGGAATTCGATATCCGTTGTTCCCGTTGTTTTAAGTGGAATAAAGATCAGATCGGAATTGAGCTTGGCTTTGTCTTTGTTGAGTCACGGATTTTATTATGTTTGCAAGTTCGTGACTAAAGATGAGTTCCACAGTTTTTAAGTAAATAACCTCTAAAAACTGTGTAATATTTAAATATTTAAGTAACCAAAGGGCTGGCAATAAGGATGTTGACTGGGTCCGAAAAATTGTATTTTATTTAGTCTAAAATAATGGGCGCATATTTTTCGGTTTGTCAAAGTAGTAAAAACTTAAAAAGATACAGCGCGTTAAGTTTCAAAATCCGTGAAGTAAAGAGACTTATTATTCTCTTTATTTATTTTAATTCTTAGGTAATGTTTTATTATAATACATTTTTAATAAGTAAAATATAAAACATACGTAATATAAAAAATTAACACACTACGAGTATCAAAAGCCCCAACCAATATTATTATTTTTATTGTGAGCAGTACGGTACAGTTTACAATTTATCGAAAATTTTTGCGTTAGTTGCCGTGCGATAGTTTATAAACTCTCAGTGTTCACATCACAGTCATACGGTTACATTCATATAATTTAGGCTGGGCCTGATGTGGATAATCTAAGTTTTGGTCCCGCTTCCACGCACAAAAATTTGCTCTAGCCGAAGTGAGACTTCGTGACCAAGCGGAGTGAAAAAATTATGGTAGGTCAATGAGGCTGGTTTTGGTTTAAGGGTTTTTTCGTTTTACAAAGAATATTTAAGAGTTATTTAAAACATTATGATACCTGCCTTATGTTTAATACAATTATTATCCCAAGTTACAAGGGCTAATTTATTGTATTTCTTGAATACTTTCCGTTTTACGAGTAGTATAATTCTAAGGTGATTTAGAGGCAACTTCGCAATTTTTTTAGAAAATTTTAAGCAATCGTGTTTTCGAAACATATAATGTATAGAGTTAGTCCTGAACTTTGCTGTATTTTTATTTCAAAGTGAGTATTTCGTTAATATTGATTATATTTAAGATCGCTCTAAGAACTTTAGGGTACTACTGGCTCCTAAAACAAAATAATTAGCATAATTCAAAATAATCAAACAAACTAAATCATAAATTAGAGAGATAGTATGCTTTTAACTGACATTTAAACCAGCACAAAGTTTTAATAATATGCTACATTATATGTAATTTCATTTATATTAGCTGAAAGTGTCAATTTTCCCGTTTTACGGCGCTGTTTGAGTCATTAGACACGGTGGCGCGTAAACACACCCATAAAAATGGCCAACTGTATAAATAAAAGTTTGTTAGTTCCCGACAAATAGGCGCTCGAGATAAGGCCGGAGCTTTCGAAGCTCGAGAGTAGTTTTGGGTAAAGTTAATTAACTTATTAGGAAAATGAGATTGCAGACGTCCTAAAATAAATTGGCAGGTGCGAGTCGGACTCGTACATGAAGGGTCCGTACCTCCGTACAATGATTTAAAACGCTGAAGAAACAGGTTTCTTGTATGATGGCCCCTTTAATTTTTTACTTAATCTTATTTTGACGTGACAACGTCTTAAATTAGGTTGCGGCTGGGAGTCACTTATGAAAAAGTGTAACGCTCGGTAACGTTACGATGAGTCACCGAACGAGAGAGAGGCCCGCCGAATGCCTTGCGTCTCTCTCCCACTCAACTATGATCGGTCTGCCGCCGTTGTCACGTAAAATCTTCGCCCGTAAAACCGACTTTACAGGCAACCATTTTTTTTGGGTACGGAACCCTAAAAAGGAGGGGTAAGAAGTAACCGAAGGGCACATAGAAAGAGATTAATGAGTGTAGATGAAGCGAAAGAGGTCTGTCAAGAATTCAGGATCGTAGCAAGTTGAGGTCCGTAGTATCTGCCTACCACTGTGAGAAACAAGCGTAATAGTATGTATGTATTTTGAGGCCAGAGGGATCGCCGTGGCCATAAACTGGTCAATGGTGATTTGAAATTGAAGCTACAGTGTAACCATTTCAACTCAATAAGAAGAAGAAGATTTCGAGGCTTTTTTGATATCTTCTTTACACTTTACTTTTTTTGTTTTTATTGTGTGTGTATGCCTCCTTTACATGTTGTCCTTATTTCACATGTTGTTAATTGTAAATGTCTTTTGTGCACTTAGTTTTTTTAAGACTGGTGATAGGTTTATAAATCAATTGTTGAGACCTGTTAGTATACCGTGATTAATAGAAACAAATACATTTGATTCAATTTAATTGTATTGGTGCAAAACACTGTTTTTCATTCATTCATTTAAAAGGAACTGATTCCTTTCTCTAACAAACTACAGTATTTCCTACAAGCAATACATTACCGGGAAACAACCCATAATGTACCAAAATTCAAACTAACGACACGAGTTTAGAACTCATTACCTCTGCGGTTAATCTCATGTGCCGCTTCGATGCCTGCCAATGTAATAAGCCAGCAAACAGCTATAAACAGCCTGATTATAGACAGATACTTATTTTCTCACTTTTCATGACTGCCTCCGTGGTCCAGTGGTCAAGGCGTTTGCTTTGTGATCTGGATGCCGTGGTTTCAAATCCTACTAGGATGCATACTTTGCCAAAAGTTGTTTCCAGTTTGATTAGGATATTGCAGGCTTGAATCACCTGATTATCTGAAAAGAAAGATGATTCCGTGCTTCGGAAGGTACGTAAAGCTGTTGATGAACGCTGAACGCCATCTAGCGTTTGTTTAAACCTATCCCAGGATTGGTTGTGGTCTATTTGAGTTGCGGATGTCAGACTTAAAAACCCGGTAAGTAACATCGTTAAATCACCTAGAGTTAGATAGCGGACCCTGGTTTCTAAAGCGTTACCGCTAAGAATGCAATAGGCTCGGATGATGATTATGACTCACATCTCAGCGTATTCCCACTTGCATCTTCAGCTGTATTGCTGTGAAGCCCTGGGTCTGCATTCCGGCTTCATTTTCTCCATTTCGCACGGTCATGAGCATCCTTGGTTATAAGACCAACGGCAGCGTTTTTTGCGGCCAGCATTTCTTGGATCTACAACATCTGTTGGGGCCCGGCGGAGGCGGCATGGCTATGCGTTCGTGTCCCACGTAACTTGTCGTTTTCCGCAAGACATGACCGTACCAGCGGAGGCGACTGTCTTCTTGTTTATCTGCTATGTCACGGACATGAAGGCTGCCGCGAATGCGGGTGTTTCTCCGCAAAACTCCACATATCCAAAGCAACATTTGCATCTCTATGACACACAGTTTCTGCTTGTACCGCGCAGAGTGGTTTTCCACGCTTCACTGCTATATAAATTACTAGCAGTCCACCCGGGTGGTACACACTTAGCCTATGTCACTCGGGGATAGTGTAAGTAGCTTTCCAACGGTGAAAGAATTTTTTAAATCGGCCCAGTACTTATTGAGCCTATTCATTACAAACATACAAACATACAAAAATAGGTACAAATCTTTCCTCTTTATAATATTAGTGTAGATTATTCTTCTTCTTCTTATTTAAGAGTGGCTCTTGTCGGTGGAGTATGCGCCAAACTTTTCGATTCTCTGCCTTACTCTTTAGTGCTTGATACGACATGAACCCTACTTTTTCTTTCAGTTGGTCTTTATAGCTCTTTCTTGGTGGTTCTGGACCTCTTCTACCTTTAATTGATCCTTCTAGTATGTTTTAAAATAAGGAATCATGTCCTATTAAGTGACCAATAATTTTAATTTTCTATTTCACCCAGCAGTTTCCTTTTCTCTCCTACTATTTCTATTACGTCCTCTTTGGTTTTCCTTTCCGTCCAACTGATATTTTCCATTCAACATCTCGAAAGCTGCCAGACTGTTAATAAATCATATATTGTAAAATATATATATTATTATATTAAATGGTAAATATTATTGGTGTGAACTGACCCTTATGGACGATATGTGTGTGTGTAAGTTGCAGATAGATAAACCATCGCTCTGCGAAAGGATACAATAAAAATACAGATTCTTTATCACCTACAATGTAGGTATACGTCACGGGTATTAAAATCTACTTTATACTTTATAGCCTTAACAGGGTTTATGAGGACATTTCAGATAAAATATATCACGATTTTCCGTCTCCAAAATATGTATCTTGCAAAGTTAAGGGGTTTATGGGCAGAATATTTATTTTGAACTTGCATCGTTTAAAAATAATACAATACAATAAACTCTTTCGTACCAAATGACATTAAATTACAAAATTTAAAGTTAGGACAACATATAGTATAAGGTACAAAAGGTGACCTTATCACCGAAGAAATCTCTTAGAGGCAACCACAAAGAGTAGAAGTGCAAAGTATATCCAGATTATTTTCATAATTTATTATAATATTTTATTAACTATATATTTAATTAATCTAAAATCATGTTAAAAATGGATATGATAAATATCAAGTGACACTATTTTGTGACGTTTAATTTTTGACTCAGTAATCTACCCAATTAGCTAAGCTACTAACAATAGATTGAATTGTAAGTTCTCACTTTTAAACGTTTAAATGTATCAAGACTTAAATAAAACAGCTTATATCAAGCATAATTATATCAAGCTCACACTTTTAAGATTGAAGTTTTCTAAATGTCCTAGACAGTTGAGAACAAGGATTTTGTGTTTTGTCGTCTATTATAAAACACAAACCTTATAACTAGGTTAAAACTATTATGCGTTCAAATCAAGTTGACATAAATAGATTTTATTTTTAATTTTATTTTTTTAGTACATCCACAGATTAAAGTGTAAGTGCTTTCTTTATTAGGTTCCACACTCAACTTGTAGCCAATAATGAATTGTCATTACATATACATTCGTAAATAAGTAAGTAAATAAGTAGCGAGCACAACAAAGCATTTGAAGTGTATCAATCTATTTAAAATGTAGAGATTTAATTGACGGAAGGGCCTCTCTAACTAACGTGTAACTGTGTGTGAGTAAGGTGAATAGGTTTGTATGAGTGTGTGTGTGTGTGTATGTATGTGTATAGATCATAACATAATATATAACAAACTTTTCTTAAATGCTGACTATTGCTAACTGATTTAGAATGAATTTGCATTCAGTCCATCTTTTGTACTCATACCATTGTGCTCAATAAATTGCACCATTGTATTAAATAAATAAATAAATGAGATAGTGTCATTTTAAGATGTCAATTTGATTTGGCCGGATATAAAAGTTGAAACCATCATCGTTATCAAAATGAAAAGGCGCTCGGCTCCACCGAAATGAGCGGCGCTCTTGTCGGTGGAGTTTGTTCCATTTTTTTCTATCTTCCGCCAACTTCTTTACATCTTGATACGACACCGCTATCACCTTTTCCTTGACTTGCTTTATATGCTTGCCCCTAGTGTTGGGCAGTGGCGACACTAGTGCTGGCGGGGAGCCCATAGAAAATGATTCCAGAAGATCTTCGCTGGATATCAACCACGATGTAGAAGGCAAATGGAGAAACCACTACACTATCGTTCTCTAAAATTGGGGTATGGAAATGACAGAAAATATAAGTCTTAATCTACCTAGAATTTTTTACTGCCTATAGACGAATGCGACAAGCAATACGATAACTTTTCGAAAAATATAGTGAAACCGTGGAGAACCAAATAACACAACTAGACAAATATATCTTTGTATATAAGTGTATGTATATATGGGTATTAGGGGTATTATATTGTTTCTTAAGTATATATTATATACTAGCTGTGCCCGCGACTTCGTTCGCGTGGTTGTCGGAATGTTATATAGCCTAAAGCCTTCCTCTATAAATGGACTACCCAACAAAAAAAGAATTTTTCTAATCGGACCATTAGTTCCTGAGATTAGCGCGTTTAAACAAACAAACAAACAAACAAACAAACAAACTCTTCCGCTTTATAATATTAGTATAGATGTAGTGATTGTAGGTATATTATTTATGTTATATCGTATAAGTATATTCATAAATTAATTGTAATACTTTATAATATTTATTTTTGCACCGCAACTGATTTTATCTGTTTTTCCCTATGGTTGACTGGGAGAGAACGCTATTAGCGTTAAGTCCGCCAGTTGTAAACAATTATTATTGTGGATCAATAAAGTTTTAATAAATAAATAAAACAAATATACAGAGATAAGACATATATCATTAGGGACCCCTTGAGTCCCCCGTGGTTTTGCCTTGCCCTAAACCCGATATTACACTTCCTGCGTAAAAGCCAAAGAGCTTGGAATGTACCTTGTAAAAGCGGAGTCGGATATCAAATGAAACATGATAATGCCTGTATGGATGACATCATTCTATGCCAAAACACAAAACGGAAATGAAGACGACCAAATTATGAAGTTCGGTTTAGATAATTGTAAATTAATAAACACAGGTAAAGGAAAAAGCTATTTAAGTTAAGCCATTCAACTAGAGTAGCCCTCCTTGTATTATCGTGGTTGGTCTCGGATAAAATAGGCAGGTGGTGACTCGCTGCCTTAGTCTATGGGCCCCCGAAAAAAGGCTGCACTTTTTTCGGGGGCCCATTGACTAAGGCGGCGAGTCACCACCTGCCTATTTTATCCGTTTTTCTTAACATTGTTTAGGCAGGACTATGCTCCTTCCCATAGCCCATTATCCAATCCACTAGCAAATCATCCCAATAGTCCCAATATAGTTTTTTTACATTATTCCTCAATAGTCCTGCACTTACTGGAATTGTCAGTAAGAACATTGTCATAGTATTCTAACTGAAATGCCGTGTTTGTTGCTCTAGTGCAAGTGGAGGTCCATAGCCTCTGCCTACCCCTGTGGGAAACAGGCGTGATAGTATGTATGTATGTATGTATGTTGCTCTAGTACAAACTATAGCAAATCTCTCACAAGGCCTCTACATGTTGGATCTATGTCCCCGTCCAAGCTTCAAAGAACCGGGATACATCCCGTGAAGGTTAAAACTAGAGAGAATATAATAATATTATATAATAAAATTCCTTATTGCACCAAGAATACATAAAAGTAAATAAACCACCGTAACATAATAAAAGTAATTCCCACCGTACTGGTTTTTTCTCTAATTCTTTCGCCGTTACGGCAGTAAGACTTTGGAACGCGATCCCTGACACTGTTAGAACTGCTACTAGTCGTGCTGGCTTTAAGGCTTTGTTGTTCAAGCATATTATGCTCGCTCAGTCCAACCAAGTGTAATAGGTGCATTTTTAATATCCTTATGTGAAACTATTATTTGTTACTAGTGTATTTTATAGATGAATAAATATAGTATGTATCAATGTATGTATATAAGTAGATATTTATATTGTTAAAGTATAGTAAGTATTAATAATGTAGTTTATGTAGAAAGTAAATATATATCTGAATGCTTATCAATATATCTTTTGTATTCATTTTAAGTTTTCTAACAACCCAAAGGTTGGCTGTCAGATAAATGCTTTTAGCATTATGTCCGCCTATTGTGCTATACAAATTGTATTTTGTACAGTAAAGTTTAAAGAAATAAATAAATAAAATTAACAGTATGCAATGTACAATGGCGGCCTTACTGCAATAGCAATCTCTTACCGGCAACCACGCTTGTAGGACTTCAAGTAAAAGTAGATTGGGTATGGCGCAGTTAAGGCGCTGTATAGCTCCACCTTTCTTATTTGAGGGGGTGCAGTGCGATATAGTACGTACTCGTAATGAAATAAGGTTGAAAGTGGCGATATCGCCACCAGTCTCAGTTCAAACCCGTGTCTGCCATTAAGGTTCTTATTTTTCAGTTTTAATTGATTAATTATAACCAAATATTATATATTTTTTAAGTTATACTTTTTATAGACGTAAAAAAGTTGGTAGTTGTCGCTGAAAGTATCAAGTAATTTTCGATGAAACTTTTTCTAAATATAGCTTTTTGCTATTTTATTTTTTAGGTTTTAAATATTTTGATGTAATCATTTATTTTAGCATTTAGCTCAGCGCCCTAGCTAAAAGTATCACTACATAGTATAAAACATAGTCGCTTCCTGCTGTCTGTCCCTATGTATGCTTAAATCTTTAAAACTCCGCAACGGATTTTGATGCAGTTTTTTTTAATAGATAGAGGGATTCATGAGGAAGGTTTATATATATAATACATACCCGTGCAAAACCGGGGCGGGCCGCTAGGCAAGATATAATTTGAAAAACTAAAACCTTTGAGCAAGAATCTACCCGTAGTTATATTGCACGTTAAAACCAAATATTTCACAAACCGATCCATAAATCGAAAAAAAAGTGTTGACAAACTCACAATATTTTTGAAAGATATAATAAAGATCTATATTATATGATCAAACACATCTAACACAGTGGAGTTTTTTTGGCGGGAAGTCAAGGGTTTGGTTATGGTTTTCTTTAAATTATTTTGCAAATTGATTTTAGTGGATTTTAGTGGACAGTGGACACTATAATAATGAAATTGGTGTTTTTTGGTGTTATAAATGCTCATGCTCATGAACAATGTGTGAAATAGTTAAAGTAGACAGTCATTGTACGGCTGTAGTGATATTTGTTTTGCGGACTGTGTGGGCGTCTTCGGGCGTCGTCCGCCACTCAATCGGCTATGAAAACCAGTGGATTCGTATATATTTGTCGTCGCAATCAAAGGCCTACGCCAACCTTTGATTGTAACTTGTAAGGAGAAAAGAATTTTCCACGTTTTATTAACTTGTTCCTGGCTAAATACGCAGTACCGTTAAGCCATTAATTTAAAAAATAACAGTGGGTTAGTCGAAAAAAAAATTATTCCCACTTTACATGTACGGGAGCTACCCTTAAAAAAAAATTCTTCAAGACTTTATTTAACTACTTTGTCAGCGTGATTAACTATTATAGCCATGCCAAATTACATCTTTTTAACCACTGAGTCTGAGTAAAATCGCGGACAGACAGACATGGAAAAACTATAAGGGTTCCTTGTTTACTACGAAACCCTAAAAAGTGTTATTCATTCAAACTAGCTAGTACCTCAACAAAACAACTCTCTTCGAGAATTAATGAATTTTCCGGAAGAAGTTAATTTTCTTGAAATATGAGTTTGCAGCTTGACGCCTTCGTCGTATTTCTTAATTATAATGTAATATCCAGTTAGTAATTGCTTTTATACTTATTATGAGTTAACGCCTGGTAAGAATTATAGCTTCCCGTGACAGCTGGGTCACGCGATTGGCCCAAGAATACATCACCAGCGTTGCCACTGTGTGTGATTGAATTGCACGAGCAAAATGCATTTTTTAACTTAAGGGCCCAGTCCTTATTTTTAATGATTTTGACTGCTTTTTCGGAGCTGATTGGGGCCAAACTATCTTAGTAACGATATGTTAAGATATGTTAAATTGAAGTTTATTTAAATATTAAAAAAGTGAATGATGTAATAATAGTTTGTTTAAGGTGAAGATATAGGCAAATGACCTTGAAGTGGCGCCCTCATTTGAAATAAATTGTTAACTCGTAAATATGGAGATAATTTCCATATTACTCTACGTCATGCACTAGATAGCCCTTTAAATTATTTTATAAACCACCGTTGAAAGTATTTACATTAGTCCGTCTAGCTTTAAAACTTGCCTCCGCCAAAAGTGGCCACGGCAAGTTTTAAAGCTAGACGGATCACTAATAATAGTTTTAACGGCAGCTCATAAAATAATTTAAAGGGCTATCTAGTGCATGACGTAGAGAAATATGGAAATTATCACCATATTTACGAGTTATCAATTTATTTCACACTTCAAGGCCATTTGCCTATATCTTCGCCTTAATTCCAAATAACCTGGGACGTGTTTCGATTTTTTGCGGTGTGCGACGTTCATGTCATTGTTGTTTACACGGAATTTAAAACATGAAGTTGTGTATAAATTACAGAGAAATAAAGACAAAGGAAAATCCTAAAAAGTGAATGAGAAGATTTTACTAAAAAAATTTTTTAATTCATTTAAAAACTTAGTTAAAAATGTTAAACTTTGAAGAACATATACGTCGTCGGATTTCTTGCGCATACGACTGAGTTAAAAATAAAAAATACACATATATATGAAGATTGATTCATGCTTAAACACGCAATTTTTTACAATTTTTACAATAAATACACAAAAATAATTTCCTTTGTCCTTTGACCATGACCACGATCAGGTCTTTTTTAGTCTCCACTGCAGGAACACGACCCGGCTGTACTGGCAGAGTCAAAGCTTATTAGCCTATTAGCTATATTAGCCAGAGCAGTCAGAGGATTTGGCCTACACTCTCCATTCTGGCCAGACGGGTTGGAGAGGTCTCATTAATGTTTATAAGCTTTGTTTAGCTTGTTTCCTAAGTCGCCTTCTATGACATCCACAGGTAGACTTGGAGAGGTCCTATTCTACTTTGCCGGGAACCACACGGCTTAGACCTTTATTCGCCTCTTATCATCATCATCAGGTCTTTTTTAGTTTCCACTGCAGGAGCACGACCCTCTCTGGATATGGCCTACACTCTCCACGCTGGCAAGATGTTTTTTCAGGTCTCATTGATGTTTATAAGCTTTGTTTAGCTTGCGTTTCCTAAGTCGCCTTCTACGACATCCACGGGAAGACTTGGAGTGATATTCTATTCTGCGGGAACTACACGGCTTAAAGCTTTCGCCTTCGCCCCTAACGACATCCAATAGACTGAAAGCCACACTGCCGACTTTTTACAGGTCTTAATCCCCAGTGTGACAGAAATCATAGACAAATGTTTGAAAAATAAGCAATGTAAGCTAAATGGAATTCTCATCAAGAGTTACACTAAGGTTTGCGTTACACTGAATTAGCAGCGACGCAAAGAGCAGTTTAATAACAAGACATTATAAACTTTATGTTCAATGTCATAAGATACGCGGCACGGCAGCTCGCGCCGGCTCGAGCAGTCGCTTTCATTCTATCAACCGTTTCTATATCTTATGACATTGTATATAAAGTTTATAATGCCTTTTAAACTCCTAATTGAGTTCTCTAGCTGCTTTGTAGTGTACAATAAAATGCACAGCTGCTCTCAAAGTACAGCTATTACTGAGAGTAAGTATAATGGACTGCGAATGGAGGCGAATAGTTATGAAGTTATTATTTTCCTTCATGTTGGTCTGTGAGGAAATAAATGGCGTTTGCCTTGTGATCCGGAGGTCGTAGGTTCAAATCCCACTGGGAAGAATACTTTGTGAAAAGTTGTTTTCAGTCTGGTTAGGATATTGCAGGCTTGAGTTACCCGATTATCCGGAAAGAAAGATGATAACGTGCTTTGGAAGGCACGTAAAGCTGTGGGTCCCAAACACCATCTATCGTTCGTTTCAACCCATCCAAGAATTAGTTCTGGTTTACCCTTTGGGTTGCGGAGGTCAGTCGGCAGTCGCTCTGTGTCAAAACCAGTAACCTCGTCAAATTACGTCGGTTAGGTAGTGGACAACGGGCTCTAAAGCATTACCGCTGGGGATGCAACCGGGAATACGTGAGGATGATGATGATTTTATATATAGACTAGCAGTCCACCCCGGCTTCGCCCGTGGTACACCCATAGCCTATGTCACTCGGGGATAGTGTAGCTTTCCAACGGTGAAAGAATTTTTTAAATCGGCCCAGTACTTTTTGAGCCTATTCATTACAAACATACAAACATACAAAAATAGGTACAAATCTTTCCTCTTTATAATATTAGTATAGAAGTATAGATATAGATATAGATATAGAAGTATAGATAAAAGCTTATTTTTAAAAATATTTTTTAATAATTACCTACTTATTTAATATATCGCCATAAACCATAAATTTAATACCTCATTTACTCCCAAGGACTGACGCAGGTGAACCAGCTCCTGGCAGCCTTCCAGATATATCAACAAGTCTGCTTAGTAAATTGATATTACTTCCGCTTCCTTTATGTTTTAAGCGTTCTTGGCAACGAATTTTGGTTTTAATTTCTAAGTGTTATAATTATAACATAAAAGTGTTTAGTTTCGACTCCATGAGAAGAATAGTGTTTAGTTCTACCCACAGAAATAAATAATATCGTTTACATGGTTCTGTGAGAACAGTAGACCTCGTGAACCCTTAGAACCATGCAATATTCCCCTGCACTTTCCCTTTTCCCGTGGCTTAGCAAAGCCATTTCAATTAAATCCGTCTATATTAACGCTCAAACTATCCCCCTTTCCCCCCCCCACTTCCCCTTTCGGATTTTTTTTTGCAACATCTTGTGTAGAAGGTTCGATAATTATGTAGAATTTTTTGCCAAGCCAATTTTTCGTAATTTTTAGGGTATCGTACTCAAAGGGTGCAAACGAGACCCTATTAATGAGACTCCGCTGTCTGTCCGTCTGTCACAGGGCTCTATCTCTTGAACCGTAATAGCTAGACACTTGAATTATTCACCGATTATGTATTACTACGGCCGCTATAACAACAAATACTAAAAATAAAAAAAAGTTAAAACATAAAGGGGGTCGTCATACAAAAAACGTGTTTTTTCAGCGTTTTAATCTAGATCTTAATAATGGCATTAAATAGATACTTAAAATTTTCACAGATTATGTATTACATGGTACGAAACACTTCATGTACGAGTCCGACTCGCACTTGCCCGTTTATTCAAAATGGCGGAATTATGGGACTTGAAAACATAAAAAATATAATATTTCAGCCATTTCGAAAAATATTCAAAAATGTCCAAACTTTTTTGTTTAGTGGCCTTCTTCATCATCATAATCATCATCATTCACAGCCTTGAACCTCCCACTGCCAGAGGCCTTATTGAGACATAACTTTTTGTCCGAAAAACTTTTTCATTCGACAAAATTCAAGAGGTCAGTACGAGTATGTTAGGGGCAAAAAGTTATGTCTCAATAAAGCATTGAGACATAACTTTTTGTCCGAAAAACTTTTTCATTCGACAAAATTCAAGAGGTCAGTACGAGTATGTTAGGGGCATACAAAGGCAGACTGGCGATATTTAACCACTAGTTAAAGTAGGCCAATAAACTAATCAACTTTAAGAAACGATACATCAAATCTCAATAACATTTCTACTTTGCAAAAAGGTGCTGCTCACTTTAGAGCAGCTTTTAAATCTTGGTTTTAAAACAGTGTTGGAGCTGTTATAGTTTCACTTTAAAATGTATAATTCATACCCGTTCACGGTGAGAGGTGTAAATATTGAATTTTATACTACTGTGGGCTCGTAAAAATGTTATCAAAACATTCGTACTGGAAAATGCTGTTTATTACACTGATTTTTGACTGAAGATATCAAAAGCAATGTGATTATCAACAGACCAGCCATGTCAAATTACATCTTTCTAGTACTAATAGTATCTAAGTAAAACCGTGGACAGACAGACAGAAAGTAGGTGTGGTAGAGCCACGCTACCGGCAAAACTCAGTTTTGCTAGTAGCATGAATGGGCCGGCTCATCCGGGGAAGTACCACACTCTCACAGAAAATCGACGTCTGAGTAGTAGCTATGCTTCGTTCGGTGAGTGCGAGAGCCGGAGCCCCTCCCCCTCCCCCTTAAAGGCCGGTAACGCTTTTGTTACACCCCTGTTGTTGCAGTTCTCCATGGGCAGCGGTGATCACTTACCATCAGGTGACCCGCTTGTTCGTTTGCCGTCCTATGACATAAAAAAAAAGAAAATGACATAGCGAAACTATAAGGGTTCCTTAATTATTGATTTGTATGGGTTCCTTGTTAACTACGGAACCCTAAAACACATTTCTTCCCACTTTTGCTAACAAAATTGCTAAAACGTCATACAAAAACAGACGGATATAAGCTTGTGAATTAATATCACTAACCGATAATACGTTTTCATGTGTGGATATCACTTATCTTTCCATTTATCTAAATGGTAACTTTCAATGGAATGAAGTGAGATGATAAGATATAACTGATATAAGCTTTTATTGAATAAAGATAGTTATAAATATGATTAAAAGTAAGAAATCAACAACAATATACCTATCAATGAGTGAGAAATAATTAAAGAACTCTTTTTTGAGAATTATTTTATGGATACAAGTCCTATAGAGCCTATTTTTAGTTTAGTGGCTTCTTTATTCCTAACAAGTTACAATTAAAGCCCCGTCAGTTCAGAACCCAGAAAACTGTGAGTGTTTTTAAAAAATCACTGTAATTAAACTACTACTGTTTATTCCTCAAATAATTTACATAAAAATCTTAAGGACTTTTTACAGACACCCACAATAGCCAAAACACGGTTGAGCATTTTTGTCTCGATAGAAAAAAATCACAAACATACCTCTAAATTTGCCTAAATTTGCCTTTATAATACACATTACTATTTTATACAATCACCTTTTTATATGAAAATTATACCAAAAAATGTATTATCTAAATATCTATCCGTTTTGGCTACAGAAAAGATTATAAATATAATACAAAAAAAATAATAAATAAAACACTGCAAAATATCGTCGAGCACGGCTCCGGGCCTTTCTTCGCGCTTGACGAATATTTCACTGTTTGGCTATTGTCTGTAAAAAATCCTTAAGATTTTTATGTACATTTTTTGTGGAATAAACTGTAGTAGTTTAATAACAGTGATTTTTTAAAAACACGCACAGTATTGCAAATTGTGAACCCACGTCGCCTTAAAGGTTGGTCGCCTTTGATTGCTTCAAGGGAGCTTCTGATGACAAATCTATATGAGTCCACTGGTTTTCATAGCCGATAACCACCCTAACAGAAATTAGCGTTCTTGGCGCAGAAATTTAAACTTCAAAATTGATTTTTATTGATAATACAATAGATATCCCGAAAATATTGTGCTTATTATGTAATAAAGCATTATTACAAAAGATTTTTAAAATTTGTCAAATACCGTATAGTTTACTTGGACGAAAAAAAAATAAACAACTAAACCAATTTTTATAAAATTTGTATGGGCCATGCGAACGATTTGAAACCTCCCCCTTTTTTTTGAAGCCGATTGAAAAGCATTGTACGTAAACTAAAAACCCTATCACACTGTTCGTATACTAACTATCACTAGTTACTAACTACTACCACATAATACATAAGAGCTACTACCAGTAATAATATTACTTCTCTGTACGAACTGCTAACAATTTGTACAAAACTTTCAACATACTATAATTTAGTTCTAAACGAAGGCTTTGTGTTTCCGCCAAGTTGAGTAGTGTTGGCCAGCTTCCGGCGTTTCGCCATCTGCTGAGCCATTTAACTTAGGATTATTAGTTACTGGCATTTGATTACGACTCCGCCCGTGTAGTTTGAGAAGCTTCGCTAATTCCGGAGATATAATAGTTTTTTTTATTTATAATTTATTTACTTAACTTTAATTCGTAATTTTTTAAAGAACAAATCACACTGATTGAGCTAGCCCCAAAGTAACTTTTTTTAAACTTGTGTTATGGGTTACTAACTCAACGATACTATATTTTATAATAAATACATATATAGATAAACACCCAAGACCCAGGACAATTTGAAAAAGGCTATTTTGCAACTTGCTCTGGCTGGGGATCGAACCCAGAACCTCCGGATTAGCGGTCTAGCGTATTAACCATTACGCCACGGAGGTCGTCAAATGTAAATGTAACGTAAATGTAAATGTAACGACAGGAATCACGGATGTAGCTTTAATATTTCATACAACACGTACTGATACGAAATACTGGCTTGACAAAAAAATTGTACATAATAGGGATGATGACTGTGTCAAAAAAGTATTATTCCAATTAGTCCGTTAGTTAGATTATCCAAAAATAATGTACCCATATTTTTCAGTTTATCAAAAAAGTAAAAAATTGGTTGTCTGTAAAGACGGTTTACGGACGGTAGTTTGACGTGACTACGTCAAACATTCTCTCTCCCGTTCGTGCCGCGCTCTCGCTTGCGGAACGCGACAATGACGTCATCTTTTTCGTGCATGCAGCCCGTAGTATCGAGTTATTAGACGTTGTCACGTCAAAATTTACAAAGATACAGAGTATCAAAGCACAGAATACAGTAAGAGTAAGCAGAACGGAATCTCCTAAGGTACGCGCAATATGCGTCCCCGTTCCCCGCACCCGCACCTCTCCCCCGGTTCTTGACGGCCAACGTGAGCCATCGAGGCGAAAACGGGGGAGAGGTGCGGGAACGGGAAACGGTGACGCCTGGGTGACGCATATTGCGCGTACCTTAGGAGATTCCGGCCTGTGATCAAAGTTCCAGAGTGCGGGCTTGTGACGGCACCGATATGTAAAAATCGTACGAAAGCGTCACGTCATGCGAAATTTAAACGCGCTGTATCTTCGTTATTTATTGTTTCTCAGAGAAAAGAAAAAATACGTGCACAATACTCGTATTTTAGAATAATCTAACCGATGGGCCAAAAATATTTTTTCAGTCATCATGCGTATTATCGAACCTGTTCACAAACTTTCGGAATCGGTTGAGGAATGCGACATGTAGGCGATAACCGAAAAACTGGAAATTCGGACACACGAAAGAATTTTTGGCGAATCTAAAACGAAGGTCTTCGCTTACTTGGTAAATAATATACTCACATGCACTTAAAAACTAGGCTAGGCACTCAACTAGTCTAATGCTATTAAATTAAGGTAGTGGCCGCCAGATAACAGACGACCTACATTACTGCTATGCAAGCTAATAATTCACACTTAATAGTCCAATATTGTCTTATCTATAAAGCAATACTGCGAGATTTATTCGTAGGTACTTGAATAAATATCGCAATATTGCTTAGATGGATATAGATATTTTATTTTATTACTCTGGAGCGTGAAATCTGTAATTTGTTTAACCGGGAAATGTGAGGTTCACATGGGCTTTCAGTTTTATCCCGGGGCACAGAAGACAGTAAGAGTATACAGAATGGAATCTCCTAAGGTACGCGCAATATGCGTCCCCGTTCCCCGTACCCACACCTCTCCCCCGTTCTTGTGAGGCCGCGTGCGCTGTGCAGTGTGTGTTCGCCTGCTCTCGACCCTTGACAAGGCGAGAACGGGAGAGAGGTGCAGGGACTAGGAACGGGGACGCTAATTGCGCGGGACCTTAGGAGATTCCGTTCTGTATACTCTTACTGTCTTCTGTGCCCGGGGTAAGGTTTTCAAAAGATGTGCGAGTCATCAATAAAACCGTGGTTTATACTGTTCTGGGAGAAATAAAAACCTAAGAATGGACCAGCTGCTTCTCTTCCATCACTATTTTGGTTGGCCTTGGGCTCTGTCTGCTTAGAGCCGCAAGACTCAAAATGCTCCATCTGCCCTAAAGGATAAAGACGAGATAAGTAGTATATGTATGTTGATAACTAACTGTCCAATTCCAATTGTTCTAGCCCTAGATATTACCCCGTTTCAAGCTTAAATAAATCTGCAAACCAAGCTGTATGTACTTTATGTAAATAACATGCAAATGTTAAGTTTATGTGTCGTTCGTCTAGGCTTGTATTTTAGTTGCTGGCAATGTTACGTAGTGAAATAAGTAAGTGGAAAATGTAGATATGGATGCCAATGGTCACCCAAGGATGCCTAAGGAAGAAAGAGCGGGAAAGCGTATTTAAGGCTCTTCGCCCTTCGGCATCCTTTCTCCATCTTTTCATCCATTGTACTCATGTAAATTATTTTTAGGTATCTGCACAGAAAACATATAGAACGGAATGTCCTAAGGTACGCGCAATGCGTCCCCGTTCCCCATCCCCGCACCTCTCCCCCGTTCTCACCATGTCCAGGGGCGAGAGCTGGCGAACACACACCCATGCATTGACGTGTGCACGGCGGCACAAGAACGGTGACGGGAAACGGGGACGCATACCTTAGGATATTCCGTTCCGTATGTACCTAATACTCTTACTGTCTTCTGTGATATCTGTGATATTTTTTGGTGTACAATAAAGAGTTTTCTATTCTATTCTATCCTTGGTGACCAAGGAAGCCGAAAACAATGCGAATGGCAGAAGAATGTGCTGGAAAGCGTCCAGGCTTCAAAGCAGCATGGCTAAAGATACTGAATTATATAGGTACCTACCGAGGATACACTATTAGATTGCTAGCTCGACGTCTATTTATAGGAGAATCTCCAAGTTAGCGCCCATTTCCTTGATTGGTCTGTGCGGATTCGTAAGCAGTATGCTTATCTCTAAGCGCCTGTCGGAAATTAATGAATTTCTGTCTTCCCTAAACGCTGACTGTTACAGAATGCAGCAGTAAGTCCGCCATTTGTACCACTGAGGTCAATAAAAATTTAATTAAATATATAAATGAACGGCCAATGACAGTCTGATATGTAGGTAGGTAGGAGCTACCGTCAATAAAATGACAATTGCTGCCTTCATGTCAGTTGACTGTCTGGCGAGCTGCCAACTCGAACACCAATTGTCACGGGAAACCTTATTACAAGCTGTGTATATAGGACGGGAGTAACCCTAGGGAGTAACGGGCAGTTTTACTGGCGATAGTAAAAGTTTAACGAATTTTTTTTTCGAACAAGCTTTTATTGTGAGTTCTACTCATGAAGATAAATGTAATAAGCCCGAACTATTACGTAGTTCCTATAGCCACCTTCCAGCTCCATTATCAAATTAGCTTCTTCTCATTGCATTGTCATCTGATTTACATTAGCATACAAATTTTCAATCGGGAACCGGGAAGTGACTCAAAATCTTGCAAGATTTGACTCAAACATATGAACAATCACAAACAGTACAGTTAAAATGTACATAAAAGATAAGGAGAAGAAGAAAAGAAGCTGTAGTAGTAGTCCATATAGTGTGAAAAGGTAATTCATAGCTTGTAATTTTTTTAAAGAAGATATGGCCTTTCCAAGATAGTATAGCTTGTATTTGGAATATAGCTTTATATACATGTGAAACGTGGACAATAATAAATAAAATAATAAATATATACGGACAAATTACACTAATTAAGCTAGCCCCAAAGTAAGTTTAAAACTTGTGTTATGGGATACTAACTCAACGATACTATATTTTATGACAAATACATATATAGATAAACACCCAATACCCAGAACAATTTGAAAAAGGTAATTTTCCAACTTGCCCTGGCTGGGGATCGAACCCAGAACCTCCGGATTAGCGGTCTAGCGTGTTAACCATTACGCCACGGAGGTCGTCTATCGTCGTCGACAATGAGGAAGAAGGACAGAGAAAAAATAGAAGCATTCGAGATGTAGTGCTGGAGAAGAATGTAAAAATAAGCTGGATGGATACAGCAAGCAATGAGGTACTAGAAAGAGTAAGGAGAGAAAAGTATTTTAAAACCTATTGATCTTTTTTTTTTTTAACCTGTTGATCTAAAAGGCATTACAATCATCATTTTCATTCGTTGCATCCTCAGCGGTAACGCTTCAGAGCCCGGGGTCCGCTACCTAACCTACCTAGGCGATTTGACGAGGTTACTGGTTTGTACACAAAGCGACTGCCGTCTCTCAATTCTAGGATAGGTTTAAACAAACGCTAGATGGCGTTCGGGACCCCACAGTTTTACGTGCCTTCCGAAGCACATGATCCTCTTTCATTTCGGATATTTAGGAGTGAATCTGCTATAGCAAAGTAACTTAATAATAGTAGTAATCTCATATTTATTTATTTTATTATAATATCTTTAATACCTGCAATATCCTAACCTTTTAATTTGATTATTTGATTTCGCATAAATTAAGGGGTTTACTCTATATCTAACCTAATAGTAATAGAGTGGCGGAACTTTAAATAGCTTGAAGTTATATAACGTAGGGTGCCGTATATTGGTTGGCTCGCTGCCAGAGCTTCAGCGTGTTTGTGGCCGTGTGAAGCGAAAACAGCATGACGGACATTTAAGCACACGATAGATACTCACACACACTTCAGGCTTGAAACTACGACAAGCAAAGCCCTGGAGTGCTATTTTTCATTTAGGGACTCAGCGAAACACAAAACGTGTTGTTTTCCAACTCACCACTCGCGTTCCGACGCATTGCATCTTATTTTTGAAACCGCCGTGTCAGCGATAAGTAATATTGTGTTACGCAGAAAATATCATAAATTTGTCAAAGGATTTCTAAACATTTCAACAAAAATAAAAAAAAGCAGCGTGAAACGGAACTGATACTCCATGGAACGTTTCTTTGACATTTGTACGCTACAAATGTCAAAATTACGAATGGTTCAGACCACTCGTTGCAAATCCTTCGCATACGATCAATTAAAAAATGCGCTTGTTTGGAAACAATCGCGCAAATCATTCGTAATGTGAGTCCCTGAATGAAAAATAGCACTCCTGGACCTAGTCTGTCTCTGTCACAAACCATAATTGCGATAGAGATAGCTGTAATCGTCGCGGGTCAGGCAGTCACGTGTCTCTTTCGCACAGAGACGGACTGAACCCGTTCGGGGCATCCGTTTCACGTAGTTTCAAGCCTTATGGTAGGGCTAGCTTGAGAAACAGAGCGGAATGTGGCCGCATAGCAGATTCCGCGGCATACCCGCTTTTGTTTTTCAGATTTTTCAAACTATAAACCAGGTATATGACATATATTGTTATGATGACAGCTGGGAGTGTCGTTCCCGTTCCCCAGATGTCCGGAAACGTTCCCGGGAATGTTCCCAAAAAATAGAAATGTCAGGGAAAGTTGTAATTTTATTTATCAGACATATTTTTTATCACTGTAAATATATTTTACGAACGTTAATGCATCACTTGATATGGTTATAATACAAATACTAGGAATACGAGAACGTTATCTGGGAACGTTCCCAAATTCCCCGGGCACGTTCCCAAATTCCCGGGAGTTTGGGAACGTTTCCGGGAACGGCACATCATTAGCTGGGACCCCATTGGTTTCGGCTGCTTAACGTGCCTTTCAAAGCACGAAGGAGCTCACGAAAATTTGTATGCCGTGTGTTGGACTAGGCGTGTTTTCTTACAAATTGAGATACTTGCATACAGTGTTATAATCTGCGGCCCCGCGCTACGCAACGGAGGGCGGTGCAGTGAGAGTTTTTGGCGGGAAGTGAAGGAGTTCGGTTGGGGTTTGCTTTAAATTATTTTGCAAATTGATTTTACTGGACTTTATAATATGAAATTGGTGTTGTTTGATGATATAAATGCTCATAAACAATGTGTAAAATAGTTGAATTGGACAGTCATAGTACGGCTGTAGTGATATTTGTTTTGCGGACTGTGTGGGCGTCTTCGGGCGTCGTCCGCCACTCAGTCGTCTATGAAAACCAGTGGACTCGTACAGATTTGTCGCCAGAAGCTCCCTTGAAGCAGTCAAAGGCCTACACCACCCTTTGATTGTAACTTGTTAGGATTAGGTTAGGTTAGGATTAGGAATAAAGAACAAAATTAAAGATAGGGCCGTAAAATTATTTAATAAAAAAAGGGCGGTGCAGTGTGGTCATTGCCGGGATGCTTTTGTTTCGCAAGATGTAATTCCAGACAAGATGTGGCCGAGTTGGCAGACACCCAACAATACTCGTGAGGTGGTCATTGAAATTGTTGGACTTGCTAGCATACTGTTAATTAAACTTACAGTACATACATACTTACTTATGGGGTAGACTGTAGAGTGTAGAAGACACCGTAGGGATATCATAGTATTCAATAAAACATGGTATTCTTTTCCCGCGATGGCATGGTCCAAGACTACCTATAGTTACCACTATTGTTCCTTTCAGCAAATATAAGGACTTTCTCAATTAATTAATGAATATAAAATACTAACTTAACTATTTCGTGTATCGTGTGATTTATCTGTTTAATTTTTAGGATAGAGGAAGGATGTGGTGCTGGAAGAGATTGGAGAAAATAAGCTGGATGGATAGTAAGTAATGAAGATTCGAGGTACTAGAAAGAGTGGAAGAGAGAAGAAATATTTTAAGTATATAATATAAGTTTTGTTTAGCTTGTGTTTCCTAAGTGGCCTTCTACGACATCCAAGGGAAGACTTGGAGTGGTCCTATTCTACTCTGCTGGGAACAACACGGCTTCACACCACATTCCAAGACAATTTATCTAAAAATACTATGCGTTCTATGTCATAGCTTTTACCAAATATTATCCTGAAAATCCTGTTTTTACAAGTATTATTATTAATGATTTCCTGCGACACTAAGCCACGGAATATTACATCTGAGAAGATTTACTTGTCAAAGGGCTTAGTGTGATTCTATTTGTTTACTTGCCAGCAAGTTAAGCTTCATTATCGTTACTCTAGTGACCCGCCTGGTTTTGCATGGGTGTGGTTTACACATGCAAACCTTTCCGGAGAAATACTTACCTTACACTTTACAGAAAACCGCATCAATATCAGTCCAGAAGTTTTTATAAACATAAAAACCGATATTGATAAATAAACAAGATAAGTGTGTGAACTGCCCGCTATCAGCTCGAAGCCCTGGAAGCTATCGACAGATGTGCCAGAAGACTCGTTGGTGATGAGATGCTTACGGCAGGACGGCTCCAGAGCCTCGAACATCGCCGACTAGTAGCAAGTCCGTGTGTCTTCTACAGGCTGCACTTCGGGGAGTGTGCGCAGGAATTACATAACTTAATTTCACACCATTCCACCATCGGACAACACGACGTGAACAGGGATTCCACCCATTTGTGGTTGATATTCCTTCTCATCGTACCTCTCGATTCACCTCCTCCTTCATTGTGCGAACCGCTAAAGTGTGTAATTCTCTCCCTGCGCCGATGTTTCCCCATACATATGATTTAGGGATTTTCAAGGCAAGAGTGAATAGGCATTTTTTATGCTGCGTGTTATACCTTAGACCTCATCTTAGCTTCCCATCAGGCTAGATAGAGGTCAAACGCACTCAAATCTTTAATAAAAATAAAATAAAAAAAAGATGTATTTTATTGAAAAAGTAAAAGCTAATAAGGAATAAAAAGAAATACAGTCCATGAGGAACTACGAGCTTTATAGTTATTTGTTGTCACAAAAACATATTTGACCGAGCTAGCGAAGCGTCTCAGTTTCGAATATAGCCAAGCTTTTGTCCGTCTGTCTGTTTTCGCCTACATGTCACATTTTTCAACCGATTTTACAAAAATTGGCGCACACAAGTTTCTTGATTTATTTAATTAAATTTTGTTTAACTTTTAACAAATTGCACGAAATATAAGGCTTTATATTTTATTCTTCTTCTTCCTCTAAGCGCATTCCCGGTTGCATCCTCAGCTATGCTGCTTCGGAGCCCGGGATGCGCTTTCCCGCTTTTTCTACTCCAAATATGATATGCATGTCAATGGTCACCCAAGGATGCCAAAGACCTTGTAAAATGGAGAAGAAATAGCCGGAACACTTTCAATGATTTGGCTATAGTTTTACAACCAGCCGCCTGCCTGACGTCAACCCTCTGGGAATGTATTTGTGCGAAAAGTTTTACAACCGGCCGCCACCCGACGTTAACCCTCCTTGGGAATGCAATTGTAGCACGAGATGTTTGTGCTTAGTCCTTCAGTCGCCTTTTACGACATCCACAGGAAGAGATGGAGTGGTCCTATTCTAACCCGGATCCACACGGGTACACGCTTTTTATTATTTCATTCATTTATTATATTTATTACTAAACATATGATAATGTTGAGTTAGTATTTTTCTCTCTGTTATCTTATATGTAAGTATTCAAATCCATACAGACTTAGATGTCCCATGCTTTATTCATGATCTTCTAAATGGTTGGACTATTTATACCACGGTATCGCCCTCGTCAATCATAATAACATACTTGTTGACGTTGGCAGCGAGCCATGTCTTTACACTATTTTTACCCGACTACGGCAAAAGAAGGGTAATGGTTTTAGCAGTCTTTGTAAGTATGTAGGTATATATTCGATTCGTCATTGTTATCGCGGTTTATGCTACAATTTGTATGCAATCTATGTATACTTATAACGATTGTTACGTACAAAAAAGTGCCAGTGAAAACATTTTTTTTTTTCACTATCGAGTGGTACAAATGAATCTCTAGGTGTTAATTAGCACCTTTAAAACATACATTGTTAGCTGTAAATGGCTGCTGAGCTGAGATTAATTGTATAATTCATACTTTTCAAGAAAAAAAATCCCGTAGGCGAGAAAATTTACCTACATCATGAGTATGTTAGATATAATAGATATATCCCTACCAAGCAGTTATGCTTTTATCATTTTTAGGGTTCCGTACAAAAATGAAAAAACGGAACCCACCCCTACCAAGCAGTTATGCTTTTATCATTTTTAGGGTTCCGTACAAAAAATGAAAAAACGGAACCCTTATAGGATCATACTCGTGCGTCTGTCTGTCCGTCCATCTGTCACAGCCAATTTGTTTCGAATCTATTTGACCGAATCAGGTGAAATTTGGTAGAATAGTGTAATCCTATGACCCAAACACATATGTGCAAAGTAAATATTTTTTTTAAAAATAAGGGTCATTTTCGGGGATAAATTAGAAAATTGAAAAAAAAGTTTTGCAAACCTTACTGTGTGATATATCAAATGAAAGGGCTCGTTATGAGGATTTTGTTATAATTATAAAATAAATAGTTTTGATTTTATTCATGAAAGAAGACGAAAATTGAAAAAAAAGTTTTGCAAACCTTACTGTGTGATATATCAAATGAAAGGGCTCGTTATGAGGATTTTGTTATAATTATAAAATAAATAGTTTTGATTTTATTCATGAAAGAAGACGAAAATTGACCATTCCCCCGCCCTGACCTCCGAAACTACAGAGCCTAAAATTTTGAAAAAAATACGAAATATATTTCATTGCTTGTGGATTACAGGAAAACCTATAAGAATTCAATCAATTATACGGAACCCTCTCCACGCGAGTTTAACTCGCACTTGGCCGGTTTTTTTGTACATTTATGTACTTATTGAAAACATAGCATAAGTTAATTTTCAGACAAGTTTTTTTAAACTTGTATAAATATTCTTCTCCTTTTTCATATTTAGTAGTAAGAAGAAGTAGTTAGTCTACATACCTAGCTCTTTCTTGGTCGTCATGGACCTCTTCTACCTTTTATCTTTCCTTCTAGTATGTTTTCATTTAAGGAGTCATGTCGTATGAATGAATATTATGGCATACTAATTCAACGATACAATTTTTAAAGGTAGTAAAGATGTATGTAGATATGGGTATGCCTACTTAGCATTAAGTTCGCCATTTATCAAAAGTATATTTTTACTCTGACACATCATCATCCAGGTCTTTTTTAGTCTCCACTAAAGGAGCACGACCCTTCTGTACTACCAGAGCTATATTTAGTAAGGGTAGCCAATGGATTTGGCCTACATTCTCCACGCTGGCCAGACGGGTTGGAGAGGCCTTATTGATTAAGCTTGGTTTAGCTTTGTTTTTTAGCTTTGTGATACCTAGGTAACCTTCTACGACATCCACGGGAAGACTTGGAGTGGTCCTATTCTACTCTGCCGGGAACCACACGGCAAAACTGCCGTTACTATAAAGTGTGATAAATTTACGACTTTGGAATGCCCTTCCCGATAACATCATGAGAGCACGGACGCGGGATAATTTCAAAATGCTGGAAATTCATCACTATCGCGAAAAAACTTTGCTGCAATAATTTAAGTATATTTATTTTATGCGTACATATTCATATTTATGTAAAGTTTATTTTAAGTATGTAGTAAATATGTATATGGATTATTGGAATTTATATATGAATATTTTTATAGTCTATATATATTATGTAATTATACGAATTATAAATGTTTTATTGTTTGTATATTGTACCCTTCTTTCTTAATTAATCTTGCACCCCATTTACTACTTTTTCTGCTACGTACCTAAGGTGAACTGGTAGACAATGCTTAGCGATTAGTTTTACCTTTAGTATTGTAATCGTTAGATTATTGTGCAATAAATATTTAATAAATAAATATATAAATAATATAGTTCCTCCCTATCATATAAATGCACAACGCTCTGGCTCGACGCCAGCGTCAACAAGTTTGCTCTCATGATTGATAGGTAGCAATAGCGGGGTAAAGACCCTGGGATCTTTACGAGATTCCAGGAAAATCTGGATTCAAGTGTATGACATAAAGCTTTCCGTACGACCATTTTTCTATTTTGTACAAAAATCTAATTTAATAAAGTAGAATAGGTATAAAGATAAAGTCCTGAGAGGTAACCGAGCAAGCGAAGCGCCTCAGTCTCAAAATTGTCCAAATAATATTTCTGTTATTTGAGTCAATCGCGATTATTGTTTGGGGCGAAAAAGGAGAGGGAAAAGGGGGGAGAGATTGCTGGAGCGTTATCAGTGGATTTCCATTTTTGATTATTTTTCGAAGAATATATAAATAAATAAATTTAAAAAAAACTTCAAGCGAGATACTCGTAATAATGCCAACAAACCTAAAACAGAAATATTATGAAGTAAGACTTGTTTTTACAAAATACGCTATAATACTATCATGTATTTATCCCGAACAGGGAAGACAGAGCCTAAGGTCACAAGACCCTAAAGCCAAGGTCCTAACGGGGACGTCAAGGTAGAAAAATGAAATCAAAATAGAGATGGGTTGCTAGCCGCAACTCCTATTGATATAAATAACACACTCATTCTCTCGGCTGGAATTTACGATCCGCGTGGAAAGAGAAACAGCTGGTATTGGTGGCATTCTTTTTTCCTTTTTTCCAGATCAACTTTAAAGGCAGGAGAAGCTTTAAATAAAAAATTAAAAAATACATTTATTTCAGGTAATTATTTGACCCATAATACAATTTAAAATAATAATCATGTCAGTCGCTAGAAAATTCATACAATTATTTCAAGCCGTGGCCACCGATATATTCCTCACAAATCTGAATAAACTCATTCAAGCCACAGATTGACGCGCCCAGCAGACACATATCGTCTGCGAAACTGAGGTTGTTTACACAAACGCCATAAACATAGCAACCTATACAACGTCCCTTTTAATTGAGTACAAATATTTTAAGGGCTGGTTCATGGAAGTAAGAAAAACGGTTTACAAGCAAAAAATACCTAAGTTACATAGAAAAACGTATACGTTGGATTTGTTACCATTTAGTGCAGTGTGTATAAGGAACTAGTACGTTATAGGTAACTACAATCTTGTAATTTGGGACTAAAAAGTGGATCGTGCTACAACTACAACCGTGTTATAATGAAAATATAATAGTAAAAATGTCGCGACTCGAATTTGGACTATGTACGCGCTTTTTGTCAAAAAGAGATTATTAATGGTATGATAGTAGTTACACGTATTCTGATTAAGTTTTTTCGTCTGAAAGGTAACTCGATCAAAAGTGTTTTTAGCTATGATTCAAGATTTTTAAGCCTTTGGCTTCACTAAGTGTACGATAAATCTCACAATACGATTCTCTAAATACACTGTTGACATTATTTAACCAAGGCGTTTAGTGCTGATGATAGTGTGTAAGCGTTCTAATATAATACTACAATAGCAACGTTACGAAACGTACCATCTGTATTTCAACTTTTCTACGACAGAGCTTCTAACAGCTGCTAGCGCATCGAACCTATAAGTAGGTATGGTCTCATTTTGTGATTTAATACAAATTCCGGCAGATGGCATTTTTCATTTATGAATGAATTTGCGTAAGTGGGCGTGTAGGCAACGTATTTTAATAGTAAACAAATAGTACGAGATACATAAAATCTTTCTACAGGCTGTTCTAATGTGTCCCTTTATGGAAAATTTGTAATACAGTTTTATCGACAACTAACCTGCCGATTTCTTATTTTTTGCTACTTAACAGTTTTTCCTACTTATACAAGCAGCCCTTAAAGTATTTGTACTTAATTAAAAGGGACGTTGTATATTGGCTACTGAGCGCGACAATCAGTGCATCTATCTAAAAATTGAATATTGAAAGTTAAACAAATGTATGTAACTTAGCTTTTGTAAAAGTAAAACCCAATAAATTGAATTGAAGTGGTGGTGACCAAGCGGTATAGGCACTAGCTGTGCGTCTGTGAGTCACGAGTTCAATTCTCATTAGACGCGACTTGTTCCTCAGAGTTTGTACTCATGTACGGTAATTTTCAACTACCACCACTTGCTTCCAGTGAAGGAGAACAGCAGGCCTATGTCACTCCCCGTTTAGGTATCGAAAATGTACCTACATTATTACTATGCGCGCAGGCGGCCCCCCGGCTTACGTTACGTTAGTAATACGGCCCTACGTTAGTATTATTTATCCTGTGGCACTAGTTCACTAGTGCGTAGTAATAACTGTTGTCACTAAGTGACGGTTACTGAGAAACGTCAGATACAAAGGCACCAATTCCGGTGCTTCTTTTTCTACACAGATTGTAAAAGCCAACCGTGTGGTTCTGGGTTAGAATAGGACCACTCCATCTCTTCCTGTAGATGCCGTAAGAGGCGACTAAAGGAATGAGCACAAACATCTCGTGCTACAATTGCATACCCAAGGAGGGTTAACGTAGGGCGGCGGCCGGCTGTAAAACTTTTCGCACAAATACATTCCCAAAAAGGGTTGACGTCAAGCAGGCGGCCGGTCGTAAAACTATAGCCAAATCATTTGAACTGTTCCGGCTTTTCTTCTCCATTTTGCAAGGTTTGGTGAAGGTGACCATTGACATGCATGTTATATTTGGAGAAGAAAAATTGGGAAAGCGCACCCTGGGCTCCGAAGCAGCACAGCAGAGGATGCAACCGGAAACGCGCATAGATGAAGATGAAGATTGTAAAAGCCAACGGTAGGAATGAGCGTGAATGTTATTTATGTCAATAGACGTTGCGGCTAGCAACCCGTGATGGGTATTTTGATTTAATTTTCCTTTTATTTATTTATTTATTTCTTGAGCTAGTTAAGGTGAAGATATAGGCAAATGACCTTGAAGTGCCGCCCTCATTTGAAATAAATTGTTAACTCGTAAATATGGAGATAATTTCCATATTACTCTTCGTCATGCACTAGATAGCCCTTTAAATTATTTTATAAACCACCGTCGAAAGTATTTACATTAGTCCGTCTAGCTTTAAAACTTGCCTCCGCCAAAAGTGGCCACGGCAAGTTTTAAAGCTAGACGGATCACCAATAATAGTTTTAACGGCAGTTCATAAAATAATTTAAAGGGCTATCTAGTGCATGACGTAGAGAAATATGGAAATTATCACCATATTTACGAGTTAACAATTTATTTCACACTTCAAGGCCATTTGCCTATATCTTCACCAAAGAAGCAGCTCAAAAAATTTGACACCGTTTTAGCTACTAACATACTCGATAAAAAAGGCCCAATGTATCTACAACAAAAACAAAGCGGAATTTTTTCACAAGTATGCAAATATTCCACTGTTTCGTTTGTGTAGTTTTTTAGGGTTCCGTACCCAAAGGATGCCAACGGTACCCTATTACTGAGACTCCGTGTCTGTCCGTCTGTCCGTCAGTCTGTCACAGGGCTCTATCTCTTGAACCGTAATAGCAAGACATTTGAAATTTTCGCCGATTATATACTACTGTAGCCGCTATAACAACAAATACTAAAACTAATAAAGTTGAAAATTTAAGGGGGACGTCATACAAGAAATGTGTTTTTTTTTCAGCGTTTTTTACTCGATCTTTATAATGGAATTAATTAGATACTTAAAATTTTCACCGATTATGCATCACTGTGGCCGTTGTAACAAAAAAATACCAAAACAAAGATAAAGTTACAAATTAAAGGAGGTCGTCATACAAAATACGTGTCTTTTTTCAGCGTTTTAAAACATTGTACGGAGGTACGGCACCCTTCATGTACGAGTCCCATTCGCACTTAACTGATTTTCAAATGTTATTTTCATTCGTCTATTGTCGTTCTCAGAACAAAGAAATACCTACTGGGGAGAATATGGATGAGTATTGAAAGCATTTCAGGATAATATTTCTGAAAGGCGTTTTTGTTCAATGAATATGATATTATGTAAATGTAAAATGGTTAATTTGTGTGACTTGACATTTAAATATGCCATCCATTATAATATTGTTTAAATTTGAGTAAAGTACCTACTCAAAACGTATCTTCTTTTCCAATTACATTTAGGTATAACCCCCACGAAAAAGAAGGGGGGGTTATAAGTTTGCCGTGTCTGTTTATCTGAAAAAAACATTTTTAATAACAAGCTTTTATTTAAAGCATTGAACGAAAAAGTTAAAGTGTAAGTTTAAAGTGAGCACTAAGACTTCTTTTCCTGCGCCTGTTACTAGATCTACTTCAAAATTTACCTTTAAAAACATTTAAAAAGTTAAGTACCTTTTATAAAAACAAAATGTAGGAATTCCTCTCGGTTACTCGGTGGCAGATTTTGCGGTGTAGGTGGGGTGTTTTGCTCCCGTTTTGTCCTTTTATGCTCTCTTTCGCATCAAATATCTTTTTACTTTTTATAAATATTAATTGTTTTTATTAAGAAAATATAGTTTAATTTATAACTGTGAACGTCCTTGCTATGCAGTTGGATTTAAAATAATTTAATTTAAATATTTTTTTTTAAGTGAAATCTTCTTTAGCGGCGTTGTGCACTTTTTTTGTAATGGGTAAAAAATGTTAAACTCCCATCAGGACACGTGTCCTGATTGAAAATTCGTAAGACGGATGGAGAGTAGACAGCCGGCGCAGCGTAGGAGAGGAAGTATCCCCCTCTCTTTCTACGGCGCGGCGAAAATGTATGCCTGCGCCTGCTGTTTCGTTTAGCTGAGAGATAAACTTTTTAATGTAATATAAAAAATCATGTTTGTGTACGATAGCGCAATAAATAAATATTGTATTCTACCACATAAATGATAGTACTTTTATACTGATAATTAAAGCAATTCGTGCAAAATTATTCCCTAACCATTCCAAAATATTAAAAATGCACAACGTTAATATTCAAGTTTTCACTTCTGCCGGCACTCCCGGAGTGCAACCCGTCGTTTTTTTTAATTGTAATTTTCTCAATGCAATTTAATATAACAGTATCAAATTCTTAGTATTAAATTCTTAACTTTAATTTTCCAAATTCTAATATAAGTCAGATCCATCAAGTGGTGTGTCAGAATATCAGTGTCTTACTCATATGTTGTATGAGTACCTAAGTTATACACTGAGCCACAGCCCACTGAAACGCACATATAAAAATAAAAATAAAAACTTTGTTGTTTCTTCTTTGTGTGTTATAATATTGTGTATGTTTCTTAAGGTGAATATATAAGCAAATGGCCTTGAAGTGTGAAATAAATTGTTAACTCGTAAATATGGTGATATAACTATATATATATATATATATATATATATATTTATATATATTTCCATATTGCTCTTCGTCATGCACTAGATAGCCCTTTAAATTATTTTATGAACCACCGGTGAAAGTATTTACATAAGTCCGTCTAGCTTTATTTACGAGTTAACAATTTAATTCACACTTCAAGGCCATTTGCTTATAATTATATTCACCTTAATGAGTACATGTGTGTTTTTTTAGATCAAATAAATATATGTCTATGTCTATAAATAAGACGAAACAATAAACCAAACTCGGTGGGTTATGTAGTGTAGTGGGTGGTTATGTAGTTTTATCACGGAGATGCCGTGGCTATCTTCAGGCTTCATACATGGGATCAGGTAATTGGTACCATAATATTGCATTGTCATCCAACTTATATAAGTATGTAATGACGACCTCCGTGGCGTAATGGTTAACACGCTAGACCGCTAATCCAGAGGTTCTGGGTTCGATTCCCAGCCAGGGCAAGTTGGAAAATGGCCTTTTTCAAATTGTCCTGGGTCTTGGGTGTTTATGTTTGTATATGTATTTATCATAAAATATAGTATCGTTGAGTTAGTATCCCATAACACAAGTTAAAAACTTACTTTGGGGCTAGCTTAATCAGTGTGATTTGTCCTTATATATTTATATTTATTTATATGTATGGGAAGTTTCAGCTCAATCTTATAATGGAAAGTGGGTCTAATTTAACTTGCACACCTAATTGGATTACGGACACATAGACAACGGGACAGGTGAAACTAAATAACAGCTTGTAAAAATACTCGTATGTCGACTTGAAAACCTTTATCATTAATGGGATACCAGAAAGTAATTAAATAAATAAACGGGCAAGTGCTAGTCGGACTCGCACATGAAGGGTTCCGTACCACCGTACAATGTTTTAAAACGCTGAAGAAACACGTTGCTTGTATGACGACCCCCTTTAATTTTTAACTTTTTTTTATTTTTAGGATTTGTTGTTATAGCGGCCATAGTAATACATAATCGGTGAAAATTTCAATTGTTTAGCTATTACGGTTCATGTGTGACTGACGGACAGACAGACAGACGGACAGACAGCGGAGTCACAGTAATAGAATGCCGTTTGTACCCTTTGGGTACGAAACCCTAAAAATGTTTTAAAAACGTTGCAAGTTAAAAGAGTTATTAACGTCAATTGCAAATAGGCAATCATTTGAAGTGGCAATGTAGGAGAAGTGTGAATGAAGTTTGGCAATGGAATTGAAATCAAGCGAATTGATAGGTACAGACGATTAATCGGATACCTGTGCCGCCTTACGTAGTGCGCGACGCGCGCGGTGGCACAGGTATCTGATTAAGCATCTGTACTTTGAAGCTCCAACTTACTTGATCTGATAATTAAAAAGTACTGACGTTTTTTATTTTTTTATTTTTATTAATGGCTTGACGCTACTGCGTATTTAGCCAGGAATAAGCTAATAAAACGTGGGAAATTCTTTTTTCCTAACAAGTTACAATCAAAGGTTGGTGTAGGCCTTTGATTGCTTTAAGGGAGCTTCTGGCGACAAATCTATACGAGTCCACTGGTTTTCATAGCCGATTGATCGATTAATTGATCGGACGACGCCCGAAGACGCAAACACAGTCCGCGAAACAAATATCACTACAGCCGTACTATGACTGTCCACTTTAACTATTTCACATATTGTTCATGACCATGAGTATTCATAACACCAAACAACACCAACTTCATATTATAAAATCCACTAAAGTCAATTTGCAAAATAAATTAAAGAAAACCCTAACCGAACCCCTTGACTTCCCTCCAAACACTCCCACTGACTTTTTAACCAGCGGCCATTACATAAATGGTCATAAAACAATTAAAATATACCAAACTATATTTTTCCTTAATCATTCATCATCATCATCCGAGCGTATTCCCGGTTGCATCCTGAGCGGTAACGCTTCAGAGCCCGGGGTCCGATACCTAATCTAGGTGATTAGACGAGGTTACTGGTTTAACACAAAGCGACTGCCGTCTGACCTCTGCAACTCAAAGGGTAGGCCAGAACCAATCCTAGGATAGGTTTAAAAAAACGCTAGATGGCGTTCGGGACCCACAGCTTTACGTACTTTCCAAAGCACGGAAACATCTTTCTTTTCGAATAATCAGGTGATTCAAGCCTGCAATATTCTAACCAGAATGAAAACAACTTTTTCATAAAGTATGCTTCAGTGGCATTTGAACCTACGACTTCCGGATCACAAGGCAAACGCCTTAAAAACAGAACCAAGGAGGCAGGCATATTTTTCCTTAAAATTCTTACGTAATATATATTAAACAGGAGGGCGGGGCCGGCCGATTCTTTTTTTTTAAAGCCCCGTTTATATGGGAAAGAGGGGGTCAAAAACTGGCAAAATCATCTTACGTAATAAATAAATGGCCCCTTACGATAACTTTACAAAAACAGACCTAGATGAAGTAACAGGCCTGGTAATTACACTAGCTGTCTGAGATGATGACGTCATCCGGGAGTAGAAGTTCATTAAAACGCGGTTAGCGTAGTTGATTATTTAGAAGGGCTTAAATTATAAGCGATGTTCAGAAAAATATGTTAGTTCAGGCCTAAGATAGTTTAAAAAGATTAACGGGTATATTAATTGACGAACGTTAAAAGGTATTAGGTTTTTGAAAAAAATAAGACATGAAAGTACTCGTTATAAAGGAGAGAACTATTGTGATATTATGTTATTTCTATCCGACTGCGGCAAAGCCGAAAAGGATGGTTATTCTTGAGGTTTTTAGGCATTCAAGATGCATTAGCTGTACACCAACTAAATGATGAAATAAGAAATGGTAAAAAGGTGACGCAATCATGTTAGAAGCATGTTAGAGGACTAGGCTTACGTCATAGTTCGTGCAGTAGCGTTAATGGTTAAGAAATTCGATGTGGGGAGGGGGGGGATCACTTCAGCTCCTCCGTATTTTGGAAAAAGCTACTCGTAGAAAGATTCCACAAAATAGTGAGCAATGTTCATTCTATCTTGAGGTAATAAATTGATAATATTTAAATAAACCGGCCAAGTGTGAGTTTAACTCGCGTAGAGAGGGTTCCAAAAAATTGATTGAATTCTTATAGGTTTTCCTGTAATCTACAAGCAATGAACAATATTTTGTATTTTTTTTTTAATTTTAGGCTCAGTAGTTTAGGAGATCCAGGGGGGGGGGGAATGGTCTTCTTCTTTCATAAATCAAAACAAAACTATTCATTTTATAATAATAACAAAGAGAAATATTTGAGATCCTCATAACGAGCTCTTTCATTTGATATATGACAGAGTAAGGATTGCTTTTTTTTTAATTTTCTAATTTGTCCCCCGAATATGACCCTTATTTAAAAAAAGAAAATTACTTTGCACTTATATGTTTGGGTCATAGGATTACAACGTTCTATCAAATTTCACCTGATTCGGTTTAGTAGATTCAGAGAAAATTGGCTGTGGCAGACGGACGGACAGACAGACGCACGAGTGATCTTGACACTTGACGGAACCCTAAAAATACACTAAAAACCTAATACACTATTACGTCCTTATCCCTAACGGGTCAGACAAAGCATTATGTGTCTTGCGGCGGCTTCTCCAAAGGCCACTTTTAGCGTGGCGGAAAGCTAGAAGGTGGAAAAGGGAATCGATAATGATGGGTTGCTAGCTGCATGGTTCATTAACATGATTCATATTTTTGCCCAATCCCTCGATTACCTTTTACGTTTAAAAACCGCTTCTTTAGTTATACTTGGACCTCTCTGGTGAGCGTTAAACAATTGCCTTTATAAATGTAGACAGCCTATCTAAGTTTCAGCATTGCATTACTCAAGGAGCAACGAGGTCGCAGCTTATTTGAGACAGGCTCATTTTTACCGACTACAAAATAGGAGGTTTTTAATAGGTTGATGTAAAAGTAATTGGACAAACAAGGGCAGTTCTCTCAACTCTTATCAGTTTTTTTTACAGTAGTAGCCTTTGCTTTCTTCGCTGGCTCGTTCAATATTTTTAATCATTTATTTAATAGTTATGCCATATCATTACCTTAATACACATTGAAAACAAATTATTTATTAAAAATATTTTTAGTTAAAAACATGGCAGTCGTTATGCTATGTCAGATGCCTTTAGGCAGTTTGAAAAATTTTACACCAGTGTTGGCCACTTACATACACGATAAACAACACAACAACAACAACAGTTAAAAACAAGCTTTTATCTTATTTAAACGGGCAAGTGCGAGTCGGACTCGTACATGAAGGGTTCTGTACCACCGTCAATGTTTTAAAACGCTAAAGAAACACGTTCCTTGTATGACGACCCCCTTTAATTTTTGACTATTTTTTATTTTTAGTATTTGTTGTTATATCCGCCACAGTAATACATAATCGGTGAAAATTTCAAGTGTCTAGCTATTACGGTTCAAGAGATAGAGCCCTGTGACTGACGGACAGACAGACAGACAGACGGACAGACAGCGGAGTCTCAGTAATAGGGTCCCGTTTGCACCCTTTGGGTACGGAACCCTAAAAATGAACTGAATGTTTGAAGTGGTCCTCAAGACGAAAAAATCAAGCCCAAACTCGGTGCGGTTATGTTGTTTAAGAGCCATACGGGCTCTGGACCCGGACCCTAATAGTACTTAAAGCGACCTTAAATATTATTAATACCAGCTGTGCCCGCGACTTCGTTCGCGTGGTTGTCGGAACGTAATGTTATATAGCCTAAAGCCTTCCTCTATAAATGGACTACCCAACAAAAAAAGAATTTTTCAAATCGGACCATTAGTTCCCGAGATTAGCGCGTACAAACAAACAAACAAACAAACTCTTCCGCTTTATAATATTAAATATTAGTATAGATTAACGAAATACTCACTTTGAAATAAAAACACGGAAAAGTTCAGGACTAATTCTATACATAATAAGTTTCAAAAATACGATTGCTTAAAATTTTCTCGACAGAATAAAATTGCGAAGTTGCTTCCAAATCACCTCAGAATTATATTAAAACCGAAAGTATTCAAGTAATACAATAAATTAGCCCCTGTGACTTTAGATCATAATTGTATTGAACATAAAGCAAGGATCATATGTTTTATTTTTTAACGCGTATACCAGCCTTATTGACCTTTCGTGATCTTTTGACTCCGTATGGCTCGCTGTCTCGCTTCGGCTAGAGTAAATTTGTGCGCGTGGAAGCGGGAGCAAAATTTAGATTATTCTCATCAGGCGCCGTCTTAATTAAAAAGATGCCGTGGCTACCTTCCGGTTTCATCATGAGATCAGGTCATTGGTACCATGATATTGCATTGTCACTTTTTGATATTGCATTGTACAACTCGATCGAATAATGAGTAACACAGACAACGGGACAGGTGAAACTAAATAAAAGCTTTTAAGAAACTTAAATACACTTTTACCTTTTTTTGTAACGTTCCAAAAATAAATAAATTATTTTGAAATTGATTTGCGCTTAACATAATAAAGTAAAGTTGATACTAATACTTTTAGAAAATTTATTCCGTTTTCTATAAAGATTAATTTTTTTTTTTTTTTTTTTATATTATAGGGCGGCAAACGAACAAGCGGGTCACCTGATGGTAAGTGATCACCACTGTCCATGGACAACTGCAACACCAGGGGTGTAACAAGAGCGTTACCGGCCTTTCAGGAAGATATAGACTCGTTTTTTGAAGGTTTCAATGTCGTATCGGTTCGGGAACACCGCTGCAGGAAGTTGATTCCACAGTTCGGTCGTTCGTGGCAGGAAGTTCCTTTTAAAACGTACGGTGGTTGATTGCCAACTATCCAGGTGGTGTGGATGGTATTTTAATTTCAGGCGGGTAGTGTAGTGGTGAAATTAGCCGGGCAATAATTTAAATAAACGGCATTTAGCTCGAGAACAAATGCCACTTGAATTTTAATGCAAATCTTGAAATTTACAATGTACTCGTAGCTTAATTTTAATCTGGATTATTCAGTAATCCTTCCGACCTTTCACAAAACGACTGGGAATACTGTAATGACATAATTATCTTTTAGTTTAAATGTCTAAAGGCCGGTTCAAGCTACTCCAGTCACTGGGGCCAGTCACGCTAGCGAGCCAGTGCTGGCATGCTAATGGAAACAGTAAACCGTTATCGTTGTATTCGTAAAAAGAACTGCAACAATCAGTTATATAGCGTCTAACAAAATATATGAAACTATTTAAATCTAAGGGTAAATTTAGTCCATGATACTGAACATCTTTTTGTCCCAAGAAACAATTAATATCGATTTTTTTTTTACTGGCCCATTTCAGTGTCCTGACCCACCAACCTATTATATACTATACCTGTATACCACATATGTATACCATATATATGTGTAACCTGTGCTATAGTGTTGAGGAGTTCTAATTGCTTCTATTTCTATGTATGTGTGTGTAATTAATTAATTAGTTGAAAAACGGATTTGCCACTTTAAATAGGATTGTTAAAATTAAGTAATTAGATATTAAGGTGTACATATTATATTCGAATGCAATGTATTATTGTTACTGAATAAACAAATTGAAATTGAAATTGACCTGCACTGGACCAGCGCGGTGGGTTAAAGGTCCAAACCCCCCTTTACAATGACATCTAACCAAAGTCTACGGCCCCTAGTGCCCGGCAGCTCCAGTGGCCCCGGCACTGACGGATGCCGGACCAGCCCTGGAGTACGGGGTGCGAAGAATCTCCAGGCTGATTGATCTACCGTCAATATCAAAATATGAAAAAAATTTTTTCGTCTCCCATAAATGTTAGTCAACATGTATGGACGAAAAATTATTATATTATAACACTAGCTGTGCCCGCGACTTCGTTCGCGTGGTTGTCGGAACGTAATGTTATATAGCCTAAAGCCTTCCTCTATAAATGGACTACCCAACAAAAGAAGAATTTTTCAAATCGGACCATTAGTTCCTGAGATTAGCGCGTTTAAACAAACAAACAAACAAACAAACTCTTCCGCTTTATAATATTAGTATAGATTATAATATTATAACTAGTTTTTAAATAAACCAAGGAACTCGTGTGCCAATTTTCGTCATAATCGGTTGAAAACTGCAACCGATTAAGCGAGAACAGACATACGGACATAAACATTTTTGGCCAATCTTGAAACTAAGACGCTCGCTCAGTCATTAAGACGGTATAGGTTTTTTAATTTAGGACGAACACTTTTGACAATATTCAGATAGGTATGTACATCGTACACGTTAAAAAACATTTAGGTGAAGGTATAGGCAAATGGCCTTGAAGTGGCGCCCTCATTTGAAATAAATTGTTAACTCGTAAATATGGGGTACACAGGAGGACCTTTAGTCTCTATATGATGTACAATGTAATACTTAGGTGGCATGAAAGAAATTGGTTTCGTTAAATCCGGAAACCTACTTAGTAATGAAAGAATAAGGATGACTCTCATCCACTGTTTTGATTGACGGCTCTGTATAATTGACTACTGTTGCATAGACTTTCAACTTAGTTACACCATCAATTAATTTTCTCGATTTCAAATCAACTAATAAACCAAAATTAATTAAAAAATCTGCACCTATAATGGGTTGTTTTACATCTGCAATTATGAATGACCAACGGTATACTCTTCTCAGTCCTAAATTCAATTCTAAAGTTTTAATACCAAAAGTTTTAATTTCAGTACCGTTGGCTGCATACAATTTATATTCAGAGTTACAATTTATATTTTTACTAGAGTTTTTTATTGGTAATACTGAAACGTTAGCACCTGTATCAATGAGAAATCGTAGACCGCTGTTGGAGTCCTGGATGCACAGGCGGTGAGATGGCTGGATGGAACAAACCCCCGCCGCGGCTTGCCCCTGTCCTAGTTTTCCGACGGCTTCTTCCACGCGCACGGAAATTCACATCTCGTAGCCCTCTCCCGGAACCGAAAATGATGTCTGCACAACCAGTCTGGACTACTCGGCATACGTCTAGGCGTCTGGGATCGCGATGACGAGCGATTTCTGTTGTAATGAAATGGACTTCTTCCTCTTCTTCTACAACTGCATGTCTGCCGTTGGTTTCTTCCTTCTATGTTTTCTAGACGCGACGAAAGTTTTGAAATTTCTGCCAAAAGTTGTGGTAACCTCGATGAAACCGACACTAAAGCAATGTCAAAACCTATGGGCTGCACTTGGCTCGCGCCGCTAGGTGCTGCAGGTGGGTCCATTTTTCCTCTTCACAAAATATCAAAAGGCTTTTTACTTTTATTCTGCCGACTGTACTTTTGCGTTGGAATGTTATCACGCTGAGTCCTCCCCGTGGATGTTGTGAGTCGCCGCCGTCTTTGTCCTTCAAGCCACCGGAGTGTTGTTCTCTTCTAAGCGTATCACGTCGGGGTCACTGTAAACACTGGACTATCTCTCTACAGTTCTGACTCCAAAGTTATTACTGAATTTACGATATCTATTTCCTAGCTATGTGTATGTATTCAGAGAGTGTACGGGTGCCTAAGCTATGTGATTCAGAAGGTAAAGTTCAACACTCGGTAAATAAGTTCTGGTATATTTCTCACAAGTACACACAAGTCGATATATGCACAAACAAACGGATCGACACGGGGAGCTATCTACGGACACACGCGAGACTCTGAACAAAGCTGGCAAACAACTAGCGATCTATGCTACGCGTCGTGGAACGAAATAATAAACGCTTACTTAGCGTATTGTGTCCATATTGCAATAATATCCATATTGCTCTTCGTCATGCACTAGATAGCCCTTTAAATTATTTTATGAACCACCGTTGAAAGTATTTACATTAGTCCGTCTAGCTTTAAAACTTGCCTCCGCCAAAAGTGGCCACGGCAAGTTTTAAAGCTAGACGGATCACCAATAATAGTTTCAACGGCAGTTCATAAAAATGACGAAGAGCTATATGGAAATTATCACCATATTTACGAGTTAACAATTTATTTCACTTTTCAAGGTCATTTGCCTATCACCTTTACTTACAGGCCTGTGTCACTCCCCGTTTAGGTATTGAAAATGTACCTACATTATTACAAAGAGCGCAGGCGGCCCCTCCGGGTGGTAAATTCAGTTATATGAATCGTATGTCCAGAGTAATGAGAATGAAATTGGCTTGCAATGGATTTCTAGGTATCTATACGAAAAGGTGCTGAGTTCTGACGTGAGCTAAATTAAACCATATCGCTAGCCACCTTGAGTAGATATTTGTTTGAATTTCTTTGCTGAGTGAGACTTCTGTACGTTAGTATTTTTTATTCTGTGCTTACATGTAGGTGTACGATAAAGTACTAAATTACCCTTATCTTAATTAGTTACCTAGTTTATCTTTACTACCTTATAAAATAAACTGACAACCATTTTCATAAAGACTGGTACTTCTTTTTGTAGACTACCTAAAATATTCATGTTTCTAAAACGACTCATTAGAGGTCTTCGCCCAGTCGCCCACCCAAAAACAAACAAAGGTACTATTATTATATTTAAGGTGAATACATAAACAAATGGCCTTGAAGTGTGAAATAAATTGTTAACTCGTAAATATGTTGATAATTTCCATATTGCTCTTCGTCATGCACTAGATATCCTTTTAAATTATGAACTGCCGTTGAAACTATTATTGGTGATCCGTCTAGCTTTAAAACTTGCCGTGGCCACTTTTGGCGGAGGCAAGTTTTAAAGCTAGGCGGAATAATGTAAGTAAATACTTTCAACGGTGGTTCATAAAATAATTTAAAGGGCTATCTAGTGCATGACGAAGAGCAATATGGAAATATATATTATTATATATATCACCATATTTACGAGTTAATAATTTATTTCACACTTCAAGGCCATTTCCTTATATATTCACCTTAAGGGTTCCTAACCTTGTTTACTACGGAACCCTAAATGGTATCTAAATTGCAGTTCATTTGTGGGACACAAAGAAACAAAGGAGTTACAATGAAAAAGCGGCAGGCCGTGTATAGACTTGATATATGGGCACATTTTAGTGACAAAAAACCTATTTTTTGTCTTCCAATGTTGAATGACGAAAAAAACGTGACGTACCTGGGTATTTATCATATAAGATAAGTTTATGGTTAACTTTATCACTCCGCGAGAGAAGCTCCCACCTGGCAACGATCAGCCCTGACTCTTGGAAGTCGTTAAACAGACTGAGGATGCAGGTGTACAGTTGTAAAGATAATTTGGTCAGGTGGAAAATGATGGACGCAGTTCGCAAAACATTTGCCAGTGTGGTTTCTCTCCATCTCTTCCTGTGAATGTCGTAAGAGGCGACTAAAGGACTAAGCACAAACATCTCGTGCTACAATTGCATTCCCAAGGAGAGTTAACGTCGGGCGGCGGCTGGTTGTAAAACTTTTCGCACAAATACATTCCTAAAGAGGGTTGACGTTAGGCCGGCTGTAAAACTATAGACAAATCATTTAAAGTGTTCCGGCTATTTCTTCTCCATTTTGCAAGGTCTTTTGCATCCTTGCCATTGACATGCATATTATATTTGGAGAAGAAAAAGCGGGAAAGCGCACCCCGGGCTCCGAAGCAGCATAGCTAAGGATGCAAACGGAATTGCGCTTAGACGAAGAAGAAGTTTCTCTCCACAAACTATGGAGCACGTACTTACTTTAGAACTACTGATGCTACAAAACCACCAGATAATTTACACTTAAAAGCGCACCAAGCTGCACTTGCACTTGGGAAGATTTGATGGGCGTAAATGACGAATCACCTGTGTCAGGCCACTTCGATAAGTGGCCCGATACTGGAGTAACAAATAAACTTTTTCTTTTTAGGGTTCTGTACCCAAAGGGTGCCCTATCACTGAGATTCCACTGTGTGTCAGTTTATCACAGGACTCTATGCCTTGCTCTCCCTACTGGGCTAACAAAATAAAGTTAAAAAAAAACCTTCGACACACAAAGAAGAAGATCTCTTGAACCGTAATAGCTAGACACTTAAAATTTTCACCAATTATGTTTTACTGTGGCCGCTATAACAACAAGTACTAAAAATGAAATAAAATTTAAGGCCGTACCTAAATTTTCCGGGGTCCAGTGCTGCCCCCATTTAAAATAAATAATTTCAAATAAAACATCATTAAAAATTTTGCAAATATCAAGTCTAGGACCGAAAAACGGCCACTTTTGGCAAATGTGCGTAGTAAAGCTTAACGTTCTCATTATAAACTGTAAACAGTAGTTCTTAAATACTTTGAAGGATTATCTAGCACTTGATAGTTGCAAAATTTTAAATGATGTCTCCGTTTTCTTTGAAATTATTTATTTTAAATGGGGGCAGCACTGGACCTCAGAAAATTCAGGTACGGCCTTAAAGGGGGTCGTCATACAAGAAACGTGTTATTTTTAGTGTTTTAAACTCGATCTTTATAATGCCATTAACTATAGATACCTACTTGAAATTTTCACTGATTATATATTTCTATAAATAATTGTACGGAGGTACCTACGGAACCCTTCATGTGCGAGTCCTACTCGCACTTGGCCGATTTTTTTCGAAAAGAAGAAGATAATAACTAGCTTTACGCCGGCTTTGCAAGGATATGGTATAAATCCTGAAAAAAAAAATTCGCTCTCTGATATCGGTTTTCGTGGCTACATTCTATTATGTAAAGAAAAACTACTACTTACAGAGATTGTGAGAGGTACTTGGACAGTCCCAGCTTGGAGATCTTGCTGCCCTTGATCCCCTCATTGACTATGTTGGTGACGGTCAAAAAATTCTTCGTCATCGCGGACTCTTGAGCCACTATTGTCACAAAAAACCACAAATATAGAACAAAATGCGAAATGAATTAACAAAAAAACGACCTGGCAACACTTACTCTTCAAATAGAGAACACAACATCGAATAATATTTTTTATTTTTATTTTTCTAATCGCAACATTAACACGCGGATATTTTTATTTTATTTTACTGGCAACAAAAAAGGTTTGCACTGAAAGGACACTGGGTTGATCTCTCTTTTTAATTATCACAGACTAAGTTATCGATGTATTTGGTTGAACGAAAGTTTTTGAAAAACTGGTACAGTTCAGGGGAACCTGAAAAAGAATTTTACTTTTAATTCACTGGCACATAAATAAAAATAAAAAATAAATTTGTTCCCAAAAGTACTTAGAAATTATTCTTTCATAACTGTTGTCGTGTTATGTTGTGAAATTAAGTACAAAAATAAAGTTTATTTAAAATAAACAATGATAGTACATATAAATTTGGAAGTGCGTTTGTCCGTCCTTCGCTTTAAAGTAAAGCAATGTACCTTTTTTTAATAGACTATATAAATAGACTAGGCACCAACATTTTACCATCGAAAGAGTTTTCTTGTTCGAACTTATTTAAGTATATACTTACTATGGGTTAACACTATAGATATATCTATTATCATATATTTCTTTATTTTCAAAACTAACAATAAAACATTAACTTAACTCGACCTCGGCGAACGTTCTGCGATCAGATTGCAGACGTTCTGAAAAAGGGAGAGGTAAGAAGTACCCGTAACCGAAGGGCATGTATGAAGAGGTTGATGAGTGTAGATGAAGCGAAAGAGGTCTGTCAGGATCGTAGCAAGTGGAGGTCCATAGTCTCTGCCTACCCCTGTGGGAAACAGGCGTGATAGTATGTATGTATGTACGTATGTATTAACTTAACTATATGAAACTATTTTAAGATTTAATTTAGTTCATGATACTGAACAGGTTTCTCCAAGGAACATAATATATTATAGAAAAACGGGGCTCTGCTGATCGGTCAATATGTATGGGATTTTTTTTTCATATTTCCATATCATGTTGTTGTTGTTGTCCATATCATGGACTGAATCATCATAAAAATAGTTTAGTATATTTTAGACCCTGTACCAGTAGGTATTTATTGGGCTTTTCAGAACACACATCCTTTAGCGCTCATTTTTATTCGCTCAAGGATGTGTTCTGAAAAGCCCAATAAATACGTTGAAATTTAAATACTTAATTGGGCTTTCTAATCCACTTCAACAAAGGCCCTCCGCCCCTTTTGGGTCAGTTCGTTACACTTTCAGTCAGAACTACTATGTTTATATCCATTTGGGCTTCCAGTCGCATTTTATGTCGATGAGCATTTTTGGAAACGCATCTTCCACTTCAGTCAGGTCTACTTCTTTTCCATCTATTCTGGTGACTTCCAATCGAATTTTAGACCATAATGTAGTGTATTTTTGCGAAGGTATTAGAATAGCATCATATTGCTCATAATTTATAATTTTAACTATGTGAAGACCAAGTACTTTCTCAGAAGTAATTATTATATCCACGTAATCTCCAATATTCAAAGATGTGTCAACTGATCCGGTGATAGTCATTTTCACTGTGCGAATGCCACATATTTTTCTCTTATACATGATTACAATATCCACGTGATCCCCAATATTCAATGACATGTCAACTGATTCGATGAACAGGTAGATATTTTAAAATAGCTGATACCCTGTTTTCCAAACTACTTTACAATAACTGATCAAAATTATAACTGAATCACATACTTATATCATATCACAGAGTCAGTTTGTTTCGATATATATAAACCGTTGCTTAAAAAATAAAAAAACATTCAATCAAAAACTGTCTTAGTGGTTAAAAGGATGAAATTCGTTAAACAATCTCAAACTTTACAATTGAGTAGAATATGTCCAGAGGAAAAAGTAGATGTTTCTCGACATGGTGACCTTCTACCTAATACTATTCGATGTATTATTTGCGGTCCCTCGAATTGTGGGAAAACTAATTTAATCATAGGTCTTCTATTACATGAAAATGGTTTACGTTTTAAAAATGTTTATCTTTATGCAAAAACATTGTATCAACCGAAATATGTGTTTTTAGAAAATGTTCTTAATTTAGTGCCAGATGTATCATTTGTAAAATATAAAGATAATGAACTTGTTTTAAGTCCTCACGATGCAAAATCACACTCAGTAATAATATTTGATGATGTCGCATGTGAGAATCAGTCCAATATGAGGGATTATTTCGCAATGGGTAGACATAAATTTATTGACTGTTTTTACTTGAATCAAACGTACAGTAAGATACCTAAACAGCTAGTAAGAGACAACGCAAACCTTTTAATACTATTCAAACAGGATGATGTGAACCTCCATCATGTATATGATGAACACGTTAATTCTGACATGTCGTGGTCCAAATTTCGAGAAATGTGTTCAAAAGTATGGAGCGAACCCTATACCTATTTGGTAATCAATAAAGATTGTATAAAGAATAAAGGCTGTTACAGGAAAAATTTTGATACTTTTATCTTGTTTGATGAGGATAAAAATACGAGCATATAAGAAGATTTATTCGATAATCATCTTCAGTTGAACTATTACCATACTAAGAAAATAACGTATATTCATCAAGTTCAAAATGGAAAAAGAGTTGAAGACTCAGATAGTTAAAATAGCAGAAGCTGTTAAAAAGAAAATCAAAGATATGAAAAGTATGGAATCCTATAATGAAAATGTTTTGAATACAGTTTTTAGACCTGTTACTGACCCAATGCATCAGTTGATTAAGGATGGGGACCATAAAATTAAATCAAAAGAAGCAAAGGATCATCATATTCAATCGCCTCAATCGCATTTTAACAAAACTCTTAAGAATAATATTTTTCAACAAAATTCTGAAGATGAATGTGGTGAAGATGATTCTGATGAAGATATTAGTTTAGAAAAATCTAGAGACTCTACCAATACCAGTAATACATCGTTTAGAACCGTTGAGTCAATACCTAGTCCTAGTCAAAATACTTCGTCCTGGTCACTTTCCTCCGAAATATTTAATGATGTACCTTTTGGTGTTAGACGAGAACGAGGTAAATTAATGATGGGTTCAGCACGTGTGCATATAAACGATCAAAATATTATATCTGTAGCAGGACGTGATTATCAAATTACACCAGGGTTGCAGGAGCTATTGTTAAAAAAAATACCTAATTTGGATGTGGTGACTGAAAATGACTGTCAAGAATATAAAACCATGTTATTAGACACAAATGCTCATCGACGAGACTTTGATCCCAGTAAACCAATTAAATCTAATAAAGGACGGAAGTACTTGCATATCATTAAACCGCTTTTTAGACTCCGAAAGCCTTCGACATCTTCTACCAGTAATGTTGATGATATCAGCGCTGGAGAAGGTTTAATACTTAAAAAGAAATATAAAAAAAATACTGACTACGTTTACTGGGATGACCCTAACGAATTAGTAGAAAGGCTAAAATTATTAATAGCTTCTAAAGATGCCGGAAACACTGGTCTGGATAACGAAATAATTTCAATCATAGAAGAACTACGTGAAAATGGTAGTATAAATTCATAACCGCATATCATACTTAGATCATTTATTATTTCACTGCGACCGAATTCAGTTCAAAATGAATGTTGATAAATTTGGTCACCATGTTCATAAAAGACTGCGTTTGTCAGAAATACTAGATTGTTCGACAAATCACCTACTTAGATCGGAAAACGGAGATTTTGATTTAAAATCATTTCGATTGAGAGGAGTTCCAGAACCTGTAGCACATGATGATGTGGTGAATAAAAAATATGTGGATAAAAAGATTGCTGATGAAATAACCGCTCATATAAAGGCAATAAAAGAGGATGTGATAAATAATCTCGATCAGTTTGAAAAAAAGTTTTATACTAAAGACTACATCGATAAAATTATTAAACTATAAAATGGCGAAACTGCAAGTGGTAGATGAAATTCATAGATCAGCACGCAAAAATTTTTATCGTCGTAATGTGATCTTGAAAGGAATGGACGACTTATGGCAAGCGGACCTTGCCGACTTTCAATCATTTAAAAAGTATAATAATGGATACGCGTACATTTTAATTGTCATTGATGGTTTCTCAAAATATGCTTGGATGATTCCTTTGAAAACAAAATCAAAGAAAGAGGTTCTTTTAGCATTTACTCAAATTATAAGGGAAAGTGGTCGTATCCCTAAAAACCTACAAACTGACAGAGGCACAGAGTTTTATAACGATGTTTTTCAAAGACAAATGCAGTTAATGAAAATTAACCATTATTCATCGTATTCAACAAAAAAAGCTTCAATTGTGGAAAGGCTAATCAGAACATTGAAGACTAAATTGTATAAATGTTTTAGTTATAATGGTAACTATAAATGGATAGGAAAAACTATAAACAGCGTTTTGTTTTCGTATAACGATGAAACACATAGCGTTACTAAGTTTAAACCAGTAGATGTAAATACAAAAAATGAAAACCTAGTGAAAAATAACATTAAAAAATTCCAAGAGAAACGTTGTAAATTAACCAAAAATAAATTTAAAATAGGTGATCACGTTAGAATAAGTAAGTTCAAGAGTAGTTTTGCAAAAGGTTTTACGCCTAATTGGTCTACAGAAATTTTTATAATTAAAACGGTAAATAATACTAAACCAGTTACATATTTAATACAAGATCAACGCAAACAAAATATATTGGGTTCATTCTATCAAGAAGAGTTACAAAAAACGAAATACCCGAATATATACTTAATCGAAAAAATTATTAGTAAAAAAGGCAATAAATTGTTTGTCAAATGGTTAGGGCTCTCTGACACAGAAAACAGTTGGGTGGATAGAAATTCAATTGTATCATAATACATATAAGTGTTAGCATCTAGTATTTTGCTCATTAGGTAAAAAATTATGAGAGGAGGTGGACTGATCAATAACTTGATAAACAATATCCCGTTTGAGCTTCACTTACCAGGTTACAACTATTGTTGACCAGGCACTAGGCTACAAGAAAGATTATTGAGAGGTGATAAAGGTGTTAACAAATTTGACGAAGCTTGTAAATACCACGATATTGCATATAACAATCCGGATCTCTCCGTTCGTCATAAAGCTGATTTACAGCTTATGAAAATGGCTAAGAAGCGATTACATTCTAAAGACGCTGGCAAAGGAGAAAGGTTAGCATCGTGGGTAGTAAACAAAGTTATGAAAGCAAAATTAAAAACAGGTGCTGGAATAAAAAAATTTAAAACCATTGTGTCAAAAATACGTTCACAAATAAAGAAACTGAAATCAAAGGATAACAAAACTGTTATTAAGTATGCTTATGAAGCGGCAAAAAAAATGTTTCCTAAAACATGTCACGTTCGTTTACCAAGAATAATACCAATCCCTAAAACAGGCGGGATTTTACCTTTGATACCAATTTTTGCGGGTTTATCAGCACTAGGCGCTTTGGCAGGAGGTGCGGCTGGTATAGCTAAAACTGTAAATGATTGTAAAATAGCTCAACAAAATTTTAAAGAATCTGAACGTCATAACAAAACTATGGAGGCTATTGCGCTTGGAAAAGGATTTTATCTTAAGCCATATAAAAAAGGAAGTTGGCTATTTTTGAAATCTACAAAAAACTAATAAGCAGGCTACCCAAACGTGCTCTTACGAATATCGATATTATTAAATACGCTAAAAATATTCCCTACTTTCGTGGTGTGTATATGAGAGATAGATTGCCACGTAAACCAAAACAGATAGAGTGTGGAATATTAAACTTAGACAGTCACAATAATAATGGAACACACTGGGTAGCTTTTGCAAAAATTAATAATTATTGTGAATATTTCGATAGTTTTGGAAATTTAAGACCACCCAATGAATTGGTGAAATATTTGAATGTTAGTGATATAAATTATAATTATACTAGGTTTCAAAACTTTGATACAGTGATCTGTGGTCATTTATGTTTAAAATTTTTGCAAGACTTTTGGTGTCAATATTGTATATATTAGTTATTACGTTTGAATAAAACATCATTTCAAAAATGTCTTTCACTCTGTCTATAACTGGAAACAGCTCAGTACTAACAACGAACTATTCCCCTCCATTGGAACTTGATGGTCAATACGAGTGCTCTCTTTTACATTTTTCTACTTTTAATTCTATACCAAATGTAACAAATACAAATAATAAATTTTATTACGGCATTAACGAAGTGGTTGAAATTCCTGAAGGAGCGTATGAACTCCAAGACATCAGCGAGTTCATACAATCAAAAGTAAAAAATTGTGTTTTCAAGTTATTGTGCTACAATAATACATTGAAGCTCTCGATATTCTGCTCTAAGGATATTCACTTTGAAAAACAAAATTCTATTGGACCTTTATTGGGTTACAGTAAGACTTTACTGATGAAGGATATATGGCACAAGTCTTTACTGCCAGTGAACATTCTACCTACAACTGTGCTCCGAGTTGAATGTGACATTACTGGAGGTTCCTACATTAATGGAAAATCAAGTCATATAATTCACGAATTTGCTTTGAATGTTCCTCCAGGCTATCGACTAATAGAAATTCCAAAAAATACGATTTATTTTCCTGTTAATAGAAGCACAGTGAATAGTATAAATATTAGAATATTGGATATAAATAACGATTTAATCAATTTTTGCGGTGAGCAAATTCAACTGTACTTACATTTAAAGAAAATATGATTGACTACAATAAATACACTACTACATGTATTCAAAAGATTAGTACCCATCGGGCAATCAAGAAGACTACACATACTAGTGATAAAAAAAAGAAATTGACAGCTGCCAATATACATTTTCTCAAATCGATTGGATTACTAAAATGAGTATTTTAAATATAACTAACCCACCTGCTTATGATAACTCTATAGACGGCATAGAAATTGCTAGTAAAATGACATCTGTTTTGAGATACAAATCGGTATATTCACCCAGATCTTTTAAATAAAATGTTTCCCATACTACTTGTGCGTGACAGTAATCGGACTCTGAAACATTTTCATCGGTTAAATGGCTATAGAAACAGTGACGCGGTGGCAAACTATTTTCTTTATATGAATTCCAACTTGTCATATATTCGTAAGGATATACACCTTTTCTTCTCAGAAGATCAAAATGCTTTTTTCTAGGAAAAAAGTTTGATAAGTGTATAAACTCATTGTCATTTAAATTTGCTGCAAGTTTTTCCAAGCTACGTACTGGTAAATATTCCTTATTACCGGTATTAAAAAACTTTGTAAAAGATATATAGTTCTCTTTGTTTTTTGCAATAACTTTTATTTTACCAGGCATATCTCCTAACTGTCGAATAAACAAATGGCTGTCATATCCAGAAAGATTATGGAAAAATACTGGAACAAATTTTGGTAAACGGTATTTTAGGTTACAGTAAGAATGAACTGCGCCACGATATCGCCCAGTCATATGACAGTGATCTTTGACTTTATCATCTAGTAGCAACTGTTCACAAAGGAAACAGTGTGTTGACTTGTCGAAATGTTCCTGCTCCTCCCATGACAATAATGTCATAGGAATTGAGTGTTTTAAGATCTTATGTATTTGTTTTATGTCTTTACCAAGAAGATCTAGAAATTTTTCAACACAATCATGTCCGCGATAGGAAACATATTTATTGCGAGAGCTGTCAAATGCACACACGATATAGTATGCAAATGCAGCTGGTACATGTTTTTGTAAAATATTTGTACATTTTGAATTATGCTGGTTATTTTTTGATTCAGGTTCTAATAAAGATTCAAAATCAGCATATATAACAAATGGCATATCTTGCATTCTTTCGAAATGTTTGAACTGAATTACAGTTCCCTGTTCCGGTAATACTGTCCGAACCCCACTACAGATATGAGCATTTAATTTTTCTTGGTTATTAAAGAAAATCATACACTCATCACAAAAAAATATTTTGCCATGATGTTTTGTTAGTTGAGGTCTAAGTAATTTGCTTAAATTTTTTATTAAACAATAATGTTTAAATTGCCCCTTTTCTAACAGTAATAGATTAATATGATGTTTTCTTTTATGGTTAGTTTTATAAACAGGACCAACAATATTGTTCATGTCTCTCAAGCTATATACGTTAATACTAATAAGATGATTATTTTTTTCAAAAATTTTGATGTCCGAGATTCCTACGGGAAAGGTCATATTCTTTGTATTAAGAATATTTTCATAGGAGGGATAAGAAGATGTTCGATGATGATTATTTTTAGCAGGAAACAAAGCTGCCATTATACTCCATAAAAAACAGAAGGAGTCATTATTTTGTATATTTATACATGCACGTTTCAATTTTATATTTCTCGGCAGTTCAATAAAGCGGTCCCCTCTTAAAGGACTGTATTTGTTAATATTTACTTCTAAGTACAAATTACGCAAGAATGCCCAACCACTATCTCGTTCTTGAAATTCGTCTATTTTTTTAATAATAGTGTAAATTACTTTAGAAAATATTTGTTTAAAATCATAATTATTGTGTAATACAACGTTTTCAGTAGCGAAAGACTTTATTTCGCTAGTTAAGTTCGAAGCTAAATTAAATTCGGAAAACAACTCGAAGTTAACTTTGATAGATTGATAAGTGGCTTGCCTCGCCGCTATCAGTTGTTTCAAGCGCGACTTTAAACTTAGTAAAAATTCAGCTGGCGGTGGGACAAGGCTCTCACTACTGTCATCTCCCGTATGAGCAACCTCCGGCCACACCCTATATGAAGCAATTCGATTTCTGAATGCTGTACATATCTTTTGTATACCTTCACAAACTTCGACAGAATTATTATTTTTGTGTGTATTACTTCTAAGATGGGCAGAAAATGCGCTACTTTTTACAGATATGTCACAAACCGTGCAATAGACTGTTTTGTTAACCATGTTTGTAGTGCAGGTAACAAATGAACGAGATTAATCTAAAAAGTTGAAATGATAAACGAAAACGCCTGATGTTTTTTTAATAGCTATGTGGAAAATAATTTTATTGCGAGTAGACAAATAATGAAAATACTGTGAGAGATTTTAAAAGTTAAGTTTTAACTAGTGTAAACCTTTAAACACAATGCGACAAGGAAGGCGTAAAATAAAAAATAGCTAGAATAATGCTTTGGTTTCAACCCAAATGTAAAATTCCAAAGGTTAGAAAAGGCTGGTTTGAAAATTAAACTAGACGTAATAAGTTAAAATTGAAAATATGTAATAAAAAAATCCGCCATGAGTGGGATTCGAACCCACGACCCTCACGTTGACGCCGTGAGTGCACTACCAATTCTTTAGACGTAATAAGTACTTATTTTAAATACTTATAACTTTTATCACAGAGTAATCATACTCTTTTATTGTATTGACTTTAAGAAAATTAAATGAGATGACGTGTCAAGTCAGCATTAAAAATATTAAAACTAGATAATGTAAACAAGCAAACAAAGACAACAGATAAAACAATAATAGGTATCAGTTATTTATTATTAGTACTAGAGTCCTTAATTTTAGTTTTAACAATTTTAAGTTTTAAGTTTGATTTTAAGTTAAAACCCAATTTATTTTTTCTTGTTAGAAAAGAAAGTACCCTCTTCCTTGAATGAGGGTTTGATTTGCTTTATAAATTCTTTCAAGACCACTAGTTGATCGGCATCGGAATGGGCTTGATACTTTAAAGATATAACTGCATGTTCCCACCGATCTTTTGGGTTCACAGTCAAAATATCTGCAGTGTTATAAATTTTAAGTTCTACAAATACGTCTCCAGGTAGAGTAGCGGTGCGACGCAAAGCACCATCAGCAACTCTTCTTGTCAACACTGACTGCAACGCGTGCTTCTTAATAGACTTCTGCTGGAATACCGCTTCGTCTTCGTCTTCACTTTCAAACCACCCGATGGATTTCGTTGGTTTTCTATTGGGAGCCTTCCTCTTCGGGGCTGGCTTGGAGACTGGTTTGGATCTGAAAAATAATAATGATTCATTAAATAAAATTATATATATATACAGGGTCTAACAAAATATACTGAAACTATTTTAAGGGTGGATTTAGTCCACGATACTAAACAACTTTCCCCAAGGAACATATATCGAAATATGAAAAATTATTTTTGACCTTCCATACAAGTTGCCCGATCAGCTGATCCGAGTTTGTATGCAAAGTGAAAAAATATTTTTCATATTTCGATATATGTTCCTTGGGGAAAGTTGTTCAGTATCATGGACTGAATCCACTCTTAAAATAGTTTCAGTATATTTTGTTAGACGTTATATATAGTTATAATTGCAGTTATTGCTAATCTACTTAAAATAGAGTAGAGAGATTAAAAGTGGTTTGAATTGACAAAATGTCCAAATAAACTCAAAAACTATTGAACTGATTTGAAAACAAGAATTAAGTATATTTTAAAAACAAAGAAGACGTCTGCTTTCAAAATTTTATAGCCAATGTCACTACCACAATTCTCTTGAATTTAACAACACTTCATTCATATCAAAACCGTTCTACCATTTGGGCGGTAGAACTCGCCAATTAAATGAACATACATACATACTTATACCCAAAAAACATTACCCTCATTCGGACACGGTCGAGTAAAAAACTTTTACTACTAGAAAACAATCTTATCCAAAACTAACATAGATTGTACATAAATATTTTTACAAATAATCACTGAACATATTTAACCGATTCCCTGTCCACAAATGAGATACAATAGTAAAACAAATTGAATTGTTTATAATATAATATGAATTCATGGGACAGAGAACCTGTTAAGTTTAGAAAATATAACAAGATGTTATGAAATGAATTAAACTAGCAAGATTTTTGACAACGGGACAGGTGATAGTAAAAATAAAAGCTAGTACCTAATAAATAATTTGAGAAAAGTAATGGATAGTACATACTTTTTAGGGGTAACTTCCTCGTCAGATTCAATATGATCTTCCGAATAATGTTTCTTGGCTCTCTTGGTACCGGTTGAGGTGGTTCTGAAAAGAAAAAAATATAATTGTAAGTCGAAATAATTTATAACCACAGTAAAGTTGAGAAAACTTCGTAAACAAAACATAATTTGTGATGTTAATTTTGTTACTACTCCTGTAAACTAATCATAATAATTAATTAAGTACTACTTTGAAACATTTAAGTAATATTAAAAATAAACACATACTTTACGCTGGAAGAAGTAGTCCCCTCTGCTTCTGAATCCACAAACTCTTCTAGAAATTGTTTTTTTGCTCCCTTGCTGCTGCGCTTAGCGGAGTAATATTCAGAATCCGACCTGCAAGTAATTTGTACATAAGTAATTAATAACGATGAAGAGAGAAGATACGAGTACCTATATAAAATTCAACAGAAATATACATGAACAGACAGAAATATAAAATTAAGAGATGAAGAGACAAGATATATAAAATTCGATAGAAATATACAAATATACATGAACAGACAAAAATATAAAATTAAGATTTATTTTATATTTCTGTTTGTTATCACAGTTTCAACATAAAAATTATTTAAACTTACGAACATGATTTCACGTGTGAAGATCTTCGTGGTGATAACAAAGTTTCAGCTGGTTGACGACGAGCAGAGAGACCTCGTAGATCAGTTGTACACATGTAGAGCTTCGACAGAGCTTGGTCAAGATGCAAATCGCAAAGATAATTTGGAGTGCATCACACCAATAAACGAATTAAATAATGCGTTTTAGCTAAATCATCAATTATTTTACAGGTATTGTAAACCTTTAGGTTTGCCAAAGAAACTCATGATTTACGTACAACAATTAGCAATGTGCAATGCAAAATGGTTTACAAACTCTGTATTTTTGAAAACATAGGCACTTTATTGAAGACATAAGCACTTTATTTTATTTCCTTTGAAATAATAAGTCGAAAACAAAAGTTTAATGTTTCATACTTCCTTTGTAACACGATCATCAAACACACCGTCTTTATCAATAGCGCACCGCAAATGTTATTTCAATTTATTACCCAACTGTCAAAAAAGGGTTATGTAGTTCTAATTTAAAATAATATTTCGTATTTTACTTTAGGTAGGTATTTGCACTTAGTAACTTCCATCCTTTACAACTGCATATGTTTGAGAACCTCTCTTTGTCTTTACAATGTAGATGTACTTATGCTACTTTTAGCATAACGCGCTATCACGATTGATTATCATCAGTGTTGGATTAACACCGCAGCAAGAGGTGTTGGCCACTTACACACACGAAAAACAGTAACCATAGCAAGAGTAGGTAATGCTGCGGGCCTCGCGCAAAAAGGGGCCCCGCGCTAAAGGTGTTACATTCTAAATTGCTACATCTCGTTAGACCTAGCATTGAGCTGCCTAGAGAATTAAGCATTGGGTGTATGAAGAAATAAGATATGGTAAAAAAATCCATGCGAGCAGAGCTGTTTCAAGAATTTTTTCATCATAAATCTTATTTATTTATTTAATAAGATTAAGATAGTATAGCATTGTGAATTCTTAAAATAACCCGTACAATCTAGTAGGCATACATTTTCGATTTGCATATACTCCACCATCCCCTCGTAACACTTGTGACTCGAGCCCCTTAAAATAATTGGCTACGGACTTCGCACTTGCTTAATCCGCCACTGATTATCATGTTACGCTCAGGAATATTCACGTGGGAGCGCATAACTGCAGGTTTAGCAAAATTTATCATAGTGCTTGAATAGTGTTACTTTTATTCGATTTATATTCATAGGTAGAATCGATAGAAAATATTCGCAAAACAATTTACAAGTAAACTTCTTTGAAAAACGGAAAGGTGTTAATTGAAACTAGATATGCTACCTACTATTAAACGGTTTACCAATTCATCACACAGAATTCTCTAAACGTTAATATGATTTGATATAATATAATCGATTACCGAATAATCGATTGTTTATCACTACCATACACCATGCAATGTTACATCACTAATACATCGTGGTTCATTTATTGGCAAACCGCATTTGTACAAGGATCGTGATTGTGTAAAGTGTAAAAATGTAGTTTAAAAGTTATTTTGTCTAGTATGATATGTGAAGTGATCTGAAAACTCGTGGTGGTTTTGGGGGGAAATAATATTCACACTGGAGTGTGATTTGGAATATGAAATTGGTTTGATATAAAGCGATGATCTATAGTATTAGTCACGGTGGATATCATTGTCTGCGAAGGATCTCATTTACTGGGTACCCACAAAAACCTACGGGTGATCGGGACGAGCCTAATCTGGACCAGCAACGAGATAATTCTTTCGCAACTACAGACGTCCCGTTGACTTTGCTATTAAATATCCGTCAAGCGAAAGTTCTTTCTCATCGCTCACGATAGTTTTCAATGTTGAGGAATCGTATTTAATGGGTGCTAACAACCTACGGGTCATCAGCACGAGCCTAATCCGGACCAGTTTGCGATACCTCAGTACTGTCGAAGACGTGTCTTGGGTCATGAGGTAGAATGATCGTCAAAGCGATAGATCTTTCGCATAGTTTACAGTGGGTATCAAAATACCAATGTCCTGACTTCGATATGAAGAAATTGTACTTACTGGGTGCCTACAATCTACGGATGAAAGGTACGAGTCAATCTGATCCAGTGATGCAATATCTGATTGTCGGAGACAGGGCGTCCTGTCAAGCATGCGTAGAAATATCGTTCTTGGTGCAAACTAATATAATCATCGTATCAGAACAGAGAGATTTTCCTTTCCCATCATTCACTACGGTTTAATCGTGTAATAATAGTTTAAGGTGATAGTGAATATACCTCGGGAAGTGGAAACTTGATTCGAGTAAAATACAGGTGAGTTAAGCATGATATCATATCTTTTATTGAGACTTTTGAAAAAGAGGGGCGGAGGCCTTTGATGAAGTGAATTAGAAAGCCCAATTAAGTATTTAAATTTCAACGTATTTTTTGGGCTTTTCAAAACACGTATCCTTGAGCGAATGACAATGAGGTCAAGGATACGTGTGTTGAAAAGCCCAAAAAATACCTACTTGTACCTAACTGTCTATTCTAGTTTTTATTATAGGTACTATCTACTCGTCATACGTGGCATTCTGAAATCCAATCGACAAACTGGAAAATTCCTCAAAAGCAATAAATACACCTCTAACGTCCAATTACGCAAAAGAAAACGTGAAACAACGGCATTTTCTTTTTTAGTTTCGTTCCAGTATCATTTTCCCTATTTCCCAGTTCTCGTACGTTTTTCACTTGGCAACACTCACAAACTATGTCGGTCATTACATGCAATATTTTATATTCGTTTACTCGATAATGACGTGGTTTTATACAACGTGTTAATGAAGTAATGCATAACTGCTTAGTTCATTAACATGTTCAGTTCAGTGACAAGAAAGTACTTTGTGAGAAGGCTTATTATAGGACCGATGACTATCTTAAAGACAAAAAGGTCTGGCTTGAGCTTGGCGCGGGTCCCTCTTAAAGGTTTGTATACTTAGCATGTCATAATTTAGGTACATTGGTACATACTAAATTTACAAATTGACATTATTTTAAATTTCGTAATTCTTATAATTCAATTTAATTATGACATAATAAATAATGTAATCTCTGTCCATCTATATAACTAATTTTAAGTTTTTAGTTTGTTAGTTGACGTCTTTGGAGAAAACGTGCAGTGCAGTTTGTTGCCGCTTCTTCTGCACTTGCGCCTAGGAAGCGGCGTAAACTTAGCTTTAAGTAACGATTTGACGTCAACATTTGTGCAAAACAAACAAAGTGACTATTATTAAGATATATTATAAATATCCTATGATAATAAAGGTATTTTGAATTTGAATTTGAATTTGTTGTATTTAAAGAATCATCATCAATAATCTATATTTATTCAAGCTTCTAATTAGCTTGCTCTCTTTGTTGTTGTTTATAGCCACTTCCCGATGTCTGATTGAGATGCCATTTTGTATGCAGATGATAATGAAATTTCAAAAAAGACTTATTTAATGCAATACAATCTTTAAGCCAAATAAGTGAAGTTTTAAAAGTGTTCGTGTTCAGTGTTACTTTTTAGGGTTCCGTACCCAAAGGGTGCAAACGGGACCCTATTACTGAGACTCCGCTGTCTGTCCGTCTGTCACAGGGCTCTATCTCTTGAACCGTAATAGCTAGACTCTTGAAATTTTCACCGATTATGTATTACTGTGGCCGCTATAATAACAAATACTAAAATGAAAAATAGTTAAAAATTAAAGGGGGTCGTCATACAAAAAACGTATTTTTATAGCGGTTTAAAACATTGTACGGTGGTACGGAACCCTTCATGTACGAGTCCGACTCGCACTGGCCCGTTTATTTAAACTATGTTTGGTCCTATCATCAGACAATATAATAAAGACAGCGATAGAAAATGACTTTACATTTGCAGTGACAATTCGCCGTTTTATCGTGGTCAGATAGAACTATAATTGTATAAGAGTAATAGTATGTTTATCTTCTGCTAAAAGCATGGAAAAGTTTTACTCACAATACAAACTTGCAGTACAAGTATAAAAAAAAATTAATAGTCTTGCGAACTCCAGTTTAATTTCCCCCACTCGTCCGCCACGTCAGTGTAAATTATAACTGTGGTTTGCAACGCTTGCTCTGTGGTGTGTCACTGGCTGGGTGCAAGTTACAAACTTTTCCTTTCATCGTGAACATAAAAAAAACTTGAAATGTTTTAAAAGACGAAAAGTTTACTAGCGTTCTGTTTTCACCTAGTTTTCTCATATACATCTTTTGAAAGTTGGACAATCTGGAAGAGATCTTTGTTTTTCTCTTTTTCACTAAGTTAACACATAGCTGGATACACTACGTCTATAGACATAGATCAATTGTTCTTTCTATTGTGTCTGACTGAGTGTCCAGCAATGTGTTAAGTAGTTTTATAAAAAAACTGTTAAATTATTAGGTATGGTAGGTATTATGTTTTTCTTTTTGTCATATTTGTACATTAAGTTAATAGTAACTTATTTAGTACTATTATTTATTATTATTTATTATTTTTATTATTATAGCAGTATTGCTGTTGTAAAAAAGACTTTGTGCAATATTTAAGCCTCTTTCTTTCTTACTACTTAAGCCTGTAAGTTCGAGTTAAAAATCTAGCGTAGAAGCTTATCTGTGTTGATTGGAGCCCAAATCTTGTTTTCTTATTTCTTCTTCTGCACTTTGCACTGTTTTCGACATCTTTGGCTGTCAAACTATTGCCATACCTATTTTTGTTTTTTATTTGTTTGTCTTAGACTTGATTGTACTATGATAACACACAATAGTCATACCGTCAAGTCAAGGATTCTTATGTCTACCCCTTTTTACCGGAATTTTCATCTAAGTTTCTTTACCGATATTTATCATATATATTAATCAGACAGAACTCTTATTAATTAAATTGATCCGATAAAAGTCTTCAGAAAAAAAGATTAAAACGTAATTTAAGAATTAGATTTAATCCAGTGTTTATCTTACGACTTGGACCACACAACTGACAAATATCAGAGCTAAGACAAACTAATGAGAGGTCCTTTACAAAGGGAACGAGTTCACGAGGTACTAACATATCCTGACTTTTATTCTATTTATACTTCTCTACTGTAATATTTTGATGGTTGTGTTGACGAGTTCGGTGACTATCAGGGAAAACACGTTCTTAGCGCTTTCGCAAGTTAAGTGACACTGGGCGTAGTCCGCACTTGGATGTCATAGCTACAAATGGCATAAAAGTTTCTCGAACTCCTCCGTGCTTGGCTAGCTATGTCAGATGCTTTAAGGCAGCTTGAAAATCTTACACCAGTGTTGGCCACTTATAAAAATGAAAAAGGCAAACAAGTTTACAAATGAAAAACTTGGAAAAATGTAATGAGCCCAAACTCGATGGGGTTGCATCGTTTAGTTTAATTACATAGCACCCTAATAGCCACCTTTCGGCACCTTCCGGCACCATCATCAGATCAGCTTCTTGTTAAGTATAATTATATAGCGTTGTCATCTGATTTACATTAGCATACAAAATTTCATTTCAATCGGAAACCAGGAAGTGGCTTAAATTTAACTTGCTAGTTTTTTTTTTTTGACAATAAAATACAACAAACAGGGCACGCTAAGCTTGTAAAAACTGGTTGTATTCTTAGCTTTGCCACTTTGTAATCCGAGGTGACATTTTTACTTTTGACTCATTCTTGCAACAGGAAATGCCGATAAGAGGAAAAGAGACAAAATGGGTTTCTCTATAAGAAGGTACATTCCAAGCTCTTTGGTTACTACTAACACTGGTGTCAGATTTTTCGACCCAAAGGCAGAGATATTTGGAGGTAACATTCTAAGCTCTTTGCCTAAAGGCATATACAGGATGATTTAGACCCTCTGAGCTATATTCAAGGAAAGTATGCGCTAAATAAAATATACATGTTGTCTGATTTATACTGAATTACCTTGTTTCATAATAAAAACCAAAGATAAAGGCCCTTAAAGTTGTACGGGAAATTCCCAATCGCAATGATACCGACCGCCATATGATCGCTCGCCCCGCGCGCCGCTGGCGGGACGGGTGCGAGGCGGTCATACAAAGGAATCGAGCGACATCGAGGTTCGATACTAAGAATAATACGTTAGCATAATTAATAATAATGCAAATTTTGGGATTCTTCCTAATAAAAAATAGTAAAAAAAAGTATTATTTTTAGTGCCATTTAGAGTTCTATTAGTGATTTAGTGATTCCAAGACCTCAATACAGCTCAGTGTTTCAAAATCAACCTGCATGTAATCACAGCAACAACTGCCACACAATGACAACAGTCATAGTTACACACTAGTGAACTAAAGTGCAGGTTTCCTCACCATGTTTTCCTTCACCGGAAGCAATATAAGTGGTGTTAGTTGAAAATTGGGTTTGTAAATATAAAATATTTATTAATTTATTTAACTTTATTACACATCTAATAGGCGGATTTATACCCATGGGCTTTATCTACCAGCCAACCCATTGTATAATGTATAAATATAAATGTACGATTATACGCAGAAGGCAAATATTTGGTCTGATGTACCCTTAAGGCCTTTAAAATGATGGACCTAGATAGAGCCGTTGAAGATTATGTAGGGTTCTAATTTATGCTAAGGGAAAACGGAAATTCAGGCACAAGCATCTCAACCCTACTTCTACCCTGACAAATTTTTAAATTATTCCAACGGGCTCCTCGCTATATTCATATAAAATATTTTGTGTGTCCCTGGGCCAAAAAACTTGTCTTGTTTTTCAGTGAGAGTGTGGTACTTCCCCGGACGAGCAGGCCCATTCACTAACTTAAACAAAACTGAGTTTTGCCGGAAGCGTGGCTCTACCACAACAATATTTCATTAAAAACCTATGGTGTGAAAAGTTCCTTCAATCTGCAATCTTTATAAGCTCGCGAGGTCTACAGCTCATAGAGCTCCTAGTAATAAACCAGCCAAGTGCGAGTTAAACTCGCGTGGAGAGGGTTCCGTACAATAGATTGAATTCTTATAGGTTATTCGGAGATCAGGGGGGGATTGGTCAATTTTCATCTTCTTTCATGAATAAAATCAAAACTTTTCATTTTACAATAATAACAAAAATATATTTGAGATCCTCATAACCCTTTCATTTGATATATGACATATGTAGTAAGGTTTGCAAAACTTTTTTTTTTAATTTCCTATTTTGTCCCCCGAAAATGACCCCATATTTAAAAAAAAATTTATTTACTTTGCACATATGTGTTTGGGTCATAGGATTACAACATTCTACTAAATTTCACCTGATTCGGTCCAGTAGATTCGGAGCAAATTGGCTGTGACAGACGGACGGACAGACAGACGCACGAGTGATTCTATAAGGGTTCCGTTTTTTCATTTTTTGTACGGAACCCTAAAAACCAAGCCAAGTGCGTATCGGGCCACGCGCGTAGGGTCCCGTAATTGCTAATACAGATTTAGAGATCACATATTTTAGCCTTCGGCTCTTAAAGTGAAGTGAGTATTTACAACGTGTTAAATGAAATAACGCAAAATCTCTCAGATGGTACCTCAACCCATTAAACTGAACAACTTTTGTTCTACAACTTACACGAAACCACGAAACCAAAAAAAAAAACAACTGGTTGCACTCTGGGAGTGCCGGCAGAAGTGAAAACTTGAATATTAACGTTGTGCATTTTTGATATTTTGGAATGGTTAGGGAATAATTTTGCACAAATTGCTTTAATTATCAGTATAAAAGTACTATCATTTATGTGGTAGAATACAATATTTATTTATTGCGCTATCGTACACAAACATGACAAAAAGTGCACAACGCCGCTAAATAAGTTTTCACTTCAAAAAGGTTTGGGCTCGTCCGGGATTTGAACCCGGGACCTCTCGCACCCTAAGCGAAAATCATACCCCTAAACCAACGAGCCGGCTGACAGCTTCGTCGATATTATAGTGTTAGCGGTCAGTGGCTTGACTGGAGGGGACAGCGACGACCGCCATATATAAAGGCGCTACCACTCGGCGCGCGCTCTTTTTCGTTTGGGTCGTCGTATCGTTCGGACGTGTCGTAGCTTACGTACTTGTGTGCCAAACAATTTATTTACGCCATTTTGTAATTAATTAATTTGATTATTAAAATTATTTCTTTGTAGTTAACGTCAGTTCTTTTTTTTAAATAAACCCGCTTCTGGTCGCTAAAATCAGAAGTGGGATAGTCTCACTCCCACTATTTAAATTTGTTTTGCTTATTTTTGGTTTAAATTGTTTGGCATTTTAATTACCACGTGGTATCCTTATTACGTTATTTTTCTTTCGTAATGGAAAGAGAGGGTAGAGCGCAAATTCCTAAACACGGGCGTGTTTTGCGTGAAAGGCGTTCGCGCTCGCGTAGTTGTGATTCTCATGAACGTAATTTGCGAAATGCGTTGCGAAGATCGGTGGATTCAAGGCGCAGGCGTAGTGAACGTAGTCGCTCGCGTCAACACTCGTTTGATAAAAATGCGGATCGCTCGCGAAGTCGTAGTCGTGTTCGGTCGCGGTGGCGTTCTCCCGAACGACATTCTGGTGATCGCGGTAAACATTCGCGTAGGCGCGGTCGATCTCGAGGTCGCGCCCGCGAGTCTCGTAGTGTGCGTACCCCGTCTCTCCCAAGGAGTCACTTCGAATCGTTGAGTACTATCGCGGCTCGACTAGACGCGCTGGAGGACCGGTCGCGTGTCGCTGAGCCGTCTGTGCAGTCCGCGGGTCGAGCCACGGAGCAAATCGTTGAGGCAATACATTCGTTAAGGTCGGTAAGTGCTCATAATTATTTTATCTCTAATTTTGATCCCAACCTTCACGACGTGGAGGCATGGTTTAATGAAGTTGATAGGGCTAAAATTGCCAACAGATGGGATGATTATGAGTGCATGTCTCGCATCGGAAACTGTCTGAAAGGAGATGCCAAAGTGTGGCTTAACGAGTGGGTCTCGAATGACCGCTCATGGACTAATTTTAAAAGTGATTTCAGGCCGTTATGTGCTAAGAAAATTGATGTGGCTAATATTTTATATGAAGTTATGTCTACCGACTCGGACAGTTTCCGTACCTACGCTGAATATGCGCGTAGATCATTGCTGCGTTTACGAATTGTAAGGGGCCTCAGCGACGAGCTCATATCGGCAATCATTGTTCGGGGAATTAGGGACCCGCATGTGAAAGCATCCGCAACTAACGCCAATTTAGGACCTAACGATGTTGTTGGTTTTCTGTCTACTTTTGTGAAACCTACTAAGGATTTAGTGACGGATGCGCGTACGCAGCGAAACACTACGTTTCGTAACGATGGACCAAAAGCGCCGGGTTTTAAACGCCCTAGTGTTCCTAGTAAGTGTTATTTGTGCGGCAAAATGGGACACAGACAGGCGGGTTGTCCTAATAAACCGCAACCTATCGATACCTCACAGAAGTCAAAGCCAGAACATTCGAATAAATCCGAGGGTACTTTGACTTGTGTGTACTGTAAAAAGCCGGGTCATGACGTTAGTAAATGTTTTGCGAAACAGCGTTCACAACAGCGCGGTCAGATTAACGTTAGTTTTTGTTCCTCTCTTTCCGCTAAGCGCAGTGATATCGTTGTAGGCGTGATTCAAGGGATTCCTGTAGACATTTTGATAGATAGTGGTGCTATTGGCGTTTCACTTATTTCCTCATCAGTTGCAAATCATCTTTCTTGCCAGCGTAAGCCCATTAACTGTCAAATAAAAGGGGTAGGCGCATCTTTAACAAATATAAATGCTTACGTTACTCTCACTATAGAACTGGAAGGTATTTCTTTACAAGTAGACTTACTTGTAGTGCCTGACGAATGCATGAACGCGCCTGTCATAATAGGGACAGACGTATTGGACAGGGATGGCGTGACCTATATACGTACAAAAGATTCGCAGCGTATCATTCGAGGACCGGTTTCTAGAAGTGTGTTATCTGTGGAGTCTGATAGGGAGTTTCTGCTTAAAACTACGCTAACAGGTAATGACCTGGAGCAGTTGAAAACTATCGTTAGTGAATATTCAGCATTTATGATTTCTGGTACCGCCACCACTACCGTCACTACCGGTAGCATGCATATCAGACTGAATAGTAACACCCCTGTTTACTACCGGCCGTACAAGATGTCCCACGATGAAAAATTAAAGGTGCGTGCGATTATTGACGATCTGTTGGCTAAGGGCATCATACGCGAGTCGGAGTCCCCCTACTCCAGCCCAATTTTGTTGGTAAAGAAGAAGGATGGCTCCGACCGCATGTGCGTGGATTTTCGCGCGTTAAATAGAATTACGGTGAAGGATAGATTTCCGTTACCCCTCATCGATGACCACATCGATCGTTTGGGTAAGAGTAAGTACTTTACGACATTAGATATGGCTACTGGCTTCCACCAGATCCGTTTGGATGATGAATCTATCCCTCTCACTGGGTTCGTTACGTGCGAGGGGCACTATGAGTATAAAAAAATGCCTTATGGTTTGGCCAACGCACCTATCGTTTTTCAGCGCATAATAAGTCAAACGTTGCGTGAATTCATAAATGTAGGAAAGGTTTTGGTGTATATTGATGACTGTTTGATCCTTCACTCATCAGTAGAAGAAGGTTTACAGACTTTGAAAGAGGTGTTGACCACCCTTACGCAAGCAGGCTTCTCAATCAATTTACGGAAATGCTCATTTCTATGCACTGAGATTGAGTACTTAGGTCGTGTCGTGTCTAATGGGGAGGTACGCCCATCTATGAGCAAAATACAGGCTCTCTCTAACTCTCCCGTTCCGCAGAATGTTAAGCAGGTTAGGCAGTTTTTAGGCTTGGCGGGATATTTCAGGAAGTACATAGCCGGATATTCCACGAAAACTGCATGTATCGCGAGATTGACCCGTAAGGACGTAGATTTTTGTTGGGGAGTCGAACAGGAGAAAGTAAGGCAAGAAATTATTTCGTGTCTTACTAATGAGCCTGTGCTCGCTATATTTGACCCAGATTTACCGACCGAGGTCCACGCCGATGCGAGCAGCCTCGGTTATGGTGCCATTTTGCAGCAAATTCATGCGGATGGTTCCCGTCGTGTAGTGGCGTATTACAGTCAACTTACAAAGGGGGCTGAAGGGAAATACCATTCGTATGAACTAGAGACGCTCGCGGTGGTGAGGGCCTTGCGTCATTTTAGACATTATTTGATCGGGATACAATTCACCGTGTTTACGGACTGTAACGCCCTTAAGGCAACACAAAATAAGAGAGATTTACTGCCGCGAGTGGCGCGATGGTGGATCTATTTACAGGATTTTAATTTTACCATTTGTTACCGTAAAGGGGTCATGATGCCACACGCAGACTATCTTAGTCGAAATCCCGTCAGTAACATTGAAAAACCACGAAATTGGGCTCAGATTGCTCAGTCAGGCGATGAGGAGACTCAAACGTTGATACAGTCATTGGAACAAGGGCACTTAGATTCCACTCGTTACGTTAAACGTAATGACATTTTGTACTATCGATACTTTCCCCTAGGAGAAGAGCCCCGACTGCTTTGTTTTATACCAAAGGGTCATCGTTTAAGCCTCCTCAGAATATTCCATGATGAGCATAGCCATATCAATATAGAGAAAACTCTCGACTTAATCTTGAGACATTTCTGGTTTCCAGGCCTTAGGGCCTTTGTCAAAAAGTATATTGCCCACTGTCTCACGTGCATTGCTCATAAGAGAGTTCCTCGAGCTCCTTTACAGCCTATATCTTCTTGGGATAAGCCAAATGTCCCATTTGATACAATACATGCCGATGTGTTGGGGCCATTGCCGGTGTCCAACGGTTTTAAACATGTAATGTTGGTTGTTGATGCCTTCAGCAAATTTTGTTTACTTATACCAATTTATCGCCAAGATTTAGATGAATTAAAACGGGTTTTAAAAATTGTAATCTCATTGTTTGGCACACCAAAGCTAATAGTATGCGATAGGGGACGTATGTTTGAGGCATCAGGCTTCACTTCATGGATGCAAGTACTAGGGGTGCAGATCCATCACATCACTCCGGAGATGCACCATGCTAATGGCCAGGTGGAGCGCTATGTCCGAACAGTGCTCAACATGCTCCGGATAGAGGCGAACCACAGAAAAAGCGAGTGGGCTGATCAACTCTGGCAATTACAGCTCATCCTAAATGTGACGAAACAAAAAACGACCCAGACCTCTGCTTTAAACCTATTGGTGGGCCATGAAAATGCCACTCCAGCTATTCGTGTTCTTATAAGAGATGTTTCAGACGAGTCTTCAGTACCTAATCGAGAAGCACGGCGGGAATTGGCCCGGCAGAGGACGGCCGAACGGCTGTCGCAGAACCAAGCTCAGCAGGATGCTTCAGTGAATGAAGACAGGCAACTTCCCCCGGTCTTCCAAGAGAATGACATGGTGTTCGTCATCAAGTATGCGCAATCCAAGGGCAAGTTGGATCCTGGAATGCGGGGGCCATATCGAGTCATCAGGCCCATGCCGAATGATCGGTACGAGCTACGGTTGATGGCAGGAGCATACGGAAAGACTACGTATGCCGCCGCCCAATATCTGGTACCGTGGAAGGGCGAATGGACACCCGAGACATGCGCTGCCTTTTTTGGAGGTGAGTGTAAAAGTCTGTGCAGTATGCGAACTTAGTGCCTATGCTGACAGCCACCGGGAGGTATGCAAACTTAGTGCCTATGCCTACGGTGTGGAAATCTTGGGCGGTATGCAAACTTAGTGCCTATGCCGACGAGTCACTGGGTGGTATGCGAACTTGGTGCCTATGCCAACAGTGTTTTGTTTTGTACGTACAATGGGTTTTAGAGTCGACTTTATTCCATGTTGCATTTGATCAGTATTTTTGTTTGGGATTTTTTTAAATGAATAAATCTCAAATAACTTTTACTAGGTCATTAGTATTAGGTAAATAGTTTTTTTAACAATAAGTTTACAACATGTTGTTAACTTTTCAGGAAATGATGACGAACACGAGGACCAGTCGAGATCCAATGATGACGAAATTGAGCCTGGTCCATCCACGAGGTCAGACCAGCCTATTGAAAGTACGGAGGATGTTTCAGGACTCATCCAGGCTGACTCAGATCCTGACGAGGACGTCAGGGTGTCAGGAGAGGCCGTGTTAGCGGTCAGTGGCTTGACTGGAGGGGACAGCGACGACCGCCATATATAAAGGCGCTACCACTCGGCGCGCGCTCTTTTTCGTTTGGGTCGTCGTATCGTTCGGACGTGTCGTAGCTTACGTACTTGTGTGCCAAACAATTTATTTACGCCATTTTGTAATTAATTAATTTGATTATTAAAATTATTTCTTTGTAGTTAACGTCAGTTCTTTTTTTTAAATAAACCCGCTTCTGGTCGCTAAAAATAGTATAAATACTTCCTCTCCTACGCCGCGCCGGCTGTCATTCCGTCTAACGAATTTTCGATCAGGACACGTGTCCTGACGCGAGTTTAACATTTTTTACCCATTACAAAAAAGTGCACAACGCCGCTAAAGAAGTTTTCACTTCAAAAATTTTAAATTTTCATACAATTTAATGAAAATCCGAATTTTATTTTTAACATTTTGGGAATGTTGTAAAACAAATGTTGTTCAGTTTCGTGGGACTGAATTACAACCTGAGAGATTTTGCGTTATTTCATTAACTCGTTGTACCTACTTATATACAATTTTTTTATACAGGAAAAAATAGGATAAAATTGATTTCTACTAAATTTAAATATTACGTCATGCACAGTAGATATTTTAATATTGTAAAAGGATCAAACAGATCGCGACTCAATATCGGTTGAATGAACAAGTATTGCAACTCGGAATGCGAGGAACAACGTTATAACTTCGTTTCGCTGACCCGCCCGATAGCTCACGTACCGTCACGTTACGTAAGCCTCTTTATAGGACTTTGAATGGCGATACTATTCAAAACTGCGACAAAGGAATTTTAAGGTTATAATTTATGTCGTTGTATTTATTTCTAGTGTCTTTTAATTGTCTAAATTTACCGGTAAGAATTGAAAAGTTAAAGCCGAAAGTCGAAACACTTTTTGAAATAACTCTGTATGTCTTAGTATAAAAAACATAATAGGTACTTTATTTGTAAAACTGGCTGGTACTTTGGTTTTTTTCATGTTATGAAAAGTATAAAACATTTTATTCAATATTTTATTAAAAATATCATTCATTTCGAAGTCGTCGACCATTAGGCTATTCTTTTATTTTGAAAGATGAGTAGGTATACATATGTTGTTTTTTAGCATTTCTCATACCAATTTCATTTAAACATATAAGTTGGAAAAGATTTTTCATGCTGCGCAATTTGGCGCCAAAAATCCGCTATTTTGATTTCTAATAATTTTAATATGGCCTGTGACACTGTAGTCATTAGGACAAATTTAAATCATTCTTAAACATTGTACGAAGGTACGAAACCCTTCATGTATGAGTCCGACTCGCACTTGACCGATTTATTAATCCATACCAGCGTCGAAGACCAAAATAACGAGCCTAATAAATTAATAACGACTGAACTTCCTCCCTCCATACCGAAGTGAATAAAACAATTATTTTAACTACCGGACTGTATAAACCGGGTTATTTAAAGAGCCCTCGGCGGATAGCACTTTGAATATTAGAGAGGCGTATAAAAATAGCCACTCATGCCGCTTCGTTACCCGTTAATGGCTTAGCAGACAAACTTGGTTTCAGACCACGGGAAGACTGGAAGTGGTCCTATTCTACTCCGCTGGGAACCACACAGCAAGCATTCATTTATTTATTAATCTTTATTGACCACAATGGTACAAAAGGTGGACTTAATACTAATGTGTTCTCTACTAGTCAGCCTTTAGAAAAAAAAGAAATAAAATTCGCGATAGGCGCTTCAAGATAAGCACGTTATTAAATACACACACATACTATATACATGTCTACATACATACCCATACATAATACACATGTATACATAATATAAAATACAAACAATTCAAGATAATGTTAAGTTCACTGCAACAAACTAGCGAGAAGGTGCGTGTGGACTATGACTGGAGTGAAGCTCGAAGGTTGAGTCGCCGGAGAAAAACAAAAAAAAAGCGGCCAAGTGCGAGTCGGACTCGCCCATGAAGGGTTCCGTAGCAGCAAGTAACATTTTACGATTAATTTATTTTAGTTATTTAAAAACTTTATTGCACAAAAATGTTGTACAAGTGGTGGACCTAATGCCATATGGCATTCTCTACCGGTCAACCATAAGACCAAGCAGAAAATATGTGTGGCTGGCGTGATTAAAATATGTATAAAATTACATAATTAAAAAAAAACTGATATTAAATATGACCTACTTATAATAATATAGTATAGATAAAAATAAATAACCAAAATATTAAACAAATATATACCTAAACATATAAACTAATAAATATATATTATACATATACAATAAATACATAATAATTAAATATATTAGGATGATTGTGCTAGGCGAGGACTGCTGGAGAAATAATTTATGTACCGCCCGCTTGAATGCCATGCGACTGGGAGCCCTTCTGATAGACTCTGGCAGTGCATTCCAAAGCCGGCCTAGATCTGTAAAATGTTGTCCATGAAGATAGAGTGGTGAGGAGGAAAAGCAACGATAGAGGAGCGAAGTGAACGAGAATGAGTAGAACTGAGAAGGTTGAATTTAAATCTTAGGGGACTGTGGATTGTTCAAGATAGAATAAAGCGTAGATATAATTTTAGCGTTGCGACGTAAGGGTATTGGGATTCATGCTAACTGTGAGCGAAATGAAGAAATGTGATCAAATTTACGTAATTTATGACGTATTAAAAAAAAACTACTTACTAGATCTCGTTCAAACCAATTTTCAGTGGAAGTTTGCATTGTAGTGTACATCATATATTTTTTTTAGTTTTATTATTCTCTTATTTTAGAAGTTACAGGGGGGGACCAACATTTTACCACTTTGGAAGAGTCTCTCGCGCAAACTATTGAACAGTTTAGAAAAAAATTATGTTAGAAACCTCAATATCATTTTTGAAGACATATCCATAGATACCCCACACGTATGGGTTTGATAAAAAAAAATCATTTTTGAGTTTCAGTTCTAAGTACGGGGATCCCCCAAAATTTATTGTTTTTTTATTTATTTTTGTGTGAAAATCTTAATGCGGTTCACAGAATACATCTACTTACCAAGTTTCAACAGTATAGTTCTTATAGTTTCGGAAAAAAGTGGCTGTGACATACGGACGGACAGACAGACTTGACGAATCCATAAGGGTTCCGTTTATGCCATTTGGCTACGGAACCCTAAAGCGCTTGGAATGTATCTCCTTTTAGAGAGAATCTTACTTAAAACCCATCTCGTGTCCCTTTTCACTCTCGGCATTTATTGTTTGTTGCAAGAATTAGACTTCGCCAAACGTCAAACAAAAAAATGTAACCTGTTAATAATACGAGAAAATAATAACGTTGCTGCTTAATACGACAAAATTTAAATGACATTGTCTAATGACATTGACTTCTGTTTAGAAGACGTTTCTATTTAGTAGCGATGTGACGTGTATGACGCTACTTAATAGAAAAGCCCTGGCGTCACACGCATACAAAAAATGTGGGCACTACGTTTCAAAACGGCTATGCTTTTGAGATGTCATCACGGAATCTGTTTACCTCCAATATCTCTGGAGAAAAATATAATAGCCAAATGGATTCAATGTCTTACAATTTACACGTCCTGGCGAACCGCGTTAAAAAAATACGCCACTAGGTAGGTACATTTCAAAACAAGTTACACTTTTGACTATTCATCGTGGAAGCTATAAACCTCTAATATCTTTGCTCAAAATTTGTTTATTTGTTTATTTCAAAGCTTAAATCTCTTCTTCTTCTTTTCTTTTCTTTACAGTTTACACCAATACGATGGAATAGCACCTTAAATACAGTAACTTAGTATATATGTTACGGTAAGAGTGATTAATTGAAAATTATTAATAATTGTGTATCATTATTAATAATTACCGAAAATAGAGGTAAAAGTGATAAATTAATCACATTTGTCGGATATTATTAATAATTTAACGTTAGTACCGATGAATGTAATAATTTTTGACGATTTCTGAATCGAGCATCAGACTACACGTGCACGGCAGCGGCCGGTGAGTGCTAGGAATGTTCTATTCATTATACTAGGTTACCACAAACCTTTAGGTTAGGTTAGGTTAGAACTGTGACCAACACACGCACGAGCCGAGTAAGCGTAGCGAGCGTGCCGGCCGGCGAGTGCTAGAAAAGTTCTATCCGTTTTACTAGGTTAGGGCAAACCTATAGCAATAAAAATCGTGGAATAGTTGTCTGGGAAATGAAATTCGATGTCGAAAAAACAATTGTAAGACTGTGTGGTATTATAAATAAATACCTGGTGGACAAAAAACTTTGGGTTTTATTTTATTTTATCACTTTTACCAATATGTATAGTGAATTATCAATAATTACTACTAAAAGTAATTAATTTCTATTGATTATTCACATTTAACAAAACAAGAGGTTATCATTAATAATGTTGTGAAATGATTAATAATTTTCAATTTATCAGATTTACCGTAACATATACAATAATGTTTTTATAAATTCGCTCAGAGAACAAGAGAATAAATCTACACATTCTGCGATTTGATTGAGACACGAAATGACACGATTTTGACGACCGGCCGACGTTACATTGGTATAGTAGTCTCAGCTCTAGCGAAAGCAAACAAATTGAATCATTGAGCATAAATAGATAGAAGAAGCCTCAGTCAAATCCTTGTGATTTGGCTAGATTTTGCCAAGCCTGCCTGAATAGCTCATTAAAATGCGGGCCAACCATTCGCCCGTAACGAGTGCTGTCAAGTTTTCTACAGTCCGTCTAAGTATATTGATTGAGTAATTAGGTACAGACCGACATTTTTTAAGAACTGCGACTGAAGAAACATTTCTATGGTTATGTATAACAACTTATTTTTTATTTTTATTTAGCCATGCATGTCCCACTGAATGCTGGAAGGAAAGAAGGGAGGCCTTTGACCAGCAGCTGTGGGACCTACTTATAATAATTCATAAAAAATGTGAATTTTTTGCATAGGGAAGCATTATACCTACGGGTACAATTTTCTTTTTTTTAGTCAAAAATTGTGATCACTCTGGAAAGCCGGATCGGCTGCCGAAGGTGTTGAGCTTGCCATGTGTCGCAAATATCTGTCTCTCAGTAAAGATTACATATTTGTGCAGTTTGGTGTGGAAACGTTTGAACTATGGGGCCCGAGCGCGAGGGCTTTTTTTTTTTCAATTCAAAATATTTTTATTATCATAGGATATTTATAATATCTCTTAATAATTGTCACTTTGTTTTGTTTTGCACAAATGTTGACGTCAAATCGTTACTTAAAGCTAAGTTTACGCCGCTTCCTAGGCGCAAGTGCAGAAGAAGCGGCAACTAACTGCACTGCACGTTTTCTCCAAAGACGTCAACTAACAAACTAAAAACTTAAAATTAGTTATATAGATGGACAGAGATTACATTGTTTATTATGTCATAATTAAATTGAATTATAAGAATTACGAAATTTAAAATAATGTAAATTTGTAAATTTAGTATGTACCAATGTACCTAAATTATGACATGTCTAAGTATACAAACCTTTAAGAGGGACCCGCGCCAAGCTCAAGCCAGACCATTTATTTTTTCCTCAAACAGATAATTCCGCGCGTGATCATTGCCACTGGTAACAAGAGGGCTGGCTGCTTCTTTTCTTAACAAATTAACATAGCTATTTAGAGAGGTAACGCAGCCAGCATTCTTAAATTGGCACCATGCTGCACGATCATAACCTTTTAGATTTCTAAATCAATAATTAAAATAAGGTTGAGTTTGAAGTTAGTTTAATTTCAATCGTATTTATTTCTTTTTTTTTAAATAAACTATACAAATTCTAAAATTCTACATGGTCTTGTACATTGTGGGATAAAAATGTGAGGGAAATACTATATAAAACATTTCTAGCTCAAATAATCAGGAATCTTTGCACGCGTACTTATATAGAATTTCCTCACAAGATCCCTATTAAGCTGGACACCTTCCTACCTTTCTATACACAACGGACTCAGCTAGTTTCACGGTGAAATCCCCTTGTAATTGGAAAAATCCCGACATCCTGTATTTTCAAAGGAAATTTCTACTATTCTCTAAGGAATATTGTCATAGTTTCGAACTGTTTAATTTTAAATATTTCAACTGTGAAGCCTGGGTTTAAAATAAGTCTAATATTTACTCATATTTGGAGAATTTTACTCATATTTGGAGAATTTTACTCTTATTTTGTAAAAATATGTTTTTATAATCGCTACAATTTTCTTGTCTTTCCTTCTCCACTTCGCAATTTTTTTGCCATCATTCCACTACAGGGTCACTCCAAAAGCGGTACGCAAGACCCCTTTTCTCCCCTATTTCTCTCCCAAGCAAAAATCGTGAATGACAAAAAAGACAAGGAACTTGGTTGCCAACTTTCGTAAAAATCGGTTAAAAAATGCGACCTGTAGACGAGAACAGATAGGGTCAAAAGCATTTTTGGGCAATCTCGAAGCTTCGCTCGCTTAGTCAAAAGTCTATTATTAAGTATAGCTAATAGAATAAAAGTCTACTATTAAGTATAGCTAATACAGTAAAAGTCTACTATTAAGTATAGCTAATACAATAAAAGTCTACTTTAAGTATAGCTAATACAATAAAAGTCTACTTTAAGTATAGCTAATACAGTAAAAGTCTACTATTAAGTATAGCTAATATAATAAAAGTCTACTTTAAGTATAGCTTATACAATAAAAGTCTACTTTAAGTATAGCTAATACAGACTGAGAGTCTTCAGTTATGTGATGATTTGAGTGAGCAGCTGAACCGATCAAAGTTAGAAATAGATTCTTTCCGCCAATGTGGTGATACGTATGAGCAGACCCTCAGACGTACCACTGAATTAGAAAAGGAGTTGGGCGAGGCATACAGACAAATTAATAGCTATGAGCAAGATGCCCAGATGCGTCAGTCAGCAGAGGTGTCCAGCCTATATGACCAGCTCATTGATAGTGTCGCTATGTCTCCCTCAACTAATTCTCCAGTTATTGATCTCACTAGTGAGACATCATCGAGTAGTATTGATTTAGATATCTCAAAATCAAAGAAATAATCAGCTGTATGGATTATTTATCTGAACTAGAAGTAAGCAAAATAATATTATGTGCGTTCCCATATCTACATTGCCAGTCTCCAAAAACTAACAAAATCATTCACTATCTCAATACTTTGATACATAATATGACATGTCGTTATAGTGATAAATTAGTGTTTTTTGACACTAACAATTTTATAAGTGAATGTCATGTGACAAAAGATAATATTTATCTTTCAAAATATTTTAGACATAAGATTGCTACATTGATAGCAAATAATATTAATTTTTGGACGAGTTTACATTGTAAACAAGATTCTAGTTTTAAGACACCTACAGACTTACCAAGTTTATGTAACGGTAATTCTGTAGACTTGACGACAGATTTAAACTGACCATTCAGACAACGGGAAGGCCTCATGAATTAAGAATACTTCATCAAAATTTAGAAGGTCTTTCCGGCAAAGAATTATTAGTAGAATTAGTTTTAAAAGAAATGGATGTGGACATTTTATGTTTGACTGAACATTGGCTGCATGAGAGTCAGATGATGTTCAGCCTAAACAACTATAATATTGTTAGCTGCTTTAACAGAAAGTCTGCTCAACGAGGGGGTTCTATAATTTTTATAAAAGATTCTTTCCGTAGCAAAGAGCGGAAGGATATTGCCAGACATTCTGTTAAACGCTGTTGTGAGGTGGCCTGTGCCGAGCTTGATCATCATATAATTGTTTGTGTATACAGTCCACCAGATAGTAATTTCAAAAGTTTTTTAAAAGCAATGGACCAGGTTCTTAAGTCCTGTTCAACTAGTAAAAAGAATTTAATTATTTGCGGTGATTTTAATGTTGATATTTTAGTACATAATCCAAAGAGCATACAATTCCTAAATCTTTTTAAGTGTTATGGATTAGAAAACTTATTTTTTGAGCCAACCAGAATTACAGCTACATCTGGCACATGTCTTGATAATTTTTTTAGTAATATTCAATATTGTGATAAATCTGTTATCAACAAATTGCCTTCAGATCATTCTGGTGTATATGTAGCTTTTGTCAAAGAGTCCACCAGTAATTTGAGAAAAGATAAGATCTTGTGTAGACCGATTACTTCTAAAAACATAAAAAAACTTAAAAATAATTTAGATAACAAATTATTATCAGTGGTATATACAGGAAATAATCCTGACGACCATTATAATAAACTATTTAGTACTGTTTCCTCTGAGTATTCTAAAACATTGAAACAAAAAAGAGTAGTAGTTCATAGTAAATCACAGTTTAGTGAATGGGCTACTACCGGCATCTACATAAGTAGAAACAGGTTATATGATCTATATGCCCAAAAACAATATAACTTTAATCCTTCTTTTATAGAATATGTTAGAAATTATTCTAAAATATTTAAAAAAGTTTGTAGACGAGCCAAGTCGAATAGTATTAGCAAAAAAATAAATAATGCTCCTAATAAAATTAAAGAAACATGGAGTGTCATAAATAAGGAAACAGGTAAAAATAAAACCAAAGAAAATATTTGCCGAATCAAATGTAGTGGTAAAAATACTTCAAAAACTGAAGAAATAGTAAATATATTTGATGATTATTTTACTAACATTCCTTTGGAACTCACTTCTAATGTGAGTTCTAGCGCCCAGCGTGCTGAGGCTTTGCTTAAGAGTAATGTTAGCCCTTGTGATTCTAAATTTAATTTTAAGCATGTTAGCCCTAGCGATATAATAGATGCTTTTAAACAGTTAAATTTAAAAAAATCAGAAGATCACTGGGGCATGTCAGTAGCCGTAGTAAGTCATATTATACACATAATTGCTGCCGATTTAGCTTTCATATTTAACGAATGTATTGATGAAGGCATATTTCCTAACTTAATGAAATGTAGTAAACTAATCCCCTTATTCAAAAAAGGAGAAAAAACAGACCCTGGCAACTACAGACCTATCTCTATTCTGCCAGTTTTGAGTAAGGTGTTCGAAAAGATAATGCTCAATCAAATGCTACTTCACTTTAAGACCAATAATCTTTTCCATAGCCATCAATACGGCTTTACTGCTGGAAAATCGACCACCGATGCAGGAGTAGCACTTATTACTAATATCTACGACGCGTGGGAAAACAGAAATGATGCAATTGGATCATTTTGCGATCTTTCTAAAGCATTTGATTGCGTTGATCATCCAACACTTTTGCTCAAATTTCGTCAATACGGTTTTGATGATAAGTCAATTAAATTAATAGAATCTTACTTAACAGATAGGCTTCAAACTGTTGATATAAACGGCGTAAAATCACACGGGTCCAATGTGAAAATGGGCGTTCCCCAAGGTTCAATTCTAGGACCGTTCCTTTTCTTAGTTTATGTCAATGACTTGCCTTACATGGTTGAGAAAGAGGCTGACATGGTGCTGTTTGCTGATGATACCTCGCTAATATTTAAAATAGATCGACATAACAGTGATGCTAGCGCGGTGAACAGCACCTTATCTTTAATTTCTGATTGGTTTTCGGCCAATAACCTAATGTTAAATGCGAACAAGACCCAATGCATTCGATTCTCTCTTCCTAATGTGAATCAAGCCTGCGTTGACATACTAATTAATGGTCAGAAACTCGATCTGGTTGAAAGTACTACCTTTTTAGGAATCACAATTGATTCGAAACTTCAATGGGGCGCTCATATAACTAAACTTTCTAATAGGCTTAGCTCTGCGGCTTACGCTGTTAGGAGAATAAGACAATTGACAGATGTAGCAACTGCTAGACAAGTGTACTTTAGTTACTTTCACAGTCTAATGTCTTACGGGATACTTCTATGGGGGAGTGCAGCCGACATTCAGACTATTTTTCTTTTACAAAAAAGAGCAATTCGTGCTATTTACGGTTTAGGATCAAGAGACTCACTGAGGGAATTATTCAAGGAAATAGGTATACTTACTTTTGCATCACAATTCATATTTGAAAATATAATGTATGTAAGGAAAAATATTTCCTTGTTCAATAAAGTAAGTGATTTTACAGATAGAAATTTACGTAATAAGAATGACTTAGTTAGCCCGTATTACAGGCTGAATACAGTCAGTAAGTCTTTTATGGGGAAGTGTATACTTTTTTATAATAAATTGTCAGAATCGGTCCTTGATATGCCAGACAGAAAATTCAAAGCTTATGTAAAGAAAGTACTTTGTGAGAAGGCTTATTATAGGACCGATGACTATCTTAAAGACAAAAAGGTCTGGCTTGAGCTTGGCGCGGGTCCCTCTTAAAGGTTTGTATACTTAGACATGTCATAATTTAGGTACATTGGTACATACTAAATTTACAAATTGACATTATTTTAAATTTCGTCATTCTTATAATTCAATTTAATTATGACATAATAAACAATGTAATCTCTGTCCATCTATATAACTAATTTTAAGTTTTTAGTTTGTTAGTTGACGTCTTTGGAGAAAACGTGCAGTGCAGTTTGTTGCCGCTTCTTCTGCACTTGCGCCTAGGAAGCGGCGTAAACTTAGCTTTAAGTAACGATTTGACGTCAACATTTGTGCAAAACAAAACAAAGTGACTATTATTAAGAGATATTATAAATATCCTATGATAATAAAGATATTTTGAATTGAATTTGAATTGAAAAAGTAAAAGTCTACTATTAAGTATAGCTAATACAATAAAAGTCTACTTTAAGTATAGCTAATACAATAAAAGTCTACTTTAAGTATAGCTAATACAATTAAAGTCTACTATTAAGTATAGCTAATACAATAAAAGTCTACTATTATACAATACTCGCAGGGTAAGTGGGGTGTTGTGAATTGACCTATATTTTACGTCTAAAACGCTTTTCCTTGTTCCTACTAAAGCAGAAATAATACGGTGCTTAGTACCTCGTGAATGAGGATTGTTTTACTTTTGGGTTCCGGAGATAAATGGCAGGACCGGAATCCGATTCGGAAAGTTCGTTTGTCCCTTTGTCTGTCTATACTCTCTCTCTCCCCTACTCCTCTACATCTCTCTCTTTGCAAGCCCGGGGTCTGCTTACCGGCTTTTTCTTTTCCACTTCGCACGGTCTGGAGCATCCTTGATAGTAAGCCGTTTGTCTGTCTATGCATCAAAACCCAAACTGTGGTCCAGTGCCTCATCATCCTAAGATTTTATTAAATCGTCCACATTCATACTTACATACCGAGAAGCACAAAATTTTTGTTGGCTTTAACAAAATCGGCTAAAAGTGTTTTTTTTTATATAATAGAAGATATTACTGCAGTGTTCTGCCGCCAGAGTGTAGCATTAGCGCAGACCGTAAACAAATTGATGGATTATCTAGGAATTGGTAGTAGCAAAATTCTTTATGGTTTAAATGGGGGCAGCACTGGACCTCGAAAAATTCAGGTACGGCCTTAACCGTATGCGCTAGTGCCGCCATCAGTGCCAAATTTTGCGTAGTATGTCCTATTCCGATTTTTGGTTGTAACAATATAATATTTGTTCTAGTATTCATTCTACCATTATCATCATCATCATCATCAGGTCTTTTGAAGTCTCCACTACAGAAGCACGACCCTCTCTGTACTACCAGAGCCTTACTTGGCAGTCAAAGGATTTGGCCTACACTCTCCACGCTGGCCAGACGGGTTGGAGAAGTCTCATTTATGTTTATAAACTTTGTTTGAAGTCGGGAAGAATTGGAGCACAGAAGAGGATACTAGTACTCCGTACAGAAGTCTCCATCAGCAAAGAAATTTAAAGAAATATCTACTCAATGTGGTTAGCGATATGGTTTAATTTAGGACACGTCAGAACTCAGCACCTTTTCGTTTAGATACCTAGACATCCATGTCAGGCCAATTTCATTCTTATTACTCTACTTATAACATACACCGCGCTCTTAGTAATATTTTTTTTTTATGTCATAAGACGACAACGAACCAGCGGGTCACCAGATGGTAAGTGATCGCCGCTGCCCATGGACAACTGCAACATCAGGGGTGTAACAAGAGCGTTACCGGCCTTTCAAGGCTCTCCCCAGAGGGGGGAGGGAGAGGAGGGCTCTGGCTCTCTCACTCACCGAACGAAGCATAGAAGCGGTGAAGCTACTACTCAGACGTCGATTTTCTGTGAGAGTGTGGTACTTTCCCGTATTATATTTTCGATACCTAAACGGGGATCACTACAGGCCTGCTGCAGGAGTGGTCCTATTCCACTCTGCAAGGAACCACACGGCTATTCATTCTATAAATTTATCAAACCTGCTCACAAAATTTCACGAGAATAGATTGAGAAATGCGCGACCTGTAGGCGAGAACAACCGGAAAACTGGAATTCGGACACACGAACGAATTTTCGCGGAAGCTGAAACAGAGACGTTCGTTCGTTTCGCTCACTCAGTCTCATATGACTGAAAATTAAACCAATCCAACTGCGAATTTCACACAGCGTAACAAAGTCTATGGACTCAAATTGAAACCCGATCACGTTTCTTTGCAAGTATTGTCGATCACATGAAAAATGAAGTATGTACCGTTGTGCCAGTCATTCGGATTCATATAAATTCAATATACTTCGGCACTTGATCGAAAATCGATTCGTTAAAGGCGAGATGGGTTCACGCTGGGTGTTTTTGAAAAATCACTGTAATTAAACTACTAAAGTTTATTCCTCAAAAATTTTACATAAGAATCTTAAGGCTTTTTTACAGACACAGTATTCAAAACACGATTGAGCAATTTTGGCTCTATAGAGAAAAATCACAAACATACCTCTATATTTGCCTAAATTTCTTCTTAGTCTTATATAGGTAAATTTAGGCAAAAGAGGTATGTTTGTGATTTCTTTCTTCGTGTGCCAGCTGCTTTTCTCTCCGACTAGATGGACACAGCAGGGACTAACAGCTAATACACATTTTTGAATTAAGCCTTTTCATTTGACACACGACATGGTTCGATTTATTTAATTTTTTAATTCATTACTTTATGGTCTATAGAGGGCGGCGCCATATTAAATTTAGTGTGTACACAGCCTATAATCAGCGGATATTCAAGACGCTTCCAACGATACCTCATTTGTCAATATAGCATCGTTATTATAGGCCTGATATAGCCTCTGTGGCGTAATGGTTACCACTCCGGTTCTGGGTTCGATCCCCAGCCAGGACAAATGGCCTATTTCGAATTGTTCTGGATCTTGGGTATTTGTTTATATATGTATTTATTATAAAATATAGTATCGTTGAGTTAGTATCCCATGACACATTGGCTGCTCTGGCTAATATATGTATATGTCTCTGGTAATACAAAGAGTTTCGTGCTCCTGCAGTGGAGACAAAAAAAGACCTATTGATGATGATGATAGGTGGTATACTTTTCTATGTGGCCCACTGTACATACAATAGCGGCGAAATACATAACACCTCCTTTTGACTTCGCCATAGTCGGATAAAAATTTCCTTTCCCAATCAAAACAATAAAGATACTACATCCAATCTCATTACGAATAACTTTATTTCCGCTTTGTATATGTACTTATGTATGTGTGTGAGAGTTTACCTCGCGGTGCCTGACCTATTTCAGGTTTGTCAATATTGCATGACGTCACGTCTGAGATGCGAGCTTTAGTGGAAGCATGCTTTTGTATTCGTCGAACGTCTAAAAGGCGTAAAGACAGCTTTTTGAAGGGAAAAATGTTGATATTAGAAGTAATTTTTTGCCCTGAATTGTGACTCTTTCTACAGAATAATATTAGAGTATGTTTTTGCCCTGAATTGTGACTCTTTCTGAAGAATAATATTAGAGAGTAATTTTTTGCCCTGAATTGTGACCCTTTCTACAGAAGAATATTAAAAGTAATTTTTTGCCCTGAATTGTGACCCTTTCTGCTGAAGAATATTAGAAATTATTTTTTGCCCTGAATTGTGACCCTTTCTACAAAAGAATATTAGAAGTTATTTTTTGCCCTGAATTGTGACCCTTCCTACAGAAGAATATTAGAAATTATTTTTTGCCCTGAATTGTGACCCTTTCTACAGAAGAATATTAGAAGTTATTTTTTGCCCTGAATTGTGACCCTTTCTACAGAAGAATATTAGAAGTTATTTTTGCCCTGAATTGTGACCCTTTCTACAGAAGAATATTAGAAGTTATTTTTTGCCCTGAATTGTGACCCTTTCTACAGAAGATTATTAGAAGTTATTTTTTGCCCTGAATTGTGACCCTTCCTACAGAAGAATATTAGAAATTATTTTTTGCCCTGAATTGTGACCCTTTCTACAGAAGAATATTAGAAGTTATTTTTTACCCTGAATTGTGACCCTTTCTACAGAAGAATATTAGAAGTTATTTTTTGCCCTGAATTGTGACTCTTTCCACAGATACAATATCACGTCTTTGTCCCTATTGGGGAAGATAGAGCTGAGTGACCTTTGGGTCTACGAAAGGTTAATCTTAGTGTGATGGTAGGCATGGAGGTGGAAAATGGGAATACGCATGATGACTGAAAAAATATTTTTAGCCCATCGGTTAGTTTATTAAAAATTATTGTACACGTATTTTTTATTTTCTCTGAGAAACAATAAATAACGAAGATACAGCGCATTTAAATTTCGCATGACGTCACGCTTTCGTACGATTTTTCGTACCCCCACTCTGGATCTTCGATACTCTGTATCTTTGTGAATTTTTACTTTTTTGATAAACTGAAAAATATGGGTACATTATTTTTGGATAATCTAACTAACGGACTAATTAGAATTATACTTTGCTGACCCAGTCATCATCCCTATTGAAATATATGATGGGTTGCTAGCCGCATCGCCTAATGAAATTTTGAATTTTGAAGTTTTTTTTGTTTGTTTGTTTGTTTGTTTGTTTGTTTGTTTATAATAACTTTATTGTACTAAGAAAACACATAATTAAAGACAAAAACAACATATACAGTAAATTGACAACGGCGGACTTATCCCATAATGTAATCTCTTCCAGTCATCTTCCATGCTGGTCTGGAAGTAGAGAAAAAACGTAAGAGAATAGAAGAGGAGCAGCTGGTACGTTCTAAGTTTTTTTCTTTTTTCAGATGGGTTTATTTATACTCGTATATGCTATAAAAGTTTTTGCTTGCAACTTCGCTCGCACAACTCTCGGGATTCGTATGTAACGGTAAGATTGGGAAGATATAAAGTTATAATTATTAATAGAAATCCGAACGGAAAAAGCACCAGTATTAAATGCCCATAGAACAAGTCATATAACACTTTGCGCAAACTTGGTTGCGACCAAAAAGCAAAGACCTTAACTGCAGATTCAATTGTAAGGAAATTAATTACGTTTGATTAAATTCACGCCGCCATATATTCAAAAATAGAACAGGGGGAGGCATGGGTCAAATAAAATACTTTATGTTCAATAATTAAATATTGAAATATCTGTTATTTATTTTATTTAACTTTTCACACTTGGAAGCAATACGTCCGTCTAACAAGATCCCGAGACGCAGTGTGTGTAGAGTAAAAGAAACTGTAGATTTAGATGGAACAAAGAATCTCTAATAGCTTGATTCAACTTTGTATATAAATAAGTGTATGTATGTATGTGTATTATAGGTATCTTATGTATATATATGTAAGTATGTATGTTTAGGGTTACGGGTATATTATATTGTTTCTTAAGTATACGAGTATATTGGATATGTACAGGAGGTTTACCACGACTGTTCATCAAGAAATCGTTTTTCGGATTACTTTTCGTTTCTGTCTTAGTGTGCTATACATGTACTGTACGTGTAAAAGTCTTTTGTTCGTTCGTTATTTTATTTAAAATAAATAAAATTGATACTCGTACATATAAGTACAAGAATGCATTAATTTTATTTATTCTTTTATTTAAAATAACATAAATTATACGTCTTTTTCTAACTAACTAACCGGTCTGGCCAGCATGGAGAGTGCAAGCTAAATCGTCTGGCTAGATTGGCTCGGTGTATAGAGAAGGTCGTGCTTGTAGTCTGTCCGTCTGTCCGTCTGTCCGTCTGTCCGTCTGTCCGTCTGTCCGTCTGTCCGTCTGTCCGTCTGTCCGTCTGTCCGTCTGTCCGTCTGTCCGTCTGTCCGTCTGTCCGTCTGTCCGTCTGTCCGTCTGTCCGTCTGTCCGTCTGTCCGTCTGTCCGTCTGTCCGTCTGTCCGTCTGTCCGTCTGTCCGTCTGTCCGTCTGTCCGTCTGTCCGTCTGTCCGTCTGTCCGTCTGTCCGTCTGTCCGTCTGTCCGTCTGTCCGTCTGTCCGTCTGTCCGTCTGTCCGTCTGTCCGTCTGTCCGTCTGTCCGTCTGTCCGTATGTCCGTATGTCCGTATGTCCGTCTGTCCGTCTGTCCATCTGTCCGTCTGTCCGATTGTCCGTCCACTTGAAATTTTTACCGATTATGTACTACTGTGACCGCTATAACAACAAATACTAAAAATAAGAAAGTAAAAAATCAAAGGGGGTCGTCATACAAAAAACGTGTTTTTGAAGCGTTTTTAACTAAATCTTTATATGGCATTAAATACTTTAAATTTTCACAGAATATATATTGCTATAGCCAATTGTACGGAGGTACGGAACCCTTCATGTACAAGTCCAACTCGCACTTGACTGGTTTTTTATGTAGTATATTGATAATTCACATGTGCACTGTCTTTATTTATTTTTTCATAAAAAAGACGAATAATACAATGTACTATGAATAACCCTCTTTCTGGTGCAGTCGGGTAAAATTTAATATATGAGAAAATGCGCTTCAAATTACTTTTAATCGCGTGTCAATCCCTTGATACGGCACGGATGTAAAAATCTATATTATTTATGGTATATTTGTATGTACTCGTAGTTGTGTCCTTCGAAGTAGTTTGGAGGTCACCAATGACATCGAAAAAGGCAGACGAAAAAGTTATGGTAGGCACCTGATTGTAGGTATATTATTTATGTTATATCGTATAAGTATATTGATAAATTAATTGTTATACTTTATAATATTTATTTTTGCGCCGCAACTGATTCTATCTGTTTATCCCTATGGTTGACTGGGAGAGAACGCTACTAGCGTTAAGTCCGTCAATTGTAAACAATTATTATTGTGGATCAATAAAGTTTTAATAAATAAATAAACGCTCGATACTGGACCCAGAGAAATATTTAATTTTTTGAACATCGATACGCTAAGAAGAAGAAATAAACATTGTTAGGGGTATTAATTTTGGACTATGTACGCCAATGTTTGAGATAGCTGGTATATAGGTATATTCTATGTCAATTATAAAATATATAACAATTAGCATACGACCCAATCGGATTCCCGGATCGTTTTACAAATTGTTCCCAATCATGTGTTCGTCATTATTGACTCCCAATGTAATTTACATTTTAAATTGAATTGTCGGCAAATTCGAGGAGACAAAACCAAATAAAGTGAAATTAACTTTGGCTGAAATAGAGATTCGCCAGCTCAATCTGTATTTGTCCTTATTTCCTTAAATGTTTATTTACTTCGGGTGCCCCTTGTTTCACAGACTGAAATTTCATAGAATTTCGATTCACAGAAAATTTTTCATAGAATATTTAATTCTTATATTTTTATTTTAAATATTATTGTTTCAAAGACTTGAATGAAATACAATTTATAGAAACACAGTTCAATGAATTTTAGAATCTCATATTTTCATTTAACAAACTAATCAAACAGTAGAATATTTCTTTAAAGAATATTGTTTGTTCGGTATAATCTTTCATGGAATTTTATTTTACTGAAAATTATTATTTAAGGAAGTATTAAGTGAAAACATTGTTTAATCAAATTAAATACCATATAATAAGTTAGAATACATTATAAATCGCTACCAAAATATAGGTTAGGGCAAACTTATAGGTTAGGTTAGGTTAGAACTGCGACCAACACACGCACGAGCCGAGAGAGCGAAGCGAGCGTGCCGCGGCAGCGGCCGGCGAGTGCTGGGAAAGTTTTATCTATTTTACTAGAATAGGGCCAACTTATAGGTTATAAATATATTATATTAACTAAACTTATTAAAAATAATAATATTTAGTTTGATATTCTGATATTAGAAACATCGCAAAAGTAAATGTTATTTGTAATAAAATTATATGATTTCAAATTATTCATAACAAACATTCTAATTATTGATTTTCTGTGCAACGAAAATCTATTATTAAAAATTCTTTATACTGAGTAACCTACATATTGATTATTCTATGACATGATAATCTAAATAACGAAAATCTGTTAAACTGTTGTCTGTATAAGAAAGTACACCCATTTACTTCACATTATCTATTAAATATTCTCTGACCGTTTTCGACTATGGTATCTTTTTTAAATTACAGATATAAATTTGTGGCATTACATTACCTACACTGTGATAAAAAAAACCTTTCACATTGATTGTAAAGTAAATGGAGACGAGAAGAGAAACAGGGAAAGAAGTTATTTAGCTGGCTCTAATCGGAGGAGAGTCGCCAGAAATAAAAAAGCAGTGGAAATGGTTGGAGGATGCCTTTGCCAAGAGGCATACTGAACTCAGAGATATCCTATAAGAAGCACCAATACAACCCACGAGTTAAATGAGGATTAAGGGCTTATACAATACAATAAAGGAGGCTGAGCTGTAGGCTACCCTCGGGGTCACAGGTGGCGGATAGTGAACGGCCACCAGATATGGTGGTTAGTTGCGAATAAACTAAATAAGCAGTCCCCGACCAAACAGCGGCTACGTTACGAGGACGTGGTGGAAAGCTCGGTGGACCGGGCGTACCTATAAAATGCCACAGGAGTCTGATGACAGCGTTGGTGACATGGCGATCAAAGACCGCCATCAAATAGGTCTTCCCCTAGTGTTGGGCAGTGGCGACACTAGTACTGGCAGAGAGCCTAAGGAAAATTATTCCGGAAAGGTCTTTGCTGGATTTCTACACGGTGTGGAAGGCAAATGGAGAAACCACCACACTACTCTTCTCCAAAAATGGAGTATGGAAATGTCATGAAGTTTGGCGCATACTCCACTGACAAGAGCCACTAAGCTCTTAAATAAGAAGAGACAATACAATACAAAGAAGATACCTAACTACGTATTTTTTACTTTGAGCATTTTATTTCCGTCATAACTCAACATCATCTAAGCGTTTCCTGGTTGCATCCTCAGCGGTAACGCTTCAGAGCCCTGGGTCCGCTACCTAACCTGGGTATCCCAGGACAATCTGAAAAAGATAATTTTTCATCTTGACCTGACTAGGGATCGAACCCGGGACCTCCAGTGTAACAGCCTGGCATGATGACCACTAAGCCACAGAGGTTGTCGGATACAATCATTATTTAACCGCACTTAATGTACCAATACTTAACTTAATCTACATTAAACCGAGCCGGATTTCAGGTCATGTCATGTGTTCTCCGATAAAATTTAAATTTTAAATTGGGATTATCGACAAAGAAGATGGCGAATTAATGATAATTTTGACCCAATTCGAGGAGGATGTTCAATTTACTTAATAACTTAACTGGTAGTTTGCTATGGACCTGTGAACTTGCAACCCATTTACAGCTTTATATCTCGGCAACCCCTTGACTTTTTTAGCTTATTTTAGGGTTCCGTACCCGAAGGGTGCAAACGGGACCCTATTACTGAGACTCCGCTGTCTGTCCGTCTGTCCGTCTGGCCGTCTGTCCATCTATCCGTCTGTCACAGGGCTCTATCTCCTGAACTGTAATAGCTAGACACTTGAAATTTTCACCGATTATGTATTACTGTGGCCGCTATAACAACAAACACTGAAAATAATAAAAAAGATAAAAATTTAAGGGGTCGCCATAAAAAAAAAAGTGTTTTTTCAGCTTTTTTAACTAGATCTTTATAATGGCATTTACTAGATACTTGAAATTTTTACAGATTATGTATTACTATGGCCGCTATAACAACAAATACTAAAAATGAAAAAAAAGTTAAAAATAAAGGGGGGTCGTCATACAAAAAACGTGTTTTTTGTATGACGACCCCCCGTGAGCGCTTAAAAACATTGTTCGGAGGTACGGAACCCTTCATGTACGAGTCCAACTCGCACTTGCCCGTTTATTAAACTTACACATGTTTTTAACGGCACAGGTGCCGCCAGTAGGGTACTGGTCAGCTCGGACTACTTAGTGTTACTTATTTCTTTATCAGATACTTTAGACCTTCGATTTTTGACATCATATGAAGCGGCCCACCAAGTTGAATATTTTTGTAAAGGCGGTATGTCGATCTCTAATAGTTTGGTTGGGCTCTTGTGTTTTCTAATCAGGGTCACCAGTACTCCAAATCTTCGATTATCCTATTTTTTATAGTTTTACCTTTATGTGGCTATTAAACCCTAACTCTGTACCAAATTTCAGCTCTCTGAGTTTATAGAAAGTATTAGTTCTATTCTGATGATCATGAGTGAGTGAGTGTCATAAATGCGAAACTTTGCTTTCGCTTAACTTCGGAACTAAATGACCTATAGACTTGAAATTTTGGATTTTAAGTATGTAATTATAGCTTACTGGATGACGAAAATTTCTGCGTTCTAGTCTCATCCAAAGGTTCTCAAATTGGGGCCTGAAAATGTGGCGAAATGGTTCCAGTAAAGGATGGTACGGCAGTGTTTGCTTCGCGCTCGACTTGGCGGGGGCACTGCCGTGCCCCCAGATTAGGCATAATATCTTTGTAAACTGACAAAGCCCTTCTGCCGCGTAGGTGACCAATACTGTGTAAATGAGTTTCTTTCGGGGTTTCTTCTCAGCAGTAAAAATAAATAAAATAAAATAAAAATGTTTTTATTTAACAGAGGTCACTTTTGCATTAAAAATAATGACTTTCAATTGCTAAGTGTATATTCATCCTACATTGAATAAAAAAAATTGACTTTGACTGTAGCCTCTTTTTTAGTATTCCGTAGTAATAACAAGGTAACAAACCCATATAGTTTCGCCATGTCTGTCTGTCTGTCCGCAGATTTACTCAGTGATTATTATCACTGGAAAACTGTAATTTTGCATGGGTATGTATATTAATTACGGCGTCAAAGTGGTAAAATAAAATACAGATTTTTTTTTCAGGGTAGCTTCCACACATTTAAAGTGGGAATCACTTTATTTTTTCGACTAACCCTTGGTCTGTAGTGTCGTTGAATAAATAGATCTTTCAAAAATGTTGTGAGTTTGTGAACACCATTTTTAGATTTAGGGATCCATTTGTGAAAAACGCAAATTTTTGTTAGAGTCAAGTGTTCCCCCCGTCCTTGTCAGCTAAACGGTTGTCTTGAAACGTCAAAAAAAATCACAGCAGTAGTATACTCGTATACAGGGTCTAAGAAAATATACTGAAACTTTTTGACGACCTCCGTGGCGTAATAGTTAACACGCTAGACCGCTAATCCGGAGGTTCTGGGTTCGATCCCCAGCCAGGTTAAGTTGGAAAATGGCCTTTTTCAAATTGTCCTGGGTCTTGGGTGTTTATCTATATATGTATTCATCATAAAATATAGTATCGTTGAGTTAGCATCTCATAACACAAGTTTAAAACTTACTTTGGGACTAGCTTAATCAGTGTGATTTGTCCCTATATATTTATTTATTTAAAAGGTGAATTCAGTCCATGTTAGTGAACAACTTTCCCCAACGAACATATATCGAAATATTCTAAATAGATCGCTAATATATATATATTTTTTTATGTTATAGGACGGCAAACGAACAAGCGGGACACCTGATGGTAAGTGATCACCACTGTCCTTGGACAACTGCAACACCAGGGGTGTTGTTGTTGTTCAACAATTTTTAAAATAGATCGACATAACAGTGATGCTAGCGCGGTGAACAGCACCTTATCTTCAATTTCTGATTGGTTTTCAGACAATAACCTCATGTTAAATGCGAACAAGACCCAATGCATTCGATTCTCTCTTCCTAATGTGAATCAAGCCTGCGTTGACATACTAATTAATGGTCAGAAACTCGATCTGGTTGAAAGTACTACCTTTTTAGTAATCACAATTGATTCGAAACTTCAATGGGGCGCTCATATAACTAAACTTTCTGATAGGCTTAGCTCTGCGGCTTACGCTGTTAGGAAAATAAGACAATTGACAGATGTAGCAACTGCTAGACAAGTGTTCTTTAGTTACTTTCTCAGTCTAATGTCTTACGGGATACTTCTATGGGGGAGTGCAGCCGACATTCAGACTATTTTTCTTTTACAAAAAAGAGCAATTCGTGCCATTTACGGTTTGGGATCGAGAGACTCACTTAGATAATTATTTAAGGAAATAGGCATACTTACTTTTGCATCACAATTCATATTTGAAAATATAATGTATGTAAGGAAAAATATTTCCATGTTCAATAAAGTAAGTGATTTTACAGATAGAAATTTACGTAATAAGAATGACTTAGTTAGCCCGTATTACAGGCTGAATACAGTCAGTAAGTCTTTAATGGGGAAGTGATACTTTGAAGATACTTTTTTATAATAAATCCTCCTTGATATGCCAGACAGAAAATTCAAAGCTTATGTAAAGAAAGTACTTTGTGAGAAGACTTATTATGGGACCGATGACTATCTTAAGGACAAAAAAGTCTGGCTTGAGCTTGGCGCGGGTCCCTCTTAAAGGTTTGTATACTTAGACATGTCATAATTTAGGTACATTGATACATACTAAATTTACAAATTGACATTATTTTAAATTTCGTAATTCTTATAATTCAATTTAATTATGACATAACAAACAATGTAATCTCAGTCCATCCATATAACTAATTTTAAGTTTTTAGTTTGTTAGTTGACGTCTTTGGAGAAAACGTGCAGTGCAGTTTGTTGCCGCTTCTTCTGCACTTGCGCCTAGAAAGCAGCGTAAACTTAGCTGTAAGTAACGACTTGACGTCGACATTTGTGCAAAACAAAACAAAGTGACTATTATTAAGAGATATTATAAATATCCTATGATAATAAAGATATTTTGAATTTAATTAAATTGAATTAAAAATATTCTTCTTTGCTAGTCTGGGAGAAAAGAAAAAACATTGAATGTACCAGCTGCTTCTCTTCCCGTGCAGATCGTAAAAGCCGATCGAGGGAATGGGCGAGAATATGAATCATATGAATAGGCGATGCGGTTAGCAACCCATCACTATTATGATTTCCCTTTTCCACCTTCATGCCCACCATCACGCTAAAAGTAGCCTGGGCTTTGCCGCCTTTGGCTCTGTCTACCCCGTTAGGGATAAAGACGTGATAGTGTATGTATGTATGTATGTATGTATGAATTAAAAATATTTTTTGGCCTCCCAAACAAGTTGACCTATCAGGTGACTCTAGTTTGTATAGAAAGCCAAAAATAATTTCTCATATTTTGACAATTATATTCCTTGGGAAAAGTTGTTCAGTATCATGGACTGAATTCACCCTTAAAATAGTTTCAGTATATATTGTTAGACGTTATATGTATAACGAGGTTAAAAGGAAAACTATCAGAACAAGGTAGGTACTCTAAGGGAGTTGACGTACTAACCAATGTGAACAACTTTTACTATGGGACCATCCCTGAAATTGTAAAAATAAATCTGCAGCTCCATACATTTTAGCACGGAAGATATTTAATTTTGTATGGAGCTGCAGATTAACTCCCTTTCGGGTTGATACCCCCCTTTCTGTTACACGTTGTATATCCATACATACTTTCACATTTATAATATTGGTAGGATAGGTATTTGACCTAATTGAAAAGTTTAGGTCATACAAAATAAACAAGAACTATACCTTTTCACGACATTTCAATTTCATCTAGTAACGATGCAATAAGAATCAATATCGCATACACATTTTTATCGTAACTCGAGTCATAACAATAAATAGTTGAGTTAACTGCACATAAAATTGGGTCTTATCGACTTTCAACTATAAATTAATGTCAGAATAAACCTTCACAAATATTTTATACATTATATGGAAAACATAAAATTTAAATTACAAATGTTAATTCTGTAATGAGGCCTTTGCAGGCACTTTTTACCACGTCAATAAATTACGTGAAAGGAACAATATGTGAAATAGTTAAGGTGGACACGTGGACAATAATAGTACGGCTGTAGTAATATTTGTCAAGGAGTGGTGGGCGTCTTTAGGCGCCTTCTGCCATTCAATCGGCTATGAAAACCAGTAGGCTCGTATAGATTATTCGCCAAATGCTCCGTTGTAGCAATCAAAAGCCTACAACAGTGGCGCGAGTCCAATGGTTTTGTTTTATCTCAAAAGATGCCCAACGAGCCTAAAGAAGTTTTCACTTCAAAAACAACACTATCAAATTAAAAAGAGACTTACTCCATCAATATTTATACACGAAATTTATTGTAATCCAAAATGAGAGAAACTTATTTGTCACTAGATAAATCTTACTATCGCGTAATTTATTGTTTTCCCTAATCTGGGACCACGTTTGGAACTGAAATATGGATTGAAGTCTGTTAATGGTTAACGGTAGACCGCCTCTCCGGAGGTTCTGGGTTCGATCCCTAGTAGAGTTGTAGTAGTTGGTCTAATGGTTGACCGGGAGAGAATGCCATATGGCATTAGGTCCGCCTCTTGTACGTTTATTGTATTGTGCAATAAAGATTAAATAAATATTATAAGGTTATATTTTTAGAATTTGCGATTATTTTTGTACTTATTTATAAGTGACTTTTAATATTTTCTTTTGTCAAATAGTTAAAAAGTTCTATGGGTATTTATATATTTTGTTGAAATTTGGCAATCCACAGTAATATAATAACAATACATCAGAAATATTTGAGACACGTATTTTTTTTTTGATTGTATTCAATTTTCATGTGGAATGTTATCTCAAAACTTTTTATGTAATCATTAATGCTAAAAGTTTTTTATTTTTTTTAACTGATTAACACATTTAATGCACGACATGCTTTTTCAAAAATGTAAACAGAAATCCGCAACATGCTTCGGCAAAATTCTTAATCTAAGAGACTCTCCGCATCATTCCTATTTTATTATATAGGTATTAAATTATATTACCATAATAAGAAGTAAAAAATATAAATAAATATAATGTGCCATTTTCTGTGGAGACCCTAGGGCCTTGGGATGCAAAAGCCCGGCAACGCCAACGGCGCCTGAACGGATTAGAATGAAATTAAGCATGTAGATAGCGTATCATCTGGATTAATACATAGAACGACACTTTTTCACAAAAAAATTTACCTAAAAACATATTTAATTAGTGGAAGGTACCCAATTGTAATTTCTCCCACGTACACTCCACTTCACATAATCGCACCAAAAAGTTGCTTTCAGCAAAAAATATTCTTGTTTTCTAACTTTACTTAATTTGGTCGTTCATTTGTTTTTGTGAGATTTGGCGTCGTAAAACTGTTTTGGTTGGCTGCTTACGCTGGGAAAAACATAGTTATGACTAATAGAAAATGTTGGAATAGTATTGCAAGGATTCTTTTATAATGTTAAAAAGTATTGCAACGATTATTTTATAATGTTAAAAAGTATTGCTAGGATTCTTTTATAACGTTGACAAGTATTGCAACGATTCTTTTATAATGTTAAAAAGTATTGCGAGGATTCTTTTATAAAGTTGAAAAGTATTGCAACGATTCTTTTACAATGTTAAAAAGTATTCTAGGATTCTTTTATAATGTTGAAAAGTATTGCAAAAATTATTTTATAATTTTAAAAAGTATTGTAAGGATTCTTTACTTTTAGGTTTCCATACCCAAAGGGTGCCAACGGGACCCTAATACTGAGATTCGTTGTCCGTCCGTCTGTCACAGGGCTATATCTCTTGAACCGTAATAGCAAGACACTTGAACTTTTCAGCGATTATGGCCGCTATAACAATACATACTAAAACTAAGATAAAGTTCAAAATTAAACGTGGTCGAATCGTCATTTCAAAATATTGTTCGGTGGTATGGACCATTTACGAGTCCGACTCGCACTTGACCGGTTTTATTTTTAATTATTTTCAGTGCAAAAACTACTAGCGTTTCGTAATGAACACTGCTGGGTATATACGCCGAAAGAAACCTAGTTCAATATAGATCCCTACCCTACCTGATGGGCTTTGTTGTCAATGGATGCCAGGTCTTATAGCCTCCTGACCTGAAGCATTGATGAATTTATTAGAGCCAACACAAGATTACCAGAGATTTGATAAGTAAATTTTCTCGACCGAGTTGTTGAATTATATGTGACGTTCCACGGGTAAAGGTACCTTGTGGACGCTGGCGCTTAGGACGTTTAGAAAAACAATTCTAACAATTAACTTAGCTTAAATAAACACAATGTCGTAAGTGCCAGCGTCCATAAGGTACCTTTACCAGTGAAACGTCACATATATTTGGACCAAACAAGATAGCTTTACTCGTATATACAATAAACCGTACAATAGGGATGATGACTGGGTCAGAAAAGTGTTATTCTAATTAGTCCGTTAGTTAGATTATCCAAAAATAATGTACCCATATTTTTCAGTTTATCAAAAATGTAAAAAATCACATAGATACAGAGTATCAAAGTTCCAGAGTAGGGGCTTGTGACGTCACCGATGTGTAAAAATCGTGAGAAAGCGTGACGTCATGCGAAATTTAAATGCGCTGTATCTTCGTTATTTATTGTTTCTCTGAGAAAAGAAAAAATACGTGTACAATATTTTTTAATAATCTAACCGATGGGCCAAAAATATTTTTTTTAGTCATCATGCCTATTTTTTGTCTATATTGTGGTGGTTTGAGTATTTGAGCTAACGAGCGAAGCGCCTCAGTTTGAAGATTGGTTAAAAATGCTTTTGTCTGTCTGTCTGTTCCCGCCTACAGGTCGCATTATTCAAAAGATTTTGACGAAAATTGGCACACAAGTTCCTTGATTATGGCCGTCATACCTGAATTTTCCGCGGTCCAGTGCTGCCCCCATTTAAAATAAATCATTTTAAAGAAAACGGAGACATCATCTAAAATTTCGCTACTACCAAGTCCTAGATAACCCTTCAAAGTATTTTATGACCTACTGTTTACAGTTTAAAGTGAGAACGTTAAGCTTAACTACGCACATTTGCGGAAAACTGCCACTTTTGGCAAATGTGCGTAGTAAAGTTTAACGTTCTCATTATAAACTGTAAACAGTAGTTTCAATTCAGGTATGGCCCTAAGGCTGTCGTGCCTGAATTTTCCGGGGTCCAGTGCTGCCCTCATTAAAAATAAATAATTTCAAAGGAAACGGAGACATCATTTAAAATTTTGTTTCTACCAAGCCCTAGATAAGTCGCACATTTGCCAAAAGATGCCGTTTTTCGCAAATGTGCGTAGTAAATCTCAACGTTCTCACTTTAAACTGTAAACAGTAATTCGTAAAATAGTTTGAAGGGTTATCTAGGGCTTGGTAAAAACAAAATTTTAAATGATGTCTCAAATTCCCTTGAAATTATTTATATCAAATCAGCACTGGAGCCCGGAAAATTCAGGTACGACCTTTACTTAATCTTTTTAGTCGATCGCAAAAGGGAAAAAATGAGGGCAACTTTGCTGTAGCGTTATTGATGGATTTCAATCAAATTTAAGAGGCACACTAAAAACTTTATTCTACATAAGATGTTGCAAAAAAATCCCATATGGGGAGTGGAGGGAGGAAAAGGGACAAAGTTTGCTGTAGCGTTATATATTAACGGATTTCACTGAAATAGCTTTGCTAAGCCAGGGGAAAGGGGAAAGTGCCGGTTATTGTATGGTTATAAGGGTTCACGAGGTCTACTGTTCTCACAGAACCACTAATTTATGCAAAGGTGTGATAGAAATAAAATCCGTTTTTGGAAAAATACATAGGTCTTCTTTTATTAATTCTCTTATTCTTACAAACTTTGGCTCGCAAAGCAAATACACTTCAGTATCTCATCTATCCGACTTTGTTCTCTCTCGCACACCTCTCTCTTTCTTTCTGTTAACGTTCCTTTTCACACTGTCATCTATGAAACTAACTTACGTTCCTTCCCACGCGTCTGTCATACATCCTACGTGGGTTAAATTTTATTCATGTAAGCTTGAAAAATTTCAAATTGTAATGTTACCTATACACTATAAGTACATAGTTAAATTTTGAAATGCTTTGCCATTAGACATTGGTTAAGTTTTATCATTAAAAAAATTCAAAGACTGACGTCTCATTACCTTTTCTCCAGCTATATCTAATATATGTATGATATCCTAATCCTAATTTTCCAACTAATAAATGCGAAAGTGAGTTTGTATATTTGTTTGTTTGTTACCTCTTCACGCTTTATCTACTGACCCAATCTTCTTGAAAATTCTCATACACATAGTTAGGAGTACAGAGAAGTACATAGGGTACCTGTCATCCCGGAAAAATGTAATGTTCCTGTGGGATACGCCAGCGAAGCCGCGGGCGAAAGCTAGTATTTTATATATCTGACAACAGTGTTGGCCACTTACACGAAAGAAAGAAAGGTAAGGTATCATTATCGCCTTTCGATACAAGCTACTATTGACAAGTGCCGACAATTTTTTTAGCGCCTACGTGATGACGTAACGTCTTATGGTAGAAAGTATATCTTTTTATTTATTTAACTTTATTACAAGGAAAAGATCCCTTCTGGGATAGGTCCACCATGTAAAAATAAATACAAATATGTAGATTACATAAAGACGTACATCTGAAGTATAGCATTATATGGTAGTGAAACATGGACTTTGGCTAAAAAGGATCGAGAACGTTTAGAGGCATTCTAAATGTGGTGCTGGAGACGTATGGAAGGTATAAGTTGGACAGAGAAAAAGACAAATGAAGAAGTACTTAATTTAGTTGATGAGAAAAGGAACTTATTGGAAACAATCGATATTAGAAGAGGAAAGATGTTTGGTCATCTTATACGCCACGATTAATTTATTAAAAACATAATAGAAGGAAAAATAGAAGCAAGAAGAGGAAAGGGTAGACCAAGAAGAGCAAGTGAAGGAGAAAGTTGACGCCGTGTCGTATAGGGAGGTCAAGGGGATGGCTCAAGAGAGGGAGACATGGAAACTACTCCACTGACAAGAACGTAGTTCTTAAATTATAGATGGATGTAAATGACATACTTAAGGCCAGGGGCCTTTCCTAACAGTCAACCAACAGATGGTGCTCAGAAAGCAATCTATTGGGGTAAGTACAAACAAAAAAAAATTAAGTATAGGCATATGTATGGACAATTTCTGAGATTATCCTCCCATATACAAAATATAAACGTATGGCTGCAAAATAGGTGAGAACGAGGTACCTATGTCAAAAACTTTTCGAGACACTTGCAGCCGTACGCATAAAATAAGCGCTTTGTAGTTTTTTTTTTAAGTTCTAGTTCTTAGTTAGTATAATTTATTTTTATTTTTATTAATTCTATATTATAACTAACATTTCTTCCATGCTGGTCTAGGATTAAAGAAAAAACATAGAATGTACCAGCTGCTTCTCTTTCCGCGCAGATCATAAAAGCCGACCGAGGGAATGGGCGAAATTGCATATCATGTCAATAGGCGATGCAGCTAGCAACCCATCACTATTTTGATTCGTTTTTCCATCTCGCCCACATTCATGCTAAAAGTGGCCTTTCAGTCTTGCGGTCTTGGGCTCTGTCTACTTAGAGCCGCAAAATCCAAAATTCTCTGTCTGCCCCATTAGGGATAAAGACGTGATAGTATGTATGTATGTATGTATGTATCTTTATTTTTATAAGCGTCCTACAATGTGTTAAAAAGCCATTGAGAAGAGCTTGGCTGTAAAGATAAGTGAACAACCCATTATTGATAATATTTAGTAAATAGTTGGTGGTAAAATAGTGGATAATGAGCGAGCTTTTTACTATAAATGTTAAAAGCCACCCAAAATACCTTTACATAATATAATTCCATTCAAATGTTACGTAAAAAAATTATAAATATAAAAAACGTAAAAATGTACTAAGCTTGAAATATTCCTGTAATATTTAATTAAATTGCTCACAGTAAAATTTGTTAAATGCACAAAATAATTTAAAAATACTTTTGGGAACACCGAAACGCTGATACGAACCCTTTGTGAGACCTGTTACATAACAAAACAACTAACATTCAAAGCTTAAGATTTAAATTAAAACACAGCACTTTAAACTCCACAATTTAAATAATACGACGAATGAATTTAAAAATATTTGACACAGAGAGAGAAAGGTGAGAGGGAAAGAGACGCGCGTGCCCTCTACGAGAATCACAACAACACTGGCTACGGCGGGCTACGACGCTAGTAGCAGCTACGAAATCTCGTAGCACTTCGACTGCGCGCTACGGCTGCGAAAATCATTTCGTGCTTTGAAGTTTGAATGAGTTTTTTATTATTTCTGTGTTATTACGAATGGTTTCGAAATTAAAATGTTTTGATTTGCAATCTCTAAAGCTAGTATGGGAGATAATAAAAAGTCCCGCGCATATCATAAAAGTCGAATGAGGAAATGCGATTTTTTTAAAAAGCCTTGAATATTTTTGTGCTCTTAAAAAAAACATTTTTCTTTACGATGAAAATATGAGATTTTTCTGTTCAGTCAATACAATGTTAAAAAATTAAATTAATTGTATTGAGTACACTCAATACAATTAATTTAATTTTTTACATTAAATTCATTCATTTCTTAAAATAAATAAATAAAAAAATATTAAAGTATATAAAAAATGCATACATTTTAGAGGTGAGTTCCGTGTGGTTTTCAGCCTAACTCTACCTGTAGATGTCGTAACGTAAGAGGCGACTAAAAGAGTAGGCATAAACATCTCGTGCAACCACTTTATTCCCAAACCTGATTGACCTCGGGCAGCGGCCGTTTGTGAAACTTTTCGCACAAATGCATTACAAAGCAGGTTTGATATCTGTCTGAAAAACAGCGTTACCTCGGTCTCCGGACCGGGGTAACACAAGCCGAGGCATTCTTTTGTCTACTAGCAAAGTTTTGTTTTGATTTTTCACTGTAGTGTATCTTAAACTACGGCACTAAATTATATTCTTTATTGGAATTTATCAGAATATCGTTACTTTACTGGAATTTGCTTAGTAAAATAATTATCCTATATAAATCATAGTGTAATGCGCCGGGGTACAGCAAGCCACCAAGCTCTGCCGTGTGGTTTTAGGCAAAGTAAAATATAATCACTCCAAGTCATCCCATGGATGTCGTAGAAGGAGACTTGGGAAATACAAGCTGAACAAAAATCAATGAGACCTCTCCAACCCGTCTGGCCAGCGTGGAGAGTGTAGGCCAAATCCTCTGGCTAAGTATGGCCCTGTAGTACAGAGAGGGTCATGCTCCTGCAATGGAGACTAAAAAAGACCTGGATGATACACCCGTTCGACTAATAAACGTCAGTACGATTTTAACCACAGAGCGTTTCACATATCCCGAATCGCATATACAACAATGATGACGTAGCAAATCAAAATGGCGACAGTTAGTGGATTATCTGGAATCTTAAGCTCGTTTGATCACACGACGCAGTTATGGGAGACTTACAAACGCCGTATTACGGCGAAGATATGAGGGATATTTTTTTAGGGTTCCGTACCTCAAAAAGAAAAAAAGGATCCCTTACAGGATCACGTTGTTGTCAGTTTGTCTGTGTGTCAAGACCCTTTTTCTCAGGAATGCGTGGTGGTATCAAGCTGAAATTCATATCAAATACTCAAGTCTACTGTCCCTTAGAGCTGTGAAAAAATCAATCTTCTAAGTCAACACAATCAATAGATACAGCCGTTTATGCCGCAAATTTTCGACACTAAAGGGAATTAAAACCTACAGAAAATTTGCGGCATTTTTTTGCGACTTTATTTAAATAAGGCTGTAAATATACATAAATTATACTATTGGTATTGCCAAAATATCTAGAAGGTGTGGATATGCAGAAGTTATTGGACACACATTTTAGTCCAAAGCGTGAAGTATAAAAAAACTGGTCAAGTGCGAGTCGGACTACTATATGAGGGGTACCTTTAGAAACCATTTTCTTTTTAGCGGTTACTCAATTTTTGTACCAGCATAATCGGTAAAAATTTCAAGTGTTAAACTATTACGGTTCAAGAGATAGAGCCCTGTGACAGTCGGACGGACAGACAGCAGACAGACGGCCTGACAGTGGAGTCTCAGTAATAGGGTCCCGTTGGCACCCTTTGGGTACGGAATCTTAAAAAAAGAATTCTTGGAAAAAAACAAACCGAAAAGCACACGCGAGTAAAATAAAGTGTTTGAGTAGAACTTGACTACTGTTATATTGTACTTACCGTCACAGTAACTCAGTGAAAAGACCGACGCAAAAAATTACCCTCAAATAAAATTACCAAAAATTCCAATTCACCCCAAATCCCTCTTATCGAAAATCCAGGAACGGTCACTTAAAAAAGCAATCGGGAATCCCTATTATGTCCAATAATCCGCACCCAGTGAGATAAAAAACGGTTTAATGTTTCGAAATGGAACGAGCATATTTGAGCGGGCCAATTAGTGGGATGGGAAGTAGGGCGAACCGTGTTGTGTTTAAAAAACGCATGCTTTGCTCAATTTACTCACTTGAAGCAGACTCTTCCCATTCGACTTCATAGTTTTATATATAAATCTACAAACTAGTAAAATTTGGAATCGCCTTCTGCTGAGTCATGTCGTATATACTATAAATATACGAATAAATTATTTACTTGAATAAAAACTTCCTCTCGTCTTGTGGCTTGCAGTACCCCGGTGCCACCACACCATGATTTATATAGGATAGTAAACATATTACATTAGAGTCAATCTGATAAATTCCGGGTATATATTTTCAAAGAAAAAATGGCAAATGAAACTCGCGGTCAGATGATAAAATTCAAAATAGGTGGTTTCTTTTTACAAACTTTTTAACTTGCCTGTTTAGGTCAAATATTGCAAGTAAAAATTTACCAATTTCCCGGTTTTCGGTTGAAATTTTGTATGTTAATGTAAATATCAGATGGCAATGCATTATTATTATAACAAAAATCTGATCTGATGATGGAACCGGAGGGTGACTATAGGAACGATGCAAATGAAAACGATGCAACCCCATCGAGTTTGGGCTTATTTTATTTGTCTTGATAAGTAATAAACCTCACTATAAATTCTTGTACATTTATTTTTCACAAAAACTTATTTTGTATTTATACTTTTTTGGAACCTCTCACATACATTTATAACATGAGTCTCTCAACTGGAGAATTCCCAAAATGCTGGAAACGTGCTGCTGTGATACTCATCCATAAAGCTGGCTCTGCAACTGATCCATCAAATTTTCGGCCAATATCTTTATTGAGTTGTTTTTCAAAGATTCTAGAAAAAATAGTAAATAAACGTTTGTCCAAATTTTTAGAATCCAATATCTTACTTTCCCCTACTCAATTCGGTTTTAGGAAAAATAAATCAACTGAAGATGCTGTGACTCTTCTTTTGAGCGAGATATCTTCTACCTTGGATAAAGGACATGCTTGTATTGGATCATTTCTAGACATAAAGAAGGCGTTTGACACAGTTTCACATGCCATCCTTCTTAAAAGACTAGAGCGGCTTGGTATAAGGGGTGTTGCCCTTGACTGGTTTAGAAGCTACCTTTCTGATAGAACGCAACAGGTTAAAGTTGGAAACTACTGCAGTACTGAGCGTCCAATCTCTTATGGTGTTCCTCAAGGCAGCATATTAGGCCCCACACTCTTTGTGATATATGTCAATGATATTCTGAACCTATTTCCAAATAATGATAATGTCAAGGTTCTTTGTTACGCTGATGATACGGCCATTATTTTTAAAAGCAACTCTTGGGAGAAGGTTGTCAAGGATTTTAAAAAGGGAATGTCTGTCTGTCTGAAATGTCTGTCTGAATCACCAAGTGGCTAAAACTGAATTTGCTTACTCTCAACATAGATAAAACAAAATTTATTTATTTTTTCGTGGTAAACCACCTATGAATATTGAGAGAATTAAGATCCACTTCTGTGACCGTCAATTTCAAGCCTCATATTGTTCATGTGGATATATTGAACGAGTTAACAGTATTAAATATTTGGGAGTCACCATAGATGCGAGACTTACTTTTGACGAGCACATTACTGCACTAGCAAATAGGACCCGCCGGTTTATTTGGGTATTTAAAAGACTCAGAGCCGCTGCTGATAAAGAAACTCTTGTATTAGTCTACACATCTTTGTGCCAGCCACTTTTTACATATTGTGTAACTGCCTGGGGTGGATCTGCCAAGACGCACTTAATATCATTAGAGAGAGCGCAAAGGTCAATCATTAAGGTGATGTTCCGGAAGCCCTTTATGTTTCGTACGACTCCTCTCTACAGGGAGGCCAATCTTCTCACAGTCAGACAGTTCTATATATTTAGAGTAGCTCTCGCATATCACAAGGTTCTCTTGCGCTCCCACGAATTCGAGAGTCAAAGACAAAATCGTCGAATGACTATTTTTACTCCAAAAGTTCGCACTGAGTTCGCTAAACGTTTCAGTAACTATTTCTTTCCTTACATCTACCAAAAGGTCCTCAACAATTGTGAAATTTGCGACACAAGCTCAGCTCAAGCGAAATCAACGATCTGTTCTTGGCTTAAGACCTTAAGGACTGTATGCACAAAGCCATGTGGTCAGATTTGGCTCTGAAATATGCAAAATTTTCCCGCTAGGGGGATAAAAATGTCAAGATGAAGTTACATAGAGTTAATAATGTGTAAACGGGACAATAGATGTAGGTAATCATAAATTGTAACGTAGAAAGAAGCTTACTTGTTTCTTTTCGTCAAGACTTCCAGTCCGCGATACTTATTAAAATTTTCAAATCAATCAAATCAAAGAATTATTTTGTTTGAATTATTATTTCTGAATTAAGGCCTTGGCAGATGTCATTATAATGTACTTAAGGCCGTACCTGAATTTTCCGGGGTCCAGTGCTGCCCCAATTTAAAATAAATCATTTCCAAGAAAACGGAGACATCATTTAAAATTTTGCAACTACCAAGTCCTAGATAACCCTTCAAAGTATTTTATGAACTACTGTTTACAGTTTATAATGAGAACGTTTAGCTTTACTACGCACATTAGCCAAAAGTGGCCGTTTTTCGCAAATGTGCGTAATAAAGCTTTACGTTCTCACTTTAAACTGTAAACAGTAGTTCATAAAATACTTTGAAGGGTTATCTAGGATTTGGTAGTTGCAAAATTTTAAATAATGTCTCCGTATCCTTTGAAATGATTTTTTTAAATGGGGGCAGCACTGGACCCCGAAAAATTCAGGTACGGCCTTAACACTTTAGTAGACAGGCTATCAGTAGAAAAGGCTAAAGTCGAAAATACAGTAGTGTGCGTGAATGCAAGACGTTTATTTAAAAAGCGAGTTTAAATATATGTGAAATTCATATAGCACTTTCTAAAAAATCCAAGTTATAGTTATTCGAATCTTGCGTAAAATTTATTACTTTTTCAATTTATTAGTCGACCTCCGTGGCGATTCCTTAACACGCTAGTCCGTCACTCGGAGGTTCGATTCCCAGCCAGGGCAAGTTGGTAAATGGCCTTTTTAGGGTTCCGTACCTCAAAAGGAAAAAACGGAACCCTTATAGGATCACTTTGTTGTCCGTCTGTCCGTCCGTCCGTCCGTCTGTCAAGACCCTTTTTCTCAGGAACGCGTGGAGGTATGAAGCTGAAATTTATATCAATTACTCAAGTCTACTGTCCCTTGAAGCTGTGAAAAAATCAAACTTCTAAGCCAACGCAATCAAAAGATACAGCCGTTTATGCCGCAAATTTTCGACACTTGCAAGGGAATCAAAACCTACAGGGTGCTTCCCGTGAACTCAGAATATTGAAATTTGGTACGAAGCAACGTCTTATAGCATAGATAAAGGAAAAATTACGAAAACCATACATTTTTAGTAACATCACATAATATATATTTTTTTATCATTTTAAACTTACTACCCATTTCCTCATAAACGCGTAGAGGTATTAAATTGAAATTCATACCAAATACTAAACCTTGCAGGTTTGTACGGAACCCTCGGTGCGCGAGTCCGACTCGCACTTGGCCGGTTTTTTTTTAATTTGTCCTGGTTCTTGGGTGTTTATTTTATCCCATCAAAAACATAAATGTAAAAATGCCAAGGTCAAATTCCGACAAAACAATTGAAATTTAAATAGCTGCCAAGTTATGTAGGTAGAGAAAATTGAAATTTATTCATAAGAATCTCAACATTTGACTTGGACAACATTAAGATTGAAAGCACGGTCACCCATCCTAACTGTGACCAAGCTAGAAATTGCTTAACCTGTAAATGCACGGTCATTCATCCATCAATTTTTGAATTTATCGTATGCGAAGTGGAGCGAAATATTTGCACAAGTGGTTTTGATTACTCGTATTTTGAAATTTGTTAAAGCGCAAATGACAAAGAACCCTTAGAATAGAGAATCTTTTTAGTTTCACGCAGCTTTTTAGGGTTCCGTAGTTAACAAGAAAACCTTATAGTTTCGTCATGTCTGTCTGTCTATCTGTCCCCAGTTTTACTCGTAGACTATTAGTACTAGAAAGCTGTAATTGGGCATGGGCATGGATATGTGGTAATAAAAACTTGAAAAAAAAAAATGTGTGGTGTGAGACGTCGTTGAATAGGTCTTTCAAAACTATTGTAAGATTATGAACACCCTCTTTCGTTTTAGCAATCCGTTTGTGAAATATTTGGTTTTTGATTGCAAATTTTTGTTAGAATCATATGTCTTCCCTCTCTGTCAGTTAAACGGTTGTATATGGACACTTAAAAAAATTCACGGCAGTAGTATATAACGTCTCCCTGTACTAAAACTAATTTAAGGTGGATTCAGTTCATGATACTGAACAACTTTTCCTAAGGAACACATAATTAAATATGAAAAGAAAATGTTTGCTTTCCATTCGACCTCCGTGGCGTAATTTTTAACACGCTAGACCGCTACTTCGGAGGTTCTGGGTTCGAGCCCTAGCCAGGGCAAGTTAGAAAATGGTATTTTTCAAATTGTCCTGGGTCTTGGGTGTTTATCTATGTATGTATTTATCATAAAATATAGTATCATTGAGTTAGTATCCCATAATACAAGTTTAAAACTTACTTTGGGGCTAGCTTAATTAGTGTGATTTGTCCTTACATTACCATACATATATTACATAAATATTACATTTTGCCAAATCTTGTGTGTAAGAGATCAAAAATAATTTTTGTATTTCGTTTGTTCCTTGGTGAAAGTTGTTCAGTATCATGGACTGAATTCAGACCTAAAGTTAGGCAGTTGTTAGTTACATAAAACAAGTAGGTACTGACTACGGAACCCTACACTGCACGTGGCCCGTCACGGCACGTGGCCGGTTTATTTTGGTTAAGTTGAAATTTTAGGGAACCATAGACAAATTTATGATATTTCTGTGTAAATCAATATTACTTACCGCTGACATGACGTTCTCAAAAATACAATCAAATAGTATTCTACGCGAGCGGTGACTTGGAAAACTACACGTTTTGTGTTCCACTGACAGAAAATGTACACATTTGAATTTTCTTTGTGAAACAATACGTTTAGCGACCATCTGCAATCGTAACACCTTTCACTTCTATTCACCTTATTATGTAAGTACGGAGGGTAAAAAAGGATTGCACGTTGAACAGATCAACAGTCTTGGCGTAGCAGCTGTATGTGCTCAATCAATGACTTGACTGTTTGATTTTGTACAATATTTTTAACGAATCAACAAAGAGCACTAAAAAGAAATCTTTTCCTGAAAACAGCTAAAAAAATTGGTTGATTAATGAAGCAGTAATTAGCATTATTGCACCCTTTTATTTTTTATCTTCTAATAGGTTTTCCTGTAATTTATAGGTAAAGAACTATTAACTGTATATTTTTCAAAAGATTGGGTTCAGTGGTTTCGGAGATAAGTGTATTTTTATTATTTATTTTCAAAAATAACTTCAATAACACCAACTTAAAAAATATAGAAAAATATATTTAATATTATTATAAAATGCTCTTTCATTTGATATTTTACGCGATATAGTTCACAAAACCCTTTTTTTAATGTCTCATTTATCTCCCATAAAGTGGCCCTAATTTTTATTTATTTATTCATTTACCTACATTTTACTTCCGTCTTTTGGTCACAAATTTACATTATGTGCGCCACATTTCAACTGAATCGGTCCAGTAGTTTAGTAGGGGGGGGGTAAATTTTCGCCCATTTTCTTAAATAACTTAAAAATACCGATCTAAGAAATAATAAAAAATAAATATATTTAAAATTGTCATAAAAAGTTCTTTCATTTGATATGTCACACGATTTTGTTATCAAAACTTTTTTTTAATGTCTAATTTACCCACAATAAGTGGCCCCCTTTTTTAAATTTCATTTATTTACATTATACGTCTATCTTTAGGTCACTAAGTTACATAAGTGTAGGTACTAAATCTCAACTAAATCATTCTAATAGTTTCGTAGCAAATTGGCTGTGACTTACGGACAGACAGACAAGCGAAACCCTAAAAACAGTAAAAACACCGAAAAAATCGGTTCCTATACAAATTTCCCGGGCGGCTGCACACTTTTGTATAAAAATGCAGTTTTTTTTTGTTTTTTGACTGTTGTTTTAATATCATTATACTATACTAGCAGTCCACCCCGGCTTCGCCCTTGGTACACACAAAGCCTATGTCACTCGGGGATAGTGTACCTTTCCAACGGTGAAAGTTTTTTTTAAATCGGTCCAGTAGTTTCGGAGCCATGTAATGCAAACAAACAAACAACCAAATATTTTCTCTTTATAATATTAGTGTAGATAAATAGCCTACTATAGCCTGCCTGCCAAGCCAAGTATAGATCTAGTATAGCCTGTGGTTCGATATATTACGCATAATGTCAATTCGTATTTTGATATACATTCATGGGGAAGAGTTGTTCAAAATTTCAGACTGAATCACCCCTCAAAATAATTGCAAATCCCTAATTAAACAGCATCTTTTATTACAAAAACAGTTAATATGATTCCGCGACCCGAGAAAGTTCCAATCCGATTTTCACCCTAATCGCCAATTAAAAAATATAGGTAATAAATCAAACCAAATTATTTTTTTCATTGACTTAATTTTCAATAAAATTTTTAAAAAAAATGTGCAATGCCGTATCTGCGATAGCATTACATCTTTACTTGAACGTCAACAAAATGTCAAAACTGTACCATAGTTTAGCAAAAGTATGACATAATTTGGCAGTTTGTACATAGTTTTTTATTGAAATATTTTAGACTGTAATGCAATTTTGCGTAATTTGAAAATGGATTTTTTTGAAAAATTCGACACGGCCTCCTTCCTGAACGCCCGGCGGGCAACTGAATTTGTATGGAAGAATCATGGCCGCCATTTCAGAGATTTCTGTCAAAAACGTTGCAAAACATCCAATTTTTAAAATTATTTTTTTTTATTATTGCGTGATTGCATTGTAAGCAAATATTAAGAATAATGTTTCAAAATAGCCTTTATTTTTATGAAATATATGCAATCCCTTGTTAGAATATTTCTTTACTCAGAAAAACAAGCCAGTTTGTAGCAAGATTTTCTAAAATATTTCTTTCAGGTTTCTTTACAATTATCTTACTTTTTCTGAATGAAAATTAAAAAAATACGATTTTCGTCTACTGGCTAGTCTATTCACCTATAACTAGGTATGTAATTGTCTTAGTGGTCTTTTCTACTTAAGCCATAACTATTGCCCGCGCAAAGTGCGTTTTGCATGTTTTTGGGTAAATTCAATGCTTGTTTTTAGGAAAAATACAAAATATTTAAAAAAATCCTTTTTTTCGTCTACTGTCCCAACTCTTCCTCTATCTATGTGTATACATTATTTGACTTAAATCAAATGCTTTCTGTACAAACTTGTTGCCCGCGCAAACCCAGTTTACATGGTGCCGACCCTTAAACTATGATGAGACTGAATCGCTGCTTATAAGTGTCATATAAACAAACACACACACACACACACACACACACACACACTCGCACACACACACACACACACACACACACACACACACACACACACACATTCACCATGCCTCCCCCCCTCTCTCCCTAACTTGAGTAGCAATTATTATGTGGCTGATGTTCCCATTTTATACTTGTATTAATTAGCTAAATGTAGATTTTACTGTTCCATTATAGTTTTTAAACTTTAATTTTCCCCGCCGCTCGTCCTAAACTGTAAAAAGTATTGTGCTAATTCGTTCTGATTGCCCGCGATACAGGCTTTTGCCTAGTGCGGGAGTCGTTGGTTAAGCTCATTGTCAATTTCTTTTCGGTAAATAAATGATTTTGTATTTTTTTTTTTGTATTTTTTGTATTTAATCATATCTTTTGCATGTGAAATATGAAAATGGTCTTTCTGTAAACATATATCTACCTAATGGAAAAAAATCTGCCGGTAAATTTTTTTTAGACACATTATTGCATTATTATTACCAACCCGACCCGACTCGTTCGGGCCCGCTCAAATATGCTCAATACAAGTATTTGGAAACAGCGCATACGTAAGCTTAGACGAAACTTTTAAGCTGGAAAGCTGAAATTGTGTTTGTTTATTTTTTATCTCGACACTCTCTGTAAATTATAATAAACTTGCTATATATACTGCTGTTTGACATTCTACAATAAAGCTTTATATAAAATTTATTTTGACGACCTCCGTGGTGGAATGGTCAACACGCTAGTCCGCCAATCCGTAGGTTCGAAGTTTGAATTTAGACAGTGCATGTCGGAAAACGGCCTTTTCAAATTGTCCCGGGTCTTGGGTGTTTATCTATATATTATGTTTTTTTTTCTAACTCTTTGGTCCCATAGTTGGGCAAAGGCCTCCCCTTGTCGCTTCCAGTCACGTCGACCCTCAGCCAGTTCCCTCCAATCTTTGTCAAAAGCAGACAGGTCATTCCTCCATCTCATCTTAGGCCTTCCCCTTGATCGTACCCCGTCTTCTGGCGTCCATATTGTAGTTATATGAGCCTTTTCTTCCATCTTTCTGGCACCATTCAGCAAACGTGACGCGCCCAGTCCCATTTTACTTTGGCACTCTTCCTCCCAACGTCTACTACTTGGGTGATGGACCGCAATCCCAACGTCTACTACTTGGGTGATGGAGCGCAATACCAACGTCTACTACTTGGGTGATGGAGCGCAACGTGTGGTATTTATTATAAAATATTGTATCGTTGTATTACTATCCCGTAACAAAAATTTACTTTGGCGCAAGATCAATCAGTGTGATTTGTCCTTTGTGGATTCCGGTGTAGAGTCGGAAGACTGCGATATAAACTATAAACTTATAGTGCTATGTTCTTCATCTGAGCTCGTTCCCGGTCGCATCCTCAGCTATGATGCTACGGAGCCCGGGGTCCGTTTTCCCGCTTTTTCTTCTCCAAATATAATATGCATGTCAAAGTAGGTCATCCAAGGATGTCAAAGACCTTGGAAATCGAAAAGAAATAGCCGAAACAGTGTAAAGGATTTGGTTGCGTTAATAGTTTTACGTCCGGCCACTTGCCTTACGTCAAATATTTGGAAATGCGTTTGTGCGAAAAATTTACAACCGGCCGCCGCCCGAGGCAAACCCCCCTTAGGAATGCAGTTGTAGCACGAGATGTTTGTGCTTGGTCCTTTCATCATTATCATCATCATCAGGTCTTTTTTAGTCTCCACTGCAGGAGCACGAGCCTCTCTGTACTGCCAGAGCCATATATTAGCCAGAGCTGTCAGAGGATTTGGCCTACACTTTCCACGCTGGCCAGACGGGTTGGAGAGATCTCATTGATGTTTATAATTAAGCTTTGTTTAGCTTGTGTTTCCTAAGTCGCCTTCTACGACATCCACGGGAAGACTTGGAGTGGTCCTACTCTACTCTGCCGGGAACAACACGGCTACGGCTTAGTACTTTAATCACCTTTTATGACATCTACAGGAAGAGATGGAGTGGTCCTATTCTAGGCCAGAAGCCATCATCATCATCATCCAAGCGTATTCCCGGTTGCACGGTCAGCGGTTACGCTTCAGAGCCCGGGGTCCGCTACCTTACCTAGGTGATATGACGGTTACTGGTTTTTACACAGAGCGACTGCCTACTGAACTCTGCAACCCAAAGGTACACCAGAACCAATCCTAGGATAGGTACAAACGCTAGATGGCGATCAGGACCAACAGCTTTACGTGCCTTCCGAAGCACAGAATCATCTTTCTTTTCGGATAATCAGGTGATTCAAGCCTGCAATATCCTGACTAGACTGAAAACAACTTTTCACAAAGTATGCTTCCTAGTGGGATTTGAACCCACAACCTCCGGATCACAAGGCAAACGCCTTGACCACTGGACCACGGAGGCAGTCTATTCTAGGCCGGAAGCCACACGGCTCATAAACTTAGACTGCTATCTAAGGACTGAACTAGTATTTATCTATTTTGTTTACGAACTCTGTTTGTTGAGATAGGATTAATTTATTCACCCTTTCTCCGCAACTTACTGGAATGGTTATTATAAATAGAATGGAGGGTAGAGGTAAAGAGAAAAAAGTCTTGTAGGTAAACAACTGCAAAAATGTCCAGCTGAAAGCAGTAAATAATAGTTCATAATTTCCCCTATGCGCTAGTGTAGCGGGAGACTAAATTTAGCAGTTGTACGAGTAGACTGAATACTTTTGAGAACTGAATATAATACGTTGAATTTGAGACAACGTAAATGATTTTTGATTTACATTTTTAGTAATTGTATAGTGTTTACTTTAAAAAACTTTTAAAAATTACATAGAAAAAAAACATATTAGAAAATTGTGTCATAAAAAAGGTTATCTTTCATACTCGTCTAGGAGTAAAGAAAAAACTCGAATGTACCAACTGCTTCTCTTTCTGCGCAGATCGTAAAAGCCGATTAAGAAAATGGGTGAAAATACAAATCTTATTAATAAGTGAAGTGGCTAGCAGCCATCACTATTTTGAGTCCTTTTTCCACCTTCTCGCCCACCATCACGATAAAAGTGGCCTTTGAGTCTTGCGGCCCTGAGCTCTGTCCGCTTAGAACCTCTTCTTCATCTGAGCGCGTTCCCAGTTGCATCCTCAGCTGTGCTGCTTCGGCACCCGGGGTGCGCTTTCCCACTTTTTTTTCTCCAAATATAAGATTCATGTCAATGGTCACCCAAGGATGCCAAAGACCTTGCAATATGGAGAAGAAAAAGCCGGAACAGTTCAAATGATTTGGCTATAGTTTTACGACCGGCCGCCTGCCTGACGTCAACCCTTTTTGGGAATGTATTTGTGCGAAAAGTTTCACAACCGGCCGCCGCCCAACGTTAACACTCCTTGGGAATGCAATTGTAGCACGAGATGTTTGTGCTTAGTCTAGTCTAGTCTCCTTTAGTCGCCTCTTACGACATCCACAGGAAGAAATGGAGTGGTCCTATTCTAACCCGGAACCACACGGGTTGACCACACTCTGTCCGCTTAGAACTAAAGGACCCAAAATGTTCTGTCTGCCCCATTAGGTATAAAGACGTGATAGTATATGTGTATGTATAAAAAAGTTATCCAAGTTGGAGTGTAAACTAAAAATTAAAACTGGTATGGCACTTCCTTTAACCTACCTGCTACTGTAACGCCACCATAGTTTAAGGTGAAGAGGTAAGCAAATGACCTTGAAGTGTAAAATAAATTGTTAACTCGTAAATATGGTGATAATTTCCATATTGCTCTTCGTCATGCACTAGATATCCTTTTAAATTATTTTATGAACTGCCGTTGAAACTATTATTGGTGATCCGTCTAGCTTTAAAACTTGCCGTGGCCACTTTTGGCGGAGGCAAGTTTCAAAGCTAGATGGACTAATGTAAATACTTTCAACGGTGGTTCATAAAATAATTTAAAGGGCTATCTAGTGCATGACGAAGAGCAATATGGAAATATGTATATATATATATCACCATATTTACAAGTTAACAATTTATTTCACACTTCAAGGCCATTTGCTTATCCCTTCACCTTAACAATTTATAACGAACACGTTTCGATACACAAAAACAGTTCTCCTTACTTCTACCCTCCATAGTAAATGGGTCTAGATTGCCTTGCCAGTGGTGTCCTCTGGGAACTACAGTTAATAGCTTTTCAGCGTTTGAGGCTAGCCGGTCAAGATTAATTGATATACATATATTTATATGTATCTATGTATAAACAAAGTGTAATTGACATATGCGTAATAAATCGAACCACGGGCTTTACAAGATTTACTATAATATAATAATATTAAAATTACAGTCAAAAACAAAAAAAAATCGACATTCCCATACAAATTGCCCGGGCGGCTGCACACTTTTAAGAAAGTAAGCTACTATAAGTAGTAGCTTAAGCTTAAAGCTTAGTTTCACCTGTCTCTTTGCTAAAGCTAAATGAGACCCATATCCCATTATTCTATGGAGCTGAAAATTCACATACTTATGTATGTTAGGTTTAATGTACGTACATTAGGGATAAAGATGTAATAGGGTATAGTAGTAATACAGGCTGACTTTTTATCCACCTGCAAAATTTTTGGAGCAAGTTCAGTCCATGATACTGAACTACTTTCTATAGAAAATGTTATTTAAAATCGATAAAAATTTTTCGTCCTCCCATACAAATCAGCGCTCAGCCAAACGGATTTTGTATGGAAGGACGAAAAGTTTTTATCGATTTTTAATAACTTGCTTGCTTGATGCTTCTGCAGTGAGACTTAAAAGATCAATGATGAAGCCTAAGATAAGGCCTATTGGTATATTGCGAGAATGACAAAAATGTTTTTAAAATGAAATGACGAGAATGAAAAAAAGTTTTTACTGTACATTATTAGTGGTGGCGCCCGTCGTACCAGCTGTGTAAATTTTTTAATTACATTTAGCTATATGTTCTTTCTATATGCTGTAATTGGTGAAAGCCGTTATATTTAGTTTTTACAATAAATAAATAAATAATAAAAAAATGAAATATTAAGAGAATCACTTGTTGAATTGAATCCATCAAAAGGCAAACTTACCATAAATTAAACACCGAGCGAAATCAAAATTGATAAGTTTTGCGAAACTTCTGAGATTAGTTTCAAATCAAAGGAGTTGCTTCACGTCCATCATCTCCTGAAAGTCGGGACACAGACTAAATATTTACCAGTTAAAAACACTTTGAAGTTATTTTAAGAGGATTATACAGTTGTTTTTGTTAAGATTGTTTTGAAATAACTTTTACATCTATTGGTTGTGACTTCTTAGTGACTATTGATGATTAATTTAGAACTTTATTTAAGGCGATGTGAGTTCACAGCTCGCAATGCTGTGAGTGTTTTTGGAAAATTACTGTTATTAAACGACTACAGTTTATTTCTTTAAAAAAATAACAGGAAGCTTATCTACAGACACCAATAATATCCAAAACACGATTGAGCATTTTTGGCTCGATAGAAAAAAAACACAAACATACCTCTAAATTTATCCTTAAAATACGTATAATTATTTTAAACAATCACCTTTTGTATAAAATGTATAATCGAAATTACTAGTCAAACGTGCTAAAAATAAAATTATAAATTTAATACAAAAAAAAAAACAGCGAAATATCCTCGAGAGCGAACAAAGGCCGGGACACAACACTCACACATTCAAAAACACTCACAGTATTGTGGGCTGTGAACGGACAGCGCCTTAATTGACATTTTTTTGATAGAATTTTGGAAAAAAAAATGTATTTCTGGTTTTTTTTGCTTTTTATAAACTAAGTACTCGTATAAATCTGTAAAAAAAATTGAAATTGCAAGCTTAGCATTTTTTCTTCCAGATATTCTGTCTACCTTCTCAGTTTTATAAAAAAGGGGTCTTCATGTTTGCTTACTTGGTTGACCCTCTACAATACACTAGATAATGTGCACAATATCTGCGATTATAACTTTATGGGTTTGGAAGTCAGTAGTAGTAAGAAATATTTTTTAGGTTTAAATATGAGTGAAATTAGTAGTTGCCGATATAAGGTTGTGAATACAGTTCAGGGTACACAGATCAGGGCAACCCATTAGTTTTTCTACAGTCATAAAAAGTATGAAGTAGTGTCCAACTGCAATTACAACAGACTGTGGCTTGCGCATCATTGCGTCCGTATACCCAGCAGGACCCTGCGCATGATTGGATGGAGAGCTAAGTATTTGCATCTTTAGCATTTTGTACCTATCAAATAGTTAAATTAAAAATATTGTAGTATCCTCAAGGATCTTAGAGAAAACTTGAAATCTTTTCCAGCAGGACCCTCCTCAGTTTGCAGGTCTTCTGACCAGTGCTATACTTTTCAGTATAGCGGGGTATTTGTACCTCAGAATCTTCTTAGCTTTTTGTGTAAATATGAATAAGTTTAAGAGCTATGCGCCAAAAATATTTCGATTATGCCAGTAGGACCCTTTTTAGTTTTGGGTCTTTCAGTACAAGTCATCCTAATTTTTAGTAGCAGTCTAAATGTATTCTTCAAATCTTGTCTCGCTTTATTCAAATATTTTATACTTCAAGAAAACATAATTAATTCATGTTGACCTGTTTAGATGTATTCTTACATTTAGGTATTCGTAAATAAAAGCCGTTACCATGTGACACTATTTAGTTCAAAAACAAATGTACTCAATAATATGTGTAAAAAGCATATACCTTAATTTTGTTGATTGATATGTAATTTATAAGACCGCAGGTCTTTGTTTTATATTTTCGAACAATTTAAATATTTTTTTCTTTAAGTTTCTAAAGCTTGTTATATTTACAATATGGTATTTAGTATTTTTTGTTAGTCTTTGTTTTTTTTATATAATTACCTAAGTCTATTTAATTATATTATATTATTATTGCGTTTATTTCACAAAAACGGCACTAGTATCGATGAAGACCAAATAATAAATAATTATACAGACCAAATGAAGTAGATATAATTAAGCCCCGTCAAAATCACATAGAAACGAAAATATATATATTTTTTCTTAAAATGTTTTAATTTTTTATACTGTCCGGTACGGTTTTATACGGTCCTGCTGGGTAAACGGACATCTTGCGTAGCCGGACTCAAATGAAAAGCGGCCGTATTTAACAACATTTTTATATACGCTGAAATATTTAACTTACTTGAAGTATACCGGAACAGACAGAGCCTAGGGCTTTACGTCATAACGACCTGAAGGCCACTTTCAGTACCATAGTAGGCGATAAGGTTAAAAATCATTTAAAATAGTGATAGGTTGCTTTTTGCAATGCCTATTGACATAATTTGTGTAGACTTCGTCGGTGTTCACAAAGGAGGGAAGAGAAGCAGCTGAAACATTCTCAGTTTTTTTTTTTGTCAGAAAGCAATAATAGCAATGAAAGAAATATAGAGCCGAAATATAGCGTCGTGAAAATGCGCAAGGCACAGTTTATACCGAACTACATAATATATTTCTACAGTCGTGAATATATAAAATATTGCCCAACTGCAGTGTTCAAAAACTGTGGTTTGCGCCTCTGGACTCAAATGAAAAGCGGCCGTAATTATACGCTGAAATATTCAACTTGAGTATACTGAGACACCGTGACGTCATCGCTGTAGCATCTGCAAAACATTTATTATTTCTTGAATCTTTTTTAAACCTTCCATGCTAGTCTGGGAAAAGAGAAAAAAACACTTGCTGCAATTATACACTGAGTAGCTATGGAATTTTAATAAGTTGTCAAATTGATCAAAGGGTTTGAGAAATACCTATAGGATTCGAGCTGTGGAACTAACTAGTGACACCTCTTACCACAAAAGGTGTCACTAGTTTCACAGCTCGAAGTGTTTTCAGAAACTTACTGTATGTTTATATGTAAAACAAAATTTGGATAAATTCAAACAGATTACTAATAGGCACCCCAGAGCCTGTAGAAACAAAATACAAATACACCCACAGCAAAATTCCAACATGGCTGCATATGACAAAACAGTGTTTATTTTAGGACCTAAATTATATAACAAATTACCTGAATGTTTGAAAGAACTTAATACTAGACTATTTAAATTTAAATTGAAACAATTATTAGTACAAAAATGTTATCATAGTATAGAGGAATTTATATGTGACAAATTATATGAGATTGAATGATTTATAATTAAGTAAGTAATTACTTTTGCAACACCCGAGAGGGTAAGTAAGGAGAACTGTATATAGTTATAAGACCTTGTGAACTCTTACTATGCAAATAAAGAATTGAATTGAATTGAATACTTACTAATAAAATAACTAAGTTTTGCAAAAAAAAAATTCCTTTAAGCTTTTATTGTAAGACCTAAGTACTATTCAAGGATTCAAGATAAATGTTTTAAGCTCCAACTCTACGGGGTTGCGTCGTTTTATTTCAGGGTTCCTATAGGTGCCTTCCGGCTCCATCATCAGATCGGCCGCCTGCTTGACGTCAACCCTCTTTGGGAATGTATTTGTGCGAAAAGTTCTACAACCGGCCGCCTCCCGACGTTAACCCTCCTTGGGAATGCAATTGTAGCACGAGATGTTTGTGCTTAGTCCTTTAGTCGCCTCTTACGTCATCCACAGGAAGAGATGGAGTGGTCCTATTCTAACCCGGAACCACACGGGTAATCGATCGGCTTATTATCCTAATAAAATTGCATTGTCAACTGATTTACATTTTCACACAAAATTTCATCTCAATCTGAAAACCGGGAAGTGAAAAAACAACAAACAAAAAAAAACAAAGCTTAATACATACATACATACATACTATCACGCCTGCTCCCCACAAGGGTATGCAGAGACTATGGACCTTCACTTGCTACGATCCTGACGGACAGACCTCTTTCGCTTCACCTACACTCATCAACCTCTCGTACATGCCCTTTCGGTTACGGGTACTTCATACCTCTACTTTTCTTAGAACGTCTGCAATAAAAGCAAGCTTAAGAAAAACTACTGAAATTGCTGTCTCAGTAAATATTGGTTCTATTTATTTGTCGAATAGTTTATTTTACGCTGGTGCCACATCTATAGATCTTTTCTTCAAATTATTCATAGTTCAATTTAAATTAACATAATATATGTGAAAAATTCAGACAGGGTCGCCTGTGACTGTATTCCAAGTGATAAATTACATTTTTTTAATGAAAACAACTTATCTGCGTCTGTCAGTCTTCGACATACAACTATATGTTATGCGCGCAAATGTAGCATCATTTTAGGTTTTATGATTATTGAGTTTACTTTTGCGTGACAAAAGTTGATTGATTTTTGACAAACAAAATTATTTAAGGTGATTTTTTAATATATTTACACATTCATTGAAATTTAAACAATTTAATTAAGTGTTAGTCAAAACTAGTGACAAATATTTCTGGGCAAGCTATGCTATTTATTATACATGCTATTACAAGCTATGATATTTGGGCAAGCTATGATAATTTTTTACCTCCCATACAAGTTGACCGATCAGCTGATTTGTATGGAAAGCCAAAAATTATTTATCATATTTTGACATATGTTCCTTTGGGAATGTTGTTCAATATCACGGACTGAATTCACCCTTGAAATAGTTTCAGTATATTTTGTTAGACGTCATATAATACATAAATAATTTATTTTGCTGTGCCTTTTGTTTACTTACATTTATCTCCATGCATATGTTAATTTGTTAAATAGTGTGCAATAAAGAGTAAAATAAATAAATAAATCTTATGTAATATTTTTTTAAAATACCAATAGAAACACTAAATTGCAATCGGTACTGCGCCCCGGCTGACTTCAGTATTCATCTTTTCGTCACATGTGCTTTTGTTTCGGAGCTTTTGTATGATATATTAATAATAGTGTGAAGTGCCCGAGCTTTAAATAGATAAGTTTTTAACTTGCTTTTCAATTTAAATTAGAAAACTAATTTGTGGGCAAACTTTAATTTTAACAACGTTATTCATCATGATTCAGCTGCATAATGTCAACTGCTGGACATGGGCCTTTGCCAAGGATTTCCAAAATGATCAATCTAAAGCGGCCTGCATCCAGCTTTTCCAGCAACTTTTGTCAGGTTGTCTGACCATCTTGTAGGTGAATGTCCTACGCTTAGCTTGCCAGTGCCTGGTCGCCATTAGAGAACCTTTTTGCCCCCTTCGTCATGCTCTGTGTCCCGCCCACTGCTACTTCAACAAGCTAATCCAATGAGCTATGTCAGTGACTTTTGTTTTCCTACGAATTTCCTCATTTCTGATTCGATCATTTAGAGATTTTTCCCCCTTCGTCGTACTCTGTGTCCCGCCCACTGCCAATTCAACAAGCTAATCCACTGGGCTATGTCAGTAACTTTTGTTTTCCTACGAATTTCCTCATTTCTGATTCGATAATTTAGAGATTACCGATATAACCCTCTCCATAGCCCGTTGAGCGACCTTGAGCCTTCTTATGAGACCCTAGTAAAGGACCACGTTTCAAAGCCATATCATCACTGGCAACACACATTGATTAAACACTTTCGTCTTGAAATACATCTCAAATGCATGAAAAGCTTCTCAAAAGCTATCATAAAGTCTAAAAGATCGCTTAAACGTGCCAAGTATGTAGAACGATGATATAAAATAGAACATGTTTGCAAGTTCACTCATTGTACTGAAAGTTAGATTATACGTTGAGTGAGTGTATAGTGGATTTGTGTTCTGGATGAGAATGAATAGACAAATGATTGTTTCCAGCGAACTATAATTGAACGAGCCAGCAAAGCGAGCGAAGCGTCTCTGTTTCGGGCAAAAATGCTTATGTCGTCTATTCTTGCGATCTCGCTCTCGATTTTGACGCAATTGGCGCACAAGTTCCTTCATTTATTTAATTATTTTTGTCGTTCGCGATTTGTAATTGCGGGATGGCGGGGGGGGGGGGGGGGGGTTGAGGACGGACTTTGCTGTAGTATTATTTAGTGATGGATTTCACTGAAATGGCTTTGCCAGAGGAAAGAGCTCGCTAGGTCTGTCTACAGCTGGCCTTCATTCGCATATTTTTCTATCTCTACCTAGGGCACTTGATAAGTCTTTCCATAATAAGCATACATCATTTATAGTAAAACTTATTGCTAAGTTTTACTATAAATAACTAATTTATGTGATAAATTAGCAAATAAATCCAAATTTATAAAATTAATCATACCTAAATCTTCCGAGTATTTGCGCGAGTTGAAAAGACTAATGAGGTGTGAAAATCTATTGTAATTACCTCCCTGATAATTGGCAAACAGACCTTTAATTTTAAAATCTAATTAGTAAAGTCGATTAATATACGCTATCACGTCTTTATCCCTAACGGAGCAGATAGAGCAATTTTGTTTTCCGGTCTAAGCAGACAAAGCTCAGGGCCGCAAAACCCAAATACCAATTTTAGACAGAAAAACTAATCAAAAAGTTAAAGGTTCCTAACCGTATCACCTTTAACTCGATTCGTATTTTCGTCTATGCCCTCAATCGGCTTTAACGATCTGCGCGGGAAGAGAAGCAGCTAGTACATTAAAAGTTTTTTCTTTTCTCTCAGACCAGCATATGAGTATAAGGAAGGAACGGATGAAAAAAGGCGGCCTTATTGCAACTGCAAACTCTTCCAGGCAACCGAGGTACTTGGAGGTTTTTGACGAAAACAGGTAAAGACGCAAAAGACAATTGATAAAAGTAACAATAAATAAACGCTAGGGTTTTCTTAATCCAGAAACATTACTCTCCTTGAATAGTTGGGTTTAAGCTCAGACTAATCAAAATTCTCGAACAGACCCACATATACATATACATGTATGTAAATGTATATGTACTTTTAATAGTTTGTCGACTCGTTCATCTTGTTATTTACGCTGGGTGTTTGATACCGCCCCTAATCTAGCAATACAAACTAATGGTTCTGCGAAAACAGTAGACCCCGCGAGCTCTAATAACCATGCAATAACCGACACTTGGCTGGGCAAAGCCATTTCAGTGAAATCCGTCCGTTATTTCTCCTCCAATAAAAAATCGCGATCGATTTAAAAAAAATTCAACACTCTTGCTCGTAAAATAGATCTAATTTCACCGGTTTTAGATATACATATAAAGCAGCCCATAAAACACGTGTGTAAGAAACGCAAATAGTGAAGTTATATTTCTATAACTCACGATTTACTATTGCGAAAGAAAGGGACAGAGTAAATTGGTAAATCGAGTATGAATGAGAGAGTAAGAAAGTTTGAAAGTGTGTGAGCGAGATAGTTAGATAACATAAGGTGAAGGTTAGACAAAAAAAAATCAGACATCGAACGTCATCGTTGTTTCAATATTTATCTTTGTATCTTACATATGCTTCAAATAGTTTTTTTTTTTTAATTTCGAATTCGCATCCCGCGTGGCACCCCGTCCAGGAGGTCGCGCGCCGTGCTGATTTTAAAAAGTAAAACGGCGGGAAAGTAACAGTACAGTTTTGTGGTTGAGTTTATGTTAAATCAAAAATATCAGATTATTAGGTATTTTTCCTCGCAAGTATGTTGAAAAACGTCGTACGATATACGTGCGTATATTGGCTAAACACACTCAGCTCCATACGCCCTCGCCTTCGGCTCGGGCTGAAATTCCGCTTCATGTGTTATACCCACCATAACGCACTTATATCGTAATAAACTGTAATAAACAAATCAAGGATCTGTGTGCCAATTTTCGGTTAAAAATGCAACCGAAAGGTGAGAACAGAAAGACAAACATAAGCATTTTCGGCAAATCTGGAAACTGACACGCTTCGCTCGGTCAATAAATAAACTAAAGCTATAAGCTAATAAGCTAGGGTTTGCTTAACCAAGAAACATTATATTCCTTATTAAATAGTTGGGTTTAAGGCCGTACCTGAATTTTCCGGGGTCCAGTGCTGCCCCATTTAATATAAATCATTTCAAAGAAAACGGAGATATCATTTGAAATTTTGCTACTACCAAGTCCTAGATAACTACTGTTTACAGTTTATAATGAGAACGTTAAGCTTTACTACGCACATTTGCCAAAAGTGGCCGTTTTTCGCAAATGTGCGTAGTAAAGCTTAACGTTCTCACTTTAAACTGTAAACAGTAGTTCATAAAATACTTTTAAGGGTTATCTAGGATTTGGTAGTCGCAAAATTTTAAATGATGTCTCCGTTTTCTTTGAAATGATTTATTTTAAATGGGGGCGGCACTGGACCACGGAAAATTTAGGTACGGCTAATTTAGCGTTGATAAAAGCGGGAAAATTTCCTGTTTTTTTTTTTCGATTCGAAATAGAAGTTTTATTCGAAAGTTTTAAGAAAAATATATATAGAATTTTTCATGTTTAAGGCCGTACCTAAATTTTCCGGGGTCCAGTGCTGCCCCCATTTTAAATAAATCATTTCAAAGAAAACGGAGACATCATTTAAAATTTTGCTACTACAAAGTCCTCGATAACCCTTTAAAGTATTTTATGAACTACTGTTTACAGTTTAAAGTGATAACGTTAAGCTTTACTACGCACATTTGCGAAAAACGGCCACTTTTGGCTAATGTGCGTAGTAAAGCTTAACGTTTTCATTATAAACTGTAAACAGTAGTTCATAAAATACTTTGGAGGGTTATCTAGGACTTGGTAGTAGCAAAATTTGAAATGATGTCTCCGTTTTCTTTGAAATGATTTATTTAAAATGGGGGCAGCAATGGACCCCGGAAAATTTAGGTACGGCCTTAATATCAATAAAACGGAAAAAACGGGAAACTTTGAAAGAAACGGAAAAGTATTGATATTTTTTCACAGAATATTTTTATTATTTTTTGGAGGTTAGAATGATTTGTTTTTGTTGTCATTAATCAATAGTGAGCAAGATTTAATTTATTAAAAAGTATATACCTATGTAGTAATAAAAACTTGTTTATTTCAATCGTTTTTTTTTTCGTTTTTTTCAAATTTTCTGGAATGGCTTTGCCATTTCGTGCGCATTCTAGATTTGTATACAATTTCTTTGGCTAATACTAATCAATATTCTCGAACAACCCAGTAGTTACACGCACAGTAGTTACATCTATGTAAATATAGTTATGCTTTGGAATAGTTTGTCGACTCATTCATCTTGTTGTTTACGCTGGCTGTTTGCTACAAAATCATTTTAGGCTCTGACCGCTAATCTGGGAATGCAAATTAGATCTTAATAATTTGCTAGTTGACTAGTGACTGCCTCCATGGTCCAGTGGTCAAGGCGCCTGCCTTGTGATCCGGAGGTCATGGGTTCAAATCCCATTGGGAAGCATACTTTGTGAAAAAGTTGTGTTCAGTCTGGTTAGGATATTGCAGGCTTGAATCACCTGATTATCGTTCGGCACCAACATCTTTACGTGCCTGCCGAAGCACGGAATCATCTTTCTTTTCGGATAATCAAGTGATTCAAGCCTGCAACATCCTAACCAGACTGGAAACAACTTTTCACAAAGTATGCTTCCCAGTGGGATTGGAACCCATGACCTCCGGATCACAAGGCAAACGCCTTGACCACTGGACCGCGGAGGCAGTCATGGAAGTCACTCTGTGTAAAAAGTTAAAACCAGTAGCCACGTCAAATCACCTAGGTTAGGTAGCGGACCTGCGGGCTCTGAAGCGTTACCGCTGAGGATGCAACCGGGAATACGCTCGGATGATGATGACGTCATAACGTGTGTGAGTAAAAGTATACTCAAACAAGAAAAACAATTCCTACATCGCACGTGTGCATTCTCGACGCTGCTACCACATAAACAACTTTCTATTTGCATGTCATTAACATAAATTGGAGACGACTGTACACACGGTTGAGCAAACTCAGCCCGAAAATAGGGTAACGTGTCTCTATGATATTTAATGCTGTGCATTGACATCAGTGGCACCTTTAGAAAGGAATTTTACTATTTTTAATCGACTTGAAACAAGGAGGTTATTAATTTGACCAGATTCTTTTTTAGGGTTCCGTAGTCCACAGGGAATCCTTATAGTTTCGTCATGTCCGTCCGTCCGTCTGTCTGTCCGTCCGGGCTCGTACTCCGCCGCTACTGCACCGATTGTCCCGAAAATTGGTGGAGAGATAGATATTGAAGTTCCAAAAGTTGGTTTTTAAAATTACGAAAAAAATTTTTTTTTCGTCCCCCCTTCTATACAACAAAAAGTGAAATTTAAAAAATTAAATTGTACTAACCCCAACGTGTGGGGTATCGTTGAAAAGTCTTTTAAAATGCAACCAAAAAACTGCTTTGAAACTAAGTAGATCAAACCTCCCCTTCTTGAGATAATCTAATACAAAGTTAAAATATGAGGTGAGAACTTGTGAAATATTACCACAGGCCGGAATCTCCTAAGGTACGCGCAATATGCGTCCCCGTTCCCCGTCCCCGCACCTCTCCCCCGTTTTCGCCTCGACGACTCACGTTGGCCGTCAAGAACCGGGGGAGAGGTGCGGGTGCGGGGAACGGGGACGCATATTGCGCGTACCTTAGGAGATACCGTTCTTTACTTTTACTGTATTTTTTTTTTAACTTTATTACAAAAAATGTAACAGGCGGACTTAAGGCCTAGGGCCTTTGTATTCTGTGATATTACTAAAATAATTCTAAAAAAAATGTGGCATATACCTTAAAGTATGTACTTTCAATTTAAACTATAGCGGTCTCAGTATCATAGATAGTTATTTTTTAATACGTCATAAACCGTAAACCGCAATTTACCTTTAGAACTTTTATATTATGTTACTTGCTACGGAACCCTTCATGGGCGAGTCCGACTCGCACTTGGCCGTTTCTATTATTATTTCCTTTTAGTTTGTATGTAACGTAATATCTTCGCCAATTGTGAACCGATTTTGATGATTCTTTTTTTATTTGAAAGCCTTTTACTACCAAATTGGTCTGATATAAATTTGGTCAAGACATGATGAAGAACTTTGGACATATGGATGAAACTTCTTTTTTTGTTAAAGAATTAAACTATTAATTCTATGTCTGTGCAATCTTGTTGCATTCACATGACCAGTCATTATTTAATTATAACTTTATTGAAAGTATATTATTTATAACTCTGTGATTTAACCCAAAGGTACATTAAGTAGACTTAGTGCTCAAGCATTATCTCTCTGTCGACCTTTAAGCACAGAAGACAGTATACAGAACAGAATCTCTTAAGGTAAGCGCAATATGCGTCCCTGTTCCCCGTCCCCGCACCTCTCCCCGTTCTTGTGCGGCCGCGTGCGCCGTGCAGTGTGCATTCGCCCGCTCTTACCCCTGACAAGGCGAGAATGGGGGAGAGGTGCGGGGACGAGGACACATATTGCACGTACCTTACGAGATTCCGTTCTGTATACTCTTATTGTCTTCTGTGCTTTAGGTAAATGTTAGATAAATATCACTATACAGGTAGATTTTGTACCTCTTAGCTATATATCTTTGAATCAGAATCATTTATAGAATACAAAACCATAAGACCTAATTTTTAAGAAACCTTCATTAATTTAATAATCAATAATTTATTTATTTTATTAATGTATAGTTTAATCATAATATTTATTCATACCTTTAAAATTTTCTACTGTGAGCAAACATATTTCGCTGTGTTCGCTCCTAGAAGGTTGTACATTTTATATTTAATTTTGTGAACTCACTTTTATCATTTGTTAATAATGTAACAACCAGTTTGCGAACCAAATAATAGAAAAAGACCCCTCGCCCACAACGACTTTTTGACGCGCGTTTCGTAAACGCGCGACAGCATCGCTACTAACGCGCGTTAGTTGCATTTGCCACGCGCTACAGCATCGCGATTATAGCGATGCAAACGCGCAACCGTGTCGGACGACATCGGGGAGAGAACGGAGGCAGGGAGGCGCGTCAGGAGAACCGAGTTACTAAATCGTGTTTACACGTTTTGTTTGCAACATATTTACAGCTTGCGACCACATCGCGACTGTATCGATGCGAACGCGCGACTGAATCGCTACAAAAAGTCGCCGTAGGAATAGACACAATTTTTGTAATTTTTTTCTTCCGAATTTCTAAAAATGGCTAGCCTACAAACTTTGCGCGTGGCCATTTGCCTTTCTCGCTCACCTCACCAGCTGCCGTCCGCCCCTAGCCCAGTAGAGGGCGGTGACATTCAAGTGGGAGATTTTTGTAAGCATTTTCGGCTGATATCTTTGGTTTTAATTATGAAACAAGATACTTATATATTATTATGACAGAATGTATATAATTGAATCATATCAGTAAATTGGATGTCGTAAGAGGCGGCTAAAGGAAAAATAGCACTTTAAGCTCGTGCAATAATAGCATTCCCAAGGAGGGTTGACGTCAGGCTGGCGGCCGGTCGTAAAACTATTGCCAAATCGTTTAAATTGTTCCGGCTATTTCTTCCTCAATTCGCTAAATTGTTGGCATCCTTGGGGACCACGCATATTATATTTGGAAAAATCGTGTGTAAACGCTGTTACTGCTTTTACCAACAGAATCAAATTCTCTGTTACCCTCTGGAAGAAAGGACAATTTAGCAAAACGTCTACATCTAAATTTATTGTAGGCACAATCCTAACGGAATACGAACATCTGCACGACCAACACCCTATTAATTAATTCAGACAAATAGAATCCCTAATTAAATCCACGTACTAAACAACCCTAAAGTTAATATGTATAGTTCTATGACTTTCGGATACGGTTTTGTCGTAAGAGGCGGGTAAAGGAGTAACTACAAACACAAAGAGCTATTATGTAAAACTTAAGGAGACATCACATATCACTGTTTTTCCTGTTCAATTGTAGCTATCTCCATAAACTTCACTTAAGGCCGTACCTGAATTTTCCGGGGTCCAGTGCTGCCCCCATTTTAAATAAATCATTTTAAAGAAAACGGACACATCGTTTAAAATTTTGCTACTACCAAGTCCTAGATAACCCTTCAATGTATTTTATGAACTACTGTTTACAGTTTAAAGTGAGAACATTAAGCTTTACTACGCACATTTGCGAAAAACGGCCACTTTTGGCAAATGTGCGTAGTATAGCTAAACGTTCTCATTATAAACTGTAAACAGTAGTAGTTTATAAAATACTTTGAAGGGTTATCTAGGACTTGGCAGTAGCAAACTTTTTAAATGATGTCTCCGTTTTCTTTGAAATGATTTATTTAAAATGGGGGCAGCACTGGACCCCAGAAAATTCAAGTATGCCCTTAAACGCCCGCTAGCTCTTATACGACAATTTATAAACGAAAACCATTCGAAAGCATAGTAACATAACATAATTAAAAATGCCTTAGTGTGCGTTAGAATACAGTAAGAAATATTTAAGGAACACAACCAAGTGTAAAGAAATCACTTTCCATTGGTGAGTAACCCCAGATTTCATTGTTTGAAAATGAAATAAGTGTGATAAAATTCAAGCCGCCGTATATTCAAAAATAGAACAGGGGCCAATGTTTGAGATAGCTGGTCTATAATTATTATATTCTATGTCAATGCAAAAACATGGTTTAATTGGTAGTAGCCTTTTACTTCTTCACTTTGCAAGATCTGTTGGTACGGTCATGTCAAAAGGCGGGATGCCGAAAATCTGGCTAATCATATGGTTTACTTGAAGGTGGATGGCCACAGAGATACGATGGCCTAGAAAGACGTGGGGGGAATAAGGGACGCGGGACATGAAGGAGAGGGGGATTAGTACAGATATGGTAAATGATAGAAAACGATGAAGGGAGTTGACATACAGAGCCGTGGCTGGTATATTCTAAGGTTTTTTGTTTTCACCCATACCAGTATAACTCTTTCATGACGATGCCTAAAAATACACGTTTCTTGTATGACGAGACGATCCCCTTTAATTTTTAACATTATTTTTATTTATATTTTTTGTTATAGCGGCCACAGTAATACATAATCGGTGAAATTTCAAGTATCTAGCTATTACGGTTCAAGAGTTAGAGCACTTTGACAGATGGACGGACAGACGGAAAGGCATTGGAGATTAATAGGGTCCCGTTGGCACCCTTTGGGTATAGAACCCTAAAAATAAATAAAGCCTTAATTATTATTACGAAACAGTTTCCTAAGAAACCTTCAAAGCTTATAATTACACATCCGTCAATTTCAGTTATAATTACAAAATACAAAGCCATTTTCGCGATAATATAAAAATACAATAGGTAGTAAAAAATTAATACTTCGAGCCTATAATAACTTCAAAGAAAAATAGGCTGTATTGTGTAGAAGATAAAGTTTGAAATTTGATTAGGAAGCTGCCTAATGAGGTGGCTTTTAGAATGGAAAAAGACTTTTCACACTTTGCTACTGTTTTCAAATCGTTTAGGGATTTATTATTTTCTTTAATAAACTTTTGTGTAGTAAGTATGTATTTATTTTTAACATTTCGTCCCACTGCTGGGCAAACGTCCAGAAATTATATTAAAACAAGTTATTATTTAATAACTATTTTTACCCGTTTATCGCATATTAATAATGACTCTTAAGTTAGTTTTAGCCAAAAGACCACTCTTTTTTCAGAAAATATTCATTATAAATGAAGCAGCACCGATTCAATTATCATCATCATCAGGTCTTTTTTAGTCTCCACTGCAGGAGCACGCCCCCTTCTGTACTGCCAGAGCCATATATTAGCCAGAGCAGTCAGAGTATTTGGCCTACACTCTCCACGCTGGCCGAACCGTCGGAGAGGTCTCACAGATGTTTATAAGCTTTGTTTAGCTTGTGTTTCCTAAGTCGCCTAGCTTCTACAATCCACGGGAAGACTTGAAATGGTCCTATTCTATTCTGCCGGGAACCATACGACTAATAACTACTATAAAAATACTGGTCCGATGTCCTCAAAAATCCGGGTACTGTAAACCAAAACCAATATAAGATTTTCAATAGTCTTCTCTTCGATAATTACACTACTAATCAAATCGAAGTTTCACTTTGACACGGTACAAAGCTTTTGATATTTCGGAAAAGGTTAAATGTTGTAGTTGATTAATTATGAAGCTTTTTCATAGCCACTGCTATACTATATTCTGTAACGGAAAGGGCGTAATAAGCTGAAAGTTGGATTGTACACCAAATACTCTTTATATCCCAAATACTATATCCCAAAGAAATGTTATACAAAGGACAATTTTATATAAAGTGAGTACAATAGGCGGTCTTAATCGTATACAATGTGTTTGGTAACCGACCAGCGATAATTTAAGGACATGCTGTCACCATCTATACGAACAACTTTTACTAAGGGAATAATAAGGAATATGCATGTAATACCAATCCGGCTCATATTTTAATTTTACAATTTCTATTAATACGTTACCACGCCTAGTTATTTATTTTTCTTACTGACTCTTATTTGGATTAGAAAAAAATTATTGAAAATATGCAAATATTACGCGGGAACTTTTGACAAACAAAAGGGAACTGAAGACAAAGTTCACAAAAAGGAAACGACAAGTTCGGGTGCGTTCGGTAGGACTGTCCGTCCATTTAGTTTGACTACCGATGACATTCGAAATGTATGTACTTTTATATAGAGGTTGAACAAACATCACTGGCTGATAATATCGAAAGTACCCAAAAAAGAAAAACATGCGTTGACAGCTTCTGTCTCTAGCGGATATTGCAGACTTTGACGTCATATTTTAAAATTACGTGTTTTAGTTGTTATAATCTACTTGCTATTTTAAATATTTATTTTCTACACCATATACATGTTTTTCGGCACTGATTTATTTTTTGCGGCTATTTCTCGACGAGGACTATCGATTAAAAATATAAAAAAAATGCATGCATACTCTCTATTGCGAAATCACGAAAAAAAAATTTGTCGCTCCATATATATGTAATTTACTATGGAGCAGCGTATTTTTTTTTTAAACACATGGCTGGAGAGAAATTAAATACCTGCCTCGGACCACATAGGCCGGAGAAACCGGAAAACACTCTGTTAAAAAAACAGTGGCCCTCCGGGAGTGCCGACAGGCATGAAAACTTAAACAATAAGATAGGTATATAGATATCGACACTATCGTTATATTATAACGATAGTGTCGCGAATTCAATGGTTTTTTCCCATCTCCAAAAAATCCTAATGCGCCTAAAGAAATTTCCACTTCAAAAAAAACAGTGGCACTCCGGGAGTGTGGAAAGAAGTGAAAACTTGAACAAATTCGTAAGGTGTCGGTTACGGTAATGGTGTTGCGTTGCGAGTAGTTCATTGGTTTTTTTCTCATTTAAAAAAGTTCCCAAGCCTATTACATATATACATTGTCTAAAGGAGTTTTCACTTCAAAATCCCGTCTTCAGACTTCTCCACTATGAAGGTGCGGCTGCAGATGTGCTATAAATTCAGGCTGGAGTCGACAGAAGGATCGGCGGCGAAGAAATAAAATTGCACCAGAAATCTACGGCGGCGATTCAGCCTTTCAGAAAGGTCACAGCCTTGGCATCAGGTAGCAATCGACCGTAAAACTACTCGCCAAACACTTCCCCTAATACTTAGAAATAAACGGGCAAGTGCGAGTCGGACTCGTACATGAAGGGTTCCGTACCCGTACAATGTTTTAAAACGTTTCTTGTATGACGACCCTCTTTAATTTTTAACTCTATCTTATTTTTAGTATTTGTTGTTATAGTGGTCATAGTCTTTGCTCAGCAGTGGGACATAACACCAACAGGCTAGAAAAAAAAAGTGGTCTTAATTAGTGAAAATTTCAAGTATCTAGTTAATGCCATTATAAAGATCGAGTTAAAAACGATGAAAAAAACATGTTTCTTGGATGGCGACCCCTTTAATTTTTAACTTTTTTTTATTTTTAGTATTTGTTGTTATAGCGGCCATAGTAATACATAATCGGTGAAAATTTCAAGTGTCTAGCTATTACGGTTCAAGAGATAGAGCCCTGTGACAGACGGACAGACGGACGGATAGACGGACAGACGGACAGACGGACAGACGGACAGACGGACAGACGGACAGACGGACAGACGGACAGACGGACAGACGGACAGACGGACAGACGGACAGACGGACAGACGGACAGACGGACAGACGGACAGACGGACAGACGGACAGACGGACAGACGGACAGACGGACAGACGGACAGACGGACAGACGGACAGACGGACAGACGGACAGACGGACAGACGGACAGACGGACAGACGGACAGACGGACAGACGGACAGACGGACAGACGGACAGACGGACAGACGGACAGACGGACAGACGGACAGACGGACAGACGGACAGACGGACAGACGGACAGACGGGCAGACGGACAGACGGACAGACGGACAGACGGACAGACGGACAGACGGACAGACGGACAGACGGACAGACGGACAGACGGACAGACGGACAGACGGACAGACGGACAGACGGACAGACGGACAGACGGACAGACGGACAGACGGACAGACGGACAGACGGACAGACGGACAGACGGACAGACGGACAGACGGACAGACGGACAGACGGACAGACGGACAGACGGACAGACGGACAGACGGACAGACGGACAGACGGACAGACGGACAGACGGACAGACGGACAGACGGACAGACGGACAGACGGACAGACGGACAGACGGACAGACGGACAGACGGACAGACGGACAGACGGACAGACGGACAGACGGACAGACGGACAGACGGACAGACGGACAGACGGACAGACGGACAGACGGACAGACGGACAGACGGACAGACGGACAGACGGACAGACGGACAGACGGACAGACGGACAGACGGACAGACGGACAGACGGACAGACGGACAGACGGACAGACGGACAGACGGACAGACGGACAGACGGACAGACGGACAGACGGACAGACGGACAGACGGACAGACGGACAGACAGCGGAGTCTCAGTAATTAGAGTCCCGTTTGCACCCATTGGGTACGGAACCCTAAAAAGAGAATAAGGCATGTCAGTCTGTAATATCGAACATTTTGATCTTTTATGAAAATGGAATAAACGAAGTTCGATTGTTAAAAAAATTTGCACAAAATAATTAACGTGAAACATATTTATTTACCAGCAATCGTTGCAAAATAACAATATTTATGTTTCGATGACGTCCGAACAGCTTTAATTATGACGTCATTACGAGTGTACTGCATCAGCAAACTCTAAGCTCATTACAATTTTATTTTAGCACATTTAAATAGCATCAAGTAGGTGTAAAATTATTGGGCAATTTTGAAACGGACAAGTTATATACATGCAATGTATGTTAAATACTTCACTCCCCATTTAAGACTTTTTTTTAACATCTTGTGTAGAATGAATTCCTTAGTTTGCCCCTCAAATTTGATTGAAATCCGTCAATAATTAACGCACAGGAAAGTTTCTCCTTCCCCCCAATTAAAAATCGCTAGCTATCGAAAAAATAACAATCAATTTTGTTTGCCAATTGTCGTCAAAATTGGTTATAAAATGCGACGTGGTGTAGGCGAAAACAGCGCAGACAGACTTGCAAAAGCATTTTTGGCCACTCTCGAGACTGAGACGCTTCGCTGGCTTCGCTCGCTTGGTCAATTACATACATATATATAGGGTCTAACAAAATATAATGAAACTATTTTAAGGCTGGATTAGTCCATGATACTGAACAACTTTCCCCAAGGAACATAATATGTCGAAATATGAAAAATAACTGTTGGCTTTCCCTGCTAACTCGGATCAGCTGATCGGTCAACTTGTATGGGAGGTCAAAAATTATTTTTCATATTTCGGTATATGTTCCTTAGAAAAAGTTGTTCAATATCATGGACTGAATCCACCCTTAGAATAGTTTCAGTATATTTTGTTAGTCCCTGTATAGGGTCTAACAAAATATAATGAAACTATTTTAAGGCTGGATTAGTCCATGATACTGAACAACTTTCCCGTAGAAACATATATCGAATTATGCAAAATAATTTTTGGCGTCCCTTATAAGTTGACCGATCAGCTGATCCGAGTTTGTATGGAAAGCCAAAAATTTTTTTTTCATATTTCGATATATGATACTTGGGGAAAGTTGTTCAGGATCATAGACCGAATTCACCCATAAAATAGTTTCAGTACTTTCAGTATATTTTGATAGACTTTATATACCTACTGATCACTTGTTTATATTTTACGGGATAGACAAAACTCAGAGCCATAAGTCTCCAAAGGCCTTGTTTTAGCGTGGTGGTGGGCGTGAAAGTAAAAAAAGGAAACAAAATAGTGATGGGTTGCTACCCGCTTCACCCTTTGACACGATTCAGATTCTCGCCTTATTCCAAATTAAATAAAAGCTTCAAAAAAAGCAAGCCCAGCGCGTGACGTAATCGTGACGTAAGCGAGACGTAAGCGTGACGAATAGTGATGTAATTATAGTCTCATCCGACGCATACATACATTTGTGGTGTCACTACTGACGGATTACTGAGCGAGCGCTTCAAACGAGACACACAGCCGACAAGGATACAGTATGTTAAGAAATTGTGAAATTAAAATGGCCACCATAACGGTAAAATTGGCCTTAGGATTTTGCGTCTCTGCCACTCTGGGCTCTGTCTGCTTAGAGCCGCAAAATCTTAAATGCCCTGTCTGCCCCGTTAGGGATAAAGACGTGATATAGTGATGCACACAAGGTCCTTGATTTAAAATTTTTAGTCTATCGAGATTATTTTAATATCTGTTGCTTATTTATAATTTATATTTTGATTTTACCTGCGCCACCTGTTATCTTGCTCATATACTTCGCACTCCTCTTTATGATTGCCTGTAAGAGATTTCTTCGGCGATAAGGACGCCTCTTGTACCTTATTTATTTATAAGTTCCGTAAACTCTGTAAATTTTTTATGTTTTCTTTTGGTGCAATAAAAAATGTTGTATTGTATTTTATTGTATTTTTGATTGGGGGGTAAAAAGGGAAAACTTTGCTGATGCGTTATTTATTGACAGATTTCAATCAAATTTGAGACACTGAGGATTTCATTTTACACACAAAATGTTAAAAAAATCCAAAGGGGAAATAGGGGGGAAGTTTGCTGCAGCGTTATATATGGACGGATTTCACTGCAATGGCTTTGCTAAGCCAGGGGAAAGGGGTAGTAAAGTGTGGGTTATTTTGCATGCATGGTTATAAAAGCTCGCGAGGTTTACTACTCCCACAGAATCTAGTGGTTATGTGAGGTAAATAATACACTCGCAATCAAATTAAATAATAATATAATAATAATAATACATTTTTATTTCTCTGAACATGAATACAAATATAATACTGTAGGCTTTAACATTAAGTTAATCAAAAAATAGAACTTATTTACTGTGTGTCACTAAAAACGGAATTCAATCCTTAAATCGAGTTACTCGCATTAAGCGCTTTATTACAATTGAATACGGTTTAAATTTGCATATCTGCCTCGTTAGTTATATTACCTTCCAGTTTCATCCCAGTAAATATATTACGTTCCAATTCGGTGATGTCTTTTGTACAAATACGTTTAGTTAACGTATAAATAGAGGTTATATTTTATTCAAATAGTAGGTATTTACTGACGGATTTCAATCTTTGAGAAGCACACTAAAGGCTTCATTCAAACTTCAAACTTCTTTATTTGTAGAAACAATTTACAAGAGATAACAATTAAAATATAAGGGTTCAGCACTCTGTTTCATACAGGCGTACACAATTACATAACTTACTCGTACAAACAACATTATCAATAAAACATTATTTTTAGGGTTGCGTACAAAAAATGAAAAAACGGAACCCTTATAGGATCACTCGTGCGTCTGTCTGTCCGTCCGTCTGTCACAGCCAATTTGCTCATAATCTACTGGACCGAATCAGGTGAAATTTGGCAGAATGTTGTAATCCTATGACCCAAACACATATGTGCAAAGTAAATAAACATTTTTTAAAATAAGGGTCATTTTCGGGGGATAAATAAGGAATTTAAAAAAAAATTTTTGCAAACCTTACGGTGTCATATATTAAATGAAAGTGCTTGTTATGAGGATCTCAAATATAATTTTGTTATTATTGTTAAATGAATAGTTTTGATTTTATTTATGAAAGAAGACGAAAATTGACCATTCCTTTCCTGATCTCCGAAACTACTGAGCCTAAAATTTTGAAAAAAATACAAAATATAGTTCATTGCTTGTAGATTACAGGAAAACTTGTAAGAATTGAATCAATTGTACGGAACCCTCTTCACGCGAGTTTAACTCGCACTTGGCCGGTTTATTATTGCTTGTTATTCAAAAAGTCATCCTATTTGTAATAACATTTCTGAGCTACTAGATGACGTTCATTATTATCAGGTCTTTCCTAGTCTCCACTGCAGGAGTACGACCCCCTCTGCACTACCAGAGCCATATGTTAGCCAGAGCAGTCAGAGGATTTGGTATACACTCTCCACGCTGGCCAGACGGGTTGGAGAGGTCTCATTGATGTTTATAAGCTTCGTTTAGCTTGTGTTTCCTAAGCCGCCTAGGCTTCTACGACATCCACAGAAAGTCTTGGAGTGGTCCTATTTTATTTTTTCGGGAACCGCACGGCAAGTATATCATGAAGGGTCTTTTAAGGTGTCTTGTACATTCAGTCAATTGTACAAGGGATGTTGCAAAAAAAATTCTAAAAGGGGGAGTTTGATGTAGCGTTATAATAATAATAATAATAATAATAATACACTTTATTGCACCAAAACACTTGAAAAAAACTTCTATACAAAAAAGAAATCAACGGTGTACAATAGGTTATACTCGTATATGGAGGGATTTCACTGAAATGGCTTTGCTAAGCCAGGGGAAAGGGGAAAGTGTTGGTTATTGCATCGTTATATAAGCTCACGAGGTCTTTTATTCTCACAGCACTACTAGTTATAATTTAAAAGGATGATAGGCTGAAAACTATGCAGCGATTTAATACCAAATAGATACAAATGCAAGCTAAAATTAGGCCAATTCGATCCAATTATTATCGTATCAGGCAATAAGCGATAAAGCTGATAATGATTAATATGAATGGTCGTTATCTATTTATTGGGTATTGTCGACATTTATGTCGTTGGTTTATTGGCTCTATTAATATTAGAGTGGTATTTCACAAGGCAGAGTTTGTTTTAATTATTATTTAATATTATCTAAACTGTCGAGAGCAGTAGTTTTCACGACAGTACTCAACATATTTTGAAAAAAAAAAATTTTTGGGACAAATTCGGAAGTTCTATATCCTCAAAAAAAATCTAATCGGTTAATAAATGCCAGAATACTGAGGTGCCTTGCCTACCCTTACAAACTAAAAAAAAAAAAACAAATACAGCCGAACTTATAACTTCACAGACCTACCACAACTAGACCTGCATAGTGCGTGGCCACTTCAGTGCATCTCTTTCTATCTTTGATTGTTGCCTCCACCCATATTTTGCACACGTCACAGAACACACTATGGTTACTTACTTATAATAAGCTCAAATAAAACCCTAAATCACCTTTTAATTGATAAATTCCCTAAAATTAATAACTTTATTCGATCGTTTTGTGGTTTGTTTGGCCCAGATTTTGACAGTAGGCCAGCTTATAGCAGCCACGCCGATAGAGACAAAAAAACATATCAGCGTTTCTTTCACACTCACGTTGTACTGTATTTAACAGTCTCTTTCTAGCAATATCGTTGCAAGTCTAGTAGTGGTAGGTCTGTGGATAACTTTTTTATTCGGTTAAAAATGAGAAATGTCATCGAAAACGTGCAATAAAATGTGCCTGTATCTATATGCATTATGTAAAAGTACAGACTCCTGTATCTGAAATCTGTGTTGAGAGGGGTTCGAAGGGATTAGTTCGGTCACTCAGGCCCGTAAGCTTGAGAGGCCGATTTGTACAGCGAGCAACACGACAATTGTAGCAATGCTATCTTTTTTCTTCTTCTTCATCCAAGTGCGTTCCCGGTCGTATTCTCGGCTGTGCTGTTTCGGAGTCCGTGGTGCGCTTTCTCGCTTTTTCTTATCCAAATATTACATAAATGTCAATGGTCACCCAAGGATGCAAAAGACCTTGCGTTGGAAAAGAAATAGCCCGAAAAGTTTAAATGATTTGGCTATAGTTATAGACCGGCCGCCTGCCTGACGTCAACCCTTTTTGAGAATGAATATTTGGACGAAAAGTTTTACAACCTGCCGCCGCCCGATGTTAACCCTCCTTGGGAGTGCAATTGTAGGACGAGACTTTTGTGATTAATCCTTTAGTCGCCTCTTACGACATCCACAGGAAGAGATGGAGTGGTCCTATTCTAACCCGGACCCACACGGGTTGTAGCAATGCTATTTTGTTTGTAATTAATAAAAGTAATAACGCTCTTGTTACAACCCTGGTGTTGCAGTTGTCCATGGGCAGCGGTGATCACTTACATTCAGGTGACCCGCTTGTTCGTTTACCGTCCTATATATAACATAAAAAAAAACTTAAGTATAACTTAAATTTCTTTTATGCTGTTGTGGTAGAAAAGAAAAACGTAAAACTTAAATTTCTTTTATGCTGTTGTGGTAGAAAAGAAAAACGTAGAATGTACCAGCTGTTTCTTTTCCCGCGCAGATCGTAAAAGCCGATTGAAGGAATGGGCGAAAATGGAAATCATGTTAATAGGCGATGCGGCTAGCAACCCATCCCTATTTTGATTAATTTTTCCGCCTTCTCGTCTAATCACCATCACGTTGATAGTGGCCTTTGGGTATTGCGGTCCTGGGCTCTGTCTGCTTATAGCCTCAAAACCCAAAATGCTCCATTAAAAACGTGATATTGTGTGTGTGTGTTTGTGTTTGTGTGTGTATGTGATGGTATTGCTTTTTTGCAACGCATTACTTTTTCTGCTTTTCCCTATGGTTGACTAGGAGAAAATGCTCTTAGCATTAAATTCGCAAATTTTTTAATGTTTACTTTCACTTTGGTACAATAAAGTTTAATAAATAAATGAACAGCCGTGTGGTTCCAGGCAGAGTAGAGTAGGACAACTCCTAGTCTTCCCGTGGATATCGTAGAAGGCGAATTAGGAAACACAAGCTAAACAAAACTATAAAACCTCTCAAACCCGTTTGGCTAGCGTGGAGAGCGTAGGCCAAATCCTCTGACTGCTCTGGCTAATATATGGCTCTGGTAGTACAGAGAGGGTCATACTTCTGCAGTGGAGACTAAAAAAGACCTGATGATGATGAAATAAATGAATAAAAATGCTAAAAAAGTAAAATAACCATAATTTATTTATTTATTTTACTCTTTATTGCACGCAATTTAACAAATTATACACAAATAATAGAGATAAATTTTAGCATACAAAAGGCGGCCTTATCGCACAGCAATCTCTAATACATAATTATACTATCTTTGCCTCACTTCAAGTGCTGCTTATTGTACTTTGTGGTATATTAGGTAAACTGCAAGAGATACCCGCTTGAACCGCCCATTTAACTGAGGATCAGAGCTTAATCTGTCGATTTGTCTTATTGCACTTTACACACTACCCCTAAACAATTACTAAAACAAAGTTTCACTAAATACACTACACTAAAACCGACCCTTGAAACTTATACCCACTAGTACCTACCTACTTTAAAAAACAAGTCATTTTAAAAAAATATTTTTAAAAACAAGCATTTAAGCATTTATCTAAAACAAAACTCTAGACGAAAGAATTGGGTCGAAACTCGGTGGGGTTATATTGTTTAATCACAGAGATGCTGTGGCCACTTTCTGGCTTCATCATGGGATCAGGTCTTTCTTTCTTTAACTTAAGGGTTAACTGGAGGGACGAAATCCCATACAAACGTACTTTCGTTTTAATTTCGAAACCATAAAACTCATCGTATTCAAATTTTTTACAAGCATTAAGATGATAAATATCTAGATCTGTAATTAGTTTTGGTTCGAAAATAATAAACAAAAAAAAAAGTTATAGCAACTTAAAATTTGCCTTTTTTATCGACGAAATCGAGTAATATTTAGACGCCTATTACACTTATAATTATATTTTCGATCCTTATGGAAACTAATTATACGACTAGAGTGAAGACTCTAAATTCCAAATAATTTTGTTTTATTTGGGTATGTATCGTATTTATCGAAATAAACGAAAACTACGAAAACCTTTCGATTCATGGCCTATAACGGCCCGTTTATTACACCTCTTCCGTTTATCACCCTTATTACACCTCGCGCGGGTGCCGACGGTGTGACGGATTCTCTGTCTCGTTTTTTTTGCGCCCTTTCTCTTTCTCGACGAAATAGCAACACGACGAAGCGCGTCGGTAGGCAACTCGCTGTGGAGTTCACCCGCGCCTCCAGTACCACCTCTCTCTGCCTTTTTAATGTCTTGGTAGGACCTTACTCCTAACCCTTCCTTAATTTGTTGGAAAAACTTCATCCTTGATCTTTCCCTTCCTCGTCTCCCTTTTATTTTTCCTTCTATTATTATTCTGAATAGATTGTTATGTCTTAGATGTCCAATCATCTTCCCTCTGCTATTTTCAATAGATTAGGTCATTGGTACCATAATTATTACTATTATTTTACAAACAACTGTCGAATGTATACCTTATTCCGGATCTTGTTTTACGCGGTGGCTACTTTTGAAACAAGTGTGAGTTTCTGAAGTGTATCGTAAGAGTGATGAATAAATAGTCTGTCTCTTAAAACATTTACCTACAATTTTAAAATGAACCTTTAAATCTCAAGGTTTTGACTGAAAATCAGCAGTTTGTTCTGCAAGCAATCGTTTTGCTGAGCATTTGGTATCGCTGCGGCACACACGCACTACCTTGCATTATTTTATATTTCTGTTGTATTTTTTGCCACATTGTTATTGTATCTTCTTTTCTTTATGTAATTTATGTGAATCGTGTGTGTCTTTTTGGTAGCAATAAAATGATTTATCCATCTATCTAACCTTGTTTAATAATAAAATTGTGCAGTGCAAAATTATAAATTAATTATTATGAACATTAAATATAATGATACAAATACAATACAAAAAACGTATTAATAAGCCCAATAAAATCCCCACGCAATACAAATTCCACACAATAAACACCCAATTTGAATAAAAACAAAGCTCAATTGGGTGTACAAGACAAATTATATCAAATATAAAATGATCCCGCACGCCCTGTCAATCACTGTAGCCATTCTTTCTACGAATAAATTCGGGGTTATGTTCTATTGTGGTCTAAAAACATAAGCAAAGCGATGGCGTAAAAGCCAGTAGAAGTCGGGGGTAAAACACGTAAAAAGTATTTTAAAATAGAACGAGCGAGCCAAGCGAACAGTCTCTAAAGTCTACTTGTGTATTCGGCGTTTGTATATACCGGTTCCCGGTTGAGAAGAATAGAACCACTCCAAGTCTTCCCGTGGATGTCGTAGAAGGCGACTTAGGAAACTCAAGCTAAATAGAGCTTATAAACATCAATGAGACCTCTCCGAACCGGCTTGCCAGCGTGGAGAGTGTAGGCCAAATCCTCTGACTGCTATGGCATATGGCTCTAGTAGTACAGAGAGGGTCGTGCTCCTGCAGTGGAGACTAAAAAAGACCTGATGATGATGGTGAGAAACCGGTTAATTCTGCACCCCCTAGCAATATTAAAATCTTGCAATCAGAAACATTTATAGATCACAAAACCTTAAGAAAAAAGACTTATTTTTTGTATTTTTTTCTCCCAAATTTCTTATATATTAGCCTACTGACTTTAGTGTACGCGCGGTCGTTGCCCTCTACGCATTTGTCATACATTCTCTGAATTGAATTTTATGATCTACGCAGCTGGTATCTAAAGTTTTTTTCTTTAACCTATATTGGTGTCCCACTGCTGGGCAAATGCCACCCCTTTTTCCTTTCACTCATCTCTATTCAGAGCTACAGCCCGCCAGTCTGACATATATGCAGCTAAGTCATCTCGCCTCCGCCTAGGTCTGCCTCGCTTTTGACGACCATCTGGTATCTTCATTATATTTTTTTATCTTCGTTCAGACCAGCATGAAAGTAAGTAGTAAGTAAATGAGATTTTTTAATTTAAACTTATGCTAAATCGGTTGAGGAAATATGTAAATTATGTGCGCCGCTCCACAATTAGCACAATTCTGGATATACTACTATTTAAATAAATCACAAAAAATATACTTACCCTCTTACGCTCATCACTTGGACCCAACAATAACTATCTCAAGAAATGTGGAAAGAAAATACCGCAATATTCCGTCTCCTTCGCAGGCACATTGGCGGTCTGGTGAGAATACAGTAATAGAAGAAAATATCAAGCCTCTTTTCGTATTTTCCTCTAGCGACTCATCCTGCCTTTGCGTGAATAATTTTCTTAAGTATTTCTTCCTAACCTACATTGTCCATTGACATTATTTAGGTTAAAAAGAAAATCTTCCAGGCCAGAATTTTTAACGAATGATCAAAGTTCCTTGAATCTACTTAGACAATCTGGCCTATGTGTATGCGAGTGTGTGTAGCTTATGTTTGTATGTACGACATCTGTCTATCTATTTAAGAGCCAAAATCTTGTTGGTGTCATTTTATGGAAAGAGAAGCACACTATGACAATTTTTAACCCCTGACAAAAAAGAGGGGAATAAGTTTGACACTATTGTCTGTTGGTCTGTCTGTCTGTCTGGGGCATCGTAGCGCTCGAATGGATGGACCGATTTCGATGCAGGTTTTTTTACGTGAAAGCTTGCGGTGGTTCCTAGATATGTTTTATGAAAATCGGTTCAGCGGTTAAAAGATATTGGGGGTTAACGCTTGACTTTCTCTAGCAAATAATAGATGGCGCTACGGCTATCAAGTCGTATCGATAGTTTCGCTACTTATTACTAGATGGCGTTTTTGACAATAAGGGGCTTTTTTAATTTGCAAGCAAATAAACTTCTTGGCAAGAATAATGAGAGGTTTGCATTGCCTACTCTCGATTACTAATCTTTGATCGGTGGTTAATTCTGATAGGCAAGCAGATTGACAAAGCATGCGGTGTGAAAAGGGCACATATTCAAAGTTAAAAAAATCAGGGGATCACTCTCGAGAGCCGGATTGACTGCCGAAGGCGCTGAGCTTGCCAAGTGACGCTATGTGTCTCTCAGTAAGGATTACGTATTTATACCGTTAGGAAACGTTTGGACTATGGGGCCTCAGTGCGAGGGCTTTCCTCAAACAGTTAGCTCCGTGCATTTTTCACTCCGCGCGTGTTTACCGCCGCTGTTGACAAGGGGGCTGGCTGCTACTTTTGTAGCCAGCTTTCTCGGTACCATGCCATATAGTAATAATCTTTAAGATTTCTAAATCAACAATTTTGACTAGGTTTTATTTTTTAGTTTTGTTTGTTGTTAGTTTAACTTGTATTTATTTCTTTTTTCTAAACAATTTATTACTTCAGGCGAACTGAATCCATGATATTTATGATCTTAGCTGCAGTCATTCCTCAAAAACATACAGCAAAATGCAAGTTAAAATTCTAATAAAAAGCTTAGAGTTAAATAACAGAAAAAAAAACAAGAAAAAAACAAAAAAAAAAATTGCAAACCATTAAGCGGTTATTTGTTACATCAGACCGCTTTCGCTTATGACCTAAAGCACTGCCATCATCATGAATGTAAGCGAAACGCCTTTTTGCGTCGCAGGAAAGCATCTTCAATCAGTACCGTTGAAATATAACGCGAAAACGTATTCAAAGAAGTGTTTCATATGTTTTCTACACAAAATGTTATATTTTGTATGAATTCCATTCAATTATTCTATTGAAGCTGCGAATATTGAGTAGGTATGTTCGGTTGTGCCAATGATTGTATATTTTCTAAGGATACGCCATTAGGAACAATCTTCTTGCTCTAAGCGCGTTTATTTATTTATTTAAACTATATTGCACAGTTAAAAAAGGTACAAAAGGTAGATCCGGGTTGCATGCTCAGCAGCTGTGCTGCTTCGGAGCCCGAGGTGCACTTTCCCGCATTTTCTTCTACAAATATCATATGCTGTCAATTGTCACCTAATAAGGATACCTAAGTCCATGCGAAATCGAGAAGAAATAGCCGGAACAGTTTCAGCTCGTATCTTATTATTATTTCCCATAAGATCTTACTATTAGTTGGGCCGTTTACTTACTTAGTCCTTGAAATTGTGGTAAATCTAGATTATTTGTCGTCAAAGCCTAAGAAATTGAAAAGAAAGCTGCTTTTATTTTGCTAAACAAGTGTTGAAAAAAACAGATTCATAATTTATTTGTTTGTTTTATTGCTGGTTCTTGAATTGTACTGTAGTAAATTCTCTGTTATTTCTGTTTGCGAGCATAATGCCTAGAACAAAGACGTCTTAGTGATTTATTAAAATCGTTTCTTTTATCGTATATAATAGAGCAGTTTTGTGGAATAAAAAAGGCTGTGAAATAATTGTATCATTTGACAGAATATCTCACAGTTGGCCTAGTAAGTTTCAGTAAACTTTAAATATTTTATTTCCAATCAGCATTTTATTATTATGTTTTATATCATTTGTCAAAACTTAAATATTGGGGAATATGTCTTATTCTTTCTAAGTATAAAATCAAGGCACTTGTGTGTAAATTTTCGTCAAAATCGGTTGAAAAATGCAACCTGTAGGCGACATACAGACGGACAGAAGCATTTCCAGGCCAATCTGGAAACTGAGACGCTTCGCTGGCTACGCTTGCTCGGCCAATAAACAATTCCTTAAAACATTCTTTTTAATCTAATATAATACTTGTAACGATCCATGTTGACGTTGTCCACATCCAGTCTTAGTAACGCGTTTAAATATACGAAATAAGAGCAAAAGGTCGCCTTAATGTATTCATGTTTAACATAACAATAGCAGAAGACAGGCGTAAGTTACAGGCAAAAGCGTGGTATACCCAGGAAACGCATAACGTTCGAAATTGTTGCAGAGATGCATGGTACCTGATAGTCTCACAACAAAGGATTTCGTAAATTGTGCCAAGTGGTGAACGTCAACTCGCCAAACCTTTTTTTTGAGAATAATTTTACGGCCCTAGATACAAGTCCTTTAAAGACTATCATTAATTTTGTTGCTTCTTTATTCCTAACAAGTTACAATCAAAGGTTGGTGTAGACCTTTGATTGCTTTAAGGTAGCTTCTGGTGACAATTCTATACGAGTCCACTGGTTTTCATAGCCGATTGAGTGGCGGACGACGACTCCTCAGGACCACACAGTCCGATAAACAAATATCACTATGACTGTCCACTTTCACTATTTCACATATCTACTGTTCATGAGCATGAACATTTATAACACCAAATTACACCAATATTACATTATAAACTCCACTAGAATCGATTACCAACCGAACCTCTTCACTTACCGCCAATAACTCCACTCATCAGATCCATGGCAATGAAGCATTCTAGCTGATTGCGTTCAATGACAGTGCTATGTTTTTTAATTACTTATTTCTTGTTTTATTTATTTATTTACACTTTATTGTACACACAAAACCTGCTAAAAGCATTCTCTAACCTTTCGGTTTATTGGAGAGCTTATGTGGGTATAAAACGTAATGAAAACATAAACGAAACTAAATTTCGAACTTAACAATCAAAAAACATTCTAAGTATGAATATTATATTAATATATATACCAACATATATATTACATACATACAAACAAACAATAAATATACACATCTATAAATAAATATTATACCTCAGGAAAGTCTGCTGAATATAGAGGTGACTTAAAACTATAATTTTTAAGGGGGCGGTACTAGTTGCCCTTCTGGTGGAGTCAGGGAGAGCATTCCGGAGTCGTACAGCAGTTACGGAGAAAGTGTTATGATAAGGAGTGACTAGGGTAAGAGTATTTGAAGAACGCAGAGACCTTTCATGAGTAGTACTACTATTAGGTATATTTAATTAATAAATTCAAGCTAAAGATCCCACCCAGTTGACCCAGTACTTTACTCAATATGTATGAAACTGACGTATGAACCGATTTTGTACTCTGATTTCTATTTGAGAACCACTTTTACAAAGCAAAAGTCACTAAAATAACCAGTCAATTGCGAGTCTGAATCGTACATGAAGGGTTCCGTACCTCCGTACAATTTTTGAAAACGCTGAAAAAGACAAGTTTCTTTGTTGAGAACTTGGATAATTTTTAACTTTAACTTATATAAGTAAGTATTTTTGAAAATTTAAAGTGTTCTAGCTATTACGGTTCAAAAGATAGAGCCCTGTGATATACGGACTGACAGACAGCGGAGTCTCAGTAATAGGGTCTCGATGGCACTCTTTTGGTACGGATCCCTAAAAAACGTCAGATATTCAGTAAAATTTTACTTCTGACCATACTTTAAGAAAAAAATATTAAGACAGTAAGTATATTATTTCCACTAACTAAAGACTCACCCAACAAAATGGCCGCCGCAATAAACCGAAAGAAACACAGACAAGAATCTACATAAATATATTATCTTACGAAACTTACGATTCGTTGGCTATCGGCAAACAAAACGAACTGGCAAACACCCTGGCGTGTCTTTAAGACCCTTTTTTGTTCTGTTCCCGGCAGTCAGTCAACAAGTTCGTAAGTGGTAAAAAACAAGTTCTAAGTCAAAGGTGAGAGCGATTTTGAATCTTTATAAATAAAAAAATATGTACGGACGAATCATACAGATTGAGCTAGCCCACAAAGTAAGTTCGAGACTTGACATTGTGTGACGGAATACTAACACAACGATACTTTATAACAAATACATTATCATAGGTAAATCTTAGTGCCGTGTGGTTCCCGGCAGAATAGAATAGGACCACTCCAAGTCTTTCCGTGGATGTCGTAGAAGGCGACTTAGGTAACACAAACAAAGCTGATAAACATCAGCAAGACCTCTCCAACACGTCTTGCCAGCGTGGCGAGTGTAGGCCAAATCCTCTGACTGCTCTGGCTAATATATGGCTCTGGTAGTACAGAGATGATATAGATAAACTTGACAACCAAGACCCGGGTCAATCTGAAAAAGATCATTTTCGATATTGACCTGACCGGGGATTGAACCCGGGACCTCCGGTGGGACAGCCTGGCATGATGACTACTAGGCCACAGAGGTCGTCAAATAATAAAAAGCGAATTTTACCGAGTCTTTTCAGAGGCTTTATTATAAATGAAGATTCGACAACCTTCTTTATCTTAGCGCGTTCCCGGCTGCATCGGAGCTTGGGGACCGGTGCGCTTTCCCGCTTTTTCTTCTCCAAATATTATATACATGTCAATGGCCAAAAACCTTGCGAAGTGGAGAAGAAATAGCTAAACAGCCGCCGTCCGGAGTTTCCTTGGGAATGTATTTATAGCATGAGATATTTGTGTTTATTCCTTTATTCGCCTCTTACGACATCTACAGGAAGAGATGGAGCATGGAGTGGTCCTATTCTAAGCAAAAAGCCACATGGCTCAAATGTTTATAAATGTTAGTATGACTCGAGTACATTTGATAAGAACTTGACAAAATTGTCGTAATCGTAGAAAAGTATATAAGGCCTTAATAATGTTTAAATTCGCTCATGAAACAAATTGGTTAATGTGTTGTTAAAGAGTCATGGGGTTATAATATAAGAGAGGCCGGTTCCGAGTTTGAAGGTTGTGGAGAACTACTATTTCCTAATTAAAGTCTTTGAAAAGGAAATTAAGCATTAAAGATGACCTTTTTTTGTACAAAATCGCCCTTGGTGTCAAATTCATTGAGTAAATAGAAAACCAGAGGAAATACATTACATAATTCATTGCGTCACCATCTCTCGACAAAAACCTGTACTAGTGACGTCGGTGGTCATGAAAAATGCATGCTTGGTCAACCTTTGGAGAGGTTTAAATTTTAAAACCTGGGGTATTGGTATTGGGCTTATTTGACCTTACGATCAAATACTTAGACTTATTGAATAGACTCTGTTTCAGCTTGGGAAAAAATGTTTTTGTATGTCTGACCCAAAATACTATGTCTGCCCCATTAGGGGTAAAGATGTGATATTATATACTGTAAAAAAACATGAATGAATTGAATGGGCATAAATATCGAGGAGTGGCTAGCAACCAACGCCAACATCACACTATAAGTGGCTTTTGAGTTATAGGGCTCTTTATTTATTATTCAACTTTATTACAAAAATTGTAAACAGTGGACTTAAAGCCTTGGGCTTTATCTTCCAGTCAACCGACAGGTGGTACAGAGACAAGTGAGGCCAAAGTACTCGTAGGAGCAAAAATAACATTTTAATAATAACTTACTTATATATGAACTTATATTTACTAATAAGTTACGTATACTTAAAAAAAAATTAAATACAATTATAATACGTATTAATATAAATTACTCTTGACTTCTCGTTTGGGATAAAAATGTGATATATAGACGTGTGTAAAACATATAATTATAATTAAATAAGTCGGAGAAAGAGATAAGATAAATGGCCGATTATTAGAAATGAGACGGTAAAACCACATCACAGCTTACACTAACTCTCTAGCCCGCACAGTTATCAAGTGTCCCGGGGCTTACCGTCCAGGTGAAGTAGAGTATCATTATAACAAATCTGTTACATAATCCGCATACATTATAACGATTGTATCACAATGAGTCATGGCTAACCCAAGTCATAGTTGCACAGCTACAAGTAGCGCACCGTACCACAGCCGTGCCAAGACTGACGACTTGTCGACCGTGCGACACTTTTATACGCCGTACACAACAAGTTAGTAGTGGGGGATGTCCACGCAGACTTTCTGCACAACAACAGCTGCGTAACATCTGCGCTAAACACGTGCAGACATCTGCTCCGATAGTTGTTTACGTCGATTTGTTGCAACAAAAGCAGGTGTGTAACACCTGCGTACTTTGATATAAAACAATGAGAGTATTAGTGGTCATTCTCGAGGGTCAGCCACACAATTTACTAGCTGACGCAAATGTGCGGTTTCAGTAAGTGATTAAGTATCAATTAAATTTTAATTTCAATAAAGTTCAAGGTAACAATTGAATAACTAAATCCATTGACAAAGAATATGCAGACTGAGTTTTAAGTGGTTAAAACTGCCAAATTTTTGTAGCAAGTTCAGTCCATGACACTGAACTTTCTATAATAAACTTAATATTTTTTTTATCGATTTTTAATAACTTTTTTATAGATATTGGTAGGTGGTTAAAAACTCAGCCTGTATAGACATTGGCCCCTGTTCTATTTTTCAATATATATTTATGGCGGCGTGATACCTATTTAAAATTTAAAAAAAAATACAAATTATAGTTCATTGTTTGTAGATTACAGGAAAACCTATATTATTTCAATCTATTGTAAGGAACCCTCTCCTAACGAGTTTAACTCGCACTTGGCCGGTTTTTTTTTTTTGTATTTGTTTCAATGCTCTTACCAACGTTGTATATAATAAAATGTTATCACTTATGTAATAGTTTTAAGATGTCTCTGTCAGTGAAATGTAATATTTTCTTTGAGAAATAAAGACTCGATTTGGTTTCGCCCATTCCGTCGATCCACTTTTATGATCTTCGCGGGAAAAAAAGCAGCTGGTACATTCTAAACTTTTTCCTTTCCTCCCAGATCAATATGGAAGAATTTGAAACAAGTATAAAACTAAAATGGAAATAAAACATAGATGGCAGCACTGGTGTTCATATAATTTCCTAGATAGCTTATTCTGAATAAGCTTATCCGCGTGGGCTTTTAGTCGGGATAATGCGGTTTTGTTAATCACCGTTCATAGAATAATAATATGACTTTTAAGCTTAAACACAACTGAGAATAATAAATTTACATATTAAAACCTCTATTTTAGCTTAAAACATACAACGTGGTAATGAAATAACGCAAAACCTCTCAGATGGTACCTCAGCCCATGAAATTGAACAATTCTACAACTTTCACGAGACCCAAAAAAAAATGTAATTCTCATACAAACTGATCAGCTGATCAATTTTAATGAAATTAAAAGTCAATTGGTATGAAAATCGAGCAAAAGTTGTTCAGTTTCATGGACTGAGTTGCAACCTGAGAGATTTTGCGTTATTTCATGAACTCGTTGTATACGAGTACACTATCATGTCTTTATCAGTCTTTCCTTTTTTGTTTTCTGGCTATTTTAATAGTATCGATTTTTGATTTACTTTTCTATAAGTTTTAAGTATACGATTACATTTTATGTGTAATCATGAATAAAGAGATTCCTAATCAAGTCATCTTTCAATACAGTCACCCCTAGTATCCTGGCAGGGTCGCCATATGATGTAGGAGGCGACTGTATTGAAAGACGACTTGATTAGAACTCTCTTTATTTATTTATATACACACGTATATCGTACGACGTTTTTTAACACACTTGCGAGGAAAAATACCTAATAAACTGATGTTTGATTTTAAATAAACTCAACCATAAAACTGTGATGCCCACTGTAGCTTTCCCGCCGTTTCACTTTTTAAAATCAGCGTGGCACGCTTCCTACTGGCTGGTGACGCGAGTCAGTTCGAAATTTGAAAAAAAAAACATTTTGAAGCATATAAATAGCAAAAAGTGCGCTTATAGAATATAACTTCACTATTTGCGTTTATAACACATGAGTGTTCTATAAGGGGCTTTATATAACTAAAATCAATGAAATTACATTCACTTTACGAGCAAACGTAGTGTTTGTGTTGAAAATAGTTTTATCTTATCGATCATCCCTAATGTAACACAGACCATTTTAAGTCAGCGGCTCTAAGCAGAAACAGCTGGTCACAAAGAACCAAAGGTCACTTTAAGCATGATAGTGGGCGAGAAGGTGATGAAGAAATAACCAGTGTGGTTCCGGGTTAGAATAGAATCACTCCATCTCTTCCTGTGGATGTTGTAAGAGGCGACTAAAGGACTAAGCACAAACATTTCGTGCTACAATTGCATTCCCAAGGACTAATAAATAATAATATAATTCCAATATAATAATATAATAAATAATAATAATATAGTTCCCAATTAATATAATAAGTAATCATGTAAATAGGCGACGCGGCTAGCAACCCATCACTATTTTGATTACTTTTTTCACCTTCTCGCACACCACAATCACGCTTAAAGTGGCCTTTGGGTCTTGCAGCCATGGGCTTTCTCTGCTTAGAGCCGGAAGACCCAAAACGCTCTGTTTGCCCCATTAGGGACAGAGACGTAATAGCTATTACCTAATTATAATACTATTAGTGGATATTTCAATGTTTCAAAAATATTAAATTGATTTCTTACAGCTAGTGTCCTCTACTTTTCCTCTCGTACAATATTACCATAAAAACCATCTGTTAAAAGTCAGCATAGGTGGCGTTTCAAATGCTCTATTTAGTTCCGGTGACAAAATATAGATGGCGCTTGTAATAAATTTACGTGACGCTTTTCATGAAAATTTTTAGAACCGTACTAAATAGTTTTCACGTTTGGTTAAAGATGGCAGTATAGATGAATTCATCATCATCATCAGGTCTTAGTCTCCGCTGCAGGAACATGACCCTCTCATTACTACCAGAGCCATAATATATAAGCCACAGCAGTCATAGGATTTGGCCTACACTCTCCACGCTTGCCAGACGTGTTGGGGAGGTCTCATTGATGTTTAGAAGCTATGTTTAGTTTGGGGGTCCTATTCTACTCTGCTGGGAACCACACGGCAATGAATACAAAAAATATTTTATCAATTTACTTTTTAGAAAACAAATCTTTGTGTTTCTTTTAGATTTGTTAAACGAATATGGAAAATATGCATATGGAATAATGAATATGGTAACTATTTTAAGGCTGAATTAGGTCCATGATACTAGAAAAATTTTCCCAATTAATATAAAAACAAATTTTTTTGGCTCCCATACAAATTGACCGATCAGCCGATCGTTATTTGTATGGAAAACAACATTTGTTTTTTTTTTCGATAAAGTTCCTTGGGGAAAGTTATTCAGTATCATGGACTGGATGTAAAATAATAAATAATAATAATAAATGTTACCCTAAAATAGTATCAGTATATTTTGTTAGACGTCATAGTATAAATTAACCATACTTAAGAAAATTTAAGCGGTTAAAATTATATATTTTCACTGTTATTGATCGAAAATTAAGCAAAACCAAATTGTTTATTACAATAATAATTTAGAAATATTATTTTTTGATTTAAAACTAGTGCTTACATTGATTTCATACATTATTTTTCAATGTATATAGTGATAACTCTAAAAAATCTCAATTTCTAACGACAATTTAAGTTACTTTTGTTAGGCAGTAGTCTACTACCAATTTCTTAAAAACAGAGAGAGACTGTGCACGCCGTATTGAAACAATTCATTCCACAGACTCACAGCTTGAAACGTAAAGGACTTATCGTAGAAGTTGGTTCGATATTATATACATCGTAGCCAAGCTACGACTGGTACGTAGTATTGTGCTACGACGCTACTACGAAGTTACGTGTGTGCTACGCAGACGTTACGAAATGCTACGACAAGATACGGCCATACTACGAAGATTACGCGATTTATTTGGGTTTTTGCATGGTTGTTGTAATCTCACCACCATTGTAAACTCACCACCTAATTATAAAATGTTATAATTAGGTACAGATTAGATATACAATCACGTCTTTATCCCTAACGGGGCAGACAGAGCATAGGGCGGCAAGGCCCAGGCCACTTTTACAATAAAGGTGAGCGGAAAAAGGAAATCATAATTGTGATGGGTTGCCGCATCGCCTATTGAAATGATTCAGATTCTTGCCCATTCCCTCATTCGGCTTTTACGATCGAATTATTTGTGTTTTTAAGTGTTACTTTCATGCTGGTTTGGGCGAAAAGAAAAAACTTAGAATATACCAGCTGTTTCTCTTACCGCGCAGATCGTAAAAGTCGATCGAAGGAATAGGCGAGAATCTCAGTCATGTTAATAGGCGATGCGGCTAGCAACCTATCACTATTTTGATTCCCTTTTCTATCTTAATGCCCATCTGTTGTTCCCCCCGAATGTTCTGAAGAATTGTTCGACCTAATACCTGCTGCAAAATTTCACCACTACACCACCCGCCTGAAATTAAAATACCATCCACACCACCTGGATAGTTGGCAATCAACCACCGTACGTTTTAAAAGGAACTTCCTGCCACGAACGACCGAACTGTGGAATCAACTTCCTGCAGCGGTGTTCCCGAACCGATACGACATTGAAACCTTCAAAAAACGAGTCTATATCTTCCTGAAAGGCCGGTAACGCTCTTGTTACACCCCTGGTGTTGCAGTTGTCCATGGACAGTGGTGATCACTTACCATCAGGTGACCCGCTTGTTCGTTTGCCACCTATAACATAAAAAAAAAAAAAGATTTTGCCACAAGCATACTTGCAGCGGTTTCTAATAGAATTTAGTACACAAAACATGAATCTTGTTATAAAAAATGTGTAGGACGTCTAAGTTTTCAAATATATCACGTCAAAATTTTTTTTTTTTAATTTTTGTTAATTTTAAAATTATACCATTCATTCAATTACCTCCTTTTCAATTTTCAAATACCAGTTTAACACTGTGCCAACCCTACTTTCTACAATACTTTTTACATCATTTCTAAATTATTTAATTAAATGGACTTATTAAAGATTTTGTGCGAGTCGGTATTACGGTATACAATACGCGCAGTACACAATGTATGGGAAATATTATAGTAACTTAAAATTTGTATAACTCCTTAAATAAAAATGGTATAACGGTAAACCAAATTTTGTTTTGATTTCGATGAGTGCTTACATTATTTAATGTCGCAGAATTAAATAACCTGCACAGAAGCTATTTAATATAAATAATTTAAAATATCAGAAAATCGGGCAAATCGGATCTTTGATATAACATTTTCTGACGTCCTAGAAATAAAAGTAAATTATGTCCATATACACTTTACAAAAATCTATAAGAGACAGGCTTATTCCAGTGACAAAAAAATTACAAATTTTGTCGATCAGTGTAATTAGAGGGGTGCGGTTTGCGGGAATCAGGGACACATTATGTGCGTATGTTGCGTACACTATGCACATTAAGATATGTCATTGCAAGCAAATCTGCGTACCATGTTAATTACGTGATTTTTTTCCTATCTGTACAAAAACACCTTTAATTTTTAATTTAATTTAATACTCTTTATTGTTCTAAAGTAAAACATACTTTTAAAAAATGGCGGACTTAATGCTTTAGTCGTGAATCCACAATAAAAAACCAGTAACCGGTAAATTTAGAAAAAAAACTAATAAAAAAAATGGTAGCCACTACTGACACGGCAGCCCTTGTTCCTACGAATAATAATCCCTAGAAGCGTAACTTATCCCGTAAAATCATTTCACGCGATATGTACCGGGGCGGGCTGGGCTTAAAATATGAACCGCGCGGCGCGACAGTTCGCCATGACACTCGAGTCGTGCGGTCGCGTCGCAAAAAGTTTCCTTTGTGAATATTGCTGTGTTTTTGCTATAATCGATTCATTAAAAATACCCTCATGTGGTGTAGAAGCCATACAGACATGAAAAACACAGGACTCGCCTTTCATATGTACTCGTAAGTAAATAAACATTTTAATAATCGGCCCCTGAGCCGGCTACCCGACGGCGTCGATCGGGTAGCCGGCTCAGTGGAGCCGGCTGCTCGACCGACAGGGCGATGACGCGTGCGTGACCTTGTCGCGACCAATCGCATGCATCTTTGTCTAATGTGTGTGTTTGAGTGTTTCGTTGTAATCACTGTTAGTTTGTTTGCGTAAATGGAATCAGAATCGATGCGGTGAATGTAGGAGCTTTAGACTTCTAGAGATTATATTTCGATGCCTTGTCCACAAGAATAATTCTTTGTCAGCAAAAAATTGCGAACAAATAAATAAGATTCTTTTACCACAACTAGTTTAAAGAATATAAAATCTTCCATCGCAACTAGTTGTGAAGCTTTGTTGCGATGACGGCCGGAGGGAAATTACACATAATTTTTTTTGTGGTTTTTTGTTTTTTTAATAATTACTTTTGCCCAACTATGGGACATAAATGGCTATTAAAAAAAAAATTACTTGTTTATGTGGTGAGTTTGCAATGGCGTTGAGTTTACAGCAACTCTTTTATTTTTTGTTTATTGGACTAGAAGGATAATAAAGGTTAACTAAAAAAATGGTTGTAATTTTTTTTCCAGTTATATCCACTTTGACGTAGTTAGAGCAATTTTGTTAAAGTCGTATTAACCTATTACTTACCCCAGAGTCTTGGTGCTGATGAGCGGTGTCTTCAGACTGAGAAAGCCATTCAGTCTGCTGGTCTTCTGACCGCCGTCAGTGGATGACTGGTCCACCCTAAAACAATATATATTAATGTTAAAGCAGCTTTACTATCAGAGATCTCTTCCAGGAGATAATGCTAAAAATAAAAGTGTGTTTAATTTTTTTTTAAAAGTAATTTACAATATAATGTTTGCCCTGCGGTTCCCGGCAGAGTGGAATAGGAGCACTCCAAGTCTTCCCGTGGATGTCGTAGAAGGCGACTTAGGAAACACAAGCTGAACAAAGCTTATAAATAACAATGAGACCTCTCCATCTCGTCTGGCCAGCGTGGAGAATGTAGGCGAAATCCTATGGCTACTCTGTCCAAGTTTGTTTGGCCAAACTCTAGTAGTACAGAGAAGGTCGAGCTCCTGCAGTGGAGATAAAAAAGACCTGATAATGAAAGTAAGTTACTTTTAATTGAGGCAATTTTTCTTCAAATTGAAGGTGTGGCCGCGAGCAATGGAGCGCAGTATGTTAGGTGTCAGGCGAATATATCGCTTAGGAGACACCACACTGCACTCCATCACCAAGATAACTGATGTGGGAGTAAAAGCGGCTTAATTAAAATGGGATTGGACTAGTCATGTATGTCTCATGCATCATAAAAGATGGGCATATATTATTATTACCACAAACTGGACTCTGGACGGTCGAAGAAAGAGAGGAAGACCAAGGAAGAGATGGGCGGCGACCTTACACGGTTTGAAAAAGAATGGCAGATCACGTCTAGGGACCGCGAGAGATGGCAACAAAGAGGGGAGGAGAGGCAACAATGGGACCTATATATCTAACAAAAAAAAAGTGTGCCAATATGTCCTTGAGTACCAATACAGAAAATTGTTGTCTAAAGTGTGTATAGACTAGAATACACACGTATTATCATGTAAATTACTATTTATCTGAGTAGTTTTTATTATGAGAATAGATTAGTAACAAATATTTTTAAATGTAAAATAAAATAAATAAAGAATAAGTGTAAATCTGTAATGCACTTAAGATCATTAGGCTGGATAGGGACTATTCTGACTACCACTGCTAGGAAGATTACGCTAAAAGAAACCCATCTTTCGGCGTGATCTTCCCAGCAGTGGTCGTTCCGAAACGCTAGTAATTTGTAGCTTTTGCATTAAAAATAATTTTAAAATAATGACCTTCAATAAGTGATATAATATAACTATCCTATTTACATTGTCTAAAAATTTTTGAATTTTGACTTTGATGTGCAGAAAGGTAAACAAAGTCCCTTATTTATGCCTGCTACTTTAATTAAATTGCTCTTTGAACGTATCTTATAGGTTGATCAATAAAATGAAGAATGAAAACTTTTTTTAAAACCGGCGACGAGGACGTAAGCTTTCAGTGCAGTTAAATGGGCTGGAAAGTCGACATCAAAAAGATGACGAACGATCAGCAACTAAAAATAAAATATTTTTTTATAACAGAGAAGCAAACAGGACTGAAGGAGACCTGCATCAATTTCAAATATTTTCTTTTGCGATAACCTACGGGTTTATAGTGTACTATTATTTAAGACGATACAAGGAGTCCAGTGCTGCCCCCATTTGAAATAAATTATTTGTAAGGAAACGGAGATATCATTTAAAATTTTATGCTACTAAAACCTAGATAACCTTTCAAACTATTTTATGAACCACTGTTTACAGTTTAAAGTGATAATTTTAAGCTTTAGTTTGCATTTTTGCGAAAAACGGCCACTTTTGGCAAAAATGCAAACTAAAGCTCAATTCAATTGAAAAATAAACTTCTTAATTAAATTCCAACAAAACTAGTTAAATAAAGCGTGCCATACAATAGTGTATGCTAAAATATGATATTGGATCCCGTGGGGCGAAATTCAATTTTCTGTTTATGTCACTACACTAGCGGATAGGGTGAGGTCCCAGTGTCAACGTAGATTTTTAATTTAATTAACACGTGGGATGACCGCAGACATTGACGAACAAATAGATAAATAAGAAAGATAAACTTATATATTTGCTGCTATAACACACATAAAAGAGGACTGCGACCGTCATACTTTGAAGCGTGCTCAAAGTCGATTTTTAGTTTAAATGTTGTAGCTAAATGGAGCTACTAGTTCGAAAGAAGGTAGTTTCTTAGTGGTGCCACTTAATTTCTGAGAGATGGCGGTAAATTAATCAAACATTAGTAATATCAAAAGAGCTATTTTCGATTTTTCGTGGATACCGTCAGCCTAAGTGTCTGGTATTCTTTGTATGGCTAGCGGGCGAGATAGTAGTGACATCTAGAAAAAATACAGGATTTTGGCTTTCTAGTAGAGTACCCTTTTTTGTATAGGTTTATCAGTCCTCTTGTATTTATTCGTCCATAACGCAGAGTAGTATTTATCTTGGCATCACTCCTTCCTTCTCCTATGGATGTAGTTAGGGGCGACTAAAGGACTTACCACAAACATCAACAACAGACTCAAACCTCGACCACGAGATGTGTTTGATATTTTTTAATTCGGTATTTAATTTTAATTAATTAAGCCGGCTATAACGACAATTTTATTTAATGGACGATCTTCGGCATCTTTGGGTAGTCATTATTATGCATATTATCTTTCATCTTGATAATCTATGATGCGCTACTAAAAACCTTAATGCGCACCCCAGGCTCCGAAACAGCACAGGTAAGAATAAAGCCGAAAACGCGCTAAGATATTAATAACGAACAAGTTATAGTATGTGTGTATAGTATGTATTTTGATAATGTTATGTTTTAAATTAGTTAAGTCTAGGTTTTCTATAATGATATTCTTTATAAGTTTTATTTATACCCACATAAAGCTCTCTAATGCTTTAAGCATTAGGTCCGCCTGTTGTACTTGTGACATTTGCATATGTGTCTACAATAAAATATAATTAAGTAAATAAACAAGGAAAGATTGCCACCGAATTTAAATTACGTAACATTATGATGCGTACAGTCGAGCCCTACCCTTACCTATTGTTACTGACTTCGAATTAAGTTTTCAACTATCAATCGAAACTTTGATGCTTAAAACTATGTTCAGGCTAATGCATTGTAGTTTGAAGCGATTAATCAGTTTATTAAATTTACGAATAATACAAGTAATTATTTAAAAATATTTTAATAAACAACTTTTTACCTAGAACAATGCACTGAAAAATTTAAAATGCTCTTCAAGGCGAATTAATTAAACTCAAACTCGGGTTATCTTATTTTATTTTTTATTTATTTATTTTATTTATTCAAGTACACTTGGAAATTTACAAACACACATAAAAAATAAGGAAACATAGTACTTAGGTGCTACTTATTTCTAAAGAAATTTCTTCCAGTAGACCCGCAAGAGGAAATGGGAAAAAAAAAGAGGTAATTGGCGTGTACCTACAATACAAAACTAAATAAATAAATAGACAAGATATATACCTACATAAACATACATAAATATACTTACATAAATACATAAATAAATATATATTCATAAAGCATATATACAATAAATACATATGTTAATATTTCTAAATATATTAGGATGATAAATACAGATAGTGATCTTTTACTCGTTTCTTGAACGTCGTTATGGTTTTAGACTCTCGAATGCTCGGTGGTAGCTGATTCCATAGCCTAACTGACTGCACGGAAAAGGAGTGAGTATAGGTAGTGGTGCTATGTGTTGGGAAATGAAGGATGGATTTACGGCCAGATCTACAAGGAGCGTCGTCAGAACGTTTTATTATAAAGATGCCATTGCCACCATCCGGCTTTATCAAGATCAGGTCATTGTTACCATAAAATTGCAATGTCACCCAACATACATAAGTATGTGAAGTTACATCTACATAGAATATCTATAGGTACCACAAAATATCATTACAAAGTCATAGGCTTAAATTATTTTATGGAGTGAAGGTTCTGATTTTGAAACCGAAAGATACTTACCTACACATACTAAAAAGTTACACAACAATGAAATTATGGAAAACAAACGCATTTTGTATTTATTTATTTAGGAATAACAAACAGTTACAAAATACAATTTTATACAATGTAGGCTTATATCAATATATGTACACAATTTCGTAACCAACCACGTTATCCACAGATTATTTATCTACACGTTATTGAATCAGTTGCTACTAGAGGGTTAGCTAAAAAACAAGTTACTATGTGATGTTTAAATTTAGGTCCAGTGAAATTTTAAATATTGATTTAGTTGACTACAATATTAAAGTAATAATTTGAAAAGAGAAGAAAGAAAAAAATATACAGTGAACTACAGCATTTAAGGCCGTACCTGAATTTTCCAATTTTCGCAAATGTGCGTAGTAAAGCTTAACGTTCTCACTTTAAACTGTAAACAGTAGTTCATAAAATACTTTGAAGGGTTATCTAGGATTTGATAGTAGAAAAATTTTAAATGATGTCTCCGTTTTCTTTGAAATGATTTATTTTTAATAGGTGCAGTTACTAGTTTATAACGATACTGCAATAAAAACATTTTTGACAAAAATGACCCTTGCTAGGTTTTCATCTGGCGCAGCCGAGCACTGGACCCCGGAAAATTCAGGTACGGCCTTAAGAAAATAAAAATAAACAGAATAATAATAATAATCATACTCATTAAATTAAAAAGAATGTATTTCATGCGCAGAGAGTGGTGGAGCTGTTTTTTTAATTGATATATCAACACTCTCAAATAGTTTGTGTATATTGCGATTTGAAATTCGTCGTTCCGCAGAGAATGATAAAATGAATTATTATTAGTGATGTAAACAACATCTCATCACATAATCAAAAGCCTTTATTGGATATATGCCAGAATATGATACTGAAAACGAAAACAACAACAACAACATTAAAATGAGAGCATATAGTAAACATACTATATGCTCTCATTTTATGGTAAGCTTAACTTTGCACATTTGCCAAAAGTGGCCGTTTTTCACAAATGTGCGTAGTAAAGCTTATCGTTTCACTTTAAACTGTAAACAGTAGTTCATAAATAGTTTGAAGGGTTATCTAGGACTTGGTGGTAGCAAAATTTTAAATGATGTCTCCGTTTTCTTTGAAATTATTTATTTTAAATGGGGGCAGCACTGGACCCCGGAAAATTCAGGTATGGCCTTAACACGGATGTCAGATTTTCCGAGCTGCCAAGACATCCGACGAAGTTCAATAACTGTCCTGCAGTATCATCGTCAATATTACACACTATTGAACTAGTGTCACAGAAGAGTAACATACAGAACGGAATCTCCTAAGGTCCCGCGCAATATGCGTCCCCGTTTCGCGTCCCAGAACGGAATCTCCTAAGATCGCGCATCTCGCTTCGGCTAGAGTAAATTTGTGTGCGTGAAAGCGAGAGCTAAATTTAGATTATCAGCATCAGGCACAGCCTGACAGCCCAGCAGCACCGCCCTTTTACCCGACTGGGTCAGAAGGAGGGATAAGTATTTTACTCGTAAATGTATGTTCATCATCATCAGTTCTTTTTAAGTCTCCACTGCTGGAGCAGCTGGCTTATAATGGCTCTGGTAGTACAGAGAGGGTTCTCTGTACTACCAGAGCCATTATAAGCCAGAGCAGTCAGATTTGGCCTACACTCTCCACGCTGGCCAGTCGGGTTGGAGAGGTCTCTTTGATGTTTATAAGCTTTGTTTAGCTTGAGTTTCCTAAGTCGCCGTCTACGACATTCATGGGCAGACTTGAAGAAACGGGAAGTGGCTCAAATTTAATTTGCAAAATTTGACCCAAAGAACAAATTAAAAGCAACAAACTAAATAAAAGCTTGTAATAATTAATAAAATCAAAATCAAAATGTTAATCAAACATTTATTCAGTAATTAGGCTTTTGCAGGCACTTTTACACGTCAATAACTATAGTGTACATTACGTGTAATGTTTATTTGGATTTAAATTATTTTTTTCTCTGTTTAAAAGCTACCGATACTAGCGTTTCGCAACGACCACTGCTGAGAAGAAACGCCGAAAGAAACTCATTTACAAAGCATTGATCGGCTACGCGCCAGTAGATACAGATACACTATCACGTCTTTATCCCTAACGGGGTAGACAGAGCCAAGGGCGGTAGAGCCCAGGCCACTTTTAGCGTAATGGTGGCCATGAAGGTGGAAAAGGGAAATCATAATAGTGATGGGTTGCTAACCGCATCGCCTATTCATATGATTCAGATTCTCGCCCATTCCTTCGATCGGCTTTTACAATCTGTACGGGAAGAGAAGCAGCTGGTACATTCTATGTTTTTTCTTTTCTCCCAGACCAGCACAGAAGAATACGTGCCAGTAGGGCTTTGTGTTTGTAATATGTAAAGCTTGCGAACGAGTGCCAAATCCAATTTACAGAAATAAGTTACACTGAGTAGTGTTAAGAAACGTAGCCGAGCTGACCAGTCCCTACTGGCGGCACCCATTCACGAGTTGACGCATGGATAAAATAATAAAAAATACTCGTTAAAGACAAAAAGGTCTGGCTTGACCCTGGCGCGGGTCCCTCTTAAAGGTTTGTATACTTAGACATGTCATAATTTAGGTACATTGGTACATACTAAATTTACAAATTGACATTATTTTAAATTCCGTAATTCTTATAATTCAATTTAATTATGACATAATAAACAATGTAATCTCTGTCCATCTATATAACTAATTTTGAGTTTTTAGTTTGTTAGTTGACGTCTTTGGAGAAAACGTGCAGTGCAGTTTGTTGCCGCTTCTTCTGCACTTGCGCCTAGGAAGTGGCGTAAACTTAGCTTTAAGTAACGATTTGACGTCAACATTTGTGCAAAACAAAACAAAGTGACAATTATTAAGAGATATTATAAATATCCAATGATAATATCCAAAGATATTTTGAATTGAATTGAATTGAATCGTAATATAAGAAAAGACCTACAATAATTTCATTTATCCTAAACCCAGTATTTTGCCTAGTTAAAAAGTTACATTAACTTAATTAATTAACCCAGAGATATAACCACAAAAGTAATTAACTCAAGTAATTTATCAAGGCTTGATATAGCGAAATCTGTAATGAGGGGTACCCTTTTTTGCCTGTTTGGGCCGTATTATGTGTAATCTGCAAAAACTGAGTGTATTATCCCGTCTTTATCTCTAACGGGGTAGACAGAGCATTTTGGCAAGACCCAAAGACTACTTTTAGCATGATGCTGGGCGAGATGGTTGAAAAAGGAATAAAAATAGTGATGGGTTGCTAGCCGCTTCGCCTATTAACACGATTCGAGTTTTCGTCCATTCCCTCTATTTCCTTTAACTATCTCCGTGGTCCAGTGATCAAGTTCTTTTTATCCGGAGGTCGTGGGTTAAAATCCCACTGAGAAGCATACTTTGTGAAAAGTTGTTTCTAGTCTGGTTAGAATATTGCAGACTTGAATCACCTGATTCATTTCATTTCATTTCATTTATTCATAGAACAATATTTACATTGTATTTGAATATAATTGTACTTATAAACTAAAAAAAATAAAAATGTAATTAAATGCATTATTACAAATTACAAACATGATTATAAACATGTAAAAAATTATATAATATCATTAAATTAATTATTATAAAAAATGTGCGGTATACGCATCAGGCATTTTTTTACCGATGCTGACACTATTTAAAAGTCCCCAATTGAGTAACAACACTTCTCCAGTAGCAATATCCTCAACTTTTTTTTGGAAATTGAAACTTTTCTTAATAATTTAAATTCGTTGGGCCATTTTTTAAACATTACAACGGTTTGGTGTCGTGGACAGTGAATTGCGATGTCAAGTGTGGGAGCTATAACACTGGTTAAGTCTTTCCTTCGCGTGCCCTCTCGATCCAACATTTCTTCTGCTGTTTCGTATAAGTCTCTATTTTTTATAAAATCCGTTAGTAAAACAAATATATATAAAGACGGTACAGTTAATATTCTTCTTCGTCTAAGCGCATTCCCGGTTGCATCCTCAGCTGTGCTGCTTCGGAGCCCGGGGTGCGCTTTCCCGCTTTTTCTTCTCCAATTATAAAATGCAAGTCAATGGTCACCCAAGAATGTCAAAGACCTTGCGAAGTGGAGAAGAAATAGCCGGACCAGTTTAAATGATTTGGCTATAGTTTTACGACCGGCCGCCTGCCTGACGTCAACCCTCTATGGGAATGTATTTGTGCGAAAAGTTTTACAACCAGCCGCCGCCTGACGTTAACCCTTTTTGGGAATGGAATTGTAGTACGAGATGTTTGTGCTTAGTCCTTTAGTCGTCTCTTACGATATCCACAGGAAGAGATGGAGTGGTCCTATTCTAACCCGGAACCACACGGGGTGACCGAGTGTATGTAAGTAACATATGTACATGCAGAGTGTGAACATTCGATTAACTTCCAAACAACCAAACTGACAAGCAACACCCTCCCACTCCCAAAGTAAGCTTTCGACAGCACACATCCAACTTTGCGGTAGCTGTACTTAATAACTTTGATTCCTATTCGTGTTCACAAAGTGATCGTGAAAGCCTTTTAGGGAGGACCGAGAACTTTTAAAGAGGTGGTATTATTGAACCAACCGGTGTTAGATTGTGGAATTAATGTATTAAACTACATACCAATAATCACAGAGTTGTATGAACTACTACATAAAGAAAGTCCTTCAATTTGTATGAAAATCTGGCGGGGCAATTTTCAATACAATATTTAATAAGAAATTTACTTGCGGAAGGAATCTTTTTTATTATTCCTCCAACGTTTTTTGACGAGTTTCTTTGGCTCAAAACGGCAGATTTAGGTATTTTACAGTAGAGAGCTCAATTTTCGATCTAATGAATTGTCATACGCGGACTAAAAGTGACGATCTTAAATAAAGTCAATTTGACGTCAGATCGACACGCAAATTCATACAGAGGCTGTGTATATCTTGATCCATGGTCTGTGGCAATAATATACACTAAATAATAGCGTTTGTTTAAATCTACCTGTTGCAAACTCTTTTGCAATCTTTCAGTTTTTATACCTATTTTGTTCGATTGATTGAGTCACTTTTAGAGCAAGTATGACGGCCTTCCTCCTTGGACCCCACCTCTATTATCACAAAAAATTTTATTACCATATTAGGTATTGCATTTGATACACTCTTATTACTATAATTCGACATATGTATGTACTCGTATAATTATTCTACTTATCTAAGAAAGTCACTTTACAGTACGAGTACCTACCTACCAATTATCACAAAAATTATATTATTAATTAATCACAAAATTATTGCATTTGGTCAACTTACTATACCTAGATAAGATAACTATCAAACTCGATATTCACGGTACATGAACAGAACACATTATTAGATATTTTTCTATACTAAGGTTTTTTTTTTGACTGCGATCGACTTTGAATTAAAGTCGATTCGAATCACCAAATAAGAAAAAAAAAACAAGGTTTCTCTCCTGTGTGTGTTCGCGAATGTAGCTTTAAAGTTTGTTTTAATCTAAACCTACATTCGCATACGCCACATTGATAAGGTTTCTCGTCTGTGTGAATTTTTAAATGACTTTTCAGATTGCCAGACTGTTTGAAGCGACGTTGACAAAAGCTACATTCGTAAGGAGCTTGTCCGGAGTGTATCATCAAATGTTTTTTTAGACTACTGAGTTTAGTGAACCGTTGTTGACAAATATAGCATTCGTGAGGCCTCTCTCTTTGTGCGGCATGAGTTTGCAAGTGAGAGCACAAACTTTGTTTCAAGCGAAACCTACGGTTACAAATGTCACATTCATAAGGTTTTTCACCCGTATGCATTTTTATATGCGATTTCAGACCAGTGGTTGAAGTGAAACTGCTTTCACAAATAATGCATTTATGAGGTTTCTTTCTCGTGTGTGTCATTAAGTGAACTTTCAAACCGTTATAAAATTTAAAGCGACGTTGACATATGTCACAGTTATAAGGTTCCTCCCCCGTGTGTATTCGGATGTGTTTTTTTAGATCACCACTGCTATAAAAACGTTTTTTACACACATCACATTCAACACTACCCTAGGTTTAAATAATTTTAAATAATTTACTTGTTTTAAGATCTCATTAGTTCTATCGGAAAAGTTGTTCAATTTGACAAGCTACCTCCTTGAGCATACATCAGAGGTACATTTTAACTCTGTATGTTTTCGACAACAGCTTTTATATGGAAGCTTTCTGTGTAGAATTATACAAATTATGTTGGTTGGAACGACGACGCGAGGCGCTAGTAATATGGCGTCGTTGTAATGACATTTTCGTTTGTGTGGTACAAAGTAAGAGACAAAGCGAATATCCATAGTACAAGAATATAGGGTATTCTCTTCTCGTGATGGCCCAAGACTACGTCACAAATGTCACGATAAAAGTTACCATTAATTGTTCTTTTCAATACAATACAATATAATACTTTATTGCAAAAAAGTAAAAAACAGGACAAAATTATCTTAAAAACTAGGAAATGCGCAAAAGGCGGCCTTATCGCTAAGCAATTTCTTTCAGGCAACCTCGTTTAAATAGAAAAAAATTATTTACATTAATTTTATAGTGCAATAAATTTAATACATAAAAATAAAATAATACACCTAATTCTTTAATACATACAACTAACACAAAGAAAACATAACAGGACAAAATGAAGAAACTAAGTGGAAACAAGGGAAGGAGATTACCTTTTCAGTTTTAAGGACTATAAAGATTTATTTCCGGCGCGACAGAGTCGAATAGAACCACTCCAAGTCTTTCTGTGGATGTCGTAGAAGGCGACTTAGGAACCACAAGCTTCAACCGACTTCAAAAAAGGAGGAGGTTATCATTTCGACTGTATTTTTTTTTGTGTATGTTTGTTACGCGATATCTTCGCCAATTATGAACCGATTTTGATGATTTTTTTTTATTTAAAAGCCTTTACTACCAAATTGGTCCCATTTTAATTTGATGAAGATATGATGAAGAACTTTGGAGATATGGAAGAAACTCCTTAAAAAAATTGAAGTCGGTTTTTTTTTTGTTAAAAATTTAATTGCTTTTGACTTGCACCAAAGGCCACACAGCCTTCCGCTTAGCACCCTACGCGCCAGCTGCCAACGACGTTTGTTTTGCTGACGGCACTCGATATGGTTACATTTCGCTAGCTGGAAATAATGTGACCTTTAGTAATAACTTAGTAAATAAGTTTTTATAAAAAAAAAACATTTTTTGTACAAGCTTTTATCGTAAAACCCTAGATCTTGTCAACACAATACAAATAAGCCCAAACTCGATAGGGTTCTGTCGTTTCGCTAAAGAGTTAATATGGCCACCTTCTAGCATCATCATCAGATCAATGTAGCTTTTTAAACTTTCACGGTTGACAACATTAGTATGAAATAAAACGAAAAATAAATAAATATCGAAAACTCAACAATAACAATAATCACGGTAAATATCCCGTTTTATTTCATACTAATATCATCAGATCAGCTCCAAGTCAATATTACATTGTCACGCGATATACATACGTGCGCAAAATTTCAGCTCAATCAGTTGAAGATATCTGCTTCAAAATTGAGTTGCAAGATTCCACCCGAACAAAAATAGCTACATACATACGAGTACATACATTGCAAGTTAAATAAAACCGGTCATGTGCGAGTCGGACTCGTACATGAAGGGTTCCATGCCTCCGGACAATGTTTTAAAACGCTGAAAAAACGCACGTTTCTTGTATGACGAAACCATTTAATTTTTTACTTCATTTTATTTTTAGTACTAGCAGTCCACCCCGGCTTCGCCCGTGGTACACACATAGCCTATGTCACTCGGGGATAGTGTAGCTTTCCAACGGTGAAAGAATTTTTTAAATCGGCCCAGTACTTTTTGAGCCTATTCATTACAAACATACAAAAATAGGTACAAATCTTTCCTCTTTATAATATTAGTGTAGATTTGTTGTTATAGCGGCTACATAATCGGTGAAATATGTGTCTAGTTATTACAGTTTAAGAGATAGAGCCCTGTAATAGACGAACGGACAGACAGCGAGACAGACTCAGTAATAGGGTCCCGTTGGGTACGTAACCCTAAAAAGCAGAAAACGATGTAAAGTTGCGTTTATTATTGGTTATTGGCATATTATTCGGATCTCTTTGGGTAGTACGAAACTACATTTTACAAGCAAAGAAGTGTTACTTACGTAATAGTGAAATTTTATGTTTCGCGGAGGTATTTTTTTTTGAAAAATATAGCCGTTTTGGCCCTACACACCTACTTAAAAACTCAGAAGCACACAAGCGAGCGTTCGCCGGCTGGACTTAGGGATTGCGAAATTAAAATGATTATTTCTGAGACGTTCAACTGGCTGAACCCAAAACTCAAATTATTATATAAATAATTTATTTTATTTCAACATTTCAACTGGAAGCCAATCTCTACATTGCGCTGCGCCTCGGGACCGTAAACGTTTCCGACTATTCCCTCAATGTTCTGGGGATTTCGTAAAAGCTGCCGTTTTAGTTTGCACTTGGGAACGCGTTGGTTTATTCCTGTTAAATCTTTTGTTGGAAATTTGCGGAAGATCTCGATGGCAACGTCTTAGGGTTAGGACACATCTGTCATCAGGGAACAGCACTTTCCTATGCTGTCATCCTTTTTTGTCGCTCAGAAGTGTCATTTGCAAGAGCGAGAGAGAGTGATGGAACGCTCCAGCACCGGCCATCTTAAGCGCGATTTTTGCGTTATTATTTTTATGCGTCGCTATAGATGAGATTTTTGCTGCTTTACTAGCATTTTTGTAAAAACAACCCACAGCCTGGTTGCTAATACGGATGTGGATCAAAAAACATTTTTGGCTCCATCAGGTAGATTATTAATTAATATTGAACTTGTATTTTTTCTTTTCTCTGATAAACAAATACTGACGAGGATACAGCGCATTTAAATTTCGCATGATGTCACAATCTAGTACGGTTTTCACCACTACATGGTGACGTTAATCGTACCCACTTTGAATCTTCGATGCACTGTATCTTTGTGAATTTCTACTACTTTGGTAAACCGAAAAATGGATCCATTATTTTTGGATAATATAACTGAGGGTTGCTTCATACTTATTGGGGCCGGCGATATATAAAGGCTGACTTTTTATCCACCTGCTAAATTTTTGGAGCAAGTTCAGTCCATGATACTGAACTACTTTCTATAAAATAACGACGGGTTGCACTCCGGGAGTGCCGGCAGAAGTAAAAACTTGAATATTAACGTTGTGCATTTTTGATATTTTGGAATGGTTAGGGAATAATTTTGCACGAATTGCTTTAATTATCAGTATAAAAGTACTATCATTTACGAGTATGTGGTAGAATACAATATTTATTTATTGCGCTATCGTACACAAACATGACATTTTATATTACATTAAAAAGTTTATCTCTCAGCTAAACGAAACAGCAGGCGCAGGCATACATTTTCGCCGCGCTGTAGAAAGAGAGGGGGATACATCCTCTCCTACGCCGCGCCGGCTCTCTACTCTCCATCCTTCTTACGAATTTTCGATCAGGACACGTGTCCTGACGCGAGTTTAACATTTTTTACCCATTACAAAAAAAGTGAACAACGCCGTGTGACATCGGCTCCAGCACCCCTCCGCCCCTCTTAGGCGCAGCGGGGGGGCCCATGCCCATATATAAAACGCGGCGGCCGGCGCTCGTGCTCTTCGTCTTCGGCAGCATCTGAAGCTAAGTAGTTATTCTACCTAGAAGGGCTACTCAACTGATCTAGTGCCTATAATTCACGACCCTGACTACCTGATCTGTACCTAGTGTTCTTGTGAATCTTTGTAACTAATGTAATGTAATAGTTGTTCATTATACCTATCTCATTTGCCGATATCTGGTCTTTCTTTTATCTCATCTATCTTCCTAGATCCTAAATCTAGACTTTACTAACCGAAACGGTACAGCCGCTAAAGAATTTTTCACTTCAAAAAGTTATTAAAAATCGATAAAAATTTTTCGTCCTCCCATACAAAATCCGTTTGGCCGAGCGCTGATTAATATGGGAAGACGAAAAATTTTTATCGATTTTTAATAACTTTTTTTTATAGAAAGTAGTTCAGTATCATGGACTAAACTTGCTCCAAAAATTTAGCAGGTGGATAAAAAGTCATCCTGTATAGATGAGAGATAAATAAATGTGTATTAATGCACGTATGAAGTATGTGTGTTAAGTAGACGCTTCCCGACTTACTTTCCATACAAACGCTCGTACGTGATTATGGAGTTGTAACAGATCTTTCTTCATAACTTTTGAACTAACAGATATCTTGTGCGCTATTTCTATGGAAATGAAAAATCAAAATTTGGAGAAACAAATTCAGTACAAGCCTCCAAAACTCTGCTTTTTTGCACAAATTTACCTGAACTTCGGCCGTTCATAAAATACTCATAAATAGTAAATTCAAAAAAAAAATTTAGATATAATCTTCGCAAATGTAATGAAGATTCTAAATTAAAAACATTTATTTCACAAACTTGTAAGGCTTACTGAAAAACACGTATTACCTGGAACAAGTTTTGTGAAATTTCCACACCATATTTTTCGTACAATGTTATCGCCTTCTCAGTCGCTGCTGTATGAAATTGCATTGCGCTGGATGAAACAACAAGCTTTTCTCAACCATTCTCGCGTTGACGATAGACGGGCCGGGAAGCGTCCTCTTATGGGGATGTCTATTTGTGTGTCTATATAGAGGAGTTATCGATAAATGTTTTCAATTCATCATAAGTTTTAGTTTTTAGCCAAGAAATTAAAGTTGTCTTGCACTCATATTATGGTTTGTTATACACAGTGTAGCACATTGTTTGAAAGCAGCTCGACAATCAAGCTGTACTGTGCGAACTGAGTTTGAAGCAATGGAACGCAAGCAACATCTTGCCTTTTTTCTTTCTTTGTTTTTTATTATGTGATACATAAGGTAAGATTTTATGTTTGTATACCAGATGACAAATATATAATTTCCTTATAGACATTAAATCATAAAGTTTGTATAAATCAACAGTATTTATTTATTTATTTACACTTTATTGTTCACACATACAAATGTAATAGTACAACAGGCGGACTTAATGCTAAAAGCATTCTCTAACAGTCAAACCTTACACAACTTACTTAACCTTACTTAACAGTAGTTAAGATTAATTTTAGCAGTGTCCTTTGTGCTAAAAATCGGGTTTTTAAAGCACCACCCCAGACTCGAATACAGTAAGTAATCATTGATTGTACCAACGACATATATATGTAATTTTCAGATTTCGTTAAAATTACAAAATTTTGCCGAAACCTGACATATCGTTTCAAAATAAAAGATAGGCTACGTCTGTATAGGACAGTCTCATCTGTCTAGGGTAAGGAGACTTACGTGCGAAATCTCTAGTAATAATAATAATCGATTAATGCGCCAGGCAGTGCTCGTCGACATCACTGTCCCGCATGACGAGAACCTCGTGAAGGCCGAGAAGGACAAGCTTAGCAAGTACCTTGACTTGGCCCACGAGGTGACTGCTATGTGGGATGTGGATTTGAAGATCACTGTCCCGATAGTCGTATCGGCGAATGGTCTTATAGCGAAGAGTCTTGACCAACATCTTAAGACTCTCTCGCTAGATGGCTGGATCAAGGGTCATATTCAGAAGGCAGTACTCCTGGACACGGCACGTATTGTCAGGAGGTTTCTCTCTCTGCGGCCCTAACTGCCGGTAGCTAGGTTAGGTTTTTGTTAATGTTTATATTTTGTAGTATATTTTACTTTTTGTACATTTTTTATAAAAACCTAACTTAAGTATTGAAATAAATAAAGAGAATAATAATAGTTATTTAATTAAGATATACATCAATACAATTTAAGAAAATAAAAAAATATAATGTAGTAAAGGAATGCGTGTTACCTTCAGGCCATCAATTATCTTTTATTTGATCAAAAAACCTTTTTCTGGGTTTTCCTACTCCTCATTCTCTACCTTTTACTCAATAAGGAATATGCATGTAATACCAATCCGGCTCATATTTATATTATACAATTTCTATTAATACGTTACCACGCCTAGTTAATTATTTTTCTTACTGACTCTTATTTGGATTAGAAATAAATTATTGAAAATATGCAAATATTGCGCGGGAACTTTTGACAAACAAAAGGGAAATGACGACAAAGTTCACAAAAAGGAAATGACAAGTTCGGGTGCGTTCGGTAGAACTGTCCGTCCATGTAGTTTGACTATCGATAACATTCGAAATGTATGTACTTTTATATGGAGGTTTTACAAACATCACTGGCTGACAACATCGAAAGTACCCAAAAAAGAAAAACATGCGTTGACAGCTTCTGTCTCTAGCGGATATTGCAGACGTTGACGTCATATTTTAAAATGGCGTGTTTTAGTTGTTATAATCTACTTGCTATTTTTAATATTTATTTTCTACACCATATACATGTTTTTCGGCACTGATTTATTTTTTGCGGCTATTTCTCGACGAGGACTATCGATTAAAAATATAAAAAAAAATCATGCATACTCTCTATTATTGTTTTAAAAAACGCACTGATTCACAACTGATAGTAAAATATTATTTACTAGTGGTAATAAATAATGTATTGACAGCCAATATTTTCCCGCCAAACCTTAACAATAGAGGTACAGGACAGCCATTGTCCCACTCAATACAACCATAGACGCCTCGCTGATGCCTGGTGAAATAATAAATCACGTAATAGGTACCTACGTAGGTACGATTAGGTACCTACTAATAATTAACATTATTATTTTCTTTATTTATTTTAATTTTTATGCTAGCTACTCTTATGAAATATCTACACATTAATACATTTTATGCCTGTTTCCCACAGCGGTTGGCAGAGAATATGGACCTCCACTTGCTATAATCCTGACATAGCTATTTCGCTTTGTCTACATTCATCAATCTCTTCATACATGCCCTCCCGTTACGGGTACTTCTTACCTCTCCTTTTTAACTCCCGTTTTTTTAATATCTAAAAAAATATTAACAGACACATTAAAAAACTTTCGATGTGTCTGGCAAGATGTCTGGCAAGATGTCTGGCAAGATGTCTGGCAAGATGTCTGGCAAGATGTCTGGCAAGATGTCTGGCAAGATGTCTGGCAAGATGAACGATTATAAAATAACGGGAGTCTGCCGCTCGTGGGCTCTTGCTCTATAAAAACTTCAACAAATTACAACTAAAACACGTGCACCAAAAGATTCGTCTTTTCCTTCAAAAATGACCCTAAAAATAAAGCTCATAAAATTCAATTTCGCCCGTCTACAACCTCCATAAGTAAGACACGCGCCTGCCAAAGTTCAGCTAAGTTATAAATTATCGCTAAAGTTCAAGAAATATCTTCGTGATAAGAAAAATAACATTTTGACAGTGAAAAGGGCGAAAACAATAAAGTACTATTTTCTAAAGATGTCGCATTACATAAACTAGTGACGGTATGAGCTGTAGACTTAACGAGTCTGTGTACACAGATATAGAGATATGTTTTACGTTTTCATACATCATTAAAAAATACATTTTTTTATGACCTAGGACGGTAAACGAACAAGCAGGTCACCTGATGTTAAGTGATCACCGCTGCCCATGGACAACTGCTACACCAAAGCGTTACCGGCCTGAACGTGGTTCCTTACTATTGGTCTCACAAGAAGGCTCAAGGTCGCTTAACGAGCTTTGAACAGGGGCTATGCTCGGGGTTCTCTAATCAATCAAATCAGAAATAAGGAGATTCATAGGAGAACGAAGGACACTAACGTAGCCAAGCGGATTAGCTCATTGAAGTGGCAGTGGACGGGGCACACAGCGCGAAAAACCGATGGCAGATGGGACAGAAAGGTTCTCAAATGGCGGTCACGTACCGGAAAGCGCAGCGTAGGACACCAACATGCTAGGTGGTCGTAAAAGCACAGAATACATAAGAGTCAAACAGAATGGTATCTCACAGCGTCTCCCGCAAATTGGCGTCCCCGCACCTCTCCCCCGCACTTTGTGAGCTTTGACAGCTCCAAACCAGGGTTTAATTACTAGCCGCACGCAATACGCGACGTGTGTTGTCTTGAGAACTGTCAACCAATAGTAACCATCATGGTGAGAAGGTGCGCGTATAATAATTGTTTATCCACCCAATACTCTAAAGAACGTATATTTCATACATTTCCAAATGATGAAAACAGGTAAGCAAAGCAACAATATAATTTCACGTTATTACCCAGCAACCATCTTGATATATATACCCTTCTCGCTCTCTCGCATTGGCGGGAGATACACAAGAGCGAGATTGTAACATTACCGGATTGCTAATAAGCAATCCGGTAATATTACTTAGGCTCCTCGCTCACAGGTAATCACATACACGCAGATGCCAACTAGATTTTCGCGGGTTATAGTGCTAAATGCCATTGTTGACAATGACAACTTGACATGCTGTGCGTGTAATAAGCGTGATAAATATTTATTTATTTTTATTGAGTTTATTTTTTGCGAGTTTTGCGCCGAATATGCAAATTACTATATTACAATAGTGAATTAGTGAAATTAGTGCGTTACATTATAAATGACTCAATAATAATTAGTAAAGTGAACTCATGGTGAAATGGACAATGGACATAATGAAAAATATTTGTGAAGTGATATTATGTAGCTGTTTCCGACTTTTCTGTAACATTTAATACATATAAAACAGAATATTTTTTACGTCATAGTGTTCGCAAATCTTCCGGTATGGAAAAATATAATCGTAAATATGTCGAACTCGTTAGTAGGTAAGTATTAAAATAATTCTGCGGTGCGACCCTAAGTATAAAACTCACACATCGACGTGTGTACAGATAAATAGTTTCGTTAGTAGTAGTAGTAGGTATATATGTTACTCTGAATCAATGGAGAGTCATACCAGTGGTAAAAGGTTGCAGGAAAACGCAGAACAAAGGCCACTTTTACCCCGATCGGTCTTTTTGGAAATCCTTGGGGAAGGCCTATGACCAGCAGTGAACTTTCTGTGGCTGACATGATGATGAAGACCGTTCATTTTCTATTCTCTCACTTTGCAAAACTCATTCACTTTCAATACTCTTTTGTGGTGAAAGAAATGTCAATCATAATAAAAGGGACTGAAAAATAACCTCATTCTACGACCCAACCAAGACAAATGTCACAGAATCACAAGCATCTACCGAATGAACCCACCGTGAAATTGGGTCTAACCAGATCGGTTAAATTTATGACTAAGACCCCGAATGTTACTTTAACCTATTTATTTAAACTGGATTTGCATTTCATTTTGTACAATTTTTTTCCGCTGGTCTGGGAGAAAAGGAAAAACTTAGAATGTACCTGCTGCTTTATTTCCCGCGCAGATCGTAAAAGCCGATCGGGGGTATGGGTGAAAATGCGAATCGTAAGCGATACGGGTACACATCATTACATCGATTCCTTTTTCCGTCTTCTCGTGGCCTGGCCACGGAACATTCGCCGTGGCGACGGCGAATGTCTCGTGGTCAGGCCGTAAAAGTGGCCTTTGGGTCTTGCGGGCCTCTGTCTCCTTAGAGCCGCAAGACCTAAAATGCTCTGTCTTTATCATTAGCGATAAAGAAATGTATGTACCTATGTAAAAAAAACTTCCGTCATAAGATTTAAAAAAATGCTTTTTAATGGAAACAAAACCATAAACCTATTCAAAGCGCGGTCTGAGCATGCTCCTAAAATAATATTTCCTTTTTGATACAATCTGTGTATTTTAAAGATATATGATATAGATATATGTACAATGTATAGACGCAAAAACTTCGCCTACTCGTATGCTGGTACATGTTGCTGGTCATGACTGGCGGAAACCGGCAACTTACGTGCGAAACAAATGTATAGCCATGCCACCTCCGCCAGGGCCCGGCAATAGTGGGAGACACAAGAAATGCTGGCTTGACGTCGTCAGGGATGATATGCGTGCCAATAGTCTTACAACCATGTATGCTCAAGACCGTGCGAAGTGAAGGAGGAAAAGCCGGAAAGTGGACCCCGGGCTTCACAGCTTTACAGGTTGGATGAGGATGCAACTGGGAATACGCTGAGATGAGAGAGAGATTTAGACTTACGACCCTGATAGTACTTAGAGCGATCTTAAATATTATCAATATTAACGAAATACTCACTTTGAAATACAACACAGCTAAGTTCAGGACTAACTCTATACATTATATGTTTCAAAAACACGATTGCTTAAAATTTTCTCGATAGAAAAAAATTGCGAAGTTGCCTCCAGAATTATACTAAAACGCAAAGTATTCAAGACATACAGTAAATTAGCCCTTGTAACTTTGGATTATAATTGTATTAAACATAAAGCAGGGATCATATGTCTTATTTTTTAAATAACAATCAAAGATTCTTTGTAGAACAAGAAAAAATATCAAAAACCAGAAACGCGTAAACCAGCCTCATTGACCTTCCGCGGCCTTTTCACCCAGCATGGCTCGCTGTCTCACTTCGGCTAGCGTAAATTTGTATGCGTGGAAGCGGGAGCAAAATTTAGATTATCTACATCAGGTGCCGTCTTAAATAAAAAAGTACTTGCTCACTTTCTAATAAAATTTTTGATTGGTTTAATATAGCGCATGATAATATTTAATACAGAAAGCGTTCCAGAAAGAGCCATACTAAATAACTACTGAGTAAAATCTATTTTCCGATGGTCATTCAAGGTGAAATGCCTTGTATTTGAGTAGAATTATCGTTCCAGAAGAAATATGGGTTCGTTCGATTGTTAGGTGGGTAACATTGATGAACGAGGCGGCCCCAAGGCCCGGCAGATTTAATGAACGGTTACGCGTGTTGACTCGACAAGTAAGACGCATTATTAGGTCATCATGAACTAAAGAGGATTGCTATTGCAAAAAATACATTACATATTTTGTTCTAAGTATTATCAAAGAAAGTTTACGTAAAAGATTTATCAAAACATTTGCATGAAGTATTGCTTTGTACGGGTGTGAAACGTGGACGATGACTGAAAAGGACAGAGACAGATTAGAAGCGTTTGAAAGTTGTGCTGGGGGAGAATTAAAATAAGTTTGGAAAATCCAAAAGTGCACGCCTCATAACCTCATTTTTCACAATTAAATTGAAATTACGATTAAACTACATTGAATTAGACCGTGATCTTCGAAAGGACTTAGTTTTGGATAATACTGAAGCGTATAAAAAAAACCGGCCAAGTGCGAGTCGGACTCGCGCACCGAGGGTTCCGTACAAACCTGCAAGGTTTAGTATTTGGTATGAATTTCAATTTAATACCTCTACGCGTTTATGAGGAAATGGGTAGTAAGTTTAAAATTATTAAAAAAAAATATATTATGTGATGTAACTAAAAATTTATGGTTTTCGTAATTTTTCCTTTATCTATGCTATAAGACGTTGCTTCGTACCAAATTTCAAGATTCTGAGTTCACGGGAAGCACCCTGTAGGTTTTGATTCCCTTGCAAGTGTCGAAAATTTGCGGCATAAACGGCTGTATCTTTTGATTGCGTTGGCTTAGAAGTTTGATTTTTTCACAGCTTCAAGGGACAGTAGACCTGAGTAATTGATATAAATTTCAGCTTCATACCTCCACGCGTTCCTGAGAAAAAGGGTCTTGACAGACGGACGGACGGACGGACAGACGGACAACAAAGTGATCCTATAAGGGTTCCGTTTTTTCCTTTTGAGGTACGGTACCCTAAAAATGGACTTGATCAGATAAGTTTTTCGGGAGTTATCGAGACCACGCCAGTTTCCATACATACAGACACACGGACGTCCACAAAATGATTTTATTAAACATTGTTTTTATTTATTTAAAAGGCAAAATGTCTTTTAAAAATGTCACAAGTGTTGAAACTAGTGTTTTTCCTTGACATTTATGTGTAAATATTATTGTACAAGTGCGATAGAAAATAAATAGAGACACATTTAGTTAAAAAAATCACTTGATTTTTGTAAGGCGAGAGTACAGCACTACCTTATGCGCTTCGCTTATGAGGCGTGCAAAAATAAGTTTGACAGAAAAAGTTACAAACGAAAAGGTATTAGAGAATGTGGGAGAGAAAAGGAAAATACTAAAAATTATAGAGAATAGAAGAGGGAAAATGTTCAGGGATCTACTGCGTCATGATACTTTTTTTAAAACAATAATGGAAGGAAAAAGTGGGGTAGGAAAACGCAGTAGGAAATTTTTCGATCAAATAAAGGAGAGATTAAACGTGAAAACATATAAGGAGGAGAACTTGGCGGAAGAAAGAGATACGGAAAGCACTCCACCGACTAAAGCCTAGCTCTTAAATATAAGAAGAAGAAGAACTAAAATTGCTGTCACATTTTATTGACTGAGCAAGCGAAGCGACTTAGTTTCGAGATTGGCTGTCGATTGCGTTTTTTGATTGGGGGAAATGGGGGAAGTTTGCTGTAGCATAAATGGCTTTGCTAACCCAGGGGAATTGCATGTTTATAAGGGCTGAACATCCGCGGCTAATTTATTTCGTCGTGAAAAACGTGACGTAAGTTCGGCATATTTATTTATTAAACTTTATCACAATACTTGTAAAGGCCATGAGCTTTTTCTACCAGTCAACTTACAGGTGGTGCACAGTATGTTGCTGTTGCTAGTAATTCAAATAATCTTGCAGGCATAATTTCGCCAAAGTTCGTTTTTCAAGTTTTTTGACACTTCTCGTCTGAACTCTGTGATCGATCAAATTGTGCAATGACCTTGTTAAAACTAGAGGTCTACTGTGAGAACAGTAGACCTCGCGAGCTCTTATAACCATGCAATAACAGACCCTTTCCCCTTTCCCCTGGCTTAGCAAAGCCATTTCAGTGAAATCCGTCAGTAAATAACGCTACAGCGTAGTTCCCCCTTTTTCCCCCTATTTCCCCCCAAACGAAAATCGTTATAAAAAAAAATAAAGTAAATAAGGATCTTTTGTGCCAATTTTCGTCAAAATCGGTTGTAAAATGCGACCTGTAGGCGAGAACAGACAGACTATTCAATATGTTTTACAAATTAAGAGTAAATTAGATAACACTGAGTATTTCATAGGGTGTACTTTCTTATACAGACAAAACTTTAACAGATTTTCGTTATTTAGAAGATTATCATGTCATAGTATAATCAATATGTTGGTTACTCAATATAAAGAATTTTTAATAATAGATTTTCGTTGCACAGAAAATCAATAATTAGAATGTTTGTTACGAATAATTTGAAATCATAGAATTTTATTACAAATAACATTTACTTTTGCGATGTTTCTAATATCAGAATATCAAATTAAATATTATAATTTTTAATAAGATTAGTTAATATAATATTTATAACCTATAAGTTGGCCCTATTCTAGTAAAATGGATAAAACTTTCCCAGCAGTTGGTCACAGTTCTAACCTAACCTAACCTATAAGTTTGCCCTAACCTATATTGTGGTAGCGGTTTATAATGTATTCTAACTTATTATATGGTATTTAAGGGTCGGCACCATGTAAACTGGGTTTGCGCGGGCAACAAGTTTGTACAGAAAGCATTTGATTTAAGTCAAATAATGTATACACATAGATAGAGGAAGAGTAGGGACAGTAGACGAAAAAAAGGATTTTTTAAAATATTTTGTAGTTTTCCTAAAAGAAATATTTTATAAGTATCGCGGACAGGAAGTCTTGACGAAAAGAAAAAAGTAAGCTGTATACTAATTCTACGTTACAATTTATGATTACCTACATCTATTGTCCCGTTTACACATTATTAACTCTATGCAACTTCATGTTGACATTTTTATCCCCCTAGCTGGAAAATTTTGCATATTTCAGAGCCAAATCCGACCACGTGGCTTTGTGCATATAGTCCTTAATTTGATTAAACAATGTTTTCACTTAATACTTCCTTAAATAATAATTTTCAGTAAAATAAAATTCCATGAAAGATTATACCGAACAAACAATATTCTTTAAAGAAATATTCTACTGTTTGATTAGTTTGTTAAATAAAAATATGAGATTCTAAAATTCATTGAACTGTGTTTCTATAAATTGTGTTTCATTCAAATAAATAGTCTTTGAAACAATAATATTTGAAATAAAAATATAAGAATTAAATATTCTATGAAAAATTGTCTGTGAATCGAAATTCTATGAAATTTCAGTCTGTGAAACAAGGGGCACCCGTATTTCATAATATAAGTTTAAAACTAAAGTTGTAATTGTATGTTTTTATTCATTAATAATAATAAAATGGTTACAATAGAATAATGATAGAATAAATCTAATTAAATTAAATCTAATCTAATAACTAAACTAAATATCATAAGTATAATACTAGACATTAAATTATATAAAAGTATACACTTACTTTGTTGCTAATTTAATCTGTAGATTTGTTCTTATCTATTTTATTTTATGTACTTGTATAAAATATAAATAAAAAATTATATAAAATGAAAGGTAAGTACTTAAACTTTTTTTAACTGACATCTGTTTCATTAAAACAAAATTTAAGAATTAGGGATTGTCGAGAGTTATACGGAATCTTTAGGAAACGAAGTTTGGGAGTTTTAACGGATTTTGTGTGAAAATTAATGCTAAAGAAATGATAATGCCTTGGAGATTGGCGCGGCCTTTAGTATGGGATGTTACTTTAGCAGATACCCTCGCACCGCCCCATCTTAAGGGAATCAAAATAGTGATGAATTGCTAGCCGCATCGCCCAAACATGATTCAGATTCTCGCCCATTTCCTCGATCGGCTTTTACGATCTGCGTGGGAAAAGCAGCAGCTGGTACATTCTTCTTTTTTTTCTCTCAGACCAGCATGGAAGTGCTTATACAGGGTGACTTTTTAAACACTAGTCAAATTTTTGGAGCAAGTTCAGTCCATGATACTGAACTACTTTCTATAAAAAAAGTTTAAAAAATCGATAAAAGTTTTTCTTCCTCTTATACAAAACCCATTCGGCTGAGCGCTGATTTGTATGGGAAGGCGAATTTTTATTTTCGTTTTTCGTTTATTTTTTTTATAGAAAGTAGTTCAGTATCATGGACTGAACTTGCTCCAAAAATTTGACTAGTGTTTAAAAAGTCAGCATGTAGTCCTTTAGTTATCTTACGACATCAACCGAAAAAGTTTGAATAGTCCTATCGTAAGACGAATATCCAAAATCCACATGGATCTAAATAGTACCGCTAACACACGTAAGAAAAGAACGGTAACCTATAATGGATTTCGAAATAAATTATGTAAGCCTCAGTAAGTAAAAGCTTGCGGAAATGTTAATATCTTAAAAAGCTTGAATCCAAGTCTCCGGCGAGCGGTGGAATCATTTGCGAAACACATTCACTTCAAAAATTGTAGGTAACAGATTTTTCAATAAACTTCCAAAGAAATATATTTTTATAGGTATACATAGTTTGTTCCTATATTTCTAAGGAAAAATGAAAGGCGTTTGCCCACTGCCGTGCCGTGAGATATAAATGCTTATGAAAAAAAGTTATTTTACTTATTCATCGGCTGTCTTCTTTTAGCCGTGTGTTTCATTACTATATTATTTTATCCCTCCCATTCCTATAATAATTTATATACCAAAATAGGTCAGTATTTAACTTGATTTAACAGTGCAACATTTGCAATAACATCAGTCAATAGTCAATAGGCATCATGACTGAAAAAATATTAATAGCCCATTAGTTATAGATTATTTAAATATGTTATATCGCCGAGTGGTTCCCGGCAGAGTAGAATAGGACCACTCCAAGTCTTTCCGTGGATGTTGAAGAAGGCGACTTAGGAAACACAAGCTAAACAAAGCTTATACACATCAGTGAGACCTCTCCAACCCGTCTGGCCAGCGTGGAGAGTGTAGGCCAAGTCCTCTGACTGCTCTGGCATATATATGACTCTGGTAGTACAGAAAGATTCGTGCTCCTGCAGTGGAGATAAAAAAGACCTGACGATGAAAATATATTGTACACATGTTTTATTTATTTCTATTACTAACAAAAAATAAAGAAGATAAAACTTACTAACATTTCGCATGACGTCACGCTATCTTACAATTTCTGCAGGGCGGTGATGACGCAATATGCTTTGTATCTTTGCGTATTTTTACTTTTTTGATACGTGTTTATCATTAAATTGCTTTATATGACTGATTAAAATTAAATAATATTTTTCTGAATATGTCATCATCCCTATTACGAATATGTCCAATAGAAATATATTCCAAAATATTAAAGCACACTGTTTATTCGACTGAACATTTTGAGCAATATTTGCGTCAAATGTAGCTTCAAATCAGGGCTTGGAATACCGTTAAAAATATGGTAACGTTAATTCTGTCAAACGGCGTTAACGTTATCAGCAAAGATAACGTTATGCTGGGTAACGGTATTTTTCCAACTATTTACCGATAAATCAGATAACGTTACCAATGATATTAACGGTAAAATGTATTGTTAACACTGTATTTCTTTTCGATATTTGACCGAATAAATTGATGAGAGTTTGCCTAGTAGGTTACTAGAGCAATTTATATAATATTTTACAAGTATTGAAAAGCGTATCGTTACTTATATCGTTCATTGATAACGTTATTAACTGTATTATCGATACCCCTTATAACGTCACCCCTAATACCCGTATGAAAATAACGTTATTTAACGTTATGTTTAGTGTGAATTTGGTATCGTTAACAAGTTTGGTAGCGTTAACTTCAAATACAATAAAGCTATATTTAGACTGCAGCAGTTCTATGTCATTCCATATCGTATAGTTCAATATTTACTTACTCCCTTGACTTATTCACATTAGGTCCAACACAATATACCTCCCTACTTGTAGTTTTACATAATATACTGTGAGAACAAACCTCGCGAGCTTTTATAACCATGCAATAACCGACACTTTCAGTGAAATCCGTCCATATACAAAGTGGAAGGGACATACCCGTAATAAATCAAACCACCAATAAGAGTCGAAAAACCAAAAAAAAATTTGGCATTCCCATACAAATTGCCCGAGCGGCTGCACACTTTTGTATGAAAATGCTAAAATTTGTTTTTGGTTCGTTGCCTGTTTATTTAATTTCATTATGCTATAATGATCTAGTATAGACCGTGGTTAAATTTATTACGGGTATGTCCCTTCCACGTTGTATAACGCTACAGCAAACTTCCCCCATTTCCCCCCTCCACGCCCTTTTGGGTTTTTTTTTGCAAAACCTTGTGTAAAATGAAGTCCTTATGCATTTGATTGAAATCCATCAATAAATAACGATACAGCAAGTTCCCCCTTTTTCTCCCTTAATTAAAAAATTGCGATCAACAAAAAAATTGAAATAAATCAAGGAACTTGTCATTTTTCGTCAAAATCGTTGAAAAATGCGACCGGTAGGTGAGAACAGATTGACGGAAAAAAATATTTTTGTCCAATTTCGAAACTGAGACGCTTCGCTTGCTCGGTCATCTAAAACTATTTAAAAGGTGTATTCTTAATGATTAGCAGGTACAAGATTCTTTAGTACGTACCTAAGTAAATTAGGTTGGACCCTATTTATTTAAAAACTTTATTGCACAAAAATATTGTACAAGTGGTGGACCTAATGCCATATGGCATTCTCTACCGGTCAACCATTAGACCAAGCAGAACTTATATTCTCACCGTACAGGTTTTTTCCATAACTCTTTCTCCGTGACTGCTGTACGACTTTGGAATGCTCTCCCTGAATCCATTAGAAGGGCCCCTAGTCGTGATTCCTTTAAACTTAGAGTTTTTAGGCACTTCCAATTCCAATTAAACATAGGACAGACTTGATTGCATAATATTTATTTATGGTTATGTATTTGTATATTTATTTTTGTATATATTTTAATGTAGGTATATATTTTATGAAGTAATATATATATATGTAAGTAATTGTGTATATGTAATAACAATAATAGTATGTTTATAGTACCTATGTGTTGTGATTATTATCTTTTAAATTTAGTTTAGTTTAAGTTTTCTTTATCTATTCACACCCACATAAAACTCTCCAATCGACCCAAAGGTTTGACTGTTAGAGAATGCTTTTAGCATTAAGTCCGCCTGTTGTACTTTAAACATGTACAATAAAGTATAAATAAATATAAAATAAAAAAAAATAAAAAATAATAAAAATAAACATATGTGTGGCTGGCGTGATTAAAATATGTATAAAATTACATAATTTAAAAAAATCTGATATTAAATATGACCTACTTATAATATATAGTATAGATAAAAATAAAAAAACAAAACATTAAACAAATATAAACCTAAACATATAAACTAATAAATGTACATACATACTATCACACCTGTTTCCCACAGGGGTAGGCAGAGACTATGGACCTCTACTTGCTACGATCTTGACAGACCTCTTTCGCTTCATCTACACTCATCAACCACTAATAAATATATATTAAACATATACAATAAATACAAAATAATTAAATATATTAGGATGATTGTGCTAGGCTAGGATTGCTGGAGAAACAATTATATATGAAAAATGAAAAAGGTTTATTAGAAATCGGATCAGCCGCTTTATCAAAAGGCACTTTTAATCATCGTCCTGTCCCTGCGACAACCCTTCACTTACCACTGTTCAAATTTGTCGCTCCAGTGACATATCTACGCTCCACCTTACTCTACTGAAAGAGTATTAAGTATTCCAAACTTAGAAATTGAGTGACGATTTCTTAGACGGTATAGATGTTACAATATTGCATGCCACCTGCATGCTGCATCTTGTTTTTATACCTCATTTCTTTATATCATCCGCTTTCCATAACCTCATTTCATTTCATATTTAATTTAGTTCCATTTTCGAATCATTTACACATTCTCACTCTCACTTATGTTAAAATAAATGTTCCATATTTTGTGTGGCAATTTTTATTACCTACATTATATTTAAACTACAAATTAAATTAATATTTATCAAACTTAACGTCATGGGAAAGTTCCAAGATATTACCAATCACGATGCAACGCAATAACTAAGGGTATATTCAAATTTTAGCTATGGTGAACTATGAGTTAGGAAAATACAAGCAATTACAGATGTGGCTGTTCCAAAATCTTTATTTACAAAGTATTATAACTAGTGGTGTGAGAACAGTAGACCTCGCGAGCTCTTATAACCATTCAATAACCGACACTTCCCCGTTTCCCCTGGCTTTGACAGGCCATTTCAGTGAAATCCGTCCATTTAAAACGCTACAGCAAACGTTCTACCTGTTCCCCCCTCCACTCCCTCTTTGAAAGGAGTGAGTATAGGTAGTGGTGCTAAGAGTTGGGAATTGTAAATAATAGATTTACGGATGGATCTACAAGAAGCGACAGAACGCGCAAAAAAACCGTTCACGCAAATAAGGATCAAAAAAAGTTTTTGTTATCTACCTCTGAGTTGATCCATCTATCCAACCACGGTTGAGGATTGAACGCATGCCCCACTTTATTGCCAATTGTGTATTGTAATCATTGTATGTGTAAATCATTGTGTACAATTTATTTTGGTTTATTTGCTTTGCCTATTTTATTGGGACCTCCATTTTTCATACATCTTAGGCAATAACCCAGCTACGGCCGCTACGCATAAAGTCTGTTATTTGCATATATTATACATATGTAAACATATGTTTTGAACCCTTCTCACCTTGAAAGTAAGTCATTTCCAAGGTGTAAGTCAAATCTAACTTAGAGATTCGATCTTTTGCGCGTTATTATTTGGAAGTTTAAACCGATTTCGAATAGAAGGTTAGGAATATTTTATACGTATAAGGTGTAACTAAAAGGGAAAACACGTTGGTCTAAAAACTGACTAAAGTACTCATCAATATACAATACAATACAATACAATACCCTTTATTGCACAAAAGTAAAAAAACAGAACATAATTATCTTAAAAATTAGGAAATGCGCAAAAGGCGGCCTTATCGCTAAGCAATTTCTTCCAGGCAACCTCGTATATAAACAACTTTTAAATGGGACCAATCCCAACCGTTTGGAAGCCAGCTACCAAATCTGGCTACGAGATGGGACTTAAGAATTCCCGTTTCGTAGCTAGCTTCAAATCGGGATTATTTCTCCCATTTGGAAGCCAGCTTGGTAGCTGGCTACGAGATGGGAATAAAGGAAATTGTTGACATATGAATAGCTAATCCATACTTTTTAGCGCGGTGTTATAAACCCATGACGAAAATGACTTTGTCTTGTCTGTATATCTGTGTATCTGTTGTGTCTGTGTGTCTGTCTGTGGCATCGTAGCTCCTAAACGAATAGACCAAAATCAAAATCAAATTAGGGATAATGCCTGGGTCATAAAAATATTATTCTAATTAGTCCGTTAGTTAGATTATCCAAAAATAATGTACCCATATTTTTCAGTTTATCAAAAAAGTAAAAATTCACAAAGATACAGAGTATCTAAGTTCCAAAGTAGGGGCTTGTGACGTCACCGATGCGTGAAAGCGTGACGTCATGCGAAATTTCAATGCGCTGTATCTTCGTCATTTATTGTTTCTCAGAGAAAAGAAAAAATATGTGTACAATATTTTTTAATAATCTAATTGATGGGTCAAAAACTATTTTTTCAGTCATCATGCCTATTAGGCCTTTGCAGGCACTTTTACACGTCAACAATTTTACCGTTTAGATCGATTTCAATGCGTTTTTATCAACCGAAAGCCTTATCTATCGAGATTGTTTGAAGCTACGTTTGATGAAAATAGGTTCCGCCGTTCAAATTTTAATGGGGGTGAACGCTTGAAAAACTTTAATAGCATAAACTTAGCTGTAAGTAACGATTTGACGTCAATATTTGTGCGAAACCAAACAAAGTGACTATTATCAAGAGTTATCTTATATATCCTATGATAATAAAGATATTTTGAATTTAGTATTTTTGTCGGAAGTTTGAAGTGAAAACTTCTTTAGGGGTGTTGCGCATTTTTTGAGATGGGAAAAGCCATTAAACTCGCGTGACTGTTACCGTTACCAACACCTCACATGTTTCCACTTCTGTCGGCACTCCCGGAGTGCCACTGTTTTTATTTTTTTAATGATGCGGAGTGTCAAATTTCATAGCATATTAAATCTTAAAATCTAGTCTACACTAAGCAACCAAGTTCGCTCTTGTCGGTATCTGTATTACTTACATATTTTATTTTTTATGACAGTAAATAAAATAAACGGGCAAGTGCGAGTCGGACTCGTACATGAAGGGTTCCGTACCTCCATACAATGTTTTAAAACGCTAAAAAAAACACGTTTTTTGTATGACGACCCCCTTTAATTTTTAACTTTTTTTTATTTTTAGTATTTATTGTTATAGCGGCCATAGTAATACATAATCTGTGAAAATTTCAAGTAAGTATCTAGTTAATGCCATTATAAAGATCTAGATAAAAACGCTGAAAAAACACGTTTTTTGTATGGCGACCCCCTTTAATTTTTAACTTTTTTTATTTTCAGTATTTGTTGATATAGCGGCCACAGTAATACATAATCGGTGAAAATTTCAAGTGTCTAGCTATTACGGTTCAAGAGATAGAGCCCTGTGATAGATGGACAGACAGACTAACGGACAGACGGACAGACAGCGGAATCTCAGTAATAGGGTCCCGTACCCATAGGGTGCAACCCTATGGGTACGGAACCCTAAAACAGCAAAGTAAAACAACTGGCGGACGAGAGAGACAAATGGAAGCAAATTCATACTCCACCGACAAAAGCATAGCTCTTAATTTTTTTTTTTTACTAGCCTGTAGGTATGTGTCCCATAACTGGGCAAAGGCCTCCTCAAGCTCTTAAATTAAATATAGAATAAAAAAGATAGTAAATTGTAACATCGTTCACTTATATTCCTGCTATGACGACACAATATATCATATCGAAGCCACCGCCATCTAGCCAGTTAACCAGCTAGCTAGCCAACTAGTTAGCCAGTCAGCTAGCCAGCCAGCTAGCCCACCTGCCAGCCAGTCAATCGCGAGTCACCTTGCCATAATTTTGCCCCACACAAGTCTAGATTATTATTTTCGAGTGATTTGCTGTTTTTTGATTTAAGAAATAAGCGGATTTGATTTTTTGCCGTTTCAAAATACTTTTCTTAAGGTGAAGATATAGGCAAATGGCCTTGAAGTGTGAAATAAATTGTTAAATCGTAAATATGGTGATAATTTCCATATCGTATTATATCATGAAATAATTTAAAGGGTTATCTAGTGCATGACGAAAAGCAATATGGAAATTATCTCTATATTTACGAGTTCACAATTTATTTCAAATGAGGGCGCCACTTCAAGGCCATTTGCCTATATCTTCACCTTAATGATGAAAGTAATCCGTAAATACGATAATATTCCCAAAGGTGAATCCCATTAAGTTATTGGTAAAAAGAAACCAACAAAAATACGTAGAAAAGAAAAAGGCGTCCCGGGAACGCAAATTTAATAAGAGTACGAAAAAGTTGCGTTTGACTTCGCTCTTTGTTGATCTAATAAGAAAAGAAGGTGATAAATGAACATTATGTTAAACCAACTTTCGATAAAGGAAGTACTTACTAACACTTTTGTTATAAAGACGATCTCCGTGGCGTATTGGTAAACATACTAGTCCATCACATCTTCTGGGTTCGATCCCTAGCCAGGGCAAACAGGAAAGCGGCCTTTTTCAAATTTTCCTGAGTTTTGAGCGTTTATAAATATACTCGTATATATTTAAAAATAAGAATCGTTGAGTTAGTATCATGACATAACACAAGTTTAAAACTTACTTTGGGAGTTTTTTGCGGGAAGTCAAGGGGTTCGGTTTACAAATTGATTTTAGTGGACTTTATAATATGAAATTGGCGTTGTTTGGTGTTATAAATGATCATGACATGAACAATGTGTGAAGTAGTAAAGTGGACAGTCATAGTACGGCTGTAGTGATATTTATTTTGCGGACTGTGTGGGCGTATTAGGGCGTCGTCCGCCACTCAATCGTCTATGTAAACCAGTGGACTCGTATAGATTTGTCGCCAGAAGATCCCTTGCAGCAGTCAAAGGCCTACACCACCCTTTGATTGTCTTGTTAGGATTAGATAAGGTTAGGATTAAAGAACAAAACGAAAGAATAAAATAAAGATAGGCTCTAAAGGTCTTGTATCCAGAGCCGTAAGATTATTTAATATAAAAAAACTTACTTTGGGGCTAGCTCAGTGTGATTTGTCTCTACACCGTGTTAATGAAAGAATGCAAAACCTTTCAGATGGTACCTACCTCAGCCCATGTAACTGATTAACTTTTGTTCAAAAACTTTCATGAAATCCAAAAATAAAATTCGGATTTTCATACAAATTGAGTCGATCAGCTGATCAGTTTGTATGAAAATTCAATTATTTTTTTTCGTAAAAGTTGTTGAACAAAAGTTGTTCAGTTACATGGGCTGAAGTACCATCTGAGAGGTTTTGCGTTCTTTCATTAACACATATATATACATATACATCGATATAATGTTTAAATTACAATTTGACACCGCCCCTTTTGTATCCCACGGGTGTCGTAAGAGGCGACTAAGAAATACACTGTCACGTCTTTATTCCTAATGGGGCAGACAGAGCCAAGTGCGGCAAGGTCCAGGCCACTTTTAGGGTGATGGTGGGCATGGAGGTGGAAAAAGGAAATTATAATAGTGATGTGTTGCCATCACGCTAAAACTGGCCTGGACCTTACCGCTCTAGGTTCTGTCTGCCCCATTAGGGATGAAGACGTGATAGTGTAGTCTGTAAAACTTACTTTAGGGTAGCTCAGCAGTGTTATTTGTCCCTATTTATTTATTTGTTTAATTATAACTGCATCTCTGCCAAGCAAGATAAAAAAAAATGATTTACGTCTAACTACAAGTGTCCCAGAAAGTATTACAAGTTATTTTATTGATTTTTACTTCATCTCCGTATTTTGCAGTTTAATATCACTAAATTACAATACAATACAATGCGATACACATTATCTTTATTGCACCATAATCACTCATAAAATAAAAATAACAAACACAAAGAAAATATTGTTTCACATTACTCTCTGAATCGCACCACCATATATTTTTAACACAATTCCTGTCACCTAAAGGTAGCCTGTAAGAAATTGCCTTGGCGATAAGGCCTATTGCATACCTACACTGTACATATTTTTGAATATTATTTTGTATCTGTATTTTTGGTGCAATAAAGTCTTACTTCCTTACTTACTTACAAGTATAAAAGCCGTCACTTACCTCCGTAGACTCATTTTTGTTTCTTATTTTCCTTTATGTAGATAGTTGTTCCTTAAGAAAAATCCCAACGTTCACAGAATTTAATTTCACCGAAAAACTGTTCACATTTTCATGTAGAAAACATCCAAGATTATATTGTAATCACAAGTTAATTTTGTCAACCAAAACAAAACTTTTACACAGCGATAAAATCAAAACTTATTTTCTTCACAAAATAAGTTAATTAATTAAACAAAGTCCATAAAATCCAACGCAGAAAATACGAAGTAGACACAAACAAGTGGCAAAACAATTTTCGCCAACCTATATACAATAGAGCACGCTGTATAAACTTTTACAACCGCAATCTTATTTATAGGAAGTAGGAAACACCTTCGACCGACCGATTTCACTACTATACTGAAATTTCAGGCAACCCGAATTGGTCTTAACAATACACCACCACACCATTTTCAACCATAAAACTAAAGCAATAAGATCTCAAATAGTTTGGCAAAACATTTGAGGTAGTCACCCTGAAAAGGTTCGAATAAAACATACAAAGAATTTTCGTCTCAATCTATATTGAAATAAAGTTGTTTTTGCAACGTTTTTGCAAATGCAACAATACAGAATTAGCTTTATTTTGGTGTAGACGCTTACAGTACTTTTGTATATCTGTGTTCTCGTTTTGATATTCAACTATGACTCTTACTACTTAATACATAAGTGTGATAATTCAATAAGCTTTATTTTTCAGGTATACAGTTTTCAATGTCATTTATCATTAGAAGACATTTATTATGGTGTTTTGGGGAAACAATTTGTATATTTATTTTTTATGATGCCTCAAGTTTTTCTATACCAAAATTTACGATCAAATTTTTAAACCTGGCCTTAGTTTATTACAAGGTTTTAACGGTTCTTCGCCCAAAATTAGTTAACATAGTATAATTTAACTAGATGTCAACTATTTTGGGTGTTATCATCATCATGTCTTTTTTAGTCTCCACTGCAGGAGCACGACCTTCTCTGTACCACCACAGCCATACATTAGCCAGAGCAGTCAGAGGATTTGGCCTTCACTCTCCACGCTGGCCAGACGGGTTGGAGAGGTCTCACTGATGTTTATAAGCTATGTATATGTATAACTATTTTGGTTTAAACCATTACATACGTAATGGTTTAAACTAATATTAGATCTATTTTTGACCGACTTCAAAAAAGGGAAGGTTATCAAATCGTTGGAATCTTTTTTTTTATGTATGTCTTTTTTTGTTTGAAAGGGTTTATTTTCCAGGTCCCGTAGCTGGTCCCTTTATTAAGACTGCAGTCTTCGACCCTGAGAATTTTTGATTGAACGCCCGAAATCCTTATTTTCTATCTACACATACACATTGCGCTGTATTGTACATGCACCATAGAGACGAATTTAGACGAATTCAGAAGCGCAGCGAGCGTTCTGCCTTATCAGCGTTTTCGTCCCCATATTTATTTGAGAAATCTTTTTACAAAAGAAAAATTATTATATTTATTTATTGTACGTGTTTAAGCATGAATCAATCTTCATATATGTGTATTTTTTATTTTTTTATTAATTCGTATGCGCAAGAAATCCGACGACGTATTCGATTATATTTTGTTCAAAGTTTAACCTTTTTAACTAAGTTTTTGAATGAATTTTTTTTTTTTACTAAAATCTTCTCATTCACTTTTTAGGATTTCTCTTTGTCTTTATTTCTCTGTATTTTTAAAACAACTTCATCTTTTAAATTCCGTGTAAACAACAATGACATGAACGTCGCACACCGCAAAAAATCGAAACACGTCTCAGGTTATTTGGAATTAAACAAACTTTTACAATGAAAATCAATAAATAGTCTAATTCACTTTTTGATACTTAAATAAACTTCAATTTAACATATCTTAACATATTGTTACTAAGATAGTTTGACTCCAATCAGCTCTGAAAAAGCAGTCAAAATCATTAACAATAAGGACTGGGCCCTTAAATTAATTTTTAATTTTATTAAAATAACTATAAAAAATATGTCGTCTAAGTATGCAATTGTTTGAATATTTAGCTTTTCTGGTATACAATGCCAGAAGTTTTTCAAATTTCTAAACTGAAACCGACTTTAAAGTCGATTCTTCCAAATTTGAATAACTACTCGTAATAGAATCCATTTTTTTTTGAGTTGCAATTATTACAAAGCGGGTATTTCTATAAAACCTACATATTATACTTATATGTAAGACTAATTAGGTCCCCTGGGACTTTGTAAATAGATGTGCAATACAACATTTTGCAAAGTTTTTCATCCACAGCTGTTATAAGTTTTATTTATTTATTCTCGTAATCAAATTATTAAGAACAATAGGCGGACATAACACATAAACACTTTGACTGCTTCCGTGGTCCAGTAGTCAAGGCGTTTGGCTTGTGATCTAGGTCGTGATTTCATATCCTACTAGGAAGCATACATTGTGCGTGCAAAGTTGTTTCTAGTCTGGTTAGGATATTACAGACTTGAATCATCTGATTATCCGAAAGGAGGCAGCCCTGAACCCTTATAGTTTCTCGGATAAAAAAGTTTTTAACAAAATAGTAGCATCATAATAAGGGTAACAAAAAAGCCTTACGACGTTTTGAACATTTTTCAAAAAGGCTGAAATATATTTTTTTTTTAATTTTCAACTCCATGCTTTCGCCATTTTAAAAAAATTCGATGAACTGAATCGACAAAAAAATCCAAGTAGGTATATCATTAACGAACCTGTTCACAAAATTCCACGACAATCGACCTGGTAGGCGTACAAAAGCATATTTGGCTAATCTTCGCTCGCTATGTCAATTTTATTATTGTAGTGTCACCAAAATAGACTATCGACAACAAAGTCTAGCCCAATCCAGTTTATTTTAGCTGGATTCTGCCATGTTTGCAACAGATTGTATACGTGTTAATGAACTAACGCAAAACCTCTCAGATGGTTCCTCAGCCCATGAAACTGAACAACTTTTGTTCTACAACATTAACGAAACCCATAAATAAAATTTCATAAAAGAACAAAAGTTGTTCAGTTTCATGGGCTAAGGAACCATCTGAGAGGTTTTGCGTTAGTTCATTAACACTTTGTAAGTTTTGTTAACTATGTAAGGCCGTGAGTGAAGCCGTGTGGTTCCCGGCAGAGAAGAATACGACCTCTCCAAGTCTTCCTTCCTCCTTCTTCATATCGTCTATCAACATTATTTGCAGTTTTGCCCATTCTCTCGATCGGATTGAACGATCTGCGCGAGAAGGGAGCAGCTGGTACATTCTTAGTTTTTTTTTCTTTTCTCCCAGACGTATTGCTTTTTCTTGAGATTATTGCCTATTATCTTGATCTCTATTTGCTTGAGAGATGCTAGAACATTCTACGTTTTTTTTAACTGTCAGACCAGCGTAGGAGATTTAAATTCGCCGTCCTGTCCATATTTATTTTCATTACCATTCGAGTCATTCTTTCGTGTGACTCGGGAATTTCCCCTGGGCAAACAAATAAGGCAGACCCAAAGTTTGGAGGCACTCGTTTGTTGACTTGAAACACAAATATGGTAAATACAGAAGTGATTTAGATGCCGTCGATCCAAACCACCGGCGTCGTTGGTCACAAAAGGGCTGGAGTGCTTTTTTAGGGTTCCGTACCCGAAGTGTTGAAATGTTTAGAAAACCATTGACGAATGATATTTCATGTGACATGACGGTTTTCAAAAATATATTTTTTTGAAGTGAAAACTTCTTTAGCGGCGTTGTGCACTTTTTTTGTAATGGGTAAAAAATGTTAAACTCGCGTCAGGACACGTGTCCTGATCGAAAATTCGTAAGCCAGAGCGGAGTTGGCACAAGGAGCCTAAGCGCCTTTGGGGTTTATGGCTCTTACGACCATTTTGTGTTTGTAGTGACAATAAAATAACAAAGGAATTTTATTTTCTATTATGACATACATTAGACGGATATTATCACTAGCATTGTCAAAAGATGAATAGTCCAGTTTGTTTATAAAGAGATCAGAACGACTTGAGCGTCTAGAGTTCAAATACCACCGGAAGGTATTCACTTTTTAGTTCAATGAATTTATTTTTATTTTACGACCGGTATTTTGAAGTTTTATTTTACAATTTTTTGAAGAGAAAACTTCTTTAGCGGCGTTGTGCACTTTTTTTGTAATGGGTAAAAAATGTTAAACTCGCGTCAGGACACGTGTCCTATCGAAAATTCGTCAGACGGATGGAAAATAGACAGCCGGCGCGGCGTAGGAGAGGAAGTAAGCCCCTCTCTTTCTACGGCGCGGCGAAAATGTATGCTTGCGCCTGCTGTTTCGTTTAGCTGAGAGATAAACTTTTTAATGTAATATAAATTCTCATGACGTTTGTGTACGATAGCGCTATAAATAAATATTGTATTCTACCACATAAATGATAGTACTTTAATACTGATAATTAAAGCAATTCGCGAAATTATACATCAACCATTCCAAAATATCAAAAATGCACAACGTTAATAATAAATAATTCAAGTTTTCACTTCTGCCGGCACTCCCGGAGTGCAACCCGTCGTTTTTTTAATATAACGCATAGCTTTGATTAATCAAAAAGCATAGATGTCTTCAGAACAGTTTGATTAATTAATTTTCAAACTGTTCTTAAGACATCTATGCTGGGATCTTCTAAGAAGATCCTAGCACAGGTCTCTTCAAAATCAGAATAAAACTATCCTTAGTAATTACTAAGGATAATTTTATTCAGATTAAGAAGATCCCAGCACAGGTATCTTCAGAAAAGTTTTTGAAACTTTGAAAAAAAAAAGCAGAGACAAAAAGGGCAAATCAAATCTTTTTGTAGCTGTCAGCGTGCCAGCGACAGCTCACGACGCTGATCGCCGACTAGTGGTTCGAACTGTCGTTGGCATACTGTAGCTTTTAAAACGGTTGAATCACGTAATATAGTTTCTGACACTCACCCTGAAGATGATCGTCTAAATCGATCGAAACATGGTCGGCCTTTTCCGTCTATGTGACGTGACGTGAGACAGCCGGTTTATAAACTTATCTCACGTTAATTTTAATAAAATACTGTCTCGTCTCGTCTGTGTTTGTTTGTAAGGCTTGAAACTGCGCTAAGCGGAAGCCCGCGACGGGTTTAGTCCGTCTCTGTCACAAGCTTTACGTGCGACAGAGACAGGTGACCCGCGACTAGACATGGGTAATCTCGACTCCGAGGAGTGTTTCGGCTCACTGAATCTTATTCCGCATCCGGTACCGACTCATCTTAATGATTCCTACTCCTTTATCGGCTCCAGCTGCGAGGTTATTGTTAACCATTTCGTCTCAAGAGTCGTAACAGCTTTCTCAGGCAGCCAAGCATACCAGCAATAGAGGCTTCTAATGCAAAAGTTGTGAGGTGGATAAATAAGTATCCACCTTACGAGTCAGATGTCCCTCCTGCTGAAAAATTCCCACCGGGTAGAGACCTCCCCTGGTCAGTCTGGAAGTCTCTCAATAGACTCCGGGCTGGTGTTGGAAGGTGTCGGGAAAACCGAGTTAGGTGGCGTCACGCTGATAAAAACCTTTGCGACTGCGGTGCCATTCAGTCGATGGACCACCTTTTGTCATGTCCGGGCTGCCCTACGTCATGTACCATAGAGGACCTTAATAAAGCTAACGACAGAGGGATCGCCGTGGCCACATACTGGTCACAGGTGATTTGAAATTGAAGCTACAGTGTAACCATTTCGACTCGATAAGAAGAAGAAGCTGCGAGGTCCGCTAAGTTTCGCTATTGAATCTACAGAATATAGACGTCCTTTCTGGTACCGGTTTCAATACAGAATAATATTGACTCCCGACTCCCGATTCCTCCCGAGACGCAGTGGAGCCGAAACGCGTTTCGCGGCTCGCGACCCAACAGGCGCCACCGGTTCCCGGCGGGACCAAGATCGGTGCGGACTTAATAACTCGCGGGAGCCGATAACGATTACCGGGATTCAGTAAGGTTATCGGCTCCTGTTGATGAATCGGCTCATTTAAATATTCGAATCCGAAGTTACCCATGTCTACCCGCGACGGTTGCAGCTATCTCTATCGCACGTGTTTGTGACAGAGATGGACTGAAACCATTGCGGGCGTCCATTTAACGTAGTTTCAAGTCTAAAGCCTCTTACAGTTTTTTTCTTATAATAATTAATAATAAATATATAGGGAAAAATTACACTGATTAAGCTAGCCCCAAAGTAAGTTTAAAACTTGTGTTATAGGATACTAACTCAACGATACTATATTTTATGATAAATACATATATAGATAAACACCCAAGACCCAGGACAATTTGAAAAAGGCCATTTTCCAACTTGCCCTGGCTGGGGATCGAACCCAGAACCTCTGGATTAGCGGTCTAGCGTGTTAACCATTGCGCCACGGAGGTCGTCAAACAGTTATACATGCTATCCGATTCTTGTAAAGGAGTAGAAAGAAAAACCAAGCTACTTTTTTATACTTATTTCATTCTATGTTAATAGTGATCAGTATTCCTTTCGGCAAGGCGGCGAATGTTCTAGGTTTCTTTGCTAGGGTTTTAAGTACCTTTGAGACATTATACCCTATATCTCGAATTTGATTTGGGCTTAAGAAAATTTATGTAACGCGACCGTAGTCCCTGTTTTGATCAGTTTCATATAAACATTTGCATTGCAACTCAAAACAAATGCATTAGCTATTAAATTGTAGAAAGTTGTCAAAAATCTCGCTTCTTTTTTTTATTATCTCATTGTTTGGAAAAATCTTTTCTTGCTTCCATATTTCACGGTCCATAGATGAAATTTTCCATTTTTAGGGTTCCGTACCCAATGGGTGCCAACGGGATCTTATTACTGAGACTCCGCTGTCTATCCGTCTGTCCGTCCTTCTGTCACAGGACTCTATCTCTTAAACCGTCATAGCTAGACACTTGAAATTTTCATTATAACAAATACTAAAATATATAACTTAAAAATGACATAAAGGTGGTTGTCATACAAGAAACGTGTTCTTTTCAGCGTTATAAAATATTGTACGGAGGTACAGAACCCTTTATGTACGAGTCCGACTCACACTTGACCAGTTTTTATGAAGTTGATTAAAATTTTACATTCGAAATAAACTTATCAAGAAATTGTAAGTAGACTGTACCATAAATAATTAGAAAACTTCTCTGAATTTCCAAGTCAGCCATTAAACTGCGGCAGTTTGGTTCAAAACATAACGTTCTCTAAAACTTGTCTAGGTCTGTTCTTAATGGGATTAAACTACGCTACAAATTGTAAAAGTGAGGGATGTGACACTTGCGGCGGAGCTCCCTTAAGTCCTGCCCGGATATCCTTTTTAGTTGTGCTACTTTGAAGTTTAAATTGCGCTTCCAGGCTTTTTCTTCTCAAGCATAATGTTCTGTGCATATCAATGGCCTCAAAACCAATGTTGAAAACTATGCACTATGGTGAAAAAGGAGCCAAACAATTTGGTTAGGTTATACGGCTGCCTGCAATCGACACTTCTGAATTTATTACAGACATGTTTGTGCTTAGTCTTTAGTAGCCTCTAGATAATCCACAGGAAGAGATGTAGTTGTATAGGACCACTTTTCTAGTTCGGCATTGGTCTGGTGTTTATTATAATTATGCCTACAGAGGATTATCAATTTAAGAGTTGCTAAAGCTCGATCCACCTTCGCGCAACTCCGCCCCTTATGGTGCTCTAGGAAACTTATTTGTAAAGTTCAAATTCGTCCGCTCTAACATAAAAACAGTCCTACGATATGGGTAAGAAACATGAAAGGTAACCAAAGACATCATGCAGTATCATCATCTTCAGGTCTTTTTTAGTCTCCACTGCAGGGGCTCGATCCTCTCTGTACTACCAGAACCATATATTAGCCAGAGCAGGCAGAGGATTTGGCCTACACTCTCCACGCTGGCCTGGATTGGAGAGGTCTCATTGATGTTTATAAGCTTTGTTCAGCTTGTGTTTCCTAAGTCGCCTTCTACGACATCCATGGGAAGACTTGGAGTGGTCCCATTATACTCTGCCGGGAACTAATGACTAATATCACGTAGCAGATCCAAGTCTTTAAAATAGCTACTTAAGACTGATACAAGGTAACTCATAGCTTGAAAAGTTCTTAACGAACGTCTGTGGCAGCTCTATGACGAGGCACCGATCGGTCACCAAATAGCGCATCGCAAATAAATATCATCATCATCATATCAGCCACAGGAAGTCCACTGCTGGACATAGGCCTCCCCCAAGGATTTCCAAAACGACCGATCGGAAGCGGCCTGCATCCAGCGTTTTCCTGCAACCTTGCTCAGGTCGTCTGACCACCTAGCAGGTGGGTGTCCTACGCTGCGCCTGCCGGTACGTGGCCGCCATTCGAGAACCTTTCTGCTCCATCGGCCATCGGTGGATGGGGCAGCAAATGGATATAGATTGCCCATATGCTCAGGAGTGATCCCCTTTCACATTTTGAATCAGGCACTAGAATGGACACTTCAGAGAAAGAGGAAGCGTGGTCGACCAAAGCAGACTTGGCGATGGTTGGTAGCAACAGAAATAAAGACAATCGGGTTATTTTGGCCTGAACTGAAGCACGTTGCTTAAAATAGAAAGAGATAGAGAAGTTCTATAGCAGCCCTCTGACCCACTCAGGGGACATAATATGACAATAAATCAAGTACACACACGTTCAAGTATTTATGACCCATACATTTATACTCAGTCATCATCATCATCCGAGCGTATTCCCGGTTGCATCGTCAGCGGTTACGCTTCAGAGCCCGGGGTCCGCTACCTAACCTAGGCGATTTGACGAGGTTACTGGTTTTTACACAGAGCGACTGCCGTCTGACCTCCGCAACCCAAAGGGTAGACCAGAACCAATCCTAGTATAGGTACAAACGCTAGATGGCGTCCGGGACCAACGGCTTTACGTGCCCTCCGAAGCACGGAATCATCTTTCTTTTCAGATAATCAGGTAATTCAAGCCTGCAATATCCTAAACAGACTGGAAACAACTTTTCACAAAGTATGCTTCCCAGTGGGATTTGAAGCCATGACCTCCGGATCACAAGGCAAACGCCATGACCACTGGACCGCGGAGGCAGTCATTTACTCGTATACTCAGTATAGATAAGTAATTAATATGACATTGTATCTATCTAAAAGAAGAAGAGGTAAGAAGTACCCGTAACCGAAGTGCATGTATGAAAAGGTTGATGAGTGTAGATGAAGCGAAAGAGGTCCGTCAGGATCGTAGCAAGTGAAGGTCCATAGTCTCTGCCTACTCTTGTGGGAAACAGGCGTGATAATATGTACGTATGTATGTTGTATCTATCTAGACTTTTGCCTTTTATGCCCTCCAACAGTTATGTGCAATATGCAGTTCACTGCAGTATGCAACAGATCTTTATTAGTTTTATGGCTTTAAGAATAAACACATTGGTGTTTATTCTTAAAGCCATAAAACTGATCAGTCAGTCTCTTACTGACAGTCTCTTAAAAATAAGTAAAACTACTCGTAGAGTCAATTTATTGGAATATTTTTACAAGCTTTTATTAAGTTTCATTTGTTCCGACGTCTGTGTGTGTATTTAATCAAGATGATACACACAGACATCGGAACAAGATAAATTACAAATATTAATTAAAGAACCCACTTCCCATTATTCGACTGAGCTGAAACTTCACATACTTATTTAAATTTAACCAAATTGCTGACAGAATTGATATGTTTACCTGTTCTCTGAACGAATTCACAAGAGTCGCATTATGTGTTTTGTGTTATGGTTAATTTTATTATTGCTTGTCTATCATATTGGTGAAAACTGTAACGATAGATTTAAGTCATTATCACTACATAGTATAAAACAAAGTCGCTTCCCGCTGTCTGTCCCTATGTATGCTCAGATCTTTAAAACTACGCAACGGATTTTGATGCGGCTTTTTTAAATAGATAAAGTGATTAATGAGAAAGGTTTATATGTATAATACATACCCGTGCGAAGCCGGGGCGGGCCGCTAGTTATAAATAAAATAAAATAAATGACAATGCAATATTATGATACCAATTACCTGATCTTATGATGGCACGGCATCTCTGTGGTAAAAATTATAACCCCACCGATTTTGAGGACTTAACTGAACTTAGGACTTAGGAAACAAAGCTAAACAAAGCTTATAAATATCAATGAGACCTCTCCAACCCGTCTGGCCAGTGTGGAGAGTGTAGGCCAAATCCTCTGACTGCTCTGGCTAATATATGGCTCTGGTAGCGTAGCGGTAGGTTAGCTCTGGATGTTAAAAAAGACCTGACGATAATGATGATGATTTTACGAGAAAAAGGGCAGCTGCAACATTCTACGTTCTTGTTCCTTTCTTCAACATGGAAGATTATAAAACAAAAGCCCTGAAAAGGTTTGCGTTCGTTGTTGATGTGCAAAAAATGTTATTGATTCAACTACGTCTACATTCGAGCATGCGACGTTGCGTGCCATCCGACATAACGCTAATTTATGCGTCACAACGTTATAAGTTATACCGTTACGGTACACAATTGAACTCTTTTATTTCTTTTGCGACTAAATAGCGGAGCATGATTGACTAGAAGACATTTAAAATATCATAAAATACTTGTTCTTCTTATTTTTAAAGTTCCAAAAAAGCATAATTACGTAAGAATTCCATAACGTCCAAAATGGCGGATGAGTTTGCATGATTGACTAGAAGACATTAATCTGAAAACATGATAAAATATATTTTAGTCTTTTTTAAAGTGCTAAAAAGCATACGTAAGGATTTCTTAGCGTCCAATTGGGTGACTATGTTATTAATTCAAAGAGTATGATTAAGTGTTTATATTTGTAACTAAGTCCGAATAGCATGCATAGAAATTTGTAAGATCCGCTTGACTGAAAGCGGTTTTATAGCGGAGTTTTAAACTAAAAGATGGGCAGTTAATTACACAGGATAAATGTAAGATTAATAAGGTATTTTATCACAATGCCTAATAGAATTTCAGTCTTTTCTCACTCTTTAATCTAAAACTCGAGCCGTATTGAAGTATTAAATTCCAGAGTATTTTCCTAAAGAATTCTAAGAACTACTTGAAATTCATTAGTTTTCACGTAAATAGGATCAAAGTTAACTGAACTTCAATTTCACTACCGTGTAATTTAAGCCTCATTTGAATTTAAGATTTTCTGAAGTGATTGCGATCTAAGACAGTATGTTAAATAACATTGAGTTTAGGTAACTAAATGATAAATGATTGTTTAAATTGGTAGTTAACCTCAAACTTCTTCTACTTTTCGTGCGGCCTAGCTATATTAAAATTTTCGTATCAGAATCATTAATAGATCACAAACCGTAAGAAAAAATTACAAATTTTTTGTTATTTTGTTTTAAGAAATGGCTACCCTAAACTTTACTATGTACTAACTTTACTACGCGAATACAACTGTTAATAAGTGTAGCCGTTGCCATCCCCGCTCACCGGCAGCTGCCACCCATAGCTCGGTAACGAGTGGTGATTTTTGTTATGCATTTTCGGCTGAAATCTACGGTTTTTTATTCGATAGCTCGATCAACACGCTCGCCAATCCGGAAGTTCTGGGTTCGATCCCCAGCAAGGGCAAGTTGGAAAATGGCCTTTTTCAAATTGTCTTGGGCCTTGGGTGTTTATATATATATATGTATTTATTACAAAATAATAGTATCGTTGAGTTAGTATCCCATAATTAAAGTTAAAACTTACTTTGGGGCTAGCTCAATGTGATTTGTTCTTATTTATCTGTCTATTAGGTCCTTTTTTGTGCAGGTGGTTGAGCTCAGAAGACAGTTCAGTAGATAGTTTATAGTTTCACAGGGATAGCCACATTTACGTACCTCCGAAGGAATGTAACCCCATATGTGTAGGTTGTAGTTGCATCTGCCGGCTTGAATAACACCCGAAACTGTTATCAGTTATTACACATTCCCTTTCAGTCACAAATCTAGATTTATTAACTTCTTTCAGTCATAATCGCTATGTCATCGGAAATCGTGCGAGCGTTTTAAGCTCAAGGTAGACGAATTGGTTCGCTGAAACTGCCTGTCATCTATCCATACCTTGGGTATGGTCAGAAAAAATAAGAAATAAAAACTACTTATATACTATCTTTTTCTTCTTATATTTAAGAGCTGGGCTCTTGTCGGTAGAGTGCTTTCCATGTTAAATTTAAACTAGCACTTTGCATATTTTTTTTTATTTGTTTGTAATAATTCCTCGTAAATTGTAGTTTGTAGTATTGTAAGTAGATTGTTGTTTTTCGTGTATGTAAGTGGTGTCAGATTTTTCAAGCTGCCTAAAGGCATCTGACATAGCTTGACGACTGCCATTCAATGACAGCCGGGACCAACGGCTTTCACGTGCCTTCCGAAGCACGGAGGAGCTCGAGAAATTTTTGTACCACTTTTGGTCACCCATCCAAGTACGGACCACGCCCGGGGTTGCTTAACTTGTGAAAACGCTAGCAATGCGCACTCCCACCGGGCCACCGAGCTCCTGTAAGTAGATAAAGGAACATGTCAAAAAAAATTTAATCAAAAGAACTCTCTCAGCGCGCTGTAGAGAGTTCTTTTGACCAACTTTTTTTTCGACATTTTCGTTAAGTGTAGAGTGTACACCTACAAGTAAAAGTAAGCTATAAATTAGCAAAACCTTTATCATCCACAACCCTTTACATCCCACTGCTGGGAATAGGTTTCTTAAACATTTTTTTAGATTGGTATTTCTAATAAATTAAATGTGCTGTGTTATAATATAAACTTAAATTACTGTATACTTATAACGTATTTTACTATTGAAATTGAAATAATACACTTATCATAACTTATCACGCCTGTTCCCGCTACTTGCTACGATCCTGATAGACTTCTCTCGCTTCATTTACACTCTTCACTCACTTCAAGCATGCCCGCCGGGTACTTCTAACCTCTCCTTTTTAGGGTTCCGTAGTCCACAAGGAACCCTTACAGTTTTGTCATGTCCGTCCGTCCGTCTGTCTGTTCGTCCGGGCTCGTACTCCGTCGCTACTGCACCGATTCACGAAATTGGTGGAGAGATAGATGTTGAAGTTCCAAAAGTTGGTTTTTAAAATTATAAAAAAATGTTTTTTTTTAAAGCCTCCCTCCCATCTCCCAAAAGTGAATTTAAAAAATTAAATTGAACTAACCCCAACGTGTGGGGTATCGATGAAAAGGTCTTTTAAAATGCATCAAAAACTGCTTTGAACTTATGTACTTAGATCAAACCCCCCAGTCTTGAGATAATCTAATACAAAGTAAAAAATTTGAGGTGTCCCCCCCACCGTAACTTTTGTAATATTACTAAAATAATTCTGAAAAAAAAGTGGTATTTACCCCAAGTATGTACTTTCAATTAAAACTATAGCGGTCTCGGTATCATAGATAGTTATTTTTTTATACGTCATTAATCGTAAACCGCAATTTACCTTTAGAACTTTTATATTATGTTACTTGCTCTACGGAACCCTTCATGGGCGAGTCTGACTCGCACTTGGCCGCTTTTATTCAAGAATGTCTTTTTTATAAAAAACATACCGTGTGTGTTTTGCTAAAACGAAAACACACACAGCGCGTTTTTTAGCAGTCGAAGCGTAAGAGAGATTTACAAAATCCATTTGTTTATATGGCACAGCCGTTAGAATCAGTTACGAAGCGAAAACTAAACAAAAAGAAATATTACTTTCCAATAAGTTTATTGCCAAAGTTGCATTTTATCACGCCGTTAGCGCTTGTTTTGCGAACTCTACCGGTACCAAAAAGTCAAAACATCCATTAAGCAGCAAAGGGAAATTTATAGTTCTTTTTTTTGTGAACCCTATATGCGAAAAGAAAAAAAAACCTGATGATATGCGAATGATTTCTCGAAGTTGAAATATTAGGTCGTTGACAAAATAAAAACGACATCACAGATTCCAGGATTTAACAGCACAAGCTGACAGCGATGGCGATAAATATACATTCGGAAGCTTTACTTATTTCATCACAGCCTGTGGTCTGCTGGTAATGGCATTAAATCACTCAAGCAATCATCCTCATCATCATCAGGTCTTTTTTAGTCACCACTGCAGGAGCACGACCCTCTCTGTACTACCAGAGTTATACTTGGCCAGAGCAGTCAGAGGATTGGCCTGCACTCTCCACGCTGGCCATAAACTTTGTTTAGCTTGTGTTTCCTACGTCGACTTCTATTGACTCCCATTGTAGTGTAGCGAAAAGCCATAAAGCCGATACAGATCTGGTGTTCACTGCAGCCAACTGCATTTTGCATTTAACTGCAGGTTTAATCCCATTACCAGCAAACCTAGTATACAAGTTTAATTGGAATTTATGTGGAGTATAATTGTGCGAAAACTTGCTCTATTCTATTCTATTCTATTCTGAATTAAAATTTTACAGAATAAGTAGCTGAAAATAAGACGGTGACGTGCATTTTCCCTTTGCTCTTGGTATTTTAAGGCAACAATACTGGCTTTAGAGACGGCAATGAATGAATTCTTTTTTTTTTTAATTCTTAATGTATACATTTTTCAATGCACGATAACATCTCTTATTCTGAACGGCCAGCATTGTTGCAACTCAAAAAGGCACCATGAGTGCGTTGAAAAATTTGATGTTCTAAGATAAGTAACCTTATATGTAATTTATTTATACTCGTAGAACTACTTATTAGCTAACGTTGGTGCCTGAAACATCAGAATGAAAAAGACCCTATTACTGAGACTCCGCTGTCTGTCTGCCGTGACAAACAAACCGTGATAGCGAGACACTTGAAATTTTCATCGTTTATTATGTATTACTGTGGCCGCTATAACAACAAATACAAAAATAAGATATAGTTAAAAATCAAAGGGATCGTCATTAAAGAAACATGATTTTTTCATTGTTTTAAAACAGAGGTAGAAAATCTTTATTGCACCACATAACATTTACAATACATATACGGATCCAACTCGCACTTGACTGGTTTGTCTTATTTATTTGCGCTGTCGTTTACGTCAGCGTTGACCAAAATGCTTTATCTGCCCCCATTAGAAATAAAGACATGTGATAACAAGATAGTGTGTGTATATATGGTGTGTTCAGGGTTGTGAAATTTCCGGCCAAATATTACCACACCATTAAGAGTCGCCTTACCCTAGACAGATTCCGAGTTTCCCATACAAACGTAGTCTACGTTTTATTTTGAAACGACTTGTCAGATTTCGGTAAATATTTGTAACTTTAAAGAAATTACAAATGTCTACTAGGGTTATAATTTGTTTTCACAGTCAAAATATGATCTTGAAAGAGAATATAGTGTATTGTATCATTTTTGACTATCAATATGGAGAACTTTTACACCCTTATATTTTCTTTCAAGTTCATATTTTGACTGTGAAAACCAATTATAGCCCTAGATATATGCAATTTCTTTACATATATATATACTATCACGCCTGTTTCCCACAGGGAGAGGCAGAGATTATGGACCTCCACTTGCTACGATCCTGACAGACAGACCTCTTTCGCTTCACCTACACTCAAAAAAAACCTTTTTATATAAGTATGCCCTTCGGTTACGATTTCATTTGTTCAAAGTCACAGTTTTTTACCGAAATCTAACATGTCGTTTCAAAATAAAAAAGCGGCCAACTGCGAGTCAGACTCGCCCATGAAGGGTTCCGTAGCAGCAAATAACATTTTACGATTAAAGACGTATTAAAAAAAAAATACTTACTAGATCTCGTTCAAACTAGTTTTCGGTGGAAGTTTGCATAGTAATGTACATCATATATTTTGTTTAGATTTATCATTCTCTTATTTTAGAAGTTACAGGGGGACCAACATTTTACCACTTTGGAAGTATCTCTCGCGCAAACTATTCAGTTTAAAAAAAAAAAATTATATAGAAACCTCAATACCATTTTTGAAGATCTATCCATAGATACCATACACGTATGGATTTGATAAAAAAAAATTTAGCTTCAGTTCTAAGTATGGGGAACCCCCGAAATTTATTGTTTTTTTTTTTCTATTTTTGTGTGAAAATCTTAATGCGGTTCACAGAATACACCTACTTACCAAGTTTCAACAGTATAGTTCTTATAGTTTCGGAAAAAAGTGGCTGTGACATACGGACCGACAGACAGACATGACGAATCTTTAAGGGTTCCGTTTTTTGCCATTTGGCTACGGAACCCTAAAAAGTGCAGTATTAGCGCACACCGTAAACAAATATTTAACAATAACAAGTACGTACACATCAGTCGCAATAAATTTGCAAAATTGTACAGGTATTAGGTATTTATATGGCCGTAGGAAGCCATAACAGCACAGGTTTTAAATGAGTAAATAATAATAAAACTATTAAAGTTATATACTTTTCTATTTGTGACGAAAAAATATGACATGTAAAATGACAACAGATTGTTTACAGTATGTGCTAGTGCCGCCATTTACGCCGAATATTGCGAAATATATAGGACATATTACGAAAAATTCGGCGTAAATGGCATGGCGTCAATAAACAATTCAAGTATTTATCGTCTTGTAACAGAAGGAACAAAACAAGTATATGAAACTCTTCACAAAAGTTTCTCGAGCAATGAGGGTTCAAATAAGATATTTGTTTCCGAGCGAACCGCCCGGAACGGCTTTTACGAATTCGATAGATTGTTATCGAGTCTTATCTTGTGGCTTCGAGCCAAGGGATTGTAGGTACATATCGTATGGCGACTTTATTTATAAGGAAAGTTTATTGTTTTCACAACTATTCCTTTGTTTTCGTTCTTATCTTTTTGGCAGTAAAAAGGTAATTAGTTCTCTTTCTAATAAAATTATGAATAATGCACTAAGAGCCGAATAAAAAAAAATTGTTATAAACTTCTGTCTGATTTAAGGTCAAAAAGGCTTTGGATTAGGAAAAAAAAATTGTAAGTACAAGATTGGTTTTGTTCAGTTTTAGTTTGACCAGTGGGTGCTAACGTCATCTGTGAAAGACAATCGTTGTGGTCACACCACAACATTTGATTTTGCTGAGCGGACACCATTTTGGTACATTTATAATATCATTTTATTATTGTACATAATTTGTAATAGTTGGTTAGTACCAAATAAAGACTTTTTCTTTCTTTATTTATTTCGTCAGCGTGGCACCGTGGTTTTTTAAGTGAAAACTTCTTTAGCGGCGTTGTGAACTTTTTTTGTAATGGGTAAAAAATGTTAAACTCGCGTCAGGACACGTGTCCTGATCGAAAATTAGTAAGACGGATGGAGAGTAGACAGCCGGCGCGGCGTAGGAGAGGATGTATCCCCCTCTCTTTCTACGACGCGGCGAAAATGTATGCCTGCGCCTGCTGTTTCGTTTAGCTGAGAGATAAACTTTTTAATGTAATATAAAATGTCATGTTTGTGTACGATAGCGCAATAAATAAATATTGTATTCTACCACATACTCGTAAAGGATAGTACTTTTATACTGATAAATTAAAGCAATTCGTGCAGAATTATTCCCTAACTATTCCAAAATATCAAAAATGCACAACGTTAATATTCAATTTTTCACTTCTGCCGGCACTCCCGGAGTGCAACCCGTCGTTTTTTTATTTATTTACTTATGGCGTTTTTCTTACTTATTTTATTAAATCAACTTTATTAGAACAATTGTAAATGGTCAACCGAAAGGTGGTGAAGAGACAAGTGACACTAAAGTAGAAGCAAAAATAATATTTTAATACTTACTTACCTAGTATTTGAAACTTTAAGGCCCCGCCGGTTCAGAGCCCAAAAAACTGCGAGTGTTTTTAAAAAATCACTGCTAGACTTTTCTACAGACACTCATAATATTCAAAATACGATTTTTGAGCATTTTTGGCTCGAAAAATAAAATTACAAACATTCCTCTAAATTTGCCTAAATTTGCCTTTATAATACATATTACTATTTTATACAATTACCTTTTTATATCTTCTATCGTGCTTCGGAAGGCACGTCAAGCTATGTCAGATGCCTTGAGGCAGCTTAAAAAAACTGACACCAGTGTTGGCCACTTACACACAATAAAAACAAAACAAACAACCTTTTTAAATGAAAATTACACCAAAAAAATGTATTATCTAAATATCTAGTCGTTTTGGCTACAAAAAAAATATATAATACAAAAAAAAATAAAAAAATAGAACACAGTGAAATATTCGTCGAGGGCGAAGAAAGGCCCGGAGCCGAGCTCGACAATATTTCGCAGTGTTTTATTTATAATTTTTTTAGAAAGAATACTGTGAATTTGTAGGTTAGTTTTCTTGATCGAAGCTTAAACTTGTATAAACTCGAAACATTTTTGATAGGTAGTGGCAGCGGTTAGTGTCATGAAACAAAAAACGTAGAATGTTCTACTTTCTTTTTTCCTCTCAGACCAGCACAGCTTAAGGCCGTACCCGAATTTTCCGGGGTCCAGTGCTGCCCCCATTTAAAATAAATCATTTCAAAGAAAACGGAGACATCATTTAAAATTTTGCAACTACCAAGTCCTAGATAACTCTTCAAAGTATTTTATGAACTACTGTTTACAATTTAAAGTGAGAACGTTAAGCTTTACTACGCACATTTGCGAAAAACGGCCACTTTTGGCTAATGTGCGTAGTAAAGCTTAACCTTCTCATTATAAACTGTAAACACTACCTAGTTCACAAAATAGTTTGAAGGGTTATCTAGGACTTGGTAGTAGCAAAATTTTAAATGATATCTCCGTTTTCTTTGAAATGATTTATTTTAAATGGGGGCAGCACTGGACCCCGGAAAATTCAGGTACGGCCTTAATAGGAATCTATAAGGTCGAGAGAATTGAAAAATAGGTATTTATACAATCTATTGCTGTCGCGCTGTGCCCGAACAACAATCGAGCGAGTGCGATGGAGTCAACTGCAGCTCGGACCGAAAATACCTACAAAAAGTGCACAAAATCAACGTTTCGTAGTCCCCTGATTGTTCCTCCAAAACTTAACTAATTAAATTTATTTTTTAGCTGTGTTCCTATATTTTCTTTTTATAATATAATCTTGTGATATTTGTTTGCTAGATGTTTAAACACAGTAGAAACTTTAATAATTTATCAGGTTTATGAAGGTTCGTATTAGTTTTAATAATTAAATTATGAAAAAAAAGGGACGTGCCAATTTCATAGATTTTTTCGAAAAAAATCATTGCACTACTGGCACCATCGGCGAGCAATTAGGGGACTACGTTTGTATGGAAATACGGCCGATCGATTTCCTCTTAAGTCCGTACCTAAATTTTCCGGGGTCCAGTGCTGCCCCATTTTAAATAAATCATTTAAAAAAACGGAGATATCATTTAAAATTTTGTTACTACCAAGTCCTAGATAACCCTTCAAAGTATTTTATGAACTACTGTTTACAATTTAAAGTTAAAACGTTAAGCTTTACTACGCACATTTGCGAAAAACGGCCACTTTTGGCAAATGTGCGTAGTAAAGCTAAACGTTCTCATTATAAACTGTAAACAGTAGTTCATAAAATACTTTGAAGGGTTATCTAGGATTTGGTAGTAGCAAAATTTTAAATGATGGCTCCGTTTTCTTTGAAATAATTTATTTAAAATGGGGGCAGCACTGGACCCCGGAAAATTCAAGTATTGAATAAACATATGATTTTTTGATTTAAAATATTTGATTATTTATTGTTTGTTTATAGGCAGCGACAATATGTTACCCAACTCAAACCGCAAACCGCTTACCACGCGACTTCGTGTAGATACAAGTTATAGCAGACAGTTGACTGACTACTAAGTATATAACCACGGTATAAGTATATAACCAAGAAACAACAGCAATTTCCAGTAGCCGAACTTAGGAAAGTGCGGTTTTGTTAAGAACTGTGGGTACATTGACTGATGGTTCAATAAAGTTGTAGAGACAGTTGGATTATTCGTCACGCAAGAGTTTAGTAATGTGACAAGTATTGGAAGAAATACCATTATTTGTATTGGAAATAAAAATAGTGTTGTTATATTGCTTTTTTGTTATTACACTCTGAAAAATAAGCATATACTTACAGCGGTATCATAAATATATAAAGTTTTTAAGATCTAAAAGAGTTGAACTTTTATTTTGACTAGCTAATTGGGTCTTACCACAGGTCTTACTGACGATCCTTATGAAGTAGCCTTTGGCTGCAAAACCGATGAAAAATCATCGTGTATTATACTTAGACTACCTAATTGAAAGAATTGGATCTTGTCTTCGTTCACAGCCCTAAGGCTGGTTTCAGAGTCACGCGTTTGAACAGCGCCGTCCAGACGCGCGCGCTTGGAATTACACTAGACAGTAGCCGCCGTTTCATAGGCACGCCGTTCAAACGCGCCGTCCGTAAAGCGCGCGCCGTTGGATAGCGCTGCCCAAGCGCGCGCTGTCCGAACTCCTCTGCTGGCAGTTAGCGTTTCAGAGTGACTCCGGTCAGACGCGCTGTTGCGTACAGTCAAGTACAGTTAAAACAAAAAACTAATACCCGACTACGAGAAACTTCTTACTGAAAAGTTTAAATTATCCAATTAATGCAAACTCCGCAGTTATTTAAGGCTAACAATGTTTACATTTTTGAAATTTACTTTTGCAGACTTTTCATTTGAAATCCCACTCGTTATCGAAGCAAAAAAAATTTTTTTTGATACAACCGTTTTTTTATGTAACATTCATCATATTTATTTTATACTCGTACATACAAAATGTAGCCTATGTCACCCGGACGATAATGACGGATCGATTGACATCTCATTTGTGAAAACTGGATAAATAAGTACATACATATGTACATAGCAGACATTACTCTTCCGTGGGCTTTGCCGTAGTCGGATGATGAGTAATGATTTCATCGATACTGATCGACCAAGTTCAGCTAAGATGTTTGTAAGACTTATTTCGGCTAGTGATATGGGGATACTATTTACACTAGATCGCAGTAAAGTACTTTCCAATTTGTATAGTAATTCGTCAAAAGATATTGACGAAAGGCGAAAATAATAATAAAAACTGTAACTATCCTCTCGTAAATCGGAGAACGATGTTACAGAGGCGCCTCTCAGTAACCTTTTGGCATTAAAAGGACCAAAAAGGACCTGCTTAAATCATTACTCTTCCATAGGCTTTGCCATAGTCGGGTAATGAATGAGTAACGATTTCATCGATACGACCAAGTTCGGCTAAAATGTTTGTGAGTCTTCTTTCGGCTGGTGATATGAAGATACGAATCACACTAGATCGCAGTAAAGTACTTTTTAATTTGTATAGTAATTCGTCAAAAGATCTTGATGAAAGGCGAAAATAATTATAAAACCTATCTTCTCGTAAATCGGAGAACGATGTTACAAAGGCGCCTCTCAGTAACCTTGTGGCATTAAAAGGACCAATTTGCAATCTTCTACGACGTCGCTGCTGCACTCTTTTCCATAAAAAATAAATAGCTTATCCTGTTATTATGTTTGTGCCCATGACGACGACTATTACACAACTGTACTGAATTATGTGGAAACCAGACAATTCACTCATATATATAATTTGAGTTAATAATGTGGAAGCCAAGTGGAAGCCAAGAAGAAGCGAATAAATGGAATTTTGCACTTGGCTGTACATTACAACGAAACGCGTAATACTGAAACTTGTTTCACAACGGTCCACCGGTCAAGCGCGCGCTGTTGAAACGCGTCGGCCAACGGCGCGTTTCGCCGGCGTCACTCTGAAACCAGCCTAACTAGGTGTATATGTACGTATAATAGTACTATGATTTCCACCTACCTAATAGCAAAGGTAGTGCCATCTTTATCATCCTCTCTATTTCTTCTCTTCCTGCATATGTACAAATACAGATAAACTATCACGTCACTATCCCTAACGGGGCAGACAGAGCCTAGAGCGGTAAGACCCATGCCACTTTTAGCATGATGGTAGGCATAAAGGTGGAAAAGGGAAATTATAATAGTGATGGTTTGCTAATCGCATCGCCTATTCATATGATTCAGATCCCATTCCCTCGATCAGCTTTTACGGTCTACACGGAAAGAGAAGCAGCTAGTAGACATTCCATGTTTTTCTCCCAAACCAGCAAAGAAGATATGTACAGCTATAGCGCCGCAGCTCAGTGTTGTCATAGAAATATTAAGTACTAATATACAGAATGGAAACTAACCCACCCACGAGATGACGTTCTGCTGCAGATATGGAAAGATATACAATAAAAATAAGGGTTAATAGCTATGAATCTAACATAGCTAGTTGTCAATAACCCATACAATAATGACGGATATAATAAGTTAGTCAGGTAAAACGTGTTGATCTACGGTAGCCCTATGTTTTATCTATACACGGACGTGTGTGAGCGTTCTTTGTGTCTATGGTTGTGTGAAAATTTTGGTAGTCAAGAATAGACCTTCAGAGCTGTGTCGGAAACACACAGTCGACCATTGTCACAGAATTATTAGAAGTTTTTCATACAGAACGGAGGTTCCGTTCTGTATGTAAAACTTCTAATAATAAGGCTCCTAAGGCTCTCCCCCGTCCTCCCTTGTCGAGGGTGTTGAGCGGACGGATACACACACATTGACGTGTACACGGATGTATAGTTTCGTTTGTAGTAGTGTAGGCATAATGATACTCCGCTTCTATGAAGTGCCATACCTGTGCCATTGGCACAGTGCCGTCGATTTCGGGCGGCTTATTCCTGCGTACTGAGACTTTTCTTTTTAATTGCCCTACTGTGGTTTTCACTTACCTAATAGCACAGGTAGTGCCGTCTTCATCATCCTCTCTCTTTCGTCTCTTCCTGCGTATGTACAGATATGCGCCAATCGCGAACAGGACGGCTATAGCGCCGCAGCTCAGTATTGAGATCAAGACTACGTCACGTGTCTTCATTTTAATGCCTGAAAGAAAGAAAATATATGTTGAAAGAATAAAATTTATTTACTAAAGAAGGAGAGAAGATCTTTGCCCAGCAGTGGGACAGTGAAAGTTAGGAAAATAAATTTTTAAATCTGACGGCTGATGCCACAAAACCTGACATATTCGCCAAATTTCTAGGTCTTCAGCCTTGTTCTTTAGCGCTTGATATGACATGACCCCTGCCTTTTACCCAAAGGTTGACTAAACAAAGCTTATAAACATTAATGAGACCTATCCAACCTGTCTAGCCAGCGTGGAGAGTGTAGGCCAAATCCTCTGACTGCTCTGGCTTATATTTGTCTCTGGTAGTACAGAGAGGATCGTGCTCCTGCAGTGGAGTCTAAAAATACCTGATTATGAACTAATTGACACAGTCAATTAAGAAAATAACTCGAACAATCTTTAAGCACCTTTCTCAAGTCTTTACAACTTAATTTAACAAGTACAAAACAAAACAGTTGTTACGAAGTCTTTTGCACTGAGATAAGTTCACACAAGAGTTGTTAGCCAAGATGGCGTGTGAATCCCTTACTTTTTCCGGATGTCCGGTTGTACAATTTAATTTAATTTAATACTCTTTATTGTTTTAAAGTAAAAACATACTTTTAACAAATGGCGGACTTAATGCTAAGAGCATTTGCTCCCAGTCAACCAGGATAAACAGAAAAATAATTTGGTCAGCGCAAAAAGCAAAATTAATCAATTATGACTACCGATTCAATAAATACTTCATATAACATATTAAGAACATATACATAAAACATTACATTACTATATACTATATATCAGAAAAAATATCTACTTATACAATACGTACCATTATATTATACCTACACATATTATATAATAACATGTATAATCAATTTTGAGAACTGAATGATGATGACTTTACGGAGGAAGGGAGTTGAAAAGATAAGCATGAACTTTCCTTTTAAAAGAGAATTTGGTAGAAATTTCTCTGATGTCAACGGGTAAAGCATTTCAGAGCCGTGAAGCTTGGAGAGAAAAGGAGTTAGACATAAAATTTATCCGGAAAAGAGGGATAAAGAGTTGACGTGTTTTATTGTAACGTAGTTGTCGATCATGAGTGTCTGAAAGATAATTGAATTTACATTTTAAATATTCAGGAAAGACAGAATTTGTAAGAATAGAGAAAAGGGTACACAGTAACCGAAGTTCCCTGCGTTGACGGATAGGAAGCCAATTAAGCTCTGAACGATAAGAGTATTTACGAAGACAGAAGATAAAACGAATACAATTATTAAGAATTCGATCAAGACAATCCCGGGTTGCCAGAACTTAAAAATTACGCAATGATTGTGGCGCCACATGCAACACCTCTAGTGAGTGTACAGAATACGTTTTATTAACCCCCGATAAAAAAGAGTCTGACTGTCTGTCTGTGACATCGTAGCGCTCGAATGGATGGACCAATTTCAATGTAGTTTTTTTACTTGAAAGCAAGTTTCCTTGCGGTGGTTCTTAGCTATGTTTAATGAAAATCGGTTTAGCCGTTTAAAACTTATTGGGGGTTAACGCTTGATAGTCAGGGCTTTCCCTAGCAAATAATAGATGGCGCTACGGATATCAAATCGTATCGTTAGTTCCGCTACTGTACACTAAATAGCGTTATTGACAGCCAGGGTTTTTTCCATTTGCTCAGCAATAAACTTGTTAGTTATGAACTTATTTCCCTTACTTATCTTTGGAGAAGAAAATACCAGAAACAGGACCCCGATATCAACACAGGTACGAATGCAATATGAAGATAACATGACATAGGTATGTAATATGAGGAGAATATTTAAAAAAGTAAATTTTCCTGGTTGGTTGCCAGTTGGCATTCCTATATGATTTCGGCTTATCAATTTATTCAGGTGGAATTTATGGTGTAAAAATGCAACCTACTTTCTTGCGACTTGGCACCAATCCACAGGGAGAGTTTAAGATATATCAAAAAGTAAGAAAGGGAGACCTGTGATAGGGTTTAAGGGAAACATGAATTTTCGGGGTCCAGTGCTGCTCCCATTTGAAATAAAGTATTTGAAAGGAAACGGTGATATCATTTCAAATTTTGTTTTAGTAAGCCCTAGATAACCCTTCAAACTATTTTATGAACTACTGTTTACAGTTTAAAGTGAGAACGTGAAGCTTTTCTTCGCAAATTTGCTGACCATGCAGCTTTGGCTTCCGTTGCATAGGATATTTCCGATGTGGGCTGTTGTATTATCTTATTAAATAGTTTTTGAACACTTTGAACGGAAGACAAAAAGGCTGGCAGGGTAACACTGGACATTTTGCGGATTCCTAGTCCTCCTAACCTAACTGGCAAGGAGGCTTGGTTCCAAACACGCTGGCTATTTAAATCGATATTCAGAATGGTGGACAATTAATTTTGGATTATGCCGTCTAATTTTGAGAGTAGGTCCGGATATTTCCAGGGATGGCTGCATCGTAGGTTGTAGGTAAAATTGGGGACAAAAAGGCAGTGTTTTAATATAGTAAATATACAAAATCCATTTGGCTCTGAACGCCGATTTGTATGGGAAGCCGAATTTTTTTTTTCGTTTTTCGTCAATTGTTTTTAGGGAAAGTACTTCAGTATCATGGACTGAACTTGCTCCAAATATTATGCCGGTGTTTTAAAAGTAACCCTGTATTCCGGTTCTTTTTTGAGCAATGGTTTTCATCTAGATAGAGTCCCAAACGCCACAACGAATTTCATTCAAAAATAGGCATTATTGAACAAGCGACATAATACCGAAATATAAAAAATAATTTTTGGCGTCCTATACTAGTTGACCGAGTTTGTATGGAAGCAAAAAAATATTTCTCATAATTCGATATATATTCCTTGGGGAAAGTTGTTGAGTATCAAGAACTTAATCCACTCTTAAAATAGTTTCAGTATGTTTTGTAAGACGTAATTAATGATTCTTATTGCATGATTTAAATTTAGCTAAGGGTAAACTTTTCTAAAATTAAATTTAAAAACATAAAATTCATTTCACTTTCGTCATACATACAATTAAGCAACGGAAACGTACCGCCCTAATGCGAATATAATTCGTTTGCAGCACATTTGTCAAAGGCAGGCTTTGGCAGCCGACCAATTTATTCGTAATTACCCCTTGAACAAGTGGTCGCCTAACGTGCTGTAGTATTTAATTCCAGACTAAAAAAATAGATTACACATTGGCTTTAAAACTTACTGAGAAAATAATTTAAACTAATCTTAAGCTTTATTTTCTTTCAAAATTACATATAGGTACATCCTACCTAAATTCAAGTTAGTATAAAGTTTACACTTCCATAAAAACTTGAATGGAAGTGTAAACGAATATTTGACAGCTAGAATGCAATTTTTTATTGAGGGAGTCAGTGAAACACAAAACGTGTAGATTCGAATCACACGGAGATTAACATTGCATCGTACCTTATTTTTGTAACGTTTGACGTAGAAAAGTTAGAACCTTTGTCAATAGTTTTTGTACGGCGCAGGCTTCGGTTTTCACCTAGGCCTACGCCATACACGAAGAGATGATGTTGTTGAGGTTGGTTGATGATGATGGTATGGAGACACAAGACCACGTCACGTAGAAACTGGTTTATTGTTGATATAAATTACATGTTGTAGAGCTGGGTGTGACGAATCCTTTCTCGATCGCTGCTCGATAGTGTCTCTTTGATTGCTATTATTAGATTTAAAATGTTATGTTAAAACAGCTGACACGCGACCTACATTGTATGTAGCCGCGTGCAGCCGAAATGTGCGAGCATAGCTCGTACAGTTTTCTAAAAGTTCCAACATAAATAAAAAAGAAGCGTGAAGAAAATCTCTGCAATAAATTGAGACGCTTCGCTCTCTTCTCTCACACGGTCCATAAGTAAACAGACATCAAATAAGACGAAATCTAGATATTCGATATGGATAGCAGTAGTGATTTTAATCTTTTTTATTCATTCTTTGAAGTTTCATGATATTTAATCAGGATTACGAAACGGGAAGTTGTCCAATTGGGACGTACCCACGCGGCTAATGTTGATCGCATGTCAGTTCAGCCGCTCGCGACAGACGCGGGACACGGAAGTGACTCCATACATTTTCATACTACGACTATGGCCGCAACAACCGCAATGATTGCAGCGGCTTGCACCAGACGCGGGGCATGGATTTGACTCCATACATTTTCATACTACAACTATGGCCGCAATAACTGCAATGATTGAGCGACTTGCGCCAGACGCGGGGCATGGATTTGACTCCATACATTTTCATACTACGACTATGGCCGCAATAACCGCAATGATTGCAGCGGCTTTGGCAGACGCGGGGCATGGATTTGACTCCATACATTTTCATACTACGACTATGGCCACAATAACTGCAATGATTGAGCGGGTCGCGTCAGACGCGGGGCATGGATTTGACTCCATAAATTTTCATACTACGACTATGGCCGCAATAACCGCAATGATCGCAGCGGCTTGCAACAGACGCATCGGTCGCAATACACGAAAGTCAATCTGGATAAATGTACTTTTCAGTAAAGCGGTCGTTACTTTATCCGATTTGAAGGAATCATAACAAGGAAATCGGAAGATGTAATCGAAATTAGAACTGATTGGATCCGATTTAAATAAAAAAGGACATTCCGACCGCTCTACTTTCTTGTAATCTGTGAATTCATTCCGCAACGTGTTAAATGGAAATAACCTTATAATAAAAGCATTAAAGATAGTTTTTGTGTGCGACGCTGTCGGTCACGCGCCTCGATTTTTGATGCAGTTTAGTAGGTATAGTGTGATTCTAGTGATCACTAACAATTTAGGAACTTTACTGTTCCTTGTTAGAGTGCCTACAAATTGGATAGTGTAATAAACGCTTAAGATATTTCTTGTATAGTCGGGTTAGTTTTATAAACATAATAATATATTTTTAGGATCCCTTTTACTTTTAGTATCAAGCATCTAAACGCTCTAAGCCCGCCCGCCGCACTCAATAAGAAGACCATTAAATCAATATTTACTTCCATTTTAGGAGAGATAGGGCACGGAACTCATCAATAAAAATTTACTTAGAGAGGTTTGAGCGATCTCAAAGGTTTACAAAGGATAATGTATACCTATATACCATTACTAACTTCGGTCGTTAAGGTTGCTACACACATATTCGGGCCAGCATTACCATCATCATCATCATTTCAGCCGCATAACGTCCACTGCTGGACATAGGCCTCTCCCAATGTTTCCCAAAATGACCGATCTAGAGCGGCCTGCATCCAGCGCTTTCCAGCGACCTTGGTCAGGTCGTCTGACCACCATCATTACCAGTTCGGTAGTATTTGTCGACCAACAAAGCCGACCTGAATCAATTATACCGCCTTTTTCTTCGCACATTCATCTACATAGGTATATTCGATTTTACCGCCCAGCTGTGCCGATTAATGCCGTTCCACATATGCGTGTAGCAACCCTGACGGAATAGACTGAGCTACAAACCCGATATTTTGACCAGTCTAAGGCCAAAACTGCATTGAAGATTAGCGCGGATGTGATCTGTTTTAAGATTGATTGTTAATTATGATGCATCGTTCGTTCGGGTCGTTTTTTTTTTTTTTTTTTAATATCCGTTTATGTCCCATTGTTGGGCAAATGCCTCCCCTTTGATGAGATGGAGAAACGAGTTGTCCGCTTTCGATAAAGAATGGAGGGAATCAGCCGAGGATAGAACTTTATTATTTATTTAACTTAATTACAAAAATGTAACAGGCGGACTTAAGGCCTAGAACCTTTTAAGAGAAAAAAGGTTGAATTAATAAAATAAGTAAAAAACACTATCTATTGACCTATTTAAAAACATGTAGAAATAGGTTTGGCTATCTCATAATGTTTTTTTTAAAGGCCACTAGATAAATATATATATATATAGGGACAAATCACACTGATTAAGCTAGCCCCAAAGTAAGTTTTAAACTTGTGTTATGGGATACTAACTTAACGATACTATATTTTCCAACTTGCCCTGGCTGGGGATCGAACCCAGGACAGTTTAGCGTGTTAACCATTACGCCACGGAGGTCGTCGAATATGGCTTTAAATAGTATTTTATTTATTCAACTTTATTACAAAAATCGCTAACGGTCAACCGAAAGGTGCAGACAAGTAAGACCAAAGTAGAAGCAAAAATAAAATTTTAATAAGTACTTACCAAGTACTTGAACCAATATTACTTAACTCTCGCAGGTTTGCTAGTAATTTGAGTGCTGCCATCTCTGTGAGCAGCTGGTACTAATAATTTGTCTACCAGTTTCTGCTATTTAACGGGCTTTTCAATAATTTTGTATGATGTTGGATATCTGTTACGTTATTAATTATACTATGTTTGACTGTGCGTTCCGCAGTGTCCACCGTAATGCCGGTAAGTAACTTGAAGAGACATTAAATAAGTTTTATACAGAGGTTTTATAGCTTTGAATATGACATAGCTTGACAACTGTCATACAATAATCACAGGCGTTCAGGTAAAATGCGTTGAACTAACGGCAGCCCTGCGTTTTACTCACTCACGGTTGTCTGAAAATTTAGCTCCGATTGTATGGAGTGTCAGAGCTGTAGGCATAGTAAATATCAAACCGTATGTACGACTATTAACACACACATGGACAAAGCCGCTGTAACAACATTCCAACCACTTGTTCGATATAAAAGAGTTGGGCTGATGCCAAACTTCTTTGATGTAATGCAGGCTCTGCACTGCGTACCTGACTATTGATATAGCTTACTCGTAAACCTAAACTGAAAGGTACACTCTGAGCTTGGTAGACAGAGCCTAGGCTTTGTCTACCAAGCTCAGAGCACCAAGCCAGCTTGGCATTTTTCATTAGGGCCATAATAACAAAAGGCCGCGTGTAGCTTAAAAAAGGGAATCAAAATATCTCGATCGGCTTTTATGATCTGCGCGGGACGAGAAGCAGCTGGTACATTCTACTTTTTTTTTGCTCAGACCAGCATGAAAGTTCAAAAGCTGAAAGTGTCTTTTTGGTATTATGGGACTATGCCTGTCTCGTAATGTATAAAGACGTGATACTCGTAAGAACGCACCCAAGTAAGTATATAAGCACAGAGTAATAATATACTACGTACAAATATAAGTTAAACTAGCTCCAGAAAATTAAAGTACCAAATCATTTACCAAAAACCACTACTCTATTCTTGAATAAAAAAAAAATATTTGCGAGGTCGAATAGGCCCACTAAAGGAATCCCCGATGACGTCACAATTAGAGTCTGGATGCCCGCTGGGCCAATGCGGATCACGATGCGGCGCGGCATCGATCCGAGTGCATTTGAATAGGCAAGTTGACTTGTGCCAGTGCTAGTAGTCTAAGTATTAGCGTACATAAATTAAGAGTATAAAGTAAATTATTCGATTTCACTGTCCAGATTAGTTTAATTATTAATTATAATACAACATAACTCATTATCATTTTAGCCTTTAATTCGTTCGTCTTCGACCTCAATAATTCCTAGCTCTAGTATTCAGTTGGGACTGACATATCGTCTGATGAATGACCTCCCTCTTGTTGTCGTTCGGGGTTCTAAATAAAATATATCAATTTTATCAAATAATTTATAGGCAATATTATAGTCTTTATGTAAGTGAAATTCGACCTTATTTCTTGCTTTTCGATTGAGGTATTTTGCATGAATATGTAAATAGGATTTAGATTACCTCCGTGGTCCAGTAGTCACGGCGTTTGCCTTGTATTCCTGAGGTCGTGGGTTCAAATCCCACTGGGATGCATACTTTGCGAAAAGTTGTTTCCAGTATGGTTAGGATATTGCAGGCTTGAATTACCTGAATATCCAAAAAAGAAAGATGATTTCGTGCCTCGGAAGGCACGTAAAGCTGTGGTTCCCGAACGCCATGTAGCGTTGGCTTAAACCTATCCTAGGATTGATTCTGGTCTGGTTTGGGTTGCGGAGGACAGACGGCAGTCGCTCTATGTTAAAACCAGTAACTTGTCAAATTATCTAGGTTGGTAGCGGACCCCGGGTTAAGCATCACCGCTGAGGACGCAACTGGGAATGCGCTCTAATGATGATGTAAATAGGATTTAATTAAATTATGTCAAAGAGCAGGTATGATGACGGAGCCGAAAGGTATTAAAAGAAACTCAGTGACAAAATGACGTAAACTTATAAATTTTGTGCTTATCTATATTATTTGTAACAATTACTATGGTTTTAGATGATTTTCATAATCTGATATTCATCATAGTGCGTTCCTGGTTGTATCCTCAGATGCGCTGCTTTGGAGCTAATTAACTAACTAAAGAGCTAAGGAACTAATTAAACATTATTCTAAAAGAAATTATGCGAAACTTTATGTATGTAAAACGTAATTGTACTAAATGAAATTCTGACATCTTAAATGTATGCTATTGTACATTCGGACATATAAATATTCGGCCACACAAAAATTAAATAAAATGTTCTTTCAAATAAGATTCTGTCAAGTATGCCAAATGAAATTCGGAGCATCGAGATTCTGCCAGACAGATGGAACCCGGTTTATTAACTTAGCCACTCTTTTCTTACCGAGTGTAATTTTATTATATTTATTTATAACATTCGTGAGCACCTGCACATTTCTTAATAGGATCAGCTATTAAATTCCAATATATCTGTTTAACCCATTACTGTATATATGGCGAGGAGTGGCTACTACGGTTTTTTTTAATTAAAATATTTTCAGTGTTAAAGTCTACTTAGAATGTGTGGTGCTAAACTACCAAAATATAATTTTCTTATTAATCAAATACTTATCCTAGGGCATATCACGTCCGATTATAAAGATGCTGTCATACTGTACAAAGACTCTACACCATCTACAGCGATCTGTAAGCCGCTTGCCCAGCGAGGTGATTGTGGGCCAATCCTTCTTTTATTGGAAGAGAGCTTTAGTCCAGAAGTGAACTGATAAAGGCTGTTATAGACAAGATAAGCATTGATTGTGCAAGTAACTGTCCACGTTACGCGCTCAAACGGTTCACAATCGTATACCTGGATGTTTGCTGTATGGACGGATTTCACTGAAATGGCTTTGCTAGTTCAGTTATTGCATTACAAGTGTTCGCGAGGTCTACTGCTCTCACAGAACAAGTTACATGTTCAAGTAACTGTCCGCATTACGCGCAAGTCAACTTGCTCGTTCAAACGGTTCACAATCGTATAACTACAGATATTAATATGGTAAGACGGTGAATTCCGTTCTAAAATAAGACAACATATCGATTCGCCATTTTGTATTGTCTTGTTAGAAATTAGTGTTATTTTACAAGCTTTTAATGAACTTTCATTCTTATGTTTGAAGGTAAATAAGTTGTCTGTTTCAATATTTACAAAGTTTTTACAGCAAGACTGGCCTATTGGGAGTACGCATTAATTTTGATTTTAACGACCTTCGTGGCCTAGTTGGTCATCATGCCAGGCTGTCTCACCGGAGGTCCCGGGTTCGATCCCCGGTCAGGTCAAGATGGAAAGATCTTTTTCAGATTGACCTGGGTCTTGGATGTTTATCTATCTAAGTATTTGTTAAAAAATATAGTATCGTTGAGTTAGTATCCCATAACACAAGTCTCTAACTTACTTTGGGGCTAGCTCAATCTGTGCGATTTGTCCATAAATATTAATTTATTTTATTTATTATTTATTTTAATGTTCTTTTTATTTATTTTTATTTTGCAAGTTAAGCAACCCCGGGCTTCGGTCCTTGGTTGCGGGTAAGTGAGTACTTTATGGGAAGTCGATTTTCTTATCTCAAATATAAGGAAATATGTGACGTTCCACGGGTAAAGGTACCTTATGGACGCTGGCACTTACGACATTGTGTTTATTCAAGCTAAGTTAATTGTACGAATTGTTTTTCTAAACGTCCTAAGCGCCACCGTCTATAAGGTACCTTTACCCGTGGAACGTCACATATAATCAGTAGGATGGACTAAACTTGCTTTAAAAGTTTAATTAACCGAGCGGGCAAAGCGAGCAAAGGTCTGAGTTTAGAGATTGGCCAAAAACGTTTTTGTCCGTCTGTCTGTTCCCGCCTATAGGTCGCATTTTTCAACCGATTTTGACGAAAATTGGGACACTAGTTCCTTGATTTTTTTTTGTCGATCACGATTTTGTATGGGTTGAGTAATAGTATGACAATGCAATATTATGGTACCAATGACCTGATCTCATGATGAAGCCGGAAGGTGGCCACGGCATCTCTGTGAGACATAACCACACCGTTTGGGCTCAATTTATTCGCCTTGAGGAGTACTTTTCATTGTTGTAGATAAAAGCTTATTTTTAAATAAATACTTGATATCTAATCATTTTTGAACAAAGGAAAGCTCATTTAAGCGTCTAATGTGGAGCAGAAGCCTGTAAGCTGTGCGATGGACTTTGAAGGCCGTATCGATTGCAAGTCAAATTAGATTTACCCGTGATTTTAACAGTTTTTTTCTTTAAATTCCGATTTTTGAATGATTCATGGTACACATATGCAATACCATCTTAATCCCTTAAGGGGCACAATAAAGTCGCGGGCCATTAAAACCCAAGGCCACTTTTGTTGTGATAATCGTCGGTAAAAAGGATATCAAAACAGTTACAGCTTGTCAGCCTTTCGACTCAGATTAGCTTTGGACTATTTGCGCGGCAAGAGAAGCAGCTGATGCTTTCTATTTTTTTTTTCCCAATCTAGGTGGGAAGTGCGTGAAGTAAAAAAAAAAAATTTTTTTTAATTGGCAAAAAGCTCATTTAAGCTTATAATGTGAAATGCATGTAAGCTTTGCGATGAACTTTGAGGGTTAGGCTGTATCGATACGCAAATAAAATCAGACTTTACGCATTTTTACGAGCTTTTTTTGCCATACCCTGCAAGATTATACTCAAAATACAACAATATTTTGAGTATAATCTTGCAAGTTAAATTTGACACCACTGCCCGGTTTCTGATTGAGTTGACATTTTGTATGCTAATGTAAATCAGATGACAATGCAATATTTTTTGGCTATAGGCACAGAATACATAAGAGTACAAACAGAATGGAATCTCACAGCGTCTCCCGCAATTTGGCGTCCCCGCACCTCTCCCCCGTTCTATGTGCCCCTTTCTGCTCTAAACCAGGGTTAGCTGCTAGCCGCACGCAATTCGTGACGTATCTTGAGAACTGTTAACCAATAGTAACCATCATGGTGACAAGATGCGCATATAATAATTGTTTATCCACCGAATAAAATAAATAACGTATATTTCATAGATTTCCGAGTGATGAAAACAGGTAAGCAAAGCTACAATATAATTTCACGTTATCTATACTAATATTATAAAGCGGAAGAGTTTGTTTGTTTGTTTGTTTGTTTGAACGCGCTAATCTCAGGAACTAATGGTCCTATTTGAAAAATTCTTTTTTTGTTGGGTAGTCCATTTATAGAGGAAGGCTTTAGGCTATATAACATTACGTTCCGACAACCACGCGAACGAAGTCGCGGGCACAGCTAGTTACATATAAAACTGAATGTTTTTGACGCAAATCTCCCGGTATGGAAAGATATAATCGTAAATATAATATGTCGAACTCGTTTGTAGTATGTATTAAATTAATTCTGCGGTGCAACCCTGAGTATAAAACTCACACATTGACGTGTGTACAGATATTTTGTTTCGTTTGTAGTAGTAGGTATACATGTTACTCTGACTTTAGGAAGTGTCATACCTGTGCTATAGGTTTACGACTGGCCGCCTACATGACGTCAACCCTCTTTGGGAATGCATTTGTGCGAAAAGTTTACAGAAGAATACAGTTGGTGGTGGATATATTGTTCCAAACATTGCACTGATATACTATCACGTCTTTATCCCTAACGGGGCAGACAGAGCCAAGGGCGGCAAGGCCCATGCTACTTTTAGCGTGATGGTGGGCATGAAGGTGGAAAAAGCAAATCAGAATATTGAAGTGCTAACCGCATCGCCTATTGATATGATTCAGATTCTTGCCTATTCCCTCAATCGGCTTTTACGATCTGCGCGGAAAGAATTAAAAAAGGTGGAAAAAGGTATCAAAACAGTGATGGGTTGCTAGCTCCTGACGACATGATTCCGATTTTTTGTGTAGTTTGTGTAGTAATGTGTCTGATTGTGTTGACTTTATTGACCCTCCATGTAATACAATAGTATTTTCTGACAGTATAGGTCGCAATATGGGTTGCATGTTAAACAAAATTCTAGATAAAACTTGTATAAATTACTGCTTCCCGGATGCAACCTATACTCAAATTTTAGATAAAATGAAATCAACCAAACTGAATTGTAAATCTACTGTTGTATTATTAATAGGCAATAGTAACAAAGTAGGAAAGAAAGAAATAATCAGCTGTATGGATTATTTATCTGAACTAGAAGCAAAATAATATTATGTGCGTTCCCATATCTACATTGCCAGTCTCCAAAAACTAACAAAATCATTCACTATCTCAATACTTTGATACATAATATGACATGTCGTTATAGTGATAAATTAGTGTTTTTTGACACTAACAATTTTATAAGTGAATGTCATGTGACAAAAGATAATATTTATCTTTCAAAATATTTTAGACATAAGATTGCTACATTGATAGCAAATAATATTAATTTTTGGACGAGTTTACATTGTAAACAAGATTCTAGTTTTAAGACACCTACAGACTTACCAAGTTTATGTAACGGTAATTCTGTAGACTTGACGACAGATTTAAACTGACCATTCAGACAACGGGAAGGCCTCATGAATTAAGAATACTTCATCACAATTTAGAAGGTCTTTCCGGCAAAGAATTATTAGTAGAATGAATTTAAAAGAAATGGATGTGGACATTTTATGTTTGACTGAACAATGGCTGCATGAGAGTCAGATGATGTTCAGCCTAAACAACTATAATATTGTTAGCTGCTTTAACAGAAAGTCTGCTCAACGAGGGGGTTCTATAATTTTTATAAAAGATTCTTTCCGTAGCAAAGAGCGGAAGGATATTGTCAGACATTCTGTTGAGCGCTGTTGTGAGGTGGCCTGTGCCGAGCTTGATCATCATATAATTGTTTGTGTATACAGTCCACCAGATAGTAATTTCAAAAGTTTTTTAAAAGCAATGGACCAGGTTCTTAAGTCCTGTTCAACTAGTAAAAAGAATTTAATTATTTGCGGTGATTTTAATGTTGATATTTTAGTACATAATCCAAAGAGTACACAATTCCTAAATCTTTTTAAGTGTTATGGATTAGAAAACTTATTTTTTGAGCCAACCAGAATTACAGCTACATCTGGCACATGTCTTGATAATTTTTTTAGTAATATTCAATATTGTGATAAATCTGTTATCAACAAATTGCCTTCAGATCATTCTGGTGTATATGTAGCTTTTGTCAAAGAGTCCACCAGTAATTTGAGAAAAGATAGGATCTTGTGTAGACCGATTACTTCTAAAAACATAAAAAAACTTAAAAATAATTTAGATAACAAATTATTATCAGTGGTATATACAGGAAATAATCCTGACGACCATTATAATAAACTATTTAGTACTGTTTCCTCTGAGTATTCTAAAACATTGAAACAAAAAAGAGTAGTAGTTCATAGTAAATCACAGTTTAGTGAATGGGCTACTACCGGCATCTACATAAGTAGAAACAGGTTATATGATCTATATGCCCAAAAACAATATAACTTTAATCCTTCTTTTATAGAATATGTTAGAAATTATTCTAAAATATTTAAAAAAGTTTGTAGACGAGCCAAGTCGAATAGTATTAGCAAAAAAATAAATAATGCTCCTAATAAAATTAAAGAAACATGGAGTGTCATAAATAAGGAAACAGGTAAAAATAAAACCAAAGAAAATATTTGCCGAATCAAATGTAGTGGTAAAATACTTCAAAAACTGAAGAAATAGTAAATATATTTGATGATTATTTTACTAACATTCCTTTGGAACTCACTTCTAATGTGAGTTCTAGCGCCCAGCGTGCTGAGGCTTTGCTTAAGAGTAATGTTAGCCCTTGTGATTCTAAATTTAATTTTCAGCATGTTAGCCCTAGCGATATAATAGGTGCTTTTAAACAGTTAAATTTAAAAAAATCAGAAGATCACTGGGGCATGTCAGTAGCCGTAGTAAGTCATATTATACACATAATTGCTGCCGATTTAGCTTTCATATTTAACGAATGTATTGATGAAGGCATATTTCCTAACTTAATGAAATGTAGTAAACTAATCCCCTTATTCAAAAAAGGAGAAAAAACAGACCCTGGCAACTACAGACCTATCTCTATTCTGCCAGTTTTGAGTAAGGTGTTCGAAAAGATAATGCTCAATCAAATGCTACTTCACTTTAAGACCAATAATCTTTTCCATAGCCAACAATACGGCTTTACTGCTGGAAAATCGACCACCGATGCAGGAGTAGCACTTATTACTAATATCTACGACGCGTGGGAAAACAGAAATGATGCAATTGGATCATTTTGCGATCTTTCTAAAGCATTTGATTGCGTTGATCATCCAACACTTTTGCTCAAATTTCGTCAATACGGTTTTGATGATAAGTCAATTAAATTAATAGAATCTTACTTAACAGATAGGCTTCAAACTGTTGATATAAACGGCGTAAAATCACACGGGTCTAATGTGAAAATGGGCGTTCCCCAAGGTTCAATTCTAGGACCGTTCCTTTTCTTAGTTTATGTCAATGACTTGCCTTACATGGTTGAGAGAGAGGCTGACATGGTGCTGTTTGCTGATGACACCTCGCTAATATTTAAAATAGATCGACATAACAGTGATGCTAGCGCGGTGAACAGCACCTTATCTTTAATTTCTGATTGGTTTTCGGCCAATAACCTCATGTTAAATGCGAACAAGACCCAATGCATTCGATTCTCTCTTCCTAATGTGAATCAAGCCTGCGTTGACATACTAATTAATGGTCAGAAACTCGATCTGGTTGAAAGTACTACCTTTTTAGGAATCACAATTGATTCGAAACTTCAATGGGGCGCTCATATAACTAAACTTTCTAATAGGCTTAGCTCTGCGGCTTACGCTGTTAGGAGAATAAGACAATTGACAGATGTAGCAACTGCTAGACAAGTGTACTTTAGTTACTTTCACAGTCTAATGTCTTACGGGATACTTCTATGGGGGAGTGCAGCCGACATTCAGACTATTTTTCTTTTACAAAAAAGAGCAATTCGTGCTATTTACGGTTTAGGATCGAGAGACTCACTGAGGGAATTATTCAAGGAAATAGGTATACTTACTTTTGCATCACAATTCATATTTGAAAATATAATGTATGTAAGGAAAAATATTTCCTTGTTCAATAAAGTAAGTGATTTTACAGATAGAAATTTACGTAATAAGAATGACTTAGTTAGCCCGTATTACAGGCTGAATACAGTCAGTAAGTCTTTTATGGGGAAGTGTATACTTTTTTATAATAAATTGTCAGAATCGGTCCTTGATATGCCAGACAGAAAATTCAAAGCTTATGTAAAGAAAGTACTTTGTGAGAAGGCTTATTATAGGACCGATGACTATCTTAAAGACAAAAAGGTCTGGCTTGAGCTTGGCGCGGGTCCCTCTTAAAGGTTTGTATACTTAGACATGTCATAATTTAGGTACATTGGTACATACTAAATTTACAAATTGACATTATTTTAAATTTCGTAATTCTTATAATTCAATTTAATTATGACATAATAAACAATGTAATCTCTGTCCATCTATATAACTAATTTTAAGTTTTTAGTTTGTTAGTTGACGTCTTTGGAGAAAACGTGCAGTGCAGTTTGTTGCCGCTTCTTCTGCACTTGCGCCTAGGAAGCGGCGTAAACTTAGCTTTAAGTAACGATTTGACGTCAACATTTGTGCAAAACAAAACAAAGTGACTATTATTAAGAGATATTATAAATATCCTATGATAATAAAAATATTTAGAATTGAATTTTGAATTGAATATCACTAGTCTCTCGACCGGTTTTTTTGATATACACACGTAGGAAAAAAGAACAAGCTACTTTTCTTCTATAATGATGTTTTTTTAACTCGTAATAATTATGTTAATAATATTACACTAGAACCTAATATACAAAAAAACCATAAACTAAAATTATAACAAAGTGATTAAAATAAACCGGCCAAGTGCGAGTTAAACTCGTGTAGAGAGGGTTCCGTACAATTGATTGAATTCTTATAGGTTTTCCTGTGATCTACAAGCAATGAACTATATTGTATTTTTTTTACAAATTTTAGGCTCAGTAGTTTCGGAGATCAGGGGGGGGGGAATGGTCAATATTCGTCTTTTTTCATGAATAAAATCAAAAATAATTATTTTACAATAATAACAAAGACATATTTGACATCCTCATAACGAACCCTTTCATTTGATATTTATGACACAGTAAGGTTTTCAAAACTTTTTTTTAATTTCCTTATTTGTCCCCCGAAAATGACCCTTTTTTTAAAAAAATATTTATTTAGTTTGCACACATGTGTTTGGGTTATAGGATTACAACATCCTACCAAATTTCACCTCGGTCCAGTAGATTCGGAGCAAATTGGCTGTGACAGACGGACGGACAGACAGACGCACGCGAAATCCTATAAGGGTTCCGTTTTTCATTTTGTGTACGGAACCCTAAAAATATATAATTATATACAAAATTGAGCTCTGATAACTACGGTCGCAGGGCAGGGTACCTTAGAGACTGGCGGCATTAACAACGTTGTATGACCAGACTTAATCTTTGGCCAAAATGCGCACTGCACACCAATGTCGATCAGGTGTGTGGAGATTTTCTTGCACAATTGACGTGCCTCCACCCACACCCCAAGGCCCTAATGTCTCCACAGCAAAAAGCGCAAAAATATACGGCTTGCCTAGGGCTGAATATTTGCGCTACTTGATGACATCCGCCGAAGCAGCAGCCGCGCATGCTTGACGGGCAGTCGAACGTAAGTGTGATTGGGCGACGATGTCAACTCTGAGGTGTCAACACACCATGGAATGACTTCCATGGAATGAGCGTTATAATAAATTTTTCTTTTACTAATTCTACATATTTTATTTTCTTCAAAATTAGCGCAAAAGGATTATTTTCAACAAAAGTGGCCTACAATACAGTCGCAATGCTAACAAGTAATTATTAAAAATACAAAAAACTAAAAATACCTAGGTATACGAATATCTTTGTTCATTATACCATACACTCAACCCAACCTTTGTGAGAGCAAAAGCTCTCGGGTTTACGCAAAAGGGTGCAAAGCTAGGGATTAAGTTGTCCGAATTGGCTCGATGCAAACTTTAGTTAGTGCGAAGTTTTCAATTTTAATAGGGTAGCTATTTGACTGTGTTTGTTTTTAGACTATATTTTTACGAAATGACAAGTATTATTAAAAATAAATCATTTTCTGAAAACTGCACGACAATTAGCGATTAAATGACGCAGCAATAATTACTATTTTAAATATTGATATGAAGAGAAGTGGGGGTGTGAGGATCACACTCCCACTTTTCTCATTTTTTATGCAAATAATGAGAAAATCAACAGAAAATAGAATAGTATTTAATTTTCCTTCATTATACATCTACATCTTACTTACATATTACTGAGACTCCGCTGTCTGTCCGTCTGTCCGTCTGTCCGTCTGTCCGTCTGTCCGTCTGTCCGTCTGTCCGTCTGTCCGTCTGTCCGTCTGTCCGTCTGTCCGTCTGTCCGTCTGTCCGTCTGTCCGTCTGTCCGTCTGTCCGTCTGTCCGTCTGTCCGTCTGTCCGTCTGTCCGTCTGTCCGTCTGTCCGTCTGTCCGTCTGTCCGTCTGTCCGTCTGTCCGTCTGTCCGTCTGTCCGTCTGTCCGTCTGTCCGTCTGTCCGTCTGTCCGTCTGTCCGTCTGTCCGTCTGTCCGTCTGTCCGTCTGTCCGTCTGTCCGTCTGTCCGTCTGTCCGTCTGTCCGTCTGTCCGTCTGTCCGTCTGTCCGTCTGTCCGTCTGTCCGTCTGTCCGTCTGTCCGTCTGTCCGTCTGTCCGTCTGTCCGTCTGTCCGTCTGTCCGTCTGTCCGTCTGTCCGTCTGTCCGTCTGTCCGTCTGTCCGTCTGTCCGTCTGTCCGTCTGTCCGTCTGTCCGTCTGTCCGTCTGTCCGTCTGTCCGTCTGTCCGTCTGTCCGTCTGTCCGTCTGTCCGTCTGTCCGTCTGTCCGTCTGTCCGTCTGTCCGTCTGTCCGTCTGTCCGTCTGTCCGTCTGTCCGTCTGTCCGTCTGTCCGTCTGTCCGTCTGTCCGTCTGTCCGTCTGTCCGTCTGTCCGTCTGTCCGTCTGTCCGTCTGTCCGTCTGTCCGTCTGTCCGTCTGTCCGTCTGTCCGTCTGTCCGTCTGTCCGTCTGTCCGTCTGTCCGTCTGTCCGTCTGTCCGTCTGTCCGTCTGTCCGTCTGTCCGTCTGTCCGTCTGTCCGTCTGTCCGTCTGTCCGTCTGTCCGTCTGTCCGTCTGTCCGTCTGTCCGTCTGTCCGTCTGTCCGTCTGTCCGTCTGTCCGTCTGTCCGTCTGTCCGTCTGTCCGTCTGTCCGTCTGTCCGTCTGTCCGTCTGTCCGTCTGTCCGTCTGTCCGTCTGTCCGTCTGTCCGTCTGTCCGTCTGTCCGTCTGTCCGTCTGTCCGTCTGTCCGTCTGTCCGTCTGTCCGTCTGTCCGTCTGTCCGTCTGTCCGTCTGTCCGTCTGTCCGTCTGTCCGTCTGTCCGTCTGTCCGTCTGTCCGTCTGTCCGTCTGTCCGTCTGTCCGTCTGTCCGTCTGTCCGTCTGTCCGTCTGTCCGTCTGTACGTCTGTCCGTCTGTCCGTCTGTCCGTCTGTCCGTCGGTCCGTCTGTCCGTCTGTCCGTCTGTCCGTCTGTCCGTCTGTCCGTCTGTCCGTCTGTCCGTCTGTCCGTCTGTCCGTCTGTCCGTCTGTCTGTCCGTCTGTCTGTCCGTCTGTCTGTCCGTCTGTCTGTCTGTCCGTCAGTCACAGGCCTCTATCTCTTGAACTGTAATAGCTAGACACTTGAAATTTTCACCGATTATGTATTACTGTGGCGGATATAACAACAAATACTAAAAAAAATGGTTAAAAATTAAAGGGGGTCGTCATACAAAAAACGTGTTTTTTAGCGTTTTAAAACATTGTACGGTGGTACGGAACACTTCATGTACGAGTTCGACTCGCACTTGCCCGTTTATTATTTATCTAACGGGGTAGATAATGCCTAATGTCAATAATTATATAAAACTTCCTACAAGTCACATTCATACAGAACAGGGTGTTTGCGAGTTAATATTCATAGGATGTACCAAGTTTCGAGATAAAAGTTCAACTTCACTTGAATGTCAAACAGCTTTACTTTTGGCGCGAGATTAAAAATTAATTTTAATGTTGACGGGACCGTGGGTACCGCGGCAAACTTTTTCATAAAATAAATAAATACGAGATCGTAGGTTGATTGCAAGAAATCCCTACATGAGATAGATCTGCCTTTGTATATTCGCTCTTTCGTATTATGTTCTTCCATACTTAAATGTGTTGATTAGAACTATTTAGTTAATAGTAAATTGTACCTGGCATGAACATTGCATATAGTTTTTAAATTTATTCTTTACATATATTAACACTTCTGTTTGTGTACAAATCAAAAATAAACGTCGTATCGTATCCAGTTCTATTTTTATTTCAGAAAACTCCACTGGCAAAATATACTCTGTTACAAAATGTTTTGACGTGACAACGTCTTAAATTAGGTTGCGGCTGGGAGTCACTTATGAAAAAGTGTAACGCTCGGTAACGTTACGATGAGTCACCGAACGAGAGAGAGGCCCGCCGAATGCCTTGCGTCTCTCTCCCACTCAACTATGATCGGTCTGCCGCCGTTGTCACGTAAAATCTTCGCCCGTAAAACCGACTTTACAGGCAACCATTTTTTTTTTTTTGATATTAATTTCTATTCGAGTTTTCCACTACCCCTCTCATTATTCTAAACAATAACCGGTTGGTTGACTGGTAAAGAAGGCCTTAGGCTTTAAAAGTCCGCCATTACACTTGTATTTGTGTAAAAAGTTAAATAAAAAGTAAATAACCATGATGAGAAAACCGAATAGCCTGTGGGTGCGTGTGTGAGTATGGTGTAACTATATATGTTAAGGTTAAAGATGGGTGTGAACATAAACCTTGGATTAGCCGGCTAAACTTAGGTTAGGTTAGGTTAAACCTAAGTTTAGCCGGCTAATCTTAAGTATTTGTTCACACTTAAGCGGTTAATCCTAGGTTTATGTTCCCACATATCTTTAGCCGTATCATATGTGCATGTGTGTACTAAATAAAATAATCTTTTATTGACTCGGGCATCATCTGTATTCATTTTCCGCTGTCTTTTCTCAGACTTCATAAAAGTTATGTACGAGAATAGATAAACAACATAAAACTCTGAATTCTAAAATTGATTTTCGCCTCCTTCACCTCCGCAGCCTATCATGTAATGAAAACGATACCTTTTGTTGCCGAGTCTATTATCATGCAAATTTGGACAAACAAACTGCATTGTTGGAAATTCAGATAAAAAGGGGACTAAGTGTTAACAGGGTTTGGTCGGAAAAGCCTTCTGTTTTTAAATGCCTACCATAATATTTACACTGCTGCCAGGAATCTGACAGATACAATAAGTGCCTAAAAGATCACGTGGCGAAGGGTGTGTGAAGTTGGCGCCCTTACTTTACATTGTTTACGTAACCAAAACGTTCTTCATCTGAACGCGTTCCCTCTTGCATCTTTAGCTATGCTGCTCCACAGCCCGGGGTGCGCTTTTTCCGCTTTATCTTTCCCAAATATAATATGCATATCAATGGTCACCCAAGGATGCCAAAAATCTAGAGAATTGGAGAAGAAATAGCTAAAACAATTTAAACGATTTGACTAGAGTTTTACGTATTTTTATATTCTCTCCATCCATCGGTTGTCTGTAAGAAATCGCTTTTAGCGATAAGACCGCCCATTGTACATTTTAATGTATTTTTTATTCTTATTGTATATTTTTTCTATTATTGGTGTACAATAAAGTATTACTTACTTACTTACTTACTTACGATCGTCCGCCAGCCTAACGTAAACCCTCCTTGGGAATGCTATTTTAGCACGACCATTATGTACTATTTTTCCTTTAGTCGCCTCTTACGACATCCACAGGAAGAGATGGAGTAGTCCTATTCTGACCCGGAACCACACGGGGAGCCAAACGTTACCTAACATTATTTATGTTAAAGAACAGCGATCTAATGAAGAATATTAAATGCTGCCTACACATGACACAACATGAAACGACACTGAAACCTTCAAAAAACGAGTTTATATCTTCCTGAAAAGCCGGTAACGCTCTTGTTACACCCCTGGTGTTGCAGTTGTCCATAGACAGCGGTGATCACTTTCCATCAGGTGACCCGCTTGTTCGTTTGCCGTCCTCTAACATAAAAAAAACAACTTGCCATGCAATCGGCAGTAGGTACAGAATGCTGGAGTCGCGGAGGAGTGAAACGGCGTAAAGTTATGATTACATGCTAAAAGTTATTAACACTGTCCAAATCAAAATCTATTGGATTCCCAATCTGTTCCCAGAAAGTTCGCAGTTTAATTTCAATTCAAATATCGTTCATTCGTTCGTTCATTAATGGAATACGTTCGGGAAAATAATCTTCGACTGTCTGATTATGAATTCTTACGATAAATATTTGTAATTTTCATTTTGTGATTTTTACGAGTAAATGAGAGTCCTTGGCATAATTCTAAATACGATGGAATACTTATGATTTCTGCTACTAAGTAAATTAAAATTACTTTTGAGGTCAGGTTATGTTATATTATTCCTACAGTCGTATTCTTATAATTATTTTCAAAGGAACTAGGTCAGCTGATTGCCAATTTGAAATGGAGATTTTTTCATCTCATCTATTCAAAAAACGATGTTTACATCCCAATATATTTAGGACTAAAGTCACTGATAATTTTCGAGGGACTAAAGAGTGAAAAAAACAATCTTATGGGATTAAAACAAAGAAAACTGAACACGAATGTAGAATTAAAAATAATATTCTTAGTCCAGCAAAAAAAGGATGAAGAATTTAGGTTTAACACAATAAAATCTAGGCATAGGCGTTAAATTTTAATACAACACGTTTTACATGGATGACTGTAGGTCAGAAAATTTTGGTTCTTTTGCCTCAAAAAAAAAGTAGGAACTCGTTCGATTGATTGCCAATTTGAATGCGGGATTATTTTATTGCGAGTTTCAATATTTTTTCCTGGAAACCGTTCTGCACTGAAAAAGCGTGCCCTTTTGAGAATAATTTCACATTTCTTTATCATTCTATATACGAGTACCTAGTTAGGATAACAATAATTCTACTAATTAAAAGGTTGCACTGTTTATTTTTGCCATTCAATCAAAATGATGAGTTTTATTGTAGGTAGAGACTATATGATTGATTTTTCTTATTATAAAAAGTTTACAATCTGGGGTCAGGGAGGGTGCGTAATGGGTGTAAAAGCTTAGGAGTGAATATTTTGTGTTCAAAGGTAAGTGGTAAATAAATAAAATAAAAAAGTTAACTGCCTCCGTCGTCCAGTGCACTGTTAAAAATTATGTTATTTTACATGCAAAAAAATTATGTTATTTTACATAAACCTGTAAAGTTCCCGAAAATTCTGGGAAATTTACGAAAAAATATGAAACTTTACGTAATTATGGTCATTTTTACATATTTTTCTGTAAATTTCCCAGTATTTTTGGGAATTTTACAGGTTGATGTAATTTTTTGCATGTAAAATTACATAATTTTGAACAATGTGGTCAAGGCGTCTGGCTTGTGATCCGGAGGCCGTGGGTTTAAATCTGGGAAGCATACTTTGTGAAAAGTTGTTTTCAGTCTGGTTAGGATATTGCAGGCTTGAATCACCTGATTATCTGAAAAGAAAGATGATTTCGTGCTTCGGAAGGCACGTAAAGCTGTTGGTCCCGAACGCCATCTAGCGTTTGTATCTATCCTACGATTGGTTCTGGTCTATCCTTTGGGTTGCGGAGGTCAGACGGCAGTCGCTCTGTGTAAAACCAGTAACCTCGTCGAATCACCAAGGTTAGGTAGCGGACCCCGGGCTCTAAAGCGTTACCGCTGAGGATGTAACCGGGAATACGCTCGGATGATGATGAAAAAAGTTAACCTTCAACCACTGAAACTGCATATAGCAACTAAATGTATCAATTTTCTACAAATTCATCGCGTGAACACATTTTCAATTTGCACAGCATGAGTTGCCAGTCTCATGTATGAATCAAAATGCACATATTTTTGAACAATAGGAAATCGTTGAATTCCATATTGCAAGGAATGCCTGTAGTAGGGTGGCCAACTGTTACCTAACTACTAGACCTAATAATAGCAGGAATAAAAAAAGACAAGAAAACATATTTTGAGAAAAGGAACATTTTAAGAATCGGACGTTATCTATGAGGAACTTCGATCAACAATATAACTAGATATTGGGTCGGCGCAAAAAATACACTTATTTTGTTTAGTTCCGTAAAAGCGAAAAACACTTTATAAGTAGTGTATTATGGTTGACTTCACAGTAAATGTTTTTTGATATTCGAGCAGACAGAATTTCGCTTTGATTATGTAGGTAATGCGTTATCTTGTTGTATTATTGATCAAAGATGAGACCGGATATTTTAAGAAAAGAAATATATTTTACGAAGTGAAAGGCAATTTATTTATTTTACTATTTATTGCACACAATTTTACCAACCAAATTAGAACACATGTATAAATATAAATGTTAGCATACAAAAAAGGCCTTATCGGACAGCAATCTCTTCAAGGCAACCTTAGGGTAGTATGTAATTTACATTTCTAGAAGACATTTTGTGCCTCGACGGTTCAAAAAGAACGCTAGAACTGGCTCGCAAATTCCCAGTGTGTAAAAACAACATATTATTTTACTACTAAACCTGTTTATTAAGATGCTCCCCGCATATGTCATCCACGTAACATATAAAACCTCCGCGACACGCGATATTCTTTTATGTTACCATAAACTTTACGAGTCCGAGATTACCCTCATAAGAGTTTTATACTTAAATGGCAGTTGGCTTAGTTTTATAAACAACTAGCTAGCATCATATAACATCATCATCATCCTTACGTATTCCCGATTGCATCCTCAGCGGTAACGTTTCAGAGCCCGGGGTCCGCTACCTACCCTAGGTGATTTGACGAGGTTACTGGTTTTTTACACAGAGGGACTGCCGTCCGACCTCTGCAACCCAAAGGGTAGACCAGAACCAATCCTAAGATAGGTTTAAATAAAGGTCAGTTGGCGTTTGGGTCCTACAGCTTTGCGTGCCTTTCGAAGTACGGAATCATCTTTCTTTTCGGAATAACAGGTAATTTAACCAGACTGGAATTAAATTTTCACAAGGTCTTTTTAGTCTTCACTGCAGGAGCACGACACTTTTTACTTTATAGGTATACTACCATAACCATATATTAGCCAAAGCAGTCAGAGCATTTGGCCTACACTCAACACGCTGGCCAGATGGGTTGGAGAGGTCTCACTGATGTTTATAAGCTTTGTTTAGCTTGTGTTTCCTAAGTCGCCTTCTACGACACCACGGAAAGACTTGGAGTGGTCCTATTCTACTCTGCCGGGAACCACACGACGAAAAGGGCGTGAATTCGAAAATTCGAATCATGACAAATTCCCTTTTTCCGTCCTCATGCCAACAATTAAGCTAAAGCTCTGTTTACCTAGTTAAGAATAAAGACGTGAGTCTATCTGTAGTCAGTAAGTACAAATAAATTCTATAGATACCATCTGTCTGTTCTTGAATAGAAGTCCTTAGTCATATAAAATGCTTCATATTTCAAGACATCCCATTTCTATGCATTTTTTCAACCACGCAACAAAGAAAAGAAAATTTCGAAATTTCTAGAATATTCTACAAGCATTTATATATTCGGTCCTTGCGATGTCACATGCAATAATAAAAGCAATTCATAGAAATGGCTCCCATATTTTTCTTCATTTCTAAACATTTTCCCAAAAATTTTATACAGCGTTGTCACCTTACAATTCACGACCACTGTAAGTTGAACTCCAAAAATACTTTGTAAGTTTTATTTCTATCGTATTTCAGTTGTGTAATTTACTATCAGGGATCTTTTTATAATGGATATGTTTTTAGTTATTCAAATTAAGGATTGCATGAGATTATGGAATGTAAAAGTGAACATATTTTTTATGTTTGATGATTTTTTTAAGTTCATATTGTTAGTTTTAGTTACGAGTACATTGTGCTTTGCTTTATCATAAGTCGCGTCTGTCACAGAAGTTTTTTTAAGTACATTATTGTTAAAATATTTACTTTACTAGCTATAACATAAAGAATTATTTATAAATATTGTTATATACCTAAACTTTTTTTTTTTTATGTTATAGGGCGGCAAACGAACAAGCGGGTCACCTGATGGTAAGTGATCACCACTTAACTGTTTGCCATGGATAAAATAAATAAATAAAATACCATCATCATCATGATAATCCGAGCGTACTCCCGGTTGCATCATCAGCGGTAACGCCCGGGGTCCGCTACCTAAAACCTAGGTGATTTGACGAGGTTACTGATTTTTACACAAAGCGACTGTCGTCTAATCTCCGCAACCCAAAGGGTAAGATGAGAACCAATCCTAGGATAGATTAAAACAAACGCGCACATGCCTTCCAATGCACGGAATTTTCTTTCTTTTCAGATAATCAGGTGACGCTAACTGCAATATTCTAAGCAGACTGGAAACAACTTTTCACAAATGCTTCCCAGTGGGATTTCAACCCACGACCTACGATCACAAGGTAAACGCCTTGACTACTGGACCACGGAGGCAGTCCAAATAAATAAAATAACATACTGCGCATTTAAGTTAACAAGCTTGGCCATCCAAGGAATCTCATGTGCTACATCAGCTATACCGACCTATGCAAATACGAGTACAGCTGCGTCAATTTGTCCTGTGCCGTCTCAGACGCGTGCTAGGAATTTTGATTCAGGGGCACGTAGACCAAAGCATGACGCCATTATTGAGTGGAAGAGCGTGAAGTGTGGGCGAAGGATCGTTTCAAAATGCTAGTAATTTGTCAATATCGCGAAACAGCTTTAATTAAATATTAAAAAATAAAATAAAGTTTATTTTTATTAAACAAAGAGTTTTATAAACACATACATATAGATATTATACAATGTGTAAATATCTAGACAAATGCTCGAGTAACTAACACAAATAGTAAAAGGTACATTATTTTGGCAGACCATTTAAGAGTACCAACACTAGGTACACTCAAGACTTAAACTTATTTATTTATTTATTTTATTTAAAAAACTTTATTGTACATCAAAGATAGTTACACATAATAAAATAACAAAGGTAATTTTACAAATGGTGGACTTATCCCAGAAGGGATCTCTTCCAGTCGACCAGTAGGGCAGAGGACAGTTACAAATTTAGTAGGAAGGCAGAAGTACGTACAGAGCAATGAAAAAAGCAAGTATATTATTAAAGCTTAAACACTACGAATACACTACATACATACCTAAAGAATATACTACATATAATATAAAAATAAATATTTTATATAACTCAATTTATGACTCTGCAAAAAATTTCTGAACTCTTGATTTAAATGAGCCTAGTGATTGAGACATTCTTATTTCCACTGGTAAAGCGTTCCATAAACGTGCAGCGACTACAGCGAAGGACTTCGCGTAGGTCTGTGACGAATAAGAAGGGATCTGTAGAAGTGGTTGACCACGAGCACGAAGACGGCTATCAAAAACTTTAAAGGAGATTTTTTTACTATCTGGTATTACGTATTTTGTGTGTGGCTTTGCTGCATTAATTTATGTATGTTTATTTTACACGTATGTATAAGTAAACGAAGTGAACGGAGGTCTCCGTTCCAGCTTCGGCGAAAATTCTTTCGTGTGTCCAGATTCCAGTTTTCCGGTTTTTCTCGCCTACAGTTCTCATTTCTATACCGATTCTCGGGAAATTTTGTGAGCAGGTTCGATAATTATGTAGATATTTTACTGTGAAGCCAGTTATTCGAAATATTTCAAAATGGTGAAAATTTTGGGGTTGCAAATGAGGAAAATATCATATAGCAAAGACAGACTCGCGAGGTCTACAAAATACATCTCAGAGAGCCACTAGTTATTCTTCTTTTTTAACATAAGAGTGGAGTTGCCTCAATTCCTCTCTTTTCTCTGCCATCTTTTTAATTATTAGTTATTAAATGTAATTTTTTTTTATTCATACATAGGATTTGAAGCGACCTGCATCTGAATGCAATCTTGCTTAGGTCGTCGAACCACCTACTCGTATCAGTAGGTGTCCTGGGCTGCAATTGGTATGTTTATTTTAATCAGTTTTATTGACAAAAAACTTGTAGTACAGCTTGTAGTGTAAACTTTTTTCAGTAAAAATATGAAATTAGTAGGATGATATAATTATGTATTGTTGTGTGCCATTTCCACAAAGATTGGAAGTGACACTGTTTCGTATTTTTAGAAACCACGGTTCATGATTTAGCGGTGGGACTGCGTAAATTTAAAACAATACAATACTGGACGTTGTATAAGTATGTAAACAAATACTCGTGGCGCCTTTTTTATGATGTTCGCCTACCGTCACTCTTCTTTATCTTAAAATTTTTTAAGTTTAATTTAAATTGTACTGTAGTAGAGTTAATATCTCCCCTGTCTCTTAGACCACAAAGATAAATTTGGAAACGTAATTACAATCCAGCTTCTTACAGTATACATTAATAATGGAGAGGTGGCAATAAGACTACGACACGATAAAACGTGGAGATGGAGAGGTTAGGTAGTTTACTACGTCTTAAAGTGGAATAAAATAATAATAAATACAAATAAATTTATTGCTACACACACGTTGTCATCATCATCCGAGCGTAGTCCCGGTTCTATCCTCAACGGTAACACTTCAGAGCCCGAGGTCCGCTACCTAACCTAGGTGATTAGACGAAGGTACTGGTTTTTACACAGAGCGACTGCCGTCTCACTTCCGCAACCTAAAGTGTAGACTAAAACTAAAGGCCCATTTACACGGTGCAAGTTTCTTGCCTGTTGCATACAATTTTATTGAAGCAATAATTGATTTGTATGGCTGACGTTCTGTTTAGACTATGCAAGTTTTCTATTGCTTCAATTTAATTGTATGCAACAGGCTAGAAACTTGCACCGTGTAAATGGGCCTTAATCCTAGGATACGTTTAAACAAACGAGTGCGTTTAGGACCCACAGCTTTGCCAGATGAAGTGACAGTGCCGAACCAAATTAGGTCGAGCCTGGTACGAGTACTTGTGCCACCAAGTATCTGATTAACAGACTGTACCATTTGTTTGATTGAGTTTTTAATATAATTTAGTATTTTTTTTCCCGACACTTTAGTTCTTAAGGCCGTACCTGAATTTTCCGGGGTCCAGTGCTGCCCCCATTTAAAATAAATCATTTCAAAGAAAACGGAGACATTATTTAAAATTTTGCTACTATCAAATCCTAGATAACCTTTCAATGTATTTTATGAACTACTGTTTACAGTTTATAATGAGAACGTTAAGCTACGCACATTTGCCAAAAGTGGCCGTTTTTCGCAAATGTGCGTAGTGAAGCTTAACGTTCTCACTTTAAACTGTAAACAGTAGTTCATAAAATACTTTGAAGGGTTATTTAGGATTTGATAGTAGCAAAATTTTAAATAATGTCTCCGTTTTCTTTGAAATGATTTATTTTAAATGGGGGCAGCACTGGACCCCGGAAAATTCAGGTACGGCCTTAATGATAGTTTTTAGCCGAGACTTTATAATTAAGTTAAACATTTACCCCAAATTCGCCAATTTGTTATTCGACAAAAGTGTTAAAGCACTGTAGAGCTTGAAAGTCAACTCAATTATACAACATGAATATTTAGGGGCTAAAAGTTGTAGCAGTTGGTTGCTAAGGGGTTAAGTTTAAGAAGGTTTTATAGTGAGGCTGAGTTATTTTGTGTGTTTAAATGCTATCGCGTTTCGATACACATCTTATAGTGATTTGTGTCAAAAACCATAACACTGAACTACGACTTTCTATAAAAAATCTTTTTGAAAATTCAGTTTAGCTGAGCGCCGATTTGTATGGCATTCGAAATATTCTTTCTTAATTGGATATTTTTATGGAAATTAGTTCGGTATAATGCACTGAACATGTTCCAAAAATTTGGCTAGTGGCACAGAATACATAAGAGTCAAACAGAATGGTATCTCATAGCGTCTCCCGCAAATTGGCGTCCCCGCACCTCTCCCCCGTACTTTGTGAGCTTTGACGGCTCCAGGGTTTAATTACTAGCCGCACGCATTACGCGACGTGTGTTGTCTTGAGAACTGTCAACCAATAGTAACCATCATGGTGAGAAGGTGCGCGTATAATAATTGTTTATCCACCCAATACTCTAAAGAACGTATATTTCATACATTTCCAAATGATGAAAACAGGTAAGCAAAGCAACAATATAATTTCACGTTATTACCCAGCAACCATCTTGATATATATACCCTTCTCGCTCTCTCGCATTGGCGGGAGATACACAAGAGCGAAGAAGATTGTAACATTACCGGATTGCTAATAAGCAATCCGGTAATGTTACATATGACAATGACAACTTGACATGCTGTTTGTAAGCGTGATAAACATTTGTTTATTTTTATTGAATTTATTCATATAATTACCGTATAGTTTTGCGCCGAATATGCAAATTACTATATTACAATAGTGAATTAGTGAAATTAGTGCATTACATTATAAATGACTCAATAATAATCAGTAAAGTGAACTATAGGTGAAATGGACAATGGATATAATGAAAAATATTTGTGAAGTGATATTACGTAGCTGTTTCCGACTTTTCTGTAACATTTAATACATATAAAACAGAATATTTTTTACGTCATAGTGTTCGCAAATCTTCCGGTATGGAAAAATATAATCGTAAATATGTCGAACTCGTTAGTAGGTAGGTATTAAAATAATTCTGCGGTGCGACCCTAAGTATAAAACTCACACATGGACGTGTGTACAGATAAATTGTTTCCTTTGTAGTAGTAGTAGGTATATCCTCCGAACTGGAGACGTTGAATATGTCACAATCCTTCATATGCCCGCCGGACCAATGTCGGAAGTATCTAAAGAATTCGAACAAGACTCTTAACATAATTCACGTGAATATACGCAGCTCAAATCGCAATCTTGAACAATTTATTTCCCTTATCTCATTAATAGCAGTTGACTTTGATATTATAGTGCTAACTGAATGCTGGTTGTCAAAATGCCCTTATCCTTTAAACTTACCTAATTACACCCTGACTTGTACAAAAAACATAATAAATCAAAATGATGGAGTGATGGTATACGTTCGTAACACCTTAGACTTTACTGTTACTGAATGCACTATTCTAAAAGAATCTAGTGGGTTGGTCTTTAAATTTGGATCAGATACTGCAATCATTGCTATATACCGTTCTCCCTCCTTTTTGAACACTGACTTATTTTTGTACAGCCTTAGTGAATTACTTACTTCACTTAGCTCGTGCAAAACTATCATCCTTCTGGGCGATATAAACATAGATATCTCAGTGAATAGTGAAGACAAAAGATCTGACGAATACTTAAATCTATTGGCATCACATGGTATGTTGCCTGCATATACACATCCCACTAGAAAAGAAGCATGTCTGGACCACATTATATTGAAATCAAAAGCCCAATCCACATCTTTAGTTATTGACTCATATGTGACAGATCATCAACCTTCCCTGATAGCAATATCTAGTTCTGGAAAAACCGTACGGAAGAATCATTTACACACCAAATATGATTACCCATCGATACACAACGATTTAGCAAAAACAGATTTTACACCAGTTTTACAAGCTCAAGATGCAAACGTAGCTGCAAATTATTTAATATCCCAGGTATCCCACATAATGTGTCGTGCGCGCATCCGACGTGAGCGGTTGGATGCGTCGTATAGTCGATCGTAATTGCTGTTTCTCAAAATGGCCGCGATCGTGAAGTGCAATACGTGTAATATTGTAATAGACGAACTTCTGTGCTTTGTGCAGAATAAAATATCCGTGATTGACGAGGATACGCTGGTCAAAATATGTGTATCGGCGTTCGACGGCGACGTTATAAAGCGATCCAAATCGTTACTCTTTGACGCAATCCCAACTGAAAAACGTAAAATCACAAGAAAGAAGAAGGGAAAGGAGACTCGTGATATTGAAGACATTATAGCGCTGTACAAAAGCGTAAACCGTGAACAAATGCCTGTCTTTGTTGCCTACTCACTAGAAAATCTACCGCCGTGTACCTTTGATCACCTAGATGTCACAAAGCTTCTTAAGGATCTTATGGTAATGAAAACAAAAATAAGTGATATGGAAGCGAACTATGTAACAACAGATCAACTGGAACAAGTGAAGAAAGATGTGGTTATGTTAAAGAATGTATCAGGCCAATCGACCCCAAACAAGTATCGGGATATAAATGTAAATCAAAAACGAGGTGCATACATGGACAGTAGCCCTATGGGTCTATCGCATTTTGATATGACTATTACGGGCAACAACACCAGTATACTACAGTCATCATCACCAAAGGAGGCCAGTGGCGGTGGTAGTGTAACAAAAGTTCATTTTGCTACCCGCAAGTCAAGCGACCGTTGCGAAAAAGGTGAAACAATGCAGGTACGACGGGTGTCTGAGGAGAATGAGGAGGGGGCGGCGGCACCGGTGGGGCCGTGTCTCACTCCAGGCGCATTGATACCAACATTGCCAATATTGCCGGCGCAGGGCGCACGGTCTGCGTTGCCGACAATCCATAGACACGCAAGGAGCGGATCGTCAACTGTCAGTGTCAACGTCACTGAGAATGATGCCCTACAACAACAAACCTTTGCTGAAGCGACTAGTGGAGGAGTATGGCGTGATGTAAAACGTAAAAGATCCAAAATAAAGTATCGTTACGCTGGCAAAACAGGAATTTGTAATGATAGTGAAGGAAAATTTAGGGCCGCAGAGCCGAAGATACCATTATTCATTACTAGAGTGCACAAAGAGACTACGGAACAAGATATTACCGAGTATATCCAAAACAAGACGAAAGAAATTGTCAAGATGGAAAAAATCACATTCAAAAAGGAGAAGAATTACAATGCTTACAAGTTCTTTGTGTCTGAGACTAAGCTGCCCATGTTTTTGAATGACGAAATATGGCCGCAGGGCATTATTTTTCGACGTTTTGTGCACTACTACAGGCATAGAAGCGACGACGGTCGATCAAACGTTGGATGATTATAACAACAAAGCTAGTTACATTTAATTGCAAAAGCGTTAAGCGCTCAGTGGATTCCATCAGACAATTGTGCCAAACATCGCATATTATTGCATTGCAAGAGACGTGGCTAATGCAATACGACATCGCATTTCTTGACACAATTGACTGCAGTTTTGGTTATACTGGTACTTCGGCGGTGAATGCTGAGGCTGGCATGCTGTGTGGTCGGCCCCATGGAGGTGTCGCCTTGCTATGGAACAAACAAGTGTTTCAAAAAGTGTCAGTGGTTCAGTGCGGGAATCCTAGAGTATGTGCAATAAAAATCTCAATGGATACGAAATCAGTATTAGTGTTCAGTGTATACATGCCTGTAGATAAGCCGGAAAACCTTGCAGAGTTCACGGATATTCTCAGCTTGGTGAGTGCGATTATTTCTAATGAGAATGTTGACACAGTGTACATTTTAGGAGATTTTAATGCCCACATAACTGAACCATTTTATAATGAGCTAATGGCATATTGTGGGGAACAACAATGGACTTGTGCAGATGTTGATATACTAGGTCTAACATCTGGTACTTATACATTTGTAAGTGAGGCGCACGGATCTCTCCGTTGGTTGGATCATGCAATTCTTAGTAGTGCAGCTATGCAAACTATTGTTAGCACCTATGTTATGTATGATGTACATTGGTCTGATCATCAACCACTTGTAGTCGAATGTAATCTAGACTTAATTTGTCCTAAGTTAAACAATGTACAGCAAATTGCTAAAAATAATATAGTGTGGGGTGATAGGAATGGTGAGCAAACTGAGCTGTATACTAAAGCTTGTAATGAAAAATTAAGACTTATTGACTGTCCAGCAACCTTGTGTGATTGTCGTGAGGTTTTGTGTGATAATGTTGCCCACAGAGAATTAATTAATAGCCTATATAATGATATTATAAGTGCCCTAAGCGAGTCAGCATCTATTGTTGGTACGCAGCGTTGTGCGTATCCTAAAAGGAAACTAGTTGTTGGTTGGAACAAGTATGTGAGTGGGGCTCACCGTGAGGCTAGATGTAAATTCTAGATGTGGCTAGATAGTGGTAGACCAACGTCGGGACGGATATACCAGGAAATGAGTGAAAGTCGTAAAATCTTTAAGTCACGTTTAAAGTGGTGTCAAAATAATGAACACCAATTAAAGATGGACATTATTGCCTCCCATCATAAAAATAATGACTTTAAGAGTTTCTGGAAGGCAACAAATAAATTGGGGTCTAAACCAAGCCTCCCGGTTAGCGTCGACGGTATCAGTGAACATGTTGATATAGCAAATATGTTTAGAGAACATTTTTCAGTTAAATCACCATTGGGACCACCCCAGACAGGATGCGGTACGGGTCCGCCTGGTCAGGAGATGTGTACCAGATTTAATGCTGATGACATTGGTACATGTATTAAATCCATGACTAGGGGAAAATCTCCTGGCCATGATGGCCTTAGTATTGAACACCTTCAACATGCTGGACCGCACCTACCAAGGGTCCTTGCTTTGCTTTTCACCTTGTGTATGGGACATTCTTACATGCCTCCTGAAATGATGAAAACTGTGGTGGTGCCAATTGTGAAAAACAAAACAGGTGATATAAGTAATAAAAAGAATTACAGACCTATCTCTCTCGCTACAGTGGTGTCAAAAGTGCTTGACAGTTTGCTTAACATACAACTGGATAGCTATATAAAGTTGTTTGATAATCAATTTGGGTTTAGACCCGGGTTATCCACTGAGACAGCAATTTTGTGTCTAAAGCAGACTGTCAAGTACTACACAGACCGCAATACCCCTGTATATGGCTGCTTTTTAGATCTAACTAGCGCATTTGACCTGGTGGGTTATGACATCTTGTGGCAGGAACTGGAGAATATCAAGGCTCCTCCTGAACTAGTTAACATCCTTAAATACTGGTACCTTAACCAGGTCAATGTTGTTAGGTGGTCAAACGCCTGTTCTGAACCATATAGGCTGGAGTGTGGTGTAAGGCAGGGAGGGGTGTCTTCACCTAGACTATTCAACCTATATGTTAACGCATTGATAGGGGAACTTAGTAGTACTCATGTTGGATGTCACATTGATGATGTGTGTCTTAACAACATAAGCTTCGCAGACGATATGGTGCTTCTGAGCGCCTCTGTCTGCGGCCTAGAAAGATTGTTGGACATATGTAAGAGATATGCTGTCGAACGTGGCCTTAAATACAATGTGCAAAAAAGTGAATACATGGTCTTTCAGGCGGGAACAAAATGTCCTGATACAGTTCCACCCATAAAATTAAATGGTATACCATTGCGAAGAGTATATAAATTTAAATATTTGGGGCATTGGGTAACTTCTGACCTGAGAGACAATGTAGACATTGAAAGAGAACGCAGGGCACTATCTGTGCGTGCTAACATGATAGCTCGTAGGTTTGCTCACTGCACAAGAGAAGTTAAGATAACCTTGTTCCGTGCTTACTGTACATCCTTCTATACAAGCAGCCTATGGATACACTACACACAAAAGCAGTTTAGTGCTCTGCGGGTACAGTACAATGACGCTTTTAGGGTGCTGATGGGGCTGTCTCGACGTTGCAGCGCGTCAGGGATGTTTGCCGTGGCGCATGTGGACTGCTTCTATGCAACCATGCGCAAGCGGTGCACATCCCTGGCGGGCAGGCTCCGATCCAGTGCCAACAGCACCCTAAAAACGTTTGCAAATAGGCTTGATTTTCAGTATGTGAATCACTGCTCAATGATTCATATACTGAAAAACAAGGAACTATGAATCCCTTTAGGTGTAGTATACTAACACTAGTCTTAAGGTCTCTATCTCTGTTACTAACACTTAAAATGTAATAATATTATGTGACCCTTTTGATGGTTGAAATAAATGATTTTTATTATTATTTTATTTATAATTAAAAAACATACTTCGAGTCAATTGCCTCCGCGTGGTAAGAGAAATTTGAAACCTTGGATCACACCAGGTCTACTACGTTGTATACGTAATAGGGACAATATGCACCTAAAAGTTAAATGCGACCCAGACAACCTCACTCTTAAGATAACCTATTTAAGATACAGAAATTATATAAACAAACATCTAAGAAAACTTAAAAACACATACAATACAAATTTATTACAGAACACGAAAAAGAACACAAAAGCAACATGGAAAGCTATTAAGGAAATAACCAATGTCCAACCTCAAAAAACCCCATCTAGCTCCCTTCTCAAGCTTAAATCAGACCCAGGTGATTCAATCAACCATATTAACAATTACTTCAGGGACGTAGGCAAAACCCTAGCAGACAAGATAGATGGACAACATAGTTCTAAGTCCAAATACACACCAAAGTACGACTCCACCTCTATGCGAGATTCCTTTGTTTTGTTGGATGTTGACGAAGACGAAATCAACAACTTAATTTTAGGACTTCGTAAGGACTGTGCTACTGGATGGGACAATATTTCTTCTAAAATATTACAATCATCTAGAGAAATCTTCGTCCCTCTAATAACTTATATATGCCGTCTATCTCTAGCAACAGGTGTGTTTCCCAACGTGTTTAAGAAAGCTATTGTCCACCCTATATATAAAAATGGAGATGGCGACAACATCAGTAACTATCGACCCATTTCCGTTCTCTCTGCCATATCTAAAATATTAGAGCGAGTCCTCAATTTCCGTCTCACGAAATATTTAAAACAAAAAAACATAATTTCTGATAACCAATATGGTTTTCGGGAGGGCAAGTCCACAGAAGATGCTGTTTCAGCTCTGGTGGATAATATAGTAAAACACCTAGATGAAAAATCTAAATGTTTAGTTATTTTCCTGGATCTGTCAAAGGCTTTTGACACGGTCTGTATTCCCAGACTAATACGTAAATTAGAGGCAATAGGTGTTAGAGGTATTGCACTTGAGCTGTTTCGAGACTATCTCTCCAACCGAACACAGATCACTAAGATTGATAACTATGTAAGTGAAGAGGCGATACTATCATTTGGCGTACCACAGGGTAGTATACTTGGCCCCACTCTCTTTACCATATATATTAATGAGATCTGTGAACTACAACTTCCGAACTGTCGCATTTACTCGTATGCCGACGACACTGCACTTCTTATTCATGGACGCAAATGGCCTGAAGTTCATACTCGTGCCGAGACTGCTCTAAAAGAAGTAATGACGTGTCTAAAAAGTAATATATTAACTTTGAACCTCTCAAAAACTAATTATATTGCATTTGGCTTGAGAGCTCCCTCACGACCTTGTTCTAATAACTTTGTCCTGAAAGCACATAACTGCTTCAATCCCACCCCAAACTGTACCTGCCTTATTGTCACTAGAGTCATACACACAAAGTATCTTGGAATACACCTTGACCAAGCACTTAACTGGCAGCAACATATTAAAACACTTACTTCCCGTGCTAGAAAACTTATTTATATTTTCAAAAACCTGAGATATGCAGCTGACCTTCCAACAATCAAAATGACATATTTAGCTCTATGCCAGTCTCTTTTGACATATTGCATTACGGTATGGGGTGGCGCTGCTAAGACCACACTACTGCCACTAGAGAGGTCACAACGTGCTGTTCTTAAAGTCATGACCCGGAAGCCATATCGTTATCCGACTTTCCAACTTTACTCTGACATTTCAGTCCTAACAGTCAGGCAGCTCTTTATACTCCAGACAATTCTCAGAAAACACTGCCTAATCGGTTTCGATCCTACACTTCGCAAAGGTAAACGAGTGAAGTACACGGTCTGTAAAACCATAGCTCACAGAACTACAACGGCAAAACGTAACTTTAGAGTACTAAGTTGCTCTCTTTACAATGAAATAAATAAAACCCTTAATATATATTCTTGCACGAAATATAACTGTAAAACAATGGTCCAAAACTGGTTAAAACGTTTGAACTATGATGAGACAGAATCGCTCCTACCTAAAAGCACTGATTAAAAATCTAAAATGCTTCTATACTCATCATCATCATTATCATATCAGCCACAGGAAATCCACTGCTGGACATGGGCCTCACCCAAGAATTTCCAAAAAGACCGATCATTACTTGTACTTAATTATCCCTTAATATAAAATGTGACACTCTTTCCACTGACAGTGACACTGTGTGATTTTTTCATATCTATCTATCTATACTTATTTATATACCATTCAACAACACACATTACTTCATAAGCTTCACATTCATTCATTCATTTATGCATTCATACATACTTGCGTACTTCCACGATATACAAACAAACACACACACCCATACTTCACTATAGCATAAATATTTCACTCCATTCCCGCTCACCTCCAATATAGGTACATTACATAATACGTAAAATAGGCACCAGTAATAATTTTATTTTGTTTTTAAATTTATGTATGTATAGCTGCGACAAAACTCTAAATGTACACTTAGGCCCAATCACAGTTATGACTAGCTGGGCCTAAGTATAACCTCATTTTAATTTGAGTAGCCATGCGTCGATGGTGTAATGTGGGTATGCTCGATTCTTAAAAATGTACCGCGCTCTTTTCATCAACCGACCGGTTGTGCATTACCCGAGATACAGACCAACGTCTAGTTCGGGGATGGACTTCCGGACGGGGCATGGACTGGGCGCCTTTAGTACCTACCTACTAGGATTTATTTTTGTAACCTCATTAAAAATATGTAAGTGTTAGTTACCTACATTGCAACACTGTAATACTTTTTGTTGTTAAACGTTTTTGGCAAATAAAGAAAGATTGTTTGTTTGTTTGTTTGTTTGTACATATGTTACGCTGAATCAATGGAGAGTCATACCAGTGCTAGTGGTTAAAAAGTAATTAAGAAAACACCTGTATAGATAAGCCATCAACCTGTGTGAATTAATTAAACCAAGGGACGCACGAGCGTTGTGACAAATTATCTTAAAACTTTCCCACAGGAAATATTATAGGAGGAAAAAGATAGAGTACGAAAACCCACAAGAAGATTTTTTGAACAAAGGAAAAATTATATGTGAAAACGTCATCATCATCCGAGCGCATTCCCGGTTACATCCTCAGCGATAACGCTTCAGAGGCCGGGGTCCGCCACCTAACCTAGGTGATTTGATGAGGTTACTGTTTTTTACCGTCTGAACTCCGCAACCCGAGAGTAGACCAGAACTAATCCTAGGATGAGGTTATACAAATGCTAGATAGCGTTCGGGACCCACAGCTTTACGTGCCTTCCAAAGCATGGAATCATCTTTCTTTTCGGATAATCAGGTGTTTCAAGCCTCCAATATCCTAACCATACCTACTGGAAACAACTTTTTACTAAGTATGCTTCCAAGTGGGATTTGAACCCACGTCCTTCGGATCACAAGAGGAGAATCACGGAGGCAGTCTAAATGTGAAACATATAAAGAGGTTAAGGCTGGGCCTGATATGGATAATCTAAGTTTTGCTCTCGCTTCCACGCACACAAATTTACTCTAGCCGAAGCGAGACAGCGAGACCATGCGGGGTGAAAAGATCATGGTAGGTCAATGAAAACCAGCCTCATGGTTTTTTTTTTTCGTTTTACAAAGAAAATTTAAGAGTTATGCCAAAAGTAAGGCATATTATGACTGCCTAATGTTTAATACAATTATAATCCAAAGTTACAAGGGCTAATTTATTGTATTTCTTGAATACTTTCCATTTTAGTATAATTCTGAGGTGATTTAGAGGCAACCTTGCAATTTTTTTCTATCGAGAAAATTTCGAGCAATCGTGTATTTGAAACATATTATGTATAGAGTTAGTCCTGAACTTTGCTATGTTTTTATTTTAAATATACAAGGAAAGCACTTTACCGAAAAGAGAGTTGCTTTTAAATTAAAGAAGGACTTTTACTTTGTATGTAACCATTAAGAAAATCAATTCAAGTTACTGAGCTTCTAAAAGCCCGTTGACATTGATTGAGAGAAACGCGTAACGCAAGTAAGTCTATATTATTTTATTTAATCTTTATTGTCCATCAAATACAAATTGTACAGAACAATAGGCGAACTTAACGCTAAAAGCGTTGCCTACCAGTCAACCTTTGGGTTATACAGAAAGTCTAAATGTGGGTTGCAAGATAAAGTGTAGTATACATAAAATACACAATGTACATTGTTACATAAATATAAATATATACTTCCTATACATTATATATATTCATATATATATTTTGTGTTTAAAAATTGATAGATTTTCTCCAGAACACATATATACAGGGCATAACAAAATATACTGAAACTGTAAATAAACTATTAAAAATTAAACGGAATGAATATCGTTTAAAATATATATATATATATATATATTGCCTCCCATACAAGTTGAGTGATCAGCTGACAAGTAATTATTAAAAAAAACCCTCGATCGGCTTTTACAATCTACGTGAGAAAAAAAACAGCAGGTAACTTCTAAGTTATATTTATAATACAATATTTATTATTTTTATAAGTAATTATTTTATTTATTTAAACTAAATAATAATATTTTATTACCACTATCAGACAACTTAGTTTAAAGTTTTGTTAACATTGTTTATTGTGAAAGGCATAAACAAGTACCTACATATTTGCACAAGCAAGTTTATTTTATTATGTCGTTTAGAACTCTATTGAAAAGGCTTTAATGATAGTACCTACGTAAGTGTGGTGTTTATACTTATGTATTAAAATCTACGCAATATGTCGATGTGTCTACATCGTAAAGAATAAAGACGCGAACATGTATTTGTGTTATTTTGTCGATTTTTGTAAAAAAAGTATCAGTAGGTACGCTTACGGTTGACAACTTGACATTGATTGAAAGAAGGCACGCGTCACGAAAGTTCCCTTAGTGTTTATAAATTGATAGCTGTTCTCTAGAGACAGGCGATGTATAATATGTTGTCTCAAGTTTGACCTACTTTCGAACTTATTTAACACGGTAATCTATTTTTAACACGCTTTCATTAGGTTAACCTGTATGTTTGTTATCCGGACTAGTGTATTTTTAAACATACAAGTAAAAAAAACACAACACACGATTTTATTGTAGACCGAATTAAAATATGAAAAAAAAAATAAAGATAAAAAAACTAAAAACACCCTTTTATAATACGTAAACAAAACTAATAATTACAAATAAATTTCAATAAACCAATTAAGTTTTTAGTTTTTTTTAAGTGTTATAAACTTCACAACTGATAAATTTGCACCTACTCAAGTTATAGCTTAAAATAAGGGCTTTGTTCCTTGAACATTTATACTTATATGATACAACGTGGAATACCCGTAATAAATCGAACCACGGTCTATACTAGATCAATCAATACATATAATATTGGTCCTTACATATGAAATTGCCGTTCAGTATCAAAAAAGTGAAACAAGTTTTTTTTAATGAAATTATTATTTAATCAATCGAAGTATGCGCCGTTGTTATCTATACACTTCCGCCATTTTATAGGCAGATCATTGATACCTTTGGAAAAAAAATCCCGGGAGCGAGAGTCTATGAACTGTTTGAAGGCGGTTTTGACTGCCTCATCAGATTTGAAATTTTTACCTTGTAAAAAGTTATCCAAATTTTGAAAAAAGTGGTAATCGGTTGGGGCAAGATCTGGAGAGTATGGTGGGTGACGCAGAGGTTCCAATCGCAGCTCCTCTAACTTGGCGATCGTTTGATGTGCAGTGTGTGGTCTAGCGTTATCCTAAAGGAGCAGTGGGCTAGAGCAATTCATCAGTCTCGGTTGTTTAATGGCGAGCTTTTCCATCATTGTTTGCAATTGTTGCCAATACAAGTCTGCAGTAATCGTCTGGCCTGATCTCAAGAAGCTATAGTGGATAACAACAGCACTGGTCCACCAAACACTAACCAGAATCTTCTTTTTGGTCAGTTTTCGCTTAGGGCAAGGTTTTGCCGGTTCTCCAGGGTCAAGCCATTGTGATGATCGCTTCCGATTGTCGTACAGGATCCATTTCTCATCACAAGTCACGATACGATTCAAAATCCCCTCATTATTGTGGCGCAAGTAAAGAAACGCAGCAAGCAACGCGTGTTTGTTGGTTTGCTTCAGTCAATTCGTGTGGTACCCACTTTTCGAGTTTTTTAATTTTTCCGATTTGGCGCAAGTGGATAAGTATCGTTTTATCACTTACGCCGAAGGCTGCTGCTAATTCAGAAGTGGTTTGAGATGGATCCGCTTCCACTATCGCCTTCAATTCTTCGTTATTCACTTGAGTATCTGAGGCTCATTGTGTAAATCGAAATTTCCAGAACGGAAACGTTGAAACCAAAAACGCACCGTTCGTTCGTTAGCGGTGCCTGGTCCATACACGTCGTTAATTCTTCGAGTCGTTTCTGCAGCACTGGTGCCACGGTGGAACTCGTATTCGTAAATTCCGCGAATTTTCAATTTGTCCATAGTTGTTGTTATAGCAATGTTGAAACTCAAACAAATGATGTTAAAACAAATGAAATACGAATTTTAAAACAATATTTTTCAGGCTTTATTTCGAAATAAATTTGAATTTGGAATTCCTAATGAAACGCAAGATATTTTATTTTAAAGTTGCCAGTATTGAAAATCGGCAATTTCATATGTAAGGACCTAATATTATATTATATTATATAATGGAAATAAAATAACAGCCAAAAAAACAAATGAAACATTTGGCATTTACATACGAAAGTGGTGTGCAGCCACCCGGGCTTTTTGTATGAGAATGTCGATTTTTTTTCTTTTTTGACTGTTATTTTAATTTCATTATATTTTAGTGTCAATCATTAATGAGACCTCTTCAATCCGTCTGACCAGCGTGGAGAGTGTAGGCCAAATCCTCTGACTGATTTGGCTAATATATGGCTCTGGTAGTACAGAGAGGATCGTGCTCCTGCAGTGGAGACTAAAAAAGATCTGATGATGATGATATGAGTACTTTAGTGATTAATTATAGCCCGTGATTCGATTTATTACAGGTATGTCCACAGACCTACCACTACTAGACCTGCATAGTGAGCGGCCACTTTAGTGCATCTCTTTCTATCTTTGATTGTTGCCTCCACCCATATTTTGCACACGTCACAGAACACACATTGGTTACTAACTTAATAATAAGCTCAAATAAACCCCTAAATCACTATTTAAATGATAAAATCCCTAAAATTAATAACTTTCTTCGATCGTTTTGTGGTTTGTTTGGCCCAGATTTCGACAGTAGGCCAGCTTATAGCAGCCACGCCGATAGAGACAAAATAACATATCAGCGTTTCTTTCACACTCACGTTGTACTGTATTTGACTGTCTCTTTCTAGCAATATCGTTGCAAGTCTAGTAGTGGTAGGTCTGTGGGTATGTCGCTTCCACGTTGAATAATATTAATCATTTATTTATATTAATAATTTGACAAATACGTATCGTGGTAAATATCTCGCCACATAATTATATTGACTTCCGGGTGTAATCAGTGTCAATCTCCAAGATTACTCGTACGTAACGTCACTAGGTTACCATGATTACCTGTCGCGGGTCACGGGAACAATAAAGATATTAGATGACGCTCGGATAACGTTTTCAATTAACAGTGTAACGCAAGCTTTATCGTTACAATGTGATGAAAGAACTGACACCTTATGAGACCGCGCGAGCGTAGCGTCTTAGTTTTAAGACGAAACACAAGGGCCGTTTTTCCATACAAACGTATTCTCCTGTTTCCTCCCTGGATAATGCCGGAAGAGTTATATTTTTTTTCCTGAATATCTATTGCCACTATTAATTAGCATGTCCCTATGTTTTCTTTTTTTTCATAAATTATTTATTAAAAGAGATATGAACGTGCAAAAACCTAAAAAAAGGCCACATTTTCCGCTGTGTTCAAACATCGAGAAAACAAATTTGACTAGATTATATAAAAAAAAAAAAATAAGGAACACCGCTCAAGTCAGCGCTTTGTTAATTCGTAATGAAAAAAGTACGTATATTGGTTATGTTTTGGAGAAGAAATCAGGGGACTACGAATCGTTGATTATCTGTTCTTTTAATAGTATTTTCAATTCAAGCTGCAGTATGTCTCTATCGCACTTGCTCAGTTGTTGTTCGGGTACAGCGCGACGGCAAAAGATTTTACAAATACCTATTTTTCATTTCTCTAGCCCGTGAGGTTCAGTTTGTGTGTCCGTTAGTTCTCGCCTACAGGTTGCATTTCTCAACTAATTCTCCTGATATTTTTATAAGCAGGTTTGATATTATATAGAACTTTTTTGTCGATTCAGTTTTTGGATTTTTTCATCCAAAGGGTGCCAACGGGACCCTATTACTGAGACTCCGCTGTCTGTCTGTCTGTCCGTCCGTCTGTTATATGGCTCCACTTGAATTTTTCACCGATTACGTATTATGCACTGTAACCGCGATTGTATAATAACAAATACCTAATAAGATAAAGTTAAAAATTAAAGGGGGTTCTCTCTCGCATCTCTGCGCATTACCAGTTGCATCCACAGCTGCAACGCTGCGAATCCCGGGGTCCGCTTATAATCCCCTTTAATTTAAAAAATAAAGGGGGTTATCATACAAGAAACGTGCTTTTTCTTCAGTGTTTCATAGCATTGTTCGGAGGTACGGAATCCTTTATGTACGAGTCCGAGCACTTGACCGGTGGAATTGTTTTCCAAATATAATACGAGTATGCATGTCAAATTAAGAAGACATAGCCGGAACAGCATAGTTTTACGATTGGCCGCCTGCCTAACGTCAACCCTCTTTGGGAACGCATTAGTGCGAAAAATTTTACAACCAGTCGTAATCTTTTTACTTCAACTTTTTTTTTAGACTTAATCCATTAAACACCAAGAAAACCAGACACAATAGATAAACAATGGACCGCTACCGCATAGGGTCATGCGGGGTTTGAAGCGTTAAGCATGGAATTGATTGTTACCTGTTGTGTATGCCATAATAAATAAAGAGATAAAATAAATAAATAAATTACAATTACATGTTGAACACTGAAAAGCTACTGGTGATTAAATGACAAAGTAGTGACGAAAGACAATGATGTATCACTTCAAAGACTGCATCAAATGACATCGTTAAGAAAATGAAAGTTGGAACAATGTCTTCTTTGAAAATTAATTTGTGGCGTAATTCATAAGAGTATGCCTTTTTTATAAGCCTGTAGTGTGGGCAAAGGCGTCGTTACAATACAATACAAATACTCTTTAATGCACCATAAACAAAGGAAATACAACGATACAGAGAAAAAAACAAAAATGATACAAAGGCGTCTTCTCCTGTTTTTTTTACTTCTATCAGTGGCTTTGCCAGCTCTTTTCGTATGCCCTTAGATCGTCTGCCCACCGTGGTCGAGGGTGGCCTCTTTTTCATGACTATTCAGACGCATCCTGCTCACATTGACCTGCCCAGTCCCACTTCAGCCCGGCTGCCTTTCTCCCCACATCTTTTATTTTGTTGAGCGCATGGTGGTACTGTGTATACGATCTTTTAGTTTGATGCCTACTACACTTCGTTCTATAGACTGTTGGCAAACCTCGAGCTTAATGGGTACAAAAAATAATGAGCGACCTTATAATCTCATGGAAGACTAAACTTACCATCGCGCAAAATGGCGTTCACTGTGACGCAGCATCATACAGCAGCTGGAGATTATAAACAGCAATTGGCGTGAAGTAATAAATACAGATACACTTTCACGTCTTCATACTAAATGGGGCAGACAGAGCATTTAGTTGTTTTGCGGCTCTAAGCACACAGAGCCCAGGGCCGCAAGATCCATAGGCCATTTTTAGGGTTGTGATGGGCAAAAAGATGGAAAAATTAAACAAAATAGTGATAGGTTGCTAGCCGCATCACCTATTGATATCATTCACATTTTCGCCCATCCCCTTGATCGGCGTCTACGATCTGCGCGTGAAGTAACGTCAGTAATAAGTATGCCGAAGATCTTGCGAAAAGGAGAAGAAATAGCCGAAACAGTGAACGATTTGGCTATAGTTTTACAACCGCCCGTCTGCCTTACAACCGGGCACCGCCCGATTTTTTGGAACACGTTCAGTTGTACGAAATGACGCCTTACAAAATGAACGCTTTCACCGCCATCTTTCAAAAATTAGCGGCACCACTACGAAACTGCCTTTTTTCGGACTAGTAGCTCCATCTAGCTACAACATTTAAACTGAAAATCGGATAACGCTTCATAGTATGAACGTTGTCAGTCCTCTTTTATTTGTTCGTACATAGTGTACAGAAATCGCTAACCGCCTATGTCTTACGGCACATCCCGAGGGTCTACTTATCAAAATGTGCCATAAGTTTCACAAATTGCCCATCTGTTACTGCGGTTTTTTCTTGGGGTTTTTTATTAGTTTTACTGCTGCCTGGTGGTGAGAGCGTCAATCATTTTGGAAATTATTTTGTCTATAGGGGCTTTTATTACCCGAGACTTTGTTCACGTAAATAACTCAATATGTTATCCCAGGATAAAAAAGGGCACTTTTTTGTGTCGGCAGTTTTTTTAATCAGCATATACTTCTCCACTTTTGGACTCAAGGTCACTTCCATCATAGCGAGAACTTGTCCATAATTGTTTTTAATTGTTATTTCTTTTGTAATGTATAATGTGTGTGAAAGTTGTACAAAATAAATGTTTTATCTATCTATCCATAATCTCCACGCTCTAGGCAGGTTGGTTATGTTACTTATTTAAACTCAAACTGTCTTATTATAAAAACAGGACTAACTTTGTTACTAGGTTTTAACCATTACCCGCCCAAATCAAGTTGACATCTAGTAATATCACACTATCTCAGGTGTCCATGTCAACTTGATTTGGGCGGATAATGGTTTAAACCTAGTAACAAAGTTAGTCCTGTTTTTCAACCGACTTCAAAAAAAGGAGGAGGTTATCAATTCGACGTGTATGTATTTTTTTTTTGTGTACGTTACCTCATAAGTCCGTCAAATATGAACCGATTTATAAAATATATGTTTCGTTTTAAAGAATGCATTACAAGGTTGGTCCCATGTAATTTTTTTTTAAGATCGGAGAAAAGATCTTGGAGCTGGAGACCGAAATTCCTCACCAGACAACTGCAGCTCAAATATTATAATGATTCTTTTTTATTTGAAAGGCTTTACTACCAAGTTGGTCCCATTTTAATTTGGTGAAGATAAGATGAAGAACTTTGGAGATATGGAAGAAACTCCTTAAAAAAATTGAAGTCGGTTGTTTTTTTTTGTTAACAATTTAATTATTATATTTTTAAATTCGGTCAATACATCCGTGAGGTATCATGCATGCATGGTAGGTAAGGTTAGGTACCCGTACTATACATGTAAGTACCTACTTAACACTTAACTACCTAATATAGGTACTTTGCCAGTAAAGCTAAAATTGAGACGGGCGGTCGTATTAAACCAAATCTACCAATATACAAATGCACCGGTTACTTATTGCATAGAGTTAACTATGCAATAAGTAACCGGTGCATTGGATAGAGCCCCTCTACATAGTTTGTGAGCAGAGCTCATAGAGTAATAACTCATAGACGACCTCCGTGGCGTAATGGTTAAGGTGAAGATATAGGCAAATGACCTTGAAGTGGCGCCCTCATTTGAAATAAATTGTTAACTCGTAAATATGGAGATAATTTCCATATTACTCTTCGTCATGCACTAGATAGCCCTTTAAATTATTTTATAAACCACCGTTGAAAGTATTTACATTAGTCCGTCTAGCTTTAAAACTTGCCTCCGCCAAAAGTGGCCACGGCAAGTTTTAAAGCTAGACGGATCACCAATAATAGTTTTAACGGCAGTTCATAAAATAATTTAAAGGGCTATCTAGTGCATGATGTAGAGAAATATGGAAATTATCTCCATATTTACGAGTTAACAATTTATTTCACACTTCAAGGCCATTTGCCTTTATCTTCGCCTTAACACACTATACTATTATTTTTGTATGAAAAAAATAACGGTCATTACCATTACATCTACCACAAAAAGTTTTTTTTATGCGATAATTATCGCTCACCCACCATACATTCGTATCGCAACCTATGGTCCGTGATGAAAGCATAATACCGGTCATAAGGTTTAAAATGAGGTAACTCAAGAAAAAGTAAAATCGAGGTACAAGTACATGTATTGTAACTATGGAAACTCTAGGAACTATTAATTATATAATAAGACAGTTATTGACCCAAAAGCATAGAAAGACCTAATGCTAAAACATTATCTCCCTGTCAACCTTTAGGTAAAAAGAACCAGATCAGAAAGGCATCTTAACATACAAAAGATAAAGGGTGTTTTAGTAAGAGTGCACTTTTAAAATTTAGAATATTTTTTTCTTCGTGCATGTGGCAACTCTGAAATTTGGCAGCTGTCACCTATGTTTATTTAGATTATTAAAAAAGAAGCGCTTTTCGAAAGAATAACGCGTTATAATTGTGAAAACTTATTACAAAAAGCAGCCAAGTGCGAGTCGGACTCGCCCATGAAGGGTTCCGTAGCAGCAAGTAATAAATATAAAAGTTCTAAAGGTAAATTGCGGTTTACGATTTATAACGTATTAAAAAAAACTACTTACTAGATCTCGTTCAAACCAATTCTCAGTGGAAGTTTGCATGGTAATGTACATCATATATTTTTTTTAGTTTTATCATTCTCTTATTTTAGAAGTTACAGGCCCCCCCCCCCTGTACACACACATTTTGCCACTTTGGAAGTGTCTCTCGCGCAAACTATTCAGTTTAGAAAAAAAATATATTAGAAACCTCAATATCATTTATGAAGACTTATCCATAGATACCCCACACGAATGGGTTTGATAAAAAAATTTGAGTTTTAGTTCTAAGTATGGGGAACCCCCAAAATTTATTGTTTTTTTCCTATTTTTGTGTGAAAATCTTAATGCGGTTTACATAATATATCTACTTACCCCAAGTTTCAACAGTATAGTTCTTATAGTTTCGGAAAAAAGTAGCTGTGACATACGGACGGACAGACAGACATGAAGAATCTATAAGGGTTCCGTTTTTTGCCATTTAGCTACGGAATCCTAAAAATTGGGAAAGTTACGCTAAAACCGCTCGCAAACTTTGCCAAATTCTTTGAAAAAAGTCATCTTCTCCGATGAAGCGCATTTCGATCTGAATGGCTACGTGAATACACAAAATTGACGAATTTGGGGTTTGGAAAATCCTCATGCAATCCATGAGAAACATGCACCCACAACGAGCAACTATCTTGGTGCGGATTTTGGTTTGGCGGCGTGATTGGGCTTTACTTTTTTGAAGATGAGGCCGAAATTGCAGTGACTGTGAACGGCATTCGTTACAGGAATGTGAAAACGGAGTTCCTGTGGCCTCAACTGGACGGCATGGATCTGGAAACATGTATTTTCAGACGGCCCCACCGCCCACACCGCGCATGAAACAATCGACTTATTGCAGCAACGATTTCCAGAACACATTATCTCACAAAATTATGATGTCAACTGCTGGCCACCAAGATCGTGCGATTTAACGATGTGCGATTTTTTCTTTGGGGTTTTTTGAAATCTCGTGTTTATGCGAATAAACCAGAAACAATTTCTGAGCTCAAATTAGAGATCTAACGCGTTATCGGTGAAATACAGCTGCATCTCTGTGTAAAAGTCATGGAAAATTTCATGAAAAGAGTAATGGCCTGTCATCAGAGCTGTGGCTACATAGGGCGCACTGTAAGTTTCCGGAACTGGCCACTTACATAAACAATATTTAAAAATTTATTGCAACATTTGAAAATAGAACTCTTTGGCTGTAGAATGCAGTTTGTTTCATCTGACTGTCCTTTGGTTTTTCCTTGTGGCGCCATTTAAAAAATTGTGTGTCTGCATCAACATGGATTTAACTCGGGAAAATTTTCGTAGTATGATTTTCTACGATTTTAAGTGTAATTTGACAGCTCAACAGAGCATCGCTCGGCTTGAAACAGCTTTTGGCAATGAAGCACCATGCAAGACAACTGTTTATAGCTGGTTTGCAGAATTCAAGCGTGGTCGTATCAATCTCAGTGACGAATCTCGCGATGGTCGGCCGTCCACCGCTGTGACCAACAAAAACATCAATGCTGTGCGCCGTATGATTGAAACAGACAGGCATGTGACCTACCATGAAATTCGCGCATCCTTAGAAATAGACATGAGTCAAATACAATTAATCCTACACAAACATTTGGGTGTGAGAAAGCTGTGCTCGCGGTAGATCCCACACAACTTGACCGAGGCTCAAAAAACGGACCGCGTCACTTGGTGCAGTGCCATGCTTACCAGATTTAACGAAGGTGCGTCAAATTTGGTGTGGGACATAGTAACAGGTGACGAAACATGGATTTATTGCTACGATTACAAAACAAAGCAGCAATCGAGCGTATGGGTCTTTCAAGATGAGCCGAAACCAACCAAAGTGGCGCGCGTGAAAAGTGCATCTAAGCGGATGATTGCCTCTTTTTTTAATAAAACTGGACACGTGGCTACTGTTGCTTTAGAGAATCGTCGTACAGTGACCATTTGTTTCCCGGAAGTTATTGACGAACTCCGTAAAAATAACCGTAAACGCCGTATCATCCTGCACCACGACAATGCTAGTTCTCACACGGCCAGACAGATAAACGACTTTTTGAAGGCGAAAAATGTAGAACTCATGAGTCATCCTGCATACAGTCCCGACCTGGCACCTTGTGACTTTTTTCTGTTCCCAAAAATTAAGAACCAATTACGCGGTCAACGATTTTCATCACCAGAAGAGGCTGTCGAGGAGTATGAAAAACACGTTTCAGAGGTCACCACAGAGGAGTGGCACAAAAGTTTTCAAAACTGGTTTCATCGAATGAAAAAGTGCATAGACGCCAAGGGAGATTATTTTGAAAAACAATAAATTAATTTGGTACCTTTAATAGTATTTTTTCACATTCATTCCGGAAACTTATAGTGCGCCCCACGTATTTGCCGGATATGTTATTCCATACTTAATTGAAACATGTCTTCTTTACAATTTAATAAAAATATTACAACTCCCTCATAAAATACGTGTTTTTATTTTAAAATTAAACAGTGTACTCTTACTGAGACACTCTTTAAAATACTCTGATATAATAAGTACGTAACAATTATCATAAATAAATACTAATGCAATAAATAGTTAATATATTTATACGTACATTATAATATATACATAATTTTTGTATTGAAAATAGCACATAGGTATCATAGCAGAAAAAGTGACAGGAGACTAAAATTTTGTTTTGAAGACTCTGAAATTGACTCTTTTACCAGACATTTTAAATAAAAAGATCTCCTTCACTAACTTCTTTTTATTTAAGAGCTTAGTGGCCCTTGTCGGTGGAGTATGCGCCAAACTTCACTCCTTCACTATAGACCTACAAAATTACTGAATTTCATGTTTTCATAACATTTTTTTTACAAATTTGAGCTAACTAGAAAAAAACAAAACTAGGTTGACAAACAGCACACAAAAGTCTACTAGAAACACCTTTATACTTCGTTTCACAGTAAAAACTGGAACTTGACATTGTGGAGTTCAATTAAGTTACCCGTATTAGGGCGACACGTGGAATCTAATAAACTGCGAAACTCCAGCCAATTGCATTGAACGCGTAGTTAGGTTACTTTACACTTCGCTTCAGCACTATACCTGTATAGTGATTTTTAACTTCGTAGCTACATTCAAGGAAACTAATTCTAAGCTAAAAAAAATACAAATTCTGTCATATGTTTCTTATTTCATTATAAAACCAAAGATATCGGCCGACAAGTGCATATTAAAATCTCCCATTAGAATGTCTATATGAACAACTCATCAATATGAACAACCTAAGAAGAGTAGAAGGGGCCCCGGTTGGAGTACCCATTATCAGCGCTTACGTAAGTTAAGTGACAGTGCGCGTGTCCGCTCTTGAATGGGTGACAAGCATAAAAAAAAGACCAGACAGACAGCACGGCCGGTGCTGAAGCGTTCCGTCGCTCTCTCTCGCTCTAGTAAATGACGCTTCTGAACGACAGAAAAGGATAGCAGCATAGGAAAGTGTTGTTCCGTGCTGATAAATGAGATACAACCCTTATGTGAGATCTTTCTGGATGCATGCGACTAACGTCATTAGTTTAGCTTTACAACCCCAACATTGATATAAAATTATTGTATTTGTTAAAAATATTGTATTATTGTTATTGTATACACACGCATGAAATTCTAACAAAACTAAAATTATTTTCTTTAAATTATGCATGGATGTGACGTATTATCATAGGAAATCAACCTTGAACACAGAGTATCTTAATCCTCTATACTTTGAAAGTTTCTCTTTGAAACCGAAGCCATTCCGCTATCTACGTATAAGCTTTCGAAAGCTTTGCAACATCGTTAAACATCGTTAACTATGTAGATACGCCCGTGTACAATTTTGACATTCTTACTAGTTTATTTTTTTATTTATTTAAGTACTAGCTTTTACCCGCGGCTTCACTCGCGTATCTCAAATCCTACGGGAACAATACATTTTTCCGGTATAAAAGGTACCCTATGTCCTTCTCAGGACTCCTAACTATGTGTATGCGAAATTTCAAGAAGATTGGTTTAGTAGATAAAGCGTGAAAAGGTAAAAAACGAACAAACAAATATTCAAACTCACTTTCGCATTTATAGTATTAGTTAGGATAGGATTAGGATTTGTTGAAAACAATAGTAAAAAAGATGAAAATGATATCTACGTATATTGTTGTGTTTTTAGCCTGTAGTGTCCCATAGTTGGGCAAAAGCCTCCCCTCTTGATTTCCACAAACCTCTATCAGTGGCGATAGTTTGCCAGCTCTTTTCGAATAAAATAATAATTTATACTTCAAAACAAAAAATATTTTACACATTTCGATATATGTTCCATATATAATAATATAAGTCCATAATTCTGAATAACTTTCCCGAAGGAAATTTATCAGTAAGTTATCAATAATAGACTGAATAAGCCTTAAACTAGTTTCAGTATATTTTGTAAGACCCTGTGATAAGGAACAAATCACACTGATTGAGCCCGCCCCAAGGTAAGTTTCAACTTAGTATTATAGAATAATAACTTAACTGGTTGTCTGGAAGAGATCGCTGTCAGCGATAAGACCGCCCATTGTACCTATGTATATATATTTACAATTTGTATTTTGTTAATTTTTTATTTATTTTTTAGGTGCAATAAAGAGTTATTCATTCATTCATTCAATCAACTTAACGATACTATACCTATTTTAACACCCAAGACCCAGGACAGTTTGAAAAAGACCGTTTTTAGGGTTCCGTACCCGAAGGGTGCAAACGGGACCCTATTACTGAGACTCCGCTGTCTGTCCGTCTGTCCGTCTGGTTGTCTATCTGTCCGTCTGTCTGTCTGTCCGTCAGTCACAGGGCTCTACCTCTTGAACCGTAATAGCTAAACCTATACAGATATATTATCACGTCTTTATCCCTGAAGGGGTAGACAGAGCCTAGGGCTATAAGACCCTAAGGCCACGTTTAGTGTGATGGTGGGGCGTTAGAGAAAAAAGGGATTCAGAATAGTGATGGGTGGTTCGCAACCCATGATCGGTATCGCCTATGTATATTATAAAATATAGTATCATTATGCCGTGCCGTGTGGTTCCCGACAGAGTAGAATAGGACCACTCCAAGTCTTCCTGTGGATGTCGAAGAAGGCGACTTAGGAACCACAAGCTGAACAAAGGTTAAAAACATCAATGAAACCTCTCCAACCGTCTGGACACCGTGTAGGCCAAATCCTTTGACTGTTCTGGCTAATATATGGCTCTGGCAGTACAGAGAGGGTCGTGCTCCTGCAGTGGAGACCAAAACAGACCTGATGATGATGATGATGGCAATATCGTCGAGCTGTCATTCCATAATACAAGTTTTAAATCAGTTTTGTTCGTCCTTATCTATTTATCTACATATTTTATACTACGATACTTTTTCGCAGTGTTTGTTTGTTTGTGTTTCGTGTGTGTAAGTGGCCCAACACTGCTGTCAGATTTTTCAAGCTGCCTAAGGGCATCTGACATAGCTTGACGACTGCCATACAATGATGACAGCCGGGACCAACGGCTTTACGTGCCTTCCGAAGCACGGAGGAGCTCGAGAAATTTTTGTACCACTTGTGGTCACCCATCCAAGTACGGACCACGCCCGGGGTTGCTTAGCTTGTGAAAGCGCTAGCAATGCGTAATCCCACGGGGCCACCGAGCTCCTTTTTTCGCAGTTACAATTTCTTATTATAAGCAGTCTTAGCTTTACAGAGTTAAAATGTCTTTTCAGACCAAACAAATAAACTCCAGCCAATCCGAAGATCTCTCCAGTAAACATGTCACCAATAAATACAGGAAGCTTCAAGTACTCACGTAAGTAGCTTTCGAGCTCAGCTGTCGAGTTAGAGATTCCTTTGGGATGATTTTATAGCACTGATTTAAAGATAGAACAACTTACAGGCTGTAAAAGTTCTTATCGGGTTTACTTTTTAAAACTAGTGTTTAGTTTTTTTTTTAATTTAAAAAAAATACTTCGTAGAAGTTCTTATCGACTGATCTTTCTTCTTCATCTTATTGCGTTCCCGGTTGCATCCTCGGCTGTGCTGATCTTCAGCTGTGTCTTCTCCAAATATAATATGCATGTCAATGGTCACCTAAGGATGTCGAAAACATTTATTTGGTATCCACAGATCTTTATTGAAATTTAAAAATGATTGGCCAATAAACTTTTTATCGTTAAATTTTTGTTAAAAAGCAACAAATGTAACAAACATTTTGTTGAAAAGTAACAACTTAAAATTAAAAAAGAAATGTAAGCTTAATGGCCCTGGGCTATCTCTACCCCGTTAGGGTTGAAGACGTGGTAATGTTTGTATATAATTTTGTATACCTATAGGAAAACACAAATTTGGGTAAACTTACCAACCAACAACTTCTCCAATACCTCCAATTTACCTGGAAAAGATTAAAAAACAATTGTTAAATCATTTATTTTTCGTCATCAATCAATACAACGACTTGAAAATTATTACAATACAACTTTTTTTTAACTATCTATGTCTCACTGCCGTTGTTAGCCATGCAGTTCTCAGCAGAGTATAATACAAAACTCTAAGTCTTCCCGTGGATGTCGTAGAAGGCGACTTCGGGACATAAGCTGAACAAAGCTTATAAACATCAATGTGACCTCTCCAACCCGTTTGGCCAGCGAGGAGAGTGTAGGCCAAATCCTCTGACTACTTTAGCTAATATTTCGCTCTGGTAGTACAGAAAGGGTCGTGCTCCTGCAGTGGAGACTAAAAAAGACCTGATGATGATGTCTCACTGCTAGGCTAAGCCTCCCCTCTACGTTTCTAATCATCCCTGTTCTTCGCTTTCTCATTCAAATCCCCTTCAAAATGTATCAGTTCGTCTGACCACCTCGTTCTAAGTCTACCTCTTTTTCTCTTGCCATCTATCGGAGTCCAAACAGAGGTGATATGAGCCCATCTTTCTTGTGGCATACGGTAGACATGACCAGCCAAAAAGTTAATTATAGGTGATGATTTTTTTTTGTCTTGAGTGAGTTTTCATAGCTCATTATCATCCAAACGTACTCCCGGTTACATCCTCAGCGGTAATGCGTCGTGCCCAAGGTCAACTACCTAAACCTCGGTGATTTAACGAGGTTACTGGTTTTTACAAAAAGCGACTGCCGTCTGACCTCCGCAACACAAATGATAGACCTCCACAACACTAGGATAGGCTTGAAACAAACGCAAGATGGCGTCTGGGACCCATGGCTTTACGTGCCTTCCAAAGCACGCAATGAGGGGATTCAATCCTGCTATTATCCTAACCAGACTGGAAACAACTTTTCATATAGTATGCTTTCCAGTGGGATTTGAACCCACGACCTCCGGATCACAAGGCAAACGTCTTGACCACTGAACCACTAAGGCAGTCAGTCAATCAACGGGTTTTCATAGCTAACCACTACAGTTTCAAATTCTCAAGCAATTCCCGTAACCAAATCAAGCTATATTCGAGATGGCTCTACATGGCAATTAACAGATTCGGCAGAATTAATTTGTACACCCAAACTAACATGTTAGACGTACATATGCGGGGTTAAGGACTGTTAACCAATAATAGATATCAATACATAGTCAAAGATAATATTATTAATAGGCCGGTAACGCTCTTGTTACACCCCTGGTGTTGCAGTTGTCCATGGGCAGTGGTGATCACTTACCATCAGGTGACCCGCTTGTTCGTTTGCCGCCCTAAAACATAAAAAAAAAAATATTACTTCTTTTTATCGAGTCGAAATGGTTTCACTGTAGCTTCAATTTTGTGATATAATATGATATTTAAAATATATAGATTAGTAATTACTTACTTAACAGATACCAAACACCGTACAAACTATTGGCGATCACGTAAATAGCAGAAACTTGTAGACAAATTATTAGTACCAGCTGCTCACAGAGATGGCAGCACTTAAATTACTAGGAAACCTGCGAAAGGTAGGTAATATAGGTTCATATACTAGGTAAGTAGTAAATCAGTTATAGATTTGCTCCTACTTTGGTTTAATATGTCTCTGCGCCACCTGTAACTAGAAGTCCGCCTCAAACTTAGACCTCGCGATTATTAAACGTGTTTTACGTACTATGGTTTCGTTTTCTACATAATCGCGGACATTTTTATTAATATTTCAAAAACTACTGAACCGATTTTGATGCCCAACAAACTTAAAAATTCTATTAATATTTTCTACATGACTACCAAATTTCATCAAAATCGTACCATCGGTTCGGCAGTTATCGCGGTATGAACATACATACATCCATACAAACAATGTGTTTTCGCCCCAACTCCATTTAGAGACTAGAAGAAAATAGATAATAAAAAAAAGAGACAGCTAAATAAAAGTATTGTATTGAATCGCACTCTTATTTTATAGCTGCTCTGCTTTAACAAGAACACAGCCCTAAAACACTATTGGGAACAAAATACCCCAAACCTTGTACCATTAGCATTTCAAATGTCTAACTATGCTCTGCTTTAACAGGAACACAGCCCTAAAACACTATTAGGAACAAAATACCCCAAACCTTGTACCATTAGCATTTCAAATGTCTAACTATGCCCTGCTTTAACAGGAACACAGCCTTAAAACACTATTGGGAACAAAATACCCCAAACCTTGTACCATTAGCATTTCAAATGTCTAACTATGCTCTGCTTTAACAGGAACACAGCCCTAAAACACTATTGGAAACAAAATACCCCAAACCTTGTACCATTAGCATTTCAAATGTCTAACTATGCTCTGCCTTAACAGGAACACAGTCCTAAAACACTATTAGGAACAAAATACCCCAAACCTTGTACCATTAGCATTTCAAAGGGTCTAACTATCACTAATGAAGACGGTATCAATACAAACAGAGCATCTGCCGGTTGTAAAAGGTTACGGTTGAAGAGACATTCTAAAAATAAAAAAACTTGAGTTAAATATGTCTTGAAGTAGTCGATATAATTATGAGTTGTAAGGGGTCCCGAGTTCACAATTTGAGGGTGAACCACAAATTGATTTAGTGCAGCGATGTGGGGTCCATTTTTTATACTATTGAAGTAAAAAAAGATAAAAAAAAATTTTATTTGGTAAGTAAAAAATTTTACAATATTTTGTTGCCGGAGCCTCCTTCTAAGCAAAGAATATGCTTTGTGCCACGAGACTCCGCTCTTTTTTATCTCTAACTTTTTATATTGATAGATAAACAAGTGAGTGTGTGTATGCGCGTTTGGGTGTGTGTGGGGGGGGGGGGGGGGTGCATGCGCGTTTGGGTGTGTGTGTATAAATATGTAGTTAAGTTTTTATATTTTATATTGCGGAGGTCAAACGGCAGTCGCTCTATGTAAAAACCAGTAACCTCGTCAAATCACGTAGGTTAGGTAGCGGACCCCGGGCTCTGAAGCGTTACCGCTGAGGATGCAACCATAGACCATTGAGGAGAAATACGCTCGGATGATGTTGTAGTTATAGTCAGTTGCTTAGAGTGAACCAGTAGTGATGGGTTGCTGCAGCCGTATCGCCTACATGATTTGCATTTCGATTAGCTATTACGATCTGCGCGGGAAGGGAAGCAGCTGGTACATTCTACGTAAGTATTTTCTTTACTCTGAGACCAGACGAATAGACCATATTAGTAATATAAGTACGTGATGCTTCCATGCATCACGTACTTATAAGTATTACTAATATAGTCTATTCGTTTAATTGGTATGCTGTCGGCGTGCTTTTAAAGGCGGCATTGGTTTGAACACAAAGACGCAGCCTTTATCGCGCGCCGACGGTGTGCACACCAATTAAGCAAACCCACTGTAAATAACATTTATATAATAATATTTAAATAGCTTCTGTTCAAATAAAACTTTATCAAAAAAAAATGTCAAATGCACTTATTTACGCCACTTAGTTACTATATCAACTGTAAAGCATGACCTTACGCCATTTATTCCCCGAGGATTTTAACTTCACCTTTTAAGCTCGTAATGGTAAAATGTTGCCATGTCGCATGACACACATTAAATACTTAAAGCAACTTTACGAGGGCACAAAGGAGTACTTTTTATTTTAAAAAAAAAGGAAATAATAAAATTATGTGGCCTTTTTAAAACAAGTATTTAGGGCTAACGCTGTTGATATCTGCCCTAGATAAAATTAAAATGGGTTGCTCTAGCCGCATCGCCTATTAACACGATTTGAATTTTCGCCCGTTTCTTCGATCAGCTCTTACGAGATACGCGGGAAGAGATAGCTGGTACATTCTAAGTTTTTCTTTAATCCTAGAACAGCATATAAGCATCAAGTTCTTATATATGTACTAATAAATAACAATTAGGGTATTTATATAACCATGTGGTTCCCAGTAGAATAGAATAGGACCACTCCAAGTCTCCCCGTGGATGTCGTAGAAGGCAACTTAGGAAACACAAGCTAAACAAAGCTTAAAAACATCAGTGAGACCTCTCCAACCCGTCTGGCTAGCGTGGAGAGTGTAGGCCAAATCCTCTGACTGTTCTGGCTAATATATGGCTCTGTAGTACAGAGAGAGTCGTGCTCCTTCAGTGGAGACTAAAAAAGATGATGAAATAACATTTGGATAGTTATATATAAGTTTCTACAATGCGTATTTTGGTAATTATCTCGCCCCATAATTATATTAGTTCATGGGTGTCAAAGAGATTAGGATAAGACGTGGGAGTAACAAAGATAGCACGTCAGATAACGTTTTCAATTAAGGGGATACATGAATTTTTCGGGGTCCAATGATGCCCCCATTTAAAATAAATTATTTGAACGGAAACTGAGATATCATTTACATTTTTGTCTGTGCAAAGCAATAGATTAGATAACCCTAACCCTTCGAACTATTTTATGGATAACTATTTACAGTTTAAAGTGAGAACGTTAAGCTTTTTATAGCATTTTTGCCAAAAGTGCCCGTTTTCCGCAAAAATGCTAAGAAAAGCTTAACTTTCTCACTATAAACGTTAAAAAAAACTCTTTTATTGCACCAACTGAGTATAACAATAATTCATAAGTAAATATAAAATTAAGTTGGTGGTGGTGGTTACGCGTGTTTGAGCATAGACATTTTTGGGTGCATTTCTGGACGGAGTTGCCTATGAGAATCAATTTGCTGACTTGACGCTGGGTTATCAGTTATCACTAAAGCGATTTCTTCAGCCAACCTTTAGGTAAATGTAGACTATTAAAAGATGTGGGGGAGTTGGCGCAGTATGAGTACTGTCACAAGTTAAAATGTAATATATAATGTAGTATATAATGTAATATATAATAATAGTACCAAGAAATGCAACAATGGCGGTCTTATCGCAAAGCCCAGTGGTGCCTATTATGGGGAAAGCTTTATAATTTATCAACTGCCACGTTGAATAATGCCATCTGACCCTCGTCATTGTCCGTATGGAGTCGACGTGACGAGTCCAACTGTTCGCGAAATAGATTTAAAGCTTTAAAAGAGTGATTTTCGGGCTCTCTCTCATCTGTGTGTCAATGTGTTAATAATGTGCCAATACTGATGTCAGATTTTCTCCTCACTTACGACGTCCTTCGTGGCGTAGTGAATACGTCAGTCTGCCACTTCGGAGGTTCTGGGTTCGATCCCTAGCCAGGGCAAGTTGGAAAAAAGCCTTTTTAAATTCTCCTAGGTTTTGGGTTTTTATCTATCATCATCATTAGGTATTTTTTAAGTTTTCACTGCAGAAGTACGACCCTCTCTTTACTACCAGAGCCATATATTAGCGAGAGCAGCCAGAAGATTTGGCCTACACTCTCCATGCCGGCCAGACGGGTATGAGAGGCCTCATTGATGTTTATAAGCTTTGTTTCGCTTGTGTTTCCTTAGTCGCCTTCTACGACATCCACGGGAAGACTTGGAGTGGTCTTATTACTCTGCCGGGAACCACACGACTGTTGCTGTTTTTATCTATATATTTAAAAAAATAGCTATTCCGGTTTTTCGTGCAGCTGTTGAAGTTGGTTGGGATCTTATTTTCAGTTGAGAGAATAGGTAAGGTGCTAAAGTCAGTATAAAAAAAATTAAAACGTATACGGGCCGCCATCTATAGTATAGTTGAGTATACCATAACATATGTAAGAAGAGTTTTTGGCAGTAAGTCAAGGGGTTCGGTTGAGGTTTTCTATAAATTATTTTGCAAATTTATTTTAGTGGACTTTATAATATGAAATTGGTGTTGTTTAGTGTTATAAATGCTCATGCTCATGAACAATATGTGAAATAGTTAAAATGGACAGTCATATCATAGAACGGCTGTAGTGATATATGTTTGCGGACTGGTGAGCGTCTTCGGGCGTCGTCCGCCACGCAATCGGCTATGAAAACCAGTGGACTCGTATAGATTTGTCGCCAGAAGCTCCCTTAAAGCAATCAAAGGCCTACACCAACCTTTGATTGTAACTTGTTAGGAATAAAGAATTTGCCACGTTTTATTAACTTGTTCCTGGCTAAATACACAGTAGCGTCAAGCCATAAAAAAATATCATATGTAAGTTTTAAGTTAGTTTGGGGCTTGAGCTAGCCCCAGCGTTCTTTGTCCTTATTATTTATTATTTTTCGAGTTGCACTAAAAATCATATTTAAATAAACCGGCCAAGTGCGAGTTAAACTCGCGTGGAGAGGGTTCCGTACAATTGATTGAATTTTTATAGGTTTTCCTGTAATCTACAAGTGATGAACTACATTTCGTATTTTTTCAAAATTTTAGGCTCAGTTCTTTCGGAGATTAGGGGAGGAATGGCCAATTTTCGTCTTCTTTCTTGAATAAAATAAAAAAAAAAATTTTTACAATAATAAAAAAAATATATTTGAGATCCTTATAACAAGCCCTTTCATTTCATATATAACATAGTAAGTTTTGCATTTTTTTTTTATTTCATAGTTTTTCCCCCGAAAATGACCCTTATATAAAAAAACATATTTATTTACTTTGCACATATGTGCTTGGGTCATAGGATTACAACATTCTACCAAATTTCACCTGATTCGGTCCAGTAGATTCGGAGAAAATTGGCTGTGACAGAGGGACAGACAGACAGACGCACGAGTGAACAAGGGTTCCGTATTTTCCATTTTTTTCTCCACTTGGCAAGATCTTTGGCATCCTTGGGTCACTATTGCACAAATGCATGTTAATTTAGGAGAAGAAAAAGCGGGAAAGTGCACCCCGGGTTCAGAAGCAGCATAGCTGAGGATGCAACTGGGAACGCGGTTAGATGAAGAAGAGAGCTAATCTCTAGCTCGATAAACCTTTTTGCCCCATCGGTCATCACTCGTGCGTCTTTCTGTCTGTCGGTCTGTCACAGCCAATTTTCTCCGAATCTACTGGACCGAATCAGGTGAAATTTGGTAGAATGTTGTAATACTATAAAGGCCCATTTACACAGTGCAAGTTTCTTGCCTGTTGCATACAATTTTATTAAAGCAATAAATGATTTGTATGGCTGACGTTCTGTTTAGACCATGCAAGTTTTCTATTGCCTCAATTTAATTGTATGCAACAGGCATAAAATATAGTTCATTGCTTGTAGATTACAGGAAAACCTATAAGAATTCAATCAATTGTACGGAACCCTCTCCACGCGAGTTTAACTCGCACTTGGCCGGTTTATTGTATGTAACTTTCGTTATATAATATTTTTGCGTACGAAATATAGCCTATGTCACCCAGACAATAATAACGAATCGATTGACATCGACATATCATCGTGGAACACAGACATACATACATAGACTGCAAAATCATAACCCTTCCTCTTGGCTTTGCCGTAGTCGGGTAAAAGCGTTTAACGATACGTCATCTTTCTTTCTTATGTATTCGTGACTCCCACGACAGGTAATCATTATACCGTAAAGTGACATTAAGTAATCTCGGTGATTTACACTGATTACGTCCGGGAGATAAGTAATCATGTGGTGCGATACGCATTTAAGAAGCTTATGAATCCCCTTACCCTAGACTTTCCCATTCCCATTCCCACAGAAATTCAGATTTGTTCGCGGGTAAGGAGACTCTAAAGCTCTTTACTATCTCTATATCGAAATATACTTATAGGTACTTACATTAGAAATACCTTCGTTATCTCCAAAGCTGCTAAACAATGCTTATTGTTGACCTTACAATGAAGAGCGCCGTAAAATATTTCAGGGGATTTCTTTCTCTATAGAAGGACTGAAAATATTTTGTCAGTTATTTTTAACAAATTGTTCGGTGTTGATATTTGAGTACACACATATAATCACGTCTCTATCCCTAATTGGGTAGATAGAGCATTTTGGGTCTTGCAGCTCTAAGCAAAGAGAGCCCAGGCCACTTCTAGCGTGATGGTGGGTGAGTTTTTTTATATAAATACGTGCATTAAAGGCCTTAAAGGCCATAACATTCAAGGCCAAGGACAATTTGAGGAAGGCCATTTTCCAACTTACCCTGGCTGGGGATCAAACCTAGAACCTCCAAATTGGCGGCTAGTATTCTAAATGTATATTCTCAATGTTTACATTTTACCTATATCAGCAGAACAAGGAAAAACTACTCGCACTTATAAAGTCAGTTTATTTTTAGTGTTGATGTGTCTTTCGGACAGTTTTTGTCTGTCTATTTGTTTATGTAACAATATGTCACATCAACACAATACTAAGGTTAGTAGTAGATTAAATAGGTATAAGAATGTATAGATTAGAAATACCGTCATTATCCCCAAACTGCTAAACAATGCTTATTGTGACCCCACAATAGAGGGCGCCGTAAAAGATTTCTATAGAGCTGACAGTTAATGCATTGTCGGTAATTTTTGGCTGAAATCGTTCACGTTTATAGTGTTCATATAAAAGAAAAAGATAATATAAAGAAATCATTGCGCTGAGCAGGATTATCAAGGGTTTTTTCTTTAAAAAAAATGCATTACTGGCGCTTTTTCAAATTAATCAACCCATGGTTTGCTCTTGGATTGGTAGCCATAAGTGGCATAAACTATTTCGTTAAGAATACATACGGTCATTTTAAACATCCGAAGTAACAATAATTCGCACCCAGCTGAAAGTTGGTAGGATTGTTCAAAACACCATCATAAATTAAATCTAAAAAGTCCTCATCGATACTAACTCAACTTTACTATATTTAATTACTAGCTGTACCCGCGACTTCGTCCGCGTGGAATACTGAGTTTTGTTTATTATTTATTTATTAATAAATTCAGCTTAAATAAGACAAAAAGAGCAAAGAGTCGCATATACATACAAAGAGGCACCATATACATAAAAAATATATCGATAGATGTGTTAATTAAGTACATTTCTATATAAAATTAATTTAGAGTTGCTTAACCTACGTTATCGAAATCAAAAGTAGCTTATGTCCTTTCTCGGGCTATAGCCTATCTGTGTGCCAAATTTCGTTTTAATCGGTTCAGCCGTTTTAGCGTGAAAGCGAGACAGACAGACAGAGTTACTTTCGCATTTATAATATTATATAGTATATATAGTAAATATATAGTAATATATAGTAATATATAGTAATATAGTAATATATAGTAATATAGTAATAGTATAATAGTATATATAGTATATAGTATATATAGTATAAGTATATAGTATATAGTATGGAAGTATGGATATGGATATGGAAGTATGGATAAATAAATAGGTTTATAGATAAACAAACACCCATTACCCAGGACCCAGAACCTCCGGGTGGTGGACTAGGTTACCAATACGCCACGGAGGTCGTCAATCCATTTCTTCATAATCATCATCATCAGATCGTTTTTAGGGTTCCGTACCCAAAGGGTGCAAACGGGACCCCATTACTAAGACTTCGCTGTCTGCCCGTCTATCCGTCTGTTACAGGGCTCTATCTTTTGAACCGTAATAGCTAGATACTGGACATTTTCACCGATTATGTATTACTATGGCCGCTATAACAACAAATACTAAAAATAAGATAAAGTTAATAATTAAAGGGGGTCGTCATACAAGAAACGTGTTTCTTCAGCGTTTTCAAACATTGTACGGTGGTACGGAACCTTCATGTACGAGTCCGACTCGCACTTGCCCGTTTTTTTTTTTTAGTCTTCACTTCAGTAGCACGACCCTCTCTGTACTTACTACCAGAGCCATGTAGGTATTAGCCTGAGCAGTCAGAGGATTTGGCCTACGCTCTCCACGCTGGCCAGACGGGTTGGAGAGGTCTAAATTGATATTTTTAAGCTTTGTTCAGCTTGTTTCCTTAAGTCGCCTTCTACGACATCCACGGGAAGACTTGGAGTGGTCCTATTCTACTCTGCCGGGAGCCACACGGCAAATCCACTTGATCGATGTCAAATAGGCTTAAAGGGTAAAGTTACTAATTGCTGAGTTTTACTAAGGGTCTTATCGACCCATTGCGGTCAGATGAAATACTTATAAAGGGTTAACTGTACGTGAATATTTTATAACGTACTTTTAATTGGGTTCAACCCAATCAGAAAACAGTCGATAGGTATCTGAATACGTACTTGTATCAACAAAATATAAGTGATTGTATTACCTGACTGTGCCAGAAGGAGGGTTTTGTCTTTCGAGGATGTGTATGTATTATGGACGAACAAATATACTTTGCTAAAAGCCTACCTTATGAACAAGCTTTTATCTAGAACAATGAACTAAAAGTTAAATTGCTCCCCAAGACGAATCAATGGAGCCCAAACTCGGTGGAGTTATGTTGATATATCACGGAGATGTCGCCACCTTCCGGCTTCATCATGAGATCAGGTTACCGGTACCATAATATTGCATTGTCACCCATCTTACATAAGTATGTGAAGTTTCAGTTCAATCGAATAATGGGAAATGGGTCTAATTTAGCTTGTAAGATTTGATTACGGATACACTGACAACAGGACAGGTTAAACTAAATAAAAGCTTGTAAAACCCTTCAAAGATGACCTTTACATACCTCTCGAAACAGCTTTCAAGGGTTGATTATCTTAAATAAGACCTATTCAGAATGTCAAGATAAAACAATGTATTCTTTTAAATTCAATTACTTAAATTCGTTTACTTAATTAAATTAGTTTACTTCTTAAATATAACGCTTCCAAAACGCTTTCACCTTTAACACGTAATATTTGTTCCATATAGAAGCTTTATAAAATTTATTATGTACTTTTCTTTTGTGCAATAAAGGGCTTGAAAGCGTTACAATGTTGTATTGTATTGCTTTCGAGACTAGGTATGTTGTCAATATTGATATAAAAACAACCTGGTTTCAAGGTAGCTAAAGTGGTGTTTTTAGGGTTCCGTACCCAAAGGGTGCCAACGAGACCCTATTACTAAGAATCCGCCTTTTGTCCGTTTGTCCGTCCGTCTGTTGAAATTTGAAACTGGCCGCTATAACAACAAATACTAAAAATAAGATAAAAATAAAAAGGGGTCGTCATACAAGAAACGTGTTTTTTTTTCAGTGTTTTAAAACATTGTACAGAGGTAAGGAACCCTTCATGTACGAGTCCGACTCGCACATTGATTTTTTTAAGTAGGTAAGTAACGGTTCTCTCTGTTTAGCACGAAAGTAAAAGAGTGTTATCTCTCTTTAACGTAATAAATAGTACCTACATATATAATACGAGTATGTATGTGTGTTTGTTTATTTATGTATGTGTTTGTATGCCTACTACTTGTTTTCTTCTATTTGTCTATCTTATGTCTGCTGGAAGAGATTTTTTGATAAGCAGAACCTATTTACTCTATTTTCTTACTATGTTTGTTTCTTTGTTTCTCTTTTGTGTGCTTACATGAATTATGCAAATAAAAAAATTACGGTATTTTTTATAACTACAGTTTCCCGTCCTTATCGCTAACGTGGTAGACATAGCCTTGAGCCGTAAGAACCTCATCTAGCGTGATAGTGGACGTAAAGTCGACAAAGGAAATCAAAATAGTGAATAGTTATTTATTTATTTAACTTTATTACAAAACATGTAATAGGCGGACTTAGGCCAAGGGCCTTTTCTACCAGTCAACTTACAGGTGACTACAGTTCCTTTGAATTTACTACTAAAAGTAAATTTTAATAGTAAAATCCTGTCAAAGGAAAGTTTCCATCCCGTTTAGCTATCTAATAATAATAATAATCTTGGCCCACGTGGTGACTGCTATGTGGGATGTGGATTCGACGACCATTGCCCCGAGAGTCGTATCGGCGAAGGGTCTTATAGCGAAGAGTCTTGACCATCATCTTTAACTCTCTCGCTAGATAGCTGGGTCAAGGGTCAGATTCAGAAGGCAGTTCTCCTGGACACGACACGCATTGTCAAGAGGTTTCTCTCTCTGCGGCCCTAACCGCCGGTAGCTTGGGCCTTGCCCCGCTGCCAGGTTAGGTTTTTATAATGTGTATATATTTTGTACTATGTTTTTTTTATATTTTACTTTTTATAGACATATTATAAAACCTATCTTTAGGATTAAAATAAATAATATAATATAAAGCCTTTTGACATATGTTTTCTTTAATCTATTACTCTGTATCATTATTTATTTTATTTATTTAAACTTTATTGTACAAAATACAATTTGTATAGCACAACATACAGACTTAATGCTAAAAGCATTATCTGACAGCCAACCTTTGGGTTGTTAGAAAACTCAAAATGGGTACAAAAGATATTCATTTCACATTCAGATATATATTTAATTTCTACATAAACTACTTTATTAATTATGTTTTGGTGCAATAAAGATCTTAACTAACTAACTATAAAGAGAATAATAATCTATCTTAGATTTAGCTATCTAATAATTATAAACGCTAAAAATAGCCCAGCATCAGTCCATCCCAACTTCATTCCATTTTCTAGCAATAGATACTTCTCCTGCCGAAACCTGTTCAAGGGTATATCTTCCATTGATATATTCAAGAATGGGTTTTGGCGGGAGCGCCACATTACATCAACTTCTCCAAATAATAATAATAATATATTTATTTGCTGTAAAAGTGGTTACAATAGTTGTTAATTACAATTTTTAGATCACACTTCTAACCTGTCTAGGCATGCAAATGTCAATTAAGTTATCATTAATTTAATTATTTATTGTATTCATATCTTTATCTTATCTTAACCACTTTTACAGCAAATAAATATATTATTATTATTATTATTATAAAGGGCCTCTACGTGTTAGATCTGTATCCCCACGCAAGCCTCCCAAAGGACCGGGGTGAAAAAACCCGTGAATCCAAAGGATATACAAATAATAAACGCTAAATAATAATATAATAAATAATATCTAATAATAATTAATGGGTCCGCCTTTGTATATTTGCTCTTTCGTATTATGATGTCTTTTATGCTTTTTTTGGTACAATAAAGTTATTACAAACAAAAAAACAAACGAATCATCTTGTACTTACATTCATTTTTTTTTCTTTGCTCCTAGACCAGCAAGGAAGAAAAAAGCTTTCAAGGAGTAATTTTCTTAAATAAGAACGCTTCCAAGAAGCTTTTATCTTTTGCACGTAATGTTTATTCCTTATAGGAGCTTTATTAAGTTTGCCTTCATGCCTAGGTGTGGAAATATTTGCTGTCAATATTGACGAGAACAAAGCCTAGTTTCCAGATACTTAGTGGTCTAAGTGAATTGGAAGCTGATGGCATTGTGGGAGTATGTATTACTAGAGCTTTTAGTATGTTCTAATGACTGATCCACGCGTCATACATAAGTGCAATGTACAGAATAATTTTTCGCATGTCAAGTAGTAAGTTAGTAACACTTTATTGCACCAAAAACACATAATATATATAATTTTAAAAAAAATTATAGTTTTAGGTATACAACCCGGTGCAGTCAGGGAAGTTCCTTCATAGAAATAGAGGTGAAAATGGAGAATTATGACTCAACAACATAGATATATTAAATTTATGATTTGACACACAACTTGATATCAAAAGTTATTACACTTTAAATAATAATTTACACAGCTGATATTATAAAAGGTAGTTTTGGATACAGAGGTAAAGGTGGAGTGAGTCAAAATGAAGAGGAAGAGGAGAGGTGTAAATGGTACGAAAAGGGAATGAAACGAAATTTGAAATGAAATGAAGAATAAAAAGCAGACAGCTCTAAAAATGTTGACGAAGCATTTTGAAATTTACTAGCTGTGAATATTTTGACGAAGCATGTTGCAGATTACTAGCTCTAAAAATTTTAACGAAGCATGTTGCAGATTACTAGCTCTGAAAATTTTAACAAAGCATGTTGCAGATTACTAGCTCTAAAAATTTTAACGAAGCATGTTGCAGATTACTAGCTCTGAAAATTTTAACGAAGCATGCTGCAGATTACTAGCTCTAAAAATTTTAACGAAGCATGTTGCAGATTACTAGCTCTAAAAATTTTGACGAAGCATGTCGCGGATAACTAGCTCTTAAAATTTTGACGAATCATATAGAAGTTTACTAGCTGTGAATATTTTGACGAAGCATGTTGCGGATTACTAGCTCTGAAAATTTTGACGAAGCATGTTGCGGATTTTTGAATGTATTTCATCCATAAAATAAAGTAAACATTGTCTAAAACGAAACAAAGCCTCCGAGGTGCTTTCAGTGTTTGTACTTTATGTGTATTCTATATTTTAGGAGCTTTATTAGGTTTACCTCAAGCCTAGGCGTTGGGATATTTGTGTTGTCAACATTGACGCGAAAACAACGTAGTCGAAATAGCTGTGGTATTCTTCATAAAAAGGCGGTGGGCATATTTATAATAAAACATCAATTTTTGAAAAGTTTATATTAGATTCCGTGGTGTACAACTGTATACTAATAAACCACTTAAAAAAACCATATTTTTTTATTAAATCGACAAATGCCATAATTTTACATTTTCAAATTCCGCACGTAATTTGCCGAAAACGTTGGAGCAGTGGACGCCATATTGCACTGTGGTCCTGTCGTATTATGGATGAAAAAATGCGCTGATGCATGTAATTTGACAGTTAAAACTTTATAGTTTGAAGAAATCCATGATCGCTAAACCAGTGCTGTAAAAACTACAAAAATGAATAAAGTAGTTTCATTTTTGAAAAAAAAAGTTTACATTGGCGTATTACATAATAGCATGGCGGTTACTATTTGGTGGTGGAAACTTTAAATTGGATTTTAAAATTTTGTTATTTTACAAACTATAACTAACATTTTCCGACTGTTTTTAGTCTAAGCTATCTCAAAAATATATTTTTAGATTTTTTGTCAAACAAACAATTAAAAATCTAGTCTGTAATGCTGGCAATCTTTTGAGGATTCTGTAAGTTTTAAGAAAGGCGAAGAGTGAAGAACGAAGAGCGAATAGAAAAGAGCAAAGAACAAAGAATCTGGGGAACAAAATACCCAGTGGCAGTCATCTAGCTATGGCAGATGCTTTTAGGTATAACACGTCACGTAATAGGTACGTGATCCCGCGGTGCCACCGAGCTCCTCCTCCGGACCACCAAAAGGAGGAGTGGATAGCAATCATACACTTAAATGTTTAATTCCGCAGCATCCTGTATATAAACAATCGATTATATCGGAACAAACGCGTCAACAGAACGTGCCGCGATCCATTTTCGAACGATAAACTGCTTGATCAAGATTATTCCTATAATATTTGTTTTTGTTTTAACATAATCATTATCAGGTTTTTTTTAGTCTCCACTGCAGGAGCACAACCCTCTCTGTACTACCAGAGCCAAATATTAGCCAGAGCCGTCAAAGGATTTGGCCTACACTCTCCGCTGAAATGAAGAACGGTTTTGTGTTAAACAGCTGTGAATTCCGAACTAAAATCTGTTATTAATAAATTAGTTAGTAAAATAATGTTACGTCTTGCGCCGCGGCATTGATGAATATATTCTTGGATTGGCCTTTACTGATTTTAATAAATTCAAAAATTAACCGAAAACAAATAAAATTAACGAAATAGGTCAAACAAGAAAAATCTAAAAATGTCGTTCACTATGACGTGGCACGATGTTGCTACGGCGACGATCTCGGACAAAATGGGGCGCATGTCAGGGCGGCGCTGCCTTATATAGGGTAGCGATTTTTTTCTTGTTGACCCGACAACACGGCCTCCCTGACAGGGGTCCGTCCCAGGCTCCTTCATCATTGTCTTCAGCTCTGCTGGTCGGTATCCAGCACAGGCATGGATAGGCCTGCGTCAGGTATGGGTCCCTTCAACCCAACGTCCAGCTGCAGTGGCTCAGGCTCGGCTCGGGGCTGCAGCTCCTCAGGCTCGAAGTAGCGCTGCGACACCTCAACAGCTTGCGAATGCTCGTCACTCATCAGCGGTGGTCGCTCATGAGTCCCAGAAGAACTAGGCTGAGGCTCGGCAGCAGGCTCGCTGGCTGGCGGGAGTAGCTCGGCTGGTGAGGACTCCTCATCTTGGTCTGAATCTGCACAATCCAAACATGCGCTCGCACATATGCTATAAGGCCTCTTAGCGCATGAACGTTCGCACTAATAGTTATACACATAAAAAAAAACATGCTCTGAACTGCAAGGACAGAGGCACGCCTTGAAGCTTATCCCGACAGCGCAGAGAATGCAAAACACATTAAACTGCGAAGAAAGAGGCGCGACGTGATGCTTATCTCAACAGCTTAACATGCAACTTACCGAGACGCATCTCGATATCGGACCGAGACAGAGGCACTCCCTGAAGCTTATCTCAGCCCAGGCCAGGATAGAGGCACGCCGTGAAGCTTGTCTTGACCACAACAAACACAAACAAATAACACATATGAATCATCATATATAGCATGCGAGCCCCCTTAGGGCACGCACCATCAAAGTACGCAGCACATACTTCAGAAATCCACTCTCCGCTACGGAGCTACGAAATCGCGTACTCCGCCGTCGCCTGCGTCAACTTCCCGTAGAAGCCGGCCAGCAGCTGCAGCTCGCAGCGCTCCTGCGGCGGCGTCCTCACGATGCCACGCATACGCGAGCAACCTGCCCGTCATCTCGTAGGAGTCGGCCAGCAGCTGCAGTTCGCAGCGCTCCTGCGGCAGCGTCCCCACGATGCCGCCGCATACACGAGCAACCTGCCCGTCGACTCGTAGGAGTCGGCCAGCAGCTGCAGCTCACAGCGCTCTCATCGTAGCAGCTCTTTAGGATGCCACGCATGTCACATATACGAGTCGCGACAATCCCATAGCGCTTGTTTTCTGACAAAAAAAACAGACTTTTTTGTTCAAAAGCCCGGGGAGGCGTCCTCTTGTTAACATAAGAGTCTTGTGTGTGCTGGTTTCGCCTTAGCTGTTCCAAAGCTCGCTGTGTGCTCATCTCACGCAGATACTTTGTTATGACTCGAACTATCGAGTACCACATCACGAACCAACTCCTTATAAGCTCGGTCGTACCTGACCTTGACCTTTTGAGCACATCAGTCCCAACAATAACTGGCGTATTCGTAAATTCAGACGTCAGAAAAGAACAAATCTACTTTTAGTGTAATACCGTCGAACTCAATTGGTAGGTAAAATAAGAAGTACTAGGCATCAAGTTCCTGATCTTTTAATTCGTTTAGTTTACATCTTTTGATTCACGTAATTCACGTAAATTAGCTATTATTGTGGGTACTTTTATTTTCATTGCATTTTATTAACACTGTTACTCTCTGCAGAATTATTTTGCAAAGCAATGCTCATTTTAGAACTAGAAGGTTTTACGTAAATTGACAAAAACTCAACAATGTCGTTAGGCGACAACTTTGCGTTAGTAGCTGATGCTCTGATGTGGGGGTCTGTGATACCGCGCACTACTATCGCCGAAATAAGCTCATCACTGAGACCGCGCACTATGCGTAATCGTAGCAGTGAGCGTCGAGCTTAATCAGCGTACGTAGGGTAATTATCAGAGTTGACGTTCATAACCTCAAATAAAATATGTGCAATGTTTGGCGTTTTTGGACACAACGGTGTAAATTCACAGTAAATTCACAATCACTAATATTCTGCAAATCAGGATCAAAACTAGATATAAAAAAACTTTGGTCAGATCTCACTCGATTGTTGATTGATTTAATCGCATCTACTATGCGATCAGTGCCGTCACTGGCTGCATGTCCCAACGATGACGCTGTAGGCAGCGGCACGTAGTTCACTGGACGGCGCAGACGTCATGGGCGGCGTATGCGACCGCGGTAGTTGCGACGATTCTCCCAGCGACGTGGAAACTGCGCGGGCAGGCAGCGGGCGCGCATGGCAACGCGCCGGCGGCGACACCCGGCGCCCGGCCGCTGGCGGCGACGCATCGCCGGCCTGCCTCGGCCGCGAACACGACTGGCGCCGCGCAGGCGGGACTGCCTGGCTACCGCCACTGCGCTCGGTTCGCACAGAATCACGTGACATCAAACGTCTAGGACACGAAGACTCTCCTTGATTTTCTAAAACTTTTAAACGAGCTTGCATTACCTGTAACTCCCGTCTCAGGTCAATATCTGGGGTCCGCGTACGGCCCCAGTACCTGCTATGTCGTCTGCTCGGCTCGCGGCTGCGACGACGACGGCTTCGATGGCGTTCGCGATCCGACATTTTTTGATTTAATACAAATCACACTAATTAACAAATGTGGGCAAAAATCGAGTTAATATCCCACTTCTGATCTTGGATAAGATGATCCAAGTAAATTTTTTAAAAATAAAAATTACTAGTAGCCTTAACTGATTTTAATAAATACTTTTAAACTATCGCGTTGCATTATTATTAAATTAATGCATACGGGAATTAACGCGAAACGTACCTTTTATTTATTTATTTTGCTGACGTTTCATTCGGGTTTCACCGAACGTGGTCCCAGCTTGACTGACCAAGCTGGGACCACGTTCGGTGAAACCCGACAACAATATTCATTCTATTGCCAAAGCCATTCTGCGTATAAGGGTTCAGATATTTCAGGTTAAGTGAATTAGCGGATTATACCATTCAACTGCGACATATATAAATACATAGCCTAATAACAACTAGGTAAGTAGGTTACACGAACATCGCGTTAGGGCAGCTACAGACGTGATTGTTTTAAACTATAAATTAGTATAAACGGAAACTATTTAAAGGGTAAATTCAGTCCATGATACTGAACAATCCCAAGGAACATCTATATCGAAATATGTAAAAATATTTTTGGCTTTCCTTACCAATTTGGATCGGTTGATCGGCCAATTTACCTCTATATGGGAGGCCTACAAAACCCAAAGCGTTTTAGGGTCAGTTTACACCAAATGGTGAAACTATATTGTTTCGCCATGTTTCTCTCATTTACTATGGCACCCTAAAACAGCCACAAAACTGTCTTACCTTTAAACTTCACCTGATTTCTAAAATTAACCTTCTTTTACGAAGGAAGTTAAACAAAAAACGTCATTAATGCCTTTATCAAGAGTTTAGTCAACTAGCCATTCCGACAAAGGCCCTGTCATTAGTATTCCGAAACTTTGTGAAAAATGAGTGCCTTTGTTGATGAAACGATCGAGTTGCTAAAGAATTCAGCTCAAAGGATTTATATTGACTTAGTTCTTCAAACCATAAAATAAATAAATTCTTTCAGTTGCTTCCTTTATTGTTTGAGTCATGGCAGAACGAAAAATTAAAGGGGGTCGTCATACAAGGAACGTGTTTTTTTAGCGTTTTTAACTTGATCTTCATAAAGGCAATAACTAGATACTTGAAATTTTCACCAATTATGTATTACTATGACCACAATAACAACAAATACTAAAAACAAAATAAAGTTAAAAATTAAAGGGGGTCGTCATACAAGAAACGTGTTCCTTCAGCGTTTTAAAAAAAAAAGTAAAAAGTAAAAATAAATTTATTGACTGCTTTTAAAACATTGTACGGTGCAACATAAATTAATTTTCATAATGTTTTTAATTGAAATCTACATCAGTCTGTGTCTACCCTTACATTAATAATTAATCATACTCGAGCACAAATGATTAATGAACTATTTGACGTTAATAACGGTGTTTGATGGCAGAAATACGATACAAACATGTGTATTCAGTTTCTGAATTAATTACTTTTTTAAACAATTTATAAACTTTACCTAAAAATTTTTTTATCAAAAGAAATATTTTTTTTGTACAAACTTTTAATGTGAGGCCACAGAAGACAGTAAGAGTATACAGAACGGAAACTCCTAAGGTACGCGCAATATGCGTCCTCTTTCCCTGTCCCCGCACCTCTCCGCCGTTCTTGTGCGGCCACGTGCGCCGTGCGGTGTGTGTTCGCCTGCTCTCGCCCCTCGACAAGGCGAGAACGGGAGAGAGGTGCGGGGACTGGAAACGGGGACGCATCGCATATTGCTTCTATTACTATATATAAAGGGTGTTAGAGTATTATTATTCGTAGGGTGTTAGTGTAAACACTCCTGTCATACAAACCACGGATACTGAACGCTAAAATAAAAGGACTCGAGCAAATATTCAAAATAATACGCTTATAGTTTTAATGTATTTTCATGATTAAAGTTTCCGATTTTCTACATGGTTTCATGGACATGGAACATCAACACATGGTATCTATGACGTAATCCAAACAATTTATTCTTACTAAGTAATTCGGTTAGAGTCGCATATGGGATGTCGTCACTAAGTACATATATCAAAGAGCTCAAGCTACATTAATAATAAATTATAATCATCATCAGGTGTTAAAATTGTCAAAAGCGACATCTGTTCGTCACCACACTGTTAATGACCCTCGATAAGCACAGCACTACAAAGCACCTAACAGCCACCACACCACTGGACTACTCATTTTCTCGATATCAGGTCTTTTTACTGTAGGAGCACAACCCTCTCTGTACTACCCAAGCCATAAATAAGTCAGAGCAGTCAGAATATTTTGCCTATACTCTCCACGCTGGCCAGGCAGGTTGAAGAGGTCTCACTGATGTTTATAAGCTTTGTTTAACTGGTGTTTCCTAAGTCGCCTTCTACGATATCCACGGGAAGACTAGTGTCCGACCGAAACCGAAACCGAAACCAAATTTCGGCAACGGTCTCAGTTTCGGCCGAAACCGAAACTGAAACTTCCTTACAAGGATCATGTTTTGAGGGATAAATAAATAAAACGTTATTATAAATGTTTACTACCTACTTTTATGCTATATCACGAGATAAAACTTGCCGAATTTAAAATAAATCACATGAAAACTCACAACAAACAAAACGAACTGCAAAACAAACTACAGTCATGACATGATTAGGCACATGGACGCGGCAAAATGTCTTCGTCGCTTCACGCTTGGATGGAATTTACCGCACTGAACATAACCGAGCACTGCCCGAGAACTCCCGAATGCAGTTTTCACTGCACAGCACTCCCAATCGTAATTTCGGCAGGTTTGCCACCGAAACCGAAACAAAACCGAAACCCGTTTTTTTTACCGAAACTCGACCGAATCCGAAACCGAAACCGAACATTCGATCGGACACTAGAAGACTGGGAGTGGTCTTATTCTACTCTGCCAGAAACCCAATGGCTAACTTTTTTTCTTTTTTGTTTTACGAAATAGACCTAACTTTTATATCATATCATAATCTAACTTAGAAAACAAAAGAAATATAACATTAAAACAAATTTCCTAACAAATCAAAAGGAATTATCGAAAAAGTTATAATTAGTACATACAAAAGGAAATGATGTTTTGAAAGATCAAAACAAAAACATCCATGCTGGTGTGGGAGAAAAGGAAAACCTTAGAATATACCAGCGTGTCCGTGTACGTCACTTCCCGCGCAGTTTATACAAGCTGATGGAATGGGCGGAAATAGGAATCATGCCATTACTATTTTGATGCCTTTTTCCACCTTCTCTGCTCTTCTCTTCTTCTTCGTCTAAGTGCGTTCCCGGTTGCATCCTCAGCTGTGCTGCTTCGGAGCCCGGGGTGCGCCTTCCCGCTTTTTCTTCTCCAAATATAATATGCATGTCAATGGTCATCCAAGGATGCCAAAGACCTTGTAAAATGGAGAAGAAATAGCCAGAACAGTTTAAATGATTTGGCTATAGTTTTACGACCAGCCACCTAACTGACGTCAACCCTCTTTGGTAATGTATTTGTGCGAAAAGTTTTACAACCGGCTGCCGTCCGACGAACCCTCCTTGGGAACGCAATTGTAGCACAAGATGTTTGTGCTTAGTCCTTTAGTCGTCTCTAACGACATCCACAGGAAGAGATAGAGTGGTCCTATTCTAACCCGGAACCACACGGGTGCCTTTTTCCACCTTCTCGCCCACCATCATGCCAAAAGTGGCCTTTGGGTCTTACCCGTCTCAGGGCTCTATCTGCTTAGAGCCGCAAAATCTAAAATGCTCTGTCTGCCCCGTTAGGGATAAAGACGTGATAATTTATCTGTATCAAAAGGAATTGATCCCAACATTTTTTTAATACAAACGGCAATTATTTGTTGAAAGAACAAAACAAACAACAGGCTTTATACAACGTGGAAGGGACATACCCGTAATGAATCGAACTACGGTCTATACTAGATCATTATAGTATAATGACATTCAAATAACAACAGATAAACAAAACAAAATTTCCATAGAAATCGCCCAAGTGGCTACACACTTTTGTATGGAAATGTCGATTTTTTTTAATTCTTCGGCTGTTACTTTTATTTCATTATACTTTAGTGATCTAGTATAGCCCGTGGTTCGATTTATTACTGGTATGTCCCTTCCACTTTGTATAAAACCTACTCTGTCAAGCTAAGACAAATGGGAAACGTAATTATCTTATGGGTATAACTTGTTACTGTGTAAGGTCTTCGAGTAGCACTATCTTTATTAGGAAAAACGCTTTCTTGTTATATTCTTTGTCATTTCGTAGGTATACATGGTCTAACAAAATATACTGAAACTATTTTAAGGGTGAATTCAGTCCATGATACTGAACAACTTTTCCCAAGGAACACATATCGAAATATGAAAAATAATTTTTGACCTCCAATACAAGTTGACCGATCAGCTGATCCGAGTTTGTATGGAAAGCCAAAAAATATTTTTCATATTTCGATATATGTTCCTTGGGAAAAGTTGTTCAGTATCATGGACTGAATTCATTCTTAAAATAGTTTCAGTATATTTTGTTAGACGTTATATAGGCTTATTTGTAGCTTATTATCCTCGGTCAGGTCAGGAAAATTACTTCCTCAGTGGTCCAGTGATCAAGATGTTTACCTTGTGATCCGGAGGTCGTGGGTTCAAATCCCACTGGAAAGCATACTTTGTGAAAAGTGGTTTCCATTTTGGTTAGGATATTGCAGGCTTGAATCACCTGATTGTCCGAAACGAAAGATGATTCCGTGTTTCGTAACGTCACGTAAAGCTGTGGGTCCCTAACACGCCATCTAGAGTTTGTTTAAACCTATCCTAGGATTGGTTTTGGTCTACCGTTTGGATTGCGGAGTTCGTACCAGTAACCTCGTCAAATCACCTAGGATAGGCAGCGGACCCCGGGCTCTGAAACGTTACCGCTGATGATGCAACCGGGAATACGCTGGATGATAATAATGTGTATGTGTATACCGGAGCCCTCCCCCCCCCCAGGTAGGGTAGGTATGGTTGTGCAGTGACCATCACAAGAGCGAGTAAGCAAAGCGAGCGAGCGTCTACTAAGTGACGAATGCTGGGCGAATTTAATACATTTCCGATCGCTATCACATACATTGCCGGCTGCGCATTCGGTATTGTACAGAATACCTAATCAAAGAAAGTATAAAATAAAAATATTTCACAAATTGCCTATACACGTTTTAGGCATTCTATACATTGCCTAGGTGTTGTATAGAATGCCGGATTATACAGATTGCCGGTAACATATACAAACAACAAGTAGATTGACAGTAAATAAATGTGCAAACCCAGGAGAAAATATATAGACATACGAGCATAACTTCGTTTTACCAAGCCAAGGAATGATATGAAACATGAATATAAAGAGTCAGAATCTCTTTGATCGTTTTGTATGATTGAATTGACTGTCTCGACTCGGTTTGACTACCAGGAAATTACATCAGGGCTTTTGTTGTGAGCTTTTATCTCCCACGTAGGTTTATATTACCTTCACGGCAGTTATTTTTGAGAGAATCATGTTAAAAGGCTAGCAACATTTCAATGTTTTGATTCCTTTTTCCATCTTGTCTGGTCTTGAAATCAAAAAAAGGAAATAAAACAATGATGGGTTACTACTGGCATGACCTATTTATTTCATCATCAGGTTTTTTTTTATTCCACTACAGGAGCACAACCCTCTCTGTACTACCAGAGCCATGTATTAGCCAAAGCAGTCAGAGGATTTGGCCTACACTCTCCACACTGGCCGACGGGTTGGAGAGGTCTCACTGATGTTTTATAAGCTTTGTTTAGCTTATGTTCCCTAAGTTGCCTTCTACGACATTCACGGGAAGGCATGAAAATTACTTTGCCTTTCTGAAACTAGGTTGGCTTCTTTCGAGTCAAATTGGCTATATGTACTATTTTGCAGAAGGGATCCGATAGTTAAGTCCGATTCTATGTTCCCTCGTAACTACTAAACTTCTAAACCGATTTTAATTAATTATACGTGGTTAGATGAATTGTCTTAACCACTAAAGTGTCATGGCTAGGCTATATTAAAATTATTATAAATCAAAATGGCGAATTTTCGCATTGCACGGCATAAAAAATCTTTTCAAACCTATCGAGTGGGGTTTCAAATTAAAGTATTTTATTCAAGGATTACAAAATTATATACAACTTATATGTTTAAATGAAATTTGAAATGAAAAATGCTAAAAAACAACATAAAACATTGCTTCGCCAAGCGCATTCCCGGTTGCATTTACCTAGAACAGAAGACAGAAGTGCCTAAGCACAGGTAAGTACTGCTGTTGTATCACGCAGTCGGTTTTTAGGGTTCCGTACCTTAAAAGGAAAAAACGGAACCCTTATAGGATCACTTTGTTGTCCGTCTGTCCGTCCGTCCGTCCGTCTGTCAAGACCCTTTTTCTCAGGAACGCGTGGAGGTATGAAGCTGAAATTTATATAAATTACTCAGGTCTACTGTCCCTTGAAGCTGTGAAAAAATCAAACTTCTAAGCCAACGCAATCAAAAGATACAGCCGTTTATGCCGCAAATTTTCGACACTTGCAAGGGAATCAAAACCTACAGGGTGCTTCCCGTGAACTCAGAATCTTGAAATTTGGTACGAAGCAACGTCTTATAGCATAGATAAAGGAAAAATTACGAAAACCATAAATTTTTAGTTACATCACATAATATATTTTTTTTTAATAATTTTAAACTTACTTGTCGTAATGAACGAACTTTGTAAACCTTGCAGGTTTGTACGGAACCCTCGGTGCGCGAGTCCGACTCGCACTTGGCCGGTTTTTTTTTTAAATAATTACTTGTTAAGTTTAGAATTAGTTTGGTTTTTAAGAGCCGAAATTCGGATTTGTGCAACGTTCAATTTGATTATTCGTCACAGTATAAAATACGTTGAAACTCTACATCGAGTCGCGTTTGTTCAATTATTTAATCCAAGCGTACTTCAACGATAACGCCGTAAATTAGGTTAACACGGGAGGTTAGGATTGGGAACAAACTGAATATGCACAGTTATTATTTGCTTTTTGAGCCACTTCCCGTTTCCCATTGAGATGAAACTTTAAATGCTAATGTAAATCCGATGACATAATTAATGATGGTTGATGATATATTTAAAATGTTTTGATTTGTATAATAATTAATTAACTACCTAATGTAATGTCAGATGCCTTTAGGCGGCCTGAAAATCTGACACCAGTGTACCTAAGCTATTAACGCACTCGTTAAGAAAAAGAAGAAGAAGAATAAATAAATAAATAGGGGGAAAATTATACTGATTGAGCTGAAAAGCGATGCGGATAGCAACTTTAATATACGAGTATAATAATAAGAATCAAATGTATTTATTTTCCTCCAATAAATTACAGAGCTATGCCCGAAGTAAGTTTTAAACTTGCTTTATGGGATACTTACTCAAGGATAATATATTTTATGATGTATACTCATAAATCAACACCCAAAACCCAAGAAAATTTAAAATAGGCCATTTTCCGACTTACCTTGGCTGGGGATCGAACCCAAAACCTCTGGAGTGGCGATCTAGTGTGTTAACCATTACGCCACGGAGGTCGTCAAGAAGAACTAAATTATATTTTAAAATAAAATTTACAATATTTGTCCTCTAATTTTTATCAGAGCTACACTCTTGTCACTATTTGAGTCACGATTTCACTCTAGATTGGTGTCCTACTACGAAACAAATACATGTACGTACGGTACGTGTTTCGTTCGAAAAGGATTACAATAAACAATATTTTTTGAGTTTTACTGAACAGGGAAACAATACTTAGAGTGAATGCACAGCACTGCACATTCTGTGATTTTGATCAGCTTGCCCAGAGAAATGTCGAAATACTACTATTTAATTTTTTTACAAGCTTTTATTTAGTTTCACCTGTCCCGTTTTCTGTGTGTGCGTAATCAAATCTTGCAAGCTAAATGGTCCGAAAGCTGGCACGAATTTTTGGTTAGGTATTTGAGGCAAGTTGAAAACTTGTCACATACCTCTCCTATTATACCCCAACACGGAACTGCAGACCAGGCTGGTGTGTAGCGGGGCTAAAAGAAATGTAAATTTTAATTTTTTTTTTCATAACATGTATTTGAGGCAATATGTATTTTTTATATTTTGTAATTTAGTGGTTAAAGAATAAAAAAATCAATAAGCCAAAAGATTATTTGGGGCTTTGATATTGCCAGGCGCGTGCATAAGTATTTAAAAAAAATGTATAAAAAGGTATTTGAGGCAACTTGAAATTTTAATAGGGTATTACTTATAACTAAAAAAAAACCGGCCAAGTGCGAGTCGGACTCGCGCACTGAGGGTTCCGTACAAACCTGCAAGGTTTAGTATTTGGTATGAATTTCAATTTAATACCTCTACGCGTTTATGAGGAAATGGGTAGTAAGTTTAAAATTATTAAAAAAAAATATATTATGTGATGTAACTAAAAATTTATGGTTTTCGTAATTTTTCCTTTATCTATGCTATAAGACGTTGCTTCGTACCAAATTTCAAGATTCTGAGTTCACGGGAAGCACCCTGTAGGTTTTGATTCCCTTGCAAGTGTCGAAAATTTGCGGCATAAACGGCTGTATCTTTTGATTGCGTTGGCTTAGAAGTTTGATTTTTTCACAGCTTCAAGGGACAGTAGACCTGAGTAATTGATATAAATTTCAGCTTCATACCTCCACGCGTTCCTGAGAAAAAGGGTCTTGACAGACGGACGGACGGACGGACAGACGGACAACAAAGTGATCCTATAAGGGTTCCGTTTTTTCCTTTTGAGGTACGGAACCCTAAAAATAAGATTCTCTAAAAGACAGGTCATTTTGATGGGACTTTCTACCTGCCAGGTCATTCTTAATAAATCAAAATGGTTTAGCCCCGCTACTCACCAGCCAGGTCTGCAGTTCCGTGTTGGGGTATAATAGGAGAGGTATGTGACAAGTTTTCAACTTGCCTCAAATACCTACCCAAATATTCGTGCCAGCTCTCGATCTAAAATTAGACCAACTCCCCATTATTCGAATGAGCTGAGACATCATCACATAATTATGTAAGTTGGGCGACAATGCAATTTGTTTTAAATAAAAGCTGGTTTTTAAAAATATTTTCAAATAATAACTTGTTACTTAGGAAATCTATAGGCTGATTTCTGAGTAAGGCTCAACTAAATTTCATTTCATGTTTTAGAATCGAATAGAAGCCTTTTCATTCCCTGGTTGCCTTGCCTGTAACATGCTGTATATACAAAAACTAGTGATGTAAACAATTTTATTTTAATAATTTTAGTACCAATTGTATCGTCGTCACGTGCAAATTCACTTAACGATGACGTAAAATCTAATGATCTCAAAGTAGGGCCCCAGCCCTCCCACGTACCGTGTCCCACGTTCACAGACGTGATTTATTTTGCTTTGATCTATCTACGAGTATATCATTATAATGTAGATATAAAATTAATAAAACATGTCCATAATATATTAGATTGCAATAGAACAAATAATGTTCCACAAACAATATGACACATTTATTTTATATATTTCAAGCATGGATGAACAAATACAAGAGGGCTGACAACCCCATACAAAAAGCGTACTCTTTTATTTTCTAGAAGTCACTACTATCTCGCCCGCTAGCCATATCAAAGATGCTAGGTACTTAGGCTGACGTAGGTATCCACAAAAATCTTTGCAAAGTTTTTCAATAGATAGTCTTTGAACAGAGGACGCTGCTGCTCGTTTTCTGTTAGCGATACCGCCGTTAGTCGCCCTTTATACACCCGTGGGAGAGAAAAGGGATGGTGTCAAATAGTTGGTATAGAGTCTTTGCACAGAAGACGCTGCTGCCCGTTCTATGTTACCGATACCTCCCTTAGTCGCCTCTTACGACACCCGTGGGAGAAGGAAAGTGATAGTGTCAAATAGATGGTGTAGACTCTTTGCACAGAGGATGCTGCTGCTCGTTTTCTGTTACCGATACCGCCGTTAGTCGTCTCTTACGATACCCGTGGGAGAGGAAAGGGATGGTGTCAAATAGATGGTATAGAGTCTTTGCACACTGGACGCTGCTGCTCGTTTTCTGTTACCGATACCACCGTTAGTCGCCTCTTACGACACCCGTGGGACAGGAAACTGACAAATCGCATTTGCTATAAAATTGCCTTTGAGTAGCTTTAATAAAAACCTTCTTCTTCGTCTAAGCGCATTCCTGGTTGCATCCTCAGCTGTGCTGCTTTGGAGCCCGGGGTGCGATGTCCCGCTTTTTCTGCTCCAAATATAATATGCATGTCAATAGTCACCCAAGGATGCCAAAGACCTTGCAAAATGGAGAAGAAATAGCCGGAACACTTTAAATGATTTGGCTATAGTTTTACAACCAGCCGCCTGCCTGATGTCAACCCTCTTTGGGAATATACCTCTAACCCTCTTTAATAAAAACATTATCCAGTTTTATTCCACTTTCTTTCAATTAACTCTAGACGGGCGGCTTTAATCTTTCTTATTAGCTTTGAATAAGAATAACTGAGAGCTTGAATAAGAAAAGTGAATGATAAATTTCGTTTTAGTAAGGTTAAAGTACTTTTATATTAAGGTGACGTGGGTTCACAATTTGCAATACCGTGCGTGTTTTTGAAAAATTTACTGTTATTAAACTACCGCAGTTTATTCCTCAGAAAAATTACATAAAAATCTTAATCTTCTACAGACACCCACAATAGCCAAAACACGATTGAGCATTTTTGGCTTCATAGAAAAAAATCACAAACATACCTGTCGCACATAGCTTAGCTTTACGCATTTTATTATTTCATGTAAGTGCTGTACATTTACCACATACCTGTAACCTATGATATGTAAGGGCAGCACATAGGTCACATATAGGCTAATTTGAGTTATTTTTATTGTTAAAACTATTTATTTTACTTGTCTAACTCTAATAACTTCGTAGAAATTCATTTTATTATACTACTTACTTAACTATTGTAATTTGTACCTACGTTTAAGACCAATACCTATGTTTTGTTATATTCAAATTCACGTCTAATTTTGTCTGTTCATGTCTGATCGTGTCTTATCATGTATTTATCTTTACTCTGAATTAAACGCCCTTTTTTGCTGTCCAACGAATGAAACCACCAATCAGAATGCGTCGTTTGGTTTTGGATAGTTTTGGACGTTACTTATAGTGCTTAATCCCAAAGCATTTAAGATAGTGTCCCAAACTAATAAATTCTCTTAGTCCTGATTAGGCCCTTCTGGCAACCGTAGCTTCGGCCCTTCAGGCAAAACATGGGTGTTGCAGCACCCCAAAATTTGCCATACCCCCTAGCACGCCCAAAGCCGAGGTTTCCCCCTTGGGAGCCCTTTGCGCTGTTGCTAGTAGTATATAAATATAGGAAGCCGGGCCCTTGGCCCGCTCCTCAAACCTTGTCCGGTGGAGTAGGATATGCCGTCTGAGGCAACCTATATATGTCAATCATAAAAAATAAAAAATAAAAAAACTAATAAATTCACTTCGCTACAATTAATATTCAAAAATACGACGTCTCCTTGTTGGCGGGCAAAAATAATAGGGGTCCGATTTTATTTATCTTTTTTATTTGTTTTTATTTATAATTTATTACATTGTCAGTCAGATGACATATTTGAGCTAGGTGAACTAGTTTCTGAACTGACAAACACCTACATACAGTTCACAATACCTCTAAATTTGCCTAAATTTGCCTTTATAATACATATTACTATTTCATACAATCACCTTTTTATATGAAAATTGCGTCTTTTATGTCTATGCGTCTTACGGCCCTAGACTCTGCCTCCCTCGTTAACGATAAAGACTGTATCTTAAAAAACTACCGGTATTTATTTATTTACAAAATTAATGTACATAAAAAACAAACAAAGTAAAGCAAATAATTATCTTGAGGGATGATGACTGGGTTAAAAAAGTATTATACTCGTACTAATTAGTTCGTTAATTAGATTATCCGAAAATAATGTTCACAAGTTTTTAGTTTATCGAAAAAGTAAAAATTCACTAAGATATGATATCTATGTTCCAGAGTGGAGGCTTGTGACGTCATCGATGTGTAAAATTCGTACGTAAGCGTGACGTCATCCGAAATTAAAAAGCGCTGTATTTTCGTCATTTATTGTTTCTCAGAGAAAAGGAAAAATATGTGTACACTAGCTTTTGCCCGCGGCTTCGCCCGCATAGACTCCACAAATTAAATAGTTTCTTTTTTACTGGGGTTGCAATTTATTAAAATCCAATGAATGGATTATTATTTTTTACTAACTACTCATTCAAAAGTGAAAAAAGTAGCTTTAAAGGCCTCAATGTTAAAGTGGGACTGGGCTGGTCACACGTAGTTACCGCAGGCCAAACGATTTCTGGGCAAAGGTCACCCTTGCTGGATCCCTACTAATAAAATTTGATGGCAAATGGAAGGAGATAGCTTAGGACCGGACTGAATGGAAGAAGTGGAGGGAGGCCATTGCCCAGCAGTGGGACACATGATGGCTCGTATTATTATTATTACTAATTCAAAAATGTCATGTGTCTCGCTTCAAAAATTACGATGTTTAACACCAACTGCCAACTCCTATTTCACCCCCGGGATAGAATTACCAAAAATCCTTTCTTAGCGGACGTCTCCTAGTCACAATCTACCTTCCTACCAAATTTCATCTTCATTGGGTAAGTAGTTTTCGAGATTTCGTGATGAGTGAGTGATTTTCGCTTTTATATATATAGATAGATTATTTTTTAATAATCTATCTATATATATATATATATATATATATAGATAGATTATTTTTTAATAATCTAACCGATGGGCCAAAATTATATTTTCAGTCATCATGTTCATTTTAAAATTGAATTTAGTTACGGTATAACTTACAAAGTTACAACATTAAGTACTTACTACAATACAACACAAGCGCCCTCTTACGACAACATTAACATTATTCAGAGCCACTCAGAAACTTCCAAGTTCTGTATTTGTCTTGATCAAACAAGGCTTCGTTGCGTGTGTGTAACACTTGTGTTATTAAATTGAAGTTCAGTGAAATTAATATAATTTGTTATATTATTATGTATAATTTGTGTATAGTTGCGCGAAATATATAACTTAACACTTTTAAGTTGGTCTGGGAGAAAATAAAAAACTAATAATGCTTTTCTTCTGGCGCAGATCGTAAAAGCTGACCGAGGGATAGTCGAAAAGCGTATCGTTTAAATAAGCGACCATAGAGAATCACTTTTTTGATTATTTTATACCACCTTGTCGACCCACCTATAGTCGCGAACCCGTATCTCACAGACGCAGAGCTTGATCATATTTTCTTAGATACCAGAACGGCCTTGTTGGCTGCAAGCATCCTCACAATAATAAATATTATAGAGGTGTGACATACTGCAACGTCGCTGCAAGGTAAAGTCACACTGGCAACGGCGCACGTCTTTACACAGAGACATCTGATAATGAAGTGAAGTCTGTCAGCCGGCGCTGTATATACCAAACGCCGCCCACCAGTGTTGCCAGTACGTCACAAGAGGTAAATTTGAATCTTGTTATAGTGAGGGTAAAGCTTACAACGTTAACTTCTAACTTAGTCTCTCATCCTACACAAACGCCCTCTAACAGCTATATTAACATAATTCAGGGCCACTCTTAAATTTCAAGTACTGTAATTGTCTTGATCGAGTCAAGTCTGAAACACTTGTGATAATAATTGAAGGGTTTCGTAAAATTGATATAATTTGAAGAAGCAAATAAAAAATAAGTTTGGAAAATCCAAAAGTGCACGCCTCATAGCGGTCACTCAATTTTCACAAAAAATAACAGAACTTGAATATTGCATATTTATCGGTGTATTATGAACAAAATAAAAAATTTACTTTTAAATCTTCGCGCCATTGCCCACACAGAAAAGAAAGGTACTGCGCATGTATTGTCAACGAACTTTATTTACATAGATTTAGATATACCAACGATAGGTGGATTTCAGTTAATTGCTAATTATAATTAAACTACTTTTAATAAGACCGTGATTTTCGAAAGGACTTAGTTTTAGATAATACTTAAGCGTATGAAAAAAAGAAGGGTTCGATTTGTTAAGTTTTTTGGGCATTATCGTGACCACGCCAGTTTCCATACATACAGACACACGGACGTCCACGAAATAATTTTCTTAAACACTTGTTTTATTATTTTAAAGAACAAAATGTCCTTTAAAAATATAATGACTGTTGAAAGTAGTGTTTTTTCTTGACATTTGTGTGTAAATATTATTCTACAAGTACGACAAAAAATAAATACCGACATTTTTAGTTCGAAAAATCACTTGATTTTTGTAAGGCGAGAGTAGAGCACTACCTCAACGCTCCGCTTATGAGGCGTGCAATAAATAGATAACGACAAATCAAAAAGACCCGTGTGGTGTCGGGTTAAAATAGGACCATTCCATCTCTTCTTGTGGATGTCGTAAGAGGCGACTAAAGGATTAAGCACAAACATCTCGTGCTATAATTGCATTCCCAAAGAGGGTTGACGTCAGCAGGCGGCCGGTCGTAAAACTATAGCCAAATCTTGAAACTCTTCTGGCTATTTCTTCTCCAACACAAGCTCTTTGGCATCCTTGTGTGACCATTGACATGCATGTAATATTTGGAGAAGAGAAAACGCACCCCGGGCTCCGAAGCAGCACAGCTAAGGATGCAACCGGGAACGCGCTTGGATGAAGAAGAAGAATCATCATCCGAGCTTATTCCCGGTTGCGTCCTCAGCTTAACGCTTCAGAGCCCGGGGTCCGCTACCTTACCTAGGTGATTTGACAAGGTTACTGGTTTTTTACACAGAGCGACTGCCGTCTGACCTCCGCAACCCATAGGGTAGACCAGAACCAATCCTAGGATAGGTACAAACGCTAGATGGCGTTCGGGACCAACAGCTTTACGTGCCTTCTGAAGCACGGAATCATCTTTCTTTTCAGATAATCAGGTGATTCAAGCCTTTAATATCCTAACCAGGCTGAAAACAACTTTTCACAAAGTATGCTTCCCAGTGGGATTTGAACCCATGACCTCCGGATCACAAAGCAGACGCCTTGACCACTGGACCACGGAGGCAGTCCACCCGGGAACGCGCTTGGATGAAGAGGAAGAATGACAAATCAAAAAGAATTGAACAAGCCTCGTGTCTGTGTCCGTAATCAAATCTTGCAAGCTAAATTAGACCCACTTCCTATTATTCAATTGAGCTGAAACTTCACATACTTATGTAAGTTGGGTGCCAATGCAATATTATGGTACCAATGACCTGATCTCACCGAGTTTGAGCTCAATTGATTTGTCTTAAGGATCACCTAAAACTTTTTATTTCATTGTTTTAGATAAAAGCTTGTTTTAATAAACATTTTTTAAGCTATTGCATAGCTTTTATCGCGGGCTTTAAGCGCAGCGACGGAATCAAGAAATTCCGTAACGAAAATAAAACCTAACACCCCCCACTCCGCCTACCGACCGTCTGACGTCGTATGCAATAGCTTTACCACGGCAGTCCCCGAGTGCCACAAGTTTTTTTAAAATAATTACTATTATATTATATAATTATATTTGAACTTTGACGAAGTCGCGGGCTAAAGCCAGTACACGCATATAGCCACTCGCAGCTCGCAATAAAATAAACATTGAATCTAAGACGTCATCAAGTATTAACTTTACTGCTAGTTAACTTAATTGCTGTGACTTTCCATAAATATAACTGTGGGCGCAGATAGCTAAGATTACGTTCTGATACCAAGATATTTTACTAACTACGCTCTTGGTACGAGTCCGGCAATCCCACCGGAAACAAACAAACACCCAAACAACCTACGCAGTCTGCTACCACCCTGTATAAGGTACAGGGAACCTCCTAACCTAACTTAACCTAATTATGAGTTGAACTTAATTCTAATTAAAAGTAGTTACACTAATTATAAAACTTACCGCGTCCACGCAGTCTTCAGGCAGCCTCGCCTGGCCTTCGCGTCGAGCCCTAAGTCCTACTTAGGGCTGGCGACGGCCTCAGGTCCCTCCCTGGATCCCGAGTCAGTGGTGCAGAAAAGGTGGTCCCTACACTAACCTCCCCATGAGCTCATGTATGTCGCCCCAAACGAATACGTCGTATTTATAACACCACTTCTATAGCATCACTCCAACAAGCACCAAAAGTTTCTTCCTTTTCTTGACACTTCTTATTCACATAACCTTACAGCGGAACGTAACATGGAATGTCCCTCACTCCGATTCAATCACTTATCACTGTTTATAGGTTTATGGGCATTCACGCCACCACAATTAGTTCCTTTTACAGTCAATTCACAAACAGTAATACAAATAATTTCGGCTCCACGACGTTCCAAACAAATTGGGCACAAAACAATTAACGACAATTCTCCTCGAAACATTCGCTATATATATCAAAATTACCAAATTAGTGCCGCCATGGCTATCGACAGGACCACACCCAAGTTCTTTTTTTACAAAGGCCTCGCTCGCAACTTGACATTCCCAATGTCAGTTGAGACTTTGACGTAAAGACAATAATTATTTTTCTGGTCGGGCAAAGACAATCCGCGCAGGGCGGGATATCGATGAATCGATAATCTTGCCCGTGTTTGTGAAGATCACACGCAGATGGCGCTAGTCTCCTAACAAAGCACTTTTATTCAAAACAATAACTGCGTAATGATACTAAGGCTTATTCTATTATAAAGCTGCCGGCAGCGTATTTTTACTGATATCCCATCTTCTATTTCATCTTAAGGCGAAGATAAAGGCAAATGGCCTTGAAGTGTAAATTAAATTGTTAACTCGTAAATATGGTGATAATTTCCATATTGCTCTTCGTCATGCACTAGATAGCCCTTTAAATTATTTTATGAACTGCCGTTGAAACTATTATTGGTGATCCGTCTAGCTTTAAAACTTGCCGTGGCCAATTTTGGCAGAGGCAAGTTTTAAAGCTAGACGGACTAATGTAAACACTTTCAACGGTGGTTTATAAAATAATTTAAAGGGCTATCTAGTGTATGACGAAGAGCAATATGGAAATTATCTCCATATTTACGAGTAAACAATTTATTTCAAATGAGGGCGCCACTTTAAGGCCATTTGCCTTAAAGTGGCGCCCTCATTTGAATCGCCCTCATCTCCACCTTAACTCGTTTCCGATTGCATCCTCAGCTATGCTGCTTCGGAGACCGTAGTGCGTTTTCCCGCTGTTTCTTCTCCAAATATAATGTGCATATTATACTTGGACAAGTATGGAACCCGAACGCCATCTAGTTTGATTAAACCTATCCTAGGATTGGTTTAGTTTTGGTCTATTTTATTTATTTAACTTTATACAAAACATGTAATAGGTCCAGGGCCTTTTCTACCAGTCAACTTACAGGTGGTGCTGATAAAAGCAAATTTTGGACGCTATGGCACATTATCAATTAGGTATTCAAAATGTACCTAAAACATATATTTAAGTGATTTTCGTTTTATATACATACATACATAGACCTACATACAACATATAGAAATGTTTTATAAATTCCTTAACCCTACATAGACTACATAAATATTTATAATACTCTATGACAATATGTGAAAATAATGAGCGCGCTTGGTGACTAGGGGCTTTGAAAATATCAAAAGGGTCTACCCTTTGGGTTGCGGAGGTCAGACGGCAGTCGCTCTGTGTAAAAACCAATAGCTTCGTCAAATTACCTATGTTAAGTAGCGGACTCCGGTCTCTGAAGCGTTACCTCTAAGGATGCAACCGGGAATACGTGAGGATGATGACACGTCATGAGAAGGCCTGAAAATCACATGACCAGAAAAGTGCTAAACATAGATACCGGTCCAAGAAAGCCAGGACGACCCCTACAAACTTGGATGTCTGTCATCAACAATGATACAAAGAAAGCCCAAATAAATGCTACGACGGCCCAAAACCGAACAGTTTGGCGAAGATTGACGAGGAGAGCCGACCCCAATTGAAATGGGACAAGGCGAGGCAAAGAGAGAGAGAGAGAGAGAGAGATAATGATGATGACGAGAAAAGAAGAAGATTTTTTTAACTCTCCACCCTACCATATAATACTGTGGCTGTTGAAGTCTCCTATTACTACTCTTGCTTTGTGTTTTGTAAACTCTACAGTATCATAGAAGTCAAAAAATTGTCCCGGCGGGCTGTAAACTGAAGTGACTGAGCTGTTGCCAGTATCTATACTGAGAATTTCAGTTTTATTCTGAGTTAAGGTGGATGATGCAGAGATAATGGACATGTCTGGCCTAATAAAAATTGCACTATCGTGTACAGGGCTGGGAATTTCTGTGATGAGGGTCATACCTTGAATTTTTGGGCGAACAGATGTTTAGTCCCTATGGGCACAGAATACAGTAAGAGTAAGCAGAACGGAACGGAATCTCCTAAGGTACGCGCAATATGCGTCCCCGTTCCCCGCAGCCGCACCTCTCCCCCGGTTCTTGACGGCCAACGTGAGTCATCGAGGCGAAAACGGGGGAGAGGTGCGGGGACGGGGTACGGTGACGCCTGAGTGACGCATATTGCGCGTACCTAAGGAGATTCCGGCCTGTGCTATGGGTTTCTTGAACGCAAAGGTTGTGACATTGCGTTTTATAGCATAAATCAGCGAGATTTCAGCTTTGGTGTTGGAGAATCCCTCTATGTTAATTGATATGGTGGTGAGGGCGCCGCGTTGTTGGTTACTTGGCGCTGTGAAGTGCCTTTTGACGTGACAACGTCTTATAAATTGGTTAGCCGGGTGACACTTCAAGAAACTGCGTTACGCTCCGCTCACGTTATGCGCTCACAATGAGAGCGAGTGAGAGGCACGCGTCCCTTCCACTCGGGCATGGTTAGCCCGCCTAAGAGCGAGAGAGACAGACATAAAAAGACTTGTCACGTAAAACTTTCGCCCGTATACCGACTTTACAGGCAACCAATTTTTTTTTGTTGGGTTGGCTCTGAGGAGAGCCGTTGATTTTTTATAGCCGTTACCGACTAGACTGTCCTCACAAATTGCCCAGGGTGCGCCGGACGTACAGGGGCTCAGTACGTCACTCGGGGAAGCTCCTTTAATGCACCCCATTTATTGTTGTTAGGAACAAAACTAAAGTTAAGCTCTAAGGGATGTATCCAGGGCCGTAAAATTATACTCAAAAAAAAAGCCAGATGTTAACTTATACAAGGTCATATATCTTTTATATTCAAGGTCATTTGACTCTTATGTATTCTGTGACAAGGTGGATGTTTAAAAACGTTACCTAAAAAGTAATTACAATGTCAACGAAAACAAATTTATTCAGCGCGATCATCTAGATAAGGCTCAAAATTAGCCGGTAATTTATACTATCGTAGATTTTATCGAATTTCCTTTTATTTAACAGTAGTTTTGCTGTTAAATTGGAGTTTTTGGGTTGTTTTCGTGCTAGTTACGGCTCGTTGTTGTTGTTTCATCATGTTTTAATGGTGTCTATGTTTTAATATTGTAACTTGTTGCGTATCTCACGCGAGGTATTGTCTACGAGTTTTTATTTACACGTTACACAATGAATCGTACATTTCAACAAATTATTTTAATCAAAGTACCTAATAAAAGGTCTAAAAAGTTTGATTGAACTTTTTAGAACGACAGGCTGACAGACCGACAGGCCGACAGACCGACAGGCCGACAGACCGACAGGCCGACAGACCGACAGACCGACAGGCCGACAGGCCGACAGGCCGACAGACCGACAGACCGACAGACCGACCGGCCTTCAGACCGACAGGCCGACAGACCGACAGGCAAACAGACCGACAGGCTGACAGACCGACAGACCGACAGACCGACAGACCAACAGACCGACAGACCGACAGACCGACAGACCGACAGACCGACAGACCGACAGACCGACAGACCGACAGAACGACAGACCGACAGACCGACAGACCGACAGACTGACAGACCGACAGACCGACAGACCGACAGACCGACAGACCGACAGACCGACAGACCGACAGACCGACAGACCAACAGACCGACAGACCGGCAGACCAACAGACTGAGAGACCGACAGACCGACAGACCGACAGATCGGCAGACCGACAGACCGACAGACCGACAGGCCGACAGACCAACAGACCGACAGGCCGACAGACCGACAGACCGCCAGACCGACAGACCGACAGACCAACAGACCGACAGACCGGCTGACCGACAGACAGAATGATGTACGAGCTGAGTCTATTACGCCGGAGGTCTTCATGATGAAATAAGTACCTATGATAGTCGTACTTACGACATCTTCACAAAATATACAATCATAGCCCTTAACCCGTACAAAGTGGAGACCGGTCGCTAGTAACCAATAAAATTAAACATTAAGTTCGTCAGTAAACAAAACGACATAAACCCGTTTCCATTGTGCCGTCATAAAACAGGTTATATTCAATCAAATTAATGTGCCATTACTCAATATGTAAATTGGGCTTTTATGAAGAGCCCTTTGCGACGGGGTTTGCTAAACTAGGTTATGATTGGGGAGGTCTACCGTCATGTAATATCAATTATAATGTACTTGCGATCAACCCTGGCTCCGCATGGGTATATAATTTATATTCTTATTCTAGTCTATTTAAACCACATGGAAGGGACATACCCGTAATAAATCGAACTACGGTCTATACTAGATCACTAAAGTATAATGAAATTAAAATAAATCAAGAAACTAAAAAAAATTTCGACGATCCCATACAAATCGCCCGGGCGGCCGCGCACTTTTGTATGGAAATGTCGAATTTTTTTTATTGTTTTTGGCTGTTATTTTAATTTAATTATTCTATAATGATCTAGTATAGACCGTAGTTCGATTTATTACGGGTATGTCCCTTCCACGTTGTATAAAAGAAAAAACTAAGTGTCTATTGGATGATCGATCAACACACAGTTGAAACACCTTGGTCTAGAAGCATGAAATTTTGCACAAGAATGTAAGTGTGCACTAAAAAGGGACTTTTGAAAATTCATCCCTTAAGGGTTAAAAATATGGGTTGAAAGTTTGTATGAAACTTAGTCAATTTTGAAGTTTGAAATGCAAAAAATTACATGCTCATCTCATAGTTCGCAACAAGTTTGTTATATCACTATTTAAAAAAAAAACTTTAAATGGGTAAAATAGAGGATTTAAAGTTTGTACCGTCCGTCATTTTTTTAGGGTTCCGTACCCGAAGGGTGCAAACGGGGCCCTATTACTGAGACTCCGCTGTCCGTCTGTCCGTCTGTCACAAGGCTCTATCTCTTGAACCTTAAGTTTCTTTCGGCGTTTCTTCTCAGCAGTGGTCGTTGCGAAACGTAGCTGTAAACAGTATCGGTAGCTTTTGCACTAAAAATAATTAAAAATTATGACTTTCAATAAGTGATATATTTATCCTACATTGAATAAAAAATTTTGACTTTGACCTAGCCGCCGGACGTCCCACACTGCGCCTACCATTTCTGGGATACCACTCAGTATATGCCTTACTCCACCTACCATCGTTACTTCTAGCCAAGTGTCCCGCCCAGTTCCACTTAAGGTGGTACTGGAGGCGCGGGCGAACTCCACAGCGAGTTGCCTACCGACGCGCTTCGTCGTGTTGCTATTTCGTCGAGAAAGAGAAAGGGCGCTAAAAAATGTAGCTCCGTCCCGACCCCCGCATGTGAGAGCTACACCCCCGCGTACGACAAAGAGAGTGCACTGAACGCCAGCGAAACGGGCCATTATAGGCCATGAATCGTAGTTTTCGTTTATTTCGATAAATACGATACATACCCAATTAAAACTAAATTATTTGGAATTTAGAGTCTTCACTCTAGTCGTATAATTAGTTTCCATAAGGATCGAAAATATAATTTTAAGTGTAATAGGCGTCTAAATATTACTCGATTTCGTCGATAAAAAAGGCAAATTTTAAGTTGCTATAACTTTTTTTTTGTTTATAATTTTCGAACCAAAACTAATTACAGATCTAGATATTTATCATCTTAATGCTTGTAAAAAATTTGAATACGATGAGTTTTATGGTTTCGACATTAAAACGAAAGTACGTTTGTATGGGATTTCGTCCCTCCAGTTAACCCTTAAGAGCCGCAACTCGAGAGAGTACGTCATGAACTTTCGTCCGACGGCGAATCTCCACGTTGCAAACTCGATCTTGTAGTTTGATGCCGAGCATGACTCGCTCCATGGCTCTTTGCAAAAGACCTTGCGTAGTGGAGAAGAAATATCCGGAACAGTTTTAATGATTTAGCTACAGTTTTACGACCGGCCGGCTTCCTGACTTCAATTCTCCTTGGGAATGCAATTGTAGCACGAGATGTTTGTGCTTAGTCCTTTAGTCGCCTGTTACGACATCCACACGAAGAGATGGAGTGGTCCTATTCTAACCCGGAACCACACGGGGTAATCACTATTATGATTTCCCTTTTCCAGCTCCTTGCCGACCCACCATAACGCTAAAAGTGGCCTGAGCCTGGACAAGTCATTATTTATGCTTTGCAAAAAATGCCGTTAAATTTATCACCAATTTTCCTAAAATCACCATTTTAGCAAGAACTCTGTTAAATCCAAAACATTAAAATTCTAAGCGGCTACGTCCCCAGCTTGTGTGACCTCCATACAAATGTCCCCAGACAGTTTGGTAATCGAATTCTGTACAATTACGAGCAAGGACTTGGCAGGAGGCCAAACGTTCATAGTTAACTATTATTAAGTGCTGCCCCCATTCAAAATAAATCATTTCAAAGAAAACGGAGAAATCATTTAAAATTTTGCTACTACCAAGTCCTAGATAACCCTTCAAAGTATTTTATGAACTACTGTTTACAGTTTAAAGTAAGAAAGTTAAGCTTTACTACGCACATTTGCGAAAAACGGCCAAACGGCAAATGTGCGTAGTAAAGCTTAACGTTCTGATGATAAACTGTAAACAGTAGTTCATAAAATACTTTGAAGGGTTATCTAGGACTTGGTACTCGTAGTAGCGAAAATTTTAAATAATGTCTCCGTTTTCTTTGAAATGATTTATTTTAAATGGGGGCAGCACTGGACCCCGGAAGGTAACAAACATTCTAAAAAAATACAACCGACTTGAGAACTTAATTTTTAAACCCTAAGAATAAAGAGGATTGTTATAAGTTTGACGTATCTGTGTATCTGTATGTCTGTCTGTTGCATCGTAGCTCCTAAACAAATAGACCGATTTCGATCTTTCGATTCGTTTAAACTTGCCCTGGTAGGGGATCGAACCCAAAACTTCTGGAGTAGCTGTCTGGCGTGTTAACCACTACGCCACGGCGGTCATCCATGTATGTATCATAGTAACCATTAGTTGAGGGATTTCTCACCAAGTTCTAAACGAACATTTCTGGTTTTACCTGTAACAAAGAGATGTTATGTGGTAATAAATGTTAGGTTTATACTCGTATAGCGCAAAAATGAAAGAAAAAAAGGAATAAAAATTTAAAATATTCTATTAATCGTTAAAAAACTGAAATATTATATTGTAATTCTGCTTCTATAAGATTTATCACGTAGCATCTACGCTGTTGTTTACTTCGTAGATCATATTCTACGCCGTTGCTTTCCGTCGTAGACCATCTACGTCGTAACTTCTCATCGTAGACCATATACGCCGTAGCCTCATTCGTAGACCATCTACGTCGTAGCTAAATTTCGTAGACCATCTATGCCGTAGCTTCATTTCTTAGACAATCTATGCCGCGTGAGGGTCGTGGGTTCAAATCCCACTCGTAGCGGATTTTTTTATCACATTTTCAATTTTTATGTAATTCTTTTATCTTTCCTTTCTTGATTATGATTCAGAGCAAATATGGTAACTGGATTAAAACACAATGTAATTTTTTTGCGATCTACCTATCTTATCTATAAACATAAATTAATATTGAAGTAAAGCGTTAGCCTTACTTGGCCTTACCCAGAATACGACGTTTAAAACGTACGTTGAATTATGTTCGCAAACAATGGCTCTGTGTCGGTGTGTGCTTGTAATGAGATGATCAACTTCGTATTTTTAGGGTTCCGTTGTTAACAAGGAACCCGTAAGTGACAAAAACACGTTTCTTGTATGACGACCCCCTTTGATTTTAACTATTTTTTATTTTTAGTATTTGTTGTTGGAGCCGCCACAGTAATACATAATCGGTAAAAATTTCAAGTGTCTAGCTATTACGGTTCAAGAGATAGAGCCCTGTGACTGACGGACAGACAGACAGACGGACAGACAGACGGACAGACAGACGGACAGACAGACGGACAGACAGACGGACAGACAGACGGACAGACAGACGGACAGACGGACAGACGGACAGACAGACGGACAGACGGACAGACGGACAGACAGACGGACAGACAGACGGACAGACAGACGGACAGACGGACGGACAGACGGACAGACAGTGGAGTCACAGTAATAGGGTCCCGTTTGCACCCTTTGAGTACGGAACCCTAAAAAAAGAAAGTTTTGCAAACCCTGCTGCGTCATATATCAAATGAAAGGATATATATGAGGATCTCAAATATATTTTTGTTATTATTGTAAATTAAATAGTTTTGATTTTATTCATGAAAGAAGACGAAAATTTACCATTCGTACCCTGTCCTCCGAAAGTAATGAGCCTAAAATTTTAAAAAAAATACAAAATATAGTTTATTGCTTGTAAATTACAGGAAAACCTATGAGAAGTACGGAACCCTCTTCACGCGAGTTTAACTCGCACTTGACCAGTTTAATTTTTATTTATTAATGTTTTCAGAATGTTGGTAGAGCTGTCGCGAGTTCTATTTAATAAGGAGCTGGTCTTCTTCCTTATCATGACGAAGAAGTCATCTGTCCGTGTAAGCGCGAACATGCCTGAAAATATTTTATGTTTTTTTTTTATGTTATAGGGCGGCAAACGAACAAGCGGGTCACCTGATGGTAAGTGATCACCACTGTCCATGGACAACTGCAACACCAGGGGTGTAACAAGAGCGTCATCCTGATTATATTTATTAGTATTTATATTTATGTATTTATCTATTGTATTTTATGCATGTTAGTATATATGTATAGTTATTATATGTTTAAAAGTATATTTGTGTATAAGTATACCTATGTGTTTTTGATTATATATATTTTATTTATATTAAGTTTGCTTTGTGAATTTTATTACGCCAGCCACACATATTTTCTGCTTGGTCTAATGTTTGACCGGGAGAGAATGCCATATGACATTAGGTCCGCCACTTGTACTTTTATTTTATTGTGCAATAAATATTAAATAAATAAATAAATAAATAAGAGCGTTACCGGCCTTTCAGGAAGATATAGACTCGTTTTTTGAAGGTTTCAATGTCGTATCGGTTCGGGAACATCGCTGCAGGAAGTTGATTCCACAGTTCGGTCGTACGTGTCAGGAAGTACTCTAGTAATCCATGGTGTATGTAGGTTTCCGTAGAATAGGTCTTCCAAAAAAAAATTTAATTTGTGAACACCATTTTTCGATTTAGGGATCCGTTTGTTTGCAAATTTTTGTTCAAGTCTCCCCGCCTCTGTCAGCTAAAAAGTTGTATATGTAAATTCACGGCAGTAGGTGTATATAAAACGAAGGAAGGAGGAAGGAGTTAGGGAGAAGGTAGAAGGGTTTAAAAAGAAAGAGTTAATATCGTAAAGTAAAGTAGTAGTAAAGTAGATAAAGAGTTATAATCGACCAACTTATTAGACGCTTTTAGTCACTAAACCATGGCATTCGCAACTACGGAACCCTACATTGTGCGTAGCCCGTTACGCACTTGGCCTGTTTTATATAATATTTTATTGTCATCCATAAAAAATTGTTCATTTGATTTAAGTATAATATAAATAAAAAAGGGGAAAGTTTGCATACAGATCTGTGGCTCTAGCATTATACGATTTCGATTAAATGGCTTTGCTAAGCCAGGGGAAAGTGTTGGTTATTGCATGGTTATAAAAACTCGCGAGGTTTACTGTTCTCACAGAACTGCTAGTATAAACCTTTGTAACGCGTATTTCCGATCCCTTTAACAGGTACGTTATATGCTTGTAAATTATTCTACTTATTTTATTTCTGATGTTAAAGTAAAGCTCTAGCCCTACCCGGTATAAGACCCTCATAATGAGGACTGAAAACTTCAGGAAATATATTAAGTAGGTGTGATTAATTCTGTTCTGAAACAATGGCTTTTGTTTGTATGTACTTGTAATGAGATGATTAACTTACTGTTTTACATTATACATACATTGTCACGTCTTTATCCTTAGTGGGGCAGACAAAGCATGCAACTTTGCGGTTCTAAGTAGACAGAACCCAGGGCCGCAAAACCCAAAGGTTATGGTGGGTAAGAAGGTGATCAATGCTTTGTCTGCCCCATTTGGACGACCTCTGTGGTCTAGTGATCATCATGCCAGGCTGTCACACTGGAGGTCCCGGGTTCGATCCCCGATGAAAAATGATTTTTTTCAGATTCTGAGATTCTGGGTCTTGGATGTTAATATATGTATATATATATGTATTTGTAATAGTCAGAGGATTTGGCCTACACTCTCCACGCTGGCCAGACGGTTTGGAGAGGTGTCATTGATGTGTATAACCTTCGTCTAGCTTGTGTTTCCTAAATCGCCTTCTACGACATCCACGGGAAGACTTAGAGTGGTCCTATTCTACTCTGCCGGGAACCACACGGCTAATATCAAATATCATTTACTGTGAATTCAACCTTACTACACTACCTACAAAGCGTTTTTCTTCTTAACTAAACTATACAAATAAGAGCTCACCACCGGGATGCGCTCTTATTTGACGAGCCGTATTTTTTGAGCTGACCTGATATCTAGATGTATTGTTAATCGAAGCCTGTTAGGGATAAAGACGTGATAGTGTATTTGTATACCAATTATAGTAAAACGAAAGAAGAAAAAAAAGCGGCCAAGTGAGAGTCGGACTCGCCCATGAATGGTTCCGTAGCAACAAGTAACATTTCACGATTTATGACGTATTAAAAAAAAAACTACTTACTAGATCTCGTTCAAACTAATTTTCGGTGGAAGTTTGTATGGTAATGTACATCATATATTTTTTTTAGTTTTATCATTCTCTTATTTTAGAAGTTACAGGAGGGGGCCTACATTTTACCACTTTGGAATTGTCTCTCGCGCATACTGTTCAGTTTAGAAAAAAATTATATTAGAAACCTCAAAATCATTTTTGAAGACCTATCCATAGATACCCCACACGTATGGGTTTGATGAAAATTTTATTTTTTGAGTTTCAGTTCTAAGTATGGGGAACCCCCAAAATGTATTGTTTTTTTTTCTATTTTTGTATTAAAATCTTAATGCGGTTCACAGAATACATCTACTTACCAAGTTTCAACAGTATAGTTTTTATAGTTTCTGAAAAAAGTGGCTTTGATCTTAGAATATATAATACTACAGAATCGTCACGCACAAAACTGAAGGGCCAAAAACCACTCGTAAATAGTGCTAGTATGACTTTGACGCGAGCAGTTAGTCTATGGACGACAACCGTGCGAACGTCTGAAAACAGTCGCAATTTTAATTTTATTATGTCGTGTTGTGCTGTCCCCACGTGCAAAAATGCTGTTGGACTTCAAAATAAACAGCATGGGATAACATTTCATCTGTAAGTACCGAATTCAATAATCAATTTATTTGATTATTCATTTTTTTTCATACAATGTAAATGTCATACAAAGTGGCGAGTCCATTTTGTGAGTGTTGCCAGTATAATCAAAAATATTTCCCCGGATTGTACTTTTTTATGATAATATTTTTTTACACAACTGTCACCGAAAAGTTTTTCAGGGTTCATGTATTATATTTTTTATATTATTATTTTATTATAATATCTACTATTACATAAAGGTAGATTTCCACTGACTGATTACCTCACTCATTGACATAGTTGTTTAACCTGTTTCCGAGTGACTAGGGGAATGACTTTTATTGGAATGTATAGGGGATCCCCACCCCCTCTGGTCGAGTACTAGAAAAATTTGAAAGTTGAAAATTTGAAGAAACCTAACGTGGAAAAGGTACAGCCTGGCTAAACGGTAGGACTTGGAGATTTGGACCCATAGACAAAATGAAAGGGGTACCTGATCGATTACCAGGGCCCGTATTTTTTTTTATTTTTGGAATAAAATTTCCCCTCCCCCCTTACAAATTTCATAAAAACGCAAGGCCACAGGCCGAAGGCCGAGCACCTCCTTCCATCCCCCAGTGCCCTCTCAAGTAATTTTTACGAGGCCGCAGGTGGAGTGACGCGAGCCCAAAGGGCGAGTTCGAGCCATCCACACCAAGCGCTGCTTTTTTTTAATTTTTGGAAATCCAAGATGGCCGTCAAAAGTCGACTGCTTCCGATTTGGATGAAAATTGATATCTAGGCGTATTTTTTGTTTAAAAATCTAAATTTGTCATCTTTTTTGAAATCCAAGATGACGTCTGGATTTTAGTAAAAAAAACTGATTTCGTTCATAACGTCTCACTGATATCTCGTAGGGGTCTGAAACTTTGTATACTGGGGTAAAGCACCCTGCGGAACTTGAAACTGAAATTAAATTCTGGACTCAAGATAGCCGCTCTTTACTGACTGTAGTTTTTTACTCATTTTCTCAACTTAACATAGATTCAATAGCTGCAAGAAAAGCTGCGGGCTGCTTGCATCCCACGCAGCGCCCGACATGCTAGTATATATTAAGGTCTAACAAAATATAAGTAATTAAACTGTTTCAATGGTAGGTCTCATCAGGTATACGAGTATGAGAAATACTTTACTTTAAAATCGTACTTCATTTTTAAAAGCAGGAAAACTACCTAATCATTAAACGCTTTTAGCCATTGTATGATTCAAATTTATTGGGGATTTTTAGCAGCTTAACAGGTCAGTATTATTTTGCAAAATCAATACAACTTTTATTTACGACTTACTTTTAACGATTATGCGAAAATATACTATGCAATATTAGTTCAGTACCTATGAATAAAAATATTTTGTGTGTGTGTGTGTATGAGTAAATATATTTTGTAATTATCCTATCAATAGTTAAAATCTATTATTGTACCTAAACATTAGGCTGCACGAAAAACCGCAACCGCAACGGATAAGATGTTAGTTTATCCGTTGCGCGGGCAATTTTCGAAAATAAATACAGGAGATCTGTGTTATGTAAACGAAATTATGAGATTACCCAAAAAGTTGTATATCGCTCCCGAGCTAGCAACATTATGAGGGTGTGAAGAGCGGTAAGTGCGGGACGTACGCCATGTTTTTGGACACAACGCATTGCTTGAAATTATGATAGAAGGCGGCTTCTGTAGTATTATATATTCTAAGGCTGTGACATACGGCAGACAGACCTTTTGGCTACGGAACCCTAAAAAAAATATCTCAATGAAACAGATAGAATCAACAATGGAACAATTCAATTCGTCAAAACAAATTGAATTTGAGATACGTCCATTTACAAAATGGAATTCTGAATTGATAACTTTTCATTCAGGTAAGTGACCTTGCGGATTCGAATTTTGAACGAGTCCCTTGTCGGTCGTTCGTATGAAATTGGTTTTAAACGAGCGGTGTGGAGAGAACTTGATTTCAGGAATGTATTTTGTCGAGCGAAATTATCAGTCACTGGTCGCACCTGAGTGAAAGCGAGCAGCACATAACCAAGATTGACAAATAGAGGCAGAACAAGGTAAACATCGGCAACGGTCGATATTGTAAAAATAAATTACGAATATAAACAAAAATATATTAAAAAAAAAATAATGCCCAATAAGCTGAACAGACATTTATATTAAAGGGTTGCAAAAAAACCCTATTATATTTGTATGTACTATTGTACGTGCTCTCACTTGCTGTGTGGTTCCCGGCAGAGTAGAAGAGGAACACTCCAAGTCTTCCTGGGGATACCGTAGAAGGCGACTTAGGAAACACAAGCTAAACAAAGCTGTAACGATGCTGCATGCATCATGTTCAAACCTCCTTTCTTCATCTCATCCTTTCCGTTTTTCATTCTTCATTTCATTTCAAATTCCCTTTCATTCCATTTTCAAATCATTGATGATCCCTTTTCACTCATTTCATTCCACCATCATCACTTAAGCTGATCGCTTACTTCTCTCTATCTGTTGTACCTTATTAAATGTGGGCGCAGATAGCTAAGATTACGTTCTGGGTACCAAGAGATTTTGTGACTACGCTCTTGGTACGAGTCCGGCAATCTCACCGGCCACAAACAAACACACAAACAACCTACGCAGTCTGCTACCACCCTGTATATAGGTACAGGGACCTCCTAACCTAACTTAATCTAATTTGACCTAATTATGAGTTGAACTTAATTCTAATTAAGAGTAATTACACTAATTATAAAACTTACCGCGTCCACGCAGTCTTCAGGCAGCCTCGCCTGGCCTTCGCGTCGATCATGAAGTCCTCCTCAAGGGTGGCGACGGCTTCAGGTCTCTTCATAGATCCCGAGTCAGTGATACGGAGAATTGGGTCCCTACAATAACCTAACCCCATGAGCTCATGTACTTGCCCCAAGATGAATACGTCGTATATATTACACCACTTCTATATCACAATAATTTTCTTGTTCTTCTTTCGACACTTCACGATTATTCACATACAGTATCACAAATTAATGCTGCCAGAGCACGAGAGAAAACCACACCCAAGGTTTCACAAAAGGCAAGTCCATTATAATGGCCTCGCCCGCAACTTGACATAAAGACAATGATTATTTTTCTGGTCGGGCAAAGACAATCCGCGCACGGGAAATCGATGAATCGATAATCTTGCCCGTGTTTGTGGAGATCACACGCAGATGGCGCTAGTCTCCTAACAAAGCACTTTTATTCAAAACATTAAATACTATTCTTTTGTATGTAACATTGTTGTTATCGAGTATCTATTCTCCACTTCTCCTACTATCTTCTATATGGGAACTCGCCTAGAGCGCCGGGACAGGTCGAGGTCCCACAAAGCTTTTATGCATCAATGAGACCTTTTTGACCCGCCTGGCCAGCGCGAAGAGTGTAGGCCAAATCCTCTGGCTGCTCTGGCCAAGTATGGCTCTGGTAGTACAAAGAGGGTCGTGCTCCTGCAGTGGAGACTAAAAAAAAGACGATGATGATGATGGTGTACATGCTCATCATCATCATCAGTAAAAATAACTAGGTTCTTGTCGGTGAAGCATTTTTCATGCCTTCATATTTTCGGCTACATGTTTGACCTCCAGACGGTAACTTATTTTTCATGTCTGTAAGTGACCTACACTGGTTCAGAGTTCAAGCACAGAATACATAATACTAACGTACAGAAGTCTCACTCAGCAAAGAAATTTAAAGAAATATCTACTCAATGTGGCTAGCGATATGGTTTAATTTAGCTCACTTCAGAACTCGGCACCTTTTCGTATAGATACCTAGACATCCATTTCATTCTAATTACTCTAGACAAACGATTCATATAACTGAATTTACCACCGGAGGGGCCGCCTGCGCGCATAGTAATAATGTAGGTACATTTTTGATACCTAAACGGGGAGTGATACAGGCCTAATTCAAGTTGCCTAAAGACATCTGACGTGCTTGAAGACTGCCATACCATTATGACAGTCAGGACCATGCCAGCTGAAGCACGGAGGAGCTTGAGACATGTTTATGCCACTTGTGATCATCCAAGTGCGGACCTCACCCGAAGTTGCCTAACTTGCACAAGCGCAAGTAATGCCTATACCAGTCCAACGAACTCCTTAATTGATAAATGAAGCGTATTAAAATTATTGTAGCCAGCAACTCAATATTCAATAATTAACTCAACTAAGCTAGCAATTAACCTTGCTATGAAACCTAAAACGCGCGGTCAAATCAAATTATGAAAACAAATTTAATTGGGCGCGACGCCATTTGCAAAATGGAATTCCAAATTTAAAATGGACGTTTCAATGCAGGTTATTGACCTGAGCTGTCAGTTTGGAATGGAGCCCCTTGACAGAAGTATAGAATGGGATTCTACTTGAAAATTTACTCGTAAATAAATAGATTAAATTATTAAGAATGGCTTGCCCTTCCACTGGGTTTAAATTCACAAGCAAAACAGGTGTTTATTTTTTTATTTATTTAGAGAACCCCCCCACTAGCGTCTTTCGAACGTCATCGTCGTGTCAGCGTTTGCGTCGCGTCGCCGCGGCGCCAGCGCAACGTTTTTTCGGAACAAATACAATTCCCAACATGCGTAGATACGGATATTTATCGGGTATTTAACCAATCTACCGGGTAAATACCCAAATGGGTAGATTGGGTGTTTATCAATCGCCCATCTCTAGGCGAGTGGATTGTGTTGCGAATTGTACTTGTTCGCAAAAAACGTATTACGCTGGCGCCGCGGTGACGCAACTCCAGTGCTGCGTAAGCCCGGCGTTAGGCAGCCGGCCAGCGCTCGTGTCGCGTCGACGCTGCGGAAACGCTGACGCTCGAAAGACGCTAGTGCTAGGCGGGGGTCTCTTATATCCAAAAATAACATTAATTACAATTCTATGCACCCATAAACCACGAAGGTTTGTCTGGAAATATATTGTCTACTTGTATAATCTTGAAATTAGGTTAGTATTCATCTAACATTATATGTATATACAGGCTGACTTTTAAACCACCAGCCAAATTTTTGGAGCAAGTTCAGTCCATGATACTGAACTACTTTTCATAAAAACAATTAACGAAAAACTAAAATAAAAATTCGCCTTTTCATACAAATCAGCGCTCAGTCAAAAGGATATTCTATGGGAAGACGAAAAATTTTCATCGATTTTTAATAACTTTTTTATAGAAAGTAGTTCAGTATCATGGACTGAACTTGCTCCAAAAATTTGGCTGGTGGTTTAAAAGTCAGCCTGTATATATTTTTTATTAGGTTCACAAAACTGACAATACACAGTAACAAGTATATGTAGGGTATAGAGTATTCAGTAACATGTGAAAGTGTAAAATCTTCTCGATGTGAACACAGCATGCACATTAATAGCTGCTATAGAAAAGTACATATAACTACTTATATATATAAGTACTTATATCTAAAGTGTTCAATACCTGCATAATTTTTAATTGTCTTACATCATTTGTCATTCTTGTCAGACTGCCTCCGTGGTCCAGTGGTCAAGGCGTTTGCCTTGTGATTTATACTTTGTGAAAAGTTGTACTTGAAATACCTAATTACCCGAAAAAAATGATGATTCCGTGCTTCGGAAGGCACGTAAAGCTGTGGGTCCCAAATGCTATCTAGCGTTTGATTGAACCTATCCTAGGACTGGTTCTGGTCTACCTTTTGGGTTGCGGGGGTCAGGCGGCAGTCGCTCTGTGTAAAACCAGTAACCTCGTCCATTACCTAGGTTAGGTAGCAGACCCCGGGCTCTGAAGCGTTACCGCGGAGGACGCAACCGAGAATACGGGATGATGATGTATTTGTCATTCTTGTCACAATCCCGAATGGAAAGATTTGTTGATTAACTGTGCATAAATGACACGAACGTGTGACAGAGTCACAGAAGAGACAGTTACATATACTTATTGCGCGTAATTTAGAAGATTCCGTTCTGTATGTACTAAGAATATATAATACTCTTACTGTCTTCTGTGACAGAGTGAACGTGCCATCCTTAACATTACGCGCATAAATTTTGAGTGTCTGAGAACTGAGTGACCGAAGCCGCTGGCAAAAGCTAGTATAAAACAAGACCTTTTTATTAAAAAAAAACTTGGGGTATTGTAAGGATTTTAACGGCACCTTTTTCATCCAAATCTACTTATGCAGGCATTCCGAAGTTATGTTGGAATAAAGTAACTCAAATACATGAACCCTGAAAACATAATACTCCTTTTTTGTAGCAGTCATATAATAAACAAAGGTCTCTTTACCTAATAGTCGATGGTATCAAAACTATTTATCCACTACGTTCCAATCTATTTCATTCCACAAATAAATACGTTACAATAATCCCTGCGGATCGCAACTCTATATAAATCCCATAAAGGCTTTATGCTGCCTACGCAATAGAAAAAACGCAATCGGTATTTTATCGATGGAAATCTCTATTGTAGTACTTATTGCTGGAGGTACTCGTATATAAGTACATAAACAAGTCATAGGAATAAAGCTTATTCAAAGGTGACCTTCCAACTTGCCTTAAAGAACGACTCTTCGACATGTGTATCTTGCTTATCCCAACCTATGGTGCGCAAACTTGGTCGCTGACCAAAAAGCATAAGCTCAAACTGCAGGTTTGTCAAAGAGCAATGGAGCGCAGTATGTTAGGTATAATAAGGACAGACCGTGTCAGAAACACTTCACTGCGCTCCATTACACAAGTGGTTGACGTCGGAAAGAAATGTGCTAGATTGAAATAGAACTGGGCGGGTCACGTTTGCCGCATGGTGCCCGAAAGATGAGCCCACACAACAACAGCATGGGTAGCTACAGACGGAAACAGGTCGAGAGGAAGACCTAGGATGAGATGGAGAGACGAGTTGTCCGCTTTCGATAAAGAATGGAGGGAATCAGCCGAGGATAGAAGTTATTGGAAACAAAAAGGAGAGGCTTTTGCCAAACTATGGAACATAAATGGCTAAAAAAAGGAATAAAGCGAGCGGAAACCTAAAGTTTTAGGAAGTGGCCAACACTGGTGTCATATATTTTTAACTACCTAGGCATCTGACATAGCTTGACGACTGCTGTTCAATAATGACAGTAAGGCCTGATGGCTTAACGTGCCTTCCGAAGCACGGGGAGCTCGAGAAATTATTATGTCACCTAATCCAAGTACGGACCACGCCCGGGGTTACTTTACTTCCGAAAACGCTAGTAATACCGTGGTAATACGAGTTCTCCCACCGGCCACCGAGCTCCTAAAACTGAAATACTTTTTGACGTGAATTCTGAATGTTGCCATTTTATTATATTCTTTCTTTTTATTTTCGTGTGTTTATGTAGCCAACACTGGTCCAGAAGTTGTTCATATTGAGGTGCCAAGTCACCACTTTTAGTAATTACTGTCGAGTATAATGGGAGCGACAGGGCACTGTAGCGTCAGGTCATTGGAAGAACGGATCACTGTAGCGACAGGTCATTGGAGTAACGGATTACCTAGAGCAACAGGTCATTGGAGTAACGGATCACTGGAGCGACAGGTCATTGGAGTAACGGATCACTGGAGCGACAGGTCATTGGAGTAACGGATCACTGGAGCGACAGGTCATTAGATTAACAGAATACTGTAGCGACAGGTCATTGGAGTAACGGATTACCTAGAGCGATAGGTCATTGGAGTAACGGATTACCTAGAGCGATAGGTCATTGAAGTATTGGATCACTAGTGCGACAGGTCATTGGAGCGACAGGTCACAGAAGCATTAGTATTAGTATCCTGTAAAATTTTGCGCAGTAAAAAAAGCTTAAAAAGTTGAGGAGTTGCCTTGAGCATGAGCAAGCTCGCTCGAATCAACCCGTCCACGGCAAAACAAGCGAGCATAATTGATTACAGGCCAACTGAGCCAGCAAATCAGATCGAGGGGAAATATATTTTATTTTCGTTCTACAATTTAAAGAATATCTCAAATAGGTATCTATTTTAGAGAAAAGTCCACACGCGCTACTTCTTTGCTGGTCTGGGAGAAAAGAAAAAACATAGAATGTACTAGCTGCTTCTCTTCCCGTGCAGATCGTACAAGCCGATCGAGGGAATGGGCGAGAATCTGAATCATATGAATAGGCGATGCGGTTAGCAACCCATCACTATTATGATTTCCCTTTTCCACCTTCATGCCCACCATTACGCTAAAAGTGGCCTGGGCTTTACCGCCCTTGGCTCTGTCTACCCCGTTAGGGATAAAGACGTGATAGTGTATCTGTATCTGTATCCACACGCGCCTTTTTTGCTAATTCCCTTCCATGCCGGTCTGGAAGATAAAAAAAAACTTAGAATGTACTAGCTTCTTCTTTTCCTGCGCAGATCGTAGAAGGCGGTCGAGGGACGGACGAAAATGCAAATCATGTTTTTAAGCGATGCGGCTAGCAACCCATCACTATTTGATTCCCTTTTCCACCTTTTTGCCCACCATCACGCTAAAAGTGGTCTTTGAGTCTTGCGATCCTGGGTTCTATCTGCTTAGAGCCGCTAGACCCAAATTCTCTTTGTCCCATTAGAGACGTGATAGTATGTATGTCTTTGTTGCAGCAGAATTAATCATTATCCAAGTTTTAAGGTTAATATATAAGCAAATGGCCTTGAAGTGGCGCCCTCATTTGAAATAAATTGTTAACTCGTTAATATGGAGATAATATCCATATTGCTCTTCGTCATGCACTAGATAGCCCTTTAAATTACTTTATGAACCACCGTTGAAAGTATTACATTAGTCCGTCTAGTTTTAAAACTTGCCTCCGCCAAAAGTGGCCACGGCAAGTTTTAAAGCTAGACGGATCACCAATAATAGTTTCAACGGCAGTTCATAAAATAATTTAAAGGGCTATCTAGTGCATGACGAAGAGCGATATGAAAATTATCACCATATTTACGAGTTAACAATTTATTTCACACTACAAGGCCATTTGCCTATACATTCACCTTAAAGTGAAAATTTTTTTTAAAGTCAAGTGTAATTGTGTATAACTAACTCAAAAAGATAAATAGACACAACAGCTAAACTATAGAGATATATATAAATATCCTTTTATCCCTATCACTGGACACGGTTGACCAGACGCTACCCTACTCACTTTTACGACGTCACGTCGACGTTACATTTATCAGAAGGTTCAAATAGAAACACATACTTAGGATGGATAGCTTTAGAACACTTTCAGCTTTAAGAATTCTTTACATGTTTGTACCTACTTTTTATTACGTACTTATTGTAATAGTCATGTTAATAGAAAAGCGGTGTCTCCTGGCACAGGCATTATTATGCTTAAAAGAAGACTCCAATCACCTAAGAGTTACTGTAAGTATTTTTATGAAGAAATTATTATTATTATTTATTTTTTATTTATTATCAAAGAAAGTGAAAGTTAAGTATCAAAGAAAGGAATTTTAATGGACTCTAATCTTAAATGGACAGCTCACATTAACGAAGTCAGTCGTAAGATCCACTTTTCTTTCCACACCCTTAGATGCCTCCAATACTTCTTGCCCTTCGAGACTAGGATTACTCTGGCCCAATCTCTCATTCAACCAATCTTGGATTACGCGGATGCATGCTACTTGGATGCAACAGAAGACCTTTTAGATAAACTGGAGCGTTTACTAAACCTGTGCTTCCCTTTCATCTTTGGATTGAGGAAGTTCGACCATGTTTCCAGGTACCGTGTTCAGCTAAAATGGTTACCTATACGGCTCCGTAGAAACAGTCGCATTCTTTGTCTCCTTTACAACGTCCTACACTACTATCCTTCTTTCCCCTCCTATCTACGTGAGCGCTTTTCCTTTTTATGCCGTCAGACTATGGAACTCATTACCACCTTCTATACGTGAATCTAAATCAATCTCTGTGTTTAAAAGACAAGTAAAAGATTATTATGTATCGGAATCATCATAGTTGTTTATATATTATATATTGAGTATATTTCTTTCTAAATAGACATATGTATTTATTTAAGTATGTATGTAACATATGTATATGTATGTTTATCTGTAGTTTCATAGTATGTTAATTTCTACTTCCTTTATTTAACGAACACGCCTGTATACCTTTCATATATAAACATCTCCTCTCAGGGGCCTAATGGAAAAGATCTCGTTTGAGATAAATAGTGCCTATGTACAACTTTTTATTTATGTATTCTCTGTATATATTGTCCGTGTACATAAATTGGTAAATAAATAAATAAATAAAGTGACTAGGGGAACACTTGTAGATCTTTCTAAGCATGTGGTAATGTAGTCTTGGTTATATTTGACTTTTTAAGATTCTTTTACAAATATTTTATACAGTAGGTAGATCTTCAAATTCATTCCAAAAAGATCATAAACGTTTTAGAACGAAATATGCCAAAGAAAAATAGGGAAAAGTGAGCGTAAATAGTCTTCTGTAATAAGTCCCGACCCGGAAAATGTGAGATAATGAAAAACAAAGGTCCATTGCAATTATTTTAATGTAACAGTACAGATTTAATGACAATGTCTTTTAAATTTAGAGCGTAATTTTCAGAAGACCGGGACAAATTTATTCCTGTTAGTCCTCATGTTTTAGTATATATATATATATATATATATACAGGTCAATATATCATATTGAAGCGTTGCGCGTAAATAAAATAGGCAACACAAACTCAACAAATATAATTTATTTAAAAAATAATTTAATTCAGGGGTGGATTTACAAGGGCCCTACTATGCCGGTTATTCTGTTCTCCAAGTCAAGAGGTACTGTCCTGGGATCCAGTGCTGGGTAGTGGAGTTGACGGTGGCCTGATGTTGTGGCTGTGTCCAGTACTCAAGTAGGCAGGTATCAGGTGCCAATCGTAGTATGTCCGTACGGGTATTCTGTGGTCTGAATCTGGAACCCTGGAAGTGATTTCCATTGTAAGAGAAATGCCTTTTATAATGAAGGCCAGCCATTTTGCCACGAGAGGTGATGATGACGATATGAGGTGATGGTGAGGACGTACCTACTTTTACTTAGTGCAATGACTGTGGCTGCTGGACATCATTATGAACAGAGTTTACAATAGAAACCTAACTAGTACTACTTGTTCTCAAAAAAAAATTGGTTGCCTGTAAAGTCGGTATACGGGCGAAAGTTTTACGTGACAAGTCTTTTTATGTCTGTCTCTCTCGCTCTTAGGCGGGCTAACCATGCCCGAGTGGAAGGGACGCGTGCCTCTCACTCGCTCTCATTGTGAGCGCATAACGTGAGCGGAGCGTTACGCAGTTTCTTGAAGTGTCACCCGGCTAACCAATTTATAAGACGTTGTCACGTCAAAATAACAATTTAGAGGAAAATATTCTAGAATAAATTTATTTTTAATACCGGGCGGTGGTAGAAGATAGCCACGCCCGGGAGAAAAATCTATGAGTTTCTATACTCGATGTAATGTTGTTTCTAATGAAATATTACTAGAAACACTACTTATCCAAATTGACAAAATTCAATTTAAAATTTATCTAGATAGGTTGCCTACCTAAAGGATACTAAAATTAAATATCAGTTCGCCACTTACCGAATTTCGGGTTTGAGTAGCACTTAGGTAGTAAGGTGTTAAGCACCTTAGTTAGACTACTCGTAGATTGTTAGATTATATTCAGTGCAAAACTTTCACTTTTACAATTCAAATCGCAATTGTAGTTCTGAGATGAGAACATATAACGTGTCTCGCTCGTAGTAAGGAAGCGATACCAATGATGACCGATCAGCGGTGCATCGTGACAAATAAAAAAACGGCATGTTGCAGACACTAATGCAGTATTAGCCGTTCTGGCGTTGACCAACTTCTGCTGTAAATAGTGTTGAAAAGTTATTTGTATTAATGTAAATATATGTTTATTATTATTTTAATTGTAATTAGGTTTAGGTATTATATATTTTCTTTTATTTAATTTTAGTTTTAGTTTTGTTTTAAGTTAATTTGTTTAAAATTGTAAACAATAGATATTATAATAATTTTATGTTAACTTATAATGTGTACTACGTTACAATATATCGAAATATGAAAAATAATTTTTGATTTCCATACAAGTTGAGCGATCAGCTTATCCGAGTTTGTATAGAAAGTCAAAAAACATTTTTCATATTTCGATATGTTCCTTGGGGAAAGTTGTTCAGTATTATGGACTGAATTCACTCTTAAAATAGTTTCAGTATATATTGTTAGACGTTATACATATATATAGCCAAATCATTTAAAATTTTCCGGCTATTTCTTCTCTAATTCGCTAGATTTTTGGCATCATAGGGTGACCATTGATATGCATATTATATTTGGAACAGAAAAACGGGAAAGCGCACCCGGGCTCCAAAGCAGCATAGCTGAGGATGCAACCGGGAACGCGTTCATATGAAGAAGAAGTCCTCATGTTTTAAAAGGGGTGCCCAAGAGGGTATTTTGGGATTTACTCGAGCGCGTCAGATAAACATGCAGTCGTGTCATGACATGTCAGGATGACAGTACAATTTAACGATATCATATTGGTAAACTGATGGTGGAGCCGGGAGGTAGCCATAGGAACTCATTAATGAAACGACGAAAACCTATCGTGTTTGACCTCTTTTGATTTGTCTTGACTAGTACTTCTACGGTCTCACAATAAAATCTTTTACAAAAATATTACGGCTTTAAATAAAAAATATTCAAAACGCCTATAAAGAATATTATTTATTTTATAATAGCCAAACCGGCGCATAGCTAAACGGATTTTGTATGGGAAGATGATATTTATAAATGAATGAATGAATGAATGAATTGTTTAATTTTCAAGTAACATGACTCATTTTGTTAGTAATGCTTATAGACTATGGTTTAGTAACATTTAGGTATCATATAAAAAAAACATTATAAAGGCCGCTCCTGCACCACTCCCCCCGACGTGGCGCAGCAGTGGTTAACATACTGACAGTCCACCCTACTTGCAATCATTTTCAGGATGCTGTGGTCGCTGGCCCGCACCCTGCGCAACAGGGACGCGCATCTTTTGCACATTATAGTATAAAAGCACTGTGTTCGCGCCTCAGCGAACATCCCTGATGCACTACAGAAGCGAGAAAAATGTTCAAAAATTATTTTTATAGAAAGTAGTTCTGTATCATGAACTGAAATTGCTTTACAAATTTGGCTGGTGATTAAAATATATGAAAACCAAATTTAAATATCAGTCTGAAAGCCATGACCGTGAGCTTCGCTCCAGTCATACTCTTCAAATTTATCTCCCGTTATTTCGGTCTAAATTTTTGTCTAACTCTTTTACTCTTCAAGTTACGCGACTCTGGAATGCCTTACCTGAAGACATCAAAAGTATCTCAAACAGATACTTATTTAAGAAGAAAGTTCACACGCACCTTTCTTTAAAATTTTCGCAGCAGAATTAGTCATTATCTTAAACATTTGTAGTATATATATGTGTATGTATATTTATATAAGTATTTATATGTATTAAGTGTATTATATTAATGTATTTAAGTATATTTGTAAATAGTAAATTATTAAGTACATCTTTAAAGCGCCTATCGCAATTAAATAATTTCTGTTTTTCCTAAAGGTTGACTGGTAGAGAATGCATTAGCGTTAAGTTCACCTTTTGTACCATTTAGTCAATAAAGATTTTAATAAATAAATAATAAATAAAATATCAACCTTGTAAGTAACAGCAAGAACAAACCGCTGCTACATTAAATCGCCGGCCGTCTCATCAAAAATATAATTAAGCAGTAATTCCTTCAATTTAACGGCCCCAGATCACAAAACATGGCGCCTAATTACAGGATAGAATGTCATTAATACCTTAGGGACTGAATAGGTAGCTGTGTGACGTTTTCCTTAATACTATCAAAGGAATGAAACACGAATCCTACTAAATGAACAATGGAGTAACTAAATAAACTAGTAACTCTGTGAGTGGCAAACCTCGCCACTCACCCCGAACCCGTTGAAGTTGATCAGATAAAAAAGTTGTTCAGACAAAAAAGCTGCGTCTTACTATGGGTAACAAAAAAGTTTTATGACATATTTGTAAATTTTTCGAAATGTCAAAAATATGATTTTCTAAAAGATAGATAGGGGGTTTAACCCCCTATATCTCCGCCATTTTTAAACATTTCCAAATATAATTTATCGAACATGACCAAAAAAATTTCACGAGAATCGGTGGAGAAATGCGACCTGTAAGCGAGAACAACCACAAAACTGGAAGTTGGACACACGAAAAAATTTTTGCCGAAGGTGAAACGGAGACCTTTATTCACTTCACTTACTTGGTCAGCAATCATAACACAGTTTTAAAATAAACAAGTTGAAAATGACCTCTTCCATCTGCTGGAGAAGACTGCGAAGCGCTAGACATATAATTTTATCTTGCTAATTTATCTCCAAGAGAAAATTATATGCCTAGCACCCAACAGCCCAGAATCTTCAAAATCTTGAACGTCATCGGTCCTTTCTTCTTAAGTCTTGTTCTTCAATGCTTTTATAGGGTTATTTAGGCATTCAAGATGCAGTACTGTGGGACCTCGACCTGACCCGGCGCTCTAGGCGAGTTCCCACATAGAAGATAGTAGAAGAGGTAGAGAAAAGAGACTCGATAACGATGGATAATATTAAATTTATTGTCTGATACTGACGACTGTTACATATAAAAGAATAATATTTAATTTATTAAGGTACAGCAGATAGGATCAAGCAAGTGATCAGCGTAAGAGATGATGGTGGAATGAGTAAAAAGGGATCAGTAAATGATTTGAAAATGGAATGAAAGAGAATTTGAAATGAAATGAAGAATGAAAAACGGACAGTATGAGATGAAGAAAGGAGGTTTGATCAGGATGCATGCAGCATCTTTACAGTACTAAAGCACTCAAATTAAATAATGAAATAAGAAATGGTGAAAAAATACCACGTGAGCAGGATTTGCGACCCGCGACTTTGGTCTCAATACGACCATGCTCTAACCAACTGAGCCATCACGTGTTCAACCCCGCACGCTGAACTTCGCCACCACCTGATATTCCCCTAACACGCACTAGGCTCAGTTGGTTAGAACATGGTCGTATTGAGACCAAGGTCGCGGGTTCATGTCCTGCTCACGTGGTATTTTTTCACTATTTCTTATTTCATTATTTAATTTGTTCTTCAATGCCTTAAATAAATATCATGTCTACAAAATTTTAGCTTAACCAATCAAATTATATATTATACTAGCTTTTGCCCGCGGCTTCGCCCGCGTAGATTCGGGGTATGAAAAATAGATGTTGGCCGATTCTCAGACCTACTCAATATGCTCACAAAATTTCATGAGAATCGGTCAAGCCGTTTCGGAGGAGTACGGGAACGAACATTGTGACACGAGAATTTTATATATAAGATGTAACATGACATTAGTTGAAGTTTTAATCTTCTAATACACATACAATACAGATGAAATATTATCTCGTTTTTACTCCTATTGGGGTTTACCCGTGTGGTTCCGGGTTAGAATAGGACCACTCCATTTCTTCCTGTGGATGTCGTAAGAGGCGAATAAAGGACTTAGCACAAACTTCACTCGCTACAATTGCATTCCCAAGGAAGGTTTACGTCGGGCGGCGGCCGGTATTACTATTCGCACCAAATTCGCACAAATAAATTCCCAAAATGGATTGACGTCAAGCAGGCGGCCGGTCGTAAAACTGTAGCCAAATCATTTAAACTGTTCCGGCTATTTCTTTTCTACTTTACAAGGTCTTTGGCATCCTTGGGTGACCATTGACATTGACATTCATGTTATATTTGGAGAAGAAAAAGCAGGAAAGCGCACCCTGGCTCCGAGGCAGCACATCTGAGGATGCAACCAGGAACGCGCTTAGATGAAGAAGAGGGGCCGTAAGGTTCAAAGGCCACGCCTAGCGTGATTGCAGGGCGTAAGATAAAAAAAAAATATCAAAAGTAATGAGGAGTTGTTAGCCCCCTATTACCTAACTTGATTCATTTTCTTGCCTATCAGTACGATCTACTTAGGAAGAGAAGCTGCTGGTACATTCTAATTTTTTTCTTTTCTCCTTGACCAGCTTGGAAGATAATATACTCGTATATTTTCTTATTCCTATTTATAACACATAATGTATGACTGACTGAACAGGTCACTGCGAAGGCCCAGTGAATAAAAAAACATATAGGTACCAACTATTTACTATAATTACTTGGCCTAGTTTCCGTACAAAAAGTTCAATGTCTTTTAAAACAAAACATGGCCGACACATAATTACATGGAGAAAATGTCATTAATTACTTACAGAAATTGCTTTGTGTGACATTATTGATTTAAGACTTCCTTAGGCATCTTTGAAGATGTCTGTTTAAACCTTCACAGTTAGAAGTTTTTACTTTAAGTAAGTTTGTTACTGACTAGCATGAATTTTATATTAAGAACTAGCTTTTGCCTGCGGCTTCGCTCGCTTCCTTTTTTAGCGGATGCCTACGTCATAACATCTACCTGCATACCAAATTTCAGCCCAATCCGTCCAGTGGTTAGGGCTGTGCGTTGATAGATCACTATGTCAGTCAGTCAGTCAGTCACCTTTGAGTTATATATATTTAATTCTATTATTATTAATACAAATTGAAAATATATAATGATGAAAATCCGGCGGATTTTTTCATCACATATTTTCAATTTGGATTCGAATTCTATTTTTATATCCTTGTGTTGTCATGGTGCAAAATGCAAACATTGTGAATATATTCTTGATATAGAATTAACGTTATAAAAAGTATTTTTGACCAATATACTAAATCTATATATATTGTACAGTACTTGGCCCAATTCCCTTACAAACCATTTAATGTCCTTTGACAATCGACTCAAAAGACGAAGATGTATTTTGATAGAAAATATGGCCAAGTCAAAAATTAACAATGTATTTTAGGACAAAACCCTTAATTACGAGGAGAAAATGCCATTAATTATAAAGAAGGATCCGTGTAATATTATTTAAGACTTTTGTTTGCATCTTAATAAAGTAATCAAGCGTTGATGAGCTATAAAGCCACAGTAATTGCTATGTAAAACACCCTAAATAATGATTACCCTTTGGTCGAAAATGTCTAAACAACATTTTAAAAAAAAAAAACTTTTTTTAACTTTTGCCCTTTAATTACCAAAGAAATATTATAACCTTTGTCTCTCGGGACGAAAAAATAAATATAAATATATAAAGGGACCAATTACACACTAATTGAACTAGCTCCAAAATAAGTTAAAACTTGTGTTATAGGATAATAACTCAGCGATTAAACTCCGCCATCTTAAAAATTCGACACGCTGGTTTGACTCTTATGTATTCTGTGACGCTGGTAACGCTGTGGGCTTCAGCTAGTGTAATCACATAAGAACCATAGATTGACCATCACTTTTTCTATTTGAGCGAGGTGGCCTGGAAAAAAGCGCTTGCTTAGCGATAAGGCCGCCTTTTGCGCATTTCCTACTTTTTAAAATAATTATTAATTATGTCCTGTATTTTTCTTTTGTGCAATAACGGGTATTTTATTGTATTGTTGAGTGTTTTCACATTGAAAAGCCATGTTTAATTCAATACGATTGCGTGATGCCGTCACAGTTTGTTTGGTCTATCAGTTCATTATTTACAGTGACCAGAGCCATGACCCCTACTATCAACCCTTATTCATACTCATCGGGTGTTTATTTTGCTGAAGGTATATATCAGTTCTCATAAAATGCAATTGAAAATAATATTACAATTAATACAGAACTTATCCATGTAATTTAGTTTAATAGTCCTATAGAAATTGAGATTTTGTATAACTTTACTAAGATTGTGTGTTATTAAAACTGATAAGCCAAATATAAGACTAGTAGGTATGCCACAACTAGCCAAGGCAATATTTTTTTGTCAATGACGTTGACAACCACATCATAACATTAATGATGAACTTGGCTCCCATTTTCACATTTATGTTTTTGGGATATCCTAACTTTTTCTAAATAATTTATTTAAAAGTTATAAAACTAAGTTCTTAAATGACTAATTCTAAGTTACAGAAAAAAGATAACCTGACCCTAATAAAATCGATTTATTGAAAAAAAACCATCTAAGAATTTCACCGTTTCCTGATTTTTTATACTTATACGCCTAATAAATAAACCTTGATACCAATTAAGTTTGTAGGTCATTTGGAAATAAATTAGGTTTTTAATATAATTCAGTGAGTCTGTCATAAAATTCCCGGTTTTTAAACGTTAATTTATCAATATTTGTTTGAGCTAAATTATTGAAATTTTGTATTCTAAACAATATAAGGGGCTGTAGTAAATATGCTTAATTTCATTCATGTACGTACTTTTGACCCCTTCACAACTAGTCAAAAGAAAGTAGTAAGTACTTAAATAAGTAGGGGTCAAAGTAGCTCGAAATTGATCGTGTAACACATGGCCGCTGCGTCGCCAGTTCCTTTTTCTTTGAACTTGGCTGGACACACTGCCGTGTCTAGATAATATACAGTGACCTGAAGCAGTAAACACACGACATTACACCAGGAATTGGGTTAACAACCGAGTAAATAAGTTAGTTTATACACAGTTACTATCGATGATTATAGTTTCCTGGTACAAATGGACGACGATATATGGACATTACTGTAAATTTTTAATAGGTTTAAGGCACATTGAAAAGTGAAACTTAATATTTTGATTCGACAAAACTAGTTTCAAATTAATTCCGAGAATAAATGGCAAAAAACTCTAGAATAGGACGTATGCTTCAAATGCAATATTTGACATTTATCTCATGCTAAATTAAATGGTGTCCGCAATCCAAGTCAAAATCTATGGAAAGAGAATTACTAGATTTCTGTCGGGTTATACAGTCACTCACTATTCTTTCCTCTACCATAGATAAACAATACTAAGGATTACTTACTCCAAGGATAGGATGGGCAAACGACAACAAAGTTGCTCGAGATTAAATTCAAAGATTAAAATTATCCCAAGAATAGTTACACTGGTGTAACTTAATGTTGGGCCGAATCCGCTCTAAGTAGAATTGTAGCAATTGGGTAGTTTCCTGGGTCAAAAATAAATTATTTGGTACTGTTGAGGGAATAAAACGTCACAAAATAATGACACTTGTCATTGATCACATCCATTTTAACGTGATTTTAGATTTACTAATGCGAAAAAACGGATATTAAGAGCGCTATTTGACTCCAAAAAAGTATGACGTCACAGTCCGATATTTTATACAAATCTCATAGAAAATATTTGTTTTGACGTTTAGAAAAAAGTTTCTAATTTGACTTGTTGGAAACTAGCGGATTGTAGTACAAAATACAAATAAAGTTTGTTTCCGTCTTACGAGTATTATCAAACACATATACTAACTTCCCTAAACAATTTGACATCTAGTAAAATGACACTGTCTCAACTGGAGTTTTTTGGAGGGAAGTCAAGGGGTTCAGTTGGGGTTTGCTTTTATTTATTTGGCAAATTGATTCTAGTGGACTTTATAATATGTAATTGTTGTAGTTTGGTGTTATAAATGCACATACTCCTGAACAATATGTGAAATAGTTAAAGTGGACAGTCATAGTACGGCTGTAGTAATATTTGTTAGGTGGACTGTGGTCGTCTTTAGACGCCGTCCGCCACTCAATCGGTACTTAAAACTTGTTACAGTACCGGCCGGCGGTTAATTAAAACCTGATCGAGCAGACGTCATTCGTGAGGGTATTATTCACGACTAATAAAATTCACGAAAAATTAGTCATTTTTAGGGTTCCGTACCCAAAGGGTGCAAACAGGACCCTATTACTGAGACTCCGCTGTCTATCCGTCTGTCTGTCCGTCTGTCACAAGGCTATCTCTTGAACCGTAATAGCTAGACACTTGAAATTTTCACAAATTATGTATTACTATGGCCGCTACAATAACAAATACAAAAAATAAGAAAATGTTAAAAATTTAAGGGGGTCGTCATACAAGAAACTTGTTTTTTTCAATGTTTTCAACTCGATCGTTATAATGGCAATAACTACATACAAGAAATTTTCACTAATTATTTATTACTTTGACCACTATAACAACAAATACTAAAAATAAGATAAAGTTAAAAATTAAAGGGGGTCTTCATACAAGAAACGTGTTTCTGCAGCGTTTTAAAACATTGTACGGTGGTACGGAACCCTTCATGCACGATTCCGACTCATACTTGCCCGTTTATTTTTTATTTCCCTTGAGTGAATACACAAAGGTGGTCTAACATATAATTAGTAATGTAGATTAGTGTTTAGTTAGTAGTATTTGTGTATTATGTTATATTTTATGTATTTGTACATGTATTTTCTAACGCTTTAGGAATTATGTTGTAAAGTTAGTTGTGTGTATGAAATAAATAAATAAATGTTCCTGGAAAAGGTCTTTCGAGTTAATTTCGTGAACCGGAAGTAGCCACATTAATTATTTAGCTAACAAGTGCTCGATGTGGTAAATTAGCTGCGTGGAACAATTCTAGTAATTGGTTCCTCGTCACAATGAGGTTGCAATATGTGTTGATATTTGTAGGAAATTGGGTGAGAATTTACGTGTACTAGATTTATCAAATAAGTTACTTTTCCTTTTATTATCGTCCATGTTTGGTCTGAAAAAACTGAGAACATACCAGCTGCTCCTTTTTTTGTGCAGATTGCAGAAGTAGAGGGAACGGGCGAAAATGCGAATCATGATAATAGGAGAAGCGTCTATAACAACCAATCACTATTCTTCCCTTTTCCGCCTTATCGAACACCATCACGCTAAAAGTGGCCTTTGAGTCTGGCGGCCCTGCGGCCTTAGCACGGGAATATAAATCAAAGATCTATACATATCTCGCACCCCATAATAATAACGAGCGGAATGTTACTAGCTCGTAGCACGATACAAACTTTATCTGGGTTTAAACGGTGCCATACTAGGGGGGCTGATCTCTGTCTGCTTGCGTATTTAACAGATAATATAAATAGCCGTTAAGTAACGGCACCAGTGTATGTATGTTATTATTTTATATATTTCACTCGGAATTCCCACAAAACCTAGACAAATCACATCTGCGTATGAACGGCTCAATGCAAACAGTCCGTGCCGCGTTTACGTGTAGGCGGCTTAAGCCAATGTTTGCTTTGCGACCAAACACCAGATTTGCTTCGACAACACATCTGTCAGACTCAGCGTTTAAATAAATAAAGGTTTAACCATATTTATTTACGCCAGACAGAATTGGCAAAAAGCCTAAAGCCCAGTTTTTTAACGTGTTGTGGACGTTAACGTTTTGTGGACTACGGAACCCTAAAAAACTAACTTAAACTATTAAATTAAAACTTCTTATAAAAAAAGACCTGGCAAATCGCTACCCGGTGGTAATGTGCGCAGAAGGTTGGCAGCATTGCCACGTTGTATGGCAATGCTAATCTTTTGAGCCAGATAGAGGCCAGCCCTCAGTATTTAAATACCTTACCAAACATTAATTTATTCACAGACACACAGGCAAACAATAAAAATATATAAATAAGTAAAACTAAACTAAAATCTAAATTTAAAAACTAAATTAAAACCTAAATTTAAAAATAAACCTGTATTTAGAAATCTAAATGTTGTTCATGTGGCATGGTGCCAATAACACTGGCTGCATTCCCGTGCTGAATGGCTACTGTAATTCTCTGCGCGAGATATGAGCCAGCCCTCTTGTCACCAGCGGCGTCGACGAGCCGAGGAGTAATTTTTTTAATAAATTGTTCTTTCTGTTCTTTTTTAATTAATTCTATCGCCGCGCGCGGAATCTGCCGATCCGCGCACCGCGGCGGGGCACATTGCCAGTGGGGAACCGCCTAACGTGATTATCTGATTAACCAATGGCGCCACAGTGATACTCATATAGAGTACTCATTAACCTACTAATTTAAGTAGGTTGAATAGAATCTATACAAGTTTTGGAGGTCGGGTGTCGAGTTACAGGTTGTAAGGTTCAGTTAAACAACGGTCAGCTTGGTTTAAGTTTACCTTTCGACGTGTTGGGGAAACTTGACTTAGTACGGCTTTCTTGTAGAGCTTCCCTTGAGAGGAGTTTCTTGTATAATTACGTCTTTATTGTTACCGGAGCAGACAGTGCTTACGTTTAGCATATAGTAGCCATTTTGAAAAATTTCAAATATGTCATAAAACTTTTTTGTTACACTTATTAAGACGCAACTATTTTGTCTGAACAACTTTTTTATCTGATAAACTTCAACGTGTTGGGTGAGTCGCGAGGTTTACAGCTCTCAGAGCCACTAGAATACAGGGTCTTACAAAATATACTGAAACTATTTTAGTGGTGGTTTCAGTCCATAATAGTGAACAACTTTCCCCAAGGAACATATATCGAAATATAATAAAAAAAATATTTAGGTCTTCAACCAAAAACTGGATTTTTATATTTCGATATAAGTATGTTCCCTGGGGAAAGTTGTTCAGTATCATGGACTGAATTTAGCCTTAAAATATGTTGTTAGACGTAAAATATAACGAAGTTAAAATAAAGACTATCAGAACTAAGTAGAGTTTACAAATTAAAGAGTTATAATCGACCAATTAAGTAGTTTTTATTAATGAAACCGTGTGGCGTGAACTCTAAGTCGGCATTCGCAACTACGGAAACCTATACCACAGAATACATAAGAGTCAAACAGAATGGTATCTCACAGCGTCTCCCGCAAATTGGCGTCCCCGCACCTCTCCCCCGCACTTTGTGAGCTTTGACAGCTCCAAACCAGGGTTTAATTACTAGCCGCACGCAATACGCGACGTGTGTTGTCTTGAGAACTGTCAACCAATAGTAACCATCATGGTAAGAAGGTGCGCGTATAATAATTGTTTATCCACCCAATACTCTAAAGAACGTATATTTCATACATTTCCAAATGATGAAAACAGGTAAGCAAAGCAACAATATAATTTCACGTTATTACCCAGCAACCATCTTGATATATATACCCTTCTCGCTCTCTCGCATTGGCGGGAGATACACAAGAGCGAGAGGGGTATTAGCAATCCGGTAATGTTACATTGGCTCCTCGTTCACAGGTAATCACATACACGCAAATGCCAAATAGATTTCCGCGGGTTATAGTGTAAATGCCATTGTTGACAATGACAACTTGACATGCTGTGCGTGAAAATGTGATAAACATTTGTTTATTTTTATTGAATTTATTCATATAATTACCGTATAGTTTTGCGCCGAATATGCAAATTTCTATATTACAATAGTGAATTAGTGCGTTACATTATAAATGACTCAATAATAATCAGTAAAGTGAACTAATGGTGAAATGGACAATGGACATAATGAAAAATATTTGTGAAGTGATATTATGTAGCTGTTTCCGACTTTTCTGTAACATTTGATACATATAAAACAGAATATTTTTTACGTCATAGTGATCGCAAATCTTCAGGTATGGAAAAATATAATCGTAAATATGTCGAACTCGTTAGTAGATAAGTATTAAATTAATTCTGCGGTGCGACCCTAAGCATAAAACTCACACATCGACGTGTGTACAGATAAATTGTTTCGATTGTAGTAGTAGTAGGTATATATGTTACTCTGAATCAATGGAGAGTCGCACCAGTGCCCTTACAGTGCGTGGCCCGACACGCACTTGGCCGGTTTTTTTTTATTCTTGAACGAAAGTTAAAGCTACCTAGTTAATTTTATTAAAACTAACATAAGATATGTAACTCCATAATAATCACGTCAGTCAGACGGTTTAAATTAATTAATTATCTACTTAGTTTATTTGTAAAATATCACTTGGCATTGCCAAGGGAACATTTCAGGTCACAGGCAGTCCTTAGTCACACTCATTACAAATTTAAATAAAGACAGTAGACTTTATTCAGCAAATGAGCTCTGAATGTTCGGGCCAAGGTTAGGCGGTGTACACATTGGCGGCAGTGGTAGAATACCGAAATAAAGGTGTACTCGTACTTAAACAAAATCTAGCTTATTTTGTTTCTGGCTCGGTTCTGGCTTAAATAAATGGACTATATACATTATGTATGAGAAACTGACTTAGTCACTATTTAGTTTACGTTTTCTTTTGTTATAGCATTTACATTTTGTTTTAAGGAAGTTTTTATAGAAGAAACTAGCTTACTAAATCATCATCATCCGAGCGTATTCCTGGTTGCATCGTCACTGGTAACGCTTCAGAGCCCGGGGTCCGTTACCTAACCTAGGGGATTTGACCAAGTTACTGGTTTTTACACAGAGTGACTGCTGTCTGACCTCCGCAACCCAAAGGGTAGACCAGAACAAATCTTAGGATAGTTGAAACAAACGCTAGATGGCATTCGGGACCCACAGCTTTACGTGTCTTCCGATGCACGGAATAATTTTTCTTTTCGGATAATAAAACAGAGTGGAAACAACTCTACAAGCTCTCTAAAGCCTTGACCACTGGACCACGGAGGCAGTCCAATCTAGCTTACTCTACCAAGCGTGTGAAATTCAAGACACGACCAAGACGGACTAAGGTCGAAAACTTCAATCAGCCTTATGAAATATTTCATGCCGTCCGGTCGACGGGCCAAATTCAATATCGAAGTCCGCGGGTGTCCAATATGAATGGACATAAATCATGATGTTTTAAATCTAGTGAAATATGGTAGACACACTTCCAAATTTCAAATCATAGATCATATAAAATTTTAGCGTCTTATTTGCTTAGATTTTTGTGAATATTGCTTCGATCGCCATACCTCAAGCCTCGTAGCTACTAGGCAACATTTGCGCGTGACATGTTGCACAACACCTTATTCATCTTAGCGCGTTCCCGGTTGCATCCTCAGCTATGCTGCTTCGGAGCGCGGGGTGCGATTTTTCGTTTTTTTTTTCTCCAAATATAATATGCATGTCATTGGGTCACCTAAAGATGCCAAAGACGTTGCAAAGTGGAAAAGAAATAGCGAAACAGTTTAAATGATTTGGCTATAGTTTAACGACCGGCCTGACGTCAACCCTCTTTAGGTATGCATTTGTGCGAAAAGTTTTACAACCGGCCTCCCGATGTTAACCCTCCTTGAAAATACAGGCGTAGCACAGAATACATAAGAGTTCAGTTCATGGTAGTAGCACGAGATGTGTATGCTTATTCCCTAAGTCACCTCTTACGACATCAAAGGAAGAAATGGAGTGGTTCTATTCTAGGCTGGCAGCCGTTAGAAGTTAGCGGAACTTTTGTTTAGCAACGTTGTCTGTCTACACCATGATCGGTCGTCGACAACATGTCGCCGGCGGAAATAGTGTGATTACAGCGGTTATAATTTTATCGAAAAATGCATCATTGTCCGTAATATATTTATTTATATACATTGCTGCGCGGTACCACCGGCGACAACGTTTATCGACCGCTATCATCTAACACTATCTATCTATGTCATAATAACGAGCGGGGTGGTGAGGCACACTAGTGCCACGGACTACCGTCGCTCGATATAAACTTTATCTGGGTTTATCTACGATGCCATGCTACGGAGGCAGGTGTCGATTGAGCATGGTAAATACTTCAAATACGAGTAGGTATCTAGTATATAAATAAAATAAAATAATCTTTAATCTAACCCTGTCCTAACGTTCTTGCTCAAAGTTTACGCATTTTAACTGTCGACGATAAAACCTTATACGGTTCACTTCTACGCACTCGAGGGTATTAGGAGTAGGGTGACCATCCTACGTAAACGCTGGATGCAGATTGGTAATTTTAGTAGTACATTGCAAAAGTAACCTAAGTAACCTATTCTTTACCCGAAATTAGTCACGAAAGGTAGTGACGTCAGGCAGGCGGCTGGTCGTAAATTTATAGCCAAATCATTTTAACTGTTCTGGCATTTTCTTCTCCACTTGGCAAGGTCTTTGGCATCCTTGGGTGACTATTGACATGCATGTCATATTTGGAGAAGAAAAAGCGGGAAAGCGCACCCCGGGTTCCGAAGCAGCATAGCTGGGAACGCGCTTTGATGAAGAAAAGTCACGGAAGGTAGTGAAAGTTGAGCAGTGAACGAACATTTTAGGAGCAAGCGACCGAGCTTCAATTAAAAGACGGTATCGATGACTTTGTAGTCACGGAAGGTAGGTTAGGATTGTCGAAAGCTTGCTTGATAATACAATTTCGATGGCTATTTATAAAATGTAGAATGGAGAAATAAGGTGAGACCTTTGCCCAGAGTGGGACATCACACCAACAGGCTAGGAAAAAAAATAGACTTCCTAGGAAAAGTGTGTATTAAAAATACTTCATACATTTCCTATCGATTTTAGGTATCGTACACATTTCTTTGGGATTGTTTAATTACAATGACTTATAACATATACATTTCCGGTAACAGTTACATATAATATCCCTCACATTTCTGATCGATGGTGACCCTACACGTACAGGCTGAACAACATTGTGTTTTACTGTCAATCTGGTGACTATCCGGCAGAGATGAGCAGTGACGTGAGTTATTTGTAACTTTATTGAAAACTGTTAACTTTATTGCGTGATTACGCCCTTCTTACTTAGGAAGTACTCTTTGCAACTGAGGCGTAGTAAACGTATCAAAATCGGGTCAAATCTGCTTTTTTATGTTTGTTTTTCTGTTTTGAAACTGTTTTTTCCTCGATGTACAATAAAGATAAAGCAGTCACGTTATCATCCCGAACGGGGTACACGGACAAGAAGGCCCTAGGGCCTTAAGACCCATAGACCACGTGGTCTATGGGTCTTATTGTACGTACAATAAAGCTATAGGCTCACGCTACACAAGATTGGCAGACCCGGGCCTTAAGACCCACAGCACACCATAGGCCACGCGCTTATACAACCACACCCGCTTATACTATCTAAAGATAAATATATATTGTGTTTAGTCTTGTAGTCGCCTCTTAAGACATTATTTATGACGACCTCCGTGGCGTATTGGTTAAAACGCTAGACCGCCACTCGCAGTTTCTGGGTTCGATCCCCAGCCAGGGCAAGTTGAAAAATGGGATTTTTCAAACTGTCCTGGATCTTGGGTGTTTGTTATAAAATATAGTATCGCTGAGTTAGTAACCCATAACACAAGATTTTTTTTTTTTTGGGTATAGCTCAATGTCTATGATTTGTCCCTATCTATTTATTTATTTACTAGCTTTTGCCCGCGGCTTCGCTCACGTTTCCTAAATCCCACGGGAACATTACTTTTTTCCAGGAAGAAAGGAACCCTATGTCCTTCTCAAGTGAGTACTCATAACTATGTGTATGCGAATTTTCAAGAAGATTGGTTCAGTAGATAAAGCGTGAAGAGGTAACAAACAAACAAACCAATAAATAAACTCACTTTCGCATTTATAATATTAGTTGACCCTGAGATCTATTTACCCCGTTATGGGTAAAGCTGTATCTATATCAGTTAAGTCCTTTACACATTAGGGAGTAAAACTGTTCAACTTTTTTACATTTTTATTTAATAAGCTTGTAATTTGTAGTCACTATTATAATAGGTTAAGTGAAACTGTAAATTGCCCAAGAACATAAAAGACAAAAAAAATTACAAAACCTTTTTGAAATTATTAAAATAACTACAAGATAAAAAATAAAATATCTCTACCTCCCTCTTGTACCATAGCGATGCCTGACAAAGTGCATGTGATATTTCACTAAATATGTAACTACGTTTTGTATTCAGTTAATCATGTGCAATGCAATATAATTATTAAATAAATAATAGGTACCTACTTTTCTTTCAACAGAATCCATTTAAGTATATCATTCCAATCTCAATATACGCCTACCATTTTCGTAAATAATACGAGAAAAGTAATTAATCTACGTTTCTTAAAATCCCAAAGGAAGTTTCTTGTACTTTTTCCTTAACTTCTAAAGAATAAGTTGTACCAGCTGTAAGTTTAATTAGGAGTGGCATATTTTATGTAGATTAAGGATTTTGTTGTCTAAGTACTATTTTAATTTATTAGGTATTTAATACCTATGTATTTAATCCAATTAATATGCAAGAGAAATTATTATACTACACTTCTTCTTCGTCTAAGCGCGTTCCCGGTTGTATCCTCAGATGTGCTGCTTCAGAGCCCGGGGTGCGCTTTCCCGCTTTTTCTTCTCCAAATACAAAATGCATGTCAAGTCACCCAAGGTTGTCAAAGACCTTGAAAATGGAGATTTGAATGGTTAGAATGCAATTTTTTTTTTAATGATTTGGCTATAGTTTTACGACCGGCCTGACGTCAACCCTCTTTGGGGATCTATTTATGCGAAAAGTTTTACAACCGGCCGCCGCCTGATGTTAACCCTCCTTAGGAATGCAATTGTAGCACGAGATGTTTGTGCTTAGTTCTTTAGTCGCCTCTTACGACTACTTATACTATACTGTTACGTCTTTATCCCAAATGGGGTTTGCAGATCTAAGCAGACAGAGCCGAGGGCTGCAAGACCCAAAGGCAGCTTATAGCGTAATGGTGGGCGAGAAAATAGAACAAGATGTACATCGTGTTAATGAAAGAACGCAAAACCTCTCAGATGGTACCTCAGCCCATGAAACTGAACAACTTTTGTTTAACAAATTACACGAAATTCAAAAAAAATAAATTTGAATTTTCATACAAACTGATAAGCTGATTGAGTCAATTAGTATGAAATTCTGTTTCTTTTTTTGGATTTTGAACAATAATTGTTCAGTTACATGGTTGAGGTACCATCTGAGAGGTTTTGCGTTCTTTCATTAACACGATGTATACAACGTGGAAGGGACATACCCATAATAAATCGAACCACGTGCTATACTAGATCAATATAGTATAATGAAATTAAAATAACAGCCATAAAACAGAAAAAAAGTCGGCATTTCCATAGAAAAGTGTGCAGCCGCCCGGGCGATTTGTATGGGAATGTCAATTTTTTTTTGGTTTTTTATCAAATGGAGAAGATCGATATCGCCAAACCTGCTGTTGTATGTACGGTGCAATCTTTTAATTATTGTAATTTTGGCATAATTGGTTTTTGCAAAATTAGTGTAGAAAAGGGGGGTTTGTCTAGTTCTAGTAGTAGGAGCTAGGAAACTTACGATTTTATTTGTTCGTTCAATGCTGTCAATGTTGCAGTTGCACACATTATACAAGAAAAGCATTTCCAACAGTATTCGACGGTTCTCTAAACTTTAGCCGACACTCTCCACGCTGGCCAGACGGGATGGAGACGTCGCACTGATGTTTATGAGCTTTGTTCAGTTTGTGTCTCCTAAGTCGCCTTCTACGACATCCACGGGAAGACTTAGAGTGGTCCTATTCTACTCTGCCAGGAGCCACACGGCAATTTTTTTTGCTCCACAATGGAATCAAAACAGCTGACAAAAAAAAACAAATATCTTCCATGCTGGTTTGGAAGAAAAAGAAATTGTATGTACCAGCTGCTCTTTCCGCGCAGATCGTATAAGCCAATCGGGAGAATGAGAGAAAATGCGAATAATTTTCTTAGGCAATATGGCTAGCAACAAATCAATATTTTATTTCTTTTTACCCTACTTCGGCGAATCCAAAAACAGGGTTATGTGTTTCGCCGCTAATGCCGCTATGTATTTATGTACTCGTATATTCATCTGTTCCCTCTTATCTTCAAAGATACCCATGATATCTTGACAAATAGAGTATTGTCTTGACTGTCCGCTATGTGACGTTACAGTCAATCTACTGTGGCGCCCTCTATAGGCCATGAAGTAATGAACTAAAAATAAAATAAATTTAATCATGCCGTGGGGGTCAAAAGAAAGGGCAAAAAAGCACATTTAAAAATATATTCATTATTAACGGTTGCTCCCTGCTGTGCTTGCATTAGGGCGGTACCTGAATTTTCCGGGGTCCAGTGCTGCCCCCATTTAAAATAAATCATTTCAAAGAAAACATAGACATCATTTAAAATTTTGCAACTACCAATTCCTAGATAACCCTTCAAGATATTCTATGAACTACTGTTTACAGTTTAAAGTGAGAACGTTAAGCTTTACTACGCACATTTGCGAAAAACGGCCACTTTTGGCAAATGTGCGTAGTAAAGGTTGAACTTCTCATTATAAACTGTAAACAGTTGTTCATAAAATACTTTGAAGGGTTATCTAGGACTTGGTAGTAGCAAAATTTTAAATAATGTCTCCATTTTCTTTGAAATGATTTATTTTAAATGAGGCCGCACTGGACCCCGGAAAATTCAGGTAGTTACGGCCTTAACTAGGTAACAAGACCCATTCGGGATAAAGACGTAACAGTGTAGTATAAGTAGTCGTAAGAGGCGACTAAAGGACTAAGCACAAACATCTCGTGCTACAATTGCATTTCCAAGGAGGGTTAACATCTGGCGGCGGCCGATTACAAAACTTTTCGCACAAATACATCCCCAAAGAGGGTTGACTTCAGGCAGGCGGCTGGTCGTAAAACTATAGCCAAATCATTACAACTGTTTCGGCTATTTCTTCTCCGTTTTGCAAGGTCTTTGGCAACCTTGGGTGACTATTGACATGCATTTTGTATTTGGAGAAGAAAAAGCGGGAAAGCGCACCCCGGGCTCCAAAGCAGCACATCTGAGGATACAACCGGGAACGCGCTTAGACGAAGAAGTGTAGTATAATATTTTTTTTTTGCATATAAAATTGATTAAATACTCAGGTATTAAATACCTAATAAATTAAACAAGTACTTAGACAACAAAATCCTAAATGTACATAAAATATGCCACTCCTGATTAAACTTACAGCTGGTACAACTTATTCTTTAGAAGTTAAGGAAGAAAAGAAATATTTCGTTTTAAACAATTTATTTCAAACAGATGAGAGCGCCACTTAAGCTACCATTTCACATTAAGTAAAAACTAAAAAATGTTAATCCTTTAGTGGCTGTCAGTGCTGTACTTTTTTTTTTTAATTAAATAATTTTACGGCTCTGGATACAAGTCCTTTAGAGCCTATCTTTAATTTTGTTCTTTATTCCTAATCCTAACTAGACAATCAAAGGGTGGTGTAGGCCTTTGACTGCTGCAAGGGAGCTTCTGGCGACAAATCTATACGAGTCCACTGGTTTACATAGACGATTGAGTGGCAGACGACGCCCGAAGACGCCCACACAGTCCGCAAAATAAATATCACTACAGCCGTACTATGACTGTCCACTTTAACTATTTCACACATTGTTCATGTTATGAGCATTTATAACACCAAACAACACCAATTTCATATTATAAAGTCCACTAAAATCAATTTGTAAAATAATTTAAACAAAACCCCAACCGAACCCCTTGACTTCCCGCCAAAAACTCCAGTGCTGTACTTACTAAGGTTTTTTTTTTTTTTTTTTTTTCTTTATTTATTAAGGAACAACAAACAGTTATATTAATAAAGTCTTATATATTGTAAATTATTTAAGAGCTGTGGATTTTGTGACAATAAATAAATCAAATCCTCTGCTCTGGCTAATATATGGCTCTGGTAGTACAGAGAGGGTCGTGCTTCTGCAGTGGAGACTAAACAAGACCTGATGATGATGTTGATGTGGGGCAAAAGTGACCCCTATTTTGTTTCCATCTTTTGCGATCCCTAGACGTGATCTGCCATTAATTTATATTTACAAAACATATAAAAACCAACTTTAAAGCAGGTAAGTAGTTACCTGGGAGTCGCTGGCAGTGTTTATTTATATAAGAGTTCATCTCGGCAAAAGGCAATAAAACATTAAAAACATAAAAGTCTATATCACTACTGACGAGAGTGGAACTTGAGCTATTTGGGGATCCGCGACGAAATTACTGTTATTATTTTTTTTAATTAACTCTAAAAGACTTTTTATTCCCAAAAACAACTTAACTAAATTACAACTAAACAATCTAAAATATAATCTAAATTAAAACTAACTAGTAGTTCGCCGCGAACTTAGACCTCGCGATTTTTATGCCCAACGAACTTGAAAATTCTATTGATTTTTCCTACATGCCTACCAAATTTCATCAAAATCTGATCATTGGTTCGGCAGTTATCGCGGAACAAACATACATACATACATACAATGTGTTTTCGCCCCAACTTGAATTATAGCCCTCGCTCGATCAACTAACAAACTTTATAAACTTTATTTAAGTACAAAAAAGAAACGGATTTATTGCCAATAGAATTCTCTACCTCCTTACCTACTTACTCTCCTTCGGGATAAATAGACAAAATCTTTCGTGGTAGGCAAATAAATACTCAATTATACTACAACTTTAGTAGCAAATACATACAACACTGAAACAAAGATAATATGTGTGTTGGTATGTTGACACAAACTATTTACACCAACTCCCAAAATTTACTAAAATGTATGTTTACCAAACACACCACACCGTGACACCGGGGGACACCGTGTAAACGACTTTGGCGGGCTATATCTCGCAAATGGTAAAGCTGATAAAAAAATTTGAATGGAAACCCTACCTAATTTTCATAGTCCTTTTCAACGATACCCCACACAAGGGGGTGCACTCAAAAAAATCATTCACATGTATGGGGAGGTACCCTTAAAAAGGGGTAATTTTAATTTTTTGTATTTTTATAAAAATGAGATCTATATGTGAAGTATCCTCGAACCAAGTTACATGCAAATAAGTCCATAAACGTAGAAGATATTCTGCTGTGACAGACTAGGACGGACGGACGCCCGGACGGACTGAACGATCTTATAAGGGTTCCTTGTCGGACTACGGAACCCTAAAAATTGAGAAAGAAAAAATGTTGACTAAAACTCGAAAGTAAAAACGTGAGATCAATTAGTAACGTAAAGTCTGTCATTCGCCGGCAAGTAGGTACCTACGTATTCGTATGATAAGACGTTACTACGTGGTCTCGATCGAAAATCATTTTCGCAACTTTCTTATGTCGTACACAAATTTGGATTACGTATATGGATAGAGGATTTATTTACTATACATGTTTTTTTTTTATCTAGAACCAATGAATAATTGTTTATCTGGTGCGATAAAGAAGTTTTATCTACTACCTAAATTAGATGTTCTAAAAAGAAAAAAAACGGCCAAGTGCGAGTCGGACTCACCCATGAAGGGTTCCGTAGCAGCAAGTAACATAATATAAAAGTTCTATTGCGGTTTACGGTTTACGACGTATTAAAAAAAACTACTTACTAGATCTCGTTCAAACCAATTTTCACATTTTTTTTTTATTATTTATTTACCAATTTATGTACACGGACAATATATACAGAGAATACATAAACAAAAAGTTGTACAAAGGCACTACTTATCTCAAAAGAGATCTCTTCCAGTAGGCCCGTGAGAGGAGATGTTCATATATGAAAGGCATACAGGCGTGTTCGTTAAATAAAGGAAGAAGAAATTAACATACTATGAAACTACAGATAAACAAACATATACATATGTTACATACATACTTATATAAATACATATGTATATTTAAATATCAATCATCACCAATATCAAATGGATACCAAATAATAGAGAGATTCGCGTTTGGGGTTGAGCACGTGATGGCTCAGTTAGTAAGAGCATGGTCTTTTTGAATTCATTATTTAATTTGAGTACTTTAGTACTGCATCTTGAATGCCTAAAAATCCTATAAGAATACACGGTTAATTTCCAGCTGTATTCACTACACACAATAAATTTTGAGGAAATAACAAAATTTTAACAAAAAAAACAACCGACTTCAATTTTTTTTAGGAGTTTCTTCCATATCTCCAAAGTTCTTCATCATATCTTTACCAAATTAAAATGGGACCAACTTGGTAGTTAAGGCTTTCAAATAAAATAAAGAATCATCAAAATCGGTTCACAATTGGCAAAGATATCGCGTAACAAACATACATAAAAAAAATAAAAAAATAATAAAACATACAGTCAAATTGATAACCTTCTCCTTTTTTGAAGTCGATTAAAAAAGAGGAGTGTTATAAGTTTGACGTTTCTGTGGTGTCTATGTGTCTGTTTTTGTGTTTCTGTCTATAGCATTGTAGCTTCTAAACCAATAGACCGATTTCGATACGGTTTTGCCTTGTCTGTCGTTTTGATTAATAATTGATGAAAATCGGTTCAGCCGTCCAAAAGTTATTGAGGGTGAACGCTAGAAACTCGAAGGTTTTTGAAGTTGTCTGGTAAATGTGTAATATCTCGGTGAGGTGAAGTGTGAAGCAGTTGACCTTGATGTGGCGCCCTCATTTGAAATAAATTGTTAACTCGTAATTAAGGTGATAATTTCCGTATTGCTAATAGTCAGGTACTTAGTAGATATTATATGAAAAATAAAAATATTTTGAATCCCAGTTTTAAACCCAGCAACCAACCATTTCTTTGGCCCGGACCGTGTGACGTATCAAAAAATAATGTCATATGACACTTGACTAATTAATTGCCACCGTGGGAAAATAGAGATACTGTCATATGAGAGATGACATATAACCACAGACCTACCACCTCTAGACCTGCAAAGTCCGTGGCCACCTTAGTGCATCTCTTTCTATCTTTGATTGTTGCCTCCACCCATATTTTGCACACGTCACAGAACACACTATGGTTACTAACTCTAAATCACCTTTAAAATAATAAAATCCCTTAAATTAATAACTTTCTTCGATCGTTTTGTGGTTTGTTTGGCCCAGATTGTGACAGTAGGCCAGCTTACAAAAAAACATATCAGCGTTTCTTTCACACTCACGTTGTACTGTTTTTAACAGTCTCTTTCTAGCAATATCGATGCAAGTCTAGTAGTGGTAGGTCTGTGTATATAACTGTCATTTAACTGTCATACTTGTCAAAATAGTGTCAAATGTCATATGACATTATTTTTTTTAATACGTCAGACGGTTCCGGCTAAAGAAATGGCGGCGTAAGAATGACTATGGGTTTAAGATTGGGATTTAAATTATTTTTAATAATTAATTGACTAGATAGGAATATCTGATATTGTTTTATGGTAACGAGGAATGTTATTCCTAACCACAAAAAATTATTCAAGCGTTTTCATAATTTTCATCCCTTCCCTATTGAAGTATTTTCTAGTAAACACCTAAGTACAGATACTCGCTGTTTTAGATCATAAAGGGGGATTGCATTACAACGTTAGGCTATTAGGCTTAATCATGGTAAATGTCAGGCTTAAGGAGATTTGCAAAACAATATTCATTGAAGGCTTAGAAGGCACAGCGAGTAAGATCGTGTAATCTTGGTGCCAATTTTACAAACCGTTTTACAAAACGCCTACAGACTATCTAAAATAAGATAATACTTACTATGTAATGGAACGTAATTCATTCATGCTGTTCTAACTGAAAAGAAAAGTCTGACTCGCCCTTGGCGCGAGTCGGACTCGCCCATGAAAGGTTCCGTAGCAGCAAGTAACATATTTACTTAGGCACCTATTACAGATTTATTATAAAAAATGATAAAATTAAATGTTTTTTTTTTATATTTGAGTTGATTGAATGAAAGGTAAATTGCGGTTTACGATTTATGATGTATTAAAAAAACTACTTACTAGAATATCTCGTTCAAACCAATTTTTGGTGAAAGTTTGCATGGTAATATACATCATTTATTTTTTTAGTTTTATTATTCGCTTATTTAATAAGTTACAGGGGGGGGGGGTGAATTTTTACCACTTTGGAAGTGTCTCTCGCGCAAACTATACATTTTAGAAAAAAAATATTTTAGAAACCTCAAAACATACATGGTCATAATATATAATAAACTATACGTAAACTACAAATTGAAGTTTATTAAAGTATTAAAAAAGTGAATTAGACAATTTATTGATTTTCATTGTAATAGTTTAATTCCAAATAACCTGAGACGTGTTTCGATTTTTTGCGGTGTGCGACGTTCATGTCATTTTTGTTTACACGGAATTTAAAACATGAAGTTGTGTTTAAATTACAGAGAAATAAAGACAAAGAAAATCCTAAAAAGTGAATGAGAAGATTTTAATTCATTCAAAAACTTAGTAAAAAAGGTTAAACTTTGAAGAAAATATAAGCGAATACGTCGTCGGATTACTTGCGCATACGACTGAGTTAAAAAATAAAAAATACACATATATGAAGATTGATTCATGCTTAAATACGTGCAATAAATAAATAAAAATAATTTGTCTTTTGTAAAAAGATAGAAAAATTTAAAGTTCTCCGACATTCTCAAATAAATATGGGGACGAAAACGCTGATAAGGCAGACCGCTCGCTGCGCTTCTGAATTCGTCTGAATTCGTCTCCATGGTGCATGTACATTACAGCGCAATGCGTATGTGTAGATAGAAAATATAGATTCGGGTGTTTAATCAAAAATTCCCACGGTCGAAGACTGCAGTCTTAAGTATACATCACCTCTCCCTCCCACAAGGAATCTTATTTCAAGCCAGAATGGTCCTCAGAGTCCTTTTATGAAGATTACGGCTCAGTTAAACATGCTCTTAACTACACGGCATTATCCTCCAGCGTCGGAACTACACCTTAACTACTTAACTACTACGTGCAAACTAACCTAGTACTATTATAACATAGATAACTTATACCAATAGTCAGCACAACCGGAAACTATTCACCTTAGTTCTCTGAGTGCTTCCATGCTAGTCTGGGTGAAAAGGAATAACTTAGAAGGCTGCTCCTCATCCCGAGCAGATCGTAAAAGCTGGTAGAAAGAATGGGTGAAAGTGCGATCTAGCAACCCACCATTATTTTGATTACTTATTTCCATAAGTAATCAAAATAATGATGGGTTGCTAACCTTCCTATTTGATGATCTCCGTGGCGTATTGCTTAAGGTGAATATAGAAGCAAATGGCCTTGAAGAGGCGCCCTCATTTGAAATAAATTGTTAACTCGTATATTTGGTGATAAATTCCATATTGCTAATCGTCAGGCACTAGATTGCCCTTTAAATTATTTTATGAACCACCTTAAAAGTTGGAAAATGGTCTTTTTCAAATTTTCCTGGGTTAGGGTCTTTATCTAAATAAGTGTACTTATTTATTATTAAATATAGCATCATTGAGTTAGTATCCCATAACTCTGATAAAACTTGCGTTGGGGCTAGCTCAATCAGTGTGACTTGTCCCTATGTATTTATTAATCTCGCCCAATATCAAAGCTTTAATTGGTATCGGGGTCTTGCGGCCGCAGGCGTGATTATATTATTCTTTCAGTACATAAACCTCCTCCATATTTCCATTCTTGTCTCTATCTTGCCACCTGCATCCAGCCGCGGCCTGCGTGACGCTAATATCTTCCATCCAACGTAGTCACAAACATTCATACAAACGCCGTATAAACAAGTGGACTCAGATAACTTCGCTCAGTCCGCTCGCTTGTTCAATAAAATTGAATGACATGCGATTGCAAAATAGGTGCCCAAGAAAAAGAGATGTTTTTAAGTATCTATTTATTGGTAAGCTAATGTGCGTTGAAGCAGAGTAAGGAAAAATGTTTTTTTTTACATATAACAAACAACTATCGGAGATATATCCTGAAAAATATTATATATATTATGTACGTATGTAGGTATATTCTATGAGTTATATTTTATTTATTTGTGTATTATATATCGTATTATATTATATAGTGTTAAGTAGACATATATTATATTATGCACATATTTTAATACTTTATTTTGTATCTAGTTTTTTGCGCCGCAACATGATTCGTATCTGTTTATCCCTATGGTTGACTGGGAGAAAATGCTCTTAGCATTAAGTCCGCCATTTTTTAAAAGTATGTTTTTACTTTAAAACAATAAAGAGTATTAAATTACATTAAAATTTAAAAGCAATACGGTCGACGTCTGTCAAACATGTCGACGGTTGTTCTCACCTGGCTAACGGCGAGTACTTTACGGTTTATTACACTTAGTCGCAGTTATTTGAACTATTCAATAAAGTTAAAAGCATTGGCAACAAATGATTTAATAGTTACTTAATACAAAGCTTTCGAACAGGGCATGTACTGGGCGCCTTTAGTACCTACCTTCTACGATTTATTTTTGTAACCTTTATAAAAAATATGTACGTGTTAGTTACCTACATTGCAACATTGTAATTTTTCTTGTTGTTAAACGTTTTTGGCAAATAAAGATTTATTATAATAAAAAAAGTAAGCCATGTAGATGCCGCGGTGTTTATGATGTTGATGATGTCCAGTGATGATGTACATCATCATCGTTTCTGCAATAACAGCCTTTCTATACCAGCTCACTGGAGTGGAATCTTTTCACATTCGTTTATTGTCCAAGCTATAAAGCTCTGGAACGCCTTACCAGTTGATGTTCGGAAGGCTAAAACCCGCTTATTTATTTAAAAAACAGGTGAAAGCACATTTTCTTAAACAACTGTCAGATAGTTCTTAGTGTATGTAGTATATGTGAGTAGTATATCTTAGTATAATAATAGTGTGTATTATTTGTATGTAGTTTATGGTTTATTATTACATATTTATGGTTTATTATTACATATTTAAGTATACCTGGTTCATTTTTCATCATTTCTTTTTGAGTTTTTGCACTACCCGTGTCTTTCTCGACATCACCCGGTTTGTTGACTGGTAGATAAGGCCTTAGGCTTTAAGTCCGCCATTACACTTGTATTTGTGTATAAAGTTAAATAAAATAAAAAAATAAAAAAAAATAAGTCATCGGTGGACTCAAGCAACAAACACGTCTTGATATCTATTTCGTTAGTTATCAATAAATTAATGTCACTATTAACTTAAACGAGATCACATTATCAGCAACTAACGCTTTAAACTTTGATATAATGGCAAAGTTTTTAATGTTCTTACCTACACTGCCTTATGAGGCCATACTACCCCAAAGTTCTTATAGCGATCTTCAGTATTATCAATGTTTACGAAATACTCACTTTGAAATAAAAATACAGCAAAGTTCAGGTTAGTCACTATATGACTCAAAAACAGGATAACGAACACGAATGTCGTAAAAGGCGACTTAGGAAACACAAGCTAAACGAAGCTTATAAACATCAGTGAGACCTCTCCAACCCGTCTGGCCAGCGTGGAGAGTGTAAGCCAAATCCTCTAGCTGCTCTGGCTAATATATGGCTCTGGTAGTACAGAGAGGGTCGTGCTCCTGCAGTGAAAACTAAAAAGACCTGATGATGATGAATTTACTATGGACCTAAATTAAAGCTAATTAAAGTGGGGGAAAATGTCACGCTTTGTGCCCAATCCGCTTTCGTTCATAGAGAAATAAGTCGGAAACGCATCAGTAACTGTCTAAAGACATTAATCAGATGACCTGATAACATTTTCCCTTCTTCTTTCAAAGCATAGATAAAAGTTGCAAGGAGATATATCACTTTTTAATCCCGCGACTAAGTTGTGATTTTAGTCTCACTTTTTAGAGAAGAAATCTTTTTTTTTAAAGGTGAAATGAAAACTTATTATTCATCATCATTTCAGCCGCATAACATCCACTGCTGGACATATAGGCCTCTCCCTAGGATTTCCAAAATAACCGACCTAAAACGGCCTGCATCCAGCGATTTACATTGACCTTGGTTCATCGCGCTAACCGTTCCCTCAATCGGATTTTACGGTCTGCTCGGGATGAAAATCGGCTGGTATATTCTGCCTTTTTTTTCTTATGGACGTCTTTTTTCCCTAACGCGGTAGACAGAACCCTAGGTTGTAAGACACAAAGACTACTTTTAGCGTGAAGGCGGGCATAAAGATGGAAAAAAGAATCAAAATAGTGATGGGTTGCTAGCCGCATCGCCTATTAACATCATTAATTTTTTCATCTGTTCCCTCGATCGGATTTTAAAATCTGCGCGGGATGAAAAACAGCTGGTATATTCTACCTTCTTTTTTTTCACCAAGACTAACATCAAAGTATCCATATACAATTTTATGTAAATTATCTTCTCCTTTCCTTTGTCTTTGTATAAAACAAAGGCCTTTCTATTTTCGACCGACCTTCAGACTTGCCATCGCTCGATGAATTATCTTCAATAAAGTTGACATTATAAACAACTCTCCAGCGAATTTGTTTTGTACATAAAGTTACTTTGTTTTTGCATAGCTATAGGGCTGTCTATGAAAAAAATGTAATTATGTAAAAAAAAAATTTTTTTTTCGAAATATGAACACAAAAGAAAAGTAAATGTTTTTGAAAATATTGTGAGCTGGTAGATTTTGCGTAACAAAGGTGCCAAGTAGTTCCCTAAATATCAAGTCTTACTTCGTCTTTATCGTATTGGAAACAATTGAGGGATAAATAAATATTATAAATATTAGGGACAGATTGAGCTAGCACCAAAGTCAGTTTTAAACTTGTTGGGATAATAACTCAACGATAAATAAATACATACTCGCTGACTTTTCATTGACTTTGGAAAATAAATGTCGTATAGTAAACAAATTCCTCTATCCATATAGGTACCTAATCCAAATTTGTGTATGACAAAAAAAATTTCGAATAGTACATAAATTCAAAAAAGAAAATTTAAATATGACGTAAGACAAAAACGTTGCGAAAATGATTTTCCATCGAGACCACGTTACGCCCGTCTTAAGGCTGTACCTGAATTTCCCGGGGTCCAGTGCTGTCCCCATTTAAAATAAATCATTTCAAAGAAAACGGAGACATCATTTCAAATTTTGCTACTACCAAGTCCTAGATAACCCTTCAAAGTATTTTATGAACTACTGTTTTCAGTTTAAAGTGGAACCGTTAAGCTTTACTACGCACATTTGCGAAAAACGGCCACTAATGTGCGTAGTAAAGCTTAACGTTCTCATTATAAACTGTAAGCAGCAGTTCATAAAATACTTTGAAGGGTTATCTAGGACTTAGTAGTAGCAAAATTTTAAAAATTGGGGCAGCACTGGACCCCTGAAAATTTAGGTACGGCATTTACATACGAATACGTGGGTACCTACTTGCGCGGCGAACGAAGTTTGCTACTTTGTTACGCTACTAATTGATCTCACGTTTTACTTTTTGAGTCAACATTTTCTGTTTCTGAATTTTTATTTTGACTAGCTAATTAGGTCTTACTAACGATCCCTATGAAGTGGCCTTCTTCGCCTCCAAAGCCAGTGAAAAGTCACCGTGTATAGTAAACACCCAAGACCCAAAACAATTTTAAAAAGGCTATTTTCCAACTAGCACTGGCTGGGGATCGAACCCAGAACCTCCGAAATGGCGGACTAGCGTGTTTTAACCATTACGCCATGGAGGTCGTTATAATTTTAGGTTTGTAAAATTTATTCAATCTGCATTCAAAATCTCTTACGTGACAACCCTGGCACTTTGGAATCGACTGAATATTTTAAGATTCTTGTTTAGATTTTCTTTTCTATTTTCGTATAAAATAAAATACAGATCTTTATTTGAAGCTTTAAATTTATTATTTTAGGGGGCCAATGTCCAACAGTAGACTTATTATTTATTATAAGATATCTTATTTTATGCATCACGAAACGATTTTGCGGTACTGCAAGTCGCAAAGGTTAAGATGGGCAGGGCACCTCGAAAGGATGGTCGATTGCAGTGCAATACAAATAATAACTAACTGGACGCCACAACAAAAAAGACCCCGAGGTAGACCCAGGAAGCGCTGGAGAGATGGAGTCGAAGGAGACCTAAGGAAAATGGGAAGTACACAGCATGGAGAAGACAGGCCAAAGACAAAACAAAATGGCGTCAAATCGTTGTTAAGGCCAAGACCCACAAAGGGTTGTAGCGCCGAAGAAAGTAAGTAGATATCTTATTTTATTATCTTCCATGGTGGTCTGGATGAAAAGAAAAACTTAAATGTACCAGCTACTTCTCTTCCCACGCAGATCGAAGAATCCGATCGAGGCGATACGGCTAGCAACCCATCACTATTTTGATTCCTTTTTACACTTTCTTGCCCAGCGTCACGCTAAAACTGGCCTTTGAGTATTGCGGCTCTATCTGCTTAGAGCCGCAGGACCCAAGATGCTCTGTCTACCCCATTAGGGATAAAGACGTGATAGTAATGTATGTATGTACCCGTGTGTTTCCGGGTGAGAAAAGGACCACTCCATCTCTTGTTGTGGATGTCGTAAGAGGCGACTAAAGGACTAAGCACAAACATCCCGTGCTACATTTGCATTCCCAAGGAGGGTTAACGTCAGGTGGCGGCCGGTTGTAAAACTTTTCGCCCAAATACATTCCCAAAGAGGGTCGACGTCAGGCAGGCGGCCGGTCGAAAAACTATATAGCTAAATCATTAAAACTGTTCCGGCTACTTCTTCTTTATTTCGCAAGGTCTTTGGCATCCTTGGGTGACCATTGACATGCATGTTATATTTGGAGTAGAAAAAGCGGGCAAGCGCACCCCGGGCTCCGAAGCAGCACAGTTGAGGATGCAACCGGGAACGTGCTTAGACGAAGAAGAGAGAGAAGAGAGTAATGAATGTATGTATTCTGGTCTAGGAGACCGTCGAGGTTGGGTCGTTTTATTACAGGGTTCCTATAGCCACCTTCCGGCTCCATCATCAGACCAGCTTCTTGTTATAATAATATTGCATTGTCATCTGATTTACACTAGCATACAAAATTTAATCTCAATCTGAAACCGGGAAGTGGCTCAAATCAGGGCTTGTTAACGATACCAAATTCACACTAAAAGTAACTCAGTAGCCTACTACACACTCTCATTAATTTATTCTGTCAAATATCGAAAAGAAATAGATACAGTGTTAACAATACCTTTTACCGTTAATATCATTGGTAACGTTATCTGATTATCGGTAAATAGTGGGAAAAATACCATTACCCAGCATAACGTTACCTTTGCTGATAACGTTAACGCCGTTTGACAGAATTAACGTTACCAGATTTTTAACGGTATTGCAAGCCCTGGCTCAAAATAACTCAAAATTTGGCTCAAAAACAAAACACAACATTTGTTGTAAAAAAATAAAAGCTTGTAAAATCAGCTAAGAATTTTCATTGCTTTTAGTTGCATAACTTCATTTGCTTATGGATTTCCATCCAGTGCAAGAAAATGCCTTTCACAACCAACAACTAAATTGTGATATTCTTGGGTATTACTCAGGAACTACTTACGGTATCGTTTTAATTTCAACTTCGTAATAAACTTTAATGAAGGTTATATTATAAGAATACACATAAATACTAAATTATTTAATAAAAACCGGTCAAGTACGAGTCGGCCTCGTACAGTAAGGGTTCCATACCACCGTACAATGTCTTAAAACGCTGAAAAAGACACGTTTATTGTATGACGGCGCCCTTTCATTTTTAACTTTATCTTATTTTTAGTATTTCTTGTTATAGCGGCCACAGAAATACATAATCTGTGAAAATTTCAAGTGTCTAGCTATTACGGTTCAAGAGATGGAGCCCTGTGACAGACGGAAAGACAGATGGACAGACAGCGGAGTGATAATAAAGAGTAATAGAGTCCCGTCAACACTCTTTGTGTACGAAACACTAAAAACTAAAATAAGTACATGGCACAAGAAAGTTAAAATAAAAAACAAATCGGTAACAACCTGAAAGTACTCGTAATGTGGCTATTTATAACAGTTATTTATCAGCCGAGCGTATTCCCGGTTGCATCCTCAGCGGTAACGCTTCAGAGCCCGGGGCCCGCTACCTAACCTACGTGATTTGACAAGGTTACTGGTTTTATTGGTTGAATTAGTTAATCAGAGAAGTTTTGATCGACTATTTTACGATGTAGTCAATGTCTACACAATATAAAAACATGTCTTCAAATATCCACGATATAGTTATCTAGGTCAATAATGAAACACTTTTATAAAAATGGTCTCATTTTTATAATTTATTTAATAATCTGTAAAAATGTTTAATTGGGCGAGCGAGACAGCCAACGTAGCCGAGTGTAAAATGCCTCTTAAAAACACTGAACTGTTAAATTCTGCACCAGCTTGGCAGTTGACGAATTGCACCTACGAAAAAAACATATATTTCCTTCCACAGTTCCTTGCAAAATCAATCAAAAAATTGTCCCCGCGTCAATACGTACATAGGTAGATGTATACCATTTCAAATATGGCGAATAAAGTTCTAAAGTGTCATACAGTTTAATCTAATTTAAATCCGTATTTTCACCACGCACTTTGGCATCTTTGACGTAACGTCGTCACGCGCGCGGCCACCGAGCAAATGAGAGCGAAACAAGGCATAATACTGTTTTATGCCTTGTTTTTCAGGTGCCATTTTTTTAGGCGGCAACTGTGCTTCTATAGAATATATGATCGAAGTACAGTTCTATAAGTTCGTCTCCAACTATGTGTGCCATCTCGTAGTAAGACCCCAAGAGCCCTGACATATTGCATCATGCATTTCCTACTTCGGAATTTCATAGTACATTATCGTTCATTTGTATGTTCGGTGGTATGGTAATTGAATATTTTCCGTATTGCTACTCTGCATTTTCTGAAGGCTTAAGAATTGGAAATGTTTTGCAGTTTTTTATAACTCATGCACCTCATTTTCACATATTACTACAGATTTTATAATACAATACAATAGGTAGGTTAGGTACCCTATCTTTTTTTTTTTGTTAGCCTGCTGATGTGTCCCAGTGCTGGGCAAAGGCCTCCACCTTCTTTCTCCACTGATCCCTTTTTATAGCAGCCTGCATAGGTACCCTATATTATACACAAAAATAAAATAAACAGAGGACATAATTATCTTCAAAATGGGTATTGCGCAAAAGGCGGCCTTATCGCTAAGCAATTTCTTCCAGGCAAATTCGTATATAGAAATAAACTGGTCAAGTGCAAATTAAAACACTCGTTTAAGATAAACCTATAAGAAGTACGGAACCCTATCGTACTTCTTATAGGTTTTCCTGAAATCTGTATTTTATTTACTATTTTTTCAAAATTTTTGACTCTGTTGTCGGAGAGAAGAATGGGAAGGAGGACGAATTTCGCATATTTTCATAACATCAAAAATATTTAACTTAAAATTATAAAAAAAAAGCTTAGCGCATATTCCCTCTACTATTTTCAATTATTTTTAAATATTGCTTCTGTCTCCTACCGTTCTATACTTTCTCTATCCTTCTTCCTCATTGTTGTTTTTTATTTTTATATTTATTTTTTTCTACTTACTTTGTAGGACACTTACAGAGCCAACCCCAGTACTATACACCCTTCAAAAACTAGGAAATGCGCAGAAAGCTGCCTTATCGCTTTGAACATTTTTTCGTTTGACTGTACTGTTTTTTTTGTTTTATTTAAAAGTGAGCCAGCAACTGGGACCGCGGTCCGAGTTGATTGCGGTCTCCGACGCTGGTACCCTCATTTAACAGGTAACTTCGCTCAAATACTCGTAGAAAAGGTGATGTGAAATTAGGTAGAATTATATTACATTTCAAAAACTTTTACGAAGGTCTCAATTAATATTGTAGACACTTCTCGTAATTTTATTTTCAGAGAAAATTAAGTCTAGTACCTACATACCACTGTTATTTGTAAACAACGTAATTGCTGTTTGATGCTAATATAAGAGTTTTGTTTTCGCAAGCTTCGAGTAAAATCCACTCTCAAAGACGTACTGTAAATTTATGAAGCGTTATTTCAGGCAACTTGAAACAACCTAATTTGAAATTTATGTATTTTTAAGTAACAACTAGCTTTTCGAGCGTGGCGCGGGCTACAAGCAGCCCGCGGTTTTTCGTGCAGCTGTTGTGGTCAGTTGATGAAATGGGTAAAAAGTATAGTTAGTAGAGGAAGCATCAAAAAATGTGTACGCGGCTATCTTGCAATCAAAATTTGTTTGCAGTTTTGAGTTCCGCAGGGTGCTTGACCCCAGCCTACAAAATTCCAGATCACTTCTATATTCCAGATCACTTCTATATTCCAGATCACGTCTATATTCCAGATCACTTCTATATTCCAGATCACTTCTATATTCCAGATCACTTCTATATTCCAGATCACGTCTATATTCCAGATCACTTCTATATTCCAGATCAATTCTATATTCCAGATCACTTCTATATTCCAGATCACTTCTAGATTCCAGATCACTTCTATATTCCAGATCACTTCTATATTCCAGATCACTTCTATATTCTAGATCACTTCTATATTCTAGATCACTTCTATATTCCAGAAGGACGTAGACAGGTTTCTGTTGAAAATTTCAGCATTATCACGCACAAACAAATATTATAGGACAACCTTCATGCTTTGAAGCGTAATTCGATTTTTAGTTTAAATGTTGTAGCTAGATGGAGCTACTAGTTCGAAAGAAGGTTGTTTCGTTGTGGTGCCGCTTAATTTCAGAAGGATGGCGATATAAGCGTTCATTTTGTAAGAAGAAACAAGTGGTATCTCTGATTTTTCGTGGATACCGTCAGCCTACCTAAGTACCCAGCATCAGCATCCATTGTATGGGAAGCAACATCTAGAAATAATACAGGATTTTGGTTTTTATCAGAGTACGTTTTTTTGTATGACATTGTACATATTTAGTCTTCTGGTACCTATTTGTTTGTCCATGGTATTATGGTATTATATATCAAAATTAACATGCATATAATAAGAAATCTAGATTATAGCACGCTCCGAGCGCTTTATATCCATGTTTGCCTGGTGGCGCAGGTAGTCGCTGTCGTACGATGAGAAATATCGAAATATCCGAAAATAAATTATATTATTTTTTATGTTTGTGCGTATTCCGTTCAAATGATGTTAATGCCATCTATGTGTGTATGCTCTATTTTTAACCGACTTCAAAAAAAGAGGAGGTTATCAATTCGACTGTATGTTTTTTTAATGTATGTTTGTTACGCGATATCTTCGCCAATTGTGAACCGATTTTGATGATTCTTTTTTTATTTGAAAGCCTTTACTACCAAGTTGGTCTCATTTTAATTTGGTGAAGTTTTGATGAAGAACTTCGGAGATATGGAAGAAAGTCCTAAATAAAATTTAAGTCGGTTGTTTTTTTTGTTAAAAAATTAATTATGGTTATAAAAATTTTCTCACAGGAGAATATTTTTATAACCAAAATTTTGTAAGTGTGTGTTAAGTGCGTAGTGTATTTTAACAATGTTATTTAATGTCGTGTATACTCTCAGAGGATCATTTTGTAATCAAATTTTTGTATTGTATAAGGATTATTCTCAGTATGATAAATGTAATATTTCTTTATGAGAATGAATAAAGTTCTTAAACCCTAAGATTTTTTTTTCACCCTATACAACGTGGAAGGGACATACCCGTAATAAATCTAAGTACGGTCTATACTAGATCATTATAATATAATAAAAATAAAATAACAGCCGAAAAACAAAAATAAATTTGGGCATTTCCATACAAAAGTGTACGGCCGCCCGCGCGATTTGTATGGGTATGTCAATTTTTTTTTTACTGTTATTTTATTTTCATTATAATTTAGTGATCTAGTATAGCACCTGGTTCGATTTATTACGGGTATGTCCCTTCCACTTTGTATATCGAGAGTGGCAAGCAACCCATCCTTATTATAATTCCCTTTTTCCATCATCACACTAAAAGTAACTTTTTAAAAAAATACATAAGTCTCTAAATATTTTTAAATAGGTCACTAGATGGCGTTTTTATACTTATTTGTTCAACTTTATTATACAAATTACCTACATTTCGCAGGTTTTCTTGTAGTTTGTGTGCTGCCATTTCTGTGGACTTGCTGACGACTCGGACACAATATTATTCGGACACTCTGTCCGAAATGACACTTTTTAATTTTAATATTTTTTCACTGACAATTCGGACACCATCAAATTTAGTACAGTCAGATAGTAAAAGTTTTAATTATGTGAAGAAAAGCGTTACCAGATGAAAAAATATTTTAAAGTGGCTTTAATAAATTGCTTTGTGGACATACTTGGACATGTACTTAAATGGTGAAAAAAAAAACGAAAAACAACAAAAACATATATTTTGTATAAAAATCAATATTTTATAAATATTGGTTAATCTACAATAAAATCACACTTTTTTTACAGCTTTTGTCTTTTAAAGTATCCTCGGAAATTTCTTTCTGACTGTACAAAACAATTTTCTTTATTGGTGTCCGAATTGTCAGTGAAAAAATATTAAAATTAAAAGTGTCAATTAGGACAGTGTGTCCGAATAATATCGTGTCCGAGTCGTCAGCAAGTCTTTCTGTGAGCTACGTTAGTAATTATATTTAATTTGACAACGATAAAGACATAAAAGTGTATATGTATCATAATCAATGGTTACGGAACAACTGCTAGGTATATACATGTGTACTTGATAAATAACTAATTAGCACATGGAATACATATTCCTAAATAATATTAATAAAACCAATTTATAAAAGAACCAGTCTTCTCTTTATATTTTCCAAAGATACTAAAACAACAGTTGCCTAGATACACAAGTAATAGACACAGAAATACAACCTCATCAGTAGTTCCATTTCATCACCATCCGAACGTATTCCCGGTTGCATCCTCAGCGGTAACGCTTCAGAGCCCGGGGTCCGCTTCCCTCGGTGATTTGACGAGGTTACTGGTTTTACACAGAGGGACTGCTGTCTGAACAAGTTTTCAGCTTGCCTCAAATGCCTACTCGAAAATAAATAAGAAATTAATTCTTTATTCACTTAAAGATTTGTACAGTTTTAAAAATGTTCTACCAGCTCTAAATATTACTCTGTTTTTTATTTGCGACGTAAAGTAATACATGTTTTGCATGCCGCAGGGTGTTAACCGAATGGCACGCCATGTTTTGCATTGCAACTATGTAAAAGTTGGACTAAAGTGCTAAAGTAAAGAAAACTTGAAGGCGAAGTATAAAATATTATGGCACAGTCTAAAACCTGACTGCCTCCGCAGTCCAGTGGTTAAGGCCGTACCTGAATTTTCCGGGGTCCAGTGCTGCCCCCATTTAAAATAAAACATTTCAAAGAAATCGGAGACATCATTTTAAATTGTGCTACTATCAAATCCTAGATAACCCTTCAAAGTATTTTATGAACTACTGTTTTCAGTTTAAAGTGAGAACGTTAAGCTTTACTACGCACATTTGCGAAAAACGGCCACTTTTGGCTAATGTGCGTAGTAAAGCTTAACGTTCTCATTATAAACTGAAAACAGTAGTAGACTTGGTAGTAGCAAAATTTTTAATGATGACTCCGTTTTCTTTTAAATTATTTATTTAAAATGGGGGCAGCACTGGACCCCAGTAAATTTAGGTACGGTCTTAAGGCGTTTGCCTTGTTATCCAGAGCTCGTGGATTCAAATCCTACTGGGAAGCATACTTTGTAAAAAGTTGTTTCCAGTCTGGTTAGGATATTGCTACGCTTTTGCTAAGTGGCCGTTTTCCGCAAAAAAGCGTTAAAAAGCTTAACGTTCTCACTTTAAACTGTAACAGTAGTTCATAAAATAGTTTGAAGGGTTATCTAGGGCTTCACAAAGACAAAATTTTAAATGATATCTCCGTTTGAAATTATTTCTTTTAAATGGGGGCAGCACTGGACCCCTGAAAATTCATGTATGGCCTTAAGATGGGTGGACTATGTCTATGTCCAGCCGTGGCCTTCCAGTGCTAAAATAATGAAGTCAATTTCCATCTATGAATGTGAGTAAGTGTGGTATTTCACTCATAGATTATATACTTACCTATGGAAAGTACATGAACTTGGGCGTTGAGTTATCAATCAATTGAATGTTAACATAAATTTAATCAGTATCTTTTAATTAATGACCGGCAGAATTATGAACAGAATGATTAATGACTTGAAAACTGTTGGAGTTTACTTTGTAAAAATTAATGGTTTCGTTACTGACAGATCCATAGATTTTACGCCATTTATTTACTATCAAAAATAAATAAAATAGATGTGTTGTATTGGCAGCATTTATTACAGTTATTTTACTTGATAAGTAGTGATGAGATTTGGAAGAATATTTAAAGTGATAACGAAATTTAGAAAAACAGAAAAAAAAATCTTCGTCCGCCGATATTCATATAAAATTGTATGAATATCGGCGGAGACTTCAAGCGTCGTCTATTCATACAATTTTATACTTTTAACAATTGTAATACGGTTGTAATTTTAATGGAACTAGTAAATTCCGCAAGCATTTTTCCTCTCTGTCTAAACTGACCCTTAGAACGAGCCCTTACCAAAACAGCGTACTTGATAAAAAATACCAACAGTAATAGAAAACTGTTTTTCTAAGAAAAACTCATAAATATTTATTTTCTCCAGAGAAAATAATAATAGCATTATGTGGGTTCCTCGACATGCTTACTCATATTATGAGTAACGAGTTAGCTCTTGTAGTGCCCTTGGGCAAGATTGTTACAGCACACTTTATAATTTCAAATAGTATATTCTCTTAATTATGAGACTGAACAACTTCTACAACCTCTTGTTTAAATATTCCTTAAGACCTCCTTACTATATATATGTATGATACACACTAATATAACTACCAATCCAAGTCTGTCAAGATCGTAGCAAGTGGAGGTCCATAGTCTCTGCCTACCCCTGTGGGAAACAGGCGTGATAGTATGTATGTATGTATGTATGTAAATTTAAACACCAAAAAAGTGCTCTTTATTTACTGTTTTTACCGCTTCAGTCTTTATGTTTATCTAAAAAGGATAAAAAATATTAAAAAAAAAAAACCGACTTCATTTCTTCTCCAAATATTATGAGACAAATACACACCTTAGACCTCATCTTAGCTTCCCATCAGGCTAGATAGAGGTCGAACGCATCTCTAATAAAAAAATAAAAAAAAACCTAGATAGTAAAGGCTTTCAAATAAAAAAAATAAGAATCTTCAAAATCAGTTCAAACTTGGCGAAGATATCGCGTAACATACATAAATAAACGGGCAAGTGCGAGTCGGACTCGTAAATTAAGGGTTCCGTATCTCCGTACAATATTTTAAAGCGCTGAAGAAACACGTTTATTGTATGAAGACCCCCTTTAATTTTTAACTTTATCTTATTTTTAGTATTTGTTGTTAAAGTGGTCATAGTAATATATAATCGGTGAAAATTTCAAGTATCTAGTTAATGCCATTATAAAGATCTAGTTAAAAACGCTGAAAAAAACACGTTTCTTGTATGACACCCCCTTTAATTTTTAATTTTATCTTATTTTTAGTATTTGTTGTTATAGTGGCCATAATAATACACAATCGGTGTAAATTTCAAGTATCTAGGTAATGCCATTATAAAGATCTAGTTAAAAACGCTGAAAAAACACGTTTTTTGCACTAATAGAAATGACAAGTCCCGCGCAAGTGATATAGACTCGTACGTGATAATAAGCTTACCTTTTTATGATAGTCCACAAAGTCCAACGAAGAATTTACCTGCAAAAAAAGAAGTGTTTCAAATACTTAGTTACGATCAGACCAAGGTAAATCAGACCTCTCTTACAACAGGAACTCTGGTCTAAAAGTTAGGCTGATTTCACAGCTGTACGGGAGATTCGTAAGGATCGCTAATACTTACGTGGTTATACACATGAGGCGCTAGAACATCGATTCATAGCGTCGTGAATCGCTCCGTACGGAAACGGGTAGAACCCGTACAACGCCACCCACTTAATCGTACTAAACACTCGTTTGATTCAGAGCACCGCGGGCGCTCTTCTGTACAGCTGTGAAACCAGCCTTATTGTTGGCTGTTACTGAATAACGAATAGTTTTAAAATAAGATTAAAAGTAGTATCCCATAACTCAAGTTTAAACCTATCCTAGTATTGGTTCTGGTCTACCCTTTGGGTTGTAGAGTTCAGACGGCAGTCACTCTTTGTAAAACATTAACCTCGTCAAATCAACTAGGTTAGGTAGCGGACCCCGGACTCTGAAGCGTTACCGCTGAGGATGCAACCAAGAATACGCTCGGATGGTGATAAACTCAAGTTTAAACTTTCTTTGGGGTTAGCTCTGTGTAATTTGTAAAAAAAAAAAAGAATTTTCGATCAATTTAAACACTTTGAAATATTGGCTTTATTTTCTCATGAAAACTTGTACAATAAGTTTTGGTTTAAATTGCTATTATTGAAATGTTGAAAGCAATCAAAGATATGAACTCTTGAGACTTCAGCCAAGATTGAAAATAGTTTGTTGAAATTGAAAAATTGTTTTCACTTTTATTTATTTATTTATTAAAAAAACTATTGTAAATCAGCGATAGCTACACATAATAAAATAACAAGGGTTCATGGATTATACTTTATGGATTGTCACATTTTTACAAGCTTTTCAATAAAAGCTTGTAAAAATGTGAAACAGTAAATGTGTGACAGTTGTTTGTGTGTCTGTAATCAAATCTTGCAAGCTATAATTGGAAGTGGGTCTAATTATAGACCCACTTCCTATTATTCGATCAAGTTGAAACTTCACATACTTATGTAAGTTGGGTGACAATGCAATATTATGGTACCGGTGACCTGATCTCATGATGTTATTGAAGCTAGAAGGTGGCCTTGGCATCTCGATGATAAAACAACATAATCCCATCGAGTTTGGGCTTAATTGATTTGTTTTGACTACTTAAAACTTTGTAGTTCATTGTTTTAGATAAAATGTATGTATGTAGTGTATTCGTAATGTTTAAGCTTTAAATTATACTTGTTTTTTTTCATCCTTCCTACTAAATATTTAAGTTTATGTAGGTATGTATTTGTGTAAATGTTAATATATAGTGTTATATATATTAATTATGTGTATGTGACTGCCTCCGCGGTCCAGTGGTCAAGGCGTTTGCCTTGTGATCCGGAGGTCATGGGTTCAAATCCCACTGGGAAGCATACTTTGTGATAAGTTGTTTCCAGTCTGTTTAGGATATTGCAGGCTTGAATCACCTGATTATCCGAAAAGAAAGATGATTCCGTGCTTCGAAAGGCACGTAAAGCCGTTGATCCCGAACGCCATCTAGCGTTTGTACCTATCCTAGGATTGGTTCTGGTCTACCCTTTGGGTTGCGGAGGTCAGACGGCAGTCGCTCTGTGTAAAAATCAGTAACCTCGTCAAATCGCCTAGGTTAGGTAGCGGACCCCGGGCTCTGAAGCGTAACCGCTGACGATGCAACCGGGAACACGCTCGGATGTGTATGTATTGTAGTATTTATATATGTATGTATAGGTTCTTTTTGTAGCGCCTATCGCAATTAAATTGATTTTACTGTTTGTCCTAAAGGTTGACTGGTAGAGAATGCATTAGCGTTAAGTCTACCTTTTGTACCTTTGTGTTCAATAAAGATTTAATAAATAAATAAATAAAATAAATATGTAACTGTCCTCTGCCCTACTCTTAGATCATTTAATACAGGATAAGCCTTACCTGCGCGTTCCCCTCTGCCGAAGTATAAGATCGCATGCTCTTATACGTTCATAAAAACTAGTTGCGTAATCGATTATGATCATTATGTGCATCGGTAAAGTATCGAAAGGACGTCTACAAGTGCTCAATTAAAAATGCCAAATTGTGCAGTTAATGCATGTTAAAAGAGGTCAAATACTTCTAATCTTAGTAAAGATGGAATAACCTTTCATTTGTAAATATTTTTTTATTTTATTAACATTGATTTCTATTTAAATGTAATTACGTAAAAATCGATATAATATCTTTCAGTTTAGATTACGGCAAAAATAATCGAGTCAAGTTTGCAACTGCTTGCACCTGCCATCCCAAGCGATTTTTTATCTTATTTACTGCCATAACCATACCAAAAAGATCTATAATCGCTTATCACAATGCTTTTTGAGTGACGAGACATCGCATTATTATCGATGACGATAAAAATTACAGTTCCTTGATATAGTTTTATTTGTGATATAATTTTAATATCGAAATATTTTAATTTTTTTACAAGATTTTATTTAGTTTTACCTGTCCCGTTGTCTGTCTGTCTGTAATCAAATCATGCAAGTTAAATTTGACCCACTTCCTGGTTTTCGATTGAGCTGAAATTTTGCACGCATACGTATGTCGCGTGACAATGCAATATTATGACAACATGGATCTGATCTGATGATGGAGCTGGAAGGTGGCCAAAGGAACTCCATGATTAAACGACATAACCCCATCAAGTTTGGGCTCGTAATATTCATCTTGACGAGTATTTTGTCTTTAGATGGTATCCAGGGTCTGATGATAGGGCTGCAAGGTGGCCATAGGAACTCCGTGATTAAGGACATAACCCCATCCAGTTTGGGCTCGTAGATTTGTCTTGACGAGTATTTTGTCTTTAGATGGTATCCAGAGTCTGATGATAGAGCTGAAAGGTGGCCATTGGAAATCCCTGATTAAACGACATAAGCCCATCGAGTTTGGGCTCGTATGATTCATCTTGACGGGTTTTTTGTCTTTAGATGGTATCCAGGGTCTGATGATGGAGCTGGAAGGTGGCCATAGGAACTCCGTGATTAAACGACATAACCCCATAACCCCATCTATATATGTATTTATTATAAAATATACAATCGTTGAGTTAGTATCCCATAATACAAGTTTTTCAGTTTTCTGTTTCGGCTATTTCTTCTTCACTTCGCAAGTTCTTTGGCATCCTTGGGTATATAACTTTATTATATTTGGAGAAGAAACAGAGGAGAAGCAGCACAGCTACGAATTCAACCGAGAACGCGCTTAGATGAAGAAGATGATAAAATATATATTGTTGAGTTAGTGTCCCATAATACAAGTTTAAATACTAAAAAACTTGTATTATATTGTAGTATGCTTGAAGCGCCACGTAGGCAGTTTAAATAATAAAACTTGTTAAACTAATTAACAAGTTTTATAGTATTCGTGAAGCGCCACGTGGGCAGTATACATAATAAAACTTAATAGATACTAAACAAGTTCTATTATTTAAACTGCTCACGTGGTGCCTCACGTGACGTATTAACTTCTATCCCGAATTTTCGACATAATTATATGAAAACATTCCAGAGTTAAAACGAACGTAATTTTTTTTCCGAAATATCGATGTTGATATTTTTTTTTGTTGTTCAATCCTTTTGCACTAGGGTGTATTATTACGTGTACATACACATTTGTTTTAGTGTGAGTCTTGCTAGTGTGCAGAAAATAAACTAGTGTGTCAATTTTACGTAAGTGTGCGTTTATAACGACACAAATTATTTTTGTGACTGTGTGTGTTTTTTAGATGTAGTAGTACGCTCCCCCCGCACCAAAAACGGCAGAAAGTTTTGTAAGAAGATTTGTCTGCGTAACTTATCCTGTATTAAATTATCTAAGGCCCTACTGGTCGACTGGAAGAGATCCCTTCTGGGATAAGTCCACCATTTGTAAAATTACCTTTGTTATTTTATTTTATGTAACTATCGTATTTCGTATACCTAACAAAAAAAATATTCATTTTATTAATCGCTGATCTTAGAGCAACACGGAGCCTTAGCGATCAATCACCATTCAAATATGTCTGGCATATTTTGCGGGGGGAAATGCGCACACTAGTGCACTTTCGCAGGCTCACATAAACAAACAAAATTGTAACGACGACACCAACACATACAAAATGAAACAATACATCAACAAATATTGCACACCTCGATAAATTTTTGTGTACGCATAAATCACAACACACACATTGACACGTTTTCGATGTAAATAAGGCTGGACTGGCACTATCGACACAGCATATCGATAAATTTCGAAATTTATCATATTAAGGAGGAAGGAACTAAGGTAACGAACTGAAACATTCTAAGTATAAAATATCGTATTTATTAGCTAAATTTTGGTGAAATTTAATTTTTAGTTTCTAGCATAATTATGCATTTTAGAAGGGTTTTTTTATTCCATGTACAGTGGTAGTTCATGTAAATAAAACCATAACAACAATTTATTTAACACAGTCATATTACGTCGCCCGCCGCCCACATTCATCGACACTTAATATGTAAAGGTAGCATCACTAGCTTTTCTATCGGCGAGAAGTCGGATTTATCGCTCAACCGATCCGAAATTTGTACGAGAGCGTACCCGATGTTGGTAAACAAATCCAACAATAATATTTTATTAAAATGAAGGAATTGGGTGTCTAAATGTAATTAAATAGCATTATTACGATAACCATTTACTAACATGTGAAACGTCACACCATCTTTTTGTAAGTTTGTTGTCCCAGACCTCTTTTTGCAGCAGAAAACTGAGCAATTTGGCATTTTAAGTACGGCAGCGACGGCAGTGTTCACTCGCGCGACTGGATTCGGTCTAGTAAAAAATCCGAGCGCAACTAGTTTTATTAAACGCGTATGCCCATTTGGGCTTGTACTTTGACAGAGGGGAACGCTGCGAATGGCTACTCCCTTCCGTGTTGCTCTAAGTCGCTGATGTACAATAAAGTTTTTTAAATAAATAAAGCTCAATCTTTACAATGGTATTAACTAGATACTTAAAATTTTCACAGAACATATATTGCTATACGGAACCCTTAATGTACGAGTCCAACTTGCACTTAATCGGTTTTTTATGGAGTCCTGGGACCGCTTTCCAGCATTTTATTAGACGCCCAAGGACGCCAAAGACTGTGAGAGAAGAAGACAAAGTCGAAACAGTTAAAAAGTTCGCTGTGGCTGGCTGCCTGGCTGGCATTACATCGTTGGGTAGACCGTAGACCCAGTTAAAGAGCTAAAATTACAACGTGCGAGTATGATATTTTCAAAGGAAACATACATTGGCGTATGTAATTTTCAAACACCTATAATGTAGGTTATCTCCTTGTAATTTGCATTTGGATACAGTAAGGGCCGGCACACATATGGCGAAGCGCAACGCAGCGAATCTTCCACTGCTAAATTGGCTTTGTACGCGTTGAAATAAGATCTTGGCAGTTGCTTTGGCAGTGAAAAATTCGCTGCTCCTCACTTCGCAATATGTGCGCCGACCCTTAGAAGTTGAAATTTGGAGTTAGAATGAATTCACGTAGTCGTGTCAGACGTTTGTATGCATGGAGAAACTTTGGTGAAATAAGTTATACAGCGTGGAAGGGCCATACCCATAATAAATCAAACCACGGTCTATACTAGAACAATATCTATACTAATATTTTATAGAGGAAAGATTTTATTGTTTGTTTGTTTGTTTATTTGCATTAAATAGGCTCCGAAACTACTGCACCGATTTGAAAAATTTTTTCGCCGTTGGAAAGCTACACTATCCCCGAGTGGCATAGGCTATGTGTGTACCACGGGCGAAGCCGGGGTGGACTGCTAGTAGTATAGTAAAATTAAAATAACAGCCAAGAAGCAAAAATAATTTTCGGCATTTCCAAACAGTGTGTTTTTTTTTGTTTTTTGACTGTTATTATAATTTCATTATGCTTTAGTCATCTAGCATAGTTCGTGGTTCTATTTATTACGGGTATGTCCCTTCCACTTTGTATAAGTACCTATGGCATGAGATGTTTTGAAAGACACAGTAAATGAGAATGACACAAATAAAAACTAATAAAAAAGTTAAAGACTTGATGAAATTGAAAATAAATGGACACTAGTGAATATTGTTATACGGTTTACTTGTGTAATGTAGTCAGAAAGGTTAGGTTTCAATTGATTTAGACGATCATTATCAGGGCGAGGGTTAGGAGCGGCGACTCAATGGTATTGCTGCAATCTCTGCACTCAAATTAGATACATAATTGGACTCTTGTTGGTGCTTTAAACGCCTTATCAAAAAACATTCTTCAAGAGATTAAATGTAAAAGAGGTTCCGTAACGCTAGTCATCATCATCAGGTTTTTTTAGTTTCCAGTGCAGGAGCATGACCGTCTTTGTACTACCCGAGTCACACTTGTCCAGAGTAGCCAGAGGATTTTGGCCTACACTCTCCACGCTGGGTTGGACGGGTTGGAGAGGTTTCATAGATTTTTATAAGCTTTTTTATCTTGTATTTCCTTTTATTTTTTTGACGCGGAGAAAATCCCTTCGGATACCTCACCGGTTACGGGACACCAGTAAGGTTATGTGGTGTTACCACTAAAAACTACGCGGTTTCAATTCTCAGCCGCTATCGGCCGGGGCCGTATGCTTCTCTTGCTCCACAGCCCCAGCGCGGCCGGCCGCTACCTCAGCGGCCCCGGATCGCCAACGGCCTCACGGCACCCTCTGCTAAATCATAGGGGCCGGAGAAACCGTCGGTTGGCCTCTCGGCCCGACAAGAACAGGCGCGCTGACACGCACACGCGCCGGCCTTCCACTCCACAGCCCTCATAATTTGGGGCCTGCAGAAGCAGGCCCTGCCCCAGTCCACCTGACGGTGACCGGGGCCCACCAAGCCGGCCGCAGGAGATAGGGAGAACGGCAACGTAACACCGACACTCCTCTTCCCCTGCGGCCCCTACCACGGCTGTGAGAGTAGGGAGTTAACCCCCTTCTCTCACAGCCAGGCCATTCCCACCAGGAATGCCTCAGCCTCAACCCGGGCAATGGGTTCCTCTTAGCTTCCCCGCGGATGCCCCAGGCAGCATCCGCAGGTACTGAGCCCCCCCATCGCGACAAGATGAGAACCCGGGCGGGGGGAGCTTGTATTTCCTAAGTTGACTTCTACAACATCCACGGGAAGACTTGGAGTCATATTCTACTCTACCGGGAAGTCCGGAAACCACACTGCTAAATTCTTTGATTTGAAAATTTTGAATGCTCTGTCCACAATCCTTTGATCTATATTTCCTTCTTATCTTTAATTTAAGTACATATACCATGTCATGTGTGTACCATGTCATGATACTAATTATTGAAAATAAAAATTCGTCTTCCCATTCACACAAATCAGAGCTTTGCCAAACAGATTTTGTATGAGAAGATGAAAATTTTTTATCGATTTTCAACGATTTTCAACTTTTTTTATAGAAAGTAGTTACGTAGGTTCCCGGGCCGAAACATTGATCTAGCTAGGTTTTATTTTTAGAGAACCTCGTTCTCCCGGTAGTTTTCATCGAGCGAAGCGCGGTCGTCCAAGTACTATTATTATCCCATAAGTACAATAATTTGGAATCCCCATGTACCATAACAGGACCTAAACAAACAGCGCACAATTTGTTAATAATGACGTGTTATGATACCCCGTAAAGTCAACTCGGCTAATGAATGTGCACAGTTTGTACGAGTATGATTGTTGTCAAAACACGGGGTAATTAGGAACATGTTTACTTTATCCACCCATCTTGTATAAGCTATCATCTCATACATTGTAGCAAGTGATTCATACCTACATAGGTAGCACTAATTTAACCTACATTTTAACTGTCTATTTAAGGCGACATAGGTTCACAATTTGCAATACTGTGCGTGTTTTTGAAAAATCACTGTTATTAAACTACCACAGTTTATTCCACAAACAATTTACATAAAAATCTTAAGGATTTTCTACAGACACCCACAATAGCCAAAACACGATTGAGCATTTTTGGCTCGATAGAAAAAAATCACAAACATACCTCTAATTTGCTTAAATTTGCTAAACTTTTTTATATGAAAATTATACAAAAAAATGTTTTATCTAAATATCTATCCGTTTTGGCTACAAAAAAAAAAAAAAAAAATAGAAAAAAATAATAATAAATAAAACACTGCGAAATATCGTCGAGCACGGCTCCGGCCCTTCCTTCGCTCACGACGAATATTTCACTGTAATTTTTTTTTTTTTTTTATTATATTTATAATTTTTTTTGTAGCCAAAACGGATAGATATTTAGATAATACATTTTTTGCTATAATTTTCATATAAAAAGTGTGATTTTATAAAAGAGTAATACGTATTATAAAGGAAAATTTAGGTAAATTTAGAGGTATGTTTGTGATTTTTTTCTATCAAGCCAAAAATGCTTAATTGTGTTTTGGCTATAGTGGATGTCTGTAGAAAATCCTTAAAATTTTTATGTAAATTTTTTGAGGAATAAACTGTGGTAGTTTCATAACAGTGATTTTTCAAAAACACGCACAGTATTGCAAATTGTGAACCCACGTCACCTTAAGCAACTTTACGATTAAGTAAACTATGTCATTATGTCAATAGAATCTTAGCGTTTATGTGTAGTCAAAAAATTTAGTGTTAAGAAATCACTGGACGGATTTAGTAATATACTCTTCGGAATTTCTCCAAACTAGCTAGCTTCCCTAAACTAACATAGCTCTGCGTGTGTGGTTATTCCATACACACCCTATGCTCGTGCCAAAAATTTTTTGTAGTTTGTAGCAATTACATCCTTAATGGAGCTAAAGCATTTTCTTTATTCTTCTTATCGCCTCTGTTTGTCGCTATTTCCTGCCACTTGGATACAAATTTGGAAAAAAATATAAAGTAAGTTTCTTAAACTTGTATGATGAAATATTAACTTTCAACGGTTTTATTTCCAGCGTGATAGGCAGAGCATAGTGTGAAAATTTTGAAAGTCATGACAAATGGCGATGCAGTTAGCAACCTTTTACTATTTTGATTCCCTTTTTTCCATCTTTCCACCCACAAATTAACTTGGCTTTTGTATCTTATGGTCTAAGCACTGTCTATCTCGGTAGTGTTAAAGATTACAAGCTTAACAAACAGCGAACAATTATATATAAAGACCTGTTATGATCCCCGTAAAGTCAACTCTGTTAATGAATGTGCACAGTTTGTACGATTGTTGTCAAAATACGGGGTAATTACAAACATATTTACTTTATCCACCCATCCTTTGCTCGAACATTGTTTTAGCCCTTTGCTGGACTACGGAGATGCAGATACTGGTATGTCTACATTATCACGTCTTTTTCCCTAGCCAGATAGACAGCGCATGGGACCGTAAGACCAAAAGGTGGCGTTTGCTAATGGCTTTGAGGTCTTCTGGCTCAAGGGTCCGGCTGCCGTAGAAATCACAACTATGATGTGGCGGGATTATTCCGAACTAATAAGTAGAAACAGTTCTCCTATGCTAGTCTAAGTAAAGCCTTAGAATGTGCCAGAAACTTCTCTTTGATCGAGGGAATAGGAAAAATACGAAACATGTTATACTATGCGATGCATCTAGCAGTCATCACTTTTTTGATTCCTTTTTCCACCTGCTCGCCCATCATCATGCTAAAAGTGCCCTTTGGGTCTTGCGGCCCTGGGGTTTGTCATGATAGTGTATACACGAACGTTTTGGAAAAAAAGTCGAATAGTAAATAAATTCCTCTACCCATATACGTAATCCAAATGCACGACATAAGATAAAAAAAAAAGTTACGAAAATGATTTTCGATCGAGAATACGTAGTTACGCTCGTCTTTATCAAAACTGCCACGTGACCCCGATCAACTCGAATACGAATACTTAGGTATTCGCTCCTTGAACGACGGACTCTGTTACGCTACTAATTTATCTCATGGTTTTATTTAGAGTTTTAGTTAACATTTTTGTTTCTGAATTTTTATTTTAACTAGCTAATTGGGTCTTACTAACGATATTAAGTGGCCTTCAGCTCCAAAACCGATGAAAAATCATCGTGTATATGTACTTGTAAAAAGATTCTCAAATTTACCTGCCAAGCTGTATAAATATTATCCCCTGCTATATTATCCCCGGCACGTCATTAAATTTTGTATAGGAGCAGCGAGGAAGAAATAGGAACTGAAAACATCTATTGGGTCCCCCTAATGGACGTTCAGTGGCTAATGGAAGGAAATTGGGGTAATAAAAGTAAGTATGTTTAGCCAACATTAAAGAGTATTTGTGTAATAATAATTTCAGTTTATTTTGGTAAACTAGGTTGCCGTGTGAAAATCAGTTTTATTTATTTAACTTTATTACAATGTAATGGCGGACTTAAAGCCGGGAGCCTTTTCTGCCAGTCAACCAACAAATGATGCTGAGAGAGCAATCTTTTGGGGTAAGTACAAACAAAAAAAACCGGTCAAGTGCTAATCGGACTCGTACATGAAGGGTTTCGTAATTCCTTAATCCGTACAATGTTTTGAAACGCTGATAAAAACACGTTTCTTCTATGACGACCCGCTTTAATTTGTAATTTTATTTTAATTTTGGTATTTGTTGTTAAAGCGGCCACAGTAATAAATTATCGGTGAAAATTCCAAGTGTCTAGGTATTACGGATCAAGAGTCAGCGGAGTCTCAGTAATAGGGTCCCGTTGGCACCCTTTGGGTACGGAACCCTCAAAAATTATATTTCACAATGTAGATATGTATGTTTTGTAGTAGTCGGCTAAGCCCGCTCCGCGAATATTCTGGTGGATTCGAGATCATGTCCCGTTTCCGAGTGATGCAGAGTCATGCATTATTTAATAGTACTGTGACCATATGAAGAGATAATTCGCGAACATTTTACTTTTTTTTTGTGAAAACTTCTTTCCGATACAACCATTGAACTCGCGACACTTTTATAACCGACACAACCTTGTTAAGTTTTCACTTCTGTCAGCCGTCCCGGAATAACATTGCTTTTTTTTTTTCTTTTTTAATTTAGGCCTAAATAGGTGGGTTAAGATGGCTAAGTGCCGTATGGCTTCCAGCCTAGACGAAAGGACCACTCCATCTCTTCCTGTTGATGTCGTAAGAGGCGACTAAAGGACAAAGCAGTAACATCTTTCGGCTATATCTTCTCGATTTATTGGGTCAGGCACCCATTGCATTGATATATTGGAGAATAACACGTGCTACAACTGCATTCTACTAGCGTTTCGGAACGACCACTGCTGGGAATATACGCCGAAAGAAACCCAGTTCAGTAGTACGTATCTACATCATCATCCAAGCGTATTCCCGGTTGCATCGTCAGCGGTTACGCTTCAGAGCCCGGGGTCCGCTACCTTACCTAGGTGATTGACGAGGTTACTGGTTTTACACAGAACGACTGCCGTCTGACCTCCGCAACCCAAAGGGTAGATTAGAAGCAATCCTAGGATAGGTACAAATGCTAGATGGCGTTCGGGACCAACAGCTTTACGTGCCTTCCGAAGCACGGAATCGTCTTTCTTTTCGGATAATCAGGTGATTCAAGTGTGCAATATCCTAACTAAACTGGAAACAACTTTTCACAAAGTATGCTTCCCAGTGGGACTTGAACCCACAACCTCCGGATCACAAGGCAAACGGCTTGACCACTGGATCACGGAGGTAGTCAAAGTAAGTTAGTTCAGTAGTATGTATCTGTAGTAGCTTTTAAAAATACGTCCCAAAACGCTTCAAAATTATGGTCACACCAACGGGAACCCTTCCTTCCTTTTGAACAAGCGCTTTATTGAGAGGTTTTACTATCTGTGACTTTAAGAGTGAGAATACCTTTTCAACGATTGAGTGATTTATTTGTAGTTGTAGTACAGAGCCTCACCATGAAGAAAAGTGAACTCAAGTAAAATATTTCATATGAACTCTTCGTTTAATACCAGCTCTTTAATGAGAGGTTTTATTCTCTGTGTCTTTAGAAGACCTTTTTAGGGTTCCGTAGTAAACAATGAACCTTTACAGCTTCCCCATGTCTGTCTGTTTGTTTGTCCGCGATTTTACTTAGAGACTATTAGTACTAGAGAGCTGTAATTTGGTATGGGTATGTACTCGTATATTAATCTAGCCGACAAAGTGTGTCGAAAACCGATAGAGTGATTTAATTGTATGGCAGGGGAAGAACTAAGTATTTACTTAAGTACTCGTATTTCACTTGTTATAAGTACACTGTTAAAAATTATGTAATTTTACATAAACCTGTAAAATTCCCGAAAGATCTGGGAAATTTACGGAAAAATATGAAATTTTACATCATTTTTGTCATTTTTACATATTTTTCCGTAAATTTCCCAGATCTTTCGGGAACTTTACAGGTTTATGCAATTTTTTGCATGTAAAATTACATAATTTTATGTAAACTTACACAATTTTTAACAGTGCAGGTACTAAGGCTTACACTCCTAAAGGGAAAGCCGGAAAAAGCCTTAAAATATAACCAAATTAAGCATCAAGCCACTCGACATTTCTGGAATGTTCTATGCAATAACTAAATATATAAAGTTTATCTTTTAGTTCCAGCCAGATGTTACGTAGTGGTTACGTAACGGGGCAATCCGGATGAAACAAACGTATTATACATTTGTCCGGATAAGGGAAAAAGGATTATATCAAATTTCTATGATTTCCACTAATTTTAACTTGCATTTTGGGCAAGTATTATCATAACAGATAGAATCTACCAACTGCTTGTCGCCCGCGCAGATCGTAAAAGCTGATGAAAGGAATGTGCGATAATCTGGAGGACGAGGCAAAAGAGGGGTGTTGTGACGTGTCTGTGTCTATTTGTGGCATCGTAGCTCCTAAATTTAATGTCCGACTTCGATGCGGTTCTTTTAAATCGAAAGTCTTGTCTGTCGGTATGGTTCGTAGCTATATTTGATGAAAATCGGTTCAGCCGTTCAAATATTATTGGGGGTGACATCTTGAAAGTCGGAGTTGCGACCATTTACCATCAGGTGGGCCGTACCGCCACTGCTAAAAAGAAACGCTGAAAGAAACTCATTTACACAGTATTGGTCATCTACGCGCCAAAAGGGCTTTGTCAGCTTACAAAGATATAATTTCACAATATAACATGTACAGCTTGCGAACGAGTGCCAAATACAATTTACAGAAATAAGTAATAAAATATGTATAAATAAATAAAATAAGTCTTGAGAAACCGAGCCGAGCTGACCAGTCCCTACTGGCGGCTCTCGTTCACGAATTGATGCGTGGATCAGCCATCGCTGAACTCAACCATATTAGAGGGAATCCAGCGACCCGACCTACGACGCCACCACCAGTCTGGACATTTTAGTGAGCATGCCAGGCTTGGGCTCACAGACCTTACTAAGAGGGAATACTAGGTTAATTTGTTTGTCACCCATTGATCGCAGTCCATAATCCTATCCAAACTAATATTATAAATGCGAAAGTGAGTTTGTATATTTGTTTGTTTGTTTGTAACGCTTTATCTACTGAACCAATCTTCTTGAATTTCGCATACACATAGTTAGGAGTGAGTCCTGAGAAGGACATAGGGGACCTTTTATCCCAGAAAATGTACTGATCCCGTAGGAGTTGCAATACGTGAGCGAAGCCGCGGATAAAAACTAGTCCCAACTAATATTTAAATGCGAAAGTGAGTTTGTATATTTGTTTGTTTGTTTGTACCCTCTTCACGCTTTATCTACTGAACCAATCTTCTTGAATTTCCCATACACATAGTTAGGAGTCCTGAAAATGACATAGGGGACCTTTCATCCCAGAAAATGTAGTGATCCCGTAGAAAATGGGATACTCGAGCAAAGCCGCGGGTAAAAACGCTTTAATAAAAACGCGGTCACAGATGTTTTAACGTTAAGTCCGCCACTAGGTACGGACTGGGTCCAAAAAATATTATGTTATTAGTCCGTCAGTTAGATTAATCAAAAACTAGCAGTCCACCCCGGGTTCGCCCGTGGTACACACAAAGCCTATGTCACTCGGGGACAGTGTAGCTTTCCAACGGTGAAAGAATTTTTTAAATCGGTCCAGTAGTTTCGGAGCCTATGCAACAAACAAACAAACAATCAAATCTTTCCTCTTTATAATATTAGTATAGGTATAGATAATGGACACGTATTTTTCGGTTCATCAAAGTTGTAAAATTCACAATGATATGTACGTTGCATTTTCGGAGTGGGGCCATTACCGTCACCGTCTAGTGAAAATGGCACTAGATCGTGACGTCATGCGAAATTTAAATGCGCTGTATCTTCTTCATTGTTTGCTAATCAGAGAAAAGAAAAAATACATATACAATTTTAATAATTTAATAATTTACCTAATGAGCCAAAAATATATGTTTTGCAAGACAAAGCAGAAGACCGTGTTTACCTTAGAGAAGCATTAACCAAACATGTAAAAACATTATTATATACCGCTAAAGCTCAGTTAAGTAATTCTTTTAAATTTGTATGGTGCAAAGATGGAAATGTATGTGCTAGGAAAACCGAGAATAGTAAGATTTTTTATATCCGATCAGTTCAAGATATAGATCGTATCCTACCACAGTCGAATGATATTCCAAACCGTTCATAAGTAGGAAATAGGTACTTCCTTACCGTTTTTTTCGTTTGTACACTACCTTTGTTTGTTAAATAATGGATAGTAACTTAACAGAATTATTTAATTGCACTTCTATAAACGATTTTGTTCATAAATTGCCTAATAACAGTCATCTCAGTATTTCATGTTTGCACATAAATATTCGATCAATGATAAAGAATTTCACGAATTTACAACAGATTATTCATAACTGTAGGATACCTATAGATGTCATAATTATTACTGAAGCGGGTATTTCCTCAAATATTTTACGGCTTTATAATTTATCGGGTTATACTATGTACTCGGCGTTACGTTCTAATAAACGAGGTGGTGGCATTCTTGTTTATGTGAGATCACATTTTAAATTCACTCCAATTCACTATTCTACCTGGTCATTTGAAAACATAACTGGTATATTAAAAATAAACCCAGATCAGGAGGTAGTTCTGTGTGCTGTGTATCGACCACCCCGTTATAATAAACGTTTGTTTGTTATGGAGTTGGACAAATATATCACGGAATACAGTTCAAAACAAAACTTGTTGCTAGTTGGTGACACAAATATTGACCTAAAACGCATTGATTCACATAGAAATTCATTTCTAGAAACACTCAGCGAGCACGGACTAATGTGTGGTATATCAGAATACACTAGAATCGAAAAGAAACTAAATAAAATAACAAAATCTTGTATTGACCACATTTTCACTCGTTTACCCACATTACGTCCGTACACGGCAGTGTTAGATATCGTACTGGCTGACCACCGAGCTATCGTTCTCGCATGCGTCGACGATGCAGCGCAGACGCCTTGCACTGTACAGGATGTACCAAAGCAAGTTGTTGACTTTGACGTTCTTCATAAGGAATTGAAAAAGGTAAAATGGTTGCAAACTAGCGATATGACTTCGTCAACCGATATTTTGAACTTCATTAGATCTTCCTTTCAAAATGCGACCGCGGCGGCAACCACTGCACAAATAATGAACCGTAAAAAGAACTCCTGTCGCTTTAGAGTCCCTTGGGTCAATGACAATGTCACACGATTATGCGATAAAAAAAATAATTTGTTTAAATTATGGCGCAAGAATCCTTATGATTTTAAGCTGCGATTAGAGTATAATAAAACACGAAACAAATTACATAAACTTTTGGAAATAAGACGAAATAAATATTATATGAAAAAAATTCAAGAAAACTTTAATAATACAAAAAAAGTGTACCAGATAATAAATAATATGTTAGGTCGAGAGACACTGTCAATTGATGAAGTGGTACTAAGAGCATTTGAGACACAGGGTCTCACAACAAAATGTATTGTTGATACTTTTGCTACCAGATTTGATAAGGTGGTCAAAGATATTATTCCCAACTGTAGCACAAAGTTAATAGACAGAAGTGGTAATTGCAGTTCCGCCGACTGTAGTATTTATTTTAAAAAGGCTACGGAAGTGGAAGTTCACAAAATAATAAAAAATCTAAATCCGAGGAAAGCTCCTGGCCCAGATAACATAAAAACATCAGACATCAAAAGTATAGGATGCGAAGTATCAGGGTCTATCGCGGATCTAATTAATTCTAGTGTCAAGGAAGGATCATACCCTGACGATTTAAAAATTGGATGTGTTCGACCTTTACATAAAAAGGGGAAGCGAGACGATTATGCAAACTACCGTCGAATCACACTGCTTTCATCTATAGACAAAGTTGTAGAAAAATACATTAGTGAACAATTACAAACTTTTTTTTAGGCTTAATGGTATTATATATCAAAATCAATTTGGATTTCAGATGGGGAAGGGCACATCCGATTTACTTATTAAATTCACTGATGAAGTTAATTCGTACCTAAATAAAAGACTGCATGTATGTGTTCTCTTTATCGACTTTTCGTGTGCTTTTGATACACTTGACCATGAAGAATTAATATCTAGTCTAGACAAATGTGGCATACGCGGACCCGTCCTCAAGTGGTGCAGTAGTTACCTCCAAAATAGAAAATTCCAGGTGAAGGTAAATGACGTTTACAGTGAACTGATAGACAGTACAGAAGGCACGGCCCAAGGATCCGTGCTTGGACCCCTCCACTTCTTGTCCTATGTCAACGAAATGCATAAGTACGTCCAATATAGTACATGCTATCAGTTCGCTGATGACACCTGTTTAGTGGCTGCTGATAAAGACCCTAACAAGGCTTGTGAAATGCTGCAATCAGATTTCGATACTCTTCTAAAGTGGTGTCACGATGTAGGATTAGTTGTTAATGCTGTTAAAACCAAACTATTGCCCATTAAATCACCTTATATTAAAAGTGTTCCCTTAAAGGGTGTTATAGCTCATGACCATAAATGTCTACACTCACCTGCGTCAACTCAGTGCAGCTGCACTCCTGTTGATGTGGTAGATTGTCAAACATATTTAGGCCTTCAAATCGATAGTAAATTTAATTGGTGCAACCACATCGAACATGTGTGTAGTAAGTTAAGACAGTTTTTGGCAAATATTATAATACTTAAAAATAGGATTCCATTTAAAGTTAAGATAATGCTTTATAACTCGCTAGCTGAATCTTACATTCACTACAGTTTATGTAGCTATGGCCGTACATATAAAACTTATTTAAATAAAATTTACAACCTACAACTTCGAATATTAAAAAATATTGTATCAAGTAAAGTTAGAAATCAATATAGTGACGATCATGCTGGCCTTTTTAAACACTGTAAAGTATTGCCCGTCCATTCACAAGTAAAATATATTTTATTAAAAAAACTATTCTTTATAATCAATAATCAGCCACAACCGGAACACTCTGTATACACGCGATCAGTAGCTCAGCGTCAACTGAGGAGCGGACCGGTTCGAGTAAACAATGAATACGGTAGACGAACATCAGATTATATTGTTTGTCGGCTCATTAATAAACTACCAATGGATTTAAGGGATAAAATGACGAAACAAAATATTAAGTATAAACTTAAAGAGCACTTCCTTAGTTCCCTTCAAAATATATATGCAGGTTGTGGAGATAAATAAATAATAACCGAACAGTATGTATTTGTCCAAATCCTCTCTTTCTGTATGTGTCATGGTGTATTACTTACCTACATATATATACGTATATTTTTATTGTTTGTGTCTTATATAAGATTTGTATATTGATTGGCGTAAACTTAATTCTTAGTATAATCTCAAACCTTCGTGGTTTTTCTATGCTAAGTCAACTGATTGTTTTGTAAGATCTTTCATGTGATAATAAAAAGAAAAAAAAAAAAAAAAATTTTAGTCCACATCCATATTGTTATTTATTAAACCATTGTCCCATACTACAAACCATTTTCACTATGGGACTATAAAGTTTTAATAAATAAATAAAATGTTCATTAGATATATTATTAGGACAAACAGATAACCAATATTTATTGAAGACCGCGTTTGATGATTTGGATTTGCTGCGCGATGTCTTTGGTCGCCTTCCACTTATAGCAGACTGATTCTATGTGTTTTCTCAAATCACACACATAAAAACGGTACGCTATAATAATGTTCTGTAATTTATTTTTTTTTCAATAAAGTGTATTGTATTGTGTATTCTATGGATTCTTGATACTGTAACACTAAGGTTACACTATCATTCTGGCATCAGTCAAGTCCATCAGTCTGAAATGATGTGACTGACGCCAGAATGGTGGATGTTTTTCACGGTTACACGGTCAATCCAGAATGACAGCAGACTGATATAAAGTACGTGTACGGCAAAGAGCTATAATGAACCTTATTTACATTGGTGTACGGTGTGTAGTAAAGTAACTAAAGTACGGTGACTGACGCAAGAATGATACGAGTGGGTTACGCGATCAGTCTCCCATCAGTCTTTCATCGTTCAAAATAATTTTAATTTTCATCAGTCAGAACCATCAGTCTGTCATTCAGCGGGTTAAACGATCATTCTCCGATCATTCTGATCGGACTGATGTAATTGACTGATGCCAGGATGATTGGGTAACCTTGCTCAGACAAGTGCCTTGACAAAAGATAGAGGAAAATGGAAAAGACTCACATGCTGTCCCGACCCCACGTAAAGTGGGATAAGGTGAGGAAGAAGAAGAAGTTTGATTCTTGATACTCGTTTTGATAAAAAAAAATGTCGTACCACTGACCCAACATTTTTTTCATGTTTGTAAGTGCCATCACTGGAGTCAGATTTTTCAAGCTCTCTACAGCCATCTGACATAATTTGACTACTGCCATCTAACGATGCAGCACTTAGGAGCTCAAGAATTTTTATGCCACTTGTGGTCACCCATCCAAGCACATACCATACCCGGTGTTGCTTCACTTGCAAACGCGCTACCGAGCTTCTCAAAAAGAGTAAAATATTACACTTTATATCTATACAGGGTAACTTTTAATTAACTGGAAACATTTTTGGAGCAAGTTCAGTCTATGATACTGAACTAATGTCTATAAAAAAATTTTTTGAAAATAAAAATAAAAATTTCGTCCTTCCATACAAAGGAATTATTGTTGGAAAAACAGAGATTGGTCGCTTAGGTGACACACTACCATGGATCGCAAATCGTAATCATCACTTTATCTACTTACTTTCATATTAATCCGCTAGATGACAATAAGTCAAATTAGACACTTTTTTCTAAATGTCAAAACAAACATTATCTATGCGATTTGTATGAAATACAAAACCATGACGTCATAGATATTTGGAGTCAAATAGCGCTTTTAATATCAGTTTTTCTGCATTAAAAATCTAAAATCATATTGAAAATGTATATGATCACTGACAAGTGACACTATTGTGTAACGTTTTATTCTCTTGACAGTACCAAATAATTTATTTTTGACCCAGTCATCTACCCAATTATGTCCTATGTTTCTTTTTCACGCAATCCCAACACGTCTGCACTTTATTCTTCTCTTTTTATTATTATTTTATTAATCACTCGTTTGACAGGCTCACGTTCTCTTACTTGACGGTGATGACTGAAAATCAGCGTTTGCTCCCTGAGCAAGTGTCTGAGTCATTACCTACCTACAGTCAGTACCTACACCAAATGTCGACGTATATTGTTAATATTTAGTCTTAATTTATGTATAGTATGTGTGTGCCTCAGTTACACAAATAAAGTAATTATCTATCTATCTACAAAATCCGTTTGGCTGAGCGCTGATTTGTATGGGAGGACGAAAATTTTTATTGATTTTTAATAACTTTTATTATAGAAAGTAGTTCAGTATCATGGACTGAACTTGCTCCAAAAAAGTTGCCAGTTTGATTAAATTTACCCTGTATATTTATTTTCCAAAAAAAAAACGTTCTTTTCCAACGGACGCAGTAAAGTGTGAAATAAATCAGACTCGGCTATTTAGTGACTTATTCTAGGTCTGGACTAGATAACTTTTAAAAAATCTAAATCTTTTTTGTTCTTCATCTTACCACATTCTGAGTAACATCTTAGTCTTTTACTACTTCAGAGCCTGGGGCAGCCCAGGCTCCAAAGCTTTCCTGCTTTTTCTTCTCCAAATATTTTTCCTTGATGCAATTCAAGGATGCTGAAGACCATGAGAAATCTAGCAGAAATAGCCGGCAGATGTTTGTGCATAGTCTTTTAGTTTAGTCGCATTTTACGACATCTATAGGAAGAAATGGAGTGATCTTGTAAGAGTATGACAGATGTATTATCACGTCTTTATCCCTAACGGGGCAGACAGCATGATTTTGCGGCTCTAAGCAGACAGAGCCCAGAGACGCAACATCCAAAGGCCACTTTTAGCGTTATGTTGGGCGAGTAGATAGAAAATGAATCCAAATAGTGATGAGTGGCTAGTCGCATCGCCTATTAATATTTTCACCCATTCGCTCGGGAAAAAAGCAGCTGGTACATTCTAAGTTTTTATTTTCTTTCAGACCAACCTGAAAGAGTGTCTGCGAAACGAATGTATAGTTTCGTAGTAGTGTACTCGTAAGCATTAATGATAGTCCACTTCTATGAAGTGCCATAGCTGTGACTCTGCCTAAAATGATGCCCAGTCGAGTACGAGAAAAATATAGAGGTTAGCGTGTGTACATAAACTTGTGAGAAGAGAATGAATAATGCATTCCTGTCCAATTTATATTGTAAAACAGTCTGATAAGCTAAACTTGTGCTTTGCGGTTATATTTTCATTTTTAACAAGCTTTTGCAGAGATTTTCTTAGTTATATCTTTCTTAGTTTCGGATTAAAGATAGGATAGACAGGCGTTGATTTTGATAGAGATATGTTTGTATATCCTATTAATGTATGTTGTATATGTTTATTATAATTATTGTACATAAATATGTTAATTATATTGACCACCCCGCACTACCTAATTTCCCATTACTTTTTCCATTTAAGCGACGTTGCCTGCAAGAAATTGCTTAGCGATAAGGTCACCTTTTGCGCATTACCTAGTTTTTGATATAATTATGTTCTTTAATTATTTTTCTTTTGTTGCAAGTATGAGGGCAAGTGCCCTCGACAAAAGACTGAGACGGGTCGATCTCCGCCCCGCGCGCCTCTCAAGGCCCCCGCGCACATCCAGGCACCCACACATAGCCGCAAGCGATTTTACGTGCACACATGCTTAAGTGTCGTTTCTTTTCGCGTAGTGTATTATATTCTTTGCTTAAGGTACACTTTGCAGCAAGTCAGTGTAAGTGGCGTCCAGGGTTCATCAGACCATAACTTCGTTACTGATCGAGACGAGTGCAGCCTTAATGGCCGATTGATAACCCTGTGTATCGATTTTACACGTCGTAATCACTTGTCGTTCTCATCTGACTTTAGAAAAAGAGAGTAAAGTTTTAGAGGTATTTTATATACCTTCAACATACATAAAAGTACGACTGTCTCCATGGTGCAGCGGTCAAGGCATTTGCCTTTTGATCTGGAGGACGTGGGTTCAAACTGGGAAGCATACTTTGTAAAAAGTTGTTTCCAGTCTGGTTAGGACATTGCAGGCTTGAATCACCTGATTATCCAAGAGTAAGATTATTCCTAAGGCACGTAAAATTGTGGGTCCCGTACCTATGCCATCTAGCGTTTGGCTTCTATCCTATAATTGGCTCTGGTCTACTCTTTGGGTTGCGGAGGTGAGACGGCAATCGCTCTGTGTAAAAACCAGTAACCTCGTCAAATCACCTAGGTAAAAAAGCGGACCCCGGGCTATAAAGCGTTACCGCTGAGGATACAACCGGGAATACGGGAGGACGATCATGATGAACTTGTAACGATGTTGCATGCTACCTGCATGCTGCATCTTTCGAAACCTCATTTCTTCATCTAATCCTGTCCGTTTTTAGGGTTCCATACCCAAAGGGTGCAAACTAGACCCTATTACTGAGACTCCGCTGTCTGTCCGTCTGTCTGTCCTGTCTGTCCGTCTGTCTGTCTGTCCGTCTGTCTGTCCGTCTGTCTGTCCGTCTGTCTGTCCGTCTGTCTGTCCGTCTGTCTGTCCGTCTGTCTGTCCATCTGTCTGTCCGTCTGTCACAGGGCTCTATCTCTTGAACCGTAATAGCTAGACACTTGAATTTTTCACCGATTATGTATTACCACAGAATACAGTAAGAGTAAACAGAAGGGACTCTTCTAAGGTACGCGCAATATACGTCCCCGTTCCCCGCACCCGCACCTCTCCCCCGGTTCTTGACGGCCAACGTGAGAAATCGAGGCGGAAACGGGGGAGAGGTGCGGGGACGGGGAACGGGGACGCCTGGGTGACGCATATTGCGCGTACCTTAGGAGTTTCCGGCCTGTGGTATTACTGTGGCCGCTATAACAACAAATACTAAAAATAAAAAAAAGTTATTAAATAAAGGGGGTCGTCATATAAGAAACGTGTTTTTTTCAGCGCTTTTAACTCGATCTTCATAATAGCATCAACTAGATACTTTAATTTTTTACCTATTATGTATAACTATGACTACTTTAGTAGAAAGTACTTTGTGAGAAGGCTTATTATAGGACCGAAGACTATCTTAAAGACAAAAAGGTCTGGCTTGAGCTTGGCGCGGGTCCCTCTTAAAGGTTTGTGTACTTAGACATGTCATAATTTAGGTACATTGGTACATACTAAATTTACAAATTGACATTATTTTAAATTTCGTAATTCTTATAATTCAATTTAATTATGACATAATAAACAATGTAATCTCTGTCCATCTATATAACTAATTTTAAGTTTTTAGTTTGTTAAGTTGACGTCTTTGGAGAAAACGTGCAGTGCAGTTTGTTGCCGCTTCTTCTGCACTTGCGTGCGTAAACTTAGCTTTAAGTAACGATTTGACGTCAACATTTGTGCAAAACAAAACAAAGTGACTATTATTAAGAGGTATTATAAATATCCTATGATAATAAAGATATTTTGAATTTTTGAATTTTGACTTTAATAACAAATACTAAAAAAAAGATAAAGTTAAAATTAAAGGCGGTCGTCATACAAGAAACGTGTTTCTTCAGCGTTTTAGAACATTGTACGGAGGTACGGAACTCTTCATGTACGAGTCCGACTCGCACTTGCCCGTTTATTCATTTCAAATTTCCTTTCATTCCATTTTCAAATCATTAACGCACCCCTCTTGGTTTCACGCCTCCTGATTTTGACTCATTCCACCATCATCTCTTACGCTGATAACTTGATCTGCGATCTGATTTAATACAATCTGTCGTTGTATGTATATCTTCCACCTCTATCTCCTACTCTACTAGTCTCCTACTATCTTCTATGTGGGAACTTGGTACAGTAGATTCGGAGCAAACTGGCTGTGACAGACGAACGAACAGACAGACAGACGCACGAGTGATCATATAAGGGTTCCATTTTTTCATTTTTTGTACGGAATCCTAAAAATACGTATACAATATTCTTTCATAATCTACCTGACGAGTCAAAATATATTCTTTTTAGTCCACACCACATCCGTATTAGAAACAAACACTAAACAAAGCTACATACAAAATAAGCACAAACGTTATATTTGAGCTCTGCACCGCAAAAACTGAGGACCCTCTCAAAATAGCAACTCTGACCCTTTAACTTTGTTGTGGATATATTATATTATATATTGCAGTAAATAATATGATTAAAGCAGTAGAGTTATTATGTATTTTAAAGCAATGTGCGGTATAGTTTCCGGTCTAAAATAGGACCACTTCATATCATCCTGTGGTCGTAAAGCAACTAAAGGAAGGGGCAATTAAGGCTGTACCTGAATTTTCCGGGGTCCAGTGCTGCCCCCATTTAAAATAAATAATTTCAAGGGAAACGGAAACATCATTTAAAATGTTGTTTCTACCAAGCCCTAGATAACCCTTTAAACTATTTTTAATATACTGTTTACAGTTTAAAGTGAGAACACTAAGCTTTACTACGCACATTTGCAAAAAACGGGCACTTTTGGCAAATGTGCGTAGTTAAGCTTAGTGTTCTCACTTTAAACTGTAAACAGTAGTTCATAAAATCGTTTGAAAAGTTTTACAGGGTGACTTTATCTCCACCAGCCAAATTTTTGGAGCAAGTTCAGTTCATGATACTACTAATTTCTATAAAAAAATTATGAAAATAGATAAAAAAATTTCGTCCTTCCATAAAATCAGTTGGACTGAGCGCCAATCTGTATGGGAAGGCGACATTTTTTTATCGTTTTTCGTTAATTGTTTTTATGGACAGTATTTCAGTATCGTGGACTGAACTTGCTCCAAAAATTTGGCTGGTGGTTAAAAAGTCAGCCTGTATAGGGCTTGGTGGATTTTTATTAAAAATTATATCTCCGTTTCTTTTAAAATTATTTATTTAGAATGGGGGCAGCACTGGACAAAAATTTAGGTACGGCCTTAAGGCCGTATCTGAATTTTCCGGGGTCCAGTGCTGCCCCCATTTTAAATAAATCATTTAAAAGAAAACGGAGACATTATTTAAAATTTTGCAACTACCAAGTCCTAGATAACCCTTCAAAGTATTCTATGAACTACTGTTTACAATTTAAAGTGAGAACGTTAAGCTTTACTACGCACAATTGTGAAAAACGGCCACTTTTGGCTATTGTGCGTAGTAAAGCTTAACGTTCCCATTAATAACTGTAAACAGTAGTTCATAAAATACTTTAAAGAGTTATCTACGTAAGTACCTACTGAAAAAAAATGCATTAATATATTAATTAAATAAAAGAAAACAGTTTTCAAAGCCGTTAAATTAAAATAAGTTTACCGTAATTACATGACTGTTTGCATAGAACCTTTGTACAAAAATCTCAGAAAGACTGTATTTAAATAAAAAATGTTTTTTCTTAATATTTACACGCTCTTATGATTTCAGAAATAGCGGCGAAAATGGCTTGACACGAGTTTTCTAACGAAATATTTCCTAGAGCTCCCTGAGGACGAATACGTTGAAGGAAAAGGTCTTTTATAACAGTTTTTACGCCTGGCTTTACGTGTATTTTATTAACTTTTTATCTTTAACATAATACGTAGTAATATTAAAGCTTACATCATTTTAAAGATTTTTGTAGTCATATAATTCTTAACCCCTAGCAAAAAAGGGGAGTGTTATAAGTTTCAAGCTAATGTCTGTCGGTCTGTCTGTCTGTAGCGCCCGAATGAATGGACTGATTTCGATGCGGTTTTTTTTACGTGAAAGCTAGTTCTCTTGCGGTAGTTTTTAGCTATGTTTGATGAAAATCGGCTCAGCCGTTTAAAAGTTATTGGGGGCTTAACGCTTAAAAGTCTAATAGATGGCGCTACGGATATCAAGTCGTATCGGTAGTTCCGCTACTCATCACTAGATGGCGTTCTTGACAGCCGGGGTTTTTTTTAACTTGCCTAGCAAATAAACTTGTTCTTTGCTTTTCTTTTCGTAGCTTGGTGTTTATATATCTTCCCTGGCCGTTTTTGGCTATGGTGACTGTCTTCGTTTAATAACAAACAAAAATTCATTGTTGACGTCGTTCATGTGCCCTGATGTGGCTGACATACCCTATTTTTGAAGTGAATGTACGTGCACAGTTCGGACACGTCAATGTGCGACCGACAAAGTGGAAGTGTCTTGAGGAGGGTGGTTTGTTTTTAATCGCATCTCGCTTTAAGTCTTGTTCATGCCTCCTGTGGTCTTCAAATACATCTACATTATGTTGGACTAAGCGTCTCCACTCGGCCCTTTGTGCAGCCAAACTTTCCCTTGTATAGAGTTAGTGGCCTATATTTAATACTACAGGCGTAACTCGCGGCTTCGCTTGCATTTATCAATAGATACTTATGTGTTATTTATTGAGCAAGTGAGCGAACCGATTTAAGTTCTTTATTTCAGGTTTAGTAAAAATTCTTTCGTGTGTCCGTTTTCCAGTTTTCGATTGTTCTCGCCTACATGTCGCATTTCTCAACCGATTCTCATGAAATTTTGTGAGCAGGTTCGATAATTATGTAGAACTAGCTTTTGCCTGCGGCTTCGCTCGCGTATCCCACGGGAACATTACTTTTTTCCGGGATGAAAGGTACCCTGTGTCCTTCTCAGTACTCCTAACTATGTGTATGCGAATTTTCAAGAAGATTGGTTCAGTAGATAAAGCGTGAAGAGGTTACAAACACACAAATATACAAACTCACTTTAGCATTTATAATGTTAGTTAGGATTTTTTTGGCAAGCCAGTTTTTCGTAATTTTTCAAAATGGTGACAATATGAGTTGAAAACTTAAAATAAATAAATAAAATAAAATCAATTTATTTCAGGTTACCATATGACCCATATTTAAAATGTTTACATGTCAGTCGCTGTTACAATCTACAATTACAATTTATATATTTATATACCTATCTAGTTAAAATTACAATTATAACATTTATTAAACAATTTGTCAAAAAAATAAATGATTATTTTTATTAAATTAAATATTAAGTAAAAATTAAAATTGCCTTTCAAATTGGCGACATTGGACATGCCTGTCACAGCAGTGACGGATGTAGGGGCAATCCAGTCTTCTGGCAATCATCGCCAGGACGGTATTGGAGCTGGCTCGCACCCTGTTTACCAGGGACGCGACACGCTTGCGCATGGTCGCGTGGAAGCAATCTGTTTGCGCGTACGCAAACATCCCTGATGCGCTACAGAAGCGGGGCAGTCCCAACACCGCCCTAAATGCGTTATTGAACTGCACTCGGAGAGCGCTATAGAATCTCTGCGAATATATAGCCCATAGGCTGCACGTGTACAGTGAAGTGCAGTACGCTCGGAACAAAGTGATTTTCACCTCGTCCGAGCATCGTGCAAACCTTCGGGATAGCATATTCGCCCTCCTCGATAGCGCTCTCCTCTCTCGCTCCATGTCAGCATGGTCTTTGAGATCAGCCGTAACTATATGCCCTAGGTAGGTAAATTGGTCCACTCTCTCTAATGGGACCCCATTTAATGGAACAGCTGGTAGTTTAGGCGGGCATCTAGCACTGGCCGTCTCAAACACCATGTATTTACTTTTAGCCACGTTGTATTTCAATCCGTGCTTTCCAACATATTCCTCACAGGTTTTCAACAGCTCTCTCAGGCCACAAATTGACGCACTCAGCAGCACGACGTCATCAGCATAACTAAGGTTATTAACGCACACACCATCTACATGACAGCCGACATACTGGCTGCTAAGCGCGACAATCAGTGCGTCCATATATAAATTGAAAAGCGAGGGCGAAGATAAACCGCCCTGCCTTACACCGCAGTCCAGCCTGTAGGGCTCCGACATTGCCCCCGCCCATCTAACGTAATTGATCTGGTGCATATACCAATACTTAAAGATGTTCAAAAGTTCTAGTGGTAAATTTATGGCCTCAAGTTTCTTCCACAATATTTCATATACTACTAAATCAAAGGCCCGTGACAGATCGAGGAAACAAGCATAAACGGGAGTTTTACGAGCTGTGTAGTATCTGACGGTGTGCTTGAGACACAGTATTGCACTCTCTGTCGATATCTTAGGCCTAAAACCAAATTGATTATCGTGTAGGTGCAAGCACTTGTTTAACTGTGTGTTAAGCAAACCGTCAAACACTTTGGCTATAATCGTGGCTAGAGAAATAGGCCTATAGTTACTCCTGTCTGCCAGGTCCCCGGTTTTATTCTTCACTATAGGTACTACCACAGTTTTCATGAAGTCAACAGGCAGGTAAGAGTGGCTCACACACAGAGAATAAAGCATTGCCAGTAGTCTGGGTGCATGCGGGCCAGCGTGTTGCAGGTGTTCAATGCTGAGGCCATCATGACCAGGGGATTTGCCTCTCGTCATGCCCTTAATGATTTCGGCTACCTCTTTTGCTCGAAACTGCACCTTAACTTCTCCTTTTGGCCTCTCAGCATTCAACACCCCCAACATTGGGTCTAAAGTAGACTTGACCAAAAAGTGATCCTTAAATACATTTGCAATAGCTTCATGGTCACTCACTCCACCAATACTCACAGGGAGACCAGGTATTGCATTTATTCTCTTCGTACTTTTCCAAAAGTCACGAAAGTTCCCTTTGGAGTGTTTCTGGGCAAGGGCATCCATCTTTATTTGCTCTTGATGGTCTTGGCACCATTTTAAACGCGACTTAAACATCTTTCTTGTTTTACACATTTCATCATAAAAACGTCCAGATTTAGGCCTACCATTTACTACCCATTCAGTGAGACATCTCCTGGCCTCCCTGTGAGCCCTGCTTACATGCCTGTTCCATCCAACTATGCGCGGCCCGTTCCCCCCCGCCCGCGCACTCCCCCGACTCGCCACAGACGCGTCACGAAGGGCGGCCACAATGTCCGAGTAGAGCTTGTCCAACACACGCCGGTGACTAAGATCACTACAGTACTTATCAGCGCAGTTTACACACTCTATTGGAAAGTCAATTAACTTTAGCCTATTATGACACTGCATGGTAAATTTTGCAACCTGATCTTCATTTCTCTCCCCCCAAATAACATTCTTACCCTCTACAGTATTTTTGTGGGGTAGAATAGGTGTTAGTAAATTCAAGTCACATTCTATTATAAGAGGGAAATGGTCCGACCATAATGTGTCATACTTAACAAAAGCATTTACTACAACTCGTTTTGCCGATTCGGTAGTTAAACAGTGATCCAACCAACTGGATGCACCATTTATGTCACTGACATATGTGACAGTGCCTGAATTCTCACCCAATAATTCGACATCGACACATGACCAACTCTGCTCCTTACAATAAGCTGAAAGTTCTGTATAAAATAAGTTAGATATATCTGCATTATAGTCACCCAGCATAAAGACAGAGTCAATGCCATATTCGTCAACTATAGCGCTTACCGAACTCAAACAGTCTGTGAATTCTGGTAGATTGTCCCTGGAGTTCGTTGGCATGTAGACACTCATCACTATCACTTGCCGGTCACTAGTTGTAATCTTAATGGCACACACACGGTCGTTGTCACACTGCACAACAGTCACTTGCCTAAAGACGCTGCTGTTCCACATCAAAGCTACGCCACCATATGGTCTCCCGACGAGTATACCGGCAGAAGTGTCGACCGCCGACTTTCCCGTATAACCGAAACCGTTATGTATAGTGCTGAGATATGGTACATCCTCCGGCAGCAACCACGTCTCCTGCAAGGCTATCAGATCGCACGTTTGACACAGCTCCCTAACACTGTCCACGGAACGTTTGACACCCCTGCAATTAAAGCTAGTAAACCGATATGGCTGTTTATTCATTATTTACTTTCTTTTGGCCGTCCACAGGCTCAAGCCTATTCGTAATCCGATGCTTAAAACTAACAAAACGCCTGAACACAATACCCTGTGGCCAAATGTTTGCGTCCAAATATAATGATAATTTCGATTCCGATATAAAAAATTTGTATGCCTTATGATTTCTTTCCGTTTTCATATTTATTTTTTCCAAAAATACCACTTCTTGTGTTTTACCTCTAATATAGTTAATTATATCATCATCTGTTGTTTCTTTGTGTATATTTGTGATAAACATCGGAATTTTTCTATCTGCCGCCTTAAAATTACATTCGGCATCTCGGGCCCTACCAGATTTGCCCGCATAACGATAGTTATTTACTTGTTTTCTACGATATGACACTTTTTGCCATCCCTCTTCCTGTTTATTTACATTATTTTTCTCACGCTGCAGTGACAACTCGTTAACAATAGTCGTCAGCTGATTAGGTACCGCTACTTGTGTTTGCACCGGGGTCGAGCGAGACGGCGTTATAATCGGTAGCGGTGCAGACTGTGCTTGCACGGGGCTAGAGTGAGACGGTGCTATTGGTAGCGGCTCAGGTGACCGTATTGCTGCACTCTTTACTTCATCGCATTTAAAATCGCGCGCCTCCGGAGCCGAGACAACACACCGTGGGCACTCCACAGCTGACGGTTGCAATGAGTCATCCTCCATTTGTTTACGATTCACCTGCATAATTTCTCTGTATTGCGGCTGATGTAATTTTTTCTTTAGGTCATTTTCGTTATTGTTAAAAGACTCATCAGCTGACGAATTTTGCAAGTGCGATAACCCCACAGGACCACTGTCTAATAGCCAGGCGCCTCGTTTGCTATTTACTTTAAATGCCGATGTAGGTGGTAGTGCATCGTTTTTAAGTTTAAGTAGTTCAGTTTTTAATTCATGTATTTGGTCCCGCGTAGCGTAAGTAGCTTTGACTTCATCTATCGCAGACTGCAGACCTGCTAGGTCCCGCAACAGCTTTGCGCAATCCAGATGCTCCATCTTCAGACCCGGAATGCGGTCTAGATTTCTAGCGACGAACACAGGAATTTCATCCTTTTCCGCGGATTTAAATAAGTTGATGATGTCCGCCAGATCTCTTTCTTCTTTACCTCTGTTTTTCCTCGTGATTTTGCGTAAATCTGTTGACACAGAGTCGAAGAGCAGCGATTTCGATCTTTTAATATCGGCGCTGCTGTATTTTGCACTGCAGATCCGCACAAGGGATATTTCATCCACCACCGACACACAATTCTGCAAGTATGCCAGCATTTCGTCAATTACAATATTACAATTGCTACACTTTACGGTGTTCGTCATTTTTAATCGTTTTTTTTTTTGACACAATTTATACGCTCCCGCCCGTTAGGGTGCGCGCGCGCGACTGGAACTAACCCCTTTAAAAATTACCATACTTACTACTTTAAAAATTACCATATTTCAGCCATTTCGAAAAATATTCAAAAATGTTTTAAAACTTTTTTGTTACTCAGACACAATTTTTTTGTCCGAACAACTTTTTCATCCGATAAAATTCAAGGGGTCAGTATGAGAGGGGTCAGTATGAGAGGGGTCAGTATGAGAGGGGTCAGTATGAGAGGGGTCAGTATGAGAGGGATCAGTATGAGAGGGGTCAGTATGAGAGGGGTCAGTATGAGAGGGGTCAGTATTTGAGTGGTCAGTATGAGAGAGGTCAGTATGAGAGGGGTCAGTATGAGAGGGGTCAGTATGAGAGGGGTCAGTATGAGAGGGGTCAGTATGAGAGGGGTCAGTATAAGAGGGGTCAGTAAGACACTCGCGAGGCCTACAGCTCAAAGAACTTCTAATATGTACCTCTATAGTGTATACCTACTTTGCGATGATGAGTTTGTATCCATTGCTGCACGTAGGCCTTCGCAAGGACTTTGGCATCCTTGGGTGACCATTGACATGCATAATATATTTGGAGAAGAAAAAGCGGAAAAGCGCACCCCGGGATCGCGCTAAGATAATGAAGAAGAAGGCAGAGGTATAATGGCCGGGCAGGAATCGAAGCAGAGGACCTTTCGGATTGGTATATGTTGCGCTTTGAAAACCTCTAGACCCCTACCGCTTCAATTATTAACTAAATACATAAGTACATACAAATTATCACGCCTATTTCCCACAGGGGAAGACAGAGAATATGGATCTCCACTTGCTACAATCCTGACAAACCTCTTTCGCTTCACGACCCATCACTCTCTTCATGCATGCACGCCGGTTACGGGTGCCTACTTCTGACGTCAAGAAAACCTAAAAGTAAATTAAGTGAGTTTAATTACACCTCATGATCCACCCAGGTGAACTGAAGTGAGAGCTAATAGCGTATTTATCCTATGGCTAAAAGCCATAACCTGGGGCAGTATAAGGGGCGGCAAGCTGCTTGGCTCATAGGGGTAGCGGGAGCGAAGTGGTGTACGTTCAACCTCCACAAAGGGAAAATCTTCCCGCCACGGATAGTGTTGCGTTGAATAAATTTTCCGGGGTCCAGTGCTGCCCCCACTTAAGGCCGTACCTGAATTTTCCGGGGTCCGGTGCTGCCCCCATTTAAAATAAATCATTTCAAAGAAAACGTAGATATTATTTAAAATTTGGCTACTAGTACTAGTTTAAATGGGGGCAGCTATGGACCCCGGTAAATTCAGGTATGGCCTTAAAATAAATCATTTCAAAGAAAACGGAGACATCATTTAAAATTTTGCTACTACCAAGTCTTAGATAACCCTTCAAAATATTTTATGAACTACTGTTTACAATTTAAAGTGAGAACGTTAAGCTTTACTACGAACATTTGCGAAAAAAGGCCACTTTTGGCAAATGTGCGTTGTAAAGCTTCATAAAATATTTTGAAGGGTTATCTAGGACTTGGTAGTAGCAAAATATTGTCTCCGTTTTCTTTGAAATGATTTATTTTAAATGGGGGCAGCACTGGACCCCGGATAATTCAGGTGCGGCCTTAAAGGGTGAATTCTGTCCATGTTACTAAACAACTTTCCCCAAAGAACTTATATTGAAATATGAAAAATATCCTTCCGGGACATGGCTGTTCACTACTCTGAACGTCAAAATGGTTCGATTGTGTAAATGTCAAAATGTACAAAATTTAATTGTTTAAATTTCGTAGCGACAAAATGACAAAAGTTCACATTGAATTTATGTTAAATCAGTGTTAAATCTTGCTTGTGTCAGGATATACAAATTTTACAATGTGTTGTTGGTACTTTAAACTTATTTTTCCTTTCACTCAGACCAGCAAAAACTTTTTTTTTTAATTTCTGTATAATAATTATTTATCGGAATCATCTGAGTCGTAATTATTATATTTATTTCTGGATAGACATATGTATTTATTTACCCGTGTGGTTCCGGGTTAGAATAGGACCACCTATCTCTTCCTGTGGATGTCATAAGAGGCGACTAAAGGACTAGGCACAAACATCTCGTGCTACATTTGCATTCCTAAGGAGGGACGACCTCCGTGGCGTAATGGCAGTAATGGTTAACACGCTAGACCGCTAATCCGGAAGTTCTGGGTTCGATCCCCAGCCAGGGCAAGTTGGTAAATGGCCTTTTTCAAATGGTCCTGGATCTTGGGTGTTTATCTATATATGTATTTATCATAAAATATAGTGTCGTTGAATTAGTATCCCATAACACAAGTTTAACACTTACTTTGGGGCTAGCTTAATCAGTGTGATTTGGCCCTATATATTTATTTATTTTATTTTAACGTTCAAAGAACCCACTCCGGTTATTTGATATATTTTATGTAGGTATTCTCTGTATACATTTTTCATGTACATCAATTTGTAAATAAATAACCTAATAATAATATGAATAGCAGCTCTAGTAAGCCCTGGGTTACTATCTAAAAATACGCCACACTGAAAACTTGCTTTTGGCCAACATTAACAGATTATAGGGCAAAGTTAACTAGAGATTACAACTTTGACCACAAGCCCACAGATAAGACGCTTAGCGGAACTCAAGATAAACCCATTTATAAGCCACTGTCGAGATATTTCCGAACCTAACCTAGTGTAGAATACATATTCTGTCAAATGTATCTTGTTTCATAATAAAAACCAAACCCACTGCACCGCGCACCGTCGCAAAGCGCGGGGCCGCAGATTTTAACATTATATTGCAAGTATCTCAATTTGTTTAGAAAAAACGCCTAGTCCAACAAACTGAAAACGCGTCAACGCGCGGGAGCGTCAGTATTTTGAACCGTGCAGTGGGTTCACCGCCTCAGTGTTGTGTTCTAATAATGATTTTTATTACAGGATTTATAGTCTTTCTTCCTTTATTTTTTTCTTTTTTGACAAATCACACTGATTAAGCTAACCCCAAAGTAAGTTATAAACTTGTGTTACGGGATACTAACTCAACGATACTATATTTTATGATAATTAAATATATACTCGTAGATAAACACCCAAGACCCAGAACAATTTGAAAAAGGCCATTTTCTAACTTGCCCTAGCTAGGGATCGAACCCAGAACCTCCGGATTAGCGGTCTAGCGTGCTAACCAATACGCCACGGAGGTCGTCAAAATATAGTAGTTAGGAGGTACAAAATTAACCTGTAGGTATAATGTTGTTCTTTTCTCCCAGACTAGCAGACCAGTATTATAAGAATTCTTCTTTTTCGTAATAAAAGTTGTTGAAATCATTTTCGCCGCTGTTTTAATTTGCACATCATTACTCCAAAGTACACGTCAAGATGTTCAGTGTACAGGGTGTTACTCATTGCTTATTCAAGGGGTGCGTCAGTAAGTTGGTGTGGGATGAAGTGGGGATCAAAGTTCGAGTCTTGGAAGTATTTAAAACAGCTAACTAGTAAAGTTGAGTGAAGAAAATTTACAATAATTGGACATTATTTAAAATTTCGTAATTCTTTAAATTATGACATAACAAACAATGTAATCTCAGTTCATTCACATATCTAATTTTAAGTTGTAGGTTTGTTAGTTGACGTTCTTGGAGAAAATGCTGAAGTGCAGTTTGTTGCCGCTTCTTCTGCACTTGCGCCTAGGAAGCGGTACTAAACTTAGCTGTAAGTAACGATTTGACGTCAACATTTGTACAAAACAAAACAAAGTGACTATTACTAAGAGATATTTTAAATATCCTATGATAATAAAGGTATTTCGAATTTGAATTGAAATTTTGAGAGGCTTCTTCTACAGGCATTTGGAATTTACAGATAGCTGTTAGTTTCATTGCACCAAAAACCTTATTAAATTTACCAACTAAACGTTGAGATATAAAAGCACAGCAACATATAATGTATGACGCAACAGTTATATTTATAAGTGGGACACAAGATAAATAAGACGAAAAGGGACTGAAAGCCTTGAATAATGAAAATGTGACGCAAACAATGATGTTACTCTTTCTCAAGATGTCGTTGAGGAGCTCGGTGGCCCCGTGGGAGTACGCATTGCTAGCGCTTTCACAAGTTAAGCAACCCCGGGCGTGGTCCGTACTTGGATGGGTGACCACAAGTGGTACAAAAATTTCTCGAGCTCCTCCGTGCTTCGGAAGGCACGTAAAGCCGTTGGTCCCGGTTGTCATCATTTTATGGCAGTCGTCAAGCTATGTCAGGTGCTTTTAGGCAGCCTGAAAAATCTCACACCAGTGTTGGCCACTTACACACACGAAAAAACAAAAAAAAGATGTCGTATTGTGGTCTTAGGTATGGACGATCAAATCCTAGAGGCCTTACCTCATACAAAAAAACGTACTGCTAGAAAGCCAAAATTCTGTAGGGTGACTGTAAAAGCGGTACGCGGTAACAGCATATCCGCGTTTCAGTGTCAAGCAACATTGAGCGTTAAGAGCCCGTATGACCCTAATAGTACTTAGAGAGATCTTAAATATTATCAATAGTAACGAAATACTCACTTAGAAATAAAAACGCAGCAAAGTTCAGTACTAACTATATACATTACTAGCTGTGCCCGCGACTTCGTTCGCGTGATTGTCGGAACGTAATGTTATATAGCCTAAAGCCTTCCTCTATAAATGGACTACCCAACAAAAAAATAATTTTTCAAATCGGACCATTAGTTCCTGAGATTAGCGCGTTTAAATAAACAAACAAACAAACAAACAAACAAACAAACAAACAAACAAACAAACAAACTCTTCCGCTTTATAATATTAGTATAGATGTGTTTCGAATACACGATTGCTTAAAATTTTCTCGATAGAAACATATTGCGAAGTTGCCTCCAAATCACCTCAGAATTATACAAAAACGAAAAGTATTCAAGAAATACAATAAATTAGCACTTGTAACTATGCATATAATTGTATTACACATAAGGCAGTCATAATATGTCTTACTTTTTAAATAACTCTTAAATATTCTTTGTAAAACGAAAAAAACCTCAAAACCAGCCTCATTGACCTGGCTCGCTGTCTCGCTTCGGCTAGAGTACATTTGTGTGCGTGGAAGCGGGAGCAAAACATAGATTATCCACATCAGGCCCAGCCTTAATACGACGTTAAATTCTAATTTGGTTTGACATAGAAATAGGTTGTCACTATCGGACGACTATTGTATTGTTTTATAGAGTAACTTCGCTGTATTATTTCTTGATGTCACTACTGTCTCCCCCGCTAGACATACAATGGTTGCTGGGTACTTATACTGACGGTATTCACGAAAAATCAGAGAGCGCTTGTTGGTTCGTAAAAAAAATCGTAGACAATTCTATAAAAATAATATTCAATGTAAATTTTAGTACAAATTACAACCCCCAGAAATCAAATTGGCACCTGCGAGGAATGTTTTTCATCAGAGCGAGGTGCCTAGTCAACTTCTGCGGATTGTAAGGTTCCTTCCACAATTGACAAAAAGGTCCACAAATCTCACTATAAGAATGCGTGTATAGTCAAAAATAATGGACCCATATGTATCGGTTTATCAAAGTAGTGAAAATTCACAAAGATACAGCGCGTCGAAGTTCAGGAGTGGGGGCGATTGACGTCATCGTCAAGTGAAAATCGTACTTGATTGTGAGTATCGTGACGTCATGTGGTATTTAAATGCGCTGTATTTTTGTAATTTCTTGCTAATCTTAGCGGACGTCTCTTAGTCACAATCTACCTTCCTGCCAAATTTCATCTTCATTGGCTCAGTAGTTTTCGAGATTTCGTGATGAGTGAGTGATTTTCGCTTTTATATATTTATTTATTTTAATAACTATATGTTTTTAGTCCACATCCGTATTCGAGTACATAATTTTAGCCGCTGCTGTTTCAGTTTGTATTTGCATTCTGCTACATCTACAATTTTTTCATCTAAGGACATTCCCTACCGCTCCCGCATCCCTTTCAGCTGTCGATTCTTTGCATATTGTACATGGCACCATTGAGCACTTTCCCACGACATTCAATGTTAACGGTTATAATAAACTTTCTATAACATCCCAAAATACATTATAACAAATAAATATACAACGTGGAATGGACACACCCGCAATAAATCGAACCACGGGTTATACTAGATTACTGAAGTATAATGAAGTTAAAATAAAAGTAAAAAAGAACAAAAAAAAATTTGTCATTCCCATACAAATCGCCGCACACTTTTGTATGGAAATGCCAAATATTTTTGGTTATTTGGCTGTTATTTGAATTTCTAAAATCTAGTAAAAAATCTAGTATAGACCGTGGTTCGATTTATTAAGGGTATGTCCCTTCCACGTTGTACACAATCATACAATATACCTATGTATAAATAAATGAATGATGATGGTGTTTAGATAATAGATTTAGTTAAGTTTGATTAATTTTATCTTTAAGCATCTTTCATTATATAGCATCCTTGGGTGAGCATTGATATGCATGTTATATTTGAAGAAGAAATAGCGGTGAAGCGCACCCCGGGCTCCGAAGGATGCAAGGGATGCAACCGGGAACGCGCTTAGACGAAGAAGCAGATAAATTTTATCGTTATTATATTGTTACTATTATTATTAAGGCTTAAGGGCGTACCAAAATTTTCCGGGGACCAGTGCTGCCCCCATTTAAAATAAATCATTTCAAAGAAAACGGAGACATCATTTAAAATTTTGCTACTACCAAGTCCTAGATAACCCCTCAAAGTATTTTATGAACTACTGTTTACAGTTGAAAGTGAGAACGTTAAGCTTTACTACGCACATATGCGAAAAACGGCCACTTTTGGCCAATTAAACTCCGTTTTCTTTGAAATGATTTATTTTAAATTTACTTAGAGATAAAATCCCCCACACAAAGGTAGCAAACACACAAACTACATTAAAGTAGCTTCGATATTAACGGGAATGGGCAAGAATCTGAATCATATCAATAGGCGATGCGGTTAGCAACCCATCACTATTGCGATTTCCTTTTTCCACCTTCATGCCCACTATCACGCTAAAAGAGGACTGGGTCTTGTCGCCCTAGGGCTCTGTCTGTTCGGTTAGGGATAAAGACGTGACAGTGTGTGTGTGTGTGTGTGTGTGTGTGTGTGTGTGTGTGTATTCGATACTTATTAACTTGTATGACGATATCGAATTTTCCATAAGTACAGTAAATACCTCCATTTTCAAACCCCACACAAAGACAACAAACTAAAGACGTGTTTAGTTTCGATATTTACGAAACTAAAAGGTCAACATCCACCAGGATCGAAAAATAAACGGCTATATCGAAATCGAATCTCCGCTCTCAATTTCCTTCGGGGAGTCTCCCGATTATCGGATATTATCTAAAGAATCCCTTTTATTCACCTATTCTTTCAATTCATAATATTATTTCTCATATTTTTTTTTTCATAATGTTTTTTCTACAAAACCATAACCGTACATAAACAGACATACATTACATATATACTATCACGTCTTTATCCCTAATGGGATAGACAGAGTATTTTGGGTCTTGCGGCTCTAAGCAGACAGAGCCCAGGGCCGCAAGGCTCAAAGTACAGTAGTTTCAAATTGTATTTTTTTCTCATTATGTTTCTTTAGTAAAAATCTTCATTAAACTTAAAGTTTTTGACACAATTTTGACTAACATAATATGTAAACATCTGCAACCTACCTGCATATATACCTACATAATTTTATGTGACAGAAACTATTATAGGCACGGTTATAGAGCGACGAGCGAACGTGCGGCGAGCAAGTTAAGCTGCAAACATATTTATTTATTTCATTAATCAAAAGTATTATATGTATTTGAATGAAACATTGACCACTAACAGTAGTCAATGTTGTTGTTGTCCTGCTCACGTGGAATTTTTTCACCATTTCTTATTTCATCATTTAATTTGAGTACTCTACTGTACTGTACTGCATCTTAAATGCCTAAAAAAACCCTATAAAAATACTAACAGTAACTTTAAACATAATTATGAGAAACTAAATTAGGTTAAAAAAATTATAATTAACAATTAACGAGTATGTTTTATAAATATTTTATGAAATAGATTAGGTAAGTAATTAAAAATGAAGCTACACATAATTATGACAAAATATTTTATGAGAAAAGAACCGTTACCTATCTAAAGGGATCTATATGTTTTATCGTCGGGTTTGAGGTTGAGGTAAAGCCGCAAGCTATAGAAATTCTATTATTTCAATGTCCTAAACTGGTTTTTGATGATTAATCAACCTTTGTTTTTGACAAGCTTTTATTTTAACAAGAAATATTCTTATGTGTGTACTCGTATGTACCTATGTACTTATATGTATGTATAAGTACCTAATTACAATCTTTAATTTAGCTTGCTCTGTTTGTTGCTGTTTATTTGATTTTTGGGTAAAATTTTGCAAGTTAAATTTGAGCCACTCCCGGTTTCCGATTGAGGTGAAATTTTGTGCTAATCTACGAACAATAATTCTCTAGAATCGTAACTAATCCCGAAAAATAATTCCACGCGATATGTACCGCTGCGGGCGGGGCTTAAAATATGAACAGCGCGGCGCGACAGTTCGCTGTGACACTCGAGTCGTGCGGTTGCGTCGCAAGAAGTTTCCTATGAAAATATTGCTGTGTTTTTGCTATAATCGATTAATTAAAAATGCCGTCATGTGCCGTGAAGTGGTATAGAAGCCATAAAGACATAAAAATTAGTTATTAAAAAAAAAGTAACACGTAAACAAGGTTATTTATTTTTGCGTAGCGTACTGCATAATGGGTACCATCCGCGTGTTGTATCTCACCGCTCATTGCGTTGACTGCCCCACCCGACCGACGACGACGCGTGACCTTGTCGCGACTAATCGCATGCATCTTTGTCTATGTGTGCGTCCGAGTGTTTCATTGTAATTACTGTTCGTTTGTTTGCGTAAATGGAATCAGAATCGAAGCGGTGAATGTAGGAGCGTTAGGTTTCTAGAGAATTATTTTTCGATAGTGCTAATGTAATTAGATAACAATTCAATATTATTATTACGAAAAGCTGATCTGATAATGGAGCCGGAAAGTGCCTATAGGAAACCCTGTAATAAAACGACGCAACCCTATCGAGTTTGAGCTAACATTTGTATTGAGAAGTCATCATACGAGCGTATTCCAGGTTGCATCCTCAGCGATAACGCTTCAGAGCCCGGGGTCCGCTACCTAACCTAGGTGATTTGACGAGGTTATTGGTTTTTACACAGAGCGACTGCCGTCCGACCTCCGCCACCCAAAGGGTAGACCATAACCAACCCTAGCATAGGTTCAAACAAACGCTTGATGGCGTTCGGGACCCACACCTTTGCGTGCCTTCCAAAGCATGGAATCATCTTTCTATTCGGATAATCAGGTGATTCAAGCCTGTAATATTCTAACCAGACTGGATATAACTTTTCACAAAGTATGCTTCCCATTGGGATTTGAACCCACGACCTCCGGATCACAAGGCAAACGCCTTGACCATTGGACCACGGAGGCAGTCTGATAAGTAAGGTACCTGCTTAGGCCTAAATAATTAACCAAAAATTTTTTTGGGTTTGTCACAAAATGCTGGCTATTAAGAAATCCGAATAAACAAAAAGTTTGATTTCATGGAACATTGTTTTTTTTTGTTGTTTACATATTAATTTAAGGTACTATTTTTATGCCATTTTTTTAAAGAGATCCAATATAATTAGCGTGTCAAGTAAATTATTAAAAAAGTGTTTAGATGCCTTTAATCGAAAATATAGACAATTTTAAGAAGGTAATTTGATGAAAAAAAATCTACATCGTTTTAATATAATTTTAAACGTTACACCGGAAGTGACGACACATGGCAATCGAAGTAGACATTTTTCTTGTGCCTGCCCAAAAAAAACAATGACATCCATGAATTGTCAATGTCAACTTCAAATTACTGTCGTTATGTTGGTTGCTGTCCAGATTGATTGTTGATCATTCTTGTCGTTTCGTTTATTGCAGTTATTTGGATAGTTTTCGGTTTTTTTCACAAACCTGACATTTGATTTTCTCCTGGACACCCAGTGTCCAGTTAAAAGTCATGGGATGGAGCGAGCGATCATACATAAGTCAGGTGTCGATGCAGGGGTCAAAACTAACGAAGAAAATGTAAAGAAACAAAACAAATTAGCTTATGAAAACAACTAAACCATAAATTAAGAAATAGATGACAGTGACAATACAGTACTGACAGACAAAGGAAATTAGAAATTATAGCCAACTTTACCAATAAATCTTCATCGTGACGTCACATCCTCTAATTAGCTTGACCTTGCTAGAAAATAAAGGCCACTGGGATTTTCGCAAATATCTAAATAAGTAAGAAATTATTTTGAAATCTGATTAGAGAAAACTTCTCCTAGAGGCTATTCCTCGATATGGTTCAGGCATTAGATTTTTTTATTATTTACTTGACCAGCCAATGACGTGATTTTGTAAAGCTTGTTTTGTTTTTGTTGGATTAATATTCGCAGTATGCGCATATACATGTGCATTCTACACTTGTCCCATAATAAATTGTAACCATTCACATTGTAACCTACATTTTAAAGTACACACTACACACGATTTCAATTTAAAGAATTTAAACAAAAGGGTACCTAAACCACAGACAAATTGAATACATCTCTCAAGATATTTAAAGAGCCACACCTAAATATTTTGCATTTTTATTGACGTAAGCATTTTCTACTTTAAAATAATGAACTAAAGGTTGATTTTACTTTTACAGAGGAAAATCAGATTAACTTTAAACTAGATCTTAGCTTAGCGTTTGTGGAGGCTTTAAGGATGTAAAAAGTAATAAATTTAGTGTATATTTTTTCATTTTCTTAGAAAGAAAGGTTGGCTGTCAGATAATGCTTTTAGCATTAAGTCCGCATATTGTGTTGTACAAATTGTATTTTGTACAATAAAGTTTAAATAAATAAATTTTAAAAAAAGAATAAAATTTTCCATTTGGCTTAGTATGTAAATATAAATTTGTACTACCTAATTTTTTTAGACAGAGCCTAGGGCTACCATACTATAGTAAAACAAGGTATTTTTTTGCCGCGATGACTCAAAGCACGAAATCACGAATATCACGATAAATTTTTCCACTGATTTTTCTTTTCAGTAAATTTAAGGAATTTCTCAATTCTTCTTCGTCTAAGCGCATTCCCGGTTGCATCCTCAGCTGTGCTGCTTCGGAGCCCGGGGTACGCTGCCGGATCTTTGGAAGATGCCAAAGACCTTGCAAAATGGTGAAGAAATAGCTTAAATGGAGAATAGAAATAAAAGGAACAGTTTAAATGATTTGGCTATAGTTTAACAACCAGCCGCCTGCCTGATGTCAACCCTCTTTGAGAATGTATTTGTGCGAAAAGTTTTACAACCGGCCGCCGCCCGACGTTAACCGTCCTTGGGAATGCAATTTTAGCACGAGATGCTTGTGCTTATTCCTTTAGTCGCCTCTTACGACATCCACAGGAAGAGATGGAGTGGCCTTATTCTAACCCGGAACCACACGGGTTGACTTAAGGTTACGGACTTTCTCAATTAGTTAATAAATATAAAATATCTACTAACTTATTTAACTTTTTCGTATATCGTGTGATAGACCTGTTTAGTTTTTAATAAATTTATATATTTAATTATTAGTTCATAATTGGTTTGTTAAAAATGCATTTTTCTCAGGTAATTCAATCACACAGTGGCAACACTCCCAACTCATGACGTGTTCTTGGGCCATGTGAAAGGTCGTTTATTACACCATGGTGAAAACCTTAAAATACTTTCCTATTTAGACCATTTACAAATATTAATTTCTAGGTTCCTACATTAAGAACTGTCTAAGACACAACCGAGAAAATTGTACACATTAAGCAAAATAATGGATAATTCTGAAATCAGCTGAAACATTCAAAGATTACCGTTTTCTCTTCGTACGAAAGCAATTTCACGGCAAAATTAGTAAAATTATCACGAAGTGTCTTTGCTGACAATTCAAAATTATATTCTGGATACAAGTACGAGTAATGTGTACTATTCTTTATTGTTTAACAATACTCCGTGCACTTACGAGTACAGTTTCCCAACGCGTGCACGTGAGTCACGTACAAGTTTAATATTAACTAAATCGACAAATAACAAACTTAAAGTTATCGTAGAAAATGTGTATTGGCATCCGAGCAATCAAGGCGTTGAGTAATGTAACGGCTTGGTTAGTGGGCGCGTACTTGGCGGTGTCAGAACTTACCGCAGCTGGTGCAAGCAGCGGTCTGTTAAGCAACTTACTGTAAGTGTATATTTTGGAAAAACCCAGATACATATACATTATCACGACATTTACTTAGCGAGATGGGCGTGAAGATTGAAAAAGAGGATCAAGATAGTGATGGGCTGCAGTTAGCAGCATCAGCTATTACAAATCTGATACCTATGTTGCACACACATGCAGACATTCACTTACACACGCTCACATACAAGCACGCACGCATACACTTAAATTTTTTAAAGAACTTAATTCTAGATTTAATTTATCCAACCGTTTCAATCACGAGTATTATTATTGTTAAATTTTGTATAGAATGTTGAAACTGATAGATCAAATGCTTCCTTCAACTGAGTATGCTATTCTGAGATACAAGCTCTGCTTAGTTCAGACACCAGTTTCTCACAATCTTCTGCTAACCATGTACCTAGGTCGTTGTTTTCATTATGTTCTGTAATGTAAGATTGTGGAGAAAATAAAGAAATTTTGAATTTTTGATGTTGGTCACTAATACCAAAGAAAACACAAATTTAGGATAGATTTGGCTTGAGTTGCTAAATCCACTCTATTTTATTCCAAATTCCGCCTATGCGATGAATTGACGATATAATCAAAGTCGCGGGTCGCACCTGGATGAGAGCAGCACAGGACCGAGATGGGTGGCGTCGACGAAGAGAGGCCTATGCTCAGCAGTGGGCGGAAGAAGGGCTGGGATGGTGATGATGATAATGAGTTCGGGATAAAAGAAAAACGTGGAATGTACCAGCTACTTCTCCTCTCGCGCAGATCGAAGTATTAGGCGAAAATGCGAATTAAACAGCCGATGCGGCTAGCAACCGATCTCTCATTTTTCCACTTTATCACAGAGTGGCCTTAGAGATAAAGACATGATAAAGTGTGTAGATAGGTGAATTTTTCATAGTATCTATGATTTTTATGCCCGTTTGCACTAAACATAAGAATCGCCTAAGTTCTTTCCTAAATTGTTTAGGCTGCTCCTAGCAAAATATTTGATTGCACTAACCCTAAGCCATTCCTAAGTCCACTTAGGAAACTCTTAACTTTATGTGCCCGATTAGGAAGAGCCTGAGTTTAGGCTATTCTTAAGTTGTGTTCTGTGGATCATTTTTGTGACAAAATATTGTGTTTTGGTTTTGATTTAGTTAGGTCAAGCAGTTTTTATAAAGTTTTGTAATAAAGTGGCTTTTAAATTCATAGCTTTTTTCAAAATTAGACAGATCGCATTCAACATGGCAGAGGATATATTAAATTTCTATGAATTTGTAAAAGTCAATTTTTATAATGAACAACACGCGAGAATTCGTATAACAAAACCACAACCAAACTGGTTCCAGAATTTCTATGGAATCGACTTCTTCAAGTGGTATCTACTGGATGTGCAAAAGAATAGTATTGTGTATATTAGACATTGCCTGCCTGAAATATGGAAATTTTCACCACATTTACGAGTTAACAATTTATTTTAAATGAGGGCGCCACTTTATCGTCATTTGCTTATAACTGTACACCTTAAGCTTATTTTCCATATTATTCCACGATCATATTTGTATTGTAGACCAATTCAACGTACCAAAACGTTTACAATTCAAATCTGCCTGCTCCTTACGGCGTTTTTAGGTTTTCAAAGTAAATACATCAAGGTCAAAGACCTTATTTTTTGTCTCCTTTTAACTCACGACTGAATCAATGTAAAGACAAGGCCAACATAAAAACCATAAACAATCAATCTGTTTTTTCATTTAATCATTCTCTTAACTAGGCAATGCCTAAGCTAAGACATGGTTAAGATAAATCTGTTAGTGCAAACAACATTTTTAGCTAGGCTGTTCTTAGGCTTAGGTGTATCTTAACTAGGATAAGCCTAACTAACGTTTAGTGCAAACAGGTGTTAACCTTTTTATGCAACTTTAAAAAGGAGAAACTTCTGAGGTTTTTATTTATATATGTTCTTTAATAGCTTCTCCGTTTTTAAGGTGAAGGTATAGGCAAATGGCCTTGAAGTGGCGCCCTCATTTGAAATAAATTGTTAACTCGTAAATATGGAGATAATTTCCATATTGCTCTTCGTCATGCACTAGATAGCCCTTTAAATTATTTTATGAACCACCATTGAAAGTATTTACATTAGTCCGTCTAGATTTAAAACTTGCCTCCGCCAAAAGTAGCCACGGCAAGTTTTAAAGCTAGACGGATCACCAATAATAGTTTCAACGGCAGTTCATAAAATAATTTAAAGGGCTATCTAGTGCATGACGAAGAGCAATACAGAAATTATCACCATATTTACGAGTTAACAATTTATTTCACACTTCAAGGCCATTTGCCTATATCTTCACCTTAAACTGATTTAGAATATTCTTTTAACTTGAAAGGAGGATCAATTTTGTATACATGGTTCCGGGTTAGAATAGGACCACTCCATCTCTTCCTGTGGATGTCGTAAGTGGCGACAAAAGGATTAAGCACAAACATCTCGTGCTAAAATTGCATTCCCAAAGAGGGTTGACGTCAGGCAGGCGGCCGGTCGTAAAACTATAGCTAAATCTTTAAACTCTTCCGGCTAGTTCTTCTCCAACACAAGCTCGTTGGCATCCTTGGGTGACCATTGACATGCATGAAATATTTAGAGAAGAGAAAGCGGGAAAGCGCATCCCGGGATCCGAAGCAGCACAGCTGTGGATGCAATCGGGAACGCGCTTGGATGAAGAAGAAGATGATGCAAATTGATACCACTGTCACCAGCCTATGATCTGATGATAGAATCTTCAAGAAATCGAGGGAACTCTCCAAATATTCTATTTGGAGAGTTCCCTCTGCACTCATTTAGTAATTTAGAGGCTTTTAACATTTGCATTCAGAAAGTGAGTTTTGGTAAAGCGGAACTGATAAAGAAGATCAAACATTGAGGTTGATCGCTGTGACATGCTAGTCCGCCACTCCGGAGGTTCTCGGTTCGATCCCCAGCCAGGGTAAGATGAAACATGGTCTTTTTCAAACTGTCCTGGGTCTTGGGTGTTTATTTTATTTATTTATTTATTTAATTTCATTGAGCCAAAAGCTACAATAGGTAGACTTAATGCTAAAGCATTCTCTCCCTGTCAACCTTTAGGAGAAGAGAAACAGATAGAATAGTTGGCGTCTAAAATAGATAGAAACAATCCAGAAATAATAAGTACTTTTAAATGATCATACATAAATATCGTATAAAATAAATATACTATATTTATACATACAACATACTATATAGATACATATACATACATATATACATATATATATTTGAAGATCAGAAAGAAACGATGAATTCTCCTAATTGTAGAAAGATTCAAAAAGTAAATCATGCACTTTTTTCTTCTATAAATGTCTACTAGATATTTGTCTGATGTCCTCGGGCAATGCATTCCAAAGCCGTATAGCTTGAGAAGTAAAGGAATTGGACATGAAGCTAGATCGATAAAAGGGAATTTGAAGCTTGAGCTTTATCTATACAACGTGTTAATTAACTAACGCAAAACCTCTCAGATGGTACTTCAGCCCATGAAACTGAACAACTTTTGTTCTACGCCTGAGGCCGCTTAACTCGCGGAAGCGCATGCTTACGACCAAACCATCGAGCTCCTCAAAAATTTCCAAAAAAAATTACCATCGAACTCTTTAAAATTATCAACTTGAAATTCATATTTTTGGAGAAGAATAAGCCGATAAAATGCAACCGGGACTCGGTAAGTTGAATTTAGATAAGATTAAACTTCTTTATTGCCCCATGAGAAGAAAATTACGACCCGCTTCGATTACAGTAGTCCCGCCTCGACCCAATTTACTGCTTTTCTCAGTGATACTTATATTAAAAAGCAATAAAGGCTTAATAATTGCTTTGGGGATGCTCAGCTAATGAAAGGAAATAGTGTAAAAGGAAGCTTTTACGGCTGAATACTCTAGAACTTAAGAGCCCGTACTACCCTAAAGTTCTTAGAGCGATCTTAAATATTATCAATATTAACGAAATACTCACCTAGAAATAAAAACACAGCAAAGTTCCCAAGATTCCCGACGCCCCGCATGGCTCGCTGTCTCGCTTCGGCTAGAGTAAATTTGTGTGCGTGGAAGCGGGAGCAAAATTTTGATTATTGACATCAGGCGCCCTCTTAATATACAGGCTTAATTTTAACTCCCCGTCAGTTCGGAGCCAAGAATACTGTGAGTGTACTGTGTGTGAAAAATCACTGTAAATAAACTACTATAGTTTTATATCTCAAAAAAATTACATAGAAATCTTAAGGCTTTTCTACAGACACCAACAATATCCGAAACACGATTAAGCATTTTTGGCTCGATAGAAAAAAACATATCCACTAACTGTTTACATCCACCAACCAATAACTGTTTCGGCAATTTCTACTCCACTTCGCAAGGTCTTTGGCAACCTTTGGCATCCATTGACGTGCATGTTATGGAGAAGAAAAAGCGGGAAAGCGCACTCCGGGCTTCGAAGCAGCACAGCTGGGGATGCAACCGGGAACGCGCTAAGATGAAGAAGAAGGAGAACGATTTTTGATTGGGGGGAAATCGGGGAATCTTTACTGTAGCGTTATTTATTGACGGATTTCAATCAAATTTGAACGGGCACACTAAGGACTAAATTTAATAACATGTGTTTCATTAGCGAATCTAGAGTCATTGCAATCAAGGCATCTATACCCCCGGGGCGACTATCCGGGTTTTACCCTATGTATATATCTACTACTACTACTACTACAAACGAAACAAATATCTGTAAATATGTAAATTATTTTATCTTTCTTTTTTTTTTAAATATCCTATGTCATTGATCCATAAAAATAAAAAAAAACGAAACAATATATCTGTACACACGTCAATGTGTGAAATTTATACTCAGGGTCGCACCGCAGAATAAATTTAATACTTCTACTAACGAGTTCGACATATTTACGATTATATCTTTCCATACCGGGAGATTTGCAAACACTATGACGTAAAAAGTATTCTGTTTTATATGTAATAAAGTGAAATTATATTTTTGATTTGCTTACCTGTTTTCATCACTCGGAAATCTATGAAATATACGTTCTTTATTGTATTCGGTAGATAAACAATTATTATATGCGCATCTTCTCACCATGATGGTTACTATTGGTTGACAGTACTCAAGACACGTCGCGAAGTGAAATCTAGTGAAATTATCTCCATATTTACGAGTTAACAATTTATTTCAAATGAGGGCGCCACTTCAAGGCCATTTGCTTTAACATTCACCTTAAGAGCGCAATAAGAGGCATATAGAACGGGGGAGAGGTGCCCCCGGACGCCAAATTGCGGGAGACGCTGTGAGATTCCATTCTGTTTGTACTCTTATGTATTCTGTGGTCTAGTTTCGTAGTTTAATTTGATTAATGTGTCTATTTTTTATGAATAAAGTACTTCTTTATCTTATTTTTGGAATTTACTCCTTATGTAGGAAATAACAGATTCATAATTCAAACGCCACAGTAGACCCCGAAAAGATTTTAAGCCGTACCCCAAATATTTTGATAGATATAATCTCTACGCGTGGGAAATATTAAATATGTTTTGGTATTCACATGTTGGATCCGATTACTAAAATCGGATTATTTGATGCTTTTAAATTCAATACCCAATGTGTTTTGAATTTTAAATGAAATACCGAAAGGTTAGTAACCATTAATAAATTTTCCTACAAAATCTACTCATCATAATCAGGTCTTTCTAGTCTTCACTGCAGGAGCATGAAAGACTGGATTAGCTTTTAAAATAGTTACAGACTATTTTATTAGACTACTAGGCCTTTTCCCAGCAGTGAGACACCAATATAGGCTAAAAAGAAAAACTAGCAGCCCGCCCCGTTTTATTAAGGCCGTACCTGAATTTTCAGGGGTCCAGTGCTGCCCCCTTTTAAAATAAATCATTTCAAAGAAATCTGAGTCATTATTTAAAATTTTGCTACTACCAAGTCCTAGATAACCCTTCAAAATATTTTTTGAACTACTGTTTACAGTTTATAATTAGAATGTTAAGCTTTACTACGCACATTTACACACGCTTAAAATTTTTGTTACAAAACTTATTCTTTTTCTTCTAACGGTTTTGTGTTCTATTAATGAATCTGATTACAAGAAATCAAGGGCTGCACAATCAACCTGTATAATATACCTCGTGACGTCATGCGTTCGTTCAGAGTACATTTTTCACCTCATTTTCAGACTACATCGGGGATCGAGTCACGCACACTGAATAATCCACGAACAGCGATTTCCGGCTTCGTCCACCGTCCAAAGTCATTAATATTGTATGCGGCCCGGTCAACATGGATAGAAGGCTCTAAAATCAACCCCCTCCCCTGACAAATTAATTTAAATTGCCCCTTTTGTTAGAGAAATGGGATTTTTACCCTAATCTGGTAATGAAAGCCTATTACTATTAGAAAGGAGCATACACTGTTAAAAAATATGAAATTTCACAAAACTTTATGAAATTTTACATATGTAATTTTTGTCATTTTCACATATTCTTCTGTAAATTTCCCAGATTTTTCGGGAATTTTACAGGTTTATGTAATTTTTTGCATTTAAAATTACAAAATTTTAACAATGTAGTCAAGGTTTAATAAAATATGGTATGGTAATAATGTTCATTTGTATTTAAATTAATAATTATTTTGAAGGAAAACTACAGAAACCAGCGTGTACAACGACCACTGCTGAGAAGAAACGCAGAAAAATCTCATCAGTATTTGGTGGCCTACTCGCCATAAGAGCTTTGTCAGTTTTAGTAACCTTTTGATCGATTGGCTCATGTGCGAAATTTAAATAGAATTAGTCTCATCTTCTTCCTAATTTTCTAAAGCTACTATCAAAGATATTCGTCAATGTCAAGTCGAAATGGTGTGTCATCCAAAGAGCTATTATTTTCCTGTACTGAAGGAGACAACCTAGACTGACACTATTATATAGGATTAAAATCTAAAATGGGATATGGAACTAATGAAGGCTTTTTTATTTATTTATTTTATTTTTATTTATTATTTTATTTTATTTTTTTACTAAAGGAGACACCACCATAGAGCTCCCTTCGAAAAGCGAATCAAAAAGCGAACTTCTCTGTCGAAAACACTTCATCGCGAAATCTATATACCTCCAATATTTCTGAGACACCTCATATTACCACAGAATAAATAATACTGACGTACAGAAGTCTCACTCAACAAAGAAATTCAAAGAAATATCTACTCAATGCGGCTAGCGATATGGTTTAATTTAGCTCACGTCAGAACTCAGCACCGTTTCGTATAGATACCGGGACATCCATTGCTAGCCAATTTCATTCTTATTACTCTGGACAAACGATTCGTATAACTGAATTTACCACCTCGAGGGGCCGGCAGCGCGCATAGTAATAATGTAGGTACATTTTCGATACCTAAACGGGGAGTGACACAGGCCTGGTATTACTTATTACCCGACTGCGGCAAAGCTGAAAAGGATGGTGTTTGATCTGTATGTTTGTCTCTTTAATAATATCTAGTTACGGGGAACATATCCCAGTAACTACTAAACCGATAAACCGATTTTAATAAATTATACATGGTTAGATTCGTCTTAACCACTACAGTGACATAGGCTATATTAAAATTATTGAAAATAAAAATGGCGGATTTTTGGCGCCGAATTGCACGGCTTAAATTTTTTTTTTCTTTTCAAAACCTATCGAATTGGGTATCAAATTAAAGGATTTTATACAAGAATTACAAAAATATACGCAACTTATAGTTTTAAATGAAATTTGGAATGAGAAATGCTGAAAAAACAACGATTTTTATGTCCGATTCTATGTTCCCTCGTAACTACTAAACGGCTTAACCGATTTTGATAAATTATTCGTCATAACCACTAGGATGTCATAGGCTATATTAAAATTATGAAAGATCAAAATGGCGGATTTTTGGCGCCAAATTGCACGGTATAAAAAATATTTTCATACCTATCGAGTGGGGTTTTAAATTAAAGGATGTTATTCAAGGATTACAAAAATATATACAACTTATATGTTTAAATAAAATTTAAAATGAGAAATGCTAAAAAACAACATATAACATGTTTTTTTAATAATAACTTGTTGTACCGTACAATAGTATATGGTTACGTCATGCTTGGACTGAATTAAGTACTTATCTTTAATATTTATTAAATATATACCTATGTACTCGTATGTAAGATATATACTTTATGTATAGTTTGTTTATGTGTATTGCTATATGTATTTATGTAAGTATGTTCGTATATATTTAAGTGTGTAGATATGTAAGTATCTTGTAGTTAAATTTATACGTACCGGCTTCTAACTAATATATAACAGAGTAAATATCCTCTCAATTTATCGTAGGTTGACTGGAAGAGATCCCTACATTGGATAAGTCCGCCTTTGTATATTTGCTCTTTCGTATTATGTTGTCTTTTATACTTAAATTTTTGGTACAATAAAGTTATTACAAACAAACAAACAAACATAGTAGCTATCTTCATAAATTTCACTAGTCTCTTAGTACTTTCGACAGTGTATAAGCGAAACAATAAGAAAACATGGGTAACATGATCAAAAATGCCTTGGTGTGTGTCAAAATCATTGACTGAACGCAAAACCTCTCAGATGGTACATGTAACTGTAACTGAACAACATTTATTCAACAACATTCACGAAACTAAAAAAGAAACTTAAATTTTGATACAAACTGATCAGCTGATCGAGTCAATTTGTATGAAAAACCGAATATTTTTTTTGGATTTCGTGAAAGTTGTTCAGTTTGATGGGCTGAGGTACCATTTGAGAGGTTTTGCGTTCTTTCATTTACACGATGTATATTACTAGGTCAAAATGCTGTAAGTATAATAAGGAATATGCATGTAATACCAATCCGGCTCATATTTTTATTTTACAATTTCTATTAATACGTTACCACGCCTAGTTAATTATTTTTCTTACTGACTCTTATTTGGACTAGAAATAAATTATTGAAAATATGCAAATATTGCGCGGGAACTTTTGACAAACAAAAGGGAAATGACGACAAAGTTCACAAAACGGAAATGACAAGTTCGGGTGCGTTCGGTAGGACTGTCCGTCCATGTAGTTTGACTATCGATGACATTCGAAATGTATGTACTTTTATAAAGAGGTTTAACAAACATCACTGGCTGATAATATCGAAAGTACCCAAAAATTAAAAGTTTTTTTTTCTAACGTGATGTCAGCGGATACAGAGCGGATATTGCAGACTTTGACGTCATATTTTAAAATGTCGTGTTTTAGTTGTTATAATCTACTTGCTATTTTTAATATTTATTTTCTATACCATATACATGTTTTTCAGCATTGATTTATTTTTGGCGGTTATTTCTCGACGAGGACTATCGATTAAAAATATAAAAAAAATGCATGCATACTCTCTAGGAACACGGCAAAATAAAACCTCGCACTTGACCGGTTACACATTGTTAGCCACTAACACGATAATTGAGAAGAAGAACACTACATAACATTACATTCGTATACTATATTACATTTGAAGCCATAGGTAATGCAATAAGGTCGTAAGACTACTTATTTTTGTAATTTAAGAGCTTGCTTCTAGTGTAACTTATTAAGGCTGCGCCTGATGCTATTAATTTAAATTTTGCTCCCGCTTCCACGCACACAAATTTACTCTAGCCGGAGCGAGACAGCGAGCCATGCGGGGTAGGAAGATCGCGGTGGGTCAATGAGGCTGGTTTACGCGTTTCTGGTTTTTGAGGTTTTTTCGTTTTACAATGAATATTAAAGAGTTATATAAAAAGTAAGACATATGATAGCTGCCTTGTATTTAATACAATAATAATCCAAAGTTACAGGGGCTAATTTATTATATTACTTGAATACTTTCCGTTTTAGTATAATCCTGAGGTGATTTGAAAGTAATTTCGCAATTTTTTTCTATCGAGAAAATTTTAAGCAATCGTGTTTTTGAAACATATAATGTATAGAGTTAGTCCTGAACTTTGATTTTTTTTTATTTCGAAGTGAGTATTTCGTTAATATCGATAATATTTAAGATCGGTCTAAGTACTATCAGGGTCATACGGGCTCTTAAGAGCTTGGTTCTAGTGTAAGCTATTAACACATTCAATAAGAATAAGCAGAATGCCGGTTATTTAGTTACCTCTGAGAACTTCCCATCATTCAATGATAAATTCTCTACCATGTACAACTTCCCAAGTCGTCCATGAATCAGATATAGCGTAACATAACCTAGTCCCGTTGCATTAAATATTAAAGTCTCATAGCATATTTACCACATGACATCCCCATGAGCAACCAATCCTTTATACATACGGGTATCGATTCAAGTGTACCTTTCCAATGAGAAGTCATGTAGAAGGTACATTTATTTTTCATTAAGAAAATTGCTTTTATTGTGAGGCCTAAGTACTTACTAATCAAGATAATTGTAACAATACAGGTCGCGCCAAACTTCTAGTTCGCTCTGAAGTTGCCTCACTCAGGTTACAAACAGGGACTGAATATTTACCACACTAACATTTTTTCCAGAATGATTGCAAGAATGAAGATAATGATATATATACACAATAAACAAAAATAAACCAAATTCTATCTGCTATGGGTATCTGTATTTAACTACTACGACGCAAATCGCCTCAACTTCAGAGCGAACTAGAAGTTTGGCGCGACCGGTAACAGAATAAATAAGGGGTTTTCATTATTAAAAACTGTCTCATCTGTCAATTTCAAGTTGATTTGGGCGGCTAATGGTTTAAACTTAAAGTAAAAAAGCATTCGTGTTTTTTAATAAGGCGGGTAATATTTTATTTATTGATCCAAAGTAATTCAATTCAATTCAATTCAAAATATCTTTATTATCATAGTATATTTATGATATCTCTTAATAATAGTCACTTTGTTTTGTTTTGCACAAATGTTGACGTCAAATCGTTAGGTTATACTTTTAACAAATGCCTTTTACCAAATGCATAGTGTCTTATTTTAAAATTTTAATGTTATTTTCCGTGCAATGTCGTGTGGTTCCCGGCAGAGTAAAATAGGACCACTCTACGTCTTTCCGAGGATGTCATCGATGGCAACTAAGGAGACACAGGCTAAACAAAGCTTATAAACGTCAATGAGATCTCTCCAACTTGTTTGGCTAGCGTGGAGAGTGTAGGCCAAATCATCTGGCTGGTAGTACAGAGAGGGTCGTGCTCCTGCAGTGGAGACTGAAAAAAGACCTGATGATGATAATGATTATGATGGATGTATTTTTTAATGAAATTGATTTTATTTAAATTATTCCTTCATAAAAAATATTGCTATTTTACACACTCGATAGAAAAGAAAGAAATGTAAAAATAAAACTGGATGAATCATTTAAAATAAAATATTTTAAGAGCATATACAGGCTGACTTTTAAACCACCAGCCAAATTTCTGGAGCAAGTTCAGTCCATGATACTGAACTACTTTCCATAAAAACAATTAACGAAAAACTAAAATAAAAATTCACCTTTTCATACAAATCAGCGCTCAGTCAAACGGATTTTCTATGGGAGGACAAAAAATTTTCATCGATTTTTAATAACTTTTTTCATAGAATGTAGTTTAGTATCATGGACTGAACTTGCTCCAAAAATTTGGCTGGTGGTTTAAAATTCAGCCTGTATAGGTATGTTCAAAAACCTAAAATACTCACAAAAAATCAGGCACATGTGTTTTAAAAATACATCTAAAAATAAATACAATCTTCAAATACTTTGAAAGATAAAGCAAGACATAAAAAAAACAGTATTTTGATGTCTTAAAACACAAAAGAAATGAAAGTCGCTTTTTACATTTTCTTAATTACCAATCTCACTAATGAATAGGCACATTTTAGCTTAAATTCTTTGATTAATTAACTTTTTTTTGCTGACGCTTATTTTAATGGATATTAGTTTAAAATAAACTATTATTTTAAACTAACATCAAAATTTAATTAAAGAAAATCAAAATCTACATTGTTTGTCGGTCATTTTTTACATGCTGGTCAACTTCAGAAAAACCTACAATATACCAGCTACTGCTTCTACAAAAAAAAGAAAACTTACAATATACCAGCTGCTGCTTCTCTTCCCGCGCAAATCGTCAAATCAAGGGCAAAAATTCATGTTAATAGGCGATTAACCCATCACTATTTTGATTTCGTTTTCCACCTTCTCGCCCACCATTACACTAAAAGTGGCCTTTCGCACAAAACATGTTCTTATTTATTAGTCATAGAAAATCTCATAATATATAATACCTAAAGTTAGCTAAAACTAGAAACAACCTAAAACTAAAAACCTTAAAAAATATAATATAATAACTAAAATATATTATTAAAAGGAGTCCCTTTAGGCAAGGTTCCGAAGATACTGGCAGCGTTCCCCCTTTGAATAGCTAGACTGATTCTTTGTCCGAGGTAGCTTCTAAAACATGTTCTTTTATTTATAATTATTATATTTTCTGTTACAGAAATAAACACTATTCAAAACTGCCTGCGTGTAACGAACGACTAATTTTGCTTCGTTTCCATTCCTTAATTTTATCTTGTTATGATATTTTCAAGTACATTTTTTTACAAAGGCAAGATATGTATAGACTTTGATTTATATTCATGTGCTAGGCAGCTGAATTTATTAACTATCTTAATACGACATTAAGTCGTAAAATACCATACCATTGTTAGTCTGAAGTCTTATTTACGAAAACATAAAAAGAAAAAATAATATCTTCAAACTTTTTCTTATCTTATTCATCCCTATATAGTGTTATTAATTTGGTGTCCCTACCCTATTCACCAACCCCATAGGTTTCGTCCCTTCTGCGCTGACCTACTCTTTGCAGGTCATATCGAAGGTCACGGGAGGGTGTGTTTAAGTGCCGAAGTCACCTGCGAAACACCTGAACCTATATATTCTTTGGGATGCACTCGATAACGTCTAACAAGATGTACTGGAACTATTTAAGGGTAAGTTAATTCCATGATACTGATCAAATTTCCCCAAGAAACAATGAAAAAATTTTTTTGATTTCCATACAAGCTCGGATCAGCTGCTCGGTCAACGAATATGGGAGGCCAAAAAATATTTTTCAAATTTCGATATATGTTCCTAGGGGAAAGTTGTTCATTATCACGGACTGAATCTAACCTTAAAATAGTTTTAGTATATTAATTTATTTATTTACCAATTTGTGAACACGGACAATATATACAGAGAATACATAAACAAAAAGTTGTACAAATGCACTACTTATCTCAAAAGAGATCTCTTTCAGTAGGCCCGTGAGACGATCATATATGAAAGGCAAGCAGGCGTATATTTTGTTAGACCCAGTATAGAAAAGGGAGAAAGATATACCTACCTATTTAAATAGGTATATGCTTAAAAAGCCCTCTGGAAATTCCCTTACCTCCCGCCTAATCGATCAAACAGTACCGTCGTTACCCTTTCAATAATATCGTTTGTAAAATAATCGATCACAATTTGTTCCTAAATAATGAATTTCGTTTCATCCATTCTACTGTTTAGCTTGCGTGTCAAAAATATGAACACAGCAGAAACATACTTGACAACTTACTCATTTTTGAGTATGTCATCCTCACCATCATCAGGTCTTTTTTAGTCTCCACTGCAGGAGCACGACCCTCTCTGTACTACTAGAGCCATATATTAGCCAAAACAGTCAGAGGATTTAGCCTACACTCTCCACGCTGGCCAGACGGGTTGGAGAGGTCTCATTGATGTTTATAAGCTTTGTTTAGCTTCTATTTCCTAAGTCGCTTCTACGACATCCACGGGAAGACTTGGAGTGGTCTTATTCTACTCTTCCGGGAACCACACGACTTTTGAGTATGTAATAATGGTCTAATAGCGCTCTTATTTCAAATAACATGCCTTCTCTACTTGTTTTAAGACTACTCCGTGTCACTTTTTCTGTAAATTGAACTTGGCACGCGTTCGCAAGCTTTATACGTTGAATCGGTCGTATGCGAAGGATTTGCACAAGTGGTTAAGACCACTCATTCATAATTTTGACATTTGTAGCGTACAAATGTCGAAGAAACCTTGTTTGTTTGTAATAACTTTACTGTACATTGAAAAGAAAACCTTATTTATTTATTTATTTTACTCTTTATTGCACACAATTTAACAAATTATACATAAATAATAGAGATAAATTTTAGCATACAAAAGGCGGCCTTATCGCACAGCAATCTCTTCCAGGCAACCTTAGGGTAGTATGGATACAAAAGAAATTTAGATATGTTACAGGTGAGGTGCAACATTTCAAAGGAGATATACAAATAAAATGTTATATAATACATTCTTATATAAAAAATATTTACATATATATATATATATATAATATAAATAAGATAGTGTACACGAAAGAAAGTAAGAACCTAAACAAGATGCGAAAGGAAAAGAGTGACTTACAAAGAAGAAAGGAAGTGTGATTTGACTTGTGATTTAAAGCTGGCTAGCGTTCGAGCCTGTCGGATGGACAGTGGCAGTGCGTTCCAAAGCCGAACAGCTTTTACAGTGAAGGACTGAGGATAAAACCGGGTGGAATGATCAGGAATGATTAGTCGCAAATTTTCGGAGCTGCGTAAGTTACGAGTTGCAATTTCACTGTAAAAAACGAAACGTTGCCTGAAGTACCTAGGGGATGCAGGATTGAATAATATGGAAAACAGGAGTGAAAGAATATGCCATTCCCGGCGACGTTTGATAGGTAGCCACTTGAGCTGGGAGCGAAAATGGGAGACATGATCGTATTTCCGGAGACCGGAAATAAACCAAATACAAAGATTTTGGAGGCGCTGAAGCTTGGTAAGTTGCTCTATAATAAGATTAAGGTAACAGGTATCGGCATAATCAAGGATAGGAAGTAGGAGGGAATTTGCAAACATAATTTTGGTATCTACAGGAAGGAACTTATTCAGTCTTTAAAACGAGCAAAAAACTCCAACTAGCTTTCTACTTAATTCAGCAATTTGTGGAAGCCAAGAAAACTTACTATCCATCCAGATACCTAGATTTTTTACTTTATCGCTATAACTTATGACAACCCCATTGAACTCAACTTGTGGTAGAAGTCCCAAATCTAATTTAGAGGTAAGTTGAGGGTTGCCAATAATGATTGCCTGAGACTTGGTAGGATTAACTAAGAGGCCATGTGACTTGCTCCAGGCAGATATGCATTCAATATCATACCTTAGTACTGTTTCTCATGGACAATTCGTTTCTTCACGCTGCTTTTTTAATTATGTTGAAATCTTTAGAAAAACATTGACAAAATGAAATTTTCTGAAAAACAATATTAGTTTTCGCCGACATATTGGTTTCAAAAAAATACGTTGCAATGCGTCGAAACGCTAGCGGTGAGATGGAATACACACGTTTAAGGCCCATTTACACGGTGCAAGTTTCTTGCCTGTTGCATACAATTAAATTGAAGCAATTGAAAACTTGCATGGTCTAAACAGAACGTCAGCCATACAAATCATTTATTGCTTCAATAAAATTGTATGCAACAGGCAAGAAACTTGCACTGTGTAAATGGGTATTTAGTGTTTCACTGACGCTCAAAGAGGTACGTCGGACAAGTTTATTTGCTAGGCAAATTAAAAACACGATACTCAAGAACGCCATCTAATGATGAGTAGCGGAACTACCAATAGACTTGATATCCGTAGCGCCATCTATTATTTGCTAGAGAAAGCCCTGACTTTTAAGTGTTAACCCCCAATAACTTTTAAACGCCTGAACTGATTTTCATCAAACATAAGTAAGAACGACCGCAAGAAAACTTGCTTTCACGTTAAAGAAATTGCATTGAAATCGGTCAATCCGTTCGAGCTCTACGATGCCGCAGACAGATAGAACGACGACAGAAGTTAAACTTATAACACCCCTCTTAGTTGTCAGGGGTTAAAAATAGCACTCCTGATCATTTTGGGTTGGATCTCACGGAACAGCCCTTTCCTATGGTGCTATCCTTTTCTGTCGCTTAGAAGCGTCATTTGCTAGAGCGAGAGAGAGCGGCGGAACGCTCCAGGACCGGCCGTGCTGCAGCGTTCCGTCGCTCTCTCTTGCTCTAGCAAATTACTGTTCTGAGCGACAGAAAAGGATAGCAGCATAGGAAAGTACTGTTCCGTGCTATAATACATGAGATCCAACTCTTACTTACAGCTAAGTTTAGCTTGATTTTAGTGAGATGTGTCAGTTCTATGCTTATTTTATTCTGTATACAAAGCTTGCGTGCCGTCGGCAGTTATTATTCGCTTACGAAAATTAAGGTGATGTGGAAAGCAGAAATGGTCGTGGATGTGGTATTGTTTGTTTGTGGGTAGCTTTGTATCCAAACGAGCAAGCAAAACGAACGAAGTTCTCTAAGTCTCTCTTACTTGGCTGGTACTGATGGGTAATTTTCAGAAACTTTTCAAATGACGGAAATATTCAAGTTATACCTATTTCAGAAAAATATTGGAAACAGAATGATATTGAAGAAATATTTTTAAATATTATACAAATGAAAAAGTGTTAATGAGTACGAAAACAGTTGCGGTATCGTATCCTTAACCTCCACCTCCTAAATAAAGTTAAAAACATACACTAGAGGTAATTCAGTGTAAGTATTGTTTTTATAATAAAGCGAAAAAAAAAGAAAGAAGAAAAGAATGGCAGAGTGTGTGAATGAGTACGAATTTGTAAGTTCAAGACTTGTCTGGATTAGAATGAAAGTTGGGTTAAATCGGATTTTTAAGGTGAAGATATCTAATAGGCAAATGGCCTTGAAGTGTGAAATAAATTGTTAACTCGTAAATATGGTGATAATTTCCATATTGCTCTTCGTCATGCACTAGATAGCCCTTTAAATTATTTTATGAACTGCCGTTGAAACTGTTATTGGTGATCCGCCTAGCTTTAAAACTTGCCGTGGCCACTTTTGACGGAGGCAAGTTTTAAAGCTAGACGGACTAATGTAAATACTTTCAACGGTGGTTCATAAAATAATTTAAAGGGCTATCTAGTGCATGACGAAGAGCAATATGGAAATTATCTACCTATTTACGAGTTGACAATTTATTTCAAAGGAGGGCGCCACTTCAAGGCCATTTGCCAATACCTTTACCTTAAGGCAAGTGTAAAAGGAAGAGCGGGACAGGGTCGACCTCGGCGAACGTTCTGCGATCAGATTGCAGACGTTCTGAAAAAGGGGAGAGGGAATAAGTACACGTAACCGAAGGGCATGTATGAAGAGGTTGATGAGTGTAGATGAAGCGAAAGAGGTCTGTCAGGATCGTAGCAAGTGGAGGTCCATAGTCTCTGCCTACCCCTGTGGGAAACAGGCGTGATAGTATGTATGTATGTATAATAAAGCCAACTAAGCTTTTGGATTAGGAAAAATATTTGAAAAATTTGAAATCTGTCAGAAAAAAAAACTTTTCTTATCCGAACGATTTTTTTTTTATTACCCATCTCTAGGCTGGACTACTAGGCATTTGTTTGTTTTGTTTTTTGCATTTGTTGTAAATGTTGTATATTCGACCAAAACTTACAATCAGAATTTTATGAAATGTAAGCGAACCAATCAATAAATATAATGGGAAACAGTGAAACGATTGCCAAGATATGGGATTATAAAAAAGTCGCGAGTTCGGAGCGAACACTAATAAAAATATATTATAGTGCGCCTCGGGACGTCTTCGTGAACGCGTCGCCAGTCTCATTCGCCCTGAGGAAGGCCTCCGGCTAAGGTCGAAACACCTTGGCTAACTTTTTGCGTAAGTTATCCGTGTATCGCAATTTGATTCACCAAATTGAAAATATGTGATGAAAAAATCCGCCACGAGTGTGACTCGCACCCACGACCCTCAACTCCGTGAGCGTGATCGGTTAACTCCGTGAGTGCACTACCAATTGTGCTATCGTGACTTCAATTCGAATCATCCCGAGGAATTTTCTCATCACATAGTACACGCATTTGAAGCTTGCGTAAATCTTTATTACTACCCACTATTCAGAAGTGTGGTATTCAATACAATACAATACAATACAATACAAAAATCTTTATTGCACCAAATAAAAAACAATAAAAAATTACAAAGTTTACGGAACTTATAAATAAATAAGGTACAAGAGGCGGCCTTATCGCCGAAGCAATCTCTTACAGGCAACCATAAAGAGAAGGAGTGCGAAGTATATGAGTAAGATAACAGGTGGCGCAGTTAAATTTAAAATATAAATTATAAATAACCAATAGATATTAAAATACTTATACAAAATATATATTATAAAAAAAAAAGATATATTTATATAAATAAATGAATATATATATATATATATATATATATAATAAGTAATTTATTACATACATACAAATAAATAAATATCACAATGATGTAAACAGATCTGTACATGGTGATTTTAAACAGGAAGATAGAAGAAATAGTAGGGGAAAGAGATGAGGAACTAAACAGAAGTAAAAAAGTGATTTTTAGTTAGGGTTTTAAATTTATCCAAAGTTTTGGCGAATCGAATGGAAAGGGGTAGAGTGTTCCAGAGATGAATAGCATAGACAGTAAAAGAATATTTGTAGAAATTGGTCGAGTGGACTGGAATATTGAGAAGAAGTTTATCTGCACTGCGTAGAGGCCTTGAAGAGGTTCTAAAGAAAAAACGTTCCTTGAGGTACTCAGGATATGTGGGACTAAAAAGAATGGAGTATAGGAGAGAAAGGATATGCCAATCACGACGTAAGCGGATAGGGAGCCACTTGAGTTGAATACGAGATTGCGAAATGTGGTCATATTTACGGAGTCCAAATATGAACCGTATACATAAATTCTGGAGGCGTTCAAGCTTGTCCAATTGCTCCTCGGTAATATCTAGATAACAAGTGTCAGCATAGTCAAGGATAGGGAGCAATAAGGAGTGAGCAAGCGCAATCTTGGTATCTATTGGCAGAAATTTATTTAACTTTCTTAAGGAGCTTGCAGCTGCAAACATCTTCCTGCTGACTTCGGAGATCTGAGTGCGCCAAGAAAGAGTGTTATCGAAGTACACGCCAAGATTTTTTACGGATTTGCTATATTCGATTATAACCCCATCAAATACAACTTTAGGAATTACCTCAAAGTCAATTCTACTGTAGAACCACGAACTTCCTATAATGATCGCCTGAGTTTTACTAGGGTTTACAGCGAGTCCATGATTTTTGCTCCAGACAGATATGCGATGAAGGTCATTATTGATACAATGAATCGCAGAAGAAAGGTTCTCAAAGGAAGATCGCGTGTAAATTTGTAGATCATCTGCATATAGGTGGTAGGAAGTACGAAGTTGTAATGTAATAGAGTTAATAAATAGTGCGAATAAAAGCGGGGATAACACGCCACCCTGCGGTACGCCGACAGATGTACTGGACCAGGACGAATAGCAGTCCTCAATCTTAACCCGCTGACGACGCCCATACAGGTAAGAACGAAACCAGTCAATAACCTTAGGAGATATGTTAATAGAATGCAACACTTCCAAAAGGATATCAAAGTCTACGGTATTAACTCACCTTCAACTTAATTTATATTCGACTAGCTTTTGCCCGCGCCTTCGCTCGCGTCCTTTCTTAGCGGATGCCTACGTCATAAGTCATAACATCTACCTGCATGCCAAATTTCAGCCAGTGGTTGGTGCTGTGCGTTGATAGATCACTATGTCAGTCAGTCAGTCGCCTTTGAGTTATATATATTTAGACGAAGATAAATTAAAAGGTGATTAAAGAGAAGAAGGCTTGGTTTCAATTATTATTTTAATAGCATTACAGTGCTCGGAAATTTATCCAAATTGAAGTGGGTAGTAATGAAGATTTTCGCATGCTTCAAATGCGTGTACTATGTGATGAGAAAATTCGTCGGGGTGATTCGAAGTCACGATATCACAATTGGTAGTGCACTCACAGCGTTAACGTGAGGGTCGTGGGTTCGAGTCCCACTCGTGGCGGATTTTTTCATCACATATTTTCAATTTGGATTTGAATTTTCCGAGCATTGTAATGCTATTAAAATAATAATTTGATAAACATTACATTTAAAAAAAATATTAATGTACTTCTCAGCTCTACAGCTTCTCTTCCCGCTTCAAGCGCAAATCGTAGAAGCCGATCGAGGAAATGGGTGAATGAAAATCTTGTTAAAAGACGATGCGGCTATCAACCCATCATTATTTTAATTCCTTTTTCCGCTTTCTCCCCCACCATCACGCTAAAAGTGGCGATTGAGTCTTGCGGCTCTGGGCTCTGTCTGCTTAGAGCCGCAAGACCCAAAATGCTCTGTCTGCCCCATTAGGGATAAAGACGTGATAATATGTACGTGTATTTATTTAGGTACAAAATAATTTATTTATTCAAACAATACATCATTTATTAAATTATTTTTTTACTAGCCTATTTCAGTGTCCCACTGCTGGGCAAAGGCCTCCCCTTTCTGTTTCCAATCAGTTCAATCGAGGGCAGTAGTACATTCAATAAAAATAAAAATTACAAATAGAATGCTTTAACGCATCGCATTGAGGCAACGTGCCCAGAATACTGGCAACGTTTCCTCACTGTACCACTATAAGCTGATACTCTGTGTATTTATTTATACTTTAAATGGTGATATGGAACCCTCCATGTTCGAAATCAACTCACTTTTGATTATCTGGTTTATTGAGCAACCTTGATAATGAAACTCGTAAACACAACATCAGAACACGTCTAACAGTTCCGCGAACGCTATAAGGATCAATATAAAAGTTTTAGACGTGACCATATGTAGGTACGTATGTATTTCTGTATTAGGAAGGTTTACGAGATACACAGTTTATAGGTGTTCCCACTTTATGTACCTGTACCATTGATTGGTAAAGGAAAGCACGGTAGTTTGCCCGCCAAGTGCAAAATCGAAGTCTTTATATAGATTTCGTATACGCTATATTTTCCGGCCTCGCAAATGTGAATTTACTCTACTTTTAAAAATATAGTGCGACTCGGGATGACTTCGTGTGCGAGTCGCGAGTCACATTCGCCCTGACCAAGGCCTCTGGATGAGATCGAAACATGTCGGCCAGAAGCTCAATTTACATAATTTATTTATTCAAAGAAAAAACTTAGAATGTATCAGCTGCTTCTCTTCCCGCGCTGATCGGAAAAGCCGATTGAAGAATGGGCGAGAATCTTAATCAGTCAGTAGGCAATGCGTATTATGCGTATAATAGGTATTTTGTTCAACCTTTACACCTAACATTACGCTTAAAGAAGCGTTTGGATCTTACGCTTTAGACTCCGAATACCCTGTTAGGGATAAAGACGTGATTGTGTTCCTGTAGGAGTATCAATTTGTTCTTGGCAGGTTTTACGGTCAATAGCAAGCAGAAGTGGCGCCCTCATTTGAAATAAATTGTTAACTCGTAAATATGGTGAAAATTTCCATATTTCTCAATGTTAGGCACTAGATAGCCCTTTAAATTATTTTATGAACTGCCGTTGAAACTATTAATGGTGATCCGTCTAGATATTAAACTTGCCTCCGCCAAAAGTGGCCACTTTTGCGGAGGCAAGTTTTAAAGCTAGACGGCCTAATGTTAATACTTTCAACGGTGGTTCATAAAATAATTTAAAGGGCTATCTAGTGCCTAACATTGAGAAATATGGAAATTTTCACCACATTTACGAGTTAACCATTTATTTTACATAAGGGCGCCAATTCAAGGTCATTTGCTTCTAACTTTACCTTACCTTGATTATGAAACTCATAAACAAAACAACAGAGCTTCACGTCTAAAAGTTCCGCTAACGAATCAATATGAAAGTTTAGACGTGCCCGTATATCTGTTTAAGGAAGGTTAACGAGATACGCGTTTTATGAGTATTTCCACTTTATGTACCTGCACCATTGATTGGTAGCGGGAAGCACGGTAGTGTGGTCGCCAAGTGCCGGCAATGTTCGAAGGTGAAGATGGCTTAGAAGGTTTATTTGTATCTGCTTCTTAATAAAATACAAATATTTTAAGGGGGTTCATTTAGTAATTTTTAGGGTTCCGTGCAAAAGGAAAAAAACGGAACCCTTATAGGATCACTTTGTTGTCCATCTGTCTGTCTGTCAAGACCCTTTTTCCCAGGAACGCGTGGTATTAAATTTAAAAATTATGAATGAAACTCGAAGAAAATCATGATGCATGCGAAACACTAGTCAAAATTGGGTCTTTCTGTTAATTGATTGATCCTCATTGAAATATAACTAAATAAAATAAATATATAAGGACCAATCACACAGATTGAGCTAGACTTAAAGTAAGTTCTAGACCTATGTTATGAGATATTAATTTATCGATTGTATATTTTATATAAATTCAAATTCAAATTCAAAATATCTTTATTATCATAGGATATTTATAATATCTCTTAATAATAGTCACTTTGTTTTGTTTTGCACAAATGTTAACGTCAAATCATTACTTACAGCTAAGTTTACGCCGCTTCCGAGGCGCAAGTGCAGAAGAAGCGGCAACAAATTGCACTGCACGTTTTCTCCAAAGACGTCAACGAACAAACTAAAAACTTAAAATTAGTTATATGGATGGACTGAGATTACATTGTTTGTTATGTCATAATTAAATTGAATTATAAGAATTACGAAATTTAAAATAATGTCAATTTGTAAATTTAGTATGTACCAATGGACCTAAATTATGACATGTCTAAGTATACAAACCTTTAAGAGGGACCCGCGCCAAGCTCAAGCTACACCTTTTTGTCTTTAAGATAGTCATCGGTCCTATAATAAGCCTTCTCACAAAGTACTTTCTTCACATAAGCTTTGAATTTTCTGTCAGGTATAACAAATACATATATAGATACACATCCCAGACCCAGGACAATCTAAAAAAAAATCATTTTCCATCTTGACCTGACCGGGGATCGAACTCGGGACCTACGGTGTGACAGCCTGGCATGATGACCACTAGGCCACAGAGGTCGTCAGAAACTACATACAAACTAAACCTAAAAATAAAACCGAATCTAAATTAAGAAATCTAAAAGATTAAGACCGTGCGGCATGGTGCCAAGAACGCTGGCTGCACTTCCACTTTGCATTGCTATTCTAGTTCGTTGAGAAAAGAAACAGCCAGCCCTCTTGTCACCAGCAGCGGTGATCAGGCTTTGTAATAAATTAATTGTAAAAAACTTGTATACAGGATCTAATAAAATATATTAAAACTATTTTAAGGGTGAATTCAGTCCATGATACTGAACAACTTTCCCCAAGGAACAAATATCGAAATATGAAAAATATTTTTTGACCTCCCATACAAGTTTTTTTTTACTAGCCTATTTTAGAAATGATTGGAAACAGAAAGGGGAGGCCTTTGCCCAGCAGTGAGACACATACAAGTTTACGGATCAAAAATTATTTGTCATATTTTGATATAAGACGTTATATTATTTAACACAATTGCTTCAGTTACTAAACTTGGCCATATTCGCTCTCCCCTCGAAACATTTGATTGGATATAAAGCCTCGAAATGCTCTGGATTTTAGTAGCACGTGTTTTATGAAAGAAATAACGAATGGGATTTGGGGGGACTGTTTTTAAATTGACTTTCCACCTCTCTCTTCGGGCCGTTTGTTTTTTTTATTATTTACAAGTCATTAATCAAATTTTTACAAAAAGTAAATAGTTTTTATTTGTTTTTCAAAAAAAACTTTTTTTCGTACAATCTTTTATTGTGACGCTTAAGTACTAATCAGGTCATTGGTACCATAATATTGCATTATCACCCAACTTACATTAGTATGTGAAGTTTCGCTCAATCGAATAATCGGAAGTGGGCAAGAAGTAGGTTTAATCTTATTTAACTTGCAAGATTTGAACGGACACAGAGTTCTTTCTAGTCTGGTTAGGCTTGAATCGGATTCGGAAGGCACGCAAAGCTGTGGGTCCCGAACTCCATCTAGCGTTTGCTTAAACCTATCCTTTGGATTGGTTCAGGGCTACCCTTTGGGTTGCGGTGGTTGGCAGTTGCTCGGTGTAAAAACCAGTAGCCTCGTCAAATCTAGGTTAGGTTATGTAGCGGACAAGCATTACCGCTGAGGATTCAACCGGGAGTACGTAAGGATTATGATGATGAGTCTATTTTACTACGAGGAAAATACGTATAAGTATTGTAATTGAACAAGAAGCGAAGCGAGTTTTGTTCTCAGATTCTACTTGAACAGATCGATTTGGCGTTTAGTAGGTAAGGAGGAAACCTGCTCACTAGTGTCTAATAAGTTTACTAATTTGTTAAGGCCATACCTGAATTTTCCGGGGTCCAGTGCTGCCCCCATTAAATAAGTAATTTCAAAGGAAACGGAGATATCATTTAAAATTTTGTTTCTACTAAACCCTAGGTCTTCAAGCTATTTTATGAACTACTGTTTATAGATTAAAGTGAGAACGTTAAGCTTTACTACGCACATTTGCCAAAAGTGGTCGTTTTTCGCAGGCAGGTTTCAGGTAAGGCCTCAAATAGAAGGGGCAATGGAAAACTACTATATTATTTCAATTTTTCAGCCATAATTTTCTTTTTTCGTACCGTAAACCGTATTATTTTTTTCGAGGACTTTTTCCATATATCCAAAGTTATTCATGAAATCTTCATCAAATTAATATGTAACTAACTAGGTGATAAAGGCTTTTAAATGAAAAAATAAATCATCTAAATTAATACCGAATTGGCAAAGATATCCCGTGACTAACATAAAAAAAAAATTAAATAAAACATACATTACAATTGAAATCGGTTAAAAAATACTAATTGTGTGCGTCTCTCTTCACATAATTACACCGATAAGAGCTTGGCTCTTGTCGGTGTATCTAAATATGAATAAACTAAATCAAAAGTAAAATAGCAAAATATAAAAAATATAACCTCTACAATTTTTTCTATGTCAACATACCTAGTTATTACGTATTGAAATATATTATTAGCGTCAAGTATTTGTTCACTGCAAATTACTGTAATCAACCTACCACTTAACCGAACGAATACTTTTGAAAATTCCCAATCACTTATTTAAGGTTAATAAATTAATGCATACGGGAATTAACGCGAAACGTACCTTTTTTTAATTTATTTTGCAGTTTCGTCCGGTTTGCATCGAACGTGGTCCCAACCTGACTAACGCGATAGTTTAAAAGTATTTATTTAAGGTTAACGTCAGATAGGATTTGAAGAGCTTGCTGGCCCAGCGGGAGTACGCATTACTTTTTTTTTCTTTTCGCAAGTTAAGCGACACCGGGCGCGTGGTCTGAACTTGGAGGGATAACCACAAAAGGCATGAAAATATTATTGAGCACCTTCGGAAGGCACGTTAAGCCGTTGATCCCGGCTGTCATCATTGTATGGGAGTCATCAAGCTACGTCAGATGCCTTAAGGCCCCGTCAGTTCAGAGCCAAGAATACCGTGAGTGTTTTTGAAAAATCACTGTAAATAAGCTACTACAGTTTATTTCTCAAAAATTTTACATGAAAATCTTAAGGCTTTTCTGAACTCAACATTGAAACATTTGTACTCGTAATATGGACTAAGTTGTCTTGAAAAAAATGATTCTATTATTATTATTTTCTACGATAAAAAAAAATTACAAACATACTTCTAAAATTACCTAAATTTACCTTTTAAAAAGATATTACTACTTTATAAAATCACCCGTTTATATGAAAACTATACCAAATAAACGGGCAAGTGCGAGTCGGACTCGTACATGAAGAGTTCCGTACCACCGTACAATGTTTTAAAACGCTGAAGAAACACGTTTCTTGTATGACGACCCCCATAAATGTTTAACTTTATCTTATTTTTAGTATTTGTTGTTATAGTGCTCATAGTAATACATAATTGGTGAACATTTCAAGTATCTAGTTAGTGCCATTATAAAGATCGAGTTAAAAACGCTGAAAAAAACACGTTTCTTGTATGACGACCCCCTTTAATTTTTAACTTTTTTTTTATTTTCAGTATTTGTTGTTATAGCGGCCACAGTAATACATAATCGGTGAAAATTCAAGTGTCTAGCTATTACGGTTCAAGAGATAGAGCCCGACACACGGACAGACAGACGGACAGACGGACACACGGACAGACGGACAGACAGCGGAGTCTCAGTAATAGGGTCCCGTTTGCACCCTTTGGGTACGGAACGCTAAAAATTGATAATCTAAATTATTAGTTAATTTCGCTACACAAAAAATTTCAAATATTATACAAAAAAAACATTGAAATATTCGCCGAGAGTGAACAAAGGCCCGGACCCGTGCTCGACTATATTTCGCTGTGATTTATTTATTATTATTTTTGTATTATATTTATAATTTTTTATGTAGCGAAATTAACTCGTAATTCAGATTATCTATTAAGTTGTGTCACTATGGTATATTGTGTTGGTATGTAGGTAAGTTTGTGAAATCGTGTTTTAGATGTTGTGGGTGTCAGTCGGAAAATATTTTTTTCGAGAAATAAACTGTAGTAGTTTAATTACAGTAATTTTTTAAAAACACGCACAGTATTGCGCGCTGTGAACCCAACTCGCCTTAAGGCAGTTTAAAAAATCTTACACCAGTGTTGGCCACTTACACACAAGAAAGAAAGAAAGCAGGATCTTCCATAGAATGTACCAGATGCTTCTATTCTCGCGCATGTCGTAAAAGATCGATAGAATGGGCGACATTGCGAATCATGTTAATAGCAGATGCTATATTATGATACTTTTTAGGGTTCCGTAGCCAAATGACAAAAAACGGTACCCTTTTAGTTTCGTCATGTCTGTCTGCCGTATGTCACAGCCACTTTTTTCCGAAACTATAAGAACTATACTGTTGAAACTTAGTAAGTAGATGTATTCTGTGAACCGCATTAAGATTTTGACACATAAATAGAAAAAAAAACAATAAATTTTGGTAGTTCCCCATACCACCCCATACTTAGAACTGAAACTCAAAAATATTTTTTTCATTTAACCCATACGTGTGGAATATTTTTGGATAGGTCTTCAAAAATAATATTGAGGTTCTTAATATTATTTTTTTCTAAACTGAATAGTTTGCGCGAGAGACACTTCCAAAGTGGTAAAATGTTGGTCCCCCCCCCCCCCCTGTAACTCCTAAAATTACCTTACCTTAACATTACCATGCAAACTTCCACCGAAATTGGTTTGAACGAGATCTATTAAGTAGTTTTTTTTAATACGTCATAAATCGTAAAATGTTACTTGCTGCTACGGGACCCTTCATGGGCGAGTCCGACTCGCACTTGACCGCTTTTTATTAAAGCTTCACTCCCACCATCACGCTAAAAGTGGTCTGCGAGTCTTATAGTTCTGCGTCTGCTTAGAGCTGCAAGATCCAAAATGCTCTGTCTGCCCCATTAGGGATAAAGACGTGATAGTGTCCAGGTACCTACGGCCTTCGCCATATATTTCAACAAATAAATCAATAGAACCAATTTGAAGTTCAGATAGATACGACCTCAGGATACGACTTTGTTTTCGTAAAACTTTTGATAAAAATAGACATGTTTATTGACCTGCATTCGTATTCTGGAGATAAATCTTATTACTTCAAATGAGCTGCAATTCTTGTATATATTTGTATCCCACCAAAAACATAAATGTGAAAATGGGAGTCAAGTTCAATTTTTAAAATAGCCAGGTCAAATGTTGAGGTTTTTAAAAATAAATGTTAAGATTTTCTACAGAACTTGGCAGCCATGTAGATCGCTTTTTTGACTGATAATTATTATTGATGTTGGCCTGTCCGATTGGTCTGGCTGCTTGAAGAAGGTATTGTAATAGTTGTCTGAATATCATATGTAATAAATGAACAAGTGCGAGTCGGACTCGTACATGAAGGGTTCCGTACCACCGTACAATTATAACTTTATCTTATTTTTAGTATTTGTTGTTATAGTGGTCATAGTAATACATAATCGGTGGAAATTTTAGGTGTCTAGCTATTACGGTTCAAGAGATAGAGCCCTGTGACAGACGGACAGACAGCGGAGTCTCAGTAATAGGGTCCCATGTTTACCCTTCGGGTACGGAACCCTAAAAATCAAGACTGAGAAATTACGAGTAAGTAATGTATAATCTATAGGTACGATGCCAGCCCGTATTTACTCTTTGTCCAAATATAAATTTACTAGCTTTTTCCCGCGGCTTCGCTCGCGCATCCCAAATTCCACGGGAGCATTACATTTTTCCGGGATGAAAGGTACCCTTGTCCTTCCTCTCAGTACTCCTAACTATGTGTAAGCGAATTTTCAAGAAGATTGGTTCAGTAGATAAAGCGTGAAGAGGTAACAAACAAATATACAAACTCACTTTCGCATTTATAATATTAGTTATGATAGTTGGGATTGGGATTGTAAAGTTCTATGTGTTATTTCTTTTTAGTGTAAAGTAAAAAAAATAATTATCTATTTTGCTATTGTTTTGGGGAAAACTTCTTTCGTGTGTCCGAATTCCAGTATTTTATAAGCATGTTTTTCGTTTTTTTTCAAAATAGCGGATATATGGTATAATATGAAAACGTTAAATATATAATATTTTAGCCATTTTGAAAAATATTCAAAAATGTCATAAAACCTTTTTTGTTACCCTTATAAAGACGCAACTTTTTTGTCCGAACAACTTTTTCATTCGATAAAAAAAGGGGTCAGTAAGTGAGGGGCTATGCAATTTTGTACGAGTACTCGATATTTTTCTTGACTTTTTTATGTTTGGAAAATCGGCATTTTTATACGTTGACATTTTTTTTTTTTTTTATTAGTTACCTAACTCCTTACAGAGCCAGTAGTGACAGCGTAAGTAGTGCTTAACATATAAAGTAATGTAGGTAGTACATATTATATGTGTGTATTTTTAACCTTCCAGTTTAAGCAGTCGAGTAAAAAATGGGTAAAAAGATTAAGAAGCGGCGTGAGCAATGGCGTCGTTTCGTCAGTCCTTTGGGATATGAACCTGCGTTATATTCTGTTTGGGAACATTTGTCCGAACTAAGTAGACCCTTGAGAGAAACACGGAAGCAAATACAAGATTTTAAGGTTTGTTTTGTAAGTTATTCAGTTGTTTTATTCTATTCTAGGGCTCAGGTTTAGCAGGCAAATGCGCGGACTTTTTTACCCGACTGCGCCAGAAGGCGGGTTATGTATTTCGAATGTATGTATGTTCTTTGGTATACTCTGTAACTTAAACGGGTTTTATGGGTTTTAGCTATAGAAAAGTGTCGTTAGATTGTAAGATTCGCCTTAATTGTCGGAGTGACAAATGGTGGAATTTTGGCGTCAATTGTATACAATGTGTAACAAAACGGGGGTATCAACCCGAAATGGAGTAAACGTACTAATCAATGTGAACAACTTTTACTATGGGACCATACCTGAAATCGCGAAAAAAAAATCTACATCTATAATCCCATAGTAAAAGTTGTTCATATTGGTTAGTATGTTGTATATATTAATTTTTTTATCTGTAAATAAGTTTTGTGTATATAAATAACTTCGATCAAAAATTCAACTAGAAAGCACGTTACCTACAAAATAAAACAACATTCTGTCCGCTTGAATATCAAAGAACATTCACTATAAAGTCAATCTTCTTACACTACGTATTAAGTATTTTTCTCCTTAACTGGACGAAACAAAATAAGAGCTCGCCGCCGGGAGTGCGATTTGACAAGCCGTATTTCACGGACCCGATAACTAGTTGTATTGTTCATCATCGTCCGAGCGTATTCCCAGTTGCATCCTAGCGGTAACGCTTCTTAGCCCGGGGTCCGCTACCTAACCTAGGTGATTTGACGAGGTTACTGGTTTTTACACAGAGCGACTGTCGTCTGACCTCCGCAACCCAAAGGGTAGACCAAAAACAATCCTGAGATAGGTTTGAAACTTTTGACAAAGTATGCTTCCCAGCCGATCAAGGGAATGGGCAAGAAAGAATCAGAATCATATCAATAGGCGATGCTTGGCAACCCTTTTTATTATGGTTTTCTTTTTCACCTTCATGCCCACCATCACGCCAATAGTGGTCTGGGCCTTGCCGCCCTAGATTTTGTCTGCCCCGTTAGGGGTAAAGACGTGATAATTTGTTTGTTTGTTTGTAATAACTTTATTGTACTAAAAACATGCATAACGAAAGAGCTAATATACAAAGGCGGATTTATCCCATAAAGGGATCTCTTCCAGTCAACCTACGATATATCTGTATCTGTATAATTAATTTATCCTACGTTAGTTTTAATTAATATAATTATTATAATTGTATAAATTGGTTTGTAGTTCAATTTATTGAACGACGAAGATTTCTGTAAATTTCAGGATGGCCATAAAATAAGTCTCCTCCTGCTTCGGCAAGAGATTTAACTGTTTACTTCATTTAATATTCACAACGCGTACATTTTTAATATAAATTGAGACCTTGGATGGTCGTTAATTGAATTTTGTGACCTTTAAAATTATAAATTGGTGAAAACTTTCCCGCTTTCACTCTATAGATAAGTATATTAGTCAGTATAATTAAAGCATTTTTTTACTTCCTCCATGGTCCAGTGGTCAAGGCGTTTGCCTTAGGATCCGAAGGTCGTGTGTTCAAATCCCACTGGAAAAACTACTTTCACATAAGTTGTTTTCAGTCTGGTTAGGATATTGCAGGCTTGAATCACCTGATTATTTTATTTATTTTATTTATTGACACACACAACAGATTACAACTATTTCAAAAAAAAGATAAACCAATCAGAAATGTTATAGCTTAGGTTGCATTCCACAAAAGTGTGTTTACATAGGAACTAACCTGAAGAGTTACAAACAAGTGGATTATTATCCAATAAGAAAGATGATTCCGTGCTTCGGAGGCTTTGTATTAAGGCTGGGTAAGTATTTTGTATGATTTTAAATAAAACAATTTTAAATTTAAAGCTTTATTTAAACATTCCAGTTATAGCTTAGTGACCTTCGTGTGATTCCCGGCACCGCCTTGTGGTTCCCGGCAGAGTAGAATAGGTCCACTCCAAGTCTGCCCGTGGGTGTCGTAGAAGGCGACTTAGGAAACACAAGCTAAACAAAGCTTATAAACATCAGTGAGACCTCTCCAACCCGTCTGGCCAGCGTGAAGAGTGTAGGCCAAATCGTCTGACTGCTTTGGACAAGTATGGCTCTGGTAGTACAGAGAGAGTCGTGCTCCTGGAGTAGTTACTAAAAAGCAAGACCTGATGATGATTATATATATTTTTGGAAAATATCATTGCTCTTCTGGCAGAAGAAGACTACGCTTACATTTCCTCTTAGAAGAAGGTTAAAGATATTTGCAGCTCAATAATTTTCTCGTTTCTAACAATTCAATTCAATTCAAAATATCTTTATTATCATTCATCTATTATTTATATAGGATATTTATAATATCTCTTAATAATAGTCACTTTGTTTTGTTTTGCACAAATGTTGACGTCAAATCGTTACTTAAAGCTAAGTTTACGCCGCTTCCTAGGCGCAAGTGCAGAAGAAGCGGCAACAAATTGCACTGCACGTTTTCTCCAAAGACGTCAACTAACAAACTAAAAACTTAAAATTAGTTATATAGATGGACAGAGATTACATTGTTTATTATGTCATAATTAAATTGAATTATAAGAATTACGAAATTTAAAATAATGTCAATTTGTAAATTTAGTATGTACCAATGTACCTAAATTATGACATGTCTAAGTATACAAACCTTTAAGAGGGACCCGCGCCAAGCTCAAGCCAGACCTTTTTGTCTTTAAGATAGTCATCGGTCCTATAATAACCCTGTCCTACTAAAAAGATATAAGCACGATATATAGACATCCGTCTCCAATTTAATACAGCCGTAAAATCAATAATAAAGGGTATTATGCAAAACTGTGGGTCCGCCGACTTTTACGTATTTATGTATTCATAGACCCTTTTTATATAGCCTCTAAACGTGGACGCGTAGTAACGTCCGAAAAAGATACGGGTTTGAAATACTCTTATTAATTTTTGTGTTACGGGGTACGTGAAAAATTAATTTAAATTTTATTATTTTAAGTACCTACACTTGAAAATTTACAAACAATATAGGTGTGTAAAAAAAGGAAAACATAGTACTTAGGTGCTACTTATTTTATATAATGTCTAACAAAATATACTGAAACTATTTTAAAGGTGAAATCAGTCCATGATACTGAACTTTCTCAAAGGAACATATATCGAAATATGAAAAATGATTTTTTTTCGCTTTTCATATAAACTCGGATCAGCTGATCGGTCAACTTGTATCGGAGGCCAAAATTTATTTTTATATTTTAGTACAACATGTAACGTATTAACAAATGTGAACAACACTGAAATCGCAAAAAAAAAACTGCAGTTCCATACAAAATTAAATACCTATCGTGCCAAAATGTATGGAGCTACAGATCATTTTTTGCGATTTCAGGGATGGCCTCATAGTAAAAGTTGTTCACATTGGTTAGTACGTTAACCATTTTGTCATGTCCGAGCGCATTTAAATTCCACATGACATCTAGTGATGTGCCGTTCCCGTTCCCCAGATTTCCGGGAACGTTCCCGGGAATGTTCCCAAAAAATGGAAATGTCAGGGAAAGTTCTAATTTTATTTCTCAGTCATATTTTTTATCGCTGTAAATATATTTTACTAACGTAAATTCATCACTTGGTATGGTTATAATACAAATACATACATCCAATTTTCCGAAAGTACGACGCGTTGTATCTTTGTGAATTTTCACTACTTTGATAAACCGAAAAATATGGGTCCATTGTTTCTGGATAATCTAACTGACGGACTAAATAAAATGTGACGTTCCATGTGTAAAGGTACCTTATGGACGGTGGCACTTAGGACGTTTAGAAAAACAATTCGTACAATTAACTTGGCTTGAATAAACACAATGTTGTAAGTGACACCGTCCATAAAGTACCTTTACCCGTGAAACGTCATAAATATAGTTTTTAGGACCCAGTCGACATCCCTATTTTTCTTCACCTATACCTATAAGTCGGTAAGTAGATAAACACACTGTAAAATCTATACTAATATTATAAAGCGGAAGAGTTTGTTTGTTTGTTTAAACGCGCTAATCTCAGGAACTAATGGGCCGATTTGCAAATTCTTTTTTTGTTGGGTAGTCAATATATAGAGGAAAGATTTAAGGCTGTATAACATTCCGACAACCACGCGAACGAAGTCGCGGGCACAGCTAGTACCTAATATAAATTAATAAATAGATAGGAACATATCACACTGATTGAGCTAGCCCTAAATTTAGTTTAAACATGTTTATTTTATTTTATTATTTATTTACAAAAACATAATTATTTACATCGAAATGGGATGAGCAAAAACCATTCGAGGTTTATACGCACATCCAACTCGCAACAACAATTTATACACACAAAGCACACATGCACATAACTACACGAAAATTACAATTTAATACAAAATTATGAATAAAAACTCAATAAATATAACTACCTATTCAAGGCAACACCGTATTAATGTTTTATGGGATATTAACTAAGCGATACTATCATCATCAGATCTTTTATAAATTAGTCTCCACTGCAGAAGCACGACCCTCTTTGTACTATCAGAGCCATATATTAGCCACAGCAGCCAGAGGATTTGGCCTACACTCTCCACGCTGGCCAGACGGGTTAAAGAGGTCTCATTAATGTGTATATGCTTTGTTCAGCTTGTGTTTCCTAAGTCGCCTTCTACGACATCCACGGGAAGACTTGGAGTGATCCTATTCCACTCTGCCGGGAACCACATGGCTAATATTATTATTTAATATTATTTGATTATTAATATTTAATTAATAATAATTATAATACGAAAAGGGGAGGCTTTTGCCCAACTATGGGACATAAATGGCTATTAAAAAAAACTATTGGTTTTTAATTAATGAAGGGTTAGGAGTAAGGTCCTACCAAGACATTAAAAAGCTGGCAGAGAAAAGAGAGGAATGGAGGCATCTCCACTTTACTCCACCGACAAGAGAAAGCTCTCAAGTTAAAAGGGAGAGTTTTTAATTCTTAGAAGTCGGTTAGAAAGAATTTCCATCCGGGTCCCACGAAATTACAAGAAATGTCAAGTTCATTGCAAGTGGGACGTGGCAAATCTCCCGATGGCCAGAGCCGGGGTAATTGAAAAAGTTTGGTGCTGCCAATGACTCTGATTGGCTGCGGCGTATGGTACAAGTTGGAAGAGATAGCAGATGTTCACTGAACTGAGAACTACTGCGAATGGTCCCGTTAGAAAATATTTTAGGTAAGTACAGCACTGATAACCAATAATAGATTTACATTTCTTAGCTTCTTCTTAAATATCAAAACAAAAAAAAAATTAAGAAGAAATTAAAAAATATAAATCCAATGGATTTACATTTTATAGTTTTTAACAAGATATATATGACAGAATAAGTATTTTTTTATTTCGCTTAATAGTACTTTCCTTGAAAAAAGCTACGAGGTCTAAATCACCCTGTATTAAAGAAAAACCTATAACAGGTAGGGAACCCTCTGTACGCGAGTTTAACTCGCACTTGACTGGTTTTTGCCGGGGCGGGCATTGTAGAAAAATTAATGAACATTTGAAAGCATCAAACTCCCAAAATTTAAAAGTTACAAAAATTATAGTTATATCTTGAAGAATTATTTATTGACAACACAAAAATATATGTTCGGCCCTCCCTACACCCCCTGCGATGACGTCATAGACCGCGAAAGTGAGCATTGAAAATGAGTTCTCGCGCGGGCGCCGATCAGTACAACTCGCGATAGTATCAAAACTACTGGTTGTATTTGAAAGACTAAAGTGGAAACTTCATTTTGACGAAATAAATTAAAGATTGATATATTTAAAACATATACTTAAGCACGCAGAAATGCCGAGACTGAAACTTAGAAAGACAAAAATAATTAAAACTAAAAGGCTAAATCCCAACGAAAATTCTTAACCAATGTAGAAAGTTGTCGTGTTATCGAATTAAAAAGAACTAAATGCAGAAAAGTGACACCAGGTCGAATCAGGTTTGTAAAGATGCTGAGCGGCAAACGCAAAAATCGAGTATGTAACTTCGCAGCCGATAAAATCATCGAATTTACAAAAAAAAACTAACGGTAATATCATTTTAATTTTCGTACCATCATGACTGTCGCTAAATGGAACTAAATGATACTAAACGGGCAAGTGCGAGTTGGACTCGTACATGAAGGGTTCCGTACCACCGTACAATATTTTAAAACGCTGAAGAAACACGTTTCTTGTATGACGACCCCCTTTATTCTTTAACTTTATTTTATTTTTAGATTTTGTTGTTATTGTGGTCATAGTTATACATAATTGGTGAAAATTTCAAGTATCTAGTTAATGCTATTATAAAGATCAAGTTAAAAACGCTAAAAAAAACACGTTTCTTGTATGACGACCCCCTTTAATTTTTATAAATTTTTTATTTTTAGTATTTTTTGTTATAGCGGCCACAGTAATACATAATCGGTAAAATTTCAAGTGTCTAGCTATTACGGTTCAAGAGATAGAGCCCTGTGACAGACAGATAGACAGACGGACAGACAGCGGAGTCTCAGTAATAGGGTCCCATTTGCACCCTTCGGGTACGGAACCCTAAAAAGTAACAAAAGGTGCTACTTCGTAAAAATATTATAAAGTAAGAAGTCGGGCACTTGTAACTACCTCGATTTTTTATACGTATTCCACTAAAAGCACCGTCCACTACAACATTTATCTCAACTAAATTTTATAATATTTTTACGAATAGCAACCTCAAATTGTCACTTCTTTTAGTTCCATTTAGCGACAGTCATGAAGGTCCGAAAATTAAAATGATTGAATCAAATGAATATAAATGACCGCAAGCTTTTAACTTGAGCTGTCGCAAGTTTTTGCGTAGCACCTAATTTGACTTTTACGGTCACCACTCAACTGATGAAACTTGAATTGTTTCCTTATTTTAAATAAACAAGTTCAATTTTGTAATGCAGGCCAAAGAGCTTATGTAACACTAGATAAGACATTACATATCCCTGTTTTATACCGTGCAATAGGGAAGGAGTGAAAATTTTGAAAGCGCTTGAATATTTTTCCATAAGGTACATTTATACCTCTTTGATTTTTCTACTGTTAGAAATAACATTCCTCTTTACCATAAAAAATATCAGATTTTCTGTTCACTCAATAGGGATGATGACTGGGTCAGAAAAGTATTATTTTAATTAGTCCGTTAGTTAGATTATCCATTTTTTCAGTTTATCAAAAAAGTAAAAATTCACAAAGATACAGAGTATCTAAGTTCGAGAGTGGGGGCTTGTGACGTCACCGATGTGTAAAAATCGTACGAAAGCGTGACGTCATGCGAAATTTAAATGCGCTGTATCTTCGTCATTTGTTGTTTCTCAGAGAAAAGAAACATTTTTTAATAATCTGACCGATGGGCCTAAAATTATTTTTCAGTTATCATGCCTATTGAATGTAAAAAATAATTCATTTTATATCACGTAAAATTAACTCCCATAGAGCTGTCGTCGCCATTTCACTTGCCCAGACTGTCGTTGTCTCACCTATTAAAAAATAATGCTATATGACAGTTGACAATTTAACGGTCATAGTTTTCAAAATATGACACTTAAGTATGACAGTTGACAACATAACTGTTATTTTATATTTAATTGTCATAGTAATCGTATAAGAGCTGGCTCTTATATTTATTTATTTATTTAATATTTATTGCACAATAATCTAACGATTATAATACAAAAGGTTAAATTTAATACTAAGCATTGTCTACCAGTTCACCTTAAGGACGTAACAGAAAAGGTAGGTAGTAAATTGGGTGTAAGATTAAATACTTAAAGCAGTAGCGGCGTTAAAGTAAAAAAAGAAGAGTATTAAATGCCTTACATTCGATAGTTTATACCCAAGCGAAAACCATACAAAAACATAGCAAACATAATTAAAAATGCCTTGGTGTGTGTTCCAGTACAGTAAGAATAATTCAAAGAACACGGCAAAGTAAAGCAACAAATAACTTTCCATCGGAAATGTAAATAAACATTACACGTAACGTAATGTACTCAAAATTATTGACGTGTTAAAGTGCCTGCGACGGTCTAATTACTGAATACATATTCGATTATTGATTCTTAAAGTAATTAATATTGGAGCGAAGCCAGAGCGGGCTGCTAGTAAGAATATAAAATCTATTTTCCAACAAAAAGACAGAACGAACCGCGCAGCAAAGTGCTAAATTAGACATCCACAATGGAACCCGTGAACCCGTCCCTATATCGATCGTGGTCTCATGGGGCACCCGACCTTGCATGACGTGGCCCGCAGAGGTGAACGAATTGGGTGGAGCGATGACACTATGTTTCATATTTACATCTATGACGGTCTTACATTGAAGGAAAATCCCAACAAAAACTTCTCTACAATCAGATATTGAAGGTTTATAGATACGGCGATGAAATGTCAAAAGTGTAACCTGTTTCAAATGTAGTGGTGTATTTTTTCAACGTGGTACGCTAGGATGTGTATGACGCTTCTAAATAGAAATGTCACTATCACAAAGATCTTATAAAGGTCTTTGCCTAATCAGAAGTCAATCTCAATATCATTATACAATTTTATTAACCCTTAATTGGTCGCGTGGGGTGTCATACACCCCAGAGCGCGTTACCAAGCTCATAACTTTTTAAAAATTGAATTTAGCGCTCTGGTTTTCTTTGTAGCTTCTTAAAAACGTACAACGTTTACAATTCAGTTGCGATGGGCACTCGGTCGTAGACGGTTGGACGCAGAGTGCGAGTTTGGGGTGCACGACACCCCAGGTGACTGTTTGTGTAGTCCAAATTGCCGGTAAGTGTATAATTGTTTATTTTATTATTTTTGATTTAGAATATTGCAATTGGAAAAATAACAAGTTGGAAAGATCCTAAATTCATTTTTAGGGTTCCATACCCTCCGAGTGACAAAACGTACACTATTTAATATTATTATTTTGTCTATCTGCCCGTCATAGCAGATTTTTTCCGCATATACTGGACTGATTAAATTGGTATGTTTCATATAACTTTACAATAAGTATATAGTTTTCAAGTTATTCAAACTACCATCCCCTCTTCCTCCTCCACCTCCTTCTTCTCCTCCTTATTTCCTGAACTACTGGACCAAAAGTTTTGAAAAAAAAACAGTGCGGTTTCTTGAGTTTATATTGTGGTATTTTTGTTTTAGGTAAGCAATAAAATAATATTTAGGATTATAACAAAACGAAAAAAGTTTATACGAACGACCAAATGCGCCAATTATAATGTAGGAAGATTTAAAGAGTGATATTTTTCAATCTTTTTAATATCACAGGTGTCAATTCCTATGTAATATATAGTCTAAGTTGACCCCAAAATATCCCGAAGAGTATTTTTTGAAGCGATTTCGTCAAACCTTCCCAAATAGCAAGAGTTAGCATTCGCACATATCCACAACCGCTGCAAAAAGGACTAAAAAGGCATCATAACATTCAGGACCAAAAATCTATTTCTGAAACTGGCCGATCACAGTCATACAAAAGGTGTCATATTGTCCAAGACCTAAGGACAGAAAGCTCTGATTGCAATAAACATGTGTGCAATGATCATATGATTGTAGTCCGTCAAAATTGTACCGAAAAAAACTAGGATTTAAGAAAGTTATTTTTCACTATGAAAAAAAATGTTAATTATATTAATGAGATGTTCAAAAGTTGATTTATAAGAAAGTTGAAATGTGCTCATAAATAAAAGTTTGATTTTGCATGTATTATTTGTTTTATTTTATTTTTTTATTTGGGGTGCTACACACCCCACGCGACCTCCTATGTAAGTTTTTAGGCGCGCCTAATTAAGGGTTAAAATTTTGTCGTAACATAGGCTACATTTTTACTTAATTTGACGTTTAGTGAAGTCTCATTATGGGAACAGTAAATGCGGATAAGAGGGAAAGAGACTAAGATAAATTTTAACTAGATTATCTCTAGAATTAGGTACCTTATTATTATTATTATTATTTGCTCTTTAATGTTATTTGTCTTTCTAATATCGAATGACAAAAAGTAATTTAAAAATAAAACTGCGACTATTTAAAGAATGCGCCATTTTTAGTGATATTATTTGGTATCACTTTGATGATCAAGACATCTAATCTGAAGCTAAAATCCATGAAACAGTTTAGGCTTTAGATCGTACCAAATAAATATTCATTCACACATATGGCATACATACATACTCTTTCTGGCGCAGTAGGGTAAAACGGATAGGAAACAAAAGCTGGTTGGTGAAAGTAGACTCTCATCAATTTAAACAACTTATACACCAGATTATAAGCCCAACCCCGAAATCGTAGAAAAAACCGCTGATCTGACTGAATATACATTTTTGCGCGGTAGGTAATTTGGCCCACTTTCGCACGGCACGGGCACAATACAATTAAATATAATAAATAGCCCCAAACTAAGTTTAAACTTGTTTGTTCATTCGAGTCCTGATACTTTTTTTTATACAAAATAAAAATCTACAAATTACTAGCGTTACGGAGCGACCACCGTTGAGAAGAAATGCCGATAGGAACAATTGTTAATATGAACCGACTTTCTGCTGGACAGAATCTAGGGGCAAGCACGACAGTGCCTCCGTCAAGTTAAGCAAGCAAACGCACATCCGTACCATACTTTTCTCAAAGGAGGTACACGTATACTCTCATTCGAGACACTTTTTTGCTCTAACTTATTTTTCTTTTTTGCTGCCTAGTCTAAGAAGTATTTTATCCAACCCTCGTTCAAAACTTTCTGTGTCAAAAGCTCCAAGTTTCGGCCAATATCTTTCAGTAAACTGACAATGAAAAGTATAACTCTACAAGTAAGTTTTTGTGTCAAAAGTTTCAAATTTCTGCCATTATATTTTTCAAACACCCGATTGCATAATTTATTTTTTATGTTTCGTATCCAATTTAACTATTTTTGCATACATACATATTCCTAACGGGGTAGTAACTAAAGCCTTAAAACCCAAATAAATTATATTATCGACCGTTGTACCTGAAGTCATATTATAATTCATTACGTACTACTTGTACGTACGTCTCATATAATCACGTTCAAATTTGTTTAAATATTAATTATACGGTACGGGCACAGAAGACAGTAAGAGTAAAGAACGGAATCTCCTAAGGTACGCGCAATATTCGTCCCCGTTGCAGTGTGTGTTCGCCCGTTCTCCCCTGAGACAAGGCGAGAGCGGGGGAGAGGGGCGAGGACGGGGAACGGGGATGCATATTGCGCGGGATCTTAGAAGATTCCGTTCTGTATACTCTTACTGTCTTCTGTGGTACGGGTCACCCATATCACGAGAAAAGGAACCGTAAATTTATTTATTTATTTATTAATCAAACTTTATTTTTCCAAAGTAAGAATATACTTTTAACAAATGTCGTACTTATTGTAAGAGGATTTTCTCCCAGTCAACCATAGGGATAAACACAAAAATTATACGGGAACCGTACAGATTTGCCGTACAGCAGTGAAACCAGCCCAAAGATCTTCCTTCACTTGTCCCTTTCCAGTATAAGGCTTGAAACTACATAAAGCGGACGCCCGCGACGGGTTCCGTCCGTCTCTGTCACACACCCTACGTGCGATAGAGATAACTGAAACCATCGCGGGTCACGTGTCTTTGTCGCACATAGGGTTTCTGTCAGAGACGGACTAAACCCACCGCGGATTTCCGCTTAGTGCAGTTTCAAACCTTTTTGGAATGCGTCGAGATTGTCTCGTATAAGCTTAATGTTATACTCGTAAATGCACATATTTCCCATTTACATCTCCAACATTCTGGTTTTGTGCAAAACCATAACATACATACTATCACGCCTGTTCCCCACAGCGGCAGGCAGAGACTATGGACCTCCACTTGCTACGATCCTGGCAGACCTCTTTAGCTTCATCTACACTGATCAATCTCTTCAGACATGCCCTTTCTTACCTCTCCTTTTTAGGGTTCCGTACCCAAAGGGTGCAAACGGGACCCTATTACTGAGACTCCGCTGTCTGTCCGTCCGTCTGTCACAGGGCTGTCTCTTGAACCGTAATAGCTAGACATATATAACAACTAATACAACAACAAAAAAAGTTAAAAATTAAAGGGGATCGTCATCCAAGAAACGTGTTTCTTCAGCGCTTTTAAACATTGCACGGAGGTACGGAAACCTTCATGTACGAGTCCGATTCGCACTTGCCCATTTATTTTTAGAACTCTATAATCTGTTCGCAGAATGTTCGCCGTAATGTAAACCATAACAATAATACTAATATCGGTTAATCATATCAGATTATGTCTCATTTATTTGCACACTCCAGAGACTGCGCAGTCGGGTGGAAACCTCTCTCGTTTCCACCCGATTGGCTTTGACGAGACTGTCTTTTGATATCTATAAACTGATGTCTGGGAGTCTATATCTTTAGAATTGCATGGTTGGATGCTGGAAATTATTTATGTATTGTATATGAACGATGGTAGGGGTATTACTGGACAGGGCACCTGGCCCGACGGTGTGATGGCAAGATGGTGAAGCAAGGCAATGACCAAATGGTGGCCCAGAACGGGTGAGAGAAGCGTCAGTCGTCCGCCTATGCGATCAGTTGACGATATAATCAAAGTCGCGGGTCGCACCTGGATGAAAGCAGCGTCGACGAGAGAGGCCTATGCTCAGCAGTGGGCGGGAGAAGGGCTGGGATGATGATAATGATGACATGAACGAGACTAAGCATGAACCTGTTTTGTATGGTCTAAAGTTTTGAACAGGTTACATCCTTTGTGGTCGCAGAGTGTTTATATTTTCTATGGTAGCAGACGTCTGTCTGCAGCAACTGGCATCAGTGTAGCGGTGTCTTCGTCTACATTATCAAATGTGGGTGTGATATTATCTTAAAACTGCGTTCACGATCAACAAGAAGACATCGCTGTAAGTCTTCATTCTGTACGTGTTACGCGGCTTACACCGTGACACTACCGCGCCGGCGCAGAACTACGCTGACTGGCAGGGTCGCCATTCAGAGGCGACTGTATTGAAATACGACATGATTAGGACTCTATTATTTAGTAGTTTCGATATTCGATCGTATTCCTTCGTCACTTGCAAATATAATTGATATCTATTTTACAATGCATATAAATTAATCTTGATTTTGCAATGAGCTCTATTAACGGTGTGACATAAAGACGCACAGATATTATCATACATCCTTAACGTCCAAACATCCTAAACTTCGCTGCCTATTCTGTCATCCATTTTTATACAGCTCTATACTTTTTCAAATATACCTACCTATGTGTAAGATTGCTGTCGAGGTTCTCAGTGTTTAAAGCAGTTCAACACCATCGCCTTTATAAGATTTTATTCTTTGTTTTTAATTTTTTAGGGTTCCGTACCCAAAGGGTGCAAATGGGACCCTATTACTGAGACTCCGCTGTCTGTCCGTCTGTCTGTCTGTCCGTCTGTCTGTCCGTCTGTCTGTCCGTCTGTCTGTCCGTCTGTCTTTCCGTCTGTCTGTCCGTCTGTCTGTCCGTCTGTCTGTTGAACCGAAATAGCTGGATACTTGAAATTTTCACCGATTAAAAAATACTAAAAATAAAAAAAGTTAAAAATTAAAAGGGGTCGTCATACAAGAAACGTGTTTTTTTTAGCGGTTTTGACTTGATCTTTAACATGGCATTAACTAGATACTTGAAATTTTCACCGATTATGTATAACTATGACCACTATAACAACAAATACTAAAAATAAGATAGAGCGACTGCCGCCTGACCTTTGCAACCCAAAGGGTACAATACATTAATACAATACATAAATCTTTATTGCACCAAATAAGATTTACAGATACAGGAAAGTGTCTATAATATAAGGTACAAGAGGCGGCTTTATCGCCAAAGCAATCTCTTACAGGCAACTCTAAAGAGAAGGACCGAGGTAGACCGGAACCAATCTTAAGATAGCTTTAAAAAAACGCTATATGGCGTTCGGGATCCGCAGCTTTACGTGCCTTCCGAAATACGGCTTCGTCTTTCTTTTAGAATAATCAGTTGACTCAAGCTTGCAATATCTTAACTAGACTGAAAGCAACTTTTCACAAAGTATCATTACAAATATCATTAGGCGAAAACAAACCCCCGATGTATATCTGAAGATAACTCTACCTCTGTTATCATAGTTACGAACTTTCCGGATTATTTCTCGCCGAAACTTTCGCAACCTTTGTCACAAATTAGAACGAAACAAAAAGATGTTCATTACAAGAATTTAGTTTATTTATTTATACTTTTTCCTCCTTATCACGCTAAAAGTGGCCTTTGAGTCTCGCGGCCCTGGGCTCTGTCTACTTTGAGCCGCAAGATCCAAAATGCTTTGTCTGGTTATTTACATCTACACTAATATTATAAAGAGGAAAGATTTGTACCTATTTTTGTATGTTTGTAATGAAGAGGCTCAAAAAGTACTGGGCCGATTTAAAAAATTCTTTCACCGTTGGAAAGCTACACTATCTCCGAGTGACATAGGCTGTGTGTACCACGGGCGAAGCCGGGGTTGACTGCTAGTTAGCATAGACATACGTAGACATAGATAGTATGCATGTATTTATACAGGGTCTAACATAATATCGCATTTATTATGGGGAATGTTCTGAAGAATTGTTCGACCTAATACCTGCTGCAAAATTTCACCACTACACCACCCGCCTGAAATTAAAATACCATCCACACCACCTGGATAGTTGGCAATCAACCACCGTACGTTTTAAAAGGAACTTCCTGCCACGAACGACCGAACTGTGGAATCAACTTCCTGCAGCGGTGTTCCCGAACCGATACGACATTGAAACCTTCAAAAAACGAGTCTATATCTTCCTGAAAGGCCGGTAACGCTCTTGTTACACCCCTGGTGTTGCAGTTGTCCATGGACAGTGGTGATCACTTACCATCAGGTGACCCGCTTGTTCGTTTGCCGCCCTATAACATAAAAAAAAAAATGTAGATACTGAAACTATTTTAAGGGTGAATTCAGTCTGTTATATATAATATTTACCTTCAAAAAACATTTCAAAAGATACCTTTTAGCAAAACAAAATCTAGGAATTCCTTTCGGTTACTCGGCGGCAGATTTTGCGGTGTAGGTGGGGTGTTTCCTCCCGTTTTGTCCTCTTATGCTCTTTTTCGAATCTTTTTACTTTTTATAAATAATTAATGTTTTTTATTGAATAATTTATAGCTAATAAATATATATTATAACTGTGAACGTCCTTGCTGTGCAGTTTAATTTAATGCAATTCAATTTAATTATTTATAAACTTCTAATTTATATAATGCAATTTAATATAACAAAATTATATTAATTTTCTTAATAAGTCAGATCCGTCAAGTGGTGTGGCAGAATAGCGGTGTCTTACTCATATGTTGTATGAGTAAGTAATACACTGAGCCACAGCCCATTTGATCTGCTGAAACGCACATTAAGGTGAAGATATAGGCAAATGACCTTGAAGTGGCGCCCTCATTTGAAATAAATTGTTAACTCGTAAATATGGAGATAATTTCCATATTACTCTTCGTCATGCACTAGATAGCCCTTTAAATTATTTTATAAACCACCGCTGAAAGTATTTACATTAGTCCGTCTAGCTTTAAAACTTGCCTCCGCCAAAAGTGGCCACGGCAAGTTTTAAAGCTAGACGGATCACCAATAATAGTTTTAACGGCAGTTCATAAAATAATTTAAAGGGCTATCTAGTGCATGACGTAGAGAAATATGGAAATTATCACCATATTTACGAGTTAACAATTTATTTCAAATTCAAGGCCATTTGCCTATATCTTCGCCTTAAAAAAAAACTGTGTTTGTTGTTTCTTCTTTGTGTGTCATAATATTGTGTATGTTTCTTAATGTGTATGTGTGTGTTTCCAGTTCAATAAATCTATGTCTATGTCTACATATATACTTAACAACTTTCCCCAAGTAGCATATATCGAAATATGAAAAATAATTTTTGGCCTCCCATACAAGTTGACCGATCAGCTGATACGAGTTTTTATGGAAAGCAAAAAATATTTTTCGTATTTCGATACATGTTCCTTGGGAAAAGTTGTTTAGTACCATGGACTGAATTCATCCTTAAAATAAGTTCAGTATTTTGTTAGATAACATAAATAAAACTATTGACCTATCTATAATGACAGTCTACTTCATAACTGTAAGCCCTTTGGACACAGGATAACGGTGTGGGCTAGCGCGATGTGGCTAGATCTGTGATGTGCTTTCACAAGGTAGCTTCTCATAGAACAGCGATTGACACAAACCTTCGTTGGGACGTTCATATTGCCGAGGTCTCGGGTAAGGTCACGGGGGCCCTTCGCTCTTTATACAGGTTAAAAAGCTTTCTCCCTATTAATATTAAGACTATGTTGGTGTATTCACTTATTTTCCCCATTTTAGATTACGCAGATGTATGTTGCTCAGATCTGAATTGCAACTTTCTCAACAAACTTGATAGACTTCAAAACAATTGTCTCCGATTTATATTTGGACTACGGAAGTACGACCATGTGTCGGCTTACCGGTCTAAACTTAAGTGGTTACCCATCCGTCAACGTCGCAATTTGCATATTCTCACTACTCTATTTTCTATACTCTTCGACCCAAAAACTCCGATGTATCTTAAAAACAACTTCACTTTCCTGGGTGATACCCATCTGTAAGTTCTTCGTTCTTCCAACAATCTCTTTCTTAATATGCCTCGCTGCAGGAGTGGGTTTTTCTAACATTCATTCACCAGACAAGCCGTGAAGCTATGGAACGCCCTTCCCGTTGATATCCGCAAAGCCCCTAGTCGCCAAGCATTTAAGAGTGCTGTGCGCGCTCATTATCTTCACAAATTGTCTTAGAGTATTATAAATATTTATGTACTTTATGTAGGGTTTATGAATTTATAAAATATTTATGTATTTTTATATGTAGGTCTATGAATGTATAAGAAAGTATATATATGAATATGTGTCTTAGGTAAATGTTTAATAATGGTCAAATAGCTAATTTGAATGTACTAATCGTCCAAAATTTGCTTTTATCCGCACCACCTGTAGGTTGACTGGTAGAAAAGGTAGCAGGCTTAAGTCCGCCTGTTACATTTTTGTAATAAAGTTAAATAAATAAATAAACAGCGCGAGGAGGGGCGTTGACTTTACCGTCATTTAAAAAATATCCATGTACAACATTAACAAAGATTTCTGATATAAAATGTTTTCTTTAAAAATAAATAATTTTTAAGTACAATTGGATCATAAATATTGATAAATAAATGATTTACTTACGTAATATAGTTGGAAAGGCTGACCAGGTTTCGATCGATTTAGACGCTCATTATCAGGATGAGTGTTAGTAGCGGTGACCCGACGGTTTTGCTGCACTCTACCAGGTCTATATAAAAATGAGTGATGAAATTTATCTCACCTTAGTTTTATTAAATATAACAACATGACTTTCAAAAGTCGTTTTACAGATACAGATACACTATCACGTCTTTATCCCTAACGGGGCAGACAGAGCCTAGGGCGGCAAGGCCCAGGCCACTTTTAGCGTGATGGTGGGCATGCAGGTGGAAAAAGGAAATCATAATAGTGATGGGTTGCTAACAGCATCGCCTATTGATATGATTCAGATTCTTGCCCATTCCCTTGATCGGCTTTTACGCTCTGCGCAGGAAGAGAAGCAGCTGGTACATCCTATGTTTTTCCTTTTCTCCCAGACCAGCATGGAAGATCAAAAATCGTTTTATCTGTCTAATTCGTTAATTTGTGCCTTTGCGGAATATTGAAGGAATCCGGAAAAGTTTACTGAACTAACGGATTCATTTTCCGCCATTTTCCTCTACTGAGGTTATTGAATAGAAAATGTTTGATGAGAAAGAAGGAAACTATATATTTTAATGACTTTCCTTGACGTATGTTATAAATTAGCATGTGAGTTTATAAATATTGATCAATTATTGATTTTAACGGCATTACAATGCTCTAGAACCACAGATATAGATGTACATAGATAACACAAGTATCACGATTTGTATGGACCCAAGCCTTCTTCCACGAAGGTCGTCAATCATCATTGCGATCTGCACTTTTGAGACAGCTGCTCGGAATAGGGATCGCGTACTCTTGTTGTACCGTTGGCGTAGATTTTTTAGCCACGATGTTGTTCTTTCTCCAGGCCTCCTGCCTTGAAACTATGTTACCAAAACTTTTTTATGATGCGCTAGCAAGGGTTATCGAATAGATATGTTAGTTAACTTCTTCTTATCCAATCGAAATGTTATGATTGTAGCTTCAATTTCAAATGATCTTTGACCAGTATGTGGCTACGACGATCCCTCTGTCGTTAGCCTCATTAAAGTCCTCTATGATACATGATAGAAGATTCAAATTCACTGAAAATGAATAGCGAACTAAACCTGTTTCTTTCGCACTTTGCATGGTATTCGGCATCCTTGGGAAACTACAGACATGTATTATCTTTAGAGAAGAAAAAGCCGGAAAGCACACCCCTGGCTCCGAAGCAGCACAGCTACTAACGCGCTAAGTTAAGAAGCCAACTTTAAGGCTGCCCAATTACCGCCTCCACGCTCGGTAATGTTATGTAACAGTATTCTTCATACAAACCGTCGGAAATCGACTCATACCTATGCGCATCAGAGTTCGGTACACTCGGTTAAAGACTCGGTACACAACCACAGGGATGGCAAATCTTACAAGTGGAATAATATTTATGCCTACTACTTCTACAAACGAAATTTTACATCCGTACACATGTCAATGTGTGAGTTTCAGTGATGAATGCCATCAAACGCAACCGAGAACAGGGGAGAACTTATTTATATAAAAACATATATAATGGTATGTAACGGGAGATGAAATTAAAATACCTGTAGGCAGCCCTAGCGCGTCTTTACGTGTAGGTATTTATTTCTAGGAAAGTGCCGAGTAACAATACTGTTAAATAACTTTACCGTGCTCCAGCTTTTGTAATATTAAAATCAACTTTATTATCTCAAAATTATACCAGTTTCAGCTGCAGTATAAACTAAATCAGAATTAATGAATGTTTCCCAATCTAATTTATGCTGCGGGTTATCGCATAGTTAGTTCACTGCTAATGAATGCCGGACTAGAGCCAACAAGTATTTAGAACTCTCATCGAAATCGACAGCCATTATGTTAGTTAGCCTAGAAATTTTGTAATTAAACACCGAATCCAGTGATTCTAAAACATTGTAAATTAATTTTCTAAACAAAAGCACTGATTTGAAATTCAGTGGCAGTCACAGAAAAGCTAAATTATTTTGATCAAAAACTAAACTACTGAACCATCATCAGGTCTTTTTTTAAGTCTCCACTGCAGGAGAACGACCGTCTCTGTACTACCAGAGCCATACTCGACCAGAGCAGCCCCAGGATTTGGCCTAAACTCTCGACGCTGGCCAGATGGGTTGGAGAGGTCTCACTGATGTGTATAAGCTTTGTTTACTTGTGTTTCCTAAGTCACTTTCTACGACGTCCACGAGAAGACATGGAGTAGTCCCATTCTTCGGGTGGTGCACACGGCAAAGATGTTTAATCGAATGTACGAAAAGAGCAATTATCAATAAGACGACCTAGCTTGGTTATGGAGAAAATCTGCTTTTAGATAAGGATAACACATATCAGCACAATAAATAATGGGGAGAAGAAGAGAGAAGAGAGTTTGCAAACGGTAGGTAAGTTTAAATAATAATAAATCCGTGTGGTTCCGGGTTAGAATAGGACCACTCCATCTCTTCCTGTAGATGTCGTAAGAGGCGACTAAAGGACTAAGCACATCTTGTGCTACAATTGCATTCCCAAGGAGGATTAGCGTCGGGCGGCGGCCGGTTGTAAAACTTTTCGCACAAATACATTCCTACATTGCCAAAGAGGGTTGACGTCAGGCAGGCGGCTGGTCGTTAAAAAATAGCCAAATCATTTTTAAAAATCGATGTAAATTTTTTGTCCTCCCATAGAAAATCCGTTTGACTGAGCGCTGATTTGTATGAAAAGGCGAATTTTTATTTTAGATTTTCGTTAATTGTTTTTATGGAAAGTAGTTCAGTATCATGGACTGAACTTGCTCCAGAAATTTGGCTGGTGGTTTAAAAGTCAGCCTGTATATGTATGTGTAATTAATTAATTAGTTGAAAAACGGATTTGCCACTTTAAATTGGATTGTTAAAATAATTAGATATTAAGGTGTACGAGTACATTATATTCGAATGCTATGTATTATTGTTACTGAATAAACAAATTATAATTGAAATTGACTCCCAGATCTGTGAAACTTGCTTAGTTACATTTTAATGAAATCAAATATATGTTGAGTTTGAAACTTTGTACTTACAACGTTTTCAGAGACTATTCTACCATACTTATATAAGCGGTTACATATTAGGTCCTTACATATGAAATTGCCGATTTTCAATACTGGCAACTATAAAATCAAATATCTTGCGTTTCATTAGGAATTTCAAATTCAAATTTATTTCGAAATAAACCCAGAAAAATATTGTTTTAAAATTCGTATTTTATTTGTTTTAACATCATTTGTTTGAGTTCCAACATTGCTATAACAACAACTATGGACAAATTGAAAATTCGCGGTATTTACGAATACGAGTTCCACCGTGGCACCAGTGCTGCAGAAATAACTCGAAGAATTAACGACGTGTATGGACCAGGCACCGCTAACGAACGAACGGTGCGTTTTTGGTTTCAACGTTTCCGTTCTGGAAATTTCGATTTACATAATGAGTCTCGTGGACGACCTGATACTCAAGTGAATAACGAAGAATTGAAGGCGATAGTGGAAGCGGATCCATCTCAAACCACTTCTGAATTAGCAGCAGCCTTCGGCATAAGTGACTAAACGATACTTATCCACTTGCGCCAAATCGGAAAAATTAAAAAACTCGAAAAGTGGGTACCGCACGAATTGACTGAAGCAAACCAACAAACACGCGTTGCTTGCTGCGTTTCTTTGCTTAATCGCCACAATAATGAGGGGATTTTGAACCGTATCGTGACTTGTGATGAGAAATGGATCCTGTACGACAATCGGAAGCGATCATCACAATGGCTTGACCCTGGAGAACCGGCAAAACCTTGCCCTAAGCGAAAACTGACCAAAAAGAAGATTCTGGTTAGTGTTTGGTGGACCAGTGCTGGTGTTATCTACTACAGCTTCTTGAGATCAGGCCAGACGATTACTGCAGACTTGTATTGCCAACAATTGCAAACAATGATGGAAAAGCTCGCCATTAAACAACCGAGACTGATGAATTGCTCTAGCCCACTGCTCCTTCAGGATAACGCTAGACCACACACTGCACATCAAACGATCGCCAAGTTAGAGGAGCTGCGACTGGAACCTCTGCGTCACCCACCATACTCTCCAGATCTTGCCCCAACCGATTACCACTTTTTTCAAAATTTGGATAACTTTTTACAAGGAAAAAATTTCAAATCTGATGAGGCAGTCAAAACCGCCTTCAAACAGTTCATAGACTCTCGCTCCCAGGATTTTTTTTCCAAAGGTATCAATGATCTGCCTATAAAATGGCGGAAGTGTATCGATAACAACGGCGCATACTTCGATTGATTTAATAATAATTTCATTAAAAAACCTTGTTTCACTTTTTTGATACTGAACGGCAATTTCATATGTAAGGACCTAATACTCACTAGCCATACTTATATATACGGTTCAATAACCGCACATAGCTTATACAGCATATTTCTATTTTGTCTGTATATATACATATATAGAACTGGAACTGGGCTGTTTGAACTGTGGCACGTTTGTCGAATGGTCCCGGGAAGATGGGCGAAGTTAGCTACGTTCTGGCTGCCGGATGGCCGTCGGAGCAGAGGCAGACCGAGGAAGAGATGGCGGGATGACCTCGATAGTTATGCCAATAATTGGCAAGAGATAGCAGAGAATAGAGACGAGTGGAAGAGGAAGGGGGAGGCCTTTGCTCAGCAGTGGGACATAACACCAACAGGCTAGAAAATATATATATATATATATACATATATATCTTTTATTTTTATAAATATATCTTTTAACTTCATCATCAACATCAAGGTGTAACGTACATAGGCGTTGCAATAAGGAATATGCATGTAATACCAATCCAGCTCATATTTTATTTTACAATTTCTATTAATACGTTACCACGCCTAGTTAATTATTTTTCTTATTGACTCTTATTTGGATTAGAAATAAATAATTGAAATAATGAAAATATTGCGCGGGAACAAACAATAGGGAAATGACGACAAAGTTCACAAAGGGGAAATGACAAGTTCGGGTGCGTTCGGTAGGACTGTCCGTCCATGTAGTTTGACTATCGATGACATTCGAATAGTATGTACTTTTATATAGAGGTTTAACAAACATCACTGGCTGATAATATCGAAAGTACCCAAAAAAGGAGAACATGCGTTGACAGCTTCTGTCTCTAGCGGATATTGCAGACTTTGACGTCATATCTTAAAATGGCGTGTTTTAGTTGTTATTATCTAGGTACTTGCTATTTTTAATATTTATTTTCTACACCATATACATGTTTTTCGGCACTGATTTATTTTTTGCGGCTATTTCTCGACGAGGACTATCGATTAAAAATATAAAAAAAATACATGCATTCTTTCTATTGCACATAAAATACAACGCGCAAACACGCTGCCGTCACGGTGGAAAACTATCTATTTACGAGATACATAACGTACAATGTACGTACATCCTATCCTTATCCTAATATCCTATCCTAATCCCATCCCAACTAATATTATAAATGCGAAAGTGAGTTTGTATATTTGTTTGTTTGTTACCTCTTCACGCTTTATCTACTGAACCAATCTTCTTGAGAATTCGCATACACATAGTTAGGAGTACAGAGAAGGACATAGGGTACCTTTAATCCCGGAAAAATGTAATGTCCCCGCGGGATACGCGAGCGAAGCCGCGGGCGAAAGCTAGTAAGTAATAAACGAATAGAAATAAAAGCATGGAACGGCGAGCGTTATCAGTTATCAGCGTCCATACAATCTTATCGTCCGCTAAAAGCATTGATCACAGCGCTTTCATATTTTTTGTTAAGTAATTTATGTAGAAAACAGTAGCTCAGAACTATTTCACAGATAATAACAATGAAGGGTCAGCTCTCCGCGCTGGCCAGATGAGATGGAAAGATCTCACTGATAAGCTTTGTTTAGATTGTATTTCGCCTTTTAGGACATCCACGGGAAGACTTGAATGATCCTATTCTACTCTGCCTGAAACCACACGGCAATCATCTCTAATGTACCTATCTGATTTATAAATTAATTATATCATTGAAGTCCAGTATCCATCTTTATTAAGACGAAGCTCCCGCGTAACTCAATTTGCGCCACATATGAAGCCAGTTCCCCAGTGCCTTAGTTTTAATTGGATATTGTGCCGCGTATATCGTATCTCGGTATCTTGGCTAGTGACTAACTATTTGATACCCTCCACCAGCCTCTCTTGATAATCTAAAAAAAATTATAAGTGGGAGATTTGTACTCAAGAAATTTCATTTAAAACCTATACATTAAGTCACACTAGACTATAATATCGTATATATCTACGATATTATTCGTAATATAGAGGAATATGAATTCCCGAAAATAGATCGACGATATATGAATTTCCTCTAACATGGTTCAGCGATGGCTGGTACACGCGTCAACTCGTGAACGGGTGCCGTTAGTAGGGGCTGATCAGCTCGGCTCAGTTTTTTAAAACTACTCATACTTATATGTCCAAAATCTACGTCTCCACACTAGAGCCAAGCTAAAGTAAGTACATATACATAGGGCGCACTGTAAGTTTCCGGAACTGGCCACTTACATAAACAATATTTAAAAATTTATTGCAACATTTGAAAATAGAACTCTTTGGCTGTAGAATGCAGTTTGTTTCATCTGACTGTCTTTTGTTTTTACCTTGTGGCGCCATTTATAAAATTGTGTGTCTGCATCAACATGGATTTAACTCGGGAAAATTTTCGAAGTATGATTTTCTACGATTTTAAGTGTAATTTGACAGCTCAACAGAACATCGCTCGGCTTGAAACAGCTTTTGGCAATGAAGCACCATGCAAGACAACTGTTTATAGCTGGTTTGCAGAATTCAAGCGTGGTCGTATCAATCTCAGTGACGAATCTCGCGATGGTCGGCCGTCCACCGCTGTGACCAACAAAAACATCAATGCTGTGCGCCGTATGATTGAAACAGACAGGCATGTGACCTACCATGAAATTCGCGCATCCTTGGAAATAGGCATGAGTCAAATACAATTAATCCTACACAAACATTTGGTTGTGAGAAAGCTGTACTCGCGGTGGATCCCACACAACTTGACCGAGGCTCAAAAAACGGACCGCGTCACTTGGTGCAGTGCCATGCTTACCAGATTCAACGAAGGTGCGTCAAATTTGGTGTGGGACATAGTAACAGGTGACGAAACATGGATTTATTGCTACGATCCCAAAACAAAGCAGCAATCGAGCGTATGGGTCTTTCAAGATGAGCCGAAACCAACCAAAGTGGCGCGCGTGCAAAGTGCATCTAAGCGGATGATTGCTTCTTTTTTTAATAAAACTTGACACGTGGCTACTGTTGCTTTAGAGAATCGTCGTACAGTAAATAGTGACTGGTACACGACCATTTGTTTGCCGGAAGTTATTGACGAACTCCGTAAAAATAACCGTAAACGCCGTATCATCCTGCACCACGACAATGCTAGTTCTCACACGGCCAGACAGACAAACGTCTTTTTGAAGGCGAAAAATGTAGAACTCATGAGTCATCCTGCATACAGTCCCGACCTGGCACCTTGTGACTTTTTTCTGTTCCCAAAAATTAAGAACGCGGTCAACGATTTTCATCACCAGAAGAGGCTGTCGAGGAGTATGAAAAACACGTTTCAGAGGTCACCACAGAGGAGTGGCACAAAAGTTTTCAAAACTGGTTTCATCGAATGAAAAAGTGCATAGACGCCAAGGGAGATTATTTTGAAAAACAATAAATTAATTTTGTACCTTTAATAGTATTTTTTCATATTCATTCCGGAAACTTATAGTGCGCCCCACGTAGACTATTAATTTCTTCTTTTTCGTCTAAGCGCGTTTCCGGTTGAATATAACATACAGGTCACCCAAGGATGCCATAGACCTTGCAAAATGGAGAAGAAATAGGCAGAACACTCCTGCCGGACGTCAACCCTCTTTGGGAATATATTTGTGCGAAAAGTTTTACAACCAGCCGCCGCCCGACGTTAGTTTTGGGAATGCAATTGTAGCACGAGATGTTTGTGCTTAGTCCTTTAGTCACCCCTTACGACATCCACAGGAAGAGATGGAGTGGTCCTATTCTACTTTGCCGGGAACCACACGGCGAATATATAATACCGTTCACTATAACGTCTTTATCTCCAATGGGACAGACATTTTGGGCCCTGCGGCTCTAAGCAGGCAGAGCCCAGGGCCGCAAGACTCAAAGGCAACTTTTAGCGTGATGGGGGCGAAAAGGTGGAAAAAGGAATTAAAGGTTGCTGCTAGTGATGTGCCGTTCCCGTTCCCTAGATTTCCGGGAAAGTTCTCGGGAATGTTCCCAAAAAATGGAAATGTCAGAGAAAGTTAAAATTTTATTTCTCAGGCATATTTTTTATCACTATATATATATATATATATTTTACTAACGTAAATGCATCACTTGATATGGTTATAATACAAATACATATATCCAATATTCACTTTTTATTCACACACAATAACATTCCCTAGAAATACGGGAAATTTCCCGGGGAACGTTCCCAAATTTCCAAATTCTCCTGGAACGTTCCCAGATTCCCGGGAATTTATGAACGTTCCCGGGGAATTTGGGCACGTTCCCGGGAACGGCATATCATTGGTTGCTGCTAGCCGCATCGCCTATTAGTATGATTTAATATGTTTTTTCTTTTCTCCCAGACCAGCCAGTAGAGATATACTTGAAAAAAAACCTGGTCCTCATAATTTAGTTTTTAAAGATAATTATTGATATTTTTTCAAAACAAAAAACCAACTTCAATACCAGAAAAATGAAATATTCAAACAATTACGAGTATATACTTAGACGACATATTTGTTCTAGATATTTTCGTTTAAAAACAAACTGCACAACGAGTTTTAATAAAATTTCTGTGAGACCTGTAAAGTATACCCTTTCAAATAAAAAAAGAATTTTCCAAATCGATCCAGGCGTCTACGAGTAATCGGGGAACAAACATAACAAACATAAAAAAAAATATTCCGACGAACTGATTTATTTATTTTACTATCGTATTACACACTAAGTACAACATAACATTTACACGACATTTCTATAACCTCCTCCTTTTTTGAAGTCGGTTAAAAATATAAAATCATGACATGAAAAATATTTGTTTTACAGTTGCTCAGTCATTATTAGATAGATACACACTCCTTTTCGCTCGTAGCACGATTGCTACGAGCGCAGCATTTGTAGCAATCATAATTGATTGAATTCCCGCTACGCCACCGTAGCGATTCCGAAACACCGCTACGAGTGCTACGACGCGACACGTAGCCTACTTTCTTAGCTTTAAATGTAATTGAGACAAGTAATAAATATATAAATGGCTTATTGACAAAAATGTATACAAAGTGGAAGGGACATACCCGTAATAAATCAAACCACGGTCTATACTAGATCACTCAAGTATAATGAAATTAAAATAACAGTCAAAAAACCAAAAAAAAATTGACATCCCCATACAAATCGCCCGAGCGGCCGCACACTTTTGTATGGAAATGTCGAAATTTATTTTTGTTTTTTGACTGTTATTTTAATTTCATTATACTATCATGATCTAGTATAGACCGTGGTTCGATTTATTACGGGTATGTCCCTTCCACGTTGTATAGTGTTAAAGAATTTTTAGAATAATTTGCATGCTATCTTTATGAGCAAAACATGTTCTCTCTATTATTTTTTATGTAACACCATATGTACCATGTTTTCAAGCAAATTAAAACAAACAAAAAAACAATATCAAAATAGTGCCGCATCTCCTATTGACATGATTTCTCGAGGTTTCCGCGTTGTCCCTCAATAGCTTCTTCATTTTGTGTGGGAAGAAAAGCAACTGGAACAGCTGATTTCCCACAGACAAGCATGGAAGATAAAAAAAAAGTGGACCGGCAAACAATTTTACACCGATTGATATACCCTTCTCGCTCTTGTGTAGAATACAAATCGGTGTTTAAGTTGTATGCCGGAAACTTAAGCATCATGTGTTTAAAAGCTTGTAAGTGTTGTACTACGTTCCACCCACATTTTTGCATTACCTCTGGTTTTAGGGTTGACTGGAAGAGATCCCTGACAGGGATGAGTCCAATTTGATCTCTTCCAGTCAACCCTAAGAGAAGAGGATAGAATGTCATAATTTAGTATGGTAGAACAATGTACCATACAAACTAAAACTCGATCAAAATTATATATCTTAATTATTGACGTTTAATGCTAGATGCTAGTTTATTCCATAATTGAGCAGCCATGACAGCAAAAGACTTTGAATAAGCTTAAGAGGAGTTTGGGGAATGGCAAGAATGTTATTACGAGTACGAAGGCGGGATTAACTACTCGAATAAGTGCTCCTATTTTTTTTTATGTTATAGGGCGGAAAATGAACATGCAGGTCACCTAATGGTAAGTGATCATCATTGCCCATGGACAAATGCAACACCAGGGTGTAACAAGAGCGTTACCGGCCTTTCAGGAAATTATAGACTCGGTTTTTTGAAGGTTTCCTATATCAAGGTATTCTAAAGAACCAGGTTTTTCTTCCACCGCCTGCTTTCTCCTTTAAAATATAAATAAAGCAAGCCAGCAGCGTAATAAATCTGTGACCCGTGTTATTTCTATAAATAACCCATGGATGGCAGTCCGGCTCAGGACAATATCGATAAGTATTATTCTCTTATATATTGCAGCTTTTTATGGGCTTTAAACATAAATTGGTAGGCAAATGGCTTTAAGAGATAATAGATTTTTGTACGAACTAACTGTAATTTTTGTTTATTTTGATACTTACTTTCTTTCGACATGAACGAACAAATATTAGAGGACTAACTATAAAGTACTCTGCTTGAAAACTAAAATCCTGTATTATATCTAGATGTCACTACTCTTTCGCCCACTAGCCATACAAAGGATGCTGGGTACTTAGGCTGACGGTATCCACGAAAAATCAGAGATGGCGCTAATTTGTTCGTAGAAAATGAACGCTTATACCGCCATCTTTCTGAAATTGAGCGGCACCACTACGAAACTACCTTCTTTCGAACTAGTAGCTCCATCTAACTACAACATTTAAACTAAAAATCGAATTACGCTTGAGAGTATGATGGCTGTCAGTCCTCTATTGTTCGTCCATGCTTTCGATTAGAAAATTTATAAAGAACGAAAGTATTAGATCTAATTTTAATCAAATCTGGAACGAACTAACTAAAAACCTAATTAACTATGTATAAGCTTTCTCGCCGAGTTACTTAGAACTCCTGACTCAATCAGAAGATATATTGTGTGGAATAATTTATGCCACCCGATAGATGGAGTTGGAGCTTCGTGAAAAAGTTCTAATTAAGTAGTAGAGAAAGATACTAATTAAAGGTCCCGGTCCTTATTTTTAGTGATTTTGACTGCTTTTTCGGAGCTGATTGGAGCCAAACTTACTTAGTAACAATATGTTAAGATATGTTAAATTGAAGTTTATTTATGTATTAAAAAAGTGAGTGAGACAATTCATTGATTTTCATTGTAATAGTATGTTTAATTCCAAATAACCTGAGACGTGTTTCAAAATTTTTGCGGTGCGCGACTTTCATGTTGTTGTTTACACGGAATTTAAAACATAAAGTTGTGTATAAATTACAGAGAAATAAAGACAAAGGAAAATCCTAAAAAGTGAATGAGAAGATTTTAGTATTTTTTTTATTCATTCAAAAACTTAGTTAAAAAGGTTAAACTTTGAAAAAAAATATAAGTGAATACGTCGTCGGATTTCTTGTGCATAAGACTGAGTTAAAAAATAAAAAGTTCTCTTTTGTAAGAAGAAAGAAATATTTAAAGTACTCCGAAATTCTCAAATAAATATGGGGACGAAAACGCTGTTAAGGCAGACCGCTCGCTGCGCTTCTGAATTCGTCTAAATTCGTCTCCAGGGTGCATGTACAAATACAGCGCAATGCGTATGTGTAGATAGAAAATATAGATTCGGGTGTTCAATCAAAATTCCCACGGTCGAGGACATGCCTCTGTTCTTACACCTGCAAACTTTTTTTTTCTATCTTTATTTTTTTAGAAGCTTTTGTCTTAAGACATGTCAGCTCCATCGAGCCAACACTTAAATTAACTTACAACTTGCATTTACTTCTAAATACCTTACTCTAAGTTAGAAATCTAATATCTGTGGACTGTACTGGCGATCCTCCACTAAAGTTTTTCTAGTAGTGACCAAGCCAATGTCACTTTATCTTGAACTTCTTCGCACTTTTGGGGCCGTTGGTCCCTTATCGAAAATGTAGAAAATTTTGACTACTCCTCCGCTGCCCCAATTAACTACCTGACAAAATTAAAGAAATAAATGGGACTTCATTCAGAAAGAAATTAATGAAATGGCTTTTAGATAAATGTTTTTATAGTGTAAAGGAATATTTAGCGTCTAAGTAGACTGTTTATTTTTTATTTTCTCTTTTTTTTTGTAGATTAAATTGTATAAATTCGGTTTACGTAACTTGGTAATTACTTATTGACTTGATTGTGTATATTTGCACGTCTGCTTGCAGGCTGAATACAATGGCTTTAATTGTACTGAACACCTAATTTGTAATGTATTCTGGCAAATAAAGATTTATGATTTCTGAAAGGTCTACTTTGGGTTGCGGAGTTACAGATCCAATCCTAGGATAGGTTTAAACAAACGCTAATTGGCGTGGGACCCACAGCTTTGCTTGCTTTCCGAAGCACGGGATCATTTTTCTTTTCAGATACTGACAGATTAACGGACGGGAAACCACTTTTCACAAAGTATGCTTCCCAGTGGAATTTGAACCCACGACCTCCGGATCACAAGGCAAACGCCTTGACCACTGGATCACGAAGGCAGTCCCTCAGCTATGTCAGCATGAACTATACGTATTATGTTTAAATTAGTGAAATGCCATTATTACCATGACACGAATAAGTACTTTTCAAACTATCGCGTTGTATCATTAATAAAACCAGCCAAGTGCGAGTTAAACTCGCGTGGAGAGGGTTCCGTACAATTGATTGAATTCTCATAGGTTTTCCTGTAATCTACAAGCAATGAACTACATTTTGTATTTTTTTCAAAATTTTAGGCTCAGTAGTTTCGAAGATCAGGGGTGTGGAATGGAATCAATTTTCGTCTTCTTTCATGAATAAAATCATTTTAGAATTATAACAAAAATATATTTGAGATCCTCATAATGAGCGCTTTCATTTGATTTATGACACAGTGAGGTTTGCAAAATTTTATTTTTTCAAATTTCACCTGATTCGGTCCAGTAGATTCAGAGCAAATTGGCTGTGGCAGACGGACGGACAGACAGACGCACGAGTGATCCTATAAGGGTTCCGTTTTTTCATTTTTTGTATGGAACCAAGCGCGAAACACACTTATTGTTTTTTACTAGCTTTTATTTAGTTTCACCTGTGTCCCGTTGTCTATGTGTCCGTAATCAAATCTTGCAAGCCAGATTAAATTAATTAATTATGGATTTATTTCACGTTAGTTTTAATAAAATAATACTTAGTAAGTTGAATGACAATGCAGTATTATGGTACCAATGACCATCCTTCAAATGGTCTTACAATAAGGGATGCTCAAGCAAGACCGTGCGAAGTGAAGAAGGAAAAGCCGGAAAGCGGACCCATGGCTTTACAGCTGTGGATGCAACTGGGAACACGCTAAGATGAGAGAGAGAGAGGTACCAATGACCTGATGTCATGATGGAGTCGGAAGGTGGCCATGGTATCTCTGTGATAAAAGAAAATAACCCCACTGAGTTAGGGCTCGATTGATTCTTCCTTATTAAAGAAGCGCTTTAAATATTAAATATACTTACATAACATTTTATATTTATTTTCGCTTGAGTCTCCTTAAGGTGAAGGGATAAGCAAATGGCCTTGAAGTGTGAAATAAATTGTTAACTTGTAAATATGGTGATATATATATACATATTTCCATATTGCTCTTCGTCATGCACTAGATAGCCCTTTAAATTATTTTATGAACCACCGTTGGAAGTATTTACATTAGTCCGTCTAGCTTTAAAACTTGCCTCCGCCAAAAGTGGCCACGGCAAGTTTTAAAGCTAGACGGATCACCAATAATAGTTTCAACGGCAATTCATAAAATAATTTAAAAGGATATCTAGTGCATGACGAAGAGCAATATGGAAATTATCACCATATTTACGAGTTAACAATTTATTTCACACTTCAAGGCCATTTGCTTACCTGTTCACCTTAATAAGTGATGTTTTATTATTATTTAGGACACACACTCTAGCATTAGATAGCATACTAATGTAAACACATAGGCTTTATAGCTTTAAATTGCTTCAAAGGTACGTTGTACCTCATCATTCATCATCATTTCAGCCGCATAGCGTCCACTGTTGGACATACGCCTCTCCCAAGGTTTTCCAAAATGACCGATCTAGAGCAGCCTGCATCCAGCGCTTTCCTACGACCCTGGTCAGGTCGTCTGACCTCCTTATGGGTGAGTGTCTTACGCTTCGCTTGCCAGTACGTTGTCGCCATTTAAAAACCTTTTTGCCCCATTGGCCATCACCGTCCACTGCCACTTCAACGAGCTAATTCCCTAACATTGTACCTCAACTTATGCCAATTAGTATGTATGAATGTTTATAAAATCGCCTACTTGATTGCTAATGGCTAATATCGAGTGTAATCAGTGATATGCTGTAGCTCTATGAATTCGCTCTACGCTGCCCACGCGTGAGATAAAACTTCGATAACAATGACATACATTTGAGTTACTTTGCGAAAACGTATAATGGCATAATGGAGTAGGTAGATATATCTAATAGGGCCAGTAAACCTTAAGGCCGTATCTGAATTTTCCGGGGCCCAGTGCTGCCCCCATTTAAAATAAATCATTTCAAAGAAAACGGAGATATTATTTAAAATTTTGCTACTACCAACTGCGTTTTACTACGACCCCCGAAAAATTTGGTACCGCCTTAATACTCTAGAAGCATAATCAAGCGTAAAAAATCAATCGGTCAATTGCGAGTCGGACTCGTACATGAAGGGTACTTGTACCTCCGTACAATGATTTAAAACGCTAAAAAAATATGCGTCTTGTATAGAAGACCCCCTTTAATTTATTATTTTATCTTACTTTTTGTATTTGTTGTTATAGCGGCCACAGTAATACATAATCGATGAAAACTTCAAATATCTAGTTAATGCCATTATGAAGATCGAGTTAAAAACGCTGAAAAATAACACGTTTATTGTTTCTTTCCCCTTTAATTTAAAACTTTATCTTATTTTTAGTATTTGTTATCATAGCGGCCACAGTAATACATAATTGGTCAAATTTCAAGTATCTCATTATTACGGCTCAAGGGATAGAGCCTTGTGACAGACGGACAGACGGACGGAAATATGGGAGAAAAAAATAGACTTTTTTCGTACGGTTTTGTGTTCTAATAACGATATTGATTTCAAGATTTTAATATCACAATCAACCTTATTATAGTTCGTTGCCTGGGGTTCGTACTGATGAATCAATATTTATACAACGTGGAACGTCCCTTCTACGTTGTATAGAATATAGACTGTGGGAAAAAAATCCTCAGGGCAGGCGATGCATGTTGTACACCTAGAGTTGGCAACTCTCTCCAAAATTATACAAGCCGGACTCAGCGCTGAAAAAGGCCGGACATTTAACCATAAAAGCCGGAATGGAAACATTGGTGGTGCATGATCAAAGTTTAAAGGTTTAACGAGTTCAAAGTTCTGGCGATGCCTAAAACAAGCAAGCAAAACCCTAATAAAAGCCAGGCGAAACAAAAAACTTCTTGAAAATATCTTAAAACCAAGTGTATCGAATGATCGCAGCCGCAAATAGCCTAGTTTGAAGATCCGCAAACACAATTCAAGTTGCTTTATCTCGTTTTAAAATTAATTATTAAATTATTCTATTTACTTAAAATAAAAGTAAACAGAAACAATAAATACAGTCATCACAAATCTTCAAAATGTCATGAAAAACTTCTTTTAATATCTCCTACATACATACAGACAGATCTAGTTAATTTTAATTTGTCGCTATTTTATTAATTTCAAATAACAATATCCAAAAATCTGTCAAAAAGTAGTCGTAAAAACTTCAAAAAAATTCTTCTAACTTCCACATCAAAAGGACTCGTCAAAACGTCATTGGTTTTAATTTGTAGTTTTAAATCTAATTATTAGGTAAAAATAACCAAAAACCTTCATAATTAAGCGCTTCACATAAAAATTACACGTTTTCTTTTAAATTTTTAACTAAAAAAATAATTGAACAACGTACCTCGAATCCGCGTTTTATTTATTTTTAATAACAACAACCAGAAACTGTCAAAAAAGTACATATTCACCAAAAAGTTCAAACAGTAAATACCTGCAACTTAGCTGCAAAAACTTTAAAACTACATCCTACGTCATTTCCATACCAAAAAAGTCGTTAAAACATATCAAAACCTACCTCAAACCGGCGTTAGATCCCCAAACAAACGCACAGACACAGCACAAAACACACACAGCACAGCACAAACTTCGCACTTCACAGGACGCGCGTCCGACGCACGTAGCGAGCCGCACAGTACTGAAGGCTCTGAAGCTGACAAGGCTTTATAGGACAAAGGGTATGATTTTCAACCGCGAGTTTGAGGGCGATTCTTGAGTAAACATTGAAAGTTTGTTTAATTTTTTTATTTGATTTGATTTATTTATTCATCGTCATCATCAGGTCTTTTTTAGTCTCCACTGCAGGAGTACGACCCTTTCTGTACTACCAGAGCCATATACGAGTATCAGCCAGAGCAGTCAGAAAATTTGGCCTCTATTTTGAATCGCTACTGATACTTTGTGCGAAAAACAGCCAGCTCCCTTGTCACCGGCGGCGGAGATCAGTTTTGGGATACCTCTTTAACCCCTAGCACCGGGGCCCCTAAGCCTGCAAATCATTTGAACTTTTTGAGCTTTTTAATAATTTACAATTTAATGTAATTTTTAAATTTTCAATTTAATTTACAATTGCCATTGGTACGATAAGAAGAAGAATAACAAAATGAAAATATATAAGGAAGTTAGTTAAAATCTTTATTGCACCAAAACTACATACAATACAGAACAATATAAAACATCTCTGTCATAAACTCTTCGTGTGAAAGAGATAGCAGACAGTCGCGTGATGCCTGTGTCTCTATTACACGTATAGTTTGTAGCCGCGAGATTAAAGGCGATTGTAGAGTGTAGTAAAGATTGGAACATTGCTTGTAGTTTTCCACTTAATTTGATATTATTGCCATTATATAAATTAAGAGGGCGCCTGATGTCAATAATCTAAATTTTGCTCCCGCTGGAAGCGGGACACAAACAGCCACACACAAATTTACTCTAGCCGAAGCGAGACAGCGAGCCATGCGGGGCGTCGGGAATCGTGGTGAGTCAATGAGGCTGTTTCTGGTTTTGAGGTTTTTTTCGTTTTACAAAGAATATTTAAGAGTTATTTAAAAAGTAAGACATATGATGACTGCCTTATGTTTAATACAATTATAATCTAAAGTTACAAGTGCTAATTAATTTATTGTATTTCTTAAGTACTTTCTGTTTTAGTATAATTCTGAGGTGATTTTGAGGCAATTTTTTTCTATAGAGAAAATTTTAGGCATTCGTATTTTCGAAACTTATTATGTTTAGAGTTAGTCCTGAACTTTGCTATGTTTTTTATTTCAAAGTGAGTATTTCGTTAATATTGATAAAAATTATTATTGCTCTAAGAACTTTAGGGTAGTACGGGCTCTTAATACCTCTTGATAATTTTGGGATCAATTTTCAGGGGTCCTGCTCGGGGAGAAAAAAATAATTATATGCAAGAAGAGAAAAAATGAAGGTCTTCCGTTTGTTCTTAGTAAAAGCGCTTTGGGCGCAAAACTCCCACGGGAACTTCACATTTTTCGGGATGAAGGGTAGTAGGGAAGTGTGTAGGCTTAGTTTTTCTTCTAGTACATTTTTAATATAAGGAATCACGTCATACAGTGGCGTATTGTTAGCGGTGCCCGGGCACAGGGTGCAGATTTTGTAGGGGTTTAGAGAATAGATTATCATGTCCTTGATGTGGCAGACAGAGCATTTTGGGTCTTGCGGCTCTAAGCACACAGAGTCCAGGGCTGCAATACCCATGGGCCACTTTTAGCGTACGGAAAAAAGAAATCAAAATAGTGATGGGTCGCTAGTCGCATCGCATATTAACATGATTCCCATTTTCGCATTCCCTTGATCGGCTTTTACGATCTACGTGGGAATAAAAGCAGCTGGTACATTCTAAGTTTTATCTTTTCTTCCAGACCAGCATGGAAGAATTGGGATTGTTAATTTTTTTTAACCCCTGATTTTTATTTTTTTACATCTAAATAAAGCGTATTTCAAGAAACTAATTTGAATCATCATCATCCGAGCGTATTCCCGGTTGCGTCCTCAGCGGTAACGCTTCAGAGCCCGGGGTCCGCTACCTAACCTAGGTGATTTGACAAGGTTACTGGTTTTTTACACAGAGCGACTGCCGTCCGACCTCCGCAACTCATAGGGTAGACCAGAACCAATCCTAGGATAGGTACAAACGCTAGATGGCGTTCGGGACCAACAGCTTTACGTGCCTTCCGAAGCACGGAATCATCTTTCTTTTCGGATAATCAGGTGATTCAAGCCTGCAATATCCTAACCAGACTGAAAACAACTTTTCACAAAGTATGCTTCCCAGTGGGATTTGAACCCATGACCTCCGGATCACAAGGCAGACGCCTTGACCACTGGACCACGGAGGCAGTCTAAGAAACTAATTTGAATATTTTGTCATATTACGGCTTAGTTATTTTTTTATAATTTATTATAAAAATCATGTCAAAGACTAAGTCGTGTGTGTCTTAACAAAACAAACGTCCAAGCCCAGTACATATTTAAAAAAAAAATCACGCTAGTGTCAGTTTCGTTCAGTGAATTCAGTTGCCTATGATTGCCGGAAAGTTCTAACATTTTACGTTATTGTTAGTGATGGATATATACCATAAAGGTGACTCATATTTTTTAATGAATGGACTTAGAGCTTAAACTGATACAACCGCGGAGTAAGGTCAAACAAAGGTCATACGTTTGTTTGTAGAAATATCCAAAACCATTGATTATTTTGGCAAAAAATGACCCACGACTGTTCATTAACTCTGTATCTCGAAACGGATTTCAAAATAACCCTTTAAAAAAAATAACAATGCCCATTACAAAATAGAGAAAGAGAAATAACAAATTTTGTAATTTTGATACTTTTATATTTTTTGTATAAAATATAACATGTAGGTATGGCAATTTTCTAACTAAAGATTATACAATATGCTTAGCATTTATGATTTGATATCAATCAAAAATAAATCTATAACAAAGGAACAGACACGTAGACTGTAGGTTGACTCGTAGAAAAGGCCCTAGGCCTTAAGTCCGCCTGTTACATTTTTTGTAATAAAGTTAAATAAATAAATAAAAATAGACAGAAATAATAATAAAAACAAGAAACCAAAACCGATCATTTACAGAAACGATTCGGCTGAGTTATCTGTTTTTCTCATCGTCGTTGACCCTCTAAACTCCTCCTCGATCTCTTGCAAAGTTTTATCTTTAGTCTCAGGCAAAAGGAAATAACATACAACTAACCCATACAAAGTTATCCCACCGAATATACAGTAACAACCGTAGATATTAACACCTTTAAGTATATCTGGGAAAGTTTTGTACACTAAGAACACATGGAAACTAGAAGAAATCCTCGTAATAGCTACTGCTATGCCTTTGTACTTCATAGGAAAAATTTCTCCACTGATAATCGAAGGCAGAGCCAATGGGCCTAAAGTTGAAAAGAATACGAGTATATTTAAAAGTAATATATTAATAATAGGTACATTTATTGAAACGTAACAGTTTTTGACATAAACATACCCAGCTGTGACAAATGAAGCGGTAATATTTAAACCTACAGAAGAAATCAACATAGTTCTTCTTTTGAATTTCCTTATAACATACAAACCTATTATACTAGTCACTAGTCTAACCCCATCGAAGGAAAATATTAATAAAGTGACATTTGCGTCTTTTCCCACGACTGAGTAAATTAATTCTAAAGGATATGAGCTAAAAACAGCTAGCCCACACCAATAACATACAAGATATAAATGTATACCAATAGTCACCGATTTGTACACTTCTTTCTTTTTAATTGCAGCTAAGAAATACATTATTTTACTCTTTAAATAACCGACATTAAAATCAGATTTTCGCTCAGCGTTTTCTTCTGTGTTAATTTGGATGAGTTTTAACAGTTCCGCTTCCTCATTTTCTCCTCTAAGCCATCGATAAACTTTCTTACAATCATCGTAACGGCTTTTCGTAGCCAACCAAGTAGGCGTTTCTGGTGAATATAAACAAATTAACAAATCTACAAACGCAACAACAGTAAAAACCAACGCTGTACTTCGCCAATGTAAGCATGAACCTAAATAATGGGCTACAATATTACCAACAGACATACAAGCTGTCATAGTCGAGAGAAAAAACCCTCGACGTGTAGGACTCGTGCATTCAGCTATCAAAATAGGGCCTAAGGCCAAACAGAGACCTAAACTAACGCCTTGCAGAAACCGTCCTATAAGTAAATTCGCAAGGTTGTTCGCAAGAAGTATACACATCCAACCAGCAAGGGATAGCCCTGAACTAACGGTGTTGCCGACTTTTCTGCCATAATCCGAGATAATCTTGGCAACCGCCATGTATCCAATTAATAGGGACAGGCCATGTACGGATGCTGAAAAGAAAAAAATTATTAAGGACATTTCTCATAAAAAAAAATTTAAATACTAATAAAATTCTAATATTTCATACATAATTATTGTTCTTGGTTTTTATAATATCCGTAATAATATATGTAAGTTCCGTACCTAAAGGGTGCTAACGGAAGCCTATTACTGAGACTTGGCCGGTTTTTTAAACCGAAAACTTCAGGTGCGTTGGGCATTTTTTGAGATAGGAAAGAAAATATTGAACTCGCGACACTGTTACCTTAATCGACAACACCTTGTTCAAGTTTCCACTTCCGTTTTCACTTCAGTTTTCATTTAATAATAGTAGGTATTTAATTTACTTTTAATTACTTAAGGCGACGTGGGTACACAATTTGCAATACTGTGCGTGTTTTTGAAAAATCACTCATATTAAACTACTACAGTTTATTCCTCAAAAAATTTACATAAATATCTTAAGGATTTTCTACAGACACCCACAATAGCCAAAACACGATTGAGCATTTTTGGCTCGATAGAAAAAAATCACAAACATACCTCTAAATTGGCCTAATATTGCCTTTGTAATACGTATTACTATTTTATACAATCACCTTTTTATATGAAAATTATACAAAAAAATGAATTATCTAAATATGTATCCGTTTTGGCTACAAAAAAAATTATAAATAAAACACAGTGAAATATTTGTCGAGAGCGAGGGAAGGGTCGGATATTTCGCTCGACGATATTTCGCAGTGTTTTATTTATTACTAGCTGTGCCCGCGACTTCGTTCGCGTGGTTGTCGGAACGTTATGTTATATAGCCTAAAGCCTTCCTCTATAAATGGACTACCCAACAAAAAAAGAATTTTTCAAATCGGACCATTAGTTCCTGAGATTAGCGCGTTTAAACAAACAAACAAACAAACTCTTCCGCTTTATAATATTAGTATAGATTATTTTTTTTATTTTATTTCTAAAAATACGCACTAAAATCTCTCTGTAGTAGTCTGTATCTGCCTGTTCCATCGTCAAAAAACCACCAAGATGTAGTTTTCACTAAATTATATATTTTTCTCATCATCATCAGGTCTTTTTTAGTTTCCACTGCAAGAGCACGACCCTGTCTGTACTACAAAGCTATACTTGGCCAGAGCAGCCTGAGGATTTGGCTTACACTCTCCACCCTGGACAGGCGGGTTGGAGGGGTCTCACTGATGTTTATAAGCTTTGTTTAGCGTGTGTTTCCCAAGTCGCCTTCTACCACATCCACGGGAAGACTTGGGGTGGGCCTATTCTACTCTGCCGGGAACCACACGGCTTGTTATTATAACTATTATTAATAATATTTAATATTTATGGGGGAGGGCCCCATCGACCTATAAATACGACGACCCCCTTTAATGTTTAACTTTATCTTATTTTTAGTATTTGTTGATATAGCGACCACAGTAAAACATAATTGGTGAAAATTTCTAGTGTCTGGGTATTACCGTACAAGAGATAGATCCCTGTGACAGACGGACGGACAGACAGACAGCGGAGTCTCACTAATAGGGTACTGTTTTCACCCTTTGGATGCGGAACCCTAAAAAAACACCGTGTCTTACCAAACCAAGATCCGATATTATCATCCATGGGTATCGGCGAGTCAGGCTGCTTAAGCTGTGGCACGATGGCCACCACGTAACTGGCTACTATTCCGAACTGGCCAGCGTTGAGGGACACCCCAGCGGTGACGAAGGACTGGAAAATAGTAATTACATTGAAAATATAACGATTTTTCTACCACTGAAACTGCTGAACCGATGACGATCAAACATAATTAGCTAAGAACAAACAAATATTTATCTTTGAAAATTAGATAGTCAGGAGGACTGAGAAGGATATAGGGTACCTTTTATCACGGAAAAAAGTAATGTTCCCGTGGGATTTGGGATACGCGAGCGAAGCCGCGGGAAAAAGTTACCTAGTTACTTTTAAATATTTATTCCAATAGTGGCTTACGAGTAATATGCAGAAATTATTATAGTGCAGTGTTTTTCAACCTTTTTCATGACGCGACCCCCTTAGTATAAGTAAAAAACTATCGCGATAACCTACCCTCCTCTGTTTCTAACCTGTGTTTTATTATGCTACAAATATCAAATCCATAATTTTTTTTTATTATAAGCGGTAACTAATACATACTCAAGTACATACAACAAATATTTTTAGATAGATTTCGTTACCTAGGTCCGGGTATAACCGCCAACCACCATTCGGCGTTTGTTTGACGAGCACAAGCGATTGTTTTTTACGTATTTGAATTTATTAAAGTGATTTGTGGAAATTATTGGAAATGAATAATTTTTTAAAAAAGCTTTTTTAATTTTGACTGTGGCTTCACGATCCCGCGACCACCTATAGAGGCTTAGACCCCGCGACACGACCCACACGTTGAAAACTACTGTTATTTATAGTTTCAAAATATTCGACCATTGCCTTTTAACAAGCGTTAAAACAAATGAAATTTACCTAATTTTATTTTTGGTATAGGAGAAGAGAGTTAAATATACTACAGACATAATAATATTATGAGTAACTCTAGAAGAAACTATACAAGTTATTTTTATGAAAATTCCACCGCTATGGAAAATCTCTAATGAGATTATTATAGCGTTTTATATAAATTGATTGTATTGTATACTTATTATTGGTTTTTTTTAAATAAAGAGAAAAAAAAAGCAAAAAAAAATAATTACTCACTTGTTTCAAAAACGGTGTCAACCACTGCTTTTCGTCCATTTTATAACACACTTCCTACAACACATTCATTACGACCAAGCGAAAGTTCTCAGTCTACTAACTGAACATGACTCAGTCATGAGCTAAATCGACTAAGGAGTTTTTGAGAAAAAAGTAGTAAACGACCGTATCTTTTTTACTTTCTCAATCGCAGAAAAAAAATTGCTCAAATTAAATTCTACATTAATTCACAATGAGAGAGATAGGATCCGTGAGATCAGATATAGGAGAATGGGGTTAGTAAAAAGCTGACGAAGGGCTGAAAATTAACCCCAAAATAGGGAAAAGGCAACGAAAGAACAAGGGAAATTCACAACTCATTTTCTGTCGCCGTGTCACAAACAGGATTGTCGTATGGAACCGAATACAGCAGGAATTACGCCAAACACTTCGCGACTCACAACTTAAAAAAAATACGCCTCAAGATTCGAGATCGGGACATGTACTTACAGTAATATTCTATTTCAAAAAATTCTTATTCTTAAAATGAGCAGAAAATAACTATTTTAACAACTGTCTTCGTTTAAGTTTAATCACCGACTGAATAAGGTTATTGTTCTAAGCATCACGTTCCATGATGTTTATTCACATGTTATGTGAGTTAAAACGTCCTTGGTTTATCTACAACCGTATATGTATCTACTTACTTACCAGTAGAAGTATTACTAAAAAGAGCATTTCTATTCTTTCTTTTTAACCGACTACCGCGTAGTCAAAAGGAAGGTTATGTGTTTTGCCACTATGTATTCATCTGTTCCCTCGTGTATTCAATGATATCCATGATATCTTGACACATGATGTATCGTCGGAATCATCTTAGTCCACTGGTTATAGGCTATGTGACGTCATATCCACTGTGGCGCCCTCTAAAGAACATAAAGTAGTGAAATAAAAATAAACAAATCATACCGAATAGGGTAGGTATCAAATGAAAGGGCTTAAAACACATTTCAAAAATATATACTGTTTTCGGGTCAACAAGAAGTAAATCGCTTCCCTATATAAGGCAGCGCCGCCCTGACACGCGCCTACCCGCTTGGCTAGGGACATGTACGCCAAGGCGGACCGCTCGGCACACCCCCACCTCAAGGGGATTGAGCCTCTGCATGCCCGCCCGCCAGACGGCAGGCGGTACAAGCCCTCTCCTCGAGAAGCCATCATCCCGTCGACAGCCGAGGTAGGCGCCGCTCCCATAGCGACGCCTCAACAGAACCCCCAGGACTAGTGAAACCAGACGTAGCCGCCACGGCTACTAACCAGTTGCCTGCAGTCGCAGGCGGCGGCAGCATCCGCTGAAGAGGGCCACGGCCCTGAGCAGCCACCCCGTTTTCGCCGAAAGGCGGAAACGTGAAGATTCAGTGACCTGACACGCGCCCCATTTTGTTCGAGACCGTCGCCGTATCAATATCGTGCCACGTCATAGTGAAGGACATTTTTAGATTTTTAGGGTTCCGAACCAAAGGGTGCAAACGGGACCCTATTACCGAGACTCAGCTGTCTGTCCGTCTGTCCGTCTGTCTGTCCGACTGTCTGTCCGTCTGTCTGTCTGTCCGTCTGTAACAGGGCTCTATCTCTTGAACCGTAATAGCTAGACACTTGAATTTTTCACCGATTATGTATTACTGTAGCCGCTATAACAACAAATACTAAAAATAAAAAATAGTTAAAAATTAAAGGGGGTCGTCATACAAGAAACGTGTTTTTTTCAGCGTTTTTAACTTGATCTTTATAATGGCATTAACTAGATACTTGAAATTTTCACCAATTATGTATTACTATGACCACAATAACAACAAATACTAAAAATAAAATAAAGTTAAAAATTGAAGGGGGTCGTCATACAAGAAACGTGTTTCTTCAGCGTTTTAGAACATTGTACGGTGGTACGGAACCCTTCATGTACGAGTCCGACTCGCACTTGCCCATTTATTTATTAAGTTATCATAAATAAGTTTGAAGATACGAGAACAGATGAATATACATACATACATAACTGCGAAAATCATTACCTGCCTTTTGCCTACGCCGTAGTAGGTTAAAAACATAGCAATCCTGTAACAATCCTTACGTCTCTTGTTTGACTGTAACATCTGTTTTATAAATGAATAGGCATAATCGGAAGGATCTAATTTTCATAGATACCTTTACATATAGGTAATAGTCGGCAATACGTACCAGTAACACACTATAATTTATTGGTTGGTAATGAGCCATTCAATATTGCCTATTGGCACCATTCTGAATATATCATACGTGTAAATTCCGATATTGCGTAGGAAGTTTCAAATATAATCCAATAATATCAAGGTACTTATTATATATATTTTTAAGGAGTAAGATGTTATCTAAGTATTTATATCTAGTTTAGACTTATACAACGTGGAAGGGACATACCCGTAATAAATCAAACCAAGGTCTATACTACATCATCATAGTAAGTATAATTAAATCAAAATAACAGCCAAAAGACAACAATAAATTTCGGCATTTCCATAAAAAGTGTGCGGCCGCCCGGACGATTTGTACGGAAACGTCGAATTTTTTTTGGTGTTTAGACTTATATTTTAATTTCATTATACTTTAGTGTTCTATCATAGCCCGGGGTTAGATTTATTACGGGAATGTCCCTTCCACTTTGTATACACATATATGTGTATACTACATAACTATAGATAAGTAGTTACATTATAGTTTAATTCTGTTATTTTTAGATATGTTACCGGAAATGTATGAAATCAAGGAAATGTATGAAATGTTTACAATTCCGATGCTATTTAGGAAATGTATAAAATATTGTTTAAAAAACTTTTTAATGCATAGATATCCTAGGAAATGTGTCCTAAAAAATCGTATTAGGAAATTTATAAAATAAATGCTTTCTGTAATAAAACACGTTGTTAAAATGAGAATAATATTTTTTATTATTGCTATAGGTTTGCCCTAACCTAGTAAAATGGATAGAACTTTTCTAACCTAGCCTAACCTATAGGTTTGTGCTAACCTAGTAAAATGAATAGAACATTCCTAGCACTCGCCGGCCGCAACCGCTGTCCCCACGTACGCGCACTGACAGTTCACGCGGCAGTCTTACATTTCCGATTGCTATTTAGGAAATACATGGATTTCCTAGGTAATGTGTATAATATAATTTATTTCACACATTTCCGTGCGATTTTAGGAATTACATACATTTACTAGGAATTGTATACAATGACGGATTACATACATTTCCGTTAACAGATATACAAATTGACCGATCAGTGATTCGAGTTTGTATGTAAAGAAAAAAAAATTGTTCTTCTTCTTCATCTGACCGCGTTCCCGGTTGCATCCTCAGCTATGCTGCTTCGGAACCCGGGGTGCGCAATCCCGCTTTTTATTTTCCAAATATAATATGCATATCAATGGTCACCCAAGGATGCCAAAGACCTTGCAAAATGGAGAAGAAATAGCCTGTCACCAAGGTCCCCGTGCATGTGGTTCCGGGTCAGAATACCTAGGACTTCTCTTCCTGTGGATGTCGTAAAAGGCGACTAAAGGACTTAAGCACAAACATCTTGTGCTACAATTTCATTCCCAAGGAGGGTTTACCACGTCGGGCGTTGGAAAACTTTTCACGGAAATTCATTCCCAAAGAGGGTTGACGTCAGGCAGGCGGCCGGTCGTATAATTACAGCCGAATCATTTTAACTGTTCCGGCAATTCCTTTTCTACTTTGTAAGGTCTTTGGCATCCTTGGGTGACCATTGACGTTCATGTTACATTTGGAGAAGAAAAAGCGGGAAAGCGCACCCCTGGCTCCAAAGCACCACAGCTGAGGATGCTACCGGGAACGCGCTAAGATGAAGAAGAAGAATGGTCACCCATGCAATAGATCTAGTGAATTGGAGAAGAAATAGCCATAAAGTTTTACGACCGGCTGCCTGCCTGACGTCAACCCTTCTTGGCCTTTAGTCACCTCTTAAGACATCCACAGGAAGAGATGGAGTGGTCCTATTCTAACCCGGAACCACACGGTGAAAAAATATTTTTCATATTTCGATATATGTTCCTTGGGAAAAGTTGTTCAGTATCATGGACTGAATTCATGCACCCTTAAAATAGTTTCAGTATATTTTGTTAGACAATAAACCTGTGCAATTTTTTTACTTTTTAGTACCCAATAAGTTTAGCTAGCTCACTGTCTGTCTGTCCGTCCGCGGCTTAGTTGAGCTAAGCCGCGGACGGACAGACAGACATACCGAAATTCTTTGTAAGAACTAAGGAACTCTAAAAAGTAGGTTCACAGACCATGGATCAAGATAGACATAGCCTCTGTATGAATATGCGTGTCGATTTAACGTCAAATTGACTTCATTTAGGATCGTCACTTTTTGTCCGTGTATGTCAATTCATTAGATCGGACATTGAGCTCTCTACTATAAAATACCTAGATCTGCCGTTTTGAGCCGTAGAAACTCGTCGAAAAACGTTGGAGGAAGTAATAAAAAAGATTTCTTCCGTTTGTAAGTGAATTTCTTATTAATATTGTATTGAAAATTGGCACGCCAGGTTTCCATACAAATTGAAGGACTTTCTTTATCTAGTAGTATATACAGATCTGTGAGTGGGTTGGTTCACATAAAGTTTTAGTAGGTATACTTATTTTGTACTTAATCCATGAAGTGCCTGCCACACCAGTCCCTAATAACCCCGATTAGCCTATTCATTGCCCGGCTCGGCCAAAAGCTTATTGTTCGCAATCATTCGCATCTCCATTCGTATTCCAAGAATACCAAGTAGTTTATCCTTCAATACGGAGGTCATTCACTCGTTCATTAGTCTGGTCTAGTTAGCAGACCGAATACCTACTACTTGTAATCTAGAAATCTTTAACTCTGGACCTCAGCGCTTGCAATGACAACAAAGAAATGAAACAAAAGAGGACTAAACTTTGGCAAACCAGAACCAGGTTTGAACAACCAGAGGCGGACCATCCGGCAAACTAGGCACGTTCCTAGGTATGCGAGCTCAAATCTGTATATCTTGATCCTTGGTCGGTAGGCGCAAGGTAAAGGGGCGCGCAGAACTTTTAAACGGTAGTTTAAAACTACCAGCCACGCAAGTGACAAATAAAAACCTCTACTACACATGTAACGTTAATTACGAGAAAAGTCATCAATGTTTACTATTGCCAGTACTAGGTAGGTAATTAGTTAAAATTTGATTATGTTATTTAGCCGTATGGTTCCCGGCAGAGTAGGATAGGACCACTCAAAGTCTTCCCGTGGATGTCGTAGAAGGCGACTTAGGACAAGCTAAACAAAGTTTTTTTTTTTTTTAATTTATGGCTTGACGCTACTGCGTATTTAGCCAGGAACAAGTTAATAAAACGTGGGAAATTCTTTTTTCCTAACAAGTTACAATCAAAGGTTGGTAGGCCTTTGATTGCTTTAAGGGAGCTTCTGGCGACAAATCTATACGAGTCCACTGGTTTTCATTGCCGATTGCGTGGCGGACGACGCCCGAAGACGCCCACACAGTCCGCGAAACAAATATCACTACAGCCGTACTATGACTGTCCACTTTAACTATTTCACATATTGTTCATGAGCATGAGCATTTATAACACCAAACAACACCAATTTCATATTATAAAGTCCGCTAAAATCAATTTGCAAAATAATTTAAAGAAAACCCCAACCAAACACCTTGACTTCCCGCCAAAAACTCTAAACAAAGTTTATAAACATCAATGAGACCTCCCCAACCCGTCTGGCCAGCGTGGAGAGTGTAGGCCAAATCCTCTGACTGCTCTGGTAGTACAGAGGGGGTCGTGCTCCTTCAGTGGTTCCGTGTTGCTCTAAGTTCAGTGGAGATTAAAAAATACCTGATGATGATTCATTGGGGAAAGTTGTTATTAGTCAGTATTATGGACTGGATTCAGCATTAAAATAGTTTCAGTAAGTATATTTTGTTCAGGCTAAGAAGCTTTTCATGTCAATAGACAATAGACACGAACTCGGTAATTTGATAGAAGCGACCTTTTCTCATTCGATTGTTGGAACTCGATGACCCTTTTAAGGGTTAGCTACAGTTTCTATAGAAGTAGTAGCCTACCTATGGAAAAAGAGGATACAATCATGATGTAGGTATATCGTCAATACCTAATTTATTAACATACCTATGTCTTATGTCAATTTTGACAATAATATTGTTATTTTTATTAATTTCAATTTAAATTTTTTAATGATAATGTCAATTTATCTTATATTCGTCAATAAGGAATATGCATGTAATACCAATCCGGCTCATATTTTTATTTTACAATTTCTATTAATACGTTACCACGCCTAGTTAATTATTTTTCTTATTGACTCTTATTTGGATTAGAAATAAATTATTGAAAATATGCAAATATTGCGCGGGAACTTTTAACAAACAAAAGGGAAATGACGACAAAGTTCACAAAAGGGAAATGACAAGTTCGGGTGCGTTCGGTAGGACTGTCCGTCCACGTAGTTTGACTATCGATGACATTCGAAATGTATGTACTTTTATATAGAGGTTTAACAAACATCATTGGCTGATAATATCGAAAGTACCCAAAAAAAGAAAAACATGCGTTGACAGCTTCTGTCTCTAGCGGATATTGCTGACTTAGACGTCATATTTTAAAATGGTGTGTTTTAGTTGTTATAATCTACTTGCTATTTTTAATATTTATTTTCTACACCATATACATGTTTTTCGGCACTGATTTATTTTTTGCGGCTATTTCTCGACGAGGACTATCGATTAAAAATATAAAAAAAATGCATGCATACTCTTTATTAAATATTCGTCCAATGTATATTTTTTATTTACAAGCAGGTATATCGAAATATGAAAAATAATTGTTTGCCTTTTATACAGACTTTATCAGCTGGTCAGTGATTTTGTATGGGAGACGAAAAAATATTCTCCTCCGTCTCGCCAACCATTATTCGCGGTCCAGTGGTCAAGGCGTTTGCCTTGTGATCCGGAGGTCATGGGTTCAAATCCCACTGGGAAGCATACTTTGTGAAAAGTTGTTTCCAGTCTGTTTAGGATATTGCAGGCTTGAATCACCTGATTATCCGCAAAAAAATATAATTTCGTGCTTCGGAAGGCACGTAAAGCCGTTGGTCCTGAACGCCATCTAGCGTCTGTACCTATTCTAGGATTGGTTCTGGTCTACTCTTTGGGTTGCGGAGGTCAGGCGGCAGTCGCTCTGTGTAAAAACCAGTAACCTCGTCAAATCGCCTAGGTTAGGTAGCGGACCACGGGCTCTGAAGCGTAACCGCTGACGATGCAACCAGGAATCACTCGGATGATGATGACTATTGTTACGAAACTGGGGTTCGAATTTGAAGAAACGCCAAACTTCGTATGAGGGATTTATTCACTACGGAACCCCAAGATGACACGTGAAGATGGTCTTCCAAACGTCCAAGGTCCAAGTCGCGTAGCAGCTGAGGTCCAGGTATCTCGCCAAGGTAGTCGCAGGTACTTCCACTTGTCGCACTAAGGTAGGTTTCCTTCGCTTCGAAGTGATCGCTTTGATAGCTCGTATTGAACTGACTGCAGCACCCACGATTCGCTATTTATATGCGCCATCGAATCGCATCTGTATCTTCCATAAAGTAAAAACCAACACTTCATTTAAATATTTTATTTAAATAATATCACAATATGCAGTCCTTGGATAAAAACAAATTGTATGGATCCTCTAGCACAAAAAAGAACGCCCCTCTATTAATTATACACGGTTACTTTTTATCGATTGTCGATAATTGTTTTTATGAAAAGTGGTTAAGTATCACGGACTGAACTTGCTCCAAAAATGTTACCGGTGTTTTAAAAGTAAACCTGTAATTATTACAATAAGCGAGAGTAAACAGTCATTTTGAACTAATGCGCGCTTTTATCTATCAACTAATCGTGCAATCAATCCGGTTACTGTCATTGTAAAGCGAAAAACGCGTGTATAGCGTGGCACGTCTAATCTGTCGCGCGTTCTTGTCACTAATTACCCGACTACGGCGAATATAAAAGGACTATGTGTTTTGCTGCTATGTATGTATGTTCATCTGTTAGCTCATATCTTTAATAATATCCATGATACCTTGACATATTGTCTTGGCTGTTCGCTGGTTATAGGCTATGTGACGTCACAGTAAATTCAAAGTGCCTTAATGAAGTAAAAATAAAATAAATCGAATCATACCGTATGCGGTATCAAATGAAAGGGCTTAATTAGCACATTTCAAAAACTAACTTATTAGCTGTTTCTTCGTGCTATGCTTGCATTAACTGGATAAATGTACTTTTCAGCTGGAATCTTCCCGTAGTCGGGTTTTAAGTTTTTAACATGTGCACTAGTTGGACGACAGATCTGGCTGTGACATTTTGATAAGCAGCCAATAAATAAATGACCAATGACGAAAAAATTTCATGTATTGAGAATAAAAACCTATATTGCTTGAAGCGTTAACCGAAGAGCGGGGCGAGCATTTTTAAATTAGATGATAAAAAAATTAAAAAAATTTGTAGAAGTAAAAATAACAAATTCGAAGAGTAGGTACACAAAAATAAAAGTTATTATAGTATTTTTATTATTCGTTAGTTAGAAAGTCATTTTACGATTAAATAGTCCCACCTGTAGATAAATAAAATACATATTTACATTAAATACATATTTTATGTACATTTTATCTATACCTATATATTTTCAGCTGGTCTGGGAGAAAAGAAAAAACCGGCCAAGAGCGTGTCGGGCCACGCGGAGTGTAGGGTTCCGTAGTTGCGTATGCAGACTTAGAGTTCACGACATGTCATAATTTAGGCAATTGCTACATACTAAATTTACAAACTGTAATTTTTTTAAATCTCGTAATTCTAATAATTCAATTTTAATTATGACATAATGTATGATATAACAATGTAATCTCAGTCCGTCCACATATCTAATTCTAAGTTGTAAGTTTGTTAGTTGACGTCTTTGGAGAAAATGCTGCAGTGCAGTTTGTTGCCGCTTCTTCTGCACTTGCGCCTAGGAAGCGGCATAGACTTAGCTGTAAGTAACGATTTGACGTCAACATTTGTGCAAAACAAAAGAAAGTGACTATTATTAACAGATATTATAAATATCCTATGATAATGAAAACATTTTTTTTTGAAAGACGGTCGACTGTAACTCTTTAATTTGTAAACCCTACATAGCTCTGATACTTTTTTTTTTTAACTTCGTTACCTATATATACAAGGTGACTTTTTAAACACTGTCCAGATTTTCGGAGCAAGTTCAGTCCATGATACTGAACTACTTTCTACAAAAAAGTTATTATAAATCGATAAAAAACTTTCGTCCTCCCATGCAAAATCCGTCTGTCTGAGCGCTGATGTGTATGGGAGGACGAAAAATTTTTATGGATTCTCAATAACAAGTCAGCCTGTATACATCGTGTAAGGTACATACCCGTAATAAATCAAACCACGGTGTATATAATACTAGATCATTATAGTACAATAAAATTAAAAAAATGTCGAATTTTTTTTTTGGTTTTTTGACTGCTATTTTAATTTTATTATAGTTTAGTGGTCTAGTATAGCCCGTGGTTCTATTTATTACGGGTATGTCCCTTCCACGTTGTATACTACTGCCTTACTTTGGGGCTAGCTCAATCTGTGTGATTGTCCCTATACATTAATTTATTTATTATTTATTCCCATGCTGGTCTCGGAGAAATGAAAAACTTAATATAATGTATATAAATTATAATGTACCAGCTGCTTCCCTTCCCGCGCAGATCGTAAAAGACGATCGAGGGAATGGGCGAAAATGAGAATCGTGTTAATAGGCGATGCGGCTAGCAACCCATCACTATTTTGATTTCTTTTTCCACCTTCTCGCCCACCATCACGCTGAAAGTAGTATTTTTAGGGTTCCGCAGCCAAATGACAAAAAACGGAACCCTTATAGATGCGTCATGTCTGGCTGCAGTATGTCACAGCCACTTTTTTCCGAAACTATAGGAACTATACTGTTGAAACTAGGTAAGTAGATGTATTCTGTGAACCGCATTAGGATTTTCATACAAAAATAGAAAAAAAAACAATAAATTTTGGGGGTTCCCCATACTTAGAACAGAAACACAAAAAAATTTTTAGGTTCCTAATATAATTTTTTCTAAACTGAATAGTTTGCGCGAGATACATTTCCAAAGTGGTAAAATGTTGGTCCCTCCCCTGTAACTTCTAAAATAAGAGAATGATAAAACTAAAAAAAATATGTGATGTACATTACCATGCAAACTTCCACCGAAAATTGGTTTGAACGAGATCTAGTAAGTAGATTTTTAAAACCGTCAAAAATCTTAAATTGTTACTTGCTGCTACGGAACCCTTCATGGGCGAGTCCGACTCGCACTTGGCCGCTTTTTTTGTTTTGCGTTCTTGGGCTCTCTCTGCTTAGAGCCGCAAGACCCAAAATGCTCTGTCTGCCCCGTTAGGGATAAAGACGTGATAGTATATCAATATCAGTATGCTCTAGTAATGCGTAGGTGTTCCCACCAGGCCAAGCTAAGATGAAAGAGAGATAGGTCACTAGCTCGCCATCGCGTTTACGCGCATTTTCTCTAACTCTGCTCTTAGCATAGCCGCTTCTGCTTGCATCTCCTCCAAACTCCTGGCAGGCTTGCTTGGTCCGCTGCCTCTCCACCTGTAATATATAAAGTACGAATTAACTTTCATGTCTTTTTAACCCCTGACAAAAAAGACGGGTGTTATAAGTTTGGCGCTAATGTCGGTCTGTCTGTGGCACCGTAGCGCTCGAACGGATGGACTGATGCAGTTTTTTTCACGTGATAGCTTGCGGTGGTTCTTAGCTATGTTTAATGAAAATCGGTCCAGCCGTTTAAAAGTTATTGAGGATAAACGCTTGGAAATCAGGGCTTTCTCTAGAAAATATATAGATGACGCTATCCGTAGCGCGCATGTAGCGCGACTTGATGTCCGTATCAAGTCGTATCAATAGTTCCGGTCACATCACTAGATGGCGTTCTTGACAGTCGGGGGTTTTTTAATTTGCCTAGCAAATAAACTTGTTGTCTAATGTAGTAGTCAAAGCCAATTTTCGAGAAACCTTTGCTGATTATACAAAGACAATTTTAATAACCTCACCCCCTCCCACGAACATACGGCAATGCTTCCCCCCCTCCCCCGTGAAATAATGAAAAATGTTCGCTTCGAGAGAGATTCGAACACACGTCCCTCACGTCTCTACAATAAGTGCATTTAAAATGAGGGACTTTCAAAGCCACGTTCCTTGAAAATCACATAGATGGCGCTGTGCAACGCGTGCAGTATGATTATGAACATTAGCCTGGACAAAGGGTAACAAAGTAAAAAAAAATATATCACTGAAATTTCTATTTTCCTATGTTACTATGGTTTTCCTTGTTTTGTTGTTCTTTCGATAGTTTCTGTTGTTGTATTGTGCGTGATAATCTTTTATTTCTATTGACTTTGGACCTTTCTTTGGACTCTGATTACCGCTTTATATGAAGACCTGGCTATATAATAATACTTGGATTCCAATTCTACTGCACTCTTGACGACTTGGCTGCAATATTTGGTTGCAGCGTTGCACAGCGCCACCTATATGATTTTTAAGGAACTTGGCTTGGAAAGTCCCTCATTGTGCTACCGTGACTTAGAAAATTTTTTTTCTTACTTGTCATGTTTAGCCAGCTCCAAGTAGATAAGATCGTTTTGTATGAAATCCCCCTTCCTCCGCGGCATTATGTGGCAGTGGAGATGCTGTACCCAAAAAAAAAAGAGCATTACGAAATCAATAAGTATTTATTTTAAAAAAAACCACCTGCCTAATTTTTTTTTTAAAGAACTGAAAATATACAACAGCAGTATGCCAGATACAACCGAAGAGCGAGGCTACATGTTTTTTTTAAATTTCTCATTCCAAATTACAATTAAACATATTAAACGTTGTATACAACGTGTTAATGTACTAACGCAAAACCTCTCAGATGGTACCTCAGCCCATGAAACTGAACAACTTTTGTTCTAAAACTTTTACGAATCCCAAAAAAAATATTTGAATTTTTTATCGTTGACCACATTGAGTAGATATTTCTTTGAATTTCTTTGCTGTATTTATTTTGTGATTAAACTTATAACACCCCTGTTTTTGTCGGGGGTTAAAAAAACTAATTTGGATGTTGCATGAGCTATCATCTTATACATTGTAGCAAGCAATTCATACCTACATAGGTAGCACTAATTTAACCTACATTCTAACTAGGTATCTTTATAAGCAACCTTCGATTAAGTAAACTATGTCATTACGTCAATAGAAAAGTAATCTTAGCGTTTAGGTGAGAACAATAAATCTAGTGTAAAGAAATCACTCGACGGGTTTGGTTATTTACTCTTCCGGAGTTCCTCCCGCCTAGCTAGCTTCCTCCAGCTCAACTCAGCTTAACTTAGCTCTGTGTGTGTGGTTAGCCCATACATAGATATTGATACCAAAAAAAAAAGAGTCCATTAAGAAATCAATAAGTACTTATTTTAAAAAAAACCGACTGCCTATTTTTTTTCAAAGAACTGAAAATGTACAACAGCTGTATGCCAGATGCAACCGAAGAGGATACATGTTTTTTTTTTTTTTTTTCATTCCAAATTACAATTAAACATATTAAACGTTGTATACAACGTGTTAATGTACTAACGCAAAACCTCTCAGATGGTACCTCAGCCCATGAAACTGAACAACTTTTGTTCTACAACTTTTACGAATCCCAAAAAAAATATTTGAATTTTATCGTTAACCACATTGAGTAGATATTTCTTTGAATTTCTTTGCTGTATTTATTCTGTGATCAAACTTATAACACCCCTCTTTTTGTCGGGGGTTAAAAAACTAATTTGGATGTGTTTACGCGTGATACATGCATTGGCAGTAGGCATAAGTCAGATGAGCGAATACTTATTTCCTCTTTATAATAATATCATGCCGATAAATAAAAACAGACACGCATCTGTATATTTGTCATTGATAACATTACTCATTGGTTTCGCACATCATAGTAGGTGATTAACTTTTGCATTGATAAAGACGAGTTAGTACAATATAGACTGGGAAATTGGTACGCGCATCCGAAGTTAAGTGCAGAAAGTTACGGATTATAATAATAACTTTGGAAACTTACAAGTATTTACGTAAGTAGAGCAATTAAGTTTTATTTTAAGACTTTAAATAAAATTACTATATATCTATATTCTAGTATGTTTTTAAATAAGGAGTGATGTCGTATTAAGTGACCAATCTTTTTCCCTCTCCTATTTTCTTTTTAATTTTTTTTTAATTATTTTTCTATTTATTAATTTTTTTATTAAATTTTCTTTCTTTTTAAAAACATACTAGAAGGAAAGATAAAAGGAAAAAGAGGGTCCAGGACGACCAGGAAAGAGCTATGTAGACCAACTGAAAGAAAAAGCAGGGGTCATGTCGTATCTAGCACTAAAAAGTAAGGCAGAGAACCAAGAAGTTTGGCACATACTCCACCGACAAGAGCCACTAAGCTCTTAAATAAGAAGAAGAAGAAGAAGATCTATATTCATTGAATAAATAACTAGCAGCTAAAGTGAAAAATCTAAAGTGAAAAACATAAATAAATGATTACTGAAAACTTATCAAAATCGCCTCAGCTAATATTGTTATAAACATTTACGCAGGCAGATATACGGGATCCTCTTGATTCTCCTTAATTTTATATCACAATCAATATTACTCAGATTAAATATATCTAAGCAATATTATTTGCCATAATGATGACTGAATCTTTACCAGTGACTCATAACCATAGTTCGTTCTTTCTTATAATGTTTATGTAGTAGTAACATTTAGACTTTCTGTATAACCCAAAGGTTGACTGGTAGACAACGCTTTTAGCGTTAAGTTCGCCTATTGTTCTGTACAATTTGTATTTGATGGACAATAAAGATTAAATAAATAAATAATTTACTTATTTATTTTTATTTATTTAACTCCATTACAATAAATGTAAAGAGTAATCTTTTGGGGTTAGTACAACAGAAACTGAAAAAAAATAACCGGGCAAGTGCGAGTCGGACTCGTACATGAAGAGTTCCGTACCACCGTACAATGTTTTAAAACGCTGAAGAAACATGTTTCTTGTATGATGACCCCCTTTAATTTGTAACTTTATCATATTTTTAGTATTTATTGTTATAGTGGTCACAGTAATTCATAATCGGTGAAAATTTCAAGTGTCTAGCTATTACCGTTTCAGAGATAGAGCCCTGTGACAGACGAACAGACAGCGGAGTCTCAGTAATAGGGTCCCGTTTGCACCCTTTGGGTACGGAACCCTAAAAAAGAACGGGTAAACTTATTATTCAATATATCAAGTATATATACACATATAGATATATATCTCGGTAAAGTAGTAGTAATATTCATTAACCTTTTTTTATTCCCCTTTGATGCTTACGTTATACGTACCTATACGTGCAACATGAACGCGCCATGTGGCATAAACAGTACTTTAGTATGAAACCGAACGCAGCAGAAATTCTGCAACGCATTTTCTTACTCAAAAATCTACGCTCGTTTGCTTTGTCCCCTAGTATAACTATGAAATTTCTTATTTACAGAGGCGTTTGGATTCAAAAATGAAGAAATACATTGTTATCATATTTTTTTTTACATCCACACTCTATCAAGGACAATGTAGAGTTACTGCAAGCGTAGAAGAGACGAATCTTACAGAAGAAATGAGCACAGAAGACACGGCTGAAATGTCTACAAAACCTATTGGAGGATTTTCTTATGAATCCATAATGACAATCTATAGCTTCTCGAACAACAAAAATACATCTTACCCGTACTGGGCGAGAAATCCATTAAAAACATAAACAAGTTTTTTTTTTTTTTCATCACATATTTTTAATTTGGATAAATTTCCGAGCATTGTAATGCTATTAAAAATAATATGAAACCAAGCCTTCTTCACTTTAATCAGTTTTCAATTCATCGAATATGAATTAAGTTGAATACCACACTTCTGAATAGTAGTAATGAAGATTTACGCATGCTTCAAATGCGTGTACTATGTGATGAGAAAATTCGTCGGGGTGATTCGAAGTCACGATAGCACAATTGGTAGTGGACTCACGGCGTGAACGTGAGGGTCGTGAATTCCACTCGTGGCGGATTTTTTCATCTCATTGTTTTCAATTTGGATAAATTTCCGAGCATTGTATTGTATATTAAAAATAATAATTGTTTTTTTTTACACAATCATTATCATCATTTTGTTGGTTGACTGGTAGAAAAGAGGGCCTTTTCTACAAGTCAACCAACAGCCTTAAGTCCGCCATTTACATGTATTGTAATAAAGTTAAATAAAAAAATAAAAAAAAAACATCCGAGCATATTGTTGCATCCGCGACGCTTCAGAGCCCGGGGTCCGCTACCTTACCTAGGTGATTTGACGAGGCACTAACCTCGTTTTTACAAAGCTACTGCCGTCTGACAATACAATACAATACAAATTATCTTTATTGCACCATAATAATTATTAAAATAAAAATAACAAACACAAAGAAAATATTGGTACAAAGGCGGACTTATCGCTAGATGCGATCTCTTCCAGTCAACCTTTGGGTAGTGGGCGCAGTATATATATATATATATATATATATATATATATATATATATATAATACATATACGATACTAAAATATTTAAATGTATTTAGTGACACTTAACAGAACTGAGACTTACTGGCATAACGACAGATAATATTTATGGAGACGATTTTTAAAGCTTGTTTTTGTCTGAGCAGTACGAACTCTACGAGGAAGAGCATTCCAGAGGTAGACAGCTTGGACTGTAAAGGATATATGTCTGACCTCCGCATCCCAAAGTGTAAACCAGAACCAATCCTAGGATAAGTTTAAATAAAAGCTAAATGGCGTTCGGGATCCACAGCTTTACGTGCCTTCTAACGTGCTTACGGGCTCTCTTGAACCATACCTAGACACTTAAAATTTTCACTAATTATGTATTACTGTGGCCGCTATAACAACAAATACTAATAATAAAATAAAGTTAAAAATTAAAGGGGCTCGTCATTATAAGAAACGTGTTTTTTTCGGCGTTTTAACTCGATCTTTATAATGACATTAAGGCGGAGATATAGGCAAATGGCCTTGAAGTGTGAAATAAATTGTTAACTCGTAAATATGGTGATAATTTCCATATTTCTCTACGTCATGCACTAGATAGTCCTTTAAATTATTTTATAAACTGCCGTTAAAACTATTATTGGTGATCCGTCTAGCTTTAAAACTTGCCGTGGCCACTTTTGGCGGAGGCAAGTTTTAAAGCTAGACGCACTAATGTAAATACTTTCAACGGTGGTTTATAAAATAATTTAAAGGGCTATCTAGTGCATGACGAAGAACAATATGGAAATTATCTCCATATTTACGAGTTAACAATTTATTTCAAATGAGGGCGCCACTTCAAGGTCATTTGCCTATATCTTCGCCTTAACTAGACACTTGTAATTTTCACCGATTATGTATTACTCGTACTATGGCCGCTATAACAACAAATAAATAAAGTTATAGTACATTACGATATAAGTGCGTTATGATGGTTATAACACACGAAGCGGAATTTCAGCCGGAGCCGAAGGCAAGGGCGTAAGGGTGTTGAAAAAAATTTATATAATCATAATCAAATATATAATCATACAAGAAACGTGTGTTTTCAGCGTTTTAACACTATACGGAGGAACGGAGCCCTTTATGTACGAGTTCGACTCGCACTTGACATGTTTTTTTTCTCATATACCAGCATAGAAATATATTGACATATTGACAGAAATTCCAAACTGCACTGTATATCCTAATGCAGTTTGGATTTTCTATCGAAATCCCCAAAAGTTACAAACAAAGAGTTTACCGGGAATTGTTTTGACGTAATTATATTCCCTGATTGGCCTTTACTCTGATAACCCCGTTGTTGCGTTGTGTATAAAACAGATAAAGAACGGAACAGTCTCATATATTTTGTGTTCATTGATAAAATTACTCAGTTGCCTTGATATATTCACGTATTGGTTGCTGTGAAATATTGATAACACTTTAACTACAAAACCTACATTTGTGTATACTTGTGTAGTGGGTGTTAAAATTATTAATCCGAAATAAGGTAATTTTTTTATTTTTTATTGTCGTATTTAGCCAGGAACAAGTTAATAAAACGCGGGAAATTCTTTTTTCCTAACAAGTTACAATCAAAGGTTGGTGTAGGCCTTTGATTGCTTTAAGGGAGTTTCTGGCGACAAATCTATACGAGTCCACTGGTTTTCAAAGCCGATTGCGTGGCGGACGACGCCCGAAGACGCACAAGGTCCGCGAAACAAATATCACTACAGCCGTACTATGACTGTCCACTTTAACTATTTTACATATTGTTCATGAGCATGAGCATTTATAACACCAAACAACACCAATTTCATATTATAAAGTCCACTAAAATCAATTTGCAAAATAATTTAAAGAAAACCCCAACCGAAACTCCTTGACTTCCCGCCAAACTCCTACAAAATATATAAATCAGCTGATTTATTTCGCAATTTCTATGTTTTTAGGATTCCGTACAAAAATGAAAAACGGAACCCATATAGGATCACTCGTGTGTTTTTTTTTATGTTATAGGGCGGCAAACGAACAAGCGGGTCACCTGATGGTAAGTGATCACCACTATCCATGGACAACTGCAACACCAGGGGTGTAACAAGAGCGTTACCGGCCTTTCAGGAAGATATAGACTCGTTTTTTGAAGGTTTCAATGTCGTATCGGTTCGGGAACACCGCTGCAGGAAGTTGATTCCACAGTTCGGTCGTACGTGGCAGGAAGTTCCTTTTAAAACGTACGGTGGTTGATTGCCAACTATCCAGGTGGTGTGGATGGTATTTTAATTTCAGGCGGGTGGTGTAGTGGTGAAATTTTGCAGCAGGTATTAGGTCGAACAATTCTTCAGAACATTCCCCATGATAAATGCGATAAAAAATGCACAAGGATGCAACATCCCTACGTAGAGCCAGAGGATCGAGACGGCTGACGGGAGTCTCATCATCGATTATACGAGTTGCGCGATTTTGAATACGGTCAAAAGGAAGAAGTTGGTATTTAGGTGCCCCGGCCCAGAGATGGGAACAATATTCCATTGTCTGTCTGTCTGTCCGTCCGTCTGTCACAGCCAATTTGCTCCGAATCTAATGGTCCGAATAAGGTAAATTTGGTAGAATGGCGTAATCCTATGACCCAAACACATATGTACAAAGTAAATATCTTTTTTTTTATATAAGGGTCATTTTCGGGGGACAAATTAAGAAATTAAAAAAAAAAATTGCAAACTTTTTTGTTATATATCAAATGAAAGGGCTCGTTATGAGGATCTCAAATATATTTTTGTTATTATTATAGAATAAATTTTATTCAAGTTTTGATTTTATTCATGAAAGAAAACGAAAATTGACCATTCTCCCTCTGATCTCTGAAACTACCGAGCCTAAAATTTTGTAAAAAATACAAAATATAGTTAATTGCTTGTAGATTACAGGAAAACCTATAAGAATTCAATAAATTGTACGGAACCCTCTCCACGCGAGTTTAACTCGCACTTGGCCGGTTTTTTATTTTAGGGTTAGATCTCATCTAGCAAGGAACAGCACTTTCTTATGCTGCTATCCTTTTCTGTCGCTCGGAATAGTAATTTGCTAGAGCGAGAGAGAGCGACGGAACGCTGCAGCACGGCCGGTGCTGAAGCGTTCCGTCGCTCTCTCTCGCTCTAGCAAATGACGCTTTCGAGCGACAGAAAAGGATAGCAGCCTCGGAAAGTGCTGTTCCGTGCTGATAGATGAGATCCAACCCTTACATGCTTTTATTTAGCGGTTGCCCTGTTTGTGGTTTTTTTCTTGTCAAGTCTTGCAAGTTAAAAAGCTACTTCCCGGTTACTGATTGAGATGAAATTTCGTAATGTAAATCAGATGACAATACAATATTATTATAACAAGAAGCTGATCTGATGATGGAGCCGCAAGGTGGCTATAGGAATCCTGTAATAAAACGACCCAACCCCATCGAGTTTGGGCTTATTAACTTTGTATTGATAAGTTCTTAGGCGTCACAGTAAAAGATTGTACGTTTTTTTTTTTTTTCAAAAAACCTACATCGATTACCAAAGTTGTTTGTTTTGATGGACTGAAATTTAACAAGTAATAAAACAAAAACGGAATAACTAGTGTTTAATATAATAAGTGATTTCAAGTATACATGATTAGTAGGTAAGCAAGTACATAACCCTGGCAAACTGATGAGTTTATAAATGATTTGATAGGTGGTCAGATAATTATTTACTTAAGGCGGAATACGAAGATACTCTGAGGGGATGAGGTGCGGGGCGATCCACAAAGCACCCCGCATGCTTTTACATATTTCGTTTGACTGTGAATCGGGAGGCGGGGAATGAACGCCGAATGACGCGGAATGTAGAAAACCTTTTGAAGTATCCGAAGAAACCTACAAATAAAAAAACGGCCAAGTGCGAGTCGGACTCGCCCATAAAGGGTTCCGTAGCAGCAAGTAACATAATAAAAAAAAATTAAGGGAAACTTCCGGTTTACTATTTATGACGTATTAAAAAATAACTATCTATGATACCGAGACCGCTATAGTTTTAATTGAAAGTACATACTTTGAGGTATATACCACATTTTTTTTCAGAATTATTTTAGTAATATTTCAAAAGTTACGGTGGGGGGACACCTCAAATTTTAACTTCGTATTAGATTATCTCAAGACTGGGGGGTTTGATCTACATAGTTTCAAAGCAGTTTTTTAAAAGACCTTTTCAACGATACCCCACACGTTGGGGTTAGTCCAATATATATTTTTTATTATTTTTTTCAGACAGTGTCAAGAATGATGAAACACCTAATACTAATATTCTTAGTATTCACCGTCTATCATGCACATAGTAGAGGAGTTCAACAAAGCATAGACAATGCCAGTTCTCCCTCGGACCTACCAGAGACAACCTATAGCAATGATGGGAAAATAAATGACGAAAACGATGATACATCTATAAAAATTCAAGGATTCCCTTTAGTAGATATATTGGATAATTATTCGGAAACTGCTGGAAGTAAATATTAATGTTTAAGATGAGGCAAGGGTGATAAATACAACGGGTTAATGAACTAACGCAAAACCTCTCAGATGGTACCTCAGCCCATGAAACTGAACAACTTTTGTTCTATAACTTTCACCACAGGCCGGAATCTCCTAAGGTACGCGCAATATGCGTCCCCGTTCCCCGTCCCCGCACCTCTCCCCCGTTTTCGCCTCGATGACTCACGTTGGTCGTCAAGAACCGGGGAAGAGGTGCGGGGACGGGGAACGGGGACGCATATTGCGCGTACCTTGGAGATTCCGTTCTGTTTACTCTTAATTTATTCTGTGCTTTCACGAAGCGCAAAAAAAATCGGATTTCCATACAAATTGACTCGATCAGCTTTTTTGTGGAAGCACTACCTGATTTCCCATCATTTTTTTCTATTTAAACGAGGTTGCCTGGTAGAAATTGCTTAGCGATAAGGCCGCCTTTTGCGCATTTCCTAGTTTTTAAGATAATTATGTCCTGTTTGTTACTTTTGTGCAGTAAAGGGTATTGTATTGTAAAGTTGTAGAATAAAAGTTGTTCAGCTTCATGGGCTGAGGTACCATCTAAGAGGGTTTAGCGTTATATCATTTACACGTTGTATATGCGATTGGAGCCTTAACGCAGTCCTCGCAGTCCAAAAGGAAATCACAATGTACATTTATTTTTAATTAAATGTTTCAACATAAGTTGGCAGTTTACAATTTCATAATCCTATCATCATCATCATCCCAGCGTATTCCCGGTTGCATCCTCAGCGGTTACGCTTCAGAGCCCGGGGTCCGCTACCTTACCTAGGTGATTTGACGAGGTTACTGGTTTTTACACAGAGCGACTGCCGTCTGACCTCCGCAACCCAAAGGGTAGACCAGAACCAATCCTAGGATAGGTACAAACGCTAGATGGCGTTCGGGACCAACGGCTTTACGTGCCTTCCGAAGCACGGAATCAACTTTCTTTTCGGATAATCAGGTGATTCAAGCCTGCAATATCCTAACCAGACTGAAAACAACTTTTCACAAAGTATGCTTCCCAGTGGGATTTGAACCCTTGACCTCCTGATCACAAGGCAAACGCCTTGACCACTAGACCGCGGAGGCAGTCCAATTTCATAATCCTATCATTGATGAACAAATACAAGGATACTGACAACCTTCATGCTTTGAAGCGTAATTCGAATTTTAATTCTTGAAGATTAAATGTTGCAGCTAGATGGAGCTACTGGCACAGGCCGGAAACTCCTAAGGTACGCGCAATATGCGTCACCCAGGCGTCCCCGTTCCCCGTCCCCGCACCTCTCAACCGTTTTCGCCTCGATTTCTCACGTTGGCCGTCAAGAACCGGGGGAGAGGTGCGGGTGCGGGGAACGGGGACGTATATTGCGCGTACCTTAGAAGAGTCCCTTCTGTTTACTCTTACTGTATTCTGTGCTACTGGTTCCAAAGAAGATAGTTTCGTAGTGGTGCCGCTGAATTACGGAAAGATGGCGGTAAAAGCGTTCATTTACTACGAACAAACAAGCGCCGTCTCTTATTTTTCGTGGATACAGTCATCCATTGTATGAATAGCGGGCGAGATAGTAGCGACATCTAGAAATAATACAGGATTTGGAATTTCTAGCAGAGTAAGTTCTTTTGTATGAGCTTGTTAGTCCTGTGCCTCTATTTATTTATTTAAACTTTATTGCACATAAAAAAGTGTAAAAATGGCGGACTTAAGGGTTAACTGGAGGGACGAAATCCCATACAAACGTACTTTCGTTTTAATTTCGAAACCATAAAACTCATCGTATTCAAATTTTTTACAAGCATAAAATGATAAATATCTAGATCTGTAATTAGTTTTGGTTCGAAAATAATAAACAAAAAAAAAGTTATAGCATCTTAAAATTTGCCTTTTTTATCGACGAAATCGAGTAATATTTAGACGCCTATTACACTTATAATTATATTTTCGATCCTTATGGAAACTAATTATACGACTAGAGTGAAGACTCTAAATTCCAAATAATTTAGTTTTATTTGGGTATGTATCGTATTTATCGAAATAAACGAAAACTACGAAAACCTTTCGATTCATGGCCTATAACGGCCCGTTTATTACACCTCTTCCGTTTATCACCCTTATTACACCTCGCGCGGGTGCCGGCGGTGTGACGGATTCTCTGTCTCGTTTTTTTAGCGCCCTTTCTCTTTCTCGACGAAATAGCAACACGACGAAGCGCGTCGGTAGGCAACTCGCTGTGGAGTTCGCCCGCGCCTCCAGTACCACCTTAACGCCTTATGGCGTTCTCTGCCAGTCAACCATTGGACCAAGTAGAGATATAATTTGGATGGTGCGACAGAGTGTGTAAACAAAAAAGTATCTATAAATACCTACAATCAAGAATATACATAAGTATTAATTTTAAATAAATATATATCAATACAATAACTGTAGATAAAATAAATATACAAAATATATAATTATGTAAATATAATACATAAAGAACTAATTATATATGTATGCGGATAGATAAATACATATATGGATGACTGCTAATTACCGCGCAGGGACACGACGAGAAGAAGAGACTTTTTGGAGAAAACGTTTTTAAACCGCCCGTTTAAAAGCGTGACGACTAGGCGCTCGTCTAATAGAATCAGGAAGATTCTATTATCTCTATTCGATATTCCTTTGAGACTAACTTTTACTGCCAAAACATTAAATCACAGTGTACCTTTTTTTAATTAAATGATTCAACATAAATTGGAAGTTGACAATTTTATAACAAAGTTTTGAAAACGCTTGAATATTTGTCTGATAACGTTCTACCAAAGGGATGCCTTTGTTTTGCAATGCAATAATATATGCTGAAAATGGAAAAAGAAAATTAGAAGTGTAATGTGATATTCTCATACCTTGACAGTCTGCCCGGCTTCCGGCCCATCCTGTATGGTCACCGTGCAGGATTGAGTGTCGTGGACCTTTTCCATTAACTGTAACAATCAAGATACTAAATTAATAAAAAAAAATTACCTCCGCTTCTAAATTGTTATTAAATCTTGGCTAAGAATGATCAAGTCACCTTTCAAAAAAGCAATAAAATATAATCAAAATCTGTTTGTCCATTTTCAGCTCTATAGTTTTGAAGTTTGAAGTTAATATTTTTCTTCTCATTTTCTTCTGTCCCAATTTGAAAGATCACCCTAATCACCGCGCCGGCTAGTGACCACAGTCTTCTTCTTCTTCGTCTAAGCGCATTCCCGGTTGCATCCTCAGCTGTGCTGCTTCGGAGCCCGGGGTGCGCTTTCCCGCTTTTTCTTCTCTAAATATAACATGCATGTCAATGGTCACCCAAGGATGCCAAAGACCTTGCAAAATGGAGAAGAAATACTTTTTATAATTTGGCTATAGTTTTACAATCGGCCGAACATGACCGAGCACAGCCCGAGAACTCCCTAATGCGGTTTCGGTTTCGGTCGTAGTTTCGGCAGGTTTACCCCCGAAACCGAAACTAAACCGGAACCCGTTTTTTGCCGAAACTCGACCGAAACCGAACATTCGGTCGGACACTAGTTCTATTTTACCTTTTGCACTAATCTAATGGTCTTGTAGAAGTCGTCTGCCTCTTCCTCCGTCAGGTCTTGATTCCTCTCGACGCCGCGGATCGGCGCCACCAGCACGTGGCCTGGGAGCACGCACCTGTCACAAATATGACCTTCAATATCATCATTATCCAAATCATATTTCAACCACATAACGTCCACAGCTGGACATAGGCCTCTCCCAAGAATTTCCAAAATGACTGGTCTAGAGCGCTTTCTAGCGTTGTGGTCATCTGACGCTTGCCAGTACGTGGTCACCATTCGAGAACCGTTTTGCCCACTGCCACTTCAACGAGCTAATCCGTTAGACTATGTCAGTGCATTTTGTTCTACGAATTTCCACATTTCTGACTCGATCACGTAGAGAAACACCGAGCATAGCTCTCTTCATAGCGCGTTGAGCGACCTTGAGCCTATGAGACCCATAGTAAGGGAAGGGAAGTGATATTGGTAACACACATTAATTATACACTTTCGTCTTGAGCCACTGAGGTAGGTATTTTGGACAAGACACTGCGTATCTTACCGATTATGATATAGAGTGGGATTACCTTCCATACCAATACATAATACAACATATACATTTAAAAAAACCGGCCAAGTGCGAGTCGGACTTGCGCACGAACGGTTCCGTACCATACGTAATGTACAACTAAATATTCTGTGAATATTTCAAGCGTCTACCTGTTGCCGTTATTGAAATCGAGCAAAAAACGGAGAAAAATCACGTTTGTTGTATGGAAGCCCCGCTTAAATATTTTTTTTATCCTGTTTTTAGTATTTATTGTTATAGCGGCAACAGAAAGACATCATTTGTAAAAAATTTAACTGTCTAGATAGCTAGACAGTTAAAATTCGGTTCGGTTCATGAGATACAGCCTGGTGACATACAGACAGACGGACGGACGGACAGTGGAGTCTTAGAAATAGGGTCCCGTTTTCACCCTTTGGGTACGGACCCCCAAAAACAAAAGTCCCTTTAAAAGTATAATATGATAACCTCAAATTAACAAAAGCAAAGCTAAGCTCCGTTTTGTAGAACACACACGAGTCCGGCACCCGGACGTGGCCGAACTCGTGGGCCGGCCCGCCGGGCGGCCGCGCGGCCGGCGCGGGCGCGGCCGGCCGGGAACTGTGTTCCGGGAGCTGGGCTTGCCGCAGGCTGAGCGTGTACAGAGAGTAGACGTCTCGTCTGAAACAAAATATTGAAGTTAGGGTTGCATAGGGGCAGAAGGCGATGGGCGGCGCCAATGATTGTTTACAACTATGAATGAATTTTAGTAGTCCGCATACACGTGTCGTAATTAATTTATTAATTTTGTTAGAAATAGTGAAAAAAAAACTAACCAGCCGATTTCTTATTTTTTGCTTGTAAACCGTTTTTCTTACTTCCATGAACCAGCCCTTACAGTATTTGTACTTAATTAAAAGGGACGTTGTATAACCCTTCGAACTATTGTATGTACTAACTGTTTACAGTTAAAAGTGAGAATGTTAAGCTTTTTTTAGCATTTTTGCGGAATACGGCCAATTTTGGCAAAAATGCTAGGAAAAACTTAACGTTCTTACTTTAAACTGTTAACAGTAGTTCATAAAATAGTTTGAAGGGTTATCTAGGGCCATATGGTACAAAATTTTTAATGATATCTCCGTTTCCTTTCAAATAATTGATTTCAAATCCGGAAAATTCATGTATGTGTACGATAATTATGTCCTGTATTTTTCTTTCCTTCAATAAAGGGTATTGTATTGTGTATAAGAGGTAATGAAGTTTTTAATTGGGATATGGGGAAAACGGCGGATGGGAGGCTGAAGAAGGGAGAGAGGGACGCGTAATAGGTGAAGTGAGTTGGGATATAAAATGGAAGATAACTGATGAATGATGGGATATATGGGAGATGAGAAATAGCAACTTACCTTCTATGTGTGAACACAGGCATATCCCTCCTTACTTGAGCTATCTTCTCACTAGATATCTCTGCCACTTTATACCCTATATCAGTCTCGCAATCAGCTAGCACTGTACCCCACGGGTCTACGCACAAAGCGTGGCCGTAGGATTTCCTTTTGGGGTTATGTTCGCCGGTTTGGGCCGCCGCTATGACATAACATTGGTTTTCTATAGCTCTTGATCTGAAACAAGTCATTATTTTAAATTATAACAAAGATGCATGCGATTGGTCGCGACAAGGTCACGCACGCGTCATCGCCGGCTCGGGGGAGCCGGCTGCTCGACCGACGCGGTCAGGTAGCCGGCTCAGGGGCCGATTATTAAAATGTTTATTCACTTACATATGAAAGGCGAGTCCTGTGTTTTTCATGTCTGTATGGCTTTTACACCACTTCACGGCAAATGACTGCATTTTTAATGAATCGATTATCGCAAAAACACAGCAATATTCTCAAAGGAAACTTTTTGCGACGCAACCGCACGACTCGAGTGTCATGGCGAACTGTCGCGCCGCGCGGTTCATATTTTAAGTCCCGCCCGCCGCGGTACAGATCGCGTGGAATGATTTTTCGGGATTAGTTACGCTTCTAGGGATTATTATTCGTAGCTTTTAACCAAAAAAAAAATAAGTAAAATCTTTAAAATGCTAGTGAAGACGTATCAATCGAGCCCAAACTCGGTGCGGTTATGTTGTTTTATCACAGCGATGCCGTGGCAACCTTCCGGCTTCATCATAAGACCAGGTCATTGGTACCATAATATTGCATTGTCACCCAACTTACATAAGTATGTGAAGTTTCAGCTCAATCGAATAATGGGAAGTGTCTAATTTAGCTTGCAAGATTTGGTTACGGACACATAGACAACGGGACAGGTGAAACAAAATAAAAGCTTGTAAAAAACTTGGAGCAAGGGCGGATCCAGATCCCCCTGGGCTTGGACCTAGGTGGGCCACTAATTAAAATTGTTTTATATAAATATGGACAAATCACACTGATTAAGCTAGCCCCAAAGTAAGATTTTTTTTTTTTAAACTTGTGTTATGGGATACTAACTCAACGATACTATATTTTATGATAAATATATATATAGATAAACACCCAAGACCCAGGACAATTTGAAAAAGGCCATTTTCCAACTTGCCCTGGCTGGGGATCGAACCCAGAACCTCCGGATTAGCGGTCTAGCGTGTTAACCATTACGCCACGGAGGTCGTCATTGTTAAACATAATGTTTTTAAATGATTTTTTGTCACAATATAGATTTTATGTAAGTACCTTCAATGTTTAATTACTTGCATCTATGATTATAAAAATTAAATTATAACTTCTTGTGACTTGATCACGACTCTGTGACCCCCCCCCCCCCCCCCCCCCTCCTAGCACCAAAGCTGGATCCGCCCTTGACTTGGAGTCTGGTATAAATAATGTAGATTGTGTCAGCTACTTCACAAATGGTAAGGCAAAGGGAACAGGCAAAAACTTAAGGACTCATTAGAGAAAATCGTCACAACTGTTATTCCCTTCTACCGACACGCCCACCATGCCACCATCAAACTAAACGTGGTCCTGCGACTCTGTAGAGTCCCGATATTTTTAGTACAGTATTGTATGGCTCTTACAACAATATAACAACCTGTCTATGAACATTTGTTCTTGTATTTACAAGAGGACGGACTACCCCATACAAAAAAGCGTACTCTGCTAGAAAGCCAAAATCCTGTATTATTTCTAGATGTCGCTACTATCTCCCCCGCTAGCCATACAATGGATTTAGGCTGACAGAATCCACGATAAATAAGGGATGGCGCTTGTTTGTTCGTAGAAAATGAACGCTTCTTTCCAAAATTAAGCGGTACTACTACGAAACTCTATTCCTTTCGCATCTTGTTTAAGTTCTTTTGTATTATATGTATCTATAACATTTTATTTGTATAAGTATCTCCTTTGAAATATTGCACCTCACCTGTAACATATCTAAATTTCTTTTGTATCCATACGGGTAGTAAGGTTGCCTGGAAGAGATTGCTGTGCGATAAGGCCGCCTTTTGTATGCTACAATTTATCTCTATTATTTGTGTCTAATTTGTTAAATTGTGTGCAATAAAGAGTAAAATAAATAAATAAATAAACTCCCTTCTTTCGAACTAGTAGCTCCGCTCCATCTAGCAACACCGTTTAAACTAAAAATCGAAAAATATTTCAAAGAACGAAGATTGTCAGTGCTCTTATATTTGTTCGTCCTTGCTATAACCCGTAATCTGTACATAAAAATATTCCATCCTGTCTTCGCTAAAGCAGAGTGGTTCCCGGCAGAGTAGAGTAGAACCACTCCAAGTCTTCCCGTGGATGTCGTAGAAGGCGACTTAGGAAACACAAGCTGAACAAAACTCATAAACATCAATGAGACCTCTAACAACCGTCTGGCCAGCGTGGAGAGTGTAGGCCAAATCCGCTGGCTGCTCTGGCTAGTATATGGCTCTGGCAGTACAGAGAGGGTCGTGCTCCTGCAGTGGAGACTGAAAAAGCCCTGATGATGATGATCCTGCCAACGTAAGGCTCAAAGGTTTGCTTAATAATGTATCTTCTTCGTCTAAGCGCATTCACGGTGGCATCCTCAGCTGTGCTGCTTCGGAGCCCAGGGTGCGCTTTCCCGCTTTTTCTTCTCGAAATATTAATACATGTCAATGGTCACCCAAGGATGCCAAAGACCTTGCAAAATGGAGAAGAAATAGCCGGAACACTTGAAATGATTTGGCTATAGTTTTACAACCGGCCGCCTGCCTGACGTCAACCCTCTTTGGGAATGTATTTGTGCGAAAAGTTTTACAACCGGCAGCCACCCGACGTTAACCCTCCTTGGGAATGCAAATGTAGAACAAGATGTTTGTGCTTAGTCCTTTAGTCGCCTTTTACGACATCCACAGGAAAATATTGAGTGGTCCTATTCTACCCCGAAACCACACGGGTTTGATTAATAATGTATATGTAACAATATGAGAGTAATGATCTACCTCAACAACACATGCCAATGAGCCATTCCCGTAGCCAGCGTAAACGCCGACGGGAACGTAAGTATGTCAGCGCCCATCACGCTCAGGGACGTACTCATTTCGGGGAAACGCATGTCGTAGCATATCGCCAGACCTACAAGGAAAAAGGTTAATTAATTAAGACGATACAGTGTCTAGTGCTGCCCCCATTTGAAATAAATTATTTGTAAGGAAACAGAGATATCATTTAAAATTTTAAGCTACTAAAACCTAGATAACCCTTCAAACTATTTTATGAACCACTGTTTACAGTTTAAAGTGAGAACATTAAGCTTTAGTTTGCGTTTTTGCCAAAAGTGGCCGTTTTTCGCAAAAATGCAAACCTTTCATAAGGATAGAAAATGCGATTTTACTTGGGAATTAAAGCTGCCTAGCGTTTGGGCGCGTCGGATAGTCAGTGGTAGTGAGTTCCATAGACGTACGGCTCGAACAGAGAAAGACCGCGTTTTTTTTTCAAGTATTGCGAAAACAGTTTAATCTAATTTAAACCTTAAGTATCTGAGATAAGCGTGGAAATAAATCCGAATTAAGTTCGTTACATATAATGACCTTTCATGAAAGGTCATTGGTTACATATTACCTTCTGGTTAGATTGGTCATCTTTTACGTAACGTCACGCACGCGGCCACCGAGCGAATGAGAGCGAAACAAGGCATAATACTGTTTTATGCCTTGTTTTTCCGGTGCCATTTTTTAGGCGGCAACTGTGCATCTAGAATATATGATCGAAGCTTATAACTTCTCCTTTTTATTTGAAGTTGTAAGCCTACATTCTTCTGGATCCAGTCTTCTTCTTATCAAGTATATTATTACTAACACTGGTGGCCAATTTTATCAACCCTAGCGTTACGCGCTCCGGCTCAAGGTCACCGGCGTGCGAACTCTCTCGTACAGGGAGTGTCGCCGCTTTGCCGGAGCAAGTTTTTTGCTCGATATTAATAACGGCAACAGGTTGGCTTGAAATATTCACGGAATATTTAGTTGTATATTACGTATGGTACGGAACCCTAAGTGTGCGAGTCCGACTCGCACTTGGCCGGTTTTTGTCGATGACCTAAGTTAATTAAAACAAATGAAAATAAAACACGAACCAACCCTTCCCACGGGTGTGTCCACAGGCGTCACAATATGTCCCCCTGGCGCGGAGAAGTCACTCTCCTTCAGTCTCACTCCCTTCTCTGGTATCTCCACGTCGAACAGATGGAGTTTGCGGTACGTCTGGACTATCTCTCCCTTGTTGTCTATTATTATGTGGGTGTTGAACATTTTTGTTGGGTTTTTGTCGTCCTGAAAATCAAGAGGGGAAAACTGCAACTAACATGTTCTGTGGTTTCCTGGCTAGAATAGGACCACTTCGTCTTTTTCTGAGGTTGTCATAAGAGACAAGTATTAACAAAGAGCAAATATGTATTTTTTTAAAGAGATAATCTGATTTAAGTGGTTAAGGCGTTTGCCTTGTGATCCAGAGGTCATGGGTTCAAATCCCACTGGGAAGCATACTTTGTAAAAAGTTGTTTCCAGTCTGGTTAGGATATTGCAGACTTGAATCACCTGATTATCCGAAAAGAATGATGATTCCGTGCTTTGGAAGACACGCAAAGCTGTGGGTCTCGAACGCCATCTAGCGTTTGTTTAAACCTATCCTAGGATTGGTTGTGGTTGCGGAGGTCAACCAGCAGTCGCTCTGTGTAAAACCAGTAATCTCGTCCATCACCTAGTGTAGGTAGCGGACCCTGGGCTCTGAAGCAACACCGCTGTGGATGCAACCGGGAATAAGGTCGGATGATGATGACATCATTTACTTTTGCAAGAATGAGACTTTGTTAAACGTCAAAAGTAAAAGTGTACACTGGTTGTGAACCCCGAGGGAGGGGTTGCAATGAAATGAATAATGAAAAATATAGACATCAATTAAAACATAGATAAATACTCAAGACCCAGGACAAATTGAAAAAGGCTATTTTCCAACTTGCCCTGGCGTGGCAACGGAGGTCATCAAAAAAGCTAGAAGCATTTAGCCTGGTTTACATTTTGACAAGTGGCAAGTGGCAAATGACAAATGATAAGTGGTGTTGTCACGTCTGGCAAGTGGATGTGCAGTAGGCTCATCATAATTATTATACGGGGAAAGTAGGGTAGGCGCGGGCAGGTCTACTGAGGGGTTGGGCGAGCGCGGGGAAAGTGAGGACGCGCGGGGAGAGCTACTGAGGGGGTGTACAAGCGCGGGGAAAGTGAGACAGCGCGGGGCAGAGCTACTGAGGGGGTGGGCGAGCGCGGAGAAAGTGAGGCAGCGCGGCGCAGAGCTACTGAGGGGGTGGGCGAGGGCAGAGAAAGTGAGGCAGCGCGGGGCAGAGCTACTGAGGGGGTGGGCGAGGGCAGAGAAAGTGAGGCAGCGCGGGGCAGAGCTACTGAGGGGGTGGGCGAGGGCGGAGAAAGTGAGGCAGCGCGGGGCAGAGCTACTGAGGGGGCCCGGACGAGGGCGGAGAAAGTGAGGCAGCGCGGGGCAGAGCTACTGAGGGGGCCCGGACGAGGGCGGAGAAAGTGAGGCAGCGCGGGGCAGAGCTACTGAGGGGGTGGGCGAGGGCGGAGAAACTGAGGCAGCGCGGGGCAGAGCTACTGAGGGGCTGGGCGAGCGCGGGGAAAGTAAGGCAGCGCTGGGCAGAGCTACTTGCCAAAGAGTAAAACAGGCTGCTATTCACTTCTCAGTGCCTATTCACACACAGAATCACATGGTACTTGTCAAAATGTAAACCAGGCTTTACATACCTTCTCATGGACTCCGCCCATAGACAACCAAACATTATGCTTAGCTGCCAGCTCCCTGTACTTCCCTACAGTATACCCGGTCATTATGGGCTCTGCTTGCTCCACTACATCCTTTTTATTGTCACAGATGTAATCACATGCCTCAGGGAAAAACATCATCTGAAAAAGAATAGAACTTGTTGAAGGGGCGTCCCACTGGGAAGCATACTTTGTGTAATGTTGTTTTCAGCCTGGTTAGGATATTCCAGGCTTGAATCACCTGATTATCTGAAAAGTGATTCCGTGCTTCAGAAGGCACGTAAAGCTGTTGGTCCCGAGCGCCATCTATAGCGTTTGTTGAAACCTAGGATTGGTTCTGGTCTACCCTTTGGGTTGCGGAGGACAGACGGCAGTCGCTCTGTGTAAAAACCAGTTTCCTTGTCAAATTACCTAGGTAGGTAGTGGACCTCGGGCTCTGAAGCGTAACCGCTGAGGATGCAATCGGGAATATGCTCGGATGATAATGAGTACTGAGTGGTTCCTGGCAGAGTAGAATAGGATCACTCCAAGTCTTCCTGTGGATGCCGTAAAAGGCGACTCAGAAAATACAAGCTAAACAAAGCTCAAAGACATCAGTAAGACCTCTCCAACCCATCTGGCCAGCGTGGAGTGTAGACCAAATCCTCTCGCTGCTCTAGCCAAGTATGGCTCTGTTACAGAGAGGGTCGTGCTCCTGCAGTGGAGACTAGTAAGACCTGATGATGATGACAAGTCAATGACTATAACATCGGAGACAAAAGGTACCTGAACATCCTCCTTGGCAGCATCACTAACTAGCTGAGTGACCACTTGTAGGTTTGCCACCTTGTCTGCTCCCGATGTCATTTGACACACTGCTATTCTTTTACTACTCATTTTCTGTGAGAAACTTCGAAACTCTAAACGGAATGCTCTTTTCAGATATGTGAGGTGCAGGTACTGAAAAAAAATACATAATATAAAAATTTATTAATTGTACAACTTGTAAAGAAAGAATTAATACTTACAAAAATGTATGGAAAGGGCATCCTTTGTTATTATGTGTTTCTTTGTTTAATTAAGAGTGACAGAATTTAGATTTTTTATTTAGTATTTACATAATATAGATTTTCGTTCAGTTTTAGTTAGATTTTAATCATGGAAAGTTGTTTTATATCAAATAATATTTCTTCAATAAATAAATTACTTTTTAACTTAGGCCGTACTTGAATTTTCCTGGGTCCAGTGCTGCCCCCATTTAAAATAAATCATTTCAAAGAAAACGGAGATATTATTTAAAATTTTGCAACTACCAAGTCCTATTAAAAAGTAAATAAGGCTTTTGGCTAAGTAAATTAGCCAAAAGTGGCCGTTTTTCGCAAATGTGCGTAGGAAAGCTTAACGTTCTCACTTTAAATTGTAAACAGTAGTTCATAGAATACTTTGAAGGGTTATCTAGGACTTGGTACTTGCAAAAATTTAAATGATGTCTACGTTTTCTTTGAAATGATTTATTTTAAATGGGGGCAGCACTGGACCCCCGAAAATTCAGATACGGCCTTAATAAGAGTGGAATAAAATGTTAAATAAATAAAAAAGCATAAATACTAGAGATGAAACGGATAGCAGTTTGGCCGGATACCGGATATTCGCCCGCCATGTGGCCGGATGGCCAGATATCCGGCCGCCGGCGGCCGGATATCCGGATATGCGGCGAAACTTAGCCGTTTGCGTAGGCGGCGCGCGAACCTTCGGGTGGACTCGGTTTGATTCAGGTCTTGCCGAAACAAAGTTTGCCAAAATCTGCCTTTCTGCACCTTGCAGCAGTGTGTATAGCGAGACTTTTTTCTGAAGCTGGCCTTATTTATGAAGAGAAACGCAACCGCCTGTTACTTCTCAATGCAGAGAAATTAGTATTTATTTACCATAATTTGCCCTTAGCGCAGTATGAGTACTAATTCATTCATTTTCTTTGTATTACATTAATTTACTATTGTGTGATTATTGTTTGATGATGTTTAAGTTAAATGATCCTAAGACTAACTAAATAAAGCAAATAATTACTCAAAAATATGTTTCTTTTATCCAGTTTTTTTTTTATTTGGCCGAATAGTAGCTATCCGGTATTCGGCCAGATAGTATTATGGCGGCCGGATAGGCCGGATACCGGATAGTTACCGGATATCCGTTTCATCTCTAATAAATACTACCTAACTTTATCATAAAACCAATAGTAGATTATTGGTTTTTGATAATATGTGAGTTCTGTCATAAATAACAAAAGGATTATAATACTAACAACGAGCTTCTAATAAGTACAGGTCACAGAAATTTACTAGGCACCTTGCTCTGGTGGAAAAACATTCCTGGCAGGTGCCAAGTTGATTTCTGCAGGTCGTAATTGGTAGGTAAACTAATATTTGTATTGTGTTGTTCTGATAAGTCGAACAACAGCAGTGACTATGAAATAAGTGAAACGAAGAGATAAGATGCAATTACAGTTATTATACAGCCAGTAATCTGATAAGATGAGAACAAAATTGAACAGTAGTTTAGCCAGAAACATGAAGAGTAAAAATAAAATAACCCTACTCACCCGCATTCTAGAGACTTTAATAAAATATAACCAACGATTCGCGGCCTCACTTTAAGTTATTAGTAACTCAAACATTTACCTTTGGATTTTGTAATTAAAATTTTAACAAATATTTCAAAATCGTATAAAAATACACCACAATCCCATTACGCACTTTGACAAGTTTGACATTGTTTTGACAGTAACATTTTGAATTTTTGACATTTGTCAAAGGGTGCCTACTCTGTCGCTTTAGCAAGCAAGACCATTTCCGCTTAGTAGTTTTATTTTGCTACATTATTTTATTAGATTGGCAACACTAAACGGCTGTCAACGAATTTCTTTAAATAGTCTGTGCTGTGATGGATGACTGTTAATGTCAATTTGACAAGACAAACTAGAACTAGTCTAGAAAAATCGGTGAATGAGTTGGTTTAGTAGGTTGAGGATTTGTTTTCTTGATTATAGCTACGAGTTTTTTTTACGTTTTAATCTTTTTTTATCGTGACTAGGAAACTAACAGCGGCGTAAGAAGAAAATTTGATCATCCGTGCCAAGATTAGAAAATGTCCGATCCCAAAGAAACTGCACCATCCGAGGTTAGTTACAATACCTACTATTCTATTTCTCATAAAATCTAGTTTTAGAAATACGGGTCTAGTAGAATAAGTCCATCTGCTGCTGCTAGTACCTACCTATGGGAAATAATGATACGTTAGCTCTTATTGAAAACTAGATCTTTCTACTCCTATATATACCTACTTCCTCCTAGATTTTTCTTTGTGTTTTACACGAAAGGTTGTTAGTGTTTTGAATTGATCAAATATTCATTTTTACATATTCACATATTCAAATCAATACAGATGCCTGGGCCAAGTCTATAATGATGTGGGTAGAATCTTCATGTTGGCGCAGTTCCTGTTGCGCCTTTTGTGCAGCTTCGGAGCCCAGGGTGCGCCTGCCCGCTTTTGTTCTCCATATAATAGGTTGGGGGAAGTCTTTTCGCATTTTATATGAAAAATCAAAACATTTTTTAATATAGTTTATTTACATTTAACTAAAGTATGTAGGTACCATTTTGTTCGATAACTTTTTGCCATCTTATAGGTAGGGACATGATCCCATTGCTATAGAAATTTTGGGGCTTCTGATCAAAAAACTGCGTCAAGTAGTTTTGGCAGTCCTCTCGTGATGTTAACCTGACACTGCCTAAAGAATTCTGAAGAGACCGAAACAGGTGGAAATCTGAAGGTGCTAGGTCAGGACTATACGGCGGATGCATTAACACCTCCCAGCCAAACTCTCTTAATTTTTGCTGAGTGGTTAAAGAAGTGTGAGGTCTAGCGTTATCATGATGAAAAACCACACCCCTTCTGTTGATAAATTCCGGCCGCTTTCTCTCAACTTCTTGCTTTAATCTTATCAGTTGTTCGCAGCAGTAGAGTTCTTAATCGATGGTCCTGCCTGGTGGTAACAGCTCATAATGAATAATGCCCTTCCAATCCCACCACACACACAGCATCACTTTGTTGCGAGTTAATCCGGGTTTCGCCACAGTCTGTGAAGCCTGACCGGCCTTTGACCATGACCTTTTTTGCACGTTCTTGTCGTACGTGATCCACTTTTCATCACCAGTTATCAAGCCTGATGTCAACCCTCTTTGGGAATGCAATTGTGTGAAAAATTTTACAACCGGCCTGGCGTCAATCATTAACTACGCCCTTCTACTAACAGCTCATAGGCCTTTCTTCATCAACATCACCCATCTTAGCCCTAAGTCCACTTATCGTTTCAAATGAAAGAAAACTACCTATAAAACTATTGTTGTTTAGATCAGAAATTAGCTACAATAATCGTTTTTAAGGTGAATACCAAGCAGAAGTGGCGCCCTCATTTGAAATAAATTGTCAACTCGTAAATATGGTGAAAATTTCCATATTTCTCAATGTTAGGCACTAGATAGCCCTTTAAATTATTTTATGAACTGCCGTTGCACATTGCATTACTACCAGTGGTTGGATAATCGGATGCATATTTACCTAAAGTTATTTTTGACTAGGAAATTATGGAAGCGGCTTCTTAAAACCTATTTTATAAATTCAAATTCCGGGATTAAAAGAAATTCGGGAATGCCAAACTAATCGGACACATATTTACCAAACTCAAGATACCAAGTTGTTTGTCGCTATGTGGAGAGAAGAAAGAAAATTACTCATCATGACATGACATCTATACTAGTTTGTTAACCTGCTATAAAAAATTTGCCAGCATCCGATTCCATAGTTAAAAAGCACTAAAGATCGGAATCGCGAGATTTTTACAATCGATACAAAAGTGCATTCCATATTAGCCAACACCTGAACATAAGTAAATATACAGCCTACCCGATTTGATTCTATAATCAAAACACAAAATTTTGTCGATTCCGGAATCCCGGGATTTTCCAGATACAAAAGTGCACTCCATAACTGCCAACATCTCAACTTTAGGTAAATATGCATCTGATTATCCGACCACTGATTACTACATTCTATTACTTCTCTATACTAGATCTTTGATAATTATGTGACTTATTCATGTATCCGTGGCCTTTTAGTGAATAAAGATTTTATCTGTCTATCTATCTACATAAATGATGGTGACTATGCCATTTTATCAGATTTCCAGGATGTGTTTTTACGAGATTCTTTTTAATAATAAAATATAATGTTGCACTCAGCACTCTACATGAGTCATACACCTTTTGGTACATTATCACACTTTGGGTCAACTTGTGAAAATGTTTATTAACTAGTAGTTCGCCGCGAACTTCCGATTATAGTTCCCTAAGTAACACCTAGATGGCGCTATCCAAAGGTAGAACGCGCTATGGTTTCGTTTGCTACATGATCGCGGATATTTTTATTAATAATATATTAAAAATTACTAAACCGATTTTATTATACTTAAGTGCGACAAATAAAGGTATCTGCGACAACTTACGCGAGATACCTGGACATCAGCTCCTAGGCGACTTGGACCTTTGACATCAGGAAGACCATCTTTACGTGTCAACTTTGGGTTCCGTAGTAAATAAATTTTCATACTTAGATTGGCGTTTTCTTCAAATTCGAACCCCAGTTTCATAACAAACAATATTTATTTATTATTAACATATGAATATTTATTTATTATTGCGCCGTGTTCCGCCCATACTTATAGTTATAGCTGTCTTCTATTTTTTAATTTCAGCAACCCCTTTAGTTTTTTTTTTATGTATCCATTTGTGCGGCTGTCATATTATGATTAATTAAATTTGGTTCTTCTATTGCAGCCAGTAAAGCCTAAAATAAAACATGACTGGTACCAGACCGATGCACAGGTGGTGGTCACCATTCTAGTCAAGAACGCACCCAAAGACAAAGTGAAGGTGCACTACGGTGATAGAAGCGTAAGTCTACTAGATAAATTATAGAAAGAATCTGTGCATGCCTTTATTTTTTATTTTTTTATGTTTATTGCACAATAATCTAACGATTATAATAGGTACAAAAGGTAAAACTTAATGCAAAGCATTGTCTCCCCCGTTCTCGCCTTGTCTCAGGGCGAGAGCGGGCGAACACACACTGCACGGCGCACAAGAACGGGGAGAGGTCCGGGGACGGGGAACGGGGACGCATATTGCGCGTACCTTAGGAGATTCCGTTATGTATACTCTTACTGTCTTCTGTGGCTGTCTACCAGTTCACCTTAGGGACCCATTCACCCATTGCAGCGCCCATCAGGACCCTTAATTGATCCAAATTTTGTAAAACACCTGTATTGTACATATAGCAATAAATGTTTGAGTATTGATTGACATAGCAGAAAATGTAGTTTTTTGGTGAACATTTTGCAATGACCCAGTTGCTAATAAAAATAATGTTATTAGACATTTACAAATATATAGACTGCCTATTTCAAACATTGGACCCTGTTCTATTTTTGGACATATGGCGGCGTGATTTTTATCATACGTATTTAGTTTACAAACAATAAAATCTGGTTACTTACCAATAAAAAGTTATTTCTAAACACTGCTGTATTCTTTGAATTATTTGTACAGTATTGTAATAACACGTTACAATACTGTACTAAATTATTAATACTAGATAAATATATATTTGTATTTAATTTTTTGGCACCGCAACATGATTCCTATCTGTTTATCGTTATGGTTGCGAGAGAACGCTTTTAGCGTTAAGTCCGCCAATTGTAAAACAATTTGTATTGTGAACCAATAAAGTTTTTATAAATAAATATGTAAATAAAATTATTTTGAGTATAACATTGAGCTTTTTATTACAGCTTTCAGTGTCCAGTGCACTCCCTGGCACCGATGCAGAATACAGCTTGGAGCTGGAGTTAGCGCATGAGATTGTGCCGTCTATGTGCTCGTATGCGGTGTCACCTTCTAAGATAGAAGTGAAGTTACGGAAGAAAGAGGGGCTAAGATGGACTCAGCTAGAGGGAGAGGGGAAGGAGGAAAATATAAAAGCTATTCCACAAGGTGAGGGGTTCGACTGCCTCCGCGGTCCAGTGGTCAAGGCGTTTGCCTTGTGATCCGGAGGTCATGGGTTCAAATCCCACCGGGAAGCATACTTTGTGAAAAGTTGTTTCCAGTCTGTTTAGGATATTGCAGGCTTGAATCACCTGATTATCCGAAAAGAAAGATGATTCCGTGCTTTGGAAGGCACGTAAAGCCGTTGGTCCCGAACGCCATCTAGCGTTTGTACCTATCCTAGGATTGGTTCTGGTCTACGCTTTGGGTTGCGGAGGTCAGACGGCAGTCGCTCTGTGTAAAAACCAGTAACCTCGTCAAATCGCCTTGGTTAGGTAGCGAACCCCGGGCTCTGAAGCGTAACCGCTGACGATGCAACCGGGAATACGCTCGGATGATGATGACAAGGTGAGGGGTTAAATGGAAAGAAGTATTATGATGAAGGATGAAGGATAATAAATAAGTAAATTATAATTTAAGAAAAAACTAATAGGATAAAAAATATTTTTATTTTTCCAGCTGTGATCGACGCATCTGGCCCACTGCAGCAGCCGCCCAAGCTGTTTAAGAAAGACTGGGACAAGATAGAAAAAGACATGAAGAAAATGGTATGTCTAGTCTAGTTATTTCCCTCATTTTAGAACGTTTCCTTATTAGCTAAGGTCTAAGCTAGCTAATATCCTTAGCCTAAGGGGGCTACATGAATTTTATTGCGTTTATATTATTGCGGAAAACAGCCACTTTTGGCAAAAACACTAAGAAAAGCTTAATGTTCTCACTTTAAACTGTAAACAGTATTTCATAAAATACTTTGAAGAGTTATCTAGGGCTTCACGAAGGCAAAATTTTAAATGATATCACCGTTTCCTTTCAAATGGGGGCAGCACTAAACCCTGGAAAATTCATGTATGGCCTTAATAGTAGATTACGTATAAACCATATTAATATAGTAGAGGCATGACGAATAGGAAAATATTTTTGCCTCATTGGCCCATCGGTTAGATTATTAAAAAATATTGTACAGGTATTTTTTCTTTTTTCTGAGAAACAAAAATTTACAAAGAGTTAGCGCATGTTGTTTTCGCAATGCAACATGGCTATGTACGATTTTAACATAGCGGTGACGTCACAAGCCCCCACTCTGGAACTTAGATACTCTGTATCTTTGCGAATTTTTACTTTTTTGATGAACTGAAAAGTATGGGTCTTTTATTTTCGGATAATCTACAAGGTGGACTAATTAGAATAATACTTTTATAACCCTGTCGTCACCTAGTTAAGGTAGTATACAGGATGATTTTAACTCTCTTGAGGTATATTCAAGGAAAGTACTCCATGCGCTAAATAAAATACACATGTTCTCTTACAATTACCTTGTTTCATAATAAAAACCAAAGATAAAGGACCTCAAAGTTGTACGGCAACTTCCAACCGCAGTGATACCGACCGCCATATGATCGCTCGCCCCGCGCGCCGCCGGCGGGAAGGCTGCCGGGCGGTCATACGGAAGAATCGAACGACAGCGAGGTCATTCACACTAATAATAATAGGCTTGCCATGCATTGCAAATGTGGGGATTATTCCTAATGAAAAAAAAAAGTATTCTTATTCTTGCTATTTCAAAAAATTCAAAATATCTTTATTGTCATAGAATATTTATAATATCTCTTAATAATAGTCACTTTGTTTTGTTTTGCACAAATGTTGACGTCAAATCGTTACTTAAAGCTAAGTTTACGCCGCTTCCTAGGCGCAAGTGCAGAAGAAGCGGCAACAAACTGCACTGCACGTTTTCTCCAAAGACGTCAACCAACAAACTAAAAACTCAAAATTAGTTATATAGATGGACAGAGATTACATTGTTTATTATGTCATAATTAAATTGAATTATAAGAATTACGAAATTTAAAATAATGTCAATTTGTTAATTCAGTATCTACCGTACCTAAATTATGACATGTCTAGGTATACAAACCTTTAAGAGGGACCCGCGCCAAGCTCAAGCCAGACCTTTTTGTCTTTAAGATAGTCATCGGTCCTATAATAGTTTCGTGTTCTATTAGTGATTCTGATTCCAAGATTGCAATATAGCTTAGTGTTTCAAAATCAACCTGTATAGTACACCATAATAACAAGTATGAAACCTACTTTGAGTAGTTATAGCTTGATCTGTGAAAGTTCTCATTTATTTATTTGCGTGTTTCTTCTATTAAACTATGTATTTATTTGTTTTTTGTAGGAGGAAGAAGAGAAACCAGAAGGTGACGCGGCACTGAACGCGCTGTTCCAGAAGATATATGGCGAAGGCAGCGACGAAGTCAGACGAGCTATGAACAAAAGCTTTGTAAGCACATTTACCTATAAGCTCGCGAGGTATACAGTTCATAGAGCCACTAGCGGGCCTAGTGGTCATCATGCCAGGTTGTCACACCGGAGGTCCCGGGTTCAATCCCCAGTCAGGTCAAGATGGAAAATGATCTTTTTTAGATTGGGTGTTTATCTATAGGTACAAAGTGTTAATGAACTAACGCAAAACATCTCAGATCGTACCACCCATGAAACAGGACAACTTTTGATGTACAACATTACCAAAATGCCAAAAATAAAATTTGGATTTTCATACAAATTTGTATTTGATCAGTTTGTATGAAAATTCAATTTATTTTTTTGGGTTTCATGAAATTTGTAAAACAAAAGTTGTTCTTTATATAAAAAAATATGCTGAAAAGAGTAATTGTTCGTATTGATGTATTGAAAATACCCTTGTTTCTACCTCTTTTTTTCTTTTGCATTCATTTTCCACAACTTGTCAGCATCTTTTCTAATGTCGTCCTCCCAATGAGTTTTAGGTTTTCCTGGGTCCCTTTGTGGTCGTCAGCTTAATAATCTGGGCCTCCATCGATTGTCTGCCCATTTCATTAAGTGTTCAGACAGCCTAATGTCACTTAAGCTTCACGACCTTTTCACTTTTCTTTTTTCCAACGTCTCTTCTTTTAATTTTCCTCTATTCTCTTTTTTCCTATTTTTCCCCTCTTCTTATTCTATTTTTTTTTCTGTTTCCCAACGTTTACAAACCCATATCTTCTCTTTTTTCTTTCTTTTTACTCATTTTTACTCTATTTTTTTTCTTTTTCTGTTTTCCAACATTTCAGCCCTATATCTTTTGTTTTTCTTTCTTTTTTCCATTTTTACTCTATTTTTTTTCTTGTTTTCTCTTATTTCTCTTATCTCTATTTTTTTTCTCCAACGTTTGAAAGCCCAGATCTTATTTCTGTATTACGTATTTTTTAGGTGGAATCAGGAGGCACCGTGCTGAGCACCAACTGGAACCAAGTGGCCAAAGACAAAGTGGATGTGAAACCACCAGATGGCCTCGAGTACAGGAAGTGGGATAATTAAGCGTTATCTATGTTTCGTTTCCGGTCCAGGCTAGGTATTGTACGGGTGGGACGGCTAGTCATGTGCTGAGTATGGCTTTACTCGATTCCTACTATGGACTCGCTGACTTGAATGAATACCCTTTTTATTAGACTCGAGTCTGACTGACTCGATTCCTGGATTCGAGTCTGACTGACTCGATTCCTGGACTCGAGTCTTAGACTCTAATCCTTGGACTCAAATCCTGGACTCGAGAAAATAATAAATAAAATAAAACTCGAGTACATTCGATTCCAAAAATTGGCGTCTCGGCACATCACTACGTACGGCTATGGCAAAGTCTACTACTAAAAGCCGATTTACACAGTGCAAGTTTCTTGCTTGCTATCTGCCTTTCATGTGTGTAAGTGGACAACACTGGTATCAGATTTTTCAAGCTGCCGAAAGGCATCTGACATAGCTTGACGACCATAAAAATTCAATGATGACAGCCAACCAACGGCTTAACGTTCCGAAGCACGAAGGAGCTCAGAAAGGGGTTGTTGCACAAATATATGGGGAGCCGGCTAGGTCACTGAACAACTATCTGAAATTTGCATTTTTGGGTCGGTATCAATGCCTAATATGTAGCCTTTCTAGGCTACGAATTTATCGGATTTACTTATACATTAATTACGATATTTTGATCCAATAGCCTTTCTAGGCTACGAATTTATCGGATTTACTTATACATTAATTACGATATTTTGATCCAAATTTGGATCAAAATATCGTAATTATGGTTAGGTGAGTTCCACCAAAATGGCCGACACCCTTTATATCAACTGAATTGACATTAACAGTAACTGCGGTGACGTTAAATCAGGTTGCGTACGTTTAGGCGCCATGTCAGTATCACCATTGATGATAAGCGATTTTAAATGTATTTTTGTACACTATCGTAAAGATCTCGAAAAATTAAATATATGATGGTCCTAATCGGTTTTTGATATTTTTTCTGATTTTTGGGGAAGTGTTCATGACCTAGCCTGTATCCCCTTTTAATGCAACTTTTTATCACTAATCCTAGTGCGGACCACGCCTGATGTCGCTTGACTTGTGATAGCGCTAGTAATGCGTTCTCCCGATAAACCATCGAGCCTTCAAGTCTCTTCCGGTATTCTATTGCTTCAATGTAATTGTCCAACAGACAAGTAACTTGCAATGTGTAAATGGGCCTTTATAGCAACTGTTGTACGGATTTTCTGTATTACAAAAACATTTTTTTTTTTCAAATAGTTGTGTGGCACAGTCACTATACCTGGACGGACATCACGTGACTACATACGAGCTAAAGATATGATCAAGTTCTTCCTTGTACAATGGACGCAAAATACAAGATTGACAACCTTATACAAATAAAAGCGGCCAAGTGCTAGTCGGACTCGCCCATGAAGGGTTCCGTAGCAGCGAGTAACATAATATAAAAGTTCTAAAGGTAAATTGCGGTTTACGATTTATGACGTATTAAAAATAACTATGATACCGAGACCGCTATAGTTTTAATTGAAAGTACATACTTTGAGGTAGGTATATACCACATTTCAGAATTATTTTAGTAATATTTCAAAAGTTACGGTGGCCCCGGACACCTCAAACTTTAACTTTTTATTAGATTATCTCAAGACTGGGGAGTTTGATCTACATAATTTAAAAGCAGTTTTTGTTGTATTTTAAAAGACCTTTTCAACGATACCCCACACGTTGGGGTTAGTCCAATAAAGTTGTATGGGACGGCTGAAAAAAAAATCATTTTTTCATAATTTTAAAAACCAACTTTTGGAACTTCAATATCTATCTCTCCACCAATTTTCGTGAAAATCGGTGCAGTAGCGGCGGAGTACGAGCCCGGACGGACAGACGGACATGACCAAACTATAAGGGTTCCTTGGACTACGGAACCCTAAAAAGCGTATTCTACTAGAAAGCCAAAATGCTGTATTATTTCTAGATGTCGCTACTATCTCGCCCGCTAGCTCTATAGTGTCCCGATATTTCCAGTACAATAAAATATTGCATGGCTCGTACAACAACATAAAAACCTGTCTACCATAAACGGACTGAAAAACCCATACAAAAAAGCGTAATCAGCTAGAAAGTCAAAATCCTGTATTATTTCTACATGTCGGTTGACGGTATCGACGACAAATCAGAGATGGCGCTTGTTTGTTCGAATGCTGATCTGCTGAAAATGAACGCTTACACCGCCATCTTTCGGAAATTAAGCGGCACCACTACGAAACTAGGTACCTTCTTTCGAACTAGTAGCTCTATCTAGATCTACAACATTTGAACTAAAAATAGAATTACGCTTCAAAGTATGTCGTCAGTCCTCTTGTGTTTTTCGTCCATGCTTGTAGTCAATAAAGTTAAGTTTTTTTACCAGTTAGATATTAAGTTACATTTAGCGCTTTTTTTTTTACAAAATTGTTTTTTTTTTTAATGTTTACGGGCAAGTGTTTGACCATGCCTGATGCATGTTTGCAGTGGCGGCATTAAGGGGTGGCGAACAGGGCAGTCGCCCGGGGCCTCGCGAAACAACCCGACCTGTTTTATTTTATTTAAGAGTCCCCTAGAGGCCCTAGACAGAATCAAACGTAGTCTGGCTTTTATTTTGAAACGACATGTCAGATTTCGGCAAAGCTTTGTAATTTTAAAGAAAATGTATATATCTAGGCAAATAACTGGTTTTCACTGTCAAAATATGAAGGGGACTCTTAAGGTGAAATGTTTAAAACGAAATATGGTGATATTTAAAAATTTGATTTGTATTAATGTCTAAAAAGACCTTCAAACTATTTTATGAATAACCTTTGAAATTATTACTAATAGCTAGTCCGTCTAATTTTATTACCATATTTAGTTTTAAACAATTTATTTCAAATGAGGGCGCCACTTATGCTACCACTTCACCTTAAGTATTTTTAATTTTGGTCCTTAGTTGTAACAAAACAATAAATACAATAAAATTGGTTTATTCGTTACATGAGAAATTAGGTAAGAATCTCGCTCTTCTAAAAACTTGAAGTTTACTTTTTTATATTGTGTAGCGTTCGGGGAATCCCCGTATTTCATTTCTTTCATATAAACAAACATACATTCAAATCACATACTTTGCATATAGGACAAGGGCCTCGCAACACTGCCGCCCGGGGCCTCGCAATGTTAAGACCGGTGCTGCATGCCTGTATACCGTTTATATTCTATATGTATCAGATTAAGCTTAGAATGTCCAGTATACCAGTTTGTGTTAAAATAATTCAATTTTAAAGTACTTTAGATACATGTTCTATAAATAGAAGACAAGTCTTTCGATATACTCAGTATGTCTTAATTTTCAATCAGTTAAGTTGAGAGTAAGACTGTATGTAAGATATGAATACAATAAATATTTGGTTTACCATTTTATCTTTTATTTTTGCAGGATTTATACAATACAGGGCAATTTTTAAACACCGGCAACATTTTTAGAGCAGGTTCAGTCCGTGATACTGAACCACTTATAAAAATGAGTATCAAAAATCGATGAAAACATTTCGTCCTCCCATACAAAATCCATCCATTTGTATTGTAATCCGATTTTTTTTTTCGTTGCCGGTGTTTAAAAAGTAAATCCTGTATACCATCACATATACAGGTTGTTTTTGTACAGTAGCTATATTCTTTTCTTTATTACAATACATGTAAATGGCAGACTTGTGGCCAGGGGCCTTTTCTACCAGTCTTCTTCTTCGTCTAAGCGCGTTCCCGGTTGCATCCTTAACTGTGCTGATTCGGAGCCAGGGGCGCGCTTTCCCGATTTTTCTTCTCCAAATATAACATGCATGTCAATGGTCACCCAAGGACGCCAAAGACCTTGCAAAATTGAGAAGAAATAGCTGGAACAGTTTAAATGATTTGGCTATAGTTTTACGACCGGCCGCCTGCCTGACGTCAACCCTCTTTAGGAATGTATTTGTGCGAACAGTTTTACAACCGGCCGCCGCCCGACGTTAAACCTCCTTGGGAATGCAATTGTAGCACGAGATGTTTGTGCTTAGTCCTTTAGTCGCCTCTTACGACATCCACAGGAAGAGATCATCATCATCGTCAGCTCTCAACGACCCACTGCTGGGCATAAGCCTCCTTTTGTCTGCGCCACTGAATCCTATTCCCAGCCTTAGCGATCCAGTTCTTTCCAGCAATCCGTTTGATATCATGTAAATGGCGGACTTGTGGAAGAGATGGAGTGGTCCTATTCTAACCCGGAACCAGACGCGCCTTTTCTACCAGTCATTTGGGGTTTATTGAAGTCTTGGAATTTGACAAAACCATTAGAATCCGCTAGATGACAAGTCAAATCAGATACTTTTTTCTAAACGTCAAAAACAAACATTTTCTATGCAGTTTGTATGAAAATCAGAACCGTGACGTCATAATTGTCATAATCATATTGCGCGTACCTTAGGAGCTTCCGTTCTGTATACTGTTACTGTATTCTGTGCTTGCAATGTATGTAGGAGTATGTAACTATGTTTGTTCGGGTGGAATCTTGCAACTCAATTTTGAAGCAGATATCTTCAACTGAGCTGAAATTTTGCGCGTATATGTATATTGCGTGACAATGCAATATTATGATGACTTGGAGCTGACCTGATGATGGAGCTGGAAGGTGGCCATAGGAACTCCGTAATAAAACGACGCAACCCCGTTGAGTTTGGGCTTATTTATTTTGTGTTGACAAGACTCAGGTCTCATAATAAAAGCTTTTACAATTATTTTTTTTATAAAAACATTCGGTTGTAGAGCGTGCCAAAGGTACATATGAATACTACACATAACATACACTCGAATAACTTAAACCTCCGCGCAGTCGGGTAAAAAGTACAAACGGCCAGGAACCTTCGAAAAGTACATAAAATTTCTTGATCTGTCGCAGTTTCTCTTTTAAAATTAGATTGTCACTTCAGCTTTGCAACTGTTTTTTTCCTGTCTGAAAAATCTGCTGAAGAATTTTACTCTTTTCGAGGGCTAAAAATTGATTTTTTCCTAAAATAAGAAAGCAAGAAGAAATATGAAACTCCTGCCAGTAATTATTTTAACCTCCTTCTTGATAATGATAACCCATACTAATACTGTTGCTACAGCCGAGGTAACAACGCTAAAAGGGCCAATGGAGCCGGATAAAGACTACTCTCCGTACACCTTCATTTACCAGCTCACTGGATTCTTCGGAGCCATATTTGTCATAGGACCTCTATTAGTGCCGCAGGGACCAAACAGAGAGTGAGTGTTTTTTATTGGAAGCTTAAGGCGCGTAGGTCCGCAACACAATATTGTGAGTGTTTTTGAAAAGTGTAATTTAACTACTACAATTTATTGTTCATAAATTTTACATACAAATCAAGGCTTTTCTACAGAGGTAGGTACTCACTATCCAAAACCCGATTAAGCATTTTTGACTATAGAAAATCATAAACTGTACAATGATTTCAACAATGATAAGCCCATCAGAACATTTTGCTTAAGGTGAAGATATAGGCAAATGGCCTTGAAGAGTGAAATAAATTGTTAACTCGTAAATATAGTGATAATTTCCATATTGCTCTTCGTCATGCACTAGATAGCCCTTTAAATTATTTTATGAACTGCCGTTGAAACTATTATTGGTGATCCGTCTAGCTTTAGAACTTGCCGTGGCCACTTTTGGCGGAGGCAAGTTTTAAAGCTAGACGAACTAATGTAAATACTTTCAACGGTGGTTCATAAAATAATTTAAAGGGCTATCTAGTGCATGACGAAGAGCAATATGGAAATTATCTCCATATTTACGAGTTAATAATTTATTTCAAATGAGGGCGCCACTTCAAGGCCTTTTGCCTATATCTTCACCTTAAGGTGAGATGGGTTCACGGCTCGCAATACCGGCGTGTTTTTGAATCTAACTACTACAGTTTTACAGTTTACTACAGAACTACTCTATTACAGTTTTTTTCTTAAAAATTTTACATAGCAATCTGGTACATATATCTCAATGGGCATCTGGCTTTTCTTCTTCTCGTGTCGAAAGCTCTAAATGTAATTAAATTTTTTCCCTTCAGAAGGTGGCCACTTTCACAGCGTTGTCTGTAGCCTCACATAGATGATACATCACATAGCCACGATGGCTCAAAATCTGGCTTTTCTACGGACATGGGACACCCACAATCAAAATCACGCGATTGAGCATTTTTGCTCGATAGAAAAAAAAACACAAACATACCTCCTTAGCATACCTCTAAATTTGCCTAAATTTATTGTCGAGCACGGGTCCGGCGGCCGGGCCTTTGTTCGCTCTCGACGTCGACTAATATTTCGCTGTGTTTAATTTTTTTTTTTGTATTATATTTATTATTTTTATGTAGCGAAATCCATTAGTAATTTAGAGTAAAAATTTTTTGGTATAATTCATATAAAAAGGTGATTGTATAAAATAGTAATAAGTATATATATTTTTAAGGCAAATTTAGAAGTATGTGTGTTTTTTTTCTATCGATCGTGTTCTTTTTGTGTAGCGAAATTAAACCGGGAACCCATTAATGTGTGGACAGCGCTTTAATTATATTCTAGACTGTAAATGACATGGCCCGAACTGCCTCAGCGTTACGCAGTTCGGCCTAACCTAAGCCTTACCACAGAATAAGAACCAGTACAGAAGTCTCACTCAGCAAAGAAATTAAAAGAAATGTCTACTCAATGTGGTTAGCGATATGGTTTAATTTAGCTCACGTCAGAACTCAGCACCTTTTCGTTTATATACCTAGACATCCATTGCAAGCCAATTTCATCCTTATGACTCTGGACAAACGATTCGTATAACTGAATTTACCACCCGCTGCGCGCATATTAATAATGTAGGTACATTTTCGATACCTAAACGGGAAGTGACACAGGCCTGACCTTACGTAGTTTTAACCTCTTACGGGATAATGATACCCTTTATATGTTGCAGGGTTATCAGAGTTGGAATTATGCTGACTGCGTTTTATATGTGGATTTCGTAAGCCTCCTTTTTTCTTTATTCTTTTTTTTATTTTGCTTCCATAAAGCGAATTCACAATACAACAATCAATCTAAATATCGTTTCACCGACCACGGGTTTTCAAAAAAGTCAAGATTTTACTATACAGGTGACTTTTTATCCACCAGCCAAATTTTTGGAGGAAGTTCAGTCCATGATACTAAACTACTTTCTATAATTTTTTTTTATTGAAAATAGAAAAAAAAATCGTAAGGGAGGTCTCGTTCACTTTCGTCTTTATTGAATATTTGAAATATGCTTTGATAGAATGCCGTATGAAATAGTGTGATTTTGTTTCAGCTGGGTAACAATATACTGTTCTCAAATACATCCGATGACGAGCCTCACGTTTAGCAATGAGACCCTGGCCTTTCTCGCGTATTCATGGGTACGTACCTACCTACCTATTAATATTTTAATAGTTTGATTTCTTTTGGCGGCATTTCTATATTTTGGTTTTTATTTTTATTAAAATTTTCAATCCTATCCGGGGCTAAAATACTGAGGTAGGCCTTTCTGGAGACGTCAATTTGTTTATTTCCGTGTTGAACATACACAATCACGTGTTTATCCCTAATGAGGCAAACAGAGCTTTTTTGGGTCTTGCGGCTCTAAGCAGACAGAGCCCAGGCACAGCGGCGACACTCCCTGTACGTGAGAGTTCGAACGCCGGTGACCTTGAGTTCGGAGTTCGTGACGCTAGGGTTGATACCGAACCGAAATGAAGTATCGTGCGGTGCGTCAGAGAAACGCAAACTAGGTACCAGCCCTCGGCCATAGCAGTCAGCGATAGCTCGTTCCCCGCACCGCGCGCCTCTCAAGGCCCCCTCGTACATCCAGTCACCCACACATAGCCGCAAGCTATTTTACGTGCACACATGCTTAAGTTTCGTTTCTTTTCGCGTAGTGTATTATATTTTGGCCCAGGGCCGCAAGATCCAAAGGCCACTTTTAGCAACCTCTTAGTAATACCTATTTCCGTTTGGTAACTTCACATAAGGCTGGCCGAAAACAATGATTTAAAGCTATGAATGTTGAGATCTTCATTGTTTTATCAACTAGAAATAGACATAACTTCTCTCCCAAAGCCATAAGGGGAGACACGAGTCCGAAATCAACATTTGTACGCTTCAAATGTCAAAATCACGAGTGGTCAAGACCGCTCGTACAAATCCTTCGCATAGGTACGAACAATAGGCATGACGACTGATTTGGGGTTAGCTCCATCAGTGTGATTTGTCCTTAAGAGCCCGCATGACCCTGATAATAGGTACTTATAGCGATCTTAAATATTATTAATAATAACGAAATACACCTTTACTATGCTAGTTCAGGATTAACTTTAAGTAGTACCTATACGTTTCGAAAACACGATTGCTTAAAATTTTCTCGATTGAAAAACATTGCGAAGTTGCCTCTAAATCACCTCAGAATTATACTAAAACGGAAAGTATTCAAGAAATACAATAAATAAGCTCAAAAACAAGAAACGCGTAAACCAGCCTTATTAGCCTCCCGTGATCTTTTCACGCCGCAAGGCTCGCTGTCTCGCTTCGGAGTAAAGCGTGCGTGGAAGCGGGAGCAAAATTTAGATTATCTACATCAGGCGCAGCCTTAAATATTTATTTATTATTTACTCGTCTTTTACTATTTTATGAACTAGGTACAGCTTACTGTAAGTTCTCACTTTAAACTGTAAACAGCCTAGTAGTTCTTAAAATAGTTTGAAGGGTTATCTAGGGCTTCACAAAGACAAAATTTTGAATGATATCTTCGTTTCCTTTGAAATAATTTATTTCAAATCGGGGAAGCACTGGACTTCATGTATCCCCTTAAACACAAATCGATTTAGATTCGCATAAGTAACTAAGTACCTATCGAAGGTCGTAATGAGTTCCATAGTCTGAGTGCATGTACCAAGAAGGAAAGGTATTTCTGCGTGAAAGATAAAGATAAATGTTTGTGCAGGGGAGTGTCGGCAGCATCCCTGTGGTGAAACTCCCCAAAAGGTCAACCACCCCTGAGCCCCCGAGGACACGACCGACGACCACCACAAAGTCGACAACGAAGAAGAAAGCAAAGAAAAAGCCTACAACAACTTCAAAACCCATTATTATCTTGACTCCACGGACTAGATACAGCCCCAAACCTAAATCCAGTGAAGGTTTGTATTTTTGTATTGTAGCTGACATCATCATCATCAGGTCTTTTTTAGTATCCACTCCAGAAGCACGACCCCCTCTGTACTACCAGAGCCATATATTAGCCTGAGCAGTCGGAGAATTTGATCACTCTCCACGCTGGCCAGACGGGTTGGAGAAGTCTCACTGATGTTTATAAGCTTTGTTCGCATCTCTAATTCCCATTGAGATGCTATGTACTTAGGGTTGCAATCCGGAAAAACAGATCCGGTAATCCGGCGGATCCAGCATCATTAAACGTGTACCGGATCCGGCACCAATATACCGGATCCGGCGACCGGAAACGGTGCTAGCAATTTTTTGGCTTTTTTCAAAAGCCAAATTGATTTTCTTAAAATACGAGTATATAATGAATACTAAGACAATTATTACTTAGAATTCTACTTGAAATAATTATTAATCGTAAGTTGTAACTAAAGAGTTGAAATTATAATACAAACTCTATATTGTGATAAATGTGACATTTATTAGACAGATTCATCGTGGTCAATCATGATGGTGTCTATCTACACTATCTACACTAATATTATAAAGAGGAAAGATTTGTACCTATTTTTGTATGTTTGTAATGAATAGGCTCAAAAAGTACTGGGCCGATTTAAAAAATTCTTTCACCGTTGGAAAGCTACACTATTCCCGAGTGACATAGGCTATGTGTGTACCACGGGCGAAGCCGGGGTAGACTGCTAGTCAAATATATAAGACTGGTTTCTTAGCATTCTCAAATACTTAAATAATTACGTAAAGTAAATTACGTAAGGTTAATTAAGTGACATCTAGAAAGACGAACTACTAGTTACATCGTTATTTTAAATTTTACTAGTTACCAGGTTAGTAACCAGCAAACAATTTGCTGGTTTAATCTAACATTGGATTGGAAATAAAGTTGATTTTATATGTCATGTATACAGGGTCTAACAAATTATACTGAAACTATTGGATTAAGTCCATGCTACTGAACAACTTTCCCCAAGGAACATATGTCGAAGTATGAAAAATAATTTTTGACCTCCCAATTAGCTGACCCGGGATTTATGGAAAACAAAAAAATTTTTTTCTTATTTCGGCATGTGTTCCATGGGGAAAGTTGTTCAGTAGTTATAATGGACCCTCAAAATAGTTTTAGTATATTTTGTGAGACGTTATATTTTATGATTAAACGAACTTACCTGAAATGAAGTTCTATCAAAATTATATGAGATGATTTCCCTGAGAGAGATATATATATAAATACATATAAGTATACATGTAGTATCGTATATTATGCGTTAGCCGAACCACAACTTGAGATAAAAAAATATTTTATTTTGCTTGTGACGGTAGTCTGACATTTGACCGGTCAGCCTCGCCCCGCCCGGCCTCATTTACGAGTAGTTCAGATGCTCACTAGTTGCAAACACATATTTTACTTTTAAAAACTTGTTCAATATTATAATTTTAAATAATTTAAATTGTAGCTTTGTTATACTACAATTAAATAAAGTTTTACAGTTGTTAAACTTAAATTATTTAACTTTTTAAGTTTACCCTCGTCAATTGGGTGAAGATTTTCTCACGACACGAATAACGAGCGAGGTTATATCAACACTTGGCGACTTCAAATTTTTTAGAGTCGTAAAATTATGAACAGTTAACATTCATTAAAAATTGTATCGAATAAAATGTCACAAAGCGCGAAGAACCGATGGCCGATGGGGAGAAAGGTTCTCGAATGGCGGCCACGTACAGACAGGCGCAGCGTAGGACACCCACCTGCTAGGTTGTCAGACGACCTGTGCAAGGTTGCAGGATAACGCTGGATGCAGGCCGCTTCCGATCGGTCGTTTTGGAAATCCTTGGGGAAGGCCTATGTCCAGCAGTGGACTTCCTGTGGCTGATATGATGATAATGATGAAATGGGTGCCAAGACAATTTGGGTATTATTTGGGTAAATATTATTTTCTCGATGAAGTTGACATAACCATAACTTATATGACGTCTAACACTAGTAGTTCGCCGCGAACTTAGACCTCGCGATTTTTTATTAATATTTCAATTACTACTGAACCGATTTATATGCCCAACAAACTTGAAAACTATATTAATATTTCCTACATGCCTACCAAATTTCATCAAAATCGGACCATCGGTTCGGCAGTTATCGCGGAACAAAAATACATACATACATACATACAATGTGTTTTCGCCCCAACTTGAATTATAGCTCTCGCTCGCTTCGCTCGGTCGGTCAAAAATATACTGTTACCATTTTAAAGGCGGATTCAGTTCATGATACTGAACAACTTTCCCCAAAGAACATATATCGAAATATGATAAATATTTTTTGGCTTTCCATACAAACTCGGATCAGCTGATCGGTCTTGCTGATGATCGACCCCGTCGCGTGGATGCGTGGCCCGCTTCCCCGCGACGGACGCACGCCGCGCACGCGCGGCGAACGTTTTTATGTACCTAACCGCGCGGGCGTCCGCGTTACGCAATTTCAAGCCTTAAACCAGAGGTTTGTACTCTTATATATTCTGTGCCAGAGGCCTTTTTTCAAACTGAACACATATTTCTTCTCCAATGGTGGAGATCTTCATCCAGAAAAGGACTTATTGCAGCTGAAATTTAATAATTGGCTTTTTATCAACAGGCAAAATGAGACACGCCAATCAGAATGCCGCTGAAAAATCGTTGAGAATTCGCTTTCCTATGGAAGAGGTGGAAGAGAGTACTCGCAAACCAATGGATACAAGCACTGGCACACCAACGAGTACAAGTCCACGCACACGAACGAGCACAAATTCTCACACACAATCGAGTACAAGTACACGCACACAATCTAGTACAAGTACACGCACACTAACAGGTAAGAAAAAAAAGTTAACTTTAAACCCACGCGTCTAACACCACGCGGCTGCGACCATTAGGCGGTGATCCCACTGCACCGCGCACCGTCGCGGAGCGCGGTGCGCGGTGCAGTGGGTGTAATTTTACGCGCGGTGCGCGTAAAATTATATTACATAATTTTTAACCGTGTAGTTAGTAGAGGTGGGAAATGGCTGTATGATCCTTGCAAATGTTTATTTCTAGCAATACCGTTTCAGATTTGGTCATCGTCAATAAATACTACAGTTACTACCAGGCAGAGGAGCCGATTTCGTTGAAGGTTTTGGCAGGACAACAGCCGTATAGACAGTTTTTCGTCATGCTATCTGCACAGGAGTCATGGTCGGAGCCCCGGATTCTGGTAAATATCTCAACATACTTTTTAACACTCCCCTGGTCTCATCATCATCAAGTCTTTTTTAGTCTCCACTGCAGGATCACGCACGACCCTCTCTGTACTGCCAGAGCCATATATTAGCCAGAGCAGTCAGAGGATTTGGCCTACACTCTCCACGCTGGCCAGACGGGTTGGAGAGGTCTCATTGAAGTTTATAAGCTTTGTCTAGCTTGTGTTTCCTAAGTCGCCTTCTACGACGTCCACGGTAAGAGTTGGAGTCGTCCTATTCTACTCTGCCGGGAACCACACGGCTAATCCCCTGGTCTCGACTCTCCTAATAACGAACTCAATTGACAAATAACTAAAAATAGATGTATACTTAAATTATATCAACTACCCGTGTGGTTCCGGGTTAGAATAGGACCACTCTATATCTTCCTGTGGATGTCGTAAGAGGCGACTAAAGGACTAAGCACAAACATCTCGTGCTACAATTGCATTCCCAAGAAGGACCCTTGGGTGACCATTGACATGCATTTTATATTTGGAGAAGAAAAAGCGGGAAAGCGCACCCCGGGCTCCGAAGCAGCACAACAGCCGAGGATGCAACCGGGAACACGCTTAGACGAAGAAGACTTATATTATATCAACAACTAATGGAAATCATAACATATTTAATACCATCAGAGGTACAACTGATTCGAGGGGGATTTTTGTCCTGCCCTGCGTCACACTCGCTGCCGGCCTTGCTCCCTCTCGCACCGGTACTTACATATATTTCAGTTGCAACCTTTCAGTTAACTATCTATATTTAAAAGCTATATGCTCTTGTCGGTGGAGTATGAATTCTCTTCCATTCGTCTCTCTCATCCGCCAGCTGTTTTACTCCGCTCTGTACGAAACTACGTTCACCTTCTCCTATTTATCTATATTTAAGAGCTATGCTCTTGTCGGTAGAGTATGAATTCTCTTCCATTTGTCTCTCTCATCCGCCAGTTGGTTTACTTCGCCGTGCAACACGACGTTCACCTTCTCTGTTTCATGTAGCTATGCCTCGGTCTTCTCTTTTTCCTTCTATATTTTCTTTAATGATAGTCTTTATGAAGTTCACCTTTCAGTAATGTTTCAGATATTCATTGGAGCTGACAATGGCAGTAAGTGTACGATAAGTAAAAATGGAAGAATTATGGTACGAACGAGATGTCACTTGAATTGGAGGAATGATACATACCTGCCCTTCTGGATTTGGTTTAAGAATGGCGAAATCGTCGTCAAGGCCGGATACGGCCACCCTGACTACCTGAAGCCGTGCATTTCTTGGATAGACCCTAAACCCTTTGATGTGAAATACTACGGTCTTCGCACCAAAGTTCAAGAACAAATGTCTGTCATTCTCAACGACAGATATTTTGAGGCAGCTGGCACATACGACGAGTACGAGAGAGATGAGGATATAATGGAATTTGATTAATTAATTATTTAAGGCACAATAGGGAAAGGGGATGAACATTTTTGAAATGCCTAATATTTTTCTGTTGTTAGGAGTAATTTTCCTCTATAACGTGAAAAAGTATCAGATTTTTCTGTTAACACATTTACTGCTTACAAATTAAATGAAAAATAATAGCTGGGAACCGAAACTTTTTAAGGCAAATTTTGATTAAATACATATGAATGTTTGAAAATATGGATAAATGTATATTTTTATTATTAATATTCCAATAAAAAAACACATTTTTCGGATCCGAGTGGTCGGCACACAGCACGCTGGGTGCCGAGCACTCGGATCCGAGCGCTAGGGATGGCAATGGTTTAGTGCACTAATATTCACTAATACACACACACACACACCCTCTCACACACCCACACACCCTGACACACACATGCACAGGACATATACATATTTAGACATACATACAGTTCAGGATGTACCATCATCATGTGAGATGACAATAGTAAATAAAATATAATGCATTTGGAGAATTATTTATTTAGGAAGACATTTATAAATCCCAGCAAAGTAGCCATACAATCAAAAGTATCAAAATTTAAATCAAAGTCAAAAGTTAAAAAAACATCTAAATTATATGTTTAACTAAAAATTTTTCACTCTGAATGACAGTGAGTTACTCAAATAAAAGTGCAAAGAACTTAAACAAAATCAGAATCTAAAAAAAATTGTCACTAAATGCTGTCAAGAAGACATCAAAAAAATAAAATATAAAAAATGCAATTTCAAAAAACTTAGGAATGTGCTAGGCAGAAACATTTTGTGCAGAAACCTGGAGAACCTTCACATTGCTTACATTCGTAAATTGTTTGCACCCTCTTTTTTTGTGCTTTGCAGCCTTTGCATTCCTTTCGGGCTACTTCGGTAGTTTCTTTCACGATATTTCCTACTTTCTTTAGTCTCATTCGGGTCTTATCTATTTTAGTGAGTTCGTGCTTCACTTTTAAAACATTGCATCGATTGACTTCATTAGGGTCAGGTAGAAGCGTTTCTAATATCTTCAAACGGAAATCATATAGATTTATCTTATCAGTCGCCGAAAATTTGTTGTACAAGTAAAATGCATTACTGAGACTCATTTGGAGCATATGAACAAACAGCTTCTTGTACCAGCGCAGTGTCTTTCTTTGAACTGGATAATACGCCAGCATCTGATCTTGAAGATCAACGCCCGACATAAAATTATTATAATGGACAATTGCCATTGGTTTCACTACTACCGATCCTCTTTTGGAAGTAGTTTCCATCATTTCGTCACCATGTTCTGTGGAAATATACAGAACGTAACGCTTATCACGCCATTTTCCGATATGAACACCATTTAAGAATAAGGATTTGTTTTCTCCTTTTTTCAATGGAATAGTCGCAATATCAATAGGATTATCCTTACGGTTTTTTCTCAACGTTCCTGTGCAGTACGTTTGTCGATCTAGCAATTTCACAGCCAAACTATATGAATTGTAGTAATTATCCATATAAACATGGTGGCCAGAATCTAGTCTCTCTTCGAGGAGTTTGAATACGATCTTTGTAGCATGTCCTTGACCTGATGTCTCATCATTTGCACCTGCATAAACTTGGTATTTTAAAACGGTACCATCTGGCTCAGCTAGGACATAAAGTTTGATACCATACTTATGCCTTTTGTTCTTAATGTACTGTCTGAACAGCAATCTACCGCGCCACAAAACCATGGACTCATCCAATGACAATTCTTTGCCCGGACAATAAATAGTATTCATTTTATTGTTAAAATGATCCATAAATGGACGAATTTGTTTTAGACGGTCTTCTTCACTTGTTTCAGACGTAAAGTGCAGGCATCGTAAAATCAGTAGAAAACGGTTTCGGGACATGAATTGGCCGAAGCATGGAATGTTAAACAAATAGTGTCGTTTCCAATAATCGCTTAAACGGTTAAGGCGAATTGTACCTGTGTGAAGAAGGAGTCCTAGAAATGTCAGCAGTTCTACCCTAGTTAAATCTTTCCAATTTTTGATTCTTGATTTTCGCTTCACATTATTTGCAGCACCCACTCTTAATGCGTTTGCATTCGTCTCTCGAACAATAAGATCCAATAGATCGTCGTCAATTAATAAACGGAATGCTTCGTAAGGATCTGTTGGAGGTGGCACAAAAAGTTCCTGTGTCTTAGTAAAATTAATATTTTTCATTGAAATTGGACTACTGCTCCAGGTTCCGGTGGCTCCTTGACGAGAAGGTGAGTTATTGTGTAAATGGTCAGGTAATGGGACATCATCGTTATCATTTGGCAAGTTCGGAGTACTATTTTCAGACCTTTGATCCGGCAAAGCAGAGAAAGAGGCGTTATTACGCTCCGGCGACAAGTTTGGAGTGACTGCATCAGATCTCAGAAGAGATACGGTAGGCGTAGAACGGTTATCCGTCAATAGACTCTCTGGTATATCAGGGAGAAGATCTGCATAGTCTTGTACGATAGATGGCGATGTTGCACGACAGTCAATTTCGTGATGAAACTCAAAACGACCATTTCCTTCTAATTCTAGCTGGCGAGGCGCTGACTTTGATGCTGAGGAACCAATATCTGAATCTGCTAACTTAGAAAATTGAGCGGATGTATCACGTGTACCTGGTGTATTCACTCTCGTGGGGCCGTCTCTAAGCATAGGCTTCAATCGCTTATTTTGAATAATAGGGCTATCGTTTGACTCACTTAAACCTCGCTTGGATGCTGATGACCTCGAAGGTTGAGCTGGTGAATCATCAGCATGTGGTCTACGGCTGGTCGTCTTCGTTTTCAATCTTGTATTAAAAATACTTAAATCACTGTCGCAACCAGAGCTTTCTGAACTTGAAGAAAACTCCTTTTCATCATCTTCTTGCGAATACACATCTTCATCACTATATTCTCCAGAACCTTCCGAGTCAAAGTCATCACTTTGTCGACGCTTTTTGGTACAACGAGACGTTAAAATTGGTTTAAAATGACTTTTGGACGATCCAACCTTACTGTCCATTTTGGCGCGAAAATACCGTCCGTACGATCGTGTGTATAAATCACTACTAAACCGTAAGAATGAAACCAATACTCGTTTTCGCAAGTTGACTATATTGCCAGAGTGGCCACGCAAAGCAACGTTGACTCACCTCAAATCCCGGCGGTTTACTGGCTAATACAAAATGAACGGAACGGGAACTCGGATCCGAGTGGGCGGCGCCGCTAATTTAGCCCCGCCCCACTCGGATCCGAGTGGTTGGCAGGAAATGTGTTAAATAATAAACGGGCAAGTGCGAGTCGGACTCGTACATGAAGGATTCCGTACCACATTGTACAATGTTTTAAAACGCTTTAAAAACTTAAAACATATCTTGTATGACAACTCCTTTAAATTATTAACTTTATCTTATTTTAAGTATTTTTTGTTGTAATGGTCATAGTAATACAAAATCTGTGAAAATTTCAAGTATCTAGTTAATGCCATTATAAAGATCTAGTTAAAAACACTGAAAAAACACATTTTTTGTATGACGACCCCCTTTAATTTTCAACTTTTTTTTATTTTTAGTATTTGTTGTTATAGCGGCCACAGTAATACATAATCGGTGAAAATTTCAAGCTATTACGGTTCAAGAGATAGAACCCTGTGACAGACGGACAGACAGACAGACAGACAGACGGACAGATGGACAGACAGACGGACAGACAGACGGACAGACAGCGGAGTCTCAGTCCTAAAAATCACGTAGAATTCATTACCAAGGCTGTCTTCGCAATAAGACATACCTATTACGCAAAACTCTGCGCAGATGGTGGCACTATTCTTATTAGTAACAAATAACACCAATAAGTTGCAAAAAAATTTTATTACTTTATCTAGTTAATGCCATTATAAAGATCTAGTTAAAAACACTGAAATAACAATTTTTTTTTATGACGACCCCCTTTAATTTTCAACTTTTTTATATTTTTAGTATTTGTTGTTATATCCGCCACAGTAATACATAATCGGTGAAAATTTCAAGTGTCTAGGTATTACGGTTCAAGAGATAGAGCCCTGTGACTGACGGACAGACAGACGGACAGACAGACAGACAGATGGACAGACAGCGGAGTCTCAGTAATAGGGTCCCGTTTGCACCCTTCGGGTACGGAACCCTAGAAAAGAGACAATTTTGTTTTTGCTTTATCTTTTCGTACGATAGCGTAAAACGAAAACAAAAATGACCGAGGGCCGGAATTTTAGAAAGGTCATTGGCTACTTTTGCTTTTACAATTTTTCATAATGGATTTAGTTTATAGGATATCAAACAGTAGCTATAAGTCAATTGTTTTATTTTAATGGCGTAATGAACTTTTAGGTACGTGTATGGGAATTGAGGGCCCATTTTGAATCCAGTAGGGTTACTCCAAAAGCGGTACGCAAGACGTACGTTACTGCGTATTCGCGTTTCAGTGTCAAGCAACCATTGAGCGTTAATACATAATGATAGTCTAATTTCGTTTGACATAGAAATAGGACGTCTTTATCGTACGACTATCGTATTAATTTAAGGAGTAACCCCCCTGATATACAAAGTAGGACGTTTTGCGATAGCTTGTTTTCACAAATTTTGTTTAGTATTAGGTTAGCGTTATTTTAGCGTTAAGACTTTCTGTAGTGTATATAGTTAATCCGTTACAAGTGGGCCCTTAGGCGATTATCACACTGCCACGCATCACGCTGCATGTTGCGTTTTCTGGATGCATTTTCTGTGTGTTGGACTGTGCGTGTTTTCTATATGTACACTTACAAGCAACTTTAGAACACGCATTCACGCGCTACGCTGCGTAGTGCGGGGCAATGTGAGAATCGCCTTAAGGTGAAGATATAGGCAAATGGCCTTGAAGTGTGAAATAAATTGTTAACTCGTAAATATGGTGATAATTTCCATATTGCTATACGTCAGGCACTGACAGCCCTTTAAATTATTTTATGAACTGCCGTTGAAACTATTATTGGTGATCCGTCTAGCTTTAAAACTTGCCGTGGCCACTTTTGGCGGAGGCAAGTTTTAAAGCTAGACGGACTAATGTAAATACTTTCAACGGTGGTTCATAAAATACTTTAAAGGGCTATCTAGTGCATGACGTATAGCAATATGGAAATTATCTCCATATTTACGAGTTAACAATTTATTTCAAATGAGGGCGCCACTTCAAGGTCATTTGCCTATATCTTCACCTTAAGCCTCTGTGAGAACTGAGGGCCCAAAATATGTATATTCGATTTTACCGCCCGGCTGTTGCCGGCCCGTATAAGTGTGTAGCAACCCTTAGTTACAAACTATCGGTGTTCACAATCATACGGTGACATGTACATACTTAAAACTGAATTATTTGTACTGTACCAGAATGTATAAAATGTTGAAAAATTATATAGAATTATTTTAATTTACAAATGTTTTTATTTTCTACTAGCTTTTGCCCGCGGCTTCGCTCGCATATACCAAATCCCACGGGAACATTACTTTTTTCGGGATGAAAGTAACCCATATCCTTCTCAGTAATCCTAACTGTATATACGAATTTAAAGCGTGAAGAGGTAACAAGCAAACAACTGTTGTATTTGTATACAACTGTATTTGGTTTAAGGGTCTGCACCATGTAAAATGGGTTTGCGCGGGCAACAAGTTTGTACAGAAAGCGTTTAAGACAAATAATGTATACACATAGATAGAGGAAGAGTTGGGACAGTAGACGAAAAAAAGGATTTTTAAAATATTTTGTAGTTTTCCTAAAAACAAGCATTGAATTTACCCAAAAACATGCAAAACGCACTTTGCGCGGGCAATAGTTATGGCTTAAGTAGAAAAGACCACTAAGAAAATTACATACCTAGTTATAGATGAATAGACTAGCCAGTAGACGAAAACCGTATTTTTTTAATTTTCATTCAGAAAAAGTAAGATAATTAAAAGAAACCTGAAAGAAATATTTTAGAAAATCTTGCTACAAACTGGCTTGTTTTTCAGCGTAAAGAAATATTCTAGCAAGGGATTGCATATATTTTATAAAAATAAAGGCTATTTTGAAACATTATTCTTTATATTTGCTTACAATGCAATCACGCAATAATAAAAAAATCAATTTTAAAAATTGGATGTTTTGCAACGTTTTTGACAGAATTCTCTGAAATGGCGGCCATGTTACTTCCATACAAATTTAGTTGCCCGCCGGGCGTTCAGGAAGGAGGACGTGTCGAATTTTTAAAAAAAAATCCATTTTCGAATTACGTAAAATTGCATTACAGTCTAAAATATTTCAATAAAAAACTATGTACAAACTGCCAAATTATGTCATACTTTTGCTACACTATGGTACAGTTTTGACATTTTGTTGACATTCAAGCAAAGATGTAATGCTATCGCAGATACGGCATCGCACATTTTTTTTTAAATTTTATTGAAAATTAAGTCCATGAAAAAAATAATTTGGTTTGATTTATTACCTATATTTTTTAATTGGCGATTGGGGTGAAAATCGGATTGGAACTTTCTCGGGTCGCGGAATCATATTAACTGTTTTTGTAATAAAAGCTGCTGTTTAATTAGGGTTTTACAATTATTTTGATGGGTGATTCAGTCTGAAATTTTGAACAACTTTTCCCCATGAATGTATATCAAAATACGAATTGACAATATGCGTAATATATCGAACCACAGGCTATACTAGATCTATACTTGGCTAGGCAGACAGGCTATATTAGGCTATTTATCTATACTAATATAATAAAGAGGAAAGATTTGGTTGTTTGTTTGTTTGCATTACATGGCTCCGAAACTACTGGACCGATTTAAAAAAAACTTTCACCGTTGGAAAGGTACACTATCGCCGAGTGGCTTTGTGTGTACCAAGGGCTAAGCCGGGGTGGACTGCTAGTATAGTATAATGATATTAAAATAACAGTCAAAAAACAAAAAAAAATCTGCATTTTCATACAAAAGTGTGCAGCCGCCCGGGAAATTTGTATAGGAACCGATTTTTTTGGTGTTTTTAGGGTTACGCTTATCTGTCTGTCCGTAAGTTACAGCCAATTTGCTACGAAACTATTAGAATGATTTAGTTGAGATTTAGTACCTACACTTATGTAACTTAGTGACCCAAAGATAGACGTATAACGTAAATAAATGGAATTTAAAAAAGGGGGCCACTTATGGTGGGTAAATTAGACATTAAAAAAAAGTTTTGATAACAAAATCGTGTGACATATCAAATGAAAGAACTTTTTATGACAATTTTAAATATATATATATTTTTTTATATTATTTCTTAGATTGGTATTTTTAAGTTATTTAAGAAAATGGGCGAAAATTGACCCCCCCCCTAATAAACTACTGGACCGATTCAGTTGAAATGTGGTGCACATAATGTAAATTTGTGACCCAAAGACGGAAGTAAAATGTAGGTAAATAAATAAATTTAAAAAAAATGGGGCCACTTGTGGGAGATAAATGAGACATTAAAAAAAGGGTTTTGTGAACTACATCGCGTAAAATATCAAATGAAAGAGCATTTTATAATAATATTAATAATTTTCAAAATTTTTTAAGTTGGTGTTTTTGAAGTTATTTTTGAAAATAAATAATAAAAATACCCTTATCTCCGAAACCACTGAACCCAAACTTTTGAAAAATATACAGTTAAAAGTTCTTTACCTATAGATTACAGGAAAACCTATTAGAAGATAAAAAATAAAAGGGTGTAGTAATTACTGCTTCATTAATCAACCAATTTTTTTAGCTGTTTTCAGGAAAATATTTCTTTTTAGTGGTCTTTGTTGATTCGTTAAAAATATTGTACAAAATCAAACAGTCAAGTCATTGATTGAGCACATACAGCTGCTAAGCCAAGACTGTTGATCTGTTCAACGTGCAATCCTTTTTTACCCTCCGTACTTACATAATAAGGTGAATAGAAGTGAAAGGTGTTACGATTGCAGATGGTCGCTAAACGTATTGTTTCACAAAGAAAATTCAAATGTGTACATTTTCTGTCAGTGGAACACAAAACGTGTAGTTTTCCAAGTTACCGCTCGTGTAAAATCCTCCAATCCTTAAATAATTTCAGACCAATCTCTTTACTCCCCTTCCTTTCCAAAATCCTTGAAGCTGTAGTGCACGCTCAAGTGTCTTCCTTTATTTTTACTAACTCGCTCCTTACTCCTCTACAGTCCGGTTTTCGCCCTGGTCACAGTACTACTACTGCTCTCCTTAAAGTCACAGAGGATTTAAGATTGGGCATGGAGAATACGTTGGTCACCATCCTAGTTCTCATTGACTTTTCTAATGCTTTTAATATGGTTGATCACGATATTCTCCTTGCCATACTTAGTCACCTGCAGTTCTCATCCTCAGTGGTGGATTGGTTTGCCGATTATCTACGTGATCGTCAGCAATCCGTTTGAATGGACCGTGACCTGTCGGACTGGATGACACTTTCTTTAGGTGTACCGCAGGGTGGTATTTTGTCGCCCTTGCTTTTTTCTATCTTTATAAATCTTCTTTCTTCTGTGATTGGCTGCTCTTACCATTTTTACGCTGACGACCTTCAAATTTATGCTCAGTCGCCAGTATATGATATCAATACGTGTGTTGCGACAGTTAATTCCGCCTTATCGACTATTATGACCTGGTCTGATGAGTTTGGTGTTAGAGTTAACCCCTCCAAATGTCAGGCAATGATCGTAGGTAGTTCGAGACAGATTGCACAGATTGATACTAGTCATATCCAACCCGTCATTTTCAATAATAATATTATACCTTTTTGCAACTCTGTCAAGAAACTAGGATTAAACATCGATTCCACGCTTGGCTGGACCACTCATATAGCCGCAATTAGTCGTACAATCACTGTTAGTCTTCAGCAATTGAAGCGTCTAAGGAATTTTCTGCCTTTTAAAACAAAGGTCTTACTTGTACAGGCTTTAATTTTTCCAATCTTTGACTATGCTGATGTGTGTTATCCTGACCTCAATGTAGACCTTCTCAATAAACTTGATCGGCTCCTTAATAACTGCATTCGCTTTATCTTCTGTCTTCGAAAATATGATCATGTGTCTTCTTATCGTTCGGAGCTTAATTGGCTTCCTATCCGCCAACGCAGGGAACTTCGGTTACTGTGTACTCTCTTTTCGATTCTTACGAATCCGGATTACCTTCAATATTTAAAATGTAAATATAACTACCTTTCAGACACTTATGATCGACAACTTCGTTCTAATGAGACCCGTCAGCTCTTTATCCCCCTTTTTCGGACTAATTTCATGTCAAACTCATTTTCTCTTCAAGCTTCACGACTCTGGAATTCTTTACCCGTTGACATTAGAGAAATTTCTACCAAATTCTGTTTTAAGAGGAAAGTCCACGCCCTCTTTTCAAACTCCCTTTCTATATAAAGTCATCATCATTCAGTTCTTCTTTTCTTTAGCTATTTCTTTGTTATTATATTTATTAGTATATGTATTGTGTAAGTAGGTATTTACTCTGATATATTTATATATAATATATACAATAGTGTGTATGAAGTACTTAGTATTTTGGATGTAAGTATATAGGTATTTATAGCTTTTGCGCCGCACAATTTTCTCTGCTTATCCCTATGGTTGACTGGGAGAAAATGCTCTTAGCATTAAGTCCGCCATTTATTAAAAGTATATTTTTACTTTGGACAATAAAGTTTGATAAATAAATAAAATAAATAAAATACTATTTGATTGTATTTTTGAGAACGTCCTGTCAGCGATAAGTAATTTTGATTTACGCAGAAATATCATAAATTTGTCTATGGTTCCCTAGAATTTCAACTTAACCAAAATAAACGGGCACGTGCCGTAACGGGCCACGTCCAGTGTAGAGTTCCGTAGTCAGTACCTACTTGTTTTATGTAACTAACAACTGCCTAAAAAGTTAGACAGTTGTTAGTTACATTGTTGTTCAGTATCATGGACTGAATTCAGACCTAAAGAGGTCTGAATTCAGTCCATGATACTGAACAACTTTCACCAAGGAACAAACGAAATACATAAATTATTTTTGATCTCTTACACACAAGATTTGGCAAAATGTAATATTTATGGAATATATGTATGGAATATGTAAGGACGAATCACACTAATTAAGCTAGCCCCAAAGTAGGTTTTAAACTTGTATTATGGAATACTAACTCAATGATACTATATTTTATGATAAAAACATACATAGATAAACACCCAAGACCCAGGGCAATTTGAAAAAGACCATTTTCTAACTTGCCCTGGCTGGGCCTCGAACTCAGAACCTCCGGATTAGCGGTCTAGCGTGTTAACAATTACGCCACGGAGGTCGAATGGAAAGCAAACATTTTATTTTATATTTAATTATGTGTTCCTTAGAAAAAGTTGTTCAGTATCATGAACTGAATCCACCTTAAATTAGTTTATGTACAGGGAGACGTTATATACCTACTACTGCCGTGAATTTTTTTAAGTGTCCATATACAACCGTTTAACTGACAGAGAGGGGAGACACATGATTCTAACAAAAATTTGCAATCAAAAACCAAATATTTCACAAACGGATTGCTAAAACAAAAAAGGGTGTTCATAATCTTACAATATTTTTGAAAGACCTATTCAACGAAGACTCACAACACACATTTTTTTTTCAAGTTTTTATTACCACATATCCATGCCCATGCCTAATTACAGCTTTCTAGTACTAATAGTCTATGAGTAAAACTGGGGACAGACAGACAGACAGACATGATGGATCTATAAAGGTTTCTTGTTTACTACGGAACCCTAAAAAGCTGCGTGAAACAAAACAGATTCTCTATTCTAAGGGTTCTTTGTCATTTGCGCTTTAACAAATTTCAAAATACGAGTAATCAAAACCACTTGTGCAAATATTTAGCTCCACTTCGCATACGATAAATTCAAAAATTGATGGATGAATGACCGTGCTTTTACAGGTTAAGCAACTTCTAGCTTCGTCACAGTTAGGATGGGTGACCGTGCTTTCAATCTTAATGTTGTCCAAGTCAAATGTTGAGATTCTTATGAATAAATTTCAGTTTTCTCTACCTACATAACTTGGCAGCTATTTAAATTTCAATTGTTTTGTCGGAATTTGAACTTGGCATTTTTACATTTATGTTTTTGATGGGGTAAAATAAACACCCAAGAACCAGGACAAATTAAAAAAGGCCATTTACCAACTTGCCGTGGCTGGGAATCGAACCCAGAACCTCCGAGTGACGGACTAGCGTGTTAAGGAATCGCCACGGAGGTCGACTAATAAATTGAAAAAGTAATAAATTTTACGCAAGATTCGAATACCTATAACTTGGATTTTTTAGAAAGTGCTATATGAATTTCACATATATTTAAACTCGCTTTTTAAATAAACGTCTTGCATTCACGCACACTACTGTATTTTCGACTTTACTTTTTCTACTGATAGCCTGTCTACTAAAGTGTTAAGTACATTATAATGACGTCTGCCAAGGCCTTAATTCAGAAATAATAATTCAAACAAAATAATTATTTGATTTGATTGATTTGAAAATTTTAATAAGTATCGCGGACTGGAAGTCTTGACGAAAAGAAAAAAGTAAGCTATATACTAATTCTACGTTACAATTTATGATAACCTACATCTATTGTCCCGTTTACACATTATTAACTCTATGCAACGTCATCTTGACATTTTTATCCCCCTAGCGGGAAAATTTTGCATATTTCAGAGCCAAATCCGACCACGTGGCTTTGTGCATACCGTCCGGCGGGTTGCCTATGGCGATCGGGAGTATATTCAAGAATTGCTAGGTAGGTACCTAATTGCTTCTATTTGCTACCTATGTTAAAAGTTTAAGCTCCCTATTGCCCATTTAGAGAAAAATTTTTTTTTTTTGATAAGCCACTTTGATATCGGGTTTTAAAAAAAATATATGTAGGTAAATTGTGTAACAATTAAATCATTAGGTGTTAGGGCCTACTTTTAAGTAATAAAATACTTGTACCAGTAGGTCCCGTTCTTCCGTATCTATTCATTTTTTAATCTACCTAGCTAAGAAACAAAAGTCCAAATAAAACAAAAAATCTAAATTACAGTATGGATATAACTAAATTATAAACGAAAAGTGTGTATGTGTGCGAGTGTGTGTGTGTGTGCGTGTGTGCGTGTGTGTGTGTGTGCGTGTGTGTGTGTGTGTGTGTGTGTGCGTGCGTGCGTGTGCGTGAGTGTATGTTGTGAGAGCGAGTTATGCGTGTGTGTACTGTGGGTGTTTTTGAATGTTTGTGTGTATAAGTACAAAATAGCATTTTGGCACTATGGAGGAGTAATCGCAATAAGACTCTCCAAATCATCATAGGTGAGTTCTTATCTATATTAGCAGAGCGAATTTTATATTGAATTCTCGCAAAGTCAGTCTTAGTAAATAGGAGTTGCCGCTCTAGTACCTATAGGTACCTACAACAATCCTACCTCTATGGCTGCGACTATAAGGGCGGCGGTTCAAAGTAAAATGCCAATTTGTTTCAGCAGAACTAATCATTATCATAAATTGTTTTGTATTTTATATTATGTATGTATGTATGTTTATATATTGTATATGTAGATATGTGTATAGTGTGTATAGAAATAAATACTTATCTTTAAGCGCCTATCGCTAATTTAAATTTTTCTATTTTTCCTAAAGGCTGACTGGTAGAGAATGCATTAGCATTAAGTCCACCTTTTGAACCATTGTGGTCAATACAGATTTTAATAAATAAATAACTAGAGGTATAATATGCAAATGTGATCTGTGCTTCCATGCTGTGACAAAAAAAGATTTCACCAGCTGCTTCTCTTCCCGCACAGATCGTAGAAGCCGATCGAGGCAATGGGCGAAAATACAAATCATGTTTTTAGGCGATGCGGCTACTACCTACTATTTTGATTCCTTTTTCTACCTTGTCAGCCATGCCCAAGTACCTAGCAATCAAATGTCTAAAATTAGAATTGTAGATATCTTGGGTCTGGGCGCGTTTCATGCGTCGTTGACTTTTAGTAAATTAGTCGCGATTCTGCCATACGGTCGGTGGGGGCCCTTTTTTAAAATTTTTCACTATATTAGAGGGCACGAAACGCGAGTAGACGGTGGAGGCATTTCTTTTTTAATTTTGATGAACGCACGAATCGCGACTAATTATTTACTTGCTTACAAAAAGTCAACGACGCACGAAACGCGCCCAGACCATATCTTGGTCGAAGGCAATTTTACTAATTCTAGCTGTTGTCTTGGCTAAAACTATTACGTCCCTTGTAGATATGCCTCAAGAATCAGTTAAGTGGGCACAGTAGGTTTAAGAAAATTTTAAGAAAGAGTTAAGTCTACTGTTTTGACGAACTTTAACCCTACTTAAGAGTGGAGGTTTTGCAAAACTCTAAGCTTGGGTTTCAAGTTGACTTTACACTTAACAAAGACAAATTTAAAACTTTTTAGAAAATATGGTGAACTCTTACTAATACAGGAATTCTCTGAAGGTTTATCAAAATGGCGATTTAACGCAGTTTCAAGCCTTACAGCTCCTCGTATTGATACCCTTTATCTTTTGCAGGGTCATCAGAGTTGGAATTATGCTGACTGCGTTTTATATGTGGATTTCGTGAGCGTCCTTTTTTTGTTTATTTTTTTATTCTCCTTCTTCATCTTAGCGCGTTTCTGTGCTGTGCTGCTTTGGAATCCGGGGTGCGCTTAACCGCTTTTTCTTCTCCAAATATAATATGCATGTCAATGGTCACCCAAGGATGCAAAAGACCTAGCGAAGTGGAGAAGAAATAGCCGGAATAGGATAAACGATTTGGCGGTAGTTTTTCAACCGGCCGCCTACATGACGTCAACTATCTTTGGGAATGTGTTTGTGCAAAAAGTTTTACAACCGGCCGCCGCCCGACGTTAACCCTCCTTGGGAATGCAATTGTAGCACAAGATGTTTGTGCTTAGTCCTTTAGTCGCCTCTTACGACATCCACAGGAAGAGATGGAGTGGTCTTATTCTACCCCGGAACCACACGGGAGATGATAGAATGCTAAAAATCCCATATAAAATGAGTGACTTGATTTCAACAAACTATACAACAATATACTGCTCTCAAATACATCCGATGACGAGCCTAACATTTTCTAATACGACTCTGGCCTTTTTGGCATATTCATGGGTATGTACTAAAGTTTGGTTTCTTTTGGCGAAATATCTATCCTGCTATAATACTGTGAGGTTGGCTCCGGTCATGGTATGATAAGACACGGTATTCATTCTCTTCCCGTGATAGCTGGGTCAAGTGATTTGCCCAAGAATATGTCATCAGTTAAGAGTGTTGCCACTGTGTGAATGAATTACCTGAGCAAAATGCATTTTTTAACTTAACAAACCAATTATTATGAACTAAGAATTCAATATACCTACATAAACGTTTCTTATCGTGACATTCGTGACGTAGTCTTGGGCCATCACTGGAAGAGAACCTTGTATTCTTGTACCATGGCCACAGCGGCGACACTCCCTGTACGCGGAGTTTGAACGCCGGTGACCTTGAGCCGCGTAGCTAGGGTTGATACCGAACCGAAATGGAATATCGCGCTGTGAGTGAGAGAGACGCGAACTAGGTACTAGCCGTCGGCACAGGTATGACACTTCCTAGAGTCAGAGTAACATATATACCTACTACTACTACAAACGAAACAATATATCTGTCACACACGTCAATGTGTGAAATTTATACTCAGGGTCGCACCACAGAATTAATTTAATACTTACCTACTAACGAGTTCCACATATTTACGATTATATCTTTCCATACCGGGAGATTTGCAAACACAATAACGTAAAAATATTCAGTTTTATATGTAATAAAGTGAAATTATATTGTTGCTTTGCTTACCTGTTTTCATCACTCGGAAGTCGAAATATACGTTCTTTATTGTATTCGGTGGATAAACAATTATTATATGCGCATCTTCTCACCATGATGGTTACTATTGGTTGACAGTTCTCAACACAAGTCGTGAATTGCGTGCGGCTATAGCAACTACCTAACTCTTTTTTAGAGCGCAACAAGAGGCACATAGAACGGGGGAGAGGTGCGGGGACGCCAAATTGCGGCAGACGCTGTGAGATTCCATTCTGTTTGTACTCTTATGTATTCTGTGCCGTTGGCCAAAGCAGTCGGCGATTGCTCGTTCCATGCCCCGCGCGCCTTCCAACCCACGCAGACACCCATACATAGCCGCAAACGATTTTACGTGCACACATGCTTAAGCGTCGTGTCTTTTCGCGTAGTGTATATTTTGCCATGGCTCCGGTCTTTCTTGAGATGTGAATTTTTCTTACTATTTCCGTGTTGTAGGTACATACACGATCACGTCTGTATCCCTAATGGGGTAAAAGTAGCTTTTTAGGGATATGTGGCTCTAGCAGACCAAGAGCTGCAAGATCCAAAGGCCACTTTTACCTAGTCGGTATAGTAGTAGTTTTTGTAGTAACCTCACCCACCTCTTAGTAATCTTTCCGTTTTGTAACGTCACTTACTTAAGTCTGTCCGAAAACAATGATTTTTAATCATTATTAATATTCAGAGCAGTTAGCCGTGTGGTTCCCGGCACAGTAGAATAGGACCACTCCAAGTCTTCACGTGGATTTCGTAGAAGGCGACTTAGGAAACACAAATTGAACAAAGCTTATAAACATCAGTGAGACCGCTCCAACCCGTCTGGCCAGCGTGAAGAGCACAGAAACGCAAGTGGAGAGTGTAGACCAAATCCTCTGACTAGGGCTGCCAGCTTTTTATTGAGATAAAATAGTATTTTTTTCAAAACATTGCAAAATATATAGTACTTCTGGGTAATTCTGGGTATAAAAAAATAGTACACATTTATTTTTAGTCATTATTTATTTTTCCATGTGTTTTTATTATTAGCAAGGTTTAAAATAATTATAGGAATCTGAGCAATTTACATCCATATTAAAATAAATTAACAAGTCATTTTTGATTAAATTAATAGAGAACTGAATTATATCTCTATTCCTTTCTACTCGCCATGTTATATTCTTAACGGATTTTTTTTCCGTAAATGCGGAAGTAGAAGGTATGGAAAGTAAAAAGAAAATAATTTTAAATACATATTTTGTATCTGAGTTTTTGAAAAGCATTTGCCATTTTTCTGCAGTATTTTTAGATTCAAACACTTGTTCTTTGCTTATTATTTTAATAATTTCATTCATTATTAATTATTTCTAAATACAAATTGTTGACATTAATATGGGTTGCAAAGCCTGAAATAAACAATTTTTACTTTTTTTATTTTATTTTTTATTTAATATTTAATTAAGTAACTAAATTTAAAGAATCCATTATGCTCTCGAGTTGTTTAAATTAAATGTTCATGCTTAAATTCAGAAATTGGCATTGATTGAGCCAATTAGTGGGGTTAAAATCTTAAATTGTAATAGGATTTTGGTTAAAAACAACGTGAATACGTTTTCATGCTGAAATTCCTAATGCTGCGTTGTAGGTGCGTTCCAGACAGAGTAAAAAAAGCGCGATAACTGAATAACCAACGAAAATATAGTATTATTCGTACTATATTATTTTTCTATAACATATACTTAGTACAATGGACTGAAATATAGCACGATGCTATATAATATACCTAGTACGGGTGGCAAGCCTACCTCTGACTGCTCTGGCTAATACATGGCTCTGGTAGTACAGACAGGGTCGTGCTCCTGCAGTGGAGACTAAAAAAGACCTGATGATGATGATGATATCTGTGTTTGTGCAGGGGAGCGTCGAAAGCATTCCTGCGGTGACCCTCCCTTCCATGGCGACCAGCACAATGACTCCAAGAACACGGCAGACGACCACGACGCGTACAACAATGAAGAAACCCAAAATACGGAAGAAGACTACCACCACTACATATATCACCTTGACTACACGCACATCATTCAGCCCACGAACTACTACGACAACCACTACTACCACTACCACAACTACCACCCCTAGAACCACTACCACCCGTACCACCACTACCACCATCACCACAACGACCAAAACTACTGTGCCAACTACGACTAAGTTGACAAGATGTTCGTTTTCTTTTGTATGATCTTGGACCTGCAACTGCAACGGGTTCATTCCGTCTCTGTGTCACAAACTCTACGTGCGAAAGAGGCACGTGACCGGCGACGGTTTCAGCTGTCTCTATCGCACATATGTGACAAAGACGGACTAAACCCGTCACGGGCGACCGCCAGCTAGACGTAGTTTCAAGCCTACAGCGGTTGTGCACCGCACCGAATCCAATTCGTATTTAAATCAAATCCAAAACGAGAAAAATTCGGACGGAAAATTCTTGAGTAGCGTTTGTGCACTGCGCCCGAATCCGATTCAAATTCGTGAATTTAGAGACCCACCAGATTTTGATAAGAGAGGCCGCATTCACTATGTGTCCTGCATTTAACAGTCAGTTGCTTGCACTACGAGTATAATTATCAGGTATAATAATAATAGTGCTAGCAATTGACGGCGGAAAAGACACCGGAGAAAAAGGAATTTTGGGTACATCCACTCTGGACATCAAGACATAAAGCGTTTTCGGACCACCATGAAATGAAAAATCATTAAAAAAAATCAATAATATACAGGGTGACTTTTTATCCACCAGCAAAATTTTTGGAGCAAGTTCAGTCCATAATACTGATTACTGACTGAACTATTTTCTATAAAAAAAAAAAGATTAAAATTTTTCGTCCTATAAAAATCAGCGCTCAGCCAAACGGATTTTGTATGGAAGGACGAAAAATTTTATTAATTTTTAATAACTTTTTTTATAGAAAGTAGATCAGTATCATGGACTGAATTCAGTCAATAACTGAACACAAAAAAGATTTAAATGACATTTTTTTTCTGTCTGTAGGTATGTTCATCCTAATCTCCAAAAATACTGGACGTATTTTGACGCGGTTTTTCAACAATCAATTTAGCTCAGTTTGGAGCTATGTATGTTTTATTAAAATCGGATATCAGGTAAAAAAGTTATTATAACTACTTTGCAAAGGAATGTCATCGAAGCTGTGATTCTGAGTAGATTTATTTCAGGTGATACTGTGTTCATTAATACCACAAATGTAGACACCACACCACTTATTCCCAACAATGTCCCATCCCAGTTCTAGCGCACACAATTTCCCATAGCTGCTTACTACGCGACAACCGTAAAATGTCTCAGGGGGCAGAGGGCAAAAACGGGTTCCTAAAAGCTGGTGGAGTTGATCTAAGTCTAAATGTTATTCCCACGGGCAGTTGTATATGGCGTACTCGCTGGTAAATAAGTAATGCTGTAATCCATATTGGTATGATACCAAGCAAAAAATTATTTCCAATTTATTCTATTCTATTCAAAAATAAAACTATTAATGTCATTTTAATTGTGTCGTCGTGTATAAAGATTAAACATACGAGTAATCTATGAGAAGAATCGCAATAAAAAATTCGGACTCTAAATTATGCAAGGCAACTAAATTTTTCAATTTGTCAAACAGCGTGCACATTAAACCGTACCTCACTCTTCATCCTTGAATCCGAAATTCGAATACGAATCGGGTGTGTAGTGCACACGCGTACGTACAATTTCTAAGGCGGCCACTTGAGCCTGTTTTGATCCCGAGTCGGTTTTGATCCGAAAAAAATACGACCCAAAGTGAGAATTCTTGGTTTGAATACGAATCGAATTTGAACCGTTTACGACTACAGTGCCAACTTAGGGTATTTTACCTGAGATTTAGAGTAAAATTTATCCAGCCGGGTAATTATTAGGGTATGAATTTTCCTAGGGTATTTCTTAGAGTAATTAATTTACTTAGGGTATCAGCTTTGGAGTTTTTTTTAATCTCCATATCAGAATTTCTATAAACGCGATCACGATTCGTAAACGCACTGATGGTCTTACTTGTGAAAAACAACACGTTTCTTGTATGACGCAGTGGCGTAGCGTGGGTGTTCGCGCCCGCCGACCAAACGCTACTAGGCTCATTTGGCGCCAGTAGTTCTGGCGACGGGGAGGACAAATAGGTAAATAGCTCTAAACTTGCTGCCCCTAACCAGTCCGCCCTATTGTGACCTTTCATTTAATTTGGGTATTTTTCAAAATAATACAGAATCTAGGGTAAACTTAGATTAAGCCTCGGGTAAAGTCAAAACTTGACCTGGCAACATGACTGAGTGCACAAGCGTCCATACAATTACTAGGAAGGCCAAATTGAGTCAGAATTGAATTTGAATCGGATTTGGTGTGGTGCACAAGCGTCGTTTTAAACCTACGTTCACATGGCATGCCTGGTAGCGCCTTTTTTTATTAAGGTGTAAAATACCATGCAGGAGTGGCGCCCTCATTCGAAATAAATGGTTTGACGTGGTTTGACCGTTAATATAGTGAAAATTTCCATATTGCTAAAAGCCAGGCACTAGATAGTCCTTGAAAATATTTTATGAACAACCTTTGAAAGTATTACATTGGTCCGTCCAGTTTTAAAACTAGTTTACGCGCTAAATTAAAATAAATGCTAATGCTAAAACTTTTGGCGGAAAAATGGTCACGATCACAATGGCAAGTGACAATATTTTAAAAGAAATTATTTTTGACCCAGGATACTATACTATTGACCAGACCTCAACACGCAGCGCAGCGACTTTTTCACTGCCAAAATTCTATCGACTTTGTAATCATTGAAATAAGACCGAATACGGACTACACTATGGCACAAGGGTCGGTGACAAAATGGCGGCTCTCGCCCGAACCATGTTAATTCATTTTCGATCTTATTTCAGCCATTACAAAGACGATAATGCTTTGGCAGTGAAATATTCCATATGTATTCCGCCATATATGCGTCGGCCCTAAACGTACGGTTAGGTTGGGCCGCATACGCACCTTTGGGTATTATACGGGGTCTAAATAAATATACTGAAACTATTTTAAGGGTGAATTCAGTCCATGATACTGAACAACTTTCTCTAAGGAACATATATCGAAATAAGAAAAATATTTTTTGGCCTCCCATACAAGTTGACCGATCAGCTGATCCGAGTTTCTATGGAAAGCAAAAAAATATTTTTCATATTTCGACAAATGTTCCTTGGAAAAAGTTGTTCAGTATCATGGACTGAATTCACCCTTAAAATAGTTTTAGTATATTTTGTTAGACGTTATACAGGGTTTACCAAAATATACTGAAACTATTTTAAGGGTGGATTCAGTTAGTGATATTGGACAACTTTCCCCAAGGAACACATATCGAAATATAAAAAATATTTTTTTGCTTTCCATACAAAGTCGGAGTAGCTGATCAGTCAACTTGTATGAAAGATCAAAAATTATTTTTCATATTTCGATATATGTTTCTTGGGGAAAGTTGTTCAGTATCACGGACTGAATCCACCCTTAAAATAGTTTCAGTATATTTATTTAGACCCCGTATAATACCCAAAGGTGCGTATGCGGCCCAACCTAACCGTACGTTTAGGGCCGACGCATATATGGCGGAATACATATGGAATATTTCACTGCCAAAGCATTATCGTCTTTGTATTGGCTGAAATAAGATCGAAAATGAATTAACATGGCTCGGGCGAGAGCCGCCATTTTGTCACCGACCCTTGTGCCATAGTGTAGTCCGTATTCGGTCTTATTTCAATGATTACAAAGTCGATAGAATTTTGGCAGTGAAAAAGTCGCTGCGCTGCGTGTTGAGGTCTGGTCAGTAGTATAGTATCCTGGGTCAAAAATAATTTCTTTTAAAATATTGTCACTTGCCATTGTGATCGTGACCATTTTTCCGCCAAAAGTTTTAGCATTAGCATTTATTTTAATTTAGCGCGTAAACTAGTTTTAAAACTGGACGGACCAATGTAATACTTTCAAAGGTTGTTCATAAAATATTTTCAAGGACTATCTAGTGCCTGGCTTTTAGCAATATGGAAATTTTCACTATATTAACGGTCAAACCACGTCAAACCATTTATTTCGAATGAGGGCGCCACTCCTGCATGGTATTTTACACCTTAATAAAAAAAGGCGCTACCAGGCATGCCATGTGAACGTAGGTTTAAAACGACGCTTGTGCACCACACCAAATCCGATTCAAATTCAATTCTGACTCAATTTGGCCTTCCTAGTAATTGTATGGACGCTTGTGCACTCAGTCATGTTGCCAGGTCAAGTTTTGACTTTACCCGAGGCTTAATCTAAGTTCACCCTAGATTCTGTATTATTTTGAAAAATACCCAAATTAAATGAAAGGTCACAATAGGGCGGACTGGTTAGGGGCAGCAAGTTTAGAGCTATTTACCTATTTGTCCTCCCCGTCGCCAGAACTACTGGCGCCAAATGAGCCTAGTAGCGTTTGGTCGGCGGGCGCGAACACCCACGCTACGCCACTGCGTCATACAAGAAACGTGTTGTTTTTCACAAGTAAGACCATCAGTGCGTTTACGAATCGTGATCGCGTTTATAGAAATTCTGATATGGAGATTAAAAAAAACTCCAAAGCTGATACCCTAAGTAAATTAATTACTCTAAGAAATACCCTAGGAAAATTCATACCCTAATAATTACCCGGCTGGATAAATTTTACTCTAAATCTCAGGTAAAATACCCTAAGTTGTATTTAAAAGGTAGGTTTCAGTATATTTTGTTAGACGTTATATACAGGGTCTAACTAAATATACTGAAACTATTTTAAGGGTGAATTCAGTCCATGCTACTCTTACTAAACAACTTTCCCAAAGAAACATATATCGAAATAAGAAAAATAATTTTTGGATTCCCATACAAGTTGAGCGATCAGCAATACAGTACCTAAGAGTATACAGAACGGAATCTCCTAAGGTACGCGCCATATGCGTCCCCGTTCCCCGTCTCCGCACCTCTCCCCCGTTTTCGCCTTGTCGACGGGCGATAGCAGACGAACACACACTGCACGGCGCACGGGGTAGAGGTGCGGGGACGGGGAACGGGGACGCATATTGCCCGTACCTTAGGAGATTCCGTTCTGTATACTCTTGCTGTATTCTGTGCTTAGGCTTAAAACTACGTTAAGCGGACGCACGCAACGGGCGACCGACGCGACGCGGGCTCCGCGAATACGCAACGGTCCCTGTCACGGGTACCCACAGCGGGTACCCTTCGCGGAGACCGGTTTTAATATATTACTACGTAGAAATATGTATGGCAGTCGGTCGTCTCTGCTCTATTAGTCTACGATACGTTGAAGAACGACCTTCACCGATCGAGTAACCGAACCAAATGTGTTTTATAAGGAATAAAATATATAAACGAAAGTAACGGTGATGGGTTGTCAAATGAAATCCTGTTAAGGTCATTTTTAGGGTTCCGTAGTCCACAAGGAACCCTTATAGTTTCGTCATGTCCGTCCGTCCGTCCGGGCTCGCACTCCGCCGCTACTGCACCGATTGTCACGAAAATTGGTGGAGAGATAGATATTGAAGTTCCAAAAGTTTGTTTTTAAAATTATGAAAAAATGTTTTTTTTTCAGCCCATCCTATACAACGAAAAGTGAATTTTAAAAATTAAACTGAACTAACCCCAACGTGTGGGGTATCGTTAAAAAGGTTTTGTTAAAATGCAACAAAAACTGCTTTGAAACTATGCAGATCAAACTCCCCAGTCTTGAGATAATCTAATACAAAGTTAAAATATGAGGTGTCCCCCACCGTAACTTTTGAAATATTACTAAAATAATTCTGAAAAAAATGTGTATATACCTCAAAGTATGTACTTTTAATTAAAACTATAGCGATCTCGGTATCATAGATAGTTATTTTTTAATACGTCTTAAATCGTAAAATGTTACTGGTTGCTACGGAACCCTTCATGGGCGAGTCCGACTCGCACTTGGCCAGTTTTATTTTTCGATTCTTTTACCGATGGAGTATCCAAAAAAAATTAACGCCAATTGAAAGTATGAAGTCTATAGAATATGCAAACATAGAGATGCGAACTTTTTTCTTGTCAAGGCTATGTTTGCTTAGTTTAAACAGATGAATTGAAAATGGTACCTTCATCGATTGGGTAACCAAATAAATTATATATCAAAATAGAAAGATCCGAGTTAAAAACGCTGAAAAAAAACACGTTTCTTGTATAACGACCCCCTTTAATTTTTTACTTTATCTTATTTTTAGTATTTGTTGTTTTAGCTTCCATAGTGATACATAATCTGTGATAATTTCAAGTATCTAGTTAATGCCATTATAAAGAACTAGTTAAAAACGCCAAAAAAACACGTTTTTTGTATGACGACCCCCTTAAATTTTTAAGTATTTTTTTATTTTTAGTATTTGTTGTTAAAGCGGTCACAGCAAAACACAAGCGGTGAAAATTTGAAGTGTCTAGCTGACAGACGGACAGACAGCAGAGTCTCAGTAATAGGGTCCTTTTTGTACCCTTTGGGTACGGAACCCTAAAAATGACCAGTTCTAATTTCAACGCCTTACAACCCTGATTTTTGACAGGTTTTTATAGACAACCTTATACCGTATTCGCAAAAAAATATTCCTACTCGTATATATAGCCATGACAAGAAAAAAGTACGCAACCCTATGTTTGCATATTCTAAAGACTTCTTACTTTCAATTGGTGTTAATTTTATTTGGTTACTCCATCGGTGAAAGTATCGAAAAAAAATTACCTGTTACATTCTTAATTAAAAATATCCTTGACAGGATTTCATTTGATAACCCATAACCATAACCGTTTCTTTCGTTAACATAATTATGTTATTCCTTATAGGTTCGGTTACTCGATCGGAGAAGGTCGTTCTTCAACGTATCCTGTACTATAATAGTCAATGCTGGGCAAGCCCGAGCCGCTGGCGGACACCGCGAGTGCCCCCGCGCGTGCCCCCGTCGCGGTGAAGCGGGCGCGGTGCCAAACTCCCACGCGGGGCACTTTTGTATGGAATTGCGCGGGCGTCCACGTAACGCAGTTTCAAAAATTAGTTAAAACTAACCCTAATTTTTGGCCATTTTTCAGGGTTTGGAAGAAGTTATACATTTTATACATTAAATAGTTTTAATGCCGAAAACAAGGGTGGATTGGACGTATACAATTTTGAATTGACGCGGGATTCAGCTGTTATGGTGATCCGTATGTCCACTATTCAAAATACCTGTCCATGTACTACGGTAAATATAATTAAATTTCTATCCATACCTAATAAGCTGATGAACCGTTATTTGTAATCCAAACATGAAATACCTACGTACCTACTCGACTTCCGGTAGCAGGTCGGCCATTTTACTGATTTCCTTTGTAAATAGTATTGAGGAGTATGATTATAAATTTATTTAAAATTTTCCCAGTTATTTAAAATAACTAAATGGGAATTGCATTTTTTGGGCCTTTGAAAGGCTAGGGTTGTTATGTATGGCCTCTGAAAATAAATCTTTAAAGGACCTCCACTGGTAATAATTTCCAAAAAAGACAGGTATTTCCAGACGCGGTGTTGATTGCTCACGATGGGAACTGGACCACATCTTAGTGTTAATAGATTTTTTGAGGAAATTAAATTGTTGTTCGTGTTTGTTAAGGCCGTACCTAAATTTTCCGGGGTCCAGTGCTGCCCCCATTTAAAATAAATCATTTCAAAGAAAACGGAGACATTATTTCAAATTTTGCTACTACCAAGTCCTAGATAACCCATAAAAGTATTTTATGAACTACTGTTTACAGTTTAAAATGAGAAAGTTAAGCTTTACTACGCACATTAGCCAAAAGTGGCCGTTTTTCGCAAATGTGCGTAGTAAAGCTTAACGTTCTTACTTTAAACTGTAAACAGTAGTTCATAAAATACTTTGAAGGGTTATCTAGTACTTGGTAGTAGCAAAATTTTAAATGATGTCTCCGTTTTCTTTGAAATGATTTATTTAAAATGGGGGCAGCACTGGACCCCTGAAAATTCAGGTACGGCCTTAAAAGTATCTTCGTATTCCCAATTTTCCTCACCTATTTCGGAGTCAATTTCCCAGTGCAGTAAATCTATCGCTGACCACTTGGATTCCACATTTTTCGAAAATAGTCCAGATTTATGTTTCAAACTGTTCGCCTGAACGCCTTAAAATAAACTGCTTACGTAAAAGATCATCTATTTTGCTGTTCGTACCTTGGTGTACCATAAGTGGTTGCCGTTGTGGTGACCTGCTACCCTGTTTCTGTTCCTCGCTCCTTCCTTGCTCACCAAATAGCTGCTGATACATCTGTTTGATAGTTGCTTTACTTACTGGTATTGTCGTAGCAGTTCCCTTTGAAGTAATCATGGCTGGGGGCTCACCTCCATAGACATGCGGTCATGGTTAAACTGGTAGTCTTTCCAGTGTTCTTCCAAATGATCTAGAAATTTCGGCAAGTCATTGACATAAACTAAGAAAAGGAACGGTCCTAGAATTGATCCTTGAGGTAGGCCCATTTTGACATTAGACCCGTGTGATTTTACGCCGTTTATATCAACTAAGTTTTCGATAGTTCTACGTTCAGAACTGCTAACACCGATTTAAAGAGTATTGTCAGCGAATATTTCACTGTGTTTTATTCATTATTTTTTTTTGTATTATATTTATAATTTTTTCTGTAGCCAAAACGGATAGATATTTAGATAATATACTAGCTGTGCCCGCGACTTCGTTCGCGTGGTTGTCGGAACGTAATGTTATATAGCCTAAAGCCTTCCTCTATAAATGGACTACCCAACAAAAAAAGAATTTTTTAAATCGGACCATTAGTTCCTGAGATTAGCGCGTTCAAACAAACAAACAAACAAACAAACAAACAAACAAACAAACAAACAAACAAACAAACAAACAAACAAACAAACAAACAAACAAACAAACAAACAAACAAACAAACAAACAAACAAACAAACAAACAAACAAACAAACAAACAAACAAACAAACAAACAAACAAACAAACAAACTCTTCCGCTTTATAATATTAGTATAGATAATAGACATTTTTTGGTATAATTTTCATCTAAAAAAGTGATTGTATATAAAAGTAATACGTATTACAAAGGCAAATTTCGGCAAATTAGAGGTATGTTTGTGATTTTTTTCTATCGAGCCAAAAATACTCAATCGTGTTTCGGCTATTGTGGGTGTCTGTAGAAATACCTTAAGATTTGTATGTGAATTTTTTGTGGAATAAACTGCAGTAGTTTAATGACAGTGATTTTTCAAAAACACGCACAGTATTGCAAATTGTGAACCCACGTCGCTGACGATCGTATAGGTATAGGTTAGACATGTTAAGTAGTTTATAGTCAGAAAATCTCCCAAAGAATTAAAATGGACAGATCTTAATTGTTTTAAATGTTGTTTTGTTAGTTTTTAGGGAAAATGTTAAAGTTATGTTTGATTGTTTCTTTTTTTTCGGCATTATTTTGTAATTGCAAAGAAATTGCATACCTACTTAGGCATCTTTAATTTTTTAGTTTAATGTATGTTTGTTGTTATTCTAGAATGCACCCGGACTTGCCGACGTTTAGTTGTGCAGTCTCCAGTAGACAGTGCACAATCCAAAGAATAACTACGAATAATAATATCACAAAAACAACATTGAAAATTAAACTTAATACCACGCACATAAAGCTCATATTTTCATAATGCTTATATTTAAATACCTAACGTTCCCAAAAAAATGTACCTAAAGTTATAGCGTCCCTTTCCCGCAAACTGTCAGTGCAATAAAGTAGAAGGGGAGAGCTATAACTTTAGGTAGGTATAATTTTTGGGAACGGCTTTGCTATTTCGTAATCATTCTAAAATTGTTTACAATTTCTTTGGCACAACCTATTATTGTCTTTGCTTAGAAGAAACGTCAGGAGAAATTTTAAAAAGCTTGTAAAATGTATTGTCAATTATTTCGAGGTAAAATTACATCGACAAACCAACAGTTGGAAAAAGAAGGTCTCGAAGCAAGGTACTCGATGTTTACAAACATCGAACACAAAACCACAGTATCGACACAGAATACAGTAAGAGTAAACAGAACGGAATCTCCTAAGGTACGCGCAATATGCGTCCCCGTTCCCCGCACCCACACCTCTCCTCCGGTTCTTGTGAGCCAACGTGAGTCATCGAGGCGAAAACGGAGGAGAGGTGCGGGGACGGGGAACGGGGACACATATTGCGCGTACCTTAGGAGATTCCGGCCCGTGGTATCGAGACATCGCACTATGAAGGCTTCGCTTTAAGGTTGGCGGTGTTTCGCAGACGCGTAGGGAACCCGTAAAATTAGATCCACTTTACGTGTGGTGTTCTGCGACTTATAATTTTATTAATTTTTAGTGTTCTTGGACACCGAATAAGGTCAACATTCATTACACAGAAACAAATGTAGACCGGGAACCTGTGGTTCTCTCCAAGGCCATTAAACTAGGTATTGATGAACCGACGAACGTATGGATGAAATGGGACGGTACAAAAATAAGTTGTGGCAGAAACAATCCAGAACAATTTGCTACTTGGACGGTTCCAATATTCAGAATATACAAAGAAGTCATTAGGTACATGGACGGGGCAACTTATACAGGAGTAGGTAAGTTCTAAATGATTTTGTAGGTTTTCCTGATTTTTGCCTTAGGCCGCGTCCACGGACACGCGGCGCGGGCTGACAGGCGGGCAGCCGCGGCAAAAATCAGGAAAACTTTAGTTGCCAATAGAGGACGTTTATATTATTATAGCTAAGTAGCTGTGCTATTCTCAAATTACAATTTTTAAAGATAACAGTTAATTACCTACCTACTCGTCGTGGCTAATCGTCAGCTATAATTTAGCTGACGATTAGCCACGACGAGTAATAACCATCTGCTAACCATCAATATTCTAAGATTGTCAAATCTGGGAGGGGAGAACGCTATAGATACTAGGCTGTATCCTTATACCTACGTGTATTGTACGTGATGTGAACTGGGATAGGTATACGAGTATATTTAATTAATACGCATTTATATTTTGTTATTTAACACATCGCGTACTAAACGGACGTTTAAAGTGTGCGGGTTGAGGGGAGCGAAATGATACACGAGTGTCTGACCCAAACGTTGTATTGACACTGACAACATAATTCATACACTAGAATAATATGCATTAGGGAAAGTTAAGTAAGTACATATCTGGTACACACTAAACCATAGGGGTGCATAGAAAAAAAAATGATTACAAACATTTTTTTTTTGTTGTTGTCTTAGATCTTAAAACCTAGGCTAACTACTTTTTAAACAATTTTGTCCTATTTTTATGTATAATTACTTCTTTGTTGTTTTTTACAATCTTAACATTAGGTTCTTGGTCTTCAATTACAACATATGGTCCTAAATATATATCATCTAATTTACTACCTGTTTCATTTCTTACCAAAATTAAATCATCTTTCTTATAAACTACATTGTTTACATTTTTATCATAGGTTGCTTTCCGAATTTCTTTACATTTTAACAAATTGTCTCTAGCATCTCTATGTGCAATTTGTAAACGATATTTCAATTCAAGACTATAGTCATCCGGATTATACAAAGGTTCTACATTATTGCATACTCTGCTTGGAATATTACAAGGTTTACCAAAAACTAATTCAAATGGAGCATATTTTGTTGAAGAATGAACTGTATTATTAAAAGTGAAACACCAAAAAGGTAACCAATAGTTCCAAGTATCAGAAAATTTATCACATTGAATTCTTAAAAATGCACCTAAATGTTTATGAGCGTTCTCTAATGATCCAATTGACTCATGATGATATGCAGATGAACTAATTTTTTCAATTTCTAGAATTTTACAAACATCTGTCATCGTTGCTGATATAAATTCAGAACCTTTGTCTGTTGCAATTATTTTAGGAATTCCAAACCTTAAAATACAATTATTAACTAAAGCTCTAGCTACAGAAACTGTTTCCTTATTTTTAAGAGGATAAGCCTCGACAAACTTACTAAGTTCACATTGAAGTGTAAGTATGTAACAATTACCATCTATATCCTTATCTAAGGGCCCTACTAAATCTAAGTATCAAAATTTTTATCAAATGCACTTGTAGCCGTGGTTGTTATAACCATAGGCTCAATAGTTTTTCGCGAATATTTTGCTCTCTAGCATTTCTCACATTTACTTACAAAAGTCTTCACGTCTTTTTCAAGTTCTGGCCAGTAATACCTTCTCTTAATATTATTAACCATCCTACGCACGCCAGCATGACCACTGGTGGGTAGCAAATGATAATCGTTAATTATAAAATTCTTGTCACAATCAGAATAAACTCTTTTAATACCTCTTAGTATACATATACGTGGACCGGTCCATCCTTTATTATTTTTTATTTTATCTATCAAATCTTTAATAAACGATACATTATTTTCTTTCTTTATTATGCATATTTCTTCAACATTCATATTTTTACAAAAATTACTTAACTTCGACACAAATACGGCTTGCGTGAATTGCGTTTTGAAATCAAGGTTAATGTATATTATATTTCTATTACGGGAAAATGCAAAACATTCAGTTTCTACATCTATGCCATTTTTATTTCTTATTTTATTAAGCTCTTTACCTTCTATTAAAATCATTTCTACCGCACCACTCGGTATCCGCAATATTTCCGCGACTTTCGGTTGATCAGGCCGATTGTCTATGTCTATATTGGGGATAGGAGTATCATTCGTATTACCTTTCATTGCTTCTAATTTCTTTTTTTGTGCTCTCGTCATTACATTCATCATACTTTCGTTAATACCTTTTAATTCATCAGAAGTAATTGAAATTCTCGACAAAGCATCTGCTACAACGTTATCTTTTCCTTGGATGTATTTTATTTTGAAATCATACTCTTCCAATACTAATCGAAATTTAAGTAATCTACTAGAAGGATCCTTCATGCCAAACAAATATAATAAAGGTTTATGGTCAGTCATGATAGTAAATTTTCTGCCGAAAAGATAAGGCCTGAAATATTTAATTCCCCATACTATTGCAACTAATTCTTTTTGAATAGTAGGGGTAATTTCTTTCAGCTTTATTAAGAGGTCTACTAGCATAGCACACAGGTCGCAAATCTCCATTACAAAGAACTGCGCCTACGGCTAAACCAGAAGCATCGGTCTGTAGAATAAATTCATTATCTTCGGAAAAATCGGGATATTGTAAAATAGGTGGAGATGATAGAGTATTTTTCAAAATTTGGAAGGATTTTTCGCAACTTTCTGACCATAAAAACGGAATATTTTTCTTACATAAATTATTTAATGGCAATGTAATTTTAGCAAAATCTTTAATAAATTTTCTGTGATAGTTGCAAAAAGCAATAAAGCGTTTTACTTCATCTGTACTCGTTGGTGTAGGATAATTTTTAACTACTTTGATTTTGCTTGGGTCTGGCATGATTCCTTCAGCAGATACAACGTGACCGAGATATAACAATTCCTTTTTAAAAAAATTACATTTACTTGGATTTAATTTCAGGTTTACTTTTCTGAGTCTTTCAAACACGTCGATTAAATTTTTATTATGAGATTCTAAATTTCGCCCAAAAATTACAAGGTCATCTAAGTATATAAAACATTTTTCGAATGTCAGACCTGACATAGCGATTGTCATTACCCGAGAAAAAGAACTAGGGCTTGTCTTAAGGCCCATAGGCATACGTTTCATTTGAAATTGACCAGATTGTCCTGTAGTAGTATTAGTTGTAAAAGCAGTTAGCTTCCTTGATTCAGGGCTCAAGGTCACCTGATAATAAGATTGACTCAGATCTAAATGAGAAAAGTAAACGGCACCAGAAAGTGATTCTAAAATGTCGTTAATATTAGGCAATGGAAATTTGTCATCTTGTATAACATCATTCAGTTTTCGGTAATCAACTACTAACCTCCATTTTTTATCAACACCATCAGATTTCTTTGGTACCAGCAATATAGGGCTAGACCATTCGCTTTGAGCCGCTTCTATTATATCGTCCTTTAGTAAACTTTTTATTTGTTTATCTACTTCATAGTTCTGACTTTTGGGTATTTTGTAAGGTTTTGTATAAACAGGTGTTACATTCGGTTTTAAATAGATCTTATGATCACAAACATTGGTAGTTGTGACGTTGTCACCTGGTAAATTAAAAATGTCATTATACTTATAACAAATGGCTTCAATCAAATTACGCTCAGATGTATGTAAGTGATCTAATTTTAATAAAGATAACAATATTTTAGCTCTTTCAGCACTCGATTCAGATTTATCAAAGTTACACATTTGATACTCACTTAATAATTGTAAATGAGGTTGAAATGTAGGAATAGTTATTAATTCTTCACTTACATTTAATATTTTTATTGGGATTATATTATCTTCAGGTTTAACTATTACTCCTGCTAAAAATAAATCATTATGTAATTGTTTTGGTAACACTACATAGTCATCACATAAATTATTAGTAAGTTGTATATAGTGTATAGACTCACTTCTTGGTGGAATAGATAAAAAATCATTCAAAACTTTTGATGTGTTGTATATAGGTATAATGTTTTCAGAACCATTTCTTAAAGTTATAATATTATTTTCCAAATCAATTATAGAATTAAAATTTGTTAAGAAGTCTAGTCCAATAATTCCATCCGATTTGCAGGGCAATGTATCAAATAAATAGAATTTATGTTTATAATTATGTCTACAGTAATTTAAAGTAAGATAAACATAGCCTGAAGAATATATTTTACCACCGATTCCATTAATCGCAATTTTGTCCTTAATTACTGGTATTTGTTCAGATAATATATGCTTATTAATCGCAGAAAGTGAAGCTCCTGTATCTAATAATAATGAACATTTTTTATTGTCAATCTCAAAATGAATATACCGCACATTTTTATTACAGGTTAAAATATATTCTTTAGGTCCGAAAAAACTTGTTTTCTTCTAAATTTTCTTGGTTTTGCTGAAAATCAGCACTAGTCTGAGCGGTAAATACATTACGCTGAAAACCTCTGCCGCGAGCGTTACCTCTACCACGGTATGAGTTGGATAAATTATTATTTCTCCCACGAGGATAACCACTAAAACCTCGTGGTGACCGACCATGGTTAGTCCATTGTTGTTGGTTATAAAAATTATTACGATTTAGTAAATAAGGGTTACGACTATTACCTTTTTGATTGTAATCGTTACGACCTCTATTAGAACGGTTGTAAAATATATTTCCTGTATTGGACTTACCTCTTGCACTAAAAACCGTATTGGAGGTCGAGGGCTGGGCCAACTCTTCATCCTCCGCCGCACGCACCGCATCTTTTAATTCCAGATAATCTCGCGCTGAAATTATAGTGCTTAGTCTCCGATTCCTTAAACCGTCAGCAAACCTCTTTGTGGCTAATCTCTCATTTATAGGTCTTAATATCTCACATGCCTTGGGGTCGCCGTCGGCCTGTGCAATAGTAAGGTCTATAAATAATTCCGACAATTTATTCCCATACTCACTGACAGACATATTATTTTGACTCAAATTATTTATTTGAGATAGAATTGAGTTAGCAGACTTTTTCGAAAGTAAATAAGTTTTTATATGCTTAATTAAACTAGGTACGTCACTATACTCAGATTTCAATTTTAACTTAGCGTTTTTCGTTAACCTTGTTTTCAAAACGAATGAAATTAGTAATTTCTTTGACTCCGAATCCTTAAGATATTCGTTATACATTTCGACACTTTCTACAATTTGTTCTGTCGTATTCTCAGAATTATCCATACGAGGAATTAAAGAAGTCGCCGTTTTTAAATCAAACTTATCCATTTTTAATACACAATAAGATAAAATTTTATCGTAAATTAACTCAATATTTTCCCTTAAAATATCATTAATATATTCATCTAATTCTAAAGTGCACTTCTGTTTTCAAAAATGCTAATAATATGTTTATAAGTATTGTATAATTCTTTAGCTTTTAATAACTTTTCGCTCACCTTTTCCTTATATTGTATTCTCCTTGCATAGCCTAATTTTCTTAAATACACTTGAATATTTGTTAACTCACTCAAGACTATTTCTAATTCTTTTTCCATTAATTCAATAGAAAAATGCCAAGAACCTAATGATTACGTAAATGTAAAGTATTCTTACTTATATAAATTCACTTAAACTTTATAACTAAAGATATATTGTAGACACATATGTTGAAGAGCGACATATAATGTATTAATTTAGGGTGAAATAAACAAAAAGGTCTTTAAAGAGACACAGGGGAGAATTATAATATTTTTCTTTTCACTGGGGTAAATTACTTTCTAATAAGGCGATGAGAGCGCATTGCACTTTTCACTGGAAGATTAACTCACAATCTGGGTTGCAGGTTTACTCACGATCGGGTCGCAGGTTTACTTACGAAGTGGGTTGCCTCACACATTGGACTCCTCCTCACGGTCTTGCCTACCGGATAAACGCAGACGCATTCTTTTTATAAAAACTGTCTCCACTTTACTCTGTATCCACTTCTTTTGACGCTCTTTTATCTTCATGCATAGCAATACGACCATTATGAAGGAAAATGCCACTAGAGCCACCGTCATCAGGATGTTGTTGGTAGAAATATGGGATTCTAAATCCGAATTGCTAGCCTGGTTGCTTCCTCCCGAGGCATTTTGAGATATTATCACCTCTTTGTCTTCAGTTTTTGAGTACGACTTGCCCATCTTGCCAAAAGTAACACGTTAATTTCGCAATAGTTTCTAGTACACGTACCGAACACAAACAGATTAATGAAATCATTTTATTACGATTGTTCGCAAAGTCTCTAACTTCGTGCACTGAGGCACACAGGAATCCGCCTCGTCCGCAAAATTCGCCCGTCACTTGATATCAGTACGCGACGCGACGCTTATAAAGTGCCATAAAGTGTGCGGGTTGAGGGGAGCGACATGATACACGAGTGTCTGACCCAAACGTTGTATTGACACTGACAACATAATTCATACACTAGAATAATATGCATTAGGGAAAGTTAAGTAAGGACATATCTGGTACACACTACACGTGTAGATGTACTGGAAATATTTTAATATAAAAGCCTGTTATTTCACAAATAAATCATCCGTTATCCCGTCGCCACTCCTGGCCTATAGACGGTGATGGATCAACCAGATCCATTGGGTTACCGCGGTCATTAGCTTACCACTATTCAGTGTTGCACCCAGTGGGTGGTCGACAATTTACTTTGGGGCTAGCTCAAACAGTTTGATTTGTCCCTATATAATTATTTATATATTTGTTTACTCAATCTTTCTTCCATGAGAGTTGGTAACACCAACATCTTATTTTAATGTTATTTTGACGTGACAACGTCTTAAATTAGGTTGCGGCTGGGAGTCACTTATGAAAAAGTGTAACGCTCGGTAACGTTACGATGAGTCACCGAACGAGAGAGAGGCCCGCCGAATGCCTTGCGTCTCTCTCCCACTCAACTATGATCGGTCTGCCGCCGTTGTCACGTAAAATCTTCGCCCGTAAAACCGACTTTAGAGGCAACCATTTTTTTAATCGTTTTATCTGTGGTTCATGCAGGGTGTCCGGTGCCAGATTTCAAATTATAAAATGCAATAGAAAAAAACATTCGGACTCGTACATGAAGGGTTCTGTACCTCCGTAAAATTGGTTATATCAATATTTATATTCTGTGAAATTTCAAGTAACTAACTATAGTTAAAGCCATTATAAATATTGAGTTATTTAACTAACTAGCGCCGTTAAGTTGAGGACGGAACCTAAAAACTGCAGTATTTTATATCTAATATAATGAAAACAGTAAAATCAAGAATGATAATACTGATTTTTATAATGCCATCTAGATCTTGTCCCTCGCGCCCCGCCTCGCGCGCCGCACACATTCGTGGAACTTGTGGACAGTATTCCACGCTCCGCCATAACTATTTATTAATCTGTGGCTCGGCACTACAAAAAACACGGTCGAATGTCGTTTACTTCTCGAACGATATTGTTCTTTAGTTTTGAGGCAGCGGCAGGATTGTGTAGGTACATAATCTTTACTTAAGTATCCATAAAAAAATGTCATTGGAGTGAGATCTGTTGATCTTGGCGGTCAGGCGATAACTCCGAAGCAGTTAATCAATTACTGGGGGAAAAATATCGCAATAGAGTCATGGTGTCTCTAGCAGTGTGCAGCGTGACGCCGTCTTGCTCCCGTCCACTGAAGCATTTTGGTAAACAAATCCGCACAAAAGACAAATGAAAGTATGTCAGAATTCCCGCCCTAAATTATTTACTTTTTAAAATATTGGCAAAGAAAATTCGAATTTTTCCACCGGATGCCCTGTACTTCCGCTACAAATCTGTGTAGTCTGTGGTTTCTTTTCTTTTCTATTCATGGCAGAATACACGTATAAGAATTGAAACTGCGTTAGGGTTAGATCTCATCTATCAGCACGGGACAGCACTTTCACGGTCGGACGGAACGCTTTAGCACCGGCCGTGCTGCAGCGTTCCGTCGCTCTCTCTCGCTCTAGCAAATTACTGTTTTGAGCGACAGACAAGGATAGCAGCATAGGAAAGTGCTGTTCCGTGCTGATAGATGAGATCCAACCCTTAAGACGATACACGGTGCCCAGTGCTGCCCCATTTGAAATAAATTATTTGTAAGGAAACGGAGATATCATTTAAAATTTTAAACTAGATAACCCTTCAAACTATTTTATGATCCACGCTTTAGTTTGCATTTTTGCGAAAAACGGCCACTTTTGGCAAAAACGCAAACTGTTGCGGCTCCCTAAAATAGGGCAGCCATTCTACGGCGGATCACCCTACGAGGACGACGCAAGCGGACGAGGTGCGGCGCGGGGGACGGAAGCTTCGCCTGCGCCGAACAAGGAACGAGACCCGCCGCCCTCTTGCCTTCTGCCCGTTCCGCGGGGCACACGCTCGCTCAGTTTAACAATTAAAATCAGTGCGCGTACACATTTTATACCTATTACCTTATTGTACTATAGTTTGGTAAATAATTAAGCTACTACCAAGGAGTTGTTTTAATTGCAAGACACCCATTTCTATCAAAGAACGAGGCAACCAGGGCGGAGCACCACACCAGCGGCGAGGGTCGACGTGGCAGCGTTTTGGCGGCGACCTCATCATCTGCGGCGTGGACACAAAGTAAAGCTCTCGTTACGTTACGTTCTCTCTCACTTTAAACTGTAAACAGTGGTTCATAAAATAGTTTGAAGGGTTATCTAGGTTTTAGTAGCTTAAAATTTTTAATGATATCTCCGTTTTCTTACAAATAATTTATTTAATATGGGGGCAGCACTGGCCACCGTGTATCGTCTTAAGCGGGGACCCGCGACGGGTTTAGTCCGTCTGTCACAAACTCTGTAAGACAGAGGCACGTGACCCGCGACGGTTTCAGCTATATCTATCGCACGTAGTGACAGAGACGAACCAAACCCGTCGCGAGCGTCCGCTTGACGTAGTTTGAAGTTTGCACCTCCGGATTTTTTATCTATCACCAACGCCTCAACTATATTATAGTCCTTTATATTTTTATCTGGAGCATAGCACTTTACGGATGCGAAAAATGGATATTGAATAAAAAAGATAGTGACAGGCTGGCAGCTTTCGAGATGTGGTGCTGGAGGAGAATGGAAAAGATCAGTTGAACGGAAAGGAAAATCAATGAGAAAGTATTAGAAATAGTAGGAGAGAAAATAAGACTGCTGGGCGAAATAGAAAATACGAGAGGGAAAATGATTGGTCACTTAATACGACATGACTCCTTATTTAAAAACATACTAGAAGGAAAGATAAAAGGTAGAAGAGGTCCAGGACGACCAAGAAAGAGCTCTGTAGACTAACTGAAAGAAAAAGCAGGGGTCATGTCATATCAAGCACTAAAAAGTAAGGCAGAGAACCGAGAAGTTTGGCGCATACTCCACCGACAAGAGCTATTAAGCTCTGGAAAAGATCAGTCGGATGGAAAGGAAAACCAATAAGGAAGTATTAGAAATAGTAGGAGAAAAGAAGACTGCTGGGCGAAATAGAAAATAGGAGAGGGAAAATAATCGGTCACTTAATACGACATCACTCCTTATTTAAAAACATACTAGAAGGAAAGATAAAAGGTAGAAGAGGTCCATAACGACCAAGAAAGAGCTATGTAGACCAACTGAAAGAAAAAGCAGGGGTCATGTCGTATCTAGCACTAAAAACTAAGGCAGAGAACCGAGAAGTTTGGCGCATACTCCACCGACAAGAGCCATTAAGCTCATAAATAAGAAGAAAAATAATATTTTTATTTAATAGGAGACATATTGGTCTAGAGAAGGAGTTCTTGCAGCTGAAGTTATGTTAATGATGAAATTGATTTTTATTAACAGGGGGAATGAAACCAACCTACTCAAGGATGAAGGCGCGTGGTGAAGAATTGTCGAGAATTAGCGGTCCTATGGACAAAATAAGTACACGCACACAAACACAAACGGGTAAAAATTATATGTTATTAGTGAGCTAAGGTCATAGGCCACGGTCATAGCACTCAATATCAACTCGTTAACGGATCGTAACCGTATCAACTCAAGCCATTCAGTATTATTTATATGAAACCCCCTTTGATTATAAGGAAACCCCTAACTGCAAAGCACACTAATCGGAATCGTGCGGACGCGGGCTTCCGCTTGTGCACGAGCGTGGCCCCGCGAAATTTCCCTTTAGTTATCCTTGCTTTATTCATATTGTGTACCCAAATACCTTCTTCTTCTTTTCTATTTTCTGCTTCGTCTTCATCAAGTGCTATGGCTATAATAACCAACTCACATATTGTGAATCGGGACATAACCGTGCTCCGAGTTGTTACATGTGCTATGCCTTTAGTGATTTACATTTTGCATTTAGTTGTGGACATTTTGCATGCCTATGTAAAGATGTGGGAAATTATTGTTTTTATGACCCTTGCAAATTTTCATTTCAAGCAATACTGTTACAGATTTGGTCATCGTCAATAAACATTACACTACCAGGCGGCAGAGGAGCCGATTTCGTTGAGGGTTTTTGCAGAACAACAGCCGTATAGACAGTTTTTAGTCATGCTTTCTACAAATGAATCGTGGTCGGAACCACGGATTTTGGTAAATATCTCATCTTAATTATGCAACTGTGTTTTTCTCTCAGTTGGAAACAGGTTTCAAGTAACAGATTTTAACATTGTATGCAAGTATCTTAGTTTGTATAGAAAACACGCCTAGTCCACCGCCTTACACAAAGTGGCGGCGTCCTTACGGGATTCGTACTGTGGAGCTCATATCTACATTTAAGAGCCAGGCTCTGTCAATGTTATTGTTTTTTTTATGTTATAGGACGGCAAACGAACAAGCCGGTCACCTGATGGTAAGTGATCACCGCTGCCCATGGACAACTACAACACCAGGGTGTAACAAGAGCGTTACCAACCATTCAGGCCCTCCCCAGAAGTGGGAGGGGGGCGGGCTCCAGCTCTCTCACTCACCAAACAAAGCATAGAAGCGGTGAAGCTACTATTCAGGCGTCGATTTTCTGTGAGAATAGTGTGTGAAGAGTCTTAGGCTTGAAACTACGTCAAGTGGACGCCTGCGACGGTTCAGTCCGTCTCTTTTACAAAACCTACGTGCGATAGAGATATCGGAAACCGTCGCGGTGACTTCTCTAGTTTTTTTGGCAGAGATAATGCCATTGCCATTGTCTTCTCCATTTCATACATACATTCATACTATCACGCCTGTTTCCCTGGGTAGGCTAGGCAGAGACTATGGACCTCCACTTGCTACGATCCTGACAGACCTCTTTCATTTCATCTACACTCATCAACCTCTTCATACATGCCCTTCGGTTACGGGTACTTCATACCTCTTCTTTTTTCAGAACGTCTGTAATCTGATTTTCCTTTTTTCCTTGTTCCTTGTGATTTTTGCACAAATTTCCTTCTTGTTTTGTATGGAATCGTCTACGTATGATCCTGCTACATTGCTAGATCGCCACCCACCATGACGCTTCAAAGTCATTATATCAGCTCCTGAATTAGCCAGCAATGTAGCTGTAGTTCTTCTGAAACTATGTCCAGTGTAGCTCTCAGCATCTGCTAAACCTAAAAACTTAGCGATTTCTTTAGGCATAGAACCAAATTTGTTTATACCTATAGGCTGACAGGTACATTTACCATTCTGGTAATTTACTAAGGGTAATTTAGAGAGAAACGGTTAGTTTTTGCTTTTGGTGACCGCAAACTTTCATACTTCTTAACAATTTCATAGAATGGACCGTGTATGGTGAATGACCTCGGTATTTTATTTTTCGTGATAGGTATCTTCACTAAAAGCATCTGACCATGGTTCTCTATGTTTTTTACGGTTATATTTGTTAATTCTTGTATCCAACAGGCACCAGTTAAACCAAATATTAAAGTAACCTGAAAAAAAAGAAATAATAATTAAGTTTAACACACAACACAGGCTGAAGTCGCGTAGATATTTAAAATTAGTAGCCAGATATTGGTTATCTGGAGCATCTTTTATAATTTTTCAATATCGTTAGACGATAAAACCTTTGATTTCTTGCTTCTAAATCCATCGGATAGTCTCTTTAGATAAGCTGACAAATTAGAGTATGTTTTTAAGTCCAAAATAAAAATAAAATGAAACATTGAGTATAAATTAATGCATACGGGAATTAACGCGAAACGTACCTTTTTTTATTTATTTTGCTGACGTTTCGTTCGGGTTTCACCGAACGTGGTCCCAGCTTGACAGTCAAGCTGGGTAAAAAAAAGGTACGTTTCGCGTTAATTCCCGTATGCATTAATTTAATAATAATGCAACGCGATAGTTTAAAAGTATTTATTGAGTATAAACACCACAAAGAGCTAGGTTTATACTTAGAAGATAATTCTTTAAAGTACGCCATGAACACATTTTCTGAAAAAGACTGCGTATTCTTGCTGTTTTGCCATTTTATGAAATTTTGGTACGCTTATAGATATTTTTCCTTGGAGTTTTTAGGTAGTAAACTTTCCATAACGTTAAGGGCTTCACATCTTATATCGGGCGGTGTACAACATAAATCATTTTCAGGTCCGTAAAACTGGCTATATAAAATCGGCGAAAATCGAAAAAAAATCACCAAAATTTGTTGCTTTTTAGTTGCTAATTAGTTGCCAAAACGATGATTTTTTTGCTCTAACCGATCGTGAGAAATCGGCAACAGTTCCAGCTTTACATTAAGCTACCGTGACAAAAATCGGAGAAATGTATAATAGGTTGAGTAAATGCAGGTGAATTTGTTGCTAATTTGTTGCTACAAAAAAATTGTAAAAACACTAATTTTTGTTGTGGTGCCGTAAAAAATACTGGACTCGCTAGCTTAACTTCCGATTTCTGATAGTTAAATTCTATAGAATAATTTGTTGCTGGTCATATCTTTACTTGTTACAAAGTATAGAGTCAGCAACAAAATAGAAACCGGAAGTTGAGGTAATTTTGAAATCGGTTATCTCTCAAACCGGTCACGCCAGCTTAACTTCCGATTTCTGATAGTTAAATTCTATAGTATAATTTGTTGCTGCTTAGATCTTCACTTGTTACAGTGTATTTAGTCAGCAACAAAATAGAAACCGGAAGTTGAGGTAATTTTGAAATCGGTTATCTTTCAAACCGGTCACGCCAACTTAACTTCCGATTTCTGATAATTAAATTCTATAGAATAATTTGTTGCTGCTTAGATCTTCACTTGTTACAGTGTATTAAGTCAGCAACAAAATAGAAACCGGAAGTTGAGGTAATTTTGAAATCGCCAACAAATTATTCAATAGAAATTAACCGTTGAAAATCGGAAGTTGAGCTGGCGTGACCGGTTTGAGAGATAACCGATTTCAAAATTACCGCAACTTCCGGTTTCTATTTTGTTGCTGACTCAATACACTGTAACAAGTGAAGATCTAAGCAGCAACAAATTATTCTATAGAATTGAATTATCAGAAATCGGAAGTTAAGCTGGCGTGACCGGTTTGAAAGATAACCGATTTCAAAATTACCTCAACTTCCGGTTTTTATTTTGTTGCTGACTCAATAATACACTGTAACAAGTGAAGATCTAAGCAGCAACAAATTATTCTATAGAATTTAACTATCAGAAATCGGAAGTTAAGCTGGCGTGACCGGTTTGAGAGATAACCGATTTCAAAATTACCTCAACCTCCGTTTTCTATTTTGTTACTGACTCAATACACTGTAACAAGTGAAGATCTAAGCAGCAACAAATTATTTTATAGAATTTAATTATCACAAATCGGAAGTTAAGCTGGCGTGACCGGTTTGAAAGATTACCGATTTCAAAATTACCTCAACTTCCGGTTTCTATTTTGTTGCTGACTCAATACACTGTAACAAGTGAAGATCTAAGCAGCAACAAATTATTCTATAGAAATTAACCGTTGAAAATCAGAAGTTAAGCTGGCGTGACCGGTTTGAGGGATAACCGATTTCAAAATTACCTCCACTTCCGTTTTCTATTTTGTTGCTGACTCAATACACTGTAACAAGTGAAGATCTAAGCAGCAACAAATTATTTTATAGAATTTAATTATCAGAAATCGGAAGTTAAGCTGGCGTGATCGGTTTGAGAGATAACCGATTTCAAAATTACCTCAACTTCCGGTTTCTATTTTGTTGCTGACTCTATACTTTGTAACAAGTAAAGATATGAGCAGCAACAAATTATTCAATAGAATTTAACTATCAGAAATCGGAAGTTAAGCTAGCGAGTCCAGTATTTTTTACGGCACCATAACAAAAATTAGTATTTTTACAATTTTTTTGTAGCAACAAATTAGCAACAAATTCACCTGCATTTACTCAACCTATTATACATTTCTCCGATTTTTGTCACGGTAGCTTAATGTAAAGCTGGAACTGTTGCCGATTTCTCACGATCGGTTAGAGCAAAAAAATCATCGTTTTGGCAACTAATTAGCAACTAAAAAGCAACAAATTTTGGTGATTTTTTTTTCGGTTTTCGCCGATTTTATATTGCCAGTTTTAAGGACCTATTATTTTCTTCGTAACTAGCACTTGTAGACATTTTAATTAATAACTATAATTTCAACAGTGAAAACGAGTTGTGAAAAATGTTTCGCTATAGCGGGAAAAATTAATCAGTTTTCCTATGCGCGCGCATTGCGATCGGCCACAGACTAAAGGGATGAGGTTTTGTTTTTATTTTCCGCGCATAGGATTTGCGCCTATTCTACCTCGTACTAAATGGGGAATTTAAAGTTTTCTTTTATTACAGAGAAAACAAAAGTTATATTTGAGTGAAAGTTTAATTATTAAACACGTACGAGTTAAAATTATCTATTTAAATAAGAAGTTGCATTAAATGAGCAAGCAATAGAAACATTAATTTATTTGTTCTATTGAACACGATCTATTTTTTGAATAAAAACTTTTTTTAAGAACAAAGCAACTCGACCAATAAAATTTAAAAAAAAACTCACTAGTGAGTTATAGCAATGAAAAAGTCACAGTTTGATTATGGGTGTCATTCTGTGCCTAATTGCGTTGACCATAAAGCCACTTTATGAGCAAGTGTGTTGAAAAATTATTTTATGAACTGCCTTTGAAACTAGGTATTATTGGTGATCCGTCTAGCTTTAAAACTTGCCGTGGCCACTTTTGGCGGAGGCAAGTTTTAAAGCTAGACGGACTAATATAAATACTTTCAACGGTGGTTCATAAAATAATTTAAAGGGCTATCTAGTGCATGACGAAGAGCAACATGGAAATTATCTCCATATTTACGAGTTAACAATTTATATCAAATGAGGGCGCCACTTCAAGGCCATTTGCCTATACGTTCACCTTAACAGTACAAAATAATTTATTTTTGACCCAGTCGTCTACCCAATTATACAACTTCCCGTTTCGTGATCCGGATTAGATATCTATCACGCAATTTTGCATACGCCACTAATATCAAAATAAAAACGAATAGAGCAGTTCTTCTTCTTCTTCTCCGTCTCAGCGCATTCCCGGTTGCATCATCAGCTGTGCTGTTTCGGAGCCCGGGGTGCACTTTCCCGCTTTTTCTTCTAATATAACATGCATGTCAATGGTCACCCAAGGATGCCAAAGACCTTGCAAAATGCAAAAGAAATAGCCGGAACACTTTAAATGATTTGGCTATAGTTTTACAACCGGCCGCCTGCCTGACGTCAACTGTCTTTTGACGGACTATATACTATACGAAATTATTATTAAAAAGTTTGGATAACAATTTACTACGGCACTTCTGCGGGTTACGAATTACGAAACGGCAAGTTAGACAAATGGAATAATCCCAGCTTGGCGCTGTCATATTTGAGACATTCAAGTCAGAGTTGGCACAGTTGTATTTTTTTACAGTTTTGGGAGAAATTCATCGGTCTTGAGAAAAATTTGGAGAAATTAAAAATAGTGATTTTTCGTTTTCAGATATTCATTGGAGCTGACAGTGGCAGAAAGTGTACATTAAGCAAAAATGGAAAGATTGTGGTCCGAACAATATGTCAGATGAATTGGAGAAATAATACATACCTGCCCTTCTGGATCTGGTTTAAGAATGGCCAAATCGTCGTCAAGTCTGGATACGGCCACCCTGACTACCTGAAGCTGTCTATAGCTTGGGTAGACCCTAAACCTTTGACGTGAAATACTACGCCCTTCGAACCAAATCCGACGAATATGTGTCTGTCATTCTCAACGACGGCAGATATGAGTCGTATGAAGCAACAAAGACTCACGACGAGTACAATAGAGATGTGGAATTTATAGAATTTGATTAACTAATTATTTTTGGCGCGAGTTTTTACCCGGCTATGGCTAAGATAGAAGAGTTATGTGTTATCTATGTTCATCTTTGCCCTCGTATCTTAAATATGACCTATAGTATATTTATTGACAAATAAGAAATCGCTAAAAGCGTCTTTGCTGACCGCTGGTTATGTGAAGGGAAGGCACAGTAAATTGAACGTGGCCAAAGAATATATACACTACGCGGAAAGAAACGACACTTAAGCATGTGTGCACGTAAAATCGCTTGCGACTACGTGTGGGTGGCTGGATGTGCGCGGGGGCCTTGAGAGGCGCGCGGGGCGTGGAACGCCCCATCGCCGACTGCATTGGCCGAGGGCTGGCACTTAGTTCGTCTCTCTCACGCACCGCACGATATTCCATGTCGGTTCGGTATCAACCCTAGCATTACGTTCTCCGACTCAAGGTTACCGGCGTTCGAACTCTTACGTACAGGGAGTGTCGCCGCTGTGACGTAGTGCCCTCTATATGCTATAAAGTAATGAATACCGTGCTCGGTAGCAAAGGAAAGTGTTTAATTAGCACATTTCAAAAATATATACAATAATGGTTACTCCCTGCTGAGCTAACATCAAATAGATTAACATCCCTACGCTACTTAATCTAAATTAAAAATGTGGTAAAAATTTCGCCACGAATGAGATTCGAACTCACGCCCCTCACATCTGTACTGTGATTGTGCTACGAATCACCCTGATGAATTTCCTCATCACATATTACGTACTTATAGGCTAACTTAGTCATATCGTACATAAAAAAAGACGCTGAAATTGTAATAAGTAATAGCGGTAAACTTGCTTTTTAGGGTTCCGTAACCAAAGGGTGCAAACGGGACCCTATTACTGAGACTCTGCTGTCTGTCCGTCTGTCACAGGGCTCTATCTCTTAAACCGTAATAGCTAGACACTAGAAATTTTCACCGATTATGTATTCCTGTGGCCGCTATAACAACAAATACAAAAATAAAATTAAAATTAAAGGGGGTCGTCATACAAAAAACGTGTTTTTTCAGCGTTTTTAACTAGATCTTTATAATGGCATTAATTAGATACTTGACATTTTCACATATTATGTGATTACTATGGCCGCTATAACAACAAATACTAAAAATAAGATAAAGTTAAAAATTAAAGGGGCCCGTCATACAAGAAACGTGTTTTTTAGGCGTTTTAAAAGATTGTACGGTGGTACGGAACCCTTCATGTACGAGTCCGACTTGCACTCGCCCGTTTTTTTTTGGTATGATGTTTGGGTCCACCTAGATAGTATTTATCCAGATTTGCAGCATTCTAAAATGGAAGATCGACGAAAAAAAAATTTTTTTTTACGAATAGCGCGTTATGGTTACTCCATAAGCGATACGCAACACGGACGTAACTGCGCATCCGCGTTTCAGTGTCAAGCACATTGAGCTTTAATACATAATGATAGTCTAATTTGGTTCGATCGACATAGAAATAGGACGTCACTATCGTTCGACCATCGTATCGTATTTTATGGAGTAACCCCACTGGGTTCCCAATGTTCTCTATTTTTCCCCAAAATGTTTAAAAATGGCAAATTATGCTATTGAAGAAGTGTTGTGACGACCCCGATGATGCTATTGGAGAGGTGTTTGATGTCTCTCCTGATACCTCAGATACCTCTCATTATAAGTACCTGATTTACAGATATACCTGATTTTGGTCGAAAATTTGCGCCTTTTTAAACCCTAAGTCGCCTTCTACGACATCCACGAGTGGTCTTCTACTCTGCCGAACCACATGGCTTGATTTATACAGCATTACACGCTCTAACATAATACTCTGAAAACTATTTCAGGGGTTAATTCAGTCCATGATACTGAACAACTTTACCCAAGGAACATATATCAAAATATGAAAAAAAATCGGCTTTCCATACAAACTCGGATCAGCCGATCGGTCGTCTTGTTTGGGAGGCCAAAAAGTATTTTCATAGGTATTTCGATACATGTTCTATGGGGAAAGTTGTTTAGTATCAGAGCCTGAATCCACCCTTAAGGCCGTACCAGAATTTTCCGGGGTCCAGTGCTGCCCCCATTTAAAATAAATCATTTCAAAGAAAACGGAGACATTATTTAAAATTTTGCTACTACCAAGTCCTAGATAAGGGGGCGTCCATAAATTACGTGAGATGTTTAAGGGGGGGAGGGGGTCGAGTCAAATCTCATCTAATCTTACGATGGAGAGGGGGGGGGGGGGTCTCGGCAAATATCACGTAGATTTTTTTCTGATTGAAACAAAAAAAAAATACTATTTTGGTCCATTTAATCCAGATTGTACATTCTTAAGGCGAAGAGATAGGCAAATGACCTCGCTTGTTTTCACTCACACATGCACAACCTAATACGCACACTGAGTGTGCACACATAGAAACATGGCCAGCGCCATCTATCAAAAAACCGGAATTACATACAATGGACGGCAAGCAGATATCACTTTTCAAAAAGTTTTTTGCGCGTCGTTAGTTGTTACACACAGACTTATTCACGTTATAGATTCGCCCAAAATATTTTACAGAGATTATAAGATTGACTATTTTAGTCTATTTTTACGAGAATTTAATACAAATGTATATACCCATGTTTTGACGTAAAAACATTATTTGCTATTAAATTCAAACAACTTATTTGTTGCCAGAAATATATTGCTTTAAACAAAAAAATCCGGAACAATGAAATTCTAATTCTAATAGTAGGTACCTACTCCAAACAAACAATTTTTAGGGATCCGTAGCCAAATGGCAAAAAACGGAACCCTTATGGATTCGTCATGTCTGTCTGTCTGTCTGTCTGTCCGTCCGTATGTCACAGCCACTTTTTTCCAAAACTATAAGATCTATACTGTTGAAACTTGATAAGTAGATGTATTGGAAACCGCATTAAGATTTTTACACAAAAATAGAAAAAAAAACAATAAATTTTGGGGGGAACCCATACTTAGAACTGAAACTCAAAAATTTTTTTTATCAAACCCTTACGTGTGGAGTATCTATGGATAGCTCTTCAAAATTGATATTGAGGTTTCTAATATCATTTTTTTCTAAACTGAATAGTTTGCGCGAGAGACACTTCCAAAGTGGTAAAATGTGTGTGTATCCCCCCCGCCCCTGTAACTTCTAAAATAAAAGAATGATAAAACTAAAAAAATATATGATGTACATAACCATGCAAACTTCCACCAAAAATTGGTTTGAACGAGATCTGGTAAGTAGTTTTTTTTTTATACGTCATAAATCGTAAACCGCAAATAACTTAAAAAAAATACACTATCATTAAAACATCGATCAAAGTTACAACGAACTACATGAACTTTTATATTATGTTACTTGCTGCTACGGAACCTTCATGGGCGAGTCTGACTTTCACTTGGCCGTTTTTTTTCGTGTTCCAACGGACCAAAAAACTATAAAAAAGTGGATCATTGTTATGAAGAGAGATCCACTAGCAAGCAAGAGTAGGTACTTTTTACTGTTGCGAAGATCATTTTGACATATTATAGTACTTATTTAGTATTAATTAAGTATGTACCTACCTACCTAAACGATCAATAGAAATAGGTTATATTATAGGTACCTATCTATCTCTTTTTCTCATTATTGCTAGATTTATCTAATTCAACCTGGTACAGCCTTTTAATAACCCATCGGCCATTGCTTAAAATCTAAAAGTAAACGTTTGGGTTATCTGAACGCCTATCTACCTACGTAGGTACATGCATAGTTCAGGAGACAACTGTATTTTAACCTGCAATAAATGTTACGATTAACTAATTTTCAGGGTTCCGTACCCATAAATATATAAAATACTGATTTATGGATAGTCCTTTTTCAAATCCATCTTTCAATTTGTTACTTATTATTACAGTTACCGAAACAATGCAAAAAACCAACAGTGTTGACCACTAACCACGATATTTGCGGGCGGACGGCGCGCGGCGGTGGCGTGCCGTATGGTCCGGAGTGACGTCATCACTACTTGGCTGGCAGACGCGTGTTTTTAAATCGGGTCCAATAAAATATTGAATATCTTCTGCATTTATGAACGGATTTCAAAAATTCAAAAAGTACCGTACTAAAAAAATCATGATGCATGCGAAACACTAGTCAAAATCTGTTTTCTGTTAATTTATTGATTCTCATTGATAAAGATATAAAATGCTGAAAAAATCTGACCACGAAAGTCACACCAGTAAAAAAAAAATTGGTTGCCTGTAAAGTCGGTATACGGGCGAAAGTTTTACGTGACAACGACTTCACTCCACTTCACTCCAAACTTGACTTCCACTCGGGCATGGTTAGCCCGCCTAAGAGCGAGAGAGACAGACATAAAAAGTGAAAGGCACGCGTGCCTCTCACTCGCTCTGATTGTGAGCGCATAACGTGAGCGGAGCGTAACGCAGTTTCTTGAAGTGTCACCCGGCTAACCAATTTATAAGACGTTGTCACGTCAAAACAACCATTTCTGTTACTTTTCGCTACAATTAAATAGTCTTGTGCATTAAATATCAATCAATTAAGACCAGTACATGCTTTGCACAAGCGTTGAGTATTTACATGTTGCAAAAGTACTCACTTTGTTTCATTTTACATCAACTATCTTTATAAAAATACAATAGGGATGACCCCTATTGTATTTTTATAAATAATTAATACAGGGTATGTTGATAGTTGATGTTAAATGAAACACAGTAAATACTTTTCGAAACAATTTTTCAAATTAGAAATTAAAACATAATTCAACTTTTCTCTTACTATCTAAAGAATTTGTACGAAACAAAATAGATAAAAAATGGTTTCACATAAACATTATTATCTTATACGACGTATAAGGCTTTCTATGATGGTAATAATTTTACAATTCATTTAAAAACCTTTATTGTACATCAGCGATAGTTACACATAATAAAATAATTGATATTACAAATGGTGGACTTATCCCAGAAGGGATCTCTTCCAGTCAACCAGTAGGTAGGGCAGAGGATAGTTACAAATTTAGTAGGAAGGCAGAAGTACGTACAGAGCAATGAAAAAAAAACAAGTATAATGATAAAGCTTAAACGCTACAAATACACTACATACATACCTAATGAATATGCTACATATAATATATAAATAAATATTTTATATTACTCAAGTCTAGATTTAAAGGAGCCTAATAATTGAGACATTTTATCTCCACTGGTAAAGCGTTCCATAAACGCGCAGCGAGCACAGCGAAGGACTTCGCGTAGGTCTGTGAGGAATGTGATCTGGGATCTGTAGAAGTGGTTCACTACGAACGACGACGGCTATCAAAAACTTTAAAGGAGAATTTTTCATGAAGATATACGTGTGAGCGAGGATTAAATAGAATGTTAAAGAGAAAGAAAAGAACGTGAGTGTGACGGTGTTGTCTGATAGATAAGCCGAGAGGCTATTGTCTCATACAAATTAACTTTAGTATTTACATAACATTAAATCTGTAAATTTCCATAATTGAACCAAAGTTAAAAATGTAAGTAGTAAAGAGGTAAAATGTAAGTAGTATAGGGTAAATAAAACTAGACAAGTTTACTCCTCTTTACTTTGTATATGGATATATCATATAGGCTTAACTTTTCCTATGAAATTAGGAAAGGTTTTAGATCTTACAATGCTTCATATTTTATCTCCAACACATACCAATACTTATCAACACATACCAATAACTACTAATACATACCAACACAAACCGTTCTCAAATTTTAAATGATATCTCCGTTTACTTTGAAATCATCATCATCATCATTTCAGCCGCATAAGGTCCACTGCTGGACATAGGCCTCTCCCAAGGATTTCCAAAATGACCGATCTAGAGCGGCCTGCGTCCAGCGCTTTCCAGCGACCTTAGTCAGATCGTCTGACCACCTTGTGGGTGGGTGTCCAACGCTTCGCTTGCCAGTACGTGGTCGCCATTCGAGAACCTTTCTGCCCCATCGGCCATCGGTTCGTCGCGCTATGTGTCCCGCCCACTGCCACTTCAACGAGCTAATCCGTTGGGCTATATCAGTGGCTTTTGTTCTCCTACGAATTTCCTCATTTCTGATTCGATCACGTAGAGAAACACCGAGCATAGCCCTCTCCATAGCGCGTTGAGCGACCTTGAGCCTTCTTATGAGACCCATAGTAAGGGACCACGTTTCAGAGCCGTAAGTCATCACTGGTAACACACATTGATTATATACTTTAGTCTTGAGGCACTGAGGTATTTTGGACGAGAAGACGCTGCGTAGCTTCCCGAACGCTGCCCAACCGAGTCGGATTCGTCGAAAGACCTCTTCCTCGAAGCTGGAACTTCCTGCCTGGATCAATTGACCCAGGTAGATATATTGGTCTACAACTTCGAGGGTGGAGCTCCCAACACAAACAGGTAGGGGCGCGACATGGACATTCAACATTACTTTCGTTTTGTCCATGTTCATTTTGAGGCCCACCTGTTGGGAAACTCGATTAAGGTCTCCGAGCATGGTGCTTAAGTCTTCCATGGATTCTGCAATGACAACGATATCGTCGGCAAATCGAAGGTGAGTGATATACTCGCCATTGATGTTGATGCCAAGTCCTTCCCATTCCAGAAGCTTGAAGGCATCTTCCATTACAGCGGTGAACAGTTTCGGAGATATAACGTCTCCCTGTCTCACACCCCTTTGCAGTGGGATAGCCCTCGTGCACTGCTCCTGTACTCGGACTGACATAGTGGCGTTACTGTACAAACACTTCAACACTTCGATATACCGATAGTCAATACGGCATCGCTGGAGAGACTGAAGCACGGCCCATATTTCGATCGAATCGAAGGCTTTTTCATAGTCCACAAACCCCAAGCATAACGGCCGGTTATACTCCCTCGTCTTCTCTATAACCTGCCGCAGCGTGTGGATGTGGTCTATGGTACTAAAGCCTTTACGGAAACCGGCTTGTTCGGGAGGCTGGAAGGTATCAAACCTGTTTGCGAGACGATTCGTGATGACCCTCGAAAACAACTTATATATATGACTCAGAAGCGTGATAGGCCTATAGTTCTTCAATAGAGCGTTATCTCCCTTTTTGAAGAACAGGACCACCACGCCCCTGTGCCACGCTTCTGGCGTTACGCCCTCGAGCAGAACGGAATTAAAGAGCCTCTGAAGGACTTTCAGTACCGGCGTTCCGCCCGCTTTCAGAAGCTCTGCTGTGATTCCATCCTCGCCCGGCGCCTTGTTGTTTTTTAACTGTTTGAGGGCCATCCTAATCTCGTACAGGCTGATGTCCGGGATATCTTCAGTATAGTGTCGGGTCAGCTTGGCTCTTGGGTCTTTAGCCAATTGTCCGCTGGGTTTTGCAACTGAGGTGTATAACTGTCCATAAAATCTCTCGATCTCTGCCAAAACTCCTTCCTTTGTCGACACCACGCCACCGGCCTCTGTCTTCAGCTTCATCAATCGGCTTTGCCCAACCGACGCAGCTCTTGCGAACACTTTGGAGCCGTTATTTTGCTCTATCGTCTCCTTAATACATTTGGTATTAAAGGAGCGGATGTCGTGTCGCAAGGACTTTTGTATACGTCTGTTGAGCTGCCGATATGATTTAGCGTCTTCAGAGGTGTGCAGCGGCCTGGATCGTCGTTCTGCCATCAAGTCTAGGGTCTGTGTAGAAATTTTTTGAGGTTTGCGTTTGGGGTGGGACTTAAAAACCTTCGATCCCACCGCTTTGACAGCTTCTACAAACCCTTGGTTTATCTCGTCCACTGTAACGCAATCCTGTAGGCCTTCAAAGCGATTGGACAGTTCAAGCCGGAAGCTTTCGGAGTTTTCAATTTGGACCTGTGACGGTCGGAGCGTCGACTTCATCAGTCGCGACCTTTCGACTTTGAGACAAATATTCACGATGCCTCTTAATATTCGGTGATCGCTCCCGGTTTTAATCCGATTGATCACTGAAACATCGTTGAATATTCGTCTCTTCGTCGTTAGGATGAAGTCGATTTCGTTTTTAACAGGGGGCTGATTCTTCTTTCCTGGACCCATCCAGGTCCATTTTCTTTGCGGTGGCTTTTGGAAGAAAGAGTTCATCGCAAAGAGTCCCTCTTTCTCCAGAAAATCAGCCAGCCTACGTCCCCTGTCATTTCGTACTCCGTATCCGAAGTTTCCCAGCCTAAACTCTCCATCGCCTCGCTTGCCCAGTTTTGCGTTGAAGTCCCCCATAACAACCGTAAAATAGGTTTCAGAAGAATGTATGGCCCTACTAATGTCCTCATACACCTCATCCACCTCTTCATCGGAGTGATCCTCAGTTGGCATATATACCTGGATGACCTTCAGCGAGTATCTTTTCGATACTCTGAGTATCAGGTATATTACCCTGCTAGAAACACTCTCGATGGTTATTACGTTGTTTATGAGGGACCTGTGGACGAGAAACCCGACACCATGCTGGGACTTCTTTTTGTCTCCTTCTCGGTGATAGAGTAGGTTACCAGATTCAAGGGTTGTCGTGCCCTCACCCTCTCTACGGACTTCAGACAACCCCACTATGTCCCACCGTAACCTACTCATTTCCTCTTCCACCTCAGCTAGTTTCTCGTCTGTCCTCAGAGTGCGTACGTTGTGTGTTACCAGGGCCAGTCGTTGACGGGAGTGGTAGCCGGATCTCTGCCGGAGATTCTTCGCACCCCCTGCCCCGCCGTTACCATGACCGCTACCGGAGCCAGGAATAACGGGGCTGCCGGGGACTGGGGGCCTGGGTTTTTTTGAATTTTCCATTAGGAGGTAATTGGCCTTAAAACGCCGCGCTGGCCATTGCGAGTTGGCGAGTCCACGCTTTCTAAGGGTATTTAGTCCCTTATGGCTTGCGGTAGCCACTTGGATCGGGTTGTTGCCGCCCGATATTCGGCATAAACATTTTACGACTGGGTAGGTCACTTCCAGCCAACCCTCCTCCTTTCTCATCCGGGCTTGGGACCGGCAACGGCGGAGTTACTTTGAAATTATTTATTTTAAATGGGGGCAGCACTGGACCCCCAAAAAATTAGGTACGGCCTTCAGAAATTTTGAAAAACTTGGATACATATACACGTGTATTTAATATACACGTGTATTTTTTTTCCATGGATATCATCATTATGCCGAGGGAACAGATGAACACGTACCATACATGCATAGCGGCGAAACACATGCAGAACCTCTTTTTTCGTTCGACGTAGTCGGGTAAAAACAAAACGAATTTAATTATTTGGATTATTTGTTGTAACAACTTCAGTAGGTATAATTTAAACAATGACGTCTCTGAATCGATATAACTCTATACATTCACGCAATGTAGGTACTGAGTCAAATCCTTTGGTTTTGTGCCGCGCGGTTAAAATCATAGAAAATCTAAAACATTGCAATTCAGATGAATGCATATCAGATTACTACTTACAAAATGAACATGAGTACCTACCTATTATACTTATTCTATTTGTTCAACTTTCCAGTGTGGTCCAGTCCTATTCCAACCCGGAACGGGTTAGAATAGGACTACTCCATGTCTCTTCCGTGGATGTCGTAAGAGGCAACTAAAGGACATCTCGTGCTACAATTGTATTCCTAAGCAGGGTTAACGTCGAGCAGCGGCCGGTTGTAAAACTTTTGGAACAAATACATTCTCAAAGAGGTTTGACGTCAGGCGGCCGCCCGGCCGATCGTAAAACAAAAGTCAAATAATTTAAACTGTTCCGCCTATTTCTTCTCTTAACAGTGCCGGTTTTAGCTCTACCAGCGGCCCGGGCGAGTTCCCCCCCCCCTCCCCCCTCAAACTGCAATTTAGACTTTGAGTTAGGCTTCAATCTTATAGGATTTATTTCTGCCGACGGGGGGGAGGGGTGCAAGTACGATATAGAATTCTTAAAATTTGCCACTCCATTGTGAACGAAGGGAGGAAGGGCCCACCCCCTTCCTCCCTTCGTTTACAATATGCATACAAATAAGAGTTTAGGAGTTGCCGCCATTAACCAGCCGCTATTTATATATTTATTATTACCCCCCTTGCCCAAAAACGCCCCCTGTCACCCCTTTGTATCTGGTGCCCTGGGCGGTCGCCCAACCGCGCCCTACCCTAACGCCGCTACTGCAAGTTAAGCAACCCCGGGTGTGGTCCGTACTTGGATGGGTGACCACAAGTGATACAAAAATTTCTCGAGCTCCTCCGTGCTTCGGAAAGCACCTAAAAGCCGTTGGTCTCGGTTGTCATTGTATGGCAGTCGTCAAGCTATGTCTGATGCCTTAAGGCAGCTTGAAACATCTGACACCAGTGTTGGCCACTTACATACACGAAAAATAAACATTACCCATTTTTTTTAAATCAAATATACAACAGCTCGAAATTATCACATTGTGACTTTTTCCATCAAATATATCACAATACTCGTAGGTTAGGTAGCGAAACGTGCACGAACTGGCAACAACGCCGCGTTTACAAACGCTGCACAGATCGGCAACGCCGCGCCGCCGAATGCTTTTGCGCCTGATAGTTTTTGCAAGCAAATATAGTTTTGACGTTTTCATGTTTTCAGTAGGCGTAAATACTTTTTTCTAAATTATTCAATTGTTTGATTACTTTTTCCAACTATTGGAATGTTGAATAATAGACACAAACTAAAGTCACAAATATATCCAGTATAGGTTTAAAATGGATTTGTAATAATGATAAAAAATTTGCCCAAAAAATAACAGATCGACGCTTTTCAAATTATTTCTGGATGTGAATAGAAACTAAAAGCAAGCATTTTCAATCGTAAAGCAACACTTTAGGATATCCTATACAGTATATAAATATTTCAAAACTTCACGTTCTATATTTAAGCCAAAATATTTGCCCAAAATCACTTCGATTACACTGTTTCTCTTATGTCTTCACCTTAAGATTTAATCTTAAGCGTAATCGTAATACGATTAAGATCATTCACTAATTCGCTCAAAAGAAAATAATTTCATTCATACTTCGACGTTATACATCTACTGACAGTCAAACCACCATATTTGTTTTATACCAAATAGCTCAATTTAATCTGAATTTTACGGTACAGTGTAGCCCGCCCGTCTATTGTAAAAATTTTATTACATTTATAATTAAACTCTCAGCAATATTGATTACTAGTCTTAACTAGTCGTAAATAAAAGTACGAAGCAATTTTTGCGAAAAACGGCCACATTTGGCAAATGTGCGTAGTAAAGCTTAACGTTCTCATTATAAACTGTAAACAGTAGTTCATAAAATACTTTTATGGGTTATCTAGGACTTGGTAGTAGCAAAATTTTAAATAATGTCCCCGTTTTCTTTGAAATGTTTTATTTTAAATGGGGGCAGCACTGGACCCCGGAAAATTTAGGTACGGCCTTAAAATAGTTTCAGTATATTTTGTTAAGACCCTGTATTAATTGTAAGTAAGTACCTAAATGACTTTTTGTTCAGTAAGCTTTTGTTGGTAACTAAGATAAGTTTAAGTTAAGCTTACCTAATTTATAACTATTGTTTTTGTACTGTTTTTATAACAAAATGAACCTTATGAACGTAACTAGGTATGTACCTAAATCCAAAAGCGACATGACGTATGCAGTTGGATAGTATAATCCGCTAATTGACCGAGCTGTAATCGGTTTGTTAAACAACTCGTTCAGCTGGATTGCCTAAGATTGCGCAACGTGTTACGTTCGTCTAAACCGCTAACTACGTTTCCAAAAGGCTAGCGGTTTTGTCAAACAGCAGCGGTAATCCGCTGTTTGACGAAACCGTTAAACAATTCAACTGCGACACATGCATGATAAGGATTTGGTGTAGGGTCACCATAATTTAATATAACTGGGTGTCTATTAGAAGAATAGATTTTTTTGGCATCGAATATCATTTCCTAAAAAACTATTCCACGATTTTCCTAACCTAACCTAGTAAAATGGAAAAAACTATCCTAGCACTCGCCGGCCGCTGTTGCAGCACGCTCGCTTTGCTCGCCCGCAACTTTGCCACTTCGTAGGCATTCTAAATTGTATATTATTTCTTCAGACAGAATTTTTCAACAACTTCTCTAGCCGCATGGATGAATACAAGTCGTTCATTCTATTTGGCGTATTAGGGTTCGCTGTTTACCAAAACCGAGCTGTAATGCCAAACAGCTACAGGTTTTATCAGTTAGTGGATTATACTATCCAACTGCGACATATATTATTACATAGGTAGGATGTTGGAAAAAAAATTACAATAAATAATTTGAATTAACAAATGTTTTTATTTTCTATTTAGACAGTTTCACAGACTCTCTGTGTCCACATTGTTTTATTGCCTGATCATACCTATTTAAATTACCAAACTCTACTGCGTAATAATAAGACTCTAAATGGGTTTAAATAACGTCAAACAAAATAAACAAACTATTTTAAGGGTCTATTCAATCCATGATAATGAACAACTTTCCCTAAGGAACAGATATCGAAATTGAAAATTATTTTTTTTGCTTGCAAACTCTGATCAGCTGATCGCTCAACTTGTACCTATGGGAGTTCAAAAATTATTTTTTATATTTCGATTTAAGTTCCTGGGGGAAATTTGCAGTGTCATGGAATTTAATGTTTTACTAAATAATACACTAACTTATGTATTGTATTTTGTTAAATGACAAAAACAGTTTTACTAGTGACAGGGTACAGTTATCTGACGTATCGTTTTAAAATAAAAGCTTTATTACGTTTCTATGTAAAACTCTAGGGCAAAGGGCGTCACTGCGATACTTGCAATATCATAGTTCTTTAAGGGTCGACCCACACGTACCACAACCACACTACAACCACAGAATACATAAGAGTAGATACAAATATATTGTTTGTACCGATATATTGTTTCGTTTGTAGTAGTAGTAGGTTATATATGCTACTCTGTAACTCAAAATCAAAATCAAATATTTATTCAGTAATTAGGGCTTTACAGCCACTTTTACACGTCAAAATTATAGTGTACATTACGTGTAATGTTTATTTATATCTAAATTATTTTTTTCTTTGTTCAAAAGCTACCGATACTAGCGTTTCGCAACGACCACTGCTGAGAAGAAACGCTGAAAGAAACTCATTTACCCAGTATTGGTCGCCTAAGCGCCAGAAGGGCTTTGTCAGTTTACAAAGATAAAGATATATCTATACTCTATGAAGTGTCATACCTGTGCTGAAAATGAATAGTACAATTTACACGTACTTACCACATTTTGCCGTCATTATCGACCACGTGGGTGACCGGTGGATCACAACGCAACCGCAATAGTAGCGTGTGTTCGCTAAAAAATACGGCGATTGGTGATCCAAGAGAATTCCTTTGGCTAAGTTGATCCTTACGACTCAAATATGGATTTAAGAAGGGGAGCCATCTTGAATTTTTGTGCAGTCGGTTATGAACTTATGACGTTACCAATTTTTTGTATGAAACAAAACATTTTTTTTTCTAAAACTAGTATTATAATTCTAAAAATATACTACATCGTTACATTTCAGTCACCTGTTTTCTGAAAAAACAAAAAACATTTTCGAAACATACCAAGTTTGCGCTCATAGTTTAACTAAGAGAAAGAAAGAAAGAAACTAACTAATGGAACTGGGGACCAAAAAAAATATTAAAAAAAATAGTTCTAAATTGCTTCCATGACGTTTAGATATGAGTATATTTCAATTCATTCAGCGTATATTTTATAAAAACTAAGTTTGGGCAACTTAGTATGTTTTGAAAATGTTTTTTGTTTTTTCAGAAAAGAGGTGACTGAAATGTAATGATGAAGTATATTTTTAGAATTAGCTCATAAAGCCCTTTCATTTGATAACCCACAGGACAAGCTTTGAAAAAAAAAATTGTTTCATACAAAAAATTGATTACGTCATAACATAACCCCCCACTGCACAAAAATTCAAGATGGCTCCCATTCTTAAAATGGTCTAAGGTTTCAGAAGGTTCACCCTGCCAAAGGAAACCTTTTTATGTCGTGAACACACGCTAATACAAGGAACTGCAGCAAAACTGTTCACACGTAGGTAATTACTGCTTGACGACATTTTGTCGTGGCGACGTGGTGTGGTTGTGGTTCGACCCTAAGTAGTCTGTGCTTACAATAATTACAATTTTGTTACTAAATTAGAGGTTTCATATCAAAAGCTTTCTGTTGCTCCATTGACATGAATATATGGATGCTGTTAATTTTCTGAATAAAATAAAACAGAATATATAAAATAGATGGTCAAATAATAATAATTTTTATAGGGACAAACATAATAAAACATCAAAAATGTGTAAGCGGCCATCTTGGATCCAAAATCTGATACAGTTTCAAGTTGCGCGGGGCACCTCCGAGGGCTCAGAAATTTTGTATGTAGGGTACAGCCCCCACATACAAAATTTTTGAGCCCTCGGAGGTCCTAGTGAGACGTTACGACATATGACTTAATTATATAAAGTAGAAACTTTTGTGAAGGATTTATAGCATATATAGATAAAAATTTAGAATATAAACATTTCTAAACGTTTTACAAACATTAATAACTGAGTAGCAAACAAATAGTTTTTCGATGCTTCCATGAAGAAAGTGAAATGTAGGCATATTTATGATCTCTACATTTCACTTCTGTTTTGTTAGTCTATGACGAATAATTCCATCGGTTGACAGATCATTCACTCATTTCATTCATTATGGCAGCCGAAATTTTGTAATCCGTATTCAATGAAATCTAGTTACTTACCGATGGAACGTTATTCCTTCATATTTTGCTTTGTTCTTTGAATTACTAGTGCAGTATCTCAACACAAACCAAGGCATTTTTGACTAAGTTGACAGTGTTTTCTTTAATAAATTGTGGGGTGTATTATGCGCGTATTGCTAGCGAGTGACTAATGTGAGGTGAACAGTTATCACTGTATATATGATGAACAGAACACAACTGTGGTATGTGTGTGGCGTCTCTAGTACCGTACATATATATTTAAAGTCTGATTTTTTATTCCGTAGTGCTATCACCCTGATTTGTTTTTGACAGTAAGATTTTGGATTGTAATAAAATGGCGAGCTCACGCGCGACTATTTGAATTTTTTTTCTGCTCGCTATAGTTTCATCAAAACTAACGATAAATCAAAATTGCTATGTCAGTCACTCATGCATGACGCATGACAGACAATATCGCAATATTTATCGACATAGTCGATGCTAACTTCAATGACGTATTTCACTGCCCTAGCTGTTTTACAATACATACATATTCACGCACGCAAATGCAGTAGATTTTTGGTCTCACCTTTTCCCCGCAAATTTTCAGTCCTATTTACAAGGTTTTTTTGGTTCTATTACCTAGACTGTTTGATAAGTACCCGTTTATGGAAAAAAAATACATTTTTTTTTGTATATATGCATTTATTTTTCTACGTAGTCACCTTTTAACTCTATACATTTATTCCACCTATACTCAAGCTTCAATAAACCATCCAAAAAGTATGATTTTGGAAAGTCATTAAAATAGGCCTCTGTGGCGGCAATGACTTCGTCATTTGATCCAAATCGCTTGCCACCGAACCATTTTTTTAGGTTGGGAAACAAAAAGAAATCGCATGGGGCCAAATCTGGAGAATACGGGGGGTGAGACAATAGTTCGTAGCGTAACTGTGCTAATTTAGCCGTCACAATTCTGGACGAATGAGCCGGGGCGTTGTCGTGATGAAACAGTATTTTTTTCTTTTTTAAATGGGGTCGTTTGTCCTTCAACACGGCGTCAAATTCATCCAATAAATTTGCATAGTACTGCCCTGTTATTGTTTTTCCCTTTTCTAAATAGTCAATATGTATAATACCCTGCGAATCCCAAAAAACGGTCGCCATGACCTTTCCAGCCGATGGGACGGTTTTTGCTTTCTTTGGAGCAGGTTCACCCGGTCAAATCCACTGCTTCGACTGCTCTTTCATTTCCGGGGTGTAGTGGTGGACCCACGTTTCGTCCACGGTCACGAAACGACGCAGAAACTCCTTCGAGTTACGTTTGAACACGGCCAAACACTGCTCCGAAGTAGTCAGTCGGTTCCGTTTTTGCTCCTCCGTGAGTAAACGCGGCACCCACCTCGCCGATAGTTTCTTCATACCCAATTTTTCTTCTAATATGTGTTGTACCCTCTCGATTGAAACATTTACAGCATCAACGATTTCTCGAAGTTTAATTCGGCGGTCGGCTAAAACGATATTTTCAATTTTCTTAACCATATCGTCTGTAGTCACCACAACTGGCCGGCCTGGGCAATCCTCATCAAAGACGGTTGTTCTCCCCCGCTTAAACTCGTTATACCTACCAATATCTGACGGTTGTCATAGAAGGAGCAGATTCATGGTAAACCGCTTGCATTCTTACTTTTATTTCATCACATGTTTTTCCTTCCAAAAATAAGAATCTAATTACAGACCGATACTGTTCTTTCTCCATTTTAACAATTTTAAGTTCACGCCTTCACTGAATCGTTGTCAAATGAGAAAAAAAACAAAAGGATACCATTTTTTTTTTATTTTCCCGCCTCTGAAAAATGGCTTAAAAAGGTGGTATACTTATTTGCGGCCAGTGATATTAATATATTTAGAAAACGGGTACTTATCAAACAGCCCTCGTAGGACAACACCCAAAGAGCAATAATGTACCTTATGTACCTAGACCTCCAATATCTTTGACAACACCTTAGTTTCAGTACCTACCTAACTTCTGTTAAACCTTATTTCTCGAGATCTCAACAGATCTTTGACATGAATTATATGTATAAGTAATAAACATATATTAGATAAGTATATACCTAGCCTATCGTAATTAATTTTTTTTCTGTTTTTCCTAAAGGTTGGCTGGGAGAGAATGCATTAGCGTTAAGTCAACATTTGTACCATTGTATTCGATAAAGATTTAATCAATAATAAAAATTAAATAAAATGAATAATAAATGAATCAACATAGAGTTTACAAACAAAACTAATCTAATCCTTTTAGTCAAAGGCTGTGGACACCATCTTGTAAATGCGTGAAGACAGCCTTTAGTCCTATCTCGTAGCTAGATTTGATAGCTGTTTCCAAATAGGATAGGCGTTCCTTTTATCAGCATTCATTCTGAATTTTCACAGACTTACTCCATTTGTACAAAACATTACTATTGATTCGCTAAATCTACTAAATTAGTTATCACCCCTTATTGCTAGCAACACTGAACAGGTCTATGGTAGCTTTACTGACGGAGTTCTGGTAACTCTGTACGTGCCCCTCACGTATGGTGGAGATTTCTCCGGAGCTCTGTTGGAGGCCGTTCCTGACTGGAGGCACTTTTCTTCCATTTACCATTGGTATGTTGCCGTTTGGGGAACTTGTAGGATCTGAAAGAAAAATTGCTGTTAATTTTCTATTGACATGAATTACATACGCATTTACTCCTTTGTTATATCTATATTTTACCGCATTCCCAAAAATATATACCTATGGTGAAGTACTAAATTTCCTATAGTAAATTTACCGTATCGCGCGCGTTTGTTTGGGAAGTACTTATATTTTCTATATTTCATTCATCGGAACATAACATAAATCCAAAGTAGTGGCATTAAATAATAAAGGCCAACAATAAAAAAAAAAACATAGTTTGTGTAGACCTCACCAATGCTAAAAAATCTAAACAGAATTTTAATAACACCGCTCACCATAATGCAGGTTAAAAAAAATAGGTGCCGCTGTCATTTCAGATCTACTAACTTAGTTATCAAAATTTAATTTAGAAATTTTCTACGTGCTCTTACCGTCGTCACCCGCAGTCTTTATCTTCTTTTGCATTCCAACTACACTAGGTCCCTTCGCCAGCGACCAGCTCGGCACAGGAGGCTCCTCTCTCTTGATAGGCTCTAGAATATTCCTTCGAGACCTCATCACCACCGGCAAATCCCCTCTAGAATCCCACCCATTTTGACCATCCCCATTCGGTAAATGATACCCATTTTTACCATTCTCGACTTTATATTTCGAATTTGGTAGATTTTCGTGTGGTAGTTTATCCAATTTGGGAGTTTCTTGAGGCAAGACCGGTTCTAATTTTGACATTTGAGTTTCAACTGTGAATATCTGGTTGTCTTTATCGTTTATAACTGGTTTTATGTCTTCCGAGGTGTTAGTGTCGCTGCTGCTTTGGTGTATTAGTTTGTTCTTAGGAGATAAGGAGTCTATTCGTTTAGGTATTCCGTTTAGTTTTGGCGTTTCGTTCTCTAGGGAGAGCGGTGGGGCCGATGCCATGTATTGGTTGTACATATTGCCTATTAGTTCTTCTGTACGCCTATAACGAAAAGAAAATGTTATTAATTATTTATTTAAATATATTTACTAAATATTTAACAATAAGGATGAAATTAAAATTGATTACTACCTACTAAGTAATATGCTTTGGTGACCTCTATAAATAATTAAATTATTTAATGGTGATCCTTAGGTGAGAATTTGGTTCGATTGCAACATTTGGGTAGTTTCCTTGGTCAAAAATAAATTATTTAGTACTGTTAAGAGAATAGAACGTCACAAAATAATGTCATTTATTTTGAACGTGATTTTAGATTTATTATGGAGAAAAACGAATATTAAGAGCGCTATTTGACTCCAAGAAACTATGACGTCACAGTCCGATATTTCATACAAATCTCATAGAAAATGTTGTTTGACGTTACAAAAAAGGTATCTCATTTGATTTGTTGGAAACTAGCGGATTCAAGAAAAAAAAAGAAATTTCTTTAAATAAATCAGAAGAAGTTGATCTTTCGATTCTATTACCTTGTTAATGGTATAATGACAGTCTGAGCGGCGCCATTGGTGGGATGGTAAGCGTTGGGGCCGAAACTGTCTATGGTGGAACTACCCGTAACCTGCAACATCACGTAGAATATAAAGGACGACGTCAAGTAAGTTAATAAACCTCACAATATTTAACAATTTAAATACCTAGTCAATTCGCTATGTCATCGCCCATAACACAAATAATAATTAAGCCACAAAATATGGCTTAATTAAACGTTTTTAGGCACTTAGTTTACGATCTTCATAAATTATTTTGTAATGTGAATAAAGTCAAGCGCCAATTGACAAATCAAAAATTTAAATATTATGAAAAACGTTTATCTTTACCTCCATAACTCCAATCTGAGTAGTCCTCACGTGATAGGGGAAGTTCTTGTTCGCAAAGACAGGAAGCGTGAGCAGCTGAAATAAGGTATTTAGGTATTTAATACTAAACACTAGCCGCAGCGTTGCACATGTTTTAAAAACTTTTTTGACAATACTGTTTCTTCTCCTATTTGCATGGTTTTTGGCATCCTTGGGTGACCATTGACATGCATGTTATATTTGGAGAAGAAAAAGCGGGAAAGCGCACCCCGGGTTCTGAAGCAGCACAGCTGAGGATGCAACTGGGAACGCGCATAGACGAAGAAGAAGATGCTAGCTTAATATAATACCTATCAGTTTCAGCATATTTATTTACCAATTTATTTTTCTAACAAACATGTCTTACCAAGAACATAATGTGTCCACTAAATGTTATAAATAAAAGCACTGCAGTCACCACGCTCTCTCGCACCCACTTATCTGAAAATAATAAAAATAAAACTTTTGGTAATGAACAAAATTTACATGTTTCCTTCAGGTTGGCATTACAAACTGCCCGCATGAAATCATATATTATCTGTTTAAAATCTAACTTCAGTTTTAGTGAGTAAGATTTTATATAATTTCAAGAAATCCTGGTCACGGTCAAAAATTAATATTTCTGGTCATGGCACCAAAAATTCGAGTGATATCGTAAGTCAGTGTAAAAAATATAATAAAATGTTAATATGTACAAACAAAGTCACATACCTATATATGAGTTAGCTGTAAGTATAAACAGAGGTCCGGAGTAAAACCACAATATTCCACAGATGAAGAATGGGCAGTAGAACATATTCTGTAAAAAGACAAAGTTGATAAATATTGAATGTAAAAAAAAACTTGGTAATTGGTACGATTACCAAGAAAATAGTCAGTTTTATGAATTTTATTAGGCAAAAATTAATCTAATCGAATTGGTATCGGGCCAGACAGAGATTACAGATCAACAGGTACCTACAATCTGATCAGAAAAACATAGCCCACACTCCTGATTTCAGTGGCCAGTTGGTAGCACGCATTACCAATGCTTACACATGTTAGGCAACCCAAGGATTGCAGCCCACAAGTGGCATCAAATATCTTGAGCTTCTTGATGTTCCAGAAGGCACGTTATTAAGCTGTTGGTTCCAGCTATTATAGCTAGATGGCTTTCGTCAAGCTCCATCAGATGGCTTTAGGGAGCTTCTAAATGATGCAAGCGCTAATTGCACATATGCCAAACAGACAAACTACTTAGATATTTGCAAACCTTACCTTCTCAGGATACTTCTTGACTGTGAAGAAAGTAGAGTAAGCAAACACAATCGACGCTATAACGCGCATGACGATTAAACCGTAACCTGCAGGGCTTTCGTATAAGTACAGCACTTCACCTGGGTCGAAGGCCTAGAAAGAGTTAAAGGCTGGTCAGATTTGACAATGAGTCAAAAGGATGCTAAATAAGTTGATTTTAACTTTCAGAGAAAAGTCAATACAAAAAGAGAAAGTCAATTTAAAAACAACTGTAAAATATTTTAATAAATTAAATCTATTAAACTTATCTTTATCAGCCCTTATAACAATGAAAAAAATAGTAACACTAACCTTAGCTTGGTAAATAAACAACACGATGTAAGTGACGATATAACAACACATGAACACCGTCAGCCTGACGGTGAAGCCGACTTTTAACCGACCACGCGTGATGGTGTAGCCTTTAGCCATCAGGATGAGTAGCAGCAAAAATGTTGTCTCTGATATCCCACACAGAAACTGGCCTAAAACAACAAAAATATTTTTATATAAAACCCGTTAAATTACGTCTTTATACCTAACAGGGTAGGTAGTGTCCGCGGCCGTAAGACCCAAAGTTCAAGTTTAGTATGATGATGAGCGTGGAGTTGGAAAAAGAGAATCAAAATAGTCATAGGTTGCTATCTGAATGGCCTATTAACCTGATTCATTTATCACTTATTCCCTTAATCTGTTTCTACGTTCTACACGGAAACAAAAAAAAATGTACTACGTGCTTCAGTAGCTTCTACATATCCACTGTAAAATATGGTGGTTTGTCCCAGACCACCATATTTTACAGTGGACTGACGCAATAGACTACCATACTTCCTGATCACAGCACAAAAACGCAACTTAACCAAGTACTCTAAGTGAAATCCTGATCACGGCACCAAATAACTTACCAACAACTTTAGCTTTGTTCTCCACTCCATTCACAGCGTATTTGACGGTTGACAAACTCTGCATTACCACGCCAGCGTGTTGCAGCACCACAGAGCAGAGAAACAGCTTGTAACTTGAATGTAATAGATGTCGTGACTTAAGTTCGACGCTACACATCACTACAGCTATCATAACGATGACGTAGGCGAATGTGTAGGCTAAAAGCACGGGCAGGACATCTGAAAGAAAATTTTAATAATTATATAAATGTTAAAAGTTTCTTAAAATAACCGTAATTAAAAATAAAGCAGATATTTTCTTTTCAACTTACAAAATTCATCAGCAGAAAAATGTTCATGCCAGAAATCTCCATCTGGACCATTTGTCATTAGGAATTTGTATCCGACATCCAAACCCTGAAAAACGAGAAAAGCATTTCGATACCCATAAATCTAAGTATCATTCATTCAATATATTAATACTGATTAACAGTCCATGTTGGCCTGGGACTGATAGAAAACAAAAAACGTAGAATGTACCAGCTGCTTCTCTTCTCACGCAGATTGTGAAATCGCAAAATGAAAAGGGAATGGGACAAATTAGAATCGTGTCAATAGGCGATGGCTAGCAACCCATCACTACTTTGATGCCACATGCCCACGATCACGCTAATAGTGGCCCTTAAGTCTTGCAGCCCAAGGCTATATCTACCCCGATAGGAATAAAAACGTGATAGTGTAAGTCTTAACAAAAGCCAACAAAATTGGCGAGTGTACGAATACTTAACATTTAACAGTAAAGAGCGACAGAATTTTTATTACTCTTATTTTCGTAAGTGTGAATAATGTAATGCGTGAAAAGCTACTATAAATAAAATAGTGATGTAATTATTGTGATGCCAAAACCCATGTGAAGTAGTTTTCTACTCCGCATGGTTTGAACCCCGTCTACTAAAAATACGATGTTATGAGTGTTCACTCCCTACAAAAGGGGATTAGGTACCTTGCCACTATTGCAGTTGCTGATAGCGATGAACCACCATCGCTCCCGAGCGGACCTGAACCTTCTGGAGTTGTGGCAGGACACTATCAGCTTCTCGACCACGTTCCTCGCGCCGGTGGAGCCCTGACTTGAAGGCTGGGAGTTTAAACGACGGCGGCGGTAACGTTCATACAGTTCGAACGTTGAGCGTTTGATTTTGTGCTGAAATTATAGAATAAATGGTGTCAAAAACCGGCCCAATGAAAAGCGAGGGGCCGAATATGTAACCTTGAGGAACACCAAATTTTAATGCTTATAATTAAACCCTCTTGGACTTAAACTGGATGCAAATATTTCGACAGACCTATAAGTGACACAAATAGTTTTTAACAAAAAAAAGCGACTTCAATTTCTGGTCTTCTTCATCCGTTCCACTTCATCAAAACTTATTTTCTGAACGCAAATGTAATACATTGACAAAAACATCAATATCACTTGTGTGCATATTTATACAGTAGGTATATTTATATTTAAGAATTTGTCTCGATTTCTCGAGGATTTCATCATCAGATCTTTACTTAGTGACAATGGGACTGCAACCTGCATGTAAGGGTTTTCAAATAAAAAAGAGATACGGAGAAGTTATTGAGAAACAAACATTCGAATTGAGAAGCTCCTCCTTAATTTAAGTCACTTAAAAAGAAAATAATTTAGTACTTACACTAGTATTACTTTTGTCATCAAAAAGAATTTCCACATCCTTTAGGTTTTCAAAATGGCTTCCATTACCTCCAACACTCTCCCACAGATCATCTTCTGGCAACACCGTGGTAAAATTCAAATCGTCAGTCGGCAACAATTCGTACCACGTGGTAGAGTTGCTATCCGCAATGGTAGATTTCGGTATCGGCGTGGTAGTTTTGAGGAATTGGTCGTAGTAGGCTGGGTCTAAAGGGGGTTGGAACTTCGTGCCGTTTTTTGGTTTCTTCTGCGGCTTTTTTGTGGATGATGTTTCTGGGGTTGCTGTAGTGGTAGAGCTGGAATTTAAAAATTACAAATTAGTTACTTGATAGGCTTTCATGCTGGTCTAGAAGAAAAGTAAAAACGTAGAATGAATAAGTGCCCTTAACCAGCGGGCATGCATTAGGAAAATGATGAGTCTAGATGAACCAAAACAGGTCTGTCAGGATCGTAGCAACTGGAGGTCCATATTATATGCCTACCGCTGTGGGTAACAGGCGTGATAATATGTATGTATGTAGAATGTACAAGCTAGTTCTCTTGCCACACAAACCGAAAAAGTAAATGGAGAGAATGGGCGAGGATCTGTCAATAGGCGATGTAGCTAGCAAATGTTACTTTTTTATTTTCAATCTTCACACTAAACGTGGCCGTTGGCTCTGTTTACTCCGTAAGGGATAAAGCGTGAAGTGGCGATAAATTGCAAGAAATAGAAGGACCTCCACTAACCAGCACTCTCTTTTTGATGATGATAAAAAGGAAAATGAGATGGTGTAGAGAATACTGATATAGTAATAGTTACAGTGGATGTTAGTATGATGAAGATTAGAGAATAGGTAGGTTTGTAAGGCTAAGGCATAGTGCGTCGACCCCAGATAAGATAGAGATACAGATAAAAATGTATTGCTCTCCAATCAAACAATAGATTAAATACATCGATAAATAAGCAGTATAACATACATATGTGTGTTATATGTTACCGGTTAGATTGGGGAGACCGGAGACTGAAGTAGGCAACGCTTGTATTACAGTTCTCCAGAGAAATGATGGAGTTCTGAGGCAGATGATGACTGATGATAAAAATAAACGGAAAATATAAAGACCCTTACCTCTTCTCAGCTGGCAACTCTTTGTCGTTGTCAGCTCGCTTGATGATGCAGCCGGAGTACTCGGTATCGGGGTACCAGTAAGACAGCTTGATGATCTGGTTCTGGCCGGCTTTGTTGAGGACTCCTTCGCGTTCTTTACAGCTCTGCAAATAAATGAGCGTGTTGACCAAAGTGTAAAAAAGAATATTGTCTTCTGAAAGAGAGATTGTTTCTTCCCTGCTGGTCTAGGAGAAAAGAAAACGTAGAATGTACCAGCTGCTTCTCTTCCCGCGCAGATCGTAAAAACTGATTGAGGAAATGGGCGAAATGCAAATCATGTTAATAGGCGATGCGGCTAGCAGCCGCAAGTAGCCTTTCACCAAACAAAAATCTTGCGGCCCTGGGCTCTGTCTATTTAGAGCCGCAAGACCGAAAATGCTCTGTCTGCCCCATAGGGCCGGCGTACATATGGCGCAGCGCAGCGAATTTTTAACTGTCATAGCATTATCGTATTTGTATGCGTTGAAATAAGATCGAAAATTAATTAACACAGCTCGGGCGGCATCCGGAATTTTGTCGCCGACACTTGTGCCGTACTGTAATTCGTATTCGATCTTATTTCAACGCTTACAAGGTCTATATAATACTTTGGCAGTGAAAATTTTGCTGCGCTGCGTTTCGCCATATGTGCGCCGACCCTTAGAGATAAAGACGTGATAGCATATATGTATGTATGTTACGGACAACTTTTGCGATGACACAAACAGTAAAATCCCAAAAAAAACATGTTAGAGACATTTGCTGTTTTTTTTGACATATGAAAATTAAAAACTAAAAAACAATCTCACTTTACTGCTATGATACACGCTCGGCCATTGACTGTCATCGTCGTAGTAGAGCAGAAGATTCGGGATGCCCATCTCCTTGTCGTACTCTATCAGGTACTCGAACTGGCCTTCCAAGGACAGGAAGCAGAACCTAGCCAGAAACGCCCAGTTCTGTAACAAAAGTAGTTCTTCAAGATGACCTGGTCCAAAGGATATCCATTGCTATACAGGGAGACAACGCAGCAACTTTTGTGGCAGGGACAATCCGGGGGGGGGGGGGGGGGCGATTTTTGGGTAAGAGTTTTTGTCTCTTATATTTTGTTACTGTGTGTGACATAATCTGACTGCCTCCGTGGTCCAATAGTCAAGGCGTTTGCCTTGTGATCCGAAGGTCGTGGGTTCAAATCCCACTGGTAATCATACTTTGTGAAAAGTTGTTTTTAGTCTAGTTAAGATATTGCAGGCTTGAATCACCTTATTATCCGAAAAGAAAGATGATTCCGTGCTTCGGAAGGCATGAAAAGCTATGGGTCCCGAACGCCATCTAGCGTTTGTTTAAACCTATCCTAGGATTGGTTCTGGTCTACCCTTTGAGTTGCGGCAGACGGCACTCGTTCTGTGGAAAATCCAGTATCCTCTTCAAATCACCTAGGTTAGGCAGCGGACCCAGATGCAACTGGGCGGGAATACGCTCGGATGATGATGTGAGTGGAAATAGAGTAGCTTATAAGCGGCCGCGATTATCTTTCTAAATCAAAAATAAAATCGGACTTAGTTGTGATCCCTAGGACATGTCTGAATTTGCAACATAGTGTATTATTTAGCACTATGTGTCTGTTTGTCTGTGCGAATTCGGACAGACAAACAGACAAAAAAGACAAAATTTTTACAAAACATGGTCAGACGACCTCCGGATCACAAGGCAAACGCCTTGACCACTGGACCACGGAGGCAGGCAGTCTCAATTTTGAAGAGCAAATAATTTATAACTCTATATTTTTGCAATTCCTTTTGTTTATGGTGCAATAAAGAGTATTTGTATTGTATTGCATGGACATCGAACTGTGACATCGCTTGACGGCTTGTACATTGCGTGTGAATCTCCGTACTGCTCGCATCTACTTATATTTGTATTGTATTTTCTAATTCAAGAAAGCAACCATTTAAAAGCAGTTTTAAGGTGTTTTACTTCAAAGTCCCTACGACTACCTAACATAAGAAGACCAGCGCATTAAAGTCTTTCAAAAGTTATTTCATATTCTGTTAAAATTGTAAAACCCTCAAGTTTTTTTACTACCATATCCATCTTGACGTAGCGCAGACAGGATCGCGTGCAATATCTATTTGACCAAATTACCTACCTCCTTGGTATTGATCCTGCCTTCCACCCACTTCCCTCGGGCGCCTCCTAGCAACGCCAGGAGTAGGAGACAACTGGTTGCCGGGACCATGTTGAATCGATCAGGAAAGACTGAAAATAATTTTTTTTATACCGGCTGAGTTTTTAACCACCTGCCAAATTTATCGAGCAAGTTCAGTCCATGATCCTGAACTTACTACTTTCCATAAAAACATTTGACGAAAAACTAAAGTAAAAATTTACCTTCCCATAGGTACACATCAGCGCTCTGGCTGAGCGCTGATGTGTATGGGAACGCATTTTGTATGGGAGGACGAAAAACATTTATCGATTTTTCGTGGATACCGACAGCCTAAGTACCCAGTACTATGTTTGTATGGCTAGCGGGCGTGATAGTAGTGACATCTAGAATAATACAGGATTCTGGCTTTCTAGCAGAGTACGCTTTTTTATGGGGTTGTCAGTCCTCTTGTCAATGTCCACACACAGAAAATCTACTTTACTGTACCGACTACCTATGTAGAATTTCGACTGTGTTAAAAAAAACATTTAGAGAAAGACCTGATTTCAGATGCCATCAAATCTTCTATATCAGGTTCATTCTAAGTTTTATCTTTTATCCCAGACAAGTATGGAAGTTTAATAGTAGATATTGGTCATAAGGTCTTTTTTAGTCTCCACTGCAGAAGCACGACCCCCTCTGTACTACAAGAGCCATATATTAGTCAGAGCAGTAAGAGGATTTTGCCTTCACTCCCTACGCTGGCCAGACGGGTTGGAGGGGTCTCACTGATAAGCTTTGCGCCTTCTACGAAATCCACAGGGAGAATTAGATATTGGTATTTCTTATTTTTTATGATAGGTACCTATTGTTTTTGGGGTTCCGTACCCGAAGGGTGCAAACGGAACCCTATTACTGAGACTCCGCTGTCTGTCCGTCTGTCACAGGGCTCTATATCTTGAACCGTAATAGCTAGACACCTGAAATTTTCACCGAATAAGTATTACTGTGACCGCTAGCTATAACAACAAATACTAAAAATAAGATAAAGTTAATAATTAAAGGGGGTCGTCATACAAGAAACGTGTTTCTTCAGCATTTTAAAACATTGTACGGTGGTACGGAACCCTTTACGTTCGAGTCCGACTCGCACTTGCCCGTTTATTTATATCCTTAGCACTAAATTAAGTAATGATCTAAATCGTAATATTTTAACCATCAGTTATAATATAATATAAGACTCAGGCATAAACCATACTACGTTAAGTTTAGTAAATTAATCGAAAAACATAACAAATAAATGGAAATTCACTTATCCTGCCGATCAACCGAAACTTACCTTGAAACTTCGTGTCGTGACGCACTGACCCACTGGGTCAAAACATAATTAATTCTTAATCAACCTATATACGCACTAACAATTAAGTATACTTTCATTACAGTAAAACCTTTATTTTTTAACCTTCATAGTCCCAGAGCTGGGGAAAGGTCTACCACACCCTCCATATCCCTATCGAGTGCGACTTGCGACCAATTATTATCAAAATAATCTAGTCGTCAAACGAACGCTTCCTTGGCCTGCCCGTTTTACATATATGCAACTAACAGCTAATTGTATTATTGAAAATCTTGTCAAAATATATAAACAAACTTACCCATTCAGTGATTACATATTCACTAAAAGTATCAGCAGGTCAGAAAAATATTTCTGTTTAATTTTTGTTGCACGGAGTTAAAGGGCTTGTTTTGGTGTTAAGTTGTGGTTAAGGTTGCTATAGCAACGCGTCGGTTCTTTGGTACATGCGGACTAGCGGCTCAACAGCACTTTCTCGTCTTTGCTTTCGGTGTAGACAGAGTCAGTGGTCACAAGACGTCATATAAATTAAGTGCTTCTATTTTTTTAATCATCATCATTATCAGGTCTTTTTGAGTCTCCACTGCAGGAGCACGACCGTCTCTGGACTACCAGAGCCTTAAATTAGAGCAGTTAGAGGATTTGGCCTACACTCTCCACGCTGGCCAGACTGGTTGGAGAGGTCTCATTGATATTTTTAAACATTGTTTAACTTGTGTTTCCTAAGTCGCCTCCTACGACATCCACACGGGAAGACGTGGAGTGGTCCTATTCTACTCTGCCAGGAACCACACGGCAATTTTTTTAATGCCCATCAATTATTAGGTTTGTCGTGTATAATAATTTTAATTCAGAACCAAGTACTTTATTGTTGTTTCGTTTTTTATTTCCGTGTGAACTATATAGAGCTGTAAAACCATTTTCCTTGTTATGATAACATTTACTTATTTTCAATATGTACTTATACTCGTAGTATAAAATAATAAAATACTTCTTCAACTGACTTCCAAAAAAGAAGAGGTTCTTATGTTCGACATGTAACTATGCAACTAAAATGAATATTTATTCTATTATATTATTAAAGCCCCATTCTCGGACCAACAGTCTTTTTGGTGTGTATACATCAGCTCTGCCCCTCGCGATCTCAACTGCAAAGTGGTTTCCTACGTGGATTGTACTCATAGATAGACAAGTAAACCCGAAGTTTACAATAATCTCCTGTCCTTAAACTTACCTAGTCGTAGCCTCTTAGCCAATGTTTAATAATAAATGGGCTCGCTTGTACTTACCCATTGAATACGGTGTACCGCAGGGCAGCATTCTCGGACCAACACTCTTTTTGGTATATATAAATGAGCTCTGCTCCTTTGCGATTCGTAACTGCAATAGTTTCCTACGCGGATGATACCGCTTTTTTTCGTCTTTGAACATTTACAGTTCGGGTTTAACACCATATCAAGCTGGCTGTTTAATAATTGCTCCAACCTTTTCAATTAAGAGTATAACTCAATTGAGTACTGTTCAATTTTGTATAGAATCTTTATACTAATAAGTCAAATATTTCCTCCAACTGTGGAGGGTCTAGTGTTCTGAGATACAAGCTCTGCTTTGTTCAGATACCAGTCTCTCACAATCTTCTGCTAACCATGTACCTATGTCGTTGTTTTCATTATGTAATGTAAGAAATACAAATGAATTTTTGAATTTCCTATTTTTAAAGGACCTCCCGTGATTAATATTTACGATCTAAGACAGTTTACAGTGTAAGGGTTGGATCTCATCTATCAGCACGAAACAGCACTTTCCTATGCTGCTATCCTTTTCTGTCGCTCAGAACAGTAATTTGCCAGAGCGAGAGAGAGCGACGGAACGCTGCAGCACGGTCAGTGCTGAAGCGTTCCGTCGCTCTCTCTCGCTCTAGCAAATGACGCTTCTGAGCGACAGAAAAGGATAGCAGGAAAGTGTTGTTCCGTGCTGATAGATGAAATCCAACCCTAAATACTTATTTGAGCAAAAGAGATTGTTATCTTAAAACGCTGGCCATAAAGAACGATGTAAAAAGAAAATGAGAAAAGGCTGTTCGACATTCAAATATTTTTTCACTCATTATTGATTCCCGCGTATTGCATATCGTTCATCATCATCATCCTCCCGTATTCCCGGTCGCATCCTCAGCGGTGTTGCTTCAGAGCCCGGGGTCCGCTCCCTACCCTAGGGGATGCGACGAGGTTACTGGTATCATGTTTTTGCCATGTAGGTGAACATTGCAATAAAAGATAACATAAATTGGATATTTATATATTTCCCTAAATATAAACATTAAAAATAACATTTACTTACATTACATTCAAAGGTAGACAACTAAGTTAATAAACCTGGAATGCGGCCGCCACCGAATATATTTGACCTGTGTTGGGCGACGCGGTGCCATCAGGGCAAAAAAGGTACCTTCAATATCTCTGGATGCCAAGTAAAAGTTCCAGAAATTTCCACAATATGTCAAGGTCTACCAACATAGTTGCCGAGCTTTACATTCGACAGTCGCGTCGCAAAAATATACAAAAATGCGACATAATAAAAACGTCCATACATATAATTTTGATCTTTTTAACACTTTCCGAGACACTTCTGATAAATTTATATTTTTGTTGACTCCAGTTGTGTTACTTCCATGCTAGTCTGGGAGAAAAGAAAAAACGTAGAATACACCAGCTGCTTCCTTTCCCGCGCAGATCTTTAAAGCCCAAATCTAGGGAAAATGGGAATCATATAGGTAAATAGGCGATGCGGCTAGCAACCCATCACTATTTTGATTCCTTTTTCCCATCTTCACGCCGAACATCACGCTAAAAGTGGCCTTTGGGTCTCACGGATCTAGACTTCGTCTACCCCGTCAGGGATAAGGACGTGATAGTGTATTTTTATCCGGTTGTGTCCGGGAAGGTGTTAATAACGAGTGTTGCATAGCCGAAACGAGTGCGTAACAAAAATTTATACTTTTTAATCGTAGACAAACCTATAGACGAAATGGAACAAGAAAATAAGTTGGTCCACATTTGACACTTAATATTAATAAAAAAATACCTGTTATTATACTACAGGATTACTTTTAAAACACCGGCAACGTTTTTGGAGCAAGTTCAGTCCGTGATACTGAACAACTTTCCATAAAAACAATTATCGGAAAACGAAAAAAAAAAATCGGCTTCCCATACAAATCGGCGCTCAGCCAAATGGATTTTGTATGGGGGACGAAATTTTTTTATAGAGTTTCGATAATTGTTTTAATGGAAAGTAGTTCAGTATCACGGACTGAACTTGCTTCAAAACCGTAGCCGGTGTTTTAAAAGTAACCAGTAAATTAAAAAAAAACTTTATTGCACCAAACATATAATATAAGGTACAAGATCGTTTATTGTATGTGCTAGTGCTTTCATCTGCGCAGTTTTACGTAATATGTCCTATTGCACGACTATTTTAAAATAACAGCTGGGAAAGTGTCTATTTGCAATTGTTGACCTAATTGGTTGATATTTTAAACCTAGTACTTAGGTCAGTTCGCGTTTAATATAATGAAACGAAGAATATAATAAGAGCGGGTTCACACGAGCGTTGCATCGTCGCAACGCTAAAATGTTGCCGCATTGCCACACAGGCGCTGCGTCGTCGCAACGCAATGATTTAAACGCAGAATATGCCACACGAACGCTGCGTCAACGCGGCTATAATAATTTCTTGAGTTACCTCTTTTTAAATTTAATTACCGGTATTATGCTTCATAACGGACCATAGTTTGCGATACGAATGTATAGTAAGCGATAATCATCGCATAAAAAAAACTTTTTGGAGTAGATGTAATGGTAATGACCGTAATTTTTTTCCTACAAAAATAATAGTATATCTCCTATATTAACGCTCCGTTGTTTCAACGCAGTTCCCTTCCCCGCCTTGTCTCCCTCCCCTCGTTGTGCGTTGCGTCTTGGATCCTCGCCGGGAAGGGCAAAGACGCTCGCAAAGACGGAGCGTCACCACTCAGTCGACGCAACGCCAGACTACGCCCATGTGGCATCGCCCTAACGCTAACGCAACGCGCCGTGTGAACTCGTTCTAAGTATTTAAATCAACAAAAATGCAATCATTCCACATAACACTAATTTTAACGACTTAAATATTGGTTAGACGTAGTTTGTCACATTGTTTTCTACCACCAACTTTATTGTCTTTGTTAATTACGACAAGGTTAGCATTAAAAGATGGTTTCTTATGTTATGTTAAGATTATATATTAACTTCAGATGATTATGTACTGTGGAGTACGTACTGTATATTTTTTATGTCAAATTCACGACAATCAGATGGAAGAGAGCACATATTTAGGGAAAGGTTTATACATATTAGATGCGATAAGCTCTGTCCACTCCGTAAAAGATGACTTGAAATAACCAGCAATATGACAAACGACGACTATCCAATATTTTGCACCTTATATACAAATAATTATTAACAATTTATAATAAAGGCATATTTTACATAAAGTCTTATATGAAACTAAACTATATTCGACGTCAGTCAAATGTATATCTCATGTCTATGTTCTAATAGAACGTAACCAGTATGTTTAACATTTTAAATCAGTACCATAAAGCATACATAAAGATATACAGGCTCTAACGAAATATACTAAAACTATTTTAAGGGTGAATTCAGTCCATGATACTGAACAACTTTCCCCAAGGAACATGTGTCGAAATAAGAAGAATATTTTTTGGCCTCCCATATCGGATCAGCTGATCCGTCATCTTGTATCATCATAATTTCAGCCGCACAACGTCCACAGCTGGACATAGGCCTCTTCCAAGGATTTTTAAAATGACCGATCTAGAGCGGCCTGCGTCCAGCGCTTTCCAGCGACCTTGGTCAGATCGTCTGACCACCTTGTAAGTGGGTGTCCAACGCTTCGCTTGCCAGTACGTGGTCGCCATTCGAGAACCTTTCTGCCCCATCGGCCAACGGTTCGTCGCGCTATGTGTCCCGCCCACTGCCACTTCAACGAGCTAATCCGCTGGGCTATATCATCTTGTATGGGAGGCCAAAAATTATTATTCATATTTCGATATATTATATTCCTTGGAGAAAGTTGTTCAGTATCATGGACTAAATCCACCTTTAAAATAGTTTCAGTATATTCTATTAGACCCTGTATAAGGTATTTTTTATTGAATGCAAATATTTGAAGGACAAGTTCAATGTCACTGAACAACTATGCCCAAAAAACTTGTATCGAAATACCAAAAAAAAAAGGTTTGCACTTCCCATAATACCCTATTATATATAACGTCTAACAATACATACTGAAACTATTTCAAGGCTGAATTCAGTCCGTGATAGTGAACAACTTTCCCCAAGGAACATATGACGAAATGTAAAAAATAATTTCTGGCTTTCCATACAAACTCGGATCAGCTAATCGGTCAAATAGCATGGGAGGCCAAAAATTTATTTTCATATTTCGACATATGTTCCATGAGGAAAGTTGTTCACTATCACGGACTGAATGTACCCTTAAAATAGTTGCAGTATATTTTGTTTGACCCTGTATATCACTTTACTATCACTACAATTTGTGAAATAAGTATATAAAAAAAATCGTATTTCGATATACATTCAATAGGAAAAGTTGTTCAAAATGATGGACTGAACTGGCTCTTAAAATATGTGTATTCAATTAAAAAGGACCTTACACAACGTGTTAATGTACTAACGCAAAACCTTTCAGATGGATGGAATAACTTTTGTTCTAAAACTTTCAAGAAACCTAAAAAAAAAAAAATTTTGTATTTTCATACAAATCACACAAACTGATCAGCTGATCGAGTCAATTTGTATGAAAATCCGAATTTTATTTTTGGCAATTTGGGAATGTTGTTTATATAATAAAATTCGTCAAAAGTTTCATGGGCTGAGGTTTTGCGTTAGTTCATGAACACGTTATATATGCAGCTAAAAAAAAAAGTTAATATAATAGTAATATTATCGCTAATCGACTCGAAAGAAGAAGAATATGCAGCCCATTTCATGGTAAGCAGATCAATATATGGACTGAACTTGCTACTGAATTTTGCTAGTTCAAAAGTCTGCTTACATCCCAAGACTCATCCTGAACCTCCTGTCTCAGTTTCTATACATTGATAAATACAGTTGTTCATAATACATACAGTTGTTCATAAGAGAACAGCTCACTGGCACTCCTTGAGTACCTGCAGCGACTTCCTGAACAACTCCTGCTGGGCGCGCGCGTGCTTGATCTCCAGTTCTGCCAGGTCGATTAAACTGTGGATGTAAAACATCACAAATACATAATCTAACAAGTGTATTTGCTAAGCAAATTAAAAAATCCCCGACTGTCAAGAACGCCATCTAGTAATAAGTAGCTGAACTACCGATACGACTTGATATCCGTAGCGCCATCTATTATTTGCTAGAGAAAGCCCTGACTTTCAAGCGTTAACCGCCAATAACTTTTAAACGGCCAAACCGATTTTCATCAAACATAGCTAAGAACCACCGCAAGGGAACATGCTTTCACGTGAAGAAACCGCATCGAAATCGGTCCATCCGTTGGAGCGCTACGATGCAACAGACAGACGGACACAGACCGGCAGATACCTCAGGCGGTACAGCGGTGTTGGTCAGACTTATAGCTTGTTTGTGACAAGGGATCAGTAAGTACAAAGGCGGACTTATCCCCGACAGGGATATCTTCCAGTCAACCTTGAATTGATAGGAGAATTTACAACACAGGATAGGGGGTTTTCATTTTTTCTTTCGTGTGTGGCCAGGCATCTGACGTAGACGTAGTCTTGACGACTGCCATACAATAGTGGTATTAATGGTAGCTGGTAGGTTGTAGGTCTCTTCCATTTGCCTCTCTCATCTGCCAGCTGATTTACTTCGCTGTACGACACGACATTCACCTTCACCTTTATCTCTTTAAAGCCTTAAAATTTGCCTTTGACTTTAAGATCTCAAAGTCACCAGAGGTTACTTAGCGGCCTTGGAGTATTGGTCTACCAGGTTTATACAAAAGCTTACCTCTTCTTAAAAGCCGCCACTCTTCTGGTGCGGAAGTCGAGCAACTCTTCTCTTGCTCGAGCGGAAAGTTGCTCGAAACGAGCACACGCGTCTGCTTGTGCTTGCTCCGCCTGTGAATAGTTAATCAATCAAATTTTGACTTCGACTTAAAACTCGAAACCGTGAAACCGATTTGTGTGTGGTTTTAACACCGACCACCAATTTAACGTCAACTCTCCTTGTGAATCATTTTTGCACGACATATTACTGCATAGTCCTTTAGTCGCCTCTTAGGCTTGAAACTACGTCAAGCGGACGCCCGGACGGGTCCCGTCCGAGAGGTCCGCTTAAGGTGAAGTTAGAAGCAAATGACCTTGAAGTGGCGCCCTCATTTGAAATAAATTGTTAAATGTGGTATAAATTTCCATATTTCGCAATGTTAGGCACTAGATAGCCCTTTAAATTATTTTATGAACAACCGTTGAAAGTATTTACATTAGTCCAAAAGTGGCCATTTTTGGCGGAGGCAAGTTTTAAAGCTAGACGGATCACTATTAATAGTTTCAACGGCAGTTCATAAAATAATTGAAAGGGCTTCCCGTCGATCTAGTAAAACCTAGATAGATAGATAACAAACTATTTTATGAACCATACAGTTTAAATTTTAAAGTGAGAGAGTTTAAAGCTTTAGTTTCTATTTTTGCCAAAAGTGGCCGTTTTCCGTATTATAGGTTTTACTTGATCAAAATTTTAAATGATATCTCCGTTTCCTTTTAAATAATTTATTTCAAATGGGGGCAGCACTGGACTCCATGCTTCGTCTTAATTCATTATTTCCTATTAACATGATTTGCATTTTCGAATTGCTATTCATTTAAAGTAATAAATAAATACTTACACTCTTAACTCTTCCAGGCCTATACATATACGAAACTTGTGTTTTTGTCATCAGTAATAAGCACCTGTTCAGAAATCGAGGCGATTATTATAGCTATAGGTGTTGGTATCCGGATCGCCTGCTCTTGCCTGCTTGTAGAACTGTCATATGTTCTAGAGGTCGCGTTACTATGTGCCTTAAAATATGTAATAGAGTTCCTGATGAATTCAAAAGCCTACCTAATAGACTTTTTAAAAGGAACCTTCATGATTGGCTAATTGAAAAAAGTTTTTAACAATATTAATGAATATTTAGGACCTAATCGCATTTTATTTTCACAAATTGTATTCCGTAAATTTTCTATACTACTGGCAATACGCATGATGACTGAGAAAAACATTTTTGGCCCACCGGTTAGATTATTAAAAAATATTGTACACGTATTTTTCCTTTTCTCTGAGAAACAATCAATAACGAAGATACAGCGCATTTAAATTTCCCATGACGTCACGCTTTCGTACGATTTTTACACATCGGTGACGTCACAAGCCCCCACTCTGGAACTTTGGTACTCTGTATCTTTGTGAATTTTTACTTTTTGGATAAACTGAAAAATATGGGTACATTATTTTTGGATAATCTAACTAACGGAATAATTAGAATAATACTTTTCTTACCTAATTATCCCTATTGTATTGTATTTTTTGGCATTTGTTGAATAAGTATTCTGTTATAGATAATTGTACAAAAAGAATTCAGTACCTACTAACCTATTTTTTGCATGCTGGAATCGGCTAAGTGTGCGATCCTGTATAATGTAATCCATCTATTGTACGACACTTATGCAAAATGAAAATTCATTTAATTTCAATAGGTGATACAGGGTCTTACATTACAAAAATAGGATCAATTAAGACATGATTCCTTAAGATCCTCGCCAATTCTCCCTCTGATTCATCAAACGTCAAAATGTATAAATAAAATAAATAAATAAATATATAGGGACAAATCACACTGATTAAGTTAGCCCCAAAGTAAGTTTAAACTTGTGTTATGGGATACTAACTTAACGATACTATATTTTATGATAAATACATATATAGATAAACACCTAAGAGCCAGGACAATTTGAAAAAGGCCATTTTCTAACTTGCCCTGGCTGGGGATCGAACCCAGAACCTCCGGATTAGCGGTCTAGCGTGTTAACCATTACGCCACGGAGGTCGTCGTATGATGCAATCATTGGGCTTGAAACTACGCCAAGCGGACAACCGCTACGGTTTCAGTCCGTCTCTGTCACACACCCTACGTGCGATAGAGATAACTGAAACCGACGCTGGCCACGTGTCTCTGTTGCACGAAGGGTTTGTGACAGAGACGGACTGGAACCGTAGCGGGTCTCCGCTTAGCGCAGTTTCAAGCCTTAATGTCCCTTTTTTTTCTCTCTAGACTCTTTAACTAGACTGCAGAGAAGCGTGCTTTACCTCTTGTACTTCCAACGGCTGGTGAGAGCACAACAAATGTGTGTAACATTAAAACACAGACACATTCATAAATACGTTTAGGGATGTCGACAATTAAGTCTGTAGACCTCGCCTTATTATGAGAGAAAAGAAAAATAAAGGCCTATTCCAACCGTAGTCGTATCCGCTACCGCCGTGGGTAACGATATCCCAATACTCAAAACCGTCAGTTGCTAGAGCGAGCGAAAAGCCGCGGAATCGACTATGCTGCCGCATTCCGTCGCTCTGTCTCGCTCTAGCAAATGACGGTTCTGAGCGACTGAAAAGGATAGCAGCATAGGAAAATTCTGTTCCTGAGAAACATAGCGGTATTCGCTACCAGAGGCGGTAGCGGTCGACGACGCTCGAGCTTTCAAAGTTTCGCGGAGTTTTCAAGCGGTACGTCGCGTACCGCTGCGGTATACGGTTCTGGTTTAGCGACAGCTGCGGTATACCATACCAAGTACCCGGCATGATATCGCTCGGGTGTTACCGCTACCCACGGCGGTAACTGATACAGATAAATTAAATTTCTGTAGCGCGATAAATTTAGCTCTACAAACTTAGTTGTTAACCTTTAACCAAATGACATTAATACAAACATATTGCAATAATAATTAAATTTTTAACAAACAAAAAAACGACCGACTTCAATTTTTTTAAGGAGTTTCTCCCATATCTCCAGAGTTCTTCATCATATCTTCACCAAATTAAAATGGGACCAACTTGGTAGTAAAGGCTTTCAAATAAAAAAGAATCATCAAAATCGGTTCACAATTGGCGAAGATATCGCGTAACAAACATACATAAAAAAAATAAAAACAAAAACAGTCTAATTGATAATCTCCTCCTTTTTTGAAGTCGGTTAAAAACAACTTTCTTTATATCGATTAAAATAAAAATAAAAAGATATCACTATTAATAATTGCATATAATTACTTAATAATTTTGAAATAAACACAAACATATGAACAAAACAAAAAAGGTGTAAGTACAAAAAAAATATTACTTTAATCTTCGATCAACAATACAACTAGATACAAAATTCTGTTTACTTGAATATCAAATAACATTCAAATGTACTTAAAATAACCCTTATGTTATTTTGTTTTTATAACCATGAGGTGTTTTTCTCCTTGACTGAAATAAACAAAATAAGCCGTTATATATTTTTAAATAAACGGGCAAGTGCGAGTCGGACTCGTACATGAAGGGTTCCGTACCTCCGTACAATGTTTTAAAACGCTAAAAAAACACGTAATTTGTATGACGACCCCCATTAATTTTTAACTTTTTTTTATTTTCATTATTTGTTGTTATAGCAGCCACAGTAATACATAATCGGTGAAAATTTCAAGTATCTAGCTATTACGGTTCAAGAGATAGAGCCCTGTGACAGACGGACAGACAGACAGACGGACAGACAGACAGACGGACAGACGGACAGACAGCGGAGTCTCAGTAATAGGGTGCCGTTTGCACCCTTTGGGTACGGAACCCTAAAAAATAAGCCCAGCGCCGAGAGTGCGCTCATATTTGGAGAGCCGTATTTTTTGCACCGACCTCGATATCTAGCTGTATTGTTGATCGAAGACATTAATAATTAATAACTCTATAATATGATATTATTGAGCGATAAATTGAAAATAAAATGGAATCTCAATTGACTAACAAAACCTAAAAGCCTTTAACACCAACATAAAATACTTACAGCATGTACGTCCTTGTTCTTCGCCCTAGCCTTCTCCAGATTCCTGTTGGCTGCCTCGTAAGCCGCTAAACATCTGCAATAAATATTAATACGCTTTTATTTGCTTCACTTGTATGTCTGTTTGTAACGGAATTTTCCGAACGCGATTTTCACCCACTTCAAAAAGTGAGATCAATTCGAAATTTTGCACACATATCAATGGCCGATAACAAAACAATAGTTTAATAAGTTTGTCCCATTAATGGACCACTATTTTTTCGTTTTTTTTTAATTAAAAACATTGACGACCTCCGTGGCGTAATGGTTAACACGCTAGACCGCTAATCCGGAGGTTCTGGGTTCGATTCCCAGCCAGGGCAAGTTGGAAAATGGCCTTTTTCAAAGTGTCCTGGGTCTTGGGTGTTTATCTATATATGTATTTATCATAAAATATAGTATCGTTGAGTTAGTATCCCATAACACAAGTTTAAAAACTTACTTTGGGGCTAGCTTAATCAGTGTGATTTGTCCGTATATATTTATTTATTTATTTATTAGAAAAACTAAAAACACGCCATTATAGTAAGCGATCTGACCAAGGTCGCTGGAAAGCGCTGGACGCAGGCCGCTCTAGATCGGTCATTTTGGAAATCCTTGAGAGAGGCATAGGCCTCTCATGGACATAGGTCCAGCAGTGGACGTTATGCAGCTGAAATGATGATGATGATGATAGTAGATCAAACTAAAAAAATAAAGTTTTAAAAAACTTAAAAGTACATGTACATACGTCACAGTAGATTGAACCAAAAAATGAAAAGTAAATGATAGTTGAAAAAACATAAATTTCATTGTAACGATAGAGTGATTAACGACAAAATTTATGTCATTGTAAAAAAAACCGGTCAAGTGCGAGTCAGGCTCGTAAAAGGGTTCAATTGCACTAACCTGAGTCGTCTCACTAGGACTGCTTTGGCTGCGTGTGCGTCTCTCATGTAGTAACGCAGAGTATCCGCTAACTTCAGGTCTTGGTCCGATGCCATGCGACCTTCGATCTTCTGCAATAGGAAATACAATTCAAAATACAAATAGAGATTTGTTCTTTTTCAAATTTCAAATGTTAGATTAACCACGTGATGTTTTAAAATAAACGGGCAAGTGCGAGTCGGACTCATACATGAAGGGTTCCGTAACACCGTACAATGTTTTAAAACGCTGAAGAAACACGTTTCTTGTATGACGACCCCCTTTAATTTTTAACTTTTTTTTATTTGTTGTTATTGTGGTCATAGTAATACATAATTGGTGAAAATTTCAAGTATCTAGTTAATGCTATTATACTCGTAAAGATCAAGTTAAAAACGCTAAAAAAAACACGTTTCTTGTATGACGACCCCCTTTAATTTTTAACTATTTTTTATTTTTAGTATTTTTTGTTATAGCGGCCACAGTAATACATAATCGGTGAAAATTTCAAGTGTCTAGCTATTACGGTTCAAGAGATAGAGCCCTGTGACAGACGGACAGACAGCGGAGTCTCAGTAATAGGGTCCCGTTTGCACCCTTCGGGTACGGATCCCTAAAAATTGGCAATGTGTAGAAAAGGGCCACTCCACACGGGGAACTAACATCATTACGGCGAACATACTTGTATAACCATCTTTTGTAAACCCTATTCAAAAGCAAATAAAGGTTTCATTCATTCAACACACATGCCTTTGATTTATATAAGGTTAAGTTTTTCATTTCCTATGTATTGTATTGCGTTATAGATGCAATAAATAATTTATCTATCTATATATGTCCAGCAGTGGACATTATGCGGCTGAAATGATGAATGATAATAGGCATGATGACTGAAAAATTATAATTGGCCCATCGGTTAGATTATTAAAAAATATTGTAAACATATTTTTTCTTTTTTCTGAGAAACAATAAATGACAAAGATACAGCGTATTTCAATTTCACATGACGTCACGCTTTCGTACGATTTTTACTTTTTTTGATAAACAAAAAAATACGGGTACATTATTTTTGGATAATCTAAGTAACGAACTAATTAGAATAATACTTTTCTGACCCAGTCATCATCCCTATTAGGACTGGGACATATGGTGAAATCAGTTGCGTACCCTGCACTTGTCGAAAGTCTCGCTGGCTCTGGTCAAGAACCTCTCGGTGGGCGGCTGCTCCCGCGTCGCGAGCTGGGTGATGCACGACGACAGCTTAATGTGGGCGTCTGCCACTTCTGCCGACAAAAAATAAATAAATAAAATAAAATAATTTATTTTGGTAAATTGTGTTACAATTACAATAATCAGGTGTTGGTGTAGAGAAGAGTGGACTGTTTGTAGGTAATAAAACTTGGTCCTTTTGCTTGACTTGGATTTTAATTGCGACACATAACTTATTACACACCCGTACATTAGACGAACGAAACCAGAGAGAGAGAACCTAGATGTTATAGAGCCGCGATAGCGACGCGAAGACACCCGAAGCCGGCACTCGACGTGTTGGCTCCACCTACTTCGTGAAGTACTCGTATATCTGTTGATACGCCCGTACTCCCGATGCTTGCGCGCCGAAGTCCGTCGTATCGAACAGAGATATGGGATATATTGTTCTGAGGTATCTTCTAACTTCGCGAACTTGTAGCTTCTATCACTTCTATGATGCCAATGTGGATGCCACAGACGAATGTGACCCGTATGAGCGTTGTTACAAGGGTCGATGTAGGTTGAAGCTGATGCGATGCCTGACAAAAATGGCGGTTCGTGTGTTGGAATGCTTGTTGTGTCGAATCCAAGTTGTGTTTTTCGTATTTATGCAGTAGGTAGCTTGATATGCAATGCAAGTCTATTGCAGAGTTCCGATGCGTAGTTGCGTAGCTTAGCTGTTGCGCCCCAACAGAAAAATTGCTGCTGCCGCATGGCGTGGTACACTGCATACGCTGCCCGGTCTTGCACTTCTGCTAACTCCTGAATAATCCGGTTGAGTAGGACCATGTAGAGAAGAGTGGACTGTTTGTAGGTAATAAAACTTGGTTCTTTTACTTGACTTGGATTTTAATTGCGACACATAACTTATTACACACCCGTTCATTAGACGAACGAAACCAGAGCCCGTGAGAGAGACATTTTTATTTTTTAAATTTTATGTTGCTTTGCCAACAGTTGGAGCCTACTTTAAAGTAATAAAATACTTGTACTAGTAGGTAAAAAAAGGACAATATATTGTTAGGAAACTGGGGTTCGGTATTTGGAAAGAAACGCCAAACTTCGTATGAGAGTTTTTATTCACTACGGAACCCTAGGTTGACACGTGAAGATGGTATTCCAAACGTCCAAGGTCCAAGTCGCGTAGCAGCAGAGGTCCAGGTATCTCGCCAAGGTAGTCGCAGGTACTTCCACTTGTCGCACTAAGGTAGGTTTCTTTCGCTTCGAAGTGATCGCTTTGATAGCTCGTATTGAACTGAATGCAGCACCCACGATTCGCTATTTATATGCGCCATCGAAAAGGTCCACACTAATCTCGAATATTCTACATAGTCGACGAATGTGTTTCGAAGCATCCAGGCGCCGCGTATGTGTGTGAGTGTAACATGGTCAAGCAACTCTAGACTTTACGACACAAGACATATGGGCCAATTTGGCTTGCACCATTCTATCGTAGTATTCGTTCACGAATATTGTTCGGGAAGATTCTATCTCGTTGGCGACAATATTTACATCTCCACGCGGAAAGTAAATAAGCATACACATATTTCTTCTTCGTCTAAGCGCGTTCCTGGTTGCATCCTCAGCTGTGCTGCTTCGAAACCCGAGGTGCGCTTTCCCGCTTTTTCTTCTCCAAATATAACATGCATGTCAATGGTCACCCAAGGATGCCAAGGACCTTGCAAAATTGATAAGAAATAGCCGGAACAGTTTGAATGATTTGGCGATAGTTTTAGGACCGGCCGCCTGCCTGACGTCGACCCTCTTTGGGAACGTATTTCTGCGAAAAGTTTTACAACCGGCCGCCGCCCGACGTTAACACTCCTTGGGAATGCAATTGTAGCACGAGACGTTTCTACTTAGTCCTTTAGTCGCCTTTTACGACATCCACAGGAAGAGATGGAGTGATTCTATTCTGACCCGGAACCACACGGGTAACCGTATTGCTCACAATGTAACGTATTAATTTACGATAGTTTATAATGTAACCACGCAAATTAATACATTATATTGTGGGCATTATTACATAAAGCTTGTTTTTTTTACTGACGCTACCCCTCGTCGTGTCGTGAGATCACATCTTATTAGCGCGAACAGGTAGTACTCGTTTACCATCGAAATATAATTCTCCTGAAACCTAACGCTCCTACATTCACCGCTTCGATGCTGATTACATTTACGCAAACAAACGAACAGTGATTACAACGAAACACTCGAACGCACACATAGACAAAGATGCATGCGATTGGTTGCGACAAGGTCACGCGTCGTCGTCGGTCGGGTGGGGCAGTCAACGCAACGAGCGGTGAGATATAACGCGCGGATGGTACCTATTATGCAGTACGCTACGCTAAAATAAATAACCTTGTTTACGTGTTACTTTTTTTTTAATAACTCATTTTCATGTCTGTATGGCTTCTTTCTACACCACTTCACGGCACATGACGGCATTTTTAATGAATCGATTATCGCAAAAACACAGCAATATTCTCAAAGGAAACTTCTTGCGACGCAACCCCACGACTCGAGTGTCACGGCAAACTGTCGCGCCGCGCGGTTCATATGATAAGCCCCGCCCGCCGCGGTACATATCGCGTGGAATGATTTTTCGGGATTACTTACGATTCTAGAGAATTATTGTTCGTAGTCGTTTACCCTTGTGTTGGCCACATACACACGTTTATAAAACAAACCTTTGTGTTTCGTAGTCATCCGGTCCACTTTAGCCACGGCCTCCTTAAGGTGCGAGTAGTACTCCTGCAGGAAGGCGGTCTCCTGCTCGAAGAAGTCGTTGACGTCGCGCACCGTCGCGCCCAGGTAGATCTCGTCCGTGGTCGTGGTCATTGATCGCATCTGTACAAAAGAATTAAAAATATCTCTGTAGGGTTGGTGAGGAACTGGTTATGATGAAGCGGAAGCGAAAGTGTCAATGGAAATTCTTCGTAGCTACACAATATACAGGGTGACTTTTTATCCACCAGCCAAATTTTTTGAGCAAGTTCAGTCCACGATACTGAATTACTTTCTATAAAAAATGTATTGAAAATAGATAAAAAAATTTCGTACAAAATCAGTTGGGCTGAGCGCCAATCTGTATGGGAAGACGAAATTTTTTTATCGTTTTTCGTTGTTTTTATGGAAAGTAGTTCAATATCATGGACTGAACTTGCTCCAAAAGTTTGGCTGGTAGTTAAAAAGTCAGCTTGTATACATCGTGTTAATGAAAGAACGCAAAACCTCTCAGATAGTACCTCCGCCCATGTAACTGAACAACTTTCACGAAACTAAAAAAAATAATTTGAATTTTCATACAAACTGATCACCTGATCGAGTCAATTTGTAGGAAAATCCGATTTATTTTTTTTGGATTTCGTGAAAGTTGTTGAACAAAAGTTGTTAAGTTTCATGGGCTGAGGTACCATCTGAGAGGCTTTGCGTTCTTTCATTAACACGATGTATTTATACGAGTAGACACTACACTTTATTCGCATTTTAGAAAACGTTAATACGCAGGTGCGCGATGAAGATTCTTAACTCCATCCTTTATAAGAAAAAATTATTCCTAAAAAAAATTGTTGTTAAAATTAACGTGACACACACACATTACTATAATATTTATGCTGTAAGTGGGTAAGTCACGTCTAAAGTCAGCTACTGTCCGACATGTGTCATCCTAGCTCGAGAAGTCTTCGTGTAGGCGTCGCGTATCACATTCGCCCTGAGGAAGTCCTCCGGATGAGGTCGAAACATGTCGGCCAGTAGGTGGCTTGTGACATCAGTTACCCGTTTATATCATGTAGAAAACAAATAAAAGACATTAAAATATTGCATGACAGAAGTGAACCTTACCAGCCCACCGATAAGGTCCATTCTCCCCCGGGGCTTGGCGCACAGGTCCTGCTCGTACTCCAGGAACACCCTGAGGTGCGAGTCGCTGCGGAACACGGGGTGCGCCGCCAGCCGCTGCAGGAACACCTCGTGCATGGCCACCGTCTTCTTGAACGTCGCCAGGTATTCACTAAGAGGGACAAACGATACACAATAAGTTTTACTTGTTTACCATGTCTCTCACAATATTATTATTAGTACCGGATCATATGCCGCCCCTTGTCCAGTGCATTCTAGCATGAGGGGGACGAGTTAGTGCTTGGAACATCTGAACATCTGGCGAGGGGGGGGGGGGGGGGGGTTGGTGCTTGTTACAAATAAGAGTCTTAAGGTAAGGTTGGAGGAGGATGGTGAAATATACATATTACTAGGAAAACAAGAAGCTTTTATCTGAAACAATGAACTTATGGGGATCGTGAGATCAGGTCATTGGTGCCGTAGTTGATTGAGCCCTAACCCTACACGGTAGACCCTGTGGTACTATTTGAGCTATAAATAAAAGAATGGACTGTAAAATTCAATATAGGTATAATATTAGTTAAAGGTATATAACAAAGGACGCGCGTATCGGTCAGTGAGTCGTTTTGCCGAGTGAGGACCGCTGGCCGGCGGCCCAGTGAGGCAGCCGCCCCGCGCCTCCCGCGATGATGTCGTCGCTTGTCCGCGACAGTAGTATTTAGTCATTAATGGTGCCATAGTAGTAAGTACATTTTCATCTAACTTATGTCAGTATGTGGAGTTTCAGCTCAATCGAATAATGAGAAGTGGGTCTAATTTAGCTTGCAAGATTTGATTACGGACACACAGACAACGGAAGAGGTAAAACTAAATACAAGCTTGTAAAAATTCTTTGGCGAAAGGACTCTTGGAGGAATAAATTTCACAAGCTGCCCTGACACGGCTTTTAGAGACCAAACCACAACATTTATACCTACAACCAGATAGTAAAATAACTTTTTACAATTCGACCGACTATCGTTTAGCCAAAACTAAGCATCAAATCATAAGCAGGTGGTTTTTTATACAATTAAGAAGGCATATGCCTTCTTAATTGTATAAAAAACCACCTGAATTCAACATAAACTCACTCTTCAAGCTCCTCCTTCATCTTGAGGAACTCCTCGCGGGTCAACGCCCCCTCGCCCTCCCCCAGCCGCTGCAGTTTCTCCCGAGACGCATCGAAGTCCGGCCTGGGAGGCGCCGGTGGTATCTAAATGAGGAGAAACATCATTTTAAACAAAACAAAAAACCACCCAAGACACAAGGCAATTTTTTTGTTTTATAATTTTTTTTTTCCTAGGCTTCAGTTCACTTAGTATGACTATGCCAGTCTCATGGAGGACTTTGTTTGGACTGGTGTTGGTTGTCATGTCGATGGTGTGTGTATTAATAACTCTCGTATGCAGACGACATGTGCCTGCTTTGTCCATCTATTGGTGCGCTGAGACAGCTCCTGTCCATTTGTGAGTCTTATGCAGTGGCTAATGGGCTCAGGTATAACGTTGAAAAGTCTCAACTTATGATTTTCAAAGCCAGAACGTTGACATACGGTGATATACCCAACATAAGCTTGTGTGGCAGTCCGCTGTGTAGGGTTGATAAGTTCCTGGGTCACTGGATCACCGAGGACTTGAAAGACAATATCGACATTGATAGGGAACGCAGGTCGCTGGCTGCCCGGGGCAACATGCTGGCTCGCAGATTTGCACGTTGCACAGTACCGGTTAAAATAACGCTTTTTAAAGCGTACTGCCTGTCTTTTTACACGTGCAGTCTATGGGTCAGTTATACGGCTCGGGCATACAGCGACTTGCGAGTCCAATACAACAACGCTTTCAGGGCGCTGTTAGGGATGCCGTGGCGGTGTAGTGCGTCTGGAATGTTTGCGGAAGCGCACACTGATGGTTTCTCAGCCATTGTTTGTTTGTTTAATTCCTTTATTGCACAAAAATTACATTTAAATATACATTATTTAATACAAAGGGAAAAAGAAATAACTTGTACAAAGGCGTACTTATCCCAAGAAGGGATCTCTTCCAGTCAACCCAGACTTCAAAGGTTACATATTTTTGGAATGGGTGGAGTGTCAATATAAATACAAAGAAATTTTGAAAATCCTAATACTAACTTAAAATTATAAAATCTAAAATACTAAAAAAACATAAAAACAAATAAAAAAGATATGACATATTTATAAATCATCATCATCATCCCAGCCCTTCTTCCGCCCACTGCTGAGCATAGGCCTCTCTTCGTCGACGCCACCCATCTCGGTCCTGTGCTGCTCTCATCCAGGTGCGACCCGCGACTTTGGTTATATCGTCAACCCATCGCATACTAAAGTAGAAGACGTTGGTATAACGGTGATGAACTTAAAGTGGAACTGGGCAGGACACCTGGCCCGACGGAGTGATGGCAGGTGGAGCAAGGCTCTGACCGAATGGTGGCCCAGAACGGGTGAGAGAGGCGTCGGGCGTCCGCCGATATTTATAAATAAATAAATATTTTTATATAATACATATACGAGTATATAAGCATATGTATGAAATAAATATATAATATACTAAATATAAACACTTATTCGCTTAATGAATCTACTGAATGCTTATAGTATTTTCTCAGTCGGTTTTTAAAAGACCCAATAGAGGAAGCCATTTTAATGTCAACAGGAAGAGCATTCCACAGCCGAGCGGCAAGAACCGAAAACGACTTGGAATACTGCCATTAATATTGCCATTATGAGGAAGAGATGTGCTTCCATAATGACGCGCCTACGCTGCAGCTCTAACAGCATCTTGATGGTGTTTATAGACAGATGGGACACTCCGATGTGGGGCAGATGGATACATCTCCATAATCCTTGTTACTAACAATAGTTTTTAAGTAATCAATGTTACTAACCCGATATGGACATGGTCTGAATTAAATTTTATTATTAGTATTAGAAAAAAATTATATTAGAAACCTCAATATCATTTTTGAACACCTATGCATAGATACCGCATACGTAAAGGTTTGATGAAAAAAAAATTGAGTTTCAGTTCTAAGTATGGGGAACCCCCAAATTTATTGTTCCTTTTTCCATTTTTGTGTAAAAATCTTAATGCGGTTCACAGAATACATCTACTTACCAAGTTTCAACAGTATAGTTCATAAAATTTCGGAAAAAAGTAGCTGTGACATACAGACAGGACAGACAGACAGACATGACGAATCCATAAGCGTTCCGTGTTTTGCCATTTGGCTACGGAACCCTAAAAAGTATACGGCTTCAGCCATGTGTGATAGTGGGTTGCTCAACATTATGTTAGGTTCACCATTGCACATTGACAGCCCCGTTATAAATCGTAGGTGGGTTATACTGGTCACATTCCAGCAACCCGCTCAGACTTGTGTAACTACATACATGTCGTATGTAGTTACACAAGTCTGAGCGGGTCACTTTCCAGGCAATTTCAAAAAGGCCATTCCATTTTCTTGCCCTGGCTGTGGATCGAACCCAATAACTCCGAGTGGCAGTCGCCACAAGTAACGTATTGGTAACCATGCTTGACTAAGCATGGTTACCGCCACGGAGATCATCGATTGCAAAAGCATCTTGGAAAACATTTCTATACTCACAATGTACCCAGCGTACTCTTCATTCTCCTCGTATCTGTCATGGAGCCAGACGAACTCTTCGTGCTGCCGCACCACAATGAACTCCGACTTCTGGAACTCTGGCAGGGTGGTCTTTGTGTGGACTGTGAACTTGACCTTCTCCTTTTCACTTAGGGCATCTGAGATGTCCACCTGGATGAAGTAATAGAGCATTATTGATTATTACCCGACCGCGCTTGAAGGAGGGTTATGTTTTTCGAGGGTATGTATGTATGTTTATGGTTTTAACATCAAAAAGAGTGACATCAAAAATCTATGTGTAATTTCAATAAATAAACACGCACAAATAAACACAAATGTTCAACAATCTCTTTTGGATCTTCTCTTACATCATCAACAGGAAGAATAAAGCAGTCCTAATGTTTTAATCATAATAATCATTTATTCATCGCTAACATGTTGCATAATATAAGATGAAAAATGTCGGTGCAGTACTACATGTACCCAGTTTGGGTGTGGCGTGGCGATACAATTGTCAGAACTATTTACTTTACATCGATTTAATATGAAATATATAAATGTATGATATGAATATATAAAGTATAAATCGTATTATATATATAACGGGACTTAGCATGAACCTTTTTTATTGTTTTGTCTAACGTTTCGAAAATGAGTTACATCTTTCGTGATCGCAGACTGACTGGCTGGAGTGCAGCGGTGTCTTCAAAGTGTTCAAAGCGCGATAGTTTAAAAACCAATAGTCCTGATGTAGGCCGGAAAGCACACTGCATATTTGCAAATCTATTTTTAACCGACTTCAAAAAAAGAGGAGGTTATCAATTCGTCGGAATCTTTTTTTTTATGTATGTTTCCCGATTTCTCGATGACGCCTGGACCGATTTAAAAATGCTTTTTTGTTTGAAAGAGTATACTTTCCAGGTGGTCCCATAGAAATTTTATTAAAATCGATTAAATGCCTAGTTCGGTTTTTAAACTAAAATAACTGATCGTCTCAGTATACCCCAGGTCTTAAGTCCGCATGTTACTTTTTTATAATAAAGTGAAATAAATAAATAAATATACAACTGTTGCGTATTTAGCCTTTCTTTGACTGTCACTTCACTGGTATTGAAGTCGGTTTTTGTTTTCAAAAAATATCATAAAATATCATAAATTATAAATCAACATGAATGATGAATCATACCAATAAGCTGTTGTCCACGAGTGACACATTCTCGCTTGGCTTCTTCTTATCCACCTTGGAGTCTCCGGCAGCGGGGGACTGCACCGGCGGCACGGACAGGGGGTCATGGTTGCTTTCTTCCACGCAGTCCTGGAACAATACAATCATCGTCATTAGACACAAACATAGTTAACACTTCGACTGCGGGAAAACGCACAGTGAGTGTTTGGCGAAAATGAAAATATATGTATATATGTAGGTATGTGCGTTTGTCTGCAGTCAAAGTGTTCAGTCATGGATAAGTTCACATCAATGGGAGAAGATGCTGGTTTCTGAAACACAGTGCAACTCAGAAACCAGAGGCTTCATGTAAAATGTATATTGTATTGTATACCTAGTGTCAATAAATAAATTTTTATAATTATTTATTTTCATCAACAGCTATCAAGAACTTGTGTGTCCTTTTGCTTGTGCCACAAAACAATATTGTCAGAAAATTTTGGGCTTTATGGAAAATCACTGACTTGTTTTTCTTATCAGAAAATTATGCACCTACAGGAAGTACTACTTCACGATTTCTCGGGCCCTGACGCTTGCATACCCTGTCGCTCAGAAAGAGCACCGCTTATTACACTAACTCTAGAAATCACTCCCCGTATTATTACTCTCAGTATGCGAACAAAGACTTTTATATGTCTGAGGCTATGGAACCGACTTTATCGAAATACCAAAAGGTTGCTTTAACAGTGGCTTTGGCGGTTAGTACCATGGAGTCAAAAAAAGGAAGAGCAGAATGTGGGTGAAAGGATATTTGCTCCTCAGAGGAAAACTATAAAATGTGCAAATACTTAGCATTTTGGCCCCAACGACCTACCGACAAGAACATAGTCCTTTTTATTGATGACTGATAATAATATGGTTACTAATGTGTGAACATCTACCTAGGGTTGCCAACCTCCCAACTTTAAAAAGGCGTAATTCCCTGGGCTATCAAGCTCCAATAATATAATGTATTTATCTCAGGTCTTGGAATAAGCTGTAGTCAGAACACAAGTCGACCTCTGTGGCCGAGTGGTCATCATGCCTGGCTGTCACATCGGAGGTCCCGGATTCGATTGCCGGTTAGGTCAAGATGGAAAATGATCTTTTTCAGATTGACCGGGGTCTTGGATGTTCAAGTATATGTAATGTACGTATTTCTTATAAAATATAGTATCGTTGAGTTGGTATCCCATAACACAAGTCTCGAACTTACTTTGGGGCTAGCTTAATCTGTGCAGGACTGTAGCTAGAGTCGAATTTGAGGTAGGACAGCATTAGTTACAGGTAGGGCGGAAGTCAAAAATTTATCATAATTGATCTACCCTAGAAGCATGGGCTCCTAAATCAATCACCATGTATATCACTGACCTTATTTAGCATGGATTTAAGAACTATTAAATCGTCAATGATGAAGAAACAAACGAACAAGATGCTTGAAGTACTCAAATGAATGATAACTCAAATACCAATGAGGTAAGAGTATACACCGATGGCTCGAAGACGAGCACAGGAGTAGGAGCCGGTGTCTTCTCACACGACCTCAATATTTACTACGCCACGGCCTTGGGTAAGGAAAACTCCATTTACCAGGCTGAATGTGTAGCCATATCCCATGCCGCGGCGAAGATCAACAGGTTAAAGGTAACGGACATGTCTATTCGTATCCTAACCGACAGCGCAGCAGTCCTTCATGCTCTGAGGAACCCGATGATCGACTCTGCTAACTCTAGAATGCCACAAGGCACTGGAACAAATCTGTAAGTATAACAACAAGGTCACAATCCAATGGATCAAAGGCCACAGCGGCTCACTGGGCAATGATGCAGCGGACGAACTGGCCAGGAGGGGCTCGGGCATGGTACCTATAGGACCATCACCGCGTGCCCCCATCCCCTTCAACCAAATTCGCTCCTGGATCAAAACTAACACTAACAATGAAAAACAACAAGCCTGGAACACCCTAGGAACATGTCGGCAAGCAAGGGAAGCCATCCCAGAGTGGAATCCACGGTACTCACGCCAACTACTCACACTTCCAAGGGTAAAGCTCAAAAAAATGATAGGCTTACTAACAGGGCATTGTACTCTAAACAAACATCTATTTATTATAGGCATAACCGACAGCCCCCTATGCAGAGGCTGCATGGAGGCAGAAGAAACAGCAAAGCACGTGATACTGCAGTGTCCGTGCGTTGCATCAACAAGAGAGGAGTACCTGGGATTTCCAAGTACGCTGACGGACGCTTGCAGCTCACCCTCTGCATTGCTCCGCTTCCTCGACGAGTTGGGCTGGCTCGAGTGACAATGAAACAGCCCGCAAAAGGGGAGACACAGAAAAATGTCGATGCCTCCCTCACGTGCAAGGGGCCTAAAAGAAGAGCCTAGGCGCGGAAAATTGCCCACGGAACCAGGTGAACCAGGTACTCAAATGAAATAATAAGAAATAGTGAAAAAATACCACGTGAGCAGGACTTGAACCCGCGACACAGGCCGGAATCTCCTAAGGTACGCGCAATATGCGTCCCCGTTCCCCATCCCCGCACCTCTCCCCCGTTTTCGCCTCGATGACTCACGTTGGCCGTCAAGAACCGGGGGAGAGGTGCGGGTGCGGGGAATGGGGACGCATATTGCGCGTACCTTAGGAGATTCCCTTCTGTTTACTCTTACTGTATTCTGTGCCCGCGACCTTAGTTATTTAATTTGAGTACTTTAGTACTGCATCTTGAATGCCTAAAAAACCCTATAAAAAAATATTGTATGGCTTTCCTACACTCTAATTGATTTTCAACTTCATTGTAACATGGGTTAAATCAGATACCTTACTTGTAATAGTGGGTAGTAGTGTTGGTGACGCAAGCCTAGTGCGTGTAGTAAAATTAAATGGTGGCCAAATTCGGCGTGCGGGGTTGAACACGTAATGGCTCAGTTGGTGAGAGCATAGTCGTATTTAGACTAAAGTCACGGGTTCAAGTCCTGCTCACATGGTATTTTTTCACCATTTCTTATTTCATTATTTAATTTAAGTAATATAGTACTGCTACTTGAATGCCTTAAACACCCTATAAAAATAAGATAATAATTAACCAAACTACAAACAATCATAATCAATCTCTAGTTTATGTTAATTTTAGTTTAAAAGGGGATTCCCTGTACCATAGATTGCAATATAGCCCATATTGTAATCTATGGTACAGGGAATCCCCTCTACATCACAGATATTATAAATAGCCATGTTAAAAGATACCACACAGTTGCAGTTTGAAACATTACTAATTTATTAACAAAGTACCCACACTTACAAATTATCAAACTGTCACATCAGATCATACTATCGATACATAACAAACGTTACAAACTGTGATATATTCGGAAAAGTTTAGATACCTTTTGGTTTTTTTAAAGTAGGGCATTGCCCATTGGACAATGCCCTAGCTACGGCCCTAAATCTGTGTGATTTGTCCGTATATATTTATTTCAGTATTTTTTCAGTGAGATCAAATTGAGCTAAAGGACTAACCATTTCAGCGCATCAAATTAATGATGAAACACACAAAAAACAGACAACAACCTTGAATCAATGAAAAACTTAATTGCAACTTATTACATTAACACGTCACGGTGTGTTAGCAAGCGAAACAAGACGAGCACAAGGTAAAAATACAAAGAAGACGACCGGGACGTCTTGACGATAAAGTTATGAATCACTATCACACAGTATCAGGAGATACACAACAATAATAGGCTTTTATCACGACGATAGCTGTGGATTCGGAGACGCCCCCCGGTCATCGTAAATTACACGAGAAATAGGTAAAAACTAGATATTTTGGCATGTGGACACAACTTACCATCATTTTGATATTGTTGCGATCAACGAACGTCCCAAAAAATGTAATTATTGATATTTCTTCAAATTTTTATAATTTTATACAAAGCGGATGCCACAGTGACGATTTCCTTTTTGACAGAAGTTTGACAGAACGAGCGTTGACTTTGACAAAAATAATGACAGTGACAGCTTCATGACAGTAAGTTCAGGTGTTGCCTTAGTTTGTAATTAAGTTTCCACTGCCACTGCCTGCACAGAGAATGCAAAATGCAACTGGATTACTGGACGAAACGCGCTTGATAAAATTATGTAACATTTTTTAATGGTATAAGTTTAGTTAATTCTTCTTTATTACCGTATTGTTGTAATTATTATTGGTGGTAAAAATTAAATAATGATTATTACCTCTTCTTCTTCTTCTTATTTAAGAGCTTAGTGGCTCTTGTCGGTGGAGTATGCGCCAAACTTCTCGGTTCTCTTCCTTACTTTTTAGTGCTTGATACGACATGACCCCTGCTTTTTCTTTCAGTTGGTCTACATAGCTCTTTCTTGGTCGTCCTGGACCTCTTCTACCTTTTATCTTTTCTTCTAGTATGTTTTTAAATAAGGAGTCATGTCGTATTAAGTGACCAATCATTTTCCCTCTCCTATTTTCTATTTCGCCCAGCAGTCTTCTTTTCTCTCCTACTATTTCTAATACTTCCTCATTGGTTTTCCTTTCCATCCAACTGATCTTTTCCATTCTCCTCCAGCACCACATCTCGAAAGCTGCCAGCCTGTCACTATCTTTTTTTATTCAGTATCCACGTTTCGCATCAATAAAGTGCTATGCTCCAGATATACGTTTTTATAAGGCGTTTGCGTATTTTTCTGGATATATTTGCTGTGAAAAGTTTCTTTTTACTCTTATATGCTCCTTTGGCCATGGCAATTCTGGTTTTAATATCTGCAGTACATCTTATTATTACCTCAAGATTTCATTTTACCTTTAAACACAAAAAGATAAATTTTTGAACGCAAATCTTATTATTGATCATTTTGACAGCCCCATGTTGCTAGAAAATGCATTTCTATGAATGTGGTAGTTTTTATAATCGCGTCTTAATAATGGGTAGGTAGGTAGACTACTGTCCTGATTTCCTGAAATAAAATCCGTACCGTACATTTTAACCCTTTAGCCGCGAACGTCACGTATATGTGACAAACATTTTCGAGCCCATTCCGCGAGCGTCACATATACGTGACATAAAACCAGTCCTTGTAAAATCCAAATTTTCTGTTTCATTTTGTTGTATTCGGATAAAAAAATATTCATATTAGATATATAAGTAGTCTAGTAATCATTTACAATAACATTCACTATAATCGTATAATTAGAAGACTCAAAAATAATTTCAAAAGTTTGACGAATTATCAGATATATTTTTCATAACTTTGTATTAATGTCCACCGCGAACGTCACATATACGTGACACGCGGGATGGGACATTTACGATTTATTTACTGATAAAAATTAAACGTAAATTTAAATATTCTTTCTTATACCGACTATATCACCATAAAAAGATCTAAAATTATCACATATATTATTAATTAATAATTTTGATACTAATATTTGTGTATATTTTATTTAATGTCCTTGAAACTTAGTACCTACATGAACTATCGAAATGTCAGCAATGGATTTGATTTTCCCATCCCTAAGCCTAGATGTTTAGAACATAATGTTGGTAGTTCCCCAGCGCGACGGTCTCATATACGCGACAGCTTGTGACGTCGCAGGCGAGCGCCGTCTTCTTTAGTGTTGGGCTTGCGTTCGTGTGGTTAAATTCTCTTTGGTGGTGATGACTACTGCGGAGGAATTGATAAGAATTCTTGAAGGCGACGATAATGAAGAATTCAATACAGATGATGAATTTGATATTGATAATGAGGTAAGTTTTTTAATACATCGTTTTTTTTTACCTATTTCAATTGCGAGAGTAGTAAATACCTACGGACTTATAATTTTGTTACCAACTGCTATAAAAGTAGAGTAATTTAAGAAGTTAATGTACATGTATGTTTGCGAATTTCTTTATCACTAAATAGTATAAAACAAAGTCGTTTACCGCTGTCAGTATGTAGGTATGTATGTCGCCGCTGTTATAGCAGCTCGTTCGTACCTACGGTACGCTAGTCGCTCGTCAATATGGAGAACTTCTTGATGTCAATTTTCTTTTTCGAGTTGCCATCATCAGTTCCATGCAAAAAGTTTTTCATATTGATGATCTGATTTGCACCTTTGGCACGTTTACTAAGTTCTTTCAGCAGTAGAAAGCTTCGTCATTTATTAGTGAGTCATGATTATGATACGATTAAATGTGATTGTTAGTACCTAAGTCAAGTACAAATTAATAAATCATTTTAAACCTTTAAACGCTTTTTGTTTTAATAGCTTACGAAAAATGCCTCATAATTATAGTATGGGTGAGAGAGCTGATTGATGGTGTACTTACTTTAAATACCCTTAGTATTTAAAGTAAGTACACCATCAATCAGCTTCTGGACAATTCATTTATTTGTATAAAAATTATGGTGAATAGTATAGGTACCTAGGTGAAGTGTACAAACAAGAAAAATTAAAACATAACACAAATCTTTCACAAACTTTGGACAGAGGAGGTCACTCGGCAGTTGCTCTGTGTACCTAAATACCACTGAACTGAATATCTAAATACTAATAACTTCATCAAAAAGTTAGGTAGCCGACCCCGACCTCCGGAGTGCGAATCGGGAGTGCGCTATGATGATATATTATCATCGTTTTCCATTCACGCCTTGATAGATTTCCATTTTTGCCAGTTGAAAGTTGCCTACATTATAATAATAATAATAATAATATCCGTTTATTTCAGGCAACTAAGTTTACAAACATGGTTTACAAACAAGGCCCATATAATATATACCTTAAAAACTAACATACATACATATAAATTGTAAAAAGTAAAATTAAAACTATTTATTGTTTTTGTGACGCATTGCACTGTGTACTGGTGTCAGGTAACCGCCCGCGATATCTCCGGAACACGACACCCTTCGGCCAGAAATCTTCCTTGGTGAAGGTCGCCAGCTGAGCAGTTGGAACTCGCACCACATACGAATTAAAATTCACGCTGTGACGCGATTCCAATTTTACGACCCTCAGGGTGTAATGAGTCTTTACTCTTATGTACTCCACCAACTCCTCGATCTTAGTGGAGTGATGTAAGCGAGACACATAGAGCATGGTCGTAGGCACGGCAGCACGCAGGAGCATATTTGGTCCACTGAGCGCAGTACCGCACTTGTTTTGACATGGACTGGGCTTCTTCCTCTTCCGTTCCACCTTGATGAAGCCATCCTGGTCAGTAGGCCCCTTTTGAGGAGCTGATACGGGAGTAGGTCCTTTTTTTGGAACCACCTCCATCTTGCGTTGAGGTAACTGCTGTTTCCTGGGAGGTTGGCTTGCAGCAGTCGCGTAAGCACGAGGTGTTGGCGTGCTCACATTTGTCACCACGGGTGCAGGTGACGCACGCGGCGCGGGGCGGGGTGACACAAGACGGTCGACAACGATGGCGTTGACCGGCGAGTCGAATTTCGCTGACGCGAAACTTGCATTGGGTGCATCACGGCACGGGTCGTTGTTCGAGGCATCAGGTGACCTACATACGGATTTATTGGTTTTTAATTCAATAATTTCCGTACGTAAATTATTGATGGTAGATTGAGATGCCTCAAACTTAAGCTGCAGGTTGGCCAGACTAGATTTCAGCAACGTGATGTCCTTCAAAAGTCTGGTGACGTCAACGTGATCGAAACTCACGGGCGGAAGGGAATGCAGCCCTTGGGCAGACACCACAAACGCCATGGGCCACTCGTCAGGATCGGTCTCCTTAAACAACTTAATGATGTCTTGAAGACTGCGCTCTCCCTTTTCATCTCTTCTGCGAGACGGCATTCGGTCGATCATTCCGAGCGACTCGTACATCAGCACTTTCGCGCTGCGGATTTCTTCTTCCTTCCAGTTGCTGGTGCAGATCTGCGTGACGCTCACTTCATCCATGCAGTCCAGCTGCTTCTCCAGAAAGGCCAATAGTCCGTTGACCACGAGTATTTTAGAACTCATGGCGACGACGAGCAGCGGCTAATGCCGCGCGAAATTCGAATCAAAAATTCGCAAGCGTAGTGATACGCGTCCGGTTACTAGCGCGCACTATATCCCTACTGATGACATTGATTGTTTGTCATATGTTTAGGTAGTATCGTTGGGATGGAAACACTCGCACATACTTAGATATTGTAATTTACAACCTATAATATCGCAGCTATACCTGGGAGCTGCGACCGCGGATTATTATGTATTATAAGTACTTAAATAAAACGTATCCGGATAAATGTTCTTAATAGTAAAAACGTCATCAAGATCGCCCCAGTCATTTCTAAGCCTATATAGACAGCCAGATAAATGGATATACGCGCGGAGACTTAAGTTTATGCTATACTTATACCTATTGTAATCATTATCGATATCTTAATACGTAAGTATTGCACATCTCTATTTTTTGTAGGTACTTATTTTCGATTCACTACGCTTCGCGCTGGGGGCACGACAACTGACATAACGTCTCGCGGTGAAAAGGTTAAAGTTAGTTATTTTCATCAAAAAATAAAAATTATTTGAATTTTATTTTCATTCACGTCATGAGGCAATTTTCAAAGAAATAGAAGTTTTTTTTTAATAGTGGTTATTTTTGGTAGCTTTGGTAGTTTTATGAAAGGCGAAGGACGAAGATGGAACCGTGAATTTATTTATTGTTTATAAATTTATTTACAGCAAACTAAAGTGTTTTTTATACAAAATGGGTACGCAAAAACCTGGAGAATGGGCGAATTCATTGATAGCTAGGTTTGAAGAACAGGTAAGTCTTATTCTAACATAAAAATTATACATGTATAGTAGATCCACCCTTGTTAAATATCTTTCGCACTTTAAAAGGTAAACAAATTATTTCTATTTTTACATCATACTTTACATAAATACTTTCAAATATTTTAGGAGTATGTTTAATTATTTTTTACTTTACTAATTTGGTAAACGCCAACCGGCAATATGGCTCTTAGGGTACTCCAACGCATAAATTAAAATATTATGTTAGCGCCGGTTCCCAACCGAAATACAAAAAAGATAAATACTGTTTTTATTAATATTTTGATATGGTCCTTTCCATATGGCTTTACTACATAGCATGAAGATATTGGACAACTTTTAAATCCTGAAACTGGTATCAAATTTGAAATTTAAGTCCCTAATTGAAAATTTCAAATTTATATATTCATAATTCTCTATGCTAACAAAGCCTTGGCTACCCTCATCATCAAGACATCTCATAAGACATAACTACATTTAGATTTTTCAAAAGTTGGTAAACTTTAAAAATCTTTGTTTATGCACACTATTTGTAAGGAAATGGCATACATAACTTGCATATGCATGGAATTTTAATGCTGGAAATATATTGTTGATTGGTTTAGTTGGTCGGAGTGGGACAGATTTCATATTTGCCATGCCTTATTTATGTATATTATAATAATAAAAAAATCTGAATATAAATATCTAAATTAATAGTTACGGGAATTAAAGTAAAACATACCTCTTGTATTTAATTTAATTTTCATAGACATTTCTTCTTTGCTTTAGTAATGATGCACTGATATAGTTTAAAAATAGTTGAATAATGAATGTTCTAATCTTTTCAGGAGCATATCACAACTATTTCCTAATATAAAAATTTGAACAGATTTAAATAACATCCAAATATATTTTTTTTTGTATTTTGGATTGTTTTCAAAACTTATATTCATTTATTGTCACTATATATTTATTTATAATTGATTCACTGAAATGGTGTGCGCTACCAGGCCGTGTCAGAAAGCAGGTGCCGCCTTCTTTGTCACGCTGACAGTATACTAACCATTTGAACGGTGATTTCTTTTCAGCTCCCCTACAAGACTGGCACTCAGAACCTTCATTCTCGCATCAATGAGGAGCAGTGCAAAGCATGTCTGGTCCAAATCAGCCGGCACCGGTTCTCACTGGTCATTGCCGGGCTCACGAAGATACTGCAGAGGGTCAATGAACTGGTAGGATGCTTTTTTTTTACATTATATCACCAAGACTTGAGGTTTCAATTCTATAAGATTTGCCAATAAATAGTACATGAAGGCGGCAAGATGTGGCCAAAAAATATACCTGTAAATTTTTTTTAATGAGAAGTTGCAGCAACCGAACATACTAAAATTTTAATAAATTCAAAAAACTTGTTTCGAAATTTGGAAGACATGAAGATGAAGTGTTTGACTGCCTCTGCAGTCCAGTGGTCAAAGCGTTTGTCTTGTGATCTGGAGGTCGTGGGTTCAAATCCCACTGAGAAGCATACTTTGTGAAAAGTTGTTTCCAGTCTGGTTAGGATAATGCAGGTTTGAATCACCTCATTATCTGAAAAGAAAGATGATTTTGTGCTTTGAAAGGTATGTAAAGCTGTGGGTCCCGAACGTCATCTAGCGTTTGTTTAAATCTATCCTAGGATTGGTTGTGGTCTATCCTTTTGGCTGCGGAGGTCAGACGGCAGTCGCACTGTGTAAAAACCAGTACCCTGTCAAATCACAGTAGGTTTAGATAGTAGAGAAGCATAACCGCTGAGGAAGCAAACGCGAATACACTCGGGAAATAATGATGAAGAAGGTAAAGTGTGCATAGAATATCTTTGTCTTCCTTTACCTAGCCGGGAAGTGGTTATTTTCAAACATGTCATAACATTATTTGAGACTGAACCTTAGATCATTTAATACAGGATAAGCCTTACCTGCGCGTTCCCCTCTGCCGAAGTATAAGATCGCATGCTCTAATACGTTCATAAAAACTAGTTGCGTAATCGATTATGATCATTATGTGCATCGGTAAAGTATCGAAAGGACGTCTACAAGTGCTCGATTAAAAATGCCAAATTGTGCAGTTAACGCATGTAAAAAAAGGTCAAATACTTCTAATCTTAGTAAAGATGGAATAACCTTTCATTTGTAAGTATTTTTTTATTTTATTAACATTGATTTCTATTTAAATGTAATTACTTAAAAATCGATATAATATCTTTCAGTTTAGATTACGGCAAAAATAATCGAGTCAAGTTTGCAACTGCTTTCCTGCCATCCTGCCATGAGTGACGAGACATCGCATTATTATCGATGTCGATAAAAATTACATTTCCTTGATATAGTTTTATTTGTGATATAATTTCGAATACTCGAAATACTCTAATATCGAAATACTTTAATTATTTTACAAGCTTTTATTTAGTTTTACCTGTCCCATTGTCTGTCTGTCTGTAATCAAATCTTGCAAGTTAAATTTGACCCACATCCTGGTTTCCGATTGAGCTGAAATTTTGCACGCATACGTATGTCGCGTGACAATGCAATATTATGACAACATGGATCTGATCTGATGATGGAGCTGGAAGGTGGCCATAGGAACTCCATGATTAAACGACATAACCCCATCAAGTTTGGGCTCGTAATATTCATCTTGACGAGTATTTTGTCTTTAGATGGTATCCAGGGTCTGATGATAGGGCTGCATGCAAGGTGGCCATAGGAACTCCGTGATTAAGGACATAACCCCATCCAGTTTGGGCTCGTATGATTTGTCTTGACGAGTATTTTGTCTTTAGATGGTATCCAGGGTCTGATGATAGAGCTGAAAGGTGGCCATTGGAACTCCGTGATTAAACGACATAAGCCCATCGAGTTTGGGATCGTATGATTCATCTTGACGGGTTTTTTGTATTTAGATGGTATCCAGGGTCTGATGATGGAGCTGGAAGGTGGCCATAGGAACTCCGTGATTAAACGACATAACCCCATAACCCCATCTATATATGTATTTATTATAAAATATACAATCGTTGAGTTAGTATCCCATAATACAAGTTTTTTAGTTTTCTGTTGCGGCTATTTCTTCTCCACTTCGCAAGGTCTTTGGCCTACTTGGGTGACCATATTATATTTGAAGAATAAAAAGCGGGGAAGCGTCACAGCTAAGGATGCAACCGGGAACGCGCTTAGATGATGAAGAAGATGATAAAATATATATTGTCGAGTTAGTATCCCATAATACAAGTTTAAATACTCAAAAACTTGTATTATATTGTAGTATGCTTGAAGCGCCACGTAGGCAGTTTAAGGCGAAGATATAGGCAAATGGCCTTGGCGATTTCGACACATAGCAAGCGCCATCTATTAAAAATACCAGGAATTAAATACAATGGACGGCAGGCAGACTTAAGTTTTCAAATTGTTTGTTGCGCGGCAATATAGCTGTCGTTAGTTGTTGTCCGAATAATCAGTGTTGCCAGAAGGTTACATAAGTAACCGTTTAGGTGATTTTTAACTCCGTCAGGTTACTTCTAGGTTACACTACACAAAAGGATACATTTTGGTGACTTTTCGGAGTATACGTAAAACGGAATTTTTAAATTTTCTAGTAGTCAAACCAGCATATCTCTGCATTAAAAAAGAGCGGCAAATTCAAAAAATCTTTAGTTGGTAACACAAAGCATAGTGCGAAAAAAGTAATTTTATAGTTGGTGTTAATATTTATTTCAATTATATTTTTTAATGTTTTGTAGACTAAATTAGAAGGGTTATTAGAACAATCGTCGGTCTGGGATAAATAATTATAATGTTATTTTTACAGTGAGTACATGAACGAAATATATCACTTTTACTTTTAATCAATATAAAAACATTTACTTCATTAATACGCTACCTTTTTATTGTATAAGTTGTTGTTTTAACCCTAATTAGGATAGAGGATATTTGCGTTTAATTTTGAACTTAAACCATTTTAACCCTTTTTTATAATTGTCAAGATATTTTAGTCTATGTAAATAAACGGGCAAAGGCGAGTCGGACTCGTACATGAAGGGTTCCGTACCACCGTACAATGTTTTAAAACGATGAAAAACACGTTTCTTGCATGACGACCCCCTTTAATAATTATTAACTTTATCTTATTTTTAGCATTTGTTGTTATAATGGTCATAGTAATACATAATCGGTGAAAATTTCAGGTGTCTAGCTATTACGGTTCAAGAGATAGAGCCCTGTGACAGATCGAGTTAAAAACGCTGAAAAAATCACGTTTTTTGTATGACGATCCCCTTTAATTTTCAATTTATTTTTATTTTTAGTATTTGTTGTTATAGCGGCCACAGTAATACATAATCGGTAAAAATTTCAGGTGTCTAGCTATTACCTATGCCATGAAACCTTACCAAACATGAAAATGTTTGCCGACGCTAATACAGACTGCTTTTATGCAATTATTAGAAAAAGGTGTGCGGCGCTATTAAGACGCTTACGTAGTAGCACAAACGGTATTCTGCGCGTGTTAACGGACAGATGGGACTCTCCACTGCTGTGTCACTGGATGCACCTTCATACTGAAGTGGATACGCAGATACCGGTAACCAGGGGGTGGGAACCCAATCGTCAATAATTAATTAATGTTGTGTTTCTTGTTTACTGTTACTAACACTAGGTTAAGTTAATTTTGTTCATTACTAACATAATATGGATTATGTCCGAAATAAACATTTTATTATTATTATTATTATTATTATTACGGTTCAAGAGATAGAGCCCTGTGACAGACGGACAGACAGCGGAGTCTGAGTAATAGGGTCCCGTTTGCACCCTTTGGATACGGAACCCTAAAAAGAATTTTTCGAATCACTCTAGGCGTCTTCGAATATGGTAAACATACATAAAAAAATAAATAAATAAAAGACTGCGAAGAATTGATAACCTCCTTTTTTAGAAGTAGGGTAAAAATGTAAATGGTTTCTTTTCCTGTAAAAAGGTTACTTTTTGTAAATTTAGGTAACTTTTGACAAGACCTCGCTGGCACCACTCCGAATTGTATGATAGCACAGATTATAGAGTAATGGCGTGTGATCAGAGTCGCCCAAAATATTTTGCAGAGATTACTCGTATAAGATTTTTTGCAAAAGTTTGTATCCATGTTTTGGCGTTTTACTTCGAACGTTTTACAATCTTTGCTATTAATTCAAACAACTTTTATGTTGCTAGAAATATATTGCTTTAAACAAAAAAATCCGGAACAATAAATTTCCTGCAGGTTATGTCTAAAGGACTATACAAACCAAGAAATTATAAAAAAAAACCTTACTGCGTGATACAACAGCAGTATTTATGTTTAGGAAGTTACTAACAAGTACGGATGAACGAGGTAGTATTTTGCTTTTTAGCATTTCTTATTTCAAATAACTTGGAAAAAATAGTTTGAATACATGGGCATTTCTTCAAATTTCGTTTTCCGCGTCATCTTCGTGGTGAAATCAAAATGACTAATAATCGTTTGGAAAAAAAAATACTACGCTATTCACAGCTTAAAAATAAATAATACTATTTTAAACTTGATAAATAATTGATAGATGAAAAAAATCTGAAAAAATCTGACCGCGAATGTTACGACAGTTCTTTTAGTTTTCGCTACAACTACCTAAATAGTTTTATGCATTAAAAATCAATCAATCAAGACCAGTGCATGCTTTGCGTTCAGTGATTAAGGTGATACATGAAGTCCAGTGCTGCCCCCCATTTGTAATAAATTATTTGTAATAAACAGTAGTTCATAAAATAGTTTGACGGGTTATCTAGGGCTTACTAGAACAAAATTTTAATGATATCTCCGTTAGTATGATTTCACATATATTTGACGAATTTTGCCAAATGAAATGTATTTAAATTGATGACATTAATTTATTATTGAATGAAAAAAGTTTCATATCTCCGTTTCCTTTTAAATAATTTATTTTAAATAGGGGCAGCACTGGGCTTAATGTATCACCTTAAATGTTGCATAGTCATCCCTATTGTGTTTATATAAAGTATTAAAACTGGGTATGTTGATAGTTGATGTAAAATGAAACAATACTAGTTTATGACACTGTGACATAATGAGGGATATAAGTATAACACACGAGTGTGGGTTTTAAAAATCGTGCCGCTAGGCGAGATTTTAAATAGTATCACACGAGTGTGAATATTTATAGATACTTTATTTTCTTATGTATTAGTTTATGTATTATAGATATATAATATATAATTTATTTTAGATTTAAAACTTTAAATGTATTTTATTGCGATTGTACGTTGACTTTTGCCCGTTATGTCCATTGATTGTATTCTTTCGCTGATACTTGGTTGACTGGAAGAGATCCCACTATGGGATAAGTCCACCATTGTACAAAATATTTTGGTCTATTATTACTTTACTATTTAACTGTAACTATTTCTTGTACAATAAAGATATAAAACAAACAAACAAACGAATGACGTAACGCGCTGTGATCGGTGTTTCGTTCAAGGTGGCGAACAGATTAAAAATATTGCAATTAACGCATTTTATTTCTTCATTTAAAAATATAAATCATTATTATTCACAAAAATACTCATTGAATGGTCAGTTTATTTAATTAACATTATTTCTAATTAGAATAAAGATTTTTTGGTGAGACCTGTCCGATCCCCTATTATAAAAACAATGAAGTCTCTGAATCGACAGTTCGACACTACTCTGTATAGTTCCCAGCAAACATACTCGTATTGAACACCGATTGATATACCCTTCTAGCTCTTGTGTATTGTCCCGCCAATGCAAGTGAGCGAGAAAGGTATATCAATCGATGTTCGAGAAATTTGCCGCGAGGTACCTATACCGCGCGGTCAAGACCAAGAAAATCTAACTTTACATTGCAATTCAGATGAATGCTTATCAAACACCTACTTACAAAATAAACATGAGTACCTACGAGTACTTAGTCTATTCGTTTCACTTTCCCATGTGGTTCCGGGTTGGAATAGGACCACTCCATGTATGTTTCGTGTCCGTCGCAAGAGGCGACTAAAGGACATCTCGTGCTACAATTGTATAGGTACCCAAGGAGCGCGGGGCCGGTTGTAAAACTTTTGGCACAAATACATTCCCAAGGACGTTTGACGTGAGAGGCGGCCAGTTGTAAAACTAAAGTCAAATAATTTTAACTGTTCCGGCTATTTTTTCTCCACTTCGGAAGGTAGGTCTTTGGCATCCTTGGGTGACCACTGACATGCATGTTATATTTGGATAGAAAAAGGAGCCACGCTACCGGCAAAACTCAATTTTGCTAGTATCATGAATGGGCCGGCTCGTCCGGGGAAGTACCACACTCTCACAGAAAATCGACGTCTGAGTAGTACCTTCACCGCTTCTATGCTTCGTTCGGTGAGTGAGAGAGCCGGAGCCCACCCCCCATCCCCCCTCCCCTCCCCCCTGAAAGGCCGGTAACGCTTTTGTTACACCCATGGGCAGCGGTGATCACTTACCATCAGGTAACCCGCTTGTTCGTTTGCCGTCCTATGACATAAAAAAATCGGGAAAGCGCACCTCAGGCTCCGAAGCAGCACATCTGAGGATACAACCGGGAACGCGCTTAGATGAAGAAGTCTATTCGTTTTAACTGCCGTCGGCATAACAACAAAGCGGCATCGGCTTTTTCAAAGACCGGCGCGGCCTTTGTGACACCATTTAACGGTATGGCAGTCGATGGCTGCCGCCACGGTGTCAACTGCTCCCGTCGACCTGCCGTTCACAAAGTGCCGTGCTGTTGTCTGTATGAGCTCTAAGTAGTTTATTAGGTTAGATACTTGCCCTGCAGGATGACCAGCATTATTAGCTTCACACGTTTGCTGGAGTCGTTGCTTTCTCTCATCAATTATTTTTAGTATTTGTTTTCTTCGATTCAGCATTAGGGAATTTTTCGATATTCTTCCCTTCTTATTACCCATTTTGTAAAACAAACACTAAAGCACTAAACTAAACTCACAAAACTCTAAACAACAACTCCAAAAAAATATATCACAGTGTAACTTTTCCCATCAAATACTTATAGGTATCGAAATACTCGTATTTAGTAGAATACCTAGCATACATATGTATCTATATGTATGCCAGAGAAACATGCACGAGGTGGCAACAACGTCGCGTTCACAAGTGGTGTACAGATCGGCAACGCCGCGCCGCCGAATGCTTTTGCGCCTGATAGTTTTTGCAAGCAAATATAGTTTTGACGTTTTCATGTTTTCAGTAGGCGTAAATACTTTTTTCTAAATTATTCAATTGTTTGATTACTTTTTCCAACTATTGGAATGTTGAATAATAGACACAAACTAAAGTCACAAATATATCCAGTATAGGTTTAAAATGGATTTGTAATAATGATAAAAATTTTGCCCAAAAAATAACAGATCGACTCTTTTCAAATTATTTCTGGATGTGAATAGAAACTAAAAGCAAGCATTTTCAATCGTAAAGCAACACTTTAGGATATCCTATACAGTATATAAATATTTCAAAACTTCACGTTCTATATTTAAGCCAAAATATTTGCCCAAAATCACTTCGTTTACACGGTTTCTCTTATGTCTTCACCTTAAATAATAAAACTTGTTAAACTAATTAACAAGTTTTATAGTATTCGTGAAGCGCCAAGTGGGCAGTATAAATAATAAAACTTGTACAACTAAATAGATACTAAACAAGTTCTATTATTTAAACTGCTCACGTGGTGCCTCACGTGACGTATTAACTTCTATCCCGAATATCCGACATAATTATATGAAAACATTCCAGAGTTAAAACGAACGTAATTTTTTTTTTCCGAAATATCGATGTCGATATTTTTTTTGTGTTGTTCAATCCTTTTGCACTAGGGTGTATTATTACGTGTACATACACATTTGTTTTAGTGTGAGTCTTGCTAGTGTGCAGAAAATAAACTAGTGTGTCAATTTTACGTAAGTGTGCGTTTATAACGACACAAATTATTTTTGTGACTGTGTGTGTTTTTTAGATGTAGTAGTACTCTCCCCCCGCACCAAAAACGGCAGAAAGTTTTGTCTGCGTAACCTATCCTGTATTAAATGATCTAAGGACTGAACCAATGTAAAAATATTATTATTATATAGATGAACATATTTTTTTTTGCTCTTCCCACAAACTTTTGCCTAATCTCACATGAAACACTCGTTAACTCTCCCCTTGCAGTACCAACCAACAATATCGACTGGCCTCAACCGTCCGCAGACAGAACTAGAGAAGGGCTACCACGACAGCCTGGTGATAGTGCTGGATACCCTGGAGATATGTCTCAGCTCGCAGCCAAAGGACACCACCAAGTACGATGAGGCCATGAACGTCAAAATACTGCTGAGGGAGCTGGCACAGTTCATTGGTAAATTAATTAATTATTAAGTGTCGTTAATAAATATATGAACTGTGAAAAGACTTTATGGACTCTCAGCATTGTGTGAAATAGACATATCAGCTCTAAGCTGCTCGTCTATAATAAATAAAATAAAATAAAAAATATCAATAAAAAAATAATTTGCGGCTTGTACGGCTTGTCCGTCTCTGTCTCAAACTCTACGTGCGATAGAGACACGTGACCTGTGACTGTTTCAGCTATGTCTATCGCACGTAGGGTGTGTGACAGAGACGGACTAAAGCCGTCGCGGGCGTCCGCTTGCGTAGTTTCAAGCCGAAAAGCGTCGCACGGTCAATAGGCATGATAACTGAAAAATATATTTTTGGCTGATCGGTTAGATTATTAAAAAATATTGTACACATATTTTTTCTTTTCTCTGAGAAACAATAAATGACGAAGATTTAAATTTCGCATGACGTCACGCTTTCGTACGATTTTTACACATCGGTGACGTCACAAGCCCGCACTCTGAAACTTAGGTACTCTGTATCTTTGTAAATTTTTACTTTTTTGATAAACTGAAAAATATGGGTACATTATTTTTGGACTAATTAGAATAATATTTTTCTGACCCAGTCATCATCCCTATTCAACTTAATTTTATTAAATAAAAAAAAATATCGCCGCACGGTCTGTCAGCAGTCTTGGCTCGGCTGTGGTACACTTCAGTAGTGTGGTACTCGTAGTTGTGTAGCTGTGCCTAGGCGTAGCTATGACTCTTTGACATACGATTGTTATAACGAATGCGGATCACCTGACCTGTTCGTTGTTACAACAGCTACTTCATCTGGACGGTAAGCCCTGTGGGCACAGGATAACGTGCGGGCTAGAGAGTTAGTTTAAGATTAAGATTAAGGCGCCTGATGTCATAATAATCTAAATTTTGCTCCCACTTCCACGCACACAAATTTACTCTAGACGAAGCGAGACAGCGAGCCATGCGGGGCGTCGGGAATCGTGGTGGGTCAATGAGGCTGGTTCTGGTTTTGAGGTTTTTTTCGTTTTACAAAGAATATTTAAGAGTTATTTAAAAAGTAAGACATATGATGACTGCCTTATGTTTAATACAATTATAATCCAAAGTTACAAGTGCTAATTTATTGTATTTCTTAAATACTTTCTGTTTTAGTATAATTCTGAGGTGATTTGGATGCAACTTCGCAATGTTTTTCTATCGAGAAAATTTTAAGCAATCGTGTTTTCGAAACTTATTTTTAGAGTTAGTCCTGAACTTTGCTGTGTTTTTATTTCAAAGTGAGTATTTCGTTAATATTGATAATATTTAAGATCGCTCTAAGAACTTTAGGGTAGTACGGGCCCTTAAGCTATGACGTGGTCTCACAAGGAAGCTTCTCATAGGTTAGCGCGACGAACGCTAACCTTACTGTCTCATTTTATATTATTGGCCATATATCCAATCTCTGCGACAAATATATAACGTCGAACATAATATTTTGAAACTCACCCGTGTGGTTCTGGGTTAGAACAGGACCACTCCATCTCTTCCTGTGGATGTCGTAAGAGGCGACTTAAGAACTAAGCACAAACATCTCGTGCTACAATTGCATTCCCAAGGAGGGTTAACGTCGGGCGGCGGCCGGTTGTAAAACTTTTCGCACAAGTACATTCCCAAAGAGGGTTGACGTCAGGTAGGCGGCCGTTTGTAAAACTATAGCCAAATCATTGAAAGTGTTCCTTCTCCATTGCCATTTCTTTCTCTCCATTTTACAAGGTCTTTGGCATCCTTGGGTGACCATTGACATGCATATTATATTTGGAGAAGAATAAGTGGAAAGCGCACCCCGGGCTCTGAAGCAGCGCAGCTGAGGATGCAACCGGGAATGCGCTTAGACGAAGAAGAAGATAATATATTGAAACGATTTAAGGCTCAGTGCACACCAAGCTAGGCGCGGCGAAGATACTGAGAATAAATCAATTTAAAATAAACCTTAACTACTATGACATGTGGTTGACTCGTGGCAGCTTGACGCACCGCGCGCCTCTCGCTATAATCGATTAGATTAGATCGATAGCCGTTTTCAACCGCATGTCAGTAGTTAAAGTTTATTTTAAATTGATTTATTCTCAGTATCTTCGCCGCGCCTCGCTTGATGTCCGCTGGGCCTAAGGGTTAATTCAGTTTATGTTACTAAACAACTTTCACCAAGGAACTATTAGTGATTTTGATGTTAATCACCCAGTATTTGTTGACCGTACGCTTACGCCTTGTGTAATATTGTTACAGACATGCGCAACGAGAACGTGGTTAACAACACGCTGCTCCGGCAGCTGGCCAGTAAAGTGCTGTTCGCGCTCAGCTTGAACTTCTTCAATGCCGTCTTCAACAGAATTAGCGCCAGGTTACAGGTAACAAGCAAATACTCTTGTTAGGGTTCCGTACAAAACAATTAAAAAACGGAACCCTTATAGGATCACTCGTGCGTCTGTCTGTCCGTCACAGCCAATTTGCTCGGTATGTACTGGACCGAATCAGGTGAAATTTGGTAGGATGGTGTAATCCTATGACCCAAACACACATGTGCAAAGTAAATAAATATTTTTTTTAAAATAAGGGTTATTTTGGGGGACAAATTAGGAAATTGAAAAAAAAAAGTTTTGCGGACCTTACTGTGTCATATATCAAATAAAAGGGCTCGTTATGAGGATATCAAATATATTTCTTTTATTATTGTAAAATGAATAGTTTTGATTTTATTCATGAAGGAAGACGAAAATTGACCATCCCCCCCCCCTGATCTCCGAATCTACTGAGTCTAAAATTTTGAAAAAAATATAAAATATAGTTCATTGCTTGTAGATAACAGGAAAACCTATAGAATTCAATCAATTGTACGGAACTCTCTCCACGCGAGTTTAACTCGCACTTGGCTGGTTTATTATTAATTTTAGCGCGTTTCCGGTTGCAGCTGTAGATGTGTTACTTTTGAGCGCAGGCACAGAAGACAGTAACATACAGAACAGAACCTCCTAGGGGATGTGCAATTTTGCCCTTGCAATATGCATCCCCGTTCCCCGTCCCCGCCCCTCTCCCCCGCTCTCGCCTTGTCTCGGGGGAGAGCGGGCGAACACACACTGCACGGCGAACGCGGCTGCACAAGAACGGGGGAGGGGTGGTGGGCGGGGAACGGGGATGCATATTGCAAGGGACCTTAGGAGATTCCGTTCTGTATGTTACTCTTACTGTCTTCTGTAGCCCAGGGTCCGCTATCCGGCTATTTTTTCTCCAAAAAAGTATCAGAAAAAAAGAAAAATGTGGAATCAATTAAACGGTCTCGAGGTCTTTAGTCGCCTCTTGCGACATCCACAGGAATTTAGTAAGGAAATCACTGCTATTCTAGGTAGGGCGATGGGTATTATGTATTAGACCCCTCTATTGAGGAGCGCCGTGGCCCGTTGGAAGTACGAATTGCTACGCTTTCGCAAGTTAAGCACTTCCAGGCTTGTTCCGCACTTGATGGGTGATCATAAGTGAAGTGGCAAAGAAATTTCTCGAGCATGTTAAGCAGTTAGTCCCGGCTGTCATCATGGTATAGCCCTTCTCAAGTTCATCATCATATCAGCCACAGGAAGCCACCCCCAAGGATTTTCAAACTAAATGGAAACAGCCTGCATCCAGCGTTTTCTTGCAACCCCTCAAGTTCATTTCATGTTATAATATAAAGTGTATACTGATGCATGTTTTAAATGATCAATTTTCGACTTTGTTTCCAGGAACTAGCATCTAGCTCAGAAGAAAACCCCGACTATACAGACATAGAGTTAATTCAGCACATAAACGTCGATATTTTGCGGCTTATACGGCTACTTACAGGTGAGACCAGAAAAACTTCCATCTCACATTCCACGTTTACAATACAATACCCTTTATTGCACAAAAAAAATACAGGACATCATAAGGCGGCCTTATCGCTTAGCAATTTCTTCCAGGCAACCTCGCTCAAATAGAAAAAGTGATGGGAAATTAAGTAGTGCGGGATGGTCAATATAATAAACATAATTATAATAAATATACAATAATAATATAATAATTATAATAAACATACTTATACCTCATTCTTAAATAAATACACATTAAGTGATGTGCCGCTGGAAATATTTCAAATTTACGGGAATTTTCCCATTGTAAATTTACGGGAATATTCACAATATTTTCTTTAATAATTTTTCATCGTTTTCTAGTATTTGTTTGTCCATGATACCAAATAATATATTTTTGACCCAGGATACTACCCAATTCCTCTTGTTGCAGAGTCTATACAAAAGTTTAAGTTGTTAAGGAAGTCAGCGCACATAGTGCTCGTTAGCTCTCTAGAGAAAGCCATCTGGAATTGGATGGACACGTACCCACAAGTGAGTAATGCAGGGCGATTTTAAATCTCGTATAATATTCTATATATATAATATAGTATATAATATTCTATATTCAAAGAAAGTACTCTTTATGTGAAATAAAATACATATAAATAATAAATAAATAAATATATAGGGACAAATCACACTGATTAAGCTAGCCGTAAAGTAAGTTTTAAACTTATGTTATGGAATACTAACTCAGCGATACTATATTTTATGATAAATACATATATAGATAAACACCCAAGACCCAGGACAATTTAAAAAAGGCTATTTTCCAACTGGCCCTGGCTGGGGATCGAACCCAGAAATATCTTGTTTCATAATAAAATCTAACGTTATTAGCCGACAAATGCATACCAAAGATCTCATTTGAATGTCACCGCCCGCTACCGCTAACCTACTGACGCCGCCTGAAGTTTAGTCCGTGAACTACTTTCCATATTTTTTTTATTGAAAATCGATAAAGAAATTTCGTCTTCCCATAAAAAAAATTCATTTGGCTGAGCGCCGATTTGTATGGGAAGCCGAATTTTTATTTCGTTTTTCGATAATTGTTTTATGGAAAGTGTTTTTCAGTATCACGGACTGAACTTGCTCCAAAAATGTTGCCGGGAAATGAATCTGTATAATGACAAAATCTTCTTTCCAGGAATTCGCAGAAGTGCAAACTCGGCCTAACGAGGATTTAAGCAAGTGCTGTGACACCCTCTTCGATATATTACAAGACAGTTTTTCCGATAACAAAAAATCAAGGGTCGCCATGTGGCCCTTACAGATCATGCTATTGGTTTTAAACCCGGTTAGTATAAAAAATCCTGTAAATAAATAACTGTCTTACTACAAAAAAGATAAACATCTGTTGAGCACAAATTATACCAAAAATAATACTCTCTTTTTAGTTGGTACTTTTTTTTGCTATAACGAGTGAGTATTGTTTTTAGTATAATTTTTGCTCAACAGATGGTTCTCTTTTTTGTAGGAAGACGGTAATAGTTTACAAATGCACATCACCTAACACGAGTGCTTTACTACATACATAGTTATGTGTAGTTGTGTACACAGTTTCACATACTTTATCTAATGTCATTCATCTTCCTCGCCTTCTCCTAGATACGGGAGTTGAGAAACTCCCTCCGTCGTTTTCTATCATTAACCATATCTGTACTAACTTTTCCTTCATGTCCCGCTTCAAACATCCCCCCCACGTCTTTCTAGGTCGTCCTCTATCTCTGTGGCCATCCACCTTCAAGTTAACCATATTGTTAGCCAGATGTTCGGCATCCCGCCTCTTGATATGACCGTACCATGTTAAAAGGTGGCTTTTGAAATTCTCTACAATCGGTTCCACGTTTAAACTCCCTTTTATATATTAATTCCTGATCTTATATCCATCTTGTCAGAAATGCGGATGCTTAGGTGGATGTGTGGGGACACATCCACCTAAGCATCCGCATTTCTGCTACATGCAACTTATGTTCTTCTTTCTTCTTCGTAATCAAATATCCCCCCCTTTACTTACGTTATCTAAACTCTTTAATTGGAATTGAAGCTTTAGCGCATGCGCAGTGATGTTCTGGATTGCAGATCGAAAACTTTCTAAACAGTAATCTAATGACTAAATATGTTTCTGTGGATATATATGTATGTATGTATTGTTATAAATCTTTTCATGTATTATTTAATAAAATTATGTTGAAATTAATAATATTTATATTAAGTATATGTATTTATTGTGTAATATTATGTAGAAATGTTGTATTGTAATAGTGCTAAAACTTGCACCCCTTCTACCAACTTCTCGATGTGTCCCAAAGGCAAACTGGTAGAAAATGCATAGCGTTAAGTTTGACCCATTGTAATCAATCAAATATGAGATTGTGTGCAATAAACACAAATAAATAAAAAAATAAAAACAATATATTGTATTGAATTCAAACTCTTTATTTATTTTTTCCAGAAAGTTCTAGAAGAAATAGTGAATGCGGACAGCGGGGCGCCGTGCAGCCCGCGGCACACGAAGAAGAAACACTTCATAGACTCCGTTAAGAGGGGGCTGAGTAAGTATGGAGACTAATTACTCACAATGTAAATATGTGACGGAGTAATCACGTGACGTAGAACGATACGTGCGTATTTTTCATAACGAAAAAACAGCAGCTGCGTGTCATAAACCCCTCTGTCAACTTGTTTTGAACCGCTTATAAAAGGGGCGCACGGTCGATAAGTCGTCAGTCTTGTTCGGACAGCCGTGCGGTGCATTCTACTCGAGAATACTTTGGATTGTACTGTGGTGCGGGCTTGGCCATGACTCATTTAATTACGATTATTATAAGGAATGCGCATCACATGACCGATTCGTTATAATGACAGTCTACTTCACCAGGACAGGCTTTTGAGTTAGTTTAAGCTCGAATGTGGTTTCCAAAGGCAGCTTCTCATAGGTCAGTGCGAGGAGGGGCACTGACCTTACCTTCTCATTTTTAATAATTGTACATCTACCCTTCACTTCGTCATATGCGTAAAATTTAATATTTACTTCTTTAGGACAACAACTTTTTATTCGTATTGAGCAACATGTTATTCTTACAAGGTTATTTTTAATTAGTACAAATATTTAAAGGGGTGAATTATTTACCCCATCATTTTGAACAACTTTTACCATTAAATGTATATCGAAATACGAAAAAAATTCTTCACTTCCCATAGTAACTAGATCACGTGAATACTTCGGTTTGTATGGGAAGTGATTTTTTTTTCATCATCTATGTATTAGGACTGATAACCTCATACTAAAAAGTACTCTGCTAGAAAGCCAAAATCCTGTATTATATATCGCCCGCTAGTCATACAATGGATGCTGGGTACTTAGGCTGACGGCATCGAAATATAATCTCTAGAAGCCTAACTAATCCAGAAAAATCATTTCACGCGATATGTACCGCGGCGGGCGGGGCTTAAAATATGAACCGTGCGTCGCGACAGTTCGCCGTGACACTCGAGTCGTGCGGTTGCGTCGCAAAAAGTTTCGTTTGAGAATATTGCTGTGTTTTTGCGATAATCGATTCATTAAAAATGCCGTCATGTGCCGTGAAGTGGTGTAGAAGCCATACAGACATGAAAACACAGGACTCGCCTTTCATATGTAAGTAAATAATTTTAATAATCCATACTTGACATCTGTTGACACCTCACCGCTCATTGCGTTGACCGACGCGACGATGAAGCGTGCGTGACCTTGTCGCGACCAATCGTATGCATCTTTGCATGTGTGTGTGTTTGAGTGTTTCGTTGTAATTACTGTTACTTTGTTTGCGTAAATGGAATCAGAATCGAAGAGGTGAATGTAGGAGCGTTAGGTTTCTAGAGAATTATATTTCGATGGTTGACGGTGTCCACGAAAAATCAGAGATGGCGCTTGTTTGTTCGTAGAAAAAGAACGCTCATACCGCCATCTTACCGAAATCAAGCGGCAGCACTAAAAAACTACCTTCTTTCGAACTAGTAGCTCCATCTAGCTGCAACATTTAAACTCTCTAATATTAGTTAGTCCATGCTTTTAATGTTGTTTACTCGTTCGCAGGCCCTCAAAACAATTCTAAACAGATGACCGAAGCGGCGGTGGTGACTTGCGTCAAGTTGTGCAAATCTTCGACGTATCTCAACATAACTGACTCTGGCAACGTCACGTTCGTGCTAGTCAAGTCAGTCATCAATGACTTAAAGGTAACTGTGACCACATAATAAATACTAATACTCCGTACAGAAGTGTCACTCAGCAAAGAAATTCAAAGAAATATCTACTCAATGTTGTTAGTGATACGTTTTAATTTAGCTCACGTCAGAACTAAGCACCTTTTTGTATAGATACGTTAGACATCCATTGCAAGCCAATTTCATCCTTATGACTCTGGACAAACGATTCGTATAACTGAATTTACCACCCTGAGGGGCCGCCTTCGCGCATAGTAATAATGTAGGTACATTTGTACGTAGGTGTTTTGTATACGCTTGCACCCCATTTATCGCCTTCTCTTATACGTCCCTGTAGTGTATGTGAGTGAAAGAGAAGGAAGCATTATGTCATCTCTAGCGCACGTGCGGTCGTAAACAGCTCAGTAAGCTGTGAGCGGCGGAAGTGAGAGGGCGCGCGCGTCTAAGAGCCGACAATATTAAAGGATATACCACAGTCCCAAAGGTATTTTCTGGTAGACAGCGCTTAGCGTTAAGATTATACCTATTGTACATTAATTATATAGTGCAATAAATTAAATAAATAAATAAAAAAATCGATACCTTAACGGGGAGTGACACAGGCCTGCCGTGACATCGTGGTAAAATGACTGAAGCGGCTGTTGTGACTTGCGTCAAGTTGTGCAAAGCTTCGATGTACTAGTATCTTAGCATAGAGTCAAAAACAGTCACGTTCGTGCTAGTCAAGTCAGTCGTCGATGACTTATTAACTACGTATGGTGCCGTTAACCCATAAGGCAGAGTAACTGACGAAGCGGCAGTATTTCCGCGCAATCAAATGTACATGGCCACAGAGTAGATAGTATTTCCGCGCAATCAAATGACCTTGGCCACAGAGTAGAATGTATTTCTGCGCAATAAAACGTCCTTGACCACTGTGTAGATAGAATTTCCACGCAATCAAACGTCCTGACCACAGAGTAGATAGTATTTCCGCGCAATCAAATGTCTTTGTTCACAGAGTAGTATTTTCGCATCGTAGGTATAATTTGTTTATGAACTTTATGTCAAAGGCATACGGTTCAATTTAATGGACTATTCTACCATTGCCCTATTAAGGGATAAAGTCAATATCTTTTTGCAGTCGCTCCTGTTCAACCCGTCCAAGTCCTACATCCGCGGCAACCTGATCTCCGGCTACTCGGAGCTGGACCTGATGACGGACTGCTTCGTGTCCTTATTCAGGATCATGCCGCACAACAACGACGCGCTCAAAGTGTGTCTCAACCTGGCGACTCACATCTCCTATCATTACGTCATCGTCAACTCGCTGCTCAGGTAAACTAGACCTTATAATGTAGCGATAAGGTGTAATTTGTCGTGCTCAAAGTGTGTCTTAACTTGGCGACTCACATCTCCTATCATTATGTCATCGTCAACTCGCTGCTGTGGTAAACTAGACCTTATAGTATGGCAATAAGGTGTTATTTGTCGTGCTTAAAATTTCATTCAACCTGGTGACACCCATCTGCCACTACGTCATCGTCAATTCGCTGCTGAGGTAAACTAGACCTTTTAGTGTAGCAATAAGGTGTATGTTGTTGTGCTTAAATACAACCAAGTAAAACACATCTACAACCACATCATCGTCAGCTCGTTATTAATGTAAACAGCACTTCATTATTATGGACTGAATTCAACCTTAAAATAGGTTTAGTATATTTTGTTAGACGCTATACAGGGTGACTTTTTATCCACCAGCCAAATTGTTGGAGCAAGTTCAGTCCATGATACTGAACTACTATTGAAAATAGATAAAAAATTTTCGTCCTCCCATACAAAATCTAGGCCTGAGTGCCAATCTGTATGGGAAGGCGAACTTTTTTTATCGTGTTTCGTTAATTGTTTTTATGGAAAGTAGTTTAGTATCATGAATGGACTGAACTTGCTGCAAAACTTTGGCTGGTGGCACAGAATATAGTAAGAGTATACAGAACGGAATCTCCTAAGGTACGCGCAATATGCGTTTTCCCCGTCCCCGCAGCTCTCCCCCGTCCTTGTGCGGCCGCGTGCGCCGTGCAGTGTGTGTTCGCCCGCTCTGATCTAAGACAAGGCGAGAGCGGGGGAGAGGGGTGGGGACGGGGAACGGGGACGCATATTGCGCGTACCTTAGGAGATTCCGTCCTGAATACTCTTATTGTTTTCTGTGCTGGTGGTTAAAAAGTCAGCCTGTATTGGTTCTTAAAACAAATGAATCCATGGAATAACACCCGACTGGTTGCAGGATAATAAAGCAGCCGCGGCTGCTGTGGTGGCCGCAGGTGGAGCTGCTGTACCCGCGCGCGGCCGAGCTCCGCGCCATGTTCACCGACACGCTCAACAAGGCCACGCAGGTACTTCATTTTATATCTAGTCTGATTTTTTTCCCGTAGAGTTCTGACATTTCAAAAGTGTTGCAACTAAAAAAGCTCTCCAACTAAAATGGGAACCCATTTAAGGACAATAAAAAACTAAATTCGGGATTAATTTTTATGTTTTCCCTAGAAGAAGATAAATTTTAAACTTTCTGGTATATGTAAAATGTATTGTCATTTTTAATACTGGATTTTACTGAGTTAGCAGGTTATTTTTCTTTAGCCGGCATCACTCCCTACTAATTCATTTAAAGTCTTTTAGAAAAATAAAAAAAAAAATAAATAAAGCATTAAAAAAATTTTTTTCATGAAACCCAAAGAAATAGAATTTTCACACAAACAGATTAGCTGATCGAGTCAATTTGTATGAAAAGGTTCTGCCTTAGTTTATTAACACGTATAGATTCGAATTTAGAAGCTCCTTTTTTGAAGTCACTTAAAAAATGTAATAATAACTCTACATACTTCCAAGCGGGCACTCCGACGAAACACGAAGTTTACCGAGACACATTAGAAAATGGAAGCACTGTACACTTGTGTTCCCAGGGTTACATAGTCCACACGCCGCTCCGCATGATTTCCCTCTCGCTCAGCAAGTCCAAGGAAGTCCAGTCGAAATTCAACAAGTCCGAAGAAATGCCGGCCTACCGCAACCTTCTGCTGTGTATGGTGAAGTTGATACACGCAGACCCAATGCTGATGTTGAGTGTGAGTTTACCTTTATCTTTATTTTGGCCTTCATCGTCATCATCAGGTCTTTTTTAGGGTTCCGTACCGGAAGGGTGCAAACGGGACCCTATTACTGAGACTCCGCTGTCTGTCCGTCTGTCACAGGGCTCTATCTCGAACCGTAATAGCTAGACACTTGAAGTTTTTACCAATTATGTATTAGTGTGGCCGCTATAACAACAAATATTGAAAATAAAAAAAGTTAAAAATTAAAGGGGGTCGCCATACAAAAAACGTTTTTCAGCGTTTTTAACTACAATGGCATTAAGTACATACTTGAAATTTTCACAGATTATGTATTACTATGGCCGCTATAACAGCAAATACTAAAAATAAAAAAAAAGTTTAAAAATTAAAGGGGGTCGTCATACAAAAAACGTGTTTTTTAGCGTTTTGAAACATTGTACGGAGGCACGGAACCCTTCATGTACGAGTCGGACTCGCACTTGCCCGTTTATTTATTATTTTAGGAGGAGCATGGCGACCACTCCACTCCAGGAGCACGACCCTCTGTACTAAAAGAGCTATACTTGGTCAGAACAGCCAGAGGATTTGGCCTACACTCTCCGCGCTGGCCAGACGGGTTGGAGAGGTCTCATTGATGTTTATGAGCTTTGTTCAGCTTGTGTTTTCTGTCTGGACTGGTCAGCTCGGACTACTCAGTGTTACTTATTTCTGTAAATTGGATTTGGCACTCGTTCGCAATCTTTACATATTATATTGTGATAACATTGTATTAGGCATAATATCTTTGTAAACTGACAAAGCCCTTCTGGCGCGTAGGCGACCAACACTATGTAAATGAGTTTCTTTCGGCGTTTCTTCTCAGCAGTGGTCGTTGCGAAACGACCTTAAAAATAATTAAAAATAATGACCTTTAATAAGTGATATATTTATCCTACATTAAATAAAAATTTTTGACTTTGACTTGTCGCCTTTAACGACATCCACGGAAAGATTTGGAGTAGTCCTATTCTACTCTGCCGGAAGTCATACGGCTAATTTTGGCCTTAAAAAGATTAAATTATAATGTAAATGAAAAATTACCTTTTTTTTTTAGTAGCCATTTATGTCCCATAGTTGGGCAAAAGTCTCCCCTTTTCGTTTTCAATTACTTCTATCCTCGGCTGATTCCCTCGACTCTTTATCGAAAGCGGACAACTCGTCTCTCCATCTCATCCTAGGTCTTCCTCTCGACCTGTTTCCGTCTGTAGGTACCCATGCTGTTGTTGTGTGGGCCCATCTTTCGGGCACCATGCGGCAAACGTGACCCGCGCAGTTCCACTTCAATCTAGCAGACTTCTTTCCGACGTCAACCACTTGTGTAATGGAGCGCAGTGAAGTGTTTCTGACACGGTCTGTCCTTTTTATACCTAACATACTGCGCTCCATTGCTCTTTGACAAAAATTACTTTAGTCACACGTATAATAGATTCACAGAGCGATTTAATAAGAAAAGTCTCACTTCATAGGAATAGGGATGCAGACTGGGGCCGAAAAACATTATTTAGTATGTAAGGAAAAATATTTCCATGTTCAATAAAGTAAGTGATTTTACTAATAGAAATTTACGTAATAAGAATGACTTAGTTAGCCCGTATTACAGGCTGAATACAGTCAGTAAGTCTTTTATGGGGAAGTGTATACTTTTTTATAATAAATTGTCAGAATCGGTCCTTGATATGCCAAACAGAAAATTCAAAGCTTATGTAAAGAAAGTACTTTGTGAGAAGGCTTATTATAGGACCGATGACTATCTTAAAGACTAAAAGGTCTGGCTTGAGCTTGGCGCGGGTCCCTCTTAAAGGTTTGTATACTTAGACATGTCATAATTTAGGTACATTGGTACATACTAAATTTACAAATTGACATTATTTTAAATTTCGTAATTCTTATAATTCAATTTAATTATGACAATAAATAATGTAATCTCTGTCCATCTATATAACTAATTTTAAGTTTTTAGTTTGTTAGTTGACGTCTTTGGAGAAAACGTGCAGTGCAGTTTGTTGCCGCTTTTTCTGCACTTGCGCCTAGGAAGCGGCGTAAACTTAGCTTTAAGTAACGATTTGACGTCAACATTTGTGCAAAACAAAACAAAGTGACTATTATTAAGAGATATTATAAATATCCTATGATAATAAAGATATTTTGAATTGAATTGAAATGAATTGAAAAAGTAAGATTATCCAAAAATAAAGGACCCATATTTTTCGGTTCATCAAAGAAAAATATCACAAAGATACAGCGTGTCGAAGTTAGGGAATGGGGGTTATTAACGTCACCGTCTAGTAAAAATGGTACTAGATTGTGACGTCATGCGAAATTTAAACGCGCTGTATTTTGTCATCATTTGCTAATCAGAAAAAACAAAAAAATACGTATCTATACTAATATTATAAAGCGGAAGTGTTTGTTTGTGTGTTTGTTTGTTTAAACGCGCTAATCTCAGGAACTAATGGTCCGATTTGAAAAATTCTTTTTTTGTTGGGTAGTCCATTTATAGAGGAAGGCTTTAGGCTATATAACATTCCGACAACCACGCGAACGAAGTCGCGGGCACAGCTAGTACAATATGTTTTAATAATCTAACCAATGAGCCGAACATATTTTTTAGTCCACATCCCTATTGTGCTAAATATATGTATGTGATGAAGGGTTTCTTTATCATCACTCAAGGTGTGTATGAGACATGGGTAACTCCGGATTCGAATATTTAAATGAGCCGATTCATCAACAGGAGCCGATACCCGTACTGAATCCCGGTAATCGTTATCGGCTCCCGCAAGTTATTGAGCCCGCACCGATCTTGGTCCCGCCGGGAACAAGTGGCGCCTGTCGGGTCGCGAGCCGCGTTTCGGCTCCACCGCGTCTCGGGAGGAATCGGGAGTCGGGAGTCAATATTATTCTGTATTGAAACCGGTACCAGAAAGGACGTCTGTATTCTGTAGATTCAATAGCGAAACTTAGCGGACCTCGGAGCTGGAGCCGATAAGGGAGTAGGAATCATTAAGATGAGTCGGTACCGGATGCGGAGTAAGATTTAGTGAGCCGAAACACTCCTCGGAGTCGAGATTAGTCTAGTGTGTATACAATATTACGCGTCTTCGATGGCTAGGAAGTTGCTTTTACGCACGTGGAACTGCGTGATGAAGAAGCCATAATTTGTTTTGAACAGAACCCAGGTCGCTCCGGCGTGGAGATCCAGTCGTCCACCACGGAGCTGATCAACGGGCTGGTGTCCCTGGTGCACCAGACCGGCATGGGGGAGATCTCGCAAGAGGCCATGGACGCCTTGCTCGCCCTGCACAGGCCGGATAGAGTCCACATGTGGAACCCAGAGTCTCCTCTGAACACTTTCTGGGACATCAGGTGAGATTAGGAATTCTGTGATGCGTCTTGGCCGTTTTGAGAGGGCGGGTTATATACCTAGGCCATAATTAAAATATATGATATATTTGTTTTTAAATATTTTAGTTATTATATATATAGACATTAGAACTGTATTAGTTTTTCAAATAAAATAAGAGTTGATAGTATTTACGCGCGTTCACACGACTTTAGTCATGGAGTCGATAATAAATTCGCGCAGTCAAATTACATTAGTCATAGAGTCGGTAATGAGTCCGCGGTCAAATGACATTAGTCATAGTCTATAAAAAATCTGCGCGGTCAAATGTCAGTGGCAGTGATTTGCTGGTTTGCTGCATGCTTGCTTGTGCTTGCTTGCAAGTGTCGGAACCAATCGTAACCAATTTGGGCACCCCAAATCAGTCACGGAAGGAAGGTTAGGTTATGGTTGTGCAGTCACAGAATACAGTAAGAGTATACAGAACGGAATCTCCTAAGATACTTGCAATATGCGTCCCCTTTCCTCGTCCCCGCACCTTTACCCGTCCTTGTGCGGCCGCGTGCGCCGTGCAGTGTGTGTTCGCCCGCTCTCCCCTGAGACAAGGCGAGAGCGGGGGAGAGGTGCGGGGACGGGGAACTCGGACGCATATTGCGCGGGACCTTAGGAGATTCCGTTCTGTATACTCCTACTGTCTTCTGTGGTGCAGTGACCATCACAGTAGCGAGCGAGCGTCGATAAAGGGTCGAAAGCGACGAATTTGCAAAAAAAAAGCTACGTCGTAGGTGACGCCTCAGAAAAGTGTTCTTTGTAATATTTGTAGCAAACAAGTTCAGAGCATTTTGTATTTAAGCATTTCAACTTTAGGGCACGTGATATTATGTGACATTAAATTAGGCTAGTCATCATTCGGTAACATGATGATTATGGGAAAAATAATTATGAGACTGGATTATGAATAAAATATTTATGAGACAAAATAGAGAAACACTAGTTCTATCGGCATGATTTGTCCGTATCTATTTATTTATTCCCCCTCCCAGCTCGCAAGTCCTGTACAACATCAGCCAGAAGCTGATCCAGCGCCAGATCTGCAACTACCGCGAGGTGCTGCGCTGGCTGCGCGACATCCTGACGTGCCGCAACGAGTTCCTGGCCAAGCACAAGGAGTACGCCAACCAGGGCTCGCAGATACCCATATGCAAGCAGGCGCACATCAAGCTGGAGGTATGTAGTTACAGTACAATACCCTTTCCGCCGTGTGGTTCCCGGCAGAGTATAGGACCGCTCTAAGTCTTTCCGTGAAAGTCGTAGAAGGCGACTTAGGAAACACAAGCTGAACAAAGCTTATAAACATCAGTGAGACCTCTCCAACCCGTCTGGCCAGCGTGGAGAGTGTAGGCCAAATCCTCTGACCGCTTTGGTAGTACAGAGAGGGTCGTGCTCCTGCAGTGGAGACTAAAAAGGACTTGATGACAATCTCCCTTCCATCATCATCCTCCCGTATTCCCGGTTGCATCCTCAGCGGTGACGCTTCAGAGCCCGGGGTCCGCTCCCTACCCTAGGGGATGTGACGAGGTTACTGGTTTTACACAGAGCGACTGCCGTCTGACCTCCGCAACCCAAAGGGTAGACCAGAACCAATCCTAGGATAGGTTTAAACAAATACTAGATAGCGTTCGGGACCCACAGCTTTGCGTGGCGTCCGAAGCACGGAATCATCTTTTTTTTCGGATAATCAGATGATTCAAGCTAACCAAATTGGAAACTGCTTCCCAATGGGATTTGAACCCTTGATCTCCAGATCACAAGGCAAACGTCTTGACCACTAGACCACGGAGGCAGTCAAATCTTAGTGAAGCTCTTTTGTCGAAATATCAATGACCACATACGCCATCTTCTCTGCCCCCCAGGTGGTGTTCTTCATGTGTCTATGGTCGATCGACACAGATGTGGTGTTGGTGGCCATGTCGTGTTTCGCGCTGCTGTGCCAAGAGGCGGACATCCGGTGCGGGTCTGACGAAATCACCACGCAGTGCTTGTTGCCCAACTATGCTGTGTTCCAAGAGATTGCGCACACGTCCAGTGTTTTAACCACAGGTAAGTGAATACCTAGTCCATATACAGGGTGAGTTTTTAAACACCAACCAAATTTTTGGAGCAAGTTTAGTCCATGATACTGAAGTACTTTATGTATAAGAAAAGTTATTAAAAATCTAAAAAAAAAAATTCTGCCTTCCATACGAAATCCGTTTGGCTGAGCGCTGATTTGTAGGGAAAGGGGAATTTTTATTTTAATTTTTCGTTAATTGTTTTTATGGAAAATAGTTCAGTATCATGGATTGAACTTGCTCCAAAAATTTGGCTGGTGGTTAAAAAGTCAGCCTGTATAATGTGACGTCACGTTTTGACAGGAGGCATATTTTGCAAACGCGCCGTCATAGTGCGTTTGCAAGATTGCGTCTTCTGGGTTGACAAATAGTAATGTCTTTTGAAAAAAAAAAATTTTTTTGTGAAAGCTTTTATTGTAAGACCTAAGAATTTATCAAGACAACTTTTAGTCCAAACTCGATGGGGTTGCGTCGTTTTATTACAGGGTTCCTATAGCCACCTTCCGGCTCCATCATCAGATCAGCTTCTTGTTATGACAATAATGCATTGTCTGATTTCATGTAACCCTTAACTTGCGAAATTCAATTCAATTCAATATATATTTATTATCATAGGATATTTATAATATCTCTTAATAATAGTCACTTTGTTTTGCACAAATGTTGACGTCAAATCGTCACTTAAAGCTAAGTTTACGCCGCTTCCTAGGCGCAAGTGCAGAAGAAGCGGCAACAAACTGCACTGCACGTTTTCTCCAAAGACGTCAACTAACAAACTAAAAACTTAAAATTAGTTATATAGATGAAAACACCAGTAATGATGAATTCCATCGGGCCACCGAGCACTAGCATGACTATAACACTCCCATTTCAATTCCGAAAGTGGGTTGACGTCAGGCTGGCGGCCGGTCGTAAAATTGTAGCCAAATCATTTAAACTGTTCCGGCTATTTCTTCTCCATTTTGCAAGGTCTTTGGCATCCTTGGTCATGGTCCAGTCAATGGTCACCCCATTGACATGCATGTTATGTTTGGAGAAGAAAAAGTAGGAAAGCGCATTTCAGGCTCCGAGGCAGCTTAGCTGAGGATGAAACCGGGAACGCGCTTAGACGAAGAAGAACACATGATTTAGATGTATGCATAAGCCTTATTTTGAAATGTGTTGTTACAAGCAGCGAGCCAGGACATGGGTAGAGGATGTTATTATAAAAATATTCACAGTAAGTACAAGTTTGCAAGATAGCGTTAGGTGTTTTTTTTTTGAGTATTATTTGAAGGCCCTGGATACAAGTGCTTTAGAGTCTATCTTTAGTTTTGTTGCTTCTTCCTTTCTAACAAGTTACAATCAAAGGGTGGTGCAGGCCTTTGATTGCTTCAAGCGAGCTTCTGGCGACAAATCTATACGAGTCTACTGGTTTTAAGCCGATTGAAATCTACTACACTACTACAGTCCACTTCACAAATATCACTACAGCTGTAATATAAACATAAAAAGATAAAAATATGTTTATTTTTCTCCAAAAATCTAAATTACAAGGTAGGTTACAATCCGGGTTATGGTGTGGTGGACACTGGAGTCTGCAAGAGGCTGATTCTGTTATACAGATCTCCAGATCCACTTTAGCTATTTTCCATAGCATTGGATGTTCAAAGCAATTGTCGCTGTCAAAGTGACAATAATGACAATGTCGGTGTGGCTTCAGCTCTATAATACGTCCACTCCATCTCTTTCTGTGGATGTCGTAAGAGGCGTTTATAGCACTAAGCTCAAACAACTCGTGATACAACAGCATTCCCAAGGAGGGTTGACGTCAGGCAGGCGGTTGTAAAACTATAGTCAAATCGTTTAAACTGTTCCGGCAATTTTTACTCGTTTTTGCATGGTCTATTATTATATTTGGGGAAGAAAAAGCGGAAAAGCGCACCCCTGGACTCCGAAGCAGCACAGCTGAGAATGCAACCGAGAACGCGCTGATATGAAAATAAATAAAGATCAAAGATATAATGTGTGCCAGGAGAGGAATTGAAACAACAACTTCCGTATAAGATTTTTCATCTCTGTCGTAATATATGAGATTTCCTTCTGTCCTAGGCTCGGCAGCTCTGCAGAAACGCATAATGGCTCTGCTGAGGAAGATCGAGCACTGCGTCAATGGAGTGCAGCCGGTGTGGGAGGAGACGTTCCGGTGTTGGTCAGTACACTACACTCATCACCATCATCATCAGAAGCGCTATTTGTCATTCAGGGAATCACATTACGAATGATTTGCGCGAGTTTTTCCAAATGGGCGCATTTTTGAATTGATTGTATGCAAAAGATGTGCAACGAGTGGTCTTAGCCACTCTTAATTTTGACATTTGTAGCGAACAAATGTCAAAGGAACGTTCCATGGAGAATCAGTTCCGATTCACGCTGCTTTTTTATTTTGTTCAAATGTTCAGAAAACCATTGACAAATTTATGATATTTTCTGCGTAACACAATGTTACTTATTGCTGACACGGCGGTTTCAAAAATACGATGCAATGCGACGGAACACGAGGGGTGAGTTGGCAAACAACACGTTTTGTGGTTCGCTGACTTCCTAAATAAAAAATAGCACTCCACGTCTTTTTAGTCTACACTGCAGGAGCACGACCCTCTCTGTACTACCAGAGCCATACTTGGCCAGAGCAGTCAGAGGATTTGGCCTACACTCTCCACGCTGGCCAGATGAGTTGGAGAGGTCTCATTGATGTTTATAAGCTTTGCTCAGCTTGTGTTTCCTAAGTTGCCTTCTACGACATCCACGGGAAGACTTGGTGCGGTCCTATTCTACTCTGCCGGGAACCACACGGCACATCCCATTTTTTAAATAAACTGTATTGTAAAATGGTGCCCAAGAGAAAAACAGGGAATCGGGATACTCTATTTATTTGGTACAACTTGCTTATGGCTAGAATTAGTGTGCTAGTGTGCTGCGTGACTTAGTGCGCGTTGAAACAGAGTAAAAGATGGCTGCATAGGCTTATATAGTATACTGTGTACACCTGGTGGCAATTTTTGGAATCATTCAAATGATTGTTGCTTTTGTTTTACAGTATACAAGACACACAATTCCGACAAAATTTGGACTTAAGCTACATGGCATTACGAGTATAGTCCGGTTACATCTTAAGTCAACACCTGCGTCCCGTGAAGGAAAACATCGTGTTCAAACCTGCACCACAGGCCGGGATCTCCTATGGGTACGCGCAATATGCGTCCCCGTTCCCCGCACCCGCACCTCTCCCCCGTTTTCGCCTTGATGACTCACGTTGGCTCACAAGAACCGGGGGATCTCCCCCGACACAGATCTCCCCGCACATCTGTGCGGGGACGGGAAACGGGGACGCATATTGCGCGTACCTTAGGAGATTCCGTTCTGTTTAATCTTACTGTATTCTGTGCCTGCACACTAGTGACCATTGAGTTTACTAGAGTTTGAAATGGAGAAGGCAATGGCAAACCACTCTATTATCTCAGCCAAAAATTGCCCTTGTGTGCATGTCTTACCTTCAATGACATCGACAAGAACTTGGCTCTTAAATGTAGTACGATACCTTAAGGTAAAAAGATCAATCAGATTTTCGTTACCTCCTAGGCACCAAGCGGTCGCATGCGACCGGTACCTGCCATTGAATTATAAACCTTATTCTTATAGTTTAGTGTCTAGTTTTGAATGGCTGCTGGCGTCGCTTACGCTTTGCGCGTAGGGCGAGAAGTCATTGGTCAAACTTTTTCTTCCCAGGGACTCTCTGTGCAAACTTCTTCAAAAATACCCCAAGGGTCAAGGCGACAAGTTAGACGAGTGTCAAGTGGAAGCCATACACCGCGCGGTCGCCAAGCGAAGAGTATCCCACCACACGAGCAGTGAACACGACTTCGAGGTATGAATACGGTATCCTGGCTCAAAAAAAAATTTTTAATTATTAGTACGGTTCAGAGAATTAAACGCCACACACGACGGACGTTTAACGTATGGCGAGAAAATGAGTAGTCCAGTGTGTGGTGGCAGGCTTGTATTTTCTTCTTATGCAGGATAGAGGCAATGGTGCGAAAGAGGTCTTTGACAAAGAATTTCGCTCTTATATAGTGAGCGGGAAAGCGCCATCTGTTCGAATTTGGTGGAACTGGCAATGTCTTACTATAATAGCAGAGTGTTTTAGGTGCTCTGTAGTGCTGTGCTTATCGAGGGTTATTAATAGTGTCATGTGGTGACAAACAAATGTCGCTTTTTACAATTTTAACAACGTATGTTGTTACTTTTGGGGGACAAATTAGACATTAAAAAAACAGTTTTGTAAACTATATCGTTTGACATACAAATGAAAGAACTTTTTATGTGAATTTTAAATATATTTTTTTTAATCGGTATTTTTGAAGTTATTTATAAAAAAAAAATTATAAAAACACCATTTCTTATGTCCTAAACCACTGAGCATTTTAATTTCAGAACAAACCTATGAGTAGTACGGAACCCTCTCCACGCAAGTTTAACTCGCACTTGACCAGTTTATTTTAATAATGACTTGTTGTAGATGCAGATCCAAGAGTGGGCGAATATAACGTCTTTCCTGTGCGCGCTGGGCGGCGTCTGCCTGCAGCGGAGACCAGCGGCCTTGTGGCCGCACCTGCACTCGCACGGTAACAAAACCCTTCAAACCACACACTCAAGTAACCCTTCAAACTATTTTATGAACCACTGTTTACAGTTTAAAATGAGAACGTTAAGCTTTAGTAGCACTGGACACCGTGTATCGTCTTAAGCAAGCAGCGGCAGCAAAGCCTACAGCCTCCATGCAAGCTTGGTCTAACTTATTTTTATGCAAATCAAAAAATCGGTTAATCGGTTAATCGGTTTTGGATTATGATACTTTTTGGTATGAATACTAAAAAAAACTTGACCCGTGTGGTCCCGGGTCAGAGTAGGACCACTCCATCTCTTCCTGTGGAATCGTAAGAGGCGACTAAAGGCACAGAAGACAGTAAGAGTATACAGAACGGAATCTCCTAAGGAACTTGCAATATGCGTCCCGGTTCCCCGTCCCCGCCCCTCTCCCCCGTTCTTGTGCGGCCGCGTGCGCCGTGCAGTGTGTGTTCGCCCGCTCTCCCCTGAGACAAGGCGAGAGCGGGGGAGAGGGGCGGGGCGGGGACGGGAAACGGGGACGCACATTGCAAGGGACTTTAGGAGATTCCGTCCTGTATACTACTGTCTTCTGTGCTAAAGGACTAAGAACAAATATAACGTGTAACAAAATATACTGACACTAATTAAAGGGTGAATTCGGTCCATGATATTGAACAACTTTCCCCAAGGAACATATATTGTTATAGTTACTCGTAGTTGTAATACTTTTCGCACAAATGCATTCTCAAAGAGGGTTGACATCGACCGGTCGTAAAAATAGAGCCAAATCGTTTGAACTGTTCCGGCTATTTCTTCTTGATTTCGCAAGGTCTTTGGCATCCTTGGGTGACCATTGACATGCATGGTATATTTGGAGAAGAAAAAGCAGGAAAGCGCACCCCGGGCTCCGAAGCAGCACAGCTGAGGATGCAACCGGGAACGAAGGGAGATAAGATGAATTAGAAGTGTCTTGTGTGACTTGAGATTTTTTTAGATTCGGGAGGTATTTGAATTTAGTTTTGTTTTTATTTTCAGATTCAAGGAAGTACAACGTTCTAGCGAACAGTTCACAAGAAGTGCAGTATTGTCCAGTTACCCAGTGAGTGTATTAAAGCTTTACATATGCACCATTACAGTTTGACACTTTTGCAGTGTTTGCTTTCGTGTGTGTAAGTGGCCAACAAAGATGTTTGGTCAACTTATACGAAACGAACAGTTTATTAGAAACATTTTGTCCACATCCGTACTGTTTTATTAATATCTATTGTCCAACAGTGGACTTATTGCGTGTCAAATAATGAACTGAATATTGTTTTTTATGCAGTGAAGTAGGCCTTCTAGTTTTCTCAAATATTGTTTGTTTGTAATAACTTTATTGTACTTTGAAACCACATAATTAAAGATAAAAACAACATACAGAGTAAATTGACAACGGCGGACTTATCCCATAATTGAATCTCTTTCAGTCAAGCGGCGAATAAGTAGATAGGACAATTACTCACAAGAAGGGTAGAAGTGCGTACATAGAATAAAAGAAAGCATCATATACAATGTGGAAGGGACATACCCGTAATAAATTGAACCACGATCTTATACTAGATCATTATAGTATAATGAAAATAAAATAACAGCCAAAAAAACAAAAAAAAAATCGACATTTCCATACAAAAGTGTGCAGGGCGATTTGTATGGGAAAGTCGTTTTTTTTTCGGTTTCTCGACTGTTATTTTGATTTCATTATACATTAGTGATCTAGTATAGCCCGTGGTTCGATTTATTACGGGTATGTCTATTCCACGTTGTATACATGCAGTCTTCCTACAAGATATATATGTCGCAGTTGAATGGTATAATCCGCTAATTCACGAAACCTCTAGTTGTTTGGCATTACAGCTCGGTTTTGTCAAACAGCTGAATATCGTTTAGCTGGATTGTCTTATATTGCGCAACGTGTTACGTTCATTTAAACCGCTAACCACGTTTCCAAACGGCTAACGGTTTTGTGAAACAGTAGCGGTAATCCGCTTTTTGACGAAACCGTTAAACAATCCAACTGCGACACGTGCATGATAAGGATTTGGTGTAGGGTTATCATGATAAAATATAACTGGGTGTCTATTAGAATACAGATTTTTTCGACATCGAATTTCATTTCCCAGAAAACTATGCCACGATTTTTATTGCTATAGGTTTGCCCTAACCTAGTAAAATGGATAGAACTTTTCTAGCACTCGCCGGCCACTACCGCGGCACGCTCGCTTCGCTTGCTCGGCTCGTGCGTGTGTTGGTCGCAGTTCTAACCTAACCTAACCTATAGGTTTGCCCTAACCTAGTAAAAATGGATAGAACATTCCTAGCACTCGCCGCGGCACGCTCGCTTCGCTCGCTCGTTACATTGCTACTTCTTTCTTCTTCTTCTTCTTCTTCTTCTTCTTCTTCTTCTTATTTAAGAGCTTAGTGGCTCTTGTCGGTGGAGTATACGCCAAACTTCTCGGTTCTCTGCCTTACTTTTTAGTGCTTGATATGACATGACTCCTGCTTTTTCTTTCAGTTGGTCTACATTGCTCTTTCTTGGTCGTCCTGGACCTCTTCTTCCTTTTATCTTTCCTTCTAGTATGTTTTTAAATAAGGAGTCATGTCGTATTAAGTGACCAATCATTTTCCCTCTTCTATTTTCTATTTCGCCCAGCAGTCTTCTTTTCTCTCCTACTATTTCTAATACTTCCTCATTGGTTTTCCTTTCCATCCAACTGATCTTTTCCATTCTCCTCCAGCACCACATCTCGAAAGCTGCCAGACTGTCACTATCTTTTTTATTCCGTATCCACGTTTCGCATCCATAAAGTGCTATGCTCCAGATATACGTTTTTATAAGGCGTTTGCGTATTTTTCTGGATATATTTGCTGTGAAAAGTTTCTTTTTACTATTGTATGCTCCTTTGGCCATGGCAATTCTGGTTTTAATATCTGCAGTACATCTAGAGTCTTCTGTTAATATACTTCCTAAGTACTTAAATTTTTCTACTTGTTCTATTGTTGTTCCGTTAAGTTGCACTGAATCTCTTACTGGTGATGTTTTATATGTGATCATAGTTTTGGTTTTTGATTTATTTATTTTTAAGCCGAGTTCTTGAAATGTTTTATCCATTATTTGAAGTAGTTGTTCTATGTCTTGTTTTGTGTCACCTAGGGCTGCTATGTCGTCTGCAAAACAAATAAAAAATATTTTTCTCCGTTGACTTTTATACCACCCATATCTGAATTCTGTATGTTCCTTTTTACTTTTTCTATATACATATTAAAAATAAGTGGTGAAAGTGGGCACCCTTGCCTTATTCCTTGTCTAATCTTAGCGTGCTGTTGCTCTTCTCCTAATTCTATGACGGCTTTTTGTTCCTTATACAACTCGTAAATAATTCTCCTATCCTTGTAATCTAATCCGGCTTCCTTTAAAACCTCCATCATTATCTTCCAATTAATTTTATCAAAAGCTTTTTCTAAATCTATATATGCTATATGAGTATTTATTCCTAGATCTAAACGCCTATCAATAATTATTTTTAAAGATAGAACTGCTTCTCTAGTTTCTCTATTGGGTCTAAATCCATACTGATCTTTACCTATGTATTTTTCCGAGAGCGGACTTATACGATTCTGCATGATTTTGATTAGTATTTTAGATGCGTGAGATATAAGGCTGAGGGTCCTATATTCTTCACATTTCACGGTGTTTAGTTTCTTTGGTATTGCAACTATCCTGCTTATCTTGAAATCGTTAGGTATTTTCCCAGTATTGTACATAATTCTAATTAACTGATATATTTCCTCAATTAAAGGGTCGCATACTGCATATTTTAGTAATTCTATATGTATGTGGTCATGTCCAGCAGCTTTACCGTTTTGTATGCTATTTAGAGCTTTTTCAAATTCTTCTCTCAATATATCTGGTCCTTTGTTATCTTCTTCTACCTTATCATAGCTTTCTAGGTTTTGTTCTACCATACCCTGTCCTTCATATAATTTCTCTATATAGTTTTTCCATCTTTGGACTATATCCTTATTATTAACAAGCAAGTTTCCATGTTCATCTAATATACTAGTGCTCTTAGTTATATGTTTTTTATCTAACTGTTTTATCATTTGGTAAGCTTTGTCCATTTTCCCTTTTTTTTATAAATCTTCTATATTTTTGCAACATTCCTAACCAACATTTTAATGTTTCTTTTGTATTTATTTCTGACAAGAATATAATCAATCTGATATCTTCCAATATCTCCTGGCATTTTCCAAGTATACAGTCTTCTTTTTGGGAGCTTATACATTGTATTTGAAATAATTAAATCATATTCTTTGCAGAATTGTACCAACCGTGTCCCTCTTTTGTTTCTTTTACCTAGTCCAAACTCTCCTACAACTTTATCTTCTGCACCTTCTCCAACAACGGCGTTGAAGTCTCCCATTACTATTAAGTTGTCTTTATCATCTACTGAACCTAATATAGTGTCTATATTATTATATACATCCTCGACTATTTCATCTTTATAAGTTCCTGTAGGCATGTAAACTTGGACAATAAATAAATTTGTAGGGTGTGATTTTATTTTGATGGCTGTTATTCTGTCATTTAGATGAATAGTATTTTCCACTTCGTTACCCCATTTTTTGTTTAAGATAAACCCTGTACCATTTGAGCCCTGTTCTTCTCCTGTATAAATAATTCTATAATCGTCGCTCCAAAAATCTCCACTTCCTCCCCATTTTACCTCACTTAGTCCTAATATATCAGTATTTGATCTTTCCATTTCCATCTTTAATTCCTCCAATTTTCCCGGTACTAACATCGTCCTTACATTCCATGTCCCTATTCTACAAGGATTTCGCAGGATGACGACCTGAGTAGCCTTGTTCCTACCCCTGCCGGACTCAGACCGCCACGGCATTTTTCCTCGTGGAAGCCCGTTGTCAAGAACGTTACTTCTATTAAATGACATTTCCATACTCCATTTTTTGGAGAAGAGTAGTGTGGTGGTTTCTCCATTTGCCTTCCTCACCGTGGTAAAAATCCAGCAAAGTTCTCTAGCCGATGAATACAAGTCGTTCATTCCATTCCGCGTATTAGGGTTCGCTGTTTTACAAAACCGAGCTGTAATGCCCAACAGCTAGATGTTTTACCAATTTGTGGATTATACTATCCAACTGCGACATATACATACATATAAATACATATAAATATTGTTTTCTCCCACAGGTTCATAGGCCAACTCCTCCGCCTCTTGCTCTGCAGCAACGAACGCTTCGGCCAGCAGATACAAACCCACGTGAAGGAACTGGTCGGCCACGAGATGTCGCCGGCGCTGTACCCGATCCTGTTCGACCAGATCAAGGCAATCATTGACAAGTTCTTTGATCAGCAACAACAGGTAAAATTATAAAGTACTATCGTTTTTATGGAGGGGTTTAATAAGCCTTAATCACCACGGAGCCACGACGGGTTGGAGATGGCCTAATAATGTCCTCCTGAAAAGGATAAAATAAAAGCTTTGGATTGATGGAACATTTTTATAGATTTACAGGTTGATTTTGCATTTATATTAAAATATTTTGATCAGAATCACTAAGAGAACACAAAACAGTAAAAAAAATAGACTTGTTTTTTGTAATTTTTTTTGTCTCCCATATTTCTAACAAATGGCTCCTGACTTTACTGCACGCGCGGTTGTTGCCCTCCCCGCTCCCTAGCCGTTGCGACAGAGATAGCTGAAACCGACGCGGGTCACGTTTCTCTGTCGCACGTAGTTTGTGACAGAGACGCAGTTTTAAGCCTCAAAGACTACTTTCTTTGACTGCTAGGAGTTTCAAAATCATCCTGTATATAATCATTGTCATTTGTGTACAGGTAATGCTGACTGATATCAACACGCAGTTCGTGGAGCACACCATCTTCATAATGAAGAGCATCCTGGACAACAAGAAGAGCGTCCAGCCGACCGAACATCTCAGCTCCACGTCCATTGAAGGTCTTATGTTGGCCATCGTCAGGCAAGTTTAAAACAATCTAGCAAGCTATACATTTGTGATGATTTTTCAGTTACTTGTCCGTACTCCGCCGATGCTCCAACAAGAATGAATGCCAGACCAAGAAATGAACACCAAGTGTTCCCTTGGTGTTCCCACAATCGACCGTGGCATTACTTTTTTTTAAAACGGTGATGGTAACAACTTCTAATGTCTTTCTTTTTTTTTGTTGGTGGCACCACTTTTTAAATAATTCAACGTTGCCATACTTAAATATTAGCAGAATAATGTAACTATTTTTAAAATCATGACACTTAATTTTAAACAGGGGTTTTAATGGAGCTCCTACACTATTAAAAATATTTACAAACATTTTCTCACAAAATAAAAGTGCTCAATAACAAACATTAAATACATTTATAAGTAATTATATTTATTTTTAATATATTATAAATAATACTTATGTTTGTTTGGAAGGCAAAAAAATATTTTTCATGTTTCGATATACGTTCCTTGGAAAAAGTTGTTCAGTATCATGGACTGAATTAACCCATAAAATAGTTTCAGTATATTGTGTTACACGTTATATGAACTAACACTAACATAGTACTAAAATTGCCAAGTTTCTTTACAAAAATGCACAAGCTTTTTCCTAAATAATAATCATGACGCCATTTTGTTTCAGATACGTCCGCCATCTTGACATGACGGTGTTGTCCGTCCACATCAAGACGAAGCTCTGTCAGGTCGTGGAGGCCATGATGAGGAGACGGGACGATCTGGCTTTTAGACAGGTAGTAATAATAGGCTAGTGTTGTCGTATAAGGCGACTTAGGAAACACAAGCTGCGTTATTCAGCATTTATTTCTATTTATTCACATTTATTCATTGTGAACATCAATGAGACCTCTCCAACCGTCTGACCAGCGTGGAGAGTGTAGGCCAAATCCTCTGACTGCTCTGGCTAATATATGGCTTTGGTATTACAGAGAGGGTCGTGCTTCTGCAGTGGAGACTTAAAAAACCTAATAATGATGATGCGAAACTGTTCAATAAAATCTGAATTAGCTATTAAGTGTGCGTTATTTTCCAGGAAATGAAGTTCCGCAACAAGATGGTGGAGTACGTGACGGACTGGGTGCTCGGCACCAGCCATCAGATCGCGCCGCCTCTGAGGGCTGATGCGTCTTCCATCACCAGGTAGCATAGATACCATATTGGTTTTATATAGATACCAGCTGTCATTGGCCATGTTCTATTTATGAATATATGGCGGCGTGAATTTATTTATTTTTATTTTTTATTTTGTTTATTGTAGACGAGCAGCTAAGAGCTGTTATGTCTATTTCACACCGTGCTGAGAGTCTTTTCACAGTTCAAAGATTTATAAACGACACTTTATTTGTCCTTAACCATAACCACTTGTCTAATAAGTATTTAATTTTTAATCAATGAAATCTGGTTACTTACCGATGGCAAGATATTTCTTTACACTTTGCCGTGTTCCTTCAATTATTCTTATTGTATTGTAACACACAATAAGGCATTTTTAATTATGTTTCCCATGTTTGTCGCTTATAAACTGTCGAAAGTACCAGGCGTATAAGAGCTAGCAAGTGACTAAGTGAAGTCTATGGAGATAGCTACAATTGAACGGGACAAAACAGTGATATGTGGTGTCTTATCCAGTTTTTCATAATAGCTCTTAGGGGAACATACTGTTTAGTTGCTTAATTCCAAATAACCTGAGACGTGTTTCAAGTTTCTGCGGTGCGCGACGTTCATGTCTTTGTATACGCAATTTAAAACATGAATTTGTGTATGGTACATTTGAAACTATTTTTCTTGGAAAGGAAGATGAAAGCCCAGATTCATTTTTAACCAACTCCAAAAAAGAAGGAGTTCTCACTTAGTTTGAATCTTTTTTAAAGAAAGTTCTTTAGGCGCGTTGGGCATTTTTTGAGATGGGAAGAAATTATTGAACTCGCGACACTGTTACCGTGACCAACACCACCTTGTTCAAGTTTTCACTTATGTCGGCACTCCCGATGTGCCGCTGTTTTTTTTTTAGATAAATTAATTTGTTTTATTTATTATTTTGTTAGCTTCTGACCATGATGATGTAATTTTGGCATATTTAGTAAAATGTCTTTTGTGAAAACTTTAAAAAAATGGTCAAAATGAAAGATGCATTTTATTTTCAGATACCTAGTGTGCTGCCGCGAGTTAGACCAGGCTTGCATGGAGGCCGTAGCGTCCTTGTTAAAAGGCCTGCCTTTGCAACCTGAGGAGTCGGATAGAGGAGACCTCATGGAGGCAAAGAGCCAGTTGTTTCTGAAGTAAGTCACACCCTACGAACAATAATTCTCTAGAATCGTAAGTAATCCCGAAAAATCATACCACGCGATATGTACCGCGGCGGGCGGGGCTTGAAATATGAACAGCGCGGCGCGACTGTCCGCCGTGACACTCGAGTCGTGCGGTTGCGTCGCAAGAAGTTTCCTTTGAGAATATTGTTGTGTTTTTGCGATAATCGATTCATTAAAAATGCCGTCAAGTGCCGTGACGTGAAGTGGTGTAGAAGCCATACAGACATGAAAATTAGTTATTAAAAAAAAAGTAACACGTAAACAAGATTATTTATTTTAGCGTAGTGTACTGCAAAATAGGTAAATCCGCGCGTTGTATCTCACCGCTCATTGCTTTGACTGCCCCACCCGACCGATGACGACGCATGACCTTGTCGCGACCAATCGCATGCATCTTTGTCTATGTGTGGGTTCGAGTGTTTCGTTGTAATTACTGTTCGTTTGTTTGCGTAAATGGAATCAGAATCGAAGCGGTGAATGTAGGAGCGTTAGGTTTCTAGAGAATTATATTTCGAGGTATCTTCGCAAAATGTCCCTTACGCAAAATGTCCCTTAGTCGCAAAATGTCCCTTTTGCAAAATGTCCCTTCCGCAAAATGTCTCTTTCGAAAAATGTCCCTTGCGCAAAACGTCCCTTTCGCAAAATGTCCCATGGTAGCAAAATGTCCCCTGGTAGCAAAATGTCCCTTTTCCAAAATTTCATTATTTTTATAATTTATCTTATATATAAAATTCTCGTGTCACAATGTTCGTTCCCGTACTCCTCCGAAACGGCTTGACCGATTCTCATGAAATTTTGTGAGCATATTGAGTAGGTCTGAGAACAACATCTATTTTTCATACCCCTAATCTACGCGGGCGAAGCCGCGGGCAAAAGCTAGTAATTTGTATAAAGTGTGTTTGTTGTTTATTTGTTTGTTACGCCTCCACGCCGTAACTACTGAACCAATTATCATGAAACTAGCTTTTGCGGCTCCGCTCGCGTTAATATTGATTCCTAAACAGTAACTTTTCGGGATAACAAGTAGCCTATGTGATAATCTGGGTGATAAACTATCTGTGTGCAAAATTTCATCTAAATCCCTTAAGCTGTTTAGGCGTGATGGAGTAACAAACATCCAAACATTACAAACTCACAAACGTAAAAACTTTCGCATATTTTATAAAAAATAGTAGGAAGTAGGATAGTAGGATTTTGCATACACGTTGTCTGTGTGGCACGGAAAAGGTAATGGGGTAGGAAGGTTACCGAGTTGATAAGTGCAAGATTCATTCGCTGACATAAATAATATTTTTTATTTTTTTTTCTTAAGTACCCTTATAACCGATGATGTAAATATAATTAAGTGTTGCCAGTTTCAATTTTCTCACAAATTGGTAGAATTTTTTTTGTCACATTTTCATCACGGGAAAAAGTACTTTTCCCGTGGGATCGGCGGGTGGAGCCGCGGGCGAAAGCTAGTGTTCAATAATTATAAACAATTACCGATTTTCTTGTTAATAAAAGTAAATAATATGCCTGAACACAAATTACTATGACTAAATTACATCTTCATCACCATCTTAGCGTATTTCTCGGTTGCATCCTGTGAGGATTCGAGAATGGTTTATATTTATTACGGATATGTCCCTTCCACATTGTATAAATAAACGGGCAAGTGCAAGTCGGACTCGTACATGAAAGGTTCCATAGCACCGTACAATGTTTAAAACGCTGAAGAAACACGTTTCTTGTATGACGACCCCCTTTTATTTTTAACTTTATCTTATTTTTAGTATTTGTTGTTATAGCAGCCATTTTATTTTATTTTTATTTTATTTCCGTTTGCACCCTTTGGGTACGGAACCCTAAAAACATGAAATTTTGCAAAAGGGATATTTTTTGCCACCAGGGGACATTTTGCTACCAGGGGACATTTTGCGTACGGGACATTTTGCGATGATACGTTCGTAAGTTAAGGTTAAGACCCTAATTGGGTTGACTTCCCAATTGGGGTATCAATCAATCAATCAATCAATACTTTATTTGCATCCTTAATGTATATACATAGGTCGTTTTACAATAGTGCAGAATCAATTAAGGACCCTGACGGGCGCAGCAATCGAAGAGGGGCTGACTTGTCTAATTTCGTATATTTGGTGTCAATAATTTAAATTACATATTTAGTCTATTTAAAAGGATAGGAAAGTAGTTTTTGTACAAATGTCAAAGATTTAAAACAAATTTCATATAATTGATATTGAAAGGATTTAATTTTATGTAGATTATTTTTCCGACCCAAATATCGACCAATAGAATTGCACCATTCATTTATTTAAAATGCAGTGAATTGTACTATGCGAAATTATTATTAATTATTCTTTTAAATGTCATATATTTTAAATTATTTTATCTTCCAGATATTCTGTTATTGTGTAATAACATCGTTTAGCCAGTATGTCTTTGATTTGCCTCAGGAAAGATTTATAATTTTTTATGCCTTTAATAGTATCAGGAAGTTTGTTGAATATTTTAACAGACATTGCTAGAGGGCTATCCGAGTGAAGTTTGAGGCGAGATGTTGGGATCTGTAATTTATTGTGATTTCTCAATGTATGTTTCCCTGTAGTCTCTCCTCTTTTTTGAAAAAGGTTTGGATTTTTTCGGACGAATTTACATGTTTCCAAAATGTAGATGCTCGGCAAGGTTAGGATTTTGTATTTTATAAAATAGGGTTTACAACTGTCTGTATTTTGGATATTTGCTATTATTCGAATGAGTCGTTTTTGAAGAGTGAATGCCCTGTCCCAGTCGGTGCTGTTGCCCCATAGTATCGTACCGTAGCTCAGACATGAGTGTGCATAAGCATGATAAGTGGCAATCGCGGTCTCAGTGTCAGTTGCCTTTTTAATGTGTCTCAGCGCATAGGCAAATTTGGAGAGTTTCGCACATACTTTTCGGACGTGGGATTTCCACTTGATATGGCTGTCTATATCAACACCCAGCAAGGTGAACGCATTCACTACTTCTAACTCGGATCCATTAAAACATAAATTGATATCTAATGTCTTTTTCTGGTAGGGATGGAAAATCATAAGTTTCGTTTTAGAATAATTTATATCTAGATTGTGATAATTTAGCCAGTCGGATACTTTTGTCAGGGTTTCTTTAAGGCGTTCATGTATATTTTCATTACTCTGTGCAGAAATAAGAATTGAAATGTCGTCAGCGAATTAACCTTAACTTATCCAGTCATCTATCTACACGGTAGATGACTGGGTCAAAAGTAAATTATTTGATACTGTTATGAGAATAAAATGTCACAAAATAATGTCACTTTAAAATGTTGTCACTGATCATATCCATTTTCAATAAGGTTTTTAGATTTATAATGCAAAAAAATTGATATTAAGAGCGCTATTTGACTCCAAAGAGCTATGACTATACGTAACGGTTGTCAATTTCATACAAATATTATAGGACATGTTTGTTTTTGACTAAGTTAAAAGTGTCATCTAGCGAATTATTGATTATATTCTTCAATGTCTTGCAGATATTTCACTCTCTTCATGAACCTCCTAAACGACTGCAACGAAGTGGAACTAGCGGAGGGTCCAGGGAGATTGGAGACATTACGGAATGCTACTATCCAAGCGATGTCCAACTTGCTCAGCGCTAACATCGACTCAGGGCTTATGCATAGCATCGGTAAGTGTTTTCAAACGCCGTTTTTTTAGGGTTCCGTGGTAAACAAGGAACCATTATAGTTTCGCCATGTCTGTCTGTCTGTTCGCGGTTTTACTCAGGCACTATTAGTACTAGACGTAGTATTTTATTACTCTGTGGTACTAGAAAGCTGTAATTTGGCATGGGTATTATTACAAAGTGTGTTTTTATTTAACCACTAATATTAACTAATGAAACTGGTAAAATAAAATCTTAATATTTTTTTTTTCTGGCTCCCGTACATGTTAAGTGTTAATCATTTTTTAGGGATCCGTAGCAAACAAGTAACCCTTATAGTTTCGCCATGTCGGTCTGTCTGTCCGCAATTTTACTCAGAGACTATTAGTAGAAGTATTCGTACTTCGCTTGGCAATCATGACTTATTGTTCCGAGTTTCTCAAATTAGACGCGTGTTACTATGGGAAACTTAGCCGAAACTAGGGAATGTACAGATAGATATAATGAAAATTTATCTAGCTATTATAAAGCATTTGTAGTGATGCGTGTTATTGTGTGAAAATGTGTGTGTTTGCGCTTATATATGATTACGTTCATGGAGGTGTGTGGGTTTATTGAATAGTAGTAGTTACGCAGTTAAAGAATATTGTATTCTGATTCTGATATCATGTAGAAATTAGCTATACAGTTATTTATTTATTTATTTTATTTATTCAAGTACACTTGGAAATTTACAAACATACACATAAAAAAAATAAGGAAAACACAGTACTTAGGTGCTACTTATTTCTAAAGAGATTTCTTCCAGTAGACCCGCGAGAGGAAATGGGAAAAAAGAGGTAATTGGCGTGTAACTACAATACAAAACTAGATAAATAAATAGACAAGATACATACCTACTATTTATTATTATAGTTATTGTGAAGTAATTGAGGCACGCACACACACACTACCACTAAACCACAGAGTTCGTCAAAATATCAAATTTAATTATTTATGTTTTTACAGACCTGGGATACCACCGCGACTTGCAAACGCGAGCGGCTTTCATGGAAGTGTTGACCAAGATATTGCAACAAGGCACTGAGTTCGACACCCTTGCTGAGACCGTGCTGGCGGACAGATTTGAACAACTCGTACAGTTGGTCACCATGATTTCTGATAAGGTAATGTACGAAAATTAATGTAGTAAAATCTCGAGTCCTTTAGTCCTTTTCCTAATTAGTTTAGTTAACTCGAGTCCGTCTTACTCCGAGACTTGTCTTTATTTGAAACTCAAGCGTACCTATAGGTTATACACATAAGGTCTCTAGTTTTTTAAAATACAATACAAATACTCTTTACTTAAACCATAAACAAAAGGAATTACAAATAAACGGGCAAGTGCGAGTCGGACTCGTACATGAAGGGTTCCATACCAACGTACAATGTTTTAAAAAGCTAAAAAACCCGTTTTTTGTATGACGACCCCCTTTAATTTTTAACTTTATTTTATTTACTAGTATTTGTTGTTATTGTGGTCATAGTAATACATAATTGGTGAAAATTTGAAGTGTCTAGCTATTACGGTTCAAGAGATAGAGCACTGTGACTGACGGATAGACAGACGGACAGACAGCGGAGTCTCAGTAATAGGGTCCCGTTTGCACCCTTTGGGTACGGAACCCTAAAAACAGAAAAAAACACAAAAAAATTATACAAAGTCGGACTTATCGCATAGCTTTCTCTTCTAGTCAACCTTTAGGTAGAGAGAGAAGTGGTGAGAAGATTTCGAGATATGCGGTGTTAGATGCCTAGTGTAGCTAAAATACGACTAAATCTTTTTCTGAAAGCAGCAAGAAAATTGGTTATTAAAATAAAGCACCAATTAGCATTTCTCATATTGGTATGAAGGAAAGTGGGAGCGTGGTGGGGATATGTCGCTATCTCTTTCGTATGCGCAAAACCGGATGGCAGTGAGTTACATGCCAACACGGCCATCTTTTTTCTGTTACTTGACAGTTTCCATGTCTACCAGATTTGTAAGGCTTATAACCAGTGGTCGGATAAACGGGGCTTTTATTTACCTAAACTTCCGCTGGTACCTGACACAGCGTTGATACAACCAACAACATATAATAAAAATAAAAATAATTGTATTCACAGATTCAACTTTGCGATTTATGGTTTACATATAGGTAGTATAATTGCATAGCCACGTATTAGCCTTGCACAGTATTTTAGAGAGGGTAACTTATAACGTTCTTTAAAATACTGTGCAAGGCTAACACGTGGCAATGCAATTATACTATATGTAAACCATAAATCGCAAAATGAATCTGTGAACAATTATTTTTATTATATGTTGGTGGTTGTATCAACGCTGTGTTAGGTACTAGCGGAAGTTTAGGCAAATAAGCGCCCGATTATCCGACCACTGGTTATAACTTATTTTTGAGCGGACGAAAAATATATTTTTGAGCGGACGAAAAATATATTTTTGAGCGGACGAAAAATATATTTTTGAGCGGATGAAAGATATATCAAATTGTCAGAATCGGTCCTTGATATGCCAGACAGAAAATTCAAAGCTTATGTAAAGAAAGTACTTTGTGAGAAGGCTTATTATAGGACCGATGACTATCTTAAAGACAAAAAGGTCTGGCTTGAGCTTGGCGCGGGTCCCTCTTAAAGGTTTGTATACTTAGACATGTCATAATTTAGGTACATTGGTACATACTAAATTTACAAATTGACATTATTTTAAATTTCGTAATTCTTATAATTCAATTTAATTATGACATAATAAACAATGTAATCTCTGTCCATCTATATAACTAATTTTAAGTTTTTAGTTTGTTAGTTGACGTCTTTGGAGAAAACGTGCAGTGCAGTTTGTTGCCGCTTCTTCTGCACTTGCGCCTAGGAAGCGGCGTAAACTTAGCTTTAAGTAACGATTTGACGTCAACATTTGTGCAAAACAAAACAAAGTGACTATTATTAAGAGATATTATAAATATCCTATGATAATAAAGATATTTTGAATTGAATTTGAATTGAATATATTTTTGTTTCGGATTATGTAACTTTTTGATTTTTATTATTTTTATATTTATTATTTTGTTACAGGGCGAACTACCAATCGCAATGGCTCTAGCCAACGTAGTGTCGACGTCGCAAATGGACGAACTAGCGCGAGTGTTCGTCACGCTGTTCGACGCGAAACATTTACTAGCGCCGCTGCTTTGGAACATATTTTACAGAGAGGTCGAGGTGAGAAGCACTAGGGGCGAACCATAAATTACGTTAAACATAAAGGGGTAGGGGCCGTGTGGCTCGGGGCCTAGAATAGGACCACTCCATCTCTGTCTACGGCATCAACATCTCGTGCTACAACTGCATTCCCAAGGGGTTGACGTCGGGCAGGCGGCCGGTTGTAAAACTAGCCAAAGCGTTTAAACTGTTCCGGCTATTTCTTCTCCACTTCGCAAGGTCTTTGGCATCTTTTGGTGACCATTAACATGCATGTTATATTTGGAAAAGAAAAAGCGGGAAAGCGCACCGGCGCGGGCTCCAAAGCAGAGCGTTAACATGAAGAAGACTGTCTGAAAAGGGTAGGAGGGGCGTTCGTGACGTCACAATAAAAAAATCTATATCTAAAAATGTAATTGGTGCAGGTTTCAGACTGCATGCAGACTCTGTTTCGCGGCAACTCGCTGGGCAGCAAAATAATGGCGTTCTGTTTCAAGATTTACGGCTACGGGTATCTACAGGTACGTTTTAGATGGATTTTTAATATAAATCGTGTTAATGAAAGAACGCAAAACCTCTCAGATGGTACCTCAGCCCATGAAACTGAACAACTTTTGTTCTACAACATTCACGAAATCCAAAAAAATAAATTCGGATTTTCATACAAATTGACTCGATCAGCTGATCAGTTTGTAGGAAAATTCAAATTCTTTTTTTAGTTTCGTGAAAGTTATTGAACAAAAGTTGTTCAGTTACAGAGGTTTTGCGTTCTTTCATTAACACGATGTATACATACATACTATCACCTCTTTTTCCCTAATGGGGCAGACAGTGCATTTTGGGTCTAGCGGCTCTAAGCAGACAGAGCCGCAAGACTCCAAGGCCACTTTTAGCGTGACGGTGGTCGAGAAGGTGGAAAAAGGAATCAAAACAGAAGCATATTAAGATAAATACAACGTGTATCAAAAAGGGAGTATCAACCCCAGGAATGTAAACAACTTTTACTATGGGACCATACCTGAAATCGCAAAAAAAAATCTGCAGCTCCATACAAAATTAAATTAAAATAAATTATTAAATTATTTATTTAAGATATTATTAAGATAGATATACATAATAAGAGCATAGAAGTCAATATCGCGAAAAAGCTTTGCTGCAATAATTTAAGTATATTTATTTTATGCGTATGTATTCATATTTATGTAAGTTTATATTAATTAAGTACATAAATACGTATATGGATTGCCTAATGGACTTTATATATCAATTGAATATATGTATAGTCTATATATCTTATGTAATTATACGAATTATGTATATGTATATTTTATTATTTGTATATATACTCGTAATACTCATCTTATATTATGATGTACCCAATCTACAAGACATGTTCCAATTATTTGACAATAAACAATTGAGAAGACATAAGCTGAAATTGTTTCGCATGGGAGCTAAAAGTAAACCATTTCAAAATTTCCTGTCCAATCGAGTTGTAACAGACTGGAACAAGCTACCAGAGAATGTTGTTACTGCACCTTCAGTGAACAGCTTCAAGAATAGACTGGACAAAAACAAAATCTCCAAACATTAAGACGCACACGCATCAGCATAATAAGCTGCTAGTGTGTTTAATAATAAATAATAAATCTTTCATTACTTTAAGTTTTAATCTTGCACCCCATTTACTACCTTTTCTACTACGTCCCTAAGGTGAACTGGTAGACAATGCTTAGCATTAAGTTTTACCTTTTGTATTATAATCGTTAGATTATTGTGCAATAAATATTAAATAAATAATAAATAAGCAGTCTCTCACCTCACAGGGGCATCTAATTTAACTGAGTGAATGAAACGTAGATCTTGGGGCATCTAATTTATGACCAAGTGACCGAAGCGAACAAAAGTCTCCGTTTCAGCTTCAAAAATTCCGATTCACACTTGACCGGTTTATTTATTTATTTATTTAATCTTTATTGCACAATAAAATAATCGTACAAGTGGCGGATCTAATGCCATATGGCATTCTCTCCCGGTCAACCATTAGATCAAGCAGAAAATATGTGTGGCTGGCGTAATAAATTTCACAAAATAAGCAAACTTAATATAAATAAAATATATATAATCAAAAACACATATACTTGTACACAAATATACTTTTAAACATATAATAACTATACATTTATACAAACATGCATTCGTGAACTCGTATTAAGAACTAAAAGATGTATTGATATTGCAGGCTTTGCTGGAGCCACTGATATCAGCATTACTGGACCAGGCGGAGACCCAGCCCGATCTCAGCTTCGAAGTGGATCCAGCCAGGTGAAACACACACACTTATAATTACACAAGCACGTACAAACACACGGCTTTTTACCCGATTGCGACAGAAGGAGAGTTATGTTTTTTTAAATGTATGTATGTACTGCCTAAACGGCTTGAGAGGTGTCGTTAGATTCGTCTTAATTGTAAAACTGACGTGTGGTTCCCGGCAGAGTAGAATAGGATCACTCCCAAGGTTTCCCGTGGATGTCGTAGAAGGCGACTTAGGAAACACAAGCTGGACAAAGCTTATAAACATCAGTGAGACCTCTCCAACCGTCTGGCCAGCGTGGAGAGTGTAGGCCAAATCCTCTGAGTGCTCTGGCTAATATATGGCTCTGGTAGTACAGAGAGGGTCGTGCTCCTGCAGTGGAGACTAAAAAAGAGCTGATGATGATGATGATGATAATGATAAGAGAAAGCCACTGGGTATATCCAAATTTATAAAAAAAAATGGCGGATTTTTGGATATATATATATATATATATATATTGTTGAACATAGGTATATAGATATTTCACAATGGATCTCTATTTGCAGATTGGACCCCAACCAAGACATAGAAGTGAACCGCAGCAACTTGATCGACCTCACAAAGGAGGTGTTCGATAGAATCGTGAACTCGGCTGACAAGTTCCCGCCGCAGTTGCGTAGCATGTGCCACTGTCTCTACCAGGTTCGTATTTAATAAATGGGCAAGTGCGAGTCGGACTCTTACATGAAGGGTTCCGTACTACCGTACAAGTTTTTAAAATGCTGAAGAAACACGTTTCTTGTATGACGACCCCCTTTAATTTTTAACTTTATTTTATTCTTAGTATTTGTTGTTATTGTGGTCATAGTAATTTATTTTATTTATTTATTTATAAAACTTTTTTGTTCCACAATAAAAAAAAATGGTACAATTGGCGGACTTAACGCTAAAAGCGTTCTCAATGCATAATTGGTGAACATTTCAAGTATCTAGTTAATGCCAATATAAAGATCAAGTTAAAAACGCTGAAAAAAACACGTTTCTTGTATGACGACCCCCTTTAATTTTTAACAATTTTTTTATTTTTAGTATTTGCTGTTATAGCGGCCACAGTAATACATAATCGGTGAAAATTTCAAGTGTCTAGCTATTACGGTTCAAGAGATAGAGCCCTGTGACAGACGGACAGACAGCGGAGTCTCAATAATAGGGTCCCGTTTGCACCCTCTGGGTACGAAACCCTAAAAATTACTAACTTAACTAAAGCTATCCCACCGGTTGACAAAGATCTGCTATTCTTTCTTGTAAACAAAATATTGGCAACTTTAAAATATGGATGTGGATTACAAAAATAATTTTTTTCACTTCTCGTGCTCGTAAAGTTGTTCTTCATGTCGAGAGAAGGCTGCATAAAATGGGATTTTATGCTCTTGTGCATAAAGTTATTTCTTCTTTTAAGACTAGGCCTTCGATCATAAGGCAATTAGACCTTACAGCCAAATACAATAAGGTGTGATCTTTGGGTCTTGCAGCCCTGTGCTCTGTCTGCTTGGAGCCGCACCAAAATGCTTTGCCTGCCCCATTATGGATAAAAGACGTGCTATTTGTATTTTTCAAAATATTTCTTCTCTCTCCTACTCTACACACATACCTTTTATTGTTTTTCTTGCCTTCATTCAGGTTCTTAGCAAGAGGTTCGCCCAGTTCCCACAAACGAGCGTTGGGGCGGTCGGGACCGTTCTATTTCTGAGGTTCATCAACCCGGCTATTGGTGAGTTTCTTATGTTTGTAAAACTTTTTTATACTTCTAAATCTGCCGCGTAATATCCGCGTGACGTAGCGATCGCCCATGGCGTTCTCTATGATTAATTGTGATGGTATTCATTATAAGATATGAAAAAATCTGACACAAGTATTAGGTATCACACTCGATTTAAAAGAAATCAAGTTCTAATGACGCATCATTTGCACGATGATCATTCAGAAAAAAATTGAGCCGATGCGTATTTAGTGTATTGTTAGAAAAAGGGTAGTATTTAAACGCAAATCAAAATTACTGATTGCACAGCAAAATACTCAAATGAAAATATTACTAAACAAACTGCAATTTATATTTGTGGCGTAGTAAAATGGATAGAACTTACGTAGCAGAACAGCGTCGCAGTTGTAACATTACCACAGAATACAGTAAACAGAACGGAATCTCTTAAGGTACGCGCAATATGCGTCCCTGTTCCCCGCACCCGCACCTTTCCCCCGGTTCTTGTGGGCCAACTTGTGTCATTACTTTTACGTTCTGTTTACTCTTATTGTATTCTGTGACATTACCTAACCTATAGGTTTGTCCTAACCTAGTAATGTTGATGTGAGATTAAATTGATGGGTCATTATTTATTTGATATGCAATTAATAATATCCCTTAGAAAAATAAAAAAAATTCTAAAGCGGTTATTACACTATCCAATTTGTAGTAACTGTAACTAGGAACAGTTAGGATCCTGAATTGTTAGCTAGTGATTACACTATACTTACTAAATTGCATCGTGACCGACGGCGACGCACACAAAAACTATCTTTATTGCTTTCATTATAAGGTTATTCCTGTTTAACATGTTGCTTGTGACCTTTTGCGTTTTGAAATGAATTCGCAGATTAGATTGTTAGATAGATTAGTTGAGCGGTCGGAATGTCCTTTTTACTCCAAATCGGATCCAATACCTAACTGCGATTACATCTTCCGATTTCCAAGTTAGGATTCCTTTAAATTGGATATTGTAATAACCGCTTAACAGGACCTCAATGTTTGTGCCCCCCCCCCCCCCCTACAGTCTCCCCCCAAGAGATGGGCATCGTGTCCCGGCCGGTGCCGTCGGGCGTGAAGCGCGGGCTGATGCTGATGTCCAAGATCCTGCAGAACATCGCCAACCACGTGGAGTTCTCCAAGGAGCAGCACATGCTGCCATTCAACGACCTGCTGCGGGCGCACTTCGAGCAGGGACGCAAGTACGTATTAGTATTATTCTAAATTTTTTTGTGTATGCCCACTGCTGGGTAGATGTCTCCCCAAAATGGAAGCTCTGCTGCCAAACGTTTCTAGCGAAGGCAACAATTTCCCACTTGCCAAAGTCCATCTCAATCCATTATTACGTTCGTACGTTAATTAGAAAAGATATACAATTTATTTTTCTTCCAACTACGCTGCAATTCTATCATAACTGCACTATATACGAGTACCCAGCACAAAGTGAAACTTTGTTGCTCTAGAGCAGAAAAAATTTATTACTGCAGTTTAGTTTTTTTTAATCGATGTATCGGTGGAGAGACAGTGAAAGAGAAAAGTGATGTTGTCTCTTATGGCTTACTCTAAGAACTAGGTGAACGAGAAGAAAGCAGGAAAAGTACCAGGATAGCATAAGTCTGCAGAAGTAAAGAGTACTGATCGTTGGACCGAGTTTCTCATCATCATCGCCTCGCCTTCTCACTATTTCTCTAGGCTCTGTATGTCAACTCCTGCCATCGTTTTCTATAATTTTCCATATCTGTACTAACCCCCCCTCTCCATCATGTCTCGCTTGACACATTCTTTCTAGGTCGTCCTCTATGTGCCCATCCATCTTTAAGTTAACCATTTTATTAGCTAATTTTTCATTCATTCTTCTTTCAGGTTCTTCATCCAAATCGCGTCAGACTGCGAGAGCATAGACCAAACATCACACAACCTCTCTTTCATAAGCGACGCCAATGTAGTGGCCCTACACCGACTGTTGTGGAACCATCAGGAACGAATTGGAGACTATCTGTCGTGCAGTAGGGACCACAAGGCCGTGGGAAGACGGCCTTTTGACAAGGTATTTTATAAATCTATCTCATCTTTACTCACTTTTTCTCTTATTTTCTCTTTTTTTTCTCCTCTGATCTCTTATTTAGAGGGCAATGTTAAGCATACCTGCGATTGCATTTGTATGACTTTATCATCATCATCCTCCCGTATTCCCGGTTGCATCCTCAGCGGTGACGCTTCAGAGCCCGGGGTCCGCTCCCTACCCTAGGGGATGTGACGAGGTTACTGGTTTTACACAGAGCGACTGCCGTCTGACCTCCGCAACCCAAAGGGTAGACCAGCACCAATCCTAGGATAGATTTAAACAAACGCTAGATGGCGTTCGGGACCCACAACTTTGCGTGCCTTCTGAAGCACGGAATCATCTGTCTTTTCTGATATCGGGTAATACGCCTGCAATATCCTAAGCAGACTGAAAAAAACTTTTTACAAAGTATGCTTGCCAGTGGGATTTGAAGCCACGATCTCCGGATCACAAGGCAAACGCCTTGACCACTGTATATAATAAATCTATCTTAGACTCACTTTTTCTCTTATTTTGTCCTCTGATCTCTTAAATGAGAGGGCAATGTTATGCATAAGACTTACGATTGTACTTGTACTTGATTGATGACTTTATAATGGTTTATTTCTAGATGGCGACTTTGCTGGCGTATTTAGGACCGCCAGAACACAAACCAGTCGAGTCGTAAGTACAGTTTTATCGCCTAATTTTCATGTTGATCATCCTTTTCTTTTCCATTGTCCCAATGCTGCGAATAAGTCCTATTTCCTTCCATGAGTTTTTGCATTTGATCGCCATATTACTAACCTTTGTAATATTGGGGAACAAAAAAAAAATAAAATGTGTTGTCATCCTGTCAGATAAGAGCGTATATAAACATATTTCACTTATTTAATATAATAAATAATACACGGTTTTTACGCAATATATGAATAAAATTACAATATATTTTTTTATCTATGATGGAAACACCCTGTGAATGGCTTCTTCTCAGATGTCGTCACACAAAAGCAAATATGGCGTATTGACAGACTTTATGTATACGCGTATTAGGGTTGGATCTCATCTATCAGCATGGAACACCACTTTCCTATGCTGCTATCCTTTTCTGTCGCTCAGAAGCGTCATTTGCAAGAGAGAGAGAGAGCGATGGAACGCTTTAGCACCGGCCGTGCTGCAGCGTTCCGTCGCTCTTTCTCGCTCTAGCAAATTCCTGTTCTGAGCGACAAATAAGGATAGCAACATAGGAAAGTGGTGTTCCGTGCTGATAGATGAGATCCAACCCTTAATAATAACCGCCGCCATGACAGAAATAAGGCTTTTGGCGCAGTTGTGGAAATTAAAACTTCAACATTGATTTTTATTGATAATAGAATGCAATATTAATATTAAGATATCTTAATATTAATATTGTATTCTTACATATATACTTAATATATTATTATTGCTTATTATGTAATAAAGAATTATTTAAACGATTTTTAAAAAAATTCTCAAATACCGTATCTAAGTTAATTTCACCTAGCGCCACCTATCAGTATAAGAGGACATCTTGCCGTTACATAGTTTTTTTTTTCAGTTCATCCGGCCTACTGTTCTCGTCCTACGCCCGTTGGTCTTCCATAGACATGTCCTCCACCAACTTCGAAGAGTTCATAGTGAAGCACAACATGCACGAGAAGGAAGAGTTCAAGAGTATAAAGAGTTTGAACATATTCTACCAGGCGGGCACCAGCAAGATTGGGAACCCGGTGTTTTACTTCATTTCAAGGAGATACAAGTAAGTAGCATTTAAGTCTATAGCCATATGGTCTAAATTCTGGACACGTTTTAAGACTTTACTTTATTTTATTTATTCAAGTACACTTGGAAATTTACAAACATACACATAAAAAAATAAAGAAAACATAGTACTTAGGTGCTACTTATTTCTAAAGAGATTTCTTCCATTAGACCCGCGAGAGGAAATGGGAAAAAAGAGGTAATTGGCGTGTACCTACAATACAAAACTAAATAAATAAATAGAAAAGATACATACCTACATAAACATAACATATATGTACTTACATAAATACATAAATAAATAAATATTCATAAAGCATTATATAATAAATACATATATTAATATTTCTAAATATATTAGGATGATAAATACAGATAGTGATATTTTACTCGTTTCTTGAACGTCGTTATGGTTTTAGACTCTAGAATGTTCGGTAGTAGCTGATTCCATAGCCAAACTGCTTTAGCATAATTATAGACTGTAATAAACAATTTTGTTCAGAATCGGCGAGGTGAACGCGGACCTGCTGATCTACCACGTGATCCTGACCCTGAAGCCGTTCTGCCAGCAGCCGTTCGAGCTGATCGTGGACTTCACGCACACCAACTCCGATAACAGGTTCAGGTTGGTTGTATATACACGCACAGCACAGCAATCTCCTTGCACGCTCTCCTCTCTGTCTCCAGCTTTCCTTACCTCTATAATTATATTTCTTCCTCTCGCTGCTCTACCTCACCTCTCCCTCACTCCATCACTCCTCCCCCTCTATCCTGTTCTATCTCTCTCCCCCTTTCCTTTATAAACACGGTGAATTTTCATTGGTTTTGGAGCCGAAGGCCACTTCATAAGGATCGTTAGTAAGTCCAAATTAGCTGGTCAAAATGAAAATTCTGAAACAAGAAATTTTGACCAAAACTCGAAAGTAAAAACGAAGAGATCAATTAGTAGCGTAAAGTCCGTCGTTTGCCGCGCGAGTACGTATTCAAGTTCATCGGGGTCACGCGGCAGTTTTGATAAGACGGGCGTTACTACGTAGTCTCGATCGAAAATCATTTTCGCAATTTTTTTTTAGGTCGGTCGTGTTTGGATTACTTATATGGATAAAGGATTTTTTTTTCCGAAACCAATGAATATTAAGCGTGTATATCTGACTCTCCCCTCTTTACACCTATTTTTTTCCATCTACACGCTTCCTCGCGCCTTTTCTCTCTCTTTTACCTTCTCCCTCTGTTTTTTCACCCCTCTATTTCTTCCTTCGACCTCTCTCTCCCTCTCTAAATTGCTAGGAATATACAAAAGAGGCAAAAAACAAGTGAATTAAAAAAAAATTGCTTCCGGGAGACAAGTGACTGGCAAAAAAAAAAAGCGTCACGGAATCATGTAAAAGTAAGTTCATCGCTAGACTTTTTTAACCGACTTCAAAAAAGGAGGAGGTTATCAATTCGACTTTACTTTTTTAATTATTTTTATTAGGTCCTTACATATGAAATTGCCGTTCCGTATTAAAAAAAGTGAAACAAGTTAAAAAAAATCCCGGGAGCGAGAGTCTATGAACTGTTTGAAGGCGGTTTTGACTGCCTCATCAGATTTGAAATTTTTTCCTTGTAAAAAGTTATCCAAATTTTGAAAAAAGTGGTAATCGGTTGGGGCAAGATCTGGAGAGTATGGTGGGTGACGCAGAGGTTCCAGTCGCAGCTCCTCTAACTTGGCGATCGTTTGATGTGCAGTGTGTGGTCTGGCGTTATCCTGAAGGAGCAGTGGGCTAGAGCAATTCATCAGTCTCGGTTGTTTAATGGCGAGCTTTTCCATCATTGTTTGCAATTTTTGGCAATACAAGTCTGCAGTAATCGTCTGGCCTGATCTCAAGAAGCTGTAGTGGATAACACCAGCACTGGTCCACCAAACACTAACTAGAATCTTCTTTTTGGTCAGTTTTCGCTTAGGGCAAGGTTTTGCCGGTTCTCCAGGGTCAAGCCATTGTGATGATCGCTTCCGATTGTCGTACAGGATCCATTTCTCATCACAAGTCACGATACGGTTCAAAATCCCCTCATTATTGTGGCGATTAAGCAAAGAAACGCAGCAAGCAACGCGTGTTTGTTGGTTTGCTTCAGTCAATTCGTGCGGTACCCACTTTTCGAGTTTTTTAATTTTTCCGATTTGGCGCAAGTGGATAAGTATCGTTTTGTCACTTACGCCGAAGGCTGCTGCAAATTCAGAAGTGGTTTGAGATGGATCCGCTTCCACTATCGCCTTCAATTCTTCGTTATTCACTTGAGTATCAGGTCGTCCACGAGGTTCATTGTGTAAATCGAAATTTCCAGAACGGAAACGTTGAAACCAAAAACGCACCGTTCGTTCGTTAGCGGTGCCTGGTCCATACACTTCGTTAATTCTTCGAGTCGTTTCTGCAACACTGGTGCCACGGTGGAACTCGTATTCGTAAATACCGCGAATTTTCAATTTGTCCATAGTTGTTGTTATAGCAATGTTGAAACTCAAACAAATGATGTTAAAACAAATGAAATACGAATTTTAAAACAATATTTTTCTGGCTTTATTTCGAAATAAATTTGAATTTGGAATTCCTAATGAAACGCAAGATATTTGATTTTAAAGTTGCCAGTATTGAAAATCGGCAATTTCATATGTAAGGACCTAATATATAAGATGTTCATGGCACCGTTGATAAACCAAGATGAAGTTTTACCGCGCGACAAACTAGTGCCTTCTCACTCGTTATTATTACATAGACAGTGATAGATAGCGATCGATAAACGTTGTCGCGGATGCCATGCTAAGGTGGCAGGAAGACCAAAAACCTTAAAGAATAAGCTGGGCTTATTGAAAATCGGCAATTTTATATGTAAGGACCTTATATTTATGTTTATTACGCGATATCTTCGCCAATTGTGAACCGATTCTGATGATTCTTTTTTTATTTGAAAGCCTTTACTACCAAGTTGGTCCCAGTTTAATTTGGTCAAGATATGATGAAGAACTTTGAAGATATGGAAGAAACTCCTAAAAAAAATTAAAGTCGGTTGTTTTTTTTGTTAAAAATTAATTATTATTTTATTGTCCTTAATGTGTATTTTTCTTAATGACTGAACTGGTTTCTCAGGACGGATTTCCTCCAGAAGTGGTTCACAGTCCTACCGGAAGTGGCGTACATAAATATCCACGCGTGCTATATCTACAACTGCAACAGTTGGGTGCGGGAGTACACGAAATTCCACGAAGCTATTCTGGCGCCGCTTCGGGTAACAAGTTGAAACATATACCTCTATGTAAAACGTCTTACAAACTATACTGAAACTATTTAAGGCGAATTTAGTCCATGATACTGAACAGCTTTCCCCACGGAACTAGATTTTAAGGCGTCCGCTACGTTAAGCGGGCGCACGCGACGTGTGACGTGCGACGACGTAGAGTATGTGACAGAGATAGACGATCTGTCACAAACTCGTGTTGGTTTCGGGTTAGAAAAAGACCACTCCATCTCTTCCTGTGGATGTCGTAAGAGGCGACTAAAGGACTAAGCACAAACATATCGTACTACAATTGCATTCCCAATGATAACGTCGGGCGGCAGCCGGTTGTAAAACTTTCCGCACAAATACATTCCCAAATAGGGTTGACGTCAGGCAGGCGGCCGGTCATAAAACTATAGCCAAATCATTTAAACTGTTCCGGCTATTTCTTCTCCATTTTGCAAGGCCTTTGGCATCCTTGGGTGATCATTGACATGCATTAAGCACAAACGTTACTTTAAAGTCTCTAACACTGTCTTATCAATACTCGTACGTATCAATTTTTGTAACGCAACATTTGTTCCAGGGCAATCGCAAACTAATCTTCATAGACAACCATAGCCGCCTGAGCGAGTACGTGGAAAGCGAACAACAGAAACTGCCCGGGGCAACCCTGGCGCTGGAGGAGGATCTTAAGGTGTTCAATAATGCGCTGAAATTGTCGCATAAGGACACCAAAGTTGCTATCAAGGTAAATTAAATAATTTCTGTTTTTCCTAAAGGTTGACTGGTAGAGAATGCATTAGCGTTAAGTTCACCTTTTGTACCATTTTGGTCAATAAAGATTTTAATAAATAAATAAAGTGTAGTAGAGTTTGAATATAGTAGGTATAGGATAATTTTAAACAAAAAGAAGCGACTTCAATTTTTGCTCGTTTTTTTATGTAGCTTTTGGGGGGGGGGGATGGGGGGGGGTATCGTAACGCAATTTATATATATATATATTATCTCCTATTTGCACCCCCTCGTCACATTTTTTTACCACATATTTTCAATTAAAAATACTATAAAGGTATATAATAATAAAATAACACAATCTATATCGGTTTTATTGTTGTAGGTGGGCCCCACAGCACTCCAGATCACATCGGTGGAGAAAACCAAAGTCCTCGGCCTGCCAGTGTTACTCAATGATGTGTACTATGCTTCGGAAATTGATGAAGTACGTCTCCAGTGTGAACTATGCCAACTTTTTACATTACACACAATGCGATTAAAACAAGAATATGTCATGCTGTCAAACTCGTTTGTATTAGATCTTACAATTAATTCACATAGAGTACTTACAACACTGTACAACACTATGGTTTCAGAACCTTCTATAGAGGATTCATATCATAGGTATAGATAAATTCTTGTATGCAACTGTACATAATTAGGTATTAAAACACTCATGTGATCTCACTATTACCACACTCGGCTTCGCCTCGTGTAATAAACCCACAATCGTGTCCTAATACCCCTTATTATACAATAGTTGCATGAATAACTATTATTAACTGTTTATGTAACGGAACCCTCCGACATGTACTTGGCAGGATTTTTTATTGCAAATTTTTGCCCAGTAAGGACGTCATTTGACTACTAAAAATGATGACGTAATCAACTACCACAGAAAAATTGTATTTTGAAATAAGTTAATTCTGTTCAAACTAACCTAAGTTTAAGCCGTGTGGTTCTCGGCAGAGTAGATTAGGACTCTTAAGCCTTTCAGTGGATGTCATAGAAGGCGACTTAGGAAACACAAGCTATACAAAGCTTATACACATCAGTGAGACCTCTCTAATCCGTCTGGCCAGCGTGGAGTGTAGGCCAAATCCTCTGACTGCTCTGGCTTATATATGGCTCTGGTAGTACAGAGAGGGCCGTACTCCTGCAGAGACTTGAAAGGACCTAATGATGATAGCCTAAGTTTAGTTAGTTTTCAATTTTGTTATGTCAAATGGTAAAACAGTACCTTTTGTTTTACTATGGCTATGGAAAAGGGTGACCTTCTATTACAGGTGTATTCCACTTAACAAAAGACACAATGACAAGTTTTGTGTACTAAATTGTTAAAGAAATGAACATATTTTTTTTATTTTTAATTAAAAAAAGTGAATAACAACAAAAATAAATAATATTTGTTGGTGTGGTAGGTGTGCCTGGTGGACGACAACCAGTTCTCGCTGTCGATCATCAACGAGGCCACGCCGCTCAGCTTCATCCACAACGACTGCGACAACATCGTGCAGAGCATCATCCACATCCGGAACCGGTGGGAGCTCAGTCAGCCGGTGAGTACCGACTTCAAAAACGGAAGAAATTGTCAATTCGTCGGAATCTATATTTTTTTAGGGTTCCGTACCCAAAGGGTAAAAACGGGATCCTATCACTAAGACTATTGTCCGTCTGTCTGTCACCAGGCTGTATCTCATTAACCGTGACAGCTAGACAGTTTAAATTTTCACAGATGATGTATTTCTGTTGCCGCTATAACAACAAATAGTAAATACAGAGTAAAATAAATATTTAATCGAAGCGGGCTTCCATGTAATAAACGTGATTTTTCGATAGATAATGCTACCGTACCCTTCGTGCGTGAGTCCAACTCGCACTTGGCCGGTTTTTAGGGTTCCGTACAAAAAATTAAAAAACCCTTATAGGATCACTCGTGCGTCTGTCTGTCCGTCCGTCTGTCACAGCCAATTTGCTCCAATTCTACTGGACCGAATCAGGTGAAATTTGGTAGAATGTTGTAATCCTATGACCAAAACACATATGTGCAATGTAATAAATATTTTTTTAAAATAAGGGTCATTTTCGGGTGACAAATAAGGAAATTAAAAAAAAAGTTTCGCTAACCTTACTGTGTCACATATCAAATGAAAGGGCTCGTTATGAGGATCTCAAATATATTTTTGTTATTATTGTAAAATGAATAGTTTTGATTTTATTCATGAAAGAAGACATAGTTAGACATATAGTTCATTGCTTGTAGATTACAGTAAAACCTATAAGAATTCAATCAATTGTACGGAACTGTCTCCACGCGAGTTTAACTCGCACTTGGCCGGTTTATTTTTATGTATGTTTCCCGATTTGGAAATTTCTTTTCTTGTTTGTTAGGGTATACTTTCCAGGTGGTCCCATATAAATTATTAAAATCGGTTGTGTGGTTTGTTACGGTTAGAGACATGTTAATGTATCTATATCTGTAATATTGACAGTTAACTTATCTTGTATAATACAATACAATACCCTTTATTGCACAAAAGAAAAATACAGGACATAATTATGTTAAAAACTAGAAAAAGCCCAAAAGCCGGCCTTATCGCTAAGCAATTTCTTCCAGGCAACCTCGTTTAAATAGAAAAAACGATGGGAAATTAGGTAGTGCGGGGTGGTCAATATTATAAACATAGTGAAATACATTATTTTATAATAAACATACATACACCTAATACTTAAATACATACAACTTACACAAAGAAAACATAGGTAGTAGGTAGATGATGAAGCATAGTGTCAAACTGTATTTTTAGGGTTCCGTACCCAAAGGGTGCAAACGGGGCCCTATTACTGAGACTCCGCTGTCTGTCCGTCTGTCTGTCCATCAGTCACAGGGCGCTATCTCTTGAACCGTAATAGCTAGACACTTGAAATTTTCACCGATTATGTATTACTGTGTATGTATAACAACAAATACTAAAAATAAAATAAAGTCAAAAATTAAAGGGGGTCGTCATACAAGAAACGTGTTTCTTCAGCGTTTTAAAACATTGTACGGTGGTACGGAACCCTTCATTACGAGTCCGACTCGCACTTGCCCGTTTATTTGTAATATTTTTGTTACAGGACTCTGTGACAGTGCACCAGAAGATCCGGCCGAAAGACGTCCCGGGCACGCTGCTGAACATGGCGCTGCTGAACCTGGGCTCGTGCGACCCCAACCTGCGCACCGCCGCCTACAACCAGCTGTGCGCGCTCACCGCCACCTTCCACCTCAAGATCGAGGGCCAGCTGCTGGAGACTTCTGGTCAGTTCTGCCATCTTCTTTTTACATGTTAAAGGGTAGTTTCCTGGGTCAAAAGTAAATTATTTGATACTGTTGAGAAAATAAAACGTCACAAAATAGTGTCACTTGTCATTAATCATATACATTTTAAATATGATTTTAGATTTTTTAATACAGAAAAACTGATATTAAGGGCGCTATTTGACTCCAAATATCTATGACGTCACGGTTTTGTATTACATACAAATCCCATAGAAAATGTTTGTTTTGACATTTAGAAAAAAGTGTCTGATTTGACTTTTTGTCATCTAGCGGATTATAATTTTCCCCGTATGACGTAAGACTGGACCCTACGTCCAGCAGTCTACGAGTACTTCTTTAAAGAGCTTGCTCTTGTCGGTGGAGTTAAGTGGAGATGTTTCCATTCCTCTATTCTCTCTGCAATTTTTTTTAATATTTTGGTAGGACCTTACTCCTAACCCCTTCCTTAACTTGTAGGATTTCACCCTCGGTCTTCCTCTTCCTCGTCTTCCTCGTTTTCCTTCTACAATTCTATTCTATAATAATAATTAATTCTGAATAGATTTTCATGTCTTATTAGATGTCCAATCATCTTCCCTCTTCCAGCAGTAGAACTCTCGATATACACTTTTACGGCTTTATCCCTAACGGGGCAGACCAAGCATTTTGGGTCTTGCGGCTCTAAGCAGAGCCCAGGGCCGCAAATGCCACATTTAACGTGATGGTGGGCGAGAAGAACCCAAATTCTCGTGTATGTAGACGTGATTGTGTATATATGTATATATTTTGAAGCCATCTATCAATGCGTCCTACACAACTGCCTTTCCACAGGTCTATGCATCCCATCGAACAACACGATCTTCATCAAGTCCGTGAGCGAGAAGCTGGCGCACAACGAGCCCCATCTCACGCTGGAGTTTCTAGAGGAGTGCATACAGGTAATAAACAAGATAGCGGATTTAAGTGCTTTTATTTTTTGGTCCCAATTTGGTCTGGGGTGTTTTCCTCTCGTGATGTTAATACATATTTCTCATGTTTTTATCTGATCTAACATGCTGGTCTGGGAGAAAAGAAAAACTTAGAATGTACCAGTTGCTTCTTTTCCCGCGCAGATCGTAAAAGCCGATCGAGGAGCGGACGAAAATGCGAATCATGTTGATAGGCGATGCGACCCGTCACTATTACGATTCCTTTTTCCACCTTCTCGCCCACCATCACGCTAAAAGTGGCATTTAGGTGGTGCGGCTCTAGGCTCTGTCTAACGATCCTTAGCCTATTTTGAGGGATATCAAAATAATAGGGCTTTTAGTTCATTCCACAAATATAATAATATACTAATAATAACAAAATAATATAATTATATATGTATAATACAAATATGTGCAACGTACATGTTTTTAGTTGAACACTTTTATGCAGTCGGCTTTCTTTTTTCATTGAGCGAACAAAAACATTTTGCAGGGTTTCAGAGGATCGACGATAGAGTTGAAGCACTTGTGTTTGGAGTATATGACGCCGTGGTTGGCTAATTTAGTGAGGTAACAAATAATAATGATATTTTTTTACAGGCATTTGATTCTCCAAGAAAAAAATACCGATTGTTTTTTTTAAACCGTAAAACTATATTTATTCAAGGACTATTATTTGATATAAAACAACTTTCCATAGTTAAAATATAACTAAATCTAAACTTTGTAATATCTTTATTATCATAGGATATTTATTAAATCTCTTAATAATAGTCACTTGGTTTTGTTTTGCACAAATGTTGACGTCAAATCGTTACTTACAGCTAAATGTATGGCACTTCTTAGGCGCAAGTGCAAAAGAAGCGGTAACAAACTGCACTGCAGCATTTTTTCCAAAGACTAAAATCTCTTTTCAGAGAATGTAAATTGGTGGAAATTGAAAAAAATTACAAAAATCTTCTTTTAACGGATTAATGTTACCTGATTTATCTATTTATTTATATGTATCGTGTATGTAGTGTATATATATATATATAGGTATGTATGTAGGTATATGTATAGGAAGTATATATATTTATGTAACTATGTACATTATGTTTTTTATATGTACTGTACTTTATCTTGCAACCCACATTTAGACTTTCTGTATAACCCAAAGGGTGACTGGTAGGCAACGCTTTTAGCGTTAAGTTCGCCTATTGTTCTGTACTATTTGTATTTGATGGACAATAAAGATTGAATAAATAAATCTTCTTTTACCAGATTAAATCTTCTTTTACCGGTTTTAATCTTCTTTTAATCTTATGACTGCTCTGGCTAATATATCTCTCTGGTAGTACAGAGAGGGTCGTGCTCCTGCAGTGGAGACTAAAAAAGACTTCATGATGATAATGAATCTTCTTTTACCATATCAAATCTTCTTTTGCCAGATTCTGCAAGCCGTCTGACGAGTCCCGCCGCCAGAAGCAAGTGGCCCAGATCCTGGAGAAGCTCATCACGCTGACCATTGAGGAGACGGAGATGTACCCTTCGGTTCAAGCCAAGATATGGGGCTCTATCGGACAAGTACCCGAGCTTATCGATATGGTGCTAGACAGCTTTATACAGAGGAGTGTCAACTCGGGTAAGTTAACTATACTAGTAGTTTCCCGCGAACTTAGACCTCGCGATTTTTTATTAATATTTCAAAAACTACTGAACCGATTTTGATGCCCAACGAACTTGAAAACTCTATTAATATTTCCTACATGCCTATTAAATTTAATCAAAATCGGACCATCGGTTCGGCAGTTATCGCGGAACAAACATACATACAAACAATGTGTTTTCGCCCCAACTTGAAAATTATAGCCCTCGCTTGCTTCGTTTGCTAGGTCAATTATTACTTCATATTCTCGAGCTTCCTTTTTCATAAGAGAAAACACTACAATAAAATAATTTACCCTTTATTGCACAAAATACAGGACATAATTATATTAAAAACTAAGGTCGAGAGAATTTAAAAAAAGTTTGGAAAATCCAAAAGTGCACGCCTCATAGCGGTCATTCACATTTTAAAAAAAATATATATATAGATATACAGTATACAGTGGTATATTAGTTTTTTATAAATTATTATTAAACGACAGTACTTAGAACGCTAATATTAACTAGGAATCAGCACAGTGTAATACTTTATATATTAAAAACAAAAGTATTCCGGTAAGATGAATTTTTCGACCAATTTCTCTGCCACATACATGGTCACATAAACACAGACTCACGGACGTCCAAGAATGATTAGTTTTAATGTCATTATTTATTATATTAAACAAATTAATTGTTTATGAAATGTACCATATGTGCTAGACAGATTATTTAACTTCATATTAGTGCACTCATATTATCCTGTAAGTGTTATATTAAAAAAAAGAACGTCATTTAAGTTTCGAAAGACTGGGTTTTTTGACATGTCGAGAGTAGAGCACTACCTCAACGCTCCGCTTATGAGGCGTGCAATAGGTACTTGTAAAATCTATTGCTGTCGCGCTGTGCCCGAACAACAAACGAGCGAGTGCGATAGAGTCAACTGCAGCTCGAACCGAAAATACCTATAAAAAGTCCACAAGTCAACGTTTCGTAGTCCCCTGATTTCGCCTCCAAATCGGAACCGATTTGATTTCTTTTTCATTAAAGAAATACAAGAAAAGCTATGAATACGTGATGGCATGTATTCACACCCGGAACCACACGTTCCGGGTTAGAATAGGGCCACTCCATCTCTTCCTGTGGATGTCGTAAGAGGCGACTAAAGGACTAAGCATAAACATCTCGTGCTACATTTGCATTCCCAAGGAGGGTTAACGTCGGGCGGCGGCCGGTTGTAAAACTTTTCGCACAAATACATTTCCAAAGAGGGTTGACGTCAGGCAGGCGGCTGGTCGTAAAACTATAGCCAAATCATTAAAACTGTTCCGGCTATTTCTTCTCCATTTCGCAAGGTCTTTGGCATCCTTGGGTGAACATTGACATGCATGTTATATTTGGAGAAGAAAAAGCGGGAAAGCGCACCCCGGGCTCCGAAGCAGCACAGCTGAGGATGCAACCGCGAACGCGCTTAGACGAAGAAGAGAGGACGTGATAGCATGTATTGTCCCGCCTCCTGGATGTTTATGACAGAGTGTGTTGCTTCGGCGATAAGGCCGCCTCTTGTACCTTATTTATTTATAAGTTCCGTAAACTTTGTAATTTTTATTGTTTTTTATTTGGTGCAATAAAGATGTTTGTATTGTATTGTATTGTGTCCAGGCCTGGGCTCCCCGATGATCGAGATCATGGCTGACACGGCCGTGGCGCTCGCGTCCGCCAACGTGCAGCTCGTCTCCAAGAAGGTCATCGGCAGGATGTGCCGGGTAACGTACACTTTGTTTTTTCTCTCTCTTTTACTAGACATCGGGTAATCGGATGCATATTTACGTAAATTTTATTATTGGCTAACAAAATAGGAAGCGCCTTCATAATATATATATATACAGGCTGACTTTTAAACCACCAGCCAAATTTTGGGAGCAAGTTCAGTCCATGATACTGAACTACTTTCTATAAAAAAAGTTATTAAAAATCGATGAGAATTTTTCGTCCTTCCATACAAAATCCGTTTGGCTGAGCGCTGATTTGTATGAAAAGGCGATTTTTTATTTAAGTTTTTCGTTAATTGTTTTTATGGAAAGAAGTTCAGTATCATGGACTGAACTTGCTCCAAAAATTTGGCTGGTGGTTTAAAAGTCAGCCTGTATATACAGGGTCTAACAAAATATACTGAAACTATTTTAAGGGTGAATTCAGTCCATGATACTGAACAACTTTCTCCAAGGAACATATATCAAAATATAAAAAATAATTTTTGGTTTCCCATACAAGTAGACCGAACAGCTGATCCGAGTTTGTATGGAAAGCAAAAAAATATTTTTCATATTTCGATATATGTTCTATAGGAAAAGTTGTTCAGTATCATGGACTCATGTTTCAGTATATTTTGTTGGACGTTATATACAGGCTGACTTTTTATCCACCTGCTAAATTTTTGGAGCAAGTTCAGTCCATGATACTGAACTACTTTCTATAAAAAAGTTATTAAAAATCGATAAAATTTTTCTCGTCCTCCCGTACAAAATTCATTTGGCTGACCTCTGATTTGTATGGGAGGACAAAAAAAATTTTATCAATTTTTAATAACTTTTTTTTGTAGAAATTAGTTGAGTATCTACTGAACTTGCTCCAAAAAATTAGCAGGTGGATAAAAAGTCATCCTGTATAATAAAATCACGGAATTCTGAACAACCATATCGTAATATGGTCGTCAAGAATCCCAGGACTTTATTTTGATGTAACTGGGCAACTGTGACAACTGTCACGGAGTTTACATTTAAATTTGAATTTCCCGGGATTGCGGGACTGTTTCGATAAAAAAGCGCTTTACATAATAGCCAACGTCTCAACTTTAGGTAAACATGCATCCGAATATACGATCCCTAATTATGACACAGTCGTTACAAAAATATCTTTAGACATTACAAAACTTAACAATTTATAAAACATTTTTTTGATGTAGTTTCAAATAGGTTTTAAGTGAATCGGTAAAATAAAAATAAATATTTTAAATAGACACATTTGTGAGTTCCTTACACAACAATATTATGAAAATGAAATCTACTGTTCTTTATCGTATTTGGACAATATCAGGAACATTGATTTCTTTATTATCTATTAATTTGATTATAGTTAAACAAATGAATTCAGACAGTCAGTGAATTAAGTTGTACACTGCACAAATGGGGTTTTAATATAAAAAGTCGTTTAGTGACCCCGCCCTTCAAAAATAGTGCATCGTTTGTCTAGCCTCAAAATGAATTAGTTCTTTTGCACGTTCGTGTCATTTATGCACTGACCTGGCGATTCGCCATTTCAACAAACCAATGACGAAAAAAAATTATTTATTGAGAATAAACATCATTTTGCTTGTAAGCGTAAATTGAGGAGAGGAGCGAGTATTTTTAAATTAGACGATCTATACACTAATATATCAATTTTGTGTAGATATTGGTGTCCTTATTTCTTTCTACACATTTACCAGACTGATCGGCTGAACAAATGTATAAGTGAAGCTTTAATTGAGTGTACAAAATAGGCAATCTTACTAATTATTGTCTTGTAAAGTGTCTTTAATTTTTTCACAGTCACATGCATGTTTGTCTGTTCTCATCACAATCACTTAATCTGAAAATGAAATTCCAGATCAAAAATTTTTTCATGAAAATTAATTGTATCATAGATGAAAAATACAAGAGGACTGACTACCCCATACAAAAAAGCGTACTCTGCTTGAAAGCCAAAATCCTGTATTATATCTAGATGTCGCTACTATCTCGCCCGCTAGCCATACAAAAGATGCTGGGTACTCATTCTGACGGTATCCACGTAAAAATCAGAGATGGCGCTTGTTTGTTCGTAGAAAATGAACGCTTACACCGCCATCTTTCCGAAATTAAGCGGCACAACTACGAAACTACCTTAGTAGCTCCATCTAGCTATAAACATTCAAACTAAAAATCGAATTACGCTTCAAAGTATGAATGTTGCCAGGTCTCTAGTATTATTCGTCCATGACTGTATGTCTGTCTTTGTAGCCCAAACATCACCGCTAAATGTGACACTAGTGTTGGAGTTTTTTTTTAAATTTCCATCTTGTCGAGTCGAAATAGTTCCAGTGTTTCAATATCAAATGATCTTATGACTAGTATGTGGCCACGGTGATCCCTCTGTCGCTAGCCACATTAAGGTCCTCTATGATACATGCTGCGTGGTTCCCGGCAGAGTAGAGTAGTACCACTCCAAGTCTTCCCGTGGATGTCGTAGAAGGCGACTTAGGAAACACAAGCTGAACAAAGCTTAATCAATGAGACCTCTTCAACCTGTGGCTAGCATGGAGAGTGTAGGCCAAATGCTCTGGCTAAGTTTGGCTCTGGTAGTACAGAGAGGGTCGTGCTCCTGCAGTAGAGACTAAAAAAAACCTGATGATGATGATGGTACATGACGTAGGGCAGTTCCGTCATGACAGAAGGAAAGGAATAATAAAATATACAATTTCCACCTTACATTTAGGATCTGGAATTCGGTTTCAGAGTGTACAAAGATGGATGTTTTCCAGGCCCTTTCTAAACTGCCCAATAATATCCTGGGTCCCGTCACCCCGGCCACAGTGAGTTGCGTTTGTTTTGGTTATTATTATTTATTTATTTTTCGCTTTATGTACGATCACGGTCACCGATACGCCGCATGGACGGCAGAGTAGAAATGAACTTTTCAGCTCCTCTTTCCTCCCACGGGTATCGAATGGGGGTATAGGTAGCAGATAACGGGCAGCAGTGACTTCTGTCACACCTTCCTAGCCTGGTCATAATGGGCAAATTCTCCTAAGCAAAGTATTGATCGTCTAGCCCAAAAATGAACTCCCCTCCACTTAGTCTGATTATTGCAATGTGTGAGATTAAATACTCATTGTGGCATTTATTTGAGTGCGTGTGGCAATTTGACTGTAGATTGGAATTGTCCGCGCTAGTCATATCAATAATAAATTCAACATTGTTTTAGTTTATTTTTGTGACAACTTTTACATTTTCTAAAGTTGATGAAGATGATGTTTTCGATCTTCTAGCTTTTAGAAATAAGCTCGAAAACATACGTGATCGTACATGTACTTTAGCCGAATTATGTTTTGTGTTTTATGATTTAATTTATTGTTTTAGTTACCTTACTTTGAGTTCATCAATTGGCCTCAAATTCCAAAATTCCAAATTCCTTATGGTAGTGTAGTTTTACACGATTTCACACACTTATTGCACTCGGCCGTGAATTCTTTGTGATCTGAGTTCACATTGGCTACGTTTCGATTATATACATTTATATATGAGCGATGATTTTTTTTCGTATTTCATGAACTATTTTACGGAATGTAGTTCAGTGTCATTCTCATTACGACATTGAATTTGAATCTCACCCATGGCGAATTTTTCATCACGTATTTTTAATTTAGATATTATTCCAAGCATTGTTATGCTGTACAAATCAATAGTTATTCCCGGAAATATTCCTAAAAATTTATATTTAGGGGATTAATTACGGAAATATTGGGAATGGAATATTACCAGCGGCACGTCACTATTGTATTGTATTGTATTGTATTGTATTGTATTTATTTATTTCAAACAATTGTCTTTACAGGACTCAAGACCCACTAGCCGTGGGCATGCATGATATGACATAAAATGACAGGTGTATAAAAATACGCCGCCTGTATATATATGAGTTGTTATACAGGTGGTGGACAAGACGTGCCACTCGCCGACCGCCATGCTGGAGCAGCACATGATGTGGGACGACATCGCCATTTTGGCCAGATATTTGGTAAGTTCACTATTTTGACCCTACTGCGCCAGAATAAAGGTAATGTTTTTCGGTGTTTCTTTGGCACCCCCTGCAGTCTAAACAGCCTGATAGGTTTTAGCTTGAGAGGTGTCGTTAGATTCGTCATAATTGTCAAAGTGACACTGTGATTATTATAAAAAATTAAAAATAAAACAAAATGGCGAATTTATGGCGCCAAATTGTAATGGTGACACTAGGGAACGTTGACTTGGGTTTAATGTAAAGGGGGGGTTTTTACTTTAAAATTATGTGTGTGTTTTTATTAATTTAAAATTTAGTGTTGTATCGTTTTTAATTCATTTATCATGTTATTTTTTCACGTAGTCGGGTTTTTTTATGTTTTTTTTTAATTGTAAATCTTGTGATAAGCGGAATCTTCTAAATATATATAACTCAAAGGTGACTGACTGACTGACTGACTGACATAGTGATCTATCAACGCACAGCCCAAACCACTGGACGGATCGGGCTGAAATTTGGCATGCAGGTAGATGTTATGACGTAGGCATCCGCTAAGAAAGGACGCGAGCGAAGCCGCGGGCAAAAGCTAGTTGAATCTATATATTAGTATTGCGTAACATAAAATTGGGTCTCTGCTGAGCGTACGAATAAATGAAGAATAATATGAAAGTAAAGATTCTTCTTCTTCGTCTAGGCGCGTTCCCGGTTGCATCCTCAGCTGTGAAGCTTTGGAGCCCGGGGTGCGCTTTACCGCTTTTTCTTCTCCAAACATAACTGCATGTCAATGGTCTCACCCAAGGATGCCAAAGACCTAGCGAAGTGGAGAAGAAATAGCCGGAACAGTTTGAACGATTTGGCTATAGTTTTACGACCGGCCGCCTGCATGATGACGTCAACCCTCTTTGGGAATGTGTTTGTGCATTTGTGGAATAAATGAAGAATAAGATTCGCTAATCAATTTATCTCGTTTCCAGTTGATGCTTTCGTTCAACAACTGCCTGGACGTGGCCCGCCACCTGCCGTACCTGTTCCACACGGTCACGTTCCTGGTCTGCTCCGGCACGGTCTCCATGCGGGCCGCGACGCACGGCCTGGTGATCAACATCATACACTCGCTATGTACTTGCAACACGCCCAGTTTCAGTGGTGAGTGCGCTAGTACCGTACCGTTTCCACTCACTAAAGTAGAAATATTTTTTTAGGAAGAGAGTAAAAGAGTATTATCTTTCCTTAACGTAATGAATAGTATACCTTTATACTATACAGGCTGACTTTTTATCCACCTGCTAAATTTTTGGAGCGAGTACAGTCTTTGTTACTGAACAACTTTCTATAAAAAAAGTTATTAAAAGTCGATAAAAATTTTTCGTCCGCCCATACAAAATCCGTTTGGCTGAGCGTTGATTCGTATGGGAGGTCGAAAAATTTTTATCGATTTTTAATAACTTTTTTTATAGAAAGTTGTTCAGTAACAAAGATTGTGTATTTTATGTATACTACACTTTATCTTGCAACCCACATTTAGACTTTCTGTATAACCCAAAAGTTGACTGGTAGACAACGCTTTTAGCGTTAAGTTCGCCTATTGTTCTGTACAATTTGTATTTGATGGACAATAAAGATTAAAAAAAAAAAAAAAAGACTACTCGCTCCAAAAATTTAGTAGGTGGATAAAAAGTCAGCCTGTATGTGTATTTATTTGTAGTTAGGTATTTATATGTATATATATTTCTGTATAATATGTGTATATATACACATATATGTTTATTTATGTATAAGTTTATGTTTAACATTTTAGATAAGTACTTATATGTATTTGTAACTTTAGTCTATTTTGTACACGCCTACTACCTGTTTTCTTCAATTTTCCTCTCCTGGGTCTGCTGGAAGAGATTTCTTATAAATTAAGCAGAACCTATGTACTCTATTTTCTTACTTTGTTTGTTCCTCTGTTTGTATGTTTTGTACATGAATTTTGTAAATAAATAAATAAGAGCTATGCCCTAAGCTAACCTAAACCATACCTAAAATGGGGGGCTATGTTCCATAACCGACATATCAAAAACATATCAGTACAATGTTTTCTTCAAGGAATTGTTGTAATTCGAGAAAAAGGAGGGGGGGGGGGGGCAAAGCTATATTACAGCAAAACTATATTAGTGCCTGCAAGGTGTTCTGTGTGTAGGGTAATAGTTGCAAAGCGAAAATAAGAGATCGGTTTCCGATTGAAATGATATTTTAATTATGTTAATGTATATCAGATGACAATGCTAAATTATTATGACAAGAAGCTGATCTGATGATGGAGCTGAAAGGTGGCTATAGGAACCCTGTAATAAAACGACGCAACACAATCGAGTATAGACTTATTACATTTGTCTTGATAAATTTAAAAAAAAGTTTGTACGACAAAAAAATATTTTATAGGGTTTTTTAGGCATTTAAGACGCAGTACTAATTAATGTAAAGTACTCAAATTAAATAATGAAATAAGAAATAATAGCGCGATATAAAAGCGTGTAGGAATATCAAATTGTGGCGAAATTCGGCGTGCGGGGTTGAACACGTGATACAAAAGGTGGACTTAATGCATTAGCATTAAGTCTACTACCATTGCCACCAGAATGCATTAGCATTCTCTACCAGTCAGCCTTTAGGAAAAACAGAAAATTTTAATTAGCGATAGGCGCTTAAAGATAAGTATGTATTACTACACACACTATGCATATATCCACATACATACGAGTATATATACATACATAATATAAAATACAAAACAATTTATGATAATGATTAGTTCTGCTGCAACAAATTAGCATAAAGGTGCGTGTGGACTTTTCTCTTAAAAAGGAACCTATTTGAGATACTTTTGATGTCTTCGGGTAAGGCATTCCAAAGTATTTACTTAAAATGTTTGTCATCAATTTTTGCAGAGGAGACCCAACGCGTATTAATGTTGTCATTGGACGAGTTCGCCCTACCCAAGTTCTACCAGATGTTCGGCATCTCCAAGGTCAAGTCCGCAGCCGTCACAGCCTTCAGGAGCGTCTACAACAGACACACCAGCGACTGGTAAATTCTTCATGCTCATACATCTAAAATACTTACCTATATATATTTTTATTTTGTACAGTGTGTGATAGATAAATCCAAATAAAATCGGTTAATTGCAATGTCGTAAATTTGACATCAGGACGATATTCCGGCCTAGGTTCCCCGAAGGATAGCGATCCACTCACAGATCTGTATATACTACTAGATAAAGAAAGTCCTTCAATTTGTATGAAAATCTGGCGTGCCATTCTAATACAATATTTAATAAGAAATTCACTTACAAACGGAAGAAATCTTTGTATCTGTCTATCTATAAGTCAATGTATATCTATATCTGAATTGACATACATGGACTAAACGTGACGATCTTTAAATAAAGTCAATTTGACGTCAGATCGACACGCAAATTCATATGGAGGCTGTGTCTGTCTTGATCCGTGGTCTGTGGATCCACTCAAAGTTCCCGGGTTTATAAAGTCCCTTGTGATTGTGGAAGGAGAGAGTGAAACAGGTGACGGGCTACGTGAGAGAGACGGGACGGAATGTGTCTACCAGGCTACATGAGAATATTAGGAGCCTGAAGAAACTGGACAGTAACGGGTCAGCCATCGCCGAACACGCGATAGAGACGGACGTCACATACTACACACGCTACATACGCTTCGACAAAGTCTTACCCAGAGAGAAAGGTTTTGTCCCTCGCAAAATACGAAAAGCCTTAGAAATTAGTCGACGTCACAATTTTAATCGCGATGCGGGGTGTGCCTTTTCCGCCTCCTGGAAACCGGTTGTTCAAGAGACACATAGTGCAAATCATGTACAGCTTGTGTGGCTTGAGACGTCTTCGTGTGGGCGTTGCGTATCAAATTCGCCCTGATGAAGGCCTCCGGATGAGGTCGAAACATGTCGGCCAGTAAATCTAAACGATGTCTGTGTCTTACGTTAGTTTCAACTAAAAAATCCTTCAAACTTGAGTCCATAATACTTCTGATACAGAATGTATATAAGTGCTAACTAAAAGCTAGAGTACATTGTATGGAAAAGTAACTGTGTTCTTGCTTCTATTTCCATGATCTTCTCGTTTCTACTATTTATGGAGTTGTCTTTACTTCTACTTGTGGAGACTTCTTAATTGCTTTCTATTTCCTATTATTTGTATGTAATTTGTATTTATGCTACAGCATACCGTACACTTTTATTAATTACATTTTAGGAAGTCTTTTTTAGGAAGTCTTACAAGACTTCCTAAAATGTACGACTTACGGCGTCTTTAAATAAACGGGCAAGTGCGAGTCGGACTCGTACATGAAGGGTTCCGTACCTCCGTACAATGTTTTAAAACGCTAAAAAAAACACGTTTTTGTATGAAGACCCCCTTTAATTTTTAACTTTTTTTATTTTTAGTATTTGTTATATCGGCCACAGTAATACATAATCGGTGAAAATTTCAAGTGTCTAGCTATTACGGTTCAAGAGATAGAGCCCTGTGACAGATGGACAGACAGCGGAGTCTCAGTAATAAGGTCCCGTTTGCACCCTTTGGGTACGGAACTCTAAAAAGCCTTTGTAATTCCAGCAGGTACTCTGAGCACTCGTACTCGGCGTGCACGGAGCCGTCGTCGTCCAGCAGCGCGGGCCCCTCCCTAGGCCCGCCCCCCCCCGCGCCGCTGCCCACGCACACGGACCGCGAGCGCCTGCCGCTGCAGTCGCTGGAGACCATCACCGACGCGCTGCTTGAGATCATGGAGGCTTGCATGAGGGACATACCGCATTGTGATTGGCTGTGTACATGGTAAGTGTGTTGTTTTATTTATATTTCTTTCTCGTTCTCTCTCTCTCTCGTTATCTCTATTTATCACACTCACTTTTTCTCTCTCATCTAAGTTTATTCCCAGTTGCATCCTCAGCTGTAACACTGTAAAGCCTTCGGTCCGCTTTCCGACTTTTTCTTATCCACTTCGCGCACGGTCTTGAGCATCCTTGGTTATTAGTGTCACTATCGTTTTTTATCTTTTTCTCTCACTCTCCTCTCTCTCTTTCTTTCTCGCATCTCAGCTTATTCCCAGTTCCATCCTCAGCTATAATGCCGCGAAGCCCGGGGCCGCTTTTCGGCTTTTCCTTCTCTACTTTGCACGGTCTTGTCTTGAGCGTCCTTGGTTGTAAGTGACACTATCGTTGACTGATAGATAATATATTAGCGTTAAGTCCACCTTTTGTATCATTGTGTTCGATATAGATGTATAGATTATCTTCAGGTGTCAGGCGAATAGATTGCAAAAGAAATACGCCAAAAGTGGCCTTTGGATCCTGTGGCCCTGAGTTCTGCTTGCCTGTCTGCCCCGTTAGATAAAGACGTGATAAAGTGTACTAACTACTTTTTCTCCCATGCAGACCATAGAGTTCGATGAAGGGATTTTTTTTTAAATATATAGGCTGACTTTTTATCCACCGGCAATCAAAGCACCAGCCAAATTATTGGAGCAAGTTCAGTCCATGATACTGAATTACTTTCTATAAAAAAGTTATTAAAAATTTTGGTTTTTTAAACTATCGCGCTTTGAACACATGATTTATATATAGTCAGTCTGCGACCACGAAAGATGTAACTCTTTTTCGAAACGTTAGACAAAACAATAAAAAAGGTTCGTGCTAAGTCCCGTTATTTATATATATACAGGCTGACTTTTTAACCACCATCCAAATTTTTGGAGCAAGTTCAGTCCATGATACTGAACTACTTTCTATAAAAAAAGTTATTAAAAATAGATGAAAATTTTTCGTCCTCCCATAGAAAATCCGTTTGACTGAGCGCTGATTTGTATGAAAAGGCGAATTTTTGTTATAGTTATTCGTTAATTTTTTTTATGGAAAGTAGTTTAGTGTCATGGACTGAACTTGCTCCAGAAATTTGGCTGGTGGTCTAAAAGTCAGCCTGTATATATATATAAATGATTAAAAATTGTTAAAAATTTTTCTTCCTCGCATACAAAATCCGTTTGGCTGAGCGCTGATTTGTATGTGAAGACGAAAAAAAATTTCCAATAAAAAGTCAGCCTGTATAAATAGCTAAAGTGTTTACATTATTATGTTGTCCACAGGACTTCTCTGGCAAAGAGCTTCGCGTTCTGTTTCAACCCCGCGTTACAGCCGAGAGCTCTCATCGTGTTTGGATGTATCAGTAAGTAAACATACAGGATGATTTTGAGTACGAAAGTAAAGTGAGAGTAAGAAAGTACTCTTTATGGGAAATAAAAAATACTGTTTTGAATAAAAGTGCTTTGTTAGGAGACTAGCGCCATCTACGTGTGATCTCCACAAACACGGGCAAGATTATCGATTCATCGATATTACGGCTGTCGAGCGCGGATTGTATTTGCCCGACCAGAAAAATAATCATTGTCTTTACTTCAAAGTCGGATTTGGGTGGGGCCCTGTCGCGTGCTATGGCAGCATTAATTTTGTAATTTTGATATATATATAGCGAAAGTGTCGTGGAGAATTGTCGTTAATTGTTTGCAGCCCAATTTATTTGGAACGGCGTGGAGCCGAAATTGTTTGTATTACGTAAAGAACAGTGATTTGTGTCAAATGTGAAACGCGTGCCATGCGGCTGTAAAAATTGTTAATTATCTATTTCCCGTGTGATACTGTATGTGAACAATCTTGAAGTGTCGAAAGAAGAACAAGAAACTTATTGTGCGGTCTTGAAGTGGTGTTATAAATACGACGTATTTGTTTGGGGCAACGTACATGAGCTCATGGGGAGGTTAGTTTAGGGACCCAATTCTTTTCACCACTGACCTTGGGACCCAGAGTGGGACCTAAGGCCGTCGCCAGCCCTGAGGAGGACCTCAGGATCGACGCGAAGGCCAGGCGAGGCTGCCTGAAGACTGCGTGGAAGCGGTGAGTTTTATAATTAGTGTAATTGCTCTTAATTAGAATTCAATTCAACTCATAATTAGGTTAAGTTAGATTAGGATAGGTCCCTGTACCTTATACAGGGTGGTAGCAGACTGCGTAGGTTTGTTTGTGTGTTTGTTTGTTGCCGGTGGGATTGCCGGACTCGTACCAAGAGCGTAGTTACAAAAATATCTTGGTATCATGGTATGGTATCTGCGCCCACAAATAAATTTTTTTTAATAGCCATTTATGTCCCATAGTTGGGCAAAAGCCTCCCCATTTCGTTTCCAATCACTTCTAGCTTCGGCTGATTCCTTCCACTCTTACAAAAAAATCTTAAATCTTAAAAATACATATTCTGTCATATGTTTCTTGTCTCGTCTCTTTCATAAAAACCAAAGATATCAGCCGACAAATGCATACCAAAATCTCCCATTTGAATGTCACCGCCCGCTACCAAGGCGAACAGCGAGCGGGGAAGGCAACGGCCGCGCGTCTAGTAAAATCAGTAGGTTGGCCATTTATTAGATTTTTGGGAAAAAAATGGACAAAAATAAATCTTTTTTACGGTTTTGTGCTACAATACAACGATGACAGCCGATACTAAACTACTTTCCCCAAGGAATATATAACTATATCGAAATATGAAAAAAAAAAAATGCTGTCCATAGAAACTCGGGTCAGCTAATCGGTCAACTTGTATGTATGGGACGCCAATTTTTTTTCATATGTGTTATACTTGTTTGTTTCAGGTAAAAACGTAACAGACGATGACATGAAGCAGCTGCTCAGGATACTGGTGAAGGCGTTGGAATCGTTCAACGACTTGGCGTTACTCGAGGCACTCATAATGTGTTTGACCAGGCTGCAGCCTTTGTTACACCCGGTAAGGGACCATCCACACGTTACGTCGTAGCTAGGGGGGGCTCATACCAAACGTGACATAAAAAGGGATCAAAAGTGTGACATGGAGGGTAAAAAAGATTTTGTTTTGACATTGGAAATGTCTTTTCATTCGCTCCAGTGTAGGCTCCGATTTCACGAAAAAGTGCGATCCGCTTATATCTCGGAGAGTTGTGAAGATATGATATTCAAAAAAGGCTGAAAATACGCATGTTCACGAGACTTGCAAGGTGAAAAAAGAATTGTTCGAGAAAGTCAAAAATGAAAAAATTATGGCCGAAAAAGAGAATTTTTGATTTTGGCGCTCGATATTTTGGAAACGAAGAATGATATCATAATATATATCATAATCAAAAATATGATAAAATCTCCTCTGGATAATTTAGTCAGCTACAATTTAGCCTTAAACAAAGACGATCGGGTTAAGGGTTTGCCCTGTAGCGTTACTTTTTTGAAAAAAGTCAAAAAGTCAACGAAATTTTAACGAATTCCGTTGATTCATTTTCAATGTGCTCGATAGTCGTTGAGGCACGAAATCTGTAATTTTTTTTACTGTTATTTTAATTTCATCAAACTATAGTGATCTAGTGGTTCGATTTATTACGCAAATGTCCCTTTCCACTCGGATCCCGTTTGGGGCCCGAGAGGTTAAACATTCTCTAGTTTTCGAGTTGAATGACAGATGTCTAGAGACGATAGTGATTGGGTCAAATGTTCAACATATTTTTAGGAATCCCCAATCCACAAAGCGCTGTTCTGGGTGGCCCTGTCGGTGTTGCAACTTGATGAGCCCACCCTGTACGCGGCCGGGCTGGCTCTCATGGAACAGAACTTGCACACCCTGGACTCACAAGGGCAGTTTGATAATAAAGTAAGTATTATCCCATAATAGTAGTAGAATAGTTACCACATTAAGGCGATTCACCCACTGGCAACGCGCCTAGCCAGTGCGCGGAATCTGCCGCGTTTTTACGGATACTGCCGCGTTTTTAGTGGGTTCGGTTGACTTGGCATGTTTTCTATACAAACTGAGATATTTGCATACAATGTTAAAATCTGCCGCGCCGCGCTCTGCGACGGTGCGCGGTGCAGTGGGATCACAGCCTAAATTGAACCTTATGCCTTTAACATAAAGTTCATAACAAAAAAGAAACAAATCAGAAACTTTTTCTAAACGTCGAAACAAACATTTTTTATGGGATTTGTATGAAACCACATCTTTGACGTATGTTAATACATATACACATATCTTTTTTTTTTAATTATTTATGATTTTTTATATATGTTGTTTTTTTTTAATTATCTGTCACAAAATCTTGATGTGAATCTGTCAGCAATGCTGAGAAGCCGTTTTCAAAACAACTTTTATAATTTGCAGACCTTGGAACAAGTGATGATGGAGACGAGGGAGCCGTTGGAGTGGCATTTCAAGCAACTGGATCACGCTGTAGGATTGAGGTGAGGTTTGTCCGAAAGTTTGGGTTTCTCACAGTTCATTCATTCACACAATGCATTCCCAAAGACGGTTGACGTCAGGCAGGCTGGTCGAAAAACTATAGCTAAATCCTTTAAACTGTTCCGGCTATTTCTTCTCGATTCCTTGGGGTGACCATTGACATGCATATTTATATTTGGAGACGAAAAAGTGGTAAAGCGCACCCCAGGCTCCGAAGCAGCACAGCTGAAGATGCAACCGGGAACGCGCTGGGATGGAGATGGCAGTATACATACACACACATGTTTATCTATATCTATATCTATACTCTATACTAATATTATAAAGAGGAAAGATTTGTACCTATTTTTGTATGTTTGTAATGAATAGGCTCAAAAAGTACTGGGCCGATTTAAAAAATTCTTTCACCGTTGGAAAGCTACACTATCCCCGAGTGACATAGGCTATGTGTGTACCACGGGCGAAGCCGGGGTGGACTGCTAGTAGTATATAAACATGAGCACGCCACACTAGTATAAACTATAAACCCTTCGATCAACAATACAACTAGTTATCTGGTCAGCGCAAAAAATACGGCTCGCCAAATAAGAACGTACTCCCGGCGGTGAGCTCTTATTTTGTTAAAGAGAAAAACACTTTATACATAGTATAATAAGGTTGACTTAACAGTAAATGTTATTTGATATTCAAGCGGACAAAATTTTGCATTAACTTTATAGTTAACGCGTTATCTTGCTTTTGAGGCTATATCACCGTTAAGCTTTGACCTATTTGTTTTACACACATACAAATAATTTATTGCTAGTACTTTATATTAAACATGTTTAAGTGTAACTGTATGTATTTTTTTTTTATGTTTGTTCCATTAAGCAACAAATTAATATATTTTCTATCCACCTATCTGGTTGTATTGTTGATCAAAGTATAAAACATGAATGTTGTTCCCAGCTTCCGGTCGAACTTCCACTTCGCGCTAGTGGGGCACCTGATCAAGGGCTACCGCCACCCGCTGGCGGCCACGGTGTCCCGCACGTGCCGCGTGCTGGCCGCGCTGCTCGCCATCACGGCGCGCCGCGACCGCGACAAGTTCACCGTCACGCCCGACACCGTCGCGTACCTCACCGGTGGGCAAGGGTTGCTACTAGTGTGCCAGGGTTGCTACTAGTGTGCCAGGGTTGCTACTAGTGTGCCAGGGTTGCTACTAGTGTGCCCGAGCTTGAGTTTTTGGCGGGAAGTCAAGGGGTTCGGTTGGAATTTTCTTTAAATTATTTTGCAAATTGATTTTAGTGGACTTTATAATATGAAATTGGTGTTGTTTGGTGTTATAAATGCTCACGCTCATGAACAATATGTGAAATAGTTAAAGTGGACAGTCATAGAACGGCTGTAGTGATATTTGTTTCGCGGACTGTGTGGACGTCTTCGGGCATCGTCCGCCATTCAATCGGCTTTGAAAACCAGTGGACTCGTATAGATTTGTCGCCAGAAGCTCCCTTAAGACGATACACGGAGTCCAGTGCTGTCCCCATTTGATATAAATTATTTGTAAGGAAACGGAGATATCATTTAAAATGTTAAGCTACTAAAACCTAGATAACCCTTCAAACTATTTTATGAACCACTGTTTACAGTTTAAAGTGAGAACGTAAAACTTTGGTTTGCGTTTTTGCCAAAAGTGGCCGTTTTTCGCAAAAATGCAAACTAAAGCTTAACGTGTTACAAAAAGGGGGTATCAACCCGAAATGTAAACGTACTTATCAATATAAACAACTTTTACTATGGGACTATCCATGAAATCCCAAAAAAAAAAATCTGCAGCTCCATATAAAATTAAATACTTACCGTGCTAAAAATTTATGGAGCTGCAGATTTTTTTTATTCGCAATTTCATGGATGGTCCCATAGTAAAAGTTGTTTACATTGGTTAGTACGTTAACTCCCTTTCGAGTTGATACCCCCTTTTTGTTACACGTTATATACAATCTCCTTTGTATTGTCACCAGCTCTAGTGTGCGTGAGCGAGGAGGTGCGGTCCCGGTGCCACGTGAAGCATTCGCTGCCGAAATGGCTGCCCGACAACTGCGACCACTACTGTGTGACCGACCATGAACATCATCAGGTATGGTCGAAAGATATATTAGTGTAACTTCCTAGTCTAGAAAAACTGCATCGAATTCGCACCCACGCACCACACTAGTCTGCACTCGCAGGTTCTGGGTTCGATCCGTAGCCAGGGCAAGTTGGATAATTGCCTTTTTCAAATTGTCTTTAGTGTTCATGTATTTATCACAAAATATAGTATCGTTACCTTACAAGCAGGAAGGTATCAGATAAGGCACGTCTTGCTGTTCATAAAGGAGTACTAATACCTACTTTAATGTACGGTAGTGAGAGTTGGGTATGGCAGAGAAAGCATGAAAGCAGAATAAATGCAGTTGAAATGCGAGCGCTGAGGAGTATGTGTGGTGTTACCTTGAAAGACCGAATAAGAAATGATGTTATAAGGGATCGGTGTGGAGTGAAAGAGGACGTAGTTACAAAAGGAGAACAAGGGATGTTAAGATGTTTGGGCATTTAGAAAGGATGGATGAAAATAGATTAATAAAAAATATTTATAAGGTAAGTGTGAAAGGAAGAGCGGGACAGGGTCGACCTCGGCGAACGTTCTGCGATCAGATTGCAGACGTTCTGAAAAAGGGAGAGGTAAGAAGTACACGTAACCGAAGGGCATGTATGAAGAGGTTGATGAGTGTAGATGAAGCGAAAGAGGTCTGTCAAGATCGTAGCAAGTGGAGGTCCATAGTCTCTGCCTACCCCTGTGGGAAACAGGCGTGATAGTATGTATGTTATGTTAGTATTTCATAACACAAATTTAAATTTTTTGGGCTAGATCAGTCTGTGTGAGTTGTCCTTATAGTGACCATCCACATATTGTTATTACAAGCTTTTATTTAACTTGCAATGTATGTAACTATGTTTGTTCGGGTGGAATCTTGCAACTCAATTTTGAAGCAGATATCTTCAACTGATTGAGCTGAAATTTTGCGCGTATATGTATATCGCGTGACAATGCAATATTATGATGACTTGGAGCTGATCTGATGATGGAGCTGGAAGGTGGCCATAGAAACTCTGTAATGAAACGACGGAACCCCATCTAGTTTGGGCTCGTTACTTGGTTCTTAGATGGTATTTGGGGACTGATGAATCCGTAATAAAACGACGCAACCCCGTTGAGTTTTAGTTTATTTGTTTTGTGTTGACCAGACCTTTGGCCTCACAATAAAAGCTTGTACAAAAAAGTTTTTTTATTTTATTAAAGCTTATTTCGGTACTGCGATCGCAAACCCCCTCCCCGGTCGTGTTAAATGTGAAAAGAGATCGGAAAAAAGCGTGACCAGGGGGGTTCGAAAAGTCAAAATTCGTCGTTACGTAATATGTGGACGGCCCCTTATCTATTCATTTATTATTGACTTAGTTCATAAAGGGTTGTGTTGGGCAGGCCGCGCTGCTGGGCCAGCCGGCGCCGCACTCGTGCTCCGCGCGCCGCCAGAAGTGCTGGGACATACTGGATCAGGGTGCTTTGTCTTCGGGAGGTCGGTGGTACTTTTATACTATCATCATCAGGTCTTTTTTAGTCTCCACTGCAGGAGCACGATCCTCTCTGTACTACCAGAGCCATATATTAGCCAGAGCAGTCAGAGGATTTGGCCTACACTCTCCACGCTGGCCAGACGGTTGGAGAGGTCTCGCTGATGTTTATAAGCTTTGTTTAGCATGTGTTTCCTAAGTCGCCTTCTATGACATCCACGGGAAGACTTGGAGTGGTCCTCTTCTAATCTGCCGGGAACCACACGGCTTTTTCCCAAGTAGTTAAAAACCAAATTTACTCTCTTGCAGGTAAATCCCCGACTCTGCAGCAGTCGAGCAGCGGCGGCCACAGTCCGCACCTAGTGTCAGTCCCGCACCAGGTACCGTAGATAGGCCGTAGGTAGACACGTCACGTGACGCGCCAGTTGATCAGTTGTCGGTGTGTAGGGAATGGTCCGTTCTTGTCTGCCGTGGGAAAGATTGTTTTATTTATTTAACTCTATTTTAAATGTGGACTTATAGCCATAGACTTCCAACTTTGGTCTTTTTGCATCCGGTCAATTTCGCTATGGTCATTAGACACTATGGTCATCAGATTCCGAAAAGGCTTTATCTACCAGTCAACCCACTGGTGATGCCGAGAAAAGAAGACTTTGATAGAAGGTGCAAATTATGTAGGTAATGTAACATTTACTTTAAAGGGATATTAATAAGAATATAAAATTAAAATAAATATTTTTTTAAATAATAATAAATTATATACTTAGGTATAAATAAACTTACATTCAAAATATACATGAATATAAGATATAATAAACTTGGTATTATCTATATTCTATCTGATAGTTTCCGAAGATACTGTCTGTAATTATGATAGTGGGAAGTTTTCGGATATTTAATTTTAAAGTAAAAAAATAAGTTTACAGCGTACAAAAGTACGATAGACACCACTTCAAATAGAACCTTATGACTTCGGAACAAAGTTTAAAGTCAATTAAATATATTTACAATGTCAATGCTAGGGGTAGAACATTTTTGATAGATGGCAGTGATTTTAATGAGCAATTCGATTTAATTTTGTTTAATCAATGCGAATTTCAGTTTTGAATCCTTGAATTTAATGCCGTAGATGCTAAATAAAAAAAGAAAACCAATTGAGACGAAAAAGAAACTGAATGAACTCACAGTAAAGTTACTTCTTATAAGCCATACAATTTCTACAGTGATTGTTTTCCCCAGTGTATCCAACTCAAAGTAAAGTTACTTTTTATCAGCCATACAATTTCTACAGTGACTCGTTTTCCAGTGTATCCTTGTACTTTCCCACGCAGACCGTAAGATTGGCTTGTTAGCAACTGACGACAGCTTCTGTATGAGGAATCGTGCATTCATGAGAACGTTTATAACCATCTTATAGTTTAGTACTTTTTTTTCTATTTCTTTGGTGGGCGGAATGTTTTTGACAACAATTGTTAGTAACGGATAACATTATTTTAATGAGGATTTAGAGATACAATACAATACAAATTCACTTTATTGCACCGTAATAACACATAAAAAGAATAAAAGAGACAATACACAAAGGCGGACTTATCGCTAAATGCAATCTCTACCAGTCAACCTTTGGGTAGAGCAAAATTAGTAGCACGGAACAAGGTGTAATATAGTTAAATAAAAAACAAATGTTTGCTAAATTACTTAATACTACATGTGTGGACTTATTTTTAGGTCCTCCAGAGTATATTAAAAACAATCGCAATATTGCTGAAAACGCGTGAGCAAAAAAACGTACATATTGGCTCCTTTTAGATTTTTGGAACTCGCTTTCTGATATATAACTTAATTTTCAAGAAAAACAACTTAACAGTTAATTTATTTAGAATAATACCTTTTGACGAAGCCTATTGTTGTTTAAAAAGGATTAACTCAGAATCTTAATAAAAAAAAATCTATGAAGTAATTCAAAACATTCCGCCCACCAAACTTTAACGACTGTATCTCTCTTCCAGTATCTAGGACACTTCAACCATCCTACTGACTATGTTGTGTTTTTTCACGCGTCTTGTTCGGAACTCATCGTTCGTATGCATTGAATAACGTTCGTGTCACCCCGCTGCCGTTTGCGCTGATATTCGTTTATAACGTTATGCGTTTCGTTTTAACTTTATTATCAACTTTATATCTGTTTTTTTTTTCTGTTAACAATTGCTCATTGGCGTCATGATATTTAAACTTGTTTTTAAAATAACGTTTTGAATATATTTCAAAAATGTTAATTTAAAAACAAACAATTGTAAAAAAATTAAATCTAACTAACTTATACCAATGCTGTAAAACGAATATGGCGTAAATGTAATCCTTTTATAACGTTCGCTTCGTTAACCGCTATAACGTTAACGGCTATAATTTATGTTAAAACGTTGTCTGATATAACGAATGTTATAACGTTAAATGTTATAAATCCGCAACGTTATCGGTTATAACGCGAATGCTGTGTGCTTGTGCATCGCTTGACGATATAGACATCGGCTAGAATGCTTTTCAAAACCCAACGTTCGTTTTCTGTGCCCACATCCAAAGATACTATCGGACCTCCGAGGGTAACTGTTATAAATAAGGGTTGCCTTGGTAACTGGGTTAAGTCTGTGTACTGTGTGTGTGTGTGTGAAATGTACGGTCGACCCATCAATATGAACAGTTATTTTCTTATGTAAAAAAAATACGAGACTTTCTCTTAGAAATATTTTTGGCACGTCAGGTAGTTTATTAAAAAATATTATAAGTATACGTATTCTTCATTTCTCTGATAAGCATATAATAACGGAGATACAGCGCATTTAAATTTCGCATGACGTCACGATCTAGTACGATTTTCACCTTCGCATCTTTGTAAGTTTTTACTACTTTTATAAACCGAAAAATATGGGTCCCTTATTATTGATAATCTTACCGACGGACTAAAATAATATATTTCGGACCCAGTCGACACATTCTAGTTCGCTGACATACAGTAATATTTAGCTGACCGGATGATATGTAAAGATATGGCGATATTTTTTATTCCAGTATTTTTCCATAAGAAAAGTTGTTCGTATTAACGACTTGAGTCAACCCTTCAAGTGTGTCGACTGTACGTTTACACACTGTGTAATGGTGTGATGTTGGCAATATTGCGTTTCAGACTTGTAGTGTTGCCCAGTTTAAACGCTGCAAAATAACTAAGAAAAATACAAGGCTTTAAATAAAGAAAATATCAGTTAGGTCGTTATGGATATTTTAACACAGTTTACACGCGTAGTGTAGTCGAAAACATTGACAAAGAATATACATATAGACCAGCTATTTCAAACATTGGCCCCTGTTCTATTTTTGAATATATGGCGGCGTGAATTTTATCATAGGTACGTATTTAATTTTCAAATAATGAAATCTGGTTACTTACCGATGGAAAGTTATTTCTTTACACTTGGCCGTGTTCCTTGAATAATTCTTACTGTATTGTGGGTTACAATGAGGCATTTTAAGTATTGTTTACCATGTTTTCGTATGGTTTTCGCATAAAAATTTAAATAAGTTTGGAAAATCCAAAAGTGCACGCCTCATAATCTCATTTTTCACAATTAAATTGATTTTGATTGTTTTATTGCTAACTTAAAACAAAGAAAAGTATGTGTCGGCTTTAACGCACGACTGGAGATTATTTTTAACTTCCCGCTGGGAAAGATATAGCGGGCACTGTGAAGGAGGACCCATTGCAAACCTCTTTGCCTACACCCCGACGATCTACGCGTGCGCGAAGAGCAGCTCAAGTTCTGTCACCCTGATTTGTTTTTGACAGTAAGATTTTGGTTTGTAACAAAATGGCGAGCTCACGCGCGACGATTTGAATTTTTTTGCTGCTCGCTATAACTAAACTACATTGAATTAGACCGTGATCTTCGAAAGGACTTAGCTTTGGATAATACTGAAGCGTATAAAAAAAAATGGACTTGATCAGATAAGTTTTTCGGGAGTTATCGTGACCACGCCAGTTTCCATACATACAGACACACGGACGTCCACAAAATGATTTTATTAAACATTGTTTTTATTTATTTAAAAGGAAAAATGTCTTTTAAAAATGTCATAAGTGTTGAAACTAGTGTTTTTCCTTGACATTTATGTGTAAATATTATTGTACAAGTGCGATAGAAAATAAATAGAGACACATTTAGTTAAAAAAATCACTTGATTTTTGTAAGGCGAGAGTAGAGCACTACCTCATGCGCTTCGCTTATGAGGCGGGCAAAAGTACTAGGTGGTTGATTGAAGGCAGCAAATCCATTGGGTCGTCGCTCCTACGAGTAATATTCGCCGTGATGATGTTCGTCTGAACCGATCATAACCGGTATTTTCCGACTACGCGAAGTGAGGAAACCGTGTTAAAAATATTCATTATGAATTTATTTCATATTAGTTTTGATAATATTATCGAAATATTTTCTAGACCAAATTTAAATATTGAAACAATATTTTAATGCTGAAAAAATGTATAATGAAAATAAAACTAATTGGCTATTTAACTAGATTTACGTGATTAGATATAACCTTTTGGAATTTTAGATTCCCTTTGGACCTTAGATCCCCGAGCCTGCATGGTTCATTTTTTAAATCCTACCTACCAACATCGGTCGCAAACAAAATCCACCTTTGAAAACTTACTAGTAAATAGGACATATTACTGCAATGTTCTGCCGCCAGAGCGCAGCACTAGCGCAGACCGTAAACAAAGGTTTGACAATGACAAATACATCAAACTCGCAATAGATTTGTAACATTATATAGGTGTTAGGTATTTAAATGGCCGTATGAAGCCATAACACCACAGCACAGGTTTTGAATGAGTGTATAACAATAAAACTAATAAAATTAAATACTATTATGACATGTAGAATGATAGCAGATTGTTTACTGTACGTGCTAGTGCAGCCATCTTTTTATAAAATAATCTCATTATTAAAAGGTAGTTCTAATATAGTACTGCTTTTTTCATAAGATGAATTTTGTTTGTGCTTATTTAATTAAAGCCCTGTTTAATAAGACTTAGTAGCTAAGCGATTGGGTAAACGATTGGATACTAAGTCTAAGTAAACAGAGCAATGGGGTCCGATTTGAAACGAACATGCACTTTGCATATGACACGCAGTGACACTTGTACAAAACTGTACTTAATGCACTAACATCAAAGATCAAACTTGTTTGATGATAATGGTCTTATCACAATTTAGTACTAGAAGCAAATGTCACCTAAAATGATTTGATTACATTGAAAAGATGATAGAACTGTTGTAAATCTATTGAATTTGTATGAGAGTTTACACATTGCGCGGCCGCGGCAGAGGTTTTCGACGCTGCAGCGCCGCGCGCCTTGATTTCGTTAGTATATTTCAAAGAGAAAAAAGGTACTTTCTTAAAGTGATAATCTGATTGTGTCCCTTTTTTGTCTCTTTCTCTCGTATCGGCATTAACTGTTGCTGGAATGTGACTTAGCTAAACGTCAAAAGTAAAAATGTAGCCTGTTTTTTTTCATAAGCTACTTAACACGGCGAAATTAAATGACATTGTCTGATGACATTAATTTCTGTTTAGGTGACTTTTCTATTTGGTAACGTCATACGGATCCTGGCGTACCGCGTTGCACTTTTGATACTTCATCGCGGAATGTATATATCTTCATTATCGCTGGTATTTTTACTGACCACACTCGGAGCCGCCGCGACCGCAGCGCCGCCGTGCCAGTGGTGACAACAAATACTAATAAGATCCAAACGCGCGGTCCCGCAGCGACAATAGCCGTTGCCTCGCGGCATACTGCCACAGAAGACGTGTGGGGACGGGGAACGGGGACGCATATTGCACGTACCTTAGGAGATTCCGTTCTGTATACTCTTACTGTCTTCTATGGTACTGTGTAAACGCTCGAATTCAATAGATTTAAAAGTTCTCATTATTTTTTCAACGTAAGTTACTTACTTACTGTTTTAAACGCTGCTGCGACATCCGAAATACTTCTTTACAAAATAATTTTAAATGTTATACGAGATTTCACAAATCAATGTAAAAATATCACAATTTAATGTGAAAAATATGCACTTACACCACTTCTAGAAGCAAATGAAAATTGACACAGAACCGTCGACCTCCGGCGAGTCCCACACTAGGGGTCAGTTCACACCGAGACGACGCGACGCGACGTAGCGCGCACTTTGGAAGAAATATAGAACTTGTATACTAGACAAAAAGATACTAATTTCAGTGACAGCCCGCTATGCCGCACTGCGCAGCGTTGCGTTACGCGGCGCAGCGGGCACTCACTCTTTTTGTCTAGTAAACAAGTTCTAAATTTCTTCAAAGTGCGCGCTTCGTCGCGTCGCGTCTCTGTGTGAACAGACCCTAGGTCTACGAGGAATGCGGAACTTCCTGTAGATGCACGGCATTGTCTGGTGGGAGTAGCTCACTGAATAAAAGATGACTAAGTATTGAAACTGCGTTAAGCGGAGACCCGCGACGGGTTCAGTCCGTCTCTTGTCACAATCCCTACGTGCGAGAGAGAAACGTGACCCGCGACAGTTTCAGCTATCTCTGTCGCACGTAGGGATTGTGACAGAGATGGACTGAACCCGTCCAGGGCGTCCGCTTGACGTATTTTCAACGCTAAAAGCTTTGGAATAGAGGATTTATAATTAAAATAGTCGCTTTAAAATCCCCGATTTTTAAATTTTTTCGATCAATATTTGATCCTTGTGTTTGGTGCGATCGAAAACTTAGTTTGAGTTGTTTCAATGGAGCGGAAAATGATTTTTGTACAACTTCCTTCGTACAAAAAGTTAATGCAATGTTGATTTCTTAAAAAAAACTGGTTAAAATCAAATGATATCAAAATATTCCTTTTATATTTTTCTTTGTAAGGAAATAAAAGATATCTTGAAAGATTGCTTTAGATGACTCGCAAATATTAAAAATAACTTAAGAATTAAAGAAAAATAGTTTTTCGTATAAAAGGTTTAATCGCTTTACTGCTATTAGCGTACCGAGGGGGCGGATCGGGGTTCAACTCCCCCTAACCTTGATATAAAGACACTGCACTACACAGGCTGTACGCATTGTTAAATATTTAGGGTGGGCTCTGTATTTGTAACAAATAATAAAAACGTGGATTTCTTAAAGTATTTGCAGTTATTACATTTAGTGGTCATAATATCTGGTTCTTAAGTTCGTTAGAAATTCCTTTTAAAGTTTTACGAAGTAAATTCATTTACATGACACCCCCCCCCCCCCCCCCCCCCCCCCATAAAAACACCTGTGTACGCCTATGGGTATTAGTGCTTGGTTTAACCTGTTATGTTGACGGCCAATATTTTGAACCTACTACCTCGTTTAACAATACAACTGAATATGCCATATCATTGTTGCTGCCAATGGTTTTCACACATAAGCTTCATTTAAATAACTCCGCATGCCCCAAAAGATCGCACTCCCCTCTATGTCCGTCCCACTCACTCCGCCGCACACTAACGCCGTCTATAACACAGGACAGTGAAGGCAGAGCTCACAGCATGCAGCACGGCGCCACAGGAGAAGCGGCCAGAACTGAACAAGGGGGAGATGCGGACAGCGGGCTCGATGTAAGTGCTGATTCTTACGGTCTAAAAGTGGCTTTATACAAATGTTGGCACTTTATATAATGGTGGCACTTCACTTGGCCATTTGTATTTGCATACTTGGCATGTTTGACAAATATTTACCATGTGTGGACAGTATGTTTGGAATTATTTACCTATTTGATAAATAAGGCCAATACCAAACACGCGTATCCAGGTGCTTGTCGGTTTTTCGACGCACATCAAAGAGGTCGAATAGGCAAATACGCAAATATACCGTCTACACTATGGCCATATTATGCGCGCGCACCGTCGACCTTGTTTGTGTGTTTGTTATTTGGCTGCCATGTGTGGATGGTCGTATTTGCCTATATCTGCATTTGCAAATTTTTGCCAAATAACGTCAAACACCCAATAGCGAATACAAATAGCCAAGTGAAGTGCCACCATAAATGCAACTTTATATGAATGCTACTTCTTCCTGGTCAGGGGAAGAAGTAAATAATCTACTTTACCTTTTGTTTGCCGCCTGGTGACGGCGGAGTAGAATATAATTTGTACCCTAAGAACTTATCTGACAGTTTTCGAAGACACTGTGTCTTCACCTGTTTTTTTATTTAAAATGATAAGCGGGTTTTATCTTTACGAACATGGCTGTACCTGAATTTTCCGGGGTCCAGTGCTGCCCCCATTTAAAATAAATCATTTCGAAAAAAACGGAGACATCATTTAAAATTTTGCTACTACCAAGTCCTAGATAACCCTTCAAAGTATTTTATGAACTACTGTTTACAGTTTATAATGAGAACGTTAAGCTTTACTACGCACATTTGCGAAAATCGGCCACTTTTGGCTAATTCTTTCTTCGAAATGATTTATTTTAAATGGGGGCAGCACTGGACCCCGGAAAATTGTGGTAATGTGAAATGATGAAACTGGTTTTTAACTGTGTCTGTACATGTAGCCTCGTTTATAATAGGTAATTATTTGTAGCGGAAAATTATGACATGTAGAGTGACAGCAGATTGTTTACAGTACGTGCTAGTGCCGCAATATGTTTGCGTAATATGTCCTATTGATACAATGTTAGCCGTGTGGCTCCCGGCAGAGCAGAATAGGACCGCTCCATGTCTTCCCGTGGATGTCGTAGAAGGCGACTTAGGAAACACAAGCTGAACAAAGCTATAAACATCAGTGAGACCTCTCCAACCCGTCTGGCCAGTGTGGAGAGTGTAGGCCAAATCCTCTGACTGCTCTGGCTAATATATGACTGGTAGTATAATTAAAATAAATATATAAGGATAAATCACACTGATTGAGCTAGCCAAAAAGTAAGTTTTAAACTTGTGTTAAGGGATACTAACTCAACGATACTATATTTTATAATAAATACATACATATTAAGGGTGAATTTTTAAACACCAGCCAAATTTTTTTAGCAAGTTCAGTCCATTATATTGAACTACTGTCTATAAAAAATATTATTAAAAATGGATAAAAAATTTTCGTCCTCCCATACAAAATCCGTTTGGCTGAGCGCTGATCTGTATGGGAAGGCGATTTTTTATTTTAGTTTTTCGTTAATTGTGTTTTTATGGAAAGTAGTTCAGTATCATGGACTGAGCTTGCGCCATAAATTTGGCTGGTGGATAAAAAGTCAGCCTGTATAGATAAACATCCAAGACCCAGGACAATTTGAAAAAGGCCATTTACCAACTTGCCCTGGCTGGGGATCGAACCCAGAACCTCCGGATTGGTGAACTAGCGTGTTGACCATAACGCCACGGGGGTCGTCAAAAGTCGAAGTATAGGGAGGGTCGTGCTCCTGCAGTGGAGGCCTGATGATGATGATACAACGTGCCCTCGCCCCCAGGTGCTGGAGGACGACGGGCGCGCGTCCCCGGCCAGCACGGACGACGCCACGGAGCGACCCTCCTCCACCAAGTCGGGGGACAGCGACTACCCGGAGACATCCACTAAGGTATTCTATATACACTTCAATCTCTTTTAATTTAAGAGCTTGCTCTTGTTGGTGGAGTTAAGTGGAGATGCCTCCGTTCTCGCTTCTCTCTGCCGTTGTCTTGGTAAGACCTTACTCTTACCCCTTCCTTAACTTGTTGAAAAAACTTTATCCTTGGTCTTCCCCTTCCTCGTCTCCCTTTTATTTTTCCTTCTACTATTATTCTAAATAGACTGTCATGTCTTATTAGATGTCCCTCATCTAACTAGATAAGGGACATCTAATAAGACATGACAGTCTATTCATCATACCTCTTCTATTTTCAATAGTTTCTATTGAAACTATTGAAAATACGCTTTAATAACTGTTATATAATAGTATTGTTACGAAACTGGGGTTCGGTATTTGGAGAAAAACGCCAAACTTCGTATGAGGGATTTATTCACTACGGAACCCTAAGATGACACGTAAAGATGGTCTTCCAAACGTCCAAGGTCCAAGTCGTGTAGCAGCTGAGGTCCAGGTATATCGCCAAGGTAGTCGCAGGTACTTTCACTTGTCGCACTAAGGTAGGTTTCCTTCGCTTCGAAGTGATCGCTTTGATAGCTCGTATTGAACTGCTTCGGCGCACCCAACATTCCCTATTTATATGCGCCATCGAATAGGTCCACATTAATCTCGAATATTCTACATAGTCGACGAATGTGTTTCGAAGCATCCAGGCGCCGGGTATGTGTGTGAGTGTAACATGGTTAAGCAACTCTAGACTTTATGACACAAGACATATGGGCCAATTTGGCTTGCATCATTCTATCGTAGTATTCGTTCGCGATTATTGTTCAGGAAGATTCTATCTCGTTCGCGATAGTATATTATGCAATTAGTGAATAAATGACGGCTTTAAAGCGAGGGCCATCGATGAATCACGAGCAAGTGTAGGATTCTAACAATTGAATCACGACCGTAGGGAGTGATTTATTTTTATTTATTTAATTTTCTTACAAAAGAATGTAACAGGCGGACTTAAGAGGACGCTTCCCGGCCCGTCTATCGTCAACGCGAGCATGGTTGAGAAAAGCTTGTTGTTTCATCCAGCGCAATGCAATTTCATGCAGCAGAGAGTGAGAAGGCGATAACATTGTACGAAAAACAGAGTGCGGAAATTTCACAAAACTTGTTCCAGGTAATACGTGTTTTTCAGTAAGCCTTACAAGTTTATGAAATAAATATTTTTCATTTAGAATCTTGATTACATTTGCAAGGATTATATCAAAATATTTTCCTTACTTTTACAATGTATGAGTACTTTATGAACGGTCGAAGTTTAGGTAAAATTTCAGCAAAAAGCAGATTTTTGGAGGCTTATACTGAATTTGTTTCTCTAAGTTTTGATTTTTTATTTTAATAGAAGCCTAGAAATAGCGCACAAAATACCCATTAGTTCGAAAGTTTTAAAGAAAGATCTGTTACAAAGCTATAATCACGTACGAGCGTTTGTATAAAAAGTAAGACGGGAAGAGCCCTTTCTACTAGTCAACCTACAGGTGTTAGAATCCTGAATCAAGTGCCTAAACCGCTTGGCCACCATCGCTTCATTGAATCCGCTAGAAAACAAAAAGTCAAATCAGACACTTTTTTGTAAACGACAAAACAAACATTTTCCATGGTATTTGAGTGAAAATCAGAACCGTGACGTCATAATTGTTTGCTAGTCAAACAGCGCTCTTAATATTAGTTTTTCTGCATTAATAAATTTGATTTATTATGCAGGAAAACTAATATTAAGAGCGCTGTTTTTAGATTTATGCCCTTAATCTGATTTTAGATTTATTAATGCAGAAAAACTAATATTAAGAGCGCTGTTTGACTAGCATAAAATTATGACGTCACGGTTCTGATTTTCATTGAAAATGGACGTGATCAATAATAAGTGACACTAAAATAGTGTCACTTATTATTGATCACATCCATTGAGGTTTTATTCAGTGAGGCTTTATTCTCTTAACAGTACTAAATAATTTATTTTTGACCCAGTCATCTACCCAATTATTCTTCTCTTTCTCCACAGCAAGCGTCGACAGACAAAGATTCCACGAGTCCGGAATCGAACAGCTTGCTAGATCCGTCCGTCCTGTCCGACTTCACCACGCAGGCGTTGGTGCTAACCGTGCTTGCTACACTTGTCAAATATACCACAGGTGGGTACACCATAACATTATATAATTAATTTGCGATGATAGAGACGATGGGTCCATGGGGCCCAGAAGCAAAATCCTTTGCGACTGAGATTTCAACGCGTCTCCGCGATGTCACGGGCGATCCAAGGGCGGGCAGCTACTTTGCACAAAGGATTTCTATCGCGGTGCAGAGGGGTAATGCTGCCAGCCTTTTGGGTACCCTGCCTCGCGGCGAGGCGTTGGAGTCTCTTTTTTATTTGTAAATTTTATTTTATTAATTTGTAATGAGACCTAAATATTGACTTTTTTAGAAATAAAACACTAAGTATTCATTTGCTACTAGTAATCCATTTGGACTACGCATGCGGTGTGATATCTCTTATCTGGGATAAGAATAAGTGTAAATCTGTAATGCAATAAAGCCCATCAGGCTGGGGAGGAACCTATACTGAATCGGCTAGATGACAAAAAGTCAAATCAGACCCCTTTTTTCTAAACGTCAAAACAAACATTTACTATGAAATACAAAACCGTGACGTCATAGATTTTTCGAGTCAAATAGCTCTCTTTTTGTGTTGGGTAGTCCATTTATAGAGGCTATATAACATTACGTTCCGACAACCACGCGAACGAAGTCGCGGGCACAGCTAGTTCGTCATAAAATATAGCTTCACATAATGTATTTTAACCACATTTTATTTCTGTAATATTTATTACATTTTTATGCAGATAATACCTTACTACAAAATCATTATGCGAAAGAACATTATGTCAAACTGTGGTTATGACACTTATGACATAACAAACGGGCAAGTGCGAGTCGGACTCGTACATGAAGGGTTCTGTACCTCCGTACAATGTTTTAAAGCGCTGAAGAAACACGTTTCTTGTATGACGACCTCCTTTAATTTTTAACGTTATTTTATTTTGAGTATTTGTTGTTACTGTGGTCATAGTAATACATAATCGGTGAAAATTTCAAGTATCTAATTATTGCCATTATAAAGATCGACATAAAAACGCTGAAAAAACACGTTTCTTGTATGACGACCCCCTTTAATTTTTAACTTTTTTTTTTCATTTTTAGTATTTGTTGTTATAGCGGCCGCAGTAATACATAATCGGTGAAAATTTCAAGAGTCTAGCTATTACGGTTCAAGAGATAGAGCCCTGTGACAAACGGACAGACAGCGGAGTCTCAGTTATAGGATCCCGTTTGCACCCTTTGGGTACGGAACCCTAAAAACATAACTAAGTCATTATGACAAACAATATCAATAAAAAAATTAGGAGAATCAAGAAGATCCCGGGGGAGGGGATAAGGAAGGGGGGGTTGCATATAGGAATTCTCTTTCGCCCCTTTTTTATTTGTGAAAGGATTTCCCCTTCCACCTAAATCCGGGGTCGCCATTCTGTAACTTGTATTTGTTTCAGATGAAGACGAAATTAGGATACTGTATCAGTACCTCGCCGAGGGGTCCGTCGTGTTCCCCAAAGTGTTCCCAGTCATGTAAGTTCCTTTTTATCTCACTTGCTGTTTGCTTCTGAAACATTCTGCTGACATGGCCCGCCCGATCCCACTACAGCTTTGCAGATTTTGCCACACATCGGCGATTGTTTGTCATTAATATGTGAAAATCAGCTATATATGAAAATAATTGAAATCCTTAAGAACGCCCCTACATGGCCCCAACCCTACACTTTTCTATACTTACTCTAGCTTTTATTGTGTCTAGTAATTTAAAAAAAATGCATATAGGTATCTAGGATTTACAAAATTTTGACTTAATCTGACATGTCGTTTCAAAATAAAAGCTAGAATACGTTGGTATGGGAAAGCCTAGGGTAAGAGCGTACTTAAAAGGAGGAGAAAACTATTTTCCATTCAAATCCTTAAAATACGATACTTAATACTTTTAACGATATAAGGCCCTTGTTTTTAACCCCCGACAAAAAAGAGGGGTGTTATAAGTTTGACGCTAATGTCTGTCAGTCTGTCTGTCTGTGGCATCGTAGCGCTCGAACGGATTGACCGATTTCGATGCGGTTTTTTTACGTGAAAGCAAGTTCCCTTGCGGTGGTTCTTGGCTATGTTTTATCAAAATCGGCTCAGCAGTTGAAAAGTTATTGGGGGTTAACGCTTGAAAGTCAGGGCTTTCTCTAGCAAATAATAGATGGCGATATCCGTAGCGAGACTTGATATTCGTATTAAGTCGTATCGGCAGTTCCGCTACACATCACTAGATGGCGTTTTTGACAGATTTTTAAGGTTTATGCAAAATTTAATTTGCCTAGCAAATAAACTTTTTTACAATATGTCACTCTTCGTTTTACAGCCACAGCCTGCTGGACATGAAGATTAACCACGTGCTCATGCACTGCCACGACCAGGTCATCCTGAGTGCTGTGCAGAGCATCATACAGGTATATACACTCTTCTTCTGTGCTGGTCAGAGAAAATAGAAAAAAAACGTAGAATTCAGCTTCTCTTCTTCTTTGACGACCTCCGTGGCGTAATGGTTAACACGCTAGACCGCTAATCCGGAGGGTCTGGGTTCGATCCCCAGCCAGGGCAAGTTGCAAAATGGCCTTTTTCAACTTGTCCTGGATCTTGGGTGTTTATCTATATACCTAGGCTGTTTGATAAGTACCCGTTTATGAAAAAAAAAAAACATTTTTTTTTGTATATATGCATTTATTTTTCTACGTAGTCACCTTTTAAGTCTATACATTTGTTCCACCTATACTCAAGCTTCAATAAACCATCCAAAAAGTATGATTTTGGAAAGTCATTAAAATAGGCCTCTGTGGCGGCAATGACTTTTTTTTTTTTTTTTTTACTTCGTCATTTGATCCAAATCGCTTGCCACCGAGCCATTTTTTTAGGTTGGGAAACAAAAAGAAATCGCAGGGGGCCAAATCTGGAGAATACGGGGGGTGAGACAATAGTTCGCAGCGTAACTGTGCTAATTTAGCCGTCACAACTCTGGACGAATTAGCCGGGCGTTGTCGTGATGAAACAGTACTTTTTTTTTTAAATGGGGTCGTTTGTCCTTCAACACGGCGTCAAATTCATCCAATAAATTGGCATAGTACTGCCCTGTTATTGTTTTTCCCTTTTCTAAATAGTCAATATGTATAATACCCTGCGAATCCCAAAAAAACGGTCGCCATGACCTTTCCAGCCGATGGGACGGTTTTTGCTTTCTTTGGAGCAGGTTCACCCGGTAAAATCCACTGCTTCGACTGCTCTTTCATTTCCGGGGTGTAGTGGTGGACCCACGTTTCGTCCACGGTCACGAAACGACGCAGAAACTCCTTCGGGTTACGTTTGAACACGGCCAAACACTGCTCCGAAGTAGTCAGTCGGTTCCGTTGTTGCTCCTCCGTGAGTAAACGCGGCACCCACCTCGCCGATACTTTCTTCATACCCAATTTTTTTCTCCTCCCGATCCCTCTCGATTGAAACATTTACAGCATCAACGATTTCTCGAAGTTTAATTCGGCGGTCGGCTAAAACGATATTTTCAATTTTCTTAACCATATCGTCTGTAGTCACCTCAACTGGCCAGCCTGGGCGATCCTCATCAAAGACGGTTGTTCTCCCCCGCTTAAACTCGTTATACCAATATCTGACGGTTGTCATAGAAGGAGCACATTCATGGTAAACCGCTTGCATTCTTACTTTTATTTCATCACATGTTTTTCCTTCCAAAAATAAGAATCTAATTACAGACCGATACTGTTCTTTCTCCATTTTAACAATTTTAAGTTCACGCCTTCACTGAATCGTTGTCAAATGAGAAAAAGAACAAAATAATGCCATTTATTTTTTATTTTCCCGCCTCTGAAAAATGGCTTAAAAAGGTGGTATACTTATTTGCGGCCAGTGATATTAATATATTTAGAAAACGGGTACTTATCAAACAGCCCTCGTAGATATATATATATGTATTTATCATAAAATATAGTATCGTTAAGTTAGTATCCCATAACTCAAGTTCAAAACTTACTTTGGGGCTAGCTTAATCAGTGTGATTTGTCCCTATATATTTATTTATTTATTCTTTCCCCCTAAAATTGTAAAAGCCGATCGAGGAAATGGGCGAAAATGGGAATCATGTTCATGCGGCTAGCAACCTATTTCGATTCCTTTTTCCATTTTCTCGCCCACCATTACGCTAAGAGTGGCCTTTGAATCTTACAGCCCTGGGCTCTGTCTCGTTCCCTAAGGCGTTCCAGAAATGTAAAACGTGGGAAGTGAAGCAAACGTGTTCTGTTCCAGAACATGATAGCATCGGAGGACGCGAGTCAGCAGCAGCTGCACTACATGCAGAGCTGCGGGTTTGGGGGGCTGTGGCGGTTCGCGGGGCCCTTCACTAAGGTATGTGACTGACCCACTACAAAGCTCAGGTTTTTACAGTCCCCATAACAGCACCCACTACAAAGCTCAGGGTTTTACAGCCACCATAACAGCACCCACTACAAAGCTCAGGGTTTTACAGCCACCATAACAGCACCCACTACAAAGCTCAGGGTTTTACAGCCACCATAACAGCACCTACTACAAAGCTCAGGTTTTTACAGTTCCCATAACAGTACCCACTATAAAGCTCGAGTTTTTACAGTTCCCATAACAGCACCCATTACAAAGCTCAGGTTTTTACAGCCGCCCTAGCAGCACCCACTACAAAAACCCTAGGGTTACTCACAAAGCGGTACGCAAGACGTGCGTTATTGCGTATCCGCCTTAGATCATTTAATACAGGATAAGCCTTACCTGCGCGTTCCCCTCTGCCGAAGTATAAGATCGCATGCTTTGATACGTTCATAAAAAAGTAGTTGCGTAATCGATTATGATCATTATGTGCATCGGTAAAGTATCGAAAGGACGTCTACAAGTGCTTGATTAAAAATGCCAAATTGTGCAGTTAACGCATGTAAAAAGAGGTCAAATACTTCTAATCTTAGTAAAGATGGAAAACCCTTTCATTTGTAAGTATTTTTTATTTTATTAACATTGATTTCTATTTAAATGTAATTACTTAAAAATCGATATAAAATCTTTCAGTATAGATTACGGAAAAAATAATCGAGTCAAGTTTGCAACTGATTTCCTGCCATCCCAAGCGATTTTTTATCTTATTTACTGCCATAACCATGCCAAAAAGATCTATAATCACTTATCACAATGTTGACATATTATACTTCATTTTTCAATGTTATTATTTTTTCATATCCTTCGACACGAGAATTTCTCATTTTAAATATATCAATTACATTCATAAGGTTCGGTAATAAGATTCAAATTTAAAAAACGATGAGTTGATGACGTAAGCGCACTCCCCACGAGACTACCAGATTTTGATGCGCACTCCCCACGAGGCTTGTCTTTTTATGATTTACAACCTTCGTCTTTATTCTCTGGTCATTAGATTTGAATATAGATTAACCACTCAACTGTCGAAGTAAATTTTTGCTACTTTTTGAGTGACGAGACATCGCATTATTATCGATAAAAATTACATTTCCTTGATATAGTTTTATTTGTGATATAATTTTAATATCGAAATATTTTAATTTTTTTACAAGCTTTTATTTAGTTTTACCTGTCCCGTTGTCTGTCTGTCTGTAATCAAATCTTGCAAGTTAAATTTGACCCACTTCCTGGTTTCCGATTGAGCTAAAATTTTGCACACATACGTATGTCGCGTGACAATGCAATATTATGACAACATGGATCTGATCTGATGATGGAGCTGGAAGGTGGCCATAGGAACTCCATGATTAAACGACATAACCCCATCAAGTTTAAGCTCGTAATATTTATCTTGACGAGTATTTTGTCTTTAGATGGTATCCAGGGTCTGATGATAGGGCTGCAAGGTGGCCATAGGAACTCCGTGATTAAACGACATAACCCCATCCAGTTTGGGCTCGTATGATTTGTCTTGACGAGTATTTTGTCTTTAGATGGTATCCAGGGTCTGATGATAGAGCTGAAAGGTGGCCATTGGAACTCCGTGAACGACATAAGCCCATCGAGTTTGGGCTCGTATGATTCATCTTGACGGGTTTTTTGTCTTTAGATGGTATCCAGGGTCTGATGATGCAGCTGGAAGGTGGCCATAGGAACTCCGTGATTAAACGACATAACCCTATAACCCATCTATATATGTATTTATTATAAAATATACAATCGTTGAATTAGTATCCCATAATACAAGTTTTTTTAGTTTTCTGTTTCGGCTATTTCTTCTTCCCTTCGCAAGGTCTTTGGCATCCTTGGGTATATAACTATATTATATTTGGAGAAGAAACAGAGGAGAAGCAGCACAGCTACGGATTCAACCGGGAACGCGCTTAGATGATGAAGAAGATGATAAAATATATATTGTTGAGTTAGTATCCCATAATACAGTTTTCTGTTTCGGCTATTTCTTCTCCACTTCGCAAGGTCTTTGGCCTACTTGGGTGACCATATTATATTTGAAGAATAAATAGCGGGGAAGCGTCACAGCTAAGGACGCAACCGAGAACGCGCTTAGATGAAGAAGATGATAAAATATATATTGTTGAGTTAGTGTCCCATAATACAAGTTTAAATACTAAAAAACTTGTATTATATTGTAGTATGCTTGAAGCGCCACGTAGGCAGTTTAAATAATAAAACTTGTTAAACTAATTAACAAGTTTTATAGTATTCGTGAAGCGCCACGTGGGCAGTATAAATAATAAAACTTCTTCTCTACTTAAACTCTAAGTTCTTTTATTTAAACTGCTCACGTGGCGCCTCACGTGACGTATAAACTTCTATCCCGAATTTTTGACATAATTATATGAAAACATTCCAGAGTTAAAACGAACGTAATTTTTTTTTCCGAAATATCGATGTCGATATTTTTTTTTTTTGTTCAATCCTTTTGCACTAGGGTGTATTATTACGTGTACATACACATTTGTTTTAGTGTCAGTCTTGCTAGTGTGCAGAAAATAAACTAGTGTGTCAATTTTACGTAAGTGTGCGTTTATAACGACACAAATTATTTTTGTGAATGTGTGTTTTTTAGATGTAGTAGTACTCTCCCCCCGCACCAAAAACGGCAGAAAGTTTTGTAAGAAGATTTGTCTGCGTAACTTATCCTGTATTAAATGATCTAAGCGTATCCGCGTTTTAGAGTCAAGCAACATTGAGCGTTTATACGTAATGATACGTCTAATTTGGTTTGACATAGAAATAGAACGTCACTATCGTACGACTGTCGTATTATTTTATGGTGTTAACAGCACCTACTACAAAGCACACGTTTTGACAGTCCACCATAACAGCACCCACTACATAGCACAAGTTTTTAGTCCACCATAACAGCACCCACTACAAAGCACAATTTTTAATTCAACCATAACAGCACCCACTACAAAGCACAGGTTTTTACAGTCCACCATAAAAGTTTAGAAAAACTAAAAATTTTAATAAATTAAGGAACTTGCTCGACAAAATCGGTTGAAACATGCAACCTGTAGGCGAGAACAGACTCGAAACAGAGACGCTCCTCGCTTAAGATTTTGAAATATTATGTAAAGATACCTTTCTTTGTTTAGCAAAACCAATGCACGGCGGAAAGCAGCGAACTGTTCGTGAACTGCCTCGAGGCCATGGTGGAGACCTGCCTGCCGGGGGGGGACGAGCCCCTGGCGCGGGCTCCCCCCCCCGACCCGGACGCGCACGACGCACAGGATCACAGATACGCAGGTGAGGACACACGTCTAACGAGGCTGACAGAGCCATGGTAGTGATGGGTCTTCCGGGCGCTGACTTCACCGCCATCATAGTATAATGAAATTAAAATAACAGTCAAAAAACAAAAAACTGCGTTTCCATACAAGTGTGCAGCCGCCCGGACGATATGTATGGAAATGTCGAATTTTTTATTTTTGTTTTTTGACTGTTATTTTAATTTCGTTATACTTTAGTGATATATAAGCCCGTGGTTCGATTTATTACGGGTATACGAGTATGTCAGGTAGTACAGAGGGTCGTGCTCCTGCAGTGGAGACTAAAAAGACCTGTTGATGACGCACTGGTTGTTTCAGGAGTGCACCGCCAGCCCACCTTGTACTGCTCCAGTTCGGATACATAGCGAAAAAGCAAAGTAAGTCCATTTTACCCGATTACGGCGAAGCTAAAGGATTATGTCGATGACCTCCGTGGCGTAATGGTTATCCCTCTAGACCGATAATCCGGAGGTTTTGGGTTCGATCCCCAGCCGGGGCAAGTTGGAAAATGGTCTTTTTCAAATTGTCCTAGGTCTTGGGTGTTTATCTATACATATATGTTTTTAGCATAAAATATAGTATCGTTGAGTTAGTATCCCGTAACACAAGTTTAAACTTACTTTGGGGCTAGCTTAATCAGTGTGCTTTGTCCCTATATATTTATTATTTATTTATTTTATGTGTTTCGCCGCTATACATCGTGTTAATGAAAAAACGCAAAACCTCTCAGACCTCAGCCCATGTAACTGAACAACTTTTGTTCAACAACTTTCACGAAATCCAAAAAAAAAATCGGATTTTCTTACAAATTGACTCGATCAGCTGATCAGTTTGTATGAAAATTCAATTTTTTTTTTTAGTTTCGTAAAAGTTGTTGAACAAAAGTTGTTCAGTTACATGGGCTGAGGTACCATCTGAGAGGTTTTGCGTTCTTTCATTAACACGATGTATAAAGTGTAACAAAATATACTGAAACTAATTTAAGGGTGAATCCAGTCGATGATACTGAACAACTTTCCCCAAGGAACATATATCGAAATAAAAAAATTTAAAGGTTAAAGGTTGCCTGTAAAGTCGGTATACGGGCGAAAGTTTTACGTGACAACGACTTTGAGTGAGAGGCACGCGTGCCTCTCACTCGCTCTCATTGTGAGCGCATAACGTGAGCGGAGCGTAACGCAGTTTCTTGAAGTGTCACCCGGCTAACCAATTTATAAGACGTTGTCACGTCAAAAAATTATTCTTGGCTTTTCATACAAACTCGGATCAGCTGATCGGCATGCGTAGCCAAAAATTATTTTTCATATTTCGATATACGAGTATGATCCTTGGGGAAAGTTGTTCAGTATCATGGACGGAATGTACCCTTAAAATAGTTTCAGTATATTTAGTTACATCCTGTATATGTATGTCCATCTGTTCCCTCATATCTCCGATGATACCCATGGTATATTGACAAATGAGGTATCGTTAGAAGTCTCTTGGCTGTTTGCTGGTTATAGGCTGTGACATCACAGTAAATTCAATATGGCGCTCTGCCATACCCTTTTGAATGCCTCTGTAGTCCAGTGGTCAAGGCGTTTTCCGAAGGTCGTGGGTTCAAATCCTACTGAGAAACATACTTTGTGAAAAGTTGTTTACAGTCTGGTTAGCATTTTGCAGGCTTGACTCACCTGATTATCTGAAAAGTAAGATGATTCCGTGCTTCGGAAGGCACGCAAAGCGGGTCCTGAACGCGATCTAGCGTTTGTTTAAACCTGTACTTAGATTGATTCTGGTCTACCCTTTGGGTTGCAGAGGTCAGAAGGCAGTCGCTCTGTGTAAAACCAGTAACCTCGTCAAATCGTTACTGCTGAGGATGCAACCGGGAATACACTCGGATGATGATGATGTCACATGACCTATAGGCAATAAAATAATAAATTAAAAAATAAAATCGATCGAATAATACCTTGTAAAGTATAAAATTAATACAGTCATCATCCCTATTAGTATATTCACTATTATAAAACTTATTAATTATATTTCCAGACCCGCAACTTCGCTACAAACACATTGTAGTCGACAGCGGAGCTCGTCCCTCGCGGCCGTGTTTACATCAATTTGATCTCTATGGCCATCAGGTTAAGAGCTATAAGTGTCATACTGCTTTTGAAAAAATATTAGTTTATATTCAGACAGCGAACTGGAGTTCTATTTTTGAAATCGGGAGTCACATGACGTAATCACATGCGACGGTTTTGCACGTGTGGTCTTGACCACTCGTAATTTTGACATTTGTAGCGTCACAGAATACAGTAAGAGTATACAGAACGGAATCTCCTAAGGTACGCAAGTTGGCCCACAAGGACGGGGGAGAGGTGCGGGGAACGCATATTGCGCGTACCTTAGGAGATCCCGTTCTGTTTACTCTTACTGTATTCTGTGGTAGCGTACAAAATGTCATAAGTAACCTTTCATGAAGAATCTGTACCGTTGCATGCTGATTTTTTTTTTACAAATTTATGATATTTTCTGCGTAACACAATATCACTTATTGCTGACGCAACGGTTTCAAAAATACGATGCAATGCGTCGGAAAGCAAGTCAGCGAAACACAAAACGTGTAGATTTCCAACTCGAGCGGTGAGTTCCTAGGGAAATCATCACGTTTTGTGTTTTGCTGACTTGCTTTTCGAAGTCAGTAAAGGTAAAAGTCGATAACTAGTGTTTGTAAATCTCAAATTATGGCGCCATTTTTTTAATCTACAGTTTGGAGGTAATTTTAATCCTTACTAATATTATAAATGTGAAAGCGTGGATGTTTGTTACCTTTTCACGCAAAAACTACTTGACGAATCATCATGAAACTTTGTACACATATCCTGGGAGGTACTAGAAGTAACATAGGGTACCTTTCATCCCGGAAAAAAGTAATGTTCCCGTGGGATACGCGAGCGAAGCCGCGGGAAAAAGCTAGTCTACTATAAATAACGTCTAACAAAATATACTGAAACTATTTTAAGGGTGAATTCAGTCCATGATTCTGAACAACTTTCCCCAAGGAACATATATTGAAATATGAAAAATAATTTTTGGCTTTCCATTCAAACTCGGATCAGCTGATCGGTAAACTTATATGGGAGGCCAAAAAATATTTTTCATATTTCGCTATACGTTCCTTGGGGAAAGTTGTTCAGTATCATGGACTGAATCCGCCCTTAAAATAGTTTCAGTATGTTCTGTTAGACCCTGTATTTAAGAGCTAGCCTCTCGTCGGTGTCTTGTATGGGAAAAGACGCAATGACAAGACATAATGATAATTTTTTGGCAGAGATAATGCAGTGATTTGCCATTGCCTTTCTCATTTTATACTCAAAACTTTAATAGTCACTAGTGTGCAGGTTTCCTCACGATGTTCTCCTTCACCGGTAGCACCCGTCTCCCCCCTTCCCTCCTCGGGGGAGGGCCCTGAAAGGCCGGTAACACTCTTGTTACACTCCCGGTGTTGCAGTTGTCCATGGGCAGCGGTGATCACTTACCATCAGGTGACCCGCTTGCTCGTTTGCCGTCCTATAACATAAAAAAAATAAAAAAAGGCAGGTGGGAATTGGACATGACCGTATATAAGTACATACTTAGAGATACAAGTCGCGGCTAGTGAGGTTCGAACTCGTGACACACAGACACAGAGCGTCAAACTAAGGACGTCCGCTACGTTAAGCGGGCGCACGCGACAGGTACAGTCTATCTCTGTAACAAACTACGAACAATAATTCTCTAGAAGCGTAAGTAATCCGGAAAAATCATTCCACGCGATATGAACCGCGCGGCGCGACAGTTCGCCGTGACACTCGAGTCGTGCGGTTGCGTCGCAAGAAGTTTCCTTTGAGAATATTGCTGTGTTTTTGCGATAATCGATTCATTAAAAATGTCGTCAAGTGCCGTGAAGTGGTGAAGAAGCCATACAGACATGAAAATTAGTTATTGAAAAAAAAAGTAACACGTAAACAAGGTTATTTATTTTAGCGTAGCGTACTGCATAATACGTACCATCCGCGCGTTGTATCTCACCGCTCGTTGCGTTGGCTGCCCCACCCGACCGACGACGAAGCGTGACCTTGTCGCGACCAATCGCATGCATCTTTGTCTATGTGTGCGTTTGAGTGTTTCGTTGTAATTACTGTTCGTTTGTTTCCGTAAATGGAATCAGAATCAAAGCGGTGAATGTAGGAGCGTTAAGTTTCTAGAGAATTATATTTCGATGGTCACAAACTACGTGCGACAGAGATAGCAGAATCCGTCGCGTGATGCCGTGTCTCTGTCGCACGTCGAGTTTGTGACAGAGATAGACTGAAACCGTCGCGTGCGCCCGCTTAACGTAGCGGACGCCCTAAATCGCTTGGCCACGACGGCTTCCGCTACTACATATGTGTATGTGTGTGTATGGGCGATGTCATAGTGATTTTAGTACGATATATATTTCTCGTGATACGGCTCTGTTTTCAAGTATGTTAAGGCCCCGTCAGTTCAGAGCCAAGAATACTGTGAGTGTTTTTGAAAAATCACTGTAAAACACTACTACAGTTTATTTCTCAAAAATTTAGATAGGAATCTTAACGCTTTTCTACAGACATCCACAAATAGCCAAAACACGATTAAGCACGGATCCAGGCCTTTGTTCGCTCTCGACGAATATTTCACTGTGTTTTATTTATTATTATTTTTTGTATAATATTTTAAAAAAAATGTGTAGTGAGATTAACTAGAAATTGAGATTATACATTTTTTGGTATAATTTTCATATAAAAAGGTGATTATATAAAGTAGTCATATCTTTTTAAAAGGTAAATTTAGGCAAATTTAGAGGTATGTTTGTCTTCCGAAGCGGCCCCATGGTGCCGCTCGAACACAGACGAATGTCAACCTTATTACATTGACATAAAAATATTGGTTCCTTGACAAAAAAAAATTCCTCCTCCTTGGAAGGAGGGGTAGCTAACACTGGTGTTAGTTTTGTAGAGCTGCCTAAAGGCATCTGAAGTAACTTAATGACTGTATTCTAGTGACAGTGGCGTAATAAGGCGAGTTCTACAAGCGTAGTTTTCGATTCCCTTCCAAGTCTAAGAAAGGTTTTACCCTTTATAAGGTACATTTGAAAATCATTGTTTTTGGACCATATCGCCAAAGCATAAGGTTCAATTTTGGTGGTAATACATCTACCACTACCTTAAAAAGGTTTAACTAAAATTAAATATATATTTAAAACCTTGGCAATACCATTTAGAATTATGAAATTTAGTACAAATTAATTTAGATTTTAAGTGTAACAAATTTAACCCTTAACGTAGGTATAATTTATTCATTAGTTGTGCACTTTCTGTCAAAGGCATAAGGTTCAATTTAAGTGGTAACTTCTACCATTGCCCTGTTGAATAGGCTAATAGTAATGGAGAAGGAAAAGCCGGAATCTTTAAACAAACTGAGCTTTACAAACTCAAGCAAATCGTTTTAAGGTGAATATAGAAGCAAATGGCCTTGAAGTGTGAAATAAATTGTTTACTCGTAAATATGGTGATATTTTCCATATTGCTAATCGTCAGGCACTAGACAGCCCTTCAAATTATTTTATGAAATGCCGTTGAAACTATTATTGGTGATCCGTCTAGCTTTAAAACTTGCCGTGGCCACTTTTGGCGGAGGCAAGTTCTAAGCTAGACGGACTAATGTAAATACTTTCAACGGTGGTTCATAAAATAATTTAAAGGGCTATCAAGTGCCTGACGATTAGCAATATGGAAATTATCTCCATATTTACGAGTTAACAATTTATTTCAAATGAGGGCATCACTTCAAGGCCTTTTGCTTCGATATTCACCTTAATGAGTCAGCAAAGACGATCGCTTGCCTGACATCTGCAGTCGCCACGCACAAATCAGCCGTAAAATACTTAGGTACTAAAATATATAATAAATTGTAGTAAAATTAATATTAACAACAAGTAATTATAAATGTATCGATGATGTTAATATACAGGATCGAAAATATACCGAAACTATTTTAACGGTGAATTCAGTCCATCATGCTGAACAACTTTCCTCAAGGGACATAATATCGAAATATGAAAAATATATTTTGGCTTTCCATACAAACTCGGATCAGCTGATTAACTTGTTTGGGAGACCAAAGGTTATTTTTCATATTTCTATAAATTTTCTTGGGGAAAGTTGTTCAGTATCATAGACTGAAATCACCCTTAAAATAGATTCTGTATATTATGTTAGATCCTGTATCATGTATAATATTATTGGTGGATATTTATTATATTGCACTTTCTAAGGTAAAACACCAACAATTAGTGTAAGTAAATAAAAACATATATGTTGTAAGACACCTAACCGATCGAATGCATTGTGAAGACGCTATTAGTTTTTTTTTAAATAAAGTAATGTTTTGATTTATAAAATCATACATTTATACTATTCATACAGTGATAAAAGTAGCTAGTATAATGATAACAAGACATTTTCGCTTTTATATGTCATATACTATTGTATTTTCATACATAACACATTCGCGACATTCTATAAGCCTGTTGAATTCGGCCAGGAAGCACACAGGCTTTTGTAGTTAAAATTCGCACTCCAAACCCCAGAACGTTTCGGCCGGTCCGACGGCGGTAACCTACAGGCTTTTGAAGTAGGTAAGTATCAATCAAGTGGGATTACAAATGCATGATGATTTCGGCCAGAAACACACTCCAAACACCAGAGCGTTTCGGCCGGGAATGTCGCAACGCATTTGTAGATAAATAAAATGTGCATTAGTTTAGGCGTCTTTAGCACTTTCTGTTCACAAAATGTTGTCTAGCTCGTAAACGCTTAAAAACTTTGTTACATTTAAATACTTAATGTGCATTATTAATCGTTAATGTAGTCACAAACACATCGACGATGATCTTTACTGTAAATAAATATTAGCTTATATTATATAATAGCAAAGATTTAATTTAATAGCTATTTTCATTAAGATAAAACAACAAATGCGGAGATTTCACGAGGTAAATAAAGTCGGTAACCTCAATGGGTAACTAAAAATGCGGAGATTTCTTATAGACACACGAAGGAAGAAAGTCTGTAACCTCAGTGGTAACTAAAAATGCGGAGATTTCTTTTAGAAACACGAGGAAGAAAGTCGGTAACCTCAGTGGATAACTAAAAATGCGGAGATTTCTTATAGACACACGAGGGAAGAAAGTCTGTAACCTCAGTGGTAACTAAAAATGCGGAGATTTCTTTTAGAAACACGAGGGAAGAAAGTCTGTAACCTCAGTTGGTAACAAAAAATGCGGAGATTTCTTTTAGACACTCGAGGGAAGAAATTCGGTAAATTCATTGGATAACTAAAAATGCGGAGATTCCTGTTTAGATACGAGGGAAGAAAGTCCGTAACCCATCGTTCATTAAATAATGGTTTTAGCTTTGAAGTACGCTAAGATATTGGATGTATGTGCTACCTCATAGATTTACCTTTATCAAATATGTTTATTTCATAAGTGTAAACAATTTTGTTAATATATAATGCATGTTACTGAATTATGGTTGTTGGATGGTAGTGTTTTACTATATATTAAAAAACAGCTTGACCTGAAAGTAGAAATTTTTTTTTTATTTAGTGGCATGGCAACACATTAATTTCGATTTCAAGTGTTGCTGTATTGAAAGTGTTTTTACAAAGAAAATAGCGTCTTTTATCTCAGACTACCGAAGGAAAATATTTGGAACGTTCGGTTCGTATAGAATTCTCATTGAAATCTCACTCTTTTTGTGTAGTAAACAAATTTTATATTTCTTCAAAAGTGCGCGCCACGCCGCGTCGCGTCTCGGTACGAACTGTCCCTTAGAATCCTTATATCTTTCCGAGTGGCATAGACTATATTTTTGTTTGAAAATATACTAGCAGTCGTGTTTTTTGATAAAAATTACTTACTCTTTACTTTTTAGCCAAGCTGTTATGAATAACTCTTTATGAAGGTCTCAGTTGATGAAATCAAAGATCTGAATAATTTAAGGCCTAGTTTACGTGATAGATCTACCCCATAGTCGTAGCTTGTTGTAAATATGTTCGTCGCGTTCTTGTCGGTGTCTTAAAAAGAGATAGCAATGTTGTTTAGTGTAGTCGTGTTTTCATGTTTATTATGGACCCGGTCAGTATGTTTGAGAACCTACGTCACAGAACAACACTTTTTTTGCTATGGTTAATTTAGCGGTGGCGAGGATTTTAAACATGTCTGTCGGCCTTTAATAGCTTTATAAAATATATACATGAACAAATATTTGACTAAGTATATTTTTAACGAGTTTCAGAGGCATTTTTATATTTATAAGTAAGGCAGAAACTATGTTTTGGTTTTGAAAATGTTTTTTTATATTTGTTTTTATTATATTTATTATACATGTTGTGCTGTATGTCAAATCAAGATAATTATATCATGTGGGTAATAGAAAAATCCTCGTAAACTCATTTTGTATAAAAAATCAAATGATAATAAACATATTTTACTATAGCTGGTTATAATTTTATATGTAATCACAATTTTTATTTGTTTGACATGCAACAGAACAATTTTTTTCAGTATTACTATTTTATAAGAGATTTTAACAGTGAAAATAAAGTGAGAAATGTTTAAATTTGGATGTATTTAGTAAAAAATATTAACTAATTATGTGTTTTATTACATCTGCAGCTTACACTCCTTGGTACATATTTGAAAATACTTACAATTTTAAGTAAATAAGTTTTTAAGATCTTCATTGCAGCGATATTGTTGTCGTGCTAACTAATTAGGATTGGATCTCATCTATTAGCACGGAACACCACTTTCCTTCAGCACCGGTCGTGCTGCAGCGTTCCGTCGCTCTCTCGCTCTAGCAAATTACTGTTCTGAGCGACAAAAGGATAGCATAGGAAAGTGGTGTTCCGTGCTGATAGATGAGATCCAACCCTTAACATTCCATAAGCAGCCAGAGATTACTGAGAGAACCAGAGAACTACGTAGCGGCAGGCGGCAGCTAATGAACTCAACTAAAACATAAGGTAAAAAGGTGATGTAAGGGTTAAACTTATTTAGCCGGTAAGTCGCCCGCGCTACTCGCCCGAAAAAATACAACAAAATGGATGGACTACTAAATTAGTTCTAATATACTCGTAATATATCCGAATCTATATCCCCCAATCTCTCTTCTTCTTATCCTCACCTAACCATATACATGTCTTACTAAAAGTTTTTAAATAGAGGGCTCCGCCCCCCGAACCCCCCGTTCTCTTCTCTTGTTATCCTCACCTAAACTTATCCATGTCATACTAAAAGTTTTAAATAGAGAGGGGCTCCGCCCCCCGAACCCCCGGTTCTCTTTTCTTCTTAGCCTAAACAAACCTTAAACATGTGTCAATTAAAATATTTAAATAGCGGGGGGCTCCGCCCCCGAACCTCCCGTTCTCTTCTCTTCTTATCCTAGCCTAACCTTATCCATATCTAAGAGGAAGTTTTTTAAAAAGTTAATAAATAGTGCGGGGTTTCGCTCTTTGAACTATCCATTCTCTTTTCCTCTTATCCTAATATACCTTTTTCCACGTCTCAATGTAGTTTCTCAATAGCGGGTTAAAACCATTACCCTTTGCTTTGGTTTTTCCGTAGTCGGGTAAAAATTATCGTTACACTTAAGGTCGTACCTGAATTTTCCGGGGTCCAGTGCTGCCCCCATTTAAAATAAATAATTTCGAAAAAAACGGAGACATCATTTAAAATTTTGCTACTACCAAGTCCTAGATAACCCTTCAAAGTATTTTATGAACTACTGTTTACAGTTTATAATGGGAACGTTAAGCTTTACTACGCACATTTGCCAAAAGTGGCCGTTTTTCGCAAATGTGCGTATTAAACCTTAACGTTCTCACTTTAAACTGTTAACAGTAGTTCATTAAATACTTGGAAGGGTTATCTAGGACTTGGTAGTAGCAAAATTTTAAATGATGTCTCCGTTTTCTTCAAATGATTTATTTTAAATGGGGGCAGCACTGGACCCCGGAAAATTCAGGTACGGCCTTAAGAAGTCTTTACTTTTAAAGTTGTTTCGCGATTTGTTTACATTAACATATTTTCTTTCCTTTGACTTTTCTCATAATAGATGTCGCTAGTAGTATAATTTTAACGTTAAAATATTTTAAATTAGTTTTAGGGACTTTGTTTTTATTTCTTTTGTACTAATTATTTTTCTTTTAAGCTCAACATTTGCTCCTCTTTTGACACCCCACTTAATATAGAAACAAAAAAAAAATTTTTTTACTCGTTTTTTTTGTATGTAACTTTTGTTCTATAATATTTTTGCGTACAAAATGTAGCCTATGTCATCCAGACTATAATGACGAATCGATTGACATCTCTTTTGTGAAAATTGGATAAGTGGATTGGATGCTACGGTGGAACACACATAGATACATACATAGACTGCTTAAATCATTACCCTTCCTCTTGCTGTAGTCGGGTAAAAATAGCGCAAGCCGGCTGTTTACTTGTGTTCATCGTCAGCGGTGTTGCTTCAGAGCCCGGGGTCCGCTACCTTACCTAGGGGATGTGACGAGGTTACTGGTTTTACACAGAGCGACTGCTGTCTGACCTCCGCAACCCAAAGGGTAGACCAGAACCAATCCTGGGATAGGTACAAACGCTAGATGGCGTTCGGGACCAACGGCTTTACGTGGCTTCCGAAGCATGGAATCATCTTTCTTTTTAGATAATCAGGTGATTCAAGCCTTCAATATCTTAACCAGACTGGAAACAACTTTTCACAAAGTATGCTTCTGAGTGGGATTTAAACCCACAACCTCCGGATCATAAGGCAAACGCCTTGACCACTGGACCACGGAGGCAGTCGCTGTTTACTTGTGTTCTCCCATATTTATTAAGTTTCAATTAGTAAAAATATTTTTTTAAATGCTGAATATTAAGGTGGTACTGGAGGCGCGGGCGAACTCGACAGCGAGTTGCCTACCGACGCGCTTCGTCGTGTTGCTATTTCGTCGAAAAAGAGAAAGGGCGCAAAAAAAACGAGACAGAGTATCCGTCACACCGCCGGCACCCGCGCGAGGTGTAATAAGGGTGATAAACGGAAGAGGTGTAATAAACGGGCCGTTATAGGCCATGAATCGAAAGGTTTTCGTAGTTTTCGTTTATTTCGATAAATACGATACATACCCAAATAAAACTAAATTATTTGGAATTTAGTCTTCACTCTAGTCGTATAATTAGTTTCCATAAGGATCGAAAATATAATTATAAGTGTAATAGGCGTCTAAATATTACTCGATTTCGTCGATAAAAAAGGCAAATTTTAAGTTGCTATAACTTTTTTTTTTGTTTATTATTTTCGAACCAAAACTAATTACAGATCTAGATATTTATCATCTTAATGCTTGAAAAAAATTGGAATACGATGAGTTTTATGGTTTAGAAATTAAAACGAAAGTACGTTTGTATGGGATTTCGTCCCTCCAGTTAACCCTTAAATAATAAAAGGAAATAAGGTACCTTCATAATAAAATTCAGAATACATTTCATCGTTTATTTACCTCAAAATATGTACAGATTTGACACGACACCTTACAAGTACATTTGATCCTGCCTAAACGCAATACAGTCTATATTCGAATGATAACATACTTGAGATTTTAATACCCATTTAAAATAAATACAACTAAAGTTAAAATTAAGGTGACGTGGGTTCACAATTTGCAAAACGGTGCGTGTTTTTGAAAATTCACTGTTATTAAACTACTACAGTTTATTCCTCAAAAAAATTACATAAAAATCTTAAGGATTTTCTACAGACACCCACAATAGCCAAAACACGATTGTGCATTTTTGGCTCGATAGAAAAAAATCACAAACATACCTCTAAATTTGCCTTTATAATACGTATTACTATTTTATACTCACCTTTTTATACTAAAATTATATCAACAAAATGTATTATCTAAATATCTATCCGTTTTGGCTACAGAAAAGATTATAAATGTAATAAAAAAAAATTAAAAATTAAAACACTGCGAAATATCGTCGAGCACGGCTCCGACTCTTCCTTCGCTCTCGACTAATATTTCACTGTGTATTATTTATAATTTTTTTGTATTATATTTTTATTTTTTTTCTGTAGCCAAAACGGATAGATATTTAGATAATTAATTTTTGGTATAATTTTCATGTTAAAAGGTGATTGTATAAAATAGTAGTACGTATTATAAAGGCAAATTTAGAGGTATGTTTGTGATTTTTTTCTATCGAGCCAAAAATGCACAATCGTGTTTTGGCTATTGTGGGTGTCTGTAGAAAATCCTTAAGATTTTTATGTAAATTTTTTGAGGAATAAACTGCAGTAGTTTAACAGTGATTTTTCAAAAACACGCACAGTATTGCAAATTGTGAACCCACGTCGCCTTAAACTAGAAATTAAACCTTAAAATTTATTTATTATTTTTTGTTTCCTTTCTTATAATACACGTTAAAGCTTACGGCATAAAGTTGAAAACACGTCAGATTTATTAGAAAGTTGTAGCTTAATAGGCATTTTCACCATTTCAAGTAACAGCCAATATGATCAGTACAGTACATAATTGTAGTTAAAAACTTATAACGAGTTACCTTAGGGCTCAGTCAGACGAGCAGAGCGTGCCTGCGACAGTTCACGACCCTGGTCGGCGACAGTCGGCTACCGCCGCGCGATACAGGTACGTACAGGTCGCCGGTCAGGGTAAATCCCAGTCGTCCCCAGTGGGGACAAATGAATCAAAGTTTAGTTTTGAGTGTTTCGTTTATCACCACCGCGTCGTCCCCACTGGGGACGAAAGGGGTTTGACATCCATTAAAATTCCCTTGAATTTTTGATTCCCATTTGACTCCAGTGGTCTTACATGTAACTTTCACTTTAATATCCTAAAAATATACTTTTAAAAAATCATTACCAGCTATTCTATTTAACATAACTGGCGACGAAATAATATCCGTTCCATTAAACACCACTGGTAAAACTCAACAATACTATATTTTATGATAAATACATATATAGATAAACACCCAAGACCCAGGACAATTTGAAAAAGGCTAAATAAAAAATCTAAATGGGAATTTGAAGGAAGTCTGTCCAACCCGTTTCCAGTGGGGACAAATAGAAATGTGAAATAATCATTCCATGGGATATAATATACCCGCCGACCAGGGTTGCGGGAATATTGTCGTTCATCTACACGAGCCCTAACCTTTTAGTTACCTTACACAATAAATACAGTAATGCTTATAATCACGATAATTTCGACATCATTCGGCAACCGCAACCGCTCTCGTAGACAGAGAGGTTCAAAGACAACACAACCTCCTTTTTTTAACTTCGTTCAGATTTTCACCCTCACACCCAACAATGACGCTAAACGTGGCCTTGGGTCTTTTTATTATCTCATTATAGGCTCTGTATACCCTGTATGTCTGTATGTTTAAACCTTTCAAATAACACTTAGGGTATGCCTGGCGAGACCGTATTTTTAGAGCGCCACCAAGCGGAATAAAGTGTCTTTTTGGTATGTTTAGTCGACATGATATTCTCTAGTTTTTTTTATAAGACACGCTAATTATTCCTGGGATAATTTTGAAGCATCATCTAGTACTCAAGAAATTCAGTACTAAAGAAACTCAGAATCATCACCTAAAGTGTAAGCAGCTATAGATGGCGCCACAATCTTTACCAAGGATGGAATTACAATAGTTAAAATTATTTTAAACCTGTCAGAAAAGTGGTTAAAAGTATTTTTCAGCAAGTGAAGTTACAGCAACCGTTCGCGACAGTTAGGGCCACTCCCCGGGTACCGAAGCATCAGTAAAGGCCCATTTACACAGTGCAAGTTTCTTGCCTGTTACATATAATTCTATTGAAGCAATAATTTTTTTATATGGCTCACGTTCTGTTTAGACCATGCAAGTTTTCTATTGCTTCAATTTAATTGTATGCAACAGGCAAGAAACTTGCACCGTGTAAGTGGGCCTTAAGATGAATGCTCTAATGCAACTATATAAAGTAAGAATTGTCACCTAAAAATACGAAGTTGTTGACAACTATAGATAGCGCCACTATAAGATGTTTTGTGATAGATTTACTATCAAAAAGTGGTTAAACGGATGTAACTTTTCAGCGAAAATGTACCTTCCAAGTGAAGTTACAGCAGCCGCCCGCGACAGTTGGGCGCGCCGCAGTAGCAGTACAGCACCTTCCCGGGCACGGAGCCCACGTCGTAGTTGTAGTTCCAGGTGAGCTCGGTGCCGGCGCGGATGTGCGACAGCGCGAAGAACGCCACCCACGGGAAGCGCGGGTCGTGCGTGTCCACGAACACGTTCTGCACGAACACGTTGGGCGTGCACGAGTGCTGCGGTTACATTTAATAAAACTTTATTGACTACTGTTGTTTTAAACGATAAAATTGTCATGATTTTTAAAAATATTCTGCTAATATTTAATTATGGCAACGTTGAATTGGGTAGTATCCAGGGTCAAAAATAAATTATTTTGTAATGATACGAGAATAAAACGTCACAAAATAATGTCACTTGTCATTGTTCATATCCGTTTTGGACGTGATTTTAGATTTATTGATGCCCAAAAACTGATATTAAGTGCGCTATTTGACTCCAAGAAACTATGACGTCACGGCGTGCGTTTTTCATAGAAATCCCATAGAAAATATCTGTTTTGACGTTTAAAAAAAGTATCTGTTTTGACTTGATGGCAACTAGCGGATTATCTAAAAAGTGGTGCCAACAAATAAATAAACGAATGACATTATAAGTTATTACCATAGACATTGGACATCAAGTTGCCAGATAACCTGATCAAGGTAGGAAAACGCTAAACGCAGGCCACTACTGCCAATCATTTTGGAATTTCTTTGGGTACGCCTATGTCCAGCAGTGGATGTACAGCTAAAACTATAATGTTATAACTTACACCACTCGGAGTGACGAGCTTTCCGCTTTTGATAATGTATGGAGGGAAAAACCAAAGATATAAGTGGAAACAGAAAGAGGAGGCTTTTACCCAACTATGGGTCATAAATGGCAAAAAAATAAATAACTCACATTGAGGTATCTGCCGATGTTGCCTTGAACCTTCGCGTCCATGATGTAGCAAGCCTCGTCCTTGCCGAATAATGTACGCACAGACCTGACACACAGACATATATTTATATATAACGTCTAACAAAATATACTGAAACTACTTTAAGGGTTAATTCAGTCCATGATACTGAACAACTTTCCCCAAGGAACATATATCGAAATATAAATAGTTTTAGTATATTTTGTTAGGCTCTCTATATAGATACACCGACAGCGATTCCCAAGAAGGGGTTCGAGGTTCGAGGGGAGAGCCAAATCATTTAAACTGTTCCGGCTAATTCTTCTCCGTTTTGCAGGGTCTTTGGCATCCTTGGGTGACCATTGACATGTATTTTATAATTGCAGGAGAAAAAGCGGGAAAGCGCACCTCAGGCTCCAAAGCAGCACAGGTTAGGATGCAACCGCGAATGCGCTTAGACGAAGAAGAAGAGATACACCGACAGCGAATAAAGTAACAGGAATAGGGTAGTATCCTGGATCAAAAAGTAATTAATTTTAAAATAAAACTTTACAAAATGTCATTCAAATTTTTCAAATTCAATTGTTTTTATTCGGATAACCATGATCCATGATTTGATAGTATTACAGTAACTTAAAACTAGTGTTAGTACTTATAGCTACACAGTATTTTGAGGGCCCTGCGGGCATGCCTTTAAATTTGACCATATAAGGCCACCGGCATGGCCCCTGCACAAGGTGTCCCATTATTTGCGAATCCAGTCTATCCGCCACAGTTTTTATAATGCTGTTGTGACTCGACCTCACTCTTCTTAACGCTTCAAACCCCGCATGACCCTATGAGGTAGCGGTCCATTGTTTATCTATTGTGTCTGGTTTTCTTGGTGTTTAATGGGTTAACAGTGATGCCATTTTTTTCCGGATCACGGCATGAAATCCGTCCGTTCTGGCCTGCGCAAACATTTCAGAGGCACTACAGAACCGAGGGAGTCTCAACAACATTCTAAAAATATCATTGTATTGGACGCGGATAGAATCTAACGATCTTTTGGTGCAACAGGCCCACATACCACCCGTGTAGAAACCCTGGCAAAATGCCTTAAATAAAGTTATCTTGACTTGGTCGCTACAGCGGGCGAATCTACGGGCCAGCATATTACCTCGGATCGCCAAAGCCCTCCGCTCCCTTTCTATATCAGCATCGTCTTTAAGGTCGTCAGTAAGAATATGCCCTAAATATTTAAACGTGGTTACCTTATTTAAATTTACACCATTAAGGGTTACAGCAGGTGTATTTTCAGGACACTTGCCGACGGCCTTAAAGACCATGTACTCACACTTTTTCACATTGTATGAGAGTCCGTGCGTTGCCACGAACTTCTCACATACCCTCAACATATCGTTGATAGATCCCGCAGTCGGTCCCAGAAGCACCATATCGTCTGCGTATGAAATGTTGTTTACGGCAACCCCATCCACACTGCAACCGACTCTCATACTACTGAGCTCGACTATGAGATCATTCACGTACACGTTGAAGAGCTTGGGAGATGAAAGCCCCCCCCCCCCCCCCGCCTCACTCCGCACTCCAACCTATACGCCTCAGAAATGCCATTGGCCCATTTTACATAGTTGATTTGGTGATCATACCAGTACTTAAAAATATTTAGTACTTCCGCCGGAACATTTCTGTCCCTAAGTCCCTTCCACAGCACTTTATACAACACTCGGTCAAAGGCTTGAGAGAAATCAAGAAAGCAACCATAAACCGGCGTTTTACGCTTGGTGTAGTATTGAACCGTATGCTTGAGTGCAACAATAGCGCTCTCAGTAGAAAGTTGGGATCGGAATCCGAACTGGGCGTCGTGTAAATTTAAATATTGGTTTAGCACAGAGTCAAGCATACTGTCCAGCACCTTTGCAATTATGCTTGCAAGGGAAATTAGGCGATAGTTACACCTGTCCGAGATATCTCCTGTCTTGTTATTCACGATGGGCACAACCATGGTTTTCATTTTTTAATTTCCGAAGCAGAAAAATGTAGCATTGGCACTCCCCCGTGCCCACCGCGCTCAACACCGGACGCCCCGTCGGTAGGACCCTGTGGAGCTCGCACCTCAAAATGTTCCCTGAACATGTTTGCGATCTCCGTCGGGTCGTTCTTTCCCTAAACACTCACCGAGCGACCAGGCCCAGCGTTGAGCTTGGACGTGGCCTTCCAAAAACTACAAAAATTATTTGAGGCTCTATGCTGCGCGATCATGTCCATCCTTATCTGGTCCTGATTCTTTTGACACCAATTTAAGCGACTTTTAAATATTTTCCGAGATTCACACATATTCTCGTATAGAGGACCCGACTTTGGTCTGTTATGGTGCACCCATTCTTGCAATCTAAGCCCGGTGTGCATTTTTAACATGGTGATTCCACCCACACAAAACTCTTGCCTTCTTACCAGTTATATACCTGATTGGTTTTGTTTGGGCTGCTGCGTCACTTAATGTTTTAACAATTTTCTGATACAAATGGTCCAGAACACGGTGATGCTCGACACTGTCACAGGACCCATGACTACACTCGATGCACTCCTCGGGGAAGTATATGTCACGGAACACTTCATTGCACAGTTTTTTGTATTTACCGATTTGCATACATTACATTCTCGTTTACCTCTTGAACATTTGTACATTGATGTTGATGCACGTAGCTCGCTGGTTGCAAGGGTCTCGCCGCATCAACGAGCGATCGCGCACTGGGGACCGGTTTCGAGCCGCCTGCGCCTGGAGAGGGGATACGAGTAGGTGTGTGCGTGTATGGTGATGCTCTATCTCACTCACACTTGTGCTCTTTCCCTGCTTAGCTGCAAAACCGCTCTCGCTTGCAATCGTTGTTGCTGTCTCCTTTTTCTGTTCACATGTGACAGAGACGGACTCTGCTGTGCTCGTCATCTCGACCGTTAAAGTACGGTTATCTACCGCGGGTAGGTCGTTTACCTTGAAATCAGCTGGCCGTTGCTGTTGTGACGAGTCTATAGGTACATATTGCAAACCTATTGGTCCACTATCAAATGAATAACTATCCTGTAGGCAGGCACCTCTCCTGTTGTTCACTTTGCTAACCGAGGATGTTGAGTTGTCTATTATAGACGCATGCTTCATGTAATCGACTTCTTGCTTTAGCGTCTCAAACTGTGCTGTCGTGACAGTGTTTTCTTTTAGAAGATTAATCTGGTTTTGCATCCTCAGAATATCCTTGACGATCCGCGAAGCGTCTACATGGTCCATAGAAACCGCTGGAACCCTGTGCAGGTCAACCGCTGCAAATATCGGGAATAGCTCTCTCTGTTCCCGTTTTTCATCAAGCAGACGATGTCATCTAGGTCTCTGGACATCCGTTTCTTACCCTCCTTACGACGCAGTGGCATTTTTTTTGCAATGGGCACGGCGTCGTATAACAAACACTTTGCTTTAATTATCTCCTCTGTCGAGTATAAGGACGTGCAGAGCTGGTGTATGCTCTCATCATCCATGAAATCCACCACATTTCGTAAAAACGTTAAGAGTTCGTTTATAACGACATTACAATTCGCGCATTTTACAGTGGTTGAGGTCATTGTCCTCAGCTAGGAGTCATCTGTCGCAAGGCAAGTGGCAACACGTTCGCGCTACGGCACGTTCGGGACGACACTGACACTCATTGATCAAACATTTTGCATATGTGTACTCAGGCCTGATTTTCGGGGTCCTTGGATTTTACTTAGTAATTTATATTTGTTACAATTACACTAGCTCACCCTTAATATTTGACAATGCTTGCTTATTTTTTATAAACTCTTCAGTCATTCCTGAGATATGGTGATTCTCAAATTTGGGGGGAAGTTAAATTTTTTTTTTGGCCCTTGTATACGTCACGTCTTCCCCCTGTTAGTTTAGCTCTACGCATGCGCAGCGCAACAGTTCATGTGTTCGAATAATAGACGTTGACTCACCTATATTTAGATACAAATCCGTTTGCGCCGATGCCGGCCTGTGCCATGAACCGAGTCGGCTCTTTTGCTGTGAAACAAAAATACTTATTTAGTTTTTATTTTGTTTATAGGCAGGGTAAAAAATCTTTTACTTTGCCAAATATAATCGAGATACGAGTACATAACTCTCCCTAACCATAACTGTCAACGGGAGCATATGCTTGTAGCCCTCGTTGATAAAAGAGGATAAATTATATATCGTGTGAAGGACTAGTGCCATCCCGCTCTTTGTTACTACGTAGAGCGAGATAGTGATAGTTGATAGCGCTTGATAAACACTGTCGCTGGCGATGTTACATAGGGCACGTCAATAGGCATGATGACTGAAAAAATATTTTTGGCCCATCATCGGTTAGATTATTAAAAAATATTTTACACGTATTTTTTCTTTTCTCTGAGAAACGATAAATGACGGATACATCGCATTTAAATTTCGCATGACGTCACGGATTCGTACGATTATTACACAGCACTAACGTCACAAGCCCCCACTCTGGAACTTAGATACTCTGTATCTTAGTTTATTTTTTACTTTTTTGCTTAACTCAAAAAATATGGGTACATTATTTTTGGACAATCTAACTAACGGACTAATTAGAATAATACTTTTCTGGCTTAGTCATCATTCCTATTGTTTAAATCTGTTATTGTGTTACGTGTAGGGATATAGGCACGTGATTCAAACAAGCCCTCCAGATACGAACTATTTATTAAAAGTCCCCAACATCAATAAACATACCGTCAAAATCAACATTAAAAGCTAATAACTTTTTGTTTAAAACCGATTTCAATTTCAGTAAACGTTTCAAAGTTAGAATTAGCCGTGTGGTTCCCGGCAGAGTAGAATAGGACCACTCCAAGTCTTCCCGTGGATGTCGCAGAAGGCGACTTAGGAAACACAAGCTGGACAAAGCTATAAACATCAATGAGACCTCTCCAACCCGTCTGGCCAGCGTGGAGTATGTAGGCCAAATCCTCTGACTGCTCTAGCTAATATATGGCTCTGGTAGTACAGAGAGGGTCGTGCTCCTGCAGTGGAGACTAAAAGACCTGATGATGCACGCACGCACGCGCACGCGCAACGTTGACAGTCTCACCTTCTTCGTCATCACTGATAGTGATGCAGCCGTCATCCTCCATGCCTTTGTCTATCTCCTTCCCTTTCTGCTTCTCTGCGTCTCTTTTCCTCGTCCTGTCTCTTTTACGTAGGCGTTTGCTGTAATTGAATAAGAAAAAACCTCAATAAATATTCGTTTCGCAAAACTATAGTGGATTTCCTGAGGCTGATATGATGATGTAGCGGGAGCGAGGTGGTATGCTCGACCGCCACGTTGGGAGGATCTTCCCCAGGCGTGGGGTTCGGGCAACCGAGGCTCCACAGATGTCTTGTCGGAGGTTGTATATATGACTAGTTCTTCTTCTATGGTTAGTTGCAACAAGAATACGGCATTTGACTCAATTTTTTTTTATTCTGCATTTCAAAAAGTTACATAATCAGAAACCGAAAACAATAAGATTTTTTTAATCTTCTCAAAAATAAGTAAGTTCCAAACCTTTCAAATCTGGTGGAAAGGGAAACTGTCAAGTAACAGAAAAAGGATGCACGTACTGCTGTGTGACGTCACTGCCATTGGGTTTCGCGGGTACGAAAGAGATAGCGAGATGTCCCACTTTTCTTCATACCAATATGTGAAATACTAACTACTACTTTATTTATCAACCAATTTTCTTGCTGTTTTCGAAATAAGATTTCTTCTTAGTGACATTTCTTGTTTCGAATTAAATATTGTCCAAAAACAAACACAGTCAAATACCCTATTCTGAGATCGAGATGTGGGATACTACTAGCGCCATCTCGTAGTCTTCCTGTGAACTATATTGTCGCTTCGTTGTTGTGGCTGTAGTTCCTCGTAGTAGCGTAGAGATCGCTACAATGATGATAGATAAATTGCTTATTTCAACAGCACACAGGCACTCACAGAGTTTGTTAATGGCTTGGTGAGTTGAGTGGAAAGAAACAATTGACAAAATTAATACCAAAATGAACAATGTGAAAAGCAATAAATTAAAGAATATGCACCTAAATTTCTGAAGAAGTCCTAGCCCGATAGAGTCTGGATGAAAGTCATCGTCCATCTTGTTGTTCTTGTAGGCGAGTTGATGGGGAGTTATTGGTAAGTTGATGGTGAGTGGATGAGTTGTTGGTGGGTGGGCGAGTTGAAAGGAGTTAAACCAAAGAAACAACAAAATAATGCGCTCGTGAATTCCGTAAGTTCCAGCTCGATGAACCCTGGCTGGAAGTCGTCATCCATCTTGTCATTCTTGATGATGAGTTAATGGTGAGTTGATGAGTTGTTAATGGGTTGGTGAGTTGAGGAGTTGGTAATGGGTTGGTGAGTTGATAGGAGTTATAAGTAAAGAAACAACTGACAAAATGAACACCAAAACATAAAGTTTAAAGAATACGCACTATAGTTCCGTAATTCCTAGCCCGATGAACCCTGGCTGGAAGTCTTCGTCCTTTTTGTCTGTCTTATTGGTGAGTTGATGATAAATTGATGGTGAGTTGATGATGAGTTGGTGGTAAGTTGATTATGAGTTGATGGTGATTTGTTGATAAATAGGTGGTAATTTGACGATGAGTTCATGTTGAGATGATGATGAGGTGGTGATAAGTTGATGATGAGTTGTTGATGAATTGGTGGTAAGTTGACGATGAGTTGATGATGAGTTGGTGGTAAGTTGATAATGAGTTGATGAGTTGTTAAATTGATAGGAGTTACAAGCGACGAAACAACTGACAAAATGAATACCAAAATAAAAAGTTTAAAGAATACGCACCTGAATTCCGTAAGTCCCAGCCCGATGGACCCTGGCTGGAAGTCGTCGTCCATCTTGTCGTTCTTGTTGGCGTTCTCTTCGTCCGAGGACGATTCCTCCTCCTCCTCCGATGACGATTTTGATGATTTCTGAATAAAAAAATATGTTTCTTGGCTCAGTTTGTTTTTAAATTTATTTTAAAACCCAAATAGGAGTTTTACCATTTCCTTTCATCTATCTCTGTCTATATTTTTACCAATAAACTACAATTAAACGCGTCAACATCGTCGTAACATCTTTTCCTTTGGCTCTTCTATGAGACTTTAAAAAAAATTATATGATTATTTTTTGTTTCATAAAAGATTTCGACTATTACTATACATAAACAATCACGTCTTTATTCCTAACGGGGCAGACAGAGCATTTTGGGTCTTGCGGCTCTAAGCAGACAGAGCCCAGGGCCGCGAGACACCAAGGCTACTTTTAGCGTGATGGTAGGCGAGGAGATGGAAAAAGCAATCAAAAGAGTGTCAGTATGCTAACCGCATCGCCTGTTAACATGATTTGCATTTTCACCCATTCCGTCGATCGGCTTTTACGACGCGGGAAGAGAAGCAGCTGATACATTTTAAGTTTTTTGTTTTATCCCAGATCAGCATGGAAGAAATCAGTCTCTGTCTACTATTACCAAATAAACCACACTAAAATGCGTCTAGATCGTCGCGCCATCTTTTTCTGCGCTTATTTAAAAATTAAAATTATATTTTGTTTTTTAATAGATTTCGATTATTAAGTGTGAGATAAAACTTAGATTTAGTTATGCATATAGATTGCATATAATGACTGTTTAAAATTACTTCAATCTTTGTATAGGTTTAAAAAATTATTTATTTCAACCATACAAAACACAAACAAGCACACAGTTACGTACTCGTAGAAGTAGATCTATTCCAACAAAAAAAACTATTGGAACTAATGCAACTAGTAAATAGTGTGAGCCATACCATAGACAAACTAATACAAGAGGACTGACTCCCCATAGAAAAAAGCGTACTCCGCTTGAAAGCCAAATCCTGTATTATTTCTAGATGTCGCTACTATCTCGCCCGCTAACCATACAAAGGATGCTGGGCAATTAGGCTGACGGCATCCATAAAAAATCAGAGATGGCGCTTGTTTGTTCGTAGATAATGAACGCTTACACCGCCATCTTTCCGAAATTAAGCGGCACAACTACGAAACTGCCTTAGTAGCTCCATCTAGCTATAACATTCAAACTAAAAATCGAATTACGTTTTAAAGTATAAAGAATAGAATAGAAAAACTCTTTATTGTACATCAAAAAGGAAAAAAATATATAAACAGATAACTTAAAATAACATTAGTACAATGGGCGATCTTATCGCTTAAAGCTATCTCTTCCAGGCAACCAGTGGATGGAGAGGACTATGAGAAAGATAATGACGGTGGTGTAACTAACCAAGGGAAAAAAAACCGGCCAAGTGCGAGTCGGACTCGCGCACCGAGGGTTCCGTACAAACCTGCAAGGTTTAGTATTTGGTATGAATTTCAATTTAATACCTCTACGCGTTTATGAGGAAATGGGTAGTAAGTTTAAAATTATTAAAAAAAAATATATTATGTGATGTAACTAAAAATTTATGGTTTTCGTAATTTTTCCTTTATCTATGCTATAAGACGTTGCTTCGTACCAAATTTCAAGATTCTGAGTTCACGGGAAGCACCCTGTAGGTTTTGATTCCCTTGCAAGTGTCGAAAATTTGCGGCATAAACGGCTGTATCTTTTGATTGCGTTGGCTTAGAAGTTTGATTTTTTCACAGCTTCAAGGGACAGTAGACCTGAGTAATTGATATAAATTTCAGCTTCATACCTCCACGCGTTCCTGAGAAAAAGGGTCTTGACAGACGGACGGACGGACGGACAGACGGACAACAAAGTGATCCTATAAGGGTTCCGTTTTTTCCTTTTGAGGTACGGAACCCTAAAAAAAAGGTCATGAAGGTCAGTCCTCTTATATTTGTTCGCCCATGTACATATTTATACAAAATAAGTAACGGATGCAACGTAACAACGTTTAGGCGGTAAACGTTAATTTATTTATTATTTGCAGAAAGAGTACAGATACCAACATTTTTAGTTACGAAATAAGTTTTTAAAAAAGTAATAATTTATGAAACACGCTTTTATTGTGGGGCCTAAGACGAATGTAATGCCCAAACTCGATGGGGTTCCGTCTTTTTATTACAGGGTTCCTATAGCCACCTTCCGGCTCCATCATCAGATCAGCTTCTTGTCATAATAATTTTGCATTATTATCATATTTATATTAGCATACAACATTTCATCTCAATCGGAAACCGGGAAATGGCTCTAACTTGCAAGATTTGACCCAAAAACGACAAACAAAGAAAAGCTTGTATGAAAAAGAAATGTTGACAATATCGAATTCGACACAGAATTGACCAAATTATGATGAACGATGAAAAAAAAAATAACAGATGTTCAGTCTATGATACTGAACAACTTTCTATAGAAAAAGTTATTAAAAATCGATAAAAACTTTTCGTCCTCCCATACAAAATCCGTTTGGCTGAGCGCTGATTTGTATGGGAGGACGAAAATTTTTTATCGAATTTTAATAACTTTTTTTATTGAAAGTTGTTCAGTATCATAGACTGAACTTGCTCCAAAAATTTAGCAGGTGGATAAAAAGTCAGCCTGTATTAAATGAATTGGGTGGAGGCATATGCAACACAAGGCAGATGGAGCTGAACAAATGAAAGACGGCTACTCTATGTACTTACACAATTCCCATCCCATGAAGAGTTGGATAAAGAAATAGAAACAGATTTTGTATTGGCGACTGTTTACAATGACTTGTTTTATTCTATATGAGTAATTTTTAAAATCTTAAAATATATTCTTGAGATAGTTTGGGCTAAAATATTAGTTTTAGTTCATAAAATAAATTTGAAAATTCAATAACTTTTCAGTTATTATAATCTGGTTTTAAACAACAAATAGTAGCCGCCATGCTATTACGTCACACGCCAGTGTAAACTTAAAAGCGTCAACTGTCAAGATACATACATCAACGCATTTTTTTACATGCATAACTGACGTCATGACCACAAAGCAATATGGCGTATGTTTATATAAATAAATAGTGTGATAAAATAAATAAAGAAGTTTTATACGCATATACAGAAAGTAGTTAAGTTCATTCCATGATACTTAACTACTTTCTATAAAAAAATGTATTGAAAAAATCGATAAAAATTTTTCGTCCTGACATACAAAATCAGTTGGGCTGAGCGCCAATCTGTATGGGAAGGCGAAATTTTTTTATCGTTTTTCGTTGTTTTTATGGAAAGTAGTTCAGTATCATGGACTGAACTTGCTCCAAAACTTTAGCTGGTGTTTAAAAAGTCAGCCTGTATATTGCATTGGTGATGTTGATGGCACAAGATTTATTGTACGACGTATTAGCACGAATGTACACCAGAAAGTGGAAATGTTAAATAATACAAATTTGAACTGGTTTTCGTGCACCTAGTAAGAGGCAGAAGACAGAAGCGGTGGTGGTCGAGCGGTTTAGGGTTGGGACACATCTGTCAGCACGGAACAGCACGTTCCTATGCTGCTATCCTTTTCTGCCGCTCAGAAGCGTCATTTGCTAGAGCGAGAGAGAGCGACGGAACGCTTTAGCACCGGCCGTGCTGCAGCGTTCCGTCGCTCTCTAATTTATTAATTCAGAAAGAACTGATATTGAGAGCGCTATTTGAGCTAGTGGTGTGCCGCATTATAAATCGGGAATATTCCCAATGTTTCCATAAATATTCCCAAATTTTTACGTAAATATTCCTCTAAATTTCTATTTTTAGGAATATTACCGGGAATGCTTAAGAGAAAATTCCCAAAGTTTCTACGGACGATATTCGACCATGGCTTGGAAACCAGTAAATTTTTTGAACCGGTTCGACAAAGTTACAGATGGAACTTTTTGGAAAAGGTTCTGTTCCTTTGAACCGGTTTATCAACCGGTTTGGAATAATATGGGTATTTTTTATTAACCGGTTCACCTTTTCGCTCAGGCAGGACAACAACTCACTTCACGTTTGTTTTTATTCATTATAACGTTGTTGTTTTCTTTTTATCCTCTAAGATACTCACGTATTTTGATTTTGTTCGACATATTGTTGTGAATTATATTTATATTATTAAATAATAAAATGGCAATGAAACGTAAATTTTTTGAAGAATCTGGTAAGTTTAACCTCTTTGGAAGAATATTCGTTCAAAAGACAGACTGAATCCCGCTTTTCAATTCCACTATCTATAGTGGAATCTATTAAAACGATAAACCGGTTTATTTAGGTTCAACGTATCTATTCTATTTGGTTCCGCACCGAAACGGAATTTTATTATAAAACCGGTTTACCGGTTAATTTTGAACCAGTTTCAAGCTTTGTATTTGACTTCGAGAAACTATGACGTCACGACTTGCGTTTCTCATACGAATCCCATAGAAAATATTTGTTTTCACGTTTAAGTTTGAAACTGCACTAAGCGGAGACCCGCGAGGGGTTCAGTCTGTCTCTGTCACTAACTCTCCGTCCAACAGAGACACCTGATCTACGACAGTTTCAGCTATCTCTATCGCACTTGCGGGCGTCCGCTTGACGTACTTTCAAGCCCACTATATCTCTTTCAAATACCTGATGATGTTCATGCTCGGTAACACTACGCCTTAGAAAAAAAGCATCTGTTTTGACTTGAGTTTCCAACTAGCGGATTGTTCATTTTCAGCCAGAAAATGGCTTTTTACACAAGCGAAGTTGGCGTCCACTATTTGGACCTTAAATACAAAGCAGTGTCGTACCCGGTCGAGCCTCTTGTCGGCCTCTGGAATGTCCTCCTCGTAGCCCTCCTTCATCTGCTCCACCACCTCTATATAGTCCAGCTCGGCGAGGTACTCGTCGCCTTCGTTGAGCCCGTCCTGTGAAAAAGTATACACCGTGACATGAACTATACGCATTGTATGAATTGGTAGAAGAAAAGAGTTCGAAACCTATTTAGAATCAATAATACTGGCCACTAACAAATAGTTGCAGAAAAAAAGTAATGTAAAAATAAGATTCTAATTTTGTAATTTTTTTTTGGTGTGGTTCCCGGCAGAGTAGACCACTCCAAATCTTCCCGTGGATGTCGTAGAAGGCGACTTAAGAAACACAGGCTAAAAAAACCTTGCTCTAGCTAAAAATTTATTATTACTCTAGCAGTGCAGATAGGGACGTGCTAGCACTGGAGACTAAATAAGACCTGATGATGATGGTGATAATGATTAAATGAACTATACGCATTGTATGAATTGGTAGAAGAAAATAGTTCGAAACCTATTTGCAATAAATAACACTGGCCACTTATATATAGTAGTAGAAAAAAAGTAATGTAAAAATAGGAGTCTAATTTTGTAATTTTTTCCCTTTGTATTTTTTTACATGAATTATACACGGTGATTTTTCACCGGTTTTGGAGTCGAAGGCCACTTCATAAGGTACGTTAGTAAGACCCAATTAGCTATTCAAAAACAAATTCAGAAACAAATAATGTTGACTAAAAGTCGAAAGTATAAACGTGAGATCAATTAGTAGCGTAACAGAGACCGTCGTTAGCCGCGCGAGTACCTACGTGTTCTTATTCGAGTTCATCGGGGTCACGCGGCAGTATTGATAAAGACGGGCGTAATTACGTGGTCTCGATCGAAAATCATTTTTGCAACTTTTTTATTTTATGTCGTACACAAATTTGGATTACGTATGTGGATAGAGAAATTTATTTACTTACTAGCTTTTGCCCGCGGCTTCGCTCGCGTATCCCACGGGAACATTACTTTTTTCCGGGATGAAAGGTACCCTGTGTCTTTCTCAGTACTCCTAACTATGTATATGCGAATTTTCAAGAAGATTGGTTCAGTAGATAAAGCGTGAAGAGATAACAAACAAACAAATATACAAACTCACTTTTACATTTATAATATTAGTTTATTTATTTACTTATGTGACATTGTTTTCCAAAACCAATGAAAACGGCGTGTATATGTTTTATTTTGTGAGTGACTTATAACTAGTAACGGGACGCTTATTTCCCTAAACCTCACGCGGGTAAATAACACAACGTTGATACAACCACCAATCTGATAAAATTAAATAAATATCAATCTCCCTTAATTCAACTATGTGTGACTCCCAATCAGTCATTTTGGAAATCCTTGAACGATTTCCAGCTTCCTGTAAGTGAAATGATGAAGATGCGTGACTCACCAAATTGGCAGTAGCGTCGGTCAGAAGGTTTCCTGCGTACACACACAGGAAAGAGCCTTTAGGGACATCGTTGAGAGCGCGGATACCCCAGCCGCGGTTCATAGTTTTGAACACCTGAAAAAGGATGATTTAAATCATTATATTTATATCTATCTTTATAAGAGCTATGCTCTTGTCGGTGGAGTATGAATTCTCTTCCATTTGTCTCTCTCATCCGCCAGCTGCTTTACTTCGCTGTACGACACGACGTTCACCTTTTCCTTTATCTGTTTCATGTAGCTATGCCTCGGTCTTCCTGGTCCTCTTTTCCCTTCTAACCTTATATTTATATATTGACATAGAATATAAAGACTAGCGAAATAGCTGGCAGCTATTTCGATCAGCGTATAAGTATAGCGATACAGCGAGGAAACGTTGCCAGTATTCTGGGTACGTTGCCTCAATGCGGTGCGTTGGAAGAGGTATATTTATAATTTTTATTTTTATTTTTATTGAATGTATTATTTAGACTAGGTATCTTAAACATTGGTCCCTGGTCTATTTTTGAATATACTCGTACATATGACGGCGTCAATTCTATCATATGTATTTAATTTTCAAACAAAATTATTACTTTATTTTTGCCCTTGAACTCATCATCATCCTCCCGTATTCCCGGTCGCATCCTCAGCGGTGTTGCTTCAGAGCCCGGGGTCCGCTCCCTACCCTAGGGGATGTGACAAGGTTACTGGTTTTACACAGAGCGACTGCTGTCTGACCTCCGCAACCTAAAACCCATTGGGTTGCGGATGTGGAGGAGACCAGAACCAATCCTAGAATAGGTTTAAGCAATCGCTAGATGGCGTTCGGGATCCACAGCTTAACATGCCTTCCGAAGCTCGGAATCATCTTTCTTTTCGGATAATCAGGTGATTCAAGCCTGCAATATCCTAACCAGGAAACAACTATTCACAAAGTATGCATCCCAGTGGGATTTGAACCCACGACCTTTGGATCACAAGGCAAACGCCTTTACCACCGAACCACGGAGGCAGTCAAAACATTACTATCATATGAATTTACAAACAATAAAAAATTAAGACAGTAGTTAATTCCCCAAAATGGTCTCGTAAGTCAGCATCAGCGGATCCCAGACTTCGGACGGACGGACGGCGGGCGAACACACACGCATTGACGTGTGCACGGCCGCACAAGAACGGGGGAGAGGGCCGGGGACGCATATAGTGCGTACCTTAGGAGATTCCGTTCTGTATGTAATAATCTTACTGTCTTCTGTGGTTGGAGCCATGTTGCTGCTTTCACGGATAATTTATACACTTTATTCTTTTAAAAATAATTCGTGCACTTACAGTTTCCCAACGCGTGCACGTGAGTCAGGTACAGGCTAAAGTTAACTAAATAGACAAATAAAAAATACATATATGTATCAATATTTTTTTTTAATTAATGTCTATTGGCATCCGAGCAATCAAGGCGTTGAGTAATGTAGTGGCTTGATTAGTGGGCGCATACTTGGCGGTGTCTGAACTTACCACGGCCGGCGCGAGCACTTACCTGTAACTTGAGCTGCAGTGGATGTTGCGCGACTCGATTTAGACACGTGTGCTTGCATTTACACCTGCCGAAGTGGAACAGTAAATAAGACGTTAACTGATGATTAGTGGTCTGATAATCGGGCGCTTATTTGCCTAAACTTGGCGACGCGGCTAGCAACCCATCACTATTTTGATTCCCTTTTTTCCACCTTATCGCTCACCATAACGCTAAAAGTGGCCTTTGGGATTTACAGCTCTGGGCTCTGTCTACCCCGTCAGGGTTAAAGAATAAAGATCGCCCACCATCATGATACATGTGGCCTTTTGGGTCTAGCGGCTCCGGCTTGTCTGCTTAAAGTTGCAAGACCCAAAATGCTCCGTCTGCCCCATTAGGGAAAAAGACGTGATAGTAAGTGTATTGTGTGTGCGTCTGTGTGATGTGTGTGTGAATCCATTGCATTACAGACATCACATATTTAATTTAATTTTATTTATTATTTATTTAGATTAGTAAGTAATGAAAACTTGGTAGTTTTATGTTTGGATTAAACAAAAATAATTCTAATTAGATGTCTTACACAATCTAGTTAGGTACTTATACTATTAGTAAAATAGCACCATATTAATGTAATGTTTAATCTAGATGGCGCTTTTGGGTGGGCGGACAGGGTTGTCTTGCAACCTAGTACGACTATTAAATATTTTTAAATCTGTTTTTGTAATTAGAGATTAGTTCTAATTTTTGAACAAGCAAGTGGTTAAGTGAAAAAGCAAGCAACCTTGGTAGGTGTACACATTTAACAAAAATGTTAAGCCTTTAAATATATATGCATGTATTAATGTAGTACACAATGGTGAACCTGCATAAATAAAATAAAAATAATAAAGACGTAATAATCTATCTGTAAGTACATCACTTACTTGTAGAAACATACATTTTATTTATTTTTCAACACCCTTGCTCGTAAAGTGGATCTAATTTCACCGGTTTTAGATATATAAAGCAGCCCATAAAACACGCGTGTGTTAGAAACGCAAATAGTGAAGTTATATTTGTATAACTCACGATTTGCTATTGCGAAAAAAGGGACAGAATTAATGGTAAATCCAGTATGAATGAGAGTATAAGAAAGTTTGACAGTTGTGTGTGAGCGAGATAGAGAACATAAGGTGAAGGTTAGACAAAGTAAAAGAATAAATCAGACATCGAACGTCATCGTTGTTTCAATCTTTGTATCTTACATACGTTTCAAATTGTTTTTTTTTTTCAAATTTCGAATTTGCATACCGCCCGGCGCCGCGCCATACGCCGTTCAGTAGGCCGCGCGCCGTGCTGATTTTAAAAAGTAAAACGGCAGGAAAGCAACAGTGTGCATCACAGTTTCAAGGTTGAGTTTATGTAAAATCAAAAATATCAGTTTATTAGGTATTTTTTCTCGCAAGTATGTTGAAAAACGTCGTACGATATACGTGCGTATATTGGTTAAACAAACTAAGCTCATTACGCCCTCGCACTCGGCTCGGGCTGAAATTCCGCTTCGTGTGTTATAACCACCATAACGCACTTATATCGTAATGTACTATTATTTTGATAGTGACAATTCACACTGATTGAGCTAGCCCCAAAGTAATTTTAAACTTGTATTATGGGATACTAACTCAACAATATTATATAATATTTTGTAATAAATAAATATATATAGCTGTGCAACCATGGCTTAGGGACAATTTGAAAAAGGTAATTTTCCAACTCGACCTGGCTTGGGATCGAACCCAGAATATCCGATAGACGAACTAGCGTGTTAACCATTACGCCACGAAGGTCGTCAATACATTGGTATTTATTTAGTGGTGAGACTTACCTAGAATTACATTCGTATATTCCGGAAGGCAGCGGTTCCTGCAGCCTCTTGTACTCGTACCCCACGTTGTGGCCTTGCAGGCCGATCGTGCGGGCGCCCTCTAGCGTCATCTTCCAACACGCACATTTTGACTTGTCCTAACAAAATATTAAAAAATCTTTTATAACCTATTTAAACCAGAATAAATGTCTGTATAGCATTAAAATTTCATTAAGTCCGCCATTTGTTAAAATTATATTTTTACTTTGGATCAATAAAGTGTTAAAATTAATAACCTTCCAACAAGTTATGGGTTCTGAATGTTCTGACAGCCTTTTTACCTTTAGGGGCCATCCATAAATTACGTCGCACGTTAAGGGGAAGAAGGGGAGGGAGTGAAGCGCGAACTAAAAAAAATTTTAAATATTTCCAGCATCTATCAGTATGCTTATGAGGTTTCGCACACTTTTTTTTTCATTCTTTAAATAAAACTAATTTCGGATCTGCTGTTTTAAAATTGTGACCAATTGTGACAAGGAGGGAAGTTATGAAATTCATGTGCCTGTGTGATGGCTCCTTACTCTTAGTGGGACAATTACTGGTGTCTCGCCAGACAGCCTGTTTTTGTTTAGACTAAAAAAAATGTATCCCTAAGGTACTAGTGAAAGTCACCAAACAAAACATATCATAAGGTTACGAGCCCAGTACAATTTATAAGTAAAATTCTGTTGCAATATCACTTCAACAACAGAAATAGAGACGAATAGTTCTACATCAGGTTATGGGCCCAGTCTCTACTGAAATTAGATAATTTTACCATTTTAATCAACTTACCTCACAGTCGTCGGTACAGTCACAGCCGCATAGGAACTCTGGATCTAAATTGAGTGGGACCCCAGCGGTGGGCGTCCTCTCGGTGTTGTAGGAACAGAACTCTGGCAGCGACTCATCGTAGTAGTTCACGCATGGGACTGGGACGTTCTCTTTGCCGTGGGACAGATCCTGTTGAACACATATAATATGGCTTCATACAATTTTTTTTCGTACCAAACTTTTATTGTGAGGCCGTATTAATCAAGACAAATGTAATACGCCCAAACTCGATGGGGTTGTGTCGTTTTATTACAGGGTTCCTATAGCCACCCTCCTGCTCCATTATCAGATCAGCTTCTCGTTCTAATAATATTTCATTGTCATCCGATTTACATTAGCATACAAAGTTTCATCTCAATCGGAAACCGGGCAGTGGCTCAAAGGAGACGTTTCAAATCCGGCCTGCACATTGTATATATTTTACAAAATCGAGGAAAAATCTAAAAATAATTTAAAAAAAAACTAAAACTGTAATATTTTCATTGGAATTTAATTTCAAAAGCAATATTTTATTTTATCCTGGCAATAAGTATTTCACTGTCATGTTCATGTAAGTCCGTTCTGAAACTTAGTTCGAAGTGTTTGGTTAACTGTCAATCCCAAATGAAATGTATTGTTTGTTTGTTTTAACTCTATTGCACATTTAAATACAAGTTAATTGTATTACAATAATGGTAATATGAGTTAAGTTGGTAACAAAATAATGTTTAAAAAGCCACGATTCGGTTTTATGCAAGAGAGTATACTTATTTACAATTAAATCACAGCTTTTTGTTTATCTATTTTTTATTTTGTCAATCATACACTTGTGATTTCTAAACGCACGCTCTGAAACCTCACATTCCAACATGGCGTCTTGCGTGTTGTCTATCCTATGTGTATTTAATGCTTTTTTCACTAATAATCTACGCCAAACTGGGCCAAAATGTTCTTAAAACACTTTTATTTAATAATTTAGTTTTTAAATTATACGTGTACAATGTCTAGGCCGGGGCTCCATACATTCGTGAAACATCTCCTAATCCTAAATCTCAAGCTAAATAAAAACTTTGTCAATTTAGGTACTCTCAAAAGACACTATATAGGGGCAAGTGCGAGTCGGACTCGTACATGAAGGGTTGCGTACAATGTTTTTAAACGCTGAAGAAACTCGTTTCTTGTATGATGACCCCCTTTAATTTTTAACTTTTTTATTTTTAGTATTTGTTGTTTTAGCGGCTATAGTAATACATAATCGGTGAAAATTTTAAGTATCTAGCTAATGCCATTATAAAGATCTAGTTAAAAACGCTGAAAAACACGTTTTTTGTATGATGACCCCCTTTGATATTTAACTTTTTCTTATTTTTAGTATTTTTTGTTATAGCGGCCACAGTAAAACATAATCGGTTAAAACTTCAAGTGTCTAGCTATTACGGTTCAAGAGATGGAGCTCTGTGACAGACGGACAGACAGCGGAGTCTCAGTAATAGGGTCCCGTTTGCTAAAAACTAGTGTTTCACTAACCTTTTTGCCCACGAGACACTTGTTCAGCACAAACTCGGCCAAACAGTGCGTAGCCGCCCCGAAGTCGAACAGGTCCACCCCCATGTCGGAGTGCGCGGCGCGCAGGTAGCGGTGCAGCTCGGGCATGCTGCGCACGCGGCGCCCGCACGGCGCGCGGTACATCACCTCTTTGTGGCCTTTGAAGCGGACGATTTGTCTGTACAAACAAATAAAAATATTTATTTTTATAAATAAACAAATAATACTTAAATAAAAATTTAAAGGCGATTCAGGAAACACAAGCTAAACAAAGCTTATAAATACAATGAGACCTCTCCAACCCGTCTGGCCAGCGTGGAGAGTGTAGGCCAAATCCTCTGCTCTGGCTAATATATGGCTCTGGAAGTACAGAGAGGGTCGTACTCCTGCAGTGGAGACTAAGAAGGCCTGATGATGATGATGATGATGAAATAAAAATAGGAAGGTATATAAACAAATTGTTGTTATAATGTCATGAAATGTAATGTAACTGACAAGATAACTTAATTAAAAAAAGCAATCCTTTTTCTTTACATCTATAGAGGATAAGGCTCTTTAATTTGAAGATTTGAATGCTAGATTGTCTATGCGCTTGCATTCCGCAGAGCACGTGTGGAGCGACATCTTGTGGGGCTTCACATTAAACAGATCGCGCTCTTTTTGTTAAGAGTTGCCTTTGATCCAATTTTGAACGGGTTGGTAAAGACTAAGGGCGTCTCTCTATCACAAACTCTACGTGCGAAAGAGATAGCAGTATCCGTCGCGTGTTGCCGTGTCTCTGTCGCACGTACAGTTTGTGACAGAGATAAATTGAACCCGTCGCGTACGCCCACTGAAAGTAGCGGACGCCCTAAGGAATTCTTACCTCTCCCAACCACTAAGTAGTGACTTAGCTAGTGGGTTGTAAATCCTGAGAACTTTGAATGTATCTGTCCGCTTGCATTTAAGAGAGCCGGTGTGTCTTTACGTTAAATAAATCTTCTTCTTTAACTTAAGAGCTTGCTCTTGTCGGTGAAGTTAAGTGGAGATGCCTTCATTCCTCTCTTCTCTCTGCCATCTTTTTAATGTCTTGATAGGACCTTACTCTTAACCCCTTCCTTAATTTGTTGGAAAAACTTCATCCTTGGTCTTCCCCTTCCTCGTCTCCTACTACTATTACTGTACTATTATTCTGAATAGATTGTCATGTCTTATTAGATGTCCAATCATCTTCCCTCTTCTATTAAATTAATGCATACGGGAATTAACGCGAAACGTACCTTTTTTTATTTATTTTGCTGACGTTTCGTTCGGGTTTCACCGAACGTGGTCCCAGCTTGACTAAAGCAGCGATGACGCCTACGCCTCCCCCTGCCCGGTGTGATCTTCGTCCACCGTCATATTGTTCATTTTCCAAGTAATAAATACGGTAGTCAACTTATCCGACATATGTTTAGATGAAAATACGCAGAACATCTTGGCCAAGGGCATGAATTTCGTTCCAACACCTAGACGAATACCCTACGAAAACGTAATTAGCAGCGTTGAAGAAACGATTGTACGTAATAGCATACCTCCTAGCGACGCCGATACCTTAAGGCAGGATGTCGCGGTATTACTTAGGAAATCAAAACTTCCGGCTAGTAACATTACTATGGAAGAGCGTCAAGCACTAAAAAGTATAAAGGAAAACCCAGATATTCTAGTGCTTAAGGCCGATAAAGGAAACGCCACCGTGGTGATGAATATAGCTGATTACCGGCAGAAAATAGGGAATCTGCTATGTGATGAAGAGGTGTACAAACCGGTCACGTACAATCCGACGGCCAGAGTCACACGTAGAATACGAGCTCTCATCCAGGACAATCGAGACTTATTTACAGATGACGAGTTTGACAAATTATATAAGCCTAAAGCACATCAACCACCAAAATTATATGGCCTACCTAAAATACATAAGTCCAACGTGCCGTTGCGGCCAATCGTGAGTCAAATTGCCTCTCCTACTTACGATCTTGCGAAGCACGTTGCGTCAGTATCACAGCCACTAGTGGGAAAAACACCGTCTTTTGTAAAGGATTCCCGACATTTTATCCAAATGTTACAAGGTCTTACATTGGAACCGGATGAAGTGATGGTGAGTTTTGACGTGGAGTCACTTTTCACTAACGTTCCAATTAAGGAGTGTTTGGATGTCGTGAAAGAAAAGTTGAGTGACAACGAGATGCCCTTTAACTACATTGAGCTGCTGGAAAACTGTTGAGATGGCAGTTATTTCCTTTTTCAAGGTCAATACTTTCTCCAGATTGATGGAGTCGCAATGGGAAGTCCCGTAGCCCCTGTACTTGCTAATCTCTGGATGGAACATTTTGAAGAAAAAGCGTTAAGCATTGGCCCTAAAACGATTAAGTTGTGGAAGAGATACGTAGATGACGTTTTCAGTATCGTGAAAGGAGGAAAACATGAGGTAGATCAGTATGTTGAACATCTTAACTCAATCCACCCGAAGATAAAGTTCACTTATGAGATGGAAACAGGCAGATCGTTGTCCTTCCTGGATGTCAAAATAACCGTTAGACCCGATGGGTCCATGTCTCACTGTGTGTACCGGAAACCTACACACACAGACAGGTACCTACATGCCACATCACATCACCACCCGCGTCACTTGCAATCCGTTGTGACATCACTTAAAAACAGGGCACTTGACCTCTGTGACCCTGAGCATGTGGAAAGCGTGCTGAATCATGTTCAGGAGGTACTCAGGAACAACGGTTACAAGTTGAGCAGGACGCACATACTACCGAAAAGGAGACGCAAGCACCCGGATGTATGTAGGCAGCCGGCATACATGCCCTATGTCTGAGGAGTAACAGATAAGATCGGAACCATGTTGAGAGCGTATTCTATACCTACAGTATACACACCATGTAGTAAAGTAATCAACATGGTAGGCACTCCGAAGGATGTGCTGCCACTACAAACTCCAGGCGTCTATAAGGTGGATTGCAGTTGCGGTGCTTCCTATATAGGTCAAACGAAGCGGACTATAGCTGAGAGGATCAAGGAGCACATCGCCGCTGTAAAGAACCGACAAATCACCAAATCGGCCATTGCAGAACATCTACTCGAAGCAGGCGCTAATCACTGGATTGAATTTCATCGTACGCAAGTCCTCGCTGGCGATTGCCACTATCGCACTAGGATGGTACGTGAGGCGATTGAAATTAAGAAACATCCTAACAATTTCAACCGAGAAGATGGCCTTAAATTGTCAGCAGCGTGGAATCCAGTGATTAACAAAACACAACCCCGGTTTGGTGCACAATCGGTTAACCACCAGAATACGGTTGCGTTACGGAATAGGGACACTGTGAGTGTAGTGTGTGACGGTACTTGGAAAATGAACAATATGACGGTGGACGAAGATCACACCGGGCAGGGGGAGGCGTCATCGATGCTTCAGTCAAGCTGGGACCACGTTCGGTGAAACCCGAACGAAACGTCAGCAAAATAAATAAAAAAAGGTACGTTTCGCGTTAATTCCCGTATGCATTAATTTAATAATAATGCAACGCGATAGTTTAAAAGTATTCCCTCTTCTATTTTCAATAGTTTTTAAAATATTTCTTCTATTTCACTCTTTCTAGCACCTTAAAATAAATATCCTCCCTATATTGGCCGATGCCTATACTCCAGCAGTAGACTGGTACAGGCTTATAAAGAAGTTCTTACCTCTCCCAACCGCTGAGTAGTGGCTTAGCCAATGGGTTGTAGGTCCTGAGATCTTTGAGCGCCAGAGTGTCTGTGCGTTTGCATTTGGGAGAGCACGTGTGTGGCGTCATCTTGTGAGGCTTCACCGCGTTCTTGGGCGTGTAGTACTGCGAAACAACATTCGAGATGTTAACAACGACGAAAGGTGTATTAAGTTTTTTTTTTATATTTCTGTTGTACTTTGTACTTGTACTTACCCCTAAAAGACCTGACCAGCATCACTTGTTGGTTGACTGGCAGAAAAGGCATCTGGCCTCAAGTATTTAAGGCTTATAGGCCAATATTACGCTAGCTTTAAGCAAGCACCAATTAATAGATCCCTCTTTCTCTTGGGCACCTGTTTTACAATAGCCAAATCATTTAAACTGTTCAGTCAACTGTTAACATGCATATTATACAGGCTGACTTTTTATCCACCTGCATAATTTTTGGAGCAAGTACAGTCCATGATACTGAACTACTGTCTATAAAAAAAGTTATGAAAATCGATAAATATTTTTCGTCCTCCCATACAAATCAGCGCTTGGCCAAACGGATTTTGTATGGGAGGACGAAAAATTTTGGTGGTAAAAAATCACCGTGTATAATGTGGAAGGGACATAAGCACCCCTAAAAAAACGAACCACGGGCTATACTAGATCACTATAGTAAAATAAATAAAATAACAGTCAAAAATTCAAATAAAAATTTGTCATTCCCATACAAATCGCCCGGGCGCCTGCACACTTTTGTATGGAAATGTTTTTTTTTTGTCGTTAGGCTGTTATTTCAATTGCATTATACTTAATGATGTGGTATAGACCGTGGTTTGATTTATTACGAGTATGTCCCTTCTACGTTGTATTTGGAGAAGAAAGAGTGGGAAAGCGAACCTGGGCTCCCAAGGAGCACAGCACAGTTTCGTTCTCCGCCTAATTAACGCGTCGCTTATGCCCCCCCTTTATTTTTCAGAAAAAAACATTACGCGGAGATCGAATCCTGGACAATGACCGCTAAGACGAAGAAGAGAGCCGAGTGTAGTAGGAGGTAGGTACTCACGACCACTCTGCTGGTGACGCTGTCCAGGTTGGAGGCGGGCGGCGCGGGCGGCGCGGGCGCGGCGGGGGCCGCCGTGGACTTCTTGGCCACCGCGCGCTGCCGGCGCAGCTCCTGCGAGGCCGGCCATCACAATGGATAGAACGAGCTTCTCAAGTCAAATCAGTGTGTAATAATGCTGCTACATCAACATCATCATCAGGTCTTCCTAGTCTCCACTGCAGGAGCACGACCCTCTCTGTACTACCAGAGCCATATATTCAGAAGACCTCCGTGGTGTAATGGTTAACACGCTAGACCACTAATCCAGAGGTTCTGGGTTCGATCCCCAGCCAGGGCAAGTTGGAAAATGGCTTTTTCAAATTTTCCTGGGTCTTGGGTGTTTATCTATATATGTATTTATCATAAAATATAGTATCGTTGAGTTAATATCCCATAACACAAGTTTAAAACTTACTTTGGGGCTAGCTTAATCAGTGTTATTTGTCCCTAAATATTAAAAAAAATATATATTAGCCAGAGCAGTCAGCGAATTTGGTCTACACCCTCCACGCTGGCCACGCGGTTGGAGAGGTCTCACTGATGTTTATAACCTTTGTTCAGCTTGTGTTTTCTAAGTCACCTTATACGACATCTACGGGAAGACTTGGAGTGGTCCTATTCTATTCTACCGGAAATCACACGGCTACGGTTAGCACAGTTTAGTATTAACCTATAAGTGAATATCAAATACAAATAAATAAAAACCCCCCGTGTGGTTCCGGGTCAGAATAGGATTACTCCATAAATAGGAGTCATAGTCTGCATAAATAGGAGTCTTTAAATTTGCCGCTTCTTGCCGCCCGGGTCATGGGCCTCGGCTTGCAATACTTGATCCGGGGAAGGGGAGGGGTGGGAATTTTTCCGCGCGCCCCTAGGCACGTGCTTAGTTTGCCTTTCGGATAATACGCCTCTGTGTCCATGAGTGGTTTTACGATAGCTGATGATGATGATGATAAACGTGAAGCGCACCTCAGTCTGCTGCTGCTGCTGCCGCGCCTGCTCGGCCGCCAGCGCCTCCGCCTTGTTCTGCTCCTCCGACCGCGTGTACTCCACGTACGGCATGTTCATCTGGCAATAAAACGATCACCGTCAGACATAATCAACATTTTATTTATATACACTGACTTTTCATCGGTTTAGGAGCCGAGGGCCACAAATTAGCTAGTCAAAATGAAAGTTCAAAAACAAAAAATGTTGACTAAAACTCTAAAGTAAAAACGTGAGATCAATTAGTAGCGTAACGAAGTCCGTCGTTTGCCGCGCGAGTACCTACGTGTTCGTATTCGAGTTCATCGGGATCACGTGGCAGTTTTGATAAGAAGAACGTAACTACGTGGTCTCGATTGAAAATCATTTTCGCAACTTATTTATCTTATGTCATACATAAATTTGGATAACGTATCTCGATAGATGAATTTGTTTACTATACGACATTTTTTTTTAAACCATTGAAAATTCAGCGTCGAACAAAATATACTGAAACTATTTTAAAGGTGAATTTAGTCCATGATTCTGAACAACTTTCCTCAAAGATATGTTCCTTGGGGAAAGTTGTTCAGAATCATGGATCATCGTAAATGAGTAATGGAATAAAAGAAGGACTAATAAGGGTGAGAAACATGCCCCAACAAGCGAGAAACTCACCCTCCTTTGGTTACTCCTGGGCAGAGGCCGAGCCCGCTGCCGCTCAGCCGCCTGCAGCTCCAGGAACAGCGGCGCCAGGCGGGTGGAGCCGCGGTAGATCCACTCGGTGCGGTCGTCCTCGAACGACACCTCCACCAGAGACGCGTCCACTTGCAACACCTTGGTCACCCACCATTTTCCTAGAAAAATTGATTTGAAAATGTTTTATAAACCTCGTTTCACAGAAAATATAATACTAAACGTGTGTGGAGAAAAGTGGATCCATGAAATTTCGTGGAATAACGATTTATAGTAGTTTAGTCCACTAACGTGGTTTTCTCTTCTTTTTAGGGTTCCGTACTCAAAAGGTCCTTCCGTCTATAACTCTCTATGTCTTGAACCGTTATAGCGAGATACTTGAATTTTTGCCGATTATGTGTTCTCTGGCCGCTATAACAACAAATACTAAAAATAAAGTAAAGTAAAAAATTTTAGGGGGTCGTCATACGTCAACGTGTTTATTTCAGTGTTTTGAAACATTGTACCCTTCAAGTACGAATTCGATTCGCACTTGACCAGTTTTTATTTAATAAGCAATGTGTATCTTCTACCTTTACATCTACGCTAAAAACAAACACTATATCTCACCGTTCCACTCTGTCTTGAGACTCTGTCCGGCGTGCAGGCGCACCATGGGCCGCTCTGGATACGCCAGCAAGTACTGCTTGACGAACTCCCGCGAGTTGGGGTGCACTTCCTCCCACACCAGGTTGGCACTCTCGCACACGACGCGGGTGTCTCGATGTTGCACGTATTGGGCGTAGCCGTGGTCGAAGAATATTAGGTATCTGTGAAGGAATTTGCCATTTTATACAGGTTGACTTTTTATCCACCGGAAAAATTTTTGGAGCAAGTTCAGTCCATGATACTGGACTACTTTCTATAAAAAAAAGTTATTAAAATGGATAAAATTTTTTCTTTCCCCTATACAAAATCCGTTTGGCTGAGCGCTGATTTGTATAGGAGGACGAAAAAGTTTTAGGATTGGATCTCATCTATCAGCACGGAACAGCACTTTCCTATGTTGCTATCCTGTTCTGTCGCTCTAACAAATGACGCTTCTGAGCGACAGAAAAGGAAAGCAGCATAGGAAAGTGCTGTTCCGTGCTGATAGATGAGATCCAACCCTTATCGAAACTTTTTTTATAGAAAGTAGTTCAGTATTATGGACTGAACTTACACTACAAAATTCGAAAGAGCAAATACAGGCTGTATTTGCTCTTTCGAATTTCGTATTTTATTTTTGTGCTCTGGTACAATTTTGGTGTTTGGTCTTCCATGCTGGTCTCGGAGAAAAGAAAAATGTAGAATGTAAAGTAAACATAGAATGTACCAGCTGCTTCTCTTCCCGCGCAGATCGTAAAAGCCGATCGAGGGAATGGGCAAGAATCTGAATCATATCAATAGGCGATGCGGTTACCAACCCATTACTATTATGATTTCCCATTCCACCTTCATGCCCACCTAAAGCTTTCGCAAGCTTTACATGTTATATTGTGATAACATTGTGTTAGGTATAATATCCTTGTAAACTGAGAAAGCTCTTCTGGTGCAATACTGTGTAAATGAGTTTCGGCGTTTCTTCTCAGCAGTGGTCGTTGCGAAACGCTAGTATCGGTAGCTTTAATAAAAATAATACTAATTTTAATATTATAAATAAACATTACACGTAATGTACACTAAAATTACTGACGTGTTAAAGTGCCTGCGAAGGCCTAATTACTGAATAAATATTTGATTCTTCGATTCTAAAGTGCCCGGCATGCTCCAGCAAGAGATTCAAATATACAGACTGAATAGCTTACCTGTAATTATTGACCGGGTTGGGTATCTCAGCCACTATTCCCGAGTAGAAACTTTTCTTTTTGGTGGGATCGTCCGTCTTTGCGTTCTCTTTGGACAGCGCTATGACGCGGGTACCTGGTAAAACACACAATGTGAGGATTTTATCAAATATTTTAATAATCCGATCCATTATTTAGTATTTTACTTATTTACTAGCTTTGCCCGCGGCTTCGCCCGCGTAGATTCGGGGGATTGAAAAATAGATGTTGGCCGATTCTCAGACCTACTCAATATGCTCACAAAATTTCATGAGAATCGGTCAAGCCGTTCCGAAGGAGTACGGGAACGAACATTGTGACACGAGAATTTTATATATATGATATGTCTGTAACACACATTATACAAAAAAAAATCTTATTAAAAAAAATATATAAAATCTTTCGGTCACGCCATGCTAGCTCGTTCGCACACGTCATGCTATCTCGCTCGCACTTACCGATATACAGTCTAACGCCAGCAGTTCCAGATGTGCGAGACATCTAGCTGCGATGAAACGCGTCGCACTCGCGCACGTCATGCTATCTCAATCGTACACGTCATGCTATCTCACTCGCACACGTCATGCTATCTCGCTCGCACTTACCGATAGTCAGTCTGACGTCAGCAGGGTCGAGGTAGGCGAGACATCTAGCGGCGAGCAGACGAGTCGCGATTTTAGTTCGAATTTCGAACCGCACGCGACACATCGTGAACGGATTGCCTGGCTGGAATTTTTGTTTTTAAATTAGCTATTTGTGTATTTCTAATTGACCTAGAATATGTGCGATACACAATACGATAAGGGTCACCCTCACAAGAGTAACAGCGATTAATATGACATGTGACAAGTCTTGGTGCAAGACGTATTTGCCCGGCACCTGATGTTCATCAGAACATCGCACAAGAACGGGGCAGAAGTGCGGGGACGGGGAACGGGGAGGCATATTGCGCGGGACCTAAGGAGATTCCGTTCTGTATACTCTTACTGTCTTCTGTGCTATAGTCTATGCTGTACAAGCTCGCGCGGTCGCGGAGCCCGCCTCCCCGCATCGTGCCCCCGCGCGGGGCACTTTTGTATGGAACCGCGCGCGCATCCGCGTAATGCAGTTTCAAGCCTTAGCCTAAATGTCTAGACCGATATTGAAGAGTTAAGAGTCATTAGTTTCGTACCTTCTGGACTAGAACGTATTCTACCCCAGTGTCATAGCTAATATGACGTTATCCGATTCCCCGGAGAAGGGTAAAGTTTACATCTGTTAATTTATTATAATAATTAATAAGAAGTCAATTAATTGTACGGATCCCTCTCCACGCGAGTTTAACTCGCACTTGGCCAGTTTATTTAATAATCTAACCGATGGGCCAAAAAATTTTTTCTGTGATCATGCCTATTTGAAAAGTCCAAGTTATGCGTGCCGTAATACGTGGACGGCCCCTAAAATTAATTACTTGTTTGCACACTCACGTTTTTAGGGTGGACGTCTATTATCTTCCCCGGCAGCCAGGTGCAGAACGAGTTCCTCATAGCGAACACTGACATGCCCGGCCGCAGTTGAGGACGTGATATCTAAAACAGAAATTATCATGATACATGACAGGTCCAGTGCTGCCCCCATTAACATCATCATCATAATCAACAGCTTTGAGGTACCCACTGCTGGGTCTAAGTTTTCCTTTGTCTGCGCCATCCCAGTGCTGCCCCCATTTGAAATAAATTATTTGAAAGGCAACGGAGATATCATTTAAAATTTTGCGAAAAACCGCAAATGTGCGAAGAGAAGCCTCACATTCTAACTTTAAACTGTAAACACTAGTTCAAAATATAGTTAGAAGGATTATCTAGGACTTACTAGAACAAAATTTAAATGATATCTCCGTTCTCTTTCAAATAATTTATTTTAAATAGGGGCAGCACTGTACCCAAAAAAATTCATGATTCCCCTTAATCGGAGATCTGCGACGGGTTCAGTCCGTCTCTGTCACAAACTCTACAGCTATCTCTATCGCACGTAGGGTTTGTGACAGAGATGGACTCAACCCGTCACGGGTGCTTGACGTAGTTTCACGCCTAAGGGAGCGGTGTGGAGTGAAAGAGGGCGTAGTGACAAAAATAGAGAAAGAGATGTTAAGATGGTTACGGAATATAAAGAGGATGGATGAAAAGAGATTAACAAAAAAATATTTATAAGACAAATGTTGAAGAGTGGGACAGGGTCGGCTTCGGCGAACGTTCTGCGACCAGATCGAATTGGATTGAAAAACATATTTATTTTCTACTATAACCAGAGATCGGATATTCCAGTGCATATTTACCTAAAGTTAATTTTTGGCTAACAAAATATGGAAGCGTCTTCTTAAGGTGAAGTTATAGGCAAATGGCCTTGAAGTGGCACCCACATTTGAAATAAATTGTTAACTCGTAAATATGGAGATAATTTCCATATTGCTCTTCGTCATGCACTAGATAGCCCTTTAAATTTTTTTATGAACCACCGTTGAAAGTATTTACATTAGTCCGTCTAGCTTTAAAACTTGCCTCCGCCAAAAGTGGCCACGGCAAGTTTTAAAGCTAGACGGATCTTCAATAATAGTTTCAACGGCAGTTGATAAAATTATTTAAAGGGCTATCTAGTGCATGACGAAGAGCAATATGGAAATTATCACCATATTTACGAGTTAACAATTTATTTCACACTTCAAGGCCATTTGCCTATATTTTCACCTTAAGATACTTTTAAATGAAATCCCGGAACTCTGGGCAACCATATGACGTTATAACAGGAGCAACTGTCATTTGTGTCAAATTGGGATCATTATGTCTCACGGAGTATACATTGAATTTCTCGGGATCGCGAGATTTTTCGATAAGAAAAAGCGCTTTCCATAATAGCCAACATGCCAACTATAGGTAAATATGCAATGGAATATCCGATCTCTGGCTATAAACACACAACAATCACAAGATAATAAAAAATCAGAGACAAAAATATTACAATACTAGCTTTTTCCCGCGGCTTCGCTCGCGTATCCCACGGGAACATTACTTTTTTCCGGGATGAAAGGTACCCTATGTTACTTCTAGTACCTCCCAGGATATGTGTACAAAGTTTCATGATGATTCGTCAAGTAGTTTTTGCGTGAAAAGGTAACAAACATCCACGCTTTCACATTTTCTAATATTAGTAAGGATAGATTGCACGTTCTAAAAACAGAAGAGGTAAGAAGTACCCGTAACCGAATGGCATGTATGAAGAGGTTTTGTAGATGAAACCAAAGAGGTCTGTAAGGATCGTAGCAAGTGGAGGTCCATAGTCTCTGCCTACCACTGTGGGAAACAGGCGTGTATTTATGTATTTATTATGTAGGTATGTATGTATGGAGTACTAAGTACTAACCTCCCCTGGCGGAGGCAGGTCCGAGGGCGCTGCTTCAGCTGACAACTTCACCACTGACACGTCCTTCTGCAAACAAAACAGGGAAGTATCCTGGCTCAAAAATAAATTAATTTATACTAATATAAAAATAACATAATTTACCCGTGTGGTTCCGGGTTAGAATATGAGTAGGACCACTCCATCTCTTCCTGTGGATGTCGTAAGAGGCGACTAAAGGACTAAGGAGGGTTAACGTCGGGTGACGACCGGTTGTAAAACTTTTCGCACAAGTGCATTCCCAAAGAGGGTTGACGTCAGGCTGGCGCCCGGACATAAAACTATGGCCAAAGTTTAAACTGTTCCGGCTATTTCTTCTCCACTTTACACGCTGTCTTTAGCAGCCTTGGGTGACCATTAACATGCATGTTATATTTAAAGAAGGAAAAGCGTTATTTTCATACAGGTATTAGTGGTCACGTTATAAGGGGTATCGATAATACAGTTATAAAACGTTATTATAACGTTATCAATTAACGATATAAGTAACGATACTTTTTTCAATACTTGTAAAATATTATATAAATATTATACAAGTGTATTGCATCGCGCTGGGAATCGAACCCGAAGTAGCACAGACTATCAAGACATCCGTGTAGCTCTAGTACCCTACTAGACAAACTCTCATCAATTTATTCTGTCAAATATCGAAAAGAAATACAGTGTTAACAATACCTTTTACCGACAATATCATTGGTTATAAATACTTTTAAACTATCGCGTTGCATTGCGGGAATTAACGCGAAACGTACCTTTTTTTATTTATTTTGCTGATGTTTCGTTCGGGTTTCACCGAACGTGGTCCCAGCTTGACTCTGTCAAGTCTGTTGAGCAGTCAAGCTGGGACCACGTTCGGTGAAACCCGAACGAAACGTCAGCAAAATAAATAAAAAAAGGTACGTTTCGCGTTAATTCCCGTATGCATTAATTTAATAATATCATTGGTAACGTTATCTGATTTATCGGTAAATGGTTGGAAAAATACCGTTACCCAGCATAACGTTATCTTTGCTGATAACGTTAACGCCGTTTGACAGAATTAACGTTACCAGATTTTTAACGGTATTCCAAGCCCTGCTTAGGAGGCTCTAAAGGACTCGTATCCAGGGGGTTAAATTGTAAACAAAATCGATCTACTTACATCGTCTTCAGCAGCGATGTCTTCTTTGGGTTGTTTCGAGTCCTAAAAGACATGTAAGTATAAGTCAATCGTATTACTTCGTAAATCAAAGTCAATTTTTTTTTATTCAATGTAGCATAAATATATCACATAATGACGGTCATTATTTTTATTATTTTTTAGTGCTGAAGCTACCGATACTAGCGTTTCGCAACGACCACTGCTGACAATATAACATGTAATGCTTGCGAACGAGTGCCAAATCCAATTTACAGAAATAACTAACACTGAGTAGTCCGAGCTGACCAGTCCCTCCCTCCCAAAAAGGATTAAGTTAAACTATGACCATTATCTTTGGTCAACAATGAACCTATTGCAACTATAACTCGTAAATTATTATTATTTTATTTTTCCACCTTCTCAGTCTACCATCACGGTCAAAGTGGCCCTTCGAGTCTTGCGGCCCTGGGCTCTGTCTGCTTAGAGCCGCAATGCTATGTCCGCCCCATTAGGGATAAAGACATGATAGTCAATGTATGTATGTATGTATTTTTGGATTTTATACCCCCAAAAGCTTTTGTTAGTACACAAAAGCTTGGTAGGTAGACAGTTTTCTGATTATACAGGGTGTAACAAAATGTACTGAAACTATTTTAAGGGAGAAATGGAGAATTCAGTCCATGATACAGAACATTTTTCCCCAAGGAACATAATACTTATAGGGAATAACAAAGAAAATTGCCTCCTAATACAAGTTGATCCTAGTTTTTATGTAAAGCATAAACATTTTTTTATATTTCGAAATATGTTTTTTGAGAAAAGTTGTTGAGTATTACGGACTGAATCTGCCCTTAAAAAAGTTTCAGTATATATTATTAGACGTAATATTTCCTAAAAATCAATGTAGCAAGTGAGACTAATTATGGTTCCGTACCCAAAGGGTGCAAACGGGACCCTATTACTGAGACTCCGCTGTCTGTCCATCTGTCACAGGGCTCTATCTCTTGAACGGTAATAGCTAGACACTTGAAATTTTCACCGATTAAGTATTACTGTGGCCGCTATAACAACAAATACTAAAAGTAAGATAAAATTAAAAATTAAAGGGGGTCGTCATACAAAAAACGTGTTTTTTCAGCGTTTTAAAACGGAAGCGGTGGTTCGGAACCCTTTGTGTACAAGTCCGACTCGCACTTGCCCATTTATTTTTAAATCGTTTATATTGTTGGCTTTCTAAAATCCAAAAAGGACCTCAAAATGGTCATCTGACCATGTAAATACATACACCATCACGCCTTTATCTAACAGTCAGCCAGTCTATCTCTGTCACAAACTCTACTACTCTACTCTACACGTAGAGTTTGTGACAGAGATGAACTAAATAAAGATAAAGAAATCTAGTAGATGGGCGATAAGTATGGTATACCTTGTCCGCTTCTGTCTCTAGCGGCGCGTACCCCAGCGGGATGGCGGGCTTCTTGGCGGGCTGCTCGCTGGCCGACGAGGACTTGCGCTTCAGACGGTTCTGGATGAAGAAACATCGTTCTCAATAGGAGATATTACTGCAATGCTGTGCTGTATTGCAATTTGTGTTGCAATATTGTGTGGTTCCCGGCAGAGTAGAATAGGACCACTCCAAGTCTTCCCGTGGACGTCGTAAAAGACGACTTAGGAAATATAAGCTGAACAAAGCTTATAAACATCAATAAGACCTCTCCAACCCGTCTGGCCAGCGTGGAGAGTGTAGGCGAAATCCTCTGACTGCTCTGGCTGATATGGCTCTGGTAGTACAGAGAGGGTCGTGCTCCTGCAGTGGAGACTAGAAAGACCTGATGATGATGATGATGCTGACTGCAATATTCTGACCCCAGAGTGCAGCGTTAGCGCAGACCGTAAACAAATGTTCTACAAGTACATCGAAGTCGCAACTTTGCAAAATTATATACGTATTAGGTATTTAAATGGCCGTAAACACCACAGCACAGGTTTTAAATGAGTAAATAATAATAAAACTATTAAAATGAAATACTTTTATACTTCGATCATATATCCTATAGATGCACAGTTGCCGCCTAAAAAATGACACCGGAAAAACAGGCATAATACTATTATGCCTTGTTTCGCTGTCATTCGCTCGGTGGCCGCGCGCGTGACATTACGTCAAAGATGCCAAAGTGCGTGGTGAAAATACGGATTTATTTCCACGCTTATCTCAGTTACTTAAGGTTAAATTAGATTAAACTGTATGACACTTTAGAACTTTTTTCGCAATACTTGAAATGGTATACATCTACCTATGTACGTATTGACACGGAGACAATATTTTGTTTGATTTTGCAAGGAACTGTGCATCTATCAGTCGAAGCTTTTATAATAATTATTTGTTGCGAAAAAATATGCCATGTAGAATGACAGCGGATTGTTTACTGTATGTGCCAGTGGCGCCATCTGCGCCGAGTTTTGCGTAATATGACCTATTCAATACGGTAGTGTTGCGGGGTCAAAAATAAATTATTTTGTAATAATAAACGTTACAAAATAATGTCACTTGTCATTCATCATATCCATTTTGAACGTGATTTTAGATTTATTAAAATGCAGAAAAACTGATATTAATTTACTAATGACTCCAAGAAACTATAACGTCACGCCGTTCGTTTGTCATAGAACTCCCATAAAAAATATTTGTTTTGACGTTTAGAAAAAAGTATTTGTTTTTCTTAATGGCAACGAGAGGTTTTTAAATAAAATATTTTTATTTAACACATACAACTATAAAACTTACATCAGATAGCGCATTTTCGCAGAATGAATACTGTAACAATATAAAATATTATTAGGATTATATCAAAAGTTTCAAGAAAGTGTCTAGTATTCCGCTAGAGGTACTTTAGCAAAGCTTGCTACTAAACCGCCACTCGCTATAAACAACTATTTAACCAACAGCGGCTTCGTAGTGAGTATAGCTATTATACCGGGACATGTGGACCACCCAGGTCAGTAGCATAGGTCATGTAGTATAGGTTATGGTGCGCCGGTGTGATAGCTATACTCACTACGAAGCCGCTTTCGATAAAAAAGCTGTGTTCACTTCAATGCCACTAGCGGTAAAATATCAATAAAACGTTATTTTGCCGACAGCGGTTTATAAGCAAACTTTGCTAATACTCTAGCGGCATACTAGACACTTCCAAAATTTAAAGTTTGTAGAAGGTAGAGAGAAGGGAGAAGAAAGACTTTAAGACTTTAGGGAGGAGGGAGGAGGGAGGAGGGAGGAGGGAGAAGGGAGGAGGGAGGAGGGAGGAGGGAGAAGAAAGAAGGGAGAAGGGAGAAGGGAGAAGGGAGAAGGGAGAAGGGAGAAGGGAGAAGGGAGAAGGGAGAAGGGAGAAGGGAGAAGGGAGAAGGGAGAAGGGAGGAGGGAGAAGGGAGAAGGGAGAAGGGAGAAGGGAGAAGAGAGAAGGGAGAAGGGAGAAGGGAGAAGGGAGAAGGGAGAAGGGAGAAGGGAGAAGGGAGAAGGGAGAAGGGAGAAGGGAGAAGGGAGAAGGGAGAAGGGAGAAGGGAGAAGGGAGAAGGGAGAAGGGAGAACTTACTTTCTCGTTGGGCGTGTCGACTATACAGATGGAAGACAGCTCTCTCCTCTCCGGCTCGAAGGTGGCGTACAGTTGGTTGCGGAGCAGGTCGGTCGCCACTTGGCACTCGCTCAGCATCGTGTCGATCTCTTTGCTTTCCGCTGTTAAAAAAAAAACTACATAGTTTCATTTCTTCTTTTTGTTATAGAGTATTTATTTACACATGCGCACGAATGACGACTAAAGTCACGACCGCGCATGTCTACACGTTTGTGTATCGAGGCGAATAGTGCCCGCATATGTAAAATTACGATTAAGACCGAAGAAAAGATGGTCGGATGACATAATAAACACAGCTGGAAATAGTTGGATGCATACGGCCAAAGACAGGGAAAGATGGAAAGGAATGAAGGAGGCTTTTACCCATAGGGGGCCAGAACATAACAACAAAACAGAAAAAAAAATGATTATATTTTGCATGTTTATTTGTAAAGTTAAGTGGAAAATAAAGCGTATGTAATAATAAAAAATAATAATATTAATGTAACAAGTCGCAAGTGGCATTAAAAATATCTCGAGGTTTTCCGTGCTTCGGACGGCACGTTATGCCATAGGACCCAAATGTGATATTATAAAAAAATATTTTTAGCTCATCAAGTAGATTATTAATAAATATTGTATACTTATTTTTTCTTTTTTTTCTGATTAGCAACTAGTTACAAAGATACAGCGCATTAAAATTCCGCATGACGCCACGATTTTCACTTGACGGTGACGTCAATCACCCCCACTTCGAATCTTCGACGCGCTGTATCTTTCTGAATTTTCACTACTATACTTTGATAAATCGATAAATATGGGTCCGATATTTTTTGTATAATTTAACTGATGGACCCAATTTTCAGACCAAGTCCACATCCTTGTTATATTGTAGTCGTCAAGCTAGATGGCAGTGTTGGCCATTTACACACCCAAACAATAAAACAAGGTCGCGTGTTGACGACAGAATAGAATACAGTATGTGACAACCCCATTTTTATCCAACGGATGTCGTAAAAGGCGACTAAGGGAGATAGACAGAGAAAAGAACGGTCAGGAGCATCTGCGCAAAGACTTTTATACACACACACACACACACACACACACACACACACACACACACACACACACACACACACACACACACACACACGTCTTTATTCCTAACGTGGCAGACAGAGCATTTTTGGTATTGTGACTCTAAGCAGACAGAGCCCAGGTCCGCAAGACCAAAAGGCCACTTTTATCGTGATGGTGGGCGAGAAGGTGGAAAAAGGAATCAAAATAGTGACGGGTTGCTAGCCGCATCGCCTATTAACATGATTCGCATTTTCGCCCATTCCCTCAATGGTCTTTTACGATCTGCGCGGGAAGAGAAGCAGGTGGTACATTTTAAGTTTTCACTTTACTTTTCTCCTTTTTAGATTTTATTTTTTAGAGTTTTTGGTCAAAAAAAAATTCAAAAGAGCAACTGTGACATATTTGACGAAGTAGACCAAGAACATGACATACAACGCAAAGACATGACATTAATTGAATAATTTTAAATAAGAATGAATGTAGATAGATTTAGAGCATGTGGAATAATCCTGTTTTCCATAAATTATGTATAGGTGTTAAGACTGTAAGGGTCAGTTCACACGTAGCGCGCACGTGATAGAAATATAGAACTTGTTTACTAGACAAAAAGAGTGAAAGCGCGCTGCGCCTCGCTATGCAGCGCTACGCAGCGCGGCACAGCGGGCTGTCGCTGAAATCAGTATCTTTTTGTCGAGTAAACAAGTACTATATTTCTTCCAAAGTACGCGCTACGTCGCGTCCCGTCGCGTCTCGGTGGGAACTAACCCTTAATGTTATATGATGTAGGTCGCGTCATGTAAAAAGAACGCTGGAAGAAACTAAAGGGGGTGTGTTTGCGCATGGGTACTCTCGCGCACGAACTAGGCCTATTGTATTATTTTCGCTCGCGGCTTGGTATAATTGTTTATTGTTTTGAAAAACATATTAGTTATAATATTGTCGCGAACGAGATAGAATCTTCCCGAACAATATTCGCGAACGAATACTACGATAGAATGGTGCAAGCCAAATTGGTCCATATGTCTTGTGTCATAAAGTCTAGAGTTGCTTAACCATGTTTCACTCACACACATACCCAACGCCTGGATGCTTCGAAACACATTCGTCGACTATGTAGAATATTCGAGATAAGTGTGGACCTTTTTTGATGGCGCATATAAATAGCGAATCGTGGGTGCGCCAGTCAGTTCGATACGAGCTATCAAGGCGATCACTTCGAAGCGAAGGAAACCTACCTTAGTGCGACAAGTGGAAGTACCTGCGACTACCTTGGCGAGATACCTGGACCTCAGCTGCTACGCGACTTGGACCTTGGACGTTTGGAAGACCATCTTCACGTGTCAACCTAGGGTTCCGTAGTGAACAAAAACCCTCATACGAAATTTGGCGTTTCTCTCCAAATTCGAACCCCAGTTTCGTAACAATATCATTAAATAGATCGATATATCGCCTACTACGCAGCATGACCGCCAGCGTTCTTTTTACATGACGCGACCTGTACAATGATAAATAAATGAAATGAAATGCAGAATGAACATTACCTTCCAGCTTGGCCAGCTCGTCGTTGAGCTCTCTCTGAGCGTCCCCGAGCCGCTCATCCAGCTTGTACTTGATCCACGTCTCGTTGATCACGTCCGCCAAATGTTCCTCCAAAAACCTGATCACAATCATCATCATCAACAGCTTTCAAGTACCCACTCCTGATCACAATACATGATTTTATTATTAGACGTGCCCGACATATTTTTAAGACGATCAGAATTAGACCTTAACTCAATACCAATAGGGATATCTTGATTTTAGACGTGCACGAACATAATTTTAGACGTGACATATTTGTTACACCAAAATAACACTTACTGAGATACAAATAAGGTTCGACATATTTGCCTGCGCTCTACTTATTTTCAGAAGTTGATTTTAGACGTGCATGAACATGTTTTTAGATGTGACATATTTGTTACACCAACATTTCACTTACTACGACACAAATAAGGTTCAACACATTTTCCTTCACTCTACTTATTTTCAGGAATTGTGGCTAATCAGCTAATCACAGACTTTAATACATTAAATTAAGGTTCAATATACTTACTTTGCTCCAATCTCCCAATGAATGTCAAATTTTTAGACTTATTTGTTACAACAAAGGGAGACTTCACACAAAAAAAAATGAACATAAGTATAGGTACTAATGTAATATGCGATAAACGGGTATCTCGCGTAGAGTCAGCTACTGGCCGACATGTTTAGACCTCATCCGGAGGTCTTCCTCAGGACGAATATGACTTGAGACGCGCACACGATGATGTCCCAAGTCGCACTGATATAGTTACTGCTTTACTCTCCCTAATAATGTTAATTTTTACACGTACCTGAACATATCTTTAGGCGTGACATACTTGCTAACAAAAAAGAGACTTAAGGCCAAGCCAAATAAGGTTCAACATACTTTGTACCGCTCTCCCCGACGACGGCTGGTTTCTCGCCGTCGGTCTCCTCATCGTCCGAATCCGAGTCTGAGATCTCCACAGTCTCGGACGACACCTTCCGAAGGTCCAGCTCGAGTAAGGGAGTCAGTTCCTTGATGCCATTTACCAAACCCTGTAAAAGAGAAAGTCGAATCAAGAAAAAAAATGTAAAATGCGTTTTTGCTACGAGATATATGTAAGAGTGTAGCGGGGGCGAGGTGGTATGCCACGTGGGGAAGATGTCCCGCCAGGCATGGGGTTGCGGGGAATCGCGGCTCCACAGGTGTTTCATACGGATGTGATATGATGTGTGTGATGTAGATTATTACAATTTGACTACGTGATTACCCTATCGCTAATTTTAATTTTCTGTTTTTCCTAAAGGCTGACTGATAGAGAATGCATTAAGTTTCGCACCTTTTGTACCATTGTGGTCAATAAAGATTTAATAAATAAAAAAAAAATAAAAAAAACTATTGTATACGTATTTTTTCTTTTTTCTGATTAGCACACAACTACAAAGATACAGCGATTTTAAATTCCGCATGACGTCACGATAAAGTACGATTTTCACTTATTATATATTTATTCATAAGATAATTAAAAATAACAACATTAAACTAAAATTAATATGTAACTACATACGTATATAAAACTAAACTAAATAAAAATACTTAAATAACATTAAATAATATAAAAAATAAACGGGCAAGTGCGAGTCGGACTCGTACATGAAGGGTTCCGTACGACCGTACAATGTTTTAAAACGCTGAAGAAACACGTTTCATGTATGACGACCCCCTTTAATTTTTAACTTTATTTTATTTTTAGTATTTGTTGTTATTGTGGTCATAGTAATACATAATTGGTGAAAATTCCAAGTATCTAGTTAATGCCATTATGAAGATCGAGTTAAAAACGCTGAAAAAAACACGTTTTTTGTATGACGACCCCCTTTAATTTTTAATTTTATGTTACTTTTAGTATTTGTTGTTATAGCGTAATATCAGTAATAGGTCCCGTTTGCACCCTTTGGCTACGGAACCCTAAAAATGGAACCCAAATCGCTGCGCTCGCAGGGTAGAGTACCCAAGAGGCGGGCGGCATTTCCACGTTGAATGGCTAGGCTTAGCCTTTGGCTAAAATGCGCGGCAGCCCTTGGATCCCCTGAGGCACTTTATTTATTGAGCGAGCGAGCGAGCGAAGCGGCTCAGTTTCGAGATTCGCCAAAAATGCTTTTGTCCGTCTGTCTGTCTGTGTGTCGGTTTGTTCTCGCGTACAGGTCGCATTTCTCAACTGTTTTTGTGAAATTTTATTAACCTGTATAATAATAATTAGTATTTTGTTGACCAAATTTGTCAAAAAGTGAACCAATTTAAAAACTATTGATTCTATCGAAACGAAATAAAGGAGAAAAAGATGCGGCTCAACGATTTCTATCAGGAAAACGTAAAAGCCGATCGATACTTATGGGGAAAATTGAAATTTTTGTGAGTTTTTGTAAAAATGTAAAATTTTGACTTATAAATGTATGTTTTTTATGTTTACAGGTACTATTTTTGCCGTACTCTGAAGGAAAAGCAGCACACGTATGCAGGACCGCCGCCGGAGTGAATCTACAGCGACAGATCGGGCACCAGACATGCAGACAATGAGTAAAAAATCGATTTTTCGCAAAATAGTATAGGTATAGGTTATTATTATATATTAATTTTATTATTATTATACAGGTTCGATAATTATACAGAATTTTTCTGTCCATTCAGTTTTTGGATAAAAGCTCCGGCTCTCCCACTCACCGAACGAAGCATAGAAGTGGTGAAGCTACTACTCAGACGTCGATTTTCTGTGAGAGTGTGGTACTTCCCCGGACGAGCCGGCCCATTCATGCTACTAGCAAAACTGAGTTTTGCCGGTAGCATAGCTCTACCACAACTAAAACTCGCCTTGTCTCAGGGCGAGAGCGGGAGAACACACACGCATTGACGTGTGCACGGATGTATAGTTTCGTTTGTGGTAGTGTATGCATAAATGATACTCCGCTTCTATGGAGTGCCATACCTGTGACGTAAGGATGATGATGAGCATGTATGTATTTACCTTCGTCCTCTCAGCGACCGCCGCGGCACAGTTCAGGCAAACTTTATACTTCTTCTTCTTGTTCGCGTCGAAGTAGGCTCTGGCAGCCACGTCGGCCGCCACGTACGTAGTGTACGCGCCGCTGCGGCACGAAGGGTTGATGCACTTGTTCGATTCCGGTTTCTCTTCGATTACTACTTCTGAAACATAAGATAATAACAAGTAGTTATAAAAAAACAAAAGTTTATTTAGCCAGGCAAATAAAAAAACCCCAGGCTGTCAAAAACGCCATCTAGTGACTTGATATCCGTAGCGCCATCTATTATTTGCTAGAGAAAGCCCTGACTTTCAAGCGTTAACTCCCAATAACTTTTAAACAGCTGAACCGATTTTCATCAAACATAGCTAAGAACCACCGCAAGGGAACACGCTTTTACATGAAAAAAGCCGCATCGAAATCGGTCCATCCGTTCGAGCGCTACGATGCCACAGACATTAGCGACAAACTTATAACACCCCCCTTTTTTGTCGGAGGTTAAAATTAAATAATACAAATACACTATCATAGCTGCATGACTAGTATATTACCCGTTTAGTTCCGGGTTAGAATAGGACCACTCCATCTCTTCCTGTGGATGTCGTAAGAGGCGACTGAAGGACTAAGCACAAACATCTCGTGCTACAATTGTATTCCCAAGGAGGGTTAACGTCGCGCCGCGGCCGGTTGTTAAACTTTTCGCACAAATACATTCCCAAAGTAATTATTAATTATTTGGCGTTAACTTAATTCTTAGTATAATCTCAAACCCTCGTGGTTTTTCTATGCTAAGTCAACTGATTGTTTTGTAAGATCTTTCATGTGATAATAAAAAGAAAAAAAAAAAAAAAAAAAGAGGGTTGACGTCAGGCCGGTCGTAAAACTATAGCTAAATCATTTAAACTGTTCCGGCTATTTCTTCTCCATTTTGCAAGGTCTTTGGTGACCATTGACGTGCATGTTATATGTGCAGAAGAAAAAGCGGGAAAGCGCACCCCGGGCTCCGAAGCAGCACAGATGAGGATGCAACCGGGAACGCGCTTAGTCGAAAAAAACACTTAATAGCTGACATAGCTTTTTGGGTCTTGCCGCTCTAAGCAGACAGAGCCCAGGGCCGCAAAACCCGAAGGCCACCTTTAAGTAACGATTTGACGTCAACAGTTGTGTAAAATGAAAACATAGGTACTATTGTCATGCACGAACAAACACTAGAGGACTGACAACGTTCATAATTTAAATCGTAATTCAATTTTTTAGTTTAAATGTTGAGAAGAAAAAATTACATTTGACGGATTCAACCACGGGAAATTGTTTCAGTTGGGGTTTGCTTTAAATTGTTTTCAAATAGACTTTAGTGGACTTTATATTATTAAATTGGTGCAGTATGGTGTTATAAATGCTCGTGCTCATGAACAATATGTAAAATTGTTAAAATGGACAGTCATAGTACGGCTGTAGCATGGCTCCAAATATGGCGGAGCAAACATCCACCTCCTCCTGATTTCATTCAACCATCGGTTTTAACTAGATCTTTATAATGGCATTAACTAGATACTTAAAATTTTCACCGATTTACTTTACTAATATACCTAACAAGAAATACTAAAAATAAGATAAACTTAAAAATTAAAGGGGGTCGTCATACAAGAAACGTGTTTCTTCAGCGTTTTAAAACATTGTACGGAGGTACGGAACCCTTCATGTACGAGTCAGACTCGCACTTGCCCGTTAATTTATTTTTTATTGGGTTTACAGTCCTATAGTATTTGTTTGTTCGTAGAAAATGAACGCTTACACCGCCATCTTTCCGAAATTAAGCGGCACCACTACGAAACTACCTTCTTTCAAACTAGTAGCTCCATCTATCTGCAACATTCAAACTAAAAATCGAATTACTTCAGTTCTTCTTCTTCAGTTGTCAGTCCTCTAGTATTTGCTTGTCCGTATTTGGAGATAATAAAGTTGTGTACATACCGTTAGCTATAAACGGCACGTCATCATCGTCAGAATCCAGGTTGAATACTTCCGAACTCCCACCAGCTTCGGGCTTCGTCGACTCCGATTTAGCCTAAAAAATTGTTACTGTCAAGGTGCTGGTCGCCTCAAACGATAGTTAGGCTTGAAAATACGTCCGTCTCTGTCACAAACCCTGCGTGCGACAGAGATAGCTGAAGCCGTCGCGGGTCACGTGTCTCTGTCGCACGTAGGGTCTGTGACAGAGACGGACTGAACCCGTCGCGGGTCTCCGCTTAACGCAGTTTCAAGCCTTAAGCGGGAATTAGAATGTATAAAATATAATTAGCTATCTATGCTTGTAGCTTATCCTTTTTTACCTTACAGGGTGATTTTGAACTTCGTAGCTATATGCAAGCAAAGTACTCTTTAAGCGAAATAAACAATACATATTCTGTCATACGCATCTTGTTTCTCAATCTTCCATTGTAATGTCGCCGCACTCACCGCCCGCTACCGAGCTCATGGCGAGCAGCGGGCGGCGAGCAGCGAGGCAACGACAGCGCGGATACGAAAGTCAGTAGGTTAATCGTTTATTAGAAATTTGGGGAAAAAAATTACAAATAATTAGTCTTTTATCTTACGATTTTGTGTTCCATTAGTGATTCTGATTCTAGGATTTCAATATAGCTACATAATAGTATATTACAAAATCAACATGTATAATTCCACTGCTGGACTAAATACCTCTCCCAATGGAGGATATGCCCATACAATAACCACGCTGGGCAGGCGTGTTTATTGTATTTTAAGCAAAATGTTGAAAACACATGACATATTAAACAAATCAAAAACGAATGTCATACATACTCGTATGTAAACAAATCTCAAATCCAACAGCATAGCTACCTAAATAAAATTTTAACACTCAACTAACTGAACGAAATATTAAAATCCAGTCAAATCTAACTATCTAGCATAGCATACACGTAGGTAAATAAAAAAAAACCTTTATCTCTACCTAAACAAAGTCAGCCCCGTCCGCTGCGCCAGTTTTTGAACGTAGCATTGTTAGAAAACATAATAAACAAACTTATTTGCTAGGCGAATTAAAAAAAACCATCTGTCAAGAACGTCATCTAGTTATGAGAAGCGGAACTACCGATACGGCTTGATATCCGTAGCGCCATCTATTATTTGCATTAGCGTCAAACTTATAACACCCCTCTTTTTTGCCGGGGTAAAAAGGGGCTTGGCCAAATGTTTTGTCGAGCAAATACACTTGAAACTGTTTGCCGCAGTGTGGAAAACATCCCCGCGTTCGTCTGAGAGCGGGAAATCGTTCATTTCATGTAAGATTTCGACGCAGACAGACATTTCAAATGTGAAGTTTTGTCACAGGTATGGCACTTAATAGAAGCGGAGTATCATTTATTATGCATACACAACTACAAACGAAACTATACATCCGTGCACACGTCAATGCGTGTGTGTTCGCCCGCTCTCGATCCGCGACAAGGGAGGACGGGGGATAGGTGCGGGGACGGGGAACGAGACGCATTTTGCAAAGGACCTTAGGAGATTCCTTTCTGTATGAAATACTCTTATTAATTCTGTGGTTTTGTTAGAAAACTTTATTTACTGAAAATCGCAGCGGACCGAAAATGTTTTTAACAATGTTCAACAATGTTGGTAAAAATATGGGGCAGCGGACACGGCTTACAAACTTTGTAGCATTATCCGCCAAATCCAAGTTGACATCTAGTAAAATGACAATCTTATCTGTCAATGTCAATTTAAATTGGTCGGATAGTGGTCTAAACCTCGTATTAAACTTAGTCCATCTATTGTAATAAGAACAGTAAAACCATTGACATAAACATTTAAAAACTTGAAAAATCGATGGCATAATAGGACATATTACGCAAAACTCTGCGCAGTTGGCGGCACTAGCACATACAGCAAACAATCTGCCGTCATTCTACATGTCATATTTTTTCGCAAAAAAAGTATTTAATTTTAATAGTTTAATTATTATTCACTCATTCAAAACTTGTGCTGTGGTGTTATGGCATCCAATTTATTTATTTATTTAAAAACTTTATTGCACAAAAATGTTGTACAAGTGGTGGACCTAATGCCATATGGCATTCTCTACTGGTCAACCATAATACCAAGCAGAAAATATGTGTGGCTGGCCATTTAAATACCTAGTACCTACATAATTTAACAAGTTTATTGCGACTTTGATGTACATGTCAGTGTCAAACATTTGTTTACGTTCTGCGCTAATGCTGCACTCTGGCGGCAGAGAATTTCAGTAACATCTACTATTAAGTAAATTAATCAATAGCCAATGGACATTCACTTATAAATCTTACCTCAACAATTTTTGGTAGATTATCATTTCTCTCTGAAGTATTTGCCGCTTCTTCGATTTTTGACTGGACAAATGAGAGAGATGAGAATTTTGTACATAATGCGATTTACTCAGGGTTGCTACACACATATCAGGGTCGGCATTAATAGGCACAGCCGGGCGGTAAAATCGAACATACGTAAATGAATGTTCGGGGGAAAAGGCGATATAATAGGGATGATGACTGGGTACGAAAATGATTATTCTAACTAGCCCGTTAGTTAGATTATCCAAAAATAATGTACCCATATTTTTCAGTTTATCAAAAAAGTAAAAACTCACAAAGATACAAAGTATCGAAGTTCCAGAATCCCCACTCTGGAACTTCGACTTGTGACGTCGCCGATGTATAAAAATCGTACGAAAGCGTGACGTCATGCGCAATTTAAATGCGCTATATTTTCATTATTTATTGTTTCTCAGAAAAAAGAAAAAAAAACGTGTACAATATTTTTTAATAATCTAACCGAGGGGCCAAAAATATTTTTTAATTCATCATGCGTATTGATTCGGGTCGGCTTTTGTATTCTACAAATATTGCCGAACCGACCATGCCGGCCTGTATAAGGGTTGGATCACATCTATCAGCACGGAACAGCACTTCCTATGCTGATATCTTTTCCTGTCGCTCAAAAGCGTCATTTGCTAGAGCGAGAGAGAGCGACGGAACGCTGCAGCAGCCGGTGCTGAAGCGTTCCGTCGCTCTCTCTCGCTGATAGGATAGCAGCATAGGAAAGTGCTGTTCCGTGCTGATAGATGAGATCCAACCCTATGTGTGTAGCAACCCTCAAATTCATACATACAGAGTGAATTAGAACCTCGTGTTAAGAAAATTAAGGAAAGTACTCTTTAAGCGAAATAAAAAATACATATGACAAAATATACAGGGTCAAACAAAATATACTGAAACTATTTCAAAGGTGAATTCAGTCCATGATACTGAACAACTTTTCCCAAGGAACGTACATATCGAAATATGAAAATTATTTTTTGGCCTCCCATACAAGTTGACCGATCAGCCGATCTGAGTTTGTATGGAAAGCAAAAAAATCTTTTTCATATTTCGGTATATGTTCCTTGGGGAAAGTTGTTTAGTATCATGGACTGAATTCACTCTTAAAATTGTTTCAGTATGTTTTGTTACACGTTATATAGTTTCATTTTCACTCTGTATTAGTAAGCATATTAAAATCGAGTAGAAACAATACTCACTTCTTCATATGGTAGTTTCGGCTCCTCCTTCTTGTCACCAGTTTCTTGGTCACTCTTCTTTTTGTTAACTTCCTGAACATCTGGAGAAGAGAGAATTACATTTGACGCAATCAACCACGACGTGGCGAGTTTTTGGCGAAAAGTCAATGGGTTCAGTTTGGGTTATCTTAAAATTGTTTTTCAAATAGGTTTTAGTACACTTTATAATATGAAATTGGTGCAGTTTGGTGTTATAAATGCTCGTGCTCATGAACAATATGTGAAATTGTTAAAATGGACAGTCATAGTACGGCTGTTGCATGGACGAAATATACAAGAGAACTGTCAACCTTCATACTTTGAAGCGTAATACGATTTTTAATTTTAAATGTTGTAGCTAGATGGAGATACTAGTTCGAAAGAAGGTAGTTTCGTAGTGGTGCCGCTTAATTTCGGTAAGATAGCGGTATAAGCGTTCATTTTCTACAAACAAACAAGCGCCATCTCTGATTTTTCGAGAATAACTTTACCCTAAGTACCCAGCATCCTTTGTATAGCTAGCGGGCGAGATAGTAGCGACATCTAGATATTATACAGGATTTTAGCTTTCTAGCTGAGTTAAGCTTTTTTGTATAGGGTTGGCTACGAACAATAATTCAATAATGGTAAATAATCCCGAAAAAAACATTTTAATATTGTACCTCACCGCTCGTGGCGTTGACCGCGGCTGTGTCGGTTGAGCAGCCGCTTCGGGGAGCTAGCTGCTTGACCGACATGACGCGTACGTGACCTTGTCGCGACCAATCGCATGCATCTATGTGTGCGTTCGAGTGTTTCGTTGTAATTACTGTTCGTTTGTTTGCGTAAATGGAATCAGAATTGAAGCGGTGAATGTAGGAGCGTTAGGTATCTAGAGAATTATATGTCGATGAGGGTTGGGTTTAACAGTCCACTTGTATTAGGTCGTCCATGATCCATACAAACTTTTGCATTTATAATATTAGTAGGATGTATAATTACCATCCTCAGATGAGCTCTCCAGATCTACCACACCAGTGTCACCGGACACTTCAGCAGTTTTGATCATCGGAGGTTTCGCTGTGAACAGTATTTACTTTATTTTTTTATTTATTTTATTTTATTTATTAAGGTACAATCACAGATAACAGAACTACTTAATTTATAGTACTTATATCTAAGACCAATACTATTCTGAAATCCTACAAAAGACTGTACACGACACTACAGAGAATATTAATACATGCAAGCAAATAAACAATCAATCAAACATGAATCTTAATATATATAACTCAAAGGTGACTGACTGACATAGTGATCTATCAACGCACAGCCCAAACCACTGGACGGATCGGGCTGAAATTTGGCATGCAGGTAGATGTTATGACGTAGGCATCCGCTAAGAAAGGACGCGAGCGAAGCCGCGGGCAAATGCTAGTCAATAAATATAACTTCTAATTATTTACTCTCAAACCGATAACAGTTTAAATTTATTAATATGCGATAGACGAGGAAAGATGTAAGCCGTGTGGTTCCCGGCAGAGTAGAATAGGACCACTCCATCTCTTCCTGTGGTTGTCGTAAGAGGCGACTAAAAGACTAAGCACAAACATCTCGTGCTACAATTGCATTCCCAAGGAGGGTTTACGTCGGGCGGCCGCCGGTCGTAAAACTTTTTGCACAAATACATTCCCAAAGTGGGTTGACGTCAGGTAGGCGGCCGGTCGTAAAACTATAGCCAAATCATTTAAACTGTACCGGCTATTTCTTCTTCATTTTGCAAGGTCTTTGGCATCCTTGGGTGACCATTGACATGCATGTTATATTTGGAAAAGAAAAAGCAGAAAAACGCACTACGGGCTCCGAAGCAGCACAGCTGAGGATGCAACCGGGAACGCGCTTAGACGAAGAAGAAGAAGAAAGAGAGTAGGCACATACCTTCTGCTGACAACAGCTGCTTCAGAATACTGGCGGCTACATCCGTCTCATTGTCAGACGTGTCAGACAACTTGACTGTCTCTATGTCTTTTGTTTCCTCTTTTGGGACTGCAGACTGGTAAAAAACATAGCTTATATACCGACAAGGCAACAGGAAGGGTCGACATTTTGTTTTATTTATTAAATTTTATTACAAAAATATCAGGAGGACTTAAGGCCTAAGAAAAAGAGGCCCTTTTTAGGGTTCCGTACCCAAAGGGTGCAAACGGGACCCTATTACTAAGACTCCGCTGTCTGTCCGTCTGTCACAGGGCTCTATCTCTTGCACCGTAATAGACACTTGAAATTTCACCAATTATGTATTACTATGGCCGCTATAACAACAAATACTAAAAGTAAAAAATAGTTAAAAATTAAAGGGGGTCGTCATACAAGAAACGTGTTTTTTCAGAGTTTTTACCATGATCTTTATAATGGCATTAACTAGATACTGGAAATTTTCACAGATGATGTATAACTATGGCCGCTATAATAACAAATACTAAAAATAAAAAAAAGTTAAAAATTAAAGGGGGTCGTCATACAAAAAACGTCTTTTTAGCGCTTTAAAAAATTGTGCGGAGGTACGGAACCCTTCATGTACGAGTCCGACTCGCAGTTGCCCGTTTATTTTTCTTATCTAATATATCTTTATACATTTTTTCTTCTACGCTGGTCTGGGAAAAAGAAAAACCTAATAATGTACCAGCTGCTTCAGATCGTCGATCGAGGGACTGGGCGAAAATGCTAATCATATTAATAGACAATGCGGTTAGCAACCCAACACTATTTTGATTTCTTTTCTACCTTCGCGCCCACCATCACGCTAAAAGTGGCCTTTGGGTCTTGCAGCCTTAGGCTCTGTTTGCTTAGAGCCGCAAGACCCGAAATGCTCTGTCCGCCCGATTCGGCTTGAAACTACGTCAAGCGGACGTCCCAGACGGGTTCAGTCTGTCTCTGTCACAAACCCTACGTGCGATAGAGATAGCTAAATCCGTCACGGGTCACGTGTCTCTGTCGCACGAAACGTTTGTGACTTAGGAATAAATACGTGATAGAGAGTGTATGTCACCGCTAATTTACGAAACCTCTAGTTGTTTGGCATTACAGCTCGGTTTTGTTAAACAGCCGAATATCGTTCAGCTGGATAGTTTAAGATTGCGCAACGTGTTACGTTCATTCAAACCGCTGACCACGTTTTCAGACGGCTAGCGGTTTTGTAAAACAGTAGCGGTAATCCGCTGTTTGACGAAATCGTTAAACAATCCAACTGCGACACATGCATGATAAGGATTTGGTGTAGGGTTACCATAATAAAATATAACTGGGGGTCTATAAGAATACAGATTTTTCGACATTAAATTTCATTTCCCAGACAACTATTCCATTTTATTTTGGTTATTAGGTTTGCCCTAACCTAGTAAAATTGATAGAACTTTTCTAGCGTTAAAGTTTCTAGCGTGAACGTTTCTTAGCGTAACAGCGTTTATCGAACGCTATCGTCTATCACTATCTCGCTCTACCTAATAATAATGAGCGGATGGTATTAGTCCATTGTGCGATACAAACTTTATCCGGGTTTATCGACGGTGCCATGCTAAGGCTGCAGGTCTTTTCAAGTCTCCACTGCAGGAGCACACCCTCTCTGTACTACCAGAGCCATGTATTAGCCAGAGCAGCATGGAGAGAGTAAATCCTTTGGATTTGGCCTACACTCTCCACGTTGGCCAGACGGGTTGGAGAGATCTCTCTGATGTTGATAAGCTTTGTGTAGCTTGTGTTTCCTAAGTCACTTTCTAAGACATCCACAGGAAGACTTGGAGTGGTCCTATTCTACTCTGCCGGGAACCACACGGCACATTTACAAGGCAAGTATTTTTTTTAGAGAAATCCTGATTACCTCTGTATCATCAGTCTTAACCTCAGTGGTGGCCGTTACCGCAGAGGCTTCTCCAGGTATTGCAGCGTCATCAGGGACCTTGGCGTCCTCGGTACTCGCTTCCATCTGCAACAGTTTTCAATATACTTAATCCAGTTAGATGGACTACTGAGACCGTGCTTGGTTCTTCTGTGCTGCTTTGGAGCCCGGGGCGGGGTGCGCACACCCGCTATTTCTTCTCCAAATATAATATGCATGTCAATGGTAATTGGTAACCTAATTATGACAAAGACCATGCAAAATCGACAAGAAATAGCTAGAACATTTTTAATAAATTGGCTAAGTAGGTATAGTTTTAATACCGGCCGCCTGCCTGACATCAACCCACTTTGGGAATGCATTTGTCCAACCGTTCTTTTACAACCCACTCGACATAGAAACAAAAAAAATGTTACTCAAACTTTTTTGTATGTTATATTTGATATACCTTTTACACATACAAATTGTAGCCTATGTCACCTGGACAAAAATGACGAATCGATTGACATCTCATTTGTGTAAATTGGATAAGCGGTTCGGATGCTACGCTAAAACAGACATACATATCCACATACATACATACGTCAGAGGATCTGACCAATGTCGCTGGAAAGCGCTGGATGCAGGCCGCTCTAGATCAGTCATTTTGGAAAACCTTGGGAGAGGCCTATGTCCAGCAGTGGTTGTTATGCAGCTGAAATGATGATGCATACATATATAGACTGCTAAAATCATTACCCTTTCTTTTGGCTTTGCCGTAGTCGGGTAAATAATCTCAGCCTCCAAAGTGGCACAATGAGGATGCAACCGGGAAAACACTAAGTTAAGAAGGTGCAACAAACTTACATCATCACCCTTCGTTCCATCCTCTGCAGTAGTGACGGTGGTTAAAGCAAAGTTGAAGTCTTTCTCCTGCTCAGGAGTCTTCTCTTCTTTATCCATCTGTTCGTCTTCTTTGTCAGGTTGCATGTTTGATTCTTCAGAGTGTTCCACTGTCATTTGATTGCTGCTTTCTGGAAATAGTAGTAGGTTTCAGTTTGCATCTTTGAAATGTGCATTCAAGAGTGCACCTCTTGTCCCTTCAGCCACTATAAGCAAGATAAGGATTTTTGATGGAGAGTATGAAAAAGTGACGAAAATTCATATAAAATTTGTAAAAATACTCAATACTTGGATTTCTTATCTCTCAAACATGTTATACAAATAATAGCATTGTAGCATTTGCTGTCATGTTTTATTAGATGTCCAATCATCTTCCCTCTTCTATTTTCAATAGTTTTTAAAATATTTCTTCTCTCTTCCACTCTTTCTAGCACCTTCTCATTGCTTATTCTATCCATCCAGCTTATTTTCTCCATTCTCCTCCAGCACCGCATCTCGAATGCTTCTATTCTTTCTCTATTTATTCAGATTAATAGTAGAAGGAAAAATAAAAGGGAAACAAGGAAGGGGAAGACCAAGGATGAAGTTTTTCCAACAAATTAAGGAAGGGTTAGGTCATACCAAGACATTAAAAAGATGGCAGAGAGAAGAGAGGAATGGAGGCATCTCCACTGAACTCTACCGACAAGAGCAAGCTCTTAAATTAAAGAAGAAGCATTTGTTGATAAGAGATGATGAACAGGATATTCATTAGTGTTTTTGGGTGACGTCACGGACACTGACGTCTGTGGGCGGCATAGAACAAGTGGTCCCGTGTTTCACTTTCAAAAATATAGAAAAAGTTACCTTTTCGACCTCAAGTGCAGTTTAGCAACCAGTGATTGTTGAAATTGGCCTTCATCTTACAGACTTACACTGTGAGTTTGAGGCGGTGAACCTACTGTATCGCGCACCGTCGCGGAGCGCGGTTCAACACACTGACGCTCCCGCGCGTTGACGCGATGTCAGTGTGTTGGACTAGGGCACTAGGCGTGTTTTCTATACAAATTGAGATACTTGCATACAATGTTAAAATTTGCCGTCTCGCGCTACGCGACGGCGCGCGGTGTAGTGGGATCACCGCCTATGAAACAATACATCACCAAACGTTTTTCAGAACTTACCATCATCCGGATCAAAGTCTTCATCGTCTTCTCCTTCCTCATCCTCATCACCACCCTCACTGCTTCCCTCAGCATCTTCAACAACCCTAGAGGACTCCGCCAACAGCCCCAAAGTGTCTTCCATTTCTGGCACTTCATCAGTCGTATCAGGTATTTGATCCTTTTGTTCATCTTGTTTGTCCATTACTGCTTCTTTGCCAGCAGAAATGTCTGATTGTGTTTTGGATATAGAAGGTTGATCAATTATCGGTGTTATATGAGAATCAACTGTGGGTTCTTTAGATTGGTCCAATGTGGGTTTAGTTTTCGGCTCTTCTTGTACTGTATTTGCTAAATCTTTGGATGTAGATGGTTGGTCTAATAAAGGTGAAAGTTTTGTTTCTGCATCAACTGAATTGATTGCATCTGTGGATGCAGGTATTTCTACCAATGCTTGCATATTGTCTGATTCAGAATCTTTAACTAGATGATCAGATGACAACGTTGATACTGAATTTTCTTTAATATTTACATCTGTAGATGAAGATGGTTGTTTAAATGTTTGTGTGACTGTTGTGTCTTTATTTTCGGTATCACCTGTAGGTTGTTCAGTTTCAATTTTTTGCTCTACTGTTGGTGTAGTTATTGGTTCTATGTTATCAGATAGTTTACAATCTTTTGATGATTGCTCTAAGCCTGACTTTTGTTCCAATACTGGTGTGGTTGTTACTTCTATATTTTCTTTTTGTTTGACATCTGTTGGTGTATCCTTCGCATCTGATTTTGTATCCGAAATTGGCGTTTCTATATTGTCTTTCGTAGTTTCATCAGTAGTTGTCAATATGACATTTTCTACACTTTTTTCACCAAGTTTCTCTAAGGTTTCTTTGGCAACAGGTTCTAAGGCCTCAGAGGAAATTGGTTGCAAATCACATGAATCTTTGATTTTGTGGGATGTGGTATTTACAAGGTTGTCTGGTGATTTTTGATAAACTTTTTCATAACTTTGTTTAATAAATTCTTTTTCTGAAAATTCTATGGTTTGGTCTTTTTCTAAATTTTTATTTATTAGTGGTTGAGAGGTATCCTTTTCAGAAGTATTAATTTCTTCCACTTCCATTGAAGTTTCTACAATAGGTGCGGCTTTAGGTTCATCGTTTGTTGAAAGTTTAACGAGTTTCGGAATTATTTCAGCCTTGTTTTTTGTTTCTAATGTTTGCGATTTGACTTTTTTCTCAATTTTATTTACCGAGTCAGAAAGATCACACATTTCTATATCATTTTCAGAGTCTTGTTCGTTATTAGTCATAGAGATAACATTACTCATTTCAAGGCCTCCATCTTTGGCTGTAGATTCCGAAATACTGTCCGTTATTTGCTGATCTATCATTTCTATCCCATTATCAAGTATTTTGGCATCAATGTCTTCTTTAACACTATTTGTTGGTTCTGCAATATCAGCACCTTCATCTTTTTCAGTCAAATCAGAGATGTTGTCATCAATTTTTTGGGTAACAATTTCCATTTCATTGCCCTGTGTTTTGGATGCTGTATTTTCTTCGCCTTCAACACCTACATTTTTTTCAGTTAATGCCGAAATATTCTTAGTTGATTCTTGATCTTTTCTTCCTATTTCATTATCGAATACCTTTAAATCAATGTCTTCTTCTAAACTATTAATTTGTTTACTAACATCAATAATTTCTACATTTTCATCACTTTTTTCATTGTCCGAGTCGAAATCATCTAAACAGTCAATTAATTCTTGGGTAGGTATCTCCAACATCATATCCGGTCTTTTCAGTCCATGTTCAAACTTCGTTTTTCCTTCTAAAATGGAATCATTCATGGTGCTTGAAAGGAGGCTACTTTCATTTACCATTTTAACACTTTCGGTAGATTCATCTAGATTAATGCAATTAGCATCACTTTTGGTCTGTTCTTTTGTTGAACTAACCGGAGTACATTCATCTATTTCATTACTATCATTTAATTTGGGTTCGTCAATGCTCACTACAAGATCTGTATTTTTTTCTTCTGATTCATCAATTATCTCAGAACTCTCTTTTAAACTTTCTTCTTTATGTACATCAGTTATTTCATTTCCAATAAGCTTATCAATATCATCTAAAATCATTTTAGACGAAGAGCTTTCAGATTCTTCTAAAATGTCTTTATCAACTTTGTTATTATCTTTAACTTCCGAGGTACCCAGATTAAGATCCTGACTGTTGGTTACTTCTAAAGCATTTTCCAAATCTTTTACAGCAGCAACTAATGATGTTGATGGATTCTTTGATTCAGAGTCTTTTGATTTCTCATCATTAATCATCTCATCATCCTCATCTTCCCATCTTAACTGCATTTCTTCACTGTTACAGTCATCATCATCGTCAAATTCTGAGTTTTTATTTAATTCACATTGATTTAGAGGCAAATTGCTAGTTGTATCTTCATCTTCAGTATGTTTAATGTCAACAGTTTTAGTATTATAATCATTGCTTTTTTTTGTTTCTACATCTCCACAATCTTTGCCAACTTCATCAGGAGGTTTTGACTCAGCTGTGGTGTCAGTTGGTTGTGGTGGAGATTTTGGTTTGTCGTTGTTGGTGGCAAGTAGTTCCTGCTCGTTGGAACTCATATTACTGCAAAAATATAAATACAACTGTAATCTAAGCAAGAATTAACATCTCTTTAATAAAATGTTAAACTTTGAGGTATATTTTGCCATGTGTTTATTGTTTTTTATGTACCTGCCAAAGGTGAACCTCAGTATCCCAATTATAATCATGAGATAAAAGGTTGACAATTTATATGAGATGCTAGCTACACTTGTGGTGGTTTTGTAGTTGGCTCTGAGGCACTGGTATGACTCTCCATTGATTCAGAGTAACATATATACCTACTACTACTACAAACGAAACAATTTATCTGTACACACGTCGATGTGTGAGTTTTATACTTAGGGTCGCACCGCAGAATTATTTTAATACTCACCTACTAACGAGTTTGACATATTTACGATTATATTTTTCCATACCGGAAGATTTGCGAACACTATGACGTAAAAAATATTCTTTTTTATATGTATTAAATGTTACAGGAAAGTCGGAAACAGCTACATAATATCACTTCACAAATATTTTTCATTATGTCCATTGTCCATTTCACCATTAGTTCACTTTACTGATTATTATTGAGTCATTTATAATGTAACGCACTTATTTCACTAATTCACTATTGTAATATAGTAATTTGCATATTCGGCACAAAACTATACGGTAATTATATGAATAAATTCAATAAAAATGTTTATCACGCTTATACGAACAGCATGTCAAGTTGTCATTGTCAACAATGGCATTTAGCACTGATTACCTGTGAGCGAGGCCTTCTCGCTCTTGTGTATCTCCCGCCAATGCGAGAGAGCGAGAAGGGTATATATATCAAGATGGTTGCTGGGTAATAACGTGAAATTATATTGTTGCTTTGCTTACCTGTTTTCATCATTTGGAAATGTATGAAATATACGTTCTTTAGAGTATTGGGTGGATAAACAATTATTATACGCGCACCTTCTCACCATGATGGTTACTATTGGTTGACAGTTCTCAAGACAACACACGTCGTGTATTGCGTGCGGCTAGTAATTAAACCCTGGTTTGGAGCCGTCAAAGCTCACAAAGTGCGGGGGAGAGGTGCGGGGACGCCAATTTGCGGGAGACGCTGTGAGAGACCATTCTGTTTGACTCTTATGTATTCTGTGTCTGAGGTTAAAGGTAGAGCCAGAGAATTATTTTCAGCTTATACCTACAAGCCACGTATTGAAGAGCTAATACATCCATCCGGTCGGGCTGGCGCAACAAATGAAATATGTCTGGTGATAGGCTTGCACCAGGGATCGTCACTAAGCCCATATTTGTTACTCTTGGTATTGGCCACTTTGACGTCTTTGTGTCACAATGGAAAAGACTAAAAAGTATATTATATAGATAACAAGACCCAGAACAATTTGAAAAAGGCAATTTTCCCAAACCTGGCTTGAGATTGAACCCACAACCTCTGGATTTTTTGTTTTTCGTGTGTAAGTGGCCGACACTGGTTTCAGATTTTTTAAGCTGCCTAAAGACATCTTGCTTAACACTTCGACTGCTGAAAAATGCACCGTGTGTTTTGCGAAAATGAAAACACATACAGTGCGTTTTCAGCGGGCGAAGTATTTATATCATAACGACTTTCATACAATGATGACAGCCGGGACCAACGGCTTTACGTGCCTTTTGACGCACAGAGGAGCTCAATAATTTTTGTGCCACTTGTGGTCACCCATCCAGTTGCGAACCACGCCCGGCGTTGCTTAACTTGCGAAAGCGCTAGTAAAGCATACTCCCACCGAGCCACCGAGGTCCCCATAATCTCTGGAGTGACGGCCTAACATGTTAACCATTAACACTGGAAGTGTATAATGTCTATCTAATAATAATGCATTGAAGTACACTAAGTAGTCCTTACGTTGATAAAAAAGGCTGAAGGCTAAGCAAAAGTTTCGAGTGCTTATTTATCATTGATCGAAAGATAAATCGATACCCAGGCACCTAGGAATTCATGGTATTATCATAATGCGAAATGTACCTTGTATTGGAGATACTTACAGGCATTTACACGATGAACCAAAATGCTAAAAATACTTACGGATTTCACTAAACACCGCACTTATCGGCATGGATTTCCAGTGCTGTTCAATCACTATGTTAAACTTACAGTTTTAAAACCAAGAAAGAAAATTCAATAAATTCATTTCAGCGCATCATAAACCAACTTATATTATTTTCTGATTAAACACTTTTGACACTTTGACAGTGACATAAAAGATGCTGGAAAAAAAAGATTCAAAGCGTGCCCATAACTTTTTTTTTTAGGCAAATAAATAAACAGTTTAAGATAGTTGAGATTTGAGGTCGAGAACTTGGGATGGTGGGTGGGATGGGATGGGTTCATGGGTGGGATTGATGGGAATGGGATGGGTAGCTGTGAGACTATGGCACCAACCACCTATAAAGCACATAAGTTCACACAACATGTGAATTAACACAACATGATGATTATGATGAGATTCTGTAGAACGAAAGAAACAAAAAACTGCAGAAATGGGAATCTTTGGATGTGGGAATCTGTCGGAAAGAGGTAACCTCCGCTACCCAGAGAGAGAAGGTCCAAAAGACATACTATCAGGCCTGTGACACTCCTCGTTTAGGTATCGAAAATGTACCTACATTATTATGCGCGCAGGCGGCCCCTCCGGGTGGTAAATTCAGTTATACGAATCGTTTGTCCAGCTAGATTAATAAATGGATGTCTAGGTATCTTTACGAAAAGGTGCTGAGTTCTGACTTTATATTTTGTTCCTCTCATGGCCGCTAATGCCGCTATACCTACGCTAGAAATATTAACAGTAATGACAGTTCACACAACAGTTCAGTTTACGGTGGGTTTTTTTGGCGGGAAGTTAAGGGGTTCGGTTGGGGTTTGCTTTAAATTATTTTACAAATTGATTTTAGTGGGCTTTATGATATGAAATTGGTGTTGTTTGGTGTTATAAATGCTAATGACATGAACAATGTGTGAAATAGTTAAAGTGGACAGGCATTATCAGGCATAGTACGGCTGTAGTGATATTCATTATGCGGACTGTGTGGGCGTCTTCGGGCGTCGTCCGCCACTCAATCGTCTATGTAAACCAGTGGACTCGTATAGATTTGTCGCCAGAAGCTTCCTTGCAGCAGTCAAAGGCCTACACCACCCTTTGATTGTCTTGTTAGGATTAGGAATAAAGAACAAAATTAAAGATAGGCTCAAAAGGACTTGTATCCAGAGCCGTAAAATTATTTAATAAAAAAAAAATCAGTTTACGGTGACAGTTGTTGACAGTGCCTGACAGGCTGAGCTGACACAAATATTTTGATTGCCGAGTCGACCGATTTCTCTTTTCTTGCATTTTTCAGCAAAATTATATTTTTTTCGTTCATAAATTAATATTCTGTCGCTTATTTAAATCAATATCTTACCTTTAATTACTGTTAAACGTGAGCGTGGCATTACTTTCTTAATATAACCAACACTTCCGTGCCGTGTTGATCCTGAACCAGTTTTATTTTAATTTAAATTACCTATTTTCGCGACGTGGTCAAAGTTAATTAAAAAGGTTATCGATTTGTATTAACAAGTATAAACAGGAGTGTTTGGAGTTTGAACAACTTGTTATTCTGAACCAAGGAGGTTGTTAGCAAGTTTTTACCATGAATCTAAACAGCCTGCTGTCGCCGAGGGCTATGGTGGGAGCGGCAATCGTTGGCATTGTTGGAGCCGCTGGCGTCTTTATATACGAGCAAGTATATGCTGAGAAGCGGAGAGCTATGTTAAGTACGTAATAATGTTGGTATACTTCTGTATGTTTAATTAGTTCTAATTTATTGTTCTTTTTAACACTTGCCACTAGTACTTACTTGTCACTATCCGTTTTGAAGTGGTAGCCAAGCTGTGCATCTGCAATAAAGCCCATCAGGCTGGGTAGGGAGGTTCCATCCACAGACCATGGATCAAGTTCCATCAGAGCTTCTATATTTTTTTTTACATTTCGATATATGTTCAATGGGGAAAGTTGTTCTGTTTAATGGACTGAATCTACCCTTAGAGTAATTTCAGTATATTAATTTTGTTAGATGTCATAGGTGTCCAAGTTAGTTGACAGGAAGCTGGTTGATAATTAACTAAATTGTATTTAAATTGTAACATCTCCTTGTTCTAGTCAATGAAGTGGCCCGTCTTGACAGGCAGGTGGCCACCATGAGGTCAGAGCTTGAGGCGTTAAGGGAATTGCAGAAAGAAAGGTAATAAGGCCTACCCGGCACTATTTTTTTTTTTTTTTTGGGTCCTGTCAATCCTGTCACAATAATTTATATGATATTTATCCAAGAGGAATAATACATTATAATTACAGAAAGAGATTAGACTTACCTATTTAGTAATAAAATATGAATAGTTAAAACTGCAATAACCTACTATAATATCATGAAATTATAAAAATATTGTTACTAATAAATATTAAAGAAAAATGGAGATCAAATTGCTGCCATTGCGGGCAGTCCACAAGAGAATTGAAAAACGTGTCTGCAAATTGAGAACAAATTTTGTATGAGCTGCAGAAACGTCATAAAGTAATCGTAAAATACTGCCACGGACGTTTCTGCAGCTGACACAAAATTTGCAGACATTTTCAAGTGTGTATCCATGTATTAGTAATCACTAGTCAAAATTGACTAAGATGTATAATAAGTATGGATTGGAGAACTGTAATGTTAAATCATTACTTTTTTAGTCAGCTACGTCGACTGAAACAAAAGAAGTCAGTCCATCGGCGCGAGAAGAGAAGCAAACCTGCTGCCAGCGGAGAAGTGGTTGATGCTCCGGAACAGAGCTACGCGTCTGATTCCGAGTATTTCACAGACTACCAGTCCGTGTTAGGTAAATATGAGACTTATTCAAAATCTGAACTGATATTTCCACCATCACGCTAAAGGTGGCCTGGGCCTTGCCGCCCTAGGCTGTGTCTGCCCCGTTAGGGATAAAGACGTGATAGTGTAAGTGTGAAAACTGATATTTCAATGAGCTAATAAATAAAATAAATATATACAGACAAATCATCACACCAGCTGAAATTGTTTCGCATGGGAGCTAGAAGGAAACCATTTCAAAATTTCCTGTCCAATCGAGTTGTAACAGACTGGAATAAGCTACCAGAGAATGTTGTTACAGCACCTTCAGTGAACAGCTTCAAGAATAGACTGGACAAAAACAAAATCTCCAAACATTAAGATGCACACGCATCACCATAATAAGCTGCTAGTGTGTTTAATAATAAATAATAACAATAATAGACCTCCATTGATGCAGCCATCTCACTTTTTAGATAAAAAGGTACTAAAAGGCCTCTTCATATTGGCTTTGGCCCCATGAACGCCTCAAAGGACCGGGTCCCCATGGACCCGTGGCTGAAAAGCGTACCGACATAATAATAATAATAATATTTCCACCGTCACGCTAATTATATAAAATACTAGCAGTCCACCCCGGCTTCGCCCGTGGTACACACATAGCCTATGTCACTCGGGAATAGTGTAGCTTTCCAACGGTGAAAGAATTTTTTAAATCGGCCCAGTACTTTTTGAGCCTATTCATTACAAACATACAAAAATAGGTACAAATCTTTCCTCTTTATAATATTAGTATAGATAGTATAGATTAAATGAAACAAAAATTAAATAATTAAAATACTAGCTGTGCCCGCGACTTCGTTCGCGTGGTTGTCGGAACGTAATGTTATATAGCCTAAAGCCTTCTTCTATAAATGGACTACCCAACAAAAAAAGAATTTTTCAAATCGGACCATTAGTTCCTGAGATTAGCGCGTTTAAACAAACAAACAAACAAACAAACAAACTCTTCTGCTTTATAATATTAGTATAGATTTAACTAAAAGCCTAAAGCTAATCTTAGTATAGATTAATCTAGCATGTAGCTGTGTGCCACAGTCAGACAACAAGGCTACAGCTCAGCTGATTTTCAGCTGGCGCCCTTAATTTTTTCCTTTTCTAGCACTTGGGCTATCACAATATTCTCTTATATTTGGATTGAAATTTCAAAAATCGAGAAAATAATGTTAATTTGGTTTGGGCATGTAGAGAGCCTCCATACAATGTTTTAAAAAGCTGAAAAAATATGTTGCTTGTATGTTAACTTTCAACTTTATATCTTATATTTAGTATTTGTTGTTATAGCGGCCACAGTAATACAGACTGTTGACCACCGGCAAAGTTTTTGAAGCATGTTCTGTCTATGATACCTACTAAACTACGTTCTATAAAAAAGTTGTTAAAAATCGATAAAAATTCTTCCACTCATACAAATCAGCGCTCAGCCAAACGGATTTTGTATACTGAACGAAATATTTTTTATCGATGTTTAATAAATTTTTTTATAGAAAGTATTTCAGTAGAATGGGCAGAACTTGCTCCGAAAATTTTGCCGGTGGATGAAAAGACACCCTGTATAATAATCAGTGAAAATTTCAAGTGTCTCACTTTTATGGTTCAAGAGATAGAGCCCTTTGATGTGACAGATGGACAGACAGCGGACTCTCAGTAATAGGGTCCCGTTACAGCTGGTACAGTCTAATTTTTTTCTTCACTCCCAGACCAACATCGGTTGATAGGTAATTCAAATAATATTCAAGTTACAATTTATTGTTATTCCAGGAACAGACGGTGAGATGGACAGCGAAGAGTTCTACGATGTACACACGGACGACGAAGACGACACGCTGAGGGAAACGCTACGGAATGGACACGCAGAGCCGAATCCGCTTGACGAGGTAACACGATTGTTAGGGGTACTAAGCCGGAGTTACGGCGCCAGGTATTTTTAACCGACTTCAAAAAAGGAGGAGGTTATCAATTCGACTGTATGTTTTTTTTTTTTGTGTATGTTTGTTACGCGATATCTTCGCCAATTGTGAACCGATTTTGATGATTCTTTTTTTATTTGAAAGCATTTACTACCAAGTTAGTCCCATTTTAATTTGGTGAAGATATGATGTAGAACTTTGGAGAAATGGAAGAAACTCTTTAAAAAAATTGAAGTCGGTTGTTTTTTTTGTTAAAAATTTAATTATTTTTATTTATTTAGATCGCTAACTGGCTGAACAACACACAAGTTTATACATGTCGGGATAGTAGTTAACACGTGGCGTGAGGCGCAACGTGGGTAGTTTAAATAATAAAACTCGTTAAACCCCACTATTGCCTTGTTGTGTACGGCTTATAAAAGCGTCGCACGGTCGATTAGCGGTCGGTCTGGATAGATCCCTACATAGTTTGTGAGTCTGGTTAGGGCGCACGGCAGGAAATGTCATAGTTTTGTCTGTGGTCGTAAGATAATACGAGCAAAACTGGTACAGACATCTGTGTCCTCCATTTTGATTTTCTGTCGATGCTTGCCACTGTCAGTATCGTTTGACATTAGTCGTTTCATTCATCTTCACCCGCACGTGCGCCCACTTTTTGTTTGTTACCTACCCTACAAATTTTTTGTGTTGAAAAGTTGAAAACTTAAACTGTTTCTCTGCAAATTGCAACGAGTTTAATGTAATACAATGTGAATTTACAACAGTACGTTTTTAGATATTTAGTGTGTTCACGGCAGGACGTGTTTCTTATATTTAATTAAGTGTGTAAACGACGATAGGACGTTATTTATTTTTAAGTGTTATGTACGACAGACAAGACGTTTTAGTTTCTAACATGTATTTTAAGTGCCGCATTCCGATCTGTGGGAATAAATAAATTGTTTTTATTTTCCTATTATGATTAGTTTTTGCCCTGCCTTCGTCTCGTGCGTGCCCCGTTTCGTCTACCCAATAGTGGTAGTGCTATTCGTTATAATGACAGTCTACTTCACCTGGACGGTAAGCCCTGTGGGCACAGGATAACTGTGCGGGGTAGAGAGTTAGTTTAAGCTGTGATGTGGTCTCACAAGGAAGCTTTTCATAGGACAGCGCGAGGAGGGGCGCTGACCTTACCGTCTCATTTTTAATTAATTTCTATCTACCCTCATTGCGACATACATATACAAATTAGAGCATATAAGTTGCCAGCCTACTTGGAGCGAACAAGCATGCACATTGTAACACGTAACAGAAATTGATGTATACTATACACTTTCACGTCATTATCCCTAATGAGACAGACAGAGCCCAGGGTCGTAAGGCCCAAAGGCCACTATTAGCGTGACGGTGGGCGAGATGGAAAAAGTAATCAAAGTAGTGATGAGCCGTCTTTTTTGCGCTGACCCGATATCTAGTTATATTGTTTATCGAAGGATAAAAATTATTTTTGCTTGCAGGATACGGTTTCATTACCAAAGTCACCACGGAAAAATGGCCCCGCCCAATGAGCACAATGTAAATGTAAGTTTACTATTTGTTTTAACCTACCCTGTCCCACTCCTGGGCAATTATGGTCTCCAATCATCTCGATTTGGCGCGGCCTGCGACTAATTCTTCTCAAAACATCTGATGTCATCACTCCAATGTTTCCTTTTCCTGCGCGGCTTCCTACATCATCATCATCAAGTCTTGTTTAGTCTCCACTGCAGGAGCACGACCCTCTCTGTACTACCAGAGCCATATGTTAGCCAGAGCAGTCAGAGGATTTGGCTTACACTCTCCACGCTGGCCAGACGGGTTGAAGAGGCCTCACTGATGTTTATAAGCTTTGTTCAGCTTGCGTTTCCTAAGTCGCCATCTACGACATCCACGAGAAGACTTGAAGTGGTCCTATTCTACTCTGCCGGGAATCAATTTTTTTTGCACAACATATTGTAGTGAAGTTAGTTTGACAGCATGACGTCACAAATTGGCTGCGGTTTGTACCTATTCTTATTGTAATTGCATTGTAGGTATAACGTTTTTTTTTGCAGATGAGTCGGGTCTAGTAGGGAATAGAACGTATATACCACCGTAGCAGTATCTAGCTTTAGTCATGTCAAACATGGTGCCGATATGTCTACCCTGACGTATATTGACACGCCGATGTCAAACTATTTTGAATTGTCGTGAGTTTGACATAATTTAGTCGGTTTTAGTCAAGTTAGGTGAAGGGGTGTGTATGGGATTAATTTTCATGGATATGTAATCAATTTTAGTTTTCACTGTGGACACGGAGTTAAATGTATTTTACTATACTCTGTGATATACTTTGATATATGTTTGAAAAACATTGACAATTTTTTTAAATATTAAAAGCGATAAAGGTTTTACCCCCTTAAACCTACTTCGATTTTGACGATTTTCGGAAATGTAGAAATTAGGTATGGTCCGTACGTAGTGATTTCTTTTTTGGTGAAATATACGTGTATTTTTATTTGTAATTTAAATATCAATTTTTTTTAAATATCAAGGTCAACTTTTTCATTCTACGTTTCAAGTTGATCTTGAAACATGGAGAAAATGTGCTGACATTAAAAACAAGTCAAACTATGTCTCAAAGTATAGTTAAAAATATTTTATACAATATAACATATGATCAATGCATTATTTTCTTTCCAAGAAACACGTGTTGTATATTTTTGAGGATTTTCTTGAGTTTTGTAGAACTTAACAATTTTCATCGACTACAATGTATAATGTCTTAAGGCGCTATAGTAGCTCCAGTGGCGCTGCCTAATGAAATTAACATGGTTTGCGCTGTTGCCAAAAATCTGCGGCAACGTTAAAACAAGACTTAAAACAAATATTTTCATTAAAAAAAATAAAAACACGACTACCCTAATATTTAAAAAAAATATATATACATATGTCACCTTTGTTACGAAAATAACAAAAAATATTTTTATTTATTTTTCTTTTTCTACAGTACAGATACTTTATCACGTGTTTATCCCTAACGGGGCAGACAAAGCCCAGGGCCGTGACACCCAAAGGCACGTTTAGCGTCATGGATTTATCTTTCCTCTCTGAGCATGCTGCCTAGAAATCAAAACGTCTATGCCAAATTTCTTCTAAACTTTATATTGACTAGGAAGCAAAAGCCTACTGTGCAATATGACTATGCAGCATTTTAACTAAACTTTATATTGACTTTCATAAACTGGTAATATCCAACAATAGCATATACATACCTGGATCCTGAAAAACATAATACTTCTTTATTTGTGGCAGCTGTGTAATTAATTATCACTGTCAGTGGTATTTCATTAAATAAAGCGGTTTATCTTACCACATTTTTGTTTGCTTTTCGTTTTATCTTGTTTTATGTAAATGTATTACCTACACTTTTGTTGTTTTTTATTCTATCATATTTTTTTTTCTGTAAATTTATTAGTTGACCGGCGCCACTGGATTCACTACTCCGCCTTAATAGCAATGACTTAAATTTTAATTTATCAGCGAACTATATTACTTTAAACATTTATAATCGCGCAAAATGACCCCACGAAATGTATATAAAATGGCTGCCGCATGACGCAGCGTCAACTGTCGGTTAATGTCATTTTTTACGCTTCTATAGTGTTATAGTTCGCTGGAATGTATCAATATTTTTAATTTGTATACCTCTCTTCAGATCTGTCACTTTCTTAGTTCCAAATATCATAAAATCTCATATAATATAATATAGTATTCAAATATGTTAAAGGTTGACAATTTTGTTAGTGGACCTCGTCATATTGCGGAAAAGCTGAAACTTTTCACTTGAACCGCGTTTAAGACTCATATAAATCTTTATGAAAACATACATAACTATTTTTTTTATAGCCATTTATGTCCCATAGTTGGGCAAAAGCCTCCCCTTTTCGTTTCCAATTACTTTTATCTTCGGCTGATTCCCTCCATTCCTTATCGAGAGCGGACAACTCATCTCTTCATCTCATCCTAGGTCTTCCTCTCGACCTGCTTCCGTCTGTAGGTACCCATGCTGTTGTTGTGTGGGCCCATCTTTCGGGCACCATGCGGCAAACGTGACCCGCCCAGTTCCACTTCAATCTAGCAGACTTCTTTCCGACGTCAACCACTTGTGTAATGGAGCGCAGTGAAATGTTTCTGACACGGTCTGTTTCCTTTTTATACATAACAATTAATAAGTAAAATAAAATAATTAAATTAAATGCTAAAACTACTTAAAATTAAATTTCGTTCGCGACCCGGGTCGGCTACGATTGGCGACAGTCGGAGACGACCGTTGGCGACAGTCAGACGACTTATATAAAAAGACATTAAAATTTAGGACAAAATAAAAAATCGCCCTCTATTCATGTCCACTAGCTTAGTTGTTGAGTTGTACAATAGCACATAAGTCGAACCAAAATGGCGGTCACTTGCGCACACTTTTTCTTCTAATTTTACCTGCGCAGCGCCGCCATTTTGGTTCAACTTATGTGCCGGGTACTGTACCTCGTTGTAAACAACATTATACATTCCGCTTCACCCCAGAAATTTGATATTCTAAAACTTAAATAACTTTAATAACTTTATAAAATTTTCCGAAGTATATTTTGCCATTAGTGACACTTATTTTCATCTAGACATGAAGTTTAGAAAAATATTGCCAGATTTTTGTTTATATTTTGGTAGAATTGATTTGAGAAAATGTGTTGATTTATATTTTGGTCGAAATGAATTCAAAAGATTCTAAATATCAACTTACGTCATGCATACTATATTTATATTTGTATAGAAGAAAAATTAAGGAAGGGTTAGTAAGTAGTAAGGTCCTACCAAGACATTAAAAAGATGGCAGAGAGAAGAGAGGAATGGAGGCATCTCCACTTAACTCTACCGACAAGAGCAAGCTCTTAAGAGTCCCCTTACCCAAGACAGAATCAGAATTTCCCATACAAACGTAGTCTACGTTTTATTTTGAAACGACATGTCAGATTTTGGTCAAAATTTGTAACTTTAAAGAAATTGCACATATCTAGGGTTATAATTGGTTTTCATAGTCAAAATATGACCATGAAAGAGAATATAGTGCATTATATCATTTTTGACGATTACTATGGAAATTTTTTATACCCTTATATTTTCTTTCAAGTTCATATTTTGACTGTGAAAACCAATTATAACCCTAGATATGTGCAATTTCTTTAAAGTTACAAATTTTGACCGCAATCTGATATGTCGTTTCGAAATAAAACGTAGACTACGTTTGTATGGGAAAGTCTAGGGTAAGGCGATTCTTAAACTAAAGAAGAAGAAACAAGCCGGAAACCGCGATCTAGGCAGCAGCTAAATGCGCTAAAATAAGGACTCATCGATCTCCCCAAGTGCATGTATAGTTAATGATTATCAGCATTATCGGCAGCCTTCAAATTTACGTCATGTACTTACTTAATGCTTGAGTTTTTCTGTCCGTGTGGTAATGCCTTGAATAGGTGAAGATTCCTAAAGGTCAGCGTCAGTCAGCGTCTAGCATCCTGGTATCTACAGGCTCCAGTAACTACTTACCATGAGGTGGATCGCCTCTACATTTAAGAGCCAAGCTCTTTTCGATGTCATTGTGTGGAAAGACACTAACGCAGTAGTGTGCCATTGCCTCTATTTTACACACTAGTAAACATCGAACTCTTGCCTCAAAGACGCACAGTTAGTGCCTAAACTACTTTATGACCACAGGTTCACAGGTGTATGACTGTTAATTTAAACATAGCAATTTCTTTTGATCTCATTTTGACCGAAATAAATGCTCAAATAATGTACCTTCTCAAGCATAGACAGAATGCCTTACTTAAAAGATATATACTTCCAGTAGCTCTAATGTTTGTCTAAAGTAGTGTTAGATTTTCAAACAAAAAGATGGCGCTCAAGTGTCAATACGGAAAGTATTAAAGGCTTTTGCTAATAATCAATGTATAAACGTTTAAAAAAACGTTAAAGGTTGCGATAGATGAGGTTCTGATAGCGAGACATTTTTGTACAATTAAAAACCGCACTCTAGGCCACTTTTGTTTAACTGTTTACTTTTTTGAATGTGATTTTAAAAAAATCTGCGAAAGGATAAATCTGCAGATGTGGCGAAACCCTAACGCTTCTCCGTCTTACATAGTAAAATATTAGAGGAAAGATTATTCTCATATTATATTTTAGAGCGAGGCTACACGACGCGTTGCCTCGACGTAGCGTTGTCGCTGCGTCGTTTACATACAAATAAGCATTAAGTAGGTACCGACAGGCTTCAGCTCTGCGTCGACGCAACGCACACACGACTGACTGCAGCCCCCGAAACGAAGCGGGAAGGGTGCACTCATTGCGACTACGTTGTAGCAACGCTGCGATGACGCAGCGCCTGTGTGGCCGGTAATGCGGCAACATTTTTGCGTTGCGACTACGTAATGCGTGATTATGCGTGTGCACTCGCTCTTATGCTGCCTTAGAACATATGTTATCGCTAGATGGCAGTTGATAAGCTACTCGTATATCTGATGCCTTTAGGCAGCTTGAAACAGAAACAGTGTTGGCTACACACACACGAAAGTCTTGTCGTAGATCTAAAAATAGTAGTCCTAGGAAATTTGTGAAATATTGTTGATAAATTGATGGCTTTAGGCAAGTGTTGGCCACAAACAGACACGAAAGAGTCTTTTTGTAAATCTAAAAGTAGGTTGCACTGAAAACCTCGTACTTTCTAGGAAAACTTGTAAAATATTGTTGAAAAATTGAAAATAAGATTGTAAAAAAAACATTTTGTAATTTTATGATGAATTTAATCAATTCCTAATTTTTAATTCTTTGACATTAGTAACTTAAATTGACATATAATGTATATTCACCCCGCTCAGTCGAAGCCAAAAATTATTTTAAATATTCAAACACTTAGTTTTTGTTCGTCGTCGCGCTATGTGCCCCGCCCACTGCCACTTCAATGGGCTATTCCGCTGGGTCATGCCGGTGACGTAGATGCAGTGTAGGATGCGGTCAGAGACCTGAGCAAGGTCGCAGGAAAACGTCTGATCGGTCAGTTTGGAAATCCTTAGGGGAAGCATATACATACAGCGTATAACAAAATATACTGAAACTATTTTAAGGGTGAATTCAGTCCATGATACTGAAAAACTTTCCCCAAGAAACATATATCGAAATTAGAAAAAAAAAAATTTTTCGTCCCATACAAGTTGACCGTTCAGCTGCTCCGATTTTGTATGCAAAGCAAAAAAAAGAATTGATTTATAATATTCTTTGAGGAAAGTTTTTTTGTATCACGGACTGACCCTTAAAATAGTTTCAGACGTTATATAGTCCAGCAGTGGACTTAATATGCTTCCCCTAGCTGAAACTATGATGAAATAGTTATTGTTGCATATAATATTTTCAACACAATTAACCCTTAATATGTAAATGTTGAATATATGCTTTACTATTATGCATTTATTGTAGCTCAATATAACATAACTATGTTTAACGAAATAAACATTTTACTTTGAAACGAATGATTACATTTAACAAAATGCATTCAAACTGTTTTATGGGCTGAAATACTAATCAAGTTATTCTATGGAAAATACAGGCTAATTTTTGGAGCAAGTTCAGTCCATGATACTGAACTACTTTCCATAAAAACAATTAACGAAAAAATAAAAATTCACCTTTTCATATAAATCAGCGCTCAGCCAAACGGATTTTGTATGGGAGGACGAAAAGTTTTAATTAATTTTTAATAACTTTTTTTTATAGAATGTAGTTCAGTATCATGGACTGAACTTGCTCTAAAAATTTGGCTGGTGATTAAAAAGTCACCTGTATAGCGGAGAAACACGACACAGGTACGCGCAATATGCGTCCCCGTTCCCCGTCCCCGCACCTCTCCCCCGCTCTCGCCTTGTCTCAGGGCAAGAGCGGGCGAACACACACGCATTGGCGTGTGCACGGCGGCACAAGAACGGGGAACGGGGACGCATATTGCAAGGGACCTTAAGAGATTCCGTTTTGTATACTCTTACTGTCTTCTGTGACATAGCTACGTGCCTGCATTGCATTGTCAAGAAACAATGACAAAGTCTAAGGTTTGGTATTGAAATAGACGACACTATTCGGTGGAGTAAAGGATCGGTATCTCGTCTCGGCGGGAGTACGCATAACTAACGCTTTCGCAAGTCGCGACACCAGGTGTCGTCCGCACTTGGATGGGTGACCAAAAGTGGCATAAAAAATTCTCGAGCTCGAAACGCACGTCAAGCCGTTGGTCCCGGCTATCATCATTGTATGGTAGTCGTCAAGCTGAGCCAGATGTCTTTAAGCAGCTTGAAAAATCTGACGTTGGTTGGCCACTTACACACACGAAATACCAAACAAAAGTAAAGGCCCTGTTCTAATTGAAAACAATGAGTGGTGTGAATTTTAAAAATACAAAAATTACTAATGGTCAATGCGATTTTTTATGGTTTTCGTTCGAATTAAATTCGATTAAATAAAAAATAGACTTAAAATCTCCTGATATGCATCGGCGTTGGGCTGAATCTGTTGCGTATATCCGCTAAACGCAACGACACTGTGCCGAGGTTACGCGACCGAAATTCAGCGGCAATTTTTTTACTTTCTGCAAATTGTGTTGCTAGTAGAAATTTAAATAGTATTGCAGGCGTAATCACGCCGAATTTCGGTCGCGCAACTTCGGCATATTGTGCTCAGACACTCAGCTTGGGTCTCATGTTGTATGTAAATCACCCTATTATCAACAGAACTATGTATAATATTTTACTTACTTAATCTACCTAAACTAATTTACCCAGGTGAATTGTGTAAATTGTTTCGAATATTGTTTGTATGATATATGCCGGCATAATAAGAATTGAATGAAATGAATTGTATTTAATTTGTACTGTTATTTAATGTATGAAATAGTTGTAGGCAATTATTTTTCTGGGTTATTCCACTGGTATTTATTTTGTTATAAAATAAAAGTGCTCTTTGGAAAATGTATTTTTTTTTTTCGATTTTGTACTCCCAAGGTCAACCGGTTTGTAGACTTCTTATTAGCAGCCTAATCAGCCTTCCTCTAGCGCTTGATACGACATAAGCCCAGCTTATTCTTTAAGTTAATCTACAAACCTCGTTTTTGGTCTTCCTGCCACCTTAGCATGGCATCCGCGACAACGTTTATCGATCGCTATCTATCACTGTCTATGTAATAATAACGAGTGAGAAGGCACTAGTTTGTCGCGCGGTAAAACTTCATCTTGGTTTATCAACGGTGCCATGAACATCTTATATATTAGGTCCTTACATATGAAATTGCCGATTTTCAATACTGGCAACTTTAAAATCAAATATCTTGCGTTTCATTAGGAATTCCAAATTCAAATTTATTTCGAAATAAAGCCAGAAAAATATTGTTTTAAAATTCGTATTTCATTTGTTTTAACATCATTTGTTTGAGTTTCAACATTGCTATAACAACAACTATGGACAAATTGAAAATTCGCGTTATTTACGAATACGAGTTCCACCGTGGCATCAGTGCTGCAGAAACGACTCGAAGAATTAACGACGTGTATGGACCAGGCACCGCTAACGAACTAACGGTGCGTTTTTGGTTTCAACGTTTCCGTTCTGGAAATTTCGATTTACACAATGAGCCTCGTGGACGACCTGATACTCAAGTGAATAACGAAGAATTGAAGGCGATAGTGGAAGCGGATCCATCTCAAACCACTTCTGAATTAGCAGCAGCCTTCGGCGTAAGTGACAAAACGATACTTATCCACTTGCGCCAAATCGGAAAAATTAAAAAACTCGAAAAGTGGGTACCGCACGAATTGACTGAAGCAAACCAACAAACACGCGTTGCTTGCTGCGTTTCTTTGCTTAATCGTCACAAATTGCAAACAATGATGGAAAAGCTCGCCATTAAACAACCGAGACTGATGAATTGCTCTAGCCCACTGCTCCTTCAGGATAACGCTAGACCACACACTGCACATCAAACGATCGCCAAGTTAGAGGAGCTGCGACTGGAACCTCTGCGTCACCCACTATACTCTCCAGATTTTGCCCCAACCGATTACCACTTTTTTCAAAATTTGGATAACTTTTTACAAGGAAAAAATTTCAAATCTGATGAGGCAGTCAAAACCGCCTTCAAACAGTTCATACTCTCGCTCTCAGGATTTTTTTTCCAAAGGTATCAATGATCTGCCTATAAAATGGCGGAAGTGTATCGATAACAACGGCGCATACTTCGATTGATTAAATAATAATTTCATTAAAAAAAACTTGTTTCACTTTTTTGATACTGAACGGCAATTTCATATGTAAGGACCTAATATCTTTTATCTTCCTTCTACATGGTCAATGCGGCTCGTAAAATAAAAAAATCATTACGGATCACTGGACCCCACTGCCTAGGCTGCTATTGTTAGATGCTATTTTATCTATCGCACATGTCTATAACGGCGTCCGCTACGTTAAGCGTGCGCACTCGACAGCGGCGCACGGGTTCAGTCTTCCGTCACAAATTCTACGTGCGACAAAGACACGGCATCACGCGAAAGATTCCGCTATCTCTTTCAGACAAAGAGTTTGTGACAGAGATAGACTGAAGCCGTCGCGTGCGCTTGCTTAACGTAGAGGACCCCTTAGCCGCAATTCACAGCAAAAATGCGCTTCGAAACGGTGCGTCATCGAAAAAATGCTCGAGCTGACGCGGGGAAATTCACCGGGGTTGCGAATACATACGAATATCCTCGAAAGCGCAGGCGGCGATCCGCGAGCACGTCAGAACTTGCTCGCGTGGTTTCGGGCGTGCTCAAGGCCTCCCGGGCAGACCGAGTCGCGAGCATGCGCCAGACGACGCTTGAAGTCTCAGCCGATATTCATACAATTTTATACTTTAAGCAATAGTAATACGGTTGTAATTTTAATGGAACTAGTAAATTGAACGTTATGTCAACTACAAAATATTTAATAAAAGAATCAATCATATGTCTCTGTTACCTTACACTGCGTGATCAAATGGCGTGAATGAAAGTCTGATTTCGTTGACAATACTTTTATTGTGGTTAATATTGGTTGGAGGGGAAGGGAGGTAATCCCTAGCTGTTTCCTGCGGCTTATACAGGGTCTAATAAAATGAACCTACTGAAACAATTTAAGGGATTAGGTCCATGATAATAATCAATTTTATTTAATATGAAAAATAATTTTTGCCCTCCTATACAAGTTGACCGATTACCTAACTGAACAAAATTTTTGTGAAAAATAAAAACATACTTTACATATTTCTAAACATGTTCCTTGGGGAAAGTTGTTCACTATCATGGGCCGAATTCAACCTTAAAATAGTTTCAGTATATAAATAATGAGGATTCATAAAGTCATCATGATCTTATATAATGATGAAGATTCCTAAATGTTGGCTTATAAGCCAGGCGTGATCTTATATAACAATGATGAGCGTTCCTAAAGGTCGTCTTTCAAACCAGGTATGACCTTTTATAATAATGATGAGGATTCCTAAACGTCACCTTACAAGCCAGGGATGATCTTATATAATAATAATGAGGATTTCTAAACGTTGCCTTACAAGCCAGGCATGATCTTATATAATAATAATGAGGATTCCTAAACGTTGCCTTACAAGCCAGGCATGATCTTATATAATAATGATGAGGATTCCTAAACGTCACCTTACAAGCCAGGGATGATCTTATATATAATAATAATGAGGATTCCTTAACGTTGCCTTACAAGCCAGGCATGATCTTATATAATAATGATGAGGGTTCCTAAACGTCGCCTTTATACAAGCCAGGGTTGGTCTTATATAATAATGATGATGATTCCTAAACGTCACCTTACAAGCCAGGGTTGATCTTATACTCGCTAAATTTCATTGGTTTTGGCAAAAAAAAGGCGTATAGTAAATAAATAAATATATATATACATATATATATATACGTAATATCCATACCTATATCCATATACGTAATCCAAAGATAAAAAAGTTGCAAAAATGATTTTCAATCGAAACCGCATAGTTACGCGTCTTAATCAGAACTGCCGCGTGACCCCGGACGAAACGAAACGACCCCGCGGCGAACGACGGACTCTGTCTCGAGTTTTAGTCAACATTTTTTGTTTCTGAATTTATATTTTTAGCTAATTGGGTCTTTCCTAACGGTTCTTAAGTAGCCTTCGACTCCAAAACCGGTGAGAATTCACTGTGTATAATGATGAGGATTCCTAAAGGCCGGCTTACAAGCCGGGCATGATATAAGCGATGTTGTGCAGCGTGTCCTGCAACAGCCGCGCTGGTGGCGCCACCAGCGGCAGCGCGCGCGCTACACACAGCAGCGGCGCCAGCGAGCACAGCAGAGTGTCCAGCAGCACCGAAACTGACCCCGACACTGCGATCTGACCCTAAAGGGAAGAATAACGCAATAGGGTAGTATTCATCATCAGCTATTTCTAGTCTCAACTGCAGGAGCAAGCACGACTCCCTCTGTACTACCAGAGAATGCCAGAGCAGTCAGAGGATTTGGCCTACACTCTCCAAGCTGGTCAGAGTTTGAGAGGTCTCACTGATGTCCAAGCTTTGTATAGCTTGTGTTTTCTAAGTCGCCTTCTATGACATCCACGGGAAGACTTGGAGTGATTCTATTCTACTCTGCCAGAAACCACAAGGCAAGGGGAAGTATCCTGCCTGGGTCAAAAATTATTTTGTACTGATATGTGAACAAGACATCACAAAACAATGTCACTTGCCATTGACCATATCCATTTTGAACGTGATTTTAGATTTATTAGTGCAGAAAAACTGATATTAAGAGCGCTATTTGACTCTTACCTATGACGTCACAGTTTGGTATTTCTTAAAAATCCCATGTTTGTTTAGTCGTTAAGAAAAAAGTATCTCATTTGACTTGTTGGAAACTAGCGAATAAGTCAGCAATTTTTTCAGTGAGTGCATTTTTACGGCAAGGTTAGACAAGTACATTCTACAAGTAATACAAGTACTGACTCGGCTTCCACCTACAATACTTCCTGGGCCCATAACCTATCAGATCACAGCCTGACAGGTTATGTGTCCAGAACCACATGTCACAACCTGATAGGTTATGTGCCCAGGACCATTCCACTTTCTAGCAGTAGAAGACATGTTTGCCCTGTATTTCCAAACCATAACCTACCTCGTGCTCCTTCAGCCTCTCTCCAATGATGGCCAGGCTCTCTCCGAGTAATCTCAGGTGTGCGGCCACTTCGACAGCGCCGCAGCCTGCCACGCGGTACATACCGCCGCCAGTAGCAGCAGCAGCGGCGTTTGCATTAGACACCGGCTGTAATAAAAAATGTAGCATTCTTTATATCACATACACACATCATTCGAATCTTATTCAAAGAATCGAAGCGGCAATGTCTCGTTTGTTCACAATCAAATTAGTACGTTTTATATTTAAGTTTCAAGTATTATATAATTCGCGTTACCTACTTAAGTTCCTCTCTAGTTTTGTGATTGTAAAATTACTTAAGTATATCTTTATTTAAATAAAAGAGAAATTCGTTATAATATTATCTCTGGGTGCGTTATTTAAGAATTCAAGCAACCAAAAACAGTACAATATTGTCTATATTTTGTCAAATTATATTCCAGGAAAATGGTATGGGTATAAATTCTGTGGAAACGTAAAAAATACGAATGAACGTAGTCAGTTAATAGTATATTACGATACAAGTGCGTTATGATGGTTATAGCACACGAGGCGGAATTTCAGCCCGAGCAGAAGGCGAGAGCGTAATAGAGTCGAGTGTGTTTAACCAATATACGCATGTATAACGTACGATGTTTTTTTAAAACTTATACGAGGAAAAATACCTAAAAAAATATTTTTTTGATTTTAAATAAGCGCTGCCTACTGGCTGGAGCAGAACGGCGGGCCAGTTAGAAATAAAAAAAAGAATTTGTAACATATAAATAGCAAATAGTCCGGTTATAGAATATAACTTCACTATTTGCGTTTACAACACACGCGTGTTTTATGAGCTGCTTTATACAACGTGTTAATGAACTAACGCAAAACCTCTTAGATGGTACCTCAGCCCATGAAACTGAACAACTTTTGTTCTACAACTTTCACGAAACCAAAAAAATATATTCAATTTTCATACAAACTGATCAGCTGATCGAGTCAATTTGTATGAAAATCCGAAATTTATTTTTGGCATTTTGGAAATGTTGTAGAACAAAAGTTGTTCATTTCATGGGCTGAGGTACCATCTGAGAGGTTTCGCGTCAGTTCATTCACACGTTGTATATTTAAAACCGGTGAAATTAGATCCACTCTCCGAGCAAGTGTGTTGAAAAAAACAAACTTACCACGAGTGCCTGAGACTGCGGAGGGGTGGTCGGGCTCTGCTTGTTGCGATTGGGGGGTCTGCCAGGACCGGCGTGCGGCGTGCGCACAGCTGGATACAGAAAGGATCTATATAAAAACTCATTACCACTAAGAAACAAAAGGAATGGAGTAGGCAATGGGAAACCACAGAAAAGATTGGTTTTAACCAGATCACAGAAGACAGTAATTTACATACAGAACGGAATCTCCTAAGGTACGCGCAATGTGCGTTCCCGTTCCCCGTCCCCGCACTTCTTCCCCGCTCTCGCCTTGTCTCAGGGGAGAGCGGGCGAACACACACGCATTGACGTGTGCACGGCGGCACAAGAACGGGGAAGCATTAGCGCGTACCTTAAGAGATGGCGTTCTGTATAGCCTTACTGTCTTCTGTGACCAGATCATCTCTATAAGAAGGTACCTTTATTGCTCTTTGGTTTAAAACTCAGACCAAGGGTGGTTTAAACCTAGTAAGACGGTGTGAATATAGAAAGGGACTAACTCGGGTTTGAAATTATTTTGCTGAGCTGGCTTGTTTGTTGCTCCTTTTGTATGGCGAAGCGCTTGGCCTTGCGACGCCACGCGTAGCGCTCGTTATAATTCACCTGAAAGAAAGAAAACAAGATACACTGAACGTCTAAACCCCTAATGGAGCAGACAAAGCATGTTGTGTCTTGCTGCTCTAAGCAGATCAATCCCAGGGCCACAACACCCAAAGGCCACTTTTAGCGTGATCAGTAAGCGAAGAAAAAAAAAATTAATCAATATAGTGACGGGTTACTAGCCGCATTTAACATAATTCACACTTTCTATTTAAGACCATACACGGAGTCCAGTGCTGCCCCCATTTGAAATAAATTATTTGTAAGAAAACGGAGATATCATTTAAAATTTTGAGCTACTAAAACCCAGATAACCCTTCAAACTATTTTATGAAGCACTGTTTACAGTTTAAAGTGAGAACGTCAAGCTTCAGTTTGCGTTTTCGCCAAAAGTGGCCGTTTTTCGCAAAAATGCAAACTAAAGCTTGACGTTCTCAATCATCTACTCAATGTGGTTAGCAATATGGTTAAATTTAGCTCACGTCAGAACTCAAATTTTTTTCATTCTTATAACTCTGGACAAACGATTCGTATAACTGAATTTACCATTCCGAGGGGCCGCCTGCGCGCATAGTAATAATGTAGGTACATTTTCGATACCTAACGGGGAGTGGAGTGACACAGGCCTGGTACCACTTATTTTGAGAATTAAAAGATAATGTTCTTACGTTGGCCCACATCTCGCCCAGTCGTTTGGAAATGGCAGAAAAGTCCATGTCGGGATGTTTCCTCAGCAGCTCATTACGGGCTTCCTTCGCCCACAGCATGTAGGCTGTTATACGGGTTTTACCTGAAATACAAAGTACCCTTACCACGGATCAAGATAGACACAGCCTTTGTATGAATTTGCGTGTCGATCTGACGTCAAACTGACTTCATTTAAATCGTCACTTTTAGAATCAAGAATTAAATATTTATTCAGTAATTAGGCCTTCGCAGGCACTTTTACGTCAGTTATTTTAGTGTACATTACGAGTAATGTCTATTTATAATATTTACGTGTAATGTTCATTTATAATATTAAAATTACTATTTTTTTAAAAAAGCTACCGATACTAGCGTTTCGCAACGACCACTGCTGAGAAGAAACGCCGAAAGAAACTCATTTGCACAGTATTGGTCACCTACGCGTCACCAGAAGGGCTTTGTCAGTTTACAAGGATATTATGCCTAACCTAATGTTATCACAATATAACATGTAAAGCTTGCGAAAGAGTGCCAAATCCAATTTACAGAAATAAGTAACATTTTAGACCGTGTATGTCAATTCATTAGATCGGACATGCATTATCTACAGTAAATTCTGCCGTTTTGAGCCGTAGAAACTCGTCGAAAAACGTTGAAGGAAGTAATAAAAAAGTTTCCTTCCGTTTGTAAGTGATTTTTTTATTAAAAATTTATATGAAAACTAGCTTTTGCCCGCGGCTTCGCTCGCGTCCTTTCTTAGCGGATGCCTACGTCATAACATCTACCTGCATGCCAAATTTCAGCCCGATCCGTCCAGTGGTTTGGGCTGTGCGTTGATAGATCACTATGTCAGTCAGTCAGTCACCTTTGAGTTATATATATTTAGATTGGCACGCCAGGTTTTCATACAAATTGAACGACTTTCTTTATCTAGTAGTATACAAAGTGGAAGGGACATACTCGCAATAAATCAAACGGTCTATACTAAATCATTATAGTATAATGAAAATAAAATAACAGCCAAAGAACAAAAAAATATTTTGGCATTTCATACTAAAGTGCGCGGCCGCCTTGGCGATTTGTATCGGAATGTCGAATTTTTTATTAGTTTTTTGACTCTTATTTTAATTTCATTATACTTTAGTGATCCAGTTTAGGCTGTGGTTCAATTTATTACGGGTATGTCCCTTCCACTTTGTATACAGATCTGTGCTTAGAGGCTGAGAGGCTTCCAACCAGGAATAGGACCACTCCATTGCTTCCCGTAAATGTCGTAAGAGGCGACTAAGGGACTAAACACAAACATGTCGTGCCACAACTACATTTCCAAGGCTTTTCTAGGCACTGTCCGCCAGTGCCTAGAGACACACAGAGACGTTGTTTGCCAAAAGCTATCTTGAAGCAATCAAAGGACCTACTTATACCAACTCGTCAAAGGCAAACCTCAAGATATGCTCTAAAGGACTCATATGCAGGTCCCTAAAATAATTTAACGCATTGAAGGACAGTAGGATGCCTGTAGACGTAAGGCTTAGTGTCCATCAATGAGTTAAAATAAACTTATCTGGACTTACCCTTATCCTTCCTCTGCGCTTTAGCACGCCCCACAACCCTCCCGTCCTTGATGATCAGCTTCTTCTTACTGCTTTTCTCCATCATATAGAGCGAATTTGCTGGAGTGCGAGCCGAGCCCTCATCAGACACCGAACTGTCTGACTCCATACTGAAAAAGCACAATTATTTTCAATTATTAACCGACTGCAGAATGTTATCAATTAGAATGTATTTTTACCCGACTACGACAAAGCCAAACGGAAGGGTAATGATTTTAGCAGTCTATGTATGTGGATATCTTTGTGTGTTCCACCGTAGCATCCAACAAAATCCGGATGGTACCTGGTCCAAAGGCTGTCCATAGCAATGGGGGATCGGACAACTTTTCACAAAGTGTTTGAAAGTAATTAGAATGGTTATTTATTACTATAAAAATAATATTTTATTTAAATAAGGCTGTAAATATACATAAATTACATTTAAAATTTTAATGCATAAAAATGCCGCGTAAACGCTCCCATCTGTCACCTTAGCCGCGTGACGTCATCTGTGTGTGAGTAAACATCAAATAATCAAGTGGTGAAAAGGATGGCAGTAGTGGAGGCCAGAAATTCACATAGTAATGTTGACATCTATGGTTGACATTTTGAGGTTATCCCAGCCGTCAAAAATGACAATTACAAACGAATGACGTAACGCGCTGTGATTGTTGTTTCGTTCAAGGTGGTGAACAGATTCAAAATATTGCAATTAACGCATTTTATTTCTTGATTTAAAAATATAAATCATTATTATTTTACAAAAATACTCATTGAATGGTCAGTTTATTTAATTAACATTATTATTACAACAAAGATTTTTTGGTGAGACCTGTCCGATCCCCTATTCAGAGGTAATGCGGCAAGTATAATGGGTACCTTTGAGCCGGGTAGGTACTATTCGGGGTGGTATTTTTGACTGATTTATTTCATACTAGCAGTCCACCCCGGCTTCGCCCGTGGTACACACATAGCCTATGTCACTCGGGGATAGTGTAGCTTTCCAACGGTGAAAGAATTTTTTAAATCGACCCAGTACTTTTTGAGCCTATTCATTACAAACATACAAAAATAGGTACAAATCTTTCCTCTTTATAATATTAGTGTAGATAGTGTAGATGACGACTGTTGAGATTTTTTTTTTTCAATGATTATATAAATAGTAATGACTAGGGATGTACCTTCACTTGTGGTAATTTTATCGATAGATGATTTTTTTGTAAGGAACTTAGTATAAGTGAATAAAAACACAACCTCATTAAAAATGTATTTTTATTAACAATAAAAACCAAATAAATTTAGTTTTTTTTTTCAAAACTCGTTTTAAAGTTTTTGATCGTATTTTCTTTGCTGCGCATATTCTACACTTAGGCTTTTGCCGGTCGATATTCTTCTCGGAAAATGCTCTAGAGCACTTTTATGCACAAAGCGGCTAGGGTCAAGGATGCCGCGTGAAGCGATGACACTCAATTTAAAGATTTTTGCTTATGGTAGTCTTTATTCCTACAACAAGTACGACGAAGCCAAGTACCTAAACGAAGCAAAAGTACCGAACGTATTAAGTACTTTTGGCTTATTTACGTTAAATTACCGTATTATTCTGGATTGTTGTGTTTCTTCGAACCATATTGTCCTTTTACAGTAGTTTATATCGGCGTCGGGACGTGACGACCCCATTGCCCACTGGATTTCCAGTGCAGTCAGTCAACGCAGGGCAGCTTGTGGCGAGCTGGTGGTGAGTGGCAACACCACGGACCCTACCTCCAGGGGGACCACATACACACATGCGCTTACACACACAGTTACACTCCGGCTCTCTCACTCAACGAACGAAGCATAGAAGCGGTGAAGCTACTACTCAGACATCGATTTAAATCATATCCTTACATCTTACATATCCTTGAAATCAAAAAATTAAATGAAAATAGTCGGAATATCGGCTGTCTATAGGTCCTAAACCATAAACGGCACGAATGGCCCTTTTTTTTTAAAATGAAAATAGTCTTAATGTCGGCTGCACTCCCCCATAGCAGTATGCCGTAAGACTCTTATGTCCACTGCTAGGCATAGGCCTCAGCCCCAAGGATTTCCAAAATGACTGATCTAGAGCGGCCTGATTTTTATAGTTATTTATGAATAATTGGAAAGAATTGAAAGGAAGAAAGAAGCAAAGAAAGCATTACTAATATGATGTATGGTATGATTTAAAGCAGTTTTTTATGCAAAGAGGGACGAGACAGGATTCGCAGCAGTAACGTGTTTTTTGCGACTTTCTACCTTCGCGAAGACAAACAAAGCTACGCTTCCAAAAATTTCGGTTGCGCGCTGAAGAGGATTCTGTCCGTTCCAATTAAACTGGCCAATGCTTCGAAGCAATAAGTCTACCAGGTTGGTCATGAGTAGCTCTATTACTGGATACTGTAATCTTTCGATTTTTCGGACAAAGAGAAAGATGGTGAGTGAGGATGGAGTCTACGAGATGGAGGCGAACAGCTAAGTGATCATGATTTCTATGTGTGGATGACTGCAGTAGAAGATGACTGGTAGACAATGCTTAGCATTAAGTTTTACCTTTTGTATTATAATCGTTAGATTATTGTGCAATAAATATTAAATAAAAATAAATGCGAGTTGTTAATAGAGACGTTAAGAAGACGGTTAAAACAGTTTATACAGATGTCTTTTTTTTAAATATACTGAGACTGAAATCGAGAATTTAAATGTGTAATAATTGGTCTTATACGATGTAGGGGATCAGTTGGAGCAGAACTAGTATTGGCGGGATATGAAGCCGGTTCAGCATCTACAAAATGCAAGGCTCTACCTAACATTTCATACCGCCTTCGGGTAAAAATGCGGCGGAAAACTTATGTTTTCAGGAGAGGATCGATAGAAAAACAACTTGTGACAGTTGGCATTCTAACGATTCCCAACATCATCCAGAAGGCAAAGAGTGCTAAAATCTCATGGATGTTAGTGTTGTACCATTCGGACTGAAAAGAAGAAGAAACTATTTTGGTAGCATACCGGTTCGTTTCTTCTACTATTAGCGATGGTATGTCATCGCTCCAATATGAGCGAAAAGCATCATATATAGATGTAACAACATGAACCGAACCGGTATTATCAACACGGAATTCTTCTTCTTTCTTTCAAAGACCGAACTTCCGTCACTAGCATCCAAGAACGCCTCATTCTCGCTCTCACTATTGTCATCCATTCTTTCGTAATTTCTTTCAACCCTGGCACCTTCCATTCTCACCTGTCTTCTTCGAAATACATCCATCGCCATTCGAACTAAATCTTTGGGGACATTCTCATCCGTTACCCAGATTTCATTCAGTGGGTGTCCTACCCTCCACTCATTGCCCCCCCTTGTGCCCTGGTTTGCAACACCACGCCCTCTTGCACTTTGTGTTGCCCCCGCCCTACCACCTCTTCGTCCATCTCTCTGGCCTCTTCTTTTTTCATTTTCACACACAAATAAGGGGTGGGCATCCGGGATTAAAAAGGCGCTGTCGTCTTCAAAGTCCAGCGGGATGCCATTTTCATCAAACATCTGCAGTATGACACCTTCAGGCACCGGTGCGCTGTATAAATAAATGAATAAACGCTATAATTCGATTTATTCTACATGCGTTCATATGGTATAGACAAGGAAGATATCATATACAACGTGGAAGGGACATACCCGTAATAAATCGAACCAAGGGCTATACTAGATCACTAAAGTATAATGAAATTAAAATACAAGTCAAAAACCCGAAAAAAATTTCGACGTTCCCATATAAATCGCCCGGGTGGCCGCGCACTTTTGTATAGAAATGGGCATTTTTTTGTTTCTTGGCTGTTATTTTAATTTCATTATACTATAATGATCTAGAAAAGACCGTGGTTCGATATATTACGGGTATGTCGCTTCCACGTTGTATAAAACTTACAATGCCGATGAAAAATTAACCGGCGACCGGGACCTCTCGCGGGACGCTGACGTAGGGGGAGCTTGTTCGTCCTAAAAGACACAAAACAGTGTATTAGGAACCACTGAAATCTAACTGCAATAAATACAGAAAACCTAACACAATAAAACAAAAACGCATTACCCTTTCCACTAACCTCTCACGGCGGCGCGCTGGGGATGTGAGAGGAGAGTATGGTGGAGATTCCGGCGAAATGTTGCATGCATCGTCCTAAGAATATACAATAAACTGGCAAGTGCGAGTCGGACTCGTACATGAAGGGTTCCGTACCACCGTACAAAGTTTTAAAACGCTGAAGAAACACGTTTCTTGTATGACGACCCCCTTTAATTTTTAACTTTTTTTATTTTTAGTATTTGTTGTTATAGTGGTCAAAGTAATACATAATCGGTGGAATTTCAAGTGTCTAGCTATTACGGTTCAAGAGATAGAGCCCCGTGACAGACGGACAGACAGCGGAGTCTCAGTAATAGGGTCCCGTTTGCACCCTTCGGGTACGGAACCCTAAAAATCATGTAAGCACTGACACTCTCTTTGTTTAAGCGCGTTTCTGGTTGCATCCTCAGCTGTGCTGCTTCGGAGCCCGGGGTGCGCTTTCCCGCTTTTTCTTCTCCAAATATAACATGCATGTCAATGGTCACCCAAGGATGCCAAAGACCTTGCAATTGGAGAAGAAATAGCCGGAACAGTTTAAATGATTTGGCTACAGTTTAACGACCGGCCGCCGCCCGACGTTAACCCTCCTTAGGAATACAATTGTAGCACGAAATGTTTGTGCTAAGTCCTTAAGTCGCCTCTTACGACATCCACAGGAAGAGATGGAGTGGTTCTATTCTAACTATCCATCATCTATCCGGAACCACACGGGTGAGCACTGACACCCAAATGCAATAAATACAGTATTACCATGGTTAGAAACCATAGACACCAGGGCTCAAACCCATACAATTAGCAGTAGTACTACGCCAACGCCAAAGGAAAACTAGAGTAAGTAACACATACCACAAGCTTGCATATTCACACTCAATCCTATACACATTTAACCCTATAATTGCGACCGTCGGATTAATCTGACCGACGATTGACAATGGTTGCCACCCTAGAGGTACCTACTGAGTTTGATCCCCGGCCAGGGCAAGTTGGGAAATGCACTTTTTCAAATTCAGATTCAAATTGTCTGATCCTCTTCCAGCATTCCTTCATATGCATCCAGTACAACTAATTACCTGAATACAATCATTATAAGCTAAATAATCACTTTTCTATAAAAAACAGTACTTACCTCAGATTAATCCAACAAAAACACTGAATAAAGTTGCACGACTTCTGAACACACCGCCGAGAAAATGTTGAAATGTCAATAACGAAACAAAGTAAACTGAGCATAGATATTCAAAGGTGTTGCGTTCAGGATGTAGGAAATTTATCAAAGAACATATATCATTAAACTTCTTCATAAAGTAGTCTTACTACTTAGAATAAAGTGTATCCTCAAGTGAGCAGTGTGATAACCAGCTACCGTTCAGGATTTGACTCACTGGCGCCACAAAGTTATGCACGGTAAGCGGCTACCACTCAGCGGTCCAGAGGTATAGACAATGCAGCTAGCAATATTCCTTCCCATTAGACTATTTCCCATCTTAACGCCCACCAGCAAGCTAAATGTGACTTTTGGATCTTACGGCTCTTATGCAGTTCTACGAGAAAAACACCAGCGCCCCCAAATCCTACGGTTCTTTTTCCGCAGACACTAAGAAAAAATTGGTTTCCATACCTGTCAGCATTTTCCCCATTATTTTCATAATAATCCGATTCGCTTCCAGAAGCAGTACCAGCTCCCGCATCCTCCATGGGCCTTGGAGCTTCTTGAGGGAACTCAGGAGTTTCCTCCTGTCTATATCCCACAAAGGACTTAACAGGGGTCTGTCTGCGATATCTCGCTTCAATATCATCTGGGGACTCAAAATCCATTAATTTTGAGCTCTTTTTCCTTACTCGGCCGCTTCTTGAGATTCCTGTGACTTCCAAATCTGAAAAGTAGAGGGAAAATAGTTTGATTGATAGTAAGTAGATCGTACAACGTAATTACATTTAGTTAATTTAGACGTTTATGTACCTACCATCCTGCATTTCGAAGCCGTTAGATGATTGTGATTATTGAAAGATGATAAAAATATAAATTAGTAAACCTGCAAAGGTAAAATTCAGTTTTTAATTTCGTTACTACGCACGATGTACCTACTACGCAAAAACTAGCAGCCACAGACTACGGTACGGAGCAGATACTATACTACAAAGAAAATAATACTCTCTGACGAGAGCTATACTAGTATCTTCATATCTTGCAGCTTCACTTCAAACAATCAAACCAATGGACGCCTTGGTTGGACAGTGTTACCAACTCTCAAAAATATTTATCCTTAAAGTTTGTGTCAAAACCCCTAATTAATTATTTATTTAGTTGTCCCCCTAAAAAATAGAATGATTGCCAGTGGCGCCAGTATTGCCGCCAGTCACCACGGAGTGGTTGTAGAATTACGTACTACAAGTCGCTAGGTCAAGAATCAATTTCAAAATATTATTAGCTAAAGATAGAAGTGGTTGGAAACAAAAAAGGGGAGGCATTTGCCCAATTATGGGACATAAACATGATAGCCCGGAGATACGCACGGTGCTCGAATGAAGTGAAAATTTCACTTTTTCGGGCATATTCTTAGATCATTTAATACAGGATAAGTTACGCAGACAAATCTTCTTACACAACTTTCTGCCGTTTTTGGTGCGGGGGAGGGTACTACTACATCTAAAAAGCACACACAGTCACAAAATTAATTTGTGTCGTTATAAACGCACACTTACGTAAAATTGACACACTAGTTTATTTTCTGCACACTAGCAAGACTCACGATAAAACAAATGTGTATGTACTCATAATAATACACCCTAGTGCAAAAGGATTGAACAACAAAAAAAAAATATCGACATCGATATTTCAGAAAAAAAAAATTAAATTAGTTTTAACTCTGGAATGTTTTCATATAATTATGTCGGAAATTCGGGATAGAAGTTAATACGTCACGTGAGGCGCCACGTGAGCAGTTTAATTAATAGAACTTGTTTAGAATCTATTTAGTTTTACAAGTTTTATTATTTATACTGCCCACGTGGCGCTTCACGAATACTATAAAACTTGTTAATTAGTTTAAAAAGTTTTATTATTTAAACTGCCTACGTGGCGTTTCAAGCATACTACAATATAATACAAGTTTTTTAGTATTTAAACTTGTATTATGGGATACTAACTCAACAATATATATTTTATCATCTTCTTCATCTAAGCACGTTCTCGGTTGCATCCTTAGCTGTGATGCTTCTCCGCTGTTTATTCTTCAAATATAATATGGTCACCCGAGTAGGCCAAAGACCTTGCGAAGTGGAGAAGAAATAGCCGAAACAGAAAACTTAAATACATATATAGATGGGGTTATGGGGTTATGTCGTTTAATCACGGAGTTCCTATGGCCACCTTCCAGCTTCATCATCAGACCCTGGATACCATCTAAAGACAAAAAACCCGTCAAGATGAATCATACGAGCCCAAACTCGATGGGCATATGTCGTTTAATCACGGAGTTCCAATGGCCACCTTTCAGCTCTATCATCAGACCCTGGATACCATCTAAAGACAAAATACTCGTCAAGACAAATCATACGAGCCCAAACTGGATGGGGTTATGTCGTTTAATCACGGAGTTCCTATGGCCACCTTGCAGCCCTATCTTTAGACCCTGGATACCATCTAAAGACAAAATACTCGTCAAGATGAATATTACGAGCCCAAACTTGATGGGGTTATGTCGTTTAATCATGGAGTTCCTATGGTCACCTTCCAGCTCCATCATCAGATCAGATCCATGTTGTCATAATATTGCATTGTCACGCAACATACGTATGCGTGCAAAATTTCAGCTCAATCGGAAACCAGGAAGTGGGTCAAATTTAACTTGCAAGATTTGATTACAGACAGACAACGAGACAGCTGAAACTAAATAAAAGCTTGTAAAAAAATTAAAATATTTCGATATTAAAATTATATCACAAATAAAACTATATCAAGGAAATGTAATTTCTAACGACATCGATAATAATGCGATGTCTCGTCACTCAAAAAGTAGCAAAAATTTACTTGGACAGTTGAGTGGTTAATATATATTCAAATCTAATGACCAGAGAATAAAGACGAAGGTTGTAAATCATAAAAAGACAAGCCTCGTGGGGAGTGCGCATCAAAATCTGGTAGTCTCGTAGGGAGTTCGGTTACGTCATCAACTCATCATTTTTTAAATTTGAATTTTATTACCGAATGTAACCTAAGTACTGCAGTGCTTCGGGAATGTTTGCAGAAGCGCGAGTAGATTGCTTTTACCTATTATTATTTTATTTTTTTTGCTACTATGTGTAAGTGGTGCGCTTCCTTGGTACACAGAGTGCGGGCCAGCCCCAACAGCATTCTAAAAATGGTGGCCAGCAGACTGGACTGCGCATACATTAATCGCTGCTGTGCAGTTTCACACGGAATTGTACGGCAGTGATTAGATTAGATTAGATTTGTAGTTTTTCTTAGGTCTGATTAAATAAATTGTATTATTATTATATTATTATAAATGGCAAAAAAAACAAAATATTAGAGAGTCAAAAAATCCCTGAAAATACCCCTGTACATTTCAGACCTCTAAAAAACTCCAAGAAAGAAAAATTATACAATCAGAAATTTTCTGCAAAGGAAAACGGCGTAGCACTGAGTTACTTGAAAAATATATTAAAATAAAAAAAAATATCGACTGCACTGAACAATGAAATCAGTGTCATGGAATGCTTGAAACTTTTGTGCAGAGTGAATAATTATATTGTCTATCTGATTAAACTTTACAAATTATCCAATAAAAAAAAATTGGGTTTGACTTTTGTACTCAGTTGTATTCCTGTCTTAAAGCGAATCTGTCCTAAACAGAATCTGTCGTAAACCTAATTTGTCCTAAACAGAATCTGTCCTTAACCGAACAATCGAAAAATCCCATCTCACTTATTTACCCCCTAAATCTGGGGGAAAACCCCTAAGTTGGTAACACTGGCTCCGGACAACGGACAGACGCGTTTATTTTTTGTTTTCGACATTGACAGTGACAGAGCTGTAATCAGTGCTGCCAGATGAAAATCATAAATTCTCGCCAAATCTTCCTTCTCAAAATACCGAAATTGGGGGACACTTCGGTATCTAAGAGATAGGTTAAGTGGCGCCCTTGTTTGAAATAAATTGTTTAAAACTAAAATTGTTTGAAAGTGATATTGGTAGTCCGTCTAGTTTTAAAACGGTTTTTCGCCAAAAGTGGCCACTTTTGGCAAAAAACCGTTTAAAAAAATAGTTTAAAGGTCTTTTTAGACATTGATACAAATCAAATGTTTAAATATTACCATATTTAGTTATTTATAATACAATTTATTTCAAATGAGGGCGCCACTTATGCTACTATTTCACCTTAAGAAAAATCCTCTGGAGGTCTACCATGACATGACTTCAAGGATTTTCAAAACGACCGATTGGATTTTTTTCTATAGCGGCTGTTATAAAAAAGTTACTATGACATTAACATAACGTTGACAGTTAAATCAGAATTTTTTCGTTTGTCAAAATCTCGCCCGTCCGGGATGGTATCACTCCGTAATAAAAAATGCAATTAAATAGTCTAAAACAGTAAATAATATGCAAAAATGGCAGACCGCCTCCGTCAAATTGCCCAACGTCTCAAAGCCAAAGTCCAGTTATCCCAATTCAGCGGTTCAGGCAGAGAAAAAGTCGACCAATTGATGACCAAGTATGGATCAGCATCTCGAGTCACGGAATTAGCTGAAAGATTCAAACAAGAAGCCATTACGAAGAAAGTTCAGGAGTTAGTTACAAAGTATGAGAAATTCACTGGGGTGGAGGAGATTTTGGCGCTCCAAAACACTGTCAACGAAGCACAGGTATGACTTTTCATCTTGCTGTTCAAGGTCGACTATTGTCAGTTTGCATTACCAATGAATGGAGATTTTCTTCCTTTGTTGGCAGTTATTTTTATACTAGTACACATGTCTAGGTATTTAAAAATAGAAGTAAATTACTGATATTTTGTTACTAGTCAAACAGAACACATAAAACACTCCGTTTTAACAACTTAATGAAATAAATGGGGGAATACGCAGCGTCGTAAAACTAAGATTATTTACCGTGTGGTTCCCGGCAGAATATAGTACCACGGTAGAAAATAGGACCACTCCAAGTCTTCCCGTGGATATCGTAGAAGGCGACTTAGGAAACACAAGCTAAACAAAGCTTATAAATATCAATGAGACCTCTCCAACCCGTGGTCAGCGTGGAGAGAGAAGGCCAAAAGGCTCTGGCGGCGAAAAGGCTCTGGCTACTCTGGCTAAGTATGGCTGTGTAGTACAGAGAGGGTCATGCTCTCTGTACTACACAATAAGGAGATGACAAAGTAATACAAACTCCCAAGTCTTCCCGTGAATGTCGAAGGCGACTTAAGAAACAAAAGCTAAACAAAGCTTATAAACATCAGTAAGACCTCTCCAAACCGTCTTGCCAGCGTGGAGAGGGTAGGTCAAATCCTCTGCTTGCTCCGGTAGATATACGGCTCTGGTAGTACAGAGAGGGTTGTGCACCTGCAGGGGAGAGTAGAAAAGGCCTGTTTATGATGATGTTATCTCTTTTCAATATGTAGGTACCATAATATAATAAGAACGACAATGGCTGCCACCCCAGAGGTACCTACTGAGTTTGATCCCCAGCCAGGGCAAGTTGGGAAAAGCACTTTTTCAAATTCAAATTCAAATAGTCTGATCAAAATCAAAATATGTATTTATTACATAATATAGTATTTTGTTAAGTTAGTATCACGTAACACAAATTTAAAAACTATACATCATGTTAATGAACTAATGCAAAACCTCTCAGATGGTACTTCAGTCCATGAAACAACCATCCAGGTACCATCTGAGAGGTTTTGCGTTAGTTCATTAACACATTGTATATGACAATATAATTAAAACTAAATTAAACAGCAATACATTTCTGTTTACATCATTGTGATATTTATTTATTTGTATGTATGTAATAAATTATATATTATTATGCTATGTATATATAGGTATGAATATGTATATATATATATATATATACTAGCTGTGCCCGCGACTTCGTTCGCGTGGTTGTCGGAACGTAATGTTATATAGCCTAAAGCCTTCCTCTATAAATGGACTACCCAACAAAAAAAGAATTTTTCAAATCGGACCATTGGTTCCTGAGATTAGCGCGTTTAAACAAACAAACAAACAAACTCTTCCGCTTTATAATATTAGTATAGATATTCATTATTCAATCATTCATTCATATAAATGAATATATATATGTATATATATATATATATATATATAAATATATCTTTATTTGTATAATGTTATATATTTTGTATAAGTATTTTAATATCTATTGGTTATTTATAATTTATATTTTAAATTTAACTGCGCCACCTGTTATCTTACTCATATACTTCGCACTCCTTCTCTTTATGGTTGCCTGTAAGAGATTGCTTCGGCGATAAGGCCGCCTCTTGTACCTTATTTATTTATAAGTTCCGTAAACTTTGTAATTTTTTATTGTTTTTATTTGGTGCAATAAAGATTTTTGTATTGTATTGTATTGTATTGTATAAAATAAATCTAAAGCTGTATCCACTAGGCAACATTTAGCGCGCGACATGTCACACAACATGTTGCTCTTCATTGTTGAAAGGCAACGCATAACTTTGTGTAGCAATGTTGTCTGTCTATGCATGCCCAGTCGTCGGCAACATGTGGCCAGAGGAACTAGTGTTAATTTCTGATAATAATAATAAAATGTACATTCTTGGTGAGCATTGTCCCACAAACATTTACAATTTTGGTACTTTTCTATTAATTGCAACATACGTCACGTCTCCACTCGACAACATTTGATGCTCAACTGCATGTTGCACAGAAACAAACAACAAGCTGGGCGTCATGTTGCGCACCAGCCGGCAACGTCGCGCGCTGTTGTGCATCATTGCTGAACATGTTGAGCGTCACGTGTTGCGCGCCAAATGTTGCCTAGTGGATACGAGGCTTAAAGCTAATACTAAAAAACAAAAATTAATTTATATAAAAAAATTAAACCCAAATCGCCACCGTCAGCAGGCAAGGTCGCCAAGAGGCTGGCGGCATTTCCACGTTGTTTAGCCATGCTCGAGGAAAGACGCCTTTGTGGTGACTTAATTGAGACATTTAAGATCCTGACTCTACAATATGAGACAAGGCACTAAGCCATCACGAAAACACTGCTACCAGTTAACTTGTACAGCGTCTAAAACCAAAGCTGCACATTTTCACTTTCTGAGTAACAGAGTGGTCAATAAATTGGAATAGACTACCAGAAGAAGTGGTCACTGCGCCTTCCATAAATGCATTTAAAAATAGATTTGACAAGTGGTTAAGGACAAATAAAGTGTCTTTAATAAATATATGAACTGTGAAAAGACTATGGACTCTCAGCACTGTGTAAAATAGACATATCAGCTCTGAGCTGCTCGTTTATAATAAATTAAATAAAAAAAAATTAAGCCTTTGGCAAAAATGCGCACCACCTCTTGGGTCCCCAGAGACATTGATCAAACAAGCGGAGATGTCATACTACTTAGGGCAGCGGCTAGCTCAATCAGTGTGATTTGTCTTTATATATTTATTTATCTATAATTTTTTTTTTTATTTCAGGACAAGTTCATTGCAGCACAAGAATGCCGCCGCGAGCTGGGCAGGCAGCTGGCTAACATCGAGGCCCGGCTGAAGGAGCTCCACGCTGAGATGCAGAACACCATGAAGGGCGACGAAAAGTACTTACATCTGTGCACGGAGGAACATAAGGTTAATATTCTAGGATAACATGGTGTGTGGTTCCTGGCAGAGTAGAATAGGATCACTCCAAGTCTTCCTGTGGATGTCATAGAAGGTGACTTAGGAAATATAAGTTAAACAAAGCTTATAGACCTCTCCAACCCGTCTGGCCAGCGTGGAGAGTGTAGGCCGAATACTCTGGCTGCTCTGGCCAAGTATGGCTCTGGTTGTACAGAGAGGGTACATGCTTCTGCAGTTGAGACTAAAAAAGACCTGATGACAATAAGATATGCCCAAGAAGAGGTGGAAGTTAGCATTGCGTCGATTGTGCAGTATTTGTCGAACAAAAAAGCCGATCCGAAGCAATTACATATATCGGCTTTCCCACAACACTCATCAACATAATATATTCGATTTTACCACCGTGAATTTAGAAGCAGCTGGTTTTCTGTAGATACATTCAGGAATGTATCTGTTTCCATCTACTCCCTTACTATTAAACGATAGGAGAAATCAAATGGCGGAACTTTGCCACTACAATTGAATATGAGCCATAAATCTTCTGGTTCTGGCCCACAGCTCATAATCCAAGAGCGAGCTCTCCGCACGCAATTCTCGGACGCTGAGCGAGAAGAACGCGAACTGTTCGCAACCATGAGTGCTGCCGTGAAGCTGGGACATGAGAGAGAGAGGGCCCATGCTGAGAGGAACAAGTACTGGTACATCGTCGCTTCTATATTCGGTTAGTAAACATCATAAACACATTTTTTAGGATTCCATAGTAAACAACCCTTATAGTTACAGCATGTCTGTCTGTTCGGGGTTTTACTTAGAGACTTTTAGTACTAGAAAGCTGTAATTTGGCATGGGTATGTAGTATATTAATCAATTGATTAATCACGTCGACAAAATGGTAAAATAAAATCATGAAACTTTTTTTTTACGGTAGCTCCCATACATGTGAAATAGGAATATTTTTTTTTTCTCGACATGGTTTATTGAAAAGATTTTTCTAAAATAATAAATAGATGAAAATTTACCATTCCCCCCTGATATTCGAAAGTACTGAGCCTAAAATTAAAATATATATATATATATATAGTTCATTGCTTGTAGATTACAGGAAAACCTATAAGAATTCTATCAATTCTACTGAAACCCTCTCCACGCGAGTTCTATTCGCACGTGGCCGGTTTTATTCTTGTTTAATTTATTATTTTATCTTATTATTGTATATTTTGTCGAATGTCGAATTTTTTTTGGATTTTTTACTGTTATTTTAATTTTATTATACTTTAGTGATCTAGTATAGCCCGTGGTTCCATTTATTACGGTTATGTCCCTTCCATTTTGTATACAAATATTGTTTGATACGCGAGTTTAATTCACACCTTGGCGAGTTATTGAATAAAGATAATGATGAAATAACCTTATCTACACAGGAAAAGAGTACAATATGCAAACGAGATAAAATCTATATATCTTATATGGTAGTTCAAGAATAATGAAGATAGAGGAGATAACTTTCACTGTTATTTTATATGATTTGAAATTCTTAAACATGTACCAGCTGCTTATACCCCCCCGCAAAGGTCGTACACGTTTCTCATGGCATGGGTTTCACCTGGGAATCATTCTAAATAGGTGATGGGGTAGGGTAGGGTACCTATGACTTTTTTTATTCCCTATTTTTAAGGTTATTCATACAAAACTTGGGCTTTGAGTTTAACCCTATCTATATCAGTCTATATTTAAGAGCTATGCTCTTGTCGGTGGAGTATGAATTCTCTTCCATTTGTCTCTCTCATCTGCGATAAGTTTAATCCTAGGAGGGTTTAATCTTTTTATGTATTTTTTATTTTTTCTGACTAGCAAATAATGGTGGAGATACAGCGCATTTTAATTTCGCATGACGTCACGATCTAGTACCATTTTCACTAGACGGTGACGTTAATCGCCTCCACTCTGAAACTACGACGCGCTGTATGTTTGTGAATTTTCACTACTTTGATAAACCGAAAAATATGGGTCCATTTTTTAGGATTATCTGATTGACAGACTAACTTAAAATAATATTTTTCGGACCCAGTCCTCATGCCTATTTTTTTAAAAACCTCATTAGCTACATGACTACATGTCTTGTGTGTCCATACTACCCTAAGGTCGCCTGGAAGAGATTGCTGTGCGATAAGGCCGCCTTTTGTATGCTAACATTTATCTCTATACACATGCGTGTCTCATTTGTGTGCAATAAAGAGTAAAATAAATAAATAAATAGGGTCTCGGTCACACCGGGCCGTATGGTATGAGTCCTGATCGACCTCGTCTCATTGTATGCTAACATTTATCTGTATATACATGGTCTCATTTGTGCGCAATAAAGAGTTAAATAGAGACTCGGTCACATCGAGCCATACGAGTCCTGATAGACCTCGTATCATCGTTACTCTACCTCCGCAGGCACAGTCCTCGGCATCGCGGGCTCGACCATCAACAACCACCTCAAGATGACGGAGTTCAGAGACATGATGGAGCAGCAGATGGCGCGCAGTGCGAGCGTGCTGTACACCATCGCGGGGGGCGCGGGGGGCGGGGCCGTGGCGGACCGGCAGGACATCACTGAGGCCATGAAGACGGAGTTCGCTTACCAGGTACATCCTTATTACTAACTCTTTTCTCTCATCTCAGCGTATACCCAGTTGCATCCTCAGCTACAATGCTGCGAAGTCCGGGATCCGGCCTTTCCTTCTCCACTTCACACGGAGAAGACCATCGGCACGCATATCATCCTTGACGACGTCAAGCCAGCATTTATTGGGTCTACCACCATTGCCGGGCCCCGGCAGAGGCGGCATGGCTATACATTTGTTTCCCACGTAGCTTGCCGGTTTCCGCAAAACATGACCGTACCAGCGTAGGCGACTTTCTTGCAGTTTGTCTGCTGTGGTACTGCTAACCAGGTACATCCTCGTTACTATATTACATTTAGTGCCTTATGTTAGGTTCCCGGCAGAGTAGAATACGACCACTCCAAGTCTTCCCGTGGATGTCGTAGTAGGCGACTTAGGAAACACAAGCTGAACAAAGCTTATAAACATCAAGACATCTCCAACCCGTCTGGCCAGCGTGGAGAGTGTAGGCCAAATCCTCTGGCTGCTCTGGCCAAGTATGGCTCTGTTAGTACAGAGAGGGTCGTGCTCCTGCAATGGAGACTTAAAAAGACCTGATGATGATGACTATATACGTCCTCTCGAGTCGAAAAGTAGTGTTATGGTTACGCTGCGCTATAGGGCACTTTCTGATCAGAGGATGACGCAGGATTGCATACACGTTCATCACTAATTATTTAATTCCAGGCTAATAGGGATGGTGACTGGGTCAGAATAATGTTATTATAATTGGTCTGTTAGTTAAATTATCCAAGTATAATGAACATATACAGGGTCTAACAAAATATACTGAAACTATTTTAAGGGTGGATTCAGTCCATGATACTGAACAACTTTCTCCAAGGAACATATATCGAAATCGAAAAATAGTAGGTAGTAAAAACAAAAAGATTATTACAGTGCTTGGCGAGCGTGCGAGAGAGAGAGAGAATACATCTCACCTTTTCTAGCAGGATGTGCTACCACAATACAAAAACAAACAAAAACTAATATTTTTAACCGACTTCAAAAAAGGAGGAGATTATCAATTCGACTATGTTTTTTTTATGTATGTTTGTTACGCGATATCTTCACCAATTGTAAACCGAGTTTGATAACTCTTTTTTTATTTCAAATCTTTTACTACCAAGTTGGTCCCATATTAATTTGGTGAAGATATGATGAAGATCGAAGAAACTCCTAAAAAAAAATTGAAGTCGGTTGTTTTTTTGTTAAAAATTTAATTATTGCATTGCCAACTCAACAAAAAATTCACAAAGATACGTTAACGCTCTGTAAGAATCGTACGAAGCCGTGACGTCATGCGAAATTTTAATGCGCTGTTTTGTCGTGATTTGTTGTTTCTCAAAAAAAAAAATTAAATGCGTGTACAATATTTTTGAATAATCTAAGCCATCAGTCATCATGCCTATTCCTGTAGCATGTTTTAATTGTCCGCCCTTGACGTCAACTCATTCTATTATTCATCATTATTTGCAATGAAAAATGCATGATAATAGTAAAAATGAGTCTAAATTAAAACTGATTGACTGACGCAGAGCGAATGACACTGAGTGGTTACAACCGCTTGATTATGTTTATTTTAAAGAAATACTAGCAGACACGTGCGAAGTCTACGGCACGAATACGCACAATAAGGTGTTTGGTAAGCGAGCCGATCCCACTACAAAATAGTTAAGTAGGCGGGGATGACATTTTAAACTTGTCTTTAAACGATCGTGCGGGGCTAGCGGTAGATGGCGCTACTACACTGTGTTAATAATGTAAATCGCGAAAATAACTTTACCAAAAGTTCGTTTGATCTTCAATTATTTGCAGTGAAAAATGCATGATGGTAAAACAAATGAATCTAAATTAAGATTGACTGATGCACAGCGAATGACACTGAGTAGTTAAAACCGCTTGTTCGGGATCTAAACGACCTCAAGTCTAAAATATTATAAATGCTTAAGTTTGTATGGATGTTGGTTCCGCTTTCAGCGGTCAGGTCATCTATCAGGTCTCGGAGAAAAGAAAAAACGTAGAATGTATCAGCTGCTTCTCTTCCGGCGCAAATCGTAAAAGCCGATCGAGAGAATGGGCGAGAATCTGAATCATATCAATAGGCGATGCGGTTAGCAACCCATCACTATTATGATTTCCCTTTTCCACCTTCATGCCCACCATCACGCTAAAAGTGGCGTGGGCCTTGCCGCCCTAGGCTCTGTCTGCCCCGTTAGGGATAAAAACGAGATAGTTTAATAGTTTATTTATTACAGCACATCTCAAAACTCATCCACCCAGTAAGTAGACAATACTACTGAATTATAGTGTGACTGTTTCTTGTTGTACAATATTGAGTATTGTGCCAGATACCCCTAGAGATTTAGCCGACTAGTATAGGCATGATGTCTGAGCCCATCATCAGTTTCATAATATAACACGTATTTTTTCTTTACTCTAACAAAAAATGACGCATTTAAATTTTGTGACGTCACAAGTCCCCACTTACCACGAAATTTAGACGCTCTGTGTCTTTGTGAATTTTCACTAATTTAATAAGAGTTGGATCTCATCTATTAGCACGGAACAGCACTTTCCTATGCTGCTATCCTTTTCTGTCGCTCAGGAGCGTCATTTGCTAGAGCGAGAGAGAGCGACGGAACGCTTCAGCACCGGCCGTGCTGCAGCGTTCCGCCGCTCTCTCTCGCTCTGGCAAATTACTGTTCTGAGCGACAGAAAAGGATAGCAGCATAGGAAAGTGCTGTTCCGTGCTGATAGATGAGATCCAACCCTAAACCGAAAATAAGTGTTTATAATTTGCTGATAAGATATCTGATGATACAAACAGAATCATATTTTTCTGGCCCAGTCATCCCTATTGCCCCATGGCATTTACCTTATCCGATTGTGACGTTTAAATCCAGTCCAGCCTAATAGCTAAACTGAATATGGTGTTTGTCCCTTTCTTTTTAAATATTCATATCAAAAAAGGATATTTTTAATCTTTTCAAAAATAACTAAAGTCTGATTTTTTATTCCGTAGAATTCTGACATTTCAAAAGTGTTGCAACTAAAAAAACTCTCTAGCTAAAAAGGGAACCCATTAAAAGGCAATAAAAAATTAAATTCGGGATAAATTTTTATGTTTTACCTTAAAAAGGTAAATTTTAAACTTTCTGGTATATTTTAAATGTATTGACATTTTTTAATACTGAATTATCAAAGTTATAATTTTAAGTTAGCAGGTTATTTTTCTTTAGCCGGCATCACTCCCTACTAATTCATGTATAATAAACCTTTTCAAAGCATTTGAAAAAAATTTTTTTCGTAAAAAAAATTAACTACTAATTTAAATAAAACTAAATTCGTATTTTTTTTATTGGCTGCGGTAGCAAGCTAGTAGAATTTATTTAAAATCTAATATTAAATAAATATAGTCGTAATGAAAAGGGACGTAAATATCGCTCGCCGTAAATCTCCTTTTGATTTGGAGCGTGCGAAATGGTTACATTCACTAACAAATAAAATGAACAGACTTCGATGTTCAGACTTTTATTGAAACCTGGAATTTAATAAAAATATGTGCCCGGCGAAAAAGGTTTGTAATCTCTGACATTTCAAAATTTTCAGCTGTCAAAATTCTACGGAATAAAAAATCAGACTTTAAGATAAGTATTTCAAATCTGGTGGAAAGGGAAATTGTTTAGTAACAGAAAAAGGATGAACGTATTGGCTTGTGACGTCATTGCCATTAGGTTTCGCACGAACGAAGGAGAAAGCGAGAAGTCCCCATCAAGCTCCCACTTTTCTTCATACCAATATTTGAAATGCTAATTGCTGCTTTATTTATTAACCAATTTTCTAGCTGTTTCCAGAAAAAAGATTTCTTTTTAGTGCTATTCGTTATTTTGTATAAAATATTGACCAAAAACAACCATAGTCAGATACCCTATCTCTAGGTCAATGTCCTTAAATAGAAATACAAATGTAAATACTCTTGTAAACCTATATTTAGTTTGTAAACCCGTAGTTTTATCCCAATCGGGATGGCCATAGATATAGTGCCCTAGGCCACGTGGTATCAGTCCAAGCGGGGGCGCGTTGCATCGATTATCGACTGGTCGGCCCTAATTCGGGCCTCCAAGTAGGGTTGCCGTTTTCTAAAATAAAATAAAAATTGACTGCGATGTTTTAGACCGGTCACGGATACAGTGACGAAAGAAGATCAAAGTATGTGGACTAAATAGCTTTGGCGAGGCCTAAAAAAAGGTCACCGGCTTTGCCAAAATCTTAAAAAAAACCGGACCGGCTTGGAGTGTCGTAGCGTAGCCAGGGTGCGGTGATATAATATTCAAAAGTACCAGATGTAGACTTTTAGGAGGGGCAAAATCTAAATATGCCGCCCCATGTCCAGTTTTTTTTAGATATGGGTGCAAATAGGAGAATCGGGTGACACCCGGGGCGGTCCGCTCCTCTTGCCTTTAGCTACGCAACTGTAAGCCGGTTACTTCAATATTTGGCCCGACACGACCGGAAAAAGCCAAACATGACGGATGGCAACCCTACTCCCTAGGCCCGGGCCTATAGGGCCTTAGGGAAACCTGCTGGCCACTGACATCAGCTGTCGAATGAGTGTGTCTCTATTCTCACCTTCCTTCTTGACTTCGACAAAAGACAAGCTGTTTTATATTTAAAAAAATATAACAAAATCAATTTTGCTTCGTTACAGGAGCAGCTAGCGCAAAATCTGAAACAAATGCAGGACAATATAAACCATCTAGTCAACAAACAAAATTCACTCATCGGTAAGTGGTGTTTATTAAGGTTGATAGTTATATGTATGTTTTGTGGGTTAACTTGAGAGAGAACGTGATGCAACTATACATTAGCAAGTAGAGCGAAAGGGACGGGTAGAGTATATTTTAACCGTTGGAGAAGGCTCTTGCCCAGCTGTGGACTTTTTCTTCGTCTTTACTTCCCCCCGGCCCACAAGAGGCATTTTTCGGCCGGTACACTTGCGAAAAATGCCATTCATTGTTAAATTTATCCGCGTTCGACTCGGGCAGATACATGTTAGCTGTATGACGTACAGATCTGAGAGATAGGTTTTTTATTATGCCACATTAAAAATACAATGCTTATTTTTTAGGTTCTTTATTATGCCACTTTAAAAAAAAACCGTCTTATTATAAAAACAGGACTAACTTTGTTACCAGGTTTAAACCATTACCCGCCCAAATCAAGTTGTCATCTAGTAATATCACACTATTTCACCTGTCAATGTCAACTTGATTTGGGCGGATGATGGTTTAAATGGTTTAACAAAGATAGTTCTGTTTTTATAATAAGACGGATAATGTTTATTTTTTCACAGACCACCTACACCAACAAGACGAATTAATAGAAAAGCACATGAGGGATCTGAAAAAAATTGTCGTCGTTGCTTCTCAAAATAGCGCCAAATCTGACGCCGAAATAGCAAAGGCGTTGTCCGTGGTCCACCACGATCTAGACGAAGTCGAAAGAGAAAGGGATGAAGGCGGAAAGAAAATAGCCCTCGAAGCGAACCAAATATTGACAGGCGTAGGGATTATACTCTGTGCAGCCGTGATTTTCGGAAACATTATCGGCAGGGTCAGTTGATTTAAATCGGGGGAAAGCATAGCAATCGTTACCTATTTTTAGACAATCGGTTAAGATATAATCTGTAAACATATTTGAGTGGTGATTCCCAATCATATTTTTGATAATTTCGAATTTTTGGTTACATAATACTCCCGCGCGAATTTAACAGTTTTTTTTTTCAGTTTCAAGAAAAGTATTTTATAGTGTCAAAGATGGCGTGGTACTCTGCCTGTACCGTTTGCAATGAATATTCGAATTATCTATCCCTTTTATAATCAATTTCAAGCGTTTTGTTAAATAGAATATTTTGGTATCGCTTAATCTTATTTCTAGTTATTAATTTAAGAAAAACAAAAATTTGTGATTTGCACATTTAAGACTTTTATTTGTTTTAAACTTTGTTGTACTTGTTATATTTATTTATTCAGTTCTTGCCGCGTTAACTACAACAAACATACAGATGTTAAAGACTGTTTATTTTTTTCAAATTTTTATACCATTAGTTATCATTCCCAAATACTTAGGTATATTAAAATTTACATAATGTGAGATAACATATAATCAAATTATTTTTAGAAAAAATCAAAAATGTGTAACATATTATAGTACGAGTATAAATTGTATACAAACAATATTTTTTACAGTCTAGTCTCGCCATACAAATGTAGTACAAATCATTTTTTATAGGTATATATCACTGTTCACTCAAAAGATATCTAGTCGAAGTAAACATAAAATCAGTGCTGGCTTTAGGGACAAGTGCCCTCGGGCATTTTGGATTGGGAGTATCAAGTGGGCGTTTCCCGTAATTTTAAAAAAGATGCACTACTGTAAAACTAGTGTAAAAACAAACAAAATTTACTATTTGTACAGAACTTGTCACGTCAAAAGAACGCTGAGCGACAACGGGGCGGTGATGGGTTTGCAATAGGGTACTGTCGCTAGGTTAAGATTTTTTTTAATAAAACAATTTCCACTTGCTATAACGATGTCCGTTTTTTTCTAAGATTACACAAGCGTTTTTTTTTTGTGAAATCTTCATAAAAAGGAGACTTAAATTATAATTAAATTATGTCCCAGGGGATCGAACCTAGAACCTCCGAGTGGCGGCCGGACGGATTTCCCCCGATACACATATCCCCCAGCGTTATTTTTACGTGACGTCATCTATAACTGCAATGTTTACACAAATTAAACCTCCAGTATTACAATTAAAATTTAAGAGCCCAAAAATTACACTCCTCGGGGTGCTTTTGTCCGTAGGGCCGGCATCGCACCAAAATAAACCTTAAATTACTTTTATCCTAAATTGATGTTGTACGCTTAATTTCGCAGCTTTTTCTATATTTTGGGAACCAATTCCGAATTTAATATTGAGACTAATTCTATAAATACCTACTAACAGTAGTTTGCAACTATTAGGTATCTGTCAGACTGGAGGTGATTTAGCGTTCTGCGATCGTTTTTTTATTACACTACATGAGGAGCTTAAGCATGTTTATATTTCTAGATTTTCTGTGCTCCGGAAGGCGCGTTAAGCCATTGACTGTCATCACTAGATGTGTAACATATAATAAACCTAAAAATAATAAATCACTAGATGACAGTCGTCAAGCTACGCGATGCGCAGAACGCAGTACGCAAACCCTAGAAGGCTTTCTGACTGACAAATTCCTAGTTGTCGATAACGCACCGCTCGTACGATTCCACTCTGTATTTATAACAGTATATAACACAAATAAAATATAGTTGTTACATTTTGCTCATTTTATTTTGGAATCCTTTAGGTCTATTTAAATTCACAGAATAATGGCTCATGTAGAGAGGCTAAGATTGTCTTTAGCAGTGGGCTGTAGGAACAGCTGATTTATTTTGGGATTTCTGATTTGGTTACATAATTGTTTTTATTTATATTACTTTATACATAAATACCTACAAGTGTAATGGTGCACGTAAAGCCTAAGGCCTTATCTACCAGTAAACCAACCGGGTGATGTGGAGAATGACAGGGATAATGCAGAACTCGAATAGAGATATGGTGAAAAAAAACTAATTATACTTAAGTAGCTAATAATAAACAATGAAATAAGAAATATCATAAAATTGTATTAATTATAATGAAACTAAATATAACAATAATAAATTAAATCTAAAACCAATATTACAAACAACAAACAAAGAAAACAAAACATAAGAAGGAATAATAATAAAAATATGAAATATAATGCTAATCGAAGAGCCCACCTCGGAGCATACCGGGCTCAAAAGTACCCATAACGCCAGCCGCATTGCCACGCTGAATGGCGAGGGCAATGTGTTGCGTCAGGTATGCTCCGGAGCGAGGATCGCCTCGATTGTTACGCAGGCGTCGCCCTAAATGTGCGATAAATTTTTTGGCCTCCTCACACCAGGGCCCGCCAGTTTCGACAGCGAATGGAATGAAATGGTATTGATTTAATTCCGCATACTTAACGTGTTTTGCTTTAGCGGCACATTCTGCAGCGGATCCTGCTTTATGGACTGTACGAGATAAATGGGACGTGGCGAAGGTACTCACGCAAGTGGCGTCCCAGAGTAGGCATCTGCCTTTTTCCCACGGTATTAAGGTGAGCCCATCTGGACGTTTACCGTCCGTGCGGCAAAGTCCAGGAGGCTCAAGGACGCAAGGTACGTTTGCCGACACTAGGGCTCTGCGGATGATATCATTGAGTGTATGGTGTCTAGGGAATCTTCCGGCGCATCTTAAGTAGCTGAGGCCGTGGTAGCCGTTAGCATCAACGTGCGTACCGCATGGGCAACGGTGTGGCTCACAAACGTTACAACCTAGCCTCAAGGCGACTGCAACCCGTAAAGAGTTATCATCTAGGTGAGTGCCTAGTTGAGGTGAGGGCAACGCTTGGAGCCAGGCGCCTGACTCTGTACAAGTTGCGGCTTTTATTCGTGCTAGGTTTAAACCGTCAAGTGACTCCGTTAGCTCTTTTAAAAAGAGTTTGGAACTTAAATCATCCCATGCCCTCTGAGAATGGAGATTTTCAGGCGGCGCGGCAGTATGTTCGGACACATAGTTCTCCAAGCCTCTAAAGCATCATCCTGTAGAGGAATACTACAACTGTTACCTTCTTTATGTAAAATCTTAGTGACCAGCTCAGTAACACCATACGAGGAGGCGAGGAATGCTGGTAACCCCACAGTCTGGGCATATCTAATGCCTAAACCACCGTACCTAACAGGTAGCACAGCTGTTGAAATTGATGTTCGTCTAAAGTGACATTGATTATTGTTTCTAATATGGTTTTTATAGTGCTATCAAAAGCAGAAATAGCGTTCGGGAAAAGCCAGGTTGGGGTAGTTCGGATTAGATATGTTACCTTTGGTAAAGAGAAGCATGCTCTAAAAAGTACTAACGCGACGTGAGCTGATAGTTTAACAAGATGCTCTTGAACGCGTTTAAGCATTTGCGTCTTAGAGTTTAAAGCTGCTGGAGTGGCTATAGGGAAAATAGGAGCCCCTAAAAGTTCAAACGTATTGTGGTCAATTATTCTAATGTTTGGAACCATATTATCAAAGGATGTTATACTTTCCTTTGCTTCCTCTCCGCATGGGTAAAATTCACACTTGGATGAGTTAACTGTTAGGCCAATTTGCTCCAAGCCCGTTAAGAGAGTATTAACGTCCTTTATAACAGACTCTGCTGGTCCGCCTATGGTAGCATCATCTAAATACCAAACGTTCAAATGGAAAAAAGAAAAGGATATAATGACGGGATTAACTCCTTAGTCTCTGTTAAGAGAGTATCTCTTTCCACGCTGTTAAAAGCATTCTTAAGGTCTAATTTGATGATGACACAACCTTCGTTTGCAGGGTCCATGGCAAAAGCTCGTGTTGAGTGGATGGCCGCCTCACAACCTAAGGCTGTGCCACAACCTAATTGGTGTGGTTGCAGATATGTGGCCATTGAGGAACGTACTGCATGGCAGCCAAGCTTCGCTACGAGACGACGAAAGGTGCAACCTACTGCTATTGGTATAATGCCGCCATCTTTTTTTTTAAGAGCGCAAAGAGAAGCTCCGTTTAGAAATGGTGACACTTCGTTGTTAAGGTATTTAGGGCAGAGGAAACCTCGTCAGACGAGACCACGAGAGAACTTGTTAAACTATGAACTAAGTACATACAATTATTTATTAACTACCTAATAAAAATAATAAAACTATCTTCTTAATATAAATTATAAATAGAACTAATATTAAATGGATACAAGAGTCTTAAAATAAAGGAATAAAAACACTATTTAATTTTATCAATTCTCTTACTAACACGACAACTTTGTAAAGAAGAAAAAATACAAAATATTTATACCTACAAAGTATGCATTCTTATTAATTTTTTTTTTTATTAGGAATTGTAAAAACCATTGGAGAAATACCAACAAAATAAAAATAACTACACCTAGAACAAACTATTTTATTTATATATGTAACTTTATTACAAATATGATAGATGGACAAACCCCCTTTTTGCCGCCCCTCTCTCGTTGCGCCGGGCTTACTCTTTAGTAAATACGTCACCGATAATCAGTACCGAATCACAGAAGACAGTAGTCTTCTGTGTGTTGTTCAACTACGTACGAATAACTGAAGACGATTTGACCTCAACATTGAAGGTCCATGAGCTGTAATAATTTACGTATGCCCGGACGTAATTAGATATAGATAATGGACATTCCAATGGGACATAAAGATAAGTGTGTCGTATGTAGGCAGGACTCAGACACGTATCGTATCTAGGGCCACGTTAGATTCACCAAAATAGTATCAGTAGCCTTTAAAAAAATATATTGACGTGTAAAAGTACCTGCAAAGACCTTAATATTTAAATATATATTTGATTCTTGATTGATTTATTTGATTTGAGGCTGGGGGGGGGGGGGGGACCGGGGCACCCGTTGATGAGAGCGCCAGTTCCAGCGGGCTCCAAAACCCGTCAAACATTTGCACTTCTTCACACACTTCCATGCAACCCAGGCGGGGTTGCCATATTGCAATGTAAAAATGGCATGCAAGCTACGAACAATAATTCTCTAGAAGGTTATTTATTTTAGCGTAGCGTACTGCATAATACGTACCATCCGCTCATTGCGTTGACTGCCCCACCCGCCCGACGACGACGCGTGATCTTGTCGCGACTAATCGCATGCATCTTTGTCTATGTGTGCGTTCGAGTGTTTCGTTGTAATTACTGTTCGTTAGATTGCGTAAATGGAATCAGAATTGAAGCGGTGAATGTAGGAGCGTTAGGTTTCTAGAGAATTATATTTCGATGCACGCATGCTGTTCCAACGACTGCACACCGACTACAATTACTGGACTGCACGGTTGGAACATGGAACTATATCTGAACTGCAACTTGGCAGTCGAAATTCAGTCAGTCTGCCTAGCGCCCCACACCCGAAAATAACTTACACGGCATTACATGCATTCCTTTGCATAATCCTACTCGCCTTCCTCCCACACCCATTTAGCGGGAACACGTCCCTTTTTAAGGTTATATCCATAAATAAGGTATCGACATGCGCCTTCGGAGCTGATTAGAATTAGCCGGGCGTGCTACACGCGCGCGGCATCGTAATCAGAGAAGATATAAATCATTGTCCTGTTGACGGAGAATTAATTTGTAAATAACTGATGAAGTTGGTGGACAAATATTTACGAGTTGATGGATCTCGTGATATTGTAGAATCAGAACCTGATGTAGGGGGGAGGGGGTAAACATTTTCAGCGGGCGCTAAAATCTCCTGTCTGTCTACCTACAGTATTAGATCTATATAGAAATGAGCACATTCAGTTATAGTTTTTAGAGTTCCGTACCCAAGGGTTGTCAACAGGACCCTATTACTGAGACTTCGCTGTCTGTCCGTCTGTCACAGTCAGGGCTCTATCTTTTGAAGTATTAGCTAGACCAGGGGTCACCAATTATTTTCGCTCGGGGTTCATTTTAAGAAATGAAATGACCATCGCGGTCCGCACAACATTTTATAGAAAGAAAGATTTATTAAACAAATGCTATTACAGAAATAAGAAAGGTATTTCTTACATATACCTAAATGAGAAAAATTATATTTTTTGTTGCGGCCTAGGTATCTGTCAAAAGTTTGAAGTAAAATTGGTGTAAGCTATTGACATTAAATCCTGGAGATGTTCATCAGTAAGTCGAGATCGAAATTAATTCTTAATAAAGTTCATCCTAGAAAAAAAATGGCGTCCGGGCCGCGCCGGTCCGCCATTTGGCGACCCCTGAGCTAGACACTTAAAATTTTCATCGATTATGATATTACTGTGGCACTAAGACTAGCAGCTTTAAAACATTGTACGGAGTTACGGAACCCTTCATGTACGAGTCCGACTCGTACTTGACCGGTTTATTTTATGCAGACACCATCAGCATACACGGAACTTGGTCAAAGTAAGTACTTAAGTACTTAGGTCTCACACACTTATGCTTACATCACAAAGTTTTTTGAAGCTTGTCTTGCTGTGCTTAACGTTGTTTTTACCTTACCTCGCACAAAACAATGATTGACATAAGTAGGCCCCGACTTATTTCCTTATTGGAAGGGCAATGTTTTTTTTTAAATCTATAATATAATTGTTGTCTTTGTTTTATGTGCTCTTTTTTTCATAGTTTAATAATCAAAAGAGAACTTCATAAACCTGAAAAATTGGTAAGATTTGTTTTTCCAACCTGTAAGACGTAGGACCTGTGGTAATAAGACGCAGGCAGGACCGGTAGGACGTCTCATCATTGCACTCTGATTTAGCTAGCCGCAAAGTAAGTTTAAAACTTGTGTTATGGGATACTAACCAGTCGCGGGGCGTGATTTTTTGGCTCGGTACAGCCAGCCAACAGACGAAATCAATAAGTACCTGCCCATATTAAATTAGGTTCCTAAAATAATAAAATTAGGTAAAACATACAACGTGTTAATGAAATAACGCAAAACCTCTCAGATGGTACCTCAGCCCATGAAACTTAACAACTTTTGTTCTACAACTTTCAAGAAACCCAAAAATAAATTTTGAATTTACATACAAAGTGATCAGCTAATCGAGTCAATTTGTATGAAAATCCGAATTTTATTTTTGGCATTTTGGGAATGTTGTAGAACAAAAGTTGTTCAGTTTCATGGACTCAGTTACAACCTTAAAGGTTTTGCGTTAGTTATTTCATTAAGGTGAAGATATAGGCAAATGACCTTGAAGTGGCGCCCTCATTTGAAATAAATTGTTAACTCGTAAATATGGAGATAATTTCCATATTACTCTTCGTCATGCACTAGATAGCCCTTTAAATTATTTTATAAACCTCCGTTAAAAGTATTTACATTAGTCCGTCTAGCTTTAAAACTTGCCTCCGCCAAAAGTGGCCACGGCAAGTTTAAAAGCTAGACGGATCACCAATAATAGTTTTAACGGCAGTTCATAAAATAATTTAAAGGGCTATCTAGTGCATGACGTAGAGCAATATGGAAATTATCTCCATATTTACGAGTTAACAATTTATTTCACACTTCAAGGCCATTTGCCTATATTTTCGCCTTAACTCGTTGTATACCTACATATATTAGGATCCGCTAAGGCAACTCGATAGGAATCGTGTTATATGGTATCTTCGCTCCTGATACTAACTCAACGATACTATATTATATAAAAAATACATATATAGATAAACACCCAGGACAATTTGAAAAAGGCTATGTTCCAACTTGTCCTGGCTGGGGATCGAACCGAGAACCTCCGGATTGGCGAACTAGCGTATTGACCACACCACGGAGGTCGTAAAAGTTACGTTAAACGTTAGACGTAAATTCAGCCTTTTCATGACACCCAAAAGCCATCATATTGATCGTACGTGTAAAAAAAAACTAAATACTTATCGCCAGGTTGCTAGTTGCGTCGACTAATAAGTAACTTTTTTGATATAGACTTTTTGCCTAGTTCAGCTATCTGCTTATACAATCTAAACGGAACGAGAAGCAGAGAATATATACTCGTAGTTACAGAATATTTCCAATACTGGTGTAGTGTCTTCTTGTCTCCCAGACCAGCATAAGAGAGAATAAATAACATGACAATTATATTAAGTAGAATACCTATTTTGCGATTACTTTGTGGCGCAATACAATAGATACATAGGTAAGTACAACCGTATAGTACAGTGTACAAAGGTAGGTAATATTTGTCGCAAAATGTTGCTCCCGAAAGTAAATGTGTGGTTTTATATTCCTGTCACCAGATTGGATCACGCGGTACCTTTGGCCATTTCTGTAAGTAATTTTGTGTGTTTTGTTAGATTCGCCGTGAAAACTGTATTTTTAGTTATTTATCTAGAATCTTGACACAAATTAATATTATGTTCCATGTGGCATGCATTTATGTATTATTGGCAACTACTCAAAGGGCGTTTACATAGGTTGATTGCTTTAGCCACTGTCCTAAAATAAAGTGTATTTACACGATACGATTTTTTCAGTGCCTAATAAAAATACAAAGCAAGCATACAGATGACAACAACATAAGACATTACTACGTCTTTATCCCTAACGGGACAGACAGAGCACTTTAGATTTTGCGGGTCTAAGCAGATGCAAGATCTAAAGGCCACTTTTAGCGCTATGGTAGACGAGAAAATGGAAAAGATAACGATTTGCATGATTTAGATTCTCACCCATTCCCTCGATCGGCATTAGCGATCTACGCGGGGAAAGAAGCAGCTGGTACATTTTAAGTTTTTTACTAGACCAACATGGAAGTAAAGTAGGAGGTACTAGAAAGAGTGGGAGAGAGAAGAAATATTTTAAAAACTATTGAAAATAGAAGAGGGTAGATGATTGGACATCTAATAAGACATGACAAACTATTTAGAATAATAGTAGAAGGAAAAATAAAAGGGGGACGAGGACGGGGAAGACCATGGATGGAGTTTTTCTGACAAATTAAATAAGGGTTAGGAGTAAGGTTCTACCAAGACATTAAAAGAGGCATCTCCACTTAACATCACCTTCAAGAGCAAGCTCTTAAGTTAAAGAAGAAGACTGGTTGCGCGATGGACTGGCTCCGTGGTCCAGTGGTCAAGGCGTTTGCCTTGTGATCCAGAGGTCGTAGGTTCAAATCCCACTGGGAAGCATACTTTGTGAAAAAGTTGTTTCCAGTCTGGTTAGGATATTGCAGGCTTGAATCACCTGATTATCCAAAAAGAAAAAAAAAACAAATAATTATTGATATATTTTCAAAACAAAAAACCGACTTCAATACCAGAAAAGCTGTACCTCTACTTTTTAAAAATTGTATACTTAGAGACGACATATTTTTTCTAGTTATTTTCGTTTCAAAAAACAAACCACATAACGGATTTTAATAAAACTATGGGACCACCTGGAAAGTATAGGTACCCTTTCAAACAAAAAAAGAATTTCCCAAATCGGTCCAGGCGTCTTTTAGTAATCGGGGAACTTACATAAAAAATAAGATTCTGACGAATTGATAACCTTTCCTTTTTTTAAGTGGGTTAAAAATAGCTACGTATTTCCCTATTAATAATTTACCATCTAATATTAGTCTACACCAGACTAAATTAGTACTTATACCTACTCACTTACCGTGTGGTTATTCTAACCCATTGACTTGTAAGTACATAGTATCTCAATAATATATAATAATAATATTAATATATAAGGCCAAATACCACTGATTAAGCTAGCCCCAACGTAAGTTTTAACTAACTCAACGACACTACCTATATTTTATGATAAATGTCATGTTTGACCCCTGACGTTCCAACTTTGATGCGCCGCATAAATACTTTGTTCGTCGGCTTTTGTTTTTTCTTCTCCTTGTAAAAATCCTAGAAAACAAATGTACAACATAATTTTGGTTGTGATTACTAAAATAAACCCAGTTTAAACTAGCTTCCCTGTTTATCTTGTGTAAAAATACGCGCATCGTTAACAAAGTGGTACATATTTAAATAAACACCCAAGAAACAGGAAAATTTGAAAAAGGCTATTTTCCAACTTGGCCTGGCTGGGAATCGAACCCAGAACCTCTGTATTAGCGGCCATTACGCCACGGAGGTCGTCAATTTTCTAACCTTGTACTTTTTATCCGTCCAAAAATAGCATAATGCAATGCAATCTAATGCGTCTATCGAAACATATCTATACTTTGTGTCTTATTGCTGAGTAGATATTGCATTACGATATTGACGGAGATGGCTCAATGACCTGATAAGCCGTACATTTGCTATATCGTTATTTTCAAGGACCGTAGTGATAAATGGAGATTGCATATATTTTTTTTGCTTATTTCAAGGTTCAAACGGGACCCTATTACTAAAGGAACCCTTTGTACGAGTCTGAATCGCAATCGACCGGTTTTTTAAATGTTTTAATGGCTACACTGGTGTCAGATTTTTATAGGCATCTGTTTTAGCTACACGAAAGATTATCTGTTTATTTTCGTTTTAGTTTCGTTATAAAAATCGACTTTTTTATATATCTAGTAGTTCGCCGCAAACTTAGACCTTGCGATTTTTTATTAATATTTCAAAAACTACTGAACCGATTTTGATGCCCAACGAACTTGAAAATTCTATTGATATTTTATACATGCCTACCAAATTTTATCAAAATCAGATCATATCGGTTCGGCAGTTATCTCGGAACATACATATGTATGTACAAACAATGTGTTTTCGCCGCTAACTTGAATTATAGCCCTCGCTCGCTTCGCTCGCTCGCTCAAAAATAATATCTTGTTGAATGTACATCGTTTTTTTAATGTAAATTGTTCATTGAAATAAACCGGCCAAGTGCGAGTTAAACTCGCGTGGAGAGGGTTCCGTACAATTGATTGAATTCTAAAAGGTTTTCCTGTAATCTACAAGTATTAAATATATTTTGTATTTTTTTCAAAATTTTAGGCTCTGTAGTTTCGGAGATCAGGGGGGGGGAATGGTCAATATTCCTCTTCTCTTATGAATGAAATCAAAATTTTTCATTTTACAATAATAACGAAAATATATATGAGATCTTCATAACGAGCCCTTTCATTTGATATATGAAACAGTAAGGTTTGCAAAACTTTTTTTTTTAATTTCCTAATTTTTTCCCAAAAAATTACCCTTATTTAAAAAAAATATTTATTTACTTTGCACATATGTGTTTGGGTCATAGGATTACAAAATTCTACAAAATTTCACCTGATTCGGTCCAGTAGATTCGGAGCAAATTGGCTGTGACAGACGGACGGGCAGACAGACGCACGAGTGATCCTATAAGGGTTCCGTTTTTTTATTTTTTGTACGGAACCCTAAAAAAAATGAAACTAAATACTAGTCTAAATTACTCAGGATAATATTGGGGTTTAGAAAAATATTCGTCTTTCTCATACAAACGTGTTCAGCAAAGTCCAAGGCCAAAAATAATGTCAAAATTTTTGCCCAATGACCCAGAATGGTCTCGTTGGAAAAGTTGTTCATTTTGACAGAGTATGTCGGTATTATGAACGTAATGAAAACATGACCAACCGACGTTAGTAATCAAGTAAAATTTTAAACGTTGGCAGCATGCCAGCTCTATTATTTTCTTGTACAGCTTCTTGTACTTTTTGACAAGTTTTTGTTTTACTATTCATGCATCTTAATGTTTCGTAATTTTATGCACATTTGCTACATTATTGAATTGCATAAAGCCAAGGCTAAGTTTATTTGTGGCAGTAGATTCATTTCGTGGTTTGTGTAAAGAGTTTTAAGTTCTATGATTTCAAAAAGCAAGGTCGAAAATTTCAAAATGAAACTGTTAGGTCAATTTTTGTAGTTAGAAATGTAGGTTAACATCATTCATCATTTTTGTAGTTAGAAATGTAGGTAACAACAATGTAGTGTACATCTTTCCTCTCGTTTTGCTGAAATACACGGGAGAGATTTCGTGAAATGCGACGGAACTGTGTAACAAGAAGCCGGGGGGAAGCGTGCGTTATTTGATTTGACCAATGAGCGCGCGCGGTGGTAAATTAAGATATGTCAGAGTTACACATCATAAGTGACTACTGGTAAGGCTCGCTGGTTTTTTTTTTAGTATCACTCGATGTGAAGAGGTTACCGTAGTCAAGGACTATGTGACTAAACTATGTGTCCAACTAACAGCTTTTGGCGGGAAGTCAAGGGGTTCGGTTGGGGGTTGCTTTAAATTATTTTGCAAATTAATTGTAGTGGACTTTATAATGTGAAGCTGGTGTAGTTTGGTGATAAATACACATGCTCAGAACAACATGTAAATTAGTTAAAAAGGACAGTCATAGTACGCCTGTAGTGATATTTGTTTAGCGGACTGTGGCGTCATAATATGGCGGCAAAAATAGTGGAGTCGTATAGATTTGTCGCCAGAAGCTCCCTTGAAGCAATCAATGGATTCAAATGCCTTCCATCCTTTGTTTGTAACTTGTTAGCAATACAGAATCAACAAAACTTAAGGTAGGATCTAAAGGACTTATGGCCACACATTGGTCCACACTCATTTAATAATTTTAGCCATTCCGACTCGCTAAGAAGAAGGACTTGTATCCAGGGACGTAAAATAATTCTCAAAAAAAATGTCTAATTAAATAGACTGAAACTATTTCAGTCAGACTCAACTATTTCCAAAGGTTGTGAAGGTTGTTAAATTATGAAAAATAGTTATACACCATACACAGTTGGACAAAAAAAACATTATTTGTCTTATTTCCTGCAGCACGTTTGTATGAAAGTGGCTGAAAGGGTTTTTAACATCAGGTTATGCGCCCAGTGCACTTTTACTTCTCGTAGTTACTTACAAGCACAGGTTCCGAGATAAACAATATTTAGTAAGATTTTAATGAAATTTCCAGTTATTCATTTTCATGCTAATAGTTACTTGTTTTTTTCCGAATTGAAGTGAAAACACCGGTATCTGACTGTATTTATAATCATTTTTAGTATTCCTAAGGTCAAACCTAGAAAATTACACACGGCTAAAACCAGTCTGACAACTAGTCTAGATTCTGTTAAAACCTACGTTTTAGGTGTTTGACCGTGCAATTCTGAATGTCAACCTTCGTAAGTATAAGGTTTTAGGTCAAGTTTTAAATTATTGTGTAAAATACCTACTATATCTTGTACAAATAGCTACGATGTTATAGAATTATGATGAAATTTTGATTTTGATTTTTTGATTTTTAAAGCCCGGGGTCTTTAAAAATAATATATTTTAACCCATAGGCCAAAACCTCTGGCTGTCCTGGCCAAGTATGGCTCTGGTAGTACAGAGAGGGTCGTGCTCCTGCAGTGGCGACTAAAAAAGACCTGCTGATGATGCACACTATTCTTTTCATACTTAGCGCTTAACATTTTTTTACGGCTTTTACTCTGAACGGGTCTGGCAAGAAAGCTCCAAACTACTACAACCTCTGAAGAGTTAGAGCCCATAAGAGAATCCCCCCTTTCGCTCCAATCCTTGTATACGTGTGTCAGTGTACTTACTTCTTATTTGTAATACGGACATTGCTACGAATTTATTCTTTTCGTCAGCACTGTAAAAATCGCAGCATGATGTCACGCAAAATTTAAATGGTCAGTATCTACATCACTTTTTTTGGTCAAAATAAGAATGCAACTGACGGACCACACAGCTGGCAGGTGAGAGAGACAAATGGAAGAGAATTAATACTCCACCGACAAGAGCATACCTAGCTTTTTAATATAGATATGTCGCAGTTGGATGGTATAGGTAAACCGCTAATTCACTAAACCTCTAGGTGTTTGGCATTACAGCTCGGTTTTGTAAAACAGCGAACCCTAATACGCGGAATGGAATGAACGACTTGTATTCATCCATGCGGCTAGAGAAGTTGTTGAACAATTCTATCTAAAGAAATTATATACAATTTAGAATGCTTACGAAGTGGCAATGGCGAGAGAGCGTAGCGAGCGTGCCGCGGCAGCGGCCGGCGAGTGCTAGGAATGTTTTATTCATTTTACTAGGTTAGGGAAAACCTATAGGTTAGGTTAGGTTAGAACTGCGACCAACACACGCACGAGCCGAGCGAGCGGAGCGAGCGTGCCGAAGTAGCGGCCGGCGAGTGCTAGAAAAGTTCAATCATTTTACTAAGTTAGGGCAAACCTATAGCAATAAAAATCGTGGAATAATTTTCTGGGAAATGAAATTCGATGTCAAAAAAATCTGTATTCTAATAGACACCCAGTTATATTTCATTATGGTAACCCTACACCAAATCCTTATCATGCATGTGTCGCAGTTGGATTGTTTAACGGTTTCGTCAAACAGCGGATTACCGCTACTGTTTCACAAAACCGCTAGCCGTTTGGAAACCTGGTTAGCGGTTTAAATGAACGTAACACGTTGCGCAATCTTAGAAAATCCAGCTGAACGATATTCGACTGTTTAACAAAACCGAGGTGTAATGCCAAACAAATAGGTAGAGGTTTCGTGATTTAGCGGTTTATACCATCCAACTGCGACAAATACAAATCGTTTATGCCATTCTGCGTTTGAGGTGTCAGTTATTTAACGCTGTTTTACGAAACCGAGCTGTAATGCCAAACAGCTAGAGGTTTATTGAATTAGCGGATTATACCATTCAACTGCGACATTTATATAAAAAGTGCAAGGGACATACCCGTAATAAATTTAACCACGGGCTATACTAGATCACTAACGTATAATGAAATTAAAATAACAGTCAAAAAACCAAAAAAAAATTTGACATCCCCATACAAATCGCCCGGGCGGCCGCACACTTTTGTATGGAAATGCCGAAATTTATTTTTGTTTTTTGGCTGTTATTTTAATTTCTTTATATAATACTATAATGATCTAGTATAGACAGTGATACGATTAATTACGGGTATGTCCCTCCCTTCCACGTTGTATGTATATATATATATATATCTTTCTCATCTCAGCGTGTTCCTAGTTGCATCATCAGCTGTAATGCTGCGAAGCCCGGAGTCCGCTTTCCAGATTTTTCTTCTCCACTTCGCACTGTCTTGAGCATCCTTGGCGCTTGGTTGTAAGACCTTTGCGCATATCAAGCCAGCATTTCTTGGGTCTACCACGCCTGTTGGGCTCCGGCGGAGGTGGCATGACCCGCATGACTATACATTTGTTTCCCACGTAACTCTCCGGTTTCCGCAAGACATGACCGTACCAGCGTATACGAGTCTCTTGCAGTTTGTCTGCTATGTCACGGACATGAAGGCTGCCTCGGATGCGGGTGTTTCTCACGCGGTTTCTCACGTGTCCACCGCATATCCAGCGCAACATATCAGCTCGGTCAAATAGGTACTTACTATTAATTAGTTCCTCATATCACCCATATAACATATAATAAATCCATTCCATATCGTCAACTCAAATACAGTTATAGTAAACATCAATGACCATTTACTTAACATTAAGATAAATCTTTACACGTGTCGGTACATCCTTATCTAGATTGCCACTAGCTACATACATATGCGGCTTTGTTCCATGGGTACGTATTTAAGTACATATATACAGAGTGACTTTTTATCCACAGGCAAAATTTTTGGAGCAAGTTCAATCCATGATACTGAACTACTTTGATGATGACGGTATTGCCTACTTGGCAGAATGGCTTTGTCAATTTGCAACGTTTAAATTCACAATTTTTTTGGTAATCTATTTATTTAACTTTATTACAATACCTGTAAATGACAGACTTAAGGCCAGGGGCCTTTACCAGTCAACCAACAAGGTAATATTAGCAGCTATTGCCATACTACTTGCTATATCTAAATACATACTTAAACGCCCAGTTAAACTTCAAGTTAACCTAACTCGCGTCCATTGTCAAGGGAAACAAGTAAATAAGTGAAGGACAGTGATCGTACAGTCTGATGTTAGTTACCTTTGCTACCTGTTACCTGCGACATTGCCTGCGTTTTCAAAGGGGCAGTTAATTGACAATCCCACGGGAACATTACATTTTTTAGAGATAAAACTATCCTTCTATCTTGTTAATCCAAGGATGCTGAACACCTAGCTAAATCGAGAACAATTTGCCGGAACAGTTTAAACGTTTTGGCTATCGTTTTGCGACAGGCCGCATGCTTGACGTCAACTCTCTTTGAAAATGCATTTGTGCGAAAAGTTTTACAACCGGCCGCTGCCCGTCGTCTACCCTCATTGGGAATGCAGTTTATGAGATGTTTATGTTTAGACGACCACCGTGGTGTATTAGTTCAACACGCTAGTCCGCCAATCCGGAGGTTCTGGGTTCGATTCCTAGCCAGGGCAAGTTGGAAAATTGCCGGGTGCCGGTGTTTATTAGCGGGTGGCATTTGTTTCCTCGGCTGATTTAATTATGCCGAATTATTCGGACGAATATTCGGTTAAAATTTTTTACCGAACATTCGGCCGAATGTTCGTATTCGGTGAAACCCATGTTTGGCCCATCACTATGTTTATCTAAAAGTATTTGTGGTTTTTGGCGGGAAGTCAAGGGGTTCGATTGGGGTTTTCTTTAAATTATTTTGCAAATTGATTTTAGTGGACTTTATAATATGAAATTGGTGTTGTTTGGTGTTATAAATGCTCATGCTCATGAACAATGTGTAAAATAGTTGAAGTGGACAGTCATAGTACGACTGTAGTGATATTTGTTTTGCGGACTGTGTGGGCGTCTTCGGGCGTCGTCCGCCACTCAGTCGTCTATAAAAACCAGTGGACTCGTACAGATTTGTCGCTAGAAGCTCCCTTGAAGCAGTCAAAGGCCTACACCACTCTTTGATTGTAACTTGTTAGGATTAGGTTAGGTTAGGATTAGGAATAAAGAACAAAATTAAAGATAGGCTATAAAGGACTTGTATCCAGAGCCGTAAAATTATTTAATAAAAAAATAAAAAAAGTATTTGTGTTTCTGTAATTTTCTAGTTTTTTTCGCTACCTAATTAACGTGTCATCTTTTTTCCACTGTTTTTTGTCAAAATTAACAACTATCGACATGTACAATGTCTTGTTTTGTTCTAATTTTCCTAATTAACGCGTCGCTTTTTTAACGTGGGGAAAAAAAGGTGACGTGCTAATTATTAATATACTAATTTTAAGTTTTTAGTTTGTTAGTTGACGTCTTTGGAGAAAACGTGCAGTGCAGTTTGTTGCCGCTTCTTCTGCACTTGCGCCTAGGAAGCGGCGTAAACTTAGCTTTAAGTAACGATTTGACGTCAACATTTGTGCAAAACAAAACAAAGTGACTATTATTAAGAGATATTATAAATATCCTATGATAATAAAGATATTTTGAATTGAAATTGAATTGAATAATAAGGTAGCGAAAAAAAATTGGAGAATGACAAATTTATTATCTATACTAATATTATAAAGAGGAAAGATTTGTACCTATTTTTGTATGTTTGTAATGAATAGGCTCAAAAAGTACTGGGCCGATTTAAAAAATTCTTTCACCGTTGGAAAGCTACACTATTCCCGAGTGACATAGGCTATGTGTGTACCACGGGCGAAGCCGGGGTGGACTGCTAGTAATATATAATGTAGTTGAGTTAATATCCCATAATACAAGTTTTTACTTATTTTGGCTCAATCAGTATTATTTGTATTTATCTAATAATTTATCTGGTTATCCCTTCTTACGACTTCTTAGGAAGAGATGGAGTGGTCTATTCTAGGCCGGCAATCACACGGCACTTCAGTCTTCCTGCGGATGTTGTAAAAGACGACTTAGGAAATACAAGCTAAACAAAGCTTATAAACATCAATAAGATCTCTCCAACCCGTCTGGCCAGCGTGGAGATGTTGGCCAATTTAAATCCTCTAGCTACTCTGCCTCTCTCTCCCCTCTCTGGTAGTCCTGCAATGAAGACTAAAAAATACCTGGATGATAATGACTATGAAATAAATAAACAACAAACACATTTCTTATAGTGATTTATTATAATCAGTGGCGTGGCGTGCCTTGGCGGGGTCCCGTATAAAAATTTGTTTAGGGGCCCTTATGAAGGGCCTAATACTAGGGCCTATGTAAATATTTCTTACAAAAGAAAAGAAAATGTTTTCATAAAATTAAAAACAAATATTTATTCATCATAATTATCTCACTTTTTCCAAAATTTTTACAAACATGTCAAATTAAATATACACTCTCCTTGCCTTTTATTCGGCAAACTGATTTATTAAGGCCGTACCTGAATTTTACGGGGTCCAGTGCTGCCCCCATTTAAAATAAATCATTCCAAAGAAAATGGAGACATTATTTAAAATTTTGCAACTATCAAGTCCTAGATAGCCCTTCAAAATATTTTATGAACTACTGTTTACAGTTTATAATGAGAACGTTAAGCTTTACTACGCACATTTGCCAAAAGTGGCCGTTTTTCGCAAATATGCGCAGTAAAGCTTAACGTTCTCACTTTAAACTGTAAACAGTAGTTCATAAAATACTTTGAAGCGCTATCTAGGACTTGATAGTTGCAAAATTTTAAATAATATCTCCGTTTTCTTTGAAATGATTTATTTTAAATGGGGGCAGCACTGGACCCCGGAAAATTTAGGTACGGCCCTAAATCATTTAGAGCTGCTGATGACTTTAGTTTTTCTAAAGTATCTGCCTCTATGGACAATAGTGACAGGCGTTCATGTCCCATCGAAGTTCTTGGGTAATTTTTATTAGTTTTAATTTTGAAAAAAATTTTGCTTACGCATATCGGTAGCCCCTGTGGCCCGGGGGCCCCGTATAATTGATACGGCAGATATGGCGGCAGCTACGCCCCTGATTATAATGTAAGAAAGCAAGATGATAAATGTTATCAGCTGTCAGCTGTCAGGGTTTATCAAGCGAACCAATTATAATTCAATATTAGTGCATTCTCGTTTACTTTCTCGGCAAAATACATAGTACTTATCAGGATTATTATAATAACGTGTCTTGATTTAAGTATGTTGGAGACTTTGGACCCCTTTCTTCCTTAACCGAAGAGTTTGTTCAACTGCGGGTTATTAATAGTTTTTATTTATTTAGATAAACAAACAGGCTTAATATTTTACTTAGGCAAGATTTTTAAATTATAAATTGTCAAAAACGTTTTTACTACAAGCTTATTCCTATATTGATCTAATTAAATAGCCACTTATTCATTGATAGGTACGTAACAGATTACGGTTTATTACAATGTCAAAAGTGAAAAAAAACCGGCTAAGTGCGAGTGGAACTCGCGCACTGAGGGTTCCATACAAACCTGTATATATTTTTTCAAATCGGACCATTAGTTCTGAGATTAGCGCGTTTAAACAAACAAACAAACTCTTCCGCTTTATAATATTAGTATAGATTTAACTAAAAGCCTAAAGCTAATCTTAGTGGGCGCCAGGAGAGTTTTTATTTTTCATTCGCTGAAACCCTTCCAAAACCTTTTGTTGCCACCATTGACATGAATATATAGACTCGGCATCTGCAAACACGGCCATGTCCTTTTTGGTAATATAGACTAAACACGAGAGTAGTACAGAAAGGTCAATATATTTTTAACCTATTATTTTTACCTACGAGTACGTGGTTCAAATTAAATCCTACATATATTTTAATAAATGCGGATGTTGATAAGTATGGCTGGATGTACGGATAGGTGTATCATCCATACATGTGTTGTATGGTTGTATAGATTTTTAGATTGTAGACTCACGACTATCATATTTATAAAGGTAAAAGTTAAACTGCACATATGTTTCTTTGGTAACCTTTTATTATTCATACTTAATTTCTTAACATAATGTTTTGCACTAAAAGAAAGTGATTTCTTGTACTTGTATACCTTTTTGTTTTTTTTCTTTGTTGGCTATCTCTGTATTTAATGTAGGTATTATATAATCATATACGTAGGTATTGGGTCTAAATTACATATGTTTATTTAGATTACATAAATGAAGATTTGTAATCGGCTTATAGTTATATAATAATTTATCAAAATCGATTTAGCCGCGTAGCAGTTACGAGGAAACAGAATTATAGGGACAAACATAATAAAACATCAAAAATGTGTAAGCGGCCATCTTTGATCCAAAATCTGAAAGCAGTTTCAAGTTGCGCGGGGCACTTGTAGGGGTACAGCCCCCACATACAAAATTTTTGAGCCCTCGGTTCGGAGGTCCTAGTGAGACGTTACGAGATATGACTTAATTTTATAAAGGATTTATAGGATTTTAGGAAACTTTTGTAAAGCATTTGTAGCATATGTAGATAAAAATTATAAAACTTAAACATTTTTAAACGTTTTACAAACATTAGTAACTGAGTAGCAAACAAATAGTTTTTCGATGCTTCCATGAAGAAAGTGAAATGTAGGCATATTTATGATGTCTACATTTCACTTCTGTTTTGTTAGTCTATGACGAATCATTCCATCGGTTGACAGATCATTCACTCATTACATTCATTATGGCAGCCGAAATTTTGCAATCCGTATTTAATTTTCAATCAATGAAATCTAGTTACTTACCGATGGAAAGTTATTCCATCATATTTTGCTTTGTTCTTTAAATTACTAGTGCAGTATCTCAACACACACCAAGGCATTTTTGACTAAGTTGACAGTGTTTTCTTTAATGAATTGTGGAATGTTTTATGCGCGTATTGCTAGCGAGTGACTAATGTGAGGTTAACAGTGATAGCATATGATGAACAGAACACAACTGTTGTATGTGGCGTCTTCTCTAGTACGTAAGTACTAGAGAAGACGCCACACACGCCGTCTAGCTATAAAACTTGCCTCCGCCAAAAGTGACCACGGCAAGTTTTAAAGCTAGACGGATCACCAATAAATAGTTTCAACGGCAGTTTATAAAATAATTTAAAGGGCTATCTAGTGCCTGACGATTAGCAATATAGAAATTATCACCATATTTACGAGTTAACAATTTATTTCACACTTCAAGGCCATTTGCTTCTATATTCACCTTAAACTTTTTCTCCCTGCCAGAGTGGTTTAATGTCTTTGGTATGCCAAACCCCAATCGGTTTACCGTAAACATTGTTCAAATAAAAAACCGTTATCTGATAGTTTCCTGACAATAATAGCTTTTTAAATTTTGGTGCCAATTCAGCAGTAAAATTGTCTGCATTTGATAGTAATTTAGTTTTTCGCCACACAACATCATTTATCTCTAATTCAGCTACTCGACGTTTAATATTATAATATCTTATGCTTTTGTCATGAGCAGCTTGTAATCTTTGAGAAACTGTGCTGTACATCTCTGATCTTGTATTCACCTCAGCCAGATAATCATCTAAGTATATTAACTTGAAAATTTGTGTTTTAAAGAGAATTTTGTTTTCATTGTTATTACAGCTGACTGGAATGGATGTCTCTCTTCCAAAAAATAGAAAAGAACGTGTATACTGATGTCCTAATTGCATGGGCGAACTTTCGCAAGTGCACATCCCATTCATTGTGTTTCTTTAAGTATATATGTACCTATATGCCGAAATCATGGTGCCTATAACTCTATTCACTCTTTCCTTGGGATTACTTTGTGGATGGTAATTGGGCGTGTACCATTTAATCAATCAGTTCAAAAAATCTGGCAGTTGAAATTACCTGCTAATTCTTGAAACAAATGTGATACAAATTGTTTACCATTGTCACACAGTATTGCCTGTGGACCACCAAAGAGCAAAAATTGACTCTCATGGATATCACAAATGTTATCTGCCTTTCCAGTTCGCAATGGAAACAGAAGAGTAAACTTAAGGTTACGACTAATAACATTGTGTTACAACTTTGGCTTTTGGGAAATGGCCCCATGAAATCAAGTGAAATTATCTGCCATGGTCTTATTACCTACTGTCATATGCTGCCCCATATGCCCCAATCATGATGTCAGATTTTTCAAGCTGCCTAAAGGCATCTGACATAGCTTGACGACTACCATACAACGATGACAGCCGGGACTAACGGCTTACGTGCCTTCCGAAGCACGGAGGAGGAGGGAAATTTTTATGCCTCTCGTGGTCACTTATCCAAGTGCGGACTACACAAGGTATCGCTTAACCACAGGCTTTACTTTGACGACCTCTGTGGTGTAATAGTCAACACGCTAGTCTGCCAATCCGGAGGTTCTGTGTTCGATCGGTTCGGTAATTTATAACGTACTAGCTTTTACCCGCGGCTTCGCTCGCGTATACCAAATCCCACGAGGACATTACTTTTTCCGGGATGAAAGGTACCCTATGTCCTTCTCAGTACTTCTAACTATGTGTATGCAAATTTTCAAGAAGATTGGTTCAGTAGATAAAGCGTGAAGAGGTAACAAACAAACAAATATACAAACTCACTTTCGCATTTATAATATTAGTTGGGATTTACTATAAAATATAGTATCGTTGAGTTAGTATCCCATCGTAACACAAGGTTTAAACTTACTTTGTTACTTCTTCTGTGCTTTGGGCCTAGCTCGATCAGTGTGATTTGTCCTTATAAATTAAAAAAAAAAACTTGTGATAGCGCTAGTAATGCCGGGCCACCTCCTCTTTTGGTATTAGTATCTACAACTTTTGTTAAGTATTCCTAAGTATAAGTACAAATTGTTAGTTAGCTGGTAAGTAGTAGAATTACGAGTAGAATCACGATTAGGAAATAAAATGTAAATTTTGACCTTTTAATTTAAAGTTTACTAACACTGACCTTTATTATTGACGATACATATATTTTGTTTGTTCTCAGTAGTTTTGAACAGCGACCAATCAACACTTGCGCATTCTTCATTCAAACTTTAATAATAATTGCAATGGTGCAATAGATCGTGTACATCATGTAGCCCATAACAAAACTCATGCCGTAAGTATCAAGACGAATAAAACTCAGACTTATAACATTAAAAATGAATAAATTAACTAAGGCCCTATGGTCAAGGGAATGTCATAGTTAATTATCGCTTAGAGATGAATGTTCACTATGGCTGAATCACAGTTGGATCGTGTGCCACATTTCGCAACGTAGTGCACGCCGCGCCGGTCAAATACGCGTTCGCGCGCTTTTCAAAATTCGAACGAAATCGAACTTCGAAAATTCAGTGTCTGTGGATTTTTTGTTTTAAATTTATTTTTCCCTTTTTCATTTTCTTACGTATGTGCCTAGTGGTATTTTAAGTAAAGTTTATTTAGATAATAATATAAAAGTTGATAAATATTAGTGGTAATGACGTTTTAAATTAAGAAATATTTTTTAAAAGTTTTGTGGTAAAGTACTGCGCGTAGGTGTAACGACCTGCAAATAGATGAAGGTTTGTATATTAATTTGCTAGTAACGTAAGGACCCGTGAGTAAAACGTTTAAGTATTTAAAGTGACTATTATTATGGCTTGTTACATGAATTACATCAATAATTAGGTACGTTTTTTATTATGGAATGCTGTAACCATAGAAATAGTGATGAATGAGACAACTGAATATAGGTATACCTATGTACATTTAATAAGGTGGTTCACAAAGGCACAATAATCCTTGAATTGAAAAGCTTACCAACGAACGCAACATTTATTAAAAATAAAATAAATTTTTAGATTCACCTGAACTTGAAAAAAATATAAGACCTCTTGTCTATGGGCTACGGGACTTTGGGGATTCTACTATACACAGAGTATTTAAGGTATAACCTTTGCTCTTTGTTCTTACTTAGTGCGAAAGAAAATTATTATGTCAGACAATAATTCCTAATTAATTAGTTCTTTCTTAATGAATTTCTTAGTATATTAGGTAAATAAAAAAATCTTAAATTAATATTAGTAGGCGATGCGGCTAGCGACACATTTGCTATTTTGATACCCTTTTTCCTGCTACTAGGGTACGCACCCCCTATTACACATAATAAACGGGCAAGTGCAAGTCGGACTCGTACATGAAGGGTTCCGTAACACCGTACAATGTTTTAAAACGCTGAAGAAACACGTTTCTTGTATGACGACCCCCTCTAATTTTTAACTTTTTTTTATTTTTAGTATTTTTTGTTATACTCGTAGTGGCCATAGTAATATAATCTGTAAAAATTTCAAGTATCTAGTTAATGCCATTATAAAGATCTAGTTAAAAACGATGAAAAAAAACACGATTTTTGTATGGCGACCCCCTTTAATTTTCAACTTTTTTTTTATTTTTAGTATTTGAAATTATAGAAATTTTGAAATATTTTAGTAATATTTCAAAAGTTACGGTGGGGGGACACCACAAATTTTAACTTTGTATTAGATTATCTCAAGACTGGGGGGTTTGATCTACATAGTTTCAAAGCAGTTTTTGTTGCATTTTCAACGATACCCCACACGTTGGGGTTAGTCCAATTTAATTTTTTAAATTCACTTTTCGTTGTATGGGGGGCTGAAAAAAAAACATTTTCATAATTTTAATAACCAACTTTTGGAACTTCAATATCTATCTCTCCACCAATTTTCGTGACAATCGGTGCAGTAGCGGCGGAATACGAGCCTCACGACTTGACGAAACTATAAGGGTTCCTTGTGGACTACGGAACCCTAAAAATAAGTAGGTATCTATTTATAAAACTTTTTTGATTGAAAACATTCCTGGTGAACGGCTTCATATTTGAACTGTTTGGGGTTGACAAGTTGGGTCAGTGGGCCCCCACGTCAACATATAAACTTTAAAAGTTTTTTAATCAAAAGTTAGTCGAGGTGTCGGGTGACCAAAGGGCTGGCAATTACTTCATTGCCTTCCAGCGAGGCAATGCTACCAGCCTTTTGGCTGCTCTACAGCAGGACAATGATCTACACGGTGTTTTTCGTTTGTAAGCTTTTTTTTTTAAGTACCTAATTATTTATTAAATTGTAGTTTTCGGTTTTACTTAATAATTTACTTTTAAATAATTATAATTTTAGTTTATGGTTTTCTTTTAATTTAAATAAGTATTAATTTGATTATGTTTTATTGTTATTTAGAACTTAAATAAATATATTTTCCATGTTGAATTCCCGCACGTAGTTTGTACTAGTAATGTGGTTGTACGTAAATGAAAACTGATCGCCATTTGAGTAATGTATAATTCATTTAATTATTATGATCATTACTATTGTTGAAAAGTACGATGAGTAATGAATTGGCAATGAATTTCAATTTTTTAGTGAGATAATTTAATTCTTGTATTGTATTATAATTGTAGGTATTTAGTACAGTTTTAGTTAGTATTCTTGTTGTTATTTATAATTAAAACTGGTTACTATATTGATAAATAAATATATTTTATTCTAAAAATAACCTATGAGGCGCATTATTATTCATTAACAAATAAAATAGTAATTTAACAACACAACGTAAAACTAAGAATTAACTAAGTTAAAATACAACCTAAATGAAAACTAACTAATTCAAGTGTCAAGTTCTAGTGTCAAGGATCTCGGGCTCCACATTGACACAAACCTTCGTTGGGACGTTCATATTGCCGAGGTCTCGGGTAAGGTCACGGGGGCCCTTCGCTCTTTATACAGGTTAAAAAACTTTCTCCCTATTAATATTAGGACTATGTTGGTGTATTCACTTATTTTCCCCATTTTAAATTACGCAGATGTATGTTGCTCAGATCTGAATTGCAACTTTTTCAACAAACTTGATAGACTTCAAAACAATTGTCTCCGATTAATATTTGGACTACGGAAGTACGACCATGTGTCGGCTTACCGATCTAAACTTAAGTGGTTACCCATCCGTCAACGTCGCAATTTGCATATTCTCACTACTCTATTTTCTATACTCTTCGACCCAAAAACTCCGATGTATCTTAAAAACAACTTCACTTTCCTGGGTGATACCCATCTCTAAGTTCTTCGTTCTTCCAACAATCTATTTCTTAATATGCCTCGCTGCAGGAGTGGGTTTTTCTAACATTCATTCACCAGACAAGCCGTGAAGCTATGGAACGCCCTTCCCGTTGATATCCGCAAAGCCCCTAGTCGCCAAGCATTTAAGAGTGCTGTGCGCGCTCATTATCTTCACAAATTGTCATAGATTATTATAAATATTTATGTAGTTTATGTAGGGTTTATGAATTTATAAAGTATTTATGTATTTTTATATGTAGGTTATGAATGTATAAGAAAGTATATATATGAATATGTGTCTTAGGTAAATGTTTAATAATGGTCAAATAGCTAATTTGAATGTACTAATCGTCCAAAATTTACTTTTATCCGCATCACCTGTAGGTTGACTGGTAGAAAAGGCCCTAGGCCTTAAGTCCGCCTGTTACATTTTTTGTAATAAAGTTAAATAAATAAATAAAATAAATAACTAAACTAAAAATATTCAAAATCAAGTATAATTTAATTATTTATATGTACTTCATTAATTAAGTATTTATTATTGTTTTACTAAGAAAAACAAAAACTTGTTTCATGGCTGTTTTGACAAGGACTTAAAAAAAACAACTGCCAGCTGTTTATCCTGTTACCAGTCAAGGTTGACCCAAATAACTGTATTTATTAGATACCAGCTGGTGCCCGCGACTTCGTCCGTAAAATTTATAGAATAACGTAATGTTTTTTAGGGTTCCGTACCCAATGGGTGCCAACGGGATTCTATTACTGAGCTCCGCTGTCTATCCGTCTGTGATAGGGCTCTATCTCTTGAGCCGTAATAGCTAGCTACTTGAAATTTTCAGCGAGTATGTATTACTGTGTCCGCTATAACATCATCATCATCATCCGAGCGTATTCCCGGTTACATCCTCAGCAGTAACGCTTGAGAGCCCGGGGTCCGCTGCATAGCCTAGCTAGGTGATTTTACAAGGTTACTGGTCTTTGGTTACCAGAACCAATCGTAGGATTGTTTCTGGTCTACCCTTTGTGATGCGAAGGTCAGACGGCAGTCACTTTGTGTACAACTAGTAATCTCGTCAACCCCGGGCTCTGAATCGTTACCGCTGGGGATGAATCATGTTGATGATAAACACCCAAGACCCAGGATATTTATCACAAGATCAGTGACACTTCCTTGTGACAGAATCAAAACATAGGGTGGACCTTTGACTTTATTCGTATTATCAGCATCTGATATGGTAGAAAATAAACCAACATAACAAATATGACTGTGTTTCCGTATCTCTCTCTGTTACATACCTATTACACTTTCATTTTATTTTGCGTGACCTGATTGATGGCCTCTTTTCATTAGGTCATTTTTATTAGGGTTCCGTACCCAAAGGACACTTTCACCGATTATGTATGTATTACTGTGATAATTACTGTGATTATAACAACACATTCTAAAAATAAGATAAAGACATAATTAAATAAACAGGCAAGTGCGAGTCACTCTTACATGAAGACTTATTATTTGGAAAGCATTTGTCGGGTGATTTTTTTTGGGTTTTTATTATGAAACAAAATTATACAGGGTGCGCGCGGAAAATTTGAAAGGTCAATAAATAAACGGGCAAGTGCGAGTCGGACTCGTACATGAAGGGTACTACCGTACAATGTTTTAAAACGCTGAAGAAACATGTTTCTTGTATGACGACCCCCTTTAGTTATTAACTTTATCTTATTTTTAGTATTTGTTGTTATAGTGGTCATAGTAATACATAATCGGTGAAGATTTTAGGTGTCTAGCTATAACGGTTCAAGAGATAGAGCCCTGTGACAGGTCGAGTTTAAAGCGCCGAAAAAAACACGTCTTTTGTATGACGACCCCCTTTAATTTTCAACTTTTTTATTTTTAGTATTTGTTGTTATAGTGGCCAAAGTAATACATAATCGGTGAAAATTTCAGATGTCCAGCTATTACGATTCGAGAGATAGAGCCCTGTGACAGACGGACAGACAGAGGAGTCTCAGTAATAGGGTCCCGTTTGCACCTTTCGGGTACGGAACCCTAAGAAAGTACCTTGTTATTAAATTTTTGTAAAATATGTAATAACATCATCAAACTTTTAATTAAGTAAATAGTTTTGAAGATGACATTCGAAAATTACCGGCCCTAATTGTCTATGCATTGAGTTACCAGATTTATGAAGCGCTTCATCTCTTTGAGAAGCGATCTTATTTGGCTCCTTGTGACTTTTTTATGGGGTTATCTGCAATAATTGTTAAAAATGACCGGCCAAGGAGACTACCTCACCTGGAATAAAATGTACGCCAAGCCACCGCCAACTTAACCGTCGATATGCTCAGAGGAATTGAACAAAACTTCAGAAATAGGGTAACTCATTGTATTGACAATGAGGGCCGTCAGTAGTCCGATGTCATCTTCAAAACTATTTCATAAAAAAAAATATGTATTTTATTTTACAATCAATATTAAACAGTGACATCTCAACTAGTTTTTTTTTTCAAATCAGCAAGTTACCGCGCCGCACCCTGTATGACAGAATATGTATTTTAGAGTACTTTCCGTAAATATAGCTACGAGATTAAAAATCATTCTGTCTAAGACCTAATTGGTCGGATTGACCACTTTGTAGAAAGGAGGATGTTCCACTCTATAAATGTAGCAGTAATAATATATACTTAATTGAATCACATGTCGATAAAAACTTAATTTTAGCTAAACAAACTAGTGCACGAATGCTGTCATTAAGTAAGGTATTGTGAAATGTATCAATTAACTAACATTAATTTGTCAACCTGTCTAGTATTGCAACTGTGCACTACATATGCAGAGGTAGCGGCCATTTTAATTAATTTTATTAAAGCTATGTGATTCGTAATGCTTTGAGTCTTTTCTGACAATTTCATATTTAGTACTTATATACACTTAGCGCTTTACTGGTAGCATTTTTAGGGTTCCGTAGTAAACAAGGAACCCTTATAGTTTCGCCCTTATAACTAGTTTACTTGTTTATTTCAAAGCTTAAGGTGAATATAGAAGCAAATGGCTTTGAAGTGTGAAATAAATTGTTAACTCGTAAATATGGTGATAATTTCCATATTTATTTATATATAATATTTATTTCAAATGAGGGCGCCACTTCAAGGCCATTTGCCTATATCTTCACCTTAAAGGGCTATCTAGTGCCTAACGACCTTAATTTTATCTGTATAACAAAGTCAGTTAGATTATACAAAAATAATAGACCCATATTTTTCGGTTTATCAAAGTACCTAGTGAAAATTTTCAAAGATACAACGCGTCGAAATTTCCGAGTGGGGGGGATTGTCGATTGACGTCACGGTCGAGTGAAAATCGTACTTGATCGTGAGATCGTGAGGAATTTAAATGCATTTTATCTTTGTAATGCTACTTCATCAGAAAAAAATAAACAATACGTAAACTAGTAGTTCACCACGAACTTAGACCTCTGATGATTATAGTTCCCTAAGTAACACCTAGATGGCGCTATCCGAAGTTAGAACGCGCTATGCTTTCCTTTGCTACATAATCGCGGACATTTTTATTAATATTTCAAAAACTACTGAACCGATTTTGATGCCCAACGAACTTGAAAAGTCTATTAATATTTCCTACATACCCACCAAATTTTATCAAAATCGCACCAGCTGTTCGGCAGTTATCGCGGTACATACATACATACATACACACATACATACAAACAATGTGTTTTCGCCCCCAACTCAATTTAAGGCCGTACTTGAATTTTCCGGGGTCCAGTGCTGCCCCCATTTAAAATAAATCATTTCAAAGAAAACGGAGACATTATTTAAAATTTTGCAACTACCAAGTCCTAGATAACCCTTTAAAGTATTTTATGAACTACTGTTTACAGTTTATAATGAGAACGTTAAGCTTTACTACGCACATTAGCCAAAAGTGGCCGTTTTTCGCAAATGTGCGTAGTAAAGCTTAACGTTCTCACTTTAAATTGTAAACAGTAGTTCATAGAATACTTTGATGGGTTATCTAGGACTTGGTAGTAGCAAAATTTTAAATAAGGTCTCCGTTTTCTTTTAAATGATTTATTTAAAATAGGGGCAGCACTGGACCCCGGAAAATTTAGGTATGGCCTTAAAGACCTCGCTCGCTTCGGTTGCTCGGTCAATAACTAGTAGTTCGCCGCGAACTTAGACCTCGCGATTTTTTATTAATATTTCAAAAACTACTAACCGATTTTGATGCCCAACGAACATGAAAATTCTATTGATATTTCCTACATGCCTACCAAATTTCATCAAAATCGGACCATCGCTTTGGCAGTTATCGTGGAACAAACATACATACAAACAAACAATGAGTTTTTCCGCAACTTGAATTATAGATCTCGCTCAGTCAATTATATAGAATTTTCTTATCGATTCAATTTTTGGAAATTTTTCAAAATGGCGGAGATATGGGGGTTTTAAACTTTAAGAAAATCATATCTCCAAAAATTTGCCATTTCAAAAAATTTTCAAATATGCCGTAAAACTTTTTTGTCTGAACGACTTTTTTATCCGATAAAATTCAACGGGTTGGGGGGGTCGCAAAGTTTACAGCTCACAGAGCCACTAGTTTTAGTCCAAAAGTACTTCACATAGTCAGTAGGTACGCATAGGTATTTTTCTTTAAGGTGAAGATATAGGCAAATGACCTTGAAGTGGCGCCCTCATTTGAAATAAATTGTTAACTCGTAAATATGGAGATAATTTCCATATTGCTCTTCGTCATGCACTAGATAGCCCTTTAAATTATTTTATGCACCACCGTTGAAAGTATTTACATTAGTCCGTCTAGCTTTAAAACTTGCCTCCGCCAAAAGTGGCCACGGCAAGTTTTAAAGCTAGACGGATCACCAATAATAGTTTCAAAGGCAGTTCATAAAATAATTTAAAGGGCTATCTAGTGCATGATGAAGAGCAACATGGAAATTATCACCATATTTACGAGTTAACAATTTATTTCACACTTCAAGGCCATTTGCCTATATCTTCACCTTAAAAACCCACTTGCCTTCTTGCAACACTGTATCCATAATACTCCTAATTAAAAACAACCTTCCGACCCCTGAAATTATGAAATTGCTGAAGTACAATCTCGGCGACACACTTATAAACCTCATTTGCAAGTTTAATGAATGTCAGGCACTAAACTCTTCAAGAACAAACAAACTTGACCCTGATAAGAGTGGGTATTTATTTATTTTTATTTATTTAAATTTATTACAAAAAAATGTAACAGGCGGGCTTAAGGCCTAGGGCCTTTTCTACCAGTCAACCTACAGGGTATTTCAATCATATGTATTTTATTACGTGCGAAGAAGATCGAGGTTAAAAAATTTTCAACAAATTAAAGAAAGTTAGGAGTAAGGTCCTACCCTACCAAGACATCAAAAGGAGAGCAGAGAGAATAGAGGAATGGAGACATCTCCACTTAACTCCACCGACAAGAGCAATCTCTTAAATTACGAGAAGATTAATTAAGTAACAATTATATTGTAATATTTTATTAGTTAACAATTATACTAAATGTAATATTATAACAATTAGTTCTTAAATTATAGCTTTAGTTTTATTTAATTATATTTAGGTTTTTAGTTTAGGTTTATGTACCTATTTTATATTAACTTTAATAGTTAACATTTCGAATATTGAATAGTAAAGAAATGTTGCCGAATATTTATATATATTTTTAAATTATTATATTTTAGATAGTAAACCATTTATAGTTATAGGTATGTATGGTTTTTTTTTAGTACTCTTGTCCAAAATTTGCAGTTATCCAGCACCACCTGTAGGTTAACTGGTAGAAAAGGCCTTGGCCCTAAGTCCGCCTGTTACATTTTAGTAATAAAGTTTAGTAAATAAATAAAATTAAAAGATTTTTAAAGAGCTCAGTGGCCCAGTGAGGGAACATTACGAGGGTTTTCGCAAGTAAGAACCCAGGAGTGGTCCGCACTCAAAACCTTCGTCATGGTCGTATAGTCAATAGGACCACTCCAAGTCTTCCCGTGGATGTCGTAGAAGGCGACTTAGGAAACACTAGCTAAACAAAGTTTATAAACATCAGTGAGACCTCTCCAACCGTCTGGCCAGCGTGAAAAGTGTAGGCCAAATCCTCTAGCTGCCTTGGCCAAGTATGGCTCTGATAGTACAGGAGGGTCGTGCTCCTGCAGTGGAGACTAAAAAGACCTGTTGATGATAATGATACTATAAATAATAAAAATTACATTTAAACAAAGAAAGCTAAAAAACTTGAAAGAAAACTGAGGCGCGTTTATGTCTTTTCTATGGAAGAAAAAAAAGGTCATCGACGAGCGATTTACACTTTTTTTTAACAAGCTTTTACTTAGCTTGCAATGAGTTGTTTTGTTTGTTTAGGTCAAATCTTGCAAGTTAAATTTGAGCCACTTAAGTTTCTGACTGAGATGAAATTTTTAATTAGAAAAAAATTGGGACACTTGGAAAAGGAAGACGGAGAATGAAGATTTTCCAACAAATTAAAGAGAAGTTAGAAGTAAGGTTCTACCGGGATATTAAAAAGATGGCAGGGAGAAGAGGAATGGAGACATCTCCATTTAACTCCACCGACAAGAGCAAGCTCTTAAGTTACAAGAAGAAGTTACTCTCCGGTGTCTCAAGCGCGATCTCGGTTGCATCTTCAACTGTGCTGCTTCGGAGCCCGGGGTGCGCTTTCCCACTTTTTCTTCTTCAAATATAACATGCACGTCAATGGTCACCCAAGGATGCCAAAGACCTTGCGAAGTGGAGAAGAAATTGCCGGAACAGTTAAAATGATTCGGCTGTAATTTTACCTTCCTGACGTTAACCCCCCTTGGGAATGCAATTGTAGCACGAGATGTTTGTGCTTAGGTCCTTTAGTCGCCTCTTACGACATCCACGGGGAATTATCTTCACACTATCACGTCTTTATCCTTAATAGGGCAGATAGAGCATTTTGGGTTTTGCCCTCAATAGACAGACCCCAGGGTCGCAAGATCCAAAGGGTACTTTTAGCGTGATGGTGGGCGAGAAAGTGTAAAAAGGAATCAAAATAGTGATAAGTTGCCTGCCGCACTTTCACCCATTCCCTCGATCGGCTTTTACGATCTGCGCGGGAAAAGAAGCAGTTGGTACCAGCATAGAAGAAATATCAATGAAATCTAATACCATTGAAGGTGGCCTCTTATAAAACCAAAAAAAAATACGGTATAAATTTAATGTTTGCATTCTTTATTTAAATATTTAAAAATAGTTTTGATCTAAACAACCTTCTTGTAAATTAAGCAATTCAACTTGGAAAAAAAAACGAAAAAAAACATAGACTTGTTTATTTTTACGTCATGACATGACCGTGTGTGTAACTGTTTGCTAATATAATAGTATATTATTCGGTACTAAGGTTATGTTCACACTAACCTGATCTGGAAATAGACCACTTCATCCCTTCCTGTGGATATTATCACATTTATTTCTAACCGTCTTTAAAATATGAGGTTATCAATTCGTTGGAATCTATTTTTATGTATGTTTCACGATGACTTACGACGCCTTTACAGACGCCTAGACTGATTTGGAAATATCTTTTTTTTTAAAGGATTATCTTTTCAGGTGGTCTCATAGAAATTTTATTAAAATCGGTTGTGGCTTGTGTGGTTTGTGTATTAAACGAAAATATCTAGAAAAAATATGTCGTCTAAATATGTATACAATTGTTTAAATATTTAGCTTTTCTGGTATTTAAGTGGGTTTTTTGTTTTGAAAAAATATCAATGATTATTTATTAGTATTCAAGTTGAATTAAGTTTTGTTTTAGTTGCTTAGTTTTAGTTAAGTTTAGTTATTATTTATTGTTAGATGAATTTTAAATATTTATATTGAAATTAGGGTAATTCTGTATAGCGTACGGTACTCTGTAAAACTAGTTAATACAAATTTGTAGGTATATTTATAAGCACAAATCATTATTGCAACAACTGCATTCTCTAGGAGGGTAATGTCGGGTGGTGGTTGATTGTAAAACTTTTCGCACATATGCATTCCAAATCGTTTTAATGGGCCCGGCTTTTTCTTGGCCCGGCTTTTACAGGTCTACAAATCCACCATTAGACCTGTCCTTTTTTATATATACTAAAGAATCCTCCCTCTCCCCTATACATGAAAAACAAATTTAGCTGTCAGTCCGAAAGCCGTGAGCTTCGCTCCAGTCATACTCTTCGTCTTCATTTTCCATTCGTACAAATTTTATGTCTAACTCTTTTACTCTTCAAGTTACGCGACTCTGGAATGCCTTACCCGAAGACATTAAAAGTATCTCAAACAGATACTTATTTAAGAAGAAAGTTCACACGCACCTTTCTTTAAAATTTTCGCAGCAGAATTAGTTATTATCTTAAACATTTGTAGTATATATATGTATATTTATATAAGTATTTAAATGTATTAAGTGGTTTGCTAATTTGTTGCAGCAGAACTAATCATTATCATAAATTGTTTTGTATTATGTATGTGTATGTATGCTTGTGTATGAATGCAGATATGTATATAGTGTGTGTAGTTAAATACATACTTATATTTAAGAGCATATCGCTAATTAATTTTTTCTGTTTTTTCTAAAGGCTGACTGGTCGGGAATGCATTAGCATTAAATCCACCTTTTATACCATTGTGGTCAATAAAGATTTAATAAATAAATAAATTTAATAAACATATGGCAGTGAAGCGTGGCCATTGTTTGAGCGACATAAACTGGAACTGCGTGTCACGGAGATGCAAATATTGTGCTGGATCACAGAATACATATTAGTACAAGGCTGGATATACGGAGTACCACGGAGAAAGCGCGTCAGAAACACTTCCTGTCCGTGACATAGCAGACAAACTGCAAGAAAGTCGCCTACGCTGGTACGGTCATGTCTTGCGGAAACCGGCAAGCTACGAGGGAAACAAATGTATAGCCATGCCGCCTCCGCTGGGGCCTAGCTATAGTGGTAGACCCAAGAATTGCTGGCTTGACGTCGTCAGGGATGATATGCGTGCCAATGGTCTTACTACCAAGGATGCTTAAGACCGTGCAAAGTGGAGAAGGAAAAGCGGGAAAGCGGATCTCGGGTTTCGCAGCGTTGCAGCTGTGGATGCAACTGGGAAAACGTTGAGATGAGAGAGAGAGAGTCCTTATCTATTTATTTATTATTTACATGATTCAGATTCTTGTCCATTTTCTCGATCGGCTATTACGGTTTGCACAGGAAGAGGGGCAGGTGGTACATTTTACTTTTTTTATTTTCTCCCAGACTAGAATATTACTAAAGTAATATTTTATCGATATCGCTAGCATAGAAGATATATTTTACTTTTGTACTTATAATTTAATACTGTTATTTATTATATTTGTCTATAAATATTTTTTTTTATATGAGGTCTGTGTGACCTAACCCTAACCACGTGGTTTACACTGTCATACACCAAATGTTCACCGCCAAGGCCTCCTCTCACCGCAGATTAGATCTACGCCTTACACAATCGATAATCCTGTAATATACCTTATATTAGAAGGGAAAACAGGATTACGATCAATTTATAGCTAATTTAAAAAAAAACCCCAGATTTTTTTTAATAAACTTTTTATATCTTTTCTTGCAAAAAAAATTCTTACATAGATGCATCTCTACAAACTATGAAACGACTAAGTAAAAAGTATGCAATATCATAAGTACCTATGGATGTGTATATTGACAATCTAAAAGTACTAACTTCGCATTAAACTTAACGGTAAATAATTTGATAAATTATTAAGTGATGGAAGTTTGTAATGTAGTTTATAAAGTAGTTTTGATTTTTCTTGACTGCGGCGAAGCCAAAAGGATGTATGTTCATTTGTTCCCACTTATCTTCAAAGATATCCATAATACCTTAACAAATGAGGTATCATCGGAATCTTGGCTGTCAGCTGGTGGTTAAAGGCTATGTGAAATCACAGTAAATCCATTGTGGCGCCCTCTAAAGTAATAAACTAAAAAATAATATATGAGCTAGTCCCAGTAGTCCTACTAAGTTTATCCTACCAGTAGGACAACTGGGAATTTAAGTCCCAATAGATCTACCGGTTGGCTGTGACGTAACACTAGTTCAAATGGGAATATTATTAATCCCAATAGACCTACTAGACTTTTTGTGGAGCGTCGTAAGGTGTGATTTGGAATGTGTTAGAGATGTGTCAGAAGTGGTTTTAGGGTATATTATATTAGGGAGTGTATCAAATAATCGCGTATCCTGTATAATCGTTGTTATAATGATTTTATGTTATTAACTACTACTTAACCACTTTAGATATAAGTACTTAAATAATGAATTAACGACTAACATAACCTAACCTAATTTTAAAATTAAAAGTAGACAATATAATAAAATAATGGTAAAAAAATAAAAAAATGGATAGAACTTTTTTAGCACTCGCCAGCCGCTGCCGCGGCTCGCTCGCCACGCTTGCTTGGCTCGTGCGTGTGTTGGTCGCAGTTCTAACCTAACCTAACCTTATAGGTCTGCCCTAACCTAGGTTAGGGCAAACCTATAGGTTAGGTTAGGTTAGAACTTTTACTAGTAAAATGCATAAACATTCTTAGCACTCGCCGGCCGCTGAAGCGGCACGCTCGCTTCGCTCGCTCGCCACATTGCCACTTCGTAGGCATTCTAAATTGTATAAAATTTCTTTAGATAGAATTGTTCAACAACTTCTCTAGCCGCATGGATAAATACAAGTCGTTTATTCCATTCCGCGTATAAGGATTCGCTGTTTTATAAAACCGAGCTGTAATGCCAAACAGCTAGAGGTTTAGTGAATTAGCGGATTATACCATTCAACTGCGACATATAGATTACTAGCTATCCCGGCCCATGTCTATTTATTATTTACTCGCCGACCAAATTATCACGAAGTTATCACCGAACATATCAATACCTTCATACTAATTATAGTAGTTTATGTAGAAAGTAAATATATATATATATCCAAAGCCTTATCAATATATCCCTTTTGTACCCACTTTAAGTTTTCTAACAACCCAAAAGTTGGCTGTCAGATAATGCTTTTAGCAGCTTTATTTTGTACAATAAATTCAAATAAATAAATAATTTATCTACACACAAACATCGGATTGTCCATTATATTTGGAGAACATAAAATAAATCGTAACTAATATTATAAATGCGAAAGTGAGTTTGTATATTTGTTTGTTTGTTACCTCTTCACGCTTTATCTACTGAACCAATCTTCTTGCAAAAATTCGCATACACATAGTTAGGAGTACTGAGAAGGACATAGGGTACCTTTCATCCCGGAAAAAAGTAATGTTAGTATGTATGTAGGATACGCGAGCGAAGCCGCGGGCAAAAGCTAAAGACGAAGAAAAAATATATAAAGACAATTCACACTGATTGAGCCAGCCGAAACTAAGTTTTAATTCATATTATGGGATCTCAACGATACTATATTTTATAATAAATACGCTTAATCGATGCCCCAAGGGCTAGGCGCATTTTGGCCGAAAGCTGAGCCTGGCCAATTCAACGCGGGAGTGCCGCCAGTCTCTACCCTGAGAGCGCAGTGATTTTGGCGTCCATTTTATATTATTTTATGTTATTTAAGTAACATCTAGTTTAGTTTTATATGCATAGTTATAGTCTGTTTAATTTTAGTTTAATTTACGTTGTAAATACAAACATAACTGTGGATTAATAATGTTATTTTTACTTAAGTTACTAATAAAAGTGTCTTAAATAAATATATAGATGTCTATCTATACATGTATTCAAGACACTGGCACACCAAGACCCAGAATCATTGAAAAAGGCCATTTTACAACTTCACAAAACTCACAACAGGGCTCTTATATCACACATTCAACAAAAAAAAAAAAAACAAAACTAACCTAAGACAAAATATCTCTAACTTCCTACTAGGTTTCTGATAAAAAATAGTAACGTATTTTTGGCGTTTGTACGCCAAAAATACGAAGGGCATTAAACACAAGGCTAGTGAGTTATTACAAGATATACATATATGTACTACCGCTATTTATTGTTATGTAGGATGTACGATGCAATGCTTCCGAATGCAAATTAACATTTATTAATTTAGATTTTTAAATTGCGCATTATAAGCATTATTAGAGTACTTACTTCCTTTTTAACCGAGTTCAAAAAAAAGAGGAGGTTATCAATTCTATCTTTTTAGTGTTCCGTACCCAATGGGTGCAAACGGGACCCTATTACTGTGACTCCGCTGTCTGTCCGTCTGTCTGTCTGTCTGTCCGTCAGTCACAGGGCTCTATCTCTTGAACCGTAATAACTAGACACTTGAAATTTTCACCGATTATGTATTACTGTGGCGGATATAACAACAAATACTAAAAATAAAATAAAGTTAAAATTTAAGGGGTTAATATATTATATTAGTCAGAGCAGTCAGAGGATTTGGCCTACACTCTCCACGCTGAACAAACGGGTTGGAGAGGTCTAACCGATGTTTATAAGCTTTGTTTAGCTTGTGTTTCCTAAGTCGAGTTTTACGACATCCACGGGAAGACTTGGAATGGTCCTATTCTACTATGCCGGGAACCACACGGCATATATAAATTGTTATACGACACCACAAATATCGCATATCACCTAATTCAGCAAATAGACGCAAGTGGGCCATATCAATTTGTAATTTAGCGCAAACTTATTGGTGTTCCATCAACTCGTGACCACGATTGAGTGAGAATGATGCATTGATTCGGTCATATAGTATTACTCTCAAGACTATTACCACAGAATAATAATATACCTACTAAATATTACCACATAGTAATAATACCTATACTTGCTATTACGTAAGTATAGACAACTTTTTCCGACTGCGCCAAAAGAGGTTATATTTTTCGAATGTATGTACATTGTACATATATTTCTTTGACACGCTCTGCAGCTGTTAACGGCTAGGATTTCAGCTCGAAAGGTGGCGTTAGATTCGTCGTAATTGTCAGTAAGCATCCATGTCCCTGGGCACATCAAAAATTAAGGAAAAAAACAAACAAATTGGCGAGTTTTGGCGGCAAAATATAAGGCTTAATTTTTTTTTATTCAAAACCTATCGAAGAGATTAAAAGGATTACAAAAATATATACAAAGTTGTATATGTTAAAATGTAATTTGGAATGAAAAATGCTATAAAACAACTTATACTTACCTCGGTCATCTAAACACATACTGTTATATCTTCCCATTAAGGCCGTACCAAAATTTTCCGGGGTCCAGTGCTGCCCCCATTTTAAATAAATCATTTCAAAGAAAACGGAGACACCATTTAAAATTTTGCTACTACCAAGTCCTAGATAACCCTTCAAAGTATTTTATGAACTACTGTTTACAGTTTATAATGAGAACGTTAAGCTTTACTACGCACATTAGCTAAAAGTGGCCGTTTTTCGCAAATGTGCGTAGTGAAGCTTAACGTTCTCACTTTAAACTGTAAACAATAGTTTATAAAATACTTTGAAGGGTTATCTAGGACTTGGTAGTAGCAAAATTTTAAATGATGTCTCCGTTTTCTTTGAAATGATTTATTTAAAATGGGGGCAGCACTGGACCCTGGAAAATTTAGTTACGGTCTTAAACAAATTGATATGCCCCACTGTGACTATTTCCGCCTATTTGCTACAGCGTTTATGCATGGATGACCTGCGTAGCTCCGAATCTAGACTTTAGAAGACGAGACAAAACCTTATAATCCGGATCCGGTCTCTTTGTTTCTTTTATTATTTCCTTTTAAGCCAAGTCGACCTCCGTAGTGCCTCCTTAGCGTATCTGCCCATTCTCTGTTACCTATACCTCCTTTAGTCGCCTCTTATGACACCTTTGGAAGAGGAAAGGGGTGGAGATAAATCATATTCTACTCTGCGCATGAAAAAGTTTTTTTTAATAAAAAAATTTTTTAATGAAAAATATTTTTTGAATAAAAAAATATTTTTTTAACATTAAAAAAACCTTTTTTTAATACGTATGTACCGTACAAATAAAAAAGCAATAATATACTAGTATTTTCGAAATAAAAAAAATCTACGAAAAATATTATATATAGGGTCGATATATTTGATAAAGCATAAGGCTCGCGCTACACTGGACTGGCATTGACGCGTATCTTATGACATGTATATAAAGTTCATAATGTCTTGTTATTAAACGGCTCGTCACGTCGTTGCCAATTCAGTGTAGCACGAGCCTTAGGATTACAAATACAACGGTTAAAATGCAAATATTTATCACGGAACTGATGACTCACTTGCTGCAGGAGGGCTATGTTTTTCGGCAGACGATTTCTTTGTCTAATAAAGTGTTTACGTGTATCCTGCGCAGAAATGTAACCTTCATCATCTAAGTATACTAATATAATATAATATTATAAAGCGAAAGAGTTTGTTTGTTTGTTTAAACGCGCTAATCTCAGGAACTAATGGTCCGATTTGAAAAATTCTTTTTTTGTTGGGTAGTCCATTTATAGAGGAAGGCTTTAGGCTATATAACATTCCGACAACCACGCGAACGAAGTCGCGGGCACAGCTAGTATAATACTGGGTGGCGCAAAAGTACTGGCACTAAAGAAAATACTTTTATTTTTTTTATATGACATTTTCTGTCATTCTGTTGTTGAAAATTGTGTAGTGAACAAATGTAAAATACACTGAAAATAAACATAGACCGTTTTACTCCCCAAGAACGTGGAATAATTGTGTCAATGTTCTTACGGAATAATTCATCAGTGATAAGAACACAACGTGAATTTCGTCGACGATTTCACCACCGTCCGGCACCGATTGGTCGCACAATTCGACGCTTTGCCACACGCCTTGAAGCAACTGGCTCAACATTGGATAGACCTAAGTCTGGGAGACCAAGAACAGGCCGTTCAGCTGAAAATATCGATGCTGTGCGCGAAGATGTGGAAGAGTGTCCAGAAACATCAACGAGGCGACGTGCCACGCAATTGGGCATTTCCAGACGGACCCTGCAGCGTATTTTGGTGAAAGACTTAAAGATGTTCCCGTATAAAACTCAAATGACTCATCAGCTGCTGCCTGCTGACCACCGAGCTCGTCTAGATTACTGCCAGCGCGTCATAAACCTCAACCTTGAAGAGGATGATTTTCCTTCAAAATTGGTTATGAGTGACGAAGCGCATTTCCATCTCTCAGGGCATGTCAATAAGCAGAATACTCGGTTCTGGGGCACTGATAATCCGCGCATTATTCAAGAAACACCTCTACACCCACTAAAAGTTACTGTATGGTGTGGCATCTGTGTTGACAGAGTGATCGGACCCTATTTTTTCGAAGACGCTGGAGGCAATGCGATAACTGTCACTGGAGAACGCTACAGAACCATGTTACGAGAGTTTTTGATACCCAGTTTGGACGAATTGGGGCTGGAGCACATCTGGTTTCAACAAGACGGCGCTACGGCACACACAGCGCGCGACACTATGGACTTAGTGAGGGACGCTTTTCCAGGCCGAGTTATCTCTCGTTTTGGCGATTTGCCTTGGCCTGCAAGATCACCCGATCTGACCAGTCCAGACTTCTTTCTTTGGGGTTTTTTGAAATCTCGGGTGTATGTGAACAAGCCACAGACTCTCGCAGCTCTAAAAGAAAACATTCGTCAAGAAATAACGAACATATCGCAGGAATTGTTACGGCAAGTTATGCAAAATGTCATAAATAGGGCTCAAATGTGTATCAACTCTGGAGGTCACCATTTAAAAGACATCATCTTTAAATCCTAATGGTACGAAATTTAATGGCACAAATATACATTTAAAAAAACCTAAATCTAGTTTTCTAATTTAGAAAAAATGTTATAGCTGAACCAAATAGGGTCTTTACTTTTGCGCCACCCAGTATTATAAAGAGGAAAGATTTGATTGTTTGTTTTTTTGCATTGAATAGGCTCCGAAACTACTGGAAAGCTACACTATCCCCGAGTGACATAGGCTATGTGTGTACAACGGGCGGGTGGACTGCTAGTCTGATACGAGGATAAGTGTGACGTGTGCGATTGTACCTTGGTACAATAAATAGAAAAGATAAATAAACGCAGTATCACGTATTTATCCCTGATGGGGTACCTACACAGAGCATTTTGGGTTTTTCGGCTGGTTAGACAAAATAATTATTGATATTATTTCAAAACAAAAAAACCAACTTCAATACCAGAATAGTCAAACAATTGCATACTTAGGACTTAGACGACATATTTTTTCTAGTGATTGAAATTTGAAGTGTATACAAATTTAATAGGTAAGAGTTTGTATATTTTTATTTTACTTATTTTCTCTTAGATTGTAAGAACACCTCTTTTATTATTTCATGTACACACATGTTTTGGATTGCAACCAGTTTTATTGTTTTTGTATGTTTCTTATTGTGTAGTTTTGTAATAGTTGTAATCTGTTTTGTGTGATAATATAAAATAAAAATAAAAAATAAAAAAAATAAAATAAGTTATTTTCATTTAAAGAACAAACCACACCGAGTTTAATAAAGTTGAGAGGCTTCGCTCGGTTCGCTCGCTCGCTCAATTACGGATACAGTAAAATCGGTTTCTAATAATTACGCAACTATTTAAGATTTACCAATAACACAAAGAGCATGTAACTTTGACTGTTTGTTTGTTTTCGTGTGTGTAAGTGGCCAACACTGGTGTCAGATTTTTTTGAGCTACCTAAAGGCATCTGACATAGCTTGACGACTGCCATACAACGATAACAGCTTAACATGCCTTCCGAAGCACGGAGGAGCTCAAGAAAGTTTTTATAGTGGTCACACATCCAAGTAACGACGGTGTGACCACGCGCGTGGTTGCTTAACTTGCGAAAACGCTAGCAATGCGTACTCCCACGGGGCCACCAAGCTGCTCCTTTTACTTCCGTGAAGTAACACCTGAATCCATCAACTACCAATTTTGTTCACAGACCAAAGACACCAAATCCTCCTCCGAGACCCTCACCACTATGACCATAGACTCGGACGGGTCTACTGACTCGACGCGCTGCGCGAGCGACGCGTCAGACTCTTTAAACAGCCTGATCGAAGAGAAGACCAGAGACAACTGTATGGAGGTCAAATGCTCGCTGGCCGACCAGTGCCCGGTGTCGTGTGAGGATAGCCAGAAGACAGAAGGAAGAAGGAAGAATTTGTGTTGCAGTAAGTATTACGAGTTGTGATGTTGCCGTGTGGTTCCCGGTAGAGTAGAATAGGACCACTCCAAGTCTTCCCGTGGATGTCGTAGAAGGCGACGAAACACAAGCTAAATTAAGCTTAAAAACATCAGTGAGACCTCTCCAACCCGTCTGGCCAGCGTGTAGGCCAAATCCTCTCACTGCTCTGGCTAATCTTAGGGTCTGGTAGTACAGAAAGGGTCGTGCTCCTGCAGTGGAAACTAATAAAGACCTGATGAATGAAGTATTTATATTGCATCTCCACTAATCTCCACCTCCGCAAGTTCTTAAGTTAAAGAAAGCTGTGGAACTCCGGGAGTGCCGACAGAAGTGAAAACTTGAACAACGGTGTCGGTTACGTAACAGTGCCGCGAGTTCAATGGTGTTTTTCCATTTCAAAAAATGCCCAACGCGCCTGCAGAAATTTTCACTTAAAAAAATGTATTTCGATCTGAGATATTTTCTTGCCATTTTTCGCCTATTTTTTTACTGACTTGTTAAAAGGAGGAGGTTCTCAATTCGTTTTTGAGAACTTGTGCAGTCAGTCGTAAACGGTTCAAATTCGATTCGTATTCAAACCAAGAATTCTCATGAACACAGTATAACCTGAAATAAATCCACTGAGACTTTCAGCTTCGATGTCGTTCCTTTTAAAAGTAGTTATGATAACTTTTTTACCTGATATCCGATTTTAATGAAATATAAATCGCTCCAAACTGAGCTTCATCGATTGTTGAAAAACCGCGTCAAAATACGTCCAGTATTTTTAGAGATTAGGGTGAACATACCTACAGACAGACAACAATGTTATTTCAATCTTTTTTGTGTTCAGTTATTGACTGAATTCACCCTTAAAGTAGTTTCAGTATCGGCAAAATTTTTGAAGCAAGTTCAGTCCACGATACTGAACGATCCTCCCATACAAAATCCGTTTGGCTGAGCGCTGAATATTTTTTTTTATAGAAAGAAGAGAATTCATACTCCACCGACAAGAGCATAGCTCATAAATATAGAATAGGTTTTTTTTATCGATTTTTAATAACTTTTTTTATAGAAAGTAGGTCAGTCAGTAATCAGTATCATGGGCTGAACTTGCTCCAAAAATTTTGCCGGTGGATAAAAAGTCACTGTATAATATTGAAATTATTTTTTATGATTTTTCATTTCATGGTAGTCCGAAAACGCTTTGTGTCTTGATGTCCCGAGTGGATGTACCCAAAGTTCCTTTTTCGTCCTGTGTCTTTCCCGCCGTCAATTGCTTGCACTATTATTATTTTACCTAAAAATTATAGTGCAAGCAACTGACTGTTAAATGCAGGACACATAGTTAATGCGGCCTCTCTTATCAAAATCTGGTAGGTCTCTAAATTCACGAACTCGAATCGGATTCTGGTGTAGTGCACAAACGCTACTTAAGAATTTTCCGTCCGATTTTTTCTCGTTTTGGATTTTATTTGAATACGAATTGGATTCGGTGAGGTGCACAACCGCTGTTAAGGTATCGATCAAAGATAATATAATTTTTAACGTAAGTAGCGATGCTGTCACGCGTTAACGAAACTCGTGTCAAAAAGTCGTCGTGGTTGAGGGGTGAAAGGGAGGCATGGGATCATATAATGTATTTTAACCTAATTTTAATTTCTCATAATATTTACTAAACATAATTTTCATTAGATCAAATAAAACTTTAGATCAAATAAGACTTGTGTACTTCCTACTGCGAGCGCGCATTGTGATTATCTTTGTAAACACAGAACAACATTTTCTGTATTCCGTGGTTGTACTTGTAAACTACCTGTGAATAACAAATAAAACATTTGAACTTATTTACTCATCTAAACAACTTAGAATTCAATAAACGGCGTGAAATAATACACAAGTACACAACCGATATGGAAACCATGTAAAGCGTGACGTTACCTGTCAAAGTGACGTAATGTGTAGATAAAAAATGAGTTTGTTCCGGACAGATTAGCGTTCGCACCAAAAGCTGCACATAAGGGTCAGCGCAGACCAAGAGGAGCGTAGCAAAGAGGATTCGTTTATGACACTCGAAAATAAACTTTAAGCTATTGGTATAAGTGCATAAATGTTTGAACATGACAAAAAATGCTCGCGCAGCCTCTTTATACCTTTTCGAGTGCCATAAAAAAATGCTCTCCGCTGCGCTCCTCTTAGTCTACGCTAACCCTAAAGAATAATGTATGGTTAAGGTTGATATCAGAGATATTGGACAACGTAGCTATAAACCACCGCAAGGGGCGCAAGGGAACTTGCTTCCACGTAAAAAAACCGCATCGAAGTTGGTCCATTCATTTGAGCGCTATGATGCCACAGCACAGATACAGACAGACAGACAGATAAAACGTCAAACTTAAAACACCCCTCTTTTTGTCAGGGGTTAAAAACCAGCTTGTCATACAGATCTTTTTTTTTATGTCATAAGACGGCAAACGAACAAGCGGGTCACCAGATGGTAAGTGATCACTGCTGCCCATGGACAACTGCAACACCAGGGGTGTAACAAAAGCGTTACCGGCCGTTCAGGAGGACGGGGGGAAGGGGGTGGGGCTCCAGCCACAGGCTGGAATCTTCTAAGGTACGCGCAATATGCGTCCCCGTTCCCCGTCCCCGCACCTCTCCCCCGTTTTCGCCTCGATGACTCACGTTGGCCGTCAAGAACCAGATGAGAGGTGCGGGTGCGGGGAACGGGGAACGGGGACGCATATTGCGCGTACCTTAGGAGATTCCGTTCTGTTTACTCTTACTGTATTCTGTGCTCCGGCTCTCTCACTCACCGAACGAAACATAGAAGCGGCGAAGCTACTACTCAGACGTCGATTTTCTGTGAGAGTGTGGTACTTCCCCGGACAAGCCGGCCTATTCATGCTACTAGCAAAACTGAGTTTTGCCAGTAGCGTGGCTCTACCACAACAAAATCAACAAGATCTGTGTTGTCATTACTGTAAATTTGTACCACTAAGTAGATAACACAATGATGTGTCTATGATGTGGTGGTACTTGGTATGCATAACAAGTAGGATCCTATAATGGAAGCTAGGTCACTATTGTCAGCTGACTTGGTGATGTCTCGTCGATGTCTTTGTCATGGTATAGATAGTAGATAAAATTGTATAGGACGCAGCGAGGAGCTCAGCCCCGTAGGACTTCAATTTACTAAGTTAGATACAAATTCATAAAAAATCGGCCTAGTAAGAGTTGAACTAGCGTGAAGAGAGTTCCGTACAATTGATAGAATTCTTATAGATTTTTCTGTAATCTACAAGCAATGAGCTATAGTTTGTACTTTTTTCAAAATTTTAGGCTTGGTTATTTTGGAGATCAGGGGGGAATGGTAAATTTTTGTCTTCTTGCATTAATAAAATCAAAACTATTTATTTTACAATAATAAAAAATAATATATTTGAGATCCTCATAACGAGCCCTTTTATTTGATATATGACACAATATGGTTTGCAAAACTATTTTTTTTTAATTTCCTTATTTGACTCCTGAAAATGACCCTTATTTTAAAAAAAAGATGTTTATTTACTTTTAGTATTTATGTAATTCAAATTTCACCTGATTTGGTCCAGTAGATTCGGAGCAAATTGGCTGTTACAGACAGACGGACAGACAGACGCACGAGTGATCCTATAAGTGTTCCGTTTTTCATTTTTTGTACGGAACCCTATAAATTAACAAACATTTGATAAACCTTTTTAGATTAAAATATGTTTTATCTCTATCGCTCTTTTCTATATTCGCCATAGTAAGAAAGAGACAAAACATCTTTTTCCATTCTTGCCTTTTCCCTCTCCATAGTTTTCTGACCTTCACCGTACACGTGACCTTTAGGTCTTGCGGCCATGGCACAGAATTAATAAGAGTATTAAGGAACCGAATCTCCTAAGATCCCTTGCAATATGCGTCCCCGTTCCCCGTCCCCGCACCTCTTCCCCGTTCTCGCCTGTCGGGTGTTGAGCAGGCGAACACGAATTCAATTTGTTTATTCAGTAACAATAATACATTGCATTCGAATATAATATGTACACCTTAATATCTAATTACTTAATTTTAAAAATCCAATTTAAAGTGGCTAATCTGTTTTTCAATTAATTAATTAATTACACACACATATATAGAAATAGAAGCAATTAGAACTCCTCAACACTATAGCAGCACTTCTCAAACAGTAAAATACGTAAGCGACTTTTAAATTTCGAAAGCTTTCGCTCCGTTTTCAGATTATATGGCAATTTATTAAATAGTACTACAGTCTGATTACGAGGGCAATGCTTCACGATTTCCTGTGCTGGAGCCATTCTACGTTTCAAATCTTTTCGCCTAGTGATTTCACGTGCTACCATTTCCTCCTCTGTCTCATATAATGCTCTATTTTTAATAAAATCTGTCAATATAATAAATATATATAAGGAAGGCACTGTTAAAATTTGCAGCGTTTTAAAGTGTTCTTCACAAGATTCCCTTGGCGATATTCGAACCATGGCACGTATAGCGCTTTTTTGTGCGACAAAAGCCTTATGCATATTGTATTCATAACTATTTCCCCAAAATTTTATACTATAGCGCAGTTTTCATTTCACAATGGAGTAATAGAGGGACTTAAGCTGATCAATTGTAAGTTCGTCACGTAAAGTTCTGATAGCAAAGCAGGCGCTACTGATACTACTTTCCACAGCATGTGTCCACATGATTACCCAAAAATTTCACACCTGGCACCGGATTTATATTTTCATTATTCACTTGAACTATTAACTTGTCCCTATTGTTGGCAGTTGTTCTAAATAACATCATATTCGTTTTCGCAGTATTTAGTTTAAGATTGTTGGCTGTGAAACATTCGTGAAATAATGTCAAAGTAAAATTTAACTCTCTATTTAGAGCGTCAATATCCTTATCCCATACATTCGTGTCGTCTGTAAAAATTACCAATTCAATGTCAGGTTGTGAGTATGTCATATAACTTACCAAATCATTAATAAAAATAATAAAAGAAATTGGTGCTAAAATTGACCCTTTCCTCTAGAAACTTTATTCAATTTTGAGCGTTTTATAGAATTAAGAAACTCTTCGTTAGCTTCCCTAATCCCAAAAAATTGCTGCCAATTACTCAAATATGATTTGAACAAATTCAAGGTTTTACCATTAACACCACAAAATTCTAATTTCATTGTAAGAATGTTTTGATCAACGAGATCAAAAGCACTGCTGAGGTCCAGTTAAATGCCCCCAACTTTTAATTTTTCATTTGATTTATTAGTCACATCATTTATGATAGTGTCCACTGCGTTGGCTGTTCCAATACCTTCTTGGTAACCAAATTGTCGTTGATTTATAATCTTGTTCTTCTTTAAGTGTCCAACTAATCTTGCTTTAATTATCTTTTCAAAAATTATGGACAGTATTGGCAACAAAGCAATGGGTCTATAATTTAACGGATCCATTTTAGAGCCCTTTTTATGTACAGGAATAATTTTAGCTATTTTGAATTGATCCGGAAATATCTCTTGTTAATAACAGTTATTTAAAAAAAATGCTAATGGCTTTGCCAAGATATCAATATTCTCTTTTATACCTATCGGAATGTCATCACATCCAGTACTTTTTTATTGTCCATTTTTCTTACTATGTCAACTACTTCGGATTCTGTCACAGGTGTATAGTCAATTTGAGATACTGATTATTTATCATATTTTTTAAGAAATTCAGGCGATTTATTTACGTTCAGTTCAGTTCAGTTTATTTATTTCTATACAAAATACATTGTGTTGAAATGTTCTTAGATAATTTATAAACTTGGGTAAGGTTAGGTTATATAACTAGGTACTTTAAAACTACTTACAGTACGTATTTAAATTTCATTTCGTCACGCTTTCGTACGATTTTTACACATCGGTGACGTCACAAGCCCCCACTCTCGAACTTAGATACTCTGTATCTTTATGCATCTTTACTTTTTTGATAAACTGAAAAATATGGGTACATTATTTTTGGATAAACTAACTAACGGACTAATTAGAATAATACTTTTCTGACCCAGTCATCATCCCTATTGTTTATTGTGGATTAATTAAATTTTTATAAATATATCCCAATACCACAGCCAATACTCCCAATAGAAAAATTGTTCGTATATTAACAAGTTTTACAACTGGTATACTGATATATTATCAGGTTTTTAACCGATCATAACAATTAATATGCTCAACTGCTCTGTGTTTTAAAATCCGGAAATCAAATCAGGAAAAGAATGCAAACTAATGCACATAATTTGAGTTATTTTTTTGTCGATTGATCATATCTTCTTATCGAGTCTGAAATACTTCGACAGATGTTATAAAGTTTTGATATGATATTGAAATAAGTAGATACTCGTTAAAATTAAATAAATAAACGTCTCACTAGTCCCAAACTGGCCTAAAATAATGTAATATGTTAACAACAAGCGCGCTGTACAATCCTCACGAGAGGTCTCGATCTCGGATGTCGTCGAGACCGAGACTGGCTCTTCACACTCTTGTGTTGAAAATCGCTCTCTCGTTAGAAAAGACTATTGCTGTAGTAAAAAAATACAATACTTCAAAAAATTAAAAAAAAAAGTTTGGAAAACCCAAAAGTGCACGCCTCATAATCTCATTTTTCACAATTAAATTGAAATTACGATTAAACTACATTGAATTAGACCGTGATCTTCGAAAGGACTTAGTTTTGGATAATACTGAAGCGTATAAAAAAAAATGGACTTGATCAGATAAGTTTTTCGGGAGTTATCGTGACCACGCCAGTTTCCATACATACAGACACAAGTACGTCCACAAAATGATTTTATTAAACATTGTTTAAAAGGCAATTTAAAAGGCAAAATGTCTTTTAAAAATGTCATAAGTGTTGAAACTAGTGTTTTTCCTTGACATTTATGTGTAAATATTATTGTACAAGTGCGATAGAAAATAAATAGAGACACATTTAGTTAAAAAAATCACTTGATTTTTGTAAGGCGAGAGTAGAGCACTACCTCATGCGCTTCGCTTATGAGGCGTGCAATAACATGTACGTGGCTTAGGGGTAGCCCCGCCTCAATCTATACTATAGTTTCGAACATATCATAGTTATAAAGTGTCACAACACTTACAACATTATACTTAATACTCAAAATGATGTCAAAAAAATTTATGTTAATAATGATTAACTTCATGAGAACATTATGACAAACTATGGCTAGGAAAAAAGTTACAAAGTTATTATGATAAATAATATTATGAAACAAAGCATTGCCAGCTGTATTCAAAACTTTGCCACCCATGTATACAAATTAATTAAGTATCTAATAAGACGTAATTTACCACGTCGTATACCGCATCTAAACATTAAGATATGCCCGCCAGCATCCATGGCTATAAAGTCGAGGTCACCACGAGTGCATTAAGAATTTTAAACGTACGTTACGTACCTCTTATGCGTTACCTCCACAGGTGAGAAAATCGCCGCGATATCATCGTGCCATCTAATTCTATACCACAGACTTAGAATTTTACACTGACTTCATGAACGTAGGTACTCGTATCTCCACATTGCGATTTGATATATTGACTTACGAGTATGTCAACTCGTCACAATAGACCCGCCAGCATCCATGGCTGAAAAATTGAGGTCGCGACTAGTGCATAAAGAATTTTAAATGTGCGATACGTTCTTCCTTAAGATTGTATTCCAGCAGCAGTAGCATGGCATTGTAGACAAGCCGTCGATAAAGTTTATATTTCACGAAAGACTAGTAAAACTTCGTTCCAATATTATTTATTTATTTATTTACAAAATTTATGTACACAACATACAAACAAAGGAACGTACAAAGTAAGAAAATAGAGTACATAGGTACTGCTTATTTCATTAGAAATCTCTTCCAGCAGACCCAGGAGAGGAAAATTGAAGAAAACAGGTAGTAGGCGTGTACAAAAGACTATAGTTACAAATACATATAAGTACTTATCTAAAATGTTAAACATACATATACATATACTATACAACAATAAACATACACACATATTATACATAAATACATATACATATAAATACCTAACTATAAACAATTACATATATATAGTATATAGGTATACTATTCATTACGTTTAGGAAAGATAATACTCTTTTACTCTCTTCCTAAAAACAGGGAAAGATTTGGAGTCTCGTATAATGCGTGGTAGTGAATTCCATAATTTTACCGCTTGAACAGAAAAAGAGTGGGAATAGCAAGCAGAAGTATGGGCAGGGATTCTAAATAGGGTTCTAAGGTGGGATCTACAGGGCACATTTGAAGGCAAATATAAAATTATGTCGGCAAACATTTGAAAATGAATAGAAACTAAAAATACATACAGTTTGTGGAAAGAAAGAGTGAAAGGCCATAATTGGGACATGAAATCTCAAAACTGAGACGCTTCGCTTCCTCAGTCAATAACTAACTAGTGGCACAGAATACATAAGAGTACCAACAGAATGGACACACAGCGTCTCCCGCAAATTGGCGTCCCCGCACCTCTCCCCCGCACTTTGTGCGCTTTATTGCGCTCTAAACCAGGGTTTAGTTACTAGCCGCACGCAATTCGCGACGTGTCTTGTCTTGAGAACTGTCGACCAATAGTTACCATCATGGTGAGAAGATGCGCATATAATAATTGTTTATTCACCGAATACAACAAAGAATTTCATACATTTCCGAGTGATGAAAACAGGTAAGCAAAGCAACAATATAATATCACGTTATTACCCAGCAACAGTGTTCGCAAATCTCCCGGTATGGAAAGATATAATCGTAAATATGTTGAACTCGTTAGTAGGTAAGTATTAAATTAATTCTGCGGTGCGACCCTAAGTATAAAACTCACACATCGACGTGTGTACAGATAAATTGTTTCGTTTGTAGTAGTAGTAGGTATATATTTATGTTACTCTGAATCTATAAAGTGTCATACCAGTGCTAGTGGCACTATGAGTTGTAAACCTCGCGACTCACCTCCGACCGTTGAAGTTTATCTAATAAAAAAGTTGTTCAGACAAAAAAATTGCGTAACTGCGTTAGGGCATCGATCAAATATTACTAAAATATTAAGTAAGGGTAACAAAAAAGTTTTATGACATATTTAAATTTTTTTTGTAATGGCTGAAATATAATTTTCTTAAAGTTTTAAAGCCCCATAAGTCCGCCATTAAAAAAAATCCAAAAACTGAATCGACAAAAGACTATACAGGCACAGAATACATAAGAGTCAAACAGAATGGTCTCTCACAGCGTCTCCCGCAAATTGGCGTCCCCGCACCTCTCCCCCGCACTTTGTGAGCTTTGACGGCTCCAAACCAGGGTTTAATTACTAGCCGCACGCAATACGCGACGTGTGTTGTCTTGAGAACTGTCAACCAATAGTAACCATCATGGTGAGAAGGTGCGCGTATAATAATTGTTTATCCACCTAATACTCTAAAGAACGTATATTTCATACATTTCCAAATGATGAAAACAGGTAAGCAAAGCAACAATATAATTTCACGTTATTACCCAGCAACAATCTTGAGTATATACCCTTCTCGCTCTCTCGCATTGGCGGGAGATACACAAGAGCGAGATTGTAACATTACCGGATTGCTAATAAGCAATCCGGTAAAGTTACATAGGCTCCTCGCTCACAGGTAATCACATACACGCAAATGCCAACTAGATTTACGCGGGTTATAGTGCTAAATGCCATTGTTGACAATGACAACTTGACATGCTGTGCGTGTCAATTTGTCATCATCATCAACCGTGATAAACATTTGTTTATTTTTATTGAATTTATTCATATAATTACCGTATAGTTTTGCGCCGAATATGCAAATTACTATATTACAATAGTGAATTAGTGAAATTAGTGCGTTACATTATAAATGACTCAATAATAATCAGTAAAGTGAATGGTGAAATGGACAATGGACATAATGAAAAATATTTGTGAAGTGATATTATGTAGCTGTTTCCGACTTTCCTGTAACGTTTAATATATATAAAACAGAATATTTTTTACGTCATAGTGTTCGCAAATCTTCCGGTATGGAAAAATATAATCGTAAATATGTCGAACTCGTTAGTAGGTAAGTATTAAAATAATTCTGCGGTGCGACCCTAAGTATAAAACTCACACATCGACGTGTGTACAGATAAATTGTTTCGTTTGTAGTAGTAGTAGGTATATATGTTACTCTGAATCAATGGAGAGTCATACCAGTGATACAGGGTAACTTTTTAAACACTGTCCAAATTTTTGGAGCAAGTTCAGTCCATGATACTGAACTACTTTCTACAAATTTTTTTATTAAAAATCCTTAGAAATATCGATAAAAATTTTTCGTTTTCCCATACTAAATCCGTCTGTCTGGGCGCTGATTTGTATGGGAGGAAAATTTTTATCGATTTTTAATAACTTTTCTTATAGAAAGTAGTTCAGTATCATGGACTGAACTTGCTCCAAAATTTGGACCGTGTTTAAAAAGTCAGCCTGTATAATTATCGAACCTGCTTATAAAATACGAGAATCGGTTGGTAAACGTGACCTGTAGGCGAGAACAAACCGACAAACTGACGGACAAAGACATCTTGAAACTGAGATGCTTCGCTCGCTTCGGTAACTAATTTATAGCTTTACAATAATAATATAATAAATAATAAATTTATTTATTTCTCTGAATATGAATACAAAGATAATACGGCTTTAACGTTAAGTTAATTGACAATGTAATCCCTATTTAGTTTTTATTTTTACACCTATAAGGTAGACACAGAACTTAACAATGTTTATACAAAAAGAGAAAACCAAAGTAGGTACTTACTACTACTAATATTAAACGTACTTAAATACTTACTAACGTTTATTTATAACTAGCAGTCCACCCCGGCTTCGCCCGTGGTACACACATAGCCTATATCACTCGGGAATAGTGTAGCTTTCCAACGGTGAAAGAATTTTTTAAATCGGCCCAGTACTTTTTGAGCCTATTCATTACAAACATACAAACATACAAAAATAGGTACAAATCTTTCCTCTTTATAATATTAGTATAGATCAAACACTTTACAATATAGCTAACTTATCGCTTCCACATAAGTGTGCGATCGCCTTAATTTTAAATTTATGTATGCAAACGTATTATGTCACAGATCGTCCTGGTTGAATTTTGATATATCTATTGTTCTAAGATTAATTATGGCATAGGCCTTTGGCATCATGGAATAATAGGTAGTGACGTTGGTAAGCACTTAGTATTCCTCGGCCAATTAGATCTTAGATCACCTAGGCCAACTATGTCGTGCTAGTAATAATCAAAAGAGAGCCAAGTCTCGATTTTACCCTGGTACAACCTGGGCAATAGTAAATGGTCAAAATTAGATATATCTCTATGGGAGAAGTGTTAAAATGTGCAAGGCGCGGAGAACTAAAGTATGGCGCTGGAATTTTAAAAATTAGTTGGGTACTTCTTGAGAAATTTAGAAATTTTCCGACTTGCCGGCCAAAAATTAGATTAAATAATTTTTTTTCGGAGGTCTTTATCGAAATTCGAAAAAAATAGTATCTGAAGATTAAATTGGGCTACAAAATAAGCCTATTGGTTATCTGATCGGACGACAGATGTGGGCTGCGGAGGTTCCCAAAGAAATATAACGACAATTATTTTTTGGACAAAATAAATTTAATCTATGTACTCTGATAGTTGCGTGTAATTTTTTTAATACTCTATCACGTCTTTATCTTTAGTGGGGTAGACACTAGGGCCGTAAGATCCAAAGGTCACTTTAGCGTGAAGCGTGCGTAAAGGTTAAGGAATCAAAAACTAGGGTGTTGGACAACATTTAAATACACCATAATTTGTTGTCATCCTATCAGATGAGGGCGTATAGAAACGTATTTAACTTAATTATTATATTATATTTATATAACAATTATAGTTCCCTAAGTAACACCTAGATGGCGCTATCCAAAGTTAGAACGCGTTATGGTTCGTTTGCTACATAATCGCGGACATTTTTATTATTATTTCAAAAACTACTGAACTGAATTCTATTGATATTTCCTACATGCCTACTAAATTTTATCAAAATCGAACTATCGGTTCCGCAGTTATCGCGGTACAAACATACATACATATAAACAATGTGTTTTACAACATATAAACAATTAAGAGGTTAAAATGTTTCTGTTAATGAATCACTTCAATGAACAATAACTATGGGAACTTTGACGTTACGTTATCGGGGTCAAGTAATGGATAAAATAAGACAGTACAAAAAGATAACCGTCCTTGTGGCTTCAAGCCTGGAATAGATCCACGCTATCTCTTATGATTATCTTAGGCCGTACCTGAATTTTCCGGGGTCCAGTGCTGCCCCCATTTTAAATACTTCATTTCAAAGAAAACGAAGACATTATTTAAAATTTTGCTACTACCAAGTTCCAGATAACTCTTCAAAGTATTAAGTAAAGCAAAAGTAGTCCCCTGATTTATTCGTTGATAGGTATTTTTAGTCTAAGCTGCAGTACGAGTATGTCTCTATCGCACTTGCTCGGTTGTAGTTCGGGCACAGCGCGACAGCAATAGATTTTACAAATACCTATTTTTCATTTCTCTAGCCCTTGAGGTTTCCTCTAAAGAGCGTTACCTTATACTTCACCACACGTGTGTAGAAGTTTTCCATACTGATGGTCAAATATGATACTACTACAATATCTTTCAAGTTCATATTTTGACTATGAAAACCAGTTATATGCCAGATATATGCAATTTTATGTTATAATAATAAACGGAAATCTGACACTTTGTCAAAATAAAAGCTAGGACTACGTTTGTATTGAAAAGTCTAATTCTGTCTAGGCACAGAAGACAGTAAGAGTATACAGAACGGAATCTCCTAAGGTCCCGCACAATATGCATCCCCATTCCCCGTCCCCGCACCTCTCCCCCGTTCTCGCCTTGTCGAGCAGCGAGAGCGGGCGAACACACACTGCACGGCGCACGCGGCCGCATAAGAACGGGGAGAGGTGCGGGGATAGGAGATTCCGTTCTATATGTAATACTCTGTCTTCTGTGGTCTCGGGTAAGAGGACTCTTAAAAGGCGAGTAAAGAAATAAACACAAGCTCTTGCATTCCCAAGGAAGATTGATATCACACATGCCCTTTAGTGAAAACTGTAACGCAAATAAACTTCTCTGAAGCTCTTGAACCGTAATAGCTAGACACTTGAAATTTTCACCGATTTATGTATTAAATGGATTATGTATGGCCGCTACAACAACAAATACTAAAAATAAGATAAAGTAATTTGTTCACTATTGCACGCCTCATAAGCGGAGCGTTGAGGTATTGCACGCCTCATAAGCGGAGCGTTGAGGTAGTGCTCTACTCTCGACATGTCAAAAAACCCAGTCTTTCGAAACTTAAATGACGTTTTTTTTTTAATATAACACTTATAGGATAATATGAGTGCACTAATATGAAGTTAAATAATCTGTCTAGCACATATGGTACATTTTATAAACAATTAATTTGTTTAATATAATAAATAATAACATTAAAACTAATCATTCTTGGACGTCCGTGAGTCTGTGTTTATGTGACCATGTATGTGGCAGAGAAATTGGTCGAAAAATTCATCTTACCGGAATACTTTTGTTTTTAATATATAAAGTATTACACTGTGCTGATTCCTAGTTAATATTAGCGTTCTAAGTACTGTCGTTTAATTATAATTTATAAAAAACTAATTTTTTTACCCCTTTACCTTAAAGCCGACACATACTTTTCTTCGTTTTAAGTTAGCAATAAAACAATCAAAATCAATTTAATTGTGAAAAATGAGATTATGAGGCGTGCACTTTTGGACTTTCCAAACTATTTAAATTTGGCCTTTCTATAATTTTGTTTATATTATTTTCATGTTTTCCAGTCAATAGGCGTTTTGCATGTCACAATCATTGATATTTAATTAGCATACAATATACAATAATATTGAAGGTAGATATTTAAAACAATTTTTTCAATTCAATTCAATTCAGTGAGTAGGAAGGACCGCCTTGGTGTCACAGGTAGGAATTTCAGTCCCGTAAGGTTTTCAGTCCCGGGACCAATCTCGAACCTGTAAATATTTAAATATACGTAATACATTTATGTAGAACCAAACGCCGCCTTTAGTTGTCAAGGGGATTTGAAAGGTTAGATGTCACTGTCAGATGACTGGCAGAAGTGGCAGATAGAGAATAAGACGCGCGGTTGTCGCGAGAACAGATTGATCTTAATATAATAAATAAATAAATAATAATAGATAACTATCTTAATTATAATGGACATAAACTCTAAAGAAATAGTTTTAATGAACGCCCACGATTATCCCAACATATACATATAAAATAGGAAGCTTTACAGCTCAGAAGCGGAAAAAGAACCTAGAAGTTGAAGTAGATGTCTTTCAAGGATTCAATTCAAAGCCATGGAACCTTCGGAGAAGAACAGTAAATATGAGCACTGAAAATATTACACGATAGTTACCGCAGACGCAGATTGCAACTACCTATGCTGGAAATAAATCTTGCCAGAAAAACTGACGCCATGATATGAAGTACCAAGTTCGTATTGGATTATTATACCTATCCACATGCCAAGACTTAATTTTGGGATAAGTGCCACTACATAATGCAAACAAGCCATGCACTATAGATGAAAAATCAAAAGATAAGTATATTTTAGTTTATTTACTTAGTTAAGTAACCAAATGTCTTGTTGGTAAAACATTGAAATGATACCTAGATATTGTTTTTTTTATGTACCATAACTGTTTTGATGAAACCTGTTCTAGTGATACATGGTACTTAGTTGAGTGATACAGATACTGTTGTTATGTACATACAAGTCATAATCATGATATGCTCACCTTAGAATATATTCAGTACTACATATTAGTGAGTATTCATTCAAAGTTGTAGAGGAGAATCTATGTGGTATGTTTTATCCTTCCTAAAATGTTAAAATAGTTTCTTTAGAAATTAGCACCTGGGGACCGACTTCCTTCGATGAAAGACACCAAAAGAAGAGGTTCTGTAAAAATGAAACCTAGCTAGATTGTGTTTTTAGGCCTCGTAACCTTTTATATACCAGATTTCATCGGAATCACTAGAGCCTTTACCCTCATTATATACAATATACATAACATTCTCATTTTAAGCAATAGTTGATAAGAGGTTTTCTTGTGAGTTACAAGTGTTGTATAAGTAAGCAGAGAAGTAACAGATTTGTAGCCGACTAAAAGAATTTCAGTCCTATACATTTAGTTCAATAAATCACATGAATAGTAATATTATTTTTGGTAATAAAAGGGAACTTTAAAAGAAAAAAATAAATTATTAATCTTATATGATGAGTAAAAATAAGTTATGTTATAGAACATGGACATTGATTAAGAAATTAAATAGATGAAGCTACCCATGGTATTAAGTTGGTGATGAGATGCAAGTTGTGCAGTTAGTCAACATTGATGAATTGATGATAAAAACCTTATCAATTTATTGCTAACAATAGTATTATTGCATACAAACATTTAGCAAATATTACCGGTCTATGCACAAAATAGCATTTATGAGACTAGTTATTTTTGATTGAATGAGAAAATCTCCTATAACCAGGTAGCTTTATTCTTAAAGAGCATTTTATTGTTGAGTCATTGAATCAGTGATATAGAAGTCATTTTAATTTATTAATAAATCTTAGTAATTGAATTCTTTTGCTTTGTGTTAGTATTCATCTTTTGGAAAGTAAACAATAAAATTTAAAAGTTTAGTATTTTATCATTAATATGGTTGCTTTCCATATGCAGAATGCTAAGTTTCTGCTGAAGAAGAAACATTTAGCCTAGAATTAGTATGAAGTAGGCATCTTGAGAATCTAAAAATCATTAAGCACTACCTATGCTTAAATAGGATAGATTGGTTTCTAGTCTTTTAATTTTGTTATGGGAATAAGTACTGCAATGGAATTAGGGGTCAGATATGTTAATGAAATTACAGCCATCATGGTCTCAGGCGGATTGCGGTACTGCTTAATGTAACCATGAAAGTTTTACTATATTACTTATACTGATTTCTATAATGGGGAAATATTTTGACTTAATTGCTGTCGGAAACGCTATGACTATAGCTTGACATCACGGTTTGTCTTAGCATACAAACTCCAAAATGATTGTTTTGACATTTAGACAGAAATACTTACATTGTTTGATCAGATTGATTGACTAACCTGTTGTATGCATTCAGATGTTATGTTTATATCAGGAAAAAGTTTATTCCAAAGAATACAATCCAATGACTAATTTATAGATTTTACAGTTTTTTTGATATGGTCTTTGAGTTAAATATATGAGTTAAATTACTTACCTTGAGTAGCACTGCTAATATACCTATGTCAAAGAAAATAAATCTATAAAGATTTAATTTAACACATAGCTAGCGATATAGCTCAAATGATGATAAGAGCTAGCGGAATACATGTCATTTTTAGTTACATGAAGTATTGCAGAGTGCGGAGCTTATATGATTGCCTTTTAGTATCTTTTAGCTGTTTATGTAGTCATGATCAGCCATTAATCCTGGCTGTTCGCTATCTGGCAGTCCTTAAGATACTAGTGACTGTGTTGGCGAATTGGACTGCCATTAGCACAAATAATAATCAAGTCATATTTGGAAAAAACAAAAGGCATTTACCTAGTTCTGTCTAGAGATAGTTCTGTAAAAGTTTGCTTGTTGAAACATCAGTAATGCTAATGTTACATTAAATAGATGCAGTGAGGCTGGTATTTTACACATAGTACTGCCTGGCTGGCCTATGAATATATTGCATATATATTTCAAGTTGCCCTGACTATGCAATTAGTCCTGTTGGTAAGAGGTTGAATATGCTACTCATGAATGTGCTACTCATAAGTATGTGGAAGATATGTGAATGGGCCCTTATTAAAAGATGGGTCATATAAGTATAAATAGTTTTGGATATTTAACAAACGGTTAACATAAAAGTATAACAATAAGTAACTAACAGCAACTATATTAAATGACTGGCCAATGTCTGTTATGACGCAGAGTCATACATGTACAGCCAGAAATTGGCGACATATATAGCGTCGGCGATTGTATTGTTAGAAAGAAAAGAAAAAAAAAGATGTAGTTTCGGGTACTACCTTGAATGTACTTTTGATGAGGTCATTTTGCGCTTAATAATGTGTACACCCACAGTGTTTATAGTTCGCTGTCTAAACGGTGAAGATAGATCTAGTAAGAGTGACAGGCAACAGTTGATTTACCTCTGGCATCCTAGATGCGTAAGCGAGAGACTACGCAGATATAACTTTATAGTGAAACTGAATTGGACTATCAGTAATATCTAACGGATACCTAGGCTATACAAATAGAAACATTAGATTATAGTGCTCTGAGTTCTGAGTATCATTTTAAATGAAACCTATTTAGGATCCTAACCTTGGCTAGGATTACTAGAGAAGAAACTGTATTGAGAATTAGACAGAATGAAATGTCCTACCAGTAAAACGGAATTAAAATTGGACATTAGAGTATTAATAAATTTTGAATGGAAGAATAGAAAATAGACATGTCTAAGTAAGAAGTCATACAGAAGCTACATCAAATATGAGTTATTATTAGGACTTAGTCCTAACTCAAGTAGTATATTGACAATACGCGGCATTGAGTGGTAACCATCAAAACTCTCTGAATAAGTGATAGTCAGTGAAGTGAAATAAACTACCTATTAGCAACACTAGCACTTATTCTTTTACTGGAATATATATTTTGTTGCAATAAGTTGATCCAAAGTTAAGAGGTAAAGAAGTTTTCGGCACTTTGCTGAATTTAGAGTGATGGTTAAGAAAAGAGAACAGTGATCAGTTGGTGGCAGAAGACTAATAATGACTAAAAAGATAATATTTTACCATGTGCCTACCAAGTGTGTGAGAGTAAGGTTTACAAAATTTTTTTATGCATAATATGAAAAAATAATATTAAAGGTACAAAATTAATTTATTTTTTTTCAAAATAATCTCCCTTGGCGTCTATGCACTTTTTCATTCGATGAAACCAGTTTTGAAAACTTTTGTGCCACTCCTCTGTGGTGACCTCTGAAACGTGTTTTTCATACTCCTCGACAGCCTCTTCTGGTGATGAAAATCGTTGACCGCGTAATTGGTTCTTAATTTTTGGGAATAGAAAAAAGTCACAAGGTGCCAGGTCGGGACTGTATGCAGGATGACACATGAGTTCTACATTTTTCGCCTTCAAAAAGTCGTTTGTCTGTCTGGCCGTGTGAGAACTAGCATTGTCGTGGTGCAGGATGATACGGCGTTTACGGTTATTTTTACGGAGTTCGTCAATAACTTCCGGCAAACAAATGGTCGTGTACCAGTCACTATTCACTGTACGACGATTCTCTAAAGCAACAGTAGCCACGTGTCCAGTTTTATTAAAAAAAGAAGCAATCATCCGCTTAGATGCACTTTTCACGCGCGCCACTTTGGTTGGTTTCGGCCCATCTTGAAAGACCCATACGCTCGATTGCTGCTTTGTTTTGGGATCGTAGCAATAAATCCATGTTTCGTCACCTGTTACTATGTCCCACACCAAATTTGACGCACCTTCGTTGAATCTGGTAAGCATGGCACTGCACCAAGTGACGCGGTCCGTTTTTTGAGCCTCGGTCAAGTTGTGTGGGATCCACCGCGAGCACAGCTTTCTCACACCCAAATGTTTGTGTAGGATTAATTGTATTTGACTCATGCCTATTTCTAAGGATGCGCGAATTTCATGGTAGGTCACATGCCTGTCTGTTTCAATCATACGGCGCACAGCATTGATGTTTTTGTTGGTCACAGCGGTGGACGGCCGACCATCGCGAGATTCGTCACTGAGATTGAAACGACCACGCTTGAATTCTGCAAACCAGCTATAAACAGTTGTCTTGCATGGTGCTTCATTGCCAAAAGCTGTTTCAAGCCGAGCGATGCTCTGTTGAGCTGTCAAATTACACTTAAAATCGTAGAAAATCATACTACGAAAATTTTCCCGAGTGAAATCCATGTTGATTCAGACACACAATTTTTTAAATGGCGCCACAAGGTAAAAACAAAAGACAGTCAGATGAAACAAACTGCATTCTACAGCCAAAGAGTTCTATTTTCAAATGTTGCAATAAATTTTTAAATATTGTTTATGTAAGTGCCAGTTCCGGAAACTTACAGTGCGCCCTATGTACTACCTATAATGAAGCTAATATTTATACGTACCGTGACGATTATTTACCAAATAAAACAATCCAGTCTTTTCATAATTGTATTGTCTTCCATTTTACAGTAATACTTATATCACTTTTTCTCCTTAGTTAGTCTTAATTATCTTAAAACTCTCCTAATATCTATTAATCAAATAACTCAACTTTATTGTTCCCTCAATCGCCATGTCAAAGCGAAAGCGTCCCATCAGAGAGTCTATGCACTACCATCGAGTAATGTTTATGGCTTTGGTATACCAAAGACAACTATTAAGTTAAAGACTAGTACAGTGTGTTAATAAAGTTAAGGACTAGTACAGTGCGTCCGAGAGTATTTTGCTTACAGCTGGGCCGTCCTGTAAATAACGAGTCCCCGCGTTATAGTGCAATAGATGCTTAGCCTCTAGTTACTCACAATTTACAACAGTATTTTCCGATGAATCTAATTTACATCAATTCTATAAAGGAAAAAAAAAACGTGGGTTCCATGCATAAGACTATTATATACTTATTTCCTTCTTTTTGTATACCTTTCTTGAACTATCACAGGATTTCCATTTAAACTTTGTGGACTCTCTTTGATACATATTCAAACATAAAACTTTGCTCAAAACGACTGTTCGTGGCTTAGCCTTCTCAAGGCTCCGACAGTTGTGTTGACTCATTATGATACAATAACTTGGCGTGTCGTACTTTGAACGCTGATTATCATCTTTTATTGAATCTCGGTGCACATCCCAACACAGCTCTTTCCCACAACATCCGTTCATGACTTAGCCTTTCCAGGTTCTGACGGTTGTACGCGGGTCAGCCCTATGTAGTTACCTGATGTGCAGCTATCTCATACTGTTATTATATTAAATACAATCTCAACCTCAACGCTCAGTTCTACCCAATCTACCACACAATAACTGCTGCAACAGCTGTATGTGAGGTACACACTGCGCGCTGTAACTAGGTCTGCTTTATCACATCGGTGTTTGGTTGCTGAATATAACTTACAAATCTTAAAGTTATTGTTACTAGTAAAATTCTTACTATGTAGTCTTATGTATAGAAAACCATGGGGTTTTCTATACATAAGACATTATCATGGGATAATACTGTTGGACCTGTACTTCACTTATCTATTATCTAATTGGATAATTTATTCTAAATAGGGAAATATGTTCTGAGTGTATAGCTATACACTATATCAGTTTAAAGATTAAAGCACGCTACTAACAAGTAAATTACTTTCATGTCTTTCAAGTAAATATTTCTAGGTGTGGGCATGACTTTTATAAAGTTTTATCAACTTTCCTACTAAAATGCTACAAAGCGCTATATTTATAGTATATCTATGGCATAAGACAATCTGGCTGGATACTATTTTCTCAGCTTTAAAATCATACTCGGCCTACCATAGTATCATAATTTTTTTTTTGTCTAATCACTTTGGAACTTATCATCAATTAATATGATCATACTCAAGTTTTAATAATATTGAAACATTCAAACTAATCATGGAAATCTCTGTTTTAATCACATTGAAACTATAAACTTATATGAATATGCGTCTTGTTCTGACCATACTGAAACTTATTCATATTAACATGAACAACTCCTTGATTCTAATCACATTGAAATTATAAATTAATGTGAATATGTGTCTTGTTCTAACCATACTGAACTTAAATTAATAAGAACGACTCTTTGGTTCTAATCACATTGGAATTATCAATTAACATGAACATGTGTCTTGTTCTAGCCATACTGAAACTTATTTAAATTAATATGAATATCTCTTTGGTTTTAATCACATTGAAATTATAAATTAATATGAACATGTGCCCTATTCTAACCACACGGAAACTTATTCAATTCAATACAACAATCTCTTTGGTTCTAATCACATCTAGTGGGAATATGGCACTACTATTCATATCAGTCTTCAAATTCTTAAGTTATTCATCTCCAGCCTCGTCATTATCTGATAATTCAGATTCCGTCGAGTCTGGGTTTTGAAAGACAAGCCAAGGAAATATCTTGTCAATGGCCACGACAGCTTCGTAACGTCTGCCCTTCCGCGTGACAGGTGTGTCTTCAACAACAAACCTGTCATTCGGCAGGACCTTTTTAATTCGAAATGGACCTTGGCACTTTGGTTCTAGTTTCTTGGATTGTCCTTCTAAACCGGTCTTGGGCCTAATGAGTCGTACTAAATCACCCTCAATAAATTTACATTTTCTTAACCTTCGTTTGCTATTTCGTTCCTTGTCTTTTTCTTGCTGTTTCAAATCAAACATCAAACGCGCACTAGCCCTAACGCTTTCTAAGTGGCCCTCCTTGGTATCAGTTGCAATGTCATCAATTACTTCCCTAAGTATGCCTAGTGCTGGACTGGGAACCTGATGTCCAAATAGCAACGCAGTTGGGGTCTTTTTGGTAGTTGAGTGCAGCATAGTGTTTAAACCTAGTTGAATCTGCGGTAAGTGCTCGTCCCATGCACCGTTTGGTAGGTCATGGTTCATTGCTCCAAGAGCGGCCAAGATGGTTCGGTTATACCGTTCCACCTGGCCATTGGCTCGTGGCGTAGCCACCGCATTGGAAACATGTTTTATGCCTAGCTTTTGGGTAAAGTTTCTGAATTCCTTACTTGTAAAGCTAGAGCCTTGGTCGGTAATTAATCTGCTGGGTACACCAAAATAGCTTATCTGTTCTTGAAAAACTCTAATCCTCGAAACGGATTTAGTGTTTCGTACTGCCTTAACAATTGTAAATTTTGTGAATGCATCTATATATACAAAATACAATAACCAGAATATACACATTTCCACGTTTGCTTTTTATAAACGGTCCGAGGTGGTCAGCATGGATTGTGTGAAAGGGAATGTCTACTTTAGGTATTGGGCGCAATTCGCTGACCATACTACCAGTTGGGAGTTTGTGATGCGCACATTCCAAACATGCGGATACATACTTCTTCACAAACCTACGCATTTTCGGAAACCAAAACAAACATTGAATCCTAGCTAGTGTCTTGTCGTATCCAAAGTGACCTACTTCATCGTGGTTGCTTTTCAAAATATGCCATCGAGAAGATTTTGGTACTACCCAACGTTCAGTTTTTGAATCTATGATGCGATAAACACGGCCATTTTTCAGTTTGTAATTTTTATGAATCTCGATATGCTCTTTAGTTTTTGGGTCGGATAGGATGGAGGCTATTCGTTTGATTTCTTCATCTGCTTGTTGGACTGTTACTAACCAATCTTCAATATTTACATTTAGGATATCAAGAACGCGTTGCTCGTTCTGATCGTTAGCGATAGGCGCTCTACTTAATGCATCTACGTGTGCCATCTTCTCTCCACATCTATATTCTATCTCACAGTCAAACTCTTGGAATTGTATCCACCAGCGAGCAATCCGAGGAATTAAATCTCGCTTCGTCAATGTGGTACGTAAGGCATTACAGTCTGTTAATATTTTAAATTTTTTTCCCAACAAATATACCCGAAATTTACATAATGACGCTATTACCGCCAGGGTTTCCAACTCGAAAGAGTGAAACTTCTGCTCATCTATAGTAGTTTGCCGACTGTAATACGCTACGGGTTTAAATGATCCTGACTCATCTCTTTGTAATATAATTTCTGAATTTACAGGCGTCCGTATGTAACTGGGTTTCCAACTCTGGGTTATATATGGCAAGGACTGGTCTCTCAATTAGACGCGTCTTTAAACTTTGAAATGCTCTAGATTCTTCTTCTTCCCATTTCCAAGCGGAGTTTTTCTTCAGGAGGGATGTCAGAGGATGTGCAAGTTCTGCGAAGCCTTGGACAAACCTCCTGAAGAAACTAGCTAAGCCAATGAATCTTCTTACCTCATGTACGTTCGTTGGTGAGGGGAAATTAGAAATTGCCTTCGTTTTGAGAGAACCAGGCCTTACTCCCTCTGCGCTAACTTCATATCCTAGGTAATCTATCTTTTCAAAACATAAATGACATTTACTCAACTTGAGCGTAAGACCGTTGTCTTGAATTATATTTAGCACTTCCTCCAAACGCATCAAACATTCCTCGAAAGACTTAGCCGAAATTAATATATCATCCATATACAGAACAACATATGCGCGAGCTGGTGAATTTTGTATGACTTTATTTAGTGTACGTCGAAAAACAGAAATCTAAGCTGGTAAATATGCAACTGCCCGCGATTAAATCTAATTGATCTTCAATTCTTGGCATTGGATAATGCTCTTTGACAGTTTTACGATTAAGGGCGCGGTAGTCTATACATAATCTTTTCTCTCCCGATTTCTTGTTAACTAAAACAATGGGGCTAGCATAGGGCGAACACGACTCTCTAATAATTGAACCATCTAACATCTCTTTAATCATCTCTTTAACTAGCTGTCTCTCACCATAAGGTAATCGATATGGCCGGTATACTACTGTACTACTGGTTGGGGATCATTCACTTGTATTACCATTTCGGTTTCTCTACAGTAACCTAGGTCTTGTAATCCAGAAGAAAAACACTTAGGGTGTTTATTACTAACTTCTTTCACTGCACTTCTTTGTTCCAGTGTTAGGTTATTGCCATATTTTACTGACTGGTCTTCACCAATGTGTCTGATTTCATGCTCAACTCTATTTATATTTATTGTTACGTCTACAATGTAACTACGTGTAATTAAATCACCTTCATTAAAACTACAAATCTTAGAACTAAGATTCTGTATCATCACTTGACCCTTGCCTTGCCTTAAAGTATACTCGCCCGGGAATAAATAATATTCCGTGCCTGGGCATCTTTGTAGGGTACCTTGAACATAGACCTGGCCAGTGTAATTTAATTCTGTATAAACAGGAACAACTTTATATTCACCACGGTTAATAGTGATGTTCTTTAAGGCGAAGATATAGGCAAATGGCCTTGAAGTGTGAAATAAATTGTTAACTCGTAAATATGATAATAATTTCCATATTGCTCTTCGTCATGCACTAGATAGCCCTTTAAATTATTTTATGAACTGCCGTTGAAACTATTATTAGTGATCCGTCTAGCTTTAAAACTTGCCGTGGCCACTTTTGGCGGAAGCAAGTTTTAAAGCTAGACGGACTAATGTAAATACTTTCAACGGTGATTCATAAAATAATTTAAAGGGCTATCTAGTGCATGACGAAGAGCAATATAGAAATTATCTCCATATTTACGAGTTAATAATTTATTTCAAATGAGGGCGCCACTTCAAGGTCATTTGCCTATACCTCCACCTTAAACAATGGAGATGACATTTGTTTGCAGTACCCTTATCAACCCTTTCGAATATAACAGAATCAGTTTTTATAATCTTAATGGTTGGTCGTTCGGTAAAGTTATGTCCTATCAACACCGATGCATTCAACAGATGGTCGTCCACAATAAGAGCTTCAATATCTATTTCTTTTATACCCTGAATTTCAATTGAAACTAAAGCCATACCAATTGGGCAATATGGAATATTGCCAAACCCCCTTAGTAAGGGACCGTCAACTGGAGTCCAATTTAAATACGTTTAGCATCACTAATACGAATCAATGTACCTTCGCTTCCTAAATCAACATGCAATATAACATAACAATATAACATGCATAACCATGCAATATTTCGTCATTTACTTTGACTGGTATCTTATATTTCATGCTAGTGCTACTGAAACTTTCAATATTTAGAACATTTTTAGTTGTTGTATTTTCTTTATTATTTGGATTTACTTTTGGACAATTATCTATTAGGTGACCCATCATCTTACATCTACTACATTGAATTTTGGGTTTCTTACATTCAAAAAATCGGTGACCCTTTTCTCGGCAATTGTAACACTGTAGCTCACTAATATTCTTGTCCTTCTTAGCTGATATATTATTATTCGAAGACAAGTGCCTATTACTATTACGCTTATCTTTATTGGGATATATCTCTGTTAGACTGTGACCTGCCTTAACTGATTTAAAAAATTTAAGAACCTGTTCGGGTTCTGTAAATTCTGCTGCTTGAGACCCTAACCGTATACTTCTATCATCTATACCAAAAATCAGACAATCTATAGCCCTATTTTATTCTTCTATATTTCGCACCTATTAAGCAAGTTCATTTTCGCATAATAATATAGTTCAAGTGACTCACCAAACTGCCTTTTTGTTTAACATTTCTGTAAGTAATTCTGCATAATTACTTCTAGTCGGAAAGACTCATTAAGTTTTGTTTTCCATTCTGTCCAAGAGTGTAACAGTGACGGTAGCCTCTGATACCAAGTTTTAGCAAGCCCAGTTAGTTTTGGCAATGCGTAATGTATAATGTGCTTTTCGTCCCAATTATAAATTTGGGCACATTCTTCTACTTTATGCAACCATATTTCAATGGACTGTTATTTACATAGTGGATCAAATTCCGGAATAACATTAAGAACTGGGAATTTATCTTGATTACTAGAAGTACTATTGTTACTAATGTTCTCTACTGCGCACATAAACTTGTCTAATTCGCTCTGGTTTGGCTTTTGATCTCCTGTTTGGGTAGGCGTTGTAAGCCTCGTTGAACGCATGCGAGTGCCGCTACATATTCTGCCACGCGTGTTGCTTCGCATTTGGTAGCTGGTTTGGCTGCTTGTGATGCGGCTGTGACTGCGTGTGGTGCGGCTGTGACTGCGTGTGGTGCGGCTGTGACTGCGTGCGTAGCTGCGTGCCCGGCGTCGTGCCCGGCTACGTACGTAGATACGTGTCCGGCTGCGTGCAGGGCTGTGGCTGCGTGCATGGCTGTGGCTGCGTGCAGGGCTGTGGCTGCGTGCATGGCTGTGGTTGCGTGCAGGGCTGTGGCTGCGTGCATGGCTGTGGTGGCGTGCATATCTACGAGTATGACTGCGTGCCTCCCTGCCAGTGGTGCTGCGTGCGTGGCTGCGTGTGCGGCTGTGTGTGTGGTTGCGTGTGCGGCTGCGTGTGCGGCTGCGTGTGTGGCTGCGTGTGCGCCTTCGAGTGTGGCTGCGTGCACCTCTGCGAGTTCGGCTACGTACATGTTTACGAGTACGACTTTGTTGATGGCTGCGTGAACGACCGCGCATACTGCTGACTGAATGGCGGCGTGCTTGATCTTCATTCGATAATATACTCGAAGTGCGATGTCGTTTACGGTGACTAATAGGTAAAGAGGTGTGATGCCTTGAGCTCTTGTTTTCCTTTCCCTTATGGTTGCTGTTCTTTTTCCCTCCTTTGGACTCATGAAGACGTTTTACCAATAATGTTTGTGGTATGGACTGAGATCTCCTGGAGATGTGGTAACGCGAAGGCCCTCGCCTCTTTTCCTTCCCATCCTTACGTCTCGGCATGGTTCGCTTCACCTCAAACAAAAATTGCATGCATTATTAAATGTATTCTGTGAAAAAGGTCATAGTTTCCTTCTAATGTCTCTCTTCATAATGATGACTGAAATGTTTTTATATCAAAACTTACATTGAACAACAAAGAAATTTATTTTTACTTCAGAAAAACCACCAACTTGTTCAACCGTTATAGTACACTTAAAGTGTGTGATATCGAAGTTTATTTTTACTTTAGAGAAACAAAAGACTTGCTCAACTATTATCGTACACCTATAGTGTGACTTAATATATATACTATTACATATAAGCTTGAATGAATCAATCCCACACCTATATTTGATTGCTTGATTGATATATCCTTCGAACGGCAAATAAAACCTTTCATTAAGATAAAATGTGGTTCTTCTTCTTTCTGATTTTATAGAGGTATCGTTTTCTATAATGAACACGAAAACTTCGTATCATGATGTAATTTCTTCGTCATGCACGTAATTAGGTAGGTACCTACTTACATGAGCTATGACGTAATTCTGGTTTAATTTTCAGACAGCAACCATTGTTTCAGACTTGTGCATATGTTTCGTCTTACTTACGACTTATATAGATACGTAACTATGTAACGTAGACATTGAACTTGGACAAAATGGAAAATTTTTCGTAAATAAAAATGACAGCGGCCATCTTGTATGTACCAGTTAGCGTGCCATGCCATCGCTAAGTTCGTGTTTTCTTAAGTTAAGCATTTATCATAAAACTATTAACAAATAAGTGCAATCACGATAATTACGTGCATCTTTCCTTGAGTAGGCATGTTTATCCACTTCTGAGATATAATGAAGCTAATATTTATACGTACCGTGACGATTATTTACCAAATAAAACAATCCAGTCTTTTCATAATTGTATTGTCTTCCATTTTACAGTAATACTTATATCACTTTTTCTTCTTAGTTAGTCTTAATTATCTTAAAACTCTCCTAATATTTATTTATTAAATAACTCAACTTTATTGTTCCCTCAATCGCCATGTCAAAGCGAAAGCGTCCCATCAGAGAGTATGCCCAACCATCGAGTAATGTTTATGTCTTTGGTATACCAAAGACAACTCTATAAAGTTAAAGACTAGTACAGTGTGTTAATAAAGTTAAGGACTAGTACAGTGCGTCCGAGAGTATTTTGCTTACAATACATGTAACATTATGTTGTTTTTAGGCAAGAATTACAAAGCTGAGTTTCATGGATCAATGATATTGGTAAAGCAGGCTGGAAGGCAAGCTGGAAAACTATGGAAAATATATAGAAAATCAGGCACCTAAGCCACGACAGATGTAAAGCCACAGGTGTGTTGGAGCATGACACAAAGAAACTACAAAAATGTACCTATTTGTGATACCTTTGATGTCATCGGGTAAGACATTCCAAAGTCGCGTTACTTAAAGAGTAAAAGAGTTACATAAAGTTAGACCAGAATAATTTAATATGAAGAAGCTTACTTACTGGATTGCTGGAGCGAAACTTACTGAAAATTGAAGTTATATTGTGAAGAATGAAGAAAGATATTTTTATTATTACATGATAAGTACTAAAGTAGGTACTTACTAGACAGAAAGAGATATTTTTTAATTGGATTAAGACTAATAGTTATGACTAACTGAGAATAATGAATAAGTATGTAATACTTTTCAGTAAGCATACTTAAGATTTTGTTAAGGTTGTATTTGTATATTCAAAGTCGGTACTAGTAAGGAAAATGCCACTTACTGTATGTAAAGACAGTACAAAGTTAATATTACTAATAATAATATTTTGATAGTATTTACTAGACATAAAGGCTATATTTTGAAGTAGTTTTGAGTATAAAATAATTCAATGTTTAAGTAAGATATTTTGAAGCATTAGTAAGTAAATACAATTAAGCGAGAAGTTGATATTTTACTTATTAGGTAAGTAAAAGGGAATTTACAGGACAATCATAGTCACAGGAAACATTCCCACATATGTCTGCCGGAGTCGTTATGAGACTCAGTAACTGACAGCTATTGAGGGAGAGAAGTGAGTGTTGGGGTTTGTGTCGAAGGTAGTAGGGACCTGACGCATACCATGTAACGACACAAGAACGTCATCTCTAAATATCCATTCGTAACGGTCAATATTATGGTTGATCGGGAATCATAGAATGAACTTGCAAGTTACAGTTAGAAGACTGTGCAAGAGAACAATGGATTTACAAGTAGCTTTCTATGTCATTGCTTAGGCAGATCAATCAGACTTGCAGGTAACTTTCTGTCATTGACTGAGCAAATTGAGTACAGACTTGCAACAGTTAAGTAAAGGACTGAGCAAGGTATTTGAAGTGCTGGTTACTGTCACAGACAGATTGGGCAATGGAATGATTGATTTGCAGATCAATGTCATGGACCTATGAAGTAAAGTTAAAAGAACAATGTCAAAGACAAAGGGGATCAAGTAAACCCTTAACAGAGCATTATAGGTATATTTTGGATGGTTTTAAATTAAAAAATAAATAAAATGTTAAGGTTCCAGTTAATGTGGGAGGTATGCTACCACCTACGGTTAAAAAAAAGTTTAAAGATAACGTCAGTTCTTAAAATTCAAAATTTTAGTAAAGAAAGTTAATGTAAGATTTATAACCTTTGTGATGTCGAAAGGAAAGGGAACCTTTGAATGGTTATCATGATATTGCATACGATGTATATCCATGCTTAGATGAGTATTGAACTTAAGATGGTAATGAAATTACTAAGCGACGAATGATGTACTAAGTGGTCTGAACGTGAGGACACGTTATGTATCGGATGGCCGAGTCGATGCAGGTCAATAAGGATAATTTGCAACATATGATAAATAAACATCTAAGAATCCTATGAAGTGATATGAATAGAAAGCATAGTTTGATAAATTAGAAAAGGTATAAGTTGTACTGTTGGCATTAACAAGTTGTCTGTTATTAACTTGACGAAATGTTGAAGTAAAGTACATAGATAAGCAAGTTCTGATGAACATTTGATGAAGTAATATAATAGATGACATGATTGATGAAGTTATTTTGTAAATGTAAAGAAGCTTTAGTCATATGTATACAGTGCAGGTTAATTTGTTAACCAGACCACAAGTTCTTAAGGTGGTGAGGTAAAAGAAGTCAGGCTCACCTACAGTATGTAAAGTACTTACATAGTATATAAAGCTAAATCATATTTAGTACCAAGTTCCAAGTAGATATGTAATGAGATAGTTACTCAGTGATGTGTATGAATTGATTAACGTAATGTAGTCAATTCAGTTTTGAAGTAAAAACGTGAAGTAGAGCAACAATAATGTGTGTCATGATTGCCATGTGCAATTCAAGTTATAATAGTATATGTCCGGCAATACCATGCTTTTACGGTATAGCCGCCATAGTTCCATGGGGATAGATTGTTATTTTATTGAGACAATGTTTCATAAGTTATGCAAGTTTATGATATGAACTTTTTGAAAAATGAGCGCACACAGAAACCAGAACGCATTACGCTTACTGTATGTGCAGTTGAAAGATAGTTTCACATTAATCTTAGTGTAAATTTTTGAAGTCCTATATAGTCTGTAGAAATATTATCTCATTATTGTGTGAGGGTGTATTGTATACATATACATCACATGTATAAATAGGTAGCTAAAGTGTGAGCTAGCAAGCTGATAATGATTCATTGACAGTCGCATCTGTCGGTATGAAACCTAATAGCCAGTACTACATGTACACATGTACAGAAGAGAGTCACAGAGAGAAGTTAAGTTATAAGTACCTATATCCAAATAAGTACATTTAATATCTACTAAATGTTAAATTGAATAATTCAATGATGATAAGGACCTAAATTGGTAAATGGATATTTTAGGTTATAATTCTGAGTTAAACAGATGGTAAAAGTTATATATTAACTACTTCAGTTGGCATGTTCTTTTATGATATCTACCTATACTTAGAAAAATAAAAACTTAGCAAATTGTAATAGTATGACAAACCTTGTTAGATTTGTGTAAATATGTTATGTTTTGGAAGTTAGTATTATTAGAAAGTGTGGATTAAGTAATATCGAAATATTGTATTTACATACCTCTTGGTATATTATTGCTACCTAAGTCAATAGTAAATTTGTTTATTCTAGTCTTGAAGCCGATGTATGTATTTGTACTACGCGTCTCGAAAGTCTCGAAAAATACTGCAGAATATAAGCGTGCATAGCGCGTGGGTTCGAAAAGATCGAGTGGAGTAGTGTGTGGAAGTAAATTGTATGTATGCTGCTTTATGTAGCAGCTTAGCTAGCAGCTAATTGCTTTAAGATTGTTCTGTGTGGAACAACTCGTCAGCGTGAACTGATGAATAGCCCTTAAGCAAGTAGGCGACCAATACTGTTTATTGAGTTTCTTTCGGTGTTTCTTCTCAGCAGTGGTCGTTCCGAAACGCTAGTAGTTGGTACATTTTTTTGAATAAGTAACAAAGTATTAATGTTGAAAAAAAAAATTAATGAAAGGTGGATTTAAAGGTAATAGTGATTGATCAATAGTTAATTTATTTGCATTTACGTTTGGTTCATAAATCAAGTAAAGAAAGTAGAGTAATCTATTAATTGTCAAAGTCAAAATTTTTTATTCAATGTAGGATAAATATTTATTTATTTATTTATCAAACTTTATTGTCCAAAGTAAAAATATACTTTTAACAAATGGCGGACTTAATGCTAAGAGCATTTTCTCCCAGTCAACCATAGATAGGGATAAGCAGAGAAAATTGTGCGGCGCAAAAGCTATAAATACCTATATACTTACATCAAAAATACTAAGTACTTCATACACACTATTATATATATATGTATATATTATATATAAATATATCAGAGTAAATACCTACTTACACAATACATATACTAATAAATATAATAACAAAGAAATAGCTAATGAAAAGAAGAACTGAATGATGATGACTTTATATAGAAAGGGAGTTTGAAAAGAGGGCGTGGACTTTCCTCTTGAAACAGAATTTGGTAGAAATTTCTCTAATATCAACGGGTAAAGAATTCCAGAGTCGTGAAGCTTGAAGAGAAAATGAGTTTGACATAAAATTAGTCCGAAAAAGGGGGATAAAGAGCTGACGAGTCTCATTAGAACGAAGTTGTCGATCATGAGTGTCTGAAAGGTAGTTATATTTACATTTTAAATATTGAGGGTAATCAGGATTCGTAAGAATCGAAAAGAGAGTACACAGTAACCGAAGATCCCTGCGTTGGCGGATAGAAAGCCAATTAAGCTCCGAACGATAAGAAGACACATGATCATATTTTCGAAGACAGAAGATAAAGCGAATGCAGTTATTAAGGAGCCGATCAAGTTTATTGAAAAGGTCTACATTGAGGTCAGGATAACACACATCAGCATAGTCAAAGATTGGAAAAATTAAAGCCTGTACAAGTAAGACCTTTGTTTTAAAAGGCAGAAAATTCCTTAGACGGTTCAATTGCTGAAGACTAACAGTGATTGTACGACTAATTGCGGCTATATGAGTGGTCCAGCCAAGCGTGGAATCGATGTTTAATCCTAGGTTCTTGACAGAGTTGCAAAAAGGTATAATATTATTATTGAAAATGACGGGTTGGATTTAACTGGTATCAATCTGTGCAATCTGTCTCGAACTACCTACGATCATTGCCTGACATTTGTAGGGGTTAACTCTAACACCAAACTCATCAGACCAGACTCATAATAGTCGATAAGGCGGAATTAATTGTGGCAACACACGTATTGATATCTTCTACTGGCGACTGAGCATAAATTTTAAGGTCGTCAGCGTAAAAATGGTAAGAGCAGCCAATCACAGAAGAAAGAAGATTTATAAAGATAGAAAAAAGCAAGGGCCACAAAATACCACCCTGCGGTACACCTAAAGAAAGTGTCATCCAGTCCGACAGGTCACGGTCCATTCGAACGGATTGCTGACGATCACGTAGATAATCTGAAAACCAATCCACCACTGAGGATGAGAACTGCAGGTGACTAAGTATGGCAAGGAGAATATCGTGATCAACCATATTAAAAGCATTAGAAAAGTCAACTAGGACTAGGATGGTGACCAACGTATTCTCCATGCCCAATCTTACATCCTCTGTGACTTTAAGGAGAGCAGTAGCAGTACTGTGAGCAGGGCGAAAACCGGACTGTAGAGGAGTAAGGAGCGAGTTAGTAAAAATAAAGGAAGACACTTGAGCGTGCACTACAGCTTCAAGTATTTATATATCACTTATTGTGAGTTAAGAAGATATTGAGAAGTTAAGATAAGTGCCTGTTCTCGTTAGGCCATATTATAAGAATTAACTGTTGTATTTTAGAATACTCTAAACTTAAATGAATGGCTATCTTGGTATTGTCAGTTTGAGGTCAAACTGTATGTCAGGTTGGCCGAATGTAAATATTTAAATATACGTAATACATTTATGTAGAACCAAACGCAGCCTTTAGTTGTCAAGGGGATTTGAAAGGTTAGATGTCACTGTCAGATGACTGACAGATAGAGAATAAGACGCGCGGTCGTCGCGAGAACAGATTGATATTGTAAAATAATATATTAAGTACTATCTTAATTATAATGGACATAAACTCTGGAGAAATAGTTTTAATGAACGCCCACGATTATCCCAAACATATACATATAAAATAGGAAGCTTACAAACCTTTCCAACCCAGTCCCGGGATTCCCAGGAAATTCGAGACCCACGAAATTTTTTCATAAGATAGTAAAAACGACTCTTTATTTCAAGGAATAATAAAAAGAAGATGTAGTTCACTCTATACATTAATGTACCTACTAGTAAAGATTTTAAGGATTACTAGCTAATCCTTCTGGCTTTTCCTGGCTTAATATCGAGACCAAACTCGAAGTGTCGGTCTCGGTCTCGATAGAAAAAGCGGCGAGAGTCCCGGGGTTTCGAGACTCGAGACTCTCGGGATTTTGAGACTCGAGACTGGGGACGAAATCCCTAGTAACAGGTAAAAGACAAAATTTCTTCTATCTTATCTATCTACATTTGGCAATACTATAGCAGAAACTCTAAATTAATGTTTAGAGACTTTATATCCTGTGTAGGCTGCCAGCAAGGTTGATCCTCTAAGTTCTAGCTATTTTTATTTAGCCTTGCCATCCACCCAATTCTAGAAAAAATAAATTCTAAATTCAATGTTTGGTATTTGGACGATGGTTCATTATCTTCGGACTGTTATACACTGTTTTGGGAGACTTTCAGACCAGTATTGCATTTAGAAGGATTGGATAGAAAAGCTGTGTTCAAATATACAGGTTCTATCAAATTATACTGAAACTATTTTAAGGGTGAATTCAGTCCATGATAATGAACAACTTTCCCCAAAGAACATATATCGAAATATGAGAAATAACTTTTTGCCCTCCATACAAGTCGACCGATCAGCTCATTTGTGTTTCTATGGAAAGTCCAAAATTATTTTTTATATTTAGAAATATGTTGTTTGAGGAAAGTTGTTCTGTATCATGGACTGAGGGTGACCTTAAAATAGTTTCAGTATATTTTGTTACACGTTATACTCGTATAGCAAACAAATTTGACAAGATTATATTATAAAAAGAAGACATAGGAACACAGCCATAGCTTTTCTAATAGAGGATAACAGACTCCATCAACACGAGATAAGTAGGTAATTCAGAGATTTAGATTTATTTTAACATAGCTTAAATCTATCATTACAGTTGTGAACCAATACGACAGAGAAGCAATCAATTATTGTAACACATTATATACAAAGCTGTTTTATAAATTCGCTCAGAGAACAGGCGAACAGGTCTATTTTTTCTGCAATCTGGTTAAGGTTAAGTTAAGATGCCAACGTGATAGTTTGTTTACTCGGTTTTATTATAAGTTTAGTCGTTTTCACTAATTCATAATCAATGAAACTCACTGAACTTCCTGTATCTATCAATGCATCAGCTCGTTCGTTATTTACAATAATAGGAATGGTGGCTTTTTCTAGAATCAATGGAGATGCTTCTGTTATTTGAGGATTTTTCGCAACTTCTGTTTCAATGCAGTTTACAGTTAGTTACTCTACTTCTGCACACGTTGGCGAAGTGTCCCTTCTTGGAACATAATTGACAGGTAGCCTGGTTAGCTGGGCATTTAATCCTTTGGTGGACGCTACCAGCACAAAAGAAACAGCGGCGTTTATGGCTGTAGTTAGTATGAATATTGGTAGTATTAGCGGTAGCTATGCTTTTGTTTGTTTCTGTGCTTTCACGTGTATCAAGACAATTAAGGGTATTTAGAGACGACGGTGTAACATAAGCCTTCGTATTTTTCACAGCCGCTTCGAGCGAGATAGCCACATTTAGTGTTTTATCTAGATTAAGAGTTAAATGTTCCAGAAGCCTCTGACGTATATGTTGCGATTGGATTCCTGATATAAATGCATCACGTACATATTCATTTCTGTGTTCTTCTGCTCTTAAAATTGCAGTTTTGTGACAAGAGTTTTAAGAATGTATTCTGAGATATTTTCACCGTCATTTTGTTTTCTCATAGTCAGAGTATGACGTGCGTAAATTTCGTTGAGAGGCTTGATATAAATCGAATTTAATACGTCTAAAGCATTATCATATGTAGTGCACTCTATGATATATGAATAAATCGTCGGTGATAAATGATTTACTAAGAGCTTCAGACGTAGTGAGTCGCTCTTACGCTCTTCTGATAAAAAGTTTTCAAAAGTGTACCGCCAATGCGTCCAGCGCAGATCGGCACCGCTTCCATTGGGTTCAACATCAAAACGTTCCGGTCTGAGATATCAGCTGAAACTGGTAGAGGCGGTTGTGGTAGCCATCTTTTGTTTCTGTTCTAGCCACCACCAACAGTGTGAATATTTTACAGAGTACCGACGTTAATCTTTATTATATTCGGCGAAACATCATAGAATAAATTCTAGCGTAGAATTAATTGTAATAATAATACGTTAGAACAAAGTAAATTGGTTTTATTCTAGTGGAAAGATACTTGACATTTGAATGACAATCCTTGGGAGAGGCCTATGTCCAGCAGTGGACTTCCTGTGGCTGATATGATGATGATAATGAATGACAACCATATATCAAAGACTATCACACTTACATTATGAAAAATCTACCTACAAAAAATAAAAATACATTTTTTGTAGATAGGTACAAGCTTTTATTGTGAGAATAAAGGTCTTGTCAACACAAAACAAATAAGCCAAAACTCAACGGGGTTGCGTCGTTTTATTACGGAGTTCTTATGGCCACCTTCCAGCTCAATCATCAGACCTCAGATACCATCTAAGGTAGTGGCGTAGCGTGCCTTGGCGGGGCTCCGTATAAAATTTGTTTGGGGGCCCTTTTGAAAGGTAAAGATTTCTCACAAAAAAAAAAAAAAATGTTTGCATAAAATTAAAAGAAATATTTATTCATCATAATTATCTATCTGTCACTTTTTCCAAATGTTGTAAAGATTTATTAAATCATTTATAACTGGTGATGACTTTAGTTTTTCTAAAGTTTCTGCCTCTATGGACACTAGTGACAGGTCTGACAGGCGTTCATTTCCCATCGAAGTTCTTAGAATTTTTTATTTTCAGTTTTAATTTTGAAAAATTTTTTCTTACGCCTGTCGGGGGCCCATGTGGCCCGGGGGGCCCGTATAATTGATACGGCAGATACGGCGGCAGCTACGCGCCTGATCTAAGGACAAAGTACTCGTTAAGACGAATCCAACGAGCCCAAACTCGATGGGGTTCCGTCGTTACATTACAGAGTTCCTATAGACACCTTCCAGCTCTATTATCAGATCAGCTCCAAGTCATCATAATATTGCATTGTCACGCGATATACATATGCGCTCAAAATTTCAGCTCAATCAGTTGAAAATATCTGATATTATTGATAGTCTTTCTGGTCTTTACTCTGAGTAGTGTTCTAGGCGTCCAGATAAAGCCGGACATAGATAGGCTTTTTGATTGCGTGTCCGGCCAAAATAAACGGTGTCCGGCTTTCGTTAGGCTTTTTACATTTCGCAAAGGAGCTAGCGCCCCGAGCGTGGCTGACCGCAGGCGAGTCGACTCTGGTATTTGATTTTGTTATATTTCATTACAATTTAACAAGATTTATGGTAATAATCAAAAAAGCTTGTTTTTACATATATTTTTTTTGTCGTACCTATTAATACCGTGACACAAAATCCTTAATAATGTAGAGTCTCCGGCCTTTTTACCCAAATGTCCGGCCAAACTGCCTGGTCTGTCCGGCTATTAGGTTTGGCGACCTGGCAACCCTTACTCTGAGATATAGATAGTGTTCTCTCGGCAAGCGCTAGATTACGACTGATCGCCAAATAAGAATGCACGGTGATGTGGGTCATGTAATGTGTGTTCGACGAGCGCCCGGTTCCAATTCTGTTCTAGGTAGAACAGAAAATAAACGGTAGGTCTGTGGTCCCTTAGGAGCAAACGGTTTGATGCGGGATGATGGTAAGAGACCTGATGGAATGACCCTTGTGCCCTGGAAGTTGGGTCAGCCGCTTGTGTTAGCCACTAAAATACTCAGAAAGGAATAAACCGGTCATGTGCGAGTCGGACTCGCACATGAAGGGTTCCGTATATAATGTTTTAAAACACTGAAAAAAAACACGATTCTTGAATGTTTCTTGTATTGTTTCTTGTCGTTTCGTGTTTTTAAAGGGACACCACTTTTAAGCACGGTGAGGTCACCTACAGTACTTATAATTATCCTAGTTGACAGATTATTGCACAAACCTTAAGGATGAAAAATGGTCAAGACGTCCGCACCGTCTGTCATTTATCATTAATCACCTAGAAGAATAACAAACTAAACAAAAGGACCATTCACTGTAAGTAAATCCTTGTCATTATCGGTTTGTACTATACAATGTGTTACATGAGCTGGATGGAAATGTATACACACATTGACACCGTTTGTTTTAGTCATATTTTTTCATTACAGTAACCTAGGAGATGTCCGTAATCGTATAGCATCCGGCCTCGGCCTATACAATAGACACACATGCGCGATGATGCGCGTTTCTACAATATAGTTTTACATTTTATTTTAAAAAAAACATACTATGTTTCGTTAGTATGTATCTTGATAAATAATATGCGACATAAAATAGTGTTTCCATACATTTTATAACAGTTCTACTCGTTGAAAAAAAAAACTAGAGGCACTAGAGGTACTTATAAGTGTATTCGTGATTTTTTTTCTATTGAATCAAATTAATAGTATCTTGTTTTAAGGACACTCTTTCGATAGGTAACATATATTCTTTTATTGTTTCAATGTACCTGTGGTTCTTATAGTTTTACGCAATGATAAAAAAAATGTTTTTTTATATTTCAATATATATTCCTTGGGGAAAGTTGTTCAGTATCATGGACTGAATTCACCCTTATACCTAATAGTTTCAGTATATGTATTTTTAGACCCTGTAAGTATACTATGTATTTATTACAAAATTGAGTTGAGTTGTTGAGTTAGATATTTGGTTTTTTTAGGCATTCAAGATGCAGTACTAAAGTACTCAAATTAAATAATGAAATAAGAAATGGTGAAAAAATACCACGTGATCAGGACTTGAACCCGCGACCTTAGTCTCAATACGGCTATGCTCTTACCAACTGAGCAGTTCTAAAAAAATACATGTCCTCTGGTTACGAGTACTTCTTTACTTTTATTTATTACACCACAGAGTAATATACTAATTTAAATTCACTTGAAACGCAAACATATCTAAATAATAGACATTGGCATACTACGAGTACCTACATCTCTTCGACTCGTCACTATCATGAGGTTTTGAAATGTGCAATTTTGTCGTGAGTACGATAATATGTCCGTCGCTAGGTGCGAACATATGAACAGGGGCGGATCCAGTCTGCGAGACAGGGAGGAGGTTATCTTCTTGTAATTTAATAGCTTGCTCTTGTCGGGGAGATAAGTGAAGATGCCTCCATTTTTCTCTTCACTCTGCCATCTTTGTAATGTCCTGGTAGTCCTGGTATTCGTAGGACCTTTTCTTGTTGGAAAACTTCATCCATGGTCTACCTTTTCCTCGTCTAATGGTACCTTAATGGTAAATGAGTATCCACCCATCTCTACCTCTATTTGATTCCCTTCTTTTCCCAACTTTACGCCTACCATCAATCACGCTAAAAGTGGCCTTTGGGTCTTATGGCACTAGTGCCACTAATTCACAAAGGATAGGCTTTGTCTACCCCGTTAGGGATATGTTCGTGATAATGTACATATCTGTATACAATATTTGATTGGGCTGCACGAGAGGGAGCATTTCATTTTGAGAGAGTTTCACATAGCCCAGGAAAGGACATTACAACCATTCTCATGTTCTCAAATGCTCCCCCCATAACCCCTGCACTGGATCCGCCCTTATATACGAACCACAGTTCACGGTTGTAAATATATCGGTCAAGGATTTACTGTATTGTTTACATTTCAGTACGTGCATTTTAAAAATTATCTTTAGTTTTGTTTATAATTTTATACCCTAATTTTAATCACGAAGAACCGATGGCCGATGGGGCAGAAAGGTTCTCGAATGGCGGCCACGTACCGGCAGGCGCAGCGTAGGACATCCACCTGCTAGGTGGTCGGATGACCTGAGCAAGGTTACAGGAAAACGCTGGATGCAGGCCGCTTCCGATCGGTCGTTTTGGAAATCCTTGGGGGAGGCCTCTGTCCAGCAGTGGACTACCTGTGGCTGATATGATGATATGATGACCCTAATTTTCATCATAGTAAGAACCATCTCGACAGACAAGACTTCCAATTAGAAAAACCACATCAAAATCGGTCTAATCGTTTAGAAGCTACGATGCCATGATGTGCAAAGCAGAACTTCATTGTTTAACAACTGAGCAAATACTAAAGTCATTGAATACTTTTAATTAATATGTAAACAGAAGATAAAATATCGAATGGACACGGTAAAGTTTGTTTGACCTTTAAATTTAGATCACTGACGCTAAATACATGATAAATGGAAGTGTCAATTTGAGGTGAGGTGACAACTGATTAAGTACATAATTACTTCTAGTGACACAAAGCAATTACTGAGTGAGACTCCGCTGTCTGTCCGTCTGTCCGTCTGTCACAGGGCTCTATCTCTTAAACCGTAATAGCTAGACTATTGAAATTTTCACCGATTATGTATTACTGTGGCCGCTATAACAACAAATACTAAAAATAAAAAATAGTTAAAAATTAAAGGGGGTCGTCTTGTCATACAAAAAAAGTATTTTTAGCGTTTTTACTAGATCTTTATAATGACATTAACTAGATACTTGAATTTTTCACAGATTATGTATTACTATAGCCGCTATAACAACAAATACCAAAACTACATAAAATTAAAAATTAAAGGGGGTCGTCATACAAGCAATATGTTTTTTTTCAGCATTTTTAACTCGATCTTTATAATGGCATTAACTAGATACTTGAATTTTTCACAGATTATGTATTACATTACTATAACCACCATAACAACAAATACTAAAAATAAGATAAAGTTAAAAATTAAAGGGGGTCATCATACAAGAAACTTGTTTGATCAGCGTTTTAAAACATTGTACGGAGGTACGGAACCCTTCATGTACGAGTCCGACTCGCACTTGCCCGTTTATTAGTATTTGTTGTTATAGCGGTACATAATCGAGATAGAGCCCTGTGGTAGACGGACAAACAGACGGACAGACAGCGGAGTCTCAGTAATAGAGTCCCGTTGGCACCCTTTGGGTACGGACACCTAAAAATTAAAAAGGGTTTGCAACACATACCTTTTTTCTTCACTTAGTTACGCACACAAAAGCACATGTGGGTGCATACACACTACAAGTACAAGCAAGGGTTGGGAGTACTCACAGACCATGGATGTGCCATGGATCAAGATAGACACAGCCTCTGTATGAATTTGCGTGTCGATATGACGTCAAATTGACTTCATTTAGGATCGTCACTTTTAGCCCGTGTATGTCAATTCATTAGATCGGACTAGCGAGATCTATGTACTTATATTTATGTCGATGGATCGGACATTCATTCTCTACTGTAAAATATCTAAATATGCCGTTTTGAGCCGTAGAAACTCGTCGAAAAACGGTGGAGGAAGTACTTAATAAAAAAGTTTCCTACCGTTTGTAAGTGAATTTCTTATTAAATATTTGTATGAAAATTGGCACGCCAGGTTTTCATACAAATTGAAGGACTTTCTTTATCTAGCAGTATATACAGATCTGTGGGAGCACTTGTGAATAAAAAAACATCTGTAATTTTATATAAGGTTAAGAATAATTAAAAAATCGTGCGCCTAACTAAACCGTAATGAACTGTAATTATGTTTTAACGACAGCTTTGACTTACTTAGTTGTTAGGTTATAACAAAAGACAATTAACTTTTTTTTTTAATAGCTAGATAATTTATTGGTAGGTAAGTAAATATAGATTATTACTTTTAAACTGAGCCGTGTGGTTCCCGGCAGAGTAGAATAGGACCACTCCAAGTCTTCCCGTGGATGTCGTAGAAGGCGACTTAGGAAACACAAGCTAAACAAAGCTTATAAACATCAGTGAGATCTCTCCAACCCGTCTGGCCAGCGTGGAGAGTGTAGCCCAAATCCTCTGACTAACCAAACTCTAATATATGGCTTTGGTAGTACAGAGAGGGTTGTGCTCCTGCAGTGGAGACTAAAAAAGACTTGATGATGATGATGACGACTTTGAAACTATCTCATTGCAATGTTACCTACTTATTTCATTCATTCACAGGAAAAACACTTTAATAATACAGGTTGATTTTGCACGTACATACATACTATCATGTCTTTATCCCTAATGGGGCAGACAGAGCATTTTGGGTCTTACCACAGAAGACAGTAAGAGTATTACGTATTACATACAGAACGGAATCTCCTAAGGTACGTGCAATATGCGTCCCCGTTCCCCGTCCCCGCGTCTCTCCCCTGTTCTTGTGCCGCCGTGTACATGTCAATGGGTGTGTGTTCGCCCGCTCTCGCCCTGAGACAAGGCGAGAACGGGAAAGAGATGCGGGGACGGGGAACATTGCAAGGGATGCATATTGCAAGGGACCTTAGGAAATTCCGTTCTGTATTTAATATTGTTACTGTCTTCTGTGGTCTTGCGGTAGACAGAGCCCATTGCAGCCTAGGGCCGCAAGACTCCAAGAAGGATTGATTTGCACCACCTATTTTGAAATCTTGGAATCAGAATCACCAAAACAACACAAAACTATAAGATATAAGTCAAACATTACATTATCACGTCTTTATCCCTAACGGGGTAGATAGAGCTCAGGGCTTTAAGACCCAAAGGCCACTTTAAACGTGATGGTGGGCGTTTAGATGGTAAAACGGAATCAAAATAGTGATGGGTTGCTAGCCGCATTGCCTATTAACATGATTCAGATTCTCGCCCATTCCTTCGATCGGCTTTTACGATCTGCGCTGGAAGAAAAGCAGCTGGTACATTCTAAAGTTTTTCTTTTCTCCCTGACCAGCATGGAAGCATGAAGAATTAAACTTTTGTAAAAAAAAATTAGTTTGCTATGTCACGGACATGAAGGCTGCCACGGATGCCGGTGTTTCTCACGCGATCTCTCCGTGATACTCCGCATATCCAGCAACATTTGCATCTCCGTGACACGCAGTTCCTGCTTGTGTCGCTGTCGCTCAAACAATGGCCATGCTTCACTACCTTATAAAAGGGCAGGTCTAATGAGCAGCTAGTGCCCATACTTAAAACTTTTTAGTTCACTTTTTAGTGCACTTAAAACTTTTTAGTTTATTGTTGTAGATAAAACCTTGGTTTTAAACAAATTTTTAAATAATTACTTGTTATTTAGCTTAAAGAGAATATATTATTAACTCTTCTTTCTTTTCTTGAATATTACTCATAGCTCAGTGGTTCAAAAGCATCCTGTATACCGTATAGTGCTCGTTGTTTGTTGCAGATACGGTGGCTCAGTGCGTTTGGGGCCTCCTGCTGCTTTTCCTCTCGGTCAGTGGGCTCATCTACACTCCTCTGGATGTCATGCTGAGGGAGAAACTCAATATGAGGCCGGGTAAGACTTTATACAGTACCTATCTAACAAAGCCTGATAACTAGGGGGGGGGCAAGCCGGTGCTCGTGCGTCGGGCGCGAAGATAAGGGCAGGGTAGGTAGTGGCAAAATCCCATGTAAAAATTTCGAATAGCAGGTCTCTACACTTAAAAATAAAGCATCGCTAGTTAGTATCCCATAACACAAGTTTCGAACTTACTTTGGGGCTCGCTCAATCTGTGTGATTTGTCCGTATAAAAAATAAAAATAATAACAAAAAGGCAAGACTAGTGGGTTACAAATAGACTAGAAAACAGGGTTGTAAGGATGTGCAAGTTCCGTCGTTGATGAATTGGTTACAAATGAAGCTGGGAGCGGTAACCAAATAAATATAAAACGATAGTCGCGTTAAGCGCTAAACGGGCGATATTCAAATGCCCATTACTGACTTAACTAGCAAGTCAAACAACTCAAGTTCAAGAGCCCGGAAGCGACAGTGTGTCAAGGTCTTGTGAAGCAGCGTCAGCGCAGACAGCAGATAAAGGCTAGCTCACACAGTCACGGGGTTGTTCTACTGTATTGACTTCTGCTAACAAAACATAGACATTTATGATGACGTCTGTTTAGGCTTCGATAATGTTAATTAGATTTTAATTTATTTTAAAATTGTAACCAATGAATTCCACAATTGGCTTGGACTTCAATTTTAATAAATTAAACCAAAAAAAAGCGGCCATGTGCGAGTTGGACTCGCCCATGAAGGGTTCCGGAGCAGCAAGTAACATAATTTACATAATATAAAAGTTCTAATGGTAAATTTCGGTTTACGATTTATTACGTATTAAAAAAAACATATCTATGATACCGAGACCGCTATAGTTTTAATTAAAAGTACATAGTTTGAGGTATATACCACATTTTTTTCAGAATTATTTTAGTACTTCTAATGTGAGTTCTAGCGCCCAGCGGCTTTGCTTAAGAGTAATGATAGCCCTTGTGATTCTAAATTTAATTTTAGCGATATAATAGATGCTTTTAAACAGTTAAATTTTTAAAAAATCAGAAGATCACTGGGGCATGTTAGTAGCCGTTGTAAGTCATATTATACACATAATTGCTGCCGATTTAGCTTTTATATTTAACGAATGTATTGATGAAGGCATATTTCCTAACTATGAAATATATATTAGGAAATATGCCTTCATCAATACATTCGTCTGTTTTTTCTCCTTTTTTGAATAAGGATTTATTTTTTCAACCATACACGTTGGGGTTAGTCCAATTTAATATTTTGAATTCACTTTTCGTTATATGGCCCTCCCATATAACGAAAAGTGAATTCAAAATATTAAATTGGACTAACCCCAACGTGTATGGTTGAAAAAGTCTTTTAGAATGCAACAAAAACTGTTTTGAAATTATGTAGATCAAACCCCCCCAGTCCCTCCCACCGTAACTTTTGAAATATTACTCTGGCTGAAAAAAAAAACATTTTTTCATAATTTTAAAAACCGACTTTTGGAACTTCAATATATCTCTCCACCAATTTTCGTGACAATCGGTGCAGTAGCGGCGGAGTACGAGCCCGGACGGACAGACAGACGGACGGACGGACGGACATGACGAAACTATAAGGGTTCCTTGTGGACTACGGAACCCTAAAAAGCGACATCTGGTCTTGTTCTACAACTTACACGAAACCACGAAACCAAAAAAAAAACGACAGGTTGCACTCTGGGAGTGCCGGCAGAAGTGAAAACTTGAATATTAACGTTGTGCATTTTTGATATTTTGGAATAGTTAGGGAATAATTTTGCACAAATTGCTTTAATTATCAGTATAAAAGTACTATCATTTATGTGGTAGAATACAATATTTATTTATTGCACTATCGTACACAAACATGACAAAACGTGCACAACGCCGTTAAAGAAGTTTTCACTTCAAAAAGGTTTGGACTCGTCAGGGATTTGAACCCAGGACCTCTCGCACCCTAAGCGAAAATCATTCCCCTAGACCAACGAGCCGGCTGACACCTTCGTCGAAATTATAGTATAAATACTTCCTCTCCTACGCCGCGCCGGCTGTCATTCCGTCTTACGAATTTTCGATCAGGACACGTGTCCTGACGCGAGTTTAACATTTTTTACCCATTACAAAAAAAGTGCACAACGCCGCTAAAGAAGTTTGCACTTCAAAAAAATATTCTACATCGGTTCAAAACTGGAGAAGTTTTATTGTTTGTAATATCTTTATTGTACCAAATAAATTAAAGTACCTGTAAAAGACAATATAATACGAAAGAGCAAATATACAAAGGCGGACTTATCCCATGTAGGGATCTCTTCCAGTCAACCTGCGATAGATTGAGAGGATATTTACTCTACTATAAGGTAGAAGCAGGTACCTACGTACAAAAACTATGTATAAAATTATACTTACATAGCTACACACATACAATACATATATACCTACATACATAAATACATATAATATTACACATATACTAACTATATATAAATATACATCTTATATACATAGGTACATATCCAAAAACATATTACAGATAAATACTTAATTCAGTCCTAGTGTGACGCAACCAGAGAGGATTTTGATAACCTAATTTAAAAAAAGAAGATATCGGGGAACACATATACAACGTGGAAGAAGGGACATACCCGTAATAAATCGAACCATGATCTATACTAGATCACTTAAGTATAATGAAATTTAAATGACAGCCACTTAGAACAGCCAGATAACAACAAAAATTATTGGCATTTCCATACAAAAGTGTGCGGCAGCCCGGACGATTTGTATGGGAATGTCGAATTTTTTTTTGTTTTTTGACTTATTCTTCTTCTTTCTCTAGACCTTATCCCATCTACTTGGGGTTGGCCTTCCTTGTCCTTCTTTTCCACTTTGCACGGTCCTGAGCTGTGGCGGCGTCCAACTGAGCTTGTTTTAGGTCATTTTTGACCGTCGTCATCCAGGTGGAAGGTGGTCTTTTTGTTTTTTAACCTTTTTTTAAATTTTAGTATACTTTAGTGATTTAGTATAGCCTGTGGTTCGATTTATAACGGGTAAGTATGTCCCTTCCACTTTGTATAAAAATAAAAAGCGGCCAAGTGCGAGTCGGACTCGCCCATGAAGTTCCGTAGCAGCAAGTAAAATAATATGATTTATCTCTCTCTCGATGATCTCGTTCAAACCAATTTTCGGTGGAAGTTTGCATGGTAATGTACATCATATATGTCGTCGGGTCAAGTTAAATGACTAATCATTATTCTTCAACATCATCTGTCATTTAACTTGACCCGGCGACATATATTTTTTTAGTTTTATCATTCTCTTATTATAGAAGTTACAGGGGGGGGGGGGGGACACACACACATTTTACCACTTTGGAAGTGTCTTTCGCGCAAACTATTCAGTTTAGAAAAAAATGATATTAAAAACCTCAATATAATTTTTAAAGACCTATCCATAGATACCCCACATGTACATGTATGTAATTGAAGAAAAAAAAAATTGAGTTTCAGTTCTAAGTATGGGGAACCTCCAAAATTTATTGTTTTTTTTTCTAATTTGTGTAAAAATCTTAATGCGGTTCACAGAATACATCTACTTACCAAGTTTCAACAGTATAGTTCTTATAGTTTCGGAAAAAACTGGCTGTGACATACGGACGGACAGACAGACATGACGAATCTATAAGGGTTCCGTTTTTTGCCATTTGGCTACGGAACCCTAAAAAACTAAAATATTTGAATTGAGAAGCGCATCATTTTTGAAAGTCGCATAAAAAATGTAAACTTTTTCTTTCTGATGCATACAACCAAAGAGGATACTATCACATTTCATTGCATTGCACCTGATATCAAAATTCTTGACAAATCTCCCCTCCTCCTAGGTTCACCTATTTTGAAGAGTCCTTTTAAAAATTCATCGATGATAAAACTCAAAATTGTATCTTAGCCTTGCAGCGCCTTTCAGAAATTTGCCTTTACTAGGCATAAGCCTCCTTTTGTCTGCGCCATCTTGCTCTGTCATTGGCCATCGCAATTCAGTTCCTCCCAGCAACCTGCCTGACGTCATCAACCCACCTAGCCGTCGGACGTCCGATTTTTAGGATACGATTCGGTGACGGCCTTACTCCACCTTCCATCGCATGGTCATTGCTGTGTCCGAATTCCAGATTTTCCATCATCGCAGAAGCTTTGTGACTGACCGCTGTGTAACTTAGCCCAGATTAATTTATTAGAAATATCTGGAAGTGCTGCAGAGCCGTGGGGTTTCCGGCCTAGAACAGGACCACTCCATCTTCCTGTAGATGTCGTAAGAGGCGAGTAAAGGACTAAGCACAAACATCTTGTGCCACAACTGTATTCCCAAGGAGGGTTGACGTCAGGCAGGCGGCCGGTCGTAAAACTTGGGTGACCATTGACATGCATGTTATATTTGGAGAAGAAAAAGCAGGAAAGCGCACCCCGGGCTCCGAAGCAGCAGAGCTGAGGATGCAACCAGGAACGCGCTCAGATGAAGAACTTTATTTCTCGTGCTTAGCCTTGGAATGCACAGCGCGGTAAAGCATTGGCCAGTGTAAATGCACTTTAACCTTAGCAAACAATATTGTGAGCAAATTACGTTTTATGTGCGTTTTGATACAACGACCTCCAAAGTCTTACTACGTTCACACCACGTTCACACCATGGTGTATACAGAGTGCGGCGCGGAAACTTGCTGATTCAAAAGGTCAATAATTTTTTTTTTTAATAGGGATGTCACTGTAATTTAATTTTTATTGTGACATACATCATCATCTTCCTCACGTATTTTCGCTCGCATCCTCAGCGGTAACGCTTCAGAGCCCGGGGTCCGCTACCTAACTAGGTAACTTGACGAGGTTACTAGTTTTAAACAGAGCGACTGCGGTCTATTTCTCTTCACAACCCAAAGGGTAGACCAGAACCAATCCTAGGCGTTTGGGATCCACAGCTTTACGTGTCTTTTGAAGCATGGAATCATCTTTCTTTTCGGATAATCAGGTGATTCAAGCCTGCATATCCTAACGACCTTCAGATCACAAGGTAAACGCCTTGGCCACTAGACTACGGAGGCAGTCCCTACATACGACATTGAAACCATCAAAAAACGAGTCTGTATCTTCCTGAAAGGCCGGTAACGCTCTCGTTACACCCCTGGTGTTGCAGTCATTCGTGGGCAGCGGTGATCACTTACCATTAGGTGACCCGCTTGTTTGTTTGCCGTCTTATATAACATAAAAAATCTACCTACATGCAATGTTATATCAATTCCATGCATAGTTATTCTGAAATAAGAAACTGAACCCCTTTTGTTCCAGGCTTCCCCCCCTACGAGTGGTGGGCGGACCCCCCCGATGAGGTACGTCTCAGGGTATACGTGTTCAACGTCACCAACCACGACCGGTTCATGCAGGGGCTTGACGAAAAGCTGAACGTGGAAGAGATTGGCCCGATAGTGTACTTGTAAGTACCCCCTTTTTTGTTGGACATGCATGACCCACGGCTGGGCAAAGGCCCCCTCTTCATTCCTTCCAGTGCTCTCTATCTTTAGTCGTTTCTGCTCAATTCTTTTCAAATACTATCACTTCCTCAGCCTATCATGTCGTATTGAGATCACTATTTAGTTTAGCTCTAGTTTTATAATCAAGGGAGGATGTGTATGTATACATGTATATTCCAATTTTAAGAGCCCGTATGACCACGATAACTAGTACTTAGAGCGGTCCTAAATATGATCAATATTAACGAAATACTCACTTTGAAATAAAAACACAGCAAACTTCAGGACTAACTCCAGTCATTATATGTTTCGAAAACACGATTGCTTAAACATTTCTCGATAGAAAAAAATTGCGAAGTTGCCTCCAAATCACCTCAGAATTATATTAAAACAGAAAGTAGGTATTCAAGAAATACAATAAATTAGCTCTTGTAATTTCGGATTATAATTGTATTAAACATAAATCAGTCATCATATGTCTTACTTTTTAAATAACTCTTTAATATTATTTGTAAAACGAAAAAAACCTCAAAAATCAGAAACGCGTAAACCAGCCTCATTGACCCGCCGCGATTCCCTACGCCCCGCATGGTTTGCTGTCTAGCTTCGGCTTGAGTGAATTTGTGTGCGTGGAAGCGGGAGCAAAATTTAGATTATCCACAGCAGGCGCCCGGGCCCTCTTAATATCCTAATAATTTATATAAATTAATAATCAATTTTCAAATTTATATCAAATTTCAATTCAATGACTATATTATTCGTTACTATACATGTCAATAGGATTAGATAATAAATGTCATGTTCAATTTATGTCAAATTCAAGTTCAATAAAACATAAAAATAAAATAAAAACATTTCGATATAAATAATAAATTACATTTTTAAAATTTTAATTTCTCTGTTTGCTTCAATGCTGTAATAGCACTTCTCTAATAATATTGTTTTTAGTTTATCTTTAAATTGTTTTTCGCTAAGTTCTTTCAATTTGTCTGATAAATGATTATATAATTTTGGGCCTAAAATATACACTGTTCTATCATATAAATCCAGGTTAGAATCCTGTTTAGGCAGAATATGTATATTGTTTTTCACAGCACTGGGATGTTGACTTATTTTTTGTTTAAATTTATCAATGTTGTTTTTAACATAAATACATGACTCTAATATATATAACTAGCTTTTGCCCGCGGCTTCGCTCGCGTCCTTTCTTAGCGGATGCCTACGTCATAACATCTACCTGCATGCCAAATTTCAGCCCGATCCGTCCAGTGGTTTGGGCTGTGCGTTGATAGATCACTATGTCAGTCAGTCAGTCAGTCACCTTTGAGTTATATATATTTAGATGAGTGAATTGTTAATATATTTAGTTTTTAGGGTTCCGTACAAAAAATGAAAAAACGGAACCCTTATAGGATCACTCGTGCGTCTGTCTGTCCGTCCGTCTGTCACAGCCAATTTGCTCCGAATCTACTGGACCGAATCAGGTGAAATTTTGTAGAATGTTGTAATCCTATGACCCAAACACATATGTGCAAAGTAAATAAATAGTTTTTTTTTAAATAAGGGTCATTTTCGGGGGACAAATTAGGAAATTTAAAAAAAAGTTTTGCATATCTTAGTGTGTCATATATCAAATGAAAGAGCTCGTTATGAGGATCTCAAATATATTTTTGTTTATATTGTATAATGAATAGTTTTGATTTTATTCATGAAAGAAGACGAAAATTGACCATCCACCCCCCCCCCCCTGATCTCAGAAAACAACTAAGCCTAAAATTTTGAAAAAAATACAAAATAGTTATAGTTCATTGCTTGTATATTACAGGAAAACCTATAATAATTCAATAATTGTACGGTACCCTCTCCATGCGAGTTTAACTCGCTCTTGGCCGGGTTATTTAAAATAAGGAACACAGCTATCTCTTTGTGACCCACCAAACATTGCTCGGATACATTTTGTTGTGTTTTAAAAAGTGGCAGTCAGTAGGTACACATTAGCAGCATGTCCCCAATTTAATATGCCATATTTTAGGTTTGAGGCCACATAGGCATGATAAGCACATATAGCTAGCTGCCTTTTGTGATGTGATACAGTCTTAGTTATTTTCTCAGAACATATACATATACATATTTGCTCAATTTACTAATTAGGTTTTCTATATATGTGGCTCCCATCGTAATTTTTTGTCTAGAGTTACATCCAAAAGTCTGACATGTCGTTTCAAAATAAAATAATTGAAGGAGACTCTTATGTATGTAACTTAGGTAATAAAGGTAAAATAAAGGTAAAGTAAATGTAGTGGTAAAAATACTTCAAAAACTGAAGAAATAGTAAATATATTTGATGATTATTTTACTAACATTCCTTTGGAACTCACTTCTAATGTGAGTTCTAGCGCCCAGCGTGCTGAGGCTTTGCTTAAGAGTAATGTTAGCCCTTGTGATTCTAAATTTAATTTTAAGCATGTTAGCCCTAGCGATATAATAGATGCTTTTAAACAGTTAAATTTAAAAAAATCAGAAGATCACTGGGGCATGTCAGTAGCCGTAGTAAGTCATATTATACACATAATTGCTGCCGATTTAGCTTTCATATTTAACGAATGTATTGATGAAGGCATATTTCCTAACTTAATGAAATGTAGTAAACTAATCCCCTTATTCAAAAAAGGAGAAAAAACAGACCCTGGCAACTACAGACCTATCTCTATTCTGCCAGTTTTGAGTAAGGTGTTCGAAAAGATAATGCTCAATCAAATGCTACTTCACTTTAAGACCAATAATCTTTTCCATAGCCAACAATACGGCTTTACTGCTGGAAAATCGACCACCGATGCAGAAGTAGCACTTATTACTAATATCTACGACGCGTAGGAAAACAGAAATAATGCAATTGGATCATTTTGCGATCTTTCTAAAGCATTTCATTGCGTTGATCATCCAACACTTTTGCTCAAATTTCGTCAATACGGTTTTGATGATAAGTCAATTAAATTAATAGAATCTTACTTAACAGATAGGCTTCAAACTGTTGATATAAACGGCGTAAAATCACACGGGTCTAATGTGAAAATGGGCGTTCCCCAAGGTTCAATTCTAGGACCGTTCCTTTTCTTAGTTTATGTCAATGACTTGCCTTACATGGTTGAGAAAGAGGCTGACATGGTGCTGTTTGCTGATGACACCTCGCTAATATTTAAAATAGATCGACATAACAGTGATGCTAGCGCGGTGAACAGCACCTTATCTTTAATTACTGATTGGTTTTCGGCCAATAACCTCATGTTAAATGCGAACAAGACCCAATGCATTCGATTCTCTCTTCCTAATGTGAATCAAGCCTGCGTTGACATACTAATTAATGGCCAGAAACTCGATCTGGTTGAAAGTACTACCTTTTTAGGAATCACAATTGATTCGAAACTTCAATGGGGCGCTCATATAACTAAACTTTCTAATAGGCTTAGCTCTGCGGCTTACGCTGTTAGGAGAATAAGACAATTGACAGATGTAGCAACTGCTAGACAAGTCTACTTTAGTTACTTTCACAGTCTAATGTCTTACGGGATACTTCTATGGGGGAGTGCAGCCGACATTCAGACTATTTTTCTTTTACAAAAAAGAGCAATTCGTGCTATTTACGGTTTAGGATCGAGAGACTCACTGAGGGAATTATTCAAGGAAATAGGTATACTTACTTTTGCATCGCAATTCATATTTGAAAATATAATGTATGTAAGGAAAAATATTTCCATGTTCAATAAAGTAAGTGATTTTACAGATAGAAATTTACGTAATAAGAATGACTTAGTTAGCCCGTATTACAGGCTGAATACAGTCAGTAAGTCTTTTATGGGGAAGTGTATACTTTTTTATAATAAATTGTCAGAATCGGTCCTTGATATGCCAGACAGAAAATTCAAAGCTTATGTAAAGAAAGTACTTTGTGAGAAGGCTTATTATAGGACCGATGACTATCTTAAAGACAAAAAGGTCTGGCTTGAGCTTGGCGCGGGTCCCTCTTAAAGTTTTGTATACTTAGACATGTCATAATTTAGGTACATTGGTACATACTAAATTTACAAATTGACATTATTTTAAATTTCGTAATTCTTATAATTCAATTTAATTATGACATAATAAACAATGTAATCTCTGTCCATCTATATAACTAATTTAATCTATTATTTTAATTATTAAAATTTTAATCTAAATCTAAGTTTTTAGTTTGTTAGTTGACGTCTTTGGAGAAAACGTGCAGTGCAGTTTGTTGCCGCTTCTTCTGCACTTGCGCCTAGGAAGCGGCGTAAACTTAGCTTTAAGTAACGATTTGACGTCAACATTTGTGCAAAACAAAACAAAGTGACTATTATTAAGAGATATTATAAATATCCTATGATAATAAAGATATTTTGAATTGAATTGAATTGAATTGAATTAGGTCACTCACTTTATAATATTAAATTTAAATAACCTTTGACCAAGCGGCAAAGCCGCAGACAACAGCTAGTGTACTTTAAAAATGTTCAACAACAATGGCTGTGGGATGGGAACCACCATAAACGGCGGTGACGAAGCCATAGTCGTAAGAATCCTCGGCGCAAGGTCGCGAAGATTAGATATGAAGGTAATGTAGGCTAAATATCAAAGTCAAAGTCAAAATCATTTATCTTTGGATATAAAAATTGACAAATGATGAGATCATTTGTCAATTTTGCTTTTGATTTCATAATAGGTAAGTACTCGTAGTAGAGTTATCCAGGGTTAAAAATATTTTTTTTTGTAATGATAAGAGAATACAACGTCACAAAATAATGTCACTTGTCTTGAGTGTTTATATAGGTATCTACAAGTATGTATTTATTATAAAAGATAGTATTGTTTAGTTAGTGTCCCATAATACAAGTTTAAACTTGTTTTGGGGCTAGCTCAATCAGTGTGATTTGTCCTTAGGTAAATATTGATTTGTCTGTTTGTTTGTTTTATATCTATTGTACATGAAATAGTAACATTTAATTAAGTATTGATAGACCAAAATAATTTAAACAATGGTGGACTTTACTTATTTATTATTGATAACTTATTTATTATTGATAACATTATATATTTAATATTTATTTATTATTGATAACATAAATAAATAAATAATAAATTTTATTTATTGATCACATCCATTTTGAACGTGATTTTAGATTTATTAATGCAAAAAAACTGATAGAAACTATGACGGCACGATTTGGGTTTTTATACAAATCCCATAGAAAATATTTGTTTTGACGAAATATCTGTCTTGAATGTTGAAAATAGCGGATTGTTGACGTCAGATCAACAATCCGCTATTTTCCAACAGGAGTAGGGTAGGTAGAAGTAAGGTCCTACCCAGACATTTAAAAGATGGCAGAGAGAAGAGAGGAATGGAGGCATCTCCACTTAACTCCACCGACAAGAGCAAGCTCTTAAGTTAAAGAAGAAGACGTCAGATCACTAATATACTTACAACTAAGTTTAATGAAGAAGAACAAACTGTACTTCAGCATTTTCTACAAACTCAAAGACGTCAACTTACAATTAAATTGATTTTAAAATTAGAATTATGTGGACTGATAATACATTGTTAAAACGAATACTTATGTCATATGATAACATAATAATTAAGAATGTGTCATGCATAAGTAAAAATAATCTATATATATAAAAATGAATGTTTGTTTGTATGTTCTTTATAAAATCGTAAACGGCTTAACCGATTTCGATATTTTTTTTTTTGTTTTATTTCGTTATAGTTCAGGGATGGTTTAGGAAAAAAAAATGGCGTAGCAACGCGCGCAGGGTACAGCTAGTTATAAATAAAATTGATAATAATGTCTATTTGTAAATTTTGGTAGTGTAATATGTGCATATAACTAATATGTACCTACTCCAATTATGACAAGTGTACAAATCTTGAAGAGGGATCGCGCCAAGCTCAAGCCAGACATTTTATCTTTAAGGTAAATAGATAATATCTGGGAAAACCAGTTAAAAATATACCTAGGTCTAGGGGGAAAACCGCATCCTTGTTGATATGACCTACTTACACAAGTATACAAAAATAATTTGTAAAAACAAAAAATAAACTACTTTAATACCGGTGACAGTCACGGAAAAGCGATAAAAGATATACTATCTGTGAACGAGTAAATACGCAACAACTGTTGACTTAGATGACTTATTTAAGGCCGTACCTGAATTTTCCGGGGTCCAGAGCTGCCCCCATTTAAAATAAATTATTTCAAAGAAAACAGAGACATTATTTAAAATTTTGCTACTACCAAGTCCTAGATAACCTTTCAAAGTATTTTATGAACTACTGTTTACAGTTTAAAGTGATAACGTTAAGCTTTACTACGCAGATTTGCGAAAAACGGCCACTTTTGGCTAATGTGCGTAGTAAAGCTAAAGTTCTCATTATAAACTGTAAACAGTAGTTCATAATATACTTTGAAGGGTTATCTAGGACTAGCTGTGCCCGCGACTTCGTTCGCGTGGTTGTCGGAACGTAATGTTATAAAGAATTTTTCAAATCGGACCATTAGTTTCTGAGATTAGCGCGTTTAAACAAACAAACATACAAAAAAACAAACAAACAAACAAACAAACAAACTCTTCCGCTTTATAATATTAGTATAGATTTGATAGTAGCAAAATTTAAAATAATGTCTCGTTTTCTTTGAAATTATTAATTTTAAATGGGGGCAGCACTGGACCCCGGAAAATTTAGGTACGGCCTTAAAGCTATTTTGTCTAAAAACCGAGAAGCGAGAAGGTGGAAAAAGGAATGGAGTTTTACTTTACTTTAACTAATTACGAGTAAGTTTAGGGACTTAACATGGACTGAACTTTAGAGTCCCCTCACCCTAGCTAGAATTTTTCATATACCTAAACATAGTCTTTCTTTTATTTTGAAATGACATGTCAGCTTGCAGCAGTATTTTGTAATTTCAAAGGAAGTTTTTTTTTTTAATCTTTATTGTCCATCAAGTACAAATTGTACAGAACAATAGTTTTCCATATGGTCAAATATGATGTGATACACTATACAGGGTGACTTTTTATCCACCAGCCAAATTTATGAAGCAAGTTCAGTCCATGATACTGAACTCGGTTTCCATAAAAACAATTAACGAGGAACTAAAATGAAAATGGCTTATTATTTTTGCGGGTACTATAAATAATGACTTGGCGACTAATGATATTAGTCGCCAAGTCATTAGGTATTTATAAACAGTGGTCTAACAAGAGGTTAGGTTATGTTAGAACTGCGACCACCCCACGACCGTGCCAAGGTAGATAGGTGCCTTTTCATACTATGATTACAGGAGAAATTAAATTCGCCAACCTATTGTTTTTGCTACCTGCTATAATTTTTTTAAATTCAAATTTATTTGTCGCCGCGTTAAATATATGCCAATAAAATTCGCCGTCCCATACAGATCGGCGCTCAGCCAAACGGATTTTGTATGGGAGGACCAAAAATTTTTATCGATTTTTAATAACTTTTTTATAGAACGTAGTTCAATATCATGGACTGAACTTGCTCAAATAATTTGGCTCGTGTTTAAAAAGTCACCCTGTATTCTCTTTCAAGTTCATATTTTGAATGTGATTACTACTTATATGCCTAGATATACCTATTATATAAAATTTTGACAAAATCTGACATGTCGTTCAAAATAAAAGCTAGACTACATTTGTCGGGTTCCGTACCCAAAGGGTACAAACGGGACCCTATTACTGCGACTCCACTGTCTGTCCGTCTGTCCGTCTGTCACCCTGTCACAGGGCTCTATCTCTTGAACCGTAATAACTAGACACTTGAAATTTTCACCGATTATGTATTGCTGTAGCCGCTATAACAAATATTAATTAAATAAAAAAAAGTTAAAAATTAAGGGGGTCGCCATACAAAAAAACGTGTTTTTTCAGCGTTTTAAAACATTGTACGGAGGTACGGAACCCTTCATGTACGAATCCCACTCGCACTTGCCCGTTTATTATTGGAAAATTTTGATTCTATTTAGGGTAGGGGGAAATCTTAACTCAAAAATTTGGCTGATGGTTAAAATGTCACTCGATATACAAATATGTACCTAATTAACAATTAGAATAGAACTACCACCCACTCAAAGCTCATAAAATATATAACTATAGAACAAAACAACAACATCATTACTGTGAACAAAAAACGGGGAAGTCAAACCAAGTCATCGACAAGTATTTACCCGTAGATCTCCTGCGATAGCTGCTCTCAAATTTAGGGTTCCGTATATAAAGAAAATAAGTACCTATATTGTGCCTTATATATATTGCCGTGTGGTTTTCGGCAGAGTAGATTATGACCACTCCAAGCCTTCTCGTGGATGTCGTGGAAGGCGACTTAGGAAACACAAGCTAAATAAAGCTTATCAATGAGACCGCTCCAACCTCAGCCGTCTGGCCAACGTGGAGAGTGTAAGCCAAATCCTCTGGCTGATATGGTTCTACAGGGGGTCGTGCTCTTGCAGTGGACACTAAAAAATACCTGCTGATGATGTTATAAAGTAAAACACTATGTAGGTATATAATTTAAAGTTAATTTAGAGACCGACCGAACATTCGTTTTCGGTCAAAAATCATGATTTGGTCATATTTTCGTTTTCATTGTTCGTAGGTTTTCAGCCAAAAACCAGCCGAAGCTTCGGCCCTGCCGAAAATCTGAAATTACAATATACAATAAGGAATACATAATTGACCGAGCGAGGGCTATAATTCAAGTTGGGGCGAAAACACATTGTTTGTATGTATTTTAGTCCGCGATAACTGCCGACCCGATGGTCCGATTTTGATGAAATTTGGTAGGCATGTGGAAATATCAATAAAATTTTCAAGTTCGTTGGGCATCAAAATCGGTTTAGTCAAAAATGTCCGCGATTATGTAGCAAACGAAACCATAGCGCGTTCTAACTTTGGATAGCGCCATCTAGGTGTTACTTAAGGAAATATAATCGCAAAGTCTAAGTTCGCGACGAACTACTACTAATTGTATGTACATTATTTTGTACAGAATATTTATGTAGTTCTAATGTACCACTTCTTGCCCAAACGCATAATAAGTAATCATTTCTCTCAATAAAACTAGTAGTTCGCCGCGAACTTAGACCTCGCGATTTTTTATTAACATTTCAAAAACTTCTGAACCGATTTTGATGCCCAACGAACTTGAAAATTCTATTGATATTTCCTACATGCCTACCAAATTTCATCAAAATCGGACCCTCGGTTCGGCAGTTATCGCGGAACAAACATACATACATACAAACAATGTGTTTTCGCCCCAACTTGAATTATAGCCCTCGCTCGCTTCGCTCGCTTGGTCAATTATGGTTCGCTCGCTTGGTAACGTTATGGTTTTTTTTTTGTATTTGTAAGTATGTTACGCGATATCACGGGCGATATCGTCGCCATTTGTAAACCAATGTTGATGATTCTAGTCTTCGAATTCTACTTTAGTCTTTACTATCTTGTTGGTCCAGTTAGTGAAGATATGATGAAGATCCTCAAGCCGTGTGGTTCCGGGTTAGAATAGGACCACTCCATCTCTTCCTGTGGATGTCGTAAGAGGCGCCTAAAGGACTAAGCACAAACATCTCGTGCTACAATTGCATTCCCAAGGAGGGTTAACGTCGGGCGGCGGCCGGTTGTAAAACTTTTCGCACAAATACATTCCCAAAGTGGGTTGACGTCAGCAGGCGGCCGGTCGTAAAACTGTAGCCAAATCATTTAAACTGTTCCGGCTATTTCTTCTCCATTTTGCAAGGTATTTGGCATCCTTGGGTGACCATTGTCATGCATGTTATATTTGGAGAAGAAAAAGCAGGAAAGCGTACCCCGGGCTCCGAAGCAGCTTAGCTGAGGATGCAACCGGAAACGCGCTTAGACGAAAAAGAGATGAAGACCCTCAACGTCCTATAGCATTTCGATAATGAAATAAGTACAGTCAGTGAAGTCAGTTTTTTTTTAATTTTAATTTTTAATCGATTAAAAACGATACGGAACCCACAATCTTTTCTGCATAATACAAAAAGCACAACGCACAAAAAGCTTGCAAACGTGACATAGATGACTTCACGTGACGTAACGTTACAAACAAGTATAAACACATTTTATAAACACGTGCGAATATATTTTTTTTATTTGACGAAGAATTCTGTTCTTTGTCTTCGGCCAGTTTATGCAATGTTTTTATAAGTTATGTGGTTGTTATGCCTATTGATTAGATTGCAAAATTATAAATCAAGGTCTGACAAGTTTCAGATTAAAAATAAACTGTGGTTCTACTACTGTGAGCTCACGATGTTATGTTGTTTTACCCGACTGCGCAAGAAGGAGGGTTATGTTTTTCGAGTTTAGTATTGTATGTCTAGTTTTGTTTATTTTTTTTTCACGCTCTGAGCCTAAATGGCTTGATGGATTTTAGCTAGATTCGTGAGGCGTCGTTAGATTCTTCTAAATTGTCAGTGAGCATAACAAAAATTATAAAAAAGCGCGCCTGGCGCCAAATGATGACTTCAATATTTTTTTAATTTATAAAAAAAAAATTAACTAGAACAAATCTTAAATCTAAATTTAAAACTAAATTAAAAATCTTAATTTTGTTCATGTGGCATGGTGCCTAGAACACTGGCTGCATTCCCACGCTGAATGGCTAGTAGTGCAATACGCTATTTTGCAACAAGTCAAATCAGATACCTACTTTTTTCTTGACGTCAAAAACAAATATTTTTGTACTTGGACCCTACGTAGGTACCAAAAGTTTAGACGCCAAGCGTTGAAAAGCTCAGTTTTAAGAAAATTTTACTTTTTATGGTTCCGTAGTCCACAAGGAACCCTTATAGTTTCGTCATGTCCGTCCGTCCATCCGTCCGTCTGTCCTTCCGGGCTCGTGCTCCGCCGCTACTGCACCGATTGTCACGAAAATTGGTAGAGATATAGATATTGAAGTTCCAAAAGTTGGTGTTTAAAATTATGAAAAAATGATTTTTTTTCAGCCCCCTCCCATACAACAAAAAGTGAATTTAAAAAATTAAATTGGAACTACCCCAATGTGTGGGGTATCGTTGAAAAGTTCTTTTAAAATGCAACAAAAACTGCTTTGGAACTATATAGATTTAACCCCCCAGTCTTGAGATAATCTAATACAAAGTTAAAATTTGAGGTGTCCCCCCACCGTAACTTTTGAAATATTACTAAAATAATTCTGAAGAAATGTGGTATATACTTCAAAGTATGTACTTTCAATTAAAACTTAATCGTAAAATGTTACTTGCTGCTACGGAACCCTTTATGGGCGAGTCCTACTCGCACTTGGCCGCTTTTTTGGAATTAAGATGTTACAAGTAAAATCTTTCAAATGTGAAAAGTTGTTTCCAGACTGATTAGGATATTGCAGGCTTGAATCACCTGATTATCCGAAAAAAAAGATGATTGCGTGCTTCGGAAGGCACGTAAAGCTGTGGGTCCCAAACGCCATCTAGCTTTTGTTTAAACCTATCCTAGGATGGTTCTGCCCCCCTAGCCCCTACCGCCTAACGCGATTGCTTTCGGTACGTCTATGGTTTATTATTATTTAATATTTATTGCACAGTCGCTTTGTGTAAAACCAGTAACCTCGTCAAATCACCTAGGGTAGGGAGCGGACCCCGGGCTCTGAAGCAACACCGCTGAGGATGCAAGCGGGAATACGGGAGGATGATGATGAATTAAATTTACCTTTTGTTCCAGAGAGAAACTGCTCCACTACAACATAGTTTTCAACGAGAACAGCACCATGACGTATACAGCCAAGAGGTTCCCCATCTACCTGCCCAAGCAGAACACCATAGACCTCAACTCTACACTCATCGTGCCTAACTTAGCTCTGCTGGTGAGTGACGACGTAATCTTAAGGCCATACATGAATTTTCCGGGGTCCAGCGCTGCCCCCATTTGAAATAAATTATTTCAAAGGAAACGGAGATATCAATTAAAATGTTGTCTTTGTGAAGCCCTAGATAACCCTTCAAACTATTTTAACTATTGTTTACAGTTTAAAGTGAGAACGTGAAGCTTTTCTTCGCACATTTGCGAAAAACGGCCACTTTTGGCAAATGTGCGAAGAAAAGCTTCACGTTCTCACTTTAAAAAGTTTAAATTGTAAACAGTAATTCATAAAATAGTTTGAAGGGTTATTTAGGGCTTACTTAAACAAAATTTTAAATGATGTTTCCTTTCAAATATTTCATTTCCTCGAAAATTTCATGATCCCCCTAACAGCCTATTTCGATATAAGTATGTTCCTTGGGGTAAATTGATTAGTATCATGGACTGATCCCTTAAAATAGTTTCAGTATATTTTGTTGGACCCTCTAAATGTATCTTAATCATAATATATATATCATAAGTTTAGTGGATACCAGGGCTTGTTAACGATACCAAATTCACACAAAAAGTAACGTTAAATAACTATAATAATAATAACGTTATTTTAATGGTAACGTTATAAGGGGTTTCGATAATACAGTTATAACGTTATCAATTAACGATATAAGTAACAATACTTTTTTTCAATACTTGTAAAATATTATATAAATAGCTCGAGTAGCCTATTAGACAAACTCTCATCAATTTATTCTGTCAAATATCGAAAAGAAGCAGTGTTAACAATACCTTTTACCGTTAATATCGTTGGTAACGTTATCTGAGTATCGGTAAATAGTGGTAAAAATACCGTTACCCAGCATGACGTTACCTTTGCTGATTACGTTAACGCCGTTTGACAGAATTAACGTTACCAGATTTTTAACGGTATTTCAAGCCCTGGTGGATACAACTTTATAAGGATAGGATGCAAGGAGCAAAATTGAGATGAAGTTGTGATATATTTATTTACCTAAGTTAATAAATTATTACTTTTTAGTTGTATAAAAATTATTACATTGCGATCATTTATTGAAATAATTGTTATTACTTAAGTAAGTACATATAATTACTTTATAAATGCAACGCGCACGTTGTGTCAAGGATGAAAGATGCTGTAAATAATAAGTATCCTTACTTTGTCATGGTATAATTGGTGTCAAAAAGGTATGAAACTGCGTTTATTATGGGTGTTAATAATGATATAATGGTAATAATTGTTACATAATGTCACTAATATTCATTAGTAGACCAGACCAGAATCAATCCTAGGCACAGAATACATACTTGTACAAGTATCCTTGCATAGGTTACAAATGCTAGATGGCGTTCGGGACCCACAGCTTTGCATGCCTTCCGAAGCGCGGAATCATCTTTCTTTTCGGACCTGCAACATCCTAATTAGGCTGGAAACAACTTTTCACAAATGTATGTATGCTTCCCAGTGGAACCCACGACCCCCGGATCACAAAGCAAACGCCTTGACTACTAGACTACGGAGGCAGTCCAGGTGTTTATCTATATATGTAATTACAATAAAATAAAGAATAACCCTTTTTAAGGTTCCGAACCCAAAGGGACCCTATTACTGAGACTCCGCTGTCTGTCCGTCTGTCACATGGCTCTATCTCTTGAACCGTAATAGCTAGACACTTGAAATTTTCACCGATTAGGTATGTATTACTGTGGCCGCTATAACAACAAATACTGAAAATAAAAAAAAGTTAAAAATTAAAGGGGGTCGCTATACAAAAAACGTGTTTTTTCAGCGTTTTTAACTAGATCTTTATAATGGCATTAACTAGATATTTTAATTTTTCACAGATTATGTATTACAATGGCCGCTATAACAACAAATACTAAAAATAAAAAAAAGTTAAAAATTATAGGGGGTCGTCATACAAATAACGTGTTCTTTTAGCGTTTTAAAACATTATACGGTGGTACCCGTTTATTCAAATTGTCTTGGGTCTTGGGTGTTTATATTTATCATATAATAAAGTATACTATATTTTATGATAAATATAAACACCCAAGACCCAGGACAATTTATCTATTGTTGAGATAGTATCCCATAACACAAGTTTAAAACTTACTTTGGTCTTTTGGGCTAGCTCAATCTGTGACATTTGTCCCTATTTATTTATTATTTCATTTATTTATTTCACCATCTAAAAAAGACCTAATGTCTTTTTTATTTTCCACTGCAGGAGCACGACCCTCTCTGTACTACCAGAGCCATATTAGCTAGAGCAGTCAAAGGATTTGACATACACTCTCCACGCTGGCCAGACGGGTTGGAGAGGTCTCACTGATGTTTATAAGCTTTGTTTAGCTTGAGTTTCCTAAGTCGCCTTCTACGACATCCACGGGAAGACTTGGAGGGGTCCTATTCTACTCTGCCGGGAACCACACGGCGATGTAGTTAATTAATTTATATATTTTTAATTTAATTAGTTAATTTATATATTTATTTATCTCTTATCTTCCAGGGGATATCCTCCTACCTCCATGACGCGAACTACTTCGTGGTCAGCGGCTTCCGTTTCCTCGCAACCACGCACCAGAGCCAAGTGTTCCTGAAGAAGACCATCTACGAGTACCTTTGGGACTACAGGGAAACCATATTAGATACGTCGAAGAATCTCGCGCCTGGCTTGGTGCCTGTCAACAATATGGGGATGCTGGCCAGGGTAAGGTTAAAGCCGATATACTCGTACATTTGTAGCCAAAACAAGGGGAAGATATATTAGTGTTAGGCTAAGATATAGTTACAACGGCTGAAAATTAAGGGGGATTTAGCGGACAAAACCCCCGCCATAGAAAAAAATATACTTACCTACGGGCTACAGGGTGATGTTGGGTCTGACTGAGGTCGTAACTATATTCAGGGATAGCACTCTTAAAGAAAAATAAAAAATGTATATTCTGTCGTAATTGTATCGTGTTTACTTTCTAATGATATAGTCAGTTGGTTAGCCATATATTAGAAATGTAGGAGAAATAAAAAAATTATAATAACTGCCTTGTTTTCTAACAGTTTTGTGTTCTATTTCTCATTACAAGATGTCAATATAGGTGCAACCTGTAGGTAGGTAATTAGAGAGGATAGTTGCAACGCGAAGGCAAGAAGAAGGTTCGGGGCAAAGCTCTGTAAGGAATAAAATACACATGCGGTAATATACATGCGTTTGTGGTTTCCAGATCTACTCCGACTTCACGGACGAGGTGACGGTGAAGATCGGAGCGCAGTGGGGGCACGAGGGGTTCTTCCAGATCGACCGGTTCAGGGGGGCGCCGCAGCTGCCTGGATACGACCCTGATGTAAGTGATCATCATCATGTCGCATGACTGAAATTCCATTTTCGAATTATTCACATATCCCTCTCATTTTGACTCGTTCCACTTCTATTGCTCATACAGAACGGATTCAGGATTACAAGTTTATAATTTTATACCAGTCTGTAATATACTGTAACTACTTGTACATTATCAGTGAAATAATGAGAAGGCTTATTATAGGACCGATGACTATCTTAAAGATAAAAAGGTCTGGCTTGAGCTTGGCGCGGGTCCTTCTTAAAGGTTTGTATACTTAGACATGTCATAATTTAGGTACATTGGTACATACTAAATTTACAAATTGACATTATTTTAAATTTCGTAATTCTTATAATTCAATTTAATTATGACATAACAAACAAAGTAATCTCAGTCCATCCATATAACTAATTTTAAGTTTGTTAGTTGACGTCTTTGGAGAAAACGTGCAGTGCAGTTTGTTGCCGCTTCTTCTGCACTTGCGCCTAGGCAGTGCCGTAAATAGGGCGGTGTCACCGGTGCCCAGGCACAGGGCGTAGACTTAGGAGGGCGCAAGAACAGCCCACATTAATTAGTTCTTTAAAAAAAATGATTTTTCTTCCAAATTATTCCATGGCCACTTATTTCTGGCGACGTGAGGGAGGGGGGGGGGGGGGTGCAAATAGGTGTCTTTGAGGGCGCAGTTATAGAAGCTCGCACAAGGCGCAGAAAAGGCTATTTACGGCACTGCGCCTAGGAAGCGGCGTAAACTTAGCTAACGACGTCAACATTTGTGCAATACAAAACAAAGTGACTATTATTAAGAGATATTATAAATATCCTATGATAATAAAGATATTTTGTATTTGACTTGATAAATAAGTTATAAATGATTTCTAATTGTTGAGTCTCTAACTGCAATTCATCTGCCTACCTACTTCTCATGTGGGAACTCACCTGACTGCGTCGGAACAGGTTGAGATCCCACAGATGTGCTTGAAACCCTGAAATACCCATGTTACAGGTGTGTCCAGACCGCATCTTCGGATCATCGGAAGGCGTGATGTACCACCAAAGGCTCTCAAAAAGCGACGTGGTCCTCTACTGGCGTAAGACCGTGTGCAAGCTGATGCCGCTATATTTCGACCGTAAGATTCTATTTATTTATTTAATGTAAAACAAAAGGAGTGCTTTTTTCTTGTTGAAATTTTTATTGCTTTCCATTCGAACTTGGATCAGCTGATCGGTCAACTTGTATGGGCCAAAAATTATTCTTCATATTTCGATATGTGTTCCTTGGGGAAACTTATTCAGTATTATTCAGACTATTTTGTTAGACCATGTATAATAGATCTTCTGTCTCTCTCTTATGTCATTGGAAGCTATTAAGGCCATACTTGAATTTTCCTGAGATTCCGGAAACGGAGATATAATTTAAAATTTTGTCTTGATCAAGCCCTAGATAACCCTTCAAACTATTTTATGAACTATTGTTTACAGTTTAAAGTGAGAACGTTAAGCTTTTCTTAGCATTTTTGCCAAAAGTGGCCGTTTTCCGTGAATGTGCGAATTCTTTCAAATATTTTTTTCAAATGGGGGCAGCACTGGATCCCGGAAAATTCATGTATCCTCTTAACATTGGATGTCTCTTCCTTCCAGAGGAGCTGGTGGTGGACAGCGTGCCCGTGTACCGATACAACCTGTCGGAGAGCGTGTACGAGCGGGTGACCAACGAGACGGACTGTTACGACACCGAGCCTTCTCTACCAGCTGGCCTGAGCGACGGCTCCAAGTGCTACTTCAGTGAGGATATGATGATGATGACAAAGAGCTATTATGTAAAATAAGAGACACCACATTCTTCCGTCCCGTTCTATTGTAGCTACCTGCATAAGCCACATTGATTCACATTTTCACCCATTCTCTATAAGTATACAACGTGAAGGGACATACCTGTAATAAATGAAACCACGGGCTATACTGTATCACTAAAGCATAATGAAGTTAGATTTATAACGGACTAGCAGTCCACCCCGGCTGCGCCCGTGGTACACACATAGCCTATGTCACTCGGGAATAGTGTAGCTTTCCAACGGTGAAAGAATTTTTTAAATCGGCCCAGTACTTTTTGAGCCTATTCATTACAAACATACAAACATACAAAAATAGGTACAAATCTTTCCTCTTTATAATATTAGTATAGAAGTATAGATAGTATAGATATGTCCCTTCCACGTTATATACCTAACCTCTGACAGTTTCCGGATATTGACTGGGAGGGCATTCCAAAGCCGTGCTGCTTTGGACTTTTACTATAAAGTAATCATTGTAGAACCCGATCGATATGGAATTTGAAGAAGAAGAAAGAAGTGCGAAGATTTCCGTGAGAATCACCAAGAAAGGTGAATTTAGTTTAAAGATAAGCCGGATCTTAGGGTTAAAAAGTATAGAAAACAGAGTAGTGAGGTAAGTGTCTTTTCCCCCAGATCAGCGAGGAAAAATCTCTTTGTCACGCCTATTTTAATTTCAGATTTCCCGATGGTGGTGTCCTACCCCCACTTCTACAACGGCCAGCCGCCTAAAGACCGCTACGTGACCGGTCTCAAGCCTGACAGGAGCAAGCACAACTCCTACATCATTGTGGAGCCTGTAAGTGGCAACATCATCATCAGGTTTTGTTTAGTCTCCACTGCAGGAGAATGACCCTATGTACTGCCAGAGCCATATATTAGCCAGAGCAGTCAGAGGATTTGGCCTACACTCCACGCTGGCCAGACAGGTTGGAGAGGTCTCACTGATGTTTATAAGCTTTGTTCAGCTTGTGTTTCCTAAGTCGCCATCTACGACATCCACGGAAAGACTTGGAGTGGTCCTATTCTACACTCTGCCGGAACCACACGGCTACAGTAACTGTAACAGCTAGTACTGTAAGTGTAACCTTACCTTTTCCTCTTTTTCGTGGTCAAGGGTCAATTGGTCTCAGTACAGTATGTTTGAAACTAAAAGGTGCTATATATATCTCTGTCACAAGCTCTTTGTACGAAAGAGATAGCAGAATCCGTCGCGTGATGCCATGTTTCTGTCGCACGTAGACTACCTAATTTTCCATTACTTTTTCTATTTGAGCGAGGTTGCCTGGAAGAAATTGCTTAGCGATAAGGCCGCCTTTTGCGCATTTCCTAGTTTTTAAGATAATTATGTCCTGTATTTTTCTTTTGTGCAATAAAGGGTAATGTATTGTATTGTAGAGTTTGGGACAGAGATAAGTATGGCAGAACACGTCGCGTTGTCCCCCGCTTGACACAGCGCACGCCCTTACAAATCTCGATTTTTCTGGCTGAATATAATAAGTATCTATAAGTACCAATTTAAATGTTGTATAGAATAGAATGAATTAGAAGCCGAGAGAAACAGTAAACAACAAACATTTTTGAGTTTTTGGAGACCTACATTTAGGACTGAAATCTTCTTTCTATATATTTCCAGCTCACAGGCACGCCCTTCAGGTCCGTGGCCAGGATGCAGAGCAACCTCCGGGTGCATGACCTGTCTAGATTTAGCCTGCCTTTTAACAAATTCTCCAACCTCGTGCTGCCGATGTTTTGGGCTGAATATGTGAGTTTCTTTCGCCTGACATTTTCATATTTTTGAATGAAAAGTAAAGTGGTCCTACTTTTGAAATGAGTGAGTCACATCTGATTTAAGCACAAGTTAGTCACGCACGATCCGCACTATTGGTTATAATAGGTAAAAATTGCTCGTCTAGTATAATGCCACTCTTTGAAAATAGGCCCCCAGATCCAAACTTTTTTGCAGCAATAGAAATTTTGTAGCTGAAACTTTATGCACGACGAAAAAATTTTAATTTTTTTCTTACACCCTTGTGTTATTGAGTATTATTTATAGATATAGATATTAGAGTATCTCTAAATCGAGTTGGGGGCGAAAACACATTGTTTGTATGTATGTTTGTACCGCGATAACTGCTGAACCGATGGTCCGATTTTGATGTAATTTGGTAGGCATATAGGAAATATCAATAGATTTTTCATGTTCGTTAGGTATCAAAATCAGTTCCGTAGTTTTTGAATTATTCATAAAAATGTCCGCGATTATGTAGCTAACGAAACTATAGCGCGTTCTTACTTTGGATAACGCCATCTAGGTGTTAGTTACGGAATTATAATCGCGAGGTCTAAGTTCGCGGGGAACTACTAGTATTAATGATTCTGATTTCTATAATAGCTCCCTGATGTAAAATCAACCTGTATTTAATCTTCAAGGTGTATTAAAGTATGTTTTATTTCTTTTACAGAATCAAGAGGGACTCCCAGCGCACATCCGAATGACTATATACTTTATGGCCGTAATCCTACCTCCTTTATCGTATACGATGTTAGCTCTAACACTTCTACTAGGCAGCTATCTTTTAGCCAGAAACATCCACAAATATCACATAAAGAGCGAGACGATCAACTCTTTCCTACAATACAAAAGCAAAAGCAATTCGTCAAATAGAAACGTTTTATTTGTTGAAAAAGAGGCCTTTTTAAAGGTGCCTAGTTAACATGGCAAAAGCTCGAATAAATTTAGAATGATTTTACGAAGACTGAATATTTTAGTACCTACATTTGGCATGTGGAATAAGAAAATTACGCCAATTATACGTTTAAGGTAGTTCGTCTCCGTATCTAGACATTTTTCAAACGACATTAAACTATATGTGATGTGGCGCCCCTTCCCGTCTTACTGTTCATACAAATGCTCGTACGTGATTATAGCTTTGTAACAGATCTTTCTTTAAAACTTTCGAACCAATAGGTATTTTGTGCGCTATTTCTAGGTTTCTATTGAAATAAAAAATCAAAATTCGGAGAAACAAATTCAGTATAAGCCTCCAAAAATCTGCATTTTTGCTCAAATTTTACCTAAACTTCGACCGTTCATAAGTAAAAGAAGAAAATATTTTGATATAATCCTCGCAAATGTAATCAAGATTTTAAATGGAAAACATTTATTTCATAAACTTGTAAGGCTTACTGAAATCACGTATTACCTGGAACAAGTTTTGTGAAATTTCCGTACCCTATTTTTCGTACAATGTTATCGCGTTCTCACTCGAAATTGGATTGCGCTGGATGAAACAACAAGCTTTTCGAGACGACGATAGACGGGCCGGGAAGCGTCCTCTTAAGGAGGGGGGGGGGGGGGGGGGGGGGGGGAACGAAGATTGCTTAATTTTGGCAAAAAAAAAAGTAAAATTGGCCCTAAAACATAGCGGCTCGGGGCCTGTGCCAGAGTAAAAGCTCTACACAAAAGTACCAAATTAAATACCGAATCCAAAAATGTAGCCCTTAGAAATTTGCCTTCAATTCTCATTTTTAAATTAAATCTTTTCCATACAAACCTAGTCTAACTTTTATTTTGAAATGACATGTCAGATTTCGGCATTATGGTTTTAATTTCAGAGAAATTGCATAAGTAAGTAGCATATGTCTACGCATAACTAGTTTTCTACCAGTCAAAATATGAACTTAAAGGGTGCCAAAATAGACTATGTTTGTATGGGGAATTCTACTTCTGTCTAGGGTAAGGGGATTAACTGTACCTACAGGAACACTTTATTTTTATTTGCCTTGGGGAAACCTGTTAAGATAGTGTAAGTAATAATAATAAATAAACAAATTATTAGAGCTCGTATTTATCATGGTCTGAATTCATTTTAAAAAAATCGGCTAAAAATGCTGTACGTGTGTAACCTGGACCCTTAGGGTCAGTTCACACCGAGACGCGACGCGACGCGACGTAGCGCGCACGTGAAAGAAATATAGAACTTGTTAACTAGACAAAAAGAGTGAAAGCCCGCTGCGCCTCGCTATGCAGCGCAGCAAAGCGGGCTGTCGCTGAAATCAGTATATTTTTACCTAGTAAACAAGTTCTATATTTCTTCCAAAGTGCGCGCTACGTCGCGTCGCGTCTCGCGTCTCGGTTGGAACTGACCCTGACATTCGATATGACAGACGCATCGTAGGTAGCTACGTATCCGCGTTTCAGTGTCATCACAGAATAAATACCAGTAGTAATGTCAAGCAATATTGAGCGTTACTAAATGATAATAAAGGCTAATGAGTTACGGTCCTGTATTAGATGGAATACTTAAATTGGTATTTACTGACGAATATTACCTCAAAAATATCAAATTAGTTATTTTGTAAGTATCTACCTCTAATCACATCACAACTGATGAAAAATTAAAATGTAAAAATTTTTCATCTTGCAGAATGGAATTAGAATTAAGTACGTAAAAAACGTTACGTCTTACGTAAGAAACGTCATCAGGATAAATAAATTAAAACGTTTATTTAATTTGCGTTATTATATTCTTGTATGAAAATATAGTAAAAGTTTTAATAAATAAATATTATAAGTACCTACATACATAGGTAATGGTACCTATGTATGTAGGTACTTATAATATTTATATATACCCCTATACCCCTTTGACCTTTACCATTTTAAACGGATATTAGAGAGATTAATTATATTTCAAAATAAATGTGCTCCTTTTATATAGCCTTATGAAGTTTTAAGTTTCTCCAACAAACTAAGTACCTAAAAGCAGAACCAAAGTGCCTTTTAAATAATTCAAAGTAAATAAGTATTGTGCCGTGTGGTTCCCGGCAGAGTAGAATCGGACCACTCCAAGTCTTCCCGTAGATGTTATAGATGGCGACTTAGGAAACACAAACTAAACAAAGCTTACCATCAATGAGGCCTCTCCAACCCGTCTGGCCAGCGTGGAGAGTGTAAGCCAAATCCTCTGGCTACTCTGGCTAAGTATCACTCTGGTAGTACAGAGAGGGTCGTGCTCTTACAGTGGGGACTAAAAAATACCTGATGATGAAGTAAGTATTGAAAACAAGCAATTACCTATTTAAAAAAACCGGCCAAGTGCGAGTCGGACCCGCGCACCGAGGGTTCCGTACAAACCTGTAGGTATAATAAGTAAGCTCAAAATGAATAAAAATATTTTTATTAAATGATGTATGTAACGAAATATTTATGCTTTTCGCTATTTTTTTATCTGTGCTATTAAGACGTTGCTTCGTACCAAATTTCAAGATTCTGAGTGAGTTCACGGGAAGTACCCTGTAGGTTTTGATTCCCTTGCGAGTGTCGAAAATTTGCGACATAAACGGCTGTATCTTTTGATTGCGTTAGCTTAGAAGTTTGATTTTTTCACAGCTCCAAAGGACTATGATATGAATTTCAGCTTGATACCTCCACGCGTTCCTGAGAAAAAGGATCTTGACAGACAGACAGACGAACAACAAAGTGATCCTATAAGGGTTCCGTTTTTTCCTTTTGAGGTACCCTAAAAAAAGAACCCGACTGTATTAACCAAACCTAGCATGCAACCGGGAAAACGCTAAGAGAAGCGATGATTATGAATGAATATTTACTTTTACGCGAATAATTCTCTTTGGAAACTTTTGCCTTAATCGTTTGTTGTAGGACTCGTGTCTCTAGATCTCAGCTCATGCTAATTACCCTAGAATATAGAATACTTAGAATATAGTGTATTCTATATTCTAAGCTAATTACTTACTATGCGAGTTCGAAACAGAAATTCTGTGTTCCGTGGGAATAGGTGCTATGCTATAAGTTCAGGGAGCCATGTCAATTTTAATGGAGGCTCTAGCAATATAATCAATCATGTCAAACTACTAATACGGAATCAATTTATTAACCATAATTTTTAGTAACAGTGTTTGGATAACTACGGTAGGCATGGCAGCAGTAGGAAAACTAACCAGCCGTATCAATAGGTGATATTATAAATGATGATAAGTAACATTGTACATAATAGAGAATTAATTTTTTATAAGGTTTAGCGGTACGCCAGTGCTCCACAAATCAAATGAAAATCAAATTTTGCTTAGGTACCTACTAATATAGTTATCTATTGACAAAAGGATAACTTGATTTTCATTGTCGTTAGAAACTACTATTAAAATTATTGTGTAGGTAAACAACTAAAGTATTTTGTCTAAAAAAGCCACTTTAAGCGGAATCGATTATAAAACTAAAGAAGTACACGTTTCATAACAATACCTCAACGACTAATTAATCAAACATAATCAAAAAATTCGACTGGTTTTTGAGAAAATAATTTATTTTAAATGGGCAGCACTGGCGTCCGTGTACAGCCTTAATATTAGCATAATTTGGGGGTAGTTTGTAGCTGTGATCGTTCCTAAAGTATATACTTGTTATTGAAAATTGCTCATTTTTAGTTTAAGATGTATATTTTTATAGAAATAAATTGTTTTTTTAATTGATATATGTTTAATTGAATAATACCCGAAAATGCGTGCACGCCACATGGTAACGCGCCAATACCTAATTATGTATTTTGAATATCTTACATTTTGGGTGGCGAATGGGTCTTGCCTGACATTAGGCAAGGGTTCAACATCCGTGCCGATTATGCTAGCAATCCTTACTTCTAACAGTGTTAAATTAAAAGGGTTGCTAGGTCCTTCTCCAGTCATGGGCAGCATTTATATAATACCAATTTATTCGGCTAAAATTTCCAATATGGACCGTCGATTTAAGGGGCGGGAGGGGTGCTACCCCACCCCCCCGTGCCATCCCACCCCGCGGAGCCCCAGGGTTACGGACATAGGGTCGGATCTTAAAACGAGACCCCTTTTTTGAGGTTAAAAAGAGGGTGGGGTTAGCTGCCGGTAATGAGTCTATAACAATTATACAGGCTGACTTTTGACAAATAATGACACCTGCTATATAATGTGTTATCTCTTCATACATTTTGGGCCCTCATTGTTGCACTACGTGTCGTATTCTTAGTATTTTTACGTCATTAGTAGGAAAAAATCCTTAGATTACAAAAAGATTTTTTATTTTATTTTATGGACGTTTGTACACTATATAAAAAAGTATTTTACTTTTTCTACATTGGGAAATAGCAGTGACGCTATCTGGCAACAATGGCAACTCGATGGGTAATGCATCTTTTACGAAGCGTTTTGTTCACTAAAGATGTTCACTGAAATATTTTTTTTTACAATACGATAAAAAGTGTATGGTATAAAATCTCATAAAAATATAATAAAAACAAATCAACAACTTCTCATCTTGCTTCATGCATTTATTTAAAGTGATTTGCTGTCAAGAGGTTTGGTGACAGACAGTAAAACAAAACGCGATTGACAAATGAAATGAATGATTCATATTGTATAGGAAACTAAAGCTTCAACATAAGTTCAAACCAGTGGCGCCATCTGGTAGCAAGGTTTCGCAACACCAAAGGAATAAAAGAACTTGGCCTTGAACTCGCGATCTCGGTTCTAATACGACCACGTTCTAAACAACTGAGCTTTTAAATGATTAGCCTCGCATGTCGAATTTCTCCACCATTTGATATTCATATTCTATAACACGCATTAAGAGTTAGGTCAGAACTTGTTGACTAGATGGCGTTTTATTGAATTTGTTTATCAAAATTCTGCTATGTTCTAAGTTTCATAGGCATGGAATGATTAATGACATCTCGTTCGTTCAGTAAGTATGGCGGTATAAAAAATGGATTATCATATGGGAAATTATAAAAAACATTAGTACTTATAGAAAACGTAAGGATTTTGTAGTTTTTTAATTGTAAAATATGTTTTTATAAAATATTATTACCAATTATAGGGCTATGCTTGTTTAAATTAATTTTAGGCCGCTGTACACATTTTGCGACATGACACTGCAACAAAGAAGGCCCAAATGAGAACAGACTCTTTTGGAGCAAGTTCAGTCCATGATACTGAACTTTTACTGAACTGAACTTCCTATAAAAAAAGTTATTAAAATACGATAAAAAAAATTTGTCCTCCCTGTGTTTGTTTGGTTTTCAATTTGACAGTTAAAAAATAAAAAAACAAATTGTCATATGTTGTTAATAGAGGGCGCTGCACAGAATACATATGTCAATGTCACTCAATGTTGAATAGAAATCGTGGTCTAAAAACATCGCTATCAAAACAGGAGTGCTATTTTACATTGAGGGAATCAGCAAAATCCAAAACTCGTAATTTACCAACTCATTTTCTCTTTAAAAATGTACTTTTTTTGCTCTTTGAGTGGTCAAGTCAAGACGCCTCGTTCAAATCCATCGCGTATGGTACGACCATTTTAAAAAAGGCGCGTGTTTGGAAACTTTAGCGACAATCATTCGTTATGTGACTACCGATTTCAAAAATAGAACTCCTGACCAAAGAAAGACTGACAAGTACAACCAACGGACGAATTTTTTTGACATATGTTCAGAATGTAGCGCCATCTATTGGCGTCATAAAAACCTTTTTTTTTCTCGGAAAAGCCCTCATTACTTTGCCGTTTCCTTACAAATAATTTATTTCAAATGGGGGCAGCACTGGACTCCGTGTATCGTCTTGCACACAAGACAGTTAAGACAACACAACAAGTGTCGAAGCACAAAGTATATAGGTATGGATGTGTCGAAGTGCCGCCAACTACTGCTTTCAATGTTGTAATGTAATGTAAACGTAAAATCGATGGTCGGTTGTACTTAAATCACAGTGATTTATAAAGGGTCCATATTGGCTCACATAAAATTCTAAATCCTATTCTTTAACTTACTGCCGATTTGTGTTCTTAATAATCACTTTATAATTTAATTTTTTATACTTTTTTTATACATTTTTATTTCTACCAAACCAACGGAGCTCAATAACATCTCAATAATAGTTAGTGATCATACTCGTATTTTATAAATTAATACTGTTATTGTACTATAATAACAATAAAAAGTTTTAAATTTTGTTTTTCAGAACTTTTTTCTTCGTAACATTCAATGATCATATTGATTTAATTAATATGTTAGACGATGCATGGAATGGAGTCTAGTGCTGCCCCCATTTGAAATAAATTATTTGAAAGAAAAAGTTAAAAAAGTTTCCTTTCAAATAATTTATTTCAAATGGGGGCAGCACTGGACTCCAATGGTATGTGACAAGCTTTCAGTTTGCCTCAAATACCTACCCAAAAATTGGTGCCAGTGCCAGCTCTTGGACCAGAAGCTCCGGGGTCCCTTGAAGCAATCAAAGACCGACATCAACCTTTGATTGTAATTTGTAACTTGTTATAAAAGAAAGAATCTAAAGGACTTGTAGGTATGCAGAGCCGTAAAATTATTCTATAAAAAAATCAATCAAATGCAAGGCAAGCAAGAACAAAACGCAAATACAAATGGCAAAAAAATAAATGTCTGTTTTCGATCGTTTTCGCGGGTGTCAGCAAAAAAGTTAGATAAGTTCATCTTACACTTCAATCAGCATTTTTAAACATAAGTACTTTGTAAAAGATGTAATATAGATAACCAGAAGCCAGATATCATGAATTCGAGTAAGAAGGACAACAACGGTTGGATTTTGTGTCCGTCCAAAAGTTTCCCTGGCAAATTTTATTACTTCAACGTCGTGAATGGTGAGGCAGCTTGGAGCTTGAACGACACCGATGTAAGTACCTCCCTGTTACAATATTTGTCCAAACAAAATACAAACTTTCGCACAATACTGAAAAGTTTTGCTTGCTGGCTGTCATTCATTATAATGGTGGTAGAACGCACTCGCAGGCTTTGAAGTTTGCGATAACTTGAAAAAATTACTGAAAAGCTCCTTTTCAGACATTAAGTCCCTGCTGATTGTATTAGGCATCGACAGAAGCATCTGAGACTCAAAAGTAAATTGTTCTGATAGCAAATCTCAAAAGCTATATTTAATCCATTCAGTTTTCGATGCTGTGATTCTAAATAGCACTATAGCACGACTCCAGCCAGCTTGTCGTAAAAAGGTGTATTATTTCGTCTTGCGGCCCTAGGCTATGTCTACCCTGTTAGGGATGAAGACGTGATAGGTGCATCTATCTGTATTCCTTATTTTGGAATATCTTAGTCAAAAAATAGGGTTTGTTCAGATTGGTATTAGATTCTTAGGGAGAGGCATCTAGAGGCTTCTCCTGCATAGATAAAGACAAGACAAAACTTCTTTATTGCACCAACTGAGTAAAAACAATAATCAAAAGTAATTTAAAATAAAGTAGGTACAAAGGCAGGCAGGATCTATAAAAGGTTTATAGATTGTAAAAGCTGGTGGAATAAATGGGCTTTCACTACTATTTCCCTTCTTAGTTACCCATTTATAGTATGTTTTTCCCTACAGCAAAAGTCGTTAAGGAAAGATAATGTTTTACAAGAAGCAGATAAATTCCATTCATATCCTGAGCCTTCCAGTCCACCAGAAGAGTTCCCGACCAGCTTTGGCCTCAACATACAAAGGACAGTCCCCAATACACCCAGAAAGACATTTGCAAACATTCCACAAATGTTCGGCCAAGACACATTTCCTAAATATGTTTCAAATGTCGACCCATACATGCAAAACGTTATATGGACACCAATACAACTGCCAATGTTTGCCAAACCGAGGCAAGACCAAGTCACACAAACTTGGGAGCCAGAGAGAGGTATAGTCGTCCAAACTTGTAATATTCCGTTATCCAAAAGGTTTGTTAATTACGAGGAACCAAAAACTGCTTTTGTTTTTGGTTCTAGAGCTGAATGGAGCCAGAATAAATATGAACAACCAGTGAAAATGAATCATTTTGCCTTTAATCAAACTGACAGAAGTATGACCAACTCTCAAATGTTTGGTCCAATGTCTCAATATGGCCATAATACGAATCAATCAAATTATACAGTTTCAAATGTATTTTATAATAACGATGTATCTAATAAAGTTAAGACTAATCTTCAATTATTTGACCCAAAGGCATTCAACCAAAATTCTCAGTTGATAAAAACATTTGGAAGGCAAAGATCTCAATCAGAATCTGATAAGAAAGTTGATGATACATTTGATCATCAAACTTTTGGGGTATCCAGTACCCAAACATTTGAGCAATTAGCCCAGTCCAGTAAAACCTCATATGACTATCCAATAAAAAAAAATGGAAAACAAGGAACGCTTTTTGAATCAGACAGTATAATTTTTGAAAAACCCTCTTGTAATTCAAAATCTCTTACTACCAGTAATAAAGCTCTCAATGCTATACAACAGAATGTTGTATCTTCAAAATCAGAAGATCAACCTAAAAGTAGCTTTGTTTTGCGAAAATCGCTCTTCAATCCAAGTTCTAAGGTTCAAAGTATATATTCTCAGACAAAAAGTACTGGCTTGATTGAAAAAGAAAAAAGAAAAGATTCTCTATGGTGTAATGGGGATAAAAAAGAAAATAAAATACATTCCTTATTGGGAAATCAGCATAATCTTAATGGAAATGAGCAAGAAAAAGATGATTCATTGGATAAATTGGACAAAACTGATTTAAGATACATTTTGGAAGTTAAGCGGAGGAAGTCAATTGATTTGGGAACTTTGGAAACCTGTTTAATTGGTATGTATTTTTTTTATTGTAGTACACTTCTATCCATAAAGTACAGTCAGAAAGAATTATAAATGAAGCAATCGAGATTTTTCGGACCATGGCAAGTAGTCCTTAGTCTGCCTAATAGCTATGTACTACTAGCACAGAATAAATACTAGGTATTTATTTATTTATTTAATACATTGCATGGCACATGAATAATTCAATACAAAATATAGTTACATATTTAGTGAAACATCACATGCACCTTGTCAGGTACTAGTCTACTAGTATGTATTGGCTACATGTTGGAAGTTTGGTATATATACTTACATTTCAAACTAAAATGTACAGTGCATGCAAGCAAAGAAAGGCCAGGTACAATTTCTGAATTAACATTAGATTCTTAATAGGGTGTCATCTTCATCGAGCATTTTTTTTGGTCAAATTGTTATTCCTGAATAAATAAATAAATAACAATAAATGATCACTTAACCACGCTAATCAGACGTAAATTAAGAAAGGTGTTCTTTGTTAACTGTTCTATAATTTATGTTCTTACATCTACCATACTAGACAGTCCAAATGGTGTAAAGCGCGCCGGGTTACGGGTCCATTCAGACTAGGCGGGAAAACTCTCGCGCATGTTCGAGCATGTTCTTGGCAGCCATTCATACTTACTTAGCGCAAATAGCTCGCAGATGCTCGAACAGTTTCGCACTCGCACATGCTTGATGGAACAAATGAGGTTATTTAAAGAAAAAAGACAAGCTCGAGCAGTCCCGCGAATGCTCGAACCCTCTCGCGGATGTTGACTTTATGTACTCATTTGGTGACTTTTCCCCCCCAAGCATTCTGTTTTATATGTTTATCAGCATATATTATTAGTTGCGACATTATATAAACATTCGTATAGCTGAACTAGGTCTCAGTATAAATTTTTTGTCATCCATAATGTCTCGTTGCGTTTGTTCGCTGGCTCTGTCAGACCGCTACTTAGTTGCCAACAAGTCAAAACAAATATTTTCTATGGGATTTCTATGAATAACGCACGGCGTGAAGTCATAGTTTCTTGGAGTCAAATAGCGCTTTTAATATCAGTTTTTCGGCATTAATAAATCTACAATCACGATCAAAATGGATATGATGAATGACAAGTGACATTATATTTTTGTGATATTTTATTCTCGTATCATTCCAAAATAATTTATTTTTGACCCTGGATACTACCCTAATGCGTCTGTGGCAGAGCGCGCCTGCTCAAAATACCCGCGCTGTCACGCGCGCGTTCTTTTATGTTCGAGAAGTCGCGCGTGTGCTCGCGTAGATGCCGAGAGGATGTTGGAACATGCGCTGCTCTCTTCTTCTTCCTCTAAGCGCGTTCCTGGTTGTATCCTTAGCTGTGCTGCTTCGGAGCCCGGGGTGCGCTTTCCCGCTTTTTCTTCTCCAAATATAACATGCACGCCAATGGTCACCTAAAGATGCCAAAGACCTTACGAAGTGGAGAAGAAATTTCCGGAACAGTTAAAATGATTCGGCTGTAATTTTACGACCGGCCGCCTGCCTGACGTCAACCCTCTGTGGGAATATATTTGTGCCAGAAATTTTACAACCGGCCGCCGCCCGACGTTAACCCTCCTTGGGAATGCAATTGTAATACAAGATGTTGTTCTTTAGTCGCCTCTTACAACATCCACAGGAAGAGATGGAGTAGTCCTATTCTGACCCGGAACCATACGGGGAAGCGCTGCAATCTTTTCGATAAGGTTTTATTTTTACATACTATGTTCAGCTTTGTCTCAATGGAATAAGGTTGATATATTACTACTTAAAAAGTGCTCGAGCACACTTTCGGCCTAGTCTGAATTGACCCTAAGCAACATAGGCTCTTTCAAAGACGCGGTTTATAATGAGAACGTTAAGCTTTACTACTCACATTTGCCAAAAGTGGCCATTTTTCGCATTATAAACTGTAAACAGTAGTTCATAAAATACTTTGAAGGGTTATCTAGGATTTGATAGTAGCAAAATTTTAAATAATGTCTCCGTTTTCTTTGAACCGATTTATTTTAAATGGGGGCAGCACTGGACTCCGGAAAATTTAGGTATGGCCTTAAACTGATCTTTAACATTCACGCGTTACGATTTTATAAACATTAATATGTTTCATTAGCATTCAAGGCGTTTTAGTGATTTAAAAACAGTGACTCGAAATGTAAACTCTCAGAAAAATGGCCATGGCCGATTGTGATGGCGTGAAATTTTAGTTTTGTTTTTATAACGTATTTCTTATTAATTACTATGAATCATATATACTAAATCATTTGTTTTAGTTAGATTATAACTATTAGTTATAGAAAAATGCATTAGAGTATTAATTTAGTTTTACGCCGATGACGCCGAAACAAAGCTCGGCGGCGGCGGCGTGGCTAAAATTTGTGGCGGCGCGCGCCACGCCGACCGGCGCACACGTCTACTGCAGAGAAAGAAACTATTTCTCTCTCTCTCATCTCAGCGTATTCCCAGTTGCGTCCTCAGCTGTAATGCTGCGAAGCCTGGGGTCCGCTTTCCGGCTTTTTCTTCTCCACACATAGAGAAATCACTATCACTACATAGTATAAAACAAAGTCGCTTCCCGCTGTCTGTCCCTATGTATGCTTAGATCTTTAAAACTACGCAACGGATTTTGATGCGGTTTTTTTAAATAGATAAAGTGATTCATGAGAAAGGTTTATGTATAATACATACCCGTGCGAAGCCGGGGCGGGCCGCTAGTTATTTATAATATAATTATTAAATTAATTTTATTAATTAATATTATATTGATAATGTGATAATTATATTAATAATATTTTTGCGTTTTTAGGAAATAAAGATAAAATTCGCGGATCAAACATTATGCAGAAAGAAACTACAAAGAAAAAAGTGACGTTTGATTTGGACAGTGATCCTCAAGAATGCAATGATGAGGTATGTTTTAGCCACGCATGTCCTACTGCTGGGAAAAGACCTCCCTTCTTTCCTTCCAGTAATACAAATATTTTTATTTATAATAAGTAATTCCTTCCAGTAAAATATAATATAATATTCAAAGATTTAAAAGTTTTCATCCACTAATTTACGATGTAGTCAATGTCTACACAATATAAAAATATGTCTAAAATATCCACGATATAATTATCTAGAATGATAATCAGTGGTCGGATAATCGGATGCATATTTACCTAAAGTTGAGATGTTGGCAGTTATGGAGTGCACTTTTGTATCTGAAAAATCTCGGGATTCCGGAATCGACAAAATTTTAAGTTTTTTACTTACGTTCAGGTGTTGGCTAATATGGAATGCACTTTTGTATCGATTGTAAAAATCTCGCGATTCTGATCAAATTTAATGCTTTTTAACTATGGAATCGGATGCCGGCTAGTTTTGTAAAGCAGGTTACCAAACCAGTATAGATGTCATGTCATGATGAGTAATTTTCTTTCTTCTCTCCACATAGCGACAAACAACTTGGTGTCTTGAGTTTCGTTAAAACATGTTTATGTGTAGTACTGCGAAACTAATAAGCATTTCGTAATGAGTGCGAGTGAGACGGCAAAATATATACCTGCTTGTGTGCAGGTAGTGACCCGAAAGTAGTTCCTTTTGTTCATTTAATGACATTCGTCGCTTCCAAACCATAGTGATAATAATAATATAATAAATAATAATATATTTATTTGCTGTAAAAGTGGTTACAATAGTTGTTTATTACAATTTTGACTAGACAGTGAAGATAAGTTGTAATATTTACGGAGGATATAGTATACTTAATTTATTTAAAAAAAACTTTTGTTATGTTTTGTATTTTGTAATTGTATGCAATAAAGTATTATTGTATTGTATTTTTTTTTTTTAAATACACGAATAATTATGTAATCCCGGAGTCTCGTGTTTTTTTAAAAAATGAAAACCACATGATATGAAAGTCATTTCGAATTTTCTGTAATCCCTGGATTTATATTTTAAGAAGCCGCTTTCCCAGCCAAAAATTAATTAAAATTAACGTCCGATTAGTTTGGCATTCCCGAATTTTTTGAATCCTGGAATTTGAATTTAAAAAATATGTTTTAAGAAGCCGCTTCCATAATTTCGTAGCCAAAAATTTACTTTAGCTAAATATGCATCCGATTTTCCGACCACTGATGATAATGTAACACTTTTCTAAAAATGAGACTTATTGATAATCTTTAAAAATGTTTGATTGTCGGAGCGAGACAGCCAACTAAGTGTAGAATGCCTTTTATGTCTTTAGGGTTGGATCTCATCTGTCAGCACGGAACAGCACTTTCCTACGCTGCTATCCTTTTCTGACGCTCAGAACAGTAATTTGCTAGAGCGAGAGAGAGTAGAGAGTAGAGGGTTGCGTACCCAAAGGGTGCAAACGGGACCCCCGTTTGCACCCTTTGGGTACGGAACCCTGAAAAGACCTGATGATGATGTATTCTTTACAGCAGCTACAACATATCACCATCCACAGTCTGCGTCGTCTGGCGGACCATGTCCCCCAGGTGTGGTACATAGCGGTGGACACGAGCGTCCTGATTGAGGACATGGAGTTTGTCGACAAGTTTGTGCAACTGGGTGAGTTTGTTGTTTTTTCGCAACGCGGGCAAAATAAACTGACTTAAGGCTTGAAACTACGTCAAACGGTCGCCCCTGTCGGGTTCAGTCCGTCTCTGTCTCAAACGGGTGTACTTTCTTATACAGACAAAAGTTTAATAGATTTTCGTTATTTATAAAAAAAGATTATCATGTCATAGATTAATCAATATGTAGGTTACTCAGTATAAAGAATTTCTAATAATAGATTTTCGTTGCACAGAAAATCAATAATTAGAATGTTTGTAATGAATAATTTGAAACCATAGAATTTTATTACAAATAACATCATAATATCAAATTAAATATTATTATTTTTAATAAGTTTAGTTAATATAATATTTATAACCTATAAGTTTGCCCTATTCTAGTAAAATGGATAAGACTTTTATAATGTATTCTAACTTATTATATGGTATTTAATTTGATTAAACAATGTTTTCACTTAATACTTCCTTAAATAATAATTTTCAGTATAATAAAATTCCATGAAAGATTATACCGAACAAACAATATTCTTTAAAGAAATATTCTACTGTTTGATTAGTTTGTTAAATGAAAATATGAGATTCTAAAATTCATTGAACTGTGTTTCTATAAATTGTGTTTCATTCAAGTTTCATTCAAATAGTCTTTAAAACAATAATATTTGAAATATAATTTAAGAATAAAATATTCTATGAAAAATTTTTTGAAACAAGGGGCACCCGTCTTAAACCCTTCGTGCGATAGAGATAGCTGAAACCGTCGCGGGTCACGTATCTCTGTCACACATATAGTTTGTGACAGAGACGTCCGTCTCTGTCACAAACTCTATGAACCCGTCCGGGGCGAACGCTTGACGTAGTTTCAAGCCTAAGAGTGTTACAGTAGACTTTTATATGTAAACTTCTTCTTCGTCTAAGCGCATTCCCGGTTGCATCCTCAGCTGTGCTGCTTCAGAGCCCGGGGTGCGCTTTCCCGCTTTTTCTTCTCCAGATATAATATGCATGTCAATGGTCATCCAAGGATGCCAAAGACCTTGCAAAATGGAGAAGAAATAGCCGGAACACTTTAAATGATTTGGCTATAGTTTTACAACCGGCCGCCTGCCTGACGTCAACCCTCCTTGGGAATGCAATTGTAGCACTAGATGTTTGTGCTTAGTCCTTTAGTCGCCTCTTACGACATCCACAGGAAGAGATGGAGTGGTCCTATTCTAACCCAGAACCACACGGGTAGTTATTACTATACTATTTGAAGTATTACTATATTATTTTAGTTATAATATACTATTTGAAGGAATCCTAACTAGAAAATCGGATGATGTAATCGCAGTTAGGACTGATTGGATCCGATTTTATATGTAAACATACAAGTATATTTTTTATTTTGAAATGGCATGTCAGATTTTGGCAGTACATATTATGTAATTTCAAAGAAATTGCATATATCTAGGCATGTAACTATTTAATTTATTTTATTTTATTAACTAGTTTTACTATGCAACGTGGAAGGGAAATACCCGTAATAAATCGAACCACGGTCTATACTAGATCATTTTAGAATAATGAAATTAAAATAACAGCCAAAAAACAAAAAATATCGGCATTTCCATACAAAAGGGTGCGGCCGCCCGGGCGATTTGTATGGGAATGTCGAATTTCTTTTTGTTTTTTTTTTACTTTTATTTTAATTTCATTATACTTTAGTGATCTAGTATAGCCCGTGATTCAATTTATTACGGGTATGTATGTCCCTTCCACTTTGAGGGTGTAGAAGTTTTCCATACTGATGGTCAAATATGTTTCAAGGTCATATTTCTCTTACAAAGTCATATTTGGACTGTGAAAACTAGTTATATGCCTAGACATAATATGCAATTTCTTTGAAATTACCATGGCATGTCATTTCAAAATAAAAGCACAGAGTACAATAAGAGTATACAGAACGGAATATTCTAAGGTACGCGCAATATGCGTCCCCGTTCCCCGCCCCCGCACCTCTCCCCCGTTCTTGTGCGCCAACTTGCGCCATGCAGTGTATGTTCGCCCGCTCTCCGCTCTCCCGTAATATGTATTATGTTACCAATGCCGATCTCATGACAAAGCCTATCCCTGTGATAAAACAGCACAACCCCACCAGGTTTGGGCTCAATTTTTAAGTCTTAAGGAGAACTTTTCATTGTTTAAGATAAAATCTCGTTTTAAAAAAAAAATATTAATAAGTACGTAAATAGATGTTGATGTTGAATCAGATCTATCTCATAACCAAAGAAATTGTATACAATCTAGAATGCTTACGAAGTGGCAAAGCCGTTCCCAAAAAATATACCTAAAGTTATACCTCCCCTCCCCTGCTACTTTATTGCATTGACAGTTTGCGGGAAAGGGACGCCTATAACTTTAGGTACATACATTTTTGGGAACGTTAGGTATTTAAGCATTATGAAAATATGAGCTTTATGTGCGTGGCATTAAGTTTTATTCTAGATTTCTATTATAAATTATTTGCTCATAACATAACCATTCGACTAAACTTCCTACAAAAGAAGAAACAGACATATATTGATCAGATTTTAAAAATATAAAGAAACAACGACCAGCGCCACGCTAAGTTCCAAAATCCAAACTAGATGTCGCTACTAGTAAACATTGGAATTCTAAAACTCGCTATGGTAATTTTTTCATCGAGACTGACCTACCCAGGGCGATTTCGTCAAAGCATACTTACCTGGCGTAGGGGACACCTTGATCAAGAAGGCGGTTCCCCCAGGGCGAGGCCCTCCCATTGCACTGCGGTTGGGTTGACCCCTGCGATTATCCCTAATGTGGATAACTCGGACGCGTTATTTTTGGTAGTGGGGACTGCGTACGCGCTGTCCCCCTCATAATCATAATATATTATATTAAATAAGGAAGGAGCCGAAGGAGGGATGTCAACTGGGTTAATAGGGATGATGACTGGGTCAGAAAAGTATTATTCTAATTAATCCGTTAATTAGATTAACCAAAAATAATGTACCCATGGTTTTCAGTTTGTCAAAAAGTAAAAATTCACAAAGACAGAGTGTCAAAGTTCCAGGGTGGGGGCTTGTGACGTCGCCGATGTGTAAAAATCGTACGAAAGCGTGACGTCATGCGAAGTTTATTTGCGCTATATCTTCGTTATTTATTGTTTCTCAGAGAAAAGAAAAAATACATGTACAATATTTTTAATAATCTAACCGACGGGCCAAAAATATTTTTTCAGTCATCATGCGTATTGATAAGAAAATTAGTCACAAAATAATGTCGCTTGTCCTTGTCATTGATCACGTCCATTTAGAATGTGATTTGCAGAAAAACTGATATTCAGACCGCCATTTGACTCCAAGAAACTATGACGTCACAGGCCGATGTTTCTTACATATCCCATAGAAAATGTTTCTTTTGATGTTAAGAAAAGTAGTAGTAGTACAGAGTAATAATACACTACGTAGTAAAATATGATTTGACTTGTAAGAAACTAGCGGATTATATTTCTCTAACATTATATTTTTGTAAAAGTATTATATTTTTACAAGCTTTTATTTAGCTTGCCCTGTTTGTTTGTGTCAAATCTTGCAAGTTAATTTTGAGCCACTTCCCGTTTTTTCACTGATGTACCTAAATCAGATGACAATGCAATATTAATACATCAAGAATCTAGCTGATCTGATGATCTTGATTAGTACTTAATACACAATAAAAGCTTGTTGGAAAAAAGGAAAATTATTTATTTTATAGATTTATGTTCACGGAAAATGTATACAGTGAATACATAAAATGAAATTTACAATACAACACCCTTTATTGCACAAAAATAAAAAACAGAACATAATTATCTTAAAAACTAGGAAATGCGCAAAAATACTAACTACTAACTCTCAAAAGAGATCCCTTCTAATATGGAAAAATATATTTAAAAACTACTTAGTTGACCCGGCGAACTTCGTTCCGCCCGATTATCTCTTTAGAAACCATCTGGACTAGCATGTTGAATTTGCAATCAATCAATCACGGTTACTTTTAAAACACCGGCAACAATTTTGGAGCAAAAAGGGCAATTCGTCCCATTTGCGTCTGACACATTGAAATAATCATAATTATTGGTGGAGGGGGCGACCATTTGACCATTATTTCATTATTATTTCATTTTAATGTATTTACTACACGAAAATATTTCATTCAAAGCCAATGAAAAGTCAGCGTGTATACAGGCTGACTTTTAAACCACCAGCCAAATTTTTGGAGCAAGTTCAGTCCATGATACTGATTTACTTTCCATAAAAACAATAATAGATAACTAAATTTTTTACAAAAAACAACTACCGACTTCAATTTTAGGACTTTATTCCATATCTCCAAAGTCCTTCATCATATCTTCACCAAATTAAAATGGGACCAACTTAGTAGTAAAGGCTTTGAAATAAAAAAAAAATGGGCAAGTGCGAGTCAGACTCGTACATGAAGGGTTCCGTACCTCCGTACAATGTTTTAAAACGCTGAAGAAACACGTTTCTTGTATGACGACTCCCTTTAATTATCAATTTTTTTTTTATTTTTAGTATTTGTTATAGCGGCCATAGTAATACATAATCGGTGAAAATTTCAAGTGTCTAGCTATTACGGTTCAAGAGATAGAGCCCTGTGACAGACGGACAGACAGCGGAGTCTCAGTAATAGGGTCCCGTTTGCACCCTTCGGGTACGGAACCCTAAAAAAGACAACATACATTAAAATATATATATACAGTCGTATTGATAACCTCCTCCTTTTTTGAAGTCGGTTAAAAATCTATAAAAAAAATTCGTTTTCCCATACAAAATCCATTTGGCTGAGCGCTGATTTGTAGTTCAGTATCATTGACTGAACTTGCTCCAAAAATGTTGCCGGTGTTTCAATAGTAATAGAATTCATGGTTTTGTAAGTACCTACTAGTAGTTCTCCGAGAACTTAGACCACGCGATTATTATTCGCGTTTTTATTGATATCTCAAAAACTACTGAACCAATTTTGATGTCCAACGAACTTGAAAATTCTATTGATATTTCCTACATGCCTACCAAATTTCATTAAAATTTAACCATCGGTTCGGCAGTTATCGCGGTACAAACATACATACATACATACATACATACATACAAACAATGTGTTTTCGCCCCCAACTTCATTCTAAGTCTAGCTAACCATTTTTTTTTCAGATAAAAAATGCAGGTTGCTGATACCGAACGCTGTACAATCGGAGATTGAAAGTTTCTGCTTCGGGGAATGTCGCGGGCAACAGCGGGTGATTGCTGCGCGACAGATCGTGCGTAGAATGGCGACGCAACCCTCACACATCACTGGTAAGTATAATCATCAAATTATAAAAAAAAAAAAGTATACTCATCAGGTCTTGTCTAGGGTTGGATCTCATCTAGCACCGGCCGTGCTGCAGCGTTCCGTCGCTCTCTCGCCCTAGCAAATGACGCTTCTGAGCGACAGAAAAGGATAGCAGCATGGGAAAGTGCTGTTCCGTGCTGATAGATGAGGTCCAACCCTTAGTCTCTACTGCAGGAGCAAGACCTGTGCGTAATAAATCGAACCACGGGCTTTACTAGATCACTATACATAGTTTAATAAAATTAATAAAATAACAGTCAAAAACAAAAAAAAACAGCATTTCCATACAAAAGTGTGTGCAGCCGCCCGGGCAATTTGTATGGCAATGTTAATTTTTTTTGGCTGATGGTTAAGGCAATGTGGGTTCACAATACTGTGCGTGTTTTTGAAAAGTCACTGTTATTAAACTACTACAGTTTATTCCTCAAAAAAATTACATAAGAATCTTAAGGATTTTTTTTTTTTTTTTTTTTTTTTTTATTAGAAATTTGAGTGCGTTTGATCTCTATCTAGCCTGATGGGAAGCTAAGATGAGGTCTAAGGTGTATCACGCAGACTCAAAAAATGCCTGTTCACTCTTGCCTTGAAAATCCCTAAATTATATGTATGGGGAAACATCGACGCAGGGAGGGAATTCCACACCTTAGCGGTTCGCACAATGAAGGAGGAGGCGAATCGAGAGGTACGACACCGAGGTATTTTCTACAGACACCCACAATAGCCAAAACACGATTCAGCATTTTCGGCTCAATAGAAAAAAATAACAAACATACCTCTAAATTTGCCTAAATTTACCTTTATAAGACATATTACTATTTTATACATACACCTTTTTATATGAAAATGATACCAAAAAATGTATTATCTAAATATCTAGTCGTTTTCGCTACAAAAAAAATTATAAATGTAGGATGGCAACATTCTCGAAAGAGTGAGAGAGAGCGTGAAGTATGCAAGAGCGAGATAGATATAGGTAATTTTAAGATGGCGATTTGTGTTATACAAATCGCCATTTGAAACAAAACACACAACCGATCAATAAAATTTTCTGGGACCACCTGGAAGGTACCCTTTAAAACAAAAAAAAGAATTTTCTAAATCGGTCCAGGCGTCTTCGCGTAATCGGGGAACATACATTATAAATAAAGATTCCGATAATTATTTTAGTTAATTTAATTTTCCATGCTGGTTTGGAGAAAACTTAAAATGCACCAGTTGCTTCTCGAGGGAAATGCCGAGAATTTAAATTATATCAATAGGCGATGCGGCTAGCAACCCGTCACTATTTTGATTTCGTTTTTCCATCTTAACGCCCACCATCACGCTAAAAGTGGCCTTTGGGACTTACAGCCCTAAGCTCTGTCTGCCCCGTTAGGGATAAAGACGAGATAATGTATTGGTTTTGATAAATACATGAACATTGTCTTGGATGAGGCTGAAGAAGTGCAATAGTGCATATTATATTATTATTATTACGAGTATATATTGTCCGTATATATTTATTTATATAAAATCAAAGAATCGGAAGCAGATTGGAAGAATTGGGATTGTTAATTTTTTTAACCCTTAATTTTTAATTTTTTGTATCAAAATATAGCGTATTTGAAGAAAGTAATTTAATTATTTTGTCATATTACGGCTTAGATAAATTATTATAAAAATCATGTCAAAGACAAAGTCGTGTCTTAACAAAACAAACGGCCAAGCCCAATACATATTTAAAAAATAAAATCACGCTAGTGTCATTAATAGTTTTTGTCAGTGAATTCAGTTGCCCATGATTGGCGGAAAGTTCTTTTCTTACTTATGATTGGCGGAAACGGTGACATTTGACGTTATTGTCAGTGATGGATAAATACCGTAAAGGCGACTCGTATTTTTTAATGAATAGACTCAGAGCTTAAACCTATACAGCCGCGGAGTAAGGTCACACAAAGGTCATACATTTGTAGAAATATCCGAAACCAATGATTATTTTGGCAAAAAAATTACCCACAACTGTTCATTAACTCTGTATCTCGAAATGGATTTCAATATAACGCCTTAAAAAATGATCAATGCCCATTAAGATAAAAGACTACAATATGACGACCATCCAAAACGTCAACCCTAACGCGTCGGTGTAAAGGTGACAATGGTGTTTGGTTATAAAAACAAAGTTGAACGCCGTATTTCATTTCTAAATGAAACCTGGTCTTGTAAAGTTAATAGCTAAAACATCTAAGTTTCACAAATCTGTATAAATTCCAGTTCAGCCGTTACAAAATGAGGATTTCCCGAATATGCCAACCTTGGGAAGAATTTTGAACTGCTGTCTGCAAATAATCCAGCAGAGAGGTCACGTGGTACGTATTAATCACGAATGTATATGTCGCAGTTGGATGGTATAAACCGCTAATTCACTAAACCTCTAGTTGTTTGACATTACAGCTCGGTTTTGTTAAATAGCTGAATATCGTTTAGGTGGATTGTCAATGTGTCACGTTTGACAAACTAGCTAACCACGTATAGACCGCAGAATAGGTTATTTGCGAGGAATGTTATTATCAAACAAATTTATGACGGGGAAATTCATTGTTATTTTTTTATCACGCGTGGCAAATAAAACCTCAATTCAACTTCTTACTATGTAATCTAGTCTGCAACATCATAGAACACCATTAAGGAACGATACCCAGTTCGATGCAAGTAGATACAGAAAAGTTTGTTAACGCAACATATTCTCGCAGTCTTCACGTAAATTCTCCATCTTGCCGGAAGGCGGGCGTCGAAATAAATATGTGGGAACCAAGCCACAGAATACAGTAAGAGTAAACAGAACGGAATCTCCTAAGGTACGCGCAATATGCGTCCCCGTCCACCGCCCCCGCACCACTCCCCCGGCTCTTGACGGCCAACGTGAGTCATCGAGGCGAAAACGGGGGAGAAGTGCGGGGACGGGAAACGGGGACGCATATTGCGCGTACCTTAGGAGATTCCGGCCTGTGACCAAGCTAAAGGTCTGCTTTATTTCTTCTTTACCATTTGCAGTCCAAAATCGTAAACGATGTCTCCGATATCTGTCGATGAAGACAGCTTACTCTCGGAACGCTGTGAAGAATTCCGAACTAAAATCTACAATCTTACGTCTTGCGCCGCGGCATTGATGAATACAAATCGTTCATGCCATTCTGCGTATGAGGGTTCAGTTATTTAACGCTGTTTTACAAAACCGAGCTGTAATGCCAAACAGCTAGAGGTTTTGTGAATTAGCGGATTGTACCATTCAACTGCGACATATCCAATATTCCGTAACATTCCCTAGAAATACGGGACGGTCCCAGGGAACGTTCTCGTATTCCCGGGAATTTGGGAATGTTCCCGGGAACGGCACATCATTACTCATGTACGGTCATTTCCAACTCCCACCACTTGCTTCCGGTGAAGGGAAACATGGTAAGGAAACCTGCACACTAGTGCCATTAGATTATTCTTCTTCTTCGTCTAAGCGCGTTCCCGGTTGCATCCTCAGCTTTGCTGCTTCGGAGCCCGGGGTGCGCTTTCCTGCTTTTTCTTCTCAAAATATAACGTGCATGTCAATGGTCACCCAAGGATGCCAAAGACCTTTCAAAATGGAGGAGAAATAACCGGAACAGTTTAAGTGATTTCGATATAGTTTTACGACCAGCCGCCTGCCTGACGTCAACCCACTTTGGGAATATATTTGTGCGAAAAGTTTTACAACCGGCCGCCGCCCGACGTTAACCCTCCTTGGCCCTTGGGAATGCAATTGTAGCACGAGTGTTTGTACTAAGTCCTTTATTCGCCTCTTACGACATCCACAGGATAAGATGGAGTGGTCCTATTCTACTCTGCCGGGAACCACGGCTTACTAGTGCCATTAGATTACTAGTGTGTAAACAATCTTTGCCAAAAATCATCAATGTGTGCGTTTATTTCTTTACAATGATACCGACAAGGGCTTGGCTCTTATGTGTAAAAAAAATCGACAAATGTGAGTAGCCAATAACGGATGTAGACATTTTAGGTGGGGCAAAAAATCTGGACATGCGCCCCCTGTGATGTCACATCACAGAATTAATAAGAGTATTACATACAGAACTGAATCTCCTAGAGTCAGCGCAATATGCGTCCCTGTTCCCCGTCCCCGCGTCTCTCCCCCGCTCTCGCCTTGTCGCGAGTGTTAGGCGAACACACACACATTGACGTGTGCTCAGATGTATATACCTAATAGTTTCGTTTGAGTAGTAGGTATAAATGATACTCCGCTTCTATAAGGTGACATACTTGTGGTGATGTTTCAGTCTGCCGCCGCCTAGTGAATATGCCACCCCTTGGTGTATGTACATATTTTCTTAATTGTAGTAAGGTAAACTTTTTCTATTCACAGGTACTTTTCACTAATGACACAATATTGTACAACAAAGCGAAATCGCTAAAGCTACACTGCTACAAGCTACAAGAAATCAAAGATGGCGCCTCGAAACCGGAAGTACTCAAGCCGGAACCTATTAAATTCACTTTAAAAAACGACACAAGGCAAAATCTATTTTTGCAAAAAGATATTAGCCCGTTTCCAAATGGGAAAATTCCAATTGATAGTTGCAAAAAAGCTTTATTTCCTAAAGAGAATTCGCAAAAAAGTTGTGACGTACAGTCTGACATACTTCTTTCGAAAGATGCTAACACATCTCTGATAAACTATGGCGTGTTAATAGATAAAAGCAAAGGGAAAAGTCGCGATTATCTTAATTTTGATTTTGACAGCGATTCGAACACGACAATATGCAAAACTATAAAAAAACTAGACATAAAAGATAGACATAGTAATTCTGTTGTGCGTAAATCAAACAAAAATAATCTTGAATTGTACGAACAGGACGATTCGTACACATTTGAAATAAACAATAATAATATCAACAAAACCAAAAACGAAAAATGTAATAAAAATCAAAATTTGAATAAAGAATCTATTTTCAACGTACCAAGTGACACAATGCAAAATGTAAAATTCCAAATTCAAACCCAAAGAGAAATAAAAAACTATCCAAATTCAAATAAAACCAGACAGTTGCAAGAAAAGTTGAAAAGTTCGATACAAGAAAAATTGGAGAGTAGGTTCCAAGTGACAAGCGCTCTTATGGAAAGGAACATAAGGACTAATATTGAGGAGTGGATTTGCACATTTGTTCAGATAATGGAGTATGGTCTATCTGCCCTTTTACAGGTATGTTAAGCGGCTAGTATCCCATCATTATGTTGATACCTTTTTCCACCTTCTCGCCCACCATCACGCTAAAAATGGCCTTTGGGTCTTGCGGCCCTGGGCTCTGTCTGCTTAGACCCGCAAGACCCAAAATGCTGTCTGCCCCAGGTCTACCCTTTGGGTTGCGGAGGTCAGACGGCAGTCGCTTTGTGTAAAACCAGTAACCTCGTCAAATCCCCTAGGGTAGGTAGCGGACCCCGGGCTCTGAAGCAACACCACTGAGGATGCAACCGGGAATTCGTGAGGATGATGATGTATTTAAAAAAATATATACACAGAAAAATATATTAAGGTGAAGATATAGGCAAATGGCCTTAAAGTGGCGCCCTCATTTGAAATAAATTGTTGACTTGTAAATATGTAGATAATTTCCATATTGCTCTTCGTCATGCACTATATAGCCCTTTAAATTATTTTATGAACCACCGTTGAAAGTATTTACATAAGTCCGTCTAGCTTTAAAACTTGCCTCCGCCAAAAGTGGCCACGGCAAGTTTTAAAGCTAGACGGATCACTAATAATAGTTTCAACGGCAGTTCATAAAATAATTTAAAGGGCTATCTAGTGCATGACGAAGAGCAATATGGAAGTTATCACCATATTTACAAGTCAACAATTTATTTCACACTTCAAGGCCATTTGCTTATATATTTACCTTAACACAGAGCACTGACCTCCGCAACCCAAAGGGTAGACAGAAAAAAAATCTATAACCTTTTTAAAAATATAAGGGCAGCATAAAAAATAATTGTTTGTACTTTCTTTCAGAATTCGAACCCCAAGACCTTGGGCCTCCCCCCTCCGTGGACTCTTCACGAAGTCGTGACCTGTATCAAAGATGTGTTCGTCGAACGGTGGACCGTCTGCACTGTGGCCGACGAACTCTCGCTTCTTTTGCTCAACAACAGCAACAAACAAGGTATGCCACCCTGATTCTTGAGTTCCTTTTTAGGGTTCCGTACCCAAAGGGTGCAAACGGGACCCTATTATTGAGACTCCGCTGTCTGTCCGTCTGTCTGTCTGTCTGTCCGTCTGACTGTCTGTCTGTCTGTCCGTCTGTCTGTCTGTCTGTCCGTCTGTCTGTCCGTCAGTCACAGGGCTCTATCTCTTAAATCGTAATAGCTAGCTAGATACTTGAAATTTTCATCGATTATGTATTACTGTGGCCGCTACAACAACAAATACTAAAAATAAGAAAAAGTTAAAATTTTAAGGGGGTCGTCATACAAAAAACGTGTTTTTTTTTTGTAATGGCATTAACTAGATACTTGAAATTTTCACAGATTATGTATAACTATGACCGCTATAACAACAAATACTAAAAATAAGAAAAAGTTAAAAATTAAAGGGGGTCGTCATACAAGAAACGTGTTTCTTCAGCGTTTTAAAACATTGTACGGTGGTACGGAACCGGTTCGGTTCAGCCGGTCAAAAGTTATTGGGGGTTAACGCTTTAAAGTCAGGGCTTTCTCTAGCAAATAATAGATGGCGCTAGTATCGGTAGTTGCGCTACTCATCACTAGATGGCGTTTTTGACAGTCGGGGGTTTTTTTTAATTTGCCAAGCAAATAAACTTGCTCGTTGCTGTAACCAAACACATTAGACGTAATGGTGTTCTTGATTGCCAGGTAATCTAAAACCAAGTACGAAGCCGGACGAATTCATGCGAATTTTTGGATGCGGACTACTGCTTGTAGAATATTTGCAGGTACTTAAAATTTTTTTTAAATTATTTTACGGCCCTGGAGTCCTTTAATCAAGTGATGTTTTTTTAGCAACTTTTTAATCTCTGTTTTGACTTGTTGGAATCTAGCGGATTTGTTCAGCCGTTGTTCTTCAGCGCGAAAGTAAAACAAAAATACATAAACTTTGGCATTTATATTATAATATTAAATAGGATTTTTCTCATGGAAGGCGACAGAACTGTCGCCCGACTTAACAGAAGCGCAACAGTTGCTACAACACATGCTGGTGACAATGCAGCGCGGCAAGGAAGAAGTGGATCTCGTGAGGACTCCAGTGCCGAGGCGGAGCAGTGACGATGACGAGGAGTCTCCGAAGCGTAACTGTGAGTACAACTTTGGAATGCCCTTCCTGGCAACATTATTCAAACTACTTACAGCGTTGGAATACGTTTAAGGCCCCGTCAGTTCAGAGCCAACAATACTGTGTGTTTTTGAAAAATCACTAAATAAACTACTACAGTTTACAAGTATTTCTCAAAAAAATTACATAGGAATAAAAAAAAAAGCGGCCAAGTGCGAGTTGGACTCGCCCATGAAGGGTTCCGTAGCAGCAAGTAACATAATATAAAAGTTGTAAAGGTAAATTGCGGTTTACTATTTATGACGTATTAAAAAATTACTATCTATGATACCGAGACCGCTATAGTTTTAATTGAAAGTACATACTTTGAGGTATATACCACATTTTTTTCAGAATTATTTTAGGAATATTTCAAAAGTTACGGTGGGGGGACACCTCAAATTTTAACATTGTATTAGATTATCTCGAGACTGGGGGGTTTGATCTACATAGTTTCAAAGCAGTTTTTGTTGAATTTTAAAAGACCTTTTCAGCGATACCCCACACGTTGAGGTTAGTCCAATTTATTTTTTCACTTTTCGTTGTATGGGAGGGGGGCTGAAAAAAAAACATTTTTCATAATTTTAAAAACCAACTTTTGGAACTTCAATATCTGTCTCTCCACCATTTTTCGTGACAATCGGTGCAGTAGCGGCGGAGTACGAGCCCGGACGGACAGACGGACGGACGGACGGTCGGACATGACGAATTTATAAGGGTTCCTTGTGGACTACTACGGAACCCTAAAAACAGCGAAATATCGTCGAGCTCGGGTCCGAGCCTTTGTTCGCTCTCGACGAATATTCCACTGTGTTTTATTTATTATTATTTTTGTATAATATTTAAAAAAATTGTGTAGCGAAATTAACTAGTAATTTAGATTATACATTTTTTGGTATAATTTTCATATAAAAAAGTGATTGTATAAAGTAGTAATATCTTATTATTTTTAATAGCATTACAATGCTCGGAAATTTATCCAATTTGAAAATATGTGATGAAAAAATCTCCCACGATTGGGACTCGAACCCACGACCCTCACAATTTGGATGAATTTCCGAGCATTGTAATGCTATTAAAAATAATAATTGAAACCAAGCCTTCTTCACTTATCAGCTTTCAATTCATCGAATATGAATAAAGTTGAATACCACACTTCTGAATGGGGTAGTAATGAAGATTTACGAAGATTTCAAATGCGTGTACTATGTGATGAGAAAGTTCGTCGGGGTGATTCGAGGTCACGATAGCACAATTGGTAGTACATTCACGGCGGTAACGTGAGGGTCGTGGGTTCGAGTCCCATTCGTGGCGGATTTTTTCATCACATATTTTCAATTTGAATAGTAATATCTTTTTAAAGGTAAATTTTTGCAAAATTGCGAACCCATTTCGCCTTAACAGGCTATATGAATTTTCGGGGGTCCAGTGCTGCCCCCATTTAAAATAAATCATTTCAATGAAAACGGAGACATTATTTAGAATTTTGCTACTACCAAGTCCTAGATAACCCTTCAAAGTATTTTGTGAACTACTGTTTACAGTTTATAATGAGAACGTTAAGCTTTACTACGCACATTTGCCAAAAGTGGCCGTTTTTCGCAAATGTGAATAGTAAAGCTTAACGTTCTCATTTTACTCTGCCGGGAACCACATGGCTTAAATGTTAGACAGAAGACATTTAATAATAATATGTTCTGTAATCTACTAGGAGTCGCTTTACCATTTTGCGAAAACCAATTGTATTCTTATAATTATTTGTTTTCAACAAAATTACTTTTCAGTCATAAAGAAAACTTCAGCAATTATAGAGTATTTGAAGAAACACTTCCCCGCGTGGCAAGCTCCCTTGGAATCGTCCACAACTGACAAGGAAGAGGTAGGATAATCATCACTTTTTAAGGTGTACCTAGCGAAAAATGACTCCAACAAAAGTACAGTCAGGTGCAGAGATACCTGACCAGGCTCTACCTATACATGAATTTTCATTGATTTTGGAAAAAAAGGCGTATAGTAATACGTAATCCAAGATGAAAAAGTTGCAAAAATGATTTTCGATCGATACCACGTAGTTACGCCCGTCTTATCAAAACTGCCGCGTGACCCCGATGAACTCGAATACGAACACGTAGGTACTCGCGCGGTGTAAGTGTGAAATAAATTGTTAACTCGTTAATATGGTGATAATTTCCCTATTGCTCTTCGTCATGCACTAGATATCCTTTTAAATTATGAACTGCCGGTGAAACTATTACTGGTGATCCGTCTAGCTTTAAAACTTGCCGTGGCTACTTTTGGCGGAGGCCACTCGTAAATACTTATATATATCACCATATTTACGAGTTAACAATTTATTTCACAGTTCAAGGCCATTTGCTTATATATTCACCTTAACATGAAAATGTATATTTAGAAAGACGGTCTATCTGAATATACATTTTCATGTTAATTCAAAAAGTCTTGGAGAAAAGAAAAATGTAGAATGTACCAGCTGATTCTCTCCGCGCAGATCGTAAAAGCCGATCTGTATCATGTCAATAGGCAAAGCGGCTAGCAACCCATCACTATTTCGATTCCCTTTTTTCCACTGTCACACCTACAATGACGCTAATAGTGGCTTTTGGGTGTTGCGGCCCTAGGCTCTATCTAGCCTGTTAGGGATAAATAAGTGATAATGTATCCTAATCCAAGTACTACAATTTATAACATCTTTAAACCCTGACAAAAAAGAGGGGTGTTATAAGTTTGACGCTAATGTCTGTCGGTCTGTGGCATTGTAGCGCTCGAACAGATGGACCGATTTCGATGCGGTTTTTTTACGTGAAAGCAAGTTCCCTTCTTACCTATGATTGATGAAAATCGGTTCAGCCTTTTAAAAGCTATTGGGAGTTAACGCTTGAAAGTCAGGGCTTTCCCTAGCAAATAATAGATGGCGCTACGGATATCAAGTAGTATTGGTAGTTCCACTACTCATAACTAGATGGCGTTCTCGACAGTCGGGGTTTTTTTTAATTCGCCTAGCAAATAAACTTAATATAATTGTGTATTTTTCAGGTACCAACCAGAAACACTGGCGCCAAAGTCGTCCGTACTTTCGGCCGAAATTTAAATTCATTGACAATAGACAAATCAAAGTCTATTGCCGTGAAAGAACCCACAGAAAAAACTACAAGAAACAATGACAGTCCAATATTGATGAAACTAAATCAAAATAACAGTTCAGTAATTCATATTTCACAAAACACATTGCTGAGTTCTGAGAGTACTGTGAAACTTTACAATAATAATGATGAATTGAAAGTTATGACACCCTTGTCTAAGAGAAACGAAAAAAAAGAAGGTCCTCGATCGATGAAACACAATGAACATAGCAGTTCAGAATTTAATGTGTCACAAAATACAACCCCGACTACAGAAAGTACTTTGAAGTTATACGAAAAAAATGAAGAACCGAAAATAGTGAGGCTCTTCGATGCGTCCACCCCTTTTCCTAAGAAAAAAGATGTGAAAAGCACGGAAAAAGAGTTAATCTTTATGTCGCCAAAACATGGTAACACTTTTGGCAGTCGGGAAGAAGCGGCTGGTCCAAAAGTGATAAGGAGCATCAAATTGATAGATGCATTCGAAGATAAATTGAAATTTAAAGTAGATATGGATGAATTAAATTATTCCGCATTAGAGGATACATTATCTAACGCCTCCCAATGCACTGTCATTGACGCAAACGATTCAAGTAATGATAAAATCTTATTAAATGGATCAAATAATGACAATATTTCAATTATTGACCAAGATAATGAAACGGACCAGGATGATGTTAGAACAAATGTTGATTCCACTAATGATGGCCACATGGAAATACAAAATAATGATTCATCAAAACCTAATGATAGTTCAACTAATGACAGTGGTTTCGTTAATGAAAACGAATCATATATTTTAATACAGACGTTTTTGTGTGAACTAAGTGGTACTATGAAGTTGATTTATAAGTTTATGTAAGTAATTATACTACTTAATATTATTACTACCAGAGCCATATTTAGCCAGAGCAGTCAGAGGATTTGGCCTACACACGCTGGCCAGACGGGTTGGAGAGGTCTCACTGATGTTTATAAGCTTTGTTCAGCTTGTATTTTCTAAGTCGCCTTCTACGATGGGAAGTCTTGTAGTGGTACTTAACGGATGACACCACGGTAATGTTAGCTAACAGTATTCTGTCGTCATACAAAAGGTCGGAACTAGAATCATACCTACCTACGCGCCTCAGAGTTCGGTACACACTCGGTACACAACAGTAGGGATGCGCCGCAGGGACGAAGAAACGTGTTATGGTTTTATTGCTTATAAAACCTTAACCGTAATTTAAGCGTGCGATTTGTTAATATTATTTTGTTTGAAATAAGTACAATAATAGGTTATTGTACTTACATTGAAAGTGACCTATCTTACCTACGCTCGCGATAAAAAAAACTAGTAGCCGTTGCTTAAGATACATATCTACTTACTTATGTACTCAGCTACTTACATATATTATTGAAATAAACGAAATATCTGAAATGATTTTGGTAGTAATAAGAAAAGCAAGAAAGAAACTTAAGTAGGCAGAATAAAAATAAAAAGAATAAATAGTAGAAGGTAAAAGAAGTATGTAGAATAATAGACAATATGCATGTGATACAGAAACGAACAAAAAAAATGATGTGTATACTTCATTGCTAAAGAAAAATACCCATATATATATCTTTTCAATTTAACGTGTTTCCATTGAGAAATTAATTATTTAAAAGCTGTATTTTTAAAATTCCCTCGCAAATTTCCGAAACGCCACGTGACGTCACGAAACACTGTCAAACTTAATTTTCTAAATAGTCTGTGCTGTCAATCACAAATTAAAAAGAAGAAGACTATCTGTCACTGTCAATAAGTCATTTGTAATTTGCAGTGTTACCAGATTGGGTATTTTTTTCGCAATTCTGGGTAAAAATGGGAAATTTTAGAGAAAAAAAATAAATCTTTTGGAGAATTTTGGGTATTTTTTTCTTAAATAATATAAATTTGTTTAATTAATTACGGTAGGTAGTACATTATCTTATAGCTTATAGTAGCAGGCAGCTAGTCTACTACCTATTAAATTATAAATAATTGAAGTAGGTACTTACAATACTACTGTGTAGTTTTGCAAAGGATGACACTACTCATTTTGCTCACAATATGTATTTTTTGTTCACAATAGGTATGTACAGTTGCAGTTGAATGGTATAATCCGCTAATTTACTAAACCTCTAGCTGTTTGGCATTACAGCTCGGTTTTGTAAAACAGCGAACCCTAATACGCGGAATGATTCCTTACATTTGCATATTTGGGCATATGAAAATATATTTTGTCAGGTGCAGTTACGATGTTATTTTTGCACATAGGAACCATACAATATTTATAATAAGATTTTGTGCGCCCTTCCCTTTGTAATGAATTGATATTAAAAGCTTTAATCACTCACTTATAATCACAAATTAGATAGTATTACTTATAAAATAAAACTGTGAATCCAAAACTTCGTTGTTTTGTTGATAATATTTTGAATTTGTAATTTGCACTTGACTGACATTGACATATAAGTGTATCTATGACATTGACAATGCACGGTGACGTCACAGAAAAAAGCGCAAAATGGCACCGCGTTTATAGTCGTCCAAAAATAATAGTAATTTTAATTATTTTTTTAAGCTTATTTAATAATATTCTGTAAGTGTTATATTTTTTTCCGGTTATATAATAACTTATAGAATCGTTTAAAAAAATAAAAAAATAACATGAATATACCCTATTGACGACCTCTGTGGCCTAGTGGTTGTCATTTCAGGCTGTCACCGAAGGTTCCGGGTTCAACCCCCGGTCAGGTCAAGATAGAAAATTATCTTTTTCAGATTGACCTGGGTCTTGAATGTTTATCTATTCATATATGTATTTATTATAAAATATAGCGGTCAAGTTTGATATAATTCAAATAATAAATAGCCTTTTGAGTCGAGAAGAAGAATAAAATAGGCAAATTTAGAGGTATGTTTGTGATTTTTTTCTATCGAGCCAAAAATGCTCAATCGTGTTTTGGCTATTGTAAGCGTCTGTAGAAAATCCTTAAGATTTTTACGTATATTTTTTGAGGAATAATCTGTAGTAGTTTAATAACAGTAATTTTTCAAAAACACGCACAGTTTTGCAAATTGTAAACCCACGTCACCTTAATATCCGTAACACAAGTCTCGGACTTACTTCGGAGCTAGTTAACTAATGAATTTCCTATATAGTGTAGTGTAATATATGTACAATATGAAAAGCAATAAATAAATTGAAATTGAAATAGCTCCATCTGTGAGATTTGACCATATATATTTATTTAAAAAAAACTGTAGGCGGGCAGCCCTAGGGCACGCGTAGTGTAGGTATTTATTTTAAGGAAAAGGCCGAGTTGCAATACTGTTTAGTTACATAGCATTACCGTAGTACACACGAAAAATACGACGAGCGAGAATTTAACCTTTGTATATTCTTTCAGAGACGAAAGTATGAAAGAATTCCGCAACAAAGATCTGGAGAGTGATACGAAGAAAAAAATCTTGGACAAAGCGACCACCACTCATGGACATCTTACTGGAATCATTTATAAACTCCAGTGGTAAGTTATATTCTTTAAAAGCCTTACAACGTGGAAGGGACATACCCGTAATTGATCGAACCACGGTCTATGCTAGATCATTATAGTATAATGAAATTAAAATAACAGTCAAAAAACAAAAAAATATTTGGCATTTCCATACAAAAATGTGCGGCCGCCCGGGCGATATGACTGTATGGAGTGTCGATTTTTTTTTTGTTTTTTGGCTGTTATTTTAATTTCATTATACTGTAATGATCTAGTATAGACCGTGTTTCGATTTATTACGGGTAGGTATGTCCCTTCCACTTTGTATAAGTCCTTTGCTGAACTAGAGGTCTTCGAATAAAAGGGTGATTTGCCCACGCTGGGCAGACGGGTTGCTGATCGCAGTTGTAGACCTAGAATTTTTTTACAGTATCACAGAAGACAGTAAGAGTACAGAACGGAATCTCCTGCGGTCCCTTGCAATATGCGTTCCCGTTCCCCGTCCCCGCCCCTCTCCCCCGTTCTTGTGCCGCCGTGCACACGTCAATGCGTGTGTTCGCCCGCTCTCCCCTGAGACAAGGCGAGAGCGGGGGAGAGGTGTGGGGACGGGGAACGGGAACGCATATTGCAAGGGAAGATTCCGTTCTGTATGTAATACTCTTACTGTCTTCTGTGCTATTATTAAGATATATATTATAAATATCCTATGATAATAATATTTATGCAACTGTGATATAATAAGGGGTATTAAAACACGAATGTGGGTTTATGATAACAGTATCACATGAGTGTTTTAATACCTAATTATGAACAGTTGCATACAATACTTTATCTACACCCATGATATAATTCCTCTATAAAAGGTATAGCCTTCTGCTTTACGTTTTAGCAAGGCAATTAATTTTGAATATTTTGAGATATCCACGTTGTGATTTATACTCAGCGTACTTTTGAGCATTGAATAAAAGGTCCATAGGGATGAAGATTTGAATTTTTCGGATAATTCTTGAAAATATACTATTATCACATCATCAGAAAATGATGTAAGTACTACTTCTTTAATATTGTCCAATTAAGGCCGCACCTGAATTTTCCGGGGTCCAGTGCTGCCCCCATTTAAAATAAATCATTTCAAAGAAAACGGAGACATTATTTAAAATTTTGCTACTATCAAATCCTAGATAACCCTTCAAAGTATTTTATGAACAACTGTTTACAGTTTAAAGTAAGAACGTTAAGCTTTACTACGCACATTTGCGAAAAACGGCCACTTTTGGCAAATGTGCGTAGTAAAGCTTAACGTTCTCACTTTAAACTGTAAACAGTAGTTCATAAAATACTTTGAAAGGTTATCTAGGATTTGATAGTAGCAAAATTTTAAATAATGTCTCCGTTTTTTTTGAAATGATTTATTTTAAATGGGGGCAGCACTGGACCCCGGAAAATTCAGGTACGGCCTTAATGAAATCTTGGTACGCCTTTTCATATTGTTTTCTCGACTTTTCTGGTAATAATTGGTTAGAAATGTCCTTTGCTGCATTAGAAATATCTGGTGGTGTAGGTATTATCAAAGCTTGTATCACTCATTTTTGTAAACAACAAAGTAATAACTTTTGATGTGCTATTTACGAACAAAAATGGCAGGATGCGGCGTAAATTCAAATAACATGTTTTTTTTATTTTAATTTCGAATCTGAGGTAGGGAAACGCGCGTGCAAGACAATTGTGCCATTTTTCAAACGCGGAGTCACTAATCGAACGTTTTTTTGTAAGGAAAAAATCATTTGTTTACGTGAATCCGCGTTTCAAAAATGGCGCTTATGGTTCTTTTTTTTACTCATCAAAGATAGAGGCTCGATCCCTCTATCTTTATGAATTAAAAAAAAAAGATTTGCGTTGCATAATGAAATTTAGTACATTATATCACGCGTTTGGATGATATTATGGTTACTATGACACTGGTTGTTATAATGTTGGCAATAACCTAACTGTTTCAGAAACTTTTATAGAGGATTTATAGCATGGGTGTAGACAAAGATATTTTGAATTTGAGCGGTCCTAGTCTTGGCCGAAAACTACGTCCCTCTCCCTTTCTCTTCGTAGTTTTTCTATGTGCTTATGACCAAGACGTGATTTTAATATTGTTTCTGGTTCTTGCTGTCTTGCAGCATCGTCCAAAGGGAAGCGGATGACGTCACGCCCCTCAAGGAAATCATCCTGAAAGCCGACGTCGTCATGGCTTCGGACAAGCGAATTATGAGATACAGGTACTTCATCAACATCATTTCAGCCGCAGGAAGCTCACTGCTGAACGTGGGTCTTCGAAAATCAGAATTTTCAGAATGACCAATTGAAAGGCGGCTGCATAGCGTTTTCCTGCAACCGCAGCTCTACCTTATTCCAAGGTCAGTTTTTTTTGTCAAGGAACCAATATTTTTATGTCAATGTTATAAGGTTGAGAATCGTCGTGTGTTCGAGCGGCCCAATCTGGCCGCTTCGGAGGTGAGGGCGCTCAGAAGCAAGTGTATCCTTCCATTCAAATCAGCGCTCAACCAAATGGATTTTGTTTGGGAGGACGAAACATTTTTATCGATTTTTTTATAGAAAGTAGTTCAGTATCATGGACTGAACTTGCTCCAAAAATTTATCAGTCGGATAAAAAGTCAGCCTGTATACAAAGTGGAAGGGACATACCCGTAATAAATCAAACCAGGGGCTATACTAGATCACTAAAGTATAATGAAATTAAAATAACAGTCAAAAAACCAAAAAAAATTGACATCCCCTTACAAATCGCCCGGGCGGCCGCACACTTTTGTATGGAAATGCCAATTTATTTTTTGTTTCTTGACTGTTATTTTAATTTCATTAACTATTATAATGATCTAGTATAGGCCGTGGTTCGTGGAAGGGCCACGTAGTATATAAATTGGGAGCTAATTTTTTGTGCTGTTATTTAAATATTCGAGATGTTATTATGATCAGTTGGAAAACATATTGAGCAGTTATTTTTAATTTAATGGCGGTTGATTAATTATTGCGACAGTAAAACATGAACAGTAATTAATTATATATTCCTGCCCAATTATATATTCAATGATCCAGTTCATAATTTTTTATTACTCATTTTTGTTTCTTTACTGCTTAGTTTTAACTGCTGAACTAGTTATTAAACATGCCATTTATAATTTTTAACTTACCAAAACTGCTATTTACAACTGCCTCTTTAAATCAGTGCCATATAAATTTTTTGCTGTTCGTTTTTCTCGCTCAAACTCGAGGACTCTTAAACTTAGAACTTCTCGCCTACCATCACGCTAAAAGTGGCATTTGTGTCTTGCGGTCCTTCGCTCTGTCTGCTTAGAGCCTCAAAACCCAAAATGCTCTGTCTGCTTCATTAGGGATAAAGACGTGAATTTGTGTGTGGTTATACTAATAGTAAACTCATTTGTCACTCATCTTACAAAAAAGGGCAATTCGTGCCATTTGCGTCTGACACATTGAAATAATCATAATTATTGGTGGAGGGGGCGACCATTTGACCAATATTATTTCATTTTAATGTATTTACTATGCGACAATATTATTTTAAAACCAATGAAAAGTCAGCGTGTATACAGGCTGACTTTTAAAACAGTGTCCGAATTTTGGAGCAAGTTCAGTCCATGATACTGACCTACTTTCTACAAAAAGTTATAAAAAATTGATAAAAATTTTTCATCCTCCCATACAAACTCCGTCTGTCTCCGCGCTGATTTGTAATGGGAATGGGAAATGGGACAAAAAATTTTTTATCAATGTTTTAAAACTTTTTTTATTGAAAGTAGTTCAGTATCATGGAACGAACGTGCTCCAAAAATTTGGACACTGTTTAAAAAGTCAACCTGTATAGCCAAGTGCCCAAAAAAATATGCATCTTTCTTTTATTTATTTTTCAGACAAGTAGTAATGAAATGCTTGGAACAAGCGGAGATGCTCGACGATGCTCTGCAAATCTTGCTCGCCATTGCCGAAGGAGATTACGATGCGACCTTCTGCTCGGACAGGTCTGTGTATTTCAATATATTTGAATAGGAAATATTGATTTTTAACTTTACCTCGATGACATTAAGGACAACATCGGTCCGTTTCGTATGTTAATAACACACGAAACGGACCGATGTTGTCCTTAATGTCATCGAGATAAAGTTAAAAGTTTACGTAAAGTAGTATTTACTTCTCGGGTAGATCTGGGTATTTTAATATATTTGAGTACATAAAAGAGTAACAATATATGTATTTTGACTCTTATCTCGGCTACATAAAGTTTCAAGTCGGAATTAAAATATACATACATTAACATGTGATTCTAATATTGAAGTATTATTTGTTTGCTTGAAGCAAGCTGAAATGCTCTTTATAGATCAGTTGATTATTGTTTAATTCAAATTATTTTTAATATTGTCACTAGATGGCAGCAAAACTTGTAAAATCATTATGAATCAATAAGATGTAAGAAAAAATGCAACAGTATTAATTTTTGTATTCTATTATAGTTTTAAGGTAAAGTACTAAGGTATACTTCACAAAGTTCCTAATTTTAAGTCTGAAACAGAATTATCTATTAACTAGTACTAAGTTTTGCTGATGGGATTACAGGGTCTAACAAAATATACTGAAACTATTTTATGACTGAATTCAGTCCATGATACTGAACAACTTTCTCCAAAGAACATAGTTATATGGAAATATGAAAAATAATGTTGGCTTTCCCATACTTTACGATCCGAGTTTGTATGGAAAGCATTTTTTTAAAAGTATTTCAGTATCACGGACTGAAACCACCATTAAAGTTTATATTCTTAGATCTTATTACTGACTATAATTACCATTAAAGTTTATATTCTTAGATCTTATTACTGACTATAATTACCATTAAAGTTTATATTCTTAGATCTTATTACTGACTATAATTACCATTAAAGTTTATATTCTTAGATCTTATTACTGACTATAATTACCATTAAAGTTTATTTTTTTAGACATAAGGTAAATAATCGAAAATCAGTTAAAAATTAATGATTTTTTTCATAATGAGTACGTGTTTTTACAAGAAACACACGCTGACAAAGTTTTTGGTGCAGTTTGTTAATATTTCTCTTGTTCTTCTCTTTGTATCAGATTAGAGTAAAAGGTACTGAAATGTCAGTCAATGTATTTTTTTAACAATTCTTTAAGTGTTTTCATAGGTAATAAGACTTATAGCCCTTTTTTGTAAGAATTACACGTATTGCCCTTTTTTGTAAGATGAGTGCATCAATAACCGCTGTAAGATATAGTTATGTGTGTGTATAATTAGCTACAGTTTGGAAAACATATCTAAGAACGAAGTTTTTTGTTGTTTCAAGGGGTCTTCCATTAATAACGTAATGTTTTTAGCAACTTTTTAACCCCTCTAGACTAATCCCTCCTCCCCTACCCAAAATCTCGTAACAATCTCAATAATTTTCAGAATGTTATCTTATCTACAGGATGGATTTGAAATCGTTGGAATCCTTTTAAATATCCACTATACCCATGATACAAAGTAATTTGAGACAAATAAAACGTCAATCAAAAGTCGTCATTTTCATATTGAATGAAATAGTTTATTTCAGACTGCACATAGAAATATTAAAGGAAACCTCTAAACATTCGTTAGACTCCCATGATAGACACCATTACTGCAATCTATATAAATAAAAATGAATTGCTGTTCGTTAGTCTGCTTAAAACTCGAGAACGGCTGAACCGATTTGGCTAATTTTTGTCTTGAAATATTCATGAATGTCCAGGGAAGGTTTAGACGGTGAGAAATTATGGAAAAGGGAACGGGAAAGGGCGAAACGAAGTTCGCCGGGTCAGCTAGTTATAAATAAAAATCTGTTTTTGTTTGCCGGCCGCCCGCGCCACAGCTGAAGAGTGCACCTACCAACCAGCGACGGGGTCATAGCACCCTCGCGAGCGCGTCACGTGATGTTTTGATAGTTTTTTAATTTTTGATACTTTTTAATTATTGCATTAATTGCAGTATTATTACCCTAAAAAATATCCTTTAAGTAAGTATGTTAACAAGTTAAATTAATGCCAATGATTTCAAATGCACCCTGTGTACAGGTCACAAACATCTAAATTATTTTCTAGAAAATTACGGCGAGCCAAAATCACGCGCCGCTCTTAGGATTAGAAATCGCGTTTAATAAAAAAAAAAAATATATTTCACTCCATAAGGGGAACGGGCCCCCCCTTCCCCTTGATATTTCGTGATTTTTCCGAACCCCCCCTCCCTCCCCACCCTTTTCGAGCCTTACATACTTAATGGAAGATCCCCAACGCGTCGTTTCCATGTGACAAATGTCAAAATAGGCAGGCAATTATCAATTTTGCGATAGATAGACGATGCCATAGAGTTATAAGCCAGACTGTATATATATAGCTCAATTTAATCTGAAGTGGCAGTGGCCGGCACCGACTTTACTGTAAAACCATATTAGACTTTATTGACCGAGTGAGTAAGAATCGTGTTCACTCTCCATTTCAGTCATTATCCTGTGAGATTTTTTTTAAAATACCCACGATTCCGCGGCAATGTGAATTGAGCCCAAGGTTTGGACGCTTTTGTCAAACTGTACTATGTACTACTATTACAAGTAATCAAGTATGTAATCCAAGTTTCTCCAAGAAAAGAAAAAAATACGTGTACAATATTTTTAGATAATCTAACCGATGGGCCAAAAATATTTTTCCAATGTCATGCATATTGTTTGTTTTTTTATAAAGTAAAAATATACGTATGTAAAGTCTTTAGACAAAAAAAAACATTCAATTCTTACGCAACTCTTCAAGCATTCTATACAATTCTCAGATATAAATAAAGTTGAATATCGTTTGATAATTAAAGTGCGCATCCGGCCGCTACCACTTCAATACGAATTAAGCCTTTGAGTAGGATCACAAAATTGTTGATTATGTTATGACATGTCTATTTTTGTTTATGTTGATATACTTTTTGACTATAAAAATGTTTTGTTTGACAAAGTTGATTAAATAAACAAACATTTCGTTTTTTATGCCTTTTATTTCATATATTATTCGATAGTATACAGTTATACACATATCATAGTTTCGTCATATAATAAATTACATAGAAGCTTTGCATCACGATTTTAAATAATATAAATGTTGTTTTTTCAAGTACACAATCATTTATTGACTTTCAAAAGTAGTATGATGTTTGCATGGGCTTTTTATAATCAAATATCATGGTATAGTAAAACAAGGCATTCTCTTCCCGTAATAGCCCAAGACTCGTCACGAATGTCACGATGTTACCACTGACCTTACCAGTTTTTCTGCGGTGATGACGTCATAGCAGCCTGCGAAGCCTGCAGCCTGATCTCCCCAGAGCGTGGCATGGCTTTCAGATAAGTCGTGTCGATCTCTTACCTACCTGTGACGTAATTGCGTGTGCCTACGTAATACATAGAGTTATTCCATATAATAGTTTCATTAGTGCATTATACTGCTAACACAGTAGTAGGCTTTGCCAGAACTCTACAGAATTCCGGTACAATGAGGTGGACTTTCTCAATTAGTGTACATAAAATAAAATACTAACTTAGGCGATTCTCACATTGCCCCGCACTATGCAGCGTAGCGCGTGAATGCGTTCTAACGTTGCATGTAAGTATCTCCGTTTGTATAGAAAACACGCACAGTCCAACACACAGAAAATGCATCCAGAAAACGCAACATGCAGCGTGTTGCGTGGCAGTGTGATAATCGTCTTAAACTATTTCGTATATCGTGTGATTCGCCTGTTTAATTTTAAATAAATTTAAATATTTAATTATAAATCCATGATTGGTTTGTTAAGTTAAAAAATGAACATTTCTCGGGTAATTTAATCCAGGGCTTGGAATACAGTTAAAAATCTGGTAACGTTAATTCTGTAAAACGGCGGTAACGTTATCAGCAAAGATAACGGTATTTTTGCCACTTCTTCTTATTTAAGAGCTTAGTGGCTCTTGTCGGTGGAGTATGCGCCAAACTTCTCGGTTCTCTGCCTGTCTTTTTAGTGCTTGATACTTTTCCCACTATTTACCGATAATCAGATAATGTTACCAATGATATTAACGGTAAAAGGTATTGTTAACACTGTACTCGTATTTATTTTCAATATTTGACAGAATAAATTGATGAGAGTTTGTCTAGTAGGCTACTAGAGCTATTTATATAATATTTTACAAGTATTGAAAAAGTAGATAAAAGGTAGAAGAGGTCCAGGACGACCAAGAAAGAGCTATGTAGACCAACTGAAAGAAAAAGCAGGGGTCATGTCGTATCAAGCACTAAAAAGTAAGGCAGAGAACCGAGAAGTTTGGTGCATACTCCACCGACAAGAGCCACTAAGCTCTTAAATAAGAAGAATTGAAAAAGTATCGTACTTATATCGTTAATTGATAACGTTTAAACTTTATTATCGATACCCCTTATAACGTTACCACTAAAATAACGTTACTTTTAGTGTGAATTTGTTATCGTTAACAAGCCCTGATTCAATCACACACAATGGCAACACTCCCCAACTGATGACGTATTCTTGGGCTAATCATGTTTTATCTCATGGTTTACCATGAGATAAATACAAAATTACTTAATACTAGTAACAGATTAGAAAAACTAAAGCTAGTAACAGAAACTAAAGCCTGTAGTAATTGTAAAAAAAAAATTGTGCACCTGAAAAATATCCTGTTCAAATTTTGAATTCTTTATATTTTAGAGATCTTTTGCACTAGTTTCTAGAAAACTACTGATTTGATGAAAACACTTCATGTCTTCATACAAAGAGTTACCATAACAATTCTGGCGAAGTTGCGCTTCTATTTATTCATATAAACAATCTGTCTTTCTATAATAAATTTTAAACATTGACATGCATATTTTTGGAGAAGAAAATGCCGGAAAGCGCACCCAGGGGCTCCGAAGCAGCACAACTGAGGATGCCACATGGAGCGCGCTAAGATGAAGAAGAATCTGTATGTTTAGTTTTGAACTACGTGCGCAAAGAATACTGTAAAAAAATGCTTGTGCGAAGAACACCCGAAAATTGACGAGTTGCTTGCTCTACCAGTTTATTGTACTACGAAAATTGTTTATAATTATGCAATAGGAATGAACGAACAAATACTGACAATTCCATATAAAAAAGCGTACTCTGCTTGAAAGCCAAATCCTGTATTATTTCTAGATGTCGCTACTATCTCCCCGCTAGCCATACAAAGGATGCTGGGCACTTAGGCTGACGGTATCCACGAAAAATCACGAGCTGACGCTTGTTTGTTCGTAGGAAATGAACGCTTAGACCGCTATTTTTACGAAATTAAGCGGCACCACTACGAAACTACCTTCTTTCGAACTAGTAGCTCCATCTAGCTACAACATGTAAACTAAAACCCGATTTGGGATTGGATCTCATCTATCAGCACGGAACAGCACTTTCCTATGCTGCTATCCTTTCCTGTCGCTCTAGCCAATGACGCTTCTGAGCGACAAAAAAGGATAGCAGCATAGAAAATAGCTGTTCCGTGCTGATAGATGAGATCCAACCTTTAGGTACACTTCAAAGTACGAGTATGATGATTAAGGTTGTTAGCCGTCTAGCATTTGTTCTTCCATGGCAATAGACTTTAAATGCAATTCGAATACTTAGCCGACTGCAGCCAAAAGCAGCTGGGCAACATCCTCTCGAGGCGACCTTGAAGCCAACTTCATGGTTACTCCACTACTACTAGCCGCTAGACGAGCCCTGACTAACACTGGAGCACCTCCCCTAAATATTCCACCTCCACGGATCTCCTTCACTGCATCTCCTACTATAGCAGCTTTAGGCAACCCTAGATGCTCACACACCGCTTTAGCAGCATCATTAACATCGTTCTGAGATAACACAAAGGTATCTGATGCTTCTGGGGCATTGGAAGCCCTTTCCCAAGTTTGCTCCCAATCGTCGGTCGCAGCCCGAGCTCTGATCTGATCAGAACAACCTATCTCGAACTCTTCCAGTGGATATGAATCAGCGTAACCTTCCCCCGGATCGGGTTGCCCTGAAGTTGGATCACAATCACGGACAACAAACTCCAAAGTTGCACCAAAAGTGCCAAGACTGTCGATGAATGCGCTAGGGAATTCCACTATGACGAAAACGTTACCAGGTTTATCGTATACCAGTTTTGGGCATGGAGTGACAGACTTTACTTCATACTCTGGAGGGCATTCAAGTCTGACTTGGACGTCTTCTAGTAGCTGGTCACTTAGAGTGTTAACGCATTCAAACTGGAAGATCACGTGGCGTCCAAAGATATGCTTTAACAAGCGGACTCTGTATTCCGTTTCAGCCTCCGTTAAGTCTACCGGAAGATTCGTTTTGAACACTGGCCCGAGACGTTCAATACCCACGATCTTGGAGAGTTGTTCAGCGTATATCTCTTCCAACGACATTTGCACTGGTTTCTTCACTTCTATCTCAATAATCGCTGCCTTACTTTCTTTAGGTTCTTCCTCAGTTGGTACTGCGTTCATATCGAATGGATCATCAGCGTTTGTAGCCAAATGGTCTCTCAAAGCCTTTTCTAGCAAAACTGGGTTTGGTTTCGACACATTTACGATGTAATCGCTTATCAACTGAGCGTCTCCGGTTTCCAAGATGGCGCTATAGTAAATAGCTCTGTCCCTGACTTCGTCTTCATCATCCAATTGACATCTTTGTAGCAAGACGCTTATATTCGGCAGTAACTCAGGTCTCTGAGCACCGAATTGTGCTACAGCAGACACGGCAGCCGCGCGCACTGGCCCCGATTCTAAAATCACTCGATTATAAATAAATCTGATGTATCTCGATGGCTGACGAGATTTAGGACCTTCCCGACCCAAAAGATGCAAGATACGGACTGCCAAAGCCGTGTGTTCGCAGTCTTCGATGAACTCGCAGAGGTGAGCCAATCCTGTCTCTTTCGCGTCAGGGTTTTCTTCCACCAAAGCAATGATAGCATCAGCAATAGCCGCCTTGTACTCCAGCCCTCCTTCATCGCGGAGCATGCCAGCCAAAAACGCCGCCAAAGACTGATGCTTCCTCGGGAACTTAGTGCAAAGACGCCTTATAGCCCGGACGACGACTATTTTGAATTCATCCGAAATTTCTGACACGAAACTCGAAATCTGCTTCATGAGCCGGTCAACGGAGCTTTCAGCGCCTGTAGCTAGTAACGTGGTCACAGCCAACGTTGCAACGGACCTGTTCGGGTCAGATATCAAGTTCTCCAAGTCGACAGCGCACGCGGCGACAGCCGTAGGATGTTTCGCCGTCAGCCTCGCTAGAGTCCTCGCACCAGCGAGTCTTAAAGACGCCTTTGAAGAGCCACAGAATAGTTGAAGAACAGAAACAGCTGGGGCGAGATCCCTAGCAGTTTTCCTGAGGTTCACTATAGCATGAGCGGCTTCATAAATAACCATTTCCGATTTGTGGCGAAGACAGCATTCTATGAAGTCGATGTAGGGTTGTGCCGCTTCAGAGTCGTCGTCTTCCACGAGTTGGGCGGCCAATCGGATGAGGAGACAGAAAGCGTAGGGGGATTTGAGGTTGGAGCGAGCGAGACGGGTGACCAGCTTCACTGTGGACAGCTTGTCGTTCCTCCGCGAGCCGGCCACGACGCCGAGCGCGTGGTATGACACCATGGCGTTGTCGGACAGTATGGCTTCCTGTAAAAAAAAAAAATTACTTAAATTAGGGCCTCTCATATTGCAAAAATGTTGCAATGCAGTTGGCAACGGGCCCCGCTTATCCAAACCAGTGGCACCCAACGTCATACAAACTATTGGAGAGCCCGTAAATAGCAGAAACTTTATTACAAATTTTTTAGTACCAGCTGCTCACAGAGATGGCAGCACACAAATTTCTAGCAAAAAGGTAACTTCAAATACTAGAAGTAGCCTTTGTGTCTTAGGGGCCTGGGCTCTGTCTGCCACATAAAGGCATAAAGAAGATTTTTCGTGTATTTAGTGTATTTCGTATTTATACAAACCTGCGCTTCATTCGCCCACCGTCGCACCAGGTCCGGCGCGCTTGAAGACAGATGTAGAGCGGAGACTAGCGCAGCAGAGCTGACTGCTGGGTTCTTATCCACGATAGCTTGCTTCATGTACCTAATACAAATAAATAATAATAAAGTAAGTACCTACCTAGTATTTTTATTTTTTCCTTTACAAGGCTACATGAAAAAACTTCTTAGGCTGGTTTCAGAGTGACGCCGGCACGTTTCAACAGCGCGCGCTTGACCGGCGGACCGCTGTGAAACGAGTTTTAGTATCGCGCGTTTCGTTGCAATGTACAGTCAAGTGCTAAAATCCATTTACGCAACGGCGCGTCTGGCCGGTGTCACTCTGAAACGCTAACTGCCAGCAGAGGAGTTCGGACAGCGCGCACTTCGGCAGCGCTGTCCAACGGCGCGCGCTTCGTGAACGGCGCGTTTGAACGGCGTGACTATGAAACGGCGGCTACTGTCTAGTGTAATTCCAAGCGCGCGCGTCTGGACGGAGCTGTCCAAACGCGTGACTCTGAAACCGACCTTAGTGGGTTCCCGGTTACATCCTTAGAGCACTTCCACACGACGTATTTTTTACGCTCCTCTGCACGTTTTCATCGCGTTTAGGCAGATTGAACACGTTTTTTGTCTCAAATGAAACGCGTAAGCGCGCGTTTGTATCGATACAAACGCATTTGAAACGAACTTCAAACGCACGTTTGTATCGACAGAAAGGCGCGCTTACAGCGCGTTTAATTTGCGACTATTGCACTTTACCTGAGGGGCGCTATATAAACGAGATACAAACGCGCGATACGCGTCCTGGTTGCGTTAGAAAAACGTGGCGTTTGTAACAATGTATACAAACGTAAGGAACATGTGTAAAGGTTAAAACGTGCCGGCTTCCTTGCGTTTGCTGAGCGTTCAACTTGCGTTTATATCAATACAAACGCGCGTAAAAAATACGTCGTGTGGAAAGGTGTGCTGCTTTGGAGCTCGGGTCTGCTTTTCCACTTTTTCTTCTCCAAATATAACATGCATGTCAATGGTCACCCAAGGATGCCAAAGACCTGATTGATGATTGGATAAATGATTTGGCTATAGTTTTACGGCCAGCTACCTGCCTGATGTCAACCCTCAGAATGCATTTGTGGCAAGGTTAAATGAGAGAACATGTTTCAAAATTGCTTAACTTTTATAAGGCTGAAAACATACATCCAGTTTCGTTTCCCTGATCAGGTTATCATCGGATTGGATTCACCAACAAAATCGAAGTGTGTTAATAGCCAACACTGGTGTCAGATTTTTCAAGCTGCCTATTGGCATATGACGAGCGAGGCTCATTGACTATCATCTGGTAATCTCAAGTGTTGTATCATTTATAAAAACTGAGTAAGTAGCTGAGTAGATCAGTGGCGTAGTGTGAGCCTTCGCCGCCAGGGTACCCCTCACACTACGCCACTGGAGTAGATTTAAGTCACATTATTATAGTCTCCTTTTCTCGGGGTGCAAAATCAACCGGTATTGAAATGAAAATAAGAAAAATTATTTTATTTTAAATTTATCTCCTAAATTTTTAATAAATGGCTAACCTACTGACTTTATTATACCTACGGCCATTGCCCTTCCAGCTCGCCGTCCGTACTGAGTCCAATAGCGAGTGGTGACATTCAAATGGGAGATTTTTGGTATGCATTTGCCGTCTGATATCCTTGATTTTTATTATGAAACAAGATATTTATTTATTTATTTATTAAAATCTTTATTGACCACAATGGTACAAAAGGTGAACTTAACGCTAATGCATTCTCTACCAGTCAACCTTTAGGAAAAACAGAAATTATTTAATTGCGATAGGCGCTTTAAAGATGTACTTAATAATTTACTATTTACAAGTATACTTAAATACATTCATATAATACACTTAATACATATAAATACTTATACAAATACACATATATATATATACTACAAATGTTTTAAGATAATGACTAATTCTGCCGCGAAAATTTTAAAGAAAGGTGCGTGTGAACTTTCTTCTTAAATAAGTATCTGTTTGAGATACTTTTGATGTCTTCAGGTAAGGCTTTCCAGAGTCGCGTAACTTGAAGAGTAAAAGAGTTAGACATAAATTCAGACCATATATAGATACATATGACAGTATATGTATTTTTTATTTCGCTAAGAGTACTTTCCTTGAACATAACTACGAGGTTCCCGATTACCCTGTTCAATCTAATAAAATGAAAGAAGATATTTATTAATTTTTTATCAGCAGTATTTGTACTCTATATACGTTGGTATTGTAGGCGGCCGAATGGATATGTACTACTTATAAAAACATATGTCTCCTTATCAACTGATAAGGAGACATATGTTTTTATAAGTAGTTATTGCTCACCTCTCAATAGCTTGCAACATGGTACTGTCAGTGATGCTGCATAGGGCTCGGATAGCCGCCGCCCGGTACAGATCCTCCTTCCCCGTCATATCCTTTGTCAATGAAGACGTCACTATAATCACATCCTGAGCGAGTGTACTCAACTCCTTGATACACAAGTAAACCATACGACGCAGCATCACATCCTTGGATTGAAACAGCTTTGTGGTCGCAAAAAACGCTTCCGTAGCCTCCTGAGTAGTCAATTTCTCTCCCTGATTCAACAAATAAAGGACTTTTGATAAAATCAGGCAACATTTTCGAGGATTCACCGGAGTCTGGTTGAAGTACCGAGCCTCTTGTAGGACGATGGTTTTGTCCAAGTTCTGGTAGGGATTGCCTCCACTGTCTTCCTCCTCCTTCTTGTCTCTTTTGAAAGAGCTCATTTTGAGCTTTTTCTTTTGGGAAATTAGAAAACTGTGGGGCGCCAACGAATACACTTTACACGTCACTATTTATTTGGCATATCAAACAAATGTCAAGTCAAGTGGTCTGTTTTTTTTTAAATAAGTTTACGGCTCTGGATACAAATCCTTTAGAGCCTATCTTTAATTTTGTTCTTAATTACTAATCCTACCTAACCTAACCTAAGCCTAACAAGTTACAATCAAAGGGTGGTGTGGGCCTTAGACTGTTTCAAGGGAGCTTCTGGCGACAAATCTATACGAGTCCACTGGTTTTCATAGACGATTGAGTGGCGGACGACGGACGCCCGAAGACGCCCACACAGTCCGCAAAATAAATATCACTACAGCCATTCAAGTGGTCTGTGGTTGACTAACTGTAACTTTGACGACCTCCGTGGCGTAATGGTTAAGACGCTAGACCGCTAATCCGGAGGTTCTGGGTTCGATTCCCAGTCAGGGCAAGTTGGAAAATGGCCTTTTTCAAATTGTCCTGGGTCTTGGGTGTATGTATATCTATATATGTATTTATCATAAAATATTGTATCGTTGAGTTGGTATCCCATAACACAAGTTTAAAAAACTTACTTTGGGGCTACCTCAATCAGTGTGATTTGTCCTTATATATTTATATTATTTATATTTTATAACTGTGTGTGATTGTCAGTAAGTTGTCAAAATTGCGTTTTGTTTTAATTTTTATATTCTTTATTATGTGAGTTGCCGGCGGAAACTCACATAATAAAGAATATAAAAATTGAAGTGGTGCGGAATCTTTCCGCACCATAGGTACGCGACTCCAAAGAGCAGTCGACGCGCTAGGCGAGTGGTTCAGGAAGTGGCGTATCGAGGTGAACCCTGAGAAAAGTAACGCAGTTTACTTTACGAAGGATAACCAAGGTGCGCGACGACCCCAGAACAACCCCCAACATCGACCCGAGCCCATAAGGCAAATCTCCCTATTCGGAAAACCCATTCCTTGGACCAAGACGGCCAAGTACCTGGGTGTCACCTTCGACAGCCGATTGACCTTCAAGCAGCACATTAAAAAGGTATGCAACACCGCATCCTTTTACTTGAGCCGCTTAAATCCCATGATACGCAACGAAAAGTTTTCTCTTGGCAACAAGTTAACTCTTTTCAAACTTTGCGTTCGCCCAGTCCTTACATATGCAAGCGTAGTTTTTGCACACGCTGCTCCATCCAACATCTCAAAACTCCAAAGAGTCCAAAACCGCTTCGTTCGCAGAGCTACCAATGCTCCATTGCTAGCTCGGAACAGCGATCTCCATCGCGATCTAGAACTCCCATCCATTAAACACTTTATGAAAGAAGCGTCCGCACGCCACTTTGATAAAGCAACCAACCACCCGAACCGTTTAGTTAGAGAGGCAGCTAACTATACCCCGGAACATAACCCTCGTAGACTCACCGGCAGACGTCCGAGGCATGTTCTCACCGATCCCGATGACCAAATGACGGCTGACATGGTCAAATTCGATAACTCTGCGGCTCCGAGTAGCCAGAGTTCCCACGCGATCCGTCCCCCCCGCATTCGTCGGAATCGAGTGCATAGGCGTAGAAACATTAGCTCGTTTACTGGCGTTTACTGGCGCCCGGCGGCACCTGGACGATTTGCGTCCTGATTAGGCCCTTCTGGCAACCGTAGCTTCGGCCCTTCAGGCAAAACATGGGTGTTGCAGCACCCCAAATTTGCCATAACCCCTAGCACGCCCAAAGCCGAGGTTTCCCCCTTGGGAGCCCTTTGCGCTGTTGCTAGTAGTATATAAATATAGGAAGCCGGGCCTTTGGCCCGCTCCTCAAACCTTGTCCGGTGGAGTAGGATATGCCGTCTGAGGCAACCTATATATGTCAATCATAAAAAAAAAAAAAAAACTTTCCGCACCACTTCACGAGGGAGTTTTTGGCGGGAAGTCAAGGGGTTCGGTTGGGGTTTGCTTTAAATTATTTTGCAAATTGATTTTAGTGGACTTTATAATATGAAATTGGTGTTGTTTGGTGTTATAAATGCTCATGCTCATGAACAATGTGTAAAATAATTAAAGTGAACAGTCATAGTACGGCTGTAGTGATATTTGTTTTGCGGACTGTGTCGTCTTAGGGCGTCGCCGTCCGCCACTCAGTCGTCTATGAAAACTAGTGGCCTCGTACAGATTTGTCGCCAGAAGCTCCCTTAAAGCAGTCAAAGGCCTGCACCACCCTTTGATTGTAACTAGTTAGGTTAGGATTAGGAATAAAGAACAAAGTTAAAGATAGGCTCTAAAGGACTTGTATCCAGAGCCGTAAAATTATTTAATAAAAAAAATGGTTGCCTGTAAAGTCGGTTTTACGGGCGAAGATTTTACGTGACAACGGCGGCAGACCGATCATAGTTGAGTGGGAGAGAGACGCAAGGCATTCGGCGGGCCTCTCTCTCGTTCGGTGACTCATCGTAACGTTACCGAGCGTTACACTTTTTCATAAGTGACTCCCAGCCGCAACCTAATTTAAGACGTTGTCACGTCAAAAAAAACCACTTCACGAGCAGCTGTAATGAGTACCTAAACAAGCTGTGGTGGAGAGTTTAGGCTAAATCCTCCGGATACTCTGGCTAATTAATATATGGCTCTCAAACAAACAAACTAATATACAAACTCGCTTTCGCATTTATAATATTAGTTGGGATTGTGATTGGGATATAGGTACATACCAAATTGCGGTATATCGAATCAGTAGTTTTTGCTAAGTCGTTTATCGCAAATCCCACGGGAACAGTGCTTCTTTCCGGGATGAAAGGTATCCTATGTCCTTCTATAGCACTCTTATCTATGTGTATGCGAAATTTCAAGAAGATTGGTTCAGAAGATGAAGCGTGAATAGGTAATAAACAAAGAAATATAAGTACAAACTCACTTTCGCATTTATAATAACATAACATTACAACATAACATAACATAACGTAACTTAACGTTGAGTAACGTAACGTAACGTTGAGTAACGTAAAGTAACGCAAATTTATCGCAAATCCCACGGAAATACTGTTTTTTTCCGGGATGAAAGGTATCCTATGTCCTTCTCAGCACTCTTATCTATGTGTGTGGGAAATTTCAAGAAGATTGGTTCAGCAGATGAAGCGTGAAGAGGTAACAAACAAACAAACAAATATACAAACTCACTTTCGCATTTATAATATTAGTTAGGATTAGCTGGGATGAGTTGGCATTGGGATTGTGATTGGGATAGGTACATACCAAATTGCGGTATATCGGATCAGTAGGTAGTTTTTGCTAAGTCGTGTATCGCAAATCCCACGGGAACAGTGCTTTTTTTCCGGGATGAAAGGTTTCCTATGTCCTTCTCAGCACTCTTTATCTATGTGTATGCGAAATTTCAAGAAGATTGGTTCAGTAGATGAAGCGTGAAGAGGTAACAAACATACAAACTCACTTTCGCATTTCTAATATTAGTTAGGATTAGGATTTGTAGAAAGGTTATCTATACTTATAGAAAATTGACTGCCTTGTAATCCAGAGGTCGTGGGTTCAAATCCACTGGGAAGCTTGACCGTCTCGTTAATAATAATTGTATACGTTTCATTTTCTGCCTTCGCAAATATGATCATATATCATCTTTTCGTAAATGGCTTCCTATCCGTGAACGCATAGCAACGCAAGCATAGGTACTTTGTAAAAAGTTGTTTCCAGTCTGGTTAGGATATTGCGGGCTTGAATTACCTAATTATCCGAAAAGAATGATGATTCCGTGCTTGGGAAGGCGCGTAAAGCTGCGAGTCCTGGACGCCATCTAGTGTAACACCCGCATCCGCGGCAGCCTTCATGTCCATGGCATAGAAGACAACCTGCAGGAAAGTCGCCTAAGCTGGTACGGTCATGTCTTTCGGAAACCGGCAAGTTACGTGGGAAACGAATGTTGCTGCCATGCCGCCTCCACCGGGGCCCCGCAATAGTGGTAGACCCAAGAAGTGCTGGCTTGCCGTCGTCAAGGATGATATGCGTGCCAATGGTCTTACAACCAAGGATGCTCAAGACCGTGCGAAGTGGAGAAGGAAAAGCCGGAAAGCGGACCCCGGGCTTCGCAGCGCTGCAGCTGTGGATGCAATTGGGAATGCGCTGAGATGAGAGAGAGGCATATGTATTATGCACATATTTCAATACTTTATTTTGTATCTACTTTTTTTGCGCCTCAACATGATTTGTATCTGTTTATACCTATGGTTGACTGGGAGAGAACGCTTTTAGCGTTAAGTCCGCCAATTCTACCAATTTTTAATTGTGGAACAATAAAGTTTTTATAAATAAAAAAGCATACCTTAAAGTGGTACTTTGTAAAAAGTTGTTTCCAGTCTAGTTAGGATATTGCAAGCTTGAAATCATCTGATTATCAGAAAAGAATTCCGTGCTGGGGAGGCACGAAAAGCTGCGGGGCCTGGACGCCATCTAGTGTATGTTTAAACCTATCCTCGGATTAATATACCCTTTGGGTTGCATAGGTCAAACGGCAGTCACTCTGTGTAAAAACCAGTAACCTCGTCAAATCACCTAGGTAGGAAGCGGACGGAAGCCTGGGCTTTGAAGCGTTACCGCTGAGAATGAAACCGGGAATACGCTCAGATGAAGATGATGATGTTATCTATGTACATAGAGAAATAAATTCAGGTGGTGCGACAGATTGCGTAAATTATATGAATAAAGACTTGGTATTACTTGTCACAAAGTGTGTGCAAACGCTATGATATACTTAAAATGCAGGTATGCGTCAAGTGAAACGTTAAATTTATGAACGTTTCACTCATACTAATCATACATTGAAAGTTGAATTACTATCTTTTCTTTGCTGGGAGGTGTGAAAAGACGTAATCTATACTTAATATTATAAAGCGGAAGAGTTTGTTTGTTTGAACGCGCTAATCTCAGGAACTAATGGTCCGATTTGAAAAATTATTTTTTTGTTGGGTAGTCCATTTATAGAGGAAGGCTTTAGGCTATATAACATTACGTTCCGACAACCACGCGAACGAAGTCGCGGGCACAGCTAGTTATATGTATAAATAAGCAAACAGACATCAAATGCGATGTCAACAAATGAGCACCCTCGATACGAATATATTGTTATATGTTTCCGTCTTTCTTGTGTTTTTTTATTATGTTCTTATGTTGTATATTTTCTGTATGTGTGTGACTATCATATATGTAGTCAATTTTTTGGACAGTCTCATTAATTTTAGATTTCGTATGGACTTAACACAGACAGATTTTGACGCTACAAGCATCATTTAGCCAGTCTTTCCCAACGTGGGCGATAACGCCCCCTTGTGGGCGCTGCAGGCCTAAATGGGGGCGGTAAGAGACCCAGAAAAAAAAGGGGGCGTTGTGTAGGGCTTTGGGGTCGATTTATAATTTCATCTACCTAGCTAGGAAGACTCTTAGACACCGACTGAGCTCTCGACTACATCTTGTAAATATCAACTAATATTAATTAAGATATAGTTCAAACTCGGTTCGATATAATAGACCGCGGGCAATCATGTTTTAACAAGTTTTTGTTAAATAATCCGATTTGTACATTCCTGTATCAATCGGCTGGTTCTATAATACTTGTTCTTGCTTTTCGAGTACGATTGGGCGTCGAATGAGATAAACGAGTTTATGCACGTTTGTCTTATTCCTGTTGGTGCGTGCTGCTTATGCAATCCTATATAAACGACGTAAATTTATTTTATTTTTATTTGCGGTTTCGCGCATAATAGATAAGCAGTACTTGATTTCAACACTTACGTATTTCTCAAAACAAAACAATGTCGGAAGTAAAAAAGAAGAGACGGCAATACTCTGCGGAATATTTTAAATTCGGATTTATTGAAAATCCCACAAACTGTCCGAATACTATAAAGTTGCGTTTCAATAATCAGTTATAAGTACTTAGCGGTTTTTAAGTATGTTTAAAAAGGGGGGCGTTAAAAAATAATTTATTCTTAAAGTGGGCAATAGACAAAAAAAGGAACCCCTGATTTAGACTGATTGAGAGATAAAACCACTATTATATCAACATTCAACGGAACAAAATATATTCGTTTTGACGAGTTCTTCGATTTCCTATTAACTTGTTCCCAAAAATAGCATGCCGGGTATTTACCCCAACCTACCCGTCGTCGTATGGGAACATATGAATTGATAGGTCTCAGTTTAATTTTTTTTACTGGCACATATTTGTAGACCTTATTGTTAAAATACGCAAACAGACATGAAATGTGATGTCAAAATATGAGCACACTCATACATTAGTCGAGAGTAGGTAGTCTTCCTTGACTGCTCATCCAAGAGCCTAAACTAGGTAACTGTTTTGGGAGTTGACCCCGGAACAGGAGAAAGTTCTTCGATACCCCTCAACTTGTTATAACATTTCCCCTAAAATAGCATGAACGTCAAGATGACGGGATCACTGCTTGTTTTAAAACTGCCTTTCCTATCTTTTTGTAATACTCATTTGGTACCTTTTGATACCTTTAATAATAATTTTGGTACCTCCTTAGTTTGGAAGATATTGAAGGTCCAGACTGATCCTGCTATTTTGACGCCTCAAGATGACGGGATCAAGCTGTTAACAAAAAATACTAATTATTTTATTAAACTAACTACTCTGTTATTTAATACTCATTTAATACCTTCGGAAAAACTTGTTACATTGCTTGAATAATTTTTTTTTTAAATTTTTATGGCTTTCACACCTGCTTAATTGTTAAGTGCAAAGCTTATAGTACAATAAATTTGCTCTTCAAATTAGGAAGGTGGTTTTGCTTATATTAAACTAGCGGCCCGTTCCCGGCTTCACACGGATTAAGGTCAATAATTGAGATAAAAATGTATTATGTATTATATATAAAACATATCAAAATGGAATGACCGACTGATGTTAAAATTAGCAAAGCTTATAGTACAATAAATTAAATTGTATTGTACTATAAGCTTTGCTCTTAGCAATTAAGTAGGCGTAAAATCCATAAAAATTGAAAAAAATAAATAACAAAAAACTATAATTTATTCAAGCAATGTTACAAGACTTTCCGAAGGTATTAAATGAGTATTAAATAACAGAGTAGTTAGTTTAATAAAATGATTAGTAGTTTTGTGGTAACAGCTTGATCCCTTCATCTTGATGCGTCAAAATAGCAGAATCAGTCGGGACCTTCAATATCTTCCAGACTAAATTATTATAGGTATCAAAAGGTACCAAATGAGTATTACAAAAAGATGGGAAAGGCTGTTTAAAACAAGCAGTGATCCCGTTATCTTGACGTTCATAAAATAGCATGCCGGGATTGCCGGGTATTTACGAGTACGCCCGTCAATGGGAACAAACAAATTAACAGGTATATATTCACATTTTGTACTGGAAAATGTTGGTTGACTTAATAGATAAACACCCAAGACCCAGGTCAATTTGAAAAAGGGCATTTTCCAACTTGCCCTGGCTGGGGATCGAACCCAGAACCTCCGTGCCAAAAGTGGCCGTTTTTCGCAAATGTGCGTAGTAAAGCTTAACGTTCTCACTTTAAACTGTAAACAGTAGTTCATAAAATACTTTGAAGGGTTATCTAGGACGTGATAGTTGCAAAATTTTAAATGATGTCTCCGTTTTCTTTGAAATGATTTATTTTAAATGGGGGCAGCACTGGACCCCGGAAAATTTAGGTACGGCCTTAATAAGTTTGCCGAAAAAAAGGCAAGGAGAGTGTATATGTATTTAATTTGAATAGGGGATCGGACAAATTTTCACAAAGTGTTTGAAAGTAATTAGAATGGTTATTTATTACCATAAAAAATAATATTTTATTTCAATAAGGCTGTAAATATACATAAATTACATTTAAAATTTGAATGCGTAAAAATGTCGCGTAAATGCTCCCATTTGTCACCTTGGCCGCGTGACGTCATCTGTTTTTGAGTAAACATCAAACAGTCAAGTGGAGAAAAGGATGGCAGTAGTGGAGGCCACAAATTCACATAGTAATGTTGACATCTATGGTTGACATTTTGAGGTTACCCCAGCCGTCAAAAATTACAATTACAAATCATGATTACAAACGAATGACGTAACGCGCTGTGATCGGTGTTTCGTTCATGGTGGCGAACAGATTAAAAATATTGCAATCAACGCATTTTATTTTATGATTTAAAAATATAAATCATTATTTCACAAAAATACTCATTGAATGGTCAGTTTATCTAATTAACATAATTTCTAATTACAATAAAGATTTATTGGTAAGACCTGTCCGATCCCTTATTGTTTGTAAAAATTTTGGAAAAAGTGACATACATAATTATGATGAATTAATATTTATTTTATTTTTATGCAAACATTTTCTTTTCTTTTGTGAGAAATCTTTACCCTTCATAAGGGCCCCCAAACAAATTTTTATACGGGGCCCCGCCAAGGCACGCTACGCCACTGGTAAATGTTAATGTGTACACACACAATAAAGATATTCACCAACAACGCTACTACCATCGACTTTTGCCAACGCACGCGACGCCGACAGCTGGTGAAAAAAAAAAAACGACGGGTTGCACTCCGGGAGTGCCGGCAGAAGTGAAAACTTGAATATTAACGTTGTGCATTTTTGATATTTTGGAATGGTTAGGGAATAATTTTGCACGAATTGCTTTAAGGACCGTATGCACAAAGCCACGTGGTCGGATTTGGCTCTGAAATATGCAAAATTTTCCCGCTAGGGGGATAAAAATGTCAAGATGAAGTTGCATAGAGTTGTAATGTGTAAACGGGACAATATATGTAGGTAATCATAAATTGTAACGTAGAATTAGTATACAGCTTACTTTTTTCTTTTCGTCAAGACTTCCAGTCTGCGATACTTATTAAAATTTTCAAATCAATCAAATCAAAGAATTATTTTGTTTGAATTATTATTTCTGAATTAAGGCCTTGGCAGACGTCATTATAATGAATTTAACACTTTAGTAGACAGGCTATCAGTAGAAAAAGTAAAGTCGAAAATACAGTAGTGTGCGTGAATGCAAGACGTTTATTTAAAGAGCGAGTTAAAATATATGTGAAATTCATATAGCACTTTCTAAAAAATCCAAGTTATAGTTATTCGAATCTTGCGTAAAATTTATTACTTTTTCAATTTATTAGTCGACCTCCGTGGCGATTCCTTAACACGCTAGTCCGTCACTCGGAGGTTCTGGGTTCGATTCCCAGCCAGGGCAAGTTGGTAAATGGCCTTTTTTTAATTTGTCCTGGTTCTTGGGTGTTTATTTTATCCCATCAAAAACATAAATGTAAAAATGCCAAGTTTAAATTCCGACAAAACAATTGAAATTTAAATAGCTGCCAAGTTATGTAGGTAGAGAAAACTGAAATTTATTCATAAGAATCTCAACATTTGACTTGGACAACATTAAGATTGAAAACACGGTCACAGTTAGGATAACTGTGACCAAGCTAGAAGTTGCTTAACCTGTAAAAGCACGGTCATTCATCCATCAATTTTTGAATTTATCGTATGCGAAGTAGAACGAAATATTTGCACAAGTGGTTTCGATTACTCGTATTTTGAAATTTGTTAAAGCGCAAATGATAAAGAACCCTTAGAATAGAGAATCTGTTTCGTTTCACGCAGCTTTTTAGGGTTCCGTAGTAAACAAGAAACCCTTATAGTTTCCTCATGTCTGTCTGTCTGTCTGTTCCCAGTTTTACTCATAGACTATTAGTACTAGAAAGCTGTAATTGGGCATGGGCATGGATATGTGGTAATAAAAACTTGAAAAAAAAATGTGTGGTGTGAGACGTCGTTGAATAGGTCTTTCAAAAATATTAAATAAGATTATGAACACCCTTTTTCGTTTTAGCAATCCGTTTGTGAAATATTTGGTTTTTGATTGCAAATTTTTGTTAGAATCATGTGTCTCCCCTCTCTGTCAATTAAACGGTTGTATATGGACACTTAAAAAAATTCACGGCAGTAGTATATAACGTCTCCCTGTACTAAAACTAATTTAAGGTGGATTCAGTTCATGATACTGAACAAATTTTCCTAAGGAACACATAATTAAATATGTAGTCGCGCCGGCTGTCTACTCTCCATCCGTCTTACTAATTTTCGATCAGGACACGTGTCCTGACGCGAGTTTAACATTTTTTACCCATTACAAAAAAAAGTGCACAACGCTGCTAAAGAAGTTTTCACTCTCCATCCGTCTTACGAATTTTCGATCAGGACACGTGTCCTGACGCGAGTTTAACATTTTTTACCCATTACAAAAAAGTGCACAATGCCGCTAAAGAAGTTTTGCACTTCAAAAAATAAAACCCAATTTATATAAATATTTACATTTTATTTCATTTCTCACCTTGCATCGATCAATTCAATTTCTCAGCCATATCAAATTATTTTATCCACATATCTCAAACAACGCACGTTTCTCAGCAGTGGTAGTGTCCGATAGTCCAATATGGCTGAAAGATATTGTGAAAAAGAAACACCAAATATATACATCAGTCGTTACAAAATCTTACTCTAGTGTGACTATCGGCGAATTATTACTTAGCTTACAAAATATACACGAAACAAAATCACTATTTCAATTTTCATTAAGCCATGTGGTTCCCGGCAGAGTAGAATAGAACCACTCCAAGTCTTCCCGTGGATGTCTTAAGCGCATAGCACACAGAATGAAGTCGAGGCTGCGTCGAGGCGCAAGCGTACCTCTTCTAACTTTTCTATATAATTAAATTGAACAACGCACACTGCCAGAGTCGCGGCGCGATCGAGCGGCGTAGGGGCGGGGGCGAGGAGCGGGCGCACCGCGACCAGGCACTCCCCATTTAGGTATCGAAAATGTACCTACATTATTAGTATGCGCGCAGGCGGCCCCTCCGGGTGGTAAATTCAGTTATACGAATCGTTTGTCCAGAGTAATAAGAATTAAATTGGCTTGCAATTGATGTCTAGGTATCTATACGAAAAGGTGCTAAGTTCTGACGTGAGCTAAATTAAACCATATCGCTAGCCACATTGAGTAGATATTTCTTTGAATTTCTTTGCTGAGTGAGACATCTGTACGTTAGTATTATTTATTCTATGCCGCGACTCTGCCGCTATTTTGTCATTCCATTTTGGGCGTACGTGCGTTTAGACATAATTATTTAACCATGCGGGATGATATTTAAACGAACGTAAATTTTATTGATCTGGTTCGGGATAATCCTGGTCTGTATGGCAATCACATCCATACGCGCATAATCGCCCGCGTCTCGACTCTTATCTACGACTGGGCCTCCACCTCAACGCGACTTAGCAGTGAGCTATGCGCCTTAAAGGCGACTTAGGAAACACAAGCTGCACAAAGCTTATAAACATCAGTGAGACCTCTCCAACCCGTCTGGCCAGCGTGGAGTGTAGGCCAAATCCTCTGACTGCTCTGGCTAATATATGGCTCTGGTAGTACAGAGAGGGTCGTGCTCCTGCAGTGGAGACTAAAAAAGAAATAACGATGATTTCATTTTAGTTGCATACAAGTTCGCCTTTTTGTTGTGGGGAAAAGTCCCATTCAAGAAACTTCTTTACTCCATACCTAAACCTGACTTGCCTGTCTTAAAATAGTTTCATGGTTCAAAGGAATGTCTCTGCCAAAGGAATTGTCCTTTTGCAGAGATATTCCTGTGAACCTAGGAGTTGTCCTATCATTAAATGTTGAATAAACCTTCACTAATGTCCAGAAAGCGATCGCGACTGCTCATATCAACATGATGTCACAGCAAAAAAATTGCTCACTTCAGTAATGTTGATGTTAATATGACCGACACTGCTTTTTACATACATACGAAGCAAACCATACATATGGCAACACGCAGCTTTGTACAAAAAGTACAGTCATGTATTGAGTAATCTATTTTAATCAAGAAAGTGATTTTGTTTCATAAAATAAGAGAGGAGAATGCATTTTTTTTTTATTCAGATTATTTATGGCCAAATAGGAACATATTACATAGACCAAGAAAGAGCTATGTAGACCAACTGAAAGAAAAAGCAGGGGTCATGTCGAATCAAGCACTAAAGAGTAAGGCAGAGAACCGAGAAGTTTGGCGCATACTCCACCGACAAGAGCTACTAACCACTTAAATAAGAAGAAGGAACATATTATTAGTAAAATTCTTGATAAATGATTGACGGCTCGGTCCATAGCTCTCATTTAAAATGAATTATTTGATCGTAAAGGTACTTAGAAACTCATCAAATTATTTTATAAGCAACAGTCTTTTTCTGTCAACCAGCTCTAGGCCTTTGCAAGAAAGAGACACATATGTTACCACTTGCCTCCATCTCAACTATTAGATTTTTCAATACATTTTTTTAGCTTTAATAATACCATATTGTACATAATTTTGCTTCACTAACTAAATTAATCATTACATAGCTAAAATAAAGTTTTTTTTTATTAAGATCATCCACAGCAAAATTACGTACAATAATAATGCATTCTCCTAAAAAAATAATTTCTATATTACAAAAACGTTATTTTTGGCATATCTATAATATAGTACAAATGTACACAGGGTTTTTTTTCAAGCGTAATACACTTTTGAGAGAAGAAAACATACAAAAACTTAACAGTTAAAGCATTTTTTTTATTAATTGTGCATTTTCTCAAAAAATTCAAGTTACAAAAAGAATATAATTTTTTTATTGTATATTCCTTATCTCAAAAAACATTTTTTTTCTAAATCAAAAATCTACCTAATATTCCTTTCAGGCATAGATTTATTACGAGACAATCATGAAACCCGTTCCCAACGACCAATACAATCTCTCTCGAATGTCTAGTAGCCAACACTGGTGGCAGATTCTACAGGCTGCGTAAAGACATCAGTCAGACACAGCACAATGATGTCTTTTAGTAATAACAATTTTTAAAACTGGTTTTCAACCCTTCTGATATAGAGGAGCTCAAGATAGCCACTAGCTGGTAGCAATATTATTAATCCAACAGTGTTTTACTAAGAAGTTTCTACTGCTATACAAGCACTTTCTTGCAAGCTCAGTCTCAGTAGTTCCTTTAATACCATTGAAGGAAGTACACAGAAAAAAAGCTTAGTAGTTCCTCCAAAGGAACCACTAAAGGGACTACTGAGAACAAACGAAATTAGACCCACTTCCCATACTTGTGTAAGTTGGGTGACTATGCAATATTATAGCACCTGATCTCATGATGAAAGGTGGCCACGGCATCTCTGCGATAAAACATCATAACCCCACCGAGTCTGGGCTCAATTGTTTTGTCTTCAGAAGCACTTTTTAGATCATTGTTTTAGATAAAAGCTAGAAAAACAACTACTTGTTCATTTATTCTTCTGTAACACACATACATTTTTTTTTCATGTCATAGGACAGCAAACGAACATGTGGGTCACCTGATGGTAAGTGATCACCGCTGCCCATGGACAACTGCAACACCAGGTGTCAAGACTCCAGTGAGGTCCGCGGGCAGCGAGGGGCGCGGGAGCGGGGCTCGCCGGACGGCGGCTAGCGTCAACCACTTCTCCAGCGTCAGCCGACTAGATCACGCGCGCACTCAGTACACCGTTGTTTGTCCGCGTCAACACAAATTTTAAAACGCTTGCGTTTGCGTCTGTCGTTGGACTTTGAACTCAAGTTCAAAAGCGCCGAGTCATCGGTCTACAAGGCAGCTGGGAGTCAATGCAGACAAAAGAAAGAAGAGATTGGCATTCCAGAGCTTAATCAAGATCCTCGAAGTCTTGGCAGATTCGCGTTCCTGGGCACAGGGAACACCAGACCAAAGTTGGAAATCGCCGAGTCACCGCTTCGTCAATGGGATTCAGGATGCCTCGTTTTTGAGGTTATCGGTATTTTGTGAGTCGTTCCAATTTACTTCCTTTCCTCTTCCTTTCAGAAATCTTCTGCGTTTAATTTAAAATTAAACGTCCTTTTTGACTTCAGTACCTACCTGTCTCTTTTAATGTAATATTTCTAGATTTACTTAATTAATACTTAATTTACCCTGCGCTTACGCACTTATTGCCTTTGCACACGAATAACGGTTTCATATGCGTCAGCTGGCCGGGCGCTCGCTCAAGGTCACACGCTTATCCATTTAAACCTTTTCATTTGATGCTAGATGCTAGTGCGTGAGCCCCCCTTTTTGTTTTTGCATAATAGTAGCTTTAAATAATCTTTTTATTGACAGATGGAGATTAAAATGCTTACTGTTGAGTCTGACGCGGTCTACGCAATGCGAGCCGTGTCATACCTTGGCAACGCGGCCGCGCGGCATATCTACTACTGCCAGCGCTGGCGCAGTAGGTATCGGGTTTGTGACGAGCTCGGCAGGTAACAATCTGAATCATGAGTCTTCAGTCTCTTGGCGGTATTTTTTTCGAGGGCGGAAGGCTGACTATGTCAGCGTCTTTCAGACTCCTTATCAATTAGACATTTATTTATTTTAGATTATTTTACAATTACTTAATTGATATTGACAGGTACATAAATAAACAGGACAACTTAAATTGTACCTATAAAGTGATAACATTAACTTCATAATAGCAATGCATACCTAAATGTATATCTTTTATATTATATTTTTTATTGGGCTAACGTTGCATTATTTACTAAATGTTACAATACTATTAATTACATAAGTTCCCTACAGCCACTGTAGTTTTATATGTGAACAGCTTGTCTGATTCAACCGGGTTAATATTCCCACTGCATATGTGAACAGCTTGTCTGATTCAACCGGGTTAATATTCCCACTGCATATGTGAACAGCTTGTCTGATTCAACCGGGTTAATATTCCCACTGCATATGTGAACAGCTTGTCTGATTCAACCGGGTTATTATTCCCACTGCATATGTGAACAGCTTGTCTGATTCAACCGGGTCAATATTCCCATTGCAGTGGATCTTCGTATTGAACTAGTTAAAAGTTATATTAGTAAATATATTAACTTTTGATTCATGTTGTACACCTATTGTCAAACCTATGCCCTGAGCTTGTCAAATACCCGAGATCGGCCTTTGTTTAGCTGGCGCAGCCGCGTCATATCGTAATGCGTGGTTTGTTCATCAGCATGCTCATGCAGCAAGGGGTTCCGATTCACATCTGTCAGCTTAGTTAAGCATTAGCGTTATAGCAAGGTTATAACGTAGATACATCTTTCAGTAAACCCATTTCTTAAATTTTGCATTGCATTTCTTCAAACCTTACATCTAATTTATAAAATTATTTTCATGAAGTACCTACTTTAACTAACTCAAATTGAGTCAGATGTACTATCATTGTTTTCCTCTGTCATCTTCCTAATTCCATATCCCTCATTCATGGGACGACCACATTTATCGGTTCCTCATCCATGGGCGACTGCATCCCTCAAGGGGGACAGAAAAACGCCACCGGAAGGAGCTCGTCATTCATGGTGTTCCTTTGTGTGCAGATTTGGATCCAGGGTGACACAGAGTGATGAAGATTTTGAAGCGTACCCTTCAACCCAGGAAGTATGTCAAGACTCCAGTGAGGTCCGCGGGCAGCGAGGGGCGCGGGAGCGGGGCTCGCCGGACGGCGGCTAGCGTCAACCACTTCTTCAGAACTCGGCAAAACGACTCACTGACCGATACGCGCGTCCTTTGTTATATGCATTTAACTAGTATTATACCTATATTGTTTACAGTCCATTCTTTTATTTATAGCCCAAATAGTACCACAGGGTCTACCGTGTAGGGTTAGGGCTCAATCACCAGGGGTGTAACAAGAGCGTTACCGGCCTTTCAGGGCCCTCCCCAGAGGGGGGAAGGGGCTCCGGCTCTATCACTCACCGAACGAAGCAAAGAAGCGGTGAAGCTACTACTCAGACATCGATTTTCTGTGAGTGAGATTTACATAATAAAAAGGAAATGTGTGCCACAGCAGCGCAAAAGAGCTACAGCTCTACAATGTTAACTCCAAAAGAGCAACTGCTGATTTCCAACTGGCAGCCGGTTAGAGTAGCTTGGAAGATCTATCACCATTTTTGGCTACTTACACATACGAAAAAAGAAGACAGAAGATTCCTCCCATCACTGCCACACTTAGTGTTGTGGGTGTGATATGGGGCCATCCATCTACGCAATATTTCGATTTCGATTTCGCCCCCTTTTTTCCATCCTTTAGTGTTATAGAGGTTGGAAAAAAGGGGGAAAGGACAGTATGTGTATACTATCACGTTTGGCATGACCTCCCGCTCAGCCCCACCAACGTAATATGTGGATGGCCCCAATGGGCTCAATCTATTGCATACGAGAGCCACACCGAAAAGATCGGGAATAGAATACTTAGGAATAAATTAGAGTAAAACCTTTTTGGTGTTTGAAATTTAGTATTATTTCGAACACATTCCATTTTTGAATTTTAAATGAAGTAAAAAAGATTTTTGAATTTTAAATAAAGTAAAAAAGAAAAGAGTATTGACCATTTGAATTTGACAAGTCGGTGAGAAAAATGGAGCTTACGCGGGAACATGTTCGTGCAATAATTTTTCATAACTTTCGTCGAGGTTTATCTCAAGAACAATATCTCGCCGAGCTTGTTTCTATTTATGAACTTGAAGCACCTAGTAAAACGACTATATATCGTTAGTATTCTGAGTTTTGTCGTGGACGTTCCTCTCTTACCACAGTCCCTTCTACTGGTCGGCCAAAAACAGCGGTAACACAAGATAACATCGATGCTGTACGCCAATTAATAAAAGAAGATAGACATGTGACATACGAGCAGATTGGGCTTTCTCTCAGCATTGTTATGACAGCTATTCAGACCATGAACTGGGTGTCAAGAAGTTAATTTCACGCTGGGTGCCCCACCGTTTGACCGAGGAACAAAAGTCGGCTCGTGTTAATTGGTGTCGGTCTGCTCTGCAACGGTTCAATAGAGGGAGCTCAAATGCAGTTTACAATATCGTCTCTGGGGATGAATCGTGGATTTATTCATATAAGCCCGAAAGAAAACATCAATTGGCAGTTTGGGTCTTCGAGGGTGAGGTCAAGCCAACAAAAGTTATTCGCTCACGCAGCGTGTCGAAAAAAATGGTTGCTTCGTTTGTATCGAAAACTGGTCATGCATGTGGCTACGATTCCTTTACAAGAACGAAGGACGGTTACTGCTGATTGGTACACAACAGTTTGTTTGCCGGAAGTCATAAGAGAACTTCGTAAAATTAATCCGAATCGTCGTATAATCCTTCACCACGATAATGCGAGCTCACATACCGCACGCAAAACAAGCGCGTTTTTAAATCTGGAAAACGTGGAGTTGATGGACCATCCTCCGTATAGCCCTGACCTGAGCCCCAATGATTATTTTACATTCCTAAGAATTAAAGATATGCTACATGGTCAACGGTTTCACGGCCCAGAAGAGGCGTTCGAAGCTTACAAATCAGCTGTTTTGACTGTATCCATTTCAGACAGGAATTACTGTTTCAATAATTGGTTTGATCGAATGCAAAAGTGCATTGACTGTCACGGAAAATACTTCGAAAAACAATAAAAGTAAACATTATTATGTTATCTTTGTACTTTTTTCTATTCCCGATCTTTTCGGTGTGGCCCTCGTACTATCTAAATTTTGCCTACCAGTCATCCTGTGACTAAAGGATATAAACTAGACTATACAAAATATAATTTACAGTAATTCATTATGCTTCTTTCATAAACACTTGATTTTTCTGTTTTAAAAATGTAGTAATTTCATGTAGTAATTTTTACCCAGTGTGCGATTTATAAGCAATACGAAAAAAAAATGCAACCATTTGATCAAGTATGTTTTCGTAACGTCGGATTTTTTTTTCGTATTTAGATAATTATTTTATTAGTATCGTCTTCACCATAAACAAACAAATACAAGAGGACTGACAGGCCCATATAAAAAAGCGTACTTTTCTAAAAAGCCAAAATCCTGTATTATTTTTAAACGTCGCTACTATTTCGCCCGCTAGCCATTCAATGGATGCTGGGTACTGAGGCTGATGGTATCCACGAAAAATCAGAGATGGCGCTTGTTTGTTCGTAGAAAATGAACGCTTATACCGCCATCTTTCCGAAATTAAGCGGCACCACTACGAAACTGCCTTCTTTCGAACTAGTAGCTCCATCTAGCTACAACATTTAAATTAAAAATCGAATTACACTTTCAAGTATGAAGGTTGGTTACTGTAACTGTATACTGGTTGGTACTCTTGTATTTGTTAGTCCATGGTTTCATGAAACAAGCTAATTATCTTGCTTTAGAAACTTGCACACTGTACTAAAAAAAACTTACTGCATCCTGAGACAAACTAACAATCAAAAGACTGCTTTGGTGTGAAAATAATCACAGTTCATCTCTAATTCTTCACTATAGTCTTCTTCATCCGAGACAGTTCAATGTCTACCTATAGATCACTGTACACTATTCATTCAAAATGTGACCATAGATTTTGTCTTCATTTTGAAGTCTTAGTCAGCCACAAACACTTTTTACACCGTGTGAGACACTTGCCTTGACCAAACAGGAAAAAATAACAATTGATTTACATCTACAAGTGTCCCAAAAGAGGTCAAAGTCCATTTGTTTTAGATCAGAAAAGAGTAATCCAACATTTTTATCACAGAATACCATACACTTAAAATGGTTGCACTTGTTTTAGGAAGTCTTTAGTCAAGGTTGAACCATAGAACATCCAACTGTTGAGCATCAGCTGATAAACTCATCCAGAAGGTATATTTATCACAGGTTTCTGCTACATTATGGATTCTTCTTTGGACGTCCATTATAGTCACTTCACACTTAAGCGTCATGGCACAACATCTTCGATCCAGCTCAATAATGCGTGTAGAAGATAAGCTAACAATAGTAATCATCCAATATTTTATCACAGAACACTACACTGAAAGGATTTGTTTGGGGACGTCACTTCACAAAGCACATGGACCCATTCGGGGTCACGTCTAAAGAGACCGCAAGAGAACAGTGTGTCAGGGGACACTGTCCTCGCTGGAGCACGAGCTTCATTCGTGCGTGTAGAAGATAAGCTGGTGGTTGGAGTCATCGGGCGACATCTCCAGTTGAACGTACTGTGGAGTTGTTCGGGCAGACTCGTAGGAACCGCCTCCATTTCGGGAGAGGGAGTTTCTTGATCTGGAAATAACAAGAACAGTAGTTGTTTAAAATAATAAATAAAACATAGTGAAATATTCGTCGTGAGCAAACAAAGGCCAAACCCGTGCTTGACGATATTTCGCTGTGTTCTATTTATATTATTTTTTTGGATTATATTTATAATTATTTTTGTAGCGAAATCAACTAGATATTAAGATTATACATTTTTTGGTATAATTTTCATATAAAAAGGTAATTTAGGCAAATTTGGAGGTATGTTTGTGATTTTTTTTCTATCCAGCCAAAAATGCTCAATCATGTTTTGGATATTGTGGGTGTCTGTAGAAAATCCTTAAGATTCTTATGTAATTTTTTTGAGATTAAACTGTAGTAGTTTAATTACAGTGATTTTTTAAAAAACACTTGAAAGTTTTCTTGGCTCTGTACTGACGGGGCCTTAAAACGCGTTTAATAAGATGCTCTAAGTTTATTGATGTATGTCAACAGAACTTACTTAGCTTTCGCGTGTGTGAGTATGTGCGACTTCAAGTTGGTGCTCTGCGCGAACTTTTTGTTGCAGCTGTCGAACGGACACACGTACGGTCGGTCACCCGTGTGGATGCGCACGTGCGTTCTGTAAACATTATCAAATAACTAAAGAATAAGAATAAAAATAATTTATTTGCTCAGATTCAGTACAGTCTTTTTTAAGTCTCCATTGCAGGAGCACGACCCTCTATGTACTACTCTACTAGAGCCATACTTGAAGAACTTACGCTGTTAGGAGAATAACACAATTGACAGATTAAGCAACTGTTAGATAAGTGTACTTTACTTACTTAAATACTTCTCTGGGGGAGTGCAGCTGTCATTCAGATTTATTATCATTTTACAAAATAGGGCAATTCGTGCCATTTATGGGTTAGGACCAAGAGACTCACTCAGAGAATTCAAGGCAATAAGTATACAATGTGGAAGGGACAAACCCTTAATCAATCGAACCACGGGCTATACTAGATCACTAAAGTATAATGATTATAATTAAAGCACCAGTCAAGTAACCAAAAAAAATTCGACATTTCCATACAAATCGCCCGAGCGGCTGCACACTTTTGTATGGAAATGCCGAATTTTATTTTTGTTTTTTTTTGCTGTTATTTTAAATATACTATTATGATGTAGCATAGACCATGGTTCGATTTATTACGGGAATGTCCCTTCCACGTTGTATACTATACTTACCTTTAGGATACGGGATACAAAAAAAGGAAGATTTACCTGAGATTGAAATCAAGTGAGAACCTCTTCCCGCAGCCTTCAAAAGTACACTGGAACGGCTTCTCTCCAGTGTGGACCAGTTGATGTCTCTTTAGTTTTGAACTCTCCACAAATGCTTTGCCTGAAATGTATATTTTTATATCAATTTGATGCTAGCATGCTGTCCATGTCCAGAATCTTTCATGAGGCGGGTGTATGAGTAACAAGAAACAGGCAGCTGCATCCGCTGAGTAACAATTTTACCATCTACCACAGAATAAATGGAATCTCACAGCGTCTCCCCCGCACTTTGTGCGCCTTTTTGGGCTCTAACCCAGGGTTTAGTTACTAGCCGCACGCAATTCGCGACGTGTCTTGTCTTGAAAACTGTCAACCAATAGTAACCATCATGGTGAGAAGATGCGCATATAATAATTGTTTATCCACCGAATACAACAAAGAACGTTTATTTCATACATTTCCGAGTGATGAAAGCAGGTAAGCAAAGCAACAATATAATTTCACGTTATTACCCAGCAACCACTTTGAACACCGATTGATATATATACCCTTCTCACTCTTTCGCATTGACGGGAGAATACACAAGAGAGTACACAAAAATATTTGTGAAGTGATATTATGTAGCTGTTTCAGACTTTTCTGTAACATTTAATACATATGAGACAGAATATTTTTTACGTCATAGTGTTCGCAAATCTCCCGGTATGGAAAGATATAATCGTAAATATGTCGAACTCGTTAGTAGGTAAGTATTAAATTAATTCTGCGGTGCGACTCTAAGTACAAAACTCACAAACAAAACAAAACTCAAACATCGACGTGTGTACAGATAAATTGTTTCGTTTGTAGTACGAGTAGTAGTAGGTATATATGTTACTCTGAATCTATGAAGTGTCATACCAGTACCATCTACTGTAATCACTAAAGCCTGGTCACACACACACACACACATTCACCATGCCTCCCCCCTCTCTCCCTAACTTAAGTAGCAATTAATATGTGGCTGATGTTCCCATTTTATACTCGTATTAATTAGCTAAATGTAGATTTTACTGTTCCATTATAGTTTTTAAACTTAAATTTTCCCCGCCGCTCGTCCTAAACTGTAAAAAGTATTATGCTAATTCGTTCTGATTGCCCGCGATACAGGCTTTTGCCTAGTGCGGGAGTCGTTGGTTAAGCTCATTGTCAATTTCTTTTTGGTAAATAAATGATTTTGTATTTTTTTTTTGTATCTGCCCAGGGTGATGATTATGGGCAAATCGACCATTTATTGAGAGAGGTCTAGTCCAGCCAGGTCTGTGTCACTCCTCTTTTAGCTATCGAAAATATACCTACATTATTACTAAGAGCGCGGCGGCCCTCCAAGTGGTAAATTCAGTTATACGAATCGTTTGTCCAGAGTAATAAGAATGAAATTGGCCTGCAATGGATGTCTAGGTATCTAAACGAAAAGTTGCTGAGTTCTGACGTGAGCTAAATTAAACCATATCGCTAACCACATTGAGTAGATATTTCTTTGCCGAGTAAGACTTCTGTACAGAGTACTAGTATCCTATTCTGTGGCCCAGCAGTTAACCGATTGCATTATATAAGTCATTTATTAACCGACTTAAAAAAAATGGTTGCCTGTAAAGTCGGTTTTACGGGCGAAGATTTTACGTGACAACGCGCGCGGCAGACCGATCATAGTTGAGTGGGAGAGAGACGCAAGGCATTCGGCGGGCCTCTCTCTCGTTCGGTGACTCATCGTAACGTTACCGAGCGTTACACTTTTTCATAAGTGACTCCCAGCCGCAACCTAATTTAAGACGTTGTCACGTCAAAAAAAGAGGTTCTCATTTCGTCAAAACAGAAACAATAGAATTTTTATCAAAATTGGTTGTGCAGTTTGGTGTTGAAATCAGATCAGATCAGATCAGAAGAAATTATTCCGAACTCATGGGTTATACAGACTTTTTAAACGACAGCCAAATTTTTGGAGCAAGTTCAGTCCATGATACTGAACTACTTTCTATAAAAAAGTTATTAAAAATTGATAAAAAAAATTTGTCCTCCCATGCAAAATCCGTTTGGCTCAGCGCTGATTTGTACTGGGAGGCAAAAAATTTTTTTCGTTTTACGACGATTACTTTTATGAAAAGTGGTTCTGTTTAAAGGCTGGTGTTTAAAAAGTCAGCCTGTATTGCTGCTTTTTATAGGATGTCTCTGAGATCAGTGTGCCTCTTGGCAAAGGCCTCCAACAACCATTCCATTGTTATCTCTGTAAACTCTTACCGTCCTATTATCAAAACAGGACTAACTTTGTTACTAGGTTGAAACCATTACCCGCCCAAATCAAGTTGACATTGACAGGTGAGTTAGTGTGATATTACTAGATGTCAACTTGATTTGGTCCTGTTTTAATAATATGGTTAGAATTTGGGCCAGCTGCGAGTTTAAGCTTGTTCTTCCATCTTATGTACTTTCACTTCTCCTGATTCTCTTAGTCTCTCTGATACCAGTTAGTCAAGATTTTGCTTCACTTTTAGAATAAATCATCATCATCCAAGCATATATTCCCGGTTGCATCGTCAGCAGTTACACTTCAGAGGGTCCGCTACCTTACCTAGGTGATTTGACGAGTTTACTGGTTTTTACACGGAGCGACTGCCGTCTGAGCTTCGTAGCCCAAAGGATAGGTACAAACGCTAGATGGCGTTCGGGACCAACAGCTTTACGTGCCTTCCAGAGCACGGAATCATCTTTCTTTTTGGATAATCAGGTGACTTTTCACAAAGTATGCTTGCCGGTGGGATTTGAACCCACAACCTCTGGATCACAAGGCAAACGCCTTGACCACTGGACCACGGAGGCGGTTAAGCAGTACTTTTAGAATAAATATAGGCTGGCAAAGAAAGGAAGAAGTTACTCACCACACTCCGCACACACATGCACCCGCGGCCCGTGCGTGTGTAGATGTTTCCTCATCGCAGAGTTGTCTCTGAACATTTTGGTGCAGCCTTTGTGTGGACACGCTGGAACAGAAACAGTTACATAGTGAATATACAGGGTCTAAAATGATATACTGAAACTATTTTAAAGGTGGATTCAGTCCGTGATACTGAACAACTTTCCCCAAAGAACATATAACGAAATATGAAAAATAAATTTTTGGCCTCCCATACAAGTTGACCGATCAGCTGATCCGAGTTTGTATTGAAAGATTAAATTAATAGCTTTAATATAATAATATTTTGTTATATAACAGAGAAAAGTTTTTGAAGATATCATCTTCGAGAGAACGTCCAAACCATCTGCAAGAGTTTTTGGCGGGAAGACTTTTAAGAAAAAAATAACTTCTTTAATCCTAATCATAAAAAAATAGTGATGGGTTTGCTGTTTAATTTAATTTAGAATTAGGCGATACAGCTTCATAATTTTAAATGCTAAACTTATAGGTGTAATTAACATATGCGTAATAAATCGAACCACGGGTATAGCGGTCTAGCGTGTTAACAATTACGCCACAGAGGTCGTCATTCATGAAAGCACTTTTCTTACCTATAGTCCTGTCTGCCGACTCCGGCGAGGGTTTCTTTAGCCGGATCTTGTGTCCCGGCCGCGCGAACTCTGCGAGCTGCTTCGGGTCTGATAGGTCTAAACCTGAACAAGAATAAATAGAATTTTATTAATATGTGTCAAATCAGCAGTGGATTAGTATAATAAGAATTTGTAGAGTGCGTTTATACAAAGTAATTCATAATATTAAATTGTATAGAGTATAGATAGGCTGACCCCCCCCCCCCCTCCCCGTAATATGTATCCCCTACCCACCTGGCATAGGCTCTCCGCCCAGTATATTCTTCTTGCCCGTCATGTACTCCGTGTAGTCTGGGTCAGGCTCCGGATTTGATCCGTCATCTGAAAAGAAATAAAAAAATATTTTAGTATCATGTTTTGTCTCTTACTCTTTTCTATATTTACTATTATTTACCATATTAAGAATGTGACATAAAATGTGTAATTTTTTATGAATAATGGGGTAAGTATATTATAAACTCATCCGCTCATAGTAAAGGACTGATTGCAAATTTAAAGAAACGAAAAAAAAATTAGTAATAAAATGTGACGTGTGGAACGGGGTAGGCCTTTGCCCAGCAGTGGGACACAAGACCTACAGGCTAGTAAAACAAAATGTAACCCCGACACAACTGTAGCTCAGAACAATAACGATCATGTCAGCTTTCAAACAAAAAAAAGCTTTATAATAGGTCCATTCGTTTAGGAGTTACGATGCCACAGACACGTCAAAATTATAACACCCCCCATTTTGCCTCGGGGATTAAAAACAGCTCTGCTTCTCCTTTCCTTCAAGCACCAATATCTTTTGCAACAAGTACATTGCTCTGTACAGTGCCGTAGCTAACTAGCACCATGCCCGCCCCCATGAAAATTTGCGGCATAAACGGCTGTATATTTTTGATTGCGTTGGCTTAGAAGATTGATTTTTTGCACAGCTCCAAGGGACAGTAGACTATTTGATATGAATTTCAGCTTGATATGTCCACGCGTTTCTGAGAAAAAGGGTCTTGACAGACAGACAGCCTGACAACAAAGTGATCCTATAAGGGTTCCGTTTTTCCTTTTGAGGTACGGAACCCTAAAAAATGTTCAGTTTACCGTCGTCCTCCCCGGTGGCCCACATGGTGACGCTGAACTCGCCCTCCATGGTCTTGATCTGCACCTGCTTCTGCTCCCAGCGCCGCGCCGCGCCGCGCCCGCCGCCCGCCGTCTCCATTATCCCCATCGGCACTTCACCTGCAGGAAAAATAATTAAACGTTCTACATGGTGTGCCGTCTGGTTTTTCTCTGCCTGAGAATAAGTCTTTGGACCGCGTCCACGGACACGCGGCGCGGCGTGCGATGCGCCGATTTCTTCTCCACTTCGCAGACCATTGAGTAATGATGAACTTACCAATTGGCATCAAGTGGTGTATGTTTGTGTTGTTGCTCGTAGCTCGTGGACGACCGCGGCCTCGGCTGAAAGTAAAAAACGTACTTTTTATATTCCGCAAGGAACTTAATTGTCAATGCAAATAAAACCTAAACGAAACAACTTCAAGAACTACTTTAGTATACCTGTTAGTGCTGGCAGGAGGCTGGTACACAGTCGTACATATTGCCACTGTTACCAGAATAAAGGATTTCTTCATATATACCAGGCAGGAATACTTAGGCATTTTACACTTGTCAATAAAAATTGTACCTAAGCTTAATATACATAGGAGTTATTTATGCATATCTGCTAGTTGGATAAAGTAACAAAGACAGAAGTATTAAATAGAGTTGGTGAAAAGAGACACATACTCGAGGTAGTCGGAAATAGGCGAGGCAATATGTTGGGACACTTGATACGGCATGATAATGTTATGCGAATTATAATAGAAGGCAAAATAGAAGGAAGAAGGGGAAGAGGAAAGCCCAGGCACAGCTATATGAAGCAAGTCAAGGAAAAGGTGATAGCAGTGTCGTACCAAGATGTCAAGAGGTTGGCGGAAGATATAAAAGAATGGAAGAAACTCCACCAACAAGAGCGTCGCTCTTAAATTTTAATGATGGTGATTGCTAGTTCTGGTAGAAAGTTGTAACACAGAGTAGTACATATTGTCACTGCCGGAGTGAAGGACTTCTTCATACATATCCAGCAGAGTATCCTTAGGCAATTTACACTTGTCAATAAAAAAAATAACTAAGCTTAATAAATATAAGAACTATTTCTGCATACCTGCTAGTGCTAGTAGAAGGAGGTTGGTACACAGAGTCGTATACATTGTCGCTGCCAGAGTGAAGGACTTCCTCCCCAGAGATGCCTGGCAGGATGACCTCCTCGCTGCCCACTGCAATTTTATAGTCTGTCAGCGATCGCCGACATGCAGAATGTCAGATTATGAAGTTAGTGACGACAAACATAAGAGTTTATAAAAATGCATTATACAGGGTTACTGGTATCTAACTCATATTCTTTAGGCGACTTAGGTACATCAAGTGTAACAATTTTGTTCTGACTTTTTTTTAAATTTGTTTTTTTTTTCATACAAAAATAAACCAAATTAAATTCTACTCGTCTTAAATCTATGGCAATCGGCACGCGGCAGTACTGCTGACGTGGCAGTGCACACGGCGGCGCCTATGAAACAGACCAGGGCTTGTTAACGATACCAAATTCACACTAAAAGTAACGTTAAATAACGTTATTTTCATACAGGTTTTACTGGTAACGTTATAAGGGGTACCGATAATACAGTTATAAAACGTTATAATAACGTTATCAATTAACGATATAAGTAACGATACTTTTTTCAATACTTGTAAAATATTATACAAGTGTATTACATCGCGCTGGGAATCGAACCCGGATAGCACAGTCTGTGCTACCTCGGGTTCGCTTCCCAGCGCGATCACGACATCCGTGTAGCTCTATTAGCCTACTACACAAACTCTCATCAATTTATTCTGTCAAATATCGAAAATAAAAACAACAGTCTTAACAATACCTTTTACCGTTAATATCATTGGTGACACTATCTGATTTATCGCTAAATGGTTGTAAAAATACCGTTACCCAGCATAACGTTATCTTTGCTGATAACGTTAACGCCGTTTCACAGAATTAACGTTACCAGATTTTTTACGGTATTCCAAGCCCTGCATTGACTTAACGTTTGACGACCTCCGTGGTGTAATGGTCAACGCGCTAGTCCCTGGCCAGCGTGGAGAGTGTAGGCCAAATCCTCTCGACTGCTCTGGCCAAGTATGGTTCTGGTAGTAGAGGGGGTCGTGCTCCTGCAGTGGAGACTAAAAAAGACCTGATGATGATGTACCAGGTAGTTCTCTTGCTCTTGCAGGGAATGGGCGAGAATTTGAATCATATCGATAGGCGATGCGGTTAGCAATCCGTCATTATTAGGATTTCCTTCTTCCACCTTCATACCCACCCTCCGCTAAGTGGCCTGGGCCTTACAGCCCTAGTTTTCCACTTTCATGCTTACCCTCACGCTAAGTGGCCACTAGGCTCTGTCTGCCCCGTTAGGGATAAAGACGTGATAGTGTATATTTTTAACCTCTGACAAAAAGTAAGTTTGTATTATGGCCATTGGCCATTTCATAGGCCATTTTCAACTACCACCACTAGCTTCCGGTGAGGGAAAACATCGTGAGGAAACCTGTACAATCCGCTAGTTGCCATCAAGTCAAAACAGATACTTTTTTCTAAACGTCAAAACAAATATTTTCTATGGGATTTCTATGAAAACGCCCGGCGTGACGTCATAGTTTCTTGGAGTCTAATAGCGCTCCAAATATTAGTTTTTCGGTATTAATAAATCTAAAATCACGTACAAAATGAAAATGATGAATGACAGGTGACAGTTCTTTTTTGACGTTTTATTCTCGTATCATTACAAAATAATTTATTTTTGACCCAGCAATACTACCCAATTGTCATCTCTGAAATGTATAAGAAAAAGCTGCATTAAACATTCGAGTGTCACTCAAAATCATTTCGCTGTTTTTTCACTGCGTAATGAAGATCCAGGCCGAGCATCTAGTCGGCCGTTATTATTTGTTAACTTATTCACGCCATCCATATTTATATAAAATCGTAAACAAATATTCGGCAATGACAAGTAGATCAAACTCGCAATAAATTTGTAAAATTATATAGGTACTTATTACGTATTTAAATGGCCATTACACCGCAGGACAGGTTTTGAACGAGTGAATAATAATAAAACCATCTTTATAATTATTTGGTTATAAAATATGACATGTAGAATGACAGCAGATTGTTTACTGTGTGCCAGTGCCGGCGTCTGCGCAGAGTTTTGCGTAATATGTCCTATTAAACTGGCTCAGCTTACCTTCCTCCAGATGCTGCATGCCTATGACCTGCTCCTCCACCTCTTCGTACTGGTCGTCCGTGATGTACTCCTCATATTGACCGGTCTCTATCTCTTCGTACTGAAAGGATATTCAACAATAAGTAAACTAAATAAGTCGACTAAGTTTTGGTGTCGTGTGGTTCCCTGGATAACAATAGGCCCTCTCCTTCTCTTAATGTGATGTGATGTAATAAGTGAATTAAGGATCAACAATTGCATTCCCCAAGAGGGTTGACATTGAACGGGGCGGCAGCTATTCCAAACTTTTTGGACAGTGGACCTATTTTTGAACCGCAGTCAGTAAAATGGTTTTTTGTATTGAAAAAAAAGTGACTCCGCGATTCAAAAATGGCACTTCAGGTATTCCAAACTTTTTTACCATTATTTTTTCAAGGAAAGAAAACGTTGACGTGAGGCTGGCAGCAGATCACAACGTAAAATCACAACCAAATTCACACTCCACTTCCTATGGTCCTCCTGTGGATGTCGTAAGAGGTGACTAAAGGACTAAGCATATACGTGCTACAACTGCATTCCCAATAAGGGTTGACGTTGGGCGGCGGCCGTATGATAAATTCTACGCACAAATGCATTCCCAAAGTGGGTTGACTTCAGGCTTGTCATGAATCTATAGCCAAATAGTTCAAATTGTTCCGGCTATTTCTTCTCGCTTTCACATGGTGTTCGGTATCCTTGGGTGACCATTGACATGCATATAGGCTCAATTTACATTGCGGCAGAGTCGCAGCGATTCGCCGAAATCGTACATAGCACAATGAACTTTATGACAATCGTATAATGTTCAAACTAAATTTGAGCTCAAAAAGTCGTCGCGCCTCAAGCGGCGAATTCTCGCGAAATCGCCGGAAGTTTAGTTTGAACATTATACGATTGACATAAAGTTCACTATGCTATGTACGATTTCGGCGAATCGCTGCAATGCAACTTTGCCGCAATGTTAATTGACCTATAATATTTAAATAACAATAGTTTTGGCACAGCTATGTCTGTGGCTATGTTTAAGTTGTGTACTCTGTTACCCCTAAACATAGTCTGACCTTGACCCCGACCTGGTCTTCGCCGTAGATCTCCACCATGATCGCACATGATCTTCTGGTTCATCACCTTGACAGCTTCCACCAGTTGTGTCCACATGTCTCCACAGTCTACCCTAAACCTATAGACTGACCTTGACCCTGACCTGCTCTTCGCCTTGATCTCCACCATGATCGCACATGATCTTCTGGTTCATCACCTTGACAGCTTCCACCAGTTGTGTCCACATGTCTCCACAGTCTACCCTAAACCTATAGACTGACCTTGACCCTGACCTGCTCTTCGCCTTGATCTCCACCATGATCGCACAAGATCTCCTGGTTCATCACCTTGACAGCTTCCACCAGTTGTGTCCATATGTCTCCAGTCTACCCCAAAACCTATAGTCTGACCTTGACCCCGACCTGCTCTTCGCCTTCGATCTCCACCATGATCGCACATGATCTTCTAGTTCATCACCTTGACAGCTTCCACTAGCTGTGTCCATATGTCTCCACAGTCTACCCTAAACCTATAGTCTGACCTTGACCCCAACCTGGTCTTCGCCGTCGATCTCCACCATGCCGCCGTGGGTGCCGATCTCCACCTCGCACATGATCTCCTGGTTCATCATCTTGGACCGCTAACAGCTGCAACAACAGAAAAAACGTGTTTTTATTAGAATAATAATAGGCCTTCCACAATAAGCCGTTTATTCTGAATTATTCCCTATGTTGTGCACTGTTGTACATAGTTTAGTTATCTGTTCTAAATTATGTCACGTAATTCAGTGTGCCTCTTGGCATAGGCCTCCTCTAGCATCTTCCATTGGCTTCTGTAGCGCGCTACCCTTCTCCAGATAGACAAGCAACACAAGTGGAGTACAGCCGTCTCAGACTGGTACCCCAGAGATGGAAAACGTAACAGAGGACGCCAACAAACAAGGTGGACAGACACGAACTGAAACTCACAGCGGGACATCTCTGGAGAATAAGCCTTCCATAAATGCATTTAAAGACTCGACAAGTGGTTAAGGATAAATAATGTGTTGTTGATAAATTAATAAATGTGAAAAGAGTTTATGGACTCTCAGCACTGTGTGAAATAGACATATCAGCTCCTAGCTGCTTGTCTATAGTAAATAAAATAAATAAATAATGTTGTTTGTTTTTCGTGTGTGTAAGTTTCTCAAGCTGCCTAAAGACATCTGACGTAGCTTAGCGACTGCCATACAATGATGACAGCCGGGACCAACGGCTTTTACGTGCCTACCGAAGCACGGAGGATCAATAGTGCAGTAAATCCAAGATTTATGATGTGTAACAACTTTATGTGCATGTACCTACAATATATTTGTATTCTATACAGGATGATTTTAGCCCTCTGAGCTATATTCAAAGAAATTACTATATGCGCTAAATAAAATATACATGTTCTCTTACAATTACCTTGTTTCATAATAACAACCAAAGATAAATGCCCTTAAAGTTGTACAGCAAATTTCCAATCGCAGTGATACCAACCGCCATATGATCGCTCGTCTCGCGCGCTGTCAGTACCTACAGCCGTCATACGGAGGAATCCGGAGGAGCGACAGCGAGGTCATTGACACTAATAATAATACATTAGCCATGAATCGCAAATGTGGGGATTTTTCCTAATGAAAAATAGTATTTTTTTTGACGTGACAACGTCTTAAATTAGGTTGCGGCTGGGAGTCACTTATGAAAAAGTGTAACGCTCGGTAACGTTACGATGAGTCACCGAACGAGAGAGAGGCCCGCCGAATGCCTTGCGTCTCTCTCCCACTCAACTATGATCTGGCGTATTATTGTCACGTAAAATCTTCGCCCGTAAAACCGACTTTACAGGCAACCATTTTTTTTTCTTGCCATTTTCTGTTCTATTAGTGATTCTGATTCCAAGATTACAATGAAGCTCAGTGTTTCAAAATTAACCTGTATATGGCAAGACATTGCGAACTACTATATATTATCCCACTGCACCGCGCACCGTCGCGGAGCGCGGTTTCTACATACTGACGCTCCCGCGCGGTGACGTGTTGTCAGTGGGTGGGAGTAGGCGTGTTTTCTATACAAACTTAGCTACTTGCATACAATGTTAAAAATCTGCCGCGCCGCGCTCCGCGACGGTGCGTGGTGCAGTGGGATCACCGCCTAAAATAGTACCTATGTTTGAAAATAAATGATTGATTGATTGAACATCTTTCCTCCCGCTTTCCTGCAATCTGTGGGAGTGATTTCATGAACTACGGATACATAAATGTATTTTTTTGTTTTAAAAGAGAAAGCTTTACGTAATTAGTAGAGCAGACTAGTTAGCTAATGAATTCTAAGCACCATTTTTAGGTATTTGCCTCCATTTTATGCCCTCTATTAACATAAATCACTTATTTTTACAATCACATTTGCATGTCCTATGATTGTAAACAAGATAGTTTTAATAACTAAAACCTGACTAAAGAAAAAATTCTTGCAGAAAAGTGAAAAGTATGTTTATCCAGTTAAGGTGAACCCCAAGCAGAAGTGGCGCCCTCATTTGAAATAAATTGTTAACTTGTAAATATGGTGAAATTTTCCATATTTCTCAATGTTAGGCATTTGATAGCCCTTTAAATAATTTTATGAACTGCCGTTGAAACTATTATTGGTGTGTAAAGTGGCCACTTTTGGCAGAGACAAGTTTTAAAGCTAGACGGACTAATGTAAATACTTTCAACGGCAGTTCATAAAATAATTTAAAGGGCTATCTAGTGCCTAAGGGCCAAACCACACGGCGCAGTGCGGCGCCGCACCGCAAGCCATTTCGCCACACTGGCAACCACACGGGCAGTGCGGTGTCGCAACGCTCTAACGGCGGCGGCGCGGCGACAAAATTATATATATATATTACTATTGGCTTGTAATAAAATGACGGAACCCTGTTGAGTTAGGGTTTTGTTTTGTGTTGACAAGACCTTTGGTCTCATAATAAAAGCTAGTACAAAAAATTGAATTTTTATGTAATAAGTGTAATTTTTAATTCCATTTATCACAAGATTTTTTTGTATAAAGTAGGTACCTTTTATTTTTGTTTGTTTGTAAAAGCATGTTTTCATGTTTTGTTATATTATTATTTTTCTTTGGAAACATAAAAAATGAAATCAGATTTTTCATGTTTCCAAAGAAAAATATAGAATAATTATTAAGATTTTAAAATTTAACTGAACCAAAAACTTAATTTATAATTAAGTTTTTGGTTCAGTTAAATTTCAAATATTACTTTTAATTTATAGTTAATAGTACAAATAAACAATAAAATAAATGGATATAAATATCCATGTACATATTTAAATAGGGAGATATAAATAACGTGGTTTATTCTATCCTGTAGCAATGGTTTGTACTTTAGTGTTTATAATTGCCTAGCATTGATTCCCGGGTTACATACAATGTCATTAGAGTTACTGAAGAAATATTTATTTATCAGCCCAATCTAGGATGGCATTCTGGGGTAAGTGGTGCCATTTCGAAATGCTAAGTCAAGCAAACGGTAAGTATTTTGTTTGGATTCAAAAATGACACTTGTGTTACCATTGCAAATTAATTTTTATTGTTCATAGAAAAATTCATGATAAAAGGTGAAGTTTACTTGTATACCTAGGTAGATTATTTAATAATTGTGTGTAAATTTTACTTATTTATTGATATACATAAATTAATACTAACATTAATTGGAACTCAACCCATTGCAGTCATAAAACTCATGAATCAAGATAGTTTATATGCAGGTACTTAGAAATTTATTATTAATTTGAAAGCTTTATCTTCCTTCAGGAAAATCTAATATTAATTTTTTGAAGAACAATTTATGGCTGCACAGATGCAGATCTCTTTGTCTACAATCTAAAAAAAAAACTAGTATTTTGATAAATAACAATAGGTCATTTTATTTTGATGTAAATAACATGAGACGCATTTATCTTCTTATCTGAAGCTATTTTCGGACTGTAATACTGTTGAATTACACAAATACGCTAATTTAACTAGCCAGTTGAGTTGAGCATAACAGTGTTTAATTTCCTATGTATAATCGTGCCTTCAATGCAATCATTATAATTGATGATTCGCGATATTATATTACAGGCGGTAATTATATGCATGGATCCTTTGTTTCCTTTAGAAGAGATTACGAACGTTTTACTGCATTAAATGCTGCAATAACGGCAATAACTATGTAAAACCTTCGCAGCTAGCGGCAGGTGCTACTCAACTCAACCCAACTGGCCCGACCGGCCGGAGCCGCTCCTACCGATTTTCTAGATAAATATAAAACAACCACGCCAATCATTACAAAGGCGAAACCCTAACATAATGACCTTCATTTAATCCTCTAGAAAAACATGATGAGCGACGTAAATTCATAGAAAATACGAAACACTTGTTACGATATGTCAAAAAGTACGATGTTTTTGGTGGAAATAATTTACCTCTATTTATCTTGTAACAAAAGCTGCACGGCCCCCTGGAGACAGATATGGACTGCTGCGTAGGCACAGAATATTTTCACTCAATATTTACCGCGATTAATGCACCAGAGTTCAGTGAAAAAAAGTTCGCTATTTAGGCTGAAAAATATTTGAAAATTACGCGAAAATGTTTATAAAATATGTCTGCCTAAACATGGCGTCCAAAGATGTCCGACCAAATTCAATATGGCGAAGCAAAATGGACGCCCGTTCGCCCTCGAGAACTCTGCAGGAAAGATAGGGCAACTCCACACGTCAAATTTGGAGAAAAAATTGTCATAATGTTGCCATATCAAATAATTTTTTTATAAAAAATGTATTTTATTTTATTTTTATATTGTATATGTTTTTACGAAAATAGTAAACAAATATAAATTAAATTTTCGCGAGGGATTTGATTACTTTATTGATTTTTCTATTCTATTACCGTGATTGTCAACCCTAATGTCAAAAAGATACAAACGCCATCTACATTACTGCAAATTAAACTGTTGTGATAATATTGTCGTTACTATCTTTTATTTCTCTTCTCCTTTCTATGTAAAAATTTTAGTTCAGAATTTGTCCACCAGCAAAGATTACTTTGCATAAAAAATGTCACTGTCAATTTGACGTACCAACGCCATCTTCTGATGGAAAACCGAGGAAACGCGATTTTCCTCCTTCCTCTTCCTGTGATTATTTAACTCTGTCAGCTGAGGGTTTTTCAGGAAAATATTAAATAAAATAACAGCATGGCAGTTAGATTATTTTCCAAATTAAGGGTCCTCCCTGAAGTCAGGGGGGGAGCCTATTCCAGTGCGGCTGCCCCAGCTACCTTGTCGGATTTCGACATGCAGCATAAGACCCCAGTGATTAGGAAACAGAAGCTGATCCCCAAGGCTCAGTACGGAGGTCGTCATGCTGTGACTATGCTCCCTGGTGGAGGCATCGGCCCAGAATGCATGGGTTACGTCAGAGATATTTTCAAGTAAGTCAACTTGAGTCTTCCCATGCAATATGATATCTATCAATAACTAATCAAACAACTAGAAACTGCGCCATAAAATTAATAACTTCTGTTATCTTGCCATAGTCAGCTGATCACTACTAACTAAAATGTTTGTTAATATAATATAATGTGTAGAAAACATTATCAGGTTATAAATTTATAGATTTTGTATCTTAAATTGGAAGCTAGTAGTTTTAGTGTATGAAAATAGCTCTAGTTAGGGGTTAGTACAGATATACTGTAACTAAATACAAAGGGAGTTTACATACAGAGCCTCTGAAGAAGGCAGAAGTAGCATTTTTTAGTTATAACACTTCAAACTTCAAAATTCTTTATTGCAAAAATAGGTGGTACAACAAAAAAGCATCAACAGTTTACCCTTTCAGGCATGCAATAATAAAGGATAAAAAGCCTTATAACTACTTAGATACATCTTGAACTTAAAATATTATAACAGTGCAGGCCTATTGGTATCATATTCAAAGTATTCATTGAGATCATAAAATACATGTTAGCCAACTTTTTAGTGTGCATTTAAATAGATAACAATTGTATATACTTTGTATATTTGTAGGCAAATTATTGAACACTGATTCCTGAAATGAAAGCACTTTTTTGAATGTTTCATTACTTACAGTAGGTAGAAATAGGTCATGCCTGTACAAATCTCTTAGGTTGCTTCTAAGGTCAATCTTTCTTTTATAGTTGTACATGTTGTTTCTAACAAATACACATAATTCGAGTATGTAGATGTTAGTCAACGTAAGGTGACCGTTTTCCTTGAATACATCTCTCAATGTCTTCTCTCATCAGAGTACATGTTGTAAATAATTCTTAAACATCTTTTCTCTAGGGTAAAAGTAGTCCGGACATTTACAGTTTAATGTTATAATTTTGTAAGTGGCCGAATAAAGTTTTTCTGTCTTTCTGTAGTCACGTTTTTGTAGTAGCTTCTCAAGACCAAGACTGCATTAAGAAATGGCTTCTGGGATTTGAGAGGTTAGCTACACAAAGATTAATACTGCCTGCATTTGAAATAAATTATTTCCTGAAACAGACAATTGTAAGTCCAAAACGGTGTTTTTTCACCTTATTTATTTCATCATCATCATCTTCTCGGCCTTTTCCCTATTTGGGGTCGACTCCGTATGTCAACCTCCTCTATCGTTTTTCATCTTATTTATTTACAAAATTTATATCATCAACAGCTATCGGGTACCCACTGCTGGGCATAAACCTCCTTTTGTCTGCGCTATCTTACTCTAAATTTATATACTTACACAAAACGATACTTATGAATAAGTGATATATTTATAATACATTGAATAAAAAATTTTGACTTTGACTGACCATTGTAGAACCAACCAAACTGGGCATATCCGCAGATCTTCACAGCTACATGTAACAGTTTTTGAAAATAATATTATAATATTGAAGCTATTGAAGTGGTGGCTTATCTTTGTATCACTAGTTCACTAGCAGCGGCGGCCTTAACCATTGCGAGGCCCCGGGCTTCAGTATTTTGCGAGTTCCTTATCCTTTGTATGTCATTCGAAAGTCTTCTTATCAGGCCCTGATTAACACATCTGGCGCCAGTAGGCTAATCATAGGGCGAAATAGAAAATAGGAGAGGGAAAATGATTGGTCACTTAATATGACATGACTCCTTATTTAAAAACATACTAGAAGGAAAGATAAAAGGTAGAAGAGATCCAGGACGACCAAGAAAGAGCTATATAGACCAACTGAAAGAAAAAGCAGGGGTCATGTCGTATTAAGCACTAAATAATAATTTCAGCCATTTCCGACTCGCTAAGAAGAAGAAGAGTAAGGCAGAGAACCGAGAAGTTTGGTGCATACTTCACGGACAAGAGCCATTAAGCTCTTAAATAAGAAGAAGAAGGCTAATCATATTTCGCCCTGAATATATCACCTCATGTCCAGTTATGTGTGGCGACGGGGGGGGGGGGGGAGTGCAAATGAAAAAAACCGAGCTTACAAGTTTTTTGAGGCGTGCCCAATGTGTTGAATTAATTAAACTAACTAAACTACGTAACTTCATTTGATTTATTGTACTTTATTTTTAACGTGATGCTTATGTCACATTTGTTTAATTGTTCAGGTACATTGGAGCTCCAGTAGACTTTGAAGTGGTGGACATTGATCCCACGATGGACAATGATGATGATGTGCAGTATGCCATCACTACTATCAAGAGGAACGGTGTAGGTCTTAAGGTAAGTCCTCTTTTATTACCTGTTTGTGTTATGAGCAAGGTAAGAGCACAAATAACTTGCCCATATTACCTTGGTTCCACTTTTTGCCCCCATTGTAAAAGAGGGATATTTTGTTGTACAATATTAAAATGTTTATTTACTTACATATGAAAGGTGAGTCCTGTGTTTTTCATGTCTGTATAGCTTTTACACCACTTCACGGCACATGACGGCATTTTTAATGAATCGATTATCGCAAACAAACAGCAATATTCTCAAAGGAAACTTCTTGCGACGCAACCGCACGACTCGAGTGTCACGGCGAACTGTCGCGCCGCGCTGTTCATATTTTAAGCCCCGCCCGCCGCGGTACATATCGCGTGGAATGATCTTTCGGGATTATTTACGATTCTAGAGAATTATTGTTCGTAGCATGCATGTAATATTTGGAGAAGAAAAAGCGGTAAAGCGCACCCCGGGCTCCGAAGCAGCACAGCTGTGGATGCAACCGGGAACGCGCTTGGATGAAGAAGAAGAATGGAGCTATATCAGCTGCCTTTAGGTAGCTCGATAAATCCGATACCAGTCTCAGCTACGAATATTTTTGATAAGTGAGAAGCTGTTTGTCCCGCCAACTGACATATTGATAAGCTAGTCTCCATATTTCTGTTTTGATTACATTGAGAAACACCAAGGATAGTTCTTTCAAACCCCTCCCCTCCTTGTCACGCTTTTTTCTTATCCCTTTAACACATACATTTGGCTTGACTAAGTCCCTCCGTCCATTTCTGTGGCATATTAAGGCGATGGCCCTTATGACTGCCTCCGTGGTCTGTGGTCAAGGCGTTTGCCTTGAGATCCGCAGGTCGTGGGTTTAAATCCCACTGGGAAGCATACTTTGTGAAAAGTTGTTTCCAGTCTGGTTAGGATATTACAAGCTTAAATCGCCTGATTATTCGAAAAGAAAGATTATTCCTTGCTTCGGAACGTACGTGCGTTCCGAAGCACTGAATCATCTTTCTAAGCTAGAGGTCCCGAACGCCATCTAGCGTTTGTTTAAGCCTCTTCTAGGATTGATTCTGGTCTACCCTTTGGGTTGCGGAGGTCAGACAGCAGTCGCTCTGTGTAAAACCAGTAACCTCGTCAATTCACCTAGGGTAGGTAGAGGCCCCGGGCTCTGCGTTACCGCTTAGGATGCAACCAAGAATATGTAAGGATAAGGGAGGGAGAGCGATCATGTCAATGGCCCCTTTCCTCCGCCTGTTGACATGTCATTATTTAATTACAGGGAAACATCGAAACCAAGAGCGAAGCCGCGTACGTGACGTCACGCAATGTGGCACTCCGCAATGAACTCGACATGTATGCTTACATCCTCAACTGCAAGTCGTACCCCGGCGTCTCCTCGCGGCACAAGGACATTGATATTCAGATCATCAGGTAGTACATAACAAGAAACCATAGAGGAACTAAGTAATTCCGGGCTCCGAAGCAGCATAGCTGTGGATGCAACCGAGAATGCGCTAAGATGAAAACGAGACATCGAGTTTATTGCACAAAAAAGTATTGTACTGGTGGTGGACCTATGACATATGGCATTCTCTGCCGGATTCTCTACCATGTAAGATCTTCCCATCTAACTTGGGTACCTATTTGGTTTTCAGACAAAACACAGAAGGTGAATACGCCATGTTGGAGCACGAGTCAGTGCGAGGAGTCATCGAGTCAATGAAGGTGGTCACAGCGAGCAACTCGGAACGGGTCGCGAGGTTCGCCTTCGAATTCGCCAAGAGGAACGGCAGGAAGAAGGTATGCTCATTCTCTACCCTCTCCCTTTATCTTTTTTTTTCTCTTCTTTGGACACTGTGCAGTGTTAAAGCGGTGGTGGCCAAGCTGTTTACGCACGGAGGTCTGTGAGACCCCTCAGACTGAGAACGACAACTTCTTAAGGCCGTACCATTACGAGACATCATTTAAAATTTTGCTACTACCAAGCCCTAGATAACCCTTCAAAGTATTTTATGAACTACTGTTTACAGTTTAATGTGACAACGTTAAGCTTTACTACGCACATTTGCGAAAAACGGCCACTTTTGGCAAATGTGCATAGTAAAGCTTAACGTTCTCATTATAAACTGTAAACAGTAGTTCACAAAATAGTTTGAAGGGATAACTAGGACTTGGTAATAGCAAAATTTAAAATTTGGTCTGCGTTTTTTTTTAAATTATTTATTTTAAATGGGGGCAGCACTGGATCCCGGAAAGTTCAGGTACGGCCTTAAAATGACACTTCCTAAAAAGACACAAGTGTTATACCTAAGACTACTCAGTGTTATTTACTTCTGTGAATCCGCTGGATGACAACATGTCAATTCAGATTTTTTTTTTTATAATTTTTTTTACGGCGTTTAGAATCTGCCTTTTAGCCATTCTTAATTTCCATTCTTTTTCTGGATACAATGTTAATCTTTTCATTTTTCTTTTCTTCATATTTCTTGACACACTTTTTTCTAAACGTCAAAACAAACATTTGCTATGGGATTTGTATGAAAAACAAAACCGTGACGTCATATTTTTTTCGAGTCAAACAGCGCTCTTAATATCAAATTTTCTGCATTATTAATCTAAAATCATGTTGAAAATGGATATAATCAATGACAAGTGACATTATTTTAAGACGTTTTATTCCCTGGGCAATTCCAAATAATTTATTTTTGATCCAGTCATCTACTTAATTGGAGCACTCGCTCGCAAGCTTTACATGTTATATTGTGATAACATTGTATTAGGCATAATATCCTTGTAAACTGACAAAGCCCTTCTGGCGCGTAGGCGACCAATACTGTGCAAATTAGTTTCTTACGGCGTTTCTTTTCAGCAGAGGTCGTTGCGAAACGCTAGTATCGCTAGATTAAAAAAACTAAAAAAATATTATATAATGTATATTATAAATAAACATTACACGTAATTTACACTAAAATTATTGACGTGTAAAAGTGCCTGCGAAGGCCTAATTACTGAATAAATATTTGATTCCGCTTCCGGCGAAGGAAAACATCGAGAGGAAACCAGTTTATTATATCTGACAGCAGTGTTAGTTCATATGAATAATTCATTTTTCATTTGCCGCCTGTAGGCTATTCATATTTTAATATTATGTGATCCTTAGTTCGTTGAAATAAATGTTTTTTTTTTTATTTATTTTTTTATTTTGCCACCCTTTTGGAGCCAAAAAAAACCAGCCGATTTTGATTCCCTTGCGAGTGTCGAAAATTTGCGGCATAAACGGCTGTATCTTTTGATTGCGTTTGCTTAGAAGTTTGATTTTTTCACAGCTCCAAGGGACAGTAGTCTTGAGTATTTGATATGAATTTCAGCTTGATACGTCCACGCGTTCCTGAGAAAAAGGGTCTTGACAGACAGACAGACGGACAACAAAGTGATCCTATAAGGGTTCCGTTTTTTCCTTTTGAGGTACGGAACCGTAAAGAGTATGATCTGCACGAGAAGGGAAGCTGTACTACTATCTACGAGTATATTGTAGCGTTTTCTCTCTACCAAACCAGCATGAAAGATTTCTTTTTAAAATGATGTTTGATAAACTTGCAGGTGACAACAGTCCACAAAGCGAACATTATGAAGATATCGGACGGCCTCTTCCTGGAGACGTCCCGTCGCATGGCCAAAGAGTATCCCGAGATAGAGCACAACGACATGATCATAGACAACTGCTGCATGCAGCTCGTGGCCAAGTGAGTTGTTACTTTAGCTTAAGTTAGCTTGTGTTGCCTAAGGGTCAGTTAAGACAGAGAGGAAAAATGCTCGCGGAATTTATTAGTTCCATTAAAATTACAACCGTATTACCATTGCTTAAAGTATAAAATTGTATGAATATCGGCGGAGACTTCAAGCGTCGTCTGGCGCATGCTCGCGACTCGGTCCTGCCCGGGAGGCCTCAAGCACGCCCGAAACCGCGCGAGCCATTCTGACATTCGTATTAGATATTCGTATTTTTTGTAGGTACATCATGGAATAACCAAAAAGAACAAAAAAAGATAAATCACTGCGAAGGCGAGCAACCCCGGTGAATTTCCCCGCGTCGGCTCGAGTTGGCGCGCGCGTCCTCTCGCGGTCTCGACCTATCTTTCGATGACGACCGTCTCGAAGCGCATTTTTGCTCTCGGTGTGAATTGCGGCAAATATTAATACAAGTTTTTAATTTCTCAAGGACATCACAACGCGCCTTATTGAAGCAACTGGTGGTGGTAAAGCTGGCAGTTGTTTCACTCAGCGAATACGTATAGCGATACAATGAGGAAACGTTGCCAGTATTCTGGGTATGTTGCCTCAATGTGGTGCGTTGGAAGAAGTTGTCTATTTGTAATTTTTATTTATATTGAATGTTATAATGTATTGTTTGAATAAAAAGTTTTTAATTGATTTAATTATTGTTTTCAGGCCACACCAGTTCGATGTAATGTTGATGACCAACTTATATGGTTCTATCGTCTCCAACGTTGTCTGTGGTATCCTGGGAGGAGCCGGTCTGCTCTCTGGCCGGAATTACGGAGACCATTATGCTGTGTTCGAGCCAGGCACCAGGAACACCGGTAATATAGCTCTCTTCACTCATTCTCTATGCACGCTCCATCATATTAACGTTGTATGTGGTAATAAGAGCAGAAAAAGTGTATGGAAATCCCTTACTGCACTGTTTAAATTTCTTTCTTTAAATCGACCAGAAGTGCTATTTTCATGTAGTGATTTAGCAAAACACAAAACGTGTAGTTTTCCAACTCACCGCTCGTGTTCCGACGCATTGCATCGGATTTTTGAAACCGTCGTTTCAGCGATAAGTAATATTGTGTTACGCAGAAAATATCATAAATTGTCAATGGTTTTCTAAACATTTCAACAAAAATAAAAAAAGCAGCGTGAAACGGAACTGATTCTCCATGGAACGTTTCTTTGACATTTGTACGCTGCAAATGTCAAAATTACGAGTGGTTCAGACTCGTTGCAAATCCTTCGCATACGATCAATTCAAAAATGCGCCCGTTTGTAAACACTCACGCAAATCATTCGTAATGTGACTCCCTGAATGAAAAATAGCGCTCCAGAGGTGGCACATGTCATAAAACTAGCCTAGATCACAGAATAAATAATACTAACGTACAGAAGTCTCACTCAGCAAAGAAAATCAAAGAAATATCTACTCAATGTGGCTAGCGATATGGTTTAATTTAGCTCACGTCAGAACTCAGCACCTTTTTGTTTAGATACCTAGACATCCATTGCAAGCCAATTTGATTCTTATTACTCTGGACAAACGATTCGAATTCGAATTTACCACCCGGAGAGGCCGCCTGCGCGCATAGTAATAATGTAGGTACATTTTCGATACCTAAACGGGCAGTGACACAGGCCTGCCTAGATATACGATGCCTTCAGTTGGCCAATCTTACGGCCGTATGGAGCTATACAGTTTGCGTGTAAAGTTATGTGTGAATTGCTTGGCTTAAAAGAATACTGGCCACAAAGGAAAAAAAAGGCGGGAATGTAAACAGCAAATTTTCACAGAAAAATATGAGCGTGCAGTTTTTAAACTATTGTAATTTCCCTTCAGTTTTATTTTTTACTTACTTTTTTTGCAGTAGTTGAAAGAAAAGCAGATTATACACCTCGCTTTAAGGTAATTTACTTTCTGCTCAGTGCAACAATCTACTAATACTTCTATTTTCCTCTCTTCCAGGTACCGCCATCGCAGGTAAGAACATCGCCAACCCCATCGCCATGATCAACGCCAGCATGGACATGTTGGAGCATCTCGGGCACCACTTCCACGCCGGGCTCATCCGCCGCGCCGTCAACAAGACCCTCAACGAGGACCGCATCATGACTCCCGACGTCGGCGGGACCGCCAGCTCCACTGACGTGGTCAACGCTATCATAGGTAACATTGGACACGGGCAGGAGTAGATGAAAGCTGTATTAAGAGCCAAAACCTTAAAAGTATCATTAATGACATTATTTGTCGGTCAAAATCCCACTTCTGTTATCGATCCCACTTCTGATATCGAATCAGCATCCCACTTCTGATATCGAATCAGCATCCCACTTCTGATATCGAATCAGCATCCCACTTCTGATATCGATCCCACTTCTGATATCGAATCAGCATCCCACTTCTGATATCGAAATCACCTCTATCTCTACTGACGTCAACGGCATTGTAAGTGACATGTGAAAGGTCAAGAGTTAAGAGTATTTGTTTTTATCCGACTTCAAAAAAAGGAGGATATCAATTCGTCAGAGTCTTATTTTTTATGTATGTTCCCCGATTACTCGAAGATACCTGGACCGATTTGGCAAATTCTTTTAAAAATATGTCGTATACAATTGTTTGAATATTTAGCTTTTCTATCTAAAATATCAATAATTATTTTGGTAAAAATCCCACTTCTAATGTAGCTAAGCTACATTTCGTTTCTTAACTAGAATACATCGCTTAAATATTTTGAGATCGAATTTACACTGTAAATTCGCCAAAAATTCATCAGAATCCCGCTTCTGATGTCGATGACATCGCCTGCTCTACTGAAGTCGCGTGACATCTACTTATATGCTATTTTCTAATATTACTTTTCCACATGAATATCATTTATTTTTATTTAAATGTCGTGTTGGCGATAGTTTACAACTTTTAGCATATTCACTGATTAAGTACAGCAGTAGAAATAGTCAAAAAAATCAATATTTAATTGTCTTATTTGCAATTTGGTGCGGTCAGCAAAAGAGGCATATTTACAAAATTGTGATCTTAACAATCGGCAAACCCATTATATTTTTTTTGCTGACCGTATCAAGTAATTTAAGTCAATAAATTCATTTTAATCTGTTGCCATTGATATAGATCTTAGTACCAGTATTCACATAAGTATTTATATTATACAAAAAAATCAATGATCTTTTTTTTATATAAAATAGATTCGAAAGCATTTTTTTTTCTTCAAATGTAATGTTTTTAGTTACCATAAGTTGTACCTTTAGGTATTTATTTATTTTAGTGTAAAACCTTGAAAATAAAGTGCCGTATTGTTAAAATTGTAGTTTCATTGCTTTTAGAATAGTTCAGCTAAAGATATTAGAATATAGATAATAGCAAAATCACTATTCTTAGTTTATGTTACTTTAAAATATTGTAACGCTTCAATATTAGTACGTGTCTTTTTGGGAAATGGTGAAGTATGGGTAATTTTTTTCCCATTCATGTCCATTGGAGGCATAAATGGGAAAAATAAAAGCACGTTAAGCCGTTGGTCCCGGCTGTCATCGTGCAATGGCAGTCGTCAAGCTATGTCAGATGCCTTTAGGCAGCTTGGAAAATCTGACACCAGTGTTGGCCACTTACACGCACGAAAAATAAACAAGGTGAAGGTATTTGAGAATCATGGCAGGCCCATAGTCTCTGCTAACTCTGGTGTCAAAGGGTTCTCTTATTCGTCTAAACGCGTTCCCAGATTGCATCCTCAGCTGTGCTGCTTCGGAGCCCGGGGTGCGCTTTTCCACTTTTTCTTCTCCAAATATAATATGCATGTCAATGGTCACCCAAGGATGCCAAAGACCTTGCGTAGTGGAAAGTCGCCTCTTACGATATCCACAGGAAGAGATGGAGTGGTCCTATTCTGACCCGGAACCACACGGGTCTGGTGTCAAAGGGTTGCTACATACATATACGGACCGGCAGTATTTGTCGATCGAACGACAAATCCGACCCAAATCAATTATATCGCCTTTTCCCCCCCAACATTCATCTACACAATAGACTGCCTCCGTGGTCCAGTGGTCAAGGCGTCTGCCTTGTGATCCGGAGGTCGTGGGTGCAAATCCCACTTGTAAGCATACTTTGTGAAAAGTTGCTTCCAGTCTGGTTAGGATATTGCAGGGTTGAATAACCTGATTATCAGAAAAGAAAGATGATTCCGTGCTCCGGAAGGCACGTAAAGCTGTTGGTCCCGAACGCCATCTAGCGTTTGTACCCATCCTAGTATTGGTTCTGGTCTACTCTTTGGGTTGCGGAGTTCAGACAGCAGCCGCTCTGTGTAAAACCAGTAACCTCGTTGAATCACCTAGATTAGGTAGCGGACCCCGGGCTGTGATGCGTAACCGCTGACGATGCAACCGGGAATATGTTCTGGTGATGTTGATCCATACATACACACTATCACGTCTTTATCCCTAACGGGGTAGACAGAGCCTAGGGCGGTAAAGCCCAGGCCACTTTTAGCGTAATGGTGGGCATGAAGGTAGAAAAGGGAAATCAAAAAGTGATGGGTTGCTAACCGCATCGCCTATTCATGATTCTGATTCTCGCCCATTTCCTCGATCGGCTTTTACGATCTGCACGGGAGGAGGAGCAGCTGGTAAATTCTATGTTTTTTCTTTTCTCCCAGACCAGCAAAGAAGAAATCTACATAATACATATCCGATTTTACCGCCCGGCTGTGCTGATTAATGCCGGTCCGAATAAATGTGTAGCAACCCAAACAGGCAACAAAAATACTATGTAATTGTATGTAAGTACGTAATACCTAAGGTTTGACACTGCGTTCAACGAGAGATCTGTGACGAGTGCAGTCCCTCCACAGAATAAATAATACTAACGTACAGAAGTCTAACTCAGCAAAGAAATATCTACTCAATGTGGCTAGCGATATGGTTTAATTTAGCTCACGTCAGAACTCAGCACCTTTTTGCATAGATACCTAGACATCCATTGCAAGCCAATTTCATTCTTATTAGATACTCTGGACAAACGATTCGTATAACTGAATTTATCACCCGGAGGGGCCGCCTGCGCGCATAGTAATAATGTAGGTACTTTTTCGATACCTAAACGGGGAGTGACACAGGCCTGGTCACTGTCTGTCTGTCACAACCCTACGTGCGACAGGGATAGCTGTATCCGGCGCGGGTCGCCTGTCTTTGTCGCGCGTAGTTTGTGACAGAGACAGACTGAACTCGTCGCGGGTTCCCGCTTAGCGCAGTTTAGGCCCTAAATGTAAGGTGATAAATCTGAATAACTAGATTTATCACCTTACATTTAGGGCCTAAACTGCGCTGTCGCAGCGATTCGCCGAAATCGTAGGTACATAGCATAATGAACTTTATGTCAATCGTATAATGTTCAAACTAAACTTCCGGCGTCTTAGGGCGACTTCGCCGCTTGACGCGTGACGACTTTTTGAGCTCAAATTTAGTTTGAACATTATACGATTGACATAAAGTTCATTATGCTATGTACCTACGACTTCGGCGAATCGCTGCGACTCTGCCGCAATGTAAATCAAGCTATAGTTTCCACTAGCTGAATAACTAGATTTGTTTAGCTTTTTGTGTAATTTCTTTTTGTAGGCTTTTCATCCGATGTATACCGGCTACAGATATATCTTCTTGCAGGGAACGCTGAAGTGCTCGTGAAAGACGCCCACATGGAATCACTCCGTTTGTAATCTTCATGTTGTGTACCTACTTATTTGCTACAGCAATAAATCGTAGACTAGTGTATAACAGTTACTACATGTTTATAGGATTGGATCTCATCTATCAGCACGGATCAGCACTTTCCTATGCTGCTATCCTTTTCTGTCGCTCAGAACAGTAATTTGCTAGAGCGAGAGAGAGCGACGGAACGCTGCAGCACGGCCGGTGCTGAAGCGTTCCGTCGCTCTCTCTCGCTCTAGTAAATAACGCTTCTGAGCGACAGAAAAGGATAGCAGCATAGGAAAGTGCTGTTCCGTGCTGATAGATGAGATCCAACCCTAAGGGGTTAAAAAAAAACTTTATATCGAGGGATATTAACGATATATTGAATACAATGTTATAGATTCAGACCTCGTTCGGAGATATGATAAAAGTGCGCGCTCATCGCATTATGTCCTTATAATATAATTAAAATATAATAAAAAAAATCTAATCCAATAATACAAGTGTAGAAAATAAATGCGACATGTTTTAGTTTTCAACAATCTGTGACTTTGATGCCGGCATTTTGTACTGTGTATGCACTGTTTACATGCACTTAGTGTCTTATACTACATATTATTAGAGATAGAGACGTGATTGGTCTGTAATATGTAGATATTACGGACCAATCACGTCTCTATCTCTGGCGGGATAGACACATAAGAGCTCGAAGGTTTATAATCACTAGTAGTAAGACACCTTTAGTTGTATTTATTAAGTTTCAACAAAAAATGTACACAAAAAGGGCGGATTTTAATTATAAGCTTATTTACTAGCCCTTTTTTACTAGTAAATCGATGGGTCATGACAAGAATAAATACGCAAAAATGTTGAAACCAACAAAAATATTTTTTATAAATCCGGCACGAATTTTAACATCAAAGACGCCGCTAAAAGTGCAACGCAAAATTTTCGTGGAACGAGGTACATAGAGGCTCTACAGATAAGTTACTAAGTTCATGTAAACGAGGCTTTAGTTGAAAACAATTTCACCATTGAGACGAAAATATAATGTTAGAAAAATTGCAAATAATTTAATCACTATACTCTTTTTGCTTAACGTCAAAATTTTGTGAGTAATCATGATACGTAATAACATCGATAATTTATAAATGTTAGCAAAAAAAAAATATTAAAATTAGAAAATGTTTGGTCCTCATAACCATACTTATAATTATTATTTTAAAAAAGCTTAACACTTTTTTCTATTGCAATTAGTAATAAGTACTCATGTATAATAACAATATTAATAAGTTTAAAAAAAAAAAAACAAAATAATATAATTTTGTGATCAATGAAATTCTCAATTAGAATTGTGTACTTTCGTCTCCACGATGAAATTGACTTCGCGATTACAATAATGGAATTCTTTTTCACAAATATTGGATATTTGCTATTCATTTCATTGAATTTATTAATAAATTGATTGAAATGTGCGCTTCTAAATCTCTTCTAAGGCTGAGCAGAATATAAAGAGTCACGTGTGACTGCAGCCTATATTATACATAATTTTTTTTAAATGAGAAGAAATTAGAATAGTAGATCACTAAAGTTTTTTATGTCTCAGTTTTTCAATTGGCCTTGCCCAGAAATGGGGCATGAACCGCTAATATATAATTCCAATATAGTTTAGAAGCGCAATTTCCACAAATACTGTAAAATATTCTCACAAAAAAAAAAAAAAAAAATGCGTCATATATTTAAGATTACAATTTCATACATTTCCTTGGAAATTCCTTTTAACATCCATTAACTACGCGTTTGGCATTTCAATTCTAATTTAGCACCAAAATTTTGGCTAAATTGCTTGTGTTTACCCACTCGCGTGTTATGAGTGGATTTAAAAAAAAAAAGTCACTTTTCGAAGATGTGAGTTCGGCTTTATAGTTATGGTCCCCAAATCACTATTAAAAATACATATTTCAAAAAAGTTATACTGGTTTTATGAAATCATCAAACTAGCAAAATATTTATAAAACTGTTATAAATACTTAAACTGAGTTAGGTGACCAATGTATTTATTGATAAATGACGAGGTCATCACCATATTCATGACCATACTTAAAAAAACTTGTGATAATTCGGCGCGCAGACTCACCTATATGTATTTGTGCTTAATACTTTTCAAAAAGGCGGCGATATAGGTATGTCAAAACTTACTATGCGTGTTTTGTTTATGTATATTGTATGTTTAAAATTACTTTTTAACTCGTGTGTAATAAATAATGAAGGTTGTTAAAATATGACAGACATTGAGCTACGTCAGATGCCTTAAGGCAGCTAAAAAAACTGACACCAATTTAGCTATTAGCACACTCGAGAAGAAAGAAGACTTTTTAACTAAAACATTTTCAAATTTTCTCTAAAAAAAATCATAATAGTATTTTTAGTTCCATCCTCATAACAACGTGTGGGTCCCGTACACTAATCAACAAGAAATATTACTATAATGCCAAATTATCAAACGCGCCTCTTCTATCTCTGTCTCTTTCTAAAATATAATAATTGTCGTATTTTTACATAGTCTACAAGGTTATTTTTAATTAGGTACAAATATTTTAAGGGGTGATTCACACTACAATTTTCCCAATAAATACGGAAATACGAAAAAAAAATTCCCTTCCCATACAAATCGTAGTAAAATGTTTTTTCGTATTTCGATATACATTTATTGGAAAAAGTTGTTCAAAATGATGGAGTGAATCGCCCCTTGAAATAAGATGGTATAGTTATTTAAATACCGAAAGGCCACGCTTATTATATGCAGTAAGCACAGGCAAATGAGACCCGCGATGGTATTCTCGGATAAAAACGGCAAACCGAACTATACTCTATCATTAGTGCGTAACGCTCAATGTTGCTTGAGACTGTAACGCAGCGTCTTTGTCGTTCTGCTTAAGTCAGAAATAAGGACAAGGACTCACGGCCTGCATAACACTAAAATCAATATAAGAATTTTGCTATCTAAACTTTTATAAAGCATATTCTCAACTTCGCGATGTCATATTTGAGAAAGAGACAAACATATTACATCTCAAGACACGGCACGCCACGTTGACAGATTTTAAAAGAAAGAGATAGAAATATTCGGCCCAGCCGATAAACATACAGCCAGCAGAAAAAGTGACCAATTACCTAATAAAAAATCATCTAGGTATATAACCCGTGTGGTTCCGGGTTAGAATAGGACCACTCCATCTCTTCCTGTGAATGTCGTAAGAGGCGACTAAAGGACTAAGCACAAACATCTCGTGCTCGAACAATTGAATTCCCAAGGAGGGTTGACGTCAGGCGCCTGCCTGTCGGTCGTAAAACTATAGCCAAATCATTTAAACTGTTCCAGCTATTTCTTTTCGATTTTTAAGGTCTTTGGCATCCTTGTGTGACCATTGACATGCATGTTATATTTGGAGAAAAAAAAGCGGGAAAGCACACCCCGGCCTCCGAAGCAGCACAGCTGAGGATGCAACCGGGAACGCGCTTAGACGAAGAAGAAATCATCTAGATATATATTTATCAGTTTAATAGGACTTAATAAAAATCGCAATGAGTCCTCAATTCAAACTACTAGGTATTTAAAAATTTCAGGGTAGTTTATAGTACAATTCGTTAGTAATTAAATCTTCCCCTGTTTACGGGAGCATATTATGTGCCCAAGTCATTAACTATTAATAAATAAATAGGTAAGGACAAATCACACTAACTAGCCCCAAACTAAGTTTAAACTTGTATCATGGGATACTAACTCAACGACACTATATTTTATAATAAATACATATACAGATAAACACCCAAGACCGAGGACAATTTGAAAAAGACCATTTTTCAACTTGCTCTGGCTGGAGATCGAACCCAGAACCTCCGGAGTGGCGGAGCTTCTAGTGTTTTTAATTTAAGGGTTATTCAAATTCTAATGACAACCGTGGAACATTGTATTCTAGGCTCGTAACATCAAATTGAATTTGAGATATTGCTACAAATCAAAGCTGCTCTTTCTGCTGACTGTACAACGTAAATAAATTATATACAAGATAATAGTACACTCATCAAATGAGATCGCGTAAATTCAGTCTATCAAAAGAGTAAAAGTAAATTTCACATTCACAAAAAAGTCACATTTTATGATGTGATGTTCATATTGACGTGATGCACTTAACTATAACTACGTGAATTGAAGGCGGTTGTAAGAAAATTGAAGTCATACGTAAGAAAAATGAAGGCGTCCTAATAAATTCGTACAAATAAATTAATATCTAAATGAAATAAAGGTGATTTTAAGAGAATTGAAGTAATATATAAGAAAAATTAAGGCGTCTACCTAGAACGGTATAAATTAATATAAATTAAGTCAGTTTTTAAAATAAAAAAGCTTTGTTAAAAGATGACAATGTTTTTTTAAAACAGTCATAACGGTTATTTCAAAACCATACCACATACGAGTATATGATAAATATATATTTCTTATAGTTGTCCATGGTCTCGTTGTAGGTGTATTTCACTTGGGAACGTGCTTGGAAGTTTCGCACGTTGCCCATCTCACTTACCAAAATTGACATACCATAAGTACTATATAAATATTTAAACATATGTGTGAATCATAAGGAACGCACAAAATAAATACCTAAAAATCGAATGCCTACGTAGGAATCACTTGAGGTAGATATTTTGATGCGCTTGTCTATTATTTATTGTAGTAACTATTATTAATCCTCTTTGAGGCTCTAGGCAGTGATGAGCTGGATAAAGCGACGATAAAATGTGACTTTTATTATATGAATAAGTGTCAGTGATTCATAATAATTTACACTGATTAATATTTACTAATACCACTCGTGGATTTTAGTTAATATTTTTACCATTACAGATTACACTCTCTCGAGTTAATGACACTTCACATTCTTTAAATCTCCTAGTTTATAAGATCAAAAGAAATTAAATCATTAGTGGTGATTCACCACATTAAAAATCTTTAAAAAAAATTTTGATCTTATTATAAATTGATACTCAGTTAGCTTCAGAAAGCTAATGCTTAAATTAATGTACATTATCTCAATGAAGAGATTTAAATGTCTTAAATTATGTAATTACGATCGAAAAAGTTTAAATTCGTCTCAATTTGAACACTACCTACATTGTATAAATTGATATGAATCACGAACACCGTTCACTAAACAAAACATACATCACAACAAAGTATCAGCTGAATTGGAAATCAAAAACGATAGTACTAAACTAAAATTATAAAAACCACTTAAAGGGTAAACTATTATATAATTAAATGGCATCGAAATCACAGATGTGTATAAAAACGATAAAACTACAATAGGAATCACATTAATAATAAAATAATAACAATTCAAAATCACAGGTAACACACAGATCTTTTCACTTAAAACTAGGGCGAATCCGATTATTGCAGTCGGTGGGCTAAGACGGCGCTCGCCGACGACGAGGCCGCGCGGGAAACGCCGTGTTAGCGCCGCGACGGCCATCACATACCTATCTGCAGCACTCGACATCACACTCCACACACAAATAGATACAAACCTCCTAAATTGAACACATTCCCACGCTACATCATCGAGCGATGCCGCAGATACCGTAATACTGTATACCAGCTGCCTCGTGAGCTTAATAATAATAATAAATACGCGAATTAAATACTTTAACTTAACATTACAGTCCATATTAAGTTGCGGGCGCCATAACTTAACACATTGAAATAAATCAGTACTGGTCAAAAGCGGCGAAATCAAAATCGCTACAGAGACTTGCGATTCGCGCGCGGTATCTATGACACTACACACACATTCTAACGCACGCCCGAGCAGCCCGCGAGCGAAGCTAGCTGCCGGGATGACAGCTGTCAGTGTCGGGGAGACACCTGTCAATATGACGCATAAGGGATCTGTCAATATGACAAAGGATACGTACGGTTTATCGTACTTTTGACTAGCAATATTTTGTTCTAGCATTATCGCTGTGAACATTAAATGTACGTTCATTTGTGTACTAAAATAAATAATAGTTACGCATTTGCAAATCGTATATGCAGCTAACTCATTATGAATAATGATTACGTTATTATTACGAATCGAATGTTGTTTGTTCGAAGTCAATTGTAATATCGCTTCTTTAAAATTGATTAAAGTCGCTCGTCCGATTGAAGTCACTTGTATGACGACAAATGAAGTCTTACGAATTGAAGTACTTCGCATGCGCATTGGAATTACTCGTTCATTGCTGTCTAACATTGAAGTATATCGCTTACAATTCGAAGTCACTGGTATGAATTGTGACATTTTCCACTTAAGAATTAAAGTCATTGGTTTACCGAGTTTGAAGTTAATTCCTTGATTACACATTGGCATCGCTTGTTTTATAATAAGTAATTTACAAGCGACTTTAAACTTTACGATTATGCGTTTACGGCATGAAATCGCTTGTTTGATAATATTAACTAGTTTACAAGGGAGTTTAAACGTTAATCCCATTGGCTTACGGCTCAAAATGGTTTGTTCAAAAGTCTTAATATTAGGAGCTCGCTCGGAGCGGGGGCGTGCGGGGCAAAAGACGACATCTAAGAGAATCACTAAGGTACAGGACACATAGAGAGCGGACGTGCCCGCTTTTCCACCGTACTGATGTAGTTTTAATGGTTAAGGGCAATGCTGTTTTTTCGGTTTCTTTAAGTGTTCCTCGTCGATTCCGGACTTTGGCACCTAAGAGGGAGAAAATATAAAATTCAATAAATACAGGGTGACTTTTTAACCACCAGCCAAATTTTTGGAGCAAGTTTAGTCCATGATACTGAACTACTTTCTATATATCTTTATATCTTTGTAAGATTTTAAGTCTTAAGACAATTTATTTAGATTAGTTTCTTTTTATCAACCTTGGTTTTTTCAAAACACCATACTGTATAGTTTTGCCTTCATTTTCATTGAACTATTGTGTCCTTGAACTTAAAATAGTGTCATCCAATTGGTTTAAGTACTATACTTTATAAGTGGAAACTTATTATTGGCTAAGTTTTGTAACTATTTGCTGTTATGTTTACATAGATAATGAAATAGCTGTAAGTTTTCCGAAATGAAATAAAATAAAAAAATGTATTGAAAATAGATAAAAATTTTTCGTCCTCCCATACAAAATCAGTTAGGCTGAAAGCTAATCTGTATGGGAAGGCGAAATATTTGTATTGTTTTTCGTTAATTGTTTTTATGGAAAGTAGTTCAGTATCATGGACTGAGCTTGCTTGTAAAATTTGGCTGGTGGTTATTAAGTCACCCTGTATACATGTAACATATCTACCATAAGGACTCCAGGAGATGGGAAGCGACCAATGGGAAAGTTCCGCTACGTTAAGCGGTTACAAACTTTACGTGCGAAAGAGATAGCAGAACCCCTCGCGTGCGCCTGCTTAAGGCCGTACCTGAATTTCCCGGGGTCCAGTGCTGCTCCCATTTAAAATAAATCATTTCAAAGAAAACGGAGACATTATTTAAAATTTTGCTACTACCAAGCCCCAGATAACCTGTCAAAGTATTTTATAAACTACTGTTTACAGTTTAAAGTGAGAATGTTAAGCTTTGCTACGCACATTTGCGAAAAAGGGCCACTTTTGGCAAATGTGCGTAGTAAAGCTTAACGTTCTCATTATAAACTGTAAACAGTAGTTCACAAAATAGTTTGAAGGGTTATCTAGGACTTGGTAGTAGCAAAATTTTAAATGACGTCTCCGTTTTCTCTAAAATGATTTATTTTAAATGGGGGCAGCACTGGATCCCGGAAAATTCAGGTACGGCCTTAAGGTAAAGTTAGAAGCAAATGACCTTGAAGTGGCGCCCTCATTTAAAATAAATTGTTAACTCGTAAATGTGGTGAAAATTTATTTCAAATGAGGGCGCCACTTCTGCTTTGTATTCACCTTAACGTAGCGGACGCCCTTAGATGAGATGGAGGGACGACTGTCTGCTTTTGACAAGGATTGGAGAGAGTTAGCTAAAGATCGAAGTAGCTGGAAACAACTAGGGGAAGCCTTTGCCCAACTTTGGGACCTGAAGGGCTAGAAAAAAGTTTACTTAAAAAAGTATCTTCACACACTAAATATGATAAGAGACCCCCCATACTAGCGTCTTTCGAGCGCCATCTTCGTGTCAGCGATGCTGCGGCGACGCGCCGCGAGCGCTGGCCGGCTGCCGGACGCCGGGCTTACGCAGCACGGGCGTTGCGTCACCGCGGCGCCAGCGTAAAACGTTTTTTGCGAACAAGTACAATTCGCAACACAATCCACTCGCCTAGAGATGGGTGATTGATAAACACCGAATCTACCCATTTGGGTATTTACCCGGTAGATTGGGTAAATACCCGTATCTACCCATGTTGGGAATTGTACTTGTTCGCAAAAAACGTTGCGCTGGCGCCGCGACGCTAGCGCTGCGTAAGCCCGGCGTTCGGCAGTCGGCCCGCGCTGGCGTCGCGTCGCCGCAGCATCGACGTCACGTCGACGCTGCGCAAACGCTGACACGACGATGACGCTCGAAAGACGCTAGTGTAGCGTCTCTTAAACTTATTAAGTTACTACTTAGTTAGATAAATAAGTGTCGATTTTAATTGTGCAATTATTACCAGAGTTTATTACCGAAAAATTTTCAAATTATTTTCTTTTTTAAGAAGATTATTTTTTTATAAAAAGGGATCTTTAAAATGTACTGTATTTTATTGAAAGTTCAAAAAATTCTGAAAATTGCAAAATCCGGCCGCAATCCTGAGAAGAGTCCAAAAATCCTGAGATATGGTAACCCTTTGATTATATCGTCGACCCATCGCATAGGCGGACGCCCGACGCTTCTCTCACCCGTCCTGGGCCACCATTCGGTCAGAGCCTTGCTCCACCTGCCATCACTCCGTCGGGCCAGGTGTCCTGCCCAGTTCCACTTTAAGTTAATGACCGTTATACCAACGTCTTGTACTTTAGTACGTTATTGATACGTACGTTTATTATTATTTATTTTACGGGTCGCACCTGGATGAGAGCAGCCCAGGACCGAGATGGGTGGCGTCGACGAAGAGAGGCCTATGCTCAGCAGTGGGCGGAAGAAGGACTGGGATGATGATGATAACCCTAGTCGTAAAGCTCCTGAAACAGAGCACTCACCTCGGTGTACCTCTCCCCCTTGAGAGAGACGATCTTGTTGTCGCGGTAGCGCACCAGCTTCTTGGGCTCGATCTTGGGGGCCAGCGGCTTGTGCTCCTTGCTCTCGGAGTTCTTGTCCACGTACGAGTAGCTGGGGATTAGAGAGAAATATATTATAAATATTATAAAAAATAAAACAAAATAATAAACGAGCAAGTGCAAGTCGAACTCGTATATGAAGGGTTCCGTACCTCCGTACAATGTTTTAAAACGCTGAAGGAATTTTTTTGTATGATGACCCCCTTCAATTTCTAACTTTTTTTATTTTTAGTATTTGTTGTTATAGCGGCCACAGTAATACATAATTAGTGAAAATTTCAAGTGTCTAGCCTGTGACAGATGGACAGACAGCGGAGTCCCAGTAATAGCGTCCCGTTTGCACCCTTTGGGTACGGAACCCTAAAAAGGCTTTACAAACCATAAAGTGTCAGTAAAAAATGAAACTTATAACTATGTTTATATACGGTTTGCACGCTAATGGAGTAATAGTTAACACGCTAGTCTGTCACTCCAGAGGTTCTGGGTTCGATCCCCAGTCAGGGTTAGATGAGAAATTACCTATTTCAAAATGTATTTGGATATTTTTAAATAAAAAAAAATTAAGATTTTTTTTTAATGTGTCAAATAGCTTATTGTTAAGTGTAAGGTCACCGAGCAATTATGATCCTGTTCTTGAGCTAAATGTGAAATGGTTAACTTGAAAGTGGATGGTCACAGAAATAGAGGACGACCTAGAAAGACACGGGGGCGAATGTGTGAAGCGGGACATGATGGAGGGAGGTTAGTACAGATATAATAAATCATAGAAAACGTTGGACAATTAAAAAGATTTTTCGAAATGTGTCAAATAGCTTTATTATTTATTATACAGGGTGACTTTTTAAACAGTGTCCAAATTTTTGGAGCAAGTTCAGTCCGTGGTACTGGACTACTTTCTACAAAAAAAAGTTATTTAAAACCGATTAAAATTTTTGGTCCTCCCATACAAAATCCGTCTGTCTGAGCGCTGATTTGTATGGGAGGACGAAACAATTTTATCGATTTTTAATAACTCTTTTTATAGAAAGTAGTTCAGTATCATGGACTGAACTTGCTCCAAAAAATTGGACAGTGTTAAAAAAAGTCAGCTTGTATAACGGTCAAATAGCGTATTATTATATAAGGTCACCGAGCAATGATCCTGTTCTTGAGCTCGTGGTCGTCGCACACGGGCTGGCGCGCGGCGGACGTGAGCGCGGCGGCCGACAGCGCCTGCCCCTGCTCGCGCCGGTGCAGCAGCGTGGCGGCCGCGCGCTCCACGTCGCCGCTCGCGATCGACACGCAGTGCTTGATCTGCGAACATCATCACCACCATCCGAGCGTATTCCCGGTTGCATCCTCAGCGATAACGCTTCAAAACCCGGAGTCCACTACCACAGAAGACAGTAAGAGTATACAGAACGGAATCTTCTAAGGTACGCGCAATATGCGTCCCCGTTCCCCGTCCTCCCTTGTCTCAGGGGAGAGCGGGCGAACACACACTGCACGGCGCACGCGGCCGCACAAGGACGGGGAACGGGTACGCATATTGCGCGTACCTTAGGAGATTCCGTTCTGTATACTCTTACTGTCTTCTGTGACCTAACCTAGGTGATTTGAAGAGGTTGCTGATTTTACACAGAGCGACTGCCGTCTGACCTCCGCAAACCAAAGGGTACACCAGAACCAAACCTAGGATAGGACGAACGCTAGATGGCGTTCGGAACACACAGCTTTGCGTGCTTTCCGAAACACGAAATCATCTTTTCGGATAATCAAATGATAGAAGCTAGCTATATCACGGAGGCAGTCAATTGATTTTGATTGGGAAATATTCAGTGATCCGGAATATTAGGGTTAACCTAACAGAAATAAATCTGTTATTAAGAGGCTTACATGAACTGGACATGCACACATACATTGCAAACCGTTTGTTCCAGTAATATTTTTTCATTACAGTAAGGGAGAGCGAGACGTCCGTATAGCAAAAGGCCTCGGCCGGTACAATAGACACACGGGCGATGCGCGTGTTTGAAACGTACGTTTTAAGCTCGTAGTTATATTTTAACTAATTTCTTACACAATATACTTATACACTTTAATAAAAAAAAATTATAGTCGTTAGTACCTATGTATCTTCATAAAAAAGTCCAGTGTACCCATACATTTTATTACAGATCTACTCGTTAAAAAAAAAATATGAGGCATATTCGTGTTTTTTTTTAATCGAATCAAAAAATATATACGTATGATATCGTAAAGAATATCATACGTATATATTTTTTGATTGTTTCAATGTAGTGGATCTTATAGTTATGCGCAAAATAAAACTCTCGTTTAAGTAATTAATGTAATTTAATTTATGACTTGAATAATTTTATAATTAACTGTAATGTAATGTAATTTTCAATTTAAAACGACTGAGAGCTGTTTATCAAATGTGCATGCTGTATTCGCTCCAAGTAGGTAGGCAACTTATATGCTCTAATTTGTATAGGCTTAGATTTGTGTGTTGTTCAGCCAGTTAGCGAACCAAATAAATTAAAAAAAAAAAAAAAGTCCACTAATCCACTTAACCCATTGAAAATGGATGAACAGAAATAGCCAGCTACCAGAAAATTGGGGTTAACCTCAACCAAATCGATGGGTTTCTGCATGTTAGTAACGTTTTTCATTCCTCTTAGTCGCTATACCTATCGTATAGGTAAAGGTAAAAGTCTCCAAGTCGTGGCTATATTCAAGAAAAGCACTCTTATACATATTCTGTTAGATGTATCTTGTTTCATAATAAGAAGCGGCAAAGTGCGAGTCGGACTCGTCCATGAAGGGTTCCGTAGCAGCAAGTAACATAATATAAAAGTTCTAAAGGTAAATTGCGGTTTACGATTTATGAGGTATTAAAAAATAACTATCTATGATACCGAGACCGCTATAGTTTACATACTTTGAGGGGTATACCACATTTTTTTCAGAATTATTTTAGTAATATTTCAAAAGTTACGGTGGAGGGGACACCTCACCAAATTTTAACTTTGTATTAGATTATCTATTATTATTATATTAATAGGACCACTCCATCTCTTCCTGTGGATGTCGTAAGAGGCGACTAAAGGACTAAGCACTAACATCATCATATCAGCCACAGGTAGTCCACTGCTGGACATAGGCCTCCCCCAAGGATTTCCAGAACGACCGAAAGCACTAACATCTCGTGCTATAATTGCATTCCTAAGGAGGGTTAACGTCGGGCGGTGGCCGGTTGTAAAACTTTGCGCACAAATACATTACCAAAAAGGGTTGACGTCAGACAGGCGGCCGGTCGTAAAACTATAGTCAAATCATTTAAACTGTTTTGGCTATTTTTCCTCCATTTTGCAAGGTCTTTGGCATCCTTGGGTGACCATTGACATGCATGTTATATTTGGAGAAGAAAAAGCGGGAAAGCGCACCCCGGGCTCCGAAGTAGCACAGCTGAGGATGCAACCGGGAACGCGCTTAGACGAAGAGAAGAAGAACGGCACTCACCTCCATAGCGGGCGTGTTGGGGAACATCTCGTGCAGCACGCGGCACTGCGCCGCGTGCTCGTCGCAGCCCAGCACGGAGCGCCGGCTTTCGGCGCCCTCCGAGCTCTCCGAGTTGGAGTGGGACCTATCGGCAATATATTTATTATAATCGTATAAATATAGTGTGAATTTATGTGAGACTTCGATAGTATCAGGCCTGATACTATCGAAGTCTCACATAAATTCACATTAAGTGAACAGAAGCCTAGTCAAATGCTAGATTTACTGCTGATCTACTGCTTTATAGAAATACTGCCATTGTAAATAAATACTTATTGTTATTTAAACATTTGCTATACCTGAAAAGGTCAATAAGGACTGTGTAACTTGTAAGACCACATGTATTGTAAAACTCTTATTAAGCAAATAAAGCATTGAATTGAATTGAATTGAATAGATTAAAAAAAAATACAACTTACCGATTGGTCTTGGTGATAGAAGGCAGCATCTCGCTGAGGCTCTGCAGCGTCAGGCTGATTCTGTCGCTGCCGGCAGAGTCATCTAGAACGAGATATCAGATTTACAATATTTTACTATTGCAATATGGATGTGGACCAATTTTTTTTGGCTCATTATACGACGTGTTAATGAACTAACGCAAAACCTCTCAGATGGTACCTCAGCCCATTAAACCGAACAGCTTTTGTTCTACAGCTTTCACGAAACCCAAAAAAAATATCGGATTTTCATACAAATTGACTCGATCCTCTCAGATGGTACCTCAGCCCATGAAACTGAACAACTTTTGTTCAACAAATTTCAAGAAATCCAAAAAAAAATATTCGGATTTTCATTGTATTTTTTCATTGTCTGAAAATTCAAATTATTTTTTTTAATTTCGTGAAAGTTGTTGAACAAAAGTTGTTCAGTTACATGGGCTGAGGTACCATCGGAGAGGTTCTGATCAGTTTGTATGAAAATTCAAAATTATTTTTTTTGGTTTTGTGAAAGTTGTAGAACAAAAGTTGTTCAGTTTCATGGGCTGAGGTACCATCTGAGAGGTTTTGCGTTAGTTCATTAACACGTTGTATAGATTATTATAAAATTTGCAAATAATAACGAAGATACAGCTCATTTAAATTTCGCATGACGTCACGATCAAGTACGATGTTCACTATATACTTTGCTAATCGAAAAAATGTGGGTCCATTATTTTTAGATAATCTAATTGACCAACTAAATAAAATAATATTTTTTAGAATTAGCCATATCCCAATTTATTAATTAATTTATTTAAAAACTTTATTGTACATCAGAGATAGTTACACATAATAAAATAACAAAGGTAATTTTACAATTATTGCGGTTTCCGGTCTAGAATAGGATCACTCTATCTCTTCTTGTAGATGTGTTAATTAAAAGGCGTCTGAAGGACTAAGCATAAACATTTAATGCTACAACTGCATGCCCAAAGAGGGTAGACCAAAGAGCTTGGAACGTACCCTGGGGTAAAAGTCGGGCGGCGTCCGGTTGTAAAATTTTTCGCACAAATGCATTCCCAGAGGATTGACGTCCTAGGCTATTTCTTCTTCTATATTTGGAGAAGAAGAAGTGGGAAAGCATTCCCCAGTCTCTGAAGCAGCACAGCTGAGGAAGCAAACCGGGTATTCCCTGTTGCATCCTCAGCTGTGCTGCTTCGAAGCCTAAATGAGAGTAGAAGAGAAGCTATGATTAGAGTAGAAGAGAGTAAAAGTGTCAATAAAAAGATTCTAAAACCCTCACCATGGTTAGAAAGTGAGTCACTCTCACTCCCGCGGGACAGTTCGGCCTCCAGCTGTAGCACCCACGAGCAGACTTGCCCGGGGTCGATGCTCGCAAACTCCGGAATGTATGCTGCCATCATTTCTATGAAACCTGAAAGCAAAACCAAGCTATAAGTATGACTATATTTAAGAGCCAAGCTCTTGTCGATGACAATGCACACAATGACTTATTGATAATGGAGTGGCTGACCACCACCTCCTGTGTGGTTCCGGGTTAAAATAGGACCACTCCATCTCTTTCTGTGGATGTCGTTGGAGGCGACTAAAGGAAAAATAGCACATAAAGCTCGTGCTACAATAGCGTTCCCAAGGAGGGTTGACGTCGTCAGGCAGGCGGCCGGTCGTAAAACTATAGCCAAATCGTTTAAATTGTTCCGGCTATTTCTTCTCCATTTCACTAGATTTTTGGCATCCTTGGGTGACCATTGACATGCATATTATATTTGGAAAAGAAAAAGCGGGAAAGCGCACCCCGGGCTCTGAAGCAGCACAACTGGGGATGGAACGAGGTTTCCTCACGATGTGTTCCTTCACCGGAAGCTTGTTGAAAAATCCCATGAGTACAAACCTCACAAGGTACAAGTGGCACCTAGTGAGGATCGAACACGTGCCCCATAGAACTTCTTTTATATGTCACCATATGATTGTGAACACTGAGTCTATAAACTATTGTAGAAGTAACTATTGTAGAAGTAACTATTGTAAGATACAGATAAACTATCACGTCTTTGTCCCTAAAGGGGCAGACAAAGCATGTTGGGTATTGTGAACTGTACCATACTGCTCACAATATAACGTTTTATTTTCGATAGTTTATAATGCATCCAAATCAAATCTTAAATTGTCAAAGACAGGGTTCATAATCTCTCCGATTTTATCACTCGTAAAATTGTAAGTACTTGTTATTTTCTATATGAAAACTATTCATCATCATCAGGTATTTTTATGACTTGAAAACTATTCATCATCATTGTCAGCTTTCAGGGCTCCCACTGCTGGGCATAATCCTCTTTCTGTCTGCGCTATCTTAATCTGTCCCTGGCCATTGCAATCCAATTCTTGCTCTAAAACTATTCATCATCATCAGCTTTTAAAAACCCACTGCTGGGCCTGCCTTTGTCCGCGCCATCCTGCTCTGTCCCTGGCTGCCGCGATCCATTTCTTTCCAGCGACCTGTCTTATATCGTCGACCCACCTAGCCGCCGGATGTCCCACAATGCGCCTACCTTCTGGGATACCACTCAGAGCGGCCTTACTCCACCTACCATCGTTCCTTCTAGCCAGGTGTCCCGCCCAGTTCCACCATTAAAAACCATAAATTACAAGGATACGTGCACACTAGTTCAGTAGTGTGTTATAATGGCTGATGACACTAGATGACAGTCGTCGAGCTACATTAGCTTTCCATCAGGCTAGATAGAGGTCAAATGCACTCAAATCTCTAAAAAAAACATCAAACTAGCAAGGATTGTAGCAAGTGGAGATCCAGTCTCTGCCTACCCCTGTGGGAAACAGGCATGATAGTATGTATGTATCAAACGAGCTGCATTTAGGCAGCTAGAAAAATCTGACAACAGTGTTAGCTACTGACATACTTGATAAGAGACATTCGTGTTGATAAAAAAAAATCAGATTTTCATACAAATTGATCCGATCAGTTTGTATGAAAATTCAAATTTTTTTTTTTTAGTTTCGTGAAAGTTGTTGAAAATAAACGGGCAAGTGCGAGCCAGACTCGTACATGGAGGGTTCCGTACCACCGTACAATGTTTTAAAACGCTAAAAAACACGTTTTTTGTATAACGTGACGACCCCCTTTAATTTTAACTTTATTTTATTTTTAGTATTTGTTGTTATTCTGGTCATAGTAATACATAATTGGTGAAAATTTCAACTATTTAGTTAATGCCATTATGAAGATCAGGTTAAAAACGCTGAAAAAAACACGTTTCTTGTATGACGACCCCCTTTAATTTTTATTGTTGTTATATCCGCCACAGTAATACATAATCTGTGAAATTTCAAGTGTCTAGCTATTACGGTTCAAGAGATAGAGCCCTGTGACTGACGGACAGACAGCGGAGTCTGAGTAATAGGGTCCCGTTTGCACCCTTCGGTTACGGAACCCTAAAAATTTGTTCAGTTACATGGGCTGAGGTACCATCTGAGAGGTTTTGCGTTCTTTCATTAACACGATGTATACTTATAAAGTTCATCATCATCATGTCTTTTTTTCAGTCTCCACTGCAGGAGCACCACTCTCTCTGTGCTACCAGAGCCATACTTGGCCAGAGCAGCCAGAGGATTTGGCCTACACTCTCCTCGCTGGCCAAACAGGTTGGAGAGATCTCATTGACGTTTGTATGAGTTGGCTTTGTTTAGCTAGTGTTTCCTAAACCTTACCTTCTACGACATCCACGGGCTTGGAGTGGTCCTATTCTACTCTGCCGGGAACCATACAGCTAGCTTATAAGGTTAGTGCGGGTAATTGATTTTTTCTGTTTATAGTTAACTAGTAGTTCGCCGCACCACCAGTTCAAAAAGTACTGAACCGATTTTGATGCCCAAAGAACTTGAAAATTCTATTGATATTTCCTACATGCCTACCACCAAATTTCATCAAAATCGGACCATCGGTTCGGCAGTTATCGCGGTACAAACATACATACAAACAATGTGTTTTGGTCCCACCTTAAATATAGCCCATGCTCGCTTGGCTCGCTCTGTCAACTAACAAGTATCCTACACGAAATACTATTCAAAAGAAATGATGACTTGGTAGTGGAAACAAACAAAATAAGATTGGTACGTAGTTTTTAATCAGTTTTTTTTTTTATCTATTTTTCTTTCCGGGGCTTCAGTTCACTTGGTGTGACTATGCCAGCCTCATGGGGGATTTCGATTAGATAATTTCTAGTTTCTGTGCAACATCACAGCTCTTATGAAAAGGTATATGGCTTTTGTCATGTGATTTAATCAGCTTGATGAACAGAATAAAATGAGAAAAGCTTCGATCATATATTCTAAATATAGGTGCATAGGTGCCGCCTAAAAACTGGCACCGGAAAAACAAGGCATAAAACAGTATTATGCCTTGTTTTGCTCTGATACGCTCGGTGGCCGAACGCGTGATGTTACGTTAAAGATGCCAAAGTGCATGGTGAAAATACGGATTTATTTCCACGCTTATCTCAGTTACTTAAGGTTTAAATTAGATTAAACTGTATGACACTTTAGAACTTTTTTCGCAATTCTTGAAATGGTATGCATCTACCATCGACAATATTTTGTTTGATTTTGCAAGGAACTGTGCATCTATACAATATATGATTAAAGGTGAAAGGCTTTTTTTTATAATATAGTTATCTACATAAAATTAAAGATTCATAGTGATGTTCCAAATATAACTGCTATTCAAACTGCCAGTAATTAACATAAAATTACAATAATACAATGTAAATTGAGGTAAATTCTTGAGCAGCGGGTTCCATGACCTATTTCTACATGTTTCCTTGGAGAACAATGGAAAAAGGTACGTCATTTCAAGGAGACCTGCTGAAATTGACATGGCCATGTACAGACACAAAAAAATACACTAATTAGTAACAAACACAGGGTTTTTCGGACATTTAACGAACTGAAAAAGTAAATTAAGATTTATTTACAGTAATTTTCAGTAATTCTTACCTTCCACATCGAAGCAGGGGTCCTGCGAAGCCTCCTCCAAGATAGATATAACATACGAAAGTACTATATCATCGATTACGTTCAGATCAGCTGATGGTATGTTTTTAGTGATAAACTGAAATAAACTCTCCTTGACAAGGGACTCCTGCTGCGCTATAGCACTCATTTTCACCTAAAACAACGTATTTTTCAATAAAACACTGTTTTATTTCAAATGTATTCAGTTTCTCGTTACGGGTCGCTACACAACGTCAAAAGGCAGAGATTCTGCGGTTTAGAAAGTATATACAACGCTACTTTAGATTACCTGCGTGTTACGAGCTCAAATTATTTCGCTGGGATGAAAATCGTCGGGATTTTCACAATAATTTCTGGAGACAGCGATAAAAATCAATACAAATGAAGTTTTTTTATAAACAACCTCTTGTTGTTTTTTGGTGTGGCACAGGCAATAGGGCATACAGCCTAACAAAATATTTAAACGTCTATTGTAAACGAAGTTGTAGGTAGAATAGTGGTTTTTTCATTTTATTTTAAATAACTTCACTAAAGTATTTATCTGTAGTTTATTGTCAAAATTAAACGGTTAATCAATAAAGAAATAGCTGAACAATTAGCTTTGTTATTTATTTATGCTTGAAATGAAGCACACCAGAAATGGCTGTCATCTTTAGCTGTCATAGGGCTACATACGGGCGGGAACTTTGAATAGAATAGGTTAAAAAATAACAACGTAAGCTTTTATTTTTAAATCAATATATTGAATTAAAATTTTAAAATATAACGAACAATCATATTTAACTTTATCTAAATGACCGATTAACACAACGCCATTTTCACAACTACATGTTTATTTTTTATATAACAATTTATTAATTCATTTTGTTCAGAATCACATGGAAATATTTTTGGCGTGGTTAATTATATTTTTACATATTTATTCAATATTCCACATTCGATAATCATAAAACAAAAGGTCGTCAAATGATTGCCTAATAAATAGAACTGCGCTGCGAGTGCACGGTAGTGCTAGTGCTAGAACAAAGTCAAGAGACAAGACGGTTTGTTTTTCTTAAAATATAATATGACAGCATTATTGATAGCTATAATACCATGTGATTTGCTTTTTATGTATCCGACGACCTTTTATTAAACATACATCAATACACACATACAATATATAGATATTATTTATTGCATTGGAAAACAAATACGATACGTACCTACGTACTATTAAGACATAAATATATGAAATAATTATAATACTATACTGTGCATTTAACTACGATAGCTAGTATTAGTGTAATAAAGATTTTTTTTTTTGGGAAATTAGTGTGATATCATGGACATCTTTCAAAATACCAAAAAAAAATTTTTTGCTATAACGAAATATATATGTGTAATGTAACTAGTCTATCAGTATTTTTTAGTTATATATATATTTAGATATTGAAATATACATATATTTTAGAAGTATATCTATATATTTAGTGCAGGTACATACATTATTGAAGGACACAGTAGAATGTCAGTATAACATTTATAATATCTATAATAGTTAAACGTTTTTGAAACGTTTTAAGAATCTCACAGTTTTGACTCAACAATATTATTTAGACATTTTGTTTAGTATCCATTTAATTAAATGTTTTTATTATTTTCCTCATTTCTTTTCAACAACATCATCAGAAATGTCTAAATAATTTTTGTTATTGTCAATAAGTCAACATGGTAAATATATTAAATTTATGAAGAACGTGCAGGTCTGTACGTGTTATAGTAAGTAAGTAGGTACATTAAATGTGAAGTGAAACCTACTCATTTGTATATTTCATTGGTTAGTTATTCAAATTAAGTAGTTATTAGGTTTTGAACACAATTTTCAATGCAAAAATATTAGACATGAAGATGTCTTCACAAAAATATAAATTCTATTATAATATGATAGTACCATGTAAGTACCGTACATAAATTAAAACTATAAAATCACAATCAAATTATGATAGTACCATGTACCCAAAAAAAATAAAATCATAAAATCACAATCACTCGTTGATAAATAATAACGGTTTCTACATAATGTGTTCTCATATTAAGTAATGTTTATTAAGTGTTTTAAAAGTTAAGTACACATTTTACTTTACCATAAGGTTTTATGCGTATGCACTGCAGTAGTATTTAGACATAATGTTTTTTTTATTAAGTACAAATATTTTGGAGTGATTTAGTCCATTATTTTTAAACAACCTTTCCCAATAAGTTTATAAAGAAATACTAAAAATTTTGTAGGTTCTCATACAAATCAAAGCAGTCACGTGATCTAGTTACTATGGGAAGTGATTTTTTATCGCCCCTGAAAATATTTGTACTTAAGTAATACATAGCACATTGTATTAATAAAAATATATTATTTTATTAAATATATAATTAAATTACCTAAGTATATAATTTATAAATGAACATAAATTGCGATGATTTTACGTATACGGCTTTGGTTTCAGTTTTCAACATGAAGAAATCATTTACTCAACACATTGCTTGGGTCATTCTTCTTCTTATCTGGGCTCTTGTCTTGGATTAATGTGCCATTTATGAAACCAGTGCACCAATTTTTGAATAATATTTTTTAAAATATTTAGTTTTATGTCTTGTTTTACTTAATTGACCATACCCTATTTGGCAGTTGAAAAGTAGTTCTTATTATGGACTTAAATCTTAATACATGTTTATTCAGAACATTTTGATATAAGTACATACCTATTTTTCTTAACCAGTGCCTACACTTATTATGTATAAGTACTACAACAGAAATAATAATGTCATATTACAGCAACAAATATAGATAAGTTTATAAGCGTAGGATTTTATATGTATAATTTATTAAATATACATCAATATTTTAGTAATGTATAATATAATTAATTTACATCAATAATTCGTACAAAACAAAGGTTTCTTTTTGGTTAATAAAGCGTATTTTTAAAGGAATCATATCCTAAAGTTAGATATATTAGATTAATTTATTTAAAAGGATATGGACATTCGTTCCTTTTTAATCGTTTACGACAATTCCTTAGGATCCTTTACCTCAATAATTTATGTAAACATATAAATTTTCATCACCTGTTTTCTTACTTCACAATCCCATGTAGAAAAAAAATAAGTGAGGGCTTGCCAACCGAAGCGAACGTAGATAGGTACCTAAATTCTAAAAACTAAATATAAGTTGGATGTGTGAGCTTTACACATTTGTCTATTTGTATAGTATAACATAAATGTGTCTTGCTCATTGAAAGAGATAGTTAATTATATCTGAGTTAGGGATTGTCATACCTATTTTAAAAAATAATAATATACTTATAGGTATACTTATTTATAAATAAAAATGTACATAAAATTAGTTAACGGAAGTAAGTACCTAGTAAATTTAGATTAGGTACATTTTTATGCAAATATTTTGAGTTCAGTAATTAAAAATGTAATAAGTTACCATGTGTTTATTAGTTGTAATATGTTCACATCATCACATGTGTTTAAATTTGACTATCTAATGTTGGGCTTATTTAGTAATGAAAAGAATTTAATAAATTCTGTAGCAAAGTTACACAAACTTTAAGCGTCCACTGTTGCATCTGCGCCAAGTCTTGTATCTCCACTTTTTTCGGTCCTGTTTTCCAACCTTCTGTAAAATATGGCAACTAAACACGACATGTGAATTAATTCATTTTTATATTTTTAAACGCTGGATGTAGCTTGCTGACTGCTGTGATCCGACACCACAGAGTTCAAATCAGAGTCTCGAAGCGTGGGAGGAGTGCCGAATGGGAAGTCCTGAAATACAAAATATTTTATTGATGGTCACACTTTTTTAAGCTGGATTTCGATCTCAATCCCAAATAAAAAGATAAGAAAACGCATTTTAACGTTTTAATTAAAATAAAAAATGGATGAAGTCCGCTGTTATAAGAGGCCGAAGCGATGAGTTAAGGGACGTATCTCCAAATCTGACAGAGCAGAAACACATATTAAATACTCTTATAAAGGACAACCCGCAGCCAGTTTTTTTATTCCAATTTCCTCGCCAGCTTCGCTGATTTTTATAGTAGGAGTAAACTAGTTTTTGAGATTACCAGCATATACGCAAGACGTACCTTGTAAAAATTTATTCCCATCCTTAACATAATAGCAAAAAAAATATGTTTTATTCATATACAATTAGGGAACATGTTAAAACATGGATTAAATTAGGTAACAATAGGAACATTATTGACGTGACAACGTCTTATAAATTGGTTAGCCGGGTGACACTTCAAGAAACTGCGTTACGCTCCGCTCACGTTATGCGCTCACAATGAGAGCGAGTGAGAGGCACGCGTGCCTTTCACTTTTTATGTCTGTCTCTCTCGCTCTTAGGCGGGCTAACCATGCCCGAGTGGAAGTCAAGTTTGGAGTGAAGTGGAGTGAAGTCGTTGTCACGTAAAACTTTCGCCCGTATACCGACTTTACAGGCAACCAATTTTTTTTATTGGTATTTATTGTCATAAGGGAAAACCATGTTAATTTTACGAATGGCTTGAAAGAGATATTCATGATTTTATATCAGAATAAAGGTTTCAGAAGGAATATGATATGAGGTGTAGTGATATGGAGGCACAAGTTACACCGGGTGTGTTCACTCACGTTGGCATTATGTCACAGCGGTGGTCCAAACAATAATTTTGATTCAAAGCCGATTTCTGGAGTAAGCAGCGGACCTTGACACATGTTCAGATGGCGCTATTATGAAGAAGATTTAGTAATTGAAATGGAGGCGATAATAGAAGGGGAAATGAATATTCAAATGTATTTTGTGTTGTTCTATGATAAAACTAATGTAATGGACATTTATTTTAAACATAGCAAGTTTATTTACTTAAGGCTCTTTTGCAGGTGTAATACCTTTGAAGGACATGCTATGCTATAAATCAAAATATTTCTTAAGCTGCGGTTTCTGAAACAGCCTTTTTATTCCTTGCAGTTTTCTAGAAATTTAAGCTTATAAGCTCTATTACAATTAAAATATTTTTAGCTACTAAGTACTGTAAGTTGCTCAGAGTTGTACTATTTGTAAGTGCCATTATCAGCAATTTTAGAAATATTCTGAGGTTAACTGCTAAATATTTCTAAATTCAAAATCTACCTGTGAAGGTAGAGTCCTGGGCGCTGGTGGGGCAGGTGGAGGGGCTCTAGGCGCGCGGGGGGAGGCGCACTCAGCACATTCTGGTATAGCACCGGCCGCGCCACTTTGACTACGCGTGGAGCGTCGAGACCAGGATTCTGGCATGCAACTAGAACAAAGTGAACAAAAAATTATTGAAGTTTTTATAAAAGTTAAAATACTTAAAATAAAGATTTTTAAATGATAGGTAGTTACTAGCGCCTAGATTAAATAAATCTTGTTTAAAAATTTATTTTGATAGTATTATTTTGAACAAAATAATATTGATATACTTTGAAAATGACAATATGAAATCGCATAAGTACTTAGGTTTTATGAAATTATCGGGTTCTGACAGGTCAACTTATTAACCCAAACTTGACTGTTATACTGCCGTGTGTTTATGTACTCTTCCTTCATCCTATGTACCTACTTATTTAAACTTTATTTTATTTGCTTGTATTTTGGTCATCCTACAGAATCGATATACTCAAGTATAGCCGGCTAAATCGTCAAACGTAATGCTTTGAACGATATGGCGTTTATTAGGCATCCAAATCAAGATATGGCGGCACATCTTGGTCTGCCTGGGCAGAAATTGATCGGCCCAATTAAACGATTAGCCCACGACATATACACGATCTTTTGAACTAGGTACCTATGTCGTTCTAAAACTTACGCATGATGCACTATGTGTGCACAGGGTAAAGACGCTAAAGGCTCGGGCTGTTCAGCCAGCGGCTCTCTGCAGCGCGCGCAAGCCGGCGCGGCCCACGCCGCTGCCGCGCGCTTCTGCCGCGCCGCAGCGTTGTTGTCGCCCAGCGCGGTGTAGATCTCCGCCAGGCGGAGGCGGACGCGGCGGACCAGCATCTAAGAGAGATGACAAGGATATTAAGAGGAAACCTCAAGGGCTAGAGAAATGAAAATAGGTATTTTTAAAATCTATTGCTGTCGCGCTGTGCCCGAACTACAACCGAGCAAGTGCGATAGAGACATACTGCAGCTTGGACTGAAAAAGAACAGAAAATCAACGATTCGTAGTCCCCTGATTTCTTCTACAAAACTTAACCCATATAAGTACTTTTTACATTACGAATTAACAAAGACTTGATCGGTGTTGCTATTTGCTATTTGTTTTCTGGATGTTTGAACCAGATATTCATCTGGTAATTTTTTTAGGTTTTTGAACGTTCATATCTCTTTTAATAAATAATTTATGAAAAAAAAGAAAACATAGGGACATGCTAATAGTGGCTAAAGATATTCAGGAAAAAATATAACTCTACCGGCATTATCCAGGGAGAAACAGGGGACTAGGTACGTTTGTATGGAAAAACGGCCCCTCTATTTCGTCTTAAGATCTGAAGACATTTCATTTGGATAGTCGTGTAGGTGATTATGGGCAATATCGAAATATGAAAAGAAAAATACGCCACCCATACCAATTGACCGATCAGCTGATCCGAGTTACAATGGAAATCAAAAAATATTTTATATATTTCGATATATGTCATTGAGGAAAGTTGTTCAGTGTCATGTCATGTACTAAATTTACTCTTCAAATAGTATCAGTAAGTATATTTTGCTAGACGTTATATTTACCATCGTTTATTGTAAAATTTTAGCCGTGTGGCTCCCGGCAGAGTGGAATAGGACCACTCCAAGTCTTCCCGTGGATGTCGTAGAAGGCGACTTAGGAAACACAAGCTAAAAACCTTTTATACATCAATGAGACCTCTCCAACCCGTCTGGCCAGCGTGGAGAGTGAAGGCTAAATCCTCTGACTACTCTGGCTAATATATGGCTCTGGTAGTAGAGGGAGGGTCGTGCTCCTGCAGTGGAGACTAAAAAAGACCTGATGATGATGGTGAAGAGTGAATATATTCCCCCCGTGTGGTTCCGGGTCCCTCGTGTGTTTTCGGGTAGAATAGGACCACGGTACTCCATCTCTTTCTGTGAATGTCTAAAGGACTTAACCGACTTAAAAAAAGGAGGAGGAGGTCAATTCGCGTGTATATTCTTTTTTTTATGTATGTTTGTTACGCGATATCTTCGCCAATTGTGAACCGATTTTGATGTTTCTTTTTTTATTTAAAAGCCTTTACTACCAAGTTGGTCTCATTTTAATTTGGTGAAGATATGATGAAGAACTTTGGAGATATGGAAGAAACTCCTAAAAAGAAAAGTGTGGCACTCGGGGACTGCCGCGGTAAAGCTGCTCGGCCTTTGGCCTCGCCACACAGCTCGCTCTTCGGGCTCGCGGTAAAAAATTACTTGGCCCCCCAAGTAATTTGCACTGAGGTTGGGGGGGAGGGGCTCGGCCTTCGGCCTTGCCTCGCAACTCGACCTGTGGCCTCGCGGGGGGTGCTCTGTATTCGGCCTTTGGCCTCAGGCTGCGCCAGTTACTTAGGGGAGCCGTTTGTATGAAATTTGTATGGGGGGGGCAATTTTTTTTCCAAAAATTAAAAAAACATACCGGCTCTGGTAATTGCTTAGGTACCCCTTCCATTTTGTCTATGGGGCCAAATCTCCAAGTCTTACCGTTTTGCCAGGCCGTACCCCTTCCACTAGGGACTACCACACATCTATCAGGTTTCTGCAAATCCTCAAATGTCAAATTTTTATGCTACTTGAACCCCAGCCCTCTATACATTCCACTAAACGCTATATAGCTTGTAAGCTTACATGGTAGGCGGAGTGCGTGGTGTTAGGTTTTATTTTCGTTACGGAATTTCTTGATTCGGTCGCCGTGCTCAAAGCCCGCGATAAAAGCTATGCAATAGCTTAAAAGAAGTCGGTTGTTTTTTTTGTTAAAAATTTAATTATCATCGAATAGATAGGATATATACGAGTCTACGTAGTCGTAAAAAGGCTTTGCTTGTAAATGTATAAGTTTAAAGAAAGGCCATACCTTAGCCCCGACGGAGGTGGCCACCTCCAGCAGGCGGGTGTTGAACTCCAGCGGCCGGCAGTTGCAGATGCGGCCCTGCAGCCGCAGCGCCTCCAGGCACCGCGCCGCGCCGTCCATGGCCTCCATCTGGGCCAGCCGGTCGCCGAGCGCCTGCCCCGCGCCCATGGCTACTTCGTAATGCCTACACATTTAAAGGAATAGTAGACTGTTGCACCGAGCAGAAAGTAAGTTGTATTATTGCACCGAGTGCTTATTTGGAGTCTGAGCGCCAGCGAGGGCTGTAAAAAGCACCAGTGCAATATAAATAACTTGATGCGAGGTGGTTAATCTGCTTTTTTTTTAACAACTGCAAGAAAAGCTTATTTAGGTAAAATTATTTGGTAAGCAATTGCACACATCACTTCACACGCAAAATGGAAAACCTCGACCATATGGCCATCAGGTTGGCCACCTGAACGCATCGTATATCTAGGGAAGTTTTATGATAGATGAGCTTGACTTCCAGCGGTATGCAAAGCAATTCTACCAGGATAGCACAAATCTGCAGGAGTTTACTTCTACAGACTTATACCACAGGCCGGAATCTCCTAAGGTACGCGCAATATGCGTCCCCGTTCCCCGTCCTCGCACCTCTCCTCCGTTTTCGCCTCGATGACTCACGTTGGCTCACAAGAACCGGGGGAGAGGTGCGGGTGCGGGGATCGGGGACGCATATTGCGCGTACCTTAGGAGATTCCGTTCTGTTTACTCTTACTGTATTCTGTGCTTATACTATCCTGGTACTTATCCTTCTTCCTTCTCAATGGCGTAATGGTTAACACGCTAGACCGCTAATCCGGAGGTTCTGGGTTCGATCCCCAGTCAGGGCAAGTTGGAAAATGGCCTTTTACAAATTGTCCTGGGTCTTGGGTGTTTATCTATATATGTATTTATCATAAAATATAGTATCGTTGAGTTAGTATCCCATAACACAAGTTTTAAACTTACTTTGGGGCTAGCTTAATCAGTTTGATTTGTCCCTATATATTTATTTATATTTATTTATTTATTCTCGTTTACCTAGTTCTTAGAGTAAGCGAAAGAGACAATATCACTTTTCTCTTTCACTCTCTCTCCACCGATACATCAATTCAAAAAAAAAACTAAACAGTGCAGTAAAGGATTTCCATACATTTTTTCTGCTCTAGAGCAACCAAGTTCCGCTTTGTGCTGGATATGTAATGCAGTTATGATAGAATTGCAGCGTAGTTGGAAGAAAATGGTATTTACCTTTGCCATTAGCTAGCATTTTCAGTCTATGTATTCGTTTTATTCAGCAACAGGCGAAAAGGAAAAAAAAAGTAGAAGGTACCAGCTGCTTCACTTGGAATGGCCAAAAATTAGAATCATGTTAATAGGCGATGTCACCATCACGTTAAACGTGGCCTTTGGGTCTTGCGGCCCTGGGTTTATCTGCTTAGACCCACAAGCCACAAGACCTAAAATGATCTGACTGCCGCATTAGGGATAAAAAAGTTACGACGAAAATTTGGACCAGCCATACTAAATTTCATTCATTGAGAGAGGCCTATTCCCAGCAGTGGAAGGTTCAAGGCTGTGAATGATGATACTAAATTTCATCAGCGCGATTGTATAAGAACTCGAACATATTTTTGAATATCATGGAAAAATCAGCGTAGGTACTCGACGTACTGAATCGATACAGTAAGAAACACCGAACTACGCTCTAAGACCAAAATTGTCGATGTAGTGGCAGTGGGCCGAAAATATTTGTGGTAGGTATGAGACGGGAAGGATGGGCAAGAAAGGCGACGCTATGGGTTCCAGACGGATGCCAGCGTGAGGGAAGGCCGAGGAAAAGGTGGAGACCTTTTCCTCCGCTACGCATCGCTAAGCAATATAAGTGGATGGTAGCAAGCTGCCTTGGATCATGAATAGTGGAAGCAAGAAGGGGTATGGTATTATGCTATGTACTGCCCACAGAACAACAATGTCTTAGTTATTTTTTGGTACTGCATGATAGTACAGTTGGTCCGGAGGGCTTTGCTCAACGATGGGATACTACATAAGCTAAAAAATATTGAAGAATCAAAGGGAAATATTAAAGAAAATCAAGAAACAAGGTACCTCAGTGCTTTCCCCACGTCACATTTCCTCCTATACACGTCGCCCGCTATCCTGACAGCTCTTGCATAGCAACCCTGGTCTCCAGCAACCGCCGCTAGCCGTAACGCCTCCTGCAAAGGAAACAGAATACAATATAAACAAGTTATGATGTAAAGCGGTGGTGGCCATGCCGTTTAGGCACTAGCTGTGCGTTTGATTCTCAGTAGGCCCGACTTATACCTCTGAGTTAGTACTCATGTACGGGCATTTACAACTCCCACCACTTGCTTCCGGTGAAGGAAGACATCGTGAGGAAACTTGCACACTGTGACTGTACTCATGTACGGGCATTTACAACTCCCACCACTTGCTTCCGGTGAAGGAAGACATCGTGAGGAAACTTGCACACTGTGACTGTTAAGTTTCCATAGTCTGTGAAAAGTAGAAGGCTAAGCGATTGTGATGATACTAATGAGGTTGTATATATGTCAAGTTGCAACCAACTCTCGATGTCAGAGTTCTGTTTTCAACTTAACATATAAGCCATCCTTTTGACCTCCCTATACGACACGGCGTCAACTTTCTCCTTCACTTAATTTATAAATGCTCTTCTTGGTCTTCTCTTTCCTCTTCTTGCTTCTATTTTTCCTTCTGTTATGTTTTTAATAAAGATCTCCCTCCCGCTACATAAATGAATTCGGTTGTCTTAAATATCTTCTTTAGTTTGCAAAAGCTCTCTAAGATGCTGAGACATAGATAATATTTGGAGACGAAGGTCGAAGTATTTTGGCCTGGCAGAAGACCAGAACTTACGTTACAATAGTCATGGGCATCTCCCAGCTCGCCCCTAGCTCGTAATGCAGCAGCCATCTGCAGCAGCGCCGTGCGGTGGTGCCTGGTGTTGAGGTCGGTGGAGCGCGGGCCGCGGCCGAGGTCGCACGCGCGTGCAGCACACGCCACAGCACGCTCAGCGTCGCGGAGACGACGCCACAGTTCTGAGAGACCGACGTAGACCTGGAAAGAAGAAAGATCCACTTCAATCTCTTGAGAATGTGTAGTTTTTACTAAACGAATAAGAATCAAGCTGGTTGTTTAATTTTCTGAGAGTAACTCGCTAGTGCTAAGGTTTCCAAAAGACATATTACCTCAATAAGATTTTTCTAGCAGTGAGAATATTGGTAAGTAGTAGACCACGTAAAATATTTCGCTTCTCGTATGCAATTTCTACAAAATTAACCGTGTAATTCTGACAGCCTATTTGAACTACTGGTAGCACTAACTTCTACTGGGTTCAGCTCCTCTTCATCTCAATAATAATTTTAAAGTTGCACGAAGTTCACTCAACACTTCTCAACATAGGCTTTCATCTCCAAGGATTTTCTGTATAAATTTACTAACTATTTCCTCTAGTGTCATTTTCAACGAAGATTTTTTACATAGACCCAACTTCTTTCGCAAAACTGACCTAGGTACGCATATGGTCTTTAATCCTACGTACCTGGAGCAGCAGAGTGTTGTCATTCTGCGCCTGCGCCACTGCCAGCGCCTTCTGAAAGCCGTCCATTGCCTTAGAGAACGCGCCCAGCTCAAGGCTGACCGCCGCTACGGTAAGGTGCACGCAGCCCGCCGTGGAGCCCCCGCCGCAGTCGTTGTAGAGGGCGTGGCGGGCGTAGGACAGGGCTCTGGAAGAGAAGGTATTTTATCGGGTATTGATGAAGACCAGATGATCCAGAATTGGCTTATGGCAGATGTGATTTTTGATATTGATAACATACAAACAATAAATATATGATTAACCTGTCGAGTCCTCCCAAAGTTTGATGAGCTCTTGCCAAATTTAAATAAGCTTCTGCACGCATCGGGGCTGAATCCAGTTCTTCTGAAATACCCAGTTGACGGTTGGCGAATTCTAAGGATTCCCTGAAATCAAAAATTTACTTATTATTCGACCACATAAACCAGGAGTACCTACAGTTTTGACTGTTAACGTAATCTGTTTTTTTGTTGTCTTCGATTTCTTCAGGATTATTATTCTATTTTGTTATCAACTGATAACCACTGATTTCGAAAAAGCACTTGATCATGTAAATCAATGTGCTCTATCCAAGAACGTTGATTAAATTGAAAATAATTTCTGATAACCGTCCTATTGGGCTTGGTACATTTGTATATAGAGGTATCATGAAATCCTGACGAGTTTTAAGCCTTAGATGTATACTCGTAGTTCTAACTATTGTCAATAAGAGTCATACAAGGTATTAATTTAGGTCCTAACTATATTATTTCAATTGTTATATCGTTACATTGTTATTGTAACTGTATAAAAAAAATTAAATATATAATCGACCAAACGGAATGGAAAATAATAAGGACGCCTTTGCCCAGTAGTGGGGCACGGATGGCAGAAATAAAGCACTACACTAGCAATGCAAAACTGGAATATTTGTGACATGAAAAGGCGGATTATGCCTTACAAACCTGAAAGGTACCAAACCTGCTGTTGCTGTTGATGATAATAAAGATAAAGATGATACCTGTACTTCCCAAAGTCCATATAAGCCTGGTAGAGATGCCCCAGCAGCGCAAACTTGTCGCTACGATGTCTCACGCCGCGTAGTGCTGACAGCCATACTTTGACTGCTAGCCGCTGTTCGTTCTGGCCATAGAGACGGACTCCACGCTCGATCTGAACAAAGTAACTTAATTACTTAGATAGATTGTGAGGTAGAAGAATGAATCGGACTGAGTACGACCTTTTAAAGTGATATTATAAGATGATGTTGACCTGACTGAAGTCATATGGGTAGCCTTGCGCTCGCTTGATACTAATTATGCAATTGACATCTTATGTACTGTATTTGAGCAAATAAATTATTCTTATTCGACTCTGAGCACAGAAATTCACAGAATACGTTAATAGTACCAAGGTCAGTCTTGGATAGGAAACTTGCCAAATTAAACCCAGTTACAGCGTACTAAAGGAGAGTCCTTGCGGCTGAAATGATGATGACAATGATGATGTGAACAATAAGTAGTGATTCGAGTTCGAGTCAAAACGGTTCCAGATAACATATTTCTAAACGTTGACCAATATATGGCAATGTATAAGCACCTTTCTTCTAGCGAGGTACTGATCAAGTCTGGAGCGGCAGGCTCTGAAGCAGTCAAGCAGCCCAGCGGTGGGAGGGCGATGCGCCGGTCCGAAGCGAGAGCCCCAGCGCAGCGCCCCATTCCTGTGCTCGGTGTTGTACTCTTCAGAAAATGGGTATACTTCTGGAAAAAAATACCTTAATTTGAATTTGTCTGCCTCAAAGGCTCAATTTACATTCCTGCGGAATGGGAGTGATAACCATATTGAACTCTATCTCAATGTAGTTATGTATCAACAAATAGAACTTTCACGGAATACGCGGGATTTCCCGTGAAGTTTCTTTCTTCATGCTAATTTCTTCTATATTCTCCTAGATTATAGAAGTCATTATCCACTGCGAATTTCTTAAAATCCGCCTCGATTTCTCGGTAATGTGCAAATTGAGCCAAATATTACTCACCACACCTTTACTCATCGTTCTATGCTGACTACAACCGTAATTGAAATTCTTTCTACAGGATTCTGTTAATTAGAGCACATTTTACAACGAGCCCAGTTACTTCAAAACTGGGTGGGTGGTGCAAATAAGAGACTCGAGTGTCACCCTTGGTCCCGATCCCCGATCCGCGGTTCGCGCCTCTCATCCTCCCCTAGCTACGCCACTGAATGGAACTAACCTGGTTGTTCATCAAGATGATGTCGCGAAGTGTCAGGGGAGCTGAGCAGTCGCGTGGCCGACAGCTGGTGCGCCGGCACCCCGCTAAAACAGTTTACATCTTGTTAAAAGACTTTGTAACGATACTGCATCATCTTCATCTTCATGTCATCCTGTCCGCTTTTCATTCTTCATTTCATTTCATTCCACTTTCGAATCATTTAACTACACATCCCTCTTCATTTTGACTCATTCCACTATCATATCTTATCCTGGAAACATATTCAGGACTACTTTATATTTATTATAATATCTGTTAATTATATTATTTAAAAGACTTATTTTAACTATACCAGTGCTATAAAATGTCAGTATCAGTATAATACATTTATATCTGTGTGTTGAGTATCTGTTCTCCATTCCACCTCCTATCTTCTATGTGGGAACTCCCCTGACTTTGCCGGGACAGGTCGAGGTCCCACAACTTTACATAAGGGTTCTCTGTTCCCTTGGTACTGTTCCATACTCTTTCTCATCTCAGTGTATTCCCAGTAGCATCCTCAGCTGTAATGCTGTGCAGCCTGGGGTCCGTTTTCCGGCTTTTTCTTCTCCACCTAGCACGGTCTTAAAAGCATCCTTAGTTGTAAGACCATTTGTTACGCATATCAACCTTGACGACGTCAAGCTAGCATTTCTTGGGTCTACCGGAGGCAACATGGCTATACATTTGTTTCTTACGTAACTTGCCGGTATCCGTATCATAAATAAATCTTCATCCCGATCTACCTTTTGCTTCGTGGTTCAATTTCAAATATCATCGTATCTCACGAGTGTGTGTGAGTTCTTATGTCAGAAAATTCTTCTGGAATTTATGAAACCTTTTTTATTATTATTATTTTACTCTTTATTGCACACAATTTAACAAATTATACATAAATAATAGAGATAAATTTTAGCATAGAAAAGGCGGCCTTATCGCACAGCAATCTCTTCCAGGCAACCTTAGGGTAGTATGGATACAAAAGAAATTTAGATATGTTACAGGTGAGGTGCAATATTTCAAAGGAGATATACAAATAAAATGTTATAGAATACATATAATACATTCTTATATAAAAAATATTTACATATATATATATATATATATATATATATATATATATATATATATATATGTAAATATATATATATATATATATATATATATATATATATATATATATATATATAGTATAGGAATTAGTAATATATATATATATATATATATATATTACTTCTAGTACCTCCCAGGATATGTGTACAAAGTTTCATGATGATTCGTCAAGTAGTTTTTGCGTGAAAAGGTAACAAACATCCACGCTTTCACATTTATAATATTAGTAAGGATATATATATATATATATATATAATATAAATAAGATAGTGTACACGAAAGAAAGTAAGAACCTAAACAAGATGCGAAAGGAAAAGAGTGACTTTTTTGTACCTATAGCGCTTTAAAATTATTAATTTAATCATCATATATTATATTAGATATTATAGAGATGGAAAAGGCCTTCGACCGTTTCCATTCTGACATGTATTTAATTATTTGCAGAGCATTGGACAAGTCCAATGTAACCCTACTTCATCTAACTAAGTTCTACTATGTAAAGCTTATTAGGTATATTCCAAATTACCAGAAGGTAGTCCGAAATTTCAAAGGAAAATTAAATATCTACAAATTTCGGAAGGAGTTCCACAAGGATCACATTTCAGCCCTCAACATTTTATAATGTTTTTTCGAGCTTGCTGTAATACTTCCATTAGACCGATGAAGTTACTTATATTAGTCAGTAGTTCTAACGGGAATTATCGTCACAACAGACCCTACATGTTGGCTGTTACGTGATACTAAGTAGTATTAAATGCAATTACCCGAGGAAGTCGCGCGACTCGATGGAGTCCCATGACATGTTCCGCGGGTGCAGGCGACAGCGTCACCTGCTTGTGGGGTGCATAGCGTCCGTCTGCCTCGCGCACCGCGCAGCTGCCCTGTGTGTAAGAGGGATAGCTGTCATTCACTTCAGCCACACCATAGTCCTTCTCCGGGATTTTAAAATGGACCGATTGGAAGCGGTCCGTATCCAACGTTTTCTTGCAACCGGGGCAAAAAGGATCTCGAAGGTAGACAACCTGAGCCGTGACCTGAGCAAGGTTGCAGGAAAACGCTGGGATACCTACAGCTTTCTCATTTTCTAGTCGAGACTAAGACGTGTCGTTAGGTTGGGAGATTTTGATTAATATGGGAATTGGAAGAAAAGGTTGCTTAGTAAAATGTAATGAAGAGCTATTCAGATAGATAAGAAATTGAATAACTATTTAAAGGGAACGAATGAAGGACGAAGCATCAATAAAAGGATCTGAAGCAAAATTATTACTTACGAATAGAATAAGAAAACGGTAATTCTCCGGTTTTTTTTGCTAAAACGAGTAATTAAGGCCGTACCTGAATTTTCCGGGGTTCAGTGCTGCCCCCATTTAAAATAAAACGGAGACATAATTTAAAGTGGTACTACCAAGCCCTATAACCTTACAAAGTATTTTATGAACTACTGTTTACAGTTTAAAGTGAGAACGTTAAGCTTTACTACGAGGGCTGTTTGATAAGTACCCGTTTTCTAAATATATTAATATCACTGGCCGAAAATAAGTATACCACCTTTTTAAGCCATTTTTCAGAGGCGGGAAAATTAAAAAAAAATGGCATTCTTTTGTTTTTTTCTCATTTGACAAAGATTCAGTGAAGGCGTGAACTTAAAATTGTTAAAATGGAGAAAGAACAGTATCGGTCTGTAATTAGATTCTTATTTTTGGAAGGAAAAACATGTGATGAAATAAAAGTAAGAATGCAAGCGGTTTACCATGAATGTGCTCCTTCTATGACAACCGTCAGATATTGGTAAAACGAGTTTAAGCGGGGGAGAACAACCGTCTTTGATGAGGATCGCCCAGGCCGGCCAGACGATATGGTTTAGAAAATTGAAAATATCGTTTTAGCCGACCGCCGAATTAAACTTCGAGAAATCGTTGATGGTGTAAATGTTTCAATCGAGAGGGTACAACACATATTAGAAGAAAAATTGGGTATGAAGAAAGTATCAGCGAGTTGGGTGCCGCGTTTACTCACGGAGGAGCAAAAACGAAACCGACTGACTACTTCGGAGCAGTGTTTGGCCGTGTTCAAACGTAACCCGAAGGAGTTTCTGCGTCGTTTCGTGACCGTGGATGAAACGTGGGTCCACCACTACACCCCGGGAATGAAAGAGCAGTCGAAGCAGTGGATTTTACCGGGTGAACCTGCTCCAAAGAAAGCAAAAACCGTCCCATCGGCTGGAAAGGTCATGGCGACCGTTTTTCGGGATTCGCAGGGTATTATACATATTGACTATTTAGAAAAGGAAAAAAAAATAACAGGACAGTACTATGCCAATTTATTGGATGAATTTGACGCCGTGTTGAAGGACAAACGACCCCATTTAAAAAAGAAAAAAGTACTGTTTCATCACGACAACGCCCGGCTCATTCGTCCAGAGTTGTGACGGCTAAATTAGCACAGTTACGCTACGAACTATTGTCTCACCCCCCGTATTCTCCAGATTTGGCACCATGCGATTTCTTTTTGTTTCCCAACCTAAAAAAATGGCTCAGTGCTTGCCACCGATTTGGATCAAATGACGAAGTCATTGCCGCCACAGAGGCCTATTTTAATGACTTTCCAAAATCATACTTTTAGGATGGTTTATTGAAGCTTGAGTATAGGTGGAACAAATGTATAGAGTTAAAAGGTGACTACGTAGAAAAATAAATGCATATATACAAAATAAAATGGTTTTTTATTCCATAAACGGGTACTTATCAAACAGCCTAGGTACGCACATTTGCGAAAAACGGCCTCTTTTGGCAAATGTGCGTTGTAAAGCTTAACGTTCTCATTATAAACTGTAAACAGTAGTTCACAAAATAGCTTGAAGGGTTGTCTAGGACTTGGTAGTAGCAAAATTTTAAATGATGTCTCTGTTTTCTTTAAAATGATTTATTTTAAATGGGGGCAGCACTAAAACCTGGAAAATTCAGGGACGGTATAACGCGTCACCTTTTTTGATTAAATTACTTAACAACAAATTAGAAAAAAACTATCGATTTAACAATGTTTTGTTTTGTTCTTCGCCTACTGAATGCGTCCCTTTTTGTGACGCGTTAATAAGGTAGCGAAAAATAAACTGGAGAATGACCAAAAACATTCAGGTTAGGTTGGTGTATGTCAAAGGGAACAATGTTAAAAATATGGATTTATCAATAATTACATAAGAGGAGAGTATCAGTAGGTAACTATGGGCATAAAAGCTGAATATTTTAAGAAAAGAAAAACCGACTTAAATGCCAGTGACTGTAAGCACACTGCTGAAAAGTCAAACAAAACCAAAATACGGGTCGATCTGAAAAATATAATTTTAAACAAAAAAAGATATTTTCATATAGGTTTATTTGTTTATTAAATATTTATTACAATTGTCCAAAAGGTGGACTTAATGCTAATGCATTCTCTACCAGAGATTTAAAACAGAACCAAATATTTTTAATGAAGTTTTATTAATGACGGTAGGTAATATGAGGTAACAAACCTTAAAATTAAAAAAAAACATAATCTAATTAAGAACCTTCTTCTTTTTTTGAAGTCGGTCAAAAAAGGTCAGAAACAGGAAAAAGTCAAAGAAAAGATGGCTGCTGTGTAACGTTTTGTCAAGTGACGGCAAAGATGGTGCTACTCGTAAAAGAAGAAACTTACTTGCTGGCCGACCCCACGTAGAATGGGATGAAGGAAGAAGAAGAAGAATTAGTTTCTACGAAATAACAAGGCTCTACTATCTAAGTTGAGTTGGTATCTATTTATTTTGTTTTTTTTTTTCTACTTTGCAGCAGCACTTACTTCTACTCTACCATAGTTTTTAAGACGATCAGAAGGTCCTATGGTAACTGTTAATTTGAAATACATTATTGTACCTAAACAAACGTGATTTAAAATATATATACTTATTTTTTATCTTATTAATTACACTTGAAAAACAAACAATACATTTAAAAAGAAAACTAGTACTTAGGTGCTACTTATTGCATTTTTGTTATTTGTTTTAGTAAAAATAAACAATGTTTCTGGAAATAATAAATGTTTTCATTCTTATTATTTAAAATACAGTTAAATCAAATTTTAGAGGCTGACTACAGGGTACCTTTAATTTGTAGTTCGACTAGATTTTTTAGTTTCCGCCAAAATTGGCCACTTGTTAGCAGAAGATACGGTTATAGCTTTTATAACTATTTATTGTCTAGTTTTTTATGTAGTTTAGTTTATTTTTTCCTAAGAATATTTTTCTAGTATCTTTTCTTATTTATTAATATGTCATAAATTAACATATTTTACTATAGAAACGTGTATCGTTTTTGACAAAACATATCGGTCCTACGACATCCATACCGAGCGTGTGAAAGTTGCTCTCCTGAGATACCCGAGATTCTAGGTAAGTACGTACCTAAATCAGGCAGCGTCCGGGGGACACAGGATCAGTTCGGAGTCCATTCTGCTGTCATCATAGCGATCCATCTAGACGCCCATCACCTGAAAAAAACAAAACATTACACAGTCACGTCTTTACCCCTAACGGGGCATACAAGGCCCTAGGACGTAAGATCAAAAGGCCACGTTTAGCAATGACGTAGTGGGCGTTAAGATGGAAAAAAAGGGATCAAAATTGTGATGGGTTGCTAGCCGCATAGTCTTTAACATGATTCAGATTCTCGCCCATTCTGTCGATCGACTTTTACGATCTGCGCGGGAAGAAAAGCAGCTGGTACATTACAGACCAGCATGGAAGGAAGCGATCCCCGGTCGGTCAAGATGGAAAATGATCTTTTTCGGATTGAATGCTGGGTCTTGGATGTTTATCTATACATGTATTTGTTATAAAATATAGTTTCGTTGAGTTAGTAGGTATCCCGTAACACAAGCACAGACACAAGTCTCGAACTTACTTTCGGGGTAGCTCAATCTGTGTGATTTGTCCGTATACATATATGTATATATTTATTTATTAAATACGCAAATACTTCATAAAGCTCTCTACAATTAAATATTATGGCACTTAAAATTCAGCTAACATCACTACCTATACAGGTAATAATGTATTCTAACATGATAAAATTTAATGTAAAAATCGTTTGCATAATGCTTTCAGCTATTTCATGAATTCACCTCCTCGCTTCAGTTGTGACCTAGGTCATACGGCTAGCTAGGTAGGCGACATCTTTCGAAAATAGGTCAATATAACCTCTTAGCTGAATAATGCTTTACAATAACTTATTCTTTATGACACTATATTATTTTATTCCTTTGCATATAAAAGCTAAAAAAGGAAAAAAAATAGAAATCTTATATTTTGAATCGAGTTTGTCAGTGGCCAGTTCTAACCCTAAAATTTTCTCTACTGCCAGTATCAATTCCCCAAAAAAATAAAAACATTAAAATCGATAGTCTTCTATTTGATAATTAATTTATAATTTTTACAAAAATAACTGCTCTCGTTTAAAAATAGACTAGATAAAAATAAGGTGAAAAATCGTTACTCACCTACTTGCACATCGGAAAACTGAAGCAATCCTGTTGGTATTCCGTTTAGGATCCGTTACACGAAAAACTATGTTGATGTAAGGGTATGTGGTGTGTTATCTAATGGTTTTGTTTTGCACTCCAGTGTTATATTGTTAATTTAATGGCGCAGATGTCCTTGCCTGCGGATCACACCCCAATCAACGGGGATGTTGTGCTGCTGGATAGGAAAATCTGTGGAGTCGTTATTCGTTTTACAATTTTCTTGTCGACTATTTGATGTGCTTTAAAAAAGTTTTAGGCATTCGTAATTTCGTAACAGTAAATTTTTGTTTTTTTTTAATTCATAGCTTACCAAGCTACTTATACTTACCTAGTTAGGTATAAAAAAATATTTTCTTTTGTTTCGGTATTTTGTAATTAATGTCTATGTAGAAGCGGGTAAAGATAATCAATAATCATATTTGTTGTTTTAATTTTTAGATTTATATCAACCAAGAGTTATCGCGCTGCTACACGTATTTCTACTTTTTACTTATAGTTAATCAGTAGACAATAACATAAGGTTTATCACTTGTTATCAATTTTTTTATGTTATTTAAAAAAAGAATTAAAACAAAGGTTCCTTTCCTTTCACTCTCTCTCATCTCAGCGTATTCCCAGTTGCATCCTCAGCTGCAATGCTGTGAAGCCCGGGGTCCGCTTTTCGACTTTTCCTTCTCCACTTCGCATTGTCTTGAGCATCCTTGATTCTAAGACCATTGACCTTAGGTTCATTTCCTGTACCTAATAAAACTAACAATGGAAGGTTGTAGCACATTATAAGCAAACTTAATTCGTTTACCCAAATCGCTGATGTAACTTCTTTTCTAAATCTTTAAAAACAAAGTGAATCACAGCTTACCCGAAAACTGATATTTACAATTAGGAAAATATATTGTCATTTATTATTTCTAATAAAAAAAACCTTTTTCTATGAAACAACACTCAATCACGGCTCCACCGCACCTCTGTCTCGCCCAGCATCCCTCCGCTACTAGAGCTGCACGGCGCACGCGCGAGCCGCTGTCGTCATAGCGCGCGCATGTGTGAGTTGTCTATGTGGGCGTCGTAGAGTAGCCCACGGGACTTGGAGATCTGGATATGGCTTGGTAGTTTTCAGCCGCCAAGAAAAAAAAAATAATGAAATAATTGAACCAGCGAATGAAGTTCTAGGAGTCTTGTTCAGACTTGGCACAGTCTGGCGTTTGTATGTATGTACTAGAGAATCAACAGTTTCATGTCACGCAGATCAGCCTGGATCTTCACTCCTCAAACGACATTACCATGCGCGTATCTAGAATTTAAAGGGAGGGACAGAAGCAAATAAAAGTAAAATAAGTAGTTGAAAATTAAAAATGCTTTTTATTAAGGTACTCCAAATTTTTATATACCTACCTACCTACCTACACTATTTCACTAGGCACTAGATAGCCCTTTAAATTATTTTATGAACTGCCGTTGAAACTATTATTGGTGATCCGTCTAACATTTAGGCAAGTTTTAAAGCTAGACGGACTAATGTAAATACTTTCAACGGTGGTTCATAAAATAAATTTAAAGGGCTATCTAGTGCCTGACGATTAGCAATAAGGAAACTCCATATTTACGAGTTAACAATTTATATTTCAAATGAGGGCGCCACTTTAAGGCCATTTGCTTCTATATTCACATTAAAAGGATTTGATATCATGCTCAGTCAATGCAGCGCTAAGCAATTTTTTAGATTTTTGGAGCTTACAATCATCAGAGTTAAGGCTTGAAACTACGTCAAGCGGACGTCAACGAAGCGCTTGCGACGGGTTTAATCCGTCTCTTTTACAAACTCTCCTTGCGATAGAGATAGCTGAAACCGTCACTGGTCACGCACGTGTCTCTGTCACACATAGAGTTTGTGACAGAGTCGGACTGAAACCCGTCGCGAGAATGTGAAGCTTTTCTTCGCACAAGTGCGAAAACCGGCCACTTTAGGCAAATATGCGAAGAAAAGCTTCACGTTCTCACTTTAAACTGAAACAGTACCTAGTTCGTAAAATAGTTTAAAGGGTTATCTAGGGCTTACTAGAACAAAATTTTAAATGATATCTCCGTCCGTCAAGCGGACGCTTGCGACGGGTTTAATCCGTCTCTTTTACAAACTCGCTCCATATTTACGAGTTAACAATTTATTTCAAATGAGGCCACTTCAATTCCATTCGCTTCTATATTCACCATAAGTTTCAAATTAACAAATTCAAATTAACAATATTCTGTTTTGGTATTTCTTATTCTTTAAAATTTTCTTCACTTTATTTATATCTAGTAAACACATATGTATATTTATAATCTATATTACTTATTTGTAGTCAAAATCTTGTAGTAATTACCCCTAGTGGCCACTTTTTTACTTGACAAGCATAAATTCAACCTGTGAATAACATAGTGGGTTACTTAATAGACAATATGCATGTGATTCAGAAACGAACGAAAAAAATTATGTGTAAACTTTATTGCTAAAGAAAAATACCCATATATATATTTTTTCAATTTAACATGTTTCCATTGAGAAATTAATGATTTAAAAGTTGTCTTTTTCAAATTCCCTCGCAAATTTCCGAAACGCAACGCTATTGGCGGAATGAAACGTGACGACACCAAACACTGTCAAACTTAATTTTCTAAATAGTCTGTACTGTCAACCACAAATTAGAAAGAAGGAGAATCTGTCACTGTCAATAAGTTGTTCGTAATTTGTATGATTGTTGGAGGTTATTTTCATTGTTTTGCTAAATTATTAGTGTTCTTTGAGAATTGTTAGCTGAAAGTCTGACTCCTGGTGAAAAAAGACTTGCTACAATGATTGAAAGCGGTTTTGTTGTGGCAGATACAGTCAGATAATCTGCCTAAAATTGATGTGTTTATGATGACTACGTACTTCGCAAGTAATTCCAATTTTACATCCTTTGAACTCAGAGCAGTGAAAACCGCGAGGTAAATAATTTATAGATATTTGATAAATTTCCATTTTTCTCAGTTTTGTACTTATGAGACAAGTCAATCCATTAATTATAACCTAAAATATGGTACGAATATTTTTTGTTTTTTTTTTTCCATTGACACTGACATTGACAGTGTGCGGCGACGTCACAGAATAAAAGCGCAAAATGGCACCGCGTTTAAGTCGTCCGAAAATGATAGTAGTTTTAATTATTTTTTTTAAGCTTATTTAATAATATTCTGTGACTGTGATATTTTTTTTCCGTTTATACAATAACTTATAGAATCATTTAAAAAAATAAAAAAAAGACATGAATATACCCTATTATTACCACTTCATATATGTACCTATATTTAGTTATTTAAGACTTTATTAACTGTACAGTTACATATGTAACTGTTTGTTGTTCCTTAATAAATAAATAAAAATTAAAAAAAAATGATCTTTCAATAGTGCATGTTGAAAGATCATTTTTTTGATGAAATAAAAAACGCTTGTTTTATGGTGTAGGTTTTTTCAACTAGCGCAGATAAATCCATTTCCTTCAGTTCACTCTGTGCCACATTTTTTTGCATCCACATGTTATATCTCAGTTCAGCCTCACCAAGAAAACTACCCTACCCCATTCAATTAGGACTTCTAGTTCTATTCCATCTATTGCTGTGGTAATGAAGTGTTACATCGGGCCATGAATGGTAAAAAAATCGGGAATAAAAACGTATTTTTAGTGAACTCAGGCAGGTAGATACCTAATACTTTTACATACCTACAGCGAAAAATGGCGGCAAAATGTTGAAATGTCATGTTATGGGCTTAAAACTAAAATTATTATACAACGTGTAACATTATACAGGGTGACTTTTTATCAACCAGCCAAATTTTTGGAGCAAGTTCAGTCCATGATACTACTACTACTTTCTATAAAATATGTATTGAATGTATCGAAAAACGAAAAAAAATTTTCGTCCTCCCATATAAAATCAGTTGGGCTTAGCGCCAATCTGTATGGGAAGGCGAAATTTTTTTATCGTTTTTCGTCAATTGTTTTTATGGAAAGTACTTACTACAGTATCAGTACAGTTCAGTATCATGGACTGAACTTGCTCCAAAACTTTGGCTGGTGGTTAAAAAGTCAGCCTGTATACTGAAACTAAATTTAAGGGTGAATTCAGTCAGTCATTCATGATACTGAACAACTTTTCCCAAGAAACATATGTCGAAATATGAAAAAAAATTTTGCTTTCCATAGAAACTCGGATCAGCTGATTGGTCACTTGTATGGGAGGTAAAATTATTTTTCTTAATTCGATATATGTTCCTTGGGGAACGTTGCTTAGTGTCATGGACTGAATGCACCCTTAAAATAGTTTCAGTATACAAAGTGGAATCGACATACCCGTAATAAATTAAACCACGGGCTATACTAGACCATTATAGTATCATCATCAGGTCTTTTTTAGTCTCCACTGCAGGAGCACGAGCCCCTCTGTACTACTAGAGCCATATATTAGCCAGAGCAGTCAGAGGATTTAGCCTACACTCTCCACGCTGGCCAGACGGGTCGGAGGGGTCTCATTGATGTTTACAAGATTTGTTTAGCTTGTATTTCCTAAGTCGCCTTCTACGACATCCACGGGAAGACTTGGAGTGGTCTTAATCTACTCTGCCGGGAACCACACACGGCTTTATATTATAGTATAATGAAATTTAAATAACAGCCATAAAACAAAAATTAATTTCGACATTTCCATACAAAAGTGTGCAACCGCGGCTGCGCCCGGAAGTATGGGTGTGTTGAATTTTTTTTTGGTTTTTTGTCTGTTAGTTTAATTTCATTATACTACAATGATCTAGTATAGACCGTGGTTTGATTTATTACGGGTATGTCCCTTCCACATTGTACATTGTTACACGTTATATGTATATAATATCCAAAGCGCCCAGAGAACAAGGAGATTTTTCTTCTCCAAATATAGTATGCATGTCAATGGTCACCCAAGGATGTCGGAGACCTTGCGAAGTGGAGGAGAAATAGCCGGAACAGTTTAAACGATTTAGAAAATCAACTATTTAAATTTTTTTATTATTTATAATATAGTTAAACCATAGATGAATAAACGAACTATCGAATTAAAAACAAAACTAGTGTACGGTGGCAGATTTCTAATTATAAAATTGCAATATTTTTTAAATAAAAACTACAGTATTTTTTAATTTCATTAGAACACCAAAATCAAGAATGATAATGTATATTTTTTTAATAATGCCGTCTACTTAAATGTTGTCCCTCGCACCGTACACATTCGTAGAACCTGTGGACCATCGAAACTGTGGACAGTATTCCAAACTCCGCGCTGCAAAAGAGACGGTCGAATGTCTTTACTACTCGAACAATAAAATAAATAAATAAAAATAAATATAAATATATACGGACAAATCACTCTGATTGAGCTAGCCCTAAATTAAGTTTTTGAACTTGTGTTATGGGATACTAACTCAACGATACTATATTTTATAATAAATACATTTATAGATAAACACCCAAGACCCAGGACAATATTGAAAAAGGCCATTTTCCAACTTGCCCTGGCTGGGGATCGAACCGAGAACCTCCAGATTGGCGGACTAGCGTGTTGACCATTACACCACGGATTATTATAATCCAATTAGTTAATCAATAAACAAAAATACTAACTTAACTATTTCGTATACTTATCGTGTTATTATTTATATATGTATTTATTATAAAATATAGTATCGTTGAGTTAGTATCCCATAACACAAGTTAAAAAAAAAATTACTTTGGGGCTAGCCCAATCAGTGTGATTTGTCCTTATATATTTATTTATTTTATTTATTATTTATCTTGAAATTTTTTATAAATTTATATAGGTATTGAATTATTAGTTTATGATTGAAATGAACTTCGCTCGGGTAAATCAATCGCACATAGTAGCAACATTCCCAGCTGATGACGTATGTTTGGACTAATCACGTGACCAGCGTTCACAAGAAGATATACCTTGTTTTATCAGCCAAAAATGGTGCCCCTAAGAAACACTCATCATAAGCATTAAAAGTAAGTACATATACCTAATTTAATAAGGTTAAAAGAAAGAAGTTAAAACAACTTGATGTTTCCTAACGAGGTAGATAATTCGCTTTAAACTACATTAGTTGATTGTAAAACTGCACCGTGGCCGTCGGTCGTATACTTGAAATATTAAATATCGCCAGGGCGACAACGACTTACGGTAATTCGGGATAATTTGGTGGTTATATGCGCTGAATTATTAAGTCACTTCATCATCATCCGAGTTTATTCCCGGTTGCATCCTCCGCGGAAACACTTCAGAGCCCGGGGTCCGCTACCTAAACCTAGGTGAATTTGACGAGGTTACTGGTTTGTACACCAACCGACTGCCGACTGACCTCCACAACCCAAAGAAGACCAAAACCAATTCTAGGATGGGTTTAAACAAACGCTAGATGGCGTTCGGGACCCACAGCTTTACGTGCCTTCCGAAACACGAAATCATTTTTCTTTTCGGATAATCAGGTGATTCAAGCGACCTGTCCCGCTCTTCCTTTCACACTTGCCACACTTGCTTTTCTAGTTTATATATGTATGTATAATATACCACGTCGCACGTACTTCTTGTCCTACAAGAATCAATATTCTGGTCACAGCAGCCATAAAATGTTGACAAGGGTTTGACATTACGATGACTGTCAGGGCGGAATGGAAATGAAAATATCTTGAAAACTGACCCGTACTTTTACCCGATCGAGTGGTTACAGGAAAATGTTTTGTTTTTTTTAGCTCGAAAATGAAACAGAAGGTAATGTTTTTTAAGCTTTAAAAGTACCTAAAAGGGAGAAAATTTCGTCTTCCTAGTTTAATACAAGGGTATTGAAACTTACATTTGTTATCTTTCTTGAAAGATAGGGGAAATATATATATTTTTTAATTAATATTGCACACTCATCGGTTTAAATAAACCGGGTAAGTGCGAGTCGGACACGAACATAAAGGGTTCCGGGTACCTCCGTACAATGTTTTAACATACATACTATCACGTCTTTATCCCTAATGGGGTAGACAGAGCATTTTGGATCTGGTGGCATGACCCAAAGGCCACTTTTAGCGTGATCGTGGGCGAGAAGGTAAAAAAAAGGAATCAAAATAGTGATGGGTTGCTTGCCGCATCGCCTATTAACATGATTTGTTCTTTCGCCCAGTCCCTCGATCGGCTTTCACGATAGGCACAAGAAGAAAAGCAGCTGGTACATTCTTAGTTTATTCTTTTGTCCAAGACCACCATGGAATGTTTTAAAACGCTGACAAAACACGTTTCTTGTATGACGACCCCCTTTAATTTTAAACTTTATCATATTTTTATTATTTGTTGTTATAGCGGCCACAGTAATACATAATCGGTGAAAATTTCAAGTGTCTATCTATTACGGTTCAAGAGATAGAGCCCTGTGAAAGACGGACGGAAAGTCCATACTAAATAACTTTCCCTAAGGAACATATATTGAAATATGAAAAAAAAAAAAAACTTCAAAATTCAAAAATTCAAAAATCTTTATTTCCAAACCAGTAGTTAGATTATACAAATTTCTGGGACCCACCTAGTAAGCTTTAGAAAAAGCCTGTGGCAGGGGGACCCGCTCTTCCAAACACTTAGTATTAACATAGTCCTAGTTTACAAATATATTCTGGAGAATAAATTAAATTTAAGAGAGTTTTAGATCTGTTTGACATGTGTGTATGTTGTGTTGTGTTGTGTGTGTGTTTGTGTGTGTGAATATATAGTGATCAATACTGATGGTATGAAAGAAGTTATAATAAATAGGTTATTTAGTCCTCAACCCTGCGATAGAATCTTGGGATCGGAAACCACAACAGACTGCACGCAGAGTTATTAACTGTCATTATTCCGTTGTGGCCTCCATTGAGTATACTATCATATGTCTACAGATACTTTAATCTTATTACTTTTATTTTAAATTTATTTATTATTAGTAAGTATGAGTTCTTCTGTCTCATCATAGTCTAATAAACTTGGATCAGTTGATCGGTGAACTTGTATGGGAGACATATTTCGCTATATGTTCCTTGGGAAAATTTGTTCAGTATCATCGACTGAATCTACCCCTAAAATAGTTTCTAGGTTCTAAATAGTAGTAAATTTTTAGACCCTGTATGTTTAAAAACCCTCGAGCTGTTTTTGTCTTTTCGGATGTTTATAACGAAGTTAATTTTCTCGATTTCGAAGAAAACTACTATACATTATATGCAAATTCTGCAATACAATTGAGAAAGATGGCCAGCCTACATCTTATAGTCTAGTACAGGGGTCACCAAATAGCGGACCGTGGTCCGCATCCGGTCCGCCGCCGACCCATTTTATGCGGACTGGGAGAACACAGCAACATGCTTTTTTTTTCGAAGATGAACTTAATTATGAATAAATTTCGATGCTACGAAAACCGAGCAAAGTGGGGTTTCTCAAATAACAATCGATGCGACTGTGGAGCTGTTCAAACCATGGCCCACCTACTATCGTGCCCCAGCTGCCCAACCCCTTGTACAATAGACGACCTAAATTCGGCTAATGACAGGGGAGTAAGTGTGGCCACACATTGGTCCACACTCATTTAATAATTTTAGCCATTCCGACTCGCTAAGAAGAAGAAGAAGAATAAATTTCGATCTCGACTTACTGATGAACATCTCCAGGATTCAATGTCAATAGCTTGCACCAGTTTTACTCCAAACTTCAGACAGATAGTCCGCAACAACAAATTACATTTTCTACTTGATATGTAAACAAATAGGTACCTACCTTCCGCAATTACATTTGTTTTTAATAAATATTTCTTTCTATAAAATGTTGCGCGGACCGCGATGGTCATTTCATTTCTTAAAACGGACCCCGAGCCAAACTTATTGGTGACCCTTGGTCTAGTATGTAGACATGTTACTTCAAAAGACAGCAAATCTGTCTCCTTTAGACTTTTGTTACACACAAATATCAGGCATTTAAAAAAATGCGATTTTCAAGTACATGCATAATATAAAGTTTTTATTTAGCTTTCTCTGTTTTTTGTATTTTGGGTCAAATCTGGCAAGTTACATTGAAGCCACTTCCCATTTTCTGATTAAGATGTTTTGTATGCCAATGTTAATCAGATGACAATGCAATATTATTATGACAAAAAGCTAATCGGATGATGGAGCTGGAAGGTGGCTATAGGAACCCTGTAATAAAACGACGGAACCCCATCGTGCATTACATTTGTCTTGATAAGTTCTTAGGCCTTACAATAAAAGTTTTTTTTAAACATCTCTCTTTAAATATATGTTAGTTTTTAGTACTTTATTATGAAGATTTATCAGTTATTTTACAAACTATGCTAAAAATTGACCAGTGAACAGGAGTCTCCGTCATTGTAAATACTGGCCACTACATAAACAAGCGGATTAAAAAATACTTATTGGAATTTTTTCGTCAGTCCATCTTGTTCAGTATTTCGTGTTTATATATAATACTGTATAATGTTGTATTTATTAAAATATGATGTTTTCTGATCTCTTCGCACGTCACTCTATTTATTAAAATAAAACGCCACATTAAAAATCGATCCACAACACGAAAACGAGGTAGAATATAAAAATGTCCGCTAGCTTTCAGCGCAACAAATTCAAAGGAAAATTATTGCCTGCATCAATTTCAATCTAAACAGTAATAAATTGGCTTCTCTCAGCATTAGGCGGGCTAGTGGAGTTATTAATAGCTGAATATTTCTCTTAGCACCCTCGGCTGTAAGACAGTGTCACCAGGGCCGCGGCGGAAAGCGCTCGAAAAAAATTTGCATTCTAATTTCGAAATGAGTTTCTACGATTACGAATACAAAGAGTTCGATTTTCAAAAAAAGGATCAGTGTTGCCAAGTGAAAAATGAGGGGAAAAGTGAGCAGAATGAGGAGAAAGAGGACCATGTGCAACATGTTTTGGGGCCGAGTAGAAGGTGCCTCGCGTGGGCCTGCAAGGCTTGTAAGCGGAAAACTGCAGCCGTCGATAGGCGGAAAGCCGCCACGTTGAGGGAACGACGGAGGTTGCGAAAAGTAGGTGTTGCGTCAATTTTTAATTTGGAACTTGCCGCTGTGGCGCTCTTTTCGGGTGTTCGGTTTGTGAATATTTTATTTTGTTTTCGGTGACTTTCGAAGAAAAAGTTTGTTTTGTTATGCTGGCAAGCGTAGTTAGAGTACCTACCTACTTACGTAGTAGAAGGTACTAAGAGTTAACAATAAAACGTTACCTCAAAGAACAAAGGCGATTTTATTTATTTTTTGTGTTTACATTAGATTGTGTTTAGATTAAACGTTCACAAGTGTAAGCTGGGCGGCTAAATTCAAATGCCAAGGAGATCAGATCATCATCATCGACGTCAACTAACAAACTTACAACTTTAAATTAGATATGTGGACGGACTGAGATTACATTATTTGTTATACATGTCATAATTTTCAATCAATCAATCAAATCATTTATTTCAGGCTACGTAATATTAACTACAATATTAAAGGCCCATAGAATAAATAACTTATAGACTAGCATACATATAATTATATAATATAAATTAAAAACTACGGCACACGTTGAGGCTGCGACGTTTTAATTTTAATTGAATTAACGAAACTTCAAATAATGTTCTTTTGTAAATTTAGTATGTGCCTACCAACCTTAATTATGACATGTCTAGACTAAGTATACAAACCTTTAAGAGGGACACGCGCCAAGCTCACGACGGCAAATTGGCCTCAAATTTGCCGCCCTCTAAAATATGTCGCTCTAGGCTCCAACCTTCTCAGCCTGCTGGTAAATTCGCCACTGAGTGCAAAGACTTGGAGACTGATTTTGTCCTTGCTGCTGCCGACCTTCTCTTGGAACTAGCAAAAAAGGGTGGTTCGGGAGGCGTAGCCTCGCACCATAGGAAAAATATCTTCATATGAGGATAGTTGCAACGCGGACGCAAGGTGGAGGTAAAGGCCCCCGTCATAGAAAAGTAAACATTTGCGAGGTTTTTTTTAGAAAACAAAACATTCTTTATAGTTCCAACGTGCAAGAAAGATGGGGGGAGGGGGAGGGCTAAGCTCCCCACCATAGCCTCTATTAGCAGTAAGTAGTTCGGTTACTCAACTAGGGCAACTTTTGGGTAGCAATTATAAAATTAAAATAACAGTCAAAAAACCAAAAAAAATTTCGACATTCCCATAAAAATCGCCCGGGCGAGGCTGCACACTTTTGTATGGAAATGACGGTTTTTTTTTGTTTTTTGGCTGTTATTTTAATTTTATTATACTATAATGATCTAATATAGACGGTGGTACGATTTATAACGGGTATGTTATGTCCCTTCCACGGTGTATAGGATATAAGTAGGTATAGGTATCTACAAATTCACGAAACAGTAAGCAGTATCACCCAAAGTCACTCCTGCCGAATTTCTTTTTGTAAGCCAGTGTTTCCCAACTAGTAACACTTGGAATAAACGGGATAGAAGTGAACTCTTTAATTCCTCCTATAAATACATGTTTGTCCTCCGCTCGGCACGTCCCGCGGATCTAGGGATTACCGGCGCGGAACTAAACTAATTCCGAAAGCTTCATTTTGGAAATATCGGGTGTTAATGTAAGGTCGATACCAACGATCTATAATACTATGGTTAGTTATTATATTATCTTTGCTATGAATAAAATTTGCATAGCACAAGTTATGGAGTAACTTCAAACATTAAATTCGCGCTAAACGGCCCCACGAAATGTATATACAATTCATCATCAACATCCTTACGTATTCCCGGTTGCATCCTCAGCAGTAAGGCCCAGGAGCTCTGAAGCCTTACTGTTAACCTAACCTAGGTGATTGACGAGGTTACTGGTTTTACACAGAGCGACTGCCGTCTGACCTCCGCAACCTAAAAGGTAGACCATAAACCAATCCAGGATAGGTTTAAACAAACGCTAAATGGCGTTCGGGACCCACAGCTTTACGTAATGTTTTCGAGCTTCGGAAGGCGCGTGCCTTCCGTAGCACGAAAACATCTTTCTTTTCGGATAATCAGGTGATTCAAGCCAGCAATATCATAACCAGACTGGGAGCAACTTTTCACAAAGTAGCTTCCCAGTTTGATTTGAAGCCACGACCTCCGGATCACAATGCAACGCCTTGACCACTGGACCACGGAGGCAGTCTTTATGCAAATCTGTTGCACGACGAGGTGTCCAATAAAGCACATCTTGTCAATAGAGTTAGCCGAGTGGTTCCTGGCAGAGTAGAAGGAAGTCTTCCCGTAGATGTCATAGCAGTCAGAGAATTTGGCCTACACTCTCCACGCTGGCCAGACGGTTCGGAGTTGTGTTTCATAAGTCGCCTTCTACGACATCCACGGGAAGGCTTGGTGGTCCTATTCTACTCTGCCGGGAACCACACGGCAAAAACCAGTAACCTCGTCATATCACCTAGGGTAGGTAGCGGACCCCGGGCTCTGAAGCGTTACCGCTGAGGATGCAACCGGGAATACGTGAGGATGATGATGATACTATGCAATTTAGGTACGTCGCGTTTTTAAGGGCGTATACACATTATACACGGGCGCCGCGCCGCTTGGAATTTGTTAGTATTTGTATCAAAGCTAAGTTGAGTAGCTTCGAAAGTGAGCTTTTTTTGTAAACCTGTCACAGGAAGCTTTCGCGTGTAGCGACGGTTATCGATGTGAATGTGATCGGGGCTTAAATCACTACCATGTGCGGCTCGCGTTTAGGGTTGGCACTACTGGAATACAGTTTTTAGATTATTTTTTTGTACAACCTTTTATTGTGAGGCCTAAGTACTTATCAAGACAAAACAAAGCCCAAACTTGATGGGGTTGGATTGTTTTATTATAGGGTTCCTATAGTCTTCCGGCTTCATCATCAGATCAGCTTCTTGTTATAATAATATTGCATTGTCATCTGATTTACATTAGCATACAAACTTTAATCTCAATCGAAACCGGGAAGTAGCTCTTTAACTTGCAAAATTTGACCCAGAAACAAATAACAACCAACAGGGCAAGTAAAAAAAGTATAAAAAAATACTACTGTATAATTTGTGGATATTGATATGGATTAGGAAATACAAGTTAAACAAAGCTTGGACATCAGTGAGACCTCTCCAACCCGTTTAGCCAGCGTGGAGAATGTAGTCCAAATCGTCTGGCTGCTCTGGCCAAGTAAGACCCTGTCAGTACAGAGAGGGTCGTGCTCCTGCAGTGGAGAGAGTAAAGACCTGATGATGATGATGAATTTGTGGATATAATGTTGTATATAAATAAATGTAGGTAAGTACTTACTTAAATCATATTCAAGATTCTCAATTTTCATTTATTTAAGGAAATTATAAACAAATTAAAAACACAAAAAAAGTAAAAACTAAACCTAATGATGACTTAAGTACTTATAAATAAAAAAGCCGTGTCTAATCGCTGCCCCGTGGTAACGTGCCCAGCAAGCAGCATTGGTCACGTTAAAAGGCAATGCTAATCTTTTGAGTCAGATAAAAGCCAAGACTCTTAATATTATATAAATTTACATAGCAGTTATACTAAATTTTTTTCGTATCGTGAGCCAAATAATTCTTGTACAATTATTGAAAATTAAATTCAATTCATTTATTAATATTCAGACAATTGTAGTCCATCATGTGTTAGTAACAATATTAATTCTTAAAATATAAACACTGACTCACTGATTGACATAGTTGTTTGACGTGTTCCGGGGTAGGTGGTAGTGATTGATGTATGGTCGTATAGAGGGTGCTCCAGTGAGTACCAGAAAAATCGGACATGTTGAAGATCATCAGATCCTAATGTGGAAGGGGTACGGCCTGCAAAAACGGTTAGGGTTAGGGGTGTGATTTTTTTCCAAAATGTAGGGGGTTGTAAGCAATTTGACGACTGTCATTTGTTTTTTGTTTTTTTTTCGAAATTCAAGATGGCCGCCATACAAGGACAATTTCCGAGTGTGTGAAAGCGAGGCCGAAAGCCGAGCTGCGTGGCAAGGGTGACATCTCTTGACCTCCCCCCTTCCCCCAGAACCCCCCCCCTCAAGTGTCTTTGCGAAGTCAGAGGCCAACGGCCGAAAACTAAGCTCCCCGCGAGGCCGAAGGCCAAGCTGCGTAGCGAGGGCGAAGCCCGAGCCCCTCCTGACCTCCCCCCTCGCCCAGAACCCCCCCAAAGGGCCGCGAGGCCGTAGGCCGAGCCACTCCCATCAAGCGCTAAGCGTTTTTTTTAAATTTTTCATGATGGCCGCCAATACTCGACTGCTTCCGATTTGACTGAAATTCAGAATGCAAGGGTTTTCCGCGTCACGGAATCCAAATCTGACATTTTTTTTGGAATCCAAGATGGTGTCTGGATTTTAAATTTATTCGTTCATAACGTCCTACTGGAACATCGAAGAGGTCTGGAATTTTGTATGCTGAGGTAAAGCATCCCGCGGAACTCAAAACTGCAAACAAGTTTTGATTCCAAGATTTTGCCGCCCATACATTTTTTTACCCATTTACTCAAGTAAATGGGTAAAAAACTGCAGCCAGTAAGGAAACATAAAAAAATTTATGGGCGGCAAAATCTTTGAAGTTGGCTAAAGTACATGTTCAGTCAACTGAACATGTACAGCGCCCGAAAAGCTAGTTAATTCTTAAAACTAAATGTTAGTAAATTGATCAACTGAGCGAGCGTTAGGAATGTTAGAATGGAGTTTTACCATTACCAACTTACTTCGCCGTATGTTATTACAATTTGTGAAATATAATCAATATTGGACTGACGTCACAGTAAAGTAGTACCTAATAAATAAAAAACCCGACTATGAGAAATATTTTCTATCTTTATAATTAAGTGAATTAAAAAGATAAAACAGTTGTTTTTTACCATATCTCATTCTATTTTACGTTGTATTATATCTTATTGGCTCTTTTATAAAATCCTTTATTATGATAACCCAATCTAAATGGTTTTGAAAAATAAATTTGATGACAATACACTTAGTTAAAAATTAAAGTGGATCGTCATACAAGAAACGTGTTTCTTCAGCGTTTTAAAACATTGTACGGTGGTACGGAACCCTTCATGTACGAGTCCGACTCGCACTTGCCCGTTTATCTATTTTTATTTTATTTCTTATTTTTGATATACCTACGAGGTATATCAAAAAATAAGAAATAAAATAAAAATGGCGGATATTGGCAGCAAAGTAGGTATACAAAATGCCTACCCAATGTCACTGAAAATTAAGATGAATCTAAAGACACCTCTAAAATCCACCAAGCTGTTTAAACTGCACAGCATGCCAAAGGAATATACATACAAACACTCGAAAAACATAACCCTACTTCTGGCGAGAGGCTAGGAAAAAAATATTTTTAACCTTAGTGTTGCTACAGCCCTAGCTAGTGATGCGCCGCTAATTTGTTGTGACACGAGGTCCCCCGAGACACATCGCGAGACAAAAAGGCACTTTAAATGCAATCACGGATTGACGACCCGTTTTATTTTAGATTTTATTTCAACTCGGGTCGGGTCGCCCTCGTATACTTGGATTATATACCGATCACTCGCATATAAGACTCGGGTTAGTAAGTGTAAAAACGGAAATGCAATTATTAGGCAACAACTTGTATGCTATTTGATTTAGATTACTTTGTGTGCTTGTGGCAGATATTACGTATACTTAATCTTCTTCTCTCCCACAAGGCGACCACACTTTGGGGGAACCCAAAGTGTGGTCGCCGTGGTCGGCACAGCATGTAAGTCCGTTACTATGTACTAGTCCTATTGAAATAGAATAGATAATCTTTATTTGGAACATAAAAATAATAAATGACATTGAACATGAAAGAAAAAACAAATAATGCTACCAAAATGGTTACTCTCAGCATTATGTCGAGGCTTTTTGCGGCCAAGACGCTGATTTCCAGAGGAACCAGTTGAGTAGGAATGGCTCTGCCTTACATTAACAACTTGAAGTACTTATAAGTAATTTACAATGCACTGTAAATAATAACGCACTGTAATAGGAAAAAAATATAAATAGCTATGTTGACCAGTCTTTTCAAGCAATATGAATTATAGCAAGAGTTGCGTAGGTATTAGGTAAATAAATACGCATGTAAATACCTCTTGAGATTATGTTTAAAGGAGTAAACGGATTGTCTATTTATTTTATTTATTTATTTTTTATTTATTTAACTTTATACACAAATACAAGTGTAATGGCGGACTTAAAGCCTAAGGCCTTATCTACCAGTCAACCAACCGGGTGATGTTGAGAAAGACACGGGTAGTGCAAAAACCGAAGATATGTTGAGTGAGATGATAATGGGCACTAGCCTCGAGTACTTTTGAGAGAAACGGGAGGATGGAGATTGGACGAAGATCACCATAGAGTTGGGGGTTAGAGACTTTGGGAAGAGGACGAACAAAAGCTTTCCGCCAGAGAGCAGGAAATTGTGCTGTAGAAAAGGATGAGTTAATAATATGGGTCAAAACGGGGAGCACAATATCAAGGACGATTTCAATCATACGCCGGCTAATGTTGTCATAACCCACAGCTCTTGATTTTATAGTTGTAATTATCTTTTTTACATCCTCCTCACTTACTGGCGAAAAATTATATTCAGTTACATCAGGAGAAGGGAGTGAAGTGATATGGGAAATTGTAGCCGCTTTAAGTGACTGATTAAATTGAGATGACGTAACAAAATGATTATTCATGTCATCTAACGCCATTGAAGAAGGAATCTCAAGATTGCGAGATTTACCAATACCTAGGGTTCCGAGGAACTTCCAGATATCAGCAGAAGAGGAAGAAGAAAGAGTGTTATGAATTAAGCGGCGTTTAGCATCACGTATCATCCTATTGCTCTGATTCCTTGCAACCTTAAACAGAGCCCAGTTTTTCATCACACCGATGTCTTTTAAACTTCCAAAAGGCACGATCCCTCCTTTTCATAAACATCCTTACCCCAGGCGTAATCCACGGAGCTGGTAGCCGTTTCAATTTGACTTTACGAATAGGCACTACTTATCTCAAAAGAGATCTCTTTAGATCTAGGTTTAATTGTTTAAAAAACGAAAAAGGAAACCCTAATAAAAGAAATTAATGGGAGTTGGCAAAGAGAAAGTAACCGAGAGAAATCCAAAAAAAGGAGTCTTTACGCAGAAAAACAGACTAAAGTGTATAATCAATGTGTGTTACCAGTGATGACTGGGGGGACCACGTTTCAGAGCCATAGCTCTGAAACGTGGTCCCTATGGGTCTCATAAGAAGGCTCAAGGACGCTCAACGCGCTATAGCGAGGGCTATGCTCGGTGTTTCTCTACGTGATCGAATCAGAAATGAGGAAATTCGTAGGAGAACAAAAGCCACTGATATAGCCTAGCGAATTAGCTCGTTGAAGGGGCAGTGGGCGGGATACATAGCGCGACGAACCGATGGCCGATGGGGCAGAAATGTTCTCGAATGGCGACCACGTACTGGCAAGCGAAGCGTTGGACACCCACCCACAAGGGGGTCAGACGATCTGACTAAGGTCGCTGGAAAGCGCTGGACGCAGGCCGCTCTAGATCGGTCATTTTGGAAATCCTTGGGAGAGGCCTATGTCCAGCAGTGGACGTTATGCGGCTGAAATGATGATGATGACGAGGCAGAAAAAGAAAAAAAATTAAGAGTGGCGTCGTTCTTTGTCAGCCCCGTATCCAAAAAAGACAACTATGTACTTATCTGTAAATCAGCCGCCCCGCTAATCGCTGTCAACCCTCTTAACCAAAATAGCCAGACTGAAACCCAGTCAATAAAGTGTTAGATATACGACATCTTAATATCACATAAAGCAGAATTTACGGCGCCGGCAACAATTTATTTTTATACCGTTTTGTACCGCTGTTAAATATTGTGATTGTCGTCTTATAAATCTGTCAAAATCCGTGTCTTTGTGTCGTTAGGGGGAGGGCTGAGTGGAGGGAAATGTTCGGTAAAATATTCGTTTACATTTTAGACGAATAAGTGAAGTACTCTTACAGCACTCTTTGAAGTACTCTTGCTTGACTGCCTCCGAGGTCCAGTGAACAAGCCGTTTGCCTTGTGATCCGGAGGTCGTGGGTTCAATTCCCACTGGGAAGCATACTTTGGGAAAAGTTGTTTCCAGTCTGTTTAGGGTATTGATTGCTGGCTTGAATGACATGATCCGAAAAGGAAGATGATTCCGTGCTTCGGAAGCCTTGCGTGCCTTCCAAAGCACGAAGCTGTGGGTCCCGAACGCCATCTAGCGTTTGTTTAAACCTACACTAGGATTGGTTCTGGTTACCCTTTGGGTTGCGGAAGTCAGACGGCAGTCGCTCTGTGTAAAAACCAGTAACCTCGTCAAATCACCTAGGTTAGGAAGCGGACCCCGGGCTCTGAAGCGTTACCGCTGAGGATGCAACCGAAAATGCGCTTGGATGATGATGAGTGAAGTAACTCTTACAGTCTAGTTACTTGTACACTAAGGCGTTTGAGCTGACTGCCAAGGGGCAGTTATGTTTTTGTATGTTTGTTTGACGTTATCTTAAACATCTTAGATCCGAATTTTATGAAATTTGCTTACAAAAAGATTGCCAAGGTAGCGCCAATAACTGAAAAAGTAAGAAGTAATAGATTAAGATGGTTTGGTCACGTTGTTGTCACGGAAAACAATGTTGTGAAGAAAGCACTCATGTATGTAATGTATGTAAGCACTATGGAAGTGAATAGGAACAGAAATAGAGCAAGGTTGAAGAGAAGGTGGGTGGAATGTCTTAACAACGATACGGTTTGTAAAGATACTACAGTGGATATGACAAAGGAAAGAACAAAATGGGAACGACTAACATGCTGTGCCGACCCCACTTATCTAGAGTGGGGGAAGAGGGGGAAGAAGAAGAAAAGACACAAAAGATGTTTTAAAGAGTTGTTCACTATTTATTTAGGATTTCCGGGACCCCCCATTTCCTTGATCGCCTTAAACGATCACAAAATACTGAGTCAATGAAACAACCAACTGAATCAGCATTATATGTATCGTGTTTCATGGATAGAGTTAATGATTTACATATTTATCAAAAGAGTAGGTATATTAACAAATCCGTTTAGATATTTACGTCGAATTTATTATTTACAAGATATTTTTAGCCAATAAAAATAGCTGCAATGTGCACTCTCCTTAATGCTTTACAAAACAGTGTCCGCTTATTAGAAACGCACCATTAAACTCAGTCCAGCAAAGAATTTTATATTTTAATGAGGGAAGTAGCTTTTATTTATATGTTGTGACGGCTTACATGAGTAATTTGTTAATTAGAATGGATTTGATCTTATTTTTGATGTTTTATTTTGATACATCTGAATCAGTTACATCATGGTCTTGTAAGAACTGAAAAATCTGGAGATTTTGATGGGCCGTATGCCTGTTTGCGTATTTAACTAGTTGTATAAAAGGCAAGGTGTAATGATAATGAGATAAGCCCTCAAATAACAAAGGATAACAATAACAAAACATTGTAAAGATCGTAGTAATTAATGGATTAGGTAAATGAGTGCTGCACTATCCCACCCTCAGATCAATGGCTTAACTGAGCGCATTCATAGTGAGGTTGTATTATGCTTAACCAAAGAAAAATTCCTACTAGACCCTGTCCATAGACAGTGACTTCCTTTTTACGCAAGATCTTCGTGAGAAGCGTGGCGAAATTTTTCATCCCATATTTTTTATTTAGATTATGTTCCTTCTATTTCAGGTAAACGCAGCTTTCGAAGAGCTCAGGATACGAGCGCGGGCTGGCAGTGGGCGGCTGCCCAAACTAGAAATCCTTAGAGCAGCAATACAGCATATAGAAAGGCTACAGGCAGCGCTACGAGCCGCTGCAGTAGTGAGTACGAGCTTATGGTTTTCCCGTGTACACAAACAGTTCCCAGTTCTTATTTTATTGAGGAACTACAGTCCCTCAATAAGAATGGGGACATATTGTTGAAAGCAAGACTCATACAACGAAAGAATTGCGCTAGCGTTTCCAATATGACGTATTTTTTAATCGCTCGGATGCGAATGATTTGCAACGAGTGATCTTGACCAATCGTTTGCGCTACAAATGTCAAAAAAAAACTTTCGTTTAGTTTGTCATGAAGAATCCGTTCTTATTCACGCTGTTTTTTTTTTAAATTAATGTTGAATTTTTAGAATACCATTGACAATTTTTTGAAGTTTTAACGCGACGGTTAAAAACAACGGTGAAATGGTATTTCGTGACGTGACACGGAACGCGAGCAGTGACTTGGAAATCTACACGTTGTGTTTCGCTGACTCCCACGTTCAAAAATTTGTCTCCTGTTTGTGTAAAATGGTTTGTAGACTTCCGGCGTGCAACAAATTTGTGATTGTGACTAATTGTAGGTACTTAATTAAGTTTTGTTTAATCTAGACTTGTATAATATGTACTTACTTAATTTAAGTTTTTTTTAGTTTTTAATTAAAGTTTGGTCATTTAATAAATTGGTTGGAGCGAACTGTAACTAAGTACAACCATATATACTGTGAGAACCACGCGACTTTTTTTAACCATGCAATAACCGATACTTCCCCTCTGTTCCCCTGGCTTAGCAAAGCCATTTCAGTGAAATCCGTCCTTATATAACGCTACAGCAAACTTCTCCCCTCCAAAAATGGCCATTGGCCATTCCCCTTAAAAAAGGCCATTTTCCAACTTGCTCTGGCTAGAGATCGAACCCAGAATTTCCGAATTTGCGGACTAGCATGTTGACCATTACACCACGGAGGTCGTACACGTAATGCCTGCAAATGTAATTCTTGATTCTACAGAATAGAAGCGAATATTACAGATTAAAATCAGAAATCAGAAATCTTTATTTGCCAGAATACATTAAAAAATAGGTGTTCAGTACAATTAAAGCCATTGTATTCAGCCTGCAGGCAGACGTGCAAATATACACAATCAAGTCAATTAATAATTTCTAAGTAACATAAACCGAATTTAAACAATTTAAATTACCAAAAAAAAAAAAATATATAATAATAAAATGTCAGTCTACTTAGAAGTTAAATATTCCTTTAACTACACTAGAAAAACATTTATCTAAAAGCCATTTTGTCAATTTAATTTTGAATGAAGTCATTCAATGCCCTAATTTCGTCAGTTAGTTTATTATATATTACAATACTTATGTTATAAGAATTACTTTCGTACACCGTTTTGGGACAAGAAGGTTTATATAGCAACCTTGAATTGAATGCCACAATGTGTACCAGTCAGTCTATCTCAGAAAAAGAAAATCAAACAGAAGTTTATTCCAATCTCTCCGAGAAACTCCGAGCATGTCATGTCGTTGTGCACTATCGCACAAATCATCACATTTCAACTTAACGCGGCAATGTGAGGCGAGAATAGACGCGAGAACATTCAGGATGTACGCAGTTACAGCTCAGAGTCTCCATACAGGCTGCTTTTGAACTGAACTTATACCTATACTTACTCCATTTGTAGGTAGTTAGGTAAGTACTTAAAGCTGCGGTCCAATGCTGCACCCATTTAAAATAAATCATATCAAAGAAAACGGAGACATTATTTAAAATTTTGCTACTACCAAGTCCTTAACGTTCTCATTATAACCTGTAAACAGTAGTTCATAAAATACTTTGAAGGGTTATCCAGGACTTGGTAGTAGCAAAATTTAAATAATTTCTCCGTTTTCTTTGAAATTATTTATTTTAAATGGGGGCAGCACTGGACCCCGGAAAATTCAGGTACGGCCTTAAAGCGGAGAGGGCACCGGCTGCGCGTATACTAAAGTCAAAAAAATTACAAATAATATATTTCTGATTCTGATTCCAAGATTTCAATATAACTAGCAAAACCGCTGTCTCTTCATGGTCATACTAGTTTGTCATACATGTTCTCGTAGTCATACATGTCCTCGTAGTCATACATGTCCTCGTAGTCATACATGTCCTCGTAGTCATACATGTCCTCGTAGTCATACTATCATTATTGAATGAACTTCAAAAATATGCTAAGTATAATACATACAATACTTTTAGAAATTCCATGCTATTGAGTCTGTGCCCAGGACCTCACATCATCGTCAGGTCTTTTTTAGTCTCCACTGCAGGAGCACGACCCTCTCTGTACTACCAGAGCCATATATTAGCCAGAGTAGTCAGAGGATTTGGCCTACACTCTCCACGCTGGCCAGACGGGTTCGAGAGGTCTCATAATATTGATGTTTATAACCTTTGTTCAGCTTGTGTTTCCTAAGTCGCCTTCTACGACATCCACGGGAAGACTTGGAGAGGTCCTCTTCCACTCTGCCGGGAACCACGCGGCTAACTCACATACTTGGAGCTCACATAGGTACTTCAGGGCTAATCTGTCTATAAGTCAGTCAACATTTTTAGATATAATGTCGATACTAAGAGAATATTTCTGTCTTCTTTAAAAAGCGAAAGCGGTGGTGGCCGAGCGGTTCAGATACTGGCTGTGCGTCTGTGAAGTACGAGTTCGATCCTCACTAGCCGCGACTTGTACCTCAGTTAGTCCTCAAGTACGGTCATTTACAACTCCCACCACTTGCTACCGGTGAAGGAAGACATCGTGAGGAAACCTGCACACTAGTGACATTACCTTAATTTTGCTAGTGTGTGAAATGGAGAAGGCTACTCTAAAACTGTTGGCTGTACGGTAGTTCACAGTGACTCTTTTCAGTGGTATAATTCTACGCCTTTAAACAGCAATTATCATATTTGACTACCACTAAAATGCTCTTATGCGATAAAGACTGTAAGAAGACATTTTTGACATCTGCTTAACTCTGATCCCGTAACAATAGTATCCGTTCCTACTTTTATGATGCTATTATTAGGTCCTTACATATGAAATTTCCGTTCAGTATCAAAAAAGTGAAACAAGTTTTTTTTAATGAAATTATTATTTAATCAATCGAAGTATGCGCCGTTGTTATCGATACACTTCCGCCATTTTATAGGCAGATCATTGATACCTTTGGAAAAAAAATCCTGGGAGCGAGAGTCTATGAACTGTTTGAAAGCGGTTTTGACTGCCTCATCAGATTTGAAATTTTTTCCTTGTTAAAAGTTATCCAAATTTTGAAAAAAGTGGTAATCGGTTGGGGCAAGATCTGGAGAGTATGGTGGGTGACGCAGAGGTTCCAGTCGCAGCTCTTCTAACTTGGCGATCGTTTGATGTGCAGTGTGTGGTCTAGCGTTATCCTGAAGGAGCAGTGGGCTAGAGCAATTCATCAGTCTCGGTTGTTTAATGGCGAGCTTTTCCATCATTGTTTGCAATACAAGTCTGCAGTAATCGTCTGGCCTGATCTTAAGAAGCTGTAGTGGATAACACCAGCACTGATCCACCAAACACTAACCAGAATCTTCTTTTTGGTCAGTTTACGCTTAGGGCAAGGTTTTGCCGGTTCTCCAGGGTCAAGCTATTGTGATGATCGCTTCCGATTGTCGTACAGGATCCATTTCTCATCACAAGTCACGATACGGTTCAAAATCCCCTCATTATTGTGGCGATTAAGCAAAGAAACGCAGCAAGCAACGTGTGTTTGTTTATTTTGCTTCAGTCAATTCGTGCGGTACCCACTTTTCGAGTTTTTTAATTTTTCCGATTTGGCGCAAGTGGATAAGTATCGTTTTGTCACTTACGCCGAAGGCTGCTGCTAATTCAGAAGTGGTTTGAGATGGATCCGCTTCCACTATCGCCTTCAATTCTTCGTTATTCACTTGAATATCAGGTCGTCCACGAGGCTCATTGTGTAAATCGAAATTTCCAGAACGGAAACGTTGAAACCAAAAACGCACCGTTCGTTCGTTAGCGGCGCCTGGTCCATACACGTCGTTAATTCTTTGAGTCGTTTCTTCAGCACTGGTGCCACGGTGGAACTCGTATTCGTAAATACCGCGAATTTTTAATTTGTCCATAGTTGTTGTTATAGCATGTTGAAACTCAAACAAATGATGTTAAAACAAATGAAATACGAATTTATAAACAATATTTTTCTGGCTTTATTTCGAAATAAATTTGAATTTGGAATTCCTAATGAAACGCAAGATATTTGATTTTAAAGTTGCCAGTATTGAAAATCGGCAATTTCATATGTAAGGACCTAATATACACCAAAGCGGCCAAAGCGTAATACGCAGCTCTAAGTTTTCGGTTGAACCATATTAACTGTTTATTAATTCATAAAGTTCCAAGTTATACCAAAAGTGATCTCTTATAATGCTATTTATTTATTTAAACTTTATTGGACAAAATACAATTTGTATAGCACAATAGGCGGACTTAATGCTAAAAGCATTATCTGACAGCCAACCTTTGGGTTGTTATAATACTCAACTATATTAATATTCATTTAATTTGAGAGCATTCAGATATATATTTAATTTCTACATAAACTACTTTATTAATACTTACTATACTTCAACATTATAAATATCTACATAAATATACATACATTGATACATACTATATACTTATATTCATCTATAAAATACACTACTAATAAATAATAGTTTCTCATAACGATATTACAAATGCAGCAATTAAATACGTACGTAGTACACTTGATTGGACTGAGCGAGCATATGCTTGATCAACAAGGCCTTAAAGCCAGCACGACTTGTGTTGCTTGGGCCATTGGAAAACCACTCCACTATCTCAGCCAAAAATAGTCGTTGTGTGTGTTCCTTCCTCACATCATAGGGTATCATTGCAGTATATTACACAGTTAATACAGTAAACAAGTATTTATTAAAAAAAAAACTGCCTGATGCAATGATAAGCGAGATTATATGTTGTTTTTTTAGCATTTCACATTCCAAATTACATTTAAACATTCTTTTGAAACGCCACTCGACACCGACAAGAGCCAAGCTCTTAAATGTAGATGACTTCTTTATAAAAATGTCTCAATAGTAAGTATAAGCTAAATAAGTAGGCGTTATTTTTAGCCAATGTTCTGTACCGCCTAAGTACAAAACATTAGCTAAAAATAACACCTACTTATGGGACTGTATAAAACTGCATCTTAAAAGTAAATCTCAACTTGTAAGTGCATATAAACATTGTCAATATGAATAGCACAATCAGATGCGGCCCCATGTGCCGGCAAAAAGACAGACGTAGTAGCGCAGACATGTCGCAGATCAAATCGCTAGGGCTGGCTCTTTTGTATAGAATAGGTAGGTATGTACCAATAAATTCTAGAAGTCGGTCTGTGAAATGTGCTATTAATGTGTCAATAGATCTATGTAAATCAATGGTCGTGTCAATATCTCTGTGTAAATGTGTAAGTATACATTTGTACGGTAAAATAAACTTCAATTAATGCAGTAATTGAAAAGTATCTAAAAATAAGAAAATTTAACTATGTATCAAATCACCGTCGTCTATACGGATGTGGACTGGGTCCAAAAAAATTTATTGTGCTGCTTTGGAGACCGGGGTGTCTCCCGCTTTTTCTTCTCCAAGTATAATATGCATGTCAATGGTCACCCAAGGTGCCAAAGACCTTGCAGAATGGATAAGAAATAGCCGGAACACTTTAAATGATTTGGCTATTGTTTTACAACCGGCCGCCTGCCTGACGTCAACCCTCTTTGGGAATGTATTTTTGTGAAAAGTTTTACAACCGGCCGCCGCCCGACGTTAACCCTCCTTGGGAATGCAATTGTAGCACGAGATGTTTGTGCTTAATCCTTTTGTCTCGACATCCACAGGAAGAGATGGAGTGGTCCTATTCTAACCCAGAACCACACAGGTAACTTTATTTAGTCCCTCAGATCGATTATCCAAAAATAATGGACCCATATTTTCGGTAAAAAAAAAATCACAGATACAGCGCATCAGTTTCGGAGTGGGGGCGTTTTTTTTTTTTGAACAAATCACACTGTTTGAGCTAGCCCCAAAGTAAGTTTTTTTAAACTTGTGTTATGGGATACTAACTCAACGATACTATATTTTATAATAAATACATATATATATAAACACCCAAGACCCAGGCCAATTTGAAAAAGGCCATTTTCCAACTTGCCCTGGCTGGGGATCGAACCCAGAACCTCCGGATTAGCGGTCTAGCGTGTTAACCATTACGCGGAGGAGGTTATCAATTCGACTGTATGTTTTTTTTATGTATGTTTGTTACGCGATATCTTCGCCAATTGTAGACAGATTTTGATGATTCTTTTTTTATTTGAAAGCCTTTACTACCAAGTTGGTCTCATTTTAATTTGGTGAAGATATGATGAAAAACTTTGGATATATGGAAGAAACTCCTTAAAAAAAATTAAGTCGGTTGATTTTTTTTGTTAAAAATTTAATTATTTTGTTAAAAATTATATAATCTAAAAAGTGTTGGCCAACCCTAGCGGGCATGTCGCGATGTTAAACCGGCATTAATCCGCGTCTCCATAATTTATCGCTACACGTGCGCCCAGAAATAGACGGATTATTTTAATTGCTAGACGCGGATGACGGAAACAGACTGTTTTTACTAATACGCGCCTGTATGAATATTTTAATCGGGTTTCATACAAATACATCACGTCTTTTTCCCTACCGGGGCAAACAGAGCCCGCAGGGCCGTGAGACCCAAAAGCCATGTTTAGCGTGAAAAAATAAACTTCAATGATTATTTTTAATAGCATTATAATGCTTGGAAATTTATCCAAATTGAAAATATGTGATGATAAAATCTGCCACGAGTGGGAGTCGAACCCACGACCCTCAAGTTACGTTTTTTTCATCACATATTTTCAATTTGATACTACTGAATAGTGAGTAGTAATGAAGATGAAATGAATAACGCTGTGAAAGTGGCAACCTTCTGGAGGGAAAAAATTAATTACATTTTGAGCTTTCGACACGAGAAGTAATGAAGATTTACGCATGCTTGAAATGCGTGTAGGTACTATGTGATAAATAAAAACCTTCGAAGTCACGATAGCACGATTGGTAGTGCACTCACAGCGTTAACGTGTCGTGGAGGGTCGTGGGTTCGAGTCCCGCGGATATTTTCATCACATATTTTCAATTCACTTCAACGATTTCAACTACGCCAGGCTTCACTTAAGTCGCTTGCTAACACTTATGCGCCTAGTATTTTCGACAGTTTTTTAGTGAAAACTATACGAAAACATGGTAAAACATAATTAAAAATACCTTGGTGTGTGTTACAAATGCAAGAAATATTCTGATTAAGAATAAATCAAAAAATAGCAAAGTATAAAGAAATAACTTTTAAGTTAAGTTGGATTCTTTTGTTCACAGTTAGAATCCGAGTCTTGCAAGAGCTACATGGAATCGCCGGTGCCAGTGGGCCGCCAGCGAGACTCCAGGGAGGCTGAAGTAGAGAAAGAAAAACCTTTTTTAAATAGTAAGTACCTACGTTCTATACAGTACAGGCTAACAAAATATACTGAAACTATTTTACGAGTGAATTCAGTGCATGATACTGAACAACTTTCCCCAAGGAACATACGAGTTAATGAAATAACGCAAAACCTCGCAACGTTTTCTCAGCCCATGAAACTGAACAACTTTTGTTCTACCACATTCCCAAAGTGCCAAAAATAAAATTCCGATTTTCATACAAATAGACTATAAAATAGAATATGAAAATTCAATATTTTTTTGGGTTTCGTGAAAATTGTAGAACAAAAGTTGTTCAGTTTCATGGGCTGAGCGGGCTGAGGTACCATCTAAAAGGTTTTGCGCACGTATAAAAAAATATTTTTGTTTTAATGAAAATTCTATTTTTGGTAGATGAGTTCGAAGTGTCAAACATGCGCGAAAATGGACAATATTTTTTTGTTTTTTCGTAAGTGTATGTGGCAAGCACTAAAAAGTTGCTTTTAAAGTCATCTGACATAGCTTCACGATTGTCATACTTGTGCCATGTGCCTTCCGAACTACGAAGGAGCTCGATGTACACGGCCGTGGTTACTTGCAAAATCGCTAGCAATGCTTACCGAGTCACTATGAGCACGGTAATGATATCTATGAGGGCTGAAAAAGGATTATGCAAGTATTACGTAAGAAGAATTTGAGTTATTTTTAAAAAAAATTTTATAGAAAGTATTTCAGTATCATGGACTGAACTTGTTCCAGAAATTTGGCTGGTGTTTAAAAAAACTTAAGACTTTTTTTTTTGTTTTCTTCAGTTGTTTATTGTTTGTAGCTATTATTTCACTGTTTGTTTAATTTAAAATCCAAATTACAGAAATTTGCCGAGAAATTTAAAAAATAACTATAAAAGTCTGCCTACGTAATGAAAGTCCTAAGGGGGTTACTCCATAAAATAATACGATAGTCGTGCGATACTGACGTCCTTTTTGTATGTCAAACCAAATTAGACTTTATCATTAGGTAAGTATTTATTAAATTAACGCTCAATGTTGTTTGACACTGAAACGCGGATACGCAGTTACTAGTCTTGCGTACCACTTTTAGAGTAATCCACCAGAGTTCCAGACCCCCCCTATGTCATCAAAAATAAGCAAATCACAGACCCCCCCTTTGGTGCTATCGTAATACTTGAACGACGAACATGTGCCAGCCAATGAGCTCCTCTTAGGCGGTTATCCCACTGCACCGGGCACCGTCGCGAGGCGCGGTTTCTACATACTGACGCTAGCGGTTTCTACAACTGAGATACTTGCATACAATGTTAAAATCAGCCGCGCCGCGCTCCGCGATGGTGCGCGGTGCAGTGGGATCACCGCCTTACTTCTGCCTTCTTGTTTCAGATGAGATGTCTAGTTGCGGCGTCAACAGTCTCGCGAGGCTACGGTGTATAGTACAAGCATTAGCAGTGAAAGACAAGCCTTGATACTTCATAGAATAGTTGTAGGGCTACATACATATTTACGAACTTAGATTAGGGCGTATACACATTGCAGCCGCGCAGCGCGGCGGCGTTACCGTGTGTTAGGGTCAGACTAGTGGTATGTGGTAATAAAACACGTTACACGGTATTCTCTTCCCGTAACAGCTGGGTCACGTGAGTAAACAGTGAAACACGTCATCTGTTGGGAGTGTTGCCACTGTGTGTGACTGAAATTTATTGAAAAACCCGAGCAAAATGCATTTTTTTAAATAAAAAAATCAATTATGACTTAATAATTCAATAAGTATACATATAAATTTATTAAAAATTAAACAAATGAATCACACGATATATGAAATATTTAAGTTGGTATTTTATTTTATATACAATAACTAATTGAGAAAGTCCTTAAGGTGGAACACGAAGAGAACTGCCGAAACTTCATGTATTTCTGTTCACTTCTTCCGCGTTCATTCCCCGCCTCCCGCTTCACAGTCAAACGAAATATGTAAAGGCATGCGGGGTGCTTTTCGAATCGCCCCGCACCTCATCCCCTTACAGTTTGGGACGACAGGGCCTAAATTTACTGAAAAAAAACAATCAGTGGTAACAATTATCGTGACGTTCGTGACGTAGTCTTGGGTCATTGTGGGAAGAGAATAATACCCTATATTATTGTACCATGGGCACAGAAGACAATAAGAGTATCCATGGGTCATACATTGTCAGTACAATCCTTGCGCGCGCGCCGCAGCGGAAAAAAATCACTGCCGTGGTGGCATAATGTGTATAAACGCTCTTGCTCGTCTGAACTTACTTCGATACTCAGTTAGGGGTTTAAATTTACGGAGGATTCTAAGGAAAGAATCTTGTAGTCTTGCGATTATTTTCTACGAATGTAGGAATTTTCTTTATACTCTCCGTAAATAAAAATTTCACAAACAGCTTCGTTGTGAAAAGAAGAACCAAAGATAGGTAGGTAGAAAAAACGCTTTAGTGACAAAATGTTTTTTGCTCAATTGTAGACCTTACTTTACTTACTTACTCTATGAAAATAGGTTTAAATAATTTATTTAGGTACAAACCTAATGCCAACCGCCAACGCTGAACGCCTAGGTTAAAAAAAACAATAGATACTTAGTTATCCATACTTACTCCATTTGTTTAGGTAAGTAGGTACTTAAAGGTAAACAATATTGACATGTCTTTTTATTATACGACATGAATTTTCCGGGGTCCAGTGCTACCTCTAATTGAAATAAATTATTAAAATTTTCTTTCTAGATAATCCTATTTTATGAACTACTGTTTACAATATAAAGTGAGAACGTGAAGTTTTTCTTCGCACATTGGCGAAAAACGGCCACTTTTGGCAAATGTGCGAAGAAAAGAATATTCCCTATTTGGGGTCGGCTCTGTATGTCAAGTCAACTCCCTTAATTTTTAGGGTTCCGTACCCAAAGGGTGCAAACGGGTCCCTATTACTGAGACTCCGCTGTCTGTCTGTCTGTCACAGAGCTCTATCCCTTGAACCGTAAAAGCTAGATACTTGAAATTTTCACCGATTATGTATTACTGAGGCCGCTATAACAACAAATATTTAGTATTTGTTGTTATAGCGGCCACAGTATTACATAATAAATAAAAAAATAAAGGGGGTCGCCTTACAAAAAACGTGTTTTTTCAGCGTTTTTGACTAGATCTTTATAATGGCATTAACTAGATACTTGAAATTTTTACCAATTATGTATTACTATGACTACAATAACAACAAATACTAAAAATAAAAAAAGTTAAAAATTAAAGGGGGTCGTCATACAAAAAACGTGTTTTTTGTGTTTTAAAACATTGTACGGAGGTACGTAACCCTTCATGTACGAGTCCGACTCGCACTTGCCCCTTCTGTCCTTCGCCGTACTACCCCCCGTTCTCTAACATCAGATCTCACGTATTCATCCCACGTCTTTCTCGGTCTTCCTTTCCTTCTTATACCAGTGTTAGCAACGCAAAGAAAAGTATCAGGGTTACCCCTGATACCTGATACTTAGCCTTAAGAGAGTAATTTCGTTAAAAAAAGCTGTGATGACTGATGAGCAACGATGGCTCGGGTTTTTCTACAGCTACGAGTATGCTACATTCAATTCATGTGTGGCTTTTCTCCACAAACGATGCAAACCTTTCCGAGGTGTCTAAATACGCAGGTTTTTGGACAACCCTCGGAATTGACTAAAGGTCGAGGTGGTGGGACCTTGGATGACTTATACTCCACTTCCGACAATAGTATGCTATGACCCGTTAAAGAGCATGGTTTAGAGGTATAAACAAACTACGTTATTTCTTTAATTTTTTCTATGAATTTCTTCCATGCTAGTCTGGCGGAGAAAAAAAAAACTTGAACCAGCTGCTTCTCTTCCCGTGTAGATCGTAAAAGCCGATCGAGGGACTGGGCGAAACTACGAATCTTGTTAACAGGCGATGCGGCTAGCAATCCATCACTATTGTTATTCCTTTTTCACCTTTTCGCCTATTCACGCTAAAAGTGGTGCCTTTGGGTCTTGCAGCCCTGGGCTAGCCAGAGCAGCCAGAGGAAGTGGCCTACACTCTCCAGGCTGGCCGGTCGGTTGGAGAGGTCTCATTGATGTTTATAAGCTTTGTTTAGCTTCTGTTTCCTAAATCGCCTTCTACGACATCCACGTGTGTAGGTATGTATGTATGGAAGAAACTACGTAATAAAACAAACAAATAAGTTTTACTTATTAATATGCATGACAGTCTGAAACGAGGGTAATTTCGTCAAAGCTGATATAGGCGAAGATGGGCGGGTCTTGGCTCGCTGACAGACCACGCCTCGGAGCGCCGCTTCTCAGCCGTGCTCATGAATAGGAGTACAGTCCACGAGACTTAGTTTGTTTGTTTTCGTGTGCGTGAGAGGAAAAGAAGTTAAATACAATCTAGAATGACTACGAGTAGGTAATTATCTTAAAAAATAACATTGGAAATTATACTTAATGCTACGCACATAAAGTTTATATTTCCATAATGCTTATATTTATATACCTCGAGTTCCTAAAAGAGTACCTAAAGTTGTAGACTTGTCTTTCTTGCAAACTGCCAGTGCAATAATGTATAAAGGGACACCTACAAATACTTTTTTGGGAACGACTTTGCCACTTCGTAGGCATTCTAGATTGTGTATAGCTCTTTGGGGCAGTCTACATTATATGTCATACTTTTTATACGCTATTTAATATAACTACGTCAGGAATTTTGACTTTTCAAACGACCCTACTTGTTACGCTTTTTCTCCAAATCTGTTTTTTCCTATCCTTTTTCTTTAACACGTATTGTCACATTTGGCATAACGTAAAATGTGGTTGGCCCCTTACTGACATTACTAATTTTAGTTCGTGTCTAGACTTATCATCGGCCAGACTGTACTATAGTATAGAGCCACGTGCGTTGTGAAAATAGTTTTAAAACAGTGAATAGCGCGCTCCGCCTACTGGCGCTTGCCAAGTGAAGCCGACCGCTCAGTTTCGATATATTTTGCGCGAACTAAGTACCTTAGACCATTAGATACTCGATGTAAACTATTAGTTTAACGACTCTGGCGCCACCTATGTTTATTTTGAGAATTTGAGCAAAGTTCTAGAGACAAGACTTTTCTTTCAATAAATTAGACATGTTTGTAATAATGGAGCGGTCACAGACTCGTAAGCCAGTTTCCGACTAAAGAACTAAGACTTTTCCTGTAGTACCCTTAGCACAGAAGACAGTAATAGTATTACATACAGAGCGGATTCTCCTAAGGTCCCTTGCAATGTGCGGCCCCATACTTCTCCCCCGTTCTCGCCTTGTCGAGGGCCAAGAGCGGGCGAACACACACGCATTGACGTGTGCACGGCGGCACAAGACGGGGGAGAGGTGCGGGGACGCATATTGAGCGTACTGTCTTCTGTGCCCTTCGTTTATCCGGTACAAGTGGACCCTCCATCCTCTACATGTGGAGTTAGGGTACCGTCCAACTTTAAAGCCCATAACTAGCTTATTTGATGTTAACAAAATCTGGTTCCGACTTTACCAGAGCACGTTTTTAAAGACTTCTGAGAGAGTGGCCCTCAGAGCACATGCACATAAATCTTTATTGACCACAATAGTAAGAAAGGTGGACTTAATGCTAATGCATTCTAAAACAGTCAGCCTTTAGGAAAAACAGAAACAAATCATGTTTTAAAACCTAATCCGATGACGCTCTTGTTACACCCCTGGTGTTGCAGTTGTCCATGGGCAGCGGTGATCACTTATCATCTGGTGACCCGCTTGTTCGTTTGCCGTCCTATGAGATTGAAAATGTAGGTAAAATATTATCTGTCTCGTTGTGAGAACGAGACAGATATAGAATGTTAAATATTGATAAGTGACGAGGACAAAACATATTCTAACTAAAATAGGTTGTCGCTTGATTTTTTTTATTAATAAAGGTTGCTTTACACTTATTCGGATCGGCATTGTCGGTTCGGCAGTATTTGTCGAACAACAAAGCCGACCCGAAGCAATTATATCGGCTTTTCCGAACATTCATCTACATACCGATTTTACCGCCCGGTTGTGCTGATTAATGCCAGCCCGAGTAAGTGTGTAACAACAAGGTTGGGACACAACTCTCAGCACGGAACAGCATTTTCCTATGCTGCCTTTTATGTCGCTCTGAACCGTCATTTACTAGAGCGAGAGAAAACGCCGCGGAATCAGCGATGCTGCCGCATTCCGTCGCTCTCTCTCAGAAAAGGAAAATGCTGTTCCGTGCTGACAGACGTATATCAATCAACCATAAGAGGGTAAGCTTTTTCTTTTCTCCCAGACCAGCATTGAAGATAATATTACAATAGGACGAGCAAAAATAAAAAATAAAACATATTTTAAAAACATTTTAATCGAAATGCAACATTTTACAAAAATATATTTACATGTAAACGTTAAAACCACCTCGCGGTCGTCAGGTGTACAAAACTCAAATATTTTTAAACAATCAATACACTTTTAAGTTCATAATGTCCAATTCTCAAAATGTCCAGCGGTTTCAAAATGTCCAGTTTACAGAAGGTCCAAACATCAAAATTCAAATTTACAAATCTCAGTATCCAGCTTTTTAAATTTTAAAAATAAAATATGTAATACAAATCATACCGTGTAGTCGGGTTTTTAAAACTATACCTTGTGAGTTTATTTATTTGCCTATCCAGTTTTGAAGACTGGACAATTTGAGACTTGCACATTTTGATGATTGGACATTCTGAGAACTGGACATTTTGAAACCATTGGACATTTTAAGAATTGGACATTATGAACTTACACGATCAATACATATCATATTCGATACTATCGAGAGGGACGAATAAAACTATATCTTTACAACTGATACTTAAATCAGAACTATTATTCCATAAATTTAGATTAGAGGAAACAAAATATACTTAAACTATTTTGGATTAAAATTTAGATGTTTTCTCAATATTTATACACGGTCTAACAAAATATACTGAAACTATTTTAATGGTGAATTCAGTCCATGATACTGAACAACTTTCCCCAAGGAACCTATATCGAAATATGAAAAATAATTTATGGCCTTCCATACAAGTTGACCGATCAGCTGATCCCAGTTTGTATGGAAAACAAAAAAAGAATCATTAAATGTTGCTTGGGGAAAGTTGTTCAGTATTATGGACTAAATTCACAATTAAAATAGTTTCAAACAAACTCAGATCAGCTGATCGCTCTACTTAACTGTATGGGAGGCCAAAAAAATATTTTTCATATATCGATACATGTTCAATGGGGAAAGTTGTTCAGTGTCATAGACTGATCTACCCTTAAAATAGTTTCAGTATATTTGGTTAGACGATATGTAAAGCTACGTCCATGACGCGATTTAAAGTTACAAATCATAATCAAAAATAGTTTATGTTAATTTTGTAGTAACTCATATGTCATTACTCATTATATACAAAAATTTCATTGTCTTTTTAAAAGCAGTGTTGACACTGTCGTTTATTTAATAAAGGGCTTTGTATTGGACGAAATTATATATCTACGATATACATATTTGTATCTGCGCCCGTAGCATGGCACCGTCGATAAACCCAAATAAAATTTATACAGGGTTACTGGTATCTAACGCATAACCTTCTATAGGCGACTTAGGTACATCAAGAGGAACAATTTTAGTTTCAGGACTTTTTTAAATTTGTTTTTTTTTTCATACAAAAATAGACAAATTCAAATTTGCAATCTTACTCGCCTTAAATCGCAATCAGCACGTGGCAGTGCTACGCACGCGGTGGCGCCTATGATACATAGACTTAACGTTTGATGGATATGCAAACTTGAACTAAAAAATGTAAAATCTTGCTAAATAGGTATTACGTGTAAACAAAAGTCATAGAACAAAAGTTGTTAGTCATGATGTACTCAAGTCGCTCGCCTCTAGGAGGTTATGCGTTAGATACCCGTAACTCTGTATAGCGCGATAGACTAGCGCCATCTCACTCGTTATTATTACGTAGAGCGAGATAGCGCTAGACGATAGCGGTCGATAAACTCTGTCGCTAGTGTCATGCTACGGGGGCTGGAAGCTGTTTATATTATGATTATATGTATTATTATATATACATAAGTAAAATAAGTTGTTAGCGTAAGTAGATTAAACCAAAAGCGGTAAATAAATAGATAAGGACAAATCACACTAATTGAGCCAGCCCCAAAGTATATTGAAACTTGTATACAATAATAAATAAATATATAGAGGTACATAAACACCCAAGACCCAGGACCATTTGGAAAAGGCCATTTTCCGAGATGCCCTGGCTGGGGATCGAACCCAGAACCTCCGGATTGGCGGGCTAGCGTGTTGACCATTACACCACGGAGGTTGTCAAATAAAGAATATCTCAACATCACAGTTGAATAAAAAAAGGTTAAAGACTATCTTCGAAGTCTTTTTACTTTTAATTTTAATTTAAATTAATTAGTTCAAGTACACTTGAAAATTAAACAATAAGAAAATCTTATGTAAATTATTTAAGAACCAAGAAAAGGTATCATATTCAAATAGGTTCATAACCTATATAGATGATACAGTCTTTAATTTGGGTTTACCATTATTGAACAATATTCATTCACAATACAATTTAAACGGCCCAGGCCCAGAATGAAAGACCAAATTTAAAAAAAATATATACAATTTAAAACGCTAATGTAAAATTTTGCCCGTTTTGTGTAATTGACATATATTTATTTCGTGTTCAGAATTCAATATAAAGAATATTCTTCATGGCGTCGAGTTCATTTCATGATTTCAGCTTTCCCTAACGAAATATATGAGTATATATATTTATATATGGAAAATACAATTACAACTAACGGTACTTTATACAGGGTGATTTTTAACCTCGTAGCTATATTCAAGGGAATCTCTTTAAGCGAAATAAAAAATACATATCCTGTCATATGTATCATGTTTAATAAAAGATAACCAAAGATATCAACCAACAAATGCATATACCTAAAATCTCTCATTTGAATGTCACCGCTCGCTACCGGGCTCGTGGCGGGCGGCGGCCGGCGAGAGGAGAGGGCAACGGCTGAGCGTATACTAATCTAAGTAGGTTAGTTATTTATTAGACATTTGGGAGAAGAAAAAAACAAAAATTTGTCTCTTTTTCTTACAGTTTTGTGTTCTATTAATTGGGTACATGACTGAGTCAAAAATAAATTATTTAGTACTGATAAGAAAATAAAACGTCACTAAATAGTATTACTTGTCATTAATATCCATTTTCAACATTGTTTTAGACTTATTAATGCAGAAAAACTGATATTAAGAGCGCTATTTGACTCGTAAAATCTATGACGTCACGGTTTTGTATTTCATACAAATCCCATAAAAAATGTTTGTTTTGACGTTTAGAAGACAGTAACTGATTTGAGTTTTTGTCATCTATCGCATTATTCTGATTCCAATATTTTAATAAAAGCAAGGGTGAAAAATCAACCTGTATGCATCAACCATAACAAAGTCTAGGCTCTGTCAACCCCGTTAGGTATAAAGACGTGATAATGTATCTGTAACATTACCTGAACTTGTATGCAACATTTGCACGAGAAAAACCTATGACACTATTATTACAAAATTTTTGCTTTAAAATTGCAACCTACTAAAATAGGATACAAAACTAAAAGTATATAATATAATCACTATATACAAATATATAACTAGTATATATGTATATATAAGGCATTCTGCGAGCAACCATATCATACCGCGTATTAAATACTTATACATATTGTTAAGCGCACTAATTTATTATATTGGAGAATGTCTATTAAGGATTTTCATGGTATCAATAGATAGCGTTGTACAGTAGTAGTTTATGGTACAAGTATGGTAAGTTGTTCATTACAGTCAAGGCGGGTTGACTCACAAGCGGGCGGGGCTTCACTTACAAATATTGATTAAATTAAGTAAAACAAAAAATCCCTACTTGGAATAAGTCCGCCTTTGTGCAAGTTATTTCTTTTTTCTTTGTATTAAATAATGTACATAATTGTATTTTTTGTGCAATAAAGATATTAAACAAACAAACAAACAACAAAGTTTCTGGCTGCTTGTAGAGATTTTTTTTCGAAAATAGTAGGTATTCGATATTTTTAAATTTTTGGAATTATATAATCTAATTCATAAAACATTTAAAAAACACTTTACAGCACTAGTGTCGTAAGTAAATTTACCGCACAATTTCGAATATGTGCGTAATGAATGGTATTACTCAATTAAGGGGCTACATGAATTTTCTGGGGTCCAGTGCTGCCCCCATTTGAAATAAATAATTTAAAAGGCCAAAAGTGGCCGTTTTTCGCAAACACCCTAAACGTTAACGTTCTCACTTTAAACTGTAAACAGTATTTCATTAAATAGTTTGAAGGTATATCTAGGGCTTTACAAAGACAAAATTTTAAATGAAATCTCAGTTTCCTTTCAAAAATAATAAAATAAAAATAAAAAATAATTTATTTCAAATGGGGGCAGCACTGGACCCCGGAAAATTCATGCATGGCCTTTAAATCATTGTGGAAAATAGCACTTTCAATATTATAATTCAATGATTTTCTTACCTCAGTATTAGAAGAAACATAGTGAGTAGAGCGGTCCACTAGTGAGGTCTTTCATTACAAGTTCAACCTTTTTAACCAACTTCAAAAAAGGATGAAGTTCTCAAATCGTCTGAATGTTTTTCACAAGCTTTTATTTAGCCTTATGTTTGTTGTTATTTGTTTTTGGGTCAAATTTTGCAAGTTTTTGAGCCACTGCCCGGTTCCCGAATGAGATGTTTTGTATGCCAATGTTAATCAGATGTCAATGCAATATTATTGTAACAAGAAGCTGATCTGATGATGGAGCCGGAAGGTGGCTATAGGAACCCTGTAATATAATGACGCAACCCCATCGAGTTTGGGCTTATTACATTAATCTTGATGGTGATGCGTCATTTACTGAGCTACCATGAAAACCAGCAATTGGGACGTGATACAGGAGAATGTATAATTTATATTTACGCTTACATATTATATAAAACAAGAAAATATGTTTTACCACAGAATACAGTAAGAGTAAACAGAACGTAATCTCCTAAGGTACGCGCAATATGCGTCCCCGTTCCCCGCACCCGCACCTCTCCCCCGGTTCTTGACGGCAAACGTGAGTCATCGAGGCGAAAACGGGGGAGAGGTGCGGGGACGGGGAACGGGGACGCATATTGCGCGTACCTTAGGAGATTCCGGCCTGTGGTTTTACGGAAGCATATATGGATGTTAGGGACATAGCAGACAACATTAACTTCGTATTGGCGACCAACTTTTATTTATTAAACTAGATTCATCATCCGGTCTTTTTAGTCTCCAAAGCACGACCCTCTCTGTACCACCAGAGCCATATATTAGCCAGAGCAGTCAGAGGATTTGCCTACATTCTCCACGCTGGCCAGACGGGTTGGAGAGGTCTCATTGATGTTTATGAGCTTTGCTCAGCTTGTGTTTCCTAAGTCGCCTTCTACGACATCCACGGGAAGACTTGGAGTGGTTCTATTCTACTCTGCCGGGAACCACGCGGCTAATTTATTATAGGCGTTATACGAGTAGTACACTGATATAAACGACCACCGGGCTGCACGTAAGAAAGGTTTTTCTAACCCCCGACAAAAAGGAGGGGTGTTATAAGTTACGCTAATGTCGGTCTATCTGTCTCGTAGCGCAACGGATGGACTAATTTCGATGCGGTTTTTTTTTACGTGATAGCAAGTTCCATTGCGGTGGTTCTTAGCGATGTTTGATGAAAATCGGTCCAGCCTTTTAAAAGTTATTGAGGAAAAACGCTTGAATATCAGGGCTTTCTCTAGCAAATATATAGATGGCGCTATCCGTAGCGCGACATGATGTCCGTATCAAGTCGTATCAATAGTTCCGGTTCACATCACTAGATGGCGTTCTTGACAGTCGGGGTTTCTTTTTAATTTGCCTAGTAAATAAACTTGTATCATAAATATTGTCATACGGTTCGTATGGTATTTTTTTTAACTGTATTTTACACACGCAAAGTAGTCGGTAACAACAACTACTTTCGACCGATTACGGGTTGGGTTGGGCTACATCTGGCCGCACGGAATAGCACTTTCCTAAGCTGCTATCCTTTTCTGCGTCTCAGAACCGTCACTTGCTAAAACGAGTAAGAGAGCGGGTATGCCGCGGAATCGGCGATGCGGCCGCATTCCCGCTCTGTTTAAATCGACTTCGATCACCAATCCGCGTTCCCAGGGTGATGATTATAAATAAATACTATATATATATATACGGACAAATCACACAGATTGAGCTAGCCTTAAAGTAAGTTCGAGACTTGTGTTACGGGATACTGACTCAACGATACTATATTTTATAACAAATACGTATATAGATAAACATCTAAGACCCAGGACAATCTGTAAAAGATAATTTTTTCATCTTGACCTGACCGGGGATCGAACCCGGGACCTCTGGTGTGACAGCCTGGCATGATGACCACTAGGCCATCACACAGAGGTTATCGTTTATGTGCAAATCCTTTTTTTATTGGGAGAGGCTTTTAGTCCAGCAGTGGACTTTATAGGCTACAAACATGATATAAAAATATAATAATTTTATATCATACACAAAGCGACCCGCCTCGGCTTCACACGGGTGCAATGCTTATATTATACGAGTATACATATAAACCTTCCTCTTGAACCACTCCTATCTATTAAAAAAAATTGTATCAAAATCCGTTGCGTAGTTTTAAATTCTAAGCATACGTAGGGACAGACAGACAGCGGTAAGCGACTTTGTTTATACTATGTATTGATTATTTTGAGTCACCAAAACGCAGTCGCAAAATAGCAAGTCGCCAATACAAAAATTACCATGTCTGCTGTTGTCCTTATAAAAAGTCTACTTCTGCCGAAGTTACGAGGATGTCTATGAAATGTTAGGCTACCTTAGCTTACAACTATATACTTTACAATACTAATATCACTTGATAATCCTGATATGAGCTCCATCACGCGTTGCCTAGCAGCTCGCTGGAACAAAATGAAAGGAAATTTAAAAATAAACGGGCAAGTGCGAGTCGGACTCGTACATGAAGGGTTCCGTACTACCGTACAATGTTTTAAAACGCTAAAGAAACACGTTTCTTGTATGACGACCCCCTTTAATTTTTAACTTTATTTTATTTTTAGTATTTGTTGTTATTGTGGTCATAGTAATACATAATTGGTGAAAATTTCAAGTATCCAGTTAATGCCATTATAAAGATCAAGTTAAAAACGCTGAAAAAAAACAAGTTTCTTGTATGACGACCCCCTTTAATTTTTAACTATTTTTTATTTTTAGTATTTGTTGTTATAGCGGCCACAGTAATACATAATCGGTGAAAATTTCAAGTGTCTAGCTATTACGGTTCAAGAGATAGAGGCCTGTGACAGACGGACAGACAGACGGACAGACAGACAGACAGCGGAGTCACAGTAATAGGGTCCCGTTTGCACCCTTTGGGTACGGAACCCTAAAAATTATAATCTTTAAATCTTCATTTTGCCAACACAAATACATAAGTACACTTTTAGTTTTATTACATAGGTATGCAATTCCTGATTGAGGTACTTAAGACAATATATGTATAGCTAATTACATACCATTTTTATAGGGTTTTTGAGGCATTCAAGATGCAGTACTTTAAGGTTTGTATACTTAGACATGTCATAATTTAGATACATTGGTACATACTAAATATAAATAAATATATAAAGACAAATCACACTGATTAAGCTAGCCCCAAACTAAGTATTTTCAACTTGTGTTACGGGATACTAACTCAACGATACTATATTTTATGATAAATACATATATGGATCTTGCCCCAAAGTAAGTATTTTAAACTTGTGTTTAAAATACTATTTACAATTTTTATGTTTAAATAAAAGTTAAATGATATATATAAAGAGAAATTAAAGTTACAAAAAAGAAAAATTAAAATGTATGAAAAATAAAACTAATATAATAATACTTATTTTTTTTTTTTCGTTAACTCAGAACCCCTCTTTGGGTATAGGCCTCCTCCAAAGAGTGCCATCTCTCTCTATTTTGAGCTATTTCCATCCAGTTCTTCCCTGCTACTTGAACAATATCGTCTTCCCACCTTTGCCTTGGATGGCCCTGCTTTCTTTTTCCTTGCGGCCCTTTCCAAGCGGTCGCCCATTTCCATTTAGCCTTCATTGCGTATTCGACGGCATCTATAATTTTCGTTTTTTGTCTTATCACAACATTTTTTACTTTTTGAATTCTTCTTATTTTTAGAAGTGACCTTTCCAGGGCCCTCTGGCATACATTTATTTTATTTGTAATTTTTTTTGTGAATATCCAAGTCTGGCAGCCGTAAGTAAGACAAGGTAAAATAGACGTGTTCATTATTCTTCTTTTTAATGAAATGGGAAGACTACTTTTGGTGATTTCTTTTAAAGCCCAAAATTTATTCCATGACTTTGCGATTCTTCTGTTTACCTCTTGTAGGCATGTATCCTCGTCAAATGATAGTCTTTTTCCTAAATATATATATTCTTTGACATATTCGAGTGGTGTATCTGATATAGTAATATCAACTGTCTTGCTGTTTGTCAGAATCTTCGTTTTGCTTAAGTTCATTTTTAGGCCTATCTTTGCGCTTTCCTCCTCTAGAAGGAGTATCATATCTCTTAGGTTTCTTCCACTCTGGGCTAATAAGACTACGTCATCGGCAAAACAGAGATGGCTTATGTATTTTCCATTTATTAAGATTCCCTTGTTCTTCCAATTGATTTTTTTCATTATTGTATCCAGAACGGCTATAAATATTTTTGGTGAAAGCGGGTCACCCTGTCTAACGCCCTTTTTTATTTTTATTTCAGGACCTCGAGTTTCCAGTAAGACTCGACTAGTGCTATGTTCATATATTTTTTTGATTACATTGATGCACGCTTTAGGGATATCGTTTTCTTCTAGTGCCGTCCAAATAGCTTTGTGGGAGATGCTATCAAAAGCCTTTGTATAATCAATGAAACCTATATATAGATTGCTTCTAAATTCCATGTGTTTTTCTATAATTTGATCTACTGTGTGTATTTGATCCATCGTAGAGAAGCCTTTCCGGAATCCTGCTTGCTCTACTGGTTGTTGGCTTTCTATGAAGACGCTGATTTTTTTCTCTAATACTATCGAAAACAATTTGTATATGCAGGATGATAAACTAATCGGTCGATAGTTGTTAATGTCTTTAGGATCGCCCTTCTTGTATAATAATATTATATTTGACTCATTCCATTCGAAAGGAATTTCGCTGGTTTTTATAATCAAGTTAAATAGGTGTGAAATTGATGTGGCCAAAATAGGGTAAGCTATTTTTATTATGTCATTTGATATCCCGTCTGGACCTGGACTCTTTTCCGGTTTAAGTTTCCTCACAGCCTCAATAATGTCTTTTTCGTCACATACATCCAAAGAATTTTCTTCATCTTTTAATTCATATAGCGTGTAGTTAAGGTTAGAGTCATTTTCATAATATAAATCCTTGTAGAAATTTGTGGCTTGTTTGATTATTTCATCTCGAGATGTAGTGGCCTGAGAGTCCTTATAAAGGCTAGGAATCCATGTTTTATGGGTGTTTAATTCTTTAAATGCTCTTTTTGTACTACCTGTCTGTGTAATATGCTTTTCTAAAATTTTGAGTCTGTGTTCTTTGTAATTCTTCTTTATCTCCTTGTTTGTTTTTTTGTAGAGCTCGCTTAGCCTCATTTTCATTTCTGATGTTTTGTTTTTTTGTTTTTGCAATGCTTGTCGTTCTTTAATCAGTTCCATAGTTCCCTTCTTTATAATTTTTAGGTTAGAGTACATCTTGTCTGGTCTTTTTTGATGTAATGGCAGACTTTTTTTGACAGCTGACATAATTTTCCCGTAGTATTTCTGAACTGGTTCTTCTGGTGGTGGGATAAGAGAATCTTTGCAGTTTTCCTTCAAATTATTTTTAAATGTTTTTAAGTCTTCCTCTTTTAGTATAGTTTTTGGAATTCTACAAAAGTTTGCTCTACTCTTCTTTATTTTATTCATGATAAAAGCAGCTCTAACTGGCCTATGATCTGTTGGGTAGGAGATGCTCGTCAATACTTCAACGTTTTGACATCGTTGTGGAGTGTTTGTAAGTATGTAGTCTATTTCGTTTTTTACAGTACCTCTTGGTCCTTGCCAAGTCCATCGTTGTTTCGGTTTTTTCTTAAAGAATGTATTCATAATTGACAGTTTGTATTCAAAGGCGTGTTGAAGTAGAAGCTCTCCTCTTTCGTTTCTCTCTCCGTATCCATATGGACCCAAAGCTGTTTTCTCTTCTTGATTTCTATGTCCGATTTTTGCATTATAATCACCCATTTCTATAACGTATCTGTAGCTTTTTTCATGGGCTTCCTGTAAAGTATTATAAAAGTTTTCTATCTCTAGTATTGGGGCTTTCTCTGTCGGAGCATACGCTTGTATAATGGATAGGTAGATTTTGTCAAATTTGAGTTGAAGTACTGCCACCCTTTCGCTTAGTCCGATGAAATCTACAATATTTTGTTTGAATTTCTTTTTTATCATGAAGCCAACACCGTACAGGCCCGGCGTCTCTCCCATGTAGCATAGTATAAACTCTTCGTACTCTTCGATTTGGCAGCCCATGCGTCTAACTTCCGATAAGCCAATTATATCCCATTTTATGTTTTTGAAGGCTATTGTTAATTGCAATAATCTTTCAAAATTGGATAGGGATCTCACGTTGTAAGTGCATACGAGTATATTTAGTAGGTTTTTACTCTTTGGAGGGTTTTGGTCTACCACTCCCGCGGTGACCGGCCGTACCGGGAGTGGGAGAGGGGCTGACTGTGGTTGTCATTGTGTCTCTATGTGTGACGAGGATGCAGGAGTATTTGTACACTCGCTAGCCGCCCTCGAGCGCATATATGATGTCATCAAGTTTTTGTTCTTTTTGTTCATCTGTCTGTGTTCTGTATCGGAAGATTTCGTTTCTTCTGCAGGCGATAATAAACGTTTATTTGATGATTTTTGTAAAGATGAGGAATTCTTGTCTCTTTCTGTAGATGGTTCTTTGTGTCTAGGAGTCTGTGTTAGTGACTTTGGTTTTTTATTTATTATATCTGTTTGATTTTGTTCTTTTGTGGTAGTGGGCAGTATAATGAGTTTGTCGTATTTAATAATAACTTTGTTTCCCTTTTCTCTTTCCAGTTTAGCAGTCTCTTGTAGTTTTTTCCTAGTTTCTAGGACCTGCGGTGGGTAGTCCTCAGCTATAGAGTAGCCAGATTTTATTAAGTTATATTTATTTTTCAGTAGTTCTATTTTTTTGCCCAGTGTGCAGAGTGTAAGAACCACTGGCCTTATTTTATCACCTTTTCTACCGACTCTCCTCACAGCTTCGATTTCCGAATCCGTAATATTTACTTTCATTGTGGTTGTTGTTAGAACACACAGGACTTTCTCTACCAATTTGTTGTATCCACGTTCTCCCTCTGATATCCCAAACAATACTACGTTTTTTTGCCTTTGTTGTTTTTCGAGTATATGTAATCTTTTTTGGTGTTGTTCGTTTTCTTCTTTTAGTTTTTTTAAATCAGTTTCCAGGTAATTAAATTTTTCATCCATTTTCTCTGTTAGGTTTTTCTCCATTGTTTTTATGTTTGTATTAGTTTCGATAACATCGTTTTGAATTTTTTCAAACATTTTTCTTATTTCTTCCATGTTACTGTCTATCCTATATGTCTTGTATGTTTATTGCTTACTTTCTCCTTGGTTTGTTTCTCTAGTAGTTAAATTACTGAGTGTGCTGTCACCTATATTACGCCTTTCAGAACTTTCTTAGATTTCCGATAAATATCAGCTGTTGCAATTTTTTTTATTTTATATTTGTCACTAGATGGCGTTACTTGCTTATAACTTGGTTGTAGTGATAATAATCCTTCGGAAAAAAGTCACCACTTGAGCTGAGATTCGATCCGGGGTCACTTCGGTCGACTGTATGTAGGGCTCGGTTCAAAAAATACGTGAAGTTTCCACTAGTCCACTGCTGTCTGACGTGAAGTAATGAATTTTATTATAATATGGGTATCAATCAATCCGTTATTTAAATCAATGTGATGCGCGATAATTCTTTTTGTACCCTACACTTCAGAAAAAAATGGTTTATTCATTATATTTAAACCAATTAAGAGTTATGATAATGAAAGTCTTTTTATGTATTTTGCACAGTCAATCACAAAATTATTCACTGGTATATTTGTTTTTCACTAGGCACTATGTTCGGGTTTGTTTACACTGTGAATTTGTTGTCTTCAGTTTTTTAGATTTTATCACTTCCAGGAAGAGTTTTATCACCAGATAACACTAGTACATATCACTGAAACTATGGTTTACAGATTTATAATCACTTTGCGTAAGTACGACGAGAATGAGTAATTTTATAAATTTATTTTCTACGGATACGATGTTAACAGGTAGAACGGTGGCGCCCTCTCTTGGGCTCTCCAAATATAGTATCGTTGAGTTAGTATCCCATAACACAAGTTTAAAACTTACTTTGGGCTAGCTTAATCAGTGTGATTTGTCCCTGTATATTTATTAATTTTTTATTTTTTATTTATTGGTACATGGTTGGTACGACGGGTGTCATTACTAATAAAATAATGTACAGTAAAAAATTATTATAATATACAAGTTGACTCACTTTCGTCATTCTCGCAATATATTAATAGGTTCCTTACAACCATATTCGCTCCATCAACAAACACATCACACTCAGGTTGCTGATTCAGGAATGTGTTAAGGTCCGTAAGCATGCGACATAGAGGAGATTGCTCATGTGATACCGTGCGTGTGACCGGCGGGGCGAACAGTTTTCGCGGCTGACACGAGCGTTGCACCAAACGTCTATTTGGTACATTTAGGCGACAAAGTTGATTATGAAACTCGGGGACGTCGATAAAATTACGTAAAATTTTCAAACAGATTACCAATTGCCCAGCATCTCTACGGGTTCTATGTAAATTTAACCCGAGAGACCCTAAAAGAAACAACGTAGGATAGGGATAGAGATAGGGATGATAAATACATATATAGATAAACACCCAAGACCCAGGACGGACCCCTTTGAAAAGGCTATTTTCCAACTTACTCTGGCTGGGGATCGAACCTAGAATCTCCGGATTAGTGGTCTAGCGTATTAACCATTACGCCACGGAGGTCGTCTATTAAATTTACAAATTGACATTATTTTAAATTTCGTAATTCTTATAATTCAAACTAATTATGACATGACAAACAATGTAATCTCAGTTCATCCACATATCTAATTTTAAGTTGTATGTTTGTTAAATGACGTCTTTGGAGACAATGCTGCAGTGCAGTTTGTTGCCGCTTCTTCTGCACTTGCGCCTAGGAAGCGGTACTAAACTTAGCTGTAACGATTTGACTTCAACATTTGTGCAAAACAAAAGAAGAGAATATCTTATGATAATAAAGATATTTTGAATTGAATTGAACTAAAGTACTCAAATTAAATAATTAAATAAGAAATGGTGAAAAAATACCACGTTAGCTGGACTTGAAGTCGCGACGTGTTACAGGAATATCAAATGGTGAGAAATGCGGCGTGCGGGGTTGAACACGTTGAAATCCCACTCACGTGGTGTTTCTCCACCATTTCTTATTTCATTATTTAATTTAATTAATTACATACTGTTTTAAATATAAGGGATACTTTGTTTTTATTTAATTAGTTTAATTTGGAAAAAGTTAAAACTAGTCGGCAATACCGACTACCACGTGATTTCAACTCGTGTCATGTAAATACAGCAGTATTTTTGTTGCCCCCCGCAGCCTGGCGGAAGCATCCTGTCGTTTCTTAACGAGGCGGCCGAGTATAATACGTCGCTCCCACTACATCAATAGGAATTAAATTAATTCTACATTGAAAAAAAAATGGCTTTGATTTTATACTCACTTGGTCAGCTCCCTCGTGGTCATAGCGGCCGTCAGACCAGATCTGGACCGCGACCGACTCAACTGCGCTCTCCTCTCGGCTGCAAAACAAAATATATCATTACATTCTGTTATACATCTAAGAGGCAAAATCTTCTCAACTTAGCGTTTCCAATTCCTTAGCTGAGCTGTTTTGGAGACCGGAATGCAGGCAACAGCTTTTCTTTTCTAAACATATGCATTTCAGTTGTCACCTAAGGGCTTTTAGAGACGAGCGACATTATGCCTGTGACAGTTAGCGATCTCTGATCGCCGACCAAAGTCGCTTGTCTGTCTAAGCCCTAAGGATGCCGATGAACGTGCCAAGTCGAGAAAAAATTGTCATAATTATTTAAAAGATATGGCTGTGATTTTGCGACCGTCCGCCTGCTCGACGTCAACATTTTGTGGGAATATAGTTTGTTGGGTCTTTCCTCTTTCCTTTATATCGGCATAGTCTCTATGAAGAAAACCTGACCAACAGACTGACATTACATTATAACAAAGGCCGACTTCTCGGAATAGACTCGCCACGGGCGCCGGCGATCTCACAGAGACTTTATGTAGACATTTACTTTTTTTTAATTTTTCTTGAACGGGCAATCTGTCTTTTATTTCGCTCGTTAAAGCAAAATAAAAAAAGATATGATTGTCCGTTCATAGTTGTTGCATGAGATGTTTGAGCTTAGTCCTTTAGTCCAACATCAACAGGTGGAGATGGAGTGGTTCTATTCTAGGAAGCTCTCCGTGTACCGAAAGAGAAAAAAGTAAATATAATTAACAAAAAAAAAAGTATGATTAAAAAAACACATTCACAACATCAAAAGCAAAAAATAAAACAGATAATAAACGTAAATGTGTAACTTAATGAGATACATATTTAAATAACGTTAGTTATTTGTCATTCTTAAGGTTTAATTTAACTTTATTAAAGTGAAAATTTCTTTAGGCGTTAGGCATTTTTTGAGATGGGAAAAAGCAGCTGAACTTGCGACACTGTTACCGGGACCACCTTGGTCAAGTTTTCACTTCTGTCGGCACTCCCGGAGTGCCACTGTTTTTAGGATTCCGTATCCAAAGGGTGCAAACGGGACCTGTCTATCCGTCTGTCTGTCCGTCCGTCACAGGGCTCTATCTCTTGAACCGTAATAGCTAGACACTTAAATTTTTCACCGATTATGTATTACTGTGGCCGCTATAACAATACTAAAAATAAAAAAAAATAAAAATTAAAGGGGGGTCGTCATACAAGAAACGAGTTATTTCAGGGTTTTTGACTAGATCTTAATAATGGCATTAAATAGATACTTAAAAATTTCACAGATTATGTATTACTATAACCGCTATAACAACAAATACTAAAAATAAAAATAAAGTTAAAAATTAAAGGGGGTCCTCATACAAGAAACGAGTTTGTTCACCGTTAAAAAACATTGTACGGAGGTACGGAACCCTTCACGTACGAGTCCGACTCGCACTTGCCCGTTTATTTATTATTATGATTTTTTAAATCAATGTATGTAAATAACCTACCAATTACGTAAATGAGAAATAAATAAAATGCGTGTTTTGATTAGTATCGATTTTTATATGAGAATTATATTAATTTCATTATTAATATATCAATAATGAAGGAGCATTCGTGATTTTATTAGTATTTTAAATAAACTTCACGCAAACAACATATTATAATACCGTGAAGTGACGTGGCCTCTACACTGTATTCATATCTAGAACATAAAATACGTGTCATAAATGCTTAGTTTTACAATTGTTAAAAATAGTCGGCGATACTAACTAAAAGCGTCGGTCGAAACTTTACAAAAAAAAAGGTTTTTGTAAAGTGGTAAATAACAGTTAACGAAATTGTCAATACAGCCATGTTTGGAAAAGGTTTAAACTAGTCGGCGATGCTAACTAAAAACGTCGGTCGAAACTTCACAAAAAAAGGTTTTTGTAAACTGGTAAATCATAGTTAAAGAAATTGACAATATAGCCTGTTTTGGAAAAGAAAACTAGTCAGCAATACTAACTAAAACGTGATTCGCCTTTGCAAAAACAAAGAGTTTTAAATAAAAAAATTTATAACAGAAATTTAACGTGAAAGATTTGTGGGTATTCGTAAAAGCCTTAACTAGGTGGTAGCACAGAGGCGTTAAGTACAATAATAATTTAACAAGCAAGAGATGCTCTCTGAACTGGACGTTTGTATTTTTTTTTTATATACAGCATTACTTTTTTAACCACCAGCCAAATTTTTGAAGCAAGTTCAGTCCATCATACTGAATGATTAACTAAAAACGAAAAAAAGCTTCGCCTTTCCATACAAATAGCGCTCAGCCAAACGGATTTTGTATGTGAGGACGAAAAATGTTTATCAATTTTCAATAATATATTTTTAATGTAAGTAGTTCAGTGTCAGGGACTGAACTTGCTCCAAATTTGGCTCGTGGATAAAAAGTCACTTTGTATAATATATTCGAGGATAACTGGACCATCTTCAATCGAAAGTTCATTAAATTTAAGGTATCGTAGTAGGCTATCGTTTTTTTTTAAAGTCCGAACATAAGTCGTATCGGTATTAATAGTATGAAAAGATAGTTAATTTGACTACCATTAGTTTGTTTGACTGTTTTGGAACCATTAAACTCCTCAAGCCCAAACAGCCCAATAGGGCCGGTCGAACACAAACAAATCTCAACCTTATTACATTGACATAAAAATATTGGTTCCTTGGCAAAAAAAATTACCTTGGAAGGAAAGGTTGAAGTTCATTAGACCGACGACTCAGTGCTGCCATCTACTTAGGGAATCTACTACGTTAAGCGGAGACTCGTGACGTTGTCAGTTCAGTTCATTTATTCATTACCAAGATACATTGTGTCTGAATTACAATTTTAGAATACAAACATAACTATACATCGTGTTAATGAAAGAACGCAAAACCTCTCAGATGATACCTTAGCCCATGAAACTGAACAACTTTTGTTCAACAACTTTCACGAAATACAAAAAAAATATTCGGATTTTCATACAAATTGACTCGATCAGCTGATCAGTTTGTATGAAAATTTAAATATTTTTTAGTTTCGTGAAAGTTGTTCAGTTACATGGGCTGAGGTACCACCATCTGAGAGGTTTTGCGTTCCTTCATTAACACGATGTTTAATTAAATACAATCTTATATCAGTTCGTCTCTACGTGCCTACAACTCTACCCCCTACGTGCGACAGAAACAGCCGAATCCGTCGACGATCGTCTGTCTCTGTCACTCGAAGGTTTAAGGATAGGAACGGACTGAGTCCGTCAGAAGTGCTCGCTTAACGCAGCTTTTAACCTTCAGAGCACTCCACACGGGCGTTAAGTCGTCGCAACGCATAAATGTTAACGCATTGCCGGCAACACAGGCGCTGCGTTGCTACAACGTAGTCGCAATGATTCCCGCTTCGTCTCGTCTGCAATCAGTCGTGTGTGCGTTGCGTCGATGCAGGTCATCGTGTGTACGCTATGATTTATGATCAGGTCTTTTTTAGTCTCCACTGCAGGAGCAAGACCCTCTCTGTACTGCCAGAGCCATATATTAGCCAGAGCAGTCAGAGGATTTGGCCTACACTCTCCACGCTGGCCAGACAGGTTGGAGAGGTCTCATTGATGTTTATAAGCTTTGTTTAGCTTGTGTTTCCTACGCTATGCTTATTTCTATGTAAAACGACGCAGCGACATCGCTACGACGACGCAACGCTGACGCAACGCGCCGTGTGGACTCACTCTTAGACGTTAAACTAACTACCGACGCGACGTACCTTCCAACCGGTGCAATATAGCGTGCACCAGTCCCTCTTCCTCACTCAATTCCAGTTCCTCTACTAGTGAGCGTGCAAAGGTAGCCAAGGTCAAGGTCAAGATCAAATCAAACAAAACGTATGAACCAAATATAACAAATTGTCTACCTGACTGTGTGAACTTGTGTGAGTATTATATTTGAAAAAGTGATTGATCTAAAGGAAGATGTTTAGGCTTGTAACTACGTCAAGTGGACGCCCGCTACGGGTTAAAGTGAGGTGGGTTCACAATTTGCAATAATGTGCATGTTTTAAAAAAATCACTGTTATTAAACTACTACAAGTAATTCCCAAAAAAATTACATAAAAATCTTAAGGATTTTCTACAGACACCCACAATAGCTAAAACACGATGGAGCATTTTTAGCTTGATAGAAAAAAATCACAAACATGGCTTCCTATCCGTGAACGCAGACAAGTGCGAATTCTTTGCACTCTCTTTTCAATTCTTCTGAATCCTAATTCCCCTGAGTATCTTAGATGTAAATTTAAATTTCTTTCTGACACGCATGATAGGCAACTTCGTTCTACTGATAATCTTCTCCTTTCTGTTCCTCCTCATCGCACAAATTTTATGGCGAACTCTTTTAACTTACAAGCTATACGGCTCTGGAATGCTTTACCCATTGACATCAAAGATATTTCGACAAAATTTTCTTTTAAGAGAAGAGTGCACTCTTTTGGTTAGTATCTTTCTTTATTTTTCACCATCATCATTCATTATTTATTAGTATCTTTCTTTATTTTTCACCATCATCATTCATAATTTATATATATTGTAGGTTTGTATATATTTATTTGTTATATGTATTATAGATAGTCTTATGTACGTATGTAGGTATATTCTATGAGTTATATTTTATATGTATATTATATATTGTGTAGTAGACATATATTATATTATGCACATATTTTAATACTTTATTTTGTATCTAGTTTTGTGCGCCGCAACATGATTTGTTTCTGTTTATCCCTATGGTTGACTGGGAGAGAACGCTTTTAGTGTTAAGTCCGCCAATTGTACCATTTTTTTTTTAATGTGGAACAATAAAGTTTTTTAAATAAATAAATAAATAAATAAACATACCTCTAAATTTGCCTAAATTTGCCTTTATAATACATGCTACTATTTGATACAATCACCTTTTTATATGAAAATTATACCAAAAAATTTATTATCTAAATATCTATCCGTTTTGACTACAAAAAAAAAATTATTAATATAATACAAAAAAATAATAAATAATACACCGTGAAATATTTGTCCAGAGCGAAGAAAGGCCCGGAGCCGTGCTCGACGATATTTCGCAGTGTTTTATTTATATATATTTTTTGTATTATATTTTTATTTTATTTTTGTAGCCAAAACGGATAGATATTTAGATAAAACATATACATTATATATGAGCAGATGTGCCAGTCACGAAAGGTTTTTAAAAGCCGTTTGAAGTGGTGTCAGAAAAGTCAAGATAAATTTAAAATGGACATTTTAGCTACACATAAAGCTTCAAACGATTTTGGTAAATTTTGGAAGGCCACAGGGAAGAGTGGGGCTAAGCCTGGTCTTTCGACATGTGTTGATGGGACAAACGAGCCTGCAAACATTGCTAATATGTTTAGGGATCATTTCAGTGTGCGGTCTCCACTTGGACCCTCGGTCTCGACATTTGATGATATGTCTGAGTGTGTGGGTGAAAAGCAATCGCTTACTTGTTTCAGTGCTAAACAGGTTAGAGAAGTTCTCAAAAAAATGAAGGGAGGTAAATCACCGGGTCACGACGGACTCAGTGTCGAGCATCTGAGACATGCTGGTGTTCACTTGCCGGGGGTACTAGCGATGTTCTTCACAATGTGTATTAGTCACTCTTATCTACCTCATGACTTAATGAAAACAGTTGTTGTACCCATTGTGAAGAACAGAACTGGAGATATTTCTGATAGAGGGAACTATCGGCCTATCTCTTTGGCGACGATTATTGCAAAGGTGCTGGATGGTATGCTTGATACATGTTTACAAAAATACCTAAACTTGCATGATGCCCAGTTTGGTTTTCAGCCTGGGCTTTCTACTGAAAGTGCGATACTAAGTCTTAAGCATACCGTTCAGTACTATACAGACCGTAAGACACCGGTGTACGTCTGTTTCCTTGATTTGTCCAGGGCGTTTGATCTTGTGTCCTATGACGAGCTGTGGACCAAACTGAGGGACAGAGGTGTGCCGGTGGAAGTTCGAAATATTTTTAAATATTGGTACAATGGTCAAACCAACTTCGTGAGGTGGGGCAACTGTTTGTCTGACCCATATGTGTTGGAATGTGGGGTGAGACAGGGTGGGTTGACCTCACCTAAGTTTTTCAACATATATGTAAATGACCTTATTGCTGAGCTAAGCAGCACCCGTGTGGGCTGTAGTATAGGGGGCGTAAGTATAAACAACCTAAGCTACGCAGATGATATGGTGTTGCTGAGCCCAACGGTAGGGGGTCTTAGACAATTATTGGCTATATGTGAGAGATATGCTGCCAAACATGGATTGACATATAATGTGAATAAATGTGAGTACATGGTCTGTAAGGCCGCCGGTAAGTGCCCAGAAGCTATACCTGATATAAAGTTAAACGGGGTGTGCATTAAGCGTGTACATAAGTTTAAATATCTGGGTCATTTCCTTACCGACGACCTTAGAGATGATGTAGACATTGAAAGAGAGCGCAGAGCCCTTTCAGTGAGAGGTAACATGCTAACCCGTAGATTTTCCATGTGTACTGATCAAGTCAAAGTGACACTATTTAAAGCATACTGTCAGACATTTTACACGGGAAATCTGTGGGTTGCACATACCAAAAGAACGCTGGATGTTCTGCGTGTTCAGTACAACATTGTTTTCAGAATGCTGTTGGGGCTGCCTCGCTTCTGTAGCGCATCAGGGATGTTGGCGCACTACCATACTGACAGCTTTCACGCCATTATCCGCAAAAAAACAGCATCCCTGATCAACAGAGTTAGGGGTAGTCAAAGCAGCATCCTGAAAACAGTGGCTAATAATTTGACCTCTCCACTATGGAAATGCCTGGTGAGAAGAATTACATAATAATAAGTTGATATATTTTAAATTTTGTATAGTTGTTCATGTTGTTAATTCAAATATTATAATTGTGTACTTATATGGATTTAAATTATCTGAAATAAAAACTATTATTATTATTATTATTATATTATTATACGAAGGTGATTGTATGAAATAGTAACATGTATTATAAAGGCAAATTTAGAGGTATGTTTGTGATTTTTTTCTATCAAGCCAAAAATGCTCAATCGTGTTTTGGCTATTGTGGGTGTCTGTAGAAAATCCTTAAGATTTTTATGTAAATTTTTTGTGGAATAAACTGTAGTAGTTTAATAACAGTGATTTTTCAAAAACACGCACAGTATTGCAGATTGTGAACCCAGGTCGCCTTAAGTCCGTCTCTGTCACAAACCCTGCGTGCGATAGAGTTAGCTGAAACCGTCGCGGGTCACGTGTCTCCGTCACACATAGGGTTTGTGACATAGACGGACTGAATCCGTCACGAGTCTCCGCTTAACGCAGTTTCAAGCCTTAGTCCAGTGCCCAGTTTTCTACAGCAAATTCAGTTCACAATTATGATTTCTGATTACATGCTACATGCTTCCGAGAAATATTTACTACTAGCTGACCCGGCGAACTTCGTTCCGCCCGTTCCCGTTCCTTTTCCATATTCTTCTTCGTCTAAACGCGTTCCCGGTTGCATTCTCAGCTGTGCTGCTTTGGAGCCCGGGGTGCGCTTTCCCGCTTTTCCTTCTCCAAATATAACATGCATGTCAATGGTCACCCAAGGATGTCAAAGACCTTGCAAAATGGAGAAGAAATAGCCGGAACAGTTTAAATAATTAGGCTTTAGTTTTACGACCGGCCGCCTGCCTGACGTCAACCGTCTTTGGGAATGTATTTGTGCGAAAAGTTTTGCAACCGGCCGCCGCCTGAAGTTGACCCTCCTTGGGAGTGCAATTGTAGAACGAGATGTTTGTGCTTAGTCCTTTAGTCGCCTCTTACGCCATCCACAGGAAGAGATGGAGTGGTCTATTCTAACCCGGAACCACACGGGTGGTTCCTATTCCATATTATCTCACCATAAAAGCCTACCCTGGATTTCCACAAATACTTTAAAACCTAAATCAGGCAAATCGGTCAAGCCGTTCTCGCGTTTGAGTGAGACTAACGAACAAAAATATGACAAATCGCTTCGACAAAAGGTAGGTACTGCCCTGTGCTTTCGTTGTCTCGTCTTGGCGGAGGCACTGCCGTGCCTTCACATAGTTTATTTCGTGTGTGTACGTGGCTAACACTGTTATCAGGTTTTTTAAGCAGCTTAGAGGCATCTAACATAGCTCGACGACTGTCATACAATAACCATGCCTTCCGAAGCACGGGGAAACTCGAGAAATTTTTATGCCACTTTCGGTCACCTATCCAATTGCGGACCACATCTGGGGTTGCTTAACTTGCGAAAGCGCCTCCTTCCCAGATAGTGAAATACAAAAATATAAATTCGGTACCTACTCGAAAAATTATTTAGGGATTTTCAAGGCAAGAGTGAATAGGCATTTTTTGAGTCTGCGTGTTACACCTTAGACCTCATCTTAGCTTCCCATCAGGCTAGATAAAGGTCAAACGCACTCAAATCTCTAATTAAAAAAAATTACGATATTATAGCCTTTTTATGGCATTCTACGAATGTAATTATAAATCATGGACTGATCTTTCTTCAAATGTAATCATAAATCATGGACTGATCTTTCTTCGAATGTAATCATAAATCATGGACTGATCTTTCTTCAAATGTAATCATAAATCATGGACTGATCTTTCTTCAAATGTAATCATAAATCATGGACTGATCTTTCTTCGAATGTAATCATAAATCATGGACTGATCTTTCTTCAAATGTAATCATAAATCATGGACTGATCTTTCTTCGAATGTAATCATAAATCATGGACTGATCTTTCTTCAAATGTAATCATAAATCATGGACTGATCTTTCTTCGAATGTAATCATAAATCATGGACTGATCTTTCTTCAAATGTAATCATAAATCATGGACTGATCTTTCTTCGAATGTAATCATAAATCATGGACTGATCTTTCTTCAAATGTAATCATAAATCATGGACTGATCTTTCTTCGAATGTAATCATAAATCATGGACTGATCTTGCTGTAAAGTAGCTACCGTCACCCAAATGAACAAATGTGAACTAGAAGTGATTTTTGATAGTGAGAAGGTGAAATGTATTATGATCAAAGTGGATATGTAATATCTCTGTCACAAACACTACGTGCGACCAAGGGCAGATCCAGGGGGGGGGGTCATGGGGGTCATGACCAACCTTTTGGGCTGGGTTTGCCACTGCCACTTCACCATTCACAGCTGTGGATGGCGTATGTATACACCTTATATAGGTATACCTAATATAGTTAGGTAGGTATTTTAAGTACAGTACTTAACTACTTACATTGATTATTAAAAACCTACTTTTTACTTGTATCTAATTATTATCAAAATTAAATTATAACTTTTTGTGACTTGACCACGACTATGTGACCCCCCCTGGCGCCAAAGCTGGATCCGCCCTTGCATGCGACAGAGACAGCAGAATCCGTCACGTGCGCCCAAAATCAATGTCAAATAAAGTTTATTATTTTCTTTGTCATAAAAAATGTGAGACAAACCAAGGCTCTGTGTTCTCTACTTGTGTTGACTTTTACCTCATAACCGTTTTTGTGTCAATTTTGAAAAGAATCCTTACCAGCAGCGTTCAAATAAAAATTATTACAATATCTTCGTTAACACAAAGTCATTATTACTGTCAAAATGCTTTAAATGGAATAAGAGATCGTTCAAATGTTACGTAAGCAGAATTTGAGTCATTTTAAACCCCCCTTGTCAGCAAAATTAAGCAACCTCTTATCCTATGCTTACGTAAGCAGGGATATAAGTCAAAGATATTCTAAAAATATTTGCCTGTCTGTCCGTCTGCATGTACGCGCTTATTTCCAAAACTACTAAAAAGGTTTTTCGCTGTTTTTACAAATATATTAAGCTGAGCTTGGAGCAACATTAGGGGTTTGTTTCATTGAAATCTGATGTCAAAGAAAAAGTTATCTTTATTTTTAAATATCACGCGAACGAAGTCGTGGGCAGCTAGTTTATTAATATACACTGAAATTTCAGTGTATTTTATACACATATAAAATACACTGAAAGTGTTTCAATGGTCAATTCAGTTCATGATCCTGAACAACTTTCCCCGAGGATAATATATCGAATCTTATTGATTAAATATTTTTTTGGCGTTCCATCACAGAATACAGTAAGAGTAAACAGAAGGGAATCTCCTAAGGTACGCGCAATATGCGAACGGGGACGCATATTGCGCGTACCTTAGGAGATTCCGGCCTGTGGTTCCATACAAATTGATCAGCTGATCGGTCAACTTATATGGGAGGACAAAAAAAATATTTTTCATATTTTGATATATGTTCCTTGGGGCAAGTTGTTCAGTATGATGAACTGAGTTAACCCTTAAAATAGTTGCAGCATATATTGTTAAGACTCTGTATATAGTAGTTTATACTACAAAATATGTTATGTGTGTGTGTGTTTTTTTCGACACAAAATAAGGACACGTGTGGTTCTTACCTCCTGCCGCTCTGGGGTTCGCCTTCTTCCTCGGCCGCTCTCGACTGAACGCCGAACCGCTTTGCAGCGCTTCCATCAAACTGAAAGAATAACAATACGTTTAAGACATGTATGTAAGTAAGCAACGCGGCGAAAATAGGTAGTTGTTACGTAGATTGGTGTTTCATACTTGTTTGTGTCCCCCGGATATATGCGTATTATATTTTTGTAAAAGTATTGTTTCGGGTGATAAATGTTTTGCTCTACAACTTATTTTATTCGACTGATAAGCATAACACTATAAACTAGGCTCGTAATATTATTTTTTTCCTTTTGGTTCCATTTAATAAAAAATAATAAAGTAATGTTGTCAGTTTTAGCGAAAAGAATATGGATTATTTATATATAAATAAAATTCAATGAATATAAAAATTAAAAAAAAATCAAATCTTATGTCTTGAAAAACTAGGACAGTTTTTCAAAATATCTATACCTTATTGATTTTCAAAAAATCGTGTATATATCAGAGTAGGTTTAAGGGGTGGAAACCGTTATTGCTATTATTTTATAATCAGTCTAGATATCAATTTTTAAACCTAAAAACCGACCCCAACACTAAAAAAAAAAAAAGACTACACAATCGGTCTTGAGGCAATTTCTATAGAGATCAGACTACCTGACAAGTATACCCTTTCAAAAAAAAACAAAAGAATTTCCCACATTGGTCCAGACGTCTTCGAGTAATCGGAAAACATTAAAAAAAAGATTACGACGAATTGAGAACCTCCTGCTTTTTTGAAGTCGGTTGAATACCGTAAAAAAGTTGTACCTGTTCATGACATCCTGCGCTCGCTCTAAACACTACTACTACATTCTCCCCTCTATCTTTTCTATCCATACAATTAAAAAAGAAAGTATCGTAGGCAAGATAAAATGCTGTGTCAGAATTTAAGGGTTTTTTGCGTCGGGGAATCCAAATCTGTAATTTTTTTGGAATCCTAGATGGCGTCTGGATTGAAATTTAACTTAATTCATTCATAATGTCCTACTGGAACATCGAAGGGGTCTGAAATATTGCATGCTGGTGTAAAGCACCCCGCGGAACTAAAACAACCAAATTCGATTCCAAAATGGCCGCCTACACTTTTTTTAATGTGTCCTTTACTGACTGCAGTTTTTTACCCACTTTCTCAGCTGGAAATGTACATCAGCCAACTTTAACAGCTGCACGAAAAACCGCGGGCTGCCTGCAGCCCACGCAACGCCCGAAAAGCTAGTATAATATACTTATATATACCTGTCCATAACACCGTCCTGCGCTCGCTCCATGTCCACGAACTGCTTGTACCGGTGCTGGCGGTCGCGTCTCTCCCGCTCCGCTTGCTCGCGAGCGCTCTTTGCTCGTCGGTTCCGCTCCTCCGTCTCGCGGGCCACTACGTTCTCGTGGTGAGCGGTCTGGCAATAGAAATTGAAGAATTTTGACATAGCTGAAATCTAGGAGTCTATTTTCTTGAATAAGTATTGTCTTAAACTTGAAACTAACACAATTAAACAGATTATTATATAGTAAAAATGATGTAAATCTTTCTAAGAAAACAAAAATAAATCTAAGTGTAATTCTCCAGCCTCCATGGATACTCCAGGGAAATAGGGTATCCAAGCAAAAGGCATGCTTAAGTTTTTTTGTATTTCTATGTGAAATGGGAAAAAAATCTATTGATATGTCGTAGTTGGATGGTATAAACCGCTAATTCACGAAACCTCTAGTTGCTTGGCATTACAGCTCGGTTTTGTAAAACAGCCAAATATCGTTCAGCTGGATTGTCTAAGATTGCGCAACGTGTTACGTTCATTCAAACCGATAACCACGTTTCCAAACGGCTAGCGGTTTTGTGAAACAGTAGCGGTAATCCGCTGTTTGACGAAACCGTTAAACAATCCAACTGAGACACGTGCATGATAAGGATTTGGTGTAGGGTTACCATAATGAAATATAACTGGGTGTCTATTAGAAAACAGATTTTTTCGACATCGAATTATATTTCCCAGACAACTACTCCATGATTTTTATTGCTATAGGTTTGCCCTAAACTAGTAAAATGGATAATAAAACTTTTCTAGCACTCGCCGTTGGTCGCAGTTCTAACCTAACCTAACCTATAGGTTTGTACTAACCTATTAAAATGGATAGAACATTCCTAGCACTCGCCGGCCGCTGCCGCGGCACGCTCGCTTCGCTCGCTCGCCATTGCCACTTCGTAGGCATTCTACATTGTATATAATTTCTTTAGATAGAATTGTTCAATAACTTCTCTAGCCGCATGGATGAATACAAGTCGATTATTCCATCCCGCGTATTAGGGTTCGCTGTTTTACAAAACCGAGCTGTAATGCCAAACAGCTAGAGGTTTAGTGGATTATACCATTCAACTGCGACATATACATAGTAAGATTATAGTGTCATAACACTGGAAACTTTTGTAGGTAACTAAAGTGTAAATTAGTTTTAAGTTGTACTGGAATGTTTAGTGGTTATGGTGAGAAATAAACGTTTATTATTAAGATAAGATTATTATCTTACTATGTATATAAATTTTACTTTACTTTATTGCTCCAACTGGGTATAACGATAATTAAAAGTAAATTAGAAATAGAGTAAGTACAAAGGCTCATCACATAAGCGATTTCTCCAGCCAACCTTTGGGTAATGATAGCACAGTTCGTTCGTCCAAAAGGTGTGTTCGTCGGCGCAGCACAAAGGCCGCGATTTTGAAAGAGCCTATGCCACTTTTGTCGGCGCGTCGACAGTCTACACACAAATAACTTACCGTTCGATATCACAACAAGCCAAAGTATAAAAACTCTGATACCGCGTTGTAACTCGACACCAGCGCCATCTAGTATCAAAGAACGGCAACTTTTAATAACTTACGATGTCAGTCTTGATGTCCGCAAAGAACTAACGGCGACTTCTAGCGTGTATTTATGGGGGTCGAATACGCAGTATTCCGCGAGTTCATTGTAGAGCGCCTCCAGCTAACTGCAATACTTGTATCTCCTGTAAGATGCCCAAAGGGGCCAAGCACTACTATATACCCCCTTTTGAGCCCGGTAGCATCTAAAATAACTTACCCTTCGATATCACAACAAGCCAAAGATTAAAAACTCTGATACCGCGTTGTAACTCGACACCAGCGCCATCTAGTATCAAAGAACGGCAACTTTTAATAACTTACGATAAACGAGTCCTTGAAAGTCTTGATATCCGCGAAGAACTCTTCTAGCGTGTATTTATGGGGGTCGAACACGTAGTATTCCGCGAGTTCGTTGTAGAGCGCCTCCATCTTGCGGTACATCGAGTTGAGGAGGTCGCACTGTTCGCGCGCCTCTTTGGCGAAGGACTGTGGTGCGGTTAAGGACATCAGTATTTCAGGTAGATGCCAAAAAACAGTTCATATAGCTGAACGACAGCGCTTTTAAGTCTGTAACTAGTGTTTCTTTGGCCATGGATCAAATTACAAGAGGATTGACAATCTATAAAGGTTGTCAATCCTAAAAATCGAATTACGCTTCAAAGTATAAACTTTGAAGCGTAATTCGATTTTTAGTTTAAATGTTGTAGCTAGATGGAGCTACTAGTTCGAAAGAAGGTAGTTTCTTAGTGGTGCCGCTTAATTATTCTGTTTATCAACATAATTAGCAGTTATATTTATTGATTCATGTTTGATTGATTGTTTATTTGCTTGCATGTATTAATATTCTCTGTAGTGTCGTGTACAGTCTTCTGTAGGATTTCAGAATAATATTGGTCTTAGATATAAGTACTATAAATGAAGTAGTTCTGTTATCTGTGATTGTACCTTAATAAATAAAATAAAATAAAATAAAAAAATTCGGAAAGATGGCGGTATAAGCGTTAATTTTCTGCGAACAAACAAGCGCCATCTCTGATTGTTCGTGGATACCGTCAGCCTAAGTACCCCGCATGCTTTGTATGGCTAGCGGGCGAGATAGTTAATAATAAAATTTTTGAAATAATATAGGATTTTGGCTTTCAAGCAGAATACGGTTTTTTGTATGGGGTTATCAGTCCTCTTGTAGTTGTCCGATGACCACAAGTGGCATAGAAAAAAAAAATATTCCCACTCTACGTGAGGTCGGGATAGCATGTGAGTCTTTTCCATTAATGCATTTGTCATTGTATTTTTTTTTATTTATTAACAAAGGATGATGAGAAAAAGCGCGCCCACCATCCAACAGATTTGAAATAAGTGTCATTTGAAGCGTCTAGTAGGAATATTTTATTACTATGGCGACGTACTTCAAATACGTGGGGTTTATAATATATTGCTTTTTTAATTTATAATTTTTGTTTGGGGATGAATGATTTTTGTTTAAAAACAGATTTTTGGATAAAAGATATTTTTTTATATAAATAAACCCAATAGTTTTTGCAACTAACACAGGTACTTCAGGCTTTTTTGGGTTCCAATGAAGAAAATGACACGAATCCCATGAGTGTTGTAGGGTGGGGCCGGGGTTCATACAAAGTCCCCCATGGTCCTTTTGATACAAGGCCCGTTTAGTTGTAGCTACGCCCCTGGTTATAAAGGATACGTTCATGGCCTCGTGGAACAGGTCGTCCGCGCACTGCGGCACGCGCGAGTTGTTGAGGTCGGTCTCCAGCGCGCGGATGTCGCTGTCCATCTTCTTCAGCGACTTCTGCAGATTCTCCATCGACACGCGCGCAGCCCTGAGGGTAACAAATACGCTATTTTGCAACAAGTCAAATCAGAATTTTCTTAACGTCAAAAACCAACATTTTCTATGGGATTTGTATGAAATATCGATTTATGACGTCATAGTTCCTAGGAGTCAAATAGCGCTCTTAATATCCGTTTTTCTGCATTAATAAATCTAAAATCACGTTCAAAGTGGCATTATTTTGTAACGTTTTATTCTATTAACAGTACCAAATAATTTATTTTTGACCCACCAAAATACCCTATTGTAGGTTATACATGGCTAGTAGCCGTGTGGCTTGCTGCCTATAAATAGGACCACTCCATCTCTTCCTGTAAATTTGGTGGATGAGAGAAGACAGTAAGAGAATAAGACACAAGCAGCTGGTACATTGTTTTTAGGGTTCCGTACCCAAAGGGTGCAAACGGGACCCTATTACTGAGACTCCGCTGTCTGTCCGTCTGTCACAAGGCTCTATTTCCTAAACCGTAATAGCTAGACACTTGAAATTTTCACCGATTATGTTTTACTGTAGCCGCTATAACAACAAAAACTAAAAATAAAAAAAAGTTTAAAGGGGGTCGTCATGAAACGTGTTTCTTCAGCGTTTTAAAACATTGTACGGAGGTACGGAATCCTTCATGTACGAGTCCAACTCGCACTTGCCCATTTATTTCTTTTCTCCCAGACCAGAAGAGAAGAAAGAGAGGGAAGATAACCAATACATACCGGTCTATATGCGGCATCTCCTCGGCGAACGTCAACACGTCGGGGAACTTATTCTCTATGGTTTCCACGAGGTAGTGCAGCAACGTCTGCTTGTTTTCCAGATCTTTCGTCGCCGTTAGCTGAAACAATAAAATTATCAACATTTTAGTGTTTAATTATTAAAAATGGAGTCACTCCTTGTGTACATAAATAAATCACACTGTTTGATACACATGGGTAATCTTGACTCCGAGGAGTGTTCCGGCTCACTGAATCTTACTTCGCATCCGGTACTGACTCATCTTAATGATTCCTACTCCCTTAACGGCTCCAGCTCCGAGGTCCGCTAAATTTTGCTTTTGAATCTACAGAATACAGACGTCCTTTCTGGTAGCGGTTTCAATACAGAATAATATTGACTCCCGACTCCCGATTCCTCCCGAGACGCGGTGGAGCCGAAACGCGGCTCGCGAACTTGGAACCAAGATCTGTGCGGACTCAATAACTCGCGGGAGCCGATAACTATTACCGGGATTCAGTACGGGTATCGGCTCCTATTGAAGAATCGGCTCATTTAAATATTTGAATCCGGAGTTACCCATGTCTACTGTTTGAGCTAGCCCCAAACTAATTTTAAACTTTTATTATGGGACACTAATTCAACGATAGTTGACCATAGTTGACATGGACCGACCCCTCCCCGAAAAATTGGACTAGGTACGCCTATGGGTCAAACAACCAAGAATGCTCAAGAGCGTGCGAAGTTGCGAAGTGAAGGAAAGCGGATCCCGGGCTTCACAGCATTACAGCTGAAGATGTAACCGGTAATACGCTGAGAGAGACTTCTTGCGTACAAAGAGTTCCTTTCTTGACTACAAGACTTGACATAAAAATTAATAATTTATAGAATTCCTAAGTAGAACCAAATCATAAATCGCAAAGTGAATCTGTGAAATACAATTATTTTTATCATACAAAGTAGAAGGGACATACCCGTAATAAATCGAACCACAGGCTATACTAGATGACTAAAGTATAATGAAATTAAAATAACAGTCAACAAACTAAAAAAGAATTCGACATTCCCATACAAATCGCCCGGGCGGCTGCACACGCCCACATTTCCATACAATTTTTGTATGGAAATGTCGAAAATTATTTTTGTTTCTTGGCTGTTATTTTAATTTAATTATACTAAAATGGTCTAGTATAGACCGTGGTTTGATTTATTACGGGTATGTCCCTTCCACGTTGTATTTTGGTGGTTGTATCAACGCTGTGTTAGGTACCAGCGCAAGTTTAGGCAAATATGCATCCGATTATCCGACCACTGGTTATAATGTATAAAATAAAATAAAAATGTTGGTCAGCTTTGCCTACCTTAGTGAGAAAACTGATCTCGAAGCCGTACGCGCCAGCGTTGTTCGACCCGGTGTTCATGTAGTTTCCCAACAGCAGTAAAAGCTCTAATATTTTGGCGAACTTGCTGCTCGACTTCACTTCTTCGCACGCCGCTGTGCCCGATACTATATCCTGAAACAATACAATATGTTTATAGGAACTTCAAACACTTCTTCGTCTAAGCGCATTCCTGGTTGCATCCTCAGCTGTGCTGCTTCGGAGCCCGGGGTGCGCTTTCCCGCTTTTTCTTCTGCAAATATAACATGCATGTCAATGGTCACCCAAGGATGCCAAACACTTGCCAAGTGGAAAAGAAAATGCCGGAACAGTTAAAATGATTTGGCTGTAATTTTACGACCGGCCGCCTGCCTGACGTCAACCCTCTTTGTGAATGTATTTGTGTGAAAAGTTTTACAACCAGCCGCCGTCCGACGTAAACCCTCCTTGGGAATGAAATTGTAGCACGAGATGTTTGTGCTTAATCCTTTAGTCGCCTCTTACGACATCCACAGGAAGAGATGGAGTGGTCCTATTCTAACCCGGAACCACACGGGTGCTACTGGCTCGTTTTCATTGGTAGATATAGCGTGCGGGGGTCCCCTGTATGCGGGTGAACAACCAATTAAAGCCACAAGTCAACACAGTGGTCGTTACGCCGTCTGCGGATATTCCCCGCATGCTGTAATTCAGATACAAATACATTGTCACGTTTTCATCCCTAACGGGGTAGACAGGGGGAAAAAATCCCTCACTGGGATAAGCCCGCCATCGCACATTTGTAAATTATAATGCATATTTTTAGTTTTTTTTTATTATTTATTTTATTTATTCAAGTACACTTGGAAATTTACAAACATACACATAAAAAATAAGGAAAACATAGTACTTAGGTGCTACTTATTTCTAAAGAAATTTCATCCAGTAGACCCGCGAGAAGAAATGGGAAAAAAGAGGTAATTGGCGTGTACCTACAATACAATACGAAATAAATAAATAGGCAAGATACATACCTACATAAACTTTTTTTTGTAATTTGCTTGTAATTAAATGTGCAATAAAGAGTTTAAACAAACAAACAAACAAACAGTGCCCAGGGCTGTAAGTCCCAAAGGCCACTTTTAGCGTGATGGTGGGCGTTAAGATAGAAAAACAGAATCAAAATAGTGATGGGTGGCTAGCCGCATCGCCTTTTAACGTGATTCAGATTCTCACCTATTCCTTTGATATCGGCTTTTACGATCTGCGCGGGAAAAGAAGCAGCTGATAAAACGCAAGTTTTTTTTTTCACTTAGACCACATTGGAAGAAATTCGACTGTTCATTTGCAATTCGACTGTTCATTGCTGCAATTCGACTGTTCATTGCTGCAATTCGACTGTTCATTGCTGCAATTCGACTGTTAATTGCTGGAATTGGACTGTTCATTGCTGGAATTCGACTGTTCATTGCTGGAATTCGACTGTTCATTGCTTGAATTCGACTGTTCATTGATGCAATTCGACTGTTCATTACTCTTTCGACTAGTGAAAACGACTTCCCACGTGCATAACAGAAATCTCCCGCACCCCGATTGCAAGCCAAAACGACTAACGAAAATGAGCCACTGGGCGTTCACTACGCTGAATTTAAGATGCTGATTTTTTAAACATTACCTGTTTGGCAACTATCAGTCAAAATATAATCATTCAAAAACATAATTAAAGTTTTTAACAAAAATAAAACCGACTTAATTTTTTTCTGAAGTTTCTTCCATATCCAGTTCCTAATCATATATTCACCAAATATATGGGATTATTGATATGGGACCAACAAGGTCTTTCAAATAAAACAAGAATTATAAAAATCTGTTTACAATTGGCGAAAATATCGCGTAACAAATATACAGAAAAAACCAACTTACAGTCGAATTGATAACCTCCTCTTTTTTTTAAGTAGGTTAAAAGAGTCAACTCACCGGTTTAACTTCAGCTATAATTTCCCGGTAGTGCTCCCTGAACGCTAAACTCCTTAACCGTGGCAACAAACGTTTGACATCGGCCACAGTGACGGCAAACTGTTCCGCTTCTGTTAACTCTGATACGTTGCATTTCAGTTCGGCTAGTTTCTTCAGTTGGTCCGCTGGAGGGAGGTACTGTGGACAAAACGGTGCACGTGAGAAATCATGAGAAATATGTAAGCGATCAGCAGTGATCGGATAATCGGGCGCTTATTTACCTAAACTTCACGCTGGTACCTAACACAGCGTTGATACAACCACTAACATATATTAAAAATAATTGTATTTCACAGATTCATTTTGCGATTTATGGTTTACATATAGTATAATTGCATTGCCACGTATTAGCCTTGCACAGTATTTTAAAGAACGTTATAAGTTACCCTCTCCAAAATACAGTGCAAGGCTAATACGTGGCTATACAACTATACTACCTATATGTAAACTATAAAACGCAAAAATGAATCTGTGAAATACAATTACTTTTACTATATGTTGGTGGTTGTATCAACGCTGTGTCAGGTACCAGCGTGAAGTTTAGGTAAATAAGCGCCCGATTATCCGACCACTGGTTATATAAGTAATAATATAATGTTGTTATTTATATGTTACTTTCACCATCATTATTAATTATTGTTATATGTGTGTAGTAATATTGTATGTATAATATATGTTTATGTATCTTTAATATTAATCAGGTATATATTACATAAGAAGTATATGTTTATTTGATTGTATATTGTGTGTAAATTGATTTATTTTTGCATCGCAACAAATTATCTGTTTATCCCTATGGTGGACTGGCAGAGAACGCTTTTAGCGTAAGGTCCGCCAATATGCTAGATAACAATAAGTCAAGTCAGTTTTTTTTTTCTAAACGTCAAACCAAACATTTTCCATGGGATGTGTATGAAATACAAAAACGCGACGTCATAGATATTTTGAGTCAAATAGCGCCCCTATTATCAGTTTTTTCTGCATTAAAAAATCTAAAATGATGTTGAAAATGGATATGAAAGTAACACTATTTTGTGATGTTTTATTCTCATAACAGTACCAAATAATTTATTTTTGATCCAGTCATCTACCCAATTGTGTACAATTGTTATTGTGGAACAATAAAGTTTCAATAAATAAATAATATTTTGTAGCGTAAACGACAAGACAAGAGAAAGCTTTTTAGTTAAAGAAGAAGTGTAAACAACTTGTACGCCACTATACAAGAACTAGTGACACAATAGTGAAGACACGGAAATAGTCTGAAATCTCGATATCAGTGTTCGTTTTGCGATTAGTTTCATATACAGTATCTAACAAAATATACTTAACTATTTTAAGGCTGATTTCAATCTATGATACTGAACGACTTGATATATAAAATAATTTTTGACCTCCATACAAAGTGAACGAGCAGCTGATCCGAGTTTGTATGGAGAGCAAACTTTTTTTTTGATTTATCGATAAATTTTTCTTAGGGAAAGTTGTTCAGTATCATGGACTAAATCAACTTTTAATAATAGTTTCAGCATCGAAATATAATTCTCTAGGAACCTAACGCTCCTACATTCACCGCTTTGATTCTGATTCCATTTACGCAAACAAACGAACAGTAATTACAACGAAACACTCAAACGCACACATAGACAAAGATGCATGCGATTGGTCGCGACAAGGTCACGCGTCGACGTCGGTATGGTGGGGCAGCCAACGCAACCAGCGGTGAGATACAACGCGCGGATAGTACCTATTATGCAGTACGCTACGCTAAAATAAATAACCTTGTTTACGTGTTACTTTTCTTTTAAATAACTAATTTTCATGACTGTATGGCTTCTACACCACTTCACGGCACATGACGGCATTTTTAATGAATCGATTATCGCAAAAACACAGCAATATCCTCAAAGGAAACTTCTTGCGACGCAACCACACGACTCGAGTGTCACGGCGAACTGTCGCGCCGCGCTGTTCATATTTTAAGCCCCGCCCGCCGCGGTACATATCGCGTGGAATGATTTTTCGGGATTACTTACGATTCTAGAGAATTATTGTTAGAGTTGTATAGAGTTTCAGTATATTTTGTTAGAGCGGCTCCCTGGCAGCATTAGCTCGAAAAAATATAAATTAAAAGACAACAACGGTCCACACTGAGACAGCTTCGAGAAATTATGAGAAACTTACTTGTTTTATTTAAGTAAATATAAAAAAAAATATTTTTACGGCGTCTTGTTAGTAGGTAGAGCTGTGATTAAAACGAGAATAGTTATAAAACTTTAGGGAAACCATGAGAAACCTACTTGTGTTAATAAATCCAGTACATCGTCAGTCAACAGTTGTGTATCGAAGTGTATTATTCATGTTCGTATATGAGAACACATATGTTTCAGTAATACGCCAAAGATTATAGTAATACTTTGCAAGAAACCATGAGAAACATACCTTTACAAGTACACTAACACATTGACATAATACGTGTCTGTGGTATCGTTGTTGTTGACGACCTCCGTGGTGTAATGGTCAACACGCTAGTCCGCCAATCCGGAGGTTCTGGGTTCGATCCCCAGCCAGGGCAAGTTGGAAAATGGCCTTTTTCAAATTGTCCTGGGTCTTGGGTGTTTATCTATATATGTATTTATTATAAAATATAGTATCGTTGAGTTAGTATCCCATAACACAAGTTTAAAAAAAAAACTTACTTTGGGGCTAGCTCAATCAGTGTGATTTGTCCTTATATATTTATTTATTTATTTATTTATTTATTTATTTATACACGTATTCGATGTGTTAATGTGCCATATGATTGAACGATCCGCCAAGGAAAATGGAAACTGTAGCATATGTTTTAGCTATACGGTGAAAAATGTGAGAAACCTCTGAGAAACCATGAGAAACTCACCTGTATAAGTAGATCTAAAACGTTGGCAGTCAACACTTGTGTATCACAGCGTAATATACACGTTCTTATATGAGAATAAGACATATGTTTGAGCGATCCCCCGAGGAGGATGGAGAGACTTTGCGCCGCTTTGCCGTCCAGGACTTTGAGGTCTTTGACTTTCTTTAGGGTTGGCACTCTGGAAAAAATCATGATAACATTAGTATAGTATCTGTTGACTGAGAGAGATTTATAGAATATTTAAAGCTTACAATTTTGATCACTTACACACGCGCAAAAAGAAAACAACAAATAATTTATTTGCATAAAATCTTGAGGTATCGTCATTATTAATTATATTGTCATTAATCATATACAAGGTGACTTTTTATCCACCAGCAAAATTTTTGGAGCAAGTTCAGTCCATACTTTGTTTTGATAAAAAAAAACTCGAATTCTAATGTCATTTAAGAAATTCACTATTTATGATTAAGTAATTAAGCCCTAACTAATGAAGCAAAGGACAGTATTTAATCAAATAGCAACTTTATTCGAACAATTTAAGGTTCAGTTTCATATTTTCTTACTTATCGACAGCATCTTCGTTCTTCTTAGCGACGGGTTTACTCGAGAACTTCATCGCTAAGCCGCTCAGGATATCCGGAGACGCGAGTTTGTCCTCTTGTACCTGAGACAAAACATTTGACTGTCGTTATCGAGTATTTTTGAACTAACATTGGTCCAAATTTGGTATTATTTTTTTATTTTATTTATTGGTATCAAATTTTCGAGCTGACTAAAAGGCATCTGACGTAGCTTAATGACTGTCATATAGTGACAACAATCATTATTACGAGTACACACTAGCAGGCCTGTGTCACTCCCCGTTTAGGTATCGAAAATGTACATACATTATTAGTATGCGCGCTGGCGGCCCCTCCGGGTGGTAAATTCAGTTATACGAATCGTTTGTCCAGAATAATAAGAATGAAATTGGCTTGCAATGGATGTCTAGGTATTTATACGAAAAGGTGCTGAGTTCTGACGTGAGCTAAATTAAACCATATCGCTAGCCACATTGAATAGATATTTCTTTGAATTTCTTTGCTGAGTGAGACTTCTGTACGTTAGTATTATTTATTCTGTGACACTAGTAAACTAGTGTGCAGGTTTCCTCAAGATGCTTTCCTTCACCGGAAGCAAGTGGTGGGAGTTGGACATGACCGTACATGAGTACAAGTCGCGCCTAGTGAGTACCGAAGTTATGCCTCACAGACAAAACTTTATTGCCTACTCGTAAAAGACTAGTGTCCTTCACTATTTATCATTAAATATATATATATATATATATCTTTGAAATACCACCCACCATCTTGTTTCTCATATATCCTCCATAAACAAAGGGCAGTTGGACGCCAACAGGTGGCCGGTTGTAAAACTATAGCCAAATTGATTTAAAAAAAAACCGTACGCCGATTTCCGAAGCGGCAGAACTGAATATAAGCAAGTAAATAAAATATGCTAAGAGAAACTCCTTCATCAGGTAGTCAAATAAAATTACCTTAACCCAGAAGGCCTTTTCCGACATCTTCGCCGGGATAATGGTCTTCCAGTTCGCCCTCTTGAGCGGGCCTTCCACCTCCCACTTCTTTTTAGGCTTGAGACCGTGAGGCAGGATATCTGGTTGGGGCTAAAAAGATAAAAAAAAAACATATTTTTTTTTATATTCGAATATTATATTCTGTAAATTGGATTTGACACTCGTTCGCAAGCTTTACATGTTATATATATTGTGATAACATTGTATAAGGCATAATATCTTTGCAAAACTGACAAAGCCATTCAGGCGCGTAGGCGATCGACACTGTGCAAATGAGTTTCTTTCGGCGTTTCTTCTCAGCAGTGGTCGTTGCAAACCGCTAGTATCGGTAGCTTTTAAGTGATATATTTAGCCTACATTGAATTTTTTTTTTTTACTTTTGACTCATTTTGAATATACCTAATTTTAATATTTTTAGGGTTTCGTACCCAAAGGGTGCAAACGGGACCCTATTACTGAGACTCCGTTGTCTGTCCGTCTGTCTGTCTGTCACAGGGCTCTATCTCTTGAACCGTAATAGCTAGACACTTGAAATTTTTACCGATTATGTATTACTGTGGCCGCTATAACAAAAAATATTGAAAATAAAAAAAAGTTAAAAATTTAAGGGGGTCGTCATACGAAAAACGTGTTTTTTCAGTGTTTTTAACTAGATCTTTATAATGGCATTAACGAGATACTTGACATTTTCACAGATTATGTATTACTATGGCCACCATAACAACAAATACTAAAAATAAAAAAAGTTAAAAATTAAAGGGGGTCGTCATACAAAAAACGAGTATTTTTAAGCGTTAAAAAACATTGTACGGAGGTACGGAACCCTTTATGTCGAGTCCGACTCGCACTTGCCCGTTTATTCCATCTTTATCAAGGCCTTTGGGTCTTGCAACCCTGGGCACTGTCTACCCCGTTAGGGATGAAAACGTGACAATGTATTTGTATCTGAATTACAGCATGCGGGGAATATCCGCAGACGGCGTAACGCCCACTGTGTTGACTTGTGGCTTTAATTGGTTGTTCACCCGCATACGGGGGACCCCCGCACGCTGTATACTGAGTTATCCACCAATGAAAATGAGCCAGTAGCACCCGCGTGGTTCCGGGTAAGAATAGGACCACTCCATCTTGTACGAGTCCGACTCGCACTTGCTCGTTTTTTTTTATTCGGGCAAGGAAATAATAGTAAACAAATTAATTAAAAATACAAGAAAACTAGCTAAAACTAAACTTGACGATTAACCTACTTTTAAATAAAAAAAATTACTGCTGTTCAAAAAAAATATAGCTCATTTATTTATTTATTTAAATTTATTACAAATGTGATAGGCGGACTCGTTGCCTGTTAACATGATTCGCATCATCGATCCGCTGCGGGGGATGAGAAGCAGCTGGTACATTGTACATTTTTCTTTTTTCCCAGACCAGAAGCCGAAAGCATGGGAACCTGCCCAGCACAATGATTTATTCGGAATGCCTTTGGTCCAGCAGTGGACCGATATACGCTAAAAAGAAATGAAGGAAAAGTAGTGTATAATCACAAATAACTCACCATTCTTGGCATCATAGGTCCTCCCATCATAGGCGGCGGTGGGGGCCCACCCATGCCAGGCATCGGGGGCGGCGGGGGGCCCCCCATGCCCGGCATCGGAGGGGGTGGGGGGCCGCCCATCCCGCCCGGCATCGGAGGAGGGGGGGGGAGGGGGAGGACCACCACCTGCTTCGAAAAAAAAACACTCAATTTCAAATTCTCTCCAGGACAATTAATATCAATAATTTTATTAAGTGACTATTTTAACGAATTTACGTATTATTTGAAATATCTACAAATGGATATGCGAGTAAGGGTTTCTGCATACATAAGCGGGTCGGCATTTTCAGTTCGGCAGTATATGTCGAACAACAAAGTTGACCCAAAGCAATTATATCGGCTTTTTCGCCGAACATTCATCTACATATTTTCGATTTTACTGCCAGGCGCTGCTGTGCCGATGAATGCTGGCCCGCTTATGTGTATAGCAACCCTGAATTGCATAGTGCAGGAATCATATTTTGAAAACGCGGAGTCAACATACACGACGAATGAATTTTGCGCCGTTTAAAAAAGTCAGGATCAGGACGGTCATAAAACTAAGCCAAATCGTCTCAACTGTTCCGGCTATTTCTACTCCAGTTCCAGTATTTGGCATCATTGGGTGACCATTGACATGCATGTTATATGTTAATTATAATTATTGTATATAAGTATATTTATTATATTGACCACCCCGCACTACCTAATTTCCCATATTTTTTTTCTATCTAAACGAGGTTGCCTGAAAGAAATTGCTTAGCGATAAAGCCGCCTTTTGCGCATTTCCTAGTTTTTAAGATAATTATGTCCTATTTTTCACTTTTGTGTAATAAAGAGTATTGTATATTTGGAGAAAGGGCGGGTAAGCACATCCCGGGCTCCGAAGCAGCACAGCTAAGGATGCAACCGGGATCGCGCTAAGATGAAGAATAATGTCACTTACCTCCTGGCATAGGCGGGGGTGGGGGCGGGGGCGGACCTCCTATAACCACAACCGGTGAGTCACACACATGCGAATAGTCAAAGAAAAAACAAATAAATATATCCATCCATGCTAATTATTTAAACAAAACAGAAGATAACTTCTAAAAAAATATCTAAAAAGAAAAAAAAATGTAAAGGAAGGAATACGCATGATGACTGAAAAAATATTTTTGGCCCATCGGTTAGATTATTAAAAAATAATGTACACGTATTTTTTCTTTTCTCTAAGAAACGATAAATGACGAAGATACAGCGCATTTAAATATCGCATGACGATGACGTCACCATCACCCAAGCATGAGCTTTCGTACGATTTTTACACATCGGTGACGTCACAAGCCCCCACTCTGGAACTTTGATACTCTGTGTCTTTGTGAATTTTTACTCTTTTGATAAACTGAAAAAATATAGGTTCATTATTTTTGGATAATCTACAAAACGAACTAATTAGAAAAATACTTTTCTGACCCAGTCATCATCCCTATTACTATAATTGTGGTGTAAGTGTTCATGCTTTTAAAATACGGGGTGTCTTTTTAATCACTTCCCAAAATTTCGGAGCAGGTTCAATCTATGATATTGCTACTTTCGGGGAGGGAGAACTTTTATTATGAATTTTCAGATGTTTTTATAGACAGTAGTTTAGTATCAAGGACTTGCTCCAAATATTTGACTGGTGGTTAAAAAGACACTATATATAAGTGACGAGAAATATGAGAATTCTTGAGAATTTTAAATTGTAACAGTAAAACATGATAGTGATTAAGATAACTGGGAAGTACAAGAATATGATCAAACTGTGAAAAACCTGAAAACTATAAATAATTGTGAAAAACCTAAGACATTAGAAAGAAACATGACAATGTAAGAGACGTGTAATGAGTAGTGCCATAAACATTTGCGAGAAATAAGTACAAATGGCGAGAAACAGGCGAAAGTCAGGTGAGAATTGTGTGAGAAACATGTAACTGGTAGTGAGAAACGGATGAGAAACATGTGAGAAATAAGAATAAGAGTGATCACCTCCAGGCATTGGCGGCGGTGGTGGCGGAGGCGGGCCTCCTGGACTTCCTATCGCCTGGAACAAAAATTTACATTTCATTTTTACTCAAACAATTTGACACCCTATAACTTGGGCTATAGTGGCGAAATTCTTTAGTTACATCATAGCAATGTTTTAAAGTAATCCTAAACCTGCCAACCTAATTTCAATCTAATGACATTAGCTATAGCGGCTATATTCCCTTGCGACATTCCACCAGGTCCTGTATTCGTACCCGCATCCTTCAATCTCTCCTAATCTCCGCTAATTCACTTGTTGGCAGACTAACTCCTACCCTATTATCTTAGCCATAATGAGGACATTCCAAAGAAAAATTCCTACCAAATCTTTGAACGTGACACACTAATTTCTATGTTATTACCTTGGCAATAGCGGCTATATTCCCTTGCGACACACCACCAGGTCCCGTGTTTGTGCCAGCGTTCTTCAATCTCTCTTCTAAATGGGCTGCTCTGGCCTCTGCCTCTTGCCTCGCCGCTATAGCCGCTTCTAACTTGCCGTTTAACTCTTCTACTCTTCTTTCTTCTTCTGCTCTTGATTTTTCTAGAAAGAGCGGTGAAAATGAGAAAATTTAACGACATGTCGAATTGAAAAGTGTACAGTTTTTAGTTATAAGTACACCATCACGTCTTTATCCCTAACGGGGCAGATGGTATCAGAGTTCTGGTTGCAACTTGTCATATATACAACTTCCGACAATACACCTGTGGAGCCGCGGTTCCCCGCAACCCCACGCCTGGGGAAGATCCTCCCAACGTGGCGGTCGAGCATACCACCTCGCTCCCGCTACACGTCCATGCTCTGGAGTTGGTAACCAAATATTTCTAATAGATTTCCTTAAATTAATTAGCGAATATTAGTACAGCACGATCTTAGCGTGGCGGAAGTAGGTCAGAGACCGATATGTCACTTTGACATTTGACATTTCCTTTTTAATTTTAAGTGTTGGCATAGACAATTATGAGTTTCTATAAGATGACAGATTCTTACCTATAAGTCCGTCGATCAGTGGCTGCACATCGATGTTGAACCTTTGCGTCGCTCTAAAATCGGGGTCGTAGCCATTTTTGTGTAAAACTATCTGCGTGATGCATTCTTCTATTAGTTTGTAGTACGCTGGTCTGAAATATTTAAAAAAAATGATTTATTTTTTTTCCTAGCCTGTTGGTGTTATGTCCCACTGCTGAGCAAAGGCCTCCCCCTTCCTCTTCCACTCGTCTCTATTCTCTGCTATCTCTAAAAAAATGATAATTTTTTTTTTTTTTTTTGATGTTTTTTTATTCTTTAACTTTGCCGTGACTATCTGACGTATTAAATAAACCGGGCCAGTCGGACTCGTACATGAAGGGTTCCGTAACTCCGTACAATGTTTTAAAACGCTGAAAAAAAAACACGTTTCTTTTTTGACGACCCTTAAATTTTTAACTTTATCTTATTTTTAGTATTGTTGTTATAGCGGCCACAGTTTTACATGATCGTGGAGAATTTCAAGTGTCTAGCTATTACGGCTCAAGAGATAGAGCCCTGAGACAGATGGACAGACAGCGGAGTTTCAGTAATAGGGTCCCGTTTGCACCCTTTGGGTACGGAACCCTAAAAAAAAAGTCATATGACAATCAAGCGCCCATGGCCGCAAGACCCATAGGCCACTTTTAGCGTGATGGTGGGCGAAGTGGAAAAAGGAATCAAAATAGTGATGGGTTGCTATTGCTAGCCGCATCGCCTATTAACATGATTAGCATTTTTCACCCATTCCTTCGATCAACTTCTACGATCTACGCGGAAACAGAAGCAGCTGGTACATTCTTAGTTCTTTTTTCTCTTATACCAACATGGAAGATATGTAATAAAATAATCATTTACCGTATTAGTTCGTCGTCCCTTATGAATAACAAGTGTTGCAATATCGATAGCAAGTACGGCTCCGCTGGCGTATCGAGAACCAAGTTCTTCACCAGCTCGAAACATTCATTGGCATCGTTGAAGTCCACTCTGTAATATATAAAAAAAATAAGAACCGACTTCATCTTTGAGGATTTTCCTCCATATCTTAAAAGTTCTTCATCATATCTTCACCAAATAAATATGGGACCAACTTGGTAGTAAAGTCTTTCAAATAAAAAAAGATTCATCAAAATCGGTTCACAATCGGCGAAGATATCGCGATAGATATAAAACATACAGGTCGAATTGATAACCCCCTTTTTTTAAATCGGTTAAAGTATGTAAAATCGCGTCAAAAAATTTGTTGCGGAGCTGCTAGAAGAAGAATATTCTAGAAGTATGTTCTAGAACAATGTGACATGCGGACGGTTAAACGTATTAACCATACTATTTATTTCAAAAAGACAGCTTTTTAAAATGAAAGCAACGATGTCGTCAAACTTACCTGACGTCGTCAAACCTCGCTAAGAACTCGTCATGGTCGGCGGCAGCGTGTGTGTCAAACACGTTCATTTGGATCTGACGGGCCCTTTCTGCGCTTGCTCGCAATTCATCTATAATTAGGAAAAACATAATTAAGCAAACATGAACGACATTCTCAAAACATGCACAATACATTAGAATTGGATACTTGAATATTTTTTTTGTTGATCTTATCAACAAGTTTATTTGCTAGGCAAAATAAAAAAAATATATATTATTATTAAGACATATTCTAAATATATGATAATAAAGATATTTTGAATTTGAATTAAATTACCAATTTTATTGCTGTTTTCAGAAAACGATTTCTTTTTAGTGGTAATTGTTATTATACTGATTTCAAACCTTACCAATTAGATCACAGAGTCCAGTTCTCATGAATTCACTCCGTAGATGCATCCTGAATTCCAACTCTTCCGGTTCCGTGATTATTGCGTTCATGAGTTGCATGCAGCCATTCTGAAAAAACACATTTAATACATTTACACTCGCGTACGAGTTGCGAGCACGAGACGAAGCACGAGGCGAGGTACGAGGCGAGAGTGTAAATGTAGTATTACGAGGTCCTTTGACTCGTGACCAAAAATCTGCGGACGCGAGCGTTGCGAGTCACGAGACGAGGCGCGAGGCGAGCCGCGAGCGTCTATTCACATTCGTCTCGTGGCTCGCCTAGCGCCTCGTCTCGCCACTCGTACGCGAGTGCAAATGAGCTATTACTGTTTTATTTCTCCGTCTCAAGAGCTCTATGGCCCAACTCTCTCTCTCTCTCTATTTTATCGAGTCTGCTAAAAGCGGTGGTGAGCGGTTCAGGCACTGGCTGTGCGACTGTGAGTCACGAGTTCGATCCTCACTAGGCGCGACTTGTACCTCTGAGCAGGGACCGGAATACCGATTTTTATTTCAGTACACGAATATTGATACATTGGAATACCGATATTTTTTTAAATAGTACCCAAAATTCTTTTCGCGTTTTGAACTCCGCTACTCGTCGTCCCACACGAAACTCAACTGCGAATCGTAGTTAAATTTCGTGCGGACGACAACAACGGTATCAATACAGATGTAACGGTATCAATCCATAATGTATCAGTATTCGTGTACTGAAATAAAATATCAGTATTTACGAGTATTTTTTTTTTATTTATTTATTTATTTACACTTTATTGTACACACATACAAATGTAATAGTACAACAGGCGGACTTAATGCTAAAAGCATTCTCTAACAGTCAAACCTTTGGGTTGATTGGGAGAGTTTATGTGGGTGTAACACATAATAAAAAATAACAATAAAAAACTAAATAAAATTTTAAACTTAAAAATAAAATAAAAGAAACATACTAAATATAAATATTATAATAATACTATACCTACATATTAAAGACATACAAACGAGCAATAAATATATACATATCTCTAAATACATATTATACAATCAAGTCTGTCTCATATTTAATTGAAAATGGAGGTGTCTAAAAATTCTAATTTTAAAGGAGTCGCGGCTAGGAGCCCTTCTGATGGACTCAGGGAGAGCATTCCAAAGTCGAAAAAACCTGTACGGTGAAAAGGAATAGCTAGGGTAAGAGTATTTGAAGAACGCAGGGACCTCTCATGAGTAGAACTTAAAAGTTGGAAACATAATTTGAGATACTCAGGGGCCTGGGGATTATTAAGGATATTGTACAGCTGATGGAGAATTTATTGGTTCCTGCGTTGACGAATTGGCAGCCAATTGAGCTGAGAACGAGATTGGGAAACGTGATCGTATTTGCGCAAGCAGAAGATAAACCTAATACAGTAGTTAAGAAGACATCGATTATAAAAAAAATCGGTATACCAATGAATCAATATTCGTGATCTGAAATAAAAAATCGGTATTTTAGTATCGATATATCGTCACCAAAATGTCGGTATTCCGGTCCCTGCCTGAGTATGTCCATACGGCCATTGTCAACTCCCACCACTTGCCTCCGGTGAAGGACAACTTGGTGAGGAAACCTGCTCACTAGTTCACTAGTGTATAATAATGATTGTTGTCACTTCTTCTTCTTGTCGAGTCGAAATGGTTTCACTGTAGCTTCAATTTCAATTGTTGTCACTAGATGGCAATCATTGAGCTACGTCAGATGCTCGAACTGGAGAAATCTGACATTTGATAAAAGAGGGAGAGAGAGAAAGAGGGAGATAGAGAGAAAGAGAGAGGCATAGGTGTTACCTGCGCATACGCACATAAAGTAATTCTGGCTATGGTTTCCACTTAAATTAGTGACCACAAACAGCATAAAAATATTACTAATTAAGATAAGCGTAAAAATCAGCTACTGAGTTTTTACGGGAGTGACCCGCTTATCTTATTTAGTAATGTCTGTGTCTCACGTTAGTTATAACCAAAAAAAAAGCATAAATATATTTAGAACTCCTTTGTGCCAATAACGTTTCTTATATGACGATCCCTTTAATTTTTAACTTTATCTCATTTTTAATATTTGTTGTTATAGCGGCCACACACAAAATTTCTAGTGTCTAGCTATTACGGTTCAGGAGATAGAGCGCTGTGAAGGAAGGAAAGCCTAAGAAAAGGTGGATGGAGTGCGTTAATGACGATATGAATAAAAGGATTGTAACAAGTGCCTTGACAAAAGATAGAGGAAAATGGAAAAGACTCACATGCTGTCCCGACCCCACGTAAAGTGGGATAAGGTGAGGAAGAAGAAGAAGATAGAGCGCTGTGACAGACAGCGAAGTCTCAGTAATGGGATTCCGTTAGCACCGTTTTGGGTACGAAACCCTAAAAACGCAAGTATATGTGAAGTGGCCTAGTCTTACCTTCAAACTCTCAGGGGCTTTGGGGTCCAACCCCTCGACGATGGGCAAAAACCTGGGCTTCTGACTCGACTCCCCCGCCATCGTGATCGCCTCCAACACTTTCTCGTGGCCATTGGGGATGAGACAGATGGCGGCTAGGACCTGCGAAGGCAAATTAAGATTACAACCATGTTTTTGCATATAGATCTTGCTCAGACTTTAATGAAAACTGGCAACACAGCATGCACCATCGATATTTATTTACTTTAGCAGCCTATAAGACGCTTACTACTACAGTTTACTTCGTTCGACCATACTCCTCCCTAGAAAGCGAGCAACACTTCCTTTTTTGCCCACGGTGTTTTTCAAGATGGCGCATATACACCAGATGCACTCGTTATACACTCAATTGGTTGTCGATAGCTTTCTATTGATACTTGTATTGTTAAAAGTTAATTTTGAACTGTATTTAGTTACCTTAGCAGCTTGTAAAGCGCACACGGGACTCCCAAACGCCTTGCTAGAAAACAGGCAACGTTTCCCGGCATTCAAACATGGCCTGTAGTGTTATTCAAGATGACGGATAAGCAAATGCGTACCTTAGCAGCCTCTAATGCGCACACAGGTTTCTTCGGCTCCAAACTTCTCGCTAGAACGGGCAACGCTTCCCGACATTCAAACATGGTCCTAATTCCGACGGTGTTGTTCAAGATGGCGGATATGCACCGGATGCACTCGTTTTGCACTCGGTCGTAGCGGGAATCGCTGAAAACAGAAATTTGACGTTTTTATTTTTATCTTATACCTTTCTCAACTTAGCCTAACGCGTTTGAAACCTCGTTAGGTTTTAAACCTATATCCATCGCACGTAGGGTTTGTGACAGAGACGGACTGTATCCGTCCGAGCGTCTGCTTGACGTAGTTTCAAGCCTAAGCGGTAGGCCACACAGGCGTTGTGTCGTAGCAACGAAAAAATGTTGCCGCATTCCCGTCCACACAGACGCTGCGTCAACGCAGCGTTGCTACAACTTCGTTGCAATGAGTGCACCCCTCCCGCTACGTCTCGAGGCTAATTGTGTACACTATGCTTATTAGTATGTAAAATGACGCAGCGACAGCGCTAGGTCGACGCAACGCGTCGTGTGGACTTGCTCTTAGCTGTCCTTTCTGACTTTCGTTCTCCACTCCATTAACACGCATATTAATATCGTAAAATTTTCCCTAGTATTTGTTACTTACCGATAAAATCCCCTTCCACTGATAGCATGTAAATAAGTAGTTATTAGTTATTAACTTATTAATAAATAATATAAAACGATTGCTAAGCCTACTTTAGTTAAAATTTGTTTTATTTATTAAATCTTTATTGACCACAATGGTACAAAAGGTTAACTTAATGCTAATGCATTCTCTACCAGTCAGCCTTTAGGAAAAACAGAAAAATTTAAATGGTTTGTCTCGTTGTATGTCAGATATTAAAATGAGAGATAAGGACAAAACATATTTTTATTTTAACTATAATAGATTTAGCAAACGTTTGATATATTCTATAAATTCTTATTCATAAAAAATTTCGAACTTTTGCTACATGAAGGGTTCCGTACAACGCTTTAAAACGCTGTAAAATCTACGTTTCTTGTATGGCCACCCCTTTAATTTTAACTTTATCTAATTTTTAGTGTTGTAATAGCGGCCACAGTAATAAATAATCGGTGAAATCGGATCCCGTTAGCGTCCTTTGGGTCCGGAACCCTAAAAATTACCGTTGCGAAGGTGATTTGTTTTTGGACCGTCCGCGTAACTGCAGTTCGTCTCCTAATAATGTAATGTGTGTCCTCATATACCTCTATGAAGTCTAACAAAATATACTAAAACTATTTTAAGGTTAAATAATTAAAATGATAATAAGGAAGGAAGTCAGGATTTATATACATAGATAAATAAATAAATAGATAAAGACAAATCACACTTATTGAGCTAGCCCCAAAGTAAGTCTTGAACTTATGTTATGGAATACTAACTCACCGATACTATATTTTATAATAAATACATATATAGATAAACACCCAAGACCCATTACAATTTGAAAAAGGCCCATTGTCCAACTTGCCCTGGCTGGGAATCGAACCCAGAACCTCCGGACTGGCGGACTAGCGTGTTGACCATTACACCACGGAGATGGTTGTAAACTTGATATAAAATAACTATGACTTTGTTAAATATTGAAATATCATGGACAAGAAATGAAAATCAGGGGCTGGAACCCGAAATCAAATAAATAAGTCGAATATTACAAACGATTATCAAAATAAAAATTGAATGTACTTACTTGACGTAACATAAATTGAGCGTATTGAGCAGTGCCTCTATCCCTTTGGTGCCGAACTCTTCGATCCATGACAGCGGGTTGTTCGTCAAGGCTATCCTCAGGTTCTCCAGGCAGCTGTGCAGTTTGCCCACCGACAGCTCCGGCTGGTTGAGGTACGAGACGTAGTCGGAGGGCTTCTCGAACTTTGACCGGCCTTCCTGAAAGAGTAAGTCATCATCATCATCATCATCAGGTCTTTTTTAGTCTCCACTGCAGCAGCAAGACCCTCTCTGTACTACCAGAGCATTCAGAGGATTTGGCCTACACTCTCCACGCTGGCCAGACGGGTTGGAGAGGTCTCACTAATGTTTATAAGCTTTGTTCAGCTTGTGTTTCCTAAGTTGCCTTCTACGACATCCACAGGAAGACTTGGAGTGGTCCTATACTTCTCTGCCGGAAAACACACAGCGAAAAAGTAAAAGAAAAAGTAAGTAAAATAATGTATATCTGTATTCATATAACAACATAAGTATTGTAATATATAATAAACAACTGACGAAATTAAGGAATTGAATGGGACTTCATTCAAAAATAAATTGACAAAATGGCTTTTAGATAAATGTTTTTATAGTGTAAAGGAATATTTAGCTTCTAAGTAGACTGACATTTTATAATTATTATTATTTTTATATTTTTTGTAATTTAAATTGTATAAATTCGGTTTACGTAACTTGATAATTATCTATTGACTTGATTGTGTATATTTGCACGTCTGCTTGCAGGCTGAATACAATGGCTTTAATTGTACTGAACACCTATTTGTAATGTATTCTGGCAAATAAAGATTTCTGATTTCTGAACAAGAGGAAATCAACTATTTGCGTTCGTCTTTAGGTCCACTAAAGACTTCAAAAATTCTGGATCATTATTTATTTATTTAATGCCCTAGTCAGATCCTTTTTAGAATACGGCCAGACCAGTATGGCCCCTACACTAAAAAGTACATGCTGATGAAATGGAGCGCGTTCAGAAGTGCTTACCATTTTTGTGTTATCGTCAACACTTGGGACGTACTACTCTTGATTATGAGGCAAGACTATCAAGATTGAACATACAAAAGTTGGCATCACGCACAAAATCTTTTGATTTTATGTATTTATACAAAATAATCCATTGTTTATTTGATGTTCCCTCTTTGCTTTCTCAAATGTCCTTCAATACTAGGTGCAGTACCCCGAGGTCAAATCAAATAGGAATTTTCGCTTTAAAATCATATTACAATAATACCTCATTTTATAACCCAATTGTGAGGATGGCCCGTCAGTGTTACAAGATAGCGAAAACTTGCCCTGAATTTGATATCTTTGATCCTAAACTTGCCTCATACATTAAAATACTAAAGGGAATCCTGTACCACAAACAAACCTTATAGAGAATATGAAAATTTCCGTTTTTCCAAAAAAAATAAGAAAAGTTACGGCTAAATTTAAATATATAAGAACAAATCACACTGATTCAGCTAGCCCCAAAGTAAGTTTTTTTTTAAACTTTAGTTATAGGGATACTAACTCAACGATACTATATTTTTAATAAATACATATATACTTAGATAAACACCCAAGACCCAGGACTATTTGAAAAAGGCCATTTTCCAACTTCGGATCGAACCCAGAACCTCCGGATTGGCGGACTAGCGTGTTGACCATTGCACCACGGAGGTCGTCAAAATTCCTACTAGACATTAAAAAGATGGCACAGAGAAGAGAGGAATGGAGGCATCTCCACTTAATTCCACCGACAAGAGCAGAGGATTGTGTAGCTGGAAATTTTCATACAAAAAGCGATAACGTTTCTCCCCCCTTAAACATAGTCCAATTTTGATAATTTTTTTACATGTTGTTGATATATTAGATAACTAGGGCCGTTCGTTTTTATTTGAAAGATATATTGCTAATAACAAAAGTTATTAGCATCTCAATATCCATATTTTTTACTAAAAAAATACCTCGAGCGTTTTAATTTATTTAAGTTAAACGAAACCGAACTACTAAAATAAGAAACCGTACAGCCCTAGATTAAGGTGTACTGAATTGAATGACACCAAAATTGCCTCATTTCGTAAAGGTTTTGGAAACATTATCGCCCGAAACAATATTTCAGAAGAAAAAAGTAGGCACTCGCCTCTAAGAATTGCAACTCTCTATCGCCACAGGCCGGAATCTCCTAAGGTACGCGCAATATGCGTCACCCAGGCGTCCCCGTTCCCCGTCCCCGCACCTCTCCCCCGTTTTCGCCTCGATTACTCACGTTGGCCGTCAAGAACCGGAGGAGAGGTGCAGGTGCGGGGAACGGGAACGTATATTGCGCGTACCTTAGAAGAGTCCCTTCTGTTTACTCTTACTGTATTCTGTGCTATCGCACGAAACGGGTCGGAAGCAAAGCGGCGTGAAACAGATAGAATTTTTGCAAATACCTACTTGCGATGCGTATCGGCACTAAACAATCCTCTTAAATTACAAGAAGTCTGGCAGGTAAACTTACAGACGCAAATAGCAATACGTACCTGTGCGTTAACAAATTTGTACGCGACCAACATCTTCTGTTTCTGTTCCTTTGCGTACTTCCTAAGCGGCGCCTTCTTCTCCTCACTGAGGTTCATGTCACTCTGCAAAAAGAAAAACAGTAGGTATAACATTTATGATACTCATATTCTACCGACCTATTTCTATTCTGCCAGGTCTAAACAAAATATTTAAAAAGTTAATTTTCAACCAATTATCACATTTTTTAATAGTCGCTTCTATGATGATCAGTGTGCATCCAAGTTAAAAATCAATTATTTAAAAAAGCGTATTATCATGTAAATGATTATTTACCTAATAGAAATTCTTGGAAGTAGTTTTGTTATAAGAATAGAATAGCTGCAATTTTTTTTAAATGTATGTACACTATAAATATACGATAAGAATTAGTGTAAATCTGTAATGCAATAAAGCCCATCAGGCTGGGTAGGGACCTATACTGAACTGGGTTTCTTTCGGCGTTATCTTCCCAGCAGTGGTCGTTCCGCAACGCTTGCAGTTCGTAGCTTTTGCAATAAAAATAATTAAAAAATAATGTCCCTTAATAAGTGTTATATTTATCCTACATTTAATAAAAAATGTTGACTATGACTTTGACTTCATATGTTGCATATAAATTCATCGTCATGAGGTCTTTGTAGTCTCCCATACTGACGACTTTTCTACAAAGTCAGTTCAAAACGCTGCGCTGCTTGGCATTTGTGGAATTCGATCAGCGATTAGTTCCTTTGACCTCGACAATATGCTATAATTACGGCCGGCCAATCACGTGGCCGTTAATTGATTTATAATGATGCACTGGTTTTGTCTTCCTCATTATCTTCATCAGGTCTTTTTAGTCTTCACTGCAGGAGCACGACCCTCTCTGTACTGCCAGAGTCATACTTAGCCAGAGGATTTGGCCTACAATCTCCACGCTAGACAGACGGGTTGGAGAGATCTCACTGATGTTTATAAGCTTTGTTTTGCTTGAATTTCCAAAGTCGCTCTCTACGACATCCACGGGAAGACTTGGAGTGGTCCTATTCTACTCTGCCGGGAACCACACGATTATATAATAAAATGCGGGAAAGCGCACCTTAGGCTCCATAGCAGCACAGCTGAGGATGCAACCGGAAGCGCGCTTAGATATTACTCCTCATCGTACCTCTCGATTCGCCTCCTCCTTTATTGTGCGAACCGCTAAGGTGTGGAATTCCCTCCCTGCGTCGATGTTTACCCATACATATGATTTAGGGATTTTGAAGGCAAGAGTGAATCAGCATTTTTTGAGTCTACGTGTTACACCTTAGACCTCATCTTAGCTTCCCATCAGGCTAGATAGATACCTCTATCTAGCCTGATGGGAACGCACTCAAATCTCTAATTAAAAAAAAGAAAAATGAAGAACAGTTACAAGCATCTCCTCGAACCGCCTCTGCAACTGTTCGTCATTGAGCGCATTGATCTTGGTGCTGTACTCGGCCGCCGCCGAGCGCTCCTCGTCCTCGGCGCGGGCCTCCGCCCCCCGCGGGACGGTGTCGTACCCGCGGTCGGGGCCCCCGCTCGGCTTCTTCGGCCTCCCGAACCATGTGTCCAGCTGTGGGCAACAGATAAAACCGTTAGTTAACTTCATTTTATTTATTTATTTGTTTGTTTTCGTACAAAAATAATTACAATATTTTACTCTGTACAATGTGACATAAACCAGATTTGGTTTTACCGAACATCGGATACCGTTATCGGTCGCTTAAATGTATCTTATTAATTATTGAAACTTAGTTACAATTTAACTAAATAAGCTACAACTTTTAATTAATACAAGTCACTCAACATAGTTATTTTATTCTTATGTGAGGGTGGACAAATAATATCATCATCATCAGCTCTTTTTTTAGTCTCCACTGCAGGAGCACGACCCTCTCTATACTACCAAAGCCATACTAAGCCAGTAGGGTTACTCCAACAGCGGTACGCATAGATCGAGAGCTGGCACGAATTTTTGTGTAGGTATTTGAGGCAAGTTGAAAACTTGTCACATACCTCTCCTATTATACCCCAACACGGAACTGCAGACCTGGCTGGTGACTAGTGGGGCTAAACCATTTTGATTTATTTAGATTGACCTGGCAGGTAGAAAGTCCCATCAAAATGACCTGTCTTTAAAATTATTTTTTATTTTTTAGTTATAAGTAATACCCTATTAAAATTTCAAGTTGCCTCAAATACCTTTTTTATATATTTTTTTTAAATACTTTTGCACACGCCTGGCAATATCAATGCCCCGACTAAATCGTCTGGCTTATTGATTTTTTTATTCTTTAAACATTAAACTACAACATATAAAAAATGCATATTGCCTCAAATACCTTTATATAAAAAAAAAAACTTAAAAATTTATAGGTTGCTTTAGCCCCGCTACTCACCAGCCAGGTCTGCAGTTCCGTATTGGGGTATAATAGGAGAGGTATGTGACAAATTTTCAACTTGCCTCAAATACCTACCCAAAAATTCGTGCCAGCTCTCGGACCACCAAGACGTATGTAACTGCGTATCCGCGTTTCAGTGTCAAGCTACATTGGATATAGTCTAATTTGGTTTGTCATACAAATAGGACGTCACTATCGGACGACTATACTATAATATTATTTTATGGAGTAACCCCCCAGAGCAGTCAGAGGATTTGGCCTACACTCTCCAAGCTACCCAGACGGTTGGAGAGGTCTCATTAATGTTTACAAGCTTTGTTAAGCTTGTATTTCCTTCTACGATCCACAGGAAGACTTGGAGTGGTCCTATTCTGCTCTGCTAGATACCACATGTCACAGCAACATAATATATCGGTCAGAAAAGAGAGATAACCTTACAATACCTCTTTGTCTCTCTCTAACGCGCGCTTCCGTTTGTATCACTAGGTAATGTAGGTATAGACCAAATACATGTTGCCGCTAGAGATTTCGAAAAGAAAAGGGGTTAAGTGACATTTAGGCTATATAAAAATATAAAAGATTTCCCTTTAAAAAATGCATTTTCTACTTTGACTATTTTTAAAGTAAGATAATATGAATAATCATAAGGAAGTCAATAAAGAAAGTATTATATGCTAATATCTTTATTATTGTTTTTATTGAACGAAATTTAAAAAGGTCAAAACAATTAAGTTTGATGCAGAAACGAAATTTATAAAAAACTTGACTAAATTGTATAAAAAAAACACGTAACCGCACGGGCATCGTGCACCATTAAATAACAATAAAGCGGCATTGTCCATTCTGCCAGTAGATAATGAATTGAATAGATTTGCGTCACTGCGGCATACCTAAGTTTAAACAAGGAAGAAAACTGATAAGTGACTTTTTACGCCAAAATCTCTGGACCAACCAACCACTGGCGTGGTCAGCACTTGGATAAGTGACCACAACTGGCACAAAAATTTCTCAAGCTCTCCGTGCAGTAGGCACCTGAAGCCGATGGTCCCGGCTGCTATATCAGATGCATTTAGGCAGCTTAAGAAATCTAACACTTGTGTTGGCCACTTACACGAAAAGAAAGTGACATTTTGCGCCAAAATCTCTGGAGCAAGAATTAAGACATTAATTTTTTTTTTCTTTATTATTAAAACAATAAGGCAAAACAAATAAAAAAAATTGTACCTTAGAAAATTTAAGTCCACACATAAGTTCTTCTGACACATCACAAACTTTCAAATTCAAGTTTATCAATTTTTTTTATTAAACTTCCATACATTCGCACAAATGTATTTTGTACACTCGATCACTATCACAAACACAAAACAAGTAATACAATATACAACTTTATTGCGAAATTATCGTTTTTCCACACATATGAAACGCTACATAAACTTTTTACATTAAAAATATCACAAACACAAAACGTATCTCTTATTTTTTTTTTTTAATTATGAAAATAATATTTTTTACGAGTTTTTTTTATTTTATCTTTTTTCTCCTTTTTTAAATTAGTAAGAAAATAAAAGCAGAAGTCTATTCACATACACAAAACGTATCTCCATTTCCGTAATTTTTGTTTAAAAAAAATACGCAATATTTTTTTAAACTAAACTTTTTTTACCAATTGTTTTTTTTTTATTAATAAGAAAACAAAAGCAAGTCTATTTTTAGTAATTAAATATATATTTTTGTTACCGAAAGACCTGACCTTACCCTTCACACGTAACCTACGTTATTTTTTACGTATTTTTAGTTTTTTTTTTAATTAATTACATACTTCACGAGTACTCGTCACGGATAGTCGCGCCATTACTAATCGTTTAAGTGAAGTCGGTCAACAATCGAGTATTGTCGCCCTTTTAGGGCTGTGAATCAATGTCAACGCAATCGATTAGTTTGGTAGCCATTTCGCAATGGACAATGAGCAGTCCATTTTGCAATAACGATTTGGCGATTGAAAAGTGACATTTTGGCGTTGGACAGAAAAGTTTTTTTTTTACAAGCTTTTATTATCGACCTCGGCGAACGTTCTGCGATCAGATTGCAGACGTTCTGAAAAAGGGAGAGGTAAGAAGTACACGTAACCGAAGGGCATGTATGAAGAGGTTGATGAGTGTAGATGAAGCGAAAGAGGTCTGTCAAGATCTTAGCAAGTGGAGGTCCATAGTCTCTGCCTATCCCTGTGGGAAACAGGCGTGATAGTATGTATGTATGTATTATTAGTAATTCCCTTCTAGTTTCAACAGCAGGCTATAAAGGTGGATACATAAGAATTGATAAGAAAATACAATAATATAGGATCAAATAATAAAAACAACATTATGGTATACTATATTTTTGGATAGTCACTTCTAGTTACACGTTCCAATGACAAGTTTATTTGCAAGGCAAATTACAAAAAACCCCGACTGTCAAGATCGACATCTAGTGATGAGTAGCGGAACTGACCGATACGACGTGATATCCGTAGCGCCCGTAGTATATTATTTGCTAGAAAAAGCTGACTTTCCAGTGTTAACCCCCAATAACTTTTAAACGGCTGAACCTATTTTCATCAAACATAGCTAAGAACCACCGCAAGGGAATTTGCTTTCACGTAAAAAAACGCATCGTAATCGGTCCATCCGTTCGAGCGCAGCTACAGACAGACAGACAGACCGACAGAAATTAGCGTCAAACTTATAACACCCCTCTTTTTTGTCGGGGGTTAAAAAACAATCACTAAAATACATATCTACAAATATGTCTTATGTTTTGTGTTGGTTATATATTTCTATTTAACTTGTAGGCGATCCTATCGAATCCTATTTATTTTCACTAATATCTCTTTTTTATCGATATGAAAACTTACACATCACTAGTTGAATATCCTCATTAAATAGTGCATATTTTCTATTATTCATTACTGTATTATTGGATCACTGGGTCAATTCTCTTGAGAGAGACCACAGCACCTCGCGGCACGATCGTACTTTATATTATTTATTACTGTATTATTGGATCACTGGGTCAATTCTCTTGAGAGAGACCACAGCACCTCGCGGCACGATCGTACTTTCTATTATTTATTACTGTATTATTGGATCACTGGGTCAATTCTCTTGAGAGAGACCACAGCACCTCGCGGCACGATCGTACTTTCTATTATTTATTACTGTATTATTGGATCACTGGGTCAATTCTCTTGAGAGAGACCACAGCACCTCGCGGCACGATCGTACTTTCTATTATTTATTACTGTATTATTGGATCACTGGGTCAATTCTCTTGAGAGAGACCACAGCACCTCGCGGCACGATCGTACTTTCTATTATTTATTACTGTATTATTGGATCACTGGGTCAATTCTCTTGAGAGAGACCACAGCACCTCGCGGCACGATCGTACTTTATATTATTTATTACTGTATTATTGGATCACTGGGTCAATTCTCTTGAGAGAGACCACAGCACCTCGCGGCACGATCGTACTTTCTATTATTTATTACTGTATTATTGGATCACTGGGTCAATTCTCTTGAGAGAGACCACAGCACCTCGCGGCACGATCGTACTTTATATTATTTATTACTGTATTATTGGATCACTGGGTCAATTCTCTTGAGAGAGACCACAGCACCTCGCGGCACGATCGTACTTTCTATTATTTATTACTGTATTATTGGATCACTGGGTCAATTCTCTTGAGAGAGACCACAGCACCTCGCGGCACGATCGTACTTTCTATTATTTATTACTGTATTATTGGATCACTGGGTCAATTCTCTTGAGAGAGACCACAGCACCTCGCGGCACGATCGTACTTTCTATTATTTATTACTGTATTATTGGATCACTGGGTCAATTCTCTTGAGAGAGACCACAGCACCTCGCGGCACGATCGTACTTTATATTATTCATTACTGTATTATTGGATCACTGGGTCAATTCTCTTGAGAGAGACCACAGCACCTCGCGGCACGATCGTACTTTATATTATTCATTACTGTATTATTGGATCACTGGGTCAATTCTCTTGAGAGAGACCACAGCACCTCGCGGCACGATCGTACTTTATATTATTCATTACTGTATTATTGGATCACTGGGTCAATTCTCTTGAGAGAGACCACAGCACCTCGCGGCACGATCGTACTTTATATTATTCATTACTGTATTATTGGATCACTGGGTCAATTCTCTTGAGAGAGACCACAGCACCTCGCGGCACGATCGTACTTTATATTATTCATTACTGTATTATTGGATCACTGGGTCAATTCTCTTGAGAGAGACCACAGCACCTCGCGGCACGATCGTACTTTATATTATTCATTACTGTATTATTGGATCACTGGGTCAATTCTCTTGAGAGAGACCACAGCACCTCGCGGCACGATCGTACTTTATATTATTCATTACTGTATTATTGGATCACTGGGTCAATTCTCTTGAGAGAGACCACAGCACCTCGCGGCACGATCGTACTTTCTATTATTCATTACTGTATTATTGGATCACTGGGTCAATTCTCTTGAGAGAGACCACAGCACCTCGCGGCACGATCGTACTTTATATTATTCATTACTGTATTATTGGATCACTGGGTCAATTCTCTTGAGAGAGACCACAGCACCTCGCGGCACGATCGTACTTTATATTATTCATTACTGTATTATTGGATCACTGGGTCAATTCTCTTGAGAGAGACCACAGCACCTCGCGGCACGATCGTACTTTATATTATTCATTACTGTATTATTGGATCACTGGGTCAATTCTCTTGAGAGAGACCACAGCACCTCGCGGCACGATCGTACTTTATATTATTCATTACTGTATTATTGGATCACTGGGTCAATTCTCTTGAGAGAGACCACAGCACCTCGCGGCACGATCGTACTTTCTATTATTCATTACTGTATTATTGGATCACTGGGTCAATTCTCTTGAGAGAGACCACAGCACCTCGCGGCACGATCGTACTTTATATTATTCATTACTGTATTATTGGATCACTGGGTCAATTCTCTTGAGAGAGACCACAGCACCTCGCGGCACGATCGTACTTTATATTATTCATTACTGTATTATTGGATCACTGGGTCAATTCTCTTGAGAGAGACCACAGCACCTCGCGGCACGATCGTACTTTATATTATTCATTACTGTATTATTGGATCACTGGGTCAATTCTCTTGAGAGAGACCACAGCACCTCGCGGCACGATCGTACTTTCTATTATTCATTACTGTATTATTGGATCACTGGGTCAATTCTCTTGAGAGAGACCACAGCACCTCGCGGCACGATCGTACTTTATATTATTCATTACTGTATTATTGGATCACTGGGTCAATTCTCTTGAGAGAGACCACAGCACCTCGCGGCACGATCGTACTTTATATTATTTATTACTGTATTATTGGATCACTGGGTCAATTCTCTTGAGAGAGACCACAGCACCTCGCGGCACGATCGTACTTTATATTATTCATTACTGTATTATTGGATCACTGGGTCAATTCTCTTGAGAGAGACCACAGCACCTCGCGGCACGATCGTACTTTATATTATTCATTACTGTATTATTGGATCACTGGGTCAATTCTCTTGAGAGAGACCACAGCACCTCGCGGCACGATCGTACTTTATATTATTCATTACTGTATTATTGGATCACTGGGTCAATTCTCTTGAGAGAGACCACAGCACCTCGCGGCACGATCGTACTTTATATTATTCATTACTGTATTATTGGATCACTGGGTCAATTCTCTTGAGAGAGACCACAGCACCTCGCGGCACGATCGTACTTTCTATTATTCATTACTGTATTATTGGATCACTGGGTCAATTCTCTTGAGAGAGACCACAGCACCTCGCGGCACGATCGTACTTTATATTATTCATTACTGTATTATTGGATCACTGGGTCAATTCTCTTGAGAGAGACCACAGCACCTCGCGGCACGATCGTACTTTATATTATTCATTACTGTATTATTGGATCACTGGGTCAATTCTCTTGAGAGAGACCACAGCACCTCGCGGCACGATCGTACTTTATATTATTCATTACTGTATTATTGGATCACTGGGTCAATTCTCTTGAGAGAGACCACAGCACCTCGCGGCACGATCGTACTTTATATTATTCATTACTGTATTATTGGATCACTGGGTCAATTCTCTTGAGAGAGACCACAGCACCTCGCGGCACGATCGTACTTTATATTATTCATTACTGTATTATTGGATCACTGGGTCAATTCTCTTGAGAGAGACCACAGCACCTCGCGGCACGATCGTACTTTATATTATTTATTTAAGGTTTACTACGAATTTCGTTCCTTCAACTCATTCGTAGTCAACGAATGAGTTCCATTACGAAAAAGTAAGGAGCATTTAGGCAGTGTTCCCACTACACCGTGCACGGTGCGGCAGATTTTAACATTGTATGCAAATATCTCAATTTGTATAGAAAACACGCCTAGTCCAACACACTAAAAACGCGTCAACGCGCTGCGTCAGGTGCAGTGGGTTCGCCGCCTAAGTGTTACTTAAAAACTAACACACTCAATTTTATTACTCACCGAAAATGGGGATCGCTCCCTGACAAATTCCCCTACAACTTTTATGGTATCCATTGTCGTATCGTCACTCATTCACTGAATGTACACCACTTTATTATTAGTAACTTCTTTGACACATCTATTACACAAGACAAGTGCGAAGTCAAATTAGGTCACTGACCCCTGTCTATCTATCTACCTATATCGCTCACAAATATAAAGGTTCTAACATAATATACTAACTGAAACTATTTCAAAGGCAAATTCAGTTCATACTAAACTTTTCCCAAGGAACGTATATCGAAATATGAAAAATTACTTTCCATACAAACTCTGATCAGCTGATCGGTCAATTGTATGGGAGGTCAAAATAATTTATCATATTTCGATAAATGTTTCTTGGGGAAAGTTGTTTAGTATCATTACTGATTCTACCCTTAAAATAATTTCAGTATATATAGTTAGACACTGTATACTTAGTCCAGAATATAAAAAGTTAATACTACAACTATGTAGTAAGGTTTTAGTTTACGTCTGCGACACCAACACTGCGTTGTGATATTTTTTTTAATAATTAAACTTTTACTTTATTAAGTGATTTCTATAAAAAAAATTGCTGAAAACTTATGGCCTGTGGTGCCCAAAATAAAAAATAAAGTAAAAAAAGAATGCGGAGGTTAGTTTATAAATCTTTGAAGTATTACTCGTATGAAACCGGAATATTGCTTTTACGAACAACGCGTAAGAAATTTACAAACAATATCTTTTTTTCTACCATTAAAAAATGTTTATCTATTTTTCCTACCATCCAAAGTTAAGCCACGAAAACATACAGCCTAAATCCTTCACGTCTAGAAACTATGTATAATGTTATATCTTTCAAAGAGACAACACAAACACAAATTCACCTTGCCACCTCAAACACACTACACTTCAAGAAAACTCGGTAAACACTGAAACTGAAAACATTGGCACAAAGTACTGAGGGTACTTTGATATAGAAATCTGTAGATGTGGCACCAGCAGCGGTCCAATATGCCTCGCCTTTTCTATTATCAAAAGATAAGCGACGAAAACAGACAGTCTAAATCGTACACGTCCATTTACTATATATATTAGTATATCTTTTGAAGAGGAACACAAACATGAATTCACCTTGCTGTCTTATTAACACACTACATTTCAAGAAAACTATGTTAACACTGAAACTGAAAACATTGGAAAAAAATTACTATTTAGAATGGTCCACTAGTTTACACTCATTGCCTTAATGACATTTTAGGATCTGTCCGAGAGGGGAATCATCTGTAAGACCGCTTGGAAGATCATCATCATCATCATCCTCACGTATTCCCGGATGCATCCTCAGCGGTAACGCTTCAGACCCAGGGTCCGCTACCTACCCTATTAGATTTGACGAACTTACTGGCTTTTACATAGAGCGACTGCCGTCTGACCTCCGCAACCCAAAGGGTAGACCACAACCAATCCTAGGACAGATTTAAACAAACGCTAGATAGCGTTCGGGACCCATAGCTTTACGTGCCTTTCGAAGCACGGAATATTCTTTTCGGATATTTAGGTGATTCATGCCTGCAATATCCTAACCAAGCTGGAAACAACTTTTCACAAAGTATGCTTCCAAATGGGATTTTACGGAGGGAGTTCACAAGGCGAACACCTTGACCACTGGACCACGGAGGCAATCAAATTGTGCGTGAATTGCGTGATGCGACATCTTCAGTAAATAAAACATCATTGAGTGAGTGTCGGTCATTGCGAAACCCCCCAAAATAGCATTCAGCTATTCTTAATCCGTAAAAGTGGCACTTTTCTTAGAACTGTCTCACTTTAATACCTTTCATCGGTTAGTAATAAGAATGTTGTCATTTTCCGCTTCTAATGTTCTTGACCATCATGTTTTTCTTTTGGATTTTTTTAACAACATCTTGTGTAGAATGAAGTCAAGTGTACTTCAAATGTGACTAAAATCCGTCAATTAGTTATGACAAAAACGTTATGAGAAACAATAATATAAACTAAAAGGGGATCCTGAATTTTTACATATAAAAATATAAGTACGGATGGATGAACTCTGGATGGGTTGTGCCGGTTGTGCGTGCCACTGTGTTTGTGTCTATCAGAAGCATGGATCCATTATAGTGTGTTGTTGACTTTATCAAGATTTTATAAAAAAAAATATATGTAATAAGGTCGCCATTAAAATAATAATATAGGTACGTAATGCAAGCTCATAAAATCATGTACCACACGACCCATTATAATGGTGTTATAGTCGTTTGGAGTGGATCCAAAGTGTCGTTTCATGGAAACAATATCGTTAACGACGCTTACCTCACCTTCGAGAGATAAATATAACGTCTAACAATGTCACGAAACTATTTTAAGGGTAGATTCAGTCCATGATACTGAACAACTTTCCCCAAGGAACGTATATTTTTACTTTCCATAGAAACCAGGGACTGAATAACCCAAAAAATACGATATCTTTCAATTACGGTATGACGTCATATCGAAAAAAAGCGATTACCGCTTTATTTTGATACACAAATTTATTTCAGTACCCTAAGTTTTTGTGTACAGATAGAAAAAGGTATATTTCGGTACCGGTACTTGAACGTTAATAAATAAAGGTATGACAGAGATAGATAGAAGAGAAGAACTGGCGACACGCGACGAAAAAAGGGTCTATCAGGTTCGCCGATGCACGCGCTCGTGTCTTACCTACCCTGGATCGCACCCGCACCCCTCGCCCCGCAACGGTCGATGCTTTGTTTTTCGGTACCGATATCGGATAAAGGTTAAATACCGGTATGGCCCTCATCATCATCATCATCATCCCAGCCCTTCTTCCGCCCACTGCTGATCATAGGCCTCTCTTCGTCGACGACCGAAAATTAAATTTTCGTAAATTTTGCCAATTTAAAAATTTTACTATAAATTCAATTGCTTTTTTTGGAACTTTTTAATTCAAGTTTATTATAGTGCAAGCCTTCTATTGTACAATTCATTTAGATCAGAGCTCAATTCTTTTACGAATTTGAGTTATTTGCGTTTTTGTATAGGCCGGTATATTGCCATACAATGCACACGGTGCTCAAAGTTCGAGAAATGTTATGGCAACTTCAATTTCATATATCTGTGTACATAAGAATGATAGACGGATAAATCAAATTTTATTTTGATGAAGAAGAGTGATCTTTTATTCTACAATATAAAAGTAAATTATATGCATAATAGTTTATTTTCTAAAAAAAATTAAGAAGGGGAATTTGGTAAAATTTGGAAATTTGTTATAACAATACTTCTAATTCTGACGTCCTAGAAAAAAATCATAATCAGATCCGTATTTAGCATACAAAAATCTAAAAGAAACAACAACTTTCAAATACTGAGCACAAAAAATTAAAAATTTTGTAAACTAGTGTTATTACATTTTATCGAAATCTGGAGCGGTTGCCTAAATCCAATAATCCCTGTACAGTACAGTAATTAATTAAATTTTATCCCTTTGACGCATAAATAATTATCGTCATTATTAAATTATATTATCCACAACTTGCCAGCCACTTTTGTCTCCCCAACGAGTTTAAGTTTTCCTGTGTTTGGATATCCTGTGTGTTAAAGTAATACTCGTCGCAGGCAAAACTTTATATATTTGGACTCTATCAGCCACTAGTTACTAATATTAATTACACATAAGTTCATTAACACGTTAACTTTTCACGATATCGTGATATCGCACGATACGTAGACCTCGATCGATTTCAAAATTAGAACTGGCGCCTACAATATGCGCGGGAGACTGCGATCCTTATTCATAGTCTAGTCTTAGTCTAACCTTGACAGTGACATTGTTTGAAGAAAAAAGGCGGAAATTCTGGTAATATTATGTCATGGGCTTTTGATTGATAGCAAAGGTTAGTTGACTTATTCTTACGGCTATCAAGGTGAAATTTTATAGCATAGTTACTTCTATAATTTCCATGAACTTATCTTGACTTGTAAAATAAGGTAAAAGTGTATTTCTTTGGTACAAAGTTAAAATCTTAATATTTTTCAGTATTAGCTATAATTAAACACAGGTTATATAACTTATATACCTATTTTTTGCAATAAAGAGATTACAAACAAGCAAACAGGTTAGTTAAATTTTATTCTAGAAAATTACTTAGTGTTAAGCTCAAGAGCCGCTATTCAGATTTAAAAAAAATCGCACGTTTAGCGAAAAAATAAGTACACGTGATATTTTACTACAGCAGGATCCTAAACAGCTGTCGTACAGATGCGACCTCAAACTCGCAACAGAATACCGAAAATAGGGCTGACGACAGGGTCAGAAAAGTATTATTCTAATCAGTCCATCCTATAGATTATCAAAAAATAATGGACCTATATTTTTCAGTTTATCAAATCAACGGGCACGTAGGAGTCGGACTCGTACATAAAGGGTTCCGTACCTCCGTACAATGTTTTAAAACGCTGAAGAAACACGTTTCTTGTGTGTCGACCCCCTTTAATTTTTAGCTTTATCTTATTTTTAGTATTTGTTGTTATAGTGGAATAGGAATACATAATCGGTGAAAATTTCATGTATCTAGTTATTGCCATTATAAAGATCGAGTTAAAAACGTTGAAAAATACACGTTTCTTGTATGACGACCCCCTTTAATTTTTAACTTTTTTTTTATTTTTGGTATTTGTTGTTATAGCGGCTACAGTAATACATAATCGGTGAAAATTTCAAGTGTCTAGCTATTACGGTTCAAGAGATAGAGCCCCGTGACAGACGGACAGACAGCGGAGTCTCAGTAATAGGGTCCTGTTTGCACCGTTCGGGTACGGAACCCTAAAAAGTAAAAATTCACAAAGATACAGAGCATCTAAGTTCCAGAGTGAGGGCTTTTAACGTCACCGCTATGTAAAAATCGTACTTGGTTGTGACGTCATGCAAAATTTAAATGCGCTGTATCTTCGTAAATTTATATTTCTCAGAGAAAAGAAAAAATACATGTACAATATTTTTTAATAATCTAACCGATGGGCTAAAAATATTCTATCAGTCGTCATGCCTAAAAAAATTTGCCAGTGAGAAATCTTTATGACACATAAACACCACACTATAGCTAAGACCCAACCTAATTACGAGAATTACAAGTGATCTAAAGAGTAATTAGCGTGTACGACAAACGGCGGAATGTACACATTTCTCTCTCTCTAACACACGAGTTTACTACAATACACCTTCCTGTCATGTCTATATTTAGATATTGCACCAACGTGGACTGTATTTTTACAGATGATTTTGGTTGTTCATTTTTAAACTGTGGTGGTGTCTAGATAACAAATATAGAAACGAATAAGGTACAATCACCATTGTTTGACCCCCAATTAGACTCAAACTCTTATATAGGAAGACAAAGAGGAAGACCAAAAAAAAATGGAAAGAAAAATAAGAGTAGATGAAAGTTTTACTCGCGATTAAGAAAATTAGATAGAAAATACATTTTGTGTCGACCATATAAATAATAAATGGGAAATGGTAAAGAAGAAGAATATAGAGAATAGATAGGGTGCCGAATACAGACTTACGCTCTAAAACTAGAGTCGTGGATGAAGCAGTAAGGCGGTGATCCCACTGCGGCAGTTTTTAACATTTTATGCAAGTAGCTCAGTTTGTATAGAAAACACGCCTACTCCCACCCACTAAAAACGCGGCAGATTTCTTAAAAACGTGGCAAATTTCGTAAAAAACACGGCAGATTCCACGCACCACGGCGGCGGGGCTCGTTGCCAGTGGGTGAATCGCCTTAAGATGGCAAAACTTAAGTGGGACTGGGCTGGACAAGTGTACCGCACAGTGGCGTAGCGTGAAAAAAATGACAAGTGAACCCGGACCAAAAAACGGACATAAGACAATCGTTCTTCTTTGGCTCGGTACAGCCGCCATCGAAGTAACCTTTTTTAATTATGTAGTTACCTAAAACAACAAACAGACCTGCCTCATCGCGCGCCCATCGCTGGTCGCCGCGCCGACTGCAGTTACGACAAAACAAATCACTTACCTATTACATAAACATACATTGATTAAGAAGATCACTACATACACATCTTAATTAACTAAAACACGGCATTTCTCAAGTTAATTCACTCACCTTCACTGTTTTTAGTAACATCTATCATATTATTTTGCAATAAACACAACGTGTAAACAAAACACTGCAGCCATGCATGATACACCGCGACACAGTAAGAGTATTTTAATTGGCCGCGATGTTGATAAGTGATTTTGATTGGATATTTAAAAATCGACACACTAGCGCCAGAGACGTCATTGTAAAAATGACTTTAGTTACGTTTACGTACATTAAGTATCATTTTTAAAATGCATAACCCGCAAAAGAACCGAGTTACCTGAGCACTATTTTGCTGTATATATGCCCAAATTGTCCTAGGTAAGTAGTGCGTCTGTGTGCGTGTGTTCATAGAAAAATGACATTGTGTGAGCGTGATAGAATTCCTGATAGATCGGCCGAGTTGTTTGCAGGTTTTATCTGTAGGAGTGCGAGTTAAAGTGATAAATGTGTGTGTGTATGTTTATGAGATGGGAAAAATTTTTAAAGCGCAGTAAGGAGATGAACTAGCGAGGGTAAGATATAATTTTTTATAATAAAAAAAATTGTATATATTAGGATTTGCCACGGCAACTCGAAAGGAATCGTGTTATATGGAGACGACGCTCCTGGTGCCGCATGCAGATGGACAGGTGGGCCAGTGGATCTAGTGGGTAGCAGAAGGGGTTCCGTACAAAAAATTAAAAATAGGAACCCTTATAGGATCACTCGTGCGTCTGTCTGTCTGTCCGTCCGTCTGTCACAGCACAGCTAATTTGCTCCGAATCTACTGGACCAAAACGGGTGAAATTTGGTAGGATAGTGTAATCCTATGACCCAAACACAGATGTGCAAAGTAAATAAATATTTTTTTTAAATAAGGGTAATTTTCGGGGAACAAATTAGGAAATTAAAAAAAAGATTTGCAAACCTTACTGTGTCATAACTATATCAAATGAAAGGGCTCGTTATGAGGATCTCAAATATATTTATTATTGTTAAATGAATAATTTTGAATTTATTCATGAAAGAAGACGAAAATTCACCCCCCCCCCCCCCCCTGATCTCCGAAACTACTGAGCCTAAAATTTTATTCATTACCAAATATTGTTCATTGCTTGTAGATTACAGGAAAACCTATAACTATTATTTCAATTTTACGGAACCCTCACCACGCGAGTTCCACTCGCCTTGACCAGTTTCATTATTTAGTCTCTTTACTGCAGGAGCACGACCCTCTCTGTACTACCAGAGCCATATGTTAGCCAGAGCAGTCAGAGGATTTGGCCTACACTCTCCACGCTGGCCAGACGGGTTGGAGAGGTCTCATTGATGTCTATAAGCTTTGTTCAGATTGTGTTTCCTAAGTCGCCTTCTACGACATCCACGGGAAGACTTGGAGTGGTCCTATTCTACTCTGTCGAGAACCACATGGCTAATCGAGGACATAATAATACAAACTAAATGCGATGTAATAACTTCGATTGCCCTAAAAGGTTTTAGTGCTTCTGTTGCTGGTGGCCATGTGGGTCAAAGGATATTAAAGTTTAGTTATTCTATTCATGTATGGCATTGGCCATTACTCCGATACAAACTCACTTTATTTTCGTCTCACTTTTGTACAAAATATTTTTCCGCATTTTTTTTATAGCATTATCAATTAATGATACTGATTAATTTACAAGTACTTGAAAAATCTTGTATAGTTTGGGTAATAGATAAATCAGGAGTGCAAAATATGTTTTTTTTTTTTATCAAAATTGTCCACCCATTATAAATTTAAATATTCACACATTTTCATTTAATAATCTCAATAATAGTGTATTACTATTAATGAAAACTGTGTGGTTCAGCCGCGTTGTTCCGGGTTAGAATAGGACCACTCCATCTCTTTCTATGGATGTCGTAAGAGGCGACTAAAGGAAAAATAGCACTTAACACAAACACACTTGTTATAGTACACAATACATGTCGATTTGTAATCGACACTACAGTGAGTTCCAACGGTACGATCAACCTTATAGTGATGTAATCGGTATGTCATTTACATTAGTCATAGTCAGAATTTCTTCAATAAGACAAGGTCATTCGCTAACGACACGCCTTTTATTATAATTAAGTTTGATATTTTTTTTTATATTAAGAACTTAAAGAGTCCCCTTACCCAAGACAGAATCAGAGCTTCCCATACAAACGTAGTCTACGTTTTATTTTGAAACTTGCACATATCTAGGGTTATAATTGGTTTTCACAGTCAAAATATGACCTTGAAAGAGAATATAGTGCATTAAATCATTTTTGACCATTAGTATGGAAAACTTTTATGCCCTTATATTTTCTTTCAAGTTCAAATTTTGACTGTGAAAACCAATTATAACCCTAGATATGTGCAATTTCTTTAAAGTTACAAATTTTTACCGAAATCTGACATGTCGTTTCGAAATAAAACGTAGACTACGTTTGTATGGGAAAGTCTAGGGTAAGTAAACACTAAGGTCGAGACAATTGAAAAATAGGTATTCGTAAAATCTATTGCTGTCGCGCTGTGCCCGAATAATAACCGAGCAAGTGCGATAGAGACAACTGGAGCTCGGGTCGAAAATACCTACGGAAAGTGCACAAAATCAACAATTACGTAGTCCCCTGATTTCTGCTTCAAAACTTAACCAATATAAGTACTTTTTTCATTACTAATTAACAAAGACTTGAGCGGTGTTCCTATGTTTTAATTTGTTTACATATTCTAGTCAAATTTGTTTTCTGTATGTTGGAACACAGCGGAAAATCTGGCCATTTTTTTAGGTTTTTGAACGTTCATATCTCTTTTAATAATTAATTTATGAAAAAAAAGAAAAACATACGGACATGCTAATAGTGGCTATAGATATTCAGGAAAAAAATATATAAATCTACCGGCATTATCCAGGGAGGAAACAGGGGACTACGTTTGTATGGAAAAACGGCCCTTTTGTTTCGTCTTAAGAATTCGGAATTAAACTTTTATTCGAAAGTGGATCAAGTTATATTATATTATGAATAAGTCTCTTTTTTTCTCATTTTATAGAATACCAGAGTGCATACCTAGCAGCTGTGGAACAGAAAAAGTCGGAACGTCAACCCTCCTTGTAAATGAAGTTGTGTGTTTGAGAAATGTATGCTTAGCCCTTACTTCGTAACGTCGTCTACGTCTTACGACATCCACCGATGGAGCCTAGGGGTTTTATTCTAGCTGGTATGGGAGATTAAAAAAAACTTAGGATGCACCAGCTGCTTCTCTTCCCGCGCAGATCATAAAAGCCGATCGAGGGTATGGGCGAAAATGCGAATTAGGTTAATAGGCGATGCGGCTAGCAACCCATCACTATTTTGATTCCTTTTTCCACCTTCTCGCCTTTGGGTCTTGTGGCCATGGGCTCTGTCTGCTTAGAGACTTAAGACCCAAAATGCTCTGTCAGCCCATTAGGAAAAAAGACGTGATAGTGTGTGTGTTTGTGTACATCTTACGACGTCTACAAATGGAGGGATCCTTTCCTACGTTCCTTCACTTCTAGGCTGAAAATCTCATAACACCATAAACAAAAAAGTTTTGTTACATTAGGCCATTAGGCTTCGGATATAAGGCCCTCTTACAGTAAGACCATAACAAACATTAGATATCGAGCCGTCCCACAGCTAGGCCCCACTATAAATCGTGACCCGTCTAAGGTCAAACGAAATATTCGTATAACGGAACCTATACCAGTTTGCCAACAAGAATTTCCACTTGAGAATTTATTATTCATAATTTTTATCAACTTTTGAAAGCGGAGAAAACGGGAGAAATAAAAGATATTTCTTTAGGTGGCCATCGTTAGTAGGGTTCGATGTATTGCAGGAAAAATCTTTAGTCTCACCACAGGTCTCACTAAATTTCGGCAACGGGTGGACCGATTGGACTAATTTTGGTTTAGAAATATTTGTGGATAATATGGAAAAAACGAACGGGCACGGGCGGTAAGAAGTTCGTCGGGTGAGCTAGTTTACTATACAGGCTGACTTTTTATCCACCAGCCAAATTTATGGAGCAAGTTCAGTCCATGATACAGAACTACTTTCTATAAAAACAATTAACGAAATTATTATTATTGATCATTGCTCCGGATGGTATCTGGTTCAAGGGATTTCCGTTGCCATACAAAGAGGTAATGCCGCTAGCATAATGGGTACCTTTGAGCCTGGTACTGTCCGGGGTGGTATATTTGAGTTTTAATGATATTTTTTAATATTCTTAGGAAAGTTAGTTTTAATTTAGCTTATAATATTTTATTTTAGTTAGTTTATTTTTAATTTAGTTCAGTTTTAATATAATATCATATTATAAATTAATGTACATTATTAACGAAAAACTTAAATAAAAATTCACCTTCCCATACAAATCAGCGCTCAGCCAAACGGATTTTGTATGGAAGGACGAAAAAATTTTATCGATTTTAATAACTTTTTTTTACAGAAAGTAGTTCAGTATCATGGACGGAACTTGCTCCAATAGTTTGGCTGGTGTTTAAAAAGTTTGTGTATGCTGCCGCCAGGGTGGGTCTTACATATAAGTATTTGTAGAGTAGGCAGGAATAAATGTAAATGTAACTCTCAGGGATTAGCAAAAGACTTGATACCGCTTCAATTCACTGACTGGTACAGCACTGCTAAAAATTATAAAATATAGAATAACTTTTATTATATACAATTATATGTAGTAGCTCTCCTGTGTGTCTGATCAGGAGGAAAGATGGAGTGGATATGAGTCAGATTATGGAGAAGGAATATTTTATGAATTTAAAAATAATTTTGACATGAGATTAAGTTCCGAAAAGGTCTTTTTCATTTCATTTGTCAAAAAGGTCTTGTCTTTGGCTATGTCTTCCCCGTAAGGAATGAAGACATGACAGGTCGAAGACCGTTGAGGATATCCTGTGTTTCGGAAGGAATTATTACCTAATCATGATGAGGTCTTTTTTAGTCTCCACTGCAGGAACAAAACCTTCTCTGTACTGCCAGAGCCAGATATTGGCCAGAGCAGTCAGAGGATTTAGCCTACACTGTTTACGCTAGCCAGACGGGTTGAAGAGGTCTCATTGATGTTTATAAGCTTTGTTCAGCTTGTGTTTCCTAAATCGCCATCTACGACATGCACGGGAAGACTTAAGAGTGGTCCTATTCTACTCTGCCGGGAACCACACGGCTTATTGCCTAATGCTGTTGCTTATACATACATTATCACGTCTTTATCCCTAACGCGGTAGACAGAGCCCAGGGCTGTGAGACCCAAAGGCCACTTTTAGCGTGTAGGTGTGGCGTTAAGATGGAAAAATGGAATCAATAGTAATAGATTGCTAGCTGCATCGCCTATTAAGACGATACACGGAGTCTAGTGCTGCCCCCATTTGAAATAAATTATTTGTAAGGAAACAAAGATATCATTTAAAATTTTAAGCTAGTTAAACCAAGATAACCCTTCAAACTATGTTATGAACCACTGTTTACAGTTTAAAGTGAGAACGTTAAGCTTTAGTTTGCGTTTTTGCCAAAAGTGGCCGTTTTTCGCAAAAATGCAAACTAAAAACTAAACTGTAAACAGTGGTTCATAAAATGCACTAGACTCCCTGCATCGTCTTAAAACGATCTCAGTAATGGCAATTTATTAATCTGTGGTAATGGTCCCGTTGGCACCCCTTGAGTGCCTTGAGTACTGAACCAGAATATTGTCAAATATTTTTCCACAAGATTTTTATAAAATACAAATGGCGATATAAAAAACCACCACTCCATACTCCATATCCTTTACAAAACAAACAATGGTTATTGACCAACGTCCGATGGAGGCCGGCAGACATTTTGGCAACTTATTAGCATTTCTCGATTGACCTTTGATTTGTTACTTGGAGTAGCCGTTTGTTGCCACACAACAACAATAATTTAAAAAAATTACAAGAAAATACAACTAACTTTATTTACTTTAAGGAGATTATTCCATATCTCCAAAGTTCTTCGTTATATCTTTACAATTGGCAAAGATATCACGTAACATACAGAAAATAATATTTTTTTTACAAAAAGTACAAACGACTTCATTTTCTTTGAGGTCTGAGCTTCTGCCATATCTCCAAAGTTCTTTATCCGTGTCTACACCAAATTAATATGGGAACTAAGTAGTAAAGGCTTTTAAATAAAAAAGAAACATCAAAATAGATTCACAATTGGCGAAAATATCGCGTTATATACATACAAAAAATTAAAAATAAAACATACGGTTCGAATAGGCATAATGACTGTAAAAATATTTTTGGCCCATCGGTTAGATTATTAAAAAATAATGTACACGTATTTTTTCTTTTCTCTGAGAAACAATAAATGACAAAGATACAGCGCGTTTAAATTTCGATAAATCGGTGACGTCACAAGTCACAAGCCCCCACTCTGGAACTTAGATACTCTGTATCTTTGTTACTTTTGTTGATAAACTTAAAAATATGGGTACATTATTTTTGACTAACGGACTAATTAGAATAATACTTTTCTGACCCAGTCATCATCCCTATTGATACCCTACTCCTTTTTTAAGTCGGTTAAAAGAATACATTCAATCATTTATTGCGAGTACATTACTTTCTTGTTTCATCAACAATTCCTGGTCATCTAAGACCAAAGAGAACATCAAGACCATAGATCAAGACATATGATCGTTGCACTTTAAAAAACTATTATAAAAAGTAGTAGTAGTAGTATAGTATCAAACAAGAGGACAAAAGTGGATTAAAATAAGTTATAGACGGGGAGATCACAACCAATAAATATGTCTCAAAGCGTAAACAGCAAATACTTCAACACTTTAAAAAAAGTGAGTTTATATATAACGTCTAACCAAATATAGTGAAACTATTTTAAAGGTGAATTCAGTCCATGATACTGAACAACTTTCCCCAAGGAACATATATCGAAATATGAAAAATATTTTTTGGCTTTTCATACAAACTCGAATCAGCTGATCAATCAAGTTATATCGGAGGCGAAAAATTATTTTTCATATTTCGATATATGTTCCTTGGGGAAAGTTGTTCAGTACGATGGACTGAATCCACACTTAATATAGTTTCAGTATATTTTGTTAGACCCTGTATATAAGTGACGTCTCCGTGTTGTTAAATGCTATGCAATGCAAAACAGAAGACATTACAAAGATAGATTTGACCCTCCCAGGGAACTATTCCAATCAATGCAGACAATGGCTGAATAGTGTGCAACTTGATTTTTAACAGCATTTTGCATGCACACGCGTTTGTGCCAAAACTTTGCATCGTGTGGATCATGCTCGTGATGAAATTTCTATAATTGAATGAATCTGTATGCACCGATGATATCATTGTGACATCATTAGGTCAGTGTCACTGTTTGTCTTACCGGTTTGTGTAGGAGTGTTTACGAACTGAATCATGGTGTTGTACAAAAAAGTAAAAGTCATAGAATAGCTTAAGGCCGTACCTGAATTTTCCGGGGTCCAGTGCTGCCCCCATTTAAAATAATTCATTAAAAAAAAACGTAGAAATTATTTGAAATTTTTCTACTACCAAGTTCTAGATAACCCTTCAAAGTATTTTATGAACTACTGTTTACAGTTTAAAGTGAGAACGTTAAGCTTTACTACGCACATTTGCGAAAAACGGCCCCTTTTGGCATATGTGCGTAGTAAAACTTAACGTTCTCATTATAAACTGAAAACGGGAGTTCATAAAATACTTTGAAGGGTTATCTAGGACTTAGTAGTAGCAAAATTTTAAATAATGTCTCCGTTTTCTTTAAAATGATTTATTTTAAATGGGGGCAGCACTGGACCCCGGAAAATTCAGGTATGGCCTTAAGTACGTCATTAAAAATTTAATAATTTTCTTGAAAATGAAGATGAAAATCAAAATTTCCGAAAGTGTATTTTTCATGACCATCATCATCATCAGATTTTTCTTGGCTCTACTGCAGTAGAACGACCATCTCTGGACTGCGAGAGCCATACTTAGCCAGAGCAGCCAGAGGATTTGGCCTACACTCTCCACGCTGGCCAGACGGGTTGGAGAGGTCTCATTGATGTTTATAAACTTTATTTAGCTTGTTTATTAAGGCGAAGATATAGGCAAATGACCTTGAAGTGTGAAATAAATTGTTAACTCGTAAATATGGTGATAATTTCCTTATTGCTCTACGTCATGCACTAGATAGCCCTTTAAATTATTTTATGAACTGCCGTTAAAACGTCATAAAATAATTTAAAGGGTTATCTAGTGCATGACGAAGAGTAATATGGAAATTATCTCCATATTTACGAGTTAACAATTTATTTCAAATGAGGGCGCCACTTCAAGGTCATTTGCCTATATCTTCACCTTAAGTTGCCTCCTACGACAACCACGGGAAGACTTGGAGCCCTATTCTACTCTGCTGGGAACCACACGGCTTTCCCATTCAATTATTTTATTCTTACATTTGAATGAACAACTTTTCTTACATCGAAATACACAAAACAATATCTTCCTGTCCATCGGCACGTCACGTGACTGCTCATTTTGTTTGGGACATCAACATTTTTTTTTTCATATTTCGGTACTTATTCGTTGGTAATTGTTATTAAAAATGACGGACTGAACTAAAATGTAGCTAAAGTAGTGCAGAACGTCATTGGGGAAGGACAGCAGAACCTTCTAAGAAGGTAGATGACCATTCCTCAAAAAAAACACGCATACTTGGCAATGCTAACTTCAGGACGAATGATTCATCTTATTGACGGTATCCCTATAAATTGTATGCTTATAATACGAGTCACCAAAAAAATGTAAGTAGTAAAAACGATTGCTTATCTGCTAATCTTTACGGCTAAATCCATTATTTTTATCCAAATGCTCCGTTGTTAAATAGAAATGTATGGTACCGACATTGTTGTCTACAATACAAAAAATGTTTTTTTTGAACTAGTGCTCTTCTTTCCCTAAGGTGAAAAAGTCATCATTACTTGATCCTATTTCACTTTATTTACAACCCTCATTTCAATCGACATGAAGGTCACTAATGTTTCCTCTTTCTCTGACTTTCCCGTATTTCCTATTTTTTTTTAAATTTCATTATAAGATATTCGATGAAGACTTGAGGCTAATCTTACAAATACGATACTTAACCGGGTTTCGACTAGAATTTTATAATTCACAAAAAAGTCAAAACTTTTTACACAACCAAAAAAAAGTTTTTGTTTTTAATTTAGTTTGTATAGTTCCTTAATTACCTTTTTCTGCCGCCATGTGTCCCTCCTCCTTACTCTAGGGAGTGTCCCGGCTCCGCTTTTATTAGTTTGCATCACACTGATTCACTCTCACTTCATCAAAAAAAGCAATCACAGTTAACCATCACAAGAAGCTATTAGAACTACATTGCTGAATACTGGCACATTATAAAAAAAAACATAATTGCTACTTGGCCGCTAACACTTATTTGAAAAACGAAAAAAAAATACGTTCGATAGAATACAAGGCGCGAAAATAACTGAAGTACCTACGTCGAATTGTCGATGGTATCAGCAATACAATCAGTAGATTACTCCGTGATAAGGACTTATTTGAATGAATGTGCACTTTGATAAGATGTAATTCCAATATTGATGTTTATTTTTAGTCACAACTATACATTTCAAGAACAAAGTATGTGTGGCATGCGGCTATCGGTTTGCGTTTTCTTGATTAAATTATCAGGTTTCATTGTGTGAAAGCCAAAGTTACATGATCTTTGATTTTGATTACCGTGCACAAGCGACAGTATTTATCGAGCGCTATCGTCTATTACTATCTCGCTCTATGTAATAATAACGAGCGAGATGGTACTAGTCCGCCTTCTTCTTCTTAGCGAGTAGGCTGATATTATTGTCATTCCGTAGCGAAAGGATCAGCCAATGCACGCAGATTGCCCAGGGTGCGCCGGCCGAACAGGGGGGCTCAGTACGTCACTCGGGGAGGCTCATTTCTAGTCCGCCGCGCAATATAAACTTTATCTGGTTTTATCAACGTTTCCATGCTACGGGCAGTTAATTCGTGCTTATTATTGCCAGCCGGCGACTACCTACTAATGTTAGTCCCTTCATGCCGCCATCAAAAGTTGATGCATGCCCCTACCAATTCTGTTGCATGTACTGTGACTGTGATTGCAGCACCGTTAAGGCATTTGGTAGTGAAAACACAACATGTCGAATACATATGTAAATAATCTGTCCTTTTTACACGTGGAAAATGCGTATAATAAGGCGCTTACATAAGAAAATTTAAAATCAGTCATAGTTTTTATGGTTGCTCTTTGACTATCAAGTAGTTGTAGTAGTTCTATCTATCAAGTATCAAGTTCTATCAAGTAGTAATCAGTAGTTGAAAATCACTAATCTAAAAGAATACTAAATAAAAAACTTGTCCTACAAAAAATGAACCTGAACGAGTTATTTTTTTTATTTTTAAACCAAGCATTTATCTCAAACAATGAACTAAAAAGGTTAAAGTGCGTCAAAACACGGTTGGGTTATGTTGTTCTATCACAGAGATGCCGCCACCTTCCGGCCTCATCATGAGATCAGGTCATTGGTACTATAATATTGCATTATCTATCACCCAACTTACATAAGTATGCGAAGTTTCAACTCGAACGAATAATGGGAAGTGGGTCTAATTTAGCTTGAAAGTTTTAATTACGGACACACAGACAACGGGACAGGTGAGACTAAATAAAAACTTGTAATAATTAAATTTTCAACAAAAAAAACCACCGCTTTCAATTATTTTAAGGAGTTTCTTCCATATCTCCAAAGTTTTTCATCATATCTTCACCAAATATAAAATGGCACCAACTTGGTAGTAAAGGATTTCAAATAAAAAAAGAATCATCAAAATCGGTTCACAATTGGCGAAGATATCGCGTAACAAATATACATTAAAAAAAAATTAAAAAAAAACATACAGTCGAATTGATCGCTGCCTTGGCCTGACATTTAACATTTTTATGTTAGTTTCCATTTTATGAACGTACACTTGAGATACCTACTCAACACATCATCAATAAACACGAAAGAACCAAACAGGAAAATATAACACAGATAAAAACGTAAAATGAAAAACAAACCACAAAGCTAAACTCTGCCTTCACTCCATTTATAAATTCCCGAGTTTTCGTGACTTCTTTTAATTGTTTTGAATACATATATTTTGAAATTTTACGTCAAAAAAAACCTTTAAAAACTAAAACATATGCTTGCAATCGGAACCAAGAAGTAACTGGGATGTTACCTCATTCTGTATTACGCTCGCTTCTCTCACAATCTCATTGTATAACAATTATTTAGTAAACAAACTGTCATCCTCCACTATTTAGCGGCATCATCAACAGTATTGTATTATATAATAAATAGATTAAAACTCTTTTTGGAGGAGAGTTTTCTATTATTTGAGAGCTCAGGATTGCCTCAGACGCACAGCCAGTGCCTAAACTGCTTGGCCTCCGCGCACAGTCGAGAGAATTAAAAAAACCGGCCAAGTGCAAGTTGAACTCGCGTGGAGAGGGTTCCGTACAATTGAAATAATTCTTATAGGTTTTCCTGTAATCTACAAGCAATGAACGATAATTTTTTTCAAAATTTTAGACTTGACTCAGTAGTTTTGGAGATCAGGGGGGAATGGTCAATTTTCATCATATTTCATGAATAAAATCAAAACTATTTATTTTACAATAATAACATAAATATATTTCAGATCCTCATAACGAGCCCTTTTATTTGATATATGACACACACAGTAAGGTTTGCTTTTTTTTTACTTTCCTCATCTGCATTTGAGTCATAGGATTACACCATCCTACCAAATTTCATCTGATTTGGTCCAGTAGATTCGGAGCAAATTGGCTGTGACAGACGGACGGACAGACAGACGCACGAGTGATACTATAAGAGTTCCGTTTTTAGGGTTCCGTACCCGAAGGGTGCAAACGGGACCCTATTACTGAGACTCCGCTGTTTGTCCGTCTGTCCGTCTGTCACAGGGCTCTATCTCTTGAACCGTAATAGCTAGACACCTGAAATTTTCACCGATTATGTATTACTGTGGCCGCTATAACAACAAATACTATAAATAAAAGATAGGGGTGGTCATACAAAAAACGTGTTTCTTCAGCGTTTTAAAACATTGTACCACCGTACGGAACCCTTTATGTACGAGTCCTACTCGCACTTGCCCGTTTATTTTATTTTTTACGGAACCCTAAAAATAGATCACGCTGTGCCCGAACAACAATCGAGCGAGTGCGGTAGAGACAACTGCAGCTCGGACCGAAAATACCTATGAAAAGTACACAAAATCAACGTTTCGTAGTCCTCTCAAAAACTTGATCCATTTAATTTCTTTGTTCGTTCAAATGGCTGTGTTTCTATGTTTTCTATTTATAATATAATCTCGTCTAATTTGTTTGCTATATGTTTGAATGTGGAAATACGGCCCATCGATTTCCTTTTAAGGGTAATCCTAACGTCGGAAGATTCAGTTTCCGACCAATCAATGCTTCCGAATGATATAAACGTAACATAGATAGACGACCATTTGTTTAAACATAACATTCATGAGGAACTTGTGATTTTAAATGTTCCGTTTAAATAAACATTACGCAACGGATGAGTCAGTGGCTAAAATAATAATGTATCCATGGATTTGTAGGTTTCCTTCCGTCCAAGTTGGTTAGAAGAGCAAGGTTGAACGAAAGCGCTGGATGCAGGTCACTTTCAACCGATCGACTTTAGAATTCCCTACCAGTCTACGATTGACTACGATTGACTACGATTGAAATGATAAATCATTTTAACTGAGAAACAAAGTATTTTTTATTATATCAAACTAAAAATAGTTTTTCTAAGAATTTTTTCTCTAAAATATATCACTACCTATTTTGATTATTTTTTCTACCTGGCCCACCATCACGTCAAAAGTGGCATTTGTGTCTTGCGGCCCTGGGCTCTGTCTGCTTAGAGCCGCAAGACCTAAAATGCTTCGTCTGCCCCGTTAGGGAATTAGACGTGATACTGTATAATATAGCATTAAAATGGTCGACATCGCATCGGGCAGGCCATTCATAAAAGTAACTCGAATTCGGATATAATGTGGTTATCATACTCGTATTGTACCTCTGTGGGGTATTTGGAACTGGCAGAGTAGTATGGTGTTGATTCTACATGAGTTTAGAAGGACCACTGTAAGTACGGACGGAACGATCGACATTAAAAAATAATTCAAGTTATGAAAATGACGCAAGCTCCTAGACTATCTTCTTTTTTATATTTTTTGTATACAGGGTGACTTTTAAAACATCAGTAATTTTTTTGGAGTAAGTTCAGTCCATGATATTGAACTACTGTCTATAAAAAAAGTAAGTAAAAATCGATAAAAATATTTCGTCCTCCCATACAAAATTCGTTTAGCTGAGCGCTGATTTGTATGGGAAGGTGAATTTTTATTTTAGTTTTTCGTTAATTGTTTTATGGAAAGTAGTTCTGTATCATGGACTGCACCTGCTCCATAAATTTGGCTGGTGGATAAAAAGTCACCTGTATATACGGACAAATCACACTGATTTATAGCCCCAAAGTAAGTTCAAACTTGTGTCACGGGTTATGGGATAACACAGACAAATAATATAGTTAACATATACATAGTTAATAATAACAATGGAACTGGCTAGAGTCTTGGAAAGAGATTGGCCTTTGCCCAGCAGTGGTTTAAAAAATAATAATAAGTAACAATTACTCATGTTTTACTTCGATTTTAAAAATACACCCACATCTGGCACAAGCATATTCTTTGCTTAAAAAGAGGCTCCAGCATCAAACAAAACCTTGTAATTTTAAATAGTTACATCACAAGTACATACCACACATTGAAGGCAAGATCGTAACCTTTTCAACAGCGGAACCCCCATCAAAATTGTTTCGGTAAACTATCGGAATTATCTCTTTCAAAATCACATTTAGCAGAATTGTACCGTAATGGTGTACATAAAGGTATAATATATACTTAGGTAATGTCTTACAAAATATACTGAAACTATTTAAACAGTGAAATCAGTCCATGATACTGAACAACTATTCGCAAGGATATCGAAATATAAAAAATAATTTCTGGCCTCCCATTTCCCATTTTATTGACCGATCAGTGATCAGGAATTGAAAAGCCAAAAGATATATTATCATGGACTGAATCCACTCATAAAATAGTATCAGTATATTTTGTTACATACCCTGTATATTAAAAACTACCTACCTATTTTGATTAACTGTGATTATTTTTTTACTGGAGGTGAAAGATGTTTTCACAAATATTTTTTTTTTTTTTTTTTTTATTTGACACACTTCACTAAAATGACTATTTTTCACGTAATCTACAGAAACATACTTTTCGTACTGAAAACAGCCATACTAGACCGTCATTTTTGTTCAAACATCACGTTACTGGGTACCGACCGCAAAAAAAAAACATTAATAGTTAACTAGTATTTCGCTCTGATTTTTAAATTTTTTTTTTTTTCGTGAAATGTTAACTCGTTAGAGCGGTTTCGAACTACGTTCGATCCGAGCCCACACATCACAAAAGAGCGGTTACGCACTACTTCACGGATTCGGATCGGGTTCCTCCTTAACAATACGATTAATCCGAACCCGTTGACGATCTTCGTGGCTATTGGCAACCACGCTAGTCTGCCATTTGGAGATTGTGGGTTCGATCTCCGACAAGATCAAGTTGGAAAATGGCCTTTGCGAATTATCCTGGGTCTTGGGTGTTTATCAATATATACAGGTGAGTGGGAACGACAACGGCCACACGTATTGTATAGTCAGTAGGTTAGGTAGGGTAGGATAGCCAAATGGCTACCCTAAACTAAGCTAAACTAATAAATATTAGATTAGAAGAAAAAAATTCAATTTTTTTTAACGTTTTTGTGTTTTATTAATGATTCTGATTCCAAGATTTGAATATCAAAATCAATCAACTTTTTTTTTATTAAACCCCTTGGCCGATTAGACTCGAGTTCGAACTAAGAAACCCAGTTTGTCTCATTATCTCGTCAACCAAATTTCAGACTTTGTGTCATTTCGCCAAATTTCTATGAACTTTTCAAAAGCTTTCTTTTTTCCGACCGTACCCTTTATCTTTCAATGTCGCGCTATAGTTGTAACCCACATCTATGTTACGAGGTGTTAATCGGAGCAAAGAATATGTACTAGAATGTATTTTTTTTTTTGCGAATTATTTTACGGCCCTGGATACAAGTCCTTTAGAGCCTATTTTTAGTTCTGTCGCTTTTTTTATTCCTAACAAGTTACAATCAAATGTTGGTGTAGGCCTTTGATTGCTTCGAGAGAGCTTCTGGCACAGCATAATAATTACAGTGCTTCTGGAAACAAATCTATACGAGTTGGTTTTTACAGCTGAATGAGTGACGCACAGCCTAAAGACGCCTACCACAGTTCGCTTAAAAAATATCACTACAGCCGTACTGTGACTGTCCACTTTTACTATTTCACATATTGTTTCCGAGCATGAGCATTTATAACACAAAACTACACCAATTTTACATAACAAAGTCAACTAGAATCAATTTGCAAAATAAATTAAAGCAAACCCCAACTGAACCCCTTGCCTTCCCGCCAAAAACTTCAAGCAGAATGTACCAGCTGCTACTCCGCAAAAGTCGATCAAGGGAATAGGCTTGAACCTGTTGATAAAATAGGAGACTGACTAGTCAAATAAATTTTGTCTAATTGTGTACGAAGGGAAATCAATTTAGTTCGCTTTTGATTGACTTGAATCTACGGACGTTACGGTACTGGTTTCAATATTATTCTGTATTGAAACCGGTACCAGAAAGGACGTCTGTATTCTGTAGATTCAATAGCGAAACTTAGCGGACCTCGGATCTGAACCCGATACGGGAGTAGGAATCATTAAAATGAGTCGGTACCGGATGCGGAGTAAGATTCAGTGAGCCGAAACACTCCTCGGAGTCGAGATTACCCATGCCTAGCAGTACTCATGGAAACGGCACGCACTGTCAGAAGGTTTCTGTCTTTGCGGCCCTAACCGCCGGTGGCTTGGGCCTTGCCCCGCTGCCAGTGGGCAGCTAGGTTAGGGTTTTTTATAATTTGTTTATATTTTGTACGTTGTATTTTTATATTTTACTTTTTATAGACTTAAAAACTATTATAAAAAACAACTTAAGAATTGATATAAATAAAGGGAATAATAAATTACTGTAATGTAAATACCATATGGTACTGAGTAACTATGATATGGGATACTAAAACATGTGCTCATAGTTTGCAAATTTAGTATTTTATAACAAACACATGTGTAAATGCTGGTACGTAATAAATATATAACCCTCATATTTATAAAAATTTGCAAACGTTTGCCAAACCTATTTTAGTTAAAATATGTTTTGTCTATATCACTCTTTTCTATATTTGCCATAGTAAGAACGAGACACATATTTTAACTAAATTAGGTTTAGCAAAAGTTTGTAAAGTTTTATGAGTAATGGGGTATGTCAATGGGTTTGAATCTCTTACCTATATTCAAAGAAAGCACTCTTAAAGCAAAATAAAAAATACATATGCTGTGATCTTTCATATGAATCTTGTTTCATAAAAAAATAAAAACATATCTTCACCATCTAAGCGCGTTCCCAGTTGCATCCTCAGATGTGCTACTTCGGAGCCCGGGGTGCGCTTTCCCGCTTTTTCTTCTCCAAATATAACATGCATGCATGTCAATGGTCACCCAAGGATGTCAAAGACCTTGCAAAATAGAGAGGAAATAGCCGGAACAGTTTAAATGATTTGGCTATAGTTTAACGACCGGCCGCCTGCATGACGTCAGCCCTCTTTAGGAATGTATTTGTGCGAAAAGTTTTACATACGGCCGCCGTCCGACGTTAACCTCCCTTGGGAATGCAATTGTAGCACGAGATGTTTGTGCTTAGTCCTTTAGCCGCCTCTTACGACATCCACAGGAAGAGATGGAGTGGTCCTATTCTAACCCGGAACCACACGGGTAAAAAAATAAAAACATATATATATATACATTCGAATTAAGAAGCTCCTCCTTTTTCCAAGTGAGAAAATTTAGGAGGAAAAAATTGACAAAAAAAATGGTTTTTTTTTCTTACGGTTTTTTGTTCTATTAATGATTCTGATTCCAAGGTTTCAATCAACTAGGGGGTGCATCAACTTTTATGTACAAGTACTACAAAAATTATTGTATGTTCTTCGCGTCGAAAGGAAGCAACAGATCAACGTGATTTTTTGCATACAAATACTAACACACAAGTGAGTAAAAAAGGTTACATATGTCCTGGGTTACATATGGCTCCAAGGGATCCGCAGCAATGAAGAAGTGGGTAAAAGAAAGCTGGTATTTTTTAAGTTTTTTATAGAATTACAATAAAATAGAACCAGTTCATTCGAAATGACATTGCTCGTGTGGTTCCGGGTTAGAATAGGACCAATCCATCTCTTCCTGTGGATGTCGTAAGAGGCGACTAAAGAATTGACCACAAACATCTCGTGCTACAATTGCATTCTCAAGGAGGGTTAACGTCGGTCGGCGGCCGGTTGTAAAACCTTTCGCACAAATACATTCCGAAAGAGGGTTGACGTCAGGCAGGCGGCCGGTTGTAAAACTATAGCCAAATCATTTAAAGTGTTCCGGCTATTTTATTCTCCATTTTGCAAGGTCTGGCATCCTTGGGTGACCATTGACATGCATAATTATATTTGAAGAAGAAAAAGCGGGAAAGCGCACCCCGGGCTCCGAAGCAGCACAGCTGAGGATGCAATCGGGAATGCGCTTAGACGAAGAAGAAGAATCAGTTCATTCGAGAATAAAACGAGAAAAATAATTAATACCTACTTCATAACTAGTAACTTTTGGAAATACTTGGGAAAGGCCTATGTCCAGCAGTGGACTACCTGTGGCTGATATGATGATGATGATGAACTACTAACTCAGGATATTACTAGTTATTTTAAAATCCTAATCCTAACTAATATTATAAATGCTAAAGTGAGTTTGTATATTTGTTTGTTACCTCTTCACGCTTTATCTACTAAACCAATCGTCTTGAAAATTCGCATACACATAGGAGTACTGAGAAGGACATAGGGTACCTTTCATCCCAGAAAAACGTAATGTTCCCGTGGGATACGCGACCGAAACCGAGGGAAAAAGCTAGTTAAAAATAAAATACTTACAAAGCCACTCTTCGCTTTCTCATGGCGAGACATCTTTCGTTTGTTAACATTCGGGTGAACCATTCTGAAACAACATATTTTTTATTAATATGAGATGTATCATGTAATGGAAGGACGTAAGTCAGTGCCGAATCTATACTAATATTATAAAGCGGAAGAGTTTGTTTGTTTGTACGCGCTAATCTCGGGAACTAATGCTCCGATTTGAAAAATTCTTTTTTTGTTGGGTAGTCCATTTATAGAGGAAGGCTTTAGGCTATATAACATTACGTTCCGACAACCACGCGAACGAAGTCGCGGGCACAGCTAGTAATTCATAAAGCAGAGTAGACTGGGAAGTAGAGTAGACTGGGTCCGAAAAATTTGTTTGTTCTTGATGAGTAACACTGTTACTCAAGGGGCAAAAACTTTCCAATGAGTTGCAGTGTTACTTATTGCAACTAAATTTTTTCCCGATGAGTACTAGTGTATCTTAACGGCACTTAGAACGCGTCGTAATCCAGTCAAGTAACAATTAGAAACAGTGTATACAAATACAATACAGCATTCCGTATTCCCGTTGAGTAACAGTAGCGTAATAAAGTAGGTACTTAAAGGTTAGATGAAATACTGAAACACAAACAAACATAATCCCCTGTTTTCTCCCTGGATAATGCCTGTAGAGTTATATTTTTTTTTCCTGAATATCTATAGCCACTATTAGTGTGTCCCTTTGTTTTCTTTTTTTCATAAATTAATTATTAAAATAAAAGAGATATGAACGTTTAAAAACCTAAAAAAATGGCCAGATATTCTGCTGTATTCAAACATCCAGAAAACAAATTTGACTACATTATATAAAAAAATTATAACATAGGAACACCGCTCCAGTCTTTGTTAATTTGTAATGAATAAAGTACTTATACATCGGTTAAGTTTTGGAGAAGAAATCAGGGGACTATGAATCATTGATTTTCTATTCTTTTAATAGGTAGGTATTTTCAGTCCAAGCTGCAGTATACATGTCTCTATCGCACAGCGCGACAGAAATAGATTTTACTAATACCTATTTTTCATTTCTCTAGCCCTTGGTGTTTCCTCTTTAAGGTGAAATGAAACCACTGAAGAAATTAAATTTTTATACGTAATGTTTATGTATAAGATTAGGGACGTAGGTACTAAATAATATTGTTTTTAAGACTGCGGGACCGTGCAAAATCGACCATGGGAATTTTTCATTGAACACTCGATTCTATATTTTTTTATCTACACATACGCATTGCGCTGTATTGTACATGCACCCTGGAGACGAATTTAGACGAATTCAGAAGCGCAGCGAGCGGTCTGCCTTATCAGCGTTTTCGTTACCATATTCATTGGAGAATTTCGGAGAACTTAAAATTTTTCTCTTTTTACAAAAGACAAATTATTTTTATTAATTTATTGTAAGTGTTTAAGCGTATGACTTATTCGCTTATATTTTCTTCAGTTTAACCTTTTTAACTAAGTTTTTCTATGAATTAAAAAAAAAGTACTAAAATCTCATTCAGCTTTATAGGATTTTCTTTTGTCTTTATTTCTCTGTAATTTATACACAACTTCATGTTTGAAATTCCCTAAACATCAAAGATATGAACGTCTTACACCGCAAAAAAATTAAACACGTCTCAGGTTATTTGGAATTAAACAAACTATTACAATGAAAATCAATAAACAACTTATTGATTTTCATTGTAACTCATTCACTTTTTTAATACTTAAACAAACTTCAATTTAACATATCTTAACATATTGTTACTAAGTTAGTGGCTCCAATCAGCTCCAAAAAAGAAGTCAAAATCACTAAAAATAAGGACCGGGCCCATAAGACTATAGTATACAACAGTTTTGAATGTATGTATTTGCATATTTTAATCAACTAGACATATTTATATCTTGACTGGGGAAGACGGGAGCCTAAGCCAGTAAGATTCCAAGGCCACTTTTAGCATGATGGTGGGTGTAAAGCTAGACACAGCAAATCGAAATAGTAATGGTTTGCTAGACACATCATCTATTATCATGAGTCGGATTTTTACCCATTTTACATTCTGCATGGGAAGAGACGCAGGTGGTACATTCTAGGATATTTTTTCTTGGCTAAAATTAATAAATCTCAAATTGAACTTGAATGTAAACAAAAGCATTATTTTTCTTGTAGGTACGTGAACTTGACTTCCTCTCATATTCATGAATAGTATTTCTAATCAATATGCATTCTTCACTGACAGTTGTGTGCATAAACAAATAGATAATGACTGTATTTATAAGAATATCCCTATATCATGTTCCTAATGTATTTGTTATTGCCCAACAGGTGAATCAAGCGTAGATAAAGCATATAGATTGCTTTATCAGACATCCGAAGGTCGCTACCGTTTTACGACAACATTTAGGTCAAAAGTAAACTTTTTAACTTCAAAACATCCAGTACATAGCAGTTTGACATGAAATATCTCGCTAAATATAGCAAGAAATAGCGAAATATTAATGTAATTGGAAAGATTAGACGCTCAAAATGTTGTGTAGCGGACGCACCCGGCCCTAAACTATCATTTTAAAACATAAAACAGAAAAACATGGGTTTGGCTTTCCAACGTTCATTATAACCTAACAAACTCTTCCATATCGCTGTGTAATCACACAAATTTGTTCAGATAAGATAAGGAGTTAAATTTACCACTAGTAACGCGAAGAATTAATCCAAAACAATTTCACAAACATCACTTTTTTGATAAAAACATGATAGATAACACAACAACGAACTTATCGCGCACACATAAGCATAACTAGTGACGTCATTCGACGTTTGATTGACAAGCCGAGTTGAATCATAATCGAGCAGTGTTACCAGTCTTTAATTAATTTTAATGCAGTCGATCGATTTGAATAAATATTTGATTTCCAAACCCAGTGAGTAAAGTGATAAGAATCCGAAATAAAGAAGATATTAAGCATGATACATAATATAACAATTGTAATAATTAATTTAACAAAATAAATAGGCATAGATCGAAAAGTTGATGCTGGCTGTAAAAATGCTTTTTCGAACTTCAAAAAGAAATCTTCTGTTCTGCAAATTTTGAAATTCTTTTGTTTTATTTTTCAATTCCCATCCCATCACCTTTCAATGAAGACAAATTTACAATCTTTTAAAATTAAATAGTATAATATAATAAAACGGACTTACTGAATCTAAATCATGGAGAAACAAGAGCAACCGAAGAAGTGCTTCTGTGCTAGATGTTTTCTTCCAATTTGTCCAGAAGATAAAGTGGAAGTAGATGGCCAGAGCTTTCATAGACTTTGCAGTACGTGCTGTAAGTACCTTTCAATAATGTATTATGGCAATAGGAGTCGTATAGGTACCTAATATGTTTATGATTTTTCTAGCTGCTTACAAAAGCATCTGCTATGTATGCTGTTTCTAAGTATCACTGAGTTGCTGGTACTGCTAATGTCAGTGATGATATTGATGCATACTCAATATACATAAGTCCCAACCCTAAGCAAGGAAACCAAAGTAGTGATGGGTTGCTAGCCGCATCGCGTACTGTACTGACATGATTCCGTATGTCGCTAACGTCAAGTCGAGACTCAAGAGCGTCGAACCATATTATTATATTACGGTGCTCTAGTGCTCGCACTAGTGATGTGCCGCTAGCAATGTTAATTTGCTTTGCTAGTTACACGGTATTGTCAACGTCCAGGTATCTGCCGGACGATTCCAACGTCTCTGAAGATGTTCTACGGCCACGTGTTTTGTGCGGAGTGCTTCAACACGCACGTCCTGACGAGGTTCCGAGGGGAAAGTCCAAGGATCCACTCTAACAGCTGGTGGATGCAGTGGGCGCCTGGTACTAAGCCTCAGGAACAGCCCCAAGCTGGGACCGGTGGAAATACAGAAGGTAAGATAAAACAATTTTAAATGTAGTGGTAGCATATTAAAAAAAAACTATAAAATGTACTTACAGGCCTGCAAATCCAAGCTTTGTCATGCTATTACCTAAAAAAACAGGAGGTTTATTTACTCCATAAAATAAAACTATAGTAGTCCGATAGTGACGTCCTATTTCTAAACGCGGTTACGCAGTTACGTACGTCTTGCGTACCGCTGTTGGAATAACCCTACAGTGGATTTTTGATGTACCTAACTTAAACTTTTTTTCTTTTAGTTAGAAAGTAAATCTTTTAGGACGTTACTCATAGGACGAGAGTCGTCTCGTCTCGTTCGATAGAAAAGTCACGTCACGTCACAACGCCAAACCAAATTATGCCTTATGGTAAATTCGTAGCAGTTAAGTTGCAATGTCACAGCTACGTGTTGATAACGTGAGTATCGTGACGTTTTGGAAGCCCCTAATAGCCAATCAGTCAGCCAGAATTCATGATAACTTCCTAATAGTAAATTCAACATTCTTCTTCTTCATCTAAGCGCATTCCCGGTTGCAACCTCAGCTGTGCTGCTTCGGAGCCTGGGTGCACTTTCCCGCTTTTTCTTCTCCAAATATTATATGCATGTCAATGGTCACCCAAGGATGTCGAAGACCTTGCGAAGTGGAGAAGAAATAGCCGGAACAGTTTAAACGATTTGGCTATAGTTTTACGACTGGCCGCGTGCCTGACATCAACCCTTGGGAATGCAGATGTAGCACAAACAAGATGTTTGTGCTTCTTCCTTTAGTCACCTCTTACGACATTCACAGGAAGATATGGAGTGGTCCTATTCTAGACCGGAAACCACACGGAATTTTATCATCACGGCAGTAAATTTCACATTTTGAAACAGAAAAGAAAGGGCCGCAGGCAGCTGAAGAGGTCCCAGAGCCGCCGAAGCGGTGCACGTGCGCGCGATGTCTCCAGGCAGTGGAAGAGAATAGCAGAGTGGTGATCGACGGCCAGAGCTTCCATCCTCTATGTGCCAAATGCTGTTAGTGTAAAATAACACGTTGTATTAAAATCATGTAGGCAAAGCCAGGCACGCACGTGCCTAGGGGCGCGAGGTAATAAAGGGGCGCAGGGAATTTCTAAACGAAAACTACCAGCCATTATTACCATTAGGTCTTTTCCACTGCAGGAGCACGACCCTCTTTGTAATACCAAAGCCATATACTTATATTAGCCGGAGCAGCCAGAGGATTTGGCCTACACTCTCCACGGTGGCCAGACGGGTTGGAGAGGTCTCATTGAGGTTTATAAGCTTTGTTTAGCTTTTGTTTCCTAAGTCGTCTTATCCACGGGAGGACTTGGATTGGTCCTATTCTACCAGCCATGCAAAGTGACAAATAAAAACCTCTATCACACATGTAGTAACGCTAAAGTCATCAATGTTTACCAGTACTACTTAGTAAACATTTATAACATGAACAACTAAAGTTTTATAACCGATAGGTATATACCCGTATCTACCCATTTGGTGAGTAGATTGAATTATGAGTAATTACTTCGCAATATTGACAAGTGAAATTATTTCTGATTTTTTATCTTCATATCAGTCATCGACATATAATTCTTGTTCGTAGATATCGGTACAAAATGATTTATTTTTAACTCGGTCCACATCCCCTATTATATTTTTGTCGCCACCAAGAGTGCAAGATATTACAACTTCAGGTGATTTGTATTTATCCTCTGCAAACTTCTTAATATCACTCTTGCATCCGATTACTCCCAGTAGTTCCCTGTAGCACTGTCCCCTGGGGTGACAACTGGAAAACTTCAGTTGTCACCCCGGAAAATGTGTCACTTAGGTGAATATTTGTCAACTGGGAAGTAAAGGACTCCACCTTACCAAAAGATTTTGTAGATATTTAAGTATATTTGAACAGAATATTTCGTTTTCTTTCAGACTTCTGTCACTGCGTACCCACGGAAAACATAAAGATCTATTACGGCCAAGTGTTCTGCGAGACCTGCTTCAACCGCTACGTGCTAAGTCACAACAAGGACAACCCTACTGAATTCTTCAAGTACGTAATTCTTGCTATGGCTACAGTCGGTAATCGGTATACTAGACTACAGTATGTACATTATAATCTCAACAGATCTATCCTTTGTCTTGGCATTTTTCACAGTTGTAGATGTAATTTAAATATGATTTAAAAATACCTTACCTGAGACCTTTTAACCTTTCCCGACACCTTTTTCGTCTGACACCTCTTACCTGACACCTAACACCTTTTCACCTTTACCAAACACCTTTTCACCTTTACCAGACACCTTTTCACCATTACCTGACACCTTTTCACCATTACCTGACACCTTTTCACCTTTACCTGACACCTTTTCACCTTTACCTGACACCTTTTCACCTTTACCTGACACCTTTTCACCTTTACCTGACACCTTTTCACCTTTACTAGACAGACACATTTTCACCTTTACCAGACACCTTTTCACCTTTACCAGATACCTTTTCATCTTTACCAGACACCTTTTCATCTTTACCAGACACCTTTTCACCTTTACTAGACACCTTTTCACCTTTACTAGACACCTTTTGACCTTTACCATACACCTTTTCACCTTTACCTGACACCTTTTCACCTTTACCAGACACCTTTTCACCTTTACCAGACACCTTTTCACCTTTACCAGACACCTTTTCACCTTTACCAGACACCTTTTCACGCATGACCTTTCCTCACATGGCTCCTTTGATTACCCGAGATCTCAACACCTTTTCATGCCAATCAGTCACTCATTTGTCAGTAGGGTTACCTACTCCAAAAGCGGCACGCAAGACGTACGTAACTGCGTTTCCGCGTTTTAGTGTCAAGCAACATAGAGCGTTAAAACATGATTATAAAGTCTAATTTAATTTGAAAAAGAAATAAGACGTCACTATCGCACGTCTTTCATATTATTTTATAGGGTAATCCCCTGTTGTTTAACTTACAGGACGTGCTTCGAGCAATGGCAGAATAACGCCCAATTTTCCGAGAACATGAGGGAGTTCATGAGTGGCAACAAGGAGCAGTCTACTCCATTCGTGTTCATGATGCAGCCACAGCAGCAGTTCTGCCGGTGTGGTGCGTCGCCGCATGTGCATGAGAACATACCAGCTGAACAAAAGAAATGTAAGTAATCTTTACCTCTCTCCGTTGTTTTTCGTGTAAGTGCCAACACTGGTGTCAGATTTTTCAAGCTTCCTCAAGGCATCTTGCTTAGCTTGAAAATGGCCATATAACATGATAGCCTGGCCCTGCTTAGCGTGTCTTCCGAAGTACGACTGACCTAGAGAAAGTTTGCCACTTGTGATCACACTAGTGCCGTAACTAGGGTGGTGCCGGCGGTGCCTAGGCACAGGATGCAAACCCTGACAGGAATAACAAGACCGTCAAATCTAAATTTTCGCCCCAGCAGCTATCATTTTATCTGGCGCCTGGGGGAGGCTGGGTTTTAAATAGGAGTGTAGACTGTCTTACGACAGGCAAATGTAGATATCCCACGAATAATAACAATGTCTTAATGGTAAGGCATTATAATGACAGTTTAAAATCATCACTCATCACTATATTTAAGAACTATGTTTTTGTCGGTGGAATATTTTCCATGTCTCTCGATCCTCAGCCAAATGCTTGACTTCCCTATACGACACGACTTCTGCCTTTTCTTTTACTTCTTCCATGAACGCCCTTCTTGGCCTTCCTTTTCCTCTTCTTGCCTCGATCTTTCCTTCTATGATATTTTTGATGAAATAATCGTGTCGTATAAGGTGTCCAAATATTTTTCCCCTTCTTTCGATTGTCTTCATTAACGTTCTTTTCTCCTTAACTCGTTTGTAATAAGACTATAATATTTCTTTATAGGTGCGTAAAATGGTGAAAAATTTTCAGCTGCCACACCAGCTAATATGTCATTCGAAGAGAGCTCCATCGTGACCCGGGACCTTTCCTTCGAGTACAGAACTGAAATTTCAGACATGCCGGAGATCTATACCGCAAAAGAAGACTCCAGCTATAGCCCCGGTGTGGTCGCAGCGGAAAAAATCGAAAAGCTGACGAAATATTTACATGAGAGACGCGTTACAGACAAAAGCACGAAAAAATGGCAAAATTACGAATTTGATCAAATTTCGACGTTATCCGATCAGTCGTTCTACACGTGGGTTGATCTGCAAGATCCCAAAATGGCCAATGCTAAGTTGGATTGTCCTAAGTGTTTGTGGCAGTGTGGTCCTATTTACGTAAACGGTGATATTTTCCAAAGAGAAGTTTGTTGTGAAGAAAATGAAATTTGATTAAAATGTGATGTTCTTTTTAACTTGGTATTTTTTATTTAAATGAACTTTCTTCTAGCAAGAATCTCTAGTGTGACACTTTCTGGCGTGGACACCATCACCGATTTAAATTTTGACCATGGCAAGATTAGTCAAATTACTCAAAATTAATTTTGACCATGCCTAGATTTAGTCAAAAATTACTCAAAAATAGTCACCAAATATAAAACGTTGTCTAGAAGTTACAAGCATGTTTTGGTGGCCAAGCCAGGAAGCATGCTTTCAGGCGTGGACACCTCCGAATCTCCGAAACTATAGCACTCGCCCATGTACTTGTCCCTCCTTTACAATGGGTAGGTACTATAAGAGAAATAATTATTCAAAGAAATACACATTATTTAATAGTTGTTTATATTAGCCGTTATTACGTAAAGCCGTTGGTCTCGGCTGTCATCATTGTATGGCAATCGTTAAGCTATGTCAGATGCCTTTAGGCAGCTTGAAAAATCTGACACCAGTCTTGGCCACTTACACACACGATAAACAAACAATATCCGTTTGACCTTGATACTTAAATTCCGATGCATAGTTACTGATCTACTCGGCCGACTACTAGCCGAGTACAATACAATACAGTACAGTACAATACAGTTGTAATTTACAACTGTATTTGGATAATATCAATCCGGGATTATATTACTATAAAACTCAAATGTAACAGTACATCATTCCTTTGCATTACATATTTCTTGTAAATTGATTATACTACAATATTATTATGAAATTACAGAAAAATATCTCCTTATATAATTTTAGGCTGACTGTGCTTCATAGCTCTTGGACTAGTCATAGTATAAAATAATTTGTTGTATCTTTTAACTCAAGGACCGAATAATTCTGAGATTTGGCGACTGATTTTGACTAAATCACGTTTAAATCTGGGAGAAAACAGATCGTCGCTAGGTGCTATAGTTTAGGAGTTTCACAGGTGTCCACGCCAGAAAGCATGCTTCCTGGCTTGGCCACCAAAACATGCTTGTAACTTCTAAAGAACGGATCGACCAATTCTGAGATTTGGTGACGGATTTTGACTAAATCACGTTTAAATCTGGGAGAAAACAGATCGTCGCTAGGTGCTATAGTTTCGGAGATTCACAGGTGTCCACGCCAGAAAGCATGCTTCCTGGCTTGGCCACCAAAACATGCTTGTAACTTCTAAAGAACGGGTCGACCAATTCTGAGATTTGGTGACGGATTTTGACTAAATCACGTTTAAATCTGGGAGAAAACAGATCGTCGCTATGTGCTATAGTTTCGGAGATTCACAGGTGTCCACGCCAGAAAGCATACTTCCTGGCTTGGCCACCAAAACATGCTTGTAACTTCTAAAGAACGGGTCGACCAATTCTGAGATTTGGTGACGGATTTTGACTAAATCACGTTTAAATCTGGGAGAAAATAGATCGTCGCTAGGTGCTATAGTTTCGGAGATTCGAAGGTGTCCACGCCAGAAAGCATGCTTCCTGGCTTGGCCACCAAAACATGCTTGTAACTTCTAAAGAACGGGTCAACCAATTCTGAGATTTGGTGACGGATTTTGACTAAATCACGTTTAAATCTGGGAGAAAACAGATCGTCGCTAGGTGCTATAGTTTCGGAGATTCACAGGTGTCCACGCCAGAAAGCATACTTCCTGGCTTGGCCACCAAAACATGCTTGTAACTTCTAAAGAACGGGTCGACCAATTCTGAGATTTGGTGACGGATTTTGACTAAATCACGTTTAAATCTGGGAGAAAACAGATCGTCGCTAGGTGCTATAGTTTCGGAGATTCACAGGTGTCCACGCCAGAAAGCATGCTTCCTGGCTTGGCCACCAAAACATGCTTGTAACTTCTAAAGAACGGGTCGACCAATTCTGAGATTTGGTGACGGATTTTGACTAAATCACGTTTAAATCTGGGAGAAAACAGATCGTCGCTAGGTGCTATAGTTTCGGAGATTCACAGGTGTCCACGCCAGAAAGCATACTTCCTGGCTTGGCCACCAAAACATGCTTGTAACTTCTAAAGAACGGGTCGACCAATTCTGAGATTTGGTGACGGATTTTGACTAAATCACGTTTAAATCTGGGAGAAAATAGATCGTCGCTAGGTGCTATAGTTTCGGAGATTCGAAGGTGTCCACGCCAGAAAGCATGCTTCCTGGCTTGGCCACCAAATCATGCTTGTAACTTCTAAAGAACGGGTCGACCAATTCTGAGATTTGGTGACGGATTTTGACTAAATCACGTTTAAATCTGGGAGAAAACAGATCGTCGCTAGGTGCTATAGTTTCGGAGATTCACAGGTGTCCACGCCAGAAAGCATACTTCCTGGCTTGGCCACCAAAACATGCTTGTAACTTCTAAAGAACGGGTCGACCAATTCTGAGATTTGGTGACGGATTTTGACTAAATCACGTTTAAATCTGGGAGAAAACAGATCGTCGCTAGGTGCTATAGTTTCGGAGATTCACAGGTGTCCACGCCAGAAAGCATGCTTCCTGGCTTGGCCACCAAAACATGCTTGTAACTTCTAAAGAACGGGTCGACCAATTCTGAGATTTGGTGACGGATTTTGACTAAATCACGTTTAAATCTGGGAGAAAACAGATCGTCGCTAGGTGCTATAGTTTCGGAGATTCACAGGTGTCCACGCCAGAAAGCATACTTCCTGGCTTGGCCACCAAAACATGCTTGTAACTTCTAAAGAACGGGTCGACCAATTCTGAGATTTGGTGACGGATTTTGACTAAATCACGTTTAAATCTGGGAGAAAACAGATCGTCGCTAGGTGCTATAGTTTCGGAGATTCGGAGGTGTCCACGCCAGAAAGCATGCTTTCTGGCTTGGCCACCAAAACATGCCTTTAACTTCTAAACTACAGACTGACTAAATCTTATATTTGGTGACTAATTTTAAGTTATTTTTGACTAAATCTTGGCATGGTCAGAATTTTAATGGTGTCCACGCCAGAAAGTGTCACATGAATATTCAGAAAATTAAAACCAATAATATACCTAAATGCAAAAACCATTTAATGGCAAACCAAAATAGGTAATGGCATTTCAATAATTAACAATGAAATATTCTTTTCCTTTTTCGATCTCAATACGAGTATGAACTGTATTATCTCAAATCAATGAAATGTATTTTCGCAAGAGGAATGGGAGAGCCACGAGTGCCGCGACCCGTTCACCCACCAGCTTCACCCACTAGTAGGTCCAAAAACAATATAGGTAAAGAGGTTCCTTCCACGTTGGTCTTGGAGAATCTGGTTGGTCGCGCAGATCGAAAGGGTCGCATCAAAGAGCAATGACGTACCTATGTACCTTTTCGGGATGGCATGGCCGGCAGCCAGACAGCCAGTGTGTCCTTAGGGCATTTTCCCCTAGATTTATTTCTTCTATTTGCGATCGCGACTATTCGCGACGCGATGATGTTAATGCTACGAGCCTACGAATAATGATACTATGATTATATGATATAATATTATTATATTATTATTTATACAATGATGTTATGATTGTTATAGCCTCTTTGTATACAGATACACTATCACGTCTTTCTCCCTAACGGGGCAGACAGAGCCTAGGGTGGTAAGGCCCAGGTACATAAGGTACATTATTGCTCTTTGGGTCCAGGCCACTTTTAGCGAGATGGTGGGCATGAAGGTGGAAAACAGGAAATCATAATAGTGATGGGTTGCTAACCGCATCGCTTATTGATATGATTTCATAGAGGTAGGTTGTTGTATCTATAGTTACATGATTCAGACTCTTGCTTTTTCTCGAGATCAGCTTTTAGGGCTGCTTCAAACTCAATATTCCCCTAAATAATTTTTATCCTCTGAAAAATCCCCTAAACGTACAAAAATCCTACCCGTTTGCACCAACGAACCCCTACATTAAGGGGCCCCTTAGCCGACCTTTAGGGGATTACACTACTTATGGCCAAATCATAATAATGTCTAATAATTAAAAATTACCAAAAATAAAAATAAAAAAGGTCCCCTAAAGGTCGGCTAAGGGGCTCCTTAATGTAGGGGTTCGTTGGTGAAAACATACGGAATGTTGGGATGAAGTTGCCAACGTTTTTTCCATATATTTTCGTACTACGAGTATATCTATGGCCGATGTCCGATGCAATGGTCGCACTATGTAAAATTCAATGTGTATGTGCAGTGCAACGGAACGGACTGCAACGGTTCACCTTTGTAAGTCGATAAAAAAATAAACGAAACTGACAGTGACATGTATGTGGCAACACCTACTTATCTGTCAAAATACACAACGACAAAGTAGTTTACAGGCGTGGCTTAATTATTGTTTTCTACGAAAAATACTATTTTCTAACTATAATTATCTAATAAGACTGACTAATAATCCTAATTATATTCACACTTTTCCTTTACTGGCATCAGTTAGCGATTTAATGTGATTAAAAAGTGCTTATAAGTGGATTTCAAACAGGGCGTCGTCTTCATTCAAAAAATTGTGTTTATTTTAAAACAAAACAATGTACGGAAGAAAAACTCCGTCTACTTACCGTTCCACGCCGTCTGTGTACTCTCACTACACTGGAAAGTAAGTAATTTTTGTATTTATATCGATTTCTTTCAAATAGGAATAGTATGAAAATTTTCTATACCGACGTAGGCTTTTATGTTTAGATAGTCAATTTTAATCCAGATTTGTTGTAACGTTACAACTACAAATAGAGTATTTTTAAACTCCCGACCTAAAGATGTTCTTTAATCATAGCGAACTGCTGTTCAAGACTAAAAAAACTTATGTTAACTTACTTAACAGAGACGCCAAATTTATGTAAACCGCATTTTTGCGCTTGGAATTAAAAATAACTATAAACAAAATAAAAAGTTAAGGACAAATCACACTGAGCTAGCCCCAAACTAAGTTTAAACTTGTATTTTATTATACTAACTCAACAATACTATATTTTAAAATAAATACATATAACCTTGGTCAATTTGAAAAAGGCCATTTTCCAAGTTTCCCTGGCTGGGGATCGAGCCTAGAACCTCCAAAGTGGCGGACTGGTGTGTTAAGTACTATACTAAGGAGGTCATCAATATGTGAAAATACTTTTCCAGATCGACAACAAACCTTCGCTCTACGAAATCCATCCGTTCTCTACGAGTGCCTTGGTACCAGAAGCCAATACTTCATGATGCCTTCGTGCTGGACCTTCAAAGAGGCTCGTTACTCACTGCCTTCATATCACTTGTAAGTATTTTTAATCTTTATTTTATGTATTATGTCCCTATGACAGCATCTTTATTATCATACATGATGTGGACTAGGATATGTATTATAATAATAAGCAAATTATACTTTATATAAACATAGATTAAAAAAAAAAAATTTTGTAAATTGAGCACATCACTGTTGCCACTCCTCGCCTATAGAAGATAGATCGCCGAACAGATATATTGAGGTTCATTAGCTCGCCACTATTTATTGGGTTTTGGTGAACCTTAACGGTCGCCAAAGTCCCCATTTAAATAACACGTCATTTCAGATACATTATTTGTCTACAGGAAAAAGGGAATCAAAGTAGCCTCATCACCTCTTAACATGATACAGATTCTCACCCATTCCATCCATCGGCTTCATTTTTATTTATGCTAAAGGTTGACTTGTAGAGAATGCTATTAGCTACGAATAATAATCCCTAGAAGCGTAAATAATCCCGAAAAATCATTCCACGCGATATGTACCGCGGCGGGCGGGGCTTAAAATATGAACCGCGCGGTGCGTCAGTTCGCCATGATACTCGAGTCGTGTGGTTGCGTCGCAAAAAGTTTCCTTTGTAAATATTGCTGTTTTTGCGATAATCGATTCATTAAAAATGCTGTCATGTGCCGTGAAGTGGTGTAGAAGCCATACATACATGAAAAACACAGGACTCGCCTTTCATATGTAAGTAAATAAACATTTTAATAAGCGGCCCCTGCTGGAGGCAGCTCCTCGACCGACGGGGAGATGACGCGTGACATGACCTTGTCGCGACCAATCGCATGCATCTTTGTCTATGTGTGTGTTTGAGTGTTTTGTTGTAATGACTGTTAGTTTGTTTGCGTAATTGGAATCAGAATCGAAGCGGTGAATGTAGGAGTGTTAGATTTCTAGAGATTATATTTCGATGGCTATTAGCATTAAGTCCACCTTTTCATACCATTTTGTTTTGGTAAATAAAGTTTAGATAAATAAATATACCTATTCTAAGTTTTTTCTTTTCTCCCAGACCAGCTTGGTAGAACTCCTTATATAGCCCAGAAACCACCAGTCATACAATTTTTTTAATCTGACACTGTTCTAGTTTATTGCCCTGTTCACATTTGCTACGAGCATCTTCGACTTGTACTGCTTGGGGATGGCGACACCGGGCTCCGTCCATTATGGCTACTACGTCATCAGCTTTCAGTTTGTCTATGTTGGCAGTGCTCCTGGTAAGTTGAGTTAATAAAGTTCTTTTTAGTCAGAAGACATAGTCGAAGCTACAAAGTTAAGGTGAAGGTATAGGCAAATGGCCTTGAAGTGGCACCCTCATTTGAAATAAATTGTTAACTCGTAAATATGGTGATCATTTCCATATTGCTCTTCGTCATGCACTAGATAGCCCTTTAAATTATTTTATGAACTGCCGTTGAAACTATTATTGGTGATCCGTCTAGCTTTAAAACTTGCCGTGGCCACTTTGGCGGAGGCAAGTTTTAAAGCTAGACGGACTAATGTAAATACTTTCAACGGTGGTTCATAAAATAATTTAAAGGGCTATCTAGTGCATGACGAAGAGCAATATGGAAATGATCACCATATTTACGAGTTAACAATTTATTTCACACTTCAAGGCCATTTGCCTATATCTTCACCTTAATGCATACGGGAATTAACGCGAAACATACCTTTTTTCTTTATTTCTTTATTTACCAAAGGGTAAGGGTGGGTGCAAACGGGACCCTATTACTGAGACTCCACTGTCTGTCCGTCTGTCACAGGGTTCTATCTCTTAAACCGTAATAGTGAGATACTTGAAATTTACGAATTATATATTACTCTCGCCGCTATAACAACAAATACTAAAAATAAGATAAAGTTAAAAATTAAAGGTCGTCATACAAGAAACGGGTTTTTTTCAGCGTTTTTAACTCGATCTACAAAATGGCATCAACTAGATACTTGAAATTTTCGCTGATTATGTATTACTGTGGCCGTTGACCAGTTTTTTATTTATATTCACTAATGTTTGATCCGGGTTGCACTGAATGTTGTCTCAGCCTGACTGAAGCATGATGCTAGGCCTCCTCCTGCCCGGAGTAATCTTCGTCCACTGTCATGTTTTTCTTTTCTCCAACTACCGTCACCCACTACACTCACAGTGTCCCTTTTCTGTAACGCAACTGTATTCTGCTGCTTCAGTCAGGCTGTGACCACGTTCAGTGCAACCCAGATGAATGATATGCTTTGTCCCTATGTATCTATTCTTTTCCAGTTCGCAATGTCCTGATAGTGTTCTCGCTGTTCTCCTGGATCGGATCCCTAGCTGTCCTGGTCACTAGCATTATACTCATCAACGCTTTGAGGAAGGTAAATATCTAAATATTATGCAGTTTAATATATTTCTTGAAAAATATCATATATATTTCTATTTTGATTCCCTTATCCGCCTACTCGCCTACCATCACGCTAAAAGTGGCCTTTGACTCTAGCGGCCCTAGGCTCTGTCTGCTTAGAGCTGCAAGAACCAAAATGCTCTGACTGCCCCGTTAGGGATAAAGACGTGAGAGTTTATGTATGTATAAATTGTCTGAATCTATGAGATTCTGCAATGCTGAAAATACCGTGCATGTCGTTGAAGTCTAACAAGGGAAAAAGCATTTTATATTCGCTACTCATGGGGGCTGATAACACAAAGAATGTAGTCACAAACTTATTAACCAATTTAGGAAAATTTTACTATTGTGGGAGCGGACGTGTAGATGTATGCCACATTATGATTGAATTGACATCAAACATGAATGCAAATAAATGTCCAATTTGGCTACATTTGCACCTCTTCTACCAATATCTCGACACGTCCCAAAGGCAATCCGTGCTTCGGAAGGCACGTAAAGCTGTTGGCTGCCATCTTGCATGGCAGTCGTCAATCTATCTCAGATGCCTTTAGGCAGCTTGAAAAGTCTTGATAAGTTTTACCGCTCGCACCTTCCTCAGCCCCCTTAGTCGTCATATCCCCGCGCCTCTTTACCCCGCAGGCGAAGATTCATTAAAGCGGTCGGTTTCTAGCTAGTGCACTAACATAAAGTAATAGAATTATTTTTCTCTTCATTATGTCACGATATTAGGCTTGAAACTACGTCAAGCACAAGCCCGCGGCGGACGACCGTCGCGGGCTTCCGGGCGTGTCGACGCGCGTGGCCCCGCGCGGTCTCGGTGGAGAATTTAATATACTCGTATAACGTCTCAAAATATACGAAAACTATTTAATGGTGATATCAGTACGTGATATTGAACAACTTTCCCCAAGGAACGTTTATCGAATATGAAAAATATTTTTGGCTTTCCATACAAACTCTTTGCTGGTCTGGGAGAAAAGAAAAAACATAGAATGTACCAGCTACTTCTCTTCCCGTGCAGATCGTAAAAGCCGATCGAGGGAATGGGCGAGAATCTGAATCATATGAATAGGCGATGCGATTAGCAACCCATCACTATTATGATTTCCCTTCTCCACCTTCATGCCCACCATTACGCTAAAAGTGGCCTGGGCTTTACCGCCCTTGGCTCTGTCTACCTCGTTAGGGATAAAGACGTGATAGTGTATCTGTATCATACAAACTCGGATCGGAGGTCAAAAACTATTTTTCATATTTCGACATATGTTCCTTGGGGAAAGTTGTTTAGAATCATGGACTGAATCCTCCCTTAAAATAGTTTCAGTATATTTTGTTATACCCTGTATGTATTACTACGTAGAAATATGTATGGTAGTCGGCTGAACAAGCCCCCCCCCCCGCCCCCGCCGGCAGAGAGCGCGCGTGCCCCGCGCGGTGTTTTTTTGTATGGATCTGCGCGGGCGCGTCCGCGTAACGCAGTTTCAAGCCTTATAACATTTTTTGCACATCACTTAACCATTCTCATTCACTCCACTCATGCTGCCATTTATAGCTAGTACAGCAAAACAAAAATAAGGTATGTGTACACTTCATTGTCGTTGACTTCCATGTGTAAATAGTTCCGTCTGATTAGTAGAAAGAGGAAATAATTATACATGTGGTAGTTAGTCTTGTGTGTGTGTGTGTGTTAAAATTATAGTAGATTTTTTATTTCAACTAATAAAAGCTTTTTTTTATTATTCGAGATTTGAGTGCGTTTGCCCTCTATCTAGCCTGATGGGAAGCTAAGATGAGGTCTAAGGTGTAACACGCAGACTCAAAAAATGCCTATTCACTTGCCTATGCCTTGAAAATCCCTAAATCATACGTATGGGGAAACATCGACGTAGGGAGGGAATTCCGCACCTTAGCGGGTCGCACAATGAAGAAGGAGGCTAAACGAGAGGTACCATGAGGAGGAATATTGACCACATATGTTTTTTGATGTTTTAATGTCATTGCTTGTTTAGTTTTATTCATGAAACTATATGTCACTGTCGTAGACGCAGGTAAATCTTTTTCCTACGTCCATGGCAACTGTTACTCAAGTAACTGAGTATTTTATCTTAAATTCTTTTTCCAACTTTTGTATGGAGGTCTGTTTGGATCGTAGCAAGTGGAGGTCCACAGTCTCTGCCTACCCCTATGGGAAACAGGCGTGATAGTATGTATGTATGTATGAAGAACTATTTATTACAATACAAGCTTTTATTTAGTTTCACCTGTCCCGTTGTCTGTGTGTCCGTAATCAAATCTTGCAAGCTAAATTAGACCCACTTCCCATTATTCGATTGAGCTGAAACTTCACACACATGTATTTTGGGTGACAATGCAATATTAAGGTACCAATGACCTGATCTCATGATGAAGCCGGAAGGTGGCTACGGCATCTCTGTAGTAAAACAACTTACAACTCCACTGAGTTTGGACTCGATTGATTCGTCTTGTAGAGCATTTTTAACTTTTTAGTTAACTGTTTTAGATAACAGCTTGTATTTAAAAATATTGTTTTAATAATATAGCGGAAGAGGCAAAAAAAAATTTTTAGGCAACATCCCTATTAATTCTTTTTTCACAGGAACACGAAAAGCGTGTAGTCCCGTGGCTGTACACGTTTGGCGTGTTCACCCTATTCCGGCTGATCGCGTTCATCTTCGCGGCCATAGTGAACGACATGATCTTCGCGTACAACATACTCATGTGCCTGTGCTGGATCATATTCTGCGTGGCTGGCGTGTACGGCTGGCTCTTGGTGTATAGTCTATACCTAGAGTTGGCAGACTTGACGAAGTTAGAGGATTTGGCGCATTTGAGGGTGAGTTTTGATATTTCATCATCATCTCTTTTTAACCGACTTCAAAAAAGGAGGATGTTATCAATTCGACGGGTTTTTTTTTGTTAACATATGTTTGTTGCGCGATATGTTCGCCAATTGTGAACCGATTTTAATGATTATTTTTTTTATTTGAAAGCCTTTACTGCCAAGTTGGTCCTATTTTGATTTGGTGAAGATATTCATTTATTGAATTAATTTATATGATGAAGAACTATGGCGATATGGAAGAAATTCCTAAAAAAAATTGAAATCTGTTGTTGTTTTTGTAAAAAATTTAATTATAGTCTCTACTACAGGAGCACGACCCTCTCTGTACTACAGAGCCATACTTAGCCAGAGGATTTGGCCTACACTCCACGCTGGCCAGACTGGTTGGAGCGGTGTCATTGGTGTTTAAAAGCTTTATTTAGCTTGTGTTACCTAAGTAGCCTTCTACGACATACACGGGAAGACTTGGAGTGGTCCTATTCTACTCTTCCACACGGCTTATTTTTTGTATACTCTATTATTTTTATTTACTACTATAGCTTCTAAAGTTTTGATATTTAGACACAAATAGATAGGTTATCAAGCTTACCGGAGGTTCAGTAGTTATAGTAGCATATGAACGCCTGCAGCATCAAGGGTAAAACACGCGCGTTGCCGATTCTGAGAATATCTGTGGCCAAATGGCCATTGGGATCATATTCCATCTCGCTAATTGACAATTCACACTGATTGAGCTAGCCCCAAAGTAAGTTGAAACTTGTATTATGGGATACTAAGTCGACGATACTATACAGGCTGACTATTTATCCACCTGCTAAATTTTTGGAGGAAGTTCAGTCCATGATACTGAACAACTTTCTATAAAAAAAGTTGTTAAAAATGTTCGTCCTCCCATACAAATCGGCGCTTAATCAAACGGATTATGTATGGGAAGACAAAAAAATTTTATCGATTTTTAATAATCTCTTTTTATAGAAAGTAGTTCAGTATCATAGATTGAACTTGCTCCAAAAATTTAGCAGGTGGATAAAAGTTATCCTGTATAGTCTAATATTAAAAATATAGTGACACAGTGGCGCCCTCCTCACAAATCTTATCAGTTCTCGCGAGTTTCAACTGTAATTTTTCTGCAGATGGGCACCATGGCATCTCTGAACGCGTCCCTGGCCGGCTCGCGGCCCACCACGCCCCACAGCACCGTGTCCACCATGCCCGCCTCTCAGATATGATGCCAGGACACCAAACGGTACACTCCAGACACAAAACTAGACACACATGACACAAAACTGAACACACATGAACCTAAACTGGACACACATGACCCTAAACTGGACACACATGACCCTAAACTGGACATACAGGACGAAAAAGATTGCCCGGAGCCGGACGAAACTACGCCGCTAGCTGGAGGTAGCTTGGAAACACCGGTGTAGTATTTTGATTAGGACTTTTGAACTCAGCGAACTAAAAACACTATGGAAGCATAATTAGGCGCAATCAAATAGCCCTATCAAAAGTACGAGTACAGTCAAGTAGGCGATACTTCTATAGTATCATAGTTCGCTGTTTGAATCATAGTTAGCAAAACTTACTACTTGACTACGTTTACTTTCTCAAGCTTACCGAATAGACTTTCCTAGGTTTTTTTAATTGCCTTGCAACTGCTGTAGAATACTAAGTGTACTAAGTTTATCAGATTTTTAAACCCCCTTAGCAAAGTTTACCAACTTTAATAATATTTATTTAGTTAGGAATACTTTTTGTAACGTAAATATCCGTCGTATACAAAATATACTGAATTTTAAGGGTGAATTCAGTCCATGATACGGAACAACTTTTCACAAGATATATAAAAAATAATTTTTGGCCTCCTATACAAGTTGCTCGATCAGCTGATCATAGTGTATGGAAAGCCAAAAACATATTTTTTATATTTCGATATGTGTACGTTGGGAAAAGTTGTTCAGTATCATGGACTGAATTCACCCTTAAAATAGTTTTGGTTGACCCTGTATGAAAGAAAATAATTTTTTTACTCTGTAATAGCCTGTCATTACAAAACTTACAAACTTTCTACAAAACCTATAAATTACAATATCTCTACTTTTTACCTTTAAATAATAGGAATCTTATTGTTCTAATGTATTGACTTACTAAAAAGACTTATTAATGACCATATCCATGATATAAGTATAAATTATAAACTATTAAATTATTATTATTGAACTAAAAAAATAAAAAACACTCTCAATAAAGTGCCATTGCGCTATCCACCGCTTTTAAAATTAATAGCAAGATTCTTGACACATTGAGTGCGGCGGTTTTAAACGCACGTTTTCGGATGAGTATGAGAGGAGCTCAGTGGGGGAACGTATTACAAACGTCTTCGCAAGATAAGTAACGCCGGGTGTGGTCCGCACTTGGATGGGTGACCACAAGTGGCTCAAAATATCTTGAGCTCCTACGTGCTTCGGAATACTCGATAAGCCGTTGGGTTCTGGTTGTCATTGTATGACAGTCGTCAAGCTAAGTCAGATGCCTTAAGCTTGAAAAATCTGATACCAGTGTTGGTTACACACACGACAAAAAAAAACCGTGTACCTTGTGTCTTTATACTTGGTTGGTATATAAGTATATTTCAAGGGCGTGTTGAAATTTTCTTCAGCTAGTATAAAATATACATCTATAATACAGCTAAATAAAGTTGTGGTGACAGCTTTCTGGTTTTCTTAGATAGTGGGGAAGCCGAAATGCGTTTGTTCTCATGTTGTTTTTAACGCCGCAGTCAATGTGTTAAAAAACGCAGCTAAATAATATAAATCTATTGTCGTGAAAATAACTGATACAACTTTAATGATTCGCAGAAGATCTCGAATGATAATTATTAAATATATTTATAAAAAATATTTTCGTAAAAGCCCTTATTTGTTATTGTAAGTCCGTCCAATTTATTTACCATATAGTTGTTAATTAGTATAAGAGTAATTTTAGTATAGAATTAGCGATTGTTTAATTAAATTAGAATGAAATTGAAAATATGTCAAAAAAAAAATGGGTGACATCAATCACTGAGTTTGTACATTGAGTACTAAGTTTTCACGTATTATTTCATCATCATCATCATCATCATATCACCCACAGGAAGTCCACTGCTGGACATAGACCTCCCCCAAGGATTTCTAAAACGACCGATCGGAAGCGGCCTGCATCCAGCGTTTTCCTGCAACCTTGCTCAGGTCGTCTGACCACCTAGCAGGTGGGTGTCCTACGCTGCACTTGCCGGTACGTGGCCGCCATTCGAGAACCTTTCTGCCCCATCGGCCATCGGTTCTTCGCGCTATGTGCCCCGCCCACTGCCACTTCAATGAGCTAATCCGCTGGGCTATGTCTGTGACCTTAGTTCTTCTACGAATCTCCTCATTTCTGATTCGATCACGTAAAGAAACACCTAGCATAGCCCTCTCCATAGCCCGTTGAGCGACCTTGAGCCTTCTTATGAGACCCATAGTAAGGGACCACGTTTCGGAGCCATAAGTCATCACTGGTAACACACATTGATGAAGCACTTTCGTCTTGAGGCACTGAGGTATTTTGGACGAAAAGACACTGCGTAACTTCCCGAACGCTGCCCAGCCGAGTCAGATTCGTCGAAAGACCTCTTTCTCGAAGCTGGAACTTCCTGCCTGGATCAATTGACCCAGGTAGATATACTGGTCTACAACTTCGAGGGTGGAGCTCCCAACAGAAACAGGTAAAGGCGTTACGTGCATATTCGACATGACCTTCGTCTTGTAAATGTTCATTTTCAGGCCAACCTGTTGGGAAACTCGATTTAGGTCTTCAAGCGTCGTACTTAAGTCCTCCATCGATTCTGCCATGACAACGATATCGTCGGCAAATCGTAGGTGAGTGATATAACTACTCGCCATTGATGTTAATGCCCAGTCCTTTCCATTCTAGAAGCTTGAACGCATCTTCCAGAGCAGCGGTGAACAGTTTTGGAGATATGACATCTCCCTGTCTCACGCCTCTTTGCAATGGAATAGCCTTCGTACTGAGCTCCTGTACTCGGACCGACATAGTGGCTTTGTTGTATAAACACTTCAACACCTCGATATACCGATAGTCAATACGGCACCGCTGGAGAGACTGAAGCACGGCCCATGTTTCGATCGAATCGAAGGCTTTCTCATAGTCCACGAACCCCAAGCACAACGGCTGGTTATACTCCCTCGTCTTCTCTATAACCTGCCGCAGCGTATGGATGTGGTCCATGGTACTATAGCCTTTTCGGAACCCGGCTTGTTCGGGAGATTGGAAGGCATCAAATCTGTTAGCGAGACGATTCGTGATGACTCTCGAAAACAACTTATACACATGACTCAGAAGTGTGATAGGCCTATAGTTCTTCAAGAGAGTGTTGTCACCCTTTTTGAAGAACAGAACCACCACACCCCTGTTCCACGCCTCTGGCGTCACTCCCTCGAGTAGAACGGAATTAAAGAGCCTTTGAAGGACTTTCAGTACCGCGTTCCGCCCGCTTTCAAAAGCTCTGCTGTAATTCCGTCCTCGCCCGGCGCCTTGTTGTTTTTAAGCTGTTTGAGAGCCATCCTAATCTCGTACAGACTGATGTCCGGGATATCTTCGGTATAGTGTCGGGTTAACTTGGCTCTTGGATCTTTTGCCGTATTTATGTTAGGTTTTGCAACGGATGTATATAACTGCCCATAGAACCTCTCGATCTCCCAGAACCCCCTCCCCCGTCGACACAACGTTTCCGTCCTCCGTCTTCAGCTTAGTCAATCGGCTTTGCCCAGTAGACATAGCCCTTGCAAACACTTTGGAACGTTTTTGTTCTATCGTCTCCTTAATACATTTAGTATTAAAGGAGCGAATGTCATGTCGCAAGGACTTTTGAATTTGTCGGTTGAGCTTTCGATATGACTTAACGTCTTCGGAGGTTTGCAGCGGCATGGATCGTCGCTGTGTCATAAGGTCTAGGGTCTGAGCAGAGATTTTTTGAGGTCTCTTTTAGGGCGGGACTTAAAAAACTTAGATCCCACTGCTTGGACAGTTTTTATAAACCCGTTGCTTATCTCGTCCACTGAAACGCAATCCTGGAAAAGTTCAAAGCGATTGGAGAGTTCAACTTGAAAGCTTTCGGGGTTTTGGATCTGGCTCAGCGATGGTCGGAGCGTAGACTTCATAAGCCTTGACCTTTCAAGTCGGAGGTCGATATTCAAGATGCTGTTACAATTCGGTGATCGCTGCCGGTTTTAATCATATTGATCACAGAGACATCATTGAATATCTGCCTCTTTGCTGTCAGGAAGAAGTCTATCTCGTTCTTGACTGGGGGCTGGTTATTCTTACTAGGACCCATCCAGGTCCACTTCCTTTGTGGCGGCTTCTTGAAGAAAGAGTTCATCGCAAAGAGTCCCTCTTCCTCCAGAAAATCAGCCAGCATGTGCCCCCTGTCATTGCGCTTACCATATCCAAATTGCCCCACCCTGATCTCTCCATCGCGTCCCTTGCCCAGTTTTGCGTTAAAGTCCCCCATAATAACCGTGAAATGGGTTTTGGAGGCGTGTATGGCTCTACTAATGTCCTCATACACTACCTCAACCTCCGCATCTGAGTGTGTTCCGGTCGGCATGTATACCTGTATGACCTTCAACGAGTATCTTTTGGATACTCTGAGTATTAGGTATATTACCCTGCTGGAAACACTGTCGATGGTCACTACGTTATTTATGAGGGACCTGTGAACGAGAAACCCGACACCATGCTGGGACTTCTTTTCGTCTCCCTCCCGGTGATAGAGTAGGTTACCGGACTCTAAGGTTGTCGTGCCCTCACCCTCTCTTCGGACTTCAGACAATCCCACTATGTCCCACCGTAACCTTTTATATTTCATCACATATATTCAATTTACATATTGGTCCGAGCATTGTAATGCTAGGAACAATTAAGAGTCCCCTTACCCTAAACAGAATCAGTTTCCCATACAAACGTAGTCTTGCTTTTATTTTGAAACGACATATCAGATGCCGAAGGGCATGTATGAAGAGGTCGATGAGTGTAGATGAAGCGAAAGAGGTCTGTCAAAATCGTAGCAAGTGGAGGTCCATAGCCTGTGGGAAACAGGCGTGATAGTATGTATGTATGTCAGATTTCGGAAAAAAATTGTAATTTTAAAGAAATTGCATATAACTGGTTTTCACATGATGTACTTGAAAGAGAATATTTTAGTGTTTTATACCATATTTGCCCATCAGTATGGACAAGTTCTGCACTCATCTTCTTAAAAGTTCATATTTTGACTATCTAAGTAGAAAATAGTTATTTCTTATCTATACTAATATTATAAAGCGGAAGAGTTTGTTTGTTTGTTTGTTTGTTTAAACGCGCTAATCTCAGGAACTAATGGTCCGATTTGAAAAATTCTTTTTTTGTTGGGTAGTCCATTTATAGAGAAAGGCTTTAGGCTATATAACATTCCGACAACCACGCGAACGAAGTCGCAGGCACAGCTAGTATGATATATGCCTAGATATAAGCATGCAATTTCTTTGAAAATACAAAAGTATTTTATTAAGCCAAAATCTAACATGTCAAATTAATGCATACGGGAATTAACACGGAACATAACTTTTTTTATTTTATTTATTTTGCTGACGTTTCGTCCGGGTTTCACCGAACGTGGTCCCAGCCTGACTGAAACAGCGATGTCGCCTACGCCTCCCACATGATCATGCAACTTATCTGTCATGTCGTTTCAAAATAAAAGCTAGGCTACGTTTGAATGGAAAAGTCTAGAGTAAGGGGACTCATAATAAACGATAATTCTTACCACCAAATAAAATAAATTTTAAAAATCAATTGTATGTATGTTTTAATATTAATTTGTAATAAGGTGAAGTTAATATAGCTCTGTTTTTGTCAGTTGCCTTGTGACGAAAAAGATAGCAATATAAAATGCGAACTATAGACTATTATCATTTTTAAAAATGATTCACAAAAAATATTAAAAGGTTTGTATTATAAATATTACAAATATTTATAAGTGATGTCGATAGAATAAATAAGTGCAATGTTTTTATTATTCACATTCTATATTTTTGTATGTTTATTTCTCTATATTTTTGGAAATTATAATTTTAACTACTTTAAAACTCTTGCGTTGCATTATTATTAAATTAATGCATACGGGAATTAACGCAAAACATAGTTTTTATTTTATTTTTGCTGACGTTTCGTCTGGGTTGCACCGAACGTGGTCTCAGCCTGACTCACTAACTATGTAGGAATGGCCTGACTGAAACAGCGATGTCGCTTAGGCCGGCCGGTGTAATGGTAATGGACGCACCGTCATTTTATTTTTTCTTTAACTACCGTCACACACTACACCCAGTGTCCCTATTCTGTAACGCAACCGTATTCTGTAAGTTAACCGATTGTGCACAAAACCGGGGTTTTGTTAGTCACTGGATTCCACGCTGCTGACAATTTAAGGCCCACTTCTCAGTTGAATTTGTTGTTTCTTAATCTATTTAATAATACATAATAAAAAGGTATGTTTCTCGGTAATTCCCGTATGAATTAATTAAATAATAATATTTTTATTTTAATTAACTGCCATGATAAACTTAAAATGTCGAAATAACGAATAGCAATAAGTTACTTGTACTTGCATTTTTTAGATGAACTACATACAGGCTGATTCATTAAGATTGAGGCGAATGCGAATCCCCAGCGCTGATCTTCCATTGGAGCTTACTGAATCAGCCTGTATTTTTGTGCCTTAAGTGTGCCTAAGCTATGACGAATCTCCGTAATCTTACATCACTTGTATTTATTTGTCATAGAAAATGTATTCTTGACGAGTGAGCTTACAGTCCATTTGTCCAAATGGTTTGCATACTTTGTCGGCGGCCCGACCGGCGCGGTGCCGGCTCTATCAAAGACGCTGCTCGTACTGTACATTCACTGAGTACATTGGTGCATCGCACTGATTTGCTATAATATATTTGTATTTGCTATAAACATTCATTTCAACCGCTAAAGTTTTATAGTATACAAAAGCTCATTCCGTTGTTTCATTAAAATTGAAATAAAACGAATGATTACTAATTTATTATCAAATGTATTTATTATTATATAGTTTTCAAAATAGCTTTTGGGTTTACTGCAAACCATTTGAACGAACGTACTGTTGTATACTGGGTGTTAAATGTGTACAGTCTACACATGCTCGAAGAGGCGACTCAGACAGACTTCAATGAACAACTTTTCTCATGGGAACAATGCTGGGGACTCGAATTTATATTTTCAATTTGATTTTTGGCGAAAAAAAAAGGGAAATTAAGCACAAGTACTCTTTTTCCGAGGTGACGCTATTGTTCCCATGGGAAGTTATTGGTATTATTATTAAACAGGCTGAGACGCCTTTCGAACACCAAGCGGTCGCATGCGACCGCTACACGCCATTGCATAATAAACCTTTTAAATTTTAAATGGCTGCTGAGGTTGCTTACGCTTTGCGTGTGGGACGATTGGCTTGTATGTGTAAACTGTACATTTACATCTAGTATAGAGAAAGTGACCTGGCGTAATCCGAAATATTTTGGTAATTTCGATACCACGTTTGTCCTTTTGCATTTGAATTGTACTGAATAGTTGTAAATCATAGATCTGTCTGTATATGTAAACGGTAAGAGTGTGGCCTCGTGTTCACGTGTTCGGTTTGCGCCGTGACGGCGTCGTGGACACACACCTAGAGGTTCATACATGACTGATCGACCGGACGCCGGGCCGGCGCGCCTTCACGGCGCAAATCTGACGCAAACCGGATACATGGACACGAGGCCTTAAGATACGTCCATTGTATTGTATACACGATTTTATAACTGCAATAAATGTTTGCAAAGTCCTTTTCTTTTTGATTTACAAGCTTGCTTTGTTTCTTCCTAAATCTTCAGCTAAATCCCGGTTTCTGATTAAGAAATTTTGTATGCTAATGTAAATCAGATGCAATGCAATATTATTATAACAAGCTGATCTGATGATGGAGCCAGAAGGTGGCTATAGGAACCCTGTAATAAAACGACGCAACCCTATCGAGTTTGGGCTAAATCTCACCCCCATGGTGAGGAGGGTGGAGTAGGGGGATGAGAAAACTTCTGAAAACGCCTCACGTAATAACTGCACGCCCCCTTAGGGTTGGATCTCATTTATCAGCACGGAACAGCACTTTCCTATGCTGCTATCCTTTTCTGTCGCTCCGAAGCGTCATTTGCTAGAGCGAGAAAGAGCCACGGAACGCTGCAGCTCGACCGGTGCTGAAGCGTTCCTTCGCTCTCCCTCGCTCTAGCAAATTACTGTTTTGAGCGACAGAAAAGGATAGCAGCACAGGAAAGTGCTGTTTCGTGCTGATAGATGAGATCCAACCCTTACTGGAGTGATTGAAGAAACGTTGGTCGGAGGTCGGATATTGTAAGACAGAATAAATAAAAGACAACATTATTGAAATATATTTATTACAACATCATACACAGGTATACGTCAAGAAACATACATGTTTGTAATATGACTATACCTAACATCCTGTAGTTGCCTTGCCATGTTCACTTATGGCTAGTTACTTCAAAAACCATGTACCGTACAGGTGAATATTTCAACACCGTTTACTCACGTCAGAAAACAGACTAGTTTCGATCGGATTAGGCGATCATCATCAGGGTGAGTGTTAAGAGCGGCGACCTGATGGATTTGCTACATGCAAAGCACTATATCTTGCCCTTGTAGGTGATGTTTTGCCGCATTCCTAATGGTCCTTTTTTTGTATAGGAATATCGTTTTTTTTTTCGAAATCCCAGTATTGTTTCCATACTAAAGCTTTTTTAGTACTTATTGCTTTTAGTTTTTGTCCAGATTACATTTACACTAGCTATAATAATAACAGAAAAATGTGATACCTACCTACTTTGATAGGTATTAAAAACAGGAATATACCCAAAAGCGATTGTCTAAATAAAATAAAATTCATAAATCCAAATAACAAAAAAAAAATACACCTAGAGATTTTTGAAAAAACTAGATTAGATAATCTTTTTTTCTCTAGATGCAATTTTTTACATGTTTTTTAGAAACAATCGTTTTATCATGATTATTTTTTTGAACAGTGCAGAAAGCAGATGAAACAAATGAATCACCATACCAGCCACAGGAAGTCCACTGCTGGACATAGGCACTCGCCAAGGATTTCCAAGACGACCTATTATCAATGAAATGTTAAACAATACATCATCTTTTAAGATAATGGTCATCATTGAGTGCCATCTTCATTTGTTTGGTTAAAACACTGGTCAAATCTACTAATAAAAAAATAAAAATTCCTATCTAGAGATCGGATATTCGGATGCATATTTACCTAAAGTTGATGTTGGCTATTACGGAAAGCGCTTTGTTCACGTGAATATGAACATGTGACCTCCGGCGCATTCACCCAAGAATTTGCAAGCAAGAAGATCGCAACGCAAACTAATTTAACGCATACACTTTTACACATAATATTGTAATTACACACACATATGTAGATAGTTTTTGTACTGGGTGGCGCAAAAGTACTGGCACTAAAGAAAATACTTTTATTTTTTTTATATGATATTTTCTGTCATTCTGTTGTTGAAAATTGTGTAGTGAACAACTGTAAAATACACTGAAAATAAACATGGACCGTTTTACTCCCCAAGAACGTGGAATAATTGTGAGTGAGGGACGGAGGGACGCTTTTCCAGGCCGAGTTATCTCTCGTTTTGGCGATTTGCCTTGGCCTGCAAGATCACCCGATCTGACCAGTCCAGACTTCTTTCTTTGGGGTTTTTTGAAATCTCGGGTGTATGTGAACAAGCCACAGACTCTCGCAGCTCTAAAAGAAAACATTCGTCAAGAAATAACGAACATATCGCAGGAAGTGTTACGGCAAGTTATGCAAAATGTCATAAATAGGGCTCAAATGTGTATCAACTCTGGAGGTCACCATTTAAAAGACATCATCTTTAAATCCTAATGGTACGAAATTTAATGGCACAAATATACATTTAAAAAAACCTAAATCTAGTTTTCTAATTTAGAAAAAATGTTATAGCTGAACCAAATAGGGTCTTTACTTTTGCGCCACCCAGTATATACAGGGACTAACAAAATATACTGAAACTATTTTAAGGGTGGATTCAGTCCATGATACTGAACAACTTTCCCCAAGGAACATATATCGAAATATGAAAAATAATTTTTGGCCTCCCATACAAGGTCAGCTTGTATGGGAGGCCAAAAATTATTCAGATCAGCTGATCCGAGTCTGTATGAAAAGCCAAAAATTATTTTTCATATTTCGACATATGTTCCTTAGGGAAGGTTGTTCAATATCACAGACTGAATTCACCCTTAAAATAGTTTCAGTATATTTTGTTAGACGTTATATAGTTAATGTTTATTTTAATAAGGTCTCTTTTTGGCTGCCTTCGCTTGGACATCATACTGCTGGTTTTATTTCCTCTCACTGTGGCCAAGACACCTTTAGCCTGTGACGGTCTTGTGAGTCTGCTTGACCGACAGTAAGAAAATATTCCTAATACCTTGAATCCTTCCCACTTTCCGTCTGTTACTATAGGTCGCAAGTAACAGACATCCTGCATATATTTATTTATGTATATATTCGTAGTGTATGGTTAGGGCTAGGCTGTGTAGGTAGGGTAATAGGGTTGATTGTAGGTTACAGTCTCTCTTTCCATACTTCATGTACAGGTGACTAGCCATTACAGCACAAAACAGGACTACACAACTACACTTTAAATACACCCGACACAAACTATACAGGAACACTTTTATAGCTAGTAAAAAATCCAGCTATCCCGGGAAATTAAAATTTAAGTGTATACTTCGTGACAGTGAGACATAATAATCCCAGTTTGACACAAATAATAGTGGTTGCCCGGAATCCCGGGAATTCATCTTTATTAAAAATATTCTATTAAGCCGTTTCCATAATTTGTTAGCAAAAATTTTTTTTTAGCTAAATATGCATTCGATTATTCGATCTCTACTTATGACTGTACACAAATATAATACAAAATATAAAGCAAATTCATGATATCTTAAAATGAGTAATAAGTTACAAATAATAATACATGAAAATTAAATTAAAATAAGTATCATTAATATCACTTGAGCTTTAAAAATGCAAAACAGTATTTAATTTATATAACGACTAACAAAATGTACTGAAAATGTTTTAGGGGTAGATTCAGTCCGTGATACTGAACAACTTCATTGAGCAATTATATTTGTATTTATGTATGTGTGTATATGTATTATAATTATATATAATATTTTATATTTATGTAGATAGGTTTTAGGTTTATTTCGATTATTTTGGTTTATTTATTAATTAATGTTAGGTTTTGTTGCACTTGTTTATGCTGCCCAAATGCTTTCGTTTTGTTCTCTCAGATGCTTGGTTGGCTGGAAGAAATCCCTCATTGGGATAAGCCCGCCGTTGTACATTTATATATATTTTTTTAATGATGCATATGTAACTTGTTTTTGTTCAAATGTGCATTAAAGTGTTTAAACAAACAAACTTCCCCAAGGAACATTATTGAAATATGAAAAATAAAGTTGTTCAGTATCATGGTATTATACACCCTATATATGTATAAAAAACAAGATTAATATTGTGACCATTATTTAATGTAATAGAACTAGTATTAAGGCCCATTTACACAGTGCAAGTTAATTGCCTGTTGCATACAATTTTATTGAAGCAATAAATGTTTTGTATGACTGACGTTCTGTTTAGACCATGCAAGTTTTCTATTGCTTCAATTTAATTGTATGCAACAGGCAATAAACTTGCACCGTGTAAATGGGCCTTTATAGTTAATCGAATAGAACATTATAAAAGTAGAAATACCGAAAAAAAGTAACTTTTTTTTATAAATTTGAGTTTCTACATGAGATTGCAAATATATATTTTTTTAATTTTTTTATATGAACAATAAACACTCACTACACACACTTTACGACCTCCGGGCCGCAAGTGGCGTTTAACGCCCGCTACGAAAAAACGTAAAATTCAATACAAAACAACGTTGGTGATAAAAAAAAAATTACATCCCTCGTCTTCAGCTCAGGCGGCTGATACCTATTCTCCATTTTGTTAGGTATTTAAATAAATGTAAACAAACTTGACATTTTTTTTTATTGAAATATACACTTTACAAATTAATATCTTCACACATTACAAATTAATTTTGTAATTTATAATTTAAAAAAAATATTAATTAGTAATTTGCAAAGATATTGCTTTATAAAGTGTATATTTTAATAAAAAAGACATGTCAAGATTGTTTAAATACCTAACCAAATGGAGTTATAATACATTCAATATTTGGTATGGATAGCGAAAAACAAAATAGCTGTCGTGGAGCCATGCGCCTATATAATAATTAAATCAACAGATGCAATAATGTTTAAAACTTAAAACTTCGATCACATATTCTATAGATGCACAGTTCCTTGCAAAATCAAACAAAATATGGTCCCCGTGTCAATACGTACATAGGTAGATGTATACCATTTGAAGTATTGCGAAAAAACTTCTAAAGTGTCGTACAGTTTAATCTAATTTAAACCTTAAGTAACTGAGATAAGCGTGGAAATAAATCCGTATTTTTACCACGCACATTGGCATCTTTGAAGTAACGTGACGCGCGCGGCCACCGAGCGAATGAGAGCGAAACAAGGCATATACTGTTGTATGCCTTGTTTTTCCGGTGCCATTTTTTAGGCGGCATCTGTGCATCTATAGGATATATGATCGAAGACTTAATATCTTTAACTCTGCCTCACATAAGATAATAGGGATGTTGACTGGGTCCGAAAAATTGTATTTCATTTAGTCAGTCAGTTAGATTATCAAAAACAATGGACCCATATTTTTCGGTTTATCAAAGTAGTGAAAATTCACAAAGACACAGCGCGTCGAAGTTTCGGAGTGGGGGTGATTGACGTCATCGTCAAGTGACAATCGTACTTGATCGTGACTAATTTAAATGCACTGTATCTTTGTTATTATTTGCTAATCAGAAAAAAGAAAAAATATGTATACAATTTTTTTTTTATAACCTACCTGATGAGCTAAGAATGTTTTTTTTTTAGTATACATCCCTATACAGACTGAATACTATTATTAACATAGGTACTTACTCTAAGAGTGTGTTCAGCCCATCATTGTGAACAACTTTCACTATGGGATAAATTCTGAAAACCCGACAAAAAAGTCTACTATATTATACAAGAAGCTTTTTAATTAGGTTAAAATATTTAAAGGGGGGGATTCAGACCATTATTTTAAACAACTTTTCCCAATAAATGTATATCGAAATATGAAAACATATATCGAAATATGAAAACAAAATCTCTTTTCACCACATCGATATACATTCATTGGGAAAAGTTGTTCAAAATAATGGATTGAACCACCCCTAAAAATATTTGTACTTAATTAAAAAGCATCTCATATTTAATTATTGATAAAGTCCGATACCAGAAGTCTGTATTATAAGGAACATTGGTTTAAAATTAAATGATCTAGCTAGCAAATACAATATCTATTCAACATAAGTATGTGAACAACATAAATATATACTCTTATATATGTATAGCGCCTTACAAAATAAACTGTTTTAAAGGTGAATTCAGTCCTTGCCATGATACTAAACAACTTTACCCAAGGAACCATACATCGAAACATGAAAAATAATTTTTGTTTCCATACAAACTTGGATCATCTGATCAGTGAACTTGGGCCAAAAATATATTTAATATTTCGATATAATATGTTCCTCCGGGAAAGTTGTTCAGTATCGTGAACTGAATCCTCCCTTAAAATAGTTTCAGTATATTTAGACCCTATATAATATATCAGATTTTTTAAAATGCTTTAACAATAATATCTTACTTTACAGTAAGGTTTAATATAATATCGTGCTCCTGCAGTGGAGACTAAATAAGACCTGATGATTTTTTGGTTCAAACTAACGTGTGACACAGACATTACTATATATTACATTCGGGTAACTTACGTAAAGATCAGCTACTGGCTGACAGGTTTCGACCTCATCCGGAGGTCGTCATCAGGGCGAAAGTGATGCGCGACGCCGCACAGAAGATCAGCGCCCCCCACCAACCACCGCACTGACATTGCGAGCGCAGCGGGCCAGCGCCCGCGCGTCGCGTCGCTACTCGCTAACATCAGTGCTGTTCGGGACGTCGTCGTGCGGCGTCGCGCGTCACATTCGCCCTGATGACGACCTCCGGATGAGGTCGAAACCTGTCGGCCAGTAGTTGATTTTTTACGTGAATTACCCGTATGTAACATACACGGTGATTTTTCATTGGTTTTGGAGCCGAAGGTCATTTCATAAGGATCGTTAGTAAAACCCAATTAGCTAGTCAAAATAAAAATTTAGAAACAAAAGATGTTGACGAAAACTCTAAAGTAAAAACGTTAGATCAATTAGTAGCGTAACAGAGCCCGTCGTTCGCCGCGCGAGTACCTACGTCTTCGTATTCGAGTTCATCGGGGTCACACGGCAGTTTTGATAAAGACGGGATCGCTGTAACTACGTGATCTCGATTGTAAATCATTTTCGCAACGTTTTTTATCTTATGTCGAACACAAATTTGGAATACGTATATGGATAGAGGAATTTATTTACTATGATATACGATTTTATTTTCCCAAACCAATGAACATTCAGCGTGTATAGTAATAAGACCTGATGATGACGATGATCTAAGCATCAGTATAGTGAGCTACCTGGTCTAGCTGTCCAGCCCGTGGTGCTTCCTCTTGATGCGGGCGTAGGGCCCAATGTCGGGGTCCATCACGAAGTCGTACAGCACGGCGGTCCAGCTGTGGTGCTGCGGGAGGTCGTCGTAGAACTCCTTGGCGATCCGCTTCACCTGCAACAGACAACTTGTTTTTAATGCCCGACAACAAGTGTATTTGCTAGGCAAATAAAAAAAAACCCCGACTGTCAAGAGCGCCATCTAGTGACGAGTAGCGGAACTACCGATACGACTTGATATCCGTAGCGCCATCTATATATTTGCTAGAGAAAGCACTTACTTTCAAGCGTTAATCCCCAATAACTTTTAACGGCTGAACCGATTTTCATCAAACATAACTAAGAACCACCGCAAGGAACTTGCTTTTACGTAATGGCATCGTAGCGCTCGAACGGATGGACCGATTTCGATAGTTTTTTTACGTGAAAGCAAGTTCCGTTGCGGTGGTTCTCAGCTATGTTTGATGGAAATCGGTTTGGCCGTTTAAGGCGTCGTCAGTTCAGAGCTCGCAATACTGTTTTTTGAATAATTACTGTAATTCAATTACTACAGTTTTTTGGCTCGATAGAAAAAAATCAGAAACATACCTCTAAATTAACCTAAATTTACCTTTAAAAATCATGTTATTATTATTATTTTATATAAAATTACACAATGTATAATCTAAATTACTAGTCGATTTCCCTACAAAAAAAATTATAAATATAATACGAAAAAAAAAACAGTGAAATATCGTCGAACTCGGGTCTCGGCCTTTGTTCGCCCTCGATTAAAATAGTTTCAGTATACACCTTTATTTTTTTACCCTAATAAAAAAATTTCATTTCATACAAATCGAAGTAGTCACGTGATTTATGGGAAGTGAATTTTTTTTTTAGTATTTCGATATACATTTATCGGGAAAAGTTGTTCATAATGATGGACTGAATCACCCCTTAAAATTTGTGTACTGATTTAAAAATAAGGGTGTATGTATTTAGTTAGATTCTGTATAGGTTGTAAAGCGGGTACCTCCGGCAGCCTGCGGCCCGGCACGGCGGGGAAGTCGTGGTGCTCGTTGTGGTAGCCCACGTTGAACGTGATCCAGTTCAGGGGCCCGTAGTACGAGTACGTCTCGAACCCCTTGCGGAACATGTAGTGCTCTGATACGAAGTGACCTGGAGAGAGAACAATGGTTAGGGTCGGGACACATCTGTCAGCACGGAACAGCATTATCCTATCATGTCTATTTTAGTTTCCACCACAGAAGACAGTAAGAGTAACATACAGAACGGAATCTCCTAAGCATAGATTTATATTGTATATACTGAAATAGATAAGAAACTGTAGCTTTAACATTAGATCAAACCAGTGGCGCCAACTGGTAGCATGCTTTCGCAACACCAAAGGACTAAAAGATGAAATAAAATGGTGAAAAAATTACTTCGTCAGCTGGGACTTGAACTCGCGATCTCGGTTCAAATACGACTATGTTCTAAAGTCTAAACAACTGAGCTATTAAGTGATTAACCTCGCATATCTAATTTATCCATCAATTAATATTTCTATGAAATTAAAAAACGGTTTAAAAATATTTTGCGTGAACTCGCAACGTTGCTCTTATTTTGACCATGCTCTAATCGACTGAGCTATCACGTGCTCTACCTCATATGGCGTATTTATCCATCATTTGATATTCCTATTCTATAACACGCATTAGGAGTTAGGTCAGAAGACGTGACTAGATGGCGTTTTATTGAATTTTTTTAATCAAAATTCTGCAATGTTTTAAGTTTCATAGGCATGAGGTTCCGCGCAATATGCATCCCTGTTCCTCTCACCCGCCCTCGCCTTGTCTCAGGGGAGAGCGGGCGAACACACACGCATTGACGTGTGCACGGCGCACAAGAACGGGGGAGAGGGGCGGGGACGGGGAACGGGGACGCATTAGCGCGTACCTTAAGAGATTCCATTCTGTATACTCTTACTGTCTTCTGTGTCTCCACTGCAGGAGCACGGCCCTCTGTACTACCAGAGCCATCTATTAGCCAGAGCAGTCAGAGGATTTGGCCTACACTCTCCACGCTGGCCAGACGGGTTGGAGAGGTCTCACTGATGTGTATAAGCTTTGTTTAGCTTGTGTTTCCTAAGTCGCCTTCTACGACATCCACGGGAAGACTTGGCGTGGTCCTCTTCTACTCTGGCGGGAACCACACAACTTCATAGATAGAGATAGTGCTTCATTTGAAGCTTAAATCGTTGGCATAAAAATTACGCAAGAGGGCTCTCTAACTCAGTTATATTACTTTAACCGTTTGTCTGCAGATTATCCAGTTGATATAAGAATTAATACATTTTTCTCGCTTTTACCGCTTCAACCAGATAATCTGCAGAGTAGGCCAAATCCTCGGACTGCTCTGGCTAATATTACGGCTCCGATAGTACAGAGAGGGTCTTGCTCCTGCAGTGGAGACTAAATAAACGGGCAAGTGCGAGTCGGACTCGTACATGAAAGGTTCCGTACCACCGTACAATGTTTCAAAACACTGAAGAAACACGTTTCTTGTATGACGAACCCCTTTAATTGTTAACTTTATCTTATTTTTAGTATTTGTTGTTATAGTGGTCATAGTAATACATAATCGGTAAAAAATTCAATAATAATCAATAATCATTTATTTGCCAAAATACAGTGTTACAAGTTGTTGTCATCATATTTACTTTTATATTTACTTCATTACATAAATTTAAATGTATACAGTTTACATTACATATAGTTGCACACAGTGAAATAAGTTAATTGAATTTTAATACATATTAAGATAAAAGTATGTCATATTTATATTAATTAAAAATTCAGAAAATTCAGGTGTTATTATTAATCTAGCTATTACGGTTCAAGAGATAGAGCCCTGTGACAGACGGACAGACAGCGTAGTCTCAGTAATAGGGCCCCGTTTGCACCCTTTGGGTACGGAACCCTAAAAAGACCTGATCATGATGATGATTATACAAAACATACCTGCGACCGGATGCACTCCCATCGCCATCAGTGACCCGAGGACTAGATACACGAGCACCTTCCAACCTTTAACATCACCAATCATACATGTAGTCATTTGCTAGGTAATATACTCGTAATATACACCTAGTTCGTTGGGTGCGTATAACAATCTGTATACATACAGGGTCTAACTAAATATACTGAGACTATTCTAAGCCTAAATTCAGCCCATGCACAAACTATGTAGGGATAGGCCATAATACCATAGATTAATATTGTATATACTGAAATAGATAAGAAACTGTAGCTTTAACATTAGATCAAACCAGTGACGCCATCTAGTAGCAAGGTTTCGCAACACCAACGGAATAAAATGGTAAAAAAATTACTCCGTGAGCGGGACTTGAACTCGCGATCTCGGTTCAATTACGATACGACCATGTTCTAAACAACTGAGCTATCACGTGTTCTACATCGCATTGCGAATTTCTCCACCATTTGATATTCCTATTCTATTATGCAACACGCATTAGGAGTTAGGTCAGAACTCGTTGGCTAGATGGCGTTTTATTGAAATTTTTATCAAAATTCTGCAATGTTCTAAGTTTCATAGGCATGCATGGTACTGAACAACTTTCCCCAAGGAACATTATATCGAAATTTGACAAAAGCAAAAATATTTTTTTTTTTCATATTTCGTAATACGTTCCACGGGGAAAGTTGCTCAGTATCATGGACTGAATCCACACTTAAATACTATACTTTCAGTATACTTTGTTAGACGTTATTTAAGGTATAGCTAGTTCGTTGGGTAGGTATAGCAATCAGTATACATAGCAGATGGCACACATGGAACAAATGCAATAATTATTTTGATAATACTGTCGTGAACGAAATACGCAGAAATTTCGCGAGGACAGATAGGGCAAGCGAAACTAGGCCTTATGTCTAATACCATAAAGTTTATAAATGTTTGACCGGTTTTCGACTCCATTGAACATACACACATATACCCGCTTCGATGTTTCAGTCATCGATAGGTAGGTACACAATTATTACACACATTCGTCAACTATGGAGAAGTTTCGAAAACCCATTACCCATTAATGAAAAGTCGCGGGAAGAGAAACAGCTGGTACGAGTACCTACATTCTAAGTTTTTTTTTCTTTTCTCCCAGAAAAGCATTGAAGAAACTAAACAGATTTAAAATTCTAAATCTTAAGGCCGTACCTGAATTTTCCGGGGTCCAGTGCTGCCCCTATTTAAAAATAAATCATTTTTAAGAAAACAGAAACATCATTTAAAATTTCGCTACTACCAAGTCCTAGATAACCCTTTAAAGTATTTTATGAACTACTGTTTACAGTTTAAAGTGAGAACGTTAAGCTTTACTACGCACATTTGCGAAAAACGGCCACTTTTGGCAAATATGCGCAATAAAGCTTAATGTTCTCATTATAAACAGTAGTTCATAAAATACTTTGAAAGGTTATCTATATCTAGGACTTGGTAGTAGCAAAATTTTAAATGATGTCTCCGTTTTCTTTGATATGATTTATGTTAAATGGGGGAAGCACTGGACCCCGGAAAATTCAGGAATAGCCTTAAGGAAAAACATTATTTAACATAAGCGTAACGGATGTAAATTTTTTATTATTATTATTCCGACCCTGAATGACGTCAAATTATTTCTACTTACGGTAACCAAGCAATCCTATAAAATATAAAAAATGAGTTGTATTGTTTATATTAAAAATACAGAGCCCAACAAAATATACTTAGACTATATCAAGGGAATATTCAATCCATGATGATCATGAACAAGTTTCCCCAAGAAACATATTGAAATACGAATAATATTTTTAGCCCCCATATAAATTGACCGATCAGCTGATGAATGAATGAATGAATGAATGACTCTTTATTGCACCTAAAAAATAAATAAAAAAATTAACAAAACACAATTTGTAAATATATATACATAGGTACAATGGGCGGTCTTATCGCTGACAGCGATCTCTTCCAGACAACCAGTGGATGGAGAGAAATGTAGGCACGTGAAAAAGAAACGGTGGCGCAAAGAAAACGAAAAAATAAGATAAATAGTTACATAAATAAGGCTACTTTTAAATTAGCATATATCAATACACTACACGTATAGGTATTCTATAATAATATACTTACACATAAAAACTACATAAGCTGATCTGAGTTTTTATGGAAAGTTGTCCTTGGGAAAAGTTGTTCAGTATCATGGACTGAATTCACCCTTAAAGTAGTTCAGTATATTTTGTTAAGACGTTACATAAAAAATGTTAAAAATCGGAATATCTGTGTAAGCGTGCTTATTAAATACTTACCGAATAGTTGAACAACTACAGCGTCGAAGAACAACTGTATGACCAGGTTGACCAGCTCAAGCGGCGTGGGCGGCTTTGGACGCACCATCAGAGGCCTCACTGTGTAAGATATACGTTTAAATAAGTTTAAAAAAACATTTTTTCGTATAAGCTTTTATTGTGAGGTAAGTAAAGTGCTAAATCAAAATCATTTTTTTTTTGCAGGAACTTTTACACGTCAATAATTACTCGTATAGTGTACATTACGTGTAATGTTTATTTACATATAAATTATTTTTTTCTTTGTTTAAAAGCTACCGATACTAGCGTTTCGCAACGACCACTGCTGAGAAGAAACGCCGAAAGAAACTAATTTACACAGTATTGGTCGCCTACGCGCCAGAAGGGCTTTCGTCGAAGGTCCGTTTACAAAGATATTATGCCATGATAATATGCCAATATTAACTTGTATTCTCCAAACAATTTGACAGTAATAATGTTATTAATAGTGACAATTGCAGCGAAGCCATCACAATACTAAGACAGCATACTCCAAGAGTTGAGAGAGAGCTCCCCTGGAAAAAGGTGACCTCAACTGAAGTTAAGAAACTTGTGATGGGCATGACACAAAAGAACTCATGTGGATATGATGATATACCAATATCTATCCTTAAAGAAAATATTGATATTCTAGCCGAGCCTCTGAGCAATATATTCAATGATTGTTTTACAAAAAATATCTTTCCTGATGAACTCAAGGTTGCGAAAATAATTCCTATTTTCAAAAAGGGAAACAAAAATAATGCAAAGGACTATAGGCCCATATCCTTATTGTCAGTTTTGTCGAAAATTTTTGAAAAAATAATAAAGTCTAGGCTAGTAGATCATTTCGCGGGTAACAATATACTAGATAAGAGACAATACGGTTATCAAAAGGATGTTGGTACTGTTGAAGCAATAGATGCTTTGATAGACGAAGTCGTTGTAATTTTAAATAAACATAAGAGAACTGCTGGAGTGTATCTGGATTTAACTGGTGCTTTTGACAATATTAACCATGCTATCATGCTATGTAAATTCGATCACTACGGAGTAAGAAACGAACAGTTGGGTCTTATAAGGAGCTACTTAAATAACAGGAAACAATATGTCGAGATAAAAGGTATAAGTGGTAATGAAGAAATCACACATAAGTCCGCGATTGTAAGTCTAAAAAAAGGTCTGCCACAAGGTTCAATATTAGGGCCACTGCTGTTTGTAATATTTATAAATGATCTTCTAAATTATATGACTGCTGAGGTACAAAATATCAAACTCATACTTTTTGCAGATGATACTAATGCAATAATTGCGGCTGATAATTTAAGGGAACTAAACCGTAACATAAAAAATGCTCTAGCTGCTTTTTCGTCTTGGTTTCGTAAAAACGATCTAAATATCAACTCCAAGAAAACCAATGTAATGTTGTTCCAATCGACATGTAGAAGTAGTGACGCTATAGAAGCCAAATTGGACAATGATAGCCTTGTAGCTGTTAAAGATGTGAAGTTTCTGGGAGTTGTAATTGATTATTTGCTTAACTGGAAGAAAGAGCTTGAGAATGTCGCAAATAATATTAGTTCCGCTTGCCAGGTATTAAGAAGTTTAAGAGATGTGGCTACGATCGAACAATTAAAAATGACCTATAGTGCCCTAGTAGACTCACGATTGCGTTACAGTATTAAACTTTGGGGTAACAGCTACAAGTATAATATTCATAAAGCTTTCTCAGCGCAGAAGAGGGCAATTAGGGTAATTTTTAGGCTATCGCAGATTGAGTCCTGTCGAGACTATTTCCGTAGACTGGGAGTTTTAACGGTCCCATGTCTCTACATACTGGTGTTACTATGCGACGTGGTCAAGCACCCAGAAAGGTTTGAAACGGTTCGGGAGAGAGAGTTAAGACTTACTACCAGAAGGAAGGACCTTCCCCTTAAAAATAACACAGACTTGCCTAGATTATAAATTTTTAAGCATAGTGCTCGTTTCCAAGCTACTCATCTTTATAACAAGCTCCCAATTGAATTTAAAACAATCAACAAGTTATCAATCTTTAAAAAGAAACTCAAATGCTTTTTGCTCCAGAAGTGTTATTACTCTGTTGAGGAATATGAACGTGATAAGGACCGCAAATAATGAGATAAAATTAGTATTTTGACATTTTATAAATTATAATTTTTGAGATTTTTTATTATTGTTATTTATTCTTTTATAATTATTAATGTAATGACTTGGACATGCAATGATTTGGTTTCTGTCTGATATTTTAATGTTTTTATCTTATTTGTAATGTGTTTTGTTTTTGTATATGTTCGACGCAATAAGTGTTTTGCTATGAATAAAATGAATTGAATTGAATTGTTCGTTTGCCGTCAAAAAAAATAGGTAATAAATTTAAAAAAGTCTCACCAGTATAAAATAAAGGTTGTAAGCACAACCATACGAACTTCCCAGCGGTGGTGTTGAAGAGTTTAGCTTCTAGAAGGGTGGGGAGATCAGTGTCAATGACCTCGTCGCCTTGGTACTGTCGGGAAAAGAAAATAAATAGATTTGTAGAAGAAAAAAAAACAAAAAAAGATACTCTTATACATACATGGATCCCATACATTATCATGGATCCCAAACGGAAGCATGAAGATGGAAAAACCGACCAAGTGCGTGTCGGGCCACGTGCAGTGTAGGGTTCCGTAGTCAATAGTTGTCTTACGTAACTAACAATCATCAAAATCATTTCATTCATCATTTGAGCCGCACAAGGTCCACTGCTGGACAAATTAAATGAAATAGGCCTCTCCCAAGGATTTCCTTGTGGGTGGGGGTCCTACGCTTCGCTTGCTAGTACGTGGTCGCCATTCGAGAAGCTTTCTGCCCCATCGGCCATCGATTCGTCGTGCTATGTGTCCCGCCCACTGCCACTTTAACGAGCTAATCCGCTGGGCTATATCAGTGATTTTTGCTGTTGTAACTAACAACTGTCTAACTCACTTTTAATTGAATTTGTATGGAATTTCAATATTCCGAGTAAATTTTTTAAATTGGTCGACTTCTTAATTTGTAAATCGTACTTAGCTCTCTCTGATAGTTTTCCTTTTATCTCTGATAGACCCAGTGGCGTAGCGAGGGGGGGCCATACCATAGCCCCGGGCGGCATAGAAAATGGGGGGCGGCGGCAAGGCTAAATGGGGTGGCAAAATTTCGAAGGCGACAAATTTAAAGACTCCTATTAGCACCCATCCCCCGTCGCCAGAAATTAGGGCGGCGAAATAAGATTAATAGGGCGACAAAACTTATAATTACATTTAAGGTCACTACGGGGCTGCTGGTTAAAGACCCCCCCCCCTGCCAGAAATAAGTAAGTAGCGCGGGTGGTGTTTGGGCGGCAAATTTCCGGTTGGCCCCGGACGGCGAAAGCCCACGCAACGCCACTGGATAGACCCTTAGCCTGTGATGCTTCAAGTTGTTGGACCACCTGTCTCTGTCACACTCACAGTGTCCGACTGAGACGGACTGAGTAACACTCACCCTGTGATGCTCCAAGTGGTATTTCTTGAAGCTGATCGACACCGGCAGTCCTATGGGGAGGTTAGCGAAGAACCCGAACAGTCTGTTGTGCATGGGCCGGTTGTGGCCGAATGCCAAGTTGTGGGCTATTTCGTGGATCGCTGGAAAGAAAAAAAATGTTTAAGGGGATACATGAATTTTTCGGGGTCCAGTGCTGCCCCCATTTGAAATAAACTATTTGAAAGGAAACGGAAATATCATTTAAAATGTTGTCTTTGTAAAACCTAGATAACCCTTCAAACTATTTTAAGATCTACTGCTTTTCTTAGCATTTTTACCAAAAAAGGCCGTTCTCCGCAATAAAATTTAATTAATTTAGGGAAGAATTTAGGTTTAATTTGTACCTTAATAATGGGATAATAGAGATTAATATACTTAGGGTCAGTTCACAACGAGACGCGACGCGACGTAGCGCGCACTTTGGAAGAAATATAGAACTTGTTTACTAGGCAAAAAGATACTAATTTCAGCGACAGCCCGCTTTGCCGCGCTGCGTAGCGCTGCATAGCGAGGCGCAGCAGGCTCTTACTCTTTTTGTCTAGTAAACATGTTCTATATTTCTTTCACGTGCGCGCTACGTCGCGTCGCGTCGCGTCTCGGTGGGAACTGACCCTTAGGCAAAAATTATAACGCGACGCGACGGTTCGACTCTGCGCCAGAGTGAGTTGACTCTTAGAGGTACTGTTTCATAAATGATCCTATTTAAATGCAGAGTAATGAGAGTCTACCCCTTTACCGATTTGGCTCGATGTTCGAACTTAAAAATTCTATTGACATCTACACGCCTGCCAAATTACATGAAGGTCCTATTAAAGATACACGAGTCATCGTCAAACATACATACAAACGTCGGATCGTCCAAAGCGTCGTCCGAATACCGCTACCCACGGCGTTAGCGGATACCGCTACGGCTTGAACAGCAGCGCGTTATTCGCATACCCATTGGGATATCGCTACCATGCCACAGCGTTAGCAGATAGCGCTTCCATTTGAATAGGCCTTTAGGCACGCGAGCGATAGATAAAATAAAATTAATCTAAATCTTTCTTCACGTGGTGCCTGACGATCGTCACGTCTTAATAATCGTACAGTATGAATAAGTACACTTGTAATCCAACGATATCTTATCATCAACTCTTTAAATCAGTTCGTTATAATGGCATTATCCACTCGAGCGCTCGACTTATCGCCTACAGAGCCGATTTTCATACGATACCGGCGATATGGAAAAATGCTTATTTGTTGTTTTTTCGCATATTGGCCATGGGCCAATAGGTCAATCAACTTTTTACTTCTTCTCCTTTGTACAGCCAATATCTGTCCACTCATCACCATCATAGAACTGCAGGAATACGACCCTCTATACTACCAGAGCCATATATTAGCCAAAGCAGTCAGAGGTTTTGGCCTACACTCCACGCTGGCCAGACCAGGTTGGATAGGTCTCATTGATGTTTATAAGCTTTGTTCAGCTTGTGTTTCTTAAGTCGCCTTCTACGACATCCACGGGAAGACTTAAAGACCACACGGCATTATCTGGCAAATGAAATATGACTGCAATATAAAATAGAAAAAACATCTTCAACAGGCAGAAAAGGAAAATATGTACTACTTTACAACTTTATTTTATTAAGATAACACAAAATTAGTATTTTGAATAATTTAAAAAGATCTGCATTCAACACATGGACGTCATTTAAATATGTTTTTAGACGTTGCCATAAAGAAAAAATAATTTTGAGTAAGTATTTTTTTCAATAAAATATAAATTAAATTAAATTTTTTTAGAAAGTTATCGATCACACGCGTTGACAGACATACAAATAAATACCAAGGTATTTATCATAGTCATTATGACATAATTACACGCACTTTTTGACATTATTAGGGTTCCATACAAAAAATGAAAAAACGGCACCCTTATAGGATCACTCGTGTGTCTGTCTGTCCGTCCGTCTGTCGCAGCCAATTTGCTCCGAATCTACTGGACCGAATCAGGTGAAATTTGGTAGAATGTTGTAATCCTATGACCCAAACATATATGTGCAAAGTAAATAATTTTTTTTTTTTAATAAGGGTAATTTTCGGTGGACAAATTAGGATATAAAAAAAAAAGTTTTGCAATCCTTACTGTGTCATATTATCAAATTAAAGGGTTCGTTATGAGGATCTCAAATATATTTTTGTTATCATTGTAAAATTAATAGTTTTGATTTTATTCATGAAAGAAGACGAAAATTGACCTTTCCTTTTCCGCCCTGATCTCCGAAACTACTGAGTCTAAAATTTTGAAAAAAATACAAAATATAGTTAATTGCTTGTAGATTACAGGAAAACCTATAAGAATTAAATCAATTGTACGGAACCCTCCCCGAACCCCGACTGCCTAAAACGCCATCTAGTGATAAGAAGCGTAACTTCCGCTACGACTTGATATCCGTAGCGCCATCTAAGGTTTGCTAGAGAAAGCCGTGACTTTCAAGCCCCCAATAACTTTTGTATATGGCTGAACTGATTTTTATCAAACATAGCTAAGAAAAAAAACCGCATCGAAAACCGGTCCATCCGTTCGAGCGCTACGGTGCCACAGACAGACAGACCGACAGACATTAGCGTCAAACTTATAACACCCCTCTTTTTTGTGGTTAAAAAGGTATTGAATATTAACAAATAGGCATGATGGATGACTGAAAAATTATTTTTAGCCCATCAGTTAGATTATTAGTAAATATTCTACACATATATTTCTTTTCTCTGGGAAACAATAAATGACAAAGATACAGCGCATTTAAATTTCGCATGACGTCACGCTTTCACACGATTTTTACACATCGGTGACGTCACAAGCCCCCACTCTGGAACTTAGATACTCTGTGTCTTTATGAATTTTTACTTTTTTGATAAACTGAAAAATTTGGGTACAATATTTTCGGACAATCTAATTAACGGACTAATTAGACTTTTTTCTTTTCTGACCCAGTCATCATCCCTATTGTACGCTCCTACTGTTTACAAAACTAATACACGTTCACTGCAACGCATCCACTACTGTTGTGTAGGTATGATTGTCGTTCCTTACCGTTTGTTTAAAGATAGGATACTGTTCGATAATATTACCGTGACTGTAAGTACCAGGAAAATACATGGCTATGTTGAACGCTGTACAACCATTATGCCAATATTATTATCATATTTGATATTCCTGTTAAGTTAAGTACTTAAGTATATTCAACCATATACAATATATTGTTCTACTATGATTCTACGGTTAGACTAAGCTGTATAAAGATATATGTATATGTTTTTTAAAGACATAATTCATATTCATCTTAAGTTGGGTAAATACAGTTATGTTATTCAACCTTATACAATATTTATTCGTTGTTCTGCTTTGGTTTTACGGTCAGACAAAGCTGTATAAAGATATATAGATATTAGGTCCTTACATATGAAATTGCCGTTCAGTATCAAAAAAGTGAAACAAGTTTTTTTTAATGAAATTATTATTTGATCAATCGAAGTATGCGCCGTTGTTATCGATACACTTCCGCCATTTTATAGGCAGATTATTGATACCTTTGGAAAAAAAATCCTGGGAGCGAGAGTCTATGAACTGTTTGAAGGCGGTTTGACTGCCTCATCAGATTTGAAATTTTTTCCTTGTAAAAAGTTATCCAAATTTTGAAAAAAGTGGTAATCGGTTGGGGCAAGATCTGAAGAGTATGGTGGGTGACGCAGAGGTTCCAGTCGCAGCTCCTCTAACTTGGCGATCGTTTGATGTGCAGTGTGTGGTCTAGCGTTATCCTGAAGGAGCAGTGGGCTAGAGCAATTCATCAGTCTCGGTTGTTTAATGGCGAGCTTTTCCATCATTGTTTGCAATTGTTGGCAATACAAGTCTGCAGTAATCGTCTGGCCTGATCTCAAGAAGCTGTAGTGGATAACACCAGCACTGGTCCACCAAACACTAACCAGAATCTTCTTTTTGGTCAGTTTTCGCTTAGGGCAAGGTTTTGCCGGTTCTCCAGGGTCAAGCCATTGTGATGATCGCTTCCGATTGTCGTACAGGATCCATTTCTCATCACAAGTTACGATACGGTTCAAAATCCCCTCATTATTGTGGCGATTAAGCAAAGAAACGCAGCAAGCAACGCGTGTTTGTTGGTTTGCTTCAGTCAATTCGTGCGGTACCCACTTTTCGAGTTTTTTAATTTTTCCGATTTGGCGCAAGTGGATAAGTATCGTTTTGTCACTTACGCCGAAGGCTGCTGCTAATTCAGAAGTGGTTTGAGATGGATCCGCTTGCACTATCGCCTTCAATTCTTCGTTATTCACTTGAGTATCAGGTCGTCCACGAGGCTCATTGTGTAAATCGAAATTTCCAGAACGGAAACGTTGAAACCAAAAACGCACCGTTCGTTCGTTAGCGGTGCCTGGTCCATACACGTCGTTAATTCTTCGAGTAGTTTCTGCAGCACTGGTGCCACGGTGGAACTCGTATTCGTAAATACCAAGAATTTTCAATTTGTTCATAGTTGTTGTTATAGCAATGTTGAAACTCAAACAAATGATGTTAAAACAAATGAAATACGAATTTTAAAACAATATTTTTCTGACTTTATTTCGAAATAAATTTGAATTTGGAATTCCTAATGAAACGCAAGATATTTGATTTTAAAGTTGCCAGTATTGAAAATCGGCAATTTCATATGTAAGGACCTAATATGTATTAAAAACAATCTGAGCTGTACAACAGAACTAGGTAACATGAAGTTTAAATTTACATACAGCTATGCTAACTGTTTCAGTATAAAAACAAAAGTAGTTAATAAGAATTAGTTTTAGTATTCATTACATTAGAAACTAATCTTATAGTTTTTGTACGCACGCACCTGCTTGTATCTTATGATTATGTTATGATGGATGGATCAATGATAAATAATCCTCCCAATCTATCGCAGGTTGCCTGGAAGAGATCTCTACATTGGACAAGTCCGCTTTATATTTTTTCTTTCGTATTATCTTGACTTTTATAAAGATTCCTGACCTGGATTGAGTAATGTTTTTTAGGTATACTATACAAAGTGGAAGGGAAATACCCGTAATAAATCGAACCAGGGGCTATACTAGATCACTAAAGTACTCGTATAATGAAATTAAAATAACAGTCAAAAAACAAATAAAAATATTGACATTCACATACAAATCGCCCGGGCGGCCGCACACTTTTGTATGAAAATGAAGAAATTTATTTTGGTTTTTCGGCTGTTATTTTAAATTCATTACATTATAATGATCTTGTATAGACCGTGGTTCGATTTATTACGGGTATGTCCCTTCCACGTTGTATACATACATATGTATATTTATATATTTAATCTGTTTATATATTTTTATTTTTTGATTGTGCTTTATTTGTGTTGTATATTGTTCTACCCTACTTAATTATGACATTCTCTGCATTTAGGTTTGACTGGAAGAGATCCCTTAAAGCAGTCTTTCCCAACGTGGGCGATAACGCCCCCTTGTGGGCGCTGCAGACCTAAATGGGTGCGGTAAGAGACCCAGAAAAAAAGGGGGCGTTGTGTAGGGCTTTGGGGTCGATTTATAATTTCATCTACCTAGCTAGGAAGACTTTTAGACACCGACTGAGCTCTCGACTACATCTTGTGAATATCAACTAATATTAATTAAGATATAGTTCAAACTCGGTTCGATATAATAGACCGCGGGCAATCATGTTTTAAAAAGTTTTTGTTAAATAATCCGATTTGTACATTCCTGTATCAATCGGCTGGTTCTATAATACTTGTTCTTGCTTGTCGAGTACGATTGGGCGTCGAATGAGATAAACGAGTTTATGCACGTTTGTCTTATTCCTGTTGGTGCGTGCTGCTTATGCAATCCTATATAAACGACGTAAATTTATTTTATTTTCATTTGCGGTTTCGCGCATAATAGATAAGCAGTACTTGATTTCAACACTTACGTATTTCTCAAAACAAAACAATGTCGGAAGTAAAAAAGAAGAGACGGCAATACTCTGCGGAATATATTAAATTCGGATTTATTGAAAATCCCACAAACTGTCCGAATACTATAAAGTTGCGTTTCAATAATCAGTTATAAGTACTTAGCGGTTTTTAAGTATGTTTAAAAAGGGGGCGTTAAAAATAATTTATTCTTAAAGTGGGCAATAGACAAAAAAAGGTTGGGAACCCCTGCCTTAAAGGGATAAGTCCGCCTTCGAGTCATCGGGGAACATACATAGAAAATAACAATGAAAGATTCCGACGAATAGATAACCTCCACTCTTTTCGAAGTCGGTTAAAAATAATTTACCCAACATGAGTGAATGGTTGATCACGCCTCCGAAGCAGTAAGCGAGAATCAGCAGTACGGGCCAGCTGAGATGCTGTACGAGCGGCATCATCGCGATCTGAGTCAGCACCATGCCGGTGACCACCCATTTGAACAGGGGGTCGTAGCCGAACAGCTGTTTTATTTCTGGATATTTTTCTGGAACAAAAAGGAAATAACATAATTTTATTTAACTTTCAATGTACATGTACGAGTATGTAACTATGTTTGTTCGGGTGGAATCTTGCAACTCAATTTTAAAGCAGATATCTTCAATCGATTGAGCTGAAATTTTGCACGCATGTTTTTCTGGCCAGCGTGGAGAGTGTAGGCCAAATCCTCTGGCTACTCTGGCTAGATATGGCTCTGGTAGTACAGAGGGCCGTGCTCCTGCAGTGGAGACTAATAAAAGGGCAAGTGCGAGTTTAAAAACGCTGAAGAAACACGTTTCTTGTATGAGGACCCCCTTTAATTTTTAACTTTATCTTATTTTTATTTTTTTTGTATTTGTTGTTATAGTAGACATAGTAATACATAATCGGTAAAAATTTGAAGTACGTATCTAGTTAATGCCATTATAAAGATCTAGTTAAAAACGCTGAAAAAAAAACGTATTTTGTATGACGACTCCCTTTAATTTATAACTTTTTTTTATTTTTACAATTTGTTGTTATAGCGGCCACAGTAATATATAATTGGTGAAAATTTCAAGTGTCTAGCTATTACGATTCAAGAGATAGAGCCCTGTGACAGACGGACAGACAGCGGAGTCTCAGTAATAGGGCCCCGTTTGCACCCATTGGGTACGGAACCCTAAAAAAGACCTGGTGATGATGATATTTATCGCGTGACAATGCAATATTATGATGACTTGGATGCTGATCAAATTATAAAGCTGGTAAGGTGACCATAGGAACTGTGTAATGAAACGACGCCTTTTTTAGGGTTCCGTACAAAAAATGAAAAAACGGAACCCTTATAGGATCACTCATGCGTCTGTCACAGCCAATTTGCTCCGAATCTACTGGACCGAATCTGGTGAAATTTGGTAGAATGTTGTAATCCTATGACCCAAACACATGTATGTGCAAAGTAAATAAATATTTTTTTTAAATAAGGGTCATTTTCGGGGGACAAATTAGGAAATTAAAAAAAAAAAGTTTTGCAAACCTTACTGTGTCATATATCAACTGTCATGATCATCCAAGCGTGTATTCCCGGTTGCATCGTCAACCCGGGGTCCGCTACCTAACCTAGGTGATTTGACGAGGTTACTGGTTTTACACAGAGCGACTGCCGTCTGACCTACGCAACCCAGAGGGTAGACCAGAACCCAGAACCAATCCTAGGGATAGGCACAAACGATCGAACGCCTTGATCGGGACCAACAGCTTTACGTGCCTTCCGAAGCTAATCATCTTTCTTTACGGATAATCAGGTGATTCAAGCCTGCAATATCCTAACCAGACTGGAAACAACTTTTCACAAATTATGCTTCCCAGTAGGATTTGAACCCACAACCTCTGGATCACAAGGCAAACGCCTTGACCGCTGAACCACGGAGGCAGTCTAGTATGGCACTGTATGTTGTAAAAATTTTTTTTTTTTTTTAGTATAATAAGTATATGTACAAACATAAGTACATACTATCACGTCTTTATCCCTATGGGGCAAACAGAGCAGTTTGGGTGTTGTGGCTCTAAGCAGACAGAGACCAGGGCTGGAAGACCCAAAGGCCACTTTTGGCGTGATGGTGGGAAAAGGAATGAAAATAGGGTTGCTTTGCTAACTACATCGCCTATTTATTAGCATGATTCGCATTTTCGCCCATTCCCTCGGTCGGCTTTTACGATCTGCGCGGCAAGAGAAGCAGCTGGTACATTATAAGTATCTCCTTTTCTCCCAGACCAGCATAGAGTATTGTATAATATAGTATAAGATTGCATACGTGACCGCATACACGTTATGCCTATGACGTATAATAATGGCTATTCATGAAGCAAATCACATAAACATGACCTTCGCTTCGATCAGTTGGTAACGGTTTATGATAATGTTTGTCACATTGTGACGTCTTTCATCAAACATCCACGATGTGTTAGAAAAACACCGCATTCGATTGGTTTATACATCGTGCTAATGAAAGAACGCAAAACCTCTCAGATAGTACCTCAGCCGATGAAACTGAACAACTTTTGTTGTTCAACAACTATCACGAAATCCAAAAAAAAATTCGGATTTTCATACAAATTGAACACGATGTAGTTTCAGAATAGGATATTCAACGAGGTGTTCACACGACCTGAGAATAATATATCTGATCTAAAGACTATGTGCAGCAGTGGACTTCCTGGTGCTAAAATGATGATGATAGTTACCTCAAGATATAGTTTTGAAAACTAAAACCCCACTACGGAAAAGTTCATACCGATAATTAAATTTTTACCAAAAAAGAAACACTTGTTTTTTTTAGGAGTTTCTTGCATATCTCCAAAGTTCTTCATCATATCTTCACCAAATTAAAATGGGACCAACTTGGTAGTAAAGGCTTTCAAATAAAAAAAGATTCATCAAAATCTGTCCACAATTGGCGAAGATATCGCGTAACAAACATACATAAAAAAATAAAACATACGTCGAATAGACAACCTCCTCCTTTTTTGAAGTCGGTTAAAAAGTACATTTATCCAGTTAATGCTAGCACAGCAGGGAGCAACAGCTAGTAATGTACATATTTTTTAACATGTGCTAATTGAGCCCTTTCATTTGATACCCTACACGGTATGATAGACAGACCCCGTGGCCTTAAGTGGCCAAAGGCCACTTTTAGAGAGATGACGGGTATAGTGTTAATTGTTATCATCTTCCTCGCCTTCTCCCTATTTAGAGTTAGCTCTGTATGTCAACTCCCTCCATCGTTTTTAGGGTTCCGTACCCAAAGGGTGCAAACGGGACCCTATTACTGAGACTCCGCTATCTGTCCGTCTGTCACAGGGCTCTATCTCTTGAACCGTACTAGCTAGACACTTGAAATTTCCACCGATTATGTATTACTGTAGCCGCTATAACAACAAATACTGAAAATAAAAAGTTAAAAATTAAAGGGGGTCGCCATACAAAAATCGTGTTTTATCGGCGTTTTTAACTAGATCTTTATAATGGCATTAACTAGATACTTGAAATTTTCACAGATTATGTATTACTATGGCCGCTATAACAACAAATAATAAAAATAAAAAAAGTTAAAAATTAAAGGGTGGTCGTCATACAAAAAACGTGTTTCTTCAGTATTTTAAAACATTGTACGGAGGTACGGAACCCTTCATGTACGAGTCCGACTCGCACTTGCCCGTTAATTTATCATATCTGTACTAACCCCCCCATGTCCCGCTTCACACATTCCCCCCACCTCTGTGGCCATCCACCTTCAAGTTTACCATTTTATTATTTATTTTTAACCTACTTAAAAAAAATAGGAGGTTATACCTGTGGATACAGAGGTTATCAATTCGTCAGAATCTTTTTTTATGTATGTTCCCCGATTACTCGAAGACGCCTGGACCAATTTGGAAAATTATTTTTTTGTTTGCAAGAAGGGTATATATTCCAGGTGGTCCCATATAAATATTTAAATCGGCTGTGTGGTTGTTTTTCAAACGAACTTAACTAGAAAAAATATGTCGTCTAAGTATTCAATTGTTTGAGTAATTAGCTTTTTAGGGTTCTGTAGTCCACAAGGGACCTTTATAGTTTCGTCATGTTCGTCCGTCCGTCTGTCTGTCCGTCCGAGCTCGTACTCCGCCGCTACTGCACTGATTGTCACGAAAATTGGTGGAGAGATAGATATTGAAGTTCCAATAGTTGGTTTTTTAAATTATGAAAAAATGATTTTTTTTTCAGCCCCCCTCCCATACAATGAAAAGTGAATTTAAAAAATTAAATTGGACTAACTCCAACGTGTGGGGTATCGTTAAAAAGGTCTTTTAAAATGCAACAAAAACTGCTTTGAAACTATGTAGATCAAACCCCCCAGTCTTGAGATAATCTAATACAAAGTTAAAATTTGTGGTGTCCTCCCACCGTAACTTTTACTTACTTATATTACTAAAATAATTCTGAAAAAAATGTAGTATATACCTCAAAGTATGTTTCAATTAAAACTATAGCAGTTTCGGTATTATAGATAGTTATTTTTGAATAGGTCATAAATCGTAAACCGCAATTTACCTTTAGAACTTTTGTATTATGTTACTTGCTGCTACGGAACCCTTCATGGGCGAGTCCGACTCGCACTTGGCCGCTTTTTTTGTAATGAAGTCGGTTTTTTGTTTTGAAAAAATAATAATAATAATGTTTGTAGGAAAACGATCATAACTGCAATAAAAAAAATGCCAACGAAAAAAACAGATGGTCGAATCTGTGATTCATAAAGATAATTAGGCTGATAATTTTACAGCTTTCGTAGGAAAACACTACTCACCGCTGCCAACAGTCATAATTAGCTCATGGAAGGTAGCGCACGACTTTCGTGATTCAGATTTTATCGTTCAATTTATGATAAGAAAATACTCGTATGTAATCTATATAATGTTTTTCTCCCTTCCTTCCATGCTAGTCTGAGTAAAGAAAGAACTGAAAATGTACCAGCTGCTTCTCTACCCGCGTAGATCGAGCCGATCTAGGGTATGGACGAAAATACGAATCATGTTAATAGACGACGAAGATAGTAACCCATCACTATTTTGATTCCTTTTTCCACCATCACGTCAAAAGTGGTCTTTAAGTCTTGCGGCCCAGGCGAGAACAGACAGACGAACAAAGGCATTTCCACCAATTTCGAAACTGAGACGCTTCGGTCGCTCGGTTAATTAAGATTTTTTAGGGTTCCGTACAAAAAATTACAAAATATGAAAAAACGGAACCCTTATAGGATCACTCGTGCGTCTGTCTGACTGTCGTCCGTCTGTCGCAGCCAATTTGCTCCGAATCTACTGGAACGAATCAGGTGAAATTTGGTAGAATGGTGTAATCCTATGACCCAAACACATATGTGCAAAGTAAATATTTTTTTAAATGAGGGTAATTTTCGGGGGACAAATTAGGAAATTAAAAAAAAAAAAGTTTTGCAAATCTTACTGTCTTAAGTTGTCATATATCGAATAAAATCGGATATAAACGACAAAATTTTCGTATTTTTTTTACCCTATACTTACTTATTTTATTTGTTATTTCTGTAAGGTATGGCGGTACCTATAGTTAGTAAGTAACATTTATATTATGTATCAGGAGGTAGTCGAATAATAAATTAGTTAGAATCCAACCGGCGTTTTATTACGTTGCAATTTCATTATAGCATAAAATGACAACTTCCTAATAACAGTGTTTTAATTTTTCTGTTCAGGATTATGGACGGCTATTGTAAAAAAAATACATTCAAAAATGACAAAAATCGAAGCGTAATATTGCAAGATTACCTAAACATGTATCGCCACAGTCGTATACTTACATAAATTCAACAGTAGTGATGTTACATGATTGACAATTATAATCTACTTTGCAACTCTGTTCGTGTGAAATAAAATATTGAGAATAAGTTTGAAAGAGTATTACATTTGTGTATTGTTTATATAATTAAACTAATCATCATTCAACATTTTACTTAGCATTATTCAGTGATTAAAACAATAATTTGATTTAATACTTTTCATGAATCGATGAAACGGATCCACAACACTAGCATTTTTAATTTTATCTTAGTGTCCAGCGCCGGAGTCGCAAATATACAACAGATCGTGACGTCACAAGCGAATGATATAAAATAGTGAGGATAAGTTGTACATTAATTATGTGGGTAGCTAAGTTCCTACTAAGTAGTTATACAAGTAAGTTCCTACAAGTAATAATATTCAATCAAATGTTTGTTGCACCAGCTCTACTACTTGTTGATGGTATATTCGTGGACATATTTCTAGTCTCCCCACTATAGTGTTGTCTTTCAAAAAGCTCCTGAGTGTTTTCATCATCCATTGATGCAAGTTTCGGTCGTTTGGTATCTAAAAATTTAACAATACAAAATCTGTTATAATTTAATGCATGTACCTAAATTACTTATCAATTCATAATGTTTGCTAGGTAAGCTTTTCTCTAAAACTATTCTTTTTTTAAAATCCTACATACATATTGCCACGTCTTAATCCCAGACGGTGTAGACGGGGCCAAAGCAAACAAGCTTTTAATGCATGGCAACCCACAAGGCCTATTATATTTTTTCTTTAAATTACTTCCCATGCCCTCGATCGGATTCTACGATTTGCATGGGAAGAGAAGCTGTATGTACATAATGCTTTTCTTGTCTTTTTTCATAGACCGGCATTGAAGAAATGGTTTTTATTCTTATCTATTCAAATGAAAATACCAAAATATTTAATGACTGCTCTTGTTAGCTATTTTAGAACAAACCAAAAATCGAACAAATCAGTTCAGTTCGAAATTTCATTGTTAGGCCAGTTAATCGTACATTTCCTAGATAAGTACGTAGCTTGGATTGAAATAAAGTATCATACTGAAAAGTAGAGATTTTTAAATTGGTTTTCGCAATTATTTTATATATATATAAAATTGTAACTAGCACAATAAGGAATAATACATGCACTTACTTGAGGGATAATAATAGGGTTTCCTGTCCATATGTAAAACAGTAATAAATTCAATGCTTATTTCGGTAGGACGTCGCTCACGGAAATATTTGGCTGTCTACCTTCTGATCAAATAATTATTATCATAACGGTTACCTACGATACAAAAATATTAATTAACAGCCATCTTCAGACAAACGTAAATACGTATAACGTATTTTTGTATAATATCCTAACATTATGTATTAATTTATGATTACGAAAGCTTTTATTTATATAATCTAATTTATAGTTTCAAACTTAATAACGTAAATATTTATGACTAGCTGTGCCCGCGACTTCGTTCGCGTGGTTGTCGGAACGTAATGTTATATAGCCTAAAGCCTTCCTCTATAAATGGACTACCCAACAAAAAAAAAATTTTTCAAATCGGACCATTAGTTCCCGAGATTAGCGCGTACAAACAAACAAACAAACAAACAAACAAACAAACAAACAAACTCTTCCGCTTTATAATATTAGTATAGATTGACGAAAATAACTTTTTTTCGGAACTCCAGCGCCGCAGTTGGATTTATACGACACGTAGGGATTGCAAAACATCCCATTTTTCAGAAATGTCGATTTAACTAAAAATTTATATTGTGAAGGTTTTTATTATATTTGATATTTTTAATGACTTATTTATATTTAATGTGTATATGATATAAATAATACAAGCAGTTATTTTCTGTTTTAAACGTTTATTTCAGCCATTTAATTATTTTATCGTCTAGTGATAAGTACATCACTATGGTTTTCGCAGCGAAATATGGGTCTGGCGCTAGGGGCACTTTTTTCGTAAAAACACCGGGCGGTTAAAAGGTTAACTGATAGATTGTGACCAGATCTAATTCTAAACATAAATTTAAGTTTTTTCCTATCTATGTTACAATTAATAAACCATGGTATACGAGGAGGTTCACTCTGTACCGTTTTATACCAAATGCCTTTTATTTTAGACCGTTCATGAAAGTGCTCTTTCCAGCATTTATGACAGGCATCTTTGAACTTTGAATTTAGAATTCTAAATTAAGAGGAAACCTCAAAGGCTAGAGAAATGAAAAATATTTGTAAAATCTATTGCTGTCGCGCTGAGCCCGATCAACAACCGAGCAAGTGCGATAGAGACATACTGCAGCTTGGACTGAAAATACCTATTAAAAGAACAGAAAATCAACGATTCGTAGTCCCCTGATTTCTTCCTAACCAATATGAGTACTTTTTTCATTACGAATTACCAAAGACTTGAGCGGTGTTCCAATGTTTTAATTTTTTTATATAATCTATTTGTTTTCTGGATGTTTGAACGCAGCGGAAAATCTGGCCATTTTTTTAGATTTTTGAACGTTCATCTCTTTTAATAAATAATTTATGAAAAAAAAGAAAAAATAGGGACATGTTAATAGTGGCTATAGATATTTAGGAAAAAAAATATAACTACCGGCATTATCCAGGGAGGAAACCGGGGACTACGATTGTATGGAAAAACGGCCCCTCTATTTCGTCTTAACAGGAAGTAGGTAATCGGCACAACTGAGGATGCAACCGAAAAAACGCTACGATGCGGAATCCATGAGTTTCTAATGTATGTGAATTGTATGACACATATACATCACGTGTTTTCAAACGACGGTTGTTAAGTGACGTTCGTTGGACAATAGGTAGGTACTAAGACTACTTACGTTGGACAGTAGATCGGACTGTGATACATTAGATACTCGAGATCGTTTTGAGTTGAGTGGGAACAGTTTGATGCAGAATTGATTAATGTAGATAAAGGTATAACCACAGAATACAGTAAGGGTAAACAGAACGGAATCTCCTAAGCTGAGCTCCTAAGGTACGCGCAATATGCGTCCCCGTACGCCGTCCCCGCACCTCCCCCCGTTCTTGTGCGCCATGCAGTGAGTGTTCTCTCGCCCCTCGACAAGGTGAACGAGGCGTGTATACTCTTACTGTATTCTGTGGTATAACATGGAAAGAAGATGGACGAAAAAGATGAATTAAACAAGAACTAGTAGTTCTGTGAGACAGTCAGTTATGATGACTTGGAGCTGATCTGATGATGGAGCTGGAAGGTGTGGTCATAAGAACTCCGTAATTAAACACCGCAACCCCATCGAGTTTGTGCTTATTTGTCTGGTGTTTACAAGACCTTCTTGGTCTTACAAATGGTCTCGCAAATAGGACAAGAGGCAATCGATGGGTCGTATTTCCATACAAACTGATTCCTCGCCGGAAAGTGCCAATAAGGCAATGATTTCCTTTTAAAAAAATCTATGTAAATATTTCCTATGTTTTCTTTTTTTTTTTCATAATTTAATTCAAAGAGTATACGAACCTTCATAAACCTGAAAAATTGGTAAGATTTTCCACCCTGTTCAAACATTCATATATTCATAACAATCAAGAGACAAATTTGAATGAAAACATAGGAACACAACGATTCTTAAATTTTTATGAAAAAATAAATCAAATCGGTTAAATTATGGAGGAGAAATCAGGGGACTACGAACTCGAATCTTGCGGCCCTTGGCTCTGACCACAGGGATAAAAACGTAAGAGTACTTATCTGTGGTGTAAGTGACCAATTTACACGTTGAAAACGAGCGCTCCCAGTAGACATTTAGACCGTCGGTAGTGAGCATCTAATTGTAACTAATTGATAGCCTTGTTAACGATGTGAAATAATGTGAATGGTCTTCAGGGAACTTTGTACCAATAATAAGCGTTCATCATCAGGTCTTTTTTAGTCTCCATTACAGGAGAACGACCCTCTCTGTATTACCAGAGCCATATATTAGCCAGAGCAGGCGGATTTGGCCTACACTCTCCACGCTGGCCAGACGGGTTGGAGAGGTCTCATAGGTGTTTATAAGCTTTGTTTAGCTTGTGTTTCCTAAGTCGCCTTCTACGACATCCACGGGAAGACTTGGAGTGGAGTCTACTCTGCCGGGAACCACACGCACAGCTAAAGCTCAGTATACATGTCGCAGTTGAATGGTATAATCCGCTAATTTACTAAACCTCTAGCTGTTTGGCATTACAGCTCGGTTTTGTAAAACAGCGAACCCTAATACGCGGAATGGAATCAACGACTCGTATTCATCCATGCGGCTAGAGGAGTTGTTGAACAATTCTATCTAAAGAAATTATATACAATTTAGAATGCCTACGAAGTGGTAATGACGAGCGAACGAAGCGATCGTGCTGCGGCAGCGGCCGGCGAGTGCTAGGAAGGTTCTATTCATTTTACTAGGTTAGGGTAAACCTTGGCGCATACTCCACCGACAAGAGCCACTAAGCTCTTAAATAAGAAGAAGAAGAAGAAGGGTAAACCTATAGGTTAGGTTAGGTTAGTATTGCGACCAACTAGAAGCTGCTAGCTGATGCTAGAAAAGTTCTATCCATTTTCAAGGTTAGAGCAAACCTATAGCAATAAAAATCGTGGAATAGTTTTCTGGGCAATGAAATTCGATGTCGAAAAAATCTTTATTCTACTATTAGAATAAAGATTTTTTAGGGTTACCATAATGAAATATAACTGGGTGTCTATACACCCAGTTTACCATAGTGAAATATAACTGGGTGTCTTTACACACAGTTATCTTTCATTATGGTAACCCTACACCAAATCCTTATCATGCATGTGTCGCAGTTGGATTGTGTAACGGTTTCGTCAAACAGCGGATTACCGCTACTGTTTCATAAAACCGCTAGCCATTTGGAAACGTGGTTAGCGGTTTCAATGAACATAACACGTTGCGCAATCTTAGACAATCCAACTGAACGATATTCGGCTGTTTAACAAAACCGAGCTGTAATACCAAACAACTAGAGGTTTCGTGAATTTGCAGTTTATACCATCCAACTGCGACACATATATTCTGAGGGCTAAAGATAAGTAAGTACGTAAATTGCTATATTATTAGCTTATACCGTCTACATTACTACCAGCCATGAAGTTATTGTCATCTCCTTATCAGATAAGAAATGCTAAGCCAATGTTTGCAGTTATCTTCGGTGGAAGTTATTGAAGTAGGTAGGTATATTGCAGTATTGTAAAAAACTTACTTGGTGGTTACATTATCACTTGTTTATCACAACAACACTCGAAGGCCAGTTAATATGCAGGTTAACGGACATACAGGTCGAAGACCAAAGAAGAGATGGATGAAGTGGTAAAGCATGACATGGATATAGTTGGAGTGGACGAAGGAATGACTTGTAGCAGCACCATTACTTTGGTAGTACAGACAGGGCTGTGCTCCTGTAGTGGACAAAAAAAGACCTGATGATGATTGTTACATTATTGACATATTTTTGTCGCTGACTGTACAACTAGACTCGGAGAACTTAGCTCTATAGTTTCAATAATTTTTTTTAAAAACAATGTGGTTTTATGACAACAAATATCTGGAGGCAATAGTCATGTCATGACATAGTATTATTGTTCAAAGGACTTGAGTGACATGACATACTTTTTCGTTATGAAGGTCATTTGTTGAAAAAGGAAAAAACAATTGTTGAAAGCTGAGAGAAATCTTGTGAATCATATTTAAATCTTTACTTGACTTGGCCGTGCGTGTGGCTTTCTTTTTTTATTATTATTATTTTATTTATATATATGTATGCTACTTGTGGTCCATATCCAAGTTTGGTCCATGCCTGGGGTCGCTTATCTTGTGCAAGCACTAGTAATGCATATTCCCACAGAGCCAATGCATTCTTATCTGTATTATAAAGTAATAAATAAACAGGAAATAAAAATTCGAAAATATCCAATATTTATAATAAACTAACAGTCCACCCCGGCTTCGCCCGTGGTACACACATAGCCTATGTCACTCGGGGATAGTGTAGCTTTCCAATGGTGGTGAATTTTTCAAATCAGTCCAGTAGTTTCGGAGCCTATTCAATGCAAACAAACAAACAATCAAATCTTTCCTTTTTATAATATTAGTATAGATAAGTATTGATTGGATATTTTCGAAATCCTGATTTTGCCAGCAATATTTCCAGTAATTTTCGTAAGTTTGTATTCCATTTCAAAATTTCCAAACCCTGTAAATAAATATTCCGCACTGATTGAGCTGGCCCCAAAGTAAATTTTAAACTTGTGTTATGGGATAGTAACATTAGTAACTCAATGATACTATATTTTATAATAAATACATAAATAGATATACACCCAAACCAGGACAATTTGAAAAGGGCTATTTTCCAACTTGCCCTGGCTGGGGATCGAACCTAAAACCTCCAGATTGGCAGACTAACGTGTTAACCATTACGCCATGGAGGAAGCAAAGCTGCTGCACACTTACGATTTTTCTCAAAATTACCTGGAAATTTTATTATACCATAATAGTATTGATAAAAACTTGTTGATAAGAAAAAAGTACCGTTCATGTTATATGTTTCAGATATGGTGTAAATTTGCAATAAAATACTTTATGACCATTATGACCCTTTTTGAGCTTGAATTTTGTGATAATAACACAAAGTATGTATTTGCAACAAACATATTTGGTAGGTAGCAAGAAATGTATGAATTGATAGTTTTTACCAAGGTTTTTTCCATGCCTAAGAGAAAAGAAAGAACTTCGAATATACCAGCTGCTTCTCTTCCCGCGCAGATCGTAAAGGTCGATCGAGGGAATGGGCGAAAATGTGAATCATGTTAATAGGCTAGAAACCCTTCACTATTTTGAATCCTTTTTCCACCTTGAGTCTTGCAGTCCTGCACTCTGTTTGCTTAGAGCTGCAAGACCCAAAATGCTCTGTCTGCCCCTTAGGGGATAAAGTCGTGACTGTATGTATGTGTGTGTTCAGAACAGGATAGTTTTGAAAATCAACATTTAAAATAAAATAAATAAATATATAAAGATATAAGGGCAAATCACACACAGCTAGCCCCAAAGTAAGTTTTTAAAACTTGTGTTCTGGGATACTAACTCAACGATACTTTATTTTAAAGTAGGTAAATACATATATAAATAAACACCGAAGACCCAGGACAATTTGAAAAAGGCCATTTTCCAACTTGCCCTGGCTGGGGATCGAACCCAGAACCTCCGGATTGGTGGACTAGCGTTTTGACCATGGAGGTCGTCATTTGGTAATGAAAACAATAGTAGGTAAAAGTCAATAGAATACAATACTATCAAAATTCATTGCAATTTTGGCACTATTGTAGCAGCATGGTAGCAGCCTTAGGTAGCAGCCTAAATAACGCTTCTATTCACTGCAAAACTACCAGTTTTAGTACAAAAACTAAAACTGGTATGTAGTGTAATATAATAAGTTACGCCCATAGAATTTATCAATGCTACTATGCAAAAACAGTCTCACTTGAGTGAGTAAATATCGTTGCAATTCGATGATTTTCTTGTGCATTGCATGAAAAAAGAATCGAACCCAATTTTACTTTTCTCTAGCCTTGACCATGATCTCCATATGCCAATGATAAGTATAAATATTTAGTAACCGGCTGTATAGACTGCCTAAACAATCTGCTTAAATATACATGACGTAATAACATACCTAGGATGATCTTCCGGCGGCTAGCATGGGGCTCCTCAGTGTATACCCATTCGAAATCTGTTCTTGACACTTTTGCGCCCATTGTCACACAGTCACCAAATTTATATGTACATTACAATGCGAACTTCCAATAAAAGCAAAGGAATCATATGCGAAATAAAAAGAAAGTCACGAAACGCCGCTTTTACAAAAATAATTACAAATTCGGCACGGCCTCCCACTTCGACAAATACTGAATGAATGATATCGAAAGTGAAGTGATGTCAAATCAGAATTTATGAACATACGGTGCTGCCAACTTACGAAGCAAGTCATAATATGTATTCTGTGCCTAGGTAGTAAAATTATATTACTTTTGCCCAATGACGTATCCTTATTCATTGTTTTTGCCCTAGATTGAGGGATGAATCGGAAGAACATCTTCGAGTCAACTTTACTATTTAGGTAAAAACATGGTAAAAAGTAAAAACTAAACTTGTTTGTTATTGAAACTTCATTTAGCAAGCAATAGATAAAACTTATCGTACTTGTGTGTGCCTAGTTGTAGTAATGCCTAGTATACACTTTGATTAGTGATTAGTGCGAGTGGCTTGTTAAGTGTTTAGTGATTAGTAAAAAAGCGGCCAAGTGCGAGTCGGACTCGCCCATGAAGGGTTCCGTAGCAGCAAATAACATAGTATAAAAGATCTAAAGGTAAATTGCGGTTTACGATTTATGACGTATTAAAAAATAACTATCTATGATACCGAGACCGCTATAGTTTTAATTGAAAGTACATACTTTGAGGTATATACCACATATTTTTCAGAATTATTTTAGTAATATTTCAAAAGTTATGGTTGAGATAAGAGATAAGAGAGCTTGAGATAATCTAATACAAAGTTAAAATTTGAGGTGTCCCCCACCTCAAATTTTAACTTTGTATTAGATTATCTCAAGACTGGGGGGTCTGATCTACATAGTTTTAAAGTAGTTTTTGTTGCATTTTAAAAGACCTTTTCAACGAAACCCTACACGTTGGGGTAAGTCCAATTTATTTTTTTAAATTCACTGCCAAATGTCAATAAGTGATCACATGTCATATGTAAAGTTTAGCCAGGTTATTAAAATATTTGATACTAAAGTTTTGCTAATACCAAAAAACTTTGACAGTTCATAATCACATTTGTTTCTTCTTAATTTAATTAACATCAATAAGAATTGGTCTTCAATTGCTACATTAATAACTTGACTTCCCTTATACTTTAAATTGTATGCCATAGGACACAAAGTGCTTAAGACCAATTTAAACTTATCATAATTTTCTAAACCAGTATAAAAATGGATTGCCCTATCATCTGTTAACAAATCTTTAAGTACAAATATCCTGCAGAATGTTGAAGTTTGTGTTAATTGATGGACCTTGTTACTAGATCCTGCAGAATAAACAATGTTTTTACTTTCTTCATCACTGATATTTAAAATTTCAACCTCATGAGCATTATCCTTGGTCAGTTGAAACATTAGTCACAGTAGTATTGTCTATTAAAGACTCTTCTTTTTCCCCTAAAGTCACAGTGCTGGGTATTAAGCAACGCTTAGCATTTCTTCTTTCCAAACGTTCAGTTCGTGAAGAGGTGTCAGGGCCTGACGCACTGTTCCAAGAAAACAGTGTTGGTACTGCAGATTTCTTCAAAAATTTTCGTTGAAGTGGAAAACCAAGGCAAATAATTATAAAATGGTTACGCTGTATTACAATCATCATCAATTTAGTCGCATGACGTCCTATGCTGGACAATTTTTCTACAATATTTACTACAAATTTTATAAACTTACACACCTGTTTCCTTAGAAATCGTTTCAAAATCTGTATCTTTGAAGTGCTTACTGCATAACCTAGAATAATCAGTTGCTTTTAAATTCACTCTTCTCAAAGCTCTTTCCCATTTTCTTCTTAGGGTGGGATTAGAAGGAAATTTATGTGAACCTATTTCTTCACATCCAAAAGCCACACACCGACCCATTTAATATTAAAATTAAAAAATCACGTAATTTTAATAATTTTGTATTGAGTTTGACAGCTTCCCTGTAACAAACATTTGGCGCCCTCTACAATGAACTATTTTACAGTTTTCTTCCCCATTGAAAGTGTAAACACTCCTCAAACTGTAAACATCAGTTCATAACTTAGATCATTTAATACTAATAGTATTAAATGATCTAAGGTTCATAAAATACTTTGAAGTGTTATCTAAGACTTGGTTATAGCAAATCTTTAAATGATGTCTCTGTTTTCTTTGAAATGATTTATTTTAAATGGGGGCAGCACTGGATCCCGGAAAATTCAAGTACGGCATTAACAAAGCCTCGTGCTCGTGTTCGTTTTTCCTGTTGTAGAACTAAACACCGCACACTAAACAGTACAGGACAACACTAATCTCTAACTAAACACTAATCACACTAAACACTTGGCACTTGACTAATCAAAGTGTATACTAGGCATAAGTCCACGTGAAATAGCAAGACGCCAGTACTGAAAAGAAAATAATAAAAAAGGATTATGTATTATATTTTGTCTATGATTTTAAAATAATGTTGTTATGAAGTGGAACATTTTCCCTGAATACAGGAAAATTTTAAAGTAAAGGTATAACAAAGTTTCTGGTAGCGCCATGGAATTTTTTTTTTCCTGTGTCCTGGGTAACGTTATGATATGATATAAGAATGAGACTAATGGGGTAACTGCTTAGGGGCCCGCATCGAATAGGACCCCAATGGCCCAAGCGAGCCCCGATTATTTTTTGGCTAGCCGCTGTCCCCCGAACATTTGTTAGGGGGCGCCAATCCAGTTGTTTACGGCCCAAAACAAAGTGTTCTGTTTGTCCCCCACTTATCCTGTAATATTTTCCTACCTTCGGAATATAAAAAAAAAATGTTAAGACGAATCAAAACCTGGGTGGGTGACGAGCAAATGTATTCTGTGCCCAAACTGCCCCGAACTTCCAAACCGCGGCGAACCTCGCCAGAAACTTTGCGGGCTTTTATCTTTGGTTTTTATTATGAAACAAGATAATTGTAAGAGAACATGTATATTTTGTTTTACGCATAGAGTACTTTTCTTGAATATTGCTCAGAGGGTCAAATCATTCTGTATACCAGTGAATTTTTGGACAAAGAGATAAGTTAGATGGCCGATAAATCCGATAATTAAAAATGAGGCGGTAAAGTCAACGCCCCATCTCGCGTTGACCTATGACAAGCTTCCTTGTGGAACCACATCACAGCTAACTAACTCTCTAGCCCGCAAAGTTATCTTGTGCCCACAGTGCTTACCGTCCGGGTGAAGTAGAGTATCATTATCGAATCAGTATGTAATCCGCATCCATTATAACAATCTAATGAGTCACGGCTACGCTATGCATAGTCACAGATACACAACTACGACTAGTGCACTGTACCATAGCCGAGCCAAGACTGACGATTTAACGACTGTGCGACGCCTTTATATGCCGTACACAGCAAGTTAGCAGTGGGGGTTGTTTACGATGAATTGCTGCAAAACAGCAGTTGCGTAGCACCTGCGATAAACATGTGTGGGACATGTGCGCCGATAGTTGTGTACGTCAATTTATTGAAACAATAGCAGGTGTGTAATATTTTCGCCGATACGGCCAAACAAGTATTTAACATTATACAGTAATAATTATAACAAATCAATTTAAAGTTTTTAGATTATATGAAACATTTAAATTTAATTAATGAATTAATACAAATTATAAAACGGCACTATCATGTATGTCACGAATATCTGAGAATTTAGAAGTTACTTTTAACAAAAGTTCAAGTCACGGCGCTCGCTGCCCCTTGCCCCTTGACAGCACTTCTAGTAGTCGCCAGTACATATTGTCCCCGTCGCCATCGTCGTTATTGTATCTTCTTCTTCTTCCTCACCTTATCCCACTCTATATGGGATCGGAGTTGGGACAGCATGCGAGTCTTTTTTTATCTACCTCTATCCTTTGTCATTGATAGATAGATAGATAAGATGTTTATTTGTAGTTTTAGTCACACACATTGCATTTGTTGTATTACTTTTATCTTCTCTACGCACTCCATCCACTTCCCTGCTCTTGCCCAGCATAGTTCCAATCCAATCCTATTTAAGTGTGAAGTGAAGAAGACGCCTACACACTCCACGCACCCTGTGTTATTTCAAGCCCTACTTAGAGCTGGGATAAATGAAAATTCTTTGACGTACTTTTTTAGACTTAAATATGTAGCCACTACAGAATACGTCGCGCTGAAAATTCATCACCATATTTGGTCATCAACTTGCGTCGCACGCGCTATTCGTCTACAACTCAAAATTAGGAAACATATCGGGACACGGGAGCAGTGTCGCACCGCGCCAGCCAATCAAAACACAGGAACGAGAACATTACCTTATTTGGCTATCTGTTTGTCCCTAACCACTGTATATAAACCCGAATTTTGTAAATAAATTATTCATTCGACTATCGACTCAGGAGCATAGAACACGCATTATTATTTACCTCCAGCTAGGTACACGTACCCTACTACACACACCATCGTTAGCATTCATAAGCTACTGTGGTGACCCCGACGTGATACAGTGGTGACCGCCGACGACTCCGCGTGTCACGCGACACGCGGACCACCAGCTCCAGCGTCAACCAACGCGACGTCCTAAGCAAGTGATGTAGAAGCACTCATCGAGCCCACATCCTCCGCACCCACGTCCAGCTGCCACCGGAAGAAAATTCTGCCCGGCTGCGCGCCGTGCACCAGGAACTCCAGCTCATCTCTACGCAACCAGCGTTACTTTTATCGTGCACTTCATTTCACTGGCACTGTATGTACCAAGCACTACGATGTCCACGACCGTTCAAGAATATCAAGAGCTCGTCCAGAGTCTTCGAAAACTATCACAAGAAATCGCGCACCTCAAGAAAGTCAGATCCGCCACTTTGTCAAACACCGGGTACAGCCATCAACATCGTCAGTCGAGTCATCACCGTCCGGCACATTTTCATCACCGCTCACGAATCCCTCTACCGCGTCCCACGTCACCTGCCCGTTCTACGACGACCTGCCACAAGGAAGCTAGAACTCTCGCATCGACAGACAACAGCGACGCCGCCGGAACATACCGCCTATTCGTCACTGATAAGAAGACAGGCTTATCATTCCTCGTCGATACCGGTGCATATATTTCCGTCCTACCACGCAGAGCAGGCCAGCAATCGACGCCTCTACCTTTCAAGCTGTACGCCGCGAACAACACTACGATAAATACCTACGGAGAAAAAACGCTCGAACTCGACCTCAGCCTACGCCGTCCATACAAATGGAAATTCATAGTCGCCGACGTCTCGAAGCCTATCATCAGAGCCGACTTCCTCAAACACCACCAGCTCGTCGTAGACCTCACAAATCGAAGACTTGTTGATGGAATCACGAATCTCCAAATTCACGCTCCAGTCTGCGCCTCAAGCACTCCGACTATACGAAGTATCGACGTTCAACAGTCATACCACGACATACTAGCTGAATTTCCCGGCATCACTCGCCTAACACCGACAAAAGTTAACCGGAAAACAGCTGTTGAACACTACATCGAAACTCAAGGCCCACCAGTCTTCTGCCGCGCTCGCCCGATCGCGCCTCATCGCTATGAACAAGTACGAAAACTATTCGAAGATATGATGCAACAAGGAATATGCCGCCCAAGCAAAAGCCCTTGGTCATCACCACTCCACATCGTACCTAAGAAGAATGGCGACATCCGTATCTGTGGCGACTACCGACGACTAAACGCCATCACGAAACCAGACCGATATCCCGTACCACGTGTTAAAGATTTCACATACCAACTCTCCGGCAAGAAAATATTCTCTACCATCGACCTAAATCGTGCCTACCACCAACTATCAGTTCGTGAAGAAGATGTTCAGAAAACTGCGATAATAACACCGATGGGATTATGGGAATTCCCAAAAATGGTTCCAGGTTTGAAGAATGCCGGTCAAACTTTTCAATGGTACATCCACGAAGTACTCAGAGGACTCGATTTCGTCTTCCCATTCCTCGACGACCTACTGGTAGCTTCTTCGTCAGAAACTCAACATCGCGACCATCTACGACAAGTTCTCCGACGACTTGAAGAAAATGGCCTCACTATAAATCCCGCCAAATGCAACCTCGGCAAGACAGAAGTTAAATTCCTTGGCTACACAGTTTCACAAAACGGCATCAAACCACCCGAAGAAAAGGTCAAGGTCATCACAGAATATCCACGTCCAAAAACAATAGAAGAACTTAGAAGATTTTTCGGTATGGTCAACTTCTACCGTGAGCACATACCGAACGCCGCCGTCATACAAGCACCGCTTAATTCATTTCTACACAATTCGAAGAAACGTGACAAAACACCAATCACTTGGAACGACGAAGCTACGAAAGCATTCGAGGCATGCAAAGCAAGCATCACCAACGCTGCTCTGCTCGCCCACCCATCGCACGAAGCCACTCTCGCTATTTTCACCGACGCGTCGGACACCGCCGCCGGCGCAGTACTTCAACAAAACATAAACAACACATGGCAACCACTTGGCTACTTTTCGAAAAAATTCAGCGACGCACAGAAGAAATATTCGACGTACGACCGAGAACTACTCGCAATCTACATGTCTATGAAACATTTTCGAAAAACATTCGAAGGACGACAACTTATTATTTTCACTGATCACAAGCCACTGACATACGCAATGAGCAAGGTACAATCCGCGACCGAGACACCACGGCGAACGCGACAATTAGCCTTCATTAGCGAATTCACTTCAGACATACGACACATCCATGGAGAAGAAAATACCGTTGCCGACGCACTTAGCCGAATTGAAACAATTACCTATCCGTCTACCATCAACTTTGAAGAACTGTCACGCGCACAAGATCAAGATAGCACTATTCCATCATTACTACAACAGCCAAATCTCGCGATCAAGAAACTTACGATTCCCGGTACAAACATCGCTACCTACTGCGAAACGTCGACATCGCAAATTCGCCCTTATGTACCAGCGAACTTTCGCCGAAAAGTCTTCGACGCAATTCACAACGTAAGCCATCCCGGAATTCGCAGTACGAGAAAAATAATAGCACAGAAGTACTTTTGGCCGTCAATGAACACGGACATTGGATTATGGGCGAAAACTTGTATTCCCTGCCAGAAAAGCAAGATACATCGACATACTCAAAGCAAACTAGCCGAATTCCCGCCTACGGACAGATTCGAGCATTTGCACGTCGACATAGTCGGACCTCTCGAAACCACCGCTCAAGGACATCGCTATCTCATCACCATGATCGACCGAACTACGAAATGGATAGAATGTGTACCAACAGACCATATAACAGCCGAAAACGTCGCAAAAGCAGTGTACGACCACTGGATCACAAGATTTGGATGTCCGATCACCGTAACTACCGATCAAGGCCCTGGCGGCCTTGATCGGTAGTTACGGTGATCGGATTCGAAAGTGAACTTTTCACCAAACTTATGAACCTCATGGGCTGTCAACGGAATCGAACTTCGTCCTATCATGCTCAATCGAACGGGATCCTGGAACGTTTCCACCGTTGTCTGAAAGCTGCACTCCGTGCCAAGCTCACCAGCGCAAGTACCAATTGGGTCAACAAACTCGGAACAGTACTACTGGGACTTAGAACCGCCCTACGCGAAAATGGAGTTACGCCCGCGCAACTGACCTATGGCTGCAACCTACGACTTCCTGGAGACTTCTTCATCACCTCGCCATCACCAGAAAACACCCTGGACTACAACTTCGTCGAAAAACTACGAAAAATAATAGACGACAACAAGCCACGAAACGCAACGACGTCACATCGAAACAGCAGGCGTATTTTCGTTCACAAGGATTTGAAAACATGTAGTCACGCCTTCATCAGGACTGATGCAGTTCGAAAACCACTCCAAACTCCATATGAAGGCCCATACAAAATACTTTCACGAACCGACAAGCTATTCAAACTTCAATTACCGAACCGACAATCTACTATTTCGATCGACCGACTGAAGCCCGCCTACATTATAGAAGATTTTCAAGATAGTTCACATCAAGACACTTTACTCCCGGATTCGTCATCACAAATCATCATCACACAGCACTGCAATCCCATTCCAACCGCAATCGCCCGCGCGTTAAATAACGTCAATGACCCGCCGCCGCGTGCCAGCAGCGAGCCGCCCGCATCGCACACACCGCCCGCGCGATCCAGTTTACGCATCCCGGCCGCGCCTGATACAGCGCTTCTTCCCGCCACAAGACAAACTCGCTCCGGAAGGAACATCAAGTTACCGGTACGCTTTCGCTAAGGAGGGAGTACTGTAGCCACTACAGAATACGTCGCGCTGAAAATTCATCACCATATTTGGTCATCAACTTGCGTCGCACGCGCTATTCGTCTACAACTCCAAATTAGGAAACATATCGGGACACGGGAGCAGTGTCGCACCGCGCCAGCCAATCAAAACACAGGAACGAGAACATTACCTTATTTGGCTATCTGTTTGTCCCTAACCACTGTATATAAACCCGAATTTTGTAAATAAATTATTCATTCGACTATCGACTCAGGAGCATAGAACACGCATTATTATTTACCTCCAGCTAGGTACACGTACCCTACTACACACACCATCGTTAGCATTCATAAGCTACAAATAAATAAACAATGACATATTCAAAACTTAATTCAAATTAAACGTATATCTTAAGAGGCCGCAACGCGATATTCTCCTCACCTTGAGGCTGCCTAGATCTATAATCAAGTACCTTTACTGTAACCTACAAAATATCTGGACTCAGTGCGGCTAGAACTAAATATGGTTTTAGTTCGAGGCACGTAGAGGCAAATACAAGGCCTTTGGCTTACCTCATCGTCATTTGACGTCGTTATTGATTCCGGGTCGCTAAGACCTTGTGTGATCTCTAAAGAATACACATAATCATCAAATACCTAGCTAGAGGATGTATGAAGCGCCATGCCATGACATGATGATGCATGAGTCATGCTTATGCTCATGCCAGTCTTTTGATTGACGCAATATTAATCGACAAAGAAAAATTAACACATTATTTGTTTGGCAGTGTAGTCAATGCTGGAGACGCAATGCATAAATTTTACTTGCGAACCGTAAATACATTTTATACAGTACAGTTATTGTATGCAATAAAAATTCTAATATATTTTCGTTTCAGAAAAATTAAGATAAATAATTGTTTCTTTGTACTCCGTTGAGCGGGGAGATTCTTGTTTTTTAGCTAGCAGCATTGATTTCTTTTCTCTCTCTCCATTTGTCCATAAACAACTGTCAAATCTTGAGTCTTTCCAAAGTTTGTGTTTGAACATGGCGGTCGGTAAAAATAAAGGCCTATCGAAAGGCGGCAAGAAAGGTGTTAAGAAGAAGATGTAAGTTAGCAATACAGTCAAAATCTATTTGGTAAATCGCTATACTTTGAATCAATTCCTTGTAGAACCCCGAAATATTTGTGATTGCCTCGATAAATGAAGATACAAATGTTTGGTCTCGTGTCTTGGAATTTGTTAGAAAGTTGTAAATTACTCGAAAGTTTGATGTGTTCCTGTGCAGGTGTATGCTTGATCATTCGATTATAGCTCTGATAAATACTCGTGTAATTTATATTTTCATGTGTTTTCGCTGTGGAAGGAAGTTGAGGTTATAACGATAAACATTGCATTTCAGCGTTGATCCCTTCACCCGTAAAGACTGGTATGATGTCAAGGCACCGTCCATGTTCACCAAGAGGATGGTGGGGACCACCCTCGTCAACCGTACCCAGGTATGTTGATATTTGGGTAGAAAACTAACATAACCTCCAATTGAGGAAGGTATCGTGAGACTTCATAGTGGTCAAGGGGCTCAAGTTACAAGTTCTAGAGTTAAAGTTCTAAGTTTTTAAAATTTTCTCGCGTTTTTGTATAGTTCTACTGACATACAAATCCAAATGCAGTTACCTATGACGAACATGCGTTTTGTGCATAACTAGTTAAGTATTTTGGGTGGTTGTACAAGATATGGTGTTGTGTGGAGACATGATAGCAACTCCTATTTCGTGTTTTCCTCCATGCTTGATTATTTTTAGACGGTTTTATTAACTCTTAAATCTAATGCTGGAAAAGTAAGGCTTTACGAAATCTTTTTTTCAGTTTTCATTTTATCAAAATGTCAGAAAATAATCCCTACCTATGACTACTATGAAGTTCTTATGATTCAGGGATCTAGCATACTAACCTCATAGACAAATGCAGACCTTTACTGCGGATGGCAATAAAGCCAACAAATATGCAGAATGCTTGTCCACTTGTCTGATATATCCCTCAATACTGAAAAGCTCTCAATGATGACACACCTAGCTCGCAATGATACAAATCTGATGAAAACATTTGTTCCCTTTTGATTTATCTGCTGACATTTCATTATATACCTATTACTTCTCAAATAACTAATAAAAATGTTCTATAAAGGTTTATTTTTTTTCAAGGGTACCAAAATTGCTTCGGAAGGACTGAAGGGCCGTGTGTTTGAGGTTTCGCTGGCCGATCTGCAAGCTGACACGGATGCCGAGAGGTATGTAGGTATTAAGTGTTATTTTATGTGTAAATTTAAAGTTTTGTGGGTGTCATTCATGCTTTTTTCTATTTATTTGTCTGCTATAACCAATAAGGAATATGCATGTAATACCAATCCGGCCCATATTTTTATTTTACAATTTCTTTTAATATGTTACCACGCCTAGTTCATTATTTTTCTTACTGACTCTTATTTGGATTAGAAATAAATTATTGAAAATATGCAAATATTGCCCGGGAACTTTTGACAAACAAAAGGGAAATGACGACAAAGTTCATAAAAAGGAAATGACAAGTTCGGGTGCGTTCGGTAGAACTGTCCGTCCATGTAGTTTGACTATCGATGACATTCGAAATGTATGTACTTTTATATAGAAGTTTAACAAACATTACTGGCTGATAACATCGAAAGTACCCAAAAAAGAAAAACATGCGTTGACAGCTTCTTTCTCTTGCGGATATTGCAGACGTTGACGTCATATTTTAAAATGGCGTGTTTTAGTTGTTATAATCTACTTGCTATTTTTAATATTTATTTTCTACACCATATACATGTTTTTCGGCACTGATTTATTTTTTGCGGCTATTTCTCGACGAGGACTATCGATTAAAAATATAAAAAAAATTCATGCATACTCTCTATTCCTCCATTGATTTTCAAGTTTAATCTTGCAATGCATGCAAAAAAGATCATTAATTTCCCAAGATCAATAGACAAATTCAGAGCCAATTTCTAGTTCAAATTCTTGTAGTGGTTATAATTCGCATCTTTCACGGTTTTTTATATTTTGGAGTGAACATTGATTTAAGCATTGCCATTTACAGACGTTCAGTCTTATTATTACAGGGTCTAACAAAATAAACTGAAGCTATTTTTAACCCGACAGCCAAAGATTGGTTTTTATTACGAGCTTTTATTTAGTGTCACCTGTGCTGTTATCACTTATCTATGTGTCGGTAATCAAATCTTGCAAGCTAAATTAGACCCACTTCCCATTTTTTAAGTGAGCTAAAACTTTACATACTGACGTAAGTTATTTGACATTTAACAATGCAATTTTATTGTACTAATGACCTGATCTCATGATGAACCCGGAAGGTGGCCACAGCATCTGTGATAAAACATGTTAAAATATTTTTTAAATTATTACTTGTTAATATTTGGTAAACAGACAAACCTGCAGTCCAGCTATATGATGCACCTCTATGGTCTACATATCGTTTCAAGCTGCAGATATGATTGCTACCACATGATGTAGTGCCTCCATACTATTATGGAGGTCTTTTATGTCGTTGCTACATTCTTTCCACCCCTAAATTGCGTTACAGTCAAAATTTGATATAATTATACTGTTTTAAATTTTGTTATACAAGTTCATTTGCCAGATAATTTAAAAACCTCCATCTGTCAAGTGTTTACTTCCAATAACTTTTGAACTGATTTACATTTAACATATCTAAGAACTATTTCGACTAGAGATGAAACGGATAGCAGTTTGGCCGGATACCGGATATTCGGCCGACCATGTGGCCGGATGGCCAGATATCCGGCCGATGAACTTAGCCGTTTGCGTATGCGGCGCGCGAACGATCGGGTGGACTCGGTTCGATTCAGATCTTGTCGATACAAAGTTTGCCAAAATCTACCTTTCTGCACCTTGCAGTAGTGTGTAAAGTGAAAGACTTTTCTGAAGCTGGCCTTATTTATGAAGAAAAACGCAACCGCCTGCTACCTCTCAATGCAGAGAAATAGTATTAATAATTTGCCCTTAGTGCAGTATGAGTACTCATTCATTCATTTTTTTTGTATTACATTAATTTACTATTGTGTGATTAAAAATTTAAAACTAAAACTAAATATACAAAGTGGAAGGGACATACCCGTAATAAATCGAACCAACGTCTATACTAGATCATTATAGTATAATTAAATTTAAATAACAGCCGAAAAACTAAAAAAAAACGACATTTTCATACAAAAGTGTGCGGGGCCGCCTGGGAGGTTTGTATGGGAATGTCGAAATTTTTCTTGGATTTTTGACAGTTATTTTAATTTAATTATACTTAAGTGATCTAGTATAGCCCGTGGTTCGATTTATTACGGTATGTGCCTTCCACGTTGTATTTAAGTGATACTAAGACTATCTAAATAAAGCAAATAATTACTCAAAAATATGTTTCTTTTATCCAGTTTTTTTTATTCCGGTCTATTCGGCCGGATAGCATTATGGCGGCCGGATAGCCCGGATACCGGATATCCGTTTCATCTCTAATCTCAACAGGCAGGATTAAAAAAAACTTAATTAAAATCAGTCTGAATAATGAATAAACGAATGTTTAGGAGCTATGATGCCCCAGACAGACACATATACAGATACGTCCAACTCTTTTTTACGTTGGAGGTTATAAATAAACACAACTAAAGTTAGAAAAATATTAGTTCCTTTACAAAAAAAGTTTGCTTTAAAAAGGAGGGGTTAAAGCGAAACACCTGAATAATTTTTATTTAAATCAATCGTCTGTTGCAGGTCTTTCCGCAAGTTCCGCCTGATCGCCGAGGACGTGCAGGGTCGCAATGTGCTCTGCAACTTCCACGGAATGGACCTCACCACTGATAAGCTCAGGTGTGTTATACCTAACAATGAGGAATAACTGGAATGTTAGGTCTCAAAAGTTAAATCTACCAATAAGCTTATTGAGTGAAGTTGATGAGTAACCTAGATTTAGGTAGCGGACCCCTTGTTCTGAGGCGTTACACCTGAGGATGCAACCGGGAATACGCTCGGATGATGATGACTGAAGTTGATCAATCACCTCGTTAACCCTTGCGGGGTAGAGCCTAGTAAAATTAGTCACTTTCAGTGTGATGCTGGGATGTAGACGAATATCATCATCATCATCAACAGGTCTTTTTCTTAGTCTCCACTGCAGGAGCAAGACCCTCTCTGTACTACCAGAGCCACACTTGGCCAGAGCAGCCAGAGGATTTGGCCTACACTCTCCACACTGGCCAGACGGGTTGGAGAGGTCTCATTGATGTTTAAGTTGTAGCTTGTGTTTCCTAAGTCGCCTTCTACGACATCCACAGAATAACTTGGAGTGGTCCTATTCTACTCTGCCGGCAACCACACGGCTAGAACGTAGATGAAAATAAATGGGAGGTAATCAGCTTGTTGGGGAGCTTTTAGGTAGCTTTTATAATTAGGTAGGAAATCAAAATAGTAACGTGTTCTGCAGTCCAGCTATATGACGAGCCCCTATGGCCTTCATATCGTTTCAAGCTGCAGATATTAACGCTGTCACATGATGCAGTGCCTCTGTGTCTATACACATAGGTCCTTCATGTCACTGCTACATTCAATTATTCTCCAAGACTAAGTGGGGAAGAAAGATAAAAAAGAAAAAAAATAATTTCCTTGTGGTTTTACCAGGCAGATAAACAAATACACTGTCACGTCTTTATAGAAAACGGGCTAGACAGAGCTTAGGTCTGCAAGACCCACAGGCCACTCTTATTGAGATGCAGGGTGTGAAGGTTTTCTAGCTGCATCTCCTATTGACATGATTCAAATTCTGGCTTATTCCCTCGAACGGCTTTAACGACGTGCGCGGGAAGGGAAGCAGCTGGTACATAATACTTTTTTGTTTTCTCCGAAACCAGTATGGATAAATAGATACAGGCTGTGTAATAACCAGTAGCCTCATCAAATCTCCTAGGTTAGGTAGCGGACCCCGGGTTCTGAAGCTTTACTGCTGAGAATGCAACTGGGAATACCCTCGGATGATGATTATGAGTTATAGACAGATACACTGGGCACGTCTTTATCCTTGAAGTGGTAGACAGAGCCTTTTGCTGTAGAGCCAAAGGCCACATGGCAGTTATAACATGTAATATAATTAATCCAACAATCCATTGCTCCAGATGGATGGTCAAGAAATGGCAGACCCTCGTGGAAGCCAACATCGATGTTAAGACCACAGACGGATACCTGCTGCGCGTCTTCTGCATCGGATTTACCAACAAGGACACGCTCAGCCAGCGCAAGACCTGCTACGCTCAGCATACACAGGTATGTTCTCATTTTTGTTAGTCTGATGCTTTGCTGACTTACTTCACTTGAAACTACGTCAAGCAGGTGGACGCCCGCGACGGGCTCTGAATAGAAGACCGGATTACGGAGTATCAGCTAGTTTAGTTTTAACGGCGTTCATTTAGTCGTGTTGATGGAGGTTTAAAATAATAGGTAAAAATATGTATGGCAGTCGGTCGTCTGATTATAATAAGATAATTATGCTGAACAAGCCAAGCCGATGCCTGGCTTGTTCAGGTACTGTGTAGTGTACCTCGGACACTGCACTTTGCACAAATGCATTTCCAAACAGTGTTAATGTCAGGCCGTTTGTAAAACTATAGCTAAATCGTTTAAAATCTTCTGGGTTTTTTATTCTTGATTTCGCATGGTCTTTGGCATACTTGGGGTGATCATTGACAAGGAAAAGCGGGAAGCCCCCACCCTGAGCTCCGAAGCAGCACAGCTGGATGCATCCGGGAATGCGCTAAGTTAATGAGAAATTCGGTGTCGTTACTTCCGTGACGGATATTTAGCGACGTAAACTCTGTAAGGAATTTGTCGACATAAATTCAGCAACGTAAAATCGCCCGCCTAAATTCTGCTATACAACGTGTTCATTAACAACTTTTGTTCTACAACATTCCCAAAATGCCAAAAATAAAATTTGGATTTTCATATAAATTGACTCGATTAGCTGATCAGTTTGTATGAAAATTCAAATTTGTTTTTTGGGTTTCGTGAAAGTTGACGAACAAAAGTTGTTTAGTTTCATGGGCTGAGGTACCATCTGACAGTTTTTACGTTAGTTCATTAACACGTTGTATAAATGGGCCTGGCCTATTCATTTACCGCAGTCGAAATTGGTCATGGACGAGGCTCAAGCCTGTCTGTGATGTAGTATAAACTGCGCACAGCAACGCAATGACGCGGACGCGGCTTGCGGTCTCTCAATATTCTGCTGGCTATTCGCATTGTTGCTACATTCCAACTAAACACCACCTTATTTCTACATTCCAACTAAACACCACCTTATTTATACATTCCAACTAAACACCACCTTATATACATTCCAACTAAACACCACCTTATTTCTACATTCCAACTAAACACTACCTTATTTCTACATTCCAACTAAACACCACCTTATTTCTACATTCCAATTAAACACCACCCTATTTCTACATCCCAACTAAACACCACCCTATTTCTACATCCCAACTAAACACCACCTTATTTCTACATTAAAACTAAACACCACCTTATTTCTACATTCCAACTAAACACCACCTTATTTAGAAATTAATTACTCATAAAAAATATCAAACGTTCGCTTAAGATACATGAACTTTTCGGGGTCCAGTGCTTTTCCCATTTGAAATAAATTATTTGAAAGGAAACAGAGATATTATTTAAAATTTTGCCCAAATGTGGCCGATTTTCGCAAATGTGCGAAGCAAAGTTTCACGTTCTCACTTTAAACTGTAAACAGTAGTTCATAAAATAGTTTGAAGGGTTATCTAGGGCCTAAAGCATACTGGAGACAAAATTTTAAATGATTTCTCAGTTTCCTTTCAAATAATTTATTTCAATGGGGGCAGCACTTGAGCCTGAAAAATTCATGTATCCCCTATTTTATTCAAAATATCTTTTGTCTTGTTCTTACTATATCATGTAAGCTGTACACACTCGCCGAGGAGACACCCCGAGACAGGTGGCAAGCGAGTATGAATATGGTGCTCTCGTGTCGTCTCGCTTTCACGCATCGCCTCGGTCGGTCTCGGTCGCTGGTCGGTGTTGTCGCGTGTCAAGTTTTGTTGGCTCTCGTACATGTATGCTCTCGTCGAGAACCTTCTCGGCCGAGACTCGGCAAGGGGCTCTCGGTGAGACAGCCAGCATCAAATATTGAAAAATAAACATTTTTATTAAAATAGGTTTAGCAAATGTTTCATATTTTTTATGAATGAGCGTATATGTGTTAACAAACACAGTTTGAGACTTTAAATTGCAAATAATTTTAACACTGAACAATAACAAGACTTATTAATTTTTGTCCAGGTTCGCGCCATCAGAAAGAAGATGTGCGAGATCATCACCCGTGACGTGACCAGCTCTGAACTCAGGGAGGTGGTCAACAAGCTGATTCCCGACTCCATCGCTAAGGATATCGAGAAGTCCTGCCATGGCATTTACCCGCTCAGGGACGTCTGCATCAGAAAGGTAATAAATATACCATCATTTGTCAAATCGTCTCAAATTACCTGACGTTTAATGTCTGGAGACCCATTTTTGAACGCGAGTATCGCAGAAAATGATTTGCGTGATCGTTTCCAAAGAGCCGCATTTTTAAATCGCTCGTTTTCGCTGCAAAGTCAAAGAAACCTTCGTGTTAGTCATGAAAATCTGTTCCGTCTCTTGCTGCTTTTTCAAGATGAAATTTTTTAAAGAACATTGACAAATTTACTAAGTTTTCTGCGTGAAATAATGCTATTTTTGACTTCAGAAGTGCGGTGTAATGGTATTTCGTGACTTTGAACGCGAGCAGTGACTTAAAATACACGTTTTGTGTTTCACTGGTTCCCGTGTTGAAAAATAGGTCTCCTGATTCACAAAATGTTACGTTTTCCTTTTGTGAAGCATGATATTCTAGTAATTGGAACATACCTAGTTCTGGAAAACCACCACGAAAATCTCTTGAATAATGCAGATTAGACAGGACAGGACAGCAGACAAAACTTTTACCATTTTACTACAAAAAAGATAAACATTCTGTTTGCAATTATTTTTGTTATCATTTTTGCTCAACAGATGTTTATATTTTTTGTAATAAGAGTGCCCAAAAATTTTCATATGATGACACACCTAGCTCGCAATGACACATACATGATGAAAACTCATGTTCCCTTTTGATTTACTTCTGAACTACCCAATCTTATACTTCAATATACTCTTTACTCGACGGTTCTAACTCGCCAACTCACTTCAGGTGAAGGTGCTGAAGAGGCCTCGGTTCGAGATCTCGAAGTTGATGGAGCTGCACGGCGAGGGCGGCGGCGGCAAGCGCGGGGAGGGGGGGGACAAGGCGGAGCGGCCCGAGGGGTACGAGCCCCCCGTGCAAGAGAGCGTTTAACTTAAATATACTGTGAAAAAGGAGATTGCTTTTTATTTGTCTATTGTCTTTTGCTTGCTTCAGAACTCAACACCTTTTCGTTTAGGTACCTAGACATCCATTGCAGGCCAATTTCATTCTTATTACTCTGGCTGGACAAACGATTCGTATACTGAAATTACCACTTGGAATGGTCGCCGCGCCTCTTTCTAGGTATATTTTCGATACCTAAACGGGGAGTGATTCAGGCCTGGTAGAGGTAGGATTGTTTGTACGGGTTGCATTCTTAGCCTGCTGGTGTATTTTTCTTTAGATAATTTATTAAGTTCACGCAATCGGTATATAAATAAAATAAATTAGGTATAGTAAAATATCAACAAGTTTATTAAACTTTCAGTAGGTATGTACATTCATTAACATTTCTATAAGTAGTTAATATAAATATGACAGAATTATTTCTCAAATTTGTATGAGAGGTAGGTACCTAAGTATGTAACAATTTTGTTTATTTTATTACCGCTAGATGGCAGCTGTTAAATAACTGGCAAGGAATGTTAACACAAATACACAATTCCAAGTGTTGGACGTTGGCCATTAAACATATCTACCTCTACATATAGCAACAAAAAAAAGAATGTATGAATAAAAATAACACTACAAAAAAATCTAGAGAGCTTTATAATTTAAGTATTTTAAAAAATCCATTGGCTTTTTAACTTAATATTAGCTTAAAAACAATGATTCAATATTTACATTTATTACTAATTATTGGACTAACAAAATCAAATAATTTATCTTGATATGTGAAAAGGTACTATTTTCAAGTACCAATGACTTATTTAGATAAATTTTTTTTTTTAGTCTCCCAGATCCGACAATACACTGAACTAACAGTAAGTAAATAATTTTAAACAAAAAAGCGACTTAAATTTCTAGTCTATCAGTTCCAGTCCACCTCATCAAATCACTCTTTCTGAATTGCACTGACAAAAACATGAAAATGACTTGCCTGGAATATTTGAGAAGTTCCCTCAATGTATCAAGGATTCTATTACTTGATCTTGACTAGGTGTCAATGGAATCAACTTGCATGTATAATTTTTCAAATAAAAAAAAATCTTTTTCGGCTCATTAACGATATTGGTGTGCATAGGTATATATGTTACGGTAAGAGTGATTAATTGAAAATTATTAATAATTGTGTATCATTATTAATAATTACCGAAAATAGAGGTGATAGTGATAAATTAATCACATTTGTCGGAGATTGTTAATAATTTAACGTTAGTACCGATAAATGTAATAATTTTTGTTTATTTTTTGAGTTGGCTCCGTGTTTTCTAGCGTGTGTTGGTCGCAGTTCCAACCTAACCTATAGGTTTGCCCTAACCTAGTAAAATGAATAGAACATTCCTAGCAGTCGCCGGCCGCTATAAGATTTTATTGTTGATTTTTGATTATAGGACAATTGTAAGACTGGTATTATAAATAAATACCTGGTGGATAATTAAACTTTGGGTTTTATTTTACTTTATCACTTACCAATATGTACCTATATTGATTATTCATATTTAACAAAACAAGAGGTTATTATTAAAAATGTTGTAAAATTATTAATAATTTTCAATTTATCAGATACCGTAACCGTAACATATACATAAAATACAATGTGTAAACTAACGCATAACCGAAACTAACGAAACCCATAAAACATATTTGAGTTTTCATACAAACTGATCAGCTCATCGAGTCAATTTGTATGAAAATCCTTCATTTTTGGCATTTTGGGAATGTAGAACAAAAGTTGTTTAGTTTCATAGGCTGAGGTACATCTGAGAAGTTAATTTTAAGTTAGTTCATTAACACTGTAGGTATATGTCGTGGCCAGATCGTGGAATTGATAATTTTATGATGTGGCCTACCATTTGTTGTATCTCATGATATGAATTTATTTATTTGGTATTTGAGCTGAGTTATACGAACGAGTAATACACGCCTAGTACGATGAGTAGGTACCGAGTTCTCGGCCTATCTCTAGTACTAACCAACAGTACTTTTAAGAGGAAACCTCAAGGGCTAGAGAAATGAAAAATAGGTATTTTTAAAATCTATTGCTGTCGCGCTGTGCCCGAACTACAACCGAGCAAGTGCGATAGAGACATACTGTAGCCTGGACTGAAAATACCTATTAAACGAACAGAAAATCAACGATTCGTAGTCCCCTGATTTCTTCTCCAAAACCTAAACAATATAAGTACTTTTTTCATTACGAATTAAAAAAGACTTGATCGGTGTTCCTATGTTTTAATTTTTTTATATAATCTACTCAAATTTGTTTTCTGGATGTTTGAACACAGCGAAAAATCTGGCTATTTTTTTAGGTTTTTGAACGTTCATTCTCTTTTAATAAACAGTTTATGAAAAAAAAAGTAAACATAGGGACATGCTAATAGTGGCTATAGATATTCAGGAAAAAAAATATAACTAACGGCATTATCCAGGGAGAAATCAGGGGACTACGTTTGTATGGAAAAACGGCCCCCTCTATTTCGTCTTAATGGAATGTACTTCTGTATCACTCATAGATTTAGATAACAAAAAATATTGGTAATATCACTTACAAAGCCTAACTAAATATCCTACAAGTATATCCAGTGGCGTATCTAGCTCGGGCACTTGGATAGTCACCCGGGGCCGACAACCTTACTTGCACCCCCTAGCCACGTTACTGGTTAGGTCGGACAACTAAGTTTGTAAACAAGAAAACGATGGGGCCTCAAAATATTTTTAAAGTGAAAACTTAAAATGGGTAAAGACCATTGAACTCGCGACACTGTTATTGTAACCGACACCACTTTGTTTAAGTTTTCACTTCTGTCGGCATTCCCGGATTGCCAATTTTTTTTACTGTATTTAAATGCGCGCGATAGAAAGGTTTACAAACTTATTTGTCGACTATATTTACAGCCCATCTTAAAACACTTCTTCGTTTAAGCGCATTCCCGGTTGCATCCTCAGCTGTGCTGCTTCGGAGCCCGGGGTGCGCTTTCCCGCTTTTTCTTCTCCAAATATAACATGCATGTCAATGGTCACCCAAGGATGCTAAAGACCTTGCAAAATGGAGAAGACATAGCCGGAACAGTTAAAATGATTTGGCTTAAGGCCGTACCTGAATTGTCACTTTAAACTGTAAACATTAGTTCATAAAATACTTTGAAGGGTTATCTAGGACTTGGTAGTAGCAAAATTTTAAATAATGTCTTCGTTTTCTTAATGATTTATTTTAAATGGGGCAGCACTGGACCCCGGAAAATTTAGGTACGGCCTTAAAACACTTAACAAAGATATAAGTACACTTTCTAAATTCTTTTCATCACTGGAAAACTTATTTATATTGGTATTAAAAACTAAAGCTTTAGCTTGCCACAAAATTTTCTATTCTATAGCTGCTTTGTTCTAAGTACATATAGTGTGGTAAAGTTCTTATTGTTCTTATGTATAGTCACATATTACTGTGTTCTGTGGTATACTCGTAGTTCATTTGTTGAAATGGCGTGAATACCGTCGGTGCGCCGTAAAGGCCGCGTCTTTGAAAAAGCCGACGCTGCGTTGTCGGCACGCCTATTAATTGAAGGAATAGACTATAAATAAACACTTACTATAACAACAAATATATTGAGTTTCGGTTGAGGCAATCCGATTCTATACATAGTGATTTTAAACTAACGCAAAACCTTAGATGGTACCTCAGCTCAGCCCATGAAACTGAACAACTTTTGTTCGCGAAATAAAAAAAAAAAATTGAAAATTCATACAAACCGATCAGCTGATCGAGTCAATTTATATGAAAATCCGAATTTTATTTTTGGCATTTTGTGAATGTTGTGGATAAAAAGTTTTTCGGTTTATGGGCTGAGGTACCATCTGGGAGGTTTTGCAACACGTTATATACAGGGTGATTTTGAACCTCGATTCTTTATGAGAAATAAAATACATACAAAAAACATACATTCATACATACTCTTCTGCGAGGCCGTAGGCCGAGCTGCGTGGCGAGGGCGAAGCCCGAGCCCCTCCTGACATCCCCCCTCCCCCGCTATCTTGTTTCATAATAATAACAAATACATACCAAAAATATTCCATTTGAATATCACCGCTACCGGGCTAGAGGCGGGCGGCAGGCGGCGAGTTAACGATTTATTACGGGTATAATGTAAGAAAGTTCACATATTTTTTACGGTTTTTGTGTTCTATTGCTGATTACAAGCTTTCATAAAGCTAGGGGCTGCAAAATCAATCTGTACCTATATATAAGTAAGTATGTAGAATAGAATTCTATGTAGAAAATTTTGTGGCACTTTTCTTACAACATATGGAATGTATACATTCTTTTTACATTTACAATAACACATCTGTCAAAATATTTGGTTTATAAATATTTGTCCGATGGTATGGTACTCACTAAATCAGGTAAGAATATAGTATAACACTACTGAATTAAGAAGCACTATTTTCTGTCAAGTAATTATGTACCTACTCTTCGCACTCTCACGTTCATAAAATAGTTTAAAGGGTTGCTATCTAGGCTTTACTAGCTCAACATTTTAAATGATATCTCCGTTTCCTTACAAATAATTTATTTCAAATGGGGGCAGCACTGGTCACCTTGTATCGTCTTAATAGACGAATACTTATTTTGATTTAAAAACTCAAAGGAGAAGAAATAGATAATTTTGGTAAATAAGTCGGTCTAACTAAGTAATCAAATCGGTGTATTGTACCTATTATATAACGTCTAACAAAATATACTGAAACTATTTAAAGGGTGAATTTAGTCCATGATACTGAACAACTTTCCCCAAGGAACATATATCGCAATATGAAAATTATTTTCTTGCTTTCTATACAAACTCGTATCAGCTGATCGCTCAACTTGTATGGGATGTCAACAATTATTTTTCATATTTCGATATATGTTTCTTGGGGAAAGTTGTTCAGTATCATGGACTGAATTCACGCTTAAAAAAGTTTCAGTATATTTTATTAGACCCTGTATAAATGTCTAGTAAGTTTTACAAGTCTTCTCTACTTCACAATCTTCAAAACAAAGCGAACCTAATAAACAAGTGGCGTGCAAATCGGTGGTTACCTTCAAAACCCTAAACAACCTACTCTTAGGACATCTGCGCCTTCTCAGCTTGCACTTTGACCGTGACGCAGGGCTTCGGTCGCCTGCTAAAGAGCAGCATTAACAGGCATACGGCCGACACGATGAGGGACACCACGCACACGACTGTCAAGCCGAGCTGAACAGCGGCTGTGGAGTACGTCCCGTGGTAGATCAGGGAGCGGAGACTCTCTGGTAGTTCGTCTACGCTCTGGAAATAGAAGGAAAAGCTGTAAGTTATAGATTGTTAGCAGTATTATATCCCTTCCATGTATTTATTTATTGAATTCTATAGACTACAATACCCTTAATAGGCGGACTTAAGGCCCAGGGCCTTTTCTACCAGTCAACCTACAGGCCTGTGTGACTTCCCGTTTAGGTACCGAAAATCTACATTATTACTATGCGCGCAGGCGGCCCCTCGGGTGGTAAATTCAATTATACGAATCGTTTGCCCAGAGTAATAAGAATGAAATTGGCCCGCAATGGATGTCTAGGTATCTATACGAAAAGGTGCTGAGTTCTGACGTGGGCTAAATTCAACCATATCGCTAGCCACATTGAGTACTTAGATATTTCTTTGAATTTATTTGCTGTGTGAGACTTCTGTACGTTAGTATTATTTATGTGCTATTACTCGTGTGGGTTAGAATAGGACCACTCATCTCTTCCTGTGGATGTCGTAAGAGGCGAATAAAGGACAAAGCACAAACATCTCGTGCTACATTTGCATTCCCCAGGAGGGTTAACGTCGGGCGGCGGCCGGTTGTAAAACTTTTTGCACAAATACATTCCCAAAGAGGGTTGACGTCAGGCAGGCGGCCGGTCGTAAAACTATAGCCAAATTATTGCAATTGTTCCGGCTATTTCTTCTCCATTTCGCAAGGTCTTTGGCATCCTTGGGTGACTGACCATTGACATGCATGTTATATTTGGAGAAGAAAAAGCGGGAAAGCGCACCCCGGGCTCCGAAGCAGCACAGCTGAGGATGCAACCGGGAACGCGCTTAGACGAAGAAGAGAACCTCGTGGTGCTGATAAAAGCAAATTTTAGACGCTATGTACCCGGTGGTTCTCTTCCCGGCCCAGATCGTAAAAGCCACGTAAAAGCTGATCGAGGGAGAATTGATTAAAATATGAATCAATGCGGCTAGCAACCCATCACTATGTTGATTCCTTTTTCTAACACGCCCATCATCTTGTTAAGAGGCCTTCTGGTGCTTCTTGTTTTGCTTATGTTATACCTACGTATGAATGATCGTACGTGTTGGATTTTAGATAATATTTTTCATATTTCGATGCATGTTCCTTAGGGAAAGATGTTCAGTAAGTATAATGGACTGAATTCACTCATAACCTAGTTTCAGTACTTACCTATATTTTGTAAGACGTTATTAAATAATATATTTCTTACCATTTCAATCCAGGCCACCGGCAGAATGATCCCTTGCGGCAGGAAGCCCAGCGACGTGAACATTCCAGTTTTCTTCACTTGGAAGTTGATTTGTAGACTAAAAAAAGGAAAAACGATTATGCTGATGTGTGTTATTTGGACATAACTGAGGATCAGTCAGTAAGCTTGAACAACTCTTAAACAACTGGACTCTTAAACACTGAACGATATTTAGCTGTTTAACAAAAACGGAACTTTAATGCCAAACAGCTAGAGGTTTTGTCAAACAGCGGATTAAGTATACAATCTAACTGCGAAAAATATAAGTCTAGTATGTATACCTACATGAATGTTTATGACGCGTATAAAGATTTTCTTCCCCGTGTGGCTTCGGGTTAAAGTCAAAGTCAAAGTCAACAAATTTTATTCAATGTAGGATAAATATATCGCTTATAGAAGGTCATTACTTTTAGTGCAAAAGCTACCGATACTAGCGTTTCGCAACGACCACTGCTGAGAAGAAACAAGTTTAGAATAGTACTACTCCATAACTTACTGTGGATGCCGTCAGAGGCATCTAAAGGACTAAGCACAAACATCTTCGGGCGGCGGCCGGTTATAAAACTTTTCGCACAAATACATTCCCAAAGAGGGTTGACGTCAGGCAAGCGGCCGGTCGAAAAACTAGTCAAATCATTTAAACTTCTTCTTCCTCACCTTATCCCAAATTACGTGGGGTCGGGACAGCATGTGAGTATTTTCCATTTTCCTCTATCTTTTGTCAAGGCACTTGTTACATTCTTTTTATCCATATCGTCCTTAACGCACTCCATCCACCTTTTCTTAGGCCTTCCTCTGTTCCTGTTTCCTGTAACCTTTAAATTCAGCACCTTTCTGGTAACGCGGCTCTCCTCCCTCCTCATTACATGTCCATACCATCTTAGTCTATTGCTTCTCAACTTTTCCGTTATTGGGGCTACCTTTGTTGTTCCTCTTACATACTCGTTTTTAATTCTATCCTTTCTTGTCACTCCACTCATCCATCTTAACATTCTCATCTCCGCTGCATGCAGTCGTCTTTCATCCTTCACCTTGGTAGCCCAACATTCTGAACCGTATAAAACAACTGGTCTTACTACGCTTTTATAAATTTTTCCTTCAAGTTTAAGGGGCATTCGCGCGTCACAAATAACCCCTGTCACTTGCCTCCACTTTGCCCAACCTACGTTAATGCGATTTTTTACGTCTCGGTCTATATTGCCGTCGTTTCGCAAAAGAGAACCGAGGTATCAGAGCAGACTGGCAGGGATTCACCATTTAACGCAACGTAAGTAAAGCTGGAGGCACCACTAAAATCAAGTACCGGCTATTTCTTATCAACTACGCAATCTTCGGCATTCATGGGTGACCATTATCATGCATGTTATATTTGGAGAAGAATAAGCGGGAAAGCGCACTCCGGGCTCCAATGTAGCTTAGCTAAGGATGCAACCGGGAGCGAGCTTAGATGATAGTTTTAAGTTATATATTCCGACAGAATGTATATTGTTTTAAGGAAATAAAATGAAATGAAATGAAGAAGAAAGATTTTATTTCTTTCTTTTTAACTCCCTACAAAAAAGAGGGGTGTTATAAGTTTGATGCAAATTTTGGCCTGTATGTCTGTCTGTCTGTCTGTGGTATCGTAGCGCTTGAACGGCTGGACTGATTTCGATGCGGATTTTTTGGTCCAGCCGTTCTAAAGTTATTGAGGATAAACTCTTGAAAATCAGGGCTTTCTCTAGCAAATGTATAGATCTATCCGTAGCGCGACTTGATGTCCGTATCGAGTCGTGTATCAATAGTTCCGGTTCACATCACTGGATGGCGTTCTTGACAGTCGGGGTTTTTTTTATTTGCATAGCAAATAAACTCTATATTTACCTAGATTTGCCGTTAAGCGACAAGCCCAGCGTGGGATGGATGTCCAGATAAGATTCATGCAGCACTGGGTCGGGCTTCAGGCCCTCCACCTCTTCTCGGAGGCGAGGGTCGCCCAGGTAGAAGTGGGGGAACGAAACCATTGCTGGTGCACCTGAAAACAGATGAATGTAACGAACATGTTATTAATCATGATCAGGTCTTTTGTAGTCTCCACTGCAGGAGCACGAACCTCTGTGTACTGCCAGAGCCATATATTAGCCAGAGAAGTCAGAGCCAGATTTGGCCTACACTCTCCACGCTGGCCAGACGGGTTGGAGAGGTCTCATTAATATTTTATTAATTAAATAATTTTACGGCTCTGGATACAAGTCCTTTAGAGCCTATCTTTAATTTTGTTCTTTATTCCTAATCCTAACCTAACCTAATCCTAACAAGTTAGAATCAAAGGGTGGTGTAGGCCTTTGACTGCTTTAAGGGAGCTTCTGGCGACAAATCTGTACGAGTCCACTTATTTTCATAGAGGACTGAGTGGCGGACGACGCCCGAAGACGCGGCACACAGTCCGCAAAACAAATATCACTACAGCCGTACTATGACTGTCCACTTCAACTCTTTTACACATTGTTCATGAGCATGAGTATTTATAACACCAAACTACACCAATTTCATATTATAAAGTCCACTAAAATCAATTTGCAAAATAATTTAAAGCAAACCCTAACCGAACCCCTTGACTTCCCGCTAAAAACTCCGAGAGGTGTCATTGATGTTTTTTTTTAGTTGTTTTGTTTAGCTTGTGTTTCCTTCTTCGACATCCACGGGAACACTTGGAGAGCTCCTATTCTACTCTGCCGGGAACCACACGACTTTACGACGGCTGTTTGATAAGTACCCGTTTTCTAAATATATTAATATCACTGGCCGCAAATAAGTATACCACCTTTTTAAGCCATATTTCAGAGGCGGGAAAATTAAAAAAAAATGGCATTCTTTTGTTTTTTTTCTCATTTGACAACAATTCAGTGAAGGCGTGAACTTAAAATTGTTAAAATGGAGAAAGAACAGTATCGGTCTGTAATTAGATTCTTATTTTTGGAAGGAAAAACATGTGATGAAATAAAAGTAAGAATGCAAGCGGTTTACCATGAATGTGCTCCTTCTATGACAACCGTCAGATATTGGTATAACGAGTTTAAGCGGGGGAGAACAACCGTCTTTGATGAGGATCGCCCAGGCCGGCCAGTTGAGGTGACTACAGACGATATGGTTAAGAAAATTGAAAATATCGTTTTAGCCGACCGCCGAATTAAACTTCGAGAAATCGTTGATGCTGTAAATGTTTCAATCGAGAGGGTACAACACATATTAGAAGAAAAATTGGGTATGAAGAAAGTATCGGCGAGGTGGGTGCCGCGTTTACTCACGGAGGAGCAAAAACGGAACCGACTGACTACTTCGGAGCAGTGTTTGGCCGTGTTCAAACGTAACCCGAAGGAGTTTCTGCGTCGTTTCGTGACCGTGGACGAAACGTGGGTCCACTACTACACCCCGGAAATGAAAGAGCAGTCGAAGCAGTGGATTTTACCGGGTGAACTTGCTCCAAAGAAAGCAAAAACCGTCCCATCGGCTGGAAAGGTCATGGCGACCGTTTTTTGGGATTGGCAGGGTATTATACATATTGACTATTTAGAAAAGGGAAAAACAATAACAGGGCAGTACTATGCCAATTTATTGGATGAATTTGACGCCGTGTTGAAGGACAAACGACCCCATTTAAAAAAGAAAAAAGTACTGTTTCATCACGACAACGCCCGGCTCATTCGTCCAGAGTTGTGACGGCTAAATTAGCACAGTTACGCTACGAACTATTGTCTCACCCCCGGTATTCTCCAGATTTGGCCCCATGCGATTTCTTTTTGTTTCCCAACCTAAGAAAATGGCTCGGTGGCAAGCGATTTGGATCAAATGACGAAGTCATTGCCGCCACAGAGGTCTATTTTAATGACTTTCCAAAATCATACTTTTTGGATGGTTTGTTGAAGCTTAAGTATAGGTGGAACAAATGTATAGAGTTAAAAGGTGACTACGTAGAAAAATAAATGCATATATACAAAAAAAATATGTTTTTTTTTCCATAAACGGGTACTTATCAAACAGCCTAGGTACTTATGTTATTAATTTTTTTAATAATTATTGATTTGTACAGCATTACAATGCTCGGAACAATATCTAAATTAAAAATATGTGATTAAAAATTTCGCCATGAATGAGATTCGAACTCACGCCCCTAATATTCGTACTGTGAGTGCACTTCCAATTGTGCTACTTAACCGGGCCCCGGCAGACGTGGTAGACCCAAGAAATGTTGGCTTGAGGTCGTCAGGGATAATATGTGTGCTGGCCTGCTGGCCTTACGACCAAGGATGCTGGTGGAGAGTGGAGAAGAAAAAAATGGGCAAGTGCGAGTCGGACTCGTACATGTAGGGTTCCGTACCAACGTACAATGTTTTAAAACGCTGAAGAAAAACGTTTCTTGTATGACGACCCCCTTTAATTTTTAACTTTATCTTATTTTTAGTATTTGTTGTTAAAGAGGTCATAGTAATATATAATTGGTATAAATTTCAAGTATCTAGTTAATGCCATTATAAAGATCTAGTTAAAACGCTGAAAAAACACGTTTTTTGTATGACGACCCTCTTTAATTTTTAACTATTTTTTTAGTATTTGTTGTTATAGCGGCCACAGTAATACATAATCGGTGAAAATTTCAAGTGTCTAGCTATTACGGTTCAAGAGATAGAGCCCTGTGACAGACGGACAGACAGACGGACAGACAGCGGAGTCTCAGTAATAGGGTCCCGTTTGCACCCTTTGGGTACGGAACCCTAAAAACCAGAAAGCGGACCCTAAGCTTTATAGCACTACAGTTGAGGATGCAATCAGGAATATAGACGCATCGCAAGACGAAAAGAATAAGTATTTACCCATAGTACAAGCAGTAACATTGATGACCCCCCGAGGGGGGCAGGTGGCTGTGTCTATCTCGCAGTAGCACTGGTTGTTGGGGTTGTGGGCGGGGTCATCGAAGACGTCCAGGGGCAGGCGGTACCGAAGAAGGGGGATACCATCTACCTGGAAAAAAACATTATACAATAAAAAATTCGAACAATTAAAAATGCTTCTACAAGCTATCGAACGATACCGCCTACCATACTAGAGTTAAGCACCCTGCCGGTTTTGGAAGGCAGGAATAGACTTTGTTGGTCCTTTCTTTTGATCTTAACTTATCGAAACTTGGTAACAAATCATTAGAAGATAGCAACTGCTCACAGAGATGGCAGCACACAAATTATTAGCAAACCTTTGCAAAGTAGGTAATATAGATTCAAATACTAGGTAAGTAAGTAGGTACTTATTCGAGTTTTATTTTTTGCTCCTACTTTGGTCTTACTTTTTTCTGCACCACCTTTCGGCTCATCATGGTCATCAGGTCTTTCTAGTCTCCACTGCAGGAACACGATCATCTCTGAACTGCCAGAGCAGCCAGAGGATTTGGCCTACCTGAGATTGCTCCACGCTGGCCAGACGCGCGGGTTGGAAAGGTCTCACTGATGTCCAAGCTTTGTTTAGCTCGTATTTCCTAAGTTCCTTCTACGACATCCGCGGGATAGATATCTTTGAATTTCTTATAGATATTTTTATTTGATAGATATTTTTGAATTTTGAATTTGAATTCTATTTTCCTCTGCCGATAACCACACGGCGGACACCTTTAGGGTGACCGTTTTCAATTTTAGTAATAAATTTTCATAAATGAAATAATAATAAATAAAAATGCTGCCAACTCTGTAAACAGCTGGTACTAATAATTTGGTAACCAAGTTGCCACTGGCAAAAGGAAAAAAAAACGACAGGTTGCACTCCGGGAGTGCCGGCAGAAGTGAAAACTTGATATTAACGTTGTGCATTTTTGATATTTTGGAATGGTTAGGGAATAATTTTGCACGAATTGCTTTAATTTTCAGTATAAAAGTACTATCATTTATGTGGTAGAATACAATATTTATTTATTGCGCTATCGTACACAATTTATATTACATTAAAAAGTTTATCTCTCAGCTAAACGAAACAGCAGGCGCAGGCATACATTTTCGCGGCGCCGTAGAAAGAGAGGGGGATACTTCCTCTCCTACGCCGCGCCGGCTGTCTACTCTCCATCCGTTTTACGAATTTTCGATCAGGACACGTGTCCCGAATTAACGCGAGTTTAACATTTTTTACTCATTACAAAAAAAGTGCACAACGCCGCTAAAGAAGTTTTCACTTCAAAAATAATGAAACTTACTTCAATATCTTTCTCATAGATGTAAGGTAGTCGTCTACATAAGTTGGGCATGAAGACTTGTAGCGTCCTATTCCTATCTAGTTGAGAAGGCGGGAAGATGGAGCCGTCCGAGCCTTCTATGCTAGAAAGAGGAGAAAAGAAGCGTTAGAAGAGATCAAAATTCGAATCCACAAACACAGTATTGTAGGTACATATATCTGTAGCGGAAGCGAGGTGGTATGCTCGAGTGCTCGACTCCACAAAGGGACGATCTTCTAGCCTGGAAAACCACGTTTTCGACTTATATATATACAACACGGAGGTTTTATATATCTGTCAGTGCCATCTCGTATCCTTCTAGTGAACTATTACTGAGTTGTCATTATTGTGTCAATAGTTTGTTTGTTTGTTTGTAATAACTTTATTGTACCAAAAATTTAAGTATAAAAGATAACATAATACGAAAGAGCAAATATACAAAGGCGTTCTCGTTTAATGGCGTAGAGGTCGCTATGTATCTGTCGTAGTTGGATTCTACATTGTACTGGGTGGCGCAAAAGTAAAGACCCTATTTGGTTCAGCTATAACATTTTTTCTAAATTAGAAAACTAGATTTAGGTTTTTTTAAATGTATATTTGTGCCATTAAATTTCGTACCATTAGGATTTAAAGATGATGTCTTTTAAATGGTGACCTCCAGAGTTGATACACATTTGAGCCCTATTTATGACATTTTGCATAACTTGCCGTAACACTTCCTGCGATATGTTCGTTATTTCTTGACGAATGTTTTCTTTTAGAGCTGCGAGAGTCTGTGGCTTGTTCACATACACCCGAGATTTCAAAAAACCCCAAAGAAAGAAGTCTGGACTGGTCAGATCGGGTGATCTTGCAGGCCAAGGCAAATCGCCAAAACAAGAGATAACTCGGCCTGGAAAAGCGTCCCTCACTAAGTCCATAGTGTCGCGCGCTGTGTGTGCCGTAGCGCCGTCTTGTTGAAACCAGATGTGCTCCAGCCCCAATTCGTCCAAACTGGGTATCAAAAACTCTCGTAACATGGTTCTGTAGCGTTCTCCAGTGACAGTTATCGCATTGCCTCCAGCGTCTTCGAAAAAATAGGGTCCGATCACTCTGTCAACACAGATGCCACACCATACAGTAACTTTTAGTGGGTGTAGAGGTGTTTCTTGAATAATGCGCGGATTATCAGTGCCCCAGAACCGAGTATTCTGCTTATTGACATGCCCTGAGAGATGGAAATGCGCTTCGTCACTCATAACCAATTTTGAAGGAAAATCATCCTCTTCAAGGTTGAGGTTTATGACGCGCTGGCAGTAATCTAGACGAGCTCGGTGGTCAGCAGGCAGCAGCTGATGAGTCATTTGAGTTTTATACGGGAACATCTTTAAGTCTTTCACCAAAATACGCTGCAGGGTCCGTCTGGAAATGCCCAATTGCGTGGCACGTCGCCTCGTTGATGTTTCTGGACACTCTTCCACATCTTCGCGCACAGCATCGATATTTTCAGCTGAACGGCCTGTTCTTGGTCTCCCAGACTTAGGTCTATTCAATGTTGAGCCAGTTGCTTCAAGGCGTGTGGCAAAGCGTCGAATTGTGCGACCAATCGGTGCCGGACGGTGGTGAAATCGTCGACGAAATTCACGTTGTGTTCTTATCACTGATGAATTATTCCGTAAGAACATTGACACAATTATTCCACGTTCTTGGGGAGTAAAACGGTCCATGTTTATTTTCAGTGTATTTTACATTTGTTCACTACACAATTTTCAACAACAGAATGACAGAAAATGTCATATAAAAAAAATAAAAGTATTTTCTTTAGTGCCAGTACTTTTGCGCCACCCAGTATATAATTTCTTTAGATAGAATTGTTCAACAACTTCTCTAGCCGCATGGATGAATACAAGCCGATTATTCCATCCCACGTATTAGGGACTGTTTTACAAAACCGAGCTGTAATGTTTGTGTTGTTTGACTACAAATGTTTTACAAACAGCTAGAGGTTTAGTGAATTAGCGGATTATACCATTCAACTGCGACATATCTATATATTCATATTAGATACTTCATATTTTATAAATAAATAGATAAGGATAAGATCTTTCTCTCATCTCAGCGTATTCCTAGTTGCATTCTCAGCTGTAATGCTGTGAAGCCTGGGGTCCGCTTTCCATCTTTTTCTTTTCCACTGAGCATCCTTTGTCGTAAGACTAGCACGCATATCATCCCTGACGACCTAAAGTCAGCATTTCTTGGGTCTACCATGTCTGCGAGGGCCCGACTAAGTTATTATTAGGTCATTATCTATATTTAGGAGCTATGCTCTTGTCGGTGGAGTATGAATTCTCTTCCATTTGTCTCTCCCACCCGCCAGCTGTTTTGCTTCGCTGTACGACACGACGTTAACCTTCTCCTTTATCTATTTCATGTAGCTAAGTATGCCTCGGGCTTCCTGGTCCTCTTTTCCCTTCTATCTTTCTTTCAATAATAGTCTTTATGAAATCGTCGTGTCGTAGCTGATGACCTTACATCTTTCATCGTCTATTCTCTATTATATCTAGAATGCACGTTTCCTCTCCTACTCTTTTCAGGACCTCTCATTTGTAATTTTTTCAACCCAGTTTATCCGATCCAACCTACGCCAACTCCAAATTTAAAAGTAGATATACATATGAAATATGTAGTCATCATAATCATCATTAGGTCTTTTTTAGTCTCCACTGCAGGAGCACGACCCTCGCTGTACTACCAGAGCCATATATTAGCCAGAGCAGTCAGAGGATTTGGCCTACACTCTCCACGCTGGTCAGCTAGACGGGTTGGAGAGGTCTCACTTATGTTTATAAGCTTTATTCAGCTTGTGTTTCCTAAGTCGCCTTCTACAACTTCCACGGGACTTGGAGTGAAAAAATGTAGTGTCTGGTTTATATAACTATAGAGAAAGGGGATTTTAACTTGAAAATGAGTTTGAATCATACATAATTCTCCATGCGCGGGTGTACAATAGTTATCGCTCTGATAAACTGGTGACCCTTGGTTTATTACGGGTGATATTCTAAATTCATTAAAGGAGATTATCAATGGCCTACATTGAGCCGCTTGCTAACTTTCCACGTTTCTTTTTAACCCCCAACGAAAAACAAGGGTTTTATGTTTGACGTGTCTCTGTGTCTGTGTCACTATGTGTGGCATCGTAGCTCCTAAACGACTAGACCGATTTCTTAATCGGTTCAGCCTTTCAGAAGTTATTGGGGGCTTAAAAGTGGCTTAAAAGTATTCAATTTGTCTGGCTAACCTGGTTACATTGGGATTGTAAATTTTTTTGGAAAGCATTGTTTTGAAATCCGTTTCGAGATAGTAAATGAACAGTTGTGGGTCATTTTTGTGCCAATTTTAGATATTTCTACAAACAAACGTATGACCTTTGTTTGACCTTACTCCGCGGCTGTATCGGTTTAAGCTCTGAGTCCTTGCATTAAAAAATACGAGTCGCCTTTATGGTATTTATCCGTCTATGGTATGGTACTCAGAACAATAAAATCCCCAGAGATATGGGATTTATTGTTCTGAGAAAATCCCTTATCTCAGATCCGTCACTAACAATAACGTCAAATGTCACCGTTTCCGCCAATCATAACTAAGAAAAGAACTTTTCGCCAATACTGGGAAAGATTGACACTGACAAAGACTATTATGACACTAGTGTGATTTTTTTTTCTAAATATGTATTGGGCTCGGCCGTTTGTTTTGTTAAGGCACGACTTTGTCTTTAACATGATTTTTATAATAATTTAACTAAGCCGTAATATGATTTAACAAAATAGTCAAATTAGTTTCTTGAAATACGCTATATTTTGATATAAAAAAATAAAAATTAGGGGTTAAAAAAATGAACAATCCCCATTAGTAGCGTCGTCGGCTGCATGTTCTGACAATTCTTTTCTGTTCTTTTTGACCCTAATACTCCGTTGTATCTCAAATCAAAATTTACCTATCTTGGTGCTACTCATGTCAAAAATCTTCGCTTTTCTATCAATCTCCGTCTCGATAACCACGTCACCGGAGTGGGTTCATTGAACGTCCGTTTACCGCGCAAGCAGTGATGCTTTGGAACGCCTTACCAATTAATATCCGGAAGGCTACGGTTCAAGAGATGTGACAGACGGACAGATGTCCCGTTGGCACTCTTTAATTACGGAACTCTAAAAAGTACCTGTTGCACTCCGGACTGCCCCAGAAGTTGAGATGATCCTCCCCCTCCACCTTCTCGATGAGGTTCATCTTATCTTTGTCCACTTCACCGGTGTTGATGGTCAGCCTGTCCGAAACTGTATCGTTTTTCTGAAAAAGAAAATTAAGCATTAGGTACTAGCCCAGCTTTGGAAGTGTGGGATTAAGGACCAAAATAAGATAAGGACAATTCACACATTCACATTGATTGAGGTAGCCCCAAAGTAAGTTTAAACTTGTGGGGATACTGACTCACCGATTAACTGTATTTAATAAATACATGTATAGATAAACACCCAAGACCCAGGACAATTTGAAAAAAGCCATTTTCTAACTTGCCCTGGCTGGTGATCGAACCCAGAACCTCCGGATTGGCGGACTAGCATCTTGACCATTACACCACCGAGATGGATATGATCATAAAGCTTTAGGGATTGCTCACCGTGGCTAAGAGTCCGAACTGCCTGAACTTTAGTTTCCCCTGCAGGCTGAGGATGATTTTGGTAGAATCGATGATGGTGTCTTCGTAGCCCCATAGGAATCTGGAAACGGAGCAGAATTACCTATATCTACGAGTAAAGACAGGAATAAATGACAGTTTATGTTCAGACTTAGTACTTAAACACAAGCTTAACAAAGCTTGTAAACATCAATGAGACCTCTCCAACCGTCTGGCCAGCGTGGGGAGTGTGGGCCAAATCCTCTGACTGCTCTGGCTAATATATGGCTCTGGTAGTGCAGAGAGGGGTCATGCTCCTGCAGTGGAGATTATAAAAGACCTGATGATAATAATAAGTTAAAACTAGCTGTGCTAGCGACTTCCCGCGACTCCATCTGCATTTTAGGGTTCCGTAGCCAAATGGTAAAAAACGGAACCCTTATGGATTCGTCATGTCTGTCTGCCGTATGTCACAGCCACTTTTTTCCGAAACCAAAAGAACTATACTGTTGAAACTTGGTAGTAGATGTATTTATTCTGTAAACCGCATTAAGATTTTCACCCAAAAATAGAAAAAATACAATAAATTTTGGGTGTTCCCCATACTTAGAACTGAAATTCAAAAATTATTTTTCATGAAACCCTTGTATCTACGGATAGGTCTTTTTTCCTGAACTGAATAGTTTGCGCGAGAGACACTTTCAAAGTGGTAAAATGTGTCCCCCCCCCCTGTACCTTTTTAAAATAAGAGAATGATAAAACTACAAATAAACGGGCAAGTGCGAGTTGGACTCGTACATGAAGGGTTCCGTACCAACGTACAATGTTGTAAACGCTGAAGAAACACGTTTCTTGTATGACGACCCCTTTAATTTTTTTATTTTTTTTATTTTCAGTATTTGTTATAGCGGCCATAGTAATACTTAATCTGTGAAAATTTCAAGTATGTAGTTAATGCCATTATAAAGATCTAGTTAAAAACGCTGAAAAAACACGTTTTTTGTATGGCGACCCCCTTTAATTTTTATTTTTATTTTCAGTATTTGTTGTTATAGCGGCCACAGTAATACATAATCGGTGAACATTTCAAGTGTCTAGCTATTACGGTTCAAGAGATAGAGCCCTGTGACAGACGGACAGACAGCGGAGTCTCAGTAATAGGGTCCCGTTTGCACCCTTTGGGTACGGAACCCTAAAAATATATGATGTACATTAGCATGCAAACTTCCACCGAAAATTGGTTTGAACGAGATCAAGTAAGTAGTTTTTTTTAACACGTCATAAATCGTAAACCGCAATTTACCTTGAGAACTATATTATGTTACTTGCTGCTACGGAACCCTTCATGGGTCCGACTCGCACTTGGCCGCTTTTTTTTACCTAGACTAAGTTACTCCGTATAACATTAGCTATCTGCCCTGTGTAACTGCCAGTACAAACTTGTCAAAATCGGTACAGCCGTGTCGGAGATTCACAGACAACAATTTTATAAACTTTTTATAAATTTTATAAGCTTTTGTTATCAGTAGGTACCGTATAGACTTTCGTATACATTTAGAAAAAAGAAACTGTTATTTTAATATTAGGTCCTTACATATGAAATTGCCGATTTTCAATACTGGCAACTTTAAAATCAAATGTCTTGCGTTTCATTAGGAATTCCAAATTCAAATTTATTTCGAAATAAAGCCAGAAAAATATTGTTTTAAAATTCGTATTTCATTTTTTTAACATCATTTGTTTGAGTTTCAACATTGCTATAACAACAACTATGGACAAATTGAAAATTCGCGGTATTTACGAATACGAGTTCCACCGTGGCACCAGTGCTGCAGAAACGACTCGAAGAATTAACGACGTGTATGGACCAGGCACCGCTAACGAACGAACGGTGCGTTTTTGGTTTCAACGTTTCCGTTCTGGAAATTTCGATTTACACAATGAGCCTCGTGGACGACCTGATACTCAAGTGAATAACGAAGGATTGAAGGCGATAGTGGAAGCGGATCCATCTCAAACCACTTCTGAATTAGCAGCAGCCTTCATCGTAAGTGACAAAACGATACTTATCCACTTGCGCCAAATCGGAAAAATTAAAAAACTCGAAAAGTGGGTACCGCACGAATTGACTGAAGCAAACCAACAAACACGCGTTGCTTGCTGCGTTTCTTTGCTAAATCGCCACAATAATGAGGGGATTTTGAACCGTATCGTGACTTGTGATGAGAAATGGATCCTGTACGACAATCGGAAGCGATCATCACAATAGCACCCTGGAGAACCGGCAAAACCTTGCCCTAAGCGAAAACTGACCAAAAAGAAGATTCTGGTTAGTGTTTGGTGGACCAGTGCTGGTGTTATCCACTACAGCTTCTTGAGATCAGGCCAGACGATTACTGCAGACTTGTATAGCCAACAATTGCAAACAATGATGGAAAAGCTCGCAATTAAACAACCGAGACTGATGAATTGCTCTAGCCCACTGCTCCTTCAGGATAACGCTAGACCACACACTGCACATCAAACGATCGCCAAGTTAGAGGAGCTGCGACTGGAACCTCTGCGTCACCCACCATACTCTCCAGATCTTGTCCCAACCGATTACCATTTTTTTCAAAATTTGGATATCTTTTTACAAGGAAAAAATTTCAAATCTGATGAGGCGGTAAAAACCGCCTTCAAACAGTTCATAGACTCTCGCTCCCAGGATTTTTTTTCCAAAGGTATCAATGATCTGCCTATAAAATGGCGGAAGTGTATCGATAACAACGGCACATACTTCGATTGATTAAATAATAATTTCATTAAAAAAACTTGTTTCACTTTTTTGATACTGAACGGCAATTTCATATGTAAGGACCTAATATAACCATCGAAATATAATTCTAGAAACCTAATGCTCCTACATTCACCGCTTCGATTCTGATTCCATTTACGCGAACAAATGAACAGTAATTACAACGAAACACCCGAACGCATACATAGACAAAGATGCATGCGATTGGTCGCGACAAGGTCACGCGTCGTCGTCGGTCGGGTGAGGCAGTCAACGCAATGAGCGGAGAGCATCGACTCGAAGGCGGAGAGATACATATTTTTCATATTTATTCATATTTATTCATAATAATGCACATGTACATACACAGCGAATAGATGACAGTTATCACACATGTAACGTAACATGGGCCCTGTTAGGGCATAGCATTTTACACTTAACAAATTAATAGGTAGTAGAAGAAAATACATTCTACTACTTACTACTACAACGCGCGAATAGTACCTATTATGCAGTACGCTACGCTAAAATAAATAACCTTGTTTACGTGTTACTATTTTTTGAATAACTAATTTTCATTTCTGTATGGCTTCTACACCACTTCACGGCACATGACGGCATTTTTAATGAATCGCGATTATCGCAAAAACACAGCAATATTCTCAAAGGAAATATGATTTTTCGGGATTACTTACGATTCTTGAGAATTATTGTTCGTAGAATATAACAAACAGACGCTTTAATTTAATTTATTTGTATTTATTCAGCTCATGGATATCAACGGGTCAATATATAATATATATTATACACTATCACGTCTCTATCCCTAACGGGGCAGACAGAGTATTTTGGGTCTTGCGGCTCTAAGCAGACAGAGCCCAGGGCCGCAAGACCCAAAGACCACTTTAGGGATAAAATAGAAAAAGAACCATAAATAGTGACGGGGAGCTAAGCGCATTGCTTATCTATATACTATTCAAATTCTCACCCATTCCCTCGATCTGCTTTTACGTTCTGCGCGACAAGATAAGCAGCTGGTACATTTATATGTTGGTTTTTAAACTATCGCGCTTTGAACACATGATTTATATATATATATATAATATATAATATGTAACGGGACTTAGCGCGAACCTTTTTTATAGTTTTGTCTAGCGTTTCGAATAAGAGTTACATCTTTCGTGGTGGCAGCAATAATATATAATTCAATGGGTGGCAGACTGTAGTCTGCGACCACGAATAATGTAACTAATAATAAAAAAGGTACGTGCTATGTGCTAAGTCTCGTTATATATATATATACAAAGTGGAAGGGACATCATACCCGTAATAAATCGAACCACGGGCCATACTAGATGACTAAAGTATAATGAAATTAAAATACCAGTCAAAAAACCGAAAAAAAAATCGACATTCCCATACAAATCGCCCGGGCGGCCGCACACTTATGTATGGAAATGCCGAAAATTATTTTTGTTTCTTGGCTGTTATTTTAATTTTATTATACTATAATGGTCTAGTATAGATCGTGGTTTGATTTATTACGGGTATGTCCCTTCCACGTTGTATATTATTAGTATCCCATAACACAAGCTTAAAAAAAACTTACTTTGAGGCTAGCTTAATCAATGTGATTAGTCGTTAAATATTTATTATTATATATACATAAATCATTAATATGTTTCTTCTTTCCCTCCAAACCAATACGAATATTGCAAGTTAAATAAAAGATCACATAGTTCCAGCTAAGTAATATAGATGTATATTTATATCTGTGAGCTAGGAATGCCAGCACTTTTAGAGCAAACAGTAATTACTTAATGAAATGTCAACAGGGGCATGCTAGCAGCACTAAAACAGGTCACATTGCAGGAATATGACCTGCCCATATAACCTACATACTTAACAGTGTTATCAAACGAGAGAACTCGTCTTGCTAAGTTCTTATGCTTGAAACTGCTTACATACTCAGTACGCGCGGTGTCCGCCAGCGGCTTGAGTTTGGTCACCATAGACTATAGACCATATAAATAAACTAAGGGTGAAATCAGACGGACTGCATCGCAGCGACCGCATGCGGTCGATAGGTATATTAAACTGCATGCAGTTGTACGTTCGATTTCATGATGATATCAACTGTATGCGGTCGGCTGCAGTCGGGTGAAGTCAATATCAACTGCATGCAGTCGTGCCTTCAACTTCGCGCGGTCGGCTGCAGTCGTGTCACTGTCGTGTAGTGTCGCCGCATGCTGTCCACCGCCGACCGCATACAGTTAGTGTGAGTTCACACTCCGCTAGGAGTATATTGTTCTGTGGTGCAGTTAGTCAAGAAGCAGACAGAACCCGTGTCGGGAGCGTCAAACGGTCAATTTTATTCTATGAAAATTATCAAAATAATGACTAGGTACATTACGAGCATTATTGAGTAAAATAAATTTATATTCACATGGAAAGTCTTACCTTATGGTGATTGCAATTCTCTCTTCAGCTGAAATACTCTGCCGCATGATAGTGTCTTGATGAGACACTGATTCTTTTAGTAAATCGTATAATTGATCAAATGCAGCAATTGACATTCTAAAATAGTCGTAAAATTTACGTTCATCCTGTCTTAATTTCGGATACAGTATAAAAAATCACCTTCCGTATGGCAAAATAATAGCAACGGATCAATCCACATCCGCGTTGCACGTTGTAGTTTTTAATTCGATTACATCGCTGCCGGCGGCGGCGCCTTAATAATAATATTAAGACGATAACGGAGTCCAGTGCTGCCCCCATTCGAAATAAATTATTTGGAAAGAAATGGAGATATCATTTAAAATTTTGATCAACTAAAACCTAGATTACCCTTCAAACTATTTTATGAACCACTGTTTACAGTTTTAAAGTGAGAACGTTAAGCTTTAGTTTGCATTTTTGCCAAAAGTGGCCGTTTTTCGCTAAGGATCGCACGAGCGTGTTAAGTGACTTCCGTGGCGTAGTGGTTAACACGCCACTCTAGAGGTTCTGGGTTCGATTCCCAGCCAGGGCAAGTTGGAAAATGGCCTTTTTCAATAGCTATTGCCGACCGGTGTCCACCACTATAGTTAGTCTTAACTTAATTTACGACATTAAGTACACAGCTTATATACTGATTTTCAATAGGTAGGCCAGTGACATTTAGATGATCTTGGAAAAACAATAGGATATCAGGTTACAACAATAATACATTGCATTGATTTTATAAATATAAATATATATATTATAAAGCGGAAGAGTTTGTTTGTCTGTTTGTTTGTTTGTCCTCCCTTGGTCAGTCTGGAAGTCTCACAATAGACGACTCCGGGCTGGTGTTGGGAGGTGTCGAGAAAACCGAGTTACGGTGCCATTCAGTCGATGGACCACCTTCTGTCATGTCCGAGCTGCCCTAAGTCATGTACCATAGAGGACCTTAATGAGGCTAACGACAGAGGGATCGCCGTGGCCACATACTGGTCAAAGATAATTTAAAATTGAAGCTACAGTGAAACCATTTCGACTCGACAAGAAGAAGCGTAAATCATTGTCCCTGCCTATTTTGCTGGTTGCTGCATAATATCCGTTGTGGCTGCAGCATCATCAGCTGTCGTACTCGCATTATCGATTAGTGGCTCGCTTATCTCTCCTCTTCAACGCGTTCCCGGTCTCCTGTGCTGCTTCGGAGCCTAGGGTCATGATCATTATCATCAGGTCTTTTTTAGTCTGCACTGCAGGAGCACGACCCTCTCTGTACTACCAGAGCTATGGCTATGCTAGTATATGTACTAGCCAGAGCAGTCAGAGGATTTGGCCTACACTTCACGCTGGCCAGACGGTTGGAGAGGTCTCATTGATGTATATAAGCTTTGTTTAGCTTGTTTCCTAAGTCGCCTTCTACGACATCCACGGGAAGACTTGTAGAGGTCCTATTCTTCGCTGCCAGGAACCACATGGCTTTAGCCTACGGTGCTTTTCTCCAAAAGAAAAGACCTACCTACCTGTGGACTGGTAGCCTGATGAATGCCTCCTTGTGCTTGACGAAGTTGAGCGCGGTCTGCAATGTGAACTCCTCGAAGCTGTTGAAGTTCATGGACGCGACGCCCTGGAACAAGATGGATTATGTGATGAGTTGTGGTTTTTACAAAAAGGCACAGGCGAGCGTTCGCTTGTGTCTTTTTCAGCGAGTCGATGTCGTGTCAACCTTCTGGAGGGAAAAAAATTAATTACATTTTGAGCTTTCGACACGAGAAGAAGAAGAAGCGTGTCGATGGATATTTTTTTGTCTTTTAATATTTTGTCAGAGGAATTGGCCCACACTCCACGCTGGCCAGACGGGTGGAGTGGTCTCATTGATGTTTATAAGCTTTTTTAGCTTGTGTTTCGTATTTTCGCCCAGTCCCTCGATCTTCTTTTACAATCTGCACGAGAAGAGGAGCAGCTGGTACATAATCACCATCCTCCCGTATTCCCGGTTGCATCCTTAGTGGTAAATAGTACGGGAAGTAGTATCACCCAATGTATGGAATGTGCAAATTTTGGTATCGGATGGATTCACTTGGCACAGATGTATGATAGGTATATCTAAGCTAATTTAGCCCGGTAGCCATCCCCCACCCTCTGGGGGGTAGGCAGGGGGGGCATTCAAAGTTACACGCCGCCGCGCTTCAGAAAAAAAAAACATATCAGCTTCTATTCACCTAACACCTCGAGTGTGGTGTCATTTTCTGATAAATCGGAATGAGGAATTCATTTTTGAGACATTTAATGTATAGTTTGATAGAAAAAAAGGAAAATATTGACGAACATATCAAAATCAGTTTGCAATTTTATTTATTAAACTATCAGCAATGCTAGTTATACCAAAATTTTGGGCAAAAAAAAAATACTTTCTTAAAGAATATTTATCTACCTTTAAAAAAATATATACTTTATTATATATAGTTATCATACATCTATCTGAAAAAAATCGGACATGGTTCGCGGTGGTGCCTAGGCGCGGTGCCTACGCGGCGGTCTCACATAATTTGATGAAGTATCAAGTGGTTTTGTTATGCAAAATACATAGAATACATACTTTACTTAGTTATTTACTGTCGCTAATGGTCTGATGCATAAATAATATATTTTTATATTTCTATTCGTTAATTTTTTAATTACATTTTCTACCACAATGGCATAATCCGGTACATTTTAAGTGCAGTAGTCCACCTTGGTTCCCAATTATTTTATTCCATTTCCCATCCCCATCCGCCGGACTGGGAAGATTTTGAATTTGAACCATATCGCTTGGCCTCATACGTGCACACCCTGGTAAACAGCTCTTAAGAGATGCTGCCGAAACCTGGCTTCCGTCGGCGGAATATTCTCTAGCTGTCGGTCTGTTTTAGAGAACAGCCTCCTGCACTCGATTAACGATGTGCATTGACTAGATCTGAAATGAAAATCAGGTAAGTAGGTAATGCAGTATAATTTTAGTTAAAATAAAATACAGATATATATAATTATCATTTTAACCACTATACAATTTAATTCCTACTTATCATACATTGTTATGATATTTTTTTTATAATTTGAAAGAGTTTTCTACGTCTCCGTCAGCGAGCGTATTAAATCATTACTTTCTGATAGAAAAGTATTCCATGCTTCATATGCAGTTTTTTTCCCTCTTCCACTGACCGCCGACACTGCGTCACATCCAGTTAAAGCATGGAATACTGGCAATGCTCTTGCTCTTTCCTTCTCGTCTCAGCGTATTCCCAGTTGCATTCATAGCAGTAATGCTGTGAAGCCCGGGGTCCACTCTGCTGCTGTGTAATGCGTTTCGAAGCCACAAGACAATATTAAATTGTGGGTCTACATCGGCACAGGGAAAAACCACCAGTTTCTATCATGTGACAAAATCGCAGCCTCTTGAGCATTGCCAGTATTCCATGCTTTAACTGGGTGTGGTGTGACACAGTGTCAGCGTTCAGTGGAAGAGGGAAAAAAACTGCTTACAAAGCATGGAATACTTTTCCATCAGCAACTAATAGATTTAATATGCTCGCTGATGGAGACGTAGAAAACTCTAACCAAATTATTAAAAAAAATATCATAACATGCATGATAAGATAAGTATGAATTAAATTCTATCTACGTGGTTACAAATACATTTAAATATTTTAGCATCGTATATGTATTATATATATGTATATATTATAAAATAAGTTTATGTATGTATATATACAAGTATTAATATGTAAGTATATAATTAGGTATAGATACTGCACCCACCTTATTCCGTACTATTAATTTTTCCTCTACCCAAAGGTTGACTGGAAGATAAGTCCGCCTTTGTACCAATATTTTCTTTGTGTTTGTTATTTTTATTTTATTAATTATTATGGTGCAATAAAGATAATTTGTATTGTATTGTATTGTACAAATGATATAATTATATAATATCTGTATTTTATTTTAATCAAAATTATACTGCATTACCTACTTACCTAATTTTTCATTTCAGATCCAGTCAATGCACATCGTTAAACGAGTGCAGGAGGGAGCTGTTCTCTAAAACAGACCGACAGCTAGAGAAAATTCCGCCGACGGAAGCCAGTTTTCGGCAGCATCTCTTAAGAGCTGTTTACCAGGGTGTGCACGTATGGGGCCAAGCGATCGTGAAGATTCAAAATCTTCCTAGTCCGGCGGATGGGGGATGGGAAATGGAATCAGATAATTGGAAACCAAAGGGGTGTTAGACGTTTCGCTCCGTGAGCGGCTCGGACCGCGGTGCGAATATCCCAAGTACTGTTTCTGAAGGGGGTCATTCGCACCGCAGGAGTTGAAGTGGTGCGAATGGCCCAAGTAAGGTGTTTAGAATGGGCCGATTGGACCACGGGGCGAAACTACCCAATGCTGTTATCGTAGGTCCGATTTGGACCAATTATTTATTCATACAGACGATTAGAAAAGTGGTTGATAAAAAAATTTAAATATGTAATGTAATACACAATCATCATATGTATTTCAAATTAAATATACAATTTAAACTTGGCATAATCACAGCTTGAGTACCAACTAACTGTCGTGCTACAAAAACAATATCATTATTGTTCAAAAGATGTTTATCTTTTTAGCAGTAACACGGTTATGATTAAAAATCATAAAACTACATAATGTTCTCTGTCCTAATTCAATCCAAATGAGAAATTTGGCCTCACTTGTCTCTGCACCACCTGTCGGTTGACTGGTAGAGAAAGCCTAAGGCTTTAAGTCCGCCGTTTACAATTTTTGTAATAAAGTTGAATAAATAAAACTGTTTTTTATCCACCGGGGTCCGAATCAACCCATTATAAAACTGTTCTTGGGCGATTGGAACCGCAGTTCGAAAGGACCCATTCTAAAAGAGCTTTTGGGTGATTCGCATCGCGGTCCGAACCGCTCGCGGTACGAAACCCTCAAAACACCAAACCAAAGTGGACTACTGCACCAGTTGCTGCTACAGCTTGTCGTGAACTGATTCGCTGCAAGTACAAGGTGCGGTGTTAGGTGCAATGCAACTGTCTTAAAAACAATTAAAATGTACCGAATTATGCCACTGTGTTGGAAAATGTAAGTAAAAAAATAAACAAATGGAAATATAGAAATACTATTAGACCATAAACGACAGTTAAGGTGAATATATAAGCAAATGGCCTTTAAATTATTTTATGAACCACCGTTGAAAGTATTTACATTAGTCCGTCTAGCTTTAAAACTTGCCTCCGCCAAAAGTGGCCACGGCAAGTTTTAAAGCTAGACGGATCACCAATAATAGTTTCAACGGCAGTTCATAAAATAATTTAAAAGGATATCTAGTGCATGACGAAGAGCAATATGGAAATTATCACCATATTTACAAGTTCACAATTTATTTCACACTTCAAGGCCATTTGCTTATATATTCACCTTAATAACTAAGTAAAGTATGTATTGTTGTCGGGTCAACAAGAAAAAAATCGCTACCCTATATAAGGCAGCGCCGCCCTGACATGCGCCCGGTCAAATTCGATAACTCTGCGGCTCCGAGTAGCCAGAGTTCCCACGCGATCCGTCCCCCCCGCATTCGCCGGAATCGAGTGCATAGGCGTAGAAACATTAGCTCGTTTACTAGGTACCGCCCGGCGGCACCTGGACGATTTGCGTCCTGATTAGGCCCTTCTGGCAACCGTAGCTTCGGCCCTTCAGGCAAAACATGGGTGTTGCAGCACCCCAAAATTTGCCATAACCCCTAGCACGCCCAAAGCCGAGGTTTCCCCCTTGGGAGCCCTTTGCGCTGTTGCTAGTAGTATATAAATATAGGAAGCCGGGCCCTTGGCCCGCTCCTCAAACCTTGTCCGATGGAGTAGGATATGCCGTCTGAGGCAACCTATATATGTCAATCCTAAAAAAAAAAAAAAAAAAGACATGCGCCCCATTTTGTTCGAGATCGTCGCCGTAGCAACATCGTGCCACGTCATAGTGAACGACATTTTTAGATTTTTCTTGTTTGACCTATTTCGTTAATTTTATTTGTTTTCGGTAAATTTTTGAATTTATTAAAATCAGTTAAGGCTACTAGTAATTTTTATTTATAAAAAATTAACTTGGATTATCTTATCCAAGATCAGAAGTGGGATATTAACTCGATTTTTGCCCACATTTGTTAATTAGTGTGATCAGTGATTTTTATTAAATCAAAAAATGTCGGATCGCGAACGCCTTCGAAGCCGTCGTCGCAGCCGCGAGCCGAGCAGACGACATAGCAGGTACCGGGGCCGTACGCGGACCCCAGATATTGACCTGAGACGAGAATTGCAGGTAATGCACACTCGTTTAAAAGTTTTAGAGAATCAAGGAATATCTTCGCGTCCTAGACGTCCGTTGTCGCGTGATTCTGTGCGAACCGAGTGCAGCGGTGGTAGCCAGGCAGTCCCGCCTGCGCGGCGCCAGTCGTGTTCGCGGCCGAGGCAGGCCGGCGAAGCGTCGCCGCCGCCAGCGGCCGGGCGCCAGGTGTCACCGCCGGCGCGTTGCCATGCGCACTCGCAGCCTACCCGCGCAGTTTCCACGTCGCTGGGAGAATCGTCGCAACTGCCGCGGTCGCAAATCCTCCCATGACGTCTGCGCCGTCCAGTGAACTACGTGCCGCTGCTACAGCGTCATCGTTGGGACATGCAGCCAGTGACGCCACTGATCGCATAGTAGATGCGATTAAATCAATCAACAATCGAGTGAGATCTGACCAACATTTCTTTATATCTAGTTTTGATCCCGATTTGCATAATATTAGTGATTGGTGCGAAGTTGATCGCGCAAAACTTTTAAATAACTGGAGTGATCATAAATGTCTTTCTCGAATAGGAAATTGCTTAAAAGGTGATGCTAGGGTGTGGTTACGTGAGTGGGTAACGAGTGACCGTACGTGGAGTAATTTTAAAAAGGAATTTATACCGTTGTGTCCAAAAACGCCAGACATTGCAAATATTTTATTTGAGGTTATGAAAACCAACTCAGATAATTACCCTACGTACCTACGCGGATTATGCTCGACGCTCATTGCTGCGATTACGCATAGTGCGCGGTCTCAGTGATGAACTTATTTCGGCGATAGTAGTGCGCGGTATCACAGACCCCCACATCAGAGCATCAGCTACTAACGCAAAGTTGTCGCCTAACAACATTGTTGAGTTTTTGTCAATTTACGTAAAACCTTCTAGTTCTAAAAAGAGCATTGCTTTGCAAAATAATTCTGCAGAGAGTAACAGTGTTAATAGAATGCAATGAAAATAAAACTACCCACAATAATAGCTGATTTACGTGCATTACGGGAATCAAAAGATGTAAACTAAACGAATTAAAAGACCAGGAACTTGATGCCTAGTACTTCTTATTTTACCTACCAATTGAGTTCGACGGTACAATACAATACAATACAATACAAAAATCTTTATTGCACCAAATAAAAAAACAATAAAAAATTACAAAGTTTACGGAACTAATAAATAAATAAGGTACAAGAGGCGGCCTTATCGCCGAAGCAATCTCTTACAGGCAACCATAAAGAGGAGTGCGAAATTACACTAAAAGTAGATTTGTTCTTTTCTGACGTCTGAATTTACGAATACGCCAGTTATTGTTGGGACCGATGTGCTCAAAAGGTCAAGGTCAGGTACGACCGAGCTTATAAGGAGTTGGTTCGTGATGTGGTACTCGATAGTTCGAGTCATAACAAAGTATCTGCGTGAGATGAGCACACAGCGAGCTTTGGAACAGCTTAGGCGAAACCAGCACACACAAGACTCTTATGTTAACAAGAGGAAGCCTCCCCGGGCTTTTGAACAAAAAAGTCTGTTTTTTTTGTCCGAAAACAAGCGCTATGGGATTGTCGCGACTCGTATATGTGACATGCGTGGCATCCTAAAGAGCTGCTACGATGAGAGCGCTGTGAGCTGCAGCTGCTGGCCGACTCCTACGAGTCGACGGGCAGGTTGCTCGTGTATGCGGCGGCATCGTGGGGACGCTGCCGCAGGAGCGCTGCGAACTGCAGCTGCTGGCCGACTCCTACGAGTCGACGGGCAGGTTGCTCGCGTATGCGTGGCATCGTGAGGACGCCGCCGCAGGAGCGCTGCGAGCTGCAGCTGCTGGCCGGCTTCTACGGGAAGTTGACGCAGGCGACGGCGGAGTACGCGATTTCGTAGCTCCGTAGCGGAGAGTGGATTTCTGAAGTATGTGCTGCGTACTTTGATGGTGCGTGCCCTAAGGGGGCTCGCATGCTATATATGATGATTCATATGTGTTATTTGTTTGTGTTTGTTGTGGTCAGGACAAGCTTCACGGCGTGCCTCTATCCTGGCCTGGGCTGAGATAAGCTTCACGGAGTGCCTCTGTCTCGGTCCGATATCGAGATGCGTCTCGGTAAGTTGCATGTTAAGCTGTTGAGATAAGCATCACGTCGCGCCTCTTTCTTCGCAGTTTAATGTGTTTTGCATTCTCTGCGCTGTCGGGATAAGCTTCACGGCGTGCCTCTGTCCTTGCAGTTCAGAGCATGTTTTTTTTTTTATGTGTATAACTATTAGTGCGAACGTTCATGCGCTAAGAGGCCTTACAGCATATGTGCGAGCGCATGTTTGGATTGTGCAGATTCAGACCAAGATGAGGAGTCCTTACCAGCCGAGCTACTCCCGCCAGCCAGCGAGCCTGCTGCCGAGCCACAGCCTAGTTCTTCTGGGACTCATGAGCGACCACCGCTGATGAGTGACGAGCATTCGCAAGCTGTTGAGGTGTCGCAGCGCTACTTCGAGCCTGAGGAGCTGCAGCCCCGAGCCGAGCCTGAGCCACTGCAGCTGGACGTTGGGTCGAAGGGACCCATACCTGACGCAGGCCTATCCATGCCTGTGCTGGACACCGACCAGCAGAGCTGAAGACAATGATGAAGGAGCCCGGGACGGACTCCTGTCAGGGAGGCCGTGTTGTCGGGTCAACAAGAAAAAAATCGCTACCCTATATAAGGCAGCGCCGCCCTGACATGCGCCCCATTTTGTTCGAGATCGTCGCCGTAGCAACATCGTGCCACGTCATAGTGAACGACATTTTTAGATTTTTCTTGTTTGACCTATTTCGTTAATTTTATTTGTTTTCGGTAAATTTTTGAATTTATTAAAATCAGTTATAGCTACTAGTAATTTTTATTTTAAAAAAAAATTGGTTGCCTGTAAAGTCGGTATACGGGCGAAAGTTTTACGTGACAACGACTTCACTCCACTTCACTCCAAACTTGACTTCCACTCGGGCATGGTTAGCCCGCCTAAGAGCGAGAGAGACAGACATAAAAAGTGAAAGGCACGCGTGCCTCTCCCTCGCTCTCATTGTGAGCGCATAACGTGAGCGGAGCGTAACGCAGTTTCTTGAAGTGTCACCCGGCTAACCAATTTATAAGACGTTGTCACGTCAAAATTAACTTGGATTATCTTATCCAAGAGTATTCTATATATTTTGCATAAAAAACAACTGAAGGCGAAGAGATAGGCAAATGACCTCGCTTGTTTTCACTCACACATGCACAACCTAATACGCACACTGAGTGTGCACACATAGAAACATGGCCAGCGCCATCTATCAAAAAACCGGAATTACATACAATGGACGGCAAGCAGATATCACTTTTCAAAAAGTTTTTTGCGCGTCGTTAGTTGTTACACACAGACTTATTCACGTTATAGATACGCCCAAAATATTTTACAGAGATTATAAGATTGACTATTTTAGTCTATTTTTACGAGAATTTAATACAAATGTATATACCCATGTTTTGACGTAAAAACATTATTTGCTATTAAATTCAAACAACTTATTTGTTGCCAGAAATATATTGCTTTAAACAAAAAAATCCGGAACAATGAAATTCTAATTCTTTAAAAATAATTGATATTACAAATGGTGGACTTATCCCAGAAGGGATCTCTTCCAGTCAACCAGTAGGTAGGGCAGAGGATAGTTACAAATTTAGTAGGAAGGCAGAAGTACGTACAGAGCAATGAAAAAAAAAACAAGTATAATGATAAAGCTTAAACGCTACAAATACACTACATACATACCTAATGAATATGCTACATATAATATATAAATAAATATTTTATATTACTCAAGTCTAGATTTAAAGGAGCCTAATAATTGAGACATTTTATCTCCACTGGTAAAGCGTTCCATAAACGCGCAGCGAGCACAGCGAAGGACTTCGCGTAGGTCTGTGAGGAATGTGATCTGGGATCTGTAGAAGTGGTTCACTACGAACGACGACGGCTATCAAAAACTTTAAAGGAGAATTTTTCATGAAGATATATGTGTGAGCGAGGATTAAATAGAATGTTAAAGAGAGAGAAAAGAACGTGAGTGTGACGGTGTTGTCTGATAGATAAGCCGAGAGGCTATTGTACTCATACAAATTAACTTTAGTATTTACATAACATTAAATCTGTAAATTTCCATAATTGAACCAAAGTTAAAAATGTAAGTAGTAAAGAGGTAAAATGTAAGTAGTATAGGGTAAATAAAACTAGACAAGTTTACTCCTCTTTACTTTGTATATGGATATATCATATAGGCTTAACTTTTCCTATGAAATTAGGAAAGGTTTTAGATCTTACAATGCTTCATATTTTATCTCCAACACATACCAATACTTATCAACACATACCAATAACTACTAATACATACCAACACAAACCGTTCTCAAATTTTAAATGATATCTCCGTTTACTTTGAAATGATTTATTTTAAATGGGGGCAGCACTGGACCCTCAAAAAATTAGGTACGGCCTTCAGAAATTTTGAAAAACTTGGATACATATACACGTGTATTTAATATACACGTGTATTTTTTTTCCATGGATATCATCATTATGCCGAGGGAACAGATGAACACGTACCATACATGCATAGCGGCGAAACACATGCATGAACCTCTTTTTTCGTTCGACGTAGTCGGGTAAAAACAAAACGAATTTAATTATTTGGATTATTTGTTGTAACAACTTCAGTAGGTATAATTTAAACAATGACGTCTCTGAATCGATATAACTCTATACATTCACGCAATGTAGGTACTGAGTCAAATCCTTTGGTTGTGTGCCGCGCGGTTAAAATCATAGAAAATCTAAAACATTGCAATTCAGATGAATGCATATCAGATTACTACTTACAAAATGAACATGAGTACCTACCTATTATACTTATTCTATTTGTTCAACTTTCCAGTGTGGTCCAGTCCTATTCCAACCCGGAACGGGTTAGAATAGGACTACTCCATGTTTCTTCCGTGGATGTCGTAAGAGGCAACTAAAGGACATCTCGTGCTACAATTGTATTCCTAAGCAGGTTTAACGTCGAGCAGCGGCCGGTTGTAAAACTTTTGGAACAAATACATTCTCAAAGAGGTTTGACGTCAGGCGGCCGCCCGGCCGGTCGTAAAACTAAAGTCAAATAATTTAAACTGTTCCGCCTATTTCTTCTCTTAACAGTGCCGGTTTTAGCTCTACCAGCGGCCCGGGCGAGTTCCCCCCCCCCCTCCCCCCTCAAACTGCAATTTAGACTCTGAGTTAGGCTTCAATCTTATAGGATTTATTTCTGCCGACGGGGGGGAGGGGTGCAAGTACGATATAGAATTCTTAAAATTTGCCACTCCATTGTGAACGAAGGGAGGAAGGGCCCACCCCCTTCCTCCCTTCGTTTACAATATGCATACAAATAAGAGTTTAGGAGTTGCCGCCATTAACCAGCCGCTATTTATATATTTATTATTACCCCCCTTGCCCAAAAACGCCCCCTGTCACCCCTTTGTATCTGGTGCCCTGGGCGGTCGCCCAACCGCGCCCTACCCTAACGCCGCTACTGCAAGTTAAGCAACCCCGGGTGTGGTCCGTACTTGGATGGGTGACCACAAGTGATACAAAAATTTCTCGAGCTCCTCCGTGCTTCGGAAAGCACCTAAAAGCCGTTGGTCTCCGTTGTCATTGTATGGCAGTCGTCAAGCTATGTCTGATGCCTTAAGGCAGCTTGAAACATCTGACACCAGTGTTGGCCACTTACATACACGAAAAATAAACATTACCCATTTTTTTAAAATCAAATATACAACAGCTCGAAATTATCACATTGTGACTTTTTCCATCAAATATATCACAATACTCGTAGGTTAGGTAGCGAAACGTGCACGAGCTGGCAACAACGCCGCGTTTACAAACGCTGCACAGATCGGCAACGCCGCGCCGCCGAATGCTTTTGCGCCTGATAGTTTTTGCAAGCAAATATAGTTTTGACGTTTTCATGGTTTCAGTAGGCGTAAATTCTTTTTTCTAAATTATTCAATTGTTTGATTACTTTTTCTAACTATTGGAATGTTGAATAATAGACACAAACTAAAGTCACAAATATATCCAGTATAGGTTTAAAATGGATTTGTAATAATGATAAAAAATTTGCCCAAAAAATAACAGATCGACGCTTTTCAAATTATTTCTGGATGTGAATAGAAACTAAAAGCAAGCATTTTCAATCGTAAAGCCACACTTTAGGATATCCTATACAGTATATAAATATTTCAAAACTTCACGTTCTATATTTAAGCCAAAATATTTGCCCAAAATCACTTCGATTACACTGTTTCTCTTATGTCTTCACCTTAATACTTCCAACAAATTATGTGAGACAAGATGATTGGAAAAGTTCCTAGGCACCGCCGCGTACCATGTCCGATTTTTTTTAGATAGATGTACGATAACTATATATAATAATGTATATATTTTTTAAAAGCTAGATAAATGTTCTTTAAAACAATATTTTTTTTGCACAAAATTCTGGTATGACTAGGATTTCTGATAGTTGAATAAAAAAAGATTGCAAGCCGATTCTGACATGTTCGTCAATATTTTCCTTTTTTCTATCAAACTATACATTAAATGTTTCAAAAATGAATTTCTCATGCCCGAATTATCAGAAAATGACCCCACACTCGAGGTGGTAGGTCAATAGAAGCTGATATGTTCTTTTTTCTAAAGCGCGGCGGCGTGTAACTTTGAATGCCCCCCCTGCCTACCCCCCAGGGGGTGGGGGATGGCTACCGGGCTAAATTAGCTTAGCTTTACCTATCATACATCTGTGCCAAGTGAATTCATCCGATACCAAAATTTGTACCTTATGACACTACTTCCCGTACTATAACGCTTCAGAGTCCGGGGTCCGCTACCAAACCTAGATGATTTGACGAGGATACTGGTTTTTACACAGAGCGAATGCCTCAGACCTCCGCAATCCAAAGGGTAGACCAGAACCAATCCTAGGATAGATTTAAATGAACGGTAAGTAGCGTTCGGGACCCATTGCTTTACGTGCCTTCCTAGACCCGGAATTATCTTTCATTTCGGATAATCAGGTGATTCAAGTCTGCAATACCAAACAAGAAACAACTTTTCACAAAGTATGCTTCCCAGTGGGATTTGAACCCACGTCCTTCGGATCACAAGACAAACGCCTTAATCCTCCTCCTTAAAGGTTTGTATACTTAGACATGTCATAATTTAGGTACATTGGTACATACAAAATTTACAAATTGACATTATTTTAAGTTTCGTAATTATTATAATTCAATTTAGTTATGAAATAACAAACAATGTAATCTCAGTCCATCCATATAACTAATTTTAAGTTTTTAGTTTGTTAGTTGACGTCTTTGGAGAAAACGTGCAGTGCAGTTTGTTGCCGCTTCTTCTGCACTTGCGCCTAGGAAGCGGCGTAAACTTAGCTGTAAGTAACGATTTGAAGTCAACATTTGTGCAAAACAAAACAAAGTGACTATTATTAAGAGATATTATAAATATCCTATGACAATAAAGATATTTTGAATTGAATTGAATTGATCACTTGCCTTAAGGAAAGAGATGGTCCCGTATGCAATAGTATATCTATGTAGATACTCACAAGAAGCGGCAGGTTTGGCACGAAGACTTGGTCAAAGTGGGCCCCAGTAGACTTCTCCGGCAGGTACCTGAAGTAGTTTCTCTCTTGGAAGCTGAGCTGGTCTCCCTCGAACTCGATGTTCACGCGTTCCAGTTGTTGACTGAAAAAAAAAAGATATATGTAATTTACGTAGGTACTCATACAAGCATGTAAAAAATTCTTCAATGAATTGTTATTTATCAACATCAGGTCTTTTTTAGTCTCCATTGAGAGGCAGTGGCCCGGTGGGAAAACGCATTGCTAGCATTTTCGCAAGTTAAGCAATACGAGACGTGGTCCGCACTTGGATGGGTGATCAAAAGTGGCATAACATTTCTCGAGCTCCTCCGTGTTTCGAAAGCCATTGGTACCGGCTGTCATCGTGGTATGGGAGTCATCAAGCTATGTCAGATGCCTTAAGGCAGCTTGAAAAACCTGACACCAGTGTAGTCAACACTGGTCTCAGATTATCAGGCTAGAAAAAAATATAGAAGCACGTCACTCTCTGTAGTAAAATAACTATGACCAGAGCAGCCGCAGGAGTTGGTCTACACTTTCTACGCTGAATGGGTTGGAGCGGTCTCACTAATTTCTGTACCATAGTTTTGTTTGGCTTGTATTTCTTAAGTCTATTTATGTTGATACTAATTTGATGTAAAATAAAAAAGCCTCGATAAAGTTTGCAAAACCTTATTTTTTTTATTTTCTAATTTAGGTACCCCCTAAAAGTGGCCAAAATTCATTTATTTACGAATTACGAATTACTATTCTGACACCGAATTACTTATGCTTATGTGCCAAACAACTCAATAAGTCCAGTAGCGGAACTAATGACGGATGGACAGACACGCATGTCATTCTAAGGGTTTCCTTTTTTCTTTTTGAGGTGCGGAACCCTAAAAATCCTCCACGTAGTTTGAGAAGTTGTTTTCAAACTCTGGTTACTTACTCATTATCTTGTCAATATGATTCGTTGTAACCATACACTATGCCAGATCCGAGGGGCGTTGACGCCATTTGTATAGGATAGATTACAACGAGCATCTGCTCAAATCACTTACAGACTCCAACCGAGACACATGGATCATGTCCGGAAAACTTTTGACTTCAATATTCCTAACCGTGTGGGTGTTACATGTCCACTGCAATTACGATGATCGAGCGAAGATCACGACTTCGGGTGGGAATCTCTACATTGTACCGGCAAGAGACAAGAACATCTACATACGCACCAACGGACCGCACTCTGCCATCTTCCTCGGCGATGTCAATCTCATCAACGTGACTTCCAAAACAAGCGGACCTCCTCAATCACTAAGCGAAGATGTCGATACGCCTTATACTGCAAACGACGTGCTGCGAAGACTACAAGCACTAGAAAGTGGAAGCTTTGTGTCATATGATGACCTAGTGACAAATCTCTCAGCTTTATCAACGAGAATTAGGAGAGTATCCTCAAAGATTAACCATCTGCAACTACAAATCGACGGGACGGGAGATAAGTGCCAGCTACACACGTGTCAAAACGGAGGCACCTGCTTGAACTCAGTGGGCGACTTCCATTGCCTCTGTCCGTCAAATTGGGAAGGAAGAAATTGTGACATCGACGTCAATGAATGCCGAAATTTTGCTGGCACAGACTTGGGATGTCAAAACGGGGCGGAATGCATCAACAAACCAGGTACTTACGAATGTCAATGCAAAACGGGATGGTTCGGCACACACTGTACAAGAAAAAAGATGGACTGCTCCGCTGGTAATTCTGAAATGTGCGGACATGGCACATGTGTACCCGTTAGTTCCGGAGAGGGCATCAAATGTATCTGTGACCAAGGATGGACTACAAACGGCAGCGTTGCTTGTTTAACTGAACTGTTTAACGAATGCGACACCAGTTTAGGCCCGCGATGCTCCACATACCCGAAGGTAGAATGCATCAATCTTCCTGGATCCTTCAGATGCGGCCAATGTCCTCAAGGGTTTCAAGGTGATGGATATGTCTGCTATGATATAGATGAATGTGCCTCTTCGAACGGTGGCTGTAGCTCGATGGTGTCATGTCACAATATCATTGGATCTCGCATATGTGGTGCTTGCCCGCCAGGGTTCAAAGGCGATGGTGTCACGTGTACCTGGAGCAGCTCCTGCAGCGTCAATCACGGAGGATGTCACCCGTCAGCTAAATGCGTTGAAAACTTAGGGCTCGCAGGAGGAGTTCAATGTGAATGCCCCTCAGGTATGGACGGTGATGGAGTCGGTCTCCACGGGTGTTACATCACAACTGATAACGGCACGAAAAGTTGCGAAACTGATCCGTGTGGCGCTCACGGACGATGCCATATGCTACGGAATGGTTACACGTGCTTTTGCCTAAGAGGATTCTCCGGTGCACATTGCGATGTAAACGCCGAAAACTGTGCGAATAATCCGTGCAAGAACGGAGGTGTTTGTCGACCTGATAACACTGCTGTGGAGGGATTCAGGTGTGAATGTACTGCGCAATACACGGGAACTCTCTGCCAGGAACACTCTAACTGTGGAAGTATACTGCGCGCTGAAGAAGGCAGTCTTATGTACCCTTTGACGAATACCACTTTTGCGCGTAATTCAATATGCGCCTGGATCATCCGGACCGTTCCAGAGAAAGTCATCAACGTAAGATTCAGTCGATTCAACTTGGAGCGCTCTCCCGACTGTACATTTAGTTTCTTACAAATACACGACGGCCGCAGAACAGCCGATCCCTTGATTGGTAGATTTTGTGGTGATGAAGCACCAAATGCTGGTCATGTTCTATCCAGTCAGCATAACTTGTATCTGTGGTTCCTGTCAAACAGCGGTGGCAGTCACAGTGGGTTCGCGCTGCATTGGAACAGCGTGGCGCCCGTCTGCGGCGGCGAGGTGAACGCAACAGTGCACGGCTCTATCAGCTCCCCAGGCTCGCCCGGTAAGTATCCACCAAACAGAGACTGCTACTGGTATCTGTCAACTACCCTCGGTAAAAGAATACAATTGCATTTCTTCCAACTAGATTTAGAGACGCATGCCAACTGTAGTTTTGATTATTTAGCAATTTACGGTGGTCAACAAGTAACAGATCAGCTTCTAGAAAAATATTGTAGCTCAACCCAGCCTGCTCCCCTGCTATCAACTGGCTCGGAAATTATGATCCATTTTCATTCCGACGCTCACGGTAACGGTAAAGGTTTCCAGATAACTTACGCCCCGACAGAAGGTGTGCCGGGCTGCGGGGGCTTCTTTAGCGGGGACAGAGGGGAGGTTTCGTTGCCGTCCTATGACGGCTCCTACTTGAGTAATTTGTTATGTGAATATAAAATCAGGACAGGTCCGGACACTCAAATCCAATTAGACTTCAAACTATTCAAATTAGAACGTTCCAGAAACTGCAGAAAAGACTATTTAAAGATTTATGATGGCTCTTCAATCGAATCTCCTATAATAGGAACTTATTGCGGAGAATTAGACACAAAAATACAACTTCATTCAACATCAAATAATATATTCATAGTGTTTAGATCTGATAGGTCTCGAAACGGAGAAGGATTCAAAATAGTTTATAAAGTAATATGTAAGTACTTCGTGCGTGGAGATATCGGCATGATCAAGTCCCCTGGGTATCCTTTCACTTACCCTGACAACATAGTGTGCGAGCATGTTATCGAGACATCCCCCGGCAAGGCCATACAACTGGCCTTCCAAGACTTTGACGTAGAAGGTGATCTTACTCGTAATTGCGATTTTGACAAAGTGGAGGTACGAGATGGTTTGAGCGCGAATTCTGCGCTTTTAGGGAAATACTGTGGTAACAGCATCCCCCCTACGCAGACTTCTTCGCATAACATCATGTACGTAAAATTCACTTCTGATATGAGTCAGTCTGGCGGCGGATTCTACGCCAACTTCACGACTGTGAATATCGAATGTGGGGGTATTTATAGAGATTCTACAGGCACCATTGTTCACCCCTCTTTGGAAGAACACGTGTACAAAAATCAACAAACATGTACTTGGATTATATTAGCTCCTGCCGGAAAGTACATTCACCTGAGTTGGAACATATTTGGACTAGAATATAATTATAATGGTTGTTCCGCAGATTATTTAGAAATAAGTATGATAGACAATAATAATGATCCGCCAAGAAAATTTTGCGGTCATAAAATGCCCCCATCTATGACTATGCCGACTAACAGTCTTAAATTAAAGTTTGTATCAGATCGTTCTGTAAAAGGTATAGGATTTTCAGTAACTTATACGTTGAAAGACGAGAAAGGCTACTGCGGAGGAAGCTTAGTCCAAAATCATGGTGTATTTTATTCCCCAGGCTGGCCCAACAGTTATGGTAGGAACCTCGACTGTGTCTGGGTAATCAATGTTCCAACAGGACAGCAAATCAAACTAAACATATCACAATTTCAACTGGAGCCACCAATTTATAGACTTAAAAAATGTGACGATTATCTACGAGTTACAAATGGTCCGTCAGAGTCTTCTCCGTTAATTGGTGAGTACTGTGGTGAATTCAATTGGAAATTGGTTACTTCTACGGCTAATTCTTTATGCATACATTTTCATTCTGATTTACTGTTAGGTGGCAAAGGATTCAAAATTGAATGGGACAGCACAATTACAGGATGTGGTGGAACCTTAACCGGCTACACAGGATCCATATCATCCCCAAACTACCCGTCGAAATATGAAGAAAATTCGGAGTGTTTTTACAGAATCGTTACAAGTCAAGGATCAAGAATTTCTTTAAAGTTTTTGGCATTACAATTAGAATTAAGCAGCAATTGTGATGATTATGTTGAAATATTTGACGGCCGAGACCCTGAGTCACGAAGTTTAGGACGGTACTGCAAGAGGCCTCCGGAACACATTGAAACTACAAGTAATTATGCATTTATTAAATTCAAGTCTGATTTTACGAATACTGGCAAAGGATTTTTGCTCAGCTATATCACCATCTGCAACAACACCGTAACTGGATACTACGGCGTTATCGAGAGTCTCAATTATCCCAACAATTACCCCATGGGCCTCAATTGCACATGGCTGATAAGTGTCCCTAAAGGCAGCAAAATTAATGTTACTTTCACTAATTTTGATATCAGGCTATGGTATGATATAGAAGATTATATGAGAAGTCTTAACGATCCACAACAGGAGTCTTGCGCAACAGATTATCTTTTAATAAACGAGCTACATCATATCAATAATACAAATAAACTTTGTGGTTATGTGTACCACACAAAAATCAGCACAACCGGTAACTTATTAAATATAACTTTCATTACAAAACAGGACACCGTCAGTCTCAAGAAACATTCGGGTTTCAGACTTGAATGGTTAAGCTACGGTTGTCGCGGACATATAAAAAAATCTAAAGGTTCCCTAAATAAGACTTTGTCATCCAGCGATCAAATGGAATGCGAGTGGCTGATAGAAACCCCTGTAGGGAGCAAGATCAAACTGGTATTTACGAAAGTGTACATGGTAGAAACAAACAATTGTACTAGTGACGCGGTTGAAGTATACAATGGGCCAACTGATCGCTCACATCTTCTTACGAAAATGTGTCATATCAGCGAAAATGCGTTAGTAACATCTACATCAAATTACGTGTTAGTTAAACTAATTAAAAAATCATCTCTGAAAGACGTGCATTTTGCATTTTGGTTTACAAAGTTAGCATCCACTTGTGGTAGCTACTTGGAAACGCATTCTGGTGTGATAACTTCTAAAAACTATCCAAAAAATTACGACAACAACTTAAATTGTATCTGGATAATAGGTGTGCCTGATGGTCATCGTGTTACATTGGAGTTTAATGACATCGATCTAAACAACGAAGATGATGAATGTAATGATTCTGTAAGACTATATGATCTTAACAATTATATAGATGATGTTTTTAATAGAAATTACACTCATATTATTTGTAATAAGTCAGCTCCTAAGTATTATACTTCTAAAAACAGATTTTTAGCAGTACGATTTGTAACTAATGAAGCTGGTACAGCCAAAGGTTTCAAAGCCAACTTTGTAACAACTTGTGGCAGTTTTATAAAACTGACTAAAAGCTCGGAAAATGGAATAATAACAAATGACAATTTTATGGGTCTACCAAATTCTAGCTGTGTTTGGACTATCTTAGCACCAAAACTCGAACAGAAAGTATCACTGACTATAACACATTTATCGCTGCCTTCCTTTCCTATCCTTGGCGATCGAAGAACAAACCAATCGTGCCCTAATTCTTATCTCAGGATTCTCGGCGGAGATGATGAGAACGCACCGTTAATAGATGAATACTGTGGTCGTGCGGCGCCGGCGACCATCGTCAGTCGTGGCAGCGCGCTTACTGTACAACTCGGCACCCACAGCGACAGAATCACTGGAGTATTCTCCGCATACTACTCGACCGTTGACGCGGCTTGTGGAGGAACTTTAACTTCTGAAAGCGGTGTTATTGCTTCCCCGAACTATCCTGCTCCATATCCTGTTAGCGCTATTTGTGAATGGACACTCAAAACCTCACCAGGGAACAGAGTTGCCATTAATATCGACATGTTAGATATAAGTTATTCCGAAGAATGTAATGAAGATTATCTTGAAGTTCGAGAGAACGACGGAGTCGGTCGAATGCTTGGCCTTTATTGCGGCAGTGTTTTTCCTATCAATGTTACTTCGGCATCGAAATTGTACATAAAATTTCACAGTGATAATAAAAGCCCTGGTCGAGGATTTCTAATACATTATAATTTCTTGCATGGAAACGATATTACTGACTTGAATGAAGGTGAGATAACATCTCCCCTTTACCCGCGGCCGTACGATGGTTCAGGAGAGTTTTGGTGGCGCATCACTAGTGAAAATGAAGCAATTAATATTGAAGTTGATAAATTGCAAATTGATAGCTACAGTGAAGTTTGTGAGGATAACTTGAGTATTTACGACGGCCATGACGATGAAGCTCCGCTCTTGAGAAGACTCTGTGGAGCGCTGCACAGTGTAGTAGAAGTTATACGTACGTTCTCCAACGCAGCCTATATCAAGCTGACATTAAATGAGGCAAACAGAGGAGCTCTTTTTCACCTTCTATGGTCTCAAGGTGACAGAGACATCGAACAGATAGCAAACAAACCTAACTGTGGTAACAACAACACAGTTATCGTTATGCCTGGAATTCATACAACATTCTCCACACCCAACTACCCTCAGCTTTACGACAATGACCTGAATTGTGAATGGGTGTTCAAAGCTAAATAGAGTCGGCATTTATCATTAACATTTATAGATTTTGATATAGAAGAACGCGAACCATGTACTAATGGTGATACAGTATCCATATTTGAATCAGATGTTCCTGCGGACTGGAAATCAGTCAAGCAAAATATATGTCTCAATTCAGACACTCATCAAAGTTTAAATGGAAGAAATTTTTTAAGAATTATTTTCCGTAGTGATAGCTCATATACCAGAAAAGGATTCATGGCTTTCGTTAGTACTAAATGCGGTGCTATTCTGACTGACCCTTCAGGAATTATCGAATCAGCTGAATTTGAAATACCACCTTACAGGTGCGATTGGAAAGTAAAAGTTCGTCCAAGTCGTCGCATCAGATTAGAATTTATAAATTTCAACATCAAGAACGAAGAAAATGACTGTAAAGTATACATAGTTCTACATAATGGCGAATCTAGAGATTCTCCTAGATTGTCGGATGGAAAATATTGTGGTTATACACATGAGAACAGGAGTGCAACTGTAACTGTTGAAATATTGGACGCGAAACCTAAGAGCGCCTACTCAAAATAAATGGCAAGACGCACTAACAACAAATATACTTATGAACAGTTTAGGATCTCTCTCTCGCCCTTCTGGTCAATGACAACGCTATATTGTAAAACTAATTTTTTATTGTTTAAATATAAAGTCCTTCTATAAAGTCAAATCTCGTTTAATTTCAATAGGTTATGGGCCGGGGCGGCCCATAACCTATTGAAATTAAACGAGATTTGCCTGAATAGAAAAACAATATTAAAAAATTGTGTTTTTCCTAATACAAAGTGAAGTAAAAATAATTATAACCTCTAAGTTCGAGGCGCGGCATCAAGTGGGTTTCTATTTCAGCATAATTTCAAGAAATATACAAAAATGACATCAAACAATGGTCTATTGAGTATAGAAAAATTAACTGGAAGAGAAAATTTTGCTACTTGGAGTTTTGCAGTTAAAGCCTACTTGCAACTGGAAGATTTATGGGAATGTAACGAATATGAAACTGGCAAAGCAGTCGACGGAAAAAAGGACATAAAAGCTAAGTCCAAACTCATTTTACTTATAGATCCCATTTTATATGTGCACATAACAGAAGCCACTACGGCAAAACAGGTTTGGGACAACTTAACACGAGCATTTGAGGATTCGGGCTTGACACGAAAAGTGGGCCTTTTAAAGGATTTAATAAATACTACTTTAGAAAGTAGTGCAAACATAGAAGATTACGTAAACAAAATAATGTCGTCCGCACATCGCCTAAGAAACATTGGCTTTAAAGTTGATGACGAATGGTTAGGTACTCTGATGCTGGCTGGATTGCCAGATATGTACAAGCCAATGATTATGGCCATCGAGAGTTCGGGAGTAAAAATTTGTGCCGATTCCATTAAAACAAAATTGTTACAAGAAGTAAAAACAATGGACACTAAAAACACGGACGCATTTTACTCAAACTCCAAAAAACAATATAGTAAAAATGTTGAAAAGGGAACAAATAAATCAAAGGGACCGAGATGTTATCATTGTAACAAATATGGGCATTTAAGCAAAAATTGTTGGCATAAAAAGAATAAAACAAACAGTAAGGATAATGGTTTTATTGCTGCTTTTTCAGCCACCACATCGCATGACTCGCTGAACTGGTACATTGACTCCGGGGCCTCGATGCACATGACAAATCACAAGGAGTGGCTCGAGGAAGAAATAGCACCACCTGTAACAAGCATCAGAATTGCTAATGACAAAATACTCCGAGTTGAGAGCTGTGGTAATGTAACTATTAAAATACCCGATACACAAGGCAATATAAATAAAATACAGGTGAGAAATGTTATCTATGTACCTGATTTATCTACAAATTTAATATCAGTGAGTAAAATGATAAAAAGTGGCTGCAACATTCAATTCAATGACCATGGATGTAATATATCAAATAAATATGGTCAAAAGGTAGCCAGCGCCATCTTAATAAATGATATGTATAAATTAAATATTGCAAAAGACAATGCTCAAGCTATGCCTGCTGTTACTGAACATGAAATGTATTTGTGGCACCAGCGAATGGGCCACTTGAATTTCAATGATATTGAAAAAGTTCCCAACTGTACAACCGGTGTGAAATTGTCTCCGTCAAAAGAAAATATGACTTGCATAAGTTGTATTGAAGGAAAGCAGAAAAGACAGTCATTTCCAAGTGAAGGCTCCCGAGCAACTGAGTTGCTAGAAGTCATCCACTCCGATGTATGTGGACCGATGCAAAATGTATCACTTGGAGGTGCCAGGTACTTTGTCACTTTCATCGATGATTTCTCCCGTAAAGTTTTTGTTTTTCCAATAAAAACTAAAGGTGAAGTTCTAGATAAATTCATAGAATATAAAAACAGAGTGGAAAATGAGCTTAATAAAAAAATAAAAATTTTGAGGTCAGATAATGGTAGAGAATATGTAAATAAAAATTTTGACAATTACCTCAACAAATTTGGCATTTTACATCAGACTACTAACACATATACGCCAGAACAAAACGGCTTAAGTGAACGTATGAATAGGACCCTCATAGAAAGATCTAAATGTATGTTACTCAATGCACAATTACAGAACAACTTCTGGGGTGAAGCAGTGGTCACGGCAGCGCACATCATAAATCGTTCGCCGACGAGAGCCCTTTCCTACGTCACTCCAGAAGAGATATGGACAGGCAAGAAGCCAGACTTAAGCTACATGAAGATCTTTGGGTGCAAAGCAATGGTGCACATACCTAAAGAACGCCGCCAAAAGCTGGATCCAAAATCCCGTGAGTTAATATTTGTGGGTTATAGCGACAGTGTAAAGGGCTACCGCTTCATAGATCCTAAGAATAAACACACTGTGATGAGTAGAGATGTCGTATTTCTCGAAGCCACCGTGAAGAGAAACATTGTTTTCGATATATCTGCACCTGAAAAAGAAAAAACAGTTAGTACTGAGGTATATAGTAATATACATGAAATTGTTAGTAAAAATAAAAATAATGAAAAATCAAACTTACCAATATCCGAAATAGTTCACTTACCTTTATCTGAAGAACATAAAAATGAAGGTAATGAAATTGACACTGCAACTGATGATGAAATTGTTGAAGACATCAACGGTAAAATTATATCACCAATTGTCGATTCGCCTTCTTCATCGACATCACATTATTCAGATTTTGATGAGACTTATTATCCTGAACAAAGCTTCGATATTCAAGATATTCAATCTTCAAATAGAAATCTTCGGCCACGACGTCGAGAAGAAACTTATGAAGCTGACCCTCCGCAAGAAAATACAACTTTCATGTGCATGAATGGTGAGTCTGCTATGAGTATATTGGATAAGGATCCACAAAGCCTCTCTGAAGTTTTAGAAAGTAAAAACGCGGACCAATGGATTGAAGCAATGAAGGAAGAGTATCAATCATTACTTCATAACAACACTTGGACATTGGTTGATTTGCCAAAAAATAAAAAAGTGATTCCTTGCAAATGGGTGTACAAAACAAAACTAGATGAAAAAGGCAATGTATCCAGAATGAAAGCACGACTCGTTGTGAAAGGTTATCAACAGAAAAAGGGTATAGACTATCACGAAATTTATGCACCAGTAATACGCTATACTTCTTTAAGATATGTTTTTGGTTTGGCTGTAAAGTACAATCTAAAAATTCACCAGATGGACGCTGTAACGGCTTTTCTGCAAGGAGACATTGAAGAAAATATTTATATGGCACAACCACCATACTTCGAAGAAGGAGATAAAGTATGCATGCTTAAAAAATCCATATATGGTCTCAAACAGGCAAGCCGACAGTGGAACAAAAAACTGAATGCGGCTTTATTGGAAATAGGAATGTCACGATCTAAAGTAGATCCATACATATATTATCGGATTGTTAATGAACAAGATATACTCATCCTTACAGTCTATGTTGATGATATTTTATGTTTTTTTAATAAGGAAGATACTGTTAGAAGCATAAAAGAAAAAATGAATACAAAATTTCACATGAAGGACTTGGGAAACGCCAAATGTTGCATTGGATTCAGAATTACGCATAACCCTGAATCAAATGAAATTACTTTGGATCAATCACTATACATAGAAAAAGTACTTACTCGATTCAATATGAGTGACTGTAAACCAGTGCATACACCATGCGAAGCTAACATGCAACTGAAAAAGGCTGAAAGTGAAAATGATGTTTTAAAGGATATCCCTTACCAAGAATTAATAGGATGCCTCCTGTATTTGTCACAAGGCACCAGAGCCGATATAGCCTATATTGTAAACCAGCTAAGCAGATTTAACAACAAACCTACATCAGAGCACTGGATCGCAGCAAAAAGAGTACTAAGATATCTGAAAGGAACAAAACATTTGAAACTTACCTTCAACAAAACTGATGTGAATATAGTCGGTTACTGCGACGCTGACTGGGCTACCGACGCTGAGGATAGAAGATCATGTTCTGGATATGTCTTTACTTTTCAGGGCGCTGCCATTAGTTGGTGTTCAAAAAGGCAAACTACAATAGCGCTATCCACCACAGAGGCAGAGTATATGTCGCTATCTACAGCAACTCAGGAAGCACTCTGGCTTAAACAGTTAGAAGAGGAGTTTTGGCCTAACATGTCAGGTATACCAATTGTATTATTTTGCGATAATCAAAGTGCTATCAGCATTTCAGGTGATGACATCTACCATGCCAGAAGCAAGCACATTGATATACGCTATCATTTTGTGAGAGAGCGTATCGCCAAGAAACAAATCTCCGTGCACTTCAAAAGCACTCAAGACATGTTAGCTGACATCTTCACGAAGGGACTGCACCGTCCGAAGCACCAGATTTTTACGATGGCAATGGGTTTGCGTCCAGAGGAGGATGTTGAAATATTGGACGCGAAACCTAAGAGCGCCTACTCAAAATAAATGGCAAGACGCACTAACAACAAATATACTTATGAACAGTTTAGGATCTCTCTCTCGCCCTTCTGGTCAATGACAACGCTATATTGTAAAACTAATTTTTTATTGTTTAAATATAAAGTCCTTCTATAAAGTCAAATCTCGTTTAATTTCAATAGTAACGTCAGGTAACTATTTATTCGTTAGTTATATCAGAGGCAGAACAAACTCCAAACAGACGTTCAAGCTACATTATGAAGAAGTGCACGTCAACTGTGGAGTGTCATCTAAATTGAGTGCCAACAATCCTTGGGAAATAATAAGTTCGCCAAACTACCCGAATGTTCCTGATCCCTATACGGAATGCAACTGGTTGTTTACTGGTCCTATAGGAGAAATAGTACGGGTGGATTTCATAGGAAGATTTGATGTATACAAAGAAGAGGATTGCCTTTCAGAATTTGTAGAAATACATGACGGTATGTCAACAATGTCACCTGTAAGAGGACATTTCTGTAACACTGGAACAATAAAAACTACGGGTAATTCAGTATTTATTAAGTATCTAACAGAAAGAGCTGAGCCTAACAACGGATTTAAAGCTAACGTTTCTATCGACGTGTGTGGTGGTACAATAAGCGCGGCTGAAGGAGAAGTGATCTCGCCTGGATACCCCAACTGGATACACTTACTTCCAGGAACAGTTTGTGAGTGGCACATCATAGGTCGTGATGGACACACTTTGACAATAACACCAGAACATATGAACTTGCCAAGATCACAATCAGTATGCGGTACAAAAGTTACAATCGAAGATTGGGAACCAATAGATAAAAAAAATGATTTGTTAAAGACATACTGTTCTCAATTTTACTTAAATGATCTGGCTGCTATTCAGACATCTGATAATAAAGTCACTGTTAAGCTCTATGTTGGAACCACTTCTGTATATAGTGATAGTATTCCTACAGGATTTCGGCTGACATTCAAGTCATCCATACCTTTTTGTAATACAATATTGACGACCTCTGAAGGGTATATTACTAATCCTAGATATCCAAAAAATGAAAACACACTATTCTGCAACTGGAATATTAAAGTTCCAAATAAGTCACGGAGAATTACATTGGAAATTTTAGATTGTAGTAAAACCGATTTATATATAAGCGAAGACAGCGAATTCAATCTAAATATAGCACATATTCAAGAATATGATAAAACTTCACGTAATACTACTTTTAAGTCATCTGGTAATGAAATGGGAATATTTATACGCAGCTCTCGACAAAGGTCGTTACGGTTTAAAGCTAGATTTAGTTCTTACGAACAAGCTATTTGTGGAGGATCTCTAAGTGGAATTACTGGACAACTGAAGTCACCTGATTCAAATGACGCATATAACTGCAAATGGAGTTATCATGAGAAAACAAACGTAGTAGATGATGATGGTAATAATATGAATTTTTTTTTTTTACTTTTATTTAATTATAATATTAGTCATAGAAAATCTCATAATATATAATACCTAAAGTTAGCTAAAACTAGAAACAACCTAAAACTAAAAACCTTAAAAAATATAATATAATAACTAAAATATATTATTAAAAGGAGTCCCTTTAGGCAAGGTTCCGAAGATACTGGCAGCGTTCCCCCTTTGAATAGCTAGACTGATTCTTTGTCCGAGGTAGCTGCCAGCTCTTCGGTCTCCTGTGATGTCGACTAACCTTTTTGCTATTTCCTTAAAAAGCCTTATAGCGCTAGGACCCCACGGACCAAGGGTCTCGACACCGAATGGAACAAAATCATATTCGGAGCCTAGACCCCTGTATTTACATGCTTTAGCTTTTTCAGCCGCTTCACAAGCCGCACCAGCTCTGTTGTTGGTTCCATGTAGATGGGAAGGGGCCAGCGTGTCTGAATAGGTTGCATCCCATACCAGCACCCGGCCCATCTTCCATGGAATCAAACTCATACCGTCCGGTCTCTTGCCATCATCTCTTGCAATACCAGTCGGCTCAAGTAGACTTGGCACGTTGACGGTGGCAAGGGACCGGCGTATGATATCGTTAAGAGCGGCATGTCTCGAGAAGCGGCCTGCACTTTTTTGGCATGACAGTCCGTGATGTCCTAGCTTGTCGACATCACTGCCACAGGGACATTTATGAGGAGCGCAGACCGGAACCCCAAGCCGTAGACAGGTTGCGATTCGGAGCGTGTCAGGCTCAAGAAATGTTCCTGTATTTGACGAAGGGTACGCGTGAAGCCAGTAGCCGGCCTCATGCGCACCCAAGGCCAAAAGCCTAGCACGCGCCGAACCCGTACTACAGCTCAAAAGATTGTCGTAAGTCAATTTGCAGTTTATGTCGTCCCAGCTCCTCTGTGAATTTTGAGAAACTGGAAAATTTTTACCTGCGCATGCAATTAAGAAAGCGTTTCTAGCTACTTCCAAGCCAGCAATCTCAAAGTTTGAAGGGGATGCCCTTAAAATTTTACTTATGAGATTTGCTGAACTATGGACAGAAGATAGAAAGGCTGGTAAAGCGGCACTGGAAATTTTGCGAATCCCTAAACCACCATAACGGATGGGTAGGGACGCTTGGGTCCAAGATTGATCGTTCAGCTGCATATTAAGAATCGATTCTAAAAAAATTTTGATTAAGTCGTCTACTCGTGTCAAAAGATCTGGGTGATTCCAAAAGGAGCAGCAACGGAGCACGTACGTAAATTTTGGGACGAAAAGACAGAATTTTAAGATGCAAAGTGCATAATGTGGACTAATTTCAAGGAGACGGTCAGCAGAATTTTGAAATTTAGTAATTGAATTATTAATATATTCAGAAATAGATTCATCAAAAATTGGAGAACCTAAAAGGTAAAGGGAATTACTGTTAACTATTTTAATATTTGGAGTCAAAATATTAAATTTTTGTTTTACGTCATTTAAATTTAAGTCGCAGTTATTTATAAAAAGTTCGCATTTGCTAAAATTAAGCTCCAAACCAATGGCTTCAAATTTATTTTTGATTAAAAAAAGGTCCGAAAACACAGTATCCACATCACCTCCTAGGGTTCCGTCATCTAAATACCAAACGTTGAATTTAGAATTTAAAATTTTGACTATCGGATTTATAGCCAAACTAAAAATTGCAGGCCCAAGGGGATCACCCTGTTGACAACCTACTTCCGAGGACAATTCATTAGAACGATATAACAATTTTGTTGGGTCAGCGTAACTGAGAAGAAGATAATTGTATATTTCCGGTATATGTTGTTTTATTTCAGTCAGCAGGGTATCCCTATTTACCGAATTGAATGCATTTTTGACATCGATTTTGAGCAACACGTCAGGCTGTCCGTAAGTTAGGAAAGAGCGTAGGGCATGGACGGCTGCCTCACAACCTCCTTTTACACCGAAGCCTAACTGTACTGGTTCAAATTCCGAATTTAATTTTGGTAAAATATGTCGAACAGCAATTTTGGAGGCCAGACGTCGTAGTGTTGATCCAACAGCAATTGGTCTCACCCCTCCGTCCTTTTTGGTGAGGGCAATGAGGTTCGCGCCAAAAAGAATGGGAACAATTTCTGGATTGACATTACCGGAATACATGAAGTTGATTAATTTAGTGATCGAATTTACAAGTTGCTTACCTGCATCACCCACAGAATGCGATGACAAGTCTTTCAAATGTTGGGGTGAGATTCCATCCAAACCTGCAGCCGAACCTGGTTTAAAAGATAAAATGGCATCCGAAACATCTTTGTTTTGAATTTGAAGGCATGCTTGCCTTGCTGTTGGTGGGTCGAGAAAATATGGGTTTACTGGAGCTGGAGGATGTTTTGTCCGTAAGGCCTGAAGGGTGTCAGGGGTATCTGGTGATAGCACGTCGTTGGAGAACAAAAGTCGAGCGGCACCTTTGAGATCTCCGTCACAGATTTTATTTTCGATGAGTTTGTTGCGATTACGAGGGGCATCATGTTTGATTAGAGTTGCGGGAGAAGGCGAGGAGCTTACAGCACAGTTATTCTTAATCTTTTGTGTCAAGGACAAATTCGGTTCATCAGTTTTTATTATATGTAATGTGCTGTATGAAAATAAAAATAGGTTCTGCCAGTCTTGAGTGCAATTGCTTAAGTAACATTTCTGGATTAATTGTGACAAATGTGTAGCAACGGTTATTCGAGCTCCTCGAGGGATTCTTTTAACTATGGGTATACTATTTTTCAGATGGCTAAGATATGTGTGGAAAGGAGACGGATCATTGGCTACATAAGTAGGCGCACTCGGAATAATGGGATGGATGTCTAAAGGTGAACTGTTTTGGCTAATACATTTCCTGTGTGTTTTTGTGGTGTGTATGTTGAGGCCTTTCAAAGATTTGAAAGATTTGTTGCATTGTGTACATGTATGGGTCGCGTTCGACGTGCCATCACAAGATTGGGTAACGGACTGCATTCACAACAGTTAAATATATTTACAAAAAAGAATAACTTAAAACAAATTTAAAAACATAATAAAATAACTTAGAATGTTCACTGAAAACATAAAAGTCAGTCAAAATATGACGGCTGCTTGTTTTGGTAACAATACGCATGCGTCGTAACGTAGGTGCGTCACAGGATGGTCTTGCAATTGGTCGCTGCAGTGGAAGAGACCTAGCGACGCATGTCGTCGCCAGGACAACCGATGGCGGCCTTAGCAACCGCGTCTTGAAAATATCATACGCGGATTAGAAGGTTTTAAAGACTGAACAGTGACTGTGGTTGGAACAACAATAAAATCCACATGCCCACACATAAAACATAACTTAAAAAACTTTTATATGCAAGTCTGAGCCGTCAGGAAATTATACTGGCTTAAAAATAAATATTTTAAGTGACCTGAGCCTGCTTGTGGTATAGGTATGACAGATCTGAATTTGTATAAATCAATGTTCATTACAGGTACTGTGAATTCATCTGGTTCCGCTGGCAAAATCTGTATTTTATTTAATTCCAAAGTAACTATAAAATACTTATTAAAACAGGACACAAACCAGTATATAGTACAAAAAGAATCATTTTGTAATGAATTTTCTTACATAGTTCCGAATACAAATTTAGATATCATGGCGACGAAGATAAGTACTCAAAAATTAAACTTTGATTTGGAATGGAAGTTACAGCCGTGTGGAGGAATTTTGCACCTTGATAAAACTCCCGTTAATTTAATAAATATTGACCAGCCTTATAATGATACGCTGCATTGTGGCTGGTTGTTGCAGACTGAAACTTCTGACTCTGACCCAATTGAAATCAAACTAGAAGGGAATTTTCAATTGAATTGCGCTGACGAATTCATAAAAGTAAGACGTTTAACAAACGGATATTACAGCAACCAAATAAATATCTTTGATTATTGCAAAGATAAGGTACAAAATTCTCCAGAGATCATTACATTGTCTAATATATTAATTGAATATCATGTCAAGGTTCAAAACTCAAGTAAGATCAAACTTCTCGTCAGGTCCGTTGGGCAGAACTGCGGCGGCAGACTCACAAGTCCTGGAAAGTTTTCATCGCCTAACTTCCCTAAAGACTACGATAGTAATTTAGAGTGTGAATGGGACATAACTTCCTTAGAAAATGGATTCCGAGTATCTCTACAGTTTATCAATAGATTTGTGATCGAGAAATCATCGAATTGCATCAAAGACGCTGTCATCATTTACGATTGGAAAGATGACAATTATATTGAGGTCGCCAGAATATGTGGTCGTGAACTGCCACTAGTGTTCAACTCTACATACAACAGGCTCAAAGTAGTGTTGCGGACTGATAATGAAACCAATTTAGAAGGATTCGAAGCCATTTGGACGAACATCTGTGGTGGGACCTACATCGCCACCACGACTGAACAGTACCTGTACAGTCCTGGATACCCCTTCTATTTTCCATCAAAGACCTGCGTTTACAAGATATCGGCCCAAGAAGGAAAATTACAAATCAAATTTCTGTATTTTGACTTAGAAGGTTATCCAGGAGCGTGTGAAAATGATAACTTGACAATAAGTTCTAGCAATAATCAGTTTTACTTTTTTGAAATATATTGTGGAAACCAAATACCAAAAATAACATCCATGTTCAGTGATGTCGAATTATTATTCAATTCCGATAGTTCTATTCAAGGGCTGGGATTCAAAATGGCTTATTCGCTCTACTCCTGTGGAGGACATATCACACAACCTATTACGATTTCTTCAGGTCCTCATGACAGCTACAATAACAACATAAACTGTACTTGGCTCATCGAAGCTCCAAAGAATAAGAAAATTGCACTCAAAGTGGTTTACTTTCAACTTGAGCAGTCATACGAGTGTGTTAATGACTATCTAGCTGTATACGAAGGACCAACTGCAGACATAGCAAAGCGGCTGGCACTCATTTGTGGTGATATAAAATCTTCTACGGCTATTCTAAGTACTGGAAATGCTATGACTGTAGAATTTGTGACAGACGCAGATTTTCAAATGAAAGGCTTTAAACTAGACGTTGTGTTCACGTATTCAGAGGCTGTTGGATGCGGCGGAGTGATCAAAATTACAACCTCACCTTCCACCTTGTCATCACCGCACATAAATTCACAGCATTCTTACGAGAACTTCCTTGATTGCCACTGGAATATTCTAGCGCCACTAGATCATGTCATCAAAGTCTCCTTTTCGTCTTTCCATATAGCTCCGTGCCGTGACGTCAATCAAACAGCTTTAGGTTTCAACAAGTGTGACTGTGATTTCTTACAAATCAAAGACGGAGTTAACCCAGACAGCTTGGTCATTGGCACATACTGCGGACACACTCTACCTGCAGAAGTGGTATCATCTGGAAATACCATGAGTGTAAGGTTGTCGACGGATGGAGAAATCACCAGTTCAGGATTTACAGCAAAGTTGGTCATTCAGGAATCAGCTTGTGGGCCGACTTTGTTCAACGTGTCTCGTAGGGTGTTGCGAGTAAAAACTCCTGGATATGACACTGGATCAATTGCTCGTGGTATTCACTACCTTTATAACTTTGTTTTATCTTACTCATACCAACTCAACCATATACATTTCAATGATTTTGATGTTCAGTCTGGAACAATTGATGCAGCTTGCGACAAAGATAAGATAGTTATCACCAGTATCTCCCTTCCCATTGGTACATCGGTTGGGAGAGATTATATACAAGGTGGTATTGGATGGTCTACATTGGGCGCATCAGTATTTTCGTATAATAGTTTTTCCAGCAACTCTACGATACCCGATCAATACGTAATATGCGGATCCAAGAAATCTGTCGATCTTTATGTGTATGGCTCGTTTGCTATGAATGTGATTACTACTCCTGACAAAGTGCCCCGTCGCTATAGAGGCATAGACGTAGAAGTGGCAATGGTTAGTTTTTGTGGAAGAAACTTCACGGACCTTTACGCGCGGGTTGCGAATAATTACGACTTAGATTTGAACCAAACCATAGACGACTGTTACAGGCTGATTAGTGTCCCTGAAAACTATACGATATCTATATATTTCAATAAAGTCATTGACTTAATATTATCGGACGCTTATTTAGACATCTATGATGGAAATACAACAGCGTCACCAAAAGTAATGACTTTTTCAAAAGATAATATAGATTACACGATAAATCCCATTTTCTCTACAGGTAAGTACGTTCTATTGCATAATCATGTATCTCGATTGAAGACCACAGTGACTTACGATTTTACCTATATAGCAACAGACAAGGGGCGAGGGTGTGGAGGATATTTTTATGGCGCTGAAGGCACGGTGACGAGTCCTCTGTATCCCGCCGTGTATCGTAAGGCTAACACTTGCGACTGGGAGTTGGAGACGCCTCATCACACGAGAGTATCTTTGTACTTCAAGACGTTTGACCTGGGAAGAGACTGTGAGCACAATTACGTGCAACTGGTGGACAGGGCCGGCGCGGTGCTGTCCAGCTACTGCGAAGAAACCCCCGCTGTCTTCACCAGCGAGGACAATTACGTGAAGGTAGTCTCTGTGACTTCCAGGAATAATGGGGGGATTGGCTGGGTTGCAAAGTTTGTTAGCGTATTGTAATATTTGTGTAGACTCGTCCAAATATCACGTCACGCATTTCTCTTCGAGTAATACATGCGCTGAGTTGCTGCCTATTTGTATCACTGCGTCACATATTCGCAGTCCCCTGTTTATATTAGTGTAGTCTCATTTATTGTGTATATAAGTATATTGCTTTTAATTTGAATGTGTTACCTGTTTGATGCAAATAAATAAATATAATCTAATTTAATCTAATCATTTCGACTTTTTGATAACCTCCCCCCATTTTCCGATCTCTTTTAACATGTATTTCACGGGCCTACTGGAAGAGATCTCTTTTGAGATAAGTAGTGCCTTTGGACAACTTTTTGTTTATGTATTCTCTGTATATATTGTCCGTGTACATAAATTGGTAAATAAATAAATGTACTGTAAAGTTTGGCATGATCCCCCCTTTCCCTATCGCTTTGACATAATTATTATTCGTTTGAGCCATTGCCACAAGAAATTAATTTTAATCTATTGTAATAAGTATATAGAATAAGTACAATGTTAAAAAGTGTCAGGGTTGCTACACACTTAAGCATTAATCGGCACAGCCGGGCGGTAAAATCGAATATAAGTATGTAGTATATGAATATTCAGGAAAAAGCCGATATAATTGCTGCGGGTCGGCTTTGTTGTTCGACAAATATGCCGGACAATGTCGGCCCGCTTATGTGTGTAGAAACCCATAGACAGAAATTGTATGACAATTTAGATAAATGAAACTTACTATGAACCTTGTTTTAATGTCTATTCCATGTTAAGTAAAGAATACACTACAACTGTGAATATTTCAAGCGTCTGAGTAAAAAAACGGCAAAAAAAAACACGTTTCATTCATACTTTATGAAAATTTGTTTTCGGTCTGGTTAGGATATTGCAGGATTATCCGAAAAATAAAGATGATTCCGTGCTTCGGAAGGCACGTTAAGCTGTTGGTCCCAAACGCCATCTAGCGTTTGTACCTATCCTAGGACTGGTTCTGGTCTACCCTTTGGGTTGCATAGGTCAGACGGCAGTCGCTCTGTGTAAAAACCAGTAACCTCGTCGAATCACCTAGGGTAGGGAGCGGAGCCCGGGATCTGAAGCGTTACCGCTGAGGATGCAACCGGGAATACGCTCGAAGGTGATGATGACAAATATTTTTATTGTTTTCATAAGAACTATTATTTGAGTTTTCATTAAATAAAAATTAAGTACAGTATTTATCTCACATGTGTATACAATACAATGTTTTTAAATACGTAAGTACATAATCTATTTACATCAACCTTAAATGGACAGATAAACACCTTAGGTTAAATTGTTTACTCTCTTTATCACTTATTTTAATTAAAAAACTTTCACACTTACAGTTCGAAGGTGACATGCCAAGCCAATGATTATTTTTGAATTATATTTATTTTTTTATATAAATTAATCATCCGATATTAGTTGTCGAATGAAATCGTAAAAAATATTTAAGTACTTTGTAAAAATAAAGAGATACATAACGACAAATTACAGTGATTCAGTTTAGCCACAAAGTTGTTCATGTAGATATTATAGGAATTAATTCATACAGAATGACTTTTTAACCACCACTTTCTTTAAAGAAATATTAAAAATCTTTAAAAAAATTAGTCCTACCATACTAAAATACACATACGAAATCCGTTTGGCTGAGCGCCGATTTGTATCAGAAAGAGAATTTTTTTTTTCGTTTTTCTTTAATTGTTTTTATGGCATATGGCCTGAACTTGCTCCAAAAATTTGGCTGGTGGTTGAAAAGTCACCTGTATTATAACTCTTTGATTACTTTTGGACATCCTTTGTACATCCGACACTTTTTTTACTTTTTCCCTTGGTAATTTTACACGATTGCCCCCAAAAGGAGTGTAATGTTCTCACGGTTCAGGTACCTATGTATGTAAGTAAGTAAATTCTTCATTGTATATAAAAACATACAAAAAAAAAACAAGTAATTATTAAAAACAAACGAATCAAACAAAATTAAGACGAATCTAACGACACCTCTCAAGCTACTTTCCATCAAGCCGTTCAGCCTATGCTGCTATCCTTTTCAAGCGTCATTTGCTAGAGCGAGAGAGAGCGACGGAACGCTTCAGCACCGGCCGTGCTGCAGCGTTCTCTCTCGCTCTAGCAAATTACTGTTCTGAGCGACAGAAAAGAATAGCAGCATAGGAAAGTACTGTTCCGTGCTGGCTGATAGATGAGATCCAACCCGAGCGGTTTCGCACTACGTCCGATTCGAATCCGTGAAGTAGTGCGAAACCGCTCTTTTGTGATGTATGAGAGCGGTTTCACACTATTTTCACGGATTCGGATCGGACGTAGTGCGAAACCGCTCTTAGGCTGCAGAGCGTGCCAAGAAATTTACATACATAATACCCTCGTTCTGGCGTCGACGGGTAAAAATGCAAGAACAATTACAAAGGCGGACTTATTCCTGCCAGGGATCTCTTCCCGCCAACCCTAAAACCTAATTTTTATTATAGGAAATAGAGGTAGTTCAGTATCATGGACTGACCTAGCCACAGCCTATATAGCTTCATTTAAAAAGTCACCTAAAATTTAAAAAGTCGCAAATACTTACTCGTACGTAGTAAGGTCATTATACTCGCACATTGTTAGGAAGCGCCGAACGCAATATTCTCGTGTTTATAGTTATCATAAAACAGTAATTTTGCTCATAATCATGTTGTTATCAAGAGCTGATATTAGGGTTCTTGTAGGGTATAAACATCAGTTGAAAGTTGAAATATATGTTTGTTCTGCGGTGTTAACTATGTTGAATGATTAGCGATGACCCCAGGCTTTGCAGGCTAGTAAATTTTGACGCCAGCAGCGCGATTCTAACGGATGACCGTTCATTTTTGCCAAAAGTGGCCGTTTTTCGCAAAAATTCAATCTAAAGCTTATCGTTCTCACTTCAAACTGTAAACAGTGGTTCATAAAATAGTTTGAAGGGTTATCTAGGTTTTAGTACTACTGGTATTTATTCTGTGGTTTTAGTAGCTTAAATTTTAAATGATAGGTATCTCCGTTTCCTTACAAATATTTTTTTTCAAATGATAGACAGATAAAACATTTTTTTTTTAAACTTTTTATTTAGTACTCAACTCACGACGAATCAATCGAGCCCAAACTCGGCGGGGTTATGTTGTTTTATCACAGAAATGCCGTGGCTACCTTCCGACTTCATCATGAGATCAGGTCATTTGGTACAATAATATTGCATTGTCATTATTTGTCACCCAACTTACATACCGAAGTATGTGAAGTATCAGCTCAATCGAATAATAGGAAGTGGGTCTAATTCAGCTTGCAAGATTTAATTACGGACACAGACAACGGGACAAGGTAAACTAAACACTTGTAAAACTAACGCTTATCTCCTTTATCTCATTACCCCACCCTCCAGACAATAATTCCAGAATTTGGACCACTTACAACGAAATAAAAAGCAAAAAAACCTGAACTTGATATTTTACCACAGAATACATAAGAGTCAATACATATAGTTACAATAGTTTTAAGCTTCGATCATATATTCTATAGATGCACAGTTGGCGCCTAAAAAATGGCACCGGAAAAACAAGGCATAAAAAAGGATTATGCCTTGTTTCGCTCGGTAGCCGCGCGCGTGACGTTACGTCAAAAATGCCAAAGTGCATGGTGAAAATATGGATTTATTTCCACGCTTATCCTGATTACTTAAGGTTTAAATTAGATTGAAAGAAACTGTATGACACTTTAGAACTTTTTTTGCAATACTTGAAATGGTTACATCTACCTATGTACGTATTGACACGGGGACAATGTTTTGTTTGATTTTGCAAGGAAATGTGCATCTGTAGAATATATGATCGAAGGTTTTAAGTCTAAAATGCTACAACACTTGTCTGTCTTAAAAATAGTGTTACGTAAGAAATTAAACAAAATAAATGTAACTACTTAGAACAAGCCAACACCGGCTCCAATCATGTTGGCTCAGATTAACTTAATCTAAGCATGTTGGATTCTAGAGTCTGGGAAAATCAGGCATAAAAAAAAGTCTAGAAATGCTAGAACACTTTGAGTTGTAATATTGTGACCTCAGAACAGAAAAAACTAATTGTGACACTTTGAATTATAATGTTTGTAATGAGATAATTAAGAATACCTACCTCAACCTTACAAAATAAGAATGATCCTTTTTAGGGTTCCGTACCCGAAGGGTGCAAACTGGACCCTATTACTGAGACTCCGCTGTCTGTTCGTCTGTCCGTCTGTCATAGGGCTCTATCTCTTGAACCGTAATAGCTAGACACCTGAAATTTTCACCGATTATGTATATTATACTGTGGCCGCTATAACAACAAATACTAAAAATTAAAAAAGTTGAAAGTTAAAGGGTGTCGTCATACAAAAAAACGTGTTTTTTCAGCGTTTATCACTCGATCTGTCACAGGGCTTTATCTATTGAACCGTAATAGCTAGACATTAAAAATTTTCACCGATTATGTATTACTATGGCCACTATAACAACAATTACTAAAAATAAAATAAAGTTAATAATTAAAGGGGGTCGTCATACAAGAAACGTGTTTCTTCAGCGTTTTAAAACATTGTACGGTGGTACCGAACCCTTCATGTACGAGTCCGACTCGTGTCTGACGAGAATTTGTAATTTTATAATTTTCTATTTACGGTAGCGACTTTGTTTAGTGGTATAAGTATGCTGTTTATGCACGGAGCAAAAACAATTTGCTCCGTGTGGTGTGTGTATGCTATTAATTGGTATACATATAAAACTTTATGTATATGTTCATTCTTAATCTAATACTATATATGTAAAACTGTAAGCGTACATTTTTAAAATAAATATAAATAAATAAATAAACCCGACTTTCTAAAATTCTGTCCCGAATTTCAGTCTTCCAATCTGGCAACCCTACTGCGGAAACAAAAACCTGCTAAATAATAAAATCCACTGGTGTTGGACGTGACTTATCAATACGTGTATTCTTTATTTATGTCAGTTGTATCAACCTTGACATTTTTGAACGTATATTGAAGTAGGTAATATTGCGTCACATATACTCGTATGCGATCAGGTCGATGGTCCGGAACGGGACTAGTCAAAATCTATTGCACCAAAACATTATGATCATCATCCGAGCGTATTCCCAGTTGCATCGTCAGCGGTAACGCTTCCAGGGCCGGATTTAGGGGAGGGCAACCGGGGCTACTGCCCCGGGCCTCCACAAAAGAGGAGCCCCCACAATAGTTAGTTAAAATCTTTATTGCACCAAAACATAATGATACAGAGTACAGGTCGTGCCTTTTAGAAACTTTTAGATCTTTTTAAAAGAACTTTTAGATCGCTCTGAAGTTGCCTCACTCAGGTTACAAACAGGGACAGAATATTTACCACAATAATATTTTTTTCAGAATGATTGCAAGAATGTAGATATGATATATTTACACAATAGTTATTACTTCTGTGATACACAATAAACAAAAATAAAGCAAATTCTATCTGCTATGGGTATTTTACTACTGCGACGCGAATCGCCTCAACTTCAGAGCGATCTAGAAGTTTGGCGCGACCTGTGATAGATTAAAGAAAACAGATGATAAAAGGCCTTCAGAAGAAGAAAGAATCAGACTAGTAAAAAACTTTTCCTTTGATATAGCCACGCTATGCATAATGCATTGCCCAGCCACAATGGCTAATATGGCCCTGAACGCTTCAGAGCCCGGGGTCCATTACCTAACCTAGGTGATTTGACGAGGTTACTGGTTTTACACAGAGCGACCTCCGCAACCCAAAGGGTAGACCAGAACCAATTCTAGGATAGGTTTAAACAAACGCTAGATGGCGTTCAAGACTTTACGTTGTTGAAGTTTACGTGTCTTCCGAAACACTGAATCATCTTTTTTTTGGGATAATCAGGTGATTCGAGCACCAGACTGGAAACAACTTTTCACTTTCATAAATTATGCTTCCCAGAGGAATTTGAACCCACGTCCTCCAGATCACAAAGCAAATGCCTTGACCAGTGGGACACGGAGGCAGTGCCACAGAATACAGTAAGAGTAACATACAAAGAACGGAATCTTATAAGGTACGCGCAATATGCGTCCCCGTTCTCCGTCCTCTCACCTCTCATCCGTTCTCGTCTTGTCGAGGGGCGTGAGTGGGCGAACACACACTGCAAAGCGGCACAAGAACGGGGGAGAGGTGCGGGGACGGGGTACCTTAGAAGATTCCGTTCTGTATGTTACTCTTACTGTCTTCTGTGGCAGTGACCAGAACATTATGATACAGAACAATATAAAATATAAAACCGTAAATCAGATGGCAAAAGGCAGCCTTATCGCAACTGCAATCTCTTCACGGCAACCACGGTAGGTACTTGGAGATGTTTGACAAAAACGGTGAGGCGCAAAGTTAAAAAAAAAATACAGATTTCAAGCTCCACGCAACTATCAGAGTACATTAAAAATAAAATAAAGTGATAAGATAATTCTACCTCTAGGTACCAAATTAAAAATTTTAACCGATATAATTCAAGTGCTATAATTCAAGTTGGGGCGAAAACACATTGTTTGTATACAAAGTGGAAGGGACATACCCGTAATAAATCAAACCACGGGCTATACTAGAGCACTAAAGTATAATGAAATTAAAATAACAGTAAAAAAACCAAAAAAAAATCGACATTCCCATACAAATCACCCGGGCGGCCACACACTTTTGTATGGAAAATTTTGTTTTTTGGCTGTTATTTTAATTTCATTATACTATTATGGTCTAGTATAGACTGTGGTTTGATTTATTACGGATACGGACATGTCCCTTCCACGTTGTATATGTATGTATGTTTGTACCGCGATAACTGCCGAACCGATGGTCCTATTTTGATGAAATTTGGTAGGCATGTAGGAAATATCAATCGAATTTTCAAGTTCGTTGGGCATCAAAATCGGTTCAGTAGTTTTTGAAATATTAATAAAAATGTCCGCGATTATGTAGCAAACGAAATCATAGCGCGTTCTAACTTTGAATAGCGCCATATATATCTAGGTGTTACTTAGGGAATTATAATCGCGAGGTCTAAGTTCGCGGCAAACTACTAGTAAGTACACGAAGCAAACGAGATCTTTAAATCGAGTGGGGGGCGAAAACACATTATTTGTATGTATGTGTATGTATGTATGTTTGTACCGCGATAACTGCCGAACAGATTGTCCGAATTTGATAAAATTTGGGGGGAATGTAGGAAATATCAATAGAATTTTCAAGTTCGATGGGCATCAAAATCGGTTTAGAAGTTTTAGAAATATCCGCGATTATGTAGCAAACGAAAGCATAGCGCGTTTATAACTTTGAATAGCACCATCTAGATGTTACTTAGGGAACTATAATCGCGAGGTCTAAGTTCGCGGCAAACTACTAGTAAGTACACGAAGCAAACGAGATCTTTAAATCGAGTGGGGGGCGAAAACACATTATTTGTATGTATGTGTATGTATGTATGTTTGTACCGCGATAACTGCCGAACAGATTGTCCGAATTTGATAAAATTTGGGGGGAATGTAGGAAATATCAATAGAATTTTCAAGTTCGATGGGCATCAAAATCGGTTTAGAAGTTTTAGAAATATCCGCGATTATGTAGCAAACGAAAGCATAGCGCGTTTATAACTTTGAATAGCACCATCTAGATGTTACTTAGGGAACTATAATCGCGAGGTCTAAGTTCGAACTTAGACCTCGCGATTATTATTTGCGTTTTTATTGATATTTCAAAAACTACTACACCGATTATGATGCACAACGAGCTTGAAAATTCTATTAATATTTCCTACATGTCTACCAAATTTCATCAAAATCGGACCATCGGTTCGGCAGTTATCGCGGAACAAACATACATACATACAAACAATGTGTTTTCGCCCCAACTTGAATTATAGCCGTCGCTCGCTTCGCTTGCTCAGTCAATAACTATCCATATACACTTTATGATACAGAGACCACTAGACAGCCTCAGGAGAGCGTATGCGCAGGTATGCGCTATATTATAGACTGCCTCAACGCGGCTGAACTACGAACCACTCCCATCGTTGGGAACCTCCGCAGCCCACATCTTTCGTCCGATCATCTAACAAATAGCCCAATTCAATATTCAGATACCAATTTTTCGGAATTTTGTTTAGGGCGCCCGAGAAAAAGTCATTCTAGTTTTTGGCCGGCAAATTGGAAAAAATTGTTTTTTTTCGATATTTTCAAATTTTTTCTAAACAATTGCCCCATCTTGAATTATAGCCGTAAACTCTCCGTACTTTTATTTTTAAATTTAGGCCTTATACCTAACGGGGCAATCCCTTCGGGTCTTGTGGCCTACCTACGGCCATAAGACCCGAAGCGTGGCCTTTTTCGTAACATTCAAGAGTTTCAAGAAACTAGATTAACAATGCTATTTCAATAGCATCTAAAATCGTTTATGGAAATATGTGGTACCATTTTTTTTTCACTGATTACCTGTTAGACAAAGAAATCGATGTACATTGTTCTATTGTAATGAGTCGAATTAGACAAATTGAGTCTGTTTAGCGATGAAGCTTGCACAACTGATAATTTTCTGTCTAATTTGAAAATTGCTAGGTATGTAATTTGTTTCTCGACAATGTACTATCAAAGTAGATGATGTATCCGTCTGTACAAGATAATTAATACAATAAGGAGGCGACTAAAGGAGGGTTGACGTCGGGCGGCGGCCGGTTGTAAAACTTTTCACATATATAAGGTAACAAGTTCGTACGCTGCTGACATGGTGTACCTACACAGAGGTGGATTAAATGCCGAGAGCCGCCCTAGGCAAGCACCTTATGGGCGCTCCTGTAGCGGCCATGTTATAAAAATGAAAAGTTAAATATTCAAACAATAGTTAGAATAAGTACTTAGACGACATATTTTTCTAGTTATTTTCGTAAAAAACTACTTACACAACCGAGTTTAATAAATTTTCTATGGGGCAACCTGGAAAGTATACACTTTCAAACAAAAAAAAGAATTTTATAAATCAGTCCAGGCGTCTTCGAGTAATCGGGGAACATAAAAAAAAAACAGTGACCGGTCTGTTATCACTCACTCCCGGTGGAAAATTGATTGAAAATTTCAAAGGGACAGAAGTGAAAACTTGAACAAGGTGTCGGTTACGGTAACGTTGTCGCGAGTTCAATGGTTTTTTCCCCATCTCAAAAAATGCCCAAAGCTCCTAAAAAAAATTTAAATTATCAGAAGTAAAAATTATTTTATTTATTTTAAAGAAATAAAAGGTTTCGACAAATTGATAATCTCCTCCTTAAAGTCAGTTGGTTTCCGGCAGAATAGAATAGGACCACCCCAAGTCTTCCCGTGGATGTCGTAGAACTCGTAGAAGGCAACTTAGGAAACACAAGCTGAACAAAGCTCATAAACATCAATGAGACCTCTCCAACCGTCTGGCCAGCGTGGAGCGTGTAGGCCGAATCCTCTGACTGCTCTGGTAATATATGGCTCTGGTAGTACAGAGAGGGTCATGCTCTTATATTGCAGTGGATACTAATAAAGACCTGGATGATGATGATGAAAACGACATCATTATGTCGTATGGCATGTTACTGCATGAATCCTAAATACTCAATGGCAGGTTTTTTAGCCAGTCCACGGCTGCCGGGGTTAAACTATGGAGTTCGCTAAGTCCTCCAGGGAAACGGTATAGCGGAGATTCTTCAGCGATATGTTGTAGGGTTTGGTCATTAGCGCCACGGTTGCATTCTGGAGGTATTTTAGAATCCAACTTGTGGAGATGGTAGTTAGATCGGCCATATACAGTTCTGAACCGGTTTCGTTTAAGGCCGTACCTAAATTTTCTGGGGTCCAGTGCTGCCCCCATTTAAAATAAATCATTTCAAAGAAAACGGAGACATCATTTAGGTACGGCCTTAACCCATACCGCACTCTGCACGTCAAAACATGACGACCTAGTGGCATAGTGGTCATGATCCCCGGTCAGGTCAAGTTGGAAAATGATCTTTTTCAGATTGACTTGAAATCGAACCACGGGCTATACTGGATCACTAAACTATAATAAAATTAAAATACCAGCCAAAAAACAAAAAAAAATGATATTCCCATACAAATCGCCCGGGCGGCTACACACTTTTGTATGAAAATGCCGATTTTTTTAAACATTTTTTGGCTGTAATTTTATTTATAGACCATTATAGTACAATTTTCATTATACTATAATGGTCTAGTATAGTCCGTGGTTCGATTTATTACGGGTATGTCCCTTCCACGTTGTATATGGATTTGTTATAAAATATAGAATCGGTGAGTTGGTAGGTATCCAATAACACAAGTCTCGAACGTACTTTGGGGCTAGATCAATATGTGTAATTTGTCAAAAAAAAATGAATAACACATAGAAACTCATCACTTACGAGTACACGTAAGGCCCGACGTCCTCGACTCTCAGCCTCTCGTCCAGGCCGTCTTTCACTCGCTGCCAGTTGGTGTAGTTGAAGAGGTGGACTTTCATCAGCGGCTGCACGTTCGGCCGCCTCCATATAGAAAACGCGAGTGAGTTGTTTCTGATCACCATGTTCTGGAAAGAATGAATAAATGAAAAACTCTTTATTGCACCTAAAAAAATTAACAAAATACAAATTGTAAATATAAATACATAGGTACAATGTAAAATACAAAGAATACAATACAATACAAAAGTCTTTATTGCACAAAACAATGTCTATAATACAAGGTACAAGAGGCGGCGTTTATCATCTTTACAATTTGTGGAAAGTATTTTTTACCCGGGTTATCGGCCTTTAGTCGCATGTGCATGTGTAAACTGTAGTAACCAGGTTCAAAGATTCAGTTGATATTATTTTTATAGTATTATGATAATTATGATAGATAAGCCGTGTGGTTCCCGGCAGAGTAGAATAGGACCACTCCGAGTCTTCCCGTGGATGTCGTAGAAGGCGACTGAGGAAACACAAGCTAAACAAAGCTTATAAACATCAGTGAGACCTCTCCAACCCGACTGGCCAGCGTGGAGAGTGTAGGCCAAATCCTCTGACTGCTCTGGCTAATATACGGCTCTGGTAGTACAAAGAGGAATCTGATCCCCTGATAGAATTCCCTGATCTGCTTCGGGGAGCTCGGGGCAGTCAACAAGCTACGTAGGTATCTGCCTTTAGGCAGCTTGAACTCTTGAAGTTGACAACATTGTTGGCCATTTACGATAAAACAAAAAAAGAACAGTCTCTAGGTGAGCGGATTTGAGAATGCGGGGCCCCCTTTAGCGCGGGCCCGTAGCAATCGCTACTCTTGCTATTTGGTAAATCCGGCACTGAGTAAGTTTATCAAAAGTTTGATATTTTTTTAAAATAAGAGGGTTAGCCTTTAGTCCGGGTCCCCCCTTTATGGTAGAACTTTTTATGTTGTAATATTATTTTGCATAACAGCGGTTTACAGAAACGTCATTTCGTAAAAATTAGTTTGGCATCTACTGATTAATCATAGATTCAAAACCAATAATTTAAAAAATCAGAATAATCTTATAGGGTAATTTTTATAGCCATAATAATAGTAAATTATTAAGTACATCTTTAAAGCGCCTATCGCAATTAAATAATTTCTGTTTTTCCTAAAGGTTGACTGGTAGAGAATGCATTAGCGTTAAGTTCACCTTTTGTACCATTTTGGTCAATAAAGATTTTAATAAATAATAATCTAAAAGTATAATCATTATATCGCAGAAAGTTCATAGTCAGAATCGCCTTTTGGTATATATTTCATACGTATAGTAATTTCAATGCAGAATCATGGTTTAATATAATTTTCTAAGATAGAATTTTCTTCTGGCATAGTTATTTGGTTGAACGGCAATAGGAGCTAATTTAAGATTAGTTTAACGTAAATTGCCTGTGTTCATTAATAATATTTTTTATGTGTTTAAAATTTAAATAAAACAGTTGATTATAAACGTATGTGGTTTTTTTCTTCGGTGGTCACAGTTCTAACATAACATAACCGAGCAAACTCGAAATGCTTTTTTTTATGTTGACCGACAATAGTATAGATTTCAACGATTATGGTTTTCATTATTACTTACTTATGCTTTTGATTTGCATTGCAGATGAAATTATGCCATCTGCTTAGAAGGTGAAAAGAAATTATACCAAATAAAAGTAACACTAATTAAACATTATTCTAAAACAAATTATGCGAAACGTAATGTATGTAAAAGGTAATTCTACTAAATGAAATTCTGACATCTTAAAAGTATGCTAGTGTACATTCGGACATATAAATATTCGGCCAAACAAATATTATATCAAATATTTTTTATGCGTTTGAAATATTCTACTAAATAAGATTCTGCCAAGTATGTTATGCCAAATGAAATTCGAAGCATCAAGATACCAGATAGATTGAACCCCTTTAGTTCAATAGTGCAATCGCGCTAATCTCAATCTATACGATTCATTTACGTTACGTTTACGATCTTTCAGCTGCAGCTGTGAATTTTTACAACGTGTCAGGGGCATATGTCACTATAGTATAATGAAATTAAAATAACAGACAAAAACAAACAAAAAAAAACAACATACCCATACATATTGCCCGGGCGGCTGCACACTTTTGTATGGAAATGCCGAATTTGGGTTCCATATATCTGGCAGAATCTCGATGCTCCGAATTTAATTTGGCATAACATACTTACTTGGCAGAAACTTATTTGAAAGAACATTTCAAACGCATAAAAAATATTTAATATAATTTTTGTTCGGCGAATATTTATATGTCCGAATGTACAATAGCATACTTTTAAGATGTCACAATTTAATTTAGTACAATTATCTTTTACATAGGTACATTAAGTTTCGCATAATTTCTTTTAGAATAATGTTTAATTAGTGTTAAGTACTTATAATTGGTATAATTTCTTTTGACCTTCTAAGAAAACCATAATCGTTAAAATCTATATAATAAATCTATATAGAGACGAGCGAGCGAAGCGAGCAAAAAATATACTTAGGTTAGGTTATGTTAAAACTGCGACCACCCCACGCCAAGGTAGCCAGCCTTTTCATACTATGATATTTTTTTATACTCGTATTATACGAGTAGCAATAAGCATTATCGTCGTTATGTCCGCTATGAAACAATTGTATTTAATTATATATGCCAGAAAAAAATATCTATTTTAGAAAAGATTCAGCATTGAAATGACTATACGTATGAATTAAATACCAAAAGGCGATTCTAACTATGAACTTTCTGCGATATAATGATTCTATTTTTAGATAAATAAGGCAATAAAATGTATGCTATAAGATTATTATGATTTTTAACATTATTGGTTTTGAATCTATGATTAATCAGTAGATGCCAAACTAATTTTTACGAAATGACGTTTCTGTAAACCGCTGTTATGCAAAATAATATTACAACATAAAAAGTTCTACCATAAAGGGGGGACCCGGACTAAAGGCTAACCCTCTTATTTTTAAAAAATATCAAACTTTTGATAAACTTACTCAGTGCCGGATTAACCATATAGCAAGAGTAGCGATTGCCACGGGCCCGCGCTAAAAGGGGCCCCGCGTTCTCAAATCCGCGTTGTAAACCGCTGTTATGCATAATAATATTATAACTAAAAAGTTCTACTATAAAGGTATCGAGTCTGACCGCCGAATTTGTCTGTTATTTTAATTTCATTATACTATAGTACCTATACATAGTGATCTGGTATAGCCCGTGGTTCGATTTATTACGCATATGTCCTTTCCACGTATAGGCAGGAGTAGATAAAAGTGGTACTTACTGATAATATCGCATCGTTGATGGCATTTGTAAAGCAAAAGAATATTGTTCCGATGAGACTCAACACGAAGATGGCCGACAACAGCGTCACCACTGGAACAAAGAGGATTATTTTATTTATTATCATAATTTTAAAGGAATTGCCCATAACATCGATCTATAATTACCACGCTGGGTTCGTTGGCCAGTACGCATTTCTACCGCTTTCGCAAGTTAAGCAACCCCGAACGTGGACCGCACTTGGATGGATGACCACAAGTGGCATTAGGATGATAGATGGAGTCCAGTGCTGCCCCCATTTGAAATAAATGAGCTCCGGCTCTCTCACTCACCGAACGAAGCATAGAAGCGGTGAAGCTACTACTCAGACGTCGTTTTTCTGTGAGAGTGTGGTACTTCGCTGGACGAGCCGGCCCATTCATGCTACTAGCAAAACTGACTTTTGCCGGTAGCGTGGCTCTACCACAACAGTTTGGTAACGTCAGAAGCCTTCAGGCAGCTCGATAAATCTGACAGCAATGTTGGCTATTAACACATTCGTTAAAAGAGGTACCAGGTGTCGAGGCGAGGATTCGCCGTTGTATGGTAATTGTTATTTAGGGTTTTATACCTTAAAAACGCTAATGACCCTGATAGTATTTAGAACGATCTTAAATATTATCAATATTAATGAAATACTGACTTCGAAATAAAAACACAGAAAAGTTCAGGACTAACTCAAATACAACATAAATATAACATTATATGTTTCAAGACACGATTGTTTAAAATTTCTCCATATATATATAATAGGAATATTATGAATTGCACATCAAGAAAATAATCACACCATCAATTTAATCTCATCATTTATATGTATACTTTTTTACATCAAATAAATCAACAATCTCATCATACATAGGCATACATGCCTGCACATCAAATTTACTAGGTTGCAAAGCTATAGGTTAGGTTAGAACTGCAACCAACTGTTGTGGTGTGATTATTAGAAAGTTCTATCCATTTTACTACGCCACAAATATAAATTGCAGTTTGTAACAACCGGCTAACCTACTTAATAAAATTCTATTTTTTTTTCTGCTTACTTAACTTAATTAGTTAAACCGAACCTAGAAGACCTAGGTACTATAGTCTAGGACAAAACTTAGAATACCTATATTTCCTAAGAAGCAAATGATTTATTATTTTAGACTTTTTAAAACCTATTATACTATAATTTTTATCTAGAACTTAACTAAAAATAACGATCTGGATACTAACAAACCTATTATTTTAAAATCTTGTTATCTGTATCATCTGTATCATCCTGAACATGGCTGTGACTGATTAGTGTATTGGCTGTAATTATCTAATGGAGGACCCAAGTTGTTTAGAATAGTAACCTAAATTCAGCTGTAACACGTTTGATTTATCTACTTATTATATATTTTTAAATTAACTTAATTTTATTTGGTTTAAGATTATTTACTGACAAACTAATATGAACACCCTAAAATTATATTTAGTAAATTTATTGTTTATTTGTGTTTGAGATTGGTAGTTGATGATATAAATCCTAGTATAAAATTTGAGAAACCTATTGTTATATTAGTTTTTAGAGTTCCTAGTGTTTGATGTTTGATAGAAGTCCTAAGAAAGTTGATAGCGTAATTGACTTTAGGTTTCAGTATTGAATAAAGGAAAAATGTAGTTTAAATTCTTGGAGTAAATAGTTTATTTAATATGGTTGATTTTTAGTAATTACTGAATAGTGTTTATTTTATTATGTATTAAATAATAAAAGTATTATAGAGATTTATATAATCAAAATTTGCATTATATTTTAAGTTTGTTTCTTAGTTAGATTTGACCTGAAGTATGTTTCGCCTTATAAATATGTAGATATATCTATGTATATAGAAATATATATATATATATATATATATAATGATTTAGAAGCTCAGTATTGTTTTTATATGGCTAAAAGAGGCAGCTCCGCCAGCCGCTACCTCAGTAGGATTCATCCAAATGACTGGGGCATCCTCCCTGCCTTGGGACAGCAAATATAGTGCTCAGATATTTGTTATACAAATATATTTAAGTTTAATGAGCCTTTACTGGCTAGAGACATAGAAGAGGACGCAAGTAAATTCTTGCCAAGCGATATCAACCGCTTCAGAACCTGTAATTTTTACATAGTTCCGGACTGAGCTATGATTTTAATCATTACTTCAAATCGGTTGGTATCTTAAATACTTTAAGAGTATACTACTCAACAATATAAGTAGTCTGTCTTGTCAGTAGTAGTAGTAGTAGTAGTAGGTCAAATCATACAACGTACCTACGATCCGCTACTATTGATGTGTTAGATTTAAACACTATTTACCTAATTTAGTACTTCATTCAATTTCTATTCAATATTCAAATAAATAGAAATTATTATAGTTTGTAAAATATTCGAATTGATCGCAAAATGTATTTTAGTTTGACGAATGGTAAATGTAGTATTTATAGAACCTTAGGCTTTATAAATAAGTATAATTAGAAGGTATTCCAGATTATAAATAAATATTACAGAGTAGAATTTTGTCAATACGATTCAATTCAATAAATAAATAGACCAATAATTTAGCTTCCAAAGAAACCAAATATTAGCAACCAATATTTTCTTTATTAGAAGTATTACCTTCTAAGTATTTTGTATGTAGAATTTATCAGTTCCACATGCCTTTTCCATGTATGAAAGAACTGTTTAATATCATTGATATTAAAATAAATATAGTAGATGATCAAAGCAAGATATATAATCTGCTATTTTTACAATAGTTAAATAGGTAAATGGTTAAGTATACTTTTCTAAAACCATAGATTAGTCTCCGAAGAAACTAAAAATATAAATATATTGTTTCGAACAACTAAGTTCCTCTGAAGAAATAGTATCAATTCAACATGAATTTTCCATGTTTGAAAGATCAAATTATAATAGGTAGGGCACTCTTATTCAGAATGGTAAGTTATAAGTCGTAAGACTTAGTTCATTCAGCGGACATAGATCAAACATGTCATGGATTTGCCTTGATTCCAAAGCAGTTCGGATAATTCCAAAATTGTTGGTTTTCTCATATAAATCCTTTAACCAAGGACACATTCCAAACATGATTTCTACATGTGCTAAGGAACGTATTGATGAAATAAATCTAGATTTTTCCTGAACAGGTCTGCATCTCCACAAACGAAGTATGGCCTTATTCTCGTAAATCAACATTGAGATAAAAAGCCAGGGCTTGCTTTGCATCACCCAATATGTGAGACTACATTTCCCATCCAGTCAAATCCAAATAAATGATAAAATAATTCAGACTTTTCCAACTTGATTTGCACCATCACAAACGAAGAATATGGCCTTTCTCTTGTGCTTTTGCATAAAGATAATTAGCCAGGGCTTGCTTTGCATCACCCAATAATTATAACAGTACATTTCTCATCCAGATAAGTCCAAACCAATAATTGATGAAGTAATTCAGATTTATCCGAATTCATGTCTCAGCATTCCCAAGACAAATCAAATTGTTCCACTGAACAAACTAGAAATATTTCATAGTTTATGAACATAAGTTGGTTAAAATTGTTTAACAATAATTGAAGTTTCGTTCTATTGAACAAACCAATCATATTTCATAGTTAATGAAGATATTTTTGTTAAAGTTATTTTACACTAACTGTTGGCATAGTTAATGTAATTCCTAGTCTAACCTAACGGTCCCTATCTTCCCTAAAGCTAAAGCTACTTGTGTAAAAGACTACCCCATTCCCACTAAATGTGTGTGTGTGTGTTGGAATTGATTCCGGTGTAAGAATCAATTCTAGTGTACCTAGGTATCTAACAGACTCCGGTGTAAGAGAAAGTTCCCTAAAGCTAAAGCTAAAAGTTTTGAGAGAGTTTCTCTCGCCCTGAGCTATAATTTACCTGCCTACAAATCCTAATTTGAGAATCCTACTCTGGTGTGTGGTGGAATTAGAACTAAACTGTCCTTTTTCCCCTAGCTGCTAACGACTTCGCGGAGTGGCCTGGGTCAGCCGACCTACCTATCGCCCGTCGGTTCCAATCTACAACTCCATAGGGAAGGGGGAGTCTAGACTGGTCTAATACTAACCAAGCTAATTGGATAATTCTAGCAACTAATTCTTGCAGCACTAAAACGGATTCACAACCCATCGACTTTCGGATCGTCGTCTAATTAGGACTGCCAGTTCAGATTGCTAGAACCAGTAGCTAACACAGAATTGTTTTTGAAACAAACCAATCCTGCCAGACCCACTACAAATCTGGAAATTTTACCTAGAATTTCTATTTCTTTAGAGAGCCCTCAGGTTAGCGAGACCAAAGGAAATAGAAATTAACGATGAGTTTGACCATTAAACCCCATAGAGAAACAAAATTCAAAATATTAAAATTCAAATATTATTTACACCAAAATCGACGAAATTGAACGACATAGAATCTCTGAAAATTCACTGCCGAGCACCTCACCTCTTGAAATCAAAACGATTGGCACTGATTTTAAACCAAAACTATTAATTAAACTTATTAAAATTTACTAGGGACAAACTAAATTATTTATTAATAACAAAAATTCAAACAATCTAAGATTTTAATTTCGGAATACATTTTACCATTATATTCCTAATTAAAACCAATCAAGGGCACCGCGAGAAAGATAAAGCGACCTATTTTGTCAAACTCTCGTTTCCCCACACTTTTCTTCAGGACTTCTTCTTTTCTTGAGTTAAAAATATTACGTTGTTTCCGAAGTCTTCAGACGTCCGCGCACCTTGACGATCCAGAATGAATCACCCCACACCTCTCCCGAAATTTACTTTAATAGGAACTCGAACATTCGTCACACGAAGTGTAGGCGAATCCATTGCAAAGCTGCGACTTGGGTGGAGCAACAATAGGGTATATTCATGTTAATTTTTTATTTTTTTAAACGATTCTATAAGTTATTATATAACCGGAAAAAAATATAACACTTACAGAATATTATTAAATAAGCTTAAAAAAATAATTAAAATTACTATTATTTTTGGACGACTTTAAACGCTGCCATTTTGCGCTTTTTTCTGTGACGTCACCGTGCATTGTCAATGTCATAGAAACACTTATATGTCAGTGTCAGTCAAGTGCAAATTACAAATTCAAAATATTATCAACAAAACAACGAAGTTTTGGATTCACAGTTTTATTTTATAAGTAATACTATCTAATTTGTGATTATAAGTGAGTGATTAAAGCTTTTAATATCAATTCATTACAAATGGAAGGGCGCACAAAATCTTATTACAAATATTGTATGGTTCCTATGTGCAAAAATAACATCGTAACTGCACCTGACAAAATATATTTTCATATGCCCAAATATGCAAATGTAAGGAATTATTCCGCGTATTAGGGTTCGCTGTTTTACAAAACCGAGCTGTAATGCCAAATAGCTAGAGGTTTAGTAAATTAGCTGATTATACCATTCAACTGCAACTGTACATACCTAATGTGAACAAAAAATACATATTGTGAGCAAAATGAGTAGTGTCATCCTTTGCAAAACTACACAGTAGTATTGTAAGTACCTATTTCAATTATTTATAATTTAATAGGTAGTAGACTAGCTGCCTGCTACTATAAGCTATAAGATAATGTACTACCTACCGTAATTAATTAAACAAATTTATATTATTTAAGAAAAAAAAATACCCAAAATTCTCCAAAAGATTTATTTTTTTTCTCTAAAATTTCCCATTTTTCCCAGAATTGCGAAAAAAATACCCAATCTGGTAACACTGCAAATTACAAATGACTTATTGACAGTGACAGATAGTCTTCTTCTTTTTAATTTGTGATTGACAGCACAGACTATTTAGAAAATTAAGTTTGACAGTGTTTCGTGACGTCACGTGGCGTTTCGGAAATTTGCGAGGGAATTTTAAAAATACAGCTTTTAAATAATTAATTTCTCAATGGAAACACGTTAAATTGAAAAGATATATATATGGGTATTTTTCTTTAGCAATGAAGTATACACATCATTTTTTTTGTTCGTTTCTGAATCACATGCATATTGTCTATTTATAATGCCGATTTTTATATTTTATTTTATTAGTATTTTTTATATAAATAGACAAATCAAAACTGACTATGTCAATATTATACTGAGATAAAAGCCTTTAGGTTTATTTCCACTTTATATATATTATATAAATAGGGAAATACTAAAAATAAATACATAAAACAAAGATATTTACCCATTATTTTGACAAAACAATGATATATTAAAATATACTTACATAATAGTTTATTGTGTAGTATGTAAATATAGGAATTAAAGAGTTTATATATAATATCATATATAACCCTTTATATCATATACTTTTATACATATTTTGTATGCAAATATTTTATAATTTACTCGTCTTAGTTTATCCAATATTTTATAATAAATTTTAAACCCCATTATCCTTTATTTTCTGCTATTTCCGCAAGATAAACTTGTTTACTTTGCATTAAGTACAAACTTTTGTACTAAAATCTTTCGATTATAATACAACAAATGTTACAATAATAAAATATTTATCTTTATTCTATTTCTCTAAGCAGAAATACTGTCTTCTACTCCATATCAGGGCGCCACCCTTAAATGCCCCTAAAATACTGCCCTAGCTAAGTCCCAGTGATAAGGAACTGTGACCTACATTTCTCGTGCGCCAGAGTTCGGCTTACGTTTTTCAACCCAACGATCCGACAGAGCCCTGTCCATTTTCTTTTAACTAATGAAGTAAAATGTCAACCTTGTACGTAATATTTATGTAATAGATTTATATAAGACCATACAAGGTGTTATATGAAAATAAATAGAATAATTGATTACAATATAACATAATTTCCGTCTTTTATTTTGACAAAGGAAAAATACTAATAAATTCAGTGTAACCTGACCATTACAAACAAATTTTGTATAAACTTTATATATAGTTCAAAACATAACGAATATTTGTTTTGTTTTGATTTTTCTTTGCTGAGGATCGAACTCAGACAATCTAGTATTTATCTGTGATCTAGATTTAATTAACAGAACATCGTACAAAATTCCTTGTACTTTATTTATTTATTTTAATTTCTCTCTTCATCCTAGCATTCATCATTTCATCAAACATGATCCTTGGGTCCCACGGCCATGGACTCTGTCCATCTCGTCAAAGAAAAAGACGTGATAATGATCTCCTATCATTTTCTATACAGAAAATGAACTTAGTTGATATTGGATATTATTTATGATCTTTTACATACATTATAAATATTGGAATTTAATATAAAATCTAGTGAAATGATATATATAATTATATACAAAGAATAGTCTATAAATAAGTACCCAAATTACTGTGAACGATTATAAATTCTTTTCTCATAGTAATAATTAATTCGAAACCTAGCCTAGTCAGGCGAATTGTTTGTTTGAGTTTTTTTATGTTTCAAACGAAATAAGAGTAGTACTCCGTCTCCATTAAAAACAATATTTACGACTTAGAAAGAGACAGACTAAACGTCATGAAATAGGACGGCGCTACGCCCAATTTTAGCTTAGTTGATAAACACTTCCTGCGAACGATAATACAAAGACTTTTTTGATTCTGATGACGTACAAAGATTCATAGAATCAAATTCCAAGACCTTTTAGTTTCTTTATGTGATTTAAAATATTTGCAAATGAATTTGACGAATGCGAATTTGCGAATCGTCACAAGTTTGTTTAGTAATATTTTCAGTTGAGTATTTTGCTGTGCAATCAGTAATTGTGATTTGCGTTTAAATACTACCCTTATTCGTTCATTAAAACAGTTCTGCAAATACCATTAAACAGTAACTATACTAAATTTGATTTATTTACCTAGTGTACACACCCACAGTACACACACGCATAACTCGCTCTCACATCACACACACTCACGCACACGCACGCACGCACTCACATGCACACACGCACGCACACACACACACTCGCACACACGCGCACACACACACACACACACTTACACACACACTCGCACACATACACACTTTTCGTTTATAATTTAGTTATATCCATACTGTAATTTAGATTTTTTGTTTTATTTGGACTTTTGTTTCTTCGCTAGGTAGATTAAAAAATGAATAGATACGGAAGAACGGGACCTACTGGTACAAGTATTTTATTACTTAAAAGTAGGCTCCAACACCTAATTATTGTAATAGTTACACAATTTACCTAACTAAATTATTTTTTTATTTTTATTTTTTAGTGTGCATAATTAGTGTGCAATTCATAATTTTTGGTGAAACTTTAAAATATTTTGTTCGAATAATAGGAATATACACATATCGATGTATATACATGTTTAATACATGCCTATATAATATATGATGATACTCGTAATCGTTATGCGAAGTTGCCTCCAAATCACCCCAGAATTATACTAAAACGGAAAGTATTCAAGAAATAAAACAAATGAGCCCTTGTAACTTTGGATTATAATTGTGTGGTTATAATGTAGCCATCATGTCTTATTTTTTAAATACGAGTAACGCTTGAATATTCTTTGTAAAAAGAAAAAAACCTCAAATACCAGAAACGCGTAGACCAGCCTTATTGACCCACCGCGATCTTCCTACTTGTCCGTCCATCCGTCTGTCACATCCAATTTGCTAAGAAACTACTTGATCGATTGAGTTAAAATTTGGTACACGTACGTAAGTCAGTGACCCAAAGACGGACGTATTAAGAAAATACGCGAATTTGGACCAGTCCTTATATCAGAAAGAACAAGGCCTAAAATTTTGAAAAAAAAACTTAGAATACATCGTGTTAATTAAAGAACGCAAAACCTCTCAGATGGTATCTCAGCCCATGAAAATGAACGACTTTTGTTCAACAAGGTTTTTGCGTTCTTTACTCAACACTTTTAATAGTTTTTTACCTATATAGGAAAGATGTTGGGTCATCTGCTACGACATGACGACTTTATAAGGACCATCGTGGAAGGAAAGATAGAAGGGAAAAGAGGACCAGGAAGACCGAGGCATAGCTACATGAAACAGATAAAGGAAAAGGTGAACGTCGTGTCGTACAGCGAAGTAAAGCAGCTGGCGGATGAGAGAGACAAATGGAAGAGAATTCCAGAGATATGGGATATAATATTGTTCTAAGGAGACTTCAAACTCCACCGACAAGACCATAGCTTTTAAATATAGATAGATAGATTTCAGAAAAACCTATGAGAAGTACGGAACCTTCGTAATGCAAGTTTAACTCGCACTTGACTAATTAAATTTGTACATAGAGTTTACATAGTAATTACCATGGTTAGAAGACGTACTTGTACGTGTAAAAAAATGACAAAGATGACTTTTTACAGCAATTTGTCGTCATGATACTAACAATGGACGGACCCCGGAAAATTGATGTATGGCCTTAAAGACTTTTCCGCTTTCTGCTTCTTTTTCGTGTAGCATCACAAAATCACAGAACCTTCTAACTGCACAACAAGCCACAACGTCAGTGACCATCAGACGTAGTGGTCCTATTATAAGTTGGACACTACATGGCTTATCGGCATTATAGTATCTCCATTTATTTCATATTTTCATTGAGACTGTCATTCACATAACAAATCATATAACTATATACGAGTTAGTTGCGTAGATCAGCTATCAACGTGACCCGAGATAAGTCCCAGACAGTTTTCTTACGTTGCTATCGATGGGTGAATTTCGTAATTATTGACTGGCCCTTCACACGCGTTTCATATATTTATGTATATTCCACGATTCATTGAAATGTTCTATATATAGGGTCTAACAAAATATACTGATACTATTTTAAGAGTGGATTCAGTCCATGATATTGAACAACTTTCCCTAAGGAACATACTACTCTGTCAAGAAAGTACCGGGAACAGATCAATAATACACAAAATAAATAAATATATAGGGACAAATCACACTGATTAAGCTAGCCCCAAAGTAATTTTTAAACTTGTGTTATGGGATACTAACTTAACGATACTATATTTTATGATAAATACACATATAGATAAACACCCAAGACCCAGGACAATTTGAAAAAGGCCATTTTCTAACTTGCCCTGGCTGGGGATCGAACCCAGAAAAATGAACCCAGAGAAATGTTAATTATTCATCCAAATTTATTTTATCACCTTCAAAGTATGTTCCTACAGAAGCGATACACTTACGCCAATGAATAATCCAATCATCAAAACATTTTTTAAACGCTTTTTCCCGGAGTACAGTTCTCGCCGCGAATTCTCCTTCATGTCTTCTACCGAATGGAAACGGGTGCCACAAAGTGGTAATTTGAGTTTAGGAAAAAGAAAAAAGTCACATGGAGCCATATCTGGTGAACAAGGTGGTTGCTCGATGATATTTGTGGAGTTTTTGGTCAGTTTCGTTCGTTCTTCATTCGTTCACAAATGGTGGCCTTGTGCAAAGGCGCATTATCGTGCATAACGCTCGAATAATATTCTTTATTTATAGTTTGAACTTCCGGCAAGAACTCTGAGTGCACGACACTGCGATAGTCAAAGAAAACCGTCAACATGACTTTGACTTTTGATCGACTTTGGCGTGGTTTTTACGGTTTCGGTTCAGTTGGAAGGCGTCACTCTGAAGCTTGTTGACTGGTTTGCATGTCAAACTCTTATACCCAGTCACAATGCGTTTCATGAATGTTGGGTCGGAATTGACTCGTTCTAGCATGTCCTCAGCGACTGTTATGCAATTGAGTTTTTGGAGAATAATTCAGGTCTTGGGACTAGCCGAGCGGCAACATGTTTCATACCCAAGTGATTTTTAAAAAAAGTACGGATCGATTCGTGAGATACAGAAAGTTCGACGGCTATCTCTCTCAAAGTTGAATGAGGATATTCAGTCACTATTTCCTTCACTTTTGCGATGTTAACTTCAGTTGCAGACGTTGATGGCCTACCAGAGCGAGGCAAATCTTCCATCACATCTCGACCGCTTTTGAACGCTTTGTACAACTCATAAGCACATGTTTATGATATAGTCGATTCATAAACATTTTCAGTGACTCCGAACACGAAATTCCATTGGAGATGCAAAATTTAAGACAAACTCTTTGTTCGATGTTTTTGTCCATTATAAAAATCGCAATATACACTAGATTCCTCCTATTCACCGGCGAGTGTGTTAAAAAGCTGAGATTCATCCCATTCACCGCCGAGTGTGTCAAAAAGATGAGATTTATCCCATTCACCGGCGAGTGTGTCAAAAAGCTGAGATTCATCCCATTCACCGGCGAGTGTGTCAAAAAGATGAGATTCATCCCATTCGCCGGCGAGTGTGTCAAAAAGCTGAGATTCATCCCATTCACCGGCGAATGTTCAAAAAGCTGAGATTCATCTCATCAACCGGCGAGTGTGTCAAAAAGTTGAGATTCATCCCATTCACCAGCGAGTATGTCAAAAAACTGAGATTGTTCAATCAATCAATCATTTATTTGTCAAACATAGGTACAATTTTAGAGCTGTTCCAATAATATATAGTAGTTCGCTATGTCTTGCCATATATAGCATACAAATATTTTTGTTGATTGACTGTCATGCGTTAATATATTTTATTTATAAAATTGTTAGATTTAAAGTAATTTATTAATTACGATTTAACATGCTTATGTATAGGCACCTGACAGCATCAGTAGGTAGGCAAAGTTTATTTTTATCTCTTCAACTTTTCAATATAAGCAATTATTCATTTTATAATTATAAACATTTGGTGGTATGATGTGTTTATCTGTCGTTACACTGTGATATCGATGTTAATGTTCAGTTTTTTGTTTATTTAATTAGTTTAGGTACTTACAAAATGTCCATATTAAACGACTGGATAGTATTTCTAGAATTGTTTTTCGTTATCTTTAATTTCGTAGAACTTCTTAAGAGGAAACACTAAGGTCAAGAGAATTTAAAAATAGGTATTTGTAAAATCTGTGTGTATTTGGTGTCGCGCTGTGCTCGGACGACAACCGAGAGAGTGCGACAACGGCAGCTTGGGCCGAAAATACACAATAAGATTGCACAAAATCAACATTTCGTAGTTCCATTATTCTCGTCCATATCTTAACCGATTTTAATTTCTTTTTTCATTAAAAATTGAAGGAGGAGGAGGTTATCAATTCGACTGTGTGTTTTTTTTTAGTTTTTTGTTTTATGTGTGTTTGTTACGCGATATCTTTGCCAATTGTGAACCGATTTTGATGATTCTTTTTTTATATGAAAGCCTTTACTACCAAGTTTGTCTCATTTTAATTTGGTGAAGATATGATGAAGAACTTTGGAAATATGGAAGAAACTCCTAAAAAAAATTGAAGTCGGTTGTTTTTTTTGTTAAAAATTTAATTATCTTATAATATAATTTCGTCAAATTTGTTTGCTAGATGTTTGAAAACAGTAGAAAATCGTACCAATTTTTCAGGTTTACGAAGGTTCGTATCTCTTTAAATTATCAAATTATGAAAACAAAAGAAAAACATAGGGACATGCCAATATAAATACAGATTTTTTTTTGAAATAAAGTCATATTATCGATAGAGCAACTATCGGTACTATCGGGTGAGCAATTAGGGGACTACGTTTGTATAGATATACGGCCCATCGATTTCCTCTTAAAAGTGAATGCATGGGAAATCCTGTTAAATATACCCAAGAATACCCCGACTGCTAATTTGTAATTTGTTTACACGTGGTTTACACAATAGCATAATAATTCTGTATTTTTACGTGTTTTTTGTTTCGTTTTAAAGGCGTGTTTTAATTTAATTACACATAGGTACATACGTATGTGTCACCGTACGATATCTCGCGAGATTGTAAACTGTCGATAAATTGTAAGCTGTACCGTACTGCTCACATCGTATGTTCATTTTCGATCAGATTCCATGGTCTGTGTTTTATTTATTTATTTATTTAATAATTACATTGCATTGCACATGAATAATTCAATACAAAATATAGTTACATATTTAGTGAAACATCACATGCACCTTGTCAGGCATTGCAATGGTTCGGTAGGGTTACGGGAGAGTTTTCGATAGTTTATAATCTATCCACGTCAACTGTAATTCCGGGATAAAACGTATTTTATGTGTTAGTAATACAAGTTTCGGACAGCTGTTTTGAGTGTTTGAGTAACAAACATCGGATTATTATTTTTATTATTTATTATTATTTTTATTTATTTTTATTTTTTTGACAAAAAAATTCTCAAATTGAATCTCATCTATCAGCATGAAACAGCACTTTCCTATGCTGCTATCCTTTTCTGTCGCTCAGAAGAGTAATTTGCTAGAGCGAGAGAGAGCGACGGAATGCTGCAGCACGGCCGGTGCACAGTGCTGTTCCGTGCTGATAGATGAGATCTAACCATCCAAACTACAGATTTCAATATTTAAGTGTCCACCCACACTCGAAGGTCTAAACTCACAACTTCGAAAACGTATTCTACAAATTAATACATACTCGTATAGACGACTTCAGTGGCGTAAAGGTCAACACGCTAGTCCGCTAATCCGCAGGTTCTGGGTTCGATCCCAGCCAGGGAAAGTTGGAAAATGACCTTTTTCAATTTGTCCTGGGCACAGATCGTATTTTTGATCCTTGGTCTTTGGTCCTGCGGGACTGGGGTGTCTATTTAATATCTATACTAATATTATAAAGCGGAAGAGTTTGTTTGTTTGTTTGTTTAAACGCGCTAATCTCAGGAACTAATAGTCCGATTTTTTGTTGGGTAGTCCATTTATAGAGGAAGGCTTTAGGCTTTAATATAACATTATGTTCCGACAACCACGCGAACGAAGTCGCGGGCACAGCTAGTGTATAATATTATTATAAAACAAAGCATCGTTAAGTTATCCCTTATTTAAAGTTTAAAACTTCTTTGGGACTCAATTAGTATGATTTGTACTTATCTATTATTTATTATATATACAGGCTGACTTTTTGTTTTTATGGAAAGTAGTTCAGTATCATGGACTGAACTTGCTCCAAAAATTTGGCTGGTGGTTTAAAAGTCAGCCTGTATATACATCGTGTTAATGAAAGAACGCAAAACCTCTCAGATGGTACTTCAGCCCATCTAACTGAACAACTTTTGTTCAACAACTTTCACGAAACTAAAAAAATATTTGAATTTTCACACAAACTGATCAGCTTATCAAGTCAATTTGTATGAAAATCCGTTTTTTTTTTGGATTTCGTGAAAGTTGTTGCACAAAAGTTGTTTAGTTACATGGGCTGAGGTACCATCTGAGAGGTTTTGCGTTCTTTCATTAACACTATCTTAAAGACAAAAAGGTCTGGCTTGAGCTTGGCGCGGGTCCCTCTAAAAGGTTTGTATACTTAGACATGTCATAATTTAGGTACATTGGTACATACTAAATTTACAAATTGACATTATTTTAAATTTCGTAATTCTTATAATTCAATTTAATTATGACATAATAAACAATGTAATCTCTGTCCATCTATATAACTAATTTTAAGTTTTTAGTTTGTTAGTTGACGTCTTTGGAGAAAACGTGCAGTGCACTTTGTTGCCGCTTCTTCTGCACTTGCGCCTAGGAAGCGGCGTAAACTTAGCTTTAAATAACGATTTGACGTCAACATTTGTGCAAAACAAAACAAAGTGACTATTATTAAGAGATATTATAAATATCCTATGATAATAAAGATATTTTGAATTTTTTTTTTTGCAACACCGTGCTTGTTTTTGAAAAATCACTGTTATTAAACTACTACAGTTTATTCCTTAAAAAAAATTACATAAAATTTTTAAGGATTTTCTACAGACATCCACAAGAGCCAAATCACGATTGAGCTTTTTTGGCTTGATAGAAAAAAATCACAAACATACCTCTAAATTTGTCTAAATTTGCCTTTATAATACAAATTACTATTTTATACCATCACCTTTTTACATGAAAATTATACCAAAAAATGTATTATCTAAATATCTATCCGTTTTGGCTACAAAAAAAATTATAAATATAATACAAAAAAAATAATAAATAAAACACAGTAAAATATTCGTCGAAAGAGAAGAACCGTGCTCGACGGTATTTCGCAATTATTTTTTTATTTTTTTTGTATTATTCCCTTGCATAGTCTAAATACTGTTCATGCTTTTAAAAATAAATACAAAGGCATACTACTTGACACTCAACTATCGCAAAAATAATTGCTGCATCTAGAATTCTAAAATATCGACTTCATACAACGAGATCTATGTACTTACGTACTAGAGAAGACGCCACATACCACAGTTGTGTTCTGTTCATCATATGCTATCACTGTTAACCTCACATTAGTCACTCGCTAGCAATACGCGCATAAAACACTCATTTCATTCATTAAAGAAAACACTGTCAACTTAGTCAAAAATGCCTTGGTGTGTGTTGAGATACTGCACTAGTAATTCAAAGAACAAAGCAAAATATGAAGGAATAACTTTCCATCGGTAAGTAACTAGATTTTATTGATTGAAAATTAAATACGGATTGCAAAATTTCGGCTGCCATAATGAGTGAAATGAGTGAATGATCTGTCAACCGATGGAATGATTCGTCATAGACTAACAAAACAGAAGTGAAATGTAGACATTATAAATATGCCTACATTTCACTTTCTTCCTAGAAGCATCGAAAAACTATTTGTTTGCATATATCTGCATATGCTATAAATGCTTTACAAAAGTTTCCTAAAATCCTATAAATCCTTTATAAAATTAAGTCATATCTTGTAACGTCTCACTAGGACCTCCGAGGGCTCAAAAATTTTGTATGTGGGGGCTGTACCCCTACAAGTACCCCGCGAAACTTAAAACTGCTATCAGATTTTGGATCCAAGATGGCCGCTTACACATTTTTGATGTTTTATTATGTTTGTCCCTATAATTCTGTTTCCTCGTAACTACTACGCGGCTAAATCGATTTTGATAAATTATTATATAACCGATTACAAATCTTCATATATATAATCTAAACAAACATATGTAATTTAGACCCAATACCTACGACCTACGTATATGATTATATAATACATTAAAAACAGAGACAGCTAAGAAAGAAAAAAAAAAGGTATACAAGTACAAGAAATCACTTTCTTCTAGTGCAAAACATTATGTAATATAATAGATAAATCAAGTAAGAATAATTAAAGGTTACCAAAGAAACAGATATGTGCAGTTTAACTTTTACCTTTATAAATATGATAGTCGTGAGTCTACAATCTAAAAATCTATACAACCATACAACCATCCATACACCCATCGGTACATCCAGCCATACTTACCAACATTCGCATTTATTAAAATATATGTAGGATTTAATTTGAACCACGTACTCGTAGGTATGTAAAAATATATTGACCTTTCTGTACTACTCTCGTGTTTAGTCTATATTACCAAAAAGGACATGGCCGTGTTTGAAGACGCCGAGTCTATATATTCATGTCAATGACTTCATATTATCAATCGTTAATTATAGGAAGAATAATTGTGATATAATTTGTAGGCAAAGCACAATTATGCAAAAGGTCTTACCTAAATATATATTATTACTTTATTTATCTTGTAGTATATATATATATATATTATATGTATATATTATTAATTTTTTATTTACTCTTTCTTAAAGTTACGTATAATAAAATTCTGCACACGTCCGTGGCGTGATGTGACACACATACACACACACACACACACACACACACACAAGGCTCCACTGAAAACCAGCGTCGTCTTCTCGGCAACGAGTTTGATGACATATGCTGATTGGAACCTTTTTTCCTAGGATCTCACAACACTTACCACCGTGGACACACTGAGATGGGTACCAGCTCTATGCCATAGCAAATGTACCTAGTCATGTTAAATTTATTTTATATCTACTTTTTTAGTTAAAATTAGCTAGGTTTTATTCTTGTTTTAATTTTAATAATTCTATTCGAATGTTGTCTTCTTCTATGTGTTACCTTTAGTGTATTGTATGTGTCGTGTTTTTCTGGAAATAAAAACATACATATACATTTACGTTTTGCATGAAGCTTCCTTTTCGGTGGTTTCCCATAACTAGCGAGAACTTGCATACTATAATTTCACAAGCAACGGAACTGACCAGCTCAAGAAAGCCATTACCACCACACGTGGTACCTACTTACTTATAATAGGTATGATGACTGTCCGTTTGTTAGATTATCCAAAAATAATGTACCCTTATTTTTCAGTTTATCAAAAAAGTTAAAGTTCACAAAGATACAGATAATCTACGTTTTATCTACTAATTTTAATAATTCTATTCGAATGTTGTCTTCTTCTATGTGTTACGAGTCAAGTTTGTATGAATGAAATGAGTCAAGTCAAGCCAGTTACATGGGCTGAGGTACCATCTGAGAGGTTTTGCGTTCTTTCATTAACACGATGTATAGATTCGAACTCACGCCCCTCACATCTGTACTGTGAGTGCACTACCAATTGTGCTACTGTGACCTGAAATCACCCTGACGAATTTCCTCATCACATATTATTTACGCATTTAAAGCATAAGTATTTCTTCATCACTTTTGTTCGTTTAAAATTAGACTAGACGTATATGGACTGAACTTGCTCCAATTTGGCTGGTGGGTGCTGGTGGTTAAAAAGTCAGCCTGTATAATATGTTCAGATTCGGATATTTTGCGCAGTTATATTTACTTTATTATACAAAGCGATATATATACTATGACGTACCTACCGGACGAAATGGTAACTATGATAGCGTATCAACGGTTTTCATACAAGCGGTTGACCTGCGATCAAATCACAACCCAGTTATATGTTCTGATATATTTGGTTAAAGACGACAATGAAAGTTAGACTAGTCTGCCTTCCTTATCATAAGTGCAATAACTATGTTCGAGTAACTTTCGATAAAAACGAAAAAGAAATATCTACTCAATGTGGTTAACTGGTTAGGGATATGGTTTAAGTTAGCCCACGTCAGAACTTTGCACGTTTTCGTTTAGATACCTAGACATCCATTGCAGGCCAATTTAATTCATTTTACTCTGACTGGACAAACGATTCGTATAACTGAATTTAGCACTGAGTGGTCGCCGCGCGCTTAGTAATAATGTAGGTACCTATATTTTCGATACCTAAACAGGGAGTGACACAGGCCTGGTAAAGGTACATACGAAACATATACGAACATAAACACAGTTGTGCTAATGTTTCTAACTAAATCACTAGTTTAGATCTATGCATGTTCTAATTACATATCTTCATTCTCAAGACATGTAAATCGTCACGTCGAAAAACAAAAGTGAACTTTGAGCCTTCTTTTACCATAACGCATTAGCGGCTATGTGAGTGTAGGTCTGTTAGTGGACGTTACCTGTGACGTTAATAGGCATGATGACTGAAAAAATATTTTTCGCCCATCGCATCGGTTAGATTATTAAAAATATTGTACACGTATTTTTTCTTTTCTCTGAGAAACAATAAAAGAAGAAAGCACATCGCATTTTAATTTGGCATGACGTCATGGATTCGTACGATTTTAACACAGCGGTGATGTCACAAGACTCGCAAACTCCCACTGTTTAACGTAGATTATCCGTATCTTTGTGAACTTTAACTTTTTTGATAAACTGAAAAATAAGGGTACATTATTTTTGGATAATCTAACAAACGGACAGTCATCATACCTATTATAAGTAAGTAGGTACCACGTGTGGTGGTAATGGCTTTTTTGAGCTGGTCAGTTTCGTTGCTTGTGAAATTATAGTGTGCAAGTTCTCGCTAGTTATGGGAAACCACCGAAGAGGAAGCTTTATGCAAAACGTAAATGTATATAGACATAGACAGATTTTTATTTCCAGAAAAACACGAAACATACAATACACTAAAGGTAACACATAGAAGAAGACAACATTCGAATACAATTATTAAAATTAAAACAAGAATAAAACCTAGCCAATTTTAACTAAAAAACTAGATATAAAATAAATTTAAAATGACTAGGTACATTTGCTATGGCATAGAGCTGGTACCCTCTCAGTGTGTCCACGGTGGTAAGTGTTGTGAGATCCTAGGAAAAAAGGTTCCAATCAGCATATGTCATCAAACTCGTTGCCGAGAAAACGACGCTGGTTTTCAGTGGAGCCTTGTGTGTGTGTGTGTGTGTATGTGTGTCACGCCACGGACGTGTGCAGAATTTTATTATACGTAATTTTAAGAAAGAATGAATAAAAAATGAATAATATATACAATATAATATATTAATATAATATATATATACAACAAGAAAAAGATAAATAAAGTAATAATATATATTTAGGAAAGACTAGTTAGTTCCGTACCCAAAGGGTGCAAACGGGACCCCCGTTTGCACCCTTTGGGTACGGAACCCTAAAAACTAACAATACGCCTGTGCAAACGATGAATCGAGCTTCACTATCACTATTCTACAAAATATATAACTAATACATAAGGTTTTCGTTTTACATATAACTCAATAACTTATATCTTACTACATGTTACTAGTATGTACGATATATTACGATATGTTACTATCACTTGTGTGATAACACTGGGCTTCTAAACGGACCTTTCGCATACAAACATACTTCCATATTTATCTATTGTAAATAACATCAAAACATTGCTTATAGATAGATAAATAAATCCCCTCCAAAACAATAGGTAGGAACTTGGAATTGTTTGTTTGTTTGCTTGTTTGTAGTAAATTTATTGTACCGACCAAAAACATTTAGTATAAAAAGATACATAATACGAAAGGGCAAACGCGGACTTATCCCATGTAGGGATCTCTTCCAGTCAACCTGCGAAAGATTGAGAGGATTTTACTCAGGTACCTATAAGGAAGAATATTTTTGGATTTTCATACAAACTTAGATCAGCAGTCGGTCAACTTGTATCTAGTATGTAAGGCCAAAAAATATTTTTCATATTTCGATAGGATGTTTCTTGGGGAAAGTTGTTCAGTACCATGGACTAAATTCAAATTAAAATAGTTTCAGTATATTTTGTTCCTCGTTATATACTTGAGGAATGAGGAAACCTAATGGGCTAGAGAAATAAAAATAGGTTTTTTTCAATTTAATTCAAAATATCTTTATTATTATAGGATATTTATAATATCTCTTAATAATAATCACTTTGTTTTGTTTTGCACAAATGTTGACGTCAAATCGTTACTTACAGCTAAGTTTACGCCGCTTCCTAGGCGCAAGTGCAGAAGAAGCGGCAACAAACTGCAAAACTGTTTTCTCCAAAGACGTCAACTAACAAACTAAAAACTTAAAATTAGTTATATGGATGGACTGAGATTACATTGTTTGTTATGTCATAATTAAATTGAATTATAAGAAGTCATCGGTCCTATAATAAGTCTTCTCACAAAGTACTTTCTTTACATAAGCTTTGAATTTTCTGTCTGGCATATCAAGGATTTATAAAATCTATTGCTGTCGCGCTGTGCCTGAACTACAACCAAGCACTTGCTCGGTTGTAGTTATCACTTTGTAGTATGTCTCTTTTAAAAATTTTTGCCTTTAGTAAGGTTTGCAAAACTTTTTTTTTTAATTTCCTAATTTGTCCCTCGAAAAGACCCTTATTTTGAGTTGTTTGGGATTGGATTGGATTTCACCATCCTACCAAATTTCACCTGATTTGGTCCAGTAGATTCGGAGCAAATTGGCTGTAACAGACGGACGGACAGACAGACGCACGAGTGATCCCATAAGGGTTCCGTTTTTTCGAGGGTAATGGGTAGATGACTGGGTCAAAAATAAACTATTTGGTACTGCCAAGAGAATAAAACGTCACAAAATAGTGTTACTTGTCATTGATCAAATCCATTTTCAACATGATTTAAGGCCCCGTCAGTTCAGAGCAAAGAATACTGTGAGTGTTTTTTGAAAAATCACTGTAAATTAACTACTACAGTTCCTTTCTCAAAAAAATTACTTAGGAATCTCTGCAGACATCCGACCACAATAGCCAAAACACGATTAAGCATTTTTGTCTCGGTAGAAAAAATATAACATACCTACCTCTAAATTTGCCTAAATTTACATTTAAAAAAGATATTACTACTTTATACAATCACCTTTGTACATAAAAATTAAACCAAAAAATGTATAATCCAAATTAGGTACTAGTTAATTTCGCTACAAATTTAGATTTGTGAATAAAGATCTATGCTCGTGTAAATCAGATGACAATGCAATATTATTATGACAAGAAGCTGATCTGATGATGGAGCCGGAAGGTGGCTATAGGAACCCTGTAATAAAACGACGCAACCCCATAGAGTTTGGGTTTATTAGGTACATTTGTCTTGATAAATACTTAGGCCTCGCAAATAATAGCTTGTAATGGAAGAGCAAATTTACCCTTGTGGTTCCGGGTTAGAATAGGACCATTCCATCTCTTCCTGTGGAGGCGAATAAAGGACTAAGCACAAACATCTCATGTTGCAATTGCATTCCCAAGGAGGGTTAACGTTGGGCGGCGGCATGTTGTAAAACTTTTTGCACAAATACATTCCCAAAGAGGGTTGACGTCAGGCAGGCGGCCGGTCGTAAAACTATAGCCAAATCATTTAAACTGTTCCGGCTATTTCTTCTCCATTTTGCAAGGTCTTTGACATCCTTGGGTGACCATTGACATGCATTTTATATTTGGAGAAGAAAAAGCGGGAAAGCGCACCCCGGGCTCCAAAGCAGCACAGCTGAGGATGCAACCGGGAACGCGCTTAGACGAAGAAGAAGAAGAATGGAAGAACAAATTAAATGTTTTCGTAATAATTATTTTTATAGAGTAACGGCCCTGTATTGGCCACATAGGTACATACAAGAAAAACAAACAAACAATCGTGTCCTCACCTCACGATATCTAGTATCTTCCCACCACTTTTACGTCTTTCGGCAGCGTATTTTGTTTGTTTTTGTGTGTAAGTGGCCAACGCGGTGTAAGATTTTTCAAGAAAATCTGTTCAAACTGGCTGAAGGCAATGACAGCCGGGACCAACGGCTTAACGTGCCTTCCAAAGCACGGAAAAGCTCGAGAATTTTTTGTGCAACTTGTGGTCACCCATCCAAGCCTGCACCACGCCCAGTGACACTTAACTTTACCTTGCGAGAGCGCTAAAAGAATACGTGCATAAATGAGCCTTCATCAGGTCTCTTTTAGTCTTCACTGCAGGAGCACGACCCTCTCTGTACTACAGAGCCATATTTAGCCAGAGTAGCCAGAGGATTTGGCCTACTCTTTTCTGCCGGGAACCACACGGCCTTCACTTGCTTATTACCATTTAATTGAAGCAATACCTAGTTGACTTGCATGGTAGATATAAACAACACTTAAACAGCTTGAAAAATCTGACACCAGTGTTGTTCACTTACACACACGAAAAACAACACTAACTTTTATAAGCAAAAGTTGTTTACATCGAAGAATTGAACAACTTACAGAAGTAGTACTTGCTATCGGGCTGACGTCCCCAACACAACGCTGACCACTGGTTCTTGACTCCTCCGCACGAGAACTGCGCCCTCCCACACCCCGCACACCCTTGCAACCCCGCGAGGATCGTATCTTCCCTTATTAGTATCTTCCCGACCCCTCCCCCGGGTATCACCACCACTTTCTCGTCTTTTGGCAGCATTAGGGCTGTTGATGGCACGTTTTCGAGGCTCAAATGGCTCATGATCCGTCCAGCCGCGGCGGTGGTCGCGCACAAACTGAATTATCACGTTATCACTGCAGATGATTTTTAATGGTCACTACACGTTCACAATGGGCGAGTAAATAGAGCCGAGTGATTTCACTGAGCCACTTTCGGCATTAACGTTATGCGAGTCATTGGTTTGTTGTAAACTCACCATCTAAAAAATGATGTGTTAATCCGCGTTCACATTTGTAGCATTTCGGTGTATCCGTATCAGGTGTATCATATCGAGTATTTGTATCCTAAGTATGGACGCCAATTTTGACCATACCGTATCACTAGCCGTATCGTGTCAAATATCGCGTCCATACTTGCCAAATACTGTATCGTGTCATCGTATCGGCATTAACGTTCTAAATGTGGACGCTACAACATTTCTACAACTACAACGATCGCGTATCAAATGCATTCACGTGCAAACTTGTCAAGACGATCTGTATCCCCTTTGATGATCGCGGTAAAAACCGACAAGCCTCGGGACGCGGTGTATCACGTATCGTATCGCAACATCGTATCGTGATACGGTATCAAAATACGTCCTAACTACCGATCATGATACGTGCATCATACATGACATGTATCAAGATACGCGGTTAGTGCGGGTCGGGCCGTATCAGATACAGCGTGTATCATTGTCACGTATCATTTTTGGTCCTAACTAGCGATCATGATAGGTACACGTCGGTGCCACACGACGGAGATACGATACGCCAAAATGCTACAAATGTGGACGCGGCTTTAAATTCACTACTTACCGAGTCTATATATTCATGTCAATGATTTCATCAGACATTTAGTAAAAGCTACAAGCGTCTACTTTGTACTGAGCAGTATTAACCGCACAAGTTACGGTGGAGCGCAATCCATATAAACAAATTAAATGATAAATATTACTGGTACTTTTGTCGACGGTACTTTGAAAAAACAAAACATAATAAAAAAGTCGGGTGAGAGTTTTTGGCGGGAAGTCAAGGTGTTTGGTTGGGGTTTTCTTTAAATTATTTTGCAAATTGTTTTTAGAGGACCTTATAATATGAAATTGGTGTTGTTTGGTGTTATAAATGCTCATGCTCATGAACAATATGTAAAATAGTTAAAGTGGACAGTCATAGTACGGCTGTAGTGATATTTGTTTCGCGGACTGTGTGGGCGTCTTCGGGCGTCGTCCGCCACTCAATCGGCTATGAAAACCAGTGGACTCGTATAGATTTGTCGCCAGAAGCTCCCTTAAAGCAATCAAAGGCCTACACCAACCTTTGATTGTAACTTGTTAGGAAAAAAGAATTTCCCACGTTTTATTAACTTGTTCCTGGCTAAATACGCAGTAGCGTCAAGCCATAAATTAAAAAAAAAAAAAAAAAGTCGGGTGGTGAGTTTACAACAAAAAGTAGGTGCAAATAATATTATTTTTTGACAAGTGGTGAATTTATGGAACTTATAGAGAGTTTACAACAACCCGAGTCATTTTAGAAATTTAGGGACGACCTACGAGTGATTTTACCAAAGAGCTATTAGGTAAAACCAGAATAGACACCACATATCACTTTTTGTCCCGTTCCATTGTAGCTATCTCCATAAAATTTAATAAGGCGTTTGTTGGCTCTTATAGGCCTAGTAAGTTCAACAGTTGTTTATAAGCAAACCATATGAAAACATAGTCAACATAAATTAAATGATGAATAAATTATAGTGAAAAAATACCACGTGAGCGGTACTTGAACTCGCGACCTTGGTCTAAATACGACCATGCTATAACCACTGAGCTATCACGTATCAGCACGCCGAATTTTCCACTATTTAATATTCCTGTAACACGCATTAGGCTTGCGTCACCTAACACTAATACCCACTATTACAAGTGAGTTATCTGATTTAACCCATGTTACAATAAAGTTAAAGCAATGTGCCCTAGGGTTCATATTGTAACTGCTAACTAATGAATTGACTATGTAGTGTAATGACATTAAGTAAGTATGAAAAGCAATAAATAATAAAAAATCTATTATAGTGTAAACAATATTTTTATAGGGTTTTCAGGCATCCAAAATACAGTACTAAAGTACTCAAATTAAATGATGAAATAAGAAATGGTGAAAAATTTCACGTGAGTGGGACATGAACTTGCGACCTTGGTCTAAATACGACCATGCTCTAACCACCGAGCTATCACGTGTTCAACATCGAACTTTCATTGACCACTATTTGCTTCACCGGAAGCAAGTACTTACATCATCATCCTCCGAGCTTCCGAGCATATTCCCGGTTGCATCCTCAGCGCTAACGCTTCAGAGCCCGGTCTCCGCTTCCTACCTAACGAGATTACTGGTTTTTACCCGACTACGGCAGGAGGAAGGGTATATGATTTTACCAGTCTGTATGTATGTATCTATGTATCTATGTGTGTTCCACCGTAGCATCCAAACCACTCATCCAATTTTTACAAAAGAGATGATTACACAGAGAGACTGCCGTCTGACCTCCGCAACCCAAGGGGTAGACCATAACCAATCCTAGGATAGGTAACAAACGCTACATAGCGTTCGGGACCCACAGCTTTACGTGCCTTTCGAGGCACAGAATCATCTTTCTTTTTGGATAATCAGGTGATTCAAGCCTGCAATATCCTAACCAGACTGGAAACAACTTTTCACAAAGTATGCTTTCCAGTGGGATTTGAACCCACCAGAAGCAGTAGTGCTCCATGAAAATGATCGTCAGAACACATCAGTCAGATTGTGCTACAAACTGTGTGCCGCTGCACACAAGTCGAGCCGAGTGGGGATCGAACACGGGTGCTTTTGGTTATAGGTTGCGCCCGTAAAATCTAGACCACTGCCCCTTCAAAAGCAGTGATGGACTGAAATGACACTTGGTGCATCCTGCCGTAGTAATAATCGCGCTCCAACTGATATCACTTCACCAGTGCAGATGATTTTTAATAGTCGCACGATGTTTACAATGGGCGAGTTGAGTACGATGTTTCACGATGTTTCTTGGACTTTGACCTCGTAGCAAAGTATGTGATATTCAAGGAAAGTACTCTTTAAGTGAAATAAAAAATATCTATTCTGACATATGTATCTTGTTTCATAATAAAAACCAAAGATATCAGGCGAGAAATGCATACCAAAAATCATCTAAGTATTTGAATCAGTCAGCGGTCAGTGATCTGGATGGGCAACGGCCACGCGGTGAGTCAGTAGGTTAGCTATATATTAGAAATTTGGGAAATTTTTTTTTACAATAAAATAATATTTTTCTTACGGTTTTGTGTTCTTTGAATAATTCTGATTAAGATTTCAATATAATTAGGGGGAAAAAATCAACCTGTATATTAAAATATAGCCCTTTTCACTTCTGTATAATAAGATGTGACGAGAGAATTTGTCAGGGTAAAGTCACGACAGCACAGTGGGTTTTGCACTCAAGGCACAGCGTTGAGGGGTGTATGTAGGTAGGCTTTGTAGGTTCGAATCCCACTCTTAGCGAACATTTTTCATCATATATGTTCCATTTCCAGGCCAATAGCAGCCCGTGCCTTTATGGTGAATTTTCTGCTCGCCATTGTATCCACCCATTTACTCGACCAGTCTGACCTTTAAAGCTGTCACCCACGTAACACACTGTAATGCGAATTAACTACAGTTACACTTGAGTTGGTTAAGTACAGAGCATAAGATGTTATTAAAGTTTTTGCGTGTCAACCAGTCGCCTTCGTATGTAAATCGAGTTTTTTTGAGTAAACCTTGTGAAAACGTGAGAAAACGCATAATTGTGATTATATTTTTTTATTTTCTTGTAATTACATCATCATCATCCAAGCGTATTCCCGGTTGCATTGACAGCGGTTACGCTTCAGAGCCCGGTGTCCACTACCTAACCTAGGTGATTTGACGAGGTTACTGGTTTATACGCAGAGCGACTGCCGTCTGACCTCGGAAACCCAAAGGGTAGACCAGAACCAATCCTAGGATAGATTTAAACAAACGCTAGATGACGTTCGGGACCCACAGATTTACGTGCCTTGCGAAGCACGGAATTCTTTTCGAATAATTCGGTGATTCAAATCTACAATATCCTTACCTGACTGGAAAGAACTATCACAAAGTATGCTACTCAGTGGGGTTTGAAACTTTTTATTTCAAATGAGTAAGTACAAGGAATAAATCAAGTAATCGAAGAATAATAAAATTATTCATTGATTACATCCGTGCAGAAGTGAGGCGTTTAATTCCCGGCAGAGTAAAATAGGACCAAAAGTCTTCCCGTGAATGTCGTAGAAGGCAACTTAGGAAACACAAGCTAAACAAAGCTTTACTGCATCTTGAATGCCAAAAACCCTATAAAAAGAAGTGATCTATTTTTTATATTTAAGCTCCAACCAGTTCCTCGACAACACGGACATTGTGCGAAGAATTAAAAGAACTATACCGTAAAAGTATAGCAGTGACACATATATTATATATACATATAATAGTGACAAAAAGTGACAATGAAAACAAAAGACACACGAACAAAAGTGCCTTCCCCTTAATAAAGACGAAAAGAGAAATAGTAAGTAGTAAGAAAAGTACCGATGGACACATTCTTACAAAATAAGTACTTTATAAAACTAGGTCAATGTAAAATTACTTATTAGTCTGAGTTTAGGCTAGATCGTAAAAATATTAGCGTATTTATCTGGAATACGCTACAAAACGAAAAAAAAAAAACTATATATAAGAGCTATGCTCTTGTCGGTGGAGTATGAATGGAAGAAAAAAGTAATAGTTAAAAACAAACTAGAGATAATAGACAAAGACTGATCGCCATGTTAGTAGGTCGTTCAAATGTTTGATCAGATGTGAAACGGGCACGAGTGTTATCGATGTCAATGATGCGTCCACTTTTAAAAGGGAACTAATTTTTTGAGCTGTTATTTAAATATTCGAGATGTTATTATGATCAGTTGGAAAACATATTGAGCAGTTATTTAATTTAATGGCAGTTGATTAATTATTGCGACAGTAAAACATGAACAGTAATAAAAATCAATTAGTCGGTTATTTTATCATATTACTAGTACATATACATACACTTATCATATTCTATTTTACTAGGTTAGGGAAAACCTATAAAACCGCTCGTTAAATTTTTCATCCAGTTCATTATTTTTAACCGACTTCAAAAAAGGAGGAGGTTATCAATTCGACTGCATGTTTTTTTTTTATGTATGTTTGTTACGCGATATCTTCGCCAATTGTGAACCGATTTTGATGATTCTTTTTTTATTTGTAAGCCTTTACTACCAAGTTGGTCCCATTTTAATTTAGTGAAGATATGATGAAGAACTTTGAAGAAACGGAAGAAACTCCTTAAAGAATTGAAGTCGGTTGTTTTTTTTGTTCAAAATTTAATTATTTATTACTCATTTTTGTTTACTTTATTGCTTAGTTTTAACTGCTGAACTAGTTATTAAACATGCCATTTATAATTTTTAACTTACCAAAACTGCTATTTACAACTACCTCTTTAAATCAGTGCCCTTTTAAAATAGATTTACTAAGCAATCACAGTATGGTGTCATTAGTGTGGGTGAAGTAAGGTGTGCGTGTTCCTTCGTCTGATCTGATTTGAAACAAGTGGTAAACGAAGGTAGCCTTTATTAGGCATACAGGCATGCATACAGGAGACGACTATCTTTCCTGTGCCTGCACACGGATATACAACGTGGGAGGGACATACCCATAATAAATCGAACCACGGGCTATACTGGATGATTCAAGTATAATGAAACTTAAATAACAGTCAAAAAACAAAAAAAAAATTCGAAATTCCCATACAAATCGCCCGGGCCGCCATACACTTTTGTATGGAAATACCGAAATTTATTTTGGTCTTTTGGCAGTTATTTTAATTTTATTATACTACTTGTACTCGTATAATGGTCTAGTATAGACCGTGGTTTGATTTATCACGGGTATGTTATGTCCCTTCCACGTTGTATACAAACGGATCGAAATACCAAAGTACAGAAATGACACAGTAAAACACTGATGTAGAGAAGTATCCCTACAATAGCATACATACATATTTTGTATCTATACTAATATTATAAAGCGGAAGAGTTTGTTTGTTTGTTTGTTTAAACGTGCTAATCTCAGGAACTAATGGTCCGATTTGAAAAATTCTTTTTTTGTTGAGTAGTCCATTTATAGAGGAAGGCTCTAGGCTATATAACATTACTTCCGACAACCACGCGAACGAAGTCGCGGGCACAGCTAGTAATAAATAAAGTTTGTACAATAGGAAAGAAGTAAGCATACACGATGCGATGTCCAGACAGCTGTATATTTACGATAATCCGTTTACTTTAAATGAGTGTGCCACACAGATCTGTATATACTACTAGATAAAGAAAGTCCTTCTATTTGTATGAAAACCTGACGTGTCAGTATTCAATACAATATTTTATAAGAAATTCACTTACAAACGGAAGAAATCTTTTTATTACTTCCTTCAACGTTTTTAGACGAGTTTCTATGGCTAGAAAAGACAGATATAGGTATTTTATAGTAGAAAGTTCAATGTCCGATCTAAAGAATTGACATACACGGACTAAAAATGACGATCCTAAATGAAGTCAATTTGACGTCAGATAGACACGCAAATTCATACAGAGGCTGTGTCTATCTGATCCATGGTCTGTGGTGTGCCACTTCTCATCATCATCATTATCAGGTCTTTTTGTAGTCTCCACTGCAGGAGCACGACCCTCTCTGTACTACCAGAGCCATACTTAGCCAGAGCTGTCAGAGGATTTGGCCTACACTCTCCACGCTGGCCAGACGGGTTGGAGAGGTCTCACTGAGGTTTTTAAGCTTTGTTCAGCTTGTGTTTCCTAAGTCGCCTTCTACGACATCCACGGGAAGACTTGGTGTGGTCCTATTCTACTCTGCCGGGAACCACACGGCTATTGAAGCATTCTACGTATTTACCTTCCTCCAAAACAGCTTGGAATAAAACATTAAGTAGGTACTTGTCCAACTAAAGAGAAAAAAATCTGTGTCGAACTAAAATCATGAACAATAATATGTTTATTGTCTTATCTGTAGCAAATAATGTCCGAGAGATAAACAAATAACATTAAGCTTCCTTTGGAAGTTCATTCACTAAAAACGGGTATCTATTTGACTCGTATGATTTGGGTACTCGGTGTACACACCCTGTATTCGATGCTCTGTCTATTTGACGATACCTATTTTGTGAAAGTTAGATGTATTGGGTAATAACTTTACAATTTTTTTAAATTTAGGAATTACTAGCTTTTACCCGCGGCTTCGCTCGCGTCCTTTCTTAGCGGATGCCTACGTCATAACATCTACCTGCATGCCAAATTTCAGCCCGATCCGTGATATGTGAGGATAATACGTTCTGATTTACGAATGAAATACGGCGTTCAACCAGGCCTGTGTCACTCCCCGTTTAGGTATCGAAAATATACCTACCTTATTACTTAGCGCGCGGCGGCCCCTCGGTGTGGTAAATTCAGTTATACCAGGCCTGTGTCACTCCCCATGTAGGTATCAAAAATATACCTACGGGCGGCGGCCTTCTCGGGTGGCTAATTCAGTCGGGGCTCACGTGCGAGCAGTGACGCACGCGCGAGCTTTGTTCGTCGCCTAGGTACTTCACCGATCCGGCTGTTTTAAAAATGGAAAAACATAAAAAGAAGGCTAAAAAATACTGCGCAGTTTTTAACTGTTTAAACAAGGATTGCGATCCATATTTAACCTTTTTTAGACTTCCTAAGGACGCTGAAAGGTAAGATCTACTTTAAAGTGGTTATTATTATTATGTTGTCATTCATGATAGGTACACTAAGTAGGTTTAATACCTAGGACCTAGGTACCTTCTTAGGTTACGAAAATAAGTAGGAACGTAGGTATAAGTATACATATTATTCTTTCGAATTTCTGATGTTTGGTTTAAGATTGACTATCTGTTTCGTTATAAGTAGGTACCTAACCTACCTACTTAGGAACTTTTCTATTCGCTAGCAAAATAATTATGAAAGTTACAGAAATGGTATATACCTACTAAGTACATCCTATTATCCTATATAATTCGGTATCTACTTTAAAGACTTGGTTTTAGCTGGTTAGATATTTCGCTCATGTTATATTATACTTCATTCATTATGATACATACATACATACTATCACGTCTGTATCCCTAATGGGGCAGACAGAGCATTTTAAGTGTTGCGGCTCTAAGCAATCAGAGCCCAGGGCCGCAATACCCAAAGGCAACTTTTAGCGTGATGGTGGGCGAGAAGGTGGAAAAAGGAATCAAAATAGTGATGGGTTGCTAGCCGCATCGCCTATTAACATGATTTGCATTTTCGCCCATTCCTTCGATCGGCTTCTACGATTTGCGCGGGACGAGAAGCAGCTATGACCTCCGTCGTTTAATGGTCAACACGCTAGTCCGCCAATCTGGAGGTTCTGGGTTCGATCCCCAGCCAGGGCAAGTTCGAAAATGACCTTTTTCGAATTGTCCTGGGTCTTGGATGTTTATCTATATATGTATTTATTATAAAATATAGTATCGTTGAGTTAGTATCCAATAACACAAGTTTAAACATACTTTGGGGCTAGCTCAATCGGTGTGATTTGTCCTTACATATTTATATTTATTTATATTCAAGTTTTATTCTTGTCTCCCAGACCAGCATGGAAGACCGATAATACGGTGCGCTAAATGGCGATAGTAGCTTGTTGTAGTAGTCAACCCTAGCGCGTCGCTCGCTGAGTCTATTTTAGTCGGTTTTGTGTGTAATCGTTTGTCTAGAGTCATAAGGATAAAATTGGCTTGCAATGGATTTCTGTAGGTGTCTAAACAAAAAGGTGCTGCGTTTTGACGAGAGCTAAATTACACCATATTGCTAACCACTGTAAGTAGATATTTCTTTGAAAACGTTTGCGGAGGGAGACTTCTGTACTACTGGTATTTATTCTGTGGTTATACGAATCGTTTGTCCAGAGCAGTAAAAATGAAATTGGCCTGCAATGGATGTCTAGGTATCTAAACGAAAAGGTGCCGAGTTCTGACGAAAGCTAAATTAAACCATATCGCTAACCACATTGAGTAGATATTTCTTTGAATTTCTTTGCTGAGTGAGACTTCTGTACGTGAGTACTAGTTCTTATTCTGTGGTTCAACTTTGTTTTTTTAAGCGACTTCACAACATTATGTATATAAGTTCCCTCATGTATTCATTGTGAACATACATTATAAGTAGGTACATGTCTACCTAATTACAATTAATTGGTTATCTAGGTACATTCCTACGCTCGACAAATTTGATTTTACTTTGTAGGTATTTTGCTATTTCTCTGTTAGTGAATAACTCTGTATTCTTTTGAGAAATAAATTCTTTAAACCCAAAAAGGAGGAGCTCCTCAAGTCGAAGTAAGTATATATGTTTTTTATTAGGATTCCGTACAAAAAAATGAAAAAACGGAACCCTTATAGGATCACTCGTGCGTCTGTCTGTCTGTCCGTCCGTCTGTCACAGCCAATTTTCTCCGAATCTAATGGACCGAATCAGGTGTTTGGTAGGATGTACACCATCCTACCAAACACAATTATGTTCAAAGTAAATAAATATTTTTTTAAATTTATTTTTTTAAAGAGTCATTTTAGGGGGAGTAACTAGGAAAAAAAAATTTGTAAACCTTACTATGTTATATATCAAATGAAAGGCCTTGTTATAAGGATCTCTAATATATTATTGATTTTATTTTAAAATAAACAGTTTTGATTTTATTCAAGAAAGAAGACGAAAATTTACTATGCCCCCGATCTCCGAAACTACTGAGCCTAAAATAAAATAAAAAAATACAAAATATAGGTCATTGCTTGTAGATTACAGGAAAACCTATAGCAATTCAATCAATTGTACGGAACCCTAACCGCGATTTTAACTCTCACTTGGCCGGCTTATTTTGTGTATGTTCCCCAAAAACGTCTCCGTTTTTGAAGCGATTTAGAAAATTCTTTTTTTTTTATAGCAATTTGGACCCATTCACCAGGTGAAGATGTCCTTGAGAAATCGAGGAAACTCCTCAAATATTCACTCATATAGTGATTTGCATTCAGAAGTGAGTTTTGGTGGAGTGGAACTGATGAAGAAAACCAGGAAATAGTTACTTTTTTAATAAAAACAAATAAAATAAAATTATAACAAATCGATTGGTCTACTGATGTATTTTTATTTTTTTATTTGTTCATCACAGAATCAACAGCACTTTACAATATTATTCTTAACCACCGATGAAAAAGAGGATTGTTATAAGTTTGAATTGATTTTCATCAATCATAATCATAACTAAAAACAATCTCGACAGACAAGGCTTTCGATTATTCGGTAAAAAACCGCAACAAAATCGGTTTATTCGTTTAGGAGCTATGCACAGACAGACACAGACACACAGTCACCAACTCCTACACCACGGACATAGACACGTCAAAATGGGGGGTTAAAAATAATAGGTACACGACTAACCTTATTATATTGGTCAATATGCAAATAAGACAATACCTACACGAGTTCGTCGTAACTACTTGTTTCCTGCTACGGCTAAAAACAGTTTTACCTGCCTTATTGGTATAGCCGTAAGGTGTATTTTAGACGCGCACGTGCGGTCAGCTCAATAGGTGCAATCTATCAATCTACGGTCAAACATCGTAAAGTGAGTTGCTTGTTTACTATAGGGGTAACACCTCAAGGATTCTGCAGTAAGCAATTTGTCAAGCTCTGTTTGTTTTAAATTGAATTTCCAAGATTGTTTTATTCGTATGTATAATATGTGGAAGTTAGAATACTGATAACCGTTAGCCTGACTGACGTAACTGATAAATGTTAGCCGTATGGTCCCCGGCAGAGTAGAATAGGACCACTCCAAGTCTTCCGGTGGATGTCGTAGAAGGCGACTTAGGAAACACAAGCTAAACGAAGCTGATAAACATCAATGAGACCTCTCCAACCCGTCTGGCTAGCCTGTAGAGTGTAGGCCAAATCCTCTGACTGTTCTGGCTAATAAGTTCTTTATTACACCAACTGAGGAGTATAACAATAATCAAAAGTAAATCTAATATAAAGTAGGTACAAAGACGGGCTTATTATTATAAGCGATTTCTTTCAGCCAACCTTTGGTAAATGTACTTGTAAGATAGGATAAGGGGTAGAACAGAGAGGGTCGTGCTCATGCAGTGGAGACTACAATGACTGATTGGATAACACAGTTAAAATGAAAACCCGAATAGTGATGTTTTTGCAATATTATATTGAACTTCCCGATTATTACGCATGATGACTGAAAAAATATTTTTGGCCCATCGGTTAGATTATTAAAAAATATTGTACACGTATTTTTCCTTTTCTCTGAGAAACAATAAATAAGGAAGATACAGCGCATTTAAATTTCGCTTCACGTCACGCTTTCGTACGATTTTTACACATCGGTGATGTCACAAGCCCCTCTGGAACTTTGATACTCTGTATCTTTGTGAATTTTTACATTTTTGATAAACTGAAAAATATGGGTACATTATTTTTGGAAAACTAACTAACGGACTAATTAGAATAATACTTTTCTGACCCAGTCATCATCCCTATTTGACCCAAAGCCAACTCAAAGCCAGCCTCTTGGGTCCTACCCTGCGACCGCAGCGATTTGGGTTCCATTTTTTATATTATTTAATGTTATTTAGGTATTTACTAATACTAATACCTACTTTAATGTACGGTAGTGAGAGTTGGGTATGGCAGAGAAAGCATGAAAGCAGAATAAATGCAGTTGAAATGCGAGCGCTGAGGAGTATGTGTGGTGTTACCTTGAAAGACCTAAAAAGAAATTATGTTATAAGGGATTGCTGTGGAGTGAAAGAGGACGTAGTGACAAAAGTAGAACAAGGGATGTTAAGATGGTTTGGGCATTTAGAAAGGATGGATGAAAATAGATTAAAAAAAAATATTTATAAGGTAAGTGTGAAAGGAAGAGCGGGACATGGTCTACCTCGGCGAACGTTCTGCGATCAGATTGCAGACGTTCTGAAAAAGGGAGAGGTAAGAAGTACACTTAACCGAAGGGCATGTATGAAGAGGTTGATGAGTGTAGATGAAGCGAAAGAGGTCTGTCAAGATCGTAGCAAGTGGAGGTCTATAGTCTCTGCCTACCCCTGTGGGAAACAGGTGTGATAGTATGTATTTAGGTATTTTTATTTAGTTTAGTTTTATATATTATATAATATATATATTAAAGCGGAAGGGACATACCCGTAATAAATCGAACTACGGGCTATACTAGATCATTATAGTATAATGAAATTAAAATAACAGTGGAAAAACCAAAAAAAATTTGACATTCCCATACAAATTGCCCGAGCAAAGAACAAAAAAAAATTCAGCATTTCCATACAAAAGTGTGCAGCCCACTTTTGTATGGAAATGCTGAATTTTTTTTTGTTCTTTGGCTGTTATTTTAATTCCATTATACTATAATGATCTAGTATAGATCGTGGTTCGATTCATTACGGGTATGTCCCTTCCACGTTGTATATGTATGTAGTTATAGATTAATTTTAGTTTAATGTTGTTATTTTTCGTTGTAAATAAAATAATAAAAATATTCTACTCAAAATTACAATGTCATTTTTTTTGTCTATTTTTTTTATACGTGGACAGCATTTACTAAATCCAAAGAGACGCATTGAGCGTTGAACACTGATGATGACAATTTTTTTTATTTAGTTTCACGGTTCACCATGAACTGAACGAAAGTGTGAAATCTTTCTGTATTTTTAAGAGTCAAATACGATATCGATAATGAGAGTTCATGAGGACCCATGGTTTCCGAATGACCTATCTTATCAGCCCTTGTGCTCCCGACGCTATGACATTGTGATGATTGATAAACGGCAGACAGACTGATTTTAACCGAAATAGTTTTGACATGTGATGCACACATCAGCCAAATTTTCATCTTTTGCTCTTTGGCTGATCCACAGATCAGCCAAAGAGCAAAAGTGGTACTTTCTAATAGATCTTTATCTTATAATCTGGTTAAATCCATTGACTTATATACAACGGCGGCCTTAACCATTGCGAGGCCCCGGGCTTCAGTTTTTTGCGAGGCCCTTATCCTTTGTATGTCATTCAAATCGATTGGGTAGGTAGATGACTGGGTCAAAAATAAATTATTTAGTACTGTTATGAGAATAAGACGTCACAAAATAGTGTCACTTGTAATTTGATTTGATTTTTGATTTATAAATGCAGAAAAAAATATATTACGAGCGCTATTTGACTCGAAAAATTTATGACGTCACGGTTTTGTGTTTGATACAAATCCCATAGAAAATGTATTTTGACGTTTACAAAAAAGTGTCAGATTTGACTTGTCATCTAGCGGTTTGGCGCCAGTAGACTACCTAATCATATTTGTCAGTGTCTCATGTCCAGTTATTAGATAGGATACTTCAAATCAGCTCGGGTTGTTGAGCGAGGCCCCTGCAAGAGCGAGGCCCTGGGCGATTGCGCTGCTCGCCACCCCCTAAGGCCGCCACTGCTTATACAAAGTGGAAGGGACATACCCGCAATAAATTGAACCACGAGCTATACTAGATTACTAAAGTATAAAGAAATTAAAATAACAGTCAGACCCAAAAAAAAATTCGACATTCCCATACAAAACGCCCGGGCGGCCGCACACTTTTGTATGGAAATGCTGAAATTTATTTTTGTTTTTTGGCTGTTATTTTAATTTCATTATATTATAAATGATCTAGTATAACAACGTGGAAGGGATATACCCGTAATAAATCAAGGCTAGTATTTGAGAACCTATATTACCTACCTTTCGCAGGTTTTATAGTAACTAGCTTTTCGGGCGATGCAAGGTTTTTCGTGCAGCAGTTGAAGTTGGTTGGAATCTATGTCCAGTTGAGAAAATGGGTAAAAAGTACAGTCAGTATATGAAACATTAAAAAATGTGTGGGCGGCCATCTTGAAATCAAACTTTGTTTGCAGTTTTGAGTTTCGCGGGGTGCTTTACCCCTGCATACAAAATTTCAGACCCCTTCGATGTTCCAGTAGGATGTTCAGTTCAGACTCCATCTTGGATTACAAAAAAAAGTCAGATTTGGATTCTCCGACGCAAAATCTCTTAAATTCTTTAAATTCTGAATTTTAGTCAAATCGGAAGCAGTCGACTATTGGCGGCCATCTTGAAAAATTAATAAAAAACGCTCAGCGCTTGGTGGGAGTGGCTCGGCCCGCGGCCTCGCGGTGGAGCTCAATCTTGGGCCTGTGGCCTTAGGCTTTGCGTATACTTCTACACAACCACACAGTCTGACTTTTTTAACAGTGTCCAAATTTTTGGAGCAAGTTCAGTCCATGATACTGAACTACTTTCTATAAAAAAAGTTATTAAAAATCGATAAAATTTTTCGTCCTCCCAAACAAATCAGCGCGACTGAACTTGCTCCAAAAATTTGGACACAGTTTAAAAAGTCACCCTGTATATCAATCATGACCCCTGTCACCCTGGAATAGGGCAAACAACTATGTCAATCAGTGAGTCAGTGGTATTGTATGTTTATAGTGTTATAAAATTTGTAAACTGCTTCCATGCTGGTCTGGGAAAAAAAAATTTTAAATATACCAGCTGCTTCTCTTCCCGCGCAGATCGTAGTAGTCGATCGAGGGAATGGGTGAAAACGCAAATCATGTTAATAGGCGATGCGGTTAGCAACTCATCACTATTTCGACTCTTTTTCCACCTAGTCCACCTGCGCTAAAAGTGGTATTTTAATTGCAACTCTGGGCTCTGCCTGCGTAGAGCCGGCAATACCCAAAATGCTATACTTACAGGGTTATTTTCAATTAACCGGCAAGCTTTTTGGAGCAAGTTCAGTCCGTGATACTGAACCATAAAAACAATTATTGAAAAACGAAAAAAATATTTATACTTTCCATACAAATCGGCGCTCAACCAAATGGATTTTGTATGGGAGGACGAAATTTTGTTTTCGTTTTTAGGGTTCGGTAGTCCACAAGGAACCCTTATAGTTTCGTCATGTCCGTCCGTCCATCCGTCCGTCCGGGCTCGTACTCCGCCGCTACTGCACCGATTGTCACGAAAATTGGTGGAGAGATAGATATTGAAGTTCCAAAAGTTGGTTTTTAAAATTATGAAAAAAATATTTTTTTTCAGCACCCTCTCCCATACAACGAAAAGTGAATTCAAAAAATTAAATTGGACTAACCCCAACGTGTGGGGTATGGTTGAAAAAGTCTTTTAAAATGCAACAAAAACTGCTTTGAATAGTTTCAAAGCAGTTTTTGTTGCATTTTATTATTTGATTTAGATCAAGCCCCCCAGTCTTGAGATAATCTAATACAAAGTTAAAATTTGAGATGTCCCCCCCCACACCGTAACTTTTGAAATATACTAAAATAATTCTGAAAAAAATGTGGTATATACCTCAAAGTATGCACTTTCAATTAAAACTATAGCGGTCTCGGTATCATAGATAGTTAATTTTTAATACGTCATAAATCGTAAACCGCAATTTACCTTTAGAACTTTTATATTATGTTATTTGCTGCTACGGAACCCTTCATGGGCGAGTCCGACTCGCACATGGCCGCTTTTTCGATAATTGTTTTTATGGAGAGTGGTTCAGTATCACGGACTGAACTTGCTCAAAAAAGGTTGCCGGTTAATTAAAAATAACCCTGACTCAGGGACTCAAAAACACCTTCATAACGAAAACACATTCATAATGAAAACATATTGAATCTGTGACCGAAATATTACTGTAATACTTATTTGGGTGTTTTAAACCTGTTTTGCTTCAAACACTTATAAAAGTGTAACAGTTATATTTTTCTGTAACCAACCTGTTTGAAAACTGTTTTTACATTTTTCGATGTTTGTGTATTCACAATAAGTCTTTATTCCTTTATATGTTATTCATGCTCGGACTGGAAAACACGCGGACAGTTTTATTTCTCTAAGTTGTTCAAGTTTTATTTACTATTTGCCGCGCTATACAGTGCATTGAAAGAGTCTTGATCCCAGAGTTGTCGGTAGATATTAAAAAATCTAAATTTTAATTTTATTTAATTGCATTAGGTATGCACTAATTTCTGCAAATTTTAATTTAGATCTTTTGTTTTTAGAAAGTTGATGTATTTAGTATTTAGAAACTAATCATGCAAGCCCACAATGTTTTAAGAAAACCTTATCCGATTATTAAAGGTAAATGACCTTGAATATAATCAATGTTGTAGTATGAACTCGAATAAAATAATGACCGACATAAATTGTTACGTCAGTTTAATGCATTTTTTTATAATAAAGGATTTATATCGATTCCAACCAATACTTTCTACCTATACGCCAAACGTCGCCTTTGGGCCTTATATGGTCCAAGGATCTGTCTACCTAGTCAGAATAAAGCCGTGATATAATGTGCGTATTCTATATTGCGTCTTATTCCATAAACCTATGCAGGTACACGGTACACACACAATGCATGGCCGAAGATCACAATGATCAATCTATATTGCGAACGCTATGCTACCAAAGTATGGGGTGGTATGGGCACGGATATGGGGAAGTACCTATTGGCTGCCGGTATCGTCAAAGCGCGCGGCGCTGTTGCCGCTTTGGGCTTTATATGTGTCTGTGTGCGCGAAGTGGCAACGCCGCGTGATCCGTCGCATAGTTATGCCAATAGGGTATATTCATGTTATTTTTTTATTTTTTTAAACGATTCTATAAGTTATTATATAACCGGAAAAAAATATAACACTTACAGAATATTATTAAATAAGCTTAAAAAAATAATTAAAACTACTATTATTTTTGGACGACTATAAACGCGGTGCCATTTTGCGCTTTTATTCTGTGACGTCACCGTGCATTGTCAATGTCATAGATACACTTATATGTCAGTGTCAGTCGAGTGCAAATTACAAATTCAAAATATTATCAACAAAACAACGAAGTGTTGGATTCACAGTTTTATTTTATAAGTAATACTATCTAATTTGTGATTATAAGTGAGTGATTAAAGCTTTTAATATCAATTCATTACAAATGGAAGGGCGCACAAAATCTTATTATAAATATTGTATGGTTCTTATGTGCAAAAATAACATCGTAACTGCACCTGACAAAATATATTTTCATATGCCCAAAGATGCAAATGTAAGGAAAACGTGGTGTAAGGCGATGAGAAGAGACGATGTATCGTGTTTAAGTAGTTTATACTGTTGTTTTATATAGAATGTTCAACAACTTCTCTAGCCGCATGGATGAATACAAGTCGTTCATTCCATTCCGCGTATTGGGGTTCGCTGTTTTACAAAACCGAGCTGTAATGCCAAACAGCTAGAGGTTTAGTGAATTAGCGGATTATACCATTTAACTGCGACATGTACATACCTATTGTGAACAAAAAATACATATTGTGAGCAAAATGAGTAGTGTCATCCTTTGCAAAACTACACAGTAGTATTGTAAGTACCTACTTCAATTATTTATAATTTAATAGGTAGTAGACTAGCTGCCTGCTACTATAAGCTATAAGATAATGTACTTACCTACCGTAATTAATTAAACAAATGTATATTATTTAAGTATAGTATTTTATTCTGGGTAAAAATGGGAAATTTTAGAGAAAAAAAATAAATCTTTTTAACCCAAAATTCTCCAAAAGATTTATTTTTTTTCTCTAAAATTTCTCATTTTTACCCAGAATAGCGAAAAAAATACCCAATCTGGTAACACTGCAAATTACAAATGACTTATTGACAGTGACAGATAGTCTTCTTCTTTTTAATTTGTGATTGACAGCACAGACTATTTAGAAAATTAAGTTTGACAGTGTTTCGTGACGTCACGTGGCGTTTCGAAAATTTGCGAGGGAATTTTAAAAATACATCTTTTAAATAATTAATTTCTCAATGGAAACACGTTAAATTGGAAAGATATATATATGGGTATTTTTCTTTAGCAATGAAGTATACACATAATTTTTTTTGTTCGTTTCTGAATCACATGCATATTGTCTATTTAAACCTTATTGGCTGTAACAGTTATAAACACTTATGAACCTGTTTTTGCAAAAACAGATTTAAAGTGTTACAGTTTCTTTCTGTTTTACTTATAAAACATAAATGAAAAACAGTGTTCAAAACACTCTATTCGGTTACCCCAAAAGTCCCTGCTGTATATGTTGTTGTCGGCTGCCATCTATGTGAGATGTTAATATACTTGTATGTATTTAGTCTACAAGTCTGCTATTTAAGTGTCTTCCAATAGGTTATATGACGTTGGGTATCTGTTACGTTAGTAATTATACTATCTTTGACAGGACCCACCACCTATTTTTTTACACCTACATAGAAAATTAAGTGTAAACGGTACTATTATTCCATTAGTCGATCGGTTTTACCGTCTTTGCTTTTCTGTGGTTTCACCCACGAGATTAGCCGTGTGGTTCGCCAGAGTAGATTAAGACCACTCCAAGTCTTCCCGTGGATGTCGTAGAAACACAAGCTAAACAAAGCTTATAAATGTTACCCGCAATCTGTATAATCCGGCATTCTATGCAACACCTAGGCAATGTATAGAATGCCTAAAACGTGTAGGCAAATGTATGAAATATTATTTATTTTATACTTTGCCTAGTAATTCTATACAATACCGAATGCGCAGCCGGCAATGTATGTAATGTAATAGCGATCGGAAATTCGCCCAGCTTTCGTCACTTAGTCGACGCTCGCTCGCTTCGCTCGCGCGCTCCTGTGGTGGTCACTGCACGACCATAACCTAACCTACCTTCCGTGACTAATTGGGAGTAGATAATTACCTAATAGATTACACGCATTGCCGGTGGAACAGCAGACATTCTATACAATACCGAGGCATTATGTACAATGACTAGGCAAAGCGTATAATAAATATTAATATTCATAATATTTCATAAATTGCCGACCGGCCCAAGGCATTCTATACATAGTTAAGGCATTGTATAGAATGCCTGAATTATACAGTTTTCCCGTAACATAAACATCAATGAGACCTCTTCAACCCGTCTGGCCAGCGTGGAGAGTGTAGGCCAAATCCTTTGACTGCTCCGGCTAATAGCTCTGGCAGTACAGACAGTGTCGTGCTTCTACAGCGTGGAGACGAAAGACATGATGATGGCCACATATTCTGGGTTCGATCTCCCAATTATAATTTTCTGCGACAATTCGGTACAGAATCAGGGCCAGTTCATAAACTCACGCTAATTAAGATGGTGTGATCAGTTTGACCTCTGACTCGTGATAACAGATAATGTTACCAATTAGTTATTTCCTATATGTATGTATGTCTGTCTTGTTTCAACTTCAGGGCTAAATCGGGCATAATAATTGGATTTAATGATTACGTTAAGCCAGGAGTGCCATATTTCATTGTAGGAGTCAGCGATACACAAAAAATAAATAAATAAACGGGCAAATGCGAGTCGGACTCGTACATGAAGGGTTCCGTACCACCGTACAATGTTTTAAAACGCTAAAAAAACACTTTTTTTTGTATGACGACTCTTTAATTTTAAACTTTTTATATTTTCAGTATTTGTTGTTATAGCAGCCACAGTAATACATAATCAGTGAAAATTTCAAGTGTCTAGCTATTACGGTTCAAGAGATAGAGCCCTGTGACAGACGGACAGACGGACAGACGGACAGACAGCGGAGTCTTAGTAATAGGGTCCCGTTTGCACCCTTTGGGTACGGAACCCTAAAAAGCAGCGTAAAACTGAACGAATTCTCCATATAGGGTTTCTTTGACATTTGTATGCTACAAATGTCAAAGTTACGAGTGGTCAAGATCATAAAAATGCGTCTGTTTGGACAACGAATGATTTGCGCGTTGCAAATCATTTGATGTGTTACTCCCGATTCCAAAAATAGCTCTCCAGACTCTGGTGGTGGCACTACTGGTAGTAGAAAAAAACCGTACCTATGTGAAAGCACTAACATACACAAAACCAGTGGCTCAGTGAACTGTAAACCTCGCGACTCCCCCCCATCGTTTGAACTTTATTAGATAAAAAAAGTTGTTCAGACAAAAAAGGTGCGTCTTAAGGTGGAGATATAGGCAAATGGCCTTGAAGTGGCGCCCTCATTTGAAATAAATTGTTTACTCGTAAATATGGAGATAATTTCCATATTGCTCTTCGTCATACACTAGATAGCCCTTTAAATTATTTTATGAACCACCGTTGAATGTATTTACATTAGTCCGTCTAGCTTTAAAACTTGCCTCCGCCAAAATTGGCCACGGCAAGTTTTAAAGCTAGACGGATCACCAATAATAGTTTCAACGGCAGTTCATAAAATAATTTAAAGGGCTATCTAGTGCATGACGAAGAGCAATATGGAAATTATCACCATATTTACGAGTTAACAATTTATTTCACACTTCAAGGCCATTTGCCTATATCTTCGCCTTAATAAGAGTAACAATAAAGTTATTCCTATGTGTATATGACATATTTGAACAATTTTGGAAATGTCTGAAATATGATTATTTTAAAGTTTTAAACCCCTATATCTCCGCCATTTTTAAAAATTTCTAAACAAAACAAAAAAATCTATTTAGGTAATTATCGAATCAGCTCAAAATCTATACTAATATTATAAAGCGGAAGAGTTTGTTTGTTTGTTTAAACGCGCTAACCTCAGGAACTAATGGTCCGATTTGAAAAATTCTTTTTTTGTTGGGTAGTCCATTTATAGAGGAAGGCTTTAGGCTATATAACATTACGTTCCGACAACCACGCGAACGAAGTCGCGGGCACAGCTAGTCAGCTTATAAAATTTCACGAGAATCAGTTGAGAAATGCGACCTGTGTAGGCGAGAACAAATCGACAAACTAACAACTCACGGGCTAAGGCATTTTTGGCCAATATCGAAACTTATCCCTCACTTGGTCAAAAAAACATACGATACGAGTCTAATTGATAACCTCCTCCTTTTTTGACGTCGGTTAAAAATCATTCTTTTTTTTTGTCACTGTCAATTTCATTTCCAAGTCCTACAATCTGCATTTTATCCTAATCCTAACTAATATTATAAATGCGAAAGTGAGTTTGTATATTTGTTTGTTTGTTTGTTACCTCTTATAGCTTTATTTACTGAACCAATCTTCTTGAAAATTCGCATACACATAGTAAGGAGTACTGAGAAGGACATAGGGTACTTTTATCCCGGAAAAATGTAATGTTCCCGTGGAAAACACGAGCGAAGCCGCGGGCAAAAGCTAGTAATGTTATAATTTCAGTTGTCCATGGGCAGCGGTGATCACTTACCATCAGGTGACTCGCTTGTGCGTTTGCTGTCCTATAACATATCACTCCAGGACAATCCAAGCTGCTTAGATTCAGAGATTGGCGCCAAGCAACGAGATCTATGTACTTACGTACGTATATTCATGTCAATGGCGCCAAGTTAGTTTGGGGCGGCCACGTTTACGCCATCCCTGTAGAGTCCAATCAAGCTCTTTTTGAGGAGTATGGTCCTGCGTGAGTCGTGAGGCCGACGCAACGTATGACCAATCCAGCTCTACTCCACAAACAAAATTTTCTATTTCAATTTTTTTAAATCAAAATTCGAAAAAAATATTTCGTTCCATAATCCGTTTGGCTGAGCGCTGATTTGTGTGTGTGAAGATGTTTTTTTTTTTTAAATTGGTAAATTCATGGAAATAGTTCAGTATTAGGGACTGAACTTGCCCCAAAAGTTTGGCTGGTGGTTAAAAAGCCACGCTGTATTTTGGGTGATTTAAAAAATCAAACTCAAAAAATACAGTAACAATATTTTAATTTCACAAAAGTAATGAGTATTACAACACTTTAATAAGTCATTAAGATAAATTACGTTAAAATTACTTAGGTACTTATATCTAATAGGAATGGGTGTTCGAGCTTAGGTTCACAACGACGCTGTACTGTGTCACAGAATACAGTAAGAGTAAACAGAAGGGAATCTCCTAAGGTACGCGCAATATGCGTCCCCGTTCCCCGCACCCGCACCTTTCCCCTGGTTCTGGACGGCCAACGTGAGTCATCGAGGGAACGGGGACGCATATTGCGCGTACCTTAGGAGATTCCGGCCTGTGACTGCGTGAGAGTGTGACTAAGTAATTACCTAAATGAGGAAACACTGAGGTTGAAAGAATTGAAATAATTGAATTTTTCACAAAAAAAAACCAACCGACTTCAATTTTTTTAAGAAGTTTATACCATATCTCCAAAGTTCTTCATCATATCTTCACCAAATTAAAATTTAACCAACTAGGTAGTAAAGGCTTTCAAATAAAAAAGGAATCATCAAAATCGGTTCACAATTGGCGAAAATATCGCGTAACAAACATAGTTAAAAAAATAAAGAAAAACACTCGAATTGATAACCTCCTCCTGTTTTTGAAGTCGGTTAAAAAAGATAGGTATTTATAAAATCTATTGCTGTCGCGCTGTGCTGTGCCCGAACAAGTAAAGCAATAGAGACAACTGCAGCTCGAACCGACAATACCTATGAAAGTACACGAAATCAACGTTTCGTAGTCCCCTGATTTCTCTTCAAAAAACATAGAGGTAACCATTTTTCGTTAAAAAAATTAAGTAAAGATGGCTATGTTTTCTTTTATAACCCTTTTATAGACGAACCTTCATAAACCTGAAAAATTAGCAAGATTTTCCACGCTGTTTTATTTTTTTAGGTTTATGAAGGTTCGTCTCTTATAATAGGTAATTAAATTATGAAAAAAAAGAACACATTGGGACATGCCAATATATCCATAGATTTTTTTTGGGAAAAAATCATTGCTCTACTGGCACTATATCCGGCGAGGAATCAAGGGACTATACGCTTGTATGGAAATGCGGCCCATCGATTTCCTCTTAACAAGCGCCGTGTTCATAAAAAATCTACACTCCTTAAATCAGTATACAAATAGGAAAAGATATAGCGTAATCAATAAAATCCAGCCAGAGTTTTCGAGAAAAACAATTTTGAAACGTCAGCTGCTTCATACATAATGAAAAGCGATGAATTATTTTGTTTCAAAATTACCTACGTTTTATTATGATGACCTCCGTGGCATAATGGTTAACACGCTAGACCGCTAATCCGGAGGTTCTGGGTTCGATCCCCAGCCAGGGCAAGTCGGAAAATGGCCTTTTTCAAATTGTCCTAGGTCTTGGGTGTTTATCTATAAAACGTGGAAGTAATAAATCGAACCACGGTCTATACTAGATCGCTATAGAATATTGAAATTAAAATAACAGCCAAGGACCAAAAAAAATTTATTTTATTTTCATTTTACTATAGTGATCTAGTATAGCCCGTGGTTCGATTTATTACGGGTATGTCCCTTCCACGTTGTATATTTATTTATCATAAAATATAGTATCGTTGAGTTAGTATCCCGTAACACAAGTTTATAACTTACTTTGGGGCTAGCTCAATCAGTGTGATTTGTTCCTATATATTTATTATTTATTTATTTATTACTTTACTATTTTTTAAATAACATTTTATATTAATATAGTGGTATTAGAGCCTGTGCTGTAATTTATTACGCTAAATGTCTCTTCCACTTTGTTATCGTCCAATGGTCCTGATTTTAACGCCGATTTCCTGTCAGTCATTAAAAATCGGCTTTATTTAAATAAGGATGTAGACTGTGTCCGAAAAATTGAATTCTATTTAGTCTGTCCGTTAGATTATCCAAAAACAATGGACCCGCGTTTTTCGGTTTATCAAAATAGTAAAAACTCGCAAAGATACAGCACGTCAAAGTTTCGAAGTGGGGGTGATTGACGTCAAGTCACAGAATACAGTAAGAGTAAACAGAAGGGACTCTTCTAAGGTACGCGCAATATACGTCCCCGTTCCCCGCACCCGCACCTCTCCCCCGGTTCTTGACGGCCAACGTGAGAAATCGAGGCGAAAACGGGGGAGAGGTGCGGGGACGGGGAACGGGGACGCCTGGGTGACGCATATTGCGCGTACCTTAGGAGTTTCCGGCCTGTGGTCAAGTGAAAATCGTACTTGATCGTGACGTCATGCGGAATATAAATCTTTGTAATTATTTCCTAATCAGAAATAAAACCGGCCAAGTGCGAGTTAAACTTCGTGGAGAGGGTTCCGTACAATTGATCGAATTCTTATAGGTTTTCCTGTACTCTACAAACAATGAATTTTTTTTTTTAATTTTAGGCTCTGTAGTTTCGGAGATCAGGGGGGAATGGCCAATTTTCGTCTTCTTTCATGAATAAAATCAAAACTATTTATTTTATAATTATAATAAAAATATATGTAAAATCCTCATAACGAGCCCATTCATTTGATATATGACACAGTAAGGTTTGCAAATCTTTTTTTCCGAATTTATTCCCCGAAATTGACCCTTATTTTGAAAAAAAATTTATTTACTTTGCACATATGTGTTTGGGTCATAGGATTACACCATCCTATCAAATTTCACCTGATTCGGTCCAGTAGATTCGGAGCAAATTGGCTGTGACAGACGGACGGACAGACAGACGCACGTGTGATCCTATAAGGGTTCCGTTTTTTTTAATTTTTGTACGGAACCCTAAAAAGAAAAAATACGCACATAATATTATTTAATAATCTACCTTATATTATTGGGAGATTACTAACATCGTTTTTTTTTCAGGCTGGGCCTGATGTGGATAATCTAAGATTTGCTCCCGCTTCCACGCTCAAAAATTTACTCTAGCCGAAGCGAGACAGCGAGACCATGCGGAGTGAAAAGATCATGGTAGGTCAATGAGGCTAGTTTTGGTTTTGAGGTTTTGTCGTTTTACAAAGAATATTTAAGAGTTATTTAAAAAATAAGACACATGATCCCTGCCTTATGTTTAATAAAATTATAATCAAAAGTTACACGGGCTAACTTATGGTATTTCTTAAAAACTTTTCGTTTTAGTATAATTCTGAGGTGATTTAGAGGCAACTTCGCAATATTTTTCTATAGAGAAAATTTTAAGCAATCGTGTTTTCGAAACATAGGTATTATGTATAGAGTTAGTTCTGAACTTTGTTGTGTTTTTATTTCAAAGTAAGTATTTCGTTAATATTGATAATATTTAAGATCGCTCTAAGAACTTTAGCTAAGCTCTTAAGTGGAAAAAAGTTGACGCGTTAAAATTAGGTAGCGAAAAAAACTTAGGAATAAGCAAAGAATATATACACTACGCGAATAAGCCAGCTTTTTTTTCCGTTTGAACAATACTCGTGTTTACCGATTCCCTATTCCTATTTCTGTACAGTCATAATAAATACTTAAAAATAGTTTCTTCCCACGTTTGCTAAGGGAAAGAATTTCTTACACCCGTATTTCATCGTAACAAGATGCGAAATAATTAACGTTTACAATATGTAGGTATTAGTAGGTATAAAAGTATATATGTATAACCAAATATATTGAAATTTTCGTGAGCAGATACAAAATACAATAGTGAACCACTTTTTTCAAAAGTCATAATATGAATAATAAACGGGCAAGTGCGAGTCAGACTCGTACATGAAGGGTTCCGTACCTCCGTACAATGTTTTAAAACGCTAAAAAACACGTTTTTTGTATAACGACCCCCTTTAATTTTTAACTTTTTTTTATTTTTAGTATTTGTTGTTATAGCGGCCATAGTAATACATAATCTGTGAAAATTTAAAGTATCTAGTTAATGCCATTATAAAGATCTAGTTAAAAACGCTGAAAAAACACGTCTTTGTATGGCGACCCCCTTTAATTTTTAACTATTTTTTATTTTCAGTATTTGTTGTATAGCGGCCACAGTAATACATAATCGGTGAAAATTTCAAGTATCTAACTATTACGGTTCAAGAGATAGAGCCCTGTGACAGACGGACAGACAGCGGAGTCTCAGTAATAGTGTCCCGTTTGCACCCTTTGGGTACGCAACCCTAAAAAGTAGGTATATATTTTCTATTCTAATAAAATTACTAAAAATATTTTAAGGTGAATAATGAATATAGAAGCAAATGGCCTTGAAGTGTGAAATAAATTGTTAACTCGTAAATATGGAGATAATTTCCATATTGCTAATCGTCAGGCACTAGATAGCCCTTTAAATTATTTTATGAACTGCCGTTGAAACTATTATTGGTGATCCGTCTAGCTTTAAAACTTGCCGTGGCCACTTTTGGCGGAGGCAAGTTTTAAAGCTAGCCGGACTAATGTAAATACTTTCAACGGCAGTTCATAAAATAATTTAAAGGGCTATCTAGTGCCTGACGATTAGCAATATGGAAATTATCTCCATATTTACGAGTTAACAATTTATTTCAAATGAGGGCGCTACTTCAAGGCCATTTGCTTCTATATTCACCCTGATCCACTTTCCCCAAGGAATGTGTACCTATCAAAGTATAAAAAATAATTTTTGCCCTCCCATACAAGCTGACCGATCAGCTGATCTGAGTTTCTATAGAAAACACAAAAAATATTTTTCATATTTCAAATTATTTTTTATTAGGAAAGTTGTTCAGTACTTATCATGTACTGCATCTACACTAAAAATAGTTTCAGTATATTTTTTTACACCTGCAACATGATTTTTTTTCATATTTTGACATTAAGTACCTATAACTTCAACTTCGCTCCAGTAACACGCTCAAGCTTCAAATTCCCTCATATCGATCTAGCTTCATGTCCAACTCCTTTACTTCTCAAGCCATACTCGGCTTTGGAATGCATTGCCCGAGGACATCAGACAAATATCTAGTAGACATTTATACAAGAAAAAAGTGCATGATTTACTTTTTGAATTTTTCAACAATTAGGAGAATTCTTTCTGATCTTCAAATATATATATTTATATATTAGGTCCTTCATATGAAATTGCCGATTTTCAATACTGGCAACTTTAAAATCAAATATCTTGCGTTTCATTAGGAATTCCAAATTTAAATTTATTTCGAAATAAAGCCAAAAAAATATTGTTTTAAAATTCGTATTTCATTTGTTTTAACATCATTTGTTTGAGTTTCAACATTGCTATAACAACAACTATGGACAAATTGAAAATTCACGGTATTTACGAATACGAGTTCCACCGTGGCACCAGTGCTGCAGAAACGACTCGAAGAATTAACGACGTGTATGGACCAGGCACCGCTAACGAACGAACGGTGCGTTTTTGGTTTCAACGTTTCCGTTCTGGAAATTTCGATTTACACAATGAGCCTCGTGGACGACCTGATACTCAAGTGAATAACGAAGAATTGAAGGCGATAGTGGAAGCGGATCCATCTCAAACCACTTCTGAATTAGCAGCAGCCTTCGGCGTAAGTGACAAAGCGATACTTATCCACTTGCGCCAAATCGGAAAAATTAAAAAACTCGAAAAGTGGGTACCACACGAATTGACTGAAGCAAACCAAGAAACACGCGTTGCTTGCTGCGTTTCTTTGCTTAATCGCCACAATAATGAGGGGATTTTGAACCGTATCGTGACTTGTGATGAGAAATGGATCCTGTACGACAATCGGAAGCGATCATCACAATGGCTTGATCCTGGAGAACCGGCAAAACCTTGCCCTAAGCGAAACCTGACCAAAAAGAAGATTCTGGTTAGTTTTGGTGGATCAGTGCTGGTGTTATCCACTACAGCTTCTTGAGATCAGGCCAGACGATTACTGCAGACTTGTATTGCCAACAATTGCAAACAATTATGAAAAAGCTCGCCATTAAACAACCGAGACTGATGAATTGCTCTAGCCCACTGCTTCTTCAGGATAACGCTAGACCACACACTGCACATCAAACGATCGCCAAGTTAGAGGAGCTGCGACTGGAACCTCTGCGTCACCCACCATACTCTCCAGATCTTGCCCCAACCGATTACCACTTTTTTCAAAATTTGGATAACTTTTTACAAGGAAAAAATTTCAAATCTGATGAAGCAGTTAAAACCGCCTTCAAACAGTTCATAGATTCTCGCTCCCAGGATTTTTTTTCCAAAGGTATTAATGATCTGCCTATAAAATGGCAGAAGTGTATCGATAACAACGGCGCATACTTCGATTGATGAAATAATAATTTCATTAAAAAAAACTTGTTTCACTTTTTTGATACTGAACGGCAATTTCATATGTAAGGACCTAATATTATAAGTATGTATGTATATACTATGTTGTATGTATAAATATAGTATTTATTTTATACAATATTTATGTATGATCATTTAAAAGTACTTATTATTTCTGGATTGTTTCTATCTATTTTAGACGCCAACTATTCTATTACTCTTCTCCTAAAGGTTGACAGGGCAATAATGCTTTAGCATTAACCCTCTGCAACTGACGTGGACTTTTTTCCCCATTTTCGCTGACGTGGTAGACTATCAGACACCTTCTTTTACTTAACCACCTCTTGTAATATCCCATGGAAACCTGTTTTACTGGTCTTTAAATAAAATGTATATATCAAAGAACATATTAAAAGAAAAACAAGTGAAATAAAAGTCATATTTACGTAATCACAGCCTTTATTGCAAATGGCACTTAAAGAACAAAAAATAAGACAGTCTTCTTCTCAAGTCTCAAAAATAAAAAAGTGAAACAATTTTTCTAACATTTCTTAAAGTTTTTATAATTAACATTATATAATCAACATACAAAATAGAAATCTTATAAATCTAACCGTGAGATCATAACTTATTCAGTCTCAAAGTTTTACAATTTTAATTGACAATTTTCACACATAGGCTTCGAACATTGCAAGCAGATAGGTTTTGAGCAATCACAACACACGTATTTAGTTTGACGCTTTAGTTTAGTGGGACAAATAGAGCACAACTTTCTTCCCCCAGCATGAACAGTGTTAATTTTCGGAGGTGGAGGGGGCAGATCTTTTCCCAAAACTCGACAAATGGTCATCCGCAATTCTCTGGGCAACCTTTCATTATAGGCCCTCATTTTCATATGGTCCAAGACTAACTGTCTTGCCATATTTTGTAGAAATACACCCCTTCTCATGTTAGTATCACAATCTTCACATGATTGGTACAAAACGAAACAATTTACACCAATAATATCTAGCATTCTAAAAAAGATTGCCATTGGCCATCTACGAGTTTTCCGAGCACTTGAGTATACTGAACATTTTTTGTCAATTTCATCGACGCCACCCTTGGTATGGTTATAATCAGCTATAATTACTGGTTTATTTGAAACAGGATCATTTTCCTGAATATGATGGGAGGAAGACACTAAAACGACAGCTCTATTTTTTTTTGGTACGTAAGATAACATAGTAAAGTCTTTTGTGAAACCATATAAAGAACTTTCAGCATTTCTGTTTTTGTCCGGTAAGAAGCACGGAGGAATTTCCCCTTTGTTTTTTTTCATAGTTCCCAAGTATGTTAGATTTTTTTTTAATAAAGCTTCCATAAGTTGAATAGAGCTGAACCAATTATCAGCAGTAATATTGCGGTTTGAGCCTTCTACAACCTTAGCAAGCCTCAATACCGATTGCGTTGGCACTGCCATTTTCTTTTCTTGGTCTGAGAGGCCAATGCCATCTGAATTTTTACCATGATAAATGTAGGCATTAAAAGTATAATATGTACGAGCATCACACAAAATCATAATTTTAATCCCATATTTTGCCGGCTTCTGAGGCATATATATTACAAACTTACAACGGCCTCGGAATGGGACTAACATTTCATCAATGCATAAATACGCACCTGGGGAATATAGACGCTGTGAATTAGAAATAAATTTATCAAAAAAGTCTGAAATTGGAGCTAATGGATTTTCCTTCAATCGATCTTGCCTTGTGGTTACATTATCAAATCTCAAACAGTTTATCAGACTAGAAAACCTGTACTTAGACATAACACACCGGAATATTTCATGACCCGTACCATCAGTAGCAAAAACGGTATTGGCATCAGAGGCATTGCATTTCAGTACTGATGAATAGTATAATAAGCCAATAAATGCCTTCATTTCAGTTTCGTTTGTATCTTTTAGCTCAAGTCGACTACTATTTTTGAATTTTAAGCGGTACAAACTTAGCTTTCGATTAGTATGTTCGACTAAACTGTCCATCATAGACTGGTCAAACAATTTTGACCACAGTTCCAAATAACCCTCGAATCGTGTCATATTTGTGCGACGACTCGGTATTCTTACAATATTGTGTGATAGCGTTCTTGATGTCCTAGGACGTTCTTGAGTGTTCCAAATATATCCATTTTTACCTTTGAATACGTCTGCACTAGATGGGAGTTGTACTTCTTGGGGCTGCTGCCTTTCTGTCGTAGATACGCTAAATTCCTGTTCTTCCTCCAAATTAATTTCGTCGTCTTCAATATACTCCGCCTCTGGTTCGTAATTAGGGTCCAAATCTTCATCCAAATCGCTAAAATCCTCATTTTCTTCTTGCTCAAGCCATTCTTCTATTTGTTGATCAGTTGATGCCGTAGCAAACTTCCCAGCAGATGTTCTTTTTGATGTTGACGGTCGATCCATATTGTTTTTTTATAAATAACCTGCAGAATAAAATATTATTGTAAAATAAACTGAAACAATAAAATAAGTAAATATAAAAACAAATAAAATTATATTTAGTATAATACCAAGGTAAATATAAATTAATTCGGTAATTAATAAGTATGTAGGTAGGTATTTACATAATAATAAATAATTAATTTAGTATATAAATATATAGATAATACTAGATGTTACTGGTCTGTGGAACACGTTTACCCAGGACTAAAAGTAGCCTACGTTAGTCTCCAGGTTGTAAACTATAACAAGGCAAACAAATACACTTTCATGATTATATTATTAGTATACTTTTGCAAAGTTTATATTATAAATATAAAATTTACTGACGTTATAGTCTAACAGACACTATGGAAATTTTACAATTTTACTGACGTGGTAGTCTGACAGAAACTTACCGTAATGCTGACGTGGTAGACTGGTGGACACCGCAGCGCCTACGCGCTCACGTCTTGCTTCGGCAACCGCTCCCGCCACACTAGCGGGCAGCACTGGGCACCCTAAGAAGGTACTTGGAACGCGGCAAACAAATCTCGTAAAATAATGTTACTAGAGAAGGTTTTCGATTGTGCGGTGTCTGTGGGACTACCACATCAGTTGCAGAGGGTTAAGTCTACCTATTGTAGCTTTTGGCTCAATAAAAATTAAATAAATAAATAAAAAATAAACATACAAATTTCATGGCAAATTTTTAGTAGTTTAAATATAATTTAGTATATTTCCTTGGACCTTATATAACCATATAACATTATACCTATGATACTTATATGCAACCGTTGATAAACAAATACAAGAGGACTTTAAAGGTTTCACAACCTTCATACTTTGAAGCGTAATTCGATTTTTAGTTTAAATATTATAGCTAGATGGAGCTACTTGTTTGAAAGAAGGTAGTTTCGTAGTGTTGCCGCTTAATTTCTTAAAGATGGCGGTATAAGCGTTTATTTTCTACAAACAAACAAGCACCATCTTTGATTTTTCGTGGATACCGTCAGTATCCAGCATTCTTTGTATCACTATAGTGACATCTAAAAATTATTTAGTTATACAATTCTTGTATGGGTTTGTCAGACCTCTTGAGTTTGTTTGTCGATGGTGTAACTAAGCCTAGTTTACAGGACCTTAGTGTAGAGTACGGGGTGGAAAAGGACGTTAACAGAATCGTGATTGGCAAAGAGCGAAAAAAGATCGGCCATTGCTAATCTATTATTTTCATACCTCAAAGCACACGGCAGGGCTGATGTTATCAAAACTTTTTGCAAGCCAACATCTCTAATAATGTTAATAAATATACTGAATTAGTGCTTACGTTTGTTCAAATGATTTCTCTGAAAAGCCTTGACACCACAGACCTACCACTACTAGACTTGCAACGATATTGCTAGAAAGAGACTGTCAAACAATACAATACAATACAATACCCTTTATTGCACAAAAGTAAAAAACAGAACATAATTATCTTAAAAATTAGGAAATGCGCAAAAGGCGGCCTTATCGCTAAGCAATTTCTTCCAGGCAACCTCGTTTATATAGAAAAAAATGATGGGAAATTAGGTAGTGCGGGGTGGTCAATATAATAAACATACTTATATACAATAATTATAATAAACATAAATACATCTAATACTTAAATACATACATACAACTTACACAAAGAAAACATAACAAGACAAAATGAAGAAACTAAGTGGAAACAAGGGAAGGAAATTACCTTTCATAAGGATAGAAAATGCGATTTTACTTGGGATTTAAAGCTGGCTAGCGTTTGGGCGCGTCGGATAGTAAGTGGTAGTGAGTTCCATAGACGTACGGCTCGAACAGACAAAGACCGCGAGTAAAAGTCGGTGGAGTGAGCAGGAATTCTTAAAAGAAGGTTTTCAGCGCTGCGTAGTGGACGCCCATGAGACTCACTAAATAGAATAAATAATTCTCGTAGATAGTTAGGAGAGTTAGGATTGAAAAGAGTTGTGTATAACATTGATAGGGTATGCCAGTCACGGCGACGTCGGATCGGAAGCCACTTGAGTTCATTGCGAAAATGAGAAATATGGTCATATTTACGAAGGCCATATATGTATCGAATAAACATGTTCTGTAGACGCTCAAGCTTATCAAGTTGCTCCTCAGTAGGCCGGGGATAACAAGTATCAGCGTAATCTAGGATAGGGAAAAGTAGGGTGTGCGCGAGCGTAACTTTGGTATCCATTGGAAGGAACTTACCAAGTCTTCGCAGTGCTGCAAAAGAGGCAAAGATCTTTCTACTAACTTCAGCAACTTGTGGTGACCAAGAGAGATTTTTATCCAGTTGTATACCTAGATTTTTGACACAATCATTAAAATTAATAACAGTCCCGTTAAATAGTACTGGCGGAAGCTGACCAAAATCAATCCCATTTAGTAACCCCGAACTACCCACAATGATACACTGAGTTTTTGCAGGGTTGACAATCAAGCCATGATTTCTACTCCAAAGAGAGATACGTTCTAAGTCTTTATTAGTATTACAGATGGCTGTGGAAATAGAATCAACGCTGGCTTGAGTGTATATTTGCAGATCATCTGCGTAAAGATAGTAGGAAGACTGAAGCTGTGCAGTAATAGAGTTAATAAATATAGAAAAAAGAAGGGGAGATAGGACGCCACCCTGCGGAACACCAGCAGATGTAGTACACCAGGACGAATAAACATCCTCAAAGCGTACACGCTGCTGCCTTCCAGACAGGTAAGAATGAAACCAATCGATAACCGTTGGAGATATATTGAGAGATCGCAGTACACCCAGCAGAATATCAACGTCAACTGTATTAAAGGCATTGCTAAAATCCAGAAGCGTTAGGACAGTCAGCTGTTTGTTATCCATCCCCCTTCGAATGTCATCGGTAACTTTAATGAGAGCAGTAGTCGTACTGTGACCTGGACGAAAACCGGATTGGAAAGGATTGAGAAGTTTATGAACAGAAAGGAAATGGCTGAGCTGTTGTTGAACCACTCGTTCCAGGACTTTGGAAAGGAAAGGCAGTATGGATATAGGGCGATAATCAGACAGAGATGACGGGTTAGGTTTTTTTGGAAGAGGAGTTATGTTGGCATTTTTCCAATCGCTTGGGAAAACACCAGTTATCAAGGAATTGTTGAGGATTATGGTTAAAATAGGTAGTAAGATGTCAAGGATAGGTAGAATCATTTTCCGACTAATGTTGTCACTACCAACAGCATTCGATGTTATGGAACGCACCTCTCTCTCAATATCACAATCAGAAATCGGACTGAAGACGAAAGAAGGAATATCAGGAGTGGGATTAGAAGAAAGCAAGTTTAAGGTTTTTAATTTTATGTTGTTGTCCATAGCAACAGAATCTGAAAAATGCCTATTAAGGGTATCAACATTTAAACTACTAGGACTGTTACCCTGGGGCTTCCCAACTCCTAGCGTTTTAAGAAACTTCCAGACCTTCGCGGAATCTCCGCTTTGGACAGATTGATGTATATGGCGTCGTTGCGCCTCCCTAACCACCTTATTACAATGATTTCGGGCTTGGACATATGCGTCACGGTAAGTGTCAGGGTTTGATTTATATTTGGCCTTCGCTTTGATTTTCTTGGCTTGAATCAACTTAATTTCTTCCGTTAACCAAGGCGCAGGAAGGTGTTTCACACGGACCGGACGCACTGGGGCATGCTTGTCATAAAGGTGTAAGATTGTGGAATTAAACAAATGCAATTGATCATCAACCGACTCAGTATCTACTATAGATTGCCAATCGCAGCCACGGGCATCTTTACGGAGTTGTTCCAAATCAATAGCACCAAAATTACGCTGCATTAGGATTTTGGATTTAGATTTTGGGGGACGAATTTTATAGGAGAGGTAAATGAGGTCATGATAGGAAAAGGCATCCGCATTTTCCTGACCGAACTTAGCAACATGGTCGGAAGAAGAGACAAGAATGAGATCAAGTAGAGAAGGCCGGCGACCAGGAGTGTGATGTGTAGTCTCAAGGGGAAGAATTTTTAAGTTGCAGCTACCTGCTACTGACTTCATGCGCTGAGCCCGACAATCATTTTTCTCCAAGCAAGTATTAAAGTCGCCCATGATTACTGAGTGGCTGTAACCGGGCAATAGGCCTTCCAGGAGATTTTCAAACTCGGAAAAGTAGTCGACAGATGAGGAATAACTATAAAAAACTCCTAGAAGTACTTTTGTGTGTGAAAGAGTGACTTCCAGAACAAGATATTCAAAATCACTATTAGGACTAGAAGTGCTAATAACACTGCACGTGATATAGGAACGTAAATATATGGCAACACCCCCACCACCTCTGCCAACGCGATCGTGACGAAACAGTTGAAAACCCGGAAGAGAGTAAGAAGTAGAAGGGAGACATGGCTTAAGCCATGACTCGGATACAAGAATAGCAAGAATATTTTGGACCTCAAAAGTCGCTAGCATGTCAGCAAAATGAGCAGGAATACTTTGTGCATTAATATGCACTACATTGAAATTTTTACGAAACGGTTGGAAATGAGATGTAAGAGTTTCATCAAGAGGAGTAGGTAAACTATGAAAACTTTCATCATCGGAAGATGAAGACAATGAGAAGTATAAATCATCCTGTCCGTCAAACATTCTGTGTGTAAGTTAATAAATATAAAATGTAAAAAAAAACAAAAACAAATATATGGTACAAATACCTACTCGTATATAAATTAAATATATACAAAAGTAGGCCAACCAATTTGCATGCACATTACCCGCTAGTTAAAAAAATAAAAATAATGAAGGTGCATATAAGAAAATATCTAGTTTCCTATTTTTATTATGCCGGAAGTTAAATGATATATTAAAAGACAAATCAAATACAGTACAACGTGAGTGTGAAAGAAACGCTGATATGTTTTTTTGTCTCTATCGGCGTGGCTGCTATAAGCTGGCCTACTGTCAAAATCTGGGCCAAACAAAACACAAAACGATCAAAGAAAGTTATTAATTTAATAAGGGATTTTATTATTTAAAAGGTGATTTAGGGTTTTATTTGAGCTTATTATAAGTTAGTAACCATAGTACGTTCTGTGACGTGTGCAAAATATGGGTGGAGGCAACAATCAAAGATAGAAAGAGATGCACTTAAGTGGCCACGCACTATGCAGGTCTAGTAGTGGTAGGTCTGTGCTTGACACAGAAGCTGACAGAAACCATTTTGAGTTTTAATTTTTAATGTATTTTTAAGTTTGTATTTTATTATTTATTCAGCTTGCCGTTTATTTGCTCTTTTTGGGTCTTGCAAGTCTTTGAGCCACTTCCCGTTTTCCGATTGGGATGAAATTTTGTATGCTGTAAATAAGATGAGAATGCAATATTATTTTAACAAAAAGCTGATCTGATGATGAAGCCGGAAGGTGGCTATAGGAACCCTGTAATAAAACGACGCAACCCCAACGAGTATCGGTTTATAAAATTTTTGATAAGTAGGTACTAAGGCCTCATAATAAAAGCTTGTATGAAAAATGATTTGTTTGGAAAGCTTATTTAAGATTTGTTTTTGTTCTAACGGCGGGGAGATGTCAAAGTAAACGACCGGTGCTTTGAACAACGTATATTCGACTGGTCGCAGCCAGCCGTCAAAATCAATGGCAGATATGTATGTAGGTACCCACATAATATTATAACAATATGAAACCCACATTTACAACATCCCTCCACTTTTATTTAAAAAAACTTCCTATAATCTACAACGGTTCTATTGCGTTTTGAACGCTCCGGCGGTGGAGGTGAGACGCAGTGACGTAAGTCCGGCGCAGCCTGTTCTACCGTAGCTGAGGGTTCCGTTGGTAATATCGGGTCCACGCCACCATCATCGCTGTGTTGAGGAGTAACGTCGGAATCAAACGTCTGGGCTGCTGGTTGCTGAACCTCGCCTTTGGTGGAATCTGCAACTCCAGGCACAATGAAAGCTGGGACTGCCTGCTCCTCTTCTGCATCCTCTTCTCCCCCTTTAAATTTGCGCAGCTGGTTGGCATGTCTCTTTACAGGTTGATCGGAGCCAGGCAACCGCACCATGTACATTGCCCTTCCCAGTTTCTTTACTATGACGCCGCGGATCCATTGATTTGCTTGGTTATAGGCTCTTATCAAAACGTCCTCACCGTCGTCAAAACGCACGCAACGATTCCCGCGATAATTGTCACTCTGCAAAGACTGTTTATCTTTAACAATTTTGTCGAGCGCCGCGTCAGATGGTGTTGTAACAGTAGGCTTTAAAATGTCTAACCTACATCTTAATTTCCGGCCGAATAAAACCTCAGCAGGAGATCTGTCGGTGGTCGTATGTTTTGAATTCCTATAACGCAGTAGAAATTCATTTATTTTTATATTTAAATTACGTAAGTTTGTTCCCGTTATAAGAATGGCCTTAATAGCTTTTTTAATAATTTTTACATAACTTTCGGCCTGACCGTTACTGGAAGGATTATAAACAGGAGAAGTCAAAAAAATTATATTATTGAGAGAGCAAAATTGTTTAAATTCTTGAGAAACAAAAGCGGTACCGTTATCTGAGCAAATCGTATGAAACAATCCAAATCGAGCCATGACTTCACTTATTTTCTCAATGACAACACGTGAACTACACCCCGATGACACATCAAAACATTCGACCCATTTCGAATAAGCATCTACCACAATCAAATAGGTTTTGCCATTGATAGGTCCCAAAAAGTCAAGATGAACCCTTTGCCAGGGCTGCATCGGATAAGGCCAGGGCGTGAGCGGGGCTCGCGGCGGCGCGGGGTGCAGGGCCGTACATGCTGTACATGTACCTACAAATCGCTCGATCTCAGCCGACATACCAGGCCACCAAAACCTATGTCGAGCATCCTCTTTCATTTTAGAAATCCCTAAATGACCTATATGTAACTCAGTGAGCACCTTATGCCTAAGTTTTTGAGGTATAATTAACCTATGACCTCTCATAAGACATCCTTGCTCGATATCTAATTCAAGTCTGTGGCTATAGTACGACTTTAATTCCAAATCACTTATTTTGCTAGGCCAACCATTCAACACATATTTTTTTACCATGGAGATAACATTATCTTGCTTGCTAGTTTCTATTATCTCAGGTAAAGTAAAAAAATAATCCCTCTCGTAAACAAATCGAATATAAGCCGAGTTATCCACGCGAGTGCATGAGTCATCTTCCGCCTGCGCCGAGCGTACGTCGGCCGCCGCTGCCGCGCTTGCAGTGGCTCGACTCAAGAAATCTGCATTGTTGTGCGCGCTACTCACATACTCGATTGTATAATTATAGGCAGATAGAAAAATTGCGTAACGCTGCAACCTGTTTGCCGATATCTCCGGAATACCTTTGTCTGGATTAAATATGGATATTAAAGGCTTGTGATCTGTCCTTAAAACAAAAGGTTTAGAACGGCCATACAAATACTGGTGGAATTTTTTTACACCGAAAATTATAGCAGTCGCCTCTTTTTGTATCTGGCTATAATGTTTTTCTGCAGCGTTAAGTGAACGCGACATATATGAGATAGGTTTTTCTACGCCGTCTTCGACCTGTGATAGGATAGCACCCAAACCGGTCGGTGACGCATCTACCGTTAGAATTAATTTTGCGTCTGGATTAAAATGTGCTAAAGTTTCATCCGACGCTAATGATTTTTTTATTGCCAAAACAGCATCCATATGTTCCTTTGACCATAACCATGGTACACCTTTTTTTAATAGATTGTGTAAAGGGTGCAATATGGAAAAAGCATTTTTAACAAAACTCCTATAATAATTGACCATGCCTAAAAATGATTTTAATTCAGAAACATTGCCAGGGATTCGAGATTGAATAATGGCTTCTACCTTTTCTGGTGACTTATGAATACCGTTACGATCAATGACAAAACCTAGGTACGACACGGATTCTTGGAAAAAGGAACATTTTTCTGTTTTCACCACTAACCCTGCTTCCTCTAATCTTCGTAAAACTTCATACAACCTATTTATAATTTCTGTTTTGTTAGATCCGCAAATCAAAATGTCATCTAAAAATAATAAAGTACCCTCTAGCCCCCCAAGGATGGATTCGATAGCCCGTTGAAAAATTGCGGGGGCGCTTGATAACCCAAAAACGAGCCTTGTGAATTTATAAAGCCCTTTACAAGTATTTATACATGTTATCATCTGTGAGCCGTCATCGTCTTTAAGGCATAATTGTGTATAGGCGTGTGACAAATCTAATTTACAGAAATACTTTCCGCCATGGAGCTTAGAAAATAATTCTTCGTATCTAGGAAGTGGGTATTTATCGACCAGTAATTGTTTGTTGATAGTCACTGAGTAATCGGCACACAGCCGTATAGAACCATCTCGTTTTAAAACTGGTACTATGGGACTCGCATATTCGGAGTACTTCACTGGAACTAAAACCCCGGTATCTACTAAACGATTTATCTCTTTTTCGACGCCCTTTCGTAAAGCAAAAGGTAAAGGCCTCGCTTTAAAAAAAATGGGTTTTGAACCTGGTTTCAAAGGTAAACTAACTTCGATACCCTTTAAACAGCCTAACCTATCGGAAAACAACTTAGAAAATTTAGAAGTTAGGTGCTCTAAAAAACTATTACAATGATTAACTGAACAAATTTGCAAATTGAACCGTGACAAAAAATCTCTTCCGATCAACGGCGGACCTCCATCTCTGACAACGTAAACATCGATATTATTTTGTTTATTGTTGTAACTTAACTGTAGATTCAATTTGCCTAGTAAGTCCAATCTATCATCATTGTAACTATGCAATATAAGGTCACTTGCTAACAATTTACTATTGGAAAAATGTTGTTTATACATTCGCTCAGAAATAACGGTCACCGGGGAACCCGAATCAATTTCAAACAGAATTTTTTTTCCATTGACCTCGACAGATTCTCGCATTGGTTCTCCTCGAACAGATCGAATATTAAAACAAGATCGCTTACCATCATCATCACCATCTGTGCAGCACTCGACATAATGTTGCCGATTCACTGTTTTATTACACATCCTTTTAAGATGCCCTTGCACACCGCACTTTTTACATTTGTACCGCGCGAACCGACAGGAAGCCCCCTCATGCCCGGAATACCCGCACACCGCACACTGCTGCTGCTCCCCGGCGGGGCTCGCTGAGCCGCGCTGCTGCGCGCGCCCTCCTCGAGTAGCTGCCGCCACCTTCATCACCTGCAGTGCCGATGCGTCCTTCCGTTGCGCGGTCTCCTGAGCTCCCATACGAGCACTGCGGATGCCTTCAGCCATTTCCAAGGCCCTAGTCAAAGTCAGCTCTGACATATCCTTGGTGAACAATTTATCTCTCTCCGGACCTGGCTCCATGCCTAACACGAAACGGTCGCGAAGCTGTTCATCGAGGTGTAAAGCCGTGAAACCACAATGCGTCGCCAGTCCTCGTACACGCGCCGCCCAGTCTGCTAAACCTTCACCGGCGTTCTGCGTGGCACTATGGAACCTGTACCTTTCCGCAAAAGTGCACTTCTTTGGTTTAAAATGCCCATCCAGTAGCTTCACTACCTCAACGTAGCCCAATGTCGTAACTTGAGTCGGCAACGCTAGATCACGAACCAATTTGTATGATGACTCTGCTAAATTGCTCAACAAAATGGCGCGTCGTTTCACACCGGCTTTGTCTTCTTCTGCCCCGATCTCGTTCGCTAAAAACCACTGTTCCAGCCTTTCTTTGTACACGGCCCATTCTTGAACTTCGTGGTTAAAAGTGGTCAATGTTCCCACAGTTACTTTAGCCATCGTCACGCGTTTTTTTTTTTCAAATCTCGTCGCCAAATGTTCTAACGGCGGGGAGATGTCAAAGTAAACGACCGGTGCTTTGAACAACGTATATTCGACTGGTCGCAGCCAGCCGTCAAAATCAATGGCAGATATGTATGTAGGTACCCACATAATATTATAACAATATGAAACCCACATTTACAACAGTTTTTTACATGTATATTAATATCCACTAAGTTCTAGTAAAATAGGTGGAAAATATCTAATTTAAGAATATCTAATATCACATAGAATTTGGACAGCACATATAGGTTACAACCTAAGAATTATTTTGCTTAAATTTGTGTTTTTTTATTCCCAAGGGCAACATGAATATAAGATTTAAGTATATAGGTATATTTGTATATGACTACCTATTCAGCAATGTATTTTGCATTTATTTCTATAATGCTGTACTTAAATCTTCGGAAAATCATAATTTTTAGGGTTCCGTACCTCAAAAGGAAAAAACGGAACCCTTATAGGATCACTTTGTTGTCCGTCTGTCCGTCCGTCCGTCCGTCTGTCAAGACCCTTTTTCTCAGGAACGCGTGGAGGTATGAAGCTGAAATTTATATCAATTACTCAGGTCTACTGTCCCTTGAAGCTGTGAAAAAATCAAACTTCTAGGCCAACGCAATCAAAAGATACAGCCGTTTATGCCGTAAATTTTCGACACTTGCAAGGGAATCAAAACCTACAGGGTGCTTCCCGTGAACTCAGAATCTTGAAATTTGGTACGAAGCAACGTCTTATAGCATAGATAAAGGAAAAATTACGAAAACCATAAATTTTTAGTTACATCACATAATATATATTTTTTTAATAATTTTAAACTTACTACCCATTTCCTCATAAACGCGTAGAGGTATTAAATTGAAATTCATACCAAATACTAAACCTTGCAGGTTTGTACGGAATCCTCGGTGCGCGAGTCCGACTCGCACTTGGCCGGTTTTTTAGATTAACTCTTATCAAAACGCGATTTTTTTAAATTTTCTTGCGAGCCAATTTCTCAATTTCTTTTCGTACTTTGTTATGCTTTAGAGAAATTATCAAAAAAATTACTGATGTGGCCTTTAAAAGATTTACCTAATAATAAGAACCTTAAGTTCTACTTCAGACTTCTTTAAATTATAAACAAAATAAAAACACCTCTTTCTTACATACAATAGATATAGTACAAGTGTGCTATAAACTCTATACAAAATATTAACGCGTAATATATATCTGTTACAAGGAGTGCTATATTTCAACGAAGGAGTCAGCAAAACATAAAACGTAGGTATAGTTTTTAAACTCATCGCCGACGCATTGCATCGTATTGCACGCCTCATAAGCGGAGCGTTGAGGTAGTGCTCTACTCTCGACATGTCAAAAAACCCAGTCTTTCGAAACTTAAAAGACGTTTTTTTTTAATATAACACTTACAGGATAATATGAGTGCACTAATATGAAGTTAAATAATCTGTCTAGCACATATGGTACATTTTATAAACAATTAATTTGTTTAATATAATAAATAATAACATTAAAACTAATCATTCTTGGACGTCCGTGAGTCTGTGTTTATGTGACCATGTATGTGGCAGAGAAATTGGTCGAAAAATTCATCTTACCGGAATACTTTTGTTTTTAATATATAAAGTATTACACTGTGCTGATTCCTAGTTAATATTAGCGTTCTAAGTACTGTCGTTTAATTATAATTTATAAAAAATCAATTTAATTGTGAAAAATTAGATTATGAGGCGTGCACTTTTGGATTTTCCAAACTATTGTTGAACTTGAAACCGTCGTGTCATCGATAAGTAATATTGTTTTACGCAGAAAATAACAAGTTTTCTTAACATTTCAACATAAAAAAGCAGCGTGAAACGGAACGGACTACTTATTCAAGAAAGGTTTCTCTATCATTTGTACGCTACAATCTTTCTTTTAAACCACAATACTTTCAAAAACGTTCGCTTGACATTTTTGATGACACCAACTTTATCCATACCCATTTGGTACCTACCGTTTCTTGACTATGTAACCAACCACTAAACACAAAGTATTATAATAGCAAAAATAATATAATTATTATAGTTACGTATGTATATGATATTTGTGCACACATGACTCAACCCATTTCACATTCATAATCCTCCTTTTACAGGTGGCTAAAACAGTGTTGCAACCGTCAACATTTGTCTTTTGTAATTTTTACAATGAATATTTAATATGTAAAGTAGTAATATTACATATTTAACCATAATACTAACTTTGGACCCTTAAATCTAGGAACAAACACCTTTTCTAAACAGCGCCTAACAAAATATACTAAAACTATTTTAATGGTGGATTTAGTCTATGATATAGTATTTTGAACAACTTTTGTTCAAGCCTCCCGTTGTTGACCGATCAGCTGATCCGAGTTTGTATGAAAAGCCAAATTTTTTTTTCATATTACGACGTTTCTTGGTTGGGAAAAGTTGTTAAGTATCATGGACTGATTTCGCGCTTAAATCGTTTCATTATGCTTTTGTAGATGTTATACGGGCTGACTTTTAAACCACCAGCCAAATTTTTGGAGCAAGTTCAGTCCATAATACTGAACTACTTTCTATAAAAAAAGTTATTAAAAATCCATGAAAATTTTTCGTCCCTCCATAGAAAATCCGTTTGAGCGCTGATTTGTATGAAAAGGCGAATTTTTATTTTAGTTTTTCGTTAATTGTTTTATGGAAAGTAATTCAGTATCATGGACTGAACTTGCTCCAAAAATTTGGCTGGTGGTTTAAAAGTCAGCCTGTATACTGCGTTAAAATTATAGATCCATTGTAATAAATTATAATAGATATATTTTGGTGCTGTATTTAGGCACAGTCGGCACCGTTCTAAAGTAGAACAGATTTTAAATCCCTAAATAACTTCGTGCTTATATTATGATCCATACCTACTCGTATTTAAACAAATCAATCAATCATTTATTTGTCTAAAGTAGATACAATACAGATGTTATAATACAGTACAACAGATGTATACAATAAAAAGTAAACATCTTTTGAAACACTCAATATTTGCGCAGTTTTCAACGTGTCTAACAGACGCACAGCCAAAACCTTTACTCCAAAAGGGGCACGACTTACGTACGTAGCTACGTGTCCGCATTGCAGTGACCAGCAACAATCAACACTACGACATTATGATAAAGTATAATTTGGTTTGACATTAAAATAGGACGTCGAAGTGTTATTTTTCAACGAGGGAGTCAGCGAAACACAAAACGTGTAAGCTTTCCAACTCGCGTTTCGACGCATTGTATCGTATTATTGAAACCGTCGTGTCAGCGATAAGTAATATGTTTTACGCAGAAAATATCACAAATTTGTCAATGGTTTCCTAAACATTTCAACATAAATAAAAAAGCAACATGAAACGGACGGATTCTCCGTGAAAGGTTTCTTTGACATTTGTACGCTACAAATGTCATAATTCCGAGTGGTGGTCTTTTTTTTTTGGAAATTTCTCTCGAGTATTTACTTAGCGGCCGACCAAAAAGTTTGTTGTCTGTGGTGTATCTAATAAGTGAGAAATATGGACAGATCTTACTGTAATTCGCTTAGTACAGAATCTCATCAGATCTTAGGTTTATTCAAAAGTCTATAGGTTTAAGATGGCTGTTTTATTTAGAACTAACGGAAAGAATTCGGTAGAAGTGATGGTAGACAATCAGCAGCAAAAATATGTCACCAAATAAAAGATACGTGAAAACGCTTTTATTTAGTGATATATTTTGCTGCTGACTAGATAAGCGGTTTAGACACAGGGATGCCACAGGATTTTTGAATGGGAGTAACATTACGAATAGTTTAGTTTTCAAAAAAGCACATTTTTAATGGGTCCTATGCACAACACAACTAAGACAACTCGTGCATCTCCTTCGCATAGGACCCATTAAAAATGTGCTTTTTTGAAAACGCTCGCGCAAACTATTCGTAATGTTACTCCCATTCAAAAATCCTGTGGCATCCCTGTGTCTAAACCGCTTATCTAGTCAGCAGCAAAATATATCACTAAATAAAAGCGTTTTCACGTATCTTTTATTTGGTGACATATTTTTGCTGCTGATTGTCTACCATCACTTCTACCGAATTCTTTCCGTTAGTTCTAAATAAAACAGCCATCTTAAACCTATAGACTTTTGAATAAACCTAAGATCTGATGAGATTCTGTACTAAGCGAATTACAGTAAGATCTGTCCATATTTCTCACTTATTAGATACACCACAGACAACAAACTTTTTGGTCGGCCGCTAAGTAAATACTCGAGAGAAATTGCCAAAAAAAAAAGAATTACATAACCCCGCGTTGTCAATGTTTTGTAGGTATTCTTCTTTCACTAAAGGACACTCACATCTCAATACTTTACTGCATCAACAATATAACCAAAGATGGTTGAGGCGTTGAAGTTACTGTAAGTCGAGTTGAGGTCATAGCCCACTTACACGACTCTGCTCCAACACCGCTCCCACCCAACATCGCCCTAAACTAATACGACTGCTCGCGGTCCACGCACCGACAGCTAGCAGGCGCCCAGCGCTCCACGCACCGACAGCTATCAGGCGCCCAGCGGTCTACGTTCAGACGGCTAATCTGGGGGACGGGAGGCTCATCTAGTCGCCACGGCGACTGTTAGCAGTCAGCGTGCGGACAGCGCGTAGACCGCTTGTTTCCAACGCGCGGCCAGCGAGGCGTCAACCACCGAGCAGTCTGATGGCGGTAAGCTCGCTGACAGTGAGCTGTCTGCTAATTTATGTTGCCAATGTAAAATATATCTAAAGAGCACTACCTAAAGCCCATATTTCAATAATATTTTATTTGTTGGGTGGGAGCAGTCGTGTAAGTGGGTTATGACCTTATGTGTCCGTTTATATATTACATGTCCATGGCACCGTGTGTTTCATTCATTAATTTCAGCCGCATAACGTCCACTGCTGGACATTGGCCTCTCTCAAGGCCAGGGACTGAATAACCTAAAAAATACGATATCTTTCAATTGCGGTATGACGTCATATCGAAAAATAGCGATTACCGCTTTATTTTGATACACAAATTTATTTCAGTACCCTAAGTTTTTGTGTACAGATAGAAAAAGGTATATTTCGGTACCGGTACTTGAATGTTAATAAATTAAAGGTATAAAAGAGATAGATAGAAGAGAAGAACTGGCGACACGCGACGAAAACAGGTTCTATCAGGTTCGTCGACGCACGCGCTCGTGTCTTACCTACCCTGGATCGCACCCGCACCTCTCGCCCCACGCCCCGCAACGGTCGATGCTTTGTTTTTCGGTACCGATATCGGATAAAGGTTAAATAACGGTATGGCCCTACCTTTATTTTATTAATGTACACTTATTTTATACCGGTACCGTAACGTTATACCGTAACCGCTTTCACTCCCTGCTCAAGGCTTTCCAAAATGAATTCCCAACGACCTTTGTTGACCTTTGATGCCGGGCTGTGTGTAACAAGCCTAACGCTCGTCTGTAGTTGAGTAGGCTTTCATGTAATAAATTAACTATCAGTGAGTGATTTGAGGCGAGGATGGTCGCTGTGCGACGGCCACGTGCGCGTCTAGCCCGTCTGAGGCGCGGGACGGGCGGCGGAGCCACGGACCGGGTTGTCTTTCTGCGAAACAAATAAATAAAACTCATCCAACCAACATTTAAATAGGTTCTAACCGGCGCGAGTTGAGCGGGCTTCATGTGCAGATCTGTATCGAGCTCCATACATATTATACCTAAGGGGCACCGGACCGGCAGCCGGCACCGGGCCGTGTAGAATACGAACCGTGCTCGTGGACACATGCCCTTAGGGTATCCACACGCGACGGGTTCAGTCTATCTCTGTCACAAACTCTACGTGTGGCAGAGACACGGCATCACGCGACGGATTCTGCTATCTCTTTCACACGTAGAGTTTGTGAAAAAGAAAGACACGTCCTCTGCCACCCTTACAGGCTATATTTAGGTGACTGGAATTTTGCTAAAAAATAAAAGGTGCGATGAAGAGAATATAAGTAACAGGCAAGTGCGAGTCGGACTAGTACTTGAAGGGTTCCGTACCACCGTACAATGTTTTAAAACGCTGAAGAAACACGTTTCTTGTATGACGACCTCCTTTAATTATTATCTTATTTTTAGTATTTGTTGTTATAGTGGTCATAGTAATACATAATTGGTAAAAAATTCTAGTATCTAGTTAATGCCATTATGAAGATCGAGTTAAAAACGCTGATAAAAACAAGTTTCTTGTATGACGACCCCCTTTATTTATTAACTTTTTTTTATTTTTAGTATTTGTTGTTATCACAGGTTGTTATAGCGGCCACAGTAATACATAATCGTTAAAAATTTCAAGTGTCTAGCTATTACGGTTCAAGAGATAGAGCCCTGTGACAGACGGACCGACAGACGGACAGACAAACGGACAGACGGACAGACAGCGGAGTCTCAGTAATAGGGTCCCGTTTGCACCCTTTGGGTACGGAACCCTAAAAAGAAATAAAATAAAGAATGAAGATTGTCTTACCACTGGTCTCGCTCTTTTGTGTGATAAGCTGCCTGTACTCAGTAGACAGCCTCCTCCTGCCATGCTCGTACTTAGCCTCTTTAGCTAGCAGAGCTTCCCTCTGCATCTGGGTGCGGAGCTCGCTAGGCACGTCGGGAATGAAGAGTTGCATGAGGCCGGTCAGACCGAACACCACGTGCTGTAGAATAACAAGATATACATTTAAAAAACATAAAACTTTAAGGGCCGGACACTTGTCGGTAAGCTGTTTGGTTCCCGGCAGAGTAGAATAGGACCACTCGCAAGTCTTCCCGTGGGTGTCGTAGAAGGCGACTTAGAAAACACAAGCTGGACAAAGTTTATAAACATTAATGAGAACTCTCTAACCCGTCTGGCCAGCGTGGGGAGTGTGGGCCAAATCTTCTGACTGCTCTGGCTAATATATGGCTCTGGTAGTACAGAGAGAGTCGTGCTCCTGCAGTGGAGACTAAAAAAGACCTGATCATGATGATGATGACTTGTCTGTTATCAAAAATTATATTTTTGAATGACCTTGTCGACCTGTCCCGGCGCAGTCAGGGGAGTTCCCACATAGAAGATAGGAGGTGGAGTGGAGAACAGAGACTCAACAACACAGATATATATTTATTATACTTACACACAACTTTGTATCAAAAGTTATAATTAGACTTTTAAATAATATTTAACAGATATTATAATAAATAGATAGGTAGTCCTGAATATGTTTCCAGTAAGAGATGAAAGTGGAATGAGTCAAAAGGAAGAGGGATGTGCTCAGAACATTATTGCTCTGTGAGAATGTGTAAATGATTCGAAAATGGAATGAAAGTAGAATAAAAAGTGGACAGGATGTGATCAAGAAATGAGTTTAAAACATGATGCAGCATCGTTACAACCTATTCAACGACGCCGCACACAATGGGTTAGTTGTGAAAAAAAAAACAGTTTACATGTATGGGAGCTATAAATTTTATTTTACCACTTTGTAAGCGTGATACATATCTATCTACCTATCTATATTTAAGAGCTATGCTCTTGTCGGTGGAGTATGAATTCTCTTCCATTTGTCTCTCTCATCTGCCACTAGTTTTACTTCGCTGTATATTATGTTGCCAGCAATCTGTATAATCCGGCATTCTATGCAACGCCTAGACAATGTATAGAATGCCTAAAACGTGTAGGCAATGTATGAAATATTATTTATTTTATACTTTGCCTAGGTGTTCTATACAATACCGAATGCGCAGCCGGCAATGTATGTAATAGCGATCAGAAATGTATTAAATTAGCCCAGCTTTCGTCACTTAGTCGACTATAATAGATATTATTATTCATAATATTTCATACATTGCCTACCGGCCCAAGCATTCTATACATTACCTAGGCGTTGTATAGAATGTCTGAATTATTCAGATTGCCGGTGACATATACATACCCATGCCAAATTACAGCTTTCTAGTACTAATAGGCTCTGAGTAAAACCGCAGACAGACAGAGACATGGCGAAACTATGGGTTCCTTGTTTACTACAGAACTCTAAAAACCAGGTACTTACCTCAAAAACAACGACGAACGCAAGCCTGGCTGCAAACACATGCCAGTAATGAGGTGACAGACCATACGGGTCTGAATGGTCAGGGGGGTTCCGATACCCCCTGTAGGCGCAGGTCGGGGGGTCCACTTCGTTCTCGTCAGCCCCCCAGTCTTCTCGGTAGTCTGATGTGTTAAATACTGAAAGTAAGGAAGTCAATAGATATTTTTTGTATTGAAAAGTGGGTGAAAAATAGTTGGTAATTTTGGAACGAACAACCTAAACAAACGAAAGTTGTTGACCTGTAGGTTGACTGGTAGAAAAGGCCTTAAGTCCGCCTGTTACATTTTTTGTAATAAAGTTAAATAAAAAATAAATAATGGTTGGGACACATCTGTCAGCACGAAACAGCACTTACTTAAACTGCTATCCTTTTCTGTCACTCAGAAGCGTCATTTGCTAGAGAGAGACAGAGAGAGCGACGGAATGCTTCAGCACCGGCCATGCTGAAGCGTCCCGTCGCTCTCTCTCGCTCTAGCAAATGTTCTGAGCGACAGATAAGGATATCAGGATAGGAAGGTACTGTTTCGTATTGACAGATGTATCCCAACCCTTAATGTTTTTTTTCGTGTGTGTAAGTGGCCAACACTGGTGGCAGATATTTCAAGCTCTTATAGGCATCTGACATAGCTTAACTACTGCCAACGAATAATAAAAGCCGGGACCAATCCGAAGAACGGGAAAGTTTAAGAAATGTATGCCACTTGTGGTCACCCATTGTAACAGTTCACAGCTACGCACTCGTTTAAATACATTCTCAAATATTTTATTTATATGTTATATTTTTCAAATCTATATAAAATAAAAAAACTTTTGGATAGACGACGTGTGTAAATGTGTACCTTCACTTTTCCTAAGTCGGATAAAATAAATACAAGAAGAATTGAGACATCTTCAAAACCTTTTTAGCTTGGATATTTGAAATTAGAAGAAAAAGGTTTTGAAGGATGGAGAGAAAAACAATTGAGGGATTATTGAAGTGGCCACGGGGGAAAGATGGGGGTCGCGAGGCTGGAATCCTTGGCGGAAATCCAGGGAAAAAAGAGATATCTGGGATCCAAACTCGGGGCTGTACGTAGAGTAGATCTTTTCTTTTAGGAACTTCAAGAATTTACCAAAAGGAAGTCTGAGTAAACTTGGAAATCATCACGAATATAAAATGTTTTACTACAAAATTGTACCTGATATTCGAAGTGGAATACTTATTCATTAATAATATTATATAATAATATATTTATTATAATATATATATATAATCTATAATCTATTTATTTATTAATAAAGTCGGAGCTGCGCAATTATAAGGTCAGATCAAAACAGTTTTATCCATTCTTCAAGACTACATGAAATGATTCTACCTACATCATACTTTGATTTCTCCTTAAAGCTGATACATTCCTATGCTAATTTGATAAAGAGATTATACCTCTATTACTAAGTCAAGTGAGATTGTTTATCTACGAAAGCAACGGATAGTTCGATCTAGCTTTGTATGATTTCTTAAGGGGCTATCTAATGGCTACAACTTGACCAGAGACGATGGTTATTTACTACGTGATTTGTGTAGAGAAATTGTATGTTTCTCTCGGCCTTTGTCCTTTGCGGGGAGTAATAAAGCTGAATATGATGATTGAAACTGAATATGATGATGAGACCTATGTCGTAGAGGATCAGACGACGGCCACAATTATGGAATATCTTCATGTGGTATAATCCCATTGTTTATGTTTATCCTTTTGTGTTGTCACTTATGTTCAATATAGCTTTATATAAAACAACGATATTACACGAATGAAAGCATTTTTGGAATAGATATATTTCCTCTACGTAAGTGATTGGATTGCTTATCTATAATTATACCTATGTTCTATAAGAACTTCGACTGCGATTACTACGGTAATCAATCAACGGACTCTGTCATTGACATGAGAATATTATCTACATTTAATTTACCTTCTTGAAGAAGCTACATTGGACGAGTAACTTGTCATACATATGAACCTATCCTTACAGACATGAGACAGCTATTTTATCATTCCTAAAAAAAAGACATGTGATGAACAGAAGTTCTAAAGTCTGCAAAGACGATAATATTGATTGCAAACGCCTATAATTGGCTGGCTTGTTTGATGGATTGTGGCTTAGTCTTGGAAACGTTGAGACTTGGAGTTTTTGGAGAACTGATATTTGATCATATATTATCTACTTGGACTTGCCCGGACTGATTACGCTTTCACTTATTAGGTTATGCTAATGTTACGCCTTTGGAGTCTACCTTACTTAAAATAAGGAGGTTCTCTCATCTTCGTTGTGGACAGTTGTGATCTGGAAAGGGTATAGTTTCATCATTTCCTAGAACATGGAGAAGGCGCGTCTGAAATGTTATTCTACTGATTTATATTGCAAAGCAACTACATTTATTGGATTTATCTGAATTACTCTGATCGAGACAGATCTATGGACGACAGTTCCAAATACTCATAAATGAGTCGAGCCATAAAGGCTTTTATTTATATATCTTCTATATGACGAACAACCTTATCGGGTTTAACTGATTTACTTAAATATCAATGATATTATAGCTGTCTTATAGCATGGAGACGTCGTGCTGGCAGAAAACTGCATCTTTTGAATGATAGAAGTTTAATTGTTAAACAACAACATTAAGTACCTACTATTGGAAGTTTCTTCATTGATCTTATTGTCATAACTACATATATTTACATATCTAAATGAGTTCTTGTTATACCTCTACTTATACTTAAAACCCTTTACAATTATTCTTTATACAGATATTTTATCTACTTATGCTTCTTATTCATTTTTTTTTTGCCTTTCATATATTAAATAAGACATTGTGACCGTTCTTCCAAGAGCAGACAAGACAGACAATACTATATTTTTATATAGTATGCTCTTATAGCAATCTAAGGTATCATCTGATTGATATATCGCTGCTCAGTCCAGAATCTCGTTAGAAAACGGATTCTGAAGCAGATGGTTCTGCTTGACGAGGCTAGCTCGTTCCTCTCTAAGTCTCTGCCTGTATTGGGCTTATTAGTCATAGTATATTTAAATCATATATTTCTGAGCACTTGTTTTGTTACCTCTTTGGAGAGAAGCTGCCCAGTCTGGAGACGTGGCTTACTGGAATCAGCGGAGGTGGAACTGACTCCTCCCTTATTTAGGGACCAAATACAAATAAATCTGAGCTTCTAAATAAATATTTATATATATGTAAATATATTCCCCTACTTACATACTTACTCAAGGCAAGAAGAGATTGGTTATATTGATATAGTGTATTAAGTGTATAAGGAGTAGGGAAACGAGACGTGTTGCGTTAGAATCTGCATTATTACAATATACAACTTGGGTCCATACTACTAAGACGATTACTGCCATACTTCACATTCAAGTCATAGCGAGTTTAAGATAAATATTTATCAAGGTAATTATGAGATTAGACCAGGTTTACTTAGTTTAGTGTAGTATTTATTTATAATTTTAAATAGGTAGGATAGCCGATTGTTACACCATCCAATAGCGGATCACGCCCTAGGTTGCTTAACTTGCGAAAGTGATGCGAACTCCCGGACCACGAAGCTTCTCAAAGCTTAGTAAGTTTGTAGCGGGAGCGAGTGATGTGTAGTTCCTCGTAGTGGCATGAAGGTCGCCACAAGTTACTCGTAAAGCTTGAAATGAATAAGTAAACATCTAAATTAACTTACATGAGAGAGAATGGTCGATGTACCCAGCCAGGGTATTGTCAGGGGAGTAGACGTACTTATACACCATCCGGGGAATGAAGTCGCTCGTGTATGCTATCACAAATGCCTGAAAGAAAGAAAGAATTTCTAATAAGCAATTAATAAAGCTGTAGCTTATGAATGCTAACGATGGTGTGTGTAGTAGGGTACGTGTACCTAGCTGGAGGTAAATAATAATGCGTGTTCTATGCTCCTGAGTCGATAGTCGAATGAATAATTTATTTACAAAATTGGGGTTTATATACAGTGGTTAGGGACAAACAGATAGCCAAATAAGGTAATGTTCTCGTTCCTGTGTTTTGATTGGCTGGCGCGGTGCGACACTGCTCCCGTGTCCCGATATGTTTCCTAATTTGGAGTTGTAGACGAATAGCGCGTGCGATGTAAGTTGATGACCAAATATGGTGATGAATTTTCAGCGCGACGTATTCTGTAGTGGCTACAGTACTCCCTCCTTAGCGAAAGCGTACCGGTAACTTGATGTTCCTTCCGGAGCGAGTTTGTCTTGTGGCGGGAAGAAGCGCTGTATCAGGCGCGGCCGGGATGCGTAAACTGGATCGCGCGGGCGGTGTGTGCGATGCGGGCGGCTCGCTGCTGGCACGCGGCGGCGGGTCATTGACGTTATTTAACGCGCGGGCGATTGCGGTTGGAATGGGATTGCAGTGCTGTGTGATGATGATTTGTGATGACGAATCCGGGAGTAAAGTGTCTTGATGTGAACTATCTTGAAAATCTTCTATAATGTAGGCGGGCTTCAGTCGGTCGATCGAAATAGTAGATTGTCGGTTCGGTAATTGAAGTTTGAATAGCTTGTCGGTTCGTGAAAGTATTTTGTATGGGCCTTCATATGGAGTTTGGAGTGGTTTTCGAACTGCATCAGTCCTGATGAAGGCGTGACTACATGTTTTCAAATCCTTGTGAACGAAAATACGCCTGCTGTTTCGATGTGACGTCGTTGCGTTTCGTGGCTTGTTGTCGTCTATTATTTTTCGTAGTTTTTCGACGAAGTTGTAGTCCAGGGTGTTTTCTGGTGATGGCGAGGTGATGAAGAAGTCTCCAGGAAGTCGTAGGTTGCAGCCATAGGTCAGTTGCGCGTAGGGCGGTTCTAAGTCCCAGTAGTACTGTTCCGAGTTCGTTGACCCAATTGGTACTTGCGCTGGTGAGCTTGGCACGGAGTGCAGCTTTCAGACAACGGTGGAAACGTTCCAGGATCCCGTTCGATTGAGCATGATAGGACGAAGTTCGATTCCGTTGACAGCCCATGAGGTTCATAAGTTTGGTGAAAAGTTCACTTTCGAACTGGCGGCCTTGATCGGTAGTTACGGTGATCGGACATCCAAATCTTGTGATCCAGTGGTCGTACACTGCTTTTGCGACGTTTTCGGCTGTTATATGGTCTGTTGGTACACATTCTATCCATTTCGTAGTTCGGTCGATCATGGTGATGAGATAGCGATGTCCTTGAGCGGTGGTTTCGAGAGGTCCGACTATGTCGACGTGCAAATGCTCGAATCTGTCCGTAGGCGGGAATTCGGCTAGTTTGCTTTGAGTATGTCGATGTATCTTGCTTTTCTGGCAGGGAATACAAGTTTTCGCCCATAATCCAATGTCCGTGTTCATTGACGGCCAAAAGTACTTCTGTGCTATTATTTTTCTCGTACTGCGAATTCCGGGATGGCTTACGTTGTGAATTGCGTCGAAGACTTTTCGGCGAAAGTTCGCTGGTACATAAGGGCGAATTTGCGATGTCGACGTTTCGCAGTAGGTAGCGATGTTTGTACCGGGAATCGTGAGTTTCTTGATCGCGAGATTTGGCTGTTGTAGTAATGATGGAATAGTGCTATCTTGATCTTGTGCGCGTGACAGTTCTTCAAAGTTGATGGTAGACGGATAGGTAATTGTTTCAATTCGGCTAAGTGCGTCGGCAACGGTATTTTCTTCTCCATGGATGTGTCGTATGTCTGAAGTGAATTCGCTAATGAAGGCTAATTGTCGCGTTCGCCGTGGTGTCTCGGTCGCGGATTGTACCTTGCTCATTGCGTATGTCAGTGGCTTGTGATCAGTGAAAATAATAAGTTGTCGTCCTTCGAATGTTTTTCGAAAATGTTTCATAGACATGTAGATTGCGAGCAGTTCTCGGTCGTACGTCGAATATTTCTTCTGTGCGTCGCTGAATTTTTTCGAAAAGTAGCCAAGTGGTTGCCATGTGTTGTTTATGTTTTATTGAAGTACTGCGCCGGCGGCAGTGTCCGACGCGTCGGTGAAAATAGCGAGAGTGGCTTCGTGCGATGGGTGGGCGAGCAGAGCAGCGTTGGTGATGCTTGCTTTGCATGCCTCGAATGCTTTCGTAGCTTCGTCGTTCCAAGTGATTGGTGTTTTGTCACGTTTCTTCGAATTGTGTAGAAATGAATTAAGCGGTGCTTGTATGACGGCGGCGTTCGGTATGTGCTCACGGTAGAAGTTGACCATACCGAGAAATCTTCTAAGTTCTTCTATTGTTTTTGGACGTGGATATTCTGTGATGACCTTGACCTTTTCTTCGGGTGGTTTGATGCCGTTTTGTGAAACTGTGTAGCCAAGGAATTTAACTTCTGTCTTGCCGAGGTTGCATTTGGCGGGATTTATGGTGAGGCCATTTTCTTCAAGTCGTCGGAGAACTTGTCGTAGATGGTCGCGATGTTGAGTTTCTGACGAGGAAGCTACCAGTAGGTCGTCGAGGAATGGGAAGACGAAATCGAGTCCTCTGAGTACTTCGTGGATGTACCGTTGAAAAGTTTGACCGGCATTCTTCAAACCTGGAACCATTTTTGGGAATTCCCATAATCCCATCGGTGTTATTATCGCAGTTTTCTGAACATCTTCTTCACGAACTGATAGTTGGTGGTAGGCACGATTTAGGTCGATGGTAGAGAATATTTTCTTGCCGGAGAGTTGGTATGTGAAATCTTTAACACGTGGTACGGGATATCGGTCTGGTTTCGTGATGGCGTTTAGTCGTCGGTAGTCGCCACAGATACGGATGTCGCCATTCTTCTTAGGTACGATGTGGAGTGGTGATGACCAAGGGCTTTTGCTTGGGCGGCATATTCCTTGTTGCATCATATCTTCGAATAGTTTTCGTACTTGTTCATAGCGATGAGGCGGGATTGGGCGAGCGCGGCAGAAGACTGGTGGGCCTTGAGTTTCGATGTAGTGTTCAACAGCTGTTTTCGGGTTAACTTTTGTCGGTGTTAGGCGAGTGATGCCGGGAAATTCAGCTAGTATGTCGTGGTATGACTGTTGAACGTCGATACTTCGTATAGTCGGAGTGCTTGAGGCGCAGACTGGAGCGTGAATTTGGAGATTCGTGATTCCATCAACAAGTCTTGTGATTTGTGAGGTCTACGACGAGCTGGTGGTGTTTGAGGAAGTCGGCTCCGATGATAGGCTTCGAGACGTCGGCGACTATGAATTTCCATTTGTATGGACGGCGTAGGCTGAGGTCGAGTTCGAGCGTTTTTTCTCCGTAGGTATTTATCGTAGTGTTGTTCGCGGCGTACAGCTTGAAAGGTAGAGGCGTCGATTGCTGGCCTGCTCTGCGTGGTAGGACGGAAATATTTGCACCGGTATCGACGAGGAATGATAAGCCTGTCTTCTTATCAGTGACGAATAGGCGGTATGTTCCGGCGGCGTCGCTGTTGTCTGTCGATGCGAGAGTTCTAGCTTCCTTGTGGCAGGTCGTCGTAGAACGGGCAGGTGACGTGGGACGCGGTAGTGGGATTCGTGAGCGGTGATGAAAATGTGCCGGACGGTGATGACTCGACTGACGATGTTGATGGCTGTACCCGGTGTTTGACAAAGTGGCGGATCTGACTTTCTTGAGGTGCGCGATTTCTTGTGATAGTTTTCGAAGACTCTGGACGAGCTCTTGATAATCTTGAATGGTCGTGGACATCGTAGTGCTTGGTACATACAGTGCCAGTGAAATGAAGTGCACGATAAAAGTAACACTGGTTGCGTAGAGATGAGCTGGAGTTCCTGGTGCACGGCGCGCAGCTGGGCAGAATTTTCTTCCGGTGGCAGCTGGACGTGGGTGCGGAGGATGTGGGCTCGGTGAGTGTTTCTACATCACTTGCTTAGGGAGTCGCGTTGGTTGACGCTGGAGCTGGTGGTCCGCGTGTCGCGTGACACGCGGAGTCGTCGGCGGTCACCACTGTATCACGTCGGGGTCACCACAGTAGCTTATGAATGCTAACGATGGTGTGTGTAGTAGGGTACGTGTACCTAGCTGGAGGTAAATAATAATGCGTGTTCTATGCTCCTGAGTCGATAGTCGAATAAATAATTTATTTACAAAATTCGGGTTTATATACAGTGGTTAGGGACAAACAGATAGCCAAATAAGGTAATGTTCTCGTTCCTGTGTTTTGATTGGCTGGCGCGGTGCGACACTGCTCCCGTGTCCCGATATGTTTCCTAATTTGGAGTTGTAGACGAATAGCGCGTGCGATGTAAGTTGATGACCAAATATGGTGATGAATTTTCAGCGCGACGTATTCTGTAGTGGCTACAAAGCTTTATGACATTAGCCGTGTAGTTCCTGGCAGAGTAGAATAGGACTACTCCAAGTCTTCCCGTGGATATCGTAGAAGGTGACTTGGGAAACACAAGCTGAACAAAGCTTATAAAATTATACATCAGTGAGACCTCTCCAACCTAGAGGCTAAAGATTTATTATAAAGCGACAACTTAAAGCTAATAAAATGACTATGCTTAGTATTTGTTATGAAAAATTGCCTGTAAGGAAATAGATAATATTTGATTGACTTACGTTAGAAACCACAGCAGCGTATGTAATGCCTCGTAAAATGCCATACCTGTGAATAAGGCAAAGCTAAATTATCCCCGGATGTATCTTTTGAGCTGATGTTATACATGGATGACTTAATACGGGGTCATTTTTAACGCATTCACTGCCGCCGACTTTGCGTTAAAAGGGTGGAAAATAAGGTGGCAGTAAAGTGTAGACAAGCACGACATGTAAATTGGAAGACATGTGAATAATCTGAAGTAGGTAAGTATTATAAAGAAGGAAAGGAGAAGGTGTAAGCATAAAAAGTTGGATAAAAAAAAGCTTGATTTTTTGGATATTTGTTGCTAATGTTTTTTTGTTTTTCGTGTGTGTTACTGGCCAAGACTGGTGTCAGATTTTTCAAGCTGCATAAAGGCATCTGACATAGCTTGAACTATTGCCTACTACAAAGGCGGCAAGGATTCCGATGCACGAAGCTCGAGATTTTTTTTTGTTACTTTTTTCACCCGTCTAAGTGCTAACATCATCATCATCATCATCTTGCTAATAAGCACTTACCAAGCCCCAATATCTTCTACTCTTTCTGCCAGAGGTCGTCTGGCCTGCGTCACCATCTTGTACGCATCCAATCTTATTTCTGCAATATTGTTGAGGAGCGCGAACAGAGGGGCCAGAGGGAATGCCGCCACAAACAGCGTCACGAAGCCGTATTGAAGAACTGGAATATTTCAAATGCAGAATTATTAAAAATGTATTTGGCAGGATGATGAACCTCCACATCGTCAAATTAAGAATATTATACGCTTGGAAATTGACGAAAAGTTTTTGACTCGTGTATGAAAACTCCTCATTTCCCAATATTGACCCAGCAGCAGATCTATCAAATTAGTCCTACTCATTAGTAAGACTACTTAATAGACTTGCGATTAGACCTACTGCTCTAATAGGGATTTTCAACCCAATAGACTTACTAGATATTCTATTGGGCTATGTTGTAAATTAAGTGGTATGGTACTCCGCTCTTCCCACTGTAGCGGAAAAAGCTGATATGCTTGACCACCAAAAAAGGAAGATCTTTCCGCCAGGCGTGGGGTTGTGCCTGGGGAACCACGGCTCTAACGGCCGTATGACCGGAGATTGTATATGTAGTAGGTATATGAGGTTAGTTGCAACCAGAACTTTGAAATCGAGATGTAGGATACTGCTAGCGCCATCTCTTAGTCTTCTTGTGAACTATGTTGTCGCTTCATTGTTGCGGTTGTAGTTCCTCGTTGTGGCGTAGGTCGCCACAGTGGTTTTGGACGGTGTTAAGGATATGTAAAGAGCAGTTTTGGGGTATGTTTGGGTGGGTTTTCATCACTAGATCTTCTACTTCAACAAACTTACTCATTTCCAGGTATTCGTCGAATAAAGCCAGTCTCCCAGGGTCTTGCAGATGATAGTCTTGCTCCCAGGCCATATGTGGCTTGCTCAGGTCCCGGGTAACTGCCCTGTGGGACCTCTGACGCCACCAGTTGTGGAATTTCCTGTAAGTATGATATAACAGATTGGTGTGAGTGTTTTTATGAAAGTATGTTTTACTGGCGATCACATAATACAGCGTTTTGTAAATTTCTCCATACCATACCCTATATCTATTCAATCAAAACTTATGTCAAATTCAGAAGCGTATTTATTCAGTATGTCGGTCTCTCTCTCTATTTTGCATCTCCACTTCACCTGCGCCTTTGTAAGTTGACAAAGAGTTAGAGCAAGTACGCTAATAAAATACCGCGACTTTCGTCTGTCCGTTACCAAAATCACATTAACTCATGTCTAGTAAAATAAAAAAGTAAGACGAGCACAACACACACGCACGTACGGGTATCCCAGCTCGAGGAAATTGTTGAAGCACTGTTTGCCGATCATAATAATAGCCAGCTGTATACACAATTCAGACAGACAGCCCGCCGGGTCGCAAATGTCACCTTTCAGCTTAAAGAACTCGGATTTTCTGGCTTGGTCGTCGCCTGGGTAGTCGTAGAAGCGGCCCTGGAAATAGATAACAATATCTCATCAAAACTGGTGCGTTAATTATACACATTTTCACCCCCGGCATTAGCATTACCGACAGTTCTCAGCACAAGCATGGAGGCTGAAGAAACTTCAAGCCTTCGGAATTTCAGGGCGTTGCAGACATTAGAAAATGGTTTTTAGGATATCCGAAAACAACCAGAGCAGTGCTTCGCGTGCCTAAATGAGTCAGGTTTGTTTGAAAAGTAAATCTGGTGCTAGCTTACCACGCAAGACAGGTACAACAAGGCCAATTTACGAAAAATCAAGACATAAGCACACAGATTACAAATACTGACAACGTATCCCAAAAACACGAAAACCCAAAAGAAATGCAAAAGTTCTGAGATCACGTCCGTCGGTCCCTTCGTTTAATTATTCTCATCCTCCACCACAGACTTAGCTGTGTCAACCTATTGATTTTGCCTATTATTAGATATTTTAGAAACCTAGGCTTCATCGTCTCCAAGTAAGAACTTCTGAAGTAAAGGTAAATATTTCCAAATTTTTTAATTGAATAAAAAGTCAAACCTTGAAGAAGGCGATGTAGATGAGAGAAGAATAGAAGTTCATGAACTCAAAGAAGAAGATCTTAAAGGTGTAGGAGTCTTCGTATTCCGTTTGCGTGCGAGGATTCTCCATGTTAGTCAGGTAGACGGCTATTTTTGCGTATATCTGAAAGACAAAGAACAATATTAGTGATATTTCGTACGTATTATTGATTTACACAGTATAACAATGCTCGGGAAAATATCTTAATTAAAAATATGGGATGAAAAATTTCGCCATGAGTGAGATTCGAACTCACGCCCCTCACATCTGTACTGTGAGTGCACTTCCAATTCTGCTACCGTGACTTCGAATCAGCCTGACAAATTTACTCATATCATAATACTTACGCATTTAGAGAATGCTACAATGATAAAATTAAAACAAACAAAAACATTAGGTCCTTGGCGCAATGTTTATAGACGTTTTTGTTTATTTTAATTCTATCCTGAGCTGTCCAATTGTTCAAAGATCTGTCCCACGATGAAATCTCCCCCAGCTAATGCTTTAAAAAGTTAGCTTTGACCTTCCTTTAAAAAAACATTTCAATAGCGCTTTGCCTTATCAGGTTCTTTATACCCATGCCCATGTTTTACCGTGCATCCTGGCGATGAGTCTTGCTCAGTTTAATTTCAATATGGCAGTTTTGTGCCCCACTTTGGAGTTATTTGTGTACCTACTTCTCTGAAAAATCTTCTGTTTGGTTTTTGGAGTTTCCGTACCCTAGTCAAAATCATGATGATGGTCAAGTTGATCAGCGCAGCGGTCATGGAGGTAAAGATCTTGGCGTGCTTCTTGAGGAAGAAGCCGCTGCCGCCATAGATGACGGATACCATGGATATCCGGTAGATTATGGTGCCCAGCACTGCGCCCATCACCACTGTAATCTGTGAAAATTAGACAGGCTTACTGGCACATCTTTACACTGTAGCACAGAAATAATAAGAGTATTACATGGGCAACCGTATGTAATAATACGGTTGCCCAATTGTTACACTACCACAATTGTCGGTCTACCTATGGTGATGGAGAATAGGAATTTAATTGGCTGGACACTGATGAGATGCACAGACAATCGATAGAGCGAAACAATATGCAACAGCAACCACGACGGGGATACCGAAACCCAAGAAAACCTAAAACTCGTTGGGAGGACAATAATACAAAAGCTGGTAAGTTATGAGAAGGGATGCAAACGATTGAGAGAAATGGGCGAGGCCTGTGTCCAATATTGGACTAGAAGTAGCTATGATAATGATGCGGATAATACTAGTCCAAAATAATATAAATAATGACAAATAACGCAACGAGGTAATGGGTAAATATTGATTTAAGTTCAAAGCACTCATCCCAAAATATGCCTCTATTAATAAATCCAAACGGAAGCGCAATTCAAATTGCTATTTACCTCAGCTATTTACTCAGTCTTAGATCTGCCGCGCGCTGGTTTTGAGATGTGGAGAAGATTTTACTATATGCACAAGTTTATTTGCCAGACAAATTAAAAAAAAAACTCTGACTTTCAAGCATTCACTCCCAATAACTTTTGAGAGTCTGAACTGATTTTCATCAAACATAGCTAAGAACCATCTCAACAGACAAGACTGGCTTTCAATTAAAAAAACCGCATCGAGATCAGTCTATTCGTTTGGGAGCTACGATGCCACAGATAAACACACAAACAAACATGTCAAACTTATAACACTCCTCTTTTCATCGGTTGTTATTTTTCTCTGCTTTACCCATGTAAACCAATTTACCCAAGGATGCTAGGATCATTTCTTGGATATTCATTGACATGCTTATCACCGGTGGGCCAGATTTGTTTGACCCCTAGACTCAATGCAAACTCAACTTTTGATCAGGTAAGAGGGGGGGGGGGGTGTAGGAACGCCTAGGCCGTTGGGCCCCTAGTAGACGCGGGGCCTCTAGGCAGTTAACTTTGTCTAATGTTTAATCTGGCCTTGCTTATCACCGTTAGAGATGAAAAAATCAGAAACACTTAGCTCCGAAGCAGCATATCTTTAAATGCAAACGGGAATAAGACAAGATGAAGACAAAATTTGTCATTTAGCAACTTTATTTAAATTTATATTTTTATGCCTTTTTTGAAGAATCCCATATTCCAATTTCTGGAGAGAAAACAGTGGCATAGAGCTTATTCCACAATTTAAGGCACTTACGTACCTACGTTTAACACATTTCTGGACACACTACGTCTATAGAAGTAGAATTATTGTTCCTTCTTTTGTGTCTGGCTAAGTGTCCAGCAATGTGTTAAGACAATTCTTTGAAACCGTTTGAAGAAAAGATTTGAGGATGAATTTCCTGTTCTATACAATTAATAATTTCTCAAAAAAAAAACAGAAAGTAGACCATGCCATTAGCAAAGTATTCGGCAGGCCTTAGTACTAAGATCTGGCAAACGGCCAAAGCTAAATGTTCCAATAATGCGCGTGTTGAAACATTAATGGAAGATAAACAAACAGTGTCCGTTTGAAATATGGAAACACTTGAATAATTTAGGTAAATGAAACATACGAGTTTGCGTAGATGAAGATTCTAATAATTCTTTCCAGTGCCAGGTTGAAAGTCTCTACTGAATTAAACGAGTGCACGCAAAGTTCTCCGAGTAATATTTATTTAGTTATTATTTAGTAATATTTTAGGTTGATGAGATATTCATCAAAATCAAATAAAATCAACAGGTCTTTTTAGTCTCCACTGCAGGAGCCCTGCAGTGGAGACTAAAAAGACCGTACCGACTGTACTACCAGAGCCATTTTAGCCAGAGCAGTTAGAGGATGATTCATAAATCAGAAGCATGATTCTCATTTAATCCATTTTCTCTATCTGCGCGGGACATTCTAAGTTTTTTTTTCTCCAAGAACAGCTTGGAAGAACGGTAAAACGTACGATGTCAGGAATAGAATAGAATAAGTAATCTTTGTTTGAATTAAAACTCTAAAAGTCTGCTAAAAAGACCTGATGATGATGACTGTGTAGCCAATACATTAAATTCAGGAATAAAGGCCTTACCATGAACAAAACAGCAGAGCTAGTCGCTACATATCTCATTGTCTTCTGCCACGCTGGCAGGTAGGGTTCCTTTTCTCTGGTCACTGGGTTGGTCCTGAAGGTCTTCACGGACGTCTCGAACTCTGGTCTTGGGTCTTCATCCTAGAAAAGAAGTGGAGTTGACTTGAGTTGTTGACATCATCATCATTTTAGTCCCATAACGTCTACTGCTGGACATATAGTCCTCTCCCAAGGATTTCCAAAATAAACGACCTAAAGTTAACATATACAACGTGTGACGAAAAGGGGGTATCAACCCGAAAGTGAGTTTACGTACTAACCAATGTAAACAACTTTTACTATGGGACCATCCCGGAAATCGCAAAAAAAATCTGCAGCTCCATACAAAATTAAATACCTACTTCACCAAAATTTATGGAGCTGCACATTGATTACTACGTTTACTCTCTTTCGGGTTGATGCCCCCTTTTTGTTCACGTTGTATATGTTAACTCTAGAACTTCGTTGTATACAAACCTGAAAAAAATAAGTTTTTCGGAAAAGTTAAATTTTTCTTACAAGCTTTTAGTGTGAGGCCTAAGTACTAAGACAAATGTAATAAGCTCAAACTCGATGGGGTTGCGTCGTTTCATTACAGGGCTCCTATAGCCACCTTCCGGCTCCATCATCAGATCAGCTTCTTGTTATAATAATATTGTATTGTCATCTGATTTACATTAGCATACAAAATTTCATTTCAATCGGCAACCAGGAGATGGCTCAAATTTAACTTGCAAGATTTGACCCAAAAATTACTTAGGAACAACAAGGTTGTAAAAACTTTATTTACCTAGAAAGCAACGGAAATGGTTGACTAAAAGAAATCGTGATATCAGTCAGGTATGAAGGAACGGGGGGTTAATACGGAGATAGTGAAGAACCGACAAGAAGAATGGTTTCTTACCTGGTCCACTCCACCAAGATCCCACTCCCACCTAAGTATTGACTGCTTCCGTTTCCAAAGCTCTAGGAATGTTGTTGCTGCGGATATAAAATATTGTTAAAACCCTGGCTGAATGATATTTTATTAGCTAATGACTATTGCTATCTGATAAATTATGGTTTTGCTTAGACCATAATGAAGAATTCCTAATTTATAATGAAGATCCAAAATTAAAATTTTTCAGTGTTACCATTACACTTATAACAAGTGCGTTGGTATATGCTATACGTAATATTGAAAACTATCAATCTGGTACTGGCAGGCTTTGCAGCTTGGCGAAGAGGCAGGAGTCTGATAGACTCTGATACTGTCAGGCTTTGTCTCACAGTTCACAATAACACACTTACCCCAGAACGACATGAAGATGGCAAAAAATACGGTAGCGGGGTTGTCGAAAAGATACGTCAGTTTGGCGAAGAGGCACGAGTCTGATAGACTCTGGTACTGGCAGGCTTTGTCGCAGAGCGGGCAGAGGGTGGTATTACCCGGGCCGCGAAGGTCGCAGATTTCTTTGCTGCAATATTAAAAATATATCAGTCGTGTCGCACTGTTTCGGCTATTTCTACTCCACTTCGCAAATTCTTTGGCATCCTTAGGTAACCAATGACATGCACATTATATTTGGACAAGAAAAAGCTCAAAATGTGATTGTTGTGTACCATTTACTATAAACTCTCCTTTTTTGCTGGCAAATCACACTAAATGTTTTCCTTCTAAAATTTTGGTCTCTGGATGATGGTATAATATTATACTGACCTAGGTATGTTGTCTTCGGACTCCATGCTAGCCAAGCCATACAAGAAGCACAGCGTCCCCACGATAGCTGGCGCGTACAGCATCTTCGTGTAGAAGCCTAACCAGCAGAAGTACAAGCCAATCTTGTCTCCGAAGTACCGGCGGATCAGCCAGAGAGGCTGCTTCTTGTACCACTTGCAGGGTCTTGCCCATTCAAGGTAGAGGAGCTGGAAATGTAAACAGACATGAGCCTTTATTGAAATTAGATTTTATCTTACACTTTGACAAAGTGTGAGCGGGGAGGGCAACGGCCGCGCGAATAGGAAAGTCAAATTGTGATTAGGTACAAGATTTCAATATATCTAGGGTTTCAAAATCAACTGTAAGTATATTGATTTCTAGGACCGAAATCAGCACCTCCGGAGTGGTGGACTTATATAGCTCGTCTCAGACAAAAAGTCCAGTTTGGATGTCTGTTCTACAAACTAGTTAGCAAAAATCTTTATTGCACCAAAATAAAGTAATACAGATTATAGAAAATAGATGACAAAAGGCGGCCTTATCGCAACTGCAATCTCTTCCAGGCAACCGCAATAGGCAAATTACCCTTCTATCCGTGACTGTTCCATCAGAGAGGTCCACGTCATGTCTTCCTTCATGTAAAGGAAAGCAGGCTAAATACGTCCCGTCGTTCAAGAGACGCCGGATTCCCATCTGAAAGTAAAATATTTTGTTTGTCAAACACAAGGATCTTATATAATTACTCTGATTTTTTTCTAACCATTATCCTACTTCTAAGCAAAGGTAGGTATAGTCAGACCACGACCGCAGTACCGCGCCTGAGGTATGCGAGCGGCGAGACGGGGGCTGTCTATCTATGTGAGACGCACATGAGATAGAATATTCAAAGACGGGTCGTGCATTATCTCGAGATGTCAAGGCTGTCGTTTTCTAAGTGGCCGAATATTTTAGGAAAAGAAAAGCAGACAAAGATAGTTTCGAATATAAAAGTGATTAACGAAACGTTTGATTTTTCCAGTAATTACACATTAATTTTACTTATATTGTTTTTTTTATTTGTGCTTAAAAATCGTATTGAACCATAGTAAGAATTAAATATAATATATATGTATACAACGTTAAAATATTGTACTTCCATATCTTAAGATCAATCCGACAGTATGAATCTCTTGTGAGTCCATGATTCTATATTGTGTTTCTTAAGTCGCCTTCTACGACATCCACGGGAAGACTTGGAGTGGTCCTATTCTACTCTGCCGGAAACCACACGGCTTATTTTTGGCAGAGATAATGGAGTAGTTTACCATTGCCTTCTCCATTTTACACACCATTAAACTACTCACTAAAGTTTTCAGATTTCCTCACGATGTTCTCCTTCACCGGAAGCAGGTGGTGGTAGTTCAAAATTACCGTACATGAGTACATACTCAGAGGTGCAAGTCGCGTTTAGTGAGGATCGAACTCGTGCCTCAGACGCACAACCAATGCATAAACAACTTGGCAACCACAATTACTACCACCTTAGAGTGGACCTCCAAAGCAAGCAAAAAGTTGGCCATCCTAAGCCCCACCTAGGGCCTTAGGACCTTAAGTCAAGTAAGTCAAGTGTGGATCTAACCTGTGCCTTACAGACGCAAAGCCGTTGTGTAAGCCGCTTGGCCATCACAGCTTCCTGAGGTATAGGGAGAGTTGGTAAAATACCCTACTTGTCTATGCCAACAGTACAAAGGTTACCTTGGTTTCGGTGTTGTCGTATCTGGCTCTCAACAGGATTTGCATGACTAGGAGACTTCTCTGTGCTGGTGAGAATTGTGTATGTCTATCTTTGACTAGAAACCTGAAAACGACACAATTAGTTACAGTATTGCAGAGTAACCGAAAAGTTGCTCAAAAACTTGCAAAATTTGACCCGAAAAACAAACATCTGAACAACAACAAACAGGGCAAGCTAAATAAATGTTTGTAAACAAGGTAGTAAGTAGTCATCCAAAAGTTTTTTTCTAATAAGGTTCTGGGGATCTAGAAATTTCCGAGAGTGAAACACATTTGCTAAAGCGAGAGAGAGCGACGGAACGCACCGGCCAAGCTGAAGCGTTCCGTCGCTCTCTCTCGCTCTAGTAAATGACTGTTTTAAGCGACTGAAAAGGATAGCAGCATAGTACTGTTCCGTGCTGACAGATGCGTCCAACCCTTAGAAATCTACTTACTGTTCTTCCCGCCTGACTCCCCTCTGGTCAGTGGCAGTATAAAACGAGGGTTCCGGCTCTATTCGGCTGTGCTCGTACTCGTACAGCTGCTTCCACCGCCGCCGCCATTTTGAATGCCATCTCTTGTCCCGCTCTGCTTGCTTCTCGTCGCTCTGATGAAAATAAGATATAATTTAAGATTGCTGTAACCTCGAGTCGGGAGTAACTTAATTGTATTTCAGACATCAGAAGAAGAAGTTTAAGATTATTTTTCATATTATCATGTAAGCAAAGAAAAAGTATGTTTATACCAGGTTTTAAGTACCTTTTGCATCATCATCATATGTAACGCTTCAGAGCCCGGGGTCCACTTCCTAAACTAGATGATTTGACGAGGTTACTGGTTTTACACAGAGCGACTGCCGTCTGACCCTTGCAACCGAAAGGGTAGACCAGAACCAATCCTAGATGAGGTTTGGGACCTACAGCTTTGTGTGCCTTCCGAAGCATGGAATCATCTTTCTTTTCGGATAATCAGGTGATTCAAGCCTGCAATATCCTAACTAGACTGGAAACAACTTTTCTCAAAGTATGCTTTCCAGTGGAATTTAAACCCACGACTTCCAGATCACAAACTTCAACGCCAGGCAAACGCCTCAACGCAGTCATCAACAAAAGTAACTTTCGCATAGCGATCCTTAAAAACGTTTTGTTTCACACAGCGACAACATGAATGCAGAATTTCCTGAACATTTTTTAACGAGCCACATAATGTGTGAATAATAGGCGTATCAATGAATTTGTACGGTCGGGTGGTTTCACCTGTTCTGTTGATATTTCCATGAATTGAAACAAACAGTTTTTTGCATTGGTATTGTTAGAGTTTACACGTTTTATTCGAGCGAGCGAGCGAAGTTTAAGTTTACTACTCGGAAAATTTGACATTTGTATGTATACATATGCACGAAGACAACTCAAGTTAGGTTCGAACATGAGCTAAGTCGAAAAAGGGGTTGGAAGCAGCGAGACAACGCTTAACAGCTTTCCGTAAGAAGTTACGTACCCAGGCTCTCACAGAGATGGTGATGAACCGTTTAGTGGGCAGCTTCATGCCGATCACCTCCGCGAGCCTCATCTCAGTCTTCCAGGGGATGTGGATCTTCAGGAACCAGGTCTTCTCGTCGAAGGAAAGGCACTTGTTCTCAAGTTCGAGTTCTAAGCCTTCTTTGATAAGGTTTTCCTGTAGGAAGAGAAGGTTTTGAATAGGACGATTCCATCTCTTGCTGAGAAATGTAGAAAAATAATAAGAATATTACGTAATATAGTCAAAAAGGCCGACCAGGTTTCGATCGATTTAGGTGAGTGTTAGGAGCAGCGACCCGACGTAAACCGTTTACAACCATGCCCACGTTTCCATATAAAATACTAGTGTAGTATGACCCGTGTGGCTTCCGGCTTTGAATAGGATCACTCCATCTCTTACTGTGGACGACGTAAGAGGCAACTTTAGTAGTTCTTTAGAACTAAGCACACACATCTCGTGCTATAACTGCGCATTCCTAAAGAGGGTTGACGAAGGGCGGATAAAAAGCATAATGATTTCAAACAGAATTTGTGGTAGACTTCCACGATATCGATATCTGAATGTAGGCCTCCTCCATTTTTACCAACTTTGGCGGTCTCGAGGTTACATCGCTTCTAAACTCTTAGGGATCATTCTAGCTCTAATCTATATTCATCATCTTTCGAGCGTATTCCCGGTTTCATCCTCAGCGGTAACGCTTTAGAGCCCTGGGTCCTCTACCTGCCCTAGGTGATTTGACGTGGTTACTGGTTTTACACAGAGCGTCTGACCTCAGCAACCCAAAGGGTAGACCAAATCTTAGGATAAAACAAACGCTAGATGTCGTTTAGGACCCACATCTTCACGCCAGAAGCACAGTATTGCAGGCTTGATTCAGGTGATTCAAGCCTGCAATATCCTAACCAGACTGGGAACAACTTTTCACAAAGTATGCTTCCCAGTGGGATTTAAATCCACGACCTCCAGATCACAAGGCAAAGGCCTTGATCACTGAACCACGAAGGCAGTTAAGCTCTAATCTGTATTGTCTTAAAGAAGTCTACCTGAAATGTCCTCCGGTGGTCCCTCTTTTTTGCCTCAGCCTCCGTCATGACGCCGTAGTCCTCCTGCTCGTACGCTAGCACCATGTCGATCCTGCGTCTGCCGTCTCTGAACATCAGGGACTCTGGTTCTAGACCCTAAAACAAAATACACAAGAAAACATAAAACCAAGAAGCCAAAAAGGCAGACTGGGACAAGCTCAGCTATGTGTCTTCTCTATATAAGGGATGGAGTTCAAATAACAAAGTATGTAGGTAGGTATGTATGTAAAATAGCAGATAAGTACTTACCTCAGAACTAGTCTCACCAACGTTCTCATCTTTTTCATTAGGGTACTGAGGCAGCGACGGCTTTCTGTCCTCTTTCTGCGGATAATCGGAAGCCTTGCTCTCTGATTTGGACTGTGAACAAAGAATTTCAAAATTATATTGTCTTTTTTAAGGAAAATATGATCTTCATATTTCAGGAGTCAGAAGTCAACCGCAAGAAGTCCTCTGCTAGAAAAATGAGTAGGCTTATTTATTTATTTAAACTTTATTGTACAAAATACAATTTGTATAGCACAATAGGCGGACTTAATGCTAAAAGCATTATCTGACATTACCGCTTGGTGGTCTTTTATTTGGTTATTTTTGCAATCCTTGTTCAGATCGTCTGACCACCTAGAAGTTCCTTCGCTGCACTTGCAGGTAGGTACGTTGTTAGTGGAATGCCGTTTGGTCTGTTGATAAACCTTTCCACAGTTATAAAAAAATCTTCTTAGTTTGCAATCCTTGATCCGATAAAAGGCATCTGACAAAGCTTGACGACTGCCATACAATGATGTCAGCTGAGACCATCGGCTTTATGTGCCTTCCGAAGCACGGAGGAGCTCAAAAAATTCTATGCCACTTGTGGACACCCATCCAAGTGTAGACTACGCCCGGGAAAGCTTAACTTGCGAAAGCGCTAGTAATGCGTACTCCCACTAGGCCAACGAGTTTCTTATCCTTCCTTTTTTTGACTCTAGACACATTGAGTAAATAAGACTGAGTTGATAACACCAGACAGTCGTTTTAAGTTTTATAGAATTCCTTTTGGACTCTAGACACATCAGACTCATAGTATCCTAACTAGTCACTCAAATATTCGATTTAAATCTAACCTGAAAGCTAGGTAGAGGCGTTCCGGGCAACGCAGGAGCAGTTGGCACTTCTTTACTCTTGGGGGAGAAGGCACCAGCTGCTGACGTCACATTCCTGACGAACCTCCATCCGCGGCCGACCCGCCTCTCTTCGGAGCTGTCCGAGTGGATAGATTTGATGTCATCGCGGAGGTGGACCTGTAAAGATACTTTGTTGTATACGAAACGTGTCAAGAAATGATGCATGCATTGTAAAACTTGGCTTTTTAGACGTGAAATTGTTGTTGAAACTAATTTTATAAAATTAGTTTTATGATACTAGATTTGTAATGTATATTCGGCATTGTGCATATATAATGAATGAATGAATTAATAAAAAACTCTTTATTGCAGCTAAAAATAATTAAAAAAACGACGGGATGCATTTCGGGAGTGCCGGCAGAAGAGAAAACTTGAATATTAACGTTGTGCATTTTTGATATTTTGGAATGGTTAGGGAATAATTTTGCACGAATTGCTTTAATTATCAGTATAAAAGTACTATCATTTATGTGGTAGAATACAATATTTATTTATTGCGCTATCGTACACAAACATGACAATTTATATTACATTAAAAAGTTTATCTCTCAGCTAAACGAAATAGCAGGCGCAGGCATACATTTTCGCCGCGCCGTAGAAAGAGAGGAGGATACTTCCTCTCCTACGCCGCGCCGGCTGTCTATTCTCCATCCGTCTTACGAATTTTCGATCAGGACACGTGTCCTGACGCGAGTTTAACATCTTTTACCCATTATAAAAAAAGTGCACAACGCCGCTAAAGAAGTTTTCACTTCAAAAATTAACATAATACAAATTGTAAACATATATACGTAGGTACAATGGGCGGTCTTATCGCTGATATAATAATATGATATAATGTATATATATAATCTTCCATGCTGGTCTGGGAGAAAAGAAAAAACATAGAATGTACCATTTGCTTCTCTTCCCGCGCAAATCGTAAAAGCCGATCGAGGGAATAGGCAAGAATCTGAATCATATCAATAGGCGATGCGGTTAGCAACCCATCACTATTATGATTTCCTTTTTCCACCTTCATGCCCACCATCACGCTAAAAGTGGCCTGGGCCTTGCTGCCCTAGGCTCGTTCTGCCCCGTTAGGGATAAAGACGTGATAGTGTATATATATAATGTATAGTAGTATGTATGTATAGTGGCATAAATTACATTTAATTTCAAAAGTTTTAATTTTTCTATAAAAAAAAGGCAAAGCAAATAAAAGTAAAATTATTTTCAAGCATACATTTTTCAAAAGTATGTTTTTTTTTTTTCATTCCGTATGTTTTCCCATTTAAATAAATAAATATATTGAGCCATATAACACGGATTGAGCTAGCCCCAAAATAAGTTTTAAACTTGAGTTAAGGGATCCTAACTCAACGATACTGTATTTTATGATAAATACATAGAGGTATTTTTAATAAACACTAAAGCAAGACCTAGTACAATTTGAAAAAGGCCATTTTCCAACTTGCCCTGGCCGAGGATTGAAAAAGTTTTCTAACAAAAAATTGCCAAGCAAAACTCGCAGTCAAGAAAAAGATACATTTCCAACACAATACCCGTACTTAAAAGTACATAACATTGTTTTTTTAACACCAAGTGCCATTGAGTAATTTTGCACCAAGCTGACACAAAATCTACTAAAAAATTATAAAAATAAGTACCTTTTTCTCGCTCGAGTCTAGTATTGAGCCCATACTCTGAAACATTTTAATTTATTTATAAATTTATTTAAAAAAAACACTTACGAGTAAGAACACAGTGCGAACACAGAACACTTTACTAAGACAACATCTTAAATAATATCTCCGTTTCCTTTGAAATAATTTATTTCTAATGGGGACAGCACTGGACTACATGTATCCCCTTAAAAGTAATATAACTACGCACATACAGTAAAAATTTTAGTACACAAATAGCATAGAATATCATTAGGTACCTATATATGTGTAAAATTGTGTTTGTCTGTCACTTTTTCATGTCAAAAGGAGTTAGGCTGACGGTAATCACCGAAAAAATCAGATATAGTGCTGGTTCGCAGAAAATGAACGCTTATACCGCCATCTTTCCGAAATTAAGCGCACTACTATGAAAATACCTTCTTTCGAACTAGTAGCTCCATCTAGTTACAACATTTAAACAAAAATCGAATTATGCTTCAAAGTATGCAGGTTGTCAGTACTCTTATATTTTTCCTCCATGTTGGTATGAATAAATAGTTTTTTACTATAATTCAGAATAAACTGAATGTGATTGCCCAACCTACAAGGGTAGCTTAAACATAAGTCATAAATATTTGATGGGTCCCGCACCCCAGTCAATTTATGTCCACTTAATATCAATGACTCCGTATTTAGGTCAGTATTCTATACTTAAATAGCCTTCAGCCGCCTACACGTAGCAATTAGGTTTTCGTCCCCAGGGATGTTCTCAAGGGCGGATCCAGCTTTGGTGCCAGGGGGGTTACATAGTCGTGGTCAAATCATATCGCGAGTAGGTATTTGCAAAAAATTATATCTGTTTCACGCCGCTCTACTTCCTACTCGTGTCGTGCGATAGAGAGAGTTGCAATTCTAGAGGCCTACTTTTCCTTCTGAAATATTGTTTTGGGCGAAAACGTGTCCACCCCCCAAAATCTTTACAAAATGAGGCAATTTTGATATCATTCAACTCAGTACACCTTAATCTAGAGCTGTACGGTTTCTTATTTTAGTAATTCGGTTTAGTTAAACTTAAAAAAATTAAAACGGTCGAGGTAGTTTTTTAGTAAAAAATATGGATATTGAGATGCTAATAACTTTTGTTATAAGCAATATTTCTTTCGAATAAAAACGTACGGCCCTACTTATCTAATATATCAACAACATAAAAAAATATCAAAATTTGACTATGTTTAAGGGGGGAGAAACGTTATCGCTTTTTGTATGAAAATTTCCAGCTACACAATCCTCTTAATAAATGTAAGTACTGTACTTAAAATACAACATCAATTTTTCTTTCATTCTTTTCGATGCGTTCGTTCCCGAAAAATGCGTTTGCCGTCAAACAAAGTATTAAAATAAATAAATTAAATATTGAAAGTACTTAAATAAAATCTATATTGTGACAAAAAATATATAAAAACATTATGTTTAACAATTTTTATTTGTGATCCACCTAGCCCAAGGGGGTCATGACTCCCATGACCCCCTCCCCTGGATCCGACCTTGTATGTTCTATTCGTGGAACGTAAAATTTAAAACAACTTTATTGATTTTGTTACAGTTCTGGTCAATTACCTACGCAATGTCACGGACTAAGCATTATAAATGCTGTTAAAAATACTTTTCGCTGTGTGAAATAAGATAAATAATATTAAGATAATAATGTTTGCTTTTGTATTCAAAAAGAAACTAAAAAAAACTCGTCAAGTGCGATTCGGACTCGTACATAATGGTACCGTACCTCCATACGATGTTTTAAAAGCTGAAAAAGCACGCGTCTTGTATGACGAACCCCTTTAATTTTTAACTTTATTTTATTTTAGTAGGTAAATTCCAAGCGTCTAGCTATTACGGTTCAAAAGATACAGCCCTGTGACAGACGGACAGACAGCGCGGCAGCGGAGTCTCAGCAATAAGGTCCCGTTTGCACCCCTTGGGTGCGGAACCCTAAAAATGAAAATCCATTATTGGCTTTTAGTGGTGTACTTACTAAGTACGATACCTGTGTGGTTCCGGGTTAGAATAGGGACCATCCATATCTTCCTGAGGATGTCGTTAGAGGCGACTTCAGGACTAAGAACAAATATCCCGTACTACAATTGCATTCCCAAGGAGGGTTAACGTCGGGCAGCGGCCGGTTGTAAAACTTTTCGCAAAAATACATTCACAAAAAGGTTTGACGTCAGGCAGGCGGCCGGTTGTAAAACTATAGCCAAATCATTGGAAGTGTTCCGGCTAATTTCTTCTCCATTTTACAAGGTCTTTGGCATCCTTGGTCGACCATTGACATGCATATCATATTTGGAGAAGAAAAAGCGGGAAAGGGCTCCCCGGGCTCCAAAGCAGCACAGCTGAGGATGCAACCGGGAATGCGCTTAGACGAAGAAGAGTGGTGTACTTACTAAGATTAATAATTTTGTGATAATAAATCAAATCAAATCTGTATTTTATATGGCGTAACTATTATACATTTACTGAAACTTACTTTCTTCCATCCTGGTCTGGGAGAAAAGAAAGAAAGTAGAATGTAACAGCTGCTTCTCTTCCTGCGTGGATTGTAAAAGCCGATCGAGGGATTGGGCGATAATCTGAATCATGCTAGCAACCCATTACTACCTATATTGATTCCCTTTCTCCACCTTCACGCCAATAGTAGCCTCTGGGTCCTGCGGCATAAGGCTCTGTCTACCTAGTTAGGAATAAAGACGTGATAATGTATCAGTACTTACGTTGGGCTAATGTAACCTTAACCTACCTTTAGCTAGGTACTAAATGTTACGTTCCACGGGTAAAGGTGCCTTATTGAGGCTGGCACATATATGACATTGTGTTTATTTAGGCCAGGCCTGTGTCACTCCCCGTTTAGGTATCGAAAATGTACCTACATTATTACTATGCGCGCAGGCGGCCCCTCCGGGTGGTAAATTCAGTTATACGAATCAGTAATAAGAATGAAATTGGCTTGCAATGGATGTCTAGGTATCTATGCGAAAGGGTGCTGAGTTCTGAAGTGAGCAAAATAAACCATATCGCTAGCCACATTGAGTAGATATTTCTTTGAATTTCTTTGCTAAATGAGACTTATGTACGTTAGTTTTATTTGTTCTGTGTTTAAGCTAAGTTAATTGTACGAATTGTTTTTCTAAACGTCTTAAGCGCCAGCGTCCACAAGTAAAGGTGCCTTTACCCGTGGAATGTCACAAATATAAGTACTTACATTGCTTTTAAATTAAGTACAAATATTTTAAGGGATGAATTAGTTCAATATTTTCTATAAATTTTCCAAGTCATCATCATTAGCAGGTCTTTTTAGTCTCTACTGTAGGAGCACTAGTCACGACCATCTCTGTATGTACTACTAGAGGCATATATTACCCAAGGCAGTCAGAAGATTTTCAGTCAAAACTTTTCCAAAGGAATTAGGTACTTATATTACACGTCTCATACAAATTAAAGTAGGCACATGATCTAGTTACTATGAGAAGTGAAAAAACATTTTCGTATTTCGATTTTTATTGGAATAAGTTGTTCACAACGATAGACTGAATCACCCCTTAAAATATTAGTACTTAATTAAAAAGCAATTTATAAAAGAAAATACTGTGTTGTGACGTGTAAAGTTTACTGAGTTCTGTAAAAACCTGTCAGCTGTGTAATTAAATGGTCAAAGGCCGTTTGATATCCATTGTTTAGTAAATTCAAAAAAAGAATTATATGCAACGAACTGACATCTCAACTATTAACCAACACTCGACCCCTCGGACAATGATCCCTTTGGGAAAAATACTGCCCTGAATTTGTTCACGTGTCCTTATACAACCGTTTAGCCCGTGGTTTAGCTAACAGAGAACACACACACACTTAAATTGACTCTATCAAACATTTGCATTTTAAAACCAAATAACAAACTACTAACAAAATTTTTCCTAAAGGTTGACTGGTAGAGAATGCATTAGCGTTAAGTTCACCTTTTGTACCATTTTGGTCAATAAAGATTTTAATAAATAAATAACAATCAACAAACTAAGTCGATGAAAATGGTGTTCACAAACGCAAAATATTTTTGGAAGACGTAAGTATTCACCATGTTGTGTTAGTCGAGAAAAAATCCCATAGGTATTTTACATGTATGGGAGCTAACCTAAAATTTTTTTAAAGATTTTAATTTTCCGTTTTGTCAGCGTAATTAATATACATGCCAAATTACAGCTACTAACTAATACTTAGTCTCTGAGAAAACCGAGGACAGAAGACAGACAGACAAAGTAAACTATAAGGGTTCCTTGTTTACTACGGAACCCTAAAAATGAAAACTACTTAAAGGCGTCGTCTCCAGAGGCGAGGGAATCGCAACGAGTTGACATAAGTCCATACATCAAATTGCCGCAATGATATCGCCATGTGGATACACTTTCTTACATCATCATCATCATCAGGTCTTTTTTAGTCTCCACTACAGAAGCATGACCCTCTCTGTACTGGGTTGGAGAAGTCTCAATGATGTTTATGAGCTTTGTTCAGCTTGTGTTTCCTAAGTCGCCTTCTACGACATCCACGGGAAGACTTGGAGTGGTCCTATTTTACTCTGCCGGGAACCACACGTCTGTACAGAAAAAGAACTTTCATACAGTCAGTATATAGTTAGGTGGCACGCTGACGACGATTATATCGCCGCGATCCTCTCGCTCTTGGAGGCATCGCCTAAGTTACTTTCAACATTGTTGCCAGATGACAAATCAAATGTCGTCTCCATGCAATTAAGTCAGTTTGTCGCCTGGCAATCAAAACTCAACTAGCTTTGCACACGGGCACGTGTTGCGAACTAACTACGGTTTAATGATGGGAAACCAACATTTATTGCTGTACTGTACAAGCCCCATTAACGCTTTTTAAGGTTCCGTACCTAAAGGATGCCAACGGGACCCTATTACTGAGACTCCGCAGTCTGTCCGTTGTCACAGGACTCTATTTCTTGAACCGTAATAGCGAGACACTTGAAATTTTCACCGATTATGAATTACTGTGGCCGCTAACAAAAAAATACTAAAAATAAGATAAAGTAAAAAATTAAAAGTAGTCGTCATACAAGAAACGTGTTTTATCAGCGTTTTTAACTCGATCTTTATAATCCGATTCTGTGGCCGTTATAACAACAAATACTAAAAATAAGATAAAGTAAAAAATTACAGGGTGTCGTTATACAAGATTTTTTTTCCTTTTTAAATGTTATAATTACTTTTTAAATATTGTTCCCTAAATAGCCAGTTTCGAATTCATAAATAGCAGTCCTCGTATTTGATTTAAAATGTAAATAAAAACAGCTGACACGCTAATTACATAGTTTGAAGAAACGTAACGTGTTATTTTCAGGGTTTTTAAAACATTGTACGGAGGTACAGAACCTTCCGTGTACGAGTGCGACTTGCACTTGACCGCTTTTTATTTATGTATTCTATTATTCGGTAACATAATGATTTGGTGCAATAAAGATTTTAACGCATTGCTGGAGACACTACGTCTATAGACGTAGTTCAAATGTTCTTTTATTGTCTGGTTGAGTATCCAGCAATTTGTTAACTAACAGGTAAGGGGGTGGCAAGTGGTAGGAGTATCAGTGATCCTGTCCATTTCCCCTCAAAACCTCTTTCCTCTAATCGGGTGTCGTAAGAGGCGATTAAGGGAGATAGGAGATAAGATTAACAGCATCCTCTGCGCAAATAGATATATAATCTTTCCTTAAAATAGTTTCAGTATATTTTGTCAGACACTGTATAAAATCATCATCTGCCTCACCTTATCCCATCATCTGGGGTCGGCGCAGTATGTCTTCTCCTTCCACATTCCTCGACAACACGGACATTGTGCGAAGACTTAACCGTTCGAATTAGTATAGCAGTGACACATATATTATACTAGCGGCCCGCCCCGGCTTCGCACGGGTATGTATTATACATATAAACCTTTCCCATGAATCACTTTATCTATTAAAAAAAACCGCATCAAAATCCGTTGCGTAGTTTTAAAGATCTAAGCATACATAGGGACAGACAGTGGGAAGCGACTTTGTTTTATACTATGTGTATGTAGTGATATACAGGCTGACTTTTAAACCACCAGCCAAAATTTTGGAGCAAGTTCAGTCCATGATACTGAACTACTTTCTATAAAAAAAGTTATTAAAAATCGATGAAAATTTTTCGTCCTCCCATAGAAAATCCGTTTGACTGAGCGCTGATTTGTATGAAAAGGCGAATTTTTATATTAGTTTTTCGTTAATTGTTTTTATGGAAAGTAGTTCAGTATCATGGACTGAACTTGCTCCAGAAATATGGCTGGTGGTTTAAAAGTCAGCCTGTATACTAGTGACAAAAAGTGACAGTGAAAACAAAAGACACACGAACAAAAGTGCCTTCCCCTTAATAGAGACAGTAAGAAAAGTGCCGATGGACACATTCTTATAAAATAAGTAGGTACTTTATAAAACTAGGTCAATGTAAAATTACTAAATAATATAATTAGTAATAATATTAGCGTATTTATCTGGAATATGCTACAAAATGGAAAAAAAAACATTCCTCTATGTCCCGTCATACCAACATCTACTCCCATTGACATGAATATATAGACTCGGCATCTTCAAACACGGCCATGTCCTTTTTGGTATTATAGACTAAACACGAGAGTAGTACAGAAAGGTCAATATATTTTTACATACCTACGAGTACGTGGTTCAAATTAAATCCTACATATATTTTAATAAATGCGGATGTTGATAAGTATGGCTGGATGTACGGATGGGTATATGGATGGTTGTATGGTTGTATAGATTTTTAGATTGTAGACTCACGACTATCATATTTATAAAGGTAAAAGTTAAACTGCACATATCTGTTTCTTTGGTAACCTTTTATTATTCTTACTTAACTTCTTAACATAAGTTTTGCACTAGGAGAAAGTGATTTCTTGTACTTGTATACCTTTTTTTTTCTTTGTTAGCTATCTCTGTATTTAATGTATTATATAATCATATACCTAGGTATTGGGTCTAAATTACATATGTTTATTTAGATTACATATATGAAGATTTGTAATCGGCTTATAGTTATATAATAATTTATCAAAATCGATTTAGCCGCGTAGCAGATACGAGGAAACAGAATTATAGGGACAAACATAATAAAACATCAAAAATGTGTAAGCGGCCATCTTGGATCCAAAATCTGATAGCAGTTTCAAGTTGCGCGGGGCACTTGCAGGGGTACAGCCCCCACATACAAAATTTTTGAGCCCTCGGATCGGAGGTCCTAGTGAGACGTTACGAGATATGACTTAATTTTATAAAGGATTTATAGGATTTTAGGAAACTTTTGTAAAGCATTTATAGCATATGTAGATAAAAATTATAAAACTTAAACATTTTTAAACGTTTTACAAACATTAGTAACTGAGTAGCAAACAAATAGTTTTTCGATGCTTCCATGAAGAAAGTGAAATGTAGGCATATTTATGATGTCTACATTTCACTTCTGTTTTGTTAGTCTATGACGAATCATTCCATCGGTTGACAGATCATTCACTCATTACATTCATTATGGCAGCCGAAATTTTGCAATCCGTATTTAATTTTCTATCAATGAAATCTAGTTACTTACCGATGGAAAGTTATTCCTTCATATTTTGCTTTGTTCTTTGAATTACTAGTGCAGTATCTCAACACACACCAAGGCATTTTTGACTAAGTTGACAGTGTTTTCTTTAATGAATTGTGGGGTGTTTTATGCGCGTATTGCTAGCGAGTGACTAATGTGAGGTTAACAGTGATAGCATATGATGAACAGAACACAACTGTTGTATGTGGCGTCTTCTCTAGTACGTAAGTACATAGATCTCGTTGTCTACTCCCTATCCCCATATCCTTACTGTTAGACGTTTAATCCTTTAAGTTAATCTTGGCCACTTTGGCATATTGACATGCCTAAGTAAGTAAGTAAGTAAAACTTTATTGTACACCAAGAATAAAAAATATACAATAAGAATAAAAAATACATTAAAATGTACAATGGGCGGTCTTATCGCTAAAAGCCTATATGTCTATCTGATTTTTATATTCTTTCATGATTCCTCCTGTGTGCCAAAATAAATCTTTGATATATTATATACTAAAAATGTGTTTACCTGCTACCATTAAGTCTAAAATAGCATTCCATCCACCTCTTCTTCCCCTTCCCCTATTTCCATTAACCGACTTGTTACGTGTGATCTTCTCTTCTCATCACATGTGTTCATATTTTTAGAAGCTATGACAGAGGTGTCTACCTTATTAGCAGGGCTCTCCATGATGTCTGCCAGGGATGTGCCGAACGCAGCATCAGCGTTGATTGTGTCAGCTGACTTCCATGGTACCCTGCTGTGAAGTGGCGTTCCTGGCAGCGCAGACTCGTGACTACGTCGACGTTGTTGGGAACCCTGCTGTAAATACGCAAAGAACCATTAGGGTTGTTACTCATCTATCAGCACGGAGCAGCACTTTCCTATGCTGCTATCCTTTTCTGTCGCTCAGAACAGTAATTTGCTAGAGCGAGAGAGAGCGACGGAACGCTGCAACATGGCCGGTGCTGAAGCGTTCCGTCGCTCTCTCTCTCTAGTAAATGACGCTTCTGAGCGACAGAAAAGGATAGCAGCATAGGAGAGTGATAGCAATGATGATAGGAAAGTGCTGCTCCGTGCTGATAGATGAGATCCAACATGAATCCAACCCTTAATGCATGTATTTAGGTAGATAGATAGATAAAAATAATGTTTAAAGGACAAATAAAATACAAGATATAGTTTATAAAAAAACCGACCAAGTGCGAGTCAGAGTCGCGTACGAAGGGTCCGTACCATTATTTGTACAACATTCGACACTTTATTTAATATCCAGCAAAAAACGGAAAAGATATCCGTTTGTGGCGTGTGGCGTGTGGCATTTTAAAAGTGGATATACAACTAAATATCCTGTGAATATTTCAAGCGTCTACCTGTTGCCGTTATTAATATCGAGCAAAAAACTTGAAAAAATAGTTTGGGTTATGGGAGGCGCGCTTAAATATATATAGTTTTTAGTATTTGTTGTTATAGCGACAACAGAAATACATCATCTGTGAAAATTTCAACTATCACGGTTCATGGGTTAGATTAGAGCCTGGTGACAGACAGACAGACAGCAGACGGACGGATGGACAGTGGAGTCTAGTACACCTATTACTAGACTCCGGCTCTTACCCTTTGGGTTCCGTACCCAAAAAACTAAATCCGACTACGAGAAGATTCTTGCTGAAAAGTACGTTAAATGCATCGAAATAGAATTCTCTAGAATCGTAAATAATCCCGAAAAATCATTCCACGCGATAGGTATGAACAGCGCGGCGCGACAGTTCGTGACACTCGAGTCGTGCGGTTGCGTCGCAAGAAGTTTTCTTTGAGATTATTGCTGTGTTTTTGCGATAATCGATTCATTAAAAATGCCGTCATGTGCCGTGAAGTGGTGTAGAAGATATACAGACATCAAAATTAGTTATTAAAAAAAAATTAACACGTAAACAATGTTATTTATTTTAGCGTAGCGTATTGCAGATCCGCGCGTTGTACCTCACCGCTCGTTGCGTTGACTGCCCCACCCGACCGACGACGACGCGTGACCTTGTCGCGACCAATCGCATGCATCTTTGTCTATGTGTGCGTTCGACTGTTTCGTTGTAATTACTGTTCGTTTGTTTGCGTAAATGGATGGAATCAGAATCGAAGCGGTGAATGTAGGAGCGTTAGAATTCTAGAGAATTATTGTTCGTAGGTTAAATGCCAGCAAGTATTTGTAGAGTAGGTATTTGTACAAATGTACTATATGTCTATGACTCTCAGAGAGTAGCACTGATTGTAACAGCACTGTTATAAATTATATAATATTATAATAACTTTTATTATAACTTACCTCTATAATTAGATAATAGCTTTCCTTTAGACGGATGGAGTAGGTAATGAAAAAGGGAATTTGTGATGAATTTGAAAATTAAATTAGGAAAGAAATGAAGTTTCAAAAAGCAGACAGGATATCATGATGGAGAAATGAGGTGTATAATAACATAAGGGATGGGACTGCCTCCGTGGTCCAATGGTCAAGACGTTTGCCTTGTGATCCGGAGGTCGTGGGTTCGAATCCCACTGGGAAGCATACTTTGTGAAAAGTTGTTTCCAGTCTAGATATTGCAGGCTCGAATCACCTGATTATCCGAAAAGAAAGATCTGTGCTTCGTATGGCACGCTAAGCTGTGGGTTTTAAAAGCCATCTAGCGTTTATCCTAACCCTATCCTAGGATTATCCTAACCCTATCCTATCCTAACATTGGTTCTGGCCTACCCTTTGGGTTGCGGAGATCAGATGGCAGTCACTCTGTATAAAACAGTAGCCTTGTCAAAACACCTAGCGTTACCGCTGAAGATGCAACCGGGAATACGTGACCATGATGATGATGAATAACATGCAAGATGAATGAAATATGCAGCATCGTTACAAGTATGTACCTGATCTTCCGCCGTGTCGGAGAGGCTGAGCTCTGTTCTGGTGGTCGAAGTGGAACTATCGAGGTTATTCCACCCGTTGTGATGCCCCACGCCTGCCGTGGGTGGCTCTGACATCGTACCATCTGCGACAAACATGGCCTTTAGAAGGAATACATATATTTCCAGCTATTATCTATGAAAGACAATATTATTATTGACATGCATACATATTTGAAGAAGACAAGTTAATTTGGTCCACGCGCACGAAATGGCAAAGACGTTTCCAAAAATTATACCTAAAGTTATAGCTTTCCCCTTCTACTTTATTGCACTGACAGTTTGCGGGAAAGGGACGCCTATAACTTTAGGTACATTTTTTGGGAACGTTAGGTATTTAAATTTATGCATTATGAAAATATGAGCTTTATGTGCGTGGCATTAAGTTTAATTTTCAATGTCGTTTTTGTGAGATTATTATTCGTAGTTATTCTAGATAGTATTATATATTCTTTGGGCCCAACTATCAAGAACGCCATCTAGTGATGAGTAGCGGAACTACCGATACACTTGATACGGATATCGCGTTTTACCAAACGCGCTACGGATAGCGCCATCTATTATTTGCTAGAGAAAGCCCTGACTTTCAAGCGTTAACCCCCAATAACTTTTAACTGGCTGGACCGATTTTCATCAAACATAGCTAAGAACCACCGCAAGGGAACTTGATTTTACGTAAAATAAACGCATCGAAATCGGTCCATCCGTTCAAGCGCTACGATGCCACAGACAGACAGGCAAACAGACAGACATACATAAGCGTCAAACTTATAACACCCTTCTTTTTCTCGGGGGTTAAAAATGCGCACTCGGAGTTTCAAAGCAGCAACTGAGGATGCAACTAGGTATGCGCTAAGATAAGAACATTTTGTTATATTTCGTGTGTGTAAGTGGCCAACACTGGTGTCAGATTTCTCAAGCTGCCTAAAGGCATCTGACATAGCTTGACGACTGCCATACCACGATGACTGCCGGAACCAACGGTTTTACGTGCCTTCCGAAGCACGGAGGACCTCAAGAAATTTTAATGATAATTTTTGGTCACCCATCCAAGGGTGGATCACGCCCGCCGTTGCTTAACTTGCGAAAGCGCTAGCAATGCGTTTTTCCACCGGGCCACCGCGCTCCTACATACGCGGTCATTAAATAACCGGTCAAGTGCGAGTCAGATTCGTACATGAAGGGTTCCGTACCTCCGTATAATATTTTAAAACGCTAAAAAAACACGTTTCTTGTATGATGACCCCCTTTAATTTTTAATTCATTCTTATTTTTAGTATTTATTGCTATAGCGGCCACAGTAATATATCATCGGTCAAAATTTCAAGTGTCTAGCTATTACGGTTCAAGAGATAGAGATCTGTGACAGACGGACAGACAATGGAGTTTCAGTAATAGGGTCACTTTTGCACCCTGTGGGTACGGAACCCAAAAATTACCTCGGTACCCCTCCTTCCTCCTCCCCTCATCACTATTCCTCCTCGAAGACGCCTCTGAATGACTCTGGTTCAGCTTAAGCCGCTCACTCTCATAGGAAACCCGGTCCAACACAGACTGGTGTCTCTCCAACGTTGGCCCAACCTTCAGACCTTGGCCAAACTTTTCCAGGCCTTGGTCAAATATTGGCAGGCCATGGCCAAGTTTCTCTAAGTGGTTGAGGGTACGCGGCGTCCGATTGCTGAGCTTGGATACTGATTTTTTGATGTCCTCTTCGTACCCATTTTCCATTGTTACTCTGTAAATAAAATAAAAAAACGGTCAAGTGAGAGTCGGACTCGTACATAAAGGACTCCGTACCTGATTTGTTAAAGAAAATACGTTTCTTGTATAAACGACCCCCTTTATTTTTACTTTTTATTTTATTTTTAGGGTTTCGTACCCAACGGGACCCTATGAGAATCCGCCGTCTGTCCGTCCGTCTGTCACATGGCTCTATCTCTTTAACCGTAATAGTTACGTCAGTAATTATATTATCTTTGGTTATAGTAAGACACTTGAATTTTTTTACCGATTACCTATTTATTTACTGTAGCCGCTATAACAACAAATACTAAAAATAAGTAACTTTATAAATTAAAGGGTGTCGTCATACAAGGAACGTGTTTTCTTAGCATTTTTAACTCGATTTTTGAAATTTTCCCAGAATATTGCTATGGCCAATTGTACGAAGATACGGAACCTTTCATGTACGAGTCCAACTCGTACTTGACCGGTTTTCTTATGACTCAGTTAAGTTATTTAAGAAGTTTGAGATAAAAAATCTATATATGTATATATGTATGTTTGCTTGTCGATGGAATTATGTACGAAACCCATAGGTAGAGCATACACTAATGGTATCCATCGGACATGTGACAGCCAGGCCAACCTCTTGTGGCCTTATAATATTGATCGCTGTCCTCGCACTGTCCACTCTATTTAGGTCAGATTTTCATTAACTTTCCTACATACAAAATATACTATACAGGTTTTAACAAAATACAGGTGACTTTTTAAACAGCAGCCAAATTTCCGGAGCAAGTTCAGTCCATGATACTGAACTGCTTTCTTTAAAAAAAGTTATTAAAAGTCGATAAAATATTTTCGTCCTTCCATACAAAATGCCCAAAATAAAATTAGGATTTTTTTACAAATTGCCTCGATCAGCTGATCAGTTTATATGAAATAAAAAAAATTTTTTGGTTTAGTGAAAGTTGTTCAGTTCTGTGTCACTCCCCGTTTAGGTATCGAAAATATACCTACATTATTATATTACTAAGCACGCAGCGGCCCCTCGGAGTGGTAAATTCAGTTATACGAATCGTTTGCCAGAGTAATAAGAATGAAATTGGCCTGCAATGGATGTCTACGTATACCTATTAAAAATAAACGGGCAAGTGTGAGTCGGACTCGCACATGAAGGGTTCCGTACCACCGTATAATGTTTTAAAACGCTGAAGAAACACGTTTCTTGTATGACGACCCCCTTTAATTTTTAACTTTATCTTATTTTTAGTATTTGTTCTTATAGCGGCCATAGTAATACATAATCTGTGAAATTTTCAAGTGTCTAGCTGTTACGGTTAAAGAGATAGAGCCCTGTGACAGACGGACAGACAGACGGATAGACAGCGGAGTCTCAGTAATAGGGTCCCGTTTGCACCCTTTGGGTATGGAACCCTAAAAAAGGTGCTGATTTCTGATGTGAGCTAAATTAAACCATATCGCAAACCACATTGAGTAGATATTTCTTTGAATTTCTTTGCTGAGTAAGACTTCTGTATGTGAGAACTGGTACTTATTCTGTGCTAGTGTGCAGGTTTCCGCGAAATGTTCTAGGATTTAAATAGTGGAAACTATAAATTAGCTGCCAGGCAGTAAAACACACGTTGCCTTTCTCACGAGCGGGGCTGAATTATTAACTTGAATCGATTGGCCGCCGCTCAACAAATAGGCTGTAGTTTGGGCAGAAAAAATGATTTTATTGATTCAGTGTTTTAGTCTAAAATTGGACGGTGATTAACTCTTAAGGTGAATTAGAAGCAAATTGCCTTGAAGTGACGCCTTCATTTAAAATAAATTGTTAACTCGTAAATAAGGAGCTAATTTCCATATTGCTAATTGTCAGGCACTAGATAGCCCTTTAAATTATTTTATGAACCACCGTTGAAAGTATTTACATTAGTCCGTCTAGCTTTTAAACTTGCCTCCGCCAAAAGTGGCCACGGCAAGATCATCAATAATAGTTTCAACGGCAGTTCATAAAATAATTTAAAGAGCTATCTAGTGCATGACGATTAGAAATATGAAAACTATCACCATATTTACGAGTTAACCATTTGTTTCACACTTCAAGGCCATTTGCCTACATATTCACCTTAAGGGTTTAAAAATTTAAGTAATTTCTTCCATGCTAGTCTGGGAGAACAGAAAAACTTAGAATGTACCAGCTGATTATCTTCCCGCGCAGATCGTAGAAGCCGATCGAGGGAATGGGCGAAAATACAAACCATATCAATAGGCGATGCGGTTAGCAACCTATTACTGGTATGATTTCCTTTTTCTACCATGATGCTAAAAGTGGCTTGGACTATGCCGCCCTAGGCTCTGTCTGCCCTGTTAGGGATAAAGACGTGATAGTGTATATGTATTTGTATAAACGAACATTTACATAATTATATATTTTGTACATTTATTTTATCTATAGTTATTGTATTGGTATATATTTATTTTAAATTTATACATATGTATATTTTTGACTTATTCTTGTAGGCATTTACTTTTACATATTATATATTTTTTTTTTAGATACTTTTCAATTTTGTTTACACACTCTGTCGCACCACCCAAATTATTTCTCTACTTGGTCCAATGGTTGACTGGCAGAGAACGCCATAAGGCGTTGAGTCCGCCATTTGTACACTTTTTTATGTGCAATAAAGTTTAAATAAATAAATAAAATATTTTTTTGGAGCAAGTTAGTTTGCTGGTGCTTAAAAACTCATTCTGTATAAGTAATGCAAACATTACAAGACACCGACGGTATATTGCTGCACACGTCCCTGTCTCTTAAGGTGGAGGCTGATACAGTGTTGGCCACTTACACACACACGAAAAATAAATAAAACTGCGAGCAAACGAGTTCAAAAAACGAGTCTATATCTTTCTAAAAGGCCGGTAACGCTCTTTTTACACCCCTGGTGTTGCAGTTGTCCATGGGCGGAGATGATCACTTACCATCAGGTGACCCGCTTGATTGTTTGCCGCCCTATAACCATCTATAACATTAAAAATAAACGGGCAAGGGCGAGTCAAACTCGTACATGAAGGGTTCCGTACTCACCGTACAATGTTTTAAAACGCTGAAGAAACACGTTTCTTGTATGACGATCCCCTTTAATTTTTAACTTTATTTTATTTTTAGTGTTTGTTGTTATTGTGGTCACAGTAATACATAATTGGTGAAAATTTCCAGTATCTAGTTAATGCCATTATAAAGATCAAGTTAAAAACGCTGAAAAAAACTCGTTTATTGTATGACGACCCCCTTTAATTTTTAACATTTTTTTATTTTTAGTATTTGTTGTTATAGCGGCCACAGTAATACATAATCGGTGAAAATTTCAAGTGTCTAGCTATTACGGTTCAAGAGATAGAGCCCTGTGACAGACGGACAGACAAACAGACGGACGGACAAACAAACGGACAGACGGACAGACAGTGGAATCTCAGTAATAGGGCCCGTTTGCACCCTTTGGGTACGGAACCCTAAAAAGTATCGCTAAGCCACAACTCTTTGGTATCGCTGCGGCACACACGCACTACCTTGCATATATTTTTTTAGTAATTGTAATATTTGTCGATACGCTTTTCAGCTACGGGTCCATGGAGACTCGGTCCTTTGAGGCGTTCATAGGGCCAAAGCCAACATGAAGAGGCCTTTTAGTACCTTTTTATCTTAAAAGTGAGATGGCTGCATCTAAGGTCTATCCCTCAATGTACCATTGAGATGCACTAACGGACAGTCCTCCATAGCTGCCGAACTATTGGGATGGATTAACTTGGTTACGGCTATGTGGATGGGATGTTAGTGGACCGGATAACTGGGTTATGGAGTGAGATACGGCCATATACCTAAAAATCTCTCACAACAATTTTAGCCTGGTAGATGGTGACTTACTGCTCGTTGGCTACACTGCCTGTGGGCATCCTGACTAGTCACGAAGATGGTCTTTATCTTCTTTAGGTATGTAATTTAAGTGTATAGACTGTGTATTTAATGTCTTTTTGGTACAAAACATATCCCTCCTTCTGGTAAACCGGATAAATTGATCAAAGGACTAAGGGTAGTAAACACTCTGGCGTCGCCTGGCATCTGTTCTGAATCGACATCAAAGTAGGTATCTATATTGGTAGGTAATAATTAGGCATTTACGAGTTTAAACGTAAACTTGATTGTAAAAGTTGTTGTTTAATGGACTGGAACTTTGCGGAAGTCTTTACATGTTCTTTGATATACACTACTTCTTGTTGTGTAGGTATCTATATAAGGCGACTTAGGAAACACAAGCTAAACAAAGCTTATAAACATCAGTGAGACCTCTCCAACCCGTCTGGCCAGCGTGGAGAGTGTAGGCCAAATCCTCTGACTGCTCTGGCTAATATATGGCTCTGGCAGAACAGAGAGGATCGTGCTCCTGCAGTGGACACTAAAAAAGATCTGATCTTATATTCTACCACCAGTTATAATATTTCATGTCAACCATTACCGGCCTGCGCCCGCTCCTATTCCAGATTTTTTTAATGGGAATGTCAAAAAATCGTTGAGATACCACACACACACACTATTACGTCTCTATTCCAAATGGGGCAGACAGTAATAAAGTATTTGTGTGAAAAGTTTTACAACCAGCTGCCGCCCGACGTCAACCCTCCTTGGGAATGCAATTGTAGCACGAGATGTTTGTGCTTAATCCTTTAGTCGCCTCTTATGTCATCCACAGGAAGAGATGGAGTGGTCCTATTCTAACCCGGAACCACACGGGGGATGTTTATCTATATATGTATTTGTTATAAAATATAGTATCGTTGAGTTGGTATCCAATAACACAAGTCTCTAACTTACTTTGGGGCTAGCTCGATCTGTGTGATTTGTCCATATAAAACTTTAAGAAGATCATATTTCAGCCATTTCGAAACATTTTCAAAATAGATATGTCAAAACTTTTTTGTTACCCTTATTAATTAAGACGCAACTTTTTTGTCTGAACAACTTTTTATCCAAAAAAACTTTAACGGGTTGGGGGTGAGTCGCGAGGTTTACAGATCACAGAACCACAAGTATAATAGGGTTGGCAACCCTAGACTTATTAGCCGCAGTGACGTACGTAGGTACTAGAAGACGGGATATGAGTCGTTTTCCATTATTATTCTGTTATCTTTGATCAATGGCGATCAATTTTGTCGATACATTACTCCGACCCCTGCCTGACCGCATACCTATCTAAACATTTACACTAATTGATTACGTGTATTTTTTTATTGTTTTTTATTGTTATTTTAATTTTACTAAGTATAGTGATCTAGTACAACCCCTGCCCCCTTAGCATGGCACCGGCGACAGCGTTAATCGAGTTCTATCATCTATCGCTATCTTGTTTTACGTAATAATAACGATCGGGATGGCATTATAGTCTGTCACGCGATATAAACGTTATCTGGGTTTATCCACGATGCCATATGCTAATGGGCCTGCCCCCGTAGCATTCTACTGGCGACGACGCTTATCGAGCGCTATCATCTATTACTATCTCGCTCTACGTTATAATAACGAGCGGGCACTAGGCCGTCGTGCGATACAAACTTTATCCTTGTTTATCGACGGTGCCATGCTAAGGCTGCTGGTTCGATTTATTATGCATATGTCCCTTTCACTTTGTATACTAGAAAATATTTTTTGGCCTTCAAAAGTTGACCGATCAGCTGTTCCGAGTTCGTATGGAAAGCCAAAAAATATTTTTCACATTCGATTTTCGATATATGTCCCTTGCAGAGAGTTGTTCAGGATCATGGACTGGATTCACCCTTTAAATAGTTTTAGTATATTTACTATATATTATACTATATATTATAATACAACGTATTATTGAACTTACGCAAAACCTCAGCCCATGAAACTGAACAACTTTTATTCTAAAACATTCCCAAAATGCAAAAATAAAATTCGGATTTTCGTACAAATTGAGTCGATCAGCTGATCAGTTTGTATAAATTCAATTTTATTTTCGGGTTTCGTGAAAGTTGTAGAACAAAAGTTGTTCAGTTTCATGGACTGAGGTACCATCTGAGAGGTTTTGCGTTATTTATTTATTTATTTTGGGTCACTGTGTGCAGTGCATGGCCTTCTCCTGCAGTCTCTTGAGTTCTCAAGCAACTGGTGGTAGTTGCATAGTGAGGGTCGAACTCGGGCTTCACAGACGCTAGGAGGCCGCTAGGCCAACACCGCTACTTCAACTAATAGCGACAAACTAACTCTTCTTCTGGCGCAGTCGGGTAAAAGCTGTTATAAGTACAGATATTCCATACAAAATTAAATAAATACCAACCGATTCAAAATGACAACGCAACAGGTGATATATCAAACAATGTCCAAAGAGCAAAAAAGTACCTTCTTATAGTGTATAAAGATCTGTTAAAAACACCCATTTTTGTCCCTTTCCCTCTTATAAGCATTTACTGTTGCTAGAATGAGACATGGCACTTGATTACAATTGTTACGAATGAAAAATATTTTCAAATAACATAAGTTACTCGTAATAATTAAAATATTGTTATTGTTTTATAATTGTGATGCATCTTCTTTTGGAATCACGGGTTTTTTCACCCCAGCGAGATTTATATACTATGTCGATGTTTCACCCTGGCACAGAATACATAAGAGTCAAACAGAATGGAATCTCACAGCGTCTCCCGCAAATTGGCGTCCCGCACCTCTCCCCCGCACTTTGTGAGCCTTTGACAGCTCCAAACCAGGGTTTAATTACTAGCCGCACGCAATACGCGACGTGTGTTGTCTTGAGAACTGTCAACCAATAGTAACCATCATGGTGAGAAGGTGCGCGTATAATAATTGTTTATCCACCAAATACTCTAAAGAACGTATATTTCATAGATTTCCAAATAAAGAAAACAGGTAAGCAAAGCAACAATATAATTTCACGTTATTACCCAGCAACCATCTTGATATATATACCTCTCGCTCTATTATTAATCGGCAGCAATCCGGTAATGTTACATAGGCTCCTCGCTCACAGATAATCACATACACGCAGATGCCAACTAGATTTCCGCGGGTTATAGTGCTAAATGCCATTGTTGACAATGACAACTTGACATGCTGTGCGTGGAAGCGTGATAAACATTTGTTTATTTTTATTGAATTTATTCATATAATTACCGTATAGTTTTGCGCCGAATATGCAAATTACTATATTACAATAGTTAATTAGTGAATTTAGTGCGTTACATTATAAATTACTCAATAATAATCAGTAAAGTGAACTAATGGTGAAATGGACAATGGACATAATGAAAAATATTTGTGAAGTTATATTATGTAGCTGTTTCCGACTTTTCTGTAACATTTAATACATATAAAACAGAATACTTTTTACGTCATACTTAGTGTTCGTAAATCTTCCGGTATAGAAAGATATAATCGTAAATATGTCGAACTCGTTAGTAGGTAAGTATTAAATTCTGCGGTGCGACCCTAAGTATAAAACTCACACATCGACGTGTGTACAGATAAATTGTTTCGTTTGTAGTAGTAGTAGGTATATATGTTACTCTGAATCAATGGAGAGTCATACCAGTGACCCTGGTCCTAGAAAGCTTGAGTGGGGATACAGATCTAATACGTAGAGGTTGATGTAGTGTAGCGCTCCCGCCAAAACCCATTAAAGGATATATCAATGAAAAGTACCCTTGAACAGGTTTCGGCAGGAGAAGAATCTATTGCAACGAAATGAAAAGATTAATTCGATTATAGAGTGGGGTTAGGTAGTAAAATTGATATTGGGGTATTGTTATTGGGACTGCGGCATCTGCCATAATCATGATACTGACTATTGTGGCAGGTGGTGGTTTGCCGCCCACTAGATTTATTATTAATAACAGTATTTTATTTTTATGTTATTTAGGTTATTATGCACTTATTTTGTTAGAAAATGTTTGTATACATTTTAACAGCAGTGTGGGAGCACCATAACATCTGTTTTTGTGACCCATATCATTAACCTTTATCCGTTTCAGCTGGGCCAAATATTTTTTCGTTTGTCTTTCCAGTTGTTCCCCTGTACCTGTATTTTTCTTTTGTTGCAATAAAGGTATTGTGAGTATTTTTTTATTAATGGCTTGAGGCTACTGCGTATTTATTTTGCAAGGAACAAGTTAATAAATCGTGGGAAATTCTTTTTTCCTGACAAGTTACAATCAAAGGTTGGTGTAGGCCTTTGATTGCTTCAAGGGAGCTTCTGGCGACAAATCTATACGAGTCCACTGGTTTTCATAGCCGATTGAGTGGCGGACGACGCCCACACAGTCAGCGAGAGAAATATCACTACAGCCGTACTATGACTGTCCACTTTAACTATTTCACATATTGTTTATGAGCATGAGCATTTATAACACCAGACAACACCAATTTCATATTATAAAGTCAACTAAAATCAATTTGCAAAATTATTTAAAGAAAACCCCAACCGAACCCCTTGACTACCCGCCTAAAAATTCGTATGTATGCTTTACTTCGTGAAATATTTAAATACTTAAAATCATCCAGACATCATCATCATCAGGTCTTTTTTAGTCTCCACTGCAGGAGCACGACCCTCTCTGTACTACCAGAGCCAGAGCAGTCAGAGGATTTATTATATTTATTTTATTTATCAAGGTACAATCACAGATAACAGAACTACTTAATTTATAGTACTTATATCTAAAACCAATATTATTCTGAAATCCTACTAAAGTCTGTACACGACACTAATACGCAGAGAATATTAATACATGCAAGCAAATAAACAATCAATCAAACATGAATCAATAAATATAACTGCTAATTATGTGTTTGACCTTCACTCTCCACGCTGGCCAGACGGTTGGAGAGGTTTCCTTGATGTTTATAAGCTTTGCTCAGCTTGTGTTTCCTAAGTCGCCTTTTACGACATCCACGGGAAGACTTGGAGTGGTCCTATTCTATTCTGCCGGGAACCACACATCCAGAAACACTTAGATAAAGCCCAACCGCGACACAGTTTTCTCAACCGATTTTCTTGAAATTTTGTAAGCAGGTTCAGTTTAATTTTTTTGGACTCGGTTTCGATTCAGATACAGATACATTATCACGTCTTTATCCCTAAGGGGGCAGACAGAGCCTAGGGTGGTAAGGCCAAGGCCACTATTAGCGTGAAGGTGGGCTTGAAGGTGGAAAAAGGAAATAATAATAGGTTATAATGTAATAATCATTTGCGTCGGCAGATAGATGTCTGGTTGGATGATTCGCAGCATGGATTTAGGAGGGCTAGGTCCACAGTCACTAACTTGGTCAACCTTATTGACTACGTAAGTACTGAATTGAATAATGGTAGACAAGTTGACGCGTCATACTTTGACTATCAAAAGGCGTTTGACTTGGTCGATAATGACGTACTTCTACGCCAATGTTCGGCCATTGGTTTCACACCCAGACTTCTTGAGTTCATTGCGAGTTATCTCAGCAATCGGTCGCAATATGTTAAACTTGGCAAATACACTTCGGAAGGTTATTACACAAGATCTGGAGTTAGTCAGGGTAGTACGTTAGGCCCCACTCTATTCTTGATAATGATCAATGACCTCCCGAAAGTCATAAGTTCTGCCAGATGTCTACTGTTTGCTGATGATTTGAAGTTGTTTCTTGGGGTGAGTAGTGTTCACGATGCTGAAAAGTTGCAAAAAGATATTGATGCTGTGGTTGAGTGGAGTCGAGCAAATAATCTCAGTTTTAATAAAACCAAATGCAAAACGATAACATTCAGTCGTTCAGCCTCTCCTGTAAGTGCCAATTACCATCTCCACAACACAGCCATTGAGCGAGTCTCGGAGATTCGCGATCTAGGAGTCACGTTAAATACCAAACTGGATTTTCACACTCATATAACAAACATCTGCAAGGAGGCCTCTCGGGCTCTAGGTTTCATTATGAGGGTAGCAAATGAGTTCGATGATAATAGAGTTGCTATTACGCTTTATAACGCCTATGTCCGGAGTAAATTGGAGTATGGGTCAATTATCTGGGACCCCTATGAAAGTACCTATGCTTTGATGGTTGAAAGAGTCCAAAGAAAATTTGTTAGATGGCTATACAAACGGAACTTTGGATACTATCCGTACCTCTATCCATCTATGTTTGTTATAGGTATGGTGGAGCTTAATACTCTTATTTTTCGAAGGAAAATGCTCCTATTGGTTCATTACTACTTGCTCCTAAGGAACAAAGTAAATAATGAGTCAGCATTAGAGCAAATAGGGCTTTGTATTCCCCCGAGGTGGAATCGCAGGGAGGGCGCTGTGGTCGCTCCTCGACGGCGACCGCGACTGTTCTCTCCACCAGTGTTTCACACTAAAAATTATACAAAAAATGCTCCTACGGTGAGAGCCCTGCAACTATTAGAGGACATGCTCGTACTACACAATGATCTGGATGTATTTAGTGATTCAATAAATGTATTTATGGACAATTTATTCACATTTCTCAATTCTATTAATTATTTTGATTAACTATGACATATTCGTATTAGCAATCATTGACATTTTTTTTTCCAATTTTATATGCATGACGATTTTTACCTTTTATTATTTTTTTCCACACTGTTTTTTGATTGTGTATGTTTCTATGTAATTTGACCCTATTGACAATTAATTCTTTAATTTTATTGTATTTTTTGACTACTGTACAGATGCTTTGGTGAATAACTGTCAATCTGTATGTGATTTATGAATAAATAAATAAATAAAAATAAATAAAATAAAATAATGGGTTGCTAACCGCATTTTCTATTGTGATTCAGATTCTCGCCCAATCCCTCGATCGGCTTTTACGATCTGCGCGGAAAGAGAACATTCTATGTTTTTCCTTTTCTCGTAGATTCGCTACGATTCAGATTCAGTTTAAACGCAATATTTCTCAAGTTTAAATTTTATTAGTTAAAATCTATTGTTTTATCAAAAAGTACTTCCGCTATTTCATTAAGTATTCAAAGAAAGAAAGAAAGAAAAATTGTTTATTTGGTTACATACTGAACAATTTGGTAACTTAACAGTTCAATTCAACAACTCCACATTAACATAATGTACTATATGACTTTTGGTTTTTCTTGCATCTAGATTAATTGACCTCTTACAAAAATACATTTGAAATTATTGAATAAATAAAACAATCCAGATTCTCCGAAGCCACTTTGAAAATTTTTATCTCAATTTGCAGAATTGGAGGTAATTTTCAGATTTTTTTCTACCAATGGAGGCAATTCGTATGAATCGTGTTTCTGCTTCTGCCAGCGACTGATACTTTTAACTTTCAGTATCATTCAAGTTATGGCGAATTAGTAGTTTTTGAAAGCAAATAAACAGTTTTGCTTGCAGGTCAAACGCGTCAAAAAACTAATTTGGGTGGAATTTCGCCATAGTGACAGACTGTAAGTACGTATCTCAAAAGTCATCAAATGACTTGCCAGTCACTCAATTGTATCGCAAATAAGCAGTTTACAACTTTGTGTTTTTGTGTGAGTTTTCCGGATATGCGACGATTTTCCCACGAAGCTAATTAAAACAATGTCTGCCATTGTGAATCTTTATATACGTGTTTTATTTCACACTATAGCCGTTAATAGATATTGTTCCGAGTATTGTATTGCTGTAATAATCAATAATTAAAACAAAGTCTGCTTTTACTTTTAAACTCATCTACACTCAATTTGGTTATATTAGGCAATCTACACATGTCTTTTTAATAAAATATACATTTTATAAATCAATACCTTTGCAATTACAAATAAATTCGTGTATTCGTTAGACCGCAAGGTATGGTCAGTCGCCAGATACAACAACATTTCATAATTTAGTTTTTAATTTTTAGGTGTGCAAGTTTTAGTTAAGTTTTTACAAATTACAAATTAATTAATTAATATATATATTTAGACATGTTAAGATTGTTTAGTGTTTCCGGCTGAAAGTGTGTTTTTTGATATATTTTTTTAGATATTAACGATTATTGAACAGTTTTTAGAAAAAAACACGATATACTCTAAGATATTGTTTAAAGCATGCACTAATGATACACAATGGGTTGTTCTTTAGTTGATCAAAATAAATTCTGAAAATAAGCTGAATAAAACTTTAAAACGAATTTATTTAGTAAATAGTAACATTTCTGATTTTGCACATATTTTAATATGAAGATAGATCTTTCCCAAGAACTTGCTTCTGTTTGGCCTTCGGCTGTACAGTTTGGCAGCTGTGATGACTCTCAATGTCCCTATTTTCAAGTAAACCTGTAGGCGTAAGGTACATTTATAAAGTAGCCTGAAGCCGAGTTGTCCACGTGTCCACCCACGCTGGATCGAAGGACCGCTAGGAAGCATGTCATGGACTTATTACTATTTAGTTGGTTGTTACTTCTGTCGGGGTGAGGTTACAGTTCGGGCGATATCAAGCGTACGAGTGTATGGAATAAGATGTTCGGGGATTTCCACAGGTTTACGAGTTTCATCTCAAAATTCTAAATATCTTTATTATCATAGGGTATTTATCATATCTCTTAATAATAGTCACTTTGTTTTGTTTTGCACAAATGTTGACGTCAAATCGTTACTTACAGCTAAGTTTAGGCCGCTTCCTAGGCGCAAGTGCAGAATAAGCGGCAACAAACTGCACTGCAGCATTTTCTCCAAAGACGTCAACTAACAAACTTAAAACTTAAAATTAATTAAAATACGGATGGACATAGATTACATTGTTTGCTATGTCATAATTAAATTGAATTATATATAAGAATTACGAAATTTAAAATAATGTCAATTTGTTAATTTAGTTCGAGTATGTACCAATGTACCTAAATTATGCCATGGCTTAGTATCCCGCGCCGAGCTCAAGCCAGACTTTTTTTTTAAGATAGTCATCGGTCCTATAAAAGCCTTCTCATCTACTTTTTTCCATCACTTTTTTCTATATAAGCGAGACTTTTGATACAGCCGCCTTTTGCGCATTTCCTAGTTTTTAGGTTTATGTTCTGTATTTATTTTACTGTGCAATAAAGTGTATTGTAAATTGTAACATGATATCGTGATTATGATTTGTTTATTCTCCTTCTTTAACCTTCTTGAAATTATAAGTAACATGTAAAGTTCTAGATCGAAGTGTCAAAGTAAAAAACGTAATCAATCTTCATTCAATGGATTCCAATGTATAGGCCCATAAACTTGCTAAGTGTTGTCATGGAGCCATCTTTTGGCTCTATCTACCTCTGTAGTTGTGGAAGAGTGTACACACTATATAAAGTAAATATATCTGTTACCGGAAATGTATAAAATCCGTCAATCTTTACAATTCCTGAAATCTTTTTTGATACACATAGGAAATCTATACATTTGATAAATAGCCATCGGAAATGTATTATCAAACAAGCTTCCGCCATTTAGTCGACGTTCGCTCTGTGATGGTCACTGCACAACCATAACCTAGCCTTCCTTCCGTGACTATTCGGGGTAAAAATTAAGTAATTACCGTTGCTACGTGTACATTTGCCATACATTTCATACTTTTCCTGATCTTGCATATTGTGTAAACAATATTCCGACATTTCCTATATGAACTTGACATTGTAAAGAAAACCTAGAAATTGTAAAGAGTGCCTAGAAATTGTATAGAATTCCTAAATTATACACATTTCCGGTGGCATATCCATTACAAACAGTTTAAATAAAAACATATTTATGAAATGAGCTGAGTGTTATCCGAGAACAAGTTGTTCAATATCACGGAATAAGCAAGCATGCCCTTCAAGGATTAATTCTAAAACAGTAATAAATAATATTGTTACAGAAAGGAACAATAATATTTTTTTTTTCTGTAACACTCTATAAGTGTGGTGGGTCTTTCGTTAGCAGTGAGACCCCGCCCTTCGCGTAGGCGTAATAACGGACGGAGAAGAATATATACGTTGTCATTACTTGAGAATTATTTAGCAGTTTCAAGGTAGACGGAGCATATTTCTAGCCGAAGATTATAAATGATGGACAAGTGAAACTAGGTGCTTATTAGGGTTCCGTACCCAAAGGGTGCAAACGGGACCCTATTACTGAGACTCCGCTGTCTGTCCGTCTGTCCGTCTGTCACAGGGCTCTATCTCTTGATCCGTAATAGCTAGACACTTCAAATTTTTACCGATTATGTATTACTGTGGCCGCTAAAACAACAAATACTAAAAATAAAAAATAGTTAAAAATTAAAGGGGGTCGTCATACAAGAAACATGTTTTTTTCAGCGTTTTTAACTTGATCTTTATAATGGCATTAACTAGATACTTGAAATTTTCACCAATTATGTATTACTATGATCACAATAACAACAAATACTAAAAATAACATAAAGTTAAAAATTAAAGGGGGTCGTCATACAAGAAACGTGTTTCTTTAGCGTTTTAAAACATTGTACGGTGGTACGGAACCCTTCATGTACGAGTTCGACTCGCACTTGCCCGTTTATTTATAGTTATCGAGATATTATTTTGAGAAAAAAAGTCACGGACATAGCCCAGCGGATTAGCTCGTTGAAGTGCCAGGGGGCGGGACACATAGCGCGTTGAATGGCCGATGGGGCAAAAGGTTCTCGAATGGCGACCACGCACTGGCAAGCGAAGGGTAGGACACCCACCCACAAGGTAGTCAGACGACCTGACCAAGGTCAGGACGCTCTAGATCGGTAATTTTGGAAATCCTTGGGAGAGGCCTGACGACTGAAATGATGATGACTCCTGTTAGGATCACTCCGTCACTTTCTAAGGATATCTTAAGAGTCAACAAATTACTTCAGAATGAGCAATTCCAATTTGCAGCGTTGGTCGGTGGAACATATTTCTAGCCGTGGCACCGATATGATCAGATAAAAATTAATAACTAGATAGGTGCTTAGTTTATAATGATTTAGTTATTATGGCTTGATTTAGGTGTATGGTGTGGTGTCATCATTCATCATCATTTCAGCAGCATAAAGTCCACTGCTGGACATAGGCCTCCCCCAAGGATTTCCAAAATGACCGATCTAGAGCGGCCTGCGTCCAGCGCTTTCCAGCGACCTTAGTCAGATCGTCTGACCACCTTGTGGGTGGGTGTCCAACGCTTCGCTTGCCAGTACGTGGTCGCCATTCGAGAACCTTTCTGCCCCATCGGCCATCGGTTCGTCGCGCTATGTGTCCCGCCCACTGCCACTTCAACGAGCTAATCCGCTGGGCTATATTAGTGGCTTTTGTTCTCCTACGAATTTCCTCATTTCTGATTCGATCACGTAGAGAAACACCGAGCATAGCCCTCTCCATAGCGCGTTGAGCGACCTTGAGCCTTCTTATGAGACCCATAGTAAGGGACCACGTTTTAGAGCCGTAAGTCATCACTGGTAACACACATTGATTATACACTTTAGTCTTGAGGCACTGAGGTATTTTGGACGAGAAGACGCTGCGTAGCTTTCCGAACGCTGCTGATGGTGTGATGTGTAGTGTAACTATAAACAGGCAGGGCTAGTTGGAAAAATGGCCTTTTTCAAATGGTCCTGGGTCTTGAATGTTTACTATATATGTATTTATTATAAAATCAAGTATCGTTGACTTAGTATCCCATAATACAAGTTTAATCTTAATTTGGGGCTAGCTCAATCAGTGTGATTTGTCCATATCTATTCATTTATCTATCTATCCTTCGATGAGTATCTAACTATTTTTAAGGGAAAAGTAAACCCGACGCTGTGAATTTTTTTAAACAAACACCAGTACAGAACACGCTCGGATGAGTGAGGTTATATGTTGTTTTTAAGCATATTTCAGTATATTAAGAGTCTCCTTACCCGAGACAAAATCCGAGTTTCCCATACAAACGTAGTCTACGTTTTATTTTGAAATGACGTGTCAGATTTCAGTAAAAATTTGTAACTTTAAAGAAATTGCATATATCTAGGGTTGTAATTGGTTTTTACAGTCAAAATATGAACTTGAAGGAAAATATAAGGGTGTAGAACTTTTCCATACTGATGGTCAAAAATGATATAATACACTATATTTTCTTTCAAGTTCATATTTTGACTGTGAAAACTAATTATAACCCTAGATATATGCAATTTCTTTAAAGTTACAATTTTTTACCGAAATCTGACACGTCATTTCGAAATAAAACGTAGACTACGTTTGTATGGGAAAGTCTAGGGTAAGGGGATTCTTAAGAAATATAATTAGGCCCCAAAATCTGCCATTCTTTTTTAACATACCTACCCAGTAGCGTCACTCTCTATCTAACAGCTCCCGAATAAATGTGAAACGCACGAGTGCAGTGCAAACAACAATAAAGTCGAACAAAAACAAAAAGCACACGATTTTTTTTAAAACAATAATCATAAATCATATATGTATCAAATCCTGTTTTGATACATAAATGATTTATTTGTTTTCTGTAATCTATACTAATATTATAAATCGGAAGAGTTTGTTTGTTTGTTTGTTTAAACGCGCTAATCTCAGGAACTAATGGTCCGATTTGAAAAATTCTTTTTTTGTTGGGTAGTCCATTTATAGAGGAAGGCTTTAGGCTATATAACATTACGTTCCGACAACCACGCGAACGAAGTCGCGGGCACAGCTAGTACTCAATATATAGATATAAGATATATATAAGATAGTATAATATATATAAGATATAGATAGTAAGGTAATTTAAAAATTGATTGAGCTAGCCCCAAAGTAAGTTTAAACTTGTGTTATGGGAAAAATACTTACCTATATCCGTGTACAAATTACAATGCACATGCACGTCGCGACCTTTGTGTAACTGCGTGTGGATAATTGCGATTTCCTGGCGAATTATTAAACTGATCGACGTTAAACCTAACCTATGTTGAGGTAATAAGAAATTACAAGGCTCGTGGCCTGGTTCTAGACGTAAATTTAATGAACGGTGAATAATTTATTAATTGGATTGGAATAGAACTTAGGAATTCGAAACTCAAGATCTATAGTCTTAAAAAGTTTACAGTTTGCAAAGCAAACTAGCCAAATAAGTAAACTTAAGCATATTCAATGCTTAAATTAGTAATTACTTATATTAAATTAAACGCTCGCTGCCTGTAACGTCACATTGGTCGGTACTCGAGTGTCGCCATTTTTTAAATGGCATAATGTCATGTTCGAGCCCCGCATTGGGTGCCAATGTAAAGTGTAAACCTACATTTTATGTACACTGTATGTGTAGATGCCGTGTGGTTCCCGGCAGAGTAGAATACGACCACTCCAAGTCCGTGGATGTCGTAGAAGGGGACTTAGGAAACACAAGCTACTTAAACAAAGCTGATCAACATCAGTAAGCTCTCCAACCCGTCTGGCCAGCGTGGAGAGTGTAGGCCAAATCCTCTGACTGCTCTGGCTAATACATGGTTCTGGTCTGGTAGAACAGAGAGGGTCGTGCTCCTGCAGTGGAGACTAATAACCTGTTAATGATGATGTGTGGAAGGAAGATGTGTAGGATCAGTGCCTCAGTAGAACACGAACTCCACGTAAATATTTTAATTTACTTTTGAAAGGGTGCTCCTGCAGTGGAGATTAAAAAAGACCTGATGATGATGATGAATTTACTTTTGACAATACTAAATATAAAAATTATAATTAGACTTTATATAAGTAGGTAGCTACTCTGAATGCACGTTCAGGATGAGAAGTGGACGTGGAATGAGTCAGATGATGGATGGACGAAAATGGGTGGACAGGATAATAAGGTGGATATACTAACACATGGGATGAATAAGATATCCTTCGAGCCGCATCCTTCATCATCATCTGAGCGTATTCCCGGTTGCATCCACAGCGGACCCCGGGCCTAGTTCGGGGTCCGTTACCTAACCTAGGTGATTTGACGAGGTTACTGGTTTTTGCACAGAGCGACTGCCGTCTGACCTCCGCAACCCAAAGGGTAGACAAGAACCAATCCTAGGAAAGGTACTAACGCTAGATGGCGTTCGGGACCAACAGCTTTACGTGCCTCCCGAAGCACGGAATCATCTTTATTTTCGGATAATCAGATAAGTATGCTTCCCAGTGGGATTTGAACCCACGACCTTCGGATCACAAGGCAGATGCCTTGACCACTGGACCACGGAGGCAGTCAGATATGCCGCATACTTACATTAATATTGTAATCTTGATATATTTTAAAATATTTTGCCAAAAAGACATGACTAATGTACTTAGCGTGTTTATTGGTATTCAGCTCTTCGCTAACCAAGAAATGCACGAAAGACGTGACGGCTTTATTTATTTCTTTTATTTTGGTAACGTCCGAGACGCCACTAAGTAAGTTTAGGACAGACTGAGTGGCACGACGGTTATAATTTTTTTATTGTGAAACGATTACATTTTGTTTTAAAATTGTTTACTTAACTAAAACTAAACTAAAATCTAAATTTAAATCTAAATTAAAACTGAGTTAAAAAATAAAACTGAATTTAAAAATCTAAATGTTGTTCATGTTCATGTGGTAAGGTGCCTTTGTACCATGCAAAATGAACAACATTTAGATTTTTGCACGGAAATGCAGCCAGTGTTCTTAAGAGCGCCCTTCCCGTCTTACTTTTCATACAAACGCTCGTACGTCATTATAGCTTTGTAACAGATCTTTCTTTAAAACTTTCGAACTGATAGGTATTTTGTGCGCTATTTCTAGGTTTTTATTGAAATAAAAAATCAAAATTTGGAGAAACAAATTCAGTACGAGTATAAGCCTCCAAAAATCTGCTTTTAGCTCAAATTTTACCTAAATTTCGACCGTTCATAAAGTACTCATAAATTGTAAAAGTGAAGAAAATATTTTAATGTAAACCTCGCAAAAGTAATCAAGATTATAAATTAAAAACATTTATTTCACAAACTTGTAAGGCTTACTGAAAAACACGTATTACCTGGAACAAGTTTTGTGAAATTTCCGCACCCTATTTTTCGTACAATGTTATCGCCTTCTCACGCTGCTGCATGAAATTGCATTGCGCTGGATGAAATAACAAGCTTTTCTCAACCAAGCTCGCGTTGACTATAGACGGGCCAGGAAGCGTCCTCTTAAGAGTCTCCTTACCCTAGACAGAACCAGAGTTTCCCATACAAACGTAATCTACGTTTTATTTTGAAACGACATGTCAGGTTTTGGTAGAAATTTGTAACTTTAAATAAATTGCATATATCTAGGGTTATAATTAGTTTTCACAATCAAAATATGAACTTAAAAGAGAATATAGTGTACTTTATCATTTTTGACCATCAGTATGGAACATTTTTACACCCTTATATTTTCTTTCAAGGTCATCTTTTGACTGTAAAAACCAATTATAACCCTAGAATATATGCAATTTCTTTGAAGTTACAATTTTTTACCGAAAACTGACATTTCGTTTCAAAATAAAACATAGACTACGTTTGTATGGGAAAGTCTTGGATTCTTACACACTGGCCGAATTTCCGCGCTGAATGACCGAAATATATACCTAGTTGACTATTGTTCGTAAAATTATTGATTGATTATGTAATTTTATACATATTTTAATCGCGCCAGCCACACATATTTTCTGCTTGGTCTTATGGTTGACCGGTAGAGAATTCCATATGGCATTAGGCACTTGTACAATAGTTTTGTGCAATAAAGTTTTTAAATAAAAATACAATACTACCCTTTACAAACGTAAAAAACAGAACATAATTATCTTAAAATAATAAAAATACAAGTTGATTCGCACCTCCTATATAGCTAGGTATATATAATACTAGCTTTTTCCCGCGGCTTCGCTCGCGTATCCCACGGGAACATTACTTTTTTCCGGGATGAAAGGTACCCTATGTTATTTCTAGTACCTCCCAGGATATGTGTACAAAGTTTCATGATGATTCGTCAAGTAGTTTTTGCGTGAAAAGGTAACAAACATCCACGCTTTCACATTTATATAAGTAAAATAAGTAATAAGTAATAAGTATAAGTATATAAGTAAGGATAATATATTAAAATCTTGGAATCAGAATCATTAATACGAGTAGAACACAAAACTATAAGAATAAACGGGCAAGTGCGAGTCGGACTCGTAAATGAAGGGTTGCGTACCACCGTACAATGTTTTAAAACGCTGAAGAAACACGTTTCTTGTATGACGACCCCCTTTAATTATTAACTGTATCTTATTTTTAGTATTTGTTGTTATAGTGGTCATAATACATAATCGGTGAAAATTTCAGGTGTCTAGCTATCACGGTTCAAGAGATAGAGCCCTGTGACAGACGGACAGATGGACAGACGGACAGCCGGCAGACGGACAGACAGCGGAGTCTCAGTAATAGGGTCCCGTTTGCACCCTTCGGGTACGGAACCCTAAAAATTACTTAATTTTTGTAAAAAGAAAGAAACATTACCGTGCTCGGAAAAATTGGATATGTCCAGATTGGTAGGAAAGCTCAAAATCGGTGCAGTAGGTAGTTTATTTATTTATTTTCCAATTTATGTACACGGACAATATATACAGAGAATACATATACAAAAAGTTGTACAAAGGCGCTACTTATCTCAAAAGAGATCATTTCCATTAGGCCTGTTGGTTTTTAAGAGCCCGTATGACCCTGATAGTACTTTCTCTATAGAAAAAAATGCGAAGTTGCCTCTAAATCACCTCAGAATTATACTAAAACAGAAAGTATTCAAGAAATACAATAAATTAGCCCTTGTAACTTTGGATTTTAATTGTATTAAACATAAGGCAGGGATCATATGTACCTATAAGACAATTTTTAAATAACTCTTAAATATTCTTTGTAAAACGAAAAAACCCTCAAAAACCAGAAACGTGTAAACCACCCTTATTGACCTCCCGTGATATTTTTAACCCGCATGGCTCTCTGTATCGCTTCGGCTAGAGTATAATTGTGTGCGTAGAAGCAGAAGCAAAATTTAGATTATCCACATCAGGCGCAGAACTAAAATAACTGGTAAGAAATACGTCATCCAAGTAATAAGTTGTTGTGTATTTAGTTTGCTGTGACTGTCTCTAGCGATGAAGTCGGTTTTATGTTTAAAAAAAATAAAAAAACATCATAATCTATACTAATATTACAAAGCGGAAGAGTTTGTTTGTTTGTTTAAACGCGCTAATCTCAGGAACTAATGGTCCGATTTGAAAAATTCTTTTTTTGTTGGGTAGTCCATTTATAGAGGAAGGCTTTAGGCTATATAACATTCCGACAACCACGCGAACGAAGTCGCGGGCACAGCTAGTAATATATAAAATACTTTTTCACTTTTCGTAGCCCGTAGGTTTAAATCGTAGCTGTTCGTAGACCTTGCTCGTAGCAAAGTTAGGAACCGAATCCTATGACGTCTACGAGATTCGTAGTTCTACGAACGAGTGCTACAAATTCGTCATGCAAGGAGGTTATCATCACCATCATCAGGTTTTTCTTTCATAGTCTCCACTGCAGCACGACCCTCTCTGTACTACCAGAGACATAGTATTAGCCAGAGTAGTCAAAGGATTTTTACAAGCTTACATTCTCGACGCTGGCCAGACGGCTTATAAATTATATGATTATGTTTTTATTTTTTTTTATTTTAAATCTATTTACGAAGTATTTACCATATAAATAATTACATAAAAAATAACTTAAATAACATATACTAGTAGTTCGCCGCGAACTAAGACCTCGCGATTTTTTATTAATATTTCAAAAACACTGAACCGATTTTGCGCCTACATGCTTACCAAATTTCATCAAAATCGGACCATCGGTTCGGCAGTTATCGCGGAACATTCATACATACATACATACATGCATACATACATACATACATACATACATACATATTAAATAATTTCTGTTTTTCCTAAAGGTGGACTGGTAGAGAATGCATTAGCGTTAAGTTCACCTTTTGTACCATTTTGGTCAATAAAGATTTTAATAAATAAATACATACATGCATACATACATATACATATACATACACATACAAACAATGTGTTTTCGCCCCAACTTGAATTATAGCCGCACAGGTTTGTCCAAAATGTATAGAGTTAATCCTGAACTTTTCAGGTTTGTCCTCATGTTATTAATCATTTACATATGCACTTAAACAAACTTGTAATAGATACTCAGGTACCAGATAAACGTCAAATATTTTCCAAGAAATATTTCTTTAGATTAGCTTTAATATTTTTAGGTTTAATTTGGTCCTGTAATCGGTAGGTAATTCATTAATAAATCGAGGTATGAGATAGGTAGTGTATAGCGTGTTAAGTTATAAATACATACATATTATCACGCCTGTTTCCTACAGCGGCCGCGGTATGCAGATGCTATGGACCTCCACTTGCTACGATCCTGACAGACTTCTCTCGCTTCATCTGTCTACACTGATGATGTCCATCCGAGCGTATTCCCGGTTGTATCCTTCAGCGGTAGCGCTTCCGAGCCCGGGGTCCACTACCTAACTTAGGTGATTTGACGAGGTTATTAATTTTTTACCCAGAGCGACTGCCGTCTGACCTCCTCAACCTAAAGGGTAGACCAGAACCAATACAATCCTAGGATAGGTTTAAACCAGCGCTAGATGGCGTTCGGGAGCCACAGCTTTACGTGCCTTCCGAAGCACGAAATCATCTTTATTTTCGGATAATCAGGTGATTTTTAGCCTGTTGTATCCTAACCAGACTGGAAACAACTTTTCTCATAGTATGCTTCCGAATGGGATTTGAACCCATGGCCTTCGGATCACAAGGCAAACGGCTTGACCACTGGACCATGGAGGCAGTCGCTTTATGTACACTTGACACTTTTTAGGGTTTCACGAGCTATTCCCAGTTGTCTACTAGGAATTTTGTCTGAACTTAAGAATCTCCTTAGTCTGTTGTCGGTTAAAAATAACTCTGAACGTCGTACGTGTGTTGATGTTATACGCTGATAATAAAATTCATTGTTGTTTCTTGTTTACACAATAAAAGGCATGAGGTCACTGATTGAATCCAAGAAGTGTTATGTTTGCTGGAAACCGCAAATTTGTGATTGCTTACGTCTGTAGCCTTTGCGGTTTAGACAAAGTTAAGAGAATTGAAAAATTGGTATTTGTAATATCTATTGCTGTTGCCCGAATAAAAATCGAGCGATTACGATAGGGACAACTGCAGTCACAGATTAATAAATAGTTACTACCTGCAGCTCAGGCCGAAAACCTATGAAAAGTACACAAAAGTCCCCTGATTTCTCCTCCAAGGTGAAGATATAGGCAAATGGCCTTGAAGTGTGAAATAAATTGTTAACTCGTAAATATAGTGATAATTTCCATATTGCTCTTCGTCATGCACTAGATAACCCTTTAAATTATTTTAATAACTGCCGTTGAAACTATTATTGGTGATCCGTCTAGCTTTAAAACTTGCCGTGGCCACTTTTGGCGGAGGCAAGTTTTAAAGCTAGACGGACTAATGTAAATACTTTCAACGGTGGTTCATAAAATAATTTAAAGGGCTATCTAGTGCATGACGAAGAGCAATATGGAAATTATTTCCATATTTACGAGTTAACAATTTATTTCAAATGATGGCGCCACTTCAAGGCCATTTGCCTATACCTTCACCTTCGATTCAATTTCACTTTTCATTAAAAATTTGAGAAATGCTTTGGATGTGTTCCTATGTTTTCTTCTTCTAATATAATCTCGTCATCTTTATTTGCTAGATGTTTGGACAGAATAGAAAGTCTTGCCAAATTTTCAGGTTTATAAAGGTTTGCATATATCTCTTTTAAGGCCGTACCTAAATTTTCCGGGATCCAGTGCTGCCCCCATTTAAAATAAATCAATTCAAAGAAAACGGAGACATCATTTAAAATTTTAAGCAACTAAAACATAGATAACCCTTCAAACTATTTAATTAACCACTGTTTACAGTTTAAAGTGAGAACGTTAAGCTTTACTACGCACATTTGCGAAAAACGGCCACTTTTGGCTAATGTGCGTAGTAAAGTTTAACGTTCTCATTATTAACTGTAAACTACTTTGAAAGGTTATCTAGGATTTGATAGTAGCAAAATTTTAAATAATGTCTCCGTTTTCTTTGAAATGATTTATTTTAAATGGGGGCAGCACTGGACCCCGGAAAATTCAGGTACGGCCTTAATAATTAAATACTAAAAAAAGAAAACATAGGAATCAGGGGACTACGCATGTATGGAAATACGGCCCATCGATTTCATAAAGAATGATCGAAATTTAAGATACTTATACTTATTTAGTTTACATTTTCTCGGCATTCTAGGGAAAAAGAAGAAAACCTAAAAGTATAAGCTACTTCTCTTCCCGCGCAGTTTGAGGGAAATTGGTAGATAATTATTTTTTATTTTTTTTCATACAATAAGAATTACAATATTTTACTCTACACAATGTTAAATAAACCAGATTTGCGAACATATCGGATACCATTATAGGTCGCTTAAAATTATCAATTTCATTATTGAAACGAAGTTGTTGTTGAACAATTACGTACTAAGTAAGCTAGAACTATTAACTAATACAAGTATTTTTAATATTTAATTAAATATCTGAATCATGTCAATAGGGAATGCTGCTAGCAACCCCTCACTATTTCAATTTCTTGGCCTTTTTCAGGGCAATCCAGGTTTTGTAATACACAATTTCAAAATATGAATTGTTCTTTTTGAATTGATATCCAATGTGAGTGTATACTTATACAGTAGGACTTTTTAACACCAGCCAATTTTTGGAGAAAATGATCCATGATCCTGACCTACTTGCCATAAAAACAATTAACGAAAACAAGGTCAAGTGCGAGTCGGATTTGTAAATAAAGGGTTTCGTACCTCCGTGCAATGTTTTATGACGCTAAAAAAAACACGTTTCTTGTATGACCCTTCAAATTTAAACTTTACTTACCTATAGGTATTTTAACCCGGTTGCATCCTCAGCGGGAACGCTTCAGAGCCCGGGGTCCGCTACCTGACCTAGGTGATTTGACGAGGTTACTGGTTTTTACACAGAGCGACTGCCGTACGTCTGACCTCCGCAACCATAAAAGACTAGAAATTGACGACCCCCGTGGCGTAGTGTTTAACACGCCAGTCTGCCACTCTGGAGGTTCTGGGTTCGGTCCCCAGCCAGGGCAAATTGGAAAGTGGCCTCTTTCAAACTGTCCTGGGTCATGGGTGTTTATCTTTATGCATATATGCATTTATTATAAAATATAGTATCGTTATCCTTAAACATATATTTAATATATATACTACTCCACCGACAAGGACGTAATTCTTAAATTATAGATAGATAGTATCGTTTAGTTAGTACCTCATAATACAAGTTTAAACTTACTTTGGGGCAAGCTCAATCAGTGTTATTTGTCCATATATATATTTATTTATTTAAAAACGGCTTATCTTTGACCTATTGCCCCAAAATCTTAAATTAGATAAACGGAGATTACCTATATACAGGCTGACTTTTAAACCACCAGCCAAATTTTTGGAGCAAGCTCAGTCCATGATACTGAATTACTTTCCATAAAAACAATTAACGAAAAACTAAAATAAAAATTCGCCTTTTCATACAAATCAGCGCTCAGTCAAACGGATTTTCTATGGGAGGACGAAAAATTTTCATGGATTTTTAATAACTTTTTTTATAGAAAGTAGTTTAGTATCATGGACTGAACTTGCTCCAAAAATTTGGCTGGTGGTTTAAAAGTCAGCCTGTATATTTCATTTCTAGAGGCTTATCTTTGACTTGATGACATGATGATGATATATGTACAAGCTTGATGGCACAGCGGTGAGAACGATTTGTTACGTATATCTGAACGAATTTTGAAGGCGGTGAAAACACTGAACAGATTTGATAAGAGTTTTACTATCGTATAGAGCATTTCTTCCGGAAGAATTTGTAGTTGGGGCGATCTACTAATATTATTAAGTATATTTAAAAGTTTGTTTGACTATAGTTCACGTCAAAACGGGGTTTTTTACCAACTTTAAACACAGGTGGGTTATATATTTTTATCCTAAAAATTTGGGGTTACCGGTTCAGGTAACTTATCAATCAAGCGAGCCCCAAAGTAAGTTCGAGAATTGTGTTACGGGATACAAACTCAATGCTATTATATTTTATAACAAATACCTACATAGGTATATAGATAAACATCCAAGACCCAGGTCAATCTGAAAAAGATCATTTTCCATCTTGACCTGACCGGGGATCGAACCCGGGACCTCCGGTGTGATAACCTGGCATGATGACCACTAGGCCACAGGGGTCGTCTACTTATAAGTTAAGATAAAACTTCTAGATTGCACCGAATATAACAATAATTAGAAGTTAATTAGAAATAGAGTAGGTACAATGGCGGACTTATCACTAAAGCTTAACTTATGCTGAGATGATTTCACTTTCAGTGAAACAATGTATTATTTATTCATATAATTTTTTTAACTTTATTACAAAAACATTTAATAGGTGGACTTAAGGCCCAGGGCCTTTTCTACCAGTCAACCTACAGGTGGTGCTGATAAAAGCAAATTTTGGACGCTATGGCACATTAAATATTTAACTATTTTATAAATTGATAAAACCTACATAGACTACATAAATATTTATAATACTCTTTGATAATCTGTGAAGATAATGTGCACGGCACTCTTAAACGCTTGGTGACTAGGATGAATAGAATGTACTGTGTGTGTGTGTGTGTTTCGTGTATGTAAGTGGCCAACACTGGTGTCAGATTTTTCAAGCTGCCTAAAGGCATCTGACATAGCTTGACGACTGCCATACAATGACAGCCGGGACCACCGGCTTCTACGTGCCTTCCGAAGCACGGAGGAGCTCGAGAAATTTTTGTACCACTTGTGATCACCTATCCAAGTACGGACCACGCCCGGGGTTGCTTAACTTGTGAAAACGCTAGCAATGCGTACTCCCACCCATAGAATGTACTTATTTTAGTTATTGTTTAATTTTTTTTGTACTGTTAAAAAAATATTATATTTATATTAAATATTATATAGGGACAAATCACACTGATTAAGCTAGCCCCAAAGTAAGTTTTTTTTAAACTTGTGTTATAGGATACTAACTCAACGATACTATATTTTATGATAAATACATATATAGATAAACACCCAAGACCCAGGACAATTTGAAAAAGGTCATTTTCCAACTTGCCCTGGCTGGGGATCGAACCCAGGACCTCCAGATTAGCGATCTAGCGTGTTAACCATTACGCCATTGAGGTCTTCAAATTATTAGTATTACTTATTTATTTACTTTATACACAAATACAAATGTATTTGGCGGACTTAAAGCCTATATACGGCCTTAAGTACCAGTCAACCAACCGGGTGAATTACTTACCACTCCTCTCCTACACCTAAGGAAATTGAAGGATTGTAGTCAGTAGATTGGGGTAGAAAAAAGTGTTGAGGCGCCTTTTAAAAAAAAAATATAGCGGCTGGACGAAACGTAAAAACTAGTACTTTTTAAGTTTATTATTTTTTAATGTTTTTTATAGTTAACGTTTAAGTTTTGTCTTACTCTTTAAACATTAATTTACTAACATTTTTATAATGTATACTGACTTACAAAATGAATAAATAACTTTATTTTTCTATAAATAAAAAGTGATAGGACGAAGCTTATAAACTAGTTAAGTACTTATTATAATTATTCAAGTTCATTATTTTTAATACAATAACCTGGCATTATAAAATGAATTACTCGACGAACAAGGCAAAACCAATTATTTCCTACCGCTGTAAACCTATAAAATACTGTAATTTGAACTTACATGAATAGATCACAGCCATTTATTTTAAAAACACAAAAACTGACACAATCACATCATGTATACACTTAATACTGGCACTCTAGAAATTAGTTTCAAATTGCACTTAATGAAATTGAAAAAAATAAATTGTCTATACGCGAGGTTTTCCCGCGCGACATCACAGGGAAAACGCGCGTTTCCGCTGACATTCGATTTTCAAATAATTCATCCAAGATGGCCGCGGTATGTGCGGTAATGAGCTAGTGCTGCTGATATGTCGATATGGATGGAGTTTATCGATTGGCTGTTTTATGTTATTTCAATGGAATTTATTACCTAATGGTAGTTAAGTATTTTGAATGTCCACGTACTTTAATACGCTAGAGGAGAACGCATACGAGAGAGACATAGCAATAATACCTGAAATACATATTATCACCTGAAAAAATATTATATCTGAAAATAAGTAAAAATAAATATATCTCCTGGGTCTGCTGGAATAGATTTCTTCTGAAATAAGCAGCACCTATGTACTCTAATCCTATCCTAAGTATTCGCAATGTTTAGCTAAAAATGTGTTTAAAATATGTCCTGCGAGTCTAGATCTCCAGATTTTGTATTCTCTCTGAGAGATATAGTTACTCTAGACGTAATCATGAACTTGTACGTAATAAAATAATGCATTGTAAAATCTCAATATTGTCATATATTTTTTAGATCTTTGGGGAAGGGACAATGAATAAATACGTGGAATTTTCATTTATACATGCTGACATGGATCTTTAATAAGATATATACTCCGTGTCCGTGGGGTACTGGTCAACACGCTAGACCGCCAATCCGGAGGTTCTGGGTTCGATCCCCAGCCAGAGCAAGTTGGAAAATGGCCTTTTTCAAATTATCCTAGGTCTTAGGTGTTTATCTAATAGGCACTTATTTTTTTATCAAGTACAAAATATAGTGACGTTGATTAGTACCCCATAATACAAGTTTAAACTTTCTTTGGGGCTAACTCAATTACTTTGATTTGTATTTACCTATTTATTTATTTAATATTATTATTTACCAACGAAAGAAATACATATTACCTACTCGTATATCTTCTACGAGATCCATATCGGCCGTGTGAATTCCTACCAACTCATAAACGTAATATATAAAATTTCCGACATATATTTATCGATCACTACCCCAACACTAACTAGTACGCTTGACTATGACGCTCTTCGTAATTTAGTGACATGTCAACATGCCACAGTCACTATGCCGTGACATACATGTCAATGAGGGCTGTTACACACGAGTGACAGACTGCCACATTGTCGCTTGTATGTCTGAGCCCTTAAGTAAATGTTATTCAAACAAAACTAAAAACTGTAGACAAAAGCCACTTTTAGCGCGATGGGTGGGCGAGAAGGAGGAAAGAAATCAAAATGGTGATGGGTTGCTAGCCGCATCGGAATTTTCGATCGGCTTTTACGATCTGCGCGCGAAGAGTAGCAGCTGGTACATTCTAAGTTTTTTCTTTTCTCCCAGAAGACAGACAAAATAAAACATAAACTAGTTCAGAAAAATAACTAAGTAGGTACTTAAATCAATATTTATAATATTACTAACTTTTGTCCGCGGCTTCGCCCGCATAGACTACACAAATTACATTGTTTTTTTTTAAACTGGGATTGCAATTTATTAAAATCCAATGAATGGATTAGGTATTATTTTTACTACCTCTAATTCAAAAATGTCATGTGTCTCGCTTCAAAAATGACGAAGATTCATACAAACTTGCAACCCCTATTTCACCCCTAAAGGGATATAATTTTCAAAATCTAATAATTGCGTTATAATTTTCTACTAACTACTAAAATACATTAAAAATTAAATGTGTCTCACTCACTTTAAAAATTACAAACTTTCATACAAACTGCCAACCCCTATTTCATCCCCTTAGGGATGGAATTTCCAAAAGTCCTTTCTTAGCAGACGTCTCCTAGTTATAATCTACCTTCCAGCTAAATTTCATCTTCATTGGCTAAGTAGTTTTCGAGATTTCGTGATGAATGAGTGATTTTTATCTCTATTTGAGTCTTTTTCCAGCACTGGGACAATAAAGGTTATCAAAAAAACCTTTTTAGGTTGAGCAAAAAGTTGTCCGCTTTCAAAAAAAGAATGGAGGGAAACAGCCACAGACCATAGATCAAGGTAGACACAGCCTATGTATGAATTTGCGTGTCGATCTGACGTCGCAAATTTGACTTCATTTAGGATCGTTACTTTGTCCGTGCATTAGATCGGACATTGAGCTCTCTACTGTTAAATACCTAAATCTGCCGTTTTGAGCCGTAGAAACTCGTCCAAAAAAACGTTGGAGGAAGTAATAAAAATGATTCCGTTCGTTTGTAAGTGACTTTCTTATTAAATTTTGTATTGAAAATTGGCACGCCAGGTTTTCATACAAGTTGAAGGACTTTATCTAGTAGTGCTAGGGATCTGTAGAAACAGCCGAAGGTGGAAGTAATTGAAAACAAAAACCGGGAATACGCTTGGATGATGATGATGAGTTGAGCAAAGACTCCCCTTTGCTCAACTCATCATCATCATCCAAGCGTATTCCCGGTTGCATCGTCAGCGGTTACGCTTCAGTGCCCGGCGTCCGCTACCTAACCTAGGATGACGACGTTACTGGTTTTTACAGACCGACTGCCATCTGACCTCCGCAACCCAAAGGGTAGATCAGAACCAATCCTAGGATAGGTACAAACGCTAGATGGCGTTCAGGACCCACAGCTTTACGTGCCTTCCAAAGCACGGAATCATTTAACGGTAAATTTTATGCTTTTTCTTTTCTGCCAGACAAGCGTGAAGTGTTAGATAATAATTAGATACTATAAATTAACATTTAACTTCTATAAGGAGAACCTTTTTAATTACTATAAAACTATACCGGCAGGCGCAGCGTAGGACACCCACCTGCTAGGTGGTCAGACAACCTGAGCAAGGTTGCAGGAAAAACGCTGGATGCAGGCCGCTTCCGATCGGTCGTTTTGGAAATCGTTGGGGGAGGCCTATGTCCAGCAGTGGACTCCCTGTGGCTGATATGAAGATGATGATAAATTGAAGTCCCCCGTCAGTTTGTTTAACAAAAAGGGAGGGAGTTAACGTACTAATGTGAAAAACTTTTACTATAGGTCCATCCCTGAAATCGCAAAAATAAAATCTGTAGCTCCATAGCATAGGTACATTTTGGCACGGTAGGTATTTAATTAAGTAATTTGTATAATATGCCAATATTTGACTATTGACTGCCTCCGCGGTCCAGTGGTCAAGGCGTTTGCCTTGTGGATCCGGAGGTCATGGGTTCAAATCCCACTGGGAATCATACTTTGTGAAAAGTTGTTTTCAGTCTGTTTAGGATATTGCAGGCTTGAATCACCTTTCGGATAATCATCCGAAAAGAAAGATGAATCCCTGCGTCGGAAGGCACGTAAAGCCGTTGGTCCCGAACGCCATCTAGCGTCTGTACCTATCCTAGGATTGGTTCTGGTCCCTGTGGGTTGCGGAGGTCAGACGGCAGTCGCCCTGTGTAAAAACCAGTAACCTCGTCAAATCGCCTAGGTTAGGTTAGGTTACGTACCGCTCCCCCCCGAGGTGGTTCCCGGTTTGTCGTACCGGGGGGGCTCAGTACCCGTGGTAATCGCAAGCCACGGGGAAGCTAAGAGGAACCCGCGAGGGGGCGCTCCTGCTGTGTGCTCCACCAGCAGCGAGCGCCCACATTGGGGCGGCGGGGGAGTGGGAAGTTCTCCCCACACCCAGGGAGGGGCGCTCCCGCGGGCTCGGCTTCAGCCTTGAGCCTGCAGGGATGCGCACAATGGGGCGGCGGGGGAGTGGGATGTTCTCCCCCCACCCGAGGTGCAGCCGCCGGGAGGGGAATGTTTTATTTCTCTCCCGGAGCTTCAGGCGGGGCCACTCCGCCGTGGCTGTGGTTGGTGATCAATCGCGGAGGAGAGGGAGTTTCGGTGCTACGTTGCTGCTCTCCCTGTCCTCCGCGGCCGAGCGGTGCCGCACCGTGCTTGTGGCGAGAGGCAAGCGGCGGAGCCTATCAACTTCTCCGCCGCTGGGAGTCAGTTTATCTGGCTCCCATGGGCCCACAGGCGGTGGACTGCGTGGGAGTCTGCCGCCTCTCAATTGGCCCTAGGAGGTACGGCGCGTCCGTGAGTTCCGGACGCGCCGATTTGGTGAGTGGGGGGGCGCTCAGACGTCCCCGAGGAGGCTACGTTAGCGGCCAGCCACGCCGGGGTTCGCGGTCGTATCCCCTTCCCGTGTCCCCGGCAAAAGCGGTTGTGATGACACTGCGGAGGTTTTAATGGGTAGGCACGTCACTCTAGCGTGGAGTCCCACATAACCCGACAGCCTCCCCTGCAGGCTGACGATGAATATGCCAATATCTCAGTTATTGAAATATTCATCAAAATGTCTGAGATTATGTAGCAAACGAAACCATAGCGCGTTCTTATTTTGGATAGCGCCATCTAGGTGTTACTTAGGGAACTATAATCGCGAGGTCTACGTTCGCAGCGAACTACTAGTTAATTTAAATTTAAACATTTTTATCCTATTTTTCCTGGAATGTGTATTACATTCAAGAAAAAATAGGATAAAAATGTATTGACCATTCTGTGTAGGTATTTTCCAACTTTCTAAAGAAGTGTTAAATAAATAACTCGGTTCAAGAATAGAGTCATACACGCAAAGAATTAAATATTTGTGTAATGACGACTCCTAGTTATTATGTATTCTGTATGACGTACATGCCGTACACCCCTCTAGCACCAAATTAGAGAATCCCAGAGATGGCAGCGGATTTCTGGCTAGAATAGGACCACTGTGTGACAGGACACGATGACCTCCGTGGTATAATGGTCAACACGTCAGTCCGCCAATCTGGAAGGTTCTAGGTTCAATCCCTAGCCAGGGTAAGTTGGAAAATGGCCTTTTTTTTAAATTGTCCTGGGACTTGGAAAATATGTTTATTGACCGAGCGAGCGAAGCGAGCGAAGTCTCTAAATCGAGTTGGGGGCGAAAACACATTGTTTGTTTGTATGTATGTATGTTTGTACCGCGATAACTGCCGAACCGATGGTCCAATTTTGATGAAATTTGGTAGACATGTAGGAAATATCAATAGAATTTTCAAGTTCGTTGGGCATCAAAATCGGTTTAGTAGTTTTAAAAATATTAATAAAAACGTCCGCGATTATGTAGCAAATGAAACCATAGCGCGTTCTAACTTTGGATAGCGCCATCTAGGTGTTACTTAGGAAACTATAATCGCAAGGTCTACGTTCGCAGCGAACTACTAGTCTATAACATATACCTACTTATGTATTTTTTTATCACCCGACTTCAAAAAAGGACGAGGTTATCAATTCGACTATGTTTTTTTTTAATTTTTTTTAATGTATGTTTGTTACGCGATATCTTAGCCAATTGTGGACCGATTTTGATGACTTTTTTAATCTGAACAAAAACATCTCGTGTTAATTTAGTTCTCAGGTGGATTAGCTCAATACTCAATACCTTTACTCAAACATTTATTTCTTCCTTAAATGTACAATACAGGTGTTTTATAAATTACGTTGACGTAAGGCGGCGTGGCGACCTGCGTAAACCTTTAATTACAAATCACAGAAAAAAATTAAAACCAGCCAAGTGCATGTCGGGCCAAGCGCAGGTAGGGTTCCGTAGTTGCGATTGCCGACTTAGAGTTCACACCTCATGGCATCGACTAAAATCGAGCCCACATGTGACGATGGTAACTACAGAACAGATCTGTGATGGTAACTTAGTATACTTGGTGTAACTATCTTCTAACTAATTTTCAATCGGATTTGTATGAAATTTTATTTTTCCGAGTAGGTGACCTAGTTAGTCCTACTACATTTTATAATTTGCAAAACAGTGCGTATTTTTGAAAAATCACTGTTATTAAAATACTACAGTTTATTCCTCAAAAAATTTACATAAATATCTTAAGGATATTTTACAGACACCCACAATAGCCAAAACACGATTGAGCATTTTTGGCTCGATAGAAAAAAATCACAAACATATCTAAATTTGCCCTTATCCTAAGTAATATTATAAATGCGAAAGTGACTTTGTATATTTGTTTGTTTATTTTTTACCTCTTCACGCTTTATCTACTGAACCAATCTTCTTGAAAACTCGCATACACATAGTTAGGAGTACTGAGAAGGACATAGGGTACCTTTCATCCCGGAAAATGTAATGTTCCCGTGGGATACGCGAGCGAAGCCGCGGGCAAAAGCTAGTAATACATATTACTATTTTATACAATCACCTTTTTATATGAAAATTATACCAAAAAATTTATTATCTAAATATCTATCCGTTCAGTTGTGGTAGAGCCACGCTACCGGCAAAACTTTAGAGAAGAAAACGCTGGAAACGCACTTGGGATGAGAATGAAATATAGGTAGGTAGAAAGAATGGAATGGAACAAAACAAATGAGTCATCTTTCTGTTATTCTATATTTCATTTAACTTACTGAATATTTCACTGAGGCAAAAATAGACAAAATATTTTTAGATTTTCCTCTATATTTGGTTACACCTGCGAGTGCTGGTTTATTGATAAAGATTTCAACTTTTTTTTTTTAATTTATGGCTTGACGCTGCTGCGTATTTAGCCAGGAACAAGTTAATAAAACGTGGGAAATTCTTTTTTCCTAACAAGTTACAATCAAAGGTTGGTGTAGGCCTTTGATTGCTTTAAGGGAGCTTCTGGCGACAAATCTATACGAGTCCACTGGTTTTCATAGCCGATTGAGTGGCGGACGACGCCCGAAGACCCCACACAGTCCGCAAAACAAATATCACTACAGCCGTACTATGACTGTCCACTTTAACTATTTCACATATTGTTCATGAGCATGAGCATTTATAACACCAAACAACACCAATTTCATATTATAAGGTCCACTAAAATCAATTTGCAAAATAATTTAAAGAAAACCCCAACCAAACACCTTGACTTCCCGCCAAAAACTCAAGATTACAACTATGTCTTTTTTAAAGAAGACTAAGAGACCCCCCCACACTAGCGTCTTTCGAGCGTCGTCGTCGTGTCAGCGTTAGCGTAGTGTTGGGTATTAACCCGGTAGATTAGGTAAAAGGTTAAGGTTAAGTACCCGTACAGGTCGCGCCAAACTTCTAGTTCGCTCTGAAGTTGAGGCGATTTGCAGTAGTAAAATACAGATACCCTTATCAGATAGAATTTGCTTTATTTTTGTTTATTGTGTATATATATCATATCTACATTCTTACAATCATTCTGAGAAAAATATTATTGTGGTAAATATTCTGTCTCTGTTTGTAACCTGAGTGATCCAACTTCAGAGCGAACTAGAAGTTTGGCGCGACCTGTATCCATGTTGTCCGACCCATGTTGCGATTGTACTTGTTCGCAAAAAACGTTGCGCTGGCGCCGCTGTGACGCGACGCCAGCGCTGCGTAAGCCCGGCGTTCGGCAGTCGGCCAGCGCTGGCGTCGCGTCACCGTCACCGCACGCAAATGCTGACACGACGATGACGCTTGAAAGACACTAGTGTGGGGGGGTCTCTAAGCCAGTAACATGCATATCATAGACGAAAAGCTTTGCGGAATTTTGGACCGAGCTAACGCGTCGCAGTTTCAAAATTGACCAAAAATGCACCACCAACCTACAAGTCGCATTATTTAGCTGATATCTTTGATTTTCTATTTCTTGAATATTATCCCCTTTTTTAATGGTGGAGGATGGGCCGAACAAAACCACCAGTGTATTTTTTTTTTTTAAATATTGCGCCGCTCCGTGAACGACAAAAGGAATGACAAGGATTAAGTCTTCGTAGTGGTGGGCACTAGTCGATTATGTTTTATTGATTTCGGCAGCAAACAAAATATTATATCAATCGATAATTTCTATAAAAATCCATTTCTGAACGCATTTTTTTGCGTGATATTGGCAGTACTGTGTACTGACAGTGACAGTTGTGCCACTTGCCAACTTGACATTTGTTTGACAGGTTCTGTAATTTTTAGGAGCAAAAATACAACCTTATTTCGGCCTGAAAATGGCCTCAATAATGAATGTTTTGCTGCGAAAGTCTGCTAATCTGAGCGCCAACAAAGCCCTGTTGAATAATATACCAGCAATTTACAATGTAAAGTAAGTACAAAGGAATAAATCCTCATTTTCGGTATTGTTATGATTCCAGTTACGTAATGCTTTATTTAACAATGTTTTTGTTAATTATTTATTTATTAAATATTTTCAAAAAGCAGTAAACCTTATATTCTTCATAAAGTATACAGTAGAAGCATTATTTCCTAATCAGCTGGCTGTAGAAATGTCATAACCTCAAACACAAGTTTGACGTTTTTGGTTTTGTAGAACCAAGTAACTAACTTCTGCCCGCTGTTTCGCCTCCATTATATTAATTTAGTACAAGATCTATACATTTGTATGTAAAGTCGTACACATCTAGGGCATAGTTTGTATGTGATCAAGTTATACTTACATCTTCACATAGTAAAATGAAGTTGAGTGGCTTTATAGTAATTAAAGAAAAGACTGATGAACAATTAAATGCACAAAACAACTTTTTCCATTTATGCTGAGATGAGACCTCTCTATCCTGTCAGGCCAGCGTGGAGAGTGTAGGCCAAACTGCACTGGCCAAGTATGGCTCTGGTTGTACAGATAGGGTCATGCTTCTGCAGTGGAGGCTAAAAAAGAAAGGCATGATGATGAAAATGCTGATGGTCTGATGGACAAGTACACATACTTAACCCTTTCACCGCGAGACTTTATATCAGTTGTCATGCTCCCAGCGCGAGGAATTGTAAATATCCATAGTTTTTGGTCAGATAAATCCGATGCTCGCGAAATGGGCACGAAAATGTTTGTTGGATTAATCTGACATTTACATTTAAAGTGTTAATATTATACACAACACTACTTACTAGAAAATCTAGAAATGTTTCATCATTAACACGGGTCACTGATTCCCCAGTTTTTTTCACTACTAATTAACATGTCACCTTCTTTCCACTTAAAAAAAGCGACGCTTTAATTAGAAAACAAGACTTAGAAAGAAAGAAAGAAAATTCGTTTATTTGGTAGACATATATCACATACACTCTAAACTAGTTATAGTGGATACTTTTAGGGTAGTATTTAAACGCAAATCAAAATTACTGATTGCACAGCAAAATACTCAACTGAAAATATTACTAAACAAACTGCAATTTATATTTGTGGCGCAGTAAAATGGATAGAACTTTCCTAGCACTCGCCGGCCGCTGCCGCGGCACACTCGCTTCGCTCGCTCGGCTCGTGCGTGTGTTGGTCGCAGTTCTAACATAACCTAACCTATAGGTTTGCCCTAACCTAATAAATTTGATGTGCAGTCAGTATTTATTTGCTGTGCAATCAGTACTTATGATAAGATTGTTGATTTATTTGATGTAAAAAAGTATATAAATGATGAGATTAAATTGATGGGTGATTATTTATTAGATGTGCAATTAATAATATCCCATACTTTTATTACATTTGGTGTTACAAAAAGGAAGGGGTAAAAAGGTGACGCGTTAATTAGGTAGCAAAATAAAAACTGGAGAACATACAAATTATAAATTTGTATCACCTTTCCAGTTCTAACCGCAAGGGCCACCGATGGTACCCCGATGCCGAATATGTCAAGCAATTTGAGGGAGTTGTTATGTTCCCAGATGAGGTCACCTCACTGATGACACATTCACCTTATAACAGTAAGTAATGAGTGCCTCCCGGAGCGTTTGCTTGTTCGCAAGCGTTTCTTTTTACATTGTATAATATTATACTCGTATTACCTTTTTAAAATGACACAGACATATGACGAGTACGAGTATACATTCATATTCATTTATTTATCAACACATATTACATAGAAAATACAAAGAACAAAATACAATTTCGAATATCAGTTTTAAAGTTCATATATTCACTTTAAATACCAGTTATATGATTAGATACATGCAATTTATTTTTTAATTTACAAAATTTTGCCAAAATCTAAAATGTCCTTTCAAAATAAAAGATAGACTATGTTTGTGTTGGAGACTATGATTCTGTCCAGGCTAAGCGGACTCTAAAATCATTATAAGTCTCATAAATAGAAGGAATGCATACATTAAATCATGTCAAATAAAACCTTTTTCAGGCAAAGTGACCCCCGCTCAGAAGCAGGTCCGCAACATGATTCTAAATTTCGGGCCGCAGCATCCGGCCGCTCACGGAGTGTTGCGATTGGTTCTCGAACTGGACGGAGAGGTAAGACTTCTTCCTTAGCTGTGCTAGTGGCAGCATATCTAAAGAACACCTTGCCTCAAATATGAAGATATCCGGGGCAAGATGAACCTGCTCAAAAGCAGGTCCGCAACATGATCCTAAACTTTGGGCGCTCATGAGCAACAGTTATTTATATAAAATAACTGTTGCATGACGCAGCGCCAACTGTCAGCCAATGACCTCTTTGACGCAGCGTCAAATAGCAGCCGCTGATTGATCCAGCAATTGGCGTTTAGTAACGTAAGTGGCGTCATGCTGATAACGATCTTTGCGACTGCGGTGCCATTCAGTCGATGGACCACCTTGTCATGTCTGGACTGTCCTACGTCATGTACCATAGAGGACCTTAATGAGGCTAACGAAAGAGGGATCGCCGTGGCCACATACTGGTCAAAGATGATTTGAAATTATGAAACCATTTCGACTCAACAAACAAACGGTATTGGCGGAAATATAGATGTAGTTTGTAAGTACCGCCTACAAGAATGTACTTTCGATGGAGTTATATTTTGCGCTTAATTATACTCCATAGTATTATAGTTGGCTGGGCTGAAATGATATGATGAATTAATTCATTTATAAAAGAATCTGTGTACAGTAATTTTCATTTACCACCATTAATCTTGTTCCCTATTCTTGTTAGGCGTGGTCCGATTGGGGAGGGGAGGAGGAATCACAGGGGACATGACCCAAAATCGTACATGACAAATTAAAAAAATATTTATAAATCTAAATATTCACCTAGAGATGACCGCAGACGTCTCAAATATTATCACTCGATTTTCGAATAAAAAAAATTACCATTTGTTTTATAATGTAAAGTAATGTATTGTGCAATTAAGTCTAAACCGCTGCGACCGCGCCTAATTTCTGTCCACTAGTTTATATATACCGTCACTGAAATAGTGAGGATATGTTTGATAGATATTGATAGATGTTATTGTTACAACGTGTTAATGAACTAACGCAAAACCTCTAAGATGGTACCTCAGTCCATGAAACTGAACAACTTTTGTTCTACAACTTTCAAGAAACCCAAAAAAATCCGAATTTTCATACAAATTGGTCAGTTGATCGAGTAAATTTTATTTTTGGCATTTTAGGAATGTTGTAGAACAAAAATATTTTATGTTTTGGTTCAGTTTTTTTGTTTTTCAATTTCATGGGCTGACGTACCATCTGAGAGGTTTTTGTATAGGTTTTTCTTACCTATACAACGTGTTAATGGCTGTATGTTTTAAAATAAAAATTCCAGACCGTCCGCGCGGCAGACCCCCACATCGGCCTGCTCCACCGCGGCACGGAGAAGCTGATCGAGTACAAGACGTACACGCAGGCGCTGCCGTACTTCGACCGGCTGGACTACGTGTCTATGATGTGCAACGAACAGTGCTTTAGCTTGGCTGTTGAGAAGCTGCTTAATATTGACATCCCGCCGAGAGCCAAATATATTCGCAGTGAGTATCTGCTTTGTATGCCTCATGGTAACCCCTTGTGGGACCTCGACCTGTCCCGGCGCTCTAGGCGAGTTCCCACATAGAAGATAGTAGAAGTGGAGAATAAACTCGATAACAGCACAGATTATATATAATTAAATTTCTGATACTGTTTTAGAACATAAAAGAATAATATTTAATAAGGTACAACAGATAGAGGGAAGTGAGCAATCAGCTTCAGAGATGATGGTGGAATGAGTGAAAAGGGATCAGTCAATGATTTGAAAATGGAATGAGAGGGAATTTGAAATGAAATGAAGAATGAAAAACGGACAGGATAAGATGAAGAAAGGAGGTTTGAACATGATGCATGCAGCATCGTTACACCCTACCACCCCTTTGTTCTCCGATGAGTGTCGTAAGAAGCGACTAAGGGAGGTAAAGGTAACAGTTGGCTGTCGAGAAACTGTTTAAAATTGACATCCCGCTGAGAGCCAAGTTCATTCGCAGTGAATACTTTTTTTTTTATCAAAGTCAGTGAACGTTTATGTCATTTACCGAGCGTTCTGCGTGTATAAGATCATTCTAGTAACCATAGTGACATATAGCGCGCGGTGTAAGGCGTGTCTAGCGACAATAGTGACTTATAGCGCGTGGTGTAAAGCGAGTCTAGCTACAATAGTGACATATAGCGCGGTGTAAGGCGTGTCTAGCGACAATAGTGACTTACAGCGCGCGGTGTAAGGCGAGTCTAGCGACAATAGTGACATATAGCGCGCGGTGTAAGGCGTGTCTAGCGATAATAGTGACTTATAGCGCGCGGTGTAAGGCGAGTCTAGCGACAATAGTGACATATAGCGCGCGGTGTAAGGCGTGTCTAGCGACAATAGTGACATAGCGCGCGGTGTAAGGCGAGTCTAGCGACTATAGTGTCATATAGCGCGCGGTGTAAGGCGTGTCTAGCGACAATAGTGACATAGCGCGCGGTGTAAGGCGAGTCTAGCGACTATAGTGTCATATAGCGCGCGGTGTAAGGCGTGTCTAGCGACAATAGTGACTTATAGCGCGCAGTGTAAGGCGAGTCTAGCGACCATAGTGACATATAGCGCGCGGTGTAAGGCGTGTCTAGCGACAATAGTGACATAGCGCGCGGTGTAAGGCGAGTCTAGCGACAATAGTGACATAGCGCGCGGTGTAAGGCGTGTCTAGCGACAATAGTGACATAGCGCGCGGTGTAAGGCGAGTCTAGCGACTATAGTGTCATATAGCGCGCGGTGTAAGGCGTGTCTAGCGACAATAGTGACTTATAGCGCGCAGTGTAAGGCGAGTCTAGCGACCATAGTGACATATAGCGCGCGGTGTAAGGCGACCATAGTGACGTATAGCGCGCGGTTTAAGCCGAGTCTAGCGACCATAGAGTCATGTACTGTGTGTTGTAAGGCGTATCTAGCGACCATAGCGTCATATACCGTGCGAGCCAAGCGTGGCCATCATTTAATTGTAATAAACTGAAGACAAACTGCCAGGCAGTTCTGGCAGTTTGGCAAAATTAATTAAACTGTAAAGTAGAATAAAGATTTAGAAAAAAAAAATAAAAAAAAACAATTCGTCTTCCTTTCGCAGCGCTGTTCGCGGAGATCACCCGTATACTGAACCACATCATGGCTATCGGCACTCACGCTCTGGACGTCGGCGCCTTAACACCATTCTTCTGGCTGTTCGAAGAGCGAGAGAAGATGATGGAGTTCTACGAGAGAGTCAGCGGCGCTAGGATGCACGCCGCCTATATACGGCCGGGAGGAGTTGCTTTGGTAATAGAAGAAAACTCTCTCTATCTCTTTCTCCGTCTCTATTCACATTATGGCCATCGGTAGCACGCTCTGGATATCAGGGCCTTAACACCGTTCTTCTGGCTGTTTAAGAAGCGCTGTTCGAGTTGCTTTGGTAAGAGAAGGAAACTCGCCCTTTCTTTCTCTTCTGGCTGTACGAGGAGCGAGAGAAGATGATGGAGTTCTACGAGAGAGAGCGGCGCTAGGATCTACGGCCGGGAGGAATTGCTTTCGTAAGAGAAGAAAACTCTATCTTTCTCCTCCTTTCCACGTACTGGCAAGCAGAGCGTAGGACACCTATCCACAAGGTGGTCAGACGACCTGACCAAGGTCGCTGGAAAGCGCTGGATGCAGGCCGCTATAGATCGGTCATTTTGAAAATCCTTGGGAGAGGCCTATGTCCAGCAGTGGACATAATGTGGCTGAAATAATGATAATGATAACTCCCTATTACGACGTTAATCTTTTATTTTAAAATCACCTATTATTTCATTTCGTCGTAGTAAAAGATTCAATATATGATTGTTGCAGAAAAAATCTATCTACCAGAGGCAAGTTAAAATTAACCCTATGTCATTGTATAAAGAATCGTTTTCAATGTGGGGAATCTTTTACTTATGTCTTTCGCAGGACATGACTAGGCGTATCCATGATAAAGCAGTGTTTTTTCAAGGCTATATAAATGCAGCAAGTTGCAGAAAAAAATCTATTTATCCCTACCAGACGTTGCAAGTTAAAGTTAACCCTATGTCAATGGTATAAAGAATCGTTTTCAATGTCCCATTCATCTTATTTTTATTTTACTTATTACTACCTTTGTGATTTATTATTACTACCTTGTGTGTTATTATTTCTTTCGCAGGACATGCCTCTAGGTCTAATGGACGACATCTACGAATTCGCGCAGAAATTCGCGGAGAGAATCGACGAAGTTGAAGATGTGTTGACCACCAACCGTCTATGGGTGCAGAGGACCAAAGACATTGGGGTCGTTACGGCCCAAGACGCGTTGAATTACGGATTCAGGTTGGTTTTCTTCGGCGACCAATACTGTGTAGACGAGTTTCTTTCCGCATTACATCTCAGCAGTGGTCCTTGCGATACGTCAGTATTGATAGCTTTAAAAAAAAAATATAAATAAACATTACACGTAATATAAATAAAATTATGGCCTGCAAAGGCCTAATTAAGAATTAAATTAATATATGATTCTTAATACTTTTGAATGTGTTTGAGACCAATAATAGTTACTTACACTTCAAAACGAAGGATGTGTTGACCACCAACCGACTATGGGTGCAAAGAACTAAGGATTTCGGGTCGTTTTGGCCCAAGACGCGTTGAATTATGGATTCAGGTTACTTCGCTTTATTTTTGAGGTGTTTGTGACCAGTGATGGCCGCTTACACTTCAAAAAGGAGTATGTGTTGACTACCAACCGTCTATGGGTGCAGAGAACTAAGGATTTTGGGTTTCGGCCCAAGACGCGTTAAATTATGGCTTCAGATTATTGTTTTTTGTCCTTTGAATATATTTTTTTCATTTCTTTATCATTATTAATTATGTTTGTCCACAGCGGTGTGATGCTCCGGGGCTCCGGTATCAAGTGGGACCTGCGCAAGACGCAGCCCTACGACGCGTACGAACACCTCGAGTTCGATGTACCTATCGGCACCAACGGAGACTGTTACGACAGGTATGGATTGAACTAGCACTTAAGTAATGTAAGTTTCAAAGTTTTCTAGGGGGGAAGGGACTACGGCTGTATCAAGTGGGACCTACGACTGTTACGACAGGTAGGTATGGATTAAACTAGCCCTTAAGGTAGTCACGTGAATTACCAGTAAGCCTGTGTAAGCTTTAGTTTTTGAGGGGGGAGGGGCTACAAAGCACCTGCTGTTTTAAATTAAGGGGGGATAAGGTGGGGGGGATTGTATCAAGTAGGATCTACGTCACGTGGAAGCCACGTAAATAAACAGTGGGCCTATGTAAGCTTCAAAGTTTGCGAGGAGAGGGCGCAACAAATAACGTAGCAAGACTCAGCCCTCCGACGCGTATGACCACATTGTGTTTGATACACCTGTAGGTACCAACGGAGACTGATACGATGGGTGTATATGCTAATTTAAATGTTGGGGGGATTGTATCAAGTGGGTGCATATGAATTGAATTAACACTTAAGGACTCACGTGAATTACCAGTAAGCCTATGTAAGCTTATAAGTTTTCAAGGAGGGAGATACTACATGGAACTTGCTATTTTAAATGTAAGGGGGGAAGGGGAGTGGGCTGTATCAAGTAGTAAAGATGCACAGCAAATAAACAGAAAAATATAAAGTTTCTCACAGATCAGCGCGATGAGGGGCTCTGACCTTACCGTCATTTAGTTCTAACAAAATATACTGAAACTATTTTAAGGGTGGATTCAGTCCATGATACTGAACAACTTTCCCCAAGGAACATATATCGAAATATGAAAAACAATTTTTCGCCTCCCATATACATAATTTGACCGATCAGCTGATCCGAGTTTGTATGGAAAGCGAAAAAGTATTTTTTATATTTCGATATATGTTCCTTGGAGAAAGTTGTTCAGTATCATGGACTGAATACACCCTTAAAATAGTTTCAGTATATTTTGTTAGCCGTTATATCCACCTCCGACAAAACACCTGTGGAGCCCCGGTTCCCCGCAACCCCATTTCTGGCGGTCGAGCATATCACCTCGCTCCCGCTATAATAGATACTTAATTTTCAGTGCACTTAGCCGCGTGGTTCCCGGCAGAGTAGAATAGGACCACTCCAAATCTCCCCGTGGATGTCGTAGAAGGCAACTTAGGAAACACAAGCTAAACAAAGCTTATAAACATCAGTGAGACCTCTCCAACCCGTCTGGCCAGCGTGGAGAGTGTAGGCCAAATCCTCTGGCTGCTCTGGCTAATATATCTGGTAGTAGAGAGAGAGTCGTGCTCCTGCAGTGGAGACTATGAAAGACCTGACGATTGAGTTGACTGATTTCATTTTGAACCTTTCAGATACTTGTGTCGCGCAGAGGAAATGCGTCAATCCCTCCGCATCATAGATCAGTGTCTGAACCAGATGCCGCCCGGCGAGGTTAAAACTGACGACGCCAAGCTGACGCCACCTTCCAGGGAGGAAATGAAGGTACGTGGAACGGTCTTAATCTAATTTTCAACTTATCCCTCAAATTATCAGACTCAAAAATTATAATCACGGTAAATATCCCGATTTATTTCATACTAATGTTCAACTCATCTCTTCGAAAACAATTTTTTTATCCCAAAATAGTTGGGGCTGAAGACTAGAAAGTGAAAAATAAGTTCGAGGAATGAAAAAATATTTAAAACTGAACATGAATCTTAAAAAATAAAAATTCCGAAATAATGTCGGCAGCCCACCAAAAAAAAAAACCGGCCAAGTGCGAGTTAGACTCGCGTGGAGAGGGTTCCGTACAATTGATTGAATTCTTACAGGTTTTCCTGTGATCTACAAGCAATGAACTATATTTCGTATTATTTTCAAAATTTTAGGCTCAGTAGTTTCGGAGATCAGGGGGGGAATAGTCAATTTTCGTCTTCTTTCATGAATAAAATCAAAACTATTTATTTTATAATAATAACAAAAATATATTTGAGATCCTTATAACAAGCCCTTTTATTTGATATATGACACAGTAAGGCTTGCAAAACTTTATTTTTTGAACCCGACCATGACCCTTATTTAAAAAAAAAAATTATTTACTTTGCACATATGTGTTTGGGTCATAGGATTACACCATCCTACCAAATTTCACCTGATTCGGTCCAGTAGATTCGGAGCAAATTGGCTGTGACAGACGGACGGACAGACAGACGCACGAGCGATCCTATAAGGGTTGCGTTTTTTCATTTTTTGTACGGAACCCTAAAAAAGAAAGAATATAATATAGTTTTAAAATTAATTAAGTAATTTTTAAATTTCGAATACATATCGCTTTTTTTCTGGGTTCGATCCCCAGCCCGGGCAAGTTGGAATGTGGACTTTTTCAAATTGTCTTGGGTCTTTATGTATGACTGACTTTATAGCCACCAGCCAAATTTTTGGAGCAAGTTCAGTCCATGATACTGAACTACTTTCCATAAAAACAATTAACGAAAAACTAAAATAAAAATTCGCCTTCCTATACAAATCAGCGTTCGGCCAAACGGATTTTGTAGGACGAACAATTTTTATCGATATTTAAGAACTTGTTTTATTATAGAAAGTAGTTCAGTATCTTGGACTGAACTTGCTCTAAATATTTGGCAGGTGTTTAAAAAGTCATTCTGTATATGTATTTATTATTTGAAAGGAAACGGAGATATCATTCAAAATTTTGTTCTAGTAAGCCCTAGATAACCCTTCAAACTATTTCATGAACTACTGTTTACAGTTCAAAGTGAGAACGTGAAGCTTTTCTTCGCACGTTTGCGAAAAACGATATTTACAACCTTAAATGTTATAATATAATTTGTAATTTTCATTCCAGACTTCCATGGAAGCTCTCATCCACCACTTCAAGCTGTTCACGCAGGGCTACCAGGTCCCGCCCGGCGCCACGTACACGGCCGTGGAGGCGCCCAAGGGAGAGTTCGGCATCTACCTCGTGGCTGACGGTGGATCGAAGCCTTATAGGTAATAAATAAATATACTTATATACGGGCTATAGGGACAAACAGAGCCGTGTGGTGTTGTTCCCGGCAGAGTAGAATAGGACCACTCCAAGTCTTCCCGTGGATGTCGTAGAAGGCGAATTAGGGAACATAAATAAGACCTCTCCAACCCGTCTGGCCAGCGTAGAGTGTGGGCCAGGTTCTCTCACTACTCTGACTAATATAGTTCAGGCTCTGGTAGCACAGAGAGGGTCGTGCTCCTGCAGTGGAGACTAAATAATAAACGGGCTAGTGCGAGTCGGACTCGTACATGAAGGGTTCCGTACCACCGTACGTTTTAAAACGCTGAAGAAACACGTATCTTGTATGACGACCCCCTTAATTTTTAACTTTATCTAATTTTTAGTATTTGTTGTTATAGCGGCCATAGTAATACATAATCTGTGAAAATTTTAAGTATCTAGTTAATGCCATTATAAAGATCGAGTTAAAAACGCTGAAAAAATCCACGTTTTTTGTATGACAAACCCTTTTAATTTTTTCTTATTTTTAGTATTGTTATTATAGCGGCCACAGTTATACATAATTGGTGAAATTTTCAAGTGTCTAGCTATTACGGTTCAAGAGATAGAGCCCTGTGACAGACGGACAGACAGCAGAGTCTCAGTAATAGGGTCCCGTTTGCACCCTTCGTGTACGGAACCCTAAAAAAAACAAACAATAATTTTGTTTGCAGATGTAAGATCAAGGCCCCCGGCTTCGCTCACCTCGCTGCCCTGGAGAAGATAGGCAGGAACTCTATGCTGGCTGACATCGTAGCTATCATCGGTACCCTTGATGTGGTGTTCGGGGAGATAGACCGATGAAGTGATTCTATGGTTGTTTAGACCATAGAGCAAGAGATGTGGTAAGTATTTTATTTATTTAACTTTAATATACAAAGTGGAAGGGACATACCCGTAATAAATTGAACCACGGGTTATACTAGATCACTAAAGTATAATGAAATTAGGATAAGAGTCTAAAAAACGAAGAAAAGTTTCGACATTCCCATACAAATCGCCCGGGCGGCCGCGCACTTTTGTATGGAAATGCCAAAATGTTTTTTTGTTCTTTGGCTGTTATTTTATTTTCATTATACTATAATGATCTAGTATAGACCGTGGTTCGATTTATTACGGGCCTGTCGCCATTGTATAAAATGCAATATTTTTTGGCCTCCCATCCCATACAAGTTGACCGATCAGCTGATCCAAGTTTGTGTGGATAACAAAAAAATATTTTTCATATTTCGATATATATGTTCTTTTAGGAAAGTTGTTTAGTATTATGGACTGAATAAATACTTGAAATAGTTTCAGTATATTTTGTTACACGTTATACTGGGTGGCGCAAAAGTAAAGACCCTATTTGGTTCAGCTATAACATTTTTTCTAAATTAGAAAACTAGATTTAGGTTTTTTTAAATGTATATTTGTGCCATTAAATTTCGTACCATTAGGATTTAAAGATGATGTCTTTTAAATGGTGACCTCCAGAGTTGATACACATTTGAGCCCTATTTATGACATTTTGCATAACTTGCCGTAACACTTCCTGCGATATGTTCGTTATTTCTTGACGAATGTTTTCTTTTAGAGCTGCGAGAGTCTGTGGCTTGTTCACATACACCCGAGATTTCAAAAAACCCCAAAGAAAGAAGTCTGGACTGGTCAGATCGGGTGATCTTGCAGGCCAAGGCAAATCGCCAAAACGAGAGATAACTCGGCCTGGAAAAGCGTCCCTCACTAAGTCCATAGTGTCGCGCGCTGTGTGTGCCGTAGCGCCGTCTTGTTGAAACCAGATGTGCTCCAGCCCCAATTCGTCCAAACTGGGTATCAAAAACTCTCGTAACATGGTTCTGTAGCGTTCTCCAGTGACAGTTATCGCATTGCCTCCAGCGTCTTCGAAAAAATAGGGTCCGATCACTCTGTCAACACAGATGCCACACCATACAGTAACTTTTAGTGGGTGTAGAGGTGTTTCTTGAATAATGCGCGGATTATCAGTGCCCCAGAACCGAGTATTCTGCTTATTGACATGCCCTGAGAGATGGAAATGCGCTTCGTCACTCATAACCAATTTTGAAGGAAAATCATCCTCTTCAAGGTTGAGGTTTATGACGCGCTGGCAATAATCTAGACGAGCTCGGTGGTCAGCAGGCAGCAGCTGATGAGTCATTTGAGTTTTATACGGGAACATCTTTAAGTCTTTCACCAAAATACGCTGCAGGGTCCGTCTGGAAATGCCCAATTGCGTGGCACGTCGCCTCGTTGATGTTTCTGGACACTCTTCCACATCTTCGCGCACAACATCGATATTTTCAGCTGAACGGCCTGTTCTTGGTCTCCCAGACTTAGGTCTATCCAATGTTGAGCCAGTTGCTTCAAGGCGTGTGGCAAAGCGTCGAATTGTGCGACCAATCGGTGCCGGACGGTGGTGAAATCGTCGACGAAATTCACGTTGTGTTCTTATCACTGATGAATTATTCCGTAAGAACATTGACACAATTATTCCACGTTCTTGGGGAGTAAAACGGTCCATGTTTATTTTCAGTGTATTTTACATTTGTTCACTACACAATTTTCAACAACAGAATGACAGAAAATGTCATATAAAAAAAATAAAAGTATTTTCTTTAGTGCCACCCAGTATATTGATTCCATCTTGCTCTTATAAAGGGCAGGCCACACTGCGGCGGCCGAGCCGAGGAGAACTAAACTATGAGCTTAGCGATGTGGTTCCCTCCGCGAGAGCTAGCGAGCGAGCGACGCGGTGAGAGCGAGCGAGCGAGTCGGGCGAATAATAAATCTCCTAAAGCCGTCCACACACAAAATTAGTACTTGGGTACGCACTTGTTATGTAGTAGATATGCCGTTCCCGGGAACGTTCCCAAAGGGACGTTCCCGTATTTCTAGAGAATGTTATAGAATATTGGATATATGTATTTGTATTTTATAAAACCATATCAAGTGATGCATTTACGTTAGTAAAATATATTTACAGTAATAAAAAATATGTCTGATAAATAAAATTACTTTCCCTGACATTTCCATTTTTTGGGAACGTTCCCGGAAATCTGGGGAACGGGAACGGCACATCACTAATGTTACACGTTCTACCCGTCTGGAGCGCTTTCGGTTTGGACTGAGTTCGGTTTGAACAGAAAGATAGTTCCATCGCCCGCAAGCTCGCTCGCTAGCCCTCGCTTGATCGCTCGTTAGCACCTCGCACTATAGAGCTGAGCGAGGTGAACGATGGGATCGCTGGCATCGTCGGATATCTTATAGCTTATCTTATAGTTGGCTGTGTGAACCAAAGTATGAAAAAAGGTGAAACAATGTTCGCCGGCCTCGCTAGCTCGCTCGCTCGCTGGCGGTGTGGCCTGCCCTTAAGACCCATCTGTTTATAAATGTCTATACTATATATTCACGATTTTTGTTACAGATTTCCAAGAATCCAGCCATACAGAAGAAACGTACAAAATGTTGGGTTGTGTAACAATTTAAATAAATCACATCTGTCGCTCTATGATCAAATTGATATTTATAAGCGAAACCTCAAGAACCGTACATAAATTGTACATTTTTTAAACTAAGTTATTTTCCATTTAGGACGTAGGAAAAGGTCTTTACGTCGGTTGAACATTCAAAATTATGTTAAAATTACTAAAAGCAGTTGAAATATTGTATATTATTCGCAATCACCGAGCAATAAATCGATGTAAATGGATTAATTTTGTTTCAATTAGCACTATTTTGATTAAGTTCTTAATTTTTTTGTGGTGCCGTGACCAGGATTTTCTTTCACAATGCAGAATTAAACTTGTTAATTTTAAGTTTTTTTAGAAAAAAAGAAATAATGAAGGAGTAATTCCTTTTCGAAACATACATTACAAACATGTCAAACGTTACTTTAAATTTAAGGTTGCCACATATAAAAATTAATATGTGGAACCATTTCGAATCGATAAGGAGGACCAAACTTGTCCCACTCGTAGCCAAAATTAAATGATCCCACATTTAATTTTGGCTACGAGTGGGACAAGCTTTATAAAAAATGTATCTATGGGACTCGTTCGTTTAAGGGGTATACTTTAAATAAAAAGACTTGTTACAAAAGTAGTCTTATATTTTAAATTACAGCTTATAACTTCATTTATACTTCATTGTACAAAACATCGATCAATTTTGGAAGTCATTCACAAGACTTAAGTCAGTATACTAAATAGGAAAACAGAAACTTTTTAAATAAAATTTCGCACAATAAGACTTAATACTTTTATAGGACCGTACCAAAACCATACTGGTCTACGAAAAAAGAAAAAAATACCTAGAATGTACCAGCTGCTTCTCTTCCCATGAAAATCGAATGACTCTGGGGAAATCGCGAAAAATCATGTCAATTTCTGTTTTCTGCGGGCGCAAATTATGCTTATTTGTTTTTCAATAGATAATATAATAATTTGACGACCTCCGTGGCGGCGTAGTGTTTAACACGCTAGTCCGCCACTCCAGAGGTTCTGGGTTCGATCCCCGGTCAGGACAAGTTGGAAAATGGCCTTTCTTAAATTGTCTTGGGTTTTATATTTATCATAAAATTTTGTTGAGTTAGTATCCCATAACACATGTTTAAAAAAACTTACTTTGGGGCTAGCTCAATATTTGTCCCTATTTATTTATATGGAGGCGCAAGTATTAGAGGGGGTATTTATTTGACTCTCTTTTGCTGCCGCTGCCGGTAGATGTCGTTGACGGGCGGCGCTACGCCGAGGTCATCATCGTCAGAGTCTTCACCCGCTTTCCTTCTACGTGCCTTAAAAGAAAAATATAATTTAGTTTTTGGTCTTACACTCCACCGTAACATAAAAGGCGACAATGCCGGGATCTCGAAAAAAAATTTCGTCGACCCCATACCAGGCCGGACGCACTCCGCAGTTTAGGTATGATCATATGATGCTACGAGTGGATGGCGCGCCGCTCAAATTCACAAAGTTGAAATTGTTAAAAAATTTAAATCGACACACCCGCTAGATATAAAGAGATATGGACCGTCGCTTCGCAGACGTAAGGTACGTTTTGGCTCGTCGCGAGCGCACTCTGATAAGTCCAAGGTCGCTTGCGCGGCGTGCAAACTAAATGGGACTTTAGAACGTTGTAACTGGGTTTAATTTAGCAAGTTTCCTATCCAAGAGTTATACTTTTGTATCTTGGTACTATTACGTAATCTGTGCTTGTACAACAAATCGTCTGGTCGGCTGAACACGGTGGCATGAAAAAGATTTTTTCTTTCGAGATACCAGCATGTATGGTAGTGTAAGGCTTTTCATTTGTTTTTTATTTTTTTGTCAATTCTTGGGCAGGTTGAAATATAAACACACGAACTCACCTTATTGGAAACGGTGGTGATGCCTTCGTCGTCCACAATCCAGTGTACGGAGCGGGCCAGGTCAAATAGCTTGGTGTCGCAGCCGTTCTCTTGCGTTGGCGCCGGGGCTGTAACAATAAAGAAGTTTTTATTTTTAAATAATTTTACGGCCCTGGATACAAGTCCTTTAGAGCCTATCTTTAGTTTTGTTGCTTCTTTATTTATTCCTAACAAGTAACAATCAAAGGTTGCTAATATGCGATATCGCCGCTTGCGCGACGCTTCACTGAGATCAGTGTGGCTCGGGACGTCTTCGTGTAGGCGACGCCAATCATATTCGCCCTGCGGAAGACCTCCGGTTGAAATCGAAACATATAAAGACAAGCTCTTTTGATTGAACTTCTTTGTAATTAAAAAAAATATATGACGAGCTGTCAAAAAGACAAAAAAAAGTTAATATTTTGATGTGATTTAAAATAATACATTTTTGACTTGTGAACAGTATTTTAATTCCTACAACTACACTAGTATAAAAATCTTCCTCTTCTCAGTAGAATGACTACACTTACGTTTGTCAGGCAGAGAGATCCTGTTGAACAACTGCATGAGTCGATCAACCGCCACGAACGGTCCGCGGTAGCAGTTCGGCGGCGGCATCAGAGTGCACACGTGGGCAGCCGCGGGGGGCATCGGGAATGTGCCGCCTGAACAACATTAAAAGCAATCAAAACATATATATATATATTTGCCGTGTGGTTCCCGGCAGAGTAGAATAGGACCACTCCAAGTCTTCCCGTGGATGTCGTAGAAGGCGACTTAGGAAATACTTTCTAAAAAAGCTTATAAACATCAGTGAGACCTCTCCAACCCGTCTGGCCAGCGTGAAGAGTGTAGGCCATCGACTATACAACCGACTAGACGCCTAATGTTTTAATTTCTACAACCAAACAATTCAGACAAAACGTTGAGGGATGTGGGTCGGGGGAATGGTAAGAAATACAGCGCTGATTGGTTAGTTCAAGGTCGGGGCGAGTACTAAATCATAACTAGTGATGGGAACTCATAGATATTTATATATTATATTATACTCGTCGGATCGCATATGTAAAACACAAAGCATTTCTATGAATCATATTTAATAGAAATAAAACAATTATGTAAAAAACATTAACGACAAAGGTTTCGCTCGAACTTAGTTTCATAAAAGTTGACGCAAATTAAATAACAAATTGTGATATGAAGAGAATCTGAGAATAAATAAAATAAAGTTATTATATTATACAAGACGTTTTAAAGTTAAGTACAAGTACTCTAAAGAATGATTCATTTCATCATTTTGTACGACTTTCCCCAAATAAAAAAAAGGTTCTCATACAAATCGAAGTAGTTACGTGATCTAGTTACTATGGGAAGTAAAAATCCTTTTTTCGTATTTTGAATTACATTTATTGGGAAAGATGTTCCAAGTGAACCAAAAACCAATTAACAAACTTGCATATAAACTCACGGTCATTCTTGTGTTCACACTTACATATTAACTGACATACGGACATACAGACATACGGACTCTCTGTATAACCTAAAGGTTGACTGGTAGACAACGTATTTCGCCTATTGCTTTGTACAATTTGTATTTGATGGACAATAAAGATTAAAATATAAATAAATAATACAGTACAGACATACATACATACGAACATACAGACAAACAGACATACAAGCATAATTCACGCGAGCGAAGCCGCGGTTTATGGCTAGTATATAATACAATTACAATTTTGTGCAATAAAGGGTATTGTATTGTATTGTACATGCAACACTAATTAATATGTTTAACTTTATAATATCATTGACATTCATAATTTTATAATCTATCTTTGAGTAGTTAAGTGGCACAACACTACCTTACACGTGCCAATAGTTCAAGAACGGGACAGCAATAATTATATACATTGAAAAGAAAGGGATGCATGGAAAAAAGACATCAACGCAACCTGCTTTCCTACCACTGAACATGCAAAATTAACCAGCATAGTTTGAGCTCTAAACTTTATCCTAAAACATAAAATATTAAAAGTGGCTTACCTGTGGAATGTTATGCCATCGTTTTTGAAACTAGATTTTTGGCTACATTTTCCGCACCACCTAACAGTACATGTAGCCATTTTACTTCAATAGTTTGTCAAGTTAAAGTATTTTTTTTTTATAATCGCAGGCAATGTGTACGGGTCACGGAAGTGGTCGGTACTAAGGTAGATATCCCGCTCGGCGTCTTAAGTCAGACGTGTTGTCTGAAATCGTTCGCCTTGCATGCGGAGTCTAGTAGGTGTATAGTCGAAGGTGTAGGCCAAATCCTCTGACTGCTCTGGCTAATATATGGCTCTGGTAGTACAGAGAGGGTCGTGCTGCTGCAGTGGAGACTATGAAAGACCTGATGATGATGACATACCAGGTATGGGGTGCTCGCCGGGCAGAGGATTTGACTTCGGCTTGTACGGGATCATCTGGTTGGTGTCGGGACGAGCGATGTCTTTGTTCGGGTCGTTGTCTCTGAATAATAAAGCACATTTTAGCATGCTTAGCATAGCATCAAGCACTTCAAGCAGACTTCAAAAAAGGAGGAGGTTCACCATACAGAGATTTCAGTGAACAGTGCTCCTATAAACCGAGATATCTACGAACGATATTTTCTATTAACAAAATTAAAAAAAATTAAAAGTATCTATTTATGTATGTATATAGTAGTATATGTACCTATATGTAAGTTTATGAGTATTAAGTATTTGTGTATGTTTATGATGATGTAGCTATGTAAGTATAATCTTTTATTATTATTTATTTTGTACGTATTTGCTTCTACCTGTTAACTGAGTAAATGTCTTCTCAATATATCGCAGGTTGACTGGAAGAGATCCCTATATGCGATAAGTCCGCCATTGTATATTTGCTCTTTCGATTTTTTGTCGAAACGTGCTATCTACTTAACGTGTTTTTCAGCGTTTTTAACCAGATCTTTATAATGGCATTAACTGGATACTTGAAATTTTCACAGATTATGTAATACTATGGCCGCTATAACAACAAATACTAAAAATAAGAGAAAGATAAAAATTTAAGGGGGTCGTCATACAAGAAACGTGTTTTTTTCAGCGTTTTTAAACATTGTACGGAGGTACGGAACCCTTCATGTACGAGTCCGACTCGTACTTGCCCGTTTATTTTTGTTTGAAAGGGTAAACTTGTCAACTTGGTTCCATAGGACTTTTATCAAAATCGGTTGTGTAGTTTGGTGTTGAAATCGGTTTTTAGTTTTGAAAATTAATAATTGTTTCATGATCTGTGATAAAAGAAGTGATAATATATCTGTTTGCATGACAACCTCATTTTGCACTGAATTTCCTGAAAAGGGTAAACCAGGAATTAGGATCCATTACTCATCATTTAATGATATACAACGTGGAAAGGACATACCCGTAATAAATCGAACCACGGGCTATACGTGGGGCGCACTATAAGTTTCCGGAATGAATATGAAAAAATACTATTAAAGGTACAAAATTAATTTATTGTTTTTCAAAATAATCTCCCTTGGCGTCTATGCACTTTTTCATTTAATGAAACCAGTTTTGAAAACTTTTGTGCCACTCCTCTGTGGTGACCTCTGAAACGTGTTTTTCATACTCCTCGACAGCCTCTTCTGGTGATGAAAATCGTTGACCGCGTAATTGGTTCTTAATTTTTGGGAACAGAAAAAAGTCACAAGGTGCCAGGTCGGGACTGTATGCAGGATGACTCATGAGTTCTACATTTTTCGCCTTCAAAACGTCGTTTGTCTGTCTGGCCGTGTGAGAACTAGCATTGTCGTGGTGCAGGATGATACGGCGTTTACGGTTATTTTTACGGAGTTCGTCAATAACTTCCGGCAAACAAATGGTCGTGTACCAGTCGCTATTCACTGTACGACGATTCTCTAAAGCAACAGTAGCCACGTGTCCAGTTTTATTAAAAAAAGAAGCAATCATCCGCTTAGATGCACTTTTCACGCGCGCCACTTTGGTTGGTTTCGGCTCATCTTGAAAGACCCATACGCTCGATTGCTGCTTTGTTTTGGGATCGTAGCAATAAATCCATGTTTCGCCACCTGTTACTATGTCCCACACCAAATTTGACGCACCTTCGTTGAATCTGGTAAGCATGGCACTGCACCAAGTGACGCGGTCCGTTTTTTGAGCCTCGGTCAAGTTGTGTGGGATCCACCGCGAGCACAGCTTTCTCACACCCAAATGTTTGTGTAGGATTAATTGTATTTGACTCATGCCTATTTCTAAGGATGCGCGAATTTCATGGTAGGTCACATACCTGTATGTTTCAATCATACGGCGCACAGCATTGATGTTTTTGTTGGTCACAGCGGTGGACGGCCGACCATCGCGAGATTCGTCACTGAGATTGATACGACCACGCTTGAATTCTGCAAACCAGCTATAAACAGTTGTCTTGCATGGTGCTTCATTGCCAAAAGCTGTTTCAAGCCGAGCGATGCTCTGTTGAGCTGTCAAATTACACTTAAAATCGTAGAAAATCATACTACGAAAATTTTCCCGAGTTAAATCCATGTTGATGCAGACACACAATTTTTTAAATGGCGCCACAAGGTAAAAACAAAAGACAGTCAGATGAAACAAACTGCATTCTACAGCCAAAGAGTTCTATTTTCAAATGTTGCAATAAATTTTTAAATATTGTTTATGTAAGTGGTCAGTTCCGGAAACTTACAGTGCGCCCTATGTACTAGATCACTAAAGTATAATGAAATTAAAATAACTGTCAAAAAACAAAAAAAAATTCGACATTCCTTCCCATATAAATCGCCAGGGCTGCACACTTCTATGGAAATGCCGAATTTTTTTTTTGTTTGTTGGCTGTTATTTTAATTTCATTATACTATAATGATCTAGTATAGACCGTGGTTCGATTTATTACGGGTATGTCCCTTCCACGTTGTATATAGAAATATAAACTTAATGTATGTGGCATTAAGTTAAATTTTCAATGTTGTTTTTTTTTTCAGGTTATATTTTACTTTCCTTATCCAGATTATATTTTATTTCTCCGGACACTAGTAATCAATTATTGGTTAGAATACTCACTTCTGTCCCAGTATAACGGCTGCCAGTTCTGGCGAGATGCCCGACAGTGGGCCACCGAGGGCCCACGACTTATTCGACATACACGCCACCTGTTAAAATTTGATATATTTTTAGTTGGTACATTCTAAGCTCTACCGGACCATCAAGGATGAATACACTCTTCACCCGACTACGGCAAAGCCAAAAGGAAAATGATTTTGTATGTAATTATGTGGATATTTATGTAATCCACCGTAGCATCCAAACTGCTTATCCACTTTTCAGGGTGCCGTACCCGAAGGGTACAAACGGGGGTCCCGTTTGCATTGCATTTTATTACTGAGACTCCGCTGTCTGTCCGTCTGTCACAGGGCTCTATCTCTTGAACCGTAATAGCTAGACACCTGAAATTTTCACCGATTATGTATGACATTGACCACTATAACAAATACTAAAAATAAGATAAAGTTAATAATTAAAGGGGGTCATCATACAAGAAACGTGATTTTTCAACGTTTTAAAACATTGTACTGTGGTACGGAACCCTTCATGTACGAGTCCGACTCGCACTTGCCCATTTATTCACACACAAATGAGTGTCAATCGATTCTTCATTATACTATTTACCCAAAGGTTGGCTAGAAGAAATCGCTATAATGATAAGCCCGCCTTTGTGCCTACTTATATGTAAGTTTCTTGTATCTTCTACTTCATCCAAGCGCGTTCCCGGTTGCATCCTCAGCTGTGCTGCTTCGGAGCCCGGGGTGCGCTTTCCCGCTTTTCCTTCCCCAACTATAAAACATACATGTCAATAGTCACCCAAGGATGCCAAAGACCTTGCGAAGTGGAGTAGAAATAGCCGGAACATATTTAATGATTTGGCTATAGTTTTACGACCGGCCGCCTGCCTGACGTCAACCCTCTTTGGGAATGTATTTGTGCGAAAAGTTTTACAACCGGCCGCCGCCCGACGTTAACCCTTTTTGGGAAATTGTAGCACGAGATGTGATTGCTTAGTCCTTTAGTCGCCTCTTACGACATCCACAGGAAGAGGTGGAGTGGTCCTATTCTTACCTGGAACCACATGGGGGGTGTGTAAGTTTACTTGTATATTGTGTTCTTATAGTTGCTGCAATAAAGAAGTTTTATCTTATCATAGTCCGGGGGACAATGCATTTTTTATGCAAAAAAAATGAACTTTTTAGCAAAAAGTTTCTGGTTGTAATTTTTTAAACGGATATCTTGCTATGGTATAAAGAAGAATGTATACCTCAGTGTATCCGATAGACTTGAGCTCAGCGATGCTACAAGGGTACAAGTCCAGGAACTTGTATCGGTCCACTAGCTGCGCCGTTTCTTTGCCTTCGAACTCTTTGATCTGAAAAAAAAATTGAAACTAAGTAGACAATGTCATATCAATATAACACTGATGGAGCTAGCCCTCAAAGAAAGTTAAACTTGTGTTATGGGTAAATGAGAACTTTAGAATCAAAATGGCCGCCCTTTTTTTTTATTAATATGGGGTCTGATCCTTCTTTATAAATTAAAAATATAAATTGATGAAAATAGAGATAGACAAAGACGGACGCGTTGTTCGTTACGCGTAGCGGGCGTAAAACTCTACTTTCAGCCCGGAAGTAGCGGAAGGGCGGGTTGGAGTTGGGGGGTTTAGGCGACATACCTTCTCGAGCACGGCCTGCCTCCTCTTCTCCACCTTTACAATGGACACCAAGTCTCCGATATTGGACTCGAACTCCAGGAATCTGTTCCAGATGTCCACAGAGCTTTCTGGCTTCAGGCTCCCCGAGGAAAGCACGCGCTCGAACAGTACTCGCGTGTTGTTGTCCTCTGTAACGAATTTGTAAAAATATAATACTTCCGGCTTCCGGCCTTTAGGACCATTCCATCTTTTCCTGTGGATGTCGTAAGAGACGACTAAAGAGCTAAGGTGCAGGTATAACTTGGCCCGATGGCGCTATATTAATCCAACTGCAATACACTGTTAGTGTAGTCATGACGACCAGACTATATATTTGGAGAAGCAAAAGCAGGAAAGCGCACACCGGGCTCCAAAGCAGCACAGCTGAGGATGCAACCGGGAACGCGCTTAGATAAAAAAGATCATAGTAAAAACTCACCGTTCAAATGTGACAAGTAGTCAATATAACACAGAACATATTCAGGTATATGCGAAAACTTCTTCAACCCCAATTCAAAGATTCTGAACGCAATGTTCTTGTCTTTCGAACAGTAGTACTCCATGAGGGCTGCGGCAACAAATACGTGGTAGCGAGATCTAAAAAAAAAACAAGTACTTCAGCCCTAACAGTAAACTTGCGACCATTCTGTTCCACAAAGTATATTTTTTTTCGTTCTTTTACAAGCCTATAGGACTTATAAAAAATTGTAATAGGCGAGCATTAGGCAAGAGTAGTGTGGTTTTAATAGATGCTCACTCTAAGGTAGTTCAATCTATCAATTTGCAAGGTTTCAGTTATTTTGGTGCCGTGACCAGGATATTAAAACAACACAATTTACAACTGTACCGAACAAGACAAATAGTCTTTTCTTTATCATGTCACGTCTCACTGCTGAGCAGCTCTAAGCGCATTCCCGGTTGCATCCTCAGCTGTGCTGCTTCGGAGCCCGGGGTGCGCTTTCCCGCTTTTAATCTCCAAATATAATATATGCAATATGCATGTCAATGGTCACCCAAGGATGCCAAAGACCTTGTAAAATGGAGAAGAAATAGCCGGAACACTGTAATTGATTTGACAGTTTTACAACCGGCCGCCTGCTTGACGTCAACTCTCTTTGGGAATGTATTTGTGCGAAAAGTTTTACAAACGGCCGCCGCCCGACGTTAACCCTCCTTGGGAATGCAATTATAGCACGAGATGTTTGTGCTTAGTCATTTAGTCGCCTCTTACGACATCCACAGAAAGAAATGGAGTGGTCCTATCTATTCTAACCTGGAACCACACGGGTTGAACGATTCCTTCCACGGTTCTCTATCCTTTAATAAACATTTAGAAAAACAATTAATTTCTACCTGAATTTAGGTGGTACGACGTAAATCGTCACTGTGGTATCTTACCTCGGATCTTCCCTAGCTCGCTTGAAAACTGTCCGTGCAGTTTTGATCCCCTCCGCTCGGCGCGCGAATTTCATATACTGCACATACGCCAGTGTCGGGTCGATGTCTTCCATGTCTAGATAGCGCGTGTATACTTGGTGCACCTGTGAGATAGTGAGTTTTAGTTATCTTAGTCAGGTTCCCGAAGGTACATTAAGCCTTTGACCTTGGCTCTCACGATTTGATGACGGTCAGCCATTTTCACACACAAAACAAATCTCACCGACCTACTTTTTCTCTATAAAATAACACTACAGTAGATTTTTTAATAGCTTCTACATTTTTAAGCCAAGAAAGTACAATAAAGAAAACATATTTTAATTTATCTAACAACAAACATTAATACTAAACAATTAATACTGAGCATTGAGTGCCTTACGAAGCACGGAATCATCTTTCTTTTCGGATAATCAGGTGATTCAAGCCTGCGATATTCTAACCAGACTGGAAACAACTTATTACAAAGTATGCTTCTCAGTGGGATTTGAACCCACGAGCTCCGGATCACAAGGCAAACGCCTTGACCACTGGACCATGGAGGCAGGCAAAATATAACCAAAAATACCTTGTTATAATGCAGTCTGCTCTCCTCGTAGTCCGCATGGGCGAAATGCAACAACGTCGACTGTTTAAGAGGACCACTGGTCGCTCGCTCGTATACCGCTGCCGCCTCGTCGGAAAACAGGCGCGCAGCGTTGGAGTCCTGAAGAAAAGTGTTTGTTATTTTTTGTTTAGTCTTTCGCTGATTTTGATCTCAAACAAGTAATTTCTAATTTAATAAAAAAATAATAAACGACAAAAAAAAAAAAAAAAACTTAAATAAATTGACGTCTAGCAAAATATACTGAAACTATTTTAAGGGTAAATTCAGTCAATTATATTGAACAACTTTCCTAAGGAAGATATCAAAATATGAAATATAATTTTTAGCTTTTCATATAACTCACATAACACGGATCAGCTGATCGGTCAACTTGTATGGGAGGCCAAGAATAATTTTTCATATATGTATGTTGATTGGGGAAAGTTGTTCAGTATCATGGACTAAATTCACCATTAAAATAGTTTCAGTATATTTAGTTAGATCCTGTATAGCCTATGTCACTACGGACGATGTTAGGATTCTAACGATACCCGATACATCTAAATCGGCATTTAGAAGTTATGGCCGAATAAAAAAAAACTCGCATGTTTACCCTTGAAAAAATTACACTCCTGTTTTTAAAGGCGGTCGGGTAAAAACCTCAGCTCTTACGGTGTATTGTCGAAGGTTGTATATATGTATATGTCAAGTTGCAACAAGAACTCTGATATCGAGATGCAGGATTCTGTTAGCGCCATCTCGTGGGCTTCTTGTGAACTATATTCATGTTTTCATTGCTTGATTCAGTAGTTCTTTGTATAGTGGCGTCGAGGTCGCCACAGGGGTATATTTTATTTACGACTTACCCCCTTTTCTGTGAGAAGCTTGGCAGAATGGTCCAGAAACATGGCCGCTTGATGCCACACGTCTGGGTGGTGTGAGAGACATAGCAGACATTGCTCAATAGCGAACATAACACGCCTGGCGACAAGCGCGGTGTCTTCCGACCTTAACGGGTTCGATCGCTCCCAGGATATGTACTTTTTCCAGAGCTCCACCTAAAAATAAAACAAATTCAAATTTATTTCCTTTTTCATGTCTCTAAGGAATCTATTTTTTTGCCGTGTGGTTCCCGGCAGAGTAGAATAGGACCACTCCAAGTCTTCCCGTGGATGTCGTAGACTTAGGAAACACAAGCTAAACAAAGCTTATAAACATCAATGAGACCTCTTCAACCCGTCTGGCCAGCGTGGAGAGTGTCGGCCAAATCCTCTGACTGGTCTTGCTAAATATATGGCTCTGGTACAGAGAGGGTCATGCTACTGCAGTGGAGACTAAAAACACCTGATCATGATGATGACTAGATGATTTTTTTCCGATTTGCTTGAAAATTTTAATTTTTTAATTTAATTTTTTATTATTGTTCTAAAGTAAAACATACTTTTAACAAATGGCGGACTTAATGCTAAGAGCATTTTCTCCCAGTCAACCATAAGGATAAACAGAAAAGTAATTTGTTCGGCGCAAAAAGCAAAATTAATCAATTATGACTACCGATTTAATAAATACTTCATATAAAATATTATGAACATATACATAAAACATTACATTACTAAAAACTATATAATATATATCAGAATAAATATATACTTATACAATACGTACCATTATATTATACCTACATATATAATTACAAATATAATATATTTTACGGTCATTATTCTATTTCAGACGGCAGTCGCTCTGTGTAAAAACCAGTAACCTCGTCAAATCGCCTAGGTTAGGTAGCGGACCCCGGATGCAACCGGGAATACGGTCGGATAGGAAGACCAAGGATGAAGCTTTTCCAACGAGTTAAGGAAAGGAGTAAGGTCCTACCAAGACATTAAAAATATGGCAGAGAGAAAAGAGGAATGGAGGCATCTCCACTTAACTACTCCACCGATAAGAGCAAGCTCTTAAGTTAAAAGAAGAAGATGAAGATTATTCTACCTTCATTTGTATAGTGTTCTGAAAAATTATATTGAGTGTGGAATAGACAAATATACAGGTTTCTTCTCGTCTCTTTGTCGACAGTAGGCATGTGTGTGGTGGTTGTTGTGGTAGAGCCACGCTACCGGCTAAACTCAGTTTTACTAGTAGCATGAATGGGCCGGCTCGTCCGGGGAAGTGCCACACTCTCACAGAAAATCGACGTCTGAGTAGTAGCTTCACCGCTTCTATGCTTCGTTCGGTGAGAGCCGGAGCCCCCCCCCCCCCCCATCCCCGTCCTGACATTAAAAAAATGTGGCGTAACATGGTAGGCAAATTTCAGGTTATTCCTAGTTAGTTTCCTATTCTTTAGTCTTTGAGAATATGAGATTAAATATGAAAGAGCAAAAATACAAGATAAAAGAGATATACCTGTTTCAGCTCTTTATCAACGGGACGGTCATCACTGTCTCCAATTCTTAAGCGTTCTAATTATATAAGAAGTACGAAAGAGTGTGAAAGAGATAGACATACCTGTTTCATCTCCTCTCTGTCGACGGTAGGTGGCGTGGCAGGCATGTTTCTGTTCAGTCCTCGAGTCACCGTCTCTAATTCTTTAGCCACTCTACGCGCGTTCATATATTCTCTTGATCGCTCCATTGCCATTCTTTCAGCTAAAAATAAAATAATCTGGTTACAGACCACGCGACGTGTTTAGTCTATCTCTGTCAAAAACTATATACAAAATAATATATGTATAAATCAAAATAAAAAAATCAAAAATGTTTATTTTCGGTAAGTAACGCAGTACCTAGTACCTATCAGCTACAAAATCTTATTAACAATTCAAACAAAATAAATATTTCAGTTGTAAGTGTGTGTGTGGTATAAATACCTTTGTGTTGTTCTTTGTTTCGTACTTTTCTTTGTATCCTTTTATGTACAATAAAGAATTTACATACATACATACTATACGTGCGACGTGAACTTTGCTGGTAGAAAAAAGGGTTGAACTGCCATACTTATATGTATTGACAAACTTATACGTATGGACATACTTATACATATTGACAAACTTACCAATAATATTGTTGATGCTCTGCTCAAACGCTATGTAGTCTTTCCATAGAGTTTCTATGCCTATTATAGGTGTTATCACAGCTCTTTGATACACCTGAAAGATAAATATTATTAAAGATCTTTCAGAGCTAAAATGAACCTTACAAAAAAGAGGTAGGATTCAAAACAGGGCTTGTTAACAATACCAAATTAACACTAAAAGTTCTATGTTATATGTTATGTTATGTAATTTCTATGTTATTTTCTATGATTACCGACTTAGTTGTTTTTGTTCAAAATTCTTACTGCAGAATATAAATATCAAATAATTAAAAACACTAAAAGTAACGTTAAATAACGTTATTTTCGTGGTATTATAAAGGGTATCGATAATACAGTTTATAACGTTATCAATAACGATATAAGTAACGATACTTTTTTCAATACATGGCGGTATAAGCGTTATTAGTATCCAGCATCCATTGTATGACTAGCTGACGAGATAGTAGCGACATCTAGAGATAATACAGGACTTGGGCTTTCTAGCAGGGTACTTTTTTTGTATGGGGTTGTCAGTCCATTATGTAAACCAAGAGAGACTAACTTATAGACACGATTTTTTTAAATTAGACTTTAGTTCAAGGTCGAGATAGACATCAATATTATTACAAGCCTAGGGTTCAAGAGATATCATCATCAACAGGTCTTTTTTAGCCTCCACTGCAGGAGCACGACCCTCTCTGTATTACCAGAACCACTCTTAGCCAGAGCAGTCAGAGGATTTGGCCTACGTTCTCCACGCTGGCCAGGCGGTTGGAGAGGTTTCACTGATGTGTATAAAGCTTTGTTTAGCTTGCGTTTCCTAAGTCGCCTTCTACGACATCCACGGGAAGACTTGGAGTGGTCCTATTCTACTCTGCCGGAAACCACACGGCAAAAGAAGATATGAAAAGTATTGTACCTTTCTAACAGCAGAGATCTTCTGGTTTTCAGCATAGGAGCCCACAGCATCCACACTCTTGAGAAACGTTACGTAGTCGTTCCAGATCGGGTAGGCGTGGATGTCGAGGCCTATCTTGTCGAGAGCGAAATCGTAAGCTTGCGCCATTTTTTCTCTGAAAAATAAAGATACTCGTACATTACCTATCACGTATTTATCACTAACAGGGTAGACAGAGTCTTGGGCCTTATAACCCAAAGACCAAGTGTATGGGATAACCACACACAGCTTTAGGTAACTCCGAAGAGTATATTACCAAACCCGTTGAGTGATTTCTTTACACTGAATTTATTGATTTCACCTAAACGTTAAGATCACTTTTCTATTGACATAAGGCATAGTTTACTTATTTGTAAGGTTGCTTATACATCGTGTTAATGAAAGAACGCAAAACCTCTCAGATGGTACCTCAGCCCATGTAACTGAACAACTTTTGTTCAACAACTTTCTCGAAACTAATAAAAAAATAAAAAAAACCGGCCAAGTGCGAGTCGGACTCGCGCACCGAGGGTTCCGTACAAACCTGCAAGGTTTACAAAGTTCGTTTATTACAAGTAAGTTTAAAATTATTAAAAAAATATATATTATGTGATGTAACTAAAAACGGTTTTCGTAATTTTTCCTTTATCTATGCTATAAGACGTTGCTTCGTACCAAATTTCAAGATTCTGAGTTCACGGGAAGCACCCTGTAGGTTTTGATTCCCTTGCAAGTGTCGAAAATTTGCGGCATAAACGGCTGTATCTTTTGATTGCGTTGGATTAGAAGTTTGATTTTTTCACAGCTTCAAGGGACAGTAGACCTGAGTAATTGATATAAATTTCAGCTTCATACCTCCACGCGTTCCTGAGAAAAAGGGTCTTGACAGACGGACGGACGGACGGACAGACGGACAACAAAGTGATCCTATAAGGGTTCCGTTTTTTCCTTTTGAGGTACGGAACCCTAAAAAAATGAATTTTTATACAAACTGATCAGCTGATCGAGTCAATTTGTATGAAAATCCGATTTTTTTATAATTTCGTGAAAGTTGGTGAACAAAAGTTGTTCAGTTACATGGGCTGAGGTACAATCTGAGAGGTTTTGCGTTCTTTCATTAACACGATGTATAGATAGTTAAAATGTAGGTTAAATTAGTGATACCTATGTACCTCTAGGTATGAATTGCTTGCTAGAAGAAGATAGAAAAATGGCATCAACATCGGTTGCTAGCATGGCATATTACATTAACATGATTCAGATTCTAGCCCATTCCCTTGATAGAAAGAGAAGTAGCTGGTATATTCACCATCTTCCTTTCTTTCAGGACAGCATGGAACGATGAAAACGGTGAACGGTGAACGGTGGTGTAATGGTCAACACGCAAGTTGGAAAATGGCCTTTTTCCAAATGACCTGAGTCTTTGGTGTTTATTTATTTATAAAAATATATTTATGAAGAATGGGAGTTTAAAAGGTTGGGAGTGCACTTGCCTCTTATAACTTTATAAGAGAATTTGGTAGACATTTTTCTAATGTCAACATTTCAGACAGACATTTCAGAGCCGTAATGCCGTAAAGCTTGAAGAAAAAAGAAAGGATGTATTTATTGTATAAACCGGCCAAGTGCAAGTTAAACTCGCGTGGAGAGGGTTCCGTACAATTGATTGAATTCTTATAGGTTTTCCTGTAATATAAAAGCAATGAACTTTATGTTTTTTTCAAAATTTTAGGCTCAGTAGTTTCGGAGATCAGGGGGTGGTCAATTTTCGTCTTCTTTCATGAATAAAATCAAAACTATTAATTATACAATAATAACAAAAATATATTTGAGATCCTCATAACGAGCCCTTTCATTTAATATATGACACAATAAGGTTTGCAAAACTTTTATTTTAAATTTCCTAATTTGTCCCCCGAAAATGACCCTTATTTTAAAAAAATTTTTTTTTCTTTGCACATATGTTTTTGGGTCATAGGATTACAACATTCTACCAAATTTTCACCTGATTATGTCCAGGAGATTCGGAGCAAATTGGCTGTGACAGACGGACGGACAGACAGACGCACGAGTGATCCTATAAGGGTTCCGTTTTTTAATTTTTTGTACTGAACCCTAAAAATATGGTATCGTTGAGTAAGTATCCCATAACACAAGTTTCAAACCAAAAACTCGTTTAGAAAAGGAGTCAACTTACTTGTAAGTGGGTAGCATACACTTGGTCTCCTTAACATAGTTGAGGTAAAGCCTCCACAGCTCGATGTTGAGGATCTTCATCAGACACCGCTGAAACAGCTGACAGACAAACATACAACTCAATTACGGCTCACATGCAGTTTCAGATATCCCGCCTACTCAATCAACAAGATTTTTTTATAACAAAAATCATATATAAGGACAAAAAGGACCTACACCCACTTTGGATTGAAACTTGTTAGAAATAAAAACTAAAGACAGGTTCAAAAGACAAGTATCCAGGGCCGTAAAAAAAATGAGCTAAGGCCTTTTAACCTAAGAACCGGAAAAATGTAAAATCTCAACTTGTTCTGGTTGGGAATCGAACCCAAACCTTCAGTGGCGGAATACACAGGCTCTTGGCTATACCCAGTCTTTCTCTCTCTCTCTTTATAATCAAGTGTGTGTTAATAGCAAAGAGCTAGTAATGTACCCAAAGAGCTAGTAATGTTAAAAGATATCCGCGGCATCCGTTCCGGCCCGGGCCGGTTCGTCTGAATCGTACCTTAATCACCACCGCATCGAACTTTTTTTTTAAATATCTGTATCCTCCTGAAAGGGTTAGGTTAGGTTAGGGATTGGGGCACATCTGTCAGCACGGTATAGCATTTCTTAGCTATTCTTTTCTGTCACACGGACACCAGACTTGCTTAGGGGGGTAAAAAAATTTCGAATAATTCTTTTAGAATAGAATAGAAATCAAAATATTTACCTACCTTTTAGGGCCGATCACGGCTTCCTTTTTGCTGGTTATATAATAAACATAGATATACCTCTAGATATAAGATACACATAGCTTTAAAACGGTTATTGTACCTATAACACGAATCGGTAATGCAGCACGACACCATGTTTCCGAGGTAAGACAACTTAGAAATTAACACAGTTTACAATTTGAAAATTCCAATTGTCGTGTGACGCAGGGCTCGGAAACGGTTTTGATCATTTTTCCCGAACCGGAAAGGATTTCAGTTAAGGTTTCGTTTACCGATATTTCAACAGGTTAATCAGATAACCGGTTTTTTGCTACTTTCGGTAACTAAAGTAAAATAACCAGTTAATATTAATTTAACAACATAAGTGAGCTACGCCATCTGTTGTTTTTTGGTACAAACGAATGGGGGGCGGTGGGTGCGGGGCAGCGGTTGCGGCGTTACTGCGTGCGCCTGAGATAACCGGTTTCGATTAGGTGTCATTACCGGTTAAAACGATACATAAAATACTCTTTTTTAAATTAAGCGGTTACCGAAAATATTTTGGTTAATTTAAAACTGTTTTTTTTTTGTTTAACTGGTTGACCAACTAACTAAATTTTAACGTTATTATGAACAATATTAACCGGTAAATCAAAGCCGGCTCCGAGCCCTGGTGACGACGTTAGTGCCCGGAAAATGCAGACACGTCTTGTACCAAGACTCGTCACATGTCACTTTGATCGCTATCTCTTTTGCTCTTGTGAGGCGACCGTTATCGTATATTATACGTCGCACTCAGCTATGGTGGTCTTTTTACTATTTTATTATTTACCGTATTTCTGTCAAGTAACACTGTAAGTGTTCTTCCGTATTCCCGTTGAACTTAATTCCGTTAACGGGAATACGGCGCCTTCTAAAAGTGCCGTTAAGACACACTGGTACTGATCGGGAAAAAAATTAGTTGCATTAAGTAACACTGGAACTCATCAGGAAGTTTTTTCCCCTTGAGTAACAGTGTTACTCATCGGGAACAAACGGAATTTTAGTATGCATTTGTCGGCCGATATCTTTGGTTTTTATTACGAAACAAGGTACATATTGACAGCATATGTATACATATTGTTTATTTCGCTTAAAGAATACTTCAATATAGCTACAAGGTTTAATAAACATCCTGTAGAGTCACTATAGAATTAGGTGGCACGGCTATATCGACGCGATGAAATCGCCAAAGCCAAATGCTTGTCAAGTGGACTCGAAAGAAATTTGCTTGCTCATGCAATAATACATTGGGCCAAATGGGGTATATCCCATTCGTCCCCAGTGGAGACGTCCCCACTGGGGACAAATGGGTCAATTTTTAGTTGTGTGTATCAACTGTCACCACTGCGTCGTCCCCAGTCCCCACTAATCAGGGGCCCAGTGGTGACAGTTGGGAATTTTCGTTTTTTGATGCAAATGGAACGGATATTATTTCGTCCCCAGTTATGTTTAATAGAATATAACCAATAGTATATTGGCCAAATGTATTTTTTGCAAAGCGCTTTTGTACCATTTTTTCGTGCTTTGGCATTGCATAATATACAAAATTTGTTAGGATATTTAACAGGGATTACATGTCAAAAGTGATCTGCTTATGAAAAGGTATATATTTTTATTGTGAATAGAAATTTGAAAACCATTTTTTTATAATAATTTAAACAAAAGGCTATTAGACCTGGACCCTTAAATTTATTAAACATCTGGGCTTTTAACCTTCTCAACAGAAAATCACCTCCGTCATGTCTGAACACAGCGCCCTATCCGAAAAAAAAGATAATTCTGTATCTTTCATATTTATTAGCTTACATCTAATACATATGATTCATAGAATCTAGTTAACTTTTATTTTATATATTCTATATTATATTTAAGTTTTTAATATCACAGTCTTTTATTATAATCTAAGGGTTGCTACACACTTCTTTTATTTATTTATTTATTTATCAAACTTTATTGTCCAAAGTAAAAATATACTTTTAACAAATGGCGGACTTAATGCTAAGAGCATTTTCTCCCAGTCAACCATAGGGATACGCAGAGAAAATTGTATTCGGGCTGGCATTGTCGCCTCGGCAGTATTTCTCGAACAAAGCCGCCTCGAATCGATTATATCGCCTTTTTACCCGAACATTTATCTATGTATTCGATTTACCGCCCGGCTGTGCCGATTGAGGGTTGGATCTCATCTACCAGCACGTAACAGCACTTTCATATGCTGCTATTCTTTTCTGTCGCTCAGAACAGTAATTTGCTAGAGCGAGAGAGAGCGACGGAACGCTTCAGCACCGGCCGTGCTGCAGCGTTCCGTCGCTCTCTTTCGCTCTAGCAAATTACTGTTCTGAGCGACAGAAAAGGATAGCAGCATGCGGAAAGTGCTGTTCCCTGCTAATAAATGAGATCTAACCCTTATGGCGGTCCGAATAAGAGTGTAGCAACCCTAGCAAGACACCACGCAGACTATAAACCTTTTGATCGGCCAATAGTTCACCGCTTTCTACAGCGAAGGCTAACTTGGTTTATATTAGAGTGATTCAAGCATTATGATTGGTTAATTTAAATACTGTTTAGAATGAGCTGCATACTGATGCTGGACGTTTACTTCATAAAATAACACTACGACAGTCGTCCGATAGTGTCATATTTCAATGTCAAACGAAATAAGACTATATCATTATCCCGTAGCGCTCAATGTTGCTTGAGACTGCAACGAGGACACAAAGCTGCGTACGTATGTCAACGAAAAATACAAAACTGACAACTCGATAAAAAGGCATACTATGATAGAAATCCAAAATCCTGTATTATTCTAGAGTCGCTACTATCTCGCTAGCCATACAAAGAATGCTGGGTACTTAGGCTGACGGTATGCACAAAAAATCACAGATGGCGTTGTTCGTTTGTAGAAAATGAACGCTTATACCGCCATCTTCCCGAAACTAAGCAGCACCACTACGAAACTACTTGTCTCCATCTAGCTGCAACATTAAAATTAAAAATCAAAAAATGCTACAAAGTAAGAAAGTTGCCAGTCCTCTTGTTTTTCGTTCATTATATAACGTGCCGTTTTTGTAGTAAAGGCCCCCCCGCGTACAATCCTTCTACAGATAAAGAACCCAGCTAAACTACAGGCCGATAGAATGGTTTATAGTGTGCGTACGGTCTAAAACTTACGTTGTACCATACTAACCTTTTCCACTTTCTCAAAGTTTCTCGCTTTCATCTGAAATGATGAAAATAGACAACTTAAATACTGACTTGTAAATGAAAACATTGTTCACAGATGACATAGATTATCATAACTTAAACTTGAGAACAACACATGGAGTATCACCAGGCCTGTGTCACTCCCCGTTTAGGTGTCGAAAATGTACCTACATTATTAACATGCGCGCAGGCGGCCCCTCCGGGTGGTAATTTCAGTTATACGAATTGTTTGTCCATAGTAATAAGAATGAAATTGGCTTGCAATGGATGCCTAGGTATTTATACAAAAAGGTGCTGAGTTCTGATGTGAGCTAAATTAAACCATATCGCTAGCCACATTGAGTAGATATTTTTTTGAATTTCTTTGCTCAGTGAGACTTCTGTACGTTAGTATTATTTATTCTGTGGTTCTGTGGTTGTTTATGGTTAGTACACATCTGTCAGCATGGAACAGCACTTTCTTATGCTGCTATCCTTTGCTGTCGCTCAGAAGCGTCACTTGCTAGAAAGAGTAACTGAACACTTCAGCACCGGCCATGCTGAAGCATTCCGTTGCTCTTTCTCGCTTTAGAAATGACTGTTCTGAGCGACAGAAAAGGATAGCAGTATAGGAAAGTGCTGTTCCGTGCTGACAGATGTGTACTAACCATAAACAATCAAAAGCAGTTATAATAATTGACGATCACTTATTAATAGTACTTTCATTGAATATAGCTACAAGGTTTAAAATGACCCTGTATATTGTCATAAAACAACTGTACCTACCTCCTGTTCAATATAGATCTTCCAAAACCTCCCCGTAGTAGGGAATGCCTGGATCAGACTCTCGTACATGGATCGCACATCGTTGATCGGCCGCGTTTGGGCTTCTCGTATGAGCAGCGACCACGAGTCCACATCATAGACGTTAGCTTCTACAGCTCGCTGAGCGCGACTGAGCCTTTCGTTGCCCCAGTCCTGGGAATATACATTTTATATTTTTAAACAGTCTATTTGTCCAATTGGTTGGCATGCTGTAGGCGCGCTTCAAAGGCGACATCGGCTTTTACAAAGAAGAAGCGGCCTTTGTGGCGCGCCGACGTCAGGCACACCGTTTAGCAAATGAACTGTACAACGTGTTAAGGCCGTACCTGAATTTTCCGGGGTCCAGTGGGCAGCACCATTTAAAATAAATCATTTCAAAGAAAACGGAGACATTATTTAAAATTTTGCTACTGTCAAATCTTAGATAACCTTTCAATGTATTTTATCAACTACTGTTTACAGTTTATAATGAGAACGTTAGGCTTTACTACGCACATTTGCCAAAAGTGGCCGTTTTTCGCAAATGTGCGTAGTAAAGCTTAACGTTCTCACTTTAAACTGCAAATAGTAGTTCATAAAATACTTTGAAGGGTTATCTAGGATTTGATAGTAGCAAAATTTTAAATAATGTCTCCGTTTTCTTTGAAATGATTTATTTGAAATGGGGGCAGCACTGGACCCCGAAAAATTCAGGTACGGCCTTAATGAAATAACGCAAAACCTCTCAGATGGTACCTCAGCCCATGAAAGTGAACAACTTTTTGCAATATTTATAACTGATCTGATAGACATAATAAATTCAGAATGCGCTTTGCTGATGACAGAAAGACCCAATACGATTTGACAACCTCTGTGGTGTAATGGTCAACACGCTAGTATGCCAATCTGGAGGTTCTAGGTTCGATCCCCAGCCAGGGCAAGTTGGAAAAACGGCCTTTTTGAAATTGTCCTGGGTCTTGGGTGTTTATCTATATATGTATTTATTATAAAATATAGTATCGTTAAGATAGTACCCCATAACACAAATTCAAAACTTACTTTGGGGCTAGCTCTATCAGTGTGATTTGTCCCAATATAAAAAAAAAATTAGCAGTGGACAATTACAACAAGACCAAAACCGTATTCTTGACTGGACCAAAGAATGGATCATAACGTTGAAGAAATGCAGTATTCTTCATTTAGGTAAAACAAACCCTAAGATCTCCTATAATCTTGACGGTAACACATTAGAGGCTGTAAACCAACAAAAGGACCTAGGCATCCTCATGACATCTAACTTAAAATGGGATGAACTTAACATATTACTACTATAGCGAAGAGAGCAAACTCCTTTCTTTATATTGTACGTAGATCATTCCAAGCAATGACAGTTGAAATATTTAGAATGATCTATAAAACATATATACGACCACTTCTTGAATATGGCTTTCAAATCTAGAGTCCATACTTCCAAAAGGATATTAATCTATTAGAGAGTGTCCAACAAACAGCCACAAAGATACCTCGAGCTTTACGTCATATGTCATATGAAGACAGACTCCACGCACTGCGCCTCATTACACTTGAAGAAAGATGTCTCCGTGGTGACCTTATTGAGACATACAAAAGCCTGACATCTGGTAACAACTTGCCTGACATACAGAATATATATAATTTGAAGACAAACCTAAAACCAAGAATAAGCCACCACAACCTGCACTGCACACACCACTTTTTGAGCAACAGAGTGGTTCATAATTGGAACAAACTACCCGAGGAAGTAGTGTCTGCCACATCCATAAACTCATTTAAAAATAGGCTGGACAATTGGCTACACACAGATAAAGTGACTTAAAAATGGTTTTAATAGTGGATATTGGACATTTTGTGTTCGCGAGTTCTTGACACCTAAGGATAAGTGAAAAACGAACTCTAACAATGCCTGAAATAGACACATCAGCTATAAGCTGCTTGTCAATAATCAACTCAATCAATCAATCGTCAACAAACAAATAACTTTTGTTCTAAAACTTTCACAAAACCCAAGAAAAGAAATTTAAATATTCATACAAACTGATCAGCTGATCAAATCAATTTGTATAAAAATCCGAATTTTATTTTCGGCATTTTGAGAATGTTGTAGAACAAAAGTTGTTCAGTTTTATGAACTGAGCTACAACCTGAGAGATAGATAGATAGATAGATAAAAATAAAATAAAATCTTGGTCTTTTTATTGACTCCTCGTTGAAATGGACTGCTCAAATAACTGAAATTAGTCGGACCGTTACTTATTCACTTCAATATCTTAACCGCTTCAGAAATTTTCTCCCTATTAAAACTAAGATCACATTGATCCAAACGTTGATTTTTCCCATTATTGACTATGCTGATGTGTGTTATCCAGATCTTAATGTGGATCTTCTCAATAAGCTGGACCGCCTTCTTAACAACTGCATCCGTTTTATTTTCTGCTTGCGTAAGTATGATCACATTTCTGCTTTTCGTTCCAAACTCCATTGGCTTCCCATCCGACTGCGCAGGCAACAGAGACTTCTATGTTCTCTTTTCTCTATTCTTAAAAATCCCTTTTCTCCGCAATACTTGAAATGTAAGTTTCAATATCTTGCGGACATGCATGATCGGCAACTTCGCTCCAGTAACACGCTCAAGCTTCAAATTCCCTTTTATCGATCTAGCTTCATGTCCAATTCCTTTACTTCTCAAGCTATACGGCTTTGGAATGCATTGCCCGAGGACATCAGACAAATATCTAGTAGACATTTATACAAGAAAAAAGTGCATGATTTACTTTTTGAATCTTTCAACAATTAGGAGAATTCATCGTTTCTTTCTGATCTTTAAATATATATATGTATATATGTATGTATATAATATGTTGTATGTATAAATATAGTATATTTATTTTATACGATATTTATGTATGATCATTTAAAAGTACTTATTATTTCTGGATTGTTTCTATCTATTTTAGACGCCAACTATTCTATCTGTTTCTCTTCTCCTAAAGGTTGACAGGGAGAGAATGCTTTAGCATTAAGTCTACCTATTGTAGATTTTGGCTCAATAAAATTAAATAAATAAATCGTTTATTTGTGAAAACTGCACATACACAATCACACACAAAAAATAAATTAATAATATTACGTTATTTACATACAGATTTTATAGCGATGCGATGTGTTTATGTATGCTGCAGCAGCACAAAAAGGTCGTAGGCTCAGCGAAAATATTGCTCAAAGAGCAATGCGCTGATTTTCAGCTATAACCTTAGATCGCACTTGCACCTAGCAAGTGCGATCATTTGAGAAAATTGTAAGGTATAAATGTTAAATACAAAAAAGAAAACAACTACTGGACATTTAGACACACAATAGGTACATATAACTACTTAATACAAAATAAAGGAATTATAAATATGCCGCTGACAGATTCGTGTCCGGGTAAGTTTTTAAATTATTAAATAGAAACATTATAATGTTTATAATGTTGGCAGCACTCGCTACCGGCGACTTGTTGGATTCATGAGTTTTTGTTTATCTAGTAGGTGAGTGCGTATTTGTTTTTTAAACTAATAATAAGTTTGTAGTTTGATTGGCGGTGGTATGTTGTTCCAACACTTAGTCGCCTGGTATCGGAAAATGCCTTCGAATGCAGCAGTTTTGTGTCTATAAACAAGCAGTTGGGGTCTACACGATCGTGCATTCAAGTTGTTGTAGAATTTAAGTTTACAGAAAAGGTATTTCGGTTTTTTGCTTTTAATTACTCCAAACAGCAAGGTAGCCAGATGTAATTGTCTACGCGAGTCCATATTTAGCAAAGATGCGTTGTTAAGGTATGGAGTGATGTGGCTTCGTGGAGGGACATTAAAAATGAACCTGCAACATGCATTCTGCACTCGCTGCACTAGGCGACGGGTCCTGTCCAATAGACGTGGTCCATAAACCACATCTCCATAGCTAAGGCGTGATAAAATTAACGACTCGCAAAGCCTAACGCGTACCTCTTCAGATAAAATGTTACGCACCTTGTACAAGACTTTCAGACGGAAAAAGCAATTCCTGACCACCTCCAACACATGACTCTCAAATCTAAGCTTGCTATCCATTAGAATGCCCAGATTTCTGACCTCATCTACCCTATCAATGGGTTCATTATTTATAGTTATAATGAAGTCTATGTCATTAATTTTAGCTACCTGCGCCTTCGTCCCGAGAATCATGGTTTTCGATTTCGAGGGATTAAGAACCAGGGAATTTCTGCCCGACCAGTCAGCAATGCTCTTTAAGTCTTCGTTCATCCTTTGCGCCACAGTTAATATCTCCTGAGGGGAGCCAGATAAATATAATTGGACATCATCCGCATAACAATGATATCTACAGTGCCTTATTACCTTGGCAAGATCAGCACTATAAATGACGAACAGAAGAGGCCCAAGGATAGATCCCTGTGGGATTCCACGATTCACAGACTGGGCTTGAGAAACGACACAGGAACCATCATCCTTCAACAGTTTAACACGCTGCGTGCGACCGCTCAAGTAGCTATTAAACCATCGGACAGAATGGTGGTCCAATCTATAATAAGTCAGCTTGGAGAGCAAAAGAGGAACATCAATGCTATCGAAGGCTCGAAAAAAGTCCAATAGTGTCAAAATAGTACCATAACCCCTATCTTGCTCAGCCAGGACGTTGTCCGTTACATCCAACAAAGCTGTAACAGTACTATGAGTTTTGCGGAAACCAGATTGAAACACTGGCAATATTTGATTTTCCTCAATGTAACTTACAAGTTGTACTTGGGCAGTCCTTTCCAAGACTTTAGAAAGAAATGGTAATAAGCTTATTGCTTCGATCAGAGAAAGTACTAGGGTTATTTGTCATGGGTATAGGGGTGACTATGGCTTCCTTCCACTGGTGAGGAAATTTGCCTGATAACAGCGATAAGTTGACAATTTTAGTAATTACTCCCAAAGTAGTTGGCAAAGTCAGAAGAATCATGTCTTTGCTTATTCCGTCAATACCGGCTGCGTTAGATTTTATAGTCATTATATACTTTGCTACTTCAGTCTCAGATACAGGTCGAAATTCAAACTTGGAGTCACTAAAACGATTATATTCGAAATACGTCAAATGAGATAGATTATTACTTGTGTTAGAACCGGGAACATTAAGAAAATGATTGTTGATGGCATCAGGATTGTCAAATATATTTGGTAATGGGTCATTTTTACTAGGATCTGTGAGGAGTTTCTCTTTCAAGTTTTTCCAAAAAGTCTTGCTATTGTTTATCTGAGAATTTATATGAAAATTAAAGTATGCAGCCTTCTCATTTGCAATACTTGTTTGAACCAGATTTTTAAATTCTTTATTTAGTTATTTTTATATAATTTATATATTATTAAGTATTGGATCCGCACCACGCAACTCGTGAGGTCACAGCTGAAAACCAGTGATTGCTCCCAGGCAATATTATCACTGAGCTGTGTCCTTTTTGTATTGCTGTAACCCACACATTACGAGTAAAAATAATCAGGTAGGTGTGTTTTTTTTAAATATAAGTATATATAGTGTCTGCTTTTATTTTATTTTTTCTATATTTTTGTATGTGTTATAGCAGCAAATAAATAAATTTATCTATCTATCTTATTGTGCTATACAAATGCAGACTGCCTCCGTGGTCCAGTGGTCAAGGTGTCTGCCTTGTGATCCGGAGGTCATGGGTTCAAATCCCACTGGGAAGCATACTTTGTGAAAAGTTGTTTCCAGTCTGGTTAGGATATTGCAGTCTTGAATCACCTGATTATCCGAAAATAAAGATGATTCCGTGCTTCGGAAGGCACGTAAAGCTGTAGGTCCCGAACGCCATCTAGCGTTTGTACCTATCCTAGGATTGGTTCTGGTCTACCCTTTGGGTTGCGGAGGTCAGACGGCAGTCGCTCTGTGTAAAAACCAGTAACCTCGTCAAATCACCTAGGTTAGGTAGCGGACCCCGGGCTCTGATGCGTAACCGCTGACGATGCAACCGGGAATACGCTCGGATGATGATGATGTGCTATACAAATTGTATATCTTACAATAGTTTAAATAAAAATAAAAAGGTGGCTTTGAGAACATAGCGGCTGGGTACCCAGTCACCTTACAAGCAAGGCCGGTAAAGCTTACATGGTTTATTTGTACTTGATAATATTATTGGGGTTCTGAGAGTAGGTTCTAAAGGACAGAATAAATTAAAACAATGGAATAAGTCTGTCGAATTAAACGTAGACAACAAGTCATGTCAGTCAAGTACATAAATCCGTAATAAGGTTAAAACTTACGATCTCAGCATTTTCTTCCACAGCGGTGGCCATTCTCTAGCGGCGTTTTATATGTTAGGTTAGGTTATAATATTTATTGAGACCGATTCTCACTACACAAGATTTAAGACAGAATGGATAATATTTACAAAATATTAATAATCAACCTAATATCATATCGACTTTTAGATCACAATAAATAAATAAACTACAACGCACGCAACGTAAAGCTGCAAAGCACAGACTACGGACGGAGCAGCACAGACTACGGAGCAGATACTATACTAGTATCAGACGATCGACTGCCATACATATTTTTTTGTGGATAGTGTCTATGGGCGGGGCCTTGATTGAATTTGACATTTGACTTTTTTTCTGTCCCGTGACATTTGAAGCAAAGAAATTATCTATTTTGTTTTTTTTTAAATAGCAGGTACCTTTTGAGGTTAATTAAAACCTCATATTTATTACAAAGAAAACAACGAAATAAAAAAGGAAATATTTTTATTTATGTATAATATTACGTCGTACGTGAAATATAAAAGGTAGGTACATCGATATAATACTTATTCATTTTTATATAAATTTTAAAGTAGTCCTTTCGGGCAGGGAGGTGCAAATTTGAATTGTGTGATTTTTCTTATCTGAAAAAAAAGAAAATATCTTTATTTACTTGTTTATGTAGAGGCACATAAGACATTTTTACATGTTAGTCAGGGAGAAAAGAAAATATTGGACTGGTATATTCCATTACTTATTTTCACGCGCAGATCGTAAAAAGTCCGATCGAGGGAATGGGCGAAAAAACAAATAATTTTAATAAGCGCGACTAGCAACCCACCACTATTTTGATTCCTATCTCCACCATAACGCTAAAAGAGGCGTTCGGGTCACGCGGCTCTAGGCTAGGATATATACCATTTTTACGTCGTCAGCAAAAAATTAAGTCTTTATCAGGAATTCAAAATGTCAGACACAAGTTTACAGCTTTCGCACATGGGCTAGCATAGCCGCAGCAGTTACTTCAAACTACAAACTAATGCCGATGGTCTTACGGTCAATTTGGCCTCCTGGTTTTAGCTATAGGTAAGACATTTTACTTTAAATATGTACTTACATACCTAAGTACTACTTACTTTAATTCTGCACTTATCAAATAATATAAACTTACGTTGGATGTTGCTGCCTCACTCGTTCAAGTCGTAAAAGCCGAGTTTGAGTGAGGGGTAAACAAACAAAGATATCCCTAAATAGTTTGTGACAAAGTAAACTTATATGTGCACTTTTGGAATAAAGTGAGTTCTGACTCGGCTTTTACGGCTGGCGTGGGTTTTTTTTTCCAAAAAATGGCATGGAGGATTACAATAGTATGACAATTACGATAATAACTTAGGTATTATATGTACTTACAATTGGACTTTACTTCGGATTTTCTTAGGGTAATTTTTTAAAAGGCAAGTGAATCTGCCGTGCTGCAAAGCAAGCGTACCATAGAACAACACGGCCGATTCACTTGCCTTTTAAAAAATTAAGATATAGCAAAAAAAAAGAAATTAATTCTTAGTGGCGAGGCCTTGAATGACCTGCCAACTCGCGCACCGCACCTCACCCCCGCGGTCGCCCAGCACTTACTTACCCAAAAAGGTTGGCAGTACTGCACAACAATATCCCCGAACTCTTTGTTTGGTTTCGAAATAATTTGAATTCTATTTTATCATCTTGGCGCCATTTTGTGAAAATTATGTCAACTATTGAAAAAATTAAAACAAGCAATTATAATTTTGTTTTCTAAGATAAACAAGCGACAGTTCCTTATTTTGTGCTGATGTTATGTAGATTGGAGTTTTCGCTCGTCATGGAATGAGGAACATTGAAAGAAGTAGGTACGTAGGTACCGGTTAGGTACCTCTATATATTTAAGTAGGTACTAAATGGTTTATTCTAGTGTAGGCAGTAGGTACATATATTTTATAACTTGTATTTTATTGTTTTAGCGCAAATAAATTCAAGCAGTCAACCATGGAAAGAACAAATCGATTCACCCCATTGTAAAAGTTTAAACATTCAATACCTAACCTATCTTCCATAAAAAAGGTACCTACCCTAAGAAAATCCGAAGTGAAGTCCAATTGTAAGTATATATAATACCTGAGTTATTATCGTAATTGTCATACTATTGTAATCCTCCATGCCATTTTTTGGAAAAAAAGAACCCACGCCAGTCGTAAAAGCCGAGTCAGAACTCACTTCATTCCAAAAGTGCACATATAAGTTTACTTTGTCACAAACTATCGTCCCTGCCTGAAAGGACTACTTTAAATTTTATATAAAAATGAATAAGTATTATATCGATGTACCTACCTTTTATATTTCACGTACGACGTAATATTATACATAAATAAAAATATTTCCTTTTTTATTTCGTTGTTTTCTTTGTAATAAATATGAGGTTTTAATTAACCTTAAAAGGTACCTGCTATTTAAAAAAAAACAAAATAGATAATTTCTTTGCTTCAAATGTGACGGGACAGAAAAAAAGTCAATGTCAAATTCAATCAAGGCTCCGCCCATAGACACTATCCACAAAAAAAGTCGGTCGTCTGATACTAGTATAGTATCTGCTCCGTAGTCTGTGCAGAACAATATTACTCTGAAGCGTTCGCCAAAACTCAAAAGCGAATGAACAATGAATGATTTTTTTTTCATTCATTCATTTGTATGCCAAAAATGCCAAATCTGCCAAATACATGGCCAATGACATGCCAATGCCAACATACAAACCTCAATACAAACAGAATAAAATAAATGAATGATACTTATGCTACTGGCTGGGCTCTAAAGGACTCGTTTCCAGTGCCGTAAAACAATCAAAAAAAAATATATAGCTTATCACATCATCGGACTGTGTGGGCGTCTTCGGGCGTCGTCGTCGTCCGCCAGTCAATCGACTATGAAAACCAGTGGACTCGTATAGATTTGTCGCCAGAAGCTCCCTTGGAGCAGTCAAAGGCCCACACCACCCTTTGATTGTATGACTTGTTAGGATTGGGTTATATAGGTTAGTTAGGATTACGAATAAAGAACAAAATTAAAGATAGGCTCTAAAGGACTTGTATCCAGAACCGTAAAATTATTAAAAAAAATTTAATGTCATATCACATTGATTGACACTATTGACTTGACATTTGGACATTTGGTTGACTTGACACTTGACAGCTTGCTATTAGACGCGAAGACGCGGTTTATTTTCATCATCTATTTTCTCCAGAAACTCGCGTAAATATGTTATTTTACTCTTTCTTTAAGTCTTTAGTGGGTAAAGACGTGGTTGTGGAACTAAAAAATGACCTTAGTATATGCGGGACTCTCCATTCAGTGGATCAATACTTGAATATAAAGTTGGCGGATATCAGTGTCATAGATTCTGATAAATATCCTCATATGTTATCAGTAAAGAATTGTTTTATCCGTGGATCTGTTGTGCGTTATGTGCAGCTGCCCGCTGACGAGGTGGACACCCAACTTCTTCAAGATGCTGCTCGGAAAGAAGCAACTGTGTCAACTAGATAGACATAACCTCCAAATTTGTTTTGGTTTCCGCTGTTGGTGTGTTTCGGACTTTGAGTGTTTGTAAATATATTGTAAGCATAAGTTTCGTAATAAATTTGTAAAGTAAATTGTATATTTTATTCAATAATTCAAAAGTCATCATTATTTCAGCCGCAAGAAGTCCACTTTTGGACATAGGCCTCTACAAGAATATAAGTGTATGTTCATATTTTACCTTTTGTATAGTAGTTAAAAGTCTCCTGCATCTCCTTTGCCGAGCAGAGGGACAATATATGTTAATTAAAAAAAATACTAGTTACCTACACAGGTAAGACCACATTTAACAAAAGGGAAAATTTAATTTAATTTAAACTTTATTATAATAAAGATAATCACTAAAGTTTACAAAAGGGTAATTATTAGTCACCCAATCAGGCAATATTTTAGTTGAATTTTTTCAACTAGGCTATTTCCAAACAAGTTTTGTTCATAATAGCAAAATTGATTGATAGTTATTTTTATTAGGTTTGTGGTTGTATCAACAGGACTCTATAAGACATATAGAGTCCTATGAGGACAAAGGTGTGCAGCGCCGATGGGACGACCAACTGTGTGAGGCGCGGTATGGGTTGCTGGAAGCGGCAAGAGCTGATATTGCCCGGCTTAGGGCGGCATGTTCTCCGGAGTCGGGAGCCTGGCTACTGGCTTGAAGCCCTTCCATCGCCTCATATGGGTACCGCACTCGATAATGGATCCCTGAGAGTGGTAGCGCTCAGATTGGGATGTGTGCGGACCCCACACTTGTATATGTGGACTCCAGGGGTTATCACGGTTTGAGTTGCAGCAGGCCAGCTAGGCGTCTTCCTAGGCATTAGGTATATGCTGAATGAGGTGATCCGAAGGAAAAATAGAAGCAAGAAGAGGAAAGGGAAGACCAAGAAAAGCATTTATATATCAAGTAAAGGAGAAAGTTGACGCCGTGTCGTAAAGGGAGGTCAAAAGGATGGCTCAAGAGGGGGAGACATGGAAACTACTCCACCGACAAGAACGTATTAGACAATAGTCCCCAAACTCCGACTATCGACCATCTATTTTAGAAACATTAAAAATTTTTAGATTATAATTATATTATGTAAGTAGCTACTTTATATAATTTATATATTATTAAGTATTGGATCCGCACCACGCAACTCGTGAGGTCACAGCTGAAAACCAGTGATTGCTCCCAGGCAATATTATCACTGAGCTGTGTCCTTTTTGTATTGCTGTAACCCACACATTACGAGTAAAAATAATCAGGTAGGTGTGTTTTTTTTAAATATATATATAGTGTCTGCTTTTATTTAATTTTTTGTATATTTTTGTATGTGTTATAGCAGCAAATAAATAAATTTATCTATCTATTTTATTGTGCTATACAAATGCAGACTGCCTCCGTGGTCCAGTGGTCAAGGTGTCTGCCTTGTGATCCGGAGGTCATGGGTTCAAATCCCACTGGGAAGCATACTTTGTGAAAGGTTGTTTCCAGTCTGGTTAGGATATTTATTTATTTATTTAAGTTTATTGCACACAATCTCATATTTGATTGATTACAATGGGTCAAACTTAACGCTATGCATTATCTACCAGTTTGCCTTTGGGACACATCGAGAAGTTGATATTGCAGGCTTGAATCACCTGAGTATCCGAAAATGAAGATGATTCCGTGCTTCGGAAGGCACGTAAAGCCGTTGGTCCCGAACGCCATCTAGCGTTTGTACCTATCCTAGGATTGGTTCTGGTCTACCCTTTGGGTTGCGGAGGTCAGACGGCAGTCGCTCTGTGTAAAAAAAACCAGTAACCTCGTCAAATCGCCTAGGTTAGGTAGCGGACCCCGGGCCCTGAAGCGTAACAGCTGACGATGCAACCGGGAACACGCTCGGATAATGATGATGTTGTCGTGTGTGTGGGCCCATTGCGTGTAAATAATGAAAATTCTGACACAAATATTAGCGATAACTACTTAGGTAAAAAAAAAACAATACAGTTTATTCATTTCTGTAGTTTAAGGTGGTACTGGAGGCGCGGGCGAACTCCACAGCGAGTTGCCTACCGACGCGCTTCGTCGTGTTGCTATTTCGTCGAGAAAGAGAAAGGGCGCTAAAAAATGTAGCTCCGTCCCGACCCCCGCATGTGAGAGCTACACCCCCGCGTACGACAAAGAGAGTGCACTGAACGCCAGCGAAACGGGCCGTTATAGGCCATGAATCGTAGTTTTCGTTTATTTCGATAAATACGATACATACCCAAATAAAACTAAATTATTTGGAATTTAGAGTCTTCACTCTAGTCGTATAATTAGTTTCCATAAGGATCGAAAATATAATTATAAGTGTAATAGGCGTCTAAATATTACTCGATTTCGTCGATAAAAAAGGCAAATTTTAAGTTGCTATAACTTTTTTTTTGTTTATTATTTTCGAACCAAAACTAATTACAGATCTAGATATTTATCATCTTAATGCTTGTAAAAAATTTGAATACGATGAGTTTTATGGTTTCGAAATTTAAACGAAAGTACGTTTGTATGGGATTTCGTCCCTCCAGTTAACCCTTAAGGTACATACACAAATAACATTACCCAAGCTATTCTTCCCATGAATCATGCATGACATCATTATCTCAAAATACTCTACTTATTCCAGACCAGATGTAGGTACATTTATTATTTGTACAAACATTTCGCTAAAGTTTTTATCATCTAAATATAAGCGTCTTTACTCTTGTTTTGAAAACAAAAAAATATACTCGGAATTCGTTGGGTCGCCACAGAATGTGTTGTTGATATTAGCCTTTGACCTTTTTGTATCAGTTATCATCACCATAGTAAATACTCTTTAGTAAGTCAACTCGCTTGCCAGCCGCGAACTGTGAACTCGCGTTCGCCGTACCTACCTATCTCTGCTATCATGTTTGAACTTAAGAGTCCCTAATCCCCTTAGGTACCCTAGACAGAATCAGAGTTTCCCATACAAACTGACATGTCGTTTCAAAATAAAACGTAGACTACGTTTGTATGGGTAAGTCTAGGTCTAGGTCCAGTGGTCAAGGCGTTTGCCTTGTGATCCGGACCGGAGGTTATGGGTTCAAATCCCACTGGGAAGCATACTTTGTGAAAAGTTGTTTCCAGTCTGTTTAGGATATTGCAGGCTTGAATCACCTGATTATCTGAAAAGAGAGATGATTCCGTGCTTCGGAAGGCACGTAAAGCCGTTGGTTCCGAACGCCATCTAGTGTTCGCACCTATCCTAGGATTGGTTCTGGACTACCCTTTGGGTTGCGGACGTCAGACGGCAGTCGCTCTGTGTAAAAACCAGTAACCTCGTCAAATCACCTAGGTTAGGTAGCGAACCCCGAGCTCTGAAGCGTAACCGCTGACGATGCAACCGGGAATACGCACGGATGATGATGATGAATTAACACTGCAGCCGCCCGCGACGGGTTAAGTCCGTCTCTGTCACAAACCCTACGTGCGATAGAGATAGCTGAAACCGTCGCGGGTCACGTGTCTCTGTCACATATAGAGTTTGTGACAGAGACGGACTGAACCCGTCGCGGTTCAAACTTTATTTTTATTTAATTTCACTATCTACCTACCTTTATCTTTATAAGCAGTTTCAGAAAATGAGTTACCTATTTATTTATTTAAAGTTTATTGCACATAAAAATGTGTACAAATGGCGGACTTAACGCCTTATGGCGTTCTCTGCCAGTCAACCATTGGACCAAGTAGAGAAATAATTTGGGTGGTGCGACAGAGTGTGTAAACAAAATTAAAAAGAATATATAAATACCTACAAGGATAAATCAAGAATATCCATAAGTATAAATTTTAAATAAATATATAGCAATACAATAACTATAGATAAAATAAATAGGTATACAAAGTTATGTCCCTATACTTCATAGTGTTTACCTTAATATACTTATGTATAAAGCACGTGACAAATTGTGTATTACTGAGGCCGCTATAACAACAAATACTAAAAATAAAAAAAAGTTGAAAATTAAAGGGGGTCGTCCGGTATACAAAAAACGTGTTTTTTTTCAGCGTTTTTAACTCGACCTGTCACAGATCTGTCTGTCACACTCTATCTCTTGAACCGTAATAGCTAGACACCTGAAATTTTCACCGATTATGTATTACTATGACCACTATAACAACAAATACTAAAAATAAGATAAAGTTAAAATTGAAGGGGGTCGTCATACAAGAAACGTGTTTCTTCAGCGTTTTAAAACATTGTACGGAGGTACGGAACCCTTCATGTACGAGTCCGACTCGCACTTGCCCGTTTATTGAAAGTTCTGGCAGCGGCTAGAACAACCTGCTCGAGACGAAGCCATTCACGAGGGCTATATCCACGGTTAATAAGATTCACGAAAAAGGTGGACTTGTCCACCTTTTCAAGAAAAAAAATCATGCCCTTTGATATTCGCAAAGATGTCTTACATATTATAATTTCTTGTGTAGGTGTAGATTAGCTTTTAGTTAGCAGTACAGTAATTTAATTTCTTATTGTTTTGTGTATTAGGTACCTAAGTTATATTTTAAGTATGTAGGTATAGTGTTCCCTTCTAACGCTTTAGGAATAGGGTATATTCATGTTAATTTTTTATTTTTTTAAACGATTCTATAAGTTATTATATAACCGGAAAAAAATATAACACTTACAGAATATTATTAAATAAGCTTAAAAAAATAATTAAAATTACTATTATTTTTGGACGACTATAAACGCGGTGCCATTTTGCGCTTTTTTCTGTGACGTCACCGTGCATTGTCAATGTCATAGATACACTTATATGTCAGTGTCAGTCAAGTGCAAATTACAAATTCAAAATATTATCAACAAAACAACGAAGTTTTGGATTCACAGTTTTATTTTATAAGTAATACTATCTAATTTGTGATTATAAGTGAGTGATTAAAGCTTTTAATATCAATTCATTACAAATGGAAGGGCGCACAAAATCTTATTATAAATATTGTATGGTTCCTATGTGCAAAAATAACATCGTAACTGCACCTGACAAAATATATTTTCATATGCCCAAAGATGCAAATGTAAGGAATCATTCCGCGTATTAGGGTTCGCTGTTTTACAAAACCGAGCTGTAATGCCAAACAGCTAGAGGTTTAGTAAATTAGCGGATTATACCATTCAACTGCAACTGTACATACCTATTGTGAAAAAAAAATACATATTGTGAGCAAAATGAGTAGTGTCATCCTTTGCAAAACTACACAGTAGTATTGTAAGTACCTACTTCAATTATTTATAATTTAATAGGTAGTAGACTAGCTGCCTGCTACTATAAGATAATGTACTACCTACCGTAATTAATTAAACAAATTGATATTATTTCAGAAAAAAAATACCCAAAATTCTCCAAGTTTTATTTTTTTTTCTCTAAAATTTCCCATTTTTACCCATAATTGCGAAAAAAATACCCAATCTGGTAACACTGCAAATTACAAATGACTTATTGACAGTGACAGATAGTCTTCTTCTTTTTAATTTGTGATTGACAGCACAGACTATTTAGAAAATTAAGTTTGACAGTGTTTCGTGACGTCACGTGGCGTTTCGGAAACTTGCGAGGGAATTTTAAAAATACAGCTTTTAAATAATTAATTTCTCAATGGAAACACGTTAAATTGAAAAGATATATATATATGGGTATTTTTCTTTAGCAATGAAGTATACACATCATTTTTTTTGTTCGTTTCTGAATCACATGCATATTGTGCAAAGTTTGTTGTGGGTATGAAATCTATACATAGGTATAATAAAACAATAAAAATCGCGTGTCTGTACATTTGATAAATTTATCAAAAAATGAGTGTGGGCCGTTCTTCTTCTTCTTCTTATCGAATCGAAATGGTTACACTGTAGGCACCTACTCTACGGACAGACCCCGCCACTAGAACGTCTCAAGAGTCGTAACAGCTTTCTCAGGCAGCCAAGCATACCAGCAATAGAGGCTTCTAATGCAAAAGTTGTGAGGTGGATAAATAAGTATCCACCTTACGAGTCAAATATCCCTCCTGCTGAAAAACTCCCACCGGGTAGAGACCTCCCCTGGTCAGTCTGGAAGTCTCTCAATAGACTCCGGGCTGGTGTTGGGAGGTGTCGGGAAAACCGAGTTAGGTGGCGTAACGCTGATAAAAACCTTTGCGACTGCGGTGCCATTCAGTCGATGGACCACCTTTTGTCATGTCCGAGCTGCCCTACGTCATGTACCATAGAGGACCTTAATAAAGCTAACGACAGAGGGATCGCCGTGGCCACATACTGGTCACAGGTGATTTGAAATTGAAGCTACAGTGTGGGCCGTTAAAAAAGAGTAACTGAATACATTATAAGATTTAAAAAAAAAATTGTCTGTCTGTCTGTATGTTTCACGCTAATCTTTGAAATTACGGGACAGATTTTAACGCGGTTTTCAATAATAGATTAAGCTCATCTCGGAGCAACATATAGGCTTTGTTTAATCAAAATCGGATGTCAGGGAAATAAGTTATCATCATTAGTGACTAAATAAAATAAATACTTAAAACTTTCTTTGATTTACCAAGAAAATATTTTACAATTTTATCTAGTACAAAAACAGTTCGTATAGCTAACGAAGTGCATTATTAATAATTGATTAAAAGGCCTTTTTTAATCAGCCACCTAATAAGGAAGAGTAATAGTTAACCTTCTGTTCTTTTATCTACACGCAGTACAGATGACGCTATTTAATAAGAACCAATTGGGAGTTTTTATCAGTCAGTACGTCAGTAGCTCGCGGCAACATGGCCCGCAGGCTCGCGCTGCTGGGTCTTCTGTGTGTTATTTTAATCACAAATACTGAATGTAGAAGAGGAGGAAGCAGCCATTCTTCAGGAGGTCGATCTCACTCGAGCGGTGGACATTCTTACGGTGGAAGTCATTCTTACAGCAGCGGAGGCCACTCGAGCTACAGCGGAGGACACTCAAGTTATGGTGGAGGCTCAAGTTACAGTGGAGGCCACTCCAGTTACGGTAGCGGCTCGAGTTATGGAGGAGGTGGCGGTTCTGGTGGTTCGAGTTACAGTAGCAGTTATGGCAATAGAGGCAGTTCGGGCTACGGCAGTGGAAGCTACAGTGGATCAGGATCTAGTTCATTCGGAAGTATCAGCAAACCTTCTGGATCGAGCTCGAGCCACAACTACCCGAAACCTTCAGGCTCTGGAAGTTCCCTTTCAGGATCAGGAAGTTCCCATGGATATCCTGGGTCATCAGGGATGTCTGGAAACTCAAAACCTAGCCAATCGGGACTACCAAGTTATGTAGATAGTCTAAATTTCAATCCATTTGGAACAGCTTCGAAGCCTACATCAAGTTTTTCAGGATTTAGCAACGGTTATACTCAATCAAAACCTGGAAGTTCCCTTTCAGGATCAGGAAGCTCCCATGGATATCCTGGGTCTTCAGGCATGTCTGGAAACTCAAAACCTAGCCAATCGGGACTGCCAAGTTATTATGTAGATAATCTAAATTTCAATCCATTTGGAACAGCTTCGAAGCCTACATCAAGTTTTTCAGGATTTGGCAACGGTTACACTCAATCAAAACCCAGCTATGCACCGTCACCAGGATTGTCTGGCAATAACCCAAGTTCCAATCTGTATCCGACCTCTCATTCTGGATTTTCAGGGTCAGGTAATGTCCCTAAACCTGTTAACACGGCTCCATCGAATACTGCATCAGGTGGGAAACCACACTATGGTTCCTACCCACCTTCAACGGGAATGTCTGGCGCGGTATCAAAGCCTGCATTACCGCATAACACAGGAGTATTTAGTTCAAATAAACCTGTCAATATTGCTCCATCAAATACAGGAGTTGCTTATCCCCAAGGACCAGGGTTATCAGGAGCTGGGCACAAACCTAACAACATCCAGAATGTACCGCCATCTAATGTTGGGTATAACCCTCATGGTCAACACATACCGCCTTCTAATTTCGGCTCCAACTCTCATGGCTATCCAACTTCAAATACTGGTTACTCAGGATCATCAAGACCAACGCATACAGCTCCTTCTCCATACCCAAAACAAACTCACAATACCCATAGCGGCAATTATGGCCCAAACTACAATCATCACTCTAATAGTTATCATCCAAATAGCGGATACCACACTCCGTATTACGTCCCTAATTACTATTCTACTCCACAATACCACTACATACAAGATTACAGACATTCCAACAGTAGGTATGATGATATTTTAACTGGGCTAGCTTTGTATAATTTGGGTAGAAGCCATGATCATCATCACGTCCATTATTACCATGACGATTATTATAGGCATAGGCATCATTCGGATCCTGGTTATTCCAATTCAAGACCAGTAGATGAGGCGCAGTGTGTTCTTAAAATAAGGGAAAATAACAAAGAACAAGTGCTGAAAGTCCCTTGTGAGATTGTGACCACATTTACTGAAGGTGCCCAGAAAAAACCAGTTACTACCGTCAATCAGACAGTTTGCGTAAATGAGACTCGTACTACAATAACTAGCAATGTGGCCACTACTACAAATAATACACAAAATGTTACAAATACTACACAAAATGTTGTAAATGTTACACAGAATGTTGTAAATACTACTCAAAATATGGTAAATATGACGCAAAATGCTACAAATTCTACGCAAAATGCAACAAATAATTTCTCAGAATCAGATATAGATAAAAAAATGGCAGGATATATGAACTTAGCTAACAAGATGCATGAAGACATTTTAGCTGGCATTTCAAAAGATGAATCTACGGTTTCACTATTCAGTACTACCAGTAAGCCTAATATTACTATGAATAACGTTATGGTAATGAATGCTACGGGACATATCGTGCCATTGAATGTTAATCTTAACACTACAGGAAATTCTAATCCTAATATTGTAATAACAGGAAATAGCACTTTGCCTGTTAATAATACTGTCAATTTACCTAATAATGTATCAAATACAACGACAGTGTATACAACAACTTGTACAAATACTTACACAGAGAATGCTATTGATCCACTGACAGTGAAAGGTCCTAAGTTAAATCCAAGGAACGCTGAATGTATTGTAGAAATCAGGTCAAAGGATACATTGTTGCATCAAAATGTAGACTGTAATGTATTGATGAGTTATTCTAAAGTCCCTGAGCCGAAGAAGAAAGATACTATCCTTCTACCGTCGAGGGAGAAGTTGAAGAAATGGGTAGAAAAGCCTCCATGGTGGATGTCTTTGTTCATTGCCGCATAAGCGGCATAAGTAATGCGTACTTATTGTGTTGTGATTGTGACGTTGGTACCTAGACGAACAGACACATTTTAGCCGAAGCTTAATTTTAATTTTAAAAAAAACTACAATGAAGTAAAATGTTAATTTGGGTTTTTTTAGCACGCTAGGTTACATTTTTATAACATTTTTGTATACTTACTTACGTTACATTTTTGTATGTTCTTATCTTGCATTTGGGGTCCACCCACATAGGGAAGCACGTCGAACCTTTGGGTTATATTGTGGTTATACTGTAACGTAAGATGATAAGTACCTAGGTACCTACTTATCATCTTACGACTTACGTTAAAGTTTTGTATGTTACTTTTTTATATCATTTTTGTATACTTACGTTACTTTTTTATTAAAACTTGAGAAATAAGTAAATAAAGAGAATAATAACTCGCGCTTTTTATTTGTGGTTCCTACAAAACTAAATTATCCTGTAGGTACCAAAAGGGTGCCAACGGGAGCCTATTACCATATGTATTCTGTGCTATTACTGAGACCCGCTATCAGTCCGTCGGTCTGTTACAGAGCTCTCTCTTGAACCGTAATAGCTAGAAGCTTCATATACTTATATTTGAAATAATTGTTATTGCATTACCCGAGCAAAATGCATTTTCAATATATATGTAAATCTATTAAAAATTAACCAGATAAATCACACGTAGTAATCAAAGAGTTATACTTTTTTTCCTGAATATCTATAGCCTATTAGCATGGCCCTATGTTTTCTTTTTTTTCATAAAGTAGTTATTATAAGAGATATGAACGTTCAAAAACCGAAAATAATGGCCAGATTTTCCGCTGTGTTCAAACATCCAGAAAATAAATTTGACTAGATTATATAAAAAAATTAAAAATAGGAACACCGCTCAAGCACAGGCTCAAGTCTTTGTTAAGGCGAGATGGGTTTAGAGCCCTCAATACCTGTGCGTGTTTTTGAAAAATCACTGTAAATAAACTACTACAGTTTATTTCTCAAAAATTTTACATGAAAATCTTAAGGCTTTACTACAGACACCCATAATATCCAAAACACGATTGAGCATGTTTGGCTCGATAGAAAAAAAAACCCAAACATACCTCTAATATTGCCTAAATTTACCTTTTAAAAAGATATTAAAAAGAGGCCTTAATTCGTAATGAAAAAAGGACTTATATTGGTTAAGTTTTGGAGAAGAAATCAGGGGAGTACGAATCGTTGATTTTTCAGTCCAAGCTGCAGTATGTCTCTATCGCACTTGCTCGGTTGTAGTTCGGGCACAGCGCGACAGCAATAGATTTTACAAATACCTATTTTTCATTTCTCTAGCCCTTGGTGTTTCCTCTTAAATTTACTGAAAAGAAAGAAAGTAGGGCTATCGCGGGAAAAGAATACTTTTTTATTATACCGTTTTATTATACTATGCTTATAAGATTGCATAATGCTCATACATAAGCCAGACAGTATCACGTCACGAACAAAGAAATTAAATACAATCTAGAATGACTACGAGTAATAATGTAAAAGAAACAACCTGTAAATTAAACCTAATGCCACGTACCTACGTATAGTTCATACTTATTTCCATGATGCTTATATTAAAATAGGTACTAATTGATTTAGTCATAAACTCATGATTATCATGATGATCTTCAATCATGATTAAATAAGTCATGACTAAATGAGTTGATTGAAAAATTAGTTGATTTGCCCAACACTGCCGTCGATGCGCCGTATTTAAGACTGCTAGGGATAGAATTGTTCTTACATTTGGATTTAACAAATGACCAAAAACATTTGGGATTTTAAGGGATAGACTTCTCAATTGAGTACACGTAGTTTCTGCAAGATAGTTCCATCTTTTTACCTCGTTCTGTCAACATTTTGTACGTCTCATCGTCTGAACGTGTGGTGATATGCAATGCAACCTATCCGATCTGCAAGCAAGATTGTGAGAGACGACAAGGTTATGACGTTCTAATTTGTGTGTGTCACTAAACTCACTAATCAGTAAAATATTGCGTGTATAATTTTATTTAATAAAGCCATAATTACGTTAGAAATGGTTAATAAGCTACAATTTATTAAATAAAATAAGTAAGCGGCAAGCGAACATGGATAAATATCGATTTGAAGCGGATCCAACATCAAACTCGGATCAATCATCTCAATGGATACATTGGAAGCAGACATTCTCAAATTTCGTTCATGCAATAGAAAATAAGGAAACGCCAGTAAGCAGCGACTGCAAGTACCTTCTTTAAATAAATCATCTATCTCCACTCCTATACTCGCTCATAAGAGATACCAAATAATTACGATAACGCCATACTCAAACTAGACGCGCTTTTTATCAAACCGTCGAATGAAATATACTCACGATATCGATTATCCCAACGACAGCAGGAGTCAGGTGAGTCAATCGATCAATATCTCCAGACTTTGAAACTATTATTTGGGATTGTGATTTTAAGTCAGTGAGCGCAGAGCAAAATGAGAGCGAATATATACGAGACGCCTTAATCGCAGGGCTATAGTCATCAGCTATACGTCAGAGGCTACTTGAGAACTGCACTCTTACTCTCGACGCAGCATATCAACAAGCACGATCTTTTGAATAGCACAAATTCAAAATTATGATTACAATCGCCAATCTACATCTAATAATGTTTCTGTTTCGGCTGCCAGAAAAATTACAAATAAAGAAACATGCTGCTTTTGTGGTAATCAACGACATCCACGCAATTTATGCCCAGCATTCAACACTCACTGCACAAAATGTGGTAAAAAGGGACACTTTTCCAAAGTATGTCTCAGCAAAAGAGTGGAACAAGAAGCAGTAAGTGAGACATTGGAAGAAGATCATGCTACTCATGCCGTGTCCATGTCAGCGAACACCCTTTCTTGTATATCGTCGGCAGCTGATCTAAAAAGAGCAACGATACCAGTACTCATAAATAATGCAGTCACTGCCAGAGCTCTAATAGATACTGGAAGCACGGCCAGCTTTATCGGCCAGCAGCTTAAAATCGCTCCATGCAAACTAAAGATAACAATGGCAACATCAAATCTATGTACTCAAGTAGACGGGATATGCTCACTGAGAATAACAATACAAAAGAAAATCATTAATGCGCAACTTATGTTTATGAACGGATTATGTGCCGATATTATACTAGGACATTATATTAAAGTGTAAATAGCGAAATCAGCAGTCAATGTCATTAATCCAAATATACAACTAACAATAGACACAGACGCATCCGATCATGCTATTGATGCGGCTCTTACCCAAGACGGTCGACCCGTAGCATTATTTTCGAAAACTCTAGGTGTTCATGAACGCAACCATTCCGCTATTTAAAAAGAAGCAGCTGCCATCGTTGAGAGCATATAGAAATGGCGTCAATTTCTAATAGGCAAAACTTTTCGTCTAACAACAGATCAGAAATCAGTTTCCTTCATGTTTGATCAGAAGCATGGCTCAAAAATTAAGAACAACAAAAGTCAACGTTGGCGCCTAGAGCTTTCAAATTACGATTTCGAAATTTCATACCATCCAGGCAAAGACAACGTAGTAGCCGACGCCCTATCAAGAGCAAACATAACAGCTTCAACATACTTAGATAGCGCTAGTCTACTTGAACTACACAAAAATCTGTGCCATCCAGGAATAACTCGCATGGTTCACTGGATAAGATCTAAAAACTTACCATATTCAGTAGAAGATGTCAGACGAATGACTTTATCATGTTCTGTATAAGCAGAAATAAAACCAAGATTTCTTAAAACGAAGGGCACATTAATCAAAGCCACTGCTCCATTTCAAAGAATCGATTGACTTCAAGGGACTATTGCCATGTGATACTAGAAACCGATACATCCTCACTGTGATCGATGAGTTCTCTAGATTTCCTTTCGCATTTCCGTGTTCTGATCTAAGTTCACAAACAGTCCAAAATAAGCTTTCAGACTTGTTTGCCATATTTGGTATACCATCTTATGTACATTCTGATAGAGGAACTGCATTCATATCTGCTGAACTAAAAAAATGGTTGCCTGTAAAGTCGGTTTTACGGGCGAAGATTTTACGTGACAACGGCGGCAGACCGATCATAGTTGAGTGGGAGAGAGACGCAAGGCATTCGGCGGGCCTCTCTCTCGTTCGGTGACTCATCGTAACGTTACCGAGCGTTACACTTTTTCATAAGTGACTCCCAGCCGCAACCTAATTTAAGACGTTGTCACGTCAAAAACTTTTCTACACGAAATAGGTATAGCGCTACTAGTTATACTACGCCATACAATCCTCAAGGGAATGGCCAAACTGAAAGATATAATGGAATCATTTGGAAAACTATACAACTAACTCTAAAATCGTTAAATCTACCCATCATACTGGAAAACCCTTCTAGAACAATCTTTACATGCCATAAGATCCTTATTATGCACAGCAACTGGATGTACACCAGACGAGTGTATGTTCAGCCATCCTAGAAGATCAGCTAATGGTCAATCAATGCCAACATGGTTGACGGTGGCGAAGAAAGCTTTATATAAAAACCTGGTCGTTTCTAACCGGCATTTAGCCCCAACCGGAAATGATTCTTATAGTACAAAAGAATCTTCATCTATCTGGAACTCAGCTGAGTCTAGTGACGAAGTGTCTGATGAGCTAGAAACAAATAACACTCCAAACGCTGCAGTTGCACAGAGTCCTGTGCTTCTTCGACGTTCGACAAGAGAGAGGCACCCACCAAATTATTTACAAGACTATGTTTTTTCCTAACCATGGGAGAATGTGGTGATAATAATATGCAACCTATCCGACCTGCAAGAAAGATTGTCATAGACGACAATGTTATGACGTTCTAATTTGTGTGTGTCACTAAACTCACTAATCAGTAAAATATTGCTTGTATAATTTTATAATTTTATTTAATAAAGCCATAATGACGTTAGAAATGGTTTTTTTGTAATTTTTTTTTTTTTTTTTAATTTATGGCTTGACGCTACTGCGTATTTAGCCAGGAACAAGTTAATAAAACGTGGGAAATTCTTTTTTCCTAACAAGTTACAATCAAAGGTTGGTGTAGGCCTTTGATTGCTTTAAGGGAGCTTCTGGCGACAAATCTATACGAGTCCACTGGTTTTCATAGCCGATTGAGTGGCGGACGACGCCCGAAGACGCCCACACAGTCCGCGAAACATATATCACTACAGCCGTACTATGACTGTCCACTTTAACTATTTTACATATTGTTCATGAGCATAAGCATTTATAACACCAAACAACACCAATTTCATATTATAAGGTCCACTAAAATCAATTTGCAAAATAATTTAAAGAAAACCCCAACCAAACACCTTGACTTCCCGCCAAAAACTCAAATGGTTTATTAATATGCTACAGAACGGTTCCCATATGCTGACTGTATTGATATTCTGTATTCTGTTTACAAAAAACTACTGTTAAACGTCAATGTCAGTTACATGCCTATGAAACTAAGAACATTGCAGAATTTTGATTAAAAATTTCAATAAAACGCCATCTAGTCACGAATCAGCTGACCTAACTCCTAATGCGTGTTATAGAATAGGAATTTCAAATGGTGAAGAAATTCGCCATACGAGGTAGAACTCGTGATAGCTCAGTTGATTAGAGCATGGTTAAAACAAGAGTAACGTTGCGAGTTCAAGTCCCACCTGGTTCACCTGGTTCACCTGGTTCCGTGGGCAATTTTCCGCGCCTAGGCTCTTCTTTTAGGCCCCTTGCACGTGAGGGAGGCATCGACATTTTTTTTCTGTGTCTCCCCTTTTGCGGGCTGTTTTTCGTTGTCACTCGAGCCAGCCCAACTCGTCGAGGAAGCGGAGCAATGCAGAGGGTGAGCTGCACGCTTCCGTCAGCGTACTTGGAAATCCCAGGTACTCCTCTCTTGTTGATGCAACGCACGGACACTGAAGTATCACGTGCTTTGCTGTTTCTTCTGCCTCCATGCAGCCTCTGCATAGGGGGCTGTCGGTTATGCCTATAATAAATAGATGTTTGTTTAGAGTACAATGCCCTGTTAGTAAGCCTATAATTTTTTTGAGCTTTACCCTTGGAAGTGTGAGTAGTCGGCGTGAGTACCGTGGATTCCACTCTGGGATGGCTTCCCTTGCTTGCCGACATGTTCCTAGGGTGTTCCAGGCTTGTTGTTTTTCATTGTTAGTGATTGTTTTGATCCAGGAGCGAATTTGGTTGAAGGGGATGGGGGCACGCGGTGATGGTCCTATAGGTACCATGCCCGAGCCCCTCCTGGCCAGTTCGTCCGCTGCATCATTGCCCAGTGAGCCGCTGTGGCCTTTGATCCATTGGATTGTGACCTTGTTGTTATACTTACAGATTTGTTCCAGTGCCTTGTGGCATTCTAGAGTTAGTGCAGAGTCGATCATCGGGTTCCTCAGAGCATGAAGGACTGCTGCGCTGTCGGTTAGAATACGAATAGACATGTCCGTTACCTTTAACCTGTTGATCTTCGCCGCGGCATGGGATATGGCTACACATTCAGCCTGGTAAATGGAATTTTCCTTACCCAAGGCCGTGGCGTAGTAAATATTGAGGTCGTGCGAGAAGACACCGGCTCCTACTCCTGTGCTCGTCTTCGAGCCATCGGTGTATACTCTTACCTCATTGGTATTTGAGTTATCATTATTGTCTTCATGTAATTGTATCTTATATTTCTTGTCGAACCAAAATTGTTTTTTGATTCTGTCGTTAATTGCTCCCATTAGATTTGATGAGCACATAGCTGTTGATAGTATTGTTGTGTGAGGAGAGCCTGAGTTCTTTTTCCAAAGGCCTAGGATCCAAAGTCTCATGGCTGCAATTTGTGCCTCTTGTTTTATATGAAGGTGCAGTGGGGTGATGTCCAGTATTACTTCCATAGCAGCCGTTGGGCATGTTCTCATCCCGCCGCTTATGGCCAGACATGCCGTTCTTTGGAAGCTCCGGAGTTTTTCTTGTGCTGTTGTTAGTGTTGTGCGCATCCACCATATAACGGCCCCATAGGTGATGGTGGGCCTTATTACGGCTGTGTATAGCCATTTCATGATTTTTGGACTAAGCCCCCAAGTTTTCCCCACCGTTCTGCGGCAGTGCCAAAGAGATAGTCCAGCCTTTTTCAGCTTTTCATCTAGGTGTTTGGCCCAATTAAGCTTGCTGTCTAAAGTGATTCCAAGATACTTCACTTCACTTGATAAGGTTAGTTTGGTGCCGAACAGTTTTGGCATGTTGTAGCGCCCTAGTTGTCGTTTGTTAGTGAACATCACAGTTTCTGTTTTATTGGCGTTGACATTTAGTTCATGTTTGACGCACCATTTTTCTACAATTTTCAGGGCACCATTGGTGCGGTTGCAGGCTGTGTCTGCAGTCTTCCCTGGTATCATAATCGCAAGGTCATCTGCATACCCTACTGTGTAGTAGTTGTTATCGTTTAGGTTTGTTATAAGATCGTTTACTACTAGGCTCCATAAGAGTGGTGAGAGAACTCCGCCCTGCGGGCATCCTCTAGTAGCTAGTGCTCTCACAGTGCCGCTTACCGACATTTGTATTTTTCTGAGCCTTAGCATGTTGTTTATCCAGCCTATAATGGTTTCTGGGACCCCATGGTGCCTGAGGGCCTCACAGATGCTGTCGAAGTTTGTTTTGTCAAAAGCTCCTTCGATATCTATAAAGGTACCGAGGCAGAGATCTTTGTTTTTTATTGCTTTCTCAGCGATGTCAACCACTTCGTGTAGGGCTGACTCCGTTGATTTTCCTGCAGTGTATGCATGTTGTTTTGAGTGTACGGGATTTTCTTCCAAAACGTTATCTCGTATGTATCTATCACATAGTCTTTCTTGTGTCTTAAGGATGAAAGATGAAAGACTAATAGGTCTGAATGATTTAGCATTTGTTCAAGTCCCACTCACGCAGTATATTTTTTACACCATTTTTTTATTTGATAGGGATATTAAATGATGGATAAATTCAACATACGCGGTTAATCACTTAATAGCTCAGTTGTTTAGGCTATAGAACATAGTCGTATTTAAACCAAGAACGCGAGTTCAAGTCCCAGCTCACGGAGTTATTTTTTCACCGTTTTATTTCATCTTTTAGTCCATCTGTTGCGAAAGCATATTACCAGATGGCGCCACTGGTTTCAGTATATACAATATTAATCTATGGTCAGTTATCAATGTCAGTGTCTCTGTCAGATTCGTCGTTTATGTATAATTGTATATCAAAACAAAAACAATTTTGTAAAATGTCTGTGTTTGTAAATTATTTTATATAAATATGCGTACATACTATCAATACCTATGTATAATTTTTTCATATTTATATTGTATATATAGATATTAGAAAGTTGATTAGTAGATGTGTTGTGATATTTATGTATTTATCTATAGGTTGGCGAAACCAGTACCTAAGTCATCAATCGACAATCGTGTCTTTCATAAAAACAGATAAGTTTATGAAAGTAAACAAAGGAAGAACAAAGTTAGATAACACTTCACTTAAAATAAAAAGAAGCTACCTACCTACCTCTAGTTTTAGATAAATTTGTGAAAATGAATATAAAACTTCTTGTGTGTTTTTGTGCCAGTATTACAGTTGCTTGTGCTAAAGAAAGTTTATATTTAGAACAAGTTATTATTTTAAGCAGACACAGTGTTCGGACTCCTTTATCTAAGTTTTTGAATGCAATATCTCCAAAACAATGGCCACAGTGGAAAGAAAAAAGTGGATATTTAACAGTGAAAGGCTATAAGCTGGAAGGATACATGGGAGAATATTTTTCAATGTGGTTTAAGAAAGAAGGTTTGATAACCAATTGCCCTACAGATGATGATTTCTTTGCATATGCAAATACGAAGCAACGGACAAAGGCATCTGCTCAAGCTTTTGTAGCAAAATCATTCCCTGGATGTAATGTTACTGTACATTATTCAAATACAACAATAGACCCTATTTTTAACCCAGTCATTCATAATAGCTCGGATTATTTCAAACATATTGTGATAGGACAAATGACAGAACGCCTTCAAAGTCTTTATTTAAATAGTTCTTTTGAATATATGGCCAATGTATTAGATTATAAACATTCTTCTTTTTGTATCAATGATAAACAATGTAATTTAAGTACAGATAGCAATAAAATCATTGATGTAGAACAAGGTTATAAGCCAAACTTGTCCGGGCCTTTGAAAATTGCAAATTCGGCTATTGATGCCTTTGTTATGGAATACTATGAAGGATTTGAACAAAAAAATGTAGCATGGGGGATACTAAATACGGACGAAAAATGGACTAAAATAATGAAACTGAGTAGAGGATATCATAATGTAATTTTTAATACAACTGTTGTTGCAAAAGACATAGCTATTCCGTTGATTAGGTTTATAGCAAATATATGTAAGAATGGACATCCAAAAATAAGTCTACTTATGGGGCATGATGCAAATATGTACACAGTACTTAAAACGTTGAAGTTTAAGCCGTACTTTTTGATAAAACAACATGAAATAACTCCAGTTGGAGGGAAAATTATGTTCGAAAAGTGGTATCATAAAGAAAGTAATAGGTATTTGCTAAGAATTTATTATGTTTATCAATCTACTGATCAGCTGAGAGATGTTGTAGAGTTAAGTTTACACAACCCTCCGCAGTTTCAGATTTTAGAGTTAGAAGATTGTTCGTATGTCAATGGATTTTGTCTATGGGATGATTTTGAAAAGATTTTGGAAAACATTTAAACTAATATTTATTGAAATGAAAACTTCTTTAGGCGGGAATTTTTTGTGCTGGGAAAAACCATTGATCTCGCGACACTGTTACCGTAACCGACACCACCTTTTGCTAGAGCGAAAGAGAGCTAGGGGACGCTTCAGCACCGGCCATGCTGAAGTGTTCCGTTGCTCTCTCTCGTTCTAGCAAATGATGCTTCTAAGCGACAGAAAAGGATAGCAGCATAGGAAAGTGCTGATCCGTGCTTACAGATGTGTGAGACGAAAGTCGTCCAGTAGTGACGCCTATTTCTATGTCAAACCAAGTGAGACTTTGCTTGAGAATGTTGCTTGACACTGAAAGGCGGATCTTGCGTGCTGCTTTTGGAGTACCCTCTTCGTTAAATAGCACTTTAAAATCAAATATTTTAGAAACAGATGCCTCAACTGAAAAATGGTGTTCACAAACTCATTATATTTTTGAAAGACCTATAAGTACAACCATATCTCCTACTCTCTTACTCCATCGATTAGTCGAGAAAAAATAAATGAAAAATAATTCCTGATTTATGAAAGGACCTACCCTAAAAAGAATTTCTTTTCAAGATTTGTTTTTACCACTTCGGCGTGTCAATAAGTATAATGCATAACCATGACACATTACAGCTTTCTAAGTAGTACTAATAGTTTTTAAATAACACCGCGGACAGACAGGCAGACAGACATGGCAAAACTATAAGGTTTCCTTGTTCACTACGGAACCCTAAAAAGTGAAAGAAACATAAGCTAAATTAAATACTCATAATTTCTCTCCTTCGAATAGTCTATATGTTATGACTTACTACTTACGTTATATTACATCTAAACGTAAAAAAATAGGCGAAGATATAGGCAAATGGCCTTGAAGTGTGAAATAAATTGTTAACTCGTAAATATGGTGATAATTTCCATATTTCTCTTCGTCATGCACTAGATAGCCCTTTAAATTATTTTATGACGCTGACTGCCGTTGAAACTATTATTGGTGATCCGCCTAGCTTTAAAACTTGCCGTGGCCACTTTTGGCGGAGGCAAGTTTTAAAGCTAGACGGACTAATGTAAACACTTTCAACGGTGGTTTATAAAATAATTTAAAGGGCTATCTAGTGCATGACGAAGAGCAATATGGAAATTATCTCCATATTTACGAGTTAACAATTTATTTCAATTGAGGGCGCCACTTCAAGGCCATTTGCCTATACCTTCACCTTAATTATAATAAATTAATACCTACTCGTTTATTTTTAATGTATTCTTTCTTCACAATATGTTATGTACTTATGTAATAAATTCTGATTATTGTAATAATATACATATTATACATACTAATTATATCTTTTTCTTCCCTACTTCAAACTTTAAAATTCTACTTAAACTGTGTAAAAATAGGTGGTACAATAAAAAAACATCAACAGTTTAGGTTTCAGGCATGCAATAGTAAAGGATAGAAAAAACTTATACAAAGTGGAAGGGACATATCCGTAATAAGATCACTAAAGTATAATAAAATTAAAATTAAAGTAAAAACACCAAAAAAAATTTCAACATTCCCATACAAATCGCCCGGGCGGCTGCACACTTTTGTATGAAAATGCCGTTACTTTTGTTTTTTGGCTGTTATTTTAATTTCATTATACTATAATGATCACAAATATTGATCTAGTATAGACCGTGGTTCGATTTATTACGGGTATGTCCCTTCCACGTTGTATAATTATACCAAAAAGATAACGTAACATATACCCATCGTCATACAAACTATTGGAAGGCACGTAAATTACCGTAAATAGCACACTTGCACAGCGGCGACACTCCCTGTATGTGAGAGTTTGAACGCCGCCGGTGACCTTGAGCCGGAGAACGTAACGCTAGGGTTGATACCGATCCGTAATAGAATATTGTACGGTGCGTGAGAGTCGCGAACAAGGTACCAGCCCTCGGCCAATGCAGTCGGCGATGGGGCCCCGCCCCTCTCAAGGCCCCCGCGCACATCCAGCCACCCACACAGAGCTGCAAGCGATTTTACGTGCACACAAACGTGTCGTTTCTTTTCGCGTAGTTTCACTTTTTGCAGCAAGTTCAGTCCGTGATACTGAACCACTTTCCATAAAAACAATTATCGAAAAACGAAAACAAAACTTCGCCCTCCTATACAAAATCCATTTGGTTGAGCGCCGATTTGTATGGAAAGTCTATTTTTTTTTTCGTTTTTCAATAATTGTTTTTATGGAAAGTGGTTCACTATCACGGACTGACCTCGCTCCAAAAAGGTTGCCGGTTAATTAAAAATAACCCTGTATATTCTTTGACACTTATAGACTAAATACAAATTAGTACCAACTGCTCACATAGATGGCAGCACACAAATTACTAGCAAACTTGCAAAAGTAGGTAATATAGTAAGTAAGTATTAATTAAGCAAGTATGTATTACAATTTTATTTTTGCTCCTACTTTGGTATCACTTGTTAGGGTGAATCCGAGAATTTCGTCGTGAATGGTAATGACGATGTAAAAATGGTAATGATTGCACGTCCTATGGTAATGATAACAGGTAATGGTGATGATATTAATAATCCTATTTTATTTTATCTACACCCATGCTATAAATCCTCTATAAAAGTTTCTGAAACAGTTAGCTTATTACCAACATTATAACAACTAGTGTCAAAGTAACCATAATATCCAAACGCGTGATATAATGTTGTACTAAATTTGATTATACAACGCAAACTCGATCCCTCTATCTTTATGAATTTAAAAAAAGAACCATAAGTGCCATTTTTGAAACGCGGATTCACGTAAACGAATAATTTTTCCTTACAAAAAAGCGTTCGATTAGTGACTCCGCGTTTGAAAAATGGCACCATTGTCTCGCACGCGCGTTTCACTACCACAGACTCGAAATTAAAAAAAAAATGTTATTTAAATTTAAGTCTTATCCTGCCATTTTTGTTCGTTAATAGCATTTAAAAAAATGATTAATTTGATGTTTACAAAAATGAGTGATACAAGCTTTGATAATACACCACCAGATATTTCTAATGCAGCAAAGGACATATCTAACCAATTATTACCAGAAAAGTTAAGAAAACAATATGAAAAGGCGTACAAAGATTTGATTAATTGGAAAATATCAAAGAGTAGTAAACCATTTTCTTAAGATGTGTTATATTATCAGTATATTTTCAAGAATTATCTGAAAAATTCAAATCTTCATCCCTATGGACCTTCTTTTAAATGCTCAAAAGTACGCTGAGTATTACATCACCACAACATCACAACGTGGATATATCAAAATATTCAAAATTAATTGCCATGCTAAAACGTAAAGCATAAGGCTATACAGGGAAGAAATCGAAAACGCTTCTACCTAATGAAATAATGTAAATAATTATTGCAATAAATAATTCTATTATTAAAAATTTAAAATAAATCTTTTACTTTTACATAGCTTGTTTGTTGTGTTTGTTTGTTTATAGCTTGATATACAGTAATGAAACTTACCATGAATTTACATACAGTTCTTACAACACTGTACCTACCCTATGGTTTCAGAACCTTTTATAGAGGATTCATATCATGGGTGTAGATTGTATGCAACTGTTAATAATTAGGTATTAAAACACATGTGACACTATTATCACACTCCCATTAGATTAGATAAACCCACATTCGTGTTTTAATACCCCTTATTATACCACAGTTACATAAATAACTATTACATCATTACCATTTGACTGTTATCATTACCATAGGACGTGCAATCATTACCATTTTTACATCGTCATTACCATTCACTCGGATGTACAACCTTTTGGTTGACCGTTTACAATTTGTGTAGTACCACAGATAGTACCTAGTAAGTTGCTGGTTATTTGTGAGCTGCCATCTATGTGAGCAGTTGGTACTAATATGCATTTAGCCTACAAGTTTGCTATTTACGTGCCTTCCAATAGTTTGTATCACGTTGGCATCCATTGGATGCATCCATACACACTTGGATTGGTTACACTAGTAGCATAATAGTATACTTTTTATTTTGCCCAGCAGTGGGACATGCATGGCTAAATTTTTTTTTTTTTTTAATTTAAATTAAATTTGATTTCATTTTTTAACCGACTTTAAAAAAAGGAAGAGGTTACCGATTCGACTGTTTTTTTTTAATTTTTTTTTATGTAGTTTTGTTTGTTGTGAACCAATTTTGATGATTCTCACTAATTAAAATGGACCAACATGGTAAAGGTAAAGGCTTCAAATAAAAAAAGGATCATCAAAATCGGTTCACAATTGGCGAAGATATCGCGTTACAAACATACATAAAATAAAATAAAAACATACAGTCGAATTGATAACCTCCTCCTTTTTTGAAGTGGGTTAAAAAGAGCTCTAAATGAAGTCGAGGCGGCTTTGTTGTTCGACAAATAATGCCGAACCGACAATACCGGCCCGCTTATTAGATCGAGAGCTGGCACGAATTTTTGGGTAGGTATTTGAGGCAAGTTGAAAACTTGTCACCAACGAGATCTATGTACTTACGTACTAGAGAAGACGCCACATACAACAGTTGTGTTCTGTTCATCATATGCTATCACTGTTAACCTCACATTAGTCACTCGCTAGCAATACGCGCATAAAACACTCCACAATTCATTATAGAAAACACTGTCAACTTAGTCAAAAATGCCTTGGTGTGTGTTGAGATACTGCACTAGTAATTCAAAGAACAAAGCAAAATATGAAGGAACAGACCCCTCTTTACCAGTGGGCACTTTGGGCAAGTGCCCAGGGCCCCGCGATCGATAGGGCCCCTCAGATCAAATACAAAGTCCCTAAATTCTGTCAGATCACCAAATTATAACCAATAGATATTTATTACCAAAAAACTTATATATTTCAAAAATTGAACCTAAATTACTGACTACAATACCAACTTACTAGCTTTTACATGCGCGAAGCTATTCTACTCTCGCCCAAAAATTAGGCTTTCCGACTTCAGTATGCTTAGATAGTTTAAATATATAATAGTATACTAAGAACATACACATTTTAAAGAAATCATCAGTAGTACACTCATCAGTGTGACTCGCTCCATTTAAATTAAGTGAACGAAGCGAAGCATGAGGCTCCAAGTTTGAATTAACCAATTAATTTAATTGAGAAATTACATAGATATTATAGTAAAAATTCAAACAAAATGTGTTTGACTTTATATTTAAGGAGATGGTGGAATGAAATCCCATACAAGTTCGGTCCTGGTTTGAATATAGATGTCCAAGAATAATTTATGCCACATTAGTTAGGTATATAAATGCTAATAATAGGTACATATTTTATTTATTTACTTTTTGGAATTTGTGATCTGATAGATATTTTTTTGAGAACTTCGGTTCACATTGAGGTTGTTTTACTATAAATGAAGACTTTTATATTATTACTTCCGCATATTTTATATAAAAACAATAATTTGTCAAATATCCATTCCCAACATAAACAGAGAAGGCTTTCGCAACATGACGATTCTTTTCGTACTAAACAAATAAGTGTGGTATGATGGAAAATACGTATTTTACGAAGTATTTTGGAGTAAAACTTCTCTAACATATTAAAAACTATTGATATTGTTAATAAAAATAATTACCTTACCACGTTTATCTACTTTCTTTGTCTATTCTAACAAAATAGTGTTCTGTCAAAGTCATAGGGGCCCCATTATCCTAATATGCCCAGGGCCTCCAATAGGTTAAAGACGGCCCTGTGAAGGAATAACTTTCCATCGGTAAGTAACTAGATTTCATTGATTGAAAATTAAACACGGATTGCAAAATTTCGGCTGCCATCAACGAGATCTATGTACTTACGTACTAGAGAAGACGCCACATACAACAGTAGTGTTCTATTCATCATAGGCTATCACTGTTCACCTCACATTAGTCACTCGCTAGCAATACGCGCATAATACACTCCACGATTCATTAAAGAAAACACTGTCAAATTAGTCAAAAATGCCTTGGTGTGTGTTGAGATACTGCACTAGTAATTTAAAGAATAAAGCAAAATATAAAGGAATAACTTTCCATCGGTAAGTAACTAGATTTCATTGATTGAAAATTAAATACGGACTGCCAAATTTCGGCTGCCATAATGTATGAAGTGAGTGAATGATCTGTCAACCGATGAATAATTCGTCATAGACTAACAAAACAGAAGTGAAATGTAGACATCATAAATATGCCTACATTTCACTTTCTTCATGGATGCATCGAAAAACTATTTGTTTGCTACTCAGTTATTAATGTTTGTAAAACGTTTAAAAATGTTTATATTTATAATTTTTATCTACATATGCTATAAATGCTTTACAAAAGTTTTCTAAAATCCTATAAATCCTTTATAAAATTAAGTCACATCTCGTAACGTCTCACTAGAACCTCCGAGGGCTCAAAAGTTTTGTATGTGGGGGCTGTACCCCTACATTCTGTTACAAAAACCTACAAAATTACTGAGCCCTTTGAGGTGCCCCGCGCAACTTGAAACTACTATCAGATTTTGGATCCAAGATGGCTGCTTACACATTTTTGATGTTTTATTATGTTTGTCCCTATAATTCTGTTTCCTCGTAACTACTACACGGCTAAATAGATTTTGATAAATTATATGTGGTTAGATTCATCTTAATCACTTTAGCACAGAATAAATACCAGTAGTAGTCATAGGCTATATTAAAATTTTTGGAAAGCATAATGGCGGATTTTTGGCGCCCAATTGCGCAGCATACGTGTATGATTATATAATACATTAAATACATAGATAGCTAACAAAGAAAAAAAAACTAATAGGTATACAAGTACAAGAAATCACTTTCTTCTAGTGCAAAACATTATGTAAAGAATTTAAGTAAGAATAATAAAAGGTTACCAATGAAACAGATATGTGCAGTTTAACTTTTACCTTTATAAATATGATAAGAAAAAAAACAAAGAAAAAACACATTAAGAATGCAGCCGCCTCCCCTTCCGTGAAGTACGTAAAAGCTAGTCGTGGGTCTACAATCTAAAAATCTATATAACCATACAACCATCCATACACCCATCCGTACATCCAGCCATACTTACCAACATTCGCGTTTGTTAAAATATATGTAGGATTTAATTTGAACCACGTACTCGTAGGTAGGTAAAAATATATTGACCTTTCTGTACTACTCTCGTGTTTAGTCTATGAGAATGAAGAATGAATGAATAATCGAATCTGGGACATGGCCGTGTAGGAAGACGACGAGTCTATAATGAATGTAATGAGTGAATGATCTGTCAACCGATGGAATGATTCGTCATAGACTAACAAAACAGAAGTGAAATGTAGACATCATAAATATGCCTACATTTCACTTTCTTCATGGAAGCATCGAAAAACTATTTGTTTGCTACTCAGTTACTTACTAATGTTTGTAAAACGTTTAAAAATGTTTAAGTTTTATAATTTTTATCTACATATGCTATAAATGCTTTGCAAAAGTTTCCTAAAATCCTATAAATCCTTTATAAAATTAAGTCATATCTCGTAACGTCTCACTAGGACCTCCGATCCGAGGGCTCAAAAATTTTGTATGTGGGGGCTGTACCCCTACAAGTGCCCCGCGCAACTTGAAACTGCTATCAGATTTTGGATCAAAGATGGCCGCTTACACATTTTTGATGTTTTATTATGTTTGTCCCTATAATTCTGTTTCCTCGTAACTGCTATGCGGCTAAATCGATTTTGATAAATTATTATATAACTATAAGCCGATTACAAATCTTCATATATGTAATCTAAATAAACATATGTAATTTAGACCCAATACTTACGTATATGATTATATAATACATTAAATACAGAGATAGCTAACAAAGAAAAAAAAACAAAAAGGTATACAAGTACAAGAAATCACTTTCTTCTAGTGCAAAACATTATGTTAAGAAATTAAGTAAGAATAATAAAAGGTTACCAAAGAAACAGATATGTGCAGTTTAACTTTTACCTTTATAAATATGATAGTCGTGAGTCTACAATCTAAAAATCTATACAACCATACAACCATCCATACACCCATCCGTACATCCAGCCATACTTATCAACATCCGCATTTATTAAAATATATGTAGGATTTAATTTGAACCACGTACTCGTAGGTATGTAAAAATATATTGACCTTTCTGTACTACTCTAGTGTTTAGTCTATATTACCAAAAAGGGACATGGCCGTGTTTGAAGATGCCGAGTCTATATATTCATGTCAATGCTTGTCACATACCTCTCCTATTATACACCAACACGGAACTGCAGACCTGGCTGGTGAGTAGCGGGGCTCGCAGGGAAAGGTCATGCCCATAACCACGCTTCAAACGTAGAATTGCTATCCTTCTACTATAACAATCACGTCTTTATCTCTAATGAGCAGACAGGGCATTTTGAATCTTACGGTTCTAAGCACACAGAACTACAACAACCAAATGTCACTAATGTCGCGTGATGGGTTGCTAGCCGCGTTCGCATTTTCGGCCATTCCCTCGATCGGCTTTCATGATCTGTGCGGGAAGGGAAGCAGCTACATTTTAATTATTTTTCCCAGATCAGCAAAAAATAATGAAAATTTTTTTCTTAGTTTTCGAATGTAAGGAAGACTAGCTGCCAAAACTATGGTTAGTAGATAGATACTCGTAATTACTTTATTTGTGTAACTGAGGCACACACATATATACATAAATAATAACAATATACGAAGACATTTGGCGTAGGTAATAATAACAATATACGTAGACATTTGGTGTAGGTACCGGCAGTGACACAAAAAGGCAATAACCTCAGCTATGCACTTGCTCAGGGAGCAAACGCTGATTTTCAGTTATCACCGTCAAGTAAGAGAACGCGAGCCTGTCGAATGAGCGATTAATAAAAAAATAATAAAAAGACTAGAAGAAATATAAGAATAAAGTGCAGACGTGTTGGAATTAAGAGCGTGAAAATTAAGGTGAATATAGAAGCAAATGGCCTTGAAGTGGCGCCCTCATTTGAAATAAATTGTTAACTCGTAAATATAGGTAGAGATAATTTCCATGTTGCTAATCGTCAGGCACTAGATAGCCCTTTAAATTATTTTATGAACCACCGTTGAAAGTACCTATTTACATTAGTCCGTTTAGCTTTAAAACTTGCCTCCGCCAAAAGCGGCCACGGCAAGTTTTAAAGCTAGACGGATCACCAATAATAGTTTCAACGGCAGTTCATAAAATAATTTAAAGGGCTATCTAGTGCCTGACGATTAGCAATATGGAAATTATCACCATATTTACGAGTTAACAATTTATTTCACACTTCAAGGCCATTTGCTTCTATATTCACCTTAAAAATTGAACATAATTAACATTAGGTAAAGTAAGAAGTAGAGAAAGTGATGATTACGATTTGCGATCCATGGTAGTCCGTCGCCTAAGCGACCAATCTCTATTTTTCCAAGAATCATAACCTTAACCAGGCCTGTGTCACTCCCCGTTTAGGTATCGAAAAAGTACCTACATTATTACTATGCGCGCAGGCGGCCCCTCCTAGTGGTAAATTCAGTTATACGAATCGTTTGTCCAGAGTAATAAGAATGAAATTGGCTTGCAATGGATGTCTAGGTATCTATGCGAAAAGGTGCTGAGTTCTGACGTGAGTTAAATTAAGCCATATCGCTAGCCACTTGAGTAGATATTTCTTTGAATTTCTTTGCTGAGTGAGACTTCTGTACGTTAGTATTATTTATTCTGTGCCTTAACTAAACCTAACAATACCTAACCTTAAAAATAGGTACTTAACCTATAATTATAGAAAAGAAAACAGCCATTTTATTCACAATAGGTACTTTATTGTTGTGTTAGGTAGGTAGTTTAATACAGTATTAGATTAAGATAAGAATATGGAAAATACCTATACATTAAAGTTTAATCATGTTTTATATAGTTATGTAGAAATCACAGACCATGGATCAAGATAGACACAGCCTCTGTATGGATTTGCGTGTCGATCTGACGTCAAATTGTCTTCATTCAGGATTGACAATTTTAGTCCGTGTATGTCAATTCATTAGATCGGACATTGAGGTATTTTACATTAGAGAGCTCACTCTCTACTGTAAAATACCTAAATCTGCCGTTTTGAGCCGTAGAAACTCGTCGAAAAACGGAGGAAGTAATAAAAAAGGTTCCTTCCGTTTGTAAGTGAATTGTACCTACATATTGAAAATTGGCACGCCAGGTTTACATACAAATTGAAGGACTTTCTTTATCTAGTAGGTAGTTTATTATATATATGTATGTAAGTACATAGTATCGAAGAAGTTTATTTAAAGAAAGAAAGATAAAATAATTTACATATTTACAGATATAGAAAAGTTAAATACCTACCTCACAGTACCTACTACAAATTTAATCTAGTAGTATATTACAGATCAATGGGTAGGTTAGGTACAATGTTATATTGCGTAGGTACCTAGTTTAAAAATATAACAATAGTTTGTAATATGGTGTGACGTGACGTCACAGGTGACGTATAAGTTCTTGAAGATAAGTCTGTAATTACCCGAGTTAGTCAAAACTTGAAAGAAAATACAACTTGGAAGGGACATACCTACCCTACCCGTAATAAATCAAACCACGGTCTATACTGGACCATTATAGTATAATAAAATTAAAATAACAGCCACAAAACTAAAATAATTATCGGCATTTCCATACAAAAGTGTGCGGCCGCCCGGGCATGTATGGGAATGTCGATTTTTTTTTGTTTTTTGACTGTTATTTAATTTCATTATACTTCAGTGATCTAGTATAGCCCGTGGTTCGATTTATTACGGGTATGTCCCTTCCGCTATGTATAGTGTCATTAATTTCTGACCATCAAAATTTAAAACTTCTACACTTGATGCTTATTTTTTTTAAGTTCACATTTTGACTGTATAAAACCAGTTAAAATCAGAGACAATGGAGTACATTTTTAGGTTCCGATATCCAAGTCCAATTTGGGTCTATGTTAAAAGAACATGGTAGTACAGTATAGAAATAATTTTACCTTCAATTAAGAATAATTTATACAAAAAATACTTTCCTGCGCTCTAAATAGCTGAATACGTAAAGCTACACGACGCTGGTGAACCTCCCAACCCAGCCAGTACCCCCATTGTTCCTGGAAGTCACAAAGATTATCTTCACGTAGTTGTCCTCGCTGGTGAAGACAGCGGGGGCTTCTTCGCAGTAGCTGGACAGCACCGCGCCGGCCCTGTCCACCAGCTGCACGTAATTGTGCTCACAGTCCCTCCCCAGATCAAATATCTCGAAGTACAAAGACACTCTCGTGTGATGAGGCGTCTCCAACTCCCACTCGCAACTCTTAGCCTTACGGTACACCACAGGATACAGAGGACTCGTCACCGTGCCTTCTGTACCGTAAAAGTATCCTCCACACCCTCGTCCTTTATCAGTCGCTATGTAAGTCAAATCATAAGTGACATGATTGTCACTTTTAGTTAAATGGTTGTGTAGCAAAACATATCTACCAGTAGAAAAGACCGGGTCATTGGAGTCATAAGAGTCTGCATTTAAAGTTTTTATTTTCCTTGATGATGTTGTGTTCCCATCATATATATCTAAGAACGTATTGGGGGGAATAAATGATGCATCTAATGTATTGAAATATATAGATACGGTGGAATTTTCATTGGTAGTAATTAGAGTGTAACAATCTGTTATGTTCCCGCTGTAATCCGTTGCGGTGACTATTTTACCATAAGGCTCTGTATAATTCCTTCCACAAAAACCTACCGTCGACACTTCTAAATCCATTCCTTTATAAGATTCAGTTACGTCTTCTGCAGAAGTTATGATATTAATAGAAAATGATCCCCTCAAATAGAAATCAATAGATTTCTTAGCACCACATATCACGTATTGATCGGGTGTCGTTACGTTACTGAATACGTCATAATATATAAAAGCCGATGATGAGAATGATGAACTGCTGTCATATTTTATATAATCTTTGCCAAGTGACGAAGTTCGCGTGTATGTGTCGCTGGATATTAAAAGTTTATCTTTGTCACAAACTGCGCCAGCCGTTCCTGGTCGAAGGTTTATGTTGTTTACGTGAATACGAATGAGTCCGTTCGAGTACTCGCTAAAATAATAAGCACAGTGGATACCACGACCAATAGTGCCGGTATCATAACCCGGAGATTTTACTCGCAGTTTGTTTTCAGACAAATTGAATGAGGTCTGACCACAAGAAGACTCCTGAACGATCAAGTTTGCTGTAAAGCCTGAGCTTGTGATCTCACCGTCTGTTGATAACCATAAACCCATTTTGTTTCCAGACGTAATCAATTCTGGTGGTAAATTATGACCACAATATGTACCAATGACCAAACTGTCCGGATTTATTCCGTCCTTGATTTGCAAGAAATCACAGTCACATTGGCTGAAGCCTAAAGCGGTTTGGTTGACATCACGGCACGGAGCTACGTGAAATGACGAGAATGACATCTTGATGATGTGGTTGACCGGAGCCACAATGTTCCATTGGCAGTCAAGGAAGTTTTCGTACGCGTATTGGGAATTTATTAATGGTGAAGTCAAGGTATAAGAGGATCTTATATTTAAAGTTCTTCCGCACCCAGCTGATTCTGAATATGTGAAACGAACATGTATTTCGAAGCCTCTGTGTTCCAAATATGAGTCGGTGACAAATTCAAGAATCATTGTGTTTTCTGTGCTTTTTATAATAGTTGACGGTTTTATTTCACTACAAAGAAGAGCCAGACGTTTCTCTTCATCGATTGAAGTACCGTCGTATATAGCCAAATAATCTGCATTGCATTGGTATGACGACTCCAAAGTAAAGTAAGCAAATTCTAGCACTACGGTTTTATTGTTTGGGGCCTCAATAACCCACGTACAGTTCATATTACTATCGTAGTTTTCAAGTGGTCCCGAGGACAGCACAGTGGGCTCTGTAACTTGTCCTCCACAAGAGTAAAGTGAATATGCCATCTTAAAACCTCTCTTTTGAATATTACTATCGGAATTAAAGGTTACTTCAACTTCATCCGTCATGTAATTGATCTTCGGAATTTCTGATCCGCAATAGGTTTCGTACGTATACACTGAAGATATTGTTAAATTATCATTTTCGCACGAGCCTGGATAACCCTCTAAATCAAAAACTAAGAATTTCAACAAAATTTTTTTTCGTGGAGCCGATATTTTGTAGGCACAAGATTTCAATGGTCGATAGAAGGGATATCCAGGGCTATATATGTACTGCTCAGCCGCAGTAGCTTTAAACGTCCCTCCACATATCGTCATCCATCTAGCTTTAAATCCATCTAAATTGACTTTGTTATCAGTTCGCAGCACTACTTTGAGCCGATCGTTGGTAGAGTTGAACACTGGTGGCAGATCACGGCCACACAGTCTGGCGACCTCAAAGTAGTCACCGTCTTTCCAATCGTAGATAATAACTGAGTCTTTGGAGCAATTTGCTGCTTTCTCGATTACGAATCGATTGATAAATTCAAGAGAAACTCGGAATCCGAGGTCCGCGGATATAATTTCCCACGTGCACTCTATATTGCTGGAGTAACCTTTAGGGTAATTTGGCGACGAAAAAGTTGTCGGATACCTGTATATTCCGCCACATTCCTGTGTCAAAGTGCTGGCAGAAACTGTAATATTACTCGTATTGGGTGTCTTTGAATGATATTCTACGATGACACTGTATGGAACTACGAGAGGCTTATCTTGCATTTTATCTATACAATAGTCACCAATGATATAGTTTCCATATGGTGAATCATAGCCATACCGACCTATTTTTATGAATTCGTCAGCACAGCTCAATCGAAAAGATCCCACTAATTTTATTTCCATTTTAGTTGAAGATTTAAGCTCCCAGGCGCATTCTAAAGTATCATTATACGAATGAGGTATGTTTATTACATTGACAGGCATTTCTCCAACTTGCTTGGTCCCTCCACATGGCTGCAGTTTCCATTGTAAATAAAAGTCAAGGTATGCGTTATTGTCTTTTTGCGCTATAAATACTAGAGCCTGCTTTGGATATCTAAACGAAAATTGTGAATTACAAATCATTATTAGCTGCTTATAATGTGGTGCTGTGAGCAATTTTATTATTACTTTTGGGTCAAAATACAGGCAACGGCGTCTGGTGGAAAGTGCTGATGAATTTACGTTACCTGTGAGAAATACTGTGTTATATTGATCTGTAGAGTCAATCTGGTCAGATTCTGCGTTGTAAGTCCAAGTGCAATAGTAGCTATCATCGTAATTTCTTGACCTTAGATACCCGCTGTTTCCGGTTAGAGAGCCTCCACATACAGCTGGTTCATCAGAGCTAAATCTAGCTTTAAACCGAAACGGCCCATTACCTATTTTCCGCACATTAATTGCCATTTCGTTGCTAGTAGATTTGAATGTAGTATTATCAATCGTTATATCGAAATTATTTGTGAAATATATATTGTGTCTAAAATCACCATCTGTTATGATAATACTATGTTTTCCAGAATCAAGGATTTTTAGGGATATTCTTCTAGTCTGGTCAGGAACACGAATTGTCCAGGCACAAAAGTTCAAAAATGAATCTCGTGGATACCTAGGTGTAATAAGGTAGCCCTCAGATGAAGTAAGCATTCCACTACAAGAAGACATAGAAGACTTAAATGTCAGTCGAAAACCATGGTGGATATCGGGACTGGCGTAGGAGCTAGGCTGTCCTATATGAAGTTTTACAGATACATTATTTAATGAAGTCTGGATTTCGGTCTCGTCGAGATATGACTGTGTACAGTACGTCTTCAACACCTCATCTACGTTGCTACGCGGCTCAAATTCTTCGATTGTAACTTTTGTGCCACATTCTACTTCTGACTCCGGCAAGTTCATATCTTGCGGTGTTATTGTTAAAATACGTCCTTCACGGCCTATGATGCGCCATTCGCAAACGGTTCCCGGAGGTAAATGCCAATCGTTGGGATATCCAGGCGACGTCAGTTCTCCTTGAGAAGCACTTATAGTGCCACCACACACGTCGATGGAAACGTTTGCTACGAATCCATTATTGGGCTCTGAAATTTGTGTAACATATTTTAACAAAAGATGATTTCCGGTGGTTTTTATCGTTCCGGGATTTGAACCGCAATAACGTCCTTTAGTTGGTGATAGGATTGTCGCACCATCATGAACTTCTAAAAATTCTGACTCACAATCATTATCTTTACGGAGATCAAATCTTCCTATAAAATCCACTCTCAAAATTTCACTTACAGGTCCAGTAAAAAGCCATTTACATTCAGCATAGGGATCTGGAACATTTGGATAATTTGGTGAAGTTATGATTTCCCAAGGGTGGTTCGCATCTAATTTAGACGTGACTCCACACTCGACTTGTACTTCTTCATAGTGCAATTTAAATGTATACTCAAATGGTCTATCACTTGAGATATAGCTTACGACTAAGTTATTACTTGACGTCTCCACAGAATTTCTATTCTCGTGTGAAAAACCACAGTATTTACCGTCTGACAGTCTGGGTGAGTCCAGAGACTCGCCGTTGCGCAGAATGACATAGGTTTTGCAGTCATCTTCTTTGTTTGTGATATTAAAATACGTAAATTCTACTTTTATGCGTCGGCCTGGTCGTACGTTTACTTTCCAATCGCATCTGTAGGGTGATCTTTGTCGAAATAATCTTGCATTATCAAAATCACGTGCATTTGTCTCGATGAATCCGGATGGATCAGTTAACAAACCACCACATTGTGACTTAACTTGAGCAAGAAAACCCCTTCTTGTGTATGAGTAATCACTTGTAAAAGTAATTTTGAGGAAAGAAGAGCCATTAAACAGCTTTTGCGTGTCTGATTTTAGACATACCTTTTCTTTGATGGGTTTCCACTGCATCGTGACGTCTGATGTAAATATGGATACATAATCTCCGTTAGTACAAGGTTCACGTTCTTCAACATTAAAATCAATAAATTGTAATACCAAATGTCGTCCTGCCGTCGCTTTATATACCCACTCGCAATTTAAATCATCGTTGTAATTATTAGGGTATTTGGGCGAGCTGAAGTGGGCTGACCTCCCAGGTTCTATGGTTATAGTACTATTATTGCCACAGTTCGGTTTATCTGCAATCAGTTCTAGATCGCTATCGCCTTGGGACCATCGAAGATGGAAAAAGGCACCTATATTTGCGTCATTTAAAGTCAGTTTGATGTAAGCGGCGTTAGAAGTAGTACGAATCATGTCTGCTTTACCATGCAATGCTCCGCAGAGCATTTTCAAAAGAGGTGCTTCGTCATCATGTCCATCGTAGATGCTTAAGTTATCGTCGCAAGTTTCACTATGTGTGTGTATTTGTAATTTATCGACCTCAATAGTAATAACTTGGTTTCCACTCGTTATGCGCCACCAAAACTCACCTGAACCGTCGAACGGGCGCGGGTATAGTGGAGACGCGATCTCACCATTATCCAAGTCAGTAATATCATTACCGTGCAAGAACTCGTAGTGCAACAAGAATCCGCGACCTGGGCTCTTGGTGTTGCTACGAAATTTGATGTAAAGTTCAGAAGCGGCCGTTGTATTAATAGGCAGCTCACTGCCACAGTAAAGACCAATTATCCTACCAGCTCCGTCGTGTTCGCGGACTTCTAGATAGTCTTCATTACATTCTTCAGAGTACGCGATATCCAACATGTCGATGTTCAGGGACACTCTGTTTCCTGGGGAAGTTTTCAGTCTCCACTCGCAGTCAACGTTATTGGGGTATGCGGCTGGGTAGTTCGGGGAAGCAATGACTCCGCTTTCAGAAGTAAACGATCCTCCACACGAAGTGTCTACAGTCGAGTAGTGGGCTGAGAAAACTCCAGTGATTCTGTCGCCGTGAGTGCCGAGATGTACAGTGAGCGCACTGCCACGACTGACGATGGTCGCCGGCACCGTGTGCCCGCAATACTCATCAATTAAGGGCGCATTCTCATCATCTCCGTCGAGAACCCTGAGGTAAGAGTTGGGGCACGTTTGGTTCGTTCTACGAACATTAGCAATAGGCAATGATAAATGCGTTATTGTCAAAGAAACTTTTTGTTCCAATGTTGGCGCCAGAATGGTCCAAACGCAACTTGAATTTGAATCACTTCTAAAATTGTCATTTGATATTATTCCGTTCTCTGAGTTTTCTGTCGTCGCTATTAAACCACCGCAAATCATGCTAAAGTTGGCTTTAAATCCTTTGGCCGTTGAAGCTTTATCGGTGACAAATTGCACAATTAGTTTATTGCTCTTAGAAACATAAATTTTAGGGAATGAAGAACAAATTCTAAGTGTATAGTTAGTTTTCATGAAATTATCATCATACAGTTTTATACAGTCATTGCAGTCATCATTGAGGTTGTTCAAATCAACATCCGTGAATTCGATAGCTACTCGATGATTTCTAGGTACAGATATTGTCCAAGCACAGTCCAAATTATTATCATAATTTCTCGGATAATTTTTTGACGTTATAACACCAGATTGAGCAGTCATAAAGCCACCACAAGACTGATAAATATAATTAAATGTTGCAGAAAAATGCAAATCTTTAAGTGATGAGTTCTTAATCAGTCTTATTAATAAGAAGTTCGATGTTGACTGTACTGTCACAGAGTTGCGACAAAATTTGGTGAGAAGTGGAAACTGCACCGTTGGTCCGTTGTAAATTTCAATGGCATCAGTAGTACAGTTGTTCGTTTCCAGCATGTACACTTTCTGGAAGGATAGGAGTATGGCCGTATCTAAATCAGTTTCTATTAACCATTCGCACTCCATCTGATCGCTGGATGACAGAGTTTTGTTTAGCAAACCGTTTCTCTTTTTTATATGGGCACGGCAACCATAACTCACCCACTCTAATCTAAAGCCTGAGTTAGATTGTATACTTCTGGCTGAATATGATTGTGCAATAAATTTAATTTGTAATGAATTGCCCTTTGTAGTAACAGGCTTTGGCCTGTCGAAGCCACAATGGCGAGCTGAGTGGTCAACGAGAGCGGATTCATTTATCAACAGGTAATCTTTGGAACAAGTATTATTTACCAGTTGTAGCCTCCACATTGGAGAATCGTGGAAACTACTGTGATAATTATGATTTCTTGTATAAGTCCACATTGGGTCGCGCCTAATATTAAAGTCAGTGAATGAAGCGTTGATTTTGTTACCTTTAGGCACATTTATCGTCCATGAACAGTTCACGTTTTCAGGGTAGTTGCCTGGGTAGTTCAGGCTTTCGATGACGCCGTAAGTTCCTGTTACGTTATTGATACAGATAGCTTTGTAGGTGAGCAGGAATCCTTTGTCGGTGAGTAGGAAATCAGACTTGAATTTTACAAACGCGTAGTTGCTTGTCGTTTCTATAACCTTATTTTGAGACCACCTGCAAAACCTCCCTAAGCGTGATGACGCAGGGTCTTTTCCATCGTATATTTCAACAAAATCATCACAAAGATGTCTCTCCAACTGTAAATCTAAAAATGTAAGTGAGATCCGTGACCCAGGATTTGTAATAATCTTGTAGAAGCATTCAGAACTCTCATGATAACTTTCCGGATAGTTAGGTGATGATATAGAGCCTTCATAGCCCGTGAGTGTCCCCCCGCATCCTGTGACTGTGCTATCCCATTTTATCTTAAAACCTCTGCCACCTAACATAAAATCAGAATGAAAATGTATATACAAGTTGTTTGATATTGAGGTGATAGATTTCCAATTAAATTCACCGCAATACTCGCCGATCTCTGGAGAAGTTGCTGCCGGGCCATTTCTTACTCGAAGAAAATCATCACAGCTTCGAGTTACATAATTTGCATCTTCTAAATCAAATTGTGAAATGTTAAGTTTTATTTGTTGCCCCTTTGCGGCTCTGATTACCCAAATACAGTCAAGGTTCTTGTCATATCTGCCGGGCCAACCTGGAGAATATATAACGCCATGATTCTGAATGTAGTCAGCTCTACAGTTACCTTTTGCGTCTACCATGGTATACGTCACTGAAAACCCATCGTATTTCAATGAATTATCTGACTCAAACTTTAACATGAGATAATTATTTGTTATTGTTAATGTTGGAGGCAGCCTATCGCCGCAATATTTGGCAAGTGTACTATAATTATTATCGTCATCTATAATTATAAGTGCCAAATAATCTGCGGTGCACGACGCCGTCTTTTCAATAGAAAATCTGTTCCAAGTCAGCTCAATATGCTTTCCTTCAGGCGCTATGATCATCCAAGTACAAGTTTGACTATTTTCATATTTACCATCTCTTGAGGGGTGACTAATGGTTTGTCTTGTGTCTTTGTATATACCTCCACATTTAATGTCAATGGTCGTAAAGTTGGCGTAAAATCCAGAGCCAGATTGGCTCATATCCGAATTAAATCTTACGTACATCATGTTATATGAAGAAGTGCGTGTAGGTGGAATTCTGCCGCCGCAATATTTCCCAAGAAGTGTGAAATTTCCATTCCAGCCGTCTCTTATTTCTACATTGTCGAACCTACAATAAGCGTCACCCTCGATGTCGAAGTCTTGAAAGGCCAGTTGTAGGGCCTTGCCGGGAGATGTCTCCATAACATACTCGCACACTCTGTTGTCAGGGTAAGTAAAAGGATACCCTGGGGACTTGATCACGCCGCTGTTTCCGCGCACGAAGTACTTACATATTATTTTATAAGATATTTTAAAGCCTGTTTTTTGAACACCACGATCAGTTTTAAATACCATAAATATGTTATTCGATGATGAATTGAGCTGTATTTGTCTATCTAATTTTCCGCAATAAGTTCCTATTATAGGAGATTCCACAGAAGAGCCATCATAAATTTTTAAATAGTCATTTCTACAGTTACGTGAACGTTCCAAATGAAATAATTTAAAGTCTAACTGGATCTGCGTGTCCGGACCTGTCCTGATTTTATATTCACACAACAAATTACTCAAGTAAGATCCATCGTAGGATGGCGATGAGACCTCCCCTCTGTCCCCGCTGAAGAAGCCCCCGCAGCCCGGCACGCCTTCTACCGGGGCGTAAGTTATCTGGAAACCTTTGCCGTTACCGTGAGCGTCAGAATGAAAATGTATCATAATCTCCGGACCAGTTGATAGCAGGGGAGCAGGCTGGGTTGAGCTACAATATTTTTCGAGAAGTTGGTCTGTTACTTGTTGACCATCGTAAATTGCTAGATAATCGAAACTACAGTTGTCATGCGTCTCTAAGTCTAGTTGGAAGAAGTGCAATTGTATTCTTTTACCGAGCGTAGTTGACAGATGCCAGTAGCAGTCTCTATTAGGAGGATACTTACCGGGCGAGCCTGGGGAGCTGATGGAGCCGTGTGCTGTCGCGTTCACCTCGCCGCCGCAGACGGGTGCCACGCTGTTCCAATGCAGCGCAAAGCCACTGTTACTGCCACCGCTGTTCGACAGGAACCACAGATACAAGTTATGCTGATTTGATAGAATATGACCTCCATTTGGTGCTTCATTGCCACAAAATCTTCCTATCAAGGGGTCGGCTGTGCTGCGGCCGTCGTGTAGTTGTAAGAAATTAAATGTGCAATCGGGAGAGCGCTCCAAGTTGAATCGACTGAATGTTACGTTGATGACTTTCTCTGGAGAGGTTCGGATGATCCAGGCACACTTAGAATTACGTGCAAAAGTGGTATTAGTCGACGGGTACATAAGACTACCTTCTTCAGCGCGCAGTATACTACCACAATGAGAGCGTTCCTGGCAGAGTGTTCCCGTGTATTGCGCAGTACATTCACATCTGAATCCCTCCGCAGCAGTGTCGTCGGGTCGACAAACGCCTCCATTCTTGCACGGATTAGCCGCACAGCTCTCCGCTTTTACATCGCAATGAGCACCGGTGAATCCTCTAAAGCAAAAGCACGTGTAACCATTACGGAGCATATGGCATCGTCCGTGAGGCCCACACGGATCAGTTTCGCAACTTCTCGTGCTGTTATCTGTTGCGATGTAACACCCGTGAAGACCAACTCCATCGCCGTCCATACCTAAGGGGCATTCACATTGAACTCCTCCTGCAAGCCCTGGATTTTCAACGCATCGGGCCGATGTGTGACATCCTCCGTGATCGATGCTGCAGGAGCCCCTCCAGGAACACGTGACACCATCGCCTATGTACCCTGGCGGGCAAGCACCACATATACGAGATCCGATGGTATTGTGACATGACACCATTGAGCTACAGCCGCCGTTCGAAGTGGCGCATTCATCTATATCGTAGCAGACATATCCATCGCCTTGAAACCCTTGAGGACATTGGCCGCATCTGAAGGATCCAGGAAGATTGATGCATTCTACCTTCGGGTTTGTGGAGCATCGCGGGCCTAAGCTGGTGTCGCATTCGTTCACATCAGTTAAACAAGCTGCGCTGCCATTTGTAGTCCACCCTTGGTCGCAGATGCACTTGATGCCCTCTCCGGAAGTAACGGGCACACATGTGCCATGTCCACACATTTCGAAATTTCCAGCGGAGCAGTCCATCTTCCTCCTAGTACAGTGCGTTCCAAACCATCCCGTTTTGCATTGACATTCGTAAGTACCTGGTTTGTTGATGCAGTCCGCCCCATTCTGACATCCCAAATCTGTGCCAGCGAAATTTCGACATTCATTGACGTCAATCTCGCAGTTTCTTCCTTCCCAATTTGACGGACAGAGGCAGTGGAAGTCGCCGACTATGTTCAAGCAGGTGCCTCCATTTTGGCAGGTGTGTAGCTGGCATTTATCTCCCGTCCCGTCTATTTGGCGTTGCAAGCGGTTAATCCTCGAGGATAGTCTGCTAATTCTCAACGACAGAGCTGAAATATTCCGCACGAAGTCGTTATTCGGTACCAAATTGCGACTTTCCAGTGCTTGTAGTCTTCGCAACACGTCGTTTGAAGTATAAGGAAGCGTATCCACATCGAAGCTTAATGACTGAGCTGGTCCGTTTGTTCTAGAAGTCACGTTGATCAGATTGACGTCGCCGAGGAAGATGGCAGAGTGCGGTCCGTTGGTGCGTAAGTAGATGTTCTTGCCTCTCGCCGGCTCGAGGTAGAGGTTCCCACCAGAAGCCCTGATCTTGGCTCGGTCATCGTAGTTGCAGTAGACGTGTAACACCCACACGGTTAGAAATGTTGAAGTCAAAAGTATTTTGGACATTGTCCATGTGCTGCTTGATTGGCTCCTATAGGTGAACTGATGTGGTTAGAGCTATTGTATGATACCGTATCTCTGGGGGCGTCAAGGCTACGCCCCTTGAGTCTGGTAGGATATCTTGTTACAGTAACATAGTAACATCTGTTTTGTTCAGTCACGTCGACGGGTTTTTAATCGTTTGTTATCATATCATTTGATGGCCGACCGACACAAACATTAAAACAAATGATTTTCAAAAGCTTTTTAACCTAATTTAAAAAAGAGATGGTTCTTAATTCGTTTCTCAATGTTGTTACTTACTGGAATTGTAAAATAAATTTGATTTATATAGGTTTGGGTAGGACATCGTATGTAAATGTAACCAATTGTTTTTAGCTCCTGCACTGGACGTTATACGGCTTACGCTGTTAGGAGAATAAGACAATTGGCAGATGTAGCAACTGCTAGACAAGTGTACTTTAGTTACTTTCACAGTCTAATGTCTTACGGGATACTTCTATGGGGGAGTGCAGCCGACATTCAGACTATTTTTCTTTTACAAAAAAGAGCAATTCGTGCCATTTACGGTTTAGGATCGAGAGACTCACTGAGAGAATTATTCAAGGAAATAGGTATACTTACTTTAGCATCACAATTCAATTGAAAATATAATGTATGTAAGGAAAAATATTTCCATGTTCAATAAAGTAAGTGATTTTACAGATAGAAATTTACGTAATAAGAATGACTTAGTTTAGACATATTACAGGCTGAATACAGTCAGTAAGTATTTTATGGGGAAGTGTATACTTTTTTATAATAAATTGCCAGACACGATTCTTGATATGCCAGACAGAAAATTCAAAGCTTATGTAAAGAAAGTACTTTGTGAGAAGGCTTATTATAGGACCGATGACTATCTTAAAGACAAAAAGGTCTGGCTTGAGCTTGGCGCGGGTCCCTCTTAAAGGTTTGTATACTTAGACATGTCATAATTTAGGTACATTGGTACATACAAAATTTACAAATTGACATTATTTTAAATTTCGTAATTCTTATAATTCAATTTAATTATGACATAATAAACAATGTTATCTCTGTCCATCTATATAACTAATTTTAAGTTTTTAGTTTGTTAGTTGACGTCTTTGGAGAAAACGTGCAGTGCAGTTTGATGCCGCTTCTTCTGCACTTGCGCCTGGGAAGCGGCGTAAACTTAGCTTTGAGTAACGATTTGACGTCAACATTTGTGCAAAACAAAACAAAGTGACTATTATTAAGAGATATTATAAATATCCTATGATAATAAAGATATTTTGAATTGAAATTGAATTGAATTGCAATGATGATGATTTTTGGATCTTGGGTAATTTTTGAAGGCGGTTTTTTTAATTAAAGTCAGCGCTGAAGTTCATACCACAGTACGAAGCTGAGCTAGCCGCCTTTTCGGCATTCATTAGGTATAATTTTATTTAATACGTAGGAGGTAATTAATAGGTAGGAATAAGCAGAATATTACTTACAAACATAGACATGTATGTAAGTAATATTCTGCGTATTCTTTGCCGAATAAAGATTTTCTTTCTTTCTATCTATTTAATGAATAACATTGTATGCAAGTAGTTACGTCAATTTGTATAGAAAACACGCCTAGTCCAACCCACTAAAAACGCGGCAGATTCCGTAAAATCGCGGCAGATCCCGCGCACCGCGGCGGGGCGCGTTGCTGACGGATAGACAGAGCCTTAGCGTGACGGTGCTAAGCTAACTAAGATCCGAACTAACAAAAAAAAACAACGGGTTGCACTTCGGGAGTGCCGGCAGAAGTGAAAACTGCATTTTTGATATTTTGGAAACCATCAGTATAAAAGTACTATCATTTATGTGGTAGAATACAATATTTATTTATTGCGCTATCGTACACAAACATGACAATTTATATTACATTAAAAAGTTTATCTTTCAGCTAAACGAAACAGCAGGCGCAGGCATACATTTTCGGCGCGCCGTAGAAAGAGAGGGGAATACTTCCTCTCCTACGCCGCGCCGGCTGTCTACTCTCCATCCGTCTTACGAATTTTCGATCAGGTCACGTGTCCTGACGCGAGTTTAACATTTTTTACCCATTACAAAAAAAAGTGCACAACGCCGCTAAAGAAGTTTTCACTTCAAAAATTAAAACATGTCTTAGGTAACTAATTAGAGCATCATATACAAATTAAAAATTAACAACCTAGTATTCCTGTCCGACTATACCTCGTGAGTAAACCGTCGGTAGGTTCATAAAAGGTAACAAATTTTAATCTTGGTGCTAAGTCAATAAAAACGCAATGTATACTACTTACATAAAATGAGCTTTACTATTTTAGGGTTCAGTACATTTAAAAGGTAAAAACGGAACCCTTATAGGATCACTTACTTGTCTACTGAACCGATTGAGTTGAAATTTAGTACGCATAATGTAACTCAGTCACAGCATGAGTACCAATGGACGTTTGACGTAGGTACTAAAAATAAATAATTTTTTGAGATCTGGTGTAGGGTTACCATAATGAAATATAACTGGGTGTCTATTAGAATACAGATTTTTTCGACATCGAATTTAATTTCCCAGAAAACTATTCCACGATTTTTATTGTTATAGGTTTGCCCTAACCTAGTAAAATGGATAGAACGTTTCTAGCGTCGAACGTTTCTAGGATCGAACGTTTCAACGTGTGTTGGTCGCAGTTCTAACCTAACCTAACCTAGTAAAATGGATAGAACACTCGCTCGCCACATTGTCACTTCGTAGGCATTCTAAATTGTATATAATTTCTTTATTATTATTTTTTTTTATGTTATAGGGCGGCAAACGAACAAGCGGGTCACCTGATGGTAAGTGATCACCACTGTCCATGGACAACATTTAGATAGAATTGTTCAACAACTTCTCTAGCCACATGGATGAATACAAGTCTTTCATTCCATTCCGCGTATTAGGGTCCGCTGTTTTACAAAACCGAGCTGTAAAGCCAAACAGCTAGAGGTTTCGTGAATTAGCAGATTATACCATTCAACTGCGACATATATATTCTTTGGTCTAGCCGTGGTCTAGACAATTAGACATGCCGCCAGCAACTGAGACGGTGTTGGCGCTTTCTTTGAATTTGCTCGATTTTAGGGAAATAATGTAAATTTCTGATGTTTTGGAAATTAGATAACTTTTAATTTTTGTTCCTATTTTAGTTTTCTTATTTTTTTCGAACTTGTCATTTAGGTAGGTACTTATACGCCCTTTTCTGGTCGGGCGGGGTTTTCTTTACTTATTGTATAATGTGAAATATCAAATGAAACAGATTTTTATTGTAATTTTAAATAAGTTTTTTTTTTGAGTCAGTATTTTTGAAGTTATATGAATATAACCTTATAAAATACCCCCCCCCCCCCCTTATCTTCAAAAACACTGAGCCTAAACTTTTGAAAAAATTGCCTTGTTGTAAGAATCTCAAATTTATATTTTTTTTATAATTTTACGATAAGTATTTATGAAATTAATATTAAGGACGGTATGCACAAAGCCACGTGGTCGGATTTGGCTCTGAAATATGCAAAATTTTCCCGCTAGGGGAATAAAAATGTCAAGATGACGTTGCATAGAGTTAATAATGTGTAAACGGGACAATAGATGTAGGTTATCATAAATTGTAACGTAGAATTAGTATACAGCTTACTTTTTTCTTTTCGTCAAGACTTCCAGTCCGCGATACTTATTAAAATTTTCAAAACAATCAAATCAAATAATTATTTTGTTTGAATTACTATTTCTGAATTAAGGCCTTGGCAGACGTCATTATAATGTACTTAACACTTTAGTAGACAGGCTATCAGTAGAAAAAGTAAAGTCGAAAATACAGTAGTGTGCGTGAATGCAAGACGTTTATTTAAAAAGCGAGTTTAAATATATGTGAAATTCATATAGCACTTTCTAAAAAATCCAAGTTATAGGTATTCGAATCTTGCGTAAAATTTATTACTTTTTCAATTTATTAGTCGACCTCCGTGGCGATTCCTTAACACGCTAGTCCGTCACTCGGAGGTTCTGGGTTCGATTCCCAGCCAGGGCAAGTTGGTAAATGGCCTTTTTTAATTTGTCCTGGTTCTTGGGTGTTTATTTTACCCCATCAAAAACATAAATGTAAAAATGCCAAGTTCAAATTCCGACAAAACAATTGAAATTTAAATATCTGCCAAGTTATTTAGGTAGAGAAAACTGAAATTTGGACAACATTAAGATTGAAAGCACGGTCACCCATCCTAACTGTGACCAAGCTAGAAGTTGCTTAACCTGTAAAAGCACGGTCATTCATCCATCAATTTTTGAATTTATCGTATGCGAAGTGGAGCGAAATATATGCACAAGTGGTTTTGATTACTCGTATTTTGAAATTTGTTAAAGCGCAAATGACAAAGAACCCTTAGAATAGAGAATCTGTTTTGTTTCACGCAGCTTTTTAGGGTTCCGTAGTAAACAAGAAACCCTTATAGATCCATCATGTCTGTCTGTCTGTCTGTCCCCAGTTTTACTCATAGACTATTAGTACTAGAAAGCTGTAATTAGGCATGGGCATGGATATGTGGTAATAAAAACTTGAAAAAAAAATGTGTGTTGTGAGTCTTCGTTGAATAGGTCTTTCAAAAATATTGTAAGATTATGAATACCCTTTTTCGTTTTAGCAATCCGTTTGTGAAATATTTGGTTTTTGATTGCAATTTTTTGTTAGAATCATGTGTCTCCCCTCTCTGTCAGTTAAACGGTTGTATATGGACACTTAAAAAAATTCACGGCAGTAGTAGGTATATAACGTCTCCCTGTACATAAACTAATTTAAGGTGGATTCAGATCATGATACTGAACAACTTTTCCTAAGGAACACATAATTAAATATAAAAGAAAATGTTTGCTTTCCATTCGACCTCCGTGGCGTAATTGTTAACACGCTAGACCACTAATCCGGAGGTTCTGGGTTCGAGGCCCAGCCAGGGCAAGTTAGAAAATGGTCTTTTTAAAATTGCCCTGGGTCTTGGGTGTTTATCTATGTATGTTTTTATCATAAAATATAGTATCATTGAGTTAGTATTCCATAATACAAGTCTAAAACCTACTTTGGGGCTAGCTTAATTAGTGTGATTCGTCCTTACATATTCCATACATATATTCCATATATATTACATTTTACCAAAAAGAGATCAAAAATAATTTATGTATTTCGTTTGTTCCTTGGTGAAAGTTGTTCAGTATCATGGACTGAATTCAGACCTAAAGTTAGGCAGTTGTTAGTTACATAAAACAAGTAGGTACTGACTACGGAACTCTACACTGGACGTGGCCCGTTACGGCACGTGCCCGTTTATTTTGGTTAAGTTGAAATTCTAGGGAACCATAGACAAATTTATGATATTTCTGCGTAAATCAATATTACTTATCGCTGACAGGACGTTCTCAAAAATACAATCAAATAGTATTTTACGCGAGCGGTAACTTGGAAAACTACACGTTTTGTGTTCCACTGACAGAAAATGTACACATTTGAATTTTCTTTGTGAAACAATACGTTTAGCGACCATCTGCAATCGTAACACCTTTCACTTCTATTCACCTTATTATGTAAGTACGGAGGGTAAAAAAGGATTGCACGTTGAACAGATCAACAGTCTTGGCTTAGCAGCTGTATGTGCTCAATTAATGACTTGACTGTTTGATTTTGTACAATATTTTTAACGAATCAACAAAGAGCACTAAAAAGAAATCTTTTCCTGAAAACAGCTAAAAAAATTGGTTGATTAATGAAGCAGTAATTAGCATTACTACACCCTTTTATTTTTTATCTTCTAATAGGTTTTCCTGTAATCTATAGGTAAAGAACTTTTAACTGTATATTTTTCAAAAGTTTGGGTTCAGTGGTTTCGGAGATAAGGGTATTTTTATTATTTATTTTCAAAATTAACTTCAAAAACACCAACTTAAAAAATTTAGAAAAATATATTTAATATTATCATAAAATGCTCTTTCATTTGATATTTTACGCGATGTAGTTCACAAAACCCTTTTTTTATGTCTCATTTATCTTCCATAAGTGGCCCCATTTTTTTTTAAATTTATTCATTTACCTACATTTTACTTCCGTCTTTGGGTCACAAATTTACATTATGTGCACCACATTTCAACTGAATCGGTCCAGTAGTTTATTAGGGGGGGGGGGGGGGGTCAATTTTCGCCCATTTTCTTAAATAACTTAAAAATACCAATCTAAGAAATAATATAAAAAATATATATATATTTAAAATTGTCGTAAAAAGTTCTTTCATTTGATATGTCACACGATTTTGTTATAAAAACTTTTTTTAATGTCTACTTTACCCACCATAAGCGGCCCCCTTTTTTAAATTCCATTTATTTACGTTATACGTCTATCTTTGGGTCACTAAGTTACATAAGTATAGGTACTAAATCTCAACTAAATCATTTTTATAGTTTCGTAGCAAATTGGCTGTGACTTACGGACAGAAAACAGTAAAAACACCAAAAAAATCGGTTCCTATACAAATTTCCCGGGCGGCTGCACACTTTTGTATAAAAATGCAGATTTTTTTTTGTTTTTTTACTGTTATTTTAATATCATTATACTATATTAGCAGTCCACCCCGGCTTCGCCCTTGGTACACACAAAGCCCATGTCACTCGGCGATAGTGTACCTTTCCAACGGTGAAAGTTTTTTTTAAAACGGTCCAGTAGTTTCGGAGCCATGTAATGCAAACAAACAAACAACCAAATCTTTCCTCTTTATAATATTAGTATAGATAAATAGCCTACTATAGCCTGTCTGCCTAGCCAAGTATAGATCTAGTATAGCCTGTGGTTCGATATATTACGCATATTGTCAATTCGTATTTTGATATACATTCATGAGGAAAAGTTGTTCAAAATTTCAGACTGAATCACCCATCAAAATAATTGTAAAACCCTAATTAAACAGCAGCTTTTATTACAAAAACAGTTAATATGATTCCGCGACCCGAGAAAGTTCCAATCCGATTTTCACCCCAATCGCCAATTAAAAAATATAGGTAATAAATCAAACCAAATTATTTTTTTCATTGACTTAATTTTCAATAAAATTTAAAAAAAAATGTGCGATGCCGTATCTGCGATAGCATTACATCTTTGCTTGAATGTCAACAAAATGTCAAAACTGTACCATAGTGTAGCAAAAGTATGACATAATTTGGCAGTTTGTACATAGTTTTTTATTGAAATATTTTAGACTATAATGCAATTTTACGTAATTCGAAAATGGATTTTTTTGAAAAATTCGACACGGCCTCCTTCCTGAACGCCCGGCGGGCAACTAAATTTGTATGGAAGTAACATGGCCGCCATTTCAGAGAATTCTGTCAAAAACGTTGCAAAACAACCAATTTTTAAAATTGTTTTTTTTGTTATTGCGTGATTGCATTGTAAGCAAATATAAAGAATAATGTTTCAAAATAGCCTTTATTTTTATAAAATATATGCAATCCCTTGTTAGAATATTTCTTTACGCTGAAAAACAAGCCAGTTTGTAGCAAGATTTTCTAAAATATTTCTTTCAGGTTTCTTTACAATTATCTTACTTTTTCTGAATGAAAATTAAAAAAATACGGTTTTCGTCTACTGGCTAGTCTATTCACCTATAACTAGGTATGTAATTTTCTTAGTGGTCTTTTCTACTTAAGCCATAACTATTACCCGCGCAAAGTGCGTTTTGCATGTTTTTGGGTAAATTCAATGCTTGTTTTTAGGAAAACTACAAAATATTTTAAAAAATCCTTTTTTTCGTCTACTGTCCCAACTCTTCCTCTATCTATGTGTATACATTATTTGACTTAAATCAAACTCTTTCTGTACAAACTTGTTGCCCGCGCAAACCCATTTTACATGGTGCCGACCCTTAATTACTTACTTTTTACCTTTATCTTTAGCTATTTAAGAAAAGATCCAATTTATTTTTTTATTAAAGAAATACAGTAAATAGTGCTTTACCTATAAACTTCCGAAAAACCTATTAGAAGCACGGAACCCTCTTCACGCGAGTTTAACTCGCACCTGACCAGTTTATTTCTTACTGCGCTCAGTTGCGCAGCGCGGCCTCTCACAGTAGTAATAATCTTATTGTATAAGACGAAAATATTAACTTAATGCCAAGAAAAAACGCAATGCGAAACGAGTAGGTACACAGTAGATACGACTAAGTGGCCCATGGCGATTGGGAAGCCGACTTTGAAGAACCGCATGAAAGTAAACTTGTACCCGTGTTGCTCAGCGATGCCTGCGCATACCACGTTGGCGCTAGCAGCTATCAGGGTGCCGTTGCCTGCAAATAAAAAAAAAACTTTTTTTGACAAAAAGGAAAACCGGCTTCAGTTTTAGGGTTCCGAACAAAAAATGAAAAAACGGATCTCTTATAGGATCACTAGTGCGTCTGTCTGTCCGTCCGTCTGTCACAGCCAATTTGCTCCGAATCTACTGGACCGAATCAGATGAAATTTGGTAGGATGGTGAAAACCATCCACATGACCCAAACACATGTGCAAAGTAAATAAATATTTTTTTAAAATAAGGTTCAATTTCGGGGGATAAATAAGGAAATTGAAAAAAAAAAGTTTTGCAAACCTTACTGTGTCATATATCAAATGAAAGGGCTTGTTAAGAGGATCTCAAATATATTATTCTATAATTATAAAATAAATAGTTTTGATTTTATTCATGAAAGAAGACGAAAATTTACCATCCCCCCCCTGATCTCCAAAACTACTGAGCCTAAAATTTTGAAAAAAATACAAAATATAGTTCATTGCTTGTACATAACAGGAACACATATAAGAATTCAATCAATTGTACGGAACCCTCTCCACGCGAGTTTAACTCGCATTTGGCCGGTTTTTTAGGAGTTTCTTCCATATCTCCAAAGTTTTTCATGATATCTTCACCAAATTAATATGGGACCAACTTGGTACTAAAACCTTTTAATTAAAAAAAGAATCATCAAAATCGGTGTACAAATTAGCGAAGCATAACGTACATACTAAAAAAAAACATACAGTCGAATTGATGACCTCCTCCTATTTTGAAGTCGGTCAAGAAGGCATGATGCTGAAAAATTATTTTTAAATTATCGGTTATAAGAAAATATTAAACACATATTTAAAGGGTTCCGTCCGTACCAGAAGGGTGCAAACGGGACCCTATTACTGAGACTCCGCTGTCTGTCTGTCTGTCCGTCTGTCACAGGGCTCTATCTCTTGAACCGTAATAGCTAGATATTTGAAATTTTCAATGATTATGTATTACTATGGCCAATATAATAACAAATATGTACTATAAAATAAGATAATGTAAAAAATTAAAGGGGGGTCGTCATACAAGAAACTTGTTTCTTCAGCGTTTTAAAAAAATGTACGGAACTCTTCATGTACGAGTCCGACTCGCACTTGACCGTTTATTTCTTTTCTCTGAAACAATAAATGACAAAAATACAGCGTGTTTAAATTTCGCATGAGACGTCACGTATTCGTGCGATTTTTACACTTAAGGTGAAAGTATAGGCAAACGGCCTTGAAGTGGCGCCCTCATTTGAAATAAATTGTTAACTCGTAAATATGGAGATAATTTCCATATTGCTCTTCGTCATGCACTAGATAGCCCTCTTAATTATTTTATGAACCACCGTTGAAAGTATTTACATAAGTCCGTCTAGCTTTAAAACTTGCCTCCGCCAAAAGTGGCCACGGCAAGTTTTAAAGCTAGACGGATTACCAATAATAGTTTCAACGGCAGTTCATAAAATAATTTAAAGGGCTATCTAGTGCCTGACGAAGAGCAATATGGAAATTATCACCATATTTAGCAGTTAACAATTTATTTCACACTTCTTGAAGAATGCTTGTACTTGTTACATTTGTAGGTATATGTATGTCCAGTAAAATATAAATAAATAAAAACGCTAGTGCAGAAGAAGCGGCAACAAACTGCACTGCAGCATTTTCTCCAAAGACATCAACTAACAAATTTTCAACTTAAAATTAAATATGTGAACTGAAAGTTTACACTGTTAAAAATTATGTAATTTTACATGCAAAAAAATTACATAATCCTGTAAAATTCCCGAAAAATCTGGGAAATTTACGGAAAAATATTAAATTTCACATAAAAATATGAAATTTTACATAAAAATATGAAATTTTACATAAAAATATGAAATTTTACATAAAAATATGAAATTTTACATAATTTGTCATTTTTCCCAAATTTCCCAGATTTTCGGGAATTATATATAGTAATTTTTTGTATGTGAAATTACATAATTTTTAGCAAAATCACATAATTTTTAACAGTGTAGAGTTACAAAATTTAAAATAATGTCGATATGTAAATTTAGTATGCAATCTACTTAGATTAAATTAAAACAAAATTTACAAGAAAAAAGTGCATGATGTACTTTTTGAATCATTTAATAATTAGAAGAATTCATCGTTTCTTTCTGATATGTTGTATGAATAAATATAGTATTTATTTTATACGATATTTATATATGATCATTTAAAAGTACTTATTATTTCTGGATTGTTTCTATCTATTTTAGACGTCAACTATTTTTTCTGTTTCTGTTCTCCTGAAGGTTGACAGGGAGAGAATGCTCTAGCATTAAGTCTACCTATTGTAGCTTTTGGCTCAATAAAGTTTAAATAATAAAAAAAAAAGAAATTTCTGAGTATAAAAACCTTTAAGTATGAGGGACTTACGTACGCCAAGCTCAAGCCAGACTTTTTTTGACATATGACATAATTGTTATTGATAGAACCAGAGATATGGGATATAATAATCTGAGGATAGAACCACGGCCTATACTAGATCACTATAATATAATGATGATACTCGTATTAAAATAACAGTAAAAAAAAGACATTCCATACAAACTAATCAAAGTTCGGCAGCCACTTACGGCTAACCATGTAAGTACCTAAGTATACATTTTTGAAATTTGATTTGATACACCACACGATATCAAAGCAATTTTTTCCCTCTCTTTTGAAGGTATGTGACATTCATCAATTCACCTATGTCGCCCGGACGATAATGACGAATCGATTGACATCTCATTTGTGAAAATTGGATAAGTAGTTCCGATGCTACATATACCTATTGGCGCGTTAGGCATTTTTTGAGATGGGAAAGAAACCGCTGAACTTGCGACACTATTACCGTAACCGACACCACCACTTGTTCAAGTTTTCACTTTTATAGACACTCAAGAAGTTCCACTGTTTTTTGATGTAATTCTTTATATGTTAAATAAATTTAAAAAAAAAACGGCCTAGTGCGAGTCGGACTCTCCCATGAAGGGTTCCGTAGCAGCAAGTAATATAATAAAAAAGTTCTAAAGGTAAATTGCGGTTTACGATTTATGACGTATTAAAAAATAACTATCTATGATACCGAGACCGCTATAGTTTTAATTGAAAGTACATACTTTGAGGTATATACCACATTTTTTTCAGAATTATTTTAGTAATATTTAAAAAGTTACGGTGGGGGGACACCTCAAATTTTAACTTTGTATTAGATTGTCTCAAGACTGGGGGGTTTGATCTACATAGTTTTAAAGCAGTTTTTGATGCATTTTAAAAGACCTTTTCAACGATACCCCACACGTTGGGGTTAGTTCAATTTAATTTTTTAAATTCACTTTTCGTTGTATGGGAGGGGGCTGAAAAAAAATCATTTTTTCATTCTAAATAAATTTTAAAAACCAACTTTTGGAACTTCAATATCTATCTCTCCACCAATTTTCGTGACAATCGGTGCAGTAGCGGCGGAGTACGAGCCCGGACGGACAGACAGACGGACGGACGGACGGACGGACATGACGAAACTATAAGGGTTCCTTGTGGACTACGGAACCCTAAAAAGGAGTACCTACCTCCTAAGCAGGCGCCAAAGAGTAGTGACCATATCATGGGCCCCATGGGTAGGTTGAGTGTCGTGTTTGAGACGATAGTGACCACGACACGCACCATCATGGTGGTCAGGGGGATGTTGTCGATGCAAATGGAAATTATAAAGGAAACCTGTAAAAAAAAAACTGTATAAGTGCGAGTTAAACTCGCGTGAAGAGGGTTCCGTATTCTTATAGGTTTTTCTGAAAGTAGGTAAATAACTATTATACAAAGTGGAAGGGACATACCCGTAATAAATCAAACCACAGGCTGTACTAGATGACTAAAGTATAATGAAATTAAAATAACAGTCAAAAAATCAAAAAAATAATTCGACATTCCCATACAAATCGCCCGGGCGGCCACGCACTTTTGTATGGAAATGTCGAAAAAAAGTTTTTTGGCTGTTATTTTAATTTTATTATACTATAATGGTCTAGTATAGACCGTGGTTTGATTTATTACAGGTATGTCCCTTCCACGTTGTATACAGTAAATTTACTGTATTTCTTTTTTCAATATTTTTAGGCGATGTAGTTTTGGAAATACGGAGGGGAAGTCAAATTTCGCCTATTTTCTCAAATAACTTGAAAAACACTTATCGTAAAATTATTTAAAATAAAACGACGGGTTGCACTCCGGGAGTGCCGGCAGAAGTGAAAACTTGAATATTAACGTTGTGCATTTTTTGATATTTTGGAATGGTTAGGGAATAATTTTGCACGAATTGCTTTAATTATCAGTATAAAAGTACTATTATTTATGTGGTAGAATACAATATTTTTTTATTGCGCTATCGTACACAAACATGACAATTTATATTACATTAAAAAGTTTATCTCTCAGCTAAACGAAACAGCAGGCGCAGGCATACATTTTCGCCGCGCCGTAGAAAGAGAGGGGGATACTTCCTCTCCTACGCCGCGCCGGCTGTCTACTCTCCATCCGTCTTACGAATTTTCGATCAGGACACGTGTCCCGACGCGAGTTTAACATTTTTTACCCATTACAAAAAAAGTGCACATCGCCGCTAAAGAATTTTTTACTTCAAAAATATATATAACGTGGAATGGACATACCTGTAATAAATCGAACCACGGGCTATACTAGATCGTGACGTAACGTAACGTAAAGCTTTTCTTCGCACATTTGCCAAAAGTGGCCGTTTTTCGCAAATGTGCGAAGAAAAGCTTAACTTTCTCACATTGAACTGTAAACAGTAGTTCATAAAATAGTTTGAAGGGTTATCTAGGGCTTGGTAGAGTAAAATTTTAAATGATATCACCGTTTTCTTTGAAATGATTTATTTCAAATGGGGGCAGCGCTGGACCCCGGAAAATTCATGTAGCCCCAAGTGCTATTTTTCCTTTAGTCGCCTCTTAATACATCCACAGGAACACTTGGAGTGGTATTATTCTGACCCGGATCCCCACGGGTTTCTGTGTACTTACCCACAACGTCAACACGATAGCTACAGGCAACCTCCCGCCTTCATCGACCTTCAAGATCAGCTGCTCTATCAGTCCACCGATGAAGGTGATTAGGCCGAGTTTGGACAACGCCTAAAAATAAAAATTTGAAAGAAAATCAAAGATATTGGAGTTTAAGATTCCGCGATGAACTGACAAAAGTGTAACTGGTTTTGAAACGTAGTAGCGTATTTTTCAACGCAATACGCCAGGACGTGTATGACGCTACTAAATAAAAAAGCCACCTAATTAGATGTCAATGTCATTAGACATAAAACAGGCTAGGTTTTACTTTTGACGTTTAGCAAAGTCTCATTTATTTATTCAACTTTATTACAAAAATTGTAAACGGCGGACTTAAAGCCCAAAGGCCCATTTAAACAGTGCAAGTTTCTTGCTTGTTGCATACAATTTTTTTGAAGCAACAAATGATTTGTATGGCTGACGTTCTGTTTAGACCATGCAAGTTTTCTATTGCTTCAATTTAATTGTATGCAAGAGGCAAGAAACTTGCACTGTGTAAATGGGCTTTTAGGCTGCTGTTCCTAAAGATGGGCCTGTCTGTAGTGACATAAGTAGTTGTAGTTGTGTAGGAGGCGAGTATTGAAACTCCTTTAATTCATATTGCGTTCGCCAACGGGCTCAACGAACCTTCCGGACAATTACCTCCATAAAGACAAAGAACGCAGCAAAGAAGAGAAGAGTAGACCATTCCACCCTGTGTAGAATAGGTTCGATGTCTTCCCTGTCTGCTAGGATTAAAAGCAGAATGGCGCCAAGTAGAGCTGTCCAGCTAAGCGACATGCGATCTGAAACGTCAGACATTAGATATCATCCGAGATTTGTGGGTTCAATTCAGCAAGTAGGAAAATTGCTAGGGAATTGGGTAGATGACTGGGTTAAAAATAAATTATTTGGTACTGTAATTGATCATATTCATTTTTAACATGATTTTAGATTTATTAATGCATAAAAACTGACATTAAAAGCGCCATTTGACTCCACAAAACTATGACGTCACGGTTCTGATTTTCTTACAAATCCCATAGAAAATGTTTGTTTTTGACGTTTAGAAAAAGTGTCTGATTTGACACTTATTACTGATTACTTTGGGAAGTCTCGACAGTTTCAAAGTCCCGGTACACCAGGCAACTAAATTAAATTAAATATTTAATTTAATTTAATTTAAATTAAATATATAATTTAATTTAATTTAAATTAAATATATAATTTAATTGAAATTAAATATATAATTTATTTATATTTTATATAATTTATATTATAAATTAAAAAAGCTTTAGTGATAAATAGAATTTCTTCTTTTTCCTCACATTCTCTTTAGTTTCTAAGTTGATGGATGTGAAATTAATCTGACGTTTCTTAGTGGGTGAAAATCGTATTCAAAGATTCCATTACAAACATAAATACTTACATACATACATACATTTAAGTGAAGCTAATAAAAGGCATGTAAACAAGTCCCGGGACTTCAAGACATGAGTCGTCCCGAGACCCAAACCCTGCTAGAGTTTGGAAAGTCTCGACAGTTTTAAAGCCCCGCGACAACTAAATTCAACCCCGGTCAACTAAATTTACAATAGTCCCGGGACTTCGAGACACGAGACGTCCCGAGACCCAAACCCTTAAAATTACTTTACTACTATTACTACTTACATACATAACACTTTTGTATTTATCTCTGATGGAGCATTGGATCAGAACAGAGCATTTTGAGTCTTACGGCTCTAAGCAGACAGAGCCCAGAGCCTCAACTCCCAAAGGCCACTTTTGTCGTGATGGTAGAAAAATAAATCAAAATAGTGATGGGTTTCTCATGTTGTAAAACGGGAATTTGTATCGCTTGATAATTTACGCCGGTCAATTACTGCCAAGAAGCTTATCAGTTTAAAAAGGTTTAGGTTTAAGTTTTTATTCTATAACGATTAAAATTTAAAAAAAAAATTAGTTTGACTGTACTAATTTCTTTGTACTGTTTCTAATCTTTGATTATAGAATCAAAGGTAATAATGTTAAAAATTTATGAGTGGTCCCAGTCGGAAGAAAAATATTAAAATTAATAAATCCGGCAACTGGGACCGCCTTTCGAGTTAATTGCGGTCCCAATTGCCGGTGACCTCTCACTAAGAACATGACGCAGATATTCGCCTATTCCCTTGATCGGCTTCTACGAAGAGAATCAGTTGGTCCTTTCTATGTTTTTTTTTCCGAGACCAGCAAGCAATGGCATTTTCCAAATTGCCCACTTACACATCAAAACACTACGAATACCTACTTATTTAGGATGGAAAACTTAAAACTATGGAAGTAGGTACCTAACTTACTGTGCATTGGTGCTGAGTGAAGGAAGAATACGCAGACGACAAATATTATGGTGATGGTAGCCTTGATGAGCAACGTCTTATCTCTTAGTTTGTACTGCAAACAAATACATATTTATAATAGGCATGATGACTGATAAAATATTTTCGGCCCATCAGTTATTTTATCAAATAAACTGGGCAAGTGCGAGTTGGACTCGTACATGAAGGGTTCCGATCTCCGTACAATGTTTTAAAATGCTGAAAAAGCACGTTGTATGACGACCTACTTTAATTTTTAACTTTATCTCTTTTTTAGTATTTGTTGGTAGAGCAATGCTAAGCAAGCTTTTACTACGGTTCAAAAGATAGAGCCCTGTGGCAGACGGACAGACAGCGGAGTCTCAGTAATAGGGCCCCGTTGGTACCCTTTTGGTACGAAACCCTAAAAAAATTGCATACATACGTATTTGTCTCTTCTCTGTATTATATTTGGAGGAAAAAAGTAGGAAAGCGCACACCGGTGGTCCCGGGTCCTGACCCGGGACCTCCGGTGTTGGCCTGCCAAGATGGAAAATGATCTTTTTCAGATTGTCCTGGATCTTGGATGTTTAGAATTGGTTCCCGGCCGAGTAGAATAGGATCACTCCAAGTCTTCCCATGGATGTCGTAGGAGGCGACTTAGGAAACACAAGCTGAACAAAGCTTTTAAATATCAATGAGGCCTCTCCAACCCGTTTGGCCAGCGTGGAAAGTGTAGGCTAAATCCTCTAACTGCTCTGGCTAATATATGGCTCTGGTAGTAAAGAGAGGGTCGTGCTTCTGCAGTGGAGACTTAAAAAGACCTGACGATGTTTATTATTATTATTATTATTGTTTATTAAAATATAACATACAGACTAACAGTTTTACACCAAGACATCTGCATGCTAGATGTTACAGTTACATCACTATAAATAGACACAATTTTCATGCATACGTAAAAGAACATTACAAAATTAAATATTTTCAAATAAAAATACTGAATGAAATAAAAAATTTAAAGGTCAAGATTAATAAAATACATTAAATTATATAGTTGATGATGATGGATGTTTATCTATACAACGTGGAAGGGACATACCCGCAATAAATCGAACCACAGTCTGTATGAGATCACTATAGTATACTAAAATAAAAATAACAGCCAAAAACAAAAAAAAAAATCGGCATTTCCATACAAAGGTGTGCGGACGCCCAGGCGATTTGTATGGGAATATCGAATTTTTTTTTGGGTTTTTGGACTGTTACTTTAATTTTATTATACTTTAGTGATCTAGTATAGCCCGTGGTTCAATTTACGGTAATGTCCCTTCCACGTTGTATATGAATTTATTATAAAATATAGTATCGTTGAGATGGTATCCCATAACACAAGTCTCGAACTTACTTTGGGGCTAGGTCAATTTGGGTGATTTGTCTGTATATATTTATTTATTATTTACTGTATATATGCATTATTATTTTCTACTAACTGCTTAAATACATGAAAAATTCCATGTGTCTTGCTTTAAAAATTACGAAGTTTCATACAAACTGCCAACCTCTATTTCACCCCCATAGGGATGGAATTTCAAAAAATCCTTTCTTAGCGGACGTGTCCTAGTCGCATCTACCTTCTAGCCAAATTTCATCTTCATTGGCCAAGAAGTTTTCGAGATTTCGTGATAAGTGAGTGATTTTTGCTTTTAGATATACATAGATAGATTTTATTTAGGTAGGTACCTTTTGTTTAAGTTCCACCAGCGTCTCCTGAAACGTATCTTTCGGGCAAGCTCTCTTGTTCCTCTCCTTCACCAATACTTCTAACTTCGCGTTCAGCTTGGTGATGTTCTTCTCCAGTCGCTCTCGGACTATATTGACTTCTTTACTCAGATGTGGCAGAGAATCAGCTGCCCGGCGCCATATTGAAATTTGGTGGCGAATTTCTGCAAAAAAAGAGTTTTATTTACTTACCTACTACATTTAAGGCCGTACCTAAATTTTTCGGGGTCCAGTGCTGCCCCTATTTAAAATAAATAATTTCAAAGAAAACGGAGACATTATTTAAAATTTTGCTACTACCAAGTCCTAGATAACCCTTCAAAGTATTTTATGCACTACTGTTATTTTATATATTGCTAGATGTTACCGTACAACTCTGTGTAATGTTATTGTTAAATTTTTCACTTCTGTCGGCATTCCCAGTGTTTTTTTTAGCTTGATGATGGGCAAAGGCCTCCTCTTCCTTTTTCCACTGACCTCTACTCGTATCTAAAGCAGCTTGTTCCCATTCCTTTTCGAAGTTATGGATGTCGTCTCGCCATCTTCTCCGTGGTCTACCTCTACGCCTGCGCCTTCTGGCACCCACAAGGTGGGGCTGGGCTCATTTCTCTGGCTTTATGCAGCACACATGCCCTGCCCAATCTTATTTCGACGATCTCTGTAGCCCAGTGGTCATCATGCCAAGCTGTCACACCGGAGGCCCCGGGTTTGAGCCCCGGTCAGGTCAGGATGGAAAACTTAATTCGTTCATAACGTCTTACTGGAGTATCGAAGGGGTCTGGAATTTTGTATGGACAAGACAGGACAGGACAGGACAGGACAGGACAGGACAGGACAGGACAAGACAGGACAAGACAGGACAAGACAGGACAAGACAGGACAAGACAGGACAAGACAGGACAAGACAGGACAAGACAGGACAAGACAGGACAAGACAGGACAAGACAGGACAGGACAAGACAGGACAAGACAGGACAAGACAGGACAAGACAGGACAAGACAGGACAAGACAGGACAAGACAGGACAAGACAGGACAAGACAGGACAAGACAGGACAAGAAAGGATAAGATAAGATAGGTACCTTGTATATCCCTAGGGTCCCTGAGCCTCAGTTTGTTGGTGTCCCGGAACATGTATCTGATCTGCAGCGATGTCTGGATGAGCACGAGTACTACGCCAAGCGCCATGTGAGCGGTGAAGTTGGTAAAATTGATGCCCTAGGGAAACAAGACAAATTTTGACTTATTAAGAGAAAACCTCAAGGGCTAGAGCAGTGAAAAAGGTATCTAGGTTTTACTAGCTCAAAATTTTTAATGATATCTCCGTTTCCTTACAAATAATTTATTTGAAATGGGGGCAGCACTGGACTCCATGTATCGTCTTAACGAAAATATGTGTGTTAAGGTATTTGTTGGGATAGAATCACAACTCACAGAAGCCATAACATCCTTGTTGGACACCACTATGACACACGGGGGGTCACCAACGGGGGTCGCAGTGCCCCCCACGTTGCTGTAAATGGCCATGAACATCAGTATCGGCACAGGGTCCAGACCCATCACTTCGCATAATCTGAAAAAAAACAAGTAGGTAATTAATTTTTTAAAAATTAAAAATACCCGACTGCTGACTGCGGACTGATACAACATGAGCAAGGGAACAGCAGTAATAATACGAACAAAATAGCAACAGGCAAAACATAAAGGGGGTACCAGCGGCAGAGCTCCCCGCCTTAATCAATGTCGTAAAGAGCTTCTATGCTGCGTGTTAATTATTTTTTGTACATATACCTAAGTATGTAGACTTTTAACAAAGTAGGTACTTAGTGTGTTACAAAAAAAGTAACCGCCCAGCTAGTAACATATAAATTTAAATTTGTAATTCTTTTTTTTTTTTTTAGAAATTTGAGTGCGTTTGACCTCTATCTAGCCTGATGGGAAGCTAAGATGAGGTCTAAGGTGTATCACGCAGACTAAAAAATGCCTGTTCACTCTTGCCTTGAATATCCCTAAATTATATGTATGGGGAAACATCGACGCAGGGAGGGAATTCCACACCTTAGCGGTTCGCACAATGAAGGAGGAGGCGAATCGAGAGGTACGATGAGGAGGAATATCGACCACAAATGGGTGGAATCCCTGTCCACGTCGTGTTGTCCGATGGTGGAATGGTGCAGGGGGAATTAAATTATGTAATTCCTGCGCACACTCCCCGAAGTGCAACCTGTAGATAAAATGCTTTTTTTTTATACACTACTATATATAGGTTTTAAATATACTATATGACCAGCTCATTGATAGTGCCGCTATGTCTCCCTCAACTAATTCTCCAGTTATTGATCTCAAAAAATCCGCCGTTGTTTTTTTTTTAAATTTTTGATATACCCATAGTGGCACTCTCACGATTAAGACGAATCTAACGACACCTCTCAAACGGCCAAAGAAATGTACATATTATACATACATAAACTCGAAAAACAACCCTCTTTCTGGCGCAGTCGGGTAAATATTATTATCAGCATCATGTCTTTTTAATCTCCACTACAGGAGCACGACCCACTCTGTACTGCCAGAGCCTTAATTGGCCAGAGCAGCCAGACGATTTGGCCTACACTCTCCACGCTGGCCAGAGGGGTATGGTAGCTGTCAAATAATTACGTGGGTGGTTATTAATAAAAATGTTACGTTACCTAATAGTGACCGGCGCCATAAGCAGCACTGTAGTAACGTTGTCGAGCACAGTGGATACGATGGCTGTGATGAAACAGAGTAGGTAGATAAGCGGCCAAAGTCTGCCTTTTGTTACCTAAAAATTAGTTTTTTTTTAATGTATACGTATAAATAAAATTATATAACATGATATAAAAGGTCGCCTGCCTCCGTGGTCCAGTAGTCAAGGCTTCGCCTTGTAATCCGGAGGTCTTGGGTTCAAATCCCAATACATCCCAAACATTTTGTGAAAAGTTGTTTCCAGTCTGGTTAGAATATTATAGGCTTGAATCACCTGATTACCCAAAAAGAAAATGATTCCATGCTTCGGAAGGCACGTAAAGCTGTGCTGTCCAGAACGCCATCTACTCAGGCCATCTAGCGTTTGTACCTATCCTATGATTGGTTCTGGTCTACCCTTTGGGTTGTGGAGGTCAGACGGCAGTCGCTCTGTGTAAAACCAGTAACCTCGTCAAATCACCTAGGTTAGGTAGCGGACCCCGGGCTCTGAAGCAACACCGCTGATGATGCAACCGGGAATACGCTTTAATAGGGCAAACAAGGTTCTCAAATGACGACCACGTATTAGCAAGCGAAGTGTTGGACGGGTGTACCTACAAGGTGGTCAGACGACATGACCAAGGGTTGCTGGAAAACGCTGGATGCAGGCCGCTCTAGGTCAGTCATTTTAGAAATTTTTGGGAGAGGCCTTCGTCATCATCATCGTCTTTTTTAGTCTCCACTGCAGGAGCACAACCCTCTATGTACTACCAGAGCCATATGTTAGCCAGAGCAGTCAGAGGATTTGGCCTACACTCTCCAAGCTGGCCAGACGGGTTGGAGAGATCTCATTGATGTTTATAAGCTTTGTTTATCTTGCATTCCCATCGCCTTTTACGATATCCACGGGATGACTTGGGAGAGGCCTTTAATAATAATAATATGTAGTGAACGTTATACGGCTGATAACATTAAATGAATGATGAATAAAAACATCTTCCCTAAAAATTGTATCATCTTCAATTTCATTAACTTATTTATGAGTACCTCAAAAGTGTAAACAGCGAGGAAGTCGAAGATGCCAGTTTCGGCCATGATGGCCACCAACACCATCATACTGAACAGCAGCAGCAACGTCTCGTAGTCAAGCCAGGAGACTAACTCCCCTAGAGTCGGTCTCTCCCCCAGGATTGACAGCACGGCTAAAGATAAAGTAGCCACTGAGATCGCTGCCATGGTTTTGTTGACTACCTGTAATAAGTATTAAGAAAGTTTATGTAAAATCTTTATTGTGCATGAAAGGATACACAGAAAAGTAGGTACAAAAAAAAACCGGCCAAGTGCGAGTTAAACTCGCGTGGAGAGGGTTCCGTACAATTGATTGAATTCTTATAGGTTTTCCTGTAATCTACAAGCAAATAACTATATTTCGTATTTTTTTCTAAATTTTAGGCTCAGTAATTTCGGAGATCAGGGGGGAATGGTAAATTTTAGACTTCTTTCATGAATAAAATCAAAACTATTCATTTTATAATTATAAAAAAAATATATTTGAGATCCTCATAACGAGCCCTTTAATTTGATATATGACACAGTAAGGTTTGCAATTTTTTTTTTAAATTTCCTAATTTGTCCTCGGAAAATGACCCTTGTTTAAAGAAAATATTTATTTACTTTGCACATATGTATTTGGGTCATAGGATTACACAATCCTAGCAAATTTCACCTGATTCGGTCCAGTAGATTCGGAACAAATTGTCTTTGACAGACGGACGGACAGACACACGAGCGATCCTATAAGGGTTCCGTTTTTTCATTTTTTGTACGGAACCCTAAAACAACACAAAGACCTTTAAGCCTTTAAGGGATCCCTTCCAGTCAACCCTAAATGCAGAGGATAGAATGCCATAATTAATAGGTAGAAAAATGTACAACACAACTAAAACACAATCAAAAAAATAATAATACATATCACATCATCATCTTTAGGTCTTTTTTTGAGTTCCGTACCCGAATTACCACCCCTATTACTGAGACTCTGCTGTCTGTCCATCTGTCCGTCTGTCACAGGGCTCTATCTCTTGAACCGTAATAGCTAGACACCTGAAATTTTCACCGATTATTTATTACTATGACCAGACCACTATAACAAAAAATACTAAAAATAAGATAACATTAATAATTAAAGGGGGTCGTCATACAAGAAACGTGTTTCTTCGGCCGAAGCCGAACGCCGAACGTACTACCGTACGGAACCCTTCATGGACGAGTCCGCCTCGCACTTGCCCATTTATTAGTCTCCACTGTAGGAGCGCGACCCTCTCTGTACTACCAGAGCCATATATTAACCAGATCAGTCAGGGGTTTTGCCTACACTCTCCACACTGACCAGACGGGTTGGAGAGGTCTCACTGATGTGTATATGCTTTGTTCAGCTGTGTTTCCTGAGTCACCTTCTACGACATCCACGGGAAGACTTGGAGTGGTCCTATTCTACTCTGCCGGGAACCACACGGCAAAATAATCGTTGTTACGAATTTTTATTTTCAAAGACTTGTCAGCGGTGTTTACGTTCACAGTGTTTTTTATAAAAATAATATTTATATATTTATTTAACTTTATAAACAAATACGTTACTAGTGTAATGGCGGACTTAAAGCATAAGTTATATTGTGTACTCACCTCAAAAATAATCAAAACATACAGAGCAACCAGCAGCACAACCGAATATATCACTCCAGTGCTCTCATCTATAGGCGACATAGTATAACTTAAAGTAAACGGTATAGATATATGCGAATTAGTCCTCATTCGTATTGCGTACTCGGATTTAGCGTTTTTTAGTTGGAATATGTGTGTCCGGAGTTCACCCTCTGTGAAGTCTATTTGGTTTTCGTCCTGAAGGGCTATCGTCCAGGCGTCTGTTATCTGAAAGGTTAAGCGTTATGACTTACAGATAACGCAGGGAATTCACCGAATGATATAATAGATAGGTCGTATAGGCTCAAACTTTATTATACAAATATATCATACATATCTACTCTAGATAATAAACTCGATGAAATGGTAGATAAATCAAAATCAGTTTCGGCGTTAAGTTGATGAAGAACCATGAAATTATAAGAAAAATAAATCTCTTTATAGCAAGGAAAGATTTGGCCATAATCGACACACTGGGCAAGTTTGGTGATTACATAAGTTGGTATAGAGTTGTCACAGAAGACGCTACTGCCTGTTCTCTATTACTTATATCTCAATTAGTTCGGCTTGATCAATTGTCAATATAAAAGAATATTTTAAAGATTTGGTTTGAATATGGGAAAGGCGTTAGATTGAGCTGAACGCTACAATGTAAAGAAAACTAAGTCAGCAAGACAGCTTGAGCAAGTGGTATCAAGGCTTGCCTTGACCTAAAAGCATATCAGCGATTTTATACAAATACACGAGATCATTTTTTTTGATAGCTCACATAAAAAAACTGGTGTTCCATATGTGTGTTATCTCGTCACATTTTTTTAAATTTCACATTAGTTGTCGGATAACGTATGACATATAGTGTGTAGGCTTAAAGAGATGTAGTCACCAAAACTTCTATAATCTGTCTAAAGCTATAGTAAATTACAGGTTGTCTGCAATATGGCGAGATTTTAAACATAATTGACATTTACTTGTCTACAATATATAATGAAATGGTTTAGTATAATATGTGTGGAGGCTATTTACTCGTTAAACATTATCATATCTTTCTACTTACTTCTTCAGTTATATTTCTAAAAGTATCATTCAAAATGTTTGTTTTAAGTCTGACAAACCAAACATCCAATTTGCTCCTTAAATCCAAGGCACTATAGTTCAATTTTGATTGCTCTTGCTCAGATAAGAAAGGACCACTCAATTGTACTTTTATTTTTATTAAGTCGTCTTTTGTTACTGGTATATTTTCTAAAATATAATCTGAAACAAGAATTTAGAAATAACATTCAGTTGGAATTGTTATGACAAAGACAGTTAAACTTCAAAAAGATAGTAATGTAGAAGAAAAACATAAAAGAAAACCCGGCCAAGTGCGTTTCGGATTTGTTTCCAAAATCAAAAATGGGGGATATTTTTTTATAATTTTACTTACTGCCTATTTTGAACAAGTAATAACATCATCTTAGTCATTTGTATTAGATTTTCCAAGAAGCTATAATTGAAAAGTTAAGCCACTATTACTCTAACTTACAACGCTTCCATGGGGTCGAGAAGACGTACTTAGTCATAGTTTACAAATAGGAAATTTATAAGTGGTGCCAGTCACTGGAAGAAAAAATATAAGATCCAGCAACTGGGGCCGCGGTAAAAGTAAATTGTGGTCCCAGTTGCCGGTAAGCTCATTGTAAACTTACTTGTTTTCAACGGGCGAAGTCGTTTTGGCGTCCTTTTGTACTATTTCTTCTATTCCATTAACCTTTGTAATAACTTCAGTGTTTGGAAGAAGGCTGTCATTCAAAGACGGCGCCGAGTTGACTGAAGGGAGTCGTTTTCTGGATGCGTTCGTTTTGTCCGATCTTCCTGAAAATTCAAATTCGCTAGTGTCAACAAGTCAAATCATACAATACTCATACAGATACACTATCACGTCTTTATCCCTAACGGGGTAGACAGAGCCAAGGGCGGTAAAGCCCAGGCCACTTTTAGCGTAATGGTGGGCATGAAGGTGGAAAAGGGAAATCATAATAGTGATGGGTTGCTCACCGCATCGCCTATTTATATGATTCAGATTCTCGCCCATTCCCTCAATCGGCTTTTACGATCTGCACGGGAAGAGAAGCAGCTGTTACATTCTATGTTTTTTCTTTTCTCCCAGGCCAGCAAAGAAGAAATACTACAATACTCATACATAATACAATCACGCCTAGTGCTCCCTAGGACTAGGCTTTTAGACTTTTTTGAAGGCTAGACACTTTATTAAGGGCTCAAATGCCAAAAATAAAATTCGGATTTTCATACAAATTGACTCGATCAGCTGATCAGTTTGTATGAAAATTCAATTATTTTTTTTGGGTTCCGTGAAAGTTGTCCAGTTTCATGGGCTGAGGTACCACCTGAGAGGTTTTGCGTTAGTTCATTAACACGTTGTATACATTATTACGTCATTATCCGTAACGGGGTAGACAGATTCGAGCCCGGGGCTGTAATTTAATATTATCTGTAAGAGCCAAAGGCCACTTTTAGCGTGATGGTGGGCGAGATGAAAAAACGGTATCAAAATAGTGATGGGTTGCTAGCGGCATCGCCTATTAACATGATTCAGATTCTCGTCCATTCCCTCGATCGGAGTTTACGATCTGCGCGGCAAGAGAAGCAGCTGGTAAATTCTAAGTTTTTTCTTTTCTTCCAGACCAGCTAAGACGTTTGATGAGATGTACATTCTTGTGACTTTTTAAACACCAGCCAAATTTTTGGAGCAAGTTCATTCCATGATACTGAACTACTTTCTATAAAATAAAATGTATTGGTACTATTATATTTTTTAACATCCTATGTACATACGTTTATGCAAATAAAGAATTATCATTATGAAAAAATAAACGGGCAAGTGCGAGTCGGACTCGTACATGAAAGGTTCCGTACCACCGTACAATGTTTTAAAACGCTGAAGAAACAAACATGTTTCTTGTATGACGACCCCCTTTAATTATTAACTTTATCTTATTTTTAGTATTTGTTGTTATAGCGGCCACAGTAATACATAATCTGTGGAAATTTCAGGTGTCTAGCTATTACGGTTCAAGAGATAGAGCCCTGTGACAGACGGAAAGACAGCGGAGTCTCAGTAATAGGGTCCCGTTTGCACCCTTCGGGTACGGAACCCTAAAAATTTATTAAAAATCGATAAAATTTTATCGTCCTTCCATACTAAATTCGTTTGGCTGAGCGCTGATCTGTATGGGAAGGTGAGTTTTTAGTTTTTCGTGAACTGCTTTAATGGAAAGTAGTTCTGTATCATGAACTGAACTTGCTCCATAAATTTGGCTGGTGGATACAAAGTCAGCCTGTATAATACCTAAGTAGTAGGTACCTACCTCAGTACTGTGAATTATGATATGAACTAATATCACGGCTAATATTATGTTACGAGTGTGTATATGGTAGTTTCAAATAACATGTATTTGCTAATTTGCATGTATGAAGTAATTTTTACACGAGTTGACAATGCGACATTTTTGGATCGGTTTTCAAGTTTCAAATGACGAATTTCAAGAAAAAATATATGTAAGTGAAGCGAATGCGACAACTTACAAAACAACTTACAATGAATAGTGTACTATTGTTAGGTCATCCTAGATGACCAATGGTAGAGTTATTTTTATTAATAGAACAGCTCCATTCAATTAATTAAGAAGACTTCTCGTATTTATAGAATGCCACAATCCGCTAGTCAAAACAGATTTAGATACTTTTTTCTAAACGTCAAAACAAATAGGTATTTTCTATGGGAATTCTATGAAAAACACACGGCGTGACGTCATATAATAGTTTCTTGGAGTCAAATAGCGTTTTGGATCAGTTTTTCGGCATTATTAAATCTAAAATGACGTTTCAAATGGATATGATGAATGACAAGTGACATTATTTTGTTACGTTTTATTCTAGTACTTATTACAAAGTCATTTATTTTAGGCACTGGGCCCTGGATACTGTCACGGCGAACTGTCGCGCCGCGCTGTTCATATTTTAAGCCCCGCCCGCCGCGGTACATATCGCGTGGAATAATTTTTCGGGATTACTTACTATTCTAGAGAATTATTGTTCGTAGATACTACCCAATTTTTATAGTGTAATGAAATATTCTTTACCTACCAGTCTTTATTAGTCCATATTTCCATAATGACTGAACTAGATCTAAATTCTTGGGAGAGAATCCTGCCTATATACGTCCAGCGGTGGACGTTGTGCAGCTGAAATGATGATGATGGTGTTGATTAGCCCATATCTAGATAAAAGGCCTTTTTAAGAGCCCGTATGACCCTGATAGTACTTAGAGCGATCTTTAATATTATCAATATTAACGAACTACTCACTTTTAAATAAAAACACAGCAAAGTTCAGGAACATAATCTGTCTTATTATAAAAAACAAGACTAACTTTGTTACTAGGTTTAAACCATTACCCGCCCAAATCAAGTTGACATTAGTAATATCACACTATCTTACATGTTGATGTCAACTTGATTTGGGCGGATAATGGTTTAAACCTAGTAACAAAGTTAGTCCTGTTTTTATAATAAGACGGAACATGTTTTGAAAACACAAATGCTTAAAATTTTCTCTATAGAAAAAAATTGCGAAGTTGCCTCCAACCAAATCACCTCAGAAATATACTGAAACGGAAAGTATTCAAGAAATACAATATATTAGCCCTGGTAACTTTGGATTATAATTGAAACATAAGGCAGGGATCATATATGTCTTTTTTTTTAAATAACTTGAATATTCTTTGTAAAACGAAAAAACCTCAAAAACCAGCCTCATTGACCCGCCGTGCCCTTTTCACCCCGCATAGCTCGCTTTCTCGCTTCAATTTGTGTAAAAATTTGGATTATCCACATCAGGCGCAGCCTTAAGAAAAACGAAGATTAACCCATGAAATAAAAGTTGGTTTTTTTACTGTGTTGTAAAACAGTACTTGTTTTACAACACAGTAAAAAAACCGGTCAAGTGCGAGTTGGACTAGTACATGAAGGATTCCTGCATACAATTGGCTATAGCAATACATATTATATGAACATTTCAGTACTTATATCTAATTAATGCCATTATAAAGATCGAGTTAAAAACACTAAATAAAACACGTTTCTTGTATGACAATCCCCTTTTTTAAAGATTTTAAGCTTAATTTTATTTTTAGTATTTATTGCGAGTCATTTACCTCACCCGTGTGGTTCCGGGTTACAATAGGACAACTCCAGCTCTTCCTGTGGATGTCGTAAGAGGCGATTAAAGGATTACGTCTGGTGGCGGCCGCCGCCGGTTGTAACACATTGCTACAATTGCATTCCGAAGGAGGGTTAACGTCGGGCGGCGGCCGGTTGTAAAACTTTTCGCACAAATACATTCCCAAAGAGGATCGTTGACGTCAGGCAGGCGGTCGGTTGTAAAACTATAGCCAAATCATTTAAAATGTTCCGGCTATTTCTTTACGGTCCTAGGATCTGTCTATACCGCTAAGGGATAAATAATACATGTTAGTGTATCACTTAAAAAAAAACATAACTGATACTATTTCAACAAACAATGTTGATGTATAATTTCAAAATTTTTTTGTTTCACATTTATAATAACAATGGGTAATACTATTCTTGGCTAATGGCTTTAAAATTGCAATGGCGCAAGAAATTATAAGTAATATCTAAGAAACAATTATTAATATCAATGTACGATACTGTTGTTTTGTACGTATACCTGTACCTACTTACTTAAGACGAAACACAAGGGCCGTTTTTCCATACAAACGTAGTCCCCTGTAGACCGAGAGGTGACAAGATTTTTCAAAACGATCATGGATACGGTTAGATTTACTTCCATGGGGTGTAGAGTAGTCCCCTAATGTGAATGATGTCGGTTTGTCTGCTCTCAGTGGTTGCAACTTCGGGATATAGCGCTTACAAGAGGCTTCATTGTTGCGAAAAAAAAACGATCATGGAAATGGTCAGTTTTAGTACCTATTCAAAGTATGGTGTCTCCACATCTGAAACGAGTTGGTCTGTCTGCTCTCAATGGTTACAACTTCGAGTTATAGTCTTTACAAGAGGCTTTATTGTTGCGAAAAAAAACGATCAGAGAAATGGTCAGTTTTAGTACCTATTCAAAGTATGGTGTCTCCAGAGGTGAAACGAGTTGGTCTGCCGGTTGTCAGTGGTTGCATTTCAGAGCTATGACGCGCCCAAGAAACTGTAACGTTTGTGCGAAAAAAATAAAACGAAAAGAGTAATGGTCAGATTTAGTATCTATTGGGGTTGGACTGCCGCCCCTTAATGGTTGTATTTAAGAGCTTTGACACGCAAGGAGCTGAATTATAGAAAAATTCAACTTATATGTAATCAATAAATAAAGAATTAAATCGAACAAATCCAATTTTTACTAATTCAACTTACATAATACTCATCTTTGGGTAAAATCTATTATATAATCTATATTTGGGTAAAACAGATTAATATATAATATTAGGTCCTTACATATGAAATTGCCGTTCAGTATCAAAAAAGTGAAACAAGTTTTTTTAATGAAATTATTATTTAATCAATCGAAGTATGCGCCGTTGTTATCGATACACTTCCGCCATTTTATAGGCAGATCATTGATACCTTTGGAAAAAAAATCCTGGGAGCGAGAGTCCATGAACTGTTTGAAGGCGGTTTTGACTGCCTCATCAGATTTGAATTTTTTTCCTTGTAAAAAGTTATCCAAATTTTGAAAAAAGTGGTAATCGGTTGGGGCAAGATCTGGAGAGTATAATGGGTGACGCAGAGGTTCCAGTCGCAGCTCCTCTAACTTGGCGATCGTTTGATGTGCAGTGTGTGGTCTAGCGTTATCCTGAAGGAGCAGTGGGCTAGAGCAATTCATCAGTCTCGGTTGTTTAATGGCGAGCTTTTCCATCATTGTTTGCAATACAAGTCTGCAGTAATCGTCTGGCCTGATCTCAAGAAGCTGTAGTGGATAACACCAGCACTGGTCCACCAAACACTAACCAGAATCTTCTTTTTGGTCAGTTTTCGCTTAGGGCAAGGTTTTGCCGGTTCTCCAGGGTCAAGCCATTGTGATGATCGCTTCCGATTGTCGTACAGGATCCATTTCTTCGTGACTTGTGATGACAAGTCACGATACGGTTCAAAATCCCCTCATTATTGTGGCGATTAAGCAAAGAAACGCAGCAAGCAACGCGTGTTTGTTGGTTTGCTTCAGTCGATTCGTGCGGTACCCACTTTTCGAGTTTTTTAATTTTTCCGATTTGCCGCAAGTGGATAAGTATCGTTTTGTCACTTACGCCGAAGGCTGCTGCTAATTCAGAAGTGGTTTGAGATGGATCCGCTTCCACTATCGCCTTCAATTCTTCGTTATTCACTTGAGTATCAGGTCGTCCACGAGGCTTATTGTGTAAATCGAAATTTCCAGAACGAAAACGTTGAAACCAAAAACGCACCGTTCGTTCTTTAGCGGTGCCTGGTCCATACACGTCGTTAATTCCTTGAGTCGTTTCTGTAGCACTGGTGCCACGGTGGAACTCGTACTCATAAATACAGCGAATTTTCAATTTGTCCATAGTTGTTGTTAAAGCAATGTTGAAACTCAAACAAATGATGTTAAAACAAATGAAATACGAATTTTAAAAAAATATTTTTCTGGCTTTATTTCGAAATAAATTTGAATTTGGAATTCCTAATGAAACGCAAGATATTTGATTTTAAAGTTGCCAGTATTGAAAATCGGCAATTTCATATGTAAGGACCTAATATTAATTTTTACCTAAAGACCCGCAGTTTTATAAAACTTACCGCCTACATCACCAGAAATATTGCCACATTTTGACTCTATTACAGTAACATCATATACTCTTTCTGGTAGTTAGTTCCGTACATACCAGAGAGGAACATATTGCCGTGTTCTTCTTTCCACCCGTGTTTAGTCGGCAATAGATAGCTTGGAGGATTTTTGGTTGAATTTATCCAAATATTTGATACGTATTTAGCTCTAAGTATCTGCAGTTGAATTAGTAAGTTCGATTTCAGACGTCGGCAAAAAAGCAGCATCAAAGTTCATAAGGGTTTTGTTAAACTTTCCATTCTCTTTATTGGGCTTATTTATTCTTAGGAAAATCTTATGGCGGACCTTATTTACTGATGAACTCTTCACACCATTTTACTCACAAATTAATTGTTTAATTGCAAATACGACACCGGCGTGCACTTAGAAAATTTTCTTATTGTCCCGTTTTTTTAGGCTCTCTCCATAAATAGGTTTCTCTGCTCATGGCTTGATTTCTGCTTCTTTCAAATTGCGCCCGCCTAAACGTAGAATTCGCCTCATGACGATTCGTAACTATGCGTCAATTGATCACGGCTTGCAACAGATATTACGGAGGCTGATTAGTGCTCGGTTCTGGAGGCATTTGACATTGATGCTAAAGTCAGCAATATTCAACTCCACCCTCTTGGCAATTCACGACAAACACGCTCCAATCCATACTGTCCATGTCAAACATTAGATATAATATAATAATATATAAGTACTTTATTTCGGATATCTCCATAGTTAAAATTACAAAGAATAAAATTAATTAAATGCGACCCCCTATGGCCATCCGCATGCAATTCTTCAGCATGAGGCGGCTTCAATAAAGAGGCGGCCTTTTTCCGCACTATCGCGTGAAACCCGTCTGTACGGGCCTCTGTGAACACGCCTGAGGCACTGCGTCTAGGTGGCAACCTAAACAGCATCCTAAAGATGTTATTATACTAGATGCGTAGGTCTCCAATGGTCCGGCACTTATATTGCACCCATAGACTGCTTGTATAAAAGCCTTGGCAGAAGGCTTTGAAAATGGTTATTTTAACCGGAGTGGTACAAGAGTTAAATCGACGTGCTACCATATTTCCCCTAACCGCTAGAGCCCCTCCTCGCGCTCCCTCTCAATGTCAGCATCATCAGATAGAGCTGAATTTACAATATGTCCCAAGTACTTGAAACTAGTGACCCGCTTCAATTCATTTTCATATAAAGTAACAGTTGGTACAAAGTGAGGCTCCTTTGTACTGGCCCTGAATACTTTACTTTTTCTACAGTTATACACCAGACATTGATCCTTAGCATAGGCTTCACATATGGACACTAGTCTCCTTAATCCGCTGATTGATGGGCTATGCAATACCATGTCATCGGCAAAACTTAAGTTGTTAACACTGACACCGTCAATATGACACCCAACATGGTTCTGGCTGAGTTTAAAAATCAGCTCGTTAATGTAGAGATTAAACAGTATAGGTGAGGAAATCCCACCTTGCCTAACACCGCACTCCAAGGTGTACACATCTGAAAAACTACCGCCCCACTTGAGCTGGTTAGTTTGATTAGCATACCAAAAACGCAGTAAAGACACATATTCTTCTGGCATACCCATGCTAGCCAGTTTCCTCCAGAGCCTTTTATATAACACCATATCAAAGACCCTGGACAAATCCAGGAAACACGCATACACTGGTGTTTTTCTTCACGTATAGTACTTTACAGTATTTTTCAGACATAATATGGCGCTCTCCGTTGACACCCCCGCTTTGGTGCCAAATTGAGCATCGTGCAGGTGTACGTGTTTATAATAAAGCTATTTATGACCAAGAGAGACAAATTCAAACTAAAATTTCATCACTTCTCTACTAACAACAATCAAAATCACTTAATTGCATTGCGTAATAAATGTAATCGTGAATGCAGGAATGCTAAACGAAGATATATTCATAAAACTGTAGAAAATACTCGTAGTCCACCGGATAAACCATGGAACTTCTTGAAGGGTCTTGGGTCTCAGTAAACAAAGCCCTGAGATATGCATGTGTATATCAATGAGCTCAATAATCATTTTTCGGTACCTGCAGTAAACTTTTCCGTGAATGGAGGAGGAATTCTATATCCGCTTCTCTTTGCTATTTTCATTATTAGAATAACGTCATCCTTATCCTTCTCTTTCCATCTTTACGCTGTCGATCTTCAGATCCATACCGCTACTCCTCTTGAAGTTATCAACAGTGCTATTAGCACCATCAACTCCGACTAATTCAAAAACAACTCCAAAAAATTCGGGCTTATGGTGAATGCGTCTAAATCTCAAGCCGTTATTATTTGTTACAGTAACCTCATGTATTATATATACTTAACGCGTTACAGTAACCTAATGTTGTTCTTGACAATCAAATTATTCCTTTCTCTGATAAAGTTAAGAACTGTTGTACCATTACATTTGTATGTGTGTACAATAAAGTGTAAATAAATAAATAAGAACCTGGGTATTTTGTTTGACGAGACTTTCTCCTGGTCTCCCCAAATCGGAGAGTTGAGCAAGAAAATTTACGCTTCCATGCATTCATTCAGACGCTTACAATATTCCCTTCCTGTAGACACTTGTATTCTATTTAATTCTCGCTCATCTGTATATCTTCATAAAAAAATATCCTTTAAAGTTTTTGATCCGTCTTTGTCGTCAACGGTCAACCACTTCTACAGATCCCTTCTCATTCTTTCTTGCTGTGCTCGCTGTGCGTTTATGGAACGCTTTACCAGTGAAGTTAATAATGTCTCATTCACTTGGCTCTTTTAAATTCGGAGTCAAGAAATTCTATGCAGAATCATAAATTGAGTTTTATAAAATATACAAAGTCAAAGTAATTTTTTTTATCCAATATAAGATAAATATATCACATAATGAAGCTCATTATTTTTATTATTTTTATTGCATTTATACAAAGTGGAAGAGACATACCCGTAATAAATCAAACCACGGTCTATACTAGATCATTATAGTATAATGAAATTAAAATAACAGCCAAAGAACAAAAAAAATATTTCGGCACTTCCATACAAAAGTTTGCAGCCGCCCAGGCGTTTTGTATGGGAATGTCGAACTTTTTTTTTGGTTTCTTGACTGTTATTTTAATTTCATTATACTTTATAAATCTAGAATAGCCCGTGATTCGTTTTATTACGGGCATGTCCCTTCCACGTTGTATATTATATGTACTATATTAATTAGGTATGTATCTAGTGTATTCGCTTTAATATTATACTTGTGTTTTTTATTGTTCTGTACCTACGTTATTCTGCCTTCCTATTAAATATGTTACTGTCTTCTGCCCTACTGGTTGACTGGAAGAGATCGCTTCTGGGATAAGACCGCCATTTGTACAATTACCTTTATTATTTTATTATGTGTAATTATCGCTGATGTACAATAAAGTGCAATATGCGTACACAATGATTGCTCTGAAATACAACCACTGAGAGCCGGCAGGCCAACTCGTTTTACCTCTGGAGACACCATTCTTTGAAAAGGTACTAAATCTGACCATTTTTAGTAACGTTTTCTTTTTTCCGCACCAACGACGCAATTTCTTGGGCGCATCACAGCTCTGAAATGCAACCACTGAGATCGGACAGACCAACTCATTTCACCTGTGGAGACACCATACTTTGAATGGGTACTAAAACTGACCATTTCCCTGATCGTTTTTTTTTTCGCAACAATGAAGCCTCTTGTAAGCGCTATAACTCGAAGTTGCAACCACTGAGAGCAGACAGACCAACTTGTTTCACATGTGAAGATACCATATTTTGAATAGGTACTAAAACTGACCATTTCCCTGATCGTTTTTTTTTCGCAACAATGAAGCCTCTTGTAAGTGCTATAACTCGAAGTTGCAACCACTGAGAGCAGACAGACCGACAGCATTCACATTAGGGGACTACACTACATCCCATAAAAGTAAATCTAACCGTATCCGTGATCGTTTTCAAAAATCGCGTCATCTCTTAGACTACTGTTTCCTCCCTGGATAATGCCGGTAGAGTTACATTTTTTTCCTGAATATCTATAGCCACTATTAGCATGTCCCTATGTTTTCTTTTTTTTTCATAAATTATTTATTAAAAGAGATATGAACGTTCAACAACCTAAAAAACGGCCAGAATTTCCGCTGTGTTCAAACATCCAGAAAACAAATTTGACTAGATTATATAAAAAAATTAAAACATAGGAACACCGCTCAAGTCTTTGTTAATTTGCTATGAAAAAAGTACTTAAGTATATTGGTTAAGTTTTGGAGAAGAAATCAGGGGATTACGAATCGTTGATTTTCTGTTCTTTTAATAGGTATTTTCAGTCCAAGCTGCAGTATGTCTCTCTCGCACTTGCTCGGTTTTAGTTCGGGCACAGCGCGACAGCAATAGATTTTACAAATACCTATTTTTAATTTCTCTAGCCCTTGAGGTTTCCTCGATTATTACGAAAATGCGATGAGGCTAGAACCAGTTTGAATTCTTTTTAGGGTTCCGTAGTAAACAAGGAACTCGTTATAGTTTCACCATGTCTGTCTGCCTGTCTGTTTTACCGCGGTTTTATTTAGACTAGAAAGCTGTAATTTGGCATGGCTATGTATACAGGGTGACTTTTTATCCACCAGCCAAATTTTTGGAGCAATTTCAGTCCATGATACTGAACTACTTTCTATAAAAAATGTATTGAAAATAGATAAAAAGTTTTGGTCCTCCCATGCAAAATCAGTTGGGCTGAGCGCCAATCTGTATGGGAAGGCGAATTTTTTTTATTGTTTTTCGTTAATTGTTTTTATGGAAAGTAGATCAGTATCATGACTGAACTTGCTCCAAAACTTTGGCTGGTGGTTACAAAGTCAGCCTGTGTGTAACATCGACATGGTAAAATAAAATCTTGAAATTTTTTTTAGATTAGCTTTCTGAGTTCCATACATTTACGAAAATTGAGAATCAACTTTTTTTCTCGACTTACTCATGGTGTGGGGAGTCGTTATATAGTCGTTAGTCGTATAATAGGTCTTTCAAAAATATTGTAATTTTGACAACACCATTTTTCGATTTAGGGATCCGTTTGTGAAATATTTGGTTTAAAAAATATTGTGAGTTTCAGAACACCATTTCTCGATTTAGGGATCCGTTTGTGAAATGTTTCGTTTAAAATATATTGTAAGTTTCAGAACACCATTTCTCGATTTAGGGATCCGTTTGTGAAATGTTTCGTTTAAAATATATTGTGAGTTTGAGAACACCTTTTCTCGATTTAGGGATCCGTTTGTGAAATATTTGGTTTAAGTGTAAATGTTTTTTAGATTCAAGGGTCCCCCTACCTCTAACAGCTAAATGGTAATATATAAACGTAACGTTAAAAAATTAACGTGAAAAAATTCACGGCTCTAGTATATAAAGAAAAAAATCAGAGTAAGTAGGGTTTACAAATAAGTAGTTGTTTTTATAGTCAAAGATAATATAATTGTCGACCAATTTATAAAATGTAGTCGGAAAAGGAAAATTTCATACAAATTAAATTGAAAATTAGTTACACAGTTGTTAGTAACGTAAAACAAATATTGACTACGGAACCCTACACTGCGCGTGGCCCGACACGCACTTGGCCGGTTTATTTCACCTTTTCGCCTATCTATCACGCTAAAAGTGGCTTTTGGGTCTGGCTAGCGCAAAGAAATTGTATACAATCTAGAATGCTTACGAGGTGCAAAGTCGTTCCCAAAAAATATACCTAAAGTTATAGCTCTCCTCTTCTATTTTATTGCACTGACAGTTTGCGGGAAAGGGACGCCTACAACTTTAGGTATATTTTTTGGGAACGTTAGGTACTTAAACATAATCATTATAAAAATATGAGCGTTGTTTTTTAGAGATTATTACTCGTAGTTATTCTACGTAGATTGTATTATAAATTCGCTGCGCTAGATAAAGCTAAATAGCTAAATAGAAAACTCCTAGCGTCATACGCAATGAATAAGGAATCATATGGAAGTGACATACCTACAAAAAAGTGTGGCCGACGCCATATTGAGACGAACTAAAAATGGCGGACTGTAGTGCTTCCTAGAAAGAAAAGTTTGTCCTTCTATCGATATCGATAAATAAAATTGACAATAATTTTAAATTTGGTATCAGAGTTGAGTTATCCGTGAAGTTTAATGCAGTGGCTACACGCACAAACTATACACGGATCTAAGGATAGGCTACATGGTTGTCAACGGGTGATGTCAGTCGATGTTGACGGACGTTTCCACAGTCTATATCCGTCTTATCTTATTCTAAAACACAGACTAACTTTTAGGACTTGGTTAAACCATGACCCAATGAAGTTGACATTCCATTAGATATGCTTAAGTGAAATGGCATTGGAAAATCTGAACAAATATTCTACCACAGAATTAATATACCTATGTAATATATAGTACATAATAAATGTTCATAATTATTCATTTAGATAATTTAAATTCGTTGCAGAGGAAAAAGAAACATGGAGTGTCATAAATAAGGAAACAGGTAAAAATAAAACCAAAGAAAATATTTGCCGAATCAAATATAGGGGTAAAAATACTTCAAAAACTGAAGAAATAGTAAATATATTTGATGATTATTTTACTAACATTTGGAACTCACTTCTAATGTGAGTTCTAGCGCCCAGTGTGCTGAGGCTTTGCTTAAGAGTAATGTTAGCCCTTGTGATTCTAAATTTAATTTTAAGCATGTTAGCCCTAGCGATATAATAGATGCTTTTAAACAGTTAAATTTAAAAAAATCAGAAGATCACTGGGGCATGTCAGTAGCCGTAGTAAGTCATATTATACACATAATTGCTGCCGATTTAGCTTTTATATTTAACGAATGTATTGATGAAGGCATATTTCCTAACTTAATGAAATGTAGTAAACTAATCCCCTTATTCAAAAAAGGAGAAAAAACAGACCCTGGCAACTACAGACCTATCTCTATTCTGCCAGTTTTGAGTAAGGTGTTCCAAAAGATAATGCTCAATCAAATGCTATTTCACTTTAAGACCAATAATCTTTTCCATAGCCAACAATACGGCTTTACTGCTGGAAAATCGACCACCGATGCAGGAGTAGCACTTATTACTAATGTCTACGACGCGTGGGAAAACAGAAATGATGCAATTGGATCATTTTGCAATCTTTCTAAAGCATTTGATTGCGTTGATCATCCAACACTTTTGCTCAAATTTCGTCAATACGGTTTTGATGATAAGTCAATTAAGGCCGTACCTAAATTTTCCGGGGTCCAGTGCTGCCCCCATTTTAAATAAATCATTTCAAAGAAAACGGAGACATCATTTAAAATTTTACAACTACCAAGTCCTAGATAACCCTTCAAAGTATTTTATGAACTACTGTTTACAGTTTATAATGAGGACGTTAAGCTTTACTACGCACATTAGCCAAAAGTGGTCGTTTTTCGCAAATGTGCGTAGTAAAGCTTAACGTTCTCACTTCATGGTATGGGGCAGCACTGGACCCCGGAAAATTCAGGTACGGCCTTAAATTAATAGAATTTTACTTAACAGATAGGCTTCAAACAGTTGATATAAACGGCGTAAAATCACACGGGTCTAATGTGAAAATGGGCGTACCCCAAGGTTCAATTCTAGGACCGTTCCTTTTCTTAGTTTATGTCAATGACTTGCCTTACATGGTTGAGAAAGAGGCTGACATGGTGCTGTTTGCTGATGACACCTCGCTAATATTTAAAATAGATCGACATAACAGTGATGCTAGCGCGGTGAACAGCACCTTATCTTCAATTTCTGATTGGTTTTCAGCCAATAACCTCATGTTAAATGCGAACAAGACCCAATGCATTTGATTCCCTCTTCCTAATGTGAATCAAGCCTGCGTTGACATACTAATTAATGGTCAGAAACTCGATCTGGTTGAAAGTACTACCTTTTTAGGAATCACAATTGATTCGAAACTTCAATAGGGCGCTCATATAACTAAACTTTCTAATAGGCTTAGCTCTGCGGCTTACGCTGTTAGGAAAATAAGACAATAAGGAATATGCATGTAATACCAATCCGGCTCATATTTTTATTTTACAATTTCTTTTATTACGTTACCACGCCTAGTTTATTATTTTTCTTACTGACTCTTATTTGGATTAGAAATAAATTATTGAAAATATGCAAATATTGCGCGGGAACTTTTAAAAGACAAAAGGGAAATGACGACAAAGTTCATAAAAAGGAAATGACAGGTTCGGGTGCGTTCGGTAGGACTGTCCGTCCATGTAGTTTGACTATCGATGACATTCGAAATGTATGTACTTTTATTTAGAGGTTTAACAAACATCACTGGCTGGTAATATCGAAAGTACCCAAAAAAGAAAAATATGCGTTGACAGCTTCTGTCTCTAGCGGATATTGCAGACGTTGACGTCATATTTTAAAATGGCGTGTTTTAGTTGTTACAATCTACTTGCTATTTTTAATATTTATTTTCTACACCATATACATGTTTTTTTTCGGCACTGATTTATTTTTTGCGGCTATTCCTCGACGAGGAGTATCGATTAAAAATATAAAAAAAAATCATGCATACTCTCTATTGACAGATGTAGCAACTGCTAGACAAGTGTTCTTTAGTTACTTTCACAGTCTAATGTCTTACGGGATACTTCTATGGGGGAGTGCAGTCGACATTCAGACTATTTTTCTTTTACAAAAAAAAAAAGGAATTCGTGCCATTTACGGTTTAGGATCGAGAGACTCACTGAGAGAATTATTCAGGGAAATAGGTATACTTACTTTTGCATCACAATTCATATTTGAAAATATAATGTATGTAGGGAAAAATATTTCCTTGTTCAATAAAGTAAGTGATTTTACAAATAGAAATTTACGTAATAAGAATGACTTAGTTAGCCCGTATTACAGGCTGAATACAGTCAGTAAGTCTTTTATGAGGAAGTGTATACTTTTTTTATAATAAATTGCCAGAATCGGTCCTTGATATGCCAGACAGAAAATTCAAAGCTTATGTAAAGAAAGTACTTTGTGAGAAAGCTTATTATAGGACCGATGACTATCTTAAAGACAAAAAGTTCTGGCTTGAGCTTGGCGCGGGTCCCTCTTAAAGGTTTGTATACTTAGACATGTCATAATTTAGGAACATTGGTACATACTAAATTTACAGATTAACTTTATTTTAAATTTCGTAATTCTTATAATTGAATTTAATTATAACATAACAAACAATGTAATCTCAGTCCATCCATATAACTAATTTTAAGTTTTTAGTTTGTTAGTTGACGTTTTTGGAGAAAACGTGCAGTGCAGTTTGTTGCCGCTTCTTCTGCACTTGCGCCTAGGAAGCGGCGTAAACTTAGCTGTAAGTAACGATTTGACGTCAACATTTGTGCAAAACAAAACAAAGTGACTATTATTAAGAGGTATTATAAATATCCTATGATAATAAAGATATTATGAATTTTTGAATTTTGAAAAACGGCTCATCGGAATTAGATGAATTTTGTAACCTGAATTAAATAAAGGATACTTTTTATCCCGAAAATCAACCCCTTAGAGGTAAAATTGGGGGCAAACACTAATGTTAAATGAAACAACAATCATAATAATTTACATGTATTTATTAGTACAAAATATAATTGCTTATCATTAATAATATATTAATAGTAAAAAAAAATATTTTTAAAAACAAGCTTTTATTTAAATGCTAAGTCTAAAAACATAACAAAACTTTAAAATAATTTAGATATACTACTTATACTTCTTTAATAATTCTGAATACTTAATATTAATACTTTTAAATATATTTATGATAAATTATAACACTATTAATAAATAAAGTACCTTTTGGTGAAATCGTAATGGTATTGCATCATCTCGCAGTCTAACGACATCCAAAGTTCTGTTGAATGCACTCATTAAAATGCAAGGAGCAAATGAATATCTCCTTCACATTTGGTCGTATATTTTCGTTTCCGATTGCTTGTAACCACTTTTTTTTTCTCCGATATTCACTTTTTGGTAACCTGAAAAAAAGAAATATATAGATAACCTCACAACAACCGCTTTCACGACTCATCATTTTATTTTAAGGTCTATAAAGGTCTGTTATTTATATAAAAGTCTGTAACTTTTTATGTTTCTTTGTTGGGGATTATCTCATCAGTCATCAACCAATGCAAAAAATTCTTTAACTTTTGCTACATCATTGAAAACAATATTTACAAAAAGTTTCACATTGTGATGTACGTGAACAGAGAACAGAGTACTCACGAATATGTCGAATATTTGGGATCATTGCCCTAACATAACATTTCTTATCGATATACTAAACACATCACTAGCCATCAAAATAACTTTATTTTAATATCGAAAATAAAGATTTATTCTATTCCAATTTATCACTAATCGTATTATTTGGGTAGATAATTATTAAAAACACACCAAAAGAAGTCGATCATCTAATACTAACAAATATTTTAGTTGAAATGTAAACTTACCGATGCAACAACAAACTCTTCTGGTTTTCCTTGTTTTTTTCGTTCCATATCCAACAATACTGCAGTTAGGCATTATGTCCTTTCTTGTCCTTAACTAATTATACACTTTTTACCACGAATGTTGTTCGAAATCTCTGTTTAATCACTGATTTAATATATTTCCTCAAGGTTTTGACATTTTTTGTACCGCAGAAAAGCCGAACTAAACATGGCGGACCGGCCACAGTAGGTATTTAACCGTACGTCAAATTGAAAAATTTTGCCATAGCAGCACGAACTGACGTATTGTTATCTTTTTTCACATATAGGAAAAGACATTAGTTAGAAAGTGACAACATTGTTTTTACTATTTCTGTATCCAAATGTATGATATTTGTATAACTGACGGTATGTATAGAACAATATGCCGAGTCCACTCTTTTATACGTCATTGGTCGTACGCGTACAAAAAATGACGCTACTACGTTACAAAACAGGCTATGCTTTTGAGACATCATCTCGAAATCTATTTACCTCCACACACAATCCTACCTCTATGATTAGAACCGTCGGGTATGTCAAAAGCAGATTGCATGCAGCTGTGAAAAATCACATGATACATTTGATAACTAAATGTTTCACAAGGCACTGATACGTTCTGATATACCTAGATATCCACAGACCATGGACACAGAATACATAAGAGTCAAACAGAATGGTCTCTCACAGCGTCTCCCGCAAATTGGCGTCCCCGCACCTCTCCCCCGCACTTTGTGAGCTTTGACGGCTCCAAACCAGGGTTTAATTACTAGCCGCACGCAATACGCGACGTGTGTTGTCTTGAGAACTGTCAACCAATAGTAACAATCATGGTGAGAAGGTGCGCGTATAATAATTGTTTATCCACCCAATACTCTAAAGAACGTATATTTCATACATTTCCAAATGATGAAAACAGGTAAGCAAAGCAACAATATAATTTCACGTTATTACCCAGCAACCATTTTGATATATATACCCTTCTCGCTCTCTCGCATTGGCGGGAGATACACAAGAGCGAGAGGGGTATTAGCAATCCGGTAATGTTACATTGGCTCCTCGCTCACAGGTAATCACATACACGCAAATGCCAAATAGATTTCCGCGGGTTATAGTGTAAATGCCATTGTTGACAATGACAACTTGACATGCTGTGCGTGAAAATGTGATTAACATTTGTTTATTTTTATTGAATTTATTCATATAATTAGGTACCGTATAGTTTTGCGCCGAATATGCAAATTACTATATTACAATAGTGAATTGGTGCGTTACATTATAAATGACTCAATAATAATCAGTAAAGTGAACTAATGGTGAAATGGACAATGGACATAATGAAAAATATTTGTGAAGTGATATTATGTAGCTGTTTCCGACTTTTCTGTAACATTTGATACATATAAAACAGAATATTTTTTACGTCATAGTGTTCGCAAATCTTCAGGTATGGAAAAATATAATCGTAAATATGTCGAACTCGTTAGTAGGTACCTAAGTATTAAATTAATTCTGCGGTGCGACCATAAGTATAAAACTCACACATCGACGTGTGTACAGATAAATTGTTTCGTTTGTAGTAGTAGTAGGTATATATGTTACTCTGAATCAATGGAGAGTCCTACCAGTGCCATGGATTAAGATAGACACCGCCTCTGTATGAATTGGCGTGTCAAATTGACTTCATGTAGGATCGTCACTTTTAATCCGTGTAGGTATGTCAAATCATTAGATCGGACATTCATTATCTACCGCAAAATACCTAAACGAGCTGTTTCGAGCAGTAGAAACTCGTCGAAAAATGTTGGAGGAAGTAATAAAAAAGTTTCCTTCCGTTTGTAAATGATTTTCTTATTGAATATTTGTATTGAAAATTGGCACGCCAGGTTTTCATACGAGTACAAATTAAAGGACTTTCTTTATCTAGTAGTATATACAGATCTGTGTAGATATCACTGCCACTTTGACGAGCTAATGCTAAGTGACAGTGGGCGGGACACGGCGCGACGAACCGATGGCCGATAGGGCAAAAAGGTTCTCGAATGGCGACCACGTACTGGCAAGCGAAGTGTAGGACACCCACCGACAAGGTGGTCAGACGACTTGACCAAGGTAGCTGGAAAGACTGGCCGCTCTAGATCGGTCATTTTGGAAAACTTTGGGAGAGGATTCCGGCTTAGAATAGAACTACTTGATCTCTTCCTGTGGATGTCGTAAGAGGTGACTAAACGACTAAGCACAAACATCTCATCCTACGATTGCATTCCCAAGAAGGTTTGAAGTCGGGCGGCGGCCAGTTGTAAAAAAATTCGTACAAATACATTCCCAAAGAGGGTTGACGTTAAGCAAGCGGCCGCTCGTAAAACTATAGACAAATCGTTTAACATAAAATGTCCCTTTAATAAACTATACAAAGTGGAAGAGACATACCCGTAAAAAATCAAACCACGAGCTATACTAGAGCACTAAAGTATAAAGAAATTAAAATAAAACAACAGTCAAAAAACCAAAAAATAAATCGACATCCCATACAAATCGGCCGGGCGGCCGCACACTTTTGTATGGAAATGCCGAAAAATATGTTTATTTTTTTGGCTGTTATTTTAATTTTATTATACTAAAATGGTCTAGTGTAGACCGTCGTTTGATTTATTACGGGTATGTCCCTTCCACGTTTATTTATTTATTTTTTTATGCCTTATCGTACACACATATACATGTTTAAAGTATAACATGCTAAAAGCATTCTTTTGATAGAGTTTTATGTGGGTGTGAATAAAACGTATAATGAATTTATATAAAGAAAACTTAAACTTAAACTAAATTAAATTTAAAAGATAATAACCACAACACATACTATTAAAACATACTATAATATTACATATACACAATTACTTACATACATATATATTACTTCATAAAATATATACAACAAAAATAATACAAATACATAACCATAAATAAATATTATGCAATCAATTCTGTCCCATGTTTAATTGGAAGTGGAGATGCCTAAAAACTCTAAGTAAAGGAGTCGCGACTAGGGGTCCTTCTAATGGATTCAGGCAGAGCATTCCAGAGTCGTACAGCAGTCACGGAGAAAGAGTTTTTTATTTATTTTATTTTGATGACGTTTCGTTCGGGTTTTACCAAACGTGGTCCCAGCTTGACTGAAACAGCGATGACGCCTACGCCTCTTCCTGCCCGGTGTGATCTTCGTCCACATAAATAAAATAAAATAAATAATAAAAAGTACGTTTAATTTAATAATAATTCAACGCGATAGTTTAAAAGTATTTATAGGTATAAATAACGACTAACAAAATATGCTAAAACTATTTTAAGGGCAGATTCAGTTCACGGTACTGAACAACTTGCCCCAAGGAAAGTTAAAATATGTTTTTTTTTTTAATTTCCATAGAAATTCGGATCAGCTGATGGCCAAAAATTACTTGTCATATTTAGATGTATGTTCCTTGTAGAAAGTTGTTCAGTATCATGAACTGAATTCCGCATTAAAATAGTTTCAATATACTCGTATGTTTGACCCTATGTACGTACTATAGTGTACTAAGTCACGTAACCTTGACTGTCATACTTCACGCTTCATGGTCGTATTGGTCGTTGCTTAGAGAGCGTAAAGATTTGTTTTAGATATAGCACCTAGATATAACTAGTGGCTCTAGTCATGTGAGCTGTAAACCCCGCGAGTCTGACTTTGCAACCCCTGACACCTTTAGATATAGCACCTAGATACAACTACGAGTAATGGCTCTAGTCATGTGAGCTGTAAACCCCGCGAGTCTGACTTTGCAACCCCTGACACCTTTAGATATAGCACCTAGATACAACTAGTGGCTCTAGTCATGTGAGCTGTAAACCCCGCGAGTCTGACTTTGCAACCCCTGACACCTTTAGATACAGCACCTAGATACAACTAGTGGCTCTAGTCATGTGAGCTGTAAACCCCGCGAGTCTGACTTTGCAACCCCTGACACCTTTAGATATAGCACCTAGATACAACTAGTGGCTCTAGTCATGTGAGCTGTAAACCCCGCGAGTCTGACTTTGCAACCCCTGACACCTTTAGATATAGCACCTAGATACAACTAGTGGCTCTAGTCATGTGAGCTGTAAACCCCGCGAGTCTGACATTGCAACCCCTGACACCTTTAAGTTTATCCTACGTATTTCGATGAGTTTATCGGTTAAAAAAGTTTTTCAGAAAAAAAAGTTGCGTTAAGGATAACTCAATGTTAAACTCTCCCTTCTCCCTGTCGACCTACCTACATCCTGCTCAATGCAGGATATTATAAAAAAAATGTTTATTTTGTATATACAACGTGGAAGGGACATACCCGTAATAAATCGAACCAAGGTCTATACTAGACTATAATATAATAGTATAATAAAATTTAAATAACAGCCAAAATCAAAAATGATTTTCGGCATTTCCATACAAAAGTGTGTGGCCGCCCGGGCGATTTGTATGGGAACGTCGAATTTATTTTTGGTTCTTTACATGTTATTTTCATTTCATTATACTTTAGTCATCTATTATAGCCCGTAGTTCGATTTACTACGGATATGTCCCTTCCACTTTGTACATATATTATAGCCAATCGATTGGAAAGAAGACCTAATAATTCTCAACTTGTTTTAAATATGTTAATGATACTAAAATAATTCACATAACCTCTTGAACTTGCCTTTAATTATTTATTCTGTGCTTTTTACGAAATTTGAGCGGAGTGATACAGATATTACGCCGTTATCCCTACTAGAATAAGCAGTCCCTAGGGTTAAGAATGGTCCCAGTCACCGGAACAAAAATATTAAAATTATTGGATCCGGCAACTGAGAACGCGGTCCGAGTTAATTGTGGTCCCATATATTGCCGGTAACCGGTAACCTCTTTCTCATACTGTTGCCTAAAAGGCACTAAAGAGTGGTGATTTGTGGCCCGTTGGTAAGACGCAAATGCTACGTTAGCGTAAAAATGTGAAAAGGTAATAAAAGCAGCGGAATTATCAAGTGACTTACCACTCTCTTTCTCATACTGTTGTCTAAAAGGCGCCAAAGACGGGTCATTCTTCACCTCCTCTGGCAACCCCAGCCAAACACTCAAGGTATTCGCATTGACGTCATCACTGGACACCAGCGAGTATTGGCTTTTCTTCCAGTCTTCTTGTGCCTTCGTCTTGGATGTCCATTGCTTGACGTGAGTCCAGAAACTCATTTTTGGTACATAGTTTTGTGAGCTGAAAGAAAATATATATAAAGTAGAGTTAAGTAAGTAAAAAGTTAAGTTCTGGCGCGTAGGCGACCAATGTAATGTGTTTCTTTCGGCGTTTCTTCTCAGCAGTGGTCGTTGAGAAACGGTAGATTTTTTAAATAAAGAATTTGACTATTATAAATAAGCATTACAAGTAATGTACACTAAAATTATTGACGTGTAAAAGTGCCTGCAAAGGCCTAATTTCTGTAAAAATATTTGATTTTGACTTTTAAGTTAATTCAACTTCTTATTGTGTAGTATTGTGTAGTCCCGAAAAATCTAGGAAATTTTACATAAAAATATGAAATTTTACATAATTTTTGTCATTTTTACATATATTTCCGTAAACTTCCCAGATTTTTCGGGAATTTTACAGGTTTATTTAATTTTGTGCATGTAAAATTACATAATTTTTAGTAAACTTACATAATTTTTAACAGCACTGCACGTCTTCATCCGTAAAGGGAGTTTAAGGGACAGACAGAGCCCAAGGCCGCAAGTCCCAAAGGCCACTTTTCGCGTGACATGGGCGAGGAGATGGGAAAAGGAATCAAAATAGAGATGGGTTGCTAGCCGCATCGACTATTAAATTAACATTGATTCGCATTTTAGCCCATTCCCTCGATCGGCTTTTATGATCTGCGCGGGATGAAAGCAGCTAGCATGCGCTAAGGATGAGAAGAAAACAAATCTATGCTGTGGAAAAACCTTAGTTTACATTTTTGGAAACAGTAGTGGGCGAAGCATATTATATTACCTACTAAGTGTTGTGTAGGTATTTGTGTCTAATTTGTTAATTTTTTTAAATTGTGTGCAGTAAAGAGTAAAATAAATAAATAAATAAATATGTAAGTCAAACTCGATTGGTTTAACACTGTTGCAATTTCGCTCAAAAAGTACATAAAATACTTATAGCGCCTTGTAAATGATTATAGATATTTTTCCAAAACAAGAAACAGACTTCAATACCAGAACATCGAGTTATATTGTACTAGCGTACATAGAGCCGGCAACGCGAGTTCACTGTTTGTAACACGAGTTAGAGCCGGCCGGCTCAACCTTGGTTAGTCTGAGCCGGGCGCTTGCCGCGACGTGCCTAGTCGAGAAGTTTCAGTTAATTCTCAAAATGCCTTCGTGTGTGCTGAGATACTGCACCAATAACTCAGAAAAAGTAAAGAAAAAACACGGAGTGACTTTTCACGGGTAAGTTACCTATTTATCAGTCAATCATACGCACGAGTTACAATATTTTCTTTTATTTTGCAACGAACTCCCGCGCGCTCGGAGTCGGCGGCCATACTTCGGCGAAATTCATAGACTAACAACATTTTATGTACGTACAGATGTGACACTATCAACGTGACACTTTAAAAATGGGTAGTATTTTGTTGTGGTGCGGGATGATGATATCTGTAGTTAAATTTTATTTGAACTTTTCTAAAGGTTTCCGCGGCCGGGCCATGAAAAAAGAGAATTATGGATTAAATTTGTTCAAAAGGAACGAAGCGAAGAATTTTGGTTGCCTTCGGACTATTCCCGCATATGTTCCAAACATTTCAAAGAAGATGACAAGTACACCACAAAGACTGGACGAATTTTCTTAAAGAAATCAGCTGTACCCTACGATAGTGTAAGAATTTTAACATTTACCTTTATATTGAGATTTCTGTAACTGCGACTTCTGTATACAGGGTGTAAAAAAATTGTCGGAAATATTTATAGGGAGTATTTATTTCATGAAACTGAACAACTTTTCCCAAGGAACAAAGGTCGACATATGAAAAAAATTGTTGGACCTCCCATACAAAATAGACGGCCAGCTGATCGATTTACTAAGGGAGGTCCAAAATTTTTTTTCATATTTCGACCTATGTTCCTTGAGGAAAGTTGTTCAGTTTCATGAGTAGAACACACCCTTAAAATATTTCAGACAATTTTTTTTAAGGCCGTCACACACTAGGCTATAATATATTTTTCTATCTTAAGATACGTGACCCCTGGTTACCATACATTTTGTACTAAAATAGAGGCCAGAATTGATGGTGGCCTACGATTGGTGGTTCTTCTGGTGACCCCATTTAGACATACATTTTGTATGAAAGTAGAGGCCAGTTAGACCTACCAGTTGGCTTGACCTCTGTTTGCATACAAAATGTATGTGGGCAGGGATCACCAGAAGTCGTATCTTAAGATAAAAATATATAGTATAGCCTAGTGTGTGACGGCATTTACACCCTATATAATATTTTTGATCGTCTTCTTTTCAACTGCTGTTTTTAACCAAATCAAAAGAAATATGGTTCTCTGCCTTTTCGCAGAAATATGTTTGGCCGAATGTATCGTTTCCCAACTGTTTCATTTGCCAACCCGCTTTTATTTCTGTAACTGTTAATATTTCAGGATTTTTATAAAACTAACCTAACCTAACCTATAGGGTTCTCCCCGATCGTACTAAAATGAATCCTGAAATATTAACAGTTACAGAAATAAAAGCGGGTTGGCAAATGAAACAGTTGGGAAACGATGCATTCGGCCAAACATATTTCTGCGAAAAGGCAGGACACCAAGAAATATATTATTTGGACATCAAAAAGTACTGAATGCACATCAGCGTATGTCTGTCTATGTATGTTTGTATTCTACTCTGAAGTCGTTGTTTTTCCTAAATTACAGCTTTTTTTAATAATGTACCTACGGTTAAATAGTTCAATACATACAACCCATAAAATTGTGACCCTTTTTCTTTTCAGTCAATAATTTCTGGTGAACCATCATCATCTAAACAAGAACTACAGGAGGAATCAATTTCTGAACCAGTAAGCAGCTCCGAATCAATTTTTGATACTCCGAAAAAAATTGTACTGAAGAAAAAATTACGTAAAGAATCAATAGCTAGAAAGAACCTTGCTGAAAAGTTTAAAAAAGTACGACGACAAAATTATTATCTAAAGAAAAAATGTGCCTCTTATAAATCAATGGTCCAAAATTTAAAAGATAGATTCGGTTTTGATTTAAATACGACTAATAATTTAATGGCTAAAGCAGAAGTGGTTGAATTACATAAGACTTTAATGAAAAAAAATAAACAGAACAGACACTATTTACTGTACACTGCACCTTTACGTAAATTCGCGTTAACATTGCACTACTATTCGCCAGCTGCGTATAAATACGTTCGAGAATGCTACAATAAAGCTCTCCCTCATCCAAGAACAATTTGTAGATGGTATTCGACAGTTGACGCTGAACCTGGTTTTACAACGGAAGCCTTTGCGGCATTAAAGTTAAAATGCGAATCCAACGCCAAAGCCAATAAACCTGTAGTTTGCGCCTTAGTTTTCGATGAAATGGCGATCAGGAAGCAGAAACTATATAAATAATAAAAAAATAGGTGCAGTTAATTTTGGAGCAGGCCCTATGCAGGGCGAAGACGATGAGACTGTGGCAACACAAGCATTAGTGTTTATGCTGGTAGCCCTTAACGAAAATTGGAAATTGCCTGTAGGATATTTCTTGACGGCTGGTATAAATGCTGAAACAAAGGCAAATTTGATAAATATATGTTTGGAAAAATGCCACGAAGTTGGTGCCACAGCTGTATGTCTCACTTTTGACGGCTGTTCGGCAAACATCAGTGCTGCTGAAAAATTAGGTTGTGAGCTATCCGATGTCAACAATATGAAGACTTCTTTTCACATCCGTCTACTGGAGAAAAAGTGTGCATATTTTTAGACCCATGTCATGTTATAAAACTCATCAGGAACACTTTTGAGAAGAAAAGACTTTTATTCGATGAAAAAAACAAAGAAATAAAATGGCAACTACTAATTAATCTTAATAAGCTTCAACAAAATGAAGGACTTAGATTTGGTAACAAATTAACTCCTCGTCATATAAATTTCCGTCAACAAATTATGAAAGTTAAGCTCGCTACACAATTGCTGAGTATGAGCGTAGCAAAAGCTTTATTTCTTTGCGATGAAGTTTTAAATTCGACACGGTTTCAAGATTCTTCAGGAACAGTGAATTTCATAACTTTGATGAATAACTTCTTCGATGTTATGAATTCAAGAAAATGCCATTTTTATGGTTTTAAGCGTCCTGTGGATAGCAAGAGCAAATCCGAAATATTTTCTTTCTTGGATAATGTAAAGTCCTATATACTGGCATTGCAATTTCGTTCCAAATCAAGAAGAGTAATAAAACGGAGAAATGAAATTCCCAGGATAACATTACACATCTCAAAGTCAAAATTAGTCGAATCTTCTAACAAAACTGGATTTGTTGGGGCTCTTATTTGCATCGAATCGCTTAAGACTCTTTACAATTACACGGTCGAGGAAAAGAAGATGCTGAATTATATATCTACTTATCGCATAAGCCAAGACCATTTGGAGTTATTTTTTGGTTTAATAAGAAAACACGGCGGTTACAACAATAACCCAAACGTATTACAATTAAGAGCAGCTTACAAAAAAACACTTAATCATCTAGAACTCCGTTCTACGTTTTCCGGCAACTGCATTCCATTGGACAATTTTTCAATTTTAAATTCACCGTCATTAAACATAATAAATAGCACGTCCCTTGCTAACCGACATGAAGAACAGTCGTATGAAGTTTTACAAACGACGCGATCACTGCCATCCGATTTGGAAGCTGAAAATAATTGCAACATTTTTGCAACAATGCTTGAACAAGACACTTATATTACTTGTGAATCAAAACTGATAGTAGGTTACATATCGGGATATGTGTCTAGGCAACTAACACGAAAGATAAAATGTGAAGAATGTGTTGACAGCCTGTCCACGTCAAACAAACTCCCACATCACACATTAATAACAATAAAAGATATGGGTGGTTTGTGTTACTCCACAGAAGACGTGTACATAATATGCTTGGCTACTGAGAAAGTTGTACGTAATTTAATAAAGCAAAGCGGCGGCAAAGGTCTAGCCTCAAAATATGACTATAATTATATAACGGTGAACACACTAAAATATTTCATTGGGAAAGAAATATTCGTAAATTTAACCCAACATTTAATGAATCAGCCATCAACATTAAATCATCGAATCCATTTAATAAGAGCCATAATAAACCAATACACCAAAATTCGATTACACCACGAAGCGAAAACTGATCAAAATGTAGATTACTCCACAAAACGACAGAAACTAACGAAACTTATACTATTTAAAGGAAATTAAAATATCATTACATCACACATTAATGGTTTAATGTTGTTGCCAGATTCAATGGATATAATCCCTGTTTACTTATACGAGAAGTTTGCCCGACCCTGCCGAAGGTTTCCCCACCCTACCTCGCCTTTTAGATATAAATAATTGATATTTCGTTATAAGATTTGATTTGATTTCAAGAAAACCGTAATATACTAATAATTAAAATATACTGTAACGTAAATTACTCTTTTTATTTATTCCCTAGTTATCAGTACTCACAAACAGTATCGAGTAGGCAAAATACACAATATGTCGCGCATCTGCGCGCGATACTCGTTATCTATGACAACAGAACCCCCACTCCGCGCGTCCCGCGCCCTGCCTCGCCGCACGCCCGCGTGTAGTGATTTTACTGGGAATAGCTCCTCTATGTACGCTAGTACAATATAACTCGATGTACCAGAATAGCTAAATACTCAAACAATTGTATACTTCGACGACATATTTTTTCTAGTTATTTTCGTTTAAAAAACAAACCACACCTACAAACTAAACCGATTTTAATAAAATTTCCATAAGACCACCTGGAAAGTATACCCTTTCAATCGAAAAAATAATTTTCCAAATCGGACGAGGCGTCTTCGAGTAATCTGGGAACATACCTACATAAAACCTACCCAGAATATAGGACCACTTCAAGTCTTCCTGTAGATGTCGTAGAAGGCGACTTAGGAAATACAAGCTAAACAAAGCTTATTTATAAACATCAATAAGACCTCTCCAACCCGTCTGGCCAGCGTGGAGAGGGTAGACCAAATCTTCTGACTGCTCTGGCCAAGTATGGCTCTGGCAGAGAGGGTCGTGCTCCTGCAGTGGAGACTAAAAAGGACCTAATGATGATGACGTTGATATACAGAGTGACATTTTATCCACGGGCAAAATTTTTGGAGCAAGTTCAGTCCATGATACTGAACTACTTTCTATAATTTTTTTTATTAAAAATCGATAAAAAATTTAGTTCTCCCATACAAAATCCGTTTGGTTGAGCGCTGATTTGTATGTGAGGGCGAAAAATTTTTATCGATTTTTAATAACTGTTTTTATAGAAAGTAGTTCAGTATCATATAAGTATTATGGTCGATAAAATGTCAGCCTGTATAAAAAAAACCGGCCAAGTGCGAGTGAAACTCGCGTGGAGAGGGTTCCGTACAATTGATTGAATTCTTATAGGGTTTTCTGTAATCTACAACCAATGAAATATATTTCGTATTTTTTTCAAAATTTTAGGCTTAGTAGTTTCGGAGATCATGGTCAATTTTCGTCTTCTTTCATGAATTAAATTAAATTAATTTATTTCATAATTATAACAAAAATATATTTGAGATCCTCGTAACAAGCCCTTTCATTTGATATATGACACAGTAAGGTATGCAAAACTTTTTTTTTAATTTCCTTATTTATCCCGAAAATGACCCTTATTTTAAAAAAAATATTTGTTTACTCTGCACATATGTGTTTGGGTCATAGGATTACACCATCCTACCAAATTTCACATGATTCGGTCTAGTAGATTTGGAGCAAATTGGCTGTGGCAGACGGACGGACAGACAGACGCACAAGTGATCTTTTGAGGGTTCCGTTTTTTAATTTTTTGTACGAAACCCTAAAAATAAATTAAAGATTCTGACGAATTGATAACCTGCTTTTTTGAAATCGGTTAAAAGAAAGAGTAGATACATCGCCTTGTGAAAATAGCAAGGTAGATACTTGTAGCGCCTTGTAAAAATTAAAGCCAATATTTACTTAACTACTATTTACACACAAAATTTTAAACTTACAAATTTAAGTACCTAACTACTTAATAAAAAACATAAAATAATTTAATAATTTAATCTTCACGTTTTACTCGCGTTAGGTCTATAATTTTAATATGTACCTATACAGGGTTAATGGTATCTAAAGCATAACCTTTTTGGTGCAAGTTCAGTCCATGATACTGAACTACTTTCCATAAAAACCATTATAGAAAAACGAAAAAAAAAATTCTTCTTCAAATCCATTTTGCTGAGTGCTGATATGTACGTAGACCTATGGGAAGCCGAAATTCTTTTTTCGTTTTTCGATATTGGTTTTTATGGAAAGTAGTTCAGTACCATAGACTGAACTTGCACCAAAAAGGTTATGCGTTAGATACCAGTAACCCTGTAGGTAGGTATATACCCTTTCAAACGAAAAAAGATTTTTTTAAATCGATTTTAAAAAACGGAGAAGTTATGGGAGAAATACATAAAAAATAAATAAACATTCGAATCGAAAAGCTCTATTTTTTGAAGTGGCCTAAAAATATTATCTTTTATTTTATTGTAGCCAATTATACCCACCATATCAATAATTTGTTTTCGAAAATTCATAAAAATAAATACCGACAGAAAGATATGCTCACAATGACCTCAAATCCTACTTACTCTACTATAATTATATTTACAAATATAAAAATTAGTTGTTTATACATTGTGAGGTTATAATATAAAACAAAACAACAAAGAAATATATATATCTATATCTTTCAATCAAATAAGTACCTACCTAAACAAATTAAAATATCTAATGCCGTTATAAATATAACATACAAAACTTACATTCAAACAGTTGCTGACAATGATTATTTTAGCATAAAACACACTGAAGGACGCGACTGTGCAAACTGACTGAGAGTCGGAATGAGAAAGAAATATAGTCATATTTTATCGCACTGTATTATATGCTATTGCTAAGTATAGTCCGATCATTACATGTGACGTGTAATATACAAAAATTTGTTCACGTGTTGGCTTATACAATATAATAATATGTAGGGTTTTTAGATTATTCTCGTACCTATAAACTCCCTTATTTAATAAAAAAACGTACAGTAAAAAGGTCTTTTTAGGGTTCCGTAGTCCACAAGGAACCCTTATAGTTTCGTCATGTCCGTCCGTCCGTCCGTCCGTCTGTCTGTCCGTCCGGGCTCGTACTCCGCCGCTACTGCACCGATTGTCACGAAAATTGGTGGAGACATAGATATTGAAGTTCCAAAGATTTTTTTTTAATTATAAAAAAAAGGTTTTTTTTCAGCCCCCCTCCCATACAACAAAAAGTGAATTTAAAAAATTAAATTGGACTAACCCCAACGTGTGGTGTATCGTTGAAAAGGTCTTTTAAAATGCAACAAAAACTGTTTTGAAACTATGTAGATCAAACCCCCCAGTTTTGAGATAATCAAATACAGGTCGCGCCAAACTTCTAGTTCGCTCTGAAGTTGCCTCACTCAGGTTACAAACAGGGACAGAATATTTACCACAATAATATTTTTCTCATAATTATTGTAAGAATGTAGATCTATATGACATTTATACACAATAAACAAAAATAAAGAAAATTCTATCTGTTATGGGTATCTGTATATGACTACTGCGACGCGAATCGCCTCAACTTCAGAGCGAACTAGAAGTTTGGCGCGACCTGTACAAAGTTATAAGAGGTGTTCCCCCACCGTAACTTTTGAAATATTACTAAAATAATTCTGAAAAAATGTGGTATATACCTCAAAGTATGTACTTTCAATTAAAACTATAGCGGTCTCGGTATCATTAATAGTTATTTTTTAATACGTCATAAATCGTAAACCGCAATTTACCTTTAGAACTTTTGTATTATGTTACTTGCTGCTACGGAATTCTTCATGGACGAGTCGCACTTGCCCGTTTATTTAGTCTCTACTGCAGGAGCACGGCCCTCTCTGTACTGTCAGTGATATATATTAGTCAGAGCAGTCAGAGGATTTGGCCTACACTCTCCACGTTGGCCAGCCGAGTTGGAGAGGTCTCGTTTATGTTTATAAGCTATGTTCAGCTTGTGTTTCCTAAGTCGCCTTCTACGACATCCACGGGAAGACTTGGAGTGGTCCTATTCTACTCTGCCGAGAACCACACGGCTTTTTTATTTATTTAACGACACTGACACATATACGATTAACCTCAGGTATTTCAATGCGTCTGCCAATGTTCTTTTTAGGGTTCCGTACCTGAAGGGTGCAAACGGGACCCTATTACTGAGACTCCGCTGTCTGTCTGTCTGTCCGTCAGTCACAGGGCTCTATCTCTTGAACCGTAATAGCTAGACACTTGAAATTTTCACCGATTATGCATTACTGTGGCGGATATAACAAAAAATACTAAAAATAAAAAATAGTAAAAGATTAAAGGGGGTCGTCATACAAGAAACGTGTTTTTTTCAGCGTTTTTAACTTGATCTTCATAATGGCATTAACTAGATACTTGAAATTTTCACCAATTATGTTTTACTATGACCACAATAACAAAAAATACTAAAAATAAAATAAAGTTAAAAATTAAAGGGGGTCGTCATACAAGAAACGTGTTTCTTCAGCGTTTTAAAACATTGTACGGTGGTACGGAACCTTTCATGTACGAGTCCGACTCGCACTTGCCCGTTAATTTTATGCCGGTCAACTTACTTTGCAAGGCCTTCCATTAACATGTAATGTAAAGCAAATACTGTGAATAGAGCGAGCGTCCCCTCTAATAACAAGAGGTCGTCTGCGTCACGTATGTGATGCGAGTTCCTGCAGACTGCGAGGTCGCCAACGCCTTGCCTCTTTAGAGCCGAAAAGTGGACATAGGAACTCAATTGCGACGTAAATCAAACAAAGTTTGTGTCGTTTGATGTGCATATTTATGTGACATTTAGGTCTAATGAAAGTTAGAAGATCGCCCCGTGTGGTTCCAGGTTAGAATAAGACCACTCCATCTCTTTTTCTTCGTCAAATCGCATTCCCAATTTGCATCCTCAGCTGTGCTGCTTCGGAGCCCAGGGTGCGTTTTCCCGCTTTTTCTTCTCCAAATATAATATGCATGTCAATGGTCACACAAGGATGCCAAAGACCTTGCAAAATAGAGAAAAAATAGCCGGAACACTTTAAATGATTTGGCTACAGTTTTACAACCACCCAGACGTCAGGCAGGCGCGTGACGTCAACCCTCTTTGGGAATGCAATTGGAGCACGAGATGTTTGTGCTTAGTCCTTTAGTCGCCTCTTACGACATACACAGGAAGAGATGGAGTGGTCCTATTCTAACCCGGAACCACACGGCGGTGATTCTTAGCTATTGTTAGCATTTCCCAAATCTGCCATATTTTTATTTATACTGGCAACCCTAAATTGTAAGATAATTTGAAAAAGTGCAACACCGGCCAAGCTGTGGACTGTCAACTATCAATTTTGACATTGTAAGAAATGGCGCGTTTAAATAGAAAAAGTAAGATCTTTTGTAAAAGTGTTTTTACCCAGTGAAATGTGAAATATACAAGATTCAAAGCATCTCCAGTTTTATTTAAAAGTACCCTGATGAAAAGTTAATAATACAATACATGGCGATGCGAACATATCAGAAGCCCGGATAGAGCCTACGGCGCCCTCGGTATGTATTTAGTTTTGGGTTGTTTACGATACAGATATAAATTGTTTAGAATACAAACGATTACCTACTCATCTGTATTACAAAACTGTTTGGGTTTACGCATACATAAGTGTTTTACAAGTTTGAAGATGCGTATCATAGCTTACACAAAGACTCAGCTCAGCATTGAAAAACTTGACTGAAGTTTTAGATTACATATTTCTAAGATTGTACTAAATGGCTTAACCTTGAGAAACCACAGGAAGTGAGAATGATTCAGTCGAAATCCATTTTAGATCTCATTTAACTAATATTTGTTTGTGCTCATATTCAATGTGTTATGCTGTGGCCCTTTGGAGAAGGCCCTTTATCTTCTGATTTCAGCTAGCTTAAAGAATAGTGTCAGTAGTTTATGACAAAATGCCGCATCAAATGTGTCAAAGGATTGCTTGTGTTTATTGAAGAATGAAGACTAAGTATACCCATACAACAATGAAATGACACACATAATAAGAAGAAGGTGGTATGTATTCATTGTATTAAGGAGACATCTAGCGATGGCAAATACTGGAAAATGGTAGTCGGAGTCAAGGTAACCATATCAAATTACCCCAGGTAATATAAGCATGCTAGCGGTGAGAATATATTTCCCTTACTGACTTTGTTAATTCACAATGCATACTTTTTGCATGAGTGAAATATGTATGCGTATGAAAAAAAAACTAGTAATGAGAATTAGGAATCAAATAAGATAAGTAACATATTACATTATCATGATAGTTGCTCCATAGCCACTTTGGCTTTGTAGGATCATGCACAAAAAAAAGAACTTAATACATTGTTGTGTATATAATATGATTATTCATATAACTAGAAATAGAATAAAATAAAATCAAAACAAGCTATTAAAAGAATTACAATACGCAGAAACCATATGTTAGATACTTATGATCCTTGGTTTTAAGTTGATATTACACAGACTGGATGAGAAGTGTAGTCAGTGTAGTAAGTAGTCAGCCTCAGTTAGAGCACCTGTTATTTATTTATTTCACACTTGCATTGTGTGAAGTAGGTACAATACAGAAGTGATTTACGATCCGGATTTTAAGTGACAGTTAAGAATATAACTTCTCTTAAGAACTCCAGGTAGTTAATAATGTTCAATTCTACATTATTGTCATATAGAATCAAATATAATAAGTTTTTATTTAGCTTATTTATTTAATCTTTATTGTCCATCAAATACAAATTGTACAGAACAAGAGGCGAACTTGACGCTGAAAGTGTTGTTTTCCAGTCAGTGTGAGTTGCAAGATAAAGTGTGAAGTATACATAATATACATTGTTAAATATGTATATGTAGGTATGTATACCTACATACATACTCATATACACCATGTATACAATATTAATTCAGAAATTCTAAGTCTACTGTTATACTGTTTTTGGTGTACAATAAAGAGTTTTTCTTTTCTATTCTATTCTATAACTCAGACAAGGTGTACCTAAAAACTTGTAGGGTTGCTCCAAAAGCGGCTCGCAAGACGTACGTATCCGCATTTCAGTGTCAAGCATTATTGAGCGTTATTACATGATGATAAAGTCTAATTTGGTTTGACATAGAAATAGGATGTTAGTGCCTGACGACTATCATATTGTTTTATGGAGTAAAGCCTTGTGTCTTAAAGCTAGCGCAACTAGAAGCAGTTTGTATAGATTTAGAAAGCGCATTACAGAGTTAGAAAGAAAACCAGTTAGAAGAACACAGGACTCTTTCGTGAGTGGAAAATAGAAGTTGAAAACTTTATTTTTGATATTTTGAATATTGAGTTGATATATTTTAGAGAATGAATAAGTTCTTTCAGAAGATAGTGTAGTAGGTGTGTACATATTGACACACTGAGGGTGAGAGAGAAAATTAACAGATTTAATGAGAATCAATAAATGTTTTGTGCTGTTACTTGAACATATTGTAGATGCAAATAAGTATGTTACGGAACCACAATAGAAATCCAGCGCGTCGGTTTTAAGTTCATTAAGTTTACTGGCAGGTTACAAACATTTTTAATATATTAAATATCCTTCATAAATGTGTGACATACATAATCATTATTCAGCTATTAGAGATTCTGTGGATTCATCTACTTGGATATGTGATACATGCAGAACAAATCATACCATTAGGAACTTTTTGAAATGTTTGACTTATACTAAGTCATGATCTATTTATTAGCAAATGTAGGTTTCCACTTTAGATAGAATTTACACAAGTAAGTCAATGAAAAAGCAACAAACAATGATATCGATAGAGATGAAGTAAGTATGTTAAATGTTTAATAATATTGTGGTAGTAGATGCAAGTAGACGGAGTGGTCGCCGTGCGACTTCGAAAGAATACTAAAACATTCATTTTCATTAAACATTTATTTCCATGCGTGATTAGTCTGTAAAGATGATATCTTAGGTGAAGTTATGTCAAGAACGGCTGCTGTCACACCTAAACATCAAAAAGCCTCTAATTCCCTTATGGTCATCTTCTTCTTCTCGAAAAAAAAATAGGTATGTAGCAGGATATACAGTTTATATGAACAGTATATGTATATACTTATGCTCACTACTGCATATGAGATGATGAATGAAGATTTTGTATTGTCAATGACATGATACAGATAGAACGATAATTATTTAAGTATGTGTTTAAGTAAGGATAAATATACTTACTTACATGAAGTTATTAGTGAAATATATGTGATATAACTATATTATTGTTATATATATCTTGATTGGATGTATGATAAAATTAACTTGAGATAAATACAGTATAACTAGAAAAGTCGATATTTCGCTATCGCTATAGGTACATCTTATATGTGGTAATATCTGAGCTTACGTCCAGACCAGTGGCACAATACCTTTTCCTGAAAAAGCTCAGTTCATTAATTAAGTTTAAACAAAGTTTTTCCATGCACCTCTCCTATTCATATGATTCAGATTCTCGCGAGTTTTAACTATTTGGTTGAGACTTCTACAATACAGGTCCAGCCTAGTGTTCTGAGAAAACTTCGAAAAGTTCTGAAATGGGAAATAAATGATTTTATTCTAGTTGTCATATTTTATATATTAAGGTTAATAAAAATAGTAAACTAGATATACAAAGCCTGAGGATGTCGCTGTGTTAAAGAGGTTCCTCTTTACCACAGCGACATCTATCAGTATGATCAATAATTCGTGATTTTACATCATTAGCCCTTTCTAGTAAGTTTAGGTTGAGGCAGGCTCACTTATCAAAATTAATTATGAACGCCTCAAGTAATCAGGATGGTCGAACGAATGTATTTTGTTTTATTGTTGAGAAAGAAGTTTTGTTGTTTAACAAAAGCTTTTTGATTATTATTTTAGTTGTATTTTAAGGTATAAGATGTATAAATAATTCTGAGGTATTTCGGGTTATTTGGTAAATTCAAAGATGAGTCCGCATGTTTACATTTATGTTCACGTTTGAATGGAATAGATTTTAACATTTTAATATCTTAGTCGACATCTTATGATATAGTCATACCTATCAGTCAGCGGAACACCAATTGTAGGGTGTACGTATTTGTTTATGGGGGATCGATAAATACTAAATATATATATCTAATAAAACGTGTTTGTGTTGTATAGATTGGAAGTAGCAGCGAGCCTGCGGATGGCTACGGTTGCAGTTCAGTAGCAGTAGGCCGTATGCCAAAGTGGCCAAGCGGTAACTGTAGCTGATACGACAAAAGAGATAGAAATAGTTCGCGTAGAGGCGCGATAGGGCAATGGGCCCGGCTATCGGCTAATATGAACCGAATGATAACACATGAAAATGAAGAAATTTATGATTGTGTGATGATGAGAAGAATATGTGATGCCCGCAGGTGGCGTCGACATCGGTGGGCATGTGTCCCTCGGGTGGCAAACTGTGACCGATTGTCAAGTGAATATGCTATATACAGTACCAAAAATTGAGATAGACTACATTAGCATTAAGTCAGCGAATGGCAGATTCAAAATAATAATTTAAAAAAAAAAGGAAATTGACATGTGATTTTAATATTTGAGGAAGAAAATAATATGGGAGGCAGAAGCCTCATATAGCACAAGAAGTGAATCATGATTATTTTGATAGAGTGTATGTCTAATTATCTATTTTTTTGATGTAAGGATATACTCAAACATGGCTCAGAAAGACAGAGAGCGTCTGAAGGCATTTGGAATGTTTTGCTGGAACGTGTATATGATACCTAAAAAAATAATAATAATAAAATGCAGAAGTACTGCATTTAGTGAAAGAGAAAAGACAAGTACTAAGAACAATTGACACAAGAAGAGGAAATATGTTTCGTCATATGCTACGATTCAACTAGTTGTATCTACTAAACAGTAGTAGGTACTCCAGTTATTTCTACAAGTCAGTAGCAGGTCAATCTAGAGCGGACACGATCTATTCGTCGCAAACGTCGTAAAGGGGAAAGTTGAATCAAGGAAAGCAAGAGGAGACCAAGAAGAGCATTTAAGGAGGAAAAGTTCACAAATAATACGAGTATGTATGAAACATATGGCAATATTTGGCCTGTATAGTAAGATATTAAATAAATATTTACAAGATTGTTTTAATCTGTTATAATAGCTATTCTCGTATTAAGTAATTTATATAAATGTCTTCAAAGGTCTTTAAAATTAATATTTGATTTAACTCAAACTAATTATGTTTATTAAAACTTTATTGAATTACTTAGTTGGTAAAGCTTAGCCAGAATTTATATTGTAACCGAGAAGAAGTTGTACTAAAAAAATATTGCTGTTATTTTCTAGATAACGATAATGTAATTAGTTTTAAAAGATACTTTATAAAATTATTATACTCATGTTAACTTAAAGTAAATAGTACGACGATTAGTTCTCTTATTATGCCGTGACATCTGTAAAATAATAAAGTCAAGTCAAAATCATACATACCCAGAATGGATTCATCTATTCTGAGCATACATATAAAATTGCAATTAAATACTTAGGAACAAGTATTAGTCAAAAATGAATCTAATTAGAAACATTGGAATGAGAGAGACAAATGAAAGAGAATTCATACTCTACCGACCAGAGCATAGCTCTTAAATAAAGATAGATAGAAAATTTATTTTGTATTCAGTGATTATCATCTTCAGACATAAATGTATTGAATATGCATATTATTCTGCATCCTATGACATATGTACATACTGAGAATAGATTATAATTTCTGCTTAACGCGACATTCTACATACATGAGCCCTATCAGAGCTTAGCATGTATCAATTTTACTAAAAATAAACAAAGTAAAATCTAGATATATTAAAATGTAACCACATATTTTGTACAAATTTTGTAAATTAAATCTAAGATGTAGTAATAAACTTCAATGCAAATATGTGGATTTGCTCAAATGTTTGTTTTACTCTACAGGGGATTTTGTTGTAATGTAGAGTGATACATCAATATGGATTATGTATATATATATATATATATGTCTCTAAAATTAGTACTGGTAATATTAACCTATTTATTGTTACTATGTCAGGCTTTACTATAGAATTTATATAAAGTTGTATTCTGGCGATATGAAATAAATGTCTTATTTTATTTTTTTTTTTTTCAATTATTGTGAGCTGACAGTTTTTCCTCTTTAGAGCCAGTACCTGTGTATAAGTAGGTACTTAATTGTAATCTATGTTAATTTAAATGTAACAGACATACCTACTTGTTATAACTTGCATGTTTATTCTTGTTTAAATAAAACTCCTAGTAAGAAATAATCCGATACGGTACTTATTGTTCAACTATAGTAAACTTTTGAGTATTGTGATTCCAGAAATTTAGTAGTACATTTTGTTAAACGTTATATAAAAGTATTATATTATGAGAAATGTTGTCATTCTAAACTTAAACTATGCTGATCACTTCATATAGGTCAGCTATAAAAACAAAATCAATTGTATTGGTTAAACATGGGACTTATGTAACAACAATGTAGATTTGGTTGAAATTTAAAATGAAAGTTCTCATAAGTTAGTACCAACTCTTGGTCAAAACATCTCTATTTGTATGAGTTGTATTCTTGAGATTTGCCTTAGCACTAATGTATTTTATCAGCAGATAAATGGCCTGTAATTGTAATCACTTTAAGTAAGTAAACCACACAGGGCAACAAGGTTACTTTGAAATAAAACTAACAGCTGTTTTTAACTCAATTCAGTAAGCTAAACACGAATCCTTTTGATACGATACGATAGTAAAATAAACTTACTTGAAATAAAATGCAATGAAATGTAGTTTATTGCTTAAAATGTGGTACAATGTTGGTGGCACAAAAGTCATGTAGAGTCTCACACATTTAGTCATCAGTGACATGCAAAGACATTGGTATATCAATTGTAACAAATTTTAGTTAATATTTTATTTATTGTTAATTAAAATTCTCATTAGTCAAATTATCATTATAGAATTCATATAATTATAGATGCGGATAAAAAGCCTTTAACATTATAAAAACATTTCTTTACCAGCCAGTCATACAGTTTTTTGTTTGAATGATTTAAGACTATGTATTGCTCTAATATTATAAAGCAGATCATTGTAGATTCATACAGCCATAGGAAAACTGTTAGAACTATACAACCATGTTTTCATTGTGGTATGTACTAATCTGTTGGGATTTCTTTTACTGTACCTAATTGGCAAATCATTACTAAATTGTATTTCTGATCAAAAATATAGTAATATAACTTTTATAAACAAGCATACAGTTACTGATTTTCAACAGCATACAAAAATGTACGTTTGTTTTGACTCTATTATATGCCTTACTAGCTGACCCGGCAAACGTTGTTTTGCCATATAAATTATTTCTAGGGAATTTCTAGAAAAATAAAAATAAAATGTTAGGGTTGGACAACCCTTATCACTTAGGGGTATGAAAAATAGATAGTAGCCGATTCTCAGACCTATTGAATATGCATAATTTTTTTTTGATAAAAATCGGTCAAGCCGTTTCGGAGGAGTATGGTAACTAACATTGCGGCACGAGAATTTTATATATAAAATGTACTCCATAAATACCTATATATCTTTAGTTAAAATTGGATATGTGGACATATCCCATATCAGAACGGCCGAGAATGTTAGTACTTTGTCAGTTATCATGAATATCATTATGCATATAATCTTATTACACTTTCCAAGTTGATGAAATATTGACTTTCAAATAAAAATATTTTTTTCTTTATACTAAGTATAAGAAAGTACTTAGACAATTGTAAATATAGCACAAATTCGGTGATTCAGCGCACTTCATAGCGTTTGTTTATGTTAGTACTTAATCAAAGACTAAGCTGGAAATGCTAAGTCAAAATATTGTAGTTAGTACAATAATTTGTTATTTTGAGTAGCGCCTTAGAAACAGCTAAAATTTAGTTTCAGCCATTTCTGGCGTTAGGAATAGGGACATTCCTGTAAACAGAATGGCCGACTGTTAGCATTTCCCAAATCTGCCATATTTTTATTTATACTGGCAACCCTAAATTGTAAGATAATTTGAAAAAGTGCAACACCGGCCAAGCTGTGGACTGTCAACTATCAATTTTGACATTGTAAGAAATGGCGCGTTTAAATAGAAAAAGTAAGATCTTTTGTAAAAGTGTTTTTACCCAGTGAAATGTGAAATATACAAGATTCAAAGTATCTCCAGTTTTATTTAAAAGTACCCTGATGAAAAGTTAATAATACAATACATGGCGATGCGAACAGGTGGTACGGAACCTTTCATGTACGAGTCCGACTCGCACTTGCCCGTTAATTTTATGCCGGTCAACTTACTTTGCAAGGCCTTCCATTAACATGTAATGTAAAGCAAATACTGTGAATAGAGCGAGCGTACCCTCTAATAACAAGAGGGCGTCTGCGTCACGTATGTGATGCGAGTTCCTGCAGACTGCGAGGTCGCCAACGCCTTGCCTCTTTAGAGCCGAAAAGTGGACATAGGAACTCAATTGCGACGTAAATCAAACAAAGTTTGTGTCGTTTGATGTGCATATTTATGTGACATTTAGGTCTAATGAAAGTTAGAAGATCGCCCCGTGTGGTTCCAGGTTAGAATAAGACCACTCCATCTCTTTTTCTTCATCAAAGCGCATTCCCAATTGAATCCTCAGCTGTGCTGCTTCGGAGCCCAGGGTGCGTTTTCCCGCTTTTTCTTCTCCAAATATAATATGCATGTCAATGGTCACACAAGGATGCCAAAGACCTTGCAAAATGGAGAAAAAATAGCCGGAACACTTTAAATGATTTGGCTATAGTTTTACAACCACCCAGACGTCAGGCAGGCGCGTGACGTCAACCCTCTTTGGGAATGTATTTGTGCGAAAAGTTTTACACTGGCCGCCGCCCGACGTTAACCCTCCTTGGGAATGCAATTGGAGCACGAGATGTTTGTGCTTAGTCCTTTAGTCGCCTCTTACGACATCCACAGGAAGAGATGGAGTGGTCCTATTCTAACCCGGAACCACACGGCGGTGATTCTTAGCTATGTTTGATGAAAATCGGTTTATAGTTTTTTCGTTTAAGGTGAAGGTATAGGCAAACGGCCTTGAAGTGGCGCCCTCATTTGAAATAAATTAATAACTCGTAAATATGGAGCTAATTTCCATATTGCTCTTCGTCATGCACTAGATAGCCCTTTAAAGTATTTTATGAACCACCGTTGAAAGTATTTACATTAGTCCGTCTAGCTTTTAAAACTTGCCTCCGCCAAAAGTGGCCACGGCAAGTTTTAAAGCTAGACGGATCACCAATAATAGTTTCAACGGCAGTTCAGAAAATAATTTAAAGGGCTATCAGTGCATGACGAAGAGCAGTATGGAAATTATCACCATATTTACGAGTTAACAATTTATTTCACACTTCAAGGCCATTTGCCTATATCTTCACCTTAAACGTCATTGGGGGTAAACGCTTGATAGTTAGGGCTAGCAAATAAAATATGGCGCTACGGATATTAATCCACTAGTAATGAGTAGCGGAACTACTGATACGACTTGACAGTCGTATCGGTAGTTCCGCTATTCATCACTAGATGGCGTTCTTGACAGTCGGGGTTTTTTTTAATAATGAAAAGTCCCGTGAATTCAAAAGGAGATACAAATAATGATAATAATAATATGTTTATTTTCCTCCTCAAGATTACAAGTAACAGGATTATTCAAAAAACTATACACTTTTAAATACTAAGACGGATGTTTCTGTCTAATGTAGGAAGAAAATACCTGTTACACAGGTATCGATATAACTTTAGTGGTGTCTGAGAAGCGTTGCCTATTAATGATTTATATAATACCGAAGCTTCGAAGTGAAGTTATCTTACAACTAAATATTTATAGATTTCCTTAATTTGCCTAGCAAATAAACTTGCATTCTCTTAACAGTACCAAATAATTTATTTTTGAGCCAGTCATCTACCCAATATAAAATGACGTAAGTAGCCACACTATCATATCTTTACAATTTTTAATCTTACAATAAAAATGCAATCTTACATTTTGCATAATATGGTATACATTCTTACATAAAACTCGGTTAGTAATAGTAGCTAACATGTAGAAAGAGCCGTAGAATGTACCACTGCTCCCGTTGAAGCTGCTGGACTCACAACGCTCACTACCAAGATTTGAATTTTCGAGGCCGGCAACTGGGACTGCAATTAACTTGGAGCGCGGTCCCAGTCCAATATGCAACTCAGCTGCAACACTGCATCTCGGACTGCGGTCCCAGTTGCCGGATCCAATAATTTTAATATTTTTACTACCGGTGACAGGGACCACTTATAAATTTAAAAAAATCAGTACAGTCAAACGAAAAATATGATTTAAGGTGGTATAACCTGCACGGTTGAATAACGTGAAAATGAGCTGGCTTAATAAGCGCATAGAATAAATTCATGTCTAGGATAAGTAAATATAATAAGTAAACACCTAACACCCTCGAACTTCGAGGTGTTGTGCGCGATGATGGCAAGAGGCCTGATGGTATGTCTTTAATCCTTTGGGAACGTGGGAGAGCGCTGGTGTAGGACGCTACATACGTAGAAACAATAGCGCCTTCTCACCTGAGGGGATCACTCTCGAGAGCCGGATCGGCTGCCGAAGGTGCTGAGCTTGCCAAGCGACGCAAATATGTGTCTCTCAGTAAGGATTACATATCTGTGCCGTTTGGTGTGGAAACGTTTGGACCATGGAGCCACAGCGCGAGGGCTTTCCTGAAACAGATAACTCTGCGCCTGATCACCGCCGCTGGTGACAAGAGAGCTGGCTGCTTCTTCTCTCAACGATTTAGCATAGCTATCCAGAGAGGAAATGCAGTCAGCGTTCTTGGCACCATGCCGCACGGTCATAATCTTTTAGATTTTTAAAACAATGATTTAGATTAGGTTTTATTTTTAGGTTTAGTTTGTAGTTTAATCTCATTTGTATTTATTCCTTTTTTTCTTAATAAACATTGCTGATCGTTCCATAGTAGGTAAGTAAATAAATTATATTTTTAAATGAGAGTTTTGTTCCCAACATATTTTCGTTTGACTGTACTGTTTTTGACTTAAACATTTTTTTTATGAGTGGTCCCATTCTCCGGAAGAAAAATATTAAAATTATTGGATCCAGCAACTGGGACTGGTTTTTATCATGAAACAAGATAGATATGATAGAATATGTATATTTTATTTTATTTCAACAGTACTTTCCTTGAATATAGTCACGAGGTTCAAAGGCAACTGTATATTTACAACTAATATTGCTCTTTAAAATAATTATATTAATTAGTATTGGTATTCATTTGAATTTCTGCATAGAGAGTCTCATTATTTTGAAGTTTAACCTCAGAGTATTTTGGTTCGTGTACATTTGATTCATCAGGACCCCTAGAGGACGATTCTTGAAATTCTAAGGACGCGTATTGTATTCCAAATTCAAATTTATTTCGAAATAAAGTCAGAAAAATATTCTTTTAAAATTCGTATTTCATTTGTTTTAACATCATTTGTTTGAGTTTCAACATTGCTATAACAACAACTATGGACAAATTGAAAATTCGCGGTATTTACGAATACGAGTTCCACCGTGGCACCAGTGCTGCAGAAACGACTCAAAGAATTAACGACGTGTATGGACCAGGCACCGCTAACGAACGAACGGTGCGTTTTTGGTTTCAACGTTTCCGTTCTGGAAATTTCGATTTACACAATGAGCCTCGTGGACGACCTGATACTCAAGTGAATAGCGAAGAATTGAAGGCAATAGTGGAAGCGGATCCATCTCAAACCACTTCTGAATTAGCAGCAGCCTTCGGCGTAAGTGACAAAACGATACTTATCCACTTGCGCCAAATCGGAAAAATTAAAAAACTCGAAAAGTGGGTACCGCACGAATTGACTGAAGCAAACCAACAAACACGCGTTGCTTGCTGCGTTTCTTTGCTTAATCGCCACAATAATGAGGGGATTTTGAACCGTATCGTGACTTGTGATGAGAAATGGATCCTGTACGACCATCGGAAGCGATCATCACAATGGCAAAAACTGACCATCAACATCAACAAGCGAAAACTGACCAAAAAGAAGATTCTGGTTAGTGTTTGGTGGACCAGTGCTGGTGTTATCCACTACAGCTTCTTGAGATCAGGCCAGACGATTACTGCAGACTTGTATTGCCAACAATTGCAAACAATAATGGAAAAGCTCGCCATTAAACAACCGAGACTGATGAATTGCTCTAGCCCACTGCTCCTTCAGGATAACGCTAGACCACACACTGCACATCAAACGATCGCCAAGTTAGAGGAGCTGCGACTGGAACCTCTGCGTCACCCACCATACTCTCCAGATCTTGCCCCAACCGATTACAACTTTTTTCAAAATTTGGATAACTTTTTACAAGGAAAAAAAATCAAATCTGATGAGGCAGTCAAAACCGCCTTCAAACAGTTCATAGACTCTCGCTCCCAGGATTTTTTTTCCAAAGGTATCAATGATCTGCCTATAAAATGGCGGAAGTGTATCGATAACAACGGCGCATACTTCGATTGATTAAATAATAATTTCATTAAAAAAAACTTGTTTCACTTTTTTGATACTGAACGGAAATTTCATATGTAAGGACCTAATATATATATGTTTTTTTATGTATGTTCCCCCATAACTTTTCCGTTTTAGAACCGATTTAGAAAGTTCTTTTTTTATTTGAAAGGGTATATATGCAAGTTGATCTCAGTGTCACCAGGTTCAGATCTGATGATGGGATCCTTCAGAAATCGAGAGCTTTTAAAATTTTTTTTTGTCATCGTTTGCCGTCCGGCAAACGAACAAGCAGGTCACCAGATGTTAAGTGATCACCGCTGTCCATGGACACCTGCAACATCAGGGGTGTAACAAGAGCGTTACCGGTCTTTCAGGGCCATCCCCAGAGGGGGGAGGGAGAGGGGGGCTTCCGGAGGAATTATTACACACATATAGTGATTTTGATTTTTTCGTCAAGAAATCAAGCATTTGCATCCAGAAAGTGAGTTTTTGTGATGTGGAATTGATGAAGACCAGAAATTGAAGTCTATTATCTATCGTTCAAAATTATACCACACCCAATCCCTTCCACACATCGGTATATTTCTATTTTAAAAGTCATCATCATCATTTCAGCCTCAGGAACTCTACAACTGGACGTAGGTTTGTAACGATGCTGCATTCATCATGTTTAAACCTCCTTTCTTCATCTCATATTATCCTGTCCGTTTTTCTTCATTTTATTCCAAATTACCTTTCATTCCTATTTTAAATCATTGACTGATCCCTTTTCACTCATTCCATCATCATCTCTTAAGATACTAGTATAGTATCTGCTCCGTAGTCTGTGCTCTTAAGGCCGTACCTAAATTTTCCGGGGTCCAGTGCTGCCCCCATTTAAAATAAATCATTTCAAAGAAAACGGAGACATCATTTAAAATTTTGTCTATAAACTATCAAATCCTAGATAATCCTTCAAAGTATTTTATGAACTACTGTTTACAGTTTTTAATGAGAACGTTAAGCTTTACTACGCACATTAGCCAAAAGTGGCCGTTTTTCACAAATGTGCGTAGTAAAGCTTAACGTTCCCACTTTAAACTGTAAACAGTAGTTCATAAAATACTTTGAAGGGTTATCTAGGACTTGATAGTTGCAAAATTTTAAATGATGTCTCCGTTTTCTTTAAAATGATTTATTTTAAATGGGGGCAGCACTGGACCCCGGAAAATTTATCGCTTACTTCTCTCTATCTGTTGTACCTTATTAAATATTATTCTTTTATACTCGTATGTAACAGTCAGTATCAGATAATAAATAACATATAATCCATCGTTTATCGAGTCTCTATTCTCTACTTCTCCTACTATGTTCTATGTGGGAACTCGCCTAGAGCGCCGGAACAGGTTGAGGTCGGTCGGAAGCGGCCTGCATTCAGCATTTTCCACAACCTTACTCATTTCGTCCGACCACCTAGTAGGTGGTTGACGGTAGTGGCCACCATTCAATTCAATCTAAAATATCTTTATTATCATAGGATATTTATAATATCTCATAATAAATAGTCACTGTTTTGTTTTGCACAAATGTTGACGTCAAATCGCTTCTTACAGCTAAGTTTAGTGCCACTTTCTAGGTGCTAGTGCAGCAGAAGAAATGGCAACAAACTACACTGTAGCATTTTCTACAAAGACGACAAATAACAAAATTACAACTTAAAATTTGATATGTAGATAGACTGAGATTGCATTGTTTCTAACGTGTCATAATTTAAATTGAATTAAAAGAAATACGACATTTTAAATAATGTCGATTTGTAAATGTAGTATGTACCAATGTACCTAAATAATGACATTTCTAAGTATACATCCCTTTAACAGGGACCCGCACCAAGCACAAGCCGGATTTTTTTGTCTTTAAGATAGTCATCGAGATAGATTTTTATCTTTAAGTCACATTCGAGAACGTGTTAATTTAGGTAACAAGGTATATACTACTAACAAAGGTACCAAATTTCATTTTAATCCCAAAGCAGAATGAACATCCATGCATCCTTAATTCCTTACACACTTTCTTATTTAAAATATTAGAATAATGAAAATTCCTTACCACATTTCTTTTCTTCTTGAGAAATCTAATAACGACTATCGTAGTGACTATTACAAGTACAATAACAATAAAAACAGCGATCAAGAAGGCTTCAAGCCCAGAAATATCTGGAAAAGAAATTGATACACATTTATTAGCTTTACTTCGAAAAATTACACGTCTGTCGTTTGATAGTACGTCACATTGTTACCTACCAGCTTCATCATCAAATTTTATTATACCATAGCACTGTGATTCTGCTTACATGATATGAAAGACATGAACATGACACTGTATGGCGAAGGACAGAAAATTATGGAAGACATAATTATAAAGCCGACCCCAAATAGGGCAAAAACGAAGAAAAGAAGAAAAATCTTAATGAACTAGACTGTTTACATGAGGAAATGTCGTTTTAACTTTTTTGTTTTAATCAGGATTTACAGCCGCATCTTTAAACTTTTTAACATCTACGTTTTTTTTTGGTTGTTGCCTCATACAACGATGCTGAAATTCAATAAACAGTAATATTATAAAAAAAATATTATCATAGATTTTACCACCAGCCACGAATAGTTTTACTGCGGCTTCCAATAAATTTAACCTAATTAGATCTTATTCATCTTAACGCGTTCCCGGTTGCATCCTCAGATGTGCTTCTTCGGAGCCCAGGGCGCGCTTTCCCGCTTTTTCTTCTCCAAATATAATATGCATGTAAATGGTCACCTAAGGATGCCAAAGACCTTGCAAAATGGAGAGTAAATAGTCGGAACAGTTAAACGATTTAATAGTTTTAGACCGGCCGCCTCCCAAGTAGCAATCAAATGGGGATTGCAGATATCTTTAAGGCAATTATACTTATTCTAGGTGTTGTCTTGGCTAAAACTATTACGTCCCTGATGATATCTTGTAGATATCCCTGAAGAATCAGTTAAGTCAAAGTGGGCACAGTATTTAAGAAAATTTAAAGAAAGAGTTAAGACTACATACTGTTTAGACAAACTTTAACCCTACTTAAGAGTTGAGGTTTTGCAAAGTTCTAAACTTGGATTTCAAGTTATGTTTAAAGTTGACTTTAAACCAAGAAATAAACTTGAAGATATCTACAATTTTTACTTAAAAATTGTAGATATCTTCAAATTGCATAGATTCGATCATCACATAACAAAGTATTAAAACTTTTTTAATAATGTTATTGTTTTTTTTAGAAAATATAGTCAACTCTTTTACTAATACAGGAATCCATTGAAGGTTTATCAAAATGGCGATTAAATAATTATTTTTTACGTTAAGAAAATTAAGTAATAAAAGAATAAAATGTTCTTCAGAAAAACAGTTTCTAGAACTTAGTCTTAGAATCGTTTAAGTTTATCTACAAAATATTTTTTTACTTTGCAATTCTAAACTGATACCTACTTTAATTATACCATTGAGACTTAAGTGAGCCTTCAAATAATTTGAGTTAGGTAAAATACAATTTTTTAGACTTAATTGTAGACACACTTAATACTAAATAGTTTTTAAAATACTTAACTAGGTTTTAGCTATTCTTAACTTGCTAAAGTAGCGGTAGCTTAAAACTAAGTTTTAAAGATTAAACTTACTTGTTGGGAATATTTTTTAAATTAGCTAATTCTAGTCAATAATAATAATATAAAGTGGAAGAGTTTGTTTGTTTGTTCGTTTAAACGCGCTAATCTCAGGAACTAATGGTCCGATTTAAAAATTCTTTTTTTGTTGGGTAGTCCATTTATAGAGGAAGCCTTTAGGCTATATAACATGACGTTCCGACAACCACGCGAACGAAGTCGCGGGCACAGCTAGTTTTAGATAAAGTTTAGACATCTAAGATTTAATTACTATTCTTGTTTGCTACTTGGGCTGCCTGACGCCAACCCTTATTTGGGAACCTAACTAGTTGTTGCAGAAAATGTTTGTACCTAGTACCAACTTAATTCTGAAATCTCTCTCATCTCAGCTTATTACCAGTTGCTATATAGTCCTCAGCTATAATGCTGTGAATCCTGGCATCCGCTTTCCGGCTTGGTAGTGAGATCAGCACGCATATTATCCTTGACGACGTTAAGCTAGCTTTTCTTGGGTCTAATCACCTTTCACTATATCCAAAGGAAGAGATGACGTAGCTAACTGAAAACACACCACTTAGAAAAATGTTATTAAAGACGCATTTTTAAATGCTTTTAGCATACTTACTGGTATTCGACTCATATTTTGTGGCTAAAGTTGTAAGCCTTTGTCCATCATATGATTCCGTTGGGGTTACTGGCACTGGTGCTGTATATAATAAAACAGATATAAGTATATTTTTCTAACTATAAAGCATAAAAAGTATTGACGGATACTATGATGAGAAATGTTGGATAAGATCAGGAATGAATATATAAGAGGGAGTTTAAAGGTGGCACCAATTGTAGAGAAGTCAAAAAGCCACCGTTTAACATGGTACGGTCATATCAAGAGGCGGGATGTCGAACAACGTCTGGCTAATAAAATGGTTAATTTGAAGGATGGTGATAGAGATCCAAGAGAACAACCTAGAAAGCCGCGGGGGAATGTGAGAAGCGAGACATAATGGAGAGGGGGGTTAGTACAAATATGACAAATGATAGAAAACGATGAAGTTGACATGACAGAGTCGACCCCAAATAGGGAGTAGGCGAGGAAGATGAAGATATTGATGAGAAAAGTTAGACGGAGTGGCCAAAGGGAGAATTTGCCCATAATCACTACCCTGGGCCATTTTAATGGGACTAATTTTCCTATAATGCCTTTTTCTCAACTGGACGTGGATTTCCGTCAACTTAAACAGCTGCATGAAAAATCGAGGTCTGCTTGCAGCCCGCGCAACGCCCGAAAAGCTAGTATAAATTAAATGGGTTACTCACGTTCAGTTCAGGGCCAACCAGGTTTCAATCTCATTGAGAGACCATCATCCGGGCGCATGTGGAGTGCAGGACGCGGGGAGCCGGGGACGTTTAAGCTCGCACGTCGCTTCGTTAGTATTCTAGTATTTGCCTTAATGATGGTCTCCTAATGAGATTGAAATACCTAACAGAGGTAATTAAGAAATAAGAAATAAATACAATTTAAATTATACTACAAACTAAAACTAAAACCGAGTCTAAGGCCCCTCGCCTACAAAGACTTTTTGTAGCGATTCTGTCGTGCGTTCGCAAGCTGTGTACCCTAGCCCACGTAAACACGATTCAGTCGCGATGCAAACGCGATTCATAACTCGGTTCTCTACTCACGCGCCACCCTCCCTAAGTTCTTTCCCCGATGACGTTCGACACGGTCGCGCGTTTGCATCGCTACAGTCGCGATGCTGTACCGCGTTGCAAATGCAACTAACGCGCGTTAGTAGCAATGCTAATTGTTGATTTAAGAATGTAATCGAAGCGAACTGTGCGGCATGGTGCGCAATGCAGGCTGTGTTTCCTCTCTGGATAGCTATGCTATCGATTAGAGAAAAGAAACAGCCTCTTGCCACCAGCGGCGATGATCAGGCGCGAAGTTATCTGTTGAAGGAAGGCCCTACCTTACATAAATAAAATCACACAGGGAAGCATGGAAGGATATGGGAGAAACTTTTACCCAGGACTGGGACAAGTCAGGTTAAAGTAAAAAAAATAACAACTCACCTTTTGGTATCCGGGATGCATTGCTGTAAAAGTCTGCAGATTTTTCTAAACTCTTGTCTGTTATCCATATTTCATCCACGTCATTCCAACGTTTTATTATTACAGAGCATTTCATTTTAAATTTGCCATCATTAGGTTCCAGATAATATGAATGGGCGACATAATACATGGTGCTAGCAACAGTTTTATATTCGACATGATGATAAACGTTTTCTTCTGAACCTGTAATTAATACAGATAATAGCCTCTCTCAGGCTTTTTTCAACAGAGTGAGTCATTTGGATGGTGTTATTGATGAGATTAGAGTGAAAGAAGAAAAGTTTCAAGATGACAGGAATAAGCCTGGCTAATGAAATAAAAAATAACTGCCTCCGTGATCCAGTAATCAAGGCCTTTGCCTTATGATTACGATTGCGTTACAGCTGAGTATGCAACCGGGAATACGCTCGGATTATAATGAATGTTTGGAGCTAAGTGGTATCCTTTAACGTCTTATAGGGGAAATCTTCACCAAGGCGTAGAGTTGCGTCTGGGAAACTGAACCGTCAGGGCTACGAACGTGTATATAACTTTTGAATGCGCTACTCCTATGTATGCGCTAGAATACCCATGTGACATTCGAGGTGATGACAACAGTTTTTTGTCAAGTTGAATCTTGCCTCAGCTCTCGACTCCACTCGACACTTAAAATTTTCTTCTACCTCTTCAAACTATTTCATGAAATACTTAACTGTTTACAGATTAAAGTGAGAACGTGAGGCTTTTCTTTGCACTTTTGCGAAAAACGGCCACTTTTGGGAAATGTGCGAAGAAAAGCTTCACCGACCTTGAGTCGCCAAGATAAGAAAAATTACAGTATCTTTATTTTGGGGGGGGGGGGGGGGGGGTGATACACCCAGATCCCCCCCTCGGGACCATTTTATCAAAATACTTGCCTTTCATTGTTGTAAAAGTGACTGTAACTTTTGCATTGCCTAACATTTGTATTGAAATTGTCGTGGCACAAAAGATAATGTATTTTCCTTCATAGTACTCGTAGGAAGCATGATCTCTAACTTCACCTCCGTTTACTTTGAAAGATATATCTGAAAAAAATAAAAAAGACATTGGTTATTTTAAACCGTCTTCAAAAAGAAAAGGTTATCAATTTTACTGTATGTTTTTTTGGATGTAAGTAGATTTGTGTTACACGAGACTTTGATGATTTCTTTTTTTTAAGTCTTACTATCTTTTTGATTCCATTATTAATTTGGTTAGAGATATGATGAAGAACATTAGAGATATGAAAGAGACAAGTAAATTGTTATTTTTTTTTGTAAAAAAGTATTATTCACTTGCATCACTATCATTATTTGTCAATGGTTCCTAAGGGCGCTGGTTGCGTAAATAAAAACTGGGATGTTGATATTGTTAATAAACTTGATAGACTCCTTTATAATTGCACTAGCTGTGCCCGCGACTTCATTCGCGTGGTTGTCGGAACGTAATGTTATATAGCCTAAAGCCTTCCTCTATAAATTTTGTTGATGGAACGAATATGGTTGTAAGGAACCTATTGGTATATTGCGAGAATGACAAAAATGTTTTTAAAATGAAATGAATAGAATGAAAAAAAAGTTTTTACTGTACATTATTAGTGGTGGCGCCCGTCGTACCAGCTGTGTAAATTTTTTAATTACATTTAGCTATAAGTTCTTTCTATATGCTGTAATTGGTGAAAGCCGTTGTATTTAGTTTTTACAATAAATAAATAAATAAATGGACTACCCAACAAAAAAAGAATTTTTCAAATCGGACCATTAGTTCCTGAGATTAGCGCGTTTAAACAAACTCTTCCGCTTTATAATATTAGTATAGATTCGTTATATCTTCTGCCTTCGTTAATATGATCATGTCTCCTCTCATCGTTCAGAGCTTGATTGGCTTCCTATCCGACAACGCAGATATCTGTCTTTTCTATTCTAACGAATTGTAACTATATGTACTGAATATTTAAAATGTAAGTTCAATTTTCTTTGAGACACTCATGATCGACAATTTCATTATAATGAGACGCGACATCTCTTTATCCCTCTTTTCCGGACAAACTTTATGTCAAATTCTTTCTCTCTTCAAGCTTTACGGCTCTAGAATACTTTACCCGTTGACATCAAAGAAATTTCCACCAAAATTTCTATAAAAAAGAACGTTTATGCTCATCTTGAACTCCCTTTCTTAGTTAAAGTCATATCATCATCATCATCTAGTTCTCAAAGAACATTAGGTATATTGTATTTGTATAATGATATGTAAGTATTATATATTATATATGTATGTAGTAATATTTTATTACGTTCATAGTAGTTCATAAGAAGTATTTGTATGTACATATCGATAATCGGTAGTCATTGTAGATATTTAGGTTTTTACGCCGCACAATTCTTTTTCTTTCAATTCTAGGGCAAGTTGGAAAAATGGCTTTTTTCAAATTGTCCTGGGTCTTGGGTGTTTATCTATATATGTATTTATCATAAAATATAGTATCGTTGAGTTAGTATCCCATAACACAAGTTTAAAGAAAAAAACTTACTTTGGGGCTAGCTTAATCAGTGTGATTTGTCCGTATATATTTATTTATTTTCTCTCCGTTTATGCATTTGGTTGATTTAGAAGAAATGCTCTATCTATTTGTTAAAAGTAGGTACAAGTATATTTTTACTTTGGAACAATATAGTGTTTTAATATAAATAAATGTTAGATTAGTTAACTTACCAGTAGGATGTGGTTCCTTTCTATTCACTTTTACATATTTTTTGTAGTTATGATTTTTAAAACGAAGATTATAATTATTGTTATAGCAAGACACATCTAGGACGCACGAAATTTCATTTTTCGTATCAAAATTAATGAAATTCAAGACAGAATTAGAAATTGTGTAAGTGTAATCTGATGGAGAATATTCGAAATCTCTTTCTATAATGTCTGAAACAAAAATTTGCTTACAATGAAACTTGTGATGTACTATTTTGAAAATAACCCCTTATTTTAGCAACTTATACCCAATTTAGCTCTTAAACAAGCTTTAAATTTATATTAAGATGATCCACTCGTGTAGGTACCATCAGTGCCGGTTTTAGCTCTACCATCGCCCCGGGCGACATTTTCCCGCCCCGCCCCCCTCAAACTGTAATTCAGACTCTGACTTAAGCTTCAATCTTATAGGATTTATTTCTGCTGACGGAGGGGGGGAGGGGGAGGGGGACGTACAAGTACGATATAGGATTCTTCAAATTTGCCGCCCCATTGTAAACGGAGGGAGGGAAGGAAGGGTGCATACAAATAAGAGTAGAAGTTGCCTCCATTAACCAGCCGCTATTTATATATTTATTATTACCTGTGACCCCCCCTTGCCCAAAAACACCCCCTGTCGCCCCTTTGCATCTGGCGCCCTGGGCGGTCGCCCAACCGCGCCCTACCCTAACGCCGCTACTGGGTACCATACCAAATATCATGAACCAACGTCAGATTATCCAAGAGTACAATATTATTTGTCATAAATAATTAGACATATTTTTATATCACAACCATCTTAGATTAAAAAAGGTTAATCTGGGACAACCTTAGATCATTTAATATTAAATGTTTATTAAATTAAATTTAGTATATTGTTATGTTAAATTATTTTGATAATTTTTCTTTGGTTATACATAATCTTCATTCATACTTAGTTTTTTGACAGTGGTCAGGCACCATGTCATCGTCACCACACCAGGGTGCGAGCTGTTGCTCGTTTGTCTGAGCCAAAAAGAAAAAAGCGGCCAAGTGCGAGTCGGACTCGCCCATGAAGGGTTCCGTAGCAGCAAGTAACATTTTACGATTTATGACGTATTAAAAAATAACTATCTATGATACCGAGACCGCTATAGTTTTAATTGAAAGTACATACTTTGAGGTATATACCACATTTTTTCAGAATTATTTTAGTAGATAATATTTCAAAAGTTACGGTGGGGGGACGGACACCTCAAATTTTAACTTTGTATTAGATTATCTTCGTTCTTCCAACAATCTCTTTCCTAATATGCCTCGCTGCAGGAGTGGGTTTTTCGAACATTCATTCACCAGACAAGCCGTGAAGCTATGGAACGCCCTTCCCGTTGATATCCGCAAAGCCCCTAGTCGCCAAGCATTTAAGAGTGCTGTGCGCGCTTATTATCTTCACAAATTGTCATAGAGTATAATAAATATTTATGTAGTTTATGAATTTATAAAATATTTATGTATTTTTATATGTAGGTCTATGAATGTATAAGAAAGTATATATATGAATATGTGTCTTAGGTAAATGTTTAATAATGGTCAAATAGCTAATTTGAATGTACTAATCGTCCAAAATTTGCTTTTATCCGCACCACCTGTAGGTTGTCTGGTAGAAAAGGCCCTAGGCCTTAAGTCCGCCTGTTACATTTTTTGTAATAAAGTTAAATAAATAAAAATAAATAAAAAATTATCTCAAGACTGGGGGGTTTGATCTACATAGTTTCAAAGCAGTTTTTGTTGCATTTAACATTTTAAAGGACCTTTTCAACGATACCCTACACGTTGGGGATAGTCCAATTTAATTTTTTTAATTCACTTTTCGTTGAGGGGGGCTGAAAAAAAAACATTTATTCATAATTTTAAAAACCAACAAATGTTTTTAACCTCTATTTTTTTTCACTGATAAACGCCTCATTTAGAATATTGATTATATCCCTTATAGGATAAAAAGAGGCGATGGCCGTTGGACTCGAAGGCCAGTTTAACGTGTCGGTGAGTGTGACCGTGGAAGAAGGAATTACAATATCAAATAGCAATGGGCAAAAATTCAAATCATGTTAATAAGCGATGTGGCTAGCAATCCATCACTTTGTGATTCGTTTTGCCATCTTCTCATCAATCTCATCCACCATCACGCTAAAAATGGCCTTTGGGTTTGCGGCCCTGCGCTCTGTCTGCTAAGAGCCGCAAAAGTCAAATGCTCTATCTGGCCCATTAGCGATATAAGAGTTGTTTATCGTGTGTGTACTCGTAAGGGGCCAACACTGGTGTCAGATTTTCAAGCTGCCTAAAGGCATCTGACATAGCTTAACGACTGCCATACCATGATGTAAGCCGGGACCAACGGCTTATACGTGCCTTCCGAAGCACGGAGGAGCTTAATAAATTTGTATGCCACTTGTGGTCACCCATCCAAGTGCGGACCACGCCCGGTCCCGCTTTACTTGCGAAAGCGCTAGTAATGCGCACTCCCGCCTGGCCACTGAGCTCCTCTGAGATATCTATACTTCTATACTAATATTATAAAGAGGAAAGATTTGTACCTATTTTTGTATGTTTGTAATGAATAGGCTCAAAAAGTACTACTACGGCACTAAACAGCGTTCCCAAAGTAGAGGAATACGCAGAAAACATATCACAAGCTATTACACAAAGCTACGAAACTTCATGCCCTCTCGGCACCAGAGGCTGCTGCCCCAAAGGCGGTAAGAAATTCTGGGGCCCCGAACTGGAAAGGCGCAAGTGTCAAGTACACCGACTCTTTAATAGAGCGATAAATACAAGGAACGAAACAGACTGGGACAACTACGCCAGGGCTCGCGCCAAATATAAGAACAGGATCAGGGCGTTCAAGCGCAAATCCTGGTGTAAATTCTGCACGAGTATCGAGACCACGTCCGAAGCCTCCAGGGTATATAAACTAATGTCAGGCGGAGGCAACAAAACCATAGGCACCCTAAAGAAAGAGGACGGCAGTTACTCTGCAAATACTGAGGAAATTTGTGAGATACTATTAGAAACGCACTTCCCTGGATGCCTCAAATTTAATCCCCTGGTTAAACCAGAGGAAACTATACACCATCCTACTGAACAAGATTGGAAAATAGCCCAAGAGATTGTAACCAAAGATAGAGTAGAATGGGCAATAAACAGCTTCCAACTATTCAAATCACCAGGTCCAGATGGAATATTCCCAGGCCTACTCAAATGGGGAGGAAAAGTTCTTCAAGAACACCTCACTAACCTATTAAGGGCTTGCCTGGCTCATAAATACATTCCTCTACAATGGAGAGAAGTCAAAGTGATATTTATACCGAAACCTGGTAAAACGGATTACACTAATGCCAAATCATTTAGACCTATAAGTCTATCGTCCTTCCTCCTCAAAGTGTTGGAAAGACTATGTGATAGGCACATCAGAGATACGGCATTAATGAATTACCCATTACATCTAAAACAACACGCATACTGCACGGGTAAATCTACTGAATCAGCGTTACACGAAGTGGTAACAATACTGGAGAACGCAATACACAGCAAAAACCTATGCTTAGGAACTTTCATTGACATCGAAGGTGCCTTTGACAAGACAAACTTCAATTGTATACAAGAAGCACTAAATAGGCATAAAGTACCAAGCACCGTAACTGGATGGATATTCAACATGCTAAAACTACGTAATATACAACTAGACATATGTGACACCACAAGGGTAATGGCAACCAGAGGTTGCCCACAAGGAGGGGTATTATCTCCCCTTCTCTGGAGCTTAGTGGTAAACGATCTAATTACATCGCTAAATGACAAACACTATCACACAGTCGGCTACGCTGATGACTTGGCAATACTCATACAAGGGAATTCGGCAAGTATCGTGTGCAGCTTGACCAGAAGTGCATTACGCATAGTGGAGACATGGTGTACCACACACGAGCTCTCAGTGAACGCAAACAAAACGGAACTGGTCCTGTTCACCAACAAAAGAGTCTTAGGAAAGTACGAACCTCCAAAGCTCTTTGGAACAACTCTCACTCTTTCGAATGAAGTCAAATACCTAGGTGTAAAACTAGACTCAAAGCTTAATTGGAGTACACATCTAGAGGAAAAGATAAATAAAGCAAACATAAATCTTTGGAACTGCCGAAGATTAGTAGGCAAAAACTGGGGCATCTCCCCTAAAATCATGAAATGGCTATACACAACAGTCATAAGACCAGGACTTACGTACGCAGCACTAGTATGGTGGCATAGGACCACACTGACAACAGTGCAAGACAAGCTACAGCGATTCCAAAGAACTGCATGTCTGGCAATAAGTGGAGGCATGAAAACTTGCCCAACAGCGGCACTCGAGGCAATTCTTGATATCAAATCGCTACACCTACACATCAAACAAGAAGCACAAGTCGCAGCTGCAAGACTTAAAACACTAGGCCTGTGGAAACACAAAGACAAGGCCCCTCATACACGAATCCTGCCACTAGCCCTCAATGCATCATACCTCATAGGCGCGATAAACGACAGGATCCACAAGCAATTTGTCTTCGACAAAAAATACAAAATACAATTACATGAGGAATCTTCAGACAGCTCCGGTACTGAAGAAATGAGGGTATACACAGACGGCTCAAAGACACAAAATGGTGTAGGTGCTGGCGTATTCTCTCATGACCTCAACATTCACTCTGCATATGCCCTGGGTAAGGAAAATTCCATCTTCCAAGCCGAATGCGCAGCTATAACCCACGCGGCTACAGAAATTATTAGGAGGAAGGTATCAGGTATGTCCATCCGTATCCTAACTGACAGCGCAGCGGTCCTACTTGCCCTCAGAAGGACACATGTGGACTCTGCCTTAATACAAGAATGCCACAGATCCCTGGAAAAACTCTGTAAGTATAACACAGTCACTCTCCAATGGATCAAAGGACACAGCAACTCACTGGGTAACGATGCAGCTGACGAGCTCGCGCGTCGGGGATTGAGTATGACACCGTTGGGACCTCTTCCTATGGCTCCGATCCCCTTCACGCAGGTTCGCACCTGGATCAGAAATCGCACTAGCGAAGAACAAAATCAATCATGGCGATCCCTCCGGACATGCCGGCAGGCTAGGGAGGCACTACCCCAATGGGATAGTCGCCTATCCCGACGCCTGTTAGCACTACCCCGGAGAAATCTACGCCGTATGGTTGACATTATTACTGGTCATATTGCACTAAACAAACACCTTTACACCCTAGGAATTACTGACAGTCCTCTGTGCAGAGCTTGCATGGAGGCTGATGAAACTGCGAGCCATCTCCTCATCGAGTGCGGTGGCGTCGCACACTTAAGAAGAGGGTTCCTGGAACATCAAGGAACCGTGGAGGAAGCCGTGAGGGCGCCGGGGAGCGTTCTCGGTTTCCTGCAGGAGCTGGGCTGGTTTGAAAACTGATAACTACGCCGGCTCCACACGCAAAACGGGTTCAGCGCAATGGACCAAATTGCGGAAAAGAAGTCCTCGGGAGAAGTAAGAAGTAAGGCTCAAAAAGTACTGGGCCGATTTAAAAAATTCTTTCACCGTTGGAAAGCTACACTATTCCCGAGTGACATAGGCTATGTGTGTACCACGGGCGAAGCCGGGGTGGACTGCTAGACGTGATAGCGGACCTATATATAATAGTGCAATCCACTAGTTGCCATCAAGTCAAAACAGATACTTTTTTCTAAACGTCAAAACAATTATTTTCTATGGGATTTCTATGAAAAATGCATGGCGTGACGTCATAGTTTCTTGGAGTCAAATAGCGCTCTTAATAACAGTTTTTCGGCATTCATAAATCTAAAATCACGTTCAAAATGGATATGATGAAATGACGTGACATTGTTTTGTGACGTTATATTCTCATATCATTACAAAATACTTTATTTTTGACCCTGGACAACTACTACTATTATACTAAACTTACGTCCATTGTGAACAATGTTGAGTGTGGCTGTACATTTACGATTTGTAGATATTATTACTTCTGATGAGCATTCAACTAGTAAATCAAGCTCGAAGTCAATGATAGACTCGGCGCCATCTTCTTTTTCAATATCATTAATTTTCAATGAAAGTTTTGGAGGAAATTCTGGAAAATATGCAATTTTAAGAAGAGATATATGGGGTGTGGTCACTCAAAATTTGCTCCATCTATAAAATAAAATTGAACACAGAATAGGTAGACAACTGAACGGTGATTTTCTACAACTCTTTTATTTAAATCCTTTTTTTTATTACCAACCAAATAATGAAAAACCCCACTGACTCATGAGTCAGTCGGGTTTTTTATTAGTCGGACATGAGCGAGAATATGTTGTTTTTTAGCATTTCTCATTCCAAATTACATTTAAACAAGTTATATACATAAATATTTGTATTCCTTATATTAAAATCCTTTCTTTTTGGGCGGTATCAACAAACAACATGGCTGAATTTTGGCGCCAAATCATGTCTTCAAACTTTTTTATTCAATTAAATTAATGCATACGGGAATTAACGCGAAACGTACCTTTTATTTATTTATTCAGTCAAGCTGGGACCACGTTCGGTGAAACCCGAATGAAACGTCAGCAAAATAAATAAATAAAAGGTACGTTTCGCGTTAATTCCCGTATGCATTAATTTAATAATAATGCAACGCGATAGTTTAAAAGTATTTTTTATTCAAATCCTATTGAATGGGCTATCAAAAGAAAGGATTTATATTAGGCTTACAAATATACAGGCTGACTTTTGAACCACCAGCCAAATTTTTGGAGCAAGTTTAGTCCATGATAGTGAACTAAGTACTATCCATAAAAAAAATTAACGAAAAACTAACATTAAAATTCGCCCTCCCATACAAATCAGCGCTCAGCCAAACGGATTTTGTATGGAAAGACGATTTTTTTTTTGATTTTGAATAACTTTTTTAATAGAAAGTAGTTCGGTATCATGGACTGAACTTGCTCCAAAAATTTGGCTGGTGTTTAAAAAGTCACCTATTAGGAATGAGAAGCTAAATTTTTTTTATTCTAAAAAACACAACATAATAATCCCGCTCATGTTGTATCAGGCAGTTGGGTTTTTGTTTTTTTTTTAAATAATTAGGTACTTATTTTCTCTATCGGACAAGAAACTCTCAGTGGGGAGTTTTTGGCGGGAAGTCAAGGAGTTCGGTTGGGGTTTTCTTTAAATTATTTAGCAAATTGATTTTAGTGGTCTTTATAATATGAAATTGGTGTTGTTTGGTGTTATAAATGCTCATGCTCATGAACAATATGTGAAATAGTTAAAGTGCACAGTAATATAGTACGGCTGTAGTGATATTTGTTTTGCGGACTGTATGCGTCTTCGGGCGTCGTCCGCCACTCAATCGGCTATGAAAACCAGTGGACTTGTATAGATTTGTCTCCAGAAGCTCCCTTAAAGCAATCAAAGGCCTACACCAACCTTTGATTGTAACTTGTTAGGAAAAAAGAATTCCCCACGTTTTAATAACTTGTTCCTGGCTAAATACGCAGTAGCGTCAATCCAATAATTATAAAAAAAAAGTATTATGACTGACTTTAGTATGATGTTATCGGTGTCGGCATAGACCATGGTTGGTAAGATGGTATTCTCTTCCCGTGACAGCTGGGTCGCGTGATTGGCCCAAGAATACGTCATCAGGAGTCGTGCCACTGTGTGTGATTAAATTACCAGAGCAATATGCATTTTCCAACTTAACGAACCAATAATTATGAACTACTCGTAATAATTCAATATACAAAGTAGAAGGGACATACCCGTAATAAATTGAACCACGGGCTATACTAAATCACCAAAGTATAATGAAATTAAAACAACAGTCAAGAAACCAAAAAAAAAATTCGACATTCCCATACAAATCGCCCGGGCGGCTGCACACTTTTGTATGGAAATGCCGAAAATTATTTTTGTTTATTGGCTGTTATTTTAATTTCATTATACTGTGTAATGATCTAGCATAGACCGTGGTTCGATTTATTACGGGTATCTGTCTCTTCCACGTTGTATAAATTTATTAAAAATTAAACAAAATATCTTATTTTATATTCATGAACCAATTGGGAAAGTCCTAAAGGGGATGTTGCACAACAGGCTAGGTCATGAACACTTCCCCAAAACCCAGAAAAATATCAAAAACCGATGAAGACGATGAATATATTTGTTTTTTCGTGATCGTGATAGTGTACAAAAATACATTTAAAATCGCTTATTATCGTATAATGGTGATACTGACATGGCGCCTATACGTACGCAACCTGATTTTAACGTCACTCGCAGTTACCACCAATGTCAGGTCAGGTGACATAGTTAATAGGTGTCGGCCATTTTTTTGGAATCAGCTAACCTTAATTACGAGATTTTTATCCAAATGTACGATAGAAAGGCTACGAATTTATCGGATTTACTTATTAGGCATTGATACCGACACAAAAATCCAAATTTCAGGTAGGCGTTCATTTACCTAGCCGGCTCCCGATACATTGGTGCAACGACCCCAACTAAAAAGAACAATCAGTGGTAACAGTTACCGTGACATTCGTGACGTAGTTTTGGGCCATCGCGGGAAAAGAATACCTTGTTTTATTAAACCATGGCATAGACTACTCACCAGTGGCGTAGTTAGCATGGGTGGCACTCAGTGCGGTGATACAATATCCGACAGTACCAGATGTAGACTTTTTTTAGGAGGGGAAAATCTCAATGACCCCTGTCCAGTTATTTCTATAGGTGGGGGGCGTGGGGGTGGGAGGTGCAAATAGCCATTACGCCACTGCTACTCAGTGTATTAGACCACGTAGTAACTATTTATTAATCTGTGATTAGACGTCTTTGTGCCAGTGTGCAATGACGACCTTCGTGGTGTAATGGTGAACACGCTAGTCCGCCAATCCGGAAGTTCTGGGTTCGATCCTCAGCCAGGGCAAGTTGGAAAATGGCCTTTTTTAAATTGTCCTGGGCCTTGGGTGTTTATCTTTATATATATTTGTTGTAAAATATTGTATATACGTACAATTATATTTGTATAATATGTAAATACGTACAATTATATTTGTCTAACATAACATTATATTGAAATGTTTTGTAGTTAATTTAATAATAGTGATAAGTTAAATATATGTATGTATATACTTATTCAAATATTCACACATAATAGCAACGTACCTAAGTTTTAAGTTCCCTCTAGTATCATTTAAGTAACTCTTATGTTTCGAAGCTAATAGGCACACATATGTTGGATTATAATTAAGAACATTACTTTTTACAAGCTTATACAATAATCATACATAATTGTAATCTGTTTTGTGTGTTGATAAATAAATAAAATAAAATAAAAATAAAATAAAATATTGTTGAGTTACTATCCCATAACATGAGTTTAAAACTTACTTTGGGGCTAGGTCAATCAGTGTGATTTGTAAATAAAAGAAATAACAAAGGTAATTTTACAAATGGTGGATTTATCCCATATTTTCAATAAAAATCTCCATAGTTTTAATAACAAAAAGGTCCATATTAACGCAATTAAGGATTGAGTTTTAAAATTACTAAGGTACGCGCAATATGCGTCCGTACCCGCACCTCTCCCCGGGTACTAGTGGGCCAACTTGTGTCAAGGCGAAAACGGAGGAGAGGTGCGGGGACGGGGAACGGGGACGCATATTGCGCGTACCTTAGGAGATTCCGTTCTGTTTACTCTTACTGTATTCTGTGCCGCTACCTAACCTAGGCGATTTGACGAGGTTACTGGTTTTTACACAGAGCGACTGCCGTCTGACCACCGCAACCCAAAGTGTAGACCAGAACATATCCCAGTATAGGTACATGTACAAACGCGAGATGGCGTTCGGGACCAACGGCTTTACGTGCCTTCCGAAGCACGGAATCATCTTTCTTTTCGGATAATCAGGTGATTCAAGCCTGCAATATCCTAGGAAACAACTTTTTACAAAGTATGCTTTCCCAGTGGGATTTGAAGCCATGACCTCTGGATCACAAGGCAAACGCCTTGACCACTGGAACGCGGAGGCAGTCGTACTCTTACCTGCCCAGTTTAGAGTTAAAGACGAAAAAACACTTCTTTTTTAGATTCTTGAGTAACTAGAATAGCTTGAAATATTTGACACGTATTGATCACTTCGGGGAACAAACGACTACAATACTCGTAAGTAAGTAATGTCCTGCCTGTGAATAACATTTCATCTCAGTATAAGGATGCGAACAATGTCGCAGGTAAAAACTAGTAATCTAGTGTTTTTTCCCTAAAATATAAAGATAAAAACTTACCTAGTTCCGTTGATGTTAAAATAAAAGCAAAAAAAATTAAAAATATAATAATTGTTGTTATATTCACACACACGCACTTCATTGCCCCTGTGATACTAAGACTAAATGACAGAGTTATTTTTTGAGGAAATTTATAATTAATATAATATATTATATGGATTGTGTCGAGGAAACATTTAACATTATATTATTTTATCGACAAAATGTTTAAACTAGTCAACTAACTTTTCGGGCGTTGCACGGGCTGCAACTACAAGAATCCTGCAGTTTTTCGTGCAGCTGTTGAAGTTGGCTAAATACTATGTCAAGTTGAGAAAATGGGTAAAAAACTACAGTCAGTAAAATAAGAATCAAAAATTACGTGGGTAGCCATATTGGATTCAAAACCTGAATACGGTTTTAGTTCCGCGGGGTGCTTTACCCCAGTATAGAACGTGTTAATGAACTAACGCCAAACCTCTCAGATGTACCTCAGCCCATGAAACTGAACAACTTTTGTTCTACAACATTCACGAAACCATCAAAAAAAATTACTTATTTGAATTTTTATACAAACTGATCGAGTCAATTTGTATAAAACTTCAAATTTCATTTTTGGCATTTTGGGAATGTTGTAGAGCAAAAGTTGTTCAGTTTCGTGGGCTGAGGTACCATCTGAGAAATTTTGCGTAAGTTCATTAACACGTTGCATAAAATATCAGACTTCTCGGAGGTCCCGGTGTGGTGTTCGGATTTCACGACGCAAAAAACTGCGTCTTTTTTGCGTCGTGAAATCCAAATCTGACATTTTTTTCTAATCCAAGATGGCGTCACATCTGAATTTCATTAAAATTTTGAAAAATTTAAAAACAAATGGAATATAAAAAAAATGCGTTCAGCGCTTGGTCAGAATGGCTCAGCCTTCGGCCTTGCTTGCGGGGGACCTCAGCCTTCGGCCTTCGGCCTCAAACTTCACTTTGGTATTTGGAGAGGGGGAGGGGGGATTTCGCTGAGTCAGGACGGGACTGAGTCATGTTTCCAATCTAAACCATTTTGTAGGCCGTACGGCCTAGCCGTTCCACGATTTGATGATCTTCCAATTTTAGGATTTTTCTGTTTTGTTCTAAAACACCCTCTATACGATGGTATATCAATCATTAACCCTTACACCAGTGAGTCAGTGGTAATGTAGGTTTATTTTAATTAACAATTATGTCAATCTGTAAGTCAGTAGTATTGTAGGTTTATATACTTATTTCGTAACCTAATAAATATATACTTATTTGGTATTGTTTATGTATTAGTCATAGGCGATGCGGCGAGCAACCTATCACCTATCACAATACTTAATCGCATTACAAGAAAACTAGGTAGACGATCATTTTTACGTTCCTGTCTGTCTTTCCTTCAGATTTTGCTTTGTACACTTGACTGTACCTGAAAAAAATGGCGACGTGGGTTCACAATTTGCAATACTGTGCATGTTTTTGAAAAATCACTGTAATTAAACTACTACAGTTTATTCCTCAAAACATTTACATAAAAATCTTAAGGTGAAGATATAGGCAAATGGCCTTGAAGTGTGAAATAAATTGTTAACTCGTAAATATGGTGATAATTTCCATATTGCTCTTCGTCATGCACTAGATATCCTTTTATATTATTTTATGAACTGCCGGTGAAACTATTATTGGTGATCCGTCTATCTTTAAAACTTGCCGTGGCCACTTTTGGCGGAGACAAGTTTTAAAGCTAGACGGACTAATATAAATACTTTTAACGGTGGTTCATAAAATAATTTAAAGGGCTATCTAGTGCGCGACGAAGAGCAATATGGAAATTATCTCCATATTTATGAGTTAACAATTTATTTCAAATGAGGGCGCCACTTCAAGGTCATTTGCCTAACCCTTCACCTTAAGGATTTTCTACAGACACCCACAATAGCCAAAACACGATTGAGCATTTTTGGCTTGATAGAAAAAAATCACAAACATACCTCTAAATTTGCCTTTATAATACGTATTACTATTTTATACAATCACCTTTTTATATGAAAATTATACCAAAAAATGTATTATCTAAATTAATATGGATAGTATACCAAAAATATTAAAATGATTTCGTTTAATTGTCAGAATATTAAAACGTCTTTGCAGCATGTCAGGGACCTATGTATTGCTGCGGATATAATAGCACTTTAGGAGACCTGGCTCATGCCGCATGATCTCTGCATGGTTGACACTGTTGACGTAAATTTTGGCAGTGTGAGTAGGTTGGCTATGGATACGTCGAAAGGCGTCATAAGGGGACGCCCGTATGGGGGCACAACCTTATTGTGGAGGAAATCTAAGTTTCCAAATGTATCCATTATCGACCGTGGAAGTGACAGAATCGTTGGTATACGAGGGCTGTTTGATAAGTACCCGTTTTCTAAATATATTAATATCACTGGCCGCAAATAAATATACCACCTTTTTAAGCCATTTTTCAGAGGCGGGAAAATTAAAAAAAAAAGGCATTCTTTTGTTTTTTTTTTCTCATTTGACAACGATTCAGTGAAGGCTGTGGTGAAGGCGTGAACTTAAAATTGTTAAAATGGAGAAAGAACAGTATCGGTCTGTTATTAGATTCTTATTTTTGGAAGGAAAAACATGTGATGAAATAAAAGTAAGAATGCAAGCGGTTTACCATGAATGTGCTCCTTCTATTACAACCGTCAGATATTGGTATAACGAGTTTAAGCGGGGGAGAACAACCGTCTTTGATGAGGATCGACCAGGCCGGCCAGTTGAGGTGACTACAGACGATATGGTTAAGAAAATTGAAAATATCGTTTTAGCCGACCGTCGAATTAAACTTCGAGAAATCGTTGATGCTGTAAATGTTTCAATCGAGAGGGTACAACACATATTAGAAGAAAAATTGGGTATGAAGAAAGTATCGGCGAGGTGGGTGCCGCGTTTACTCACGGAGGAGCAAAAACGGAACCGACTGACTACTTCGGAGCAGTGTTTGGCCGTGTTCAAACGTAACCCGAGGGAGTTTCTGCGTCGTTTCGTGACCGTGGACGAAACGTGGGTCCACCACTACACCTCGGAAATGAAAGAGCAGTCGAAGCAGTGGATTTTACCGGGTGAACCTGCTCCAAAGAAAGCATAAACCGTCCCATCGGCTGGAAAGGTCATGGCGACCGTTTTTTGGGATTCGCAGGGTATTATACATATTGACTATTTAGAAAAGGGAAAAACAATAACAGGGCAGTACTATGCCAATTTATTGGATGAATTTGACGCCGTGTTGAAGGACAAACGACCCAATTTAAAAAAGAAAAAAGTACTGTTTCATCACGACAACGCCCCGGCTCATTCGTCCAGAGTTGTGACGGCTAAATTTGTACAGTTACGCTACGAACTATTGTCTCACCCCCCGTATTCTCCAGATTTGGCCCTATGCGATTTCTTTTTGTTTCCCAACCTAAAAAAACCGGCCAAGTGCGAGTCGGACTCGCGCACCGAGGGTTCCGTACAAACCTGCAAGGTTTAGTATTTGGTATGAATTTCAATTTAATACCTCTACGCGTTTATGAGGAAATGGGTAGTAAGTTTAAAATTATTAAAAAAAAATATATTATGTGATGTAACTAAAAATTTATGGTTTTCGTAATTTTTCCTTTATCTATGCTATAAGACGTTGCTTCGTACCAAATTTCAAGATTCTGAGTTCACGGGAAGCACCCTGTAGGTTTTGATTCCCTTGCAAGTGTCGAAAATTTGCGGCATAAACGGCTGTATCTTTTGATTGCGTTGGCTTAGAAGTTTGATTTTTTCACAGCTTCAAGGGACAGTAGACTTGAGTAATTGATATAAATTTCAGCTTCATACCTCCACGCGTTCCTGAGAAAAAGGGTCTTGACAGACGAACAGACGGACAACAAAGTGATCCTATAAGGGTTCCGTTTTTTCCTTTTGAGGTACGGAACCCTAAAAATGGCTCGGTGGCAAGCGATTTGGATCAAATGACGAAGTAATTGCCGCCACAGAGGCCTATTTTAATGACTTTCCAAAATCATACTTTTTGGATGGTTTATTGAAGCTTGAGTATAGGTGGAACAAATGTATAGAGTTAAAAGGTGACAAATAAATGCATATATACAAAAAAAAATTTTTTGTTTCCATAAACGGGTACTTATCAAACAGCCTAGGTATTGGTAAATAAAAACGGCAATCATCCTTTTATAGTATTGAATGTATATATGCCAAGTGATAAAGACGACAACCTACCTGAGTTTACAAACTGCCTATCACGGAGTTTGAAGTTCCTTTTGTTTATATTTTGGGCGATTTTAACGCGCATCCTACTGCAGATTTTGGCATGGAACTTAGGGCGTTTTGTGTAGAACAAGAACGTTTTTGCGTAGATGTAGATATTTTGGGGATCGCATCAAGTACACACACTTTCGAGAGTAAAGCGCATGGTACTTGCTCGTGGTTAGACCATTGCGTCACTACCACAGCGGCCCGTGACTCTGTTAAGTCAGTAAAAGTTTTATATGGCGTTTGACACATCGGATCATATACCGCTAAGTATTGAGTGTGAATTAGAAATGAAATGTGGTCCAAACATGAGCGAGAATCATGCACCTGATAACAGTGACAGCCATAAAATACGGTGGGGATGCAGAGATGCTAGTCAAATAGATAGATATAGAAAATATTGTACAAATGAATTAAGTAAAATGAAAATGACAAACAAACTCGATATGTTAAATAATATTTGTAATACTGACTTGAACTCTAGTAGCGACGACTATTTAAAAATAATTGACGATCTATATGGTGAGATTATTAAAATATTACAATAAGTTGCCATTAGTAGTTCAACCCTGCGGTCATCCGGCAACAGAAGGCGCGCTCCGTTGGCTGGATGGAACTATCATGTTCAACAAAGCCACTCGGCAGCCCGACTTCGGTACGATATTTGGTTAGCGGATGGCAAGCCGGCCACAGGTGACACCTATGATAAAATGGTGAGTAGTAGGAAGATTTTTAAGAACAAGGTAAAATGGTGTGTTAGAAATGAGGAAACCATTAAAATGGACATATTAGCAATGTATAGAAAGGACAAAAAATTCCCTAAATATTGGAATGCTACCAAAAACGCTACAAAATAAACAAAGCCTACCTGTCACTGTGGACGGCTTGCAACAGCCGGAGAAAATAGTTCAAAAAAGTCCCAATGCCCACACAGTCACCACCGTTGGAACGCAAAACGCATATGGTTTCAAACGAACGAGTGATACAGTTTACTATTGATGATATCACCAAGGCAGTACGTGGTATGAAAAGGGGCAAGTCTCCTGGACACGATAACTTGAGTATAGAACATGTTCTCTACGCGGGGGAGCCACTGTGGACTAGACTATGTGTGTTTTATAACTTATTTTTAAAACACTCATATCTTCCTGACTCTCTCATGCGAACATTAGTCGTGCCTATAGTAAAAAATAGGACAGGAGACTTGACTTCCTCAACTAACTATAGGCCTATCTCTCTAGGGACTGTATTAGGTAAGATTTTAGCGCGTTTGTTGCAGCCTGAGTTACTGAAAGATTTAGATATTGAGGAAGCACAGTTTGGCTTCCGACCCGGTGTGTCGACAGATTTGACTATTGTATGCTTAAAATATACTGTAGATTATTATGTAAATCGCGATACACCAGTTTATGGCTGCTTTCTGGACCTCAGCGGTGCGTTTGATCTAGTGAATTATGTTATACTTTGGAACACATTGCGCGGTTCTGGGGTCCAGGAATTGATTGTTTGGCTGCTGGCATATTGGTACGGAAGACAAACAAACTATGTGAGATGGGGCGACGCGACCTCTAGCGCTTATAAGTTGGAATGCGGAGTACGCCAAGGCGGGCTTACCTCTCCGGATTTATTTAACGCGTATGTTAACGGGTTGATCAGCAGGCTGACGAGTCAGCTGTCATATTGATGGTGTGTGTTTTAATAAACTTAGTTATGCGGATGACATGGTGCTCCTCAGTCCATCGATCAGTGGACTCACTGAACTTCTGTCGGTCTGTGAGAATTATGCTAATTCTCATGGACTGAAGTACAATGCAGCGAAAACAGAAATGCTCATTTTCAAGGCGGGGAAGAGTCCGGAGAGGGTACCCGAAGTGTTCTTAAGTGGCTCAGTGATTCGGGTTGTGGACCAATTTAAAAAACTTGGACACATTGTTGCCGGAGACCGCAAGGATGATTTTGACATGGAGCGAGAAAGACGGGCATTGTCGGTTTGGTGTAACATGCTCGGGCGCCGTTTTGCCAAATGTAGTAAAGAAGTGAAGGACCCACTCTTCAGAGCATGCTGTCAATGTCTCTACACCTGCCAACTATGGTATAGGCACAACAGATTATACTTCAGCACCATAAGGGTGCAGTATAATGATGCATACCGAATCCTTATGAAGCTTTCACGCTATTGTAGCGCATCGAACATGTTTGCCGAAGCGAGAATGCCTGACTTTTTTGCGATTATTAGAAAGCGTATATGTTCCTTCTGGACTAGATTGATTATATAGCCTGCTCCGAGTAGTTAGCCAAGATGTGACTAGCCCGATGATGCGCTACTGAATAAATGCACATCGCGAACTAAATAAAAAATTACAGTACCGTACTCACATACGGTGTATGTACCTACTGTAAAATTTAAATGTGGTACTTTATAATTTATATTATTTTATTTTATTTTTACTTATACTGTACTTTGTATTGTGTATGAGTATTGGGTTTTCACCTTTAATAAAGAAATTATTATTTATTATTATTATTATAAATACCTATCCGTTTTGGCTACAGAAAAAAATATAAATACTATACAAAAATTAATAATAAATAAAACACTGCAAAATACCGTCGACGCCGCAGGCCGAGCCACTCCCACCAAGCGCTGAGCGTTTTTTTTTAAATTTTCCTAGATGGCCGCCAATACTCGACTGCTTCCGATTTGACTAAAATTCAGAATGCAAGGGTTTTCTGCGTCACGGAATCCAAATCTGACATTTTTTTTGAATCCAAGATGACGTCTGGATTTTAAATTTTTTAACTTTATTCGTTCATAACGTCCTACTCGAACATCGAAGGGGTCCGGAATTTTGTATGCTGGGGTAAAGCATCCCGCGGAACTCAAAAGTGCAAACAAAATTTGATTTTTTTGATTTTGCCCACACATTTTTTGATTTTGCAATTACTGACTGCAGTGTTTTACCCATTTTCTCAACCTCCTTTTATCGTTCTGAGCTTAAATGGCTTACTATCCGACAGCGCAGAGACCTTCACATTTTATGTCAACTTCATACTACGTATATACTACATACGTATACTATATAATCTTTTTGCCCCTAACTACTTAACGTCTCAATTCCAGCTTCTATGCTCTAATCATGACAGGGTACTGCGCTCTTCCGACAAATTAACTCTTAATATTCCTTCTCACCGTACTGAATTTCTCTCAAATTCTTTTGCCGTCACGGCGGTACGACTTTGGAATGCCCTTCCCGATAACATCATGTGAACACAGACGCGGGATCACTTCAAAATGCTGGTAATTCGACACTATCGCGAAAAAGCTTTGCTTCAATAATTTAAGTAAGTATTTTTATTTTATGCTTATGTATTCATATTTATGTAAGTTTATTTTAAGTATGTAAATATGTATATGGATTAATGGAATTTATATATGAATATATGTATAGTCTATATATCTTATGTAATTATACGAATTATATATGTTTTATTATTTGTACTCTTCTTTCTTTATTTTAAGTAGTTAAACTTGCACCCCATTTACTACCTTGTCTGCTACGTCCCTAAGGTGAACTGGTAGACAATGCTTAGCATTAAGTTTAACCTTTTGTATTATAATCGTTAGATTATTGTGCAATAAATATTAAATAAATAAATACACTCGCCACGCTGGCCCGACGGGTTGGAGAGGTCTCATTGATTTTTGTAAGTTATTTTGGCTTGTGTTTAAGGTGAAGATGTAGGCAAATGGCCTTGAAGTGTGAAATAAATTGTTAACTCGTAAATTTAGTAATCATTTCTATATTGCTCTTCGTCATGCACTAGATAGGCCTTTAAATTATTTTATGAACTGCTGTTGAAACTATTATTGGTGATCCGTCTAGCTTTAAAACTTGCCGTGGCCACTTTTGGCGGAGGCAAGTTTTAAAGCTAGACGAACTAATGTAAATACTTTCAACGGTGGTTCATAAAATAATTTAAAGGGCTATCTAGTGCATGACGAAGAGCAATATGGTAATTATTTCCATATTTACGAGTTAACAATTTATTTCAAATGAGGGCGCCACTTCAAGGCCATTTGCCTATATCTTCACCTTAAGTAAGTAAATCGCCTTCTACGACATCCACGGGAAGACTTGGAGTGGTCCTATTCTACTCTGCCGGAAACCACACGGGCCATCACGGGGGCCATGAAGTGTGTGTGTGTTAATATAATTTTTTTTATTATATTTTCTAATTTTTTTATTTTTATTAAAACATCAACTAAAGGTAAGCTTTTTGTTATATTTTAGTATTAAACACTAGATCACTAGTTTGTTCGCATCCTTATCCTGAACGTTATTGCGATAGAGACAGCTAAAACCGTCGCGGGTCACGTGTCTCTGATACGGACTAAACTCGTCGCGGGAGTCGTCCGCTTAAGAGCCCGTACTACCCTAAAGTTCTTAGAGCGATCTTAAATATTATTAATATTAACGAAATACTCACTTTGAAATAAAAACACAGCAAAGTTCAGGACTAACTTTAAACATAATAAGTTTCGAAAACACGATTGCTTAAAATTTTCTCGATAGAAAAACATTGCAAAGTTGCCTCCAAATCACCTTAGAATTATACTAAAACAGAAAGTATTTAAGAAATACAATAAATAAGCACTTGTAACTTTGGATTATAATTATAATTAACATAAGGCAGACATCATATGACTTACTCTTTAAATAACTCTTAATTATTCTTTGTAAAACGAAAAAAACCTTAAAACCAACCTCATTGACTCACCGCGATTCTCGACGCCCCGCATGGCTCGCTGTCGCTTCGGCTAGAGTAAATTTGTGTGCGTGGAAGCGGGAGCAAAATTTAGATTATTGACATCAGGCGCCCTCTTAAGGCGAGATCGGTTCACAATTTGCAATACTGTGCGTGTTTTTGGAAAATCACTGTTATTAAACTACTACGGTTTATTCCTCAAAAATTTTACATCAGAATTTTAAGGTTTTTCTACAGACACCCACAACATCCAAAACACGATTGAGCATTTCAACTTGATCTCTTTTTTAAACGAAACTTTTTTTTGTATTACATTTATAATTTTTTCTGTAGCCAAAACGGATAGATATTTAGATAATACATTTTTTGGTATAATTTTCATATAAAAAGGTGATTGTATAAAATAGTAATACGTATTATAAAGGCAAATTTAGGCAAATTTAGAGGTATGTTTGTGATTTTTTTTTATCGAGCCAAAAATGCTCAATCGTGTTTTGGCTATTGTGAATGTCTGTAAAAAATACTTAAGATTTTCATGTAAATTTTTTGAGGAATAAACTGTAGTAGTTTAATAATAGTGATTTTTCAAAAACACGCACAATTTTGCAAATTGTGAACCAACGTCGCCTTAAGTTTTACCTTTTGTATTATAATCGTTAGGTTATTCAGTTCAGTTCAGTTCTGTGCCCACCCAGCCAGCGTTTCGCAGCAAGAGCGTAGGAACTAAGTCCACCTTGGAGTGAACGTGACTGCACTTCACGCAACGGGCCGATATATGTACTTATCGTCTCCATTTTACTAGCGCAGCCACGTCAGACCGCGTTAGACCTGTACCAGGCTCGAGAAACCAGGTGAGCACGTATATAGGATATGGAGTGTGTGGGGAATTGTAGTCTGGGAAATGGGAAAGAGGAGGGAAATTAGAGTCTACCGTATACCAGCAACAAGTAAACATATGGGAGATAAATTCTATACTTGGTGTGTAATATATAATGAGGAAGGGATAAAACTGCGTGTTCTGCTCTTCTTGATGTTCCTCTTTCGAAGGGCTGTGCTGGCTGCATCATGCTTCACGGAGTCATAGATAGGGTTTGGGATTCTGGTTTCTCTGACGCTTCCTTCTTAGTTTTCTTATATCTTTTATCGGTCCTGAGGTATCTTCTTTGCTTGTAGAGCTACTCGTACTGCCCTCGTTATGTACTCTAGTCAGCTGCGTTTTTTTTTTTTTTTATATATATATGTATACTATACTCTTATTTTTGTGTACATGGTTAATTTGTTAAGTTGAGTCAAGATAATGGGTATGCCTTGTAGATGTACATACGGAACGTCGAAAGCGTCAAGTCGGCTGCGCGGATCAAACTATCCAGGCGTAGATCATATGAAGTATATACGTATGTTAAATAATTAAAGACATATGTCGGGATGGGCCCTTACGAGTATCTTATTTATGTGTTGATCTAGGGTACTTTCCATAGATAGGGCTGGGGGGTTCAGAGACACCTGTATCTGTGTATGGGGGAAGGTAGATGGTAAAAGGTGCGATTATTTAGTAACAAACAGTCGGTGGTGAGTTAATTTGTGATGTGGTCAAGGTATGTTCTTCTGGTTCCAGGTCGGTTTCTGAATCTGTCTCGGGAGCGTCATAAATCTTTTCGGCTTCATTTTTCATTAATTTTCTGTTTTCCGCTATTTCTCTCCATTCCATATTTGTTTTATTTGTGAAGTAATGGATGTCGTAATTAAGGGAGTCTTCCCATGTATAAATGGGGCGCCCCACTTTTCTTTTGATTTCTTTGTGTTTGTAAGCTGCTTGAAGTAAGTGCGGGGTTTGGTCGTCTTAGTATATGTCCATAGTAAGAAATTCTCCGTACCTTTATTACTTTTGTAATTGTTTTCCCATCTAAGATGGCTGTTGTTTTTCGTTTGGGCGTCGTTTTGGCGACGGATAACATATCGTGAAGGATTTGACGTTCGTATTTTCTAAGCCTGGATCGATTCGCTTTCGTTAATGCTGATACGTTTAGACCATACGTAATGCACGGTCTAATCACCATTTTATACATTAAAAGTGCAATTTTCCATTCTATTTTATTGTTTTTTATGAAGGGCAGTAGCATTTTGCTGTTTTTGATTGCCTTTAAGCAGCGTTTTCTGATGGTGGAACGTCGATTGTGTGAGGCTGTTATGTATGTGCCAAGATACTTGATCTCTGGTACTGGCTGGATGGTAACTCCCCCAAGGACCACCCGGCTTTGTTGGTGTGAGGTCGTTGGCGAAAAAGGATCGCGTACTACGAGTTTAGATTTGTTTTCATTAATGGTGAGTCCGACTGAGTTGAGTAGTGTCTTCATTTTGGTTATTACGCGGTTTAGTACCTCAATATCTTCACCGATTAATAAAATGTCGTCTGCAAAGGAAAGGATTATGGGCAGGGATATTTTTGAGTCTTGATCTAGTCTTACTGCCTCATCTTCTTCCTCAAGCGTTCTGAGTACTTCGTCAATGATTATGGTAAATAATCTCGGAGATAGTGGGCAACCTTGTTTTACTCCCTTGCCCTTCTTGATGGTGTCGGAGTTTTGTCCACACCATGAGATGAAAGTCTCTTCATTCATGCACGCCTCGATTATTTTGTTCGTTAGTGAGGTTCCTACTCTGGTTAAAAGAATATCTTTAAGAGCTTCCAGATTGACATTATCGAAGGCCTTTTCCAGGTCAAGCCCCACCACGAACACGACTGCGCCCTCTCTCCATTTGATATCTAGGACTCTACGAAGTGTGAAAATGTGGTCATCCGTTGATCTATTATTAAGAAACGCTGCTTGATAATTTCCGAGTGCGTCGATGGTAGCGTCAAGTTTTTCTAGTATGTAGTTTGCGTAAATTCTGTAACCTACATTGCATATGGATATTTTCCTAAGGTCACTGATTTGTTTTGGGTGTGCTTGTTTTTGTATGGGCCTTGTGGATGTCCTCTCCTCCCCAGAAGCCATCCTCAAATTGTTTTTCTACATATTTGTCTATGCGTTCCTCTAATTTTATATTGCTAGTAGAGCTAAACAGGTGGTTGCAGTCTAGGATATTATTTTGCAGGGCCAGATTGATACTGGGTGTGTGTTTATTGTTTTTAACGTAAGAAGCTAAGTCATTTCGTATCATTTGATAGTTGAAGGTTAATCCAAAGATGTTGTTTATTTGATCCGCTAACGCTCTGAAGAGGCAGTTACCGTCTCCAGTAATTTGTCGAATTTCTTTGTTTAGGTTTTTTTTTCCATTGTGTGCACGTGTGTACTGGGCTATGCGTTTCAGAAATTTATGGTCTATGGGTTACGTTGCTTTTGGTTATTTATTGTTATGGGTTTGCGTCAATTCTCTTTCAGTGTTGTTTTTTTTTTTTTTACCCGGATGATTTAACAGAGTGGTCTGCATCTGTGGGCTTTTGTTTTACTTATATATTTTTTGTTCCTTTATGATTCTTCGAGCGAGGCCTTTGGTTTGAATGCAATTCTGTGTTAGTAATTTTTCGTGGAATATTTTTAAATGCACTGGAGGCCGTAGGTATTGTTTTGCTTAATGGGTGGGAAGATTTATGTACTTGACTGTTTCCGGAGTGGTTACAATATATGTACGTCCTTGTTGCTATTTTCCCTTTTTAAACTGGTTACTAAAGAATGTAAAACTGACTCTGATATTTTATTAAGTATATTATTTACAACCTTACTATAAACTATGTTATATTACAACCGTTTTTGGCGAAATGTTTTATCACAGAGAAGTGTGGAAAAATTATTTTAGAAGTTTAATACATTAGGTACGCTATGTGGCAAGCTTCTTACCGGGATGATGTAGTTGTATATTTTCGTCTTCAAATTATGAACTTTATTTTCTAGATCTGGTTTTATTCAATAAGTAAAATTTCCTATGTTGAATGATGCTAATAACTTGACTTATTTTCAATAACAAAGCCAACCTCTTGCGGAGAAAGGGGAGCCATGAAAATCGGTCCGGGCTAGCCGAAAAATAGTCAGTTAAGATATCAACCTACTATTGTTCTTTGGCTGTCAACAAAGAGCGCGTTCCTTAGCCGGTATTTTGAGTAGGTAACTTGTGCTTCCGGGGGATAGCTTTTGTTTTTAACCTGTTTGAACATGCATGATTATCAAGAAAAAAGGAGTCACTCTGCTACTAAGGTGTTAGTTTTGATCTAATTTACTTTTTGTTTAGGGTATTTAGCATATATCTATTTTTATAAGTGAAGAAAAATTATTTTAGAAGATTAGTATATTAGGTACAATATGTGACATGCTTCTTACCGAGATCAAGCAGTTTTCATTTGTGATGCTAGTTCAAGATTCTTTTATGCGAGACATGATTGTATTTTGTTGCTATATTTAAGTTTGTTTTCTTTATTTTGGTTTCCCTGCGGATTTTGTTGGATTTTTTTGTTTTACAGCTCGGCTGGTAATCTAGTGTCTTGACTTCGAAACCACAATTTGAAGCTCGTTCAAACAAAAGGGTATTTAGGATCACGGTTGATGACTCTTGTAGTATGCATCTCTCAGATGCTGAATTTAGGATGTTTACTTACTATTACGTCACTCTTGAATTTGATGTCTTAAGGCTAACCAAGTTTTAAACAGGGTATTCGCAGTTTTTGATGACCTAAAAAGGCAGCCTATACAAATAATCAAATTATAAATAGATAGATAAATAAATAATTGGAAAGACCTCACCAGATTTCTTCACGGCAGTAAGTAGGTTTTGTTCTAGGTTTTAGGGCGGCCTTGTTGAATGCACAATTTACGCAAACACACTACACTTACAAATTGTCACAAATTGCACATTTTACTTGAACCGCGTCTGTCTCAGTAATAATCTTTTGTATTATAATCGTTAGGTTATTGTACAATTAATATTAAATAAATAAATAAAAATAAATTACAATCTTCAGTACAACACCAAGTTGGTACTGCAGGTTTTACCTACTTATGCCATGTTGTGTCGTGTGTAGGCAGCATTATAAGAAAATGGAAAATGTCATAAAAATTTAATTGAACATTAGTTAGCCAGTTGTAAGTTACGTAAAACAAGTACCTACTAAAATACTCGTAGATAATATTTTTTCTAATTCCCCTTGCCTGAGGCCAGAATCTAAATTTAGCTCCGGCTTCCCTGCACACTTTACTCTAGCCGAAGCGAGGCAGCGATCTATGCGGGGATGGGGGTGACGCGGCGGATCAATGCGGCTGGTTTACGCGTTTGTGGTTTTTTTCAAGACTGCAGTCTTCGACTCTATATTTTCTATCTACACATACGCATTGCGCTGTATTGTATATGCATCCTGGAGACGAATTTAGACGAATTCAGAAGCGCAGACAGTGGTCTGCCTTATCAACGTTTTCGTCTCCATATTTATTTGAGAATTTCGGAGAACTTTAAATTTTATCTTTTTACTCTAATTTTTAGTTTTAATTATTTTTATCTACTTATAATTTAGATAAAATAATTAATAGTAGTTATTGTTACCTATGTTTGAAAATTAAATAAAATTTTTTACAAAAGAAAAATTATTTTTATATATTTATTGTATGTGTTTAAGCTTGAATCAATCTTCATATATGTGTATTTTTTATTTTTTTACTCAGTCGTATGCGCATGAAATCCGATGACGTATTCGCTTATATTTTCTTCAAAGTTTAACCTTTTTAACTAAGTTATTGAAATTTCCCTTTGTCTTTATTTCTCTGTAATTTATACACAACTTCATGTTTTAAATTCCGTGTCAACAACAAAGACATGAAGGTCGCGCACCGCAATAAATTTAAATACGTCTTAGTTTATTTGGAATTAAACAAACTATTACAATGAAAATCAATAAATTGTCTCATTCACTTTTTTAATACTGAAATAAACTTCAATTTACCATATCTTAACATATTGTTACTAAGTTAGTTTGGCTCCAATCAGCTCCGAAAAACAGTCAAAATCACTAAAACTAAGGATTTAAAAAATAAGACAATTCAATTCAATTCAATTCATTTATTGCATTTCATAATGTACATCAGTTCTAACTACTGCCTTGTATTTAATACAATTATTATTATAATCCTAAGTTACAAGGGCAAATTTATTGTATTTCTTAAATACTAGCCGTTTTAGTATAATTCGGAGATAGTCCTGAACTTTGCTAGGTTTTTTTTTTCAAAGTATTTTGTTAATATTGATAGTACCGAAGATCGCTCTAAGAACGTTAGGGTAGGGGCTCTTAAATGCTCTCACGCCCGGGTTCCCATCTTGTCGCGATGGGGATCTCAGTACCTGCGGACTGCGGACCTCCGCGGGGAAGCTAAGTGGAACCCATTGCCCGGTTTGAGGCTAAGGCCTCCCCGGGCCCGGTATATAGATATATAAGATGTTTATTTGCCCGGTGAAGAACATTCAGGTGGGAATGGCCTGACTGTGAGGGAAAGGGGCTCCCTACTCTCACAGCCGTGGTAGGGGTTGCGGGGGAAGAGGAAAGTCGATGTGTCGTTGCCACTCGCCCTATCCGGGTATCCTGGGGACCGGCTGGGGGGCAGGGCCTTCTTTCGCAGGCCCTGCCCCAGTCCACCTATCGGTGACCGGACCGGGGCCGGGGATGTGGAGCATGGAGAAGCACACGGCTCCGGCCGATAACGGCTGAGAGGTGACACCGCGGAGTTTTAAGTGGCAGCACCACATAACCTTACCGGTGTCCCGTAACCGGTAAGGTATCCGAAGGGATTTTCTCCGCGTCAAGGAAAAAAGGTGGCTCTTAAATGGGATTTTATAACTCTTTCTTCAATTACCATCGTCCTATGTGGGCTCGGATATAGACTTTTTTTTAGTCGGAACTCTAAAGGTCAGCCCACTTACGCGACTTTGCTCCCACTCAACAAATAAAATATTATTGAAATATGGGCTTCAGGTAGTGCTCTTTACATATATTTTACATTGGCAACATAAATTAGCAGACAGCTCACTGTCAGCGAGCTTACCGCCATCAGACGCTCGGTGGTTGACGCCTCGCTGGCCACGCGTTGGAAACAAGCGGTCTACGCGGCGACTGCACGCTGTGGCCGAGCCGCAGCCGAATCGTGTAAAGGTCATAGCCCACTTACAAGACTCTGCTAACACCCAACAAAAAAAATATTATTGAAATATGGGCTTTAGGTAGTGCTCTTTAGATATATTTTACATTGGCAACATAAATTAGCAGACAGCTCACTGTCAGCGAGCTTACCGCCATCAGATTGTTCGGTAGTTGATGCCTCGCTGGCCACGCGTTGGAAACAAGCGGTCTACGCGCTGTTCGCACGCTGACTGCTAACAGTCGCCGCGGCGACTAGATGAGCCTCCCTCCCTTAGATTAGCTGCTCGCGGTCACGCAGCGACAGCTAGCAGGCACCCAGCTCTCCACGCACCGACAGCTATCAGGCGCTCAGCGGTCTTCGTTCCAACAGCTAATCTAGGGGAGGGAGGCTCATCTAGTCGCCGCAGCGACTGTTAGCACCAGCGTGCGGACAGCGCGTATACCGCTTGTTTCCAACGCGCGGCCAGCAGAGCGTCAACCACCGAGCAGTCTGATGGCGGTAAGCTCGCTGACAGTGAGCTGTCTGCAAATTTATGTTGCCCATGTAAAATATATGTAAAGAGCACTACCTAAAGCCCATATTTCAATAATATTTTATTTGTTGGGTGGGAGCAGAGTCGTGTAAGTGGGCTATGACCTTTAGTCGGCATTCGCAACTACGGAACCTTACACTGCGCGTGGCCCGACATCACTTGGCCGGTTTTTTAACTATTGACACAGAATACAGTAAGAGTAAACAGAATGGAATCTCCTAAGGTACGCGCAATATGCGTCCCCGTTCCCCGCACCCACACCTCTCCCCCGGTTCTTGACGGCCAACGTGAGTCATCGAGACAAAAACGGGGGAGAGGTGCGGGGACGGGGAACGGGGACGCATATTGCGCGTACCTTAGGAGATTCCGGCCTGTGCTATTGATTTATACAGCATTACATGCTTGGAATAGTATTAAATAAATAATTTTCAATTTAGATACGTTCTTTTTAGAGTTCCGTACCCGAAGGGTGCAAACAGGACCCTATTACTGAGACTCCGCTGTCCGTCCGTCTGTCCGTCTGTTACAGGGCTCTATCTCTTGAACCGTAATAGCTAGACACCTGAGACATTTCATTTCACCGATTATGTATTACTGTGGCCGCTATAACAACAAATACTAAAAATAAAAAAGTTGAAAATTAAAGGGGGTCGTCATATAAAAAACGTGTTTTTTTCAGCGTTTTTAACTCGAACTGCCACCTGTGGCAGTTATTACGGTTCAAGAGATAGAGTCCTGACTCTATCTCTTGAACCGTAATAGCTAGACACCTGAGATTTTCACCGATTATGTATTACTATGACCACTTTAACAACAAATACTAAAAATAAGATAAAGTTAATAATGAAAGGGGGTCGTCATACAAGAAACGTGTTTCTTCAGCGTTTTAAAACATTGTACGGTGGTACGAAACCCTTCATGTACGAGTCCGACTCGCACTTGCCCGTTTATTGTTTGTTTGTAGTAACTTTTATGTACCAAAACCACAGAATACATAAGAGTACAAACCAAAACACAAAAATAACATACAAAAAAAATCTAATTGTTTTATGATTTTGTTGGGTTTTTTTTTTTAAATAATAATTACAATATTTTACATTATACAATGTTACATAAACCAGATTTGGTTTTTCCAAATATCGGATATTTATATAAATACTAACTACTTAGTAAGTAATTATTAAAATGTTAATTTTGCTCCTACTTTAGCCTCACTTGTCTCTGCACCACCTGTCGGTTGACTGGTAGAGAAAGCCTAAGACTTTTAGTCTGCCGTTTACAATTTTTGTAATAGAGTTGAAAAAATCAATAAAATAAATATATCGGATATTATGAAGTTTTACCATACTAATATGTAGGTATTCTGTGGTTTTACTACCATTTATTTCTTAATATAAATGTCATTTACTTTAACTGTATTTGCCTATTTCATTTATTTTTAACATGTTTTAAAAATAATTGTTTTTCTTTCAGATATTACACTAGCAATCAATGGAATAACCCAAAACAATAGTTCAATATACTATTATAATGACAATGAAAATTTAAATGTAAAATGTATACTGGAGGACTATCTGCCGTGTTGTCTAAATATAAAGTTTACGATGTCAGCAGTAACTATGAATGGTACTCGTATGATCTGCTTTTATATTTACTTATTCTTCAAACTAGATGATGCCCGCGACTACATCTGCGTGAAATTCCGTTTTATTGTGCACATTGACTGGCGTATTGCACGCCTCATAAGCGAAGCGCATGAGGTAGTGCTCTACTTTCGCCTTACAAAAATCAAGTGATTTTTTTAACTAAATGTGTCTCTATTTATTTTCTATCGCACTTGTACAATAATATTTACACATAAATGTCAAGGAAAAACACTAGTTTCAACACTTATGACATTTTTAAAAGACATTTTGCCTTTTAAATAAATAAAAACAATGTTTAATAAAATCATTTTGTGGACGTCCGTGTGTCTGTATGTATGGAAACTGGCGTGGTCACGATAACTCCCGAAAAACTTATCTGATCAAGTCCATTTTTTTTTTATACGCTTCAGTATTATCCAAAACGAAGATCACGGTCTAATTCAGTGTAGTTTAATCGTAATTTCTATTTAATTGTGAAAAATGAGATTATGAGGCGTGCACTTTTAGATTTTCCAAACTTATTTAAAATTTTTGTTACTTAGTGCGTAATTTACAGTCCGAGTTTTTTAATGCGATTCAGCTCATAGATTATATCTCTAAACACGACGACAAAATTAAAATGACATTAATAGTTTTATTTTTGCTTGGTCTCATACATATAAAGAATACATTAATTATTCACCTGCAAGCATGCAACGTACAACTGCATGTGGGAAAAACATTTAGACTTATATCGACCTGGGACATTTTACGGTTGTCGAGAAGTAAGCAGCTATGAGAAATTTTGTGCACTATAACTGGGATGGGATCAGTGGTGTATTTATTTTGTCGTGTGAACACAGTTTCACCTGAACTGATTCACTGAGAATCGCTGCTTCGATGACGTTCCTTTGCAATATAGTTACTTTTAGTCGAGTTATATGCTTAATTTAGGCGGAGAAAGATTTCTAAAAATCATTGTCGATACACCAAGTTTGAGCGTAATTTTGAGTGAAGATGAAGATGGCTTGCAGTAAATGAACTCAAAACCAATGACCACTTAATTCTCAACAATTTGTGACAATATTTCCATTAATTGCAGCGGCTTGGTTATTTCTTGAAGTAAAGCACGTTCATTTACATAACGAAGAATTTTCTATATGTGGTGCACTCGCAACGTCCATGAGGACCTTTACTTCATAAAATAATACGACAGTTATCCGATAGTGTCTTATTTTGATATCAAACCAAATTGCACTTAATAATTATTTCGTAGCGCTCAATATTGCATAACACTGCAACACAGACACGTAGTTATTTATGCATGTCCTGCCACTTTTGGAGTTAATTTCCTAAATTTACTTTGTCAAGTGTTTACGGAAGAATCACTTGACCGCTGACCGTATTCTTCAGGATAAAAGCCTTTTCTAATTTTGCTATAACATTAGAACATTTTTGGGCATCTGAATGGCCAAAAGTTCACAGTTGTCAAGCTTATTTTTTTTAATTGATCTCGTCAGCTTTAGATCTCCAAGTTCAGGTCACAAGGAAGCATTACCTGATGTTCTCAATTGTGAATTCGTCTATGAAAAGTGAAAAGTAATGTAACTTGCCTCACGATTAATGTCCCGTAGTGTTCGATGCACGATCTTGACGGCTTTTTTGTTTGCTATTGTGCATACATCCCAAACTATTAGACAGCAAATCCTCAAACACGTTTCCTTTATCCTGTTTACATGTTACACATTCGGTGTTTAATTGCTGTGCTAGCATTATGGCAAAAAACGATCTGATGTCTTTCCAATGCCGTCTGGGACAGCCAGGGTGAACAATTGTTAATCATTATTATGCACACTTCGCTGTACGTAAAGTTTTCTTTTATTTTGAAGTAAAATTTGATAAATTGTTATTAATACATCAATTCAGTTTAACTTAGTTTCTTACTCACCTGAGGTTCATCAGATAACATTTGGGAAATAGTAATGCCCTACTGCTATTTAATAAGTAGTCCCTAATCGAAAAGATGGTATCTTGAATAGAATTGAGAGGACTTTAGAGAGTATGCATGCATTTTTTTATATTTGTAATTGATAGTTTTCGTCGAAAATAGCCGCGAAAAATAAAACTGTGCTGAAAAACATGTATATGATGTAGAAAATAAATATTAAAAATATCAAGTAGATTAACAACTCAAACGCGCCATTTTAAAATATGACGACCACGTCTACAATATCGGAAAATCCGCAGACATGCCGTTAGAAAAAAAAACTTCTTGTGACAACTGTGACAATCTAGCTAGAGACAGAAGCTGTCAACGCATGTTTTCTTTTTTGGGTACGTTCGATATTATCAGCCAGTGATGCTTATCGAACCTCTATATAAAAGTACATAAGTACATCTTGTATGTCACCGGTAGTCAAACTACATGGACCGACAGTCCTATTGAACGCACCCGAACTCGTCATTTCCCTTTTATTGACTTTGTCGTCATTTCCCTTTAGTTTGTTAAAAGTTCCAATATGAGCCGGATTGGTATTACATGCATAATTGCATATTCTTTATTGGTATTTTCGATAGTTACATTAATTTCTTGCTCAGTCGCAAAAGTGTAAAATGTCTTCAGATAAAAAGGTTGTCTTACATTTTTTTCTCGTTTCTTCTCGCCACTTTCACAGCGTTGTCTGTAGCCTCACATAGGTCACGCTTAGTGCAGCTGGTGGGGCACGATCACTCAAAACTAATGAATCAAATGATTGGGGCACGGGCATATCACTGATATAGGCCACCGCAGCTATTTTGAAAAAGTTTATCATTATTTCCTTTTTTCTCGCCATCGCCATTTTAATTGTCAAAGGCGAAATGTTTTGGCAAAATCGTCATCTCGATATAGCTTGAGAGAAGCAAAAAGTGTTTCATATTTTAAGAGGCAAAGTTACAGTAACTATACCTACTATACCTTGTCGGTTTCCCAAATGTACATACTTCCAGATTCGACTATGAAATGACGTTCATGTAGGTATTTATAAGGTAACCCAATATACGCCATACAGATTCAGAGAAACTTACGTAGCGCCCATTAAATTACCTAGTAACTTTATCTTGGTATATTCCCTAAAGCGGAATATTCGGGCAAGTGCGAGTCGGACGCGTACATGAAGGGTTCCGTACCTCCGTACAATGTTTTAAAACGCTAAAAAACACGTTTTTTGTATGACGACCCCCTTTAATTTTTAACTTTTTTTATTTTCAGTATTTGTTGTTATAGCAGCCACAGTAATACATAATCGGTCAAAAATTCAAGTGTCTAGCTATTACGGTTCAAGAGATAGAGCCCTGTGACAGACAGACAGACAGACGGACAGACAGCAGAGTATCAGTAATAGGGTCCCGTTTGCACCCTTTGGGTACGGAACCCTATAAAGGCAATGACTCATCTACTTATAATACTTTGTCAAACTGGAGTTCGTAATAAAACTCAATTTCACACTAACGAAGTCGCAGGCTACAAACATCTAGATAAAATAGTATTTTTGTTAATTTTGTAGGGCAGTTAAGCTTTCGACTCGACCCTTCTAGTGATACAGGCGAGCGGCGTATTAAAAATATCTTTATATTATCATAACTTTTTTCCCTGACATCCGATTTTGATGAAACAAAGCCTATGTTGCTCCGAGTCGAGCTTAATCTATTATTAAAAACCAGGTTTAAATGCGTCCTGTATTTGAAACGCGAACGACGTCGCAGCCTGCGACTTCGTTCAGTAAAATTGAGTTTTATTACGAACTCCAGTTTGACAAAGTATTATAAGTAGATGAGTAAATTCCTTTATAGGGTTCCGTACCCAAAGGGTGCAAACGGGACCCTATTACTGAGACTCCGCTGTCTGTCCGTCTGTCTGTCTGTCTGTCATAGGGCTCTATCTCTTGACCCGTAATAGACACTTGAAATTTTTACCGAATATGTATTACTGTGGCTGCTATAACAACAAATACTGAAAATAAAAAAAGTTAAAAATTAAAGGGGGTCGTCATACAAAAAACGTGTTTATTAGCGTTTTAAAACATTGTACGGAGCTACGGACTACCCTTTATGTACGAGTCCGACTCGCACTTGCCCGTTTATTCCGCTTTAGGGAATAGACCAAGATAAAGTTACTAGGTAATTTAATGGGCGCTACGTAAGTTTCTCTGAGTCTGTATGGCGTATATTGGGTTACCTTATAAATACCTACATGAACGTCATTTCATAGTTAAATCTGGAATTATGTACATTTGGGAAACCGACAAGGTATAGTAGGTATAGTTACAGTAACTTTGCCTCTTAAAATATGGAACGCTTTTTGCTTCTCTCAAGCTATATCGAGATGACGATTTCGCCAAAACATTTCGCCTTTGACAATTAAAATGGCGATGGCGAGAAAAAAGAAAATAATGATAACCATTTTCAAAACAGCTGCGGCGGCCTATATCAGTGATATGCCCGTGCCCCAATCATTTGATTCATTAGTTTTGAGTGATCGTGCCCCACCAGCTGCACTTAGCGTGACCTATGTGAGGCTGCAGACAACGCTGTGAAAGTGGCGAAAAGAAACGAGAAGAAGAAGAGTGATTTTGGGATTCTGTAACATTTCAGATCCTTTGCCGTGAAGAAAAAGATGTAAGACAACCTACTATCCGCCAACGCAGGAATCTACGTTTACTGTGTCAGCTTTATAATGTGCTTAACGATCCTGATTCCCCAGACTATCTTAAAAATGACTTTAAACTTCTAAGTTCCACTCATGACAGAGTCCTGCGTTCTTCAAATAAATTGACCCTAGTTATTCCTTCCCACCGTACTGGTTTTTTCTCTAATTCTTTCGCCGTTACGGCAGTAAGGCTTTGGAACGCGCTTCCTGACACTGTTAGGACTGCCACTAGTCGTGCTGGCTTTAAGGCCTTGTTGATCAAGCATATGCTCGCTCAGTCCAATCAAGTGTAATACCTACGTACGTACTTAATTGCTGCATTTGTAATATCGTTATGAGAAACTATTATTTATTAGTAGTGTATTTTATAGATGAATATAAGTATATAGTATGTATCAATGTATGTATATTTATGTAGATATTTATATTGTTGAAGAATAGTAAGTATTAATAAAGTAGTTTATGTAGAAATTAAATACATACTCGTATCTGAATGCTCTGAAATTAAATGAATATCTTTTGTACCCAGTTTGAGTTTTCTAACAACCCAAAGGTTGGCTGTCAGATAATGCTTTTAGCATTTAGTCCGCCTATTGTGCTATAAAAATTTTATTTTGTACAATAAAGTTTAAAAATAAATAAATACTTATCTGAAGATATTTTACACTTTTGCGACTCTGAGCAAGAAATTAATGTAACTATCGAAAATACCAATAAGGAACATGCATGTAATACTAATCCGGCTCATATTTGAACTTTTAACAAACTAAAGGGAAATGACGACAAAGTCTATAAAAGGGAAATGACGGGTTTGGGTGCGTTCAATAGGACTGTCCGTCCATGTAGTTTGACTACCGGTGACATACAAGATGTATGTACTTTTATATAGAGGTTCGATAAGCATCACTGGCTGATAATATCGAACGTACCCAAAAAAGAAAAACATGCGTTGACAGCTTCTGTCTCTAACTAGATTGTCACAGTTGTCACAAGAAGTTTTTTTTTTTCTAACGGCATGTCTGCGGATCTGCCGATATTGTAGACTTGGTCGTCATATTTTAAAATGGCGCGTTTTAGTTGTTAATCTACTTGATATTTTTACATCATATAATCGTGAGGCAAGTTACATTACTTTTCACTTTTCATAGACGAATTCACAATTGAGAACATCAGGTAATGCTTCCTGGTGACCTGAACTTGGAGATCTAAAGCTGACGAGATCAATTAAAAAAATAAGCTTGACAACTGTGAACTTTTGACCATTCAGATGCCCAAAATGTTCTAATGTTATAGCAAAATTAGAAAAGGCTTCGATCCTGAAAACGGTCAGCGGTCAAGTGATTCTTCCGTAAACACTTGACAAAGTTAATATAGGAAATTAACTCAAAAAGTGGCAGGACATGCATAAATAACTACGTGTCTGTGTTGCAGTGTTATGCAATATTGAGCGCTACGAAATAATGATTAAGTGTAATTTGGTTTGATATCAAAATAAGACGACACCTATCGGATAACTGTCGTATTATTTAATGAAGTAAAGGTCCTCATGAATGTTGCGAGTGAGTGAATGAACGTGCTTTACTTCAAGAAATAACCAAGCCGCTGCAATTAATGGAAATATTGTCACAAATTGTTGAGAATTAAGTGGTCATTGGTTTTGAGTTCATTTACTGCAAGCCATCTTCATCTTCACTCAAAATTACGCTCAAACTTGGTGTACCGACAATGATTTTTAAAAATCTTTCTCCTCCTAAATTAAGCATATAACTCGACTAAAAGTAACTATATTGCAAAGGAACGTCATTGAAGCAGCGATTCTCATTGAATCAGTTCAGGTGAAACTGTGTTCATACGAAAAAATAAATACACCACTGATCCCATCCCAGTTATAGTGCACAATATTTCTCATAGCTGCTTACTTCTCGACAACCGTAAAATGTCCCAGGTCGATATAAGTCTAAATGTTTTTCCCACAGGCAGTTGTACGTTGCCTGCTTGCAGGTAAAGAAGTAATGTATTCTTTATATGTATGAGACCAAGCAAAAATAAAACTATTAATGTCATTTTAATTTTGTCGTCGTGTTCAGAGATATAATCTATGAGCTGAATCGCATTAAAAAACTCGGACTGTAAATTACGCACTAAGTAACAAAATTTTTAAATACGCCAATCAATGTGCACAATAAAACGGAATTTCACGCGGACGTAGTCGCGGGCATCAGCTAGTAATAAATATAATACAAAAATAATCTATACTAATATTATAAAGCGGAAGAGTTTGTTTGTTTGTTTGTTTGTTTAAACGCGCTAATCTCAGGAACTAATAGTCCGATTTGAAAAATTCTTTTTTTGTTGGGTAGTCCATTTATAGAGGAAGGCTTTAGGCTATATAACATTCCGACAACCACGCGAACGAAGTCGCGGGCACAGCTAGTAATAAATAAAACATAGCAAAATATCGTCGAGCAGGGGCCGGACCCCTGCTTTTGCCTTTGTTCGCTCTCGAATATTTCACTGCGAAATATTTTTTTTTGTATTATATTTAAATTTTGTTTGTAGCGAAATCGACTAGATATTTAGATAATATATGTTTGTGATTTTTTTCTATCAAGCCAAAAATGCTCAATCGTGTTTTAGCTATTATAGGTGTCTGTAGAAAATCCTTAAGATTCTTATGTAATTTTATTTAAGGAATAAACTGTATTAGTTTAATTACAGTGATTTTTCAAAAACACGCACAATATTGCAAGTTGTGAATCCATCTCGCCGTAAGTAGCATAACATTTTTAAGCCCTATTATGGCATCTTAAAATTCTGATCTTTTTAGGGTTCCGAACCCAAAGGGTGCCAACGGGACCCTATTACTGAGACTCCGATGTCTGTCCGTCTGTCCGTCCGTCTGTCACAGGGCTCTATATCTTGAACTGTCACAGCAAGTCACTTAACATTTTCACCGATTTATTTATGTAACTTTACTGTGGCCGCTATAACAACGAATACTAAAAATAAGATAAAGCTTTTTTTCAGCGTTTTTAACTCGATTTTTATAATGGTACTAACTGTGCCCGCGACTTCGTTCGCGTGGTTGTCGGAACGTAATGTTATAAATGGACTACCCAACAAAAAAATAATTTTTCAAATCGGACCATTAGTTCCTGAGATTAGCGCGTTTAAACAAACAAACTCTTCCGCTTTTTAATATTAGTATAGATTAAATAGTACTTGAAAATTTACCGATTATGTATAACTGTGGCCGCTATAACAACAAATAAGTACCTATTATACTAAAAATAAGTTATAGTTAAAAATTAATGGGGTCGTCATACAAATAAATACATAAATAAATAAAATAAAATTTGTTTATTAGGTAACTATTTAAATTACAAGCTTTTGTTGCTGGAGCCTCCTTTTAAGCAAAAAGTATGCTTGTGTCAGGAGACTCCGCTCTTTCTTATCTCTAGTACTTTATAACATAGTTGACCAATTTATAAGACAGTTTGTCTTGATGAAAAACAATATAGCCTATGGGTGTGTATGTGTGTGTGTGTGTGTGTGTGAGTGTGTGTGTGTGTGTGCGCGCGTCAATGTGTATGATGATGAAGATAGAAGATAGAATAAGATATAAGATATATACTTATTATATATGTAAATATATATATATATATATAAATATATATACTATTTTTATTAATTTTTTTTTTATATAGGTATTTATTATTTTTGACTTATTAATAATGTTTCAATTTCGTCATAGATTTTTTCTTTTATCCACTTTGTCAATATTTCTTTACATTCTTGGTACGATTTATTAAACACTTATAGTTCATTATTTATTTTATTATATATGAAGGCAGAGCGATATTCATATTGGGCTCCGGAAAACAGGAAACGTTTCTTTTTTAGCTTTTTAAAACATATTAGTACGGAGGTACGAAATCCTTCATGTACGAGTCCGACTCGCACTTGACCGGTTTTTATATGCTTAGCCATTTATGTGATGTTTTAAATATCATTACAGGTTCACACATTTTTTGTAACACGAATAGAGCAATAATTTGGGAAAGGGCATATATGCCTAAAAATTATAATTTTTCCATTGACTACAATTTTTCATTAGATCAAGATTATGATGGCGTTAACTATTATGTTTTGTAGACGTCAAATTTATGCCTAAATATTTTAAATTCATTCATATACATTTTAAAAGAATTACACCAATTGGACCTGGTGAGTATTAAAGTATTTTTACAAGCCCTCATTAAGTTTCACCTGTCTCGTTGTCTGTGTATTCGCAACTACGAACAATAATTCTCTAGAATCGTAAGTAATCCCGAAAAATCATCCCACGCTATATGTAACGCGGCGGGCGGGGCTTAAAATATGAACAGCGCGGCGCGACAGTTCGCCGTGACACTCGAGTCGTGCGGTTGCGTCGCAAGAAGTTTCCTTTGAGAATATTGCTGTGTTTTTGCGATAATCGATTCATTAAAAATGCCTTCATGTGCCGTGAAGTGGTGTAGAAGCCATACAGTCATGAAAATTAGTTATTTAAAAAAATGTAACACGTAAAAAAGGTTATTTATTTTAGTGTAGCGTACTGCATAATAGGTACCATCCGCTCATTGCGTTGACTGCCCCACCTGACCGACGACGACGCGTTACCTTGTCGCGACCAATCGCATGCATCTTTGTCTATGTGTGCGTTCGAGTGTTTCGTCACAGAATACATAAGAGTCAAACAGAATGGTATCTCACAGCGTCTCCCGCAAATTGGCGTCCCCGCACCTCTCCCCCGCACTTTGTGAGCTTTGACGGCTCCAAACCAGGGTTTAATTACTAGCCGCACGCAATACGCGACGTGTGTTGTCTTGAGAACTGTCAACCAATAGTAACCATCATGGTGAGAAAGTGCGCGTATAATAATGGTTTATCCACCCAATACTCTAAAGAACGTATATTTCATACATTTCCAAATGATGAAAACAGGTAAGCAAAGCAACAATATAATTTCACATTATTACCCAGCAACCATCTTGATATATATACCCTTCTCGCTCTCTCGCATTGGCGGGAGATACACAAGAGCGAGATTGCTTATTAGCAATCCGGTAATGTTACCTCCTCGCTCACAGGTAATCACATACACGCAAATGCCAACTGGATTTCCGCGGGTTTTAGTGCTAAATGCCATTGTTGACAATGACAACTTGACATGCTAAGTGTAAGCGTGATAAACATTTGTTTATTTTTATTGAATTTATTCATATAATTACCGTATAGTTTTGCGCCGAATATGCAAATTACTATATTACAATAGTGAATTAGTGAAATTAGTGCGTTACAATATAAATGACTCAATAATAATCAGTAAAGTGAACTATAGGTGAAATGGACAATGGACACAATGAAAAATATTTGTAAAGTGATATTACGTAGCTGTTTCCGACTTTTCTGTAACATTTAATACATATAAAACAGAATATTTTTTACGTCATAGTGTTCGCAAATCTTCCGGTATGGAAAAATATAATCGTAAATATGTCGAACTCGTTAGTAGGTAAGTATTAAAATAATTCTGCGGTGCGACCCTAAGTATAAAACTCACACATCGACGTGTGTACAGATAAATTGTTTCGTTTGTAGTAGTAGTAGGTATATATGTTACTCTGAATCAATGGAGAGTCCTACCAGTGGTTTCGTTGTAATTACTGTTCGTTTGTTTGCGTAAATGGAATCAGAATCAAAGCAGTGAATGAAGGAGCGTTAGGTTTCTAGAGAATTATATTTCGATGATTCGCAAGGAGTAATCAAATCTTGTTAAATTCCCCCCACCCACTTCCCATTAATCGATTGAGCTGAAACCTCATAATACACTTATGTTATTTGAGTGTCAATACAATATTATTCTTCCCGGTTAACGAATGAGATGAGATTTTATTTGCTAATGTAAATCAGATGACAATGCAATATGGATCGAAGCTGATCTTATATGGAGATGAAAGGTGGAATCCTGTAATAACAAGTGATTATTAAAAAAAACCCGACTGCGTGATACAACAGCACTACTTAACTACGCCTAAGCACTTACTGTCGTCTGTGGTAAGGTAATACGCAACCGGGAAGGCGAAGCGATGTTATATGTTGTTTTTTAGCATTTCTCATTTCAAATTTCATTTTAACATATAAGTTGCATATATTTTTGTAATCCTTAAATAAAATCTTTTTATTTGATATCCCAATAAATGGTTTTGAAAAGAAAAAAAAAATATGCTGCGCTATTTGGCGCCTAAAATCCGCCATTTTGATTTTCAATATATCCTATGTTACTCTATCTAACCATGTATAATTTATTAAAATAGGTTTAGCCGTTTAGTAGTTACTAGGGAACATGAACCGGACATAAAAATCGTTGTTTTTTTAGCATTTCTCATTCCAAATTTCATTTAAACATATAAGTTGCATATAGTTCTGTAATCCTTGAATCCTACCCCACTCGATAGGTTTTGAAAAGAAAAAAATTGTGCCGCGTTATTTGGCGCCTAAAATCCGCCATTTTGATTTTCAATAATTTTAATATATCCTATGTTACTCTAGTTGTTAAGACGAATCTAACCATGTATAATTTATTAAAATCGGTTTAGCTATTTAGTAGTTACTGGGGAACATAGAATTATAGGGACAGACATACAGGTCAAACACATATAATTATACCCTCCTTTTCGGCTTTGCTGCATTCGGGTAAAAAAACATAACCCCATCGAGTTCAGGCTTATTTTTATTTATTTTATTTATTGGTTCAAGTACACTTGAAAATTTACAAACAATACATTTGAAAAGAAAACATAGTACTTAGGTGCTACTTATTTCTAAAGAAATTTCTTCCAGTAGACCCGCGAGTAGAATGGGAAAAAAAAGATAATTGGCTTGTACAGTACATAACTAAATTAATTAATTAACAAAATACTTTAATAAACATACCTACATAAACATACTTACATAAATAAATACATATTCATAAATCATCATCATTACATACTAAATACCTACATATTTATAAATACAACGTGTAACATAAAGGGGGCATCAACCCGAAACGAAGTTTACGTACTAACCAATGTGAACAACTTTTACTACGGGACCATCCCTAAAATCGCGAAAAAAAAATATGCAGCTCCATACAAAATTACCTTACATACCTACCCACAGTGTTCCATTTGACTCAAAAAATTTCCCTATGCTGATTATCGCATAAATAGATCAAGGAATGCATTTCAAATGCAAGACTAGAACACCCACGTGTCAATTCCAAATAGTTTTTTAATAAAAAATAATACATGATTCGTGCCCTTTAGCAAGAAAGTTTAAAAAAATAATTCTGCAAGAGTATCTGAACAAGATATATTTTTTTTATTAATACAGTTTAATAGTGGGTCTTTAGTCGCATATTTTACAGTTTTCATTTTTGGATTATCGCCTCTGGTTACCGAGTAATATTTTTTTTTCAGAATTTTGTTTTTATTTTTTTTCTTCCAAAAAACTCAAAAGTGGGACTTGTGACTTGCACTGAAACATTGCTCTTAATTAGGTCTATGATTGATAAAAAAATCACGTTCCTATATTGCGGCGTTTACGAGTAATCGAATTTTAAAATATAGCGTTAGGGTTGTCACTCAACTTGACCTTTCATTTCAGTCATAATTAATCAAAATTTTTCCTTCATTTTAAATCTGTATATTATTTACAAATAAAAGATACCTTGCTCATTTGAATTTGTTCAATATATACATATTATATAATAGTATATATATATACTTCTAAGTACATACTTAAAAATAGCCAGTGGCATTTTTTGAGAGCTAAATCTTATTAGGTTTTTTTTTTCGATGAAGGTTCATGCGTAGCGTGGGAAGGGGTCCACCCTCGTCAGGACAGCACAACCCTAAAATGTACCGTATGACCTTTCTACATAACTCCCAAACGCCGCGACATAGGAACGTGATTTTTTTATGGATAATAGACCTAATTAAGAGCAATCTTTCAGTGCAAGTCACAAGTCCCACTTTTGAGTTTTTTGGAAGAAAAAAAATAAAAACAAAATTCTGAAAAAAAATATATTACTCGGTAACCAGAGGCGATAATCCAAAAATGAAAACTGTAAAATATGCGACTAAAGACCCACTATTAAACTGTATTAATAAAAAAAATATATATATCTTGATCAGATACGATAATCATGTATTATTTTTTATTAAAAAAACTATTTCGAATTGACACGTAGGTGTTCTAGTCTTGCATTAGAAATGCATTCCTTGATCTATTTATGCGATAATCAGCATAGGGAAATTTTTTGAGTCAAATGGAACACTGTGCTACCCTGCCTAAATGTATGTATTAGAGCGTTAATACCCTTACGGGTTTATACCCCCTTTTTAGTGTTCCGTAGCCAAATGGCAAAAAACGGAACCCTTATAGATTCGTCATGTCTGTCTGTCTGTCTGTTCGTCCGTATGTCACAGCCTCTTTTTTCCGAAGCTATAAGAACTATACTGTTGAAACTTGGTAAGTAGATGTATTCTGTGAACCGCATTAAGATTTTCGTACGAACACTACGTGGACGGCCAGATCTTTTTCTGTCACAAACAGAGGAGGTCTCGTTGTACCTATTAATAGCCCGGTACACAAATTTGACTAATACCAAGCGTATGGAGAGTTTTAAAAATTGCATTTGGCTCCATACCTACTCTGTGTAATGCAATCACAGCGATTCGATTTTCTTTATCACCCTAATCCATTTTATAATGCAAAATATTGTACAAATTATTGGCGCCAAAATAAGAAAAGACAATGAAAAATCATATAAAAATAACGGATGTCAAATTCAAATGTAATATTTTTTTTGTTTTATTGTAACAGTATTTATGGCCAGACTAAGTAGATAGTTAAAATGTAGTTTAAATTAGTGCTAGGTACCTATGTAGATGTGAATTGTTTGCTACAATGCATGAGATGATAGCTCATACAGTATTGCGATGTTTGTTAGTTTTTAGGGTTCCGTAGTCCACAAGGAACCCCTATAGTTTAGTCATGTCCGTCCGTCTGTCTGTCCGTCCGGGCTCGTACTCCGCCGCTACTGCACCGATTGTCACGAAAATTGGTGGAGAGATAGATATTGAAGTTCCAAAAGTTGGTTTTTAAAATTATGAAAAAGTGTTTTTTTTCGTTGTATGGGAGGGGTCCCATACAACGAAAAGTGAATTAAAAAAATTAAATTGGACTAATCCCAACGTGTGGGATATTGTTAAAAAGGTCTTTTAAAATGCAAAAAAAACTGCCTTGAAACTATGTAGATCAAACTCCCCAGTCTTGAGATAATCTAATACAAAGTTAAAATTTAAGGTGCCCACCGTAACTTTTGAAATATTACTAAAATAATTCTGAAAAAAATGTGGTATATACCTCAAAGTATGTACTTTCAATTAAAACTATAGCGGTCTCGGTATCATAGATAGTTATTTTTTAATACGTCATAAATCGTAAACCGCAATTTACCTTTAGAACTTATATATTATGTTATTTGCTGCTACGGAACCCTTCATGGGCGAGTCCGACTCGCACTTGCTCGTTTATTTGTCTATGTGTGCGGCCAACACTGTAAAATTTTTCAAGCTGCCTTTAAAAGCAAAAATTTTTTTTTAAATGTGATATAGATAGACGACTGCTATGTATGGACTTAAATAGTTTCAGTATATTTTTTAGACGTAATTATAGTAAGCAGTTACTAGATTTTTTTAAAGTGAAGTATACATTTCAGCATTTCAGATATTAAGTTTAGCGATTGGCATAGGCGTGGGGATTGTCGCGTGCTGCTTACTGGCGTTGCTGAGTTATGTCGTGCTGCGGCGTTATGTCGTCTGCCGCCGACGGCCGCAGCAACAGCGCCCGAGACTTGACACGCCACCGCCTCCAGAGCCAGAGTACGCGCCGGTATATGGATGGAGGCGACCGTCTGAGAGGCATTGAAACATGAGTGTTTAAATACCTTCCAAGCTACGAACAATAATTCTCGAGAATTCTAACGCTCCTACATTCACTGCTTCGATTCTGATTCCATTTACGCAAAAAAACGAACAGTAATTACAACGAAACACTCGAACGCACACATAGACAAAGATGCATGCGATTGGTCGCGACAAAGTCACACGTCGTCGTCGGTCGGGTGGGGTGGGGCAGTCAACGCAACGAGCGGTGTGGTACAACGCGCAGATGGTACCTATATCACAGAATACAGTAAGAGTAAGCAGAACGGAATCTCCTAAGGTACGCGCAATATGCGTCCCCGTTCCCCGCACCCGCACCTCTCCCCCGGTTCTTGACGGCCAACGTGAGTAATCGAGGCGAAAACGGGGGAGAGGTGCGGGGACGGGAAACGGTGACGCCTGGGTGACGCATATTGCGAGTACCTTAGGAGATTCCGGCCTGTGCCTATATGCAGTACGCTGCGCTAAAATAAACAACCTTGTTTACGTGTTACTTTTTTTTTTAATAACTAATTTTCATGTCTGTATGACTTCTACACCACTTCACGGCACATGACGGCATTTTTAATGAATCGATTATCGCAAAAACACAGCAATATTCTCAAAGGAAACTTCTTGCAATGCAACCGCACGACTTGAGTGTCACGGCGAACTGTCGCGCCACGCTGTTCATATTTTAAGCCCCGCCCGTCGCGGTACATAACGCGTGGAATGATTTTTCGGGATTATTTACGATTCTAGAGAATTATATTTCGATGCTTCCAAGCTAACTACAGTCGCTTAGAAGCTAGAAGAGTTGTCTCCGCTACCACTCACACCTTTCATACTAATTATCACAGATCTAGTTTTTTTTATAATGTGTAGAAAAACCTGAGATAAGGGATATATGAGGCTATTGTTCTTAGAGAAAAACCACACTAGCCGAGTGCGACAAATATTACGATAACTGTCAGTGTCATAAGTGCAAAAGAGAGCGATCAAATTGACAATATGATCACTTTTCATATAAAAGGTGGTAGCCAAAGAGCAAGTAATGTACCTACCTCCAATATCTCTGGTGGTAGCCTTGGCGGCCCGGCACAATAGAGGTGACGAGAGGGTAAGAAAAGTATTATTCTAATTAGTCCGACTTGTAGATTATCTAAAAATAATGGACCCATATTTTTCAGTTTATCAAAAAAGTAAAAATTCACAAAGGTAAAGAGCATCTAATTTCCAGAGTGGGGGATTGTGATGTCACCGATATGTAAAATTCGTACTTAGTCGTGACGTCATGCGTTTAAATGCGCTGTATCTTCGTGAATTTTTGTTTCTCAGAGAAAATAAATAAACGGGCTAGTGCGAGTCGGACTCGTACATGAAGGGTTCCGTACCACCGTACAATGTTTTAAAACGCTAAAGAAACATGTTTCTTGTATGACGACCCCCTTTAATTTTTAACTTTATTTTATTTTTAGTATTTGTTGTTATAACGGCCACAGTAATACATAATCGGTGAAAATTTCAAGTGTCTAGCTATAACGGTTCAAGAGATAAAGCCCTGTGACAGACGGACAGTCAGACAGACGGACAGACAGACGGACAGACAGACGGACAGACAGACGGACAGACAGCGGAGTCACAGTAATAGGGTCCCGTTTACACCCTTTGTGTACGGAACCCTAAAAATACGTGTACAATATTTTTTAATAATCTAACCGATGGCCCAAAAATATTCTTCCAGTCATGATGCCTATCATTGTCACACGAAAATTGGATTTTTCTTACCTTTGTAAGATGGTATCGTGCTGCATTACCGATATAGATATAAAAATATCCCCAAGGCACACAAAAATATTTAATTTCTGGTCACATTTTTCGTTAGCTACTGCCTATCTTGTACCTTTAAATATTTAGTACATAGACTTAGTTCGATTAGAGGCAACTAAAGCATTAAAGGAGCACAAACATCTCGTGCTTCAACTGCATTCCAACGAGGATGGCATCGGAAAGCGGCCGGTTGCAAAAATTTTTGCACAAATGCATTGCCCAAAGAGGGGCGATGCGCGACGTTAGACAGGCGTCCGGTCGTAAAACGCCAAATCATTTAAACTGGTTCGGTTATACTCCACTGCGCAAGTTCTTGGGTATCGTTGGGTGACCATTGACACGATAATATTGACATGCATATTATATTTGAAGAAGAAAAAGCGGGAAAGCGAGCAGGTTTAAATCAATTGAGAAGTTAAAATGTGTGGTATGTGTAGTGTACCTCCATGTAAAATCGGAATGTGTTATATTATTATGTGCGTTTTCAATAAATGTTATTCATTATGAATGCAATATGCTTATCATTGATATTTAAGGTAAAGATATAGGCAAATGGCCTTGAAGTGTGAAATAAATTGTTAATTCGTAAATATGGTGATAATTTTCATATTGCTCTTCGTCATGCACTAGATAGCCCTTTAAATTATTTTATGAACTGTCGTTGAAACTGTTATTGGTGATCCGTCTAGCTTTAAAACTTGCCGTGGCCACTTTTGGCGGAGGCAAGTTTTAAAGCTAGAGGGACTAATGTAAATACTTTCAACGGTGGTTCATGAAATAATTTAAAGGGCTATCTAGTGCATGACGAAGAGCAATATGGAAATGATCTCCATATTTACGAGTTACCAATTTATTTCAAATGAGGGCGCCACCTCAAGGCCATTTGCCTATCTTTTCACCTTAAGTTTATGTACGTATCTGTTTTGTATGTAATAATTTTGATACAATAAAAAAATATGAACTAAATTTTTTTACAGTCATTTATTAATTTACGGAATACATTTTTCTAAAACAAGCCTGTTTTGAAAAAATGTATTTGTAGTAAATAAATTAAAATTATAAATGACTGTACCTTTCAAATATAGACTATTATTTAACTCTTGTCTTGCGAATTTTTAATAGTTACCATTGATATTCTTAGTAAAAATAATGTCGTTTTTATATCAATTTCAGTTTTGATTTTAGTAGTATTCTGTAATATTCTAGTTACTTAACTCAATGTTTGTATTGGTATTATCAAATAAAATTTTATTTAAAAAAATGTAACTTATTGTGTCACTCTAATTGGTGGTCTAAGTGATTATTACCCGACTACTGCAAGCCTACTTTTCAATAGGAATTTTCCCTTAGTCGGGTTTTTTCTTTTTTTCAACACCCTTGCTCATAAATTCGATCTAATTTCACCGGTTTTAGATATATAAAGCAGCCTATAAAACACGCGTGTGTTAGAAACGCAAATAGTGAAGTTATATTTCTATAACTCACGATTTGCTATTGCGAAAGAAAGGAACAGAATTAATGGTAAATCCAGTATGAATGAGAGAGTAAGAAAGTTTGACAGTTGTGTGTGAGCGAGATAGTTAGATAACATGAGGTGAAGGTTAGAAAAAGAAAAAGAATAAATCAGATATCGAACGTCATCGTTCTTTCCAGAGATATGGGTGTTTCAATATTTATCTTTGTATCTTACATCTCAGTCCTACATAGGTACGCTTCAAATGTTTTTTTTTCAAGTTTCGAATTCGCATGCTGCGCGGCGCCGTCCAATAGACTGCTTGCCCTGCTGATTTTAAAAAGTAAAACGGTGGTAAAGCAACCATGTGCATCAAAGTTTTATGGTTGAGTTTATTTAAAATCAAAAATATTAGTTTATTAGGTATTTTCCCTCGCAAGTAGCCCTCGCTTTCGCTCGTTTTACATTTATGTCTTACTTACTTACATGAGTCGGATGTCATCAATCAGCACGGAACAGCACTTTTCTATGTTGCTATCCTTTTCTGTCGCTAAGAAGCTTCATTGGCTAGAGCTAGAGAGAGAGCGACGGAAGGTTTCAGCACCGGCCGTGCTGCAGCGTTCCGTTGCTCTCTCTCGCTCTAAACGAAAAGGTGCTGAGTTCTGACGTGGGCTAAATTAAACCATATCCACAGAATACATAAGAGCTCAAACATAATGGAATCTCACTGCGTCTCCCGCAAATTGGCGTCCCCGCACCTCTCCCCCGCACTTTGTGAGCCTTTTTGAGCTCAAAACTAGGGTTTAGTTACACGCATTTCGCGACGTGTTTTGTCTTGAGAACTGTCAACCAATAGTAACCATCATGGTGAGAAGATGCGCGTATAATAATTGTTTTTAAGTCTAAGTTTGTTTAGTTTTACATCTAAATAACCGGTTTATTTAGATGTAAAACAAACCAAGTGCGAGTTAAACTCCTCATAACTAGCCCTTTCATTTGATATATAACACAGTAAGGATTCCAAAACTTTTTTTTTTATTTTCCTAATTTGATAAAAAATATTTATTTACTTTGCACATATGTGTTTGGGTCATAGGATTACAACATTCAGCCAAATTTCACCTGATTCGGTCCAGTAGATTCGTAGCAAACTGGCTGTGACAGACGGACGGACAGACAGACGCACGAGTGATCCTATAAGGGTTCCGTTTTTTATTTTTTGTACGGAACCCTAAAAAAACATTCTACATTAAAAAAGGAAAACATACGAGTACATAGGTGCTACTTATTTCTAAAGAAATTTCTTCCAGTAGACCCGTAAGAGGAAATTATGTACAAGTTCCATGGAATTTTTTTATTCAAATACCTAATTAATATCAAGTACTTAGGTACATAAGTGTATGTTCTTGATTAAAAAATATTTAAACAAAATATACTTACTTATAGGAATGTTAAGTTAAGACAACTTGAATTTCGTAAGATCTTCGTAAAAACAATGATGAAAAAAAATGTTTTAATAAGAAAGAATGTAAAATTATATAGGTACCTACTAATTAATTATATTTAAAAAATTTGAACAAAATATACTTATTTATGAGTGTTATGTTAATTGAACTTGAACAACAACTTGAATTTTTAAGTCCTCGCAAAAACAACGATGAAAAAAAAATGTTTTAATAAGAAAGAATGTAAAATTAAATACCTACTAATTATTTAAATTTAAAAATATAAAAAATTGTTAGCAAAGATCAGTGTGGAGTGAGAGGACGTAGTGACAAGTTGTTGTTCAAGTTCAATTAACATAACACTTACAAGTAAGTATATTTTGTTCAAATTTTTTAAATATAATTAATAAAACAGAATATTTTTTACGTCATAGTGTTCGCAAATCTTCCGGTATGGAAAAATATAATCGTAAATATGTCGAACTCGTTAGTAGGTAAGTATTAAAATAATTCTGCGGTGCGACCCTAAGTATAAAACTCACACATCGACGTGTGTACAGATAAATTGTTTCGTTTGTAGTAGTAGTAGGTATATATGTTACTCTGAATCAATGGAGAGTCATACCAGTGCCTTTACCACAGGCAAGTAACTTCATAGAAGCGGAGTATCATTTATGTTTTCACTACTACAAATGAAAATATACATGCGTGCACAGGTGCACATGTCAATGCGTGTGTGTTCGCCCGCTCTCTTCCTGAGAGAATGCGAGAACTGGGAGAGGTGCGTGAAGTGAACTGAACGGGGACGCATATTGCGCGGGACCTTAAGGAGAATATAAAAGCAAATGGCCTTGAAGTGTGAAACTAATTGTTAACTCGTAAATATGGTGATAATTTCTATATTGCTAATCGTCAGGCACTCGATAGCCCTTTAAATTATTTTATGAACTGCCGTTGAAACTATTATTGGTGATCCGTCTAGCTTTAAAACTTGCCGTGGCCACTTTTGGCGGAGGCAAGTTTTAAAGCTAGACGGACTAATGTAAATACTTTCATTAGTGGTTCATAAAATAATTTAAAGTGCTATCTAGTGTCTAACTATAACCAATATGGTAATTATCTCCTTAATTACGAGTTAACAATTTATTTTAAATGAGAGCCACAACTCACAAGGTCATTTGCTTCTACATTCACCTTCGTTGAAAGACACAGTTCTCGGGCGTTTTTGGGAAACTTCTGTATCTAGGGTTGCAAATTGCACTTTCATGTTGTTCTCATGTTTCGGAATCGGTATGGAGTACAATTCGTTGGGTGATTTTGGAGTGTAATTTTGAGCGTACAGTGCCTCTATGTAGTCGATTGTTCTACCGTACGTCCCTGGTAACCGACTGTTTGAGACATTGTGAGAAGAAACAAGTTTCTTGATTTTCTCCTTCTTCAGTAGGACATTTTTCTGTAAATTAAAACAGGGGCACAGAATACAGTAAGAGTAAACAGGCCGGAATCTCCTAAGGTACGCGCAATATGCGACCCCGTTCCCCGCACCCGCACCTCTCCCTCGGTTCTTGACGGTTAATGTGTGTCATCGAGGCGAAAACGGGGGAGAGGTGCGGGGACGGGGAACGCGGACGCATATTGCGCGTACCTTAGGAGATTCCGGCCTGTGGCAGGGGTTTGTTTACAAATCTTTATATACTACTTTATAAAGAAAGTCCTTCAATTTGTATGAAAACCGTGCCAATTTTCAATACAATTTTTAATAAGAAATTCACTTACAAACGGAAGGAATCTTTTTTATTACTTCCTCCAGCGTTTTTCGACGAGTTTCTATGGCTCAAAACGGCAGATTTAGGAATTCTACCTCTACAGTAGAGAGCTCAATGTCCAATCTAATGAATTGACATACACGAACTAAATGTAACGATCCTAAATTAAGTCAATTTGACGTCAGATCGACACGCAAATTCATACAGAGGCTGTGTCTAGGTATCTTGATCCATGATGGTCTGTGGGTTTGTTACAATTTTGAAATGTACGAACGAATCATGAGTGTAGGTACCGAAATTTAACATGTGTCATTGAAAACGAGGATCATGTTTCTTTAATTCTGATGTTTTAAAAATAAGACTTGGCTCTCATCGGCGGCGTATACAGAAATAAAAACAAATTTTACTTACCGCTTGCTTTCTATCTTTCAAAAGTATAATGATGTAGAAAATAAATATAATTAACATTATCACAATAATGACTATTGCTAAAACGTCCAGCGTGATTTTGAACTTTGAGGCATCTGGAAATAGAAAGGAAAATCAAACTTCCACCACGTAGAATTAATAACATTTAGAGCGACCATTTCAGTATTTATTACGAGCGACGAATTGAGCGATGTTCTCCGAGTCTACTTGACGACCTCCGTAATGGTCAACATGCTAGTCCACCAATCCGGGGAGGTTCTGGGTTCGATCCCCAGCCAGGCCAAATTAAAAATGGCCATTTTTCAAATTGTCCTGGGTCTTGGATGTTTATCTACCTATATATTTATTTATTATGAAAGTATCGTTGAGTTAGTATCTCACAAATAATTTTCAAATTACTTTTGGGCTAACTCAATCAGTGTGATTTGCCCTTATTTATCTATCTACTTGATACAATCCGGCGTTTGTATACAAAGGCACATATTATGCGGAATAAATCGAACCACGGGCTATAAGATATCACAATAGTACAGTGTTTCTCAACGTGTGGGTCGCGACCCACTAGGGGGTCGCGAAGCCTCTATAAGGGGGACGCGAACCTAAGTAAAAATTAAAAAATACCTTTTTAAAAATGTATTTATTACAAATAACTTCAACAAATCACTTTAATAAATTCAAATAGGTGCAGTGTTTGAATTTATTAAAGTGATTTGTTGAAATTATTGGACTCAACATTAAAAACAATCCCTTGAGCTCGTCAAATAAACGCCGAATGGCGGTTTGGTTTAACCGCCAAACCATAACTTTAACATAATTTTGGGTATACGAGTAACTACCCAGACTGTACGTAATGGAATCGATGTAAAAATTTTTGTTGTAGGTATTTAAGTATGTAATAGGTATCGCTAATTATAAAAAAAATTAAGTATGGATTTCATATTTTTAACACAATAAAACACAGATAAGAAACAGAGGAGGGTAGGGGGTCGCTTCATGAAAAAGGTTGAAGAACACTGCTATAGTATAATGTGATTAAAATAACAGTCAAAAGACATAAAAATAATCGGCATTTCCAAACTGTGCAGCCGCCCGGGCAATTTGTATGGGATGGGAATGTCGAATTTTTTTTTCTGACTGAGTTCTGCGATATTACCTTTCATGCTAGAATCAGTGGTTATATTAGAATCCCTGAGAACGTATTGAGCTGTTGTATTGGTCTCTACCGATGATGGAAAATTATCACCTAAAAAAATAAAATTTTAAACATGAAACACGATTAGAGAAATAAAATTGAAGGTTTTTTTTATTTACTCTATAAAAATAATATGAACTTTCGACTTAATTTTTTTCAGTTGCGATGATGTTAAATGTGCATGAATGTCAACGATAAATTAGTCAAAAAAAGATAAATTTGCAAATTGTGAAGATTTGGTGATTGTAAGTACGAAGCCAATAGGTATGATGACCTATTATTAGACCTATATTTAGATTGTACAGTACACATATTTTTTCTTTCCTCTGAGAAACAATAAATGACGAATATACAGCGCATTTTAATTTCGCATGACGTCAAGCTTTTGTACAATTTTACACATCGGTGACATCACAAGCCCCCACTCTGAAACTTAGATACTCTGTGTCTTTGTGAATTTTTATTTTTTTGATAAACTGAAAAATGGGCACATTATTTTTGGATAATCTAACTAACGGACTAAGTAATTAAAATAATACTTTTCTGACCCAGTCATCATCCCTATTCAATGATTTCGACAAAGGCAATGAGAGCTGAGAACCAATAAGGATATATAAGGTCATTTTCTTTTTCTGGTGACCTATTCTGAAATTGGAATATTTGCAACAAAAATCCTGTTCAAGATGTCAGTATTTGCATGACACTTTAATTATTATTAAGATTTCTAATCACACAAACAAATTTAAAATATAATTGAAAACGAGTACCTTCATAACTAGGTTTTGAAGAAAAGTATAATAACAAACGTAGCGCCAAAAATAAAAATAAACGGGCAAGTGCGAGTCGGACTCGTACATGAAGGGTTCCGTACCACCGTACAATGTTTTAAAACGCTGAAGAAACACGTTTCTTGTATGACGACCCCCAAATAATTTTTAACTTTTTTTTTGTATTTGTTGTTATTGTGGTCATAGTAATACATAATTGGTGAACATTTCAAGTATCTAGTTAATGCCATTATGAAGATCAAGTTAAAAACGCTGAAAAAAACACGTTTCTTGTATGACGACTCACGTTAATTTTTAACTATTTTTAATTTTTAGTATTTTTTGTTATATCCGCTACAGTAATACATAATCGGTTAAGCTATTACGGTTCAAGAGTAGCGTTGAAAATTACATGTAAAATACATGTATTTTACAAATATGACGAAGACAAGACATGCAAAATATATGTATTTTACATGTCATTTTCAACGCTACAAGAAATAGAGCCCTGTGACGGACAGACAGACAGACAGACGGACAGACAGACGGGCAGACAGACGGACAGACAGACGGACAGACAGACGGACAGACAGACGGACAGACAGACGGACAGACAGACGGACAGACAGACGGACAGACAGACGGACAGACAGACGGACAGACAGCGGAGTCACAGTAATAGGGTCCCGTTTGCACCCTTTGGGTACGGAACCCTAAAAATGTACTAACAGTTTATGATGGTATGTCTTTCTTATAATGAAAGAGGCAAACAAAATTGATACAACCTAATTTCTAGTGAAATAAAGAAAGGGAAAGAAGGAAAACATTCATGGACAACATCAAACAACAGCATGGACCGCACCTGCCAAGGGTCCTTGCTTTGCTTTTCACCTTGTGTATGGGACATTCTTACATGCTTCCTGAAATGATGAAAACTGTGGTGGTGCCAATTGTGAAAAACAAAACAGGCGATATAAGTAATAAAAAGAATTACAGACCTATCTCTCTCGCTGCAGTGGTGTCAAAAGTGCTTGACAGTTTGCTTATCATACAACTGGATAGCTATATAAAGTTTGATAATCAATTTGGGTTTAGACCCGGGTTATCCACTGAGACAGCAATTTTGTGTCTAAAGCAGACTGTCAAGTACTACACAGACCGCAATACCCCTGTATATGGCTGCTTTTTAGATCTAACTAGCGCATTTGACCTGGTGGGTTATGACATCTTGTGGCAGGAACTGGAGAATATCAAGGTTCCTCCTGAACTAGTTAACATCCTTAAATACTGGTACCTTAACCAGGTCAATGTTGTTAAGTGGTCAAACGCCTGTTCTGAGCCATATAGGCTGGAGTGTGGTGTAAGGCAGGGAGGGGTGTCTTCACCTAGACTATTCAACCTATATGTTAACGCACTGATAGGGGAACTTAGTAGTACTCATGTTGGATGTCACATTGATGATGTGTGTCTTAACAACATAAGCTTCGCAGACGATATGGTACTTCTGAGCGCCTCTGTCTGTGGCCTCGAAAGATTGTTGGATATATGTGAGAGATATGCTGTCAAACGTGGCCTTAAATATAATGTGCAAAAAAGTGAATACATGGTCTTTCAGGCGGGAACAAAATGTCCTGATACAGTTCCACCCATAAAATTAAATGGTATACCATTGCGAAGAGTATATAAATTTAAATATCTAGGGCATTGGGTAACTTCTGACCTGAGAGACAATGTAGACATCGAAAGAGAACGCAGGGCACTATCTGTGCGTGCTAACATGATAGCTCGTAGATTTGCTCACTGCACAAGAGAAGTTAAGATAACCTTGTTCCGTGCCTACTGTACATCCTTCTATACAAGCAGCCTATGGATACACTACACACAAAAGCAGTTTAGTGCTCTGCGGGTACAGTACAATGACGCTTTTAGGGTGCTGATGGGGCTGTCTCGACGTTGCAGCGCGTCAGGGATGTTTGCCGTGGCGCGTGTGGACTGCTTCTATGCAACTATGCGCAAGCGGTGCACATCCCTGGCGGGTAGGCTCCGATCCAGTGCCAACAGCATCCTAAAAACGTTTGCAAATAGGCTTGATTTTCAGTATGTGAATCACTGCTCAATGATTCATATACTGAAAAACAAGGAACTATGAATCCCTTTACGTATAGTATACTAACACTAGTCTTAAGGTCTGTATCTCTGTTACTAACACTTAAAATGTAATAATATTATGTGACCCTTTTGATGGTTGAAATAAATGATTTTTATTTATTTATTTTTATAACACTTACCACTCGCCATTGGTTTGATTCTTCTAGACAATATTGAAATTTTGTAATGATCATCGATTTTCTACTCCATATCCACATCTACGCAAATATTACTATAAAAGTAAAAAGCACAAAAAAATTATATTATTTTTTATATATATTTTATATTTACACGAAACTCGTGACCCTGCGGCACGCTCTAAATATATTATTAGACAGAAATTGAGGAAAACGGTATTGTGGTATTTTGTAATAAGGAGGAAACTAGTTATAATACAAGAGTAGATATATATTTATTTAGGAAAACATACTTGTTATGTCAACAAAATATATTCGTAGTATAAAAAATGATTTTTCGAAAAAAAAAAAAATTTTTTTCGTATCAAGCATTTATTCTGTTGCGTAAGTACTAATTAAGAGAAATGCAATAAGCCCAAACTGGACGGGGTTGCGTCATTTTATTACAGGGTTCCAGAACAATCAACAGAACAGCTTCTTATTATAATAATATTTAATTGTAATCTGATTTATGCATAACACAGACCTACCACTACTAGACTAGTGCGTGGCCACTTTAGTGCATCTCTTTCTATCTTTGATTGTTGATTTCACCCATATTTTGCACACGCCACAGAACACACTATGGTTACTAAATAAATAAATATATAGGGACAAATCACACTGATTAAGCTAGCCCCAAAGTAAGTTATAAACTTGTGTTATGGGATACTAAATCAACGGTACTACATTTTATGATAAATACCTATATAGATAAACACCCAAGACCCAGGACAAATTTGAAAAAGGCCATTTTCCAACTTGCCCTGGCTGGGGATCGAACCCAGAACCTCCGGATGAGCGGCTAGCGTGTTTACCATTACGCCACGCAGGTCGTCAACTAACTTATAATAAGCTTAAATAAAACCCTAAATCACCTTTTAAATGATAAAATCCCTAAAATTAATAACTTTCTTCGATCGTTTTGTGGTTTGTTTGGCCCAGATTTTGACAGTAGGCCAGCTTATAGCAGCCACGCCGATAGAGACAAAAAACATAATTATCAGCGTTTCTTTCACACTCACGTTGTACTGTATTCGACAGTCTCTTTCTAGCAATATCGTTGCAAGTCTAGTAGTGGTAGGTCTGTGATGCATAAGTAAAGAAAATCATCTCAATGGGAAACCGGGTAGTGGCTCTTAAATTGCAAGATTTGACCCAAACAACGAAATTAAATATCAAACAGGGTGAGCTAAATAAAAGCTTGTAGCAAAGTTGTTACCCATGTGGTTTCTGGTTAGAGTAGGACCACTCCATCTCTTCCTGTGGATGTCGTAAGAGGCGACTAAAGGGCTAAGCACAAACATCTCGTGCTAAAATTGCATTCCCAAGGAGGGTTAACGTCGGAAATTTTAAATGCAGTTTTATCACAGAATAAATAATACTAACTACTAACTAAATTATTTATTTTAAATGGGGGCAGCACTGGACCCCGTAAAATTTAGGTACGGCCTTAACTCAGATGAATCACACGATATACGAAATAGTGAAGTTAGTTAGTATTTTATTTTATATTCGTTATCTACTCGTAATTGAGAGAGTCCTTAAATTTACTAAACAGAACAATCAGTGGTAACACTTATCGTGACATTTGTGACTTAGTCTTAGGTCATCATAGGAACAGAATACCTTGTTTTATTGCTCTCGTCCTACCGTAAAGACACACTTGCCCACCGTTCTATATACATCGTGTACAAAAAAAAATCTGCAGCTCCATACAAAATTAAATAACTACCGTGCCAAAATGGATGGAGCTGCAGATTTTTTTTCGCAATTTCAGGTATGGTTCCATTGTAAAAGTTGTTCACATTGATTAGTACGTTAACTCCCTTTCGGGTTAATATAGGTACCCTTTTTGTTACACGTTGTAAAACGTAATATTCTACACTACCCTCAACTACTACTAAAATTCGAATAGGTAAAGAATAAATTAAAAGGTAAGTTCCCCTAAATGTGCTAACAGAGAAAAAATCAGGTAGGAATAAGATGTGTGAATGATTTGAAAATAGAATTAGGGAATAAATTTTCAAATGAAATTAAGTTTTGAAAACCGGACAGGATTAGACGAGGAAAAGAGGTATGAAAACGCAGATGAAGATGCAGAATGCAGGCAGGTGGCATGCAACATCTTCTTCATCTTAGCGCATTTCCAGTTGCATCCTCAGCTGTGCTACTTCGGAGCCTGGGGTGCACTTTCCCGCATTTTCTTCTCCAAATATAATATCGTCAATGGTCACCCAAGGACGCCAAAGACCTTGCGAAGTGAAGAAGAAATAGCCGGAACAGTTAAAACGATTTAAGAGCCCGTACTACCCTAAAGTTCTTAGAGCGACCTTAAATATTATCAATATTAACGAAATACTCACTTTGAAATAAACATAATAAGTTTCGAAAACACGATTGCTTAAAATTTTCTCGATAGAAAAACATTGCGAAGTTGCCTCCAAATCACCTCAGAATTATACTAAAACAGAAAGTATTTAATAAATACAATTAATTAGCACTTGTAACTTTGGATTATAATTGTATTAAACATAAGGCAGTCATCATATGTCTTACTTTTTAAATAACTCTTATATATTCTTTGTGAAACGGAAAAAAACCTCAAAACCAGAACCAGCCTCATTGACCCACCGCGATTCCCGACGCCCCGCATGACTCGCTGTCTCGCTTCGGCTAGAGTAAATTTATGTGCCTGGAATTTATGTCCGGGAGCAAAAGTTAAATTATTGACATCAGGCTTAACTTAACTATTTTTAGGACTATAACTGACTCCTTGGGAATGTAGATGTAGCACAAGATGTTTGTGATTAGTAGATTAGTACACACGGCACACGCAGGTGGCATGCAGCAGTTACAAATTTAGTACACTAGTTGTTTGCCGCGAACTTAGACCTCGCGATTATAGTTCCCTAAGTAATACCTAGATTCTTCTTCTCTTATTTTAGTGCCTCTCCATTACTGGATGTTGGCGATCAGCTTCACAAACTCCTCTCTATTCATTGCCAAGCGGAATAATTTCTCCACTTTGGTTATTCCGGTCCACTCTCTTATGTTCCTCAGCCACGATTTTTTGCGTCTTCCAACGCGTCTTTTGCCTTCGACTTTGCCCATTATAATAAGTTGAAGCAGCTGATTTCAGCCATGTCGCAGAACGTGGCCCAAATATTCAACCTTGCGCTTTTTGATGGTTTGCAATAACTTTCGCTGCATTGAAACACGTTGGAGCACTTTTTCATTGCTGACTTTTTGTGTACAGCTAATACGAAGCATGCGACGGTAATACCACATCTCGAAGGCTTCAAGCCGTCGTCTCACGTCTTCTTTAATAGTGCATGCTTCGCTGCCATAGAGGACAACTGGCCAAATATAGCATTGGAGAATTCGTACACGGAGATGTATCTTAATGCGTCGGCAGCACACCACTTTCCTCATCTTATTAAATGAAGCTCGAGCGGTTTCAATCCATGACTTTATTTCTTTATCGGAGTCCCATACTTCATTCACCCAAGCGCCGAGGTATTTGTACTGTCGAACTTGCTCCAAGTATCTGCCACCTACATCTAGTTTTGGCTTTAAGTCGGCGTTTCGGGACACTACCATGCATTTCGTCTTGGAGATGTTAATTTTCGCTACTTTCATGCACTCTGTCCAAAATCTTCTGTAGGTCATTTTCTGATGAGGCAATAAGTATTGTGTCATCAGCGTAACGGAGATTATTGACAACTTTGCCGTTCACTTTGATTCCTATTTCCAACCCCTCAAGGGCCTCGGACATAACTGCTTCGGAGTACACGTTAAAAAGCCACGGTGACAAAATACAGCCTTGTCGAACACCACGACAGATGCTGATCTCCTCTGTAAGCTCTTGTTCTACTCTTACAGTTGACTTTTGGTTCTCGTAGAAGTTCTTAACAATACGTATGTCGTTGCTGTCAAGACCAAGTCATTCAATTGTCTCAACAGTAGTTGGTGTTTGACTCTATCGAATGCCTTCTCATAATCAATGAAACATATTGTGACATCAGTCTGCATATCACGGCATTTCTGTACGAGAACATTCAGCGCGAAAAGGGCTTCCCGCGTGCCTACACCAGAATGGAAACCAAATTGGCTTTCCCCCAGTTGTTCATCACATTTTGCTCTTATCCGATTCTGTATAACGGACAAAAATTATTATTTATCTTATTTATGTGCCTCAGTTACACAAATAAAGTATCTATCTATCTATCTATCTATCTAAAAATACCTTAAGTACGTGACTCATTAGACTGATGGTTCGAAACTCACTGTAATTTCGAGCATTGGGCTTTTTGGGCAAAGTTATAAATGTGGATTTGAGCCAGTCTTCTGGGAGATTACCGGTGTTATTAATATGGTTGAAGAGACGTGTTAGCAAGTCAATATGTTCTTCTTTCAAGAGCTGCAACACTTTAATAGGGACATTGTCTGGGCCAAGAGATTTTCCCTTCCCGAAGAACTTCTGTGCTGAGAATTCGAGGGCCTGTATTGTCTTCATTCGTAGAAACTAAGTTCCTTGAAGTATTTGCGAACATTTTGGATATGTATTCACTCCAGGTCTTCTTCTTATTTTCTACATCTAACAGCAGTTTTCCGGAATCATCCACCAAAGCAGTAACTGGCACCGGTTTATGGCCTAACATGTCTTTTATGTGTTTGTGCATGTTGAAGCTGTTGTGTTTTTTATGTAGATCTTCCATAACTTTACATTTTTCTGTATAAAAGGCATTAAGAGCCTCAGTGATTTCCCAACGTATTATGTCCGATCGGTCGTTTTGGAAATTCTTGGGGGAGGCCTATGTCCACCAGTGGACTTCCTGTGGCTGATATGATGATGATGATGATGATGATGAATGTAATCCAATTCTTTGTATCAGTCTGGATTAACGTGTTTGTATTTTCTGCGTTCTTCCATTAGATCAAGAATAGAATCTGTCACCTAGTCCTTCTTCTTTGTTGTTGATGACACTTTTCGGTATTTATTGCAGATATCAGTTACTTTTGATTCAAGGTTTGGCCAGGTGTTTTCGGGAATACAAGCTTCAGATTTTTGACTTGCTGCCCACTGATTTATATCCTCTGATACCCTTGATTTAATTTCAAGGGTTTTCAACTTGCGTATGTCTACTCTAGTGTACTTATTTTTGTTCGACAGTTGTTTTAGTTTACAGCGCATATCAATAACTACCGGATTATGATCGGATCTTATATCTGCACCAGGATAAGTACGTGCACTCAATACACAATTTCGATATCGATTTATTGATCATAATGTAATCGATTTGATTCCGTATTATATGACTAGGTTTATGCTTTGGTGATGTCCAAGTATAGAGTCTGCAAGGTGGTAATTTAAAGAGGGTATTCGTAATGACGAGGTTATTCTCTTGACAGAATTGTACAAGAATATCACCCCTTTCATTTCTTTTCCCTAATCCATATGCCCCTGCTACATTTGGTAATGCATTTAAACCAACCTTTGCATTCAGATTCCCCATTAAGATGTTTATTTCGTGCTTTTTGGTGTGTTTGATAAAGGTATCGATCTCAGCGTACATGTCAATCACTTTAGCCTCTGGGTTTTCTTCCGTAGGTGCATAGACCTATATAATATTAATGCATGGTTTTGCCTTTAACTTTATCATCATGACTTGGTTGGAAACAGGTTCGCAGTGAAATGAATTCGCTCACTGCTTTTGAAACTTCCTTTGTAAGCAGGAGACCTACACCGTAGCTTTCTTTGTCTAGCTCACCTGCAGAGTAGTATAGTACTTTGCCATTTAAAGTTGGATATCTCCCATTGCCAGGCCACTTGGTGTCACTAATTCCTACTATATCCATTCGTAGATGTTGCATTTCCTGAATCAAATTAGGAAGTTTACAATCCTGTTTTAGGGATCTAACATTCCATGTACAAATTCTAAGTGTTTTCCGCTCGGGGATTATTCGCACCTCTGTCCCACTTAAGGGACGCCGGGCCCTCGGGGCCATTCTTTTTGCTGACTTTTCCATTTAATTTTTAGAAGCTGACTTCTAGGGAGAAATAATGCAGTGGTTTCCCGTTGCCTTCTGCATCAGACATTTTTGAGCTAATTTAGAACCCAAGGCCGCTGTAGCCTCTCCCAACTAGTTAACTAGTCAGCGAAAGTGGTTATACCGCTTGACTCGGTCGCCAGAGCCCCGTTTGTTATCTAGCAGGGAGCACCACGGCACTCAGAGGAGTGCCGCCGTTAGTTTCTAAAAACTACTAACGCGTGCAGGTGGGGTTGACAATTGGGTCGGCTAAGGTGTTGCTGCCGTTCTCCCCTTACCCCCCTAACACCTAGATGGCGCTATGCAAAGTTAGAACGCGCTATTGTTTCGTTTGCTACTTATTCGCGGACATTTTTATAAATATTTTTATTGATAAAATTCTATTGATATTGTCTACTTGCCTACCAAATTTCATCAAAATAGGACCATCGGTTCGGCAGTTATCGCGGTACAAACATACATACGTACATACAAACAATGTGTTTTCGCCCCCAACTCGATATAGAGACCCCGCTCGCTTCGCTTGCTCAGTCAAAAATTAGTCTGAAAATAAAGTATTTTTGAATTGCTCATAATTTATTAGTCTCAGTCTTTACTTATACACTTCACAATAACTTGGCTCTATATATTCTGGACTTTGACTTTCGCTGTTCGCGTATATTCCTCCAACATTGCCATATTCATGTCTTGAACAATGTTTTTCTATTTGCGCATACGTAGGTTCTTCTTTCTGTCTTCCAACTTCAGCATACTCTGACTCGTCAGTAGGAGTACCGTTAGCCATCTGAGTTTGAATACATGCATATTGAATGTTTGCCTGTAAAAATAAAGATAGGTAAACAAATATCATTATCTGGTCTTTTTTAGTCTCTACGAACCTCTCTGTATTACTAGAGCCATATAATAGCCAGAGCAGTCAGAGGATTTAGCCTACACTCTCCACGCTGGCCAGACGGGTTGGTAAGATCTCACTGATGTTTATAAGCTTTGTTTAGCTTGTGTTTCCTAAGTCGCCTTCTACTACATCCACGGGAAGACTTGTAGTGGTTCTATTCTACTCTGCCGAGATGGGAAACACACGGCAAGGTAAACGAATATAAAATACTTCTATTTTAGACAACTTAAACCGATCTTAGAAATTAAATAAACTTCAAGGTGGCGCAAAAGTAGTCAACCGTTGTTGTCTTGCTGTATTTTTTTGTAAATAAAAAAAATTGGTTCTTCTTAACTAATTACTACTAAAGTACACACTTACACACACGGAAAAACAAAAACGACTAAAGTTTATATCGATACCGTGCGGCTCAAAGGGCGTATCCACCAAAACGCGACTTTTGAGGAGAGCCAAAAAACTTATTTTATTTTATTTTATTTGTTACAACTTTGTTGTTATTGATCCTATAAACCTGGTTCTTACACCAAAAACCGTTAATATTCGCGCTTCATAATATTCAAACATATCGTTATAAGAAATATTTATAGTTCAAAATTTAGCTGGTCGCCTCACAAAATTAAACTTGTACATCTTTTACGCCCTATAAAATTACTGCTGTGTTAGTAAGGCAGGGTGTATTCACCACCATAGTTTTTTTTGTATTTTTTATTTTATTACATTGATTGCGTTTATATTACAATACTTAGTTTTTAGTAGAATAGGGCAATTTCGCATCCCTTAGTCCATCAAGGGCTTGTATTCTATACTAAGATTTATAACTAGAGAAGAAACTACAAATTAATTATTAACAAATGCTAGAAATATATCGTTTCTACGTTACTCAATCATTACATAAATATCAAAACAAAAAAAGAAGAAAACATAAATTAATACCTTTCATAATACGCATATACGCCGTACAATTTAAATTGATAGTGTCGTTTACGCCCAACATTTCGATGATGCCAAATAATGATTGCTTTCACGCCCACAAATACAAGAAAATTTCCATCACCTACCAGCATTGAAATTTTGGGTCGTATTCACCATTGTTTTCAGAATTTGAGAACTTTAAATATACAGTTCGATAGCGGGCAAAAACTGAATAAAATATCATTCAAAACTTATCTAGACCAAGATGGTGTTTACGCCCTTTGAGGCTTTGTCTCCAGTGTGTCTCATGAACCGTGATAGCTGGACAGTTGTAATTTTCACAAATTATGTATATCTGTTGCCGCTATAATAACAAATACTAAAAACAGAAAAAAATATTAAAGAGGGGCTCCCATACAACGAACCTGATTTTTGAGATTTTGCGTGATGTATGGGGACCCCCTTAAATATTTATTTCATTGTAATTTAATTTTATACTTTAAAAGTGAATATACAACTAATTATTCTGTGAATATTTCAAGCATCTACCCGTTGCCGTTTTTAATATAGAGCAAAAAAACGGAAAAAATCTTTTCCAACTTTTTGAAAAAGTTAGAAAAAAAAGTTAGACATTTTTATAGATAATTATCTGATCTACAAGTTTTGTCTGAACTAATTTTATGACAAAACTTACAGTTTTGCTGAAAATTGGGAAAACCTCTTTTTTGTGACCTTTGACCCCCAGTAATTTTTTTTTTCAGGTATTGGATCGATGAGCACTTTTTTTATTTCATTTCTGATGGTGTTTTGAACAATAAACACTTATATTTTTTTTATATTATATTATATTATATTTTTTTTATAATATTATCCTACCAACTTTCCTTTTTTCGTCTAATTTGACCGGGCTAGAGGCGAAATGCTTCTTTCAGAAATGAACACAACAACTTTCACCAAGGAACATTATATCGAAATATGAAAAATATTTTTTGTCCTCCGATCAGCTGATCCGAGTTTGTATGGAAAGCAAAAAAAATATTTTCCATATTTCGATATATGTTCCTTAGGGAAAGTTGTTCAGTGTTATGGACTGAATTTAGCCTTTAAATAGTTTCAGTATATTTTGTTACACGTTATATACAACGAGTTAATGAACTAACGCAAAATCTTTCAAATTAATCAGCCCAAGAAACTGAACAACTTTTGTTCTTTTCATACAAACTGATCAGTCGAGTCAATCTGTATGAGAATTCGAATTTTATTTTTGGCATTTTGGGAATGTTGTAGAACAAAAGTTGTTCAGTTTCATGGGCTGATTAATTTGAAAGATTTTGCGTTAGTTCATTATCACGTTGTATAGTTACTGTAGCGTGTCCGCTACATTTTTGTTAATCATTCAACCTCTTTTTTATGTTTTTCTTTCTCTTTACATTGTCTTTGTAAAATTTGAATTTTGGAGTTTTTAGTTTCGAATTTGCTTGAGAAAAGATGTAATTCTTGAAAGATCGATAAACAGATTGGTTTTGATTTTTTTTAAGTAAATAAAATATGATTTATTTGGCTATCAACAAATAATTGTCGTACCGATTGAAGACACAGTGTTGTCTTATGTGGTTCGCGCTTTGAAGTGGCGGCTCAAGTTGCGAATAAAGAGAGCATAGCCCGCAGTTGGTTTCTTTTATTAATTAATTTATTTTATTTACAAAATTCATGTACACAACATACAAACAAAGGAACGTACAAAGTAAGAAAATAGAGTACATAGGTACTGCTTATTTCATAAGAAGTCTCTTCCAGCAGACCCAGGAGAGGAAAATTTAAGAAAACAGGTAGTAGGCGTGTACAAAAGACTATAGTTACAAATACATATAAGTACTTATCTAAAATGTTAAACATACATATACATATCCAATACATCAATAAACATACACACATATTATACATAAATACATATACATATAAATACCTAACTATAAACAAATACATATATAGTATATAGGTAATCTGAAAGGCCTGACAATATTTTGTTCAGGGTAAGTTCAATAGTGAATTCGTCCCATCGTCCCGTGTCTTTGCTTATTTATTTCATATCGTTCATTACATTTTATACATTATCTTTTTTCTTACGGATTCCTCTCTTCTCTTGGACTCAAATTCATCATATACATTTTTTTTTTGCTTTTTTTTTAAAATATTTGTAACGTTGTTCCCCAACCACACTTATAAGTACGTAAGTCTTCTGTGACGTAAGTATTAGATAATAAGTGCGCATTTAGGTATATCTTAATACTTTTTTATCTTTAAGTTCGTGGGTTCGTGGAAAACAAATCTATCTGATCTTTTATATTTTTTCAAAATTCAAAAAACACCGTACCCGTCGGTAATTTCTTTTGGTTTACCTTTCGATCCATATTTTTTTTTTTTTATTTACTTTGTCAACCCTAAAATTCGTCTATTTAAAATTTTTAATTTAATTTCTGTCAACTTCTCTTTTTGTTTTTTTAACTGTTTTGTTGTGGTGAACCGTTTTTTTTTTATCACTGCATTACCTTGTTTCTTTCATGCTTTGGGATGGGTTTTGAGTATAACTCTTCTAGTGACTTTGGAGTTCGCTCGGTTGATTCAGTGCTGTGTGCTGGTGTACAATATATTGCTTCTAAAGAACCAGCGTTTGGGAAGTTAGGCGGCGGAGTATCATTTAAATTTTCTATCTCTTTGTTGGAGAATTTCTGTAAATTGAAAACTTATTAAATAATATTGTAAGGTAAATCATGATTGGAAGAAATGAAATGTGAATTTATCTTTACATACTAATGAAATAGTAGTTTAAGGCGAAATGGTAGCATAAGTGGCGCCCTCATTTGAAATAAATTGTTTAAAACGAAATATGGTAATATACCTTTAAACTATTTTATGAATAACCTTTAAAAGTAATATTGGTAGTCCGTCTAGTTTTAAAACGGCCACTTTTGGCGAAAACCCGTTTTAAAACTAGACGGACTATTAGTAATAATTTTAAAGGTTATTCATAGAATAGTTTGGTCTTTTTAGACATTGATACAAATCAATTTTTTTAATATTATAATATTTAGTTTTGAACTATTTATTTTAAATGAGGGCGCCACTTATGCTTTACAGTACGGCAGAAGTGTCGGCGACAAAATGGCGGATGCCGCTCGAGCTATGTTAATTTGTTTTCGATATCATTTCAATGCAAACAAATACGATAATGCTATGACAGTTAAAAATTCGCTGCGCTGCGCTTCGCCATATATAACGTGTAACAAAATATACTGAAACTATTTTAAGGGTAGATTCAGTCCATGATACAGAACAACTTTTCCCAAGGAACATGTATCGAAATATGAAATATAATTTTTGACTTTCCATACAAACTCGGATCAGCTGAGCGGTCAACTAGTATGGGCGGCTAAAAAATATTTTTCATAATTCGATTTATGTTTCTTGGGGAAAGTTGTTCAGTATCATTGACTGAATTCGGCCTTCAAATAGTTTCAGTATATTTTGTTAGACCCTGTATATGTGCGCCGGCCCTAAGTTATATGTGATGAAAAATTTCGTCAGCGTGATTGTCACGGTAGCACAATTGGAAGTGTACTTACAGTACAGATGTGAGGGGCGTGAGTTCGAATCTCACTCGTGGTACAGCGGCGACACTCCCTGTACGTGAGAATTCGAACGTCGGTGACCTTGAGCCGGAAAACGTAACGCTAGGGTTGATACCGAACCAAAATGGAATATCGTGCGGTGCTGTGCGGTGCATGAGAGAGACGCGAACTAGGTACCAGCCCTCGGCCAATGCAGTCGGCGATGGGGCGTTCCACGCCCCGCGCGCCTCTCAAGGCCCCCGCGCACATCCAGCCACCCACATATAGCCGCAAGCGATTTTACGTGTCGTTTCTTTTCGCGTAGTGTATTCTTTGCTCGTGGCGAAATTTTTCATCACATATATACCCGCACATATACCCCGCATAGCTCGCTGTCTAGCTTCGGCTAGAGTAAATTTGTGTACGGGGAAGCGGGAGCAAAATTTAGATTCTAGCCTAAGGCAATTAAGATATTTTTCCCAGCATTTTAGTGCTGCATAAATCAATCATGAAATACCCTGTATTGTATCCTTTTTAAAATAATTATAATGATGAAAATCACGATGATTAACATGGTGAGCCCAAACAAGCAGGTTAGTAGTATTTTGAACCAAAGTTGATCTGAAAAGAGAAAAAAATAATAGAGACGATGGCTGGGTCAAAAAAATATTATTCTAATTAGTCCGTTAGTTAGATTATCCAAAAATAACGTACCCATATTTTTCAGCTTACCAAAAAAGTAAAAATTTACAAAGATACAGAGTATCTAAGTTCCAGAGTCATCAATCGATGTGTAAAAATCGTACGAAAGCGTGACGTCATGCGAAATTTAAATGCGCTGTATCTGCGTTATTTATTGTTTTTCAGGGTAGAAAAACTACGTGTAGGTACAATATTTTTTAATAATCTAACCGATGAACCAAAAATATTTTTTCAGTCATCATACGTATGGATGAATAAAGTAGATATAAATAGATTAATTTTTTGCCCTTACGCTGGTCTGGGAAAAGGAAATAAACCAGTTGCACGGCCTAGGCCATTAATGAAGAGCTGATGATGATGGTATGGAGATACACGACCACGTCACGTAGAAACTGGTGTCGGTAATTCACATGTTGTAGAATTGTGACGGGTCCATTCTCGATCGCTGCTCGATAGTTATTAGATTTAAAATGTTAAGTAAAAACAGCTTACATAAATAAATAAATAAATAAATATATATATAGGGACAAATCACACTGATTAAGCTAGCCCCAAAGTAAGTTTTTAAACTTGTGTTATAGGATACTAACTCAACGATACTATATTTTATGATAAATACATATATAGATAAACACCCAAGACCCAGGACAATTTGATAAAGGTCATTTTCCAACTTGTCCTGGCTGGGGATCGAACCCAGGACCTCCGGATTAGCGGTCTAGCGTGTTAACCATTACGCCATTGAGGTCATCAATACTTACGCACGCGCCTACATACTTTGTATGTAACCGCGTGCAGGCGAAATATGCGAGCATGGCTCGTACACCGGCTTTATGCGAGTCAAGACTCGTATAAAGCCTCGGTACAATGTTTTAAAACGCTGAAGAAAATACGTTTCTTGTATGACGACCCCCTTTAATTTTTATTTTAAGTATACACCACTATTAATATATTCGCCTACGCTGGTACGGTCATGTCTTGCGGAAACCGGCAAGCTTACAAATGTATAGCTATAGTATGCCGCCTCCGCCGGGGCCCGGCAGACGTGGTAGACCCAAGAAATGCTGGCTTGACGTCGTCAAGGATGATTTGCGTGCCAATCATAGATCTGTATATGTATGTGGTGCCAATGCTTTTACAACCAAAGATGCTCAAGACCGTGTGAAGTGGAGAAGGAAAAGCCGGAAAGTGAACCCCGGGCTTCGCATCGTTGCAGCTTTGGATGCAACTGGGAATACGCTGAGATGGGAGAGAGAGAGAGAGCGGCCACAGTAATACATAATTGGTAAAATTTCAAGTGTCTAACTATAACGGTCAAAACAGGGACTTTTGGGGTAACCGAATAGAGTGTTTTGAACACTGTTTTTCATTTATGTTTTATAACTAAAACAGAAAGAAACTGTAACACTTTAAATCTGTTTTTGCAAAAACAGGTTCATAAGTGTTTATAACTGTTACAGCCAATAAGGTTTAAATTGGCATAACTATGCGACGGATCACGCGGCGTTGCCACTTCGCGCACACAGACACATATAAAGCCCAAAGCGGCAACAGCGCCGCGCGCTTTGACGATACCGGCAGCCAATAGGTACTTCCCCATATCCGTGCCCATACCACCCCATACTTTGGTAGCATAGCGTTCGCAATATAGATTGATCATTGTGATCTTCGGCCATGCATTGTGTGTGTACCGTGTACCTGCATAGGTTTATGGAATAAGACGCAATATAGAATACGCACATTATATCACGGCTTTATTCTGACTAGGTAGACAGATCCTTGGATCATATAAGGCCCAAAGGCGACGTTTGGCGTATTGGTAGAAAGTATTGGTTGGAATCGATATAAATCCTTTATTATAAAAAAATGCATTAAACTGACGTAACAATTTATGTCGGTCATTATTTTATTCGAGTTCATACTACAACATTGATTATATTCAAGGTCATTTACCTTTAATAATCGGATAAGGTTTTCTTAAAACATTGTGGGCTTGCATGATTAGTTTCTAAATACTAAATACATCAACTTTCTAAAAACAAAAGATCTAAATTAAAATTTGCAGAAATTAGTGCATACCTAATGCACTAATTTCTGCAAATTAAAATTTAGATTTTTTAATATCTACCGACAACTCTGGGATCAAGACTCTTTCAATGCACTGTATAGCGCGGCGCGCGCGCGGGCCGTGTGCGGCGTGAGTACATTTACACACAAACATCGAAAAATGTAAAAACAGTTTTCAAACAGGTTGGTTACAGAAAAATATAACTGTTACACTTTTATAAGTGTTTGAAGCAAAACAGGTTTAAAACACCCAAATAAGTATTACAGTAGGTAATATTTCGGTCACAGATTCAATATGTTTTCATTATGAATGTGTTTTCGTTATAAAGGTGTTTTTGAGTCCCTTCAAAAGAGCCCCGTAACAGACGGACGGACAGACAGCGGATTCTCAGTAATAGGGTTCCGTTGGCACCTTTACGGAACACTTCATGTTGTTCAAGATGTTGCTTAACTTACGAAAGTGCTAGTACGCTAACGTCCTCTCACTGGGCTACCGAGCTCTACAACGTGCTGTGGCAGTAATGTGATGACTGATGTCATTATCGACATCAGGTCTTTTTAGTATCCATTGCAGGAGCACTACCTACCCTCTCTGTACTACCAGAGCCATACTTAACCAAAGTAGCCAGAGGATTTGGCCTACATTATCCACCCTGGCCAGACGAGTTGGAGAGATCTCAGTCTCACTAATGTTTATAAGGTTTGTTCAGCTTTCTTAAGTCGCCTTCAACGATATCCACGGGAAGACTTGGAGTGGTCCTATTCTACTCTGCCGGGAACCACACGGCTCCGGGATGTAATGTGTCATACCTAAAATGTTATAGGATTCAGAATCCATCAGCTCCATGTTATTTTGCTTTATATCTTGGTTGTCTGTATCAATGTCAGGAACTGCCGTTGATGTTGGAACTGTGAGAGGTGTACCTTCTGCAAAAAAAGTTTATACTATAAGTTCTGTGAGAACAGCTCACAAGCTCTTATAACCATGCAATAACTGTCATTTTCTCCTATGCCCTGGCATTTCAGTAAAATCCATCCATATATAACGCTACAGCAAGCTTCTCCCCTTTTCCCCCTATTTTTCCCCAATCAAAATCGCGATCGACTTAATAATTTACTATCTCGGTAGTTGCTGTGTTATCCACCAATGACGGCCGAGAAGGATCTAAAATGAGTTAAATAAACGAGCAAGTACCTACGAATCGGACTCGCACAATGAAGGGTTCCGTACCTCCGTACAATGTTCTAAAACGCTGAAGAAACACGTTTCTTGTATGACGACCTCCTTTAATTTAAACTTTATCTTATTTTTAATTATTTGTTATAATAAAAGTTATAGTAATACATAATCGGTAAAAATTCAAGTATCTAGTTAATGCTATTATGAAGATAAAGTTGAAAACGCTGAAAAAAACACGTTTTTTGTATGACAACCCCCTTTATTTACTTACTTTTTTTATTTTTAGTATTTGATGTTATAGCGGCCACAGTAATACATAATCGGTGAAAATTTCAAGTGTCTAGCTATTACGGTTCAAGAGATAGAGCCCTGTGACAGACGGACAGACAGACAGACGGACAGACGGACAGACGGACAGACGGACAGACAGCGGAGTCTCAGTAATATGGTCCCGTTTGCACCCCTCGGGTACCGATCCCTAAAAACGTTTTCTTACAAGCTTTTATTATAAGGCCTACTGAGGCCATCTGATTTACATTAGCAAAAAAAAAACGGGCGTTGCTCAACACAATTTAACTTGCAAGTTTTGACCCCAACAAATAAACAACAACAAACAGGGAAAGCTAAGTGACTGCCTCCGTGGTCCAGTGGTCAAGGCGTTTGCCTTGTGATCCGGAGGTTGTGGGTTCAAATCCCACTGGGAAGCATACTTTGTGAAAAGTTGTTTCCAGTCTGCGGTTAGGATATTGCAGGCTTGAATCACCTGATTATCCGAAAAGAAAGATGATTCCGTGCTTCGGAAGGCGCGTAAAGCCGTTGGTCCCGAACGCCATCTAGCGTTTGTACCTATCCTAGGATTGGTTCTGGTCTACCCTTTAGGTTGCGGAGGTCAGACGGCAGACGCTCTGTCTATCAGTAACCTCGTCAAATCACCTAGGGTAGGTAGCGGACCCCGGGCTCTGAAGCGTAACCGCTGACGATGCAACCGGGAATACGTTCGGATGATGATGAAACAGGCAAAGCTAAATAAAAGCTAGTAACAAGTAATTATTAGAAAAACAAAAAACTTGACTGCGTGATATAACAGCAGTACTTACCTATGCATAGGCACTTACTGTCTTCTGTGGCCTAGGTAAGACGCAACTGGGAATGCGCTTGGCGAAGCGATGTTATATGTTGTCTTTTAGAATTTCTCATTCCAAATTTCATTTAAACATGTAAGTTGTATATATTTTAACAATTTAATTTATAACCCCACTCGATAGGATTGAAAAGATTTTATATGCCAAGCATTGTGGCGCCAAAAATCCACCATTTTGATTTCCAATAATTTTAATATATCCTATGTTACTCTAGTGGTTAAGACGAATCTAACCATGTATAATTTATTAAAATCGGTTTAGCCGTTTAGTAGTTACTAGAGAAAATTGAATTAAAGAGACAAACATACAGGTCAAACACATATACTCTCCTTTTCGGCTTTGCCGCATTCGGCTAAAAATAAAATTGTAAGAACTTTAGTGTATAAGTACTTTGTTTATTTTTCGTGTGTGTAAGTGGCATAGTACACTGTCACAGACGAGAGCAGTACCTATACAATCCCTTTTCCACTCCCTCGAGTGTCAAAAGAGGCGACTAAGGGTGGTAATAGCGATTTCTTTTGACAAATCACACTAATTTAGCTAGCCCCATCATCATCTTCATCATAAGGTCTTTTTTAATCTCCACTGCAGGAGCACGACCCTCCGTGTACTACCAGAGCCATATATTAGCCAGAGCAGTCAGAGGATTTGGCCTACACTCTACACGCTGGCCAGACGGGTTGGAGAGGTCTCATTGATGTTTATAAGCTTTGTTTAGCTTGTGTTTCCTAAGTCGTTTTCTACGACATCCACGGGAAAACTTGAAGTGGTCTCATTCTACTCCGCCGGAAACCACACGGCTTGCCCCAAAGTAAGTTTTTTTTTAAACTTGTGTTATAGGATACTCAACACTTACAATAAATACATTTAGCTATAAGTTCTTTCTAGATACTGTACGTAATTGGTGAAAACCGTTGTATTTAGTTTTACAATAATTAAATAAATATATAGATAAACACCCAAGATCCAGGACGATTTGAAAAAGGCCATTTTCCAACTTGCCCTGGCTGGGGATCGAACCCAGAACTATTACACCAAAAGGTCGTCTGAGGTCGTCAAAAATTTTAAATACATTTTTACGTGTAATATTTTATTCACGTAAGTAGTGCGCGACGCGCGCGGTGGCACAGGTATCTACACTTTCCTCTGTACCAACCTACCTCACCAACGTGATGGATGATGATTATGGGCAAAGTGCACACTTAAAACGGACAGGGGCGGGACACGTAAAACTAAATAAAAGCATGTACTTTAACACTCACCAGTTACAATTGGTGTAATTCTTTCAAATGTTATTTCTGTTTCGTATTGATCATCAAATGCCAAAGCAATATCTACGTCTACTAAACAGAATAGTTTAACGCCATTATAACCCTGATCTAATGAAAATGTGTGGTAAATGAAATATGTACTCTTATAAGAAGCTTCCTGCGTTTTACGAAGAATGACGTGTCGATCTGTAATGATATTAAAAAATTCACATGAATGGCTAAGAAAATAAAAACTGGATAAGTGCGAGTCAGACTCGTACATACAATGTTTTAAAACGCTGAAAAAAAACGTTTCTTGTATCATATGACGACCATCTTAATTTTTAACTATAACCCATTTTTAGTATTTGTTGTTTTAGCGGCCGTAGCAATACATACTCGGTAATAATTTAAAGTATCTAGTTTATGTATCGTGTTTATGTTTATGTATAAAGATCGACTTGGATGATCTCCCTGCGCTGGTTTCACTGCTCGTACACTTTGTCTCGATGGTCTTTTCTGTCACTTATTACGCACATTTTAAGTTACAGAAAAGTGATTCGTGTTGTATAAGTGATAATTTTGTTATCTTGATCTCACTGAGAATCAGATAGATAGACTTGAGCGACTTCAAAACTTTTGTATTAGATTCATATTTGGTTTGCGTAAATATGATATGATAGAATTCAGAACTTAACTCAAGTGGCTCCCTATCAGACTTCGCCGGAATGCTCACATTCTTACCCTCCTCCACAATATTCTTTTTAACCCAAATACTCCACAATATCTTAAGGAACGTTTTCTTTTCTATAAAGATTCAAATACTCGTGAACTAAGATCATCTTTTAATCTCAAACTGATTATACTAGTTTATAGATCCTCCTTTTACGCTAATTCATTCACTTTACAAGCGGCAACACTGTGGAATGCCTTGCCTGAATCAATTAAACGTGCGCAATCACTTTCTGCTTTTAAAAATAAAGACTTTCAGTTATATTTGGAAAGTTAATCCATGTTATTCGTCAACCCTTGTTTCGTCATTCCTACATATCTGTAATATATATTTATGTATATATTATTTATAATTATATACTTATATTATATATATTTATATGCATGCATGTATGTATTTTTTTATACTTATAAATATTATGAACCTGTTATTATTTGTTATTGTATTTTAGTCATGTACACCCCGTCTGCTAACGTATTTTTATATTCTCTCCATCCATCGGTTGTCTGGAAGAAATCGCTTTTAGCGATAAGACCGCCCATTGTACATTTTAATGTATTTTTTATTCTTATTGTATATTTTTTCTATTATTTGTGTACAATAAAGTATTTCTTACTTACTTAAAATTTAATTGTTTTTATAATTTTTACACAGCGCCTCGTTATGGGTCACATTAGCGTTCGGCCATCTTTTTTTAGAGACGGAGCGGGAAGCGGGGTAGAAATAGTGTATGTATACCTATACATGTATGCTGTGTATGTATGTATATGCGAAAGTGCGTGTAATGTATAAAATAAATAAATAATATACATTTGGCGTAGACACGACTTAAAAAAATAAAGGGGGTCAAGACAAACAACGTTTCTTTTCAGTGTTTTTAACTTGCTTTTCTTCAGTATTTGTTGTTATAACGGCTACAGGCCACACATAATACATAATCGGTAAATATTTCAAGTGTCGCGCTGGTACGGTTCAAGAGATAGAGCCCTGTGACCAGTAAAAACCAGTAACCTCGTCAAATCACCTAGCCCGGGGTCCGCTACCTTACGGTAGCGGACCCCGGGCTCTGAAGCGTAACCGCTGAGGATGCAACCAGGAATACGCTTGGATGATGATGATGAGATGGAAGGACCCTGTGACAGACGGACGGACAACGGACAAACAGCGGAGTCTCAGTAATAGGATCCCGTTGGAACCCTAAAAATAATAGAATTGTAAGATGCCATCATCATCAGGTCTTTTTTTAGTGTCCACTGCAGGAGCCTCTCTGTACTATGCCGATGCCATAGGGCTTGAAAATGTTATGCTTATATTCGTCATTATATCACTCACACAAGAAGTTGAAGGAAGACTGAACAGATATACAACGTCCCTTTTAATTAAGTACAAATACTCTAAGGGCTGGTTCACGGAAGTAAGAAAAATGGTTTACAAGCAAAAAATCAAAATTCGGCAGGTTAGTTTTTTTTTTCACTATTTCTAACAAAATTAATAAATTAATAGCGACACCTACTGTATGCGGACTACTAAAATTCATTCATAGTTGTAAAAACAATCATTGGCGCCGCCCATCGCCTTCTATCTACCTCTCACTACGGTAGGTTGTGTATGATAGACAGAGACAAACGTATTTTGAAACTTCGAATGTCAGTGTTTAAAAATTTGTATTTGGGAGATATTCCTACAAATCCGGGACCGGAAGCAATGAACGGGAAAAAATTGTACCACAAAAATGTGTTTTCATAAACTGCATGATAGGTATCATAGTTTTATTTCAATGTGAAACACTATCACGTCTTTATCCCTAACGGAGCAGATAGAGCCCAGGCCACTTTTAGCGTGATAGTGGGCATGAAGGTGGAAAAATGAAATCATAATAATGATGGGTTTCTAACCACATCGCCTATTGATATGATTCAGATTCTTGCCCATTCCCTCGTTCCGCTTTTAAGATCTGCGGGGGGAAAAGAAGCAGCTGGTAGGTACGTTCTGTTTTTTCTTTTCTCCCAGACCAGCATGGAAGAATTAATAAACTAATAAAAATAATAATTTATTTGTCGTACTCACTACCTGCTGCTGCAAGCTGCAGTTTTTCAAGTACCTACCTACCTATCTGCTTCAAATTAAATTAAAAATTGCAAGAGTTTGGGGAATTATCAAATCTGAATTGGCAACACTATCATAGTTCCATCCTGTTCATTCATGATCATTGTTCTATGTCGGTATCACAGATCTGTGTGCTCGGTACCTAGGTATTCTAGATTCATTCATAAACAGTTTACCTGGCTAGGTAGGTACTAAGAAATAAAACAGCGGAAAGATCAGAAAAAGGGTAGATTAGTGGTGGGTATTTTCCTACTATGTAGCTACCTACATACGATTGCGTTGTATGCGTGGGCTACCTACCTATAAATATTTCGATCGATGATGATGAGAATTAATAACTTACACTACCTAGGCTAGGTACATGCCTCATTACATTAGTAACAAATAATATGCAATAGGAAGGTACATACCTGTTACGTCAGTATCATGACAGGAACTTCCTTCAGAAATTTAGGACCAAATAAGCTGGCATACCAACACTTAAAACACCTTGAAACACTTGCTTGAAATTCATGTTTCACACTGCACAAATCATATTTTACTCTGCACTGTACCCAGGTACAAAACAATACAATACAATACCCTTTATTGCACAAAAGTAAAAAACAGAACATCATTATCTTAAAAATTAGGAAATGCGCAAAAGGCGGCCTTATCGCTAAGCAATTTCTTCCAGGCAACCTCGTTTATATAGAAAAAAATGATGGGAAATTAGGTAGTGCGGGGTGGTCAATATAATAAACATACTTATATACAATAATCATAATAAACATACATACACCTAATACTTAAATACATACATACAACTTACACAAAGAAAACATAACAGGACAAAATGAAGAAACTAAGTGGAAACAAGGGAAGGAAATTACCTTTCATAAGGATAGAAAATGCGATTTTACTTGGGATTTAAAGCTGGCTAGCGTTTGGGCGCATCGGATAGTAAGTGGTAGTGAGTTCCATAGACGTACGGCTCGAACAGACAAAGACCGCGAGTAAAAGTCGGTGGAGTGAGCAGGAATTCTTAAAAGAAGGTTTTCAGCGCTGCGAAGCGTACTAGATCTCGATCCCGTAATCTATAAGCCCTTAGGTTTCCACACAAAACTAGGTAGGTAGGTAGGTAAGAACCTCATTGCCGGCTGATTTCCTAACAGAAATCGGAAGGGCCTTTGTTAGTAATTAATGTACGTTCTAACTGGCCGCCTAATAAAGTCAAACTGAAGGACATGCACCAGCCATGAGCGAGAAAAAAGACTATCTATCTATCGCGTGTCGGCAATTCAGCACTGTGCGTATGTACAACAAATGTGCCAATCAGAGATATGGGATTTATTGTTCTTAGGTGCCGATATTCTATCGCGGCATCGACAAAGAAAGCCGCGAAAGCCACGCGCTTGCCGCCGAACGGCTTTGTCGCTTGATCATAGTACCTACCGCGGGCATAGAAGAGATACAGGTCACACAGTACAGATGCGACAGTAGGTAGTTAATATTACAATGAATACATTAACACAGCAAAACCTTTTTTTTCAATCTTTGTGCAACACGTTTCCGATTTGAGATCTACTTCGGCATAGGTACTTACCTAAGTTACATAGAAAAACGTATACATTGGATATGTTACCATTTAGTGCAGTAAGTGTTTAAGGGACTAGTATGTTTGGGTAACTACAATCTTGTATTTTGGGACTAATAGTGGATCGTGCTTTAACTACAACCGTGTTAAATTACCATAATGAACAATAGTAATAATGTCGCGAGTCGAATTTTGACTAAGTAGCGCTTTTTGACAAAAAAGAGATTAATAATGGTATGATAGTGGTTACACGTATTTTGATGAAGTTTTTTCGTCTGAAAGGTGACACGATCGAAAAGTGTTTTTAGCTACGATTCAAGATTTTTAAGCCCTTGGCTTCACTAAGTGTACGATAAACCTCACAATAAGGTTATCTAAATACATTGTTGACATTATTTAACCAAGGCGTTTAGTGCCGATATAGTGTGTAAGCATAAACGTCTACTTCTAATACTACAATAACAAAGCAACGCTATGGAATGTACCATCTGTATTCCAACTTTTCTATGACAGAGCTTCGAACAGCTGTTAGTGCATCGAACCTTTAAGTAGGTATGGTCTCATTTTGTGATTTAATACAAATTCCGGCAGATGGCATTCTTCATTTATGAATGAATTTGCGTAAGTGGGCGTGTAGGCAACGTATTTTGATAGTAAACAAATAGTACGAGATACACAATATCTTCTACAGGCTATTCTAATGTGTCCCTTTATGGAAAATTTGTAATTCAGTTTTCTCGAAAACTAACCTGCCGATTTCTTATTTTTTGCTACTGAGCAGTTTTTCCTACTTATATTAAGCAGCCCTTGAAGTATTTGTACTTAATTAAAAGGGACGTTAGAGATAACAGAAAACAAAGAGAATTTGAAGTAACTAATAAGTAAATATAAATTTAGCAGTTAAATACCATTCATAGTTCCTGTTGACATTGTAAAAGTTAAAGTGCGTGGAGAAAAGAAATGGTACTTAGAGATGTCCAGTGAACATATTACATTTAAATCTTCATTGTCATTATAATAATATGTTACACCATTTTTTTGGGCTTTCCCATTTATTGCTACTCGTAGTTTAATATCTGAAAGGAAAATCAATTCTATTTAAAACATGATGTATAAAAAAAAATGAAATTTTTATTAAGAAACTAGCTGTACCCGCGACTTCGTCCGCGTGGAATACTGAGTTTTGTTTTATAGCCTATGTCCATTTCTAGGTTATCATCTATCACCATACCAAATTTCATCAAAATCCGTTCAGCCGTTTAGGCGTGAAAGAGTAACAGACAGACAGAGTTACTTTCGCATTTATAATATTATAGTAAGGAAGTAAGGATAATGAAAGTAAAACTTCATAATACAATAAGAATATTTTTTGTTAGTATATTATTTTTTGTATTTTGATACAAAAAAGTTTCTACAAACAAACAAAAAGGAAGGTACCCATCTAAATTAATTATTATTATTCTTACTATTATATTAAAAAAAAAATACGAATTTGCGAAGTCATATGTCTTATTTTTTTGAATAACTCCTAAATATTCTTTGTAAAACGAAAAAACCTCAAAAATCAGAAACGCGTAATCCAGCCTCATTGACCCGCCGTGACCGTTTCACCCCGCATGGCAGGCTGTCCCGTTTCGGCTAGAGTAAATTCGTGTGCGTGGAAGTGGGAGCAAAATTTAGATTACTACATCAGGCGCCATCTTTAAAATGTTTGATCTTACCTTGCGCAGAAGATATCACTATGAAAGAGAAAATCCCAACCAATATTACATTATACATGTTTGTATTTACGCAAAGCCCTATAAACAGACAGTTACTAACTAAAAAGGATATTATATGTAAATAGGCATTGAGGAAATATATATTTTATGTTAAAGAGGAAAATGATACCGAACCGTAAACAATACGCTTGTGACCATTGACTTAATATAGAATTTATAGACCACCTATCTCGAACATTGGCCCCTGTTCTTTTTAGGCTTCCGTACCCGAAGGGTGCAAACGGGACCCTATTACTGAGACTCCGCTGTTCGTCCGTCTGTCCGTCTGTCCGTCTGTCCGTCTGTCCGTCTGTCCGTCTGTCCGTCTGTCCGTCTGTCCGTCTGTCCGTCTGTCCGTCTGTCCGTCTGTCCGTCTGTCCGTCTGTCCGTCTGTCCGTCTGTCCGTCTGTCCGTCTGTCCGTCTGTCCGTCTGTCCGTCTGTCCGTCTGTCCGTCTGTCCGTCTGTCCGTCTGTCCGTCTGTCCGTCTGTCCGTCTGTCCGTCTGTCCGTCTGTCCGTCTGTCCGTCTGTCCGTCTGTCCGTCTGTCCGTCTGTCCGTCTGTCCGTCTGTCCGTCTGTCCGTCTGTCCGTCTGTCCGTCTGTCCGTCTGTCCGTCTGTCCGTCTGTCCGTCTGTCCGTCTGTCCGTCTGTCCGTCTGTCCGTCTGTCCGTCTGTCCGTCTGTCCGTCTGTCCGTCTGTCCGTCTGTCCGTCTGTCCGTCTGTCCGTCTGTCCGTCTGTCCGTCTGTCCGTCTGTCCGTCTGTCCGTCTGTCCGTCTGTCCGTCTGTCCGTCTGTCCGTCTGTCCGTCTGTCCGTCTGTCCGTCTGTCCGTCTGTCCGTCTGTCCGTCTGTCCGTCTGTCCGTCTGTCCGTCTGTCCGTCTGTCCGTCTGTCCGTCTGTCCGTCTGTCCGTCTGTCCGTCTGTCCGTCTGTCCGTCTGTCCGTCTGTCCGTCTGTCCGTCTGTCCGTCTGTCCGTCTGTCCGTCTGTCCGTCTGTCCGTCTGTCCGTCTGTCCGTCTGTCCGTCTGTCCGTCTGTCCGTCTGTCCGTCTGTCCGTCTGTCCGTCTGTCCGTCTGTCCGTCTGTCCGTCTGTCCGTCTGTCCGTCTGTCCGTCTGTCCGTCTGTCCGTCTGTCCGTCTGTCCGTCTGTCCGTCTGTCCGTCTGTCCGTCTGTCCGTCTGTCCGTCTGTCCGTCTGTCCGTCTGTCCGTCTGTCCGTCTGTCCGTCTGTCCGTCTGTCCGTCTGTCCGTCTGTCCGTCTGTCCGTCTGTCCGTCTGTCCGTCTGTCCGTCTGTCCGTCTGTCCGTCTGTCCGTCTGTCCGTCTGTCCGTCTGTCCGTCTGTCCGTCTGTCCGTCTGTCCGTCTGTCCGTCTGTCCGTCTGTCCGTCTGTCCGTCTGTCCGTCTGTCCGTCTGTCCGTCTGTCCGTCTGTCCGTCTATCTGTCTGTCCGTCTGTCACAGGGCTCTATCTCTTGAACCGTAATAGCTAGACACTTGAAATTTTCACCGATTATGTATTACTGTGGCCGCTATAACAACAAATACTAGAAATAAAAAAAAGTCAAAAATTAAAGGGGTCGTCATACAAAAAACGTGTTTTTTCTGTGTTTTTAACTAGATCTTTATAGCGGGTTATATATATTCTTTATTTCCGGGCGGTGCGAAAAACAGTCTCATGATTGCTTTGACGCGGGCCGCATGACTGCCCCCTGCTCTTCCTTGATCGCCACGAAAACAAGTGTTCTCATTCAAATATCCTGTACGCTGCGCTACTCCTTCTTAAGCTAGTAAGCCTTGCATCTGTCGCTTCAATGGCATTAACTAGATACTTGAAATTTTCACAAATTATGTATTACTATGGCCGCTATAACAACAAATACTAAAAATAAGAAAAAAATAAAAAATTAAAGAGGTCGTCCGTCATACAAGAAACCTGTTTTTTTCAGCGTTTTTAACTCGATCTTTATAACGGAATTAACTAGATACTTGAAATTTTCACCGATTATGTATTAGGTACTATGACCACTATAACAACAAATACTAAAAAAAAGATGAAGTTAAAAATTAAAGAGGTTCGTCATACGACCTCCGTGGCGTAATGGTTAACACGCTAGACCGCTAATCCGGAGGTTTTGGGTTCGATCCCGAGCCAGGGCAAGTTGGAAAATGGCCTTTTTCAAGTTGTCCTTGGTCTTGGGTGTTTATCTATATATGTATTTATTTATCATAAAATATAGTATCGTTAAGTTAGTATCCCATAACACAAGTTAAAAACTTACTTTGGGGGATTTGTCCCTATATTTTTTTTTATTTATACAGGAAACGTGTTTCTTCAGCGTTTTAAAACATTGAACGGTGGTACGGAACCCTTCATGTACGAGTCCGACTCGCACTTGCCCGTTTATTTTAAATACCTATATGGTGGCGTGAGTTTTTAACCCCCGACAAAAAAGAGGGGTGTTAAAGAGGGTGTTTGACGCTAATGTATGTCGATCTTTCTGTCTGTCTGTCTGTGGCATCGTAGCGTTCGAACGGATGGATCGATATCAATTCGGATTTTTTACGTGAAAGCAAGTTTCCTTGTGGTGGTTCTAAGCTATGTTTGATGAAAATCTGTTTAGCTATTAAAATGTTATAGGGGGTTAACGCTTGAAAGTCAGGGCTTTCTCTAGCAAATAATAGATGGCGCTACGGATATTAAGTTGTATCGGTAGTTCCGTTAATCATCACTAGATGGCGTTATTGACAGTCGAGGGTTTTTGATATACATATATTTTGATAGAAAGTTATTTCTTCACACTTTAAAGTGTTCCTTGAATTAGACACCATTTACACAGTGCAAGTTTCTTGCCTGTTGCATACAATTTTATTGAAGCAATAAATGATTTGTATGGCTGACGTTCTGTTTAGATCATGTAAGTTTTCTATTGCCTCAATTTAATTGTATGCAACAGGCAAGAAACTTGCACCGTGTAAATGGGCCTTTATTATTACTGTATTGTAATTGTAACAAACGCCTCGGCATTTTTAATTATACGAGTATTTACCATATTTTCGTTTTCGCTTATAAACTGTCGAAAACGACTAAATGAAGTTTATGGAGATAACTACAATTATTTATTTTATTTCTTTGACCAGCAGTGGGACAATATAACACCATCATCATCCGTACGTATTCCCGGTTGCATCCTCAGCGGTAACGCTTCAGAGCCCGGGGTCCGCTACCTAACCTAGGTGATTTGACGAGGTTACTGGTTTTACACAGAGCTCTTCCATTTATTTCTCTTTTTTTAATTCATTCCTCTTTGCCATGCTGGTCTGGGAGAAAAGAAAAACCTTAGATGACCAGCTGCTTCTCTTCCCGCGCAGATCGTAAAAGCCGACCGAGGGAATAGGCGAAAATCATATCAATAGGCGATGCGGTCAGTAACCCATCACTCCATCACCATCATCTGAGCGTATTCCCGGTTGCATCATCAGGGGTTACGCTTCAGAGCCCGGGGTCCGCTACCTTACCTAGGTGATTTGACGAGTTTACTGGTTTTTTTTGGTTTTGGGTTTGGTAGTATTGATGGGTAGCAGTTTTTGTTCTCACCTGACACACACAAATACAGACGCACTTCATAGCACACTCACAATCACAATCACACCCACTTCTACACACACACATGCCTCATGCTTGTACAATGGTCATGCACCGATGTATTATTTTATTTATCTTTTATTTTGTTTTTTTTTGTCATTCTAGCCTTTCGTTAGTCTTTTTAGCCTAAGCACCTAAATTTGTACATTAATTATGTCCTCCCTATTTAAAAATACGGTCGAACACTGGATTCCAAAATACAGGCGTCAGCCTAGTTTGGAACCTAGGGTTTAAAAAAACTAATTTGTACCACCCATCACAACCTTTTTGTGTACTAACCAACATGTAAAAAAAAACTGCACAAAAGTTAATAAAGAATTTATTTATTTATTTAGTAACCCATCACTATTTTGATTCATTTTTCCATCTTCCCGCCCATCATCACGCTAAAAGTGGCCTTTGGGTCTTGCGACCCTGGGCTCTTTCTGCTAAGAGCCGCGAAACCCAAAATGCTCTGTCTGTCCCATTAGAGATAATGACGTGATAATGTGTGTAATGTTTGTCTGACCGCCTGACCTCCGCAACCCAAAGGTCCAGAACCAATCCTAGGATAGGACAATGAAACGTCTATAAAAATATATTGAAACTATTTTAAGGGTGGATTCAGTCCATAATTTTGAACAACTTTCTCACAAAACATATTAATATTGAAATATGAATATAAACTTTTTGCTTACCATAATAACGCGGATCAGCTGATTTCATTTCATTTCATTTCATTTCTTTATTAGCACACAAAACAGATAACAACCATATTTTGGTAAGTACATTAAGGTTTTTATTGATTGATCAACTTGTATGAGAGGATAAATTATACTTTCCTTTTTCACTAGTATATGTTCCTTGAGCAAAGTTGTTCAGTATCATGAACCGCATTCGCCCTTTGTATCGTTCCAGCATATTTTGTTAGAACCTGTATAGAAGTTTCTTCCATGCTGGTCTGGGAGAAAAAAAAAACCATAGAATGTACCAGCTGCTTCTCTTCCCGCGCAAATCGTAAAAGCTGATCGAGGGAATGGGCAAGAATCTGAATCATATCAATAGGCGATGCGGTTAGCAACCCATCACTATTATGATTTCTTTTTTCCACCTTCATGCCCACCATCACGCTAAAAGTGGCCTGGGCCTTCCGCCCTAGGCTCTGTCTGCCCCGTTAGGGATAAAGACGTGATAGTGTATCAGTATCTGTATAGAAATAGCATCATCATCAGATTTTAGTCTCCACTGCAGGAGCATGACCCTATTTGTACTACTAGAGCCATATATTAGCCAGAGCAGTTAGAGGATTTGGCCTACACTCTCCACTCTGGCCAGATGGGTTGGAGAGGTCTCATTGATATTTATAAGCTTTGTTTAGATTGTGTTTTCAAGTCATCTTCTACGACATCCACGGGAAGACTTGGATTTGGTCCTATTCTACTCTGCCGGGAACCACACATCACCCCAGGCAGCGCTTTTCGGTCGCAGAATCTCAAAGCAGTTACAAGTTACAATAGTTTCGTAACTGTGACGGTACATAGCGACTGTGTTGGGGTTTGGTTTCTACGTAGAAACAATTAATACACTATGGGACCACTAAATTACTAGTAACTGTGTGTTGACGCTGCGTCCACACATAATGGAAACATTTGTGTCTACACATTTTTACACACTTTGCATTCAGTTTGTGACTAGTGTAAAAACTGGGAATAATGTGTAGTAACCGTGTGGTAACTTTTTAACTTCATTAACCATACACCAAACGAGTATACGCAAAGTGTAGTGATGTTAAGGCCATACCTAAATTTTCAGGGGTCCAGTGCTGCCCTCATTTTAAATAAATCATTTCAAAAAAAACGGAGACATCATTTAAAATTTTGCAACTACCAAGTCCTAGATAACCCTGTAAAGTATTTTATGAACTACTGTTTACAGTTTATAATTGATAGCTTAAGCTTTACTACGCACATTTGCTAAAAGTGGCCGTTTTTCGCAAATGTGCGCGTTCTCACTTTAAACTGTAAACAGTTATTATATCAAATGAAAGGGCTTAATTAGTTATAATTCAGCCCTTTCATTTGATACCCTACACTATGTAGGTATGTATATGGGATGGTTAGATTTATTGATTTAGTGTGAAAGTCAAAGTCAATTTTTTTTTATCAATGTCAATGTAGGATAAATAATCACTTTATTAACCCCCGCGAACGTCGGATTAATCCGACAAACATTTTCGTGCCTATTTCGCGAGCGTCGGACTTATCCGACCAAAAACTATGGATATTCACAATTCCTCGCGCTGGGAGCACGACAACTAATATAAAGTCTCGCGGTGAAAGGGTTAAAGGTCATTATTTTTTAATTATTTTTATTGCAAAAGCTTCAAGCAACTATCGTTTCGGGACGACCACTGCTGGGAAGATTATGCCGAAAGAAATCCAGTTCAGTATAGGTCCCTACCCATACCTTTTTTTGAATTTTTATCAGATAAAAAGGTAATCAGTGCAGGGACTGAAAGCGGTTACGGTATAACGTTACGGTACCGGTATAAAATAAGTGTACATTAATGAAATAAAGGTAGGGCAATACCGTTATTTAACCTTTATCCGATATCGGTAACGAAAAACAAAGCATCGACCGTTGCGGGGCGTGGGGCGAGGGGTGCGGGTGTGATCCAGGGTAGGTAAGACACGAGCGCTTGCGTCGGCGAACCTGTTAGAACCTGTTTTAGTCTCGTGTCGCCAGTTCTTCTCTTCTATCTATCTCTTTCATACCCTTAATTTATTAACGTTCAAGTACCGGTACCAAAATATAATGTTAGGTCCTTACATATGAAATTGCCGTTCAGTATCAAAAAAGTGAAACAAGTTTTTTTTAATGAAATTATTATTTAATCAATCGAAGTATGCGCCGTTGTTATCGATACACTTCCGCCATTTTATAGGCAGATCATTGATACCTTTGGAAACAAAATCCTGGGAGCGAGAGTCTATGAACTGTTTGAAGGCGGTTTTGACTGCCTCATCAGATTTGAAATTTTTTCCTTGTAAAAAGTTATTCAAATTTTGAAAAAAGTGGTAATCGGTTGGGGCAACATCTGGAGAGTATGGTGGGTGACGCAGAGGTTCCAGTCGCAGCTCCTCTAACTTGGCGATCGTTTGATGTGCAGTGTGTGGTCTAGCGTTATCCTGAAGGAGCAGTGGGCTAGAGCAATTCATCAGTCTCGGTTGTTTAATGGCGAGCTTTTCCATCATTGTTTGCAATTGTTGGCAATACAAGTCTGCAGTAATCGTCTGGCCTGATCTCAAGAAGCTGTAGTGGATAACACCAGCACTGGTCCACCAAACACTAACCAGAATCTTCTTTTTGGTCAGTTTTCGCTTGTTGATGTTGATGGTCAGTTTTTGCCATTGTGATGATCGCTTCCGATTGTCGTACAGGATCCATTTCTCATCACAAGTCACGATACGGTTCAAAATCTTCTCATTATTGTGGCGATTAAGCAAAGAAACGCAGCAAGCTACGCGTGTTTGTTGGTTTGCTTCAGTCAATTCGTGCGGTACCCACTTTTCGAGTTTTTTAATTTTTCCGATTTGGCGCAAGTGGATAAGTATCGTTTTGTCACTTACGCCGAAGGCTGTTGCTAATTCAGAAGTGGTTTGAGATGGATCCGCTTCCACTATCGCCTTCAATTCTTCGTTATTCACTTGAGTATCAGGTCGTCCACGAGGCTCATTGTGTAAATCGAAATTTCCAGAACGGAAACGTTGAAACCAAAAACACACCGTTCGTTCGTTAGCGGTGCCTGGTCCATACACGTCGTTAATTCTTCGAGTCGTTTCTGCAGCACTGGTGCCACGGTGGAACTCGTATTCGTAAATACCGCGAATTTTCAATTTGTCCATAGTTGTTGTTATAGCAATGTTGAAACTCAAACAAATGATGTTAAAACAAATGAAATACGAATTTTAAATCAATATTTTTCTAGCTTTATTTCGAAATAAATTTGAATTTGGAATTCCTAATGAAACGCAAGATATTTGATTTTAAAGTTGCCAGTATTGAAAATCGGCAATTTCATATGTAAGGACCTAATATTATATACCTTTTTCTATCTGTACACAAAACTTAGGGTACTGAAATAAATTTGTGTATCGAAATAAAGCGGTAATTGCTATTTTTCCATATGACGTCATACCGCAATTGAAAGATATCGTATTTTTTGGGTTATTCAGTCCCTGATTCAGTGTCTGGAATTTTATTAAAGAGGCGTACTCCGAGACCCATAAAAGATTTTTTTTGTTTTCTCTAACCGAAAAGCTGACGTAGCAATTTTTTTTTTGAGGTCGTTTAGCCATTGGACAACCAAGACGCTTTGAACGATACCTTATTTGTCAAGGTATTGTGGGTATGTTCGAAGATACGACGGAACAGTTGAATACATACTTACATACATGACCCTCCTTTTGGATTCGCTGAAGTCGGGTATGGAGCAAATCTAAACAGGTGGATTGCTAATCACATCGCCTATTATAGGTATGATTTAGATTCTCGCATATTCCCTCGATCGGCTTTTACAATCTGCATGAGAAGAGAAGAGGTCAGTGCTATTATTCCTAAACCGCCTTCCCAACTCCCGCACAAACCCCTTGGCCTCCGCACTCCATACCCCACTCACTTCGACCGCGAAGGGAATAAAAATGTAAGATGCCTTGAGTGGGGCATATTTGATGTATTTCTGCGCAGCCGCCCACTCAGCTGCCGCACCAGCCGCACGAATCGTGCGCGTCAGATGGGAGGTCGCGAATGTGCTGACACACGTTGCGTCCCTCACCAAACATCGACCTCTCTCCCACGGAATAGGGGTTAAGCCGTCTGGCCTCTTACCATCTGACCGGCACAAACCAGAAGGCTCAAGAGTGCACGGCACGCCAACAGACACCAAAGCTCGCCGGATCACCTCGTTAAGTATTTAGTGGCGAGGGAAACGACCAGCTGCTTTTTTACAGCTCAATCCGTGCGACCCCTAGCGTCTATCCGCGCGCCACACACACATCCTATCACTAATCACATCCTAATCTAAGAGCCACAGCCTCAGAGATCTGTCATCAAGGAAAGTTCCCACGTGAGGCGATGGAAGGGCGTGCAGCCAGGCTCCCGACTCCGAAGACTATACCGCCTTAAGCCGAGCAACGTCTACTCCCACGGCAGTCGCGAGTAGCTGCCCGTATCTGACCCGACACAATCGGTCGTCCCATTGACGCTGCTCGCCTCTATCCTCCGGAAGATCACCGGCAGAGCACACAGTGGACCAAACGCTTAAGGCTTCCTCAGTATGGGGCACGTTCAGATTATCGCCTTGTATTTAAAGTATATTAGCAACTAATCCACGAATCCCATACGAGGAAGCCAGAAACGCTGAAATATTCACGTCCTGCATACTCCTTATAATATTTTTTTAACCCCTTTATTTATTACCCCGTAATTTTTAAAATAAATTAAGGGGTATATTTTTTTACCTCTTAATTTATTTTAAAAATTATAAATTACATAATTAATTTGTTTAAATAACTCATCAAATGGAGCAATTATAGATATGAGAAGTGAAAATTACAGTAGTACAGAGTACATTTTCGTATTTTGATATACATTTTCGTAGTTTGATATACATTTTCGTATTTTGTTATACATTTTCGTATTTTGATATACATTTTCGTATTTTGATATACATTTTCGTATTTTGATATACATTTTCGTATTTTGATATACGAGGGCTGTTTGATAAGTACCCGTTTTCTAAATATATTAAAATCACTGGCCGCAAATAAGTATACCACCTTTTTAAGCCATTTTTTAGAGGCGGGAAAATAAAAAAAAAATGGCATTCTTTTGTTTTTTTTCTCATTTGACAACGATTCAGTGAAGGCGTGAACTTAAAATTGTTAAAATGGAGAAAGAACAGTATCGGTCTGTAATTAGATTCTTATTTTTGGAAGGAAAATCATGTGATGAAATAAAAGTAAGAATGCAAGCGGTTTACCATGAATGTGCTCCTTCTATGACAACCGTCAGATATTGGTATAACGAGTTTAAGCGGGGGAGAACAACCGTCTTTGATGAGGATCGCCCAGGCCGGCCAGTTGAGGTGACTACAGACGATATGGTTAAGAAAATTGAAAATATCGTTTTAGCCGACCGCCGAATTAAACTTCGAGAAATCGTTGATGCTGTAAATGTTTTAATCGAGAGGGTACAACACATATTAGAAGAAAAATTGGGTATGAAGAAAGTATCGGCAAGGTGGGTGCCGCGTTTACTCACGGAGGAGCAAAAACGGAACCGACTGACTACTTCGGAGCAGTGTTTGGCCGTGTTCAAACATAACCCAGAGGAGTTTCTGCGTCGTTTCGTGACCGTGGACAAAACGTGGGTCCACCACTACACCCCGGAAATGAAAGAGCAGTCGAAGCAGTGGATTTTACCGGTTGAACCTGCTCCAAAGAAAGCAAAAACCGTCCCATCGGCTGGAAGGGTCATGGCGACCGTTTTTTGGGATTCGCAGGGTATTATACATATTGACTATTTAGAAAAGGGAAAAACAATAACAGGGCAGTATTATGCCAATTTATTGGATGAATTTGACGCCGTGTTGAAGGACAAACGACCCCATTTAAAAAGGAAAAGTACTGTTTCATCACGACAACGCCCCGGCTCATTCGTCCAGAGTTGTGACGGCTAAATTAGCACAGTTACACTACGAACTATTGTCACACCCCCGTATTCTCCAGATTTGGCCCCATGCGATTTCTTTTTGTTTCCCAACCTAAAAAAATGGCTCGGTGGCAAGCGATTTGGATCCAATGACGAAGTCATTGCCGCCACGGAGGCCTATTTTAATGACTTTCCAAAATTATACTTTTTGGATGGTTTATTGAAGCTTGAGTATAGGTGGAACAAATGTATAGAGTTAAAAGGTGACTACGTAGAAAAATAAATGCATATATACAAAAAAAAATTTTTTTTTTCCATAAACGGGTACTTATCAAACAGCCCTCGTACATTCATTGGGAAAAATTGTTTAACATAACTGAATCATCCCTTAATATTTTTATTTATCTAAAAGCATCTTGTTACACTACAACTTTTATTAATTTCGAGGTGTATATCTTTTCAAGTCAAGTGTAAATAAAACGTATTTTCAAAGTGCTAATAAATTTATTTTAATTATTTTTTCACTTATTTAATTAACATTAACTTTGACTTTCGCTGTTCGCGTATATTCCTTTGAAAACATTGGCGTATTCTTGACTTGAAAAACCTTTTTGTACTTGCTCATACGCAGGTTCTGCTTTCTGTATTGATAACTCAGCATATCCTGACTCGTCAGTAGAAATATTGTTTGACATCTGAGATTTGTTGTTGACATGAAACGATGGTACTTCAGCCTGCAAAAAAAAGTTAAGAGCCTGAGTTATCGATTTTAATCATCCGTCCACGCGTCAACTCGTGAACGGGTGCTGCCAGTAGGGACTGGTCAGCTCGACTCCGTTTTTTAAGACTACTCAGTGTTACTTATTTCTGTAAATTGGATTTGGCACTCTTTCGCAAGCTTTACATGTTATATTGTGATAAGTGATAACATTGTATAAGGCATAACATCTTTGTAAACTGACAAACTCTTTCGGCGCGTAGGCGACCTATACTGCGTGTACCTAAATGAGTTTTCTTCGGCGTTAGGAGATATGGAAGAAATTGTTCAAAAAAAAATACAGTCGTTTGTATTTTTTTAAATTTTTTTTTTTTTATTAATTATGTAGTTTTATGAACACAATGGTAAGCAAAGAAATTAAGAGCCCGTATGACCCGGATAGTACTTAGAGCGATCTTAAATATTTCCAATATTAACGAAATACTCACTTTGAAATAAAACACAGCAATGTTCAGAACTAATTTTATACATAATATGTTTCGAAAACACGATTGCTTAAAATTTTTTTTTCTTTCCCTATAGAAAAAAAATGCGAAGTTGCCTCTAAATCACCTCAGAATTATACTAAAACGGAAAGTATTCAAGAAATACAATAAATTAGCCCTTGTAACTTTGGATATTAATTGTATTAAACATAAGGCAGGGATAATGTCTTCTTTTTTAAATAACTCTTAAATATTCTTTGTAAAAAAAACTCAAACACCAGAAACTCGTAAACCAGCCTCATTGACCCGCCGCCGTGACCATTTCACCCCGCATGGCTTGCTGTCTCGCTTCGGCTAGAGTAAACTTGTGTGCGTGGAAGCGGGAGCAAAATTTAGATTATCCACATCAGGCGCAGCCGCGCAGCCTTAAATAACGTTACCAAAAATCGTACCTAAAGTTGTAGGCGCCTCTTTCCCGCAAACTGCCAGTGCCATAAAGTAGAAAGGGACACCTATAACTATAGGTATCCTTTTGTGAGAACCGCTTTGCCATTTCGGAGGCTTTCTAAATTGTTTGTAATTGCAGTATATTTACCTTCGTCCGTTCACTTTTAGGGATTGGCTTTGAGTATAACTCGTCCAGTGATTTTAGAGTGTAACCAGGTTCTATTGTATTGTGTATCGGTGTACAATATATTGCTTCTATAGTACCACTACTTGGGAAGTTAGGCGGGGGATCATCATTTATAGTTTGTATCTCTATGTCGGAAAATTTCTGTAAAATCTAAAAAAATATACATCGTGGAATGGACATACCCGTAATATATCAAACTACAGGCTATACCTAGATCACTGAAAAAAACAAAAAAAATAAGCATTTCCATACAAAAGTGTGCCGCTCGGGCGATTTGTTGTGTTTGTTGAATTTTTGTTTGGTTTTACTGTTATTTTAATTTCATTATACTTTAGTAATCTAGTATAGCCCGTAGTTTATTACGGGTATGTCCCTTTTCCACGTTGTATAATTTAAGTATTTAGATACTAACCCGTGTTTGTAAAAAAAATTACATTTAAGAATCAGGAAATCTTCTTCGTCTAAGCGCGTTTCTGGTTGCATCCTCAGCAGTGCTGCTTCGGAGCCCGGGGTGCGCTTTCTCGCTTTTTCTTCTCCAAATATAACATGCATGCATGTCAATGGTCACCCAAGGATGCCAAAGACCTTGCAAAATGGAGAAGAAATAGCCGGAACAGTTTAAATGATTTGGCTATAGTTTTACGACCGGCCGCCTGCCTGACGTCAACCCTCTTTGGGAATGTATTTGTGCGAAAAGTTTTACAACCGGCCGCCGCTCGCCGATAACCCTCCTTGGGAATACAATTATTGTAGTATTTATCCTTTAGTCGCGTTTAACGATATCCACAAGAAGAGATTGAGTGGTCCTATTCTAACCCGGAACCACACGGGGTATAGATGTACATTGCTACATATTAATTAAATTGATTTTTATAAAAATAAAAAAAAATTATACCGTGTATATTTTCCGCCTTAAAACTTTGATGATGAAAATGGTGATAGCTATCATGATGGCCACACACAAACAGCTAAGTATTACTTTAAACCAAAGTTCATCTGAAAAGAGATAAAAAACAACAATGAATTCAATGTAGGCTTCACTTTTAATTAAACTATCCTTTCATGCTATCATCATAATTAAAAAGAAATGAAAAAAATAATTCGGTTTCCCATACAAATCGGCGCTCAGCCAAATGGATTTTGTATGGGACAACGAAATATTTTTTCGATAATTGTTTTTATGGAAAGTAGTTCCGTATCAAGGCACTGGAACAGGCAAAAGACGTGCCAGAAGACTCGTTGGTGATGAGATGCTTACGGCAGGACGGCTCTAGAGCCTCGAACATCTCCGACCAGTAGCATGTCTGTGTGTCTTCTACAGGCTGCACTTCGGGGAGCTCGGGGCTACACCATTCCACCATCGGACATCACGGCGTGGACAGGGATTCCACCCATTTGTGGTTGATATTCCACCTCATCGTACCTCTCGATTCGCCTCCTCCTTCATTATGCGAACCGCTAAGGTGTGGAATTCCCATCCTGCGTCGATGTTTCCACATACATAAGATTTGGGGATTTTCAAGGCAAGAGTGAATAGGCATTTTTTGAGTCTGCGTGTTACACCTTAGCCCTTATCTTAGCTTCCCACCAGGCTAGATAGAGGTCAAACGCACTCAAATCTCTAATAAAAATAAAAATAAAACCGCAACAAATGGAGGGAGATCGTAAGAAAGTTAAGTCAAGCACATTGCGATGCTCAGCAGTGAGCAAACGGCTGAAGGAGTTGAACGGACTGAACTTGCGTCCAAAAAGTTGCCAGTGTTTAAAAGTAACTTTGTAGATAGACACTGGGCCAGTAAGTATAGTACCTATAGGCAGCTTGAAACATTTGAGACCAGTGTTGGCCACGCACACGACAAACAAACAAACATGGCAGGACAATAATTGGACCATTGACTGGACAGCACCGCGGTAATTATAATGAACATATGTGATTCAGTTCACTTACATTTTATTGTGATTCACATTTCTTGTCCCTATCACTTGTATGCTGATGATTTACAAATTATATGCTATCCAAGATAAATACAATAACTGAAAGCACATAGTGGAGTCGTGAAAATGGACTGCTAGTTAATTCATCAAAAACTCAGGTAATCATTATTGGCAGTAAACGCATGTTAGCAAAAATAGATAGTTCGACGTTACCTTATGTACAATTAAATGGTGTGAATATACCCTACTCAAAAACCGTGAAAAAATTTAGGATTAACCTTTGATGAAAATTTATCTCGGGTTCCTCAAATGAAAACTACAGCTTGTAAATTGTATGGGGCTGCGGCTTCTCTCAGGAGACTGCGTAATTTTCAACCTACTGCTACTAAATTGGTGCTTGCTCAAACCCTCTTGCTTTCAGTTTTAAACTACGCGAGTCTGCTATCTCGATCTCACGGTGGACCAGCTTAATAAGCTTGAGCGACTTTAAAACTTCTGAGATTTATATTTGGTTTACGCAAATACGATCATGTCTCACAATTTCGCACTCAGCTCAAGTGGCTTCCTATTCGTTTTCGCCGGAATACTCATATCCTTTCTTTATTGTATAACATTCTATATTTCCTCCCATCCCCCTGTTATCTTAAGGAACGTTTTAAATTACTGCATTCTAATAATATGCATAATTTAAGGTCATCAGAAAATCTAGTTTTGGCTATGCCTTTGCATCGTACCAACTTCTATGATAAGTCCTTCACGGTTCAAGCTGTGCGTCTGTGGAATGAATCGCCGGTCTCAATACGGCGTGCAGTCTCTTTCTATTTTTAAGAACATGCTAGTAGATTACTACCTAACAAAAGTTATTTAAATTGTCCATAGAAATTGAGATTTTGATAGGTATCAGTAAGTTTATTAATTTTATGTATTTCTGTTTATATAAAAACTATACATATATATAAGTAAGTATATCATTTGTTTGTAAGTATAGTATAATTTTTATGTATTTTATAAAAGTTTGTAAAATGTGTATAATTATGTGTAAAAATGTGTTAGTTATGCTAAATTTTTAAGTCTAACTTTACTACAGCTTTTTTTCTTTTCCCTTCTTGGTTAGTTACACCACCGTCATTGTCTTTCTCATAGTCCTCTCCATCCACTGGTTGTCTGGAAAAGATCGCTTTAAGCGATAAGACCGCCCATTGTACTAATGTTATTTTAAGTTATTTGTTTATATTGTTTTTTTCTTTTGGTGTACAATAAAGAGTTTTTCTATTCTATTCTATTCTTACCTAAAATATTATGTGATCCATATTTAGATTGCTCTGTTTCATTTAGCTTCGTATCGTTGCGGTGTTTGTCACTGTCAGGCTTTACCGTTGCTGTTGAAACTGGCGAAGTTGTACTTTCTGTAAAAAAGAATATACTTAAACTATTACTATAGAATGTATGTAGGTAAGCTACCGATAGGTATGATTATTTTCTTACCGATAGTATTGTAAGTGATTTTATTACTTCTTGTAAGTGTTATAAATTTGTTCAATTCAGTCACTTTGCTCCATTTAGTATTTTTCCACTTTTTTACTTCAACAGAACAAATAATGTTGACTGTATTATAATTGTTATTCCATATATAGTACTCGTCAATATAATGTGTGGAATAACTTGAATCCTTATAGTTCTCGGATCTGATATTTCTTCTGAAACCGGTATGGTTATATTGAAAAATACTTTTTTCGTCGGATAATTTAATTTTGTAAATTAGGTTACGATCGTTATCATTATTTATCGTCGTTGAACACCTCAGCATTGTATAACCAGAATATATTTCGGTTGTACCATTAGTCTTTTCTTTTCCATCCATCTTCAGAGAAATATCTGGAATGTAATAATATCTTATTTATTTATTTATTTACACTTTATTGTACACACATACAAATGTAATAGTACAACAGGCGGACTTAATGCTAAAAGCACTCTCTAACAGTCAAACCTTTGGGTTGATTGGGAGAGTTTATGTGGGTGTAACACATAATAAAAAACTAAATAAAATTTTAAACTTAAAAATAAAATAAAACGAAATAAAAGAAACATACTAAATATAAATATTATAATAATACTATACCTACATATTAAATACATACAAACGAGCAATAAATATACATACATATCTCTAAATACATATTATACAATCAAGTCTGTCTCATATTTAATTGAAAATGGAGGTATCTAAAAATTCTAATTTTAAAGGAGTCGCGGCTAGCTCTTAATAGTATATAACTAATATGGAAACGAACAAAAGGTTTTACGAATTCATCTAAAGTCTATGATTTTTAATCATAGATTATTTAAACACGAGCTTTATGAAGTATTTTGAATTAACTTTAATTTATAATAAAAAAAAAGTTTCGTGATAAGGTGACCTGACCCTAAGTAACAAAATTTGAATTTGGTATTTAGAATTATGTATATACTTACTCTAAAATGGTTTATTCTTGAGACGTAGTGGCAAAAACTGAAGTTACTCGTGTGATGTTTGTCAAACAAAAAACAACCAAAATAGCTATAGTAAGTTATGAATAACAGTTTGTTTGTTCAAATGGTTAGCAGACTGTCGACGCATCAAAAACAGTATCTTTAAAGGAGCCACCGCCGCCATAATGGTGCACTGAGTTGTCTGTGTGGTGCACCAACAGTCTGTACCATTTAAACGAAATAAATTAAAAGAACTGTAGTGTAGACTTACCGGTGGCTTCGAGTTCATTCATTTTTAGAAGTATGAACGTTGTTATATATTCAGTTGTATAATTTTTACTGTTTTCATAATTATATGCATTCTTAGCATAACATACCTTGGTTAATGAGCATGATATATATGTATCACAATCGTTTACACTAATCTCATATACTTTAATTATACTCGTATGATATGGTGTTGTTACATAACATTCTGAAAAATAAATAAATCAGGAAATAGCATTTAAAAGACTCTTGTTTTAGAAGAAAAAAGCGTCAGGTTAAAAAAAATCAAGCGCTAATAAAAAAAGAAAAAGAAAGGTTTAGGTTGGGTCAGGTTTGTTTTTCATTTATAATGTCAAAAATTAAAGGGGGTCGTGATACAAGAAACGTGTTTCTTCAGCGTTTTAAAACATTGTACGGTGTTACGGAACCCTTCATGTACGAGTCTGACTCGCACTTGCCCGTTTATTTTATATTACTTATATTAATTTGTCAGTAATATAATCGAATGATGTAAATCCATTAAAATATTTAAAACAGTTGACACAGGAAATATAGTCAGAAAAGGCCAACCACAGACGATCATCTTTAGGGCGAGTATCATCAACGGCGACCCGATGATGTCGCTGTCCTTGCGCCTTTCCAGACTATCACGTGAGTTATCTGTTTTAAATTTAAAAATTATGTATTTTTCTCACGTTACTTTCAATAAAATGATATTAAATCAATCGTACGAAAACCGAATTTCGGAGCATTTCAGTCGATTAGACAAGCAATCCAAGTTGGAGTAATTACTCGATACAACATAATTTGAGTCTGTCCCCAACGCTAAAACATAAATGCATTGCATATTTGTTTAAGGTGAAGACATAGGCAAATGACCTTGAAGTGGCGCCCTCATTTGAAATAAATTGTTAACTCGTAAATATGGAGATAATTTCCATATTACTCTTCGTCATGCACTAGATAGCCCTTTAAATTATTTTATAAACCACCGTTGAAAGTATTTACATTAGTCCGTCTAGCTTTAAAACTTGCCTCCGCCAAAAGTGGTCACGGCAAGTTTTAAAGCTAGACGGATCACCAATAATAGTTTTAACGGCAGTTCATAAAATAATTTAAAGGGCTATCTAGTGCATGACGTAGAGAAATATGGAAATTATCACCATATTTACGAGTTAACAATTTATTTCACACTTTAAGGCCATTTGCCTATATCTTCGCCTTAACTGAATTAATAAGTTTAAATGGAATGGAAACGTCATTTCCCGTCGGTGTCCGCGCCAAATCCAGTTGGCGTGCGCCTTAGGGTCAATTCAAACAGACTAGGCGGGAAAATGCTTGCGTACTGCTCGAGTATCCTCGAGCTTTTTGCGCTAATTGTGAATGGCAGCCAGGAACATGTTCCAACATGAACTAACTTTTTATTTATTTATTAATCAAACTTTATTGTTCCAAAGTTAAAATAAACTTTTAACAAATAATGGCGGACTTAATGCTAAGAGCATTTTCTTCCAGTCAACCATAGGGATAAGCGGAGAAAATTGTGCAGCGCAAAAGCTATAAACATTAAAAATACTAAGTACTTCATACACACTATAATATGCATATCAGAATCTCATATGTAATACAAATATATCAGAATAAATACCTACTTACATGCACAATACATACAATAATTAATATATTATAAATATACTAACAGGGAAATAGCTAATGAAAAGAAGAACTGAATGATGATGACTTTATAAAGAAAGGGCGTTTAGAAGGTGGGCGTGGACTTTCCTCTTAAAAGTGAATTTGGTAGAAATTTCCCTAATGTCAACGGATAAAGCATTCCAGAGTCGTGAAGTAGAGTCGTCGTCGTGAGTTAGACATGCAGTTAGTCCGAAAAGGGGGATGAAGATCTGACGTGTCTCATTAATACGAAGTTGTCCTTGAATTTACATTTCAAATATTGAGGGTAATCGGATTCGTAAGATTCGAAAAGAGAGTACACAGTAACCGAAGTTCCCTGCGTTGGTGGATAGGAAGCCAATTTAGCTCTGAACGATAAGAAGACACATGGTCATATTTATTAAGAAGGTCTACATTGAGGTCAGGATAACACACATCAGCATAGTGAAAGATTGGAAATATTAAAGCCTGTACAAGTAAGACCTTTGTTTTAAAAGGCAGAAAATTCCTGAGACGGTTCAATTGTTGAAGACTAACAGTGATTGTACGACTAATTGCGGCTATATGAGTGGTCCAGCCAAGTGTGGAATCAATGTTTAATCCTAGGTTCTTGACAGAGTTGCAAAAATGTTTAATATTATATGTCTAGTGTCAATCTGTGCAATCTGTCTCGAATTACGATCATGGCCCGACATTTAGGGGGGGGGGGGGGGGGGGTTTAACTCTAACACCAAACTCATCAGACCAAGTCATGATAGTCAATAAGGCGGAATAAATGGTGGCAACACACGTGTTGATATCGTCTACTGGCGACTGAGCATAAATTTGAAGGTCGTCAGTGTAAAACTGGTAATAGCAGCCAATCGCAAAAGAAAGAAGATTTAAAAAGATAGAAAAAACTTTGCAGTTGAAATAAATAAATAAGATTGTTTATTACCTTCTTTTTTACAAAATGTTACAGTTCCTGTACAAATATCGCCTGAAGGATTTATTTTTGATGAACAATTAGCTAACAGGTGTTGTCCAACATCGTATCTATATGTAGAACCATTTACCATATTTTGACGTTTATTTATTCTCAGTGATAATTCTGAAAAAAATATCAGTTTTTACTGTCTCCATGATGAGTGGTTCTATGAGAACAGTAGAATTGGGGATCTCCTAAAACTTTTCCCTGGCTTAGCCAAGCTATTTCAGTGAAATCCGTCCATATATAACGCTACAGAAAACTACCTCCACTATCCCTTTTGGATTTTTTTTGCTACTCTTGTGTAAAATAAAGTCCTTATTTAGTGTGGCTCTCAAATTTGATTGAATTCGGCAAATGAATAAAACTACAGCAAAGTTCCCCCTATTTCTCCCTATATTATATCTATATTTGTTTGTTTGTTACCTCTTCACGCTTTATCTACTGAACCAATCTTCTTGAAAATTTGCATACACATAGCCAGGAGTACTGAGAAGGAGAAAAGGTACCTTTTATCCCGAAAAAAAGTAATGTCCCTGGGATACGCTAGCGAAGCCGCGGGCAAAAGCTAGTATCTAAATAATTATACAAAAACTAGCTTTCGCCCGCGGCTTCGCTTGCGTACCCCACGGGAGCATTACATTTTTCCGGGATGAAAGGTACCCTATGTCCTTCTCTATACTCCTAACTATGTGTATGCGAATTTTTAAGAAGATTGGTTCAGTAGATAAAGCATGAAGAGGTAACAAACAAACAAACAAATATACAAACTCACTTTCGCATTTATAATATTAGTTAGGAAGTTAGGATTAGGATAACCAAGATTATCCTAGTTTGATACAGTCAAGTAACATCGGTCGTTTCAATAAAATAACCTTACCTTGTGCAACTGAATTTGGCACGAAAATTAAAGGCACAAGAAATAAAACAATGTCCATTTTGATCAATCACATAGTGACCGCACGGTCACTGAGGCCCACTGAGGAACTTAATATAAATTGATTTAAAATATGTTTAATACAATTACCGATGATTTAATTTAAGGACAACCAGTGAGCAACTAAATATAAATTAAGTAAACATACGAGTAGCTGTTTATAACAATTACTGATGACTCCATTTAAGGATAACAAAGTGGTAGTAATGTCACGGTAATATTATATTAAGTACTAGCTTTTGCCCGCGACTTCGCCCGCGTAGATTCGGGGTATGAAAAATAGATGTTGGCCATGAGAATCGGTCAAGCCGTTTCGGAGGCATTATATATAATTCGTATATATATATCATAAATATATCAGAGTAAATGACGACCTCCGTGGCGTAATGGTTAACACGCTAGACCGCTATTCCGGAGGTTCTGGGTTCGATTCCCAGCCAGGGCAACTTGGAAAATGGCCTTTTTCAAATTGTCCTGGGTCTTGGGTGTTTATCTATATATGTATTTATCATAAAATATCGTTAAGTTAGTATCTCATAACACAAGTTTAAAACTTACTTTGGGGCTAGCTTAATCAGTGTGATTTGTCCGTATATATTTATTTATATATATATAATTGTGTGTATGAAGTACTTAGTATTTTTGATGTAAGTATATAGATATTTATAGCTTTTGCGCCGCACAATTTTCTCTGCTTATCCCTGTGGTTGACTGGAAGAAAATGCTCTTAGCATTAAGTCCGCCATTTGTTAAAAGTATATTTTTACTTTGGGCAATAAAGTTTAATATATAAATAAAAAAGTACGCATTTGCTCGTTTTTCCGTATAGCTGAGTTTTATACTCCCCCCTTCAAATACACAAAGAGTTCCCCTATGTCAAAGTTCACCGTTTGCTTGGAACAAGCAGTTTGTTCAGCCGGGTCTTGTCGTGCGCAGTTTTGCTCATCGCGCGAGTGTCGATGTGAGCATATTTTTTTAACCTATATGTCACATAAAATGAATAATTAGACTAAAATAAAGGTTTTATTGTCATGTTCATAATGATGGACAAATATAAATAAAGTAAGCAGTATATACTACCTATATTTTTTTAAAACTGATAAAAAAATATAAGAAATGTTACTTGTTATCAAAAAAAAAATTACATAGATATTGAAAAACTGTCTTTTTAGGTCGATAATATTAAAAGCAACGGAGAAAGTGGGTACAATGATCATGACACTGATAAAGAATAGTCATTATATGAATATGAAGTAAAGTTTTCCTAAATTTGACCTGGAAATTATTTTTATTACTGAGCCCAAAAACCAAAAGACCAAGCTACAAAAAGACATGTTTTGTCTGCACGAAAATTTGATGGACGGAATCAATTTTTCTTTTTTGATGAAGATTAAGTATGTATATTTTGTTTTAAATATTTTTAGTATTTTTTCTCTAAATGGTGCATGTAGTGACTTTTAATAAAACACCTACCTACATCCTACATCTGTTATTAAAATTTGATACTATTCAAACCCTTGCATTTATGAAATAACTACTTTATTATTAAATTAATGCATACGGGAATTAACGCGAAACGTACCTTTTTTTATTTATTTTGCTGACGTTTCGTTCGGGTTTCACCGAACGTGGTCAAGCTTGGTCAAGCTGGGACCACGTTCGGTGAAACCCGAACGAAACGTCAGCAAAATAAATAAAAAAAGGTACGTTTCGCGTTAATTCCCGTATGCATTAATTTAATAATAATGCAACGCGATAGTGTAAAAGTATTTATAACTACTTTATTTTATCAAACAGTGTTATTTTACTATAGAATAAAAAAAATATTTAATTTTTTTTATGTTTTAGATAAAAATTCACTGCCTTAAAAATGTGAGGGAAATGCTCTACACGCGAGTGCTCGTGTAAATAAATTTCTAGGGCGCGAGTACTCGCGGGTTAATGCAGCCTCTTATAACTGTCATTCTCGTCTTCAAGCATATTTCGACCACCATATTTATGCGCCTAATAAATACTTTTCAAGCGACTGTATAAATTGTAAGCTACGGTAAATGTAACTCAGCATGGTGGTTGTTCTATACCACCATGCTGATTACATTTATATATTATATACATTTTATATATAAATGTATAATAGCTTCTAATAAGTGTATCAATTGCATCTATAAAATAATTTTAAAGACCTGTAATCTATATTTCAATACATTAGCATAAGAAATGTATGACTAAATCTATTATAATGACTTAAAAAGTTCGCTTTTTGGAAAAAAACAAACTTCTTAGAAGAGTTTTTATTCACTACCAAAGATGACACGTGAAGATGGTCTTCCAAATGTCCAAGGTCCAAGTCGGGAAGCAGCTGAGGTCCAAGTATCTCGCCAAGCAGCGGCGGCCTGAACCATTGCGAGAACCCGTGTCTCAGTTTTTTGTGAGGCCCTTGTCCTTTGTTAATTTATTGAGATATGTATATGTAAAATAAAACATAAAATTTGCAAATACTGTATTTCAATTAATTTTAAAAATTAATTATCAGAAAGTTACATAATCCTAAACCAATCCGCTCATAATAAACTAGGTATGTTACAAGCCTTTATATTCTGGTGGTAAGGGCATCTACCTATATACAGGGACTAACAAAATATACTGAAACTATTTTAAGGGTCGATTCAGTCCATGATACTGAACAACTTTCCCCAAGGAACATATACCGAAATTTGAAAAATAATTTTTGACCTCCCATACAAGTTGACCGATCAGCTGATCCGAGTTTGTAGGGAAATCAAAAAAATATTTTTCATATTTCGACATATGTTCCTTGGGGAAAATTGTTCCGTGGTTCCGTACCCGAAGGGCAAACGGGACCCTATTACTGAGACTCCGCTGCCTGTCCGTCTGTCCGTCTGTTACAGGGCTCTATCTCTTAAACCGTAATAGCTAGACCCCTGAAATTTTCACCGATTATGTATTACTGTGGCCGCTATAACAACAAATACTAAAATAAAAAAGTTGAAAATTAAAGGAGGTCGTCATACAAAAAACGTGTTTTTTTCAGCGTTTTTAACTCGACCTGTCACAGGGCTCTATCTCTTGAACCGTAATAGCTAGACACCTGAAATTTAACCGATCATGTATTACTATGGCCACTATAACAACAAATACTAAAACTAAGATAAAGGTAATAATAAAAGGGGGTCGTCATACAAGAAACGTGTTTCTTCAGTGTTTTAAAACATTGTACGGTGGTACGGAACCCTTCATTTACGAGTCCGACTCGCACTTGCCAGTTTATTCTATATAGGCACATGACCTTGAAAGCAGTATATATGTGTCTGTCTGTTCTTAACGAATAGACCGATTTCGATGCAATTTTTAATCGAAAGCCTTGTCTGTCAAGATAGTTCTTATTTTATTCATCATCATCATCATCCAAACATATTCCTGGTTGCATCCACAGCTGTGACGCTACACAGCCCGGGGTCCGCTACCTAACCTAGGTGATTTGACGAGGTTACTGGTTTTACACAGAGCGACTGCTGTCTGACCTCCGCAACCCAAACGGTAGACCGGAACCAGTCCTAGGGATAGGTACAAACGCTAGATGGCGTTCGAGACCAACAGCTTTACGTGCCTTCCGAAGTACGGAATCATCTTCATTTTCGGATAATCAGGTAATTCAAGCCTGCAATATCCTAACCAGACTAGAAACAACTTTTCACAAATATGCTTCCTAGTGGGAATTGAACCCATAACCTCCAGATCACAAGGCAAACGCCTTGACCACTGGACAACGGAGGCAGAGTTATTACTTACTGTAATTAAGCTACTACAGTTTATCTTTTTTAAATTTTACATAGGAATTTTAGGGCTTTTCTTCAGACACACAGTATCCGAAACACTAGCATTTTAGGCTTGATATAAAAAAAAATATCACAAAAATACCTCTAAATTTACCTTTAAAAAACTCATTATACAGGCTAACTTTTTATCCACCTGCAAAATTTTTGGAGCAAGTTCAGTCCATGATACTGATTTGTATAGGAGGACGAAAAATGTTTATCGATTTTTAATAACTTTTTTATAGAAATTAGTCCAGTATCATGGACTGAACTTGCTCCAAAAAATTTGCAGGTGGATAAAAGTCAGCCTGCCAGCCTGTCAAAATTTAAAAAAGATAAACTGTAGTAGCTTAATTACAGTAATTATTCAAAAACACCCACAGTATTGTGAATTGTAAACTTATCGCGCCTTAAGAAAGAGCTTAGGCTGAGTTTGATATATTTTTAAATGTTATATCATAATAAAGTCCTATAGGACGGCAAACAAACAAGCGGGTCACCTGATGGTAAGTGATCACCGCTGCCCATGGACAACTACAACACCACCCCTGGTGAGAGCGTAACCAGCCTTTCAGGAAAATATACTATCGTTTTTTTAAGGTCATATCGGAAATTTGTAATTAAAGGTACACATATGTTGTCTTAAAAATAGATTTATTTCTTGAAGAACCTTAGAAAATACTTACAACTACAACAAGATAAGTCTTAACTTTAGATTGTTCAAAAAAAATACTGAATACCACTATTCGTGCCTCAATATTGCTTGCAATAAGCTCGAAAATAATTGAAAAAGAGATTGTGTAGTGTAATCTAAAAAAGAAAGCCCCTTAACTTTTTATAATTATTAAGTATAATGTGCGAGTGAAAATACTTAGTGAGACACTTTAATCGAGTAAAGTCGCATAGTTAAATATCAATAACTAGCTGTGCCCGCGACTTCGTTCGCGTGGTTGTCGGAACGTAATGTTATATAGCCTAAAGCCTTCCTCTATAAATGGACTACCCAACAAAAAAAGAATTTTTAAAATCGGACCATTAGTTCCTGAGATTAGCGCGTTCAAACAAACAAACAAACAAACTCTTCCGCTTTATAATATTAGTATAGATTTATTGACCTAGCGAGCGAAGCGTCAAGTTTCAAGATTAGCAAAAAATGCTTTTGTCCGTCAAATTTGTCGGTTTTTTCTCGCCTACAGGCTTCTCAACCAATTCTCGTGAAATTTTGTAAGCTGGTTCGATAAAATAAATTTGTAAATTTTGATAAACTGAATTGAGGAAAAAAATATTTTTTTCGTTAATTCAGTTTTTAAGAAAATTTTCAAAATTTCATTCTCTAAGACCAAATAACGCCATCTCAGAATTTTCGTGAATACCGTCAGCCTAAGCATCCTTTGTATGGCTGGTGGGTGTATAAATAATACAGGATTTTGGCTTTCAAGCAGAGTACGCTTTTTTGTATGGGTTTTGAGTCCTCTTGTATTTTTCGTTGTGAATAACGATAATATTTATTGGTACCTAATTATTGCGGTTATGTACACCTATTTTGTAAGTGTACCTACCTAAATGGAAGAGGCGTTCAGTTTTAAATTAGACTATCTCTACGGTCTTTATTATAAATGCGGACCACCAACGTTAGTACTGGGTTTAAACTATTTATCCATCTAAACCGAATAGAAAATCATTTTACGGCCTTGGATACGAGTTCTTTTAAGCCTATCTTTAGTTTTCGTTTCTTTATTCCTCACCCTCAACCTAACAAGCTTCAATCAAACGGTGATGTAGGTCTTTTGATTGCTTAAGGGGAGCTTCTGGCGACAAATCTATGCGATTCCATTGGTTTTCATAGCCAATTGTGTGGCGGACGGCGCATAAATATGGCCCACCACAGTCCTTCTTCGTCTAAGCGCGTTCCCGTTCCGGTTGCTGCTTCGAAGCCCGGGGTGCGCCTTCCCGCTTTTTCTTCTCCAAATATAACATGCAATAGTCACCCAAGGATGCCAAAGACCTTGCAAAAATAGCCGGAACAGTTTAAATGATTTGACTATAGTTTTACGCGGCCGCCTGCCTGACGTCAACCCTATTTGGGAATGTATTTGTGCGAAAAGTTTTACAACCGGCCGCCGCCCGCCGTTAACCCTGCTTGGGAATGCAATTGTAGCCCAAGATGTTTGTGCTTAGTCCTTTAGTCCCCATTTACGACATCCACAGGAAGAGATGGCCTGATGGCCCACCACAATCCGCTTAACAAATATCACTACAGCCGTACTATGACCATATGACTGTCCACTTTAACGATTTCACACATTGTTCATGAGCATGAGCATTTCTAACACCAAACTACTTCAATTTCACATTATGAATTTCACTAGAATCAATTTGCAAAATAAATTAAAGCAAACCCCAACTGAACTCCTTGACTTCCCGCCAAAAACCCCCCAAAAAATTATTAATAATATAATTTAAGAAAATGTTATTTTTAGGGTTCCGTATCCGAAGGGTGCAAACGGGACCCTATTACTGAGACTCCGCTGTCTGTTCGTCTGTCACAGGGCTCTATCTCTTGAACCTGATTGAAGTCACCTGAAATTTTCACCGATTATGTGATATTACTGTGGCCGCTATAACATCAAATATAAAAATATATAATAATAAAAAAAAGTTGAAAATAAAAGGGGGTCTTCATACAAAAAACGTGTTTTTTCAGCGTTTTTAACTCGATCTGTCACAGGGCACTATCCCTTGAACCGTAATAGCTAGACACCTGAAATTTTCACCGATTATGTATAACTATGACCACTATAACAGCAAATATTAAAAATAAGGTAAAGTTAATAATAATTAAAGGGAGTCGTCATACAAGAAACGTGTTTCTTTAGCGTTTTAAAACATTGTACGTTGGTATGGAACCCTTCATGTACGAGTCCGACTCGCACTTGCCCGTTTATTTTTCTCTTTCTTCAATTTAATCCTGTTTTTGGTGGATAGTTTAAACCTTGTATTAAAGTTATTCCGCATATCTTAATACTATTAAAAGGTCTAGGCTTTAAACTACGTCAAGCGGACGCCCCGGAAGGGTTCAGTCCGTCTGTCACAAACCCTACGAGCAATATAGATAGCTGAAACCGTCGCGGGTCACGTGTCTTTGGCGTAGTGTTTATGACAGGGAAGGGGACTGAATCCGTCCGGGGCTTGACGTAAATTCACGCATTACAAAATATGCTGAAACTGAACATAAAAAAACTGTAATTTTACATGCAAAAAATTACATAAGCCTGTAAAATTCCCGAACAATCTGGGATATTTACGGAAAAATATCTAATAATTACAAAAATTAGGTAAAAGTTTATATTTTTATGTAAAATTTCATATTTTCCGTAAATATCCCAGACTTTTTGGGAATTTTAGTTTTATGTAATTTTCTTGCATGTAAAATTACATAATGTTTAACAGTGTATGTATAATTTATTTCATTGTTATGAACTTCAAAAAATAATTTTCAGCCTCCCGTACAAGGAAAGCTATTTTTTCTTTTTTAACCGACTTTATAAAAGAAGGAGGGTTATCAATTCGTCAGAATCTAAAGGATTTTATCAAAATTGATTAATTAGTTTGGTTTATAAATGAAAATAACTGAGAAATATATCGTCTAAGTGTACAATAATAATTTTTTAATTAATTAATTAATTTTTTTTAATTCATTTTAGGGGATCGGAAAGGTCTCACCAAAAAGTCTTTACTGTAATTAGAAATAATGTTAATTAAATAAACTGACCATTCGATGAGTATTTTTGTGAAATAATAATGATTTATATTTTTAAATCAAGAAATAAAATGCGTTAATTGCAATATTTTTAATCTGTTCGCCACCTTTAACAAAACACCGATCACAGCGCGTTACGTCATTCGTTTGTAATTGTCATTTTTGACGGCTGGGGTAACCTCAACATGTCAACCATAGATGTCAACATTACTACGTGAATTTGTGCCCTCCACTACTGCCATCCTTTTGCACCACTTGATTGTTTGATGTTTACTCACACACAGATGACGTCACGCGGCCAAGTTGACAGATGGGAGCGTTTACGCGGCATTTTTATGCATTCAAATTTTAAATGTAATTTATGTATATTTACAGCCTTATGTAAATAAAATATTATTTTTTATGGTAATAATTAATCATTCTAATTACTTTCAAACACTTCGTCGTTGTTTGTTTTGAAAAAATATCATAATTTATTTGATTTGTGTTCCGTGGGGACAGTTGTCCAGTATCATGGACTGAATCAGTCATAAAGTAGTTTCAGTATATTTTGTTAAACCCTGTATAAACAGAACAATTAATTCACCACACATAAATAATAAAAAAAAATCTAACATATTTAACACAAAAATCACAATATTCATTAAACTTGTATGAATGTACTAGTATACATGGTGATTATGAACCTCATAGCTATATTCTTGGTTGGAAGCATTTGAGATGTGGTGCTGAAGGTTTGAAAGGATTAGTTTGAAGGACAAAGTAGCAAACGTAGAGGTCTTAAGTAGATTAGGTGGAAAGAGGCACATACTCGAGGTAATCGGAAATTGGCGAGGCAATATGTTGGGACACTTGATACGGGACGATAATTTTATGATAAATTACAATTGAAGGCAAAATAGAAGGAAGGAGGGGAAGAGGAAAGCTCAGGCACAGCTATATGAAGCAAGTCAAGGGAAAGGTGACAGCAGTGTCATATCAAGATGTCAAGATGTATAGTAAATAAAATACTGGCTGAATTTTACGGACTGTATTTATAATGAAATATGAAAAATATTACAGAGCACGCCTTAACGCTAAGCACAGCAGAGCAAGAGAGAGAGGGCGATGTTGCCATAACAAAAATATTGTTTTAATAGACAATCCAATGCTGCTCTTTTTATTTTAATATTTACTTTTATGCATATTTATGTTTTAGGTTTCTCAAACACAAGAGGTTGGCGGAAAATAGAGAAGAATGCAAGAAACTCCACCGACAAAAGCGCTGCTCTTAAATTTTATTGATGAGCTATATTCAAGGAAAGTACTCCAATACATATTCTGTCATATATACCTGTATGATAAGAAAAATTGAAGACATAAACCAACAAATGCACACCAAAAATCTCCTATTTGAAAGGCACTGCCCGCTACCGGGCGACTAGTAAGAAAACATTTAGTTTGAAGTAAATAGTAAAATAAAATACTAAAAGTTTTTACCGTATAAGTGGTATTCTAGATGGACCAAAATAAATGTATAATATTCCATAGAAATAAAAAGAAGTAATAATGTGAATAATATTGCAATAAATAATATTGTTATTAATATTTTAGGAGACAATAGATATCGTTAAAATTTTAAAGGGTAAATAAGATGAACTATATTTTAATTATAAGACAACATCGTACTCTTATTAAGCAAATAAAGAACTGATTTGATTTGATTAGTCAATAACTTTAGTAATTTATTAGAAACTAGCTTTTGCCCGCAGCTTCGCTCGCGTTTTCCGCGGGAACATTACATTTTTTCGGGATGAAAGGTACCCTATGTCCTTGTCAGTACTCCTAACTATATGTATGCGAATTTTTCAATAATATTGGTTCAGTAGATAAAGCATGAAGAGGTAACAAACAAACAAACAAATATCCAAACTCACTTTCGCATTCATAATATTATTTAGGATTAGTTATATATTATTAGTTGGGGATATATATATAGTTAGGATTAGGATTCATAATTCTGATTTCAAGATAGTTAGGAGGTGCGAAATCAACCTGTATATAATATACGTCAGTAGTACATTTTCACTTTTGAGAGTTCAAAATTACTGCGAAATTTTAATTAAAAATTCGCGAATTTTGGTATTGACGAATAAAGAAAGAATACACTTATAATAATGTTGTTACTACAATAATAACTATCACAGATGAATAGATTACAGACAAGTGAATTTATGAAATGGGCATATTTGGGCATTTAATTTTATTTGAAGTCTGGCATCCGAGGGGAATTCCCGTTAAGGCCGTACCTAAAGTTTTCGGGGTCCAGTGCTGCCCCCGTTTAAAATAAATCATTTCAAAGAAAACGGAGACATCATAGCCAAAAGTGGCCGTTTTCGCAAATGTGCGTAGTAAAGCTTAACGTTCTCACTTTAAACTGTAAACAGTAGTTCATAAAATACTTTGAAGGGCTTCTTAGCACTTGGTAGTAGCAAAATTTTTAATAATGTCTACGTTTTCTTTGAAATGATTTATTTTAAATGGGGGCAGCACTGGACCCCGGAAAATTCAGGTACGGCCTTAATGCAACCCTTCGATCAACCATACACCTAGATAACACGTTACCGTTAGTAAAGCCTCAAGTACTAGTTAGCATGGTGGAAAAATAAATACCCTTCCTCACCATCCCGTATTCCACCCGCTAAGAAACTTCCACCCGGTGGTGATCTTCCCTGGGTAGTTTGGAAGTCCCTAAATAGGTTCTGGACTGGTGTTGGAAGATGCCACGTGAACCGCGCAAAGTGGGGTTTCTCAAAAAACAATCGATGTGACTGTGGAGCTGATCAAACCATGGCCCACCTACTATCATTCCCCAGTTGCGCAACCCCTTGTACAATAGATGACCTAAATTCGGCTAATGACAGAGTAAGTGTGGCCACACATTGGTCCACAATCATATAACACCACCACCACAACCATCCCGACTCGCTAAGAAGAAGAAGACGCGTTACCTACAAAATCGGAGCTAACATCCACTGTGAAGACAATCTTATTACACTACGAATAAAGTTTTTCTCCTTGACTGAACTAAACGAAATAAGAGCTCACAGCGGGAGTGCGCTCTTATTTTTCGAGCCGTATGTTTTGCGCCGACCCTATATCTAGTTGTATCGTTGGTCGAAGTATTGATCTAACAAAAATACATCGGACGAAATAAATCATAATTTCAATTTGCTTACTTATTGTATTAAATTCATAATAAATTTTATTTAGAATTTATTATATTTTTATTCGCATTAAACTAACATTAGTTTATTGCATCAATACATAATCATAATCAATGCATTACATAACAAAGTTGCTTTACTTAACCCCGGGCAAAAAAAAATGGTGTTTTACGCCAACGGAGCGTGCGTAAAATCTCGTTTTTTGGCCCGGGTTAAACATAACATTACCTACATCGGACAAACACCGCAAACATATTTCTTTTCTTTTATTGTACGTCTAAATCTGTTCTGTCCAATTTCGAAATTATCGCGGAATAAAGAAACACACAAACAAACATATGTGAACCCTGAATATATTACACTGTTTTTAGGATTCCGTATCCAAAGGGTGCCAACGCGGGGACCCTATTACCGAGACTCCGCTGTCTGTCCGTCTGTCCGTCACAGAGTTCTATCTCTTAAACTTTAATAGAAAGACACTTGAAATTTCACAAATTTTTTACAACAAGAAGAGAAATAATAAAGTAAAAAAATAAAGATAAAGTTAAAATTCAAAGGAGGACGTCATACAAGAAACGTGTTTTTTTCAGCATTTTGACTTTGTATGAAGGTACGGAACCCTTCGTGTATGAGTCTGACTCGCACTTGCCCGGTTAATCAAACATTGTACGAAGGTATGGAACCCTGCATGTACAAGTCCGACTCGCACTTGACTGTGTTTTTTTTGTATAGAACTGCTAATGCCAAGAAAAAACACAATGGCAAAGTAGCAAATACGCAGAGGCGATAATCAGATGTCCAATCATGACTGGGAAGCCGATCTTTAGGAACTGCATGAAGGTGAATTTGTAGCCGTACTGCTCGGCCACTCCTGCGCAGACCACGTTTGCACTGGCACCTATGAGGGTTCCGTTTCCTGTAAACAAAAGCGAAATACCAAATTTTGTCTTCTTAAATGTTTAAGCTTGCGGTACATTGAATTGGCAGTGACGTGACGAGCACTAAGATATTAACACGTTTATTTGCAACAAGATATCGCGGATAAACCTACACGAAAATATAAATAAATAACTATTTAAAAAAAAACTACACATACATAAATTAGGTTCATAAATACTACTTATATAGCCTCTGACAGTTTTCGAAGATAATTTGCACGCACTGCTCTCTTAAAAGCAATGCGATGTTGCGCTTTCCCGATACTGACTGGTAAGGCGTTCCAAAGCCGTACTGCTTGAACGACTAATGAATTATTATAGAACTCAGTTCAGAAACGTGGCATATCAAGACGGAGATGACTTGAAGAGCGAATAGTTCTAACGTGGGTTAGGCCAAGGAAGGGAAATTTAGTTTTGAGGTAAGCCGGAGTTTTACATTCAGGTAGGGGAAGATCAAAGAAGAGATGGATGGAGTGCGTTAAGCATGACATGGATGTAGTTGGAGTTGATGAAGGAATGACGGGTAATAGACAGAAATGGAGGGATAAGACATACTGCGCCGACCCCAAATAAAATGGGAAAAGGTAAGGAAGATGATGAGGTAAGCCGGAGTTTTAGGATCGAAGAAATGATTCGTGTTAAGGAGCACTTTAAACTTTTTACTTCATTATTTTATATAAAAGCTTTTTTTTTTAAATAAGTAATTACTACTTGTTTTTCATTGACAGTCTCACAAGTGACAGACAAGATGTAAGAAAGTTTTGTTTGGAACATCACTTATATCAGTAAATAAAATTCTAACTAGTTACCTCCCAAACAGGCTCCAAAGGCTAGAGCCCACACCAGCGGTGTCATGGGTAGGTTCAGATTGGGGTTGGAGCCAAGTGACGTCACAATCCTGATCATCATGGTTGTCAGCGGTATGTTGTCCACGAATGCTGATGTCAAGCCGGAGACCTGAAATACGATGTCATCATCATCACCCGAACGTATTCCCAGTTTCATTCTCAGCGGACGCTTCAGAGCCCAAGATCCACTACCTAACCTAGGTGATTTGACGAGGTTACTGGTTTTTACACAGAGCGACTGCCGTCTGACATCCGCAACCCAAAGGGTAGACCAGAACCTATCCTAGGATAGGTTCAAACAAACGCTGGATGGCGTTCGAAACCCACAGCTTTACGTAGGTGATTCAAGGCAATACAAAAAGTTTAGACAAAGGGTTACTGTATAAACTTACCCATAGCAACAAGATAATAGCGGCAGCCAATCTAGCACTCTCATCCACTTGCAATATCAGTGACTCTGTCAGTCCACCTATGTACTGGATGAGTCCTAGTTTCGATAGAGCCTGCAAATAAGAAATACACTGTCACGTCTTTATCCCTAACGGGGCAGACATAGCCTAGGGTGGCAAGGATCAGGCCAATTTTAGCGTGATGGTAGGCATAAAGGTGGAAAAAGGAAGTCATAATAGTGTTATTATGGGTTGCTAACAGCATCGCCTTTGATATGATTTAGATTCATGCCCATTTCCTCGATCGGCTTTTAGGATCTGCGTGTGATGAGAAGCAGCTGGTACATTCTATGTTTTTTCTTTTCTTCCAGACCAGCATAAAAGAAATAAGAAATATATCCCATAATGAAGAACTTTGAAGATATGGAATAAACTCCTCAAATAAGATGAAGTTGGTAGTTAAAAAAATTTATTTCAGCGATTATTCTGGACTTATCTCCATTAGAGGAGAAAATCTTCTTTTACTGCAAATATATATCTATTGAAGAGCTTCGCTCTTGTCGGTGGAGTATGAATGCGCTTCCATTTGTCTCTCTCATCCATCAGTTGTTTTACTTAGCTGTAGGACACAAGGTTCACCTTCTCCTTTATCTGTTTCATGTAGCTATGCCTCGGTCTTCCTGGTCCGCTTTTCCCTTCTATCTTTTATTATCCTTACACACAAATTAAATTTACCTCCATTAGAACAAAAAGTGCTGCAAAAAACAGAAGCGTAGACCACTCCACCCGATGCAGTATTGGCTCTAGGTCTTCTCTATCTGCCAGGGTTAGCAGTAGAATGGCTCCCAGTAAAGCTGTCCAGCCAAGTGATACACGATCTGTAAGAAAAGAACAGAAGTAATTTGGTACAACGGTCATGGACTTAAATTGACGTTTGCCTTGTGATCAGGAAGTCGTGGGTTCAAATCCCACTCAGAAGCATATTTTGTTAAAAGTTTTTTCCAGTCTGGTTAGGATATTGCAGGCTTGAATCACCTGATTATTCGAAAAGAAAGATGATTCCGTGCTTCGGAAGGCATGTAAAGCTGTGGCTCCCAAACGCCATCTAGCGTTTGTTTGAACCTTTCCTAGGATTGGTTCTGGTCTACCCTTTGGGTTGCGGAGGTCAGACGGCAGTAGTGATAATACAAGGCAGTATTATACGCGACGCGTACATGAACACGTCCCGAGTCAAACTTGCCCTGAGGAAGGCCACCGGTCGAGGTCGAAACATGTCGGCCAGTACCTGACTTTTACGTTACTCGTTTATATAAGGTACGGAACCTTAAAAAAGAAAGACCATTTCTTCGGCAGGTCTGAAATACTTACTGAACTCTGGAATGGAATGAAGAAAGAAGACTGCGACGACAAAACTAATGGCCACAGTTGCTTTCACCAGGAGAACCTTGTCGCGTATCTGATACTGGAAAAAAGGTGAATAAATTAACTTCATCAAGGTGCTTTTTAATGAGAGGTTTTCCTTTTAAAAGTGAGAAAAAAAAACAAGTTGTCTTAGGTTGTTAATAGAGGGCGTTGCACAGAGTACTTATGTCAATGTCACTCATAGTCTTTGCTCATGATGTTATCGTGCAAGGGATCAATCAGGAAGTCAAGGTTCGGATTCCGTTAATCGTGCAAGGGATCAATCAGGAAGTCAAGGTTTGGATTCCGTTAATCGTGCAAGGGGTCAATCAGGAAAGCAAGGTTTATAATGCAGCTGCGTGTGGGCAGGATCTTTGAAATAACGTTAAGAAGAGCCAGAAATAGTTAAAAACTAAAACAATATCACAGAAAAACACGCACGCAAACACGCTACGCTATCAAAACAAAAAGCGACGCAAACAGTGAGTGAATAAGTGAAGTGAATTGAAATATCAATCAATCATTCATTCACTTCACCCGGACAGAGATATTAGAGGTAAATACATTCCGCGATGACGTCTCAAAAGCATAGCCTGTCTTAAAACGTAGAGGCGTAATTTTTTATACGCGTATGACGCCAAGACTTTTCTCTGAGCTGAGCTGAGGCTGGAATACGGACCTAATTGCGGAAAACTGTCCTCGAGGGACGTAAGAAGTAAGTATTGACTTTAGTTGTCTGATCTTCCTCTCCAATCCCAGACCGTTGTCACACACCCTTGGACAAAATGTTCTGACCTTTGCTTAGGCTTGAAACAGCGTTTAGCGGGCGTCCGCTTGACGTAGTTTCAAGCCTTAGGGGCAGGACAATATAAGGTGAAACTTGGACCAACCTTGTCTTTCATTTCCTGAAGAGTGCTCTGAAACGTGGACTTCGGGCATGCTCTTTTATTGTTCTCCTTTAGTCTGGTCTCCAACTGAACGTTCAGCTTTCTGATCTTTCGCTCCAATCTTTCTTTTACGATCTGCACGTCTTTGCTCAAGTGGGGGAGGGAGTCAGCTGCCCGACGCCATATTGAAATTTGGTGGCGGAGTTCTGAAATTTAAAACTATTTAGGTAATTTCTTTCAGTATCATCTTCTTTGACAAAAAGGCTTTTAGATAAATGTTTTTTTAGTGTAAGAAAATATTTAGCTTATAGGTAAGTGTAGAGGTGAGGCAATCTTGGCAGGGTCGCCATTAGAGGTGAGGCGACTTAATGAAACGAGTGTTGAATTAACACTCCTCATTTATCAAATATGTTCATTAATTATATAGGCTTTTACACACACACATTTACGACTATGCTACTACACTACATAAGTACATTTTTAAATTGTGTACATTTGTTATTTGTAACTAGCTAATTATTGACTTGATTATGTATGTTTGCAATAATATAATCTGTTTAGTCTTAGATAATATTTATAAAATAAAAAGGAAACTGAAAGGTTCTCACTCAAAAATGTATTTTTGTAGTTATTTATTTACTATTAAATATCTAACCTTGTATATCCCTCGGTACTTTTAGGCGCAGTTTGCTGGTATCTCTATAAATGAACCTCAGCTGGCAGTACGTCTGCACGCACACCAAAATTATCCCTAGGGACATATGGACTGTGAAGTTTGTAAAGTTTATGCCCTGAAAAACAAATGTTTTATAATGAGGATGATGACTGGGTCAAAAAAGTATTATTCTAATTAGTCCGTTAGTTAGATTATCCAAAAATAATGTACCCATATTTTTCAGTTTATCAAAAAAGTAAAAATTCACAAAGATACAGAGTATCAAAGTTCTAGAGTGGGGGCTTGTGACGTCACCGATGTGTAAAAATCGTACAAAAGCGTAACGTCATGCGAAATTCAAATGCGCTGTATCTTTGTTATTTATTGTTTCTCAGAAAAAAGAAAAAGTACGTGTACAATATTTTTTAATAATCTAACCGATGGGCCAAAAATATTTTTTCAGTCATCATGCGTATTGAACTAAATAAGAAAGCAACTCTATAATGAGATTATTTCTTTTTACAAGCTTTTGTACATCAATTTTTATATGCTTAATGTACATCAGATGCCAATGCAATATTATTATAACAAGAAGCTGATCTGATGATGGCGCCGGAAGGTGGCTATAGGAACCCTGTAATAGAACGACGCATCCCCATTGAGTTTGGGCTTATTCGTGTTATATTTGTTTTGATATGTTTTTAGGCCTCTCAATAAAAGCTTATTTTTATATATTTTAACTTTTTCATCTTCGTCTAAGCGCGTAAGTACTCGGTTGTATCGTCAGCTGTGCTGCTTTGGAGCCCGAGGCGCGCTTTCCCGCTTTTTTTCCTCTAAATATAGGTAATATGCATGTCAATGGTCACCCAAGGATGCCGAAGAAAATGCGAAATCGAGAAGAAATTTTAGGAATAGTTTAAACAATTAACCTACAGTTTTACGACTCTTTGGAATTGCTCTCTCTCTCTCTCATCTCAGCGTGTTCCCAGTTGCATCCACGGCTGTAATGCTGTGAAGCCCGGGGTCCGCTTTCCGGCTTTTCCTTCTCCACTTCGCACGGTCTTGAGCATCCTTCATTGTAAGACCATTGGCACGCATATCATCCCTGACGACGTCAAGCCAGCATTTTTTGGGGCTTTCACATCTGCTGGGCCCCGGCGGAGATGGCATGGCTATACATTTGTTTCCTACGTAACTTGCCGGTTTCCGCAAGACATGACCATACCAGCATAGGCGGCCTTCTTGCAGTTTGTCTGCTATGCCACGGACATGAAGGCTACCGCGGGTGCGGGTGTTTCTCACGCGATCTCTCCGTGATACTCCGCATATCCAGCGCAACATTTGCATCTCCGTGACATGCAGTCCCTGCTTATGTCACTCAAGCAATGGTCACGCTTCACTGCCATATAAAAGGCACACTCTTTAGAATTGCATTTGTGCAAAAGTTTTACAAGCGGCCATCACCCTTGATTACATTAACTTATTATTTTTCAAAATTCGCATAGGTTGATTTATACATGCAAACTTTTCTGGATAAATACTCATATGTAAGTTAAATCAAAATCGGTTTAGTAATTTAACAGTTATTCGAGTACAAACAGACTGATACATGTGCAGGGGGACTTCACTTATACATCGTGTTAATGAAAGAACGCAAAACCTCTCAGATGGTAACCTCAGCCCATGAAACTGAACAACTTTTGTTGTACAACTTTCACGAAACCAAAAAAAAAATATTCTTATTTGCATATAAATTGACTCGATCAGCTGATCAGTTTTTATGAAAATTCAAATTTTTTTTTGGGTTTCGTGAAAGTTGTAGAACAAAAGTTGTTCAATTTCATAGGCTGAGGTACCATCTGAGAGGTTTTGCGTTAGTTCATTAACATGTTGTATTTAGTTCTATTAAAAGAAAACTCTCTTTCTTTGGAAGAAAGAGAGACATGGAAAGCTCTCCACCGACAAGAGTCCAGCTCTTAAGCATAAGAAGAAAAGAAAACTTACAGATTGAATGACAGCCTTATTTGAAGCTATGATGACGTTCGGGGGGTCTCCCACGGGGGTCATTGTGCCCCCTATGTTGCTGTATAGCACCATTGACATCAAAATGGGGACAGGGTCTAGATCCATCACTTCGCATAGTCTGAAATCAACAATAAAAACTGGTCAAGTGCGAGTCGGACTCGTACATGAAGGGTTGCGTACCTCCGTACAATCTTTTGAAATGGTAAAAATAAAACGCTTTCTTGTACAACGACCCCCTTTAATTTTTAACTTTATCTTAGTGTAGTATTTGTTGTTATAGCGGCCAAAGTAATACATAATCGGTGAAAATTTCAAGTGTCTTGCTATTACGGTGCAAATAATTAAATTTTTAACAAAAACAACAACGGACTTCAATTTCTTTTAGGATTTTCTTCCATATCTCCAAAGTTCGACATCATATCTTCACCAAATTAAAATGGGACCAACTTGGTAGTAAAAGCTTTCAAATAAAAAAATAATCATCAAAATCGGATTACAAGTGGCGACGATACATTAAAAAAAACACGGTCGAATTGATAACCTCCTCCTTTTTTGAAGTCAGTTAAAAATAGACCCTGTGACAGTCAGACGGACAGATAGAGAAGTCTTAGTAATAGGGTCCCGTTAGCACCCTTTGGGTACGAAACCCTAAAAGAAACCTGGGGTTTAGTATTTCTTCAATAAATATTTCAATTTGTTAAAAGTTTATATGATTAAAGACACGCATAAAAGATACAAAAAAACTGCAATTTTTCAAATTCATGAATGTCCGTCCAATATATGTCCAATTGAAAATGGTGGATATAACAATTCTTATTACCTTATGGTAACTGGAGTCATAAGGAGTACAGTAGTGACATTGTCCAGAAAAGTTGACAGGAGAGCCGTGATGACGCACAGCAATGTGATGAGAGGCCATAACTTTCCTTTGGTGACCTGGCAACATTAGTTAAAAATTGAAAAATTCGGCCATAAAAAAATTTCTTACCTTCTACCTACTTATAACTATAGCTGAAAACACGCTTGATCAATTCACCTGGCAAAGTAAAATGGGACCAAATTAGTAGTGGCTTCCAAATTCCAAATAAAAAAAACCGGCCAAGTGCGAGTCGGACTCGCGCACCGAGGGTTCCGTACAAACCTGCAAGGTTTAGTATTTGGTATGAATTTCAATTTAATACCTCTACGCGTTTATGAGGAAATGGGTAGTAAGTTTAAAATTATTAAAAAAAAATATATTATGTGATGTAACTAAAAATTTATGGTTTTCGTAATTTTTCCTTTATCTATGCTATAAGACGTTGCTTCATACCAAATTTCAAGATTCTGAGTTCACGGGAAGCACCCTGTAGGTTTTGATTCCCTTGCAAGTGTCGAAAATTTGCGGCATAAACGGCTGTATCTTTTGATTGCGTTGGCTTAGAAGTTTGATTTTTTCACAGCTTCAAGGGACAGTAAACCTGAGTAATTGATATAAATTTCAGCTTCATACCTCCACGCGTTCCTGAGAAAAAGGGTCTTGATAGACGGACGGACGGACGGACAGACGGACAACAAAGTGATCCTATAAGGGTTCCGTTTTTTCCTTTTGAGGTACGGAACCCTAAAAATCATCAAAATCGGTTCACAATTTGCGAAGAAATCGCGTAACATAACCTAACAAAGTGAAATAAAAATATAATATACGGGTCAAATTAATATTTTTTTTAACTCGGTTCGAAATAGCAAAATGTTTTCGAAATAATGCTAAGAAACCTATCACATTAAATCTCCAACCAGATCATTCATATATCGATGACCTTGTATCTACTGATAGCAATAAAGTGTATAATTATTATCCACTTGTCTTATCATCAATCTAGGACTGATATGAAAATTGCTAAAGCCATTGACATGACAATGTTAGATTATTTTACCGTTTAACTATGTTACATTGTAATAATATATACGACAATAATCGACGGCTCGTTTAAGGGGCCCATCTAGTGGGCGGCAAACCACCACCTGCCTCAAAAATAGTCAGTAATCATGATTACGGCAGGTACCGGAATCCCTATTGCAATAGCCCAGTATCAATCCATCCTAGACTCTATAACCCATTTAATCTTTTTATATTGTTGCAATAGATTCCTCTCCTGCCGAAACATGTTCAAGTTCTTATAAATATATTTATTGGTATATCCAAGATAGGGTTTTGGCGGGAGCGCCACATAACATCAACTTCTCCAAAGGGCCTATCCAAGTTGAATCTGTATCCCTTGCAAGCCTCGCATGCCTCCCAGAAGACCGGTCTCCACTTGGCACAGTCCTTGGCATTCTTAGGAAACCATTGACTTTGGGGAATACAGCCGGCAACCGCACCCAGGAGTCCCAAGCAGTACCATTAAAGATGCAACCGGGAACGCGCCATTTTAGGCTTAGTTTGCACCCAGTAAGCGAGCTATTTTCCACACGATAACGAGAAAAATCGCACTGCTGACCCGCCGACTTCCTCTTTTGGCCACTGTAATAGTATTTACATATACACGTAAACGGCCAATGAAAGAACTATGTGTGTATAAATTAACAGGAGTATGTGATTTTTAACTAAATTGTCGTGTGAACATAGAGTTACAAATATATTAGACCAGTCAGATATTTTCAAAGTAAAAGACAAGACTATGTTAAACTATCATTCTAAAAATATTCATTTGACCAAGTACTTCGTTTGCAAAATTTACGATTTTACAAAATGACGCGGCGTGAAGTAAATATAGATAACACTACTCGTATATGACCTGGGTGGTCTACATGACTCTGCATAAATACTGTTGGCGGGTAGAGGGTGGCGCAAGGGCCACCCCCACTGCACCTTAACCTTTACTACTTACATGACTATGCATAAGCCCTGTTGGTGGCTAGGGGGTGGCCCAAGGGCTACCCCCGCGGCACCATAACCTATACTACACGTCATGAAGTCTACAGTGGTGAAAGATTTCTGTATGTTAAGTAAGTTTTAGTAAATTTATCAAGCAATGAATAGTGTGAAACGGTATTTATGCTTTGCATTATTTTACCAATTCACATGATTATAAAAAGATTAGTTTGTGAAATTATATTTTGATGTAATGAAATATTGTGTATCAATTTATTTGTCAATGAGTTTTTTACAGAACGAAGTTTGTAAGGTGATAACTTTATCAAATAAAAATTTATCCAACGTTATTTTCTAAATGAAAATTTGTGATTCGTTTTAAGGGTTCCGTACCCAAAGGGTGGAAACGGGACCCTATTACTGAGACTCTGCTGTCTGTCCGTCTATCTGTCCGTCTGTCCGTCTGTCCGTCTGTCACAGGGCTCTATCTCTTAAACCGTAATAGCTATCCACTTGAATTTTTCACCGATTATGTATTACTGTGGCCGCTATAACAAAAAATACTAAAAATAAAAAAAAGTTAAAAATTAAAGGGGGTCGCCATACAAGAAACGAGTTTCTTCAGCGTTTAAGAATATTGTACGGTGGTACGGAACCCTTCATGTACGAGTCCGACTCGCACTTGCCCGTTTATTTGTCAAATGACAGGACACCAATATGTCATTATTTGTATGTATTTATATACATTTTTAGCAGGTTCTATATTAACAGTAAACCTGACATACAGTTAGGTACCACCTATCTCTTTAATATTCACTTATATCTCTACTCAAAGGTTGACTGGAAGAGATTGCTATGCAATAAGTCTGCCTTTGTATAACTTTTCTGTTTCTTTATTTATTTTTTTAATCCTTTTGTTTAATCATCATTCAAGCGTATTCCCGGTTGCATTGTCAGTGGTTGCGCTTCAGAGCCTGGGGTCTGATACCTTACCTAGGTGAGTTGACGAGGTTACTGGTTTTTTTTTTATCCCTTTGTTTATGGTGCAATTATTAAGAGTATTTGTATTGTATTGATTTGTAGAATACTTTTTATCAGGGGAAAATGTGAGGTTCCCGTGGGATTTTCAAACATTTTACACGCTGGCAACGCCGCTTGTATAAGCTGGTTTAAAATATATAATAAAAAAAGCTTGTTTAAAATTTATATATTGACGCCCTTAATTTAAAATAATAACAAAAACTATGCAAATATAGATTCAGTTCGATTAAATGAAAAAATGTGTTTTTTTTAACAAGCATGGTCTGTTTTGTTTGTAACTCTATGGACACGTAAATACCTATTACGCAGTGGTCCATATAAGAAATCCTTTATTAACATACTTACAGCTTTGTTACGGATATTACGTGGGTTTGTACAATGTATTGTACAGTAAGCAGCACATATGCTGAGATAGATGCACGAAATTGCAATAATTGCAATAAAAATAAAATATTCCGTATTCATCCTATATCGTCTCATCCCACATGTTCCTATTCTCATTCATCCCAAAATATAATTCCTAACTCAACATTTCCTATTGAATATCATAACCCGGACTTATCCCAAACAACTTCTATTTTTAATTTATTTAATAGTTGTCTTCATCCCTTACTCATTGCATTAAAATACTCTTATTTTGTGAAAGTTGGTTAATATATTCAAAATAAGTAGGAGTTAAAAAAAATAAGGAACGATATAGGTTGAGTAGGAAAAAATATTCTATAACGATTTACTTTGCGTAAGTCAAATTTTCATGATATTTGATCTACACTACTTTGTGTACAGCCACTGGTGGATTTACAGTGTGTTGTGTATACTACTTTGCACATATCTGTGCTATTGTGTGTGCTGTGATCAAATATCATAAAAAAATATTAAAAAGACAAAATAGGGTGAATACAGAACAACATTTGAAGTTGAATTGAAAAATAACTTATTTTGTTTTTGACTGTACACTGGACAATACGTGTCTTCAACAAAAGATAAGTAAAAGATTAAAAAGGTAAGGCAACCTTGGAAGTCCAACAGGTTGTGAACTTGACATACTTACTGAGTTTTTGCTTTTTTACTACAGCTAATATGGCTAATATAGGCTCACGTTGTTGGTCGCATGCACAGAATACTCTTGCTTTTCTGTGGTCGCATGCATCCGAAAAGATGGGCTCACATAAGCAGGTCTGTGTCACTCCCCGTTTAGGTATCGAAAATGTACCTACATTATTACTATGCGCGCAGGCGGCCCCTCCGGGATTTGTCCAGAGTAATAAGAATGAAATTGGCTTGCAATCAAGAAATAAATAAATATATAAGGACAAATCACACTGATTAAGCTAACCCCAAAGTAAGTTTTTTTTAAACTTGTGTTATGGGATACTAACTCAACGATAGTATATTTTATGATAAATACATATATACTCGTAGATAAACACCCAAGACCCAGAACAATTTGAAAAAGGCCATTTTCCAACTTTTCCTGTCTGGGGATCGAACCCAGAACCTCCGGATTAGCGGTCTAGCGTGTTAACCATTACGCCACGGAGGTCATCAAAAATTTGCAATGGATGTCTAGGTATCTATACGAGAAGGTGCTGAGTTCTGACGTGAGCTAAATTAAACCATATCGCTAGCCACATTGAGTAGATATTTCTTTGCGTTAGTATTATTTATTCCGTGTTAAAACTAACGTGAGAGACTGTCATATATGTATACGGGTCACTCACGTGAAGAATCAGCGACTGGCCGACATGTTTCGACCTCATCCGGAGGTCGTCATCAGGGCGAATGTGACGCGCGACGCCGCACGACGACGACGTCGCGAACTACACTTGTCGGCCAGTAGCAAATTTTTCCCGTGAGTTACCCATATGTCGGCGAACATTCTGCGATCAGATTGCAGACGTTCTAAAATAATTAAATTTTTAACAAAAAAAAACAACCGACTTTAATTTTTTTAAGAGTTTCTTCCATATCTCCAAAGTCCTTCATCATATCTTCACCAAATTAAAATGGGACCAATTTGGAAGTAAAGGCTTTCAAATAAAAAAGAATCATCAAAATCGATTCACAATTAGCGAAGATATCGCGTAACAAACATACATTTAAAAAAATATATACAGTCGAATTGATAACCTCCTACATTTTGAAGTCGGTTAAAAATGAGAGGTAAGAAGTACCCGTAACCGAAGGGCATGTATGAAGAGGTTGATGATTGTATGAAGATGAGTGTAAATGTAGATTGAAAGAGGTCTGTCAGGATCGTAGCAAGTGGAGGTCCATAGTCTCTGCCTACCCTTGTGGGAAACAGGCGTGATAGTATTTATGTCTTCTTCTTCTTATATTTAATAGCTGGACTCTTGTCGGTGGAGTGCTCTGCATGTCTCTCTTTCTTCCGCCAAGTTCTTAACCTCCTTATATGTATGTATGTATGTTACCCGTATGTATCATATAGTAATGTGATGATAGCAAGGCACTCGAACATACCTTCTTCTGAACAAGTAGCTCCATCTAGCTCCAGCTACAACATTTAAACCAAAAACGTTGTCGTCCTCTTGTATTGGTTTGTCAATGATAAAATCAACTATGTACTAACCACAGAATAAGAACCAGTACTCACGTACAGAAGTCTCGCTCAGCAAAGAAAGTCATAGAAATATCTACTCAATGTGGTTAGCGATATCGTTTAATTTAGCTCACGTCAGAACTCAGCACCTTTTCGTTTCTTCTTATCGAGTCGAAATGGTTACATATAGATAGGATAGATATCCATTGCAAGCCAATTTCGTTCTTATTACTCTGGGCAAACGATTCGTGTAACTGAATTTACCACTCCGAGGGGCCGCTGCGCGCATGGTAATAATAATCTAAATACGAGTATATATAACTCAAAGGTGACTGACTGACTGACTGACATAGTGATCTATCAACGCACAGCCCAAACCACTGGACGGATCGGGCTGAAATTTGGCATGCAGGTAGATGTTATGACGTAGGCATCCGCTAAGAAAGGATTTTGATCAATTCTACCCCCAAGGGGATAAAATAGGGGATGAAAGTTTGTATGAAACTTTGTTATTTTAAACCGATCGGGCTGAGACTTTGCATGCGTAAAGCTACTATGTCGTAGGCATCCCCTAAGAAAGGATTTTGATAAATTCCACCCCTAAGGAGATAAAATAGGTGATGAAAGTTTGTATAAATCTACGCGAGCGAAGCCACGGGCAAAAGCTAGTGTAGGTATGTTTTCGATACCTAAACGGGGAGTGCCATGGGCCTGTAGGTACTTACCTCAAAAGTGAAGACGGCAAGGAAGTCGAACATTCCAGTCTCAGCCATAATAGCCACAAGCAACATCATGCTGAACAGCAGCAGTAAAGTCTCCAGATCCAACCAAGATATGAGTTCTGGTAAAGATGGTCTTTCACCAACTATGGCGAGGACTGCTACCGAGGTTGTGGAGACGGTAACAGCTGCCATCGTGCGGTTGATAACCTGAGAGAAAGAAAGAGAAGAAGAGAATGTGAAATTCCCGGCAGAGTAGAATAGGATAACTCCAAGTCTTCCCGTGAATGTCGTACAAGAAGACTTAGTAAACACAAGCTGAACGAAGCTTATAAACTATGAGACCTCTCCAACCCGTCTGGCCAGTGTGGAGAGTGTAGGCCAAATCCTCTGACCAATTTGACTAATATTTATGGCTCTAGTAGGATAGAGAGGGTCGTGCTCCTGCAGTGGAGTAACTCGGACCGAAAATACCTATTAAAAGTAGTAAGTCCCCTGATTTGTCCTCCAAAACCAAAAAGTTTTATGGTGAAGATATAGGCAAATGACCTTGAAGTGTGAAATAAATTGTTAACTCGTAAATATGGTGATAATTTCCATATTGCTCTTCGTCATGCACTAGATAGCCCTTTAAATTATTTTATGAACTGCCGTTGAAACTATTATTGGTGATCCGTCTAGCTTTAAAACTTGCCGTGGCCACTTTTGGCGGAGGCAAGTTTTAAAGCTAGACGGACTAATGTAATAAATACTTTCAACGGTGGTTCATAAAATAATTTGAAGGGCTATCTAGTGCATGACGAAGAGCAATATGGAAATTATCTCCATATTTACGAGTTAACAATTTATTTCAAATGAGGGCGCCACTTCAAGGCCATTTGCCTATATCTTCACCTTAAGTAATTTCTTTTTTCATTAAATATTGAAGAAACGCTAGGGCTGTGTTCCTATGTTTTCTTTTTACGAGTATAATATAATCTGGCCAAAGTTTGCAACACGTTTAAACACAGTGGAAAATCTTACCAATTTTTAGGTTTATGAAGGTTTGTATCTCTTTTATAAGAAAACATAAGGACATGCCATTATGTCAATCTAATATCAGTCAGCTGGCACTATGTTCACATATAATAGGAATTTAGCTGGCACTATCCGGGGAGGAATCAGAGGAAGCGTTAGTATGGAAATACGGCCTGATCTGAACTGTAAAAAATCTAATTATGATGACAGGTTGTACATTTTTTGAACACATTGTGATTAAAAATAAAATTAGTATTATAAAAAAGGAGAACACTTCTTCGTTAGTATGAGTATGTATCTTGATACATAGAATCCTTCAAAAAATCCAATGTATTCCCATACGTTTTATTACAGTACAACTCGTTGGAAAAAAAGGTATATTCGTTTTTTTTTATCAAGTCAAATGAATAGCAACATGTTTTAAAAACAGTACTTCGGTAGCATAAGTATATCCTAAAGAATATCATATTTTTTTTTTTTTTTTTTTTTTTTTCAATAAAGTGGAACTTAGTTTATATCCAAGAACCTCAGTTGGCACATTTTTCAAATATCTACATTGAGCTAGTCTTACAAATTGGCCAAAGCCAATTTTTAAAAAACAAATTAGGGAATTATTGTTGAAAAAAACAGAGATGAAAATTTACATAAAAATCTTAAGGATTTTTATGTAAATTTTGAAGTATTTGTTATCATTTTTCGTTCAGCAATTTTTAAATTTTTTTTTTTTTATTATTGCTTTTTTTAAGTCAGTTAAAAACATTAAATAATGTAGGGTACCTTTCATCCCGAAAAAAGTCGCTTAGGTGACGAACTACGCAAATCGTAATCATCACTTTCTCTACTTCTTACTTTACTTTTCATGTTATTTATGTCCAATGTTTCTTTTCCACGCTCTTAATTCCACCACGTCTGCACTTTATTCTTGTATTTCTTCTTCTCTTTTTATTACTTTTATTAATCACTCGTTCGACAGGCTCACGTTCCCTTACTTGATGGTGATGACTGAAAATCAGCGTTTGCTCCCTGAGCAAGTGTATAGCTGAGTCACTGCCTTTTTGTGTCACTGCGGTACCTACACCGAATGTTGACGTATATTGTTTATTTTTAGTGTTAATTTATTTATATTATGTATGTGCCTCAGTTACACAAATAAAGTATCTATCTATCTAAATTACTTGGTTTGTTTTGTGATCGAGGAAACTCACAACGTTTTAATTATTACTCATAATGTGTGTCTGTTTATTACACGCGAGTGAAACACGTGTATGATACGGATTGAGATATACCTACGTAGATAGGTAAACAAATAGTATTATATTATCACGGTAATGTCACAATAGATTAAACTAGACAGTAGTTTGACTTCATACTAGCGCCCGAATCGTCGCACGCACACAGCCAACAGGGCTTGGAATACCGTTAAAAATCTGGAAACGTTAATTCTGTTAAACGGCGTTTACGTTATCAGCAAAGATAACGTTATGCTGGGTAACGGTTTTCCTACTATTTACCGATAATCAGATAACGTTACCAATTATATTAACGGTAAAAGGTATTGTTAACACTGTATTTCTTTTCGATATTTGATAGAATAAATTGATGAGAGTTTGTCTAGTAGGCTACTAGAGCTATTTATATAATATTTTACAAGTATTGAAAAAAAGTATCGTTACTTATATCGTTAATTGATTACGTTATAAATTGTAATATCGATACCCCTAATAACGTTACCACTGACATAAATAACGTTATTTAAAGTTACTTTTAGTGTGAATTTGGTATCGTTAACAAGCCCTGCAGCCAACAGCCAAGCGTCATTTATACGGCCGCCAACCAATCTTGACAAGATAATACTACGCAGTTCCAGTGCCATGCAGCGCACCGTATCGCCAATTTTCATACATACATATGACATAATACCACTTGTCGCCACTACCATGTCCGTTTCTCAAAATTTTATTAATACTCCTCGTAAGAATCAGATTTTGTGTAGCTGGAAATTTTCATGCAATTTGCAAATTTTGATATTTTTTTTATATGTTGTTGATATATAGGATAAGTAGGGTAGACGTTTTTGAAATATTGCTTATAACAAAAGTTATTAGCATCTCAATTTCCATATTTTGGGGGTCGATTGTCACTCGCGTCCGTATGCTTTACCCTCGAGACCTCACACGTGACCCCCGGGTGGTGCTAAAGAGTGACACCCTCTCCGGTGGTAGGCTTAGGCCGCGGCTGGTCACCACCCTCAGTGGAAAAATCAGGGTGCCAAGCGTTCGCGCGTTCCATCCTGCATTCCCTGAGTAGCCGTTCGAAGAGTGGGTCTACGCAGTTTTGCATCTGCCAATGTACCAAATTCAGACTCTCAGTGTTGTTGCGCGGGGTGCCTAGTTTCGGAGGGCAGCGGGATCCGGAGCAACGGTTTTTTCGCTGGCCGCCCGCCGATAGTTGGGAGCCCAATTGCAGACTAGCCTTCTGTGAAAGGCTGCTCCACCATCGCGCGCATAATCCTAAGATTGCCCCTGTCGGGCCGGTTGGCAACCGGGCGAGAGGCCTCGACAGGCGGCCTTGGGGGGGTCCGGGCGTCCCCGCGGTCACCGCACTAGTCTTATCCTACCGCGCAACAGCACTGTGACTTCTGGGGGGGGCTGGCTGATGCCTCGCGTAACTGCCACTCTTCGCCTTTTTTTCCTCTTGCCCCAAAAATAAAAACAATAATGAATAAAAGGAACAAAAAGTTGAGGAATCAACAGCTGATACACGGCCTCTCGCTAAAAGTGCACCTCACTAACATTCGAGGTCTGCACTCTAATCTCGTCCCAGTCCACCACCATCTTGAGATTGTAAGGCCGCGTCTGCTCTTGCTTACGGAGACGCAAATTACTACCCCTGCTAATACATCCTACTTGAATTACCCAGGATATGTCCTGGAGCACAATTTCCGCTTTAAGGCAGGGCTTTGTTTCTATGTGCGTGATGACATCTGCTGTAAGCTTCTCCGTAACTAGGAAGATCCCTCTTCTTCTTCAATCTGGCTGCTTGTGGACACCGGCACAGAACAAATTGTCTATGTCGGTGTCTACCGATCGCATAGCGGTGACCAGGAGGCAACGAGGCTTTTTCGTCACCTAAGTGAGGCTGTTGATGTGACTCAGAAAAGGTATCCCACCGCGCAAATCCTTTTTCTGGGGGAACCACGAACAATGGTTGTTCCCATACCAGGTAACTGACCATGCTGGTAGAGAGGCGTATAAGTTTGCCTTGTCTTTGAACCTTTCCTAGCTGGTCGACCAGGCGACTAGGATACCCGACGTTGAGAATCACATAGCTAATTGCTTGGACCTTCTGCTGACGACTGAACCAGACCGATATCACGTGTCTGTTTCAGCCCCTCTTGGGAGTTCTGACCACTGTCTGGTAAAGTCCGTCCTCATATGTCCTTCACCTGACTCCAGCCCTAGAGGCAATAGACGGGTTTGGCGGTACAAGTCAGCAGATTGGGATGAGATGCGACATTTCCTTGCTTCTTACCCTTGGCTGCAAGCCTGCTTTTCTTCTGGCGATCTGTCGAGCTGTGCAAGTGCCGTTGCTGAGGTTCTCGGTCAGGCGGGCGATGGAGTATTATATTCCATTTTCTGATCGACCCTCTGGCATCAAAGCTGAACCCTGCTTCAATGCTGACTGTTTAAAAGCTGAGGCTTTTAAACAGTCAGCATACCAGGCTTGGGCTGACGCTCGTAAGCGCAGAGCTCCGGATACGCGTAAAAAGAAGAAAGCCTTTAACTTTGCGGCCAAGTCCTGCAAAAAAACGCTTAAAAAGGCTCGCTTCGACCACATAGGCAGAGTTGGTGCCAAACTCGCTTCGTACCCATCCGGTAGTAAAGCATTTTGGTCTCTGGCTAAGTGCGTTGAAGCTAACTTTTGCCGCTCCTCACTTCCTCCTTTGCAGAAACCTGACGGTACACTGGCACACACGGCTTTAGAAAAAGCTAATTTACTAGCTTCACTGTTTGCCGAAAACTCACGTCTAGATGCTAGCAATCAAACACCGCCTTGTGGATGTAAAATGCCTGAAGTCCGCATTCATCAAAAGGAGGTTCTCAAGACTCTACGCAACTTAGATGTGAATAAGGCCAGTGGTCCCGACGGTATTCCTGCTATTGTCTTAAGGAATTGCGCACCCGAGTTGTCTCCTGTTCTGACGCGCCTGTTTTGTCTATCTCTTCGGTCCGGAATCGTCCCAAAAATGTGGAAGCTCGCCAATGTTCAACCCGTCCCTAAGAAGGGTAGACGTGCCGACCCTTCAAACTATCGCCCAATTGCAATCACCTCCATTCTGTGTAAGGTAATGGAGCGTGTTATTAACAAGCGCTTACTTGCGTACCTTGAGGACAATAATCTCCTCAGTGACCGGCAATACGGATTTCGCCAGAACCGATCTACTGGGGATCTTCTTGTGTACGCTACACATCTTTGGGGTGAAGCCCTTGAAAAATACGGTGAGGCACTTGCTGTCTCACTTGACATTTCAAAGGCATTTGACAGGGTGTGGCATGACGCTCTTATAGCGAAGCTTTCCGCTTACGGTATCCCTCCCAGCCTTTGTGCTTGGATTTCCGATTTCCTGAGGGAACGGTTTATTCGAGTAACTCTTGACGGCTGCTCGTCTGACCTATTGGCAATTAATGCTGGAGTACCTCAGGGATCTGTTCTTTCCGCAACGCTATTTCTGCTTCACATTAAAGATCTGCTAAAGCCCGGTATTTTTGGGTATGCAGACGATAGCACCGTTGCGGAAAGATATTTTTCTAGTGCAAGGGCAAAAAAACCGGAAATAGACGAACTAAGAGAGGCAATGGTGCTCCATACCAATCTTACTCTGCAAGCTGTCTCCGATTGGGGTGATGCCAACCTTGTGAGATTCAATGCCTCTAAGACACAGGCGTGTCTCTTCTCTGCTAAAAAGAGCCCTTTCAACGTGGCTCCCACTTTCCGGGGTGTGCCTGTTCCTGTCACCCGTCATCTCGAACTTCTCGGTATCGATCTCTCATTAAATCTTAACTTCGGTAGCTATATTGAGTCCAGGGCTAAGACGGCTTCTAAAAAACTGGGCATCCTCTCCAAGGTCCAACGGTATTTTACCCCTGACCAACTGTTGAGCCTTTACACTGCTCAAGTCCGCTCATGTATGGAGTATTGCTCCCACCTATGGGATGGATCTGCCCGCTATCAGCTTGAAGCCCTGGAAGCTATCGACAGACGTGCCAGAAGACTCGTTGGTGATGAGTTGCTTACGGCAGGACGGCTCCACAGCCTCGAACATTGCCGACTGGTAGCAAGTCTGTGTGTCTTCTACAGGTTGCACTTCGGGGAGTGTGCGCAGGAATTACATAATTTAATTCCCCCTGCACCATTCCACCATCGGACAACACGACGTGGATAGGGATTCCACCCATTTGTGGTCGATATTCCTCCTCATCGTACCTCTCGATTCGCCTCCTCCTTCATTGTGCGAACAGCTAAGGTGTGGAATTCCCTCCCTGCGTCGATGTTTCCCCATACATATAATTTAGGGATTTTCAAGGCAAGAGTGAACAGGCATTTTTTGAGTCTGCGTGATACACCTTAGACCTCATCTTAGCTTCCCATCAGGCTAGATAGAGGTCAAACGCACTCAAATTTCTAATAAAAAAAATTAAAAAAATTTTTTTTTGTAAAAATCTACCTCGAGCGTTTTAATTTATTTAATCTTAACAGAATTACTGAAATAACAAACCGTACAGCCCCAGATTAAGGTGTACCTACTGAATGGAATGATACCAAAATAGCCTCATTTCGTAAACGTTTAGGGGGGTGGAAACGTTATGGCCCGAACAATATTTCAGAAGGAAAAAGTAGGCAATCGCCTCTAAGAATTGCAACTCTCTCTATCGCACGACACGGGTCGGAAGCAGAGCGGCGTGAAACAGATAGAATTTTTGCAAAAAGCGGCACTACACAATCCTCTTAATTTACAACAAGTCTTTATGAACTTGCTGCAATAGACGCAGTTTTTTTTTCTATTTTAAAAAGCGCACCCCGGGCCCTTAGCAGCAGCACAGTTGATGATGCAACCAGTAACGTGTGTGTTATGGGTGTGACGCAAATCGTCCCATTCGCAACTCGTCACACATTCGTAACTCGTCCCATTTGCAGCTCGTCCCATTCGCTGCTCGTCCCATTCGCAGCTCGTCCCGTTGCAAACTCGTCCCATTCGCAGGTCGTCCCATTTGTGTTTTACAAACCGTTTTGGGGTTTTAGCACGCAAATGTGGGCTTATTTTTAAATTATTTGATATTCAAGCAGACATATCATATCTACTTGTGTTGACTTCAATGATTATATGCAAGTCAATCAAAAATATCGAAGATCATGCAAATCTAAAAGTCTTTTTTGATAGGTCACTAGATTGCATTTTTAGGATAAAGGATCACTAACTTGTCTTTCTGTCCGTCAGTCATACATAGCCACTTTGCTACGAAGCCCCTGGACCGATTGAGTTAAGATTTGGTACACATAAGTCATTTACGAGTAGTGACCCAAAGATGGACGTATAATAGAAATGAATTAATTTCAAAAAAGTGGGGACACTTATTGGGGGTAATTTAATAAATTAAGGTGAAGATATAGGCAAATGACATTGAAGTGGCGCCCTCATTTGAAATAAATTGTTAACTCGTAAATATTGAGATAATTTCCATATTACTCTTCGTCATGCACTAGATAGCCCTTTAAATTATTTTATAAACCACCGTTGAAAGTATTTACATTAGTCCGTCTAGCTTTAAAACTTGCCTCCGCCAAAAGTGGCCACGGCATGTTTTAAAGCTAGACGGATCACCAATAATAGTTTTAACGGCAGTTCATAAAATAATTTAAAGGGCTATCTAGTGCATGACATAGAGAAATATGGAAATTATCACCATATTTACGAGTTAACAATTTATTTCACACTTCAAGGCCATTTGCCTATATCTTCGCCTTAAATTAAATTGAACAAATGATTAATTTAAAAAAAAAACAGTGGCACTCCCGGGAGTGCCGTCAGAATTGACGACTTGACTTGAACAATTGGTGTTAGTTACGTAATAGTGTCGCGAGTTCAATGGTTTTTACCCATCTCAAAAAAAGTCCAACGCGACAAAATAAGTTTACCACTTCAAAAAATATCTAATAATGACTGTAAAAATCGATTAGGTTAAATATAAAATATGACTTCTTTGTCTCTGTTTTGTCATTAGCTAACATTTAAGTGTACACTAAGTTTTATAGATCATAAAGTGTGTATGTTTGGTACACGCGAATGAAACACATGTGTGGTACAGATTGAGATATACCTACGTAGATAAACAAATATTATTATTACAGTACGAAGGCTATATGGTCGCACAACAATAAAACCATGTGTTAATTTTTTTTTATTACATTATGTAGGTATACAACGAGTTAATGAAATAACGCAAAACCTCTCAGGTTGTAATCAGTCCATGAAACTGAACAACTTTTGTTCTACAGCATTCCCAAAATGCCAAAAATAAAATTCGGATTTTCATACAAATTGGCTCGATCAGCTGATCAGTTTGTATGAAAATTCAACTTTTTTTTTGGGTTCCGTGAAAGTTGTAGAACAAAAGTTGTTCAGTTTCATGGGCTGAGGTTTTGCGTTATTATCATTGTATTGGTATCTTGTAGTAAGAATGCATGTTTATATAATTAGTTTATATATAAATATTTAGTGTAGTTCATATATTATGAAGCTTTCTTTTATTCTTTGTACGCACTTCTACCCTTCTTGTTATAGACCAAGATCCCAGAGCGATCGAAATTACTTATTTTCACAACAATGAAACCTCAGGTTCTCAGTAGCGTCTCGTGTGGTCTGTAATACCTGCGTGCTTGTGAAGTTTGGCTTGTGACACCAGGGCAGGTACCAGGTGAGAAAGGTAACTAAAAATAAGAGTAACTTAACTTAAATTTGTATGGCTAATTTATATATATATATATATATATATATATAACGTCTAACTAAATATACTGAAACTATTTTAAGGGTGAATTCAGTCCGTGACAATAAACAACTTTCCCCAAGGAACATATGTCGAAATGTGTAAATAATTTTTGGCTTTTCATACAAACTCGGATCAGCTGATAGGTCAACTTGTATGGGAGGCCAAAAATTATTTTTCATATTTCGATATATGTTCGTTGGGGAAAGTTGTTCAGTATCATGGACTAAATCCACCCTTAAAATAGTTTCAGTATATTTTGTTAGTCCCTGTATATATATATATATATATATATATAATATACATGCATAATTATATTTATACACAATTTTATTTTTACATAATTATATTTATATATTTATTAATCTAACTATTACAAAGTTATATTTTATAAGTCAGACAAATTGTAGTGATATGTCATTTTTGTCTGCGATAAAAAAAAATGGCGGAAGACAGTTAATTTAAACAACAAAGTGACGTATAAGTGACATACATAAACATTTATATGAGAAAAACGTGTCACTTATCATGTATATACCTACAATGTTGAGGAGAAAGCTTGTAGCTGATAAGGCTTATCAGTTGTCAATGAATGGTATAAAACTGTGTAATGTAACTCTGCTACTTGCGGACCGTATCTATTCTCTATTATAAAACATCTAGCTTTTGCCCGCGGCTTCGCTCGCGTATCCCACGGGAACATTACTTTTTTTCGGGATGAAAGGTACCCTATGTTCTTCTCAGTACTCCTAACTATGTGTATGCGAATTTTCAAGAAGATTGGTTCAGTAGATAAAGCGTGAATAGGTAACAAACAAACAAACATACAAATATACAAACTCACTTTCGCACTTGTAATATTAGTTAAGATTAGAATTAGTACACCAGATTTTTTCATGCAGATCGTAAAAGCCGATCGAGGGAATGGGCGAGAATCTGAATCATCTCAATAGGAGATGCGGCTGGCAACTCATCACTATTTTGATTTCCTTTTTCAGTCTTTACGGCTAGTAAGACAATAAACGTGGCCTTTGGGTTTTACGACCCGGAGCTCTGCCTGCCCCTGTAGGAATAAAGACGTGATAGTGTATCTGCATTGGCTGCCTCTGTGGTCCAGTAGTCAAGGCCTTTGTCTTGTGATCCGGAGGTCGTGGGTTCAAATCCCACTGGGAAGCAGAATTTGTGAAAAGTTGTTTCCAGCCTGGTTAGGATATTGCAGACTTGTATTCATATTTATGTAAGTTTATTTTAAGTATGTAAATATGTATATGGATTTATGGAAGTTATATAATGAATATATGTATAGTGTATATATCTTATGTAATTATACGAATTATATATTTATTATTATTATTTGTATATAACACTCTTTTTTCTTTATTTTAAGTAGTTAATCTTGCACCCCATTTACTACCTTTTCTGCTACGTCCCTAAGGTGAACTGGTAGACAATGCTTAGCATTAAGTTTTACCTTTTGTACCTATTATAATCGTTAGATTATTGTGCAATAAATATTAAATAAATAAATAAAATCACCTGATTATCCGATTCGGAAGGCACGCAAAGCTGTGGGTCCCGAACGCCTTCTAGCGCTTGTTTAAACCTATCTTAGGATTGGTTCTGGTCTACACTTTAGGTTGCGGAGGACAGAGCATTCACTCTGTGTAAAAACCAGAAACCTCGTCAAATCACCTAGGTTAGGTAGCGGACGGGCTCTGAAGCGTTACCGCTGAGGATGCAAACGGGAATACGGTCGGACGATATATCTGTATTGGCAATATATGTAATCGTCATGTCACCTAATTCTATACTGACTCTATGAACGCGTATAGGGCGATGTCCTCGCGACGATACGAAGTGACGTTCAACGCAATCAATGCAAAACGTCAAGGCACAGAATTAATATAAATACTACGTACAGAACGGAAACTCAGAAACAGCTTCCCGCGCACCTCTTCCCCGTTTGGTGCGTTTAATGGCTTACTCTAACTCTTACTAATACTAAAACTCACATATAAACGTGTGCACGAATGTCAAGCTTCATTTGAAGTAGTATTAGGGTTGGGATTTGGGACACCTGTCAGCACGGAACAGCACTTTCCTATGCTGCTATCCTTTTCGAGCTAGAGCACGAGAGAGCGACGGAACACTTCATGTTTTAAAATGAATTACCATACATAGACAGGTAGTCAGCATAGTTTGCTCATGAATGAAAGTGTCCAACTAAAATTAGAATGATCCCACAATGTTCTCTTATAATGTTATTTAGGTACACTGTTAAAAGTTATGTAATTTTACATGCAAAAAATTACATGAACCTGTGAAACCTGTCAAAATCTGGGAAATTTTCGGAAAAATATGTAAAAATGACCAAAACTATGTAAAATTTTATATTTTTATGTAAAATTTCATATTTTTATGTAAAATTTCATATTTTTATGTAAAATTTCATATTTTTATGTAAAATTTCAAATTTTTCCGTAAATTTCCCAGATTTTTCAGGAATTTTACAGGTTTATGTAATTAATTTGCATGTAAAATTACATAATTTTTAACAGTGTAGGGCATTCGATAGTCGTACGGCCGTAACGGCAAAGGAGTTTGAGATAAACCCAGTATGGTGAGAAGGAATCGAAAGAATTTATCAGAAGATCGCAGTTCTTTATCATGAGTATGAATGAACCGTATAGACCGTCTCACTAAAACAATACTCGCCCAAGCTTAGAGTTGCCAGGTCGGACCTAATAGTCGGACAGACCAGCCAGTGGCCGGACATTTGGGTAAAAAGGCCGGACACTCTACATTGTTGAGGATTGTGTCTCAGTATTAATAGGTACGACAAAAAAAGATATATAAAAGCAAGCTTTTTTAATTATTACCATAAATCTTGTCAAATAATAATGAAATAAACAAAATCGAATAACAAATTAGTCTAAGACTCGACTCACCTGCGCTCGGCCACGCTCGGCGCTAGCTGCTTTGCATTCGCAATAAAAAGCCTAATAAAAGCCGGACAAGCCGGACACCGTTTATTTTGGCCGGACATGCAATCAAAAAGCCTATCTATGACCGGCTTTATCTGGATGCCTGGCAACGCTACCTACGCTAGGTTTACTCACCTCAAATATAATAAGTCCATATAGCGCCGCCAGCAGCACGCATGCGTAAATGACTCCAGTGCTGACATCTAGCGGATTAAAAGTATAACTCATCCGCATTGGAATCGACACATTTGTGTTAGTCTTCATCTGGACGGCGTAGAGTGTAGACGTGTTTGAGTCGTGAGCACTGAGGTGGAAGGTAGTAAAACGGGGTTCGCCTTCATTAAAGTCAATGTCTTCTGGGTTTTGGAGTACTAGGGTCCATATTGGTGAGGTCTGAAACCAAAAACTACACATTAGTAGATATATTTTCTACTATTTTTTGTATAGTGAAAACAGTATGGCCGCTGGTTGGTGTGCCAACCTTAATCTATCACAGCTAAGAGAAGGGAGAGAAAGAGCTAAGAAGAATGTTTAAGCGTACCTCTTTACTGACAATATCTTCCTCTTCGACATAACCACCAACTTCAGACTTCAAATGCCACCTTTCCACCCACACTTGCATCTTGTCTGCCGTCTCCTTCTGGGTCGCATTTAGCTTCCTCTCACTCTGTTCTGATAGGAATGGTCCTGATAGCTGCAGGAGAATAGACAGCTGCTTGTCTGTTTTGTTTATGATGTAACCTGAAAAGAAAATACTAAGTACCTAAATCATCATCAGGTATTTTTTTAGTCTCCACTGCAGGAGCACGACCCTCTCTGTACTACTAGACTTGGCCAGAATATCTAGAGGATTTGGCTTACACTCTCTCTCCACGTTTACCAGACGGCTTGGAGAGGTTTCACTGACGATTGTAATATAATATAAGCTTTGTTCAGCTTGTGTTTCCTAAGTCGCCTTCTGCGACATCCACGGGAAGACTTGGAGTGGTCCTATTCTACTCTACCAAAAACCACACGGTAAAATCCGAAACACTAGTATTCGATACAAAGTAGATTGAGTCAAGTATAATTCTTCAACTAAGCGCATTATCGTCATTCTTGAACAAAAATGATCAGCTTACCGCAAAATTTGTATGAAAATATCTAGTCTTTCGAGATTCTAGCATCGACATTGTCTATGCTATCATCGTATTTAACAAGTTCTTTAGTAGGTAGTTAGTTTTACAGCCTATATCATTTATTTAGTTAACCGAGAGGTGCAGTGAGACCAAAGCAGGAGCAAAAATAAAATGTCTATTAAAACAACTTTATTCAGGGCATTTTGCCAGTCCTTTTATTCTTGCAGCCTGTGGGTCAAATATACGCAAAGGGCCTATAATGTCTTGCGGGTCCAGTACAATAACTCTTTCAGAACGCTGATGAAATTGCCTCGTTTCTGTAGTGCGTCCGGGATGTTTGCTACCGCACGTGTAGACAGCTTTGCGGCCATTATAAGAAAAAGAACTGCGTCCTTGATGCGGCGTATAAGGGGCAGTCTCAACAGCTATATGAAACTCATAGCAGATAGGATGGATTTTGACGGTGTATTGATGGGGCATTGGACTCAGATTCATACAAATGGATCCGTCTCCCATGTCTGATCAAACATAATAAATTGTGTAAAGAATGTACACTTATATGGACCTATGTCTGAAATAAAGTTATTATTATTATTATTATTATTAAAACAAAACAATAAAAGCTAATTTTTAAATTTCCTGTATTTAGAAGAAAAATATATTCATCTACTTTCAGAGAGATTGATTGTGCTCAATATTGTGAGATTTAGAAAAAGGAGTAAGGATGGCATTGAAAGTTATTAGAGTGGACCTTTTTCATCATCATCTGCCTCACCTACCATCATCTGGGGTCGGCGCATTGTGTCTCCTCCTTCCAAATCCCTCTATTTCCCGTTATTCTAATATCTAACCCTACTATCCCCATACGCCTTATGCATTCCATCCACCTCTTCTTTGATCTTTTTTTGTACTATCTTTACTAATATTATAAAGACGAAAGATTTGATTGTTTGCTTTTTTTTTATACGAACAAATCACACTGATTAAGCTAGCCCCAAAGTAAGTTTTAAACTTGTGTTATGGGATACTAACTCAACGATACTATATTTTATGATAAATACATAAATAGATAAACGCCCAAGACCCAGGACAATTTGAAAAAGGCAATTTTCCATCTTGCCCTGGCTGGGGATCGAACCCAGAACTTCCGGATTAGCGGTCTAGCGTGTTAACCATTACGCCACGGAGGTCGTCATTGAGTAGATATTGCTTTGAATTTCTTTGCTGAGTTACGTTAGTATTATTTATTCTGTGGTTATACTAATATCTACTACTATCCCCATATGCCTTCCATCCACCTCTTCTTTGGTCTTTTTCTATACTCTCTTTACTAATATTATAAAGAAGAAAGATTTGATTTTTGTTTGTTTGTTTGCATTGACTAGGCTCCGAAAGTACTGAACCGATTTGAAAAATTCTTTGACCGTTGGAAAGCTACACTATCCCCGAGTGACATAGGCTATGTGTGTACCACGGGCGAAGGATACCGTGTTGTTTTGTGTACCGGGGTGGACTGCTAGTATGAAATAAAATAAATCTTTAAAAAGTTAAGTATTATCTCTTCATCTTTACCTGTTTACTTACTTTTCACATCGCTGGTCACTGACGTGTTCCTAGTGATAACTTCCTTTTCGCTGTACATGAGGAATACTACAGTGAAGAACATCCAACAAGCCAGTAGTATGGTCATCTTTGTATAGTGGCGCGCTTGAGCGATCTACAAAATAAATGCAAAAACAAAAAAATTGGTTGTCTGTAAGTAAAGTCGGTTTACGGACGGTAGTTTGACGTGACAACGTCAAACATTCTCTCTCTCGTTCGTGCCGCGCTCTCGCTTGCGGAACGCGACAATGACGTCATCTTTTTCGAGCATGCAGCCCGTAGTATCGAGTTATTAGACGTTGTCACGTCAAAAACTGTAAGATTAAGTACATATCATCTTCCGGTATTCCAGTAGTAGAATGTGTAGATAGAAATAAGACCAGACCTAATCAAATAACATAATAAGACCTAAAAAAAATTAAATGAACATACAAGTTGATTTAGAAATTTACCTACATACACCAAGTCTTCCTGTGGATTACGTAGAAGACGACTTAGGAAACACAAGCTAAACAAAGTTTATAAACATCAATGAGACCTCTCCAACCGTCTGGCCAGCGTGGAGAGTGTAGGCCAAATCCTCTGACTGCTCTGGCTAATATATGACTCTGGCAGTACAGAGAGGGTCGTGCTCCTGCAGTGGAGACTAAAAAGACCTGATCATGACGATCATGATCATGATACATACATACTATCACGCCTGTTTCCCACAGGAGTAGGCAGAGACTATGGACCTCCACTTGCTACGATCCTGATAGACCTCTTTCGCTTCATCTACACTCATCAACCTCTTCATACATGGCTTTCGGTTAAGGGTACCTACTTCTTACCTCTCCTAGAATTTTACTCAGCGTAAATTGCGCTCTTACCTTTGATTGTTTGTGGTGCTCGTCATCACTGCTGCATTTGAGTCTAGAAAAAAAATAACACTTTAGTCGCGACTGCAAATAAATTTTTAAAATGGGTAAAGATTTGATGATGGCTAGACAATTTTATATGCTACACAAATTAAAAAACCTCTGACTTTCAAGTGTTCACCCCCAATAACTTGAACTGCTGACTGCCTCCGTGGTTCAGTGGTCAAGGCGTTCGCCTTGTGATCCGAAGGTCGTGGGTTCAAATCCCACTTGGAAGCATACTTTTTAAAAAGTTTATGCTTTATGCTTCTGAGCCTAGGGTCCGCTACCTAATCATTGGTGATTTGACAATGTTACTGGTTTTTACACATAGCGACTGCCGTCTGACCTCCGCGACCCAAAGGGTAAACCAGGACTGATCTTAGGATAGGTTTAAACAAACGCTAGCGTTCGAGAGGGTGGGAAGTACGGAATTATCTTTCTTTTCGGATAATAGGCAATAATTCCAGCCTGCAATATCCTAACCAGACTGGAAACAACTTTTCACAAAGTATGCTTCTCAGTAGGATTTGACCCCACGACCTACGGATCACATGGCAAACGCCTTGACCACTGGACCATGGAGGCATTCAATTTGGGCAAATAAAGTGTAAATCAATAATACCAACTCACTTGATTTCTTCCTTCTCTTTCCCGTTAGGAGAGAGTTCAACGGTTTGTACTCCATCTTCCACATTGTTGTTTAGGTGAGGAGCAGAGTTCACCAGAGGCAGCCGCTTGGGTTTGCTCGACGAGTTCTTGAGGGTCAGAGGGATTGTTTCTTTGCCTGTAAGAAAAGGTTGATTTAGAAAAACAGAGTGATTTTGAACCTCGTAGCTTTAATCAAGAAAAGTACTCTTTAAGAAATACTTATTCTGTCATATGTATCGTGTTTCATAATAAAAACCAAAGATGAGTAGGCGTGTTGATCGTCACGCCATCTACACCGTGATTTTCCAGGACGCCAGCGTCCATTTATTGGGAACAAAGTTAGGCTTTTGGCCCATAGTTCGGTCGGCATGCGGCTGACGTGTCCTGCCCAGTCCCATTTTAATTAGATCCTTAATTAAGACAAATCTTTTGTTTAAATTTGAAAACACTAAGTATGTTTAGGGTTCCGTACAAAAAATGAAAAAACGGAACCCTTATAGGATCACTCGTGCGTCTGTCTGTCCGTCCGTCTGTCACAGCCGATTTGCTCTGAATCTACTAGACCGAATCAGGTGAAATTTGGTATAATGGTGTAATCCTATGACCCAAACACATATGTGCAAAGTAAATAAATATTTTTTTAAATAAGGGTCATTATCGGGGGACAAATTAGAAAATTGAAAAAAAAAGTTTTGCAAACCTTACTGTGTTATATATCAAATGAAAGGGCTCGTTATGAGGATCTTAAATATATTTTATATATATTTTGTTATTATTTTAAGCTAAATAGTTTTGATTTTATTCATGAAAGAAGACGAAAATTGACCATTCTCCCCTGATCTCCGAAACTACTAAGCCTAAAATTTTGAAAAAAATACAAAATATAGTTCATTCGTCATGCTTGTAGATTACAGGAAAACCTATAAGAATTCAATAAATTGTACGGAACCCTCTCCACGCGAGTTTAACTCGCACTTGGCCGGTTTTTTCATGTTTGAGATAGTTTTAAAAACTCAAAAACTCGGCCAAGTACAAGTACTTATTCTGTGACTCGGCCTACCTAGCCTTAATTCCTTTGGCACATAGCAACAACAACAATCACCGCAAAATATAGTAATGATCGTAACATCAACAGTAATGATGATGACAGAAACATTGCATGGTGTCGACGATAATTGTTTCCGGTCTTTATAAAGTGTCAAGTGCGAGTTGGACTCGTAAATTCAGGGTGGTTCCTTAGAATTATTATTTATTTATTAAATCTTTATTGACCACTACGGTACAAAATTAATTCTCTACCAGTCAGCCTTTAAGAAAAACAGAAATAAATTTAGTGCCAAAATTTTTGACAATCCCACGGGAATCACACATTTTGCCCGGATACCATACCATATGTCTGTACGTTCAGTGAAAACTGAGTTAACTCGAGTAATGTCGGTTTTATTATTCTTACATATTCTGAATCAGAAAAAAAAATGCTATTTTTCTGTCTTATTTTCATAGCCGTAGGGCTTAAAATGTCAAAGATAGGATTCGTGTAAAGTGATGTAAGTATCGGTTTTTTCAAGTTCCCACAACGTTTTTTGTGTTTTTCAATACAATTGCATTTAAAACTAGTTGAACTAAACTATATTTTTAATTTTGTTAGTGTAAATTGATATAAACAGAATCATAACACCTAAAAAGGACGGATGTAAAGGACGGGTACTCAGATTTGTGTATAGTGATATCTCTTTTTTTTTCGACATTTTTAAAATAAAACCAGCATATTTCAAACGCTGTTATAGAAATTGACCTTTTTAATTTTGTGACTTTTCGCTGTATTATTAGAGATCACATTTGTCTATGAAAACAGTAAATGTATATCATTTAGCAATAAAGCAAAGCAGAATGTGTAAAATGTTATAATGTGAGTTATATTAATTGGCACAAAGAAAATGTTGTTTTTTTGTGTCAAACGACATAACTCAATGTTTTTCAATTTTTTATATTAAAAAAGAAGACATAACGTAATATTTGTTTTCGTAGTTTATTGAAATGGGTATTATCTATCAATAATAGAAACCAAAAGTTATAAAACTTCCATAGAAAATGAGTGGGAATTTTTTGAAACTTTAAACTCTATTATCTCAAAACTATGATTTTTGACTTAACCCCGTTTTCACTGAACATACAAATATATTCATTCAGGTAATAAGCTATCTTCATGCCAAATGTGTTCATTCAGGTAATAAGCTATCTTCATGCCAAATTTCATTTCAATCCAATCCACCGTTTTGCCGTAAAACCGAAACATATACATCCTTACAAACTTTCGCATTTATTAAATTAATAGAATACTTTTTAGACATTTTATTACAGTTCTACTCGTTGAAAAGAGTAAATAGAGGTACGTTCGTGATTTTGTTCTATCAAATCAAATACTTAGTATCATGTTTTGAGGCCACTATTTCGGTAGCATATGTATATCCTGAAGAATATCATATATTTTTTATTGTTCAATGTAGTGGATCTTATAGTTTTACGCAAAATAAAACTCTCGTTTAGGTGCCTAATTAACTTAACCGCAGGTGCCTAATGTCAACTCTCCCTGGGAATATACTTATTCTGCGAAAAGTTTAACAACCGCCCAACAATTCCTATTAGAAATATTAGAATACTCGATCGCTATAGCAAAATGCAAGAACTATATAATATATGTCACGCACAAATTGAGCCGAATTAAAACTTCCGCGAAAATTGGTTGCTTGTTGCGTTTCGTCACTGAACCCTAAAAATAAGTTACCTTCATAATATATCAAAATAAGTATTCTTTTATGTTATGTCTAAAAATGAACATGATCTGAGTAAAGTATAACCAAAATTATAATTTTTACCTCATGTTGTTTTTGTGAAACGGAGAGCGAAAACGGCCACTTTTGGCAAATATGAAAAGAAAAGCTTCACGTTCTGACTTTAAACTGTAAACAGTAAGTAGTTCATAAAATAATTTAAAGGTTTATCTTGGGCTTGGTAGCGACAACATTTTAAATGATAACTCCCGTTTCCTTTGAAATGTTTTATTTCAAATGGGGGCAGGGCAGCACTGGACCCCGGAAAAGTTCTCTTGAAATTGATTTTCATTTACACTTCCTGGATTTGAGGAGGAGCACTTGAGAAGCTCGGTGGCCCCGTGGGAGTACTCCCACGGGGAGCGCTAGCAATGCGTACGCATTGCTAGCGCTTTCACATGTTAAGCAACCCCGGGCGTGATCAGGACTTGGATGGGTGACCACAAGAGGTACAAAAATTTCTCGAGCTCCTCCGTGCTTCGGAAGGCACGTAAAGCCGTTGGTCCCGGTTGTCATCATTGCACGGCAGTCGTCAAGCTATGTCAGATGCCTTTAGGCAGCTTGAAAAATCTGACACCAGTGTTGGCCACTTACGCACACAAAAAAACAAAAAACAAAAACAAACTTCCTGGATATAGGTACCTACTACTGGTATATATACGCTACGGCTACGCCGGCCGCCCACCCGTTTCGTGCGAATTGGTGTGGAATTGGTAAATATGTCTCAGTGAGGGCCCAGCATAATGATGTTAGCTACGTTTCTGAATTGCTAAATTTCTATCTTCTTAATTATATAATAACTTAAATATTCGTAAAACAACTACTTAGTTACTGAGCAATCCGTTGAAAAGATTTTGAGTATTTACTAAAAACCTTTGTTTCATGAGATAACTCATCGATCTATACATATTAGATGTCTGTAGATGAAATATGGAGCAGATTGTTGCCTTTTAACTGAGCCTTCCAATAACCATTAAATGTTTAATATTTCAGCAGATTGCTGCCTTTTAACTGAGCCATCTAAAAACCATTAAATGTTCAATATTTCAGCAGATTGCTGCCTTTTAACTGAGCCATCTAAAAACCATTAAATGTTTAATATTTCAGCAGATTGCTGCCTTTTAACTGAGCCATCTAAAAACCATTAAATGTTCAATATTTCAGCAGATTGCTGCCTTTTAACTGAGCCATCTAAAAACCATTAAATGTTTAATATTTCAGCAGATTGCTGCCTTTTAACTGAGCTATCTAAAAACCATTAAATGTTTAATATTTCAGCAGATTGCTGCCTTTTAACTGAGCCATCTAAAAACCATTAAATGTTTAATATTTCACCTAAGTCTGCCTCAGTTCCGGAGACAAATACGTACAATTATATTTGTCTAACATAACATTATATTGAAATGTTTTGTAGTTAATTTAATAATAGTGATAAGTTAAATATATGTATGTATATACTTATTCAAATATTCACACATAATAGCAACGTACCTAAGTTTTAAGTTCCCTCTAGTATCATTTAAGTTACTCTTATGTTTCGAAGCTAATAGGCACACATATGTTGGATTATAATTAAGAACATTACTTTTTACAAGCTTATACAATAATCATACATAACTGTAATCTGTTTTGTGTGTTGATAAATAAATAAAATAAAATAAAATAAAATCGCTCTGCAGTATCTATCAATTTAGGGCCTGGAAACGAAAGTGCTTTTCCGCCATTTTTGATTGGGGGCCAATCAAAAACGGCGGAAAAACATCCCTCCCCTCCACCACTTTGGCACTCTACGACCGACAGTTCTGTGTTCTGATATTCACAAGGAATCCAACGATACTAGTCGTAGGTATTCCAGGAAGTGCAAATAAAAAACTTCCATGTTAGTTCGAAGTTCTATTAGTACTTACGACAATGTAACACAATATCACTGATTGTTTAATTTCTAAAAACATATTAAGGTACCTATGGAAAGGAATGCAAGAACATTATTAGACGTAAACAGAAGTATAAAAATACTTAAGGCCGTACCTAAATATTCCGGGGTCCAGTGCTGCCCCCATTTTAAATAAATCATTTCAAAGAAAACGGAGACATCACTTAAAATTTTGCTACTACCAAGTCCTAGATAACCCTTCAAAGTATTTTATGAACTACTGTTTACAGTTTATAATTAGAACGTTAAGCTTTACTACGCACATTTGCTAAATGTGGCCGTTTTTCGCAAATGTGCGTAGTAAAGCTTAACGTTCTCACTTTAAACTGTAAACAGTAGTTCATAAAATACTTTGAAGAGTTATATAGGACTTGGTGGTTGCAAAATTTTAAATAATGTCTCCGTTTTCTTTGAAATGATTTATTTTAAATGGGGGCAGCACTGGACCCCGGAAAATTTAGGTACGGCCTTAAAGACAGTACGTACACAGTATAACTATATACTTCACTGTGTTACGTATGTCTGTCTAGATTTTAATGCTTTCAAATTCTTAGCGTTATATCCTGTCTTCAAATTACAATTTAATATAATCTAACCCATATTACTTAGCAAATAAAGCTGATAATTGCAGTTCAGTTACCATTTAACGGGATTTTTAACCCTACTCCTCAAAAAATAAAGTCGATTATCGCAGATTTGTTTATATTTGAATGCGATCCAGACTAAACGAGTTCTATCTATTTTTAGCCGGATAAATCTGGTTTTAGGCGGTTTGCCAACGGCCACGTGAAGAATTACAGATGCGGAATTAAAATGTGCAAAATAGATTTTTTTCCATTTCTTAAATCCATTTCTTAAAATATCTTCTTATACCGCCTTATTTTGCCTAAGCGCTTAATAATCGCTTTAAAAAAATACAAAAAAATCAACCCACTTTGACGAGTTTCTAACTTCATCATATCTACACCAAATTATGGTGGGGTGGGGTGGGGCCATCTTAGTAAAATATTTCAAATAAAAAAATTATCTTAAAAATCGGTTCACAATTATTGGCGAAGTTATCGCGTAACAGACTTAATAAAAACACATTCGAATTGATAACCTCATCGATTTTGAAGTCGGATAAAATTCACTCCACGTTTTTTCAAACTTGTCAGTCCCAGTGAACATGCTCTTATATGACTTTAAAAAAAAAGAAGTTTATCAATTTGTTAGAATCTTTTTTGACCGAACGAGCGAAGCGTCTCAGTTTCGAGAATGGCCAAAAAATGCTTTTATCCGTCCGTCTGTCTGTCTGTCGGTTTGTTCTCGCCTACAGGTCGCATTCATCAAACAGATTCTCGTGTTTTATAAGCAGGTTCAATATACAGGACTAACAAAATATACTGAAACTATTTTAAGGGTGGATTCAGTCCATGATACTGAACAACTTTCCCTAAGGAACATATATCGAAATATAAAAAATAATTTTTAGCCTCCCATATAAGTTGACCGATCAGCTGATCTGAGTTTGTATGGAAAGAGAAAAAATATTTTTCATATTTCGATATATGTTCCTTGGGGAAAGTTGTTCAATATCATGGACTGAATTCACCATTAAAATAGTTTCAGTATATTTTGTTAGACGTTATATATAATAGTTATATTATAATTTTTTTTTATTAAATCAGTATTTGGAAAATTTTCAAAATGGCGGAGTTTTAGGGGTTTAAAACTTTAAGAATATCATATTTCAGCCAAATATGTCATAACACTTTTTTGTTAGGTACCCTTATTAAGACGCAACTTTTTTATCCGAACAACTTTTTTATCCGAAAAACCAACGGGTTAGGGGTGAGTCGTGAGGTTTACACTTTACAGCTCACAGAGCCCCTAGATCTATGTATGTTCCCCGATTATAATCAAACAGTCCAGACTCCAGGCGTCTTCAAGTAATTACTTGAAGACGCCTGTAGTCTGGACTGTTTGAAAGGGTATACTTTCAAAATTTTATTAAAATCGGTTGACTGGTATGTTTTCTAAAATTAACTAGAAAAATATGTCGTCTAAGTATACAATTGTTTGAATATTTTAGCTTTTCATGGATATTTAGGTTTTTGCTTTAAAAATTTCAATAATGATTTTGTTTTCATGATCAAATATTATGGACTCTTCACATGGACTCTTAGAGATTTTAGGGTTCATCTTAAAATCATCAAAATTATTAACTGACTGCGCTACGTCACGTGTGTATTCAGGGTGACTTTTTAAACACTGTCCAAATTTTCAAAGTTCAGTCCATGGTACTGAACTACTTTCTACAAAAAAAGATAACATTTTGGTCCTCCTATACAAAATCCGTCTGTCTGAGCGCTCATTTGTATAAGGGGACGAAAATTTTTTATCGATTTTTTAAAAGCTTTTTTTAAAGAAAGTAGTTCAGTATCATAGACTAAATTTGCTCCGAAAATTTGGACAGTGTTTAAAAAGTCAGCCTGAAATTCTTTGGCACGCTCTGCAGCCAAACGGCTTGTTGGATTTAAGCTTGTGAAGTGTTAGATTCGTCTTAATTGTGAGGGTGACACTAGGTATATCAAAAATGTAAATAGACAAAATGGCGAATTTTAAACGCTGAATTATGTTTCCTATTTCTTAATTCAAAGCCTATCGAGTGGGATATCTTAATAAAGGATTTTATTTCAGGAATCTATACTAATATTAGAAAGAGGAAAGATTTGATTGTTTATTTGTTTGCATAGACTCCGAAACTACTGGACCGATTTAAAAAATTCTTTCACTATTGAAAAGCTACACTATCCGCGAGTGGCATAGGCTATGTGTGTACCACGGGCGAAGCCGGGGTAGACTGTTAGTACATAATAAATGTACTATTACAACTTATATGTTTATATGTAATTTGGGGATCTCTTCCAGACAACTTGCAATAGTTACTTGTTTACGTGAAGGACAGAGACTCTTTGGCAGCTTTTGTGACTAACCTTGTTAACCATGAACGAAGTCAAACATAACGCGTATTTTTGTTGAATTGACCATCAAAGTCATCAGTTGTTTTTGTTTACTAACAGTCGGCCTTGAGGAAGGACCGGGCTATAAAAATATATATACTATAATACCATACACGTCTTTATGGCTAGGTAGGCCTATTTTTTGAGTTTTTAAAAACCATCTTAGACATATAACATAACAGTGCTTTAAAATCTATAAAAAAAGGACTTATATACAGGATGTAACAAAATATACTGAAACTATTTTAAAGGTACAATCAGTTCACGATACTGAACAACTTTCCTCATGGAACATATATCAAAATATGAAAAATAATTTTTGGCCTCCCTTATACAAAGTGGAAGGGACATACCCGTAATAAATCGAACCACCAGCTGTACTAGATGACTAAAGTACGAGTATAATGAAATTAAAATAACAGTTGAGAAACCAAAACAAAATTCGACATTCCCATACAAATTTCCCGGGAGGCCGCACACTTTTGTATGGAAATGCCGAAAATTATTTTTGTTTTTTGGCTGTTATTTCAATTTTATTATACTATAATGGTCTAGTATAGACTGTGGTTTGATTTATTACGGGTATGTCCCTTCCACGTTGTATATCAAAATATGAAAAATAATTTTTGGCCTCCCTTATATGTATACAAATTGACCGATCAGCTGATCCGAGTTTGTATGGGAGGCCAAAAAATATTTTTTATACTTTGATATATGTTCCTTGGGGTAGGTTGCTCAGTATATTAGACTGAATTCACCCTTAAAATCAGTAGCGGCGTCAGGGTAAGGCGCGGTTGGGCGACCGCCCCAGGGCGCCAGATATTAAGGGGCGCCATACTTTTTTACTGCCACTCATTAATGAAGAAATAAGTAAGAACTTGGGAATTCCCTAAGTTTTGAAATCAAATCATGTATGAATGGTATTTAAGCCTAGGGGAGGAAATCTCGCTCTGGGCGTTGGTATGGTTAAAACCGGTACTGCTTAAAGTAGTTTTAGTATATTTTGTTAGACGGTATAAGTAGAATATACTGTGGTATAAGTATGTTGCTATATTTACAACAACCTCTAACTTACATCACTCACGAGACAGGAATGTATAGTGGTGGAAAATTATATGTATTCTAATCTTTCGTCACTACTAGTAGTACTACTACCCGGCAAACTAGCTTTTGCCCGCGGCTTCGCCCGCGTAGACTACACAAATTACATTGTATATTTTTAAACTGGGGTTGCACTTTATAAAAATCAAATGAATGGATTTTTTTTTACTAACCACTAATTCAATAATTTCATGTGTCTCCCTTCAAAAATAACGAAGGTTCATACAAAGTTGCAATCCCCTAATTCACCCTTTTGGGGATGTAATTTTCAAAATCTAATAAATGCATAATTATTTTCTACTAACTACTAAAATACATTAAAAATTTCATGTGTCTCACTTTAAAAATTACGAATTTTCATACAAACTGCCAACCCCTATTTCACCCCCTTAGGGATGGAATTTCCAAAAATCCTTTCTTAGCGGACGTCTCCTAGTCACAATTTACCTTCCTGCCAAATTTCATCTTTATTGGCTAAGTAGTTTTCGAGATTTCGTGATAAGTGAGTGATTTTCGGTTTTATATATGTCGCAGTTGAATGGTATAATCCGCTAATTCACTAAACCTCTAGCTGTTTGGCATTACACCTCGGTTTTGTAAAACAGCGAACCCTAATACGCGGAATGGACTTGTATTCATCCATGCGGCTAGAGAAGTTGTTGAACATTCTATCTAAAGAAATTATATACAATTTAGAATGCCTAAGAAGTGGCAATGGCGAGCGAGCGTAGCGAGCGTGCCGCGACAGCGGCCAGCGAGTGCTAGAAAAGTTCCATCCATATTACTAGGTTAGGGCAAACCTATAGCAATAAAAATCGTGAATAGTTTTCTGGGAAATGAAATTCGATGTCAAAAAAATCTTATCATGCATGTGTCTCAGTTGGATTGTTTAACGGTTTCGTCAAACAGCGGATTACCGCTACTGTTTCACAAAACCGCTAGCCGTTTGGAAACATGGTTAGCGGTTTCAATGAACGTAACACCTTGCGCAATCTTAGACAATCCAGCTGAACGATATTCGGCTGTTTAACAAAACCGAGCTGTTAATGCCAAACAACTACAAGTTTCGTGAATTAGCGGTTTATACCATCCAACTGCGACATATACATATATAGATTTAACATCGAATACTTTCTTAATTTACTTTTTACATCACTGTCGTTGATGATCATATGATGCCATGTGATTTCTGGCAGAGTAGAATAGGATCACTCCAAGTCTTTCCGTGGATGTTGTAGAAGGTGACTTAGGAAACACAAGCTAAACAAAGCTTATAAACGTCAATGACCTCTCCAATCCGTCTGGCCAGCGTGGAGAATGTAGGCCAAATCCTTTGACTGCTCTGGGCAAGTATAGCTCTGGTAGTACGCTCCTGACTTAAAGACCTGATGATTAACTTTTTTAATAGTTGGCTAATTAAACAGGAATAGATCTTGAAATATTGGAACTAATCCAATTACGTATAAACATACAGACACTTTGCATGCCAATTAATTCCCTCGTGCGTGGTCATGAATATTATAAATCACCTATTTATTAAACGAGCAATTCTTGTACCTATGTCAGTATATAAATGTACTGCCTCCATGGTCCAGTGGTCAAGGCGTTTGCCTCGTGATCCGGAGGTCGTGGGGTCAAATCCCACTGGGAAGCATACTTTATGTAGGATGAAAAATTGAACTAGCTAGGGTAAATTTTCAGGCCTTTCTTTTGGTGTTTTCATCGAGCGAAACTCGATCGTATATAATAATCAGGTGACTTAGGAAATAATAGGGAAATAAAAAAAAATTGTACATATACAATGTACAAGCTCTTATTGTAAGGCCTACTTATCAAGACAAAATGTAATAAGCCCAAACTCGATGGGGTTGCGTCGTTTTATTACAGGGTCCCTATACAAAGTGGAAGGGACATACCTGTAATAAATCGAACCATGGGCTATACTAGATCACTAAATTATAATGAAATTAAAATAACTGTCAATAAACCAAAAAAAATTTGACACCCTCATACAAATCGTTCGGGCGGCCGCACACTCTTGTATGGAAATGCCGAAATTTATTTTGGTTTTTTGGCTGTTATTTTAATTTCATTATACTTACTATAATGATCAGATATGTCCCTTTCACGTTGTATTTTCCTTCCGGCTCCATCGTCAGATTAGCTTCTTTTAATAATAATATTGCATTGTCATCTGATGTACATAAGCACATAAAATTACCTCATAATTAATTCACCTCATTTAGAAACTAGGCTTGCTGTGGCGCCCTCATTTAAAATAAATTGTTAACTCGTAAATGTTGTGAAAATTTTCATATTTCTCAATGTTAGGCACTAGATTAGATAGCCCTTTAAATTATTTTATGAACTACCGTTGAAAGTATTTACATTAGTCGGCCTAGCTTTTAAACTATCACCAATAATAGAGAAATATATGCAGGGTGACTTTTTAAACAACAGCCAAATTTTTGGAGCAAGTTCATTCCATAATACCACAGAATAAATACTAATACTAACGTACAGAAGTCTCGCTCAGCAAAGAAATTCAAAGAAATATCTACTTAATGTGGCTAGCGATATGGTTTAATTTAGCTCACGACAGAACTCAGCACCTTCTCGCTTAGATACCTAGACATCCATTGCAAGCCAATTTCATTCTTATTACTCTGGACATACGATTTGTAGAACTGAATTTACCACCCGAAGGGGCCGGCTGCGCGCATAGTAATATGTAGGTACATTTTCGATGTCTAAACGGGGAGTGACACAGGCCTGATAATGCTGAACTGCTTTTTATAAAAAAACGTTATTGAAAATCGATAAAAAAATTTCGTCCTCCCACACAAAATCCGTTTGGCTGAGTGCCGATTTGTATGGGAAGGCGAATTTTTATTTTAGTTTTTCGTAAATTGTTTTTATGGAAATTAGTTCAGTATCATGGACTAAACCTGCTCTCTATTTTGCAATCAAACAAGAGTCGCTTGGATCTTGTGACCCAACATTTTTGTGGTCTATGAGTAATTTAAGGCCCTTCCACACGACGTTTTTTTTACGCTCGTTTGTATCGATACAAACGCAAATTGAACGCTCAGCAAACGCAAGGAAGCCGGCACGTTTTAAAACCTTTACACACGATCCTTGTGTTTGTATCGATACCAACACCGCGGTTTTCATACGCAACCAAGACGCGCTGTAAGCGCGCATTTGTATCGCGTTTTTATAGCGCGCGCTATATCGATCAGCGGGTGAATCCGAATGAATGGTAATGAAGGTGTAAAAATGGTAATGATTGCACGTCCTATGGTAATGATAACAGTCAAATGGTAATGATGTAATATAGGCTTATTAATATTAGTACCATTACCTGTTATCATTACCATAGGAAGTGCAATCATTACCATTTTTACATCGTCATAACCATTCACGACGAAAATCTCGGTTTCACCCCGGCACCATCTACATATAGCTTTTATACAAGTGACGAAATAACTTTGATTGTATGGAATTGTAAGTATTAGAAGTAGGTGACGAATCCACTATAGTGACGAGTGACGAATCCACAAATGCGTTTGTATCGATACAAACAAACGCGCGTTTACATTGCGTTTACATTGCGTTTTATTTGCGACAAAAAACGTGTACCTAACGGCCTGGCCACGGGACATTCGCCGTTCGCACCGGCGACTGGCGCGCGTGGATTGTTTTCTATTCTGTTGTTTTAGTCGCCAGTCGTCTCGTCGTTCGCGCCGCGCGTATTTTCGCCACGACGAATGTCCCGTGGCCAGGCCGTTACATCTGCCAAAACGCGATGAAAACGCGCAGTGGATGCGCGTATCAGAAACAAGCGTTGTACGAGCGCAAAAAATACGTCGTGTGGAAGGGCCGCATCTCAATGAAAAAAGCTGCCAAGTGCGAGTCGGACTCGCACATGAAGGGTTCCGTAGCAGCAAGTAATCTATACTAATATTATAAAGCGGAAGAGTTTGTTTGTTTGTTTGTTTGTTTGTTTGTTTAAACGCGCTAATCTCAGGAACTAATGGTCCGATTTGAAAAATTCTTTTTTTGTTGGGTAGTCCATTTATAGAGGAAGGCTTTAGGCTATATAACATTCCGACAACCACGCGAACGAAGTCGCGGGCACAGCTAGTATAATATAAAAGTTCTTGTAGTTCGTTGTAACTTTGATCGATGTTTTAATAATAGTGTATTTTAGTTTAGTTTAGTGGAGATCGAACCCAGAACCTCTGAGTAACGGACTAGCGTGTTAAACAATACGCCGATTTATGGTGTCGTCGATAAACCTATTAAATTAAATTTAAAGTCGAATATGTAAGGCCGAAGATGCGGTATCTGGAAGGGTTTCTGTCAAACCCAAGCACTGCGGTACGGAATTCAAATAGGGAACCACCGTACTACATTCCCTAAAAAGGAGTGAAAAATGGAAAATGGAGATGTAATAAAAATGATACTTACTGCGTTCGCATTCATATAGTTGCCTCAATGATTCAAAGGCCGGATCCCCCTTGACTTCTTCCGGTAGACTTAGCCACAGTTGACCTGTCGTCAACTCGCTACAGGAAACCAACGAGTAGTCACTTCTAGTCAGCCCAGGTGACTCCTTCTTCGAACCCCCACTTAGTTTCTTCACACTGTTGATCAGTTTATTCATTTTCACTTAGACTATCGAATGTTTTTACACATTTAGAGGAATTTTCATAACAATTACTTGTTTCTTTACGTAAGATTGCATTATGGTTTTACTTGTGAAACATATGTAGACTTCATTTAACTTGGGATTTCATATAAAATGTAATTCTTTCACTGTATTCTTAATTTTCTGTTTATTTACAATATTTAGGTTGCTTTTTATTAATGTGACTTGAAATTTCATATCACGCGGAATTTTCACTGACACTGCTATTTTGAGGTCAAAGGTTCGAGTTTTTATTTATATATTTTGGTGTCTATGGGAAAAAGAAAATGAAGAGAAAAATGAGTTTGTGTTGACTTTTTTACTTTGAAAGTGTGAAATTTGAAATTTAATTTAATGTTATTTATTTATATTATTTAAGATTATTGCACAAAATCTTATATTTAATTCATGACAATAGGTCAAACTTAACGCTAAAGCATTATCTACCAGTTTGCCTTTTTTGCTTGTATATTAACAAAAGAAGTTGGTATAAGGGGTGCAAATGTAGCAGTTATTTACTAAAACAACATTCCTACATAATATTACACAATAAATATACCTATAATTTAAATGTTATTCATTTGTTCATAATTTCATCTACCTAAGTATTTTCTAACTCCGCAAATCGATGTTATTGACTCTGGCTTGTAAACATTGCATAGTTGAAAAGTTCATAAAATAATACTTTAGGCTTTAGGTTAGTACGTGTAACTTACTTTAGTGTACTAAGATACATACGTATTCTAGTTATAATAATATTTATAAGAGTTACAGATAAAGTTAATACCAACCTAAATACCAACTTCTTCCTTTTTTACCGTCACCATATTCAAAATCGCGCAACTCGTATAATCGACGATGAGACTCCCGTCAGCCGTCTCGATCCTCTGGCTCTACGTAGGGATGTTGCATCCTTGTGCATTTTTTATCGCATTTATCATGGGGAATGTTCTGAAGAATTGTTCGACCTAATACCTGCTGCAAAATTTCACCACTACACCACCCGCCTGAAATTAAAATACCATCCACACCACCTGGATAGTTGGCAATCAACCACCGTACGTTTTAAAAGGAACTTCCTGCCACGTACGACCGAACTGTGGAATCAACTTCCTGCAGCGGTGTTCCCGAACCGACACGACATTGGAACCTTCAAAAAACGAGTCTATATCTTCCTGAAAGGCCGGTAACGCTCTTGTTACACCCCTGGTGTTGCAGTTGCCCATGGACAGTGGCGATCACTCAATATCTAGAATTAATTTATATTTTATAATAATATAATTTAATAATTACCTTTGAATTTATTAAAATCTATGTAAATTGAATGAATAAAGAATAAAAACTAACTAACAAATAGATACAACACAATAGTGTTGTATTTAGTGGTGTAATAGGTGTAATAACACCTACAAACAATTAAATATTACATATACAAAAAGCATGTATATAGTTGCCACATTAAATGGACCCTTCATAATTAAAATAGCCCTTCTCCCATTACAGCGCCCATCAGGGCCCTTAATTGATCCTAATTATGTAAAACACCTGTATTGTACATTAAGGAAGCAATAAATATTTGAGTATTAAGTATTGACCTGGCAGGGTCGCCATTGATGTAGAAGCGCTGTATTGAAACACTACTTAATTAGGACTCCCTTTCGTAAGTAACTCTTATATAATATAATTTTACTTAAAACTAGAATACCTACGTATCTTACTATTGCATGAATGATAATAGATTCAGTATTTTTTTAAGACCTTAGAATTATATAAATTCTTTAGTCTATGAAACTGTTCTTTATGGACGGAAGATCACATATCTAATCTAGTATGGCATTGAAATTTCGTTTCTGCTACCCACTTTAACTGGTGGTGTCTTACCTACTGTTTACCTGTTCTGGTGTAAAAGTAGGTTAATGCGGTTTACTACACTATACTTATTGGATTGCAATGCAACTAACAGCATGTAAGGTCAAGATAAAATATACTCTATGCAATTACCTTAGTACATTTATTTATTTAAACTTTTTTGCATATAAAAAGTGTACAATTGGTGGACATAACGCCTTATGGCGTTCTCTGCCAGTCAACCATTGGTACAAGTAGAAAAATAATTTGTATGGTGCGACAGAATGTGTAAACAAAATTGAAGAGTATAAATACTTACAAGAATAAATCAAGACTATAGATATTAATATATAAAAATCCGACCTGGGACGCATACTTAGTGAAAAATTGTTTCCAGTCTTGTTAGGATATTGCAGGCTTGAATCACCTGATTATCCGAAAAGAAAGATGATTCTGTTCTTCGGAAGGCACGTGAAGCTGTTGGTCCCGAACGCCATCTAGCATTTGTTTATATCGTAGGATTGGTTCTGGTCTACCCTTTGGCTTGCGAAGGTCAGACGGCAGTCGCTCTGTGTAAAACCAGTAACCTTGTCCTAGGTTAGACCTAGGGTAGGTAGCGGACCCCGGGCTCTGAAGCGTTACCGCTGAGGATGCAACCGGGAATACGCTCGGATGATGATGATGGTAATAGTTAAATTAATTATTTTTATTGGAGCATTATTGTGTGTCAGCTGTCAACAATACATATCCGGACGGTTGGACGATAAGGTGCTGGGATCTCCCGTTAAAAATAAAATAATTATAAAATGTGGCATTTGCGTGACACCACGACCTCGGTCAAGTCACACGCTAACTATCAACAAGTATTCACATTTTATTATTAAGGCCGTACCTGAATTTTCCGGGGTCCAGTGCTGCCCCCATTTAAAATTATCATTTCAAAGAAAACGGCGACATCATTTAAAATTTTCTACTACCAAGCCCTAGATAACCCTTCAAGTATTTTATGAACTACTGTTTACAGTTTAAAGTGAAAACGTTAAGCTTTACTACGCACATTTGCGAAAAACGGCCACTTTTGGCAAATGTGCGTAGTAAAGCTTAACGTTCTTATTACAAACTGTAAACCGTAGTTCATATAATACTTTGAAGGGTTATCTAGGACTTGGTAGTAGCAAAATTTTAAATAATGTCTCCGTTTTCTCTAAAATGATTTTTTTTTAATGGGGGCAGCACTGGACCCCGGAAAATTCAGGTACGGCCTTAAAGTGAATACCAAGCAGAAGTGGCGCCCTTAGTTGAAATAAATGGTTAGCTCGTAAATATTATTCCACTTCCGCCGAAAATGGCCACTTTTAGCGGAAGCGGGTTTTAAAGCTAGACGGATCACCAATAATAGTTTCAACGGCAGTTCATATAAGAATCATTTAAAGGGCTATCTAGTGCCTAACATTTAAAAATATGGAAATTTTCACCATATTTATTACTAGTTAACATTTATTTCAAATGAGGGCGTCACTTCTGCTTGGTATTCACCTTAAGAACAAATAATTACTACGATTTCTACGAGATTAAATTAATTTTTAAGCGACTACAAAAAAGGAAGAGCTTTCTCAATTCGAATGTATATATAACGTCTAACAAAATATACTGAAACTATTTTAATGGTAGATTCAGTCCATAATACTGAACAACTTTCCCCAAGGAACACATATCGAAATATGAAAAGAAAATGTTAGATTTCCATAGAAACTCGGATCAGCAGATCGGCGAACTTGTATGAGAGACCAAAAATTATTTTTCATTTTTCGATATATGTTCCTTGGAAAAAGTTGTTCAGTATCATGGACTGAATTCACCCTTAAAATAGTTTCAGTATATTTTGTTAGGCCCTGTATATATAATCGAATATATAAATCGAATGGAATCATGGGCTATACCAGATAACTATAGTATTAGGATATCAAAACAAAATTTTGATGTTAAAAAAAACGAACAATGCCCATTGTAGGTAAATAGGTCTGTAGGCGAGAACGGCCGGAAATATGAACATCCAAACAGCCGGAATACGAACACACGAAATAATTTTTGCCGAAGCTGAAACAGTCGCTTCGCTTCACTCAGTCGAAAAGTCGAAATATTATATATAATAAATAAATATATAAGGACAAATCACACTGATTAAGCTAGCCCCAAAGTAAGTTTTTTTTTAAACTTGTGTTATGGGATACTAACTCAACGATACTATATTTTATGATAAATACATATAGGTATAGATAAACACCCAAGACCCAGGACAATTTGAAAAAGGCCATTTTCCAACTTGCTCTGGCTGGGGATCGAACCCAGAACCTCCGGATTCGCAGTCTAGCGTGTTAACTATTACGCCACGGAGGTTGTCGAATGTCGAAGTGTACAAAATCTGTTACCATATTATACAAGCTGACGTAGTAGGATGGAACGGAAATGCTGGGTTGAAAAAATTACAAATAAGGAGGGCCTGAAAAGAGTAGAAGAGAAAAGGTAGATCCTAGATAAAACAGAAAATAGAAGAGGAAAGATGTAAGACCATCTGATACAATATCATAAAGACTATTATTTAAGGCGAGATGGGTTCACAGCTCGCAATAGTGTGCGTGTTTTTGAAAAATTACTGTAATAAAATTTAAACACGATTAAGCATTTTTGGCTTGATAGAAAAAAAATACAAACATACCTCTAAATTTGCCAAAATTTACCTTTTATTATATTAAACTTTTTTAAATGAAAATTGTAAAAAAAATGTCAAATCTAAATTAAGTACCAGTTAATTTCTTCAAGCCAAAAATGCTAATCGTGTTTTGGATATTGTGGGTGTCTGTAGAAAAGCCTTAAGATTCCCATGTAAAATTATTGAGAAATAAACTTTAGTAGTTTATTTACAGTGATTTTTCAAAAACACTCACATTATTCTTGGCTCTGAACTGACGGGGCCTTAAGGAAAGATAGAAGGCGAAAGAGGACCAGGAAGACCGAGGCATAGCTACATGAAACAGGTAAAGGAGAAGGTGAACGTCGTCGTGTCGTACAGCGAAGTAAAACAGCTGTTTGACGAGGGAGACAAATGGAAAATAATTCACACTCCACCGACAAGAGCATTAGGTAATTACTGAAATTGTAACGAGAACTTTGACTTATGGAAAATTTAATTATTCACCATGGTGATAAAATAAAAAAATTAATAACAGATAAATCGCCTACATGTTTCGAGTTAAATACATTGCAAATCAAACTATTTTTTTCTTTTTAAATCGTGAAAGCAGAGCATTAATATTTGGAGTTATTCATTAGTAGGTATAACAATCCAAAATTTAAAAAAAAAAAACTTTATTTCGGATTTTGCTAATGTCCTTAGAGTTATTCATACATTAGACTTCTCACATTATTACATTGTCTATCAACCAATTATATCAAATTTATATGTATCTTTACTACTCATTACTTCTTCGTCTAAGCGCTTTCCTGGTTGCATCCTCAACTGTGCTGCTTTGGAGCCCAGGGTGCGCTTTCTCGCTTTTTCTACTCCAAATATAACATGCACTTCAATGGTCACCAAAGATGCCAAAGACCTAGCGAAGTGGAGAAGAAATAGCCGGAACAGTTTAAATGATTTGACTATAGTTTTACAACCGGCCGCCTGCCTGACGTCAACCCTCATTGGGAATGCGATTGTAGAACGAGATGTTTCTGCTTAGTCCTTAGTCGCCTCTTACGACATCCACAGGAAGAGATGGAGTGATCCTATTTCAATCTTACCCGGAACCACTATTTTTACTATTCATTACATTTGGAATTAATCGTCACAATTAATTTTATATATTTACATGTCCCATTTATTTAACTACACGTCTTATCCTCAACGGGGCAGACAGAGCATTTGAGTCTTGCGGTTCTAAGCAGACAGAGCCCTGGGCTACAAGACGCAAATGCCATTGTTAAAGATGAGAAAAGCATGAAGATGAGAAAAGGAATCTTAGGTTAGCAACCCATCACTATTTTAATTTATATTTCCACCTTATCCCCCACCATCACGCTAAAAGTACCCTTTATGAGTCTTGCAGCCCTGGACTCTATAGAACTGCAAGACCCAAGATGCTCTGTCCCATTAGGGAAAATGACTTGGTAGTGTAAATATTTAGCAAGGTGTATTTAGTATTACATCAAGATTTGTATTTTTAAAAGGTAATTGTTTAACAACAAAATTAACAAGTCTCTTTTTAGGTAAAAGTAAATTGGTTTGTCCTTCTGAACTAAGAATATTAGCTGAAGCTGGAACGGACACGCTTTGTTCGCTTGGTAAATTAAGCACTGCCATCATCATCCTTCTGTATTCCAGGTTGCATTCTCAGCGGTAACAATTTAGAACCCAGGGTCTCCTACCTAACCTAGGTAGATTTGACGAGGTTACTGGTTTTACACAGAGCGACTGCCGTCTGACCTCCGCAACCCAAAGGTTAGACCGGAACCAATCCTAGGATAAGTTTAAACAAACGCTAGAAGGCGTTCGGGACCCACAGCTTTACGTGCTTCTGAAGCATGGCATCATCTTTCTTTTCAGTTATCTGATCAGGTGATTCAATTCTGCAATGTCCCAACCAAACTGGAAACAACTTTTCAAAAAGTATGCTTCACAGTGGGATTTGAACCCACGACCTCCGAATCACAAGGCAAACGCCTTACCACGGAGGCAGTCATCACAGTTTGAAAATAACATTTTAAAGTCCATAAAGGTATCTATATAATATATTTTTTTTACAAGAGTACAATGTTTGTGGGTCAAAAATTAAGTTACTAGTAGGTCTCTAAGTATCTATTAAAATAATTAATGTTTTTGATCACGCTAGATGAAGCTTTCCAGGGCGCGACTGGACTAGGATGGGTCAGGGACATTCTCATAAACTACACAGAGAAACGGATTCGAGTAGGTTGGATTGTTGAATATACACCTAGCATCCAAATTGGGCATAAATTAGATACGTACAGTATTTGTGGTAAGTCGGGTAAGTCGACCCACATTCGTTGCGAGGTGTTAGATGGGGTCAAATCAATTCAAATTCACCCCCTATTGCATTGACCAAAAGTTGATAGTTTTACAGATATTCGACATTATAGTTCTTTTTTAGAGAAATCCACTTTGACGAAGTTATTTGGCTGTAAATTTTAGTTCTTAGAATTATAGCCCGGTGAATTTAATGGTTTAACTTAGAATATCTAGGTACCAAAAGGTACCAAAACTACAAATTTCTACAATAAAACGGATGATACAGCTTATATTCAACATTTTAATAAAAAATAAACGGGCAAGTGCGAGTCGGACTCGTACATGAAGGGTTGCGTTCCTCCGTACAATGTTTTAAAACGCTAAAAGAACACGTTTTTTGTATGACGACCCCCTTTAAGGGTCGGCACCATGTAAACTGGGTTTGCGCGGGCAACAAGTTTGTACAGAAAGCGTTTGATTTAAGTCAAATAATGTATACACATAGATAGAGGAAGAGTTGGGACAGTAGACGAAAAAAAGGATATTTTAAAATATTTTGTAGTTTTCCTAAAAACAAGCATTGAATTTACCCAAAAACATGCAAAACGCACTTTGCGCGGGCAATAGTTATGGCTTAAGTAGAAAAGACCACTAAGAAAATTACATACCTAGTTATAGGTGAATAGACTAGCCAGTAGACGAAAATCGTATTTTTTTAATTTTCATTCAGAAAAAGTAAGATAATTGTAAAGAAACCTGAAAGAAATATTTTAGAAAATCTTGCTACAAACTGGCTTGTTTTTCTGCGTAAAGAAATATTCTAACAAGGGATTGCATATATTTTATAAAAATAAAGGCTATTTTGAAACATTATTCTTAATATTTGCTTACAATGCAATCACGCAATAATAAAAAAAATAATTTTAAAAATTGGATGTTTTGCAACGTTTTTGACAGAAATCTCTGAAATGGCGGCCATGATTCTTCCATACAAATTCAGTTGCCCGCCGGGCGTTCAGGAAGGAGGCCGTGTCGAATTTTTCAAAAAATCCATTTTCAAATTACGTAAAATTGCATTACAGTCTAAAATATTTCAATAAAAAACTATGTACAAACTGCCAAATTATGTCATACTTTTGCTACACTATGGTACAGTTTTGACATTTTGTTGACGTTCAAGTAAAGAAGTAATGCTATCGCTGATACGGCATCGCACATTTTTTTTTAAAATTTTATTGAAAATTAAGTCAATGAAAAAAATAATTTGGTTTGATTTATTACCTATATTTTTTAATTGGCGATTAGGGTGAAAATCGGATTGGAACTTTCTCGGGTCGCGGAATCATATTAACTGTTTTTGTAATAAAAGGTGCTGTTTAATTAGGGTTTTACAATTATTTTGAGGGGTAATTCAGTCTGAAATTTTGAACAACTTTTCCCCATGAATGTATATCAAAATACGAATTGACATTATGCGTAATATATCCAACCACAGGCTATACTAGATCTATACTTGGCTTGGCAGGCAGGCTATAGTAGGCTATTTATCTACACTAATATTATAAAGAGAAAAGATTTGGTTGTTTGTTTGTTTGCATTACATGGCTCCGAAACTACTGGACTGATTTAAAAAAAACTTTCACCGTTGGAAAAGTACACTATCCCCGAGTGACATAGGCTTTGTGTGTACCAAGGGCGAAGCCGGGGTGGACTGCTAGTATAGTATAATGATATTAAAACAACAGTCAAAAAACAAAAAAAAACTGCATTTTTATACAAAAGTGTGCAGCCGCCCGGGAAATTTGTATAGGAACCGATTTTTTCGGTGTTTTTACTGTTTTTAGGGTTTCGCTTGTCTGTCTGTCCGTAAGTCACAGCCAATTTGCTACGAAACTATTAGAATGATTTAGTTGAGATTTAGTACCTACACTTATGTAACTTAGTGACCTAAAGATAGACGTATAATGTAAATAAATGAAATTAAAAAAAGGGGGCCACTTAGTGTGGGTAAATTAGACATTAAAAAAAAGTTTTAATAACAAAATCGTGTGACATATCAAATGAAAGAACTTTTTATGACAATTTTAAATATATTTATTTTTTATTATTTCTTAGATCGGTATTTTTAAGTTATTTAAAAAAATGGGCGAAAATTTACCCCCCCTACTAAACTACTGGACCGATTCAGTTGAAATGTGGTGCACATAATGTAAGTTTGTGACCCAAAGACGGAAGTAAAATGTAGGTAAATGAATAAATAAATAAAAAATGGGGCCACTTTATGGAAGATAAATGAGACATTAAAAAAAGGGTTTTGTGAACTATATCGCGTAAAATATCAAATGAAAGAGCATTTTATGATAATATTAAATATATTTTTCTATATTTTTTAAGTTGGTGTTTTTGAAGTTATTTTTGAAAATAAATAATAAAAATACACTTATCTCCGAAACCACTGAATCCAATCTTTTGAAAAATATACAGATAATAGTTCTTTACCTATAGATTACAGGAAAACCTATTAGAAGATAAAAAATAAAAGGGTGCAACAATGCTAATTACTGCTTCATTAATCAACCAATTTTTTAGCTGTTTTCAGGAAAAGATTTCTTTTTAGTGCTCTTTGTTGATTCGTTAAAAATATTGTACAAAATCAAACAGTCAAGTCATTGATTGAGCACGTACAGCTGCTACGCCAAGACTGTTGATCTGTTCAACGTGCAATCCTTTTTTACCCTCTGTACTTACATAATAAGGTGAATAGAAGTGAAAGGTGTTACGATTGCAGATGGTCGCTAAACGTATTGTTTCACAAAGAAAATTCAAATGTGTACATTTTCTGTCAGTGGAACACAAAACGTGTAGTTTTCCAAGTCACCGCTCGCGTAAAATACTAGGTATTTGATTGTATTTTTGAGAACGTCATGTCAGCGATAAGTAATATTGATTTACACAGAAATATCATAAATTTGTCTATGGTTCCCTAAAATTTCAACTTAACCAAAATAAACCGGCCACGTGCCGTGACGGGCCACGTACAGTGTAGGGTTCCGTAGTCAGTACCTACTTGTTTTATGTAACTAACAACTGCCTACCTTTAGGTCTGAATTCAGTCCATGATACTGAACAACTTTCACCAAGGAACAAACGAAATACAAAAATTATTTTTGATCTCTTACACACAAGATTTGGCTAAATGTAATATTTATGTAATATATGTATGGAATATGTAAGGACAAATCACACTAATTAAGCTAGCCCCAAAGTAAGTTTTAAACTTGTATTATGGGATACTAACTCAATGATACTATATTTTATGATAAATACATACATAGATAAACACCCAAGACCCAGGACAATTTGAAAAAGACTATTTTCTAACTTGCCCTGGCTGGGGCTCGAACCCAGAACCTCCGGATTAGCGGTCTAGCGTGTTAACAATTACGCCACGGAGGTCGAATGGAAAGCAAACATTTTCTTTTCATATTTAATTATGTGTTCCTTAGGAAAAGTTGTTCAGTATCATGATCTGAATCCACCTTAAATTAGTTTTAGTTCAAATTCAAATTCAAAATATCTTTATTATCATAGGATATTTATAATATCTCTTAATAATAGTCACTTTGTTTTGCTTTGCACAAATGTTGACGTCAAATCGTTACTTAAAGCTAAGTTTACGCCGCTTCCTAGGCGCAAGAGCAGAAGAAGCGGCAACAAACTGCACTGCACGTTTTCTCCAAAGACGTCAACTAATAAACTAAAAACTTAAAATTAGTTATATAGATGGACAGAGATTACATTGTTTATTATGTCATAATTAAATTGAATTATAAGAATAACGAAATTTAAAATAATGACAATTTGTAAATTTAGTATGTACCAATGTACCTAAATTATGACATGTCTAAGTATACAAACCTTTAAGAGGGACCCGCGCCAAGCTCAAGCCAGACCTTTTTGTCTTTAAGATAGTCATCGGTCCTATAATAAGCCTTCTCACAAAGTACTTTCTTTACATAAGCTTTGAATTTTCTGTCTGGCATATCAAGGACCGATTCTGACAATTTATTATAAAAAAGTATACACTTCCCCATAAAAGACTTACTGACTGTATTCAGCCTGTAATACGGGCTAACTAAGTAATTCTTATTACGTAAATTTCTATCTGTAAAATCACTTACTTTATTGAACATGGAAATATTTTTCCTTACATACATTATATTTTCAAATATGAATTGTGATGCAAAAGTAAGTATACCTATTTCCTTGAATAATTCCCTCAGTGAGTCTCTCGATCCTAAACCGTAAATAGCACGAATTGCTCTTTTTTGTAAAAGAAAAATAGTCTGAATGTCCGCTGCACTCCCCCATAGAAGTATCCCTTAAGACATTAGACTGTGAAAGTAACTAAAGTACACTTGTCTAGCAGTTGCTACATCTGTCAATTGTCTTATTCTCCTAACAGCGTAAGTACAGGGAGACGTTATATACTACTGCCGTGAATTTTTTAAAGTGTCCATATACAACCGTTTAACTGACAGAGAGGGAAGACACATGATTCTAACAAAAATTTGCAATCAAAAACCAAATATTTCACAAACGGATTGCTAAAACGAAAAAGGGTGTTCATAATCTTACAATATTTTTGAAAGACCTATTCAACGACGTCTCACACCACACATTTTTTTTTCAAGTTTTTATTACCACAAATCCATGCCCATGCCCAATTACAGCTTTCTAGTACTAATATTCTATGAGTAAAACTGGGGACAGATAGACAGACAGACATGACGAAACTATAAGGTTTTCTTGTTAACTACGGAACCCTAAAAAGCTGCGTGAAACTAAAAAGATTCTCTATTCTAAGGGTTCTTTGTCATTTGCGCTTTATCAAATTTCAAAATACGAGTAATCAAAACCACTTGTGCAAATATTTCGCTCCACTTTGCATACAATAAATTCAAAAATTGATGGATGAATGACTGTGCTTTTACAGGTTAAACAACTTCTAGCTTGGTCACAGTTAGGATGGGTGACCGTGCTTTCAATCTTAATGTTGTCCAAGTCAAATGTTGAGATTCTTATGAATATATTTCAGTTTTCTCTACCTACATAACTTGGCAGCTATTTAAATTTCAATTGTTTTGTCGGAATTTGAACTTGGCATTTTTACATTTATGTTTTTGATGGGATAAAATAAACACCCAAGAACCAGGACAAATTAAAAAAGGCCATTTACCAACTTGCCCTGGCTGAGAATCGAACCCAGAACCTCCGAGTGACGGACTAGCGTGTTAAGGAATCGCCACGGAGGTCGACTAATAAATTGAAAAAGTAATAAATTTAACGCAAGATTCGAATAACTATAACTTGGATTTTTTAGAAAGTGCTATATGAATTTTACATATATTTAAACTCGCTTTTTAAATAAACGTCTTGCATTCACGCACACTACTGTATTTTCGACTTTAGCCTTTTTTTACTGATAGCCTGTCTACTAAAGTGTTAAGTACATTATAATGACGTCTGCCAAGGCCTTAATTCAGAAATAATAATTCAAACAAAATAATTCTTTGATTTGATTGATTTGAAAATTTCAATAAGTATCGCGGACTGGAAGTCTTGACGAAAAGAAACAAGTCAGCTTCTACGTTACAATTTATGATTACCTACATCTATTGTCCCGTTTACACATTATTAACTCTATGTAACTTCATCTTGACATTTTTATCCCCCTAGCGGAAAAATTTTGCATATTTCAGAGCCAAATCCGACCACGTGGATTTGTGCATACAGTCCTTAATTTTTAACGTTTTTTATTTTTTTTATTTGTTGTTATAGCGGCCATAGTAATACATAATTTGTGAAAATTTCAAGTATCTAGTTAATGCCATTATAAAGATCTAGTTATCAGACTGAAAACAACTTTTCACAAAGTATGCTTTCCTAGTGGGATTTGAACCCATGACCTCCGGATCACAAGGCAAACGCCTTGACCACTGGACCATGGAGGCAGTCCTGTAGTCCTGTAGTGTATTATTACATACATTAACAATTTAATTACTGTTATTTAATAATAAATTACTGTTGTCCTTTAAACATGTATATGTGTGTACAATAAAGTATAAATAAATAAACAATACATTATTATGTACCTTATGTACCATACTTTCTTTATATTGTGTAAATGACAAGAAAAACATCGCTGTTTTCTCAGCTATGCAAATTGGTGCAACAATTAAGTATGTAAAAAGTTGAAGATGTTTATAATAAAAGGGATGTCAAACGAAATACAAGAGAAACATTTAAGGCGACGTGTGTTCACAATTTGCAATACTGTGCGTGTTTTTGAAAAATCACTGTTATTAAACTACTACAGATTATTCCACTAAAAATTTACATAAAAATCTTAAGGATTTTCTACAAACACCCTCAATAGCCAAAACACGATTGAGCATTTTTGGCTCGATTGAAAAAAATCACAACCATACCTCTAATTTGTCTAAATTTGCCTTTACATTTTATTTTTTATTTTTTATATTAATATATTTTTTTGTAGCCTAAACGGATAGATATTTACATAATACATTTTTTGGTATAATTTTCATATAAAAAGGTGATTGTATAAAATAGTTATATATATTATTTAGGCAAATTTAGAGGTATGTTTGTTTTTTTTTCTATCGAGCCAAAAATGCTCAATCGTGTTTTGGCTATTGTGGGTGTCTATAGAAAATCCTTAAGATTTTTATGTAAATTTTTTGAGGAATAAACTGTAGTAGTTTAATAACAATGATTTTTCAAAAACACGCACGGTATTGCAAATTGTGAACCCAAGTCACCTTAAGGATTTTTTTTAATAAACGGTGAGGAAATAAGTAAGTATAATAAATATGATGAAAATTGATTCGCTCGTCTACCTTCTATTTAAAAAGTGCATTAGCGAATCAACTAGTAGATAGAATAGTAGATAAATCAAGAAGTAAAATACACCAGAGAAAAGAACTGAACAGAACGTTCAATTCAAGTTCAAAAATTAGTATTTTTATCTAGCGGAAATTTCAATGCAGAGAGAATTTGAAGGATGGTCGTAGACAGTCGGTTAAAACTTCGACCAAAAGTCGTACTGAACGCAAAGCAAAGTCGTGTGTCTTCCGTGGTCGACTGGCAACTTACTGGCAAAGACCAAATTCGAAAATGAAAAGAGATTGAATAATAAAAAGTATGTATTAGGTTGGGGAAAAAGTCTTTTCCCATATAGTATGTATGAACTTTTTTTGAAAAAGTGGAGCAAAATCGGCATATCAGTAGTTATGACGTAGCTGAAGAACTGGGAATTGACCACAAAACAGTTTTGGCGCATTTGAAAAAAAATGGGTACACAAAAAAGCTCGATATTTGGGTACCTCACGAGCTCTCTGAAATAAACCTAATGAATCGTGTACTCATTTGTGATTTTTTATTACGACGTAATGAGACCGAACCATTTTTAAATAAATTGATAACTGGTGATGAAAGGTGGATCACGTACGACAAGAACGTGCGAAAAAGGTCATGGTCAAAGGCCGGTCAGGCTTCACAGACTGTGGCGAAACCCGGGTTAACTCGCAACAAGGTGATGCTGTGTGTGTATTGGGATTGGAAGGGCATTATTCATTATGAGCTGTTATCACCAGGCAGGACCATCGATTCAGAACTCTACTGCGAACAACTGATAAGATTAAAGCAAGAAGTTGAGAGAAAGCGGCCGGAATTAATTAACAAAGGGGTATGGTTTTTCATCATGATAACCTCACACATCTTTAACCACTCAGCAAAAATTAAAAGAGTTTGGCTGGGAGGTGTTAATGCATCCGCCGTATAGTCTTGACCTGGCACCTTCAGATTTCCACCTGTTTCGGTCTCTTCAGAATTCTTTAGGCAGTGTCAGGTTAACATCACGAGAGGTCTGCCAAAACTACTTGACGCAGTTTTTTGATCAGAAGCCCCAAAATTTCTATAGCAATGGGATCATGTCCTCACCTATAAGATGGCAAAAAGTTATCGAACAAAATGGTACCTACATACTTTAGTTAAATGTAAATAAACTATATTAAAAAATGTTTTGAATTTTCATATAAAATGCGAAAATACTTTTTCCCCGACTTATATATTTGTATAGAGTAGAGACCGTACCCGGTAGAGAAGACTAGGACCAGTCCAATTCTTCCCGTGGATGTCGTAGAAGGAAACACAAGCGTAACAAAGCTTTTGAAAACATCGATGAAGTCAAAGTCAAAGACAAAATAAAAATAAAAATCTATGTAGGATAAATATAATATATCACTTATGCTTATAAAAGGCCATTATTTTTTAATTAATTTTATTGCTAAAGCTACAAATTATAGAGTTTCATTACGAGTAAAGTAAGTATATAAATGAGATCTCTCCAACCCGTCTGGCCAGTGTGGAGTGTAGGCCAAATTTACTGACTACTCTAGCTAATATATGGCTCTGGTAGTACAGAGAGGGTCGTGTTCCTGCAGTGGAGACCACAGAATACAGTAAGAGTAAACAGAAGGGACTCTTCTAAGGTACGCGCAATATACGTCCCCGTTCCCCGCACTCGCACCTCTTCCCCGGTTCTTGACGGCCAACGTGAGAAATCGAGGCGAAAACGGGGAAGAGGTGCGGGGACGGGGAACGGGGACGCCTGGGTGACGCATATTGCTCGTACCTTAGGAGTTTCCGGCCTGTGGTGGAGACCAAAATATACCTGATGATGATGATGTCTGATAGATATATAAATGGTAAGTGTACAAGTGGGGGGCACCCACAAGAAGATTATTAATCAACGAGTAAGGGATGAAAACTAATAAATAAGGAAAAGCTCACATAGTTCCTGGTAATACGTAACCTACATTTAATTTTTACCAGACTACGGCAGGAGGAAGGGTAATGATTTTAGCAGTCTATGTATGTATGTATGTATCTATATGTGTTCCACCGTAGCATCCAAACCACTAATCCAATTTTCACAAAAGAGATGTCAATCGATTCGTCATTATCGTCTGGGTGACGTAGGCTATATTTTGTATGCAAAAAAATCATATAACGAATGTTACATACAAAAAAGTGCAAGTAAAATAAAATTCTTTTGTGTTTCGATATTGTGTGGGGTATTAAACGAAAGGTCTTAATTAGCACATTTTAAAAATATATACATTGTTAGCGATAAATGGCTGCTGAATTGGATACAATACAATATAAATACTTTTAAACTATCGCGTTGCATTATTATTAAATTAATGCATACGGGAATTAACGCGAAACGTACCTTTTTTTATTTATTTTGCTGACGTTTCGTTCAGGTTTCACCGAACGTGGTCCCAGCTTGATTGACAATACAATATAATAAAAATATTGCAACAAATTACATTATCAAATTCCTAATTTCCGTAGTCGGGTATTAGTGTTTTAAACGTAAAACTTATTAGCTACTGCCTTTCATTTCAATCGCTTTAGCTGTTCTTGCGTGATTGAGTCACATACATACTAACATCTAACCTTACACATTTGTGATATTACTAGGTTATTAAGAATTAAAAGTTTTACTAAACGGGACCCTATTACTGAGACTCCGTTGTTTTTCTGTCTGTCCGTCTGTTCTTACGTCTGTCACAGGGCTCTATCTCTTGAACCGTAAGAGCTAGACACCTGAAATTTTCACCGATTATGTATTACTGTGGCCGCTATAACAACAAATACAAAAAATAAGATTAATTTGAAAATTAAAGGGGGCCGTAACACAAAACAACGTGTTTTTTCAGTATTTTAACTCGATTTTTATAAATTAACTAAATACTTAAAATTTTCACCGATTATGTATTACAAAAAATAAGATAAAATTAAAAATTAAAGGGGTCAACATACAAGAAACGTGTTTTTTTCAACGTTTTAAAACATTGTAAGTACGGAGGTACGGAACCCTTTCAGTACGAGTCCGATTCGCAATAGGTCGGTTTTTTTTTAGAAATTCCAGCGTACAATAACACTCAGTATAAAAACAACTTGACTATGGTGACCACAAAAACAAAATTAACTCATTCAATAATACAGTAGGTGTAGGCTAGGCACTTACTCATTTACATATTTCATGTAAACAAACCATTTTATGATGCGGCTGATGATTACTATTTAACCGACTTCAAAAAAGTAGGAGGTTATCAACTTGACTGTATGTTTTTTTTATGTATGTACACGGCATAAAAACATAAATGTATGAAGAGGTTGATGAGTGTAGATGAAGCGAAAGAGGTCTGTCTGGATCGTAGCAAGTGGAGGTCCATAGTCTCTGCCTACCCCTGTGGGGGAAACAGGCGTGATAGTATGTATGTATGTATAAAAACATAAAAACAGGATAAGCCATAAATAAAATAAAAAAAAGTTATAACAAAAGTCTCTGGTGTTGGTAAGAAAGCATTGGTCGCATTAATCCGGAAAAATAGGCTCGTACAAACTGGGTTCCATCAGATGACTTCAGGAAATGAGGAAGACCAAGAACTAGATGGGCTGATGAACTGAAAGTATTTGAGAAGGATTGGATAGAAAAGACCGAAAAAGAGAGTAAAGAAAGAAGGGAGGCCTTTGCCCAGCTGTAAGACATGGCTAACAAAAAAAAAACATTCGGGATTATGTAAGAGTTCTAACGATAGACACATCCTAATTTGTTCAAGCATTTAGAAGTTATGGTAGACGATAAAGTCACTTATATGTATTGTATACATACATGAAAACATTTTTTGGGACAGCCGCGTTAAAATGAATTTGTCAAAACAAAAAAATTAACAACATGATTATGTATGCCTACAAAATCTAAATGAAATGAGTAGGTATGTGCACTTACAATCAACTCATTTGCACATTTAATGTAAACAAGTAATAATATAGGTACATGCGTAAGCGGCGATAAACAAATGCACAGATAAGGGCCCTTCTACATATTACGTCACAGTAATGGGGGGAGGAGGGGTCACGCTAAAGTAACAGTACGTGAAAAGGCATAATAATAGGGGGGAAGGGTTCGAAAATTCAAAATTGTGCGTGACGTTTTAATGAAATTAAACGATTAAACGATCCAACGGTGTATAATGAAGCAATTATTACTACAACTTGAACTTTGAACTCCACTTACGACCTTATATAACTGATCAACCTCACTGATCGATACAGATGCACTATCACGTTGTTATCTCAAACGGGATAGACTAAGTCTAGGGCCGCAAGACAAGACCCAAAGGTCACAGATAAAAAAGTGAGTAAAGGTAAAAAAAACCGGCCAAGTGCGAGTCGGACTCGCGCACCGAGGGTTCCGTACAAACCTGGGAAATGGGTAGTAAGTTTAAAATTATTAAAAAAAAATATATTATGTGATGTAACTAAAAATTTATGGTTTTCGTAATTTTTCCTTTATCTATGCTATAAGACGTTGCTTCGTACCAAATTTCAAGATTCTGAGTTCACGGGAAGCACCCTGTAGGTTTTGATTCCCTTGCAAGTGTCGAAAATTTGCGGCATAAACGGCTGTATCTTTTGATTGCGTTGGCTTAGAAGTTTGATTTTTTCACAGCTTCAAGGGACAGTAGACCTGAGTAATTGATATAAATTTCAGCTTCATACCTCCACGCGTTCCTGAGAAAAAGGGTCTTGACAGACGGACGGACGGACGGACAGACGGACAACAAAGTGATCCTATAAGGGTTCCGTTTTTTCCTTTTGAGGTACGGAACCCTAAAAACGGCCAAGTGCGAGTCGGACTCGCCCATTAAGGGTTTCGTAGCAGCAAGTAACATAATATAAAAGTTCTAAAGGTAAATTGCGGGGTACGATTTATTACGTATTAAAAAAAAACTACTTACTAGATCTCGTTCATACTGATTTTCTGTGGAAGTTTGCATGGTAATGTACATCATATATTTTTTTTAGCTTTATCATTCTCTAATTTTAGAAGTTACAGGGACACACACACACACATTTTATCACTTTGAAAGTGTCTGCTATGTCACGAAGATGAAGGCTGCTGCGAGAGCAGAAGAGAAGCAGTTGGTATATTCTACGTTTTTTCTTTTCTCCCAGACCAGCATGGAAAAATTAACTACGTGAACTTATGTACATACCAAATTGTCGAATTTGGCGTCCCCCAAGGAAGTATTTTGGGGCCAAATCTGTTTATTATTTTAAATGGTAATAGGGATGATGACTGGTTCTTAAAAGTATTATTCTAATTAGTCCGTTAGTTAGATTATCCAAAAATAATGTACCCATATTTTTTCAGTTCAGTTTATCACAAAAGTAAAAATTTATAAAGATACAGAGTATCAAAGTTCCAGAGTGGGGGCTTGTGACGTCACCGATGTGTAAAGATCGTACAGATAGATAAATCATTTATTGCATCTATAACACACAGTACATAAAAAAAAAAAACAACCTAGGTAATATAAATCAAAGACATGTATTACAAAAGGCTGTAGCTCAGTGTGGGAATTGCCCAGTGAGCAAAACACTGATTTTCAGATACCGCCAGAACGGATGTGCTTGCGGAGCCGAAGTTAATTTAAGTACTTATTATAAATAAAAAGAAGATATATTATAAATATTTATATACTTAACATAAATGTATTACCAAAGAGAAAAGACAGTGAGGAAAAAAAGAAAGCAACAAGGAGTTACAAAGTCGTGCAAAGACTATAAGAATAAGTGCGCTTCCTGAGAGCACGCCACCTAAGCGACAAAAACTGGAGTGGTATAGGTTTTTTTTGACAATTTAGTAAATAAGCTTTATAATTTCGTTTAAACGAGAAAAGCGAACCCGACTGTCTTAAAGGAGGCGGTAAATTGTTCCAGCATTTTGTCGCCTGGTAACGGAAGCTCCCCTCGCACGCTAAATGCGCTGTATCTTCGTTATGTATTGTTTCTCAGAGAAAAGAAAAAATACGTGTACAATATTATTTAATAATCTTACCGATGGGCCCAAAATATTTTTTCAGTCATCATGCGTATTGTATTTAACGAGTTTCAAATCTACAAGTTTTTGTTTAATAAAGGATACAACTCACAGATTAGGCATGGTGGAAAACTGTTAAAATTCTAGAATTGTACCTACAATTTTACATAGTGTTAGATAAACATTTTCTCTTAACAGGTGAAAATTTACATATTTGCAAGGAAAACTGTGTTGAACGCATAATTGTAATTATAAATTTACATATTTTATAAATTGTAGTACAATTCTAACAGGCCTCGCCTTGTGTCAGAACTTTACAATTTATAATGCTAATGTTGCTAACATTTGTTATGTTTTTACTTGTAAAATTCATACATAATTAATAGTAAGGTTTTTAACAGACCCGAGCCATACAACTAAAAAATTGTCGGATTGTTGTTGTGCACATACCCATTCTTCGCTTTGTTGTGCTAAGTGCTTCTTGTGACTATTTCATTGAGCTAGTTGTTTTTAGGGTTCCGTACCCAAAAGGTGCAAACGGGACCCTATTACTGAGACTCCGCTGTCTGTCTGTCTGTCGGTCCGTCTGTCACAGGGTTCTATCTCTTGAACCGTAATAGAGACTAGACCTAGACACTTGAAATTTTCGCCAATTGTGTATTACTATGACCGCTATAACAACAAATACTAAAAATAAAAAAAGTTAAAAATTAAAGAGGGTCGTCATACAAAAAACGTTTTTTTCAGCGTTTTTAACTAGATCTTTATAATGGCATTAACTAGATACTTGAAATTTTCTCAAATTATGTATTACTATGGCAACTATAACAACAAATACTGAAAATAAGATAATGTCAAAAACTAAAGGGGGTCGTCATACAAGAAACGTGTTTTTTTCAGCGTTTTTAACTAGATCTTTATAATGGCATTAACTAGATACTTGAAATTTTCACAAATTATGTATAACTATGATCGCTATAACAACAAATACTAAAAATAAGATAATGTCAAAAACTAAAGGGGGTCGTCATACAAGAAACGGGTTTTTTTTCAGCGTTTTTAACTCGATTTTTATAATGGCATTAACGAGATACTTGAAATTTTCACCGATTATGTATTACTATGACCATTATAATAACAAATACTAAAAATAAGATAAAGTTTAAAATTAAAGGGAGTCGTCATACAAGAAACGTGTTTCTTCAGCGTTTTAAAACATTGTACGGAGGTACGGTACCCTTCATGTACGAGTCCGACTCGCACTTGCCCGTTTATTTAGTCTTCACTGCAGGAGCACGGTCCTCTCTGTACTGCCAGAGCCAGAGCAGTCAGAGGATTTGGCCTGCACTCTCCACGCTCGCCAGACGGGTTGGAGAGGTCTCATTGATGTTTATAAGCTTTGTTACCTTGTGTTCCCTAAGTCGCCTTCGTCGCAGTCTATACTATACTTCTATACTATTATTAGGTATAAAGAAAAGATTATTTAAGAAGAAAGTTCACACGCACCTTTCTTTAAATTTTTCGCAGCAGAATTAGTCATTATCTCAAAACATTTGTAGGATATATATAATTATATGCATGTAAATTTATATAGGTATTAGGGTTCCATACAAAAAATGAAAAAACGGAACCCTTATAGGATCACTCGTGCGTCTGTCTGTTCGTCCGTCTGTCACAGCCAATTTGCTCCGAATCTACTGCACCGAATCAGGTGAAATTTGGTAGGATGGTGTAATCCTATGACCCAAAGACATATGTGCAAAGTAAATATTTTTTTTTAAAATAAGGGTCATTTCCGGGAGATAAATTAGGAAATTGAAAAAAAAAGTTTTGCAAATCTTACTGCGTCATATATCAAATGAAAGGGCTCCTTATGAGGATCTCAAATATATTTTTGTTATAATTATAAAATAAATATTTTTGATTTTATTCACGAAAGAAGACGAAAATTGACCATTCCCCCTGATCTCCGAAACTACTGAGCCTAAAATTCTGAAAAAATACGAAATATATATATTCATTGCTAGTAGATTACAGGAAAACTTATAAGAATTCAATTAATTGTACGGAACCCTCTCCACGCGAGTTTAACTCGCACTTGGCCGGTTTTATTTATATGTAATTGTTGAATGTATTTAAGTATACTTTTAAACAGTGAATAATTAAGCACATCTTTAAGCGCCTATCGCAATTAAATTAATTTCTGTTTTTCCTAAAGGTTGACTGGTAGAGAATGCATTAGCGTTATGTTCACCTTTAACATGTGGTCAATAAAGATTTTAATAAATAAATAAAAGATTTGATTGTGTGTTTGTTTGTTGTTCGTAACTGATCCGATTTAAAAAGTCTTTCGCCTAAAAACCTTCACCATCAGCAAGTAACAGGCTATATTTTATCTTTCAAAATGAGAGCGAGGCCGCGCGAATTAGTACTACTTAAATAAAAAAATAAAAAAATATTTTCTTACACTATCACGTCTTTAACCCTAACGGGGCAGACGGGGCCTAGGGCGACCAGTCCCAGGCCACTTTTAGCGTGATGGTGGGCATGAAGGTGGAAAGAGAAAATCATATTAGTAACGGATTGCTAACCGCATCGCCTATTGATATGATTCAGATCCTTGCCCATTCCCTCAATCTGCTTTTACGATCCGCTCGGGAAGAGAAGCAGCTGGTATATTCAATGTTTTTTCCTCTCTCCCAGACCAGCAATGGAAGAATTTTTCTTAAACGTCACAAAGTTATAAGACGAGCATTTCAAATTCCACACTTATCATAGAATTAATTCCTTTACCCATTTACTACATTACAAATATAAATAGAATTTACGTGATTACTTGAATTACACTTTATAAACAATTTAAAAATCAATATATTTTTTACTTTTAACCGCGAAACGGGATTTTCATTTCACACTTGTTTATTTGATTACGAATTTACCAGACGCGAGTCGCGGATGCGTGCGTTCAGTCGCGCATTAGTTTGTATACTGACTCGATAAGACTTCTTATCTAAGTAGGCGCAACTGTTTAGCGGAAAATAAACACTGTTGAACTTCGGCTGTTTGTATTAAACGACTATTTTGATTGTATTTAAGTTTACGTTCTTTCTTGCAATGTAGCGCCAATTACTTATTATTATACTTGCATATCCTCAAATGTCATAATTTGGGTACATTTGGTAGGTACATTGCTTGAATAAATCGATGGAGACATTGAGCACAACGATACAGAACAGTCATTAGATGAATACATATATAAGGTCTAACAAAATATACTGAAACTATTTTAACGGTAGGTCCAGTCCGTGATATTGAACAACTTTCCCCGAGGAACATATAGCAAAATATAAAAAATATTTTTTTCATATATCACCCACCTTTCACCGTCACTGCTATGTAGGTATCTCGCCGCCGGGCCGAAACGCTTAGCTGATTGTCGTGGCTGAAGGCATAAGTAAGACGTCTACACACTCTACGTTTACAGTCATTCACAAAATCACAAACAAGCACAAAGTTTAATTTTATTGTTTGCCCTAGTAAGTCATTAGGTATGTAATTCAAACAATACACAACACTCATATGCTTTGAAATAATAAATTAAAATTACTTTTATTATTTCAACAAAAAAAAACTGACAAGTAGCAATAGTGTGTATTGCGAAAGTTATAACCGACATCTCTTTCTTCAAAACCATAATGCACATTCACAATTATGTAATCTGTTGATGCAGTAAAACAGAATAATACAAACATAATCACATGCACTAGATAATGTGAATCGAAATCGAGTGTACACTAAGTTCACACATTTTGGATACTGAATTCGTCTTCCCATTTCAGTACCTATTCGAAAGGCTAGCAAAATTCAACTAAAGTTATTTTTCGGTTTTTGTTTGTCGGTATAATAAAAGCATGTTTCACACGATTCGCACGAGGCGGTGTTTCTTTGAATACGAAAACAAAGGATTACGCTTCATAGATTCAATTTTCGCCGGCTTTTATGATGTTTCTTTGTTTCTTTTGCCGGCATATTTAACTTACAAAAATACTGTTCAAAACAAGCAAAAAATGAGTAAACATTGGCTTGTGCTTGCGGCAATTACAAAAGGTGTTTATGACTCATTTTTAAATGAACCGTGGGAACGATAAATAAAGACAAAAACAACAATAAAAAAATTCCAAGTTCTTGTCAGTATGAAGTTGCAACTGATGCAAATAAAATTACGCGTACGATTTCACAGTGCCAAATTATTTAGGTATTCAATAACAATACCTAGACACGGTAAAGTGTTACGAATGTTACGATGTGTGTGATTAAAACGCAAGTGTAATTTTAAGAACTTGCATAGTCGGCATAGACGTAGATCATTTACATCAATAATTAGGGTGAAGTGCAATGTGTAATTTTAAATATAATTTTAATAACTTTGTGTATCGTGTAATAGACGGGGGTCTACCTGAAGCTTAGTAAGTGTGATGATACAAAATGATTAAATCACTTGACTAATTTAGTGAGTTGATAAGTATTAGTAGCGATTGTGTTATGAAGTCGTGGCGCCGTCGTGACACTCGTGACTTATGAAGTTGTAAGGTTGTAATGTAACTGATGTCTCGACTCCGACGTCTAGCTACGTTTGTGGCTGCCTTTAGATATAGCGGCGGTCTGCGAAGAGCGGAGCATGTGCGGTCACTGGTCAGTGTATGTTAAAAATAAAATTTATATTTCACTATATGTTTCATGGAGAAAGTTGTTCAAATTCACGGACTGAACCTACCCTTAAAATAGTTTCAGTATATTTTGTTAGACCTTATATACATACTATCACGCCTGTTCCCCACAGTAGGCAGAGACTATGGACCTCCACTTGCTACGATCCTGACAGACCTCTTTCGCTTCATCTACACTCATCAACCTCTTCATACATGCCCTTCGGTTACGGGTACTTTTTACCTATCCTTTTTTTAGAACGTCTGCAATCTGATCGCAGAATGTTCGCCGAGGTCGACCCTGTCCCGCTCTTAGATGAATATGAGATTAAAATTTCTTAGATTTGACCTGACTTGAAAATTATATGAGCACCACTATATCAATTTAAGGAGTCAGTATATTTAATTAAATTGACAGATAAAACAGCGCTCGTTAAATCGCGCGTTATACTATATAACTGATTAAAGGGGTGCAGATTTTGTCGCATACTATGATCGTAAGACAATATTCTCATAGGAAAAGTTATTTAAATAAAAGGGGTGTGTGTGTGATTCACTCTTATAAATAGGCCTTGCTTTATACACCCTGTAATGTTTTAAGTAGGTAAGTACTAAGTACATTTAGTAGGTGAGGAATCTTTACGTATCTACGAGATTTTTAGGTTTACTTTAGATGAAGTACAGGATAAATAATACCAGGCCTGTGTCTCTCCCCGTTTAGGTATCGAAAATGTACCTAAATTATTACTATGCGCGCAGGCGGCCCCTCCGCGTGGTAAATTCAGTTATACGAATCGTTTGTCCAGAGTAATAAGAATTAAATTGGCTTGCAATGGATGTCTAGGTATCTAAACGAAAAGTTGCCTAGTTCTGACGTGAGCTCTGAGTTAGACTTCTGTACGTTACGTATCTACTTAATACTAACGTACATAAGTCTCACTCAGCAAAGAAATTCAAAGAAATATCTACTCAATGTGGCTAGCGATATGGTTTAATTTAGCTTACGTCAGAACTCAGCACCTTTTCGTATAGATACCTAGACATACATTCCAAGCCAATTAAATTCTTATTATTCTGGACAAACGATTCGTATAACTGACTTTACCACCCGGAGGGGCCGCCTGCGCGCATAGTAATAATGTAATAGTAATAATGGTACATTTTCGATACCTAAACGAGGAGTGACACTGGCCTGGATGAAGTAATATTAGTCGTCATATTTGCTTATTTAGTTTTTTAGTACATACCTACCTACTTACTGCATCTTGAATACAGGCAGGTCTATTTAAAAACAAATAGTTTACTTACGCACTCAATGGTTTGCTGTCAATAGCGCCTGAAGAAATCGTATGCTTTTCATTGAAACTTCTTCTCCAGACGTCATATTTTTCGGTGTCAAGACGAGTACTTAAACTTCTATTTAAATTATATAAACTCTGCGATATCTTATCATACTTTTTAATAATAACATTTAAATCTCCAGAATATCTTACTGGACTTGAATCAGTTTTGATTGAGTCAAAATTTGTACTACTATCACTCATATCCTCGTTAATATTAGAAGATTCAAAATTATCAGCTGTATCTTCAACAACATTTGTTTTTGGTTTATCTTTTATCAATTCAGTATTGTAGTTTTCTGGATTTACACAAAAATCTCCAATAGTTTCATTTGTATTCTTTTTTGAATTGTCATTTTCATGTATCTCTATACGTTTACTTTTAAGTTTAGTGTTTTCTGAATCCCGTTTTACAATTTCGACGTCACTTTTAAAATTGACGGGTTCATCATTGTTTAAACTTTTATTTATGCACTCTATTATTACAGTTCCATTATTAAAGGTCTCTTTATTACATTCAATGTGTTTATCGTCACTAGTTACATGTATGCATATATTTTCTTCCCCTTTAAGTAGTTCACCTTTAGAATCATCACTTGTTTTGTCATCAGCAATACCATTTTTATTAAAATTTTTGTTAATTTCTTCAATAGAATGATGATACGCTTCGTTTACAAATCCAGCGTCTTTTGAAGTCATGTTCTGTGAAATTATTAAAAATTGTCATCTATTTAGATTTACTTGAATAAATTAGTGATTTTACATAATTATCACATAAACTATACATAATATATGTCTAACCTTATTACATGATCATCAACCGGTCCTTTTTAGTCTCCACTGCAGGAGCACGACCCTCTCTGTACTACCAGAGCCATACTTAGCCAGACCAGCCAGAGAATTTGACCTACACTCTCCACGCTGGCCAGACGGATTGGAGAGGTAACCTTAGGTATTACAATATTATAATAATAATTTTCTATAGTAAGTACCTACCTACTATGTTTTGTAACTTCTATCAGTATGTTTGTATCTTCTTCTCACTTCTTTTATATTCTGCACCGCTTGGTTAAGGCAGAGTATAATACAAATTTGTCACTACCCTTTTCCTTTCCCACGGGTGTCCAAAGACTTGACTAAGGGTGGAATAAAATATATACAGGGAACTGGCAACTAAGTTATCTGTACAACAATTTCATACCATCTTCTGCGATCGTCAACCCACCTACCCATGATGGTGGTTATGGGCAAAGCCTTTAGTCTATTTGAGAACTGATATTGGCTGGTAAAAATAAGAAAGTTGCCATCCAAAGAAATCACTTAACGAGCCTTCTAAAGCACGGAAGCTTGAGATACTTCCTATGCCACTGTGGTTATCTATCCGAATGTATATTACGCTAGGCGTTGCCTTATGTTATAAAATTAGATAAAACAAGAAATAAAGCTTTTTCCACAAAGAGACGAATTAAGTGCTTATGTTAAAAGAGAATTAGCAAGAAAATTAGTAGGTTGGTATCTAAATAGATCATATTAATGAATAGAAACCAACAAAAGAAATTTTAAAAAACTTACAAAATTTTATACGCAAAACGCAATCAGCACGAAATCACAGAATCAAATGGCGCGATGGCCGCGGATGACTGAATATGAAGAATGAAAATATTATGGCTACGAAAAAGAAATATAAACATTTGAACGACATCGAAACACAACACACAGTATCTGACAAAAGTATTCAGATTCAGATTTATTGCAAGTATTCAATACATACATACAAGGTATTATCACGCTGCATTCCACGGATATTGGATGTCTTTTCGCCTTGAAAGATTTTTTAACGAACGTCTTGGAGAGCTCTGGGGCGAGAGACCGATCGACCACCAAATATCGCGTCGCAGATTGACATGGATTGGCCAAACGCTCATGAGAGATCCCACTCAATTTTCGAAGCTGGCCGAAGAATGAAAAGAGACAGTGGTTAAAGCAAACCTGGTGACTATAGGCAGCAAATGAAGGCAATCTTGGTGAAGAAGCACGCTCAAGACAGAACGAGATAGAGACAATAGCGGTGTTAGGGTAGGGCGCGGTTGGGCGACCGCCCAGGGCGCCAGATACATCGGGGCGACAGGGGGCGTTTTTGGGCAAGGGGGGGGTCACAGGTAATAATAAATATATAAATAGCGGCTGGTTAATGGCGGCAACTCCTAGACTCTTATTTGTATGCAACCTCCTATAAGATTGAAGCCTAAGTCAGTCACAATTGCAGTTTGGGGGGGGGGGGGGGGGAGCGTGAAATACTGTTTTAACGAACGTCTGTGATAGCTCTATGACGAGACACCAATCGATCACCAAATAGCACGTCTCAGATTGACATGAATTGGCCAAAGGCTCATGAGGGATCCCAATCGCTTTCGAGACTGGCACTAGAATGGAAAAGGAAGCGTGGTCGACCAAAGCAAACCTAGCGACGATCGGTAGCAGACAAAGACTAACGGGTTATCTTGGCCTGAATTTAAGCACTCTCAAGACAGATAAAGCTGCAGAAATACTGTATCGGCCCTGCTCCATCCAAGGGACATAGGATAGGACAATAAGTTTGTAAGTCTGGCTAAAAGGAAGGATGGAAAGTGGAGTTACGCTGTCACCGTTGGGTATCCCAGGAATGAAAAACGAATTTGTGCGTCCGGCAGCAGAACTGTCAAATAACTAAGCAACCGCTTAAATACCACCACTACTAGAGGTATAAACCATAGATGAAACTAACCAAAATCATGCACACATACCAGATTTTTGGAAAATTTATTTTTAATTATAGTTTTTAAGGATTGTAGACGATGGTTTGAAAGGCAATCTACATGGAATAATACTTTCGTGAATCTGATATGCTAATGTTTTTTTAATAATCGTGAGTCTTTATCAACGAGCGCCGAAACAAGTGGTCAGATTTCTTGATTAGATAAGATGTAATTTCGAAGAATTTATTTGTCCAAATAATTTATATAATTACATTATTTTAACTTTATATAAAAACAAACAATTAAAACACAATACAATCTGGGTGTGGAACTGTGGACTAAACAATATTTTTGGCTCGACATGTAAATTATTAAAAAATATTGTGTACGTATTTTTATTTTCTCTGATTAGCAATTATTGACGGAGATACAGCGCATTAAAGGTGAATATATAAGCAAATGGCCTTGAAGTGTGAAATAAATTTTTAACTCGTAAATATGGTGATAATTTCAATATTGCTTTTCGTCATGCACTAGATATCCTTTTAAATTATTTTATGAACTGCCATTGAAACTATTATTGGTGATCCGTCTAGTTTTAAAACTTGCCGTGGCCACTTTTGGCGGAGGCAAGTTTTAAAGCTAGACGGACTAATGTAAATACTTTCAACGGTGGTTCATAAAATAATTTAATGGGCTATCTAGTGCATGACGAAGATTAATATGGAAATATATATATCACCATATTTACGAGTTAACAATTTATTTCACACTTCAAGGCCATTTGCTTATATATTCACCTTAAATTTTCAGTAGACGGTAAGGTTATCGCCCCTACTCCAAAACTTCGATGCGCGGTATCTTTGTGAATTTTTACTACTTTGATAAATCGATAAATATAAATAGGTCCCTTAGGACCTCCTTAGGCCCCTAGGACCTCATACGAGACATGAATGAGGCCCTAAAAGGAATACTTACCTTAGTTCCACATCCCTATTGTACTTACATACCTAATTATGTAACGATCCTGCTTGACACCGTCGTACTGCAAGCTGCTACCCTAATTTATTTCTCATCTCATCCTGTTCGCATTTCGAAACGAAATTTTAAATTTAATTTTCATATTCTTGACACAGATCAAGTCCGCTCATGTATGGAGTATTGCTCCCACCTATGGGATGGACCTGCCCGCTATCAGCTCGAAGCCCTGGAAGCTATCGACAGACGTGCAAGAAGACTCGTTGGTGATGAGATACTTACGGCAGGACGGCTCCAGAACCTCGAACATCGCCGACTAGTAGCAAGTCTGTGTGTCTTCTACAGGCTGCACTTCGGGGAGTGTGCGCAGGAATTACATAATTTAATTCCCCCTGCACCATTCCACCATCGGATAACACGACGTGGACAGAGATTCCACCCATTTGTGGTTGATATTCCTCCTCATCGTACCTCTCGATTCGCCTCCTCCTTCATTGTGCGAACCGGTAAGGTGTGGAATTCCCTCCCTGCGTCGATGTTTCCCCATACATATGATTTAGGGATTTTCAAGGCAAGAGTGAATAGGCATTTTTTGAATCTGCGTGTTACACCTTAGACCTCATCTTAGCTTCCCATCAGGCTAGATAGAAGTCAAACGCACTCAAATCTCTAATAAAAAATAATTAAATAAACATTGCTTAAGGTGAAGGGGTAAGCAAATGACCTTGAAGTGTAAAATAAATTGTTAACTCGTAAATATGGTGATAATTTCCATATTGCTCTTCGTCATGCACAAGATATCCTTTTAAATTATTTTATGAACTGCCGTTGAAACTATTATTGGTGATCCGTCTAGCTTTAAAACTTGCCGCGGCCACTTTTGGCGGAGGCAAGTTTTAAAGCTAGACGGACTAATGTAAATACTTTCAACGGTGGTTCATAAAATAATTTAAAGGGCTATCTAGTGCATGACGAAGAGCAATATGAAAATATGTATATATAACCATATTTACAAGTTAACAATTTATTTCACACTTCAAGGCCATTTGCTTATCTCTTCACCTTAAGTCATATCTTGACTCATTACTTTTCTATTCCTTCTTCAGATTTCATTAGGAGAATTACCATGAAAGTTATTTTTTATACTTTGAAATTGTAATTTTTTATCTATTCATGTACCTAAATATCCAGTGCATTATAATACTCGAGATAAGTGTTTTCATTGCTCCCTGAGCATTCTACTGCTGGGATAGGTGGGACCTCACACTGATAGCAATTGTATTTTGTTTTAATTAAGATATTTTAGCTGCAATTTCGAGTATGTGTGGTGTTACTTAGAAAGATCGAATAAGAAATCATGTCATAAAGGATCGGTGTGGAGTGAAAGAGGACGCAGTGACCAAAATAGAGAAAGGGATGTTAAGATGGCTTGGGCATGTAGAAAGGATGGATGAAAAGAGATTAACAAAAAATATTTATAAGGCAAGTGTGAAAGGAAGAGCGGGACAGGGTCGACCTCGGCGAACTTCTGCGATCAGATTGCAGACGTTCTAAAAAAAGGAGAGATAAGAAGTACCCGTAACCGAAGGGCATGTATGAAGAGGTTGATGAGTGTAAATGAAGCGAAAGAGGTCTGTCAGGATCGTAGCAAGTATAGGTCCATAGTCTTTGCCTACCCCTATGGGGACTAGGCGTGATAATATGTACCTAAGTAGGTATGTATTTTTGCTGCAAACGTGCCCAATACACTAGCCGCTCAGTATCACGACTGAACTTGACCTTTCAGTCATCATCATCATCCGAGCATGTTCCTGGTTGCATCCTCAGCGGTAATGCTTCAGAGCCCGGGGTCCGCTACTTAACCTAGGTGATTTGACGAGGTTACTTATTTAAGTTACTTACGAGGTTACACAAAACGACTGCCTTCTGACCTTCGCAACAAAAGGGTAGACCAGAAATAATCCTAGGATAGGACAAACGCTAGATGGCGTTCGGGACCCACAAGTTTACGCGCCTTCCGAAGCACGGAATCATCCTTTTTTCGGATAACCAGATGACTCAAGCCTGCAATATTCTAACCAGACTGGAAACAACTTTTCACAAATTATGCTTCCCAGTGGGATTTGAACCCACGACCTCCGGATCATAAGGCAAAGGCGTGGATCACGGAAACAGTCAAGTACTTGTAAGTAAGTGAACTAAGCAATAAGTGAACTTAACCATATAATATTGGCACTCTATAAAATTTGTCGTTATTATTAAATAATGTATGAAAGAGTTTGTACATGTAAAATAAACACATAATATTTTCTCTAACTTTTATTCGTAATCACAATATTGTATCTACAAGCTAACCGCCCAATAACAAACATAACCAAAAACATAAATTTTGAGCAAGTTTAACAAAAAAAATGACCACGAAATAGTTTTTATAAAAAAATATAATACACGGTGCTTAGATTACACACAATCACGCTAATCGCAAAATAATCTTTTAATTTAGTCGCAAAAGGACTAAACTGAAAAATGTATATATTATCATTTTATGCCTAATTACTGCTACCGTTTTTCAAGCAGAAACGTATGCGGTAACTGTATGTGCTAAAATGAATTTAGAAGGAGGCCTAAAGAACCGCCAAATCTATATTCTGACAGATAGCCAGGCAACCCTCGCGGCCCTTAGTTCCAGCAGGATCGGCTCCAGACTGGTCTGGGATGGAGTGCGTGCCCTAAATCAGCTGGGCAGGCACAACAAACTGGTGCTGGTCTGGGTGCCAGGTCATGTTGGCATCGAGGGAAACGAGAAAGCTGATGAGCTGGCAAGAAACACGCCTATAGGCCCCGAAACCTTCTTAGGACTATCATATGGAATGGTTACTAATGCCATAAACGCCTATGTCAGGATGAGACACAAGGCTGAATGGAGTGATATAAGTGGACACACCCACTCTAAAGAGACACTCGGCGAGGATTTTGGCCAAGTGGTACAAACGGTTAAATAAATTTAACAGAAAACAGGCAAGAACTCTTTTTGACTGGACACTACCACAATCGCAGTCATCTCTTTATAATGAGACTTGTTGATAGCCCAAAATGTCGGGCATGTGAGGATTCAGAGGACAATGAGACACATCATGTGTAGCTGCGACTCGATGGCTGTAAGCGCATGGACCTCTTCGGATCAGCATATCCTGAGCTAGAGGACTACAGGCACTACGCACCAGGTGATATTCTGAAGCTTATGCAGTCCTTCTTCAGAAATCCCGAGGCGGGTGAGTAAGGCAAGGGGGTAAGTACAATATAACCCAAAGGTTCGACGTGCTTCCCATCGTGGACCCCAATGCAAGATAAGATGCCTAATTAAATATCGTACATAATATTAAAACAATATTAAAAAATGATAATTTAATTAATAAAAAAAAATTGACGTAGTGATAATCCTAAAACAAAACTGTGTCTTTGGTGGATTGCACAAAATTCCAAACAAAACATAATATCCTGATGTATAACAACTATTTTTTTCTAGTTTTTGTTTTGTTTTTATTGCTGCCATTTTAAAATTTAGTCCTTATGCGAACAAATACATTCTACTACTTATACTTATTTAGAATTCATGCGATACATATTATCCTAAGAAAGGTTTACAATACAGGTTGGGTTCAATGTTGAAATTTTTTTTTGCTTTTGGCTATGCAATTTCATCGAGTTGATGCCCACTAGGTACATCAACTCGACTCCAACACCACTCCGAAACGACTTACAATACAGCAAATGGGCCGTATGCGTGTCTACTTGTTTAGCCATAAAACATATATTTTTGTAGACATTGCAGCCAGTCTGTACTATAAGATTAAGCATTTCTAGTCCTTTGGAAGCATATGCGTTTGGAATCACGCAATTGCGACAAATAATCGCATTTCAATTCTTAATCGCAGCTTTACTGAAAAAAATACTATAGGAATCCATTCTATTCTTTAACACCTTCACTTTCCAAAAGATCCTTAGGCTGGTTTCAGAGTGACGCCCACGAGACGCGCCGTTGACCAGCGCGTTTCAACAGCGCGCGCTTGACCGGTGGACCGCTGTGAAACGAGTTTTAGTATCGTGCGTTTCGTTGCAATGTACAGTTGTGTACAGTCAGCATCATGGGGACAGTTAGAAATCTTGTTTTAACAGTACGCAACAGCGCGTCCGATCGGCGTCACACTTCTTCTTCTTTTTAGCGCGTGGATTGGCTGAAATTATTATATGAGTGTAGACCAATATGTGGCTACACTTACTCCCATGTCATTTCATGAGCAGAATTTAGGTCGTCTATTGTACAAGGGGCGTCACACTGAAACGCTAACTGCCAGAAGAGGAGCTCGGACTGCGCGCGCATTGGCAGCGCTGTCCGACGGCGCGCGCTTCCCGAACTCACGCGTTTGAACTGCGTGATTATAAAACGCGGCTACTATCTAGTGTAATATCAAGCGCGCGCGTCTGGACGCGCGCGCGTGACTCTGAAACCTGCCTTAGACTTCATACCGTTAAATATATAGCACTACTCTCGAGACGACATCTTTACATTGTAACGTCAAACTCAATTGGGCTTTATCATTATTATGTATGCAATACATGCACGCAGCTACTTTTTTTAAGTTTAAGTACCTAAAGCCCCATTAACTTCAACTTGTATTTAAATCGAAATGAATATAAAAGGCTTTCAAATAAAAAAATAATCATCAAATCGGTTTACAATTGGCGAAGGTATCGCATAACACATACATAAATAGAAAACACAGTCACAATGAATAAACTTCTTTTTTAACTCGGTTAAACATAAGATGAAATATTATACCATCAGTAGATGGCGCTGATCTAACACTCAAGTACTCGTACCCACTTCTTCTTCTTTCGAGTCGATTGGCTATACTTTTACTATTATATTAACTTTTTATTATATTGTTATACATAATCGAATAAAGAAATTTAAAATCTGTGAGGAGTGTAGTCGACAAGCCAAATGGGTTTTACCGTCCATCGAACAGAAATCAAAATGAATTCCATTACTTACTTTGGTATAACAATACTTTGGTTTTGATAGTTTATTACCATTAAATATGTATACCTATTTTTATATATAAAAACTTGGAGTTGCATTTTTTAAAGCGGGAGTCACAGCGAATGATTTGCACGAGTGGTCTTGACTACTCGTATTTTTGACATTTGTAACGTACAAATGTCAACAAATGTCAAACACAAATTTATGATATTTTCTGCGTAATACAATATTACTTATCGCTGACACGACTTTCAAAAATGCAATGCAATGCGTCGGAACGCGACGGGTGAGTTGGAAAACTACAAATTTTGGGTTTCGCTGACTCCATCGTTAAAAAAGTGCTCCTGTTCATAATGACTGTCAAGCCCACTTCAGATTTATTACTGTTTTTAATTTTTTTTTAAATAACATCAATATTATCATATGTTTGCTATCGCCTTACTTTGCTAAGTACATTTTCATTTACTTATATTACTACTCTTTAGAGGCCTGATTTGCTTAATTTTCGTCGACTGCCCATCAAATGTGATATCCACATCGACATCACTCAAAGGATGTGAAATTATTGAAGATGTCGAATCATACTTCTTTTCGGTATCCTTATCTTTCTCTGTTGGACTTAGAGGAGTAACAAAACCACTATCATTCATCTTGACTTCAAGACTTTTGGAACTCGTATTCAAATTCAATGACATACTCTTCCTACTTTGGAAGATGCTTAAATCTTCCACATAAGACTTGGGAGTTTCGTCTAATTTCCTAAGGTTTTCATCAAAATCGTGCTTCAATTGTTGTTCAAAAAGTCTCTCTTGTCGAATTTGTTCATGTGTGTTCGCGAAAAAGCCTGAATTCTTCTTTCCCAATTCTCTCAAACTTTCTGTTATAATACAATCAGTTCTGAAGCTTTCGGAACGCTTATTGGGACCTTCATTCTTCTCTTCAAGAACTTTCAAAGGATAGTTTCTTAAATTATTCGCTATTAAACCAGAATGTACTGATTGAGATTTCTTCATAACAAATCTTCCATTATCATTCTTATTCTTCTCTGCATTCATAGCGTTTAGGACATCGTCTCTGTTAATCTTTGAAAATAAATTAGGACTGCTGACTCCAGTCTTAGGTTTTTCTTCTTCATCGTTTGCGTTGAACTTCGAAGAGAATATCTTTGAGCCAAATGAGAGTTTCTTGCTGTGTATTTGTATTATCTTCTTTATCTCTGGTGGTAGTTCTTGTCTATGGTGCGTGGATATGTACCGGCTTAGCAGTGTTAGTTGCTGCTCTATCATCTTGTTTTGAGAATCCATTTTGGCTTGCGTTTTTTGATAGTTTGTGATCGCATCCATTGCCAACTGTAAAAAAGATATTATAATTATGTTAACTTAATTGTGTATCCTTAAAAATGAAGGTTCTGACATATGTGTGTTACTGTTAATTATGATTTCATTCATTTTCTCCTAGTACCTACGTTTTTCAGAAAGCTGTAAAGTTTTTATGAGTCATCGCTAAAATGTCAGATAATTTTAGAATATTTAAAGAGCTGACACAATTAAGTTAATCCTTGTAGTCAGGCACTAATTAACCTAAAGTTCATTAGGGTTTGTTACATAGAGTTGATACAACCACCAACCTTATAAAATAAATATGAATCTCCCTTAATTCAACTTTGCTATTAAGGTTTATTTAGGCGAAAGACACATCTTGTTCTATATGGAAGTACTAAGTACCAAAGAATTTATAATACTATCTAGAATAACTACGAATAATAATCTCACAAAAATGACATTGAAAAACTTAAGGTGAAGATATAGGCAAATGGCCTTGAAGTGTGAAATCAATTGTTGACTCGTAAATATGGTGATAATTTCCATATTGCTCTTCGTCATGCACTAGATAGCCCTTTAAATTATTTTATAACTGCCGTTGAAACTATTATTGGTGATCCGTCTAGCTTTAAAACTTGCCGTGGCCAATTTTGGCGGAGGCAAGTTTTAAAACTAGACGGACTAATATAAATACTTTCAACGGTGGTTTCATAAAATAATTTAAAGGGCTATCTAGTGCATGACGAAGAGCAATATGGAAATTATCTCCATATTTACGAGTTAACAATTTATTTCAAATGAGGGCGCCACTTTAAGGCCATTTGCCTATATCTTCACCTTAATGCCACGAACATAACGCTCATATTTTCATAGTGCTTATATTAAAATACCTAAAATTCCCAAAAAATGTACCTAAAGTTATAGGCGTCCCTTTCCCGCAAACTGTCAGTGCAATGAAGTAGAAGGGGAGAGCTATAACTTTAGGTATAATTTTTGGGAACGGCTTTGCCATTTCGTGCGCATTCTAGATTTGTATACAATTTCTTTGCTAAGTACTTATTATTCTTACTTACATCAAGTTCTTCAGTCATCTTGTTCTTATCAGCATGCAGTTTGCGGTTTTCTTCAGTGAGGTTCGCCAGTCTTGGCATCTCTTCTCTCAGGACAGCATATTCCACTGCGTAATCACTGAGTTGGCGGCTTATATCTAGAGCGTGGACCTGAAAAGCAGAAAAAATTTAAAGACGAGAGAAATGATAGTTTCCGTTGCCTTGATCGGCGTTGACCTGTGTAGAAAGAAACATAGCTTATACACTATTTCTTTTTTCCTAGACTAGAATAATATCATCGATAAACATGAAATGTTTAATTTTTTTATTTAAACTTCAAATATTTACTGCGATGAACGTTAATAAATTACATTTTATTAGCCTACCGAAGTCGGTATTTTGTATAAATTTATTATTTTAGTAGTAATAATCGATTCAGATCAACATAGAAAGTGTATGTAAAAATGTCCACTTTACATGTCAGAGGACAAAACATTGAATAAGTAACATTAAGGTGAAGATATAGGCAAATGGCCTTGAAGTGTGAAATAAATTGTTACTCGTAAATATGGTGATAATTTCCATATTGCTCTTCGTCATGCACTAGATAGCCCTTTAAATTATTTTATGAACTTCCGTTGAAACTATTATTGGTGATCCATCTAGCTTTAAAACTTGCCGTGGTCACTTTTGGCGGAGGCAAGTTTTAAAGCTAGACGGACTAATGTAAATACTTTCAACGGTGGTTAATAAAATAATTTAAAGGGCTATCTAGTACATGAAGAAGAGCAATATGGAAATTATCTCCATATTTACAAGTTAACAATTTATTTCAAATGAGGGCGCGACTGCAAGGCCATTTGCCTATATCTTCACCTTAAGGGTTAGATCTCATCTATCAGCACGGAACAGCACTTTCCTATGCTGCTATCCTTTTCTATCGCTCAGAAGCGTCATTTGCTAGAGCGAGAGAGAGCGACGGAACGCTAAAGCATGCGCGGCAGGTGCTGAAGCGTTCCGTAGCAGCATAGGAAAGTACTGTTTCGTGCTGATAGATGAGATCCAACCATTAAGTGACAAATTATAAATATCTTTATATATAAATATAATCTATACTAATATTATAAAGGTGAAGAGTTTGTTTGTTTGTTTGTTTGTTTGTTTGTTTGTTTGTTTGTTTGTTTGTTTGTTTGTTTGTTTGTTTGTTTGTTTGTTTGTTTGTTTGTTTGTTTGTTTGTTTGTTTGTTTGTTTGTTTGTTTGTTTGTTTGTTTGTTTGTTTGTTTGTTTGTTTGTTTGTTTGTTTGTTTGTTTGTTTGTTTGTTTGTTTGTTTGTTTGTTTGTTTGAACGCGCTAATCTCCGAAACTACTGGTTCGAATTGAATAATTCTTTTTGTGTTGGATAGTCCAGTTATCGAGGAAGGCTATAGGCTATATAACATCACGCTACGACCAATAGGAGCAAAGATATAGTGGTAAATGTGTAAAAAACGGGAGAAATTATTTCACCTTTGAAGCCTTCCGTTGCGTGCGCCGTGAAAACGGTTCAAGATACACAAAAAATATGTATTAAAGAATAATAGCTCTTTTAATGATCTAAAAAACAGTCCGCGATAGTATATGTCTATCTTTTAAGATTAACTCACAAAAACCGTTTTTATGGTACCTAATTTGGTCGAAATAATTTGTTTAAGTTGTATCAACATAATAATATTAATCTTTATTCAAATAAATATGTTGTTGGTTAAGAGTACTTCATCTATACTAATATTATAAAGCGGAAGAGTTTGTTTGTTTGTTTGTTTGTTTAAACGCGCTAATCTCAGGAACTAATGGTTCGATTTGAAAAATTCTTTTTTTGTTGGGTAGTCCATTTATAGAGGAAGGCTTTAGGCTATATAACATTCCGACAACCACGCGAACGAAGTCGCGGGCACAGCTAGTACATTATATGCCTATAAACAGTCACGTCCTTATCCCTAATAGCGGAAAATAAAGATCTTGCGGCTGACCAGACCTAAAGGCCACTTTTAGCGTTCTAGTTTGCGAGAAGGTGCTCCATCTACTACCTTTTCTGCTACGTACCTAAAGTGAATTGGTAGACAATGCTTAGCATTACTTAATTTTCTAGATTTCAAGTGCGAAAAAATAATGTGGAAACAGTTATTAAAATAGTGATGGGTTGCTAGCTACGTGGCCTATTATCTGCTTCCAAACCAGCAAGGAATAAGTGACAAAAAACTCTAATAGACAAGTGGAAGCCACAACTGCACATTTATACCCTAGTGCTACTAAGTGAGCTATCTCGGCTTCAAATAATCGTACCTTCTTCATAACTTTATCATAGCTGACACGGTCCATATCAGGCAGTTTGTGCTTCAAGTACTCGGCAGCTTCTTCGCAGCTCTCGCACAGCATCAAGCCGTCCTTGTGCACAGAGAGTAGAGCGAGCGAGACGGAGAACACCACGTCCAGTGACTTGAGAAAGATTAGATCTGAAAACACAAAGGAACTTAGGAACTTGTTTGCTGTCAGCTTCTGATCTTAACCGATTCCCTTTTGCATCCTCAGCTGTGTTGCTTTGGAACGTGCGGTAAGCTTTCCGGCTTCTGCAAAGATGATATCTATGTCTCTCAATGGTACCGGTGAAGACGAAAAACCGGAACCACTCAATTTCACCGAGGTTCTGACGTCAGCCCTCCTCGGGAATGGATTTGTTGCTGTTATGTTAAGTAAGCCCAAACATCATCATCAAGAATGGTACTACTCAGTCTCTTTCCATGGATGTCGCTAGGGGCCATCCACATTTTACGTCACAGCGATAGGGGGGGGATCAAAGCATGACAAGGGGTAGGAAGGGGTTCACAAAGTTAAAATTCTGCGTGACGTAATATGTAGACAGCTCCCTACGACATTAAGCGTGAAAAGGGAGAGGAAGGGGTTCAAAAAGTTAAAATTCTGCATGATGTTATAAAGATGTGGACAGCCACCTAGAGGACGTTCACATATTACGTAGCACCATAGGGGGGTGGGGGAGTCTTTGATTTGCTTATGTTTGATGACATATGGGGTGGGGTCTGGACTTCCATTACATAAGCAATCTTATTTAGTTACTTTTAATGTTTCTTAGCAATTTTTGGTAATCTTGTTTTAAAATTTAACAGACAATGAAAGTATACCTCTATTTTATATGCTTTCGTAAGCATTAGAGGGGGATAAGAGATATGCTTACTTTTGCAGACAAGGGAGACGAAGTGGTTAGAATGGCTCGAATTCTGCTAACGTAATTGTTGAACGAGACTCGGAATGATCTCATTCTACACCGGAAACCACACGGCTTGAATATATCTTACCAAACACCCTGACGACGAAGCCCAATGGGAACTGGCTGGTGAAGAGCGTCAGCATCCAAGGAGCGGCGTATAGAGCAGGGGAGATATCCAGGGATTCCAGCTTCGCGTGTAGCTCTGGCTCATGGTCTCGGAGTAGACGGGATAGTTGGTAGAGCTGTACATTGAGAAAAACACATTTTAGTTTATCAGGTCTTTTTTGTCTCCATTACAGAAGCACAACCCTCTCTTTACTATACCAGAGCCATATATTAGCCAGAGCAGTCAGAGGATTTGGCCTACACTCTCCACGCTGGCCAGACGGGTTGGAGAGGTCTCACTGATGTTTATAAGCTTTTTTTAGCTTGTGTTCCCTAAGTCGCTTTCTACGACATCCACGGGAAGACTTGGAGTGGAAGAATACTTCTCTGCCGGGAGGGAACCACACGACTATATACTCGTAGAACTTGAATATTGCATATTTATTATTTTTTGAGTGACTTTCATTAGATGTCTTCATGAATAGACCAAGTGGTTGAATTTGGCATGACTGCTGATTGGTGACCTAAAAACTATTTTTTCTACGCTATGTTATAGGGATGAGGACAGGGTCAGAAAAGTGTTATTCTAATTAGTCCGTCTTGTAGATTATCCTAAAATAATGGACCCATATTTTTCAGTGTATGAAAAAAGTAAATATTTACAAAGATACAGAGTATCTAAGTTCCAGAGTGGGGGCGTGTGACGTCACCGATGTGTAAAAATCGCACGAAAGCGTGACGTCATGCGAAATTTAAATGCGCTGTATCTTCGTTATTTATTGTTTTTCAGAGAATAGAAAAAAACGTGTACAATATTTTTTAATAATCTAACCGACGACGGGCCGAAAATATTTTCTCAGTCATCATGCGTATTGAAAAAAAAAATAACTTACCTGGACTTGCAAAGCGCTCATGTCGGGTAAATACTGTTTCCTCAGTCCTCTCCTGAACATCAGATGTCGAAGTAACACAAACGCTTCGGCTTCTTCCATCTGTAAAAAAAATTGGTTGTCTGTAAAGTCGGTTTACGGCTCAGGTTCACGGACGGTAGTTTGACGTGACAACGTCAAACATACTATCTCTCGTTCGTGCCGCGCTCTCGCTTGCGGAACGCAACAATGAGCATAACGGGACAATGAAGTCATCTTTTTCGTGCATGCAGCCCGTAGTATCTCAGAACAATAACGTAGTATCGAGTTATTAGACGTTGTCACGTCAAAATTCCTTCATTATCTTCACGCACTGAAGTTTTTATTTTATTTTTTTATTTATCTTTCACACTGGTCTAGGAGCAAAGACAAAGAAGTCCTCATCATCCTCCCGTATTCCCGGTTGCACCCTCAGCGGTGTTGCTTCAGAGCCCGGGGTCCACTACCTACTCTAGGGGATTTGACGAGGTTACTGGTTTTACACAGAGCGACTGCCGTCTGACTTCCGCAACCCAAAGGGTAGACCAGAAACAATCTCAGAATAGGTTTAAACAAACGCTAAATGGCGTTCGGGACCCACCTGTTTTCACGTGCCTTTCAAAGCACAGAATAAAAGCAAGGTCAAAGTAGTATCATGTAAAACCAGTAACCTCGTCAAATCGTCTAGGGTAGGTAGCGGACCCCGGGCTCTGAAGCGTAACCGCTGACGATGCAACCGGGAATACGCTTAGATGATGATGACAAATGGAAACAATGGAATCATGGACAAACAAATTCTAGAGGAACTGATTACCATAGCCATACTTGGCCAGAACAACCAGAGAATTTGGCCTACACTCTCCATTGACCAAACAGGTTGGAGAGGTCTCACCGATGTTAAGCTTTGTTTAGCTTGTGTTTCCTAAGTCGCCTTCTACGACATCCACGGGAAGATTTGGAGTGGTCCTATTCTACTCTTCCGGGAACTACACGGCTAGGTATGTATGTAATTTCTACTTACATGCAGTAGCAATATGCCAGCGACGAAACTCAGACCCTGACAGTACCCAACGTCAGGGTCCAGTAGGGAGTAAGCCTTGAGGATGTTGTACAAGGCCAGCTGACCAGGCCCCAGAGCTGATGCGAAGTAGGAGTGCTTGGGGAATGTTCGACCTGTTAAAAATTTTGTATAACTTTTTAAAAATACTGAAAGATGACATTGAGTAATTGGATCTAAGGGGAAAGAGGATATACGAATGACATCAGTCTTAGAATTTTTTTTCCTTATGAAAACATGAAAATCTATAATTCCTTTTACGAATGATATTTCCACTACAGTACCAATATTTAAACATTTACAACATTTATATTTATTTAAATTTTAAAAAAAAAACAACCTACTTCAATTTTTTTTTGGGAATTTCTTTCATATCTTGCGTCGTCAGCGGTTACGCTTCAGAGCCCGGGGTCCGCTACCTACCCTAGGCGATATGACGAGGTTACTGGTTTTTACACAAAGCGAGCCCCGCTACTCACCAGCCAGATCTGCATTTCCGTATTGGGGTATAATAGGAGAGGTATGTGACAAGTTTTCAACTTGTCTCAAATACCTACCCAAATATTCGTACCAGCTCTCAGACCATGGCTAAGATATCGCGTAACAAACATACATAAACCTCCTCCTTTTTTGAAGTCGGTTAAAAATTGTGACATGTCACTTTGATTGCTATCTTTTGTACTCTTGTAAGGGTGACCGTTGTATTATATGCCACACTTGGCAACATATTGATATTTTTACGCTGTAATAAAATTGTAGGTATTTGATATTGTCCATTATTAAAATATTTATCTTTTGTTACGATTAGATACTTATGTGTATTAATAAATATTCATTACTTTGATTTGTTCAGGTACGGCATTCCAGAGTCGTGAGACTATGACAATAACTGTGACATAGACAACGGTATTCAGATATTTATAGAACAATAAATAGCCGTTTCCTTCAGCCTTTAAAGTGACAGCATAAAGATCCTAATGTTTGAGATTGAATCTTTCTTTATTGTACGTCACTTTAGCAAAGAAGCCAGTAAAAGTAGGTATTACATACAGAACGGAATCACCTAAGGTCCCGCGCAATATGCGCCCCCATTCCCCGTACCCGCAACTCTCCTCCGTTCTTGTGCCACCGTGCACACGTCAAAGCGTGTGTGTTCGCCCGCTCTCGCCTCGCGACAAGGCGAGAACGGGGAGAGGTACGGGGAATGGGGACGCATATTGCGCGGGACCTTAGGAGATTCCGTTCTGTATGTAAAACTCTTGCTGTCTTGTGTGACTTTAGTACCAGCGGATTAATATAGTATATAAACGCCGGAAGAGTTAACTGGCGAAAAACGACCAGAGCAGGAGTGCTATTTTTTGAAATTGAGAGTCATATTAAAGAATGGCTTGCGCGAGTGTTTCCAAAAAGGCACATTTATTTATTTCTGTAGGACCTCGACCTGTCCCGGCGCTCTAGGCGAGCTCCCACATAGAAAATGGTAGAAGAGGTAGAAATAGAGACTCGACAACAAGTATATATAATTTAATTTCTGATACTGACTATTACAGAGTATAAAAGAATAATATTTAATAAGGTACAATAGAGAGAAGTGAGCGATCAGCTTTAGAGATGATGGTGGAATGAGTGAAAAGGGATCAGTCAATGATTTGAAAATGGAATGAAAGGGAATTTGAAATGAAATGAAGAATGAAAAACGGACAGGATGAGATGAAGAAAGGAGGTTTGAAGAGGATGTATGCAGCATCGTTACATTTTTTTAAAGAAGCAAGCCGTGGTAGCAGAATGAGAAACTTACCTAAATCTATAAGGATCGCATGCTGATGTTTCGTCAGCCCAGCAAGTAGAGATCTGTAGGAAGAGTGGTAGTAGGGAAACGCCTTCACGTCGGGTGGGGGGGAGCGCAGACAGGCCTGCTCGGCAAGGAAATACCAGACTCCACCTCGAGACATTCTTGGTACACCTGGAAATGAATGACGGTTATTATAATCATCATCGTCATCAGGTCTTTGTCAGTCTACTCTGCAGGAGCACGACTTCCTCTGTACTACCAGAGCCATATATTATTAGTCAGAGCAGTCACAGGATTTGGCCTACACTCTCCACAATGATCAGACGGTTGGAGAGGTCTCACTGATGTTTATAAGCTTTGTTTAGCTTGTGTTTCCTAAGTCGCCTTTTATGACATCCTCGGGAAGACTTGGAGTGGACCTATTATACTCTGCCGGGAACCACACGGTTATTATACGGTTACTAGCTTTTTCCCGCGGCTCCGCTCGCGTAGACTACACAAATTAGATTGTTTTTTTTTAAACTGAGGTTGCAATTTATTAAAATCTAATGGATTATTATTTTTACTAACCACTAATTCAAAAATGTCATGTGTCTCGCTTTAAAAATGACGAAGATTCATACAAACTTGCAACCCTTATTTCATCTTTAGGGATGTAATTTTCAAAATCTAATAAATGCATTATTATTCTTTTCTATTATCTACTAAAATACATTAAAAATTTCACGTGTCTCACTTTAAAAATTACGAAGATTCATACAAACTGCCAACCACTATTTCGCCCCCTTAGGGATGGAATTTCCAAATATCATTTCTTAGCAGACGTCTCCTAGTCACAATCTACCTTCCTGCCAAATTTCATTTTCATTGGCTAAGTAGTTTTCGAGATTTCGTGATGAGTGAGTGATTTTCGCATTTATATACTATATAGAATATAATAATAATACTTAACTAAATAAATATACAGGATTTCACATAAATATGCTAAAACTATTTTATGGCTGAATTCAGTCCATGATACTGAACAACTTTCCTCAAAATACATATATCGAAATATGAAGAATAATTTTGTTGTTTAAATAAGGTGATACAGAAAAATGGATAAATTGTAGGGAAAAACATAAAAAAAAAGAAAAAATATATATACATTCGATTTAAGAAGCTCCACTAAAGTCGATTAAAAATTACCTTGCATGACAGCCTGAGTTAGCATATGCTTGTCCACCCTGGACACTGGTCTCGCTCCATCCTTGCTCAGCATGGAGTCCCACATGAGGTTCACTCCAGCGTCACACACCCCAAGTTCCGTGTACTCTAGTTTGATACGGCGAACTGCTGAGGATTCTTCACTTTCTGCGAAACAAGTGACAATGTTTATATTCTGGACCCCGAAAAATGAGCATGGTATAATGAATACAAATTGTACAGGACAATAGGCGGATTTTATTAACGCTAAAAGCGTTGTCTACCAGTTTAGTAATATTTGATCGATGCTACCAGTCAACCTTAATTATAAATTGTTTATTTCTTACTTTAGGGTTTCTTTAATCATCTTTCTTTTCGGATAATCAGGTGATTCATCACCTGAAAGAATGATGATTCCGTGATTCGGAAGACACGCAAAGCTGTGGGTAAAAAACGCTAGATAGCGTTTGCTTAGTTGGTTGTGGTTTACCCTTTGGGTTGCGAAGGTCAGACGGCAGTCGCTGTGTAAAAACTAGTAACCTTGTCAAATCACCTAAGTTAGGTAGTGGACCCCGGGCTCTGAAGTGTTACCGCTGAGGATGCAACCGGGAATACGGGAGGATGATGATGTCTTACCTCTTAATCTTGCATTTTCCTTTTCCATCCTGACCAGGAGTATGGTCTGGTCTATGGCCATCTTCCATAACTGCCGTAGCTGCTCTTTGTTCCGTTTTCCAGACGGAGCTGACGGTATACTGAGAAGTTTCTTTGATTCTTCTAGAACAAATGGGAACTTCGTAATTATAGCAGCTAATGATGTTCACACATTGCGTAAAATCATGGACGAACGAAATATACTAGAAGGCTGATAGCCCCATACAAAAAAGCGTACTCTACTAGAAAGCCAAAACCCTGTATTATTTCTAGATGTCGCTACTATCTTCCCCGCTAGCCATAAAAAGGATGCTGGGTACTTAGGCTGACGGTATCCACGAAAAATCAGAGATAGCGCTTGTTTGTTTGTAGAAAGTCATAATTGTGTTTGAATCCAAAGTAATATAACATAAATATACTATTAGTTTTATGTTGTATACTGTAAATTAAAAATCTATAAATGGAACGTTTTATAAAAATCAATAAAATCATCCATATATACGAATAAGGGATAATACTTGGGACTGCTTTTTAAGCTGAATATAAAATCGATAATTGTACCTTCTTGCTCGTCAGGTTGCTGGATGACCTTCTCGTAGATGGCCTGTCTCCAAGTGGCATCAGACTCGGTTCCAGTTTCAACTGCCGTTGGTCGAGAGTCGCTCACTTTCATGAAACTGTCGAACAAAAATAATATTTTCTAAATGATTACATTCATTATCAATCATCATCATCCAGGCGTGTTCCCTGTTGCATCCTCAGCGGTGTTGCTTCAGAGCCCGGGGTCCGCTACCTACCCTAGGAGATGTGACGAGGTTACTGGTTTACACAGAGCGACTGCCGTCTGACCTCCGCAACCCAAAGGGTAGACCAGAACCAATCCTAGGATAGGTTTCAACAAACGCTAGTTGGCGTTCGGGACCCACAGCTTTGCTTGTCTTCCGAAGCACGGAATCTTTCTTTTCGGATAATCAGGTGATTCAAGCCTGGAATATCCTAACCTTTCACACTGGAAACAACTTTTCACAAAGTATGCTTCCCAGTGGGATTTTCAAACGCCTTGACAACTGTCTAAATGTTGTTTACATATATTCATAGACAATGATGTCTTTGTCCTTAATGAGACAGACAGAGCATGCTGGATTTTGCGGCTCTAAGCAGACAGAACCCAGGGCCCCAAAGGCCTAACCTAACCAACCGGCCTAGCCATCTAAGTTTAAAGTTGATTTGCAGATGCGTAGTGAGAACTAATAAAGATGTAGGCGAAGTTGTATAAACGAGGGCCCTTTTCTCTCGTTCTTAAGATGTACCTACTGGAGGGGGGGGAGAGGATGCCATTTAAAGGTGCAGTTTTATGAGGCCCTTTGGCCTGTTTCTGAAAAGGGAATCTGTCAAGTAACAGAATAAGGATGCACGTATAGAAATGTGCCATAACTGCCATTAGGTTTCAGCTAGGGCAAGTTGGAAAATGGCCTTTTTCAAATTGTCCTGGGTCTTGGATTTTTATCATTAAATATAGTAACGTTGAGTTAGTATCCCATATCACTCAGTGTGATCTGTTCTTATCTATTTATTTATTTACTTACATATCCATCATTGGAGAGTTGACGGGCGTGCCAGCTTCCTCCTTTTCCTCCTCTTCTTCGTCAACCGTTGGTACTGACGACGCGGGGTTTTGAGGAGATGGGGGAGGATCTGAAAACAGTCACATCAATACATACTGTTAATGTAAGTATTTTTCTTGTCGAGTTCCAAATGTTTCGAAATTAAAGCAAAATGGTGTGTTATATTTATAAAATCTGCCTAATTCCCTGCTCTTTCATTTTTAATTTTTTTTTAAGAAATAAATCTCTTGTATAGAAAAGCTAAGAAGCGCCACTTAATTCTATGAAACGTGATATTTGGCGTAATTTAGCGTCAGCGTGAACATCAACGTGTCATGACGTAGTTTCAAGCCTAAATACGTTTTTATTTGTCATTTTTTTGTAGGGCCCATCACTATACCTGCTTCTTGTGACCATACAGCTGGCGACAGGGACTTGCTTCTGCTTCCAACTTCTTTATCAGGGGACAGGAGATCCGGCGTTAGCGGTTCTGAAGGTGCGTCCACTATTGACGTTGGTAAAGGAGAGGATTCCTGTAAGGTATAGCAGATGAGTTAATGGTACATGTAAAATGAGATGTAGTTTTTAAGTACATCTGAGTAAGTAGGTACTTCTGAATGGGGTAATATTTTGCACTTGATTTTGCTTCCATAGTGTAATTATTATAGAAATTCAGAAAGTATGTGAAGTCTAACAAAATATACTGATAATATATGATACTGAACAACTTTTCCCAAGGAACACATATCGAAATAGGAAAAATATTTTTTGCTTTCCATACAAACTCGGATCAGCTGATCAGTTGATTAGTATTGGAGGCCAAAAAATATTTTTCATATTTCGATATATGTTCCTTGGAGAAAGTTGTTCAGTATCATGGAATGAGTCCACCCTTAAAATAGTTTCAGTATATTTTGTTAGACCCTGTATATTATGGACTTATATAATGGACATGACGACTGGAAGAATATTTTTGTGTTATCGGTTAGATTATTAAAAAATATTGTACACGTTTTTTTTATTTTCACTCAGGAACAAAAATTGAAGAAGATACAGCGCATTCAAATTTCGCATGACGCCACGGCTAAGTACCTACGACTTTTACATAGCGGTGGCGACACAAGCCCACATTCTGGAACTTAGATGCTCTGTATGTAAATTTTCACTGTTTTGATAAACTGAAAAATATGGGTCCATTATTTTTGGATAATCTACAAGACGGACTAATTAGAATAATACTGTTCTGACCCTGTCTTTACCCCTATTAGCTGGCTGTACCCACCTTTTTCAACCCCAAGCCATCGTCTCTGCTGGCTTTCCGTTTGAGGAGATGGTCGAACCCACTTGATAAAGAACGCTTGGCTTTCATGAATATTGTGCTGCCACCTAGGTACTGGTTCAGGAACTCAGACCTGCAAAGAAACGGATTAAGTAGAATGTTTTGATCTGAAGAAAGAAATATATAAATTAATATCCCCCTCCCCCTCCCACCTAAAAGGCCGTTAACGCTTTTGTTACACCTCTGGTGTTGCAGTTGTCGATGGGCAGCGGTGGTGATCACTTACCATCAGGTGACCCGCTTGTTCGTTCGCCACCCTATGACATGAAAAAAAGAAAAATGAAATAAATACAAATTGTGTCCACCCCTTTCCAAGAGAGCTATAGGCACAGATATGGCGCTTTATACAAGTGGATTAATATTTATGCCTAATACTACTACAAACGAAACTTTACATCGTGCACACGTCAATGTGCGAGCCTCAGTGCTCAAAGTCATTAAACGCACCCAAGAACGGGGGATTACTTTACCTGTTTTCAGCAGTATCGTGGACATGTCTGGTCTGCTTGCCTTCACAGTGCGCCCTCAGAAGCATCATCAGGAACGCGTTATGTTCTCCAACCTAAAACAATGACTTTTTATATCTTTGTTCCAAAAAATGGTTACGGGTTGGAAAGGTCTCATTGATGCTCATAAGCTTTGTTTAGCTTGTGTTTCCTAAGTCGCCTTCTACGACATCCACGGGAAGACTTGGAGTGGTTCTATTCTACTCTGCCGGGAACACAACAATTGACTATACATAGACAACATGTTTACTCAAGTTATTTAAGGTAGTTGAAGGAAAGGCCTTACCTCATACATATGATTGGTGCCACCTTGGTACTTTGTGATAATGAGATCCTGCTCCTCGTCAGGCAACTGCTCGATGCGACGGAGGATGAATGAGTGGGTTTTCTTCTCGTTCATTCCTATGAACATAATGAAATCTATAGAGCTTGCTGATACAAGTGATATTTTAAGAGTTATACTTATTACAGAGCCAGGTTACTGTCGGTGTGATTGTGTAGAAAGAGACCTACACAATGACGAGATAATGGAGTGGTTTGCCACCTTCGTTCGCAAAAGAGAAACTTAACGGCAACATCGCTGAAAGGCAACTTCTTAAAAAGGCAACTTCTCATTTTCGCATTTTCTTTTAACTTTAAAGTAATGTATTTTCTATAAATTATCATAATCTTCGTTTTCCTCTAGTTGTGTATAACATGTGTATTTATATGTACTCGTATGTATGTTGTATGTATGTATATGTGTGTAATTTTATATACGTATATATTTTGTATATATATTCAATATTCATTTATTATTATATTAATATAGAAGGATTTCCATCTTCTCTTTATTTTTACTGTTTGATATCACCATATAATTAGGTTATTACTAGTTTTACAATCGCACCACCTATTTATTATTTTCCAGCCAATCCTGTCACCCAAAGGTAGCCTGTAAGAGATTGCCTTGGCGATAAGGCCGCCTATTGTACACCGTTTCTTTTTTGTATAGAATTTTTTTCAAGTGTTTTGGTGCAATAAAGTGTATTATTATTATGTCGGTACGCTTTTCAGCCACGGGCCATTTATTATAATTATTCTCGTAAAGGCAAAGATACAGTCAAAACCAATGGGGTAGATAAATCATTTTATTTTAACAAATAATATGAACATTCCTTTGTTTTTTCAAATTATGTGTTAACGGGCTCTACATTAGCGTTAAGATGAAAGATCGTTCAGTAGATACATACCTTCAATATCGTGGCACAGCCTGTGATACCACAGCATCGGGCAGTGCTCGCACGTCATGTTTGGGGACTTCTCCCTCGACTTCTTCAGGAGCTCGGCATGTGCGACGAACGCTTGTTTGATTGCTGAAAAACAAATTGAAGTTGTAAAACATTTGAGTCTTGCGGTCCTGGACTCTGTCTGCTTAGAGCCACAAGACCTAAAATGCTCTGTCAGCCACATTAGGGATAAAAACATGATAGTGTATGAATATATTAACCTTGTGGGTTAGACAGGGCATAGGGCCATAACATCCAAGATCTTTGACACCAAATCACTTGCTGCTTACAGCATGATGGTGGGCATGTGTAGGTAACTGGAGACAGTCGGCAAGGTAGCCTACAAAGCCAGAGTGTGACTTCCAATACGCTGTTCATCTCAGTTGGTCAAAACTATAAACTAGTAAAAGGGAATGGGGGAAACCTAAGGAAATCGAGGGAGAATTATCGTTTTTTTTTATAGAAAGTGGTTTAATCATCATCATCATCATCCAAACGTATTCCCGGTTGCATTGTCAGCAGTTACGCTTCAGAGCCCGGGGTCCGCTACCTTACCTAGGCGATTTGACGAGGTTACTGGTTTTTACACAGAGCGACTGCCGTCTGACCTCGGGTAAGGGTAGTAAAGGGTAGACCAGAACCAATCCTAGGATAGAACAAACGCTAGATGGCGTTCGGGACCAACAGCCTTACGTTCCTTCCGAAGCACGGAATCATCTTTATTTTCGGATAATCAGGTGATTCAAGCCTGCAATATCCTAATTAGACTGGAAACAACTTTTCACAAAGTATGCTTCCCAGTGGGATTTGAGCCCACAACCTCCGGATTACAAGGCAAACGCCTTGACCACTGGACCACGGAGGCAGTCAGAAAGTGGTTTTGTATTTTGGACTGAACTTGCTTCAAAAATTTGGCTGGTGTCTAAAAAGTCACCCTGTTTAACCTATAACATTTTACTGTTTGCATTAGAGGTCGACATAGCTTGCATTCATTCTAAAATACTAGAGGCAAATCTCTAGACTAGTAAAAGGGAATGGTGGAAACCCCTGAGAAATTGGAGTAAAATTTTACTCAGCAGTGGGACGAGAGACGAAGTGCTTACTCACCATTGACAACCTCAGTCGCGACAGAATCACTCTCACACTTGAACACAAAACAAGCATAAGACTCATTAGTCTCCCGACACACGAAGCCGAAGTGATCCTTGCTAAGTCTCCCGAGGACACAGCTGGCGACGTCCTTAAACGCCCTGTGCAGGAGGATCTGCTTCCTGTCCGGACTTATGAGGCGGAGTTCTGAGCGACCAACCTGAATATAACAGATTAAATTATGATTTTAAGTTTGTGCGGTCAGTTTTCTTTCGTCAAAAATTTGCATAGCTTATTTATTTATTTAAACTTATTGTACAAAATACAATTTGTTTAGCACAAAAGGCAGTCTTAATATGCTAAAAGCATTATCTGACAGCGAACTTTTGGGTTGTTGGAAAACTTAAAGTGGGTACAAAAGGGATATTGATAAGACTTCAGATATATATACGAGTATTTTCTGCATGAACTACTTTATAAATACTTACTATACTTCAACTATATAAAATATCCACATAAATATAGATACATTGACATTGGTAATGCAGCCAGCGTTTCGACCTCCTAGGAGCAAGGGAACGCGAGTAATCGCTAAAACGAATACCCTAAAAGTCTGCAGAGATAAGCCTATTGGGAAATTCAAGTACCTAAATTTGATTTAAAATTGGACTTTTTTCGTTACTACTACTGAACTACTTTTTGAACTTGTATTTGCATTATAATAAAGCATGAATAGCTTTGCTAAGCCAGGGGAAAGGGAAAAGTGAAGTCATTCTTCAAACCAAATCAAAATCAGCCTATCGATTTAGGAGCTACGATTCCACGTGGTCATATAAATCATATTTATAACTTATAGCACTCCTTTGTTTGCATCGGAGATCGACATAGCTTGCATTACATTCTCAGCTCTAAAATACTAGATTTTTTATACGACATCGAAAATACTTACTTGGAATAACATCGTCCGATTCTGTTCCCCAATCAACTGTGCTATAGGTGTTTTCAAATTCAAAGTCCCTATAGATGCAGACCGATCCCTTAAAAACGGCTTATTCTCAGGCATAGGATTTCTGCCACTTAGCTCTTCCGTTTTCGGTCTGGCTATCTCATGGAATTTAATTTTCTCTGGACTGTCAACTTTTTCTTTATGTGCGTCATCGTCTTTAGTTTTATCTTGGGTATTTAGACTTAAAGGTTTGACAGTAGTAATGTCATCATTGGAAGCAATTTTGTTAGCATCTTCAATAGTATTTTTACAATATTCACGAATAGATGATGCAGTTTCACTGATAATAGTTTTTATATCAGTTTTCTCTTCATCTTCATTCACAGTACCAAGATTTTTTTTAGTTATATCTATTTGTTTTTTGGAAGTTATTTCTACTCTTTCTTTGAAAAACATATCAAATTCTTTGTCGATCTCATTAGTTTCTGGTTTTGATTTCTTTGTTAGGGTTTCAGTACTTTTCCATGGTGTAGCTTTGTCTGGTTCTAATGGGGTAGTGCTCGGTATAAGATTTGGTTTTAAATTCAGTTTATCAGGTTTACTTTCAGCCAAATCTTCTGACGATTCGTTGCTGTAGACAGAAGTCTGAAATTATAAAGAGATTTTTAAATGTTTATAACCCAAAATTTAAAAATAATATAATTAATTAAATCACATACTATTAGTAATTCACTAAACAAACTTAAAAACAACTTAATTTAAACATAGAATGACCTACAAACCACAAAGTTTGTGCGAGATCACAATCAAATCTCTGGTCATCTGATACATCTACCAGACTTTAGTCACAAGCTCGAAAAATTCAAGTGCTAAATGATATCACAGTCATCAGATTAAATAGAATTCAAAATAATCTTACACCAGTGGAAGACAATAAGCTATGTCGTCTCTGTCCTTTAATTTTATCCGCCTCGTGCTGAGCAAATTTCATCAGCGCATCATCGATGAGTGATTCTGGGACCTTCCGTTGGGATATCCGAACTTTTCCGATGTATAACACCTGTAAAAGTAGAAGAAACTAATGTTACGACCAAAGAAATTAAATACAATCTAGAATGACTGTTAGTATTTATCTTAAAAAATACTAACATTATACTTAATGTCACGTACCTACATAAAGTTAACATTTCCATAATGCTTATAAATTTGTGTTTCATCTCCATCTGTTAAGCTCATAAATATCAAAACATACAATATGTAAAAAAAACCCTGTCCGAGCCGTAAAGGTTATGTTGGGTAGCTTGTGTAGGTTCTATTTATCGGTGTGTTGACAGAGAATAGGTACGAAAAATTACCCGATATAGAGACAGATAAGAGATAGAATTAGAGCACAGATAAAATTAAAATAAAATTCAATTTTAAATTGTAACTTACATGGCTACTCAGGGGGCGGCGGCGGGCGGGAAAGTCGCGGAGCGGCGACTTCTTTGCTGCGCGATCAAAGGAGCCGACAGTCGATGCCGCGCTTTGACTGTGTCTAGACATGCCACCACTGAGACGGTGTTGTCGCTTTCTTTGAATTTGCCCGATTTTAGAGAAATAATGTAAATTTCTTATGTTTTAGAAATCACATAACTTTTTAATTTTTATTACTATTTACGTTGTATAATTTTTTTTAATACTCAATACTGAAATATTTATTGCTTCCTTAATGTACAATACAGGTGTTCATAATTTGATGGGCGCTGCAATTTGCATTAACTTGTCATTTAGGTACTTTTATGCCCTTTTCGGGTCGGACAGGGTTTTCTTTACATATTGTATACTGTCTCACCTCAAAGAAATGGGAATCTGAAGGTGACAAGTCAGCACATAGGGACGTAAGGGCAGACGCATTGCTCACACTCCGCACCAGGTATGACGGCTCGCTTGTCCTGGAATAATTTTAGACAAAAAATATAATGTAAAATGGGTGCCCAAGAAAAAGACAGGGAATCGGGATACTCTATTTATTTGGTACAACTTGCTTATGGCTAGGTGCGCGTTGAAAACAGAGAGAGAGTAAAAAATGTCTGCATAGGCTTATATAGTATACTGTGTACACCTGGTGACAATTTTTGAAATCATTCAAATGATTGTTGCTTTTGTAAAGCATTATAGATGATAACGATCTATTATGTACTACTTAGTACAGAGCAAGCTATCTAGATGGCGCTGTGTTTAACATATGGCTTCAATTTCTGGTCTTCTACATCAGTTCCTCTGCACCTAAACTCACTTTCTGAATGCAAATGTTTGATTTATTGACCAAAACATCTAAATGACTATACATCATGTTAATGAAAGAACGCAAAACCTCTCAGATTGTACCTCAGCCCATGTAACTGAACAACTTTTGTTCAACAACTTTCACGAAACTAAAAAAAAATATAAAGTTGTACAGTTGTAAACACGATGTATGTGTGCATGGTGGTGTGCAATATTTGAGGTGTTCCCTGGATTTCTCGATTCCATCATCAGATTTTCACCAATGACAATGGAACCAATTTTCATGTATAATAATAATACCTAAGACGAGCCATCACGTGTCCCACTGCTAAGCAAAGGCCTCCCTCCACTTCTTCCATTCAGTCCGGTCCTGCGCTATCTCCTTCCATTTGTCATCAAACTTATCCAGTTAATTTTGCATGTATACCTTTTCTAATATAAAAATAATTAGGTATTTAATCGTTTGAAAAAATTGGTTGTCTGTAAAGTCGGTTTACTGACGATAGTTGAACGTGACAACGTCTTAAGAAAACATGTAAATGTACTATAGTATAGCAGCTGTCCACGCAGACGCATCGCTCACTCAAGTAGGAGAGAGACGGATGTCGAACGCTGCCGAACGCAAAGGCCGATTGTGCTTCTTTGTTGCTCGTTCCGCGCTCTCGCTTGCACTTCAAGCCTTACATGGAACGCCTCAGAGCGAGGTAACGCCGCATGAGTCATGTTTTTTCGTGCGTGCAGCCGGCTCTATTAAATTATAAATTATAAGACGTTGTCACGTCAAAACGGAGAAGTTATTAAGGAACATAAATAAAATCTTTTATTATATTTTAAAAATTCGTTGGTATTATGTTGTTTTATTACAGAGATGCCGTGGCCACCTTCCGGCTTCATTATGAGATCAGGTCATTGGTACAGAGGAAAGATGAGATAGGTACCTGTGCCACCTCACGTAGTGCGCGACGCGCGCGGTGGCACAGGTATCGCATCTTTCCTCTGAACCTACCATAATATTGCATTGTCTGTCACCCAAATTACATAAGTATTTATTTATTTATTTATTTAAACTTTATTGCACATAAAAAAAGTGTACAAATGGCGGACTTAACGCCTTATGGCGTTCTCTGCCAGTCAACCATTAGATCAAGTAGACAAATAATTTGGGTGGTGCGACAGAGTGTGTAAACAAAATTTTAAAGTATCTATAAATACCTACAAGAATATACATAAATATTAATTTTAAAGAAATATATACCAATACAATAACTATAGATAAAATAAATATACAAAATATATAATTATGTGAATTTTCAACTCGATCGAATAATGTGAAGTGGGTCAATTTAGTTTCAAGATTTGATTACGGACACACAGACAACAAGACAGGTAAAACTAAATAAAAGCTTGTAAAAATCCTGTATGAATGAGGTTAACACGTTAATCCCTCGTGTACAAAATACATAAATAACGTAGTATACAATCGTAGCATTGGACTACTAAATGACGGGTGAAACTGGCACCAGTCCAGTTGAACAGAAGGAACGCGGGCCAAATGGACAAATGAGGGAAAATCACGTAGGTACAAACATATTACTGTAAACAAACATTTGTTTGTTTTATGTGTGTGGCCAGTTTTTTAAGCTACCTAAAAGTGTTGCGTAGAGATTATTCCCCGCACTAATTTTGTGTCACATCACTAATGTAACTTGTCTATACTTCTATACTAATATTATAAGGGGAAAGATTTGATTGTTTGTTTGTTTGTTTGCATTAAATAGACTCAGAAACTAGTGGACCGATTAAAAAAAATCTTTTTAAAGTAAAAAGATTGTTTTTGAGTAATTACTTTATGAGATTAAAGAGTGACCCATTTTTTTTATAATATATATCTGTTACCACCATTACTAGGTACAATCATAATATAATGTCTTTCATCTCGTATTTCCATTCTAGTTCCATCATAGCAGCAAACTAACACATTAATTTAAGTATGACTAGCGTTTTAAACAGACATATGATTTCGTACCTAGACGTATCATTGAGTTGTTTCTATATAGCTGCATTCGTTCACATAGGCACTACTTAAGTCGGTATTTTTTTACTTTATTGCATCTTAAATGCAAGACTGGGAAAAAAGAATAAGATATACCTACCTAGTTTTAAAAACTAAAATCTGCCTACAGAAAAAATCATACTTACTGAAAAGTACATTTATCCAGTTAAGGCTGGGCCTAATGTGGTAATCTGTTTTGCGTTTCCACGCACTCTAGTCGAAGCGAGACAGCGAGCCATGCGCGGTGAAAAGATCGCGGTAGGTCAATGAGGCTGGTTTTGTTTTTGAGGTTTTTTTCATTTTACATAGAATATTTAAGAGTTATTTAAAAAGTCAGACATATAATATGATGACTGCCTTATGTTTAATACAATTATAATCCCGTTACAAGTGCTAATTTATTGTATTTCTTGAAAACTTTCCGTTTTAGTATAATTCTGAGGTGATTTGGAGGCAACTTCGCAGTGTTTTTCTATCGAGAAAATTTCAAGCAATCGTGTTTTCGAAACATATAATGTATATACCTAGTCCTGAACTTTGCTGTGTTTTTATTTCAAAGTAAGTATTTCGTTACTATTGATAATATTTAAGATCGCTCTAAGTACTAGAGTCATACGGGCTCTGAATGCAAGCACAGCAGGGAGCAACAGCTATTAAGAGTCTCCTTACCCTAGACAAAATCCGACTTTCCCATTTGTATGGGGAAGTCGGATTTGTAGTGTATTATATCAGTTTTGACCATCAGTATGGAAGAGTTTTACACCCTCATATTTTCTTTTAAGTTCATATTTTAACTTTGAAAACTAATTATAACCCTAGATATATGCAATTACTTTAAAGTTACAAATTTTTGCCGAAATCTGACATGTAGTTTCAAAATAAAGTATATATGAGGAAAATTAAAAACTTACAAGTTATTATTGCAATTCCCAGGCAGCGATATAGCTGGGCTGGTCCAGGGTAGTTCAGAGTTCTGCTGCTGGAACCCAATGTTCTTGGTCACCGCCCCGTTGGAAAGGGACCCTGTGGAACCCTTGGGGCTCGGGGCCCCTGGGGACGGCTCCCGCATCTGGGTGAAGAGGTCTGTCACCTGGAGAGAATAATTAATTAGTTTAAGAAAGTATTGAAGAGCTCGTTGGTCCAGTAGGAGTACGCATTTCTAGCGCTTTTGCACGTTAAGCAACCCGGGCGTGGTCCACACATAGATGGGTGACCACAAGTAGTATAAAATTTTCTAAAGCTCCTTCGTGCTTCGAAAGATACAGCTTCCATCATTGTATTACCGTTTTCAAGCTATGTCACAGATACCCACAGATCTGTATATACCTACAAGGCTCGGATACCAGGTTAAAATATTTAACCAGCTCATTGGAAACGCCATACATTTTAAAAAGAGCATTAACATATCGATTCCGCTCGACCGGAATCATCATCATCATCATATCAGTCACAGAAAGTCCACCGCTGGACATAGGCCTCCCCCAAGGATTTCCAAAACGACCGATCGGAAGCGGCCTGCATCCAGCGTTTACCTGCAACCATGCTCAGGTCGTCTGACCACCTAGCAGGTGGGTGAAAAACTTCAGTAATGTATGAAATGTACGAAAGGAGCAAATTCGTTATATAATATTCGACATTGTCGAGTTCTTTAAAAATATCCGGGTATCTTTATAGCTAGGTCACAGAACGGAATCTCCTAAGGTACGCGCAATATGCGTCACCCAGGCGTCACCGTTCCCCGTCCCTGCACCTCTCCCCCGTTTTCGCCTCGATGACTCACATTGGCCGTCAAGAACCGGGGGAGAGGTGCGGGTGCGGAGAACGGGGACGCATGTTGCGCTTAGATAATTTAATACGATCTAAGATGTTGCGCGTACCTTAGGAGATTCCGTTCTGCTTACTCTTACTGTATTCTGTGGCTAGGTACCAAAACATCATAATGGATTCATATTGGGGATTGGGACCTTTAGGTGCTAGTAAAATCTGATACCAGTTGACCACTCACGAGTACACACACGAGAAACAAGTATAGTTAGGGGCAAAGGTTGTGTTGTAGAAGCAACCTTATGTAGGTAGGTACATACATACGTCAACAAACAATTTTATAGAGTGCCTCCTCATTGACCTCTTCACAAGTTTCAGTCAAGGCCTTCTTACGCACGTTGACAGGAAAGATATAATATATCATTAGATACTATGTTGCGTATAAAAGCATTGATATAAAATGTATGTCGCAGCTAGGCCGTTTAAGTATTACGTACTCGTAAGTGGTCTTTGATTTGGTAATTTGGATGACATTGGGGGCGTCGTTTGGACTTCCATTCATCACCATCATCATCCGAGCGTATCTGGTTGCATCCTCAGCGGTAACGCTTCAGAGCCCGGTATCCGCTACCTCATCTAGCTGATTTGACGAGGTTACTAGTTTTTACATAGAGCGACTGCCGTCTGACTTCCGCAACCAAAAGGGTAGACCAGAACCAATCCTAGGATAGGTTATAAACGCTAGATGGCGTTCGGGACCCACAGCTTTGCGTGCCTTCCGAAGCACGGAATCATCTTTTTTTCGGATAATCAGGTGATTCGCCTGCAATATCCTAACCGAGACTGGAAACAACTTTTCATAAAGTATGCTTCCCAGTGGGATTTGAACCCAGGACAGATCACAAGGCGAACGCCTTGACCACTAGACCACTGACGCAGTCGGCTTTGGACTTCCATTAGGTAAGCAATATTTTTTGGTACTTTTTATATTTCATGGCCAATTTTCGTTTTTATTTTATTTAAAATTAGTTTCTTTTTTCTTGTTATTTTTTTTTTGTGTAAGCAGTATGTATTTAGTATGATGTTTATGTTTGTTTATTATAATTATTGTATTAAGTTTATTATTTTCTATCACTTTTTCACTGAAGAAATTGATAAGCGATAAGTCCGCCTTATATATGTGCATTTCCTATTTTCTAAGATAATTTTGTCCTGTATTTTTCTTTGGTTCAATAACGAATATTGTATTGTATTGTGTTATAGACACAAATAGATGAACGCTGCCGTCTCGTGATGACCTTCTTCTTTCAATATCAATGAATCCTAACAAGTGTTGATTCAACATAATAATATGTAGTTCGTGTCTGGTATTGGTAGGCGCTTAGTGATTGTCATGAATATAAAGAAATAGGGTTGACGTCAGGCCGGTCGTAAAATTAAAACTAAATAATTTAAACTGTTTCTGCTATCTCTTCTCCACTTCGCAAGGTCTTTCAAAAGCAGGAAAGCGCACCCCGGGCTCCAAAGCAGCATAGCTGAGAATGCATTCTCCGGGAACGCACTTAGATGATGACGAATAAGGTCAAAATCTTAAAATCTTAGCGGAAGTGGGAAAGGCATAAAGTAAGGCTTCGTGTCTCTCTACTGCAAAGGCTTTCAATATAAAATAAAAATAACATATTTTTTTTCTTTCAAAAATAAAAAGAAGATATTTATTCTTTTAGAAGATAATTATTTTATAAAAGCATACTAACAAACGCACACGTGACTGACCCAACTTTCTGGTATCAATATACTGTGGCGATGATTGTAAACATTCCAATTGTTATCTACCACATGCCTAATTGATGTATTGTAAGCGATGTGGACCATGGACAAAACAGACTTGGACATGGACAGAACACTGTTTCGCCATATTGTAGTATTACAAATGTAATTAGTAGGTATCAATTGATATGTGGTTCCCGACAGAGTAGCATAGGACCACTCCAAGTCTTCTCGTGGATGTCGTAGAAGGCTACTTAGAAAACACAAGCTAAACAAAGCTTATAAACATCAATGAAACCTCTCCAAACCGTCTGGTCTTCCCAGCGTGGAGAGTGTAGGCTAAATCCTCTAGCTCCTCTGGCTAAGTATAGCTCTGGTAGTACAGAGTGTCGTGTTCCTGCAGTGGAGACTAAAAAAGACCTGATGATGATAGTGTCATGGACTGAACTTGCTGTACAATTTAAGATCTTAGGATGAAATTCTTTACAGTGATTATTGTTTTGTTTTGCCCTTATCCTTAACCTATAACTGACGAGTACCTTACGAATAAAAATCCCTAGAAGCATAGCTAATCCCGAAAAATCATTCCACGTGATATGTACCGCGGGGGGCGGGGCGCGGCGACAGTTCGCTGTGACACTCGAGTCGTGCGGTTGCGTCGCAAAAAGTTTCCTTTGAGAATATTGCTGTGTTTTTGCGATACTTAATTAATTCATTAAAAATGCCGTCATGTGCCGTGAAGTAGTGTAGAAGCCATACAGACACGAAAAACATAGGACTCACCTTTCATAAACATTTTAATAATCCATACTTGACATCTGTAGAAAGTGTTATGCAAAATGTACCTAAGCCACGCGTTGTACCTCACCGCTCGTTGCGGTGACCGCCCTCACCCGACGACGAAGCGTGACCTTGCGACCAATCGCATGCATATTTGTCTATGTGTGTGTTTGAGTGTTTTGTTGTTATTACTGTTAGTTTGTTTGCGTACATGGAATCAGAATCGAAGCGGTGAATGTAGGAGCCTTACCTACGGACAATAATAGGGGATCGGACAACTTTTGTAAAAGTGTTTGAAAGTAATAAGAATGGTTATTTATTACAATAAAAAATAATATTTTATTTAAATAAGGCTGTAAATATGCATAAATTACATTTAAAATATGAATGCATAAAAATGCCGCGTAAACGCTCCCATCTGTCACCTTGGCCGCGTGACGTCATCTGTTTGAGAGTAAACATCAAACAATCAATCAAGTGGTGAAAAGGAATTCACATAGTAATGTTGACATCTATGGTTGACAATTTGAGGTTACCCCAGCCGTCAAAAATGACAATTGCAAACGAATGACGTAACGCACTGTGATCGGTGTTACGTTTAAGGTGGCAAACAGATTAAAAATATTACAATTAAAGCATTTTATTTCTTGATTTAAAAATATAAATCATTATTATTTCACAAAAATTCTCATTGAATGGTCATTTTATTTAATTAAGATTATTTTTAATTAGAATAAAGATTTTTTGGTGAGACCTGTCCGATCCCCTATTCTCTAGAATCAAAAGTAATCCCGAAAAATCATTCCACGCGATATGTACCGCGGCGGGCGGGGCTTAAAATATGAACAGCGCGGCGCGACAGTTCGCCGTGATACTCGAGTCGTGCGGTTGCGTCGCAAGAAGTTTCCTTTGAGAATATTGCTGTGTTTTTGCGATAATCGATTCATTAAAAATGCCGTCATGTACCGTGAAGTTGCGTAGAAGCCATACAGACATAAAATTTTTTTATTAAAAAAAAAAGTAACACGTAAACTAGGTTATTTATTTTAGCGTAGCGTACTGCCACATAATATATAAGAGTCAAAGTACTTCATAAATAGGTACCATACGCGCGTTGTATCTCACCGCTAATTGCGTTGACTGCCCCACCCGACCGACGACGACGCGTGACCTTGTCGCGACAAATCGCATGCATCTTTGTCTATGTGTGCGTTCGAGTGTTTCGTTGTAATTACTGTTCGTTTGTTTGCGTAAATGGAATCAGAATCGAAGCGGTGAATGTAGGAGCGTTAGGTTTCTAGAGAATTTATTATTCGTAGTTTGAACCAATATTACACGCCTCTTAAGCGAACCGCATGAGGTAGTGCTCTACTCTCGCCTTACAAAAATCAAGTCATTTTTTTAACTAAATGTGTCTCTATTTATTTTCTATCGCACTTGTACAATAATATTTACACATAAATGTAAAGGAAAACACTAGTTTCAACACTTATGATATTTTTAAAAGACATTTTGCCTTTTAAATAAATAAAAACAATGTTTAATAAAATCATTTTGTGGACGTCCGTGTGTCGGTATGTATGGAAACTGGCGTGGTCACGATAACTCCCGAAAAACTTATCTGATCAAGTCCATTTTTTTTATACGCTTCAGTATTATCCAAAACTAAGTCCTTTCGAAGATCACGGTCTAATTCAATGTAGTTTAATCGTAATTATTATAATAAAAATACAGGTGACATATTAAAAATAATTTTGGATGTGAGGTTTTTTGAAAGAGTTAATACCTATGTATGATGAGTACGAATGTGTAACTGGCAAGTAAGAAAAGAAGTAAAAAGAAATTTGAATAAATAATGTTGTGATTTTGTTTTATTAAATATGAAAGACGAATAAATGTAAAAGAAGCGATAAGTTAGTTAATATTTTATTTAATTTGCATTAACTAATTGAGAATGAAAAGAACAATCAGTGGTAACACCACAGAATTAATAGTTATTAATTCTGTGGGTAACACTTTTCTTGACATTCGTGACGTAGTCTTGTGTCTTTTTCTTGTTTTTGCTTAGTTTTTTTTAAGATTTCTTAAAATCTACCGGTCCGAATCGGTTTAAATTCACAGGAAATCTGAGTTGTATAGAACTTTTTGTTTGGTTCTGATCGGTTTTGTTGTTCAAGAGTTATAAGCGGGTCACATACACACCCACACACACATACGGATAGGGTGCATGACACTTGCTCGTGAGTGGTCAGGGAAGATTCCTGAGACCTTTAAACGTCGAGATCTGATGAAAACTCGACTTTTCAAAAACAGGGTGAAACTAATAACGTCCCAAATTTTGAAAACTCAATTTTCTCAGCGCGAAGTTAAAAATAAAAGTTAAAAATAATCTCCAGTCGTGCGTTAAAGCCGACACATACTTTTCTTCGTTTTTAGTTAGCAATAAAACAATCAAAATCAATTTAATTGTGAAAAATGAGATTATGAGGCGTGCACTTTTGGTTTTCCAAACTATTTTTTTTTTCAGTTTATAGACACTATTATTTTCTTACGCATATGCATGAATGCATGCATAAAGAGACAAGTTGAAGAAGATGGGAGAGACTTTTGCCCAACAATGGGACAAATAAGGTTATTAAAAAAATGCATGTACCTACTCGTAAGAGAGACGGTAGTAAGCACGACGAAATATGCGTTCATTTCTTCTTAAAAGCTAAAATAGCAAATTATGCGCATTTGCGGAACCAATGCGGCACAATAATAAATAAATGTCTATCTAGAGCAAGGCCGAACAGATATAGAAATAGTTTGATATGTATTTTCATAGAAATAGAAGAAATATAACGTATACTAAAACTTCATCTAAGCGCGTTCCCGGTTGCAATCCTCAGCTGTGCTGCTACGGAGCCCGGGGTGCACTTTCCCGATTTTTCTTCTCCAAATATAACATGCATGTCAATGGTCACTCAAGGATGCCAAAGACCTTGCAAAATGGAAAAGAAATAGCCGGAACAGTTCAAATGAATTGGCTATGGTTTAACGACCGGCCGCCTGCCTGACGTTAACCCTCTTTGGGAATGCAATTATAGCACGAGAGTTTGTGCTTAGTCCTCTAGTCGCCACTTACGACATCCACAGGAAGAGATGGAGTGGTCCTATTCTAACCCGGAACCACACGGGTTAAGTAATTTCCACCACAAATTAGCCTATTCATTGGTTATACAACCAATGAAAACGCAAATTTTCATCTTCGTTAGGTTATGTGCCCAGTAATTGGACTCTGCCCACAACCTAGTCAGGTTATGAGCACAGTATTTAGACTGGGCCTAAAATCTGACGAAGATGAAAGATTGTCCTAAAAGCTAAAATAACGAATGCGAATAAAGAACCAATGCAAACCAGATGCAAGCACCAGACTCAACAAATACGTCTACAGCAAGGCCGAACAGATATCGAAACGGTTTTATATAATTACTAGTATATCTATTAGCATATATAAATATAGAATGTAGTTCCTATACATTATGTTCATTCCTTTATTTCTTTCTACTTACAACTACACAGGAATTTTCCCAATTTATTACTTGCGTTATGTATACCTACCCTATACACACATGACATCATGTTAGAATAAGTGTGTATAGAAGATGGACAAATTTTTTTTGGTAAATCACGAAGATGAGGCGCTTCGCTCGCTTCGCTTGCTCAGTCAATTAAGAAAAACAAACAATCGAATATACAGATCTGTGGCGAAATCTCAATCAAATCAGGCTGTTATTGTGTTAACGAAGGAAAAAAATAGTAAATTAAATTAATTAATAAAAACCACTTTTCTATGAAAAAATGCAATCGGATAATCTCAGTAAACGTCAGGGCTGGTTACTGTATATTAAGAAAACAATATTAGAAAAAAACAAGTTAGTTCGTCACTCAAGTCAGGCCCCTTACCATATGTTTTAAATTGATAGCTGAGGTGTCCGAGTGGGACCCAAACAGGGGTCGGTTGTTACTCATGGTTTCTGTTGAAAATACAGGTGTTTTAACAAAAAAATCTAAGATACGAAATTTATTACTAAAGCTTATTAATTACCCGACCGCGTTACAGTAAAATTATTACTAATACGGCGGGTAGACGGTCATCATTAAGTGTTCAACTATGCATGCAAATAAGTACCTATTTAACTAACTTGTAATAAAATTGTATATTGGCACTACTGTACTTTAAAAATGAATAAAGAATTATTATTATTATTATATTAATGTATACAATATACAGTCTCTCAATTATGTATCCTTGTTCATTGAAGAGGCAAATGTTAGATCAATTATGTTTAACGTCAACATAATCAGGTGATCAGATGACACACGGTGTATGGCAACATGTTCAGCATAAACGTGTGTTTGCGCATAGTTATCTCCACTGCTGTGGAAATAATTGATGTGTTCCTACGTAAATATTGATTGCACGTTTTTCGCCGCGTCGCGTCTTGGTGTAAACTGACCCTAAGAGAAAATATACAACGTGAAAGGAACATACCCGTAATAAATCGAACCATAGTCTATAGTAGATCATTTATTATAGTATAATAAAAATTTAAATAACAGCCGCAAACACAGCAACAAAAATAATTTCGGCATTTTCATACAAAAGTGTGCAGCCGCCACCGGGGCGATTTGTATGGTAATGTCGATTTTTTTGTTTTTTTACTGTTATTTTAATTTCGTTATACTTTAGTGATCTAGTATAGCCCGTGGTTCAATTTATTACGGGTATGTCCCTTCCACTTTGTATAAGAATTAATCAGATGTTGTTCCGAGCATTGTATTCGTTTTTGACAAAAGATATAATAATTATTTAGATATTGTTTCGAGCATTGTATTCGTGTAAGTGAAAATATATAATAATTATTTAGATATTGTTCAGAGCATTGTATTCGTATAAGAGAAAATATTTAATTATTTAGATATTGTTCCGAGCATTGTATTCGTATAAGAGAAAATATATAATAATTACACTAGTTTACAATTTTTTTAATTTTTTGTGTTGCACATATGAAACTTGTTGTTTCTTTTAGATTTTTGTATGCTAAATACGGATCTGATTATAATTTTTTTCTAGGACGTCAGAATTGGAAGTATTGTTATAACAAGTTTCCAAATTTTACCAATTTCACCTTTTTTTTTTTTTAGAAAATAAACTACTCTGCTTATAATTTAGTTTTATATTGTAAAATAAAAGATCACTCTTCTTAATCGAAATAAAATTTGATTTATCAACTTTTATTAATTAATTATTAATTTATCAAAATTATTTATAACATTGATATATGAAATTTAAGTTGCAACATTTCTCATACTTTCGAGCACCGTGCGCATTGTATGGCAATATACCGGCCTATACAAAAACGCGAATAGCTCAAATTCGTAAAAGAATTGAGCTGTGATCTAAATGAATTGTACAATGGATGGCTTGCACTATAATAAACCTAAATTAAAAAATTCCGAAAAAAGTTATTGAATTAATAGTAAAATTTTTAAATTGACAAAATTTACGAAAATTTAATTTTTGACATGAGATATTTTAAAACTTAGACGTCTTAATTTTTTTTATAAACAGATAATGTGTTTTTTGTACTGAATTCTTTATGAAACCGCTGCAAGTATGCGAACAGCAAAAACTTTGTAAACTAGTGTTATTTATGATGTAATGTATTGAAGTATAAATCAATAATTAAAATAAAGCCTTCTTCGCTTTAATCGACTTTCAATTATAATATGAATAAAGTTGAATACCACACTTCTAAATAGTGGGTAGTAATGCAGAAATATGCATGCTTTAAATGCGTAGTCATATGTGATGAGAAAATTCACAATTGGAAGTGTACTCACAGTACAGATGTAAGGGACGAGGGTTTAAATCTCTCTCGTGGCGAAATTTTTCATCACATATTTTTAATTTAGATAAAAATATATATACTATAAGTTTTTAAAACTACACAGCACGTTGTAGCAGGTAAAATTGCTAATATTTTTGGAATGTGCCCCAACACGGTATGATTAGATTTATTTTATTTTTGAGTTAGTTACTTTATACCTAAAGGGCGCCATATTGAATTTATTGTGACGTCACATACGAGTACCTTACCTATACACTAAATGAAAGAATACGATGCACGTACCTTATAGAAAGAAGCAGATATTTTTAACACCTGTTGGCTGTGGCATTACCCGCGTTTTTAAAGGGTATTTGGCGATATCAGGGAAACCTCAATTTAAAAAAGAATATTACAATAAACGGGCAAGTGCGAGTCGGACTCGTACATGAAGGGCTCCGTACAATTTTATAATGTTTTAAAACACTAAAGAAAGACGTTTTTTGTATGACGACCCCTTTGATTTTCAATTTTATTTTTTATTTTTAGTATTTATTTCTATAGCGGCCACAGTAATACCTACATAATATGTAAAAATTTCAAGTATCTAGTTAATGCCATTATAAAGATCTAGTTAAAAACGCTGAAAAGACTAATTTTTTGTATGACCTTTAATTTTCACCTTGACCCTTTAATTTTCAACTTTTATTATTTTTAGTATTTGTTTTTATAGCCACAGTAATACATAATTGGTGAAAATTTCAAGTGTCTAGCTATTACGGTTCAAGAGATAGAGCCCTGTGACAGACGGACAGACAGCGGAGTCTCAGTAATAGGGCCCCGTTAGCACCCTTCTTCGGTTACGGAACCCTAAAAAGGGGTTGCTTTGGGAATTTTTAACCGAGTGAAGTTTATTAGATCGTGTAACTGAGTGAATAGATTTTGACGAATTTGACTAGATTAGATTCTTAAGCTAAGACATTTCTTTTTTTCAGATTTTAAAAATACTATTTTCTATGTCTCACATGGTTTTAAAAACTCAATAACTCGGCCTACCTAGCCTTAAACTACTCCAGTTATCGTCAAACAAAGAAACATACATACAAATGTCAAATTATTCAAGTAGACTCGGAGAACATCGCTCATTTCGCTCCCTCGTTCAAATAGTAGGACTAGTAGGAAATATCTGACGACTGTATTGTATTGTATTTATTTATTTCCAACAACTGTCTTTACAGGCCTCAAGACCCAATTGTTGTCTTACTTGACTGCAAAATTTTTAGATTTTTAGGGTTCCGTACAAAAATTGAAAAAACGGAACCCATAAAGGATCACTCGTGCGTCTGTTTGTCCGTCCGTCTGTCACAGCCAATTTGCTCCGAATCTACTGGACCGAATCAGGTGAAATTAGGTAGAATGTTGTAATCCTATGACCCGAACACATATGTTCAAAGAAAATAATTATTTTTTTAAATAAGGGTCATTTTCGGGGGACAAATTAGGAAATTTAAAAAAAAAGTTTTGCAAATCTAAATCAAATAAAAAGGCTCATTATGAGGATCTCAAATATATTTTTGTTATAATTATAAAATGAATAGTTTTGATTTTATTAACGAAAGAAGACGAAAATTGACCATTCCCCTGATCTCCGAAACTACTGAGCCTAAATTTTGAAAAAAATACAAAATACGAGTATAGTTCATTGCTTGTAGATTAGAGGAAAACCTATAAGAATTCAATCAATTGTACGGAACCCTCTCCACGCGAGTTTAACTCGCACTTGGCCGGTTTTTTTTTTTAAGTGAAGAAGAAAGAGTTCTTTAAGCAAGTTGGGCATTTTTTGAGGTTGGAAAAAAACCATTGAACTCGCGACACTGTAACCGACACCACCTTTTTCAAGTTTTCACTTCTGTCAGAACTCCAGGAGGGCCACATTTTTGCCACTGCTCATTTTTACCACTGTCATAATTTGGTACATTTCCCAAGGAAAACTTCTTTTCAACTGACAATTAAAGGACATCAAAATAATGAGTTGAACCTTTTAATCTTCTGTTTTCCTCAACATTCTCATTGCCAAGGTATACCAGTTACCAGTACCAGTGTGACATTGATTTATGTCACTAGTTATATACGTATGTATTAAATACTAATATTAATTTTATTTTTTTTGTTTTTTGATTGGCGCATAGCTTAGTTGTCTGTATATTTAAAAAAACCGGCCAAGTGCGAGTCGGACTCGCGCACCGAGGGTTCCGTACAAACCTGCAAGGTTTAGTATTTGGTATGAATTTCAATTTAATACCTCTACGCGTTTATGAGGAAATGGGTAGTAAGTTTAAAATTATTAAAAAAAAAATATATTATGTGTTGTAACTAAAAATTTATGGTTTTCGTAATTTTTCCTTTAATCTATGCTATAAGACGTTGCTTCGTACCAAATTTCAAGATTCTGAGTTCACGGGAAGCACCCTGTAGGTTTTGATTCCCTTGCAAGTGTCGAAAATTTGCGGCATAAACGGCTGTATCTTTTGATTGCGTTGGCTTAGAAGTTTGATTTTTTCACAGCTTCAAGGGACAGTAGACCTGAGTAATTGATATAAATTTCAGCTTCATACCTCCACGCGTTCCTGAGAAAAAGGGTCTTGACAGACGGACGGACGGACGGACAGACGGACAACAAAGTGATCCTATAAGGGTTCCGTTTTTTCCTTTTGAGGTACGGAACCCTAAAAAGAAAGATTTATCTATTATCCTACCCATAACAAGTTGAGATTACCGGAGACATGTGACCCCCCATGCCCCTAAAACTAAAGGGAAAGTATATGTATAAAAGCATTAAAAGACCAGTAGTTGGTTCGGAATGTTGGGCTACCAATGTCACCGAAGACAGCAACAGTAGGTAAGGTATACAGAACGGAATCTCCTAAGGTACGCGCAATATGCGTCCCCGTTCCCCATCCCCGCACCTCTCCCCCGCTCTCGTACAAGAAGTGGGAGAGGTGCGGGGACGCATATTGCGCTGGACCTCAGGAGATTCCATTCTGTCTACTCTTACTGTCTTCTGTCCCAATGTGACAGAAGAAAGAAAACTGCATACTGCTGAAATGAGGATGCTGAGGTGGATGAGTAAAGTAACCAGAAATGACAAGATAAGGAATGAGTATGTGAGGGGAAGTGCCAAGGTAGCGCCAATAACTGAAAAACTAAGAAGTAATAGAGTAGGATGGTTCAGTCACGTTATGAGGAGAGAGGAAAATAACGTTGTGGAGAAAGCACTAAATAAATATGGACGTGAACGAGAACAGAAATAGAGAGAGGCCAAAGAAAAGGTAGATGGAATGTGTTGACAACGATATGGCTTGTAAAGATGTAATAGTCGAAATGACAAAGGAAAGGACCAAATGGAAACAAGTAACATGCTGTGCCGACCTTTAGAGTGGGATAAGGGAAGGAAGAAGTAGAAAAGAAAATAAAGATGTCATCTTCTTCTTTTGTTAATGTCAACTTCACTGAAATTTTCAATAAGTTGAAAAAATTTCAGTGTTATTGTCAACTTCTTTTGGGTCTTTGGGTGAACCAAATGAAGTTGACATTAACAAGGTGACATACTGCGGGAAGTCTTTGTTTTTTTGGTAAATAATGGTTTAAACCAAGTACTAAAGTTAGTCCGCATTTAAAGTACCCGGAAAGACAATTAAAACGATTTCTATTGTCATGTTAACTTCTCCGAACTATTGGCTGGGTTCCAAACACTTGGACTTTCGACGCTCCGACAGCGGTCAAAGCCATTCTTTTTAACAAGGTCAGGGAAGAAAATTAAATTTGGTAGTTTACGTTTTTAATAATTTTAGGGTTCCGTACAAAAAATAAAAAAACGGAACCCTTATAGGATCACTCGTGCGTCTGTCTGTCCGTCCGTCTGTCACAGCCAATTTGCTCCGAATCTACTGGACCTAATCAGGTGAAATTTGGTAGAATATTGTAATCCTATGACCCAAACACATATGTGCAAAAGTAAATAAATATTTTTTTTAAAATTAATATTAGGTCCTTACATATGAAATTGCCGTTCAGTATCAAAAAAGTGAAACAAGTTTTTTTTAATGAAATTATTATTTAATCAAACGAAGTATGCGCCGTTGTTATCGATACACTTCCGCCATTTTATAGGCAGATCATTGATACCTTTGGAAAAAAAATCTTGGGAGCGAGAGTCTATGAACTGTTTGAAGGCGGTTTTGACTGCCTCATCAGATTTGAAATTTTTTCCTTGTAAAAAGTTATCCAAATTTTGAAAAAAGTGGTAATCGGTTGGGGCAAGATCTGGAGAGTATGGTGGGTGACGCAGAAGTTCCAGTCGCAGCTCCTCTAACTTGGCGATCGTTTGATGTGCAGTGTGTGGTCTAGCGTTATCCTGAAGGAGCAGTGGGCAAGAGCAATTCATCAGTCTCGGTTGTTTACTGCTGAAAACGCACCGTGTGTGTTTTCCTCTTTGGAAAAATACACACGATGAATTTTTTAGCAGTGAAAGTGTTGGCGAACTTTTCCATCATTGTTTGCAATTGTTGGCAATACAAGTCTGCAGTAATCGTCTGGCCTGACCTCAAGAAGCTGTAGTGGATAACACCAGCACTGGTCCACCAAACACTAACCAGAATCTTCTTTTTGGTCAGTTTTCGCTTAGGGCAAGGTTTTGCCGGTTCTCCAGGGTCAAGCCATTGTGATGATCGCTTCCGATTGTCGTACAGGATCCATTTCTCATCACAAGTCACGATACGGTTCAAAATACCCTCATTATTGTGGCGATTAAGCAAAGAAACGCAGCAAGCAACGCGTGTTTGTTGGTTTGCTTTAGTCAATTCGTGCAGTACCCACTTTTCGAGTTTTTTAATTTTTCCGATTTGGCGCAAGTGGATAAGTATCGTTTTGTCACTTACGCCGAAGGCTGCTGCTAATTCAGAAGTGGTTTGAGATGGATCCGCTTCGCCTTCAATTCTTCGTTATTCACTTGAGTATCAGGTCGTCCACGAGGCTCATTGTGTAAATCGAAATTTCCAGAACGGAAACGTTGAAACCAAAACGCACCGTTCGTTCGTTAGCGGTGCCTGGTCCATACACGTCGTTAATTCGAGTCGTTTCTGCAGCACTGGTGCTACGGTGAAACTCGTATTCGTAAATACCGAGAATTTTCAATTTGTCCATAGTTGTTGTTATAGCAATGTTGAAACTCAAACAAATGATGTTAAAACAAATGAAATACGAATTTTACAACAATATTTTTCAAGCTTTATTTCGAAATAAATTTGAATTTGGAATTCCTAATAAAACGCAAGATATTTGATTTTAAAGTTGCCAGTATTGAAAATCGGCAATTTCATATGTAAGGACCTAATAGTTTTGATTTTATTCATGAACGAAGACGAAAATTGACTATTGCCCTCCCTGATCTCCGAAACTACTGAGCCTAAAATTTTGAAAAAAATACAAAATATAGTTAATTGCTTGAAGATTACAGGAAAACTTATAAGATTTCAATCAATTGTACGGAACCCTCTCCACGCGAGTTTAACTTGGCGGGTTTATTTCATAACTAGCTTTTGCCCGCGGCTTCGCTCACGTATCCCAAATCCCACGGGAACATTACTTTTTTCGGGATGAAAGGTACCCTATATCCTCCTTAGTACTCCTAACTATGCGTATGCGAATTTTCAAGAATTTTCAAGTAGATAAAGCGTGAAGACGTAACAAACAAACAAACAAACCAACAAATATACAAACTCACTTTCGCATTTATAATATTAGTTGGAATCATATGATCTGTGGTAATAACGGTAATAATTTACCGAGCGAACCGAGCGCAGCGTCTCAGTTTTGTAATTGGCCAAACATGCTTCAGTCCGTCTGTCTGTTCTCGCATACAGGTCGCAATTTTAGGGTTCCGTACCCAAAGGGTGCAAACGGGACCCTATTACTGAGACTCCGCTGTCTGTCCGTCTATCTGTCTGTCTGTCACAGGGCTCTATCTCTTGAACCGTAATAGCTAGACACTTGAAATTTTCACTTATTAAATTAAATACTAAAAATAAAAAAAGTTAAAATTTAAAGGGGGTCGTCATTCAAGAAACGTGTTTTTTTTTCAGCGTTTTTAACTAGCTCTTTCTAGATACTTGAAATTTTCACTGATTATGTGTTACTATGGCCACTATAACAAAACATACGAAAAATAAGATAAAGTAAAAAATTAAAGGGGGTCGTCATACAAGAAACGTGTTTCTTCAGCGCTTTAAAACATTGTACGGAGATACGGAACCCTTCATGTACGAGTCCGACTCGCACTTGCCCGTTTATTCAACCAATTTTGACGAAAATTGGCACACAAGTTCCTTGATTAATTTTTGATTTGGGGAAAAATAGGGGGAAAACAGGGGGAACTTTGCTATAGGGTTTTTATCGACATATTTAAATCAAATTTGAGAGATATACTAAGGACTTCATTCTGCACAAGAGGTTGCAAAAAATATTCCAAAAGGGGGTAAAAGGAGGGGAAGTTTGCTGAAGTTGAGTGTTATATGTTGAGGATATATGGACGGATTTCACTGAAATGGCTTTGCTAAGCCAGATGGAATGACTGCGGAGCTGGCATTAATTGAATAAGTAGTTTGTTTGTTTGTTTATAAAGCTTTATTGTACACAAAACAGAAGCAGATATAAAATAGAAAAGTAATTATACCTACACCGGCGGACTTATCTCTATATATATCGTAGTTCAAACTTTTCAGTAAGAATTTTCCCTTAGTTTTTAAACGTATACCTACTTATTTTGTTAAATTCCTTAATGATATAGCTGGCAATGTTGTTCGAATGTTTCTTAAGTGCACTACCCGGTTTAGTGCAGAGAATATTTTTCCAGCGGTCAAGTCACTCGTGCAAATCCTTCGCATACGATCAAGTCGATCGATTCAAAAATGCGCCCGTTTGGAAACACTCGCGCAAATCATTCGTCGTGACTCCCTATTTCAAAAATAGCACTATTTGTTCTCGGCGGATGATAGTAAAGTTAGTAAAATAAATAAATATATAGGGACAAATCACACTGATTAAGCTAGCCCCAAAGTAAGTTATAAACTTGTGTTATGGGATACTAACTCAACGATAATATATTTTATGATAAATACATATATAGATAAACACCCAAGACCCAGGACAATTTGAAAAAGGCCATTTTCGCACTTGCCTGGCTGGGGATCGAACCCAGAAACTCCGGATTAGCGGTCTAGCGTGTTAACCATTACGCCACGGAGGTCGTCGGTACTAGGTACCTACCTACGTAAAGTTATTATTATGACGGTTAACATTTTACACATACTTTAAAAAAACTAAGATAGGTAGGCACTTAGTAGGTACTGCATCCTTCAATCGTAATCTGTATCATTAAATATGTTTTAACCGACTTCAAAAAAGGAGGAGGTTATCGACTAAGTATATGGTTTTTTTTTATGTATGTTTGTTACGCAATATCTTCGCCAGTTGTGAACCGATTTTGATGATTCTTTTTTTATTTTAAAGCCTTTACTACCAAGTTGGTCCGATTTTAATTTGGTGAAGATATGATGAAGAACTTTGGAGATGTGGAAGAAACTACTTAAAAAAATTGAAGTCGGTTGTTTTTTTTTTGTTCAAAATTTAATTAAGTATTGCTTATTCTCGTAGGACGTACCGATCTGCGAGTTCTGCGATGCGACCGATGTAACGTGGAATGTAAATACCAGTTGCTACTCGTACATTCCTTTGTAGTATAGGTCAAGATCATGGACGTTTAGGATCTTGAGGGTCTAGCAAGATGATTCCCTTTTTAACCGACTTCAAAAAAGGAGGAGGTTACCAATTCGACTGTATGACTCCTTTTTTTTATGTATGTTTGTTACGCGATATCTTCGCCAATTGTGAATCGATTTTGATGATTCTTTTTTTATTTGAAAGCCTTTACAAGTTGGTCTCATTTTAATTTGGTGAAGATATATCATGAGGAACTTTGGAGATATGAAAGAAACTCCTAAAAAAATTGAAGTCGGTTGTTTTTTTTTGTTAAGCGCAACTATCATTAAGACGATACACGGAGTCCAGTGCAGCCCCCATTTGAAATAAATTATTTGTAAGGAAACGGAGATATCATTTAATAGGTATTTTGAGCTACTAAAACCTAGATAACCATTCAAACTATTTTATGAACCACTGTTTACAGTTTAAAGTGAGAACGTTAAGCTTTAGTTTGCATTTTTGCGAAAAACGGCCACTTTTGGCAAAAATGCAAACTAAGCTTAACGTTCTCACTTTAAACTGTAAACAGTGGTTCATAAAATAGTTTGAAAGGTTATCTAGGTTTTACTAGCTCAAAATTTCAAATGATGTCTCCGTTTTCTTACAAATAATTTATTTCAAATGGGGTCTGCACTGGACTCGTCTTAATAGGTTTTGTGCATCTTTGCTCTGTCTGCCCCATTAGTATCTATACCATTGACATGAATATATATACTCGGCATCTTCAAACACGGCCATGTCCTTTTTGGTAATATAGACTAAACACGAGAGTAGAACAGAAAGGTCAATATATTTTTACATACCTACGAGTACGTGGTTCAAATTAAATTCTACATATATTTTAATAAATTCGGATGTTGATAAGTATGGCTGGATGTACGGATGGGTGTATGGGTGGTTGTATGGTTGTATAGATTTTTAGATTGTAGACTCACGACTATCATATTTATAAAGGTAAAAGCACTGCACATATCTGTTTCTTTGGTAACCTTTTATTATTCTTACTTAATTTCTTAACATAATGTTTTGCACTAGAAGAAAGTGATTTCTTGTACTTGTATACCTTTTTGTTTTTTTTTCTTTGTTAGCTATCTCTGTATTTAATGTATTATATAATCATATACGTAGGTATTGGGTCTAAATTACATATGTTTATTTAGATTACATATATGAAGATTTGTAATCGGCTTATAGTTATATAATAATTTATCAAAATCGATTTAGCCGCGTAGCAGTTACGAGGAAACAGAATTATAGGGACAAACATAATAAAACATCAAAAATGTGTAGGCGGCCATCTTGGATCCAAAATCTGATAGCAGTTTCAAGTTGCGCGGGGCACTTTTAGGGGTACAGCCCCCACATACAAAATTTTTGAGCCCTCGGATCGGAGGTCCTAGTGAGACGTTACGAGATATGACTTAATTTTATAAAGGATTTATAGGATTTTAGGAAACTTTTGTAAAGCATTTATAGCATATGTAGATAAAAATTATAAAACTTAAACTTTTTAAACGTTTTACAAACATTAGTAACTGAGTAGCAAACAAATAATTTTTCGATGCTTCCATGAAGAAAGTGAAATGTAGGCATATTTATGATGTCTACATTTCACTTCTGTTTTGTTAGTCTATGACGAATCATTCCATCGGTTGACAGATCATTCACTCATTACATTCATTATGGCAGCCGAAATTTTGCAATCCGTATTTAATTTTCAATCAATGAAATCTAGTTACTTACCGATGGAAAGTTATTCCTTCATATTTTGCTTTGTTCTTTGAATTACTAGTGCAGTATCTCAACACACACCAAGGCATTTTTGACTAAGTTGACAGTGTTTTCTTTAATGAATTGTGGAGTGTTTTATGCGCGTATTGCTAGCGAGTGACTAATGTGAGATTAACAGTGATAGCATATGATGAACAGAACACAACTGTTGTATGTGGCGTCTTCTCTAGTACGTAAGTACATAGATCTCGTTGATCTATACAGATGTAATCTCACTGCACGCAGGACCTACTTTTAATTCAGATCTAATTGATGTTTATGCTGTTAATTCTATACGATATGTATTACTGTATACTTACATATAAAAACTATGGAATTTGCCTCTATTGTCATCAGCAGCTGTTATGTGCAAAGACAATATAGACAATATACCTAATCACTACGTGGTTGTATAGTAAAGAAATATTACACATGCGTACTATTAGTACCTACCTACTTACATACTCGTACATCTACCCACAAAAAACATAGTGACTTAATATAATATATAAGTAAATATAAACCATAAGATACTCACGGTTTATAAAATATCCAGTGATTAAAAATCCAACAAAAAGTTGCTATTCACACGCGCACTCAACATTGTCTCTAATCAAACGAGTGACACATTCACGGCGTCAATCACTTAAAAAATCATTAGACGCACATCACTAATGATCGATTACGAAATTAAAAGGAGAGATTGTCACACAAATTCCGCGTTCGAAATTTTGAAATCTGTCATATGTTTTCTGTTTACAAAACGCGCGAGTTGGCACTGGCAGTCGCGGGCGTTCTATTTTCAAAACACTGAATGAGATTCCGACTTTTTTTAAAACAGTTGCACGTTCAAAGAGTTTAATACGTGAAAGTAAAGGAGGTCCATTTCACACGCGAATAGGATCAAAATAGTTCCAGTCCAAAATTCGAAATTTGATAATGTGGCGGTAAATGCGACTGGCTGGTGAGACAGCGACGTCCATACTGAATACATCTTCTGTCTTGGCACTATACTCGTTTCGGTCCGTGTTGGTTTTGGACTTTGCCGCCAAATTATAGCAGTAGATGGTAATTGGAGGTTATGGATCTCAGGAATTTGTTATTGAATTTATATCTTGATTGATTATAAACAGTTTTTACGTGCCATATCTCAATTTGAGGTAGGTACCACAGGTAATACTGCCGATTTTAGAATCGCTGATTTTTCTGTCATTAAGACTACACTCCATAAATGGGTAGATAACTTTACTAGCTAGCGTAAACTGAGAAGGTATATTTTTTATGACACTTGTAGGTAGGTACCTACAACGGGAAGTGTTTTAAACATCGAGTTATATTGTACTAGCGTACATAGAGGAGCTATTCCCAGTAAAATCACTACACGCGGGCGTGCGGCGAGGCAGGGCGCGGGACGCGCGGAGTGGGGGTTCTGTTGTCATAGATAACGAGTATCGCGCACAGATGCGCGACATATTGTGTATTTTGCCTACTCGATACTGTTTGTGAGTACTGATAACTAGGGAATAAATAAAAAGAGTAATTTACGTTACAGTATATTTTAATTATTAGTATATTACGGTTTTCTTGAAATCAAATCAAATCTTATAACGAAATATCAATTATTTATATCTAAAAGGCGAGGTAGGGTGGGGAAACCTTCGGCAGGGTCGGGCAAACTTCTCGTATAAGTAAACAGGGATTATATCCATTGAATCTGGCAACAACATTAAACCATTAATGTGTGATGTAATGATATTTTAATTTCCTTTAAATAGTATAAGTTTCGTTAGTTTCTGTCGTTTTGTGGAGTAATCTACATTTTGATCAGTTTTCGCTTCGTGGTGTAATCGAATTTTGGTGTATTGGTTTATTATGGCTCTTATTAAATGGATTCGATGATTTAATGTTGATGGCTGATTCATTGAATGTTGGGTTAAATTTACGAATATTTCTTTCCCAATGAAATATTTTAGTGTGTTTACCGTTATATAATTATAGTCATATTTTGAGGCTAGACCTTTGCCGCCGCTTTGCTTTATTAAATTACGTACAACTTTCTCAGTAGCCAAGCATATTATGTACACGTCTTCTGTGGAGTAACACAAACCACCCATATCTTTTATTGTTATTAATGTGTGATGTGGGAGTTTGTTTGACGTGGACAGGCTGTCAACACATTCTTCACATTTTATCTTTCGTGTTAGTTGCCTAGACACATATCCCGATATGTAACCTACTATCAGTTTTGATTCACAAGTAATATAAGTGTCTTGTTCAAGCATTGTTGCAAAAATGTTGCAATTATTTTCAGCTTCCAAATCGGATGGCAGTGATCGCGTCGTTTGTAAAACTTTATACGACTGTTCTTCATGTCGATTAGCAAGGGATGTGCTATTTATTATGTTTAATGACGGTGAACTTAAAATTGAAAAATTGTCCAATGGAATGCAGTTGCCGGAAAACGTAGAACGGAGTTCTAGATGATTAAGTGTTTTTTTGTAAGCTGCTCTTAATTGTAATACGTTTGGGTTATTGTTGTAACCGCCGTGTTTTCTTATTAAACCAAAAAATAACTCCAAATGGTCTTGGCTTATGCGATAAGTAGATATATAATTCAGCATCTTCTTTTCCTCGACCGTGTAATTGTAAAGAGTCTTAAGCGATTCGATGCAAATAAGAGCCCCAACAAATCCAGTTTTGTTAGAAGATTCGACTAATTTTGACTTTGAGATGTGTAATGTTATCCTGGGAATTTCATTTCTCCGTTTTATTACTCTTCTTGATTTGGAACGAAATTGCAATGCCAGTATATAGGACTTTACATTATCCAAGAAAGAAAATATTTCGGATTTGCTCTTGCTATCCACAGGACGCTTAAAACCATAAAAATGGCATTTTCTTGAATTCATAACATCGAAGAAGTTATTCATTAAAGTTATGAAATTCACTGTTCCTGAAGAATCTTGAAACCGTGTCGAATTTAAAACTTCATCGCAAAGAAATAAAGCTTTTGCTACGCTCATACTCAGCAATTGTGTAGCGAGCTTAACTTTCATAATTTGTTGACGGAAATTTATATGACGAGGAGTTAATTTGTTACCAAATCTAAGTCCTTCATTTTGTTGAAGCTTATTAAGATTAATTAGTAGTTGCCATTTTATTTCTTTGTTTTTTTCATCGAATAAAAGTCTTTTCTTCTCAAAAGTGTTCCTGATGAGTTTTATAACATGACATGGGTCTAAAAATATGCACACTTTTTCTCCAGTAGACGGATGTGAAAAGTAAGTCTTCATATTGTTGACATCGGATAGCTCACAACCTAATTTTTCAGCAGCACTGATGTTTGCCGAACAGCCGTCAAAAGTGAGACATACAGCTGTGGCACCAACTTCGTGGCATTTTTCCAAACATATATTTATCAAATTTGCCTTTGTTTCAGCATTTATACCAGCCGTCAAGAAATATCCTACAGGCAATTTCCAATTTTCGTTAAGGGCTACCAGCATAAACACTAATGCTTGTGTTGCCACAGTCTCATCGTCTTCGCCCTGCATAGGGCCTGCTCCAAAATTAACTGCACCTAATTTTTTATTATTATTAAATAGTTTCTGCTTCCTGATCGCCATTTCATCGAAAACTAAGGCGCAAACTACAGGTTTATTGGCTTTGGCGTTGGATTCGCATTTTAACTTTAATGCCGCAAAGGCTTCCGTTGTAAATCCAGGTTCAGCGTCAACTGTCGAATACCATCTACAAATTGTTCTTGGATGAGGGAGAGCTTTATTGTAGCATTCTCGAACGTATTTATACGCAGCTGGCGAATAGTAGTGCAATGTTAACGCGAATTTACGTAAAGGTGCAGTGTACAGTAAATAGTGTCTGTTCTGTTTATTTTTTTTCATTAAAGACTTATGTAATTCAACCACTTCTGCTTTAGCCATTAAATTATTAGTCGTATTTAAATCAAAACCGAATCTATCTTTTAAATTTTGGACCATTGATTTATAAGAGGCACATTTTTTCTTTAGATAATAATTTTGTCGTCGTACTTTTTTAAACTTTTTAGCAAGGTTCTTTCTAGCTATTGATTCTTTACGTAATTTTTTCTTCAGTACAATTTTTTTCGGAGTATCAAAAATTGATTCGGAGCTGCTTACTGGTTCAGAAATTGATTCCTCCTGTAGTTCTTGTTTAGATGATGATGGTTCACCAGAAATTATTGACTGAAAAGAAAAAGGGTCACAATTTTATGGGTTGTATGTATTGAACTATTTAACCGTAGGTACATTATTAAAAAAAGCTGTAATTCAGGAAAAACAACGACTTCAGAGTAGAATACAAACATACATAGACAGACATACGCTGATGTGCATTCAGTACTTTTTGATGTCCAAATAATATATTTCTTGGTGTCCTGCCTTTTCGCAGAAATATGTTTGGCCGAATGCATCGTTTCCCAACTGTTTCATTTGCCAACCCGCTTTTATTTCTGTAACTGTTAATATTTCAGGATTCATTTTAGTACGATCGGGGAGAACCCTATAGGTTAGGTTAGGTTAGTTTTATAAAAATCCTCTCCCCGATCTTACTAAAATGAATCCTGAAATATTAACAGTTACAGAAATAAAAGCGGGTTGGCAAATGAAACAGTTGGGAAACGATACATTCGGCCAAACATATTTCTGCGAAAAGGCAGAGAACCATATTTCTTTTGATTTGGTTAAAAACAGCAGTTGAAAAGGAGACGATCAAAAATATTATATAGGGTGTAAATGCCGTCACACACTAGGCTATACTATATATTTTTATCTTAAGATACGACTTCTGGTGATCCCTGCCCACATACATTTTGTATGCAAACAGAGGTCAAGCCAACTAACTGGTAGGTCTAACTGGCCTCTACTTTCATACAAAATGTATGTCTAAATGGGGTCACCAGAAGAACCACCAATCGTAGGCCACCATCAATTCTGGCCTCTATTTTAGTACAAAATGTATGGTAACCAGGGGTCACGTATCTTAAGATAGAAAAATATATTATAGCCTAGTGTGTGACGGCCTTAAAAAAATTAGTCTGAAATATTTTAAGGGTGTGTTCTACTCATGAAACTGAACAACTTTCCTCAAGGAACATAGGTCGAAATATGAAAAAAAATTTTGGACCTCCCATAGTCAATCGATCAGCTGGCCGTCTATTTTGTATGGGAGGTCCAACAATTTTTTTCATATGTCGACCTTTGTTCCTTGGGAAAAGTTGTTCAGTTTCATGAAATAAATACTCCCTATAAATATTTCCGACAATTTTTTTACACCCTGTATACAGAAGTCGCAGTTACAGAAATCTCAATATAAAGGTAAATGTTAAAATTCTTACACTATCGTAGGGTACAGCTGATTTCTTTAAGAAAATTCGTCCAGTCTTTGTGGTGTACTTGTCATCTTCTTTGAAATGTTTGGAACATATGCGGGAATAGTCCGAAGGCAACCAAAATTCTTCGCTTCGTTCCTTTTGAACAAATTTAATCCATAATTCTCTTTTTTCATGGCCCGGCCGCGGAAACCTTTAGAAAAGTTCAAATAAAATTTAACTACAGATATCATCATCCCGCACCACAACAAAATACTGCCCATTTTTAAAGTGTCACGTTGATAGTGTCACATCTGTACGTACATAAAATGTTGTTAGTCTATGAATTTCGCCGAAGTATGGCCGCCGACTCCGAGCGCGCGGGAGTTCGTTGCAAAATAAAAGAAAATATTGTAACTCGTGCGTATGATTGACTGATAAATAGGTAACTTACCCGTGAAAAGTCACTCCGTGTTTTTTCTTTACTTTTTCTGAGTTATTGGTGCAGTATCTCAGCACACACGAAGGCATTTTGAGAATTAACTGAAACTTCTCGACGCGGCACGTCGCGGCAAGCGCCCGGCTCAGACTAACCAAGGTTGAGCCGGCCGGCTCTAACTCGTGTTACAAACAGTGAACTCGCGTTGCCGGCTCTATGTACGCTAGTACAATATAACTCGATGGTTTTAAATGATAATTTTAAATCTGCTTAATTGTCTAAATGTCATTTCCTTTCATTCTATATAGTCTTAGTTCTATTTTTCTAAGTGCCACCCTGATTTCATCTTATTTCTTCAAATATTTGCGGTTAGCCAGTTTTTTAGCAGCCTTTTGCATATCTATCTGTCTGTCTGCTTATCTTTGTTATTGTTTAAATCCCAAAATTCGTCACTTCAACTTACTTTGCTTTTTCTGCTTTAATAGTGTTACCTTCAAAGTCTTCGATCATAACCTATGTAGTTTTTATTTTTTAAACAAATATGGTCACATCACATACCTACCTACCAAAAATTTATTATAATCCCAAAATCGATTAGGTACCTTAAAACTTTGTAACACTTTTTACTTAGTAAAATTTATTTTTCTTTTTGTTTTTTCGGCTTTAATTATTAATTTAAAATCAAAGTAGTTTTTTTTAACAAATATGTCACTGATTAAAAATTTATTTAAATCCCAAAATAGATCACTTCAAAACGTTTAACCACTTTTTAACTTAGTAAAACTTATTTCGGTTTTTATAATGTTAACTTGAAAGTACCTACTTACTTACTAAACAAATTAGTATGTCACTGTTCAAAAAGAAATCTTCGAAATTTTATTACATTTTAGTTTTTTTATTTATTTATTTTACTTTATCGCAAAGGTTTTCATTAGTTTTTAATCAAACTAACGCTACGTATTATACCGATTCTCCATAGACAACTAATGAAATCTAACTGATATGCCGGCGCAAGCTAATTTTAAAAATAACCAAGGTTTCGATACAATGTCAGATGTTTTTTTAGGGCTGGCACTTACTATAATATTCTTAAAACTGGAAAATAAATTGTGAAAAAAATATTTCTTTGATTTTTTTTGACCTAATACTCGACAGGACTGTTTGGAAGCAGAAAGGGGAGGCATTTGCTCAACAGTGGCACACTGAAACAGGCTATTAAAATAGTAGATAGTTACTGCACTGTGCCGAGTGGAATTTAAATTAAATATTAATGAACAGATAGGGACAAAAATTTCACATTCCAGTAATGGGCGCTTACAAGAACTGAAATTCATAATCATAAGATAAGATAAAACTTTAGAACAATTAAAAAAAGTAAATTTAAAACTGAGTACCTACTTAATAATCTATATATATATATATATATATATATATATATATATATATATATATATATATATATATATATATATATATATATATATAAAAGGAGAAGCTGACTGACTGACATACCAACGCAGGGCATAAACTATAAGGATTAGAAACTTGAAATTTCGCACAGGGGTCCCTTTTATAACGTAAGGGAGCACTAAGAAAGGATTTTTAGAAATTCATCCCCTAAGGGGTTGAAATGAGGGTTGAAACTTTGTATGAAACTAGGTCATTTTTGAAGTTAGAAATGTAAAAATTGACATGAGATCTCACGGTTCAAAAAAAAATTTTTCTGTGTCACTATTTTCAACAAAATCGTTTTCTAAGGGGTAAAATAGGGGGTGAAAGTTTGTATGAAAGTAGTCAATTTTAAAAAACCGCAGGGTCTAGAAGCATGAAATTTTGCACAAACGTTCCTTGAATGCCGTAGGTGTGCACTAAGAAGGGATTTTTGGAAATTCATCCCTTATGGGGTTGAAATGAGGGTTGAAAGTTGGTATGAAACTCGGTCATTTTTAAAGTTAGAAATGTAAAAATTAACATGTGAGCTCACTATTAAAAAAAAGTTTATTGTATCACTATTTTCAACAAAATCGTTTTCTAATGGGGTAAAATAGGGGGTGGAAGTTGAATGAAAAGTCATCATCATCCAAACATATTCCCGGTTGCATCGTCAGCGGTTACGCTTCAGAGCCCGGGGTCCGCTATCTTACCTAGATGATATGACGAGGTTACTGGATTTTACACAGAGCGACTGCCGTCTGACCTCCTCAACCCAAAGGGTAGACCAGAACCAATCCTAGGATAGGTACAAACGCTAGATGGCGTTCGGGACCAACAGCTTTTCGTGCTTTCCGAAGCACAGAATCGTCTTTCTTTTCGGATAATCAGGTGATTCAAGCCTGCAATATACTAACTAGACTGAAAACAACTTTTCACAAAGTATGCTTCCCAGTGGGATTTGAACCCACAACTTCCGGATCACAAGGCAAACGCCTTGACCACTATCAATTTTAAAGTTAGGAATGTAAAAAATGGTATACGAGTAAAAGCATTAAATTTTGCACAAACGTTCCTTGAATGCCGTAGATGTGCACTAAGAAGGGGTTTTTGGAAATTCATCCCCTAAGGGGATGAAATGAGGGTTGAAAGTTTGTATGAAACTAGGTCAATTTTGAAGTTAGAAATGTTCAATGGACATGTGAGCTCACGGTTCAAGAAAAAGTTGAATGTATCGCTATTTTCAACATAATCGTTTTCTAAGGGGGTAAAATAGGGGGTGAAAGTTTGTATGAAAAGTAGTTAATTTTAAAGTTTGAAATGTAAAAAGTTACTTATTAGCTAATGGTTAAAAAAAGTTCACTGTATCACTATTTTAAACAAGCTCATTTTCTAAGAGGGTAAAATAGGGGGTGAAAGTTTGTATAAAAATTAGTCATTTTTTAAAGTTAGAAATGTAGAAATTGATATCATGCTTATAGTTGAAGATAAAAGTTTAGTGTGTCATTTTGTAATTAAAATACATTTTTTGAGGTGGTAAAGTAGGGGATAAAAGTATGTATGTAAGTTAGGTACAAGTAGTAAGTAATTTAAAAAAAAAAGTAATACAGTATACTTTTATTCCTTACTATGCATTGGTTCAGCAGGAATCGACTTGCGGCAGGACTGTTTTTTCATAATTATCATTGAATTGAGACCTATTAGAAGTTGTGAAATAAATAAATTTTATATATAGAAAAAATAACGAATTTAAGATGGAAATAAATAATAAATAAGTAGGTTTTTTTTTTTCTTTTGTGATATTTCTTAATTTCAAAATTATTTTTTTTAAGTAAAGATCTTGACTGATTGGTTCACAACGATGTACGTCTAACCGACATCAGACATCGTAAAGAATACGTTCACGCGGACGAAGTTGCGGGCAAATGCTAGTAATAAATAAATATACAAAGTGAAAGGGACTATCCGTAATAAATCGAACTACGCTCTATACTAGATCATTATAGTGTATTGAAATTAAAATAACAGCCAGAAAACAAAAAAAATAATTGGCATTTCCATACAAAAGTGTGCAGCCGCCCGGGCGATTTGTATGGGAATGTCAATTTTTTTTTTGTTTTTGGCTGTTATTTTAATTTTATAATACCTTAGTGATCTATTATAGCCCATGGTTCGATTTATTACGGGTATGTATGTCCCTTCCACGTTGTATAGGTGTTAACAATTAGGTAGGTACGCCGCGGGGTTCGTCACAAAGGCCACAGGATGTCTGGTTTTCCAAAACGACCGATTGGAAACTCACCTACTATCTGTACTTAAAACTTGTGTTTATAGATATACATTGTTATAAATATTCACAAAAAAGATATATTTTGTGAAAGGTCGGACTTTTTTCTTTCTATCAAAATCACTCTCAAGACATTCCAATTTCAAAACTGAAATGACCTCATTCGTTGTAAAAAACATGCATAGAAATAAATCTGGAGATTAGATTTTGACAACCCTAATTTAAAATAAATAATTCATTAAAGCAATCAATTTCAAAATATAGGAAAAACTTTACATTTATTTAAATACAACATAGTAATAGGAAGTAATAGGTAATATACAGGGTCTAACGAAATATACTGAAACTATTTTAAGGGTGGATTCAGTCCATGATACTGAACAACTTTCCCCAAGGAACATATACCGAAATATGAAAAATAATTTTTGACCTCCCATACAAGTTGACCGATCAGCTGATCCGAGTTTGTAGAGAAAACCAAAAATTATTTTTCATATTTTGACATATGTTCCTTGGGGAAAGTTGTTCAGTATCATGGACTGAATCCACCCTTAAAATAGTTTCAGTATATTTTGTTAGACGTTATATATTGTTAATAGTAAGGTCTATTAGTCAGTTTTCAGAAATATACAATATCTTATATCCGTAACAGTAGGTCCTAAATTGTTAGCTAGTAATCACACTACATTAAATTGCATCCTGAATCTAGTTAGTTAGTTAAAATCTTTATTGCACCAAAACATAATGATACAGACTAATAGATTAAAGAAAACAGATGTCAAAAGGCGGCCTTATCGCAGCTGCAATCTCTTCCAGGCAACCGAGGTACTTGGAGATGTTTAAAGAAAACAGGTGAGGTGCGAAGTTATATGCAAGAAGAAAAAAGTGTAATTAATAAAGATACATACAATACATACATACAAATATAAAATATATACATAAATACATACATACCTATATCAATATGTACACAAAAAAGAAAATCCGAACAAGTTATGTGAGGAAATAAAGAAAGTCATATTATAATAAGGATAGAAAGTGCGACTTCACTTGAGATTTAAAGCTGGCTAGCGTTTCAGCACGCCGGATGGACGGTGGTAGTGCATTCCAGAGTCGAACTGCCTAGGAGCGTGACCAACGACGGCGCTGCATACAAAAACTATCTTTATTGCTTTTATTATAAGGTTATTCCTGATTAACATGTTGCTTGTGTCCTATTGCGTTTTGGAATGAATTCACATATTACGAGCAAGGAAGTAGAGCGGTCGGAACGTCCTTTTTATTCTAAATCGGATCCAATCAATCCTAACTGCGAGTACATCTTCCGATTTCCTAGATACCTTCAAATCGGATAGTGTGATAACCGCTTAAGAGCAAGATGGAAATAGGGAGTCAATATATTGATGGGTTGCTTTGTTGCTAGATAGTTTGCATTGCCTATATTGATGTCAGTACTCAGTAGGCAAAATCAAAAATCGAAATCAAATATTTATTCAGTAATTAGGCCTTTGCAGGCACTTTTACAGTACCTACATTACGTGTAATGTTTGTATACATTTTCTTTTTTCAAAAGCTACCGATACTAGCGTTTCGCAACGACCACTGCTGAGAAGGATATAAGGCAATATGGATAGCAACCCATCACTATTAATTCTCGCCCATTCCCTACATCGTCTTTTACGATCGGTGATCTGCGATATGATCTGATTTATTTAGGTACCATTAGGACTGCCTCCGTGGTCCAGTGGTCAAGGCGTTTGCATTGTGATTCGGAGGTCGTGGGTTCAAATCCCACTGAGAAGCATATTTCCAAAAGTTGTTTCCAGTCTGGTTAGGATATTGCAGGCTTGAATCACCTGATTATCCTAAAAAAAATTATATGATTCCGTGCTTCGGAAGACACGTAAAGCTGTGGATCCCAAACGTGATCTAGCGTTTGTTTAAACCTATCCTAGGATTGGTTCTGTTCTACCCTTTGGGTTGCGGGGGTCAGACGACAGTCGCTCTGTGTAAAACCAGTAACCTCGTCAAATCACCTAGGTTAGGTAGCAGACCCCAGGCTCTGAAGCAACACCGCTGAGGATGCAACCAGGAATACGTGAGGATGATGATAAATAAATAAATAAATATATAGGGACAAATCACACTGATTGAGCTAGCCCCAAAGTAAGTTTCAAACTTGTGTTATGGGATACTAACTCAACGATACTATATTTTATGATAAATACATATATATAAACACCCAAGACCCAGGACAATTTGAAAAAGGTTGTTTTCCAACTTGCCCTGGCTGGGGATCGAACCCAGAACCTCCGGATTAGCGTTCTAGCGTGTTAACCATTACGCCACAGAGGTCATCAAATGATGATGATTTAGTACCATTTATTTTTATTATGGTTACAAATCCAAAAGTGGACCACGTCCAGGGTTGCTCAACATGGGTACCTTCGCTAACGAACTAAGTACTAGGCTAACGAACTCCTTTACCGAACTACATGCGTTTTTGTAAAAGACCCCCATGAAATTTATAGATATAATGCCGTAACCTTATTTTTATTTATTTATTCACACAATACATTGACGCGCTCCATTGACATGAATATATAGACTCGGCGTCTTCTAACACGGCCATGTCCTTTTTGGTAATATAGACTAAACACGAGAGTAGTACAGAAAGGTCAATATATTTTTACATACCTACGAGTACGTGGTTCAAATTAAATCCTACATATATTTGAATAAATGCGAATGTTGGTAAGTATGGCTGGATTTACGGATGGGTTTATGGATGATTGTATGGTTTTACAGATTTTTAGATTGTAGACTCACGACTATCATATTTATAAAGGTTAAAGTCAAACTGCACATATCTGTTTCTTTGGTAACCTTTTATTATTCTTACTTAATTTCTTTACATAATGTTTTGCACTAGAAGAAAGTGATTTCTTGTACTTGTATACCATTTTCTTTGTTAGCTATCTCTGTATTTAATGTATTATATAATCATATACGTAGGTATTGGGTCTAAATTATATATGTTTATTTAGATTACATATATGAAGATTTGTAATCGGCTTATTTAGTTATATAATAATTTATCAGAATCGATTTAGCCGCTTAGTAGTCACGAGGAAACAGAATTATAGAGACAAACAATAAAACATCAAAAATGTGTAAGCGGCCATCTTGGATCCAAAATCTGATAGCAGTTTCAAGTTGCGCGGGGCACTTGTAGAGGTACAGGCCCCACATACAAAATTTTTGAGCCCTCGGAGGTCCTAGTGAGACGTTACGAGATATGATTTAATTTTATAAAGGATTTATAGGATTTTAGGAAACTTTTGTAAAACATTTATAGCATATGTAGATAAAAATTATAAAACTTAAACATTTTTAAACGTTTTACAAACATTAATAACTGAGTAGCAAACAATTAGTTTTTCGATGCTTCCATGAAGAAAGTGAAATGTAGGCATATTTATGATGTCTACATTTCACTTCTGTTTTGTTAGTCTATGACGAATCATTCCATATCGGTTGACAGATCATTCACTCATTTCATTCATTATGGCAGCCGAAATTTTCAATCCGTATTTAATTTTCAATTAATGAAATCTAGTTACTTACCGATGGAAAGTTATTCCATCATATTTTGCTTTGTTCTTTGAATTACTAGTGCAGTATCTCAACACACACTAAGGTATTTTTGACTAAGTTGACAGTGTTTTCTTTAATGAATTGTGGAGTGTTTTATGCGCGTATTGCTAGCGAGTGACTAACGTGAGGTTAACAGTGATAGCATATGATAAACAGAACACAACTGTTGTATGTGGCGTCTTCTCTAGTACGTAAGTACATAGATCTCGTTGACGCGCCCAAACGCTAGCCAGCTTTAAATCCCAAGTAAAATCGCATTTTCTATCCTTATGAAAGGTAATTTCCTTCCCTTGTTTCCACTTAGTTTCTTAATTTTGTCTTGTTATGTTTTCTTTGTGTAAGTTGTATGTATGTATTTAAGTATTACATGTATGTATGTTTATTATAATTATTGTATATAAGTATGTTTATTATATTGACCACCCCGCACTACCTAATTTCCCATCATTTTTTTCTATATAAACGAGGTTGCCTGGAAGAAATTGCTTAGCGATAAGGCCGCCTTTTGCGCATTTCCTAATTTTTAAGATAATTATGTTCTGTTTTTTACTTTTGTGCAATAAAGAGTATTGTATTGTACATTTAATACATTAATGTTTAGTCCATTTAAAATGCCATCATAATCTCTATTGAGATTTACCGTGCATCGGAAATTGCCATCTTAATTTGCGATTATACATATATATTAAACACTATAAGTATAAAAAATAATAAATCTAAGATATTTTACACCACAAACAAACCTAAATGATATGTATTACATATACATGCGGTGTTATTATAAAGCCCTTTTTGTTGACGACGCCCGGTGCCGGTGATTTAAAAGTAGGTAGGTACTTTACCTGCATTTTACTTGACTTTATTGATTTAACACGAGATTACCCAAGATGGATTATGTTTACAAGAAGTACATGTACTTACAATACCCGGCCACAGAGTACATATTAGTACAAGACCCGGCACATAAGTTGACCCAAAATGGCGGTCACTGCGCACACTTTTTCCTCTAATAATATCTGCGCAGAGCCGCCATTTCGGGTCAACTTGTGCCGGGTATTATGCTTGTACCTACCAGGCCTGCATTTTCGATACCTAAACGGGGAGTGACCCCGTTTAGGTATCGAAAATGTACCTACATTATTACTATGCGCGCAGGCGGCCCCTCCGGGTGTTAAATTCAGTTATACGAATCGTTTGTCTATAGTAATAAGAATTAAATTGGCTTGCAATGGATGTCTAGGTATCTATACGAAAAGGTGCTGAGTTCTGACGTGAGCTAAAATTTTGAAAAAGATACGAAATATAGTTCATTGCTTGATAATTACAGGAAAACCTATAAGAATTCAATCAATTGTACGGAACCCTCTCCACGCGAGTTTAACTCGCACTTGGCCAGTTTATTTTTACAGCATCTTGTGTAGAATGATGTCCTTAGTGTGCCTCTCAAAGATTGAAATCAATAAATAACGCTACAGCAAAGTTCCCCCTTTCCCTATTTAGACCCCAATCAAAAATCGCGATCTAAAAAAGTTTGTGCTGCTTTCTTTGTCTTTACCCGAGGTGTGATTAAATTTTTTTTTCTGCCCATAAAGTGGCTTTTTAAACACGTGGGCGTAAAAAGACACTCTCTGACTCGAGAATACTAAAAAGAAATACACTGACCTCATGCACGGTGGCTGCTCTGAAGAGGTAGCAATTGAGTAATCCTTCTTTCTCATTGAGGAGGATGTAGAACAACTCCTCAGGGCGTCCGGGGACTTGACTGGCTCTGGGGAAAGAATATTTTACTGCAACAGGTACTGCAATAAATAAATAGGTACTCAAACTTTTACATAAGCACAACATAAACCGGCCAAGTGCGTGTCGGGCCACGCATAGTGTAGGGTTCCGTAGTTTTGAATGCCACTCCTGTTACTCTTTTTGAATACTTGAGAGAAAATTCTTACACTTTTGAGCCATTCATGTTTTTTTTTATCGCAAGTACGAAAGTAAACTTTTGGAAGTATATTACGAGCACAGTGGAAATAATATAGAAGATTTTTTTTATCGTAAGTAGGTACTTACCGAATTATATCAACCAGTCGATGAACGATGACAGGCTCAAAGTTCCCGTTGTATGCTTTCAGGCATCCGTCTTCGACTGCTATACTGAGCTGGAAGACAAAACAATTGTTAGAACTCTTAAGAGCCCGGTCCATATCATTAGTGATTTTGCCTGCTTTTTTGGAGCTGGTTGGAGCCAAACTAACTTAGTTACAAAATGTTAAGATATGTTAAATTAAAGATTTTTAAGTAATCAAAAAGTGAATGAGACAATTTATTGATTTTCATTGTAATAGTTTGTTTAATTCCAAATAACCTGAGACGTGTTCCAATTTTTTGCGGTGCGTGACGTTCATATCTTTGTTGTTTACACGGAATTTAAAACATAAAGTTGTGTATAAATTACAGAGAAATAAAGACAAAGGAAAATCTTAAAAAGTAAATGAGAAGATTTTACTAATTTTTTTTTATTCATTCAAAAACTTAGTTAAAAATATTAAACTTTGAAGAAAATATAAAAGCGAATACGTGTCGGATTTCTTGCGCGTACGACTGAGTTAAAAAATAAAAAATACACATATATGAAGATTGATTCATGCTTAAACACGTACAATAAATAAATAAATATTATTTGTCTTTTGTAAAAAGATAGAAAAATTTAAAGTTCTCCGAAATTCTCAAATTAATATGGGGACAAAAACGCTGATAAGGCAGACCACTCGCTGCGCTTCTGAATTCGTCTAAATTCGTCTCCAGGGTGCATGTACAATACAGCGTAATGCGTACCTATGTGTAGATCTTAGTAGAAGAATAGAAAATATAGATTCGTGTGTTCAGTTCAATCAACAATTCCCACGGTCGAAGACTGCAGTCTTAATTATCTGAACTGTTTCATCATCCTCATCGTCCAGGTCTTTATTAGTCTCCACTGCAGGAGCACGAACCTCTCTGTACTACCAGAGCCATATATAAGCGAGAGCAGTAAGAGGGATTTGCCTACACTCTCCACGCTGGTCAGACGGTTGGAGAAGTCTCGCTGATGTTTCCAAGCTTTGTTTAGCTTTTTCATAGGTCGTCTTCTACGACATCCACGGGAAGACTTGGAGTGATCCTATTGCTGCCGAGAACAACACGGCTAAAAACAGTGTGATTTTTCAAAATTTTCTCAGAATAAAAGGAAAATCTCCCGATTTTATTATCGATTTTCAGATTGGCATCCTATTACCTAGCCGGCATAGCGTTGATCGTAGGTACCTATAAACTAGATATTTTGGTGAATACCCTTAGTACCGTTAAGGGTCAGTTCACACTGAGAAGAGTAAGAGCCTGCTGCGCCGCGTAACACAGCGCTGCGCAGCGCGGCATAGCGGGCTGTCGCTGGAATTAGTATCTTTTTGTCTAGTAAACAAGTTCTATGTTTCTTCCAAAGAGCGCGCTACGTCACGTCGCGGTGTGAACTGACCCTAAGTCTACAAATGCGACCAGCCGTAATAAAGACGGTAGGGTGAGGGGGTCAAGAAATCATGAAATTAGTGTGATGTTATTTATGGATAGTCCCATAGGAGATGATGGCCGTGTGGTTCCCGGCAGAGTAGAATATGACCACTCTAAGTCTTCCCGTGGATGTCATAGAAGGCGACTTAGGACACACAAGCTAAACAAAGCTCATAAACATCAATGATCAAAAAATCCTCTGACTGCTCTGGCTAATATATGGCTCTGGTAGTGCAGAGAGGGTCGTACTCCTGCAGTGGAGACTAAAAAAGACCTGATGATGATGATTTTTAAATGAAAGAGACATACCTTGTTGCTGATGTCCATAGCTCGAATTTCCCTCAGCAACCATGGCAGCATAGCGTTGGAGAACCGCTTATCCATAGCCGTGTTCCCGAGGTACGTGACAGATGTCAGTCTAGTCTTCATCGTAGCTATAAAAACATTATACACGTTTTTTAATTTCATTAAAAAACGTGTTTAAGAGGGCGCCTGATGCTGATAATCAAAATTTTGCTCCCGCTTCCACGCACACTTTACTCTACCCGAAACGAGACAGCGAGCAAAGAAGAATCGCGATGAGTCAATGAGGCTGGTTTATGCGTTTATGGGTTTTGGGGTTTTTTCGTTTTACAAAGAATATTTAAGAGTTATTTAAAAATTAGGCATATGATTACTGCCTTATGTTTAATACAATTATAATCCAAAGTTACAAGGGCTGATTTATTGTATTTCTTGAATACTACCCGTTTTATACTCGTCCGAATTATACTATTCGGAGGTGATTTGGAGGCCAATTCGCAATTTTTTTCAATCAAGACATTTTTAAGCAAATTGAAACATATACCTACCTACCGTCTTATTATAAATAAACGGGCAATTGTGAGTCGCAATGTTTTAAAACGCAAAAAAAAACATGTTTTTTGTATGACGACTCCCTTTAATTTTTAACTTTTTTTATTTTTAGTAATTGTTGTTATAGCTGCCATAGTAATACATAATTTGTGAAAATTTCAAGTATCTAATTAATGCCATTATAAAGATCTAGTTAAAAACGCTGAAAAAATACGTTTTTTGTATCACGACCCTTATAATTTTTAACTTTTTTTAATTTTCAGTATTTGTTGTTATAGTGGCCACAGTAATACATAATTGGTGAAAATTTCAAGTATCTAGCTATTACGGTTCAAGAGATAGAGCCCTGTGACAGACGGACAGACAGCGGAGTCTCAGTAATAGGGTCCCGTTTGCACTCGCAACTTTGTTACTAGGTTTAAACCATTACGTATCCGCCAAATCAAGTTGACATTGACAGGTGAGATAGTGTGATGTTACTAGTTGTCAATTTGATTAGGGCGGGTAATGGATTAAACCTACTAACAAAGTTAGTCCTGTTTTTATAATAAGACGGATAATGACTAGCGTTAGTCCTGAACTTTGTTATGTTTTCATTTCAAAGTGAATATTTCATTAATATTGATATTGATAATATTAAAGATCGCTTTAAGTACTGTCAGGGTCATACGCGGTCTTAAGGCGACGTGGGTTCACAATCTGCAATATTGTGCGTGTTTTTGAAAAATCAGTTATTAAACTACGACAATTTATTCCTCAAAAAATTTACAGTCACCCAGAATACCCAAAAATACGATTGAGCATTTTTGGCTCGATAGAAAAAAATCACAAACATACCTTTAAACTTGCCTTTATAATACATGTTACTATTTTATACAATCACCATTTTATATGAAAATTATACCAAAACTTATATTTTTTTTTTTTTTTTGTAGCCAAAACGGATAGATATTTAGATAATACATTTTTTGGTATAATTTTCATATAAAAAGGTGATTGTATAAAATAGTAACATGTATTATAAAGGCAAATTTAGGGGGTATGTTTGTGATTTTTTCTATCAAGCCAAAAATGCTCAATCGTGATTTGGCTATTATAAGTGTCTTTGAGGAATAAACTGTAGTAGTTTAATAACAGTGATTTTTCAAAAACACGCACAGTATTGCAAATTGTGAACCCATATAACCTTAAGTACAATTTGGAAACGAAAGTTTGCCCGGAGGGCAAAGCATCTACCTTCGATCTTAAATCTTGTACTTATTAGATTCTAAATCGAAAGTTCCAACCTCTTCCGTGAAGTAACAAATGCTAATGCATTTACCAGTTTGGTGACCTTAATATGACCACATGCAGAAAATATATCGAGGTTTGCGGTCAAATCAGGTTAACCTTCAAAACCGATTTTTTTTCCTTGCTAGAATCCTCCTACGTTTCTAATACAATATAGTTAAAAACTAAAACCTAACTACGGAAAAAATCATACTCAAAAGTACATTTATCCAGTTAAGGGCACACTTGAATTTTCCGGGGTCCAGTGCTGCCCCCATTTTAAATAAATAATTCAAAGAAAACGGAGACATCATTAAAATTTAAATTAAATTTTGCTACTACCAAGCCCTAGATAACCCTTCAAAGTATTTTATGAACTATTGTTTACAGTTTATAATGAGAACGTTTAGCTTTACTACGCACATTTGCCAAAAGTGACCGTTTTTCGCAAATGTGCTTAGTAAAGCTTAACGTTCTCACTTTAAACTGTAAATGGTTCATAAAATAATTTGAAGGGTTATCTAGGACTAGCAAAATTTTAAATAATGTCTCCGTTTTCTTTGAAATGATTTATTTAAAATGTGGGCAGCACTGGACCCGGAAAATTTAGGTAGGTACGGCCTTAATGCAAGCACAGCAGAGAACAGCAATAATGTATATATTTTTCAAATAATTTATTTTGTTATTTTATGAACTAATATTTTCCGACTGTCGTGAATGTTATTCTAAACCATCTCAAGAATATAATTATTTTTAGATTTTTTTACACTAGTAGTTCGCCGCGAACTTAGACCTCGCGATTCTAACACAATTCAGATCCCTAAGTAACACCTAGATGGCGCTATCCAAAGTTAGAACGCGCTATGGTTTCGTTTGCTACATAATCGCGGACTTTTTTATTAATATTTCAAAAACTACTGAACCGATTTTGATGTTCAACGAACTTGATTTCATTAAAATCAGACCATCGGTTCGGCAGTTATCGCGGTACAAACATACATACATATAAACAATGTGTTTTCACCCCCTAAAATATCGTAGTAGTAATGTAGAGAAGAGGTGGAGATCAAATACTTAAATTTCATATACAGCCCACTGAGTTTAACACGTTTATGCTAATCGGTAAAGCAAACTTCTAACATGGTAGGTAACTGAATAACTGAGTAAGGCCGAAAAACAATGTTTCTAATGGCAAAGGTTAATGCTAGCTAATATGTTATTACGACAATGAAGCTGGTGTGATCTGAGATTGTTTATTTAAGTCATTATCTTTTGCTGGACAAGGAAAAAGTTAACTAAATATATTTTTACTAAACTAGTAGTTTGCCGCGAACTTAGACCTCGCGATTTTTTATTAATATTTCAAAAACTACTGAACCGATTTTGATGCCCAACGTACTTGAAAATTCTATTGATATTTCCTATATGCGTACCAAATTTCATCAAAATCGGACCATCGGTTCAGCAGTTATCGCGGAACAAACATACATACATACAAACAAGCAAACAAACAAACAAACATACATACATACATACAAACAATGTGTTTTCGCCCCAACTTGAATTATAGCCCTCGCTTGCTTTGCTCGCTCGCTCAAATATTACTAGTAGTTCGCCGGAACTTAGACCTCGCGATTTTTTATTAATATTTCAAAAACTACTGAACCGATTTTGATGCCCAACGTACTTGAAAATTCTATTGATAGTTCCTACATGCCTGCCAAATTTCGTCAAAATCAGACCATCGGTTCGGCAGTTATCGCGGAGCAAACATACATACATACATATACGAGTACATACATACATACAAACAATGTGTTTTCGCCCCAACTCGATTTAGAGACCTCACTCGCTTCGCTCGCTCGTTCAAATATTTTATCATTATTTAATCTTTGTTCTTAAAAAAATAAAATGTTTAGAGCAGAAAAATATATCATAGAAGTGACACAAAAATGAGTATCACTTACACAATTTTTAGGGTTCCGTACCCAAAGGGTACAAACGGGACCCTATTACTGAGACTCCGCTGTCTGTCCGTCTGTCACAGGGCTCTATCTCTTGAACCGTAATAGCTAGCTACACTTGAAATTTTTACCGATTATGTATTACTATGGCCGCTATAACAACAAATACTAAAAATAAAAAAAAGTTAAAAATTAAAGGGGGTCGCCGGTCGCCATACAAGAAACGTGTTTTTTTCACCTTTTTTAACTTAATCTTTTTAATGGCATTAACTACATACTTGAAATGTTCACCAATTATGTATTACTATGACCACAATAACAACAAATACTAAAAATAAGATAACGTAAAAAATTGAAGGGGGTCGTCGTACAAGAAACGTTTTAAAACATTGTACGGTGGTACGGAACCCTTCATGTACGAGTCCGACTCGCACTTGCCCGTTTATTTTAAATACCTATTTCTTTTTTTGCTTTAACAATTTTTTTGTAGTAGTAATGTATGGAAAAAAAAAACATTAATGTCAATTTAATGCATGTATGTATATTGCATAGACACGTGATTTTTACTATATTTAAGGCCGTACCTGAGTTTTCCGGGGTCCAGTGCTGCCCCCATTTAAAATATATCATTTCAAAGAAAACGGAGACATTATTTAAAATGTTTACAGTTTTAAGTGAGAACGTTAAGCTTTTCTACGCACATTTGCGAAAAATGGCCACTTTTGGCTAATGTGCGTAGTAAAGCTTAACGTTCTCATTATAAACTGTAAACAGTAGGTCATAAAATACTTTGAAGGGTTATCTAGGAATTGGTAGTTGCAAAATTTTAAATAATGTCTCCGTTTTCTTTGAAATGATTTATTTTAAATGGGGGCAGCACTGGACCCCGGAAAATTTAGGTACGGCCTTAAGTGGGTATGATAACATTTTCCTTTTGTTGAACAAGTAGAACAAGGAAAAATATGTGTAGAGGATTTGATAAATTATTGTACAAAATAAACAACTGCATTTAATAGGTAGAAAATTCATATAGGTACTGCGATCTCTTTATCCCTAACGGGGCAGACAGAGGCCAGGGCCATAAAACTCAGAGGCCACGTTTAGCGCTATGGTGTGGGCGTGAAGATGCAATTTAAACGGGCAAGTAAAAGCCGGTCTCATACATGAAGGGTTCCGTACCTCCGTACGATGTTTTAAAACGCTGAAAACACGTTCTTGTAATGACGACCTTCTTTATTTTTAACTTTATCTTACTTTTAGTATTTGTTGTCATAGCGGCTACAGTAATATAGGTATGATCGATAGAAATTTCAAGTATCTATCTAGTTAATGCATTTATAAAGATCTAGTTAAAAATTGAAAAAACACGTTCTTTGTATGTCGACCCCCTTTAATTTTTTATTTATAGTATTTGTTGTTATAGCAGCCACAGTAATATATAGAATCGGTAAAAATTTCCACTCTTAGCGTGATGTCGGACTTTCAGATGAAAAACGGAATCAAAATAGTGATGGGTTGCTAGCCGCATCGCCAGTTTAGCCGATTCCTTCGATCGGCTTTCACCATCTGCGTGGAAAGAGAAGCACATTCATTACAGAAGAAGAGAGGTACATTCTGCGTTTTTTATTTTCTCCCAGACTACAGACCAGCATAGAAGAAATTTGTATGTGTCTCAGATTTTTTTTCAAGCTTTTATTGCCCCGTTCGTTGTTGTTGTTTGGGTCAAGTTAAATGTGAGCCACTTCCCGATTCCTGATTAAGATGAAATTTTGTATGCTACGATTTACAGTAGCATACAAAATTTCATCTGATGATGACAATGCAATATTATTATGACAAGAAGCTTATCTATGATGGAACCGAAAGTTGGCTATAGAAACCGTTGTAAGAAAATGACGAATGATCCACGCGTCAACTCGTGAACGGGTGCCACCAGTAGGGACAGTCAGCTCGGCTCCGTTTTTTCAGTGTAACTTATTTCTGTAAATTGGATTTGGCACTCGTTCGCAAGCTTTACATATTATGTTGTGATAACATTGTATTAGGCATAATATCTTTGTAAACTGACAAAGCTTCGCGTAGGCGACCAACTGTATAAATGAATTTCTTTCGGCGTTTCTTCTCAGCAGTGGTCGTTGCAAAAGTAGTATCGATAGCTTTTAAACAAAGAAAAAATAATTTAGATATATTGTATATAAACATTACACGTAATGTACACTATAATGACTCGTATTGACGTGTAAAAGTGCCTGCAAAGGCCTAATTACTGAATAAATATTTGATTTTGATTTTGAGGGAACCCCATCGAATTTGGGCTTATTATATTTGTCATAATACCTATACAACGTGCAGCAGAAAGGAGGTATCAACCCGAACGGGAGTAAACGTAGATACTCATCAATGTAAACAACTTTTACTATGGGACCATCCCCGAAATTGTAAAAAAAATATCCGCAGCTCCATACATTTTGCACGTTACGTACGAGTATTAATATTTTTAATTTAAAAAAATACTATTTACATAGTACACATGTTTTAAATTAAAATAGTTTTATGATAGTACATATTAGTAATACGTCTCGGGACCCAAGGGCTGGAACGCATTTCTGTAGGTACCTATTGCTGTCCAATGCGAAAATGCCACCAGCCTTTTGGATACTTTACCCTGTGACGGCTGCGATATGGCTTATATTTTTATATTATTTAATCAGTAAATTCATTTTTTTTTGTTTAGTCTTTATTTAGTTAATTCTTAGTTTTAAGTTGTGGTTTTAATATAGTATTGTATTTGACCTCGATAGGTTCTTACCAGAATGGCAGGAATTAGCGAAGGACAGTGACGAGTGGAAGAATAAGGGGGAGGCCTTTGCCCAGTTATGGGACACAATACCTACAGGCTAGTAAAAAAAAATATCGGTAAAAAATAAAAAGTAAATTCTTAGCTTCACTCAAAAAATATGTAAACAGTTCAAAATAAAATAAGTTAGTAGTTATGTAAGCACTTACTACAAGAAGAAGAATCAGACTTACTACGAGTACAATAATTTCATTATATGTCTAATGTTGCCTTATCAACATAATTACGAGTACCTATTAATGCAAAAGCAAAAGATAGGTCAGTAGGTACTTACTTAAAAAAAATAAAAATGAAACTTAACTATTGATAATAAAGTAAACTAAAATGAAACTAATTTAATTGAGGTAGGTATGTTCATTACCTATTTTGTTTTTTAGCATCTACTGTATTTTTATTAAGAATAAAGAAGACCTAAAATTATCTTTAAAATTTTTAAAGCTGTCATTTTATAACCAATAACTGTGTAAAACAATCAAATCTACTACACTTACCTTGTTTACTTAGAGCAAATCCCAACTAATCAATAATTCCAACAACCGTTCTGGATTTACAGCACAAAAGTCAATCATACTCATTTAAAATTCACATTTTTAACAATATTGCACATTTTTTACAAGAATTTCTGAAAATAATAGCACAATTATTGCTTACGCAAAACAAAGGCACCAGTGGTTAAGCATAGCTGCTTCTGTACTGAATCTGAACAATAGTGTAGTTACTTTGTCTCTTTCTAATCATTTGAACAAAAGGAGAAGAAGAATCGGAATCTGTGACAGCTCAATACTTTTTTTGACTAGGCTAAAACTTTACCTATATTTTCAAAAATAATTACGAAATTGACTTATTTATAAAATACATTTTAAAGTTATAAAAAACCTGATTCTTACGTAAGTTTTAATATCATATTGTATTATTAAAATATTTATATCATACCATCTATGGACACATGTCGGTACTATAAATACTGCACTTAAATAAAAACCTGGTATACAAAACTTGTATACGGTAGTTCAACGACTCGACAGATGTCGCTCTAACTGATTTGGAACCGGTTTTTTACATTTTGATTTATCTGTCCACAAGAGTCAATATTTAAAAAAAATCACTATTACATTTTGAAATATATCTACTTATCCAAGAAACATTATTTGATATACTTAATTAAAACAACTTTCCATACTAAAAATCGAACTAAAACTAAACTAAAATTTTTGAATGATTTTAAAATGAATAAAGGGATACAAATAGTTTATTTACTTATTTCATTCAAAATATGTTAAATAACATTTATATTAAAAAATGAAACGAACTTTCAAAGTGACATTTGATCGAAATATGAGAGCAGGATTTTTGAAAGCGATGTAGCAAATATATTTTAAACTATTTTATTTTATTTTTTATTTTCCAAAGCGAAAGTGATTGATTACACAAACTTATCATATAATTAGTAAGTCCTTAGAAAAGTTACATTACTTATCATTTTTAACATAAATCAATAAACATTACAGCCAATTATTTATTTTTTAAGTTCTTAATAAACCTACATTACCACTGACTGACTCACTGATTGACATAGTTGTTTGACCTGTTCCCGGGTGGGTGGGGTAATGATTGATGTATGGTCGTATAGAGGGTGCTCCAGTGAGTACCAGAAAAATCTGACATGTTGAAGATTATCAGATCCTAATGTGGACGAGGTACAGCCTGCAAAAACGGTTAGGGTTAGGGGTGTGATATTTTTTCCAAAATGTAGGGGGTTGTAAGCAATTTGACGACCGTAATTTTTTTTTTGATTTTTTTCAAAATTCGAGATGGCCGCCATACAAGGACAATTACCGGGTCTGTACCGCGAGACCGTAGGTCGAGCGGAAAGCGAGGCCGCAGGCCGAGCTGCATGGCGAGGGTGACGCCCGAGCCCCTCTTGACCTCCCCTCTTCCCCCAGAAACCCCCCCCCCTCAAGTTTCTAAGCGAAGCCTGAGGCCGAAGGCTGAGCTATACCGCGAGGCCGCAGGCCAAGCTGCGTGGCGAGGCCGTAGGCCGAGCCACTCCTACCAAGCGCTGAGCGTTTTTTTTTTAATTTTCCAAGTTTTCCGCCAACTGTCGACTGCTGGGTTTTCTGCGTCACGGAATCCAAATCTGAATTTTTTTTTTTGGAATCCAATATGGCGTCTTGATTTTAGAATTTTAAATTGATTCGTTCATTACGTCCTCCTGGAACATCGAAGAGGTTTGAAATTTTGTATGCTGGGGTTAAGCACCCCGCGGAACTCAATACTGCAAACAAGTCTTGATTTCAAGATTTTGCCGCCGATACATTTTTTGATGTTGCTATTACTGACTGCAGTGTTTTACCCATTTTCTCAACTGGACATCAACTTTAGCCAACTTCAACAGCTGCACGAAAAACCGCGGGCTGCTTGCAGCCCGCGCAGCGCCCGAAAAGCTAGTTTATTTTTTAAGTTCTTAAAATATACTGTACTAGAGCTCTTACCCTAATTTAGACTAAGTATATTAAAATAAGTACTAAGTAGTTTTTAATTATATTAGAATCTGTCTAGGCTTTGAATTCAGCGAAAAGCCTCCATTGACTAAGTATTTATGTTATCTTATTCTAAAGCCCATCACAGACATAGCTATAATAAATAATTAATAAATAAATATATAGGGACAAGTCACACAGATTGAGCAAGCCATAAAGTAAGTTACTTATGTTATGGGATACTAACTCAACGATACTATATTTTATGATATATACATAATATATAGATACACACCCAAGACCCAGGTCAATTTAAAAAGGCCATTACCTAACTTGCCTTGGCTGGGGATCGAACCCAGAACCTCCGTAGTAAGTGGCGGACTAGCGTTTTAACCATTACGCCACGGCCATGCCACTATTTATTGGGAAAAGTTGTTCTAAATGATGGACTGAATCGTCCTTTAAAATATTTGTACTTAATTAAAAATAAGCTTTTCATTATGGTTTCATAAGAGATAAAGGCAAAAATATACTTATAGCATGGCTTTTTAACCACGTTGTATAGGCTTTTTAACATATTTGTACATTTGGTGTAAGTACTATTTTTGCGTTTTTCGACAATTGTTTTTATGGAAATCATTTCAGAATCATGGATTGAACACGCTCAAAAAATTTCGCTGGTGAAAAAAGTCAACCTAACTATATGGTATTCCTAATATTATAGTTTAATAATATAATATCATAATAATAAGTCATTGATTTCAGGCACAAAACCTATATCAAGCGATATACCTACTTTGTTTGGTAGTTTGCCATTATTTATAAGTAATATACAGCACAATATATTAATATATATGTAGATATATTTATAGCATCGTCTGTGCCTCGCTTTATACAGTATATAATATACTCGTCTCTTTCGCACCTAACTCCCCAAATTCGTATATAAGGCTTCCCAGGGATGGTGACGTCACAGATATTGATTACTTTATTTGTAGGTAACCTCCCTTATAACTTAGACGCCTATTACGTTAGTTTTATTTTTATTCGAAATATTAAGTAATATTATTATATTTAGTGACTAAAAGTAGTGATTATTTGTGCCAAAATAAGTATTTAAGAATAAAATATTAAAGTTTTGTGAAAAGTGTATTTCAAGTTAATAGTTTCTGAGAATGTCCGCGCGTCACTAGCGCCATTCACGATATATCGGCGCTAAAAACAAAACTGAAACTGAAGTAAAATTGTAACGAGTGTATGGGTAATTCGTGCAAAAAGGCGTGAGACAGGTGTTTTATTTTCATTGTTTCATAAATCCTGGCCTTGAGACCGCGGAAATGTATATTTTGAGACATTTTTATTGTGAATATAGTGATGTTAACACGTCAAAGGTATTCAAGTAAATAAATGGCAATTTTTGTGTAATAATTTTAAACAGTACTACCTAAGCTATTATCTGGTGAGTATAGACTATATAGAGTGACTTTTTAACAACCTGACAAATTTTTAGAGATAGTCCATGGTACTGATATAAATCAATTCAAATAATTTTAATTGCAAGAAAAGTGGTACAGCAAGGGTTATTAACAATTATATATATATATATACATACACAAGCACTTTCACCAGTCATGGCATGCAAAATTTGTTATAAGTACCTACAAAATAAAATTAGGAATAAATATCTAATAATTTAGGTTGATAATGACCATCGATAATGACACAAAATATGTCAATATTACAATAATAAAATCAATCTTAATTTCATAATCTTATCTACACGCATGCATACTTTCCATAAAAATAAATAATTAACGAAAAACAAAACAAATATTCGCCTTCCCATACAAATCAGCAGCGCTAAGCCAAACGGATTTTGTATGGATAGGCTTTTTATAAATTTTTAATAAAAAAAATTACACTACTAATAATTAGATAAAAATAATTAGCTCAAAATAAAATCAATTATCCCGTAATACGAGTTCATAATTTATTCTATATATATATTATATATATACATTCGTAATAATTAATTAGAAATATTTCAATAACGCGTGCCGTCCGATCAATGTAGAGGTGCCAACAATGGCCACATTTAGATTCAGATTCAGATTCTTTATTGCAAGTCACAAGTTAGAAGTTGTTACATAAGGATAAGTATGAGTACAAGTGACGCCCTGCAAGGGCACAGCAAACAAGAGGGCAGCTAGTTGCCACTTCATTTAAAAATTAAATTTTACAATTCACTGTTTTACATAAAGCAGAGAAATCAAAGAAATCAAAGTGAATTTGAATCTGCAGTAAATTTATCATCGAAATACTCAGATATTTTGTAATAACTTTTTTTTTATGAGGATTTCTTTTTTATTTTTAACAAATACTGTATATTTTTCTATATTTTTTAAATAATTAGGAATATGGTTATATATTTTTATAGCCATATGATGGGGGCTGGATGAGACTAGTTCCATTTTGGTGAATGGTCTTTCTATTATGTTTAAGTCTCTATTATTTCTTTTGTTTCTATTTTTCCTTTGTGTGTAGAGATTTGTGTTTCCTAACAAATTTGCATGATTCTAGAATGTATATACTCGTTAAGGTCAGGATTTGATGTTTTTCGAAATATAATCTACAGGATTCCATTTGATCGATATTGACTAATATTCTAATTGTTTTTGTATTGTAAATACAGGGACTAACAAAATATACTGAAACTTTTTTAAGGGTGAACTCAGTCCATGATACTGAACAACTTTTCCCAAGGAACATACTTATATCGAATTATGAAAAATATTTTTTGGCCTCCCATACAAGTTGACCGATCAGCTGATCCGAGTTTGTATGGAAAGCCAAAAAATATTTTTCATATAATATAACAATATATATATATATATATATATATATATATATATATATATATATATATATATATATATATATATATAAGTAAGATATAAAAATAATAATATTAAACTTAAAATAGTTTCAGTATATTTTGTTAGACGTTATATATCATTCACTTCACAGGATTTACCCTATGAATTATTTAATTTTCAAATAATTTGGAATAGTTAGGTACTTCTCTTCCCTCGCAGATCATAAAAGTCGATAAAGGGAATGGGCGAGAATCTGAATCATGTTAATAGGCGATGCGGCTAGCAACCCATCACTATTTTGATTCCGTTTTGCCAGGTGGATACCAAGCAGAAGTGGCGCCCTCATTTGAAAAAAATTGTTGAGGCCGTACCTGAATTTTCCGGGGTCCAGTGCTGCCCTCATTTAACATAAATCATTTTAAAGAAAACGGAGACATCATTTAAAATTTTACTACTAACAAGTCCTAGATAACCCTTAAAAGTATTTTATGAACTACTGTTTACAGTTTGAAGTGAGAACGTTAAGCTTTATAACTCATATTTGCGAAAAATAATGCGTTCTCATTATAAACTGTAAACATTAGTTAATAAAATACTTTGAAGGGTTATCTAGGACTTGGTAGTTGCAAAATTTTAAATAATGCCTCCGTTTTCTTTGAAATGATTTATTTTAAATGGGGGCAGCACTGGACCCCGGAAAATTCAAGTACGGCCTTAACTCGTAAATGTGGTGAAAATTTCCATATTTCTCAATGTTAGGCACTAGATTAGATAGCCCTTTAAATTATTTTATGAACCACCGTTGAAAGTATTACATTAGTCCGTCTAGCTTTAAAACCAGCTTCCGGGCGGGTTTTAAAGCTAGACGGATCAATAATCATAGTTTCAACGGCAGTTCATAAAATAATTTAAAGGGCTATCTAGTGCGTAATATTAAGAAATATGGAAATTTTAACCTAATTTACGAGTTGACATTTTTTTCAAATGAGGACGCCACTTCTGCTTGCTAAAAAATTTTCGTCCTTCCATACAAAATCCGTTTGGCTGAGCGCTGATTTGTATGGGAGAACGAAAGACTTTTATCGGATTTTAATAACTTTTTTTATAAGATAAGATAAGTTTTTTATTTGCAATAAATAGGGTTAATACAGGTGTTAGGAAAATACAATTATAGAAAGTAGTTCAGTATCATGGACTGAACTTGCTCCAAAAATGTTGCGGGTTAATGAAAGGTCTATCTCTATAGAGCTACAGGGGAACTAATAAAACGACGCAACCCCATCAAGGTTAATAAAAATAATACCTGCTGCAAAATTTCACCACTACACCACCCGCCTGAAATTAAAATTTCATCCACACCACTTGGATAGTTGGCAATCAACCACCGTACGTTATAAAAGGAACGTTCTGCCACGTACGACCGAACTGTGGAATTAACTTCCTGCAGCGGTGTTCCCGAACCAATACGACATTGAAACCTTCAAAAAACGAGTCTATATCTTTCTGAAATGCCGGTATCGCTCATGTTACACCTCTGGTGTTGCAGTTGTCTATGGGCAGCGGTGATTTACATTTGTCTTCGGCACCAGGTAAACTGGGTTTGCGCGGGCAACAAGTTTGTACAGAAAGCGTTTGATTTAAGTCAAATAATGTATACACATAGATAGAGGAAGAGTTGGGACAGTAGACGAAAAAAAGGGTTTTTTAAAATATTTTGTAGTTTTCCTATAAACAAGCATTGAATTTACCCAAAAACATGCAAAACGCACTTTGCGCGGGCAATAGTTATGGCTTAAGTAGAAAAGATCACTAAGAAAATTACATACCTAGTTATAGGTAAATAGACTAGCCAGTAGACGAAAATCGTATTTTTTTAATTTTCATTCAGAAAAAGTAAGATAATTGTAAAGAAACCTGAAAGAAATATTTTAGAAAATCTTGCTACAAACTGGCTTGTTTTTCTGCGTAAAGAAATATTCTAACAAGGGATTGCATATATTTTATAAAAATAAAGGCTATTTTGAAACATTATTCTTAATATTTGCTTACAATGCAATCACGCAATAATAAAAAAAAAAATTTTAAAAATTGGATGTTTTGCAACGTTTTTGACAGAAATCTCTGAAATTGCGGCCATGATTCTTCCATACAAATTCAGTTGCCCGCCGGGCGTTCAGGAAGGAGGCCGTGTCGAATTTTTAAAAAAAAACCATTTTCAAATTACGTAAAATTGCATTACAGTCTAAAATATTTCAATAAAAAACTATGTACAAACTGCCAAATTATGTCATACTTTTGCTACACTATGGTACAGTTTTGACATTTTGTTGACGTTCAAGTAAAGATGTAATGCTATCGCAGATACGGCATCGCACATTTTTTTTTTTAATTTTATTGAAAATTAGGTCAATGAAAAAAATAATTTGGTTTGATTTATTACCTATATTTTTTAATTGGCGATTAGGGTGAAAATCGGATTGGAACTTTCTCGGGTCGCGGAATCATATTAACTGTTTTTGTAATAAAAGTTGCTGTTTAATTAGGGTTTTACAATTATTTTGAGGGGTAATTCAGTCTGAAATTTTGAACAACTTTTCCCCATGAATGTATATCAAAATACGAATTGACATTATGCGTAATATATCGAACCACAGGCTATACTAGATCTATACTTGGCTTGGCAGGCAGGCTATAGTAGGCTATTTATCTACACTAATATTATAAAGAGAAAAGATTTGGTTGTTTGTTTGTTTGCATTACATGGCTCCGAAACTACTGGACCGATTTAAAAAAAACTTTCACCGTTGGAAAGGTACACTATCCCCGAGTGTCATAGGCTTTGTGTGTACCAAGGGCGAAGCCGGGGTGGACTGCTAGTATAGTATAATGATATTAAAACAACAGTAAAAAAACAAAACAAAAATCTGCATTTTTATACAAAAGTGCAGCCGCCCGGGAAATTTGTATAGGAACCGATTGTTTCGGTGTTTTTACTGTTTTTAGGGTTTCGCTTGTCTGTCTGTCCGTAAGTCACAGTCAATTTGCTACGAAACTATTAGAATGATTTAGTTGAGATTTAGTACCTACACTTATGTAACTTAGTGACCTAAAGATAGACGTATAATGTAAATAAATGAAATTTAAAAAAGGGGGCCACTTATTGTGGGTAAATTAGACATTTAAAAAAAGTTTTGATAACAAAATCGTGTGACATATCAAATGAAAGAACTTTGTATGACAATTTTAAATATATTTATTTTTTATTATTTCTTAGATCGGTATTTTTAAGTTATTTAAGAAAATGGGCGAAAATTTACCCCCCCCTACTAAACTACTGGACCGATTCAGTTGAAATGTGGTGCACATAATGTAAATTTGTGACCCAAAGACGGAAGTAAAATGTAGGTAAATGAATAAATAAATAAAAAATGGGGCCACTTTATGGGAGATAAATGAGACATTAAAAAAAGGGTTTTGTGAACTATATCGCGTAAAATATCAAATGAAAGAGCATTTTATGATAATATTAAATATATTTTTCTTTATTTTTTAAGTTGGTGTTTTTGAAGTTATTTTTGAAAATAAATAATAAAAATACACTTATCTCCGAAACCACTGAACCCAATCTTTAAAAAAAAAAAAAAACAGTTAATAGTTCTTTACCTATAGATTACAGGAAAACCTATTAGAAGATAAAAAATAAAAGGGTGCAATAATGCTAATTACTGCTTCATTAATCAACCAATTTTTTTAGCTGATTTCAGGAAAAGATTTCTTTTTAGTGCTCTTTGTTGATTCGTTAAAAATATTGTACAAAATCAAACATTCAAGTCATTGATTGAGCACGTACAGCTGCTACGCCAAGACTGTTGATCTGTTCAACGTGCAATCCTTTTTTACCCTCCGTACTTACATAATAAGGTGAATAGAAGTGAACGATTGCAGATGGTCGCTAAACGTATTGTTTCACAAAGAAAATTCAAATGTGTACATTTTCTGTCAGTGGAACACAAAACGTGTAGTTTTCCAAGTCACCGCTCGCGTAAAATACTATTTGATTGTATTTTTGAGAACGTCATGTCAGCGATAAGTAATATTGATTTACACAGAAATATCATAAATTTGTCTATGGTTCCCTAAAATTTCAACTTAACCAAAATAAACCGGTCACGTGCCGTGACGGGCCACGTGCAGTGTAGGGTTCCGTAGTCATGTTTTATGTAACTAACAACTGCCTAACTTTAGGTCTGAATTTAGTCCATGATACTGAACAACTTTCACCAAGGAACAAACGAAATACAAAAATTATTTTTGATCTCTTACACACAAGATTTGGCAAAATGTAATATTTATGTAATATATGTATGGTAATGTAAGGACAAATCACACTAATTAAGCTAGCCCCAAAGTAAGTTTTAAACTTGTATTATGGGATACTAACTCAATGATACTATACTTTATGATAAATACATACATAGATAAACACCCAAGACCCAGGACAATTTGAAAAAGAATATTTTCTAACTTGCCCTGGCTGGGGCTCGAACCCAGAACCTCCGGATTAGCGGTCTAGCGTGTGATTACCTACATCTATAGTCCCGTTTACACATTATTAACTCTATGTAACTTCATCTTGACATTTTTATCCCCCAAGCGGGAAAATTTTGCATATTTCAGAGCCAATTCCGACCACATGGCTTTGTGCATACAGTCCTTAAAAGCTTGTACGAAAAAATTAAATTTTTACGAAAAACTTCCAACATCATCCTCCCGTATTTCCGGTTGCATCCTAATGCTTCCGCTACCTACCCTAGGTGATTTGACGAGGTTACTGGTTTTACACAGAGCGACTGCCGTCTGACCTCCGCAACCCAAAGGGTAGACCAGAACCAAATCCTAGGATAGATTTAAACAGACGCTAAACACATTATCATCTTTCTTTTCGGATAATCAGGTGATTCAGGCAATATATATCCTAACGACACTGCAAACTTTTCACAAAGTTGCTTCCCAGTGGGATTTGAACCCACGACGATCACAAGGCAAACGCCTTAACTACTAGACCACGGAGGCAGACAATGTATTTTCCACTTTGTATACTCCATTTCGCCGTGTGGTGCCCGGCAGAGTATAATAGAACCACTCCAAGTCTTCCCGTGGATGTCGTAGAAGGCGACTTAAGAAACACAAGCTGAACAAAGCTTATAATAAATATCAGTGAGACCTCTCCAACCTGTCTGGTGAGTGTGGAGAGTGTAGGCCAAATCCTCTGACTGCTCTGGCTAATATATGGCTCTGGTAGCACAGAGAGGGTCGTGCTCCTGCAGTGGAGACTAAAAAGATCTGATGATGACGATGATGATATTATATTTGCAGAAAACAATGGACAAATCAAGTGACATAACTTCCTCTACTATATCTTTCATCGAGTCCAGCGTGGAAGATGTCGGTGACAGATGCCAAAAGAGGTCCCTGTTTGGCAAGAACGGCATCTTGAGGATCGGGAGCGGAAGCAGCGGTGGGCTGTCTACTGTTGATTTGGAACGGTAAGCCTAAAATCAAGTTTTAGTTTAATATATTATTCGTCAAACATTTTATTTTACTGAAATTTTTAAGCACCTTATACATGGTGACTTTTTAAATTAGGAAATGTCTGACAAGTGAATGATTTATTTAGAGACTAGAGACTAGTAGTTCGCCGCGAACTAAGACCTCGCAATTTTTTATTAATATTTCAAAAACTACTGGACCGATTTTGATGCCCAACGAACTAAAAAATTCTATTGATATTTTCTACATGCCTACCAAATTTCATTAAAATCGGACCATTGGTTCGGCAGTTATCGCGGAACAAACATACATACATACAAACAATGTGTTTTCGCCCCAACTTGAATTATAGCCCTCGCTCGCTTCGCTCGCTCAGTCAATGATTATGATTAAATACCAGCCAAAGTTTTGGAGCAGTCCATTATACTGAACTTTTCTTTTAGCCTGATAATGTGTCCCAAGCCTCCCGTTCCTCTTCCACTGATTATAAGTACATAAATACTTTTTTTTAAAAATTTCGTCCTCTCATACAAAATCCGTTTGCCTGGAGCGCTGATTTGTTTGGAAAGGCGGTTTTTTTTCGTTTTTTGTAATTTTTTTATGGAATTTGTTCAAATTTATGGACTGAACAACAATGAACTAAAAAGTTTAAAGATAAAGTGCCCCTCAAAATAAAACTATTGAGCCCAAATCTCAGTAGAGTTAGGCATGTTGTTTTATCACATATCACGTGGCCACCTTCCGGCTTCATCATGAGATCAGATCATAGGTACCATAGTATTGTATTGTCACCCAACTTTCATTTAAGAGGAAACCTCAAGGGCTAGAGAAATGAAAAATAGGTATTTGTAAAATCTATTGCTGTCGCGCTGTGCCCGAACTACAACCGAGCAAGTGCGATAGAGACATACTGCAGCTTGGACTGAAAATACCTATTAAAAGAACAGTAAATCAACGACTCGTAGTCCCCTGATTTCTTCTCCAAAACTTAACCAATACGAGTATAAGTACTTTTTTCATTACGAATTAACAAAGATTTAAGCGGCGTTCCTATGTTTAATTTTTTTTATATTATCTAGTCAAATTTGTTTTCTGGATGTTTGACAGCGGAAAATCTGGCCATATTTTTAGGTTTTTGAATGTTCATATTCCTTTTAATAAATATTTTATGAAAAAAAGGAAAACATAGGGAGATGCTAATATTATAGTAGCGATAGATATTCAGGAAAAAAAAATATAACTACCAGCATTATCCAAGGAGGAAACAGGGGACTACGTTTGTATGGAAAAACGGCCCCTCTGTTTCGTCTTAAGGCCGTACCTAAATTTTCCGGGGTCCAGTGCTGCCCCCATTTAAAATAAATCATTTTGAAGAAAACGGAGACATTATTTAAAATTTTGCTACTACCAAGTCCTAGATAACCCTTCAAAGTATTTTATGAACTACTGTTTACAGTTTAAAGTGTGAACGATAAGCTTTACTACGCACATTTGCGAAAAAACGGCCACTTTTGGCTAATGTGCGTAGTAAAGCTTAACGTTTTCATTAAAAACTGTAAACAGCAGTTCATAAAATACTTTGAAGGGTTTATCTAGGACTTGGTAGTAGCAAAATTTTAAATTATGTCTCCGTTTTTTTTAAAATGATTTATTTTAAATGGGGGCAGCACTGGACCCCGGAAAATTCAGGTATGGCCTTAAGTACCTATGTGGAGTTTCAGCTTCACATAGACACGACAAACTTCAACGCTCCTCTTTTCCGTCAAAAAGAACACCTCATTGTGACTCTCAGAACATAAGACCTGAGATGTAACTCCATACATCTTTTATAAAATCTTATTTTTAATTACATTCGCCGAACCGGAATAAACCAGTAAGCGAGGCAACCTTGAACCGTTCTAAAAATAGAGTACAGTCGCGTACAGAGGTGGCTAGAATTATTTTTTATTTAGAAAAATATTTGTTTGGAAAATGATTTCATTCAAACAGCTCCTTGTTAACTTGGCCAAAAATTTGTGTCCATCCGTCTGTTCTCGCCTACAGCAGCTGCCGCCTAACACGATTGCTTTCGCTACGTCTATGATTTATGTCGTCATCGCGCCATTTCGAACCGCCTAGCAAATCTATATTGCTTTCATATGTACTCTATAGACACAGACCGGTCTATAAAGTAGATATTAAAGCAATATCGCTTTGCTAGACGGTTCGAAATCGCTGGTCGAACTTTTCAATCGATTTAGACGAAAATTTGCACACAGGTTCCTTGATTTATTTATTTTTTTTAGTTGATCGCGATTTTTAATTAAGAGACAAATAGGGAACTTTGCTGTAGCGTTATATATTGACGTATTTCAAACAAATTTAAGAAGCACACCAAGGACTTCATTCGGAATTAAAGAATTCTGATTTCTGATTTCTACACAAGATGTTGCAAAAAAAGAATCCAAAAGGGGGAATAGAGAAGGGACAGAGGGGAAGTTTGCTGTAGCGTTAGACATGAACGGATTTCACTGAAATGGCTTTGCTAAGCCAGGATAAGTGTCGGTAATTGCATGGTTATAAGAGCTCGCGAGGTCTACTGTTCTTAGAGAGCCACTAGTTTATATTATTTATTATAGACGAGCAGCTAGGATCTAATATGTCTATTTTACACAGTGCTGAGAATCCATAAAGTTCATTAATTCATATAAACGATACTTTATTTGTCCTTAACAATTTGTCAAGCCTATTTTTAAATGCATTTATAGAAGGCGCAGTGACCACTTCTTCTAGTAATCTATTCCAGTTATTTTTCACTATGTCCATCATATATATACCATTGGTATGACGATACTTCATCTAGACATCCAAAATGGATCTCTAAAAGAAACCTGTCAATCTTGCTAAATTCCGTGAAGGTCTAGGATTATCCATAATCCAGCTTAGGGTTGACGTGATGTTCGTCTGACGATAATATCGTAGTGTTTTGGGGTATGTCAATTCATTGGAAAGGATTTCAATCGTGTATATAGTAGTTAATAAAAAATTACTCACTTTCTGAGGTTTCTTTGCATTAGGAATTTTGAACAAATATGTCTCCATCAATCGAGAGTCAAATATATTTATGCAGTAATAAGATCTTTGCAAGCTGCAGTTTTACGCTTCAATTAGTAAAGGTTAATTACATATTTTATTTTTTATTTAAATTATTAATTATTTTAAAGAAAAGCTTTTGCAGCTCAGAAGAATGGCCGAAAAAAACTCATAATAACAGTATTGGTCGCCTACATGCCAGAACGGCTTTGTCAGCTTATAAATATATACATTGCAGGTACAATGTTGTAACATTTTATCATGTAAAACTTACGAACGAGTGACCAAATCCTATTAAAAGAATAACTAATACTATTACTTTTGACGACCTCCGTGGCGTAATGGTTAACACGCCAGTCCGGTAATCCGGAGGTTCTGGGTTCGATTCCCAGCCAAGGAAAGTTGGAAAATGGCCGTTTTCAAATTTTCCTGGGTCTTGGGTGTTTCGTTATATATGTATTTATCATAAAATATAGTGTCGTTGAGTTAGTATCCCATAACACAAGATTAAAATTTACTTTGGGGCTAGCTTAATCAGTGTGATTTGTCCTTATATAATTATTAATTATTACTACTACTACTAATAAACTGACACTTCTAATACTAATTAATAGAAACTAATATCTAACACTTAAGTAGTCTTAAAAAAAGAAGCCGAGCTGACCAGTCCCTCCTGGGGTCGAGTTGACGCGTGAAAATTTTCTACATTTGCATTAGCATGGTATAATAAAACCAGGTACCTATTCTCTTCCCGTGACAGCTTGTCACGTGATTAGCCCAAGAATACGTCATCAGCTGGAAGTGTTGCCACTGTGTGTAATTGAATTACTCGAGCAAGGGGCATTTTTAACTTAACAAACCAATCACGAACTAATAAGTAATTCAATATTTTATTTATTAAAAATGAAACAGATGAAATACACGAAATAGTTAAGTTAGTTAGTTTTATTTTAATAAATAAATATAAAGGGACAAATCACACTGATTAAGCTAGCCCCAAAGTAAGTTTTAAACTTGTGTTATGGGATACTAACTTAACGATACTATATTTTATGATAAATACATATATAATTAAAGACCCAAGAAAATTTGAAAAAAATTGAAATTTATATTCATTAACTAATTCTGCAAGTCCTGTCCCACTTTAAGTAACATTCGTGACGTAGTCTTGGGCTATTGCAGGACGAGAATACCTTATTATATTATACAATGGCATTAGGTACTAGGTCTACGAATAATAAATTCTCAGGTATACTAAAACTTACGTAAAGATTTTTATAGCATAATGTTCATAAGTATTCTGTGCTCGAATGTACAATTAATGCGTTAGCTCTTCTGAATGTTAAATAGTCTGTGGAGAGTTGAAAACAATGCGTTGTTTTTGTGGCTTTTTTGTTACTAATAGCCACAGATTGACGTTTTGTTTTTGCATAAAAACCTAGGCCCAATAATCGTTTAGATTAAGGCTTCAAATCCGGTGCAGTGGCGCCGTTAGAAATAAAATTAGATTAATAAATGTTTTATAAATATGTATGTATTCTATGTATATACAGGTTTATTTTTAATTAACCGTCAACCTTTTTGGAGCAAGTTCAGTCATAGTGAACCACGAAAAATGAAAACAAAATTTCGTCCTCCCATACAAAATCCATTTGGTTGAGCGCCGATATGTATGGAAACTCCAATTTTTTTTTTCGTTTTTCAATATTTCTTTTTATGGAAAGTGGTTCACTATCACGGACTGAACTTGCTACAAAAAGGTTGTCGGTTAATTAAAAATAACCCTGTATATATGTATGCTATGCATAAGAATTTATCTAAACATAGCATTCCTATGCTATGCTTATAGAACATTTTGGTCTTGTGACTCTAAGCAGACAGAGCCAGGGGCCTTAAGATTTAGATTAAGGCCACTTTTAGCGTGATGGTGGACGACATGGAAAAAGGAATCAAAATTATTCGCATTTTTGCCCATTCCCTCGATCGGCTACTACGATCTCCGCGGGAGGAGGAGGTTCAATAACCTCCTCCTTTGATAACTTCGAACCGAATGTTTCTTTTGTATGAACATATGTTACGCAATATCTTCGCCAATGGGCATTGTTCAATTTTAGGGTTCCATATGAAAAATGAAAAAACGGAACCCTTATAGGATCACTCGTGCGGCTGTCTGTCCGTCCGTCTGTCACAGCCAATTTGCTCCGAGTTTATTGGACCAAATCAGGTGAAATTTGCTAGAAAGTTGTAATCCTATGACCCAAACACATATGTGCAAACCAAATATTTTTTTTTTAAATAAGGGTAATTTTGGGGGACAAATTAGGAAATTAAAAAAAAAGTTTTCAAACCTTACTGTGTCATATATCAAATAAAAGAGCTCGTTATTAGGATCTCAAACATATTTTTGTATTATTGTAAAATGAAAACTTTTGATTTTATTCAAGAAAGAAGACGAAAATTGACCATTCCAGGGGTTGATTGGGTGGTTGCCCCCTGATCTCCGAAACTACATAGCCTAAAATTTAAAAAAAAAATACAAAATATAGTTCATTGCTTGTAGATTACAGGAAAACCTATAAGATTTCAATCAATTGTACGGAACCCTCTCCACGCGAGTTTAACTCGCATTTGGCCGGTTTATTTTTGAAAAGCGTTATTTTGAAATCCGTTTCGAGATACAGAGTTAATGAACAGTTGTGGGTCATTTTTTTGCCAAAATAATCAATGGTTTTGGATATTTCTACAAGTGGGTTCATACCATACATACTTTGTGAAAAGTGGTTTCCAGTCTGCATGGTCAGGATATTGTAGGCTTGAATCACCTGATTATCCGAAAAGAAAGATAATTCCGTGCTTTGGAAGGCACGTAAAGCTGTTGGTCCCGAACGCCATCTAGCGTTTGTACCTATCCTAGAATTTGGTTCTGGTCAGGAGACAGGTCAGACGGCAGACTTTCTGTGTAAAAACCAGTAACCTCGTCGAATCACCAAGGTTAGGTAGCGGACCCCGGTCTCTGGAGCGTAACCGCTGACGATGCAACCGGGAATACGCTCGGATAATGGTGATGATTTACACGAGTTCCTGGACTTGTTTGAGACCATTCGGTTCGGTACTAGCTCGACCACTCGTTAAGTAGCTAATAGGAATTCAATGATGTCATAAAATTCAACGCATCACAGAGTCACAGATACAATAGTACTAGTATCAGTGTGGTTATATTTTATAGCACATAATAAGGAAAATGCAGTCAAAATCTAAATCGTTTTATTTTCATGCAAACTTTACATTAACAGGTTGACTTTAAACCTCGTAGCTGCTAGCTAAGGAAACTACTACCACATAATAAATAATACTAACGTACAGAAGTCTCACTCAGCAAAGAAATTCAAAGAAAAATCTACTCAATGTGGCTAGCGATATGGTTTAATTTAACTCATGTCAGATCTCAGCACCTTTTCGCATTGCAAGCCAATTTCATTCTTATGACTCTGGACAAACTATTCGTATAACTGAATTTACCACCCGGAGAGGCCGCCTGCGCGCATAGTAATAATGTAGAGTAGGTGAGCGTTTCGTCCCATAAAATTTTCGTCCCAATCGCAATGGGACGAAACACACACAAAAAAGTATTTAGAATTTTGTGTGCGATTCGTCCCATTGATTTTCAGAAAGAAATGTTAGCAAAAAAAATCAAACGAATTATATATTACTAGCAGTCCGCCCCGGCTTCGCCCGTGGTACACACATAGCCTATGTCACTCGGGGATAGTGTAGCTTTCCAACGGTGAAAGAATTTTTTAAATCGGCCCAGTACTTTTTGAGCCTATTCATTACAAACATACAAAAATAGGTACAAATCTTTCCTCTTTATAATATTATATTAATAATATTATATATTATATTAAAATATTATTATTATATATTATTAATATTAGGCTTACTAGGTGTTGTCTCAGAGTTTTATAACATTACCAATGATTACCAATTTTATAATTTTTTGTCATTTTATTGTTTATTTTCTTTTAATTTTAAGGGCCCTGAAAGGCCGGTAACGCTCTTGTTATACCCCTGGTGTTGCAATTGTCCATGGGCAGCGGTGATCACTTACCATCAGGTGACCCGCTTGCTCGTTTGCCGTCCTATAACATAAAAAAAAGAACTTGGTTGTTGACCTATTATTTATTAGAATAGGACCTCTCCATCTCCTCCTGTGGATGTCGTAATAGGCGACTAAAGGAATAAGGTAAAATATTTCGTGCTACAACTGCATTCCCAAAGAGAATTGACGTCAGGAAAGACGTAAATCTATAGCCAAATCATTTAAACTATTCCGGCTATTTCTTCGCCACTTCGCAAGGTTTGTGATGTTATATTTGGAGAAGAAAAAGTGGGAAAGTGCACCCCGGGCTCCGAAACAGCACAGCTGAGAATGAAACCTGAAACGCTGAAAGATAAATAAGAATTAGATAGGGCTAATTTAATATATAAATAAATATCTGGGGGCACGGCAGTGCCCCCGCCAAGTCGTGCGCGAAGCAAACACTGCCGTGCCATCCTTTACTGGAACCATTTCGCCGCATTTTCAGGCCCCTATTTGAGAACCTCTGGATAAGACCAGAACGCAGAAATTTTCGTCAAAATCACATACTTAAAATCCAAAATTTCAAGTCTGTATGTCATTTAGTTCCGAAGTTAAGCGAAAGCAAAGTTTCGCATTTATGACACTCACTCACTCACTCATGATCATCAGAATAGAACTAGTACTTCCCATAAACTCAACAACAAACATCAACTGAGAGCTGAAATTTGGTACAGAGTTAGGGTTTAATGGCCAAATAAAGAGAAAACTATAAAAACTAGGATAATCGAAGATCTGGAGTACCTGGTGACCCTGATTAGAAAACACAAGAGCCCAACCAAACTATTAGAGATCGACATACCGCCTTTACAAAAAATATTCAACTTGGTGGGCCGCTACATTTAATGTCAAATTTCGAAGGTCTGAAGTATCTGATGAAGAACCCTCAGCTGGTCTCAGCTGTATTAGAAATATGGTAATGCCCCCTTCTACTATTGGTACATAAAAAATCGACTGTCATTGCAAAATCCAGCGTAGTGGGACACATCTTCTAATTTAATCTAGCCTATAGCGTCCCACTGCTGGGCGAATGCCTCCCCTTCTGCTTTTAATACGCATATGAATAAAATTACAGGAAAACTCTGGATAAGACTAGACTGGCTTTTATACTTATACTTACAGAGAAGAAACAGTCGAACGATTAACTTTATTCTACTCGAACATTACACAAATTAAATGAATAAATTACACTAAAATATTAATTTCGCTCAAAATTTGGTCAAAATATAATGCATTGGACTAAAAGTGGCGGAAAAAACTGTGTCAAATAAGAAAATCTAATAAAATAAATCAATATGCCCACGTTTCTACAAAAAGAAGTGAAATCACACCAAAAACATTCTGTAAAAAACTAGCCAAGTCTCGATGGAGCTGCTTGTTTATCTCTAAAAAGTAATGAAATCTAGACAAAGTCGTGCCAAGTAAGGTTCCTTACTGCAATTACTTTATTATTATAGTTAATGTTGTGTGACTTGGCCGTTGAAGGGTACACAAGGGTACAAAACCAGGTGCTCCATCACACCATTGCACCAATCTGATTTGACACTTCAAAAAGAAGAGAGCAGAAGTCAGCATTGTCAATGCTGAATGCATGTGTTGCTCAATCAACAACAGCCTAAAATGAGACACTAGCGCCCAATTACCAATACCAGTATGGGCTATTATCTCGCTTAATAAACATAGGTAGTTACAACAGATATAACATTACGTGTAAACAAAATTGACTTGTACCCACTAACGTATAAATAATGTTCAACGGCCAAGTCACACGTAACTATAATAATAAAGAAATCGCAGTAAGGAACCTTACTTGGCACGACTTTGTCTAGATTTCATTACTTTTTAGAGATAAACAAACAGCTCCATCGAGACTTGGCTAGTTTTTTACAGAATGTTTTTGGTGGGATATATTATACAGGGTTAAATCACACTGATAGCCCCAAAGTAAGTTTAAACTTGTGTTGAGGGCTTCTAACTCAAATATACTATATTTTATAACAAATACCTACATATAAGTATAGAGAAACACCAGGACAATTTAAAGAAGGCCATTTCTCAACTTGCCCTGGCTGGGGATTGAACCCAGAACCTCCGGAGTGGCAGAGTGTTAATCAATACGCCTTAGAGGGTTATAATAGGTTCACTGGGACAATTCAACTCTTCAGGCAAAATATTCCATGATTCATACTTAGGTAGGTAGCTTTGATTAAACATGTTACGGCATTTTTATCCTCTTGCCCTCATTGGAAGGCACAGATAAGAGCACAAATGTTGGCTGTTTACAGGGAATGAGTGTATCACAAAACTGTATTTACAAAATATACACCGTTACAACCAGTAAACCTGTGCCGCTCACCGTCGGAAGACGCGCGCGCCGCCGCCGCCATTTTTGTTTTCCGTTTCGAAAAGTATTTTCTTTTCAGCCAGTGATTTTTTAAAAAGTTTGTTTGTGATGTTACCTTTTTAATAATTTTTTTGGTTGCCAGTTGTTTTATTGGCAAAAAGTTTTTTGTTATTTCTAGATCAAACTTTTTGTGATTTAAAGCGCCAGGCTCAGAACCTAATTCGGTTTTAATGTTATTTTCTTAAGGTTTTTTTAACGTGTAAGCAAATGAATTTTCCTTATTGTTTAATATCTTACCTACTCGATTTATGTAAGTAGGTAGTTACGTACCTACTTTTATATGGGGATTTTTTCCTTCCAAACGTTCTTACGCTATTTCGTTTTGGACCAAAGTACTTTTATAGGAATATTATTTCTTACAGAGAGTAGAGTAGAGTTGGTAAAGCTCATACTTGTTTAGGTCAAAATATTATAGGAAAAGAAGTACCTAAATATTTTTTGGGTATGTGTGATAGGAAAAAAAAAACTGGTGATAGGCAGGTACATAGTTTTTATATGCCTATTGCCTTCCTGAAGAAAATATGCATATGTTATTCCCTATGATAGAGTTAGCGAATTATTGTATACATATTATGCCCCCACTCGTTTTACTCCCTCTACGTCTGCGAAAAAATATAATTATGAAAAAAACGGGCAAGTGCGAGTCGGACTCGTACATGATCGGGACGTATATGAACGTACATCGGGTTCCGTACCTCCGTATAATATTTTAAAACGCTAAAAAAAACACGTTGTGATGACGACCCCCTTTAATTTTTTATATATATATATATATAATTTTTCTTTTTATTTTTAGTATTTGTTGTTATAGCGGCCATAGTAATACATAATCTGTGAAAATTTCAATTATCTAATTAATGCCATTATAAAAATCGAGTTAAAAACGCTGAAAAAAACACGTCTCTTGTATGACGACCGCCTTTAATTTTTACTTTTTTTTATTTTCAGTATTTATTGTTATAGCGGCTACAGTAATACATAATCGGTGACAATTTCAAGCGTCTAGCTATTACGGTTCAAGAGATAGAGCCCTGTGACAAACGGACAGACGGACAGACAGACAGCGGAGTCTCTGTAATAGGGTCCCGTTTGCACCCGTCGGATACAACTCTAAAAAAGGGATAGGTCTCGTGGTTCATCTTGTGGGAGTGAAGTTGCTTACTGTCGAAAGCTTTATAAACACCTACGTAAACTTTAATCCAGATGTAATCTTGGATTCCAAAAAAAAAGTTTAAATTTGGATTTCGCGATCCAACAATCCCCTGGATACCGAGTTTCAGTCAAGTCAAGTAAGGGTTGCTTCACGCTTATTTCGGTGCCTTTACCTATAAATTTAACAACTCTATGTAAAAATTTTCATCCCATCCAGTTCAGTTCAATTTTCTGTATTGTTCAGTGTAGGTATACTGAACTGGGTTTCCTTCGGCGTATTCTCCAGCAGTGGTTGTTCCGAAAAGCTAATAGTTTGTAGCTTTTGCACTGAAATAATTTCAAAATAATGACCTTCATCACCATCTGAGCGTATTCCCGGTTGTATCCTAAGCGGTGTTGCTTCAGAGCCCGGGGTCCGCTACCTGTCCCCCTACATTCCTTGAGACGTATGCAATACTTCCTTCCATCTAGAACAAAAGTACTCTTGGCCCAATCCCTTCTTGTCCCTCTACTTGATTATGCAGATGTTGCTTATTTAGATGTTAACCAGTGTTTACTTGACAGACTTGAACGGTTGCAAAATCAGTGCATTAGATTTGTTTTCGGATTGCGTAAATTTGATCATGTTTCTGAATTTCGCTCTCAGCTTAAATAGCTCCCTATAAGACTTCGTAGGAACACCCATATTCTTTCTCTACTTTTTAATGTCCTTTTTAAACCCCAATCCCCAAGTTACCTTTCCGAGAAATTTTCATTCAGAGAGATTGACAGTCGCTTGCGTTCTAGTGGTATCCCTCAGCTGCTAATTCCTGCTCATGTCTCGCAGTTGTATGGAAATTCATTTTCAGTTCTGGCTGCCCGGTTATGGTATGCGCTTCCTGTGGACTTAAAAAATGCGCCCTCTCTCGATTCCTTCAAAGCCAGACTCAGAAGATATAACGAAGGTTCCTCAGACATTTTGAGCTAATAATATTGTAGTGTATGTATTTTATTTATTTAAGTTGGTAAAATTTATAGATACTTTATTTTATTATGTATTAGTTTATGTATTATAGATATATAATATATAGTTTATTTTAGATTTAAAACTTTAAATGAATTTTATTGCGATTGTACGTTGACTTTTGCCCGTTATGTCCATTGATTGTATTCTTTCGCCGATACTTGGTTGACTGGAAAAGATCCCACTATGGGATAAGTCCACCATTGTACAAAATATTTTGGTCTATTATTACTTATTTAACTGTAACTATTTCTTGTACAATAAAGATATAAAACAAACAAACAACAAACATAAACTAGGTGATTTGACGAGGTTACTGGTTTTTACCAGAGCGACTGCCGTCTGACCTTCGCAACCCAAAGGGTAGACCAGAACCAATCCTGGGATAGAATTAAACAAACACTAAATGGCGTTTGGGACCCACAGCTTTACGGCACGGAATCATCTTTCTTTTCGGATAATCAGGTAATTAAAGCCTACAATATCCTAACCAGCCTGGAAACAACTTTTCACAAAGTATGCTTTCCAGTAGGGTTTGAACCCACGACCTATGCGTCAAATGTAAAAATAATGACCTTCAATAAGTGCTATATTTATCCTTCATTGAATAAAAACTTTAGACTTCGTTCTCAGCTACGAGCATGTTTCTACATTGGATAACTTAATTAGGTATGCATTGTTCTACTTTAACTGTCAATGATAATGAGTCCGAAGCTAAGTGCTAATCAGATAAAAACACTACTTCATCATCTGGTCTTTTTTAGGGTTCCGTACCCAAAGGGTGCAAACGGGACCCTATTACTGAGACTCCGCTGTCTGTCCGTCTCTCCGTCTGTCACAGGGCTCTATCTCTTGAACCGTAATAGCTAGACACTTGAAATTTTCACCGATTATGTATTACTGTGGCAGTTATAACAAAAAATGCTAAAAATAAAAAAAAGTTAAAAATTAAAGGGGGTCGTCATACAAGAAACGTGTGTTTTTCAGCGTTTTAAAACATTGTACGGTGGTACGGACCCTTCATGTACGAGTCCGACTCGCACTTGCCCGTTTATTTTAGTCCCCACTGCAGGAGCACGACTCTCTGTACTTACTACCAGATTCATTAACCAGAGCAGTCAGAGGATTTAGCCTACACTCTCCACGCTGGCCAGACGGGTTAGAGAGGTCTCATTTGATGTTTATAAGCTTTGTTCAGCTTGTGTTTCCTAAGTCCTCCTATACTACTTTGCCGGGAACCACACGGCTAACACTATTTGATCGCACATAAATGATTACCTAGTATTAATATTTTAATATTAATACTAATTTAAGCTTTTAATATTTTATTTTAGTTTGTTTAGTTTTAATTTAGTTCATTTTTAATAGAATATCATATTATAAATAAATGTAAATAGATATAGATGTATAAATAAATAAATATAAATAGATTTTAATTATTCAGTTTACCATGTCTGAACATTTAATACCTTTACTGGTACAATTTAAAACTAATTGGTATATTAATGTTACACTAGAATAATAGTTTCTTCTACAAAACTCTACGGGTTATTACCTAGTGAGATAATTTAAAAAAAGCGATTTCGATTGCTGGTCTCCTTCATGAGTTCCAGGAGGATCCACCTCACCAAAACTCACCTTCTGATCATGAGTACTGACTATAACAGGCAGGTGGTGGCATGCCGCCCACTAGATGGGCCCTTCAAAGTTATTATTATTATTTACAAATGGGTAGTATTTAAACGCAAATCAAAATTACTGATTGCACAGCAAAATACTCAACTGAAAATATTACTAAACAAACTGCAATTTATATTTGTGGCGCAGTAAAATGGATAGAACTTTCCTAGCACTCGCCGGCCGCTGCCGCGGCACGCTCGCTTCGCTCGCTCGGCTCGTGCGTGTGTTGGTCGCAGTTCTAACATAACCTAACCTATAGGTTTGCCCTAACCTAATAAATTTGATGTGCAGTCAGTATTTATTTGCTGTGCAATCAGTACTTATGATAAGATTGTTGATTTATTTGATGTAAAAAAGTATATAAATGATGAGATTAAATTGATGGGTGATTATTTATTAGATGTGCAATTAATAATATCCCTTTACAAATATGTATTTATCTATGTATTAATATACTTTCTGCGTCTATTGTAATGCGGAAGAAATGTCTCAAAGACAATGAAAAAATACTTTTGGCTACATTTCTTGTTTGGCAGACTTCTGTCGTCTAGACCACAATCATACACATATCAGTGGGTAATGTTGTTGTTGTAAAACGGACATTATGCCGTCGTAATAAGGTGAGAGATAATCTGGCGAGCACAGTTTGTATTAGTAGGTTTATAAATAAATCAATCTATTTATGATATTTGGCTAAGACTAGAGATTTGTGTTCCCGTCAATCGTAGGATTTAACCTGTGTGCCTTCCAACCTTACAGGTTATGGGCCCAGCCTAAGCGCAAAAAGGTATCTTCTTATAGAGATAATCTAGTTAAAACCCATCTTTTGTCTCTTTCCCTCTTATTTAGTGCCTCGTATTTAGTTGTTTAGCGAAGTATTTTGCTAAACGTCAAAAAATAATGTAGACTATTTTTAACCGACTTCAAATAAAAGGAGGAGGTTATCAATTCGTCGGAATCTTTTATGTTTTTTTTTATGTATGTCCCCCGATTACTCAAAGACGCCTGAACCGATTTCAATTTTTCTTTTGTTTTAAAGGATATACTCTCCAGGTTATCTCTGGCACAGATTAATAAATAGTTTGTCTCTGGGCCCAGTACCTTTCCACTGTGAAAAAGAAATTTCTGTGTAACCTTCGCGTTTCAAATTTTTGAAGGGGCGGAAGATTTCTATACCTACAGTAATATTATGTAAATACCTACGTCATTTACCATCAAAAACACTTCAATTTAATAATCCAAATGACATTTGGATGGATTATCTGTCAGATTTGTAAGTGAGATTAGCCAGAATTCTAGATCATTCCAGATATGTCCGGTTAAGTCCTATCTTATCTTATCTTCGTGGATACAGATCGATCGCCTGCGGAGAATGTAACTACTTGCTAATATAAATGAATATTACTTATATACCTACTATGCTATAAAACTGTATAGGTAGGTACTTAATTTACTAGGCTTTGCTCCGTTTTTAGGGTTCCGTACCCAAAGGGTGCAAACGGAACTCTATTACTGAGACTCCGCTGTCTGTCCGTCTGTCACAGGGCTCTATCTCTTGAACCGTAATAGCTAGACACTTGAGATTTTCACCGATAATGTTCAACTGTGACCGCTATAATAACAAATACTAAAAATAAGATAAAGCTGAAAATTAAAGGAGGGCGTCATAAATTAAGAAATGTGTTTCTTCAGCGTTTTAAAACATAGTACGGAGGGAGGTACGGAACCCTTCATGTACAAGGCCGACTCGCATTTGCCCGTTTATTTCTTAGTAACAAGTTGACCGATTAGCAGATTTATTTGTATGGAAGTTTGTATGAAAAGCAAAAAGAACTAATTTCGATATATGAAATAATATGAAAATAAGTTCGGAAGTTCGGAAAAGTTGTTTAGTTCTGAATTCAATTTTTAAAATAGTTTTAGTATATTTTGTAAGACGTTACATAATCACTTATTTTTTTTTCAGTAACAAAATTATACTAAAACTATTCATTCAGTCCATGATACTGAACAACTTTCCCCAAGGAACAATGTAGAAATATGAAAAATTATTTTGGCCTCAAAAATAAGTTACGAGTATGTATGAGTCTCAGATTTATGAGTGTTAAGTTATGACTTATGTATGACCGATCAGCTGATCCAAGTTTGTATGGAATGCCAACAAATATTTTTCATATTTCGATATAAGTACATAATAAATGTTCCTTGGGGTCAGTTGTTCAGTATTGACTGAATTCCCGGTCCGGCGCGCGTTCCCGGTTGCATCCTCAGATGTGCTGCTTCGGAGCCCGGGGTGCGCTTTCCCACTTTTTAGGGTTCCGTAGTCCACAAGGAACCCTTATAGTTTCATCATGTCCGTCCGTCCGTCCGTCCATCCGTCTGTCCGTCCGGGCTCGTACTCCGCCGCTACTGCACCGATTGTCACGAAAAACGTGTGGGGTATCGTTGAAAAGGTGTTTTAAAATGCAACAAAAACTGCTTTGAAACTATGTAGATCAAACCCCCCAGTCTTGAGATAATCTTATACAAAGTTAAAATTTGAGGTTTCCCCCCACCGTAACTTTTGAAATATTACTAAAATAATTCTTAAAAAATGTGGTATATACCTCCTTTTTCTTCATTCACCCTTACAACAGTTTTAGTATTTTCTGTTAGACATAATACATACATATATGTTCTTACTTGGATTCCTTTTTCTACCTATACGCTATCAAGCTAGCGCGACCGTTGGGCCCTTATTACCCCGTTAGGGGTAGAGACGTGATTATATATGTGTTATTTCCATGACACATCCGACCTTGGTGCAAATTAACATAGATAAACGTATCCGTCGCGCCATGATGGATTCATTAACAGGTTTACTAATTTGGCACATTTTACAAGCGTTTGTTTTTAACTAGCAAATAGGTACTAGTAACTAGGAATCAACCTAAGTACCAAATTATAACAACACAGGTACAACCGTATTGGTAACCGTCTCTTTTTTAGGGTTCCGTACCCAAAGGGTGCCAACGGGACTCTATTACTGAGACTCCGCTGTCTGTCCGTCTGTCACAGGGCTCTATCTCTTGAAGCGTATAGCTAGACACTTAAATTTTTTATCGATTATATGAAAAAACATGTTTCTTGTATGACGACCCCCTTTAACTTTTAACCTTATCTTATTTTTGGTATTTGTTGTTATAGCGGTCACAGTAATACATAATCGGTAAAAATTTCAAGGGTCTTGCTTTTACGGATTTAGAGATAGAGCCCTGTGACAGACGGACAGACAGACAGACAGCGGAGTCTCAGTAATAGGGTTCCGTTTGTACCCTTTGGGTACGGAACCCTAAAAAATATCGTTGAGGCAATCTGTAATTTTTACACTTTAAAATAGATGAATAAAAAAATTGTCTGGAAACTTGTGGGTCGATTTAACCCCCAAAATGATTTTCCGTTTATTTATTTTTTTATTATTTAAATAGGAATAAAAAAATAAGTAAACCCAAGATCATTTCGGGGGTTAAATCGACTCACAAACAAATTTTTAAAGATACAAATTATTTTTACAAAAAAATGTGGCTACCTGTATTTTTTACACGTTAAAATAGAATATTTAAGGACAAAAAAAAACTGAAGATGATTTCGGGGCTCAAATCAACCCACAAAGTTTCAGATTTTTTTTTAATTATAAATAATCTTTGATTAGAATATTTGAGAAACAAAAAAAATATAAGCCAGATAATTTAGTCAGGTTAGTTAAAGTAAATAAAGTTACCTTATTTATTAAACTCTTTATTGACCACAATGGTACAAAAAGTGAAATGCATTCTCTACCAGTCAACTTTTGGGAAAAACAGAAATAAATTTAATTTATTTCATTTAACTTTGCTTTTGTAAACAAAAAGTTGAATGCCAAGTGGATTCAATGACATGCAGACTTTAAATATTAAATATAAACCCATATTGTGGATTATAGCGACCGTAAAGGTTACATCACTTAAGGCGCTGTATCCCTCAACCATTTGGTATTTGAGGGGGTGCAGTGCGATATAGTACGTACTCGTAATGAAATAAGGTTGAAATTGACGATGCCCTCACCAGTCTCAGTTCAAACCCGTGTCTGCCATTTCGGTTGTTATTTTTAGGGTTCCGTACCCAAAGGGTGCAAACGGGACCCTATTACTGTGACTCCGCTGTCTGTCCGTCTGTCTGTCCGTCAGTTACAGGGCTCTATCTCTTGAACCGTAATAGCTAGACACTTTAAATTTTCACCGATTATGTATTACTGTGGCCGCTATAACAACAAATACTAAAAATAAAAAATAGTTAAAAATTAAAGGGGTCGTCATACAAGAAACGTGTATTTTTCAGCGTTTTTAACTTGATCTTTATAATGGATTTGATACTTGAAATTTTAACCAATTATATATTATTTATTTATTTATCAAACTTTATTGTCCAAAGTAAAAATATTCTTTTAACAAATGGCGGACTTAATGCTTAGAGCATTTTCTCCCAGTCAACCATTATTATGACCACAATAACAACGAATACTAAAAATATAATAAAGTTAAAAATTAAAGGGGGTCGTCATACAAGAAACGTGTTTCTTCAGCGTTTTAAAATATTGTACGGTGGTACGGAACCCTTCATGTTCGAGTCCGACTCGCACTTGCCCGTTTATTTAGTTTTAATTTAATAATTATAACCAAATATTGTAGTTTTTTTAGGTATCTCTCTTGCTTATTAAGTCATACTTTTTATAGACGTAAAAAAGTTGGTAGTTGCCGCTGAAAATATCAAGTAATTCGCGAAGAAACTTTTTCTGAATTTACCTTTTTTTGTAGGTTTTTTTTTTGAAAATATTTTGATGTAGTCATTTATTTCGATTTTTGAACTGTACTTCATATTTTTTTCATGCTAGTATTCCATGAAAAATAAGGCTAACTAAGGAATACAATAGACGTTTTACGGTATTCCCTGATGTACAGCGCTTTAATTGTGATGAGCTAATAAAACCCACTGGATCTGGTTGACCCACTTCCGTCAATATGCCAGGAATGGCGACGCGATAAAGATATTTATATAATAAACTAGCTGTGCCCGCGACTTCGTTCGCGTGGTTGTCGGAATGTTATATAGCCTATAGCCTTCCTCGATAACTGGACTATCCAACACAAAAAGAATTATTCAATTCGAACCAGTAGTTTCGGAGATTAGCGCGTTCAAACAAACAAACAAACAAACAAACAAACAAACAAACAAACAAACAAACAAACAAACAAACAAACAAACAAACAAACAAACAAACAAACAAACAAACAAACAAACAAACAAACAAACAAACAAACAAACAAACAAACAAACAAACAAACAAACAAACAAACAAACAAACAAACAAACAAACAAACAAACAAACAAACAAACAAACAAACAAACAAACAAACAAACAAACAAACAAACAAACAAACAAACAAACAAACAAACAAACAAACAAACAAACAAACAAACAAACAAACAAACAAACAAACAAACAAACAAACAAACAAACAAACAAACAAACAAACAAACAAACAAACAAACAAACAAACAAACAAACAAACAAACAAACAAACAAACAAACAAACAAACAAACAAACAAACAAACAAACAAACAAACAAACAAACAAACAAACAAACAAACAAACAAACAAACAAACAAACAAACAAACTCTTGAGCTTTATAATATTAGTATAGATTATTCATAATCCCGTCGCCTTTTCGCGCCGTCGCGCGTCGCGTCACATATGTCTATCTCTCTATACAGGGTGACTTTTTATCTACCAGCCAAATTTTTGGAGCAAGTTCAGTCCATAATACTGAACTACTTTCCATATAAACAATTAACGAAAAACTAAAATAAAAATTCGCCTTCCCATGCAAATCAGCTGGTTGGTTAAAAAGTCAGCCTGTATAGACTACGAATTCTCTTCCAATAAAATCTTTCTAAATATAATGAATTAAACAGGTAGATATTAGGAATAATAGAAAAAACTTAAAATGTACCAGCTGCTTCTCTTCCCGGATCGTAAAAGCCGGTCGAGGAAATGAGCGAGAATCTGAATCATGTTAATAAGCGATGCGGCTAGCAACCCATCACTTTTTGATTACGTTTTTTCCATTTAAATGGCCACAACTTTATACATCGTGTTAATTAAAGACCTCTCAGATGGTACCTCAGCCCATGAAACTGAACAACTTTTGTTCAACAACTTTCACGTAATCAAAAAAAAATCGGTCAGATGAAAGTTGTTCAGTAACATGGACTGAGGTACCATCTGAGAGGTTTTGCGTTCTTTACTTAACACGATGTATACAGGTGACTTTTTAACCACCAGTTAAATTTTTGGAGCAAGTTCAGTCCATGATACTGAACTGCTTTCCATTAAAACAATAACAAAAACAACAAATTCCATACAAGTCAGCGCTCAGCCAAACGGATTTTGTATGGGAGGACAAAAATGTTTTATCAATTTTTAATAAAAAAATTATAGAAAATAGTTAGTTCAGTATCTTGGACTGAACTTGCTCTAAAATTTGGCTGGTGGTTAAAATGTCACCCTGTATTCGAATAAAATTCTTTATTATTAAAACATAACATAACATAACGAGAGTTTTTGGCGGGAAGTCAAGGTTGGGGTTTTCTTTAAATTATTTTGCAAATTGATTTTAGTGGACCTTATAATATGAAATTGGTGTTGTTTGGTGTTATAAATGCTCATGCTCATTAACAATATGTGAAATAGTTAAAGTGGACAGTCATAGTACGGCTGTAGTGATATTTGTTTTGCGGACTGTATGCGTCTTCGGGCGTCGTCCGCCACTCAATCGGCTATGAAAACCAGTGGACTCGTATAGATTTGTCGCCAGAAGCTCCCTTAAAGCAATCAAAGGCCTACACCAACCTTTGATTGTAACTTGTTAGGAAAAAAGAATTTCCCACGTTTTATTAACTTGTTCCTGGCTAAATAAGCAGTAGCGTCAAGCCATAAATTAAAAAAAAAAAAAAACAACTTACATTAAAACTAAAATATAACATTAATTAAACCTAAATTAAAAACATTTAAAATTAGAACTTAGATTAAATTATATAAAAAAAGCGGCCAAGTGAGAGTCGGACACGCCCATGAAGGGTTCCGTAGCAGCAAGTAACATTTATTTTTATATTTGAGTTGATTGAATGAAAGGTAAATTGCGGTTTACGATTTATGACGTATTAAAAAATAAACGGGCAAGTGCGAGTCGGACTCGTACATGAAGGGTTGCGTACCTCCGTAGAATGTTTTGAAACGCAAAAAAACACGTTTTTTGTATGACGACCCACTTTAATTTTTAACTTTTTATTAGGTATTTTTAGTATTTTTTGTTATAGCGGCCATAGTAATACATAATCTGTGAAAATTTCAATTATCTAGTTAATGCCATTGTAAAGATTTAGTTAAAAACGCTGAAAAACACGTTTTGTTGTATGGCGACCCCCTTTAATGTTTTTTTTTTTTTTCAGTATTTGTTGTAATAGTGGCCACAGTAATACATATTCGGTGAAAATTTCAAGTATCTAGCTATTACGGTTCAAGAGATAGAGCCCTGTGACAGACAGACAGACGGACAGACAGCGGAGTCTCAGTAATAGGGTCCCGTTTGCACCCTTTGGGTACGGAACCCTAAAAGCTACTTACTTGATCTCGTTCAAACCAAAATTCGGTGGAAGTTTGCATAGTAATGTACATCATATATATTTTTTAGTTTTATCGTTCTCTTATTTTAGAAGTTACAGGGGGGGGGGGGGACATTTTACCACTTTGGAATTGTCTCTCGCGCAAACTATTCAGTTTAGAAAAAACAGATATTAGAAACCTCAATATCATTTTTAAGACCTATCCATAGATACCCACACGTATGTGCTTGAGTTTCAGTTCTAAGTATGGGGAACCCCAAGTTAATTGTTTTTTTTTTTCTATTTTTATATGAAAATCTTAATGCGGTTCACAGAATACATCTACTTACCAAGTTTCAACAGTATAGTTCTTATAGTTTCGGAAAAAAGTGGCTGTGACACACGGACGGACAGACAGACATGACGAATCCATAAGGGTTCCATTTTTTGCCATTTGGCTACGGAACCTTATTAATGAGGCCAAATCGCTGCCGTTACAGGGCAAAGTACTCAAAAGGCTGGCGGCATTTCCGCGTCCTGTAAATTGCATCAGACAGTTCGCAAGACGTCTCGAAAGTTCACATTTCAAAATGGCTGCATAAAATCCATGTTGATGTAACAAGAAACCAGTTTGAAGCGGATCCCGCCGGTTACATGCGGTCGTTCACCGGCGGTAACTAGTTTGCTCAAGTTTTCCATTGTTATATTCGAAATTTGAATTTTAAAATATACGTGCTCGCTCAATTTTGGGATTGCATTTAAAATAAGTTAGATAAATTAATTGTAGCATTTGCTTTTGGATAACTTTTAACGCTTTTCAGAACACTTGCGTTGCGGCTATAGACGGAACCATCTATAGTTTATGCCAAAAAACTAACGTTAATTCTAGCTAACCGTAAACATCACTAAAAGTATCAGAAGAGATCAAAATATCATTTTATCCTTTTTAGTATTTTCTAAATCGGTCTAAAAATTATTCAATTTGCATAACAGTTTTTACAATATACCTACGTGTTAATGAACTAACGCATAACCTCTCATGGTACCTCAGCCCATGAAACTGAACAACTTTTGTTCCACAACTTTCACGAAACCCAAAAAAAAATCGGATTTTCATACAAATTGACTCGATCGACAGTTTGTATGAAAATTCAATTATTTTTTTGGTTTCTTGAAAGTTGTAGAACAAAATTGTTCAGTTTTATGGGCTGAGGTATTATTTGAGAGGTTTTGCGTTAGTTCATTAAAACGTTGTATATTCTTATTGACCATTTCTGGTATGTATTAACTGTTATAAAATAACTATTATTTTATACAATATTATTTTTATATCTTAGTATATACTTATATGTATATATATATATATATATATATATACAGGGTCTAACAAAATATACTGAAACTATTTTAAGGGTGAATTCAGTCCACGATACTGAACAACTTTCCCCAAGGAACATATATCGAAATATGAAAAATATTTTTTCGCTTTCCATACAAACTCAGATCAGCTGATCGGTCAACTTATATGGGAGGCTAAAAATTATTTTTTATATCTCGATATATGTTCCTTAGGCAAAGTTGTTCAGTATCATGGACTGAATCCACCCTTAAATTAGTTTCAGTATATTTTGTTAGTCCCTGTATATATATATATTAGTATCTAATTTACACAATTAAAATGTACATATAGTTAACAAAAGAACACTGTTGTCACTTTTTTAAATTTTAAATAAATATCGAAGTTCTGAGGTAACAAACATAAAATGAAAATTCTACCGAATTTATACCTTCTTTTTTGAAGTCGGTTAAGAACTAAGAACCCTTAACTAGTTTTCTTATTTGTTTAGTATGTAAACTGTAAGATAAGCATCATCTTACAAAGTTTTGTCTTACACAAATGTTTGTCCAAATATTATCAAACAATGTGGACCGGTTTTATCCGGTGAGATCTGGTTTTTCAAAACAAATTACAGTTTGCCAAACACGATTTCTTCGGGAAACTTGATATTCGTATGGAGATACTTTGAAATACATATTCATTTGAAGAAAAAATTGAAGGGTGAAGATATAGGCAAATGGCCTTGAAGTGTGAAATAAATTGTTAACTCGTAAATATGGTGATAATTTCCATATTGCTCTTCGTCATGCACTAGATAGCCCTTTAAATTATTTTATTAACTGCCGTTAAAACTATTATTGGTGATCCGTCTAGCTTTAAAACTTGCCGTGGCCACTTTTGGCGGAGGCAAGTTTTAAAGCTAGCAGGACTAATGTAAATACTTTCAACGGTAGTTCATATAATAATCTAAAGGGCTATCTAGTGCATGACGAAGAGCAATATGGAAATTATCTCCATATTTACGAGTTAACAATTTATTTCAAATGAGGGCGCCACTTCAAGGCCATTTGCCTATAACTTCACCTTATATGAAAAAAAGGATAAAGCAAATTCAAGTTGCTTAATTTTTTATTATTTAACCCCCGACGTAAAAGAGGGGTGTTATAAGTTTGACGTGGGTGTATCTGTGTGTCTGTATGAGACAGAAACCTGAGGTATACCTAGGAACTACACAGTTCCTAAATGAATAGACCAATTTCGATGCGGTTATTTTAAGAGATATAATTAATTGCACATAAAATATATAATCATACCATCTATTTATTCTCACCATTTATATACTGACTGCACATTAAATTTATTAGGTTGCAAACCTATAGTAACCTAACCTTACGGTTATGGTAGAACTGCGACCAACACACGCACGAGCCGAGCGAGCAAAGCGAGCATGCCGCGGCAGCGGCCGGCGAGAGCTAGGAAAGTTCTATCCATTTTACTACGCCGCAAATATAAATTGCAGTTTTTTTTTTGTAATATTTTCAGTTGAGTATTTTGCTGTGCAATCAGTAATTTTGATTTGTGTTTAAATACTACCCTTATTCGTTCAGTAAAACAGTTCTGCAAATACCATTAAACAGTGTACTATTTGATTTATTTAGTGTGCATAATTAGTGTGCAATTCAGTATTTTTGGTTAAACTTTAAAACATTTTGTTCGAAAAAAGGGAATATACTCGTAATATACAGATATTGATTTAAAGACATGCCTTTTTTAAATCGAAAGCCTTGTCTGTCGAGATGGTTCTTAGCTATGATTGATGAAAATCAGTTCAGCTGTTCAAAAGTTTTTGGGGGTGGACGCTTGAAAGGGTTTTAATTGGTCTAGCAATAAAACATGTTTCATAGAAAATATAACTATTACACAAGCTAAAGAACTAATCATCATCATCATCATCATCATCCCAGCCCTTCTTCCGCCCACTGCTGAGCATAGGCCTCTCTTCGTCGACGCCACCCATTTCGGTCCTGTGCTGCTCTCATCCAGGTGCGACCCGCGACTTTGGTTATATCGTCAACCCATCGCATAGGCGGACGCCCGACGCTTCTCTCACCCGTTCTGGGCCACCATTCGGTCACAGCCTTGCTCCACCTGCCATCACTCCGTCGGGCCAGGTGTCCTGCCCAGTTCCACTTTAAGTTCATCACCGTTATAGAGAAAGAAAGAACTAATCACTTGATTTTATTTATTGATGATTTTTAATAGGTACATTACACATACCTTTACACAATAAATCAGTGGTGAAATCACCCATACAATATCGATTTAATAATAAAATTACATATTTTGCTGAAAAACTACTTAATTGAAAGTCGCTTAATATTGCGTTTTGCGTTTGTTTACACTAAACGTTTCTTTTTGATCTTCAAATATATATATTTATATATGTATGTATGTAATATGTTGTATGTATAAATATAGTATTTATTTTATACGATATTTATGTATGATCATTTAAAAGTACTTATTATTTCTGGATTGTTTCTATGTATTTTAGACGCCAACTATTCTATCTGTTTCTCTTCTCCTAAAGGTTGACAGGGAGAGAATGCTTTAACATTAAGTCTACCTATTGTAGCTTTTGGCTCAATAAAAATTAAGTAAATAAAATTATATAAACGCTGATTCTGACTAGAATGCACTTTCACTCTCAAACGTCAAACGATTAGGACGATGCATAGAACGTGAATGCGCGATCATCGTAAGTTCGCGCGAATTTTACTCGTACGAACGCGCAATTAAACATTTTGAACTCGTATAGGTGTCCTAACTCACAATCGCACGACGTGGTCGCGCACTCAATATGCTTGAAAATCTATTCCTTGAGAAAACAAAAGTCGCGGCCGCTTGAGGCGCCGCGAGCGGTCAAGCTTTTCTCAGGCTATTTTATGCATTTTGGACAAATAAATAAACGTAAATATACATATATCGAGAGTCAGGTAAGCTACCAGCCGTTCTCGCTAATTCTCAAATTACGTGAAATCATGTATAGAATCGGAGATTCTCTTTTTTTTAACACAGAGTCTTGTCAAAGTTCAGTTTCATGTGTACTGAGACCATCAATTTCGCCAGTCTACCTATGTCCGAAAACCGCAAGAAATCCGCTTCAAAATCTGCAATTTTATGACAATGGACCGACTTACCAAAATGCGGAAAAGAGACAGAAACAGTGTATACTCTATGGTGTCCTGCAGTGACCTGACTCCGGGCAGTTTGGAAGTATGGGTGGACTTGCCAGATGCAATCAAGTTCGACCCTTCTTTGGCGCCCTTCAAGAATTTGTACGAGCAGCACCATGGTATGAATTTTCTATTTTTATACTTCTTTGTAAGCGTCTATCAGACAGGGTTGGATCTTATCTATCAGCACGGAACAGCACTTTCCTATGCTGCTATCCTTTTCTGTTGCCCCGAAGCGTCATATGCTAGAGCGAGAGAGAGCAATGGAACGATTTAGCACCGGCCGTGCTGCAGCGTTCCGTCGCTCTCTCTCGCTCTAGCAAATTACTGTTTTTAACGACAGAAAAGGATAGCAGCATAGGAAAGTGCTGTTCCGTGCTGATAGATGAGATCTAACCCTAAGGCTTGAAACTACGTCAAGCATCCCCGCAACCACAGATACTATAACTGCAACGGCCGCCCGTCGCGGGCTCCGCTAATACACGATGGAACCCGTCACGGATACCCTTCGCGAAGACCAGACTACGGAGTGTCAGCCAGTTCAATTTTAACGACGTATATTTACAGTCGTGTCAATGAAGAAAGTAAAATATTACTACGTAGAAATATTTATGGCAGAGCTTTGATTATAATTACCTACTCTATAGTCTATGCTGAACAAGAGTCACTGGCAGACACCACGCGTGCCCCCGCGCGTGCGTCCGTCGCGGGGAGGCGGGCCCCGCGTCCGCGCGACGGACGCCCGCGCGAGCCACTTTTGTACACGCAGGCAGTTTCAATTTCAAGCCTAAATATCTCTCCCAATAAATAAAGGTAGGCTTTGCTCATAACATCATAGCTGTGCTGTGTGTAGTAGTCTATAGAAATACATAAATACATACCTATCCACAAATAATTGTCCCTATTTATTTATTTATTTTCAATTCTTAAACCCTTTCAGGCAAATTAGACATCAAAGAGCTGTCAGAGGATGAAGAAAGGGAGTTGTTTGACAAAAAGCTAGCAGATCTGACACCGATAGAGGAAAAGATTCAGCAGAACCATGACAATAAAGATGGAAGTAGGTGAGCGGATAGCCTACCTAAGGGTAACAATATGTGTATTGTAAATTATAACATATCTAATGATGAGTTTCATTTACAGGTTAAGGATATCTGGAGAAATAGAAGAGAAGACTAATTCTAAAAGGAAAAAACAAGTAAGTAAATATTATTCTATTTTCTTTAGTTTTCCATTGATTGATGAAAGCTATATCCAAGCCCTTATTTTTCTTCGCCTTCTGCCTATTTGGGATTCATAATTCCCGGTTGTTTACAATATCTGTACCCAGTTTGAGGGACGGGCATCGAAATATAATGGGACGGGTCATTTCCGGACCACGTCATGCTTACATCTAAAGTTATTCCTTTTTAGAGTTCCGAAGCTACAAGGATCTCTAAGGCTCGCGCTACACTGTCAACTGTCAGCGATGCGACGAGCATAGTGTTAAACTGCTCGTCGCGTTTAACAAGAGATTATAAGCTTTATGTACAATGTCATAAGATACGCTGCGCGTGGGCGGTCGCATCGGTTCGAGCACGCCCCGTTCATTATATTCTATATCTTCTTTTGACTCTCATCTTCTTCTTCGTCTAAGCGCGTTCCCGGATGCATCCTCACTGGTGCTGCTTCGGAGCCCGGGGTGCGCTTTCTCGCATTTTCTTCTCCAAATATAGCATGCATGTATATAGTCACCCAAGGATGCCAAAGACCTTGCAAAATCGAGAAGAAATAGCCGGAACAGTTTAAATAATTTGGCTATAGTTTTACGACCAGCCGCCAACCAACGTTAATCCTTCTTGGGAATGCAATTGTAGCACGAGATGTTTGTGCTTATAGTCCTTTAGACGCCTCTTACGACATCCACAGGAAGAGATGGGGTGGTCCTATTCTAAACCGGAACCATACCATTATATCAAACGTTTCTCGTATCCGACATACTGCATCGCCTCTCTCATAATTCACTTCTCTCTCTACCCAAAGGTTGACTGGAAGAGATTGCTACATAAGCGATAAGTCCGCCTTTGTATCATTTTTGTTTTTTTCTCTGTATTGTTGTATGTCCTTTCTTCATGTTGCAATAAAGAGTAATTGTATTGTATTGTATTGTATTGTTTCTATGTCTTCTTATGACAATGTATATTAAGTTTTGTCTTGTTTAAATATGAAGACATTGCTCTTCTGCTCGTCTCGTCGCGTCGCTGCCAATACAGTGCAGCGCTAGCCTTAGTTACAGAAATACAGTTACTATCTTCTGTGACATGACTGTACCAGCTTATAGGCGACTTTCTTGCAGTTTGTCTGCTATGTCACGGACATGAAGGCTGCCGCGGATGCGGGTGTTTCTCACGGATGTAATTTAGTATGGGGATGATATTTTTCACGTGTACCCGATAATGAGGGGTATCGCTGGATTGGTATTTTATTTTGACGACCTCCGTGGCGTAATGGTTAAACACGCTAGACCGCTAATCCGGAGGTCCTGGGTTCGAATCCCAGCCAGGGCAAGTTGGAAAATGGCCTTTTTCAAATTGCCCTGGGTCTTGGGTGTTTATCTATATATGTATTTATCATAAAATATAGTATCGTTAAGTTAGTATCCCATAACATAAGTTTAAAAACTTACTTTGGGGCTAGCTTAATCAGTGTGGTTTGTATATATATATAAAAAAAAAATTGTATTGTATATATATATAAAAAAAAAGACATAAGGCTTTGCAAAGGCAACTTACTATTCAGCCACAGAAGACAGTAAAAATCAAATTCAGTGCCTTGTTTGCGAATTTTTTTTTTAATCATGGTGACGATATAGGCAAATGGCCTTGAACTGTGTGGCGAAGGCAAGTTTTAAAGCTAGACGGACTAATGTAAATACTTTCATCTGAGAGGTTTTGCGTTCTTTCATTAACACGATGTATAGGTAAAGATCTAGGGACTGCCGATTACATTTCTTTGTTTTCTTACTGCAATTATTATTCTATGCGCTTCCGCAATTACTTTTTATTTTTACACTAGCGGCCCGCCCCGGCTTCGCAAGGGTATGTATTATACATCTAAACCTTTCTCATGAATCACTTTATCTATTAAAAAAACCGCATCAAAATCCGTTGCGTAGTTTTAAAGATCTAAGCATACATAGGGACAGATAGTGGGAAGCGACTTTGTTTTATAAAAAAATTGAATGAAAATAAAAAAATATTTTTTTTTTCAGTTATTAAAGTTCGCAAGGATATTGAAGCTATCCGTATTAGTTTTAGGCTGGGTGCTACTGACTCTAGCCTTGATATTGAATACGGAAAAGTCGGATACTGTGCTACATACAGCTGTCGAAACGGGAGAGATCAAAGGTAAGAAATGTTTAAACATTTACGTTGAAAATTACAATAAAACGTACCTATTTATGTGGACTGACAAGTTTTTCTAAATGACATGTAAAAACCTTATATCTACTCGATTCTTTTTTGAAAAAATAAAATCAAGTTCAGAGTTTGCGAACGTTGTTTCACTTTTTTTAGGTATCGTCATGGTACGAGTACAATGTTCTTTATTTTTCAGAATACAAATTGCCAGCAACCGATGGCCAGGTACAAACATTGATTACTCTAACGGGACCCTTCGAAGACGCGCCGACCAATGACAGCACGAACATTCTCCAGTTATGGCTGCACAAGACTTTTGAAGTAGATGGATTGGTTTTGGAACAGGTAAGCATTCCGCAATAGACTCAGCACCCCTAGCATAGCACCGATAAAAGCGTTTATCGAACGCTATCTCGCTTTGTAAAGCGCAACACTAGGCGACTCAGGGGTGTCGAGAGGTGTACCTCTCGACACCCCTGAGTCGCCTAGTGTTGCCCCTTTGCTAACTACGCCGGCTCGTTTCAGGGGCCCATCTAGTGGGCGGCAAGACACCACCTGCGACAAAAATAGTCAGTTATCATTATTATGATAGATCCCTATTGCAATAACGATTATCAATCCCTCCTAACCCCACTCTATAGCCTATTTAATCTTTTCATTTTGTTACAATACAATAGATCCTTCTCCTGCCAAAACTCTCTCTCATTGAACCTCTTATATCTTTCATTGGTATATCCATGAATAGGTTTTGGTGGGAGCACCACATTGCATCAATTTCTCCAAAGAGCCTCTACGTGTTGGATTTGTATCTATACACAAGCCTCCAATAGTTTTATGCACCAAATAAAACATTTTTCTTTCTTTCTTTCTCTCAAAAGACCGGGGTGAAAACTCGTGTATCCAAGCGATGATGGTACTAGTCCGCTACGCGATAAAATCTTTATCTGGATTTATCAACGGTGCCATGCTAGGGGTGCAGAAAGAAATAGAGATAAGGCTTCGAAATTCCTTGATTTTTAACTCTTCATGAGTTAAAAAAATGCTGAAAGAGAGGCCCTTGCCCTGCAAGGGCCTCTCTTTCAGCATTTTTTATTCAGCAATACTCGTGTTTCCAAGCGATGATGGTAGTCCGCCACGCGATAAAGTCTTTATCTGGAATTATCAACAGTGCCATGCTAGGGGTGTAGAAAGAGATATAGATAAGGCTTCGAAATTCCTCGATTTTTCCCTGCAGTTGGATTGTTTAGGCTGAAAATATTAAAATCATGATTTTATTATTGTACATAAATACATATTATCACGCCTGTTTCTACTATGGACCATTTGCTACGATCTTGACAGACTTCTCTCGCTTCATCTAATTTGAAACTGCGTTAAACGGAGACCCACGACCCACAGAGTCACGTGACCCGCGATGGTTCCAGCTATCTCTATTGCACGTAAGGTTTGTGACAGAGACGGACTGAACCCGTCGCGGGCTTCCGCTTGACATAGTTCATGCCTCATGCATGCCTGCAGGTTACGGGTACTTCTGACCTCTCCTTTTTAAAGAATTTCTCACAGTACGTTCGTGGAGGGCGACCCTGACCTACTCTTCCACTTACATTTCCTTCAAGAACATTTTTAGAAAATCTCGTTTCTTCCTGTGCTTACCTACTCAGATAAAGACCACAGCACACTGAAGAATGCCGTGTGGTTCCCGGCAGAGTAGAATAGGACCACTCCGTCTTTCCGTGGTTGTCGTAGAAGGCGACTTAGAAAACACAAGCTAAGCAAAGCTTTTAAACATTGACCTCTCCAACCCGTCTGACCAGTGTAAAGAGTGTTAGGCCAAATCCTCTGACTGCTCTGGCTGATATATGACTCTGGTAGTACAGAGAGAGTCCTGCTCTGCAGTGGAGATTAAAAAAAGATTTGATAATATAAGTTTTTCCGTGGATGTTGTAGAAGGCGACTAAGGAAACACAAGCTGAACAAAGCTTTTATCGTGAATGAGAATGAAAGATACGTCCCAAAGGTATTTTCTGGTAGACAGCGCTTAGCGTTAAGATTATACCTATTGTACTGTAGTAAATAAAAAAAATAAAAAAATGAGATCTCTCCTACCCGTCTGGCCAGCGTGGAGTCTAGTTAATGCCATTATAAAGATCAAGTTAAAAACGCTGAAAAAACACTTTTCTTGTATGACGACCCCCTTTAATTTTTTTTTAATTTAATTATTTTTTAGTATTTGTTGTTATAGCCGCCACGGTAATACATAATCGGTAAAAATTTCAAGTGTCTAGCTATTACGGTTCAAGAGATAGATAGATAGATAGAGCAGATGGACAGACGGACAGACAGCGGAGTCACAGTAATAGGGTCCCGTTTGCACCCTTTGGGTACGGAACCCTAAAAAGTGGATGATGATGATGACACAGAAGAATACAAATAAATTCTAATATCGGAACAATACAGATGTACTGTACAACATAAATGTCCTTATTGTTTAGTCCACGCCAGATTGCATGCATGCATGTGTTCACATGCATTTCAAAACATTACTAGTACCTATAAACACGACATAAATATTTATAGCCATACTTGGTGGAAGGGTTATTGGCAAACATGGTGTGAACACGGTAGTGTGAAGGTCATTTTGTATTGTACTAGACTATAAACAATCAAATGTTTATTTAGATACTAGACCATTAGGTACCACAGAATTTATATAAGTACTACAGAGTGGTATCCAAGAGATGGAAAAAAAAATAGAGGCAAACAAATTACAATTTCATTCCCCTCCCCCATAGACGATCGAGAGAATGGGCAAGAATCTGAATCATATCAAAAGATTATGCGATTATGATTTCCTTTTTCCACCTTCATGCCCAAGACCCAGCCTATTTTTAGCGTGATGGGGGATCACGCTAAAAATAGGCTGGGTCTTGCCGCCCTAGGCTTTGTCTGCCCCGTTAGGGATAAAGAAGTTATAGTGTTTGTGTATTTTAATAAATAAAATTGATTTTGTTATATTGCAGTTAGGTAATTAAATTAAAAGGCATTACATTAAATTGCATAGCAAAAACGTAAGGAAACTTGTACACTAGCACAGCGGCGACACTCCCTGTAAGTGAGAGTTCGAACGCCGCCGGTGACCTTGAGCTCGGAGCTCGTAACGCTAGGGTTGATACCGAACCGAAATGGAATATCGTGCGGTGCGTGAAAGAGACGCGAACTAGGTATCAGCCCTCAACTAAACCAGTCAGCGATAGCTCGTTCCACGTCTCGCGCGCCTCTCAAGGCCCCCTCGCACATCCAGACACCCACACATAGCCGCAAGCGATTTTACGTGCACACATGCTTAAATGTCGTTTCTTTTCGCGTAGTGTATATATTCTTTGACACTAGTTCACTAGTATGTAAAAATTATTATCACTCACTAGATGACAGTCATTTAACTACGTCAGATGCCTTTAGGCAGCTTGAAAAATCCGACGAATAGTGTTAGCTATTAAACTAGTGTTTTTCATTATATCAAACATCAAAGTAAAGCTAATGAATGCTAAAAACATGTTTTGTTTCAGAATTCTTCAATATGGACGGTACATTTACAACCGGACGAAAAACTGGATTTTTCGAAAAGCATCGCCGAAACGAACACCTTGTATATAGATAATATTAATAGCAACAACACTGAGGTACTACAAAGTATAATAGATGGTGACAATGGGACTGAAAATTTTCTAAATGGTGAGTTTTTATTTCAAGACGATTCCTATGTATCTTGTGGTTCCGATCTAAAATAGTACTCGTGGATATCATAAAGAATCCGGGAGGACCTAATAATCCTATTAAGGCAATACCACAGTGGCGACACTCCCTGTAGGTGAGAGTATAAACGCCGGTGACCTTGAGCCGGAGGACGTAACGCTAGGGTTTATGTAAAGCAAATAAATAAATTGAAATTGAATTTGAAATTGATACCGAACCGAAATGGAATATCGTGCGGTGCGTGAGAGAGACGCGAACTAGGTCAATGCAGTCGGCGACGGGGCGTTCCACGCCCCGCGCGACTCTCAAGGCCCCCGCGCACATCCAGCCACCCACACATAGCCGCAAGCGATTTTACGTGCACACATGCTTAAGTGTCGTTTCTTTTCGCGTAGTGTATTATATATTTTAGCAATACGCCCCTCCCTCTGACTTTGTTACTCCGTCGCAAGAGCTAGACTGCGTACTGAGAAGGGCTGATGTGGGCATGCCCTTGCGAAGTTGCTCTGTATGAAAACGGAGGGTTGTTGTCAATGTAGTCAGTGTGGTCACGCCGATCACACCATGAAGCATCTGCTCTCGTGGCCTTCGGCGACTCACTGGAGTATCCAATAGTATAATATGATCCAATCGACACAAACAGAAGAGGCGTAAATATTATGCGGTGGCTGGTACTTAAACTTTTCGCAGAAATGAAGTAGTACCCTTGCTCATATGAGCGAAATTTGTAACGAAGTTGCTGACAGAGGGTGTAAAAGGTATGCAAGTACACAATTGAGGAAAACTGCTATAAAACTCTTTTAATTTTAGAGACGGAAGTGACCCTCTGTCTACGCACAACCAGCAACATCACCGTCCCGCTCACAGTCACCTACCAGCTGAACCCTATCGGGGAGACGGAAGGTCTTCTTTTTGCTACCTTCCTGCTGGTGTCACTATACTTCCTCATCATTTTCGAGGTAACTACAACCATTATCGTCTTAAACACCATTATCACTATCATCATAACCATCGTCACCACCATCACTATCGTCACTATAATCATCATCAACGTTATCGTCATTGCCTTGTTAATTTTTTTTAATGGTTTAAACCGAGTATGTAGGTATGTTTGTCCATGTTTTAGAGTAACACTGAGTTTGTATGTTATGTAACCTAACCGCTGAATTTCGAGCTATAGAGTATAGTATAAATAGAGTACTTCTAATAACCTGAAACACTGTTAAAGCCCTCTGCCCACCTTGAAGGTCACTGAGTGAGCGGGAGGTCCTATTTGTTCGTTGTCAAAATCAATTTACGTTGACAAAAATGAAGGAACCGTGTTTGTAACAACAGTATCCTGTAGATACTCGTATTATTATAACAATCAGTAAATATGAGATTCTGTTGAAACAAAAATCTGTAGAATTCTGTAGAGATAATTAGTTAATATTCAAATCTGTTAAAACGAAAATTTGTAGAAATAGGATCCTGTACACATAAAAATTTCTATTTGTACAGGGGCCTTAGGACCTCAATTCGAGTAAGTAATTTCTAATAACTCAGTTTTAATTCAAAACATAATGTTACAGATAGTAAACAGAACAATTGCTGCCCTCCTCTCCTCGACCCTCGGTATAGCAGTGCTTGCCATCTGTGGTGCCAGACCTTCGCTGCCAGAGCTGGTATCCTGGCTGGATGTTGAGACGCTGCTGCTGCTGTTCAGCATGATGCTGTTAGTCGCCATCTTGGCAGAGACTGGACTGTTCGACTATCTAGCTGTTGTGGCTTTTGAGGTATGAAGATATGTCTCTAAGAACAAAAGTGGTACATACGAGTAGGTAGACTGCCTCCAAGGCCCGGTGGTTCCAAGGCATTTGCCTTGTGATCCAGAGGTCGTGGATTCAAATCCCACTGGAAAGCATACTTTGTGAAAAGTTGTTTCCAGTCTGGTTAGGATATTGTATGCTTGAATCACCTGATTATCCGAAAAGAAACATGATTCGAAAGACACGTTAAGCTGTGGATCCCGAACGCAATCTAGCGTTTGTTTAAGCCTGTCCTAGGATTGGTTCTGGTCTACCCTTTGGGTTGCGGAGGTCAGAAGGCAGTCGCTCTGTGTAAAAACCAGTAACCTCGTCAACCCAGGTTAGGTAGCGGACTCCGGGCTCTGGAGCGATACTGCTGAGGATGCAACCGGGAATACTCTATGATGTTGATGAAAAGTGGTACAAAGACGAAGGTGGTGTCCGGAGCAATGGAGTCTCCGGATCCTAATCATCTTAGTAACATCTTTAGTTACTGCTTCGGAATCCGGAATGCGCTTTCTAGTTTTCTGCTCTCTCAAAATGATAAGTAAATGATCACCCAAAGATCAAGACTATACCGTAAAAGAAAAACCTGAAACTCAGCCTCAGCAGTGCTTGCCATCTCAGGAGCCAGACCGTCACTAATAACTAGAGCTGGTGTCTTATCTGGATGTGGAAACTATACTACTGTTCAACATGATGTTGTCAGACGCCATATTGGCAGAAACTGGGTAGTTCCTCTATCAGATGTAGTGGCTAGGCAGTACCTATGATGACGTAGTCACAACTATGAAGTAGGTATAACAACAGGTTCGGAGTGACATGAGTCACCGCGTAGCAACCTACATAATATATTATCACGCTTGTTTTTTTTAACAGGGGTAGGTACAGCTAGTAGAATAGTATTATAAAATACTAGAATCTTTTAATTCTTAAAGTTAAAATCAATAAGTTTTCCACAATAAAAGCTTTTTATCTTATTTTCTAGGTTACCGGAGGAAGAACTTGGCCCCTCATCAACTGTTTATGCCTATTCACTGCTGTCTTCTCTACTTTTCTGGATAATGTCACCACAGTGCTCCTAATGACACCGGTCACAATAAGGTATTTTTTTTATAGCACGAACCAAAAGACGTTCCTCTCTCTGCCTACTTGACGCCTTCCCATAGTTGAACCCAAATGTAACTAAATATATGGTTACATTTTACCTACTTCTCGTCGAATCTACTATCAGTTAACTATAAAGTCGTTTCATAGCGGTTGGTAAGAGACCTTGCTTGGATAAGAAGGTAAGGTTATAACTTTTTTGTCATCTTTTATCCTAAAAGTATGTTACATCTAGCCTACATTATAACATTGAAATAATATTATTTAGGTAACTCTAAAATGTAATGATACACGTACACTTACAGCGTTTACTTACACATTAGACCGCCGCGGCATCAGCGCCCTCTTTTACCCCTCAACTCCCCCTTTTTCCCCCTCCACTCCCCCCTTTTGGATTCTTTTTGAAACATCTTGTGTAGAATAAAGTCCTTAGTGTGCCTCTCAAATTTGATTGAAATTCGTCAATAAATAACTCTACAGCAGAGTTCCCCCTTTTCTTCCCTATTTCTCCCCCAACATATCTAAAAATAATAAACCAAGGAACTAGTGTGTGCCAATTTTTGTCAAAATCGGTTGAAAAATGTGACCTGTAGGCAAGAACAGACAGACGGATAAAATCATTTTTAGGGTTCCGTACCCAAAGGGGAAAAACGGGACCCTATTACTGAGACTCCGCTGTCTGTCCGTCTGTCCGTCTGTCACAGGGCTCTATCTCTTGAACCGTAATAACATGACACCTAAAATTTTTACCGATTATGTACCTATTACTATGACCACTATAACAACAAATACTAAAAATAAGATAAAAGTTAATAATTAAAGGGGGTCGCCATACAAGAAACGTGTTTCTTCAGCGTTTTAAAACATTGTACGGTGGTACGGAACCCTTCATGTACGAGTCCGACTCGCACTTGCCCGTTTATTGGCTAATCTCGAAATTGAGACGCTTCGCTTGCTTGGTCAATAAAATCCTTGTGGAAATGGAACTTACGTGTTAAATTTGTGTTTCAGGTTATGTGAAGTGATGCAGCTCAACCCCGTGCCAATACTGATGTGTATGGTGATCTTTAGCAACGTGGGGGGCGCTGCGACGCCCGTGGGGGACCCTCCCAACGTCATCATAGCCAGCCATCCTGTCATATTGCAAGAGGTAAGTAAGATATCCAGTCTTTCAAATCTTTGACTCTCTATCTCTCTAATTAATCTCAGCGTATTCCCAGTTGCATCCACAGCTGCAACGTTGCGAAGCCCGCGGGGTCCGTTGTACCGTTTCGGTTAGTAAGCCTAGATTTAGGATCTAGGAAGATGGATGTGATAAAAGAAAGACCAGATATCGGCAAATGAGATAGGTATAATGAACAACTATTACATTACATTAGTTACAAAGATTCACAAGAACACTAGGTACAGATTAGGTAGTCAGGGTCGTGAGTAATAGGCACTAGATCAGTTGAGTAGCCCTTCTAGGTAGAAAAACTACTTAGCTTCAGATGCTGCCGAAGACGAAGAGGACGAGCGCCGGCCGCCGCGCCTTATATATGGGCATGGGCCCCCCCGCTGTGCCTAAGAGGGGCGGAGGAGTGCTGGAGCCCGCGCGATGTCACACCGTTTTCCGGCTTTTCCACTTCGCAATTTCTTTTAAATGTTTGACATCCTTGCGTAATCAATGACCATTGTGTAATATCTTTTGATGAGAGAAAGCTAAAGATCGTGCGACGTGGAGATGAAAATGCCCAAACAACAAATGTAAATATAGTAGCCGCCATGATACTCGTATTACGACATACTCCCGTTTAAACTAAAGTGTCAACTGTCAAAATACATGTCTTACATTAGCGCATTTATGCATAACTGACGTCATGACCATAGAGCAATATGGCGTCTACGCAGGCCTACGCGTTTACATACAAATTTTGCGCGTAATTTGAAAATGTTAAATTTAAACACATTTTTGTAGTACTTACCGATTGAATTATACCATTTCTTTGAAATGATTTATTTTAAATGGGGGCAGCACTGGACCTCGGAAAATTCGGGTACGGCCTTAACTTTTTCAAAATGGGTGTAATATCCTTTTTTTTATGGTTTGACGTTACTGCGTATTTCGCCAGGAACAAGTTCATAAAACGTGCGAAATTCTTTACCTATTCCTATAACAAGTTACAATACAATCAAAGGTTGGTGTAGGCCTTTGATTGCTATAATGTGGCTATAAGGGAGATTTTGGCGACAAATCTATACAAGTCTACTGGTTTTCATAGACAATTGAGTAAGCGCCCGAAGGCGCGCCCATACAGTTCGCATAACAAATATCACTACAGCCGTACTATGATATGACTGTGCACTTTAACTATTTCTTACATCACATATTGTTCATGAGCATGAGCATTTATATACCAAACAACACCAATTTCATATTAAAAAGTCCACTAAAATCGATTTGCAAAATAATTTAAAGAAAACCCCAACCGAACCCCTTGACTTCCCGCCAAAAACTCGTAATACCCTATTGGTTGGTAAAATTGCAGTTGTAGCACAAAATGCTTAGCCTTTATTCAGGAAAAATGTCTTTTAATGAATACTTACAATTATGTTTTGTCTTCCAGAACATAAACTTTGTCACATTCACGATACACATGGGGCTGGGCATCTTACTGGTGTCGATACAGACGTACATACAGCTGCGGTTCATATTCAGAGATATGAACAAGCTGAGGCATAGTGTGCCTATAGAAATACAAGGTAAGGTCACTGTGAAGGTAGTTATAACTATGATGGTGTTATCACAAACCCTCAGAGAAATTAATCAATCTTGATCCGAAATGTATTAATGACATCACATGGCGCAGCCGGTAGGATTCAAACCTCGCTCCCAAAGGGAATTTGATTTCGAATCAGACCAAGCCCAATTTTACAATTTCCATTTTAGAACGTAGGCGCCCAGACGCCTAGTCTCAGTAGTTCTATACAACGCGATCGAACTACTGAGACTGAGACTGATAGTCTAGGTACAGTCCACCCTTGTCCTAAACGAACGCATCGAATGAGCTGAACGAAGCGAATTTTAGAATTTTAAACCTCGCACACCTGACCGCGTCGTCCGACCGATCGTCTGAATCTGGAAGAACCCCAGAATTCCCTACACAAATTTGGATGACGTCATCAAATTCGGCGAGAGCAATGCGATCGAAAAGGTCTCTTTCAAATAGGATTGACGCAATTGGTCCTGTTTTTAAGATGGTCTCTAAGATACGACTTCTTAATTTGCAGAACTGCGTCAAGAAATCGCTGTGTGGAAGAGAGCGGCAGCTTCCTTATCTTCCTACTCTAGGGACGAGGACCTCGTAAGAAGAGCTCTAGAGAAGAAGGTGAAATAAAACTAGAAGTCTTAGGGGGTAGATAAAGTGTAGATAGTAAAGAGTAGAGTTGTGGTAGAGCCACGCTACCGGCAAAACTCAGTTTTGCTATAGTAGCATCCCCCACTTTCCCAATCCCCCCCCCCCTACCCCCCCTCAGAATAAGTATTTTTTCTAACGGTTTTGTATTTTATTAGTGATTCTGATTTCAAGTTTCAATGTAGCTAAGAGGGGCAAATTTCAAAATATATTATTGTTATTTTTCATCTATCTACAGGTGGAGAGACTAAACGCTGCCCTGGTAAAACGAGAGGCTGGTAAAGGCAGCTCCAAATCCGACCCTAGGTTCTGTACCACACTAGCGCATATGAAAGAGAAGGTATATATCTATGATATTAGGTATCTCTACAGCAAACTATCATATAGAATAATTAGTATACCTAATCATGGACGAACTAGAGGATTGACAACCAAAATCCAACACACGCACACTGCTAGAAAGCCAAAATCCTGTATTATTTCTAGATGTCGCTACTATCTCGTCTGCTAGTCATACAATGGAGGGTACTTGGCTGACGGTATCAACGAATAAACGGGCAAGTGCGAGTCGGGCTCTTCTAACGCTTATACCGCCATCTTTCCGCACCACTACCTTTATTCTAACGAGTAGCTCCATCTAGCTACAACATTAAAGTTAAAAATCGAATTACACTTCAAAGTAAGGTTAGAATTCCTTTTGTATTTGTTTGTCAATGGTATAATATAGAATATCTAGTAACTTGAAGCATTAAGGCCGCACCTGAATTTTCCGGGGTCCAGTGCTGCCCCCATTTAAAATAAATCATTTCAAAGAAAACGAAGACATCATTTAAAATTTTGCTACTACCAAGTCCTAGATAACCCTTCAAAGTATTTTATGGATTACTGTTTACAGTCAGTGTAGTTGGGGGCAGCACTGGACCCGGGAAAATTTAGGTACGGCCTTAACATCTCGCAAAACGCCCTCACAAAATTTATGTTAAACTAGCGGGTGCCCGCGACTTCGTCCGCGTGAAATTCAGTTTTGTTGTGCAAATTGAAAAATTTAGTTAGTGTGTAATTTACAGTCCGAGTTTTTAATTGTAATTCGGCACATACATTTATCATCATTTATCATCGGTCTATACTGCCAGAGCCATCATTGGCCAGAGCAGTCAAAGGATTTGGCCTAACCTCTCCACGCTGGCCAGACAGACTTGTATTTCCTAAGTCACCTTTTACGACATCTACGCGAAGACTTGGAGTGGTTCTATTCTACTCTGCCGGGAACCAAACGGCATCATACATTACTCGTATGTTATATCTTTAAACATGACGCCAAAAATAACATGACATGAAAATTTTATCCATAACTGGGATGAGACATTGTTGGGGATCAGTGGTGTATTTATTTTTGGTATTAACACAGTTTCGCCTAAACTAAATAAATTCACTAAGAATCGCTGCTTCGATAACGTTCCTTTTCTAGTTTATGTTAAATGACTGCCGCATAACGCACACTGTCAGCCAATATCCGCTATGACGCAGCATCACACAGCAGCCACTGATTGGCCCAGCAATTACCGTGAAGAAACATCAGTAACTAACTGAAAATATTTTTAATGCTTTTAAACATTTTTTAATAGCTATATAGACACCATAATGTACACTAACTTTATTGACGTGTAAAAGTGCCTGCAAATGTCTAATTAAGTACCTACTGAATAAAGATTTGATTCTTGATTGGATTCTATGATTCTTGATACTATTTTGGCGTGTTCCAGTATCGCATCAGAGACAAGCAGCTGCTAATAAAAGCGTCTGTAAGCGTCGCATTCGTCGTCATCGTGTTCTTCCTCCACGCTATTCCTGAATTACGTAAGTATTGTCATCATCAGGTCTTTTTTAGTCTCCACTGCAGGAGCACGATCCTCTCTGTACTACCAGAGCCATATATTAGCCAGAGCAGCCAGAGGATTTAGCCTAAACTCTCCACGCTGGCACAGAAGACAGTAAGAATGCTGGCCAGACGGGTTGAAGAGGTCTCACTGATGTACTTATATAAACACTAAATAAGTTAACGTTATTTCAGAACGGCTATCGCTTGGGTGGACGGCCTTACTAGGCGCCATACTTCTACTGCTCTTGGCTGAGAAAGAAGATCTAGAGCCGGTCCTGGCGCGAGTGGAGTGGTCAACGCTGCTGTTCTTTGCTGCTTTGTTCGTCCTTATGGAGGTAAATATGGGGCAAGTGGTGGAAGGCCTGTGAGGAGCGTCTGGAAGGCACGAGTTCAACTCTTACTGGTCGCAACTTGTACCTCTGAGTTTGTTCTCACATTTTCAGCTACCTTATCTTTTACGACCAGCCCCGCCTGCCTGACGCCAATCCTCTGAATGCAATTGTAGAACGAGATGTGCTTAGTCCTTCAGTCGCCTCTTACGACATTTACAGAAAGAGATGGAGTGGTCCTGTCTAAGCCAAAAGCCACACGGCCCGATATGTGCGACGATTCATCATTATCAGGTCTTCTTTAGTCTCCACTGCAGCAGCACGACCCTCTCTGTACTACCAGAGCCATATATTAGCCAGAGTAGTCAGAAGATTTGGCCTACACGCTTCACGCTGGCCAGACGAGTTAAAGAGGTCTCATTCATGTTTATAAGCTTTGTTCAGCTTGTGTTTCCTAAGTCGCCTTCTACGACATCCACGGGAAGACTTGGAGTAGCCCTATTCTGCTCTGCCGGGATCCACACGGCATGTGTGCCGATTCGATGGTCTGAAATCCAAAGAAATTTATAGGTACCCACTTTTTCTCCAAAAATATTTTTCACTTTCTTTTATTTTATGATTTGATTATTTTTCACCTTCTCTCGCCCACTATCATGCTAAAAGTGGTCTTTGATTCGAATCCTACGGCTCTGGGCTCTGTCGGCTTAGGAAGAGCCGCAAGACCAAAAGGCTCTGTCTACCCAATTAAAAAAAGACGTGATAGTGTATTATATTTGATTATTAATTTACAGGTTCTCACAAAATTGGGTCTCATAGCGTGGATTGGCAAAATGACAGAATCTGTCATTTTGCAAGTCGGTGAAGAGTCGCGGCTCGCGGTTGCTATTGTGCTGATGCTATGGGTAAATACACTAAAAGCACTATCTTCCTTTAGCAGTCGAATAAAAAATTCAAGAACCTATTATGATCAGATGTACAGCTTGACTGCCTCCGTGGTCCAGTGGTCAAGGCGTTTGTTTTGTGATCCGGAGGTCATGGGTTCAAATCCCACTGGGACGCATACTTTGTGAAAAGGCTTGATCATGATCAGGTCTTTTTTAGTCTCCACTGCAGAAGCACGACTCTCCCTCTGTACTGCCGGAGCCATATATCAGTCAGAGGATTTGGTCTACACTCTCCACGCTGGCCAGACGGGTTAGAGAGGTCTTATTGATGTTAATAAGCTTTGTTTAGCTTGTGTTTCCTAAGTCGCCTTCTACGACATCCACGGGAAGACTTGGAGTGGTCCTATTCTTCTCAGCCGGGAAGGGCTTCTGTTCTTATGAAACAGTTCTTTCCAGGTGTCCGGCATAACATCAGCCTTCGTTGACAACATCCCCCTGACTACAATGATGATAAGAGTGACGGTGGCCCTAGCAGATCCTAATGGGCTGGCGTTACCGCTAGCACCCTTAGCTTGGGCACTGAGCTTCGGAGCTTGTCTTGGAGGTAAGAATAAAATGATTTTTATTAATTTCATCATCATCATGTCCTTTTTAGTCTCCACTGCAGGACCACGACCCTCTCTGTACTTTACCAGAGCCATATATTAACCAGGGCAGTTAGAGGATTAGGCCTACACTCTCCACGCTGGCCAGACGGGTTGGAGAGGTCTCATTGATGTTTATAACTAGCTTTGTTTAGCTTGTGTTTTCTATGTCACCTTATACGACATCCACGGGAAGACTTGGAGTGGTCCTATTCTACTCTGCGGGGAACCACACGGCTTACTTTCCCATACAAACGTAGTCTTTTATTTTGAAACGACATGTCAGATTTCGGTGACAACGACAACACGATGGGGGACGGGGGGGCTTAAGTGTTAAGCGGGTCATTCATGATGGAGAGGGGATACGTGAGGATTTTTTTTCTAAACCGACTTATTTTAGGTAACGGCACACTGATCGGCGCGAGCGCAAACGTGGTCTGCGCAGGAGTGGCCGAGCAACACGGCTACCGGTTCACCTTCATGCAGTTCCTAAGGATCGGCTTCCCAGTCATGATAGGCAACCTTCTAGTATCTACTGCTTATTTGCTATTATGTCATAGTGTGTTCAGCTGGCACTGATTAAGTATCTCTAGATATATTTATATTTCTAGGTTCGATCCCCAGACATGGCAAGTTGGAAAATGCCCTTTTTCAGATTTTCCTGGGTTTGGGTGTTAAACTCGTACAAACTTATTTTTAAATAAGCACAAATATTTTAAGATGTGATTTGCTCCATCATTTTGAACCACTTTTCCATGTAAATGTAGGTATATCGAAATACAAAAAAAACATCTCACTGCCCATAGTAATATAATGCATAGCGGTAAGTTGACCCATTGTAATCAATCAAATGTGATATTGTGTGCAATAAACTTAAATAAATAAAATAGTAGGTAACTACATCACATAACTACTTCGATTTGTATGGGAGGTGTCAAGTGAATGTTTTTTTCGTATTTTGATATACATTTATCGGGAAAAGTTCAAAATAGTTTGGAAAATCCAAAAGTGCACGCCTCATAATCTCATTTTTTTACAATTAAATTGATTTTGATTGTTTTATTGCTAACTTAAAACGAAGAAAAGTATGTGTCGGCTTTAACGCACGACTGGAGATTATTTTTAACTTCCCGCTGAGAAAGATATAGCCGGCACTGTGAAGGAGGACCCATTGCAAACCTCTTTGCCTACACCCCGACGATCTACGCGTGCGCGAAGAGCAGCTCAAGTTCTGTCACCCTGATTTGTTTTTGACGGTAAGATTTTGGTTTGTAACAAAATGGTGAGCTCACGCGCGACGATTTGAATTTTTTTGCTGCTCGCTATAACTAAACTACATTGAATTAGACCGTGATCTTCGAAAGGACTTAGTTTTGGATAATACTAAAGTGTATAAAAAAAATGGACTTGATCAGATAAGTTTTTCGGGAGTTATCGTGACCACGCCAGTTTCCATACATACAGACACACGGACGTCCACAAAATGATTTTATTAAACATTGTTTTTATTTATTTAAAAGGCAAAATGTCTTTTAAAAATGTCATTAGTGTTGAAACTAGTGTTTTTCCTTGACATTTATGTGTAAATATTATTGTACAAGTGCGATAGAAAATAAATAGAGACACATTTAGTTTAAAAAATTACTTGATTTTTGTAAGGCGAGAGTAGAGCACTACCTCATGCGCTTCGCTTATGAGGCGTGCAATTATGAAGTAAATCACTCCTTTAAATATTTTTTAGGTGCTTAATTAAAAATAAGTTTGTACATATATGTAGTTATATATCTTAAAATATAGCAACGTTGGGTAAGTATCCCATAACACAAGTTTAAAAAACATACTTTGGGGTGCTTTGGGGCTCAGTTCAATGTACCTATGTTAATTATTAATTTGTTAATTATTAACTATTAATATTTATTAATCTATTATAATCTAATACAGGGTATAATAAAATATACTGAAAATATTTTAAGGGTATTCAGTCCAGGACACTGAACAACTTTCCCCATAAAACATACATTGAAATATGAAAATTTTTTTTTTGCTCCTTGAATCTGCTTGCTGATCGATCAACTTGTATGAGGTAATTTTTTTTTCGTTATTTGCCATATGTTCCTGAGGGAAAGTTGTTCGGTATTATGGACTGAATCTTTAAAATAGTTTTAGTATATTTTGTTAGATATTATATAGCTTGGATAAATATTTTCAATATTCGACTATACCTAGGCCTTATCATAAGCAACATGGCCAATTCTCCGTTTCCGTGTAATGAATAGGATAAGACTGCATTAGTGACTCCTTTGGTAATTTAAGTTTAACATAACTCCTTTTGGTTAGCGACTGCAAAGCTCTAAAGGTGCCAATGATTTGATCTTAATATGTGTAACTATAGAGTTCAAAATACGACATCACCTAATGACATCATTGTTAGATATAATTAGGATAAATGTGTATACGTATCGAACCTTCATAGATCATACTTAAGAGAAAGAAAAAGCGGCCAAGTGCGAGTCGGACTCGCCCATGAAGGGTTCCGTAGCAGCAAGTAACATAATATAAAAGTTCTAAAGGTTTACGGTTTACGATTTATGATGTATTAAAAAATAACTATCTATGATAACGAGACCGCTATAGTTTTAATTGAAAGTACATACTTTGAGGTATATACCACATTTTTTTCAGAAGTTTAATTTTGTAATAATGTAATAAAATTTAGTAATATTTCAAAAGTTGCGGTGGCATACCTCAAATTTTAACGTTGTATTAGATTATCTCAAGACTGGGGGGTTTGATCTACATAGTTTCAAAGCAGTTTTTGTTGCATTTTAAAAGACCTTTTCAACGTTACCCCACACGTTGGAGTTAGTCCAATATTTTTTTTTAAATTCATTTTTCGTTGTTTGGGACGGGGGGCTGAAAAAAATCATTTTTTCATAATTTTAAAAACCAACTTTTGGAACTTCAATATCTATCTCTCCACCAATTTTCGTGACAATCGGTGCAGTAGTGTCGGAGTACGAGCCCGGACGGACAGACGGACGGACGAATGGACGGACGGACAGACGGACGGACATGACGTAACTATAAGGGTTCCTTGTGAACTACGGAACCCTAAAAAAGACAAGCGTTTAAATTTAGCATAGGTACTTCACTTTAACCACCAACACCATATTCGTAAATATTTACTCTTAAATCAGAAATATAGTAAGAAATCTACTAATTCAAGGAGTGCAGACTTTTGAGAAATTAGTCAGAAAAATCAGTGCTTCTAAAATCTAGCATTTTACAGTCAGCCAAAGAGATACCTGACCAGGTGCTCTAATTATATCTTGAATTTTACTATGTAGGTAAGTAACTGATTTATGGAATTTTTTAAGAATATGGCGGGACGAAATTATTGTCTATTATGGACGGACAAATACAAGAGGACTGCCAACCTCAGTACTTTAACACTTCCACTGCTGAATAAGCGTAATTCGATTTGTTTAAATGTCATAGCTAGATGGAGCTACTAGAAAGAAGGTACCTAGTTTCGTAGTGGTGTGGTACCGCTTAATTTCGGAAAGATGGCAGTATACTTAAGCGTTCATTTTCTACGAACAAACAAGCGCCATCTCTGATTTTTTGTGGATACCGTCAGCCTTAGTACCCTGCATCCTGTGTATGCTAGCGGGCGAGACAGTAGTTTTATCTAGAAATACTTACAAGTACTTAATACAGGATTTTGGCTTTCTAGCAGAGTACGCTTTTTGTATATAGCTCGTTGAAGTGGCAGTGGGCGGGACACATAGCGCGACGAACCGATGGCCGATGGGGCAGAAAGGTTCTCGAATGGCGACCACGTACCGGCAAGCGACGCGTTGGACACTCACCCACAAGGTGGTCAGACGATCTGACCAAGGTCGCTGGAAAGCGCTGGACGCAGGCCGCTCTACATCGGTCATTTTGGAAATCCCTGGGAGAGGCCTGTGTCCACCAGTGGACGTTATGCGGCTGAAATGATGATGATGATGACGCTTTTTGTATGGTATCAGTCCTTTTGTATTTGTCCATTCATGTTGTCTGTTGACTCAATTTTTTAGTAGTTTCTGTATTCATTGCATTTATATATATAATAAAATAATAAAATTTATTTAATCAGACAATTGTCAATTTATTGTTAGTAACATAGATATCCTTAACCTAATGTTAGTGCCTATAACCTAAGAAAAACTACAAATCTAATGTAATCACTGCCGTACAATTCCGTGCGAAACTGCACAGCAGCGATTAATAAGCGCAGTCCAGTCTGCTGGCCACCATTTTTAGAATGCTGTTGGGGCTGGCCCGTACTCTGCGTACCAGGGAAGCGCACCTCTTACGCATAGTAGCGTAAAAGCAATCTACTCGCGCTTCTGCAAACATTCCCGAAGCACTGCAGTACTTAGGTAACCCCATCAGCACCCTAAATGCGTTATTATATTGGACGCGGAGGGCGCTATACGATTTTCGGGTGAAAGTAGCCCTTAGCCCATAGGCTACATGAATAAAAAGATGTGCAATATGCCCGAAAAAGTGAAATTTACACTTCATTCGAGCACCGTGCAAATCTCCGGGCTATCATATATGTTGCTGTATTATTGAGAATGAAGATTTATTAACCCTTTCACCGCGAGACTTTATATCAGTTGTCGTGCTCCCAGCGCGAGGAATTGTGAATATCCATAGTTTTTGGTCGGATAAATCCGACGCTCGCGAAATGGGCACGAAAATGTTTGTCGGATTAATCCGACGTTCGCGGTTAAAGGGTTAAGATAGTTAATAGGTGTAACGTTGTTTATTTGTGATATAGAAAGGAAATAATATCGAAAATTGTGATATAAAAGTCAGAAATATCATTATGATTTAAAAATTTACTATTGTTTAACTCTCTAAACGTATTTTAATACAAAAGTATTTATCTGGTGACGTAGGTTAATTAAAATAAGTTGTACATTATACCTACGTAATAAATTAGGATTTTTCTTATTTTTACCCGACTGTGCCAGGAGGGTTGTGTTCTTCGAGTTGATGTATGTATTTCTTTAGCACGCTCAGCCCGCCTTGATGGATTATCTTGAGAGGCTTAGAGCAACACATTCCTTGTTGCTCTAAGTTGAGAGGTATCGTTAGATTGGTTTTCATTGTCAGTGACAGTGGGTAGGTATGTGTCAAAAATAAAATTAAAAGCAAAAACAAAATGGCGCATTGTTGGTAATTTTTTACGCATTTAGTTTTTTTAATAATTAAGTACTTGTTATCGTTATTAATAGACACAGAAACTAAAAAATGTACTTTGTAAGTACAATATTTTATTTTTAAGAAGTAGGTGCTTATTTTAAATTTGACGTTGTTAAGAATGTCATAGGTATTTTATATTGGAAGCTATCAAATTGTTTAGTCAGTATTTTATTATAGTTAACATACCTTATTATAGACAACTAAAATAGATTTAAATAGTATTTTCTTAAAAAAAATTATCAACTAATTTGTGAATTATTATTTTTAATAAATAGCTATTTTACCGTTATTTATTTATTTTATTATTATTAAATCCTATTTTCGTCGTTTTATATTTATTCAGATCAGTTTCTTGTTATAATAATAGTTTTTTGTCATCTGTTTTACATTAGCATACAAAATCTCATGTCAATCGGAAACCGGGAAATGGCTCTTTAAGGGGATACATGAACTCCAGTGCTGCCCCCATTTGAAATAAATCATTTCAAAGGAAACGGAGATATCATTTAAAATTTTCTCTTTGTGAAGGTCTAGATAACCCTTCAAACTATTTTATGAACTACTTACTGTTTACAGTTAAAAGTGAGAACGTTAAGCTTTTCTTAGTATTTTTGGGGAAAACGGCCGGGCGGCCACTTTTGGCAAAAATGCTAATTAATATAAAAATGCTAATAATTAACAGTTATGTAGTTACTTATCTTCACAAAGACGAAATTTTAAATGATATCTTCGGTTCCTTTGATAAATAATTTATTTCAAATTAATAAATAATTTATTTTAACAAAAAAATTCAAAATTCAAAATTCAAAATATCTTTATTATCATAGGATATTTATAATATCTCTTAATAATAGTCACTTTGTTTTGTTTTGCACAAATGTTGACGTCAAATCGTTACTTAAAGCTAAGTTTACGCCGCTTCCTAGGCGCAAGTGCAGAAGAAGCGGCAACAAACTGCACTGCACGTTTTCTCCAAAGACGTCAACTAACAAACTAAAAACTTAAAATTAGTTATATAGATAGACAGAGATTACATTGTTTATTATGTCATAATTAAATTGAATTATAAGAATTACGAAATTTAAAATAATGTCAATTTGTAAATTTAGTATGTACCAATGTACCTAAATTATGACATGTCTAAGTATACAAACCTTTAAGAGGGACCCGCGCCAAGCTCAAGCCAGACCTTTTTGTCTTTAAGATAGTCATCGGTCCTATAATAAGCCTTCTCACAAAGTACTTTCTTTACATAAGCTTTGAATTTTCTGTCTGGCATATCAAGGACCGATTCTGACAATTTATTATAAAAAAGTATACACTTCCCCATAAAAGACTTACTGACTGTATTCAGCCTGTAATACGGGCTAACTAAGTCATTCTTATTACGTAAATTTCTATCTGTAAAATCACTTACTTTATTGAACATGGAAATATTTTTCCTTACATACATTATATTTTCAAATATGAATTGTGAAGCAAAAGTAAGTATACCTATTTCCTTGAATAATTCCCTCAGTGAGTCTCTCGATCCTAAACCGTAAATAGCACGAATTGCTCTTTTTTGTAAAAGAAAAATAGTCTGAATGTCCGCTGCACTCCCCCATAGAGGGATACTTCTATGGGGTAAGACATTAGACTGTGAAAGTAACTAAAGTACACTTGTCTAGCAGTTGCTACATCTGTCAATTGTCTTATTCTCCTAACAGCGTAAGCCGCAGAGCTAAGCCTATTAGAAAGTTTAGTTATATGAGCGCCCCATTGAAGTTTCGAATCAATTGTGATTCCTAAAAAGGTAGTACTTTCAACCAGATCGAGTTTCTGACCATTAATTAGTATGTCAACACAGGCTTGATTCACATTAGGAAGAGAGAATCGAATGCATTGGGTCTTGTTCGCATTTAACATGAGGTTATTGGCCGAAAACCAATCAGAAATTAAAGATAAGGTGCTGTTCACCGCGCTAGCATCACTGTTATGTCGATCTATTTTAAATATTAGCGAGGTGTCATCAGCAAACAGCACCATGTCAGCCTCTTTCTCAACCATGTAAGGCAAGTCATTGACATAAACTAAGAAAAGGAACGGTCCTAGAATTGAACCTTGGGGTACGCCCATTTTCACATTAGACCCGTGTGATTTTACGCCGTTTATATCAACAGTTTGAAGCCTATCAGTTAAGTAAGATTCTATTAATTTAATTGACTTATCATCAAAACCGTATATAACTGGGGGCACAACTGGACTTCATGTATTCCCTTAACTTACAAGATTTGACCCAAACAAAAAACAGGGCAAGATAGATAAAAGCTTGTAAATTGCTAACTTTTGAAATAAAAGACTTGAATTTGTTTACAGCAAATAATTTATTGCACATATAAATACTTATAGCTAAGTACATCACATTAACAACATGTTTGGAATACTGGAAGATACAAAGATATGAATAAATATACTACCACCGTCCATCCGGCGTGCTGAAACGCTAGCCAGCTTTAAATCTCAAGTGAAGTCGCACTTTCTATCCTTATTATAATATGACTTTCTTTATTTCCACACTTACCTTGTTCGGATTTTCTTTTTTGTGTACATATTATTTATATTATATTTTATATATTTATGTATATATTTTATATTTGTATGTATGTATTGTATGTATCTTTATTAATTACACTTTTTTCTTCTTGCATATAACTTCGCACCTAACCTGTTTTCGTTAAACATCTCCAAGTACCTCGGTTGCCTGGAAGAGATTGCAGCTGCGATAAGGCCGCCTTTTGACATCTGTTTTCTTTAATCTATTACTCTGTATCATTATGTTTTGGTGTAATAAAGATCTTAACTAACTAAATATTTGACACTGATCGCATTTTTTACAATAATAAAATAAAGAGGGATGTGAACTGGTTGTATTTTTAACCGACTTCAAAAGAGGAGAAGGTTATCAATTCGACTGTATGTTTTTTTTTTGTTTGTTACGCGATATCTTCGCCAATTGTGAACCGATTTTGATAGTTCTTTTTTTATTTAAAAGCCTTTACTACCAAGTTGGTCCCATTTAATTTGGTGAAGATATGATGAAGAACTTTGGAGATATGGAAGAAACTCCTAAACTACAAAAAAAAATATAAATATGTAGGCGAGTTCAAAATTAATTCCTTTATTTTTCGTTCATTTTACACGGTGTGATTATTACGCATTGCAACACTTGATACGCGCTTGTCCAATGGGAGCGCAGCCCGATGACAGGAGGTAGCGATCTTGACAGTTGATTACTCGGGCGAAATCGGACAGATCACATAATTTTCATTAAGCGTTGCTTTTGTTCGGATTGTAAAAAATAGGATTTCATTAGCAACGTGCAAAAAGAAAGATGTTTGCTGCGATACTCAATGGCTGTTTTGGATTAGCAATCTGCGTGAACGGGGCGTTGACAACGTCGACTTAGCAACAGTGAAAATGGGATTGTTGGAGCGCCGTCGTGCGAACTGCTTATTATGTCCAGGACCAAGGACATTACTGGTTTGATTGTGGTTATTGTAATGAATTGGACTGGTATTGTAATATATATACCGATTTATTGCAATGACATTCTATTTCAGCTGTACGATAAGCCCTGTTGGACACAGAATGCCTGTGTGGGCTAGAGGATTAATTGCTGGGATGTGGTTACCCAAGGAAGTAATTTATAGGATCAGTGCGAGGTGGGGCACTGCCTTACCGTCATTTTTTTAATAAGGTCAATTTAAAGTCTCTCTTGCGGCGACATCGATAGAGTGACATGAGTGTAATTAAGTTTGCATCCTGACATCAGCCTGTTTTTGTACTGAAAGTAGTAGTGTTACTCACGTCGCCTGTTATATCAAAAGCCGTATCCCGCTCAGCCTTTCCGGCTCGTTTCATATCCCTTTGCGACACTTATGTCGCAAGTTGGGATTTAAATTATTGTCAAACTACCCTCGCGCCGACAAACATAATACAAAAAAAAACAGTTAAATATTCGTCTAGAGCGAAGGAAGGCCCGGAGCCGTGCTCGACGATATTTCGCAGTTTTTATTTTTTTTGTATTATATTATTTTTTTTTTGTAGCCAAAACGGATAGATATTTAGATAATACATTTTTTGGTATAATTTTCATATAAAAAGGTGATTGTATAAAATAGTAATATGTATTATAAAGGCAAATTTAGAGGTATGTTTGTGATATTTTTCTATCGAGCCAAAAATGCTCAATCGGGTTTTAGCTATTGTGGGTGTCTGTAGAAAATCCTTAAGATTTTTATGTAATTTTGTTGAGGCAATCTGTAGTAGTTTAATAAAAGTGATTTTTCAAAAACACGCACTGTATTGCAAATTGTGAACCCATCTCGCCTTAAACCATTATCCACCCAAGTTAAGTTGAAGTGTGATACTACTAGATGTTAACTTGATTTGGGCGGATAATGGTTTAATAGTAACAAAGTTATTATAATAAGACGGTTACTATCCGTTCAAAACACGAAGACTTCCCGCAATATGTCACCTTTTCTTTGGTCACTGTCAACTTAATTTAAGTGAGTAATGGTTTAGGGCGTCCGCTACGTTACGTTTATCTAATTTTTTTTTATTATTATTTTTTTATTGATTAATTTTAAGGGGAGCCAACAGCTTTTACAATTCTTCTTATATTCAAGAGCTGGGCTCTTGTCTGTGGCGTACTTTCCATGTCTCTCACTTTCAAGTTCTTAACCTCCTTAATGTATTCACTTAATTTTTCCTTTTTGTGTCTTTTACAATACAAAACCAAAATTTGAATGGATATCGGAGAGCCAATAAAAGGTTCCCACGGATAGCAATACTGTACGTGCGACAGAAACACGACATCACGCAACGGATTCAGCCATCTCTTTCGCACATAGACTTTGTGACAGAGAGACTGATCAACAAAAAAAAAAAAACTCACGTGCGCACGCTCAACCAAAGCTTAAAGTGAATCCGCGTTTAAAAGAAGGGAAATCAATTAATTTTATGAATGTTTACAATCAGTGTCAATAAGAAGTGCAATTACCCTACCTCCGATCAACGATACAACTAGATACGCGTTACCTACAAAATAAATGAAAAATTTTGTCCGCTCGAATATCAATCAAATAACTAAACTGTGAAGTAAACCTTATTACATTAAGGTGAAGTTAGAAGCAAATGACCTTGAAGTGGCGCCCTCATTTAAAATAAATTGTTAAACTCGTAAATGTGTTGAAAATTTCCATATTTCTCAATGTTAGGCACTAGATAGCCCTTTAAATTATTTTATGAACCACCGTTGAAAGTATTTACATTAGTTCGTCTAGCTTTAAAACTTGCCTCCGCCAAAATTGGCCACTATTGGCAGAGACAAGTTTTAAAGCTAGACGGATCACCAATAATAGTTTCAACGACAGTTCATTAAATAATTCAAAGGGCTATTTAGTGCCTAACATGGAGAAATATGGCAATTTTCACCATATTTATGAGTAAACAATTTATTTCAAATGAGAGCGCTACTTCTGCTTGGTATTCACCTTAAGTATAAAGTATTTCTCTCGTTGACTAAACTAAACAAAATAAGAGCTCCTATTTGACGAGCCGTATTTTTTGCGCGGCCCCGATTTCTAGTTGTATTGTTGATCGAAGTAGGTACCCTACAATAACAAACATCTTATACAGGTTGATTTTGTACCCCATAGTTATACAGGATGACTTTTTAACCACCAGTCAAATTTTTGGAGCAAGTTCAGTCCATGATACTGAACTACTTTCCATAAAAAGAATTGATCGCCTTTCCATACAAATCAGCGGTTAGCCAAACGGATTTTGTATGGAAGGACGAAAATTTTTTATCGATTTTTAATAACTTTTTTTATAGAAAGTAGTTTAGTATCATGGACTTAACTGGCTCCAAAAATTAGGCTGGTGTCGAAAAAGTCACCCTGTATTGAAATCTTGCAATCCGAATCATTAATAGAACACAAAACCGTTAGAAAAAAAAATACTATTTTTTTACATTTTTTTTCTCCCAAATTTCTAATAAATGGCCAACCTACCGACTTTACTATACGCGCGGCTGTTGCCCTTCCCGTACGCCCAGTAGCGGGCGGTGACATTAAAATAGGAATTTTTTTGTATGATATCTTCGGTTTTTATTAAGAAACAAGATACATACGACAGAATATGTATTATTTATTTCGCTTAAAGATTACTTTCCTTGAATACGGCTACGAGGTTTAAAATCATTCTGTATCAGTGGCGCACTATCCTTAAGGCAAACTAGGCACGTGCCTAGGGGCGCCAGGTGCAAAAGGGGCGCGCGGAAAAAATCCCACTTCTCCCCTTCCGCAGCCCCGGATAGGGGGGGGCCAAGCCAGGGCCAGGTCAGAGGTAAAAGGTTTTTTACCTCTGACCTGGCCCTGGCAGGCGAAAAATTTTAAGACTCCTATTTGCCAGAACTAAGTGGACATATTTACATTTTGCCCCTCCAAAAAAAAAGGGTGGGTGGTAGGGGGGCGGCGAAATATGATTAGCCTACTGGAGGCTAATGTGTTGATTCGCAACTGCCGTTTATAATGTGGTAAACACATATTTACGTGGTGGCCCGATCTAGCTGTGCTAGCTGGTGCGCTAGCCGCTCCTCCCTGGCTCTCCTCGCCTGTCCCAGGGCCCGTTTCTCGGCAAACTTTACTATGAACGTCTCTACTGGCATGTTACCTGAAACAAAAGCCATAGGGGGCCGGTCAAGTATTACGTAAGCAGTAAGCACCAAAAGGGGGAGGGAGAGTCTTTGAGCTTATTATTGATGACAAGGGGGGGCAAGCACTGCCATTACGTCTGCAATCTTTTATGTTTTACATTTCTAGGCAATTTTTTGTAATTTTGATTTGAAATCATACAATCTAAATATATATAACTCAAAGGTGACTGACTGATTGACTGACACAGCCCAAACCACTGGACGGATCGGGCTGAAATTTGGCATGCAGGAAGATGTTATGACGTAGGCATCCGCTAAGAAAGGACACGCTATAGCAATGCTCACGTAAGCATAGGACATACGGGGGCGAAATTTTTTTTGACTTTTGCTGCCAAGGGGGCCGGGGGGGGGGGTTAAAAATGGCTATAATTCTGCGTATGTAATATTTGGACGGTCCCTAAGGGATACAGCCAACAAATTAGAAGACTTTATTTGGAAATCCTTCAGGGGAGGCAGGTTAATCATTGATCTTTCCACACATAAACTTACCTAAAAGGAACTGCTCAGCGATGCCCTCAGCATCCTCATCCGCTTCCATCGCTGCAATCTTCAAGCAATCCCTAATTCTATGAGGATCATACATATCGGCCAGCTTCTGATGCTTCCTATGCAGTTCTTCATAGTTCATTTTCATCTGAATGATGGTTGATATGCGGTCAATGACTTCGGTCTTCAAATCGTCGAGCGACTGTTGCTTAGCAATGTTGTCTTGAGCGATGCGTTCAATGCTGCTCAAGAGTTCTTCTGTTTCTAATTCCAGTTCGAGCAACTGTGGGCTGTTTTCTAGTAGTTTGTCCTGAAAAGAAAATGAGATACTTGTTTGTTTGTTAAGGCCGTACCTTAATTTTCCGGGGTCCAGTGCTGCCCCCATTTAAAAAAATCATTTAAAAGAAAACGGAGATATTATTTAAAATTTTGCTACTACTAAGTCCTAGATAACCCTTCAAAGTATTTTATGAACTAAAGTTTATAATGAGAACGTTAAGCTTTGTTACGCACATTTGCGAAAAGTGGCCGTTTTTCGCAAATGTGCGTGGTAAAGCTTAACGTTCTCACTTAAAACTGTAAACAGTAGTTCATAAAATACTTTGAAAAATACATATAAAATACTTTACTAGGACTTGGTAGTAGCAAAATTTTAAATGATGTCTCCGTTTTCGTTGAAATGATTTATTTTAAATGGGGGCAGCACTGTTAAGATGGTACTGGCATGTAGAAAGGATGGATGATAAGAGAATAACAAAAAATATTTATAAGGCAAGTGTGAAGGGAAGAGCGGGACAGGGTCGACCTCGGCGAACTTTCTGCGATCAGATTGCAGACGTTCTAAAAAAGGGGAGAGGTAAGAAGTACCCGTAACCGAAGGGCATGTAGGATGAGTGTAGATGAAGCGGAAGACGTCTGTCAGGATGGTAGCAAGTGGAGGTCCATAGTCTCTGCCTACCCCTGTGGGAAACGGGCGTGATAGTATGTATGTATGAACTAGTGCCTTACAGAAGCAGAGCGTGTGCCTAAACTGCTTATCCACCATCGCTAAAATTTCTCTATCAGTTCACCTTTGACACAGCGGCGACACTCCCTGTACGTGAGAGTTCGAACGCCGGTGACCTTGAGCTCGGAGCTCGTAACGCTAGGGTTGATACCGAACCGAAATAAAGTATCGTGCGGTGCGTGAGAGACACGTACTAGGTACCAGCTAAAGCAGTCAGCGACAGCTCGTTCCTCGCCCCGCGCGCCTCTCAAGCCCCCCGCGCACATCCAGCCACCCACACACAGCCGCAAACGATTTTACGTGCACACATGCTTAAGTGTCGTTTCTTTTCGCGTAGTGTATATATTCTTTGGCTTTGAGGAGTGTACTCATTGCGACTACGTTGTGGCAACGCTGCGATGACGCAGCTTCGGTGTGGCGGGCAATGCGGCAAAATTGTTGCCCATGTGGACCCGCTTGTAGGGGTTAATGTTTGAAACTACGCCCGCGACGGGTTCAGTCCGTCTCTATCACGAACCTCACGTGCGATAGAGATAGCTGAAACCGTCGCGGGTCACGCGTCTCTGTCGCACGCAGAGTTTGTGACAGAGACAGACTGATCAGTATAGGCATGGGTAATCTCGACTCCGAGGAGTGTTTCGGCTCACTGAATCTTACTCCGCATCCGGTACCGATTCATCTTAATGATTCCTACTCCCTTATCGGCTCCAGCTCTGAGGTCCTAAGAATCTACAGAATACAGATGTCCTTTCTGGTACCGGTTTCAATACAGAATAATATTTACTCCCGACTCCCGATTCTTCCTGAGACGCGGTGAAGCCGAAACGCGGCTCACGGCTCGCGACCCGACAGGCGCCACCGGTTGTATGGGTATCGGCTCCTGTTGATGAATCTGCTCATTTAAATATTCGTATCCGGAGTTACCCATGTCTAAAACAGTTTCAAGCCTAAGGCTTCATAGCCATCAAAATTTACTTACTTGTAAATCAGAGTTTTCCAAGATCTCCTGTAGTTCTTCCACATTCAGTTCATTCAGCTCTGGGAACATCAAGGACTGCGCGCCGACTGAGTGTGAACTTATGTCACTCTTGTCGTCGCTTAGGTTTGGTAATGATCGCTGAAACTCCCTTATTATTGCTTGGACTACACGTCCTGAAATATAAATAGTTTTAATTTGGTTTATTTTATGTTTTTTTATGTTTTTGGAATAGGTCAAGGAGAAAATGTGACAGCTGCTTCTCTTTCTGTGCAGATCCTAAAAGCGATTAAGGGTTAATAGGAATAATGAAATTTTTAACAAAAAAAAATAACCAACAGTCGAATACATCCTATTTTGAAGTTGGTTAAAAAGTAAATCATGTTAATAGGCAGCTAGCAACCCATCACTATTTATTTATTTTATTTATTAAAGACTAGCAGCTAAGAGCTGATATGTCTATTTCACACAGTGCTGTAAGTCCATAAAGTCTTTTCACAGTTCCAGTATTTGATTCTTTTTAACCCTCTCGCCCACCATCACACTAAAAGTGGCCTTTGGATCTTGCGGCTCTGGGCTCTGTCTGCTTAGAGCCACAAAATCAAAAATGCACTTATGCCCCATTAAGGATATAAAGACGGAATAGTGTGTATATAACATCTTATACAACAACTGATGTACATCGGTTGTACAGCAGACAATATAACTTTAGTGGCCCCAAATTGTTCTTCTTCACTATGTATTGTCTTTGGTATCCGTTAGCCTTGAAACTACGTCAAGCCTCGTCATTCTTTAGTTCGTTCATTCTTCATTTCCACGTTGGCCATGAAATCTGATGAACTCGAACGATAAAACTATGTAACAAACTGCGTGCAACAGAGACATACCAGCGGCAGTTTCAGCTATCTCTATCGCACAGACTGTTTGTAACAGAGATGGACTGAACCAGTCCGGGGCATCTGCTTCACGTAGTTTCAAGCCTATGTGATAAAATCTTGGGAGACAAAAGCCTATATAGGAAGAAGTGGTCACTGCGCCTTCCATAAATGCATTTAAAAATAGTCTCTTCAAGTGGTTATGGACAAACAAAGTGTCGTAATAAATCTATGAACTGTGAAAAGACTTTATACTCTCAGCACTGTGTGAAATAGACATATCAGCTCTTAGCGGCTCGTCTATTATAAATAAATAGGCTCCTAAGCAGCATAGCCCATTGGTCAGACGATTTTGGAAGGTTTGCAGGAGAGCACTGGATAAAATTGGCACAGGACCATAGAGAATGGCGCAAAAAAGACCTATATCCAGCAGTGGGATGTGGGCTGAAAATGATCATCATGAAACAGCTTATCTCACTATGCAACCTATAATGTACAACTGAAATGAGAAGTCGAAGATTTACCTAAGTCTGAATGTTGGGTATAATTCATCAATCCTGGAGCTCCTACCACCTGATTTGAGTTTTCAGAGACCCATGGATGAGGTACAGGTGGATTCACGAAGATCGACGGTTTCTCGTTAGGAAATTCTGGGCTTAGGATCACATTTAAACTCATGTTTTTACCGTCAGCACTAAATTCGACCCTGTATTCTGAATTTTCATCTATTTCTACAACATTATCATTGAAGATTTTTAGCGTATCTATCTGTCGTTTTCTTAAGTCTTGCTCGTTGTAATATGTTCGCTGCATCATTTTTGTAGTGTTTTATTCTGGAAAAAGATAGAATTGTTAGAAATAATCCAGTGAAATAACGAAAATAAGAAATATATTCTCGAGGTCTCAAAAACTACGAAATATCTACTTTACTTACAGGTGGTTTTCAGCAACAAAAAGGGAATATTTAATTCACTTTCAATTTTCCAAATATGAAACTAGTGATAAACACACAATTTGGATATTTAACTAGAAAAACAAGCTTTTGCTTGCATACGAAATTCATTCAATCAATAAAAAACAAAAAGAAAGAAAAGAAGTATGTTTTCTCATCCTAAAAGTGACATGTGCTGTCATAAAGTATGGTAGCTTATTGGTTGAAATTAGTAAACAGTAAAAGAAAAGGCCAATCACGCACGTGGAATCACATTCAGCTGTTTGCATAAATTGCTAATGGAAACACACTAGCGCCAACTGTCAGATATTTTTTTTTCTATGTTATGGATTTATTTTTATTAACCAATCGCAGCGTGCGGTGGCGCGCGGCGGGCGGCGACGTGCCTTCCACGGATTGTTTTGACAAGTTTTGATTTTCTTGACTTCTACTGAATCTTTGATTAATTCCCACCATTTTGATGGCCACCGTTCCACTCCACTTTGCTTTCCGACTGTCCACCTTCATTACGTAACATCAAACTCGAAGAGAGCCGTCGTGGCCACTGTAATACGTATTTTATAAAATTAGGCCCACCGTCTCTACTATAAAAATACATAAAACGCCTGTGCAAATTTCATGAGCAAACTTCCACATCGCCTGTGACATCGCCACAAATTATTTAAATTCTGTAGGCGCTGTCAAACTCGGTCGGCCACCGTTCCACTTCACTTTTCGGCCGTCGACCTTCATTACATAACAACCAAACTCAAATGCCACGAAGACCAAGTGCAGGTGATGTGGCCATCGTGGCCACTGACCTCATTTTTTATGACCATACGATATTACGCATTTTTCTGCATTGTTGGTAGTAATAGTAAAAACCAGTTTCGTCATTTGATTTAGAATGCGTTCTATACAATCTCTCATCTTTATTGTGTAGAACGCACAGCATAGAGGATCCTAGAGAATTTAGTTTATGTAGATAGGTACGAGGCCTTTTTAATCAATGTGTCCTCCCAACGATGACATATGGTGCCGAAACATGGCCGCTTACCGATGAGGCTCTGTACCGAATAAGAGTTGCACAGAGAGCCATGGAGCGAGCCATGCTAGGCATCAAACTTCAAGATCGAGTTCCCAACACAGTTATTCGACAAAGGACGAAAGTTCAAGGTGTTGGAAAAAGAGTGACAGAACTTAAATGGAGTTGGACAGGACACCTAGCAAGACGTGGTGACGACAGGTGGAGCAAAATATTAACAGAATGGTGGCCCATGAATGGCAAGCGCAGCGTGGTTCGTCCGTTAGAAAGATGGGTAAACGACATCAGAAAATTCGCGGGTCAAATGTGGATGAGAGTAGCTCAGGACCATGGTAAATGGCATTCAATGAGAGAGGCCTATTCCCAGCAGTGGGAGGTTCAAGGCTGTGAATGAGATAGATACGAGGAAGGGGAAGACCAAGGATGAAGTTTTTCCAAGAAGTTTGGGAAGGGTTAGGAGTAAGGTCCTACCAAGACATTAAAAAGATGGCAGAGAGAAGAGAGCAATGGAGGCATCTCCCTCCACATAACTCCACCTACAAAAGCAAGCTCTTAAATTTAAAAGAAGAAAAATGACAAGCCTTGCCGGTACGTTTTGAGTGCATTTTAAAATACCTACTTACTAAATGTTGTATCGATTAGTATTATATTATCATCCAAGCGTATTCCCGGTGGCATCCTCAGCGGTAACGCTTCAGAGCCCGGGGTCCGCTACCTACCCTAGGTGATTTGACGAGGTTACTGGTTTTACACAGAGCGACTGCCGTCTGACCTCCGCAACCCAACGGGTAAACCAGAACCAATCCTAGGATAGGTATAAACAAACGCTATATGGCGTTCGGGACCCAAAGCTTTACGTGCCTTCCCAAGCACGGAATCATCTTTCTTTTCGGATATTCAGGTGATTCAAGCCTGCAATATCCTAACCAGACTGGAAACAACTTTTCACAAAGTATGCTTCCCAGTGGGATTTGAACCCACGACCTCTAGATCACGAGGCAAATAGAGGTAGGTTCGACGTGTTTATGTGTCTTTCTGTGTCATCGTAGCTCCTAAACGAATAGACCGATTTCGATGCAGTTTTTTTTTTATCGAATGCCTTTTTAGGGTTCCGTACCCGAAGGGTGCAAACGGGACCCTATTACTGAGACTCCGCTTCTTCTTCTTCTTCTCGTGTCGAAAGCTCAAAATGTATTTAGATTTTTTCCCTCGAGAAGGTTGCCAGAGACTCCGCTGTCTGTCCGTCTGTCCGTCTGTCCGTCTGTCACAGGGCTCTATCTCTTGAACCGTAATAGCTAGACACTTGAAATTTTCACTGATTATGTATTACTGTGGCCACTATAACAACAAATACTAAAAATAAAAGAAATTTAAAAATTAAAGGGGTTCGTCATACAAGAAACGTGTTTCTTCAGCGTTTTAAAACATTGTACGGTGGTACGGAACCCTTCATGTACGAGTCCGACTCGCACTTGCCCGTTTATTTGAAATCAATAAAGTCCTGGTTGCATTCCCGGCAGTGCTGCTTCGGAGCCCGGGGTGCACTTTCCCGCTTTTTCTCCAAAATTTAATAAATATAACGATGCCAAAGACCTTGGAAAGTGGCAAAAAAATTGCCGGAGCAGTTTAATTGACTTGTTTAGGTTTTACGACCGGCCACCTGCCTAACATCAACCCTCTTTGGGGATGCATTTGTGCGAAAAGTTTTACAATCGACCGCCGCCCGACATGAACCCTTGGGAATGCAGTTGTAGCACGAGATGTTTGCGCTTATTCCTTTTATCACCTCTTACGACAGCCACAGAAAGAGATGGAGCAGTCCTATACTAGGCCGAAGTTACGGGGCCGAATTTCGGCGAATTACGCCCGCAGTGCTAGTTACTAGCAAGCTACCTACTAGCAACACACTATACCGATCTTACGTCGAGTTTTTCTCAAATAAATAAAATACCCGCGGAACCTCTGCTGCTTAATTTTATTAGTGTTTAGATTTAGACACTATCCTTGAAATTACTGGGCCAATTTATTTATGCTGTTTTCACTAGTGCATATATCGATGGAGTAGTTCCTATGTCTCCCTCTCCTGAGCCATATTTGGGCCTTCCTATACGACTAACATGATTTGATATAAGCACAGAATAAATAATATTAACGTACAGAAGTCTCACTCAGCAAAGAAATTCAAAGAGATATTACTCAATGTGGTAAGCGATATGGTTTAATTTAGCTCACGTCAGAACTCAGCACCTATTCGTATAGATACATAGACATCCATTGCAAGCCAATTTCATTCTTATTACTCTGGACATACGATTTGTATAACTGAATTCAACACCCGCAGGGGTCGCCTGCGCGCATAGTAATAATGTAGGTACATTTTCGATACCTAAACGGGGAGTGACACAGACCTGATATAAGTAATTATTTCCTACATTTAGTTTGTCGGGGTAAGTAGGAACTAAGTGATAACTTTACGTCACAAAAACTTCGTGTTCACTGCCATTGCAAAAAAATGTTCGTGACTTCGCGACACATACATACAAACATATTATGATTAAAAGTCACGCAATGGTTAATCAAAATAATGAAGAAAACACCGTTTATAAATAAGGTAAACTATGGAGATTAGAGAATTGACACTCCAAGTTTAAGTACTTAGAAAAAAATTATAAACCTTAAAACTCAACCTTTAAAATTAAGACTGCATAGTCTTCGACCGTGGGAATTTTTGATTGAACACCCGGATCTATATTTTCTATCTACACATACGCATTGCGCTGTATGTATTGTACATGCACCATGGAGACGAATTTAGATTAATTCAGAAGCGCAGCGACCGGTCTGCCTTATCAGCGTTGTCGTCCCCAAATTTATTTGAGAATTTCGGAAAACTTTAAATTTTTCTATCTTTTTACAAAAGACAAATTATTTTTATTTATTTATTGTACGTGTTTAAGCATAAATCAATCTTCATATATGTGTATTTTTTTATTTTTTAACTCAGTCGTATGCGCAAGTAACCCGACGACGTATTCGCTTATATTTTCTTCAAAGTTTAACCTTTTTAACTAAGTTTTTGAATGAATTAAATTTTTTTTTGTTAAAATCTTCTCATTTACTTTTTAGAAATTTCCTTTGTCTTTATTTCTCTGTTATTTAAACACAACTTCATGTTTTAAATTCTGTGTAAACAACAATGACATGAACGTCGCACACCACAAAAAATCGAAACACGTCTCAGATTATTTGGAACTAAACAAACTATTACAATGAAAATCAATAAATTGTCTAATTCACTTTTTTAATACTTAAATAAACTTCAATTTAACATATCTTAAGTTTATATTAAGTTTGCTTATTTTTGTGAATTTTATTACGCCAGCCACACATATTTTCTGCTTGGTCTAATGGTTGACCGGGAGAGAATGCCATATGGCATTAGGTCCGCCACTTGTACTTTTATTTTATTGTGCAATGAAGATTAAATAAATAAATAAATAAAAATATCTTAACATATTGTTACTAAGATAGTTCGGCTCCAATCAGCTCCGAAAAAGCAGTCAAAATTATTAAAAACAAAGACTGGGCCTTAACTATGACAATAAAATAAAAATGTCATAATTAAAAATTCCGCCCTGATTGTACCAGGTTCAAAAGTACCCATGTATAGGTGCTCTTCGTGGATAAAAATGTAAAAATAAATTTAAGTCCACGAAGAGCACCTGCGAATATAAGGTGCTCTTCGTGGAATTGTCCAGGTGCTATTCGCCCAGGTTCCATTCTGACGGGTGCCCTAAGTGGCATACCTCCCGTAAACGGCGCCTTATCTCACTAATAAAGCCTTGGCTTCAGGACACCATGGGCCAGCTGTTTCTACAGCGACCGGAATAAAGTCATATTTGGAAGTTACAAAACAAAAAGTAACTTTCCTATACTTCTTTAAGTACTTATTTTATTTTACGTAACACTATGAGACTGAACGATTTTTACTGTTGTTTTTTCGAGTGTGTAAGTGGTCAACACTTGTGTCCGATTTTTCAAGCTGCCTATAAAGCAGCTGACAGTTAGACGACTGCCATACCATGATGACAACCGAAACCAATGGCTTAATACGCCTTTCGAAGCACGGAGGAGCTCGAGAAAATTCTTTGCCATCCAAGTGCGGACCACGCCCGGGGTTGCTTAACTTGCGAAAGCGCTAGCAATGCGTACTCCCACCCAACAGGCCACTGAGCTTCTCAACTTTCACTAAGGATTATTTATCGGCTCTAGTTAGAAAGGTAGGTAGGTAGTTATTCCCATTGTCGAAATTTAAGATAAGTGTACAGATGATGATGATGTAGGCCAAATCTTCTGACTGGTCTGGCTAATATATGGCTCTAGTAGTACAGGAGGGTCGTACTCCTGCTCCTGGAGTGGAGACTAAAAAATAGACCTGATGAAGTTGTAGAATGACCTGAAAAATAGATGATGATATTACATTAGGTACCTATTTATTTATTTATTTAAACTTTATTGTACAAAATACAATTTGTATAGTATCCTTCTGCTCCTCTTTTATTTTACACTACGCGTCTTCAAACCGCTTACAACAAAAAGGTTGCACTGCGTGCTTGCACGATCGTTCGTTTGACCTTGTTATAAACACTTTCTCAGCTCGTCGCGATCGTCCTCAACGGTCCACGACTGACCTACTGCCACCACCACCAAAAGAGGGGAGGCTTACATCCGTCAAACAAACAATAATCAGGAGTCCAGTCCATTCATATTGGCACTTTCTACCGAACGCCCGTGCCATCGGGAAAAAAGCGGCAAAGGAATCGAATAACCTAAAAAATTTAAACTTTGCATAACACTGGCCAGTGCTAGCGGCGATTTTTATGTAATATGCTGTAATAAAGTTATGCAACTATCATTTTGGCCTCATATTTTGGAGTTGCGATAGTCGCGAGTCTGCCATGGCAGCGGGTGTTCGCGCGCTTTCTATTTGACAGTTGAGTGCGTTTGGAATTCGAATTGTCTCGCGAAAAGTGTGTGTGCTATTTTTTTGTGACCATAGTGTGTGACATTATTTTTTTATTGGCAAAGGAATATATATTGGTAAGTTGTGTAATTTATTATATCATTGTTTTTGTTAATTTATGCGTGATTTCGTCATTTTTTTCTGTGTTTTATCGGGTTGTGAAAGTGGCGGAAATGCGTTAGCCTACTACCTTATTTTTATGGAGGGTACGGAGTTAGCATGTGTGGCATACCAGTTATTAATCGAGGATCCGCTTGCGTAAGAGTGAGTCTATAAATATCTACTCATCACTAATGAAGTAATGACAATCTTGTGCACATAGACAGCCTCCCAAATCACACAAGCCTACTCGTCAGTTGTAAGTACCAAGGTACCATACTTTTTAGGGTTCCGTACCCAAAGGGTGCGAACGGGACCATTACTGAGACTCCGCTGTCTGTCAGACTGTGGAATATGGTAGAACAAACGCATATCATAAATGCTTTTTACCAATTACTGAAATAGGATATTCTATGATTTTTATTTAATAGTTCGAAAGTCAAACTTATATTATCTGTAAAGTAATTCATATTTTATACGGCGATAGTATTTTTTTTTACGTACGAAAGTTAGACGTTTCTGTAATAAGCAAATTTAAAGTTCTTTTTTAGCAACTTTCAAAGTGAAATAATTCAAAAACTTGAAGTAAAAAGTATAGGTTATTATATATTTCTGTAAGGCTTATCTACTTGAGATGTAAATAAAATATATAATAATATTTTTTTTCATATATATATATATATATAAATAATTAGAAGTAAACCAGTAATCACATTTACTATATTGTAAACTTACTTAATACTTAACAAATTAATCTAATATTTTGTTGTAATTTTGATAAAGTTTTTATATTTAGTGTAATGGTAATGTAACATTTTCTTTTTATTTTTTAACATTATATTAGAGTAATCATAATTAAATTTAACTAGTTTTAAGAATCTTATATATAAAAAAAAAATGAAAAAGTATTCATATCGGCAAATAAAATCCATTTTAAAATATTGTGACTTTTCTTTATTAAAAAAAATATATTGTAGGGTTTTATATTTCTGCAACAGTAATATAATTTTAATCCTTATATATCACTTTATATTACTGCAAAATTTGAAAACTCTATCTTTAAAATTGACGGAGTTACAGATTTTTGATCCGAAACATACCCAAATATTCCACAGTGCGTCTGTCCCAGGGCTCTATCTCTTGAACCATAATAGCAAGACAATTGAAATTTTCACCGATTTTGTATTACTATGTACAAATACTAAAATTATGATAAAGTTAAAAATTAAAGGGGGTGGTCATACAAGGAACATGTTTTTTTCAGCGTTAAATTGTATGGAAGGGACCCTTGTACGAGTCCGACTCGCAGTTGGCCGGTTTTTAGATACAGATACAGTATTACGTTTTTATACCTAACGGGACAGACAGAGCCTTTTAGATTTTATGGCTCTAAGTACACAAAGCCAAGAGATGCAGGATCCAAAGGCCACTTTTAGCGTTATGGTGGGCGAGGATGTGGAAAAGGAATCAAAATAGTGATGGGTTGCTAGCCGCATTGCGTATAACATAATTAGCATTTCACCCATTGTGTTGTACGTAAGGAAGGTAGGTACCTACCATTGAATTGATAAAATTAAATATGGACCAATAAGTTTTTAAAAGAAATTTATGCCACATAGTAAAAACGGCATCAAAATCGGCCCAGTACTTTCAGAGTTTATTGAGTATAGACAGAGTATATACGTGCACGGGTGGACTACATTTTAAAATAAAATAAGTATATACCTAGATGTTGCCGGCCCATCTTGCCAATGGACGACAAACGCACCACTTACCATGTTATGGGCCAAACTATGGTCTATCTAAAAAATAAGCCGGTCAAGTGCGAGTTAAACTCGCACGAAGAGGGTAAATTTATGGCCCAGTAGTTTCGAAGTGAGGGGTGTAGTAATTTTTTTAGGGTTCCGTACCCAAAGGGTGCAAACGGGACCCTATTACCGAGACTCGCTGTCAGTCCATCTGTCACAGGGCTCTATCTTTTAAACCGTAATAGCAAGACACTTGAAATTTTAACCGATTAGGTATGTATTGTTGTGGCCGCTATAACAACAAATACTAAAAATAAGAAAAAGTTAGGAATTCAAGAGGGTCGTCATACACAAATCGTGTTTTTTCAGCGTTTTTAACTCGGTCTTAACTAGATCCTACTTTTTAATTTTCACCGATTATATAGATATTACTATGGCCGTCTTAACAACAAATACCTACTAAAAATAAGATAAAGTTAAAAATTAAAGGGGTCGTCATACAAGAAACGTATTTTATCCAGCATTACAAAACATTGTACGGAGGTACGGAACGGAACCCTTAATGTACGAGTCCGACTCGCACTAGCCCAGTTTATTTATAAGTACCGATATATACTTATACCTCAGCTCAGCTGTGTTTATAATATAAGAATTAATAAAAATAAATTTTACACTGATTCGTCAGACCATTGAGCAATTTATATTTATGTATATGTATATATACATATAATATTTGTATGTTTATAATAGATATTATGTTTAGTTTGAAAATCTTGGTTTATATTTGATTTTTGTTGCAATTTAAGATGATTACGCTACCCAGATGCTTTCTTCCTGTTTCTTCAGACGCTTAGTTGGCTGGAAGAAATCTCTTACTGGGATAAGCCCGCCATTGTACATTTTTATTTTGTGATGCATATTTTTTGTAATTTGCTTGTATTTAAAAGTGCAATTAAGAGTTAAAACAAACAGTTTGAAAAAGAACATTTCCCATGTTGGCCTGGCGGGGATCGAACCCAGAACCTCCCAGAACTAGCGTGTTAACCTGGCCATTACGCCACGGACGTTGTCGATAATCGGCTTATGGTAATTATCTCATTGTAATTCCGTAGATCAATTACCAAGGCTAGATTAACAAATTTCGGAGACTAGTGATCAGAGATAGTCTATTTACGTTTTAAGGTAGATCTCATGGCCAAGATTTCAAAATTCTAGTACCACGGAGGCTATAAATTCGGTTAATTTAAATTCTGCCAAAGCACCTTACGTTTGGCGTAGCGTAGATAATAAATGATTGGCCATGTGTAAACGGCAGAGTAGAATGCATGTTCCTCTGTAACAGATGTCGAGGGAACCTAGAACCCTATACTATTAGATAAGTACCTACCTAGATGAGAACAGGCAAATCTGCGATGATCAATCCGCCTTCCTAGTGATTATGATTACATTATGGGTGGCATTTATTCTAGCAATCGTCAACATCAACAGGTTCTTTTTAGTCTCCACTGCAGAAGCACGATCCTCTGTGTGAGATATTATGTGGTGCTGGACCAATAGATAGTTGTAGACCCTTATTTAAAAAACTTATAATACTGACTCTACATATTAGAAATATGCTGTTTGTAAAGAAAAATAATAATTTATTTTAAAAGGCCCAATATCCCACTGTGGAAAGGTACCCAAATCGCCTTGATATTCCGACACACTACCGAATCGTTTAGCAGAAACAGTTACAAACATGGCAATAAAGCTCTACAATTGTTTACCAGAAAGTCTGAAGTTATTTCCATATTCCAAGCTTAAGAAACAACTCAATACATTGTTAGTGACCAAATGATTTTATACCGTTGACGAATTGTTTTGACATGCAGCGCCGTATAAATCATTTGACATAATTATTATTATATAAGAAAAAAAAAATTGTGTATTGTAAATTATTTGACATGCATGATAGTCATGGAGTATTATATGATAGTATATTCAATAGTGACTATTGTGAATAATAAATAAATAAATATTTAAGGACAAATCACACTGATTAAGCTAGCCCCAAAGTAAGTTTTAAACTTGTGTTATGGGATACTAACTCAACGATACTATATTTTATGATAAACGCCCAAGACCCAGGAAAATTTTAAAAAGGCCATTTTCCAACTTAACCTGGCTGGGAATCGAACCCAGAACCTCCGGATTAACGGTCTAGCTTGTTAAGGCCGTACCTGAATTTTCCGAGGTCCAGTGCTGCCCCCATTTAAAATAAATCATTTCAAAGAAAACGGAGACATCATTTAAAATGCTATGCTACGCACATTTGCGAAAAACGGCCACTTTTGGCAAATGTGCGTAGTAAAGCTTAACGTTCTCATTATAAACTGTAAACAGTAGTTCATAAAATACTTTGAAGAGTTATATAGGATTTGATAGTAGCAACATTTTAAATGATGTCTCCGTTTTCTTTGAAATGATTTATTTTAAATGGGGGCAGCACTGGACCCCGGAAAATTTAGGTACGGCCTTAACCATTACGCCACGGAGGTCGGAAAGAAGCACTAAATAAATAATAATATAAAATTTGCATGCCGATTGTTGGTGCAACACGCTTGTTAAACAGATCTAGGTGTTAATGACCTGTAACATCATATGTATTTCTACCGTGTTTCCTTGCAAATCAATTTTTCATTTCATTTCATTACATTATTGTACTACCAGAGCGAATATTAGCCAGAGCAGTCAGAGGATTTGGCCTTGAATTTTCATAGATAATGCATTTTTGTTGTCGCTATAACAACAAATAATAAAAACAGAATTGATAACTAATTTATCATATATTTATGAAAACAAAATGCACTTTTTTTTTTTAATTAATGGCTTGACGCTACTGCGTATTTAGCCAGGAACAAGTTAATAAAACGTGGTAAAATATTTTTTCCTTACAAGTTACAATCAAAGGTTGGTGCAGGCCTTTGATTGCTTTCAGGGAGCTTCTGGTGACAAATCTATACGATTCCACTGGTTTTCATAGCCGACTGAGTGGCGGACGACGCCCGAAGACGCCCACACAGTCCGCGAAACAAATATCACTACAGCCGTACTATGACTGTCCACTTTAACTATTTCACATATTGTTCATGAGCATCAGCATTTATAACACCAAACAACACCAATTTCATATTATAAAGTCCACTAAAATCAATTTGCAAAATAATTTAAAGAAAACCCTAACCGAACCCCTTGACTTCCCGCCAAAACCTCCTGCACTTCTTTTACTGACACATGTGTAATCAAGAAACAAGAATCAAAAAAAAAAAAAAAGAACGTCAAAAAATTCGAATAATTAAAAAAAAAATACAAATAAAATATAAAAATGCTTTATGGCTAGCCAGTGTTAGCGACAAGAATAAAATAAATATTTAAGGTGAATACCAAGCAGAAGTAACGCCCAAATTTTAAATACGAGTTAACTATTACTCGTAAATATGGTGAAAATGTCCATATTTCTCAATGTTAGGCACTAGATAGCCCTTTAAATTATTTTATGAACTGCCGTTCACTTCACCTTAAGCGGGGCTCCCATACAACAAACGTGATTTTTTTGCCGTTTGCTCGATATAATAACGGAAACAGGTAGACGCGTGAAATATTTATTTTATACGGAACCTTTTGTGCGCGAGTCTGACTCGCACTTGACGGGTTTTTTAGATAATGTCAATTAGTTTTCAAAGACAGTGTTTTATTGACTAATTTAAATACTAGCTATAGGTATTTGTTTATTAAATACTTCAATACTTACAGTTCAACATCATCCTGTAGGTTACCAATCACAATACCACACAATACGCAACATCATTACGATCCACATGTATTCCAAGATAGTTGCCAAGTGGCGCAACTGGTTCTAAGAATCACAATAAGTAATATTGTTCAACCTGTGACCCTATTTTAGAGAACGCTGGTTTTCGATTGATCTTATTAGGTACTACAGCATTAGTACGTAGGTGAGGTCCAGTGGTCAAGGAGTTTGCCTTGTGATCCGAAGGTCGTGGGTTCAAATCCCACTGGGAAGCAATACTTTGTGAAAAAGTAATTTCCAGTCTGGTTAGGTTAGGATATTGCAGGCTTGAATCACCTGATTTATTTATCTATCAAACTTTATTGTTCCAAAGTAAAAATATACTTTTATAAAATGGCGGAGCATTTCCTCCCAGTCAACCATAGGGATAAACAGAAAAATTATGCGGCGAAAAAAGTAATACAATATAAATATAATAAAACTAGCTGTGTCCGCGACTTCGTTCGCGTGGTTGTCGGAACGTAATGTTATATAGCCTAAAGCCTTCCTCTATAAATATACTACCCAACAAAAAAAGAATTTTTCAAATCGGACCATTAGTTATTTATTTATTTATTTATACTTTATTGTACACACATATACCTACATGTTAAAAGTACAACAGGCGGACTTAATGCTAAAAGCATTCTCTAACAGTCAAACCTTTGGGTCGATTGGAGATTAGTTCCTGAGATTAGCGCGTTTAAACAAACAAACAAACTCTTCCGTTTTATAATATTATTATAGATATGACTATACAAATTGGAAAATGGCCTTTTTCAAATTGTCCTTGGTCTTGGATGTTTATCTACAACGTGGAAGGGACATACCCGTAATAAATCGAACCACGGTCTATACTAGATCATTATAGGGTAATGAAATTAAAATAACAGCCGAAAAACAAAAAAAAATTCGGCATTTCCATACAAAAGTGTGCGTCCGCCCGGGCGGTTTGTATGGGGATGTCATTTTTTTTTTTTGTTTCTTGACTGTTATTTTTATTTCATTATACTATAATGATCTAGTATAGCCCGTGGTTCGATTTATTACGGGTATGTCCCTTCCACGTTGTAGATAAACATCCAAGACCAAGGAAAATTTGAAAAAGGCCATTTTCCAATTTGCCCTGACTGGGGATCGAACCCAGAACCTCCGGATTAGCGGTCTAGCGTGTAAACCATTACGCCACGGAGGTCGTCAAAGGAAGTTGTCCGAAAAGAAAGATGATTCCATGCTTCGTACGTAAAGCTGTGGGTCTTGAACGCCATCTAGCGTTTGGTTAAACTTTTCATTGGTCTGTTCTACCCTTTGGGATGCGGAGGGGAGATAAAACCAGTAAACTCAAATCACCTATTTTAGGTAGCGGAGCCCGGGCTCTAAAGCATTACCACTGAGGATGCAACCGGGATTACGTAAGGATCATGACTCTATATATTTATAAAAACCGCATTATAATCCATTTTGAGTTTAAAAGATCTAAGCGGTACACTTATGGTGACCTTCGGGGAGGGGGGAGGAATGAGATTCTGTTCTATAAGTACGTCATCGTCAGTTCAGAGACAAAACACTGTGAGTATTTTTGAAAAATCACTGTTAATAAACTAAGACAGTTTATTTCTCAAAAAAATTACATAGGAATTTGTAAATTACATAGGCTTTTCTACAGAAACCCACAATATCCAAAACACGATTAAGCATTTTTAGCTCGATATAAAAAAAAAATCACAAACACACCTCTAAAATTTGCGAGAAATTAACTAGTAATTTAGATTATAATTTTTTTGGTATAATTTTCATATAAAAAAGTATGTATGTATGTATGAATGTAAATTCTTTCTTGTACATAAAAGGATACACACAAAGTACAAAAAAAATAACACAAAGGCGGACTTATCCCTTTCAGGGATCTCTTCCAGTCAATCCAAATGCAGAGGAGAGAATGCCATTAATTAAGTAGGGTAGTACAATGTACAACACAACTAAAACACAATAAAAAATAAAAATAAAGTGATTGTATAAAGTAGTAATATCTTTTTTAAAGGTAAATTTAGGCAAATTTAGAGGTAGGTATGTTTGTGATTTTTTTCTATCGAGCTAAACATGCTCAATCCTCAATCGTGTTTTGGATATTGTGGATGTCTGTAGAAAAACCTTAAGATTCCTATGTAATTTTTTTGAGAAATAACTAAACTGTAATATATAGTTTCTTTACAGTGATTTTTCAAAAACACGCACAGTATTCTTGGCTCTGAACTGACGGAGCCTTAAGTATATTAATTCGGTGACCGAAGGTAAGGCAAGTAAGGCCCCAACTCCCAAAACCAATTTCTTTGAAGCAATTACCAATATTCTTGTAAGTACATAAGTACACCATTGACCTCAATTAAGTAGGTACTATAATTTGAAGAAGATCCTTTAACCTCGACCTTCGACCATAACTCATCTCCAAGAAGGTTATAAGGTTGTCAAAAAGTTAATAACTTCCTTTATCCTTTTTGGGAAGCGAATGTTCGTTTGTTGAAGACCCCTAGGGTTGAAGGTTTTAGTCAGGTTTTTGAGGTCACCAAGTTGGGTGGTCAATCATCGATAATTTTTTTTAAATGAAGATCGCACTCCTCAACCCCCTTTAATTTTTAATATTATCTTATTTTTAGTATTTGTTATTATAGCGGCTAAGTAATACGTAATATGTGAAAATTTGAAGTATCTAGTTAATGCCATTATACAGATCTAGATAAAAACGCTGAAAAAACACGTTTTTTGTATGTTTACCTTTAATTTTTTTTTTGTATTTGTTATCTTGGCTTAAACACAATTTTCGACACATTTATTAATGGCTCTACCAACTTTAGCATGTTTTCTACACCTTTTGTTAAATATCTCTGTCAAATCAAAACAAACATTTTAGGTAGGTACCTATATAGATATTATATAGAGTACCTATTGTTCATTTCCGGTTATCATTATATATATAGGTATTATCATACCACTTTTTTGCAAATAAACTATTTGATTTGATTTAAAAAAAAAAAAAAAAAAGGAAATTAATATTATGGCTTACATTATTAATTTCCATACCTTTTCCAATATACATATAATGGAGTATGAATGTAAATAATTATAAAATGCAATTGAGCAGAAACTAATTATTTGCGTTATTTAATGACGCGCGTCCGTCCGGTATGATTGCCATTTGATAAAATGAAATGTCGTTTAAATCTAAATTGTTCTTATTTTCGATACGGAGTGCACTAGATAAGTGAGTGTTATTTTACCTATCATAGTTTTATCAAAAATAAAGATCTATCGTGTTTATAATGTGATTTAACGTAAGTAAATATAGGTACATTAATATGTATCAACACTTGCGCACCGCAGCATAGAGAGGTTGATAAAGTTTTATGGTTATGTTACTCTTTGCATGCTATAATAAAATATGGTACCTATTGTCTTCCCGTGACCGCTGGTCACGTGATTAGAACAAGAATACGGGGAGTGTTGCCATTGTGTGATTGATTTGCAAAGTGCATTTTTTTTAACAAACCAATTCTTCATCCAAGCGTGTTGTTGCATCCTCAGCTGTGCTGTTTCGGAGCCCGGTGTGCGCTTACCCAATTTTCCCTCCCCAAATATAACATGCATGTCAATGGTCACCCAACGATGCCAAAGACGTTGCGAAGTGGAAAAGAAATAGCTGAAACAGTTTCAATGATTTGGCTATAGTTATACGACCGACCGCCTGCCTGACGTAACCCCCTTTGGGAATGTAGGTATTTGTGGGAAAAGTTTTACAACCGGCCGCCACCCGACGTTAACCCTTTTTGGGAAATTGTAGCACGAGACGTTTGGGCTTAGTTCTTAGTCGCCTCTTGCTCACGTCACAGCTTGTTCACGTGATTTGCTCAAGAATGCGTCATCAGTCGGGAGTGTTAACTGTGTGTAATTAAATCACCCGAACCAAATGCATTGTTTAACTTAACAAACCAATTATGAACTAATAATTTAATATAATAAATAAATATATAAGGACAAATCACACTGATTAAGCTAGCCCCAAAGTAAGTTTTAAACTTGTGTTATGGGATACTAACTCAACGATACTATATTTTATGATAAATACATAATATATAGATAAACACCCAAGACCCAAGAAAATTTGAAAAAGGCCATTTTTCCAACTTGCCCTGGCTGGGGATCGAACCCAGAACCTCCGGATTAGCGGTCTGGCGTGTTAACCATTACGCCACGGAGGTCGTCAATTATCAATTTAATAAAAATTCAACAGATCAATATACTAAAATTTCAGTCCTTAAATTTACTGAAAATAACAATCAGTGGCCTCGCGACATTCGAGAAGAAGTCTTATACTATTGCGGAAAGAGAATACCTACCTTATACCACGACTCTTTAGTTTTGTCGCTTGTAATCCCTATAGTTCCGTATTATCGTCGATTTTTATATGATGATTTTTAATACTGAAAACAAAAAAAAGTTAAAAATTAAAAGGGGTCGCCATACAAAAAACGTGTTTTTCAGCGTTTTTAACTAGATCTTTATAATGGCATTAACTAGATACTTGAAATTTTCACAGATTATGTATTACTAGGGCCGCTATAACAACAAATACTAAAAATAAAAATACATTAAAAATTTCATACAAAAAAGTGTTTTTTTAGCGTTAATACGCTAAAAAAACATTGTACGGATGTACGGAACCCTTCATGTACGAGGCCGACTCGCACTTGCCCGTTTATTTTTATTTATTTTCAACCTATGCTTTGAATGAATAGTTTCTGATACTGCTCAACCAAATAATATTAGCGTTATTATAGATTCCGATATTTTGACTAAAAATGACCCCGACCCTCCAATAATTTTATGAATAAATTAAACATATTTTTCAGAATTGATACTACAACTTACAACGTGTACGTCTTATTCTGACCTCATTTCATCAGGTAAAAATGCTTTTTGTAGTTTTTTTCAAATGTGTTCAATTTAGGCATTGCCCTCCTGGTCCGAGAGCTGGCACGAATTTTTGGGTAGTTATTTGAGGCAAGTTGAAAACTTGTCACATACCTCTCCTATTATACCCCAACACGGAACTGCAGACCTGGCTAGTGAGTAGCGTCACTAAGTCCTTTTAACACTGATATTACATTACAAAGAGAACCTAACTTATCTGTGAGTTTTGGCGGGAAATCAAGGGGTTCAGTTGCATTCCCACGCTGAATGGCTACTGCAATTCTGCAAATTGATTCTAGTGGACTTTATAATGTGAAATTGGTGTAGTTTGGTGTTAGAAATGCTAATGCTCAAGAACAATATGTGAAATAAATACAGTCATAGTCGCTAAAAGCTCCCTTGAAGCAATCAAAGGCCTACACCACCCTTTGATTGTAACTTGTTAGGAATAAAGTAGCAACAAAACTAAAGGACTTGTATCCAGGGCCGTAAAATAATTCTCAATACCTAATTAATAATACTGAGTTTTCGGCGGCAAGTTAAGGGGTTCGGTTGGGGTTGTGGACTTTATAATATGAAATTGGTGTTGTTTGGTGTTATAAATGCTCATGCTCATGAACAATATGTGAGTGGACAGTCATAGTACGGCTGTAGTGATATTTGTTTCGCGGACTGTGCGGGCGTCTTCGGGCGTAGTCCGCCACTGAATCGGCTATGAAAACCAGTGAACTCGTATAGATTTGTCGCCAGGAGCTCCCTTAAAGCAATCAAAGGCCTACACCAACCTTTGATTGTAACTTGTTAGGAAAAAAGATTTTCCCACGTTTTATTAACTTGTTCCTGGCTAAATACGCAGTAGCATTCATTAAAAAAAAAAAACTAACTAATCTGTATGGAATTACATGCAATCCGATAGTTTCCGTCTAGTCAAATCAAATTATTTGTCCTAAACAAAATAAAATAAATAAAACGTCAAAACAAAATACAAAGTGGAAGGGACATATCCGTAATAAATCAAATCACGGTCTATACTAGATCATTTTAGTGTAATGCAATTAAAAAAACAGCCAAATAACAAAAACGAATTTTGGCCTTTCCATCAAAAAATGTGCAGCCGCCTGGGCGATTTGTATGGGAATGCCAATTTTTTTTTAGTTATGTCGGGTGTTATTTTAATTTTATTATACTTTAGTGATCTAGTATAGCCCTTGGTTCGATTTATTACGGGTATGTCCCTTCCACGTTGTATACTAAATTCGTCAGTGTAAAATGTGTTGGTCTCAAACGCCATCTAGCGTTTGTTTAAATCTATCCTAAGAATTGTTCTCGTCTGCCCTTTGGGCACAGCTGCTTTGAGTTGCGGAGGTCAGACGGCAGTCGCTTTGTGTAAAACCAGTAACCATGTCAAAACACCTAGGTTAGGTAGCGGACCCCGGGCTCTGAAGCGTTACCGCTGAGGATGAATGAATGAATGAAAGAATAACTCTTTATTGCACCTAAAAAAAAATTAACAAAACACAATTTGTAAATATATATACATAGGTACAATGGGCGGTCTTATCGCTGACAGCGATCTCTTCCAGACAACCAGTGGATGGAGAGAAATGTAGGCACGTGAAAAAGAAACGGTGGCGCAAAGAAAACGATAAAATGAGATAAATAGTTACATAAATAAGGCTACTTTTAAATTAGCATATATCAATACACTACACGTCTAGGTATTCTATAATATACTTACACATAAAAACTACATATTTATAATACAATATATCTACTTATATAGGATGCAACCGGGAATAAGGTCGGATGATGAATGATCCTAGCTAAAAATGTAAATATTAAGGTACTTACGTCATGAATAATTATGTAAGAGTTAGTAGATGAGTCAATTGACCGTTTATAATAATAAATAGAAGAATAATAAGAGTAAATAGGCATTTTTTGAGTCTGCGTGTTACACCTTAGACCTCATCTTAGCTTCCCATCAGGCTAGATAGAGGTCAAACGCACTCAAATCTCTGAAAAAAAAATAAAAAAATTGATTCCAAATCAAGAAGCAGGTTAAGATTATCTTAAAGGTAGGTGACTCTTTTGAAACACAATACTTATGATATGATTTTCATACAAATCCTATAAAGATTGTTTGTTTGATGTTTAAAAACAAAGTGTCTGATTTAAGGCCAATGAGAACGTTAAGCTTTACTACGCACATTTGCCAAAAGTGGCCGTTTTTTACAAATGTGCGTAGTAAAGCTTAACGTTCTCACTTTAAACTGTAAACAATAGTTCATAAAATACTTTGAAGGGTTATCTAGGACTTGGTAGTTGCAAAATTTTAAATAATGTCTCCGTTTTCTTTGAAATGATTTATTTTAAATGGGGGCAGCACTGGACCCCGGAAAATTCAGGTACGGCCTTAACCAATTTTTGTACTGTTTTTGGAAAACACATTTTTTTTATTGTTTGTTTTTTTTTTTTTTTTGATTAATGGCTTGACGCTACTGCGTATTTAGCCAGGAACAAGTTAATAAAACGTGGGAAATTCTTTTTTCCTAACAAGTTACAATCAAAGGTTGGTGTAGGCCTTTGATTGCTTTCAGGGAGCTTCTGGTGACAAATCTATACGATTCCACTGGTTTTCATAGCCGACTGAGTGGCGGACGACGCCCGAAGGCGCCCACACAGTCCGCGAAACAAATATCACTACAGCCGTACTATGACTGTCCACTTTAACTATTTCACATATTGTTCATGAGCATGAGCATTTATAACACCAAACAACACCAATTTCATATTATAAAGGCCACTAAAATCAATTTGCAAAATAATTTAAAGAAAACCCTAACCGAACCCCTTGACTTCCCGCCAAAACCTCTTTATTGTTTGTTGTTTCGTATAAAAATAATAATAGACAATAATGAGAAACATGTTAATAGAATACAGCTAGCAATGTGTCACTAGTTTTATTCTTTTTTCTCGCCCACCATACGTAAAAGTGGCCTTTGAGTCTTGCGGCTTCGGGCTCTGTCTGCTCCTTTAGGGAAAAAGGCGTGACAGTGTGTAGTATCGTATACCTAAAGTATTGACCAAAACCAAACACAGTCAAATACCCTATTGCATACAATCGGTCTATAGTGATTACTTATCTATACTAATATTATAAAGCGGAAGAGTTTGTTTGTTTGTTTCTTTGTTTGTTTAAACGCGCTAATCTCAGGAACTAATGGTCCGATTTGAAAAATTATTTTTTTGTTGGGTAGTCCATTTATAGAGGAAGGCTTTAGGCTATATAACATTACGTTCCGACAACCAAGCGAATGAAGTCGCGGGCACAGCTAGTTCACTAATAAAGACCGAGCGACTATTAGTCATTATAATGCCAAATCTAATTTTAAACCTTAATTAATTTAATTTCCCAATATATTTTACATCACCGTTATATAATGATAGAGTAATGGTTTCATTCACAACGGTCATTGACCCACTTCGGTCGTACAAGTTAGGGCCTAGGCAAACTTGCGACTTTTTGTAGCGTCGGACGATTTCGACAATTAGTTATTTGTGGACGATTTCGCTATGTGACGTCACAGTAAATTCAATATGGCGCCCTCTATATGCCATTAAATAATGAACTAAAAAAAAAAGAAAAATCATATCACGTAGAATATAAAATGAAAGAGCTTAATAAGCACATTTTAAATATATGTTTATATATATATATATATATATATATATATATATATATATATATATATATATATACATATATATATATATATATAAATTAGCTGTTTCTTCCTGCTGTGCTTGCATTAAAACTGTATAAACGTGGTGGCAGGCTTGTATTTCTTGGTAGCGGTTTGTATAGGAGAGAGGCAATAATGCGAAAGAGATCTCAGAAAATGAATTTCGTTCTTTTATAGTAAGCGGGAAAGTGCCATCTGTTCGAACCCGGGTGAACTGTCAATTACTTTTGTAATAGCAGTGTTTTAGGTGCTTCTTAGTGCTGTGCTTATCGAGGGTCATTAACAGTGTCATGTGGTAACGAACAGATGTCACTTTTTACAATTTTAACACGGGTTTTAGTTTATTATTATAACTATCTTAGTAGGTATAATCTCTACTACATTAAATGTATTGCTTACTCGTTTTACTATTACATTTTTGAGAAGTACGTTACATAAAAAGATTACATCATTATATTCCTTAGTAGTACTGTTGTCTTTTGTCTATGGATTTAGTCATCAGCTGTATGAAAAGTACATATATTTTCGGTATTTGCCATATTTTTCAAAAAAATTAATATGTCATCCTTGGACTGAACCTACAAAAATAAGCTTAGCTTCCCATCAGGCTAGATAGAGGTCAAACGCACTCAAATCTCTAATAAAAAAAAAAACAGTAGCACTCCTGGAGTGCCGAGAGAAGTGAAAACTTGAACAATTACGTGAGGTGTCGGTTACGGTAACAGTGTCACATGTTCAATGGTTTTTTCCCATCTCAAAAAATGCCCAACGCGCCTAAGGAATAAAAGTTATCACTTCAATAATAAATAAATAAATATATAGGGACAAATCACACTGATTAAGCTAGCCCCAAAGTAAATTTTTGAACTTGTGTTATGGGATACTAATTCAACGATACTATATTTTATGATAAATAAACGGATGTCGTTTTTTAAAATGTAGGTATAAAGACAAATCGCAACAATAATAGTATCCCGTCTGCACAGGCTTTTATTTTAACGGTCTAATGAGTTAGGCAATGTCAGGAATGCGTGAAAAAAAAGCGTGCATTTTATGCGTGGATCAGCAAAGAGTAATCATTGTTTTTTTACGAATTTACGATGATGCGAAAGCAAAGGTGGATATTCCATCTTTAATGTACTTTAATCGCTTCGAATGATTCTTGGTCACATATTTTCGATAGAACTTCACTTGTAAGTTCGTTTGATCTTAAGTTTATTGGTTACTCAATCGATGAAACCAAAAAATTCTTTATTCAAATAATTATACATCAGTTACTAAATTCCTAAACAAAGAAAATATATAATAGTACAAAAATTAACCAAAAATCCCACCCCGAATAGTACCCGGCTCAAAGGTACATTAGGCTTGCTGCGTTTCCTCTTTGAATGGATATGGATATCCTCTGACCCAGGTACCATCCGAAGCGCTGGTCATACACTCGGTCCCGCAATTATTTTTTACCCTGGACCACAGAATACAGTATGAGTATACAGAACGGAATCTCCTAAGGTACGCGCAATATGCGTCCCCGTTCCCCGTCCCCGCATCTCTCCCCCGTTCTTATGCGCCCGCGTGCGCCATCTGGTATTTATTCTGTTGCGCCATGCAGTGTGACACCGCTGCGCTCTTGCCCTGAGACAAGGTGAAAATGGCGCATATTGCGCGGGACCTTAGGAGATTCCGTTCTGTATACTCTTACTGTCTTCTGTGGCTGGACGATAAAGAAGGGTGTTACTCGTATAAGTTTGACATGTCTGTGTGTCTGTCTGTGGCATCGTACGTAGCTCCTAAGCAAATAGACCGATTTTGATGCGGTTTTTTTATCGAAAGCCTTATCTGTGAAGATGGTTCTGAGCTATGTTTGATGAAAATCGGTTCAGCTGTTCAAAATTCATTGGGGGTGGACGCTTGAACGGGGTTTTTTAATTTAGCTGGCAAATAAACTTGTTACCTTCTTTAAAGATAGATAAATATTAATAGTTTTTTTCGTTTCTCAAGTTTTTAAACCTATCCTAGCTGATTCATTGGTTCTAGTTTACCCTTTGGGTTGCGGAGGTCAGACGGCAGTCGCTCAGTGTAAATCCAGTAACCTCGTCAAATCACTGGGTTAGGTAGCGGACCGGGCTCTGAAGCATTACCGCTGAGAATACGCTCGGACGATGATCTCGATTTTATAAATGTTCAGCACTGGTGTCAGATTTTTCAAGCTGCTATAATATGTTACTTGGGGAAAGTTGTTCAGTATCATGGACTGAATTCACCTTTAAAATAGTTTTAGTATATTTTGTTAGACGCTATACTTTTTGTACCATTGCTAATATCAACCTTCCATTGACCACAAGAGAAGGCGATTGCATAATGGAAACATACTTACATACACACCATCCATCAGGAAATACGTAAGGAAGTATATGATGACATAGTATATGATGGATAGAAAGCCATGTCTATACTCACCTTAGCGTGTTCTCTAGATCATCCTTCCTTAGCTGTACTGCTTTGGATCGCAGCGAGAGTGTTTTCTGGTTTTTACCCCACTGCGCCAGAGTCGCTTTTACTCCTCCCTTTGGATTATTTTTCACAACATCTTGTACCTTTAAGTACAATGTAGTCTTTAGTGTGCTTCTCGTCGATAAATAACGCTGCAGCAAACTTACCTCTTCCCCTCTATTCTCTCCCCAATCAAAAATCGCGATGAACTAAAAACTGTGTGCCAGTTTCCAAGAGAACAGACAGACGGACAAAAGTATTTGTGACGTTCCACGGGTAAAAAATACCTTGTGGACGCTGGCGCTTAGGACGTTTTTCAATTCAATTCAAAATATCTTTATTATCATAGGATATTTATAATATCTCTTAATAATAGTCACTTTGTTTTGTTTTGCACAAATGTTGACGTCAAATCGTTACTTAAAGCTAAGTTTACGCCGCTTCCTAGGCGCAAGTGCAGAAGAAGCGGCAACAAACTGCACTGCACGTTTTCTCCAAAGACGTCAACTAACAAACTAAAAACTTAAAATTAGTTATATAGATGGACAGAGATTACATTGTTTATTATGTCATAATTAAAAAGAATTACGAAATTTAAAATAATGTCAATTTGTAAATTTAGTATGTACCAATGTACCTAAATTATGACATGTCTAAGTATACAAACCTTTAAGAGGGACCCGCGCCAAGCTCAAGCCAGACCTTTTTGTCTTTAAGATAGTCATCGGTCCTATAATAAGCCTTCTCACAAAGTACTTTCTTTACATACGCTTTGAATTTTCTGTCTGGCATATCAAGGACCGATTCTGACAATTTATTATAAAAAAGTATACACTTCCCCATAAAAGACTTACTGACTGTATTCAGCCTGTAATACGGGCTAACTAAGTCATTCTTATTACGTAAATTTCTATCTGTAAAATCACTTACTTTATTGAACATGGAAATATTTTTCCTTACATACATTATATTTTCAAATATGAATTGTGATGCAAAAGTAAGTATACCTATTTCCTTGAATAATTCCCTCAGTGAGTCTCTCGATCCTAAACCGTAAATAGCACGAATTGCTCTTTTTTGTAAAAGAAAAATAGTCTGAATGTCGGCTGCACTCCCCCATAGAAGTATCCCGTAAGACATTAGACTGTGAAAGTAACTAAAGTACACTTGTCTAGCAGTTGCTACATCTGTCAATTGTCTTATTCTCCTAACAGCGTAAGCCGCAGAGCTAAGCCTATTAGAAAGTTTAGTTATATGAGCGCCCCATTGAAGTTTCGAATCAATTGTGATTCCTAAAAAGGTAGTACTTTCAACCAGATCGAGTTTCTGACCATTAATTAGTATGTCAACGCAGGCTTGATTCACATTAGGAAGAGAGAATCGAATGCATTGGGTCTTGTTTGCATTTAACATGAGGTTATTGGCCGAAAACCAATCAGAAATTAAAGATAAGGTGCTGTTCACCGCGCTAGCATCACTGTTATGTCGATCTATTTTAAATATTAGCGAGGTGTCATCAGCAAACAGCACCATGTCAGCCTCTTTCTCAACCATGTAAGGCAAGTCATTGACATAAACTAAGAAAAGGAACGGTCCTAGAATTGAACCTTGGGGTACGCCCATTTTCACATTAGACCCGTGTGATTTTATGCCGTTTATATCAACAGTTTGAAGCCTATCTGTTAAGTAAGATTCTATTAATTTAATTGAATTATCATCAAAACCGTATTGACGAAATTTGAGCAAAAGTGTTGGATGATCAACGCAATCAAATGCTTTAGAAAGATCGCAAAATGATCCAATTGCATCATTTCTGTTTTCCCACGCGTCGTAGATATTAGTAATAAGTGCTACTCCTGCATCGGTGGTCGATTTTCCAGCAGTAAAGCCGTATTGTTGGCTATGGAAAAGATTATTGGTCTTAAAGTGAAGTAGCATTTGATTGAGCATTATCTTTTCGAACACCTTACTCAAAACTGGCAGAATAGAGATAGGTCTGTAGTTGCCAGGGTCTGTTTTTTCTCCTTTTTTGAATAAGGGAATTAGTTTACTACATTTCATTAAGTTAGGGAATATGCCTTCATCAATACATTCGTTAAATATAAAAGCTAAATCGGCAGCAATTATGTGTATAATATGACTTACTACGGCTACTGACATGCCCCAGTGATCTTCTGATTTTTTTAAATTTAACTGTTTAAAAGCATCTATTATATCGCTAGGGCTAACATGCTTAAAATTAAATTTAGAATCACAAGGGCTAACATTACTCTTAAGCAAAGCCTCAGCACGCTGGGCGCTAGAACTCACATTAGAAGTGAGTTCCAAAGGAATGTTAGTAAAATAATCATCAAATATATTTACTATTTCTTCAGTTTTTGAAGTATTTTTACCACTACATTTGATTCGGCAAATATTTTTTTTGGTTTTATTTTTACCTGTTTCCTTATTTATGACACTCCATGTTTCTTTAATTTTATTAGGAGCATTATTTATTTTTTTGCTAATACTATTCGACTTGGCTCGTCTACAAACTTTTTTAAATATTTTAGAATAATTTCTAACATATTCTATAAAAGAAGGATTAAAGTTATATTGTTTTTGGGCATATAGATCATATAACCTGTTTCTACTTATGTAGATGCCGGTAGTAGCCCATTCACTAAACTGTGATTTACTATGAACTACTACTCTTTTTTGTTTCAATGTTTTAGAATACTCAGAGGAAACAGTACTAAATAGTTTATTATAATGGTCGTCAGGATTATTTCCTGTATATACCACTGATAATAATTTGCTATCTAAATTATTTTTAAGTTTTTTTATGTTTTTAGAAGTAATCGGTCTACACAAGATCTTATCTTTTCTCAAATTACTGGTGGACTCTTTGACAAAAGCTACATATACACCAGAATGATCTGAAGGCAATTTATTAATAACAGATTTATCACAATATTGAATATTACTAAAAAAATTATCAAGACATGTGCCAGATGTAGCTGTAATTCTGGTTGGCTCAAAAAATAAGTTTTCTATTCCATAACACTTAAAAAGATTTAGGAATTGTGTGCTCTTTGGATTATGTACTAAAATATCAACATTAAAATCACCGCAAATAATTAAATTCTTTTTACTAGTTGAACAGGACTTAAGAACCTGGTCCATTGCTTTTAAAAAACTTTTGAAATTACTATCTGGTGGACTGTATACACAAACAATTATATGATGATCAAGCTCGGCACAGGCCACCTCACAACAGCGCTCAACAGAATGTCTGACAATATCTTTCCGCTCTTTCCTACGGAAAGAATCTTTTATAAAAATTAAAGAACCCCCTCGTTGAGCAGACTTTCTGTTAAAGCAGCTAACAATAATATAGTTGTTTAGGCTGAACATCATCTGACTCTCATGCAGCCAATGTTCAGTCAAACATAAAATGTCCACATCCATTTCTTTTAAAACTAATTCTACTAATAATTCTTTGCCGGAAAGACCTTCTAAGTTTTGATGAAGTATTCTTAATTCATGAGGCCTTCCCGTTGTCTGAATGGTCAGTTTAAATCTGTCGTCAAGTCTACAGAATTACCGTTACATAAACTTGGTAAGTCTGTAGGTGTCTTAAAACTAGAATCTTGTTTACAATGTAAACTCGTCCAAAAATTAATATTATTTGCTATCAATGTAGCAATCTTATGTCTAAAATATTTTGAAAGATAAATATTATCTTTTGTCACATGACATTCACTTATAAAATTGTTAGTGTCAAAAAACACTAATTTATCACTGTAATGACATGTCATATTATGAATCAAAGTATTGAGATAGTGAATGATTTTGTTAGTTTTTGGAGACTGGCAATGTAGATATGGGAACGCACATAATATTATTTTGCTTACTTCTAGTTCAGATAAATAATCCATACAGCTGATTATTTCTTTCTTTCCTACTTTGTTACTATTGCCTATTAATAATACAACAGTAGATTTACAATTCAGTTTGGTTGATTTAATTTTATCTAAAATTTGAGTATAGGTTGCGTCCGGGAAGCAGTAATTTATACAAGTTTTATCTAGAATTTTGTTTAACATGCAACCCATATTGCGACCTATACTGTCAGAAAATACTATTGTATTACATGGAGGGTCAATAAAGTCAACACAATCAGACACATTACTACACAAACTACCGTCACAAGGAGAGAGCTCTGGTGTGGAGACACTGATGGTGGGCTGGGTGAATTGCCCGCAGGTACATTGCTTAGTTAATAAATCAAGAGTTTCTTGATTGTACCTGCTGTCGTTAATCAATTTCTCCACAGTCAGCATGTGTTCGGTATTTTGTTTTTGTTGGAGGTCATACTTAGAGAATAATTTGGAATAGTCCTCCTGCAACTTAATAATATGAGATTCAAGTCTAATCCTGTTGTCCTCATATGACTCCTGACTTTCCGCCAATTGTTTATTACATAACTCTAACTCTGACTGCAATTTACAATTTAATGAACTGGATTTTAATAAACATGATTTCCTGAGATTAATTTTTAATTTATTATTAGTTTTCTTAATTTTTTTGGATAGTTTTACATATTTTTTAACTTGGTTATGACTAATCATTGATTTTGAGATATCTAAATCAATACTACTTGATGATGTCTCACTAGTGAGATCAATAACTGGAGAATTAGTTGAGGGAGACATAGCGACACTATCAATGAGCTGGTCATATAGGCTGGACACCTCTGCTGACTGACGCATCTGGGCATCTTGCTCATAGCTATTAATTTGTCTGTATGCCTCGCCCAACTCCTTTTCTAATTCAGTGGTACGTCTGAGGGTCTGCTCATACGTATCACCACATTGGCGGAAAGAATCTATTTCTAACTTTGATCGGTTCAGCTGCTCACTCAAATCATCACATAACTGAAGACTCTCAGAGAGTTTTTGTTCAAGTCTAATGTTGTTATTTCGCATCAATACATATTCGCGTTCATTATCTTCCCTTTCCAGTAATAATTTCTCGTTGTCTTCTTTTTCTGCCTTGAGCTCGAGTAAGACTTGCTTCAGCTGGATTTCCAGTTGTCGGGCAGTCTCAGCACGGGTTGAGGAGGACATATTTTACAAAAAGGGACAGATGTAATGTCTAGGGAAGATAATAAAGGCTAGAATTGCACGATAAAGCTAGCAAAACCGATCACCTAACTAAAAAATAACAATAACATAACCTAATCTACTTTGTCAATTTACATCAAAATTAGATGTGTTTATGTACGATAATTTTCGCAAATATGAAAAATTGTGCACAAAGGACGCTGTGTTTTAGTGAAATATATAAACGGGATTAAATATTGTACCGTTCTTACCTTGTACAAGTTGTAAAAAGCCGGTAACAATTTATACCCACTGAACGTCAACTTGGAACACCATTATTTCACAAAATACACTAAATTTACACAAACAAATTGATGAATAAATGCATAGAATGACCCGAATGTATAGGCTTTATTTAACTAATAAATTCAACAGAATATTATATTTTATAGAAGACATATATCTGACAAGAATTCGTATTATGTCAAGGATTATCTTTTAAATTCATAACCATAAACTATGACATTCTTCCCTCCTTCCTTAATCATGGACGTAGTCATTCAGGTAGGCAGGTGGTCTCTTAGATCGTGCTGACCTGCGTGGTTCATCAGCTATAGTTGAGCGGTGTGGTGAAGAAGAAGAAATCGGCGTAGTGTAGGCATCCAATTCTGAGCTATCTGTAGTCGGTTCAAATTGTTCTGCATTAATATCATGACTGTTATTGTTTACATCATCAGATGATACTGTATCCGGTGTAACAATCGGTACTGCATCACCTCTGGGTGCGAGGTGGCGATTTGAAACCGTTAATTCTCTGCCATTGGAAAGTCTTACGGAGCTATAATGTGGATTTGGCTCTAGAAGGTCAACTTCTTCTACCATTGGATCATATTTGCTGACTCTTACGAATTTCTTTAAAAGAACCTTTCCAGGTTGCAACCACGACGGCATGGATTGTCCCCAAGACGATCGCCGTGGATGATTAAACATTCTTTCATGAGGCGTTGTGTTAGTTGAAGTGCATAGGAGGGACCTAATACAGTGGAGTGCTTGAGTAATAACTGCCTCCCATTTATCTATTTGGAGATTTTTATCTTTTAGTGCAAGGCGAATCGTTTGCCAAAGGGTCCCATTCAGTCTCTCCACTTGTCCATTACCTTGTGGATTGTAAGGAGAAGATCGACTAGTAGATATGCCCTTAGTATGTAAAAATTCTTTAATACCAGCTGACATGAAAGACGCTCCTTGATCTGTATGAACAGTAGCTGGCATTCCAAAAATTGAAAAAATATCAGTAAGATGCTTAATTACTGTCTCTGTACTCATATCTGGGCATGCATAAGCAAACGGGAACCTCGAGTATTCGTCAATTATTGTCAAAATGTACTTGTTGTTTGTCGATGATGGTAGTGGTCCCTTAAAATCTAAGGACAATCTCTCAAAGGGCATAGTAGCTTTAATTAATAACCCAATATTTTTATTGAATCTTGGTTTTATCTCTGCACAAGTTGGACAAGACGCCACAACCTTTTTTACATCATCACTGGTAAACGGTAGGTTTTTAGATCTTATCCAATGCGTAAGTCGTGAAATACCAGGATGACAGAGAGATTTGTGTAATTCTATAAGGCGATTGTCAGTTGTGGCTCCGCATACTTGCCTGGACAATGCATCTGCTACAGTATTCAGATGTCCTGGTCGGTATTTTATATCGAATTTGAAATTTGATAATTCTAATCGCCATCTCTGGATCTTATCATTTTTTATTTTACTTGCATGTCCTCTGAGCATATATGATACAGACTTTTGGTCCGTTATTAGATAAAATGGCCGTCCAATTAGATAATGTCTCCATTTTTTAAGACTTTCTATAATGGCGTATGCCTCTTTTTCTATTATAGGGTATTTCTTTTCACTTTCATTTAGAGACTTTGAAAAAAATGCTATCGGTCGACCGTTTTGTGTCAAAGAAGCAGCGATAGAATAATCTGAGGCGTCTGTTTCTACAGTGAATGTTTCTTTAGGATCAACTGCTGCTAAAGACGATTCAGAAATAATCCTTTTTAGTTCTTCAAAAACTTTCACTTCATTAGCGTTTAGAGGATATGTCTCTACTTGTGTCAATGGGTGTAATTTCGATGAAAAATTTGGTATCCATTTAGAGTAATGAGAGAATAATCCTATTACGCGTCTTAAAGATGCAGAATCAGTGGGAATTGGTAAATCTCGAAGAGGCCGTAAGCGTTCTGGATCTGGCTTAATGATTCCATTATTGATATTATACCCAAGAATACTCAAATCTGTTATGGAAAATTCGCTTTTCTCTTTATTTATAGTAAGACGGAACTTATTAGCAATTTCCATGAATTTTTCAAGCTTTGCATCATGATCTTTCTGATCGATTCCGCAGACGGTAATGTCATCCAAATATGGATATATACCTTCAATGGATGACTTTCGAATAATAGAATCTAAGGCTCGTTGAAAACAAGCTACTCCGTTGGTCACGCCAAACGGAATACGACGAAATTGATATAAATTACCGGCGGCTTCGAAGGCAGTGAATGGTTTATTCTCAGGAATAATTGGAATTTGATGGTATGCAGATTTCAAATCAATTTTACTGAATATTTTATATTTTGATACTTTTGCTATGATTTCTTCGATATTCGGCAACGGATATGCATCAAGATAAGTAAACCTGTTCACTGTTTGTGAGTAATCAATGCACATCCTCTTCTTATGATTTGTGTTAGATGTAATTAGAACTTGAGCTCGCCAGGGCGAAGTGCTCTCTTCTATGATACCGTCTTCTAATAATTTCTTAATTTCTTCTTTGATGAATTTGTTGTCGTCACCTGCAAATCTACGTGATTTTATAGCTATCGGTTTACATTCTGGTGACATATTCGGAAACAGATTGACAGGCTCAATGTTAGCTTCTTCTATGGCGGATAATCTGAGTGGAGGATTTTGCCCATAAAATTTTATCTCTAGAATGGAGTACTGTTCGAGTACATCGTGCCCCAGTATGACATGACAACAAAGATTTTTCATGACACGAAATAGTACAGCAGGAATTACTTGATTATCCAACTTTAGTGTTGCTGAACATACCTTAGTTATTTGAGATGTATGTGATGAAGATGCCATTGACACTTCCTGTCTCCATGACCTAGTTTCTAGATCGTACTGTTTTATGACTTCTTCATCGATAAAACTCCCTGTACTTCCAGTATCAATTAAAGCTTGCAATAATATACCATTGATGGTAACGTGAGTTGTGCATTTCTTGATATCACTTGCTGCCAATACCAAACAAGAGGTAATTTCTTCACCTTCATCAGTTGTAGTGATGGCGGCGTTGACATTGCTACTTCTGCATACTTTTGCAAAATGACCTTGTTTGCTGCACTTGAGACAGATTGCCTGTGAAGCTGGACATAATCGACGGGGATGACGTGCGTTACCACAGAAATAGCATCTTTCATGTGATTGTTGTCTACAAGGTTCGTTATTCTTTCGACTTTGATTCGAAGTAGCAGCTATAGGCGATGACTGTGTGACAGCAGCAATTTGTGAATTGTTGAAGCTTTGAGATTGGATATGAGCAGATTCGAGAGCGCGGGCCTGATTGTGAGCTTCATCGAGAGTGAGTGTCATATTTTCGAGTAGTCTCTGTCGAATAGCAGGAGAAGCCAGGCCAGAGATAAAAGAATCACGAATGTATTCATTTTCATATTGAATAGCAGTAACCGCCTTGAAACTGCATTCTTTAGACAGGAGTTTCAGAGATTGAAGGTATTGATCAATTGTCTCGTTCGGTTGCTGTTTACGAGAAGCCAAGTTGTGACGAGCGAATATTTCGCTTTTTGGCTTGATAAATAAACCGTCTAATGTGGATAGAGCTGAAGAATAGGTGTCGGCTTGGGCTATGTACTCATATATATTTGGCGATACTAGGTTTATGAGCAGCTTATGTTTTACCTTGTCTTCTGTAGCATTTGCTGCATCCAAAAAATTTATAAACGTTTTCTTCCAGTGTAGCCACAGCGCAGCATTTTTGTTGTCAAGAGGATCCGCTTCAAATCTATCTGGCTTTAAATACTTCTCCATCTCAGTTGAGGCATTTGATTATTGAATACGTATTAATATTAGTTAAATAAATTGATGAATAAATGCATAGAATGACCCGAATGTATAGGCTTTATTTAACTAATAAATTCAACAGAATATTATATTTTATAGAAGACATATATCTGACAAGAATTCGTATTATGTCAAGGATTATCTTTTAAATTCATAACCATAAACTATGACACAAATTATGAATTATGTAAGCACCTATCTCATTTTACGATTAAATAATATTATTTAATGAATTAAACTATAAAAATATTTAAATTTACAATATTAAATACGGAGCAATAAAATTGACATATAAGCTCCTGGGTTGCCAGCCGCCAAAAAAAAAAAGAGAGAAAAACAATTCTAACAATTAACTTAGCTTAAATAAACACAATGTCGTAAGTGCCAGCGTCCATAAGGTACCTTTACCTGTGAAACGTCACATTTTTTGGTTAAATTTTAACTAAGACGCTTCGCTCGCTCGGTTAATAATACAAGGACTAATTTTATTAAGGCGAAGATTTAAGCAAATGGCCTTGAAGTGTGAAATAAATTGTTAAGAATCTCCTTACCCTAGACTTTCCCATACAAACGTAGTTTACGTTTTATTTCGAAACGACATGTCAGATTTCGGTAAAAATTTGTAACTTTAAAGAAATTGCATATATCTAAGGTTATAATTGGTTTTCACAGTCAAAATATGAACTTGAAAGAAAATATAAGGGTTTAAAAGTTTTCCATACTAATGGTCAAAAATTATATAATGCACTATGTTCTCTTTAAAGGTCATATTTAGACTGTGAAAACTAATTATAACCCTAGATATGTGCAATATCTTTAAAGTTACAAATTTTTACTGAAATCTGACATGTCGTTTCAGAATAAAACGTAGACTACGTTTGTATGGGAAACTCTGATTTTGTCTTGGGTAAGGGGACTCTTAACTCGTACATATGGTGATAATTTCCATATTGCTCTTTTTTTTTTTTTTTTTTATTAGAAATTTGAGAGCGTTTGATCTCTATCTAGCCTGATGGGAAGCTAAGATGAGGTCTAAGGTGTATTACGCAAACTCAAAAAATGCCCGTTCACTCTTGCCTTGAAAATCCCTAAATTATATGTATGGGGAAACATCGACGCAGGGAGGGAATTCCACACCTTAGCGGTTCGCACAATGAAGGAGGAGGCGAATCGAGAGGTACGATGAGGAGGAATATCGACCACAAATGGGTGGAATCCCTGTCCACGTCGTGTTGTCCGATGGTGGAATGGTGCAGGGGGAATTAAATTATGTAATTCCTGCGCACACTCCCCGAAGTGCAACCTGTAGAAGACACACAGACTTGCTACCAGTCGGCGATGTTCGAGGCTGTGGAGCCGTCCTGCCGTAAGCAACTCATCACCAACGAGTCTTCTGGCACGTCTGTCGATAGCTTCCAGGGCTTCGAGCTGATAGCGGGCAGATCCATCCCATAGGTGGGAGCAATACTCCATACATGAGCGGACTTGAGCTGTGTAAAGGCTCAACAGTTGGTCAGGGGTAAAATATCGTTGGACCTTGGAGAGGATGCCCAGTTTTTTAGAAGCTGTTTTAGCCCTGGACTCAATATAGCTACCGAAGTTAAGATTTGATGAGAGATCGATACCGAGAAGTTCGAGATGACGGGTGATAGGAACAGGCACACCCCGGAAAGTGGGAGCCAAGTTGAAAGGGCTCTTTTTAGCAGAGAAGAGACACGCCTGTGTCTTAGAGGCATTGAATCTCACAAGGTTGGCATCACCCCAATCGGAGACAGCTTGCAGAGTAAGATTGGTATGGAGCACCATTGCCTCTCTTAGTTCGTCTATTTCCGGTTTTTTTGCCCTTGCACTAGAAAAATATCTTTCCGTAACGGTGCTATCGTCTGCATACCCAAAAATACCGGGCTTTAGCAGATCGTTAATGTGAAGCAGAAATAGCGTTGCGGAAAGAACAGATCCCTGAGGTACTCCAGCATTAATTGCCAATAGGTCAGACGAGCAGCCGTCAAGAGTTACTCGAATAAACCGTTCCCTCAGGAAATCGGAAATCCAAGCACAAAGGGTGGGAGGGATACCGTAAGCGGAAAGCTTCGCTATAAGAGCGTCATGCCATACCCTGTCAAATGCCTTTGAAATGTCAAGTGAGACAGCAAGTGCCTCACCGTATTTTTCAAGGGCTTCACCCCAAAGATGTGTAGCGTACACAAGAAGATCCCCAGTAGATCGGTTCTGGCGAAATCCGTATTGCCGGTCACTGAGGAGATCATTGTCCTCAAGGTACGCAAGTAAGCGCTTGTTAATAACACGCTCCATTACCTTACACAGAATGGAGGTGATTGCAATTGGGCGATAGTTTGAAGGGTCGGCACGTCTACCCTTCTTAGGTATGGGTTGAACATTGGCGAGCTTCCACATTTTTGGGACGATTCCGGACCGAAGAGATAGACGAAACAGGCGCGTCAGAACAGGAGACAACTCGGGTGCGCAATTCCTTAAGACAATAGCAGGAATACCGTCGGGACCACTGGCCTTATTCACATCTAAGTTGCGTAGAGTCTTGAGAACCTCCTTTTGATGAATGTTGACTTCAGGCATTTTACATCCACAAGGAGGTAACTGGGGCGGTGTTTGATTGCTAGCATCTAGACGTGAGTTTTCGGCAAACAGTGAAGCTAGTAAATTAGCTTTTTCTAAAGCCGTGTGTGCCAGTGTACCGTCAGGTTTCTGCAAAGGAGGAAGTGAGGAGCGGCAAAAGTTAGATTCAACGCACTTAGCCAGAGACCAAAATGCTTTACTACCGGATGGGTACGAAGCAAGTTTGGCACCAACTCTGCCTATGTGGTCGAAGCGAGCCTTTTTAAGCGTTTTTTTGCAGGACTTGGCCGCAAAGTTAAAGGCTTTCTTCTTTTTACGCGTATCCGGAGCTCTGCGCTTACGAGCGTCAGCCCAAGCCTGGTATGCTGACTGTTTAATAGCCTCAGCTTTTAAACAGTCAGCATTGAACCAGGGTTCAGCTTTGATGCCAGAGGGTCGATCAGAGAATGGAATATAATACTCCATCGCCTGACCGAGAACCTCAGCAACGGCACTTGCACAGCTCGACGGATCGCCAGAAGAAAAGCAGGCTTGCAGCCAAGGGTAAGAAGCAAGGAAATGTCGCATCTCATCCCAATCTGCTGACTTGTACCGCCAAATCCGTCTATTGCCTCTAGGGCTGAAGTCAGGTGGAGGACATATGAGGACGGACTTTACCAGACAGTGGTCAGAACTCCCAAGAGGGGCTGAAACAGACACGTGATATCGGTCTGGTTCAGTCGTCAGCAGAAGGTCCAAGCACTTAGCTATGTGATTCTCAACGTCGGGTATCCTAGTCGCCTGGTCGACCAGCTGGGAAAGGTTCAAAGACAAGGCAAACTTGTACGCCTCTCTACCAGCATGGTCAGTTTTCTGGTATGGGAACAACCATTGTTCGTGGTGAGCATTAAAGTCCCCCAGAAAAACGATTTGCGCGGTAGGATACCTTTGCTGAGTCACATCAACAGCCTCACTTAGGTGACAAAAAAGCCTCGTTGTCTCCTGGTCACCGCTATGCGATCGGTAGACACCAACATAGACAATTTGTTCTGTGCCGGTGTCCACAAGCAGCCAGATTGAAGAAGAAGAGGGATCTTCCAAGTTACGGAGACGCTTACAGCAGATGTCATCACGCACATAGAAACAAAGCCCTGCCTTAAAGCGGAAATTGTGCTCCAGGACATATCCTGGGTAATTCAAGTAGGATGTATCAGCAGGGGTAGTAATTTGCGTCTCCGTAAGCAAGAGCAGATGCGGCCTTACAGTCTCAAGGTGGTGGTGGACTGGGACGAGATTAGAGTGCAGACCTCGAATGTTAGTGAGGTGCACTTTTAGCGAGAGGCCGTGTATCCGCTGTTGATTCCTCAACTTTTTGTTTCTTTTATTCATTATTGTTTTTATTTTTGGGGCAAGAGGGAAAAAAGGCGAAGAGTGGCAGTTACGCGAGGCATCAGCCAGCCCCCCCCAGAAGTCACAGTACTGTTGCGCGGTAGGATAAGACTAGTGCGGAGACCGCGGGGACGCCCGGACCCCCCCAAGGCCGCCTGTCGAGGCCTCTCGCCCGGTTGCCAACCGGCCCGACAGGGGCAACCTTAGGATTATGCGCGCGATGGCGGAGCAGCCTTTCACAGAAGGCTAGTCTGCAATTGGGCTCCCAACTATCGGCGGGCGGCCAGCGAAAAAACCGTTGCTCCGGATCCCGCTGCCCTCCGAAACTAGGCACCCCGCGCAACAACACTGTGAGTCTGAATTCGGTACATTGGCAGATGCAAAACTGCGTAGACCCACTCCTCGAACGGCTACTCAGGGAATGCAGGATGGAACGCGCGAACGCTTGGCACCCTGATTTTTCCACTGAGGGTGGTGACCAGCCGCGGCCTAAGCCTACCACCGGAGAGGGTGTCACTCTTTAGCACCACCCGGGGGTCACGTGTAGGGTCTCGAGGGTAAAGCCTACGGACGCGAGTGACAATCGACCCCCAAAACGTCATGCTCTACGTCATGCACTAGATAGCCCTTTAAATTATTTTATGAACTGCCGTTAAAACTATTATTGGTGATCCGTCTAGCTTTAAAACTCGCCGTGGCCACTTTTGGCGGAGGCAAGTTTTAAAGCTAGACGGACTAATGTAAATACTTTCAACGGTGGTTTATAAAATAATTTAAAGGGCTATCTAGTGCACGACAAAGAGTAATATGGAAATTATCTCCATATTTACGAGTTAACAATTTATTTCAAATGAGGGCGCCACTTCAAGGTCATTTGCCTATATCTTCACCTTAATTGGTTATAACCATCATCATCCAAGCAAGCGTATTCCCGGTTACATCCTCAGCGGTAACGCTTCAGAGCCTGCGGTCCGCTACCTAACCTAGGTCATTTAACGAGGTTACTAATTTTACACAGAACGACTGCCGTCTGACCTCCGCAACCCAAAATAGACAAGAGCCAATCCTAGGATAGGTTTGAACAAACGCTAGATTGCGTTCAGGACCTATAGCTTTACGTGCCTTCCGAAGCACGGAATCATCTTTCTTTTCAGATGATCAGGTGATTCAAGCCTGCAATATCCTAACCAGACTGTAAACAACTAAAAGCTTGACAGGAAAATGTCAATTGATTTTGGTGGATAATATGTAGTTTACTTACTAAGAAAGTTAGTCCGCGGTTTAAATAACACGGAGTAGTTTCTAAATAACAAACCTAACACTCTCAAGGTCGAGTCAAAAAGAAAGTACCTGCCTATAACCGATGTTATGTCAGCATATGTGGGTCAATGGTTGCACGGTGTTGCAAATCATTTGCAACCTGCACTCTATATTGTACCACGACTGAATTTAAATCGGCCTACCTGTCTACGATGTTTCCTCTCAGCGGTGGTCGTTACAAAACGTAGTTTATTTATAGATGAATATGAATGAAGACTAGGCCTGAAAAATAAGAGTTACAGTTTAAATAGGTATCTCTACAAGCTTTAATTGGGTATTTTACTGGGTCAAAAATAAATTATTTGGTACTGTTAATAGAATAAAATACATACACGTCGAATTGATAACTTCCTCCTTTTTTTGAAGTCGGTTGAAAACGTCACAAAATAATGCCAAAATTCAAAATTCAAAATATCTTTATTATCATAGGATATTTATAATATCTCTTAATAATAGTCACTTTGTTTTGTTTTGCACAAATGTTGACGTCAAATCGTTACTTAAAGCTAAGTTTACGCCGCTTCCTAGGCGCAAGTGCAGAAGAAGCGGCAACAAACTGCACTGCACGTTTTCTCCAAAGACGTCAACTAACAAACTAAAAACTTAAAATTAGTTATATAGATGGACAGAGATTACATTGTTTATTATGTCATAATTAAATTGAATTATAAGAATTACGAAATTTAAAATAATGTCAATTTGTAAATTTAGTATGTACCAATGTACCTAAATTATGACATGTCTAAGTATACAAACCTTTAAGAGGGACCCGCGCCAAGCTCAAGCCAGACCTTTTTGTCTTTAAGATAGTCATCGGTCCTATAATAATCATCGACGACCTCCGTGGCGTAATGGTTAACACGCTTGACCGCTGATCCGGAGGTTCTGGGTTCGATCCCCAGCCAGGGCAAGTTGGAAAATTGCCTTTTTCAAATTGACCTGGGTCTTGGGTGTTTATCTATATATGTATTTATCTTAAAATATAGTATCGTTAAGTTAGTATCCCATAACACAAGTTTAAAAACTTACTTTAGAGCTAGCTTAATCAGTGTGATTTGTCCTTATATATTTATTTATTTATAATAAGCCTTCTCACAAAGTACTTTCTTTACATAAGCTTTGAATTTTCTGTCTGGCATATCAAGGACCGATTCTGACAATTTATTATAAAAAAGTATATACTTCCCCATAAAAAACTTCTGACTGTATTCAGCCTGTAAAACGGGCTAACTAAGTCATTCTTATTACGTAAATTTCTATCTGTAAAACACTTACTTTATTGAACATGGAAATATTTATCCTTACATACATTATATTTTCAAGTATGAATTGTGATGCAAAAGTAAGTATACCTATTTCCTTGAATATTTCCCTCAGTGAGTCTCTCGATCCTAAACCGTAAATGGCACGAATTGCTCTTTATTGTAAAAGAAAAATAGTCTGAATGTCGGCTGCACTCCCCCATAGAAGTATCCTGTAAGACATTAGACTGTGAAAGTAACTAAAGTACACTTGTCTAGCAGTTGCTACATCTGTCAATTGTCTTATTCTCCTAACAGCCACTTGTCATCTATCACATCCACTTTGAACGTGATTTAATATTGCAGAAAAATGGATATTAATAGCCCTATTTACTTCAAGGAACTATGACGTCATAGTTCATAGACCGATATTTCATACAAATTTCATAGAAAATGTTTGTTTTTGACGTTTAGAAAAAACCTTCCGGGACATGGCTGTTCGCATGACTGAACGTCAAAATGGTTCGATTGTGTAAATGTCAAAATGTACAAAATTTTATTGTTTAAATTTCGTACTCGTAGTGTCAAAATAACAAAAGTTCACACTGAATTTATGTTAAATCGTGCTTGTGTCAGAATATACAAATTTTACAATGTGTTTATGTCAAGTCATGTCAGTGTTCAAATATATAAATTTTACAATATTTTACTTTCAAATAGGGATGATGACTGGGTCAGAAAAGTATTATTCTAATAAGTCCGTTAATTAGATTATCAAAAAATAATGTACCCATATTTTTCAGTACACAAAGATACAGAGTGTCAAAGTTCCAGGTTGGGGGCTTGTGACGTCACCGATGTGTAAAAATCGTACGAAAGCGTGACGTCATGCGAAATTTAAATGCGCTATATCTTCAATATTTATTGTTTCTCAGAGAAAAGATAAAATACGTGTACAATACTTTTTAATAATCTAACCGGAGGGTCAAAAATATTTTTTTCAGTCATCATGCGTATTGTAATTACATATTTTATGTCATAATATAATACCTAAAGTTAGCTAAAACTAGAAAGAACCTAAAACTAAAAACCTTAAAAAATATAATATAATAACTAAAATATATTATTATTATTAAACTACTATCAAAACGTGTTAATGTCTAAATTATTGACTCTAACAAAAGTATTTGATTTCATCATCATCATCCGAGCGTATTCCCGGTTGCATCGTCAGCAGTTACGCTTAAGAGCCCGGGGTCCGCTAGCTAACCTAGGTGATTCGACGAGGTTACTGGTTTTTACACGGAGCGACTGCCGTCTGACCTCCGCAACCCAAAGGGTAGACCAGAACCAATCCTAGGATAGGTACAAACGCTAGATGGCGTTCGGGACCAACGGCTTTACGTGCCTTCCGAAGCACGGAATCATCTTTCTTTTCGGATAATCAGGTGATTCTAACCTAACCTAACCTAACCAGACTGGAAACAACTTTTTCACAAAGTATGCTTCCCAGTGGGATTTGAACCCATGACCTCCGGATCACAAGGCAAACGTCTTGACCACTGGCGCACGGAGGCAGTCAAATTCAATTCAATTGTCATCTGATCTACATTAGCATACAAAATGTCATCTCCATCGGGAACCGGGAAGTGGCTCAAGCAAGTCGCTCAGCTTAAAGACTTGCTAGGTTTGACCCTAATAAAAAACATCAAACATGGGAAGAAGTAAAAGCTTTTAATATTATTTATTTTAGGAAATTATTTAAAAATAATGGACTTAAGGCCGTACCTGAATTTTCCGGGGTCCAGTGCTGCCCCCATTTTAAATAAATCATTTGAAAAACACGGAGACATCATTAAAAATTTTGCAACTACCAAGTCCTAGATAACCAATTGTGCGTAGTAAAGCTTAACGTTCTCACTTTAAATTGTAAACAGTAGTTCATAGAATACTTTGAAGTGTTATCTAGGACTTGGTAGTTGCAAAATTTTAAATAATGTCTCCGTTTTCTTTTAAATGATTTATTTAAAATGGGGGCAGCACTGGACCCCGGAAAATTTAGGTACGGCCTTAAATGGACACTTAAGTAATTTACGATTCATCCATTTAGTAGAAAATCACAAAGGTATTTATTAATTATTTATTTACAAAATTTATGTACACAACATACAAACAGAGGAACGTACAAAGTAAGAAAATTGTAGTTGGGCTGACTGGGTGCTGCTATTGTCGAAAGCCACCTTTGTTCATGTGGTAGCGTCATCGACAAGAAGGGACTCCACGGACTGCACTGCCAACGCAGTGCCGCCAGATTTTCACGCCACGGCTCCATTAACAATATCGTTAAAAGGGCGCTTGCCACCATCGTCATCCCTAATGTGTTAGAACCTGTAGGGATAACTCGCGATGATGGCAAGCGTCCAGATGGATTAACCCTCATCTCTTGGGAGCGAGGGAGGACACTCGTGTGGGACGCGACATGCATCGACACGGTTGCCCCTTCTCTCTTTGGAGCCACAGTGTTAAGGGCTGGAGCCGCGGCAGCGGCCGCAGAAGACGCCAAGCGGCGCAAATATTCATCCTTATTTAACGAATATATTTTTGTTCCGCTTGGCGTCGAAACTTTTGGTCCGTGGGGTCCAAGCACAAAACAATTTATTAAAAAAATTATTCCTTGGCTCGCCGACGCCGCTGGTGACAAGAGGGCTGGCTCATATCTCGCGCAGAGAATTGCAGTAGCCATTCAGCGCGGGAATGCAGCCAGTGTGCCAAGTGCCATCATTCACATGATCAACATTTATGTTTTTAAACACAGTTTTTTTTTTAGTTTAGGTTTTAATTTAGTTTTTTAATTTACATTTTAGTTTAGTTTTAATTAAATAAATTGATAAAAATATATTTATCTAAAACAAAAAAAGTAAGAAAATAAATATAAATAAATAAATATAAATATATAGGGACAAATCACACTGATTGAGCTAGCCCCAAAGTAAGTTTTAAACTTGTGTTATGGGAAACTAACTCAACGATACTATATTTTATGATAAATACATATTTAGATAAACACCTAAATAGATAAAAAGTTTGGAAAATCCAAAAGTGCACGCCTCATAATCTCATTTTTCACAATTAAATTGAAATTACGACTAAACTACATTGAATTAGACCGTGATCTTCGAAAGGACTAAGTCCTTTCGAAGATCACGGTTTTTTTTGGATAATACTGAAGCGTATGAAAAAAAAATGGACTTGATCAGATAAGTTTTTCGGGAGTTATCGTGACCACGCCAGTTTCTATACATACAGACACACGGACGTCCACAAAATGATTTTATTAAACATTGTTTTTATTTATTTAAAAGGCAAAATGTCTTTTAAAAAGTCATAAGTGTTGAAACTAGTGTTTTTCCTTGACATTTATGTGTAAATATTATTGTACAAGTGCGATAGAAAATAAATAGAGACACTTTTAGTTGAAAAAATAACTTGATTTTTGTAAGGCGAGAGTAGAGCACTACCTCATGCGCTTCGCTTATGAGGCGTGCAATAAATAGAGTATATAGGTTCTGCTTATTTCATAAGAAATCTCTTCCAACAGACCCGGGAAAAGGAGGATTTATTTATTTTACTCTTTATTGCACACAATTTAACAAATTTAAAAAATAGATAAATTTTAGCATACAAAAGGCGGCCTTATCGCACAGCAATCTCTTCCAGGCGACCTTAGGGTAGTATGGATACAAAATAAAGATACAAAGCGGTGTGGGGGTTTGTGACGTCACTTTAGTGAAAATTGTACGTACCAAAGACATAATGTAGAGTGAAGCTTCTAATGCTCTGTATCTCTGATTTTTTTTGGTTATTCAGAGAAAATAAATAAACGGGCAAGTGCGAGTCGAACTCGTACATGAAGGGTTCCGTACCTCCATACAATGTTTTGAAACGCTGAAGAAAACGTTTCTTGTATGACGACCCCCTTTAATTTTTTACTTTATCTTATTTTTAGTATTTGTTGTTATAGTAGCCAATAATAGATAAATCTGTGTAAATTTCAAGTATCTAGTTAATGTTATATATATTTTTAGTATTTATTGTTATAGCGGCTACAGTAATACATAATCGGTGAAAATTTCAAGTGTCTAGCTATTACGGTTCAAGAGATAGAGCCCTGTGACAGACGGACAGACAGCGGAGTCTCAGTAATAGGGTCCCGTTTGCCCCCTTTGGGTACGGTACCCTAAAAATACGTGAATAATATTTTTAATAATCCATCATTCGGACCGTATGGACCAATTAGAATTTTTAATATATAATAGGAAGGTTGACAGGAAGAGAATGCTTTAGCATTAAGTCTACCTATTAGCTTTTGGCTTAATATATTTTTTAAATAAATAAATAAATTTTGAAATCATCATGCCAATTGTATTTAGTTTTACTTCTTTACTTCAATTCAAAATAATATATTTATTATCGTAAGATATTTACCTCTTAAATAAAAGTAACCTTGGTTTTTTTTGCACAAATATTGACGTCAAATCATTACCTACAGCTAAGTTAATGCAATTTGTAAATTTAGTAGGTATGTATTAATGTGCCTAAATTATGACATGTCTAAGTATACAAACCTTTAAGAGGGACCCGCGCCAAACTCAAGCCAGACTTTTTTTTCTCATTGGTCCCATAATAACCCTTCTCATAAAGTACGTAAGCACGTACTGTTTAAATATATTAGTCCACTGCTGTACACTGCACACTCTCCTTATAAAGGATTTATATTAAATTTATTTAATGGTCAACACGCTGGACCGCTAATCCGGAGGTTCTGGGTTCGATCCCCAGCCAGGGCAAGTTGGAAATTGGCCTTTTTCAAATTGTCCTGGGCCTTGGGTGGTTATCTTAATCTTTATTATGTATTTATCATAAAATATAGTATCGTTGAGTTAGTATCCCATAACATAAGTTTAAAACTTACTTTGGGGCTAGCTCAATCAGTGTGATCTGTCCTTATATATTTATTTATTTTATTTTATATTATTTTTTGATGATGAGTGACAAGCCTTAGCCATGTTGGTTTCTTTATATTTGACGTAGGAACGAGGTGTAACTCACAAAAAGTGACGTATTAGCTTGCGTTGTCAGTCATTATAATACCTAGTATTTATTAATAAAAAAATAATAATTCGCTAAATGTTAAATTAGACACTTTTTCTAAACGTCAAAACAAACATTTTCAATAGGAATTGTATGAATATCAGAACCGTGACGTCATAATTTTTTCGAGTCAAATAGCGCTCTTTGGACTAGCGCGTAGCGCACGAAGGGTTCCTTACTAATATACAACATTAGACACTTTATTTAAGGCGCTGTCAGTTCATAGCTCACAATACTGTGAGTGTTTTTTTAAAAACTACATCAGTTTATTTTAAAAAAAATTACATAGAAGTCTTAGGCTTTTCTACAGAAAAAATCACAAACATACACCTAAATTTACCTTTAAAAAACTTATTATTATTTTATGCAATCACCATTTTTATATGAAAATTATACCAAAAAATTTATATAATCTAAATTAAGTACTAAGTATATAGTCAATATCGCTACAAAAAAATTATAAATATACCTAACACAAAAAATAATAATAAATAAAACATAACGAAATGTTGTCGAGAGCGAACAAAGGCCACCCATGCTCGACGATATATCGATGGCTTTTTTTTGTTTTAATTTTTTTGACTTAGCGAATTTGACTGTAGGCAAAAAAGGTTTCGAAGGTACAACGCATTTAAATCGCGCATGACGTCATGATTTCCCTAATGATCTCTAAAGGAAAAGAATATAACTTAGAAATTTAATGACGACATCCGACGAGTCCTGGGATCGAACCCAGAACCTCTAGAGTGGCTTACTGGCGTGTTAACTACTACTACGACTACGCCACGGAGGTCATCATAAAATAACTTTAAATATCTGGGTGGCGCAAAAGTACTGGCACTAAAGAAAATACTTTTATTTTTTTTATATGAAATTTTCTGTCATTCTGTTGTTGAAAATTGTGTAGTGAACAAATGTAAAATACACTGAAAATAAACATGGACCGTTTTACTCCCCAAGAACGTGGAATAATTGTGTTGGACTTAGTGAGGGACGCTTTTCCAGGCCGAGTTATCTCTCGTTTTGGCGATTTGCCTTGGCCTGCAAGATCACCCGATCTGACCAGTCCAGACTTCTTTCTTTGGGGTTTTTTGAAATCTCGGGTGTATGTGAACAAGCCACAGACTCTCGCAGCTCTAAAAGAAAACATTCGTCAAGAAATAACGAACATATCGCAGGAAGTGTTACGGCAAGTTATGCAAAATGTCATAAATAGGGCTCAAATGTGTATCAACTCTGGAGGTCACCATTTAAAAGACATCATCTTTAAATCCTAATGGTACGAAATTTAATGGCACAAATATACATTTAAAAAAACCTAAATCTAGTTTTCTAATTTAGAAAAAATGTTATAGCTGAACCAAATAGGGTCTTTACTTTTGCGCCACCCAGTACAAGTAATTATTAAAACAAAAAACCCGACTGCCAACATATAAGTAGTAAATATTTTTGTAATCCTTGTATGAAATCCTTTAATTTGATACCCCACTTGATAGGTTTTGAACATAAAATATTTTTAAGACATGACTTGGCGCGAAAATCCGCCATTTTGGATTATATACATTTTTGATATACCTATTATTTACATATACATACATACATCATCATCATCAACAGGCCCTGTTTTTTTTAGTCTCCACTGCAGGAGCACGACCCTCTCTGTACTACCAGAGCCATATATTAGCCAGAGCAGTCACAGGATTTGGCCTACACTCTCCACGCTGGCCAGACAGGTTGGAGAGGTGTCATTGATGTTCATAAGCTTTGTATATTTTATACATACATACATTCGGAAAACATAACCCTCCTTCTGGCGCAGTCGGGTAAATATATTATATGTATAACAGTACTTTTTTCCCTAGCCATTCAGTCTCATAGTTGGGCAAAGCCCCCCACCCTTGTTGTTGCCAGCTACTTCGACCTTTAGCTACTTCTTTTCAATCCTTGTTAAAAGCAGACAGGTCGTCTCTCCATCACATCTAAGGCGTTCCCCTTGATCGTTTCCCGTGTCCTGGAGTTCATATGGTAACTACTTAAGTGAGCTTTATCTTTCTGGCACCATTCGGCAAACGTGGTCTGCCATCAGGTCTTTTTTAAATCTCCACTGCAGGACCACGACCCTCTCTGTACTACCAAAGCCATATATTAGCCAGAGCAGTCAGGGGATTAGGCCTACACTCTCCACGCTGGCCAGACGGGTCGGAGAGGTCTCATTGATGTTTATAAGCTTTGTTTAGCTTGTGTTTCCTAAGTCGCCTTCTACGACATTTACGGGAAGACTTGGAGTGGTATCTACCCACACGGCTTCGTGACCATTTGGCGACCGCCCAGTCCCATTTATTTTAGTTTGGCACTCTTCCTCTCTACGTCTACCACTTGGGTGATTTAGCGCATGTATTGTTCCCAACACGGTCTCTACGTTTTACTGCGCTCCATTGCCCTTTGGCAAGCCTGCAGCTTTTGTTTTTTAGTCAGCGACCAAGTTAAGAGCTAGGATGGGCAAGATACACATGTCCATGAGCTATACCTTTAGAGGCAACCTAGGTTGCCTTTAAATAGTTCAAATTATATACTCTCAGAGAGCTGTAAACCTCGCGATTCACTCCCAACCCGTTGAAGTTTATCGGATAAAAAAGTTGTTCAGTCAAAAAAGATGCGTCTTAATAAGTTAACAAAAAATTTTATGACATATTTATTTCTTTTCGAAATGGCTGAAATATGATCTTTTTAAACTTTAAAACTCCATATCTCCGCCATTTTGAAAAAGTTCCAAAAACTAAATCGACAAAAAAATATATACAGGCTGACTTTTTGTCCACCTGCAAAATTTTTGGAGCAAGTTCAGTCCATGATACTGAACTACTTTCTATAAAAAAGTTATTAAAAATCGATAAAAATTTTTCGTCCTCCCATACAAAATCCGTTTGGCTGAGCGTTGATTCGTATGGGAGGTCGAAAAATTTTTATCGATTTTTAATAACTTTTTTTATACAAAGTTGTTCAGTAATGATACTGAAGAACTTTCTTTCTTTCTATGGGACACTTATTTTCACTTCACTTCAAGACCTGACGGCCTTAGTAAACCTCATGCTGTTGGGTAGGGTCAATTCTACAGTTATTGATACTTTATATGGTGCAAACCTTTGCGCCCTTAAAAAAAAGGACGGTGGCATCAGACCTATTGCCGTAGGCACCACCTACCGCAGACCTACGGCAAAAATATGCTGTAGAGCTGTCGCAACCACTCTTGGTGATTATTTTTAGCCCATACAGTTAGGTTTCGGTTCCAAGGGGCGGTTGCGAAGCCGCCGTCCACTCTCTGCGTACATTCCTCAGCACACAAAAAGGAGAGGTCCTGCCGAAGGTGGACATAGAAAATGCCTTTAATTCGGTTCTTAGGGGTGCCATGCTGACACAGGTACAAAACAAAATTCCTTCCATTTATAATTTTCTCTGGCAATGTTACAGCCAAAATTCTAAATTAATGTATCAGAATAATCTTTTGTCCTCAGAAGTAGGATGTCAGCAAGGCGACTCCTTGGGTCCGGTTATTTTCAGCCTTGCAATCCACCCGATAATTGAAAAAATAAATTCTAAATTTAATGTATTTTATTTAGACGACGGGACTCTAGGAGGTGATGAGGACATTCTGAATATCGATTAAAATAACCAGCGTTTTTGGAACCAAGCCTCCTTGCCAGTTAGGTTAGGAGGACTAGGAATCCGCAAAATTTCCAGTGTTGCCCTGCCTGCCTTTTTGTCTTCCGTTCATTGTGTTCAAAAACTATTTAATAAGATAATACAACAGCCCACATCGGAGATACGGAGGCCAAAACTGCATGGTCAGAGATATGCCCAAATTCCAAATTCCCTGACTACCCTTCCTCACAGAGACAGTGGGACGAGCCGCTTTGCAAACTTGAACAGAGTAATTTACTTGAATCTTCTGATTACAACTCTGTAGAGCGTGCTCGTCTCCTTGCCACAGCTGAGTGGGAGTCTGGTTTGTGGTTGCAGGCCCTGCCATCCTGGAATATTGGAACATTCCTGGACGATAACACATTTCGCTTAGAGACATCCCTCCGATTAGGAGCTAAGACAAATGTTTCCCATCATTGCCTCTGCGGTGATACCGTCGACCAGTTCGGCCACCACGGACTCTCATGTACCAGAAGGGCCGGCCGGATGGCCCGTCATGCCAATTTGAATAACATCATACACCGTGCTCTTGTCACCATTGGGTTCCCAAACATTATAGAACCAAATGGTTTGGCCCGCGATGATGGCAAGAGACCGGATGGTATGACACTTGTGCCGTGGAAGTTGGGAAGGCCGTTGGTGTGGGATGCTACGTGTGTCGACACACTGGCGGCAACCCATCTTCGCGGTACAAGCTCGAAGGCTGGCGCTGCTACAGCAACTGCTGAGACCCTAAAACGGCGCAAACATGAATGCCTAGGGAACGCCTTCATATTTGAGCCGTTTGGGGTCGAGACGATGGGTCCGTGGGGGCCATCGGCCCATAAATTTTTGAAGATTTTAAATAAAATGCTGGTCGAGGTGTCGGGTGACCAAAGGGCTGGCAATTACTTCGCTCAACGAGTAAGCATTGCCATCCAACGTGGCAATGCAGCCAGCGTTTTGGGCACCCTACCGCAGGGCATTGAACTCAACGTATTTTTTATTTATAAAAATATTTTTAAATTTTTATTTTAAATAATATATTTAGTTTTTAATCTCTAGTTTTTAGTTAGTTTTAATTATTTTTATTTAGAACCACGATATAATAATAAATGATATGATGAAGTCACCAGAATTTGGAGACAAAATAAAGTGTACATTGTCCCAATAGTTCTCTCCACTACTGAAATTATTCCCAAATATCTTCATCACAGTATTAAACTCCTTGATTTGAAACCTTCTACCTACATTTCGATACAAAAAGCCGCAATATTAAACACGTGCCGTATCGTCAGAAAATTCCTTCAAATAGACGAAAACGGACTGACAGAAATAGCACCTCAATAGAATAGAAATGCCATTCACTTGGTTAACACCCGTAAATGGCATGAAAATACCAGCTTAGGCTGAGATAAAGAAACTTTAATAGGTAATAATAGGTCGTGGCTTTTTAAACGCTAAGAATCTTCACAACCGCGAGGTGTGCAGCCTTAGGGAATATTTCCTTAGCAATGAGTGTGAGTTGCATCGTGATGTTGTAGCAGTAGACAAAGGCCTCACGCCGCTATCCTTGGCGAAAGAGAACTGGCGCAAACCAACGGTGCTAAGTACCGAGGATCGCAAGAACGTATGGAAGAGCAAGGAGCTCCACGGGCGGTTCTATCGGGCCTTAACAGGGCCTGATGTGGATCAACTCGCATCGGTGAACTGGTTACGTTTCGGTGACCTCTTTGGGGAAACCGATAGCTTTGCCTGTGCAATTGCAGACGAAGTCATGATGACAAACAACTATCGGAGATATATCCTGAAAGACGGTACGGTTGACGTCTGTCGAGCATGTCGACGTCCCGGAGAGTCGATCAGACATATAATCTCCGGTTGTTCTCATCTGGCTAACGGCGAGTACTTGCACAGACATAACCTTGTAGCCAGAATTATTCACCAGCAGCTTGCTCTTCGATACGGGTTTGTAGAATCGAAGGTACTGTACTATTTACTCACAGGCGTCAGTTCTTGAAAATGGTCGTGCCACGCTCTATTGGAATCGATCTGTCATCACGGACAGGACTATAGTCGCCAATAAGCCTGATATCGTGCTGAGAGATCGATTGATGCGCCAGGCAGTGCTCGTCGACATCACCATCCCGCATGACGAGAACCTCGTGACGGCCGAGAAGGACAAGCTTAGCAAGTACCTTGACTTGGCCCACAAGGTGACTGCTATGTGGGATGTGGATTCGACGATCATTGTCCCGATAGTGGTATCGGCGAACGGTCTTATAGCGAAGAGTCTTGACCAACATCTTAAGACTCTCTCGCTAGATGGCTGGATCAAGGGTCAGATTCAGAAGGCAGTACTTCTGGACACGGCACGCGTTGTCAGGTTTCTCTCTCTGCGGCCCTAACCGCCGGTAGCTTGGGCCATGCCCCGCTGCCAGCGGGCAGCTAGGTTAGGTTTTTGTAAATGTTTATATTTTGTAGTATGTTTTATATTTTATTTTTTATAAATGTATACCAAAACCTAGCCCAAGTTTTAAATTAAATAAAGATAATAATAATAATACACTTTATTGCACCAAAACACTTGAAAAATTCTATACAAAAAATATATCAAAGGTGTACAATAGGCGGCCTTATCGCCAAAGCAATCTCTTACAGGCTACCTTTGGGTGACAGGATTGGCTGAAAAATAATAAATAGGTGATGCGATTGTGAAACTAGTAATAACCTAATTATATGGTGATATCAAACAGTAAAAATAAAGAGAAGATGGAAAACCTTGAATATTAATATAATAATAAATAAATATTGAATATATTTAGGTTAGGAGGAACATATGACAAGAACCGTTATGACCATAGAAGAACCAAAGAGAGGTCCGGGCCGCACTCCGACGACTTGGTTTGGTACCATTTCCAAAGACATGAAGACGATGGACTTGAATCCAGATATGACACAACATCGGCTCGAATGGAGGAATAAGACTAGGAGGGCCGAGCCCAAAAGATATGGGAAATAGGATCGGGATAAAAAGAAAATATTGAATATATATATATATACATATATATATATATATATACAATACTTAAATATAAAATTTAATAAATATATATATATATTAAATTTATAAATATATATAAATATATATATATATATATATATATATATATATATATACGTATATAAAAATTACACACATATACATACATATAAATACACATGTCATACACAACTAGAGGAAAACGAAGATTATGTTAATTTATAGAAAATAAATTAATTTAAAGTTAAAAGAAAATGCGACTTTACCTGGTTCTTGAAACTTGCCAATGTCTGAGCAAAACGGATGCGGGGCGGGAGGGCATTCCAAAGACGGACAGAATGGACAGTGAATGATTTTGAGTACATTTATTGATGGAGCACGACCCTCTCTGTACAAACAAAGCCATATATTAGCCAGAGCAGTCAGAGGATAGACCATTATATTATAATAAAAAAACAGATAGGTAGTTACAATTAAGAAAAGACCTTTATATTTAAGTATTGGGTGACCAGTGTGTGCGCACGTTTACATGTCATATAAATACATATTGTTCTGTCGCTACTCTCTCAGTCCCGTGTGACCCATCTAAGATAAAGTTTCAACTTTTTAATCCCAAAGTTGTGCGAAGAATCTCTACTATGAACAATTTAATGGTTTGTTTTTGTTTTTATTAAAATTTAATCTTTATATATTATATTTTTATCCATCACTTTTTCATTTGATACTCATAAGTATACATCGTGTTAATGAAAAAACGCAAAACCTCTCAGATGGTATTTCAGCCCATGTAACTGAACAACTTTTGTTGAACAACTTTCACGAAATCCAAAAAAAAATCGGATTTTCATACAAATTGACTCTATCAGCTGATCAGTTTGTATGGAAAATTCAAATTAATTTTTTATAGTTTTGTGAAAGTTGTTGAAAAAAGTTGTTCAGTTAAACAGGCTGAGGTACCATCGGAGAAGTTTTGCGTTCTTTCATTAACACGATGTCTGCAGTGTCTAACAAAATATATTGAAACAATTTTAATGGTGAATTCAGCCCATGATATTGAACAACTTTCCCCGGGGAACATATATCGAAGTACGATTTTTTTTTGCCTTCGGCTCGGAGTTGCGGAGAATTATTGCGAAAAACGGCCACTTTTGGCAAATGAGCGAAGAAAAGCTTTACGTTCTCACTTTAAACTGAAAATGTAGTTTATATACTACTAGCAGTCCACCCCGGCTTCGCCCGTGGTACACACATAGCCTATGTCACTCGGGAATAGTGTAGCTTTCCAACGGTGAAAGAATTTTTTAAATCGGCCCAGTACTTTTTGAGCCTATTCATTACAAACATACAAACATACAAAAATAGGTACAAATCTTTCCTCTTTATAATATTAGTGTAGAAATAGTTTAAATGCTTATCTAGGTATCTCCGTTTCCTTCTAAATAATTAATTTCAAATGGGGGCAGCACTGGACCCCGAAAAATTCAGATATAATAAAATAAATATATAAGGACAAATCATACTGATTAAGGTAGCCCCAAAGTAAGTTTTTTTTTAAAACTTGTGTATTATACTAACTCAACAATACTATATTTTATGATAAATACATATATAGATAAACACCCAAGACCCAGGACAATTTGAAAAAGGCCATTTTCCAACTTGCCCTGGCTGGGGATCGAACCCAGAACCTCCGGATTAGCGGTCCAGCTAGTTAGCCATAAAAATAAAAAAAAAGGATGAATGCCTATGGAAGCCTAGGTGGGGTGATAAAATTCCCAATGAGGGTTGACGTCAGGCAGGTGGCCGGTCGTAAAACTATAGCCACATCATTTAAACTGTTGCGGCTATTTCTTCCCATTTTGCAAGGTCTTTGGCATCCTTGGGTGACCATTGACATGCATGTTGTATTTGGAGAAGAAAAAGCGGGAAAGCGCACCCGGGGCTCCGAAGCACCACAGCTAAGGATGCAACCGAGAACGCACTTAGACGAAGAAGAGGTGGGGTGATAAAATTCAGGTACTTGACTGGTTTACGTCAAGCTAGCGAGTCGTTCAGCGTTTCGTCCTATGTATGAACTTTTCGTCCCATTGGGACGACAAACACTTTCAAAATTCAAAATAACTGTTCTTCGATTCGTCCCAATGTTTTTATTATTATATTTTTTGAATGAATTTTGTACAGACAGCAAGACAAGCTTAATAATAAAAAAAAACAACAAAATATTAATTTGTAAATAATATATTTAAACCCTGGGAAAACAGCTAGCAAGTTATGATACCTTAATTATTAGTTTAATTTTTTGCTTTACTTAACTTTACTATTAATAATTAAATTTTTAACAAAAAAAAAACAACCGACTTCTTTGAGTTTGAGTTTCTTCCTTATCTCCAAAGTTCTTTATCAGATCTTCACCAAATTAAAATGGGACCAATTTGGTAGTGAAGGCCTTAAAATAAAAAAAGAATCATCAAAATCGGTTCACAATTGGCGAAGATATCGCGTTACAAACATACAGTCGAATTGATAATCTCCTCCTTTTTTGAAGCCAGTTAAAAAATCAATGGGATAAATCGTAGACGGAAACGGAATTATAAATTATTTTTTGTGTGTGTTTCGCTCCATTGCGATTGGGTCGAAACGCTAATGCTAACGCTAAAACCTAGCTTGACGTCAGTAAATCTAGCGTACACACACTATATCTTGGAAATGGCATTACTTAAGGCGGCGTGGGTTCATAATCTGCAATACTGTGCGTGTTTTTGAAAAAGCACTGTTAATAAACTACGACAGTTTATCCTGAAAAATATTACATAAAAATCTGAAGGATTATCTACAGACACCCACATTCGTCGAGCACGGCTCCGGGCCTTTCTTCGCTCAGGGCGAATATTTCACTGATTTTTTTTTAATATTTATAATTTTTTTGTAGCCAAAATGGATAGATATTTAGATAATAAATGTTTTGGTATAATTTTCATATAAAAAGGTCATTGTATAAAATAGTAACATGTATTATAAAGGCAAATTTAGGCAAATTAAGAGGTATGTTTGTGATTTTTTTATATCGAGCCAAAAATGCTCAATCGTGTTTTGGCTATTGTGGGTGTCTGTAGAAAATCCTTAAGATTTTTATGTAATTTTTTTGAGGAACAAACTGTAGTAGTTTAATAAAAGTGATTTTTCAAAAATACGCACAGTATTGCAAATTGTGAATCCACCTCACCTTAAAAAGCTGCTTTTATCAGTAATATATTACTAAGGCTCCCCTTACCCTAGACTTTCCTATACAAGTGTAGTAATCGAATTTAAATATAACTATTTTTTGACACTCAAATTATCCCATTTAAAATAAATCATTTTAAAGAAAACGGAGACGTCATTTAAAAATTTGCTACTACCAAGTCCTAGATAACCCTTCAAAGTATTTTATGAACTACTGTTTACAGTTTAAAGTGAGAACGTTAAGCTTTACTGCACACATTTGCGAAAAACGGCCACTTTTTGCAAATGTGCGTAGTAAAGCCGTATTCATTATAAACTGTAAACAGTAGATTTACTGTTTAGTAGATCACAAAATAGGTTGAAGGGTTATCTAGGACTTGGTAGTAGCAAAATTTTAAATAATGTCTCCGTTTCTTTAAAATGATTTATTTTAAATGGGGGCAGCACTGGACCCCGGAAATTTAAGGTACGGTTTTAAAAGAAAATACAATGGTGTAGAAGTTTTCCATATTAATGGTCAAAAATTATAGGATCCACATATTCTCTTTCAATTTCATATTTTGATGGTGAAAAGCAGTTATATACCTATATATGCAATTTCCTTGAAAATAGATGAAAATTATTAAGTCGTTTTGAAATAAAAGCTACACTAAGTTTAAATGGCATTAAAGCATACAATTTAAGGTTCCAACACTTCCAATAAGATCAGTTCGCATCGTCATTCCCTTCCATATATCTTTATGTACCAATAATGTTTCTTCCTTTAACCCGATTCTTAGGATCTGCCGTGAATACAACAATCTGTATCAATCTTTTGATTCCGATCAAGTACCTGACATCTATAGTTTATCACTGAATAGTTTTAAGCACAGAATTCGACAATTATTGTCTTAAACTTTCAGTAGGTATCAGCTCATTTAATTTGCTTATGATACTTTGCTTTGCTTTAAAATTATTTAGTTATGTATTGTATTAATTATTATATAATAATCTTCAAACGCTTGTATCTGAAAGTATATTTCTATATCCTTAGCTGTATTATGGTATTTAAAATTTATAAATGTTTCCTTGTCAAAAAACAATGTTTAGCATGCTGTGCGCACTATTTTTGCACGCCTCATAAGCGAAGCGCATGAGGTAGTGCTCTACTCTCGCCTTACAAAAATCAAGTGATTTTTTTAACTAAATGTGTCTCTATTTATTTTCTATCGCACTTGTACAATAATATTTACACATAAATGTCAAGGAAAAACACTAGTTTCAACACTTATGACATTTTTAAAAGACATTTTTCCTTTTAAATAAATAAAAACAATGTTTAATAAAATCATTTTGTGGACGTCCGTGTGTCTGTATGTATGGAAACTGGCGTGGTTATGATAACTCCCGAAAAACTTATCTAATCAAGTCCATTTTTTTATATACGCTTCAGTATTATCCAAAACTAAGTCCTTTCAAAGATCACGGTCTAATTCAATGTAGTTTAGTTATAGCGAGCAGCAAAAAAATTGAAATCGTCGCGCGTGAGCTCGCCATTTTGTTACAAACCAAAATCTTACTGTCAAAAACAAATCAGGGTGACAGAACTTGAGCTGCTCTTCGCGCACGCGTAGATCGTCGGGGTGTAGGGAAAGAGGTTTGCAATGGGTCCTCCTTCACAGTATATCTTTCTCAGCGGGAAGTTAAAAATAATCTCCAGTCGTGCGTTAAAGCCGACACATACTTTTCTTCGTTTTAAGTTAGCAATAAAACAATCAAAATCAATTTAATTGTGAAAAATGAGATTATGAGGCGTGCACTTTTGGATTTTCCAAACTATTTTGGTTTTGCAACTAGACATGTTTCTATTCTATATTTTATTTTGTAAAGCTGTGTTGTAAGACTGTTTTGTGTGCCAATAAATAAAATAAAAAAAATAAAATGGGAAAGTCCGAGTCTGTCTAGTGTACCGGGCTCTAATGATGAAGCCGATATGTAGGGACAAGAACTCCTTTTAAATGATTAAATCGTAATTGAAAATACTATGTCAAAAAGCTATAAGAGGAAATCAATGGGCATTATCTATACTAATATTATAAAGCGGAAGAGTTTGTTTGTTTGTTTAAACGCGCTAATCTCAGGAACTAATGGTTCGATTTGAAAAATTCTTTTTTTGTTGGGTAGTCCATTTATAGAGGAAGGCTTTAGGCTATATAACATTCCGACAACCACGCGAACGAAGTCGCGGGCACAGCTAGTTATCTATATACGAGTATATATAAAAGCGAAAATCACTCACTCATCACGAAATCTCGAAAACTACTTAGCCAATGAAGATTAAATTTGGCAGGAAGGTAGATTTCGACTAGGAGACGTCCGCTAAGAAAGGATTTTTTAAAAATTTCATCCCTAATGGGGTGAAATAGGGGTTGGCAGTTTGTATGAAATTTCGTAATTTTTTAAGTGACACACATAAAATGTTTAATGTATTTTAGTAGTTAGTAGAAAATAATAATGCGTTTATTAGATTTTGAAAATTACATCCCTATAGGGGTGAAATAGGGGTTGCAAGTTTGTATGAATTTTCGTCATTTTTGAAGCGAGACACAGACATTTTTAAATTAGTGGTTAGTAAAAACTAATAATACACTAATTGGATTTTAATAAAATGCAACCCCAGTTTAAAAAAAAACAATCTGATTTGTGTAGTCTACGCGGGTGAAGCCGCGGGCAAAAGCTATTGTATACAATATAATTAGGATAATTATATACAAACGTACTTCCCCTAATTGCTCGCCGGATAGTGCTGGTAGAGCATTGATTTTTTTTTAATAATCAATGGATATATTGGCATGTCCTTATCTTTTCTTTTTTTATTCATAATTTAATTATTAAAGGAGATGCGAACGCTCATAAACATGAAAAAAATTAAGATTTTCCACCCTGTCTAAACATTTAGCAAACAAATTTATTTATTTATTTAAACTTTATTGTACAAAATACAATTTGTATAGCACAATAGGCGGACTTAATGCTAAAAGCATTATCTGACAGCCAACCTTTGGGTTGTTAGAAAACTCAAAATGGGTACAAAAGATATTCATTTAATTTCAGAGCATTCAGATATATATTTAATTTCTACATAAACTACTTTATTAATACTTACTATACTTCAACAATATAAATATCTACATAAATATACATACATTGATACATACTATACACTTATATTCATCTATAAAATAATTTAATGAGATTATATTATAAAAATAAAACATAGAAACACAGCCATAGCTTTTTTTGAATTTTTAATGATAAATCAATGAAACCGTTTAAGTTTTGGAGGAGAAAATATCAGGAGACTACGAAACGTTAATATTGTGTACTTTTCATAAGTATTTTCGGTCCGAGCTGCAGTTGTCTCTATCGCACTTGCTCGATTGTTATTCGGGTACAACGCGACAGCAATAGATAATTATTACAAACTAGCTGACCCGGCGAACTTTGTTTCGCCCGTTCCCGTTCCTTTTCCCATATTTTCTCACCGTTTAAACCTTCCCTGGACTACGACAAACATTTCAAGACCAAAATTAGCCAAATCGGTTCAGTCGTTCTCGAGTTTTAAGCAGACTAACGAACAACAATTCATTTTTATTTATATAGAAGATACCTATTTTTCAATTCTGTTTCCTCTTAATTACTACCAATTGAAATACATTTTTTTTTTTTGGAAACAAATCATTACTCTGCTGGCATTATCTGACGAGGAATCAGGAGACTACGCTTGTTTGGAAATATGACCTATCGATTTCCAGTTTTTGTGTTCTCTAATGGTGATTTTGATACCAAGATTTTAATATAACTACAGCTTGGGGCTTCAAAATCAACCTGCAAAAATTTGTAGTTGCTATATTTTAACCGACTTCAAAAAAGGAGGAGGTTATCAATTCGACTGTATGTTATTTTTTAAATGTAGTTTGTTACGCGATATCTTCGCCAATTGTGAACCGATTTTGATAATTCTTTTTTTATTTGAAAGCCTTTACTACCAAATTGGTGCAATTTTAATTTGGTGAAGATATGATGAAGAACTTTGGAAATATGGAAGAAACTCCTAAAAAAAATTGAAGTCGGTTGTTTTTTTTGTTAAAAATTTAATTATTTGCTAACAATCCTATTTCTTTGTCTACAGAAAAATGACAACGAAAATCTGAAGATGACAGTGAATACGAGAAATTCAACGAGCATGGAGTCCACCATAATCTCCGACAGAAATTATGGGCGTGACTGTACCGATGTCGACGTCAACAGCAACGAGAAACGGTTGACGACTGTACAGCAGTTTTATAATGGGAAAAATGTGCTCATTACTGGCGCAACTGGTAAGAAAATTAAAATTTTTGTCACGAAAGGGTGTAGCCGTCCTTCTATAGGCAAACTGCTCCCGATAGGAACCTATATCATAACCTATGTTATATTGTAGAGGGTACTAATAGTAGTTCACCGAGTATATATTATCTTTATATTAAGGAGCTATTTAAAAAAAGTGTCCGGAGACGACTTTTTTTCAAAGTGATATATCTCTGTTGATTTCAAAGCTAGAGAAATAAAACAAATTCCAATGTTTATGGTACACTTTACAGTTTATTTGATATTAATTTCCATGAGATACAAAATAACAAGTGCGTGTGCAAGGTCCACGCTCAGAGTAGTTCTGAAGTTGCTTTACGTTACTTTTTAATAAGGAAGTTTTATCTCCGTAATGTAAAAAAGATGGCAGAGAAAAGGGATGAATAAAGGCATCACCACTTAAGGTGGAGGTATAGGCAAATGACCTTGAAGTGGCGCCCTCATTTGAAATAAATTATTAACTCGTAAATATGGAGATAATTTCCATATTGCTCTTCGTCATGCACTAGATAGCCCTTTAAATTATTTTATGAACCACCGTTGAAAGTATTTACATTAGTCCGGCTAGCTTTAAAACTTGCTTCCGCCAAAAGTGGCCACGGCAAGTTTTAAATCTAGACGGATCACCAATAATAGTTTCAACGGCAGTTCATAAAATAATTTAAAGGGCTATCTAGTGCATGACGAAGAGCAATATGGAAATTATTTCCATATTTACGAGTTAACAATTTATTTCACACTTCAAGGCCATTTGCCTATATCTTCGCCTTAATTCCACCGACAAGAGCAAGCTAATAAGTTAAAAGAAAAAAATAAATAAAACAAGTGACATCTTTGTTTGAGTAATAGGGAGTGGACTGAGTCCGTAAAATATTATTAGCCGGCCAGGCTATTTATCTATAACCTTCTTTCTTTCCAGGTTTCCTCGGCAAAGCCCTAGTGGAGAAGCTTCTTCGGAGTTGTCCAGGCGTGGAGAACTTATACCTTCTAGTACGACAAAAGCGGGGAAAGGATATCTACACGAGAATAGATGAAATCTTTGATGATCCTGTAAGTAATTTTCATCATTATCATCAGGTCTTTTTAGTCTCCACTGCAGGAGCACGACCCTCTCTGTACTGCCAGAGCCATATATTAGCCAGAGCAGGCAGAGGATTTGGCCTACACTCTCCACGCTGGCCAGACGTTTGGAGAGGTCTCACTGATGTTTATATGCTTTGTTCAGCTTGTGTTTCCTAAGTCGCCTTCTACGACATCCACGGGAAGACTTGGAGTGGTCCTATTCTACTCTGCCGGGAACCACACGGAAAGTTTGAGAGGCTGTTTCGCCGTGAATATAAACGCGATATTTAATAAATTTATAGTTTATAAAAAAGTACTTCCGCTTGTTCATAAAGTCACCATCATCAACCTACGAATCCGGTTGCTTCCTCAGCGGCAACGCTTTAGAGCCCGGGGTCCACTTAGTCCTTGGTTGTTGACGAGGTTACGTTTTACACAGAGAGATTTATTATAGAGTTATAATGTACAAGCAGAAGAAGAGAAGTTTGGCGCATACTCCACCGACAAGTGCCACTAAGCTCTGAAATAAGAAGAAGAAGAATGTACAAGCAGGCAGCTGGCTGTAAATCTACAGCTAAATCGTTTAAACTGTTCTGGCTACTATTTATTCACGATTGCATAAGTTCTTCGGCATCTTTGGATAACCATTGACATGCATATTATTGGAGATATTTGGAGAAGAAAAAGCGGCAAAGCGCACCCCGGGCTACGAAGGTGCACAGCTGAAGATGCAAGCGGAAATGCGCTAAGATAAAGAATAAGTGTTGACCTCATATTTGCACCCTGTAGGTAGAATTGTTACATTTTGCATTTGCCAAGTGCTAATACACTTATTGACTTACTGGTTAGTCTTAAACTCAAGTTTTCCTGTTAAATGTTTGATCAAGAGTCAAGACTATTGACATAACCTTTGAACTAAAGCGAAGTTTAAAGTAAACTTGTTGTATTTGGGACAATACAAATAAGTATGCATTTGCGAAAGTTGCACTCTTGTCTCTTGGTTTCTGCTCCTTACAAGAATGAATTGTCTTCACAAAATATAGGTTCATATTCACAGGTATGTACCTACGAGTACATATATCTTGATCCTTGCACTGAGTTCAAATTGGATATAATTATATCCTTGTGAAACGCGATACAGGATAAATCACGGTAGTTTGAGACCTCAAAAAAGCGTTTGATACTGTTTTTCTGTTTATTCTTATTTGAAAGTTGTAACAATTTGCATAAGACGACCTGATTTGTTATTATTATGTGAATATCTTAGAGAAAGATAATAAGGCTGTTAAAATAGGCAGTATTTTAGTAACGAAGTAGATGTTATGTATGGAGTCCCACAGGGAAGAGTTTTGGGACCAACTGATTTAAATTTATATAATTTATAAATAGCATTTGTGCTAAATCGTTTTGTTTTAAATAACTAACTAAGTTTAAGGAAAATATTTATACAGTACCTGTTTGAATGTCTAAATGGTTACCTAAACCACAGGGAATCCACTGCTGTACGTAGGCCTCCCCCAAGAAATGTCCAAAACAAGAGATTGGAAGTGGCCTGAAAAAATAATCCGCAGTTTCCTTTCAACTTAAGAGCCCCCAGGGTCAAATTTTGGTATTATTTTGTAATGTCAAAGAAATTGCTTACATCTAGGCATAAACCTAGTTTTAGACACATAAAATAAGAACTTAAAACGCAATACAAAGGGTGTAGAAGCTTTCCATACTGATAGTCAAATATTATATGTTTCACCATAGGTACTATTTGAAATTGCAAAATTTTGCTCAAATCTGACATGTCGTTTCAAAATAAAAGCTAGACTACGTTTGTATGGGAGAATCTGATTCTGTCAAGGATACAGCTGAGGATGCAACTGAGAATACGCTGAGATGAGAGAGAGAGGGAGTCTGATTGTATCTAGGGTAATTTGTACCAAAAAAAAAGTAAGTACTTACGCAAATCAACAGAATTATATATAACCTCAGTTACATTGGCAATAATATTGATGAACGATGATAATGACTCTTGAGTCTTGACCTCCCGAGGTATTATGGAATTACATACTTCCATTTCCGTTCAGCCATAAGTAAATTATTGCTTTCCAGTAATAACAGACGTGTAATCCTCGTAAGGTTGCGACCTTAAATTTAAAGGCGTTTTACCATTTTTCATAAATATTTTACCTCCTTCTTGTACCTACAGTTTATTTATTTATATATTTATTAGCATACTTAAGGCGCTGTCAGTTCACAGCTCACAATACTGTGAGTGTTTTTGTTAAATTACTGTAATTAAACAATTACAAGTTTATTTATCAAAAAAAATTCATAGGAATATTAAGGATTTTCAACAGACACACACAACATCCAAAACACGAATAAGCGTTTTTGGCTTGATAGAAAAAAATCACAAACATACCTCTAAACCTTTAAAAAATTTATAATTATTTTATACAATCACCTTTTTATATAAAAATTATACCAAAAAATGTAAAATCGTTAAGCTTTTACGCATTTTTGCCAATAGTGGCCGTTTTCTGCAAAAATGCATAGAAAAGCTTACAACTTAAAACTTTGTTACTTTAAACTGTAAACAGTAGTTCATAAAATAGTTTGAAGGGTTATCTAGGGTTTCACAAAGACAAAATTTTAAATGATATCTCCGCTTCCTTTGAATTGATTTATTTCTAATGGGGGCAACACTGGACCCCGGAAAATTCATGTATGGCCTTAACATGATTCACATTTTTTCTTTTACGATAGAAGAGAAGTAGCTGTACATTCTAAGTTTTTTCTTTTGTTTTCTCATAAGACAAAGCTTCGATCAGACCATCTTTTTAGGTGTAAAGTGTATTTAGGTATATTCAAATTTTATTTTTTCTGGTTTCCAGGTGTTCGACCGTTTAAAGGAGCTGCAACCAAAGTTCAGACACAAGGTGGTGGTGGTTCCAGCTGACTGCGACGTAGCTGGACTGGGACTGACACTGACAGACCGGCAGATGTTAACGGAGAAGGTGATTATTATTCTTCTTTGTCATCATCATCATCATCCGAGCGTACCTATTCCCGATTGCATCCTTAGCGGTAACGCTTCCGAGCCTGGGGTCCGCTACCTAACATAGGCGATTTGACGAGATTACTGGTTTTTACTCCGCAACCCAAAGGGTAGACCAGAACCAATCCTAGAATAGGTTTAAATAAACGCTAGATGGCGTTAGGGACCCACAGCTTTGCGTGCCTTTCGAAGCATGGAATCATCTTCCTTTTCGGATTCAAGCCTGCAATATGTTAACCAGGTTGGAAATAACTTTTCACTAAGTATGCTTCCCAGTGGAATTTGAACCCACGACCTCTGGATCACAAGGCAAACGCCTTGACCACTGGACCACGGAGGCAGTATTATTCTTCCTTATCTTTTCCAATAAACTGGACCTCTTTATGAAAATAAATTTTTAGAAAAAAAAACTTATCAAGACAAATGAAATAAGCCCAAACTCAATGGGGTGGGTTCCGGCTCCATCATCTGATCAGCTTCTTGTCATAAAAATATTGCATTGTCATCTGATTTACATTAGCATACACAATTTCATCTTAACTAGTAACCGGGAAGTAGGTCAAATTTAACTAGCAAGTTTTAACCCAAAAAACAACATCAGGCCAAGCTAAATTATCATCATCATCAGGTCTGTCTATCCACTGCAGGAGCACGAACTTCTCTCAGTACCAGAGCCAAATATTAGCCAGAGCAGTCAGAGCATTTGGCCTACATTTTCCACGCTGGCCAAACAGATTGGAGAGGTCTCATTGATGTCAAAATATATAAATATTAGGTACGTTGATATTAGATCGGCTTCAATATTTTTTCTCTGTTCCAGGTGAATATAATCTTCCACTCCGCAGCGACTGTCAAATTCGACGAGCACCTCCGAACAGCGCTCAACACAAATGTCAGGGCGCCAATGCATCTCCTAAGACTGGCCAGAGATATGAAGGACCTACACGTAAGTTAAATGTTCTATCTCTTTTTGTTCCTTTCTATATCTCCCTTCCACTCAGCAGCGACTGTCAAACTCGATAAGGCCCTCTGAGCAGCGCGCAACACGAATGTCACCTTGTATCTCCTAAGACTGGCCAGAGATTTGAAGAAAGGCCTTGATGTAAGTATATAATGTCTTTATTTTTGTCTGAGCTGCTTGTGGGACCTCCAGTTGCGCGTACCAACTTTTCTCTAGATCTAGCCTTCAGAAAAGGTTGTGGGCAACTCTTATTTCCGTTCCCGCTCCCCCTGCATCGCCCCCATCGACAGAAATCATGAAGATTTTGCTGCCTCTCTCCCTCTCCAATCTCATCGTATTCCCTGTTGCATCCTCAACTGTAATGCTGTGAAGCCTGGGTCCGCCCGGCTTTTCCTTCTCTTCGCACGGTCTTGAGCATTCTTGGTTGTAAGACCATTGGCACACATATCAGCCAGCATATCTTGGGTTTACCACGTCTGCCGGGTCCCGGCGGAGGCGGCATGGCTATACATTTTCTCCTACGTATCTAGCTGGTTTCTGTAATACATGACGGTATCAGCGTAGGTGACTCTTGCAGTTTATCTGCTATGTCACGGAGATAAAGTGGTAATTTAGTTGTGGTAGAGCCACGCTACCGGCAAAACTCAGTTTTACTAGTAGCATGAATGGGCCGGCTCTTCCGGGGAAGTACCACACTCTCACAGAAAATCGACGTCTGAGTAGTAGCTTCACCGCTACTATGCTTCTTTCGGTGAGTGAGAGAGCCGGAGCTCCATCTACCCCCTCCCCCTCTGGGAAGGGCCCTGAAAGGCCGGCAACGCTCTTGTTATACCCCTGGTGTTGCATTGTCCATGGGCAGCGGTGATCACTTACCATCAGGTGACCCGCTTGCTCGTTTGCCGTCCTGTAACATAAAAAAATGAAGGTTGCCGTGAATGCGGATGTTTCTCACACGGTCTTCCCGTGATTCTCCGCATATCCAACGCAACATTTTCATCTCCGTGCGTGACACATAGTTTCTGCTTGTGACAATCAAGCAAAAGCCACCCTTCACTACCATATAAAAACAAACATAAAAGCCATTATAGGCGTCTTTATTTTTCTCTTTTCAGGTACTAATGCACATATCTACAGCATACTCCAACTCCCACCTCAGTAACATAGAGGAGCGGTTTTACCCATGCTTGGCTGACTGCGAACAGCTGCACCAGATGGTCGACAAGCTAACTGACAAAGAAATTGACAATGTATTGCCCACGTGAGTATATCTTGCATCTAATTTGAAATTTTCTGTATTGAGACATAAGTTTATTTGGGCAAGTTATTCAGGATCATTGACTGAACTTGCCCTTAATACCTATTCGCGCAAAATGTATTTTGTTGCGCCAATACAAATTTGTAAAACACCAATAACCTTCTTGGTGCAAGTTTAGTCCATGGTACTGAACTACTTTCCATAAAAACCATTATCGAAAAACGAAATAAAGATTTCGTCTTCTCATACAAAATCCATTTGGCTGACTGCTGATATGTATGGGAAGCCGAATTTCTTTTTCGTTTTTTGATTATTAATAAATTATTAAAATAAAATAAATAAAAAATTACATCGATATTCCACAGGGTTCTATTTTTGATTCTTCACTTTTTTGGTATTGAATACCCATAAGGAAAACCAATCGTTATCGGAATAAAAATTTTACTATTTCTTCTAGAATTTTAGGAAAATGGCCAAACACCTACACATTTACAAAAGCTTTAGCGGAAAAGGAATTAAGGGCAAATGCTTCTGGCATGCCCGTTGGGATCTTCAGGCCCGCTATAGGTGAGTAAAATTAACTACTTAAGGATATAGGCAAATGGCCTTGAAGTGTGAAATAAATTGTTAACTCGTAAATATGGTGATAATTTCCATATTGCACTTCGTCATGCACTAGATAGCCCTTTAATTATTTTATGAACTGCCGTTGATACTATTATTGGTGATCCGTATAGCTTTAAAACTTGCCGTGGCCACTTTGGCGGAGGCAAGTTTTAAAGCTAGACGGACTAATGTAAATACTTTGGAAATTATCTCTATATTTACGAGTTAACAATTTATTACAAATGAGGGCGCCACTTCAAGGTCATTTGCTTATACCTTCACCTTAACTATCTTACTATACAACGTGGAAGGGACATACCCGTAATAAATCGAGCCACGGTCTATACTAGACCATTATAGTACTTATAATGAAATTAAAATAAAAGCCAAAAAACAAAAATAAGTTTCAACGTTTCCATACAAAAGTGAGCGGCTGCTCGGGCGATTTGTATGGGGATGTCAATTTTTTTTTGGTTTTTTGACTGTTACGAGTATTTTAATTTCATTATACTTTAGTGATCTAGTGACCGTAGTTTGATTTATTACGGGTATGTCCCTTCCACTTTGTATAACGCGACTAACGTTGATATTTTATTTAAACCAAACACCATACGTGGCGGTTTTACAGTCCTAACCGCTCTAGGCCCCAGGTCATGTACCGCCCCTTTCTTAGCACCCATCATATACTTATAGATTAGTTACATAATAAATGAATTTACTTTATGGCCCGTTTAAGGTGGCCACAAACGTGGGCCACTAATTGATTCAGAAAATTGGTAAACGTTAACTAAAAGCTGCTAGTTTACGAGTATTATATTTTCCTGGTGTGAGGGATGATTGGACAGTTAAATAAAACATTTACTTAGAACGGTTTTAGGTTTTGTTTATTAATAAATGTTTTACAATGTGATACAAAACTCGTCTGCACTTAAGCGCAGCAAAATCATTTATTAAATCTTCGTGCCAATGCAAATCGTGCCAAAAAAAAGTTGTTTTTTTTTTGGCACGATTTGCGGCTCTACATATCTGGCCGCCCTAGGACCGCCTACTGGGCCTTAGGGCAAATCCGTCACTGAACCACACAGAACAAATTGTTATCCACCAATGTTACCCTTCCATCAATATAATTTTATGGGCGGATTTAATAGTTTGAACCTAATGCTCTCCGCATTTTTTAGGGTTCCGTACAAAAAATGAAAAAACGGAACCCTTATATAGGATCACTCGTGCGTCTGTCTGTCCGTCCGTCTGTCACAGCCAATTTTCTCCGAATCTAATGAACCGAATCAGGTGAAATTTGGTAGGATGGTGTAATCCTATGACCCAAATACATGTGTAAAGTAAATAAATATTACTTTAGAATAAGGGTCATTTTCGGGAGGAAAATTAGGAAATTAAAAAAAAAAGTTTTGCAAAACTTAAGTACTTTGTTATATATCAAATGAAAGGGCTTGTTATAAGGACCTCAAATATATTTTTGTTGTTATTGTAAAATAAATAGTTTTGATTTTATTCAAGAAAGAAGACGAAAATTTACCATTCCCCCCCCCTGATCTCCGAAAGTACTGAGCCTAAAATTTTGAAAAAAATACAAATTATATTTAATTACTTGTAGATTACAGGAAAAGCTATAAGAATTCAATTAATTGTACGATTTGTACGGAACCCTCTCCACGCGAGTTTAACTCGCACTTGGCCGGTTTATTTAATTCTAGCCAGGCTCTTGTCGGTGTGATTGTAAGGAAAGACACGCACACAATGACGGTTTTGGCAGCGATAATGGAGTGGTTTTCATTGTCTTCTCCAATTCACACATTAGTAAACTAGTAGCCACTAGTGTGCAGGTTTCTTCACGATGTACTCCTTCACCGGAAGCTAGTGGTGGTAGTTGACAATGACCATACATGAGTACATACTCAGAGGTACAACTAGCCGCGAGTTGTAGTTGTTGTAAGGATCGAACTCGTGCCTCACAGACGCAAAGCCAGTGACCACAGAAGACAGTAAGAGTATGCAGAACGAAATCTCCAATATACGTCTCCGTTCCCCGTCCCCGCACCTCTCTTCCGTTCTCGCCTTGTCGAGGGGCAATAGCAGGCTAACACACACTGCACGGCGCACGCGGCCGCACAACAACGGGGAGAGGTGCGGGAACGGGGAACGGGGATGCATATTGCGCGTACCTTATAAGATTCTGTCCTTTATACTCTTACTGTCTTCTGTGCCAGTGCCGAAACGAATTCTAGTAATTGACAAATTTGGCTTTTGGTTTGTCTGTAACTTTGCAGCCGGGAATTCGCTTCCGGCTTTTGCTTCTCCAAAGATGATATTGTTTATAAAATTCTTTTTTTGTTAGCCATGCATGTCCCATTGCTGAGCAAAGAGGACGACCTCCGTGGCGTAATGGTTAACACGCCAGACCGCCAATCCGGAGGTTCTGGGTTCGATTCCCAGCCAGGGCACGTTGGAAAATGGCCTTTTTCAAATTGTCCTAGGTCTTGGGTGTTTATCTATATGTATTTATCATAAAATATAGTATCGTTGAGTTAGTATCCCATAACACAAGTTTAAAACTTACTTTGGGGCTAGCTTAATCAGTGTGATTTGTCCTTATATATTTATTTATTTATTTATTTATTTATTAAAGGCCTCCCTTCTTTCTTTCTAGTACTCTTTTTTTGGTCTTTTACCCCTACTTTACTTGAAATAAGTTTTAATGTTTCAGTAATATCAACATATAAGGAGCCTATCAGTAGTTGGCTAGACAACATGTATGGGCCCACAGGAGTAGCTGTAGGCACAGGTATGTAATTAACTCTTGCAATCGTCTTTACTTTTCTGTCTTCTTACTCTTGAAGACTGTACTAGACTACTTGAACTAATTCTCTATCGCCTCTTCTTCTTCTTACTAACGCTGAAAATATAATAAATTTGTCAATGGTTATCTTAACATGAAATGTTAAGATAAACATAATAATATAACAACATAAATAAATAAGGCAACGTGAAACGTTACGGATTCTCCATAAAAGGTTTCTTTGACATTTGTACGCTACAAATGCCAAAATTACGAGTGCAAGACGATCAATTCAAGAATGCGCCCGTTTGGAAACACTCGCGTGAATTGTGTGACTCCTACAAATAAGTTTTAAAAATAACATTCCTGTTACCGTAAAGCTTTTGGAGTTTAGCCTCAGAAGACAGTAACAGTATTACATACAGAACGGAATCTCCTGCGGTCCCTTGCAATATGCGTCCCCGTTCCCCGTCCACGCACCTCTCCCCACACACTGCACGCGCACACACACTGCACGGCGCACGCGGCCGCACAAGAACGGGGGAGAGGTGCGGGGACGGGGAACGGAGACGCATATTGCGCGTACCTTAAGAGATTCCCTTCTGTATCTAATACTCTTTCTGTCTTCTGTGGTATAGCCTAAGAGCCGTAAAATAACTCAAGAAAAATATATTTCCAGCAACGGGCATACTAAGGACAATACAGTTGGATGAGAGCGTCACAGCGGACTTGGTGCCAGTAGACTACGTGGTCAACTGCCTCTTGGTAGCCGCTGCTAAAGTCAACGCCGTCTATAAAAAAAGGTAAGATAGACCACCCATTTACATATACTATATTATACACGGTGAATCTTCATTGGCTTTGGAGCCGAAGGAAACTTCATAAAGATCGTTAGTTAGCAAGGCAAAATAAAAATTCAGAAACAAAAAATGTTGACTAAAATTCAAAAGTAATAATAATAATAATCTTTTATTTAGCCAAAAAGACATAGACATATTTACAAAAAAAAAAAAAACTCGTACATTTATAGATACATAGAGTAGTTATATTTTATTCCATCCAACCAGCTACAGGCCATCTCCGAACTAGACAGGGGTCTGTATCTCGGAGACAACCTTTCTCCGGAATGGATTTCATAATTTTATTGTTGGCCCAACATTATTGGCAAATGCGTTCACAGGTTGTGCGCAAATTTCCCAAAACTAGCATAACTGTGATTTTGGGAAATTAAATATGTACTTATATCTAACTTATATCTAATCTAATTATAAATTATATTTCAATAATTAATGAGCTTGACAAAATAAATAATGAAACAAATAAATAGATAAAAATAAAAAGAAAAAGAAAAAAATAAAAAGAAACTACCAATGAGTATTTGTGAGTGTGTACGGAGATCATTAAGTAAAAACGTGAGATCAATTAGTAGCGCAGCGTAACAGTGTATCGTTTGCCGCGTGAGTAGCTACGTATTCGTATTGAAGTTGTATTCAAGTTCATCGGGGTCACGCGGCAGTTTTGATAAGACGGGTGTAACTACGCGGTCTCGATCGAAAATCATTTTCGCAACTTTTTTATCTTAAGTCGTACACTTTGGGTTACGTATATGGATAGAGGAATTTATTTACTATACGAAATATTTTATCACAAACCAATGAAAATTCAACTTGTATACAACGTGTTAATGAACTAACGCAAAACCTCTCAGATGGTACCTCAGCCCATGAAACTGAACAACTTTTATTCAACAACTTTCACAAAACGAAAAAAAAATGAATTGTCATACAAACTGATCAGCTGATAGAGTCAATTTGTATACAAATCCGAATTTTATTTTTAGCATTTTGCGAATGTTGTAGAACAAAAGTTGTTCAGTTTCATGGGCTGAGGTACCACTGGGTTCTTTATTTAAGGGCCCGGTCCTTAATTTTAGTGATTTTGACTTTTTTTTCGGAGCTGATTGGAGCCAAACTAACTTGGTAAAAATATGTTAAGATATGTTAAATTGAAATTTATTTAAGTAATAAAAAATTGAATGAGACAATTTATTGTTTTCTTTGTAATTATTAAAAACATATTAAAATAGTGACAAACTAAAAATACAACGTAAAACTTACAAGTAACTAAATTAAAACTAAACAAACTAAAATATAACCCAAATTAAAACTAATAATACTTCTTTGTAATAGTTTGTTTAATTTCAAATAACCTGAGACGTGTTTCAATTTTACATTTCTTTGTTTACACTGAATTTAAAACATACTTGGTTTACTTGGTTTTATTATTAAACAAGGTAATTGTAAAAGAACATTTTAAATATATACGGACAAATCACACTGATTAAGCTAGTCCCAAAGTAAGTTTTAAACATGACGTTGTGTATAAATTACAGAGAAAGAAAGGCAAATGAAAATCCTAAAAAGTAAATGAGAAAATTTTAGTACTTTTTTTTAATTTATAGAAAAACTTAAGTAGTTAAAAAGGTTAAACTTTGAAAAAATATAAGCGAATACGTCGTCGGATTTCTTGCGCATACGATTAAGTGAAAAAATAAAAAATACACATATATGAAGATGGATTAATGCTTAAACAGGTATAATAAATAAATAAAAAGAATTTGTCTTTTGTAAAAAGATAGAATTTGTTCTCCGAAATTCTCAAATAAATATGGGGACGAAAACGCTGATAAGGAAGACCGCTCGTTGCGCTTTATTCGTCTCCAGGGTGCATGTACGTACAATACAGCGCAATGCGTATGTGTAGATAGAAAATATAGATTCGGGTGTTCAATCAAAAATTACCACGTTCGAAGACCGCAGTCTTAACACGATGTATATGATACAATAATAAAATAAATAAAAAAATAAAAATAAAGCCTTTTTATTTTCGAGTTATTATGACTATTTACAATTTTAAGTTTAAGGCGAAGATATAGGCAAATGGCCTTGAAGTGTGAAATAAATTGTTAACTCGTAAATATGGTGATAATTTCCATATTGCTCTACGTCATGCACTAGATAGCCCTTTAAATTATTTTATGAACTGCCGTTAAAACTATTATTGGTGATCCGTCTAGCTTTAAAACTTGCCGTGGTCACTTTTGGCGAAGGCAAGTTTTAAAGCTAGACGGACTAATGTAAATACTTTCAACGGTGGTTTATAAAATAATTTAAAGGGCTATCTAGTGCACGACGAAGAGTAATATGGAAATTATCTCCATATTTACGAGTTAACAATTTATTTCAAATGAGGGCGCCACTTCAAGGTCATTTGCCTATATTGATAAATTTTAAGAGAAATTTAATTTACAAAAAAGAAAAATTAAAATGTATAAAAATAAAACTAATAAAATATTTTTTATTTTTTTCATTAACTCAGAACCCCTCTTTGGGTATAGGCCTCCTCCAAAGAGTGCCATATCTCCCTATCTTGAGCTATTTCCATCCAGTTCTTCCCTGCTGCTTGAACAATGTCGTCTTCCCACCTTTGCCTTCATTGCGTATTCAACGGCATCTATATTTTTCGTTCTTTGTCTTATCACAAAATTGAAAAAAAAAAAAAAAAGTTATACAATATCACGTCTTTATCCCTAATGGGGCAGACAGAACATTTTGGGTCTAGCAGCTCTAAGCAGAGCCCACAAGACCCGAAAGCCACTTTCAACGTGATGGTGGACGAGAAGGTGGAAAAAGGAATCATAACAGTGATGAGTAGCCGCATCGCCATTAACATGATTCGCATTCGCTGGATTCCCTCTAATATGGTTGAGTTCAGCGATGGCTGATCCACGCGTCAACTCGTGAACGGGTGCCGCCAGTAGGGACTGGTCAGCTCGGCTCCGTTTTTTAAGACTACTCAGTGTAACTTATTTCTGTAAATTGGATTTGGCACTCTTCTTCGCAAGCTTTAGGTACATATTATGTTGTGATAACATTGTATTAGGCATAATATCTTTGTTAACTGACAAAGCCCTTCTGGCGCGTAGGCGACCAATGTGAGTTTCTTTCGGCGTTTCTTCTTAGCTTATAAATAAACATTACACGAAATGTACACTATAATTATTGATGTGTAAAAGTGCCTGCAAAGGCCTAATTACTGAATAAATATTTGATTTTGATTCATTTGCGCCCATTCGTATTTTTCGGGATTGAACTCGTGACTCACAGACACCTACCTAAACGCTTGTACTCTTCATTTTCAGTACCCCTCCAGAACCACCGATCTTCAACTACGTGAGCTCCCCAGAAAATCCCATTACCTGGGGCGACTTCATAACCACCAACAGCGCTGGGGTCCACCATAATCCTTTCTCCAATGCAATATGGTGAGTTTACTTTCCCTTTATTTAGAATAACCACCACATTAGGATAGGAAAGTAACTAAAACGCCACATCGACACAACTTGCTCAAAATGCTGGCAGCATTCCCCCTGGATAGGTAAGCTAAATCTGCTGGGTAAAATAAACAGCTCTTGGGATTCTAATTTTACAGAGGCGTTAAAATTTGTTTTACAAATCTTTTGGCTTCAGCGGCTTTTTTTACTTAATTTCATTCAGCACTTTTACGACCTCCATGGCATAATGGTTAACACGCTAGTCCGCCAGTCTGGAGGTTCTGGGTTCATTCCCCAACCAGGTATCAGGTACCAATCTAAGTATTTATTTCTTCTTTTTTAATCCTTAGTGTGGGCCGTTGATATATTTATTTATTTATATATTCCAGGTACTTTTCACTTACACCGACGAAGTCTGCAGTCACGTACAACATCTACGCGTTTCTTTTACATTTAGTACCTGGTGCACTCATGGATGGGTTAGCGGTGTGCCTGGGAAGAAAACCAAAGTTAGTAGCCAGTTCGTTTGATTATTTTTATCTTCACTATAACGAAAATAAATATTTCTTCAACCATAGAAAACAGGCTGAATTGGCGGCGTGTCGCTGTGATGATTGGATAATGATTAATAAAATAAAATACTAACAAGTTTATTTTTTTTAGAATGCTGAAGGTATACAAGAAAGTGCACAAACTGCTGTCGGTAGTAGCGTATTTCTGCACGCACGAGATTACATTCTGTAATAAGAATACGCAGCAACTGTGGAACGTCACGTCTGATGAAGACAGGAAGGTAATTCAGAAGTTTACTTTAGCTAATCATTTATTAATTTCAAAATCAATACAAAATTCACAACAGTTTCGTCAATAAGAAAGAAATTAGTCAAAAATATCACCCCGAATTGTACCCGGCCCAAAGGTACCCATTATGCTTGCCGCATTTCATCCGGAGCGGTGGTCATATTCACGCGACTTTAATCGCCGTCCTATCTCACTAACAAAGTGCTTCGCCTCGGAACACAATGGTCCAGCTGTCTTTGCGGCAACCGGAACGAATTCATACTGGTTAGACAAAACCGTATATTTTAAATTTTTATGTTCGGCTGCCACCTTTGCAGCCGCACCGGGCGATCGCATAGTATAGTGTTAGTGATGTAGGACGCATACGTGCTGACACAAGTTGCGTCCCATAATAAACAACGTCCCCTCTGCCACGGTATCAACGTGATTCCGTCAGGTCTTTTTCCGTCTGTGCGCAAGAGGCCAGGAGGTTACAGCTGACAGAGTATGTTTGCCCTTCGTATGATATCATTCAAAGAATGATGACGAGACAAACGACCCGAACATCTAGCACACCCCAGAGCATGGTGTCCATTGGCCTCTACCATCCTCCCACAAATACAGCGGTGAGGTTCACATACGTCGCAGCCCAGCCTCAAAGCCACGGCCACTCTTAGTTTTACTTATATGTGGTTCACAGACTAGATAATAGGTCTAAAAGACGATCTACGCCAAAAGTTAAGATTTTTCAAGGAACTGCTATAATTAAAATTAAAAATTTGAAAAGAAAATAGAATTATTTGGCTGTCGACTGATGAGAGTTATGCTCGATGTTTCTCTATGTGATCGAATCAGAAATGAGTAAATTCGTAGGAGAACAAAAGTCACTGACATAGCCCAGCGGATTATCAACAAGGTTCTTGAATGGCCACCACGTACTGGTGAGCGAAAAGTAGGACACCCACTCACTAGGTGGTTAGACGACCTGACCAAGGTCGCTGGAAAGCGCTTGATGCAGGCCACTCTAGATCAGTCATTTTGGAAATCCTTGAGAGAGTCCCATGATGTAGTCTTATTTCAGACAAGAAATCTACTACTCTGTAAATTTTTGATGATAAGTAGTCATATTTTCTACCTTATTCCAGATATTTCCCTTCAGCATGAGAGACGTGGACTGGGTGGAGTACTTCGAAGGCTACATGACCGGCATCAGGCGGTTCATGTTCAAGGAAAGCGACGACACATTACCGCAAGCAAGGATCAAGTGGCAAAGGTGACTTATCATCATCAGGTCTTGTTTAGTCTCCACTGCAGGAGCACGACCCTCTCTGTGTTACCAGAGCCATATATTAGCCAAAGTAGTCAGAGGATTTGGCCTTCACTCTCCACGCTGGCCAGACGGTTGGAGTGGTCTCACTGATGTTTATAAGCTTTGTTCAGCTTGTGTTTCCGAAGTCGCCTTCTACGACATCCACGGGAAGACTTGGAGTGGTCCTATTCTATTCTGCTGGGAACCACACGGCTTACAGACAGATATACTATTACTATCACGTCTTTATCCGTAATGGGGCAGACAGAGCAATTTAGGCCTTGCGACTCTACTCTCAGACCGAGCCCACTTTAAGCGTGATAGTGGGTAAGAAGGTGGAAAAAGTAATCAAAGTAGTGATATTAGTACAATACAATACAATACAATACCCTTTATTGCACAAAAGTAAAAAACAGAACATAATTATCTTAAAAAATAGGAAATGCGCAAAAGGCCTAAAGGCAAAAGGCTTAGTAGCCGAATTGCCTATTTTTTCTTCTTATTTAAGAGCTTAGTGGCTCTTGTCGGTGGAGTATGCGCCAAACTTCTCGGTTCTCTGCCTTACTTTTTAGTGCTTGATACGACATGACCCCTGCTTTTTCTTTCAGTTGGTCTACATAGCTCTTTCTTGGTCGTCCTGGACCTCTTCTACCTTTTATCTTTCCTTCTAGTATGTTTTTAAATAAGGAGTCATGTCGTATTATGTGACCAAGCATTTTCCCTCTCCTATTTTCTATTTCGCCCAGCAGTCTTCTTAAGGCCGTACCTGAATTTTCCGGGGTCCAGTGCTTTTAAATAAATCATTTCAAAGAAAACGAAGACATTATTTAAAATTTTGCTACTACCAAGTTCTAGATAACCCTTCAAAGTATTTTATGAACTACTGTTTACAGTTTATAATAAGAACTTTACTACGCACATTAGCCAAAAGTGGCCGTTTTTCGCAAATGTGCGTAGTAAAGCTTAACGTTCTCACTTTTTATGGATTTTTAATAACCTTTTTTAACTTAATACGACATGACTCCTTATTTAAAAACTTACTAGAAGGAAAGATGGAAGGTAGAAGAGGTCCAGGACGACCAAGAAAAAGCTATGTAGACCAACTGAAAGAAAAAGCAGGGGTTATGTCGTATCAAGCACTAAAAAGTAAGGCAGAGAACCGAGAAGTTTGGCGCATACTCCACCGACAAGAGCCACTAAGCTCTTAAATAAAAAGAAAAAATAGGCAATTCGGCTACTAATATCATATTCAGTATCATGGACTAAACTTGCACCAAAAATTTTGCCACTGGATAAAAGATCAGCCTGTATTTGTCTTGATAAGTTCTTAACCCTACTAAGTTCTTAACACTACTAATACGTCTTCGCCGGGATACTCATATCCTTTTTATACTATATAAAGTGGAAGGGACATACCCGTAATAAATCGAACCACGGGCTATACTAGAGCACTAAAGTACCTAGTTATAATGAAATTAAGATAAAAGTCAAAAAACCAAAAAAATGTCGACGTTCCCATACAAATAGCCCGGGCGACCGCACACTTTTGTATGGAAATGCCGAAATTTATTTTTGTTTTTTTGGCTGTTATTTTAATTTTATTATACTAGTTATAATAATCTAGTATAGACCGTGGTTTGATTTATTACGGGTATATCCCTTCCACGTTGTATAATGTATTATTCATTCCCACATCATCCCCACGCTATCTTCAAGAACGTTTCGTGATCCTTCGCTGTAACCATCCTACACGTAACTTGAGGTCATCAGATACTCTCAAGCTGAGTATGCCGATGCATCGGTCATCCTTCTACGAGCACTCGTTTGTAGACGAACTGCTTGAGTATCAGACGCGCACAATCTGTCTCTGTCTTCAAAAACAGACTAATCGTACATTATTAAGGTGAAGTGGTAGCATAAGTGGCGCCCTCATTTGAAATAAATTGTTTAAAACTAAATATGGTGATATTTAAAAATTTGATTTGAATCAATGTCTAAAAAGACCTTCAAACTATTTTATGAATAACCTTTGAAAGTAATATTGGTAGTCAGTCTAGTTTTAAAACCCGTTTAAAAACTAGAAGGACTATTAGTCCTTAAAGCAATTGTAGTATATGTATTTATATGTAGGTATACTATTTTTATTATACCTATATAAGTACAGTGCCGGTTTTAGCTCTAACAGCGCCCCGGGCGAGATTTTCCCGCCCCCCCTCCCCTAAACTGCAATTCAGACTCTGACTTAGGCTTCAATCTTATAGGATTTATTTCTGCCCCATTGTAAACGAAGGGAGGGAGGGAGGAGGAACGGGGGTGCATACAAATAAGAGTCTAGGAGTTGCCGCCATTAACCAGCCGCTGTTTATATATTTATTATTACCTGTGACCCCCCCTTGCCCAAAAACGCCCCCTGTATTGTATCTGGCGCCCTGGGCGGTTGCCCAACCGCGCCCTACTCTAACGCCGCTACTGTATAAGTAGATATATTGTATTATAAATATGTAGTTTTTATGTGTAAGTATATTTATAGAATACCTATACGTGTAGTGTATTGATATATGCTAATTTAAAAGTAGCCTTATTTATGTAACTATTTATCTTATTGTATTGTTTTCTTTGCGCCACCGTTTCTTTTTCACGTGCCTACATTTTTCTTCATCCACTGGTTGTCTGGAAGAGATCGCTGTCAGCGATAAGACCGCCCATTGTACCTATGTATATGTCGGCAAGAGGGTATATTAACAATAGGAAGGCTAAGGATAAGGCTAAGGATAGAGAAGGCTTATTATAGGACCGATGACTATCTTAAAGACGAAAAGGTCTGGCTTGAGCTTGGCGCGGGTCCCTCTTAAAGGTTTGTATACTTAGACATGTCATAATTTAAGTACATTGGTACATACTAAATTTACAAATTGACATTATTTTAAATTTCGTAATTCTTATAATTCAATTTAATTATGACATAATAAACAATGTAATCTCTGTCCATCTATATAACTAATTTTAAGTTTTTAGTTTGTTAGTTGACGTCTTTGGAGAAAACGTGCAGTGCAGTTTGTTGCCGCTTCTTCTGCACTTGCGCCTAGGAAGCGGCGTAAACTTAGCTTTAAGTAACGATTTGACGTTAACATTTGTGCAAAACAAAACAAAGTGACTATTATTAAGAGATATTATAAATATCCTATGATAATAAAGATATTTTGAATTGAATTGAAAAAAATAATTAAAATACCAACTCTTATGTCGCAAAGGGATATGAAACGCGCCGGCAAGGCTGAGCGGGATATGGCCTTTGACTAACGGATGACATGAGTAACACTTAGCTACCTACTTACAGTACGAAAACCGGCTGATGTCAGGATGCAAACTTAATTACTCTCACGTTACTTTATCGATGTCGCCGCAAGAGAGACTTTACATTAACCTTATTAAAAAATGACGGTAAGGCAGTGCCCCTCCTCGCACTAATCCTATGGATTACTTCCTTGGGTAACCACATCCCAGCAATTAATCCTCTAGCCCACACAGGCATTCTGTGTCCAACAGGGCTTACCGTACAGCTGAAATAGAATGTCATTGCAATAAATCGGTATACCAGTCCAATTCATTACAATAACTACAATCAAACCAGTAATGTCCTGGGTCCTGGACACAATAAGCAGTTTGCACGACGGCGCTCCAACAATCCCATTTTCACTGTTGCTAAGTTGACGTTTTCAACGCCCCGTTCACGCAGATTGCTACTCCAAAACAGCTACTGCGTATCGCAGCAAACATTTTTCTTCTTGCACGTTGCTAATGAAATTCTATTTTTTACAATTCAAACGCAAAGGCAACGCTTTATGAAAATTATGTGATCTGTCCGATTTGGCCCGAGCAGTGTTGCCAACAGGTGAACGAGCTGTCCACCAGATTCGACTTCTAAAACCACCAGAAAACCACTAACCAAAAACAACCAAAGTTAAAAAGCCACTAAATTTGTCACTACATCTTTTTTATTGTTAATATGAAAGAAAATAAGCAGGGATATATGGAAAACGTTTATTAATAAATAACGTTTGTTATAACTTTAATATTTTCTATTTTAGTACTAAAATAGAACATATTAAAATTATAACAAATCGTCATCAGATGTGTCTATTTCACCGCCACCATCATTACTTATCAATTTCCAAGGAACGATATGACTCATTGGTGCCATTTTTTATTCATCTGAAGCCAATCTTTTAAAGCAGGGTCTTGCAGCCAAGAATCCCGAAACTTTTGAGAATACTGAGGTTTCGGCATATTTTTCATTAAGTGACCTATCCGTCGCGAACAAATTTCAGACAGTGAATAAGACCAATTTGAGTAAGGAGTAAGTTTAGAATATAAAAAATATTTTGCTGGAAATCCCCGCTTCACCTGACAGAAAACTGCTATAAACATAAACATATTTTACGGGAAATCCCCGTGTTACTTGACAACAGAGATTAAGTGTTGCTCACATAGTAAAGTAAATATCCCTAAAATAAATTATAAATATTATGAACCGCAACGTCCAAACTTTATACTGGCGTGATTAGGTATTTAATAAAAAAAGGAAAAATTCTATTTCACTAAACCACCAGAAAAACCACCAGCCACTAAACGCAATATTTTCCCCACTAAAAGGGGGTCCAAACCACCAGTTTTATGGAAAATCCACTAAGTCGGCAACACTGGGCCCGAGTAATGAACTGTCAAGATTGCTACCTCCTGTCATTAGGCTGCGCTCCCATTGGTCGACGCGCATCGTGTGATGCAATGCATGCGTTCAGGTTTAGATAATTTTATTTCGCTTGGATTGATGCGTTCGCTCACGACAAAAAAAGGAATTTATTTTGAACTCGCCTACTATTTACAATTTGTATTTTGTTATTTTTTTTCTTTTAGGTGCACTAAAGAGTTTTTTTTCATTCAACCCTATTTCTTATCTTTGTTTCAGGTTATATTATCTACACCAGATAGTGAAAATCATTTTCTGCGTCCTCGCACTTTACACACTATGGTCAGTGCTTTTGCGTCTATGGTAAAGTGTACACCAGTACGCAGTCTAATAATATGCTGAAATTACTTTAAGGGCAGAATTGGGTTTGATTTGTTTGGCTTTCAACGGTGGTTAATAAAATAATTTAAAGGGCTATCTAGTGCCTGACGATTAGCAATATGGAAATTATCACCATATTTACCATAGAGTTAACAATTTATTTCACACTTCAAGCCCATTAGCTTCTATATTCACCTTAAAATAGTTTCAGAATATTTTGTTACAAATTATATTATATATTGTAAATAAGTAGTTAACGAGTCAATATAGTTAGTGTGGTCAGCAAATAAGTATAAATAAAGTAAATGCAATAGGTCATACATACCTACACCGAAAATATTAGGGCCTAGCCAAACGAGCGGAATTTTTTTGAATTGCGAGTAGCAGAAAATGTGTTGCGTAATTTTTGCTACTATACGATAATGTCGTCCTATTTAAATGTCAAATCAAATAAGACTTTATTTTTAACGGATTTTTTATTTTTAAGGATTCTTTATTGTTAAGAATTCTTTATTTTAAAGGATTCTAGGGTATACAAGATGCAGTACTAATTTAGGTACCTACCCAAACTAAATCATAATTTTGTAGCGCTAAATGTTTTTCGAGACTGCATGGCGGGCACGTAGCTACGTACGTATGTCGTGTCGCTTTTAGAGTAAAGATCATGGGCCCTAAATGTTATAACATGTATTATTTTCAATGAAATGTAAATAAAATAAAAAATCGAACAAATCATAGAAATATCTTAGTATTTAAAAACCAAAATTAGTTTTAATTAAAGAATGGCAAGAATTGTTTCTTGATCAAGCTTTAATGTTCAAATTAAGCCCTAACCACTAAGTTTATAGCCCCCAAATGTTGTGTTGTAAATACTACTTGGCACGACCATTGGTTTTTATTACTATTTTCGGTAAATTTTATTGAAAATAAATACTTACTTCTTTCATGTAACTACTTAAATATTTTAAAAATTGGATATTCCAGTGGTAGTGCCTGGCAGAAGCTTTATAGCACGACTACATCATTTTTAGGGTATCGAGATCAATATATTTTTTTTTTACTGTGTACGACACGTTACATTAACACGCCGACCGGACAATTTCTGGACGCGGGCGCGGGGTGAATATGAATATACCTAGGTATGCGACCATTTGATAGTCATATAATCAACCAGCAGCGGCGTTAGGGTAGGGTACGGTTGGGCGACCGCCCAGGGCGCCAGATACAAAGGGGCGTCAGGGGGCGTTTTTGGGCAAGGGGGGCACAGGTAATAATAAATATATAGGCTGGTTAATGGCGGCACCTCCTAGACTCTTATTTGCACCTAAAAGATTGCTCAATGAATTCCCTCCTACACACCAAAATATGTAAATTAGATATGTGTAATTATAATTATTTGACATTTGGGATGTTAAGAGCGCCGTTACCTAGACTTTTCTATATGCACGTACTCTTAAGTTTTTACTTTGAAATGACATTTCAAAAATGTGCATTTTTCGGGTTTTATTTTGATAACTTTGTAGATGTAACAAGTGTGGTGTGGTACTACCTTTATTCAAAATCAAACCAAATTTATATTTAAGTATCGGTTATTGTATAAATATGACAAGTTATTGTATTAAATACCTAAGTATTTACATTGTATAAATATGTTATAATAAATGAGATTTGACACAACATATTTAGTGTTTTTTTGTAGTAAAAAAAATTGGCTGGCGATTTCTTGCAAAGGTACCTAGGTACAAATAATATAATTTTTTGGTATATACAATAGTTAGCTAGGTACAGTACGTTGTCTGCGTCACAAAAAAATGGCTTTTAGCTTATTTTTTGAGAAAAATAAAAGGTGTCAAAAGTGCCTCGAATTGCTTCGAGAAAAGTATGCTATAGCTGTGGATTTGTATGACTTGGCGAGGGCACTACCGTTAACGTAGTAACTATTTATTAATCTGTGCTAGGTACCGTGCCCCCAGATAATTCCTGCTTTATTTTTAGGGTTCCGTACCCGAAGGGTGCAAACGGGACCCTATTACTGAGACTTCGCTGTCTGTCCGTCTGTCACAGGGCTCTATCTCTTGAACCATAATAGCTAGACACTTGAAATTGTCACAGATTATGTATTACTGTGGCCGTTATAACAACAAATACTAAAAATAAAAAAAAGTTAAAAATTATAGGGGGTCGTCATACAAGAAACGTGTTTCTTCAGCGTTTTAAAACATTGTACGGTGTTACGGAACCCTTCATGTAAGAGTCCGACTCGCACTTGCCCGTTTATTTCTTCATCTAAGCGCGTTCCCGGTTGCATCCTCAGCTGTGCTACTTCAGACCCCGGGGTGCGCTTTCCTGCTTTTTCTTCTCTAAATATAACATGCACGCCAATGATCACCCAAGGATGCCAAAGACCTTGCGAAGTAGAGAAGAAATTGCTAGAACAGTTAATGATTCGGCTGTAATTTTACGTCCGGCCGCCTACCTACCCGCTTAGGGAATGTATTTGTGCAAAAAGTTTTACAACCGGACGCGACCCGACGTTAACCCTCCTTGGGAATGCAATTGTAGCACAAGATGTTTGTGCTTAAGTCGTCTCTTACGACATCCACAGGAAGAGAAGGAGTAGTCCTATTCTGACCCGGAACCACACCTGCTTTATTTATAGGCTAATATAAATTACTACCTAATTTGTCGGCGCGAGGTTGCACAATTACAGGACTGTGCCACTGACGGAAGGAAGGACAGGACATGTCGAAATTTATAAGGGTCGGTTCAGACAGAGAGGAAAAATGCTTGCGGAATTTACTAGTTTCATTAAAATTACATCCTTAGGTACCTATTACCATTGCTTAAAGTATAAAATTGTATGAATATCGGCGGAGACTTCAAGCGTCGTCTGGCGCATGCTCGCGCCCGCCCGGGAGGCCTCGAGCACGCCCGAAACCGCGTGATTCGAGCAAGTTCTGACGACGTGTTCGCGGAACGCCCTGCCTGCGTCTTTAGCTCTCCTTTTAGTGTTGCTGCATAAGTTTGCGTGTATTGACGGGGTATTTTTTGTAGGTACATCATGGACGTAGAAAAATTAATATATTTGGTGCAAAGATATGATTGTTTATTTAATGTGTCAAGTCGTCCTCGCATTCTTTCGATGACGCACCGTCTCGAAGCGCATTTTTGCCCTCAGTGTGAATTGCAGGTAGAGAAAGCTCGAGCCCGCGCGAGCATTTTTCCTCTCTGTCGGAACTGACCCTAAGCCGCTGACGGACAAGACATGTCGAAATTTATAAGGGTTGGGACACATCTGTCAGCACGGAACAGCATTCAGCAGCAATGCGGCAGCATCGCCGAATCCGCGGCGTTCCGTCGCTCTCTCGCTCTAGCAAATGACGGTTCTGAAAGGATAGCAGCAGGGCTTGTTAACGATACCAAATTCAAACTAAAAGTAACGTTAAATAACGTTATTTTCATACGGTATTACTGGTAACGTTATAAGGGGTATCGATAATACCGTTATAAAACGTTTTAATAACGTTATCAATTAACGATATAAGTAACGATACTTTTTTCAATACTTGTAAAATATTATATAAATATTATACAAGTGTAATCGCGCTGGGAATGGTACCCGAGGTAGCACAGACTATCACGACATCCGTGTAGCTCTACAAGCCTACTAGACAAACTCTCATCAATTTATTCTGTCAAATATCGAAAATAAATAGTCTTAACAATACCTTTTACCGTTAATATAATTGGTAACGTTGGAAAAATAACGTTATCTTTGCTGTAACGTTAACGCCGTTTGACAGAATTAACGTTACCAGATTTTTAACGGCATTCCAATCCCTGGATAGCAGCATAGGAAAATGTTGTTCTGTGCTGACAGATGTGTCCCAACCCTAAGGGTTAGATCTCATCTATCAGCACGGAACAACACTTTCTTATGCTGCTATCCTTTTCTGTCGCTCAGAACAGTAATTTGCTAGAGCGAGAGAGAGCGACGGAACGCTGCAGCATGATCGGCGCTGAAGCGTTCCGTCCCTCTCTCTCGCTCTAGCAAATGACGCTTTTGAGTGACAGAAAAGGATAGCAGCATAGGAAAGTGCTGTTCCGTGATGATAGATGAGATCCAACCCTAAGAATTCCTTGTCAGGACTATTTTTAATATATTGAACCTTGAAAATAAAATCCAACATTTTTATATTTTTTTATTAAACAAAAAATCTACAAACATGGCGTCTAAAGAAAATTGTGAGATTCATAATCAAAATACACAAAATAATACAATCATACAAAAATAAATAAATGATCATTGGAATATTCATGAAAATTAAAAAAAAAACATACACACATTTATATAAATATTTCTAATCTCTTGATTGTTTTTGTATGGCAAACATTGGTGTTAAGATTTTACAAGCTGCCTAAAGACAGCTATTTAACCTCCCAGCCACCTAGCGTATTCATGAGACCAAATAACGCTATCCCAACCATTGCATTAAAAACCTTATTCCCACATGTTAGAGTCTACTTTTGAATGGCTGCAGACGCCGCTTGGTGGCGATAAGAGGTAAAAAGCAAGAGATTTGACATTACACAAACTCAACGCCAACCAATTCTTCACTTCATTTCTTTTGGAACACGGTCTGTCTTCCTGCATTTAAGAGCCAAGCTCTTGTGGAAAGAGAGACACACAGTCAGAAAGAATAAAGCGGTTTGTCATCGCGTCTGCATTTAACACACCAGTGGCTATGAAGTTAACTACTTCATAGTCACTAGTGTGTAGGTTTTCTCACACAAGTCCTGCCTAGTGAGGATCAAACTAGTGACACAGGCCGGAATCTCCTAAGGTACGCGCAATATGCGTCCCCGTTCCCCGTCCCCGCACCTCTCCCCCGTTTTTGCCTCGATGACTCACGTTGGCCGTCAAGAACCGGAGACCAGAGACAAGTACCTTAGGAGATTCCGTTCTGTTTACTCTTACTGTATTCTGTGCTAGTGACTTACAAACGCACAGACAGTGTCTAAACCACCCCAAGATAGATTTTAGATGTCAATTTTCGCATGCCTATTTTATAGAGGCGCACCTAATTATTGTATGACCGCTGCAAATAAAGATTTAATTTAATTTAAGTTGCCACAGTCTCATAAAGAACAAGGTATAAAGCTCATATTTTAAGGTGAAGACCAGAGCAGAAGTGGCGCCCTCATTTGAAATAAATTCGTTTGATCGCAAATATGATGATAAATCCCATATAACTCACCGTCAGGCACAAGATAGCCGTTTAAATTATTTTATGAACTGGCGTCGGCGTCGACTTGGTGCAATTTACGAAGGTATACAACATGCAACAAAAAGGGGGTATCAACCCGGAAGGGAGTTAACGTACTAACCAATGTGAACAACTTTTACTATGGGACCATCACTGAAATCGCGAAAAACAGTCTGCAGCTCCATACATAATTAAATACCTACCATGCCAAAATGTACGGACCTGCAGTTTCTTTTTTCGCGATTTCACGGATCGTCCCATAGTAAGAGTTGTTCACATTGGTAAGTACGTCAACTCCCTTCCGGGTTGATACCCCCTTTTTGTACCACGTTGTATAATGTGCGCTTATACATAATAAAAAAAAATAAAGCTATTACACACATCAATATAAAAGTTACTAAACATTAATTACCTAAAAACAATATGGATGGAATCATACAGTCCAAATTACGGAATGGTTAATTCCCAAGACATTACGCAAAACTTTGCGCAGATGCCGGCACTAGCACATACAGTAAACAATCAGCTGTCATTCTACATGTCATATTTTTTCGCAACAAATCTATATACAACGTGGAAGGGACATACCCGTAATAAATCAAACCACGGTCTATACTAAACAATTATAGTATAATGAAATTAAAATAACAGCCAAAAATCAAAAATAATTTTCGGCATTTCTTTACAAAAGTGTGTAGCCGCCCGGGCAATTTGTATGGGAATGTTGAATTTTTTTTTTTGGTTTTTTGACTGTTATTTCAATTTCATTATACTTTACTGCTCTAGTATAGCCCGTGGTTCGATTTATTACGGGTATTTCCCTTCCACTTTGTATATAAAAGCGAAAATCATTCACTCATCACGAAATCTCGAAAACAACTTAGCCAATCAAGATTAAATTTGGCAGGAAGGTAGATTGTGACTAGGAGACGTCCGCTAAGAAAGGATATTTGGAAATTCCATCCCTAAGGGGGTGAAATAGGGGTTGGCAGTTTGTATGAAATTTCGTAATTTTTAAAGAGAGAGTAAATATTATGAAAGTATTTAATTTTGATATTCACTCTTCAATATTCACTCATTCAAAACCTGTGTCGCTTCCTACGGCCATTTAAATACCTAATATCTATACAGGGGTCAGGGTTACATTTAAAACACCGGCAACAATTTTAGAGCGAGTTCAATCCGTAATACTGAACAACTTTCCATAAAAATAATTATCGAAAAACAAACAAAAAAAAATTCGGCTTCCCATACAAATCGGCGCCAGCCAAATGGATTTTGTATGGGAGGACGAAATTTTTTTTATCGATTTTCGGTAATTATTTTTATGGAAAGTTCAGTATCACGGACTTAACTTGCTCCAAAAACGTTGCCGGTGTTTTAATAGTAACCCTGTATAATTTTACAAATTTATTGCGATTTTGGTCAAACATTTGTTTACAGTCTGCGCTAATGCTGCTCTCTGGCGGCAGAACATTGCAGTAATATCTCCCATTTAAAAGATCGACGAAAATTATTATACTTACTTACTAAGACATTGGTACAAAAAGTTATATAAAATTACACTTACTTAATACATATCGTGGAAAATCCATAAAATTTACAGTGGAATTTAAACTGGATGATTACTCCAAAAACTAGCCGTGTGGTTCCCGGCCAAGTAGAATAGGACCCAGTCTTCCCGTGGATGTCGTAGAAGGCGACTTAGGAAACACAAGCTAAATTTTAATTCACTATATTATACATACATTTTACACTCTGGTATAAATCGAGGCGTATAAAATATTTATACTAATATTATAAAGCGGAAGAGTTTGTTTGTTTGTTTAAACGCGCTAATCTCAGGAACTAATGGTCCGATTTGAAAAATTCTTTTTTTGTTGGGTAGTCCATTTATAGAGGAAGGCTTTAGGCTATATAACATTCCGACAACCACGCAAACGAAGTCGCGGGCACAGCTAGTATAATATAAAAAAGGGAAATCACTTTTTTATTGTTTTAGGCCAATATGTTTATTTTCTATTTCACGGTAAGTAGGTACTTACGAGTACATGAAATGAAAATATAAAAAATAAATGCATAAATGCTACGGAGATGTTTGAGTATAAAATAAAGAGATTCTTAAGACGATACAAGGAGTCCAGTGCTGCCCCCATTTTATTGCGAAAAATTGCCACTTTTGGCAAAAACGCAAACTAAAGCTTAACGTTCTAACTTCTTCTTATCGAGTCGAAATGGTTACACTGTAGCTTCAATTTCAAATCACGTTAAATCAATTTACGTTTTCACTTTAAACAGTAAACAGTGGTTCACTTTAAACAGTAAATAGTTTGAAGGGTTATCTAGGTTTTAGTAGCTTAGAATTTTAAATGATATCTCCGTTTTCTTACCAATAATTTATGTCAAATGGGGGCAGCACTGGACTCCGTGTATCGTCTTAAATAAACAAAGTGATTACAAATTTCATCTTGATATAGTGTGTACCTATACTTAATCCTTCAAGACCAGTATATCAGAAGACAAAAGTAAACAATGGACATGGCTCGATACGAACGCTCTACGATCAGATTGCAGACGTTCTGAAAAAAGGGGAGGTAAGAAGTACCCGTAACCGAAGGGCATGTATGAAGAGGTTGATGAGTGTAGATGAAGCGAAAGAGGTCTGTCAGGATCGTAGCAAGTGGAGGTCCATAGTCTGCCTACCCCTGTGGGAAACAGGCGTGATAGTATGTATGTATGGCTCGATATCGAGCCATTCGGGGCTTGAGTGGAAGAAATATAAATGTCATTATTTGAGTGCTTTGATATTTGACCTTTTAATTCTACAACCAAATGAACACAATATGATAACTTCAAAGCTAATATTTTGTGGATACGTTTGTATGAATAACTGAAATTGTATGTATTTAAAATAAAGGAATACGTAAAGATCAAATACAATAATGATATGTGTGATGGTCAATCGAAAAAGAAAGAAATAATGAAATGATGATGATGAGAAATAAATGATGGAGATGATAAATGTATCGTGAATAATAATGATGAGTGATGAGATTATTATAATGAATGAATAGTAATATGAAACATTATGACATGAACAACTTGCGGGCCACACACAATCCTACTTTCAAATGTGGCGTAATAGCAAGCCTGTCCCACTCCCCGTTTAGGTATCGAACCTACATTATTACTATGCGCGCGGCGACCACTCGGACTGATAAATTCAGTTAAACGAATCGTTTGTCCGAGTAATAAAGAATGAAATTGGCCTGCAATGGATTTCTAGGTATCTAAACAAAAAGGTGCTGAGTTCTGAGCTAAATTAAAGCATATCGCTAACCAAATTGATTAAGATATTACTTTAAATTTGTTTGCTGAGTGAGACTTCTGTACGTGAGTACTAATAGTACTTATTCTGTGGTAATAGACAATACGCTCCTCCCCCTAACTTTGTTTCGTCGGAAAAGCTGCCCCGGGCCATACACTCCCTTGGGCAACTTGGAAGAATTGCCTGAATTGACTGCGTACTGAGAAGGGCCGATGTGGGCACGACACGACTTTGCGAAGTGGCGCTATATTGACGAAACGGTGGCCCGATGCCAATGTGGGCACTCCAATCAGACCTTACGCACCTTCTCTCGTGTCCTTCCCACGAAACACGACCTGTACACGACCTCGGTATGTGGCAAGAGTGGTGCCTCACTGGAGGGACCATATACAATGTGTCTTCGGAGCCAATCGACACGAAAACATGAAATGATGATAATAGTAAAATATGAGATATGAATTGTGTCTGTCTACATTTAAGAGCCAGGCTCTTGAAGGTGTCACTGTATGATAGAGGATGATAGAAAATCAGATATATAAATGAGATGATAAATTAATAGAACCAAGATGATGAGATAATGATGATGAAATAATGATATGCGATGAGTTTGATGAGAAATACAAATAATGATTGAATGATAATATATTACATAAACACTGACATTAATACATTTGAAATATATAGGTCACTTTACTAAAGCTGCGTTGAATAAAGCTTGTTGATAAATAGTACTATGAATATTGTTTGGACAATAATTTTTTTAAGTTAGATTTACGGTTTTTATTTCAATAATTTTATTGAAAATATAACTATACAACGAGTTAATGAACTAATGCAAAACCTCTCAGATGGTACCTCAGCCCATGAAACTGAACAACTTATGTTCTACAACATTCCCAAAATGCCAAAAATAAAATTCGGATTTTCATACAAATTGACTGATCAGTTTGTATGAAAATTCAAATTTTTTTTTGGTTTCTTGAATTTGTAGAACAAAAGTTGTTCAGTTTCTTGGGCTGAAGAACCACCATCTGAGAGGTTTTGCGTTAGGTCATTAACACGTTGTATAGTTTAAATACTATGTTACAGATTTTTTTAACTACATTGATATAACTTAGGCACTGCTTCATACAAAAACACTAAGTATACAATTTTTTTGATTATAACTAACTTGAGACACTGGCATTGTTAATATGCGATAACGGGTAATTTACGTAAAGTCAGCTACAGGCAGACATGTTTCGACCTCATCCAGAGGCCTTCCTCTGGGCCAATGTTATTCTTACGCGTACACGAAGACGTCCCGAGCCGCACTCACGGACTCTTCTGTGCGCTGTGCGCGTCGCAAGTCACATGACTACCTCTGTGGCTTAGTGGTCATCATGCCAGGCTTTCACACTGGAGGTCCTAGATTCGATTCCCGGTCAGGTCAAGATGGAAAATGATCTTTTTCAGATTGACCTGGGTCTTGGATGTTTATCATGGAAGGGACATACATACCCGTAATAAATCGAACAACGGTCTTTGCTAGTCATTATAGTAAATTAAATTAAGAATAACAGCTAAGGAACAAAAAAAGATCATAATTTCCATAGAAAAGTGTGCAGCCGCTCGGGCAATTTGTATGGGAATATCAAATTATTTTTTGGTTTTTTAACTGTTATTTTAATTTCATTATCAGATTTAGAAATGAATAAGAAATCAAAGGCATATATGAAGCTCAATAAGCTTGAAAAGGAAGGTTATCGTGAACTTCTTGTTAGCGAATCAAGAAGAGCCGCAGACTTGACTCCTGAAACAACAGAAGGTCAAATGGGAGCAACTCTTTCAGATGTTAAAGCAAAGGCTGGAAAGGGTTTAACTTGGCTGAAATCTGTTTGGTCTGAGGGAGACAAAGAAGATGAATACGAAATATCAGACGATCCGGTAATAGAGGATCCCGAAGAACCCGAAGATGGATCTTCTACGATGGAGAATTCCGAAGCTCCGGATCCTCTTCTTTATCAGAAGACGGAGGAGTTTGACGAAACCATAGAGAGAATTCAGCAATTATTTTGCCCTTCTCAGAGGATTCCTTCCTTTGTAATTCCTGTACCTGATAATCTCAAGGTACGATTTGGAGAATTCATCAATTGGATAAATCAAACATCTCACCCCAGATACAAAGTTGATTTTGAAGGGGAAACCACTTTAGTATTCAAACTTGGATCAGAGCCAGCCCAAACCGGATCCATGACTAAGTCTGTTAACGAAAGCATTGCACACCCTGAAGAAACTTTCATCCCAGACCAATTGGAGACAGAGACAGTTCAATCCAATGCCACACACACTTCGTATAATGTCGCCATTCATGAAGCTTCCACAGAATACATGTCCTCCTCAGGAATTTCGATACTATCACAATTGAAAGCAGGGGTGTATATCAAACCCACAAAGACAAAAAGAAATTAATAACATTGGCTAGTCTCAAAATCAGTGAAAATGAGGTTGTTGGCATGATATCAGCCAATCCACGTGTGACACTTCCAGGTCTTTTAAGGTGAAGATATAGGCAAATGACCTTGAAGTGGCGCCCTCATTTGAAATAAATTGTTAACTCGTAAATATGAAGATAATTTCCATATTGCTCTTCGTCATGCACTAGATAGCCCTTTACATTATTTTATGAACCACCGTTGAAAGTATTTACAAGCTAGACGGATCACCAATAATAGTTTCAACGGCAGTTTATAAAATAATTTAAAGGGCTACCTAGTGCATGACGAAGAGCAATATGAAAATTATCACCATATTTACGAGTTAACAATTTATTTCACACTTCAAGGCCATTTGCCTATATCTTCACCTTAAGGAAGATTCTAAAAAAATCAAACAAATGGACCTTGATCAATAAACTGTATGACGTCACAGAATACTCTGCAAAGAATTAGGATAATCTTAAAGTTGATTATACTATAATGATCTAGTATAGCCCGTGGTTCGATATATTACGGGTATGTCCCTTCCACTTTGTATATGTATTTGTTATAAAATATAGTATCTTTAAGTTAGTATCCCATAACACAAGTCTCGAACTTACTTTGGGTAGGCCTGTGTCACTACCCGTTTAGGTATCGAAAATGTACCTACATTATCAATATGCGCGCAGGCGGCCCCTCCGGGTGGTAAATTCAGTTATACGAATCGTTTGTCCAGAGTAATAAGAATGAAACTGGCTTGAATTGAATGTGACGTGAGCTAAATTAAACCATATCGCTAGCTACATTGAGTAGATATTTCTTTGAATTTCTTGGCTGAGTGAGACTTCTGTACGTTACTGTTATTTATTCTGTGCTTTGGGGCTAGCTCAATCTGTGTTGATTTGTCCGTATATATTTATTTATTTATTTTATTCGCCCTGACGAAGCCCTCCGGATAAAGTCAAAACATGTCAGCCAGTAGCTGACCTTTTACGTGAATTACCCATATATCACATATTAACAAAATATAAAATTGTCCAATCAGCAATTCGTCATTACAAAATACAGTATAAAAATACTAAAATACACGCTGTTACGATAATTATATAGATAAATAAAAAAAATCTGCACTCCTTAGTAGCTCACCTCAGACCATGGATCAAGCTAGACACAGCCTCTGTATGAATTTGCGTGTCGATCTGACGTCAAATTGACTTCATTTAGGGTCGCCACTTTTAGTCCGTTTATGTCAATTCATTAGATCGGATATCGAGCTCTCTGCTGTAAAATCCTAATCCTAACTAATATTATAAATGCGAAAGTGAGTTTGTATATTTGTTTGTTAGTTTGTTACCTCTTCACGCTTTATCTACTGAACCAATCTTCTTGAAAATTCGCATACACATAGTTAGGAGTACAGAAAAGGACATAGGGTAGCTTACATCCCGGAAAAATTAAATGTTTCCGTGGGATACGCGAACGAAGCCGCGGGCGAAAGCTAGTATGTCATATATCTGCCGTTTGAGTTTTTATATTGAGCCGTGGAAACTCGTCGAAAAACGTTGGAGGAAGAAATAAAAAAGCCTCCTTCCGTTTGTATGTGAATTTCTTATGAAATATTGTATTGACACATTCAAATTGAAGGACTTTCTTTATCTAGTAGTATACAACGTGGAAGGGACATACCCGTAATAAATCGAACCACGGTCTATACTAGATCATTATAGTATAAAGAAATTAAAATAACAGCCGAAAACAAAAAAAAAAATTCGGCGTTTCCATACAAAAGTGTGCAGCCGCCTGGGCGATTTGTACGGGAATGTCGAATTTTTTTTTGGATATTTGATTTTTATTTTAATTTCATTATACTTTAGTGATCTAGTATAGCCCGTGGTTCGATTTATTACGGGTATGTCTCTTCCACGTTGTATACAGATCTGTGAATTACTTACTATATTACTGACTAGGAGGGCAGATTTTTTTTTAATATGTGAGTAAATAGGTAAGTTATGTCATGGACGAACAAACACTAGAGAATTGACAGCCCCATACAAAAAAAACGTACTCTACTAGAAAGCCAAAATACTGTATTATTTCTAGATGTCGCTACTATCTAGCCTGCTAGCCATACAAATTGCTGCGTACTTAGGCTGACGGTGTCCGCGAAAAATCAGAGATGGCGCTTGTTTGTTTGTAGAAAATGAACGCTTACACCGCCATCTTTCCAAATTAAGCGGCACCACTACGAAACTACTTTTCGAACAAGTAGCTCCATCTAGCGACAACATTTAAACTAAAAATCGAATTACACTTCAAAGTATGGTTGTCCTCTAGTACGAGTATTGTTCATCAATGGTCATGTTCATAAGACGATAATTGTACATAATACATTTCTCAGTCCGTTGATTATTCTATAAAAAAGATGTTTATTTTTTATATTATATTATTAATTTAATTCTATCAATAAAGATGTATGGCTCATATCTGATATGACGTGTATTTGGAATGTCATAGATAAATTTCGACAACTAAGGAGCGACTTCAAAAAACCGATAACGACTGCCATATGATCGCTCGCCCCGCGCGCCGCCGGCGGGGAGGGTGCGGGGCGGTCATACGGAGGCGGAGGAATCGAGCGACAGCGAGGTCATTAACACGTTTAAATAATACGTTTGCAAATGTGGGGATTTTGCCTAATAAAAAATAGTGAAAAAAAAGGGTAATTCTTTGTATGATTCCAAGATTTCAATATAGCTCTTCAGAATCAACCTGTACATATATTTTTTATGTATGTTCCTCAATAACTTCTCTCGTTTCTTTACCGATTTAGAAAATTATGTTTTTATTTGAAAGGGTGTATATGAAAGTTGGTTCCATTGGAACCAGGTGAAGATCTAATGGTGGAATCCTCGAGAAAACGAGGGAACTGCTCAGATAGTGATTTTGATGTTTCTGTCAATAAATCAAGCGTTTGCATTCAGAAAGTGAGTTTTGGTGGAGTGGTGCTCTGATGAGACCAGATTCAGAAGTCGCTTTTTTTTTGGTTAAAATTAATGTGCTATGGGCGATGCCATGTTAATTTTTTTATACTACCTTATTTGTCCCATTGTTGGGCAAACGTCATGTTAAATTTAGTTCAGATTTTTCCCGCAATATGGCGTAGATTACAAACTTATTTGTTAACTTTTATTTATTGCGAAGTATTCCTTATAATTACAAGGTACATACAAATACGTTACAAGTACATACTTATATAAAAATACATACGAAATATTATAAAATTATTACAAATGATTAAATACTAAATCACGATTTTGAGATTCGATATTCCAATTTGACATTTAACGACGTATTAATGAAATTAAATCTTTAATAATAGCTGCTGTTCTTAAATCAGTCATGTACGATGCATGGTACAAAAACACACGGTATTTATTCCCGCGATGGCCCAAGATTTCGTCACAAACGTCACGATAAGTATTAACACTGATTGTTGTTTTCAGTAAATTCAAGGACTTTATCAGTTAGTAAAAATATAAAACAAATAAAAAAAAAGTATATAGTGTGATTCAGCTGTTTAATTTTAAGGTTTATGTTTAAGGCCGCCTTTTGCGCATTTCCTACTTTTTAAGATGATTATGTCCTGTTTTTTACTTTTGTGCAATACAGGGTATTGTATTGTATTGTAATTTTTAACAAATACATTAGTTCTTAATTGGTTGGCTAAGTTAAAAAATGCATTTTACTCGGGTAATTCAATCGCACACAGTGGCAACACTGCCGACTTATGTCGTACTCTTGGGCCAATCGCCTGACTCAGCTGTCACGGGAATATTATACCATGGTACAGTGCTACTGAATAAAGCGTCGGTTCTATCTGTGTTTACCATAATCATATAAAATGAAGCACGCTCGCTTTATCACTGTTATAACAGCGCACGTTTTTATGAATTTTATATGTAGTTAAAAAAAATATTTTTTCTTATTACTTATGTGAAAACAGTTGCAAATTTTGAAGGATGTCATCATTATAGCTGCGCTTAGTCATTTTAACTTATGGATATATAAATAATGAGAAATATTATAAACAATGAGGGATTTTCTTACAGGTGGATCCCGTAAGATGGCGCTCACATGATATAGATAGGTAATAAATGAAAATGTAGATATATCTAGTAGATATTAAAGATGGCGACTAAAATTGACAGTGACAGATTCGGTGTAAATTTTGTAGATAATAAAGATGGCGACTGAAATTGACATTGACAGGTCTGATGTAAATATTGTAGATAAAAAAGATGGCGACTGAAATTGACATTGACAGGTCTGATGTAAATATTGTAGATAATAAAGATGGCGACTGCAATTGACATTAACAGGTCTGATGTAAACATTGTAGATAATAAAGCTGGTGACTGAAATTGACATTGACAATGCGCCGTGTTATCATTATCACAGTCGAGTAGCAATCTTGCTGCGATTCGATTATTTTTACATGCTGTCGTAAAATCACCACTTCAATTCCTCGTTTCACCGCTGCAATTTCAATTGAATACATACAATAAATACGTCAATAATATAGAGATATGTAAGTGATGTGAGTGTGCCGCGTTAGGGTACCCGTACACGAGCGGGTCCGGGCGCAGGCCTGCGTAGTTAATGTCGGGTATTGGCGATTCTGGAAAGAATAAAAGAAATAAGTAATTTTTTTTCTTGTTTTACCTTAACATCAGGTCTTTTTGTCTCTACTGCAGGAGCACGATTCTCTCTGCACTACCAGAGCCATACTCAGCCAGAGTACCCAGAGGATTTGACCTAAACTCTCCACGCTGGCCAGACGGGTTGGATAGGTCTCATTGATGTGTATAAGCTTTGTTTAGCTTGTGTTTCCTAAGTCGCTTTCTACGACATCCACGGGAAGACTCGGAGTGGTCCTATTCTACTCTGCCGGGAACCACACGCACAGCTTTTGTTAACCTATTTTGTCCCACTGTTGGGCAAAGGTATTTGCCATCTTTTTCCACTTGTCTATTTCCCGTGTAAGTCTCGACCTCTATGGTGCTCAAACGTGGTCATTGACCGAGGATTTGAAGTCCAAACTCATGGTTTGTCATAGAGCAATGGAGCGAAGTGTGCTACCAGTTAAAAGGGGTAAATAGAATCCCAAACGTTACAATTTGCTCCAAAACACAGATTACTGATATAGGACATAAGACCGCCATACTAAAATGGGCAGGGCATGTCGGTAGGATACACAACGAAAGATGGGCAAGAACCACCCCGTTGCACGGAATGGTTCCCTAAAGATGGTGACCGTCGCCCGGGCAGGCCTAAAAAGCGCTGGCGAGACGATCTCGACGCATTCCAAAAAGTACTTCTAGATCCATAATGGATCTGGTCAATGGTCAATCTTTTATTTTAATACCCCTTTTAGTGCAGTCGGGTAAAAAGTATGTAAACTACTTATATGTATAATGTCTAAAAAAATACCGCCAGCTAGCGAGCGAGCTGGCGAGCGAACTAAGGCGAGGAACTATACAACATAAGCGAAGCATTGGCGAGCAAGCTATGTGAGCGAGTGGAGCGTGCGGAAAACCGAGGGGAGCGAGCGGGAGAGCGAGGGGAGCGTGCGGGAGACTGAGGGGAGCGTGCGGGAGACCGAGTTATAAATCTTTTAAATAATCAATAATCATGTCGAGACAAGTCAATAAAAATGACGACAATGCCGTGATTTGAACTCGCGCCTAACAGACAGAAGTCAACTGCCTAAACCGTTCGACCAACGCCTGCTCCCACATTACGATGAAAATATAACTCACCTTCTAACCGCATACGCCGTGTACAGAGCAAGTAGAGCTGTCAAGGTCGCCACAGAGGGCGCTAGAGTCGCAGCGCCGCCGTAGCGCGCTTGGTCACAGGCCGGGGGACACACAGGCACGATCGTTTCTACGTACAAACAAAAAAGAAAATCAAGCATGCTACACATGCGAAACAATTAAATATTGAAAAGAAAGAAAAAAACTTTATCTAAAAAAGTATGCATCAAACATAACAAAGATAAAAAAAATGTAGATCGTCTAGCCCAAAAATGAACTTCTCTCTAAAAAATATGATTGTTTTAATGAGTGGAAATAAATACTCATTGTGACATTTTAATTGTGTACGCGCGGCAATTCGACTGTGGATTTGAGTCTTATCTGCGCTGTAATCTATCATTAAGGGTTGGATCTCATCTATTAGCACGGAACAGCACTTTCCTATGCTGCTATCCTTTTCTGTCGCTCAGAACAGTCATTTGCTAGAGCGACAAAACGCTGCAGCACGGCTGGTGCTGAAGCGTTCCGTCGCTCTCTCTCAAATGACGCTTCTGAGCGACAGAAAAGGAAAGCAGCATAGTAAAGTGCTGTCCCGTGCTGATAGATGAGATTCAACCCTAATCGTGCGATCAACGTCATTGTAAGGCGAAGAAAGCGTTTAATGTATGACGTAACACGACTGCTCTGTCGCGCGTTATGTCATTTGTGCACTAGTTGGTCAACAGATACGACCATTGAAGAAAAAGAAAAATTATGTATTGAGAATAGGCACCTATTTTGCTTGTGAGCGTAAACCGATAAGCGGGGCGAGCACTTTTAAATTAGACGATCAATACATTTTATACAAGAGGCAGCCTTATACATACAATAATTTACACTATATGAGCAAGGCTACACGCTCAGTTTGGCATAAGTTCAGTCTATCAGTCTGGATTGACTTGACTGACGATAGAATGATGGATGATTTTCACGGTTACAACACGATTACACGGTCAATCTAGACTGACAGCACACTAATAAAAATTCGTGTACGGTGTGTAGTAAAGCACGGTGACTGGCACGAGAATGATACGAGCGGGTTACGCGATCAGTCTCCCATCAGTATTTGATCATTCAAAACAGTTTTAATTTTCATCAGTCAGAACCATATACAGTCTCGTCATTCTGTGGGTTACAAGCTCATTCTGACCTGATTGAAAAAAACCACTAACGGGAAAACGACAATAGCGGCATATTACGCGTATGCCTTTTCATGGTTAACCTATGGCATCATCCTCTGGGGAAACAGCACTGATGTAGATAGACTACTCACCCTTCAAAAGAATTGTATAAGAATAATTGTTAATATAAAAGGGAAGGAGAGCTGCAAGCCTTATTTTAAGGATTTAGAAATATTAACTTTACCGTCTATTTATATTTTGGAGGCCTGTAAGTTTGTCCGTAAATATCCCCAATTTTATACAAAGAAGGAAGACTTGCCGCGACGATTTCCCACTCGGAAGAAAAATAAATTAGTTACACCCACTTCCAAGCTAGAACTATTTAAGTCTGGCCCGCTAGCTATGACGATAAAAATTTATAATGCCCTACCCGACAGCCTACGAAATGAAGAAAATAATTCACTTTTTATAAAAAAATCGATTTTAGCAAATAAAACGTATTATAAATTAGATGAGTACTTTAACGATAAATTTTTTTTTATTGAAATTGACATTATAAACTACAGGTAGGTACCAAATAAACATTGACATTCATTGACATTACTTTTTTTTACTTACATTAATTTACTTTAATTAACGATCTTGCTGACAATAAATTAAAAAAGAACCTATTTGGTAAACACTTAGGTAAGGCTTATATTCATAAATTAACTGCATGTCATAAAACTCGCTTGCCATTCCAAATTTTGTTTTGCGATACCGGACAGGGTTCATAGTGTGCTATTTTAATACAGTGACTTTAAGTAGTTAAAAATGATGTACATTATGAAATGCAATAAATGAATTGAATTGACCAGACTGATGGACTGAACTAATGCCAAACTGAGCGTGTAAGCTTGCTCCAACAAAAATGAAGCATCTGAAGCTTTACCCTGAAAAGAAAAACCACGACTGTTTTCAAGTTGTAGCGCTCAATTTTGCTCAACACATTCCGTGACACTTATGGCTGTAAACTTTAATCAAATGTTATTTTATTGCTGGCTATGGACGAACAACCTTCATACTTTGAAGCGTAATTCGAGTTTTAGTTTAAATGTTGTAGCTACTAGATGGCGTTTTTGACAGTTGGGGGTTTTTTAGGGTTCCGTACCCGAAGGGTGCAAACGGGACCCTACTACTGAGACTCCGCTGTCTGTCCTTCTGTCCATCTGTCACAGGGCTCTATCTCTTGAACCGTAATAGCTAGACACCTGAAATTTTCACCGATTATGTATTACTGTGGCCGCTATAATATAACAACAAATACTAAAAATAAGATAAAGTTATTAATAATTATATATATTAATAATTAAAGAGGGTCGTCATACAAGAAACGTGTTTCTTCAGCGGTTTAAAACATTGTACGGTGGTACGGAACCCTTCATGTACGAGTCCGACTCGCACTTGCCTTTTTTTTTTTTAATTTGCCTAGCAAATAAACTTGTTGTCAGTTAAGTCCTCTAGTACGTGTTTGTCAGTCTGACTTAGTGCCACGAAATGTGTTAAACGCGAATATGAAGCTAGGTCTCAGTGTCGTGCAGCTTTTGGGGTCATCCACGTATTACGTTATATTGATGGGGGGGGGGGGGGGGGCGGCATACCAAATGTTACAGTACGTACGTGATATAAGGGAGGAGTTCGAAAAGTACGCTTTTATGCATTAATCATGCGTTCAAAATCGTAACAAAAAAAAGTTCAAAGTAACATAAAAAATACACCTGAGCCCAAGGCAAGAAAATCTGGACAGCTTACCAAAGAGTTCGACCTGCCCTTGGTCTGATCCCAACTTGTTTTGCGCCTTGCACGTGAAGGTTCCGTACTGTTTCTTCTCTATGGTCAGGACGCGGATAGTAGTGTCTGTGAACTCATCAGCTGTTGCGAAGTGGGATATCCTGGGAGAAAAAGAAAAAAAATCAGCGAAAAAGAAAAAAGTTTTTAATCCATAAAAAAATTTGTAATTATAAAGCTTTTCAAATCTGGTGGAAATGGGAACTGTCAACAGAACAACAGAAAAAGGATGCACGTATAGAAGTTTGACGTCACTGCCATTAGGTTTCGTGCGTAAGAAAGAGATAACGAGATGTCCCCACCACGCCCCTACTTCTCTTCATACTAATATTTGAAATACCAATTACTGCTTCATTTAATAACCAATTTTCTTGCTGTTCCCAGAAAAAGATTTATTTTTAGTGTTAATTGTAAACTTTATTGTACCAAAAAGTTAAGTACAAAAGCATTGTTGTTTCGTAAAAAAAATATTGAACAAAACCAAACAGTCAAGTACCAATTTCATATTACGAGTACAAAATCCACAGAACCAATGCAAAAACCAAACCCCTTGACTTCCCGCCAAAAACTCTGTCATATCATTATTCATTCATTCATTCATTTATTTACTTACAAAAAGAACTACAAAATATTTTAATCTAAACAATGTTACATAAACCAGATTTGGTTTTTCCGAACGTTGGATACCGTTATTTATGTATATTTATATTTATTAATTAAAACGAATTTACAATTAGACTAAATAAGCTAGAACTTTTAACTGATAGAAGTTACTAAACAAAGTTTATTTCACCATAGAATAAATAATACTAACGAACAGAAGTCTCACTCAGTAAAGAAAGAAATATCTACTCAATGTGGCTAGCGATATGGTTTAATTTAGCTCACGTCAGTACTCAGCACCTTTTTGTATAAATACCTAGACATCCATTGCAAGCCAATTTTATTGTTATTACTCTGGACAAAAGATTCGTATAACTGAATTTACCACCCGGAGGGGCCGCCTGCGCGCGTAGTAATAACGTAGGTACATTTTCGATACCTAAACGGGGAGTGACACAGGCCTGATTTTATTCAGATGCGAGGAATGAATAAATGACTGAATGTCAAAAGATTGTAAAGAGCCATGCTTATTCACCTGTAATGCTGGTTGTTTGACAGCTCAAACTCGTCCTTCAGCCAAGTGATTGCTGGCGGTGGGTACGCTTCCACGTGGCATTCGAGGTCCATGTCGTACTGGAGAGCCTGGAGACAAGGTTTGTTTTATAATCAATACATTAATGCTACTGAAATGGGGGGGCCTAGCTACATCTTACAGCAGGGGTTGCTACTGAAATGACATAAATGGGGGTTGCGTAGCTACATCTTGCGCGGGGGGTTGCTACTGAAATGAGGGGGGCGTAGCATCTTGCCGAGGGGTTTGCTACTGAAATGGGGGGGCGTAGCATCTTGCAGATGGGGTTGCTAGTGAAATGAGGGGGGCGTAGCATCTTGCCGAGGGGTTTGCTACTGAAATGGGGGGGCGTAGCATCTTGCAGATGGGGTTGCTACTGAAATGGGGGGCGTAGCATATTGCAGAGGGGGTTGCTAATGAAACGGGGGGGGGCGTAGCATCTTGCAGAGGGGTTTGCTACTGAAATGGGAGGGCGTAGAATCTTGCAGAGGGGGTTGCTACTGAAACGTAGCATGCCTATGAAACTTAGAACATTGCAGAATTTTGATAAAAAATTATTTAAAACGCCATCTAGTCACGAATCAGCTGACCTAACTCCTAATGCGTGTTATAGAATAGGAATATCAAATGGTAGAAAAATTCGCCATACGAGGTAAAACACGTGATAGCTCAGTTGATTAGAGCATGGTAAAAATAAGAGCAACGTTGCGAGTTCAAGTCCCACTCACGCAGTATATTTTTTACACCATTTTTTTATTTGATAGGAATATTAAATGATGGATAAATTCGACATGTGCGGTTAATCATTTAATAGCTCAGTTGTTTAAGCTATGGAACATAGTCGTATTTGAACTGAGATCGCGAGTTCAAGTCCCAGCTCACGGAGTAATTTTTTCACCGTTTTATTTCATCTTTTAGTCCTTTGGTGTTGCGAAAGCATGTTACCAGATGGCGCCACTGGTTTGATCTAATGTTAAAGCTACAGTTTCTTATCTATTTCAGTATTTACAATATTAATCACAATAAAAACAATTGTCCAAAACTGGTTAAAACGTTTGAACTATGATGAGACAGAATCGCTCCTACCTAAAAGCACTGATTAAAAATCTAAAATGCTTCTATACTCATCATCATCATTATCATATCAGCCACAGGAAATCCACTGCTGGACATGGGCCTCACCCAAGAATTTCCAAAAAGACCGATCATTACTTGTACTTAATTATCCCTTAATATAAAATGTGACACTCTTTCCACTGACAGTGACACTGTGTGATTTTTCCATATCTATCTATCTATACTTATTTATATACTATTCAACAACACACATTACTTCATAAGCTTCACATTCATTCATTCATTTATACATACTTGCGTACTTCCACGATATACAAACAAACACACACACCCATACTTCACTATAGCATAAATATTTCACTCCATTCCCGCTCACCTCTAATATAGGTACATTACATAATACGTAAAATAGGCACCAGTAATAATTTTATTTCGTTTTTAAATTTATGTATGTATAGCTGCGACAAAACTCTAAATGTGCACTTAGGCCCAATCACAGTTATGAGTAGCTGGGCCTAAGTATAACCTCATTTTAATTTGAGTAGCCTTGCGTCGATGGTGTAATGTGGGTATGCTCGATTCTTAAAAATGTACCGCGCTCTTTTCATCAACCGACCGGTTGTGCATTACCCGAGATACAGACCAACGTCTAGTTCGGGGATGGACTTCCGGACCCATGGACTGGGCGCCTTTAGTACCTACCTACTACGACTTATTTTTGTAACCTCTTTAAAAATATGTACGTTTTAGTTACCTACATTGCAACACTGTAATACTTTTTGTTGTTAAACGTTTTTGGCAAATAAAGAAAGATTATTTAAAAATAAAAAAAAATTATTTAATCTATGGGGCGTAGCATCTTGCAGAGGGAGTTGCTACTGAAATGGGGAGGGCGCAGCATCTTGCATAGGGGATTGCTACTGAAATGGGGGGGCGTAGCATCTTTCAGAGGGTTACTACTGAAATGGGGGGGGGGCGTAGCAGCTCGCAGAGGGGGTTGCTACTGAAATGACAGAAATGGGGGGGCGTAGCTACATCTTGTGGGAGGTGGTGCTACTGAAATGACAGAAATGGGGGGTTGTAAGTTACCTGCCCAAGCCTAGGTCTCGGCACGGTGACCACGGGCGCGAACTCGATCTCCAAGTTGATGTTCCTCCGCGCGCCCTTGCCGACGCCGTTCTCGGCGACGCAGTAGTAAGTGCCGCGGTCCTCCTTGTGCACGTGGGCGATCTTCAGCACGTTGCCGCTGGAAAAATAAGCAAACAATAAAGTGAAGGTCGCGATGCCATTGACGATTAACAATATTGAATGCGATTCAGTTTAAATTAATATTTACTTAAGTACAAGTTTTATCATTAACTATTAGATATTAGTTACATTTCAAGTACCTACTGAATGTGCGGATGTTAATGTCTTTGTTTACAAATCATAATCTTTTTTAGGGTTCCGTACCTCAAAAGGAAAAAACGGAACCCTTATAGGATCACTTTGTTGTCCGTCTGTCCGTCCGTCCATCCGTCTGTCAAGACCCTTTTTCTCAGGAACGCGTGGAGGTATGAAGCTGAAATTTATATCAATTACTCAGGTCTACTGTCCCTTGAAGCTGTGAAAAAATCAAACTTCTAAGCCAACGCAATCAAAAGATACAGCCGTTTATGCCGCAAATTTTCGACACTTGCAAGGGAATCAAAACCTACAGGGTGCTTCCCGTGAACTCAGAATCTTGAAATTTGGTACGAAGCAACGTCTTATAGCATAGATAAAGGAAAAATTACGAAAACCATAAATTTTTAGTTACATCACATAATATATATTTTTTTAATAATTTTAAACTTACTACCCATTTCCTCATAAACGCGTAGAGGTATTAAATTGAAATTCATACCAAATACTAAACCTTGCAGGTTTGTACGGAACCCTCGGTGCGCGAGTCCGACTCGCACTTGGCCGGTTTTTTTTAAATACAATGTTTTCTATCAGTGAGGACTTGTAATGGACTTTCTGTATATATTAAGTTTTCTATGTAAATTATAATAGTTGTTGGTCTTACAAATAAAATAAAAATAAATAAATAAATAAGGGAATGGGTGAAAATGCTAATCATGTTATTAGGCGATGCGGCTAGCAACCCATCACTATTTTGATTCCATTTCCATCTTCTCGCTCACTATATCGCAAACGGGACGAAATGGTTACCAATAAAAAAAATGTGTTCCTTTTATGTAGCTTGTAATTGTGTCCCACTGGTGGTCAAAAGCCTCCCCCTTCTTCCTTCCACTCGTCCTACCATTTTTTTTTCTAGCCATTTAGGTCCCATAGTTGGGCAAAGGCCTACCATTATCGCCCTTATACTCAAACAAAAATAAAAAGCCAATTACTTGTATATAGACCCTCCAGTCGGCAGAATAGCGTTGTTTTCACGACGCCAGTAGATCTTTGGTGGCGGGAATCCTCCAGCGTAGCAGTACATTTGAGTGCCTGGTACCAACGTTACAATTTTAATACCTTAATAGTTAGCAAATTGAACCCAAATGCCTTTAACATTAAGTTCATAACCAATAAAAAAATATACCTACGATCTAAGGGTTAAGAGTGTCCTTACCCTAGACTTTCCCATACAAACGTAGTCTAGCATTTATTTTGAAACGACATGTAAGATTCCGGCAGTATTATGTAATTTTTAAGAAATTGCATATATCTAGGCATAGTACATATGTACATACATACAAACATACTATCACGCCTGTTTCCCACAGGGGTAGGCAGACTATGGACCTCCACTTGCTACGATCCTGACAGACCTCTTTCGCTTCATCTACACTCATCAGCCTCTTCATACATGCCCTTCGGTTACGGGTAATTCTTACCTCTCCCTTTTTCAGAACGTCTGCAATAAATCTAGGCATAGTGCACACAAGAAAGAGGAATACAATGTTTGATGACTGCGATCTAATAATGTCAGCCGGAACCAACTGACCCACGGCTTGGTGGATTATACGAAGAAAGCTCAGGATATTTTATGCTAGTTTTTCTTCTCTCTAGCTCTCTCTCTCTCTCTCATTTCAGCGTATTCCCAGTTGCATCCTCAGCTGTAATGCTGTGAAGCCGGGGGTTCGCTTTTCGGCTTTTCCTTCTCCACTTCGCACGGTCTTGAGCATCCTTGGTTGTAAGACCATTGGCACGCATACCATCCTTGACGACGTCAAGCCAGCATTTCTTGGGTCTACCACGTCTGCCAGAGCGTGGCGAAGGTGGCATGGCTATACATTGGGCTTGCCCAATGTATAGCCATGCCACCTTCGCCAAGTCTCAGAAATCACTTGAGCCGAAGGCGAGCGTGGTAAATATCATCATTAGGTCTTTTTTAGTCTCCACTGCAGGAGCACGACCCTCTCTGTACTACCAGAGCCTTATATTAGCCAGAGCAGTCAGAGGATTTGGCCTACACCATCGAAATATAATTCTCTAGAAACATAACGCTCCTACATTCACCGCTTCGATTCTGATTCCATTTACGCAAACAAACGAACAGTAATTACAACGAAACACTCGAACGCACACATAGACTAAGATGCATGCGATTGGTCGCGACAAGGTCACGCGTCGTCGTCGGTCGGGTGGGGCAGTCAACGCAATGAGCGGTGAGATACAACGCGCGGATAGTACCTATTATACAGTACGCTACGCTAAAATAAATAACCTTGTTTACGTGTTACTTTTTTATGTCTACGTCTAATTTACATGTCTGTATGGCTTCTACACCACTTCACGGCAAATTTATCGCAAAAACACAGCAATATTCTCAAAGGAAACTTCTTGCGACGCAACCGCACGACTCGAGTGTCACGGCGAACTGTCGCGCCGCGCTATTCATATTTTAAGCCCCGCCCGCCGCGGTACATATCGGGTGGAATTATTTTTCGGGATTAGTTACGATTCTAGAGAATTATTGTTCGTAGGTTTACACTCTCCACGCTGGCCAGAAGGGTTGGAGAGATCTCACTGATGTTTATAAGCTTTGTTCAGCTTGTGTTTCCTAAGTCGCCTTCCTTCATCCACGGGAAGACATAAAGTGGTCCTATTCTACTCTGCCGGGAACCACACTACAAAATATGCCGTGTGGTTCCCGGCAACCGCCCGAGCACTGCTCGGTTACTACTACTATATTAAATCTTTCCCTAGTCCGGAAATGGCTTTATCTCACAAATAGCGGGCGCAAAAATACACTTTTTACAACGTCGTCAATAAGGTTACGTACTTTCTCCTTCGTTGGCGACAAGCGACCTGGTGGAGTTGTCAGATATGATGGGTGGGCGCCGGACCTGAAGCTCCACTTCCGCCGTGATCTTATTGGTCAGCGAGATCAGCACTTGGCACTGGTACCAGCCCGCGTCGTTCTCTTGGATGTCTTTGATCTGTTAGGATAAAGAAACGCTACAAATTCTGTTTCTTTTCTAAATAAGTTTGGTTCAATTTTCAGATTAATCACTCAGAAAAATATCGACGATCCGTGCGGATATCCCGCACAGCTCTGAAACCAGCCTTATTCTGTGTAAGATCGCTCAAAAACAGCACCCCAACAAAAAATCAATGTCGAGGAGTGTACCAATTTAATAAAATGTCTTTCAGACCACAGTAGGAAATTTTATAGACTGTTTTACTTGCTACTGCTATTTTTATATAAAAATGTCCTAAATTTTACTGTCCAAGACTACGTAGATTGCCCCCAGATATCGCTATAGCGATAAGTATGGTGCAGGCTGGTATGCGATAAGAACGCCTGTTTTTGCAATAGCCTTATTTTTAACAAAGGAGGTTCTCAATTTTTTTTTGTTTGTTTGCAAGTCTTCACAGGTCATTATTATTATGTCATCTAAGTATACAATTTTTGAATAATTTAGCTGAATGTCAAAGCTGTTAAAGACAGTTTTTTGTTTTGAAAAATTGTGTTGAAACATGTAATAACAAATACAAAAGGACTGAAAACCTTAATACTTTGAAGCGTAATTCGATTTTTAGTTTATATTTTGTAGCTAGATGGAGTTACTGGTACGTAAGAAGGCAGTTTCGTAGCGGTGCCGCTTCATTTCGGAAAGATGGCGGTATAAGCGTTCATTAACTACGAACAAACAAGCGCCATCTCTGATTTTTCGAGGATACCGGACGCCTAAATACCCAGCATCCTTTGTATGGCTAGCTGGCGAGATAGTAGTATAGTAAAGCGGTGATCCCACTGCACCGCACACCGTCGCGGAGCGCGGGGCGGCAAATTTTAACATTGTATGCAAGTATCTCAGTTTGTATAGAAAACACGCCTAGCCCAACACAATGAAAACGCGGCAGATTCCGTAAAAACGCGGTAGATTCCGAGCACCGCGGCGGGACGCGTTGCCAGTGGGTGAGTCGCCTAACATTTCCAAATAGTACAGGATTTAGGCTTTCTAGCAGAGTATGCTTTTTTGTATAGGGTTGTCAGTCCTCTTATATTTGTTCTTCCATGGTGGAAATAAAGTATGCTTTATTGTCATCATCATCATCATCAGGCCTTTTAGTCTCCACTGCAGGAGCATGACCTTCTCTGTACTGCCAGAGCCATATATTAGCCAGGGTACTAAAGGATTTGGCCTACACTCTCCACGCTGGCCAGACGGTTGAAGAGGTCTCACTGATGTTTATAAGCTTCGTTCATCTTGTGTTTCCTCAAACGCCTTCTACGACATCCACGGGAAGACATGGAGTGGTACTATTCTACTCTGCCGGGAACCACACGGCTTTATTGTATTGTTGTCAAACTTACCGATAGCGTAAACGTAGCCGTGGCGTCGTCAAATCGGAGGGAGAAGCGCGAATCTCTCAATATTAGACCAGCGTTCGTGGACAAGGGTATAGATTCAGTTGTCTTCAGTCTGTCGTATTTCACCTGAAAAAGTAATTAACATCTAAATCAAATACTTATTAAGTGATTAGGCCTTTGCAGGCACTTTTACACGTCAATAACTATAGTGTACATTACGTGTAATGTTTATTTGTGTCTAAATTATTTTTTCTTTGTTTAAAAGCTACCGATATTTTTAAAGAAATCTCAGGACACAAGGATATATCTGAAAAACAGTCTCTATCTCTTTGGAATAGGGGTGATTTTCGAAGACTCCTTATGTACAGTCACCCACTTTATACTCAAGACATGACGAGTGCATCAATCATTATTACATCTAATACTGTACTGTGTGTAATGGATTAAATAAATATTTGTGGTTATATCAAATGTAGTGTAATATTGGGGCAAGTGTTATTTGTGTTATGTGATAATATTATTAGGTCTACTATCAAAATAAACTTAATAGGGTAACGTAACTTAATATTCTGGGTCAAAAATAAATGATTTTATACTGTTGAGAGAATAAAGTTACTTTAGACTTAATTAATGTTTGTTTAGTATTATGCGACAGTTTTACATAAAATTATGTATGCCGAATTGAATTTATTTTAGCCCTGTGACAACGGACGGACAGACTGTGGAGTCTCAGTAATAGGGTCCCGTTGGCACCCTTTGGGTACGAACCCTGGAAATAAACCTCATAAAGTTATTAAACTATGAATTCACAGCCATTTATAGTATCAACAATATCATAGAGGTTGTTCTAATAAACTTATGATGATATTCTAAAAATAGCCTTTGTGTTGTATTGTATGGACTGTATGTATTTAGTTGTGCGCTCAACTTCAGGCAGAACAGGGAGTATTTATTATTTTCTTTTTTTATTTTATTTACAAACTATTTTTTACCCGACTGCGCCAGAAGGAGGGTTATGTTTTTCGAGTGTAAGTCAAAAAGTCGCTTACTACTAGCGTTTCGGAGCGACCACTGCAGCTGTGTATGTAAATTTCTTTGGCACGCTCTGCAGCCTAAACAGCTTGGTGGATTTTGACTTGAGAGGTGTCGTTAGATAGGTCTTGTGAGAGTGACACTGGGTACGAGTATATAAAAATATAAAATGTTTTAATTTCTTTTATTAAAAAATCGTTATTTTAAGTTGCACTACGATTTTTTACGAATTTAAAAAAGCTGCCGATACTACAGTCGGCAATCAAAATAGTGATGGGTTGCTAGCCGCATTGCCTTTTGACATGATTAAGTTATTATACAGGCTGACTTTTTATCCACCAGCAAAATTTTTGGAGCAAGTTCTGTCCATAATACTGAACTACTTTCTATAAAAAAAGTTATTAAAAATCGATAAAAAAATTTCATCCACCCATACAAATCAGCTCAGGATTTTGTATTTATATATTATTATAATTTTTATCGATTTTAATAACTTTTTTTATAGAAAGTAGTTCAGTATCATGGACAGAACTTGCTCCAAAAATTTTGCCCGTGGATAAAAAGTCACCCTGTATATTATGGAAACCTGACGTTTCAAAATAAAGGCCTAGAAAACGTTTGTATGGAAATGTCTAGGGTAAGGGCAGATATATCATTCCAAGCTCTTTAGGAAGTCCTTACGGCCCACAGACGAAATAACGGGTTATTCCCAAAGTACTCCAAAAATAGTTCTCAAACTACTCCATGAAAAAAATTATATTTTTAATTAAGTTTCATTCTACTACATAATAATATTAAAATGTTCTCAAAGTACTCCACCCCATTTCAATTAAAAAGCATTAAATTTATATATAAATGTTGCATTGACTCTAAATAGGTGGCAGACATACAGTCAGGCTCTAAATCTTTGCAAAAATATAGGTAAAGAAAACTGTACCTAGTAAATTATTTTATAATTATTTAGATGCATATATAAAAATATAGGTACAGAAAACTGTACCTAGTGAATTATTTTATAATTATTTAGATGCATATATAAAAATATAGGTAAAGAAAACTGTACCTAGTGAATTTTTTTATAATTATTTAGATGCATATATAAAAATATAGGTAAAGAAAACTGTACCTAGTGAATTATTTTATAATTATTTAGATGCAGTAGTTTGAGAATAATTCCAGATACCTATGGAGTAGAATGAGAACAAAATAAAAAGTATTTTTAATTCCGTCCAGTAACTTGGGAGTGAAATGAATGTATGAAATTATTATTTTTTTAGAAAAGAATGGATTACTTTGGGAATAAACCGAAATAACTTATATTCAATCTGTGCGCATAGTCGGTCCAGTCGACGTCAAGTCTAGTGTAAAGGCGTTCTTAAATATCAACTCACATAGCAACAAAATCAAAGTCCATTACTACAAAAGGTCATAAAAATTATATAATCAAAGGGCCCACATGATATTCTTTGTATGGCAGTTGGCCGCCTATTAAATACACGCTTGAATGGGTCTAGGGAGAAAGGGACAGGATGCGACGTAAATTACGTCTGTACACGCCCTTTGTGATTTGGTTGACTTAAACTTGGGGGCATAACTAAGTTATCATCGTGTGTACTGTTTCTTTTTCATGTAAGTTACCAACATTGGTGTCAGATTTATCTGGCTGAATAAAGGCAGTCGCCGGGTAGCGGGCGGTGACATTCAAATGGGAGATTTTTGTATGAATTTGTAGGCTTATATCTTTGGTTTTCATTATGAAACAACATTAAGGCCGTACCTGAATTTTCCGGGGTCTAGTGCTGCCCCCAAGAACCATAAGCTTTACTACGCACATTTGCGAAAAACGGCCACTTTTGGCAAATGTGCGTAGTAAAGCTTAACGTTCTCATTATAAACGGTAAACAGTAGTTCATAAAATACTTTGAAGGGTTATCTAGGATTTGGTAGTAGCAAAATTTTTAATAATGTTTCCGTTTTCTTTAAAAAGGTTGATTTTAAATGGGGGCAGCACTGGACCCCGGAAAATTCAGGTACGGCCTTAAAAAACAAGTGATAGAAAATTATATAACATCTAAAAAAATACATATACTGAAACTACTTTAAGGCAGGGCTTGGAATACCGTTAAAAATCTGGTAACGTTAATTCTGTCAAACGGCGTTAACGTTATCAGCATAGGTAACGTTATGCTGGGTAACGGTAACTTTCCCACTATTTACCGATAATCAGATAATGTTACCAATGATATTAACGGTAAAAGGTATTGTTAACACTGAATTTCTTTTCGATATTTGACAGAATAAATTGATGTGTGTTTGTCTAGTAGGCTGATCGGTCAACTTGTATGGATCAAAAAGTTTTTTTTTATTTAGATAAATGTTCCTTGGGGGAAGTTGTTCATAATCATGGACTGAATTCGCCCTTAAAGTAGTTTCAGTATATTTTGATAGGCCCTGTATAAAAAAGACGGAAATATTAAAACGATTTTAGTGTGGTTACACAACCGACGGTGGCCAGACGTCGGGGAATGCAATTGTGCGAAAAGCTTTACAACCGGCCGTTCGATGTCAACCTCCTTGGGCATCATATTGCACGTGATGTTTGTGCTGTAACCTTTAGTTGCCTCTTTCAATTAGAAATTTAACATATAAAAAAACCAGTGGCACTCCGGGAGTGCCGACAGAAGTGAAAACTTGAACAAGGTGGTGTCGGTTACGGTAACAGTGTCGCGAGTTCAGCTGTTTTTCCCATCTCAAAAAGTGCTCAACGCGACGGGTTGGGACACATCTGTCAGCACTAGAGCAACAGAGAGCGACGGAACGCGTTCCATCGCTCACTCTTGCTCTAGCAAATGACTGTTCTGAGCGACAGAAAGGGATAGCAGCATAGGAAAGTGCTGTTCCGTGCTGATACATGTGGCCCAACCCTAAAGAAGTTTTCACTTTAAAATGATATCTTACCCATATGACAGGATACTCGTTGGCATAGTGCACAGAGCAGTCGAGGTCCACCTGCCCTCCAATGTCCCGGATCTGCTCTTGGGTTATGTGCGAGATGGTTGGTGTCCGCTGACCGTGCACTGTTAATAAAAAAAAATTAAGACCTTTATTCTGAATTTTTATGTTGTGAACTGTTATACATAATTTATAAAAAAAATATATAAATACAGATAAATTATTATGTATATGATAGCAGTGTGGTTCCGGCAGGGCAGAATAGGATCACTCCAAGTCTTCCCATTGATGTCACATCCTATCTCTTCTATACTCTATACTATTTCTACCTTCCTCTCTCAGCTACCTAAAAGAACGATTCACGTTTCTAAGTGCTGTCTCAAATCGTAACTTACGCAGCTTCTACAATTCCGTCTTCAAATTCCCTGCCACTCGTCCACATACTACTCAAAGTCCTTTTCCGTTCAAGCTGTTCGACTGTGGAATTCTTTGCCTATTAATATCCGTAAAGCCAAAACTTTGTTCAGTTTTAAAAACCAAGTAAAAGCTCACTATTTGTCCAAATTATGATTCAGTTTGTACTGGATTCGTTTGCATGATGTTCATTATTTGATTTTATTTAATTATGTTTTCATTACTTTATATATATATGTATGTATATGTATTTTATTATATCTATTATATATGTACCATATTTGTTTATTAATTTTTAATTAATGTATTTATATATTTTTTCAGTAGGTTTTATTTTATATCTACTATCAGTAAATCCGACATACTGCATCGCCTCTCTCATAATTCACTTCTCTCTCTACCCAAAGGTTGACTGGAAGAGATTGCTACTTAAGTGATAAGTCCGCCTTTGTATCATTTTTTGGTTTTTTTCTCTGTATTGTTGTATGTCCTTTCTTCATGGTGCAATAAAGAGGTATTGTATTGTATTGTCATAGAAGGCTACTAAGGAAACACAAGCTAAACAAAGCTCATAAACATCAATGTGACCTCTTCAACCTGTCTGCCCAGCGTGGAGAGTATAGGATAAATCCTCTGTCTGCTCTGGCTATTAGATGACTCTAGTAGTACAGAGAGGGCGTGCTCCTGCAGTGGAGACTAAAAAAGACCTGATGATGATTGTATCAAACAGGGCACACATTCACATTCAATACAGTCAGTTAATATAATAGATAGGCTTTGGAAGGCAGAAAGCCTTATTGATTTATTACCTCAGGCTCCAAAGCAGCACAGCTCAGAGTACAACCAAGAACATGCTAAAATGAGTAGAATTAATCAAAAGATATCTTGAGAGAAGTGAGTCAAAAAAATTAAAAATGGGTACAAATTTTATTTATCTACATCCCTGGCTGTACACTCTGTAAGTGGTGTTTGTTTGTTTTTTCGTGTGTAAGTGGCCAACTCTGGAGTCCGATTTCTCAAACTGCCTAAAGGCATCTGACATAGCTTGCCATCTGCCATACAATGACAGGCAGACCAGCGGCTTAAGTGCCTTCCAAAGCAGGGAGCTTGAAATTTTTTTATGACTTGTGGTCACCCATCCAAGTGCGGACCACGTCTGGTGTCGCTTACTTGCGAAATCGCTAGTAATGCGCACTCCTTCCATGCCACCGGCACCTCATGTCATTATAAGACTAATAAGGTGCATTATACACTATTAACGGCTTTAAAAGCTCACAAATTGTTTAACAAGCATCTATTTATTACAACAAAGGGTAATTTATAGCTAAGACCTTATCACCCCTCCGAATCTACTCAATGAAGCGCAAAGATCCGATTTTCGAAAGGGGTAATGGTGACCCTATAATTTAGCGTCATTTCAGTTAAAAAACTGGATTATAAACGCAGATGTCACTTAAATTCACAATAGAAACTGTATGTATTATTATAATTTTTTTTAAATTTAAATTTGCGTTAATTTCGGATTTTTTAACCAAAACATGTTTATTTCCGACATCGTATGTAACAATAGGAAATTACATTTTGTACTAACTTGTACGTGTATGTGTATACGTGATTATAATATAACATTAAAATTAAACAGATCGAACGTGATTTTAGTCAGAATATTTAAATAGGGTGTGTCGAGAAGCGGCGATCTCATGCTTTTGCAAGCAAACAAAACAATAGACACCGAGTCAAGTGACTCACACTCCCTAATTTAATGAGCTAAAATGTGAAAGTACGCAGTAACTGGGAATAAAATAACGTCTACAGCAAATTAGATGGTGTATTTCACTTACCAACGGCTGAAAAACACAACATTAAAGCGAAAAAACACGATTTTAACGCCATTATTTCAAACAACGCTTCACTTCGCTACACACACCTCTACAAAAAAAACTTTCGTTTGATATTAGATTTTTGTTTAACGTCGGTCCGTCCGTCCTTCGTTCCGATTGAATATTTGAATGAATTCTTGAATAACAGCACACACACAACACAAAAGTTAAACAGTGAATGAACGAAATGAATGAGCACGTAGGTGACGCGCGCACTTTGTGTTGCTATGCTACTGCTATATAGTTGTTAACTTACCCAATAGCCCTATCTACACAGACCTACCACTACTAGACCTACATAGTGGGTGGCCACTTTAGTGCATCTCTTTCTATCTTTGATTGTTGCCTCCACCCATATTTTGCACACGTCTCAGAACACACTATGGTTACTAACTTATAATAAGCTCAATAAAACCCTAAATCACCTTTTAAATGATAAACTCCCTAAAATTAATAACTTTCTTCGATCGTTTTGTGGTTTGTTTGGCCCAGGTTTTGACAGTAGACCAGCTTATAGCAGCCACGCCGATAGAGACAAAAAAACATATCAGCGTTTCTTTCACACTCACGTTGTACTGTATTTGACAGTCTTTTTCTTGCAATATCGTTGCAAGTCTAGTAGTGATAGGTCTGTACCTACCTACCTAGATTATTGAAAAAATGTTACGAACGACTTACAATACAAGTCATCGGTTCCGTCTGAGACTATAGGACAATAGATTATCTACTTTATATCAAACTAGCTGTTACCCACTGCAATGCCCTAGTAAAAAAGTATCTAATAATTCAGGATTCAGGTGTAAACATACCAAATTGACTTTCAATTCGTTCTGATAATAATCCTCATCATACAATTATATACATTTCGGCTAAAGGCTTAGCCTGGCCAAACAATGTGGAAATGTTGCCAGCCTCTTGGGGACCTTGCCTGCAGACAGTGGCGATTTGGGTTAATTTTTTTTATATAAATTATTTGTTGTTTTTAATATTACTTTTAGATTTAATTTATTGTTGTTGAATTTAGTTTTAATTATATTAATAAATACTATTATAATACAAAATTTAAAATTACCTATTTTGTATTAAATATGTATAAAAACGATATGCAGTTTTTATATGATTGAGTTACAAAACAAGCATTCAAACTTTCGCATTTATAATACCTACCTATCAGGATTATATTCGGATTGATATACCTTATAATTAATTACTAAAAGTTAAGTAGGAACGAATATATTCATCTTGAAGCTCATTTTGAAGCCTTTTTTCTGTCACTATTTTGAAGTGAAACTGCATAAGTATAGTTTTTATTTTCTCCATCATGTCTCTAATGTTTTGTTATATGCAATAAAAGAATAATATTTATTGTTATTTAAAAGAAAAAAGCCGACCTCTGTTGAGAATAAGCACTGGAAGAAACATATTACAAACCTACAAAGACATTGATCACCTACTTGCCTGAATAACTTTATAATATTAAAATGTTTCTGTGTCAGTTTACAAAAATATGACAAGTCAACCTTTTACATCTTATGGCTTAGCCTCATTTCCGGTTGCATTTTCAGCTGATTGTGCTGCTTCGGAGCTCGGGGTGCGCATTCCTGCTTTTTCTTCTCCAAATATAATATGCATGTCAATGATCACCCAATAATGCCAAAGACCTTGCGAGAAAGAGTTAGATAGTCTTAATAGTTTTAATGATATGGCTATAGTTTTACGACTGGCCACTTGCTTGACGTCAACAATTAACATTCTTTAGGAATGCATTTGTACAAAAAGTTTTACAATCAGCTGCCGCTCGATGTCAACCTTTGGGAATGCAGTTAAAGCACGAGATGTTTGTGCTAATTCCTTTAGTTGCCTCTCACGACACCCACAGAAAGTGATTTAGTGGTCCTACCTATCTAATTCTAGGCCGGAAGCTTTCACGGCAAATTCATGGCACGGCACAAAAATATAACGAGTCAATATTAATATAAAATAGCAAAGCAGCTTGAAAACGAGTCAACAAGACATTAGTTATATTTTTTTTTATCAAAAATCCACAGGATTCAGTATTATGTATTACTTTATAAGAATTATTACATAATTTTACGGAGAGAATTCTACAGTGGCAACATTATTTAGCTGTCAATGAAACGAATGAAACTTTGAATGAACGCATCACCACACCTTTGTTAATAAAACAGCATCTAGAGCGTAAAGCGTCTTTAGTGTAGCTATTCGACAACAGATGGCGCTGTTTAAAAATATTCAAACAGTATGGTGAAAATTGTTCTATAACTATATAGTACCTATTTATATCTTGCATTTCGTTTATCGTATCGTTTATATATTTTTTTATTATGGTTAGGCGAGAAATTGTAATTACAATACAATCGCGTTATCAATGTACAACAGTGTTTGTACCGTTATCATACAGCAAATGTCAATAGGTACTTATATATATATTGTTTTTGTTTTTCGTGTGTGGTGTAGCCATACATAAAAGAAAAACTGTGTCAGATTTTTTAAACTAATGCTGCGTCCACACAACATAACATGGCACACAACCTGCAGGAGTTGAACATGTTGGAGTCGCGGACGTCGCGGTCGGCTGTTTTTAACCGACTTCAAAAAAGGAGGAGGTTATCAATTCGACGGTGTTTTTTTTAATGTTTGTTTGTTACGCGATATCTTCGCCAATTGAGAACCGACTTGATGATTATTTTTCTATTTGAAAGCCTTTACTACCAAGTTGGTCCCATTTTAATTTGGTGAAGATATGATGAAGAACTTTGGAGAAATGGAAGAAACTCCTTAAAAAAATGGAAGTCGGTTGTTTTTTTTTGTTAAAAAATTAATTATCTACACACGTACGAGTATTGTAGCGATTGCGAGATTACGACCACAACTTCGATCACGACAGCTAGGGTTGCCACCCGCACCTTGTAATAAAGTATTGTAGGTACGTTATTTGTATATCGTTACATAAAGTTCCTACAAATTGGATAGTGTAAAGATAATAAGACCATTCGTTGCATATTCTTTGCATTAGAGCAATTAAAATGCGGCACTTCGGAAACCCTCGCTTTTATGCTGCTTACACACGACACAACTTGGCATACAACCTGCACTAACAACTTGATGTTGTACTACAGATTGTAATGTGTGTAGACGTGTTGTGGGCGTGTCCCAACTAATTGCATGTCGGTTGTATTCCGACCGTGACATTGCGTTACATTGCTGGTTTTGTAATGATACAATTTTGACCTATCCTTGCAAAACAGGCAATGTAAAATCATCCATGACGACCTCCGTGGCGTAATGGTTAACACGCTAGACCGCTAATCCGGAGGTTCTGGGTTCGATCCCCAGCCAGGGCAAGTTGGAAAATGGCCTTTTTCAAATTGTCCTGGGTATTAGGTGTTTATCTATATATGTATTTATCATAAAATATAGTATCGTTGAGTTAGTATCCCATAACTCAAGTTTAAAAAAATCTTACTTTGGGGCTAGCTTAATCAGTGTGATTTGTCCATATATATATATATATATATATATATATATATATATATATTTATATTTATTTATCCTCAAAAATTCGTGAAATGCTCCGGTTCTAAATATAACATTATATTAGTTTAATAAGCGCCACCTATTAATGTTATTTTGCAACTTTACTAGGCAATATTTAAAAATAATAGAATAGGTACATAAACTAAAGCTAAAAACCTAAACATAATTATATAAAACTCAAGCTATAAGTTACCAAAAATAAATTGTTTATATTTTTAACATTCATCAATTATTTTTAAAATTCAATATAACAAATCGATGCATTATGTTTGTTTAATGTACTTAAAATGAGAAACCATATAGTGCGACTTCTCTACAAATTCTAACATACTAATATCTAGTGCGACATATCTGCAAATTCTAACAAACTAATATCTAATTGCAGTTTTAATATTTAGTTTGGAATAAGAATAATAAATGGCGTCACAATAAAAATAGCAATATATGGGACTTTCATCCCCCTGGCACTGCCCGGCAAGAACACCGATTGGTGTTCAATTTGTTTGTCGGGCGGGTGAATTTGTGTTGTGATTAGGGTTGCCACCTTTTTTGCAATTAAAGTACATTGGTGATCAATCGTAAGAAAAAAGTACATAGTGCCAAAATAAAGTATAATTTATTTTTCTTTTACATTTATTTAAAAATATTTTCATACTTTTTATTAATTTTCGCAAGTTTTATCTTATATTATCACTGTTAAATAATTGAACAGCATATATTTAACAGTAATTTATTTTACAGTCTATATTTAATTAAAAGTAAATAAGTAATTAAATTTTTATAAGGTTCAGCAGAGACGCTTGGTTTCTTTCGTCTCACCATTTGCTATTCATCACAGAAAAAAAAAACTGTGAAAACAACAGTTTAATTTATTCCTTGTCCTGGAAAAACCTTAGAAAAATCAAATGAGAAATAAAGTATTTTCCCGTACTTTATTCTTTTTGTAAAGTATAGAGTACAATTACCCGAAATAACATACAGTACTTTATTACAAGATACGGGTGGCAACCCTAGCTGTTGTGATCGATGTTGTGGTCTCAATTGCTACGTGTGTAGAGAACAGCCGACCGCGACTCCAACATGTTGTACTGCAGGTTGTGTGCCATGTTGTGTCGTGTGGAGGCAGCATAATAAAGTTATTTATTATCCAAATAATTAATGATTTATTTAGTTATGTAAGTATGTATAGTGTGATATTGATTGATATTAAATTTATCTTTTGTAAACAATATTGCATTACTGCCTTTAACTTGTGTAAGATAATTTTCCATAGTTATTAAGATTAAAAGAAAATATTTATTTGCGTAAGTACCTAGTTATCAGTACATAATAAACTTTATATTTGTGCAAGTACGTTATTATTGTACTATTAAAGTTTAAATTAAAGTTTAAATGTATGGATGTTTGTCATACTCAATCAATGCGCCCATTTTACCTACTTATTATTTATTGTAATGCCATTTTCTGTGTGTATATTTTGATTGTTTGGTGTACAATAAAGTATTAATTATTATTACATGCGATAATAATTTTAAACAAAAAAGGGACTTAAATTTTTGTTTTCTTCTGGTCTTTTAAATTTGTTCCACTTCACCAAAACCCACTTTCTAAATGCAAATGCTTGATTTACTGACATAGTTAAGGTGAATACCAAGCAGAAGTGGTGCCCTTATTTGAAATAAATTGTTAACACGTAAATTTGGTAAAAAATTCCATATTTTCTTTTTATTCATAAATTATTTATAGAAAGTGATAGGAATGTTCAAAAACCAAAAAAAATGGTCAGATTTTCCGCTGTGTTCAAACATCCAGGAAACAAATTTGACTAGATTATATAAAAAAATTAAAACATAGAAACACAGCTCAAGTCTTTGTTAATTCGTATTGAAAAAAGTAACTACTAATATTGGTTAAGTTTTGGAGAAGAAATCAGGGGACTAAGAATCGTTGATTTTCTGTTCTTTTAATAGGTATTTTCAGTCCAAGCTGCAGTAAGTCTCTCTCGCATTTGCTCGGTTGTAGTTCGGGCACAGCGCGACAGTAATTGATTTTACAAATATCTATTTTTCATTTCTCTAGCCCTTGAGGTTTCCTCTTAACAATTTATTCAAAATCAAATTTATACAAATTCAAATGAAGGCGCCATTTCTGCTTGGTATTCACCTTACGGCGCAATGGAAAAAATCCTGTAAGTTACGAGTACCATATGTCTACAGCATTTCCACAGTGACTATACAACACACAGAACCACTACTAATAGCTATTAAGTTACTGTAGTTTGTTTATAAAAATGTATTGCACACACATAATTATTATAAAAAGTACCCGTGTGGTCCCGGGTTAGAATAGAACCACTCCGTCTCTACCTGTGGATGTCGTAAGAGGCGACTAAAGGACTAAGCACAAGCATCTTGTGGTACAATTCATTCCCAAGGAGGGTTTACGTCGGGCGGCGGCCGTTTGTAAAACTTTTCGCACAAATACATTCCCAAAAAGGGGTTGCCGTCAGCACAGAATAGATACTAATACTCCGTACAGAAGTCTCACTCAGCAAAGAAATTCAAAGAAATATCTACTCAATGTTGTTAGTGATACGGTTTAATTTAGCTCACGTCAGAACTCAGCACCTTTTTGTATAGATACCTAGATCCATTGCAAGCCAATTTCATCCTTATGGCTGGACAAACGATTCGTATAACTGAATTTACCACCCGGAGGGGCCGCCTGCGTGCAAAGTAATAATGTAGGTACATTTTCGATACCTAAACGGGGAGCGACACAGGCCTGCCGTTATGCAGGCGGCCCTTCGTAAAACTATAGCCAAATCATTTAAACTGTTCCGGCTATTTCTTCTCCATTTTGAAAGGTTTGGCATCCTTGGGTCAATTGACATGCATGTTAAAGAAAAGAAGAAAAAGCAGGACAGCGCACCCCGGGCTCCGAAGCAGCACAGCTTAGGATGCAACCGGGAACGCGCTTAGAAGAAAAAGGAATTGTTATAAAATATAGAATCGTTGAGTTCGTATCCCATAACACAAGTTTAGTCTTGAACTTACTTTGGGGCTAGATATTTCCGTAGATATTTATTTATTTCATTATTATAAAACGTGAACAGACTCACATGTGGCCAGTAGTCAAAGGTGACAGATAAGCAAATTATAGAGGCAATCGAGAAATAAGATAACACGCGTCAAAGTGACTAGACTATTTGCTATATGGATAAACATGTAGAGTAGCCATAGCCAACCAAAGAGCTTGACGACCATTGCAATAAACTATTTAGTAAGTACTTTTTTTTTATTAATGGCTTGATGCTACTGCGTATTTAGCCAGGAACAAGTTAATAAAACGTGGGAAATATTATTTTCCTAACAAGTTACAATTAAAGGGAGCTTCTGGCAACAAATCTATACGAGTCCACTGGTTTTCATAGCCGATTGAGTGGCGGACGACGCCCGAAGACGCCCACACAGTCCGCGAAACAAATATCACTACAGCCGTACTATGACTGTCTACTATAACTATTTCACATATTGTTCATGAGCATGAGCATTTATAACACCAAACAACACCAATTTATTCTGTGATATTATAAAGTCCAATAAAATCAATTTGCAAAATAATTTAAAAGAAAACCCCAACCGAACCCCTTGACTTCCCGCCAAAAACTCCCTATTTAGTACTTACTACCTATATATTTCCTAATCATAATTTTAATTATAGTAAATTACAGTTTAGTAAATGCCGATTTACTAAACTGTAATTTACTATAAACAACAATTTTTTCGTTTCAAAAATTACAGTGTAATGTCTATTTACTAAACTGTAAGCAATTTACTATAATCAACATTTTTTTTGTTTCAATGTTATAGTAGGTAGTCTACTACAGATACATAAGTACTACATAAGTAAACACAAGTTATATGATTTATTTGCCTAAAAAAATATACTAAATATTAATCCTTCTTTTAGACTAAATACTGTAAAACATAAAAAAAAACAGTGGTACTCCAGGAGTGCCGACACAAGTAAAAACTTGGACAAGGTGGTGTCGGTAACGAGTCGCGAGTTCAATGTTTTTTCCCATCTCAGAAAAAGCCCAACACGCTTCGATCATATATTCTATAGATGCTCAGTTGCCGCCTAAAAATTGCACCGGAAAAACTAGGCATAAAACAGTATTATAGGTTGCAGGCAATCGCTGAATGCAGGCCGCTTCCGATCGGTCGTTTTGGAAATCCTTGGGGGAGGGCTATGTCCAGCAGTGGACTACCTGTGGCTGATATGATGATGCATTACAAAATAAAAATGTGCAATGGTGGGCTTTTCCCAGTCAGGGATTTCTTCCAGTCAATTTGTTTTTTTTTTTGTTTGAAATTTATTTATTTTTCAAAGATGATGGCCACCCTATACATTATTATGTAATAAAACGGATCAACCTCCTTATCTATGTTTGGTTGGCACTATCACTTAACCCGTGAACTATTACTATTTGTGGTCGAAATACCCAGCAGAGTGGTCGGTTCAAAGTTATTCCAGTAAAAATTTGGTAGGTTGCTTAATTTATTTTTTTATAATTATAAAAGTTAACAATATCTATGTAAGTGCCTATCCAAAGTGTAATTAGTAAGAATGACTTGTCCAAAGGTAATCTGAGGTATCCCGTGATCAAAGGGCTGGAAATTATCTGGCACAAAGAATCAGCATTTCCATACAACGTGGCAATGCTGCCAGCCTTTTGGCCACGCTGCCGAGGGGTAATATCTTAGTGGGATTACATATTTTTTTTAGTTTTAGTTCATAGCGGCATAAGTTTTAATTTATAAAAAAAATATATTATTTAGCTTTAATTTAATTTAAACTGTATTAATAATAAACGTATTAGTAAAAATATTAGATAGCACTTGATACTGGAATTGAAAATGTTAATTATAGGTATTTATAATTAATCGCGTTGAATATCGCATAATTTTTAAAAGATATTGTAAAAAAAAAATTATATGAAGATACCTACTATTCGTGAAGTACTAGGAAAGAAGAAATAAGTATTTAACAGTATACAGAAAGGTAATGAGAAAAGCAAAAAAAATTACGATACAGGAAAAAATTGGGAAATCCAGTAACATCTCTAAAGAAGTATGGAACATTATAAATGAACACCGAAATAAAAAGTCTAGGGCTCATCAAAATTTTAAACTAAAAATAACAACATTGTAGAAGATCCAAAAAGAGTGGTGGAAATATTTGCAGATTTATTTAACCAGAGCACAATCCCTGGGAATTCTAATAACGCTATAAACTATCTAAAACAACACACAGAAGAGGTTATATATGACATGTCTCTAGAACCCACAACGCCAGAAGAAATAGTAAAAATAGTAAGAAAAATGCCTCCAAAAACTTCTTGTGGTTATGATGAAATACCAATAACAGTAATAAAAGATAATATAGATATTTTGGCAGAACTTTTAAGTATAGATCTTCTTTAATAAATGTATGAAAGCGGGAATATTTCCAGACCAACTGAAAATCGCAAAAATCATACCCATACATTAATTTGTCACTAATTGTACTCACAACAATATCCAAGATTTTTGAGAAACTTCTTGAAAGTCGCCTGGTAAAACACCTGAGCAGAAACGGAGCACTTAACTTAAGACAATTTGGATATCAGACCAATGTTAACACGCAAGATGCAATCGACACACTCATTCACGACGCAGGTACACTAATAAATGAGAAAAAGAAAGTTGCTGGTTCCTTCTTGGACCTCAGATCTGCTTTTGATACACTCAATCAAAAATTGATAATAGGCAAATTAGAACATTATGGAGTATAAGAGGCAAGGCATTGCAGCTCTTCAGATCATATCTGTTGAACCGAAAAATGTTTGTAGAAATAAGGAATTTGGATAATAATGGCAATACAATTACAATAAGATCAAAGATGAGAACTATCAAAGTAGGCGTACCGCAAGGATCAATACTAGGACCAATACTTTTTGTTATATTTGTAAATGATTTAATTAATTACATGACAAGTGAAATTCCCGATGTAAAATTAACAATATTTGGTGATGACACCAATGCCATAGTATCCGCAGACAATATATCAATGCTTAACAATAAACTTAAATTGACATTAAATTTATTCCATGACTGGTTTCATGCTAATAGCCTTAAAATCAACACAAAAAAAACCTGTGTTATGTTATTCCAGACAAGACGATACAATAGAGAGTACTTTGCAAGGAGAAAAATTACAAGTAGTCAAAGTAGTACAGTTCTTGGGAATACATATTGACAGCTTTCTAAATTGGAAGAAAGAATTGAACGAGATAGAAAAAAAAAATAAGTACGGCTTGTTATGTTCTCAGAAGCTTGCGAGAAGAAGTGGGCATCCAACAATTAAAATTAGTTTATTTGGCCTTAGTAGAGTCACAGAATACAGTAAGAGTAAACAGAAGGGACTCTTCTAAGGTACGCGCTATATACGTCCTCGTTCCCCGCACCCGCACCTCTCCCCCGGTTCTTGACGGCCAACGTGAGAAATCGAGGCGAAAACGGGGGAGAGGTGCGGGGACGGGGAACGGGGACGCCTGGGTGACGCATATTGCGCGTACCTTAGGAGTTTCCGGCCTGTGGTAGAGTCCAAACTTCGGTATAGTATTATGTTCTGGGGCAGAAGTTATGAATACAACATACACACAGCATTTGTCGCCCAGAAAGCGGCAATAAGGACTATGGTACGTATTTCGCAACAGACATCATGCAGGAAATACTTTAAGGAACTTAACATCCTAACAGTCCCTAGCTTATACATCTTGGTGCTGCTGACACACTTAGCCAAGCATATAAAAGAACTTGAAAATGATGAGCAAAGGAAACAAAGAAAAGCAACAAGACGGAAAGATCTGGTAACAGGAAAAAAACCTGACTTAAATATTATGAAACAGAATCCACATTATCAATCGATTAAATTATTTAATAAATTGCCATTACAGTTAAAAGTCCTATTGTATAAATCAGAATTTAAAATCAAATTAAAAACATTCTTATTACAAAAATGTTATTATTCAGTAAACGAATATTTGACATGATGATTATTTGACGTCATTATTTATTATTGTAATTTTATTTAATTTGACAAATATGTATACGTGTTAGGTTTTAATCTTCTAATTGTTATAATGTTCATGATAATAATTAAAATCTGTGCTCTTGTTTATCTATCATGTTTGAAAAAATTGTAAGTAGTTTTAAAGTACCTAGTTTTATAACCTTACCTTACCTAAGTTTATAAATTATCTCAGAACATTATAACACAATGTATATTGTATAGAAATAAATAAACTGAAACTGAAACAGAACGTGTTAAAGTTCTAAATTTATTAATTTAACATTTATTTAAAGAAAACCGATAAAATCTACGGTACGCGTTCATTCCGCGTTTTCCGCTTACCCGTCAGTAGCAATACGTAGGTATGTAACAGGGTGCGGGCCGTGCGGGGCGCCTCGCGGATCGCGCCGCACTTCAGCGTTGAAATGCTTCGCCTTAACAAGTTCCTTTTCTCATTAATTAAATTAAGTACTTCTTTATTTGTCTTTTTCTCTGTCCAATAATTCTATGTTAGGGATAAGAATTAATATAAAAATAAATATAAATATATATAGGGACAAATCACACTGATTAAGCTAGCCCCAAAGTAAGTTTTAAACGTGTGTTATGGGATACTAACTCAACGATACTATATTTTATGATAATACATATATAGATAAACACCCAAGACCTAGGACAATTTGAAAAGAGCCATTTTCCTACTTGCCCTGGCTGGGGATCGAACCCAGAACCTCCGGATTAGCGGTCTAGCGTGTTAACCATTACGACACGGAGGTCGTCAATAAATAGATATTGCCTCTTTATAGAACTTTCAATTTAAATTTTTACAGAAATTTAAAAATGGAAGCCGTAGTTTTCGACGGAAAATCCTTGACCCTGAAGTATCAGAAGGATTTCCCGATGCCGAAATTGGTGAACGACACTGACGTCATCATCAAAGTGGAATATTCGGGTGTGTGTGGGACTGATCTTCATATTATTAAGGTGAGTCAGTTTCCAATTTATTATAGCGCGTACAGTTGTCTTCATCGCAAAAGGCTAGTGGGGCCACCGCCCCGGGTGACAACCGCGATTGGTGGTGACACCCAAATCTCCTACTCTCCTATCACCCCCTAAATGAAATACTTAACTGGACATAGGGCGGCATATTTAGATTTTGCCTGATCGTTTGAAAAGTCTACATCTCTTTTGGATATTGTATCACCGCACCGGCAGCAACACATGATAGCTACGTCTCAGTCAGTAGAGCTCGGCCGGGCCGAAACGCTCTGGTGTTTGGAATGTGTTTCAACTACAAAAGCCTGTGTGCTTCCCAGCTGAAATCAACATGAATTTTTGTAATGTCACTTGATTGATATTTAGGTACTTACTCCAAAAGCCTGTAAGTTTCCGCCGTCGGACCGACCGAAACGCTCTTAGGTTTGAAGTGCGAATTTTAAGGCGAGGTGGGTTCACAATTTGCAATTACTGTGCGTTTTTTCGAAAAATCACTTTAATTTAACTACTACAGTTTATTCCTCGAAAAATTTACATAAGAATCTTAAGGATTTTCTATAGACACCCACAATTTTTTTTCTATTGACCCAAAAATGCTCAATCGTGTTTTGGCTATTGTGGTCCACGATCACAAACATACCTCTAAATCTAGATAATACAGTTTTTGGTATAATTTTCATATAAAAAGGTGATACTATAAAATAGTAATATGTATTATAAAGGCAGAAAAATTTAGAGGTATGATTGTGATTTTTTTCTATCGATCCAAAAATGCTCCATCGTAATTTGGCTATTGTGGGTGTCTGTAGAGAATCCTTAAGATTTTTATGTAAATTTTATGAGGAATAAACTGTAGTCAGTAGTTTAATTACAGTGATTTTTCAAAAAAGCTCGATAGAATAAAATTACAAACATATTATATATAAATTTGCCAAAATTTACCTTTAAAAAAGATATTACTACATATAATTACTTTTTTACATAAAAAAATTAAACTAAAAAATGTAATTTACTAATCTAAATTACTAGTTAATTTCGCTACACAATTTTTTAAAAATATTATACTAAAAAATAATAAATAAAACAGTGAAATATTCGTCGAGAGCAAACAAAGGACCGGTCCCGAGCTCGACGTTATTTCGCTGTGTTTTATTAATATTTATTTTGTATAATATTTCAAAAAATTGTGTGGGTGTCTGTACAAAAGCCTTAAAATTCCTATGTAATATTTTGGGAAAAAAAATTAGTAGTTTATTTACAGTGATTTTTCAAAAACACTCACAGTATTCTTGGCTCTGAACTGACGGGGCCTTAACTACAAAAGCCTGTGTGCTTCCTGGCCGAAATGAACAGGCTTATGGAACGTCGCCTTAAGGAATGTCGCTACAGGGTATCAATACCTAGTTTCGATTTACTATGAGACCCAATCTTTTTGTTCATATTTCTATTGTTTCTTGGGGAAAGTTGTTCAATATTAATAGTTTTACATTATTTTGATAGCCGTTATACCTATACCGTATAACGCGGCTAACAAAATAGACTAAATAAGCGTAGTCATTCCATGTTACTGAACAACTTTTCACAAGGAACATATATTTCCTAGTATCGGTAGTTCCGCTACTCATCACTAGATGGCGTTCTTGACACTAGGTTGTTTATTTATATCAGTGCAAAGAAATTGTATAAAAATCTAGAATGCTTACGAAGTGGCAAAGCCGTTCCCAAAAATTATACCTAAAGTTATAGCTCTCCCCTTCTACTTTATTGAACTGACAGTTTGCGGGAAAGGGACGCCTATAACTTTAGGTACATTTTTGGGAACGTTAGGTATTTTAACATAAGCATTATTATGAAAATATGAGTTTTATGTGCGTGGCATTAAGTTTAATTTTTAATGTTGTTTTATTGAGATTATTACTCGTAGTTATTCTAGATTGTATTATAAATTCTTTGTATCAGTGTAATAATAGGTATTTGCGTTTTTTTTCTCTTTCTCGTTAGGGTGAATTCCCAGCATCGAAGCAGCGTCCCCTGCCCCTCGGCCATGAATTCAGCGGAGAAGTGTACTCAGCCGGCAGCAAATCCATATTCAAGAAAGGGCAGAGGGTGGTCGTGGATCCTAATAAGTAAAAAAATAAATATCACTACTACCTAATAGTGCTGAGCCGTGGGTCTCGGAAAATTAAACGTTTTTTTTTCTCGTAAGAAACTGAATAAATTGGCAAGGAAATAGTATTCTTTAGAAACTTGACATTTGCATATTTAGATGATATAACCATTTGTGGATAAACAAAAGAACGTCATGATGACAATGAAAATACAAAACTTAGCGTTACCGCTGACGATGCAACCGGTAATACGCTTGGATGATGTTATTTTGCGTGTACTTATTCCATGTTTATTTTCTAAGATTGTTAAAATGAGCTATGCTCTTGACTATCTATCACACACGGAAGTTTAACACTACTTTCTTTCCAGTGCTTGCAACCTCTGCCAGTTCTGCCGCACCGGCAACTACCATTACTGTACCACGGCCGGGATTAACAACACCATCGGCATCTTCAGGGATGGAGGATGGGCACAATATGTCTTGGCTCCCCAAGACCAAGTATTTGCTCTGCCTGCTGGAATTTCCTCTGAACAAGGTAGATATTTTACTTTAATCTTAGCGTATCTTTAGTTGCATCCTTGGGGTGCTATGAATTTAGGAGTCTTCTCTTCGGATTCTTTTTTCAGTCTTTAGAGGCTTGTTCGTCTTTCCATCATAAGTACATACAACACAGAAATAGGGGGTATTAATGCAATATTATTATGATAAGAAGCTCAGGTTCAGGTTCTTATCATAATAATATTGCATTGACAACTAATTGGATACAGGGATCCTAGAGGTATAGCCACCTTCCAGCTCCATTTTGTATTGCACATATATATGCACAAAAAAATATGACGATACACGGTGTCGAGTGCTGCCCCCATTTGAAATAAATTAATTGTAAGGAAACGGAGATATCATTTAAAATTTTGAGCTAGTAAAACCTAGATAACCCTTTAAAAGTATTTTATGAACCACTGTTTACAGTACGTTAAGCTTTAGTTTGCATTTTTGCCAAAAGTGGCCGTTTTTCGCAAAAATGCAAACTAAAGCTTAACGTTCTCATTTTAAACTGTAAACTGTGGTTCATAAAATAGTTTAAATGGTTATCTAGGTTTTACTAGCTCAACATTTTAAATGATATCTCCGTTTCCTTTCAAATAATTTATTTTAATTGGGGGCAGCACTGGACACCGTGTATCGTCTTAAGTCACCTCTTACGCCATTCAGAAGACTAGTTAGAGTGGTTGTCGGGAAACATACAGGGCTATACTCTTGTTGGTGGAGTATTAATTCTCTTCCATTTGTCTCTCTCATCTGCCAGCTGTTTTACTTTGCTGTACGACACGACGTTCACCTTCTCCTATAACTGTTTCATGTATCTATGCCTTGGTCTTCCTGGTCCTCTTTTCCCTTCTATCTTCCCTTCAATGATAGTCTTTATGAAGAGGTCGTGTCGTAGCAGATGATCCAAATTTTTTCTCGTCTATTTTCTAGTTTATCCGGAATGCACCTTATCTCTCCTACTCTTTTCAGGACCTCTTATTTATAATACAATACATAATGACACACTTAATGTCCCTTTAAATCACAGGTTTACTAATGACTCACCACTCATTATTATTTTGTTTCAGCTGGTCTCTGTGAACCTTACTCCTGCGTGGCCCACGGCTTCGATCGCGCGTCCCCCTTGAAAGTCGGCCAGAAGATCTTGATCGCGGGGGCTGGTATTATTGGTAAGTGCCCCTTACAATTAAAAAAAAAATCTTTTTAAAGGAACAACCTTTCACTATTTCACATATTGTTCATGAGTACAAGCATTTATAGCACCAAATTTCACGAATTTCACATTATTAAGTCCACTAGAATAAATTTGCAAAATAAACTGAATCAAACCCAAACGGAACCCCTTAAGGGTCGACCTGATGTGGATAATCTTAGTTTTGCTCCCGCTTCCAAGCACACAAATTTACTCTAGCTGAAACGAGACAGCGAGCCATGCGCGGTGAAAAGATCGCGGTAGGTCAATGAGGCTGGTTTTGTGGTTTTTTCCGTTTTACAAAGAATATTTAAGAGTTATTTAAAAAGTAAGACATATGATGGCTGCTTTATGTTTAATACAATTATAATCCAATGTTACAAGTGCTAATTTATTGTGTTTCTTGAATACTCAATGGTATCTCAAATCAAAATTCACTTTTCTTGGTAATACTCATGTAAAAAATCTTCGCTCTTCTAGCAATCTCCGTCTCGCTATACCAAATCACCGGAGTGGGTTCTTTGAGCGTTCGTTTACTGTTCAAGCGGTAAAGCTTTGGAACGCCCTACCAATTAATGCCCGGAAGGCTCGTACTCGTGTAGCGTTTAAGAGTGCAGTGCGTGCTCATTATCTTCGTGAGCTTTCAGATAGAATATAGATATTATGATATAATATGTAGTTTACGTATAGTTTATTATATTATATATTATAACCATGTATAATTTGAATGTAGGTTTATTCATGTGTATATATATATTTATTTATATATATATATTGTTACTGCTATCCTCATTAGGTAAATGTGACAATATCTACATAACTTGCACCTCCTTCTAAAATTCTCTTTTTCTCGGCATCACCAGTGGGTTGACTGGTAGATAAAGCCTATGGCTTTAAGTCCGCCTATTACGTTTGTAATAAAGTTAAATAAAAAAATAAATAAAAAAAAACACTTTCAGTTTTAGTATAATTCTGAGGTGACTTGGAGGCAACTTCGTAATGTTTTTCTATCGAGAAAATTTTAAGCAATCGCGTTTTCGAAACATATCATATATAGAGTTGGTCCTGAACTTTGCTGTTTTTGTTTCAAAATGAGTGACTCGTCGAGTCGTTACTATTGATAATATTAAGGATCGCTCTAAGTACTACTAATAGGGTCATACGGGCTCTTAATTTCCCGCCAAAAACACATAAATCTTGTTATTGCGTCGGTTGAGTGTCATCATCATCAGGTATTTTTAGTCTCCACTGAAGGAGCACGACCCTCTCTGCACTACGAGTCATATATTAGCCAGAGTAGCCAGAGGATTTGGCCTACACTCTCCACGCTGGCCAGACGGGATTGGAGAGGTTGAGTGTCCTACGTTTTGCGTTATTTTCCATTTTTGTAAATGCCAGGTGTTTAAAAGAACTTGTTTTTGATGTCTTTTTCAGGGAACTTATGGGTAACCACTCTGCACCACCATGGTCACCGTGACGTCACCATCTCGGAGCTGAACAAAACAAGGCTTGAAATAGTTAAGAGATTAGGTATGTGATCATTTCAATATTAGGAATTGTTTATTAGATTCATTAAATTTTTATCAATAAAAAATAGTTGAAATTTTTTTGATTATTAGTTGAAGATATCTATCTGCTTTAAAATTGCGTTGCAAGATTCCCCCCAAACAAACATAGTTATATACATACTGAAAGCTTGTACAAACAAACTTATTTCAAAAGAAGGTCTCCTTGTACAAAGGAAAGTTAAGATACCTGTGCCACCTCACGTAGTGCGCGACGCGCGCGGTGGCACGGGTATCTGATTACCCTCTGTACCTATGTCTTTTTTTCTAATACATACATACATACCATCACGCCTGTTTCCCACACCGGTAGGCAGAGACTATGGACCTCCACTTGCTACGATCCTGACAGACCTCTTTCGCTTCATCCTCACACATCAACCTCTTCATACATGCCCTTCGGTTACGGGTACTTCTTATCTCTCCTTTTTTCAGAACGTCTGCAATCTGATCGCAGAATGTTCGCCGAGGTCGACCCTGTGCCGCTCTTCCTTTCACACTTCAAACCATCTTAACATCTTTTCTCTACTTTTGTCACTACGTCCTCTTTCACTCCACACCGATCCCTTATAACATCATTTCTTATTCGGTCTTTCAAGGTAACACCACACATACTCCTCAGCGCTCGCATTTCAACTACATTTATTTTACTTTCATGCTTTCTCTGCCATACCCTCATTACACTACCGTACATTTAAGTAGGTATTATAGTACACCTTTTTTTCTAAGATGAAGATAAAAATGTTGTTTCAAGAATTTTAGACAGGCAGTCCATTATCTTTCCTCAGCTAAGTTCTTAACCTTTTTATATCTTCTTCTTCATTAAAGCGCTTTCCCGTTTTTTCTTCTCCTCGTTGGGAATGTATTTGTGCGAAAAGTTTTACAACCGGCTGCCGCCCGACGTTAACCCTCCTTGGGAATGCAATTGTAGCACGAGATGTTTGTGCACGCGACGCAACGTACTTATCATAATTCTATTCGTCATAACGTCACAGAATACAGTAAGAGTAAACAGAACGGAATCTCCTAAGGTACGCGCAATTTGCGTCCCCGTTCCCCGCACCCGCACCTCTACCCCGGTTCTTGACGGCCAGCGTGAGTCATCGAGGCGAAAACGGGGGAGAGGTGCGGGGACGGGAAACGGGGACGCACTGTGATAACGTGAAACTGGTACTAGAGGTAGAGCGAGCGAGTGTGACCAAGTGACAATAAGGAATATGCATGTAATACCAATCCGGCTCATATTTTATTTTACAATTTCTATTAATACGTTACCACGCCTAGTTATTTATTTTTCTTACTGACTCTTATTTGGATTAGAAATAAATTATTGAAAATATGCAAATATTGCGCGGGAACTTTTGACAAACAAAAGGGAAATGACGACAAAGTTCACAAAAGGGAAATGGCAAATTCGGGTGCGTTCGGTAGGACTGTCCGTCCATGTAGTTTGACTATCGATGACATTCGAAATGTATGTACCTACTGTTTATCAAACATCACTGGCTGATAATATCGAAAATACCCAAAAAAGAAAAATAAGCGTTGAAAGCTTCTGTCTCTAGCGGATATTGCAGACTTTGACGTCATATTTTAAAATGGCGTGTTTTAGTTGTTATAATCTACTTGCTATTTTTAATATTTATTTTCTACACCATATACATGTTTTTCGGCACTGATTTATTTTTTGCGGCTATTTCTCGACGAGGACTATCGTTTAAAAATATAAAAAAAATGCATGCATACTCTCTATAGGGACTATTTGGCTACCCCGAATTAGGCACAACAAGTAGGTTAGGTTAATGGTAGTACAGTGACCATCACAAGAGCGAGCGAGCGTCTACAAAGTGACCAATAAATTAGATGAAGAAGAAGATAATTTAAAATAACGTTATTATTATTTATAAAAGTATTTTATGTTTAAATTATTACGCTGTTTGGGTCTTTTCAGACACCGGTTACAGGCTGGTAACGCCTGACGTTTTGGCGTCGGAGAAGATTCTTTACGACGTCGTCATCGACTGCACTGGTAAGGTCTAAATCTACCTACTCTCTTATACAGGGTCTAAGAAAATATACTGAAAATATTTTAATGGTAGATTCAGACCATGATACTGAACAACTTTCCCCAAGGAACATTTATCGAAATATGAAAAATAATTTTTGGCTTTCCAACTCGGATCAGCTGATCGGTCAACTTGTATGGGAGGCCAAAAATTATTATAATTATTAAGGCCCTGGATAAAGATCATATAAAAGGCTATCTTTAGTTTTTTTGCTGCTTTATTCTTAATAAGTTACAATCAAAGGTTGGTGTAGGCCATTGATTGTTTCAAGGGAGCTTCTAGCGACAAATATATATGAGTGTGTGGTTCCCGGCAGAGTAGAACAGGACCACTCCAAGTCTTCCCGTGGATGTCGTAGAAGGCGACTTAGGAAACACAAGCTGAACAAAGCTTATAAACATCAGTGAGACCTCTCCAACCGTCTGGCCAGCGTGGAGAGTGTAGGCCAAATCTTCTAACAGCTCTGTCTAATATTATATTATATATGGCTCTGGTAGTAGAGAGAGGGTTGTGCTCCTGCGGAGACTTAAAAGACCTGATGACGATGATCATGATAGGAACTTAAATGTAATTATATTTTCACAGGCGTGGGCAAAGTCATGGAAATCAACTTCAACTATTTACGTCAGGGAGGCAAATATGTTCTTTTTGGATGCTGCCCTCCTACACAAAATGCTACGTAAGTACTACCTACAAAGGTTTTTTTTTTAATGTGATATAACGGCAAACGAACAAGCGGGTCACCTGATGGTAAGTGATCACCGCTGCCCATGGACAACTGCAACACCAGGGGTGTAACAAAAGCGTTACCGGCCTTTCAGGGGGGAGGGGGAGGGAGGAGGGGGGAGCTCCGGCTCTCTCCTCACCGAACGAAGCATAGAAGCGGTGAAGCTACTACTCAGACGTCGATTTTCTGTGAGAGTGTGGTACTTACCGGACGAGCCGGCCCATTCATGCTTCTAGCAAAACTGAGTTTTGCCGGTAGCGTGGCTCTTACCACAACAAACTAGGTACTATTATTTTGTCTAGATTGCCACCCACTAGAAATCCCACCGGGAAGCATACTTTGTGAAAAGTTGTTTCCAGTCTGGTTAGGATATTACAGGCTTGAATCACCGGATTATCCGAAAAGAAAGATGATTCCGTGCTTGAAGTGCCTGAAGGCAAGTAAAGCTGTGGGTCTCGAACTCCATCTAGCGTTTGTTAAAAGCTATCCTTTTTTTTATTTTGGCACAAACAGTCATTATGTAACAATTACAGTTGATGTATGTTTATGTTATAGACAAACACAGTGCCGAAACGTAATATAAGCAAATACAGTTTTTGGAACATGCTGACAAACATTTATTTTTAATATTTATCTAATATAGAAGTTACGCAAATTTAAGCAGGTTATAAACTATTTTCACAGTATGCAGAACAATGTAAGTTTAAGCCTCAAAAAAATCCTACTATTGGTTATATACAAGTTGACTAATCAACTGATCCGAGTTTGTATGGAAAGCCAAAAAATATATTTCTTAATTCGATATTATGTTCCTTGGGGAAGGAAATTAAGTACCATGGACTAAAACTCAAGTGGCTTCCGATCCGACGTCGCCGTGACTGGCATACCCTGTCAGTGTTATACACAATTCTTTTCAATCCTAACTCTCCTAACTATTTACAGGAATTATTTAGTGAGTCTATTTAGTGAGTCTCAAGGGCGTCCACTACACAGCGCTAAAAACCTTCTTTTAAGAATTCCTGCTCGCTCCACCGATTTTAACTCGCAGTCTTTCTCTGTTCGTGGTAGTGAGTTCCATAGACGTACGGCTGTACGTCTATGGAACTCACTACCACTTACTATCCGACGCGCCTACTATAAACGCTAGCCAGCTTTAAATCCCAAGTAAAATCGCATTTTCTATCCTTATAAAAGGTTCCTTCCCTTGTTTCCACTTAGTTTCTTCATTTTGCCCTGTTATGTCTTTTAGTGTAAGTTGTATGTATTTAAGTATTAGGTGTATGTATGTTTGTTACAATTATTGTATATAAGTATGTTTATTATATAACCACCCCGCACTACCTAATTTTCCATAATTTTTTTCTATTTAAACGAGGTTGCCTGGAAGGAATTTCTTAGCGATAAGGCCGCCTTTTGCGCATTTCCTAGTTTTTTACTTTTGTGCAATAAAGGGTATTGTATTGTATTGTAATGTATTGTAAATTCACCCTTAAAATAGTTTAAGTATATTTTGTTAACGATTAATAATTAGTTGTTACTCGATGCTGATAAACATTATAAGTAAGAATTTTGCCATAGTCTTTATTTTACCATTTTACTTTTTTAGGGTTCCGTACCTCAAAAGGAAAAAACGGAACCCTTATAGGATCACTTTGTTGTCCGTCTGTCCGTCCGTCCGTCCGTCTGTCAAGACCTTTTTTTTTATTTTAATTTTACCATTTTACTCTTTTTGTATTCCAGGGTGAACCCCTTCCAAATTTACGACAAGGAGTTGACCATCATCGGCGTGAAGATCAACCCGTTCAGCTTCCCGAATGCCATTGGGTGGCTTCAGGCTATGGGCAGCAGGTAGACATCTCTCCAAGTTTCTATTTAGCTTGCCCCCTTTGTTGTTTTTTGGGTCAAATCAACACACAATCAAATCTTTTCTCTTTATCATAAGAAAGTATTACAGATTCTTCTTCTACGTTTAAGCGCATTCCCGTTGCATCCTCAGCTGTGCTGCTTCGGAGCCCGTAGTGCGCTTTCCGGCTTTTTCTACTCCAAATATAACATGCATGTCAATGGTCACCCAAGGATGCCAAAGTACTTGCAATATGGAGAAGAAATAGCCGGAACGGTTTAAATGATTTGGCTATAGTTTTACAACCGGCCGCCGCCCGACGTTAACCCTCCTTGGGAATGCAATTGTAGCACGAGATGTTTGTGCTTAGTCCTTTAGTATCTTCTTACGACATCCACAGGAAGAGATGGAGTGGTCCTATTCTAACCCGGAACCACATGGGTAAGAAAGTATAGATTAACTATTGAAAATAGAAGAGGGAAGATGATTGGACATCTAATAAGACATGACAATCTCTTCAGAATAATAGTAGAAGGAAAAATAAAAGGGAGACGAGAGAAAGGAAGATCGAGGGTGAAGTTTTTCCAACAAATTAAAGAAAAGGACTTAAGTCCTACCAGGACATTAAAAAGATGGCGGAGAGAAGAGAGGAATGGAGGCATCTCCACTTAACTCCATCTACAAGAGCAAACTTTTAAATTACAAGAGAGAGTTGGTTTGAGCTACCTCTGGCCGCACGGAACAGAACTTTCCTATGCTGCTATCCTTTTCTGTCGCTCAGAACTGTCATTTACTAGAGCGAGAAAGTAAGAGGGTATGCCGCGGAATCGGCGATGTGGCGGTATTCCCGCTCTGATTCTCGCTTTAGCAAATGACGGTTCTAAGCGACAGAAAAGAATAGCAGCAAAGAAAGGGGTTTACTCAGTACTTAATATTTTATTGCAAACCATAAAGTACATAAGATAACAACAATACAATTAAAGAATCATTTTATGGACCCTGCCGGGCACAGCAACTTGGTTAGAGAAGAGGAGGTCGCACTCAAAAGGTAATTTAGATCGCCTATTTTAAATTAGTTATTGGTACCTTAAATCTGGTATCTACACTAATATTATAAAGTGGAAAGATTTGTACCTATTTTTGTATGTTTGTAATGAATAGGCTCAAAAAGTACTGGGCCGATTTAAAAAATATTCTTTCACCATTTGAAAGCTACACTATCCCCGAGTGACATAGGCTATGTGTGTACCACGGGCGAAGCCGGGGTGGACTGCTAGTATTAAACATTTTTGGACATTCGATTCATAGATATTAAAATTTTGAAGTAATGCATTTAGTACTCAACACGTACTAAATGCATTATGATTTACCTTTATAACTTACATTAATTATTTCCAGTTTCATATTCACTCATTATGTTCTAAATTTATTTTAATTATGAAATACAATCATTTATTTATTTTAAACATTTAGGTAAATTATTATATTTTATTACTTAATTTATTTACATATTTAATTTCATTTTTATTAATATATAATTGATTTAATTTCAATAACATCTATTTAATATTATTTTATTATTAAATTATTATAAAATAAACTGATTGTATATTTTTACTGCGCTAGTTATATTTACTTAACTATAGTTTATCCTTTAGGGATTCTTTTATATCGTAATAGGCTTTGTTTATAAGAAATTGTTTAAATTTTTTAAAGAATATTTTGTCGTTTTTAGGGTTCCGTACCTCAAAAGGAAAAAACGGAACCCTTATAGGATCACTTTGTTGTCCGTCTGTCCGTCCGTCCGTCCGTCTGTCAAGACCCTTTTTCTCAGGAACGCGTGGAGGTATGAAGCTGAAATTTATATCAATTACTCAGGTCTACTGTCCCTTGAAGCTGTGAAAAAATCAAACTTCTAAGCCAACGCAATCAAAAGATACAGCCGTTTATGCCGCAAATTTTCGACACTTGCAAGGGAATCAAAACCTACAGGGTGCTTCCCGTGAACTCAGAATCTTGAAATTTGGTACGAAGCAACGTCTTATAGCATAGATAAAGGAAAAATTACGAAAACCATAAATTTTTAGTTACATCACATAATATTTTTTTTTTTAATAATTTTAAACTTACTACCCATTTCCTCATAAACGCGTAGAGGTATTAAATTGAAATTCATACCAAATACTAAACCTTGCAGGTTTGTACGGAACCCTCGGTGCGCGAGTCCGACTCGCACTTGGCCGGTTTTTTTTTCTTCTGTTACTGTTTGGGCAATTTGTTGTAAATTTCTATAGACATGATAATAACAGACTCTAATACTACATACATACTACATGGTAATGATTTATATTAAATAAGCCGTGTGGTTCCCGGCAGAGTAGAATAGGACCACTCCAAGTCTTCCCGTGGATGTCGTAGAAGGCGACTTAGGGAACACAAGCAACAAAGCTTACGAGTATAAATATCAATGTGACCTCTCCTACCCGACTGGCCAGCGCGCAGCGTGGAGATTGTAGACCAAATCCTCTGACTGCTCTGCTGGATAATATATACGGCTCTAGCAGTACAGAGAGGGTCGTGCTTCTAGAGTGGAGAATAAAAAGACCTAATGATAATAGTAATACTTAAATCTAAATTATATTTTCACAGGCAATTAATAGTAACCTAATTCACAGAATACATAAGAGTCAAACAGAATGGTAACTCACAGCGTCTCCCGCAAATTGGCGTCCCCGCACCTCTCCCCCGCACTTTGTGAGCTTTGACAGCTCCAAACCGTACGCAATACGCGACGTGTGTTGTCTTGAGAACTGCCAACCAATAGTAACCATTGAATTTATTCATATTATTATCGTATAGTTTTGCGCCGAATATGCAAATTACTATATTACAATAGTGAATAAGTGAAATTAGTGCGTTACATTATAAATGACTCAGTAATAATCAGTTAAGTGAACTAATGGTGAAATGGACAATGGACATAATGAAAAATATTTGTGAAGTGATATTATGTAGCTGTTTCCGGCTTTTCTGTAACATTTAATACATATAAAACAGAATATTTTTTACGTCATAGTGTTCGCAAATCTTCCGGTATGGAAAGATATAATCGTAAATATGTCGAATTCGTTAGTAGGTAAGTATTAAATTAATTCTGCGGTGCGACCCTAAGTATAAAACTCACACATCGACGTGTGTACAGATAAATTGTTTCGTTTGTAGTAGTAGTAGGTGTATATGTTACTCTGACACAATGGAGAGTCCTACTAGTGCCTAATTTTAAGATTGAAAAGAGACAATTTGCTCCCAGACAAACCTTCGTGGTTTATGGGTGCATAGAATTGTAATTCATGTTATTTTTGGATATATTAAATGAAAAAAAAAATTAAAACAAAATAAAAACAAAAATTTTCATTACCTACCTACCTACTTAATTATATATTTTTATTTCTAGGTATTTGGACTACAACAAGCTTGGAGTCAAGACTTATGCTCTGTCAGAGTACCAGAACGCATTGGACGACCTCAAGACTGGTGTTGTCGCCAAGGCAATGTTCAAAATCAAGTGAAATAAATTAAAAGTAAAATCAAAATTAAAAGTAATTATCATAAAATAAATTATATTATAAAAAGTAAATTGTCAATTTCATTGAACGAGCGATCGCTTGGGACCCATCTGTCAGCATGGAACAGCCCTTTCCTATGCTGCTAGAGCGAGAGAGAGCGACGGAATGCGGCAGCATCGCCGATTCCGCGGCATTTCGTCGCGTTCTTTAGCTTTAGCAAATGACGGTTCATGTTAAACGCATTTTAACGCAAATTAATAGATGGCGCTTATATACATAGCGCCATCTACTCATTTTATTTGCTAGAGAAAGCCCTGACTTTCAAGCGTTAACCCCCAATAACTTTTTAACGGCTGAACCGATTCTCATCAAACATAGCTAAGAACCACCACAAGAAAACTGTCTTTCATGTGGAAAAACCTTATCAAAATCGGTGTATCCGTTTGAGCGCTACGATGCCATACATATTTTTATAAGCAAACTACGTGAACAGATTTACTTGCAGCCAGTAGTCAAACAGATAAGCAAATTATACCTACAAGTCAAGAACACCATCTAGTGGCACTACCGATACGACTCCCAATCCGCTTTCTTTAGCAATTAATAGATGGCGCTAATATCCATAGCGCCATCTACTCGTTTTATTTGCTAGAGAAAGCCCTGACTTTCAAGCGTTAACCCCCAATAACTTTTAAACGACTGAACCGGTTTTGATCAAACATAGCTAAGAACCACCGCAAGAAAACTGGCTTTCACGTGAAAAAACCTCATCAAAATCGGTCCATCCGTTTGAGCGCTACGATGCCATACATATTTTTATAAACAAACACGTGAACAGCCTCACTTGCAGCCAGTAGTCAAACAGATAAGCAAATTATACCTACAGGCAATAACAAGACTTAAGATAACATGCGTCCAAGTGGCCAGATTATTTGCTAAATGGATAAACAGATAAGTAAAGTAGCCATAGCCAAGTAGGGATTATTATCCTTGCCAAGTAACAAAAGATAATATTTATCTTTCAAAATATTCTACACGTAAGATTGCTACATTAGTAGCAAATAAACAATTCTATCTACGAGTATACGTGTACAGACTTACCAAGTTTATATAATGGTAATTCTGTAAACTTGACGGTAGATTTAAACTGAACATTTAGACAACGGAAAGGCCTCATGAATGAACTAAGAAAAGTACATCAAAATTTTGAAGGTCTTTCCAGAAAACTATAAGCTATAAGTTAAATTTGGTACCAGAATATATTGATGACGAAGACACAACATTTCAAGAAATGTCCATTATTATATAATCAAAGCGTGGGGCGCCGAATTGTCGTTCTAATCTAAATCGTAGCGCTGCGATTAGACTGCCCTAAATCAGAGATTTAGGAAATAGAGCGGTCGGACGGAACCTCCGATTTACTCAAAATCGGATCCAATCTGTTCTAACTACGATTACATCTTCTGATTTCCTAATCCGCTAGATGACAACAATTCAAATCAGACACTTTTTAGGATTCCGTACCCAAAGGGCAAACGGGATCCTATTACTGAGACTCCGCTGTCTCTCCGTCTGTCCGTCCGTCTGTCTGTCTGTCTGTCCGTCTGTCACAGGGCTCTATCTCTTGAACCGTAATAGCTAGACACTTGAAATTTTCACTGATAATGTATTACTATGGCCGCTATAACAACAAATACTAATAATAAGATAAAGTTAAAAATTAAAGGGGGTCGTCATACAAGAAACGTGTTTTTTTCAGCGTTTTTAACTCGATCTTTATAATGGCATTAACTAGATACTTGAAATTTTTACCGATTATGTATAACTATGACCACCATAACAACAAATACTGAAAATAAGATAAAGTTAAAAATTAAGGTGAAGGTATAAGGTGAACTGGTAGACAATGCTTAGCATTAAGTTTTACCTTTTGTATTATAATCGTTAGATTATTGTGCAATAAATATTAAATAAATAAATAAATAAATATAGGCGAATGGCCTTGAAGTGGCGCCCTCATTTGAAATAAATTAAGTAACTCGTAAATATGGAGATAATTTCCATATTGCTCTTCGTCATGCACTAGATAGCCCTTTAAATTATTTTATGAACCACTTCATGTAGAGGCGGCGCGTGTCGCTGCCGCCGCATTTCACGCGCGAAGACAAACATATGGTCATCATCATTCTCTCGTATTCCCAGTTACATCCTCAGCGGTTACGCTTCAGAGCCCGGGGTCCGCTACCTAACCTAGGTGATTTGACGAGGTTCCTGATTTTTACACAGAGCGACTACTTTATCTGATTGTGTTCCGTTGTAACCATAATAAATGCATCATGCTGTATGTGCTGCACTGATACAGTTGACCGACGTGATAAAACCGAGATTATTGGAGTGATGATAACCTGCTCTGGACCCGTTGCACTTTGCACTACTGTGATTGTAAATGTTATTTGTCCACCCTTACGACATAAGAATAAAAGAAACTTCGTTTAGTGTTCTAGATTATTTAGTGTAATTGTAAATTCGTTTCAACAAATAAGTAGGTATAATATAACAAAATAGTTTAACATACAATGGGGTTTTTATTATGACGAAAAATGAAAATATGGTTAGGTACATATTATATTAAATTTCTTAAAAACTAAAATAAAGATACAAAAAACTACTTACTACACTACACTACTTAAATAATATTTACAAATAAAAAAAAACCAGGTAGTTCTTTACCCTGCAGCAACGTGCCCAGAAGGCTGCCAGCATTGCCACGTTGTATGGCAATGCTTATTTTTTGACCTAGATATAGGTCAGCCTTCTGGTCAAGGGAAACTTTGATTAGTTTTCTTGAGACAGCGTCGTATAGTCTGTGAGCTGATGGTCCCCACGGCCTCAAAGTTTCAACCCCAACAAACGGTTCAAATATGTAGTAATTGCCGAAACAATCATATTTGCGCCGTTTGAGGTTTTCAGCTGCTGCAACTGCTGAGCTCGCTTTACACCCTGTGGCTGAAAGGTGAGACGGTGCCAGTGTGTCAACGCATGTAGCGTTCCACAGAAGCGACCAATCTATATCTATATCTATACTTCTATACTAATATTATAAAGAGGAAAGATTTGTACCTATTTTTGTATGTTTGTAATGAATAGGCTCAAAAAGTACTGGGCCGATTTAAAAATTCTTTTACCGTTGGAAAGCTACACTATCCCCGAGTGACATAGGCTATGTGTGTACCACGGGCGAAGCCGGGGTGGACTGCTAGTAGATAATAAGTAGATAAATCTAAGCGACCGATAACGGTATCCGATAAACCAAATCTGGTTTATGTAACATTGTTAAGATTAAAATATTGTAATTATTTTTAAGCCCGACAAAAAAGGGGTGTTATAAGTAAGACGCTAATGGCTGTCGGTCTGTCTGTCTGTGGCATCGTAGCGCTCGAACGGATGGACCGATTCCGAAACGGTTTTTTTACGTGAAAGCAAGTTCCCTTGTGGTGGTTCTTACTCGTAGCTATGATTGATGGTTAGCGGTTCAGCTGTTTAAAAGTTATTGAGGGTTAACGTTTTAAAGTCAGGGCTTTCTCTAGCAAATAATAGATGGCGCTACTGCCGTACGTCCGCTGCGTGTATTTGATCCAAAGGTTCTAGTCTTTTAGGTGTAGTAAGTCTGACAGTAAGCTTTGAAAAGCGTTATTTTCACCTGGTCAGTAGGTACAACGCACTAACGACTGCCTCCGTCTTCCTGTAGTCAAGGCGTTCGCCTTGTGATCCGGAGAGGTCGTGGTTTAAAATTCCGCTGGGAAGCATACTTTCTGAAAAGTTGTTTCCAGCCTGGTTAGGTTATTTCTGGCTTAAATCACTTGATTATCCGAATGCTGATTTCTTTCCTCTGGAAGGCACGTAAAGCTGTGGGTCCCGAACGCCATCTAGCGTTTGCAAACCTATCCTAGGATTGGTTCTGGTCTACTCTTTGGGTTGCGGAGATCGCTCTGCATAAAACCAGTAACCTCGTTAAATCACCTAGGGTAGGTAGCGGCCTCGGGCTCTAAAGCGTTACCGCTGAGGATGCAACCGGGAATACGCTCGGATGATGAGCTTTGTTAACCACAATATTCATAGTGTCTGTTTTCCTATTTTTTGTATACAAAGTGTTAATGAACTAACGCTAAACGTCTCAGTTGGTATCTCAGCCCATAGCCCGTAGAACAAAAGTTGTTCAGTTTCATGGGCTGAGGACGTACCATCTGAGAGGTTTTGCGTTAGTTCATTAACAGTTGTATTTTCGTGTGTGTAGCAGCAAATATGAGTTTATCTACGTATACATAGTATATCTATCTAAACCCTGATAGAGATATATGCTTATTTTGATTGAGTAGTAATAGATAAGAATTTGACAAGCTTGTATTATTTCCCTGTGATTCTCGATATAATTTAATAAACACTTATATTGTCGTAAAACAATTCAATTCAATTCAAAATATCTTTATTATCATAGGATATTTATAATATATCTTAATAATAGTCACTTTGTTTTGTTTTGCACAAATGTTGACAGCAAATCGTTACGTTTACGCCGCTTCCTAGGCGCAAGTGCAGAAGAAGCGGCAACAAACTGCACTGCACGTTATTTAACTGTTTTATTTACTTATTTAAACTTTATTGTACACACGCACAAATGTAATGTTCAACAGGCGGACTTAAGGCGGTATACGAAGAGAATCTGAGGAAATGAGGTGCAGGGCGATCCGCAAAGGACCTTGCACGCTTTTACATATTTCGTTAGACTGTGAAGCGGAAGGCGGGGAATGAACGCGGAATGACGCGGAATGTAGATTTTATTGGTTTTTATTCGTAGGTTTTTATGAATTATTTTAATAACTAATTTTTTGTATCGAAAATGAAGAAGGCGGGCACCTTCGGAATCACAATAAGTACTAATATTTTTGAGTAAAAATATGTTTTCGTCAATAATTTATATTCTTAGTTTTGGAAGAAAAATAACTTTTGGATATAATTTCTTAACATTTTTTTAAAATGGTATATTGATTTATTTTAAAATTTTTAGAATGTGGGCACCTTTTGAAGTATCCGAACAAACCTAAAAAAAATGTTTTAACGCTTAGAATCACTTCAGGTCAAAGTTCTAGTGAACAGAAATACATAAAGTTTCGACAGTTCTCTTCGTATTATATTCGTATCCGCCTTAATGCTAAAAGCATTATTTAAGACGAGGCCAGAGTACAAAAACGTACACTGGAGAGTCGACCCGAGGGTCGCAGAAGCCGAGGCAGACCCAAGCTCAGAAGGCTGGATGGTGTCAAACAAGACCTTAATAACGTCGGCGTCAAAGGCTGGAGACAGAAAGCCCGAAACCGGACTATCTGGAACAATTTACTTAACCAGGCCCAGGCTCTCCCGCGGCTGTAGAGCCTTAGATGATGATGACGATGATTATTTAACAGACCTTTTTCAAACCGTTGGGTCGATTGGAGAGCTTTTTAAGCTTCGTGCTGTACTGCTGTAAACACAGTTTTGAACTACAAGCTAGAACTAATATGTATACGATGTAAATGATTTATTCCTGTATATAATTGTATTCTACTTGTGTTTTAATAAAATAAAATAAAAATATTATGCAATCAAGTCTGTCTTAAATTTTACTGAGAGTGAAGGTGCCTTAAAACCTAAATTTTAAAGGAATCGTGGCTAGGAGCTCTTCTAATGGAGATTTCTTCCCCACTTCGCAACATATTCTGCGCCCTTGGGTAACCTTTGACTTGCATATTTGGAGAAGAAAAAGCGGGAAGCTCACCCCGGGCTTCGAAGCAGCACAGCTGAGGATGCCGTCGCGTGGTTCCCAGAGTAGAGTAGGATCATTCCAAGACTTCCCGTAGCTGTCGTAGAAGGTGACTTAGGAAACATAAGCTAAACAAAGCACTATAACAACGTGGAAGGGACCCGTAAAAAATCGAACCACGGTCTATACTAGATCATTATAGTTTAATGAAATTCAGCCAGAAAACAAAAAAATATTCAGCATTTTCATACAAAAGTATGCAGCCAAAATATACATACATATATCATACAAAAGTATCCCAGATTTGAATGGGAATGTCGAATTTTTTTTTTTGTTTTTCGACTGTTATTTTAATTTCATTATACTATAAGGATCTAGTATAGCCCGTGGTTCAATTTATTACAGATATGCCCCTTCCACGTTGTATTATCTTTGACAAAGCTTATAAACATGAATGAGACCTCTCCAACCCGTCTGTCCAGCGTGGAGAATGTAGGGCAAATCCTATGGCTGCTGTGACAGTACAGAGAGGGTCGTGCTCCTGCAGTGGAGACTAGAAAGACCTGATGATGATTTATTTAATCATCAGGTTTTTTTTTGTCTCCACTGCAGGAGCACGACCCTCTCTGTACTACCAGAGCTATGTATTAGCCAGAGCAGTCAGAGGATTTAGTATACACTCTCCACGCTGGCCAGACGGGTTGGAGGAGAGAGAGACGGGTTCTCATTGATATTTTTATGTTTTGTTCAGCTTGTGTTTCCTTAGTCGCTTTCTACGACATCCACGGAAAGACTTGGAGTGGTCCTATTCTACTCTGCCGCGGAAACCACAAGGCAATTTATTTATTAATTTTTCAAAAATTATGGTCACCCTAATACGTTAATATGTATAACGGATCAATATTCTTATCTATGTCTGGTTGGCATTAACACTAAACTACTTACTACTTGTGGTTGAGATACCCAGCAGAGTGGTCGGTTCATAAGTTGTTCCAATAAAAAGAGGTAAGTACCCTTTTTATTTATTTTTTAATAATTATAAAAAGTACTAATATCTATATAAGTATCTATCCAACGTGCAATTGGTAAAAATTTAGATAGCACTTGATACTGGAGTTTAAAATGTTAACTATAGGCACTTTTAATTAATGTTATGTATATATCGCATAATTATTAAGGCGAGATGGGTTCACAGCCTGCAATACTGTGCGTGTTTTTGAAAAATTACTGTAATTAAACTACAACAGTTTATTCCTCAAAAAATTTACATAAGAATCTTAAGGATTTTCTTCAGACACGCACAATGAACAAAACACGATTGAGCATTTAAATAAAAATAAAAAATAAAATACAGTGAAATATTCGTCGAGAGCGAAGAAAGGCCCGGACTCGTGCTCGACGTCATTTCGCTGTTTTTTTTTTTATTATTATATTCATAATTTTTACTGAAGCAAAATCGACTAGATATTTACGAGTAGATAATACATTTTTTGGTATAATTTTCATATAAAAAGGATAATAATATGTCTTATAAAGGCAAATTTAGGCAAATTTAGAGGTATGTTTGTGATTTTTTTCTATCGAGCCAAAAATGCTCAATCGTGTTTTGGTTATTGTGGGTGTCTGTAGAAAATTATTAAGATTTTATGTAATTTTTTTGAGGAATAAACTGTAGTAGTTCAATAACACAGATTTTTCAAAAACCCGCACAGTATTGCAAATTGTGAACCGATCTCGCCTTAAGAATAACGCGAAACGAACATATATTGTATATGTCCGTTTACGGCTGACATTTTATTTATTTGCTGACATTTTAAATATTTACTGACCACTTGCTAAGACCACGGTTGGTGCAATGCAACTGAAACGTCAGCAAGTACATAATAAAGGTACGTTTTGCATGGATCTCCGTATATATATTTTTTTAAAAAGGCGTATGACCCTGATTGTATTAGAACGATCTTACATATTATCAATATTAACGAAATACTCACTTGAAATAAAAAACAGCAAGGACCACTCCAAGTCTTCCCGTGGATGTCGTAGAAGGTGACTTAGGAAACACAGACCTCTCCAACCCGTCTGGCCAGCGTGGAGAGTGTAGGCCAAATCCTCTGTTAAATATGGCTCTGGAGCATGACCCTCTCTATTAGAGAGGGTCATGCTCCTGCAGTGGAGACTATAAAAGACCTGGTGATGAATGTATTATAGAATTTTTAACTGAAATTCTTACAGAAATTCAAAATGGAAGCCGTAGTCTTCGACGCAAAAACCTTGACTCTGAAATATCACAATGATTACCCGTTGCCGAAATTGGAGAACGACACTGACGTCATCATCAAGGTTGAATATTCGGGTGTGTGTGGTACTGATCTTCATATTATCCAGGTGAGTCAGTTTCTACTTCATTGCTTACAGCGCGTTCCAAATGTCTACTTCACAATATACAGGGTTACGGGTATCTAACGCATAACCTTTTTGGTGCAAGTTTAGTTCATGATACTGAACTACTTTCCATAAAAACCATTATAGAAAAACGAAAAAAAAAATCCATTTGGCTGAGTGCTGTGTGTGTATATATATATAAAGCATATTTATATTTGTATTTGTATATAGCTGATATATATGGGAAGCCGATTTTTTTTTGTTTATTGGTTATTTATTTTATTTTTTTTTTATTGTTTTTAGTAAGTATCATGGACTGAACGTGAAGGTTATGCGTTAGATACCAGTAACCCTGTATATACAGTGTCTAATAAAATATATCGAAACTAATTTAGGGTGAACTACTTTCCCCAAGGAATATAAAACGAAATAGAAAAAAAAAATGTCGTTCAGTATTATGAACTGAATCTACACTAAAATAGTTCCAGTATATTTTTTAGTTAGTAAATACGGCCATAAATAGATGGACGACGCCAGATCGATTGACCTCAAAAACAAATCATCAGTTTGTACATCGTTCAAATAATATTTGATCGATGGTTTGCATCATGTTGCACTTGACACTGCAACGTGAGTGCAGAAAATAAACACGTGATCAAGTTGTGAGTGTCGTGTCTAATAAAATCTAATCTAATATCTCGATGTTTATCAACTTCCAATATCATATTTGTATAATATTTACGATGTGGAATAAAGGGGATGTAGTGACAAAAATAGAGAGCTGTTAAGATGATTTTGTACGCCTCATAAGCGGAGCGTTGAGGTATTGTACGCCTCATAAGCGGAGCGTTGAGGTAGTGCTCTACTCTCGACATGTCAAAAAACCCAGTCTTTCGAAACTTAAATTACGTTTTTTTTTAAATATAACACTTACAGGATAATATGAGTGCACTAATATGAAGTTAAATAATCTGTCTAGCACATATGGTACATTTTATAAACAATTAATTTGTTTAATATAATAAATAAGAACATTAAAACTAATCATTCTTGGACGTCCGTGAGTCTGTGTTTATGTGACCATGTATGTGGCAGAGAAATTGGTCGAAAAATTCATCTTACCGGAATACTTTTGTTTTTAATATATAAAGTATTACACTGTGCTGATTCCTAGTTAATATTAGCGTTCTAAGTACTGTCGTTTAATTATAATTTATAAAAAACTCATATACCACTGTATAAAAAAAAATTAATTATGAGGCGTGCACTTTTGGATTTTCCAAACTATTTAGTCTTGTAGTCAGGATGGATGAAAACCTTTTTATAATATTTTTTATAGCTTTTATTAGCCAACTTTATAATTAAATTTAACTTCAGTTGTTGTTGGCGTGTCCTGTGACTCGAAAGCCTCTTCCAGCTTCTTCCATTTTTCTCTTATTTTTAGCTAATCGATGCCATGATGGCCCTGCAGTTTTTTTAATATCGTCGGACCAACTTTATCTGTCTTCCTCTTTTTTTGTCTTGAATCTGGGGGTCCATTTTTACTTAATATCTCTGAGGGTATGGCCTGTCCACCTCCATTTGAGAGTTTTCGTTTTACTTGTAGCGTATTCTACTTTTGTTTTTTGTCTTATATCTATAGCTCTTTTTCTGTCTTTCCTTATGTAACCCAATATGCTTCTTTCTATTGCTCTATGGTAATTGATCAGTTTTTGGTTTTGTTTTTGTGTATTTGCCAATATCTGGCAGTCATATTATGTTAATATTGGTAGCTTTCAGGTGTTGTATAATTTTCTCTTCAGTGCTATGTTTAATATTTTTACAATTATTATAGTTATATTTTATAATTATTACTTGTTTATATCTGTGTTATGATATTGGGTCCTGTGGTGGGTCCCTAACGCTATTTAGCGTTTGTTTAAACCTATCCTAGGACTGGTTCTGATCTACTCTTTTGAGTTGCGGAGGTCAGACAGCAGTCGCTCTGTGTAAATAGCAGTAACCTTGACAAATCATTGAGGTTAGGTAGCGGACCCCAAGCTCTAAAGCGTTACCGCTGAGGGTGCAACCGGGAATACGCTCGGGTGATGGTGATGTTCATGATGATAACGATGATGATAATGACGATGGTGATGACGACGATATTGATCTGTGTAATAATATTTGCCTTTCTCGTCAGGGTGAATTCCCAGTAACGAAGGAACGTCCCATTCCTCTCGGCCATGAAGTCAGCGGAGAGGTGTCCGAAGCCGGCAGCAAATCCATGTTCAAGAAGGGTCAGAAGGTGGTCGTGGATCCTAATAGGTAGAAAAATATCTAACACGCAGATATAGATACACATAAATGACGTAAATGCACCACAACTTCGCGTGTCCAAACCTTGACTAAGCGTCAAGATTGGCCGGTAGCCGGCTGCGAAAACAAAAAATACCACGTTGATAGCCAAAAATTGTAAGCACCCAAAGGCAAGGACATGTTTCTAATTTCCTATATAAGAGTGTATGCCCTCATAACATGGCACCGTTGACAAACCCTGATAAAGTTTATATCGCGCGACAGACAAGCATCATCCTGCTCGTTATTATTACGTAGAGCGAGATAGTGACAGATGATAGCGCTCGAGAAACGCTGTCGTCAAGTATGACATGCGTGCCAATGGTTCTATAATCATTGATGCTCAAGATCGTGCAAAGTGGAGAAGGAAAAGCCGGAGTGAAGAACCCTGGCTTTGCAGCATTACAACTGGGAATACTCTAAGATGAAAGAGAAAAACCATGAATGTCGTCGGTATCATGAAAAAGGGGCTGCTTTCTTAAACTATCCTTTGCTATAAAACGACATATGCGGCACTTTCCATAGGTCGATCACTACTCACACAATTACTCTCTTTTGACATACAGCTTTATTATTATTTACATCACGGGACTTAACGTGATTGTTTTTATTTTTACCTAATAAAGACGTAAATTCCTTGGTCAAGGGTAGGCTGACATGTCTGTTAAGATTTTTATCTTAACAGACATGTCATGTCACCCTTAAAAAATAAAGAGACAAAAAAAACATCAAATTCTGGGTCAAAATAATATCAATTGCGGTAACTCCCGCAATGTGAATAGGAGACATTGTGACCGACATAGTCTAAAATCAACTATTATACAACTTTATAGAGCTTTAGCCACATGTATGGAATAATAATTACATGTTTATGTACTGAGATTGTTAAAATTAAAGCTTTAGCTATGATCTTGACTATCATTCACACTTTCTTTCCAGTGCTTGCAACCTCTGCCAGTTCTGCCGCACCGGAAACTACCAGTACTGTACCACAGCCGGGATTTACAACACCATCGGCCTCTTCAGGGATGGAGGATGGGCACAATATGTCTTAGCTCCACAAACCCAAGTTTTCGCCGTGCCTGATGGCATTACTCCTGAACAAGGTACGTCTTCTTTGTCTTTTCCTATTCTCACTTTAGGTGGGGTCGGTTCTCCTTATTCTTCTGCGCCAGGCACCCCAAGGATGCAAACGAAGATACGCTAAGATTAAAAAAAAATAGGTACTTTAAAATAGAGAGTGTTAGCCGTGTGGTTTCCAGCAGAGTAGAATAGGACCACTCCAAGTCTTCCCGTGGATGTTGTAAAAGGCGACTTAGGAAACACAAGCTAAACAAAGCTTATAAACATCAGTGAGACCTCTCCAACCCGTCTGGCCAGCGTGGAGAGTGTAGGTAGGTGTGGTCCTCTGACTGCTCTGGCGAATATATGGTTCTGGTAGTACAGAGAGGGTTGTGCTCCTGCGGAGACTTAAAAGACCTGATGATGATGATTATTTTGTTTCAGCTGGTCTCTGTGAACCTTACTCCTGCGTGTCCCACGGCTTCGACCGCGCGTCCCCCTTGAAAGTCGGCCAGAAGATCTTGGTCACGGGAGCTGGCATTATTGGTAAGTGCCTCTTTTAATTAAAAAAAAATATTTTTAATAGTAACGGTGGGCAGATGATTTAAGGGCATACGAAAAGAGCTGGCAAACTATCGCCACTAATAGAACGTTATAGAAATCAAGAGGGGAGGCTTTTGGGGCATTACAGGTTAAAAAAAAAAGTACCTACCAACCGCGAACGAGCGAAGACAGTACCCTTAGCTATATTACTTCGGAGTCCAGAGTTGCACTTTGGGATCTAGGGTTGCACGTCAGTGATGGGGAGGGGATAGGACGGGGGGGGGGGGGGGGTGAGATTGCAAATAGGAGGCATAGTTCTGGATTTTGCGAGGCCCTTTGGCTAGTAGAAAAAAGCGATTTTGAAACAAGGCGTCCTAAAAATCCGGTCAAGTTAAAGACAGCGGAGTTTCAGTAATAGGGTCCCGTTGGCACCCTTTAGGTACGGAATCCTTTAAAACTCATCCGCATCACTCGCGAGGCCCTATAGACCGCGAGGCCGTGGGCGGGCCCACACTTAGATACGCCTCTGGGCACAAGAGACCTCTTGTCAAGTACACAAGCTAAAAAACAAAAGATTTCGACGAATTGAGAACATCCTCATTTTTTAAGTCGTTTAAACGTACTACGTACTACCACAGAATAAGAACCAGTACTCACGTACAGAAGTCTCACTCAGCAAAAAAATTCAAAGAAATATCTACTCAATGTGGTTAGGTATGGTTAAATTTAGCTCAACTCAGAACTCAGTACCTTTTCCTTTAGATACCTAGACATCCATTGCAGGCGAATTTCATTCTTATTACTCTGGACAAACGATTCGTATAACTGAATTTACCACTCCGAGGCGCGCATAGTAATAATGTAGGTATATTTTCGATACCTAAACGGGGAGTGACATGGGCCATCTGAGAGGCTCGCTGTATATGTACTTATTATAAAATATAGAATCGTTAGTATTCGCCTTTGTACCAATATTTTATTTGTTTGTTATTTTTATTTTATGAATTATTATGGTGCAATAAAGATAATTTGTATTGTATTGTATTGTATCGTTGATAGTATCCTATAATACAAGTTTTAAAATTAGTTTTCTAGCTCATTTAGTGCGATTTGACCCTATATATCTATTTATTCTACTTATATCTAACAATATTTATGTAACTACATTGCAGAAAGCAAAGCAGCCATAGACTTTGATCTTGACATTGCCAATCATTAAGATTACGATGCAAAGATAAATGTTTGTTATCTGTAGGTATGTATTGTATATCTTTATTATATTAATATATCTATACATCTGTAATCCATCAAGAATTATGTAATAAAATGACACAAACGGCAAAACACAGTAAAATCTTTATATTTGCTTTTTTACCCGACTTTGGCGGGAGTTTTTTCGTTTGCGAAATGAGAAACTTAAAACTTGTTTAAAAAATCACCAATTTAAAAAGTAGGTACCTACTTATGTCTCTCTTTAAAATTTGTGTTGACTGGAAGAGATCCCTTCCTGGGATAAGTCCGCCTTTGTGCAAGTTCTTTTTAGGGTTCCGTACCCAAAGGGTGCAAACGGAACCCTATTACTGAGACTCCGCTGTCTGTCCGTCTGTCTGTCCGTCTGTCACAGGGCTCTATCTCTTGAACCGTAATAGCTAGACACCTGAAATTTTCACCGATTATGTATTACTGTGGCCGCTATAACAACAAATACTAAAAGTCGTCATACAAGAAACGTGTTTTTTTTTAGCGTTTTTAACTCGATCTTCATAATGGCATTAACTAGATACTTGAAATTTTCACTAATTATGTATTACTATGACCACTATAACAACAAATACTACAAATAAAATAAAGTAAAAAATTAAAGGGTTCGTCATACAAGAAACGTGTTTCTTCAGCGTTTTAAAACATTGTACGGTGGTACGGAACTCTTCGAGTCCGACTCGCACATGCCCGTTTATTTCTTTTTTATCTGTTTATATTTGATAAATAATGTACCTACTTAAATGTAAAAAAAAAGTAAAAAAGCACTTGTTTTTAATGTATTTTTCAGGAAACTTGTGGATAACCACTCTGCACCACCATGGTCACCGTGACGTCACCGTCTCGGAGATGAACAAAACAAGGCTTGAAATAGTTAAGAGATTGGGTATGTGACCATTTTAATATTATTCACTACTTACATTTATTATCAACTAGCTTTTGCCCGCGGCTTCGCTCGCGTATCCCACGGGAACATTACATTTTTCCGGGATGAAAGGTACCCTACGTCCTTCCCAGTACTCCTTACTATATGTATGCGAATTTTAAAGAAGATTGGTTCAGTAGATAAAGCGTGAAGAGGTAACAAACAAACAAACTAACAAATATACAAACTCACTTTCGCATTTATAATATTAGCACAGAATACATAAGAGTCAAAATATTAGTTAGGATAGGATTAGGATTTCAATTATTTACACGACTGCGCCATATTTATGTTTTTTGAGTGTAATGTATGTATGTAGGTATGTAAATTTATTTGGCACGCTGTGCAGTCTAAACGGCTTTGAGGTGTCATAAATTCGTCTTGAGAGAGTTACACTGGATTTGATTTCTATTTATTTATTTATTAAATCTTTATGGACCACAATGGTACAAAAGGTGGACTTAATGCTAAAGCATTCTCTACCAGTCAGCCTTTAGGAAAAACAGAAAAATTTAAATTACCTATTTCTATTACCTATTGTAATATTGGTGTTATAAGCATTGGTAATTTACGGCTCTGGTAGTACAGAGAGGGTCGTGCTCCTGCAGTGGAGACTAAAGAAGACCTGATGATGATAAGCATTATCTATATAAATAAAAATGAATTGTTGTTCGTTAGTCTGCTTAAAACTCGAGAACGGCTGAACCGATTTGGCTAATTTTGGTCTTGAAATTTTCATGAAAGTCCAGGGAAGGTTTAAACGGTGAGAAATTAATAGAAAGAAGTTGAATTGAGGTTTTATTTTAATGCCCCGTCCGTCATAAATTTGTTTGTTTATAACATGCGCAAATAACCTATTCTAAGATTTATTACGCATATGTCCCTTACACGTTGTATAAAAAACAGAACATTTGGTAGGTTATCTTATATATATAAATAAAAATGAATTGTTGTTCGTTAGTCTGCTTAAAACTCGAGAACGGCTGAAACGATTTGGCTAATTTTGGTCTTGAAATTTTCATGAAAGTCCAGGGAAGGTTTAAACGGTGAGAAATTATGGAAAAGGGAACGGGAAAGGGCGAAACGAAGTTCGCCGGGTCAGCTAGTTATTTATAATTATAATTTTAAATAACGTTATTATTAATAATAGCAGTAAGTATTTTATATTTAAGTTTACGCTGTTTGGTAGCTAATTAAGATTTATCTTTTCAGACACCGGTTACAGGCTAGTAACGCCTGACGTTTTGGCGTCGGAGAAGATTCTGTACGACGTCATCATTGACTGCACTGGTAAGGAGGTTCAAATCTACCAATTCTCAATGTTTAGGGTTCCATACCCAAAGGGTACAAACGGAACCCTATTACTGTGATGTGTACTATAGGGGATGTTCAGTCGTGATACTGAACAAGTTTCCGCAAGCGATTTTATTCATTATAGCGAAAAATAAAAATAAAAATTTGGCCTCCTTACAAGTTGACCGATCAGCTGATCCAAGATGGTAAGAAAAGTCAAAAATTATTTTTTATATTTTGATATGTTCCTTCGAAAAAGTTAAAAATTATATATAAAAACCTAGTGTTGCCATAAACATTCCTGGTATTATCCATCTCCGTCATCCCACACATCCACTTCTGCATTCACACCTCCGGTTCTTCTTTCTTCATGGTCGTCCAACATTCCTTCCCATACAACAAAGCAGTCTATATCTTTCCCTTCAGTCACAGGCCGGAAACTCCTAAGGTACGCGCAATATGCGTCACCCAGGCGTCACCGTTCCCCGTCCCCGCACCTCTCCCCCGTTTTCGCCTCGATTTCTCACGTTGGCCGTCAAGAACCGGGGGAGAGGTGCGGGTGCGGGGAACGGGGACGTATATTGCGCGTACCTTAGAAGAGTCCCTTCTGTTTACTCTTACTGTATTCTGTGCTTCAGTTTCAAAAGGAAAATTACTTACATATAGTTACTTAGTTTTAGTTTAGTTATTATTTATTATTAGTGTTGTACATGTATTTATATTTATCAGTAATAAAGATGAAATACTTAAAAATTATTATTATTATATTATTAATTTACAGGCGTGGGCAAAGTAATGGAAATCAACTTCAACTATTTACGTCAGGGAGGCAAATATGTTCTTTTTGGATGCTGCCCTCCTACTCATCAGGCTACGTAAGTACTACCACAGATTAATAATATCATCGTCATCATCAGGTCTTTTTTAGTCTCCACTGCAGGAGCACGACCCTCTTTGTACTACCAGAGCCATATATTAGCCAGAGCAGTAAGAGAATTTGGCCTACACTCTCCACGCTGGCCAGACGGGTTGGAGAGGTCTCACTGATGTTTATAAGCTTTGTTCAGCTTGTGCTTTCTAAGTCGCTTTCTACGACACATCCACGGGAAGACTTGGAGTGGTCCTGTTCTACTCTGCCGGGAACCACGAGTAATAAATAATATCTACTACAAATGTTCGCGCTAAGTTTGCCGGTACGTGATATGCGCGTCCCTTCCCGTCAGTGGCAAAGTTAGAGAGATCGATTAGTAAGTACTTACAAGTACTACCTACATATTACTCGTATTATGTCTTAAGACTGCCTCCGATTTCCAGTGGTCAAGCATACTTTCTGAAAAGTTGTTGAAAGATATTGTAAGCTTGAATCACCCGATTATCCAAAAATAAAGATGATTCGAGCTTCGGAAGGCGCGTAAAGCTATGGTTCCCGAACGCCATCTAGCGTTTGCTTAAACCTATCTTAAGATTGGTTCTGGTCTACCCTTTGTGTTGCAGAGATCAGACTGCAGTGTCTCTATAAAAACCAGTAACACTTCATCAAATCACCTAGGTTAGTTAGGAAGCGGACCCCGGGCTCTGAAGTTCAACCGCTGAGGATGCAGGAATACGTTAAACCTATGGTTGACTGGGAAAAAAAAAGCTCATAGCATTAAGTCCGCCATTTGTTTAAAGTATATTTTTACTTTGGACAATAAAGTTTGATAAAGAAATAAATAAATACGTGAGGATACATACATACATACATACACTATCACGTCTTTATCCCTAACGGGGTAGACAGAGCCAAGGGCGGCAAAGCCCAGGCCACTTTTAGCGTAATGGTGGGCATGAAGGTGGAAAAGGGAAATCATAATAGTGATGGGTTGCTAACCGCATCGCCTATTCATATGATTCAGATTCTCGCCCATTCCCTCGATCGGGTTTTACGATCTGCACGGGAAGAGAAGCAGCTGGTACATTCTATGTTTTTTCTTTTCTCCCAGACCAGCAAAGAAGAATCCCAGACCAGCAAAGAAGAACGAAGAAAGATACGTGAGGATGAGATATTATTTAACCATTTTACTTCATTTTTGTTTCAGATTGAACCCCTTCCAAATTTACGATAAGGAGCTGACCATCATCGGTATTAAGATCAACCCGTTCAGCTTCCCGAATGCCATTGGGTGGCTTCAGGCTATGGGTAGCAGGTAGACATCTCTCCAAGTTTCTATTTAGCTTGTCTATTTTTTTTTAAGGTGAAGGTATAGGCAAATGACCTTGAAGTGGCGCCCTCATTTGAAATAAATTGTTAACTCGTAAATATGGAGATAATTTCCATATTGCTCTTCGTCATGCACTAGATAGCCCTTTAAATTATTTTATGAACCACCGTTGAAAGTATTCACATTAGTCCGTCTAGCTTTAAAACTTGCCTCCGCCAAAAGTGGCCACGGCAAGTTTTAAAGCTAGACGGATCACCAATAATAGTTTCAACGGCAGTTCATAAAATAATTTAAAGGGCTATCTAGTGCATGACGTAGAGCAATATGGAAATTATCACCATATTTACGAGTTAACAATTTATTTCACACTTCAAGGCTATTTGCCTATATCTTCACCTTAATATTTATTGCACAATAAACGATTATAATACAAAAGGTAAAACTTAATGCTAAGCATTGTCTACCAGTTCACTACAGTCTACAGTAAATGGGGTGCAAGATTAACTATTTGAAGTAAAGAAAGAAGAGGATTGTATACAAATAGTAAAACATATATAATTCGTATAATTACATAAAATTTATAGACTATACATAATATATTTATATATGTATAAATTCCATATACATATTAACAAAATTAAAATAAAGGTAAAACTTAATGCTAAGCATTGTCTACCAGTTCTGTAGTAAATGGGGTGCAGATTAACTACTTAAAGTAAAGAAAGATGAGTATTATATACAAATAATAAAACATATCCAGGGTTATTTTTAATTAACTTGCAACCTTTTTGGAGCATGTTCAGTCCGTGATACTGAACCACTTTCCATAAAAATATTTGTTAAAAAACGAAAAAAAAATTCGACTTTCCATACAAATCGGCGCTCAACCAAATGGATTATGTATGGGAGGACAAAATTTTGTTTTCGTTTTTCGATAATTGTTTTTATGGAAAGTGGTTCAGTATCACGGACTGAACTTGCTTCAAAAGGGTTGCAAGTTAATTAAAAATAACCCTGTATAATTCGTATAATTACATAAAATTTATAGACTATATACTATACTACATAATATATTCATATATGTATTAATTCCATAAACATATTTATTCAATTCAATATACATAATATATTCATATATGAATAAATTCTATATACATATTTATATAATTAAAATAAACTTAAGTACCTACATAAAATAAATACCTTTCAAATCGGCGTACCTAATGCGTGGACAGATTAAGTCGCGTTTCGCCTAAATGTCTTTATTAGCTCTGTGCCTAGAATGGTGTTAGTCTATTTAGCAATTTGACAAATTAATTTTATGCCTTGAATGGTGACGGGCTAATTCGTAGATTACCTTAATGTTCGTCAGCCTAAGTCGCACTCTGCCTAAATATTCGTCAGCCTAAGTAGCGTTTTGCTTAAATGTCATTATTATACTTAGGTAGGTACCTACTTAAATTATTGCAGCAAAGTTTTTTTGCGATAGTGTCGGATTACCAGCATTTTGAAGTGATCCCGCGTCTGTGCTCTCATGATGTTGTCCTGTTTGTTGTTTTTTGGGTCAAATCTTGCAAGCATCGAAATATAATTCTCTAGAAACCTAACGCTCCTAATTTCACCGCTTCGATTCTGATTCCATTTACGCAAACAAACGAACAGTTACAACGAAACACTCGAAGGCACTCACCAGCCAGGTCTGCAGTTCCGTGTTGGGGTATAATAGGAGAGGTATGTGACAAGTTTTCAACTTGCATCAAATACCTACCCAAAAATTCGTGCCAGCTTTCGGACCATGGTGTCGGTACGGTAACAGTGTCGCGAGTTCAATGGTTTCCCCTACCTATTCGAAAAAATGCCCAATGAGCCTAAACAAGTTTTCACTTCAATAAAGAAATAAAAACTTCTAATATTTATATTTATTTATTTCTAGGTATTTGGACTACAACAAGCTTGGAATCAAGACTTATGTTCTTTCGGATTACCAGAACGCGTTGAAGGACCTCAAGGCTGGTGTCGTCTCCAAGGCCCTTTTCAAGATCAATTCATAGAAATAAAAATTTGTTTACTATTGTTAAATAAATTATTTAATGAAAACTAAATTGACAATTTCATTTAAGGATCATCGTGTGGTTCCCGGCAGAGTAAAATAGGCCACTCCAAGTCTTCCCGTGGATGTCGTAGAAGGCGACTGAGCAAACACAAGCTAAACAAAGCTTATAAACATTAGTGAGACCTCTCCAACCGTCTTGCCAGCGTGGAGAGTGTAGGCCAAATCCTCTGACTGCTCTGGCTAATATATGGCTCTGGCAGTACAGAGAGGGGCGTGCTCCTGCAGTGGAGACTACAAAAACCTGATGATGATGACGATTGAAAGAGCGATCGTAGCGAGAAATTTCCTAGTCATCCTATCACGTTATAATATTATATATAAATAAATAAATATATAAGGACAATTCACACTGATTAACCTAGCCCCAAAGTAAGTTTTTTAAAGTTGTGCTTGTGTTATGGCGGTTATGGGATACTAACTCAACGATACTATATTTTTTGATAAATACATATATAGATAAACACCCAAGACCCAGGACAATTTGAAAAAGGCCATTTTCCAACTTGCCCTGGCTGGGGATCGAACCCAGAACCTTCGGATTCGCGGACTAGCGTGTTAACCATTACGCCACGGAGGTCGTAATATATGTAGTATATTTGTTTATTAATTTGTATTTAATGTATTTGTATGAATTTATATATTTTTTCAGTAAGTTCTATTTTTTTATTTACTATCAGTACCCAAGTAACACATCAAAGCAGTATAGCGGCAGATCGGACACTAGTGTTGCTATTATACAGTCGATAAGAAGTATCGGAACTCTATTTCAAACCAAGCCAAAGTTAAAAATAGACACTGTCCCTTTAACCTTTACTAGACGGTTAGCTGTCCCGGATAACACCCACGGTTCATACAATTTGTATGATACCATCTGACACACTGACATTTGCCCATCAATGAGATAGTGGTGACAATATTTGGATCTTGAATCTTTCACTTTTACCCGATTATTAAAGGATGATATTGTTATTTTCACGACTGCGTCTATGGTCCAATGGTCAAGGCGTTTGCCCTGTGATCATGTTCAAATACCGAAAATCTGGTTAGGATATTGTTTGTTTGTTTGTAATAACTTTATTGTACCAAAAATTTAAGTATATGTATATAAATATATATATGTATATATACATACACACACACATATATATATATATATATATATATGGACAAATCACACTGATTAAGCTAGCCCCAAAGTAAGTTTTTTTTTTAAACTTGTGTTATGGGATACTAACTCAACGATACTATATTTTATAATAAATACATATATAGATAAACACCTAAGACCCAGGACAATTTGAAAAAGGCCATTTTCCAACTTGCCCTGGCTGGCGATCGAACCCAGAACCCCCGGATTAGCGGTCTAGCGTGTTAACCATTACGCCACGGAGGTCGTCTATATAAGGCAACATAATACGAAATAGCAAATATACAAAGGCGGACTTATCCCATGTAGGGATCTCTTCTAGTCAACCTGCGATAGATTGAGAGAATATTTACTCTGTTATATATAAGGTAGAAGCCGGTACGTATAAATTTAACTACAAGATACTTACATATCTACACACATAAATATATATAAACATACTTACATATCTACACAAATATATACGAACATACTTACATAAATACTTATAGCAATACACATAAACAAACTATACATAAAATATATATCTTACTTACATAAATTGCATTATATTACATGATTATATTATATTGCATGATATTGCAGGCTTGAATCACCTGATTATCCGAAAAGAAAGATGATTTCTTGCTTTAGAAGGCACGGAAGCTTTGGGTCTCGGATGCCATCTAGCATTTGTTTAAACCTATCCTAGGATTGATTCTGGTCTACCCTCTGGGTTGCGGAGGTCAGACGACAGTCGCTCTGTGTAAAACCAGTAACCTCGTCAAACACCTAGGTTAGGTAGTGGGCCCCGGGCTCTGAAGCGTTACCGCTGAGGATGCAACCGGGAATACGTGAGGATGCTGATGATGGTATTGTTATTTTCGTGACAGTGTGGCGATGGCAGAGATTCGATGAAGGAAGGTCTACAGAAAGGGGAAGGAAAACTATAGGTATTTAACACTATCATGTCTTTGTCCCTAACTAATGGGGCAGACAGAGTATTTTCGGTTTTGTGGTTCAAAGCAGACGTATTTCAATCATCGTTAAAGTAACGTTGATAATGATGTTTAAGATTTACATTCGCGCCCTTTTTGTGGGATCTCTCTAAGATAGGACCTTTCCTTAACAATGACGTACAATGTTCAATGTACCTGTACCAAGAAGCGCCCACGCAGATGGCTCCGTGAACAATAGCTGGCTGAAAGCGCTAGTGACCCACTGACCGAGACAAGATAGAACAACGCCTAGTACAAGAGCTATGACAACATTTAAAAGCTTTAAAACTTTTTAGTAAATAATTTTAATAAAAAAAAAGCATTGACAGAATATATAGACCAATCTCAAACATTGGCCTCTTTTGTTCTATTTTTGAATATATGGCGGCGTTAATTTTATCATATAATTTTCAAACAATGAAATCTGATTACTAACCGATGGAAAGTTATTTCTTTACACTTCGACGTGTACCTTGAATTATTCTAACTGTATTGTGACATATACGAGGTTATTTTAAATTATGTTTACCGTGTTTTCGTATGGTTTTCGCTTATAAGCTGTCAAAGGTACTAGGCTTAGAAGCTTACGAAATTAATCTTTGAAAACAAACAAACAATTTCTGTTCTGCTTCATCATTTCCACCTCGCCAAAACACTTTCTGAATGAAAATGCTTGATTTATTGTCAAAAGAATCAAAATCCCTATATGCCTTTTATCTAAGCGCGTTCCCGGTTGCATCCTCAGCTGTGCTGCTTCGGAGCCCGGGGTGCGCTTTCCCGCTTTTTCTACTCCAAATTTAACACGCACGTCAATGGTCACCCAAGGATGCCAAAGACCTTGGGAAGTAGAGAAGAAATTGCGGGAACAGGCTGTAAGTTTACAACCGGCCGCCTGCCTGCGACGTCAACCCTCTTTAGGAATGTATTTGTGCGAAAAGTTTTACAACCGGCCGCCCGACGTTAACCCTCAAGGGAATGCAATTGTAGCACAAGGTGTTTGTGCTTAAGTCCTTTAGTCGCCTCTTACGACATCCACAGGAAGAGATGGAGTAGTCCTATTCTGACCCGGAAACACACGGGGATCAAAATCCTTATGCACAGAATATTTGAGGCATTCCCTTGATTTCTGGAGGATTCCATCATCACCTCGCAAGGAGCAATAATAAAATTTTAAAACTTATTTACCTAGTATGTATATATATAATATAATTGACCTTCCGCAGGTTTATTTATTTAACTTTATACACAAATACAAGTGTAATGGCGGACTTAAAGCCTAAGGCCTTATCTACCAGTCAACCAACCGGGTGATGTCGAGAAAGACACGGGTAGTGCAAAACTAGAATAGAAATGTGGTGAAAATAAACTAAGTATACTTAACTTAGTAATATTAAACAATAAACTACATACAAATAATACAACTATTACTATACTATTGCATACTACTTACATATACTAGATACACTAAGAACTATCTGACAGTTTTTTAGAAAATGTGCCTTCACCTGTTTTTTAAATGTAAAGCGGGTTTTAGCCTTCCGAACATCAATTGGTAAGGCGTTCCAGAGCTTTAGTAATTTATAGCTTGGACAATATAAGAATGTATAAAGAACCTAGTCCGGTGAACTGGTACAGAAAGGCTGAGATTGTTAGAAGAACGAAGATCTCTGAGATGGGTGTCAACCAGAAACTGAAAGTTAGACTTGAGGTAGGCAGGACTAGCGGGTTCAAATAAAATAGAAAAGAGGGTTGTAAGGATTGATTGAGGTTCGCTAGTAATTTGTGTGCTGCCATCTCTGTACTCCAGCTGGCACTAAAATGTGTCTACAACAAGTTCCTGCAATTTATGGGCTCTCCAATAGCTTGTATAACGTTGGTTGCTACTGACTTAGGTAAAAAAAAAATACATAGGTACTTACGGAAATTAAAAGAAGAACAAAAATAATATTCAGATGACATGCCCAGAACGATTTTTACTTACAGGTAAATGTAATGTATTCGTTCAATTTAAATTAGATTAAAAATAGATACCTAACGAAATTTTCAATACTATGTAAAAACTAAAACAAAAAAAAAACAAATTGTGTACTCCCACTCGGCAGCGTAACTAAAAGGCTGGCAGCATTGTCACGTTTTATAACGTGGCAATACTGCAAGCCTTTTGGTTTTGTTATAAGCCAATGCTGATTTTTTGTGTCAGATAATTTCCAGCCCTTTGGGCACGGGACTTCACGGGAGTCACGGGATACCTCCAATAGTCTTTAAGATAAATAAATACCGAGGTACCTACATCTAGATGAATTCAACTCGACAAAAGGATCTATCTCCTGGCCTAAGTACTATAATTGATGAAGATTATAAAACAATTAATTAATCAAAATACAGATTACAACTTTATATTATACAATTATAATATAAATGTCATTATTTTTAAACAATAGCTACTATGATGGATTAATAGTTTAGTAACGGCGTCTAAAACTGTTAATAGTTCTACGACTAAATCGGTTCTGGGACCCTATTTTTGTACACTAAAGTAAGCTAAACAAAAAATATTATATTTATTTGAAGCAACGGTATTAAAATTACGGTGTTTATATTTTTAAAACCTACCGTTGCTTAAAAAAATATACTTAATATTCATTTACGCGGAAAACTTACAAACTTAAGTTTTCGAAAAATATGAATAATGGAACGTCGCTACTCTCCATGCCAAACGGAGGTTTTTTTTGACATTTGTACTTAGCTGTAACCGAGTGGTCCAGACAACTCACTGCAAATCATTCGCGTAAAATCGATCAAAAAATGCGAAATCTTTGGAAACGCTCTTAATAATCATTAATAATTTATAAAATAATTTATATGTGCTCTGTTTAGTAATTGTATTTAGTCTATTGTTATCCGTGGGAACCTTTTACTGGCTCTCCGATATCCATTAAATTTTTTGTTTTGTATTGTAAAGCTGTTGGCTCCCCTTGAAAATCATTAAATAAAAAAATAAAAATAAAAATTGTATGACTCCGTGTTTCAAAAATATGGCCCCCGATCTGACAGGTCCAACGAATGTATTTGTAGCATATTGTACCGTAAGTTATCATTTCAACCTAAAAAATTACATCTATGATTCACTAGGTCAAGAATGTACCTAATGAATCATCAAATAAAGCATTTGTTTTGGTAGCCGCGCTAGTCCGCCACTTGGCGGCTCTTGGTTCGATCCCTGGCCAGGGCAAGTTGGAAAATGGCCTTTTTAAAATTGTTCTGGGTCTTGGGTGTTATTCAAATATGTCCTCATCATCATCATCCGATCGTATTCCCGGTTGCATCCTCAGCGATAACGCTTTAGAGCCCGGGGTCCCTCTACCTAACCTAGGTGACTTGACGAGGTTACTGGTTTTTACACAGACCTGACGTCTGATCTCCGCAACCCAAAGGGTAGACCAGAACCAATCCAAGGTTAGCGACGGGACCTACAGCTTAAAGTGCCTTCCGAAGCACGGAATCATCTTTCTTTTCGGATAATCAGGTAATTCAAGCCTGCAATATCCTAACCAGACTGGAAACAACTTTTCACAAAGTATGCGTCCCAGAGGGATATGAACCCATTACCACCGGATTACATCACAACATTGTACGGAAGTACGGAACCCTTCATGTATGAGTCCCACTTACACTTGACCGGTTTTTTATTGACTACAGAAATGCCAAAAAAACCGTGTGGTTCCGGGTCTACAATTGCATTCCCAAGGAGGGTTAACGTCGGGCGGCGGCCGGTTGTAAAACTTTTCGCACAAATACATTCCCAAAGAGGGTCGACGTCAGGCAGGCGGCCGGTCGTAAAATTACAGCCAAATTTATTTTATATGTTTAAATCTATTTTAACTGTTCCGGCATTTTGTTCTCCACTTGGCAAGGTCTTTGGCATCCTTGGGTGACCATTAACATGCATATTATATTTGGAGAAGAAAAAGCGGGAAAGTACACCCCGGCCCCGGGCTCCGAAGCAGCATAGCTGAGGATGCAACTAGGAACGCGCTTAGATGAAGAAGAAGATAAATGCCAAAAAAACATCTTCATAGACTAGTCACCGATTTCGCTGTAAACGACAGGAAAACACCTTCCTAAACGTGTGTACCACTTTCTTCTGTCCGTTTGTGAGTCACGTATTGTACTGTCTGAGATCTCATCTCGCATACAATGTGGAGGTGTGGACAACATTCGGTTGTGCCCTTTTGTAGTTCACCTTTCTATGACTATTATTAATAGTGACTCTGTGAGCTAAACTTCGCGACTTACCAACCCGTTGAAGTTTATCGGATAAAAAAGTTGTTCAGACAAAAAAGTTGCAACTTAATAAGGGTAGGTACCTATCTAACAAAAAAGTTTTATGACATAAGTACCTACTTCACTATTTGAAAAATTTTCGAAATGGCTGAAATATGATTTTCTTAAAGTTGTAAACACCATATCTCTGCCATTTTGTAAAATTTCCAAAAGCTGAATCGACAAAAAAAATCTATACAATGTGGAAGGGACATACCCGTAATAAATCGAACCACGGGCTATACTAGATCACTAAAGTAAAATGAAATTAAAATAACAGTCAAGAAACCAAAAAAAAAAGTTTAACAACATTATTTCTGTAAGTGTTAAATTCCTTTGCTTTATTTTTAATTTTCCACCAAACTGTTTATGTCCGACACATGTCCGAGGTGCTATAATCGCCCTTATTATCATATGTCACTGCAGTTTATGATGAATCATTTTCGGAATAAGTGACATTTTTAAACCTTCGTCATACTTTGTCACTGGTTAATAAAGGACAGCAAATTGACACTTTGCCTCAATGGAGTCTCGGCCTTATATTATACAGGGTCTGACAAAATATACTCACACTATTTTAAGGGTGAATTGAGTCCATGACAACTTTCCCTAAGAAATTCTTCATCGATATACAAGAATGTTATAAATAAAAATAAAATGTATATTTATTCCTTTTTATCTATATTTAGAGAAAAACAAAAGTAACAGGCTGTTTGCTTGGCAGATTGAAGTGGCAGTGGGCAAGGCGGTTAGCGCGACAAACCAATGGCTGGTGGAGCAGAAAAAGTTTAATCACTAAACGAAGGATACTCCCGATGATTCAGCTCCGAAATCTTTGGGGGACAGCACAGACATCTTCCAGCTGAATTGGTGCTAATAGGACTGGGTCCGAAAAATTGTATTTTATTTAGTTAGTCCGTCAGTTAGATTATCCGAAAATAATGGACCCATATTTTTCGGTTTATCAAAGTAGTGAACATTCACAAAGATACAGCGCGTTGAAGTTTCGGAATCGGACTGACGTCACCGTCAAGTGAAAATCGTATTTGATTGTGACGTCTTGCGGAATTTAAATGCGCTGTATCTTTTTAATTATTTGCTAATCAGAAAATAGAAAAAATACCTCGTCCTCCCCCCCGAAAAGTCGGTTTTGTTACACCCCTGGTGTAGCAGTTGTCCATGGGCAGCGGTGATCACTTACCATCAGGTGACACGCTTGTTCGTTTCCTATGACATAAAAAAATACATATACTTTTAATATTACAATACAATACAATATTTTGAATATTCTACCTGATAAGCCAAAAATATTTTTTTAGTCCACATCTTTTTTAAGATAATAAATGGAGTGAAGTGCTGCCTGCAATGAGAACGTCAAGCTTTAGTGTGCATTTTTGCCAAAAGTGCTAAAACTAAAGCTTAACGTTCTCAAACTGTAAACAGTAGTTCATAAAATAGTTTGAAGGGTTATCTAGGGCATACTAGAACAAAATTTCAAATGATATCTCCGTTTCTTTTCAAATAGTTAATTTCAAATGGAGGCAGCACTGGACTCTATGTATCATCTTAAGGGATCTTTACCTATTAGAAGAAAGCGGATTTTCATAGCCCGCGTATGTCCGCCTGGCTGATGCAACTCGGCCTCTTAAAAAAATACGCTACTATATTCATAACTAACTATGTGTACGGTTAGTACGATAACGAGTACATAAAGAAAAAAATGGGTGCGCATTGTCTTACATAACTTTTTAACTTCTATCGAGGCCCGAAAATATTTCTCATACCATTTAAAATCATAATGATCATTCTTCATAAAAAATTGAAAAACTAATGATTGAAAATTATAATTATTGAAATTCATAATATCACTAATACACTTATGCCCGTTTGCACTAAACATAAGAATCGCCTAAGTTCTTTCCTAACTTGTTTAGGCTGCTCGTAGCAAAAAAATTGATTGCACTAACCCTAAGCCATTCATAAGTCCACTTAGGAAACCCTTAACTTTATGAGCCCGATTAGGAAGCGCCTGAGTTTAGGCAATACTCGTATAACAAAACCACGACCAAACTGGTTCCAAAATTTCTATGAAATCGACTTTTCAAGTGTACTGGATATGCAAAAGAACAGTAGGTATTGTGGATATTAGACATTGCCGAAAATTTGAAGTACACAGGTTCTTTTTCGTTTAATCTTATTTTCCATATTATTCCACGATCATATTTGTATTGTAGACCAATTCAACGTACCAAAACGTTAAGAATTCAAATACGAGTATGGCTGCTCGCTTCTTCTGGTGTTTTTACGTTTTCGAACAAAATACATCAAGGTCGAAGATCTTATATTTTGTCTCCTTTTAACTCACCACTGAATCAATGTTAAGACAAGCCAACATATAAAAACCATAAACAATCAATCTTTTCATTCATTCAATAATTCTCCTAACAAGGTAATGCCTAAGCTACGACATGGTTAACATAAATCTGTTAGTGCAAACAACATTTTTAGCTAGGCTGTTCTTGGCTTAGGTGTATCTTAACTACGACAAGCCTAACTGACGTTTAGTGCAAACGGGTGTTAGTTTTTACTAATATTTGTTTTCATATATTTGTTTATACTAATGATCAAAACTCGTAATCATTCGAATAAATAAGTAAATCTTCATACATTTCTTTTATTCTAATAATTGTTTTTATAAATTTCTTAATCATAAATGTTTTTATCCATATTATTGAAAATCATAATGTCTATATACATTCGTTTTATATTCTAATATATTCATTTTAATATAGTTGTTTTTTATCATAAGTGTAAATGAAACGGGATAGTATCGTCGATACAATAATTATTTTTTAGATATTTGACTAGGTTATGGCAAACTAATAGGTTAGGTTATGTTAGAACTGTGACCAACACACGCACGAGCCAAACGAGCGAGGCGAGCGGGCCGTGACAGCGGCCGGCGAGTGCTAGGTCAGTTATTTTCTTTATTAATACAAAAAATATGTATAAAAAAATTTGTCTGTTATAAAGTAAACTATTCTGAACAACTACGTTATGAGTTGAAGTATGTTCTTAGTAACAACATTATTAATTAAAACAATACAATACAATACAATACAAAAATCTTTATTGCACCAAATAAAAAAACAATAAAAAATTACAAAGTTTACGGAAATAAATAAGGTACAAGAGGCGGCCTTATCGCCGAAGCAATCTCTTACAGGCAACCATAAAGAGAAGGAGTGCGAAGTATATGAGTAAGATAACAGGTGGCGCAGTTAAATTTAAAATATAAATTATAAATAACCAATAGATATTAAAATACTTAAACAAAATATATAACATTATAAAAAATAAAAATAAAAATAGATATATTTATATAAATAAATTAATATATATATATATACATATTCATACTTATATATACATAGCATAATAATAAATAATTTATTACATACATACAAATAAATAAATATCACAATGATGTAAACAGATCTGTACATGATGATTTTAAGCAGGAAGATAGAAGAAATAGTAGGGGAAAGAGATGAGGAACTAAACAGAAGTAAAAAAGTGATTTTTAGTTTGGGTTTTAAAGTTATTCAAAGTTTTGGCGAATCGAATGGAAAGGGGTAGAGTGTTCCAGAGATGAATAGCATAGACAGTAAAAGAATATTTGTAGAAATTGGTCGAGTGGACTGGAATATTGAGAAGAAGTTTATCTGCACTGCGTAGAGGCCTTGAAGAGGTTCTAAAGAAAAAACGTTCCTTGAGGTACTCAGGATATGTGGGACTAAAAAGGATGGAGTATAGGAAAGAAAGGATATGCCAATCACGACGTAAGCGGATAGGGAGCCACTTGAGTTGAATACGAAATTGCGAAATGTGGTCATATTTACGGAGTTCAAATATGAACCGTATACATAAATTCTGGAGGCGTTCAAGTTTGTCCTATTGCTCCTCGGTGATATCTAGATAACAAGTAGTAAGTAAAGTAATGTAATAGTTAAGGATAGGGAGCAATAAGGAGTGAGCAAGCGCAATCTTGGTATCTATTGGCTGAAATTTATTTAACTTTCTTAAGGAGCTTGCAGCTGCAAACATCTTCCTGCTGACTTCGGAGATCTGAGTGCGCCAAGAAAGAGTGTTATCGAAGTACACGCCAAGATTTTTCACGGATTTGCTATATTCGATTATTACCCCATCAAATACAACTTTAGGAATTGCCTCAAAGTCAATTCTACTGTAGAACCACGAACTTCCTATAATGATCGCCTGAGTTTTACTAGGGTTTACAGCGAGACCATGATTTTTGTTCCAGACAGATATGCGATGAAGGTCATTATTGATACAATTAATCGCAGAAGAAAGGTTCTCAAAGGAAGATCGCGTGTAAATTTGTAGATCATCTGCATATTGGTGGTAGGAAGCACGAAGTTGTAATGTAATAGAGTTAATAAATAGTGCGAATAAAAGCGGGGATAACACGCCACCCTGCGGTACGCCGACAGATGTACAGGACCAGGACGAATAGCAGTCCTCAATCTTAACCCGCTGACGACGCCCATACAGGTAAGAACGAAACCAGTCCATAACCTTAGGAGATATGTTAATAGAATGCAACACTTCCAAAAGGATATCAAAGTCTACGGTATTAAAAGCGTTACTAAAATCCAGTAACGCCAACACCGTAAGCTCCTTGTTGTCCATACCCAAGCGGATGTCGTCGGAAATCTTAAGTAGAGCAGTGGTCGTGCTATGCCCGGAACGGAAGCCAGATTGGAGTGGATTGAGGAGGTTGTTCTGGATAAGGAATTTGTTTAATTGTTGCTGGACTATGCGTTCTAGGACTTTAGATAGGAAGGGGAGAATGGATATAGGACGATAGTCAGAGGGAGCTGCAGGGTTACGTTTTTTAGGAATTGGGATGACATTTGCGTCCTTCCACGCAGCTGGAAATACACTGGATGTAAGAAAGGTGTTCAGGATTGTGGTAATTATGGGAAGTAGGATATCAAGGATAGGGAGTATCATATCACGACCAATACTATCGTTACCGACTGCATTCGATAATATGGAAAGTATTGCTTTCTTAACATCACTAGCGGTAGTTTGACTAAACTGGAAGATAGGAAAGTCAGGTGTTGGAGTAGCTGAAAGAGAGTTCAAGGTATTTGTTTTGGTACCATCATCAAGTGCACCTGAAGGACGTGAAGAATCTATTAAGATTGTCAAGATCAATGTTTTTAGGACTATCTGGTCGTGCTTTTCCAACACCCAAGGACTTGAGAAATTTCCAGACTATATTATGATCATTGAATGTTATGAAGAAAAAAGTTTTTAAAAACAAATTTTAAATTTAAACTTGTTCTTGGTAGTAACAGTATTTATTAATAAAAAAAATATGAACACTAACTGCTATGCGCTCCGTTCCTATGCCTTTTCCAATCAATTTTGAAGAAAATTTGCACACAAGTTCCTTTATTTATTTAAATTTTTCAGTCGATTGCGATTTTTTCGAGGAAGAAATAAAGGGGAATACGGGGGAACTCTGCTGTAGTGTTATTTATTGAGGGATTTCAATCAAATTTGAGAGGCACACTAAGGACTTAATTCTACACAATATGTTCTGTTCTGTTCTGAATCCGCCCAGCCAGCAGTTACGCTGCAAGAGCGTATGAATGAGGTCTACCTTGGAAAGTGCATCATCACGCTTACAAACCAAAGCCGATACATGTACTGTAGGCGCAGATAGCTAAAATTACGTTCTGATACCAAGATATTTTACTAACTACGCTCTTGGTACGAGTCCGGCAATCCCACCGGCAACAAACAAACACACAAACAAACCTACGCAGTCTGCTACCACCCCAGATAAGGTCCAGGGAACCTCCTAACCTAATTATGAGTTGAACTTAATTCTAATTAAAAGTAATTACACTAATTATAAAACTTACCGCGTCCACGCAGTCTTCAGGCAGCCTCGCCTGGCCTTCGCGTCGAGCCCTAAGTCCTACTCAGGGCTGGCGACGGCCTCAGGTCCCTCCATGGATCCCGAGTCAGTGGTGCAGAAAATGTGGTCCCTACACTAACCTCCCCATGAGCTCATGTATGTCGCCCCAAACGAATACGTCGTATTTATAACACCACTTCTATAGCATCACTCCAACAAGCACCAAAGGTTTCTTCCTTTTCTTGACACTTCTAATTCACATAATCTAACAGCGGAACGTAACATGGAATGTCCCTCGCTCTGATTCAAAAGTTTATCACTGTTTATATATTTATGGGCATCCACGCCCCCAAAATTGGTTACTTTTACAGTCAATTCACAAACACTTCTGTCTCAGACGGGCAATAGTCAAAAAACCAATAATTTACAAGGCCGCATGGCACGCGTTGTACATTTGACACAAATCACTGTTCTTTACGCAATACAAATAATTTCGGCTCCACGCCGTTCCAAACAAATTGGGCACAAATCAATTAACGACAATTCTCCACGAACTATTCGCTATATATATCAAAAATACAAAATTAGCCGGCCATCGGCTATATCGCGACCCGACCACACGCAAGTCATTCACAAAAAGGCCTCGCTCGCAACTTGACATTCCCAATGTCAGTTGAGACTTTGACGTAAAGACAATGATTATTTTTCTGGTCGGGCAAAGACAATCCGCGCAGGGCGGGATATCGATGAATCGATAATCTTGCCCGTGTTTGTGGAGATCACACGCAGATGGCGCTAGTCTCCTAACAAAGCACTTTTATTCAAAACATGTACCGACCTCAGTTCAGTTAAATGTGGCGATGCCAAACCTCGTTATACCACTCACATAGCTCGAGAAACCAGTTGGACTCGTAGATAGGGATAGAGGAGTGTAAGAGATATTCGCAGTTAGGAGGTGTGAGAGAAAAGGAGTTGTAAGAACCGACCGAATCCAGACATCAAATCAGTATGGGGAGGATATATATACTTGGTGTGTAATAAATACTTGGAAGGATGTAGGACTGCTTTGTTGTTTTAGCGTCCGTCACGTTGCTGCTTAAGTCTTCTTTGTAACTATCATGGTGATGTTGGAGTTCGTGCTCTGGGTCTTTTGCGACATCTAAGTCTACTACGTGTCGATTGTAAGCGTCGTACGTAGTAAAATAGGTTGGTTCGGATTAGATTCTTCTAATTCAGTATCCGTTTCGGTGTCAGTTTCTGATACTTCGTAGAATTTTTTTTTCTTTTTCTTTTTTTATAAGGGCTCGATTTTCTGCTATTTTCTTCCATTCCAATTTTGCTTAACTTCATTCTACACAATATGTTAGGAAAAATCCAAAAGGGGGGGGGGGGGGGAGTGGAGAGGGGAAAAGGGGGAAGTTTGCGTTATATATGGACGGGTTTTACTGAAAAGGCTTTGCTTACCCAGGGGGAAAGGGGAAAATGTCGCTTATTGCATGGTTATAATAAGAGCTTGTGAGACTGTTCCAGGCCTGTGTCACTCCCCGTTTAGGTATCGAAAATGTACCTACATTATTACTATGCGCGCAGGCGGCCCCTCCGGGTGGTAAATTCAGTTATAAGAATCGTTTGTCTAGAGTAATAAGAATGAAATTGGCTTGCAATGGATGTCTAGGTATCTATACGATAAGTTCCTGAGTTCTGACGTGAGCTAAATGAAGCCATATCGCTAGCCACATTAGGTAGATATTTCTTTGAATTTCTTTGCTGAGTGAGACTTCTGTACGTTAGTATTATTTATTCTGTGGCTGTTCTCACAGAAACACTTGGCATATAATGACATTATTTTCAAATTGTTACGAACTCATATTGTTAATATGTTTTTTTTAAGTTTTTTTCATTTGGATCAATTAAATAACATTATGAAAAGTGATCTACTTTATTTGCCAACGTTACTACGAACCACCTGTGTACATTCGTCCTTTACACTCATAATAGGTCAAAGTTACACACAAGATAATATGCAAATGTGGAAATTGTTAACTGGGTTAGTATTTAAGGCGAAAACCGTTTATCTCTGGTTAAAACTAGTTAGATTGGACATTGTTAGATAGATGAAAATTATTGTTTGTTTTTGTTACGGGTGTGTTTATGCGGGAACTGAATTGTGTTTGGCTTTGTTTGATATTGCATCATTATAATCAGGTCTTTTTTTTCCTCCACTGCAGGAAATCGACCCTCTCTGTACTACCATAGCCTCTCATACTTGGCTTCCTCTTGGCCAGAGGATTTAGCCTACACTGTCCGCACTGGCCAGACGTGTTGGAGAGGTCTCATTTACAAGCTTTGTTTAGCTGTGTTTTCTAAGTCGATTTCTACGACATCCACGGGAATACTTGTAATGATTCTATTCTACTCTGCCGGGAACCACACGGTCAAAGATTTAAATTGCTATTTGGTCTAGATTACTTTCCAGGACGTCTTTTGTATTATCAATAAAAATCAATGTTTAAGTTTAAATTTCCACAACTGCGCCAACAACGCTATTTCTGTCATGATGTGTTATTTTATTTATTTATCAGATGACGTCAAATTATCAAAGCGCTTTTCAGTAATAGATAAAAAAAATGTTATTTTATTTGTTTATTTCGCAAAACCTATTAAATGTTCCTATTATACCTAAATAATAATCAATGATCGGAATCTGGGTGCTATTTGGGACGATATCACGAATATGGATATGACGATAATCCCGGGAATTCTCGGAAAAAATATTTATTATTATTAAAAATGTGTGAAATAGTGTTTATTTTAAAAATCTGATTATTTATTAATTCAGTGGTTGGATTTACACAGTAGAGACTTAATGATATAAATATAGGGTCATCTTAAAAAGTGCAGCAGGAAATAATGAAAACGCTCCAGATATGAAACCGATTTTATTTTCTAAGTGAAAATATATCAATGGATACTTACTTTTACAATACACAAATATTTTTAGCGAAATTTTTCGCAGCTATTTACATCTAAAAAGTCTTTCTTACCTAATAGAAAACAAAACTAATTGAAAAATATTTTTCGTACAATTAAAATACAATTTTCTGTCAATATACATTTTTAATTGCGTGGGATATCATACAGAGAAAAACGTTGTTATAGAAGGTACTGATTCCGATTCCCGAGAAATCCCGAGAGTGTTGGTACATACATACTTTTGATAGTAATAGCATCCAAGGTTCCGATCTATGATAATAATTAATTATATATATATTTAATAAATAATATCGTACCGCATGAGTTTTACGAGTATAGGATTGACGCTAAGCCACTGCCAAATTGTTTTAGGCTCTAGCTAAACCGATGGAGTGCATTTTGACTGCTTAATTAAAGTTCAGATGCAGTCAGATTACAGTTGGCAAGACTACAAATAATCTGCATTGCAGTCGGCGTGCAGTCGTTGGAACTGCAAACAAACAGCTTTGGTTGACTGTTTGAATATTAACACGCATCCCTTGCCAAATATTCCCACTTTATTTTCATTTACAAATAATATGAATAAAATAAAAATAGGTACTTACCCTTAAAAGTAAAGGAAAAAAATAAAGGATATTGTCTACTAATGAAAATGGAAAAAATATGAAATTTCAAAGAACAGATCAATGGCGTTTGCTGAATGACATTCAATTAATATTTCAGGTGTACACGAGATTTATTTTGAAGATTGTTCTGAAGATATTTCTGAACAAATGTCTGTAAAAAAGTCAAAGTTGTTGCCCATAGACATCATCAACATCAGGTCTTTTTTTTTGTCTCCACTGCAGGAGCACGACCCTCTCTGTACTACCAGAGCCATTTATTAGCGAGGATTTGGCCTGCACTCTCCACGCTGCCCAGACGGATTGGAGAGGTCTCATTGATGTTTATTGAGCTTTGTTTAGCTTACGTTTCCTAGACAAATCAACAATCGACAACAAACAAATCTACAAATTCCCATAGACAAATCGTTTAAATGGTTTCAGCTTTTCCGTCTCTACTTTGCACGATATTCTAGCATTCTTGGGTGGCCATAGACACGGCTATTGACATACCTACTTACATACTCATATAATAGAACCGAGAATAGAACTTATTTATTTATTTGACATTTTATTGCACACAGTTTAACGTGCTTAAAAAAAAAGGGAAATCCTAATCCTAACTTCCTAATCCTATCCTAATCCTAATTAATATTATAAATGCGAAAGTGAGTTTGTATATTTGTATATTTGTTTGTTTGTTACCTCTTCACGCTTTATCTACTAAACCAATGTTCTTGAAAATTCGTATATACATAGCTAGGAGTACTGAAAAGGACATAGGGTACCTTTCATCCCGGAAAAAAGTAATGTTCCCGTGGGAATTGGGATACGCGAGCGAAGCCGCGGGCAAAAGCTAGTTTATTATATTTTTGTTTTAAAATAGAAAACATTTACCCAATATACCTACTTAAATTCTCGGAACAACCAATAATTTTTGAAGATAATTTAATTCTGGAAGCAATAAAAGTCATTACTTCAGTCTAAATTAATAAATGAAAATAAAAAAGGAATTTTTTGTACGTTTGTACTTAATTTAAACAAAAAGAATTTAAATTTTCAATTGAGAAAGGAATGCCTATATAACATTAATGACTGGAGAAAGTGTTACATCTATTGTAATTTTACAAAAAGATTCTATAAATAAACTTTGTTTACAATACTAAACTGCACAAAAACACGCATTTTTCACCTTGACCCCGAAACACAAAACACATTCTGTTTTCAAACGCCATTTAAATAAAGCACTCATTGTTCGAATCGAAAGGACTCATCTCGAGATTGATTCTTTGACACACATTCCTATCTGGCCTGACATTGTCGCCTTGCTCATCGAAATAAAAAAAAAAATCGTTCGAAAGCATAAAACTTCATTCTGATTTTAGTAGCCGCGACGTGTGCGCATATGCCATGATGACAAATTAAAAAAATAGACGCGTTTGACATCGTATTCAAATTTCGGAGTGATTTTATAAAAATTGTTTTACGGTCTTGGATACGAGTTCTTTATTGTCCAAATTTAAAAGTGAAGTGAATTAAAAATGTATTATTTTTACTTCTTTTTCTTGGTGGCCATCGTTAATTGCGACTATTTTTTAAATAGAATAAATCACATGGAGTTTTATAAAAACAGAACGCGGCCGTCTAAAGCGTTTCAAAGTTTTTCGACGAATTATTTCAATCAGAATTTTATCAGACCTGAAAAAGATGAAAAAGTTCAGTGCGGTACTAGGACTGTTGACTTTAATCCTCGAAGAACTGGGAAGATCGTTGGAGGCACTGAGACACCGTATGGAGCATTTCCCTGGCAGGTAGGTTGAAGGGATGATTAAAAAAATAAGACTCGTATATTTAACTTTATTGCATACTTACATGAATTAATAATCAGAATTTGCGAAATGAAAAATTCACTGATTTATATATCTGCACAAATGTTGATAGCAAAGATAGAGAAGAGAAGCATTGATTTAAAAAAGGTTAGCCGACTGCGAGTTTGCATGGGACAGTGAATTTTTTTGTACAGAACATAATCGGTGTCATAAAATTACTTTGTTTTAAAAAAAACAAAAATGTGGCAGTTTTTTGTATTTATTAATCAACTAAAAGTCAATGCGAAAAGTAAAATTTTGGAGGTCAAGATATAGAGTCAAAGATATAGTTTTCAATGGTAATTTACCTATAGAGATTTACTATGTTTTTCCTAATTTTAAATGTAAAAATTTTATGAGACATATTTTCATTTGCCATAATATAATTACAAACAATGTTTCATTTGCCATAATTTAATTACAAATAATGTTTTATTCATTTGTCATAATTATCAAATAATATATTAGGCATTGTTTTCACTAATTTCATTGGTCCTAAAGCAATCAAGTGTCATAATATGTTTAATACATAGTTTTGTTTAATATATTTAATTTTCAATAATGTCCATGAGTAACCTTTAATGAGAGACCTATGCCCAGCAGTGTGACGAAATAGGTTCAGAAAAAAAAAATCATTATCTATAACAATTATTCACCATAATATTGCCCTATACTTCGCTCTATATTGGATTGGTATAAGAATACCATGGGTCTGCGGTTAGGAAGAACCCGCGGAAAAAAATAACTTAAGGTGACGTGGGTTCACAATTTGCAATACCGTGCGTGTTTTTTAAAAATCACTGTTATTAAACTACTACAGTTTATTCCTCAAAAAATTTACATAAAAATCTTAGGGATTTTCTACAGACACCCACAATAGCCAAAACACGATTGAGCATTTTTGGCTCGGTAGAAAAAAATCACAAACATACCTCTATTTTCCTAAATTTGCCTTTATAATACATATTACTATTTTATACAATTACCTTTTTATATGAAAATTATACAAAAAAAATAATTATCTAAATATCTATCCGTTTTGGCTACAAAAAAAATTATAAATATAATCCCAAAAAAAAAAAAAAAACAAAATGAAATATTCGTCGAAAGAGAAGAAAGGCCCGGAGCCGTGCTCGACGATATTTCGCGGTGTTTTATTTATTATTTTTTTTGATAATTTTTTTTGTAGCCAAAACGGGTAGATAGGTATTTAGATAACACATTTTTTGGTGTTATTTAAAATAAAAAAGTGATTTTATAAAAAAAAGTAATATGTATTATTAAGGCAAATTTAGGCAAATTAGAGGTATGTTTGTGATTTTTTTCTATCGAGCCAAAAATGCTCAATCGTGTTTTGGCTATTGTGGGTGTCTGTAGAAAATCCTTAAGATTTTTATGTAATTTCTTTGTGGAATAAACTGTAGTAGTTTAACAACAGTGATTTTTCAAAAACACGCACTGTATTGCAAATTGTGAACCCATGTCGCCTTAAGATAGGCTTATACTTACTTTGATAGAAGAAAAATAAATCAGTAAAATAATAAAAAAATACAATTAAGCCTAAGGTTTTTGTTAACCTTTTTTTAAATCGACTTAAAGCAGAAACTAACTTAGAATAAAAATAATGCTTCATTGTCGAAAAGATTTCTAACTCAGCAATATATTGGCGTAATAGTGCTGATTTTTAGTTGATGCAATTAAAATTAATCACGTAAATACACAGCACCACTACCTTTTCCTACTCCTTCTCGGTACATGCGGTCAGACTATGAAACTCATTACCACCTTCTATACGCGAATCTAAATCGATCTCTGTGTTCAAAACACGAGTAAAAGATTATTATTTATCGGAATCATCTTAATTGTAGTTTATATATTATATATTAAGTATATTTATTTCTAAATAGACATATGTATTACTAGCTGTGCCCGCGACTTCGTTCGCGTGGTTGTCGAAACGTAATGTTATGTAGCCTAAAGCCTTCCTCTATAAATGGACTACCCAACAAAAAAAATATTTTTCAAATCGGACCATTAGTTCCTGAGATTAGCGCGTTTAAACAAACAAACAAACAAACTCTTCCGCTTTATAATATTAGTATAGATTTAAGTATGTATATTTATCTGTAGATTCATGAATATATGTAGTATGTTAATTTCTTCTTATTCCTTTATTTAACGAACATGCCTGTATACCTTTCATATATGAACATCTCCTCTCACGGGCCTACTGGAAGAGATAAGTAGTGCCTTTGTACAACTTTTAGTTTAGGTATTCTCTGTATTTATTGTCCGTGTACATAAATTGGTAAATAAAGAAATAACCCTGTTGGTTGTTTTTTGTTTTTTGGGTCAAATCTTGCAAGTCAAATTTGAGCCACTTCCCGGATTTCGATTGTGATGACATTTTGTATGCTAAGGTAAATCAGAGGACAATGCAATATTATTATAACAAGAAGCTGATCTAAAGAAGGAGCCGGAAGCTGGTTCTGGTTATAGGCTCCCTGTAATAAAAAGTCACAACCCCATCAAGTTTGGGCTTATAACATTTTACTTAGTCCTCACAATAAAAGCTAAGCTAAGTTAAGCTTTTTTTTTAAAGTACCCTCAGGTACTTAAAAAAAAATTAGGTATACTTAGGTATGATAATAATTTTGTTAAATTGTGTACGAATATTATATTTTTTACAAAAATTTATACAGCTTGTCCGTTTGTTGTTGTTTTGGTCAAATATTGCAAGTTGAATTTGAGCCAGATTCCCAGTTTCCGATTGAGAAAAGAATGTATGCTAATGTAAATCAGAGGACAATGCAATATTATTATAACAATAAGCTAATCTGATGATGGAGCCGGAAGGTGGCTATAGGAAACATGTAATAAAACGAGACAATTCCATCGAGTTTGGGCTTATTACAATTGTCTTGAATGAGTCTAGTACTTAGGCCTTACAATAAAAGCTTGTACAAAAAAAATGATATTTTTTAGAAAATTTTGTTAAATGATTATATTAACAAATAATATATTAAGTAAGGCAATTTAAAACCACTCAAAGTTAAGTATGCCCTGCTCCGAAATCCCTCAAAACTCGAAACCATTACTCAAAGAAAAATATTACATAACCTCCAACTGTGACACAAAAAGTGCGCCAAAACAAAGCGCGCGTCAGAATGACAGCGCGCCATTTTGCAAAACCATTTTACAAATTATACCATTGTATGACCACTTTCGCTTGCTTCTGTAGAATCGATTTTCTTTTGTTTTCGTTTTTTTATGCAACCTCTTGGCTGGGCTTTAGAGATCTTCATATTTTTTTACTTTTGGCCGTCAAGTACTAAATTATTTAAGATATCTGCCTAGTCTGGGAACTTAGTACCTTAACGACATGCTTAATTGTAAGTACTGCATTGTGTGCTACCTAATAAACCATTATTTTTATTTTATTTTATAAGTATTTTCTGTGTGTACTTATTTTATCAATACTGGGGGCCCCGGTGCTGGAGGAAGCTTTTACAAAATTTGTGGAAGATCAAATCTCAAAATTTCAAGAATCTTCCTGCCGTATAAAAGACTTAAATCCTCACTTGGCTTATTTTTTTATAAAATTCTGTCTCTGCGTTCCCAAGACTACCTATACGCTTCGCTGTACGCCGCTATGGGCCCACAATGAACTACTTTCTCGCCTAGATGAGACAGTACGAGAGGCTTTAAATAGTATATTAAATTGTTCTTTGATCGATAGGTGCTGGGCTCAGGCAACCTTGCCGATTCGTCATGGTGGTCTTGGGATCAGAAAAATTTCAAGTGTAGCACTGCCAGCCTTCCTGTCCTCGGTTTATAGCACGGTTAACCTCGTTGGAAGCATACTAGGCCCGTCGTTTTGCGGCGTAGAGGTTGCCTGTTTAGCCGAAGCCAGGGATACCTGGCTTAGTGTAACCGGTCCTGATCTTCCCTTGAACCTGGCTTCGCAGCGGCAGTGGGATGAGCCGCCCTGCATGAAGGCCCGAAAACATCTTCTAGAGTCTTCAGAAAACGAAGCGGAGCGGTCTCGCCTCCTGGCCAGTTGTGAGCCGGAGTCAGGGTACTGGTTGAATACCATTCCATCTCTTGGAGAAGACTACATTTAGCTTGTCGGTGAGCCTAAGGTTAGGGGCTTAAACGAACGAACCCCATCGCTGCCGTTGTGGGATAGACGTTGATCCTCTAGGTCACCACGGCTTAGTATGTCGTCGCAGTGCCGGACGTTTTCCACGCCACGCCGCCCTAAATGACGTCATCCGTCGCGCCCTTGCATCTTCCGGTGTGCCAGCAGTCTTTGAGCCTAGTGGTATCACCCGCGACGATGGCAAGAGGCCCGATGGCATGACGCTCATCCCGTGGAAAAACGGGCGGTCGCTCGTGTGGGATGCCACATGCGTGGACACGGTTGCCCCATCTCACGTGAGAGCGACCGCTCGCAAAGCAGGCGCAGCTGCGGCGACGGCAGGAACTAATAAAAGACGCAAATATGCGGCTTTGGGAGAGCCGTACATATTTGCGCCTTTTGCCGTGGAGACCTTGGGGCCTTGGGGTGCGGAAGCCCGTCAACTATACAAGGAGATTTCTGCACGCCTAATCGACGCCTCAGGGGATCCAAGAGCTGGCGCGCATTTTGGCCAAAGATTAAGCCTGGCCATTCAACGCGGCAATGCCGCCAGCCTCTTGGGCACCTTACCCTGCGAGCGCAGCGATTTGGGGTCCATCTTTTATATAATTTAATGTCTTTGATACTAATTATATTTAGATTAGTTTTAGTTTTGTATAATATATTAGTTAATAGCGTTTAGTATTTAGTATAATTTTATTGTTATGCCTACATGTCAGTAATATTAAATATATACGCACATAATAAAGTAATTCATGTTTTATCAATCTGAATTAAGAAATATGTAGTAGCAGGTTACGTACTGTTTATTCATTTATTTTTATTTATTTACTATCTGCGCGAAGAGAGAAGTAATTGGTACATTTATGTTTTTTATTAACTTTAAAAAAGGATACAAATAATAAATTAAATACCGAAAAGAACCTTAAAAAGTTCAATAAATCATAATTACACCCATATCAAACTCACATATCACATTGCATAATGAGGCAATAAATCCGCATTGCAACATTAGGGGTCAACATCGCCAGAATGGCGACATTTCGCATAATTTCCTTTATGTCAGATAATTGAATGATCGATGGTGGTTTTATTTCGAAATAAGATGAGACATTGTTATGAATCACTGTAAATTTTGACATTTAAATCACTTGTGAGTCTTGTGACGTACTAACGATTAGGTATGTGTTCCATGGAACAAATAATTGTACTTATTGGTTAATTAGTGACATTCCGTCTCTGGAATTTTTCGGAATACCTATTCCCGTAAACAATTCGGACAATATTCCTAAAAATGGAAATTAAGGGTTTTTTTGGGTTCCGTACAAAAAATGAAAAAATGGAACCCTTATAGGATCACTCGTGCGTCTGTCTGTCCGTCCGTCTGTCACAGCCAATTTGCTCCGAATCTAGTGGACCGTAATAGGTGAGATTTGGTAGAATGTTGTAATCCTATGAATTCCTATGACCCAAACACATATGTGCAAAGTAAATAAATATTTATTTAAAATAAGGGTCATTTTCGGGGGACAAATTAGGAAATAAAATAAAAATGTTTTGCAAACCTTTCTGTGTCATATATCAAATGAAAGGGCGTGTTATGAGGATCTCAAATTATTTTTGTTATTATTGTAAAATGAATAGTTTTGATTTTATTCATGAAAGAAGACGAAAATTGACCGTCCCCTCCCCCTGATCTCCGAAACTACTTAGCCTAAAATTTGGAAAAAAATACAAAATATAGTTCATTGCTTGTAGATTACAGGAAAACCTATAAGAATTCAATCAATTGTACGGAACCCTCTCCACGCGAGTTTAACTCGCACTTGGCCGGTTTATTTATCTATATTAATGGATTTGGAGATTTATAAGAATGCGTGAGATCAGATATGGGAGAACGGGGTGTTAGTACAGAGATGGTGAAGGACAGAAAATTATGGAGAGAGTTGACTTACAGAGCCGACCCCAAATAGGGAAAAGGCGAGGAAAGAAGAAGAAGAATTAATGGACTTGGGTTCTTCCATCCTGGTCTGAGAGAAAAGAATAAACATAGAATGTACCAGCTGCTTCTCTTCCCGCGCAGGTCGTAAAAGCCGATCGAGGGAATGAGGCAGAATCTGAATCATATCAGTAGGCGATTCGGTTAGCAACCCATCGCTATTATGACTTCCTTTTTCCACCTTCATACCCACCATTACGCTAAAAGTGGCCTTGCCGCCCTAGGCTCTCTGTCCCGTTAGGGATAAAGACGTGATAGTGTGTGAATATTCCCATATAGGAATATCTTGAGCGGCAAATCACTTTGTTCGCAAGCTTTACATATTACTCGTAGGGTAGGGAAGCCGGTTAGCGACCAGTTAGCTGAGTTACTCACTTCAGATAAGTAAATGAAAATGTTACCTTCACGCGACATTTATTATGTTAGTGTTAATAAGTCCCAAGTATAGTCTAGTTTAGATATAAAACATAAAATACAATACTTTTACCCAGTAAATATAAAAAGCTGAAAATGTGAAAAAGTAGCCATTTCGCTGGTTGGCGACCACTTTTTTCAGTTTACGACCACCAGTAAGCTGGTTTGCGACCACTATTTTAATATTTAAAATATACTAATAAAACATTTATAACTGATTCAATGTATATGTTTTATTTTGCCTTTAAATAAAGAATATTTTTTACATACCTAGTTAATGTTAAAAAAATATTGTCTATTTTTTGTAATTTTTTTACAGGTATCTAAAATCACATGTGGTCGCATACCCAATAACTTAAATACTTATTTTGGTTTGCGGCCGTTGTTTCTCATAGTAAATTACGGTGGCCGTAAACCAAAGTCTTTATTTCAATTGTGTTGGTTAACGGCCGCCTATTAAGCGTCACTGTTTGTAGGTAAATTAAACAAAGTTCCTTTAAAATTGGCGGTCGCATACTAAAGAATTGCATCTTTACACTTTATCAATGCTTTACTCTAAATTGTTACAGTCCTATATAAACCATTAGAATCAGAATAAGCAAAACAAAATAATGTCTTATTCGTCGGCCAACATTTTTTCAAATATGCACTTCGGTTATCCAACCACTGGATTTTATTTTAAAATAAAGTATAAAAATAGCAAAATACTACTTAATTAATATGAAAACTTAACTACTGTAATAAAAAAAAATCTGACTTGTGTATACAACATGAAATAACTAATGAATCTTACCATTAAGCGCCGAGCGTCGTGCTTTTTTTTTTAACTTACTACTCAAAAACACACCGCTGAATCATCACGCGAATTGAATAATTTTTCTTTAGGGCTAGGGTAAGCCATTTGTTTTAAAGTGTGTAAATTCATATTAAATAATCATTTGAGAAACGCGTAAGATTTATTTTTTGTTTGTGTGATCTCTAGAAATAGTATTATTTTGATTTTAACACACTAAGTCCGTCAAGTGGTCGCCAACCGAAGGGTGGTCGCTAACCGGCTAAGCGACCCTATATTGTGATAAGATAACATTGTATTAGGCATAATATTTTTGTAAACTGACAAAGACCTTCTGGCGCGTAGGCACAGGCCGGAATCTCCTAAGGTACGCGCAATAAGCGTCACCCAGGCGTCCCCGTTCCCCGTCCCCGCACCTCTCCCCCGTTTTCGCCTCGATTTCTCACGTTGGCCGTCAAGAACCGGGGGAGAGGTGCGGGTGCGGGGAACGGGGACGTATATTGCGCGTACCTTAGAAGAGTCCCTTCTGTTTACTCTTACTGTATTCTGTGGCGTAGGCGACCAATACCACAGAATACAGTAAGAGTAAACCAATACTGTGTAAATGAGTTTTTTTCGGTGTTTCTTCTCAGCTGTGGTCGTTACGAAATGCTAGTATCAGTAGCTTTTGAACAAAGAATACAATAATTTAGATATAAATTAACATTACACGTAATGTATACTATAATTTATTATTGACTTATAGAAATGCCTGCAAAGGCCTAATTACTGAATAAATATTTGATTTTGATTTTGATTGTCAATGTAATTTTTATGTAATTATGGTGAAAAAAAAAGTTAAGTAATTTGTATTTTTCCACTTGGTCGTGCATATTGATGACTGAAAGTTGAAGGAGGCCACAGCAAGAGCACTTTCCGTGCACTGCATAAAATCGGCCATCGAACAGGAAGCAGGACAGATAAAAGGGACAGCAGGAAAAATAAAATCAATAAACGCTACTGCTTTAAAAAAGTGTGTGCATTCTAGGAAAAAAATTGAGGCAAAAAAGTGACTACAAAGGATTATGATGAAAGGGAGATGGAAACGTTAACTGCGATTGTCATTTATTGCAGGTGGAGATCCAAATGTTGGACCCTGATAAGCTGACGTTCGAACACCATTGTGGGGGCGCTGTGATCGCAGAAAGACTAGTGCTGTCGGCAGCACACTGCTTTGATAAAGTAAGTTTTGTCCACAGACCATAGATCAAGATAGACACAGCACAGCCTCTGTATGAATTTGCGTGTCAATTCATTAGATCGGACATGAGTTCTCATCTGCCGTTTTGAGCTGTAGAAACTCATCGAAAAACGTTGGAGGAAGTAATAAAAACAGATTCCTTCCGTTTGTAGGTGTTTTTTTTTAAATATTGTATTGAAAATTTTCACGCCAGGTTTTCATAAAATTGAAGGACTTTCTTTATCTAGTAGTATATTATTTTATTTATTAGTTATTTAATTTAATATGTAGGCGTAGTTTATGTATCTTAGCTAGTAAGTAGATATATTTCTTTTTCTCATTCCTGTTTTGTATACGCTTGCACCCCATTTATCGCCTTCTCTTATACGTCCCAAAGGTATTTTCTGGTAGACAGCGCTTAGCGTTAAGATTATACCTATTGTACATTAATTTTATAGTGCAATAAATTAAATAAATAAAAAATATATATATATTACAGATCTGTGGTTTTGTTTTTGCAAGTTCATACGTTCGTGAAATATTTGGTACTTGGTCACAGGTGCTTCATACAAGCGGAGTAACATTTATCATCACCATCATTTTAAATAATTCAAAATAACGTATGCTAAAGGCGTATTGTAAATGCGCCCTGGTAGACAACGTGGAAGGGACATACCCGTAATAAATCGAACCAAGGGTTATACTAGATGACTAAACTATAATGAAATAAAAATAACAGTCAAAAAACCAAAAAAATGGACTATCTCATACAAATCGCCTGGGCGGCTGCACACTTTTGTATGGAAATGCTGAAATATTTTTTGTTCTTTGGCTGTTATTTTAATTTCAATATACTATAATAATGTAGTACCATCGAAATATGAGAATTATTAATCGTAGTGTAGTACCTGTAGACAGTGGTTCGATTTATTACGGGTATGTCCTTTCCACGTTGTTTAAGAATCGACTATCTACACCGGGACCTTAAAATGCAGACCGTCGATAAAGTAATCAAAAAATTAGAACCAAACCTTTTGAACTAGGTAGTGTAGTTACTAGATAAAAAGTTTTGGTTCTTGAGACGTCGTACTATGTCCGTGTTGTCGAGGACCTGAATAGCCTCAACCTTCACATGGTGAAGCAGTCTATACACTCAAGTGCTTCGGCGTATTTTTTGATCACTTTATCGACGGTCTGCATTTTAAGGTCCCGTTGTAGATAGTCGATTCTTATACAACGTGGAAAGGACATACCCGTAATAAATCGAACCACGGTCTATAACTAACTATATAAAAAAATACATTGATTTAATAGTGCAGTGGTGTGCTAGCAAAGACATTTTTTTTTCTGTTGTATGGCGGCAAACGAACAAGCGGGTCACCTGATGGTAAGTGATCACCACTGTCCATGGACAACTGCAACACAAGGGGTGTAACAAGAGCGTTACCGGCCTTTCAGGAAGAAAGAACAAAGTGCCTTTCCCTTAATCAAGACACTAAGAAAAGTGCCAATGGACACATTCATAGTCAATAACGTTGAAAACTAGGTCAATGTTAAACTACTTATTACCTAGTCTAAATTTAGGCTTAGTTTAGGTTTAGTTAATTTTTCTAGTTAAGGCTAGATTGTAATATTATTAGTTACGTACGTTAAGAAAGGAGAGAAAAAAATCATCATTTCAGCTTCATAACGTCCACTGCTGGACATAGGCCTCTCCCAAGGATTTCCAAAATGACCGATCTAGAGCGGCCTAGAAAAGCCCAGCAGCATAGGAAAATCTGTTCCGTGCTGATAGATGTGTCCCAAGGATGTGTCTCAGTTTCGAGATTGGGCAAAAATGCTTTAAGGTGAAGGTATAGGCAAATGGCCTTGAAGTGGCGCCCTCATTTGAAATAAATTGTTAACACGGTAAATATGGAGATAATTTCCATATTGCTCTTCGTCATGCACTAGATAGCCCTTTAAATTATTTTATTAACCACCGTTGAAAGTATTTACATTAGTCCGTCTAGCTTTTAAACTTGCCTCCGCCAAAGTGGCCACGGCAAGTTTTAAAGCTAGACGGATCACCAATAATAGTTTCAACGGCAGTTCATAGAATAATTTAAAGGGCTATCTAGTGCATGACGAAGAGCAATATGGAAATTATCACCATATTTACGAGTTAACAATTTATTTAACACTTCAAGGCCATTTGCCTATATCTTAATCCTATCTGTTCTCGCCAACAGGTCGCATTTTTCAACCTATTTTGACGAAAATTGGCACACTTGTGTCCTTGATTTATAAAAAAAATTAATCGATCGTAATTTTTGATTGGGAAAGAAATTGGGAGGGAACTTTGCTATAGCGTTATTTATACACGGATTTCAATCAAATTTAAGAAGAATTACCACCTTTCTATACGCGAATCTAAATCGATCTCTGTTTAAGAGACGAGTAAAAGATTATTATTTATCAGAATCATCTTAGTTGTAGTTTATATATTTTATAATATGAAGTATATTTATTTCTAAATAGACATATGTATTTATTCAAGTATTTATGTAACATATGTATACGTATGTTTATCTGTAGTTTCATAGTATGTTAATTTCTTCCTTTATTTAACGAACACGCCTGTATGCCTTTCATATATGAACATCTCCTCTCACGGGCCTACTGGAAGAGATCTCTTTTGAGATAAGTAGTGCCTTTGTACAACTTTTTGTTTATGTATTCTCTGTATATATTGTCCGTGTACATAAATTGGTAAAATAAATAAATAAAAACACTAAGAATTTCATTCTACATAAGATGTTGCAAAAAAATCCAAAAGGGGAAGTAGAGGGGGGAAAGGGGGAAGTGTGCTGTACCGTTAAATACATATGGAGCGATTTAACAAATACTTTTCCATGTTTTGCAGCAACCGCTACAGCTTGAGCACATCAGACTGGTGGTTGGCGAGCATCGTCTGAAGTTCCAAGACAAGCATGAGAACAGGTTCCTGGCGGAGAAGGTGGTTCCGCACCCTGAGTTCCGGAAGAGTAAGTATTGAAACCAATATAGAAATTACTGTACTGACACTTCTTCTGTTTTTCTTTTTAAGCGACTTCAAAAATGATGAGCTTCTGTTTGTTCTCCGATAACTACGAGTACTCCGTTTTTGAACGGATTTAGAAAATTATTTTTTAGGGTTCCCTACCCAAAGGGTGCAAATGGGACCCTATTACTGAGACTCCGCTTTCTGTCCGTCTGTCACAGGGCTCTATCTCTTGAACCGTAATAGCTAGACACTTGAAATTTTCACCGATTATGTATTACCTACTGTGACCGCTATATCAACTAATACTGGAAATAAAAAAAAGTTAAAAATTAAAGGGGTTCGCAATACAAAAAACCTGTTTTTTCTGCATTTTTAACTAAATCTTTATAATGGCATTAACTAGACACTTAAAATTTTCACAGATTATGTATTACTATGGCCGCTATAACAACAAATGCTAAAAATTAAAAAAAGTTAAAAATTAAAGGGGGTCGTCATACAAAAAACGTGTTCTTTTAGCATTTTAAAACATTGTACGGAGATACCTACCTTCATGTACGAGTCCGACTCGCACTTGCCCGTTTATTTTTGTTTGAAAGCGTATACATGCAAGTTGGTCCCATTGTCACCAGATGAAAATGTTTACTCGCTTCACTCTATCATCTACCTTGTTTACCTTTACCTTCCAAGTTTCTTCGGTCACTCATTCAAATAGATCTCATTTACTGGCAGGCTTCGCTCGCTTGTTCAGATAAGAATAATTTGCTCATGTTTCTTAGCTTTGCTCGCTCTTTGTTGTCCTATACTCACCTACCAAGTTTCTTCGCTCGCTCATACTGGCGCGGTTTCAGCCTTCAAAAAAGTTTGAGGTCAAGACTCCTATTTGCATCCAGAACCGGTCGATAGAAAACATGGCGGCATATTTATTAGATTTTACTTTTTGCTGCCTCTCGTAAAAAAATCTTAGACTTCAGACTCCTATTTGCTTGCACTCCGTGAAAGTGTGACGTCACAAGCCTGTCAGGTTTGTAAGCATGTCCATCATGCTACAGTAGATCCGCGCCTGCGCTCGTTCAATTATTTTCTGATTGCAGATGATCATCAATCTGCTCCAGAAGAGACTCAAGTAAACTAGTTGTTCTGCCAAAAGCTCCTTACCTTCCAGGTGGTCCCCACAGCAACGACATCGCTCTGGTAGTGGTCTCTCGGTCTGGACACGGCATGCAGTTCAACTCACATGTCCGGCCGATCTGTCTGCCGGACGGGGTTGATGACGCCGGACGGTGGTGCGCTGTCAGCGGGTGGGGCTACCAGGCAGGTACCAATACTACTTTCATTTGTTTCTATAGCTTTTGGCCAGGAGTTTTTCCCAAACAATATAGGAAAACAGATCATACAGAATTGAACAAACAGACAAATGTCCACCGCTTGGTTGGCTGGAAGAGATCCCTTCCTGGCATAAGCCTGCCTTTATGCAAACTCTAATATATTTTATGTCTGGCTGTATTTATGTTATTTGTGCAATAAAGAGACTGACTGGGATAAGGTTGACTGGGAGAAAATGCTCTTAGCATTAAGTCCGCCATTTGTTAAAAATATGTTTTACTTTAAAACAATAAAGAGTATTAAATAAATTAATAACCGAGAAACAAACAAACAAATAAACGTTAGATTGTCTAAGTAGGCTCTGATAATCAATAATCAGTGTAAATCTAGCAGAATAATCTAAGAGACCAAACTGGTAGACTAACCTAACTATATAATAATAGATCATCCATATAGACAGCAGAGTATAATGGCAGATTTAGTGACGCCGATACGGTCAATCGATATGATCAGTTCAGCAGAACAAACAGATCAAATTATTACGTAGATGTAGCAAAACTAATTTTTCTAGACTTACTTGACTTAAGGTCGGTCCCGAGGTGGGGCAGAGGGGCAGAGAACTTCAACAGTCTTTCGCCATCGCGATCAGTCTTTGGTCACTTTATTTCAGGCCAGATTGTCTTCATCTCCGTCGCAACAAACGCCTTCTGAAACACTTAACATTTTGGGAAGTGGAACTTTTGACACTGGACGTTTTAGGACACTTGTCATTGGGGGACTGGACGTAATAGAACATTGGAACTCTTTATTTTTTCTTTATAGGGACAAATCACACTGAATAAGCTAGCCCCAAAGTAAGTTTTAAACTTGTGTTATGGGATACTAACTAAACCATACTATATTTTATGATAAATACATATATAGATAAACACCCAAGACCCAGGACAATTTGAAAAAGGCCATTTTCCAACTTGCCCCGGCTGGGGATCGAACCCAGAACCTCCAGATTAGCGGTCTAGCGTGTTAACCATTACGCCACGGAGGTCGTAGTCTTTAACACATTGGAAATTGTAGGATACTAAAAATTGTCAGCTGCAACGGCCGTCAGGTCTGCTTAGGACGGCCAGATTTTTGCTGGCCCTGGGGAGTCCACTAAACGGGTTGTCTCAGGATGTGTGTGGGCTTTCACGGATCCTCATTTAGCAAAACCAAAAGTCTGTATAAATACACTAAATGCAAATATGAAAAGACCAGATATTATTATCTAATTTGGACTCTGTTTCTACTTACAGAGGCCACGGAATCCTTCGCACCAGTCCTGAGGGCAGCTTCAGTTCCAGTCCTAGACTTGGCTACGTGTCGAAAGAGTCAGGTGCTTGGTGGTAGACAGCAGCCGATTTTGGACTCTATGATTTGTGCAGGTTGGTTGCATTTAAGTTGTGTATTATAAACCTTGATGACAGAGTTTTAAAGTTGCTCAATTCTAAACCAAATATGATAAATGAACATGATTCCATTGTTCATTTATGCAACTACTTTACTTTATTCTTCTTCACCAGCCTGTTATATCAGTCCACTACTCTATCTCTCTCAATAAGGGAAGGAACTCCTGTACAGGGTTCTCTGTTTCTTATTTGCTTTAGTGTATCAACGCCGCGTACTCACGGCAGAGTAGAATACAATTTGTCTGCACTACTTTCTTCTCTTACGTAAAAGGCGACCAAGGTAGGTAACAGAGAACGGGCAGAGCAACGCCCTCTGTACAAAGACTTTATACCATTTACTGTAATCACCAACCCGTCTGGCCTTCGTGGTGATTATTAGCAAATCGTCCTTCTCTTGAGAGAGACATTTAGCCCGATATAGACTATAAAGAAGCCTCCTCCGACGGCCTAGTGGTCCAGTGGTCAAGGCTTTGAGATCCGGAGGTCGTGGGCTCAAATCCCACTGGGAAGCATACTTTGTGAAAAGGTCAGGATATTGCATAGGCTTGAATAACCTTAACCGAAAAGAAAGATGATTCTTCGCAAGGCACGCAAAACTGTGGGCATGGAACGCCATCTAGCGTTTGTTTAAACTTATCCTAGGATTGGTTCTGGTCTACCCTTTTGGTTGCAGAGGTCAGATGGTAGTCGCTCTATGTAAAAATTATAACCTCTTCAAATGACATAGGTTACGTAGCGGACCCCGGGCTCTAAAGCGTTACCACTGAGGACATCCTCAGAACACGCTCGGATGATGCTAAATAATAATTATAATTATATAGCGACAAATCACACTGATTAAGCTAGCCCCAAAGTAAGTTTTAAAACTTGTGTTATGGGATACTAACTCAACGGTACTATATTTTATGATAAATACATTTATAAATAAACACCCAAGACCCAGGACAATTTAAAAAAGGTCATTTCCCAACTTGCCCTGGCTGGGGATCGAACCCAGAACCTCCGGATTAGCGGTCTAGCGTGTCAATCATTACGCCACGGAGGTCGTCAAATGATGGATGATGATAGACTATATATAGTCTATCATCATCCATCATTTTCATCTATTCATCATTTTCATTTTCTCGGATATTCTATAGAATATCCGAGGGTTCCGTCCCGTTTGCCGCCTTATTAAGAAGTTTCTTTTTTTTCAGGCATTCTATCAGGAGGCGTAGATGCCTGCCGGGGAGACTCTGGTGGACCTCTCGCCTGCTTGTCCTCCAGTCGCTGGCAGCTGCATGGAGTGGTGTCCTGGGGGTCAGGCTGCGCTCGCCGCTCACGACCAGGGGTGTACACCAGAGTAGCCAGTTATATAGACTGGCTAAAATCTACTGCAGCTGCCTTAGGGCACAAGATTAGCTATTAAATTGTGTGCAACTTAGGAGTTCCACTGTTAGGTACGTCACCGGCAACTGGCAGGTCTATTGGGTTGAAAATTCCCGTAGTGGTTATTACATTATCCAATTTGAACGAACCCTAACTAGAAAATCGGAAGTCGGATCGGATGGGATCCTAAGAAATCGGAATGTTATTCTCATAGCCTGCTTGGAAAATATGTTTGTATGTTCGATTCGTCCTATTATTTGATTTATTTCCTATATTGATTTGCCAATAGTCCACTGCCAAAACTAGGAAAAAAGCAGATGTAATCGCAGTTAGGACTAATTTACTTCCATGTACGCTCTACTTCCATGTAATCTGTGAATTCATTCCAAAACGCAATAGGTCACAAGCAACATGTTAATCAGGAATAACCTTATAATAAAAACAATAAAGATAGTTTTTGTATTCGTCGCTATCGGTCACGCTCCTAGATTTAGGATTGTAATTGTTCCTATTTAGGGTTCCTACAAATTGGATAGTAATAACCGCTTTAGATTTACTGGTAACACTAGCTAGGTAGCTAAATTAATATGTGATGTAAATTTTAAATGTGTGAGCAATATGTGATGAGGAAATTCGTCATGGTGATCTTGCTCCATCACTAATGTATCTATTCCGGCTTTTAGGGCTAATGTATCTAATCCAGCCTTTTGAGCACCAGTCTGGCTTTTATAATTTTACAGATGGCAACCCTATTTGAGTGGCTTACAATGTGTAGTATTATATTATTTATTGAGGCTGTATATTAAAGTTTTGTATGTTTGCTGAAACAAATGTATCTAGGTATATAAGTATGCTTTAAGATGCTTACTACATTAATAGTAAGGTAGTGTTTAAAAAAAGTAATTTTATACGGGTGTTTCAGAACGGGAAAATAACATAAGCATCTATAAAGGGCCTTACTGGAAGAGATCTCTTTTGAAATAGTAGTGCTTCTGTACAACTTTTATTTAATGCATTCTTTGTATACATTTTCTGTGTACATAATTTGATAAATAAATAAAATAATACATGCTCTGATCCGCGATATTGAACAATTTACAAATGAAAGAAATCCTGAAATACAATTTTTTTGATGATCCATACAAATTGATCAATATTATTTTACTAGCTAACGCCCGCGACGTTGTCTGTGCTAAATTTTTTGTCAATCCCATGAGAACCTCACATTTTCCCGGGATAAAAAGTTTTTCAGCGAAAAACAAAGTGGAATGCGCCCGCATCGCAGATGCCGCGGCATACCCACTCTCTTTCTTGTTTTAGCAATTGACAGTTCTGAGCGACAGAAAAGGATAGCAGTATAGGAAAGTGCTGTTCCCTGATTAACTATAGTTCATAGAATTTATATATGAACTATAGTTTGTCTGCTATATTTTGTGTTTAAATATTGTTTAACGCCAAAGATATTAAAATTAAATTATAATATTAAGATATTAATAATAAGATCAACAAGTTTTAAAAAAAAAACCCCGACTTTTAAGCGTTCACGTCGTAAATTAGTTTCAGTATATTTTGTTAGAATGAATGAATGAAAAACTCTTTATTGCACCTAAAAAATAAATAAAAAATTAACAGAAAACGAATTGTGAATATATATACATAGGTACAATAGATACCTACCAGCTACATTTAATAAGTAATAGGTTCAGTATTAAAAGGTATGGGGGTGAAAGTAGGCGGTTGTTATTTTTTTTTATATTATTTGTAGTTTATTCGTAGTGTTATTGTATTAGTGTTTGATAACTTAAAATATATTTAATTTCCAATTAAGATTTATGCTTATTTATTTCTTTATTTTTTTCATCCTGTGGCCTAGGCTCTATCAGTAAGGGACTCGGGGATCAGATTTTTCAAATTGTTAATGTGAGAATGAACTCCTTGGCCTCCCATACAAGTTGACCGATCAGCTGATCCGAGTTTATATGAAAAGCAAAAAATATTTTTCATATTTTGATATATGTTTCTAGGGAAAAGTTGTTCAGTATCATGGACTGAAGTCACCCTTAAAATAGTTTCAGTATATTTTGTTAGACGTTATATATTTCAGTGTAAAGGTACGAGTTCGTAGCCGACTGCAGACAGCATCAACTTATATACAGGGTGACTTTTTAAACACCAGCCAAATTTTTGGTACCTACTGCATAATCATATATGAACTTTTGTATGGATTGTAAAAATCTCGCGATTCCGATCAAATTTAATGCTTTTTAACTATGGAATCGGATGCCGGCTAATTTTGTAAAGCAGGTTACCAAACTAGTATAGATGTCATGTCACGATGAGTAATTTTCTTTCTTCTCTCCACATAGCGACAAACAACTTGGTATCTTGAGTTTGGTAAATATGCGTCCGATTAGTTTGGCATTCCCGATTTTTTTTGAATCCCGGAATTTGAATGCAAAAAATATGTTTTAAGAAGCCGCTTCCATAATTTCCTAGCCAAAAATTAACTTTAGGCAGGCCTGTGTCACTCCCCGTGTAGGTATCAAAAATATACCTACGCGCGGCGACCTTCTCGGGTGGCTAATTCAGTCGGGGCTCACGTGCGAGCGGTGACGCACGCGCGAGCTTTGTTCGTCGCCTAGGTACTTCACCGATCCGGCCGTTTTAAAAATGAAAAAACATAAAAAGAAGGCTAAAAAATACTGCACAGTTTTTAACTGTTTAAACAAGTATTGCGATCCAAATTTAACTTTTTTTAGACTTCCTAAGGACGCTGAAAGGTGTAAATATTTAAATATTCGTAATACATTTATGTAGAACCAAACGCAGCCTTTAGTTGTCAAGGGGATTTGAAAGGTTAGATGTCACTGTCAGAGGACTGACAGCAAGAGAAGAAGACGCGCGGTTGTCGCGAGAACAGATTAAGAATAAAAATAATTTATTTGCTCAAATACAGTACATAAGATGTGAATTACATAATTAGTATCATGTATCCAACCTAAACTAAGGCATGCAAAATTATATGTAGGTAGTCAAATTAATAATCTATTAAAATATGATTTACATGGGTACAATTGAAAACACAATACATTTTAATTAATACAATTTCATAAGTTCCAATATTATTTTTTCCGCTTACTGAAGTCTGTATACTCCGATATAGAGAAAAAGCAATGCTCTAGTAACCATTTTGTCAGTCCTTTTTTAAACGCTCTTCCTTTTAATGATTGATATTGTAAAATAATATATTAAGTACTATCCTAATTATAATGGACATAAACTCTGAAGAAATAGTTTTAATGAACGCCCACAATTATCCCAAACACATATATATAAAATAGGAAGCTTACAAAGGTAAGATCTACTTTAAAGTGGTTATTATTATTATGTTGTCATTCATGATAGGTACACTAAGTAGTTTTAATACCTAGGACCTAGGTACCTTCTTAGGTTACGAAAATAAGTAGGAACGTAGGTATAAGTATACATATTATTCTTTCAAATTTCTGATGTTTGGTTTGAGATTGACCATCTGTTTCGTTATAAGTAGGTACCTAACCCACCTACTTAGGAACTTTTCTGTTAGCTAGCAAAATAATTATGAAACTTACAGAAATGGTATGTACCTACTAATTACATCCTATAGAATTCGGTATCTACTTTAAAGACTTTGTTTTAGAACAAAGTCTTTAATTTCGCTCATGTTTTTTTTTTTTTTTTTTTTTTTTTTTTTTTATGTTATAGGGCGGCAAACGAACAAGCGGGTCACCTTATGGTAAGTGATCACCACTGTCCATGGACAACTGCAACACCAGGGGTGTAACAAGAGCGTTACCGGCCTTTCAGGAAGATATAGACTCGTTTTTTGTAGGTTTCAATGTCGTATCGGTTCGGGAACACCGCTGCAGGAAGTTGATTCCACAGTTCGGTCGTTCGTGGCAGGAAGTTCCTTTTAAAACGTACGGTGGTTGATTGCCAACTATCCAGGTGGTGTGGATGGTATTTTAATTTCAGGCGGGTAGTGTAGTGGTGAAATTTTGCAGCAGGTATTAGGTCGAACAATTCTTCAGAACATTCCCCATGATAAATGCGATAAAAAATGCACAAGGATGCAACATCCCTACGTAGAGCCAGAGGATCGAGACGGCTGACGAGAGTCTCATCATCGATTATACGAGTTGCGCGATTTTGAATACGGTCAAAAGGAAGAAGTTGGTATTTAGGTGCCCCGGCCCAGAGATGGGAACAATATTCCATATGCGGCCTAACTTGTGCCTTATACAGCTGAAGGCGATGTGCCGGTGTGAAGTATCGCCTTGCTCTACCGAGGATACCAATTTTTTTAGAAGCCAACTTAGCCTTGTCATTTAGATGACCGCGAAATTGAACGTCGCTTGAAATCTCGACGCCGAGAATTCCGATCCTCGGTTGTATATCGAAGGAAGCGCCCTGAAACGAGGGAGATACGACAAAGGGACTTTTTTAGCGGTGAACGCACAAACTTGTGTTTTATTGGGGTTAAATTGGACTAAGTTGGATAGACCCCAATCTGAAACTTGGTTCAATGAAGTTTCGATATCAGAAACAAGTTTTGTTCGACACTCAGAGACTCTTGCCCGAGAAATATTGGCTTGGCCGGAATAAAAAGTGTCTACCGTGGTATCATCCGCATAGCAATGAGTGCTGCTGGATTGCAGCATATCATTGATATGCAGAAGAAAAAGCGTAGGAGACAGAACACAGCCCTGTGGGACACCAGCATTCACGGGCTTACATTCAGAGCATGAACCGTCAACAACGACTTTGATGCTACGCCCTGTGAGGAAACTGGTAATCCATTGGCACAATCTCTCAGGCAACCCGAAAGACGGAAGTTTTGACAGAAGTGCCTTGTGCCAAACCCGATCGAAGGCTTTCGCCATGTCCAGGCCAGCCCCCAAGGCCTCCCCCTTACTCTCAACCAATTCCGCCCATTTATGGGACAGGTATACCAGAAGATCGCCAGCAGACCGTCCTTGACGAAAACCATACTGGCGATCGCTTATAAGCTGGTGCTCTTCGAGATACAGGAGGAGCTGGCGGTTAATAATGGACTCCATTATTTTGGAGAGTAAGGAGGTAATGGCAATAGGCCTGTAATTGCCAGGATCAGAGCGATCCCCTTTTTTGGGTATCGGGTGGACTATCGCAGTCTTCCATGCTGACGGGACAACGCCTGTAGAATAAGAGTGTCGAAAAAGACGCGTCAAGACCGGAGCCAACTCAGGAGCACAGGTTTTGAGCACAATGGCAGGGATACCGTCAGGCCCATTGGACTTGTGAACATCGAGGGAGAAGAGTGTTTGACGAACAATTTTTTGTGTAAACCGAATATCTGGCATAATACTCCCACATCGTGGGATATTCGGTGGTAAATTCTCCCCGTCATCCAAAGTGGAATTAGTTGCAAAGAATGTGCCCAAGAGATCGGCTTTCTCCTTTGCATATTGGACCAACACGTCATTTGCCGTGCGTAATGGTGGAAAGGATGGCTGACAAAAATTACCCTGAACAGCCTTGGCAAGAGACCAGAATGATCGTGTTCCTGAGGGGAGATGAGCCAGTCTCTCACCAATTCTTCGAATGTGTTTCGCCTTCGCCGCAGCCATAGCCTTTTTGAGGGATCTAGAGGCAAAGTTATACTCCTTTTTAAGAACATTCGCTTTTGGATCCTTAGCTGCCGCCGCATTGGACCAGGTCTGATATTTTGTCTGCTTTTGGCTATACGCCTTTTTGCAAGAACGGTCAAACCAAGGCTGAGACTTGCCGCCAACAGGCACAACAGAACTTGGAACGAATAGTTCCATTCCCTGCAGCACCACTTCAGCAACAGAGTCGGCGACGGCAGAAGCATCCTGAAGCGAGAAGCAAACTTTGCCCCAGGGGTAGGATGAAAAGAAAGCCCGCATCCCATCCCAATCTGCTGACTTAAAATGCCAAACGCGACGACAACCTATAAAACGAGGCTGCGATTGGCGTGTAAGTGGAGCTATGCTCCGGATTAGGCAGTGGTCTGATGAGCCCAGAGGGGCACTCACAGAGACTTTGGTGCCATCTGGATGAGAAGTCAGCAGGAGATCAAGCCGTGAAGGCGTGTGGCCTTCCACATCTGGTATGCGTGTTATATCTGAAACCATCTGTGTTAGATTGTAAGCCGTGGCAAAGGCAAAAACAGATTCAACCGCGTGATCGGTTTTCTCCGAATGGAGCCATTCTTTATGGTGAGCATTAAAGTCGCCAAGAACAACTATTTCAGCGGATGGAATTTGCTGCAGCACGTAATCTGTCGCCGTACCAATATGCTCCATAAGTCGGTCAGTTTCGGCATCACCGCTATGAGACCTGTAGAGGCATGCATAGACACGTGGGTGGTCGTCGCAATCTATACGAAGCCAAAGAGTTGACAGGTCTTTACCTTCAATATTGCACAGACGGCGAACACAGACATCGTCCCTGACAAATACGCATACACCAGCGTGTGGCACAAATTTGTGCTCAATTTTGTAGCCGGGGTAATGAAGGTATGACGTATCCGCCGGAGGCGATATCTGGGTTTCCGTCAAAAAGAATAAGGCCGGCTTTTCTGTCTCAAGATGGTAGTGGACAGAGTTGATGTTAGAGTGAATACCCCTGATATTGCACAGGTGGACGTGAAGTGCATGTGGGGTTGCCCAAGCCTCATCTTGAGCAATGACGAGCGGGATTTTGTCCTCCCCAGAATACGTAGGGCAGCCCAAGCAAGAATGCTTAGGGAGGGATTCTCCGGTATCTAATGTACCGGTACCCTCCTGGGGTACTCCATTTCTTTTAAATTCCGCTGCCATTATAGGGAGAGGGGGGGGGGGGGGGCTCCGGCTCTCTCACTCACCGAACGAAGCATAGAAGCGGTGAAGCTACTACTCAGACGTCGATTTTCTGTGTTATATTATATTTCATTCATTATAGTTTACTACCAAACGATGATACATACATTCATCCTATCACGTCTTTATCCCTAATGGGGCAGACAGAGCATTTTAAGTGTTGCGGCTCTAAGCAATCAGAGCCCAGGGCCGCAATACCCAAAGGCAACTTTTAGCGTGATGGTGGGCGAGAAGGTGGAAAAAGGAATCAAAATAGTGATGGGTTGCTAGCCGCATCGCCTATTAACATGATTTGCATTTTCGCCCATTCCTTCGATCGGCTTCTACGATTTGCGCGGGGAGAGAAGCAGCTATGACCTCCGTTGTGTAATGGTCAACACGCTAGTCCGCCAATCTGGAGGTTCTGGGTTCGATCCCCAGCCAGGACAAGTTCGAAAATGGCCTTTTTCAAATTGTCCTGGGTCTTGGATGTTTATCTATATATGTATTTATTATAAAATATAGTATCGTAGAGTTAGTATCCCATAACACAAGTGTAAACCTACTTTGGGGCTAGCTCAATCGGTGTGATTTGTCCTTACATATTTATATTTATTTATATTTATATTCAAGTTTTATTCTTGTCTCCCAGACCAGCATGGAAGACCGATAATACGGTGCGCTAAATGGCGATAGTAGCTTCTTGTAGTAGTCAACCCTAGCGCGTCGCTCGCTGAGTCTATTTTAGTCGGTTTTGTGTGTATTATGAATCGTTTGTCCAGAGTCATAAGGATAAAATTGGCTTGCAATGGATTTCTGTAGGTGTCTAAACAAAAAGGTGCTGCGTTTTGACGCGAGCTAAATTACACCATATTGCTAACCACTGTGAGTAGATATTTCTTTGAAAACGTTTGCGGAGTGAGACTTCTGTACTACTGGTATTTATTCTGTGCTTTAGGTTAATATGCATCCGATTATCCGACCACTGCTTATTATACCATGGCCACAGAAGACAGTAAGAGTATTACATACAGAACGGAATCTCCTAAGGAACGCGCAATATGCGTCCCCGTTCCCCGTCCCCGCACCTCTCCCCGTTCTTGTGCCGCCGTGCACACTTCAATGCGTGTCTGTTCGCCCGCTTTCGCCCTGATACCAGGTGAGAAAGGGGGAGAGGTGCGAAACGGGGAGCGGGGATGCATATTGCGCGAGACCTTAGGAGATTCCGTTCTGTATGTAATAGGTACTCTTACTATCTTCTGTGCTATAGCTTAAAATATCTAAGCGTCCATACATACAGGGAGAGATTTCGGGATGCGACTGTTTCATACAATGTATTGATGACGTTTAACCGACTTTGTAAGTGGAACATTATTGTGACGTGGTGTCACTGACCAGTTGACCACCTCACGTGCGGCCCGTGGCAGATAACAGCGGCCGACCAAAGATACTGGGGTTGTTGTTGTTTCATTTTTCTTCCAATTTGTTCTTCTTTCTTCAGACGATCTTTACCATCTTTTTAGAAGAACAAGTAGGTACCTAATTATTAAATAAGATTCTTAAAAAAAAGAACCGTAATTTTTTTTTTTCTAAAAGTTTTTATTGTTAGTCCTAATAATTTATCAAGAAAAATGTAATAAGCCCAAAGTTGATGGGGTTGCGTCGTTTTAATACAAGGTTCCTATAGCCACCTACACCATCAGATCAGCTTCTTGTCATAATATTGCATTATCATCCGATTTACATTAGCATACTTTCATCTTAATTGGAAACCGGGAGTGGCTCAAATTTATCATGCAAGATTTGACCTAAAAGACAACATCAAACGGGACAAGCTAAATATAAGCTTGTAAAAAAACTTGCATTATAAACTATTTGGTTTAATGTTACTATTTGAAATAAGTAGTTAAAACATTTAACTTAATAACATGTGAAGTAATTAGATATGTCCTATTTTATCTCTTGGGATTGAGACATGTCATACATAACAAAATGAAACTGCAATTATCGTATTCAGTACCATTTGATATTCGCTAATTACGCACGCGTTAATTATCGTTTTGACACGTACACTATACGATATAAAACTTTTAATAAAAAATTCAAAAAATACTTAACATAGTACAAAAATACTAGGTACGTTTTAGATTTAAAAGACAGTTTAAAAAATCGAAATGAAATAACAGATTCAAACATTAAGTTCCAAATTTGGAATTTATGTTTCGAATATTTAAAATGAGAATTCCGTTTTAAGTTACTTTTTAAAAATGTGTTGTTTTAAGTATTTTTGGGTGAAGGAAACTGTTTAATAGTTTTATATTTAGATCTTTTATAGTGGAGACTGTCAGTGTAGAATTGGTTGGACAATGCGAACGGGTGTTTATGGAGCGGATTATTTTGAAGGGTAAGCTTTATTTATTTGTACTTTTTGTAATCACATTCTTCTTCATCATTTTAGCGCGTTCCTGGTTGTATCCTCAGCTATGCTGCTTCGGAGCCCGGGGTGCGCTTTCCCGCTTTTTCTTCTCCAAATATAATATGCATGGCAATGGTCACCCAAGGATGCCAAAGACCTTGCGAAATAGAGAAGAAATAGCCGCAACAGTTTAAATGATTTGGCTATAGTTTTACGACCAGCCGCCTGCCTGACGTCGAAAAGTTTTACAACCGGCCGCCGCCCGATGCCGACCCTCCTTGGGAATACAGTTGTAGCACAAGATATTTGTGCTGAGTCCTTAAGTCGCCTCTTACGACATACACAGGAAGAGATCACTCATCTCTAGTCCTATTCTAAGCCGGAAGGTTTATAAGTATTTAAGCTTAAAGTGAGAACGTTAAGCTTTACTACGCACATTAGCCAAAAGTGGCCGTTTTTCGCAATTGTGCGTAGTAAAGCTTAACGTTCTCACTTTAAATTGTAAGCAGTAGTTCATATAATACTTTGAAGGGTTATCTAGGACTTGGTAGTTGCAAAATTTTAAATTATGTCTCCGTTTTCTTTGAAATGATTTATTTTAAATGGGGGCAGCACTGGACCCCGGAAAATTCAGGTACGGCCTTAAAATCGGTTGGGTGGTTTGCTTTTTAATAACTAGAAAAAAAATATGTCGTAGTATACAATTGATTGAATATTTAGCTTTTCTGGTATTGAAGTCGGTTTTATGTTTTGAAAAAATATTAATAATTATAATAATTACACCCGGTAAGGTGTCATTGTTTATTAAATGTTCAGTGGAAATAATCGAGCTCTTGACACAATTATACAGTTTTGTAATATGTCGATAAATAATTGGGTCAGCCACGGCCCACGGCAGTGGGACAAACTTTTGAAGGGCACGTAAATAGCAGAAGCTTGGTAACAAATTATTAGTACCAGCCGCTCACATAGACGGCAGCACTCAAATTAATAGCAAAGGTCAAAGAGCTATTATGTAAAACTAGACGGACATCACATCAGGGCTTGTTAACTCACACTTTCACATTCACACTAAAAGTAATGTTCAATAACGTTATTATCATACAGGTATTAGTGGTAACGTTATAAGGGGTATCGATAATACAGCTATAAAACGTTATAATTACGTTATCAATTAACGATATAAGTAACGATAGTTTTTTCAATACTTGTAAAATATTATATAAATATTATACAAGTGTATTGCATCACGCTGGGAGTCGAACCCAAGGTAGCACAGACTATCACGACATCCGTGTTCTAGTTCTAGCTCTAGTAGCCTACTAGACAAACTCTCATCAATTTATTCTGTCAAATATCGAAAAGAAAGACAGTTTTAACAATACCTTTTACCGTTAATATCATTGGTAACATTATCTGATTTATTGGTAAATGGTTGGAAAATACCATTACCCAGCATAACGTTATCTTTGCTGATAACGTTAAAGCCGTTTAACAGAAGTAACGTTACCAGATTTTAACGGTATTCCAAGCTCTGCATCACATATCACTGTGTGTTGTCCCGTTCAACTGTAGCTATCTCCATAAACTTTAATTAGTCTCTTGCTAGCTCTTATGCGCTATTTTTTTAACAGTTTATAAGCGAAAATAATAATAATAATAAAAGAGAGAAGAAACATTTCTTAAACATAAATAATAATAATAATAAACGTTTATTTCTCACCATAACCACTAAACATTCCAGTACAACTTAAAACTAATTTACACTATAGGTACCTACAAAAGTTTCCAGTGTTATGACGCTATAGAACAATTTAATTTTAATTCAGCGGATTATGGTGGGCTGATACCTTAACTAGGAAATATCCTGTATCTTAGGTTATCAACCCTACACCCCAGTGAATGGAAACAAAAAAACAGGCGAAAACCATCAGAAAACATGGGAAACATAATTAAGAATGTTGTAAATACTGTAAGAATAATTCCAGGAACACGACAAAGTGTAACGAAATAACTTTCCATCGTGAAGTAACCAGATTTCATTGTTTGAAAATAAAATACGTATGATAAAGTTCACGCCGCCATATACATCGTGTTAATGAAAGAACGCAAAACCTCTCAGATGGTACCTCAGCCCATGTAACTGAACAACTTTTGTGCAACAACTTTGACGAAATCAAAAAAAAAAATTCGGATTTGCATACAAATTGACTCGATCAGCTGATCGGTTTGTATGAAAATTCAAATTTCTTTTTTAGTTTCGTGACAGTTGTTGAACAAAAGTTGTTCAGTTGCATGGGCTGAGGTACCATCTGAGAGGTTTTGCGTTCTTTCATTAACACGATGTATTCAAAAATAAAACAGGGGCCAATGTTTGAGTTAGCTAGTCTATATTATATGTCAATGAAAAGGGTAGGTTATATGTTCAAATACTAGGTAAGTAGGTAACTAAGTATTAAAATTATATTTTTGCTCCTAAACCCTTAAATATGCAGAAAAACTGAGATGCTTAGTGGGCAATGGAGAGAGCAATATTAGGAATTGCTCGATCGTATACGAAACGAAGTGATTCGAATGATGAGCAAAGTCAGGGACGTTAATTATACTATAAAAAGACAGAAATGGAAGTGGGCAGGACACAGCAAGAATGGACTCAAGTTGGTGGACCAGAAGGGTAATGGAGTGGTGACCATGGGCCAACAAGCGAGGTAGAGGACAGACCGAGGTTGGGTGGACGATATTAAAACGATACACGGTGTCCAGTGCTGCCCCCATTTGAAATAAATTATTTGTAAGGAAACGGAGAGCTAGTAAAACCTAGATAACCCTTCAAACTATTTTATGAACCACTGTTTACAGTTTAAAGTGAGAACGTTAAGCTTTAGTTTGCATTTTTGCGAATAACGGCCACTTTTGGCAAAAATGCAAACTAAAGCTTCACACTTTAAACTGTAAACAGTGGTTCATAAATTAGTTTGAAGGGTTATCTAGGTTTTACTAGCCCAAATTTTTTTAATGATATCTCCACTTCCTTACATATAATTTATTTAAAATGGGGGCAGCACTGGACTCCGTGTATCGTCTTAAGAGAAAATCGATGGGCCGTAGGTATTTCCATACAAGTGTAGTCCTCTGATTCCTCGCCGGAGTCTAGCCGGAGACTCCAAAAAAAAAATCTATGCATTATGCATGCCCCTATGTTTTCCTTTTTTTCATAATGTAATTATTAAAAGAGATACAAACCTTTATAAACCTGAAGAATTGGTAAGATTTTCCACTTAGTTCAAACATTTAGTTAACAAATTTGACGAGATTATATTACCGGTTGTTTTTTTTTTTTGTTAAAAATGTAATTATTATAATTACGAGTAAATTTTTAACAAAAAAAAATGACTTCAATTTTTTTTTGGAGTTTCATTCATGTCTCCAAAGTTCTTCATCATATCTTTACCAAATTAAAATGGAACCAACTTGGTAGGAAAGGCTTTCAAATAAAAAAAGAATCATCAAAATCTGTTCACAATTGGCGAAGATATCGCGTAACAAACATACATAAAAAAATAAAAAATAAAAAAACAGTCGAATTGATAACCTCCTCCTTTTTTAATTCGGTTAAAAAAGAAAACATATGAACACAGCCATAGCTTTTCTTCAATTTTCAAATGAAATATAAATTAGGTCCGTTGAGTTTTGGAGGAGAAATCAAGGGACTACCTATACGAAACGTATTTTCGGCCCGAGCTGCAGCTGTCTCTATCGCACTTGCTCGATTGTTGTTCGGGCACAGCGCGACAGCAATAGATTTTGCAAATACCTATTTTCAATTCTCATGACCGTAGTGTTTCCTCTTAAGAATCGCCTTACCCTAGACTTTCCCATACAAACGTACTCTACGTTTTATTTTGAAACGACGTGTCAGATCTCGGTCAAAATTTGTAACTTTAAAGAAATTGCATATATCTAGGGTTGTAATTGGTTTTCACAGTCAAAATATGAACTTGAAAGAAAATATAAGGGTGTAGACATTTTCCATACTGATGGTCAAAAATGATATAATACACTATATTCTCTTTCAAGATCATATTTTGACTGTGAGAACCATTTATAACCCTCGATATATGCAATTTCTTTAAAGTTACAAATTTTTACCGAGATCTGACATGTCGTTTCAAAATAAAACGTAGACTACGTTTGTATGGGAAACTCTAATTCTGTCTAGGGTAAGGGAACTCTTAAGAGTCACGCAGGCCACGACTGGACGCAGCTGGCAAGGAGACAAGAATGGAAAGTTATGGAGAAGGCCCTACGTCCTGAAAAGGACATAAAGGCTGCTATAGATGAATGGATGGATGTTATGTAAACTAAACATTATCTATTCAACAGAAACAATATAAACATTTGTATCTATCTCCCTATTGGCACGTGACTTCTATCGAAACAGAGTATTTGCCAATGATAAGACAATATCTAAGCAAGTGCTTACGAGAAATAATTGTTATGCAACAATCTGATGATCAAGCTATCTCTTCCGCTATCTCACGTATTAGCAGGCCTGTGTCACTCCCCGTTTAGGTATCGAAAATGTACCTACATTATTACTATGCGCGCAGCCGGCCCTTCCGAGTGGTAAATTCAGTTATACGAATCGTTTGTCTAGAGTAAGTAATAAGAATGAAATTGGCTTGCAATGGATGTCTAGGTATCTATACGAAAAGGTGCTGAGTTCTGACGTGAGCTAAATTAAACCATATCGTACCGTATAACCATTGAGTAGATATTTCTTTGAATGTCTTTGCTGAGTGAGACTTCTGTACGTTAGTATTATTTATTCTGTGGTATTAGTATCGGGGTCATCCGTTAAAATCACGTAATATTTTTAGAGCACCTTTTTTAGGTTGATAGGTTGCGCTTTTAAAACAATAAGCCATTTTATGGGCTTATTTTTCCTAAAGTTCGACAGGGATACATGAATTTTTCGGGGTCCAGTGCTGCCCCCATTTGAAATAAATTATTTAATAGAAAACGGAGGTAGGTATCATTTAAAATTTTGTCTTGATCAAGGGTTATCTAGCCCTTCAAACTATTTTATGAACTACTGTTTACAGTTTATAGTGAGAACGTTAAGCTTTACTACGCACATTTGCGAATAACGGCCACTTTTGGCAAATTTGCGTAGTAAAGCTTAACGTTCTCATTATAAACTGTAAACAGTAGTTCACAGCTAAGCATTTTTTTGTGGAAATCGGCCACTTTTGGCAAAAGTGTGATTAGTGTTAATTAAAAAATAATACATATACAGTTGCTCGCTTGCTAGAACTCCGCCGTTGCCGGTCCCAAGCCCGGATGAGAAAGGAGGAGCGTTGGCTGGAGGTGACTTACCCTGCCGTAAAACTTATATGCCGAATATCGGGCGGCAATAACCTGATCCAACCGGCTACCACAAGCCATTAGGGACTAAATCCCCTTTAAAAGCGTGGACTCACCAACTCGCACTGGCCAGCGCGGCGTTTTAAGGCCAATTACCTCCCATATGGTAAAAACAAAAAAACCCAGGCCCCCAGTCCCCGGCAGCCCTGCTATTGTCCTGGCTCCGGTAGCGGTCATGGTAACGGCGGGGAAGGAGGTGCGAAGAATCTCCGGCAGAGATCCGGCTACCACTCCTGTCGACGACTGGCCCTGGTAACACACAACGTACGCACTTTGAGGTCAGACGAGAAACTAGCTGAAGTGGAAGAGGAAATGAGTAGGTTACGGTGGGACATTGTAGGGTTGTCTGAAGTCCGAAAAGAGGGCGAGGTCACGACAACCCTGGAGTCTGGTAACCTACTCTATCACCGGGAAGGAGACCAAAAGAAGTCCAGCATGGTGTCGGGTTTCTCGTCCACAGGTCCCTCATAAACAACGTCATAACCATCGAGAGTGTTTCTAGTAGGGTAATATACCTGATACTCAGAGTATCTAAAAGATACTCTCTGAAGGACATACAGGTATATATGCCAACTGAGGATCACTCCGATGAAGAGGTGGATGAGGTGTATGAGGACATCAGTAGGGCCATACATACTTCTGAAACTTATTTTACGGTTGTTATGGGAGATTTCAACGCAAAACTGGGCAAGCGAGGCGATGGAGAGTTTAGGCTGGGAAATTTCGGATATGGAGTGCGAAATAACAGGGGTCGTAGGCTGGCTGATTTTTTGGAGAAAGAGGAACTCTTTGCGATGAACTCTTTCTTCAAAAAGCCGCCGCAAAGAAAGTGGACCTTGGCTAGGTCCAGGAAAGAAAAACCAGCCCCCTGTTAAGAATGAAATCGACTTCATCCTAACGACAAAGAGACGAATATTCAACGATGTCTCAGTGATCAATCGGATCAAAACCAGGAGCGATCACCATATATTAAGAGGCATTGTAAATATTGGTCTCAAAGTCGAAAGGTCGCGGCTGATGAAGTCGACGCTCCAACATTCCGAACTTCCAGCTTGAACTATCAAATCGCTTCGAAGGCCTTCAGGATTGCGCTACAGTGGACGAGCTAAACCAAGAGTTGGTAGAAGCTGTCCAAGCGGTGAGATCAAAGGTGTTCAGGTCCCGCCCCAAACGAAAACCTCAAAAAATCTCTGCTCAGACTCTAGACTTGATGGCAGAGCGACGATCCAGGCCGTTGCAGACCTCCGAAGATGCTGAATCATATCGGCAGCTCAACAGACGTATACAAAAGTCCTTGCGACACGATATCCGCTCCGATCCGACAAAAGTATTAAGGAGACGATCGAGCAAAACAAAGGCTCCAAAGTGTTCGCAAGAGCTATGTGAATTGGGCAAAGTCGATTGATGAAGCTGAAGACGGAGGACGGTGGCGTGGTGTCGACAAAGGAAGAGGTTCTGGCAGAGATCGAGAGGTTTTATGGACAGCTGTATATCTCAGTCGCACAACCCAGTGGACAAATGGCTAAAGACCCAAGAGCCAAGTTGACCCGACACTATACGAAAGATATCCCGGACATCAGCCTGTACGAGATTAGGATGGCCCTCAAACAGCTTAAGAACAACAAGGCGCCGGGTGAGGACGGAATCACAGCAGAGCTTCTGAAAACGGGCGGAACGCCGGTACTGAAAGTCCTTCGGAGGCTCTTTAATTCCGTTCTGTTCTAGGGCGTAACGCCAGAAGCGTGGAACAGGGGCGTGGTAGTCTTGTTCTTCAAAAAGGGAGATAACACCCTACCGAATAAATATAGGCCTATCACGCTTCTGAGTCATGTAAGTTGTTTTCGAGGGTCATCACGAATCGTCTCGCGAACAGTTTTGATGCCTTCCAGCCTCCCGAACAAGCCGGTTTCCGTAAAGGCTTTAGCACCATGGACCACATTCACACGCTGCGGTAGGTTATAGAGAAGACGAGGGAATTATAACCGGCCACTATGCTCGGGTTTTGTGGACTATGAAAAAGCCTTCGATTCGATCGAAACATGGGCCGTGCTTCAGTCTCTTCAGCGATGCCGTATTGACTATCGGTATATCAAAGTGTTGAAGTGTTTATACAGTAACGCCACTATGTCAGTCCGAGTACAGGAGCAGTGCACGAGGGCTATTCCACTGCAAAGAGGTGTGAGACAGGGAGACGTTATATCTCCGAAACTGTTCACCGCTGCACTGGAAGATGCCTTCAAGCTCCTAGAATGGAAAGGACTTGGCATCAACATCAATGGCGAGTATATCACTCACCTTCGATTCGCCGACGATATAGTTGTCATGGCAGAATCCATGGAGGACTTAAGTACTATGCTCGGAGACCTTAATAGAGTTTCCCAACAGGTGGACCTTAAAATGAACATGGACAAAATGAAAGTAATGTCGAATGTCAATGTTGTGCCCATACCTGTTTTTGTTGGGAGCTCCACCCTCGAAGTTGTAGACCAGTATACCTACCTGGGTCAATCGATCCAGGCAGGAAGTTCCAGTTTCGAGGAAGAGGTCTTTCGACGAATCCGACTCGGCTGGGCAGCGTTCGGGAAGTTGCGCAGTGTCTTCTCGTCCAAAATACCTCAGTGCCTCAAGACGAAAGTTTATAATCAATGTGTGTTACCAGTGATGACTTATGGCTCCGAAACGTGGTCCCTTACTATGGGTCTCATAAGAAGGCTCAAGGTAGCTCAACGCGCTATGGAGAGGGCTATGCTTGGTGCACATAGCGCGACGAACCGATGGCCGATGGGGCAAAAAGGTTCTCGAATGGCGACCACGTACTGGCAAGCGAAGCGTAGGACACCCACCCACAAGGTGGTCAGACGACCTGACCAAGGTCGCTGGAAAGCGCTGGATGCAGGCCGCTCTAGATCGGTCATTTTGGAAAACCTTGGGCACAGAATACGATAAGAGTAAACAGAAAGGAATCTCCTAAGGTACGCGCAATATGCGTCCCCGTTCCCCGCACCCGCACCTCTCCCCCGATTCATGACGGCCAACGTGAGTCATCGAGGCGAAAACGGACGCATATTGCGCGTACCTTAGGAGATTCCGGCCCGTGCCTTGGGAGAGGCCTATGTCCAGCAGTGGACGTTATGCGGCTGAAATTATGATGATGATGACATATACATATACGTTTCTTTTTATCATAAAATCAATTAAAATAAACCGGTCAAGTGCGAGTTGGACTCGTACATAAAGTGTTCTGTACCTCCGTACAATATATTAAAACGCTGAAAAATTCATGTTTCTTGTATCACGACCCAGTTTGAACTTTATCTTTTGTTTATTTATTGTTAAAGCGGCTACATATATTTATTAGATGAAAATTTCAAGTGTCTAGCTATTACGGTTCATGAGATAGAGCCCTGTGGCAGACGGACGGATAGACAGCGTACTCTCAGTAATAGGATTCCGTTGGCACCCTTTGGATATGGAACCCTAAAACATGTCATAGATTTTAAATAACATCATGCTGGTCTGGAAGAAAAGAAAAAACTTTGAATGTATCAGCTGCTTCTCTTCCCGCGCAGACCGTAAAAGCTGATCCAGGGAATGGGCGAAAATTCGAATTATGTTAAAATGCGGCTAGCAACCCTTTCCCACCTTCTCGCCCATTATCACGCTAAATGTGGCCTTTGGGTTTTATTTATTTAGCTTCATACACAAATACAAGTGTAATGGCGGACTTAAAGCCTAAGGCCTTATCTACCAGTCAACCAACCGGGTGTTGAGAAAGACAAGGGTAGTGCAAAAACTCAAAAAGAAATGTGGTGAAAAATTAACCAAGTAGGGAAACAAAGAAAGTAAAAAAGAACCTATACTTAAATATGTAATAATAAACCATAAACTACATACAAATAATACACACTATTATTATACTAAGATATACTACTCACATATACTACATACACTAAGAACTATCTGACAATTGTTTTAAAAATGTGCTTTCACCTATTTTTTAAATGAAAAACGGGACTTAGCCTTCCGAACATCAACTGGTAAGGCGTTCCAGAGCTTATACCTTGGACAATAAACGAATGTGAAAACAACCCACTCCGGTGAACTGGTATAAAAAGGCTGAGATTGTTAGAGGAACGAAGATATCTAACATGGTTGTCACCCAGAAATTGAAAGTTAACCTTGAGGTAGGCAGGAGTAGCGGGTGTGAAAATTGCGAGGTTGACGAATTGGTAACCAATTAAGTTGGGAGCGGTAAAACGACACATGATCATATTTACGAAGACCAAAGATATACCGAAGACAATTATTGAGAAGACGGTCAAGTTTGTTCAGCATATCAGCTGTCAAGCTGCTGCTGTTTTACGGCCCTGCGGTCTGCCAGAGCTAGCTGCAACACAGGTATGACACTTCCTAGAGTCAGAGTAACATATATACCTGCTAATACTACAAACGAAACAATATGTCTGTACACACATCAATGTATGAGTTTTATACTCAGGGTCGCACCGCAGAATTAATTTAATACATACCTACTAACGAGTTCGACATATTTACGATTATATCTTTCCATACCGGGAGATTTGCGAACTCTATGACGTAAAAAATACTCTGTTTTATATGTAATAATGTGAAATTATATTGTTGCTTTGCTTACCTGTTTTCATCACTCGGAAATCTATGAAATATACGTTCTTTATTGTATTCGGTGGATAAACAATTATTATATGCGCATCTTCTCACCATGATGGTGACTATTGGTTGACAGTTCTCAAGACACGTCGCGAATTGCGTGCGGCTAGCAACTAACCCTGCTTTAGAGCGCAACAAAGGGCACATAGAACGGGGGAGGGGTGCGGGGACGCCAAATTGCGGGAGACCCTGTGAGATTCCATTCTGTTTGTACTCTTAATGTATTCTGTGGCTGCAATACCTAAACTGCACTGTCTGCCCCATTAAAGATAAAGACGTGTGGTTATTAATGTATTTATATATTTAATGATATTGTTTTTTTATAAAACTAATGACCTATTATTAAGTATTTAATACACACGTAGATAAGAACGTATTTAGTTACATATTAAGAAAGTATTTCATTTGATAACCGGGATATGAATCGGCCATGTGGCCTTCCGGCCTAGAATAGGACTCCATCTCTTCCTGTTGATGTCGTAAAAGGCGGGCGACTAAAGAACTAAGCACTTATCTCGTGCTACAACTGCAGTCCCAAAGAGGATTGACGTCAGGCAGACGGTATTGCCGTGTGGTTCCCGGCATAGTAGATTAGGACCACTCCAAGTCTTCCCGTGGATGTCGTATAAGGCGACTTAGGAAACACAAGCCCTCTCCACCCGTCTGGCCAGCGTGACGAGTCTAGGCCAAATCCTCTGAGAGATGAAATGAAAAATATTTTATAGGTGGTTTCGAATGATTGCCTGCTATGTTTGAAAGGCGTACCTACTTAAGCTTTATTTATTTTAATTTTAACGTTTATTCCTTGTTTATTCATTATAAAAACAGTACAATTATAATATACAGTATTTGCCAAAGTGCGCAGCAGTTTGTCGATAGTTATTCTCGTGGATAGTTTACGCAACTAGAAGTACATATTTCTATTTCTATTTTATCTTATATCTATGGGAAACAATAAAATCTAAGCATATTTTATTTAAGTGTCTGTTGTCTGTGTATATTTAATTCTTATATTTTTATTTCAAATATTATTGTTTCAAAGACTATTTACTTGAATGAAACACAATTCATAGAAACACAGTTCAATTTATAATTGAATTTTAGAATCACATATTTTCATTTAACAAACTAATCAAACAGTAGAATATTTATTTAAAGAATATTGTTTGTTCATCTTTCATGGAATTTTATTTAACTGAAAGTTATTATTTAAGGAAGTATTAAGTGAAAACATTGTTTAATCAAATTAAATACCATATAATAAGTTAGAATACATTATAAATCGCTGCCACAATATAGGTTAGGGCAAACTTATAGGTTAGGTTAGGTTAGAACTGCGACCAAAGTTGCTGGGAAAGTTTTATCCATTTTACTAGAATAGGGCCAACTTATAGGTTATAAATATATTATATTAACTAAACTTATTAAAAATAATAATATTTAATTTGATATTCTGATATTAGAAATATCGCAAAAGTAAATGTTATTTGTAATAAAATTCTATGATTTCAAATTATTCATAACAAACATTCTAATTATTGATTTTCTGTGCAACGAAAATCTATTATTAAAAATTCTTTATACTGAGTAACCTGCATATTGATTATTCTATGACATGATAATCTTAAAAAAATTCTAAATAACGAAAATCTGTTAAACTTTTGTCTGTATAAGAAAGTACACCCAAGTGTCATCAAATCAATTTTACTTCAGTTGACGCATCGAAATATAATTCTCTTATGGTTCGACATTTTACCTTTATTAACAAATTATTTATTATCTTCTTCATCCAAGCTCGTTACCAGTTGCATCCTCAGCTGTGCTGCTTCGGAGCCCGGGGTAAGTTGGGAGCTTTTTCTTCTCCAAATATGCATGTCAATGGTCACCCAAGGATGCCAAAGACCTTGCGTTGGAGAAGCTATAGTTTTACGATCGGCCGCCTGCCTGACGTCAACCCTCTTTGGGAATGTATTTGTGCGAAAAGTTTTACAATCGGCCGCCTGCCTGACGTTAACCCTCCTTGGGAATGCAATTGCAGCACGAGATGTTTGTGCTTAATCCTTTAGTCGCCTCTTACGACATCCACGGGAAGAGATGGAGTGGCCCTATACTAACCCGGAACCACGCGGGGGACAAAGTATCTATTAAATTAGAAAGGTAATATCTGTGCTGGGTCACAAAACTAGATAGGCTTCTTTCTCATTCTAATTTCTTCTTAAGATGAGAGAGAGCGAGGAATCGTTATAATAATAGACAGTTCGATCACGTTTGATTTTTGACATCGAGTTTATCAATGTATGTGTTATATACTGACCTTTTACTCGTCACTCGACTATATTGGCTGATAGGGATAACTTATTTTATAAGTAGTTAAGTATTTTATATACTGTGTCTTATTTATAAAATCAACGCAAAAAATTAGTTAGTAGTTTAAGGCCGTACCTAAATTTTCCGGGGTCCAGTGCTGCCCCATTTAAAATAAATCATTTAAAAGAAAACGGACACATCATTTAAAATTTTGCTACTACCAAGTCCTAGATTTCCTAGATAGTCCTGTTTACAGTTTAAAGTGAGAACGTTAAGGCACAGAATACATAAGAGTCAAACAGAATGGTCTCTCACAGCGTCTCCCGCAAATTGGCGTCCCCGCACCTCTCCCCCGCACTTTGTGAGCTTTGACAGCTCCAAACCAGGGTTTAATTACTAGCCGCACGCAATACGCGACGTGTGTTGTCTTGAGAACTGTCAACCAATAGTAACCATTATGGTGAGAAGGTGCGCGTATAATAATTGTTTATCCGCCCAATACTCTAAAGAACGTATATTTCATACATTTCCAAATGATGAAAACAGGTAAGCAAAGCAACAATATAATTTCACGTTATACCCAGCAACCATCTTGATTATATACCCTTCTCGCTCTCTCGCATTGGCGGGAGATACACAAAAGCGAGATTGTCAATTTGTCAATTTGTCATCATCATCAAGCGTGATAAACATTTGTTTATTTTTATTGAATTTATTCATATAATTACCGTGTATAGTTTTGCGCCGAATATGCAAATTACTATATTACAATATTACAATAGTGAATTAGTGAAATTAGTGCGTTACATTATAAATGACTCAATAATAATCAGTAAAGTGAACTAATGGTGAAATGGACAATGGACATAATGAAAAATATTTGTGAAGTGATATTATGTAGCTGTTTCCGACTTTCCTGTAACATTTAATACATATAAAACAGAATATTTTTTACGTCATATTGTTCGCAAATCTTCCGGTATGGAAAAATATAATCGTAAATATGTCGAACTCGTTAGTAGGTAAGTATTAAAATAATTCTGCGGTGCGACCCTAAGTATAAAACTCACACATCGACGTGTGTACAGATAAATTGTTTCGTTTGTAGTAGTAGTAGGTATATATGTTACTCTGAATCAATGGAGAGTCATACCAGTGGTTAAGGGCCCAGTCCTTATTTTTAATGGTTTTGACTGCTTTTTCGGAGCTGATTGGAGCCAAACTATCTTAGTAACAATATGTAAAGATATGTTTAATTGAAGTTTATTTAAGTATTAAAAAAATGAATGAGACGATTTATTGATTTTCATTGTAATAGTTTGTTTAATTCCAAATAACCTGCGACGTGTTTCGATTTTTTGCGGTGTGCGACGTTCATGTCATTGTTGTTTACACGGAATTTAAAACATGAAGTTGTGTATAAATTACAGAGAAATAAAGACAAAGGAAAATTCTTAAAAGTGAATGAGAAGATTTATGTAAAAAAAAATTAAATTCATTCAAAAACTTAGTTAAAAAGGTTAAACTTTGAAGAAAATATAAGCGAATACGTCGTCAGATTTCTTGCGCATACGACTGAGTATAAAAAATACACATATATGAAAATTGATTCATGCTTAAACACGTACAATATATAAATAAAAAAAAATTAGCCTTTGTAAAAAGATAGAAAAATTTAAAGTTCTCCGAAATTCTCAAATAAATATGAGGACGAAAACGCTGATAAGGCAGACCGCTCGCTGCGCTTCTGAATTCGTCTAAATTCGTCTCCATGGTGCTTGTACAATACAGCGCAATACGTATGTGTAGATAGAAAATATAGATTCGGGTGTTCAATCAAAAATTCCCACGGTCGAAGACTGCAGTCTTAAGCTTTACTACGCACATTTGCGAAAAAGCTTAACGTTCTCACTCCCCTTAACGAGTTAGACTTATTCTCAACACGAATTGGTGCTTATAAAAGGTTAGTTCGCAATAAGATTTGCGAAATCCACACAACAGATTAAACAAACCGAACATTATAGATATAAACTGCACTCAAAGTTTATTAATTGTAAATAAGTTACAAGTATATTGTAAACATTCATAATTTTCAATGTACTCTCTCAACGTATTCTTGTAGTAAACCGTGGTTAACGGTGTTGGTTTTACATTTATCTACTTTTGTGTGTGTAATATTGTGTCAAATATTAATGTAAAATTGTATGTTGACCCAAATAAATAAAAATAAAATAATAAAAATAAAATAAAATAAAATAAAAAAACGTATTATTAGGCCTGTGTCACTTCCCGTTTAGGCTGTTCGTTCGGTGAGTGAGAGAGCCGGAGCCCCCCCTCCCCCCCTCCCTCTGGAGAGGGCCGTGAAAGGCCGGTAACGCTCTTGTTACACCCCTGGTGTTGCAATTGTCCATGGACAGCGGTGATCACTTACCATCACGTGACCTGCTTGCTCGTTTGCCGTCCTATAACATAAAAAAAGGCTGGGGTTTAGGTATCGAAAATATATCTACATTATTACTAAGCACGCGGCGGCCCCTCGGAGTGGTAAATTCAGTTATACGAATCGTATGTCCAAAGCAATAAGAACGAAATTGGCCTGCAATGGATGTCTAGGTATCTAAACGAAAAGGTGCTGAGTTCTGACGTGAGCTAAATTATACCATATCGCTAACCACATTGAGTAGATATTTATTTGAATTTATTTGCTAAGTGAGACTTCTGTACGTAAGTATATGTAAGTAAGTTCTTATTCTGTGGTATTATTAAAAGAAAAAAAAATGGTTATGTGCAAGAGACTCGTCATGAAGGTTTCCGTACCAGCGTACAATGTTTTAAACCTCTGAAAAAACACGTTTCTTGTATGACGCCCACCTTTATTTTTTTACTTTATCTTATTTTTAGTATTTGCTGTTAAACTACTGTAATACATGATCAGTGAAAATTTCAAGTGTTTTATTTCAAGTAGGTATACAGGCTAACTTTTTAACTACCTGCCATATTTTTGGAGCAAGTTCAGTCCATGATACTGAACTACTTTCCATAAAAAAATAAAATTCGCCTTCCCATACAAATCAGCGCTCAGCCAAACGGATTTTGTATGGAGGACGAAAAATTTTTATCGATGTTTAATATCTTTTTTTATAGAAAATAGTTCAGTATCATGGACTGAACTTGGTTCAAAAATTTGGCTGGTGTTTAAAAAGTCATCCTGTATGTAAAATAATTCAGATCATAATGGGTTAACTCCGAAACATAGGCTGTGCAAACCTTTTCCGAATCCCTTTTTCCACCTTCATGCCCACCATCACGCTAAAAGTGGCCCCTTTGGGTCTAACGGTCTCAGGCTCTATCCACCCCGTTAGGAATAAAGACGTAATAGTGTATTAACTAAGTATGTTTATTATTGTTTCAGGTACAACCAAAACACCAAGGAGTTTGTGCAAAATTTTAAATGGACATAATTGAAAAAAAAAAACTTAATTTCCAGTTAAAATTAGACTTTCAAGTTTTGTGAAGTGAGATTTAGTTAGTGAATGTTCCGTTAAGTGTGTGTGAAGTGTTTGTGAAGTGGCTTTAATAATTATTGAGAATAATCAAAATATTTGGAAGTGATATCTGAAGAATAATAAAAGAAGATGTACTCTTTCAACCGTAAGTACTTTTTTTATGATAAACAATACAATAGAAAGTAAAATGTTTGTTATGCAAAACTTTAACAGAATATAATTTAAACTAAACAGCAATAAATTAAATCTAAAACTAATACTAAAAACAAAAAACATTAATTTATATAAAAAATTGAACCCAAATCGCCACCTTAGGTATTCTTTTTTCTTAGATTAGGGGAGGAGGGGTCAAAAACTGGCAAAAATAGTCTTAGGTATTAAATAAATATAGCCTAGATATTACTGATTTTAAATTTCGAATTCCTCTCAATAGTGTAAAACTATCTTTATTTTTTAACCAAGACAGTTAGTCCTATTTCTCTTATATTCCTTAATAATGGAAATTATGACAATTAGTGCGTAATAACAGGTATTAAAGTAATAAATTAACTTCATAAGCATATTTAATTACTCCCGCATTAAGTGGGACAATTTATTATGACAACCACGTATTAATGATCTATAAAAAAAACAGTCATTTTATTTCATTGTTTAGGATAGATACGCACGCACACATTTTAATAAGTAGGTAGGTACCACCTCTAGGTGCCAACGTCATCCAAAGTTTTAGGGTTGCTACACACTTAGGGTTGGATCTCATCTATCAGAAGAGAGAGAGCGACGGAACGCTTCAGCACGGCCGGTGCTCTCGCTCTAGCAAATGACGCTTCTGAGTGACAGAAAAGGATAGCAGCAATTCCAATTCCGTTTCCTAAATTTATAATCACCCTGTATTATCTATTATTATTAGTATACAGGGTCTAACAAAATATACTGAAACTATTTTAAGGGTGGATTCAGTCCATGATAGTGAACAACTTTCCCCAAGGAACATATATCGAAATATGAAAAATAATTTTAGGCCTTCCATACAAGTTGACCGATCAGCTGATCCGAGTCTGTATTGAAAGTCAAAAATTATTTTTTATATTACGATATATGTTCCTTGGGGAAAGTTGTTCACTATCATGGACTGAATCCACCCTTAAAATAGTTTCAGTATATATTACTTGTATCATAATAATACTTTTCCTATACTTAATTAATGGCCTATTTATGATTGTTAAGTATAACATAAGACTATTATATTCCGTTGGTAAACAGATCACATTATGCGACACTTCAATGAAAGGATTCATTTACAAAGCTTGATAACCCAGCGATCACCGTTCTTTGATAACGTTCACGTGACTATTGCGAACCCTTTTATATAAAACGCTTTTTAGGGATCCGTACAAAAAATGAAAAAACGGAACCCTTATAGATCACTCGTGCGTCTGTCTGGACTGGACCGAATCAGGTGAAATTTGGTAGGATGGTGTAATCCTATGACATATGTGCAAAGTAAATAAATGTTTTTTTAAAATAAGGGTCATTTTTGGGGGACAAATTAGGAAATTGAAAAAAAAGTTTTGCGAATCTTACTGTTTCATATATCAAATGAAAGGGCTCGTTATGAATGATCTCAAATTATTTCTGTTATAATTCTAAAATAAATAGTTTTGATTTTATTCATGAAAGAAGACGAAAATTCACCATTCCCCCCCCCCTGATCTCCGAAACTACTGAGCCTAAAATTTTGAAAAAAATACAAAATGTAGTCCATTGTTTGTAGATTACAGGAAAACCTATAGGAATTCAATAAATTGTACGGAACCCTCTCCACGCGAGTTTAACTCTTTCACGAACCCAGCGCAATAACATCGATTGGTAATAGTGACAGAGACGAATTTGTGTTAGTGGCAACTTATCCTAGGCAGAATCAGACTTTCCTATACAAACGTAGGAATCTAGCTTTTATTTTGAAACGACGTATTAGATTTCGGCAAAATATTGTAATTTTAAATAAATTGCTATAAATAATCTAGGCATATATCTGCAGCAGTTATATGCCTGGATTATTAATTCTCTTCACAGTCAAAATATAAGCCTGAAATATAATATAAAACGTGTAACAAAAAGGGGGTATTAACCCGAAAGGGAGTTAACGTACTAACCAATGTGAACAACTTTTACTGTGAGACCATCTCAGTAATTATTAAATTAATGCATACAGGAATTAACGCGAAACGTACCTTTTTTTATTTATTTTGCTGACGTTACGTTCGGGTTTCACCGAACGTGGAACGAAACGTCAGCAAAATAAATAAAAAAAGGTACGTTTCGCGTTAATTCCCGTATGCATTAATTTAATAATAACGCAACGCGATAGTTTAAAAGTATTCATCTCAGAAATCGCGAAGAAAAATCTAAAAAATCAGAAAATCATACATTTAATTATGTATGGAGCTGCAGATTTTTATTCGCAATTTTAGGGATGGTCCCCTATTAAACGTTGTTCACATTGGTTAGTACGTTAACTCCTTTTCGGGTTGATACCCCCTTTTTGTTAAACGTTGTAGTTTATCATATATCACATTTGACCATCTGTATGGAAAACTTCTACCCCCTCATATGTATTTTCTTTCAAGTTAATTTTTTAACCGACTTCAAAAGAGGAGTGTTTTTTTTTGTGTTTTTGTATTTTTATTTTTTTTGTATGTTTGTCACGCGATATCTTCACCAATTGTAGACCGATTTTGATGACTCTTTTTTTATTTCCTATTTATATGGTCCCATTCCAATTTGGTGAAGATTTGATAAAGAATTTCGGAGATATGGAAGAAACTCCTAAAAAAAAAGTCGGTTGTTTTTTTTGTTAAAAAATTAATTACTGACTGTGGAAAACTAGTTATATGCCTTGCAATTTCTTTGAAATTACGGAATACTGTCAAAATCTAACATGTCATTTCGAAATAAAAGTAAGTACTTCCCACGCTTGCCAGACGGGTTGCAGAGGTCTCACTGATGTGTATAAGCTTTGTTCAGCTTGTGTTTCCTAAGTCGCCTTCTACGACATCCACGGGAAGAATTGGAAAGTTCTTATTCTACTCTGAAGTACTCTGCCGGAAACCATACGGCAAACAATTAAAATCAAAATTATACCACAGACAGAATAAATAATACTAACGTACAGAAGTCTCACTCAGCAAAGAAATTCAAAGAAATATCTACTCAATGTGGCTAGCGATATGGTTTAACTAAGCTCACGTCAGAACTCAGCACCTTTTCGTATAAATACCTAGACATCCATTGCAAGCCAATTTCATTCTTATTACTCTGGACAAACGAATCGTATAACTGAATTTACCACCCGGAGGGGCCGCCTGCGCACATACTCGTAGTAATAATGTACTCGTAGGTACATTTTTAATACCTAAATGGGGAGTGACACAGGCCTGATTATACCTACCTAAAATTATGCAATTGCAATATGCAACAATGTATTTTATTGTTGATTGTTGTCTTGTCCACTTACTGGGAGTAGGTCAGTCATTAATTCATTATCTACCTCATAAACTAGTATTTTAGTAGTTCGTTCCGTGTGTGTGACCTCACGGAGCCCATATCTTGGCAACCCCCTGACCGATTTGGCCCATCATTGATCGAGCGAGCGAAGTGTCTGTTTCGAGATTAATCAAAAATGCTTTTTCTTGTCTGTCTGTTCTCGCCTACAGGTTGCATTTTTCAACCGATTTTTTTTTGTATGTAAGGGCAAATCACACTGATTAAGCTAGCCCCAAAGTGAGAACGTTAAGCTTTACTACGCACATTTGCGAAAAACGGCCACTTTTGGCAAATGTGCGTAGTAAAGCTTAACGTTCTCATTATAAAATTCTTTTCTTCTCATTATAAAAAAACTCATTTGAAGGGTTATCTAGGACTTGGTAGTAGCAAAATTTAAATAATGACTCCGTTTACTTTGAAATGATTTATTTTAAATGGGGGCAGCACTGGACCCCGGAAAATTCAAGTTAAAAGCTAGCCTCAAAGTAAGTTCGAGACTTGTGTTATGGGATACCAACTCAACGATACTATATTCTATAACAAATACATATATAGATAAACATCCAAGACCCAGGTCAATCTGAAAAAGATCATTACTCATCTTGACCTGACCAGGGATCGAACCCGTTACCTCAGGTGTGACAGCCTAGCATGATGACCACTAGGCCACAGAGGTCGTCAAAGAAAGAAGGGGGGAGGGGAGGGGGAAGTTTGCTGTAGCGTTATATAATGTCTAACAAAATATACTAAAACTATTTTATGAGTAGATTTATTAATTAATTTTTTTTTAACTCTTTGTGATATTAATAATTAATACGAAAAAGGAAAATTAAACCAGTAGATTAGAGACGAGACGAGTAGATTCAGCCCATGATACTAAACAACTTTCCCCAATATTAAAATCTTGGAATCAGAATAAAAATAAATAAATAAATAAATTATTAATAAATTAAAAAAAAAACGAGACCGGTAGCAAGCCGTGACATTCAAATAGGAGCGTTGGGAGACATTTGTCGGCTGATATCTTTAGTTTTTATTAAGAAACAAGATATATATGACAGAAAATGTTTTTTTATTTCACTTAAAGAGTACTTTCCTTGAATGTAATAATAGCTATGAGGTTCAAAATGTTAATTATAAATATTTATTAACGGATCCACGGTAATTATCTATAAACGTCAGTGAAGTAAATAGTAATTGTTTAAGTAAACTCATTAAATATGATTTACTCTTACCATTCCCCTCTCTCTCATATCTTTTTACAAATGTGCGAAAAGGATAGATGCTCTAAGGAATCTAAGGCTATTAATTTCACCATTAAAATGCTTGTTGTTGGTATACAAATAATAATGTGTAAGTCATTAAACTAAGTATACTAACTATGATCTAACTTTGCCTGGGTTATGTTATGATGGAAAGAATTGCATGTGACTCGATAGTCGCCGCCGTGTGGTTGCCGGCAGAGTAGAATAGGACCACTCCAAGTCTTCCCGTGGATGTCGTCGAAGGCGACTTAGGAAACACAAGCTAAACAAAGCTTATAAATATACCTAGGCTGTTTGATAAGTACCCGTTTATGGAAAAAAAAACATTTTTTTTTGTATATATGCATTTATTTTTCTACGTAGTCACCTTTTAACTCTATACATTTGTTCCACCTATACTCAAGCTTCAATAAACCATCCAAAAAGTATGATTTTGGAAAGTCATTAAAATAGACCTCTGTGGTGGCAATGACTTCGTCATTTGATCCAAATCGCTTGCCACCGAGCCATTTTTTTAGGTTGGGAAACAAAAAGAAATCGCATGGGGCCAAATTTGGAGAATACGGGGAAACTGTGAATTTAGCCGTCACAACTCTGGACGAATGAGCCGGGGCGTTGTCGTGATGAAACAGTACTTTTTAGGGTTCCGTACCTCAAAAGGAAAAAACGGAACCCTTATAGGATCACTTTGTTGTCCGTCTGTCCGTCCGTCCGTCCGTCTGTCAAGACCCTTTTTCTCAGGAACGCGTGGAGGTATGAAGCTGAAATTTATATCAATTACTCAAGTCTACTGTCCCTTGAAGCTGTGAAAAAATCAAACTTCTAAGCCAACGCAATCAATAGATACAGCCGTTTATGCCGCAAATTTTCGACACTTGCAAGGGAATCAAAACCTACAGGGTGCTTCCCGTGAACTCAGAATCTTGAAATTTGGTACGAAGCAACGTCTTATAGCATAGATAAAGGAAAAATTACGAAAACCATAAATTTTTAGTTACATCACATAATATATTTTTTTTTAATAATTTTAAACTTACTACCCATTTCCTCATAAACGCGTAGAGGTATTAAATTGAAATTCATACCAAATACTAAACCTTGCAGGTTTGTACGGAACCCTCGGTGCGCGAGTCCGACTCGCACTTGGCCGGTTTTTTCTTTTTTAAATGGGGTCGTTTGTCCTTCAACACGGCGTCAAATTTATCCAATAAATTGGCATAGTACTGCCCTGTTATTGTTTTTCCCTTTTCTAAATAGTCAATATGTATAATACCCTTCGAATCCCAAAAAACGGCCACGACCTTTCCAGCCGATGGGACGGTTTTTGCTTTCTTTGGAGCAGGTTCACCCGGTAAAATTCACTGCTTCGACTGCTCTTTCATTTCCGGGGTGTAGTGGTGGACCCACGTTTCATCCACGGTCACGAAACGACGCAGAAACTCCTTCGGGTTACGTTTGAACACGGCCAAACACTGCTCCGAAGTAGTCAGTCGGTTCCGTGTTTGCTCCTCCGTGAGTAAACGCGGCACCCACCTCGCCGATACTTTCTTCATACCCAATTTTTCTTCTAATATGTGTTGTACCCTCTCGATTGAAACATTTACACCATCAACGATTTCTCGAAGTTTAATTCGGCGGTCGGCTAAAACGATATTTTCAATTTTCTTAACCATATCGTTTGTAGTCACCTCAACTGGCCGGCCTGGGCGATCTTCATCAAAGACGGTTGTTCTCCCCCGCTTAAACTCGTTATACCAATATCTGACGGTTGTCATAGAAGGAGCACATTCATGGTAAACCGCTTGCATTCTTACTTTTATTTCATCACATGTTTTTCCTTCCAAAAATAAGAATCTAATTACAGACCGATATTGTTTTTTCTCCATTTTAACAATTTTAAGTTCACGCCTTCACTGAATCGTTGTCAAATGAGTAAAAAAAACAAAAGAATGCCATTTTTTTTTAAATTTTCCCGCCCCTGAGAAATGGCTTAAAAAGGTGGTATACTTATTTGCGGCCAGTGATATTAATATATTTAGAAAACGGGTACTTATCAAACAGTCCTCGTAATGTGCATAATGAGACCTCTTCAACCCGTCTGGTCAGCGTGGAGAGTGTAGGCCAAATCCTCCGACTAATATAAGGCTTTGGTAGTACAGAGAGGGTCGTGCTCCTGCAGTAGAGACTGGAAAGGACCTGATAATGATTCTCTTCCTGCGATAGGCCAAGACCACAGAATAAATAATTGTAACGTACAGAAGTCTCACTCAGCAAAGAAAGTCAAAGAAATATAATATTATATTATATATCTACTCAATGTGGCTAGCGATATGGTTTAATTTAGCTCACGTCAGAACTCAGCACCTTTTCGTATAGATACCTAGACATCCATTGCAAGCCAATTTCATTCTTATTCTTCTTATCGAGTCAAAATGGTTACACTGTAGCTTCAATTTCAAATCACCTGTGACCAGTATGTGGCCACGGCGATTTATTCATTCTAATTACTCTGGACAAACGATTCGTATAAATGAATTTATCACCCGGAGGGGCCGCTGCGGCCCCTCCGGGTTTAGGTATTGAAAATGTACCTACAATAATGTAGGTACATTTTCAATACCTAAACGGGGAGTGACACAGGCCTGCCAAGAGCACGTCGGAGATTAGACAGGTCTCATTGATTTTGGAAGCTTTGTTCAGCTTGTATTTTCTGAGTCGCCTTCTACGACATCCACGGGAAGACTTTGAGTGGTCCTATTCTACTCTGCCGGGAACCACACGGCAGGGGGGGGGAAAATTCCTTGTTTGCATCCTCAGCGGTAACGCTTCAGAGCCCGGGGTCCGCTAGCTAATCTAGGTGATTTGACAAGGTTACTGGTTACACAGAGCGACTGCCGTCAGACTTCCGCAATCCAAAGGGTAGACCAGAACCGATTCTAGGATAGGTTTAAACAAACGCTAGATGCCATTTTGGACCCGCAGCTTTAGTACGTTCCTTCCGAAGCTAAGAACTACGAGTATCTCGACGGACAAGGCTTTCGTTTAAAAGGAACCGCATCATAATCGGTCTATTCGTTTAGGAGCTACAAGGACACAGATAGACACATAGACACGTCAAACTTACAACACCCCTCTTTTTCATCGGCGATTAATAAAGTAGCGATTTTAAGGCTCTATAGGACACGTATCGAGGGCCGTAAAATATTTTTTTAAAAAACAATCTTTAAAGAAGAAAAAGTTGGTGTACCCAGGGCTTCAACCTACTAGAACATGTAACTTAACACTAAGTAAGTACCTATGTTAATCAATCCATCTACTCAGGTGAAACGTAACTTTCGCTATCCCCCAGGTAGGTCACTAGTCCGGGTCAAATTCATGTAGTAGGTAAGTAAGTAACACTTTATTGTACACCAATAATAAAATTTCTTCTTTGCTGGTCTGGGAGAAAAGAAAAAACGTAGAATGTACCAGCTGCTTCTCTTCCCGTGCAGATCGTAAAAGCCGATCGAGGGAATGGGCGAGAATCTGAATCATATGAATAGGCGATGCGGTTAGCAACCCATCACTATTATGATTTCCCTTTTCCACCTTCATGCCCACCATTACGCTAAAAGTGGCCTGAGCTTTACCGCCCTTGGCTCTGTCTACCCCGTTAGGGATAAAGACGTGATAGTGTATCTGTATCTTTAATAATAAAATATTCACACAGAAAAAAAGAAAGATTTTAAAATGTAGGTACAATGGGTAGGTATAGGATTCTAATTGCCTATAGGTACTGTGCCTATCTATCAATCTATTCTCCGATCCCCTCTTTATCTTCAGAGCCCTGGGATCATATTACATACATAGTACAGAGTGATTATATTGTGTCAACGTGGTGGTCAACCATTTTAGCGTGTTTCCTGTTGCATCCCTAATTGGATGCAATTGGGGTCGTCATTCAGTCGATGGACTACCTTCTGCATATAGATATCTATAATACTAGACCTTCTGTCATGTCCGGGCTGCCCTACGTCATGTACCATAGACGACAAAGGCAGAGGGATCGCCGTGGCCACATACTGGTCAAGGATGATTTGAAATTGAAGATACAGTAAAACCATTTCGACTCCATTAGAAGAAGAACTGGGGTCTTCTTAACACATTGCTGGCCGGACACACTACGTCTATTAGACGTAGATCAATTGTTTTTTCTATTGTGTCTGGCTGAGTGTCCAGCAATGTGTTAATAAATTTGATCGGCTCCATAGTAACTGAATTCGCTTTATCTTCTGTTTTTATAAATATGATCATGTTTATTGTTTTTCAGAGCTAAATTGGTTTCCGTTCCGCCAACGCCGGGAACTTCGGCTACTGTGTACTATCTTCTCTGTTCTAATGAATCCAGATTATCTTGAATATTAAAATTGTAAATTCAATTACCTTTCAGACATCCATGATCGAGAATTTCGTTCTAATGAGACACGTCAGCTCTTAATCCCCCATTTCCGGACTAATTTTATGTCTTCCTCTTTTTGTTTTCTAGGCTCTGGAATGCTTTACCTGTTGACATCAGGTAAACAACAAACGAATTATATTTACAATATCCATTAACTGTTAGATTTATCGTGAATAATTATTTAAATTCAGAACTACAATTCTTTATTGTTGTTTTGTTTTTGATTTCTGCATGAACTATATAGAGCTGTAAAACTATTTGCATTTGTTTATTAACGTTTTCTCATTTCCAATATATACTGGGTATGCTATGCCTACCTACCACGGAAATAAATAAAAATGTACTTAAACAAAATAGAATACTTCTTCAACCGAATTCAATGCAACTAAAATGAATGTTAAAATTTATCCAATTATTAATCTTTTCAAATCAGTCAGAAAATTTCTTCTGAGTCAGTATGTTCACTAGCGATGGATTACTTTCTTTAACACTACTCGAACTTGTAAGTGTTTATTATAAAATGTTCTAGATGTGCGAATCAACAATATACGCTAAAAATCATCTGCCGTGCCTGCGAATTAACAGCTTTCCTCTCATTTTGTAAATGAACTTCATAATAATAACTAAAAAGAGTAATAACAACTCTATACGCGAAGTTTTTCAAAATAATAATAATGTGTTCCACCCTGGTGTTGCAGTTGTCCATGGGCAACTGCAACGAACGAACGGGTCATTTGGTGGTAATTACCATCAGATGACCCGCTTGTTCGTTTGCCGCTTGCCGCCCTATAACAAACAACTCTATTACACTTTATAAACACTTCCAAGTGGCCATTCCGCCAAAACGCGAAATTTTTCAGCTATCGTTGATCCGCACTATGACTTATATTCCGTCAAAACAATACTTGTTCGCTACAAGATCCGGTTGTAAGATATTAAATATAGGACTTTAATAGCTCGAGATAATATGTTTCAAAGTTGAAAAACAATAATAACTACATGTTAGATTGCTCGTGAATGTGTTAATGATGATTTGTAAATAATTATTTTTATATTATTTTCGTGCGCATTTATACTAGGATGCCCTTTGATGATTATAAAGACATGATACTGTGCACGTTAGTTGCACAAGCAGCATAACTGCACTTTCCTATGCTGCTATCCTTTTCTGTCGCTCAGAACAGTACCTAATTTGCTAGAGCGAGAGAGAGCGACGGAACGCTGCAGCACGGCCGGTGCTGAAGCGTTCCGTCGCTTTCTCTCGCTCTAGCAAATGACGCTTCTGAGCGACAGAAAAGGATAGCAGTATAATGAAGTGCTGTTCCGTGCTGATAGATGAGATCCAACCCTAAGCAGGAATTGCGTGTCACGGAGATACAAGTATGGCACTTCATAGAAGCGGAGTATCATTTATGCCCACACTACTACAAACGAAACTATACATCCGTGCACACGTCAATGCGTGTGTGTTCGCCCGCTCTCGCCCCTCGACAGGTGCGAGCGGGGAAGAGGTGCGGGGACGGGGAACGGGGACGCGTTTTGCGCGGGACCTTAGGAGATTTCTGTATGAAATACTGTTATTAATTCCGCATGATATGCGGAGTATCACGGAGAGAACACCCGCATCTGCGGCAGCCTTCATGTCCGCGTAATATAGCAGAGAAACTGCAAGAGATACCTTCGCTGGTACGGTCATGTCTTGTGGAAAACGGCAATTGACGTGGACCAGTGTCACTCTCAGAACTAAGACGATAAAGACTCCTCTCAAGCTTAAATCCAGAATGCCACAGAAATATACATGCAAACTTTACTCGAAAAACATAACCCTTCTTCTGGCGCAGTCGGGTAAATAGTGATGGGTTGCTAGCCTTATCGGCTATTAACATAATTTGCATTTTCACCCATTCCCTTGATCGGCTTATACTTCTGACGACTTGTGATGGGGAGACTAGTTCAATGATACTATACATATTGTATAAGAAATATATATATATATATATATATATATATTTCTTCATCCAAACCATCCAAGACCCGGGCCAATCTGAAAAAGATCATTTTCCATCTTGACCTGACCGAGAATCGGACCCGGGACCACCGGAGTGACAGCCTGGCATGATGACCACTAGGCCTCAGAGGTCGACTATTATTTAAATTGCCAATGTATGAGACATTAATTGTAAATAAATTATTATGTATTTTGCAATAAATTACGTATAAAATTTATCGAACTGGAGCAAAAGAAACTCACGAAAGGTTATTGACTTATTATCAGCACATATATAATGTACTAGCTTTTGCCCGCAGCTTCGCCCGCGTAGACTACACAAATGAGATACAAACTTGCAACCCCTATTTCACCCCTATAGGGATGTAATTTTCTAAATCTAATAAATGCATTGTTATTTTCTACTAACTACTAAAATACATTAAAAAATTTCATGTGTCACTTTAAAAATTACGAAGTTTCATACAAACTGTCAACTCCTATTTCATCCCCTGAGCGATGGAATTTCTAAAAACCCTTTCTTAGCGGACGTCTCCTCTTTACAATCTACCTTCTTGCCAAATTTCATCGTCATTGGCTAAGTAGTTCGAGATTTCGCGATGTGTGAGTGAATTTCTTTTATATATATAGATAACTTAGATGAGCTGTAGCCAAGTATAATAGCTTTTATCATTTAAAAGTTTACCCTAGACTTTCCCATACAAACGTTCTCAAGCTTTTATTTTGAAATGAAATATAACTATTTTTCGACGTCAAAATATGAACTTGAAAAAAATTTAAGTGTAGAAGTTGTCCATACTGATGGTCAACTATGATATGATACACTATATTCTCTTTCAGGGTCATATTTTGACTGTGAAAAAATAAAAGTGACTACGTTTATATGGGAAAGTCTGATTCTGTCTAGGGTGAGGGGACTCTTAATTAAGTCCGCTTACTACATTTGCAATAAAGTAAAGTATATAAATAAAAAAATACAGGTGTCAACAGTGATTGTACATTTCTTGTTTACTAAGGGTTTTCCCGTACAGTCAATTAATTACAATAAAATTGCAAATTAATTATATTGTTTGTATGTTTTAGAGGACATTAAGCAGAAATGGCTCAGTGCGTCATAGCCTAGATACAGGTACGTCATCTGTACCTAGGTTAGTCATAGCACTGAAGGTTGGATCATGTTTCTATCTCAATGACTTTCTCATGACTACATAATAAGTATAATAGCACGAGTATACTCGTAATACGTTGCGAATTTATGAAAAATAAAACCGGCCAAGTGCGAGTTAAACTCGCGTAGAGAGGGTTCCGTACAATTGATTGAATTAGTATAGGTTTTCCTGTAATCTACAAAAAATGAACTATATTATGCTATTCAAACTATTTAATTAAACAGTGGTTCATAAAATAGTTTGAAGGGTTATCTAGGTTTTACTAGCTCAAAATTTTAAATGACATCTCCGTTTCCTTACAAATAATTTATTTCAAATGGGGGCAGCACTGGACTCGTGTATCGTCTTAAATAATACGTTAGTCGTCCGATTGTGACGTCCTATTTCTGTGTCAAACCAAATTAGACTTTATCATTATACAACGTGGAAGGGACATACCCGTAATAAATCGAACCACGGTCTATACTAGACCATAATAGTATAATTAAATTAAAATAAAAGCCAAAGAACAAAAAAAAATTCGGAATTTCCATACAAAAGTGTGCAGCCGCCCGGGCGAATTGTATGGCAATGTCGAAATTTTTTATGGTTTTTTGACTGTTATTGTAATTTCATTATGCTTTAGTGATCTAGTTTCAATTAGCCCGTGGTTCGATATATTACGGGTATGTCCCTTCCACGTTGTATATTATTTATTTATTTATTTATTAAAATCTTCATTGACCAAATGGTACAAAAGGTGAACTTAACGCTAATGCATTCTCTACCAGTCAACCTTTAGGAAAAACAGAAATTATTTAATTGCGATAGGCGCTTTAAAGATGTACTTAATAATTTACTATTTACAAATATACTTAAATACATTAATATAATACACTTAATACATATAAATACTTATATAAATATACATACACATATATATACTACAAATGTTTAAGATAATGACTAATTCTGCTGCGAAAATTTTAAAGAAAGGTGCGTGTGAACTTTTTTCTTAAATAAGTATCTGTTTGAGATACTTCTGATGTCTTCAGGTAAGGCATTCCAGAGTCATTAATGCTCAATGTTTCGTAAAACTGAAACGCGGATAACGTACGTCTTGGATACCGCTTTTGGAGTAACCCTACTGATCTGATCCCTCTCTTTTTCTCATCGCAGCGTATTTCCAGATGCATCCACAGCTGCAACGCTGCGAAGCCCGGGGTCCGCTTTCTGGCTTTTCCTTCTCCACTTCGCATCGCACGATCTTAAGCATCCTTGGTTGTAAGACCTGAGCCCTACTGATCTGATGATGGAGCCGAAAGGTGGCTATAGGAACCCCGTAATTAAATGATGCAACCCCATCGAGTTTGGGCTTATTACATTGCTCTTAGGGCTCACAATAAAAACTTTTTTTACCAAGAACCCTTATACAAGTATAAGGGCTCTTGGTAAGCCCTTTTTACATAAAAAGACACATTTTAAGGCGACCGGACTTCCGCCAATACCTTAGCAGGTAATATATAGGTCTAGTTAATGGCTGTGCCAGTCGTAGGCAAAATACGCTAGGAAAATTCCTTAAGCCGCATGTAAATTCTTTGAGCCTAGAGTCTCATCATCAATTCAATTCAAAATATCTTTATTATCGTAGGATATTTATAATATCTCTTAATAATAGTCACTTTGTTTTGTTTTGCACAAATGTTGACGTCAAATCGTTACTTACAGCTAAGTTTATGCCGCTTCCTAGGCGCAAGTGCAGAAGAAGCGGCAACAAACTGCACTGCAGCATTTTGTCCAAAGACGTCAATTAACAAACTTACTCGTATAACTTAAAATTAGGTATGTCCATCCACATACCTAATTTTAAGTTATAAGTTTGTCTCGACAGCCTGCTGTCGTGAGGCTATCAAGGACATAGGGCAGCCACTTTGCGATTTGGTTATGGAAAATTTCATGAAAAGGATATGGTCCTGTAAGCGTGGTCGTGGTGGTCATTTGCCTGATATTATTTTCCACTATTAACGGCATAGCTTCTTATTTATAATGAACTAAACATCCGATCATTATATTAAAAAATGGCATTTTTCTTTGAATATCAAAATAACACCTCTTATTGAAAAACCCTTTAGTACCATCCGCGCGTTGTATCTCACCGCTCATTGCGTTGACTGCCCCACCCGACCGACGACGACGCGTGACCTTGTCGCGACCAATCGCATGCATCTTTGTCTATGTGTGCGTTCGAGTGTTTCGTTGTAATTACTGTTCGTTTGTTTGCGTAAATGGAATCAGAATAGAAACGGTGAATGTAGGAGCGTTGGGTTTCTAGAGAATTATATTTCGATGGGATGGACTGAGAAAATAAATGATAACTAGGTTCTAACAAAACAAAAGTCTAACAAAGAATACTACAAGTATATTGTATACAAAGAGGAAGAGACATACCCGTAATAAATCGAACCAGGGGCTATACTAGATCTCTAAAGTATGAAATTAAAATAAAAATCAAAAAAGTATTTGACATTGCCATACAAATCGCCCAGGCAGCCGCACACTTTTGTATGGAAATGCCGAAATTTATTTTTGTTTTTCCGATGTTATTTTAATTTCATTATACTATAATGAATGATCTAGTATAGACCGTGGGACCGTGGTTCGATTTATTACGGGTATGTCCCTTCCTCGTTGTGTATAAAATATTGAGATTCAGATCAATCAATGTGATTTGTCATTTATTATATTTTATACATACCCATTTATTATATACATCTATCTATTATATCATCTATCTAAAAACTGCGTTCTTGTGGGTAGTTTATTATATACATATAGGGACTATATCTACAAGTGACTTTTTATTAACTGGCAACATTTTCGGAGCAAGTTCAGTCCATGATACTGAACTACTTTCTATAAAAAAAGTTATTAAGAATCGATAAAAAATTTTCGTCCTCCAATACAAATCAGCGCTCAGCCAAACGAATTTTGTATGGAAGGACAAACATACTTGATCGATCTTTAATAACTTTAAGCCAGTCAATTAAAAGTCACCCTGTATAAAATATATTGCTTCCACGCTAATTAGGAGGAACAGAAAAACCAAAATGTACCAGTTGCTTTTCTTCCCGCAAAGATCGTAAAAGCCGATCGAGGGAATGGACGAGAATCTGAATCATGTTAATAGACGATGCGGTTAGCAACCCATCACTGTTTTGATTCCCTTTTTAGGGATCCATACCCAAAGGGTGCATACGGGACCCTATTACTGAGACTCCGCTGTCTGTCCGTCTGTTCGTCTGTCCATCTGTCTGTCTGTCACAGGGCTCTATCTCTTGACCCGTAATAGCTAGACACTTGAAACTCCACTGTCCGTCTTTCTGTCACCAGTCTGTATCTCATGAACCGTGATAGCTAGACAGTAGAAATTTTCACCGATTATGTATTACTGTGGCCGCTATAGCAACAAATACTAAAAATAAAAAAATAGTTAAATATTAAAGGGGGTCGTCATACAAAAATCGTATTTTTTCTGCGTTTTTAACTAGATCTTTATAATGGCATTAACTAGATACTTGAAATTTTCACCAATTATGTATTACTATGATAACTATAACAACAAATACTAAAAATAGGATAAAGTCAAAAATCAAAGGGGGTCGTCATACAAGAAACGTGTTTCTTCAGCGTTTTAAAACATTGTACGGTGGTACGGAACCCTTCATGTACGAATCCGACTCGCACTTGCCCGTTTATTCCAACTTTACGTCCGCTCACGCTAAGCGTGGCTTTTCGATCTTACAGTCCTAGACTTTGTCTACCCCGTTAAGGATAAAGACGTGATAATGTGTCTGTATATGTATATCTAAATGTTAATATGTTGTAGCCACAACACAGCTGACCCCAAGCACGCCGTGTGAACTCTCAAGGCAGACCACAGTTGCCAATTTCGCAAGCTTTCCGAATCCGATGAACCGCTTCGTAAATTACACTACTATCGCTGCTATAAGCAGATATAGTAATGTAGTTTTGACTTAAGGTTCCGTATACTTGTACAGTATATTTTTCTATCCTGTGCTAGGATTGCGGAAGGTCGGTTGGAAAACTAGAACCAATCCTAGGATAGGTTTAAACAAACGCCAGATGGCATTCGGGACCCACAGCTTTACTTGCTTTCCGAAGTACGGAATCATCTTTCTTTTCGGATAATCAGGTGATCCAAGCCTGCAATATCCTAACCAGACTGAAAAAAACTTTGCACAAAGTATGCTTCCCGGTTGGATTTGAACCCACGATCTCCGGATCACAAAGCGAACGCCTTGACCACTGGACCACGGAGGCAGCCTATATTTTCTATAAAATCGCTTATAAACTTAATAGACACAGGTAAGAAGAAGTAATTATTTTAAAAAAACCTGCCTGATACAAACACGAGCGAAATTCATATGTTGTTTTTAAGCATTTCTCATTCTAAATTACATTTAATCGTATTAGTTACATATATGTTTGTTAGTTTTCCTTATATATATCCTTTCTTTTGATATACCTCTCGATAGGTTTAAAAAAAATTGAAGACATTGCATTTGGCGCCAAAAATCTGCCATTTTGTTTTTTTCATTCCACTCTCGCAATTAACACAAATCTAATGACACCTCTTAAGCTTAAATCCATCAAGCCATTAAGGCTGCAGAGCGTGTAAAAGAATACATCCATACATTATAGACTGGAAAAACATAACCCTCCCTCTGGTGCAGTCGGGTAAAAAGAGAGAGAACAGGTAAAAGGTAAGTAAAAGAGTTTTCAATAAAAATTGCTTAAAAAAGGTTTTTACACTTTCTTATTTCAAGAAAGAACCCTAAATATTAATGATCATAGGTAATAAAGTGACCATATTTATTTTAAATGAATTTTTGTTCGTTAACATAAGAATATGTCGTAGGAAGTAATCGTTTAAATGTCTATAAAAGTACTTCATGGGAAGTGTCAAAAGTCAAAATATAAGTTTATTAACCGACTTGGGAAAAAAAGGTTATGAATAGACACATTATATTTTAACAATACTAGGAAACACAAGCTAAACGAAGCTTATAGACATCAATGAGAGCTCTCCAACCCGTATGGCCAGCGTGGAGAGTGAAGGCCAAATCCTCTGGCTGCTCTGGCCAATGTTTGGCTCTGGTAGTTTAGAGAGGGTCGTGATCCTGCAGTGGAGACTAAAAAAGACCTGCTGATGATGATTTTAATAATACTATTTTGTATTTTCATTGCGCAGAAAATGATGTCACTATTTCAATAAAGCGAGTTTTAGGCGCCGACTCGCACTTGGCCGATTTTTTTATAGGTGTGCTGTGACTGATTACAACCTTTATTGAGTGCTGAATTCGAGCCTACGTAATATTTTAAACCACGGGTGGATCTACACAAGAGCTTTTTAGGCTGCAGCCCAGGGCGCCGTGAATTCAAGGAGTACCCAATTGCCCATTGAAAAAGAAATTGATATAAAACGTTGCCAATCACTCAGTCAAGCCAACACTCAATCCAGCTGTGAATCGGAATGCTCATCCTCCAGGATGTACCTGAGAAGTACATATAAAACTCATCATCATCCTCACGTATTCCCGGTTGCATCCTCAGCGGTAACGCTTCAGAGCCCGGGGTCTGCTACCTAACCTAGGTGATTTGACGAGGTTACTGGTTTTACACAGAGCGATTGCCGTCTGACCTCCGCAACCCAAAGAGTAGACCAGAAGCAATCCTAGGACAGGTTTAAACAAACGCTAGATAGCGTTCGGGACCTACAACTATGCGTGCCTTACGAAACAATATCTATATATCTATATAGAATAATCTTTCTTTTCGGATAATCAGGTGATTCAAGCCTGAAATATCCTAACCAGACTGGATATAACTTTTCACAAAGTATGCTTCCCAGTGGGATTTCAACTCACGACCTCCAGATCACAAGGCAAACGCTTTGACCACTGGACCACGGAGGCAGTCAGACAAAGACACATTACGGGTATCACGTCTTTTATACCTAATGGGGTAGGTTTGTGTCTTGCTGCTCTAAGCAGACAGCCCAGGGCCGTAAGACTCAAAGGCCACTTTCAGCGTTATGGTGGGCGAGAAGAGGTAAGAAACCTAAATAGTGTTGCTAACCGCATCGCGTATTAAGGCCATACATGAATTTTCCGGGGTCCAGTGCTCCATTTAAAATAAATCATTTAAAATGAAACGAAGATATCATTTAAAATTTTGCCTTTGTGAAGCCCTAGATAATCCTTCAAACTATTTTTTGAACTTGTGTTTATAGTTAAGGCCGTACCTAAATTTTTCGGGGTCCAGTGCTGCCCCCATTAAAATAAATCATTTCAAAGAAAACGGAGACATCATTTAAAATTTTGCTACTACCAAGTCCTAGATAACCCTTCAAAGTATTTTATGAACTACTGTGTACAGTTTAAAGTGAGAACATTAAGCTTCACTACGCACTTTGCGAAAAACGGCCACTTTTGGCTAATGTGCGTGGTAAAGCTTAACGTTCTTATTATAAACTGTAAACAGTAGTTCCTAAAATACTTTGAAGGGTTATCTAGGACGTGGTAGTAACAAAATTTTAAATAATGTCTCCGTTTTCTTTGAAATTATTTATTTTAAATGGGGTCAGCACTGGACCCCGGAAAATTTAGGTACGGCCTTAAAGTGAGAATGCTAAGCTTTCCTTCGCTTTTTTGACAAAAGTGGCCGTTCTCCGCAAAAATGCTTAGAAAAGCTTAACGTTCTCACTTTAAACTGTAAACAGTATAGTTCATAAATTAGTTTGAAGGGTTATTATGGGTTAGGGTGAAGGCTAGGGCTTCAAAAAGACAAAATTTCAAATTATATCTCCGTTTCCTTTGAAATAATTTATTTCAAATGGGGGCAGCACTGGACTCCGGAAAATTCATGAATGGAGTTAACATGATTTGCATTGTTGCCCATTCCCTTGATTGGCTTTTACGGTCTGCGCGGGAATTGAAATGGTTGATTATATATATTTGCACGTCTGCTTGCAGGCTGAATACAATGACTATAATTGTATGTACTAAACACCTATTTTGTAATGTTGTGACAAATAAAGATTTCTGATTTCTTAAGGTGGAGATATAGGCAAATGGCCTTGAAGTGTGAAATAAATTGTTAACTCGTAAATATGGTGATAATTTCTATATTGCTCTTCGTCATGTACTAGATAGCCCTTTAAATTATTCTATGAACTGCCGTTGAAACTATTATTGGTGATCCGTCTAGCTTTAAATCTTGCCGTGGCCACTTCTGGCGGAGGCAAGTTTTAAAGCTAGATGGACTAATGTAAATACTTTCAACGGTGGTTCATAAAATAAATTTAAAGGGCTATCTAATGCATGACGAAGAGCAATATGGAAATTATCTCCATATTTACGAGTTAACAATTTATTTCAAATGAGGGCGCCACTTCAAGGCCATTTGACTATACCTACACCTAAAGGGAAACAGCTTCTAAGCTATTTCTTTTCTTGGAAGAAAACCAGCATGGAAGATCTTCCATTCATCTTTTCCAGGATGTCGTATATTATATTAAATTTAAGTAGCGTTAGCCCAGGGCCCTACAAATTCACGATCCGCCCCTGTCTCTAACACACCATTTGAAACGCCTAAAGACTAGACAAGGGTAATCTCGACTCCGAGGAGTGTTTCGGCTCACTGAATCTTACTTCGCATCCTGTACCGACTCATCTTAATGATTCCTACTCCCTTATCGGCTCCAGGTCCGAGGTCCGCTAAGTTTCGCAATTGAATCTACAAAATACAGACGTTCTTTCTGGTACCGGTTTCAATACAGAGTAATATTGACCGATTCCTCCCGTGACGCGATGGAGCCGAAACGCGACTCGCGGCTCGCGACCTGACAGGCGCCGCCGACTCAATAACTCGCGGAAGCCGATAACGATTACCGGGATTCGGTACGGGTATCGGCTCCTGTTAATGAATCGGCTCATTTAAATATTCGAATCCGGAGTTACCCATGTCTACTAAAGACCAACGCAAATAGAATATTTCTAGAAGCATTAGAACTATCCTTGACCGATTATCATCTTTCACAAAATCTTGCAGAAACTACAAAGTAAAGTACAGTTGACTGAATAAACCCTTTACATTATTTAAAGTTGTCTGTCCCGGCGCAGTCAGGTGAGTTCCCACATGAGAAGTACCTATGTAGCGATGCTGTAGGTTACTCCATAAGCGGTACGCAAGACGTACGTAACTGCGTAACCATGTTTCAGTGTCAAGCAACATTGAGCATACATAATGATAAAGTCTAATTTGGTTTGACATATAAATAGTACGTCATTATCGTACGAATCCGCCGTTGAGAAAGGAGGAGGGTTGGATGGAGGTGATACCTAGCTATAAAAACTTATATGCCGAATATCAGGCGGCAATAACCTGATCCAACCGGCTACCACAAGCCATAAGGGACTAAATCCCCTTTTAGACAATGCATGGAGTCCACTAGCTAAAAACGGCCACTTTTGGCAAAAATGCAAACTAAAGCTTAACGTTTTCACTTTAAACTGTAAACAGTGGTTCATAAAATAGTTTGAAGGGTTATCTAGGTTTTGTTAGCTTAAAATTTTAAACGGGGGCAGCACTGGACTCCGTGTTTCGTCTTAAAAGCGTGGACTCGCCAACTCGCAATGGCCAGTGCGGCGTTTTAAGGCCAATTACCTCCCATATGGTAAAAACAAAGGAAAACCTTGGGAGAAGCCTATGTCCAGCAGTGGACGCTATACGGCTAAAATCGTACGACTATCGTATTATTTTATGGAATAACCCCCTTGCATGCCACCTGCATGCTGCATCTTGTTTTCATACCTCATTTCTTCTCATCCTGTCCGCTTTTCATTCTTCATTTCATTTCATTCCATTTTCGAATTAATTACATATCCCTCCTCATTTTGACATTCCACTACCATCTTTTATCCTGGAAACATATTAAGGACTACCTTTCTATTTATTATAATACTCGTATCTGCTAAGTATATTATTAAAAAGTCTAATTATTACTTTTGATACAAGTCGTAAATTTAATATATCTGTAATGAGTCTTTGTTCTCTGTTCTCCACTCTACTTCCTATCTTCTATGTGGGGGAACTCCCCTAACTGCGCCGGGACAGGTCGAGGTCCCAATCTGGGTACAGGTACACATTTAGGCAAATGTAGTGAAGAGCTGTTAGAGACTCAACAACACTAATTTATAAATTTTATTTCACTTGATATAGTTACAGCACTGATATAAAAATTATAATTAGACTTTATAAGTAATAAGTAGGTAGGTATTCCTGAATCACCGTTCAGGATGACAGTTGGAAGTGGAAAGAATGAGTCGAATGAAAAGGGATGTGTAATTCGAAAATGGAATTAGGGAATGAAATTTGAAATGTAGTTATAAAAGTAAGATGGACAGGGTGAGATGGGGAAATGAGGTGAAAACGAACATGCAGCATGCAGGTGGCATGCAGCTTCGTTACAGTAGGCCTATGTCACTCCCCGTTTAGGTATCGAAAATATACCTACATTATTACTAAGAGCGCGGCGGCCCCTCCGGGTGGTAAATTCAGTTATACGAACCGTTTGTCCAGAGTAATAAGAATGTAACAGGCCTGCAATGAATGTCTAGGTATCGAAACAAAAAGGTCCTGAGTTCTAATGTGAGCTAAATTAAACGATCGCTAACGACATTGAGTAGATATTTTTTTGAATTTTTTTGCTGAGTGGGACTTCTCTACGTTAGTATTATTTATTCTGTGCTTGTAGTCGGTGTATGTCAATTCATTAGATGGGACATTCATTCTTTAATGTAAAATACCTAAATCTGCCGTTTTGAGCTGGAGAAACATGTCGAAAAACGTTGGAAGAAGTAATAAAAGAGTTTCCTTCCATTTTAAAGTGATTTTTTTATTATTTGTATTAAAAATTGACACGCCAGGTTTGCATACAAATTTAAGGACTTTTTTATCTAGTAGTATATACAGATCTGTGTGCAGCATGCAGGTGGCATGTAGTTTCATTACAGCCGAGCGTTGTCAAATTTCGCCACAACCGCAGTATTAGTATCGAAATTTGACAAGGCTCTAAAGGCACAGGCATAGACCTAGATTTTTTTACTATGTTCGTACACATTACTAGCTCTTTCATAAGTTAAGTGGCACTGGGCGTGACCGCACTTGGATGAGAGTGGTCTCATCCAAGTGCGGCCATAAATTTTTATGCCACTTGTGGAAGTGGCATAAAAATTTCTCGAGCTCCTCCGTGCTTCATAAGGCACGTTAAGCCATTGGTCCTGGCTATCATCATTGTATAGCAGTCAAACTATATCAGATACCTTTAGGCAGCTTGACAAATAAGATACCAGTGTTGGCCACTTACACACACGAAAAACGAAAAACGAATCCAGTGTGAGACGATTTCTCTTCATGTTTTATGGTCCGAGAGCTGGCACGAATTTTTGGGTAGGTATTTCACACATACCTATTCTACTCGTATTATACCCCAACACGGAACTGCAGACCTGGCTGGTGAGTAGCGGGGCTAAAGAAACCTACGAATTTTTAAGTTTTTTTTTTTTAAAAGTTATTTGAGGCAATATGCATTTTTTATGTTGTAGTTTAATGTTTAAAGAAAGAAAATCAGTAAGAAAAAAGATTTTTCAAAATAATATAAAACATGTATTTGAGGCAATTCGAAATTTTAATAGGGTATTACTTATAACTAAAAAATAAGATTCTCTAAAAGACAGGTCATTTTGATGGGACTTTCTACCTGCCAGGTCAATCTAAATAAATCAAAATGGTTTAGCCCCGCTACTCACCAGCCAGGTCTGCAGTTCCGTATTGGGGTATATAGGAGATGTATGTGACAAGTTTTCAACTTGCCTCAAATACCTACCCAAAAGTTCATGTCAGCTCTCGATCTATTACTAAAGGATATTGGCCTCTGTCATTGCATGCCTTCTCGGTGATTGGTCACTTACACTAAACACACGAAGAACTTAAAGTAGCGAAATTGCAATGTGACATTTTAATCATCAACGAAATTTTTTGAGCAAGTTCAGTCCATAATACTGAACTACTGTTCATAAAAATAATTATTGAAAATCGAAAAGGAAATTACGTCCGCTCATAGAAATTCGGTTCGGCTGAAAGTTGATTTGTATGAGAGGTCGGATTGTTTTTGTTTTTCGTTAATTATTTTTATGGAAAGTTGTTCAATAGGACTAAACTTACTCCAGTTTGGCTGATAGATAAAAAGTCACCTTGTATAGTGCTGTGGACTGTACATAGTAATGCAGATTTTACAAACAATGCTCTGTCTCCCTCTATTTGAATCGTACGGACGGAAAATTCGACGCAAGACGCTGCGTTTTTCAAACGTATAAAAAAACAGTACCTAAATTGACAAATAAATTAAGAATGACAAATTTTTATTAAGAAAAAAATAAATAAATACAATTGAGATTAAACTACAAACTAATCCTAAAAATAAAACCTAATCTAAATTATTGATTTAAAAATCTGAAAGATTATGACCGTGCGGCATGGTGCTTGCTCTCTGGATAGCTATGCTAATTCGTTGAGAAAAGAAGCAGCCAGCTCTCTTGTCACCAGCGGCGGTAATCAGGCGCGGAATTATCTGTTTTAGGAAAGCCCTCGCGCTGGGGCCCCATGGTACAAACGTTTCCACACCAAACGGCACAAATATGTAATCCTTAATGAGGGACACATATTTGCGTCGCTTGGCAAGCTCAGCACCTTCGGCAGCCGATCCAGCTCTCGAATAAATTTAATTAAAAAAATAGTTTCCCGGATTTATTTTATTTTTTAGTTCCTTCAGGGCTTCACCATATATTTACTGTGAAGTCACATAGCCTATAACCAGCGGACGATGCCTCATTTGTCAAGGTATCAAGAATATCTTTGAAGATGCGTGGGAACGGATGAACGTACATACATACATACATAGCGGCCAATCACATAACCTTCCTTTAAGCTTCGCCTTAGTCGGGTAAATAAAACAATCCACTCACTCCTTAAAATGATTTGACACAAAAAAACAATATTTTTAAATCAGTAGCGGTATAATAACATATTACTAACTTATGGAATGCAGATTTTATATATAGGTTGAAACATACCGAGGTACTTAACAAATCCTAATCCTAACTAATATTATAAATGCAAAAGTGAGTTTGTATATTTGTTTGTTTGTTACCTCTTCACGCTTTATCTACTGAACCAATCTTCTTGAAAATTCGCATACACATATTAGTTAGGAATACAGAGAAGGACAAAGGGTACCTTTCATCCCGGAAAAATGTAATGTTCCCGTGGGATACGCAAACGAAGCTGCGGGCAAAAGCTAGTACGTCATAAAGTAGTTTAAACATTTATCGGTTTATCCTAATTGTATTTTAATGATTCGAAATATAAAATAAAATATAAATAATAGCATGTTTTATTTTCTAAATTAAATTTAATAAATACAAAGCTGTATTTATTTGTTCCATTGTTCTTTATGGATAGTAAATTAGAATATTTTAACAACTCATCGATACAAAATTTAATAAAAAGTCAAAAAGTCAGTCAATGAAATTTTCATATTAAGTTTTACTCTTACTTTTTAAACGTAAAAGTTTGTTTTAAAGTAAAGAAAAAAAAATAAAAAATTGGTTGCCTGTAAAGTCGGTATACGGGCGAAAGTTTTACGTGACAACGACTTCACTCCACTTCACTCCAAACTTGACTTCCACTCGGGCATGGTTAGCCCGCCTAAGAGCGAGAGAGACAGACATAAAAAGTGAAAGGCACGCGTGCCTCTCACTCGCTCTCATTGTGAGCGCATAACGTGAGCGGAGCGTAACGCAGTTTCTTGAAGTGTCACCCGGCTAACCAATTTATAAGACGTTGTCACGTCAAAAATAAATAAATACAAAAACCAACATAACTAGCTATGTTGTCTCTTTGAAACGTTACTTTTTTAAAACAAAGGAAGTAAGTTTAAAAAATTCGTTCATATATAATTGACCTGTTGATGTCTTTTCAATGGGCGTTTTAATAAAAAAATACGATTTTTTTATTTCTGTTTATCTATGGTCATTTAAAGTGCATATAATATGATGCACTTCAAAAAATATGTCTTTATTATAACCTACTTATTAAGTAGGTTATAATAACCGTATTTTTTTAAACAAATGTAAGTTTTAAAAGTTCCTACTCAATTGACCAGTTGATGTCTTTTCTATGGGCGTTTTTCTAAACATATTTTTTCGAAAAATGTCATTTCTTTCTATACTCATTTAAAGTGCATAATATACTATCACGTCTTTATCACTAACGGGGCAGACAGAGCCTAGGGCGGCAAGGCCCAGGCCACTTTTAGCGTGATGGTGAGCATGAAGGTGGAAAGAGGAAATCATAATAATAATTCCTAACCGCATCGTCTATTGATATCATTTAAATTCTTGCCCATTCCTTCGATCGTCCTTTATGATCTGCGCGGAAAAAGAAGCAGCTGTTACATTCTGTTTTTCTTTCCTCCCAGACCATCATGGCAGATTAAAATAAAAATGAAGATTAAGATAAAGTGCATAAATATTGAATAAATATAAATCATTTTTACTTGCAGCACATTACGCACTGACAGCAGTATAGAGCGAAATAACAGACCGTATGTTTACAAATCTACCGCGTGTTGCTGGTACGCGCGATCTTGCGAAATTTATATAAGCACAAGAAACGGCGGTCAGTATCCATTTTATCTAGTATCCGTCGATACAACCACATGTCAACTTTTATTATCTAGGCGTCGTTATAAAATCAAATCGTGAATTCGTGCGATAAATCGATGAATTAGACATTTCGAAATTTAAACAGTGGCATTTGAGTGACGTTTTATTTTAATTTACGTTTTAAATGAGAAAACTATTATTGTGTGCCAGTATTTTTATTTTATTTTCAAATTAAAAAACTGCAAAACTATTATCGTGTGCCAGTATTAATTATTTATCAATAAAAGAGGTTGTTGTTTATAATGTGACTTTGTTGTGAATGTGTTGGTCAAGGGGACATTTCTAATAGAAAATTGCGACATTTCTCGGTCTATAGGCTTATTGCTCTACTCGGCATTGAAAGGGTGATTACGAAATCGAATATAATATTATCGAATACGGAATCAACGTTAAATGAGTGCAATTAAAAACTAATAAACAAATTCAGTTACTTGAAGTATCGTTATAGAATTAGACGTTTTGAGTGTGTTTTGTCAAAATGAAGGATTTTGTGCAAATTTGGAGCCGTGTGACAGGCAGGAGGTATTCCTCAGTGAACACAAACGATCGTGAACTTGGTGATTTATCGAATAATCGATTGAAGCGAGGTGATATCGATTCTTCAGCGATTGAAGCCAATTTTGCGGAGTGTGAGGTGTTGAACAGCAAGTTTGCCGATGATATCGATTTTAATGATCGAAAGAATGCGATCATCAATCGGTTATTCGAAAGGCGTAGACAAGGACAGATTGGGAGGCAGCCGAAATGTAAGTACTATTTTAGAATTAATTTGATTCATAATTTAGCATTTCGCTGTTGAAATTTTGTTTATTATTAGAGAGTATGAAAAGGTCAAACATTTTATTTGCGTTATTATTTTTTCCCAATAACTTTGTAGGTACTTACAAACGGTATTATAAAATAGGTCAAAAATAAATAAATAATTGCTTTGATGTTAGTATGTTTTTTAGAAAAAGATTACAGAATGTAAACCTACTCAGTTAAACATAGACTTTGTAAAAATATTTTTAAAAGATATCGTTAGAATTTGCAATTCGAAAAATATCAATCAAAATATAATATTACATGCCGTAGTATGTATGCTGTATCATATGTATATAACACAACAAATAGGTACCTACTGGCATTAAGTTTATCATTATGGCATATAAAATTAAAAAGAATATAACTGATTCATTAACTCCGTTAAATAAACCATAAAACAAGTAATTATTCAAATATATTTTTAAAAGAAGATAATAAAAACTAATTAATTAAAACACAAGGAAATCTAACTAAAACTTAACGTAATGATGACTTAACCTACTTATAAATAAAAATAAAACCTAACTTACAAACTTTTAATACTTTTTCTCATAAAAAAAAACTCAAATCTCAACGTACCTTTTCCACAAAAAACATCACAAGTTTAAAAGAAACAATTGCTTGTAATACTTAAAAGTAGCATTATTACATTTTTTTTTTTTTTATTCACAAAATCCAAGTTACAATAATAATCTAAGTACCTATAGCACTTACAGCCAATTACGGACTTACAATTTTTTTGTTTCTTCTTAGTTACAAAATAGGATACAAATTATACAGACTGACTTTTTATCCACCTGTTAAATTTTTGGAGCAAGTTCGGTCCATGATACGGAACTACTTTGTATAAAAAAGTTACTCAAAATCGATAATAATTTTTCGTCCTCCTATACAAATCAGCGCTCAGCCAAACGGATTTGATCGGTATGATGGACTGAATTAACCCTTATAATATTTTTAGTATATTTTGTTAGATATGTATATAACTTATTATAAAATGTTACGTAGCAAAATATTTATACTAAAAGAGGGTACTTAAATACTGAAAACAAACGTTATATACTTCACTACGTGATACGTATACGTGAAGTATGTATATATTTCACTAGCTTTTGCCCGCGGCTTCACCCGCGTAGACTACACAAATTAGATTGTTTTTTTTTTAAACAGGGGTTGCATTTATTAAAATCCAATTAATGGATAATTAGTTTTTACTAACCACTAATTCAAAAATGTCATATGTAAACTTGCAACCCCTATTGCACCCCTATAGGGATTTAATTTTCAAACTCTAATAAATACATTATTATTTTCTACTAACTACTAAAATACATCAAAAATTTCATGTGTTTCACTTTAAAAATTACGAAAATTCATACAAACTGCCAACCCCTATTTCACCCCCTTAGGGATGGAATTTCCTAAAATCCTTTCTTAGCAGACGTCTCCTAGTCACAATCTACCTTCCTGCCAAATTTTATCTTCATTGGCTAAGTTGTTTTCGAGATTTCGTGATGAGTGAGTGATTTTCGCTTTTATATATATATAGATTAAAATATTATATTATTTCATGCTGGTCTGGGAGAAAAGGAAAAGTAGAATGTACCAGCTGCTTCTCTTCCTGCGCAGATCGTAAAAACCGATCGAGGGAATGGGCTAGAATCTGTTTAGGTGTTGCGGCTAGGAACCCAACGCTATTTTGATTTTTTTTTATCTTCACACTCATAACGCTAAATGTGGCCTTACGGGTCTGGGCTCTATCCATACCGTTATGAATAGAGACGTGATAATGTATCTGTATATGTACAACGTGCAACAAAAAGGGGGTATCAACCCGAAAGGGAGTTAACGAACTAACCAATGTGAACAACTTTTACTTTGGGACCATACCTGAAATCGAAAAAAAAAATCTGCAGATCCAATCATTTTGGCTCGGTAGGTATTTAATTTTGTATGGAGCTGCAGATTTTTTTTCGCGATTTTAGGGATGGTCCCAAAGTAAAAGTTAGTGCGTTAAATCCCTTTTGGGTTGACACCCCCTTTTTGTTAAACGCTGTATAATAATAATATAACTTTATACCATTTATTCCTACCCTACTACGTAAAGAACAAACAATGTGTACTATAATTATTTAAATCGTCATCTCAAATGCCATATATTAATAGTGATTAAGAAATCATAGTATGTTGTATATTTACGGAAAGAAACGTAAGGTCGTTTGGACAAAGGCATCAATTTGTATGAGACTTGTATATGTATGTATTATTTTAACTGTAGGTATGTATCGTACGTAACCTAATGGTGCACTGACTTGCCTTTTTACGTCATATAATTTTTCCATGCTCTTTTTTTAGGGTTCCGTACGCATAGGGTAAAAACGGGACCCTATAACTAAGACTTTTACGATTCATGAGATACAGCCTGGTGATAGCTAGACAGTTTATATGTTCACAGATAATGTATTACTGTTGCCACTTTAACCACAAATACTAAAACTGAATAAAATTAATATTTAAGGCTCCCATACAACAAACGGGTTTTTTTTGCCATTTTTGACTCGATTTTAATAACGGCAACAGGTAGACGCTTTAAATATTCACAGAATATAATTAGAAATAACTTCAAAAATAAATAATTTAATTAAAATAAATATTTAAGGGGGCTCCCATACAACAATCGTGATTTTTTTGGTGTCTAATGTTGTATAGATAATGGTACGGAACTCTTCGTGTGCGAGTCCTTTTTTTTTGTTGTACGCAACGGTATGTCATTCACGCAACTGTCAATTGTTGTTTTTCGCATTGACATACTATATAATTTATAATGAATAATTTATGTATATATTTTTTTTATGAATTATCTTAATTATTATAAAGTTTAAATGAAATTAAAGCTAAATAATGTATATTTTTTTTAAAATTAAAACTTATAAGTACCTCTTAGAATTATAACTAAAATTATATTATTTATTATATATTATTATCAAACAGCCTAAGATAAATAAATGATTTTGACTTAGAGTAATACATTAAAACGGAAATAACCTACTTACAAAAACATTTAAAAAATATAAATTTGGTTCCACTTTTAGAATTTTATGTCATGAATTATTGTTCTGTATGAGATATTTATTATGAACCGGATTCTTCTAAAATATGTTTATAAGAATTTGAGAATAATATTAAAATAATAACAACAGCAATCAAAATATGACTAAGAAGGTCAAACATCATCAAAAACGAATTAAAAAGGAATCTATTAGAAGATTTGATAACAAAAACGAGTATTAGAACGATTTTTATAATTTGAATTGAGTATTTTAAAGAGAAGTATAATTAAATAACGGCCCACAATGGTCCTTAGCCTTTGTAAGTCCTTTCCCTCATCTCAGCGTATTCCCAGTTGCTTTTTCAGCTAATACTGCGAAGCCCGGGGTCCGCTTGCTGGCTTTCCCTTCTCCACTTCGCACAGTCCATCCTTGGTTGTAAGACCATTGGCACGCACATCATCCTTGATGACGTCAAGCCAGCATTTCTTGGGTCTACCACAGCTGCTAGAGCCCGGCGGAGGCGGCATGGCTATACATTTGTTCCCCACGTAACTTGCCGGTTTCAGCAAGACCCATACCAGTGTAGGTGACTCCCTTGCAGTTTGTCTGCTAGGTATGTGAGTCTGGTGGACTTTGTTCCGCCTTCGACAACTACATGATACTGTGGCACAGTTATGGCGCATCATACAAGCGGAGTAACATTTATGCCTACTACTACTACAAACGAAAAAATAGGTAAAATAGTAGGTCGATATTCCTCCTCATCGTACCTCTCGATTCGCCTCCTCCTTCATTGTGCGAACCGCTAAGGTGTGGAATTCCCTCCCTGCGTCGATGTTTCCCCATACATATGATTTGGGGATTTTCAAGGCAAGAGTGAATAGGCATTTTTTGAGTCTGCGTGTTACATCTTAGACCTCATCTTAGCTTCCCATCAGGCTAGATAGAGGTCAAACGCACTCAAATCTCTAATAAAAAAAATGTACATTATACCCGTGCCGTGTGGTTCCCGGCAGAGTAGTCTCCAAGTCTCCACTCCAAGTCTTCCCGTGAATGTCGTAGAAGGAGACTTAGGAAACACAAGCTAAACAAAGCTTAATTAATGAGTCCTCTCCAACCCGTCTGGCTAGCGTGGAGAGTGTAGGCCAAATCCTATGACTGCTCTGGCTAATATATAAGGCTCTGGTAGTATAGAAAGGGTCGTGCTCCTGCAGTGGAGACTCAAAAAACCAGTTTATAAGGGGATATAGGATATTATTTTGCAAACTTTACATTGTAAGTACTCATTCAAGCTATCAATGTAAGCAGCGCTTGCTTTAACCCTGATTTTGTAATTACAACACCTAAAGTTTCGTATCAAAACACAGTTATTCAGTAGCCATAAAATTATTCAGTAAATTTGGTAATAAGTAAAACCTGATTAGGTTAAAAATTGGTTAAAATGTAAGTTGTAACCAATTGCATTATTGATGTTTTAATTAGCTATTTTTTACAAAGTAAGACATGGACAAATCCGTAAAAAGTGATATGAAATAATCGGTAATTATGTAAGATGATGTAGCCAATATAATTCATTGTATTTCATAACGTGCATCAGTTCTAATTTATAAAAGTCATTGTCTTATGACACTGTCGGGTATCGCAAAACAAAAATTTTAACGGCAAAGCGAGTATTATGACCTATGACGACCTCCGTGGCTAGTCCGCCACTTCAGAGGTCCCCAGCCAGGGCAAGATGGTAAATGATTTTTTTTTCAAATTGTCCTGGGTCTTGGGTATTAATCTATATATATAATTATAAAATATATTATCGTTGAGTCAGTATCCAAAAAAACGATACAATGCGTCGGAACGCGAGCAGTGAGTTGGAAAACTAAACGTTTTGTGTTTCGCTGATTCCCTTTTTAAAAAATAGCATTCCTAGGCGTATTATAGTTTTAACCAAGTACTAAAGTTAGTCTGCGTTTTATATTTAGTCGGTCTAAATCACAGACCAAGATAAACACAGCCTTTGTATAAATTTGCGTGTCGATCTGACGTCAAATTGACTTCATTTAGGATCGTCACTTTTAGTCCGTGTATCATTCATTAGATCGGACATTGAGCTCTGTACTGTAAAATACCTAAATCTGCCGTTTTGAGCCGTAGAAACTCGTTGAAAAAGTAATAAAAAAGTTTCCTTCCGTTTGTATGTGAATTTATTTCTGTTTTCATACTAATTGTAGGACTTTTTTTATCTAGTAGTATATACAGATCTGTGGTCTAAGTTTAGTAAATGTCAAGAATGTCCTAAAACTAGTATTTTGGGGGTCAAATGGCTCGGCGGGGTAAATCCGCATATGTAAAAAGGTCAACCACTATACTTCTAATAATCCTTGTAATTTGCTGATTCAGTTACTCAAGGTGTGTAGAAACTTGAGAGTATTAGAACGAGTAATTATTTATACAATTTTGTTTTAATTAGTATCATATTTTTTTTTAAGAGAGAGTCTTTTGCGCGTCATTAAAATGTTCTTTATCTAAATATTGGTTATTAGGTTTTATTTCCCGTGTGGTTCCCGGCAGAGTAGAATACGACCACTCCAAGTCTTTCCAAGTATGTCGCAGAAGACGACTTAGGAAACACAAGCTAATCAAATTCAAATTCAAATTCAAATTCAAAATATCTTTATTATCATAGGATATTTATAATATCTCTTAATAATAGTCACTTTGTTTTGTTTTGCACAAATGTTGACGTCAAATCGTTACTTACAGCTAAGTTTACGCCGCTTCCTAGGCGCAAGTGCAGAAGAAGCGGCAACAAACTGCACTGCACGTTTTCTCCAAAGACGTCAACTAACAAACTAAAAACTTAAAATTAGTTATATAGATGGACAGAGATTACATTGTTTATTATGTCATAATTAAATTGAATTATAAGAATTACGAAATTTAAAATAATGTCAATTTGTAAATTTAGTATGTACCAATGTACCTAAATTATGACATGTCTAAGTATACAAACCTTTAAGAGGGACCCGCGCCAAGCTCAAGCCAGACCTTTTTGTCTTTAAGATAGTCATCGGTCCTATAATAAGCCTTCTCACAAAGTACTTTCTTTACATAAGCTTTGAATTTTCTGTCTGGCATATCAAGGACCGATTCTGACAATTTATTATAAAAAAGTATACACTTCCCCATAAAAGACTTACTGACTGTATTCAGCCTGTAATACGGGCTAACTAAGTCATTCTTATTACGTAAATTTCTATCTGTAAAATCACTTACTTTATTGAACAAGGAAATATTTTTCCTTACATACATTATATTTTCAAATATGAATTGTGATGCAAAAGTAAGTATACCTATTTCCTTGAATAATTCCCTCAGTGAGTCTCTTGATCCTAAACCGTAAATAGCACGAATTGCTCTTTTTTGTAAAAGAAAAATAGTCTGAATGTCGGCTGCACTCCCCCATAGAAGTATCCCGTAAGACATTAGACTGTGAAAGTAACTAAAGTACACTTGTCTAGCAGTTGCTACATCTGTCAATTGTCTTATTCTCCTAACAGCGTAAGCCGCAGAGCTAAGCCTATTAGAAAGTTTAGTTATATGAGCGCCCCATTGAAGTTTCGAATCAATTGTGATTCCTAAAAAGGTAGTACTTTCAACCAGATCGAGTTTCTGACCATTAATTAGTATGTCAACGCAGGCTTGATTCACATTAGGAAGAGAGAATCGAATGCATTGGGTCTTGTTCGCATTTAACATTAGGTTATTGGCCGAAAACCAATCAGAAATTAAAGATAAGGTGCTGTTCACCGCGCTAGCATCACTGTTATGTCGATCTATTTAATTTAATCAAAGCTTATAAACATCAAAGAGACCTCTCCAACCCGTCTGGCCATCGTGGAGACTATAGGCCAAATTCTCTAGCTACTCTAGCCAAGTATGGCTCTGGTAGTAGGTACAAAGAGGGTCGTTTACATAAAAATATGTAATTTTACATGCAAAAAAAATGTGTTATTTTACATAAACCTCTAAAATTCCCGAAAAATCTGGGAAATTTAAGGAAAAATATGAAATATTACTTAATTTTTGTCATTTTTACATATTTTTACGTAAATTTCCCAGATTTTTCGGGAATTTTACAGGTTTATGTAAAATTACACATTTTATTTGCATGTAAATTACATATTTTTATGTAAAATTACATCATTTTTAACAGTGTAGTAAGAACTGATAATGATATGTTTCATCGTAGTTCATGTGGTAGGGATAGACACAGGGTACAAATAAGCTGCATAAATGTAAGAAAAACCTTATGACGCGACTTCCAGCTATCTTTAAGTTGAACCTTTTAATTAACCGTCTATGGAATTGTCTGCAATGCGTCACCGCATAATGTCCGTACGTCACGAAGTTATCGTGACTCGTTTCCATTGCACTTTTTTTTCAAAGTCATTTATTCAATATTAACAACTACATACTTTTGCATACAAAAAACCAAACCACGAAAACTTCGCAGGGTTTATCTGTGTTCCGGTGAGTCGCTATAGGTACGTATTTTAAGGTAAGTAGTGACTTTTTAAATTAAATTTAATCTTTGTTTACAAAACGAAAAAAAGACTAATTTTATTAAGAGCCCGTATGACCCTAATAGTACTTAGAGCGATCTTAAATATTATCGAAATACTCACTTTGAAATAAAAACACAGCAAAGTTCAGGACTAACTATATATAACTATAAACACGATTGCTTAAAATTTTCTCGATAGAAAAAAATTGCGAAGTTGCCTCCAAATCACCTCAGAATTATATTAAAACAGAAAGTATTCAAGAAATACAATAAACTAGCCCTTGTAACTTTGGATTATAATTGTATTAAACATTCTATTTTTATATATTCTTTGTAAAATATAAAAATAGAATAATAGAAAGTATTCATATTATTGCCTCTCCCACGCAACACACATACATTTTTTAGCAGTTTTTGCTCGATAAAATAAAGTGTCTAATGTTATATAGATATATAAATAATGATACAGAACTCTTCGTGGGCGAGTCTGACTCGCAAGGGGGGCCCATTATAACATGGGTTTAAATACCTACTTAATGTAATTCGCATATTGATAAGTACTACAAACTTTTGACATTTAGTCCGTTTCATGTAAGAAAATTAATTGGAGAATTAGTCAAAGGAAAACCTCATATTGCGCAGTGTAAAATATTCCGTTCATAAAACTGGTTTATAAACAATGTTCTGATTGATTATAAAGGAACGGTTTTCATGATAATTAGTCATATATTGGTCATATACTATAATGAGCTTAGAAAGTACCTTCTTTTAAAGAGAATCTGACTTAATTAGAACCCATCTTGTGTCTCTGTCCCTCTTATCGGCATTTACTGTTGCAAGAATGAGACTTCGTCAAACGTCAAAAGTAAAAATTTTACCTGTTAATACGACAAAATAATAGTGTCGCTGTTTAATACAACAACAATGACATTGTCTAATGACATTGACTCTGTTTAGATGACTTTTCTATTTAGTAACGACATACAAAAAGTGTGATACGTTAGAAACTTACGTTAACGGGACGGCGGCGGAGGTTTTTGAAAAGGCGAATAGTACAGAATCACTTATTACTAGTGATCAGCGATTGATCAAACTTACTTCTAATCAGCGAGGAGGCACCACGTCGGACGTGTGGTTCACGATCAAACTCTCGACTCGCTCTGGGTGTTCGGAGCTGTTCCCAGGATGACTTCTCAATGCAGGTGGCTTCATGTCAGCAGTTTCCACGAGACATTCATATATTCTTCTTAAGGCCGTACCTAATTTTTCCGGAGTCCAGTGCTGCCCCCATTTTAAATAAATCGTTTCAAAGAAAACGGAGACATCATTTAAAATTTTGCTACTACCAAGTCCTAGATAACCCTTCAAAGTATTTTATGAACTACTGTTTACAGTTTATAATGAGAACGTTAAGCTTTACTACGTACATTTGCGAAAAACGGCCACTTTTGGCAAATGTGCGTAGAAAAGCTAAATGTTCCATCCGCCGGGAACCACACGGCTAAGAAAATATATCCTCGGTATGTTTTATTGTCCGTTTGTCTGAGTCAAACTACAAGACGTCATAGGCTTAATTATTTTCTTAATCACCGCTTAATTACACTTAATCGTCGGGTAAAGCCTAAGTCGTAAAGTAAATAATACTTATTCAACACTTGAATTTAATATCAATGTCTAATGTTCGTGTAAAGTCTACCTAAAAATACTTACTACGTACCTACTCGTAGGTAATCAAATTAAACAGGAACTAATCATATTTTTATAGGGTTCTTCAGGCATTCAAGATGCAGTACTAAAGTACTCAAATTAAATAACTAGTAGTTCGCCGCGAACTTAGACTTCGCGATTTTTATTAATATTTCAAAAAACTACTAAACCGATTTTGATGCCCAATTAACTTGAAAATTCTATTGATATTTCCTACACGCCTACCAAATTTCATCAAAATCGGACCATCGGTTTGGCAGTTATCGAACAAACATACATACAAACAATGTGTTTTCGCCCCAACTTGAATTATAGCCCTCGCTCGCTACGCTCGCTCAGCCAATTAAATAAGAAATGGTGAAAAAATACCACGTGAGCAGGACTTGAACCCACGACCTTAGTCTCAATACGACTATGCTCTTACCAACTGAGCTACCACGTGTTCAACCCAGCTCGTCGAATTTCGCCACCATTTGATATTCTTACACGAATTAGGGTTGCGTCCAAATGGGACGAAAAATTAATGGGACGAAACGCTCACTTACTCAAATATAAAGAAATACCTCTTTGAACGGTTATTGTTTGTACCTTTCTTCGTTCAGTTCAGCCAATCGTTCATTCACCGAGCGGAACTTACTTATTCAGTTCAGTGCCAGAATCAGGAGTTCCCATGCTGCAAATCTGAGTATGAATGACCTTGCAACTGTATGTTCCATACATCCAATGTCGTACGGGGTGGGAGGGAGATTAATTTTTTTTCGCAGCGGTACACCCTCTTATAATTTTGGTGGAACTTCACTTACATAAGTTCATTTAACCATAAACTATACAGAAGATATTTTTACTATAAGACCTGTTTATCGATCACATGCCATAATCTATGGAAAACTATGGGTATCCATAAATTATAGAATGATTTGCAATGACCACTTTGACCCACGACCTGATACATAATAGACAACAGACATGCTAATTGAACTCTGTGAACGTTCTAGGTCCTCCAACGTCCAGTCATCAATCATTTTAAGTCTAGTCCGCCTAGAGGTAGTTCTTACATGTAAATAAATAAATAATATATTTATTAATATCAGTGCTGGCCTTAAAGTATTTGAGTTATAATACTTACTCAACGATACTATATTTAATATAACTATAATATACGGTATATTATACCTAATATAAATTAGTTTCACAAACGAAGTAATTATATTGATTTCGGCATGCAAGGAAATAACGCATGACTGTTCATACTCGTACACGTAGTTAATTTATTTTCAAATATTTGTGTTTTTTAATCAAAACTACATACTTATTACTATACATACGTTGTATGTTTACTTTTCTGATTTTGTATCTGCTTCTCTTTTGTGTACATTAAAGCTTTATAAACAAACAAACAAACTTATATAAATTCAATTCATTTATTGCATTTCTTAATGTACATCAGTTCTAACTACTTACTTAATTACGTTAGTAATTATATTAACTTTGCTTAAAGTTACTGTCTTCAAATAGCACACTATAATAATATATATAAATAGCATACACTGTCGGGTATCGCAAAACAAATTGGAACGGAACGGAACGGAACGGCAAGCGAGTTTTATGACATGCAGTTAATTTATGAATATAAACCTTACCTAAGTGTTTACAAAATAGGTTCTTTTTTTAATTTATTGTCAGCAATATTGTTATTTAAAGTAAATTAATGTAAGTAAAAAAAGTAATGTCAATGAGTGTCAATGTTTATTTGGTACCTATAGTTTATAATGTCAATTTCAATTAAATTTTTGATCGTTAAAGTACTTGTCCAATTTATAATACGTTTTATTAGCATAAATCGACTTTTTTTTTTATTTAAAGTGAACTTTTTTCTTCATTTCGTAGGCTGTCGGGTGGGGCATTAAAAATTTTTATCGTCATAGCTAGCGGGCCAGACTTAAATAGTTCTAGCTTGGAAGTGGGTGTAACTAATTTATTTTTCTTCCAAAATTTAAGTAAGTAATTATTAAAATTAAAGTGTCTATTTGTAATATCAAAACAACAGTTTTTTTCTAAATAAATGTGAAAGTCTATACGGTAATTCATCATTAATCATCTCTCTGTATTAAAATTGTTTTTAACCCCAGACAAAAAAAAAAGTGTCATAAGTTTCAGCTAATGTATGTCAGTCTGTCTGTGGCATCGTAGCGCTCGAACGGATGGACCGATTTTGATGCGGTTTTTTAAAGTAAAAGCAAGTTCCCTTGCGATGTTTCTTAGCTATGTTTGATAAAAATTGGTTCAGCCGTTTAAAAGTTATTGGGGATTAACGCTTGAAAGTCAGAGCTTTCTCTAGAAAACAATAGATGGCGCTACGGATATCAAATCGTATCGGTAGTTCCGCTACTCTTCACTAGATGGCGTTTTTGACAGTCGGGGGTTTTTTAATTTGCCTAGCGAATAAACTTGTAACAATCACGCAGTTTCACGGTTCGTAGCGAAAAAGTAGAAATAATAAATGTCATAAAAGCTAATAGGGATGATGACTAGGTAAGAAAAGTATTATTCAAATTAGTCCGTTAGCTAGGTTATCCAAAAATAATGTACCCACATTTTTCAGTTTATCAAAAAAGTAAAAATTCACAAAGATACAGAGTATCAAAGTTCAAGAGTGGGGGCTTGTGACGTCAGCGATGTGTAAAAATCGTACGAAAGCGTGACGTCATGCGAAATTTAAATGCGCTGTATCTTCGTTATTTATTGTTTCTCAGAGAAAAGGAAAAATACGTGTACAATATTTTTTAATAATCTAACCGGTGGGCCAAAAATATTTTTTCAGTCATCATGCGTATTAAACAGTATGCAGTGACCGTCAATGTGTTTATGACATAAAGATAACAATTACTATAATGACTATGGTGTTAAGTACTTAGTCGGTAAGTAATGCTATAATCTACCAACGTCTGTGTTATGCAACATAATGGGCTGAGCGAGCGAAGCGTCTGTTTCGAGATTGGCCAATAAACGGGCAAATGCGAGTCGGACTCGTACATGAAGGTTTCCGTACCTCCGTACAATGTTTTAAAACGCTAAAAAAACACGTTTTTTGTATGAAGACCCCCTTTAATTTTTAAATTTTTAAATTTTTTAGTATTTAATGTTATAGCGGTCATAGTAATACATAATCTGTGAAAATTTCAAGTATCTAGTTAATGCCATTATAAAGATTTAGTTAAAAATGCTGAAAAGACACGTTTTTTGTATGGCGACCCCTTTAATTTTTATCTTTTTTTTATTTTCAGTATTTATTATTATAGCGGCCACGGTAATACATAATCGGTGAAAATTTCAAGTGCCTAGCTATTACGGTTCAAGAGATAGAGCACTGTAACAGACGGACAGACAGACAGACGGACAGACAGCGGAGTCTCAGCAATAGGGTCCCGTTTGCACCCTTTGGGTACGGAACCCTAAAAATGCTTTGTCCGTCTGTCTGTTCTCGCCTACAGGTCGCATTTTTCAACCGATTTTGACGAAAATTGGGGGAGAATTAGGGGGGAAAAGGAGAAACTTTGCTGTAGCGTTACATATGAACTCGTAAACGGGTGCCGCCAGTAGGGACTGGTCAGCTCGGCTCCGTTTTTTAAGACTACTCAGTGTAACTTATTTCTGTAAATTTGATTTGGCACTCGTTTGCAAGCTTTACACATTATGTTGTGATAACATTGTATTAGGCATCATATCTTTGTAAACTGACAAAGCCCTTCTGGCTCGTAGGCGACCAATACTGTGTAAATGAGTTTCTTTCGGCGTTTCTTCTCAGCAGTGGTCGTTGCGAAACGCTAGTATCGGTAGCTGTTGAACAGAGAAAAAAATAATTTAATATAAATATACATTACACGTAATGTACGAGTACACTATAATTATTGACGTGTAAAAGTGCCTGCAAAGGCCTAATCCTAATCCTAACTATCCCAATCCTGACTAATATTATAAATGCGAAAGTGAGTTTGTACATTTGTATGTTTGTTTGTTACCTCTTCACGCTGTATCTTCTAAACCAATCTTCTTGAAAATTCGCATACACATAGTTAGGAGTACAGAGAAGAACAAAGGAAACCTTTCATTCCGGAAAAATGTAATGTTCCCGTGGGCGAAAGAAGTTTAGGATCATGAACTGAACTTGCTCCAAAAATTTGGCTGGTGTTTAAAAAGTCAACCTGTATAATATGTCAATGGTCACCCAAGGATGCCAAAGACATTTCAAAAAAGACAATAAATAGCCGGAAATTTATATGTATTTGGTACGATAAAGTTATTACAAACAAACAAACAAAAGTTTTATAGGCATGATTTAATAGTATCCTAATAAAATTACCATTTAGACCTTCCTGATGTCTTAAAAGCTTTAATTAGATCACAGATCTTTGTCCAATATTCAAATGAATCTATATCTGATCTAGGAAATTCGATAAATTAGCATAGATCGATAAATAAGTATATATGTCTTTTTAACCCCCAACAAAAAGAGGGGTGTTATAAGTATGACGCTTAAGGTGACGTGGGTTCACAATTTGCAATACCATGCGTGTTTTTGAAAAATCACTGTTATTAAACTACTACAGTTTATTACTCAAAAAATTAACTTAAAAATCTTAAGGATTTTCTACAGACACCCACAATAGACAAAACATGATTGAGCATTTTTGGCTCGATAGAAAAAAATCACTAACATACCTCCAAATTTGCCTAAATTTGATTTTTATAATACATATTACTATTTTATACAATCAGCTTTTTATATGAAAATTATACCAAAAAATGTACAATACAATACAATTACTCTTTATTGCACCATGAAGAAAGGACATACAACAATACAGAGAAAAAAAAACAAAAATGATACAAAGGCGGACTTATCGCTTATGTAGCAATTTCTTCCAGTCAACCTTTGGGTAGAGAGAGAGAAGTGAATTATGAGAGAGGCGATGCAGTATGTCGGATTTACTGATAGTAGATATAAGATATAATCTACTGAAAAAAATATTATTAATGTATTATCTAAATATCTATCCGTTTTGGCTACAAAATAAATTATAAATATAATACAAAAAAAAAAAAAAAAATGAAACACAGTGAAATATTCGTCGAAAGAGAAGAAAGGCCCAAAGCCGTGCTCGACGATATTTCGCAGTGTTTTATTTATTACTTTTTGTATTATATGCGTTTTTGCCTATTTTGGGTGTCTGTAGAAAATCCTTAAGATTTTTATGTAATTTTTTTGTGGAATAAACTGTAGTAGTTTAATAACAGTGATTTTTTAAAAACAGACACAGTATTGCAAATTGTAAACCCATGTCGCCTTAATGTCGGTCTGTCTGTCTGTGGCATCGTAGCGCTTGAACGGATGGACTGATTTCGATGCGGTTTTTTTGCGTGATAGCAAGTTCCCTTGCGGTGGTTCTTAGCTATGTTTGATAAAAATCGGTCCAGCCGTTTTAATGTTATTTAGGATAAACGCTTGAAAATCAGGGCTTTCTCTAGCAATTATATAGATGGCGCTATCTGTAGCACGCAAGTAGCGCGACTTTATGTCCGCATCAAGTCGTATCAATAGTTCCGATCCACATCACAAGACGGCGTTCTTGACAGTCGGGGGTTATTTTTAATTTGCCTAGCAAATAAACTTATTTATTTAATATGCTTTTCATGCTAGTTTGGGAATGAAGAAAAAACAACTTTTTCTTCCCGTCCAGACGTAGAAACCGATAATAGAATTGGCTTATAAATATACTGTAGTAGGTACTTTATTTATAGAGATTAATTATAATAAGTTATAACTAAGTAATTTACTTATTACTGCAGGAGTACGACCCTCTTTGTACTACCAGAGCCATATATTAGCCAGAGCAGCCAGGCCAGACGGTTGGAGAGGTCTCACTGATGTTTATAAGCTTCGTTTAGCTTGTGTTTCCTAAATTACCTTCTGCGACATCCACGGAGAGACGTGGAGTGGTCCTATTCTACTCTGCCGGGAACCACACGGCTAGAAATCTAGCCAAATATAAAATGTAATGCTAAATCATGTCATCCTTAAAACTATATCCGCCAGGTGGTCAAGTACTTCCCATTGTGTTGTTAAACCTGTATTTAATCGGATTCTTATAGCTTGACGATACATTCCATTAGTGACCACGGTTCCAAAAACGTGACTTCGGGTAACAACAGCCCACGTTTGGGTATATTAATGCATTGACGACCTCCGTGGTGTAATGTCAACACGCTGGTCCGCCAATTCGAAGGTTCTGGGTTCGATCCCCAGCCAGGGTAAGATGGAAAATGGCCTTTTTCAAATTGTCCTTGGTCTTGCGCATAGATCTGTATATACTACTAGATAAAGAAAGTCCTTCAACTTGTATGAAAACCTGGCGTGGCAATTTTCAATACAATAGAAATTTACTTACAAAGGGAAGGAATCTTTTTTATTACGAGTCTATTCCCGATCTTTTCGGTGCACTGTTAAAAATTTTGTAATTTTAATGCAAAAAATTACATAAACTTCCCGAAAAATCTGGGAAATTTACGGAAAAATATGTAAAAATGATAAAAATTATGTAAAATTTTATATTTTTCCGTAAATTTTCTACATTTTTCGGGAATTTTACAGGTTTATGTAATTGTTTTGCATGTAAAATTACATAAAATTGTTAAAAGTGTGTGTATTCCTCGTATTTCCTCCAATGTTTTTCGACGAGTTTTTATGGCTTAAAACGGCAGATTTAGGTATGTCCGATCTAATGAATTGACAGACAGGACTTTTTCAAATTATCCTGGGTCTTGGATGTTTATCTACATATATATATATATATATATATATATATTATAGAATAAAGTATCGTTGAGTTAGTATTCCATAACTTAAGTTTAAAACTTACTTTGGGACCAGGTCAATCAGTGTGATTGTCCTTAAAAAAAATTACACGGACTAAAAGTGACGATCCTAAATGAAGTCAATTTGACGTCAGATCGACACGCATTCATACACAGGCTGGTCTATCTTGATCCATGGTCTGTGGTCTTGGGTGTTTATCTATATAAGTATGTATTTATTATAAAATATAGTATCGTAGAGTTAGTATCCCATAGTATAAGTTTAAACTTACTTTGGGGCTAGCTCAATCAGTGTGATTTATTGTAATACCCTTTACAAACACAAAAGAAAAATACAAGACATAATTATCTTAAAAACTAGGAAATGCCTAAAAGGCGGCCTTATCGCTAAGCAATTTCTTCCAGGCAACCTCGTTTAGATAGAAAAAAACCAATGAAATATTCTACATATTAGTGAAAATTGCATCAAAATCATCCTACTAGTTTCCAAGTTTATCAAACACAAACAGACTTAATATAGACTAATATCATAAAGAGATATTTGATTGTGTATTGCACAGAACTGAATAAATAGTACTAACGTAATATTAGTAAGTATGGATATGGTTTCAAAAACCAGTTGGATAAGTTGAACAAACAAACAATATTTCGTACTAACCGAATATTTTAATGGACCTTCGATTTATTAATGAAACTGCCGACTTCTTGAATATATGTGCATAATTATTTAAAGTAAGTTTTTTAACATTCTTATTAAATATATTAATCATTACTACGAGAACTCCTTCTAAAGTTATCTGTTTCTCGGCATCATCAGTGGGTTGTCTGGTAGATTAAGCCTATTAGGTTTGTAATAAAGTTAAATAAATAAATAAATAAATAAAAATTAATTATAAATTTGTCTCTGGGCAAAATTTGTCTCTCTCTGGGTTGTAGGGTGCCATTTTTTGGGCTCTGAGTCGTTAAATATATGGTTTTTTCCATACAAAAAACCGTTCGCTTGGTGACTCCGCCTTTCGAGAATGGGTCTATTGATTTGTTCTTAAGGTGTTACTGGAGGCGCGGGCGAACTCCACAGCGAGTTGCCTACCGACGCGCTTCGTCGTGTTGCTATTTCGTCGAGAAAGAGAAAGGGCGCTAAAAAAACGAGACAGAGAATCCGTCACACCGCCGGCACCCGCGCGAGGTGTAATAAGGGTGATAAACGGAAGAGGTGTAATAAACGGGCCGTTATAGGCCATGAATCGAAAGGTTTTCGTAGTTTTCGTTTATTTCGATAAATACGATACATACCCAAATAAAACTAAATTATTTGGAATTTAGAGTCTTTACTCTAGTCGTATAATTAGTTTCCATAAGGATCGAAAATATAATTATAAGTGTAATAGGCGTCTAAATATTACTCGATTTCGTCGATAAAAAAGGCAAATTTTAAGTTGCTATAACTTTTTTTTTGTTTATTATTTTCGAACCAAAACTAATTACAGATCTAGATATTTATCATCTTAATGCTTGTAAAAAATTTGAATACGATGAGTTTTATGGTTTCGAAATTAAAACGAAAGTACGTTTGTATGGGATTTCGTCCCTCCAGTTAACCCTTAAGGTGGCCGAAAGTGGCCGTTTTTCGCAAATGTGCGTAGTAAAGCTTAACGTTCTCACTTTAAACTGTAAACAGTAGTTCTTAAAATACTTTGAAGGGTATCTAGGGCTTGGTAGTAGCAATATTTTAAATGATGTCTCCATTTTCTTTGAAACTTGTTTTTTAAATGAGGGCAGCACTGGACCCCGGAAAATTCAGGTACGGCCTTAATATAAAAATTAAACTTATCTAGAGAGCTCTGTATACATTAAAACTAGATATTATTGTCTTTTCAATAAAAATAAAATAAAAACATCAAGTTTTTTAGTATTGAAGATGAAATCTAAATTCGCTTTTGATTTTTATAAGGTGAATGGCCTTTGTGTGTCTTTATTGGACCATGTGACCATGAATTGAATTACTATATTCATATATACGAGGGGGGGTCAAAAAGTTCGCGGAACGGAGGGGAAGGGGGGTGAAATAAAATACTGTACTATTTTTCTTTTTCAATATATTCCCCCTTAAGTCGAATACATTTTTCAGATCTCTCTATTAACTTATTAATACCGTCGAAAAAAAATGATTTGTCTTTGTCCTCAAAATAGGCCGAAATCGCCGACTTGACTTCTTCATCATCGGAAAATTTCTTCCCCCGAAGCTCTTTTTTTAATTTGGGAAATAAAAAATAATCACAGGGGGCTAAGTCTGGACTATAGGGAGGATGGTTTAACATTTCGAAGCCACAGTGATGAAGGGCAGCCATCGCAACGCGGCTCTTGTGTACCGGTGCGTTGTCATGCAAAAGCAGCACACCCTTTGTCAACTTTCCCCGCCTTTTCTCCTTGATTGCTTCTTTTAATTGTCTTAGTAGATTAGCGTAGTATTCTCCCGTTATAGAAACACCCTTATCTTTATAATCTATTAATAAAATACCCTCTGTATCCCAAAAAACAGTTGCCATGATTTTTCCAGCCGATTGTGACACCCTGTATTTCTTAGGGGGGGGCTGACCCTTTTTATGCCACTGCATAGACTCTTGCTTCGACTCAGGCTCATAATGATGAACCCAAGTTTCATCTGCAGTAACAAGTCTTGCAAAAATTCCTTCCTTGTCGGCGCTACAGAGGTCTAAAAACTCCTTTGAATACTCGACGCGCAGCTGTTTCTGTGGTGGTGTGAGCATTCTTGGCACCCATCTTGCGCTGACTTTTGACATCCCAAGATTGTCGTGTAGAATATTTAAAATGGTTGTAGGTGATACTCCAACCATTTCTGCAAGTTGTTTCTTCTTCAAACGAGTATCCTCCAGTATAAGATTCTCCACTTTTTCAACGATGTTTGAGGTGGTGGCCTCAATCGGCCGTCCTGAGCGAGGGTCGTCTTCAAGAGACTCTCTGCCTTGCTTGAAAAGGCTATTCCACTTGTACACCATGGTTTTCCCAGGGCAAGAGTCCCCGTATACTGATAACATTTCTTCCAAAATTTTCTGAGGTGGTTTTCCTTGCTTAGTGAGGAACTTTATGACGGCACGAAACTCGATTTTTTCCATGTTCAAGTTTTTCTTCCGGATTCACTTGTTTGATCGACGACAGGTCAAAGGTTATTGACACAATCAGGTTCAAACTTGGCATATATACTCACAAAGAGTTGCTCATTAGTTACTACCTGCGGCAGGTCCCCCACCCCCCGCTATCCCCTCCATTCCGCGAACTTTTTGACCCCCCCTCGTATGTGCCCCTAATGTGACATTTTGTAAAGTTAGTCGCGATCTAAAATACAATGCAAATCATGCCAGGCAATTCGGCTAGTAACATCACTCGATTCCTTATCCTGTTCTCGTCAATTCTATGCTAAAAGTGGCCTATGGGTTTTCATTTCATTTATTTTCATTTATTTCATATTATTTATTTATTTCATTATTATATATAAAACGGAGACATCATTTAAAATTTTGCTACTACCAAGTCCTAGATAACCCTTCAAAGTATTTTATGAACAATTTTAAATAATGTCTCCGTTTTCTTTGAAATGATTTATTTTAAATGGGGGCAGCACTGGATCCCGGAAAATTCAGGTACGGCCTTAATAATTTACAATATTAGATGGATAATTATTACACCAAAAAAAAATATTCAGTATAGCAATAAGTAGGTACATGCGTTTTAAATTAACAATGTAAATAACAATGAAAATTTGAGTATAATAAAAATGACAAAATAAAAGAAAATATTAAATAATTATGCGGTTTCAACCAATAATATGTGTGTAATATAAACCTATTTGCTACCTAGATTGTGTAATCAAATTATTCATCTACACTATATATTTTTTTTAATTTGAAAAGGAAGCTCTTTCCTGGAGATTTAAACAATCTGAATCGGCGAATGCATTTAAATTCAGTAGGAAGGTTATTAAGGCGAAGATATAGGCAAATGGCCTTGAAGTGTGAAATTAATTGTTAACTCGTAAATATGGTAATAATTTCCATATTGCTCTTCGTCATGCACTAGATAGCCCTTTAAATTATTTTATGAACTGTCGTTGAAACTATTATTGGTGATCCGTCTAGCTTTAAAACTTGCCGTGGCCACTTTTGGCGGAAGCAAGTTTTAAAGCTAGACGGAGTAATGTAAATACTTTCAACGGTGGTTCATAAAATAATTTAAAGGGCTATCTAGTGCATGACGAAGAGCAATATGGAAATTATCTCCATATTTACGAGTTAATAATTTATTTCAAGTGAGGGCGCCACTTCAAGGTCATTTGCCTATACCTCCACCTTAAACTTAGCACAACATTCGGTCTCCGGCCCTGGGCTCTGTCAGCTTAGAGCCGCAAAACCCAAAATCTGTCTGCCCCGTTAGGGATATAGAGGTACAATACACTATCACGATTGTATTTTAAAACAGCACGGATTTCTCAAAATGACCAATGACTCAGCAAAACGGATATAAGTAGATACTTATTTATTTGACGCAATGGGCGGCCTTGATTTTTTTAAGGCCACAAATCAATTTGGTTTGATTGTTACCCAATAATAAAATATATATGATGATACCTGTTACAATGAAAAATGTACAGCCTGACTTTTTAACCACCAGCCAAATTTTTGGAGCAATTTCAGTCCATGATACCGAAGTACTTTCCATAAAAACAATAAACGAAAAACGAAAATATAAATTCGCCTCCCCATACAAATCAGCGCACAGCCAAACGGATATCGTATGGGAGGACGAAAATTTTTTATCGAATTTTAATATTTTTTTTATAGAAAGTAGATCAGTATCATCAGGACTGAACTTGCTCCAAAAATTTGGATGGTGTTTAGAAAGTCACCTGTATATTTATGAGTTTTAAGAAAAATACGACAAAAAGATTCACATGTCAGAATATCCTCTTTTGTCGTAAGAGAGTTTTTTTTTAATTACAAGCTTTTCATCGTTCATCACTTCGGCCACATAACGTCCACTGCTGGACATAGGCCCCTCCCAGGGATTTCCAAAATGACCGATCTAGAACAGCCTGCGTGCAGCGCTTTCCAGCGACCTTAGTCAGATCGTCTGACCACCTTGTGGGTGGGTGTCCAACGCTTCGCTTGCCAGTACGTGGTCGCCATTCGAGAACCTTTCTGCCCCATCGGCCATCGGTTCGTCGCGCTATGTGTCCCGCCCACTGCCACTTCAACGAGCTAATCCACTGCAAGCTTTTATGTTTGTTTTATTTGTTTTTTGGGTCAAATCTTGAAAGTTAAATTTGAGCCAATTCCCGGTGTCTGATTGAGACCATATGTTGTCTGCTATGTTAATGACACTGCAATATTACTATAACAAGAAGAATATATATTTCACATTTAGTAACAAGACCCATCCAGCATCCCGGAACCAGAAAACCAGTGGAAAACAAATTAAAATAACAAGACACAATCCAAATGCTTGCATAACATGAACACATGGTTATTCCTATTATTATATAATAATATATAATTATGCTATTATTATCTGTGTACTTATATGTATATAATCTACAGTTGCGTACCTTCCTGTAAGATTATATGCATTGCTGAGTGCGTACTTATAAAAGTACAGGCATCAAGGTTTTTTTACTGCATCAGAAAGGTTATTCCTCCCCATCGTACCTCCCGTTTCGCCTCCTCCTTTATTGTGCGAACCGCTAAGGTGTGGAATTCCCTCCCTGCGCCGATGTTTCCCCATACGTATGATTTAGGGATTTTCAAGGCAAGAGTGAATAGGCATTTGTTGAGTCTGCGTGTAACACCTTAGACCTTACGAGTTTCTTAGCTTCCCATCAGGCTAGATAGAGGTCAAATGCATTCATATCACTAATAAAAAAAAGACTTAATAAGGCATCCATTTTACAAAAGATGTTGTAAAAAAAATCTAAAGGGAGAGCGGAGGGGGGAGGGGGGAAGTTTTCTGTAGCGTTATATCTGGATGGATTTCATTAAGGCCGTACCTAAATTTTCCGGGGTCCAGTGCTGCCCCCATTTAAAATAAATCATTTTAAAGAAAACGGAGACATTATTTAAAATTTTGCTACTACCAAGTCCTAGATAACCCTTCAAAGTATTTTATGCTAGCTTATTTAGGCTAGCAGCCTAAATAAGCTTAAGTGTCTAAGAGGTCGCGAGACCTACTGTTCTCACAGGACCACTATTTTTGATGAATGAGGAGTCTATCTAAGTGTCTACCGTGTGGTTCTGGGTTAGAATAGGACCACTCCATTTCTTCCTGCGGATGTCGTAAGAGGCGTGCTAAGCACAAACATCTCGTGCTACAATTGCATTCCCAAAGAAGGTTAACGTCGGGCGGCCGCCGGTTGTAAAACTTTTCGCACAAATACATTCCCAAAAAGGGTTGACGTCAGGCAGGAGGCTGTAAAACTATAGCCAAATCATTTGAACTATTCCGGCTTTTTCTTCTCCATATTGCAAGGTCTTTGGCATCCTTGGGTGACCATTGACATGCATGTTATATTTGGAGAAGAAAAAGTGGGAAAGCGCACCCCGGGCTCCGAAGCAGCACAGCTGAGGATGCAACCGGGAGCACGCTTAGATGAAGGAGAAGATAATGCCAAAAAAACATCTTCGTTTCTGATTGACTAGTCACCGATTTGGCTGTAAAGGACAGGAAAATACCTTCCTGAACGTGTGTACCACTTTCTTCTGTCTGTTTGTGCGGTCTAATCTAAGAGCGGTTAGTCACTTAAAAAAGCCCTTCTCTCCCCCTCTTTCCAGAGATTTTGCCTTCAAGGATTAACCTCCCAAAATCAGGATGGGAGAAAATTTGTACGGTATTTAAAATGCCAACGAGATTTCTCATACTTACGAAGAACCAAAGAACTTGCACCTTCGTATAGAGAGAATCTGACGTAACACATCTTGTGTCTCTTTCTTTCTTATCGGCATTTACTGTTGCAACAAGTTTATTTAATGGAGTTTTTGGCGGGAAGTCAAGGGGTTCCGTTGGGGTTTTCTTTAAATTATTTTGCAAATTGATTTTAGTGGACTTTATATTATGAAATTGGTGTTGTTTGGTGTTATAAATGCTCATGAACAATATGTGAAATAGTTAAAGTGGACAGTCATAGTACGGCTGTAGTGATATTTGTTTGCTGACTGTGTGGTCGTCTTTGGGTGTCGTCCGCCACTCAATCGGCTATGAAAACCAGTGGACTCGTATAGATTTATCGACAGAAGCTCCCTTATAGCAATCAAAGGCCTACACCAACCTTTGATTGTAACTTGTTAGGATTAAGAAATTCCCACGTTTTATTAACTTGTTCCTGGCTAAATACGCAGTAACGTCAAGCCATAAAAAATAAAAAATAAAAGTTTATTTGCTAGGCAAATAAAAAAACCCAAGATGTCAAGAACGCCATCTATTATATTTGCTAAAGAAAGCGCTGATTTTCAAGCGTATATCCTCAATAACTTTTAAACGGCTGGACCGATTTTCATGAACCACCGCAAGGGAACTTGCTATCACATAAAAAAACCACATCGAAATCACTTCATCCGTTCCAGCGTTACAAATCTATGATGCCACAGACAGACAGACCGACATTAGCGTCAAACTTATAACAACCTTTTTTTTATTAAATATTAAATTAATGCATACGGGAATTAACGCGAAACGTACCTTTTATTTTAAAAGTATTTATAACCTTTTTTTTGTCGGGTGTTAAAAATTAGACTTCGCTAAACGTCAAAAGTAAAAATATCCATCGTTTGCTTCATAAGGCGAGGTGGGTTCACAGATTGCAATACTGTGCGTGTTTTTACAAAATCACACTAATTAAATGACTACAGTTATTTCCTCAAAAAAATTACATAACAATATAATACCCAAATATTCGATTGAGCATTTTTGGCACTATAGAAAAAAATCACAAACATACCTCCAATTTGGCTAAATTTACCTTTATTAGGCATATTACTATTTTATACAATCACCTTTTTAGGGTTCCTTAGCCAAATGGTAAAAAACGGAACCCTTATGGATTCGTCATGTCTGTCTGTCTGTCCGTCCGTATGTCACAGCCACTTTTTTCCGAAACTATAAGAACTATACTGTTGAACTTAGTAAGTAGATGTATTCTGTGAACCGCATTAAGATTTTCACGAAAAAATTGAAAAAAAAACAATAAATTTTGAGAGTTCCCCATACTTAGAACTGCAACTCAAATTTTTTTTTTCATCAAACCCACGTATACCATTTTCGGATATCTATAGATAGGTCTTTAAAAATGATATTGAGGTATCTATTTTCTTTTTTTTCTAAACTGAATAGTTTGCGCGAGAGACACTTCCAAAGTGGTAAAACGTGTGTCCTTTCCCTGTAACTTCTAAAATAAGAGAATGATAAAACTAAAAAAAATATATGATGTACATCACCATACAAACTTCCACCGAAAATTGGTTTTGAACGAGATCTAATAAGTAGGTTTTTTTTTAATCCGTCATAAATCGTAAACCGCAATTAACCTTTCATATTATGTTACTTGCTGCTACGGAACCCTTCATGGGCAAGTCCGACTCGCACGTGGCCACTTTTTAAATGAAAATTATACCAAAAAATGTAGATTCCAAATATCTAGTCGATTTCGCTACAAAAAAAATTATGAATATAATACAAAATTACACTTTTGACCCTTTATCGCAGAATCTATAAACCTCCAAATCTTTGCGAAGAACTTTGTAAGTAGATATATGATTTATGTTTACCTAATGATGCATAGAAATGAGGTTCTCGTCATTAACTCATTATGGTACGACTTGTGGTTTGTGGTATGGCAAGGACATGAATAAAAACAGTTGGATCCTACTTTGTTTGTAGAAACAGACATAGGTACGTGTCCTTTGGGATAAACGGAAAAATGTAACATGTTTGAGGAGATCCTTGATTTAATATATTTTTTATTTGACTGGTAAAAAAATATTTTCTTACTGGTGGAGGTTTTGGCGGGAAGTCAAGTAAAGTTTCTCCGCCGCTACTGCACCGATTGACACGAAAAAAAAGAAAGATAGATATTGAAGTTCCAAAAGTTGGTTTTTAAAATTATGAAAAAATGTTTTTTTTCAGCCGTCAAAAAGTGAATTTAAAAAATAAATTGAACTAACCCCAACGTGTGGGGTATAGTTGAAAAGGTATTTTAAATTGCAACAAAAACTGCTTTGAAACTATTTAGATCAAACCCCTCAGTCTTGAGATAATCTAATACAAAGTTAATATTTGAGGTGTCCCCCACCGTAACTTTAGAAATATTACTAAAATAATTCTGAAAAAAATGTGGTATATATCTCAAAGTATGTACTTTCAATTAAAACTATAGCGGTCTCGGTATTTTAGATAATTATTTTTTAATACGTCATAAATCGTAAACCGCAATTTACCTTTAAAACTTTTATATTATGTTACTTGTTGCTACGGAACCCTTCATGGGCGAGTCCGACTCGCACTTGGCCGCTTTTTTTAATTTTCCTAGCAAATAAACTGTGTTATTAGTAAGCAGTAGCAAGTTAGTGTAATTTTGTTTCCCAGATAATGTTCAATACGTTTACTTTGAAGATGGGCGTTGATGCCGATGCAGTTTCTAGGGTTCCGTACCCAAAAGGTAAAAACGGGACCTTAAGACTCCACTGTCCGTCTGTGACAACCAATGATGTATTTCTGTTGCTGCTATAACAACAAATACTAAAATCAGAATAAAATAAATATTTAAGTGAGGCTGCCATACACGATTAGTATGATTTTTTTGACATTTTTTGCTCGATATTTGTTCACTTTATTGGTTGGATCGCAGCATTTTTGTTGGAAACTTGGAACAGTGCAAATAAAAGGTACGCACTTTTACAAATGTCTGTATTCGCTTGCTTCAACATAAAAAACACTTTTATGTATACGATTTTAAAGGATATAATAATCCTGGATTACCCGTAAAAAAGAGATCTGACGTACGTTGACAGTTTATTTATAAGGCATAGACAATACAATACAATTACTCTTTATTGCACCATGAAGAAAGGACATACAACAATACAGAGAAAAAAACAAAAATGATACAAAGGCGGACTTATCGCTTATGTAGCAATCTCTTCCAGTCAACCTTTGGGTGAGAGAAGTGAATTATGAGAGAGGCGATGCAGTATGTCGGATTTACTGATAGTAGATATAAGATAGAACCTACTGAAAAAATATATAAATACATTAAATACAAATTATTAAACAAATATACTACATATATAATTGATATAATAAAATACATATACATACATATATATAATATACTAGCAGTCCACCCCGGCTTCGCCCGTGGTACACACATAGCCTATGTCACTCGGGGATAGTGTAGCTTTCCAACGGTGAAAGATTTTTTTAAATCGGCCAAGTCTTTTTGAGCCTATTCATTACAAACATACAAACATACAAAAATAGGTACAAATCTTTCCTCTTTATAATATGAAAAATAATTTTTGACTTTTCATACAGACTCGGATCAGCTGATCGGTCAACTTGTATGGGAAGCCCAAAAATATTTTTAATATTTCGATATATGTTCCTTGGGGAAAGTTGTTCAGTATCATGGACTTAACCCACCCTTAAAATAGTTTCAGTATATTTTGTTAGACGCTATATATCTACACTAATATTATAAAGAGGAAAGATTTGTACCACGATTTGGAATCCACGCTTAAAATAGTTTCAGTATATTTTGTTAGACCCTGTATATATATAAATTATTTAATTATGTTTTCATTACTATATATATACATTATTTATATTATTTATATATATAAAGTAATGAAAACATAATTAAATAAAATAAAATACTGAACATAATGCGAACGAATCCAGTACAAACTGAATCATAATTTGGACAAATAGTGAGCTTTTACTTGGTTTTTAAAACTGCATAAGACATTAAAATTATACGGCCTGTCAAAGACCGGCAACACACATTCCACTTTTTTGTACAATATTAATCACGGCTACAAGATATATTTTTCATTAAAAAAATGTAGTCGTTCAAAGTCCATTTAAAACACCCATTTTAAAGTAACACTGGTCAAGCTAGTTGGTACAGAAAAACTCAGTCGTACATACGTCAGTAGAGCAAAAACGGACAGTGATTTATTATACAGGTACATTAGACACATTTCGTTTTTATAATTAAATATTTGATTTATTCAGACTTTTAATCAATAGACAAGGGATTCGTCCGTTAATTGACGCCATCTAGACGTCACTAGATGGCGTTTTATTTTTACTTATACGTCACTAGATGGCGTTTTATTTTTACTTATTTTATTTATTGAACTTTATGCCATCTATGAGAGCAGCTGGTACTAATAATAATTTGTTAACAAGTTTCTGTTGTTTACGCGCCCTCCAAAAGTTTGTATGCCATTGAAACCCACTGACGTACGTAAACGAATCACGCAATTAATGCCACTTCAATACTTCACCGCCAAATCGACTTCAATACTAGAAAATCGAAATAACAAACAATTGTATACCCCTCATATTCATAAAAATAAACGGGCAAGTGCGAGTCGGACTCATACATGAAGAGTTCCGTACCGTACCACCGTACAATGTTTTAAAACGCTGAAGAAACACGTTTCTTGTATGACGACCCTTTTTAATTTTTAACTTTATTTTATTTTTAGTATTTGTTGTTATTGTGGTCATAGTAATACATAATTGGTGAAAATTTCAAGTATCTAGTTAATGCCATTATGAAGATCAAGTTAAAAACGCTAAAAAATACGTTTCTTGTATGACGACCCCCTTTAATTTTTAACATTTTTTTTATTTTTAGTATTTGTTGTTATATCCGCCACAGTAATACATAATCGGTGAAAATTTCAAGTGTCCAGCTATTACGGTTCAAGAGATGGAGCCCTGTAACTGACGGACAGACGGACAGACAGACAGACAGACGGACAGACAGCGGAGTCTCAGTAATAGGGTCCCGTTTGCACCCTTCGGGTATGGAACCCTAATTAACAAACGTTTGCTAAACCTATTTTAGTTAATATATGTTTTGTCCTATCACTCTTTACAAAATTTGACATTGCAAGAACAAGACAAATAATATTTTAACTAAAATAAGTTTAACAAACTATTTTCAGGGTTCCGTACCCGAAGGGTGCAAACGGGAACCTATTAGTGAGACTCCGCTGTCTGTCCGTCTGTCACAGGGCTCTATCTATTGAACCGTAATAGCTAGACACTTGAAATGTTCACTGATTATGTATTACTGTGGCCGCTATAACAACAAATACTGAAAATAAAAAAATTAAAGGGGGTCGCCATACAAAAAACTAGTTTTTAACTAGATCTTTATAATGGCATTAACTAGATACTTGAAAATTTCACAGATTATATATTAGGTACTAGGGCCGCTATAACAACAAAAACTATAAATTAAAAAAAGTTAAAAATTAAAGGGGGTCGTTATACAAAAAACGTGTTTTTTTAGCGTTTTAAAACATTGTACGGAGGTACGGAACCCTTCATGTACGAGTCCGACTCGCACTTGCTCGTTTATTTATCTTTCCTAACAATGTTATGTTTAAAAACTGGTAAAACGGATGCGGCTTAAGTAGTCGAAAAGCGAAGGGACAGGGACTGGCCAGCTCGGCTCCGTTTTTTCAGTAAATCCAATCCAATCCACTTACCTGAGTTCTTATCGGTGGATATCCATATCGTGTCCATATCTTTTTATTTGGCTGTTTGATTGACACGACTTTTGCATTTTTTGCATTTTTTACCGATCTTCTTGGTCAATTATGTTTCGATAAAAATTCCCATACCAAAATAACCATATAGACAGGCTCCTGCGTCAACAGCGCAAAAACCGACACATCAATAATGACTTGCGATTGTATGAACACATAATTTTGCAGCAATTACATTTGTGTGGAATGTTCTTGTGGTAAGGATTTGTCCACACTTTTAACTTTTTAAACATTAACAGCCTGTAGTCCACTGCTGGGCTTAAGGCTTTGCTCATAATTACCAGGCTAGGAGGGTTGATGATCGCTGTAATATCTAGTCGTTGCGTAGAGGACGCTGTTGCCCGTTTTGTCACCAAATGACCTGAGAAACCGCTACGCCATTATTCCTTATTGGCGTGCTGATGTTGGAGACTGTTAGGTACATAGTGCGAAGATAAATTACGTAATAAAATAATTGAAGAACAACAACTTCCCCGTCATATATATTTGCTGAATTAAACACAAATTAAAATGTAAACAAATAGAGTTAAATTACATATATATTGATTCGATTTAAATATTATCTAAAGGCAATCTTGTTGTGATATGTTGTTTTCAATGACGATGCAAACTATTTCTGTACTTATGTGGAAACTAGTTCTATTCTAGAGGTATTATTCAATCTTGGTTTTGAAACTATCGCGCTTTGAAAACATAATTTATGTAAACAGGACTGAGCACGAACCTTTTTTGTTGGGTGTAATGTTTTAAATAGGAGTTAAATCCTTCGTGGTCGCAGACGGACTGGCTGAATTACACCGGTGTCTTTTTTTCTTTTTTTTCTTTTCTTGACAGTAGCGAGGCATCAATATCTCTGCATCAAACTTCGTCGTAGCTTATTTTGCCAGTATCCAGGTATCCAGTAAACCAATGGCGCGGTGCGTGCCAATAGAAAAATTTTCCAGTTCAGGAATGCTATTTTTCATTCAGGGACTCACATTACGAATGATTTGCGCGAGTGTTTCCAGACAGGCGCATTTTTGAATTGATCTTATGCGAAGGATTTGCAACGAGTGGTCTGAACCACTCGTAACGTAATTTTGATATTTGTAGCGTACAAATGTCAAAGAAACGTTCCATGGAGTATCAGTTCCGTTTCCCACTGCTTTTTTTATTTTGGTTGAAATGTTTAGATAACCATTGACAAATTTATGATATATTCTGCGTAACCCAATATTACTTATCGCTGGCACGGCGGTTTCAAAAATACGATGCAATGCGTCGGGACTCGGGACGCGAGTGGTGAGTTGGAAAATTAAACGTTTTGTGTTTCGCTGAGTCCCCAAATGAAAAATAGCACTCCAGATCAGGTGAGGATATAGGATTTTATAACTTTTGAGTAGGTATATGGGTGGGATCATGGGAATGAAGATTAAGGCTGTACTGAGAAAACTAAAGGAAACAACCTAAATTATCATATAAAAGGATAAATATTTATAAAGTTACAGGGGAAATATTATGAAACAAAAGAAAAGGTTGATGGTAAATGCAGTTTTTTTTAATAACCAAAAACGAAACATTAAACACAACAAAATAGGTTGGTACCGTAAGTTCCGTTTACATACCGTCTATAAAAATATATTCAAATTATTTTAAGGGTAAATTCAGTCCATCGTTTGTTTGTTTGTAGTAACTTTATTGAACCAAAAACATGCATATAAATACAAAATTTGAAAGAGCAAATTATTTATTTATCAAACTTTATTGTCCAAAGTAAAAATATACTTTTAACAAATTTAAATGGCGGACTTAATGCTAAGAGCATTTTCTCCCAGTCAACCACAGGGATAAGCAGAGAAAATTGTCCGGCGCAAAAGCTATAAATACTTACATCAAAAGTACTTCATACACACTATTATATATACACTAGCTTTTGCCCGCGGCTTTGCCCGCGTAGATTCGGGGTATGAAAAATAGATGTTGGCCGATTCTCAGACCTACTCAATATGCTCACAAAATTTCATGAGAATCGGTCAAGCCGTTTCGGAGGAGTACGGGAACGAACATTGTGACACGAGAATTTTATATATAAGACTAGCTGTGCCCGCGACTTCGTTCGCGTGGTTGTCGGAACGTAATGTTATATAGCCTAAAGCCTTCCTCTATAAAAGGACTACCCAACAAAAAAAGAATTTTTCAAATCGTACCATTAGTTCCTGAGATTAGCGCGTTTAAACAAACAAACAAACAAACAAACAAACAAACAAACAAACAAACAAACTATTCCGCTTTATAATATTAGTATAGATGAAGTACTTAACCAACAACATATTTATTTGAATAAAGATTAATATTATTATGTTGATACAACTTAAACAAATTATTTCGACCAAATTAGGTACCATAAAAACGGTTTTTGTGAGTTAATCTTAAAAGATAGACATATACTATCGCGGACTGTTTTTTAGATCATTAAAAGAGCTATTATTCTTTAATACATATTTTTTGTGTATCTTGAACCGTTTTCACGGCGCACGCAACGGAAGGCTTTAAAGATGAAATAATTTCTCCCGTTTTTTACACATTTACCACTATATCTTTGCTCCTATTGGTCGTAGCGTGATGTTATATAGCCTTATAGCCTTCCTCGATAACTGGACTATCCAACACAAAAAGAATTATTCAATTCGAACCAGTAGTTTCGGAGATTAGCGCGTTCAAACAAACAAACAAACTCTTCAGCTTTATAATATTAGTATAGATATCGATACCTTGCGGTTTAAATTATGCTGAACAAAAAGGTTTTTGGCTTTACATTCAAACTCGAATTATTCTTATTATTATTCTATTAGAATTCTTGTATGAAAGGCCAAAATTTATTTCTCATTATTTCGATATAGGTACCTTCCTGTTCCTTGGGGAAAGTTATTCAGTATCATGGACTGAATCGAAATATTTTCAGTATATTCTGTTACACCATGTTTCATGTAGTATTTAATCATTTTCGAAGAATACGGTCCAGATTTGAAATATTTTTTTTTATCTGAAATTTCGTTAGGTAACCAAAAATGTCTAAGTAGTCTTCCAAATATTTTATGAATAATTAAAAGTGGCTATTATCGCTTCAGTTCACTCACTTGATGATAATGACCTAATTTAAAAACCTTCTTTTTTATATTTTCTATAAATAAGAAAAAAAAAATTGTTAAAAAGTTTTTATGTAAAAAAAAAGTAAGAGAAATATCTCACGTAGATACGGTAGTTCTGACGTCATTCTAAAAAACAAATACAGTTTTACAAAAGTACCTACAACTATTGTATGCAAATTTACTACATCTAAACAAATGTAGACACAGGTACCTACATGAATAGTGTGGTGTGACCCCGGCCTAATAGTCGTAGGTCAAAATTCTTTGGCATTTTTTGTTGTATTTATTTTTAGCTTTTAATTTTCCGTTACGCTATTATTGTGTCTAGGATGTTTATTTTTGGATTTGAGATTGATCTACAAACAGCCTTTGTTAATTAATTAATTAAATTTAATCAAATCTAAATAGTACAACTAGTTTATTGGAAGAACAATTTAAAAAACCACCGACTTTTAAGCTTTCTTACCCAATATATTTTGAATGGCTAAACCGATTTTCATGAAACATAGTTAAGAACTACCTCAAAGGAACTTGCTTTCACGTAAAAAAATCATCACTATTTAAATTGCCTTTCTTTTCCTCCTTCACGCTAAAAGTGACCTTTGAGTCTTTAGGCCCTTTAGGGATAAAGACGTGATAGTGTTATTTTTAACCCACTTCAAAAAGGAGGTTATCAATTCGACTGTATACTTTTTTATGTATGTTTGGTACGCGATATCTTTGCCAATTGTGGACCAATTTTGATGATTCTTTTTTTATTTGAAAGCCTTTACTACCAAGCTACCAAAGATCAAGTTACCTATTTCCATTTCTTCCCATGGATCTCGAAGAAAGCGCCTTAGGAAACACAAACCAAACAAAACTTATACACATCAATGATACCTCTCCAACCATCTGTTCAGCGTGGAGAGTGTAGACTAAATCCTCTGACTGCTCTGGCTAATATATGGCTCTGGTAGTACAGAGAGGGTCGTACTCCTGCAGTGGAAACTAAAAAAACTAAAAAATAGGCGGGCAAGTGCGAGTTGAAGTCGTTCTGTACCTCCGTACAATGTTTTCAAACGCTGAAGAAACACGTTTTTTGTATTACGACCCCCTTTAATTTTTAACGTTTTTATTCTTTGTATTTGTTGTTATAGTGGCCACAGTAAAACATAATTGTTGAAAATTTCAAGTGTCTAGCTATTACGGTTCAAGAGATAGAGCCCTGTGACAGACGGACAGACAGCGGAGTCTCAGTAATAGGGTCCCGTTTGCACCCTTCGGGTACGGAACCCTAAAAAAACGTAATGATGATGAATACGAAGTCGTTCCCAAATTAATTTGGTGATGATATAGGTAGGGTGGGATCGTAGTGCACAGTCAATGACGAGCTACGACGTCACTCTAATTCTACCCACCTTATATTTATATTTTTGTCAAAGCTATTGGTTTTTATTGTTTATAAAAGCACGCTCATTGTACTATTACCTATGTAAATATTATGTTTTCTCAGTAAGTGAATTATTTCATGTAATTCTTATGGGAAATAAAGTTATTCTAACCCTAATTAATAACTTTGGAGATATGGGAGAAACTCCTTAAAAAAAGTAAAGGCTGTTGTTGTTTTTTGTTAAAATAAATTATTTATTAGCTTGTAACTTTCCGTTACTTTATCTATTTATAGGTGTGTATAGGATGTTGATTTGTAGGTTGTGTGTGATTGATTGACAGACGAACACATTGTTAATGACTTGCGGATTATTAGTTTTTCTCATGCCGGATTTAATGATGAGCTCTATGACGTATTGGTTACACCTTTAGTCCGCTATTTGTTGGTTGGTTCAATCCCCGGCCAGAGTAAGTTGGAAAAACCGGTCACGTTCGAGTCGGGCTCGTACATACCCCTTTAATTTTTAACTTTATCTTATTTTTAGTACTTAATTTTTGTTAGACCCTTAAGAGGAATACTCAAAGGCTAGAGAAATGAAAAATAGGTATTTGTAAAATCTATTGCTGTCCCGCTGTGCCCGACCAACTGCAGCTTGGACTGAAAATACCTATTAAAATAACAGAATATCAATGATTCGTAGTCCCCTGATTTCTTCTCCAAAACTTAACCAAATAAGTACTTTTTAGGGTTCCGTACTCAAAGGGTGCAAACGGGACCCTATTACTGAGACTCCGCTGTCTGTCCGTCTGTCTGTCTGTCTGTCCGTCAGTCACAGGGCTCTATCTCTTGAACCGTATAGCTAGACACTTGAAATTTTCACCGATTATGTATTACTGCCGCCGCTATAATAACAAATACTAAAAATAAAAAATAGTAAAAAACTAAAGGGGGTCGTCATACAAGAAATGTGTTTTTTTCAGCGTTTTTAACTCGATCTTCATAATGGCATTAACTAGATACTTGAAATTTTCACCAATTATGTATTACTATGACCACTATAACAACAAATACTAAAAATAAAATAAAGTAAAAAATTAAAGGGGATCGTCATACAAGGAACGTGTTTCTTCAGCGTTTTAAAACATTGTACGAAGGTACGGAACCCTTCATGTACGAGTCCGACTCGCACTTGCCCGTTTATTATAAATAATTTATGAAAAAAAAGAAAACATAGGGACATGCTAATAGCGGCAATAGATATTTAGGAAAAAAATTATAACTGTACCGGCATTATCCAGGGAGGAAACAGGCTACGTTTGTGTGGAACAACGGCCCCTCTTTTTCGTCTTATGGTTAAAAATAAAATTGTAAACATCATAGGTACTTATGAACCAGGTTATTTTTTATTGTAATAGAGAGGTCCGTTAGTATATGAACATCAACCATCGACCTAACGGTACCTAGGTTCGGTTCTATTGTTAGAGTCACTACTAATCTCATTCCGATACTTACGTGAAAGGACACGAACAAATATAAACAGATAGATAGATAATCACTTTATTTGTGTAACTGAGGCACACACACATATACAGAAATTAACACAAACTAATGACATCACAATACTCGTAGACATTTGGTGTAAGTTGTAACGCAGTGACAGGTTTTTGGCGGGAAGTCAAGGGGTTCGGTTGGGGTTTGCTTTAAATTATTTTACAAATTGATTTTAGTGGACTTTATAATATGAAATTGGTGTTGTTTGGTGTTATAAATGCTCATAACATGAACAATGTGTGAAATAGTTAAAGTGGACAGTCATAGTACGGCTGTAGTGATATTTATTTTGCGGACTGTGTGGCCGTCGTCCGCCACTCAATCGTCTATGTAAACCAGTGGACTCGTATAGATTTGTCGCCAGAAGCTCCCTTGCAGCAGTCAAAGGCCTACACCACCCTTTGATTGTCTAGTTAGGATTAGGAATAAAGAACAAAATTAAAGATAGGCTCTAAAGGACTTGTATCCAGAGCCGTAAAATTATTTAATAAAATAACGCAGTGACACAAAAAGTCAATAACTAATAAATAAATAAATATACAACGTGGAAGGGACATATCCGTAATAAATCGAACCACAGGCTATACTAGATCACTAAACTATAATGAAATTAAAATAACAGTCAAAAAAAATTGTTGACATTCCCATTTCCCATACAAATCGCCCGGACTGCACACTTTTATATAGAAATGCCAATTTTTTTGGCATTTTTGGCTTTTATTTTAATTTCATTATACTATAATGATCTAGTATATACCGTGGTTCGATTTATTACGGGTATGTCCCTTCCACTTTGTATATAGGGGCATGTCACACTGATTGAGCTAGCCTCAAAGTTTAAACTTGTATTTTGGGATACTAACTCAACGATACTATATTTTATAATACATACATAGATAAACATTCAAGACCCAGGACAATTTGAAAAAGACTAACTTGTCTTGGCTGGGGATTGAACCCAGAACCTCCAGATTAGCGGACTAGCGTGTTGACGATTACACCACGGAGGTCGTCAATTTAGTTCAAAAATAGCTTGTGGGTGTACTACACAGACCATGGTTCAAGATAGACACAGCCTCTGTATGAATTTGCGTGTCGATCTTACGTCAAATTGACTTTATTTAGGATCGTCACTTTTAGCACAGAATAAATAATACTAACGTACAGAAGTCTTACTCAGCAAATAAATTCAAAGAAATATCTACTCAATGTGGCTAGCGATATGGTTTAATTTACCTCACGTCATGACTCAGTACCTTTTCGTTTATATACCTAGACAGCCATTTCAGGCCAATTTCATTCTTATTACTTTGGAAAAACGATTCGTATAACTAAATTTACCACCCGGATGGGCCGCCTGCGCGCATAGTAATAATGTACGAGTAGGTACATTTTCGATACCTAAACGGGGAGTGACTCAGGCCTGCATTTAGTCCGTGTATGTCAATTCATTAGATCGGATATTCATTCTCTACTGTAAAATACCTAAATCTGCCGTTTTGAGCCGTAGCAACTCGTCGAAAAACGTTGGAGGAAGTAATAAAAAAGATTCCTTCCGTTTGTAAGTGAATTTCTTATTAAATATTGTATTGAAAATTGGCACGCCAGGGTTTCATACACATTGAAGGACTTTCTTTATCTAGTAGTAGGTATATACATCTGTGGTGTACTGCAAAAGTGCAAATCATTTGAACGAATATGCAGTATCAAGAATCTACTTAAGCGAATTATAACTCACAGTATCTAGAAAACTATTACTATATAAAAAGAGAGAAGCCATTAATAACTCACTAACACGAGGATTGTAGAGATAATTAAACTGTTCAGGTGCGCATTGACACTTCTGACTGAGTGTTCCGTATCAATATAGCGGCGATCTATGTGACGTAATGACTAAGAGGAAATTATTAGGGCCGTGTTTCCATACAAACGTAGTGATTACTCGCTGGATAGTTCCAGTAGAGTATTTGGATGGATGAAATGATCACCAAGTGTCTTTATTTCTTGGGTTAAAGATTTAATAGGTATACATAATTGAAAAGAAAGAAAAAATAATTAAAGAGTCTAATGGGAGCGCCGTATGATGTAATTATTTAATTTACTTGAGGAAGGAAAGGAAGAAAGATTTTAAAAAGAAAAGACTATTTAAATATAATAATATATAGTTAATTATCTAGAAGCGTGAAAAAAACTAACGTGTGAAAGTGACCCTTAAAAAATTAAACTCGCAATCTGTGAGGGAGGAGCCTATTGTCAAAAAAGGAAAAGAAAAACATTGGTGAACAATTGATTGGTAAACGTCATTCAAGTAAATACAATTTTATAAATAAGGAATTGAAAGTGTAGGTAATTATGTACCTACATGTTGAAGATGGAAAAGTAAATAATATAGGAATTAAAGTATATAAGAAGAATAAGTATAGTAGAAAAGCTGCTATTAGTTATTGCAGAACATTTTATTTTATCTACAAAGAAACTACATTCATATCAAAAAAACAATATTTCTGGTGAGACATTGAGTGATTTTTTTAAGACTTTCCCGTACAAACGTAGTCTACGTTTTATTTTGAAACGACATGTCAGATTTCGGTAAAAAATTGTAACTTTAAAGAAATTGCATATATCTTGGGTTATAATTGGTTTTCACAGTCAAAATGTGAACTTAAAAGAAAATATAAGGGTATAAAAGTTTTCCATACTGATAGTCAACAATGATATAATACACTATATTCTCTTTCAAGTTCATATTTTGTCTGTGAAAACCAATTATAACCCTAGATATAGGTGTGCAATCTCTTTAAAGTTACAACTTTTTATAAAAATTTGACATGTCGTTTCTAAATAAAACGTAGACTACGTTTGTATGGGAAACTCTGATTCTGTCTCGGGTAAGGGGACTCTTAAGTATAAAACTCACTCAAGTTCACACTAATATAAAATTTTCTTCAATTATGAATTTATTTATTTAACTTTATACACAAATACAAGTGTAATGGCGGACTTAAAGCCTAAGGCCTTATCTACCAGTCAACCAACCGGGTGATGTCGAGAAAGACACGGGTAGTGCAAAAACTCAAAAAGAAATTATGAAAAATGAACCAGGTATACTTAAATATGTAATAATAAACCATAAATATGTAATAATAAACCATAAACTACATACAAATAATACACTAATGTAGTTTATTTGTAGATAAATAGATATACAAGGAGAAAACACACTAATTGAGTAGCCCCAAAGTAAGTTTAAGGTAGTTTAAACTTATATTATTATGGGATACTAACTCAACGATACAATTTTTTATTTCGTATTTTTTATATTATATTTTTTATATTTATTTATAATATTAATGAACAACAAACAGTTACATTAATAAATAACTAACCAAATATAATTATATTAAGTGTGACTGGATTAAACTGTATTCACAATACTTGAAATGGTACATCTACCTATGTACGTATTGACACGGGGACAATATTTTGTTTGATTTTGCAAGGAACTGTGCATCTATAGAATATATGATCGAAGTTATTAAGTAAAAAAGTAGTAGAAAGTAATACCTTTTAATTATTAATATCATACAATAAAATGAATATGTGACAGGACATATAGGAGAGGGGGTTAGTGCAGATATGGTAAATGGCCATCTCCAACTTGCCCTGGCTGGGGATCGAACCCAGATTCGGAGTGAACCGAACCCCTACGTTAGGTTACGCTACGGAGGTAGGAGGGAAACGCTATTCTTTCCTTTTTTTCTTAGTTCCCAAGATCATTTTAATGAGGTGCTTGTTTTTATTAATCTATAAATTAGACGAGTCGACAGCTGTATTGAATAGCATATAATTGTGATTCAGTCACTGTAATTAAAGTTCCATTTTTTTAAATTATATATACTTATATATATTTTGACGTGACAACGTCTTAAATTAGGTTGCGGCTGGGAGTCACTTATGAAAAAGTGTAACGCTCGGTAACGTTACGATGAGTCACCGAACGAGAGAGAGGCCCGCCGAATGCCTTGCGTCTCTCTCCCACTCAACTATGATCGGTCTGCCGCCGTTGTCACGTAAAATCTTCGCCCGTAAAACCGACTTTACAGGCAACCATTTTTTTGTTTTAAGGACAAATCACACTGATTGAGCTAGCCCCAAACTAAGTTTAAAGTTGTATTATGCGATACTCACTTAACGATACTATATTCTTATAATAAACACATATAACGATAGACACCTAAGAAAATTGCCTGATATTTTATAAATTTAATTCACCATTTAATTTAGCTTTATGGCCAAAAACCTGATCTCCGAAACTAATATACATACTGGTTACTACGAAATCTATGTAAATAATAAAGTTATAAATAAATTATCCACTTATCTATAAATCATAATATGCTAAGCAACATATTTTGTTTCAAACGAGTCTTAGCGTCCGGTTGCATCGTCAGCGGTACGGTGACGCTTCAGAGCCCGGGGTCTGCTACCTTACCTAGGTGATTTGACGAGGTTACTGGTTTTTATCTAAACAAAGCTTATAAAATTTTCAGCAGAACTTTTATAATGAATCTAACAATATACCGCTGTACGTTATCTTTCGCTCTTGTCACTTGTTAATTTTTGTATTGACATCTTAATGAAGTCGGTAATTATTCTCAGATAACTATATAAGATTACTGAGAGTCGACTTTTTTATTTTTTTTATCAAGCCATTGTTCTACAAAACCTTTAGGGTTACGTCCAAAAGCAAACTGGAACCATTGGTACATAAGCAGGTTAAGGAAGACTAGTAGTAGTTTTTCCATACTGGTGTTGGAAAAAAATCACAGATTTCATGCCTCACACGACCATCGAGCACATTGGAAATGAATCTACGGAATTAAAAAAGTATACAAAGTGGAAGGGACATACCCATAATAAAACGAACCTAGGGGTAAACTGGACCACTGAAGTTTGACTCTTATGTATTCTGTGACTAAAGTATAATAAAACGAAATAACAATCAAAAAACAAAACGAAATTCGACATTCCCATATAAATCGACCAGGCGGCCATTTTTGTTTTTTGGCTGTTATTTTAATTTCATTATACTATAATGGTATAGTATGGACCGTGGTTCGATTTATTACGGGTATGTCCCCTCTATGTTGTATAAATGATGAGATTAAATTGATGGGTAATTATTTATTTGATGTGCAAATAAAATACCCCAATTATATATGATTCTATTTTTTTTTTCATTACTTTTTAACCTATAGAGAGCGCCATATTGAATTTACTGTGGCGTCATATAGCCTGTAACAGTGGACAGCCAAGACGCTTCCAAAAATACCACAGAATACATAAGAGTACAAACAAAATGGAATCTCACAGCGTCTTCCGCAAATTGGCGTCCCCGCACCTCTCCCCCGCACTTTGTGCGCCTTATAGCGCTCTATACCAGGGTTTTGTTATAGCCGCACGCAATTCGCGACGTGTCTTGTCTTGAGAACTGTCAACCAATAGTAACCATCATGGTGAGAAGATGCGCATATAATAATTGTTTTTCCACCGAATACAACAAAGAACGTATATTTCATACATTTCCGAGTGATGAAAACAGGTAAGCAAAGCAACACTATAATTTCACGTTATTACCCAGCAACCATCTTGAACACCGATTGATATATATACCCTTCTCGCTCTTTCGCATTGGCGGGAGAATACACAAGAGAGTACACAAAAATATTTGTGAAGTGATATTATAGTAGCTGTTTCAGACTTTTCTTTAACATTTAATACATACTCGTATAAAACAGAATATTTTTTACGTCATAGTGTTCGCAAATCTCTTGGTATGGAAAGAAATAGTCGTAAATATGTCGAACTCGGTAGTAGGTAAGTATTAAATTAATTCTGCGGTGCGACCCTAAATATAAAACTCACACATCGACGTGTGTACAGATAAATTGTTTCGTTTGTAGTAGTAGTAGGTGTATATGTTACTCTGAATCTATGAAGTGTCATACCTGTGACAATACCTCATTTGTCAAGTTACCATGAATATCATAGAAGATACAAGGGAACAGATAAACAAACATACATAGCGGCGAAACACATATTAGCCTTTTTTTAGAGTTCCGTACCCAAAGGGTAAAAACGGGACCCTATTATTAAGACTCCTAGGCTCCGTCCGTCCGTCCGTCTGTTCGTCTGTCTGTCTTTCACCAGTCTGTATCTCATGAGCCGTGATAGCTAGACAGTTGTAATTTTCACAGATGATGTATTTTTGTTGCCGCTATACCATCAAATACTAAAAACAGAATAAAATAAATATTTAAACGGGGCTCCTATACAAAAATCGTGATTATTTTGCGGTTTTTTGCTCGATATTAATAACGTCAACAGGACGCTTGAAATATTCACAGAATATTTCGTTGTATATTCACTTTGAAAATCCTAATCCTAAGTAATATTATAAATGCGAAAGTGAGTTTGTATATTTGTTTGTTTGTTTGTTACCTCTTCATGCTTTATCTACTAAACCAATCTTCTTGAAAATTCGCATACACATAGTTAGAAGTACAGAAAAGGACATAGGGTACCTTTCATCCCGGAAAAATGTAATGTTCCCGTGGGATACGCAAGCGAAGCCGCGGGCGAAAGCTAGTAAATAATAAAATTAATAGGTAGTTAAATGGGGCTCCGATACAACAAACGTGATTTTATGCCGTTTTTTGCTTGATATTAAATAAAATGCCTATAATGTTTTATAGATAAATAGAACGGAACCCTTCGTACGCGAGTCCAACTCGCAATTGACTGGTTTTTTTTTCTTTTTGACTTCGCCGTCAGATTGACCACAGAATAAATAATACTAACGTACAGAAGTCTCACTCAGCAAAGAAATTCAAAGAAATATCTACTCAATGTGGCTAGCGATATGGTTTAATTTAGCTCACGTCAGAACTCAGCACCTTTTCGTATAAATACCTAGACATCCATTGCAAGCCAATTTCATTCTTATTACTCTGGACAAACGATTCGTATAACTGAATTTACCACCCGGAGGGGCCGCCTGCGCGCATAGTAATAATGTAGGTACATTTTCGATACCTAAACGGGGAGTGAAACAGGCCTGGATTGACTTCGTATTTAAATGCGGATGACATGATAAGTGTAGGTATACGCACGCTGGGCTATCAAGCTCCCTTTCATTAATAACATTGTCGAAATGGTTATGTAAGAAAGATTGTGCAAAAATATGTTACGCATAAAAAAATCGCATTTCGACCTTTGCCCGCTCGTTGCTAAAGAATTGTGACACAATGCAGTCGTTCGAACACTATACCGTCTTATTATAAAAACAGGACTAAGTTTTTTCTAGGTTTAAATTAAACCGTAATGGTTTAATTTAAACCTAGAAAAAACTTAAACTTAAAAACCGCTCAAATCAAGTTGACACCTAGTAATTCACACTATCTCACCTGTCAATGACAACTTGATTTGGGCGGATAATGGTGTTTTCTAGTCTCAATTGGAGGAGCACGACCCTCTCGGTTCTACCAGAGCCATATATTAGCCAGAGCAGTCAGAGGATTTGGCCTACACTCTCCACGCTGGCCAGACGGGTTGGAGAGGTCTCACTGATGTTTATAAGCTTTGTTCAGCTTGTGTTTAGTCGCCTTCTACGGCATCCACGGGAAGACTAAAGAGTGGTCCTATTCTCTGCCGGGAACCACATGGCTAAGTTCAACATATAAACAAACATAACTTTAAAAGCCGTAGGTATAGGTATTTAATTATTTATATGTATTGCATTATGTGTTGAAAGTTAATAAAATTTACGCAAAGTAGTTTGTTATGAAATGTGTGTTGGACCAATCGTTTACGTAGGCCATTTTTGACGGACGAAATGAAAGGTTTTCCGGCCTAGAAGAGATACTATTTCTTCCTTTGAAAGAGAAGTCATCATCATCCGAGTGTATTCCCGGTTGCATCCTCAGCGGTAACGCTTCAGAGCCCGGGATTGGCTACCTACCCTAGGTGATTCGACGAGGTTACTGGTTTTTACACAGAGCGACTGCCGTCTGACCTCCGCAAACCAAAGGGTAGACCAGAACCAATCCTAGGATAGGTTTAAACAAACGCTAGATGGCGTTCGGGACCAACAGCTTTACGTGCCTTCCGAAGCACGAAATCATCTTTCTTTTCGGATAATCAGGTTATTCAAGCCTGCAATATTCTAACCAGAAAAAACTTTTCACAAAGTATGCTTCCCAGTGGGATTTGAACCCGAGACCTCCAGATCACAAGGCAAATGCCTTGACCACTAGACCACGGAGGCAGTCTGTGAAAGATAAGTAAAAGCTTATTTCTATGACTTAAGGTCCTACAGACCTATAAGTCCTATGACCGACATACATTGATCGTCACTTCTATTGCTAGACATCAATTTCGTTCGACGAATGTTTGACCGAAGCTTGTGATCGCAATACTCCTAAAAGTAAATCTTGCTAAAAGTGGCCTTTGAGTCTTGCGGCCCTTGCGTCTCCTTAGAGCCGCAAAACCCAAAATGCTCTTGCCTCATTAGAGATTATCCCCTTATTCATAAAGAATATCATAGATTTGCTTAACATATTTAAATTTAATATTTTAAGTTTAATATGTTTTGTCTAGTTCTTACAATACAATAATCCCTTATTGCAAAAAAACAAATACAGAACATAACCTAAAACTAGCAATTGCGCAAAAAGCGGCCATATCGCTAAGCAATTTCTTTAAGGCAACCTCGCTTAACTAGAACAAAATTACGGGAAATAAGATAGTGTGGGGTGGTCAATATAATAAACATACTTAGGCGGTGATCCCACTGCAACGCGCACCGTCGCGGAGCGCGGGGCGGCAGATTTTAACATTGTATGCAAGTATCTCAGTTTGTATAGAAAACACGCCTCTGAAATCGCATCAACGCGCGGGAAGTTCGTCAGTGTGTTGAACCACGCTCCGAGACGGTGCGCGGCGCGGTGCAGTGGGTTCATTGCCTTAGATATACAATAATTATAATAAACATACATCTATACTATATATTCAAGGACAGAAAATTATATGAGATTTTAATTGGTATTTAAAGTATTTTTAAGTTGCTAGCCAGCTTCAAATTGGGTACTATGTCAAATATTGTAAAGAGAGATAAGCACAAAACATATTTTAACTTAAGTTTAGCAAAAGCCATGTGCTTCCCTGCAGAGTAGAGTCGGAGCACTCCAAGTCTTCCCGTGAATGTCGTAGAGGTCGACTTAGGAAACACAAGCTGAACAAAGCATATAAACATCAGTGAGACCTCTCCAAACGTCTGGCCAGCGTGGAGTGTAGGCTGACTGCTTTGGCTAATATATGGATCTGGTAGTACAGACAGAGTCGTGCTCCTGCAGTAGGGACTCAAAAAGGCCTGATGATGATGAGGTATAACCTTAGTTCAATAACAGACATTTGATACTTCTTTTTAAATGTATGTAATTGATGGATATTGTATTAATTACAATATAAATATTTATTAACAAAATTTGAACTTATTTATAAGAAAAAATGTGCAAAATGCAAGACCATGACATAATATTTTAAGGTCATCGGCGAAATTAATATATTACATTATATCGTAAACATTTGTCACCTGTGAGGTTATAGATGGAGCAACAAAACATTGGCGCAAAACGGCGCAAAGCTTCAGGATTATATATTTTATATAATAATCAGCTTAAGGCCGTACCTAAATTTTCGGGGGTCCAGTGCTGCCCCCATTTAAAATAAATCATTTCAAAGAAAACGAAGACATCATTTAAAATTTTGCAACTATCAAGTCCTAGATAACCCTTCAAAGTATTTTATGAACTACTGTTTACAGTTTAAAGTGAGAACGTTAAGCTTTACTACGCATATTTACGAAAAACGGCCACTTTTGGCAAATGTGCGTAGTAAAGCTTAACGTTCTCATTATAAACTGTAAACAGTAGTTCATAAAATATATACTAATAAATATATATAATACTACCAAATGAAACGTTGCCATACAAAAATTTGATAATCGTTTGTTGTCTAAGTGAAAAATAGGTGAAACGTTGGTTGGCAAGTGATAATAGGCCAAACAATTTTCTGCGAATAGGCAGGATACCTACCGATTGGTGCAAATGGCCGGTTGATGTCGTCTCGCGCACTCGCGCCAAATCATGCAGTGGCTAATTTTACGATAAAAGAATATGATGTATTATTTTACATGCTGAGTTATAATAAATGGTGCTGTCTGTAGAAGCTTGAATTATATTTTTTGAGGACATCGTGTTGAAGCTGTAAAACGTAAAATTAAACGTAAAGTTACGTCACCATTTTATGGTGACGAGATGTAAAATCCGTGGCCGAGTTAGTAAATTAGATGGCAATGTATCATATGTATGTATAAGATGGACAAAGTCATAATAATTGAGGATATTTACTTAACTCTTTCTATAGAATATTAAGTTGGCGTTGTAAAAAGATGAATTAGTTTATTAGAGGCTTTGTCATTTTCCCGTTGCTTGGTTATAAAATAAGAACTTTGATCACTAGGCCAATAATTAATTTTGTGGCTTGACTTATAATTTCAAAAACATATTTTAAAATTCAGTTTAATCCATCATTTTGAACAATCCTGTGTGATGTACGTCCCACACAAATAAATAAGTTTTACGTTATGTTGTTAGTTTTGAAAATAAAGAAAATTTCCTTAAAATTAAAAAAAAAGCGGCCTAGTGCGAGTCGGACTCGCCCATAAAGGGTTCCGTAGCAGCAAGTAACATAATATAAAAATTCTAAAGGTAAATTGCGGTTTACGTTTTATGAAGTTTTAAAAAATAACTATCTATGATACCGAGACTGCTATAGTTTTAATTGAAAGTACATACTTTGAGGTATATACCACATTTTTTCAGAATTATTTTAGTAAAATTTCAAAAGTTACGGTGGGGGACGCCTCAAATTTTAACTTTGTATTAGATTATCTCAAGAGGGGGGTTTGATCTACATAGTTTTAAAGCAGTTTTTGTTGCATTTTAAAAGACCTTTTCAACGATACCCCACACGTTGGGGTAAGTCCAATTTAATTTTTTAAATTTACTTTTGTGACCGGCTGAAAAAATCATTTTTCATAATTTTAAAAATCAACTTTTGGAACTTCAATATCTATCTCTCCACCAATTTTCATGACAATCGGTGCAGTAGCGGCGGAGTACGAGCCCGGACGGACAGACAGACGGACGGACATGATGAAACTATAAGGGTTCCTTGTGGACTACGGAACCCTAAAAAAGGAAATTAGTAGCCACTTAATCTGGTTACTATGAATACGACTTTACAAGTCTCACACATTTTTTATGTAATGAGAAAATAATCTTGAGAAAATTTAACGTCGTTGTGATTGTGAGACATGATAATTTGTTCACACAATCATAAAGAAAGTGTTTTTGTATGACAAATCTTGAGCTAGAACTTTAACCGAAGAAACAGCTGCTATTTCTTTTTAGGGTTCCGTACCCAAAGGGTGCAAACGGGACCCTATTACTGAGACTCCGCTGTCTGTCCGTCTTTCCGTCTGTCCGTCTGTCTGTCCGTCTGACACAGGGCTCTATCTCTTGAACCGTAATAGCTAGACACTTGAAATTTTCACCAATAATGTATTACTGTGGCCGCTATAAAAACAAATACTGAAAGCAAAAAAAAATTAAAAATTAAAGGGGGTCGTCATACAAGAAACGTGTTTTTTCAGCGTTTTTAACTAGATCTTTATAATGGCATTAACTAGATACTTAAAATTTTTACAGATTATGTATTACTATGGCCGCTATAATAACAAATAATAAAAATAAAAAAAAAATAAAAAATTAAAGGGGTCGTCATACAAAAAACGTGTTTTTATAAGCGTTTTAAAACATTGTACGGTGGTACGGAACCCTTTATGTACGAGTCCGACTCGCACTTGCCCGTTTATTTCTTTTCTCCCAGACCAGCTTATAATGAATGATAATAAACATAAGACCTTTTTATGACCGTGACATTGACTTATTATTCGGAATACTCAACTTTGCAATAAAAATGTATGTCAAGGGTATGACATAACTGTTTGTCAAGTTACCTAACTGTTTGACAAATTAACTACCCGTAAAAAAAGCGGCCAAGTGCGAGTCGTGCCCATGAAGGGTTCCGTAGCAGCAAGTAACATAATAATATATAAGTTCTAAAGGTAAATTGTGGTTTACGATTTATGACGTATTAAAAAAAAACTACTTACTAGATCTCGTTCAAACCAATTTTCGGTGTAAGTTTGCATGGTAATGTACATCATATATTTTTTTCAGTTTTATCATTCTCTTATTTTAGAAGTTACAGGGGGGGGGACACATTTTATCACTTTGGAAGTCTCTCGCGCAAACTATTCAGTTTAAAAAAAATTTTATTAGAAACCTCAATATCATTTTTAAAGACCTATCCATAGATACCCACACGAATGAGTTTGATGAAAAAAAAAAAATTGAGTTTCAGTTCTAAGTATGGGGAACCCCAAAATTTATTTTATTAAATATTTTTTTAAATATTTTTTAGTTCACAGAATACATCAACTTACCCCAAGTTTCAATAGTATAGTTCTTATAGTTTCGAAAAAAAGTGGCTGTGACATACGTACGGACAGACAGACATGACGAATCCATAAGGGTTCCGTTTTTGCCATTTGGCCACGGAACCCTAAAAACTAACTAAGTATTTTAAATTATTGTTTTAAGGCGAAGATATAGGCAAATGGCCTTGAAGTGTGAAATAAATTGTTAACTCGTAAATATGGTGATAATTTCCATATTGCTCTACGTCATGCACTAGATAGCCCTTTAAATTATTTTATGAACTGCCGTTGAAACTATTATTGGTGATCCGTCTAGCTTTAAAACTTGCCGTGGCCACTTTTGGCGGAGGCAAGTTTTAAAGCTAGACGGACTAATGTAAATACTTTTAACGGTGGTTCATAAAATAATTTAAAGGGCTATCTAGTGCATGACGAAGAGCAATATGGAAATTATCTCCATATTTACGAGTTAATAATTTATTTCAAATGAGGGCGCCACTTCAAGGTCATTTGCCTATACCTCCACCTTAAGTAAGTAGTAACAGTTGTGGGCGCCGGCCAGCAATAATGTATTTGACTAAAAGTTTATCTAAATAATTCTTTAATACATTATAAGCACAATATAGGTACAGTAATATTTCCGGGATATCTATATTATGAGCGCTATTCGACTCCAAGAAACTATGACGTCACAAGTACAATATGCTTAGATATTAAAAATCTGATCCTTTCTCTCCTTCTCATACTAGGTCACCTCTAAACAACCCACTAATAGGTAAAGAATCCATTTAAGCAAAAAATGACTTTTTCCCTCCAAGCAAAATGATGAATGTGCAAAATGTTATTAATATAATGAATTAACTTTTTTTGCACGTGACCTAATCGTACGATTAAACCAGTTCATACATTGACCTCTATTTCTAATACTAGACGAGCGTTCTCTCGTTTCCTCGTTAACATGATATAATAATAACTTCACTGTCACATGAGTCATATATGAACAAAACAATTGTTTTACTACTGTTCTTAATTTCATCATCATCAAGTCTTTTTTAGTCTCCACTGCAGGAGCACGATCCTCTCTGTACTACCAGAGCCATATAATTAGCCAGAACAGTCAGAGGATTTGGCCTATACTCTCCAAATAGCCCAGGGTTGAAGAAGTCTCACTGATGTTTATAAGCTTTGTTCAGCTTTCCGGACAGCGAAGTTGATAATATGCTCCGCCTGGTAATCCCGTGACAGCTGGGTCACGTGATTGGCCCAAGAATACGTCATCATACGGGAATGTTGACTGTGTGTGATTAAATCCTCCGAAAAAAAAAATCATTGTGCAACAAAACAAACCAAATGTTGCATTAACAATTAAACAGCTGAATCACACGAGATACAAACCGTCTCACTACAAAAAAGATAAACATCAGTTGTCTTGGGGATCAGGGGATCTTGTATAATTGAAATTTGAAGTGTATACATATTTAATAGGTAAGAGTTTGTATATTTTTATTTTACTTATTTTCTCTTAGATTGTAAGAACACCTCTTTTATTATTTCATGTACACACATGTTTTGGATTGCAACCAGTTTTAATGTTTCTGTATGTTTCTTTTTGTGTAGTTTTGTAATAGTTGTAATCTGTTTTGTGTGATAATAAAATAAAAAATAAAAAAGTTGTGCAAAAATTATACCAAAAATAATAGACACTCGTTTTGGCAATAAAAGTGCTAACACGAGTGCTAAGGAGCTAGTTCAATATGTGTGATTTATCTATAGGGTATAACAAAATATAATATACTGAAACTATTTTAAATGTGCATTCGGTCCATGATACTGAACAACTTTCCCAAGGGGAAGTTTTTGGCGGGAAGTCAAGAGGTTTTCTTTAAATTAGTTTGCTAATTGACTTTAATGGACTTTATAATATGAAATTGGTGTTGTTTGGTGTTATAAATGCTCATGCTAATGAACAATATGTGAAATAGTTAAAGTGGACAGTCATAGTCCGGCTGTAGTGATATTTGTTTCGCGGACTGTGTGGGCGTCTTCGGGTGTCGTCCACCACTCAATCGGCTATGAAAACCAGTGGACTCGTATAGATTTGTCGCCAGAAGCTCCTTAAAGCAATCAAAGGCCTACACCGACCTTTGATTGTAACTTGTTAGGAAAAAAGAATTTCTTTCTTTTTCAATTTCTTGTTCCTGGCTAAATACACAGTAGCGTCAAGCCATTAATAAAAAATAAAAATAAAATAAAAAAAGAAAACTTTCCCAAGGAACACATATCGAACTATGAAAAATAATTTTTGACCTCCCATACAAGTTAACCGATCAGCTGACCCGACTTTGTATGGGTAGCAAAAAAATATTATTTATATTTAGTTAGATATATGTTCCCTGGGGAAAGTTGTTCAGTATCATGGACTGAATTCACCCTTAAAATAGTTTCAGTGTTTTTATTGCACGTTAATATACTGAAATATTTTCATAAAAGTCCAGTAAAGAGTAAATGCAGGTCATTGCATATTTACGTTCTAACAAAAAATACACCAAAATATCAAACTAGTTTTCAGAATGGAGGTCAACTAATACAAGACTTGTTACTACTTAATCTGACCTTCATATGCAAATCCAGATATATTGGTACCTACTTACTATACGTAAAAAAAAATAGTTTATCAATATACTTAAAGTATTGCAAAGCTTCTCAAGGAAGGAAAGGTCTTATTTTCCTAGGGTCTACTCTGGTAGTAAAAATAGCACGAACCGTTTTCTAACTTATGACGAACTTTTAGACGCTTACACAGGCTGTCTTTTAAACCACCAGCCAAATTTTTGGAGCAAGTTCAGTCCATGATACTGAAATACTTTCTATAAAAAAACTTATTAAAAATTGATAAAAATTTTTCGTTCTTCCATACAAAATCCGTTTGGCTGAGCGCTGATTTAAAAGTCAGCCTGTATATGTCTGATAAATAAAATTACAAATTTCCCTGACATTTCCATTTTTTGGGAACATTCTCCGGAACGTTCCCGGAAATTTAAGAAATTTGAGATTTATAAGCAATTTTTGATGACAACGACATTTCAGTGACAACGACACCTCTCAAGCTAACATCTATCAAGCTGTTTGGACTGCAGAGCGTACCAAAGAAACATACATATTACATACATACACTCGCAAAACATAACCCTTCTTCTGGCGCAGTCGGGTAAAAAAGAGGATGATCTAAAAAATTCCATATACCTACTTACTTAAATCATAGACAGCGTATTATTCATCATTTTGAACAACTTTTCTTATTAAATGTTTACCGAAACCAGAAAAAAATTCACTTCCCATACAAATCGAAGTAGTCACGATCACAGATCTGTATATCTCTACTACTTTCTTGATTCTTGGTCTGTGGTCACGATCTAGTTACTATAGGAAGTGAATTTGTTTTTTCGTATTTCGATATACATTTATTGGGAAAAGTTGTTCAAAATGATGGAGTGAATAACTCCTTAAAATAGTTTCAGTATATTTTTTTAGACCCTGTATAATATATGTTTTCAATAATATACTAGAATGTATCTGTAATATGAATTTATTTATACCAGTAGTTCGCCGCGAACTTAGACCTCGCGATTTTCTATTACGAGTAATATTTCAAAAACTACTGAACCTATTTTGGTGCCCAACGAACTTGAAAATTCTATTGATATTTCCTACATGCCTACCAAATTTCATCAAAATCGGACCATCGGTTCGGCAGTTATCACGAAACAAATATACATACATACATACACACAAACATACAAACATACATACAAACAATGTGTTTTCGCCCCAACTTGAACTATAGCCCTCGCTCGCTACGCTCGCTCGGAAACGGTTAAGTTCTAAAAATGCACAAGAATGACGATGCGGAAAGACTAAACCAAGTATGTACAACAATGTACGACCTCATATTTTAGACATTTGGAACCGAACCTTGATCTTTACGACCTCATGCTTAGTGGGTAAATTGGCAGGGCGGAACCGGAAACATCGTGAAATGGCTAAAATTTGACGCCAATTAACAAATAGAAGAATAGTGGTTTACAGTGACTAAGTACCACAAATATTAGGGTTCCGTACCCGTACCCATTCGGAACCCTAATATTTGACTTCTAATTCTTCCCGCTTTTCTGTATAGGTACTTCTGACGGGACCCTATTACTGAGACTCCGCTGTCTGTCCGTCTGTCTATCCGTCTGTCCGTCTGTCACAGGGCTCTATCTCTTGAACCGTAATAGCTAGACACTTGAAATTTTCACCGATTTTGTATTACTGTGGCCACTATAACAACGAATACTAAAAATAAAAAATAGTTGAAAATTAAAGGGAGTCGTCATACGAAAAACGTGTTTTTCAGCGTTTTTAACTAGATCTTTATAAGGGATTAACTAGATACTTAAAATTTTCACAGATTATGTATTACTATGGCCGCTATAACAACAAATACTAAAAATAAGATAAAGTTAAAAATGAAAGGGGGTCGTCATACAAGAAACATGTTTTTTTCAGCGTTTTTAACTCGATCTTTATAATGGCATTAACTAGATACTTTAAATTTTCACCAATTATGTATTACTATGACCAAGCTATGACCACTATAACAGCAAATACTAAAAATAGGATAAAGTTAATAATTAAAGGGGGTCGTCATACAAGAAACGTGTTTCTTCAGCGTTTTAAAATATTGTACGGTGGTACGGAACCCTTCATGTACGAGTCCGACTCGCACTTGCCCGTTTATTGTTATTTAATGTAGGATAAATTCAATGTGGAAGGGATATACCCGTAGTCCCGTAATTAATCGAAGCACGGGCTATACTCGTAAATCACTAAAGTATAATGAAATTAAAATAAAACAAAGCAACAAAAATATTCAACAACAAATCGCCCGGGCGGCTGCTCACTTTTGTATGGAAATACCGAATTTTGATAAGTCGTTCCTATAAACACCTTCCAGCTCCATCATCAGATCAGCTTCTTGTTATAATGATTTACACCCCGCACTACCTAATTTCCTATCATTTCTTGGGTTCCGTACCCGAAGGGTGCAAACGGGACCCTATTTCTGAGACTCCGCTGTCTGTCCGTCTGTCTGTCCGTCTGTCTGTCTCTCCGTCAGTCACAGGGCTCTATCTCTTGAACCGTATAGCTAGACACCTGAAATTTTCACCGATTATGTATGGTATTACTATGACCACTATAACAACTAATACTAAAAATAAGATAAAGTTAATAATTAAAGGGGGTCGTCATACAAGAAACGTGTTTCTTCAGCGTTTTAAAACATTGTACGGTGCTACGGAACCCTTCATGTACGAGTCCGACTTGCACTTGCCTGTTTATTTTATTTCTATTTAACGACGTTGCCTGGAAGAAATTGCTTAGCCGCCTTTTGGCGTTTCCTAGTTTTTAAGATAATTATGTCTTTGTATTTTACTTATGTGCAATAAAGGGTATTGTATTGTATGTTAGCTTACAAAATTACATTTTATTCGTAAACCGAAAAGTGGCTTAAATTTAACTTTAAGATTTGACTCAAAAAACAAACCACAACGAACAAAGCAAGCTAATAAAAGCTTGTAAAAAGTATGCGACTTTTACTGATACTATTTAAGGGTAGATTCAGTCCATGATACTGAACAACTTTACCCCTCTGCACCGCGATAGAAATCCTTTGTGCAAAGTAGCTGCCCGCCCTCGGATCGCCCGTAACATCGCGGAGACGCGTTGAAATCTCAGACACAATACAATATAACGATATCATATTGGTAAACTGATGGTGGAGCCGGGTGGTAGCCATAGGAACTCAGTAATGAAACGACGAAAACCTATCGTATTTGGGCTCATTTGATTTGTCTTGACTAGCACTTTGGTCTCACAATAAAAGATTTTACAAAAAAAATATTATTTTCTTATCCTGACGGTTTGAATAGAATATATTTCAAATCGTTAGATCCTCTGACTGTTTTGGCTTATATATGGCTCTAGTAGTACAGAGAGGGTCGTGCTCCTGCAGTGGAGAAGTAAATAAACGGGCAAGTGCGAGTCGGACTCGTAGATGACGGGTTCCGTACCTCCGTACAATGTTTTAAAACGCTAAAAAAACACGTGTTTTGTATGACCCCCTTTAATTTTTAACTATTTTTTATTTTTAGTATTTGTTGTTATAGCGGCCAATGGCACAGATTATGTATTCATAATCTGGGAAAATTTCAAGTATGTAATTAATGCCATTATAAAGATCTAGTTAAAAACGCTGAAAAAAACACGTGTTTTGTATGGCGACTCCCTTAATTTTTTTTTATTTTTTTTATTTTCAGTATTTGTTGTTATAGCGGTTACAGTAATACATAATCGGTGAAAATTTCAAGTGTCTAGCTATTACGGTTCAAGAGATGGAGCCCTTTGACAGACGGACAGACAGACAGACAGACGGACAGACGGCGGAATCTCAGTAATAGGGTCCCGTTTGCACCCTTTGGGTACGGAACCCTAAAAAGACCTGATGATGAAAATCTTTTCTACACCAGTGTTGACCACTAACACTCGAAGAACTTAAAGCTTACGAAGTTTCGCATAGAACAAAAGCCCGCAGCATGCGGCATTTAACCTTGACCCGATCTTGGCAGTCTTTCCATGTTGTATGTAACATCTATAGTCTTGCTAAATCATATTGGTATCGGTAAAGATTTTCTAACATATAAAAAGACTAGCTTGGAAGAATCTAAATATCACTTAAGTATATGTCACTAGCAACCCGTCCAGGCTTCGTAAGGTATGTATATAAGTATTGTAGCCAGATCGTAGAATTGATTGAAATGTGACCGACCATTTCATGAAATGGTTATATTTCATGATGTGGCCAGCTGTAACTGATTATATCATTTACACGTCAGCGTTTGATGATATGTCAATTAACGTTGGGCCATATCGTTACAAATTTCAATTATAGAAGTAGAAGCAACTATATATTTTTCTTTTAAGTAGAATTTTAAGGGGATACACCAAATGACTATTTTAATTTTAACTGCGCCACCTGTTATCTTACTCATATACTTCGCACTCCTTCTCTTTATGGTTGCCTGTAAGAGATTGCTTCGGCGATAAGGCCGCCTCTCGCACCTTATTTATTTATAAGTTCCGTAAACTTTGTAATTTTTTATTGTTTTTTATTTGGTGCAATAAAGATTTTTGTATTGTATTGTATGACTACTACCAATTTAAGATTAAAATCTTCTACTTAACGTTTCAAACTCTAAGATTTTTAGTTTAGGTTTAAAGAACTTTACTCGCATAAGAAATTTACATTTCACTTAAAATGAGATACTACATTTACTACAGTGAGTAATATTTACAAAATAAACATTACGTGCTGGTCGCGACGTATGATTTTACTTAGTTTCTTTTTAAATATATTTATGCTCTTACACGTTCTTAGTTCATTTGGCAATTTGTTATACAGCTGTGCTCCCTCAAAAAGAATTTTATTTTTCCCGTAATTAGTCCGTGGTGTAATTAGGTCAAGTTTATTTTTTGGTTCGAAAATTGTATTTGATTTGTCTTGTATTTGTGCTGTATTTTGGATTTTGTGTAACTTTTGTAAAATTGAAGTAGTTTTGAGTCGTAACGACATTTTAACTTTTATTATTATCAGAATTATAGTCCGTCGCCATGATGCATCACAGAAATAAAATAATATCAGCGCCTCTGAATAATTTTACGATATAATCCCTAATGTTTGTCCATATCATAAAGTAGCCATGCTTTTTTATATTTAGCTTTTCATATCGTTCAATGCTGATGATTCATTGATCTGAGCAGACCACATCATGATCACTGCGGGTATCTGCACGTCATGAAAATAACCATTTCATGAAATGGTCGATCGGCAATATTATGAAACAATCAATTTTACGATCTGGCCACGATATACAGGTCTAACAAAGTATACTGAAACTATTTTTAGGGTGAAATCAGTCCATGATACTGAACAACTTTCTCCAAGGAACATATATCGATTTATAAAAAATAATTTTTGGCCTTTCATACAAGTGGACCGAACAGTTGATCCGAGATTTTATGGAAAGCAAAAAATATTTTTCATATTTCGATATATGTTCCTTGGGAAAAGTTGTTCAGTATCATGGACTGAATTAACCCTTAAAATAATCAGTATATTTTTTAAGACGTTATACAACGTGGAAGGGACATACCCATAATAAATCAAACCACAGTCTATACTTACTAAAGCATTATAGTATAATAAAATTAAAATAACAGCCAAAAAACAAAAATAATTTTTGACATTTCCATACAAAAGTGCGCGGCCGCGAGGGCGATTTGTATGGGAATGTCGATTTTTTTTTGGTTTTTTGACTGTTATTTTAATTTCATTATACTTTAGTCTAGTACAGCATGTGGTTCGATTTATTACGGGTATGTCCCTTCCACTTTAACCCGTGTTAAAATCCGTTGCGTAGTTGAAAAAAAACTAGGTAAACGTACATAGGAAGACGGATGTAAGCGACTTTTTGACTTTGTTTTATACTACAAATATGTATTGATCACTGTGTATTGTCCAACTAAACTTCAAGGTTCTACCTTTAGTTTTTGCATAACAGACACCTATTTTGGGGATATCGACCTTTGGATAGGTTAGGTAGCATCATTTTGCCCAAACCAGTCTTTGTTAATGTATAGTCTATGACTCAGAAGGAAGTCCATAACGATTTATAACGTTGATCACGGAAAAGATGCGGAAATTAGGTAATTTTCAATAGTTTGATTAAGGCCGTACCTGAATTTTACGGGGTACAGTGCTGCCCCCATTTAAAATAAATCATTTCAAAGAAAACGGAGACATAATTTAAAATTTTGCTACCACCAAGCCCTAGATAACCTTTTAAGTATTTTATGAACTACTGTTTACAGTTTAAAGTGAGAACATTAAGCTTTACTACGCACATTTGCGAAAAACGGCCACTTTTGGCAAATGTGCGTAGTAAAACTTAACGTTCTTATTATAAACTGTACACAGTAGTTCATCAAATACTTTGAAAGGTTTTCTAGGGCTTGGTAGTAGCAAAATTTTAAATTATGTCTCCGTTTTCTTTGAAATGATTTATTTTAAATGGGGGCAGCACTGGACCCCGGAAAATTCAGGTACGGCCTTAAGCCTGCATTTTTGTTTTAATTATATGTATTACTAAAATGTACATACATACATTACATACATTTATGCCGTGTGGTTCCCGGCAGAGTAGAATAGGACCACTCCAAGTCTTCCCGGGGATGTCGTAGAAGGCGACTTTGGAAACACAAGCTGAACAAAGCTTATAAACATCAATGAGACCTCCCCAACCCGTCTGGGCAGCGTGGGGAGTGTAGGCCAAGTCCTCTGACTGCTCTGGCTAATATATGGCTCTAGTAGTACGGAGAGGGTCGTGTGGTCGTGCTCTTGCAGTGAACACAAAAAGAAAGACCTGATGATAATGACATTATATTTTAAAAGGAAGCTGTACAAAATTGAATATATGACTGTGTTTGATTTTGTAGAATATTTTTTTACGAAACAACAATTAACATTAAAAAGAAATTTCAAATATTAGTATGAAGGCACTAAATTATTGTTTCACATTACTCTCTTCATCGCACCACCTTTGATTTTTTAGCACATTTCTTGTCAGCCAAAGCACAGAATACAGTAAGAGTATACAGAACGGAATCTCCTAAGGTACTCGCAATATGCGTCCCCGTTCCCCGCTACGCACCTCTCCCCCGTTCTTTTGCGCCCGCGTGCGCCATGCAATATGTGTTCGCCCGCTCTCGCCCCTCGACAAGGCGAAAACGCCACAGGTGCGGGGACGGGGAACGGGGACGCATACTGCGCGAGACCCTAGGAGATTCCGTTCTGTTTACTCTTACTGTCTTCTGTGCCCAAAGGTAGCCTGTAAGAGATTGCCTTGCTGATAAGACCGGCTATTGTATACCTACTCGTACTTACAACGAGTTACCTAATGAAATAACCACAGCGCAAAACCTCTCAGGTTGTATAACTCAGCCCATGAAACTGTACAACTTTTGTTCTACAACATTCCCAAAATGCCAAAAATAAAATTCAGATTTTCATACAAATTGACTCGATCAGTCGAACATGAAAATTTTAATTATTTTTGGGTGTCGTGAAAGTTGTAGAACAAAAGTTGTTCAGTTTCATGGGCTGAGGTCCATGAAACTGGGGTTACCATCTGAGAGGTTTTGCTAGTACTGTACATATTTTTTAATATTATTTAAATGTGTTTTTGGTGCAATAAAGTGGTACTTAATGGTAATTTCCTTCCCTTGTTTCCACTTAGTTTCTTCATTTTGTCCTGTTATGTTTTCTTTGTGTAAGTTGTATGTATGTATTTAAGTATTAGGTGTTTGTATGTTTATTATAATTATTGTATATAAGTATGTTTATTATATTGACCACCCCGCACTACCTAATTTCTCATCACATTTTCTATATAAACGAGGTTGCCTGGAAGAAATTTCTTAGCGATAAGGCCGCCTTTTGCGCATTTCCTAATTTTTAAGATAATTATGTTCTGTTTTTTACTTTTGTGCAATAAAGGGTATTGTATTGTATTGTACTTACTTAGGTACTTATACATTTACAATGCAATTCTGAACTATTTTGATAATACATTTATTCAATTAACAATACTTAATTGATTTGACACAAATATTGATTGAAAGATGTCCGATCGAGTTACTTATTCGATAAAAACCGGTCAAGTGCGAGTCGGACTTGTACATGAAGGATTCCATTCCTTTTTTTTTTTTAAACGCTGAAAAAAAAAACACGTTTCTTGCATGATGACCCCCTTTAATTTTGAATTTTATCATAATTTAGTATTTGTTGTTATAGCGGCCACAGTACCTAATACATAATCGGTTAAAATTTCAAGTATCTCGCTATTACGGTTAAAGAGATACGAGTAGAGCCCTGTGACAGACGGACGGACAAACGGACATACGGACAGACAGCGGAGTCCATTGGCATGCATGTTATATTTGGAGAAGAAAAAGCGAGAAAGCGCACCCCGGGCTCCGAAGCAGCACAGCTGAGGATGCAATCGGGAATGCGCTTAGATGAAGAAGTAGGACAGACAATGGAGTCTCAATAATACGGTCCTGCTGGCACCCTAAACGGAATCCTAAAAATTTAATATTAGGCCAATGCTAAGTCGGTGCATTACATATCTTTCTTTAAAAAAAGTTGTCAGTATCAGTGTCTGCCCTATACTCTCCCAGAAGACACGTTTCCTTGTACTCATGGTGCTATCTCGTTATAATTACAAGTAGAAAATCAAACAAAGAATTTGTGATGAAAATTATGGCTGTAGTGATTTTTTTCAGTACATTATTCTACAATTTAAATATTATTCCTAGCATTTTCATGCTACACTTATTCGTAAATCATTAATCAAGCAAAATGACAAGTCATTAAAGCATTTATTACAAAGGTTTTAATAATAATTTAAATAAAATTGAGAAAAAGAATGTGGTTGTGTACGAATCTGACGAAAATACGCCATGTTTGGACACAAAAACCGGTACGAATTGAATTAGATCTAACAAAATGTCGATTTTATTTTATTTGTTCGACGACCTCCGTGGCGTAATGGTTAACACGCTAGACCGCTAATCCGGAGGTTCTGGGTTCGATCCCCAGCCAGGGCAAGTTGGAAAATGGCCTTTTTCAAATTGTCCTGGCTCTTGAGTGTTTATCTATATATGTATTTATCATAAAATATAGTATCGTTGAGTTAGTATCCCATAACACAAGTTTAAAACTTACTTTGGGGCTAGCTTAATTAGTATGATTTTTCCCTATATATTTATTTATTTATTTTATAATTTACTTTATTTTGGCAAACTGGTTGAGGCAGTTTATCGGCAAAGTGATAGATGTTCTTATGAAAGTACCCAAAATCGGAGATCATGCATGAAAAGAATAATAAGTGTACTATTTATTGTACCACTTCTGCCCCAAACGCATATTATGTAAACATTCTTCTCAATCACTGTCTGGTTGACTAGACCGGTTGAAGAGATCCCTATACGGGACAAGTCCGCCGTTGCACGTTTACTTTTCTGTATTTGTATCTGCTTCTCTTTTGCGGATAATAAAGCTTTGACAAACAAACAAACAAACAAGTGTTGACGAAGCAAAAGAGGTTCGCAAGAATCGTAGCAAGTGGAGATTCATAGTCACTGTCTGCAAGGATCGTAGCAAGTAAAGATTAAAATCACTGCCTGCAAGGATCGTAGCAAGTGGAGATTCATAGTTACTGCCTGCAAGGATCGTAGCAAGTGGAGATTCATAGTCACTGCCTGCAAGGATCGTAGTAAGTGGAGATGCATAGTCACTGCCTGCAAGAATCGTAGCAAGTGGAGATGCATAGTCACTGCCTGCAAGCATCGTAGCAAGTCAATTCAATTCAAAATATCTTTATTATCATAGGATATTTTATAATATCTCTTAATAATAGTCACTTTGTTTTGTTTTGCACAAATGTTGACGTCAAATCGTTACTTACAGCTAAGTTTTCGTTTAAGTGGAGATTCATAGTCACTACCTGCAAGGATCGTAGCAAGGGGAGATTTATAGTCACTGCCTACTCTCAGGGACACAACATAGGGGTGATAATGAGTGGTCGGATAATCGGCCGCTTGTTTGCAAAAACTTCACGCGGGTACATAACACAACGTTGCTACAACCACCAACATGATAAACTCCCTTAAGGCCATACATAAATTTTCCGGGGTTTCATGTATTGCCTTAATTCAACTTTCCTAAATAGGAAACAAGGGAAAAAGATTTACCTTTCATAAATCTTATATATTTTTTTGTATTGTTCCAGGTCTGTTTATCCTTCTTATGCTGGGTTTCTTCGCGCTGGCAGCCGGCTGTTTCATACTGTTCCTACATCCCTACGATTTCCTCTTCAGACAAGTAAGGCACAATTTTATTTAGACACTAGTAGGTCTTCTTCATAATCGTATCCTCATGTCTGAGGGTCGTGACCATCTTGAGCAGCTCTCCTCGCTATGGTTTGCCACAGTGCACGATCTTGCACCAGGTGTATGGCCCGTTAAGTATTTGCGCGCGCCACCCTACGAACGATATCAATCCATCTTGTCGGCGGTTTCCCTTGACCTCTGCGCCCCGGGACATGGCCCAACAGTATAGTCTTTTCGAGACTATCAGGTGGTCGTCGCGCTATGTGGTCGAAGAAATTAAGGACTCGTTGGAGGCACATTGCAGACAATCGTGTCCGAATACCTAGTTCTTTCAAAATAGATACATCTGTGCGGTGTGTTGTCTAGGGTCCAGGGAATTCTTAGCATTTTACGCCAGCACCACATCTCAAATGCATCTATCTTGGATTTGATGTTGGGTTTCCAAGTCGAAACCTGGACTTGGAAACCCAACATCAAGATGCAAGCAGCGTAAATAAAGATGGAGAAGACTAAACTTCGCATAAGTCTGATTTAGTCTAATAGGTCTATTTCCGGTCTATTTATATATTATAATTGATGTACCTATTTTATGTGTTTTTATTTCATTGTAATAGATTGTGTGTGTGTTTCAATTCAAAAAAAGTTTTATTCTATTCTATTAAAAGTAAAGATTAGGTTTTCGGATGTATATTAACCTAAAAATTAAGATGTTGGTATACTATTTATTTAAATTTGAATTTCCCGGGACATTAATGTTCCGTGAGATCTAATAAATCCAATTTGACACAAATGACAGTTGTCCTGTTCTTCTCCTTTAAAATTTAACCATTTTTTTAAATTAAAAACTCAAACAAAAAGAATACCATGGTAACACAGCCATAGCGGGTGTGTTCCCATGGTTTTCTTTTTTAATGTAATCGAATCAACTTTGTTTGCTAGATGTTTGATCACTGGAAAATCTTACAAAATTTAAGGTTTATGAAGGTTTATATCTCTTTTAATATCTAATTAAATTATGAAACTAAGAAAACATAGGGACATGGCAATATATCCATAGATTTTTTGAAAACGAATCATTGCTCTGCTGTCACTATTTGGCGAGCAATCAGGTGACAACGTTGGTATGGTAATACGACCTAACGATTTCCTCTTAATGAGTCTAACGATAGAGGAGTTGTACTCTAAGTCGGAAACTACACGAGTATGCATGTTTTTCATCTGTGAAAGTGGCCAACACTGGGTCAAATTTTTCAAGCTGCCTTATTTTACTATGATGACAGCCGAACCTACCGGCTTAACGTACCTACCGAAGCACGGAGGAGCTCGTGAAATTTTTAAGCCACTTATGGTCACACATCCAAGTGCGGACCTCGCCCGGTGTCGCTTAACTCCCGTATACTAACTATGGCTTAATTTTCGCAGAAAGTAGTACTAGCAAGCGGCGGCGAGATATTCGAGATGTGGCGCAAACCGGAAGTGAACCTGTACTGCAGAATCTTCCTGTTCAACGTCACGAATGCTGAGGAGTACCTAGCTGGGATAGATACGAAGATCAAGGTGAAAGAAGTCGGGCCTTACGTGTACAAGTAAGTTTCTTTCTCTTTCTCCATCTTTATAAAATTAAAACTATAGTTAAGAGCTCGGTGGATAGCTTACACAAGCAATTTCTATTTCTCCGTCATTCTCCGTTTTCCTCCGCCTTTCTCCGCTTTTCTCCGTCTTTCTCTGCTTTTCTACGCCTTTTTCCCTCTTTCTCTGGCAAACTGGAAGTGAGCCGGTACTGTAGAATCTTCCTGTATAATCTCTCGAATGCTAAGGAGTACCTAGCTGGGATAGATAAGAAAATCAAGGTGAAAGAAGTCGGGCCTTATGTATATAAGTAAGTTTTTTATCTTAAAAATGGAGAATTTGACTATAGTTAAGAGCTCGGTGGCTTGATTTCACAAGCAATTTCCATTTCTTCGCCTTTCTCTGCCCTTATCCGCCTTTCCCCGTCTTCCTTCGCATTTCTTTGCCTTTCTCCGCTTTTCTCCGTCTTTCCTGCTTTTCTCCCTCTTTCTATTAAAAACGGGAAGTGAACCGGTACTGTAGAATCTTCCTGTACGGATACTGAAGTTGTACCGTAAGGCCTAGATTTAGGATCTAGGAAGATAGATGAGATAAAAGAAAGACCAGATATCGGCAAATGAGATAAGTATAATAAACAAGTATTACATCACATTAGTTACAAAGACTCACAAGAACACTAGGTACAGACTAGGTAGTCAGGGTCGTGAGTTATAGGCACTAGATCGGTTGAGTAGCCCTTCTAGGTAGAAGAACTACTTAGCTTGAGATGCTGCCGAAGACGAAAGAGGGCGAGCGCCGGCCGCCGCGCCTTATTAGCATATTTAGCATGGGCTCCCCCGCTGCGCCTGAGAGGGGCGGAGGGGTGCTGGAGCCGATGTCACAAAGTGTATCTAGGTGGGATTGGTAATTTGGCGAAGGTTGACTGATAGAGAATGCTAATAGCATTAAGCCCGCCTTCTGTACAAATAAAGTTGAATTAAATATATTGATAAGAAGTTCAAGGTGAAAGAAGTCGAGTCCTATGTCTACAACTAAGTTTATGACTTCTTTCTTCGCTATTCTCCGCCTTTGTCTGCAATTCTCCGCATTTCTCCACCTTTTTAGGGTACCGTTAAAAAAATGAAAAAACGGAACCCAGGATCACTCGTGCGTCTGTCTGTCCGTCCGTCTGTCACAGCCAATTTGCTCCGAATTTACTGGACCGAATCAAGTGAAATTTGGTAGCATGGTGTAATCCTATAACCCAAACACGTATGTGCAAAGTAAATTTATATTTTCTTTTATATAAGGGTCATTTTCAGGGGATAAATTAGGAAATTGAAAAAAAAAAGTGTTGCAAACCTTACTGTGTCATATATCAAATGAACGGGCTCGTTATGAGGATCTCAAATATATTTTTGTTATTATTATTAAATAAATAGTTTTGATTTTATTCATGAAAGAAGACGAAAATTGACCATCCCTGATCTCCGAAACTACTGAGCCTAAAATTTTGAAAAAAATATAAAATATAGTTCATTGCTTGTAGATTATAGAAAAACCTATAATAATTTAATCAATTGTACGGAACCCTCTCCACGCGAGTTTAACTCGCACTTGGCCGGTTTTATTCCTCCTCTCTCCACCTTTCTAGGGTAAGGACTCTGTCTGCCTGTTACATTTTTGAAATAAAGTGTAATTAATAAATAAAATAAGTGAATCTCCACTATAGAATCTTTGCACATCTTTAATATGGTATTGAGAAAGGTCTATTACCAGCACTGTTATGTAGAAGACTGTCGATGGTGATGATGGTGATGATGAATTGTAATTATTTTACAGGGAAGGACTGGAGCACGAAATAACCGGCTTCAACTCAAACGGAACCCTATCAGCTATCCCTCGCCACCCCCCTCACGTGGGTAGAGGAACTGTCCGAAGGGAACAAGGAGGATGACCTCCTGTACCTACCTCATATAGCTTTGTTGGTGAGTTTTGAATCACAACAGCATTTTCTGTCACCTAAGTTTAGATTTGTCACTTATCTGCAGGAATAATCATATACATCGTGTTAATGAAAGAACGCAAAACCTCTCAGATACCTCAGCCCATGTAACAGAACAACATTTGTTCAACAACTTTTACGAAACTAAAAAAAATAATTTTAATTTTTATACGAACTGATCAGCTGAACGGCCACTTTTGGTTAATGTGCGTAGTAAAGCTTAACGTTCTCATTATAAACTGTAAACAGTAGTTCATAAAATACTTTAAAGGGTTATCTAGGACTTGGTAGTAGCAAAATTTTAAATAATGCCTCCGTTTTCTTTGAAATGATTTATTTTAAATGGGGGCAGCACTGGACCTCGGAAAATTCAGGTACGGCCTTAATGGTATTAGCAGAACTGTTTTACTCTAAAAACTTAACTGGTTCCGTACCACCGTACAATGTTTTAAAACGCTGAAGAAAAACGTTTCTTGTATGACGACCCCCTTCAATTATTACTAACTTTATCTTATTTTTAGTATTTGTTGTTATAGTGGTCATAGTAATACATAATCTGTAAAAATATTAAGTATCTAGTTGATGCTATTATAAAGATCTAGTTAAAAACGCTGAAAAAGACACGTTTTTTGTATGACGACCCCCTTTAATTTTCAATTTTTTTATTTTTAGTATTTGTTGTTATAGCGGCCACACGAATACACAGACGGACAGACGAACAGACGGACAGACAACGGAGTCTCAGTAATAGGGTCCCGTTTGCACCCTTCGGGTACGGAACCCTAAAAAGTATATAGGTACATAATGAGATTAAATTGATGGGTGATTGTTTATTTGATGTGCAATTAATATTATCCCCTTTTATATTATACTAATGGTGGTTTAGGCACTTTTCGATGCACGCTTAATATAATTCATGGATACAGGATGTACCAAAAGGGCGAAGCAATGCCTTAAAATCAAGAGTGCCCTTTTACACCAGGAATGTGGAACTGGCGACTTGCAAAACTTTTCGCAACGTCCTTAGCTTACGGTTTAGCAAATATGTCCATTTCTTAATTCTGTCGACACGGACAGTTCTAGACGTTCGGTTTTAGATTAGGACAGCGTTTCTAAAACCTTTTGGCAATGTTACATTCATGAAGCCAAGCTGGTCTGGGAGAAAATAGAACGTAGAATGTACCAGCTGCTTCTCTTCCCATGTAGATTGTAAAAACCGATTAAGGGAATGGGCGAGAAAATGGATCATGTTTATAGGCGATTCGGCTAGCAACCCATCACTATTTTGATTCCGTTTTTTCATCTGTATAAAAAAATCATAGCTAAACGTGGCTAAACTAAAGTCATCACTTTAGTTTTTCTAAAGTTTCTGCCTCTATGGACAATAGTGACAGGTCTGACATGCGTTAATGTCCCATCGAAGTTCTGAGGTGATGTTTTATCAGTTTCAATTTTGAAAAAATTTTGCTTACGCACGTCGGGCCCCGTATAATTGATACGGCAGTTACGGCGGTAGCTACGCCCCTGTGTCCTTACCTTGAATACAGCTACGATGTTCAGAAGCACCATCATAGATAATTTTCCTGCTTGCCCTGGCTGATGAACCCAGAACCTCCGTGTGACTGACTAGCGTACTTACCAATACACCACAAAGGTCTTCGGATAAGTAGTATGAGATATACAGCATAATTATTATAATTATCGTCGAAATCTCCTCATTTCGAAATGTAGGTATCCATTATAGTGGAGGTGTAATTATTTCGAAATGCTTTAAATGCATACAATGTTTGTGGTGCTTAACTTTGAGGGCCAACCCCGTCTCTTTTGATGTTGGTAAATTATAGATGGGCTTACCATATGCAACATTGTGTACAATCGATAGATCGAAATTACAATCTGATCTTATACAGGGTGACTTTTAAAACACCAGCCAAATTTTTGGAGCAAGTTCAGTCCATGATACTGAACTACTTTCTATAAAAAAGTTATTAAAAATTTATAAACAAACAACACTTTATGATGAGCGTTTCGTCTACCAGCCTACGCTTTTATGTCTCTATTATACAACTTTATTCGTTAATAATACTCATAGGTACATTAAATAATACGTAATTTGAATTAATTGTGCACGCGTATCAGATTGACATTCATAGACCGAATGTCAATCTGATCATTATGTTTAACATAATTATGGCTTGTAAAATAATTTCCTTACTTAATTATGCCTATAGAATTGTAAAATGATAGATCCATTCCTTAAGTACCTGAACCTACTAGATACTTATTAAATAAGTTGATAAGTCCTTGGTCGTATTTTAATGAACGAATACCAATATGAAATACATGGACGAAACACAGAATACCTAACAACAAATAACATAATACGTGTCATTATGTAAGTATAACATTTTATGTCTAATGATTCAATATTATCTAAATTATTGTGTGTCCTTCCGCCAGCGGTTATTTTATGAATGAAAACAATTACGCGTGCACAATTAATTCAAATTACGTATTATTTAATGTACCTATGAGTACTATTAACAATAGAGACATAAAAGCGTAGGCTGGTAGACGAAACGCTCATCATAAAGTGTTGTTTGTTCATAACCATTAGTGTTAAATGACAGAATATAAATGACATATTTCAATAGATACTGGAAGCAGTAATTTTAAATTAACTATAAATCTAAAATGCGAATGACATAGCAAATTGCAGTTATTAACAATTTCGTTAAGCAAAAATATAAAACCTTTTATGGGTATTTAATCTTATAATATATTCTCGTGACTAGGTAATAAAGATGTAATAAAACTAGCAGGGCTACCTACTTTCAAATAAAACATTCTTCATTCTTCATTCAAGTCTATGCCATAAACTTAATATAACTAGAGATTTTATAACTTTATGGTCTATACAAAGTTTAAGTACTTAAGTTGAGGCTTGAGGGCCAAATACCCGTCTTTTTATAAAGACAGATAATTGCAGTCATATGTGATTTTATTCAATTCATCATTATCAGATTTCAAAAACTCACATTGCAGCTGTGCATAAGCCTGCCTTGAATAGAATTGGGTAGTTATTTGTCGGTTCACTAAATATCAAAATTGAATTTATGTATGTATATATCTATAAAAATTAAACAATGTTTGTATCGTCCAATGGACATAGACGCAAATAATATCCGGTTGCTAAGTATATACTTTTTACAATTAAGAAAATATACCTACTAATTGATATGCCAAAGAAATTATGCGTTATTTTATACATATATAGGCACATAATATCACGCCTGTTTCCCACATGGGTAAGCAGAGACTATATGGACCTCCACTTGCTACGATCCTGAAAGACTTCTCTCGCTTCATCTACACTTTATTTTATAGGTAATAAATATTATGCCTAAAAACTTTATGCATTTCGATATGGACAAATTACATACCTACACAATGATTAGGTACCCGAAGGTACTAGGTAGGTGACTGCCTCCGTAGTCCAGGTTAGGTTAGGTAGGAGTATTCGATATTTTGGAATTATATAATCTTATTCCTAAAATATTTAAAACAGCTCTTTACAGCACTTGTGTCATAAGTAAATTCGCATTACACAATTAAAATCAGTGTGGAAACTAACACTTCCCGAGCTAATGTGTTGAAACAACCTTTTTTTTTCAGAGCATAGCCAACGTCGTCGCGAAGCAAGGGTTCATGACTCAATTCGGGTTGAACAACCTCATCACACTCACCAGAAGTCAGCCGTTAGCCAAGATGACAGCGAAGGAGTTCATGATGGGCTACAAGTCTGAGTTGATGACTCTAGGCAACACGTTTATGCCTGGGTGGATATACTTCGACAAACTTGGCCTGATAGATCGGGTAAGTTCTTCTTTTTTTTAATGTCAGGACGGCAAACGAACAAGCGGGTCACCTGATGGTAAGTGATCACCGCTGCCCGTGTACAACTGCAACACAAGGGGTGTAACAAAACCGTTACCGGCCTTTCAGAGGGGAGGGGGGATGGGGGGGGATCCGGCTCTCACTCACCGAACGAAGCATAGAAGCGGTGAAGCTACTACTCAGACGTCGATTTTCTGTGAGAGTGTGGTACTTCCCCGGACGAGCCGGCCCATTCATGCTAGCAAAACTGAGTTTTGCCGGTAGCGTGGCTCTACCACAACTAAAACCTTATTTGGTTTCTTTTCCTCTCCCACAGTTGTCGTAAGATGCGACTAAAGGAGGTGTAACTAGAACAGGCAGCTGCGTCAACGGGGATATTTCCAAACAATTTTAATAACCATAATAGCAAAGTTGAATTAAGAGTCTCCTTACCCTAGACAGAATTAGAGTATCCCATACAAACGTAGTCTACGTTTTATTTTGAAACAACATGTCAGATTTCGGTAAAAAATTGTAACTTTAAAGAAAATGCATATATCTAGGGTTATAACTGGTTTTTACAGTCAAAATATAAACTTGAAAGAGAATATACTGTATTATATCCACATTGAGTAGATATTTCTTTGAATGTCTTTACAGAAGAATAAAAATTTTTAGTCCTCCCATACAAATCAGCGCTCAGCCAAACGGATTTTGTATGGGAGGACGAAAAACTTTTATCGATTTTTAATAACTTTTTTTACAAAAAGTAGTTCAGTATCATGAACTGAACTTGCTCCAAAAATTTTGCAGGTGGATAAAAAGTCACCCTATAGAAGTTAAGTGAGACTTCTTTAAAGACATTCAAAGAAATATCTACTAAATGTGGTTAGCGATATGGTTTAATTTAGCTTACGTCAGAACTCAGCACCTTTTCGTTTAGATACTGCAGAGATAAAAAAATCGATCACCACAACTAAAAGTTAAAAGAACCAAGAAAGAAGTTGAAAGAAATATAATTAGAAATGTAAATGGACGGATTACGGGGTTGACAAAAATTATAAATATAAAAATATATAATTATGGGCCGAAAATCAAACCAAAATAAATTACCGACGTGCACGGTGTTTTTGAATTTTGAAAATTTATAAAAGAACAGATAGATTCGTTTTCTACGAACACACGAAAAGATAAAAAAATAAAGGTATCAAGATATATCTAAGTGCGCACTTAATATCTAATACTTACGTACTTAGAAGTGTGATTGGGGAACAACGTTACAAATATTTAAAAAAAGAAAAGCAAAAAAAGGAAAATAAGTTCCAGGTTGTTCTCGTCTTCTGTAGGTCGTGCTTCCCACGCTCTGACGGTCAAAGAGGAAAAAATGTAGATCAGATTTGAGTCCAATAGAAGGGAGAAATCCGTTAAAAAAGGCTGAAAAGAAAATGTATAAAAATATAATGAACGATATCAAATAAATAAGCAAATACACGGGACGATGGGACGAATGCACTTATGAACTTACCCTGAACAAAATATTGTCAGGCCTTTCAGATTCAAAGAAATCAACAGTGGGTGCTCTCTTTATTAAGTAGCTTTCGCAACTTGAGCCGCCACTTCAAAGCGCGAACCACATTAGACAACACTGTGTCTTCAAACGGTACGATAACTGTTTATTAATAGCCAAATAACTTATATATTATTTACTTCAAAAAAAATCAAAACCAATCTGTTTATCGATCTTTCAAGAATTACATCTTTTCTCAAGCAAATTTGAAACTAAAATCTCCATAATTCAAATTTTACAAAGACAATCTAAAGAGAAAGAAAAACATAAAAAAGAGGTTGAATGATCAACAAAAATTTAATAATTTACATCCATTGCAGGCCAATTTCATTCTTATTACTCTGGACAAACGATTCGTATAACTGAATTTACCACATCGAGGGGCCGCTGTGCGCAAAGTACTTAATAACTAATGTAGGTATATTTTCGATACCTAAACGGAGAGTGACACAGGCCTCGTGGTACTTAGGCTGACGGTATCCACGAAAAATTTGATGGCGTCGTGCCTTTTGCCATTTTTGAAGTGAAAACTTCTTTAGCGACGTTGTGCACTTTTTTTGTAATGGGTAAAAAATGTTAAACTCGCGTCAGGACAGGCGTCCTGATCGAAAATTCGTAAGACGGAATGACAGCCGGCGCGGCGTAGGAGAAGAAGTAGTAATACTATAATTTCGACGAAGCTGTCAGCTGGCTCGTTGGTCTAGGGGTATGATTTTCGCTTAGGGTGCGAGAGGTCCCGGGTTCAAATTCCGGACGAGCCCAAACCTTTTTGATGTGAAAACTACTTTAGCGGCGTTGTGCACTTTTTGTCATGTTTGTGTACGATAGCGCAATAAATAAATATTGTATTCTACCACATAAATGATAGTACTTTTATACTGATAATTAAAGCAATTCGTGCAAAATAATTCCCTAACCATTCCAAAATATCAAAAATGCACAACGTTAATATTCAAGTTTTTCACTTCTGCCGGCACTCCCGGAGTGCAACCCGTCGTTTTTATTTTTTTATTTACAGTAAGTAGTTCAATATTTTACACATGGAATTTTAGAAATAGAAAACACTAGTTAGTCTTGCAAGGAACTACGATGCTCGAATGATCACATATTTGTCAATATCTACTTAGCGTTTTAGGGCGAACTAACATTACATTAAATCCTTAAGCAATACCTGGGCAGTGGCAAGGAGATTAGGGCGACTGCCCAGGGCCCAAATCAAAGAATCAAATATTTATTCAGTAATTAAGCCTTTTCAGGCACTTATGTACACGTAAAAAATTTTGTGTACATTACATGTACCTAATGTTTATTAATATTTCAATTGTTATTTATTTATTTTAAAAAAGCTACCGATATTAACGTTTCGCAACGACCACTGCTGAGAAGAAACGCTGAAAGAAACTCATTCTCACGCCAGAAGGGCTTTGTAAGATATAATGCCTCATACAATGTTATCACAATATATCATGTAAAGCTTGCGAACGAGTGCCAAATCCAATTTACTGAAATAAGTAACACTGCGTAGTTGACGCGTATATTAAGCCAGATATTAAGGGGCGTAGGGTACAGAAGGCGTCTTCATTTTTTTAATTTCTCATATAAAAGTGTTCAAGTGAACGGACAAAATAATATAGGGATTTGTATGGAAGTTCTGTATTTATTTATTAGTATATTTTTTTTTTAAATATTTTACACTAAGAAAGTAGGCCTAAACTTTGGGGTTACATTTGCGATCTCGCCCAGGGGCACCGGTGTTGCTACATACGGAACTGCACCTAGGTCTAACACAAAGACCTAGAGCTCAATGCTCATATCATTAGTTGCAGCACACGCCTTTTGCACATGTCGGTCAAGATGTATGATTCTTCTGCAACTAAACATAATACGGACGTTTATATTTATTTATTTATTTATTTAAAAAACTTAATTGTACATCAGCAATATTTATACATAATAACAAAGGCAATTGTACAAATAGTGGACCTTATCCCAAATCTCTTACAGTCGACCAGTAGGGCAAAGGATAGTCACCTACATATTTAATAGGAATATTATATTTTTTTTGTTTTAGTACTTTCTTTTAAGGTGGTAAAAGGCAAAGAGCCAATGGTTTCAACATCATCATCAGGTCTTTTTGTGTCTCCACTGCAGGAACTTGGAGTGGTCCTATTCTACTCTGCCGGAAACTACGCGGCCAATGGTTTATTTAAAATAAATTAAGTAATATTATAAATTCTGCTGACCATATAAGTAGTATAGCCCTTTAAAATATTTTATGAGCAACTCCTTCCTTACTTAATTATACACAATTATACGTGACTTACTTGACTTAAGTTCCTAAAGGCCCCCAGGTGGCCTGGAGGCCTTGAACTTCAGCAGTCTTCGGTCTTTGGCTACGCACTTTACTTTAGGCCAGGTTAGCCCGATTGTCTTCAGCTCCGCTGCCACAGTGCGCCGCCAGATTTGCTGGGGCGGCCTACTTTCCGTTTGCCCTGGGGAGTCCACTCCAGGGCTTGCCTTGGGATGTGTGTGAGCTCTCTTCTAGTATGTCCTATCCATGTCCATTTAGGACACAAGATCTGCTTGTCTATTGGCATTTCCTAGCACGCCTCCTACAGGCGTTCGTTGGAGATCATCTCAGGCCAGAAAATGCAAAGTATTTGCTGCAAGCAGTGGTTGATGAAACCCTAGATCGGCTTTGTGTTCTATTTGGTTACCTACCTTCCATGTTTCGCACCCATACAAGAAGCGAATTATACGTAATTATACATCATTCATCACCATGAGCGTATTCCCGATTCCATCTTCAGCGGTAACGCTTCAGAGCACGGGGTCCGCTACCTAACCTACGTGATTTGACAAGGTTACTGGTTTTTACATAGAGCGACTGCCGTCTGACCTCCGCAACCCAAAGGATAGACCAGAACCAATCTCAGGATATGTTTTAAACAAACGTAAAAAACAAAAAGTATACCATATACTTAGCGTTCGGTTCGAAGGGTAATTAGACATAATTATACGGAATTATACTTATCTTTTTTTCGTATTTTTTTCAGATGTACGACTTCAACGGTGATTACGAGACTATCTACACGGGCGAGACGAACCTCGACTACTCTGGCCTCATCGACACTTACAAGGGGTCCACAGACCTCCCCCATTGGGATGGGAAACATTGCTCAAACGTCCAAAACGCCTCTGATGGAACGAAATTTAAAGGAGGAGTCGGTAGGAACGAGACTGTGCTGTTTTACAGGAAGAGCATGTGTCGGGCAGCGCCCCTGGTTAGTATTACCTATATTACCAACATTATATTACCAATATATCCATTATTACCAACAATACCAACATTACCTACATAACCAACATTACCAACATGATCTACATTACTCACACTGACTCGCACTTGACCGGTTTTTTCTTTTACAGATTCCTGTCGAAGAGGGAGTAAAGAGCGGCCTCAACGCGTACATGTATACGTTCCCGGAAAACATGATAGACAACGGGAAATATATACCGGAAAACAAGTGTTTCTGCAGAAAAGGTACGTTCTTGCAGTTTAAGTTTAAGTTAGTCTTCATAAATCTTTTGATTCTGCAGTAAAGAAATTCGTTAACACCGAATGTGCCACAACACACATCCCCTTTTCTTTTGTCGTAGATCCTGACCCGTTACGAGATAAAGGCTTAACAATAACTGTATCCCTTCTATTTCTCCAGGTAAATGTCTCCCTGCCGGTCTGATCGACGTCACGGATTGCTACTACGGCTTCCCTATCGCGTTGTCCTATCCCCACTTCTACAAGGGAGACGATGTGCTGTTCAGCAAGGTTGAGGGTTTGACGCCTAATAAAGAAGCTCACGAAACTAGGTAAGCTGTCTCACTTTTAGGTTGATTTTGCTATATTGAAAAAAATACAAATGAGGAGGTCCTGAAAAGAGGAGGACAGAAAAGGTGCATTCTGGATATAATAGAGAATAGACGAGGAAAGATGTTGGGTCATCTGCTTAGGCAAGACCACTTCACAAAGACTATCATTGAAGGAAAGATAGAAGGGAAACGAGGACCAGGAAGAACGAGGCATAGCTACATGAAACAGATAAAGAAGGTGAATGTCGTGTCGTCCAGCGAAGTAAAACAGCCAGAGGAGAGAGACAATTGGAAGAGAATTCATACTCCACCGACAAGAGCATAGCTCTTAAATATATACGTAGATAGATAGAAAACTTGGAATCTGAATCAGTAATAAAACACCAAATTGTAAATAAAGGCTTAACCTTAACTTAAATCTAAAGAGAATGGTCCTAGAGTCCTAGATCGTACATATTTATGCTCATTCGAGCCGAATTTTAAAGTTTTGCTTTTTCAATGACTATTTAATCCTATTTATTAACTTACACACAGACAAGTTAGTATAATTGTTGTATGGTTGTGTAAGAACTGTGCTCAGAATGTTACAGAGTTGTGACTTGGTTCCTAATTCTCAGGTTCTGGATCGAGCCAACCTCTGGCCTTCCTCTGGACGTCAGCTCCAAGCTCCAAATCAACATGGCACTGGATGATCTGTCAAAAATCAAGAACGCTGACAAGTTTTCCAATATGTATCTGCCTATGCTTTGGTTTGACATCGTAAGTACCTATTGAAATTTCGATATTCTCTCTTTTTTACCCGACTACGGCAAAGTTAAAAGAGGGTTATGTGTTTCGCCACTATGTATTTATGTTCATCTTGTGTTGTTGTTATTATTTATTTATTTATTAAAATCTTTATTGAATATGGTACAAAAGGTGAACTTAACGCTAATGCATTCTCTACCAGTCAACCTTTAGGAAAAACAGAAATTAATTTAATTTAATTGTTAGCCGTGTGGTTCCCGGCAAAGTAGAATAGGACCACTGTCTTTCCGTGGATTAGGAACAAGCTAAACAAAGCTTATAAACATCAATGAGACCTCTCCAACTGTCTGGCCAGCGTGGAGAGTGTAGGCTTTTACAGCTCTGGCTAATATATGGCTCTGGTAGTACAGAGAGGGTCGTGCTCCTACAGTGGAGACTAAAAAGACCTGTTTTTTTATGATGATGAAGTTCATCTGATTCGTCCGCTGGTTAAAGGCTATGTGACGTCACAGGAAAGCCACTGTGGCGCCCTCTATAGGCCATAAAGTAATTAATAAAAATATAAAATAATTCTTATGATGTGTGGTATCAAATTATAGGGCTTAAAAAGCACATTTCATAAATTTGGCCTCAATAGATTCATCTGGAGGATTACTTTAAGCGTTTTAGTTCATTATTTAAGATAAAAGCTTGTATTTCATTTTTTTTTTTTTCAGAGGATGTACTCTCTTACACCATCAATGGAACACAGGTTTAACCTCTACCTCAACATCCTCCCAATCGTTGAACAAGGAGCAATGTACTTGCTCTTCTTCGCTGCTGCTTGCTTAATACTCTCCACAGTATACAATCTCACCTTCAAAGTCATGTTCAAAACCGTAAACAATAAGAAAAAACAACGAAATATCGTTATAGGCAATGAACTGTGGATCGAAAAGGAAAAGAAGAAAACTAAAGATTCTATCTACGCGCCTTGCGAAATCCCGCTAGACGACACCGAATCAGATTCCGACCCCCAATTCAACGAAGAAAGACGACCATCTTTACTAAAAACTCACAGTGAAAGAATCAAAGAACTAAGTCACAAATTGAGTGACAAAGTATATGATTCAGTTGGGACCGTAAAAGATTTAGTTAACAATGAAATTACTCATGTTAAAAACATATTTACTGATAGGAGGAATTCTGTTAAAAATCAAGAAACAAACGACGCTTATAAAAGTGATTCGGGAGAGGATGATAAAGATTATGGTTATAAATCAGTGAGACAGACAGACAGTGACTATGACTGCAAATATTTAGAAGTCATTGATGATGGCAGTGGATTCGAAGATGAGCCAAAACGCTTTGAAAGCAAACGATGTAATCAGCTGAAGGAATTAGACTCTAAATTAGATGATCAAGAAATGATATTACATATATCTGATTGATGTTAAGTTCTTGCCTCTTGTGACTTTCTTGTGTTCCAAATGTTGATATTTTGAGTTCTGATTATTATTGTGAGTTTGTTGAATTGAAATGTGATATTTTCGCTTGACTTGCGAATGATATTGGAGGTTTTGTATTTTAGGTGATGTGTGTTTATTTTTCGATTGCCTAATTTATATCTACTTAAAGTTCCTTGGGCCTGCTCTGAAATGTCTGTCTCAAACAGGGTGAATTGATCTTTATTACTTTTACATAGAGTTTATATTGATTTGACTCTGCTAAGAAACAATTGAAAAACACATTTGTTTCATAAACCATTGAGAGTAAGTCCCCTTTTTGTGCAGTACGACATAAAATTATATTTTCATATTTCTTGATATTGTTATTATTAATATCACAAAATAAGTCTTTTTTATATTTCTATCACAAGACTCTACTTAACAGAGTACCTTTATTAATCGTAGCTACAAAATTATTTAATCTAATATACTTACTCGTAGTGTCTTAGTAGCTATATGCCAGTTCTTTCCAACATTTTTTTTTCCAATCGGAACATAGTATGAGATATTAAATTATTTTAAATAATGACTGATATTAGTTTGCTCAAATATATGAGTGTGTTGTGTATAACATGTAATTGGATGTAGGATAACTTAGAAATAATTTTTATATGAAGTACTTTTACGTTGGCGGCAAAATTATTGTATAAGTTTGTCAATTATGTGAAATTATTGTAAAATTATAGTATTATATATGTCCCATTTTAATTTTCTGTTACCTACCGATATATTATGTGGTCCTTTGGATGTGGGTAATAATTTTTATATATTATTTAAGGTCTTAAAAGTGGTCGCCAGGTCAAGTTTTGCGTCTGGCAGTTTTACCGACGGTTTAAGGAAGGTATCTTTAGGCACCAAGCGGTCGCATAGGTCCGCAATAAGCCACTCAAACCTTATTCCCACAGTTTTGAGTCTAATTTTGTATAGCTTCAAACGCCGCTTAGTGGTTTCTTATGTTTGAAAAACATGCTGTTTGCATGATATATATCGGTCGTTAGAAGAATGTTTCTAACCCCACACACGCGTCGTCTACACACAAAGGTTGACTCTAAATTGTTAAAAAAAGTTTTTTAAATTAATAAATTGAGTGGTGCGCGCCAGTAGTGGCCTACAATGATGCTACTCACGTCATTTCGAACGAACTTTACTTTGTAAGTTCGTTTGATCTACAATTATGCAATGGTTTGAATGGCGTATAGCGGTCATATGGGACCGCTAGGGGCATAAGAGGCATGATCTGTTTTGCAGTGCAGAAAATTCAAATGGGGATAAGTCATACATTTTATTCTCCACTCATTCTTAAACTTGCCATTTAAATTTATAGGAACAGGGTAAGATTAAATGTATTTTATTAAATGCACTCAGCACATTCTTTATATTCGACTTTAAGTATTTTTTTAATTTTTTTAGAAAGATAACATATAAAATTGATTTTTATTTTAAAAATATTTATATTTTTATGCGACTCAAAAAAACCGGTCAAGTGCGAGTCAGACTCGTAGATAAAGGGTTTCGTATCTCCGTACAATGTTTTAAAACGCTGAAAAAACACGTTGCTTGTATGACGAGTGACGACCTCTTTCATTTTCAACTTTATCTTATTTTTATTATTTGTTATAACGGCCACGCAGTAACATAATCGGTGAAAATTTCAAGTGTCTAGCTATGAACGGTTCAAGAGATAAAGCCATGTGACAGACGTACATGTGACAAAGTGACTATTATTAAGAGATATTATAAATATCCTATGATAATAAAGATATTTTGAATTGAATTGAATTGAATTGTACGGATAGACGAATAGAGAGCGGAGACTCAGTAATAGGGTCCCGTTGGCACCCTTTGGGTACAGAACCCTAAAAAGAAGGAGCTTCTCAATTTGAATGTATATAAAATAAATATTTTATATACATTCAATAATATTTTTATTTTATATATATTATAATATATATAAAATTATTTTTATTTTGAAGAGTATACCTGCAAGTTGGTCCCATTGTCAACAGGTCAGACATTGGAATCCTTGAGGAATTGAGGGACCTCAAATATTCTATGCACACATATTTTTAGTGATTTTGTGTTTTTGTCAAGAAATCAAGCATTTGCAATCAGAAAGTTTTTTTATTGATTTATACCCAAAGCATTACAATGCCCGGAAAAATATCTAAATTAAAAATATGGGGTGGAAAATTTTGCCACGAGTGAGATTCGAAACCCACGCCCCTCACATCTGTACTGTGAGTGCTGTTCCAACTATTTTTACATATTTTTAATTTAGATAAAGTTTTATTGGGTGAAGTGGAACTAACTTCTGATTGACTGAAGTCATTTCTTTTCTTGTTTAAATTTTAATTACTTTTAACCGACGTTAAAAATGACGTTATTACTTTGTTAAAACAATCTGAAGTGTCTCAAAATTTGTATTTTAATTTAATTAGATGAAATACTTGTGATTTTTGACGACTTAAAACTCGAAACACAATTTATACTCTATTTATACTTAATGATGCAATTAAAAATTATATTTTTATACATGGCTTTTTATACAACATAAATGGACAAAACGCTCGAATAATTCCAAAAGTCATTTGTGATATAATTTAAATGTATAATTCGTTATTAAGTATATAAGTTGGTTTTATAAATAAATTATTTTTATATGTTTTATTTGAATTTACATATTTTGTGCAATTCTTACAATTGTTTAAGTGAAATAAATTGTTAACTCGTAAATGTGGTAAAAAATTTCATATTTCTCAATGTTAGGCAATAATTTAAAGGGCTAACTACTGCCTTACATTAAGAAATATGGAAATTTTCACCACATTTACGAGTTAACAATTTATTTTAAATATCAATTTATTTTAAATATGGGCGCCACTTCAAGGTCAAGGACACGCTCCCACAAGTATTGTATAATATTGTGTAATGCTTTATTTTAAGTACTTTTCTATACAAGCTGAATTTTCATTGGTATTGGAAAATGTCGTATAGGACATAAGATAAAAAAGTTGCCAAAATGATTTTCGATGGAGACTACGTAGTTACGCCCATCATCATCCGACCGTATTCCCGGTTGCATCGTCAGCGGTTACGCTCCAGAGACCGGGGTCCGCTACCTAACCTAGGCGATTTGGTGAGGTTACTGGTTTTTTATACAGAGCGACTGCCGTCTGACCTCCGCAACCCAAAGGGTAGACCAGAACCAATCCTAGGATAGGTACAAACGCTAGATGGCGTTCGGGACCAACGGCTTTACGTGCCTTCCGAAGCACGGAATCATCTTTCTTTTCGGATAATCAGGTGATTCAAGCCTGCAATATCCTAAACAGACTGGAAACAACTTTTCACAAAGTATGCTTCCCAGTGGGATTTGAACCCATGACCTCCGGATCACAAGGCAAACGCCTTGACCACTGGACCGTGGAGGCAGTCCGGCCACGTAGTTACGCCCGTCTTTATCAAAACTGCCGCGTGACCCCGATGAACTCGAATACGCATACGTAGGTACTCACGCGGCGAATGACGGACTCTGTTACGCTACTAATTGGTCTCACATTTCTACTTTCGAGTTTTAGTCAACATATTTTGTTTCTGAATTTTTATTTTGACTAGCTAAATGGGTTTTACTGACGATGCTTATGAAGTGGCCTTCGGCTCCAGAACCGATGAATCTCCGTGTATAATGTCTAACAAAATATACATATTTTTGAAGGGTAAATTCAGTCCTAAATACTGAACAACTTTCTCCAAGTAATAGGTAGGTACATAAAAACTTGGATCGGCATTTTTTATATTTTGGTAATATGTTCCTTAGGGAAAGTTGTTCAGTATCCTAGACTGGTTTTACCCTTGAAATAGTATCGGTATATTTTATTAGATCCATATATAAGGTCATATACTAAATCTATTTGAAGAGAACGAATGTTATTGAACAACTTTACCCCTGCAACATATTTAATAATAATAATAATAATAATATATTTATTTGCTGTAAAAGTGGTTACAATAGTTGTTAATTACAATTTTTAGATCACACTTCTAACCTGTCTAGGCATGCAAATGTCAATTAAGTTATCATTAATTTAATTATTTATTGTATTCATATCTTTCTATTCTATAATTATATTAGTATTTGGTCTAATTTGTTATTACTAACGTTTAAAAAATTTAATTAGTAATAAGTATTTTATAAGTAACAATTCTATGACCAAAGATATTCCTGTATCGAGTAGAAACCCTTCTCCAGCAGGAAACTACGCAGCCTGTTCTTAAAGACTGGCAACGGCAATACTTTGATATCTTCCGGCAGCCTGTTGTAGATACGAACAGCCATCCGACAGCTATTTTGGTCACATAAAGCTGTTGATACATTAGATAACACAAGCCTGTTGGGGTATCTGCCACGATAATTAGAAATTACCTCACAATTTCTTTGAAATAAATATGAGTGTACCTTTACAAAGTGACACATTTCATAAATGTAGATGGATGGCAGTGTCAACAATTTAAGTTTTATGAAATGCGGTCTACAGCTAGTTCTCTGAGGCAACTTACATAAAGACCTTACACAGTTTTTCTGTGCCATAAACGCTCTGTCCAATTCTGTCGAATTTCCCCATACTACAATTCCATATCGTAATACAGACGCTACGTACCCATGATACGCCAACAAGGCTGTTTTAAGCTCTGTTATATTGACCAGTCTCCACAAAACAAAAGAAAATTTATTTAATTTACTACATACTTGATCGATATGAGATTTCCATGTTAAGTTTTTGTCCAAAGTAACTCCCAGAAATTGTACATCATTACATTCATCAATAGTCTGTCCATTATGTGTTATTGTTAAATCTGCATTTTTATTATTCCTTTGATTATGAAATTGTACGTATTTGGTCTTTTTAGTGTTTATTTGTAAATTATTTTTGTCAAGCCAATTTATTATGTCATTTAACGTTTTATTTATGTCCGTATTATATGCGTCAATTGAATTTGATAAATTAGGTATCACTACAGAAAGATCGTCGGCAAATAACGTGCAGAAGTGTTCAGTAGCTTTTGGAAGATCATTAATGTATAGTAAAAACAATAAAGGACCTAGTATACTTCCTTGAGGCACGCCAATATTATTTAATTTCTCACCAGACATAAATGAAGTCTCATTTTGATTCTTATCCAGATTAGTCACTACTACTTGCTGCTTCCTATTTTCAAGGAAGGATTTAATCCAGCTATTAGCCTTCCCCCGAATTCCATACCTATCACATTTAGCAAGCAATATTTTATGTAAAACATAATTAAAAGCTTTTGTCATATCAATAAACAACGCCATAACTTCAGTACTATTGTCTACATGACTTAGCACCTCATTTACCAATTTGAACATGGCTAATACAGTTGATTTACCTTTCTGAAATCCATTCTGATTTATGTTTAATATATTGTACTTAGTTATAAATGTAATAAGCCTAAAATACATAGCTTTTTCAAAAATTTTTGATATGATAGACACCAAAGCTATCGGTCTATAATTTTCCAAACAGTTTGCATTATTATCTTTAGGAAGTGGTTTTATGACAGTTTTCTTCAGATTTTCTGGAAATTGTCCTTGTTCAAAAGACAAATTTATAAGAAAACTCAACACAGGTGCCAAAATATGTTTAGATTTCTTTATTACGTATGTAGATAAATTATCACTACCTACAGAATTTGTATTATTGAGCCCTGTTATTATTTTACCGATTTCATCACTGTCCGTGGGAAATAAGAATAAAGTTTCATTTACTGGTTTGCACAAATTCGTGGTGGTCTCTGCAATATTATTTTTTGTCTGTATGTCTGTAAAAAAGTCATTGAAAGCATTTGCTAAGTCAGTAGGATTAGTAATTACCTCACCATGTCGTACAATTTTATTTATAAATTTATTTTTAATGACATTATTATTTTTTATTAGATTCCAGGCTGCTTTATTTATATTAGTAGAATTATGTAAATATTTCATATTTTTAATTTTTTGTGAGTAATTCATACATCTTTTGAGAATCGCTGAATAATTTCTGTATTTTATTTTACTATTTATATCCTTTTTTTTATAATACGTAAATCTCAGTGATCGTTTAGTCCTACATGACCTACTAATGCCTTTTGTCACCCATTTTTTACTTTTTTGATTAGTACTCACTTTTATTCTCTTAGTTGGAAAACATAAGTTGTAGAATAGGATTATGAGCTCATAGAAATTGTTGAATGCCTTGTTTGCATCGGTTTCACCATAAACTTCCGACCATGATAGGTTTGCAAGACATTCATTGAATTTTCTAATGTTTTCTTTACTAAAATCTCGTTTATATATAAAATAATATTTTATTTTATTTTCTTTTTTGTTTATTGGGAATTCCAAGGTTTGAGCCGTTTCGTGATCAGATAGGCCTAATTTATGTACTTGGGCAGTTGTATTAGTAATATTACTTACAATTAGGTCTAGGCAAGCTTTTTGTCTTGTTGGTTCAGTTATGTGAGAAGTGTAGTTATAGTTTTGCAGCAAAGCTAAAAAAGCATCTCGAATATCATTATTTTTTAGTGTATCGATGTTGAAATCGCCAGTAATAATAATTTTTTTCTTGTATTTTGTCCTTAATTTAAATAGTAATTTGTCAAATCTATCCAAAAATAGATAAGGATCCGTCAATTTATCTTTATTATTAAATGGTATTCTATACAGACAAATGAGTATACAGTCATGTGCCGTCAATTCTATACCACAACATTCGAAATACTTTTCAATAGATATATCTTTTAAATAATCTATCTTTTTATACTCTATGTTGTCCCTACATAATATACAAACGCCACCACGTTTTTTAGTCTTTCTAGAAAATGAATCTGCAAGAAAGAACTCAGGAATTTTTAAGTTTGATTCATTTCCATTTAAGATAAAATAGCTAAATACTTGTAAGTATACATAGATTTTCCTCAGAAAATTTGTTCATATTGTCTGGTCGGGGGTACATCTCCCTACATCCTGTATAGAATGACCGCTTTCAGTTATCTAACGTGGTATTTCTTACAATTAAAATAATTGCACTGAGTTAATATAATTTTGACGTGACAACGTCTTATAAATTGGTTAGCCGGGTGACACTTCAAGAAACTGCGTTACGCTCCGCTCACGTTATGCGCTCACAATGAGAGCGAGTGAGAGGCACGCGTCCCTTCCACTCGGGCATGGTTAGCCCGCCTAAGAGCGAGAGAGACAGACATAAAAAGACTTGTCACGTAAAACTTTCGCCCGTATACCGACTTTACAGGCAACCAATTTTTTTGACGTGACAACGTCTTATAAATTGGTTAGCCGGGTGACACTTCAAGAAACTGCGTTACGCTCCGCTCACGTTATGCGCTCACAATAAGAGCGAGTGAGAGGCACGCGTGCCTTTCACTTTTTATGTCTGTCTCTCTCGCTCTTAGGCGGGCTAACCATGCCCGAGTGGAAGTCAAGTTTGGAGTGAAGTGGAGTGAAGTCGTTGTCACGTAAAACTTTCGCCCGTATACCGACTTTACAGGCAACCAATTTTTTTTTTACAATAAATGCTCCCATATTTTATGTCGGTACCTGTTGATACAAGTACCTTCTATTATTATTAAAAATAAAGAAATTTTATTAAAATAAACGTAGTTTACTTTATTACTCCTTCAATCTGTTAAGTATACATCGTGTTAATGAAAGAACGCAAAACCTCTCACATGGTACCTCAGCCCATGTAACTGAACAACTTTTGTTCAACAAATTTCACGAATTCCAAAAAATAATTTGGATTTTCATACAAATCGACTCGATCAGCTGATCAGTTTGTATGAAAATTCAAATTCGTTTTTTTAGTTTCGTGGAAGTTGTTGAACAATAGTTGTTCAGTTACATGGGCTGAGGTACCATCTGAGAGGTTTTGCGTTCTTTCATTAACACGATGTATATAATATACAGGGTGAATTTTTAAACACCAGCCAAACTTTCGGATCAAGTTCAGTCCATGATATTGAACTACTTTCTATAAAAAAAAGTTAGTAAAAATCGATAACATTTTTTCGTCCTCCCATACAAAATCCGTTTGGCTGAGCGCTGATTTGTATGGGAAGGTGAATTTTTATTTTAGTTTTTCGTTAATTGTTTTTATGAAAAATAGTTCAGTATCATGGACTGAACTTGCTCCATAAATTTGGCTGGTGGATAAAAAGTCAGCCTGTATATATAGTTAAGTAGATATATCGCAGCAATCTGGTTAATTTAGTGCTGCCCCAATTTGAAATTAATTATTTGTAAGGAAACGGAGATATCAAAGATATACTTAGAGGTAGATTCAAACTATTTTATGAACCACTGTTTACAGTTTAAAGTGAGAACGTTAAGCTTGCGTTTGCATTTTTGCGAAAAACGGCCACTTTTGGCAAAAATGCAAACTAAATCTTAACTTTCCCACTTTAAACTGTAAACAGTGATTCATAAAATAGTTTGAAGGGTTATCTAGGTTTTACTAGCTCAAATTTTTGAATGATATCTCCGTTTCCTTACAAATAATTTATTTCAAATGGGGGCAGCACTGGACACCGTGTATTATTTTTTTTTGTATTACATTTATAATTTTTTCTGTAGCCAAAACGGATAGATATTCAGATAATACATTTTTTGGTATAATTTTCATACAAAAAGGTGATTGTATAAAATAGTAACACGTATTATACATACATACATACATACATACTATCACGCCTGTTTCCGCGCGCTAATCTCAGGAGATAATGGTCCGATTTGAAAAATTATTTTTTTGTTGGGTAGTCCATTTATAGAGGAAGGCTTTAGGCTATATAACATTACGTTCCGACAACCACGCGAACGAAGTCGCGGGCACAGCTAGTGTATTATAAAGGCAAATTTAGGCAAATTAGAGGTATGTTTGTGATTTTTTTTCTATCGAGCCAAAATTGCTCAATCGTGTTGTAAGTCTGTAGAAAATCCTTAAGATTATTATGTAATTTTTTTGTGGAATAAACTGTAGTAGTTTAATAACAGTGATTTTTCAAAAACACGCACAGTATTGCAAATTGTGAACCCACGTCGCCTTAAGATTTTCACACAAAAATAGAAAAAAATAGTTTAGAAAATCCAAAAGTGCACGCCTCATAATCTCATTTTTCACAATTAAATTGATTTTGATTGTTTTATTGCTAACTTAAAACGAAGAAAAGTATGTGTCGGCTTTAACGCACGACTGGAGATTATTTTTAACTTTTATTTTTAACTTACCGCTGAGAAAATTGAAAATTTTCAAAATTCGGGACGTTATTAGTTTCACCTCGTTTTTGAAAAGTCGAGTTTTCATCAGATCTCGACGTTTAAAGGTCTCAGGAATCTTCCCTGACCACTCACAAGCAAGTGTCATGCACCCTATCCGTATGTGTGTGTGGGTGTGTATGTGACCCGCTTATAAATCTTGAACAACTAAACCGATCGGAACCAAACAAGTAGCTTTCCAAAAAGTTCTATACAACTCAGATTTCCTGTGAATTTAAACCGATTCGGACCGGTAGATTTTGAGAAATCTCAAAAAAACTAAGCAAAAACAAGAAAAAGACACAAGACTACGTCACGAATGTCAAGAAAAGTATTACCCACAGAATTAATAACTATTAATTCTGTGGTGTTACCACTGATTGTTCTTTTCATTCTCAATTAGTTAATGCAAATTAAATAAAATATTAACTAAGTTATCGCTTCTTTTACATTTATTCGTCTTTCATATTTAATAAAACAAACAAAATCACAACATTCTTTATTTAAATTTCTTTTTACTTCTTTTCTTACTTGCCAGTTACACATTCGTACTCATCATACATAGGTATTAACGCTTTCAACAAACCTCACATCCAAAATTATTTTTAATATGTCACCTGTATTTTTATAATAATAATTACGATTAAACTACATTTAATTAGACCGTGATCTTCGAAAGGACTTAGTTTTGGATAATACTGAAGCGTATAAAAAAAATGGACTTGATCAGATAAGTTTTTCGGGAGTTATCGTGACCACGCCAGTTTCCATACATACCGACACACGGACGTCCACAAAATGATTTTATTAAACATTGTTTTTATTTATTTAAAAAGCAAAATGTTTTTCCTTGACATTTATGTGTAAATATTATTGTACAAGTGCGATAGAAAATAAATAGAGACACATTTAGTTAAAAAAAACACCTGATTTTTGTAAGGCGAGAGTAGAGCACTACCTCATGCGCTTCGTTTATGAGGCGTGCAAAAACAATAAATTTTGGGGGTTCCCCATACTTAGAACTGAAACTCAAATTTTTTTTTTCATCATATCCATACGTGTGGGATATTTATAAATAGGTCTTCAAAAATATTATTGAGGTTTCTCATATAATTTTTTTATAAACTAAATAGTTTGCGCAAGAGACACTTCCAAAGTAGTAAAATGTGTCCCCCCCCCCAATGTGTGTTGCCGTACAGGGGGGGGGGGGGGGGGGCTGTAACTTCTAAAATAAGAGAATGATAAAACTAAAAAAAATACATTTCATAATAATATATTTGCATTCAGGATATCATGCTAAATACTAAATTTTACCACTAGTCAAATTTTTTGGAGCAAGTTCATGAACTACCGCTACTATTATTCTTTAATTATTACCAATGCCAAAATTTTGTCGATAAATTATACTCGTACATTATCTTGTTGATATAATGAGTTGTATGAGTTGTAATTGTAACTGAACACTGCCAGATTCCGGAGGGCGTATCAGCCATTTGTCTGCGATTGATTACAGCGAACATCTACTCAATCCAAATACAGACTCCAGCCGAGTGACACATGGATCATGACCGGAAAACTGTTGACTTCAATATTCCTAACGGTGTGGGCGTTACACGTCCACTGCAGCTACGATGACCGAGCCAAGATCAGAACTTCTGGTGGGAACCTCTACCTTGAGCCGGCGAGAGGCAAGGACATCTACTTACGCACCAACGGACCGCATTCTGCCATCTTCCTCGGTGACGTCAATCTCATCAATGTTACTTCCAGAACAAGCGGACCTTCTCAGTCACTAAGGGACGATGTAGACACTCTTGCTTACACTTCAAATGACTTGTTGCGGAGACTACAAGCACTGGAAAATCTAAATTTAGTACCGTACGATGACTTTGTACAGAATATTTCAGCTCTGTCGTGGAGAATTAACAGACTATCCTCAAGGGTCAACCGTTTGCAACGTCAAGACGACGGAACAGGAGATAAGTGCCAGCTACACACATGTCGATACGGAGGCACCTGCTTGAACTTAGTCGGCGGCTTCCACTGCCTCTGTCCGTCGAACTGGGAAGGAAGAAACTGCGAGATCGACGTCAATGAATGCCGAAACTTTGCTGGTACTGATTTGGGATGTCAGAACGGGGCGGACTGCATCAACAAACCAGGTACTTACGAATGTCAATGCAAAACAGGATGGTTCGGAACTCACTGTACTAGAAGAAAGACGGACTGCTCCGCTGGTAATTCCGAAATGTGTGGACATGGCACATGTGTGACCGTTAGTTCCGGAGAGGGCATCAAGTGTATCTGCGACCAAGGATGGACTACAAACGGCAGCGTCGCTTGTTTAACTGATGTGAACGAATGCGACACCAGCTTAGGCCCGCGATGCTCCACAAATCCAAATGTAGAATGCATCAATCTCCCTGGATCCTTCAGATGCGGCCAATGTCCTCAAGGGTTTCAAGGCAATGGATATGTCTGCTACGATATAGATGAATGTGCAACTTCGAACGGCGGCTGTAGCTCGATGGTGTCATGTCACAATACCATCGGATCTCGTATATGTGGTGCTTGTCCACCAGGCTTCATAGGCGACGGTGTCACTTGTACCTGGAGGGGCTCCTGCAGCCTCGATCACGGAGGATGTCACCCATCGGCCCGATGCCTTGAAAATCCAGGGCTCGTAGGAGGAGTTCAATGTGAATGCCCCCAAGGTATGGACGGCGATGGAGTCGGTCTACACGGGTGTTACATCACAACTGATAACGACACGACGAGTTGCGAAAGTGATCCGTGTGGCCCTCACGGACAATGCCATATGCTCCGTAATGGTTACACGTGCTTTTGCTTGAAAGGCTATACCGGAGCTCATTGTGACATCCAAGCACGGAGTTGTGCAATAAATCCGTGTAAAAACGGTGGCGTCTGCAGACCAGATGATACTGCGATACTAGGATTCAAATGTGAGTGTACTGCACAGTATACGGGAACCCTCTGCCAAGAAAGCTCAAACTGTGGAAGTATACTGCACGCTGAAGTAGGCAATCTCATATACCCATTGACTAATGTGACTGATGGGCCAAGTTCCAAGTGCGCTTGGATTATTCGAACCGTTCCAGAAAAAGTTATAAACGTAACATTTACTCGCTTCAACTTGGAGCGCTCTCCCGACTGTACATTTAATTTCTTACAACTACACGACGGCCGCAGCACAGCTGATCCATTGATAGGAAGATTTTGTGGCGATGAAGCACCAAATGGAGGTCATATTCTATCAAGTCAGCATAACTTGTATCTGTGGTTCCTGTCAAACAGCGGCGGCGGTGACAGCGGGTTTGCGCTGCATTGGAACAGCTTGGCGCCCGTCTGCGGCGGCGAGGTGAACGCAACGGTGCACGGCTCCATCAGCTCCCCAGGCTCGCCCGGTAAGTATCCACCTAACAGAGACTGCTACTGGCATCTCTCAACTACCCTCGGTAAAATAATACAATTGCACTTCTTTCAACTAGATTTAGAAACGCATGATAACTGTAGTTTCGATTACTTAGCAATTTACGATGGACAGCAGGTTTCAAACCAACTTCTCGAAAAGTATTGTAGTTCAACCCAGCCTGCTCCCTTGCTATCAACTGGTCCAGAAATTATGATCCATTTTCATTCCGACGCTCACGGCCACGGTAAAGGTTTCCAGATAACTTACACCCCGGCAGAAGGCGTGCCGGGCTGCGGAGGCTTCTTCAGCGGGAACAGAGGGGAGATTACGTCACCGACCTACGACGGCTCTTACTTGAGTAATTTGTTGTGTGAGTATAAAATCAGGACGGGTCCGGACACTCAAATCCAATTAGACTTCAAACTATTCAAATTAGAACGTTCAAGAAACTGCAAACATGATTATTTGAAGATTTATGATGGCTCCTCTACAGAATCGCCCATAATAGGAACTTATTGCGGAGAATTAAATAGAAAAATACAGCTCCATTCAACATCAAATAACATATTCATAATGTTTAGATCAGACAGGTCTCGAAACGGCGAAGGATTCAAAATAGGTTATAAAGTAACATGCAAGTACTTCGTGCGCGGAGACAGTGGCGTGATCAAGTCCCCTGGGTATCCTATTACTTACTCTAATAACATAGAGTGCGAGTATGTTATCGAGACATCCCCCGGCAAGGCTATACAACTGGCCTTCCAAGACTTTGACGTAGAAGGTAATCTTACCCACAATTGCGATTATGACAAAGTGGAGCTCCGAGATGGTTTGAATGCAAATTATACGCTTTTAGGAAATTATTGCGGTAACGGCATCCCCCCTACACAGACTTCCTCGTATAACATCATGTACGTAAAATTCTCTTCTGACATGAGTCAGTCTGGTGGAGGATTCTACGCCAACTTCACGTCCGTGGACATCATATGTGGCGGTATTTATAGAAACCCTACAGGCACCATAGAGTACCACTCAGATAGGTACTACCCCAGAGACGATCAAACATGTACTTGGATTATATTAGCTCCTGCAGGAAAGTTCATACACCTGAATTGGAACAGATTTCAATTAGAATTTTTAAATCTAAATATATATTTAGAAGATTGTTTAGAAATCAGTATGATAGATGATAACAATGATGAACCACAAAAATTTTGCGGAAATAATACGCCCCCTGCTATGACGGTGCAGACTAACAGTCTGAAATTAAAGATTGTACCAAAAAGTTTCAACCATAATATTAATTTGTCAGTAAGTTATAATTTGGTAGATTCGATACATATATGTGAAGGTACCTTTGTCCAAAATCATGGTTTTATTTATTCCCCAGGCTGGCCCAACAGTTACAGTCGTAACCTTGATTGTGTTTGGGTAATCCATGTTCCAACAGGACAGCAAATCAAACTAAACATATCACAATTTGATATGGAACGTCCAAATTTTAGAACTAAAAAATGTAAAGATTTTCTACGAGTGAAGGATGGTCCGTCGGCGTCTTCTCTATTGATTGGCGAGTACTGTGGTAAATTCAATTGGAAATCTCTCACTTCTACGGCCAACTCTTTACATATAACTTTTCATTCGAATTTATATCTTGGCGGTAAAGGATTTAAGATACAATGGGACAGCACAATCACGGGTTGTGGTGGAACATTTACCGGTTACACAGGATCCATATCATCTCCAAACTACCCGTCAAATTATGACGAAAATTCGGAGTGTTTTTACAGAATCGTTACAAGTCAAGGATCAAGAATTTCTTTAAAGTTTTTGGCATTTGAATTCGAATCCTTATGTAACGACTACGTAGAAATATTCGACGGCCGAGATTCTGAGTCGCAAAGTTTAGGACGGTACTGCAAGAGGCCTCCAGAAAACATTGAAACCACAAGTAACTATGCATTTATTAAATTCAGGTCAAATTTTGCGATCACCAGCAAGGGCTTCTTACTCAGCTATACCACCATCTGCAACAATACCGTAACTGGACACTACGGTGTTATCGAGAGCCTCAACTATCCCAACAGTTACCCCACGGGCCTCAATTGCACATGGCTGATAAGTGTCCCCAAAGGCAGCAAAATCAACGTTACTTTTACTAATTTGGACATCAGGTACAATATACTATTTTTTCCGTTTCGTACGAGATATATTTTTGATGGATTTGGCGAACGGCATTATTGTGCATTAGATTATCTTTTAATAAACGAGCCTGGTCATATCAATACTATAAATGAACTTTGTGGTACAAGTAAACCCACACAAATCAGCACAACAGATAACTTATTAAATATAACTTTCATTACAAAAGATATCGGCCACCTCCAAGAACATTCGGGTTTCAGACTTGAATGGTTGAGCTACGGTTGTCGCGGACATATCAAAAAAGCAAAGGGTTTCTTAAATAAGACTTTGTCATCCAGCGATCAAATGGAATGCGAGTGGCTGATAGAAACCCCTATAGGGAGCAGGATCAAACTGACATTTACGAAAGTTTACATGGTAGAAACGAATAACTGTACAACTGACGCGATCGAAGTATACAATGGGCCAACTAATCGCTCACCTCTTCTTACAAAAATGTGTCATATCAGCGATACTGCGATAGTTACATCTACATCAAACTACGTCCTAGTGAAACTTATCAAAAAATCATCTCTGAGAGACGTGCATTTTTCATCTACTTTTGCAAATATGCTTTCCACTTGTGGTGGCGATTTGGAAACGCATTATGGTATGATTATTTCTAAACAATATCCCAAAAATTATGACAATAACTTAGATTGTATTTGGAAAATACGTGTGCCTGATGGTCATCGTGTTAAACTGGAGTTAACTGACATCGATCTCAACAACGAAGACGACAAATGTGATGATTATATAAAACTGTACGATAATCCAAATATTTTCAAGGAAAATTACACTCATATTATTTGTAATCAATCAGCTCGCAAGCTTTACACTTCTAAAACAAATGTGTTAGTTGTTCGATTTATAACAAATGCGGTTAATACAGCCAAAGGTTTCAAAGCAAGCTTTGCAATGACTTGTGGTAGTGTTATAAAACTAACTGAAAAATCTGAAAATGGAGTAATAACGAATGACAACTTTAAATGCCACTCAAATTCTAGCTGTGTTTGGACTATCTTGGCACCAAAACTCGAACAAAAAGTATCACTGACTATAACACATTTATCGTTGCCTATTGCTAGTGATCGTGGAACGAACCAGACGTGCCCCGACTCTTACCTCAGGGTTCTCGACGGAGACGACGAGAACGCGCCCTTGATAGATGAGTACTGTGGGCGTGCGGTGCCAGCGACCATCGTAAGTCGCGGCAGCGCGCTCACTGTACAACTCGGCACACATGACGACAGAATTACTGGAGTGTTCTCCGCGTACTACTCGACCGTCGACGCTGCTTGTGGAGGAACCTTTACTTCTGAAAGCGGTGTCATTGCCTCCCCGAACTATCCTGCTACATATCCTCTTAACGCTGTTTGCGAATGGACACTCAAAACCTCACCAGGAAACAGAGTCGCCATTAATATCGACATGTTAGATATAAGTTATTCCGAAGAATGTAATGAAGATTATCTAGAAATTCGAAAGAACGACGGAGCCGGTAAAATATTTGGCCTTTACTGTGGCAGTGTTCTTCCTGTTTATGCTATTTCGGCATCACAATTGTACATCAAATTCCACAGTGATGACAAAAGCCCTGGTCGAGGATTCCTAATAAATTATAATTTCGTTCATGGGAATGATATTACTGACTTGAATGAAGGTGAGATATCTTCTCCTCTATACCCGCGGCTGTACGATAATTCAGGAGAGTTTTGGTGGCGCGTCACTAGTGAAAATGAAGCAATTAATATTGAAGTTGATAAATTGCAAATTAATAGTTACAGTGAACTTTGTGAGGATAACTTGAGTATCTATGATGGTCATGACGATGACGCGCCGCTCTTGAAAACTCTCTGTGGAGCGCTGCACAATACAGTTGAAGTAATACGTACCTCCTCCAACGCCGCCTATATCAAGCTAACATTGAATGAGGCAAACAGAGGAGCCCTTTTTCATCTTCGATGGTCTCAAGGTGACAGAGACATCGATCAGATAACAAACAAACCTAATTGTGGTAACAAAAGCACAGTTATCGTTATGCCTGGATTATCAACAACATTCTCCTCACCTAACTACCCTCAGCTTTATGACAATGACTTGAATTGTGAATGGGTGTTTAAGGCTACATATGGTCGGCATTTATCATTAAAATTTATCGATTTTGATATCGAAGAACGTGAACCATGTACTAATGGCGATACAGTATCCATATTTGAATCAGATATTCCTGCGGAATGGAAACTAGTTAAAGAAAATATTTGTATCAATTCAGATACTCAACAATTTTTTAATGGAGATAAATTTCTTAAAATTATTTTCAAAACCGATAACTCATACACCAGAAAAGGTTTCATGGCCCACGTTGGTTCTTTATGCGGTGCCGTTCTAACTGATGCCTCAGGCGTTATCGAATCAAATCGATATGATTTTTCATTTGCAAACCCACCTTACAGGTGCGATTGGAAAGTGAAAGTTCGTCCAGGTCGTCGCATCAGATTAGTATTTTACAATTTTAACATAAATAACGAAGAAAATGACTGTAAAGTATTCATAATACTACATAATGGCGAATCTAGAGATTCTCCTAGATTGTCGGATGGAAAATATTGTGGTTATTCACATGAGAATAGGAGTGCAACTATAACGTCAGGTAACTATTTATTTATCAGTTATATAAGTGACATAAAAAACCCCAAACAGACGTTCAAGCTACATTATGAAGAAGTGCTCGTAAACTGTGGAATGACATCTAAATTGAGTGCCGACAAACCATGGGAAATAATAAGTTCGCCAAACTATCCGAATGTTCCTGATCCCTATACAGAATGCAACTGGCTGTTAACTGGTCCTGTTGGAGAAATATTACGAGTGGACTTCATAGAAAGATTTGATATTTACAAAGAAGAGGATTGCCTAACAGAATTTGTAGAATTACATGACGGTGCATCAACTATGTCACCTATAAGAGGACATTTCTGTGGTGAAAACCCTGGCTCAATTAAAACTACGGATAATTCAGTTTTAATTAGGTATGTTACAGAAAGAGTAGAGCCAAACAACGGTTTCAAAGCTAACATTTCAATCGACGTGTGTGGTGGTACGATAAGTGCTTCTCAAGGAGAAGTGATCTCGCCTGGATATCCTAACTCGATACACTTACCTCCAGGAACGATTTGCGAGTGGTATATCATAGGCCTTGATGAACACACTTTGTTAATAAAACCAGAACAGATGAACTTGCCACAATCAGAATCCCTCTGTGGTACAAAAGTTACAATCGAAGAGTTGGAACCAGTTGCTAAAATAAATAATTTGTTGAAGACATACTGTCCTCAATATTCTCCATCTTCTGATGACCTATCTGTTGTCAAGACATCGGAAAACAAAGTCACTGTCAAGCTCTACATTGGCACATCTTCTAATATCTATGACAATAATGTTACAGGATTTCGGCTCTCATTCGAGTCTTCCGTACCTTCGTGTGGAGGATTATTGACGATCGCTGAAGGCTACATTACTACACCTAATTATCCAAAAAGTGCAAAGGCGCAATTCTGCCACTGGACTATTAGAATTCCAGATCAGTCTCGTAGAATAACATTGGAAGTATTAGATTCTAGTAAAATTCATTTATTTATAAGTGAAGGGAACTTAGCACAATATATAGCAATTATTGAAGAGTATGACAACACATCACCTAATACTACATTTAAGTCATCTGGTAACGAGATGGAAGTATTTTTTCAAGGCCCTCAAAAAGGGCTATCTAAGTTTAAAGCTAGATTTAGTTCTTACGAACAAACTGTTTGCGGAGGTTCTCTAAGTGGAATCACTGGACAACTGAAGTCACCAGATTCAAATGACGCGTATTACTGCAAATGGAACTATCAGGTAAAAAGAAACGTAATAGATGATGAGGACAATAAAATGAGTTTGTATAAATCAATGTTCGTTACAGGTACTGTTAATTCATCAAGTACCACAGATAAAATATGTAGGTATATTGATGCAAAAATAACTTTAAAATACTCTCTAACACGTTTCGTTACCCATAGAGAAACATATTGCAATGAAGAATTTGCAAGTATAATTCCGTTTACAAATATAGATATCAGGGCGTCAAAGAAAAGCTTTCAGAATTTAAACTTTGATTTGCAATGGAAGATACAGCCATGTGGTGGAATTGTGCACCTTGATAAGACTCCCGTTAATCTAATAAATATTGAACAACCTTATAATGATACGCTAAACTGTGGCTGGTTGCTAAAGAGCGAAAATCCTGGCCCAATTGAAATCAAACTAGAAGGGAATTTTCAATTAAATTGTGCTGACGAATTTATAAAAATAAGTCATTCAAAATATTATTATACATATTATAACCGAAATCTTAATGTACTATTTAATTACTGTAAAGATAAAGTACAAACGTCGCCAGAGGTCATTTCACTTTCAGATATAGTTATAGAATATCATATCAAGGTTCAAAACTCAAGTAACGTTAAAATTCTCGTCAGAACTATAGAACAGAACTGTGGTGGTAGACCGAAATATATGGAGAACTTTTCATCCCCCAACTTTCCTAAAGACTACAATAGTAACTTAGAGTGTGAATGGGATATTGTTTCTTCAGAAAAAGGATTCCGAGTATCTCTTCAACTTATCAATCGGTTTGTAATAGAGAAATCTCCCAATTGCACCAAAGATGCTGTCATCATTTACGATTGGAAAGATGATAATTATATTGAGGTCGCCAGACTGTGTGGTCGTGAACTGCCACCAGTGTTCAACTCTACGTACGACCGGCTCAAAGTAGTGTTGCGGACCGATAATGATACCAATTTGGAAGGATTCGAAGCTAGTTGGACTAGAATATGTGGCGGGATCTACAATGCCACCGCAACTGAACAGTACCTGTACAGTCCAGGATACCCCTTCTATTTTCCATCAAAGTCCTGTTTTTACAAGATATCGGCCGGAGAAAAAAAACTACAAATAAAATTTTTGTATTTTGACTTAGAAGGTGATGCTGGAGCGTGTGAAAATGATAACTTGACAATAAGTACCAGCATTAATCAGTTTTCCTTTTTTGAAATATATTGTGGAAACAAAATACCAAAAATAACTTCCATGTTCAGTGATGTCGAATTAGTTTTCAATTCCGATAGTTCTGTTCAAAAGCTGGGATTCAAAATGGCTTATTCACTCTACTCCTGTGGAGGACATATCACACAACCCACTACAATTTCTTCAGGTCCTCATGGCAGCTACAATAACAACATAAACTGTACTTGGCTCATCGAAGCTCCAAAGAATAAGAAGATAGTGCTCAAAGTAGTTTACTTTCAACTTGAGCAGTCGTACGAATGTATGAATGACTATCTTGCTGCGTATGAAGGGCAAAACACAGATATCGCAAAGAGGCTGGCACTTATTTGTGGTGATATAAAATCTTTTACAGCTATTCCTAGTACTGGAAATACCATGACGGTAGAATTTGTGACAGACGCATATATGCAAAAGAAAGGTTTCAAACTAGATGTTGTTTTCACGTATTCAGAGACTGTTGGGTGCGGTGGAGTTATTAATATAACATCGCCTTACACATTGTCATCACCGCACATAAATTCACAAAATTCTTACGAAAACTTCCTCGATTGCCACTGGAATATTCTAGCGCCACTAGATCACGCCATCAAAGTCTCATTTTCGTCATTTCACATTGCTCCGTGCCGTGACATCAACCAAACAGCTTCAGGTTTCAGCAAATGCGACTGCGATTTCTTACAAATCAAAGACGGAGTAACTCCAGACAGCTTGATTATTGGCACATACTGCGGACACACTCTTCCTGCAGAAGTAATATCATCTCGAAATACTATGAGTGTTAGGCTGTCTACGGACGGAGAAATCACCAGTTCAGGTTTTACAGCAACCATGATCGTTCAAGAATCAGCTTGTGGGCCGACTTTGTTCAATGTGTCTCGTAGCGTGCTGCGAGTAAAATCTCCTGGATATGACACTGGATCAGTCGCACGTGGCATCCACTGCATGTATCACTTTATCTCGTCTTCCTCATACCAACTCACGCATATACATTTCAATGATTTCGATGTTCAGTCTGGAGCAGTCGATGCTACTTGCGACAAAGATAAGATAGTTATCACCAGTGTCTCCCTTCCCATTGGTACATCACTTGGGGAAGATTATATACAAGGTAGTAATGGAGGATCTACACTGGGGTCATCATTATATACGTATTATAGTTTCTCCAGCAACACCACAACACCCGAACAATACTTGATATGCGGATCCAAGAAATCTGTCGATCTTTATGTGACCGGGTCGTTTGCTATGAATGTAATCACTTCTCCTGACGAATTGAGCCGTCACTATAGAGGCGTAGACGTTGAAGTGTCGACGGTCGGATTTTGTGGAAGAAACTTTACAGAACTTTACGCAAGGGTGGCGAATAATTACGACTTCGATTTGAATAACACCATAGATGATTGCTATACACTTATTAGTGTCCCTATCAACTACACGATATCTATATATTTCAATACATACACTTCAAGTCTATTATCGAATTCTTACTTAGACATACATGACGGAAATACAACAGCATCACCAAAACTAGTCTCCTTATCAAAGCAATATAATTACATAAGGAATCCCCTTTTTTCAAAAGGTGAGCATGTTTTGCTGCATAATCATTTATCTGGGTTGAATAACATGATAACGTACGACTTTACCTACATAGCAACAGACAAGGGGCGAGGGTGTGGAGGATATTTTTATGGCGCTGATGGTACGGTGACGAGTCCTCTGTATCCCACAGTGTATCGTCAGGCCAAGACTTGTGAGTGGGAGTTGGAGACGCCTCATTACACGAGAGTGTCTTTGCACTTCGAAACGTTTGACCTAGGGAGGGACTGTGAGCACAATTACGTGCAGCTGGTAGACAGGGCTGGTGAGGTGCTGTCCAGCTACTGCGAAGAACTTCCCGCTGACTTCACCAGTGACGACAACTACGTCAAGGTTATTTTCGTGACTTCCAGGAATAATGGGGGGACTGGCTGGGTTGCAAAGTTTATAAGTGTTTTGTAATTTTAGCGTCAATATGAGCTAATAATGTTTCGTTTGTACACCTATAATACTTACAACAAAGTTTAAAATCACGTTGTTAAAACTTATTGTAAGGCAATTAATATCATAGATAAATAAATTCTTTATCATTCTATTTGATACGAGTAGTATTTATGTTGAATGAATAATTTTCATATTGTCTATTATTTAAGATTTTCTTAGTTGCTAAGGCAACCTATAGACCAGGGTCGATAATTTTTAAAACCAAAAAAAATCATAGTAGGATCAACCCATTAGAAAAGGAGGGAAATATTATAAAAATGAAAGGAAAAATAATTTACGGGCGATCTGAGATTGGGAAGGGGATGGGGGTGAGTTTTTAAGGGTAAAAAACGGTTTTTCTCGATTTCCGGCAAAACTAAAAGTCCTATCGAAAAAAGTCAAATGGCAAAGTTGTAGATAATAAAAAGATCTAAAACTTTTGTATTTACACTTTTTTCACATAACCTCAAAATTTATGTGAAAAATTCAAAAAACCAAGTTTTTGATTTTTTATTTTTATCTTTTACAAAATTTTTTTTTTAACGAAATTTTGTGAAAACTTACCTTTTTATGTCCCAAATACGCTGTAATTTAATTGATTAAAATATTTATTTTTTCACCTTATTTTGAATTAATATCGAAAAAACACCCTAATTTTCAATCGAAAATTCACCCGTCAAAATATCAGCTTTTTTCAAAAAGTTGGTATGGTTTCTGTTCGTTGAAATCTCTACTTTCCGATGGTGAAAATAAAATATATGTTACTATGGTAAATCTTCTCAGAAAACGCAAAAATTCAAAAAAACTTGAATTCGAAAAATTTTTTTTAATTATTATAAATAATTTTGAGCTATTTATTAAAATTTACACTTTAATTACTCGAAAAACGTTAGATTACATGTGACGTTGATAACAAAAAAATTGCAAATAAAAATATACTACTATAATTAACAAAAAATAAGTTAATTAAATTAATATTTAATAAGACATCTACAATATTTGGAGAAAGTTGTCTAATTTTCTTTAAATTATATGCGTAGATGCCTATTTATAACTATTTTGAGATAAATTATATATATACCTGAGTAGATATACCTGAGTGACCTACGAAAAATTGTAGCCCATCAAAAGGTATTTCGTGGAGAAGTGGGGAAGGGGCTAGGCGGGTCTGGGTCTTACTACATACATACCTACTATTATATACTATATATTTCGTAGCAGCTGTTACAACCGCTAGCCTAACCAGTATTCGAAATATAGTACAGTATACAACAATGTTTATAAAAATACACGTGCACGCTGAGTTTCTTGAAGATGATTGTGACAAGTTTACTTAAAAAAACAAAAAAACTTTTCGAATCTGCATAGGAAGGTAAATACTATCTCTATTTTAATCTGTATCAATCAACTCAACCATAAAAATCGTAATATTTTCTTTAAAAGATAGTATGCTTAACGTAACATAACCTAAAGATTGAAATTAAATGATATTTTAGTACAAGATAAAAAAATAATAATCTCCTTAATTTTGCACAAACAAATTTAGTTAATTCCATGAAAAAAAATATATTTAAAATCTATAAAAAATATATATCGTAAATATATTTTTACTGATGGATAAGTGATTAGAATTGAAGATAAGGTATTTACGAATGATAAGATTAATGTGTTTAAAAATATTGTAATGAATAACGTAATGAGAATAAAGCATCTACATTTAATAGTACGATTTACATTTATATTTATCTATAATGAGATTTTCTATGACATAAATGTATTTAATTAGCATTAAATAAATCAACTTTTTAATTGAAACAAATTGCAGCAATCACATTTTTTAGATGAAATTATTTATAATAATTAAAAAAAAATTTTCGAATTCAAGTTTTTTTTGAATTTTTGCATTTTCTGAGAAGATTTACCGTAGTAACATATATTTTTTTTTCACCATCGGAAAGTAGAGATTTCAACGAACAGAAACCATACCAACTTTTTGAAATAAGCTGATATTTTGACGGGTGAATTTTCGATTGAAAATTAGGGTGTTTTTTCGATATTAATTCAAAATAAGGTGAAAAAATAAATATTTTTAATCAATTAAATTACAGCGTATTTGGGACATAAAAAGGTAAGTTTTCACAAAATTTCGATAAAAAAAAAAAATTGTAAAAGATAAAAATAAAAAACCAAAAACTTGGTTTTTTGAATTTTTCACATAAATTTTGAGGTTATGTGAAAAAAGTGTAAATACAAAAGTTTTAGATCTTTTTATTATCTACAACTTTGCCATTTGACTTTTTTCGATAGGACTTTTAGTTTTGCCGGAAATCGAGAAAAACCGTTTTTTACCCTTAAAAACTCACCCCATCCCCTTCCCAACCTCAGATCGCCCGTAAATTATTTTTCCCTTCATTTTTATAATATTTCCCTCCTTTTCTAATGGGTTTCATCCTACTATAATTTCTTTTCACTTTTCATTATTTTTAAAGGCTTCTAACCCGGTCTACTACTTAAATATCTTTTTTAAGATGTAGTCACGCTGATATAATTATAAGTATTTTGAGCATAATGTATTGTTTAATTTTTTTGTAAACCATTAACCGACTTACCGACCATATCATATTATACTTCAACCCATTTGGAATGAGCATCTACAATACAGATGTGGCCTTAAATAACTAGTAGTTCGCCGCGAACTTAGACCTCGCGATTTTTTAATACTTTTTTAATATTTCAAAAACTACTGAATCGATTTTGAAGCCCAACGAACTTGCAAATTCTATTGATATTTCCTACATGCCTACCAAATTTCATCTAAACCGGACCATAAGTTCGGCAGTTATCGCGGTACAAACATACATACATACAAACAATGTGTTTTCGCCCCAACTCGATTTAGAGAGAGAGAGAGAGATTTAAATATTTTAGCTCATCAGGTAGATTATTAATAAAAAACATATTGTATACCTAGCATCCTAAGCTACAGACCCTACCGTACTCATCACGATAGAGCAAAACATGTTAAGAACAATATTCCTTATTAATCATTCAATTAAAATTTATAAGAACTAAAACTAAAAAAAAATCGTGGCCTCAGCAGCGTGGCCAAAAGGCTGACAGCATTGCTACGTTCAAGAAATAATAATAAGAAATAATTATTTAAAAAAAAATTGCTTTAATATAATTTAAATTTTATTTGAATGATTAACAAAACACGAAAAAATGACAAATATTATATTAAAACTTTATTAAACACAAACCAACACTATGAATACATATTGATAAGTTCTAAAAAATGTACAGAAACTATTTTAAAGACGATTTAATCTGTACTAGTGAATAAAATATATCGAAAACAAATTTGTATGTAGCTTGGATCAGCTATTGGGTACATAAATAGGAGAACAAGATATAGTTTTAACAAGTTTATTTGCTAGGAAAATTAAAAAAAAACCCCGATTGTCAAAAACGCCATCCAGTGATGTATATCGGAACTACCGATACGACTTGATACGGATATCAAGTCGCGCTACGGATAGCGCCATCTATTATTTTCTAGAGAAAGCCTTGACTTCCAAGAGTTAACCCCCCATAACTTTTATACGGCTGAACCGATTTCCACCAAACATTTCTAAGAACCACCGCAAGGGAACTTGAAAATCGCATCGAAATTGGCCCATCCGTTTGAGCGCTACGATGCCACAAACAGGCAGACAGATAGACATTAGCGTCAAACTTATAACGCCCCTCTTTTTTGATGGGGGCATCGAAATATAATTCTCTAGAAACCTAACGCTCCTACATTCACCGCTTCGATTCTGATTCCATTTACGCAAACAAACGAACAGTAATTACAACGAAACACTCGAACGCACACATAAGACAAGGATGCATACTTGTGTAACTTTTTTTTGAATAACTTATTTTCATGTCTGTATGGCTTCTACACCACATCACGGCACATGACGGCATTTTTAATGAATCGAATATCGCAAAAACAGCAAACATTCTCAAAGGAAACTTCTTGCGACGCAACCGCACGACTCGAGTGTCACGGCAAACTGTCGCGCCGCGCTGTTCATATTTTAAGCCCCGCCCGCCGCGGTACATATCGCGTGGAATGATTTTTCGGGATTACTTACGATTCTAGAGAATTATTGTTCGTAGGATGGGGGTTAATAACTAAGACCCAACTACTAACCAAGAGGATTATGTGTTGCGCCGTTAAGTATGTATGTTCATCTGTCCCCTCGTATCTTCAAAGATATCCATGACATCTTGACAAATGAGGTATCGTCGGAATCGTCTTGGCTTTCCGCTGGTTATATGCTATGTGACGTCACAGTAAATCCACTGTGGCGCCCTCTATAGGCCATAAAGTAATAAACTAAAAAATAAAATAAATCCAATCATATCGTGACGTATCAAATGAAAGAGCTTTAAAAGCGCATTTCAAAAATATATACATTATTAGCAGTTGCTCCCTGCTGTGCTCGCATTAAGGCCGTACCTAAATTTTCCGGGATCCAGTGCTGCCCCCATTTAAAATAAATCATTTCAAAGAAAACGGAGACATTATTTAAAATTTTGCTACTACCAAGTCCTAGATAACCGTTCAAAGTATAAAAGTGGGCGTTTTTCACAAATGTGCGTAGTAAAGCTTATCGTTCTCACTTTAAAATGTAAACAGTAGTTCATAAAATACTTTGAAGGGTTATCTAGTAGTTGGTAGTAGCGAAATTTTAAATGATGTCTCCGTTTTATTTAAAATGATTTATTTTAAATGGGGGCAGCACTGGACCCCGGAAAATTCAGGTACGGCCTTAACTGGATAAACGTACTTTACGGTATGAATTTTCCCTTAGTCGGGTTTTAGTTTTTAAAACTATATCTTGTTGAGGAATATGGCAGGGCTTTAATGGTTTCTTCGGGGCGGTCATTTTGGTAAATATACAGGCTGACTTTTTATCCACCGGCCAAATTTTTGAAGCAAATACAGTCCATGATCCATGAAACTGATACTGATACTACTTTCTATAAAAAAAGTTATTAAAATACGATAAAAACTTTTCGTCGTCCTATACAAATAAGCGCTCAGTCAAACGGATTTCGTATGAAAAATTTTGCCGGTGGATAAAAAGTCACCCTGTATACTTGTTTCGTTTAAAGAAACAGATTTGATAATGATAATATAATTGTTTCGTATTTCGTTCTATTTTATTACCCTATCATGTACTGAATGAAGTTTAGTATCATGGACTGAATAAACCCTTTTAAAATAGTTTCAGTATATTTCTATAGGTAGGTAAGTTATACAAAAAATTGTATAATATTCTGAACGTAGCTAGTGTTGACGAGCCACCAGAACAGGGTTCCGTAGAAAATGCACTGCACCACTTTATCTAGAACCACCATTCTGAAAAAAAAGAAAAAAAAACACCAATTGCAACTTTCTCTACCAAATGTCCATCATCAACAGGAGTGCTACTTTTCAATGAGGGAGTTCCAAGTCTTCCCGTGGATGTCGTAGAAGGCGACTTAGGAAACACAGGCGGAACAAAGCTTATAAACAGCAGTGAGACCTCTCCAACCCGTCTGCCAGCGTGAAGAGTCTACGCTAAATCGGTAGTACAGAGGGGGTCGTACTCCTGCAGTTGAGACTAAAAAGACTTGATGATGATGAAGGTACGTATTCCTGAATGTCTGTTCAGGATGAGAGGTGGAAGTGGAAAAGGTCAAATGAAAAGGGATGTGTGAATGATTCAAAACTGGAATTAGGGAATAAAATGAAGTAATAATAAAACCGGCCAAGTGCGAGTTAAACTCGCGTGGAGAAGGTTCCGTACAATTGATTGAATTCTTATAGATTTTCCTGTAATCTACAAGCAATGAACTATATTTGGTATTTTTTTCAAATTTTTAGGCTCTGTAGTTTCGGAGATCAGGGGGGGGGAATGGTCAATTTTCGTCTTCTTTCATGAATAAAATCAAAACTATTTATTTAAGTATTATAACAAAAAATATATTTGAGATCCTCATAACGAGCCCTTTCATTTTAATATGACACAGTAAGGTTTGCAAAACTCTTTTTTTTTTAATTTCCTAATTTGCTCCCCAAAAATGACACTTATTTTAAATAAAATATTTATTTACTTTGCACATGTGTGTTTGGGTCATAGGATTACACCATCCTACCAAATTTCACTTGATTCAGTCCAGTAGACTCAGAGAAAATTGGCTGTGGCAGACGGACGGACAGACAGACGCACGAGTGATCCTATAAGGGTTCCGTTTTTTCATTTTTTGTACGGAACCCTAAAAAGTAAGATGGACAGGATGAGATAGAGAAATGAGGTAAAAACGAACATGCAGCATGCAAGTGGCATGCAGCTTCGTTACAGCGTGCCTTCCAAAGCACAAAGGAAACGTACCTAGTAAAGTGTGCCTTAGCTCTCGGCAGGTCCTCATCCCTCTCCTTCAGCAGGTACTTTCTGCCACCAATACAGCATTTCTTGAAGTACTCGTTCCGGTCAACGGTCTCCATTTCGTAGAAGAAGTGCTCGTAGTCCTGAATCAGAGAATCAAATACGTTTTAGTAACTCATCACCATCCTCACGTATTCCCGGTTGCATCCTCAGCGGTAACGCTTCAGAGCCCGGGGTCCGCTACCTAACCTAGTTGATTTAATGAGGGTACTGGTTTTCAACCCCGACAAAAAGAGGGGAGTTGACGCTAATGTCTGTCGGTCTGTGGCACCGTAGCGCTTGAATGGATGGACCAATTTCGATGTGTTTTTTTTTACGTGAAAGCAAGTTTCCTTAGCTAAGCTTAGCTATGTTTGATGAAAATCATTTTCTCTTCAAGCTTCACGACTCTGGAATGCTTTACCCGTTGATATTAGAGAAATTTCTACCAAATTCTGTTTTAAAAGGAAAGTCCACGCCCACCTTTCAAACTCCCTTTCTATATAAAGTCATCATCATTCAGTTCTTGTTTTCATTAGCTATTTCTTTGTCATTATATTTATTAGTATATGTATTGTGTAAGTAGGTATTTACTCTGATATATTTATATATAATATACACATATATATAATAGTGTGTATGAAGTACTTAGTATTTTTGATGTAAGTATATAGGTATTTATAGCTTTTGCGCCGCACAATTTTCTCTGCTTATCCCTATGGTTGACTGGGGGAAAATGCTCTTAGAATTAAGTCCGCCATTTGTTAAAAGTATATTTTTACTTTGGACTATAAAGTTTGATAAATAAAATCGGTTCAGCCGTTTAAAAGTTATTGAGGGTTAATGCTTGAAAGTCAGCGCTTTCTCCAGCAAATAATAGATGGCGCTACGGATATCAAGTCGCTCGTCTGTTTGAACCCTAATGAAGACTAAGTAATAATAATTAGTGTTTACCTCCTCTTTGATCCTGGAGCGGATTTTGACGAAGTTACTGTTGTTGAAATTCCACTGCTTGGTGATGTAGTACTGGAGGGCGAGATTGGCGATATAGATCCGGCGTTGGACTTTGAGCAACCTGAAATCATCGTTGGTAATCTTGTAATGTAATAATGTTCACTGAAACGATATAGGCATAGGCACTTCTTCGTTTTAGCGAGTCGGAAATGGCTGGAATTATTTGATGAGTGTGAACCAACTCAGAGGATCTTACCATACCTCACAGCCAGTGCCTGTGGCCTGTGGAGTATGTACTTATTTACGGTAATTTTAAGGTACCACTAGAGCCAAACTAACTAGTATTTGCCCAAAAAAAGAGCGGCAAATTAAATAAATCTTTGACTAGTAACACAAAGCATAGTGCGAAAAAAATAATTTGATACTTCGTGTTAATATTTATTTCAATTTTATTTTTTTATGTTTTGTAGACTAAATTCGAGGGGTTATTAGAAAATCTTTGGTCTGTGATAAATGTCTAGTAGGGTATTAAATTTACAGTGAGTACACAAACCAAATATATCACTTTTAATAAATATAAAAACATTTATTTATTATTTTATTTATTTAACTTTATTACAAAAACATTTAACTAAGACTTAGGGCCTTTTCTACCAGTCAACCTAAAGGTGGTGCTGATAAAAGCAAATTTTACTTTATTTATAGGCTCATGCTACCTTTTTTAGGGTTCCGTACCCGAAGGGTGCAAACGGGACCCTATTACTGAGACTCCGCTGTCTGTCCGTCTGTCCGTCTGTCCGTCTGTCCGTCTGTCCGTCTGTCCGTCTGTCCGTCTGTCCGTCTGTCCGTCTGTCCGTCTGTCCGTCTGTCCGTCTGTCCGTCTGTCCGTCTGTCCGTCTGTCCGTCTGTCCGTCTGTCCGTCTGTCCGTCTGTCCGTCTGTCCGTCTGTCCGTCTGTCCGTCTGTCCGTCTGTCCGTCTGTCCGTCTGTCCGTCTGTCCATCTGTCCATCTGTCCGTCTGTCCATCTGTCTGTATCGCTATGACCACTATAACCACAAAAAATTAAAGGGGTCGTGATACGAAAAACGTGTTTATTCAGCGTTTTAAAACATTGTACGGTGGTACGGAACCCTTCATGTACGAGTCCGACTCGCACTTGCCCATTTATATAGTATACGTTCTTTGTTCTTGAACCCTAATTAGGATAGAGGTTATAGATTTGCGTTTTATTTTGAACTTTAAAAGAATTACATACAATTTTTTTCAAGTGTCAAGATATTTTAGATTACGTACAAAATGAGGTTGACAGATAAAATTGTTGCCATACATAGAATTCTGAACCAATGCTTGTGCTGGCCGCTCGCTGGGCAGACTCTACTTGTTTCTGGTGAAGGAAAGCATCGTGAGGAAACCTGCGCACTAGTTCACTAGTGTGTAATTTTATGACTGCTGTCAGTAATTGAGCTACTTCAGAGCTTTGAGGCAGGTTGATCAATACTCAATACTCAATATTTAAAGATACAAAAATAAAACGAAGTGAAAATGCGACGAAGTGTTGGAACAATATTCCACCCCCTCTTAGACTTCTGCAATCTAAAAATAATTTAAGAAAACGTTACAGGTCTACTCTGTTGGATAAGCAGATGAGCTGACAGATGTAGAATTTACCACAGCCGGCGGCTTATCTGTTCTGTCCAAGGACCCGAAATTGAAAACTTCGTCGCATGGTAACTTGTGGCTTCTTAAAACTTTTTTTTTTTTCATTTATTAATATATTTATTGCACAGTTCTTGAAATTATCCATTATTCGTATTAAATGTGATCAACTAACTTACCTGTCTATTTAATCAAATTTTTTTTTCTTCTTATGCGTCATTGCATTACCATTACACCCATCGACATGAATATATAGACTCGGCGTCTTCCTACACGGCCATGTCCCAGATTCGATTATTCATTCATTCTTCATTCTCATAGACTAAACACGAGAGTAGTACAGAAAGGTCAATATATTTTTAGGTACCTACCTACGAGTACGTGGTTCAAATTAAATATATGTATATTTTAACAAACGCGAATGTTGGTAAGTATGGCTGGATATGGTGTATGGATGGTTGTATGGTTATATAGATTTTTAGATTGTAGACCCACGACTAGCTTTTACGATCTTCACGGAAGGGGAGGCGGCTGCATTCTTAATGTGTTTTTCCTTTGTTTTTTTTTCTTATCATATTTATAAAGGTAAAAGTTAAACTGCACATATCTGTATCATTGGTAACCTTTTATTATTCTTACTTAAATTCTTTACATAATGTTTTGCGCTAGAAGAAGGTGATTTCTTGTACTTGTATACCTATTAGTTTTTTTTTCTTTGTTAGCTATCTATGTATTTAATGTATTATATAATCATACACGTATGCTGCGCAATTGGGCGCCAAAAATCCGCCATTATGCTTTCCAAAAATTTTAATATAGCCTATGACTACTACTGGTATTTATTCTGTGCTATGACACTCAAGTGATTAAGATGAATCTAACCACATATAATTTATCAAAATCTATTTAGCCGTGTAGTAGTTACGAGGAAACAGAATTATAGGGACAAACATAATAAAACATCAAAAATGTGTAAGCAGCCATCTTGGATCCAAAATCTGATAGTAGTTTCAAGTTGCGCGGGGCACCTCAAAGGGCTTAGAAATTTTGTAGGTTTTTGTAACAGAATGTAGGCGTACAGCCCCCACATACAAAACTTTTGAGCCCTCGGAGGTTCTAGTGAGACGTTACGAGATGTGACTTAATTTTATAAAGGATTTCTAGGATTTTAGGAAACTTTTGTAAAGCATTTATAGCATATGTAGATAAAAATTATAAATATAAACATTTTTAAACGTTTTACAAACATTAATAACTGAGTAGCAAACAAATAGTTTTTCGATGCATCCATGAAGAAAGTGAAATGTAGGCATATTTATGATGTCTACATTTCACTTCTGTTTTGTTAGTCTATGATGAATTATTCAATCGGTTGACAGATCATTCACTCACTTCATACATTATGGCAGCCGAAATTTGGCAGTCCGTATTTAATTTTCAATCAATGAAATCTAGTTACTTACCGATGGAAAGTTATTCCTTTATATTTTGCTTTATTCTTTGAATTACTAGTGCAGTATCTCAACACACACCAAGGCATTTTTGACTAAGTTGACAGTGTTTTCTTTAATGAATCGTGGAGTGTATTATGCGCGTATTGCTAGCGAGTGACTAATGTGAGGTGAACAGTGATAGCCTATGATGAATAGAACACTACTGTTGTATGTGGCGTCTTCTCTATTACGTAAGTACATAGATCTCGTTGATTACACCAGACTGTACCTACAGGCTAAAACTGAAAGCCAGTGTGCCGCCTTTTAGGCCAACCACGCTGAGTTTTGGCCTACTTTGCGCTACTGCAGCACATACATGTATTGTATACAATTCAATTGTGATTGTTGCATGTTTATTATTAAGTATTGTTTGTTTTGAACAATAGTTATTTTTTTGTATCTTATATATCTGTGTATGTGATGCAGTTTTCGTGAGTAAACGTATTATCTATCTATCTAAAACTGACTGATTATAATAACGTTTTCGTTATTTTTCCTTCATAACATGATCCTTGTAAGAAAGTTTCGGTTTCGGATGCCGAAATTCAGTTTCGTTTCGGTTTCGATTCGATTGTTAGCTATTAACAACACACTCTTGAAGAATAAAATATTCATGTTCATTAAAAAATATTTTTTTCACTTGATTTAATCAATTTCTGATATTGTGATGTTGTTTGTTCTTTTCGTGAGTGTTGTAGCCACCATTATTCCTAATCAGATTTTTGAGGCAACGTGAATGCGTGAGCAAATTGGCTGTGAAGACCGATAGACAAACACTCTAGTGACCTTTTTTTTTATTTAATAATTTTACGGCTCTGGATACAAGTCCTTTATAGCCTATCTTTAATTTTGTTCTTTATTCCGATTCCTAACCTAACAAGTTACAATCAAAGAGTGGTGTAGGCCTTTGACTGCTTCAAGGGAGCTTCTAGCGACAAATCTGTACGAGTCCACTGGTTTTCATAGACGATTGAGTGGCGGACGACGCCCGAAGACGCCCACACAGTCCGCAAAACAAATATCACTACAGCCGTACTATGACTGTCCACTTCAACTATTTTACACATTGTTCATGAGCATGAGCATTTATAACACCAAACAACACCATTTCATATTATAAAGTCCACTAAAAACAATTTGCAAAATAATTTAAAGCAAACCCCAACCGAACCCCTTGACTTCCCGCCAAAAACTCCTCTAGTGACCCTATAAGTGTTATTTTTTTTCTTTTGAGATACTTCACCCTAAAAACAGTACTTACATTGGCTTCCTTCCCATCAACCATAACAAGGCGTCGACGAACAAGGCAGGAAGACAATGCAGCAGTAGAACCTGAAGCAAGACCAACATTTTGAAAATACCATAACCCTACTTCATCATCATCAAGGCCGTGTGGTTCCCGGCAGAGTAAAATAGAACCTCTCCATGTCTTTCCGTGGATGACGTAAAAGGCGACTTAGGAAACACAAGCTAAACAATGCTTGTAAACATCAATGAGACCTCTCCAATCCGTCTGGCCAGCGTGGAGAGTGTAGGTCAAATCCTTTGACTGCTCTGGCTCATATATGGCTCTGGTAGTCCGTAGTACAGAGAGAGTCGTACTCCTGCAGTGAATACTAAAAAAACCTGACGATGATGATATCATCATATCTAATCATCAAATGATTATCATTATATCCGGCTCTCTCCTCACCAAACGAAGCAAAGAAGCGGTAAAGCTACTACTCAGACGCCGATTTTCTGTGAGAGTGTGGTACTCATTCTGTGGTATGATGTTTTGACTCACTCCACTTCTATCTCTTATCCTGAACACATTAATTCAGGACTACCTAAGTACTTATTATAATCTCTGCCTATTTTTAAAACTCTAATTATAACTTTGATATCAGTGCTATAAAGTACAATAAAGTTAATATATTATGTTGTAGAGTCTCTAGTCTGTTCTTCACATGCTCATTAATTATGTGTCTCCACTTACACATCTTCTATGTGAAAACTCCCGTGACTGCATTGGGACAGGTCGAGGTCCCACAGCAGCCGTCCAATCCACGTATGGTCCTTTAATCATCGCTTACGACATCCACATGTCTGATGGATTGTTCTATAGTAGGCCGAAAACCACGTGGTTAAGACTCTCTTGAAATTTAAGAGCTTGCCTTACTACTAACCTTAATGTAGTGGATGGTCTTCGAAGTAGTGATAGATCCTCCGACATTCCATAACATGTCGTTCAGAGGCATGAGAGCAGCCATCCGCTGCCCGATCTCGACTAGTTCTCCCATGGTGATATTGTTGAGGTTGCCAGCACAGCAGTTGTAGATTGGGATGTCGTCAGTTGGTTGTAACCTGAAAAAATTCAACCTGTGAAAGGGTTCCAGTAGGGATCAGCTCAGCTCCGTTTTTTAAGACTACTCAGTGTTACTTATGTCTCTAAATTGGATTTGACACACTGTGGTCGTTGTTGCTAGTAGCGCCACCTAGTCTACAAAATCTTTCACATGTATAGCGTGCGTGGCGGCTGTTAGCAACATCTGAGCGTATAACACTCTCTGTATGAAATATGTCACTGTGACAGCTACACAATACAAACCTCGTATCGGCAGCACGCACGTATTTTATTTTCTCTCCCGAAATACATACCGAAAAACCAACGAGCAAGTAGACGCGTCGACAGTCGTAGCGAAACGCTAGTTTCGGTTGCTATTTATAATAATAATAAAATTTAGTGATAGCTTAGTTGCCGTGTGGTTCCCGGCAAAGTAGAATAGGACCACTCCAAGTCTTCCCGTGGATGTCGTAGAAGGAGACTTAGGAAACACAAGCTGAACAAAGCTTATAAACATCAATGAGACCTCTCCGACCCGTCTGGCCAGCTTGGAGAGTCTAAGCCAAATCTTCTGACTTCTCTGGCTAGTATATGGCTCCAGTAGTACAAAGAGGGCCGTGCTCCTGCAGTGGAAACTTAGAAAGACCTAGATGATGATGATAATGATAGCTCGGACGTTAGAGGATGGTCGTATTAAGACCAAAGTCGCGAATTCAACTCCCGCTCACGTGGTATTTTTTCACCATTTCTTATTTCATTATTTAATTCGAATATTTACTAACTTCATAGTTCCTCTCATCCAGGCGACAGCGATGATGCTCTTGATTGAGATGTCCACAGGCATGTAGTCTGCTATCAGATCCGGTTCAGTGTATAAGCTACGCATAATACCTGAAAATAAATAAATAGATAAGGACAAATGTGCTTCGGAAGGCACGTAAAATCCCGGACGCCATCTAGCGTTTGTGCCTATCCTAGGATTGGTTCTGGTCTACCCTTTGGGTTGCGGAGGTCAGACGACAGTCGCACTGTGTAAACCAGTACCCTCGTCGGATCACCTAGGTAACATAGCGGACCCCGGGCTCTGAAGCGTTACCGCTGAGGATGTAACCGGAAATACGCTTGTATGATGATGAAATATGTAAGGACAAATCACACTGATTGAACAAGCCCCAATGTAAGTTTGAACTTGTGTTATGGGATACCAACTCAACGATACTATTAGGTCCTTACATATGAAATTGCCGTTTAGTATCAAAAAAGTGAAACAAGTTTTTTTTAATGAAATTATTATTTAATCAATCGAAGTATGCGCCGTTGTTATCGATACACTTCCGCCATTTTATAGGCAGATCATTGATACCTTTGGAAAAAAAATCCTGGGAGCGAGAGTCTATGAACTGTTTGAAGGCGGTTTTGACTGCCTCATCAGATTTGAAATTTTTTCCTTGTAAAAAGTTATCCAAATTTTGAAAAAAGTGGTAATCGGTTGGGGCAAGATCTGGAGAGTATGGTGGGTGACGCAGAGGTTCCAGTCGCAGCTCCTCTAACTTGGCGATCGTTTGATGTGCAGTGTGTGGTCTAGCGTTATCCTGAAGGAGCAGTGGGCTAGAGCAATTCATCAGTCTCGGTTGTTTAATGGCGAGCTTTTCCATCATTGCTTGCAATTGTTGGCAATACAAGTCTGCAGTAATCTTCTGGCCTGATCAATTTTCGGCCGCGAATTTTCAATTTGTCCATAGTTGTTGTTATAGCAATGTTGAAACTCAAACAAATGATGTTAAAACAAATGAAATACGAATTTTAAAACAATATTTTTCTGGCTTTATTTCGAAATAAATTTGAATTTGGGATTCCTAATGAAACGCAAGATATTTGATTTTAAAGTTGCCAGTATTGAAAATCGGCAATTTCATATGTAAGGACCTAATATCAAAAAATAACTATAATATAATATACTTCAAACAAGTAATTATTTTAAAAAATAAACCGGCCAAGTACGAGTTAAACTCGCGTGGAGAAGGTTCCGTACAATTGATTAAATTCTTATAGGTTTTCCTGTTATCTACAAGCAATGGACTATATTTCTTATTTTTTTCAAAATTTTAGGCTCAGTAGTTTCGGAGATCATGGTGGAATGGTCAATTTTCGTCTTCTTTCATGAATAAAATCAAAACTATTCATTTTACAATAATAACAAAAATATATTTGAGATCCCCATAACAAGCCCTTTCATTTGATATATGACAAAGTAAGGTTTGCAAATCTTTTTTTTTTAATTTCCTTGTTTGTCCCCGAAAATGACCCTTATTTTAAAAAAATATTTATTTACTTTGCACATCTGTGTTTGGGTCATAAGATTACACCATCGTACCAAATTTCACCTGATTTGGTCCAGTAGATTCGGAGCAAATTGGCTGTGACAGACGGAAGGACAGACAGACGCACGAGTGATCCTATAAGACATCCGTTCTGGCGGTAGCTGAAAATCAGTGTTTTGCTCACTGGGCAATTCCCCACACTGAGCTACAGCCTTTTGTAATACTGTAGCACACACATGTCTTTGATTTATATTACCTAGGTTATTTTTTTTTGTCATTTTCTATGTACTGTGTGTTATAGATGCAATAAATAATTTATCTATCTATCTATAAGGGTTCCGTTTTTTAATTTTTTGTACTGAACCCTAAAAAAAACTTGACTGCCAATATATTAGTCGTATATTTTTTTGTAATCCTTGTTTAAAATCCTTTAATTTCATTAACACTCGATAGGTTTTAAATAAATAAAAAATTTGAAGACACATAATTTGGCGCAAAAATCCTCCATTTTGGATTATTTAAATTTTTGATATAGCCAGTGGCACTCAGAGTGAAGATAAATCTAACGACACCTCTCAAGCTAAAATCCACCAAGCCGTTTAGGCTGTAGAGCGTGCCAAAGAAATTTACATACAAACATACATTCTCGAAAAACATAACCCTCCTTCTGGCGCAGTCGGGTAAAAAAGAGATAGCTACATTTGAACGAGACAAAACTGTGATATGTGGTATGTTTTTCAGTTTTACATACCTGAAATAGCTCTGTTATATGTATATAGTTCTTCGTGTGGTTCCGGGTTAGAATAGGGCCATTCCATATCTTCCTGTGGATGTCGTAAGAGACGAGTAAAGGACTAAGCACAAACATCTCGTGCTACAATTGCATTCCCAAGGAGGGTTAGCGTCAGTCGACGGCCGCTTGTAAAACTTTTCGCGCAAATACATTCCCAAAGAGGGTTGACGTCAGGCAGGCGGCCGGTCGTAAATCTATAGCCAAATCATTTAAACAGTTCCGGCAATTTCTTCTCCACTTCGCTAGGTCTTTCGGTCTTTGTCATCCTTGGGTAACCATTGACATGCATGATATATTTGGAGAAGAAAAAGCGGGAAAGCGCACCCTGGGCGCCAAAGCAGCACAACTGAGGATGCAACCGGGATCGCGCTTATACGAAGAAGAAGATAGGTATATAGCTCTCTGTAAGCTTACCTTTTCCACAAGCAACAAGAATCCCAACAGGTCCATTGTAGTTTTCAATCCAACCAGGCATTGGCTCCTTTACACTGGAGATCACTGCAATAACGAAATTAATAAATTTAACAAAATCAAAGTAGTAACGTAATAAGATTGTTTCAAATCCGATGCCAGATAACCATGAAAGCACTCCACCAACAAGAGCGCAGCTCCTAAATAAATTAAAAAATTAAAAATCAAATGTTGAGGTATTCATTTAGTCGTTTGCTGTGTGGTTCCCGGCAGAGCAAAATAGGACCTCTCCAAGTCTTCCCGTGGATGTCGTAGAAGGCGACTTAGGAAACACAAGCTGAACAAAGCTTATAAACATCAGTGAGACCTCTCCAACCGTCTGGCCAGTGTGGAGAGTGTAGGCCAAATCCTCTTACTGCTTTTGCTAATATATGGCTGGTATTACAGAGACGGTCGTACTCCTGCAGCGGAGACTTAAAAAGACCTGATAATTATTATGATGAAATGTTTATTTAGTAAGTAATAACGCTTTTACAGGCACTTTTATACATCAATAAGTTTTTTATAAGTCACCGTATGATTGTTAACGCCGAGAATTTATAAATTGTCGGTAAATTGTATAAACTCATAAATATCTGGTTGAAGGTTGAATCCACGCCCTTCGGCAACCAGGTCGGACGCAGGAGAAGAAACCCCGGGCTCCGAAGCAACTTTAAGCTGAGGACTTACCAATGGAAGGTCGCACCATGACAATGGGTAGCTGGCCTGCCTGCTCATAAACCACGTGTTCTGCCAACTGCTTGGTGAATGTGTACGTGTTGGGGATCTCGCCTAGATATCTGAAAAAAGGTAGAAATCAGCTGGTCATTTCAATGAGTGAGATTTGAACTCACGCTATTCACGTCTTTACCCCCGTCCCCTCGTTCCCCATCCCCGCCCTCTCCCCCGCTCTCGCCTTGTCGCGGGGCGAGAGCGGGCGAACACACACGCATTGACGTGTGCACGGCGCGGCGGCGCAAGAACGGGGGAGAGGTGCGGGGACGGGGAACGGGGAACAGGGACACATATTGCGCGTACCTTAGGAGATTTCGTTCTGTATGTAATACTCTTAATAAATATTAAAACCAGAATTGCCATGGCCAAAGGAGCATACAATAGTAAAAAGAATCTTTTCACAGCAAATATATCCAGAAAAATACGCAAAGCCTTATAAAAACGTATATCTGGAGCATAGCACTTTATGGATGCGAAACATGGATATTGAATAAAAAAGATAGTGACAGGCTGGCAGCTTTCGAGATGTGGTGCTGGAGGAGAATGGAAAAGATCAGTTGGATGGAAAGGAAAACCAATGAGGAAGTATTAGAAATAGTAGGAGAGAAAAGGAGACTGCTGGGCGAAATAGAAAATAGGAGAAGGAAAATGATTGGTCACTTAATACAACATGACTCCTTATTTAAAAACATACTAGAAGGAAAGATAAAAGGTAGAAGAGGTCCAGGACGACCAAGAAAGAGCTATGTATACTGAATGTAGCTATTAGACTGAAAGAAAAAGCAGGGGTCATGTCGCATCAAGCACTAAAAAGTAAGGCAGAGAACCGAGAAGTTTGGCGCATACTCCACCGACAAGAGCCACTAAGCTCTTAAATAAAAAGAAGAAGATGTAATACTCTTACTGACTTCTGTGCCGTAAGTGCACATCTAATTGTGCTACCGTGACTTTAAATCACCCTGAACAATTTCCTCATAACGTAACTTAGGTACTAAATGCGTACCTAAGTTACGTTATGAGGAAATTGTGTGTATGAGGAAATTTCCTCATAACGTAACTTAGGTACTAAATGCGTAACTAAGTTACGTTATGAGGAAATTGTTCATAGCATGCGATTTTCTTCATTACTACCATCGAAATATAATTCCCTAGAATCGTAACTAATGGCGAAAAAAATATTTATTTATTTATTAAATCTTTATTGATCCACAATAATAATTGTTTACAATTGGCGGACTTAACGCTAATAGCGTTATCTCCCAGTCAACCATAGGGATAAACAGATAAAATCAGTTGTGGCGCAAAAATAAATATTATAAAATCATTCCACGCGATATGTACCGCGGTAGGCGGGGCTTAAAATATGAACAGTGCGGCGCGACAGTTCGCCGTGACACTCGAGTCGTGCGGTTGCGTCGCAAGAAGTTGCTTTTGAGAATATTGCTGTGTTTTTGCGGTAATCGATTCATTAAAAATGCCATCATGTGCCGTGAAGTGGTGTAGAAGTCATACAGACATGAAAATTAGTTATTAAAAAAAAAGTTACACGTAAACAAGGTTATTTATTTTAGCGTAGCGTACTGCATAAAAGGTACCTTCCGCGTGTTGTACCTTACCGCTCGTTGCGTTGACTGCCCCACCCGACCGACGACGACGCGTGACCTTGTCGCGACCAATCGCATGCATCTTTGTCTATGTATGCGTTCGAGTATTTCGTTGTAATTACTGTTCGTTTGTTTGCGTAAATGGAATAGGGGATCGGACAACTTTTTACAAAGCGTTTGAAAGTAATTACAATGGTTATTTATTACCATAAAAAAATATTTTATTTAAATAAGGCTGTAAATATACATAAATTACATTTAAAATTTGAATGCATAAAAATGCCGCGTAAACGCTTCCATCTGTCAACTTGGCCGCGCGACGTCATCTGTGTGTGAGTAAACATCAAACAATCAAGTGGTGAAAAGGATGGCAGTAGTGGAGGGCACAAATTCACGTAGTAATGTTGACATCTATGGTTGACATTTTGAGGTTACCCCAGCCGTCAAAAATGACAATTACAAACGAATGACGTAGCGCTGTGATCGGTGTTTCGGTCAAGGTGGCGAACAGATTAAAAATATTGCAATTAACGCATTTTATTTCTTGATTTAAAAATATAAATCATTATTATTTCACAAAAATACTCATTGAATGGTCAGTTTATTTAATTAACATTATTTGTGATTACAGTAAAGACTTTATGGTGAGACCTGTCCGATCCCCTATTAGAATCGAAGCGGTGAATGTAGGAGCGTTAGATTTCTAGGGAATTCTTGTTCTTAGATTATTACTACACTATTTAGAAGTTAGTGTGGTATTCAAATTAATTCATATTAGATGAATTGAATGAAATTCGATTAAAGTGAAGAGGGTTTTATTTTAATTATTGATTTATTTTGATCGATTATTTTCTTATGTTAAAGAACGGCAAACGAACAAGATCACCTGATGGTAAGTGATCACCACTGCCCATGAACAACTGCAACACCAGGGATGTAACAAGAGAACAAGATGTTACCAGCCGGAAATTTGTTAGAATGGTGTAATCCTATGACCCAAACACACATGTGCAAAGTAAATAAATATTTTATTTAAAATAAGTGTCATTTTTGGGGAGCAAATTAGGAAATAAAAAAAAAAGAGTTTTGCAAACCTTACTGTGTCGTATTAAAATGAAAGGGCTCGTTATAAGGATCTCAAATATATTTTTGTTATTATTGTAAAATAAATAGTTTTGATTTTATTCATGAAAGAAGACGACAATTGACCATTCCCCCCTGATCTCCGAAACTACTGAGCCTAAAATTTTGAAAAAAAATCAAAATATAGTTCATTGCTTGTAGATTATAGAAAAACCTATAAGAATTCAGTGTAATTTGTCCGTATATATTTATTCATATTTATTCATTTATTCATTATTCATTCAATCAATTGTACGGAACCCGCTCCACGCGAGTTTAACTCGCACTTGGCCGGTTTTTTAATATAATTATGTCCTGTATTTTTATTTTGTGCAATAAAGGGTATTGTATTGTATTGTATTGTATGTATGACTTACTTAGGTGTCAGCACTTTGATAGTGTGCTCATCTACAGTCTCGCAGATCTCCATAGTTTCCCGCCAGTCTGCGTGGGGGGGGTACATCACCTCCTCGATGGTGTCCCTGTTAGTGTTGGAGTAGGATGTCGATACGTGGACCATAGACTGGAAGAGAAGATAGGAGAGCTAAGATCATCATTATAAAAAGGGAGGAGCAGTCGTGCAGGAGCACGACCCTCTCTGTACTACCAGAGCCATATATTAGCTAGAACAGTCAGAGGATTTCGCTTACACTCTCCACGCTGTCCAGACGGTTGGAGAGGTCTCACTGATAAACATCAGTGAGACCTTCGGAAAAGGAGCTAAATAAAGCTTGTAAACACAAGCTTTATTTAGCTTCTTTTCCGAAGCCGCCTTCTACAACATCTACCGGAAAGACTTTGAGTGGTCCTATTCTACTCTACCGGGAACAACACGGTGATCAAGTTTTATACCAAATGGAATACCAACTGAAGTTCAGTTGAACATTGAAGGTTCAATTTGGTAAAATAATTTTTCATTTACCATTGTAGTATACAATGGTTGCGTATTTATTAATTTATACTTTATTGTACACACATATACATGTTTAAAGTACAACATGCGGACTTAATGCTAAAAGCATTCTCTAACAGTCAAACCTTTGGGTCGATTGGAGAGTTTTATATGGGTGAGAATAAAACGTTTCATTTATTTTTCTGTGACTGTCACTGGTGTTGAAGCCGGATTTTAGTTCTGACCATTGTATACTACAATGGTTGCGTATTTATTAATTTATACTTTATTGTACACACATACTTTTTTTTTTTTTGACGACATATTTTTTTACAGTTATTTGGGTTTAAAAACTAGGTACATAACCGTTTTACACCGAACTACACAACCGAACCAATGCTTTTGTTAGATCTATTTGGAATACGCGTCTATAGATTGGAATCATAAATAAAATAGAATAGTCTAGACTATCATAAGTCTAGACTATCAAAATTATAGTATCATAAATAAAAATCAAGTACAGATTGTATGATTTTAAACCACTATACTATCGGTCAAAGCTGTGTAGGGAGGACTTTTAGGGTTGGATCTCATCTATCAGCATGGAACAGCACTTTCTTATGCTGTTATCCTTTTCTGTCGCTCAGAACAGTTATTTTCTAGAGCGAGAGAGAGCGACGGAACGCTGCAGCACGGCCGAACATACTTACCGATAGATCTCTGACTTTTTTCGCAAACTCTACGACCTGTTTGGTCCCTCCAAGATTCAGTTTGACCACTATTATCGCTCAAAGCTGTAAAGTAGCGGAGGAATTTAAAAAAACATACTTACTGACAGATCTCGGACTTCTTTCGCAAACTCTACGACCTGTTTGGTCCCTCCAAGGTTTAGTTTTACGGCATATGGCAAGGGGTCGTCAAATCTGGAAGAATAATATTACTTTTATTGTTTATACTATACACCACCGGCCTGCAGCCGATTGACCCTGGTTTGCCCTCTTCACCCTCAATGCTCCTCCATTCTTTCAACGTGTCCGAGCCAGCGAATACGGCTGGTATAAGGTGAAGAATAGTAGATTGTTGCACCGAGCAGAAAGTAAGTTATTATTGCACCGAGTGCTTATTCTGAGCCTAAGCGCCAGTCAACTACTGCAGGAAAAGCTTATTTATGTATAGAATTTCTTTTTTCAAATTTCATTGAAACATATAAGTTGTATATATTTTTGTTATCCATGAACAAAATCCTTTAATTTGATACCCCACTCGATAGGTTTAAAAAGATTTTTTATGCCGTGCAATTTGGCGCCAAAAATCCGCCATTTTGATTTGTAATAGTTTTTATATAAAATTATTAGGTTAGCAACTGCACGCTCATAATAAATTAATTAGCTGTTTACATTCCCTCCCGCCTTTTTTTTCTTAATGGCCAGTATTTTTTAAGCCAAGCAATACACACATCACCTCACACGCAAACTATTTATCTTACTTTATACCGTATTACTCCGTACGGCCGTCAGGTTAGCCAACTGAACGCATCGTAAATCTAGGCTAGTTTTATGACATTGCCAAATCTGGTCGCGCGATTTAAAAAAAACTAAAACAGTGCAGTAAAGGATTTCCATATTTTTTTCTGCTCTAGAACAACAGTTTCGCTTTGTACTGGATAATGTGTAGTGCAGTCATGAAAGAATTGCAGCGTAGTTGGAAGAAAAGTATTTTCTCTTACCTGACGCTGGCAGCAACGTGAAAGATAATGTTGACGCGGTTGACTAGCAGAGCCCTGTCTTCTTGAGACAGACCTACAACAGAAATTATACCGTACAGTAGGGGAACCTAAGAGGGGATTATGGGATTTACTCGAGCACGTCAGATAAACATGCAGTCATGTCATGCCAGGATGACAGTTCAATATAACGGTATCATATTGGTAAACTGATGGTGGAGCCGGGAGGTAGCCATTAAGATTACTCTTTCAAATAAATCGTCAGATTTTGGGCAAGCAAGACTAGAACATCAAGCTAAATCGTATGCATAATGATCTGACACGCGCCCAATCAGTATTTTCATGTAATTGTTCTTTTAAAAACTTGAATACCTGAAGACGCTTCCCCCACTGGTGAAAAGGAACACATTATAGACCCTTAAATTCTTCTAATCATCTTATCTTCAATATCCAACAGGTCCCCACGACGCTCGAGTATATCCACATTTAGCATCATGAGCTCCCCTACTACAATATCAAAGATAATATGATTACTAACGTAACAGATACCCAAATGCATACAAACTATTGGAAGGCACGTAAATAGCAAACTTTTAGACTAAATACTGGTACTAACTGCACACATAGATGGCAGCACACATCAAATACTATGTAAGTATCAAAATTTTATTTTTGCTCCTACCTTGGCATCAGGTCTTTGTTTGTTTGTAATAACTTGATTGTACTAAGAAAACACATAATTAGTCTTTTTTAGTCTCCACTGCAGAAGCACGACCCTCTCTATACTACCAGAGCCATATATTAGCCAGAGCAGCCAGAGGATTTCACCTACACTCTCCACGCTGACCTCCACGCTCCACGTTTAAGCTTTGTTTAGCTTGTGTTTCCTAAATCGCCATCTACGACATCCACGGGAAGAATTGGAGTGGTCCTATTCTACTCTGCCGGGAACCACACGGCTAGCCTACCGCTATAACCTTTCACCTGAATGTTTACAATTTTGTAATAAAGTTGAATAAATAAAATTTTAATACTTACTTGCCTTGTATTTGAGATATTGCCTACCTTTCACAGGTTAATAAACTTCAAGTGGTCAGATATTACTTTTTAAGTCTCCACTGCAGGAACATGACCCTCTCTGTACTACCAGAGCCATATATTAGCCAGAGCAGTCAGAAGATTTGGCCTACACTCTCCACGCTGGCCAGACGGGTTAGAGAGGTCTCATTGGTGTTTATAAGCTTTGTTTAGCTTGTGTTTCCTAAGTCGCCTTTTACGACATCCACGGGAGGACTTGGAGTGGTCCTATTCTACTCTGCCGGGAAGCACACGGCATAACTCTACTAGTGTATAGTTGCTTGAAACTTCTCGCTTCTCGTTATTTCAATATATTATTAATAGTGTAGCAAGAGCGAAGTGATATGCTCGATCGCCATATAGGGAAGATCTTCCTACCAGGCATGGGTTTGCGCGAAGAACCGCATCCCAATAAGTGTATTATCGGAGTTTTTCTAAATGGTTAGTTACAACCAGAACTCTGATATCGAGATGTAGGATACTGCTAGCGCCATCTTGTGGTCTTCTTGTGAACTATGTTGTCGCTTCGTTGTTATGGTGTAGTTCCTCGTAGTGGCGTGTAGAGATTGCCACAAATGTAATATTTCGAAATTGGAGATATTACTATGGTTTAGAGTCTACAGCATAGTAATATCTCCATAAATCAATTAATAAATAAAACCTTACTTACCGAGTCCCGGTTCCATAACGTCTCCGGCGACGAAGAATACTTTCTCGAAGTAAATAGTTGGCTTTTCTGCTCTGAGGCGATCGAAACACTGAAATAATTAAAATAACTCATCTTCATCATTATCTGGTCTTTTTTAGTCTCCACTGCATAAGCAAGACACTCTCTGTTACTACAGATCCGGAAACCGTGTGGTTCCCGGCAGAGTAGAATAGGACCACTCCAAGTCTTCCCGTGGATGTCGTCGAAGGCGACTTAGGAAACAGAAGGTTATAAGCATCAATGAGACCTTTCCAACCGTCTGGCCAGCGTGGAGAGTGTAGGCCAAATCCCCTGACTGCTCTGGCTAAGTACGACTGTGGTAGTACAGAGTCATGCTCCTGCAGTGGAGACTAAAAAAGACCTGATAATGATGATTCGTGTTCTTCAACTTAGCGCATTCAGCGTGGTGATTATGGAGAAATCCCCCCAAGCCTTATGTAGGCTGTAATGATCAAGAATCAAGCACTTACTGATGAAGCATAGACTTGGGCAAGTCTGTCCTCAGGTTTGACCCCTCGTTTGCTCCTCAGCAGCAGGTAAATGCGATCTATCTCTGGACAGGAGTACAGAAGTTTTTCTATAAGCGCCTTGCCCATAAAACCTGCAATGTTTTAGAATTACTAATTTTACTCGTAGTACTTTATTTTTAAGCGACTTCAAAAAAGGAGTTCTCATGTTTTTTATGTATGTTACGTGATAACTTCCTCGTTTTTAGGGTTCCGTACCTCAAAAAGAAAATACGGAACCCTTATAGGATCACTTTGTTGTCCGTCTGTCTGTCTGTCAAGACCATTTTTCTCAGGAACGCGTAAAGGTTTCAAGCTGAAATTATAACAAAATGTGAGTCATATAATTATATATGATTTTGTCATTATTTTATTTCCTAATGTCGCATCATCTAGCTAGACAGATTTTATATGTACAAAATATGCATATGGCGTAATTAAGGCTGTACCTGAATTTTCCGGGGTCCAGTGCTGCCCCCATTTAAAATAAATCATTTCAAAGAAAACGGAGACATTATTTATAATTTTGCTACTACTAAGTCCTAGATAACCCTTCAAAGTATTTTATTAACTACTGTTTACAGTTTATAATGAGAACGTTAAGCTTTACTACGCACATTAGCCAAAAGTGGCCGTTTTTCGCAAATGTGCGTAGTAAAGCTTAACGTTCTCACTTTAAACTGTAAATAGTAGTTCATAAAATATTTTGAAGGGTTATCTAGGAGTTGGTAGTAGCAAAATTTTAAATAATGTCCCCGTTTTCTTTGAAATGATTTATTTTAAATGGAGACAGCACTGGACCCCGGAAAATTCAGGTACGGCCTTAATAAACATTCTAGTGATTTTGTATCGATATCTTTTATTCGTAATAAAATGTGAAAAGTATTAATCCCTGCAGTGCTCTTCGTGGACAAAATGTAAAAATAAATTTAAGTCCACGAAGAGCACCTGCAAATATAAGGTGCTCTTCGTGGAATAGGCCAGGTACTATTCGCCCAGGTGCTATTCGGACGGGTGCCAAGTGGCATACCTCGCGAGTCCGACTCGCACTTGGCCGGTTTTTTAAACCTATTTAGAAAATTATTTTTTGTTTGAAAGCGTCACATGCGAGGTGGTATCATTATTACCAGGTGAAGATCTGATGATGAGGTCCTCGAGAAATCGAGGGAACTTCTCTAATTCTATACATATAGTGATTTTAATGATTTTTCTTCTTATCGAGTCGAAATGGTTACAAAAAGAAGAAGAATGTTTTTTTGTCAATAAATCAAGCATTTGCATTCAGAAAGTGAGTTTTGTGAAGTAACTGATGGAGAAGTCTAGAAATTTAAGTCGCAGTCGTTTCTTTTGTTTAAAATTATTATAAAGGTCACATACATACATACTATCACGCCTGTTTCCCACAGCGGTAGGCAGAGACTATGGACCTCCACTTGCTACGATCCTGACAGACCTCTTTCGCTTCACCTACACTCATCAACCTCTTCATACATGCCCTTCGGTTACGTGTACTTCTTACCTCTCCTTCTTTCAGAACGTCTGCAATCTGGTCGCAGAACGTTCGCCGAGGTCGACCCTGTCCCGCTCTTCATTTCACACTTGCCTTATAAATATATTTTGTTAATCTATTTTCATCCATCCTTTCTACATGCCCAAACCATCTTAACATCCCTTGCTCAACTTTTGTCCCTATAAATGTTACAATTACAAATATATCTTTGTTTACAAATTATATCTTCCATGCTGGTCTGGGAAAAAAGAAAAAATCTTATAATTTACCAGCTGTTTCTCCTACCGTGCAGATCGTAGAAGCCGAAAATGCAATTAATATTAAAAGGCAATGCGGCTAGAACCTATTAATCTATTTTGATACCTTGTTCCACCTTTTTCGTTTGCAAAAAGAAATATTTTTAGCTCGTCAGGTAGGTTATTAAAAAATATTGGATACGTATTTTTTCTTTTATCTGATAAGCAAATAATAAGAAAGATGCAACGCATTTGAATTCCGCACGACGTCACGATCAAACGATTTTCACTTGACGGTGACGTCAATCACTATCTTTGTGAATTTACAATAATAAATAAATAAATATATAGGGACAAATCACACTGATTAAGCTAACCCCAAAGTAAGCTTTTTAATAATTTTACAATACTTTGATAAACCGAAAAATAGGCGTCCATTATTTTTGAATAATCTAACTCACGGACCAAATTAAATACAATTTTTTGACCCACATCCCTAGTAGGTACTTGTTTCACTTCGTCTAAGCGCATTCCCGGTTGCATCCTCAGCTGTGCTGCCTCGGAGCCCGGGGTGCGCTTTCCCGCTTTCTTTTCCAAATATACTCGTAATATGCATGTCAATGGTCACCCAAGGATGCCAAAGACCTTGCAAAATGAATAAGAAATAGCCGCAACACTTTAAATGATTTGGCTAAAGTTTTACAACTGGCCGCCTGCCTGACGTCAACCCTCTTTGGGAATGTATTTGTGCGAAAAGTTTTACAACCGGCCGCCGCCCGACGTTAACCCTCCTTGGGAATGCAATTGTAGCACGAGATGTTTGTGCTAAGTCCTTTAGTCGCCTCTTACGACATCCACAGGAAGAGATGGAGTGGTCCTATTGTAACCCGGACCCACACGGGTCACCCTATTAGGTACTTGTTTATTGTAAATTATTTTATTGTTGTGAATTTAAAATAACAAATCTCATAACATGTGTAATGTATTGCGTGTATGTCCGTCCATATATTATGCACATAGTAATTACATATTCCCTTGAATCCATTCAATGCTAAGTGTACCGTCTAACCGCAAAATTATACATAATGTTCGAATGACGTCTTTAAGAATATAAAAAACTAGGACTCTGAATGCCGTGTGGTTCCCGGCAGAGTAAAATAGAACCACTCCAAGTCTTCCCGTGGATGTCGTAGAAGGCGACTTAGGAAACACAAGTTGAACAAACATCAGTGAGACCTCTCCAACCGTCTGGCCAGCGTGGACAGTGTAGGCCAAATTCTCTGACTGCTCTGGCTAATATATGGATCTAATAGTAAAGAGAGGGTCGTGCTTTTACAGTGAAGACTAAAATGAATGAATGAAGCCCTCGATAACCCTTCAAATTATTTTATGAACATATTTAGGTACAGTTTGAAGCAGGGCTTGTTAACGATACGAAATCCACACTAAAAGTAACGTTAAATAACGTTATTTTAATACGGTATTACTGGTAACGTTATAAGGGGTATCGATAATACAGTTATAAAACGTTTTTAATAACGTTATCAATTAACGATATAAGTAACGATACTTTTTTCAATACTTGTAAAATATTATATAAATATTATACAAGTGTAATCGCGCTGGGAATGGTACCCGAGGTAGCACAGATTATCACGACATCCGTGTAGCTCTAGTAGTCTACTAGACAAACTTTTATCAATTTATTCTGTCAAATACCATCGCAAATAATCGTACCATTGCAATGCCTGACAAGGTGCATGTGATGTTTCACTAAATATGTAACTATATTTTGTATTGAATTATTTATGTGCAATGCAATGTAATTATTAAATAAATAAATATCGAAAAGAAATACAGTCTTAACAATATCTTTTACCGTTTATATCATTGGTAACGTTATCTGATTTATTGGTAAATGGTTGTAAAAATACTGTTACCCAGCATAACGTTGTCTTTGCTGATAACGTTAACGCCGTTTGAGAGAATTAACGTTACCAGATTTTTAACGGTATTCCAAGCCATATGAGAGAACGTAAAGCTCTTCTTTGCACATTTGCGAAAAACGGCCACTTTTGGCAAATGTGTGAAGAAAACCTTCACAAGATTCAAATTATCCAAAAATAATGGACCCATATTTTAACCGATGGGCCAAAAACTATTTTTCAGTCATCATGCCAGGCATGACATGCCTATTTTGAGGATGATGATGAACCGTATAACCCCGTGTGGTTCCAGATTAGATTAGGATAGGACCACTCCATGTCTTCCTATAGATGACGTAGGAAGCGACTAAAGAACTAAGCACTAACATCTCGTGCTACAATTGCATTCCCAAAAAGGGTTTACGTCGGGCGGCGGCCGGTTGAAAAACTTTTCGCACAAATACATTTCCAAAGAGAGTTGACGTCAGGCCGGCCAAATCATTTAAACTGTTCCGGCTATTTCTTCTCCATTTCGCTAGGTCTTTGGCATCCTTAGGTAACCATTGACGTGCATGTTATATTTGGAGAAGAAAGCGGGAAAGCGCACCCCGGGCTCCGAAGCAGCACAGCTGAGGATGCAACCGGAAACGCGCTTAGACGAAGAAGAGATCGAAAGAAATGGGAAAGACCATTGCGCAGTATTGGGAAGAAGTACTCATTTTATTTAAAGTTATACTTAAATAAAATAAAATAATAAAAAATAAAATTTGTTTATTAGGTAACTACTTATTTAAATTACAAGCTTTTGTTGCTGGAGCCTCCTTTTAAGCAATATTTCTTTACATTCTTGGTACGATTTATTAAACACGTATAGTTCATTATTAATTTTATTATATATGATATGATACTTACTATTATACCAAACGTATTTACATTCGATTAAACCAATCCGCATAATCAGTTGCCCTTAGCGGAAAAGGTTATAATCAATCGTTCAACTTGGGCGTTTAATGTCGGATAGGTATAATACGAGTAGTAAAGCATAGGCAAGTGCTGTTCCGTGCTGACAGATGTGGACCAACCAAAGAATTTATAATATAATATACATAATATATTATATAATATATATATATAATATTATATATATATTTATAATACAATCTAGAATAACTACGAGTGATAATCTCAAAAAAACAACATTTAAAATTAAACTTAAACCACGCACATAAAGCTTATATTTTCATAATGCTTATGTTTAAATACCTAACGTTCCCAAAAAATGTACCTAAAGTTGTAGGCGTCCCTTTCCCGCAAACTGTCAGTGCAATAAAGTAGAAAGTGAGAGTTTAGTTAAACTTTAGGTATAATAGGCATGATGACTGAAAAATTATTTTTGGCCCATCAGTTAAATTATTAAAAAATATTGTACACGTATTTTTTCTTTTCTCTGAGAAACAATAAATGACGAAGATACAGCGCATTTAAATTTCGCATGACGCCACGCTTTCGTATGATTTTTACACATCGGTGACGTCGCAAGCCCCCACTCCGGAACTTAGATACTCTGTATCTTGGTGAATCTTTACTTTTTTAATAAACTGAAAAATATGGGTACATTATTTTTGGATAATCTAACTAACGGACTAATTAGAATAATACTTTTCTGACCCAGTCATCATCCCTATTTTTGGGAACGGCTTTGCCACTTCGTGAGCATTCTAGATTTGTATACAATTTCTTTGGGCCCAACCCTTCGGTGACATAGACGAGGTTAATCATCATTACCACTCACCAGAACCTCCAGTGATGAATATTGTCTTCCCTTTGTAGTACTCAGGTATAGTTGGCTCATTGGACATGTCACGGTCGAAGAAATCCATGGTAAGCGCTGGAAGCAAGAGAAAAAAACTTTAATTATACAAAAAAACTTAAATTATAAAAAGAAACTTAAATTATAAAAAAAAACTTAAATTATAAAAAGAAACTTAAATTATAAAAAAAACTTAAATTATAAAAAGAAACTTAATTAAAATACAAGCTGACTTTTTATCCACCGGCAAAATTTTTGGAGCAAGTTCAGTCCGTAATACTGAACTACTTTCTATAAAAAAAGTTATCAAAAAACGATAAAAATATTTTATCCTCCCTTACAAAATCCGTTTGGTTTCAGCGCTGATTAGTGTGGGAAGACGAAATATTTTTTATCAATTTTTAATAACTTTTTTTATTGAAAGTAGTTTTGTATCATAATTTTCCGTTGTCCAGTGCTGCCCCCATTGAAAATAAATCATTCCAAAGAAAACGGAGACATCATGTAAAATTTTGCTACTACCAACTCCTAGATAACCCTTCAAAGTATTTTATGAACTACTGTTTACAGTTTAAAGTGAGAACGTTAAGCTTTACTACGCACATTTGCGAAAAACGGCCACTTTTGGCTAATGTGCGTAGTAAAGCTTAACGTTCTCATTATAAACTGTAAACAGTAGTTAATAAAATACTTTGAAGGGTTATCTAGGACTTAGTAGTAGCAAAATTATAAATAATGTCTCCGTTTTCTTTGAAATGATTTATTTTAAATGGGGGCAGCACTGGACCCCGGAAAATTCAGAAAAAAATCATTTAAAATTTACTAACAAGCCCCAGATAACCTTTCAAAGTATTTGATGAACTACTGTTTACAGTTTATAATGAGAACGTTAAGCTTTACGACGCACATTTGCCAAAAGTGGCCGTTTTACGGACCCCGGAAAAAACTTGGCAGAAGAAATAGAGACGTGGAAAGCACCCTACCGACAAGAGCCCAGCTCTCAAATGTAAGAAGAAGAAGATTATCCTAACCAGACTGGAAACAACTTCACAAAGTATGCTTCCCAGTGGGATTTGAACCGACGACCTCCCGAATACCTGACAAACGCCTTGACCACTAGACCACGGAGGCAGTTTCATAGTACCACATAGTACCTACTCCTGAATATAAAACATACAACCGGTGTACTTAATTATAATTCTCTAACAGTAAATCTTTGGGCTCGTAAATGTTTGGACGAAAAATACCTGAGTAGAATACAATAAACGGGCAAGTGCGAGTCGGACTCGTACATGAAGGGTTCCGTACCTCCGTACAATGTTTTAAAACGCTAAAAAAACACGATTTTTGTATGAGGACCAGGAGGAGTATTTGTTGTTATAGCGGCCATAGTAATACATAATCTGTAAAAATTTCAAGTATCTAGTTAATCTATACTAATATTATAAAGCGGAAGAGTTTGTTTGTTTGTTTGTTTAAACGCGCTAATCTCAGGAACTAATGGTCCGATTTGAAAAATTCTTTTTTTGTTGGGTAGTCCATTTATAGAGGAAGGCTTTAGGCTATATAACATTCCGACAACCACGCGAACGAAGTCGCGGGCACAGCTAGTGCCATTATAAAAATCTAGTTAAAAACGCTGAAAAAACACGTTTTTTGTATGGCGACCCCCTATAATTTTTAACTTTTTTTTATTTTCTGTATATGTTGTTATAGCGGCCACAGTAATACATAATCGGTGAAAATTTCAAGTGTCTACCTATTACGGTTCAAGAGATAGAGCCCTGTGATAGACGGACAGACAGCGGAATCACAGTAATAGGGTCCCGTTTGCACCATCCAAGCGTATTCCCGGTTGCATCGTCAGCGGTTACGCTTCAGAGCCCGGGGTCCGCTACCTTACCTAAGGTGATTTGAAGAGGTTACTGGTTTTTACACAGTAGACAACAAAAATGTATATTCCGAAATAAATAAAGACGTAAAATCGTCTCAAATTCATGTCTCATGTAATACATAGCAGGAAGCAAATAATTATTGATGCAATTACTTATTTAAGAGCCCGTACTACCCTAAAGTTCTTAGAGCGATCTTAAATACGAGTATTATCAATATTAACGAAATACTCACTTTGAAATGAAAACACAGCAAAGTTCAGGACTAACTCTAAACATAATAAGTTTCGAAAACACGATTGCTTAAAATTTTCTCGATAGAAAAACATTGCGAAATCCACAGATATAAGTGCTAATAATATACTGTATTTCTTAAATACTTTCTGTTTTTGTATAATTCTGATGTGTAAATTTAAGAAATACAGTATATTATTAGCACTTATATCTCTGGATTATAATTGTATTAAACATATGGCAGTCATCATATGTCTTACTTTTTAAATAACTCTTAAATATTCTTTGTAAAACGAGAAAAACCTCAAAACCAGAACCAGCCTCATTGACCCACCGCGATTCCCGACGCCCCGCATGGCTCGCTGCCTCGCTTCGGCTAGAGTAAATTTGTGTGCGTGGAAGCTGGAGCAAAATTGAGATTATTGACATCAGGCGCCCTCTTAACTGTTCACACTTTGTCGTAATCTTGTCGTAATAGTTCCTTTAATGATTTTGTATGGACGTTGACTGTTAATGCTAATGTAAAAGAGTTCTAACGTTGATCGATATAAAATCAGTATTCGTGACTGCATAATGTCTACGTGATGTATAATGAATAAGTACCTTCTAATAAAAACGTCAATACATATTTTAAAATAAAGTAAGTAGCTTTTGCTTTTGTCTATTTGTCTGAACGAACTTTGGTATTGGCACTAATAGGTATACAATATGTAGACCAGCTAGAATTAAATTAAAAATAAACTTTACGAACCTGTTAGTACCATACCTACTATTTTTTTTTATTATTAATGACTTAATGCTACTGCGAATTTAGCCAGGAACAAGTTAATAAAACATGGGAAATTCTTTTTTCCTTACAAGTTACAATCAAAGGTTTGTGTAGGCCTTTGATTGCTTCTGGCGACAAATCTATACGAGTCCACTGGTTTTCATAGCCGATTGAGTGGCAGACGACGCCCGAAGACGCCCGACACAGTCCGCGAAACAAATATCACTACAGCCGTACTATGACTGTCCACTTTAACTATTTCACATGTTGTTCATGAGCATGAGCATTTATAACACCAAACAACACCAATTTAATATTATAAAGTCCACTAAAATCAATTTGCAAAATAATTTATAGAAAACCCCAACCGAACCCGTTGACTTCCCGCCAAAAACTCCCCATACTATTTTGTAGGTATTATAAACTCACAAAACCTTCAAAAATCGAAACCGAACTTATAGGACCGTATAAAATTAAAAATAAACTTTACCAACCTGCCAGTACCAATCTAATACTATTTTATTTTTTTCATTAAACTCACAAAACCTTTAAACATCGAACACGACAACTTTTTTAATTTAAATACTAGGCCACAAGGAACAGACCGAAGTATTGGGACAGATAAAAAACATACTTAATTAATAAAACTAGAATAAATAGGTACCTGTTTGAAATTCGTCAAATTCATTAATAAAGTGTATTGTCTTAGGCGCGCCTCGGTCGAGTGTCGCGTTGTAATTCTATACAGGTGATGACTCGATGATTTTTGTTAAGGCGAAGCATACATTGCAATATAATTAAAGTTCGACAGCTAAGTGATACAGACATCACATTCTTTTAACGGTACGAGTAGTAGAAACTCTAATTAAATAATAAATGAAAAAATTTGAGCAGTTTAGTACTGCATCTTGGATGCCTAAAAATCCTTATCTTATTCGTATATATAAAATTCTCGTGTCACAATGTTCGTTCCCGTACTCCTCCGAAACGGCTTGACCGATTCTCATGAAATTTTGTGAGCATATTGAGTAGGTCTGAGAATCGGCCAACATCTATTTTTCATACCCCTAAACTACGCGGGCGAAGCCGCGCGCAAAAGCTAGTAAAAATATAGATGTAACCTACTTCAAATGTATACAACGTGCAAGGGACATAATAAATTGAATCGCGGTCTATACTAGATCAGTATAGTGTAATGAAATGAAAATAACAGCCAAAGAACAATAAAAAAATTTGCCATTTCCATACAAAAATGTGCAGTCGCCCGGACGATTTGTATGGAAATGCCAATTTTTTTTTGTTCTTTGGCTGTCATTTTAATTTCATTATACTATTAGTGATCTAGTATAGCCCGTGGTTCGCTTTATTATAGGTATGTCCCTTCCACTTTGTATGCAGGGTTACTTTTAAAACACCGGCAACATTTTTGGAGCAAGTTCAGTCCGTGATCGATACTGGACCACTTTCCATAAAAACAACTACATATCGAAAAAAAATTTGGCTCACATACAATCATGCGCTCAGCCAAATGTATTTTGTATGGGAGGACCAAATATTTTTATCGATTTTCGATTATTGTTTTTATGGAAAGTAGTTCAGTATTACGGACTGAACTTGCTCCAAAAACGTTAAAAACCGTATATATGTAATATATTTGATAGAATATATATAAGTATGTAGCTTACCTTTATTTACTTATTCCAATTATTTATTCATCCATAAAGTTTTTCACAATATTTTAACAGAAAAAATATTAGAAAACCTTAACTTCAATATTGTTATCATTTATTTATATATATATGACTTTTCGATCATATAAGTATGATATGATCGAAGATATCACTTCACTATAGTATCACACAATGCCTTAATTACACTTACACCTCAATCTGTGTTATACTAAAACTATTCTAAGAGTGAATTCAGTCCGTGATATTTTTCATCTTTCCATATATGTTCCTCGGGGAAAGTCATTCAGTATCATGGACTGAATCCACCCTTTAAATAGTTTTAGAATATATTTGTTTTTGCCCTGTATATTTATTTTTATTAACACTTTTAACACTTTTACAGAAGATTTGACACTAGTGGATGGAATAAAACCAATTCATAATTTGTTTTTGTTTCTTTTTTTGCTTTTTATTAGCAGTAAATATTGCTTATTTTTTCTTTCTTTTTGTTTTTATATTTGCACCCAAAAGAATTTCCGATAATCCACTAGAGATTGCAAAAACGAATCGCAGTTTTTTTTTAATTTTTTTTTTCTAACTCAGATTCATCTAAAGTACTGCACATCCGATTCTGAGAACAATTACAGCTGTTATGCAAGTATTACGATTACGAGCCGTCCAAGGCTGAGATCTGCAATTCTGCAACGTTTTCTACGTCATCATCAGTACCGCACAGATTATACAGAATACAGACTGACTGGTGAATAAATCTTATTACACAACAAAACACATAGTATATCACGTCTTTATTCCTTACTAGCTTTTGCCCGTGGCTTCGCTCGCGTATCCCAAATCCCACGGGAACATTGATTTTTTCAGGATGAAAAGTACCCTATATCCTCTCAGTAATCCTAACTATGTGTAAGCGAATTTTCAAGACGATTGGTTCAGTAGATAACGCTTGAAGAGATAACAAACAAACAAACAAACCAACAAACAAAGAAATATACAAACTCACTTTAGTTAGGATTAGGATAGGATGGGGATTAATTTATTCCAGAGCTTTTTAGTTCTGGCGGCTCTAAGCAGACAGAGCCCAGAGCCGCAAGATTCAAAGGCCACTTTTAACGTGATGGTGGACGAGAAGTTCCACCTTCTCGTCAAAGGTATCATATTTTTTTTACGGGCAAATCACACAGATTGAGCTAGCCCCAAAGTAAGTTCGAGACTTGTGTTAAGAGATACAAACTCAACGATGCTGTATTTTATAACACATACAAAATCATTTATTCATAAGATAACTAAAAATAACAACATTAAAATAACTACATACGTATATAAAACTAAACTAAATAAAAATACATTAAATAATATAAAAAGTTAAACCCAAATTGCTGCGCTCGCAGGGTAGGGTACCCAAGAGACTGGCGGCATTCCCACGTTGAATGGCCAGGCTCAGCCTTAGGCCAAAATGCGCGCCAACCCTTGGATCCCCTGAGGCATCGATTAAGCGTGCGGAAATTTCCTTGCTGTGGAGGCCCCAAGGTCTCCACAGCAAAGGGCAAATATATACGGCTCTCCCAAAGCCGCATACTTGCACCTCTTAGTGGCTTCAGCAGTCGCAGCAGCTGCGCCAATTATGGGCAGTCGCTCGTACGTGGGATGGAGCAACAGTATCCACGCATGTAGCATCCCATACGAGCGACCGCCCAAATACATAGATATATATAGATAAACATCCAAGACCCAAGCCAATCTGAAAAAGATCATTTTCCATCTTGACCTGTCTTGTGATTGAACCCAAGACCTCAGGTGTGACAGCCTGGCATGATGACCATTAGGCCACAGAGGGCGTCCATCATAATAGTGATGGGTGGCTGCTATTGCTTACATTGTCTCAATCGGCTTTTGTGATCTGAGCGGGGAGAGAAGCAGCTGGTACATTCTAAGTGTTTTCCTTCCTCCCAGACCATTATGAAAGAGTACTTAATATAAAAATGATAATTATAAAGAAATGTAAATATGTATGTTGTAAATAAATATACCATTATTGCGTTAATTTACCTACGTAGAAAAAAAATTAAAATTATCTGATATTAAATATACTTAATACTTTAGCCGTGTGGTAACCGGCAGAGTAGAATAAGACCACTCCAAGCCTTCCCGTGGATGTCGTAGAAGGCGACTTAGAAAACACAAGCTAAACAAAGCTTATAAAAATCAATGAGACCTCTCCAACCGTTTGGCCAGCGTGGAGAGTGTAGGCCAAATCCTCTGACTGCTCTGGCTAATATATAGCTCAGGTAGTACAGAGAGGGTCGTGCTCCTGCAGTGGAGACTAAAATAGACCTGGTTGATGATAATACTTTTTATTTCTGAAAAATATACGGTAGATATCCAATCCATGGAATTGTGGGATGAGATGATTGTCACAGGGAACACTGCGGGAAACAACTAGTCATTAGATATCGCTATAACAAATTATGGGTAATTAAGTTACTAGTTTGTGATACAAGATCACTAAAAACTCTGGTAGGCCTGATTATGTAAGGGCCATCAATAAATTACGTCACACGTTACGTTAAATGGGATCGAGGGGGTCAGTGAAGTGTGACAAGGGTCCAACAAGTAACGTCACAATTCAAAATCTATATCCAAGCATAGAAACACGAAATTTAAATTAAGGTTTGGAACACATCTGTCAGCACGGAACAGCACTTTCTTATGCTGCTATCCTTTTCTGTCGCTCAGAAAGGTCATTTTCTAGAGCGAGAGAGAGCGACGGAACGCTTAAGCATGGTCGGTGCTAAAGCGTTCCGTCGCTCTCTCTCGCTCTAGCAAATGACGTCCCAACCCTAAGGGTACAAAATTGTGTAAGAAAAGAAAAAATAATACATTTTTATGTGTCCAAGATTTACAGAAGACTTTACTGATACGATGAAAGACCATTTTTTTTGTCAAACACAAAAGAATTTTTTTTATATAATTTAAAAATACAATCCAAAGAGTTTTAATAATATAAAACAGTTCGCAACAATGACAAATGCGCTTCGCTCACTTATTAAATTATTTTTTTTAATTAAACAAAACTAATGTCTGATCTGCTATTTAATTTAATAATTGTCCAGCTGTGATATAGTATTTTATAAGCTACAATAAAAAAATATGTAAATAATCTTAAATATGTGACGTCACACTAGAGGGTGGGGGGGCTCTGTAATATAATAAATCATGATTTTCAAAACGGAAAACTGTTAACTAAATACAAAGTGATGTGAAATTGAAGCTACAGTGTTACCATTGCGATTCGATAAGAAGAAGAATACAAAGTGGAAGGGACATACCCGTAATAAATTGAACCACGAGCTATACTAGATCATTATATAATAGTATAATGAAATTAAAATAATAGTCGAAAAACCGAAAAAAAATTGACATTCTCATACAAATTGCCAGAGCGGCTGCACACTTTTGTATGGAAATGCTGAATTTTTTTTGTTCTTTGGCTGTTATTTTAATTTCACTATAAGTAACTATAATGATCTAGTATAGACCGTGGTTCGATTTATTACGGCTATGTCCCTTCCACGTTGTATACTAGTAGAAGGAAAAGATAGGCATATCACATTAAAAATAAAAAAAAATGGACCCCAAATAGCTGTGCTCACAGGGTAAAGTGCCCAAAAATTAAATTCGTGTAACGTAATTTATAGATGGTCCCCAATCTAGAACTGGCAAATTGATCTGATCGCCATTACTGACACGCAAAGGCCGTTCATTCGGCTCAAGTAAATGAGGTTATGATCGGAATATAAAAAAAATAGTCATTATGCACGACTGAAGTGGCGACGACCAAGGCAGTCCGACCCAGTAGCCTGTAGCACAGAAGCAAGTAAGAGTATTACATACAGAACGAAATGTCCTAGGGTACGCGCAATATGTGTCCCCGTTCCCCGTCCCCGCACCTTTCCCCCGTTATTGCGTGTGTTCGCCCGCTCTTGCCCCTCGACAAGGCGAGAAAATTTTGCTACTACCCAACCCTAGATAACTCTTAAAAAGTATTTTATTAACTACTGTTTACAGTTTAAAGCTTAACGTTCTCATTATAAACCGTAAACAGTAGTTCATAAAATACTTTGAAGGGTTATCTAGCACTTGGTAGTAGCGAAAATTTAAATAAGGTCTCCGTTTTCTTTTAAATGATTTATTTTAAATGGGGGCAGCACTGGACCCCGGAAAATTCAGGTACGGCCTTAAGTATATTATCTTTGTAAACTAATAAAGCCCTTCTGGCGAGTAGGCGACCAATACTGTCTCTTCAGCGCTTCTTCTCAGCAGTGGTTGTTTTTTTTTAAATATTTATTTTTTTAGCCATTTAGGTCCCATATTGGGACAATCAAACTATGTAAGTGGCTATAAGGCTATAAGGGGTTGGGATTTGGCCACAACTGTCAGCACAGCACTTTCTAATCTATCCTATCTGCTATCCTTTTCTGTCATACATAAATCAGGCTGTACATAATAAATTATTAATTATTAGTATAAAATAATTTAAAAAATAGTTATTTTATTTCATTTGATAAATTAATTATTAATACATTATTTATATATGAAACGGGACTTAGCACGAACATTATAAAGTTATAATAATCATCAACATTACTCGGTACTGCGAAGACCTACTTATTCAATAAATATTTGATTCTTGATATGAATTTTGTGTTTTTTTTTATTTTACAATTCTATACATGACAGAATATAATTAAAACTAAATTAAACTTACAGCAATAAATTAAATCTAAAACTAATACTGAAAACAACGAACATTAATTTATACCTCTTTATGTAATATTATATAAAATAAACGGGCAAGTGCGAGTCGGACTCGTACATGTAGGGTTCTGTACCACCGTACAATGTTTTAAAACGCTAAAATACACGTTTTTTGTATGACGACCCCCTTTAATTTTTAACTTTATTTTATTTTTAGTATCTGTTGTTATTGTGGTCATAGTGATACATAATTGGTGAAAATTTCAAGTATCTAGTTAATGCCATTATGAAGATCAAGTTAAAAACACTGAAAAAAACACGTTTCTTGTATGACGACCCCCTTTAATTTTTAACTATTTTTTATTTTTAGTATTTGTTGTTATATCCGCCACAGTAATACATAATCGGTTTAATTTTCAAGTGTCTAGCTATTACGGTTCAAGAGATAGAGCCCTGTGACTGACGGACAGACAGACAAACGGACAGACAGCGGAGTCTCAGTAATAGGGTCCCGTTTAAACCCATTGGGTACGGAACCCTAAAAATGGAACCTTAATCGCCATCGTCAGCAGAAAAGGTCTCAAGACTAGAAATCAGACTTTACATGTCTGATTTCTAGCCTCGAGACCTTTTCTTTTTTTTTAAATTTACCACTTTGTCGGCGTGATTAATTTGCATCCTCAGCTTCGTACCCCGGGGTGCGCTTTTCCGCTTTTTCTTGGAAAAAGAAATAGCCGGATCAGTTTAAATCATTTGGCTATAGTTTTACGACCGGCCGCCTGCCTGACGTCAACCCTCTTTGGGAATGTATTTGTGCGAAAAGTTTTACAACCGGCTGCCGCCCGACGTTAACCCTCCTTGGGAATGCAATTGTAGAATGAGATGTTTGTGCTTAGTCCTTTAGTCGCCTCTTACGTCATCATCATCCACAGGAAGAGATGGAGTGGTCCTATTCTAACCACACAGGGGGCGTGCATAATATAATACCCATGCCAAATTACAGTTTTCTTGTACTAATAGTATCGGAGTAATACGCAGATAGACAGATAGACATGGCGAAACTATAAGGGTTCCTTGTTTACTACGGAACCCTAAAAATTTGCTGAATGGTAAATAAATTTAGTACCTATAATAAAAGATAAAAAATATAATAGCTGAATGCTTCGCCTTAAATATTATTCAGCAGTTTAAGGACAATCCACGAGCTCGATACATTGTTATTAAACCGACCGCGGACGTAGAGGTCATGCGTTCAAACTAGATACATTTTAATAGGTACTTCAACATATTCTTCCAAGCTGGTGTGGGAGAAAAGAAAAACCTTAGAATTTACAAACTGCTTCTCTTCCCGATCAGATCGTAAAAGCCAATCGAGGAAATAAAAGGCACCTACTCTACGGACATACTCCGCCACCAGAATGTCTCAAGAGCCGTAACAGTTGCCTCAGGCAGCGAAGCATACCAGCAATAGTAGTGTTCCTCCTCATCGCTCTACCTGCATGGACAAGTCTTTTCAAGTCCAGGCTATCCGGCTATGGAATGCCCTTCCGGAGTCTATAAGAAGAGCTCCTAGTCGTTTGGCTTTTAAGTGAGCGGTACATAAATTTTTCCTCCAGCAGTCCCCGTCCCAGTCATCCTGATTATATTTATTAGTATTTATATTTATGTTATATATATATATCTATATATTGTATTTTAAGCATGTTAGTATATATGTATAGTTATTATATGTTAAAAAGTATATTTATGTATAAGTATATGTGCCTTTGATTATATATATTGTATTTTTATTAAGTTTGCTTATTTTTGTGAATTTTATTACGCCAGCCACACATATTTTCTGCTTGGTCTAATGGTTGACCAGGAGAGAATGCCATATGGCATTGGGTCCGCCACTTGTAAGTTTATTTTATTGTGCAATAAAGATTAAATAAATAAATAGAAGCTCCTAATGTTGTGAGGTGGATAGACAAGTATCCACATTACCAGTTAAACCTCCAACCTGTTGAAAAACTCCCACCAGGTAAAGACCTCCCCTAGTCAGTCTGGAAGTCTCTCGATAGACTCCTAGGTCTGGTGCTGGGAGGTATCGGGAAAACCGAGTTAGGTGGCGTCACGCTGATAACGACCTTTGCGACTGCGGTGCCATTCAGTTGATGGACCACCATCTGTTGAGCTGCCCTACGTCATGTACCATCATCATCATCATCCGAGCGTGTTCCCGGTTGCATCGTCAGCGGTTACGCTTCAGAGTCCGGGGTCCGCTACCTAACCTAGGCAATTTGACGAGGTTACTGGTTTTTACACAGAGCGACTGCCGTCTGACCTCCGCAACCCAAAGGGTAGACCAGAACCAATCCTAGGATAGGTACAAACGCTAGATGGCGTTCGGGACCAACGGCTTTACGTGCCTTCCGAAGCACGGAATCATCTTTCTTTTCGGATAATCAGGTGATTCAAGCCTGCAATATCCTAAACAGACTGGAAACAACTTTAAACAAAGTATGCTTCCCATTGGGATTTGAACCCATGACCTCCGGATCACAAGGCAAACGCCTTGACCACTGGACCGCAGAGGCAGTCAAGTCCCTACGTCATGTACCATAGAGGACCTTAATATATAATGAAAAACTTCCCAAAATTATTTATTTATTTAAACTTTATTGCACATAAAAAAAGTGTACAAATGGCGGACTTAACGCCTTATGGCGTTCTCTGCCAGTCAACCATTGGACCAAGTAGAGAAATAATTTGGGTGGTGCGACAGTGTGTAAACAAAATTTAAAAGTATCTATAAATACCTACAAGAATAAATCAAGAATATACATAAATATTAATTTTAAAGAAATATATACCAATACAATAACTATAGATAAAATAAATATACAAAATATATAATTATGTAAATATAATACATAAAGAACTAATTATATATGTTTGCGGATAGATAAATACATACATGGATGACTACTAATTACCGCGCAGGGACACGACGAGAAGAAGAGACTTCTTGGAGAAACCGTTTTTGAACCGCCCGTTTAAAAGCGTGACAACTAGGCGCTTTTATCTGTATACCATAACCCTCCCTTTGGCTTCTAACTGCTAAAAACTGCTTAGTAATAAAGTACTCGTAAAATATACTCCTTTGTAACATTTTCCCCTAAATTATCTGTATTTTCAAGACCGACATTGACATGTTTCAATTTGATGTTTTTTTATGAAGAGGAAATTAGGTTTATTTTTGTTGAAACAAAATTTGCTATTTTTAACCTTTAGCTTTTATTACCTTTTACTTTTACATTTAAAATGGCTAAGGGAAAAAAAGATACTAAGAAGAAAAAGGTATGTCTTTTCAAGGTCCTACATTTTATATACAGGGTCCAACAAAATATAATGAAACTATTTTAAAGGTGGATTCAGTCCATGATACTAAACAAGTTTCCCCAAGGAACATGTATTGAAATATGAAAACACACGTTGCAACACTTGCAACGGTTCCCCAAATTACTTAGTCACGGTTCAGTCACCAACACGAAGTGAACAAGCGAAGCGAGCGAGCGTCGGCCAAGTGACAGAAGCAATCAATTTGGCCAAATTACTAGTACACTACGATATAAGTGCGTTATGGTGGTTATAACACACGAGGCGGAATTTCAGCCCGAGCCGAAGGCGAGGGCGTAATAGAGCCAGTGTGTACAACCAATATCCGCACGTATATCGTATGACGTTTTTCAAGACACTTGCGTGGAAAAATAGCAAGTAAACATTTTTTTTTAAATAACCTCAACCATTTAACTGTGATGAACACTGTTGCTTTTCCACCGTTTTACTTTTTAAAATCAGTGCAGTTCAAAATTAAAAAAAAAACAATTTAAAGCATATATATACCTAAATAGCAAATAGTGCGGTTATAGAATATAACTTTACTATTTGCGTTTATAACACACGCGTGTTTTATGAGCTGCTTAAGGACTGTATGCACAAAGCCATGTGGTCAGATTTGGCTCTGAAATATGCAAAATTTTCCCGCTAGGGGGATAAAAATGTCCAGATGAAGTTACATAGAGTTAATAATGTGTAAACGGGACAATAGATGTAGGTAATCATAAATTGTAACGTAGAAGCTTACTTGTTTCTTTTCGTCAAGACTTCCAGTCCGCGATACTTATTAAAATTTTCAAATCAATCAAATCAAAGAATTATTTTGTTTGAATTATTATTTCTGAATTAAGGCCTTGGCAGATGTCATTATAATGTACTTAACACTTTAGTAGACAGGCTATCAGTAGAAAAAGGCTAAAGTCGAAAATACAGTAGTGTGCGTGAATGAAAGACGTTTATTTAAAAAGCGATTTTAAATATATGTGAAATTCATATAGCACTTTCTAAAAAATCCAAGTTATAGTTATTCGAATCTTGCGTAAAATTTATTACTTTTTCAATTTATTAGTCGACCTCCGTGGCGATTCCTTAACACGCTAGTCCGTCACTCGGAGGTTCGATTCCCAGCCAGGGCAAGTTGGTAAATGGCCTTTTTTAATTTGTCCTGGTTCTTGGGTGTTTATTTTATCCCATCAAAAACATAAATGTAAAAATGCCAAGGTCAAATTCCGACAAAACAATTGAAATTGAAATAGCTGCCAAGTTATGTAGGTAGAGAAAACTGAAATTTATTCATAAGAATCTCAACATTTGACTTGGACAACATTAAGATTGAAAGCACGGTCACCCATCCTAACTGTGACCAAGCTAGAAATTGCTTAACCTGTAAAAGCACGGTCATTCATCCATCAATTTTTGAATTTATCGTATGCGAAGTGGAGCGAAATATTTGCACAAGTGGTTTCGATTACTCGTATTTTGAAATTTGTTAAAGCGCAAATGACAAAGAACCCTTAGAATAGAGAATCTTTTTAGTTTCACGCAGCTTTTTAGGGTTCCGTATTTAACAAGAAAACCTTATAGTTTCATCATGTCTGTCTGTCTATCTGTCCCCAGTTTTACTCATAGACTATTAGTACTAGAAAGCTGTAATTGGGCATGGGCATGGATATGTGGTAATAAAAACTTGAAAAAAAAAATGTGTGGTGTGAGACGTCGTTGAATAGGTCTTTCAAAAATATTGTAAGATTATGAACACCCTCTTTCGTTTTAGCAATCCGTTTGTGAAATATTTAGTTTTTGATTGCAAATTTTTGTTAGAATCATGTGTCTTCCCTCTCTGTCAGTTAAACGGTTGTATATGGACACTTAAAAAAATTCACGGCAGTAGTATATAACGTCTCCCTGTACTAAAACTAATTTAAGGTGGATTTAGTTCATGATACTGAACAACTTTTCCTAAGGAACACATAATTAAATATGAAAAGAAAATGTTTGCTTTCCATTCGACCTTCGTGGCGTAATTTTTAACACGCTAGACCGCTAATTCGGAGGTTCTGGGTTTGAGCCCCAGCCAGGGCAAGTTAGAAAAAGGGAATTTTTAAATTGTTCTGGGTCTTGGGTGTTTATCTATGTATGTATTTATCATAAAATATAGTATCATTGAGTAAGTATCCCATTATACAAGTTTAAAACTTACTTTGGGGCTAGCTTAATTAGTGTGATTTGTCCTTACATTACCATACATATATTACATAAATATTACATTTTGCCAAATCTTGTGTGTAAGAGATCAAAAATAATTTTTGTATTTCGTTTGTTCCTTGGTGAAAGTTGTTCAGTATCATGGACTGAATTCAGACCTAAAGTTAGGCAGTTGTTAGTTACATAAAACAAGTAGGTACTGACTACGGAACCCTACACTGCACGTGGCCCGTCACGGCACGTGGCCGGTTTATTTTGGTTAAGTTGAAATTTTAGGAAACCATAGACAAATTTATGATATTTCTGTGTAAATCAATATTACTTACCGCTGACATGACGTTCTCAAAAATACAATCAAATAGTGTTTTACGCGAGCGGTGACTTGGAAAATTACACGTTTTGTGTTCCACTGACAGAAAATGTACACATTTGAATTTTCTTTGTGAAACAATACGTTTAGCGACCATCTGCAATCGTAACACCTTTCACTTCTATTCACCTTATTATGTAAGTATGGAGGGTAAAAAAGGATTGCACGTTGAACAGATCAACAGTCTTGGCGTAGCAGCTGTATGTGCTCAATCAATGACTTGACTGTTTGATTTTGTACAATATTTTTTCAACGAATCAATAAAGAGCACTAAAAAGAAATCTTTTCCTGAAAACAGCTAAAAAAATTGGTTGATTAATGAAGCAGTAATTAGCATTATTGCACCCATTATATTTTTTATCTTCTAATAGGTTTTCCTGTAATCTATAGGTAAAGAACTATTAACTGTATATTTTTCAAAAGATTGGGTTCAGTGGTTTCGGAGATAAGTGTATTTTTATTATTTATTTTCAAAAATAACTTCAAAAACACCAACTTAAAAAATATAGAAAAATATATTTAATATTATCATAAAATGCTCTTTCATTTGATATTTTACGCGATATAGTTCACAAAACCCTTTTTTTAATGTCTCTTTTATCTCCCATAAAGTGGCCCCAATTTTTATTTATTTATTCATTTACCTACATTTTACTTCCGTCTTTGGGTCACAAATTTACATTATGTGCGCCACATTTCAACTGAATCGGTCCAGTAGTTTAGTAGGGGGGGGTAAATTTTCGCCCATTTTCTTAAATAACTTAAAAATACCGATCTAAGAAATAATAAAAAATAAATATATTTAAAATTGTCATAAAAAGTTCTTTCATTTGATATGTCACACGATTTTGTTATCAAAACTTTTTTTTAATGTCTAATTTACCCAAAATAAGTGGCACCCTTTTTTAAATTTCATTTATTTACATTATACGTCTATCTTTAGGTCACTAAGTTACATAAGTGTAGGTACTAAATCTCAACTAAATCATTCTAATAGTTTCGTAGCAAATTGGCTGTGACTTACGGACAGACAGACAAGCGAAACCCTAAAAACAGTAAAAACACCGAAAAAATCGGTTCCTATACAAATTTCCCGGGCGGCTGCACACTTTTGTATAAAAATGCAGATTTTTTTTTGTTTTTTGACTGTTGTTTTAATATCATTATACTATACTAGCAGTCCACCCCGGCTTCGCCCTTGGTACACACAAAGCCTATGTCACTCGGGGATAGTGTACCTTTCCAACGGTGAAAGTTTTTTTTAAAATCGGTCCAGTAGTTTCGGAGCCATGTAATGCAATGCAACAAACAAACAACCAAATCTTTTCTCTTTATAATATTAGTGTAGATAAATAGCCTGCCTGCCAAGCCAAGTATAGATCTAGTATAGCCTGTGGTTCGATATATTACGCATAATGTCAATTCGTATTTTGATATACATTCATGGGGAAAAGTTGTTCAAAATTTCAGACTGAATCACCCCTCAAAATAATTGTAAAACCCTAATTAAACAGCACCTTTTATTACAAAAACAGTTAATATGATTCCGGGACCCGAGAAAGCTCCAATCCGATTTTCACCCTAATCGCCAATTAAAAAATATAGTTAATAAATCAAACCAAATTTTATTTTTTTCATTGACTTAATTTTCAATAAAATTTTAAAAAAAATGTGCGATGCCGTATCTGCGATAGCATTACATCTTTACTTGAACGTCAACAAAATGTCAAAACTGTACCATAGTGTAGCAAAAGTATGACATAATTTGGCAGTTTGTACATAGTTTTTTATTGAAATATTTTAGACTGTAATGCAATTTTACGTAATTCGAAAATGGATTTTTTTGAAAAATTCGACACGGCCTCCTTCCTGAACGCCCGGCGGGCAACTGAATTTGTATGGAAGAATCATGGCCGCCATTTCAGAGATTTCTGTCAAAAACGTTGCAAAACATCCAATTTTTAATTTTTTTTTTTTTATTATTGCGTGATTGCATTGTAAGCAAATATTAAGAATAATGTTTCAAAATAGCCTTTATTTTTATAAAATATATGCAATCCCTTGTTAGAATATTTCTTTACTCAGAAAAACAAGCCAGTTTGTAGCAAGATTTTCTAAAATATTTCTTTCAGGTTTCTTTACAATTATCTTACTTTTTCTGAATGAAAATTAAAAAAATACGATTTTCGTCTACTGGCTAGTCTATTCACCTATAACTAGGTATGTAATTTTCTTAGTGGTCTTTTCTACTTAAGCCATAACTATTGCCCGCGCAAAGTGCGTTTTGCATGTTTTTGGGTAAATTCAATGCTTGTTTTTAGGAAAACTACAAAATATTTAAAAAAATCCTTTTTTTCGTCTACTGTCCCAACTCTTCCTCTATCTATGTGTATACATTATTTGCCTTAAATCAAACGCTTTCTGTACAAACTTGTTGCCCGCGCAAACCCAGTTTACATGGTGCCGACCCTTAATACCGGTTATCTAAAACCGGTGAAATTAGATCCACTTTACAAGCAAGTGTGTTGAAAATACATTGCCGATTGTTATTTAGGAAATGTATAGATTTCCTAGGCAGTGTTTATTAAAAAAATATTTCATACATTTCCTATCGATTTTAGGAATTGTACACATTTCCAAGGAATTGTATGCAATGACAGATTTCATACATTTCCTTAACAGGTTAAAATAAGATTTTACAAAAAATTAATATAAATGAAGATGATATGTTGTAACTGTTTGTTATTCTTGAGTAAACAAATAAAAAAAACTTGTTTTTAATCTTTGCTTTGTTTTTTTTACAGGATGAGGAACCAGCAGGTAAGTGCATCATCATTACTGGCTATAGCCATCAAACTAGTCATCCTTCTCGTCTAAGACAGTGTGCCACTGACAGCTCGATACTCTGGAATGCTATTTTTGATTGAAGGAGTCAGCAAAACACTAAACGTGTAGTTTTCAAATACCAACTCACCACTCGCATTTCGACGCATTGCATAGTATTTTTGAAGCCGCCGTCTCAGCGAAAAGTTATATTGTTTTACGCATAAAATATCATACCTAGCCAATGGTTTTCTAAACATTTCAACATAAATAAAAAAGCAGTATGAAGAAACCACTCGAAGGTTTCTTTGTCATTTGCCGACGGTCAAGACCACTGTGCAAATCCTTAGCTTTCGACAGATTCAAAAATGCGCCTTCTTGCTCGTGGTTATGTCAAACAGCGGATTATACAATCCAACTGCGACAGCAAATCCTTAACTTTCGACAGATTTAAAAATGCGCCTTCTTGCTCGTGGTTATGTCAAACAGCGGATTATACAATCCAACTGCGACAATATATAGGTATTCTACGAAGTATTCTAGTATAGGTATTCGAACGCAAACGCAATCACACACTTAGACACTCACACACAGACTGCAGTCTTCGACCGTGGGAATTTTTGATTGAACACCCGAATCTATATTTTCTATCTACACCTTAGATCTACACATACGCATTGCGCTGTATTGTACATGCACCATGAAGACGAATTTAGACGAATTCAGAAGCGCAACGAGCGGTCTGCCTTATCAGCGTTTTCGTCCCCATATTTATTTGAGAATTTCGGAGAACTTTAAATTTTTCTATCTTTTTACAAAAGACAAATTATTTTTATTTATTTATTGCACGTGTTTAAGCATGAATCAATCTTTATATATGTGTATTTTTTATTTTTTAACTCAGTCGTATGCGCAAGAAATCCGACGACGTATTCGCTTATATTTTCTTCAAAGTTTAACCTTCTTAACTAAGTTTATGAATGAATTAATTATTTTTTTACTAAAATCTTCTCATTCACTTTTTAGGATTTTCCTTTGTCTTTATTTTTCTGTAATTTATACACAACTTCATGTTTTAAATTCCGTGTAAACAACAATGACATGAACGTCGCACACCTAAAATAATCGAAACACGTCTCAAGTTATTTGAAATTAAACAAACTATTACAATGAAAATCAATAAGTTGTCTGCTTCACTTTTTAATACTTAAATAAACTTTAATTTAACATATCTTAACATATTGTTACTAAGATAGTTTGGCTCCAATCAACTCCGAAAAAGCAGTCAAAATCATTAAAAATAAGGACTGGGCCCTTAAATACTATTAACACTCTCACAACTCACCACATATTTTATTAATTTTTGTTTAAAAAGACGCATAATTATACTACATGGAATAAGAATTTAGTAATACAGAGACTGGTTGCCTACAAAACATATGGTTTGCATATTATAAATAACTAGCTGTGCCCGCGACTTCGTTCGCGTGGTTGTCGAAATGTTATATAGCCTAAAGCCTTCCTCTATAAATGGACTACCCAAAAAAAAAAGAATTTTTCAAATCGGACCATTAGTTCCTGAGATTAGCGCGTTTAAACAAACAAACAAACTCTTCCGCTTTATAAAATAATTATATCGCATAAACAAATTAGCGCTGCATTCAACCATTCAGTAGGGAGCCGACCGCGCGAGTGAGCCGCGCGGCATGGTATCTCGTTGAGCTACACCCCCCTCCCGGCTTGCCCGCAAGCACCGCCTCTCTCCCGCCGCGCCGGCCAGCGCAGAGAGCGAGTTGGTTTTGTTTCGGAGTTATTTATCATTGTAATCTTTAAAGTTTTTTGTTGAAATTAAGTTATATCAAAGACAATTTTATTCACAATGAAGTACTCTTAACCAACAACATATTTATTTGAATAAAGATTAATATTATTATGTTGATACAACTTAAACAAATTATTTCGACCAAATTAGGTACCATAAAAACGGTTTTTGTGAGTTAATCTTAAAAGATAGACATATACTATCGCGGACTGTTTTTTAGATCATTAAAAGAGCTATTATTCTTTAATACATATTTTTTTTGTATCTTGAACCGTTTTCACGGCGCACGCAACGGAAGGCTTCAGAGATGAAATAATTTCTCCCGTTTTTTACACATTTACCACTATATCTTTGCTCTTATTGGTCGTAGCGTGATGTTATATAGCCTATAGCCTTCCTCGATAACTGGACTATCCAACACAAAAAGAATTATTCTATTCGAACCAGTAGTTTCGGAGATTAGCGCGTTCAAACAAACAAACAAACAAACAAACTCTTCAGCTTTATAATATTAGTATAGATATTAAAATCCAATTATTGTATTATTATTTTTTACTAACCACTAATTCAAAAATGTCATGTGTCTCGCTTCCAAAATGACGAAGATTCATACAAACTTGCAACCCCTATTTCACCACTTTAGGGACGTAATTTTCAGAATCTAATAAACGCATTATTATTTTCTACTAACTACTAAAATACATTAAACATATCATGTGTCTCACTTAAAAAAATTTCGAAATTTCATACAAACTGCCAACCCCTATTTCACACCCTTAGGGATGGAATTTCCAAAAATCCTTTCTTAGCGGACGGCTCCTAGTCACAATCTACCTTCCTGTCAAATTTCATCTTCATTGGCTTAATAGTTTTCGAGTTTTCGTGATGAGTGATTTTCACTTTTATATATATATATATTGATTATTCCGCTTCCCCTTAAAATAAACTATCATATGCTATGTTAAGGTGAAGATATAGGCAAATGGCCTTGAAGTGGCGCCCTCATTTGAAATAAATTGTTAACTCGTAAATATGGAGATAATTTCCATATTGCTCTTCGTCATGCACTAGATAGCCCTTTAAATTATTATTTTAATGAACCACCGTTGAAAGTATTTACATTAGTCCGTCTAGCTTTAAAACTTGCCTCCGCCAAAAGTGGCCACGGCAAGTTTTAAAGCTAGACGGATCACCAATAATAGTTTCAACGGCAGTTCATAAAATAATTTAAAGGGCTATCTAGTGCATGACGAAGAGCAATATGGAAATTATCACCATATTTACGAGTTAACAATTTATTTCACACTTCAAGGCCATTTGCCTATATCTTCACCTTAAGTTAAAAAGAACCTATGTTTTGCAAGATTATTGAGTTATGTTAATAATATTTAAATTGTAAAGAAATGTGTGGAGATAAATAAAGATTATTAATATTCTGATCACGTTTTTTTAGAATCCGACATCCAGGAGGAACAACTCCTGGCCACGACGGAACTGGAGCCAGAACCTGAAGAGATCCAGTTCACTGACACCTCCTACACCAGCGCCTCTTTCGAGTCCCTCCCCCCTCCTCCTCCCGAAGGTAAAGTCATTTTGAGCTTCTAAGTTGTTCAACAATAGTGTTGTTGACTGGGTCTAAACGTGGTCTTTGGGTTTTATTGCCCTGGGCTCTGTCAACCTTGTTAGGGATAAAGACGTGATAATATATATGTTTATGTAAGTTTTATATACTTGACAAAAATATATACGCCGAAAAATATAAATATACGCCGGGTGGTTCCCGGCAGAGTAGAATAGGACCACTCCAAGTCTTCCCGTGGATGTCGTAGAAGGCGACTTAGGAAACACAAGCAAACAAAGCATAAAAACATCAGAGAGACCTCTCCAACCCGTTGGGCCAGCGTGGAGAGTGTAGGCCAAATCCTCTGACTGCTCTGGCCAATATATGGCTCTGGTAGTACAGAGAGGGTCGTGCTCCTTTTATGTAGTGGAGACTCAAAAGGACCTGATGATGATGACGACAAAAACGCGTCTTACTTGTTCTAATCCGATTTTTTAAGGTGAATATATAAGCAAATGGCCTTGAAGTGTGAAATAAATTGTTAACTCGTCATGCACTAGATATCCTTTTAAATTATTTTATGAACTGCCGTTGACACTATTATTGGTTATCCGTCTAGCTTTAAAACTTGCCGTGGCCACTTTTGGCGGAGGCAAGTTTTAAAGCTAGACGGACTAATGTAAATTAAATACTTTCAACGGTGGTGCATAAAATAATTTAAAGGGCTATCTAGTGCATGACGAAGAGCAATATGGAAATATATATATATATCACCATATTTACGAGTTAACAATTTATTTCACACTTCAAGGCCATTTGCTTATACAGGGACTAACAAAATATACTGAAACTATTTTAAGGGTGGATTCAGTCCATGATACTGAACAACTTTCCCTAAGGAACATATATCGAAATATAAAAAATAATTTTTAGCTTCCCATATAAGTTGACCGATCAGCTGATCTGAGTTTGTATGGAAAGCGAAAAATTATTTTTCATATTTCGATATATGTTCCTTGGGGAAAGTTGTTCAGTATCATGGACTGAATTCACCCTTAAAATATTTTCAGTATATTTTGTTAGACGTTATATATTCAGCTTATTCGTATCGATATAACATTGCTATGGCAACTAAACTAGGCGTATCATGTCGGAGTGAGGTTAAAAAACAGTAAATATTAACATACGATTTGTAAACGGTGAGTTGAACAATATCTGATTGTTGATATTCATCAATTTGTATGCATTTAGCCAAGACTTCGTCCGCTTGGATTTTTTAACATATGCAACCTTATTTCGGACGCTTTTTAGGTGACTTAAAAAAAAGGAGCTTTGCAATATGGCAATTTCACTGTGTTTGTTTTTGGACAATATTATATGTATAACGCCTAGCAAAATATACTGAAACTATTTTAAGGCGACGTGGGTTCACAATTTGCAATACTGTGCGTGTTTTTAAAAAACCACTGTTATTAAACTACTACAGTTTATTCCACAAAAAATTTACATAAAAATCTTAATGATTTTCTACAGACACCCACAATAGCCAAAACACGATTAAGCATTTTTGGCTCGATAGAAAAAAATCACAAACATACCTCTATTTTGCCTAAATTTGCCTTTATAATACATATTACTTTTTTATACAATCACTTTTTTATATCAAAATTATACCAAAAATATTATAAATATACCTAATACAAAAAAAAACTGCGAAATATCGTCGAGCGCGGCTCCGGGCCTTTCTTCTCTTTCGGCGAATATTTCACTGTGTTTTATTTATAATTTTTTTGTAGCCAAAACAGATAGATATGTAGATTTTTTTTGGTATAATTTATATATAAAAAGGTGATTGTATAAAATAGTAATATGTATTATAAAGGCAAATTTAGGCAAATTTAGAGGTATGTTTGTGATTTTTTTCTATCAAGCCAAAAATGCTCAATCGTGTTTTGGCTATTGTGGGTGTCTGTAGAAAATCCTTAAGATTTTTATGTAATTTTCTTGAGGAAAAAACTGTAGTACTTTAATAACAGTGATTTTTGAAAAACACGAACGGTATTGCTAATTGTGAACCCACGTCGCCTTAAGGGTGAATTCAGTCCATGATACTGAAGATCTTTCCCCAAGGAACATTATCGAAATATGAAAAATATTTTTTGTCTTTCCATACAAATTGGAATAGCTGATCGGTCAACTTGTACGGGAGGCCAAAAATTATTTTTCATATTTCGATATACGTTCCTTGGAGAAAGTTGTTCAGTATCATGGACCGAATTCACCCTTAAAATAGTTTAAGTATATTTTGTAAGGCCCTGTATACGAAATCACAAATAATACTAAAAATAAATCGTTTTCTGAAAACAGCTTTTCCGATTTTTAACCGATTCATATAATTATTTTTTTATTTGAAAGGCTATACATGCAAGTTAGTCCCATTGGAACCAGGTGAAGATCTGATGGTGGAATCCTCGAGAAATCGAGAGAACTGCTCAGATGTTCTATGCACGCATATAGCTGCGGCCTACGGCATATAGGCATAAGGTTGTGATTTTGAGGTTTCTGGTCAATAAATCATGCATCTGCATTCAGAAAGTGTATTTTGGTGAAGTACGTACTGATTAAGAAAGACGAGAAATTTAAGTCGCTTTCTTTTTGTTAAAAATTATCACTGATATCTTTTGATTCTATCAACGAAGGGTTCAATACTTAGTACATTTGTAATGATTTCACATTTGGAGAAAACGCTGCAGTGCAGTTTGTTGCCGCTTCTTCTGCACCAGCGCATATAGGAAGCAGCACTAAACTTAGCTGTAAGCAACGATTTGACGTCAACATTTGTGGAAAACAAAAAAAAAATGTTGCCCGTGGTATGATTTATTACGGGTCTCCCTTCCACGTTGTATAAAAAAATTGTCCCTTTTTTTACAGAACCGAAACCGAAGAAAAAGAAGGGGAAGAAGAAAGCCAGCTCGGTAAATATTTTACTTACGTACACATGTGTATGCTCAAAGACCGAATTCGCTCATTGAGCGAAATAATATGCCACAACGCGTTGTGACTATTGTAAAACGGCCACGATGCGAAATTCGTGTCGTGGCCCTTACAAAAACGGCCACGATGCATTGTGGAAATCATAGAACGACCACATCGCATGGAAATGGAAAAAATGGAACCATATTATGGATATGCCTCAAAGTGATTTGATATGGAGTCCTTATAGTCGCCCATGGGTGATGATGATGGTGATGGTGTTGATGATGGTATGTTTCTATTTTGCGTCATGGCTTTTCTGCATTACCACAACACGTTGTGGCCGTTTTGCAAGACACCCACGACACGAATTTCGCGATGTATCGCGATTTCTATGATTTTTTTTCATTATTTTTTTTGAGACCGTTCAAGTATTACGCAAGCATTAAAAGGGGTAGAGGGTGGGGGTCTGGACTTGCATTAAATGCTGACGTAATGCAAGTCCAGACCCCCACGCCCCCTATGTCATCAGTAATAGTTTTTGTAGTTTTTAGTTATTGTTACATTTTTGGAAATTTTTGACTTGAAATCACGTAAAGTAAAATATCATGCTCGTGAAAATCATAAAAAAAGTAAAGCAGATTATATAAAAAAAAATATCAATGTTTACGTAAGCGTAAGGGGGGGGGGGGGACAAAAGATTAAACCCAAAGCAAAAGTAAACAATATTTTTGCTAACAAGGGAGAGTTAAATCCCTCCCTCTCCCCACCCGGTTAAAAATGGCTAAAATTCTGCTTACGCAAAACTTGAGCGGTTCCAAATATCGTATGAGAAAGCAACGTTAGCAGATGTCTTATTTTGGGTGGATAATGTATAATTTAAATCTTATAATAAATTTGGTCCACGTAAGAGATAGTTAATAATGTGCATTTGACAGGTGCAAGTTGTGAAAGACACTAGCGAAATGTTCCAATGGTCTGAAGAATCTTTAGCTGGTTAGTTGATCAAATTATTACGCCAAATCTATTAGGGTTCCATCCTAATAATAAAATAATAATAAAAGCCTTTATTCAGACAGTATTTTACATTCATGCTTAATCTACTGATTATTATCATTATCGTCGCCTCCTCTGTCTGTATGCCATAGGTTGGCAAAGGCCTCCACCAACTGCTTCCAGTTCTCTCTATCCTTAGCCACTCTGGTCCACGTGCACCTTCGAGATGGCCTGCCTCGTTTTCTTTTCCTGTTGCTTGTGAACTAGTTAATTATTAATTGAGACCATTTTTCCTTTTCTCTGATTGTATGTCCTGACCATTTCCATTTTCATTTTGTTACTGTTCTTATGACATTTTTTGTCTTTGTATTTTCTTAAGGTTACGGTTATTAGGTTAGTTTCAGGGTTCCATTCTTCTTCTTCTTTAATTTAAGAGCTTGCTCTTGTTGGTAGAGTTAAGTGGAGATGCCTCCATTTCTCTTATCTCTCTGCCATCTTTTTAATGTCTTGGTAGGACTTTACACCTAACCCTTCCTTAATTTGTTGGAAAAACTTCATCCTTGGTCTGCCCCTTCCTCGTCTCCCTTTTATTGTTCCTTCTACTATTATTCTGAATAGATTGTCATGTCTTAATAGATGTCCAATCGTCTTCACTCTTCTATTTTCAATAGTTTTTAAAATATTTCTTCTCTCTCCCACTCTTTCTAGCACCTTCTCATTGCTTATTCTATTTATCCAGCTTATTTTCTCCATTCTTCTCCAGCACCACATCTCGAATGCTTCTATTCTTTCTCTCCTTCTTCCTCATTGTCCACGTTTCACATCCATATAAAGCTATACTCCAAATAAATGTCTTTATAAATTGTATACTTACTTATTTACTAATATTGGAGCAAAATATTTATTTTCTAGTTTTGAAAGTATTCTTAGCTATACTAATTCTTTTTTTTTATCCTGTGAACATTTTGCGTTTTCATGAATTATACTTCCTATATAGGTTCCATTCTAGTAAACAATAATACTTCTTGTAATTTAAGAGCTTGCTCTTGTCGGTGAAGTTAAGTAGAGATGCTTTCCTCTCTTCTTTCTCCTTCTTTGTTGCCACTTGCCCGCTTTATGCGGGGTCGGCTCTCTAGTTAATCTTCTCACTGCCATCTTTTTAATGTCCTTACTTTTAATTTGTTAACTTTTCTCTAATTTGTTGGAAAAACTTCATCTTCGGTCTTCCTTTTACTCGTCTCTCTTTTATTTTCTTTCTACTATTATTCTGAAGAGATTGTCATCGTATTAGATTTCTGATCACCTTTCCTCTTCTATTTTCAATAATTTTTAAAATGTTTCTTCTCTCTCCTACTCTTTCTAGTACCTCCTCATTGCTTACTCTATCCATCCAGCTTATTTTCTCCATTCTCCTCCAGCAGCACATCTCGAATGGTTCTATTCTTTCTCTGTCCTTCTTCCTAATATAATAACACTAGTTAGCTTAATCAAGAGCAAGAAATGACCCCATCAAAACTACATTCAAGTGGGTGTTACTTACAAACTACATCTCGTTTTCCACCAATACTATTACTGACGTACCTTCACGCCAATAGCTGCGTAGCGTACCACGTCCCCACCCCTCTCCCCCGCTCTCGCTTTGGCGAGAGCGGGGGAACACACACTGCACGGCGCACGCGGCCGCACAAAAACGGGGAAGATGAGCCGGACGGCGAACGGGGACGCATAATGCGCGTACCTTAGGAGATTCCGTCCTGTATACTCTTACTGCCTTCTGTGCCAGTGCGTCTGGAGATGTCCTTTAGAACTTTACAAAATTGTTCTCACATTTCTGTTTTAGGTGAAAAGAAAAAACTTTGAATAAACCAGCTGCTTCTCTTCTTGCGCAGATTGTAAAAGCCGATCGAGGGAATAGGCGCAAAAGGGGAAATGCGAATCATGTTTATAGGCGATGTGGTTAGCAATAGCAACCGATCACAGTTCTGATTCCTTTTTCCACCTTCTCGTCCACCATCACGCTAAAAGTGGCCTTTGGGTCTTGCGACCCTGAGCTTGGTCTGCTTGGAGCCGCAAGACTCAAAATTCTCTGTCTGCCCCATTAGGAATGATGACATAATAGTGAATATTTTACAAAAAATTCAAAAATGAACACACCATTCGCCAAATGCTGTCAAAAAATTAATTAATAAAAGTCTTTTCAATACAGAGGAACAACCAAAGGTGGTAGAGGAGGAACAAGTTGCCTCAAAGAAGAAGAAAGGGGGGAAGAAAGGCAAGAAAGGCAAAGAGGACGTTGAAGAGATTCCCGAATTTGAAAAGGTTAGTTTGAAAAATTAATGATAAGCGCCGATTCATACTGGATCATTTGCCGCTTGTCGACTTTTGTTTTTCTCAAGCTAAAGGCCAGTCTGAATCCGCTTTAAGACTAGAATGATAAGAGATTGAATATCCGATTTGTCATTTGCGCTATTCGAAAAATGCGCTATTCGAAAAATGCGCATTTCAAAGTAAGTACCTTGAAGTATTCATAATATCGTTAATCATTATATTTCGGCATTTTTTTTTTTATTTCAAACAATTTAATAATTTTATTTAACGTTTAGCCTGCTGAAAACGCACCGTATGTGTTTTCCTCTTTGGCAAAACACACACGGTGCATTTTTCAGCAGTGGAAGTGAGTGTGGGAGCCATGCTACCGGCAAAACTCAGTTTTGCTAGTAGCATGAATGGGCCGGCTCGTCCGGGGAAGTACCACACTCTCACAGAAAATCGACGTCTGAGTAGTAGCTTCACCGCTTCTATGCTTCGTTCGGTGAGTGAGAGAGCCGGAGCCCCCCCCCCCCCCCCCCCCCCATGTATAATAAGTAAATAATAAATGTAAATAAGTTTTAATGTCGCGATATTCCGCCTAACCTCTAAGCTGAAGTAACCCACCATTCCTAGTACAAACGCAGTAGAGTACTTTAGTGGGAATAAGGGGTACACTCCATACTGTTTAAGGTACAGAAATCGGAAAAACTTAATATATATCTGGACTATTGAGTTATATGGCTGCAAGGCATAGACTTTGACTCGAAAAGAAAAGAAACAAATAGAAGCATTTGAAATGTGGTGCTGCCGTAGGATGGAACGGATAAGCTGGGTTGAAAAAATTACAAACAAGGAGGTTCCGAAAAGAGTAGGAGAGAAAAGGATTGCATTCTGGATATAATAGAGACGAGACGAGGAAAGATGTTGGGTCATCTGCTACGACATGACGACTTCATAAAGACCATCATGGAAGGAAAGATAGAAGGGAAAAGAGGACCAGGAAGACCGAGGCATAGCTACATGAAACAGATAAAGGAAAAGGTGAAGGTCGTGTCGTACAGCGAAGTAAAACAGCTGGCGGATGAGAGAGACAAATGGAAGAGAATTCATACTCCACCGACAAGAGCATAGCTCTTAAATATAGAGACTTATTTATTTATTTACCAATTTATGTACACGGACAATATAGCGTTTTGCGCATTTCCTAGTTTTTAAGATGATTGTGGCCTGTATTTTTCTTTCATTTATATATTTATTTACAAATTTATGTACACGGACAATATATACAGAGAGTACATAAACATAAAGTTGTACAAAGGCACTACTTATCTCAAAAGAGATCTCTTCCAGTAGGCCCGTGAGAGGAGATGTTCATATATGAAAGGCATGTTCGTTAAATAAAGGAAGAAGAAATTAACATACTATGAAACTACAGATAAACATACATATACATATGTTACATACATACGTAAATACATATGTCTATTTAGAAATAAATATACTTAATATATAAACTACAACTATGATGATTCCGATAAATAATAATCTTCTACTCGTCTTTTAAACACAGAGATCGATTTAGATTCGCGTATAGAAGGTGGTAATGAGTTCCATAGTCTGACCGCATGTACCGAGAAGGAGTAGGAAAAGATTCTTTGGTGAAATAAAGGGTATTGTATTGTTTGTTTGTTTGTTTTTTTTTCATAAGTTCTTACCTCTTTTAGGCCGGCCATCCGTCATATTCGGGGCTGAATCCATTTTTGAGTAGAACACGAAAGAAAAACATTTCCAAATCATTAAACGATTGAATACATCAATTTTGTTGTTCCATTATATGTGTCTAACACGCGACTTCTTCATTATACAAATACGTCAACGAAATTCTTCAGTTGCATACATTACTTCAGAGTGACTGGTGTATAAAAAGTTGTAAAAAGTACCCACTTTCGTACCGGTTATGTTGCCTAGTTTAATAAAATAGAAGCTTGGTTTTTCATAATGAAATTAAATTAAAATAAATAGTATCTTTATTGAATAAATGAAAAAACATAAAGTCCCCTTATCCTAGACTTTCTTATATAAACATATAGCTTTTATTTCGAAACGAAATAACAGATTATGGCAAAATTTTGTTTTTCAAAGAAATTGATTTCAGAGAATATAGTGTATCCAGTAGCGACGTTAGGGTAGGGCGCGGTTGGGCGACGGCCCAGGTCGCCAGATATAATGGGGCGCCATTCACTGCCACAATAAGGGCGGCTGGTTAAAGGCGGCAAATTTAAAGAATCTTATTTAAAAAATCCAATGATGTTTAAAGTAACAGGACATTTAATTGTACATCAAATTGTAGTTAGGGGGGGGAGGCGCGCCGTAAAATCTCGCCTGGGGCGTTGGTAGGGCTAAAACCGGCACTTAGTGTATCATATCATATTTAACCATCAGTATGGAAAACTTCTACCTATGTACTTACGTCCTTATATTTTCTTTCAAGTTATTTGACTGCGAAAACCAGTTATATGTTTGTGCAATACGGATGCGTACAATTTTTTTTCTTGTTTCTTAAGGTAGATTATTAAAAAATATTGTACACGTATTTTTTTTCTCTAGATTAGCAAGATACAGCGCAATTAAATGTAGCATGTAGTCACGATCAAGTACGATTTTCAGTATAAGGTGACGTAAATCGACCCCACTGCAAAACTTAGATGCGCTGTTTCATTGTTAATTTTTATCCGATCTAAAAAAGGAGGAGGTTATCAATTCATCGGAATCTTTTATGTTTTTTAATGTATGTTCCACGATTACTCAAAGACGCCTGGACTTATTTCAAAAATTCTTTCTTTGTTTTAAAGGGTATACTTTCCAGGTAGTGCCATAGAAGTTTTTATTAAAATCGGTTGTATGGTTTGTTTTTTAAACGAAAATCACCTGAAAAAGTATGTCATCTATGTATATTTAGCTTTTCTGGTATTAAAGTCGGTTTTTTATTTTGCAAAATATCAATAACTAGCTTTTGCCCGCGGCTTCGCTCGCGTATCCCACGGGAACATTACATTTTTCCGGGATGAAAGGAACCCTATGTCCTTCTCAGTACTCCTAAATATGTGTATGCGAATTTTCAAGAAGATTGGTTCAGTAGATAAAGCTTGAAGAGGTAACAAACAAACAAATATACAAACTCACTTTCGCATTTATAATATTAGTTAGTAAGTTAGGATTAGGATAGTTAGGATAATTTATTATTACCACTTTTCTGAGCGACAAAATATGGGTCCATTATTTTTGGATAATCTAATTGACGCACTAAATATACCTAATATTATTTTTTGAAATCCCAATTATTTTGAAGTTACCAAATGTTGCCGAAATCTGACATGTCGTTTCAAAATAAAAGCTACACTGCGTTTGTATGGGAGAGTCTTATGTTCCAAAAATAATTTCAAATCTTTGATCAAAAACACGTTTCAAAATTTTGTGAAAACTGAAAAAAATTGATATATAAATATACTAAGGCAGATAGATGGTTAATGGATAAGGTTATTTCATTCATTTATATTTTTTATAGAACTAATATAGAACCTGAAAATTACTTATACTTATCAAATTGTAAAAAAGAAACACTACTTACCAACTTCAAAATGAATTTGACCACAAAAGTAAAATTGATTTTCTTTTTCTTGAGTCGAAACGCTATTTAATTTAATAATAACAAACTTGACCAGTTTTTGGCAGCGGCGACGGTCATTTGCCTCATTTAGATCTTGCATTGTGCAATATGTAAGGCATTTTGGGGATAAACTTGTTACAAAATCAGACAGACGAATCATAATTTAGTTCTATCTAATTTTCAAGTTACAATTCACAGCCTAAGGAGTGGAAAAAAATGAACAAAAGAGACCGAGAGGCATGGCTGATTCAGAGGATTGAAGACTGGCGGGCGGAGAAGGAAGCAGAGAAGTTAGTTCCTAACCTTTCCTATCCCCATCATCATCATCCAAGCGTATTCCCGGTTGCATCCTCAGAGCGACTGCCATCTGATCTCCGCAGCCCAAAGGGTAGAACAGAACCAATCCGTGACCAATCCTAACCATTCCTATCCCATTTCCTACTAAGTATATCCCTTTTCCTTAGCTAGATGGAACTCTGATAGTGCCGTCCAGAGCCTGGGCCCCCACATGCCCACCCCTAGATCCAACACTGCTGATGGGGCAGAAATTTTCTCAAATGGCAACCACGTACCGACAAGCGCAGCGTAGGACACCAACCTACAAGGAGTCAGACGACCTGAGTCAGGTTGTAGGAAAATGCTGAAAATGCATGCCTTTCAAATGGGTATTTGCGAAATTCTTAGGGATCCGAGATTGGAGTTTCTCCGGCTGAAATGATGTCAAAAGGATCCCTAAGAATTCCTTGTGTTACACTTCATTTATCTAATAAGTTCATCACTTCTACATGCGCGCCATTTTTGTTCACGTGTGCATCAACTGGCAACGTCCACCCTCACGGTGGTACACAACAAATGCGTACCATATACGGAAGTAAATACTCGGAATTGCCAGTTGAGAGGTTAAGATAACTGTTAAATCTATACCTATCTCTTTCCAGACAAGCAATCCTGGCGGGTGTGAAAGAGAAACGCGCAGCCGAAGCTCGGGTACGAGCGGAGCTGATGGCAAAGGACAATGAAGAACAAGAAGTTAGGAGGGACATACTGCAGAAAGCTTGCAACCTGTTTCATAGTGAGTTTCTCTTCTGCTCCGACCAGTAGACCAGCTAAGTGAGCTAGGTAATAGTAGACCAGAATTAAGCGTAGAAGTCAAGTGTACAATTGGGAACGCTCTAGGATGAGAAAGAGGTGGTGTGATATTATTCAAACTGCTCAAAGGCATAGCCAACGGAGGTTCTAAAATAGCCATGTCGACAGACTTTCTTAAAACATCAGTAAATTTTCTGAATAGACGATTTGTTTCTTTGATTCCAACAAGCTAATCAGTTTATTTATTTCAGAATTCGAGAAGCAGAAATTTGAATTCCAGAATAGGAAACAACTAATCGCCGAGGTAAGATTAGAACAAGATAATATAAGTTGACAAAACTAAAACTCGACTACGAAATCTCCGTAAAGCGTCTGATTCTGTTAATTTTTTATTTTATTTATTTACTAAATTCATGTACACAACATACAAACAAAGGAACGTACAAAGTAAGAAAATAAAGTGCATAGGTACTGCTTATTTCATAAGAAATCTCTTCCAGCAGACCCAGGAGAGGGAAATTGAAGAAAACAGGTAGTAGGCGTGTAAAAAAGACTATAGTTACAAATACATATAAGTACTTATCTTAAATGTTAAACATACATATACAATACATCAATAAACATACACAGTTATTATACATAAATACATATACATATAAATACCTAACTAAGTATAAACAAATACATATATAGAATATAGGTATACTATTCATTACGTTAAGGAAAGATAATACTCTTTTACTCTCTTCCTAAAAACAGGGAAAGATTTTGAGTCTCGTATGTGATATATAGTGAATTCCATAATTTCACCGCTTGAACAGAAAAAAAGTGGGAATAGCAAGCAGAAGGATGGGCAGGGATTCTAAGTAGGGTTCTAAGGTGGGATCTACAGGGCACATTTGAAGGACGGGCAAAAGAAAATCGATCACGTAGATAAGCAGGATAGGTAGGGTTATACAAAATTTTGAAAAGGAGACAGAGGTTTCTTTGGTTTCTACGCAAACGGATAGGGAGCCACTCAAGTTGTTTGCGGTATTCTGACACGTGATCAAACTTTTTCAGCCCAAATATAAACCTAATGCAAAGATTTTGCAATCGTTCCAGTTTATTCAGTAGCTCCTCTGTAGCATCTAAATAGCAGGAATCTGCGTAATCGAGGAGTGGCAATATAAGGGACTGGCATAAAGATACCTTGGTATCAAAAGGCAGAAAATACTGAAGTGTTTTGAGACTATGAAAGGAAAAAATATATTTTACGACTAACTTCAGTTATATGCGCAGTCCAACTCAGTGTTGATTCTATTAAAACACCTAAGTTTTTGGCAGTTTCGGAGAATGCAATTATAGAACCGTCTAGAATTAGTGGGGGAGCAGTACTTAAGTCAATACAGTTTTGCGCATACCGACTTCCAACAAGCATGGCTTGTGATTTTTTTGGGTTCACCAATAAACCAAATGACTTAGCCCAAATAGCCAGTTTATGTAGATCGAAATTCATTGCATCAATGGCTGCATCAATGTCAGCAGGTAGACAATGCCTGTAAAGCTGCAAATCGTCTGCGTAGAGGAGGAAGCTAGAAGAGAGAATTTGGGTAACAGTATTAATGAACACAGAAATTAAAGAGGAGAAAGAACACCGCCTTGGGGCACACCCGCGCTGAGTTCTTGCCAATCGGAGAAAGTCTCTTCGAGGCGGACACATTGCGAGCGACCGTGAAGATAGAAATCAAACCAGGATAAAGTAGAAGGAGAAACATTTATAGACCGAAGAATGCCTAGAAGAATGTCAAAATCTACAGAATTAAAAGCACTACTGAAATCAAGAAGAACCAGTAAGGTAAGACATTTGTTATCAATCGCCCAGCGGATATCATCCGTAACCTTGAGTAAGCCAGACACAGTACTATTTCCCTCTCGAAAGCCCGACTGAAATTGCGAGATGATGTTATTTTCAAAAAGAAAGGTAGAAAATTGACTATGGACAATTAGCTCAAGAACTTTTGATAGGAAGCGTTAAATAGAGATAGGTCTGATTTCAGAAACTAGGGAAGGAGAAGGAACTTTAGGTAGCGGAATAACATGAGCTAATTTCCAAGCCGAAGGAAAAGTGCTCGAAGTTAAAGAAAAATTGAAGATGTGAGTAAGCACAGGAGAATAACCGGAAGAAGAAGAGTAATCATTTTAGAGGAAAGAAGATCGTTACCAGCAGCATTAGACGAGATATGTAGAATCCATTTCTTAACATCATCCTCGAAAACAGTCGTTAGTTCAAATGGAGTATACTCGTAAGAGGGGACAGGTGAATTTGAGAGTTTGAATAAAGTATCGGCTTTAATATCTGGTGGAATAGTGACCGGAGGAGCAGAGAAATGACTGTTGATTTCTGATGGATCTAAATTGGTGTGATTTAAAATGGGAGATTTACCAATGCCGAAAGACTTCAGAAATCTCCAGACCTCCGCTGGACTACGGCAGGTGAGAGAATCGTGAAAATAGCGTCTCTTAGCATCTCTACACATACGACTGCAGCGATTACGTAGCACCTTAAAGAGAGTTAGGTTCCGTTCAGTCGGACAACGTTTATATCTACGCTTAGCCCTATCCCTTCGTGCCATAGCTTCCTTAATCTCTGACGATAACCAGGGTGCAGGATTACGTTTTGCCTTAATGCGTTTTAGAGGGGCATGTTTGTTATAAATGTTGATAACGCAAGTGTTAAAATGCTCAACTTTGGCATTAATATTATCAGCATTGTAGACTGGTGACCAGTCTATTTTATTAGCATCAGAGAAGAGCGCCTCCATGCCCATATTTTTAAAATTACGACGAAAAATAAATTGAGGTTCTCGATTAGGAGGTCGAATAGAATACGAGAGATAAATAAGATCATGGTGCGAAAAAGGAGCGGCAAGTTGACCATAGGTGGCAACATGACCACAGGAAGAGACAATTATTAAGTCAAGAAGAGACGGAGTGCAATTAGGTACATGATGCGTTGCAGAGAGAGGTAGGATGTGGAGGTTTAATCATCAGTTTTATTGGCTTAAATTGTGTAAATGCCAAATTTCATACAAATCAATTATTTAAATGCGTATTATTAAAAAGGTGCTTATCAAATTATTTATTAATAAAGTTATTTTACACCTAAAATTTTAATTTCTATTGGTATACAATACAATACAATACAATACAATACCCTTTATTGCACAAAAGTAAAAAACAGAACATAATTATCTTAAAAATTAGGAAATGCGCAAAAGGCGGCCTTATCGCTAAGCAATTTCTTCCAGGCAACCTCGTTTATATAGAAAAAAATGATGGGAAATTAGGTAGTGCGGGGTGGTCAATATAATAAACATACTTATATACAATAATTATAATAAACATACATACATCTAATACTTAAATACATACATACAACTTACACAAAGAAAACATAACAAGACAAAATGAAGAAACTAAGTGGAAACAAGGGAAGGAAATTACCTTTCATAAGGATAGAAAATGCGATTTTACTTGGGATTTAAAGCTGGCTAGCGTTTGGGCGCGTCGGATAGTAAGTGGTAGTGAGTTCCATAGACGTACGGCTCGAACAGACAAAGACCGCGAGTAAAAGTCGGTGGAGTGAGCAGGAATTCTTAAAAGAAGGTTTTCAGCGCTGCGTAGTGGACGCCCATGAGACTCACTAAATAGAATAAATAATTCTCGTAGATAGTTAGGAGAGTTAGGATTGAAAAGAGTTGTGTATAACATTGATAGGGTATGCCAGTCACGTCAGTATACCTCAAGGCTCTATACTAGGTCCTTCTCTGTTCAGTTCGTGTGTTCGTGTTCAGTGTGTAAACCGAACTTATGGATATACCTGCCAATTTGTTATTATTTTGCACAGCCTTGTACAGCAATTTGCTCAACATACCTACCATTCTTACCTTGCCAGGTTTTCTGTTCCCTCTCTTTTTCATTCACTGCATTTAAAATCCGTGAGATTTCTGCCTAATGTCTATATTTCTCCAGTGGCAACAATACCTCCGCTGCGACGGCTTGCCCGACCCCCGCATAGTAACGCAAATGAACACCTACCTACACATCTGGCAGAACCAGACGGATTGTGACGACAATGAGTTGGACAAGCGGTGCATCGAGGCTTTACCAGTAAGTTAAAGTTTAATGGATCAGGCAACTTGTTGACGAAATCACATATTTAGTGGATCTTGGAAAGCGAGAAGGGTTCCGTGGCAGTTTTGGCGAAAAATGAGATGTAGTTTTTAAGTAGCACCTACTTGAATATACTTTTGATGGGGTCATTTTCTGCACTTGATTATACTTCTATTTAACTTATCATAACCAGTAACTTCGTCAAATCATCTAGGTTAGATAGCAGACCCCGGGCTCTGAAGCGTTGCCGCTGAGGATGCAACTGGGAATACGTGAGGATGATGATGATGATGAGTAATAAACTTATAGTACCTATTGTTCTAGATGCTAGAAATGTTGGAGGAATTCGTGGCCAACTCGAGACAATATACAGCGCTGCAAGCACAGGGGTACAATGAGGTATGGTTTAGCTTATTTTTATTCTAATTTCAATTGATATACCTCAAGGCTCTATATTAGGTCCTTCTTCGTTCAGTTTGTGAAAACCGAAACCGAACCGAACATTTTACCGCGTTTTTAGAGTTTCGAAGTCTTTAGACGGAACTATTTATAGTTTCGGTATGTTCGTCCGCCCGTCCCCGCCCTAGCTCAGAGACTGTTAGTACTAGAAAGCTGTAATTTTGCATGGGTATGTTGTTGGTCAACAGATATATCCGTTTCGCTACGCTACGTTACGCGGACCGTCGACGACGGGCGACCGTCGCGGGGCCCCGTGCGTGTCCACGCGCGTGCGCGTTTTACGGCGTACATTCACAGTCGTGTCAATGGAGTCTATGCTGAAGAAGCCCGACCCGCGCGTGCTTAGCGCGTGCGTACGTCGCAGGAAAGCAGGCCCCGTCCGGGGCCCTCCTCCACACGACGGAGTCACGCGCGGGGGCATGCGACGGCCGCTCGCGCGGGGCACATAAAAAGAATTATTATTCGAGCTTTTGTACCCGAGCGGTACAAAAGCTCATCAGAGTAAACCGCTCGGGCGTCCGGGTAACGTAGCGTCAAGCCTAAGACCAGTGTCGTAAAAATGTTTGTATGTATTGAGAACCAAACACTTATATTTTGTTTGTGTGCGTAAACACACCAGTGGGGCGTTAGTTTTAGGATATATAGATAATTCTATATGCCGTGTGATTTCCGGCAGAGTAGAATAGGACGACTTCAAGTCTTCCCGTAGATGTTGTAGAAGGAGACTCAGGAAATACAAGCTAAACAAAGCTTATAAACATCATGACACCTCTCCAACCATCTGACCAGCGTGGAGAGCCAAGTATGGCTCTGGAAGTACAGAGAGGGTCGTGCCTGCAGTGGAGACTTAAAAAGACCTGATGATGATAATTCTATATCCACAGGTTAGACTGGCCCTCCGAGAACAACTCTCCTTAGCCATCCAGCTAGCCTCATACACTCTCCTCAGGGACCTGGAGAAACGCCTCAAGTTCCACTCCATCAAACTGGCGACTTATGAAAGGGAGTTCAAAGGTCTGAGGCTGAATATCTGGGTGGCTGTGAGGATGCCGACGAGGAAACCGAAACCTATCGAGCCTGATCCGTAAGTTATTTCGTCTTACTATTTTTTGTAGCCTGATGGTGTTCTGTACCATTCTGGGCAAAGACCTCCTCCAACGACTTTTAAAATACCCGATACAAAGCGATCTGTTTTCCTATTTTTGAATGTATTTGTTTGTTGTATGTTCCTCAAAAACTTCTCCATTTTTTACGGATTTAAAAAACTCATTTTTTATTTGAAAGTGTAAACATGCAAGTTGGTCCCATTATCACCAGATGAAAACCTGATGATGGAATCCTGAAGAAATCGAGGGAACTCCTCAAATATTCTTTCCACACATATAATGGTTTTGATGTTTTTGTCAACAAAACAAGCATTCTGCAACCAGAAAATGTGTCTTGCTGAAGTGGAAATGATGAAGAAGACCAGAAACTGAAGTAGCTCTTTTTTTGTAAAAAAAATTATTAAACCTTTTTCTTGTTAAATTTTGTTATTCTACTTCACAGAGAACCAGTGGAGCTCTCCTTCCCCGCCATCAATGTCACTGTCAAACTTCCTAAAATAATCGACAGTTCGTGTGTCTGCGTGCGTGCAGCTCGCTCCATGCTGGACCTACACAGTGAAAGCTCGAGGTCTTTTGCTTTGGCTGCCGACTTGCCTGATAAATTTGTAGGTAGGCATCACAAACTAACAAAGATTCTGCCGCTGTGCTATCTACCTCTTACCTAAGCGCTCTAGGACTTTTGCTTTGGCTGCCGACTTGCCTGATAAATTTGTAGGTAGGCATCACAAACTAACAAAGATTCTGCCGCTATGCTATCTACCTCTTACCTAAGCGCTCTAGGACTTTTGCTTTGGCTGCCGACTTGCCTGATGGATTTGAAGGTAGATAGTCACAAACTAACAAAGATTCTGCTGCTGTGCTATCTACGTCTTACCTAAGGAACTCTAGGACTTCTGCTTTGGCTGCCGACTTGCCTGATAGATTTGAAGGTAGGTAGTCACAAACTAACAGAGATTCTGCTGCTGTGCTATCTACCTCTAACCTAAGGAGCTCTAGGACTTTGGCTTTGGCTACCGACTTGCCAGTTGCCCGATAGATTTGAAGGTAGGCAAACACAAACAGAGAGTCTGCTGCTGTGCTATCTACCTCTTACCCAAGGAGCTCTAGGACTTTTGCTTTGGTTGCCAACTTGCTAGATAGATTTGTAGGCAGGCAATCACAAACTAACAGAGATTCTACTGCAATGCTATGTTGAGGAGTGAGGAGGTGAAAGTACCCATTATTAGCGCTTTCTCGAGTGAAGTGGCACAAGTGACATAAAAATTATAAATAATAATTAACAAATTTTATACCGTTGCCGTGTAGTTCCCGGCAGATTAGAATAGGACTACTTCAAGTCTTCCCGTGGATGTTGTAGAAGGCGACTTAGGAAACACAAGCTAAGCAAAGCTTACAAAAAATAAAAAATAAATACATTTCTTTCAGGTAACTGTTTGACCTATATGTACTACAATTTAAAATAATAATAATAATGCCAGTAGCTCGAAAAATAATACAATTAAATACACAAAACGCACGCACACAATTTTAAATGTCAACAGAATTAAAAATGATTTTTTACAATTATTTACTTACAATTGTCTCTTAAATGAGCACTACGGTACATGCCTGTCACTGCAGTGTCTCAAATAAGGACAATCCTGTCTCGCAGCTATCACCGCCAGGACATTATTGGAGCTGGCCCGCACCCTACGCACCAGGGACGCGTAACAGTCAGTATGCGCGTCTGCAAACATCCCTGATGCGCTACAAAAGCGAGGCAGCCCCAACACCGCCTTGAACGCGTTATTGAATTGTACACGGAGAGCGCTGTAGACGCCCTGCGAGTATGTGGCCCACAGCTCTGAACAAAGTAATTTTTACCTTATCCGAGCATCTTGCAAACCTGCTAGCCAACATATTCGCCCCTCGACAGCGCTCTCCGCTTATAAACATCAGTGAGACCTCTCCAACCGTCTGGCCAGCGTGGAGAGTGTAGGCCAAATCCTCTGGCTGCTCTGGCCAATTATGGCTCTGGTAGTACAGGGGGTCGAGCAAGGTCGAGTCTGCAGTGGAGACTAAAAAGGACATGATGATGATGAATTAACAAATTCAATTAATTTCCAGACCTATTCATCTTCAACGTAAAAGAACACGTCGCTACGTACAAGCTGAAGAAAGAACAAGACGAGGTGAGATCGAAATTCTTCAAAGAAATCAGGGAAAAGATCAGGGAATTAGAGCATTTCCTCAAGGTTAACCAGTGAGTATACTCCAACCTAATATTAATAACAAATGATTGCACATATTGTTTATCCTGCGTTGGATGCAAAACTCTCAAAAGCTTTTGTGAGTTAAACAGCAATGTACAGTGAATTGGCGCAATAATGGCCCAACGTGTGGAGGAGCCATAAAAATGTAAGACGATATGTCGTTCCAAATGGTATCTAACCCAACGTTCGCTAGGTTTTTTCATTCCATTGGCGAACACACAGCGCTGATCTTCCGTTGGAGATAGACTACAACTTTGTTCTAAGCTATTCCTGTATCCTGCAGGTATACAAAAAATGAGAAAGAAAAAGAGGAATTGGACAATCTGATCTTGATGGAGCCTCAAAACCTGCCAGATCCCAGGACTTATGTTACAGAACAGAACGGTAAGCCAACTGCCCAATGTCGTTATGACGTTACTTCACACTTGCTGGGCCAAAGAATAATAAGCATAAAGCATAGAAGGCTGGCTAATTAAGCACGCAATGAAATATGTATGGTTATATTCAATTCAAAATATCTTTATTATCATAGGATATTTATAATATCTCTTAATAATAGTCACTTTGTTTTGTTTTGCACAAATGTTGACGTCAAATCGTTACTTAAAGCTAAGTTTACGCCGCTTCCTAGGCGCAAGTGCAGAAGAAGCGGCAACAAACTGCACTGCACGTTTTCTCCAAAGACGTCAACTAACAAACTAAAAACTTAAAATTAGTTATATAGATGGACAGAGATTATTACATTGTTTATTATGTCATAATTAAATTGATATAAAAATTACGAAATTTAAAATAATGTCTATTTGTAAATTTAGTATGTACCAATGTACCTAAATTATGACATGTCTAAGTATACAAACCTTTAAGAGGGACCCGCGCCAAGCTCAAGCCAGACCTTTTTGTCTTTAAGATAGTCATCGGTCCTATAATAAGCCTTTTCACAAAGTACTTTCTTTACATAAGCTTTGATTCTACATAATAATATCATCTAATACATCTCTTTCTGTAGATTCGCCGTGTGGTTCCTGGCAGAGTAGAATAGGACCACTCCATCTCTTCCTGTGGATGTCGTATGAGGCGACTAAAGGACTTAGCACAAACATCTCGTGCTACAATTGCATCCCAAGAAGGGTTAACGTCTGGCGGCGGCCAGTTGTAAAACTTTTCGCACAAATACATTCATAAAGTGGGTTGATGTCAGGCAGGCGGCCGGTCGTAAAACTACAGCCAAATCATTTGAACTGTTCCGGCTATTTCTTCTCCATTTGCAAGGTCTTTGGCATCCTTGGGTGACCATTGACATGCATTTTATATTTGGAGAAGAAAAAACAGGAAAGCGCACCCTGGGCTCTGAAGCAGCACAGCTGAAGATGCAACCGGGAATGCGTTTAGACGAAGAAGAAGACATCTCTTCCTGTAGATGTGGTGGAGGCGACTAAAGAACTAAGCACAAACATCTCCTAAAAATATACAACAGAATATGTAACTTTTTGAAGACTGGGTAAATCTTTTTGACTGGAAGAAATCCCTTCTTGGGATAAGTCCGCCTTTGTGCAAGTTATTTCTTTATTTCTTTGTATTAAATAATGTACCTACATAAATGTAATTTTTGTGCAATAAAGATATTATATTCTGACCACGACCGCAGTACCGCGCCTGCGGTATGCGAACGGCGAAACGGGGGCTTTCTATGTCAGACGCTCATGAGATAGAATATCCAAAGATGGGTCGTGCTTTATCTCGAGATGTCAAGGCTGTCGTTTTCAAAGTGGCCGAACATTTAAGGAAAAGAAAAGAAGACAAGGATAGTTTCGAATGTAAAAGTGATTTTCGAAACGTTTTATTTTTCCAATAATTGACATTTCATTTTCAAAAATGTATAAAAATACGAAAACCGTTTCGAGATTTGGCGATTCTGAACACGTTAAATATTTTTTCAGATATTTTTCGTTATATTTTTAGATGTACATGAAAACATCAGAAAAGTACGAGGAGAATGGAATTTCACAGGTTACGCCTTCGCTTTAACATCTAAAAGTTAAAAAATAATATATAAACTGTCAGCTATCAATTTGTCATTTTAGACGTTGCGTGCACAGTGGTCACAGTATAACTATTATACAGTAGTGTGTCTCCATTCAAACAGTCGGAATGTAAATCATACCTACCGCCTCGGAATGTGGTATGCAATGCAGTCGGTATGCAAAATGCAACAGTCGTGGATGCGTAATAGTAAACAGTAAGCGTGCAATTTGTGAATATTCACTACCTTTTTTGTGGAATAATATGGCAAAATATAGACTAGGTATATTGTGCTGTTAGAAATTGCTTGAATTCTTCATTAACGCACCCAGAGATATCATTTTTAAATTATCAAAATACTTTTAAGGGTTCCAACGGGACGGGATCCTATTACTGAGACTCCGCTGTCTGTCCGGTTGTCCAACTGTCTGTCCGCACTTAGATGGGTGACCAAAATGGGGGACTTTGCAGGTTAATGAATCCACAAGCTATTATCACAGTGTGGTTTTAATAATTTAAATAATCGAACTCTTCTTATAACTCTCTCTCTATATGTATGTATTCTTAGCACTTTTTTTTATTTACTGCAGAACACCATTCAATCCGTGTTGATTTTGGTATGTGAAATAAATATTTTCCTGGACACAATAATACTCTGTTTTTTCATACAGGAACAAAATACGAAACTATGGGAACATTGAGGTCGATTTTCTATCACGAATTCAACAATATATAAGTCAATGCACAAATTATAAAAAGCAGAGACGAGACGAACGGTACCAAATTTATTTATTCATGAAGTTCTTTGTTTTGTTATGGTTTTGTTTGTCCAACTGACAACTGACATCAACAATGATAGTGTTGGAAGTACTCGTACGTCGTAGTTCGATAGAAAGACCATCGAATATCGATAGTTCTTTCAGTACTTATAGTAGAATGAGGTTTGATAAAAAATACACAGGCATTCAAATGTTTACCTATCCAAATGTTTGGTGACGAAATGATAATATTTGCTTTTTATAATAATAATTGTGTAGCCAACGAGCAGCAAGTCACCATCTACCAGGCTAAAAATGTTGTGAGAGATTTTTAGGTAGATGTCCGTATCTCACTCCATAACCCAGTTATCCGGTCCACTATCATCCCATCCACATAGCCCAAACCAAGTTATTCCCTCCCTCCTTGGCAATAGGTCGGCAGCTATGGAGGACTGTCCGTTAGTGCATCTCAATGGTACATTAAGGGATAGACCTCCATAGATGCAGCCGTCTCACTTTTTAGATAAAAAGGTACTAAAAGGCCTCTTCATGTTGGCTTTGGCCCCATGAACGCCTCAAAGGACCGGGTCCCCATGGACCCGTGGCTGAAAAGCGTACCGACATAATAATAATAATTATCTTTAGTTCGGACAAACTTGATCCATATTGTGTTAGTAATTAACAGAGGTAACTTAATCTAGTGTACGTGTAGAATACGAAAAAACAACATAACAAAATAATCATACTTACTAACAGCTAGGTTCCCACCTTCTGGTCATCGGTATCTTAACATCCACCTCAGTATGAAGGCGCATCCAGTGGCCCAGTAGTGGGGAGTCCCATCTGCCAGTCAGTACGCGCAGAATACTATTTGAGCTAGCACGTAAGCGACTTAATAGCGCCGCACACCTCTTTCTAATAATTGCATAAATATTTATGATTAACGTTTCAGGTAATAAAAAAATAATTTTGATATCAAGGTTTTAGAAACCATAAAAAAATTAAGTAAGGAAAATTAGCTAGGTACGTTAGTTTTTGTTAGTTACTGTTTAGATAAAAATACTAAGATCATATCTACTTCTTCAATCATACTTTTGTAAGTGATATACTATCAATATCGATATCCAACTGATAAAAAACACAACTTTATAGACGTCAGTAAAAGTTTTATTTTTTAAATTATAAAATATGACAAAGACGTGAACTCGTTATTTCCTCTCTCTTGTACTTACGCTCTTTTAGAATGGAGAGATTTTAAATAATTTAATTTTAGGGGAAATAATGAAAAGAAATGAGAAAGAAAATATACGTATGTCTTGTTTTTTAAAGTTCTTTAAGGAAAAACATTAAAATATGCATATAAAATTTTTGAAATGTTGTCAATTACACATTAATTTCACTTATATTGGTTTTTTTATTTGTGCTTAAAAAATCGTATTGAACAATAATAAGAATTGGATATATGTATACAGCGTCAAAATATTGTACTTCGATATCTTAAGATATAGATCCGACAGTATGAATCTCTTGTGAGTCCATGATCCCCCCTCCCCTGCCTCCCCGCGCAACCTCAGGCTCGGTACAGCGGTCGTGGTCAGACTATGATGATGTCAGGTGGTAGGTCGTTATAAGTACCACAACTAAATCGTTTTCTTGGTCCCGGATTTTCTTCTCCACTTATACTGGAAGAAAAATAAGTTTTTAATTTTTAACCGACTTCAAAAAAGGAGGAGGTTGTCAATTCGACTGAATGTTTTTTTTTTATGTATGTTTGTTACGCGATATCTTCGCCAATTGTGAACCGATTTTGATGATTCTTTTTTTATTTAAAAGCCTTTACTACCAAGTTGGTCCCATTTTAATTTGGTGAAGATATGATGAAGAACTTTGGATAAATGGAAGAAACTCCTTAAAAATATTGAAGTCGGTTGTTTTTTTTTGTTAAAAATTTAATTATTTCGTACAAGATCATTGTCAGGCCTAAGAACTTATTAAGACAAATGTAATAAGCCCAAACTCAATAGGGTTCCGTCGTTCTATTACAGGGTTCCTATTGCCACCTTCCGGCTTCATCATCAGATCGGCTTCTTGTCATAATAATATTGCATTGTCATTTGAGTTATATCAGCGTACAAATGTTCATCTTAATCAGAAACCGAGAGGTGGCTCAAATTTAACTTGCAAGATTTGTCCCAAAAGGCATTAAACGAAAAACAGGGCAAGCTAAACAAAATCTTGTAAAAAAGCTTGTAAAAATCGGAACAGTCAGCTTGGAAACAGCACAACTAAATACTTTCATACATTTATCACGCCTGTTCCCCAATGAGGCAGAGGCTATGGACCTCCACTTGCTAGTCTTACTACGCGTCTTAAATGAGGATTGATGTGACATTTTGACTATTACAGACATTGCGTTCGCAAAATACCTCAAGTCTTGCATGACGCGGACCAGGGCTGGAGAACTTAACCTCAGGAAGTACAGGTATTTGCGGGTCTTCACATTTTCTGTTGCACTGTCTCTTTATTGTTTAAGAATACAAAGCGTGCACTTGAAACAGGTTCAAACTTAACATTAACCAATTAGACAAATAACAAAAACATAAATTAACAAAAATCTTAAAATTGTCGTAAAAAATGTCTATTGGCATCCGAGCAATTAAGGCGTTGAGCAATGTAACAGCTTGCCTAGTAAGCGCATACTTGGTGGTGTCTGAACTTACCGCGGCCGGCGCGAGCAGCTATCTCCCAAGTCCCATCATGGATTTACCAATTTTGGTTTCGCCTTTTTTCCACCAATTCGCTAGTTTCCTTAAAGTCAAATCAGACACTTTCTTAACCTCAAAACAAACGTTCTCTATGCGATTTGCATGCAATACTACCGTGACGTCTTAGTTTGTTGGAGTCAAATAGCGCTCTCATTATAAATTTTTCTGCATTAAGTAATGCCTAAATCACTTTCAAAATGGAATAAGTGACATTATTTTGTGACGTTTTATTCTATTCTTCTTCTGCCTTATCCTTATCCCACTTCCATCCATCCACCTTTAATATCTTCCATACTGGTATCCCGTCGGGTCCCACCGCCTTTCCATTCTTTATTGTGTGGATTACATCTTTCACTACATCCATGCTTATCTTATTCACTAGTCCTATATTTACTGGCCCACTTTCTACTGTTCAAATCCAATCATTTTCTTCGTTAAGTAATTTTCAAAAATACTTCTACCAATGTTCTTTAATTTCTTCATTCTTAGTAAGTACCATTCCCTTTTCATCTTTGATGCATTTTAGGCGCTTCACATCTTCGGCATTTCTTTTTCTTTCTTTTGCTACTCTCAATAATTGTTTTTGACGTTTTATTCTATTATCAGTACAAAATAATTTATTTTTGAACCACGATTTTGGCAATAGGGTTGTGTATCCTGGTCCAGGATATACAACCCTATTGCCAATTACAATGTCAAAGTCAAAGTCGCAGTAGAGACGATGGGACCTTGGGGCCCTGATGCTAAGTTATTTTTTAAGGACGTCACAACGCGCCTTATCGAGGCAACTGGTGACCCTAGAGCTGGCGGCTTTTTTGCTCAGAGAATAAGTCTAGCTATACAGCGAGGAAATGCTGCCAGCATATTGGGTACGTTGCCTCGATGTGGCGCGTTGGAAGAGATATTTTATTAGTAAAATTATTTTATTTGTGTTATTTGTCCGTATTTAATTTATTAGACAAAAAAAATTGGTTGCCTGTAAAGTCGGTATACGGGCGAAAGTTTTACGTGACAACGACTTCACTCCACTTCACTCCAAACTTGACTTCCACTCGGGCATGGTTAGCCCGCCTAAGAGCGAGAGAGACAGACATAAAAAGTGAAAGGCACGCGTGCCTCACTCGCTCTCATTGTGAGCGCATAACGTGAGCGGAGCGTAACGCAGTTTCTTGAAGTGTCACCCGGCTAACCAATTTATAGGACGTTGTCACGTCAAAAAGTCAAAATCATTTATTTATCTTTGGATGTGTGTATCACTTGATAATTGACAATTCTATCTTTCGATTTCATAAAAGTTTGCCGTCAAATCATTTACTTACAGCTATGTTTAGTGCTCTTCCTAAGCGCAAGTGCAGAAGAAGCGGCAACAAACTGCACTGCAGCATTTTCTCCAAATACGACAACTTACAATTAAACTGTTATCACAATAGGGATGATGACTAGGTCAGAAAAGTATTATTCTAATTAGTCCGTTAGGTAGATTATCCAAAAATAATGTACCCATATTTTTCAGTTTATAAAAAAAGTCAAAATTCACAAAGATACAGAGTGTCAAAGTTTCAGGGCTTTTGACGTCACCGATGTGTAAAAATCGTACGAAAGCGTGACGTTATGCGAAATTTAAATGCGCTGTATCTTCGTTATTTATTGTTTCTCAGAGAAAAGGAAAAATACGTGTACAATATTTTTTAATAATCTAACCGACGGGCCAAAAATATTTTTTCAGTCATCATGCGTATTAAACTGATAATAATAGAGAATACATTGTCAAGTGTATACAAGGTCTTTGTTTATATACCTACGCTGCTCCCCATTTCCAGGATATGTGGCGGCGTACTTTACCTGGATCTGCTGTTGATTCCTCCTCAACCGAAACGATTGAGAGGCGAGCTTATTCTCACCACATGTAAGTCATTATTATCGACGGGCGCGGATTCAGCCGGCGAAATAGGTTGTGGTCAGAGCCATTCGATAAACCGTCATGTGCGAGTCGGAGTATGAACTCGTTCATGATCATGATCGATATAGTGCAATCCTACCAAGGAGATGTTACAAAATATAATTATGAGGCCCTGCCCCAGATATATTCGTATCCTCATGTCTGAGGGTCGTAACCATCTTGAGCAGCTCTCCTCGCTATGGTTTGCCACAGTGCACGGTCTTGCGCCAGGTGTATGGCCATATATATATTACTAAGGTATCGGATATAATTTTATCCGATGCCTTAGTAAAATAAAAAATCTTCAGCCTATCCACCTCAATAGTCTGTTAAAGTGTGACGTCACAAGTCTATTAAGGTCGTGGGCATGCATGCCCATCGTACCCACAACGGTTAATCCGCGCTTGGTCATCGATCATTTGAATTTATTTATTTATTTATCAAACTTTATTGTCCAAAGTAAAAATATACTTTTAACAAATGGCGGACTTAATGCTAAGAGCATTTTCTCCCAGTCAACCATAGGGATAAGATAGGAATTTAATCGTGGAATCGTAAATAATTATACAATAGTCGTGCCACCTAATTCAATACTTCTATCACAGCGAAATAAACAGAGGGTCACTGTCCTTAATTGAAATGTTGCTGCCATAGCTCGCGCAAAAACAGCGACAGTGGTGAGTATAGTACCTACTACAGCAAAGTTAAGTGGTTTGGCAGTAATAATACTAGATAGCGCTACAAGCACAGGGTACTATCCACGACCGCTGTACCTGGAGGGGGGCTGTCTTTGTCAGACGCACATGAGATAGAATATCCAAAGATGGCTCGTGCTATATCTCGAGATGTCAAGGGTGTCGTTTTCAAAGTGGCCGAATATTTTAGGAAAAGAAAAGCAGACAAATTTAAGATAGTTTCGAATATAAAAGTGATTTGAAAATTGATGTGAAGGATTGTACTTCGATATCTTAAGATCTATCCGACAGTATGTATCTCTTGTGAGTCCATGATCCCCCCTGCCTCCCCGCGCAACCTCAGGCGCGGTACAGCGGTCGTGATCAGACTATAGTTTACTATGTATGTATAATAATGGCTGTTCTTACTAGATGACAGTCAATAAGTTACGTCAGATGCATGAGGCAGCTCGAAAATTCAGACACTAGTGTTTACTATTAATTAATACATTCATTAAGAAGAAAATGAGTTAGGAAGGGAAGTAATAAACAAAATGAAAAATATAATAACTGTATTACGTTAAATCATAAGTTTAAACTAACATCTTCAACCCAAAAATTACATCATACATTACATATATACCACGTCTATATCCTTTACAGGATAGACAGAACCTTAAGATAAGGCATCGTTTAGCATGATGGTAGACGTGCCGGAGGAAAAAGCAATCAAAATAGGGACGGGTTTCCAGCCGCATCGCCTATTGACAAGATCCCTAAAGATTTGGTCCCAGTCTCTCACCTACGCGGAAAGAAAAGCAGCTGGTTCATTCCAAAGACCAGCTTGGGAAATGTCAATCACGCTAGAGTGACGTTGTCATGAAATTTGTTCCTCTGCGTGACAAGACTCTTCTTCAACCTTCTCCAGAAGGCCGCTTGTTCGGATTCCTCTTTGGGCCAGACTATGTAGGTCTTCGTCAGCATCAGGTAGTGTAAGGTGTTCGGGCGAAGACTTCGCGGGATATCCTCGAGGAGTATAAGCGTGAGGTCTTCGCGTCTGGTTTCGAGAAGACTGTGGAATAAATAACATTGTAATTAATAGATATAATACCAATCAGACTGACCTAGTCACCATGCACCAAGTATATCAGCAATAGAGGCTTCTAATGCAAAAGTTGTGAAGTGGATAAACAAGGATCCACCTTACGAGTCAAATACCCTACCTGCTGAAAAACTCCCACCGGGTAGAGACCTCCCCTGGTCAGTCTGGAAGTCTCTCAATAGATACATAAAATAGAAAAGATAACCGAAAAAGAAAATTTCTGTCCAGTCGCGATACCCTGCACTGCATCTAAAGTTTTTGAGAAAGCAATAGGAACACAGACATACTATTTTTGTGAAAAATATAGTATTTTTGAAATGAAATTAAATAGTTTATTTCAGACTGCACATAGATACAGGTCCATATTGTGTTAGTAGAAAACTTATATAACTATGTTAGTAAAACTTAAATTGTGGATTATTTGACACATGTAAGGACGTCCAATGTTCCAATATTGGACTGTCCACTCTTTCCGACACCACCTTCAAGAGTGTGTACTCTGTGGTACTGCTCCTTACCCGCGCCCACAAGGATGCAACTCGTTTGCGAAGCACGGCCTGGAAGCTGTCTGTGCTGTGATCTGCAAACATCCCTGAGGCACTGCAGTGCCAGTCCAGTCCCAACAGACTCCTGAAGCTGTTGTTGTACTAAACACGCAGAGCATTGTAGGCTTTTTTGGTATAATTGCTCCACAGGTTGCACGTGTATAATGTTTGGCAGTAGCTTTTAAAAAGTGTGACCTTAACGTCGCGTGAGCAACGCACAAACCTGCGGGAAAGCATATTCCCCCTTACCGACAATGCTCTGCGTTCCTTATCAATGTCCATATCATCGGATAAGTTCTCAGTGACCCAGTGGCCCAAGTACTTGAATTTGGAAACTTGCTGTAGAACCGTTCCATTAAGTGTGATGGGAGGAACTGGGTAGGTTTTATTACCTGCCTTAAACACCAACAGCTCGCTCTTACCCACATTGTACCTGAGCCCATGTTTCACTGCATACTTCTCACAAATTGACAAGAGCTTTTTCACAGAACTGATTGAAGGCCCCAGCAGTACGATGTCGTCTGCGTAGCTAATGTTGTTAATAAAACAGCCAGATTGCCGATTGCCGATTCCCAGAATGGGTTCCGCAAAAATCGCTCAACTACCCTCGCGACATTTAATTACGTCCAAGAAATACTTAATACAAAGATAAAGATTTGAAAAAGTATAAAATACATGACAAATAACATAAGTACATTGATATTTAAAAAAAATATATATATATAATAATTCATAAAAATAACTTTGACCTTGAAAAAAAGTATGACATTAAAAATATTAGATAATCAAAATATGGACATAAGTAATAAATAAATTAATAATAATTTAAAAATGACATTTCATTAGAAACAAATTGTAAATAAATGTAGCTAGTATTTAAATAAGTAAATAAACACTGACATTTTTTAAATAACAAATTGACTTTATTAAAAAAACTACCAGACAAATTAATCTGTACTTGGATAATTACATGAATTTAGCATATATAAAAATCCGCATGCCGTTACATTTTTTTTGCTTTTGCAATGCCCTATCAGGATTCTGGTTGTACCTACTAACTAATGAATTGACAATGTAGTGTAGTGTAATATGTATATGTACAATATGTAAAGCAAATAAATAAATTGAAATTGATGCCGCGCTGTGACTGTGTCCAGACTCACCTGTGACGATGTTGGCCTTTTTTTTTGAATTTGCAAAATTTTAGGGAAATGGTATTTTTTGATGTCTTAGAAATCAGATAACCTTTTCATTTTTATTACCATTTGCGTTTTCTTATTTTTTTAACTCGTCATTTAGGTACTTACATGCCATTTTCCGATCACTTACAACCCCGACAACATAGCGTCAAAGTCGCGGTTCCTCAGGCGACTTTTCCGTATTACGATTCTCGGTCGAGCATACCACCTCGCTCCCGCTACATGTTCCCAGTACTTACCGATGCTGCGCTAGATGCATCTCAAACTGACACCATTGGCTTCTGAGGAACTTTTTAGAAATGATCAGCATAATGGTCCTGGAGCGATCCATGCAGGAAACAATGTTCTCCAGGATGGTTAGACCGACCTGAAAATTTTAAATTCTGATTAATTAGGTACGTACTTATCCTGAAAGAGGGCTTATAACTAACTAGCTTGGACAGCAGTTAATGTTTGATCAAATATCATAGGATAAGGTCGGTATGGAAATAAATGAAAATGATAATCGGTAAGGAAAATACCGATGATGGTCAAATGAAAAAGGTTGGCCGTATCTGCCGTCACCACATGGCATGAGATAAAAAATAACAATACCTTGTCCGTATGGTTTTCGGCCTAGAATAGGACCACTCCATCTCTTTCTGTAAATGTCGTAAGAGGCGACTAAAGAACTAAGCACAAACTCATCGTGCTTCAACTGCAATCCCAAGGAGGGTTGACGTCGGGTAAGCGGCTGGTCGTAAAACTATAGCCAAATCATTTTTTTTTTATTAGAAATTTGAGTGCGTTTGACCTCTATCTAGCCTGATGGGAAGCTAAGATGAGGTCTAAGGTGTAACACGCAGACTCAAAAAATGCCTGTTCACTCTTGCCTTGAAAATCCCTAAATTATATGTATGGGGAAACATCGACGCGGGGAGGGAATTCCACACCTTAGCGGTTCGCACAATGAAGGAGGAGGCCTGTAGAAGACACACAGACTTGCTACTAGTCGGCGATGTTCGAGGCTCTGGAGCCGTCATGCCGTAAGCAACTCATCATCAACGAGTCTTCTGGCATTTAAACTGTTTCGGCTATTTCCTCTCCACAACGCAAGGTCTTTGGCATCCTTGGGTGACCATTGACATGCGTGTTATATTTAGAGAAGAAAAAGCGAGTATGCGCACCCCGGACTCTGAAACAGCACAGCTGAGGATGCAACCGGTACTGCGCTTAGATGAAGAAGAGAAGAATCATCTGACGAATGTTCTCTATGTTATCACCACACGGCATAAAGATTAATAATACCTGAAAATCCCTCTCATGCAAGCAGACACTGACGCTGCACTTAGTCTCTAGATGTGGCAATAGCTGGTCCAGCATCCATGCACGGTCATCATGGCAATACGACACGAACACGTCGTAGTTGTAGATTTTAGTCTCTAGAAATAAAGAAATACCAGTTTTAATGACAACTTAAACATGAAACAGAGGCTTGAAACTATGTCAAGCGGACGCCCCGGAGTGCTATTTTTCATTTAGGGCTCAGCGAAACACAAAACGTGTAGTTTTCCAACTCACCACTCGCGTCCCGACGCATTGCATCGTATTTTTTGAAACCGTCGTGTGAGCGATAAATAATATTGTGTTACGCAGAAAATATCATAAACTTGTCAATGGTTTTCTAAACATTTCAACAAAAATAAAAAAAGCATCGTGAATCGGAACTGATACTCCATGGAACGTTTCTTTGACATAAATTTGTACGCTACAAATGTCAAAATTACGAGTGGTTCAGACCACTTCATACGATAAATTCAAAAATGCGCCCGTTTGGAAACACTCGCGCAAATCATTCGTAATGTGAGTCTCTGAATGAAAAATAGCACTCCCGGACGGGTTCAGTCTGTCACAAACTCTACGTTCGACAGAAACACGTGACCCGCGATGGTTTCAGCTATCTCTATCGCACGCAGGGTTTGTGACCGACACGGACTGAACCCATCCGGGGAGTCCGCTTGACGTTGTTTTAAGCCTAAAGGAAAAGGTGCCTCAAACACAAGGTTAGCATGGTGAAAAAATAAATACCCTCCCTCACCATCCCATATTCCACCCGCTGAGAAACTTCCACCGGGTGGTGATCTCCCCTGGGCAGTTTGGTCCAAGTCCCTAAATAGGCTCCGGACTGGTGTTGGGAGATGCCACGAGAACCGAGCAAAGTGGGGTTTCTCAAATAACAATCGAAGCGACTGTGGAGCTGTTAAAACCATGGCCCACCTACTATCGTGTCCCAGCTGCCCAACCCCTTGTACAATAGACGACCTAAATTCGGCTGATGACAGGGGAGTAAGTGTGGCCACACATTGGTCCACACTCATTAAATAATTTTAGCCATTCCCACTCGCTAAGCATATGGAAAAGGTAAACGTCGTGTCGTACAGCGAAGTAAAACAGCTGGCGGATGAGAGAAAAATCTAAGAGAATGCATACTTCATCGAAAAACCTCTTAAATATAGATACCTAGATAGTGAACTTAACTATCTTTCTATATCTTGCCGGTGGAGTATGAAGTTTTTTCCATTTGTCTCTCTCGTCCGCCAGCCGTTTTACAATACGACGTTTACCTTCTCCTTTATCTGTTTCGTGTAGCTATGCCTCGGTCTTCATGGTCCTCTTTTCACCTTCTATCTTTCCTTTAATAACAGTTTTGTATAATCGTCGTGTTTATCAGATGGCTTAACATCTTTCCTCTTCTATTACGTCTAGAATGCACCTATTTTCTCCTAATCTTTTGAGGACCGCCTCATAAGTATTTTTTTCAACCCAGCTTATCCTTTCTGATATGTATCTAGTCAGATTCCCACAGAGGGTTGATGTCAGGCAGGCGGCAGGTCGTAAAACCGCAGTGGAAGTACGCATTGCTAGCATAACCACAAATGGCATAAAATATTTCGAGCTCCACCATGCTTCAGAATGCACGTTATGCTGTTGGTCCCGGCAGTCATCATTGTGTGTCAGTTGACAAGCTATGTCAGACACCTTAAGGCAGCTTGAAAACCTGACAGCAGTGTTGGCCACTTTTTGTTCTTCTTCTCACCTTAACTCACTTAACGTGGGGTTGGGACAACATGTGAAACTTTTTAATTTTCATTTTTTGACCACTAAAACACGGAAATCATAAATAAAAAATTAAATAAGTTACACTTACCGTCCATTCCTTCCTCCTTTGAAATTAGACTTAAAGTCGCAGAATTTCTCATCGACACGAAAAAATATCTCACTCTCCGTCTAAATACAAACAATACCAACATAATCGGTAATAGTACGCCTGGTAAAATCAGTAGTAATAGCAAATTCGTGCTTTTATGTAAACCCTGTTTTATATCATTCAGTTGAGATTTAGTATCACATCCCTTTACTTTCATAAATGGTATAGATTGACTTTCAGTTGCTTGTAAACATGAATAAGACAATCCATCGTAATCTATTAGCAAAAATTTTCCTGTCTCTCTCGGCACTTGTTCATTACAACTATCTTCTTGACTACAAAGGTACGACACATTTAACCTTTTTTCAATTTGTTTATTATATTTCGCTAACGCTGTGTTAAAGTTTAATGAATTTCGGTCATCGTATGTATCGTTGTTAATAAATTGTATAAGTTTATTTTCTTGACTGTATTCGTTCATAGCAGCCATTTCTATCAATTCTTTCGTATGACAGTTGCAAACTACGAAATTCCCTGATATACCAATATAAGATATATCTTTTATATCGTTCATCATCTCTATAGATATAACATTAATATTGTTTTCCCTCATTGTTAGAAGACGAAGAGCGCGCATTCCCAAAAATGTTGGATGCAACCACGTTGCGTATCTATTCTTGTCTAAATCTAACACCTGTAGTTTCCTTAAAGATATAGCTACCTCTCTCATTATTGTGCTTATTTCATTGTTAGTTAGTTTCAATATTTCTAGTTCTCTTAAATTGTCAAAAACGTCAAAATTTTTCAACTTTATATCTGTTGCGTGTAAAACTTGTAAAGTACTTTCTAGTCCTTTCAGTGCTTTAGTGTCACTAAGAATGCCATTGTTTCCCGATATATCTAAGTACCTTATCGAAGTGTTCTTAAAATAATTTTCAGTTAATTTATAGGTTCCAGTCCAACATAGAGATAGTCTTTGCATTTTTTGTCCAAATTTAAAGTCTTTAATATATTTTGGATGTAATTCAGTGAAAGACATGTCTAATGACCTTAAATTCTTAAGTTTATCAAACGCATTATTTTTTATTATCAGTGGCTTTGGTTCCTCATCTTCAAAAGCAGTATTTCTACTAATATCTAGATGTACTAGGTTTGTAAGTCCACCGAATGCAGTACTATCAATTGAGTAAATACTGTTTTCACCCAAGTATAATGCTTCTAAATTCGGCATGCCTCTGAAAACGAGGTTGTCTATGGTTTCAATGGAGCAAGCTCGGAGATCCAGCTCTTTCAGTTTTGTGAATATCACATCATCAAATCCTGTTGACCATATGTTGCGTCCTGAAACAATAAAGCAATATGATTCTATAAAATGCAATACAATGATTAGAGCTTGCTAGGCGATATGTCCACCTTTGTATATTTAACCGAACTGGCGCGAAGCGCGATCGATGCGTGTCTGTTTCACCTTTGGCAAAAACGCTGTATATGCGGCTGTCCGACTTTCTGGCTTTTCTCCTTTAGTTCGCTTTCCTCAACCGATTCTTTTAAAAATTTGTGTGAACAGATTCGATAATTACGTGTATGGATTTTTTATGAACATTTTCAAAATGGTAGCCTTAGTAGTTTTAAAGTGCGTGGTGCATATTACTCGTAATTCAGTTTTAAGCTATGCATATAAAAGACAGCTTAGACTTGCGAGATCTACAGCTTACAAAGCCACTGGTATATTATTATACCTTATATACATAGAAATTGTGAACTTGTGAAAAAAATCCTGTTTTGTTTATGATCTCTTAAAAGTTCAGGCTTTTTCTTGATTGCCTCATTTTGGAGCACAGAAAACGGGCCAACCCGGGGTTTCTAAACACCATAGCTAAAGATGCAATTATGCTAAAATTAAGGGGGTTGAAGGTGTCTTACCATCCCTAAACTGTCTCATTCCATCCAGCTCTTTCACTTTGGTCGCATTGATGAACATCTGATACTGCTGGCCAGTTGAGCTGGTGTCCATAAAGCTATTGCCGTACAGCGTCAAGTATTCTATCGTTTCAGATAGATTTAGGCCATTGATGCTTTTATAGTGGAAGATCTAAAAAATAAATTCATTTTGGCTATTAAATTAACTATTTCAAAAGAGTAATTTTCAAAAATAAGTTAATGACCGAGCAGTATGTCAGTTTCAAGATGGCCAAAAATGCTTTGTCCATCTGTCTGTTCTCGCCTACAGGTCGCATTTTTCAACCGACTTTGGCGAAAATGGGCAAACAAGTTTTGTTAGTTCCTATGATTTACAATAGATGGCGCTACGCATGTAAACAATAACTTTTAAAACGCGCTATGGTTATTTTTGTTGTAATCATGACTTCGTTGAGTAAACCCAATAAATGTATCCTCGTGCATACCTAGAGTGGTTATTTTGGGTTGCACCTGGACTGAACCTGCATTCTAGGAGACTTGTATTTGGGCCCCTTTTTTAAGTTTCTTGATTTATTAAAATATTGTAGTCGATTGCGATTTTCCTTCCCTATTTCTCCCCAATCAAAAGATTTAGGGAGGAAGAGGGGAAACTGTGCTGTAGCGTCATTATGTGACGGATTTCAATAAAATTCAAGAGGCTACGCATGATGTTGCAAAAATAATCCAAAAGGGGGAAGTTTGTTTTAGCGTTATTTATGGAGCCCTTACCTTAGGTACCCTGCCAAGCTTGCACTTAGCCAAGCTGAGGTACTTTACAGAGTTCTCCAAAGATATGTAGTACTCCAGGTTCTCCCTCAGCGTCCGAACCACGTCGAACTTGGAAGATAGGTCGACTGCCACCGCAGGCTCTGGAATTATTTATTTTTTTAGCATCGAAAGCTAAAGAATTAAATATACAGGCTGAATGTTTAACCACCTGCCAAATTTTAGAGCAAGTTCAGTCTATGATACTGAAATACTTTCTATTTATTTATTTTATTTTGTTTATTCAAGAAACCAACAGCGTTTCACAGTTTATGCATACATACATACTATCACGCCTGTTTCCCACAGGGATAGGCAGAGACTATAGACCTCCACTTGCTACGATCCTGACAGACCTCTTTCGCTTCATCTACGAGTACAGTCATCAGCCTCTTCATACATGCCCTAGTATGGTAGCATGCTAGAATGCTATACTTTACGTGTACATGTTATCACCAACCCGACCTCTCAGAAGATAATTTTTACTCCTTTTTTTATTATTTTTGTGATGAAGCGTTTTCGAGGGGTCGAACCTCTGGAAGCTATCATCAGCATAAATTAGGTAGACACCTGTTACCACCTTGGTATGACAGGGTCTAAAGGTCCTAATGAGGTAGCCTACCGGGAAGGGTGTATTTAAAACTCACTATACCAACGGTAACAATTATTTATTTACAGGTTCTGCATAGCTCAGTTTAACCTAGACTTAGCTAACACTGCCCTAAATCTAGATTTACAGGAGGCCTATGTATAGGCGCCTATGCAATCCCAGAGCGAAATGGGTATACGGTATGCTACGAATTATCTACGGTCACACAGCTGCAGGCGATATAGCGCGTAACGGGAACTACGGGACGCGTGGTTAAAATACGGAACGGAAGAAGTACCTACTTCTACGGGTTGGTCCTACGGCTACGGATCACTGGATGCAGAGGGCTCCACCGGTGATGTCACCCGGGGGTGCGGAACGGGATGCACACAGGGGTGCAATACAAAGGGGCGCGCGCAGGCGCGCGGTGGCGGAAAACGGGGGGCAGGGTACGGACGGACCTGCCGGGCGGAACGGTGACGCCGCACGTACCCGTGTGCGTGGGCGTCGGGGTACCCCTTAGATCATTGATCTAAGGTACCCCTATCGTGTGCTCACGATAGGGTGGTGGCAAGGCGCTCGAGGGCGCGGGGTGCGGGGTGCGAAATGAACACTCGCCTACGGTATCGCTGAACGCGCGCGGGCACGTCAGCGTCGGGGCGCCAACCTCCCACGTTGAGGACGAGTAGGGGTTGGTGCTGCGCACGGGGTAGTGCGCCCACGGTGTATTTACCCTGAAGGGGTATGCGGGACGCGCAGGAGCACGTCGGCGTAGCGACGCTCCCTCACACGGGGGTGAGAGGGGGTGACGCGGACGACCACAAAACGGACGGGACGGAGGGGGGTTGGGACGGATCCTCGACCGTACCGAGATATTTGATCCAGGCGGCCGAGGGTGGTTGGGGGGAAGAGGGGAAGGGAAACTTAGTCGTACTAAGATATCCGATCCAAGCGACCGAGGCGGGCACCCGAGCGAGTGTCCGCAGCTACTTTTTTTTTTTTTTTTTTTTTTTTTTTTCGATCGAAGCAATACGCTGTATGCTGAAGGCATTTTACAGCTCACCGGGCGCGACGGGTTAGGCGGGACCAACATTGCCAAAATGGCAAGATGTTGTCCACACCGTTAAGTGACAGCACAAAGGGCTCCCACCGGGTGGGAACGAACCTCGGCTTTGGGCGTCACTGGCGATCGGCTTTGACCAAGTGTCAAGCGCCTGAAGGGCTGACTGGCTAGAAGCGACCGGGCACCGTGCGGTACCTCGTGAACGCGCCAGTCCTATTCCTGATCCGCACTCGCCGGCGAGTGGGATTCGTAATCGAGCTAATGTGTGTGCTATGTCTGCGTTGCGCAGGTGACTCTACGGTGGGGGGAATCGCACGACTAATGGGGTCGTCCGGATCGTTGAGTACATGCCTTGGTCTCCTACACCTAAGGAAATCTGTGGGGTTGTAGTCAGCAGCTTTCGCTACTAACTGGTTGGGATGATTGGGGGCGCGTTCAAAGGATCGTGAGGCGATCTCTTTGAAGAATCGGGGGATGGAGGTGAGCTCCAGTTCGCGATGTAGGTCCACATTCCGGGTACCCCATGCCGCTTGGGTAGCCTTCCTGAGGAACCTATTTTGGATGACTTGTAGTTTTTTAATATGCGTGCCGGCAGCGTGTGCGAAGCACACGCTAGCGTACGACATGATAGGGCGGATGCACAGCTTGTACAATGTCAACTTGTTACGAAGTGACATTCTACGATTGCTGATCATCGGGGACAACCTAAAGAGGCAGTGAGCCGCGCGGTCTCTGACTCTCTTTATGTGGGGACCGAAGGTCATAGCACTGTCTAGTGTTACGCCTAGGTATTTGGCCTGTTTTGCCCATTGAATGGACTGGCCGAACAGTGATAGGGTTTTAAGAAGTGGAGTGGAACCTCCCCTACGGGGGCGACTCGTAGCACCGGGATCGTCACTAAAGTACACTGCGGTACTTTTGGACGGGTTCACGGTGATTCTCCACTTCTTAAACCACTCTCCAAGCGCTGTGATGGCTTTCTGGAGTTTGTTGGAAAGAGTCTCTTTCCGGAAGTGGGAGTAGTAGATTGCCGTATCGTCGGCATATAGGGCATACTCCACGTTCGGAGTTTTGGGGATATCGCTTGTGAACAGCGAGAATAGGGTCGGAGAGAGCACTGAGCCTTGCGGGACTCCGGCTCTGATGGGGCGTGACGTCGAGAAACAGCCCTAGAGACGATAGCGGAATGACCTATTCGACAGGAAATCTCGTATGATGCGCACGAGATTGATTGACATGCCCATGCGGACGAGTTTGGATACCAAACCTTCATGCCAGACCTTGTCGAAGGCCGTTGCTATGTCAAAGAAGACCGCTCCGGTTGGTCTTCCGGAGTTTTTGTGGTGGAGGATATGCTCCGTGAGGCGGTGCACTTGTTGGATACACGAATGTTTGGGGCGGAAGCCAAACTGTTCGGGGGGTATTATGGAGGGCTTGGAATCTAGAAATTCCTTGAGCCGCGTCAGAATGATGCGTTCATATATCTTCCCTAAGGTACTAAGTAGACTTATGGGTCGATATGAAGAGGGGTTACTCGGGTCCTTGCCTGGTTTCGGAATCCCTATAACCACTGCGTTTTTCCAAGCGGCTGGAAAGGTGCAGTTTGCTAAGGCTGCATTGAATATGCATACCATTAGCAACAAAAGGGTTTCAGGGAGGCGTCTGAGGACGCCGTTTGAAATGCCGTCAGCTCCGGGAGCTTTGCGGGGGCTATTGGAGCGAATGATTTCTTCCACCTCCTCGAGCGTGGTCGGTCTAAGGGGAATATCTGGGAGGGGGGGTGAGTCAGGCGAGAGGCTGAGGGTTTCAGCTTGCTCGTTGACTGTGTCCGAGTGTGCCTGTTCAACTGGCTCTAGACAAGGGGAGCATTGCATCTCCAGGTTGCTTGCTAAGCATTCAACCTTTTCGTCATCGTCAAAGGCGACGGAGCCGTTGGGGTTTCTAAGAGGGGGAGTGGGTTCTGTCCTATCGAGTCGCAGCGCTCTCGCAATTTTCCAGAAAGTCGTGTGAGCAGGCTGAAATTCTGCGAGAGTATTACCCCATCGCTCGTCCCGAATTTCGTCCAAGCGCTCTCTAACTTGTCGTTGGAGTGTGCGTAACTCGACGCGGGCGTCTTCGGTAGGGTAAGCATCGTAACGTCTGGTCGCGGCACGCTTTCGTCTCAACAGATCACGCATGTCTTCAGGCAGTTCGAATCGATGACTAGGGTCAAGCGATGGGACCTGCCTGGAGCAGTCACTAATGACTTTTTGTAGGTGATTTGTGAGACCAGCGACTGCCTTGTCAGTATCGTCGGGTGTCAGTATCCTGTCTGGTATTGTGTCTAGTTCGGGAGACGATGGTTGGTCTAGAGCGTCTTTCAGCTTTCGCCAGTCCGTCACCGTTCTAGTGAACACAGTCTGTCCGTTAACTGTCGGCCCTAGTTGTAAGAGTACGGGGCGGTGGTCTGAGTGCAGTTCTGCGTGTACTTCAAGAGATACCACCTGAAGGGCGATATTTCTGAGTAGAGCGATGTCTAGTACACTAGGGGTATTGTCTACCCGTTTGGGGTAGTAAGTCGGGGACTCCGATGCCACAACTTCATACTGTAGTTCCTCTCTGAGGAGATCTAGTGCGTGACCGTTTGTGGAAGTGGAGTTAGAGTGCCAAATGGTGCTCTTGGAATTGAAATCTCCCGCCAGAATGGTGGAATTTCCTAGTTCGAAGAGAGCGGCTAGATCAGACCTGATCAAGCGTTTGGATGGAGGTAGGTAGACAGAGGCGATGTTGATAGCCGGATGGCCTGCCATGCCTATTCGGAGGAGGGCACACTCGATATTGACAAGTGTCCGCAGCTACTGTGCTCGTATGGCCTTATATAGTCGGCGGCGATGCGGTCAGCGGGGGAATCTAGTGGGGAAACCAGATCATACTGGTTTTGTATCGAAAGCAAGTTTGTATGCGGCGCGTACCGATTGCAGCTGTATGAGTAGTGGAATATTCCCAAGGCGTATGTGTGCGGCGATGACGGCTGGCCGATCGCTGCATCACATTATTTCTTTTCTTTTTTTAATTTTATTTTTTTTACCAGTCTGATGGAGCAGGGGCCTTTTCCCAACAATGAGCATAGGCTAGTTAAAAATACTTACCAACGGCCGGTGTGAGTTCCCCGTGCTCGTCAACCCACGTCTGTATGTCGGTCATGTACCCCGTCAGGCATGTCCGGGCGTCGAACGAGTACACCGTACTCGTGAGCAGACACAAACACAAACTGGAAGTAAAAAATAATGTGATTTTCATCAACTATACATTACTCTTTATTGCGCCATTAAGGCCGTACCTGAATTTTCCGGGGTCCAGTGCTGCCCCCATTTAAAATAAATTATATTAAAAAAAACGGAGACATCATTTAAAATTTTGCTACTACCAAGTCCTAGATAACCCTTCAAAGTATTTTATGAACTACTGTTTACAGTTTATAATGAGAACGTTAAGCTTTACTAGGTACGCACATTTGCCAAAAGTGGCCGTTTTTCGCAAATGTGCGTAGAAAAGCTTAACGTTCTCACTTTAAACTGTAAACAGTAGTTCATAAAATACTTTGACGTCATAAAATACTAGGACTTGGTAGTAGCAAAATATAAAATAATGTCTCCGTTTTCTTTAAAATGATTTATTTTAAATGGGGGCAGCACTGGACCCCGGAAAATTCAGGTACGTCCTTAACAAAAGAAATTACAAAAAACTGAGAAAAAACAGAAAAACTGGTGGAGTGCGAGTTGGACTCGTGAATGAAGGGTTCCGTACCTCTACAACAAATTGGCTATAGCAATATATATTCTGTAAAAATTTCAAGTATTTATCTAGTTAAAAAATCACTAGTCACTACATAGTATAAAACAAAGTCGCTTTCACTGTCCCTATGTCCCTTTGTATGCTTAAATCTTTGAAACTACGCAACGGATTTTGATGCGGTTTTTTTAATAGATAGAGTGATTCAAGAGGAAGGTTTATATGTATAATAACATCCATCAAATAGTGGAGAAGTACTGTTATTTTTGAGGTTTCTAATGTGATGTCGTAAATAATTACATTTTTTCCGCTTACATTGCAAACGCAGGCTGAACCCTACGAGTTTTATCAAAATAATGTACTAAGTAGTACACATTGAAAAGGTCTATAGAAAAGTCCGTGATGGTATATGTCTATCTCTTATGGATAACCCACAATGGAAAACTTAATTTTCAATGTTTTTTCATTGCACCCGTGCGAAGCCGGGGCGGGTCGCTAGTCTAGTTATAAATATCGAATTAAAACCGCTGAAAAAAACACGTTTCTTGTATGAGGACCTCCTTTAATTTTTAAAATTATCTTAGTTTTAGTATTTGTTGTTATTGCGGCTACAGTAATCCATAATCAATGAAAATTTCAAATCAAATGTCTCTAGCTATTACATTTCAAGAGATAGAGCCCTGTAAAAGACGGATGGACAGACAGCGGAGTCTCAGTAATAGGGTCCCGTTGGCACCCTTTGGATATGGAACTGAACTGAACGGAACTGGCTGGTCTGTCCGTCTGTTCGGTTTTAAACCCTAATACAACATTGCTATTTTAATCCTAAATGCATTTTAATTAAGTAAACATAATTAACTGATAATATTTATATCTATCTATCGTAAAACACTGATATAATGAGTATATGACTGATAGCAGGCAGACTCTATATCTAGGCCTCGACATTGCTTCTAAGTGATAAGATATAAAAATATATATGGTGTAAATATACTATCGAATCGACATAGTTGAAGACCTGACTATCTAAGGCTGAATCTTAGGCTGGTTTCACAGCTGTACGGGAGATCCGTACGGATCACGCTCGATCGTACAGATCACCCGTATCACGTGATGGCCGAACCGTACGGATCTCCCGTACAGCTATGAAACCAGCCTTAACAATTTTTAGATGAAGCCCAGTCAAAATAGCATATTAAATCAATCAAATCAAATCATTTTATTTCAGGCTATAAATGTTGACATTAATTCACATAGAGCTGAAAATTCGAACAAATGTTGGGAACGCCAGTTCACATAGAGCTGAAAATTGGTACTAATGTTGGGAACACCATGATATGTCAAAAATCTATGTCAAGTCAAAATATGATCAAATGTCAAGTCCCCATCGATCCCACATGTGCAAAAAAAATATTCAAGATCAATAACGTCACAAATATGGGATTTTGGCATTTTTCTAAGTTATTCAAATATTTTTGGGTACATTTTGACTCGAAACCCATTAAAAAAGTTTGTCTCTTTTTAAAATGGTTGACAGACATCCCTTCCTGGGATAAGTCCGCCTTTGTACTCGTACAAGACAATCTTTCTTTCTTTTTATAATTTTTATTTAATATGTACTTTTTTGCTTATGCCCAGCAGTGGGCCGTTGAGAGCTGACGCTGATGATGATGTGCTTTTATGCGATTGTTGTGTAATAAAGATATTAAACAAACAAACGATAAGTTTTATTATGAAATAGGTTAGACAAAAATTACACGATTGAATTCAATTATGGGCGCCACTGGACCCATCTTCGCCTCAAAAAAATAGTAATGCGTCAGAAATTAGTCATTCAAATAATAAAAGTAGCTACACGCGATATTATTTTATCAATATGTAGATAAAACTATTCTAGATAAATCAATAGGTAGATAAAAATATTGGAATTGTCATTGTTACAAAGATCCACTCATCCATACAAAATGAAGTTGACATTGACCACGTTTGTTATTATTATATAAGTAGGTCATGTTTTTAGCCGACTGCGCCAGAAGGAGGGTTGTGTTTTTGCGCCAGAGGGAGGAGGCATGTAATTCGGCCTCTGTGGCCCATTCGTCATCTAGCCAGTCTGTCACACCGGAGGTCCCGGGTTCGATCCCCGGTAACGTCTTCAGGAAAATTATCTTTTTCAAATTGACCGGGATCTTGGATGTTTATCTATAAGCTGCTATCAGTATATGTATTTGTTAGGATATATAGTATCTTTGAGTTAGTATCCCGTAACACCAGTCTCAAACTTACTTTGGGGCTAGCTCAATCTGTGTGATTTGTTCATATAAGGTACCTCCGGTAAACAAGGGCCACCTTAATTAAAAACTAAATATTTTAAATATTTAAGCGATATAAATAAAAAAGATAAAATCATACATATATTTTCTTTATTAAGAGTTCAAACAAGTACAATTTTTTAGGTTTCATTCATAACTTTACTGAAAAAAAAATTTTTTTTTAAGCCCTCTTTGTGGCCCTTTTTAAAATCAGGTGGTTTAACAAGGACCGTTTCAAAACATAGTTTTATTAAACTGTATCATTAAGAACTTAACATCTTTTACTTTCAGCTAATATCAATTTATCATTATCCGACAAATCAAGCTTTCAAAAACTCCTATTCTACCAGAAAATCTCGGATGGGCCTTATTAAAATAACGTAACGCAAATTTGCATTAAAAAGTATTAAATACAATTATATAAAAGAAATATCCATAATTCTTAAGAATATGATGATAACACAATTTTAATAATTTAAAAACATAATGAATACTTAAACATTTATTTTTTTGAAAATACTTGTGGCCCTTAATAGGCTAATGAGATCTAACTCAATGAGATTGTATTAAAGACAACTTATCATTAAGGTTAACAAATGGCACAACAATCTTAACCTAAACTATAGAAACTATAGTAGCTTTGGTCAGCTAATTGCACATAGGACAGTCAAAATCAAAGTCTTCTTTTGTCAGGCCCAGACATTCTTCATGGAACCATCTTCGACAATTTGGGCACTGGCGCATGTCTTCAAATCTCTCAGTCTTGCAAGCATAACAGTACCATTTATCTATTTCGGTGTCACTAATATTTTTTGTTTTCTTGCTTTGTGTTTGGTTTATCTTTTTTTGGCTTCTGCCCTTTAACTCCTGTTTTTTATAATTTCTTTGCTTTGCTGTACGTTCTTTTTCACATTTTTCGGTCTTCTTCTTTGACTGCTGTTCTTTTTTATTTGTTTGTTTTACACTATCTGCAAATAAATCTTTTGTCACTATCCGGGCTTTATAATTTATTGCTTTACGTCTGGGCTTTTGTTTCACCTGAGCAAAATTTGGTGTTGGTATTAATTGTTGAAAAGGTGATTTTACGGCTTTTTTTGCTTGCAATCTCGATAAAGGCAAATTATCCTCTGAATCGCTTGTTGTTGCACAGTCCTCACGTACTTGTCCTGTGTTATACATGTCACTACACGTATTCTGTTTTTTGGGAGTATGTTGTTGTTTTGACATTGGGTGCATATTTTCATCATCTGAAGAACTGTATACATTATGGATATTCTGAGATATACATTTTTGCCGAAGAAGTAAAACATCTGTAATTGAAGTATCCGATTCAGAGCTATAAATTACCGGTCGTTTTATGGTTACATAAGACTTGCTTCCTTCTATGGGTATGTTTAAATTTGATAATTCAGAATTTGATGAGCTATAATCAACTAACCGTTTTTTTATTCCTGCTCCAGTTAAAACAAGTGATATCGATTCGGTCTGATGAAGCAAAGATGGTGAACATGAACTATGGTTTTCAAACGACTCGTCAGAATCAAATCTATCGTCAGGCCTCTGCACTGCATGCTGTAAATTTATACCACTAGGACCAGGCGTTGGTGACTCTTGCAAAAACTGATCATTTTCTTGTTCTTCACAAAATGTATTTTCTGAATCTGAACCATTGCTGGCCGTTAAATCGCACTTTGGTTATATTTTTCTCTTGACTTTGGTACAAATAACGCATCGCTTCTTCATCCCAGTGGTGTTCAAATGATTTGTTTACGCTTTTATCAAGAGGCTGAAGCTCGTGGGTAGTGTTTGATGGCAAACAATACAGTACAATATTGTGTTGCTCTGCTGCATCAACAATATTATAGTCTAAATGACATGACGCACCATCAAAGACCAAAAGACACCTACCAGCTGATTTTTATTTTCCCAAGTGATGTATGAAATCTACAAACAGTTCCGAGGTCATGCTGCCTTTTTTTGCCATTTTCACGAGAGATCCTGCAGGCAAATTATCTCTGAATTCTGGCTTCATCCTTTTCCCCCTGAATAATATCATTGGGGGAATTGGACTACCTAATGCGTTTATACAACAAGCCACAGTTACATTCTCTGCGTGCTCTGGAGCAACCATATGCACTCTTTTAACACCTTTTTGTGCCAATACTGTTGGTTGATTATGAATGGTGAGCCGACAGCCTTTTTCATCCATGTTGTATAAACGTTGTGGATGCTGTCCAATCTCTAGCTCTTCATATATTTTTTTGTATTCAGCAAAATGCTGCATAACAATAGTTTTGTTTAGCTTCTGTGCCCTTCCTGGGTTTAAGATTTGGACCTTGCGTTTTGAAATGTCGGGGTGTCTTTTTAAAAATAACTTTAACCAGTCTTTTCCAGCGCGCCTTGCTGTTGTACTAAAATTGTTTGATATATTATGTTGATTACAAAATATATAAGCTTGCCGACGAATAACGTTTGGCGTTAAAGGAAATCCTATAGAAGCAAGCCTTTTGATTCTTTCTGCCAATTTTCTTGCTCTTTTGTTAAAACTGTACGGCGTCCTATTTGTTTTTCCACCTTACCAGACTTTAAGTGATTTACCAATGTTCTTCTGGGAATCGAATAATGCGCAGCCGCCGCACGTTGTGACATTAGTCCTTCTTGCACAGCAGCCATTGCAGCTCGTAATTGTTGAATTGACCAAAGTCCTCGACGTTGTTTTGATGGAGGTTCCATAATTAGAAAAAATATTCTGGAAAGGAAATAAATAATTTCAAGCAAACCAAAAACAAATGAGCAAAACAACAAAGGAAAAAAAAACAGGATATTAACTCATGAGGCTACGAATATTCTTTTCTTTTAAAAGCTGAGAATTATGGAAAAAGGTATGCATATTAGTTAGTAAAACTAGACATTCCGTAAGTTTAATAAGGGCCGGCCCTATTAACCAACCTCGAAAGTGGCCCTTAATATAATCTGACATCAAGCTCAAACATTTGCTCGTAAAATTGTTAAATATTAATGTAGCAATTAAACTTACCTTTATTTGTTAACACAAATCACTGTATTTTACTATGAAACAGCAACTCTTACAAACAGCTAGCTATTTTACACACGTTCAATTAATTTTGTGGAGTGATTTTTACTATCGAGTGCCGCAGACTAACTGCTTAGACGGATTCTTGCCTACTGCCAAGATGGCGGACCGTATGATCACGCGGCCGCGGAATTAAGCTTTGCTATTGGTCCTTTAGATGTGTGCGTGAGCGGAACCTAATGAACATTTTAGAAATATGTTTTTGTAGTAGTGGCTCTTGTAATACGCCGGCTCTTCTTACCCGCAAGTACCTTATATCTATGTTTATGTAAGTATAAAAATATCCATCAATAAATAAATAAAATAAATAAAAAATATTAATCAATATAGGTACTTAGTGAATATATTTACTGCTCATGGATATTGTAGATTATTTGATGGAATAATTAAATGTTTTTAAATAAATAAAAAATACTTACAGTAGCCTAAGCGTCATTTTAATATAAATACTGTGTGTTTATATCTCTTCATTATAATATCCATTAATCACATATGACGTCACTAACCACTATATCACTCTATTCGTCTCTTTTTAATCCGTATTGAAAGAGTGACATCATTTTTTCAAATTTCACTGCACTATAAAATAAAACATATCGTTTTAAAAGATTTTTTTTTAAACGAATGAGTAACTTAAACGTTGGCACCAAAAAGTTTTTATTTTATAAGAAACACTTTTCTGGCCAGTTTTTTTTTACATTTTTTGACAAATTCAGAATTGTTTTTTTTTCTGCAGCACTTTTCTAGCCAGGATCTTTTTTTAAAAATAGATAACTTTTTCTTTTTTTTGTAGAATAATTATGAAATGCGTAGTCGATCGATTTGTGACAAATACTGATCGTTATGCGAAATATCGGAATTGATATCTGCAGATAAAGGCAATCTAATCTGGTCGTTCAAAGGCAAGGCTCAACCAATTGACAGACATTTGTCAGTTTTGCTCTTCAAAAGATATTTCGGGGAAGAGATGAGATAAAATAAAAATCTCATAGAATTAGGCATAAAATAAGGTCATCATCATCATCAGAATGACATAGTAATAGTATTGTGGCGACCTCTACACCACTTCGAGGAACTACAACCACAACAGCGAAGCTACAACATAGTTTACAAGAAGCATACTAGATGGCGCTAGCAATATCCTACATCTCGATAACAGAGTTCGTTCCGACAATATACCTGTGGAGCCGCAGTTCCCCAGGGTGCATGCAATCCTGGCGGAAGATCTTCCATTTGTGGCGGTCGACCATATCAACTCGCTCCCACTAAAGTTATGACCTAGTTAACCCGAATTGCAGGCTGAAAACAGTCAGTAAGTCTTTTATAGGGAAGTGTATACTTTGTTATAATAAATTGCCGGAATCGGTCCTTGATATGCCAGACAGAAAATTCAAAGCTTATATGAAGAAAGTTCTTTGTGAGAAGGCTTATTATAGGACCGATGACTATCTTAAAGACAAAAAAGTCTGGCTTGAGCTCGGCGCGGGTCCCTCTTATACGTTTGTATACTTACACATGTCATAATTTAGGTAGGTACATTGGTACATACTACATTTACAAATTGACATAATTTACATAACAAACAATGTATTCTCAGTCCATTATTTTAAGTTTGTTAGTTGACGTCTTTGGAGAAAACGGCACTGCACGTTTTCTCCAAAGTTTGTTGCCGCTTCTTCTGCACTTGCGCCTAGGAAGCGGCATAAACTTAGCTGTAAGTAACGATTTGACGTCAACATTTGTGCAAAACAAAAGAAAGTGACTATTATTAAGAGATATTATAAATATCCTATGATAATAAAGATATTCTGATTTTGATTATATGATATTGTGATGATACTTGATACCTAGTGACTCCATATTATTACCATCATGACAATATCAGCGTCATAGTAGCGAAGAGTACCAAAGTAGTCGTCATTATTATGGACTTGAAATATCGAAGCTGGGGATTACGAAATAAAACAGCAAATTTAGAGTTCGAACAATAAACTTTGCCCTTGTTTCATTATCGTTGACTCTTTGGCATTAAACACTATACGACCGTTCTCGTCAAGAACCGGATAACGAATGCCGGCGCGTGTGTTTAAACTAGGGATTTCCTCCGGGAGTCTCGAGTTTTGAAATCATATTTTTAGATTTTGCTGGAAACCGGGACTGATTTTATCGCTTTCTCATGATAATTTAAAAAATCTGAAATTAGAGTACCACAAAAGCAGACAGGGTTTTCAGGATTACAAAATTGGGTTACTACGTATAACAGGCCTGTGTCACTCCCCATTTAGGTATCGAAAATATACCTACATTATTACTAAGCGCGCGGCGGCCTCTCCAAGTGGTAAATTCAGTTTTTTTTATTAGAAATTTGAGTGCGTTTGACCTCTATCTAGCCTGATGGGAAGCTAAGATGAGGTCTAAGGTGTATCACGCAGACTCAAAAAATGCCTGTTCACTCTTGCCTTGAAAATCCCTAAATTATATGTATGGGGAAACATCGACGCAGGGAGGGAATTCCACACCTTAGCGGTTCGCACAATGAAGGACAGTTACACGAATCGTTTGTCCAGAGTAATAAGAATAAAATTAGCTTGCAATAGATATCTAGGTATCTAAACGAAAAGGTGCTTAGTTCTGACGTGAGCTAAATGAAAACTTCGCTAACCACATTGAGTAGATATTTCTTTAAATTTCTTTGCTGAGTGAGACTTCTGTGCGTGAGTACTATTTCCTATTCTGTGTTACTAGACCTGAACTACCTACTAGTAGTCCCAACAATATACAGGTTGATCTCGCCCCCCCCCCTAGCTACAATTATTGAAATCTTAATCATAATCACTAATAGAGCACAAAACTAGAGGAAGAATTATTTTTCTTTTTTTTTCGCTCAAATTTATTTTTTAAAAGAATCCAAAAAAAAAAAAAGATATAAGGACAAATCACACTGATTAAGCTAGCCCCAAAGTAAGTTTTTAACTTGTGTTATGGGATACTAACTCAACGATACTATATTTTATGATAAACTAGCGACCCGCCCCGGCTTCGCACGGGTGCAATGCTGATACTAAATACACTACAGAAAAACTGTGAACGTTGTATATAAAAACATAGCGGCCCGCTCCGGCTTCGCACGGGTATAAAATATATAGCCTATGTGATTAAAATCGATACAGTAGTTTTGATTTATTCATTACTGCCCGTGGCCCGCACGCGTTAAATTTGGAGTAAAACAATCCCCCTTTCCCTATACCATGAAGATTTCCTGCTATCTTTGGAATATCTAAATTCATACACTACATTTTTACTTATTTACTTTTTACATTTTTAATAGGCACGCTCTTGCCGCACCGGGCGGCCGGCCGGTACCGCCGCAAACGCTACGTCCCGCAATTTTTAAATCTTTAATATCTTCGAAAATATTCACTTAAATCATACGGTGTAAAGGGCCATATAGATCTATATTAAATGAACAATGTATTCAAGGTATTTAATTGGTTAAGGATTAATGCTGTATTGGTTAAAATCGCTTCGAAAATTAGCCATTATTTGTCGTAAAAAGTAAATGACAAAAAATAGTTATTGTAGGTTATCCATAAGAGATAGACATATACCATCACGGACTTTTCTGTAGACCTTTTCAATGTGTACAATACTTAGTACATTATTTTGATAAAACTCGTAGGGTTCAGCCTGCGTTTGCAATGTAAGCGGAAAAAATGTAATTATTTACGACATCACATTAGAAACCTCAAAAATAACAGTACTTCTCCACTATTTAATGGATGTTATTATACATATAAACCTTCCTCTTGAATCACTCTATCTATTAAAAAAAACCGCATCAAAATCCGTTGCGTAGTTTCAAAGATTCAAGCATACAAAGGGACATAGGGACAGAGAAAGCGACTTTGTTTTATACTATGTAGTGATAGTGATACATATATAGATAAACACCCAAGACCCAGGAAAATTTGAAAAAGGCCATTTTCCAACTTGCCCTGGCTGGGAATCGAACCCAGAAGTAGGTATCTTAATAAATAGAGACCAACTGACGATAATCTTTAAATACTTAGATACCAACTAATGTTAAAAAAGCCGCGGCTACCGACTTTATCCCAATATATTGTTTTATTCATGGATTACTCAGATAAAAATTATATTACCTTCTTATTCATGTTTTATTACTAAAGAAGTGTAGAAAATCTACCTACCAGAGTTCATTTATAAATTAACGTCTCACATCAAGGGGGAAGGAGCGGGTCAATGAAGTGTGACATTGTGTGGCAAGTGGTGGGTATATGGTCAATGGTCGATCATCTCGTCTAGGACTGCTATTTTTCATTCAGGGACTCACATTACGAATATTTTGCGCAGGTGTTTCCAAACGGGCGCATTTTTGAATTGATCGTATTGAGCGAAGGATTTGCAACAAGTAGTCTGGACCACTCGTAATTTTGACATTTGTAGCGTACAAATGTCAAAGAAACGTTCCACGGAGAATCAGTTCCGATTCACGCTACTTTTTTTTATTTTTGTTGAAATATTTAGAAAACCATTGACAAGTTTATGATATTTCCTGCGTAACACAATATTAGGTACTTATCGCTGACACGACGGTTTCAAAAATACGATGCAATGCGTCGGAACGCGAGTGGTGAGTTGGAAAACTACACGTCTTGTGTTTCGCTGAGTCACTAAATGAAAAGTAGCACTTCTGTCCACTTTTACAAACTTCATTTCATTCTCCATCATCTGACTTATATACCTACCTACTCCATCCTTCCTCCCGATCAAACAAACAAGGACAGCTATTGCCTAGTTATACTCGTGGCGAAATTTTTCAACACATATTTCATTTAGCTATTACCTACTTATACATCGTGTTATTGAAAGAACGCAAAACCTCTCAGATGGCACCTTATCCCATGTAACTGAACAACTTATGTTCAACAACTTTCACGAAACTAAAAAAAAATTGAATTTTCATACAAACTGATCTGCTCATCGAGTCAATTTGTATGAAAATCCTTTTTGTTTTTTTTTATTTCGTGAAAGTTGTTGAACAAAAGTGGTGCAGTTACATGGGCTTAGGTGCCATCCGAGAGGTTTTGCGTTCTTTCATTAACACGATGTAGGTATATACTAAAAGTATAATATATGTATAAGTATAATACCTACTCTAATTAAGGTGAGGAAGAAAAGGAAAAATACTCTAATTATACTGGGTGGCGCAACAGTAAAGACCCTATTTGGTTCAGCTATAACATTTTTTCTAAATTAGAAAACTAGATTTAGGTTTTTTTAAATGTATATTTGTGCCATTAAATTTCGTACCATTAGGATTTAAAGATGATGTCTTTTAAATGGTGACCTCCAGAGTTGATACACATTTGAGCCCTATTTATGACATTTTGCATAACTTGCCGTAACACTTCCTGCGATATGTTCGTTATTTCTTGACGAATGTTTTCTTTTAGAGCTGCGAGAGTCTGTGGCTTGTTCACATACACCCGAGATTTCAAAAAACCCAAAAGAAAGAAGTCTGGACTGGTCAGATCGGGTGATCTTGCAGGCCAAGGCAAATCGCCAAAACGAGAGAACTCGGCCTGGAAAAGCGTCCCTCACTAAGTCCATAGTGTCGCGCGCTGTGTGTGCCGTAGCGCCGTCTTGTTGAAACCAGATGTGCTCCAGCCCCAATTCGTCCAAACTGGGTATCAAAAACTCTCGTAACATGGTTCTGTAGCGTTCTCCAGTGACAGTTATCGCATTGCCTCCAGCGTCTTCGAAAAAATAGGGTCCGATCACTCTGTCAACACAGATGCCACACCATACAGTAACTTTTAGTGGGTGTAGAGGTGTTTCTTGAATAATGCGCGGATTATCAGTGCCCCAGAACCGAGTATTCTGCTTATTGACATGCCCTGAGAGATGGAAATGCGCTTCGTCACTCATAACCAATTTTGAAGGAAAATCATCCTCTTCAAGGTTGAGGTTTATGACGCGCTGGCAGTAATCTAGACGAGCTCGGTGGTCAGCAGGCAGCAGATGATGAGTCATTTGAGTTTTATACGGGAACATCTTTAAGTCTTTAACCAAAATACACTGCAGGGTCCGTCTGGAAATGCCCAATTGCGTGGCACGTCGCCTCGTTGATGTTTCTGGACACTCTTCCACATCTTCGCGCACAGCATCGATATTTTCAGCTGAACGGCCTTTTCTTGGTCTCCCAGACTTAGGTCTATCCAATGTTGAGCCAGTTGCTTCAAGGCGTGTGGCAAAGCGTCGAATTGTGCGACCAATCGGTGCCGGACGGTGGTGAAATCGTCGACGAAATTCACGTTGTGTTCTTATCACTGATGAATTATTCCGTAAGAACATTGACACAATTATTCCACGTTCTTGGGGAGTAAAACGGTCCATGTTTATTTTCAGTGTATTTTACATTTGTTCACTACACAATTTTCAACAACAGAATGACAGAAAATGTCATATAAAAAAAATAAAAGTATTTTCTTTAGTGCCAGTACTTTTGCGCCACCCAGTATATACTATAATTTATAACATTGCTGTAACAGTCAGTGAATTAAAATATTTCAAGCAGTGCCTTATCCAGGGGCGTAGGTACCGCCGTATCTGCCGTATTAATTATACGCCCCAACGTGCGGAAGCAAAATTTTTTTCAAAATTCAATCTGATAAAAAAATACCTAAGAACTTCGATGGGACATGAACGCCTGTCAGACCTGTCACTATTGTCCATAGAGGCAGACACTTTAGAAAAACTTAAGTCCTCATCAGCTATAAATTACACTGATCGACAAAATTTGTAATTTTTTTTGTCACTGGAATAAGCCTTATTGTCTCTTATAGATTTTTGTAAAGTGTATACGGACAATTTATACTTTTATTCCTAGGACGTCAGAATTTTGAATAATGTTATATCAAAGATCCGATTTTCCCGACTTTCTGATATTTTCAATTATTTATATTAAATAGCTTCTGTGCAGGTTATTTAATTCTGCCACATTAATAAATCACTTATCGAAATCAAAACAAAATTTGGTTTACCATTATACCATTTTTATTTAAGGAGTTATACAAAATTTAAGTTACTATAATATTTCCCATACATTGTGTACTGCGCGTATTGTATACCGTTATACCGACTCGCACAAAATCTTTAATAAGTCCATTTTATTAAATAATTTAGAAATGATGTAAAAAGTATTGTAAAAAGTAGGGTTTGCACAGCGTTAAACTGGTATTTGAAAATTGAAAAGGAGCTAATTGAATAAATGGTATAATTTTAAAATTAACAAAAATAAAAAAAAAATATTTTTTTGACGTGATATATTTGAAAACTTAGACGTCCTACACATTTTTTATAACAAGATTCATGTTTTGTGTACTAAATTCTATTAGAAACCGCTGCAAATATGCTTGTGGCAAAATCTTGTTGACCAGTGATATTTGCCGAAAAAAAAAGGCAAAGAGAGTGTATATTTATTTTAATTGTTTGTAAAATTTTGGAAAAAGTGACAGATAGATAGTTATGATGAATAAATATTTCTTTTAATTTTATGCAAACATTTTCTTTTCTTTTATGAGAAATAAACCTTATAATTGTATCACCTTTCATAAGGGCCCCCAAACAAATTTTTATAAGGGGCCCCGCCAAGGCACGCTACGCCACTGGCCGTATCAAGCCTTTTGCTACTCCCTAAGAGTTACATCTATACCGACCTGCTCTACAAATACTATATGTAGGGCTCACCTAACAAGCTGGGACAGGTTGGACCCTACATATGTACTTACCTGTAAATTTGTGGTCTTTTCCAGTGCAACTGCCAAAAAGCCTGCAACCAATGAAGTACCAGGTCCAATACCGGGCCCCTTCCCCTCCCCCGCAGGGAATCACCCGAACCCCCGAGGAAATAGAGGCGGAAATCAAGAAAATGGAGGCGGAATATGAAAAACTGGCGCTGGTGTTCATTGAGTGAGTATATGTATACAAATTGACATGTGACGAGTCGGGTACAAGACGTGTCTGCCCTTGACAGCCCGGCACGAATTTCGTCACACGAAAATTGCATTACAGAAAGATGGCGGATAAGCGTTCATTTTTAGGGTTCCGTACCCGAAGGGTGCAAACGGGACCCTATTACTGAGACTCCGCTGTCTGTCCGTCTGTCACAGGGCTCTATCTCTTGAACCGTAATAGCTAGACACTTGAAATTTTCACCGATTATATATTAAGGCCGTACCTAAATTTTCCGGGGTCCAATGCTGCCCCCATTTAAAATAAATCATTTTAAAGAAAACGGAGACATTATTTCAAATTTTGCCACTACCAAGTCCTAGATAACCCTTCGAAGTATTTTATGAACTACTGTTTACAGTTTAAAGAAAGAACGTTAAGCTTTACTACGCACATTTGCGAAAAACGGCCACTTTTAGCAAATGTGCGTAGTAAAGCTTAACATTCTCATTATAAACTGTAAACAGTAGTTCATAAAATACTTTGAAGAGTTATCTAGCACTTGATAGTAGCAAAATTTTCAAATTTTCAAAAGGGCAGCACTGGACCCCGGAAAATTCAGGTACGGCCTTAACTAGATACTTGAAATTTTCACAGATTATGTATTACTATGGCCGCTATAAAAACAAATACTAAAAATAAAAATAAGTTAAAAATTAAAGAGGTTCGTCATACAATAAACGTGTTTTTTTAGCGTTTTAAAAGATTGTACGGTGGTACGAAACCCTTCATGTACGAGTCCGACACGCACTTGCCCGTTTATTTACAAACAGACAAGCGCCATCTTTGATTTTTCGCGGATACCGTTAGCCTAAATACCGAGCAATATTTGTATCTATGGCTAGTGGGGGAGATAGTTGCAACATGGTAATGACACAGAATTTCGGCTTTGTAGCAGAGTATGTTTTTTTATATGGTATTATCAGTCCTCTAGTCTATAGTATTTATACGTCCATGACATGACAGACATCCATGACGAGGAAAGATGTTGGGTCATCTGCTACGACATGACGACTTCAACAGTTCAAGATGTAAAATGATCTTTTTCAAATCGACCTGAGTCTTGGATGTTTATCTATATATGTATTTGTTATAAAATATAGTATCGTCGAGTTAGTATCCCGTAACACAAGTCTCGAACTTACTTTGGGGCTAGCTCTATATGTGTCATTTCCATTTTGTTCTTTCCTTTCTCGTTTCGACTGTTACATCTTTACAAGCCATATCGTTGGGTCTCGACACAAGATCATCCATGTAAACTTAAAATTTACTCTTAAACTTAAAAAATACTCTTACTGTACAGGCTGCCCCAAGACGTGATGTGGTCTGAGCCGCCGGTGGTGTGTCAGTGGCAGGAGCCCAGGAAGCTGTGGACCAGCAACTACGTCAACGACTTCAAGTTTAACGAAGACAAGCTGACCATTCAGTTCAGGAGTGGTGTACTCTGTGAGTTCTTGTAACGCATTTTATACACTGAGCCCCTAATTGGCAACGATCGTACGAGCAAACGATTTGTTTATCGTCGTGCGATGAAAGTGATCGTGCCATAGTCCAAAAGTGTCTTAATAGCTCCCGCGGTGGTCATCGTGCGATGTGCCTTCACGTTGTTGTGCTCGCGCGATGACAATAGAGATTTGTAGCTTTGATTCGATCGCACGATCAAACCCATCGTACGATCGTTAGAGTTTGGCTAGCGAGTCGTGGCACTAAGCATTTTTACAAATTCTTTATGTGGCAACATTTTCGAACTGTCATGTCAAACGTCACAAATCTGTTTTGTAACCTATCGTCTTGTGTATTTTTATCAAAATATTCCGAAATTATGTCGAAACCGATAAAAAGTGGCGTGAGAAGTATGTTGTATACTATGATAAATAATTACGAACAAGTAAAAAGTGAATTCAGTGAAGCTGCGATGGAAAAACAACGCCTTTTGGATGAAATCCTGTCCGCGTCAGGTACTATGACCAAACGTTATTGAAACTTGACGGTATATATTTTTATGTTTCTATTTTTTCTTTTACTTAGCTAGAAATCAGCATTTGTTCTTTTATTCTTTCAGCTCGTGTGGATGATGAAGTTAGAAATTCAATTCAAGGTCTAGTTCTGGAGTTACAAAAAAGTCAAGAAAATGAGATGTTGAATTCAAAGTCACGATATATAACACAAATCAGCACCATGACAGGTAGTAAACTGAAAAATATACCTTTGATAATATCCAATTTCTTGATACTATCTCTGTAAAAAAATCTGACTAATCAAAATACAGGCCTGAAAAATTTTAATTAACACATTAATCCGTTTTATTTTACAGGAGTAAGTGTTAGAACATTACGACGAATACAAAAAGAAGGTTCTATGAACCAAGGTGAATGGAATACACCAGGTAAAAAACGACCACGGCAACCGACAGTGTCCAATTTGGATGATTTTGATATTTCTATCATAAGAAACAAAATAAACGAGTTTTATGTTGTCAAAAAGTGTGTTCCAACCTTAAGAAGCTTACACATGGAGCTGCAGGATTCAATTCAATTCTCTGGAAGCCGGGAAACGCTGCGACAACTTTTACATAAAAATGGCTTTGAATTCAAAAAAAATAAAAATGAGCGATCTATTCTTATAGAAAAAATTGAATTAGCTGCATGGAGGCATAGATACCTGAGGACCATTCATCAAAAACGCCAAGAAGGAAAACATATTGTTTATCTTGATGAAACTTATGTACACCAAAACTACAAACCCAAAAAATCATGGCAAGGACCATCTACAAGTGGATTAGTGGATAAAATATCTGCAGGAAAAAGACACATTATAGTCCACGCAGGATCAGAAAAGGGTTTTGTTCCTAATGCTTTATTAGTGTTTAGCACAAAATCGAAAATGGCTGACTATCATGATGACATGAATAAAAACAATTTTTTGAAATGGTTAGAAGAGAAGCTAATACCAAACCTGATGGAACCCTCTGTAATTATCATGGATAATGCGAGTTACCACGTAACTCAAATTAACAAGCCACCTACAATGCACAACTTGAAAGCTGACATTCAAAAGTGGCTTTCTGATAATAATATTTCGTTTGACGAATGCTTTACAAAGGCTGAGCTCTTATGTCTAGTGCAAGAAAATAAACCAACTCCTCTATATGAAGCAGAAGAGTTACTGAAACAGCATGGGCATGAAGTTTTAAAGTTGCCTCCGTATCACTGCGACCTCAATGCGATAGAACTTATATGGAGCTTGGTCAAACGAAAGATTGCAAGCAAAAATTTGGGCGTGCATGGCACTCACACCGAAGAATTAATTCGAGAATGTTTCTCAACCATCACCGCAAGCGACTGGAAGAAAATCACTGACCACATAATTAATGTGGAGACGATTCCCTCTCTGGTATTGAGTTTCTCGAATCTGATTTTGATTATGATGAATAAAATGTTATTATTTTTAGTACTTTGTTTTTTTTAAACTTTATATTTCAATGGAAGTTGAATAGTGCTCCAATGTGTGTTCTCTTTCTATGGAAACCAATGGCGAGGTTGTGAGCAGGCAAGGCTATGAATAAATGTCATTATAATTTAATATTTTGTTAGCTTTTTGTCATGTCAGTGGTTTTAGCAGAAATTTAAACTCATTTCAATTTCTGTCCCGGCCGGGAATTGAACCCGGGACCTCTTGCATGTTGACTACTGAACCACTCAGGTCGTCTGACAGCACGCACCCACAAAAGAACAAAAGCAGTTCTTATAATTTTAGACAATGTCCATAAATAACCAATTATCAAAACCGTTTTATCCTGGTATATTGAGTGTTGTCTGCTTAAGATTTTTCAAATTTGCCGCCGTTTTCTTGTGCCATGACTCGCTTGCCAAACTCTATTGAGCATTTATTACGCTAGCGCGATGACTTGCAAGCTTTAATTAGGACACACTATATAAATGTGTGTGTTTAATCTCGTCGTTCGATAAAATCGCATTATTTGCTCGTACGATCGTTGCCAATTAAGACAAAGACGCCTTAGGCGTCGTCCTAATTGGCAGCGATCGTACGAGCAAACGATGCGATTTAGTCGCACGACGAAATTAAACACACACACTAAATAAGTGTGTCCTAATTAAAGCTCGCAAGTCATCGCACGAGCATAAAAATGCTTAATAACGATCGTACGATGGGTTTGATCGTGCGATCGTGCAATCAAAGCTACAAATCTCTTTTGAGTGTCCTAATTGGTAACGCAAATCATCGCGCGAGCACAACAACGTGTGAAGGCGCATCGCGCGATGGGCATCGCGGGAGCTATTTTAGGACACTGTTGGACCATCGTACGATCATTTCCATCGCACGACGATGAACGCATCGTTTGCTCGTACGATCGTTGCCAATTAGGACGACGCCGAGTCTGTGCGGAAAGACAACCGTCGTAGGATTTGGGAGCGCTGCTTTTTTTTCTCGTACAACTGCATAAAGTTTTTACCCTATTTCGACATAATTTTTAAACAAAAAACACAAGGAAACAACACGATACTTGAAGAAATTCAACAGGAGGAGGAGGCAATGTAAGGAACGCAGTATTAGTTCCATGTTACGCCACGTCGGTTCTCTTTCTGCACCTGAATAGGCTGGAGCCCAGGGTGGAAAATTTTAGAGGCTGCAAATTTGAGGCCAAGTTAAGTACCCTTACGAGAATCGTGCATCGCCGCAGTCAAGAAGGCAGAAAGGTTTAACATATAATGATACTCCAGTGGACGCAGGTTAGGGGAAGCAAAATACGAATAGCCTACCGGCGCGGCGGCAAATGTGGAATTCCGCCAGAGATTTTTAGAATTTACCCCAACAATAAGGCTAATGATAATGCTGGATTAGCGCCCCCTGAAAAGAATCGGGAGATAATGGCTTACCATAAGAATTGAAACTCTCCTGGTTCTCTATTCGATGCCCTCAGGCAGTTGCCTACTGTTCCTTATGCCCGAATGTTACCCGAAAATCAAAGTTAAAATCATTTATTTATTACTTAATACTTGCCATTTTTCTTTCGATTTTATAAAAGTTGTTGTCGTCAGATACTTCTACTTAGAGCTTAGTTTAGTGTTTTTACTAAGCATAATAATGCAACTGTAAACACATATAATTGGAATACATTCTAGAACAAATAAGTAAAACTGTGTTAAGTACTTGAAGCATGTATTGATTGTTTTCTGTTTGTGTTATTGAGAAATGAACTTGCTTCAGAGCCCGGGGTCCGCTACCTACCGTAGGTGATTTGACGAGGTTACTGCGATTCACATAGCGACTGCCGTCTGACCGCAACGTTCGTCCGCAACCCAAAGAGTAAATCAAATCCAATCCTAGGCTAGGTTCAAACAATCGCTAGATGGCGTTCGGTACCCACAGCTTTACGTACCTTCCAAAGCATTGAATCATCTTTCTTTTCGGATAATCAGGTGATTCAAGTCTGCAATATTGTAACCAGACTAGAAACAACTTTTTACAAAGTATGCCCCCAGTGGAATTTGAACCTACGACCTTCGTATCACAAGGCAAACAACTTGACCACTGGACCAGCGAGGCAGACCGTTAATGTTGCTCCATTTCGGATCTAAATACGAGTCCTGTCGGCTTCATAGCTAAAATGTGACGTCATTGTTTCTAGGGCCAATCGGCATAGCTACATTGAGGTACAGCAACATGCCATACCAAGGATGGGACATGAAGCCAGACCCTGACAGGTAAATAACTCTCTCTTACGCATTTATTCTATCGAAGGTACTCAATATTCTTACAGAATTATTTGAATAAAATATATTATATACCACAAATGCAGAAGAAGCGGCAACAAACTAGTGCAGTTTGTTGCCGCTTCTTCTGCGCTTAGGAAGCAGCACTAAACTTAGCTGTGAGCACATTTCGGCTTTACGAGGCTACAGACTATGTAGGTCGCGTGATCGCGTGTCAGCATGCCAACTGTTTTTACTTTGTTAAATCAAATCAGGATCGTAGCAAGTGGAGGTCCATAGTCTCTGCCTACCAGTGAGAAACAGGCGTGATAGTATGTATGTATGTATTCCTAAATCAAATAATAGATCAAGCGATCGAGAAAGCACCCGTCACACCCAACTCTACAACATATGAATTATCTATATCTATACTTCTATACTAATATTATAAAGAGGAAAGATTTGTACCGATTTTTGTATGTTTGTAATGAATAGGCTCAAAAAGTACTGGGCCGATTTAAAAAATTCTTTCACCGTTGGAAAGCTACACTATCCCCGAGTGACATAGGCTATGTGTGTACCACGGGCGAAGCCGGGGTGGACTGCTAGTCAGTAATAAACCAGTTTCTACGTGACGTGGTTTCGTGTCTCCACACTCCACACACCAGCATTAAACTCTTCAATATCAACATCTCTTTATGTATGGCGTGGGCCGCTGACAACCGAAGCCTGTGCCCTGCACTATAACGACCTCAGTAGCCTAGTGGTCATCATGACAGGCTGTCACACCGGAGGTCCCGGGTTCAAATTGACCTGGATCTTGGATGTTTATCTATATATATTCTATTATATATTCCTTGTTCCGTACTACTAATTTTCTCTACCCAAAGGTTGACTGGAAGAAATTGCATTTAGCGTTAAGTCCGCCTTTGTACCCAAGAAAAAATGGGGATTTCTTTGTCTTTGTTATTATTTATGTGTTACTAGCTTTTGCTCGCGGCTTCGCTCGCGTATCCCTCGGGAACATTACTTTTATTCCGAGATGAAAGGTACCCTATGTCCTTCTCAGTTGGTTCAGTAGATAAAGCATGAAGAGGTAACAAACAAACAAACATGACGACCTCCGTGGCGTAATGTTTAACACGCTAGACCGCTAATCCGGAGGTTCGATCCCCAGCCAGGGCAAGTTGGAAAATGGCCTTTTTCAAATTGTTCTGGGTCTTGAGTGTTTATATATATATAATATATATAATTACTTTGGCGCTAGCTCAATAAGTGATTTGTCCCTTTAAAAAAAAAACAAATATACAAACTCACTTTCGCATTTATAATATTAGTTAGGATTAGGATTATGTGCTATAAAGTGATGCTTTGGGGCTAGCTCACTCTGTATGATTTGACCCTATTTTTTTATTAATAAGTCTAACTTCTACTTTTTACTTTTATTACAGTAAAGGGGTAATCCTTACTGTAACTGGAGTTGCCGTCACCGTGACCTGGCTTTGTCTTGGCAACTCCGTCCGCCTGAAGTGGATCGCCAACGCAACCACGCCGGCCCTGAAGGATCACTTCGATAAACCTTACAGCGTGAAGAAAATGATCCAGGTTGTTATTAAGGCCGTACCTTAATTTTCCGGGGTCCAGTGCTGCCCCATATAAAATAAATTATATTAAAAAATTAAAATTGTTTGAAGGGTTATCTAGGACTTAGGTAGTAGCAAAATTTTAAATGATGTCTCCGTTTTCTTTGAAATGATTTAATTTAAATGGGGGCAGCACTGGACCCCGGAAAATTCAGGTACGGCCTTAAATAAAAAGTCTAATTTTTTGGATAATGTGATGAATGAACAACTACTAGAGGACTGCAACCCCATTCAATCCCTCCGTGGGCCAGTGGTCGAGGCGTTTGTTGTGATCCGGGCGAGGGTTCAAATCCCACTGGGAAAGCATACTTTTTGAAAATTTGTTTCCAGTCTGAATCACCTGATTATCAGAAAAGAAAGATGATTCAATGTTTAGGAAGGCACGTAAAGCTGTGGGTCCCGAACGCCATAAAGCGTTTGTCAAAACCTATCCTAGGATTGGTTCTAGTCTACCCTTTGGGTTGCGGAGGTCAGACAGAAGTCGCTCTGTGTAAAACCAGTAACCTCGTCAAAGTGGACCCCGGGGCTCTGAAGCGTTACCGCTAAAGATGCAACCGGGAATATGCTCAGATGATGATTAACATGATGTCATTATTACACACTTATGAACTAGTGTGCAGGTTTCATCACGATGTTTTCCTTCACCGAAAGCAAGTGGTTGAAAATGACCGTACCTACATGAGAACAAACATAGAGGTATAAGCACAGAATAAATAATACTAACGTACAGAAGTCTCACTCAGCAAAGAAATTCAAAGAAATATCTACTCAACGTGGCTAGCGATATGATTTATGAGTTCACGTCAGAACTCAGCACCTTTTAGTATACCATACCATACCTAGATATCCATTGCCAGCCAATTTCATTTTTATTACTCTGGACAAACGATTCGTATAACTGAATTTACCACCCAGAGGGGCCGCTGCGCGCATAGTAATAATGTAGGTACTTACATTTTCGATACATAAACGGGGAGTGACACAGACCTAGTATAATTCGCGACTGGTGCAATGAGGATCGAACTTGTGCCTCACAGACGGACAACCAGTGCCTTAACGGCTTAGCCCCCATCTGAGGTGACAACATCTCACTCGTATAACAGCTACATTCCCAAGGTGGTGGTGGAGAAGGTCGACAGCCAGTAGTAAAACTAGAACCAATCGTTTTAATTGATTCAGATTTTTCTTTTCCACTTTGCCCGATCTTTAACATCCTTGGGTGTAAAACCATAGACACGCGCATCATCTTCCATAATCATTGGGTGCCAGCGGTGGTAGCCAGGCGGTTTAGGCACTGGCTTCTGCATCTATGAGGCACGAATTTGATCCTCACTAAGCACGAGTTATACCTCTTTACGTAGCTGCATTACATCGTGTACGGTAGCTTTTAACTTTTTTTTTTCTAGCCTTTGGTGTTTTGTCTCACTGCTGAGCTAAGGCCTCCCCCTTCCTCTTCCACTCGTCTCTACTCTCTGCTATCTCTTGCCAATTATTGGCATAACTATCGAGGTCATCCCGCCATCTCTTCCTCGGTCTGCCTCTACTCCGACGGCCATCCGGCAGCCAGAACGTAACTAGCTTAGCCTTGGTCGTTCGACGGTGGATCGATCCCGCCCGGTGATTCTTAGCACCCCTTGCTCCAGGGCTGGCCCGGCATCCGTCAATACCGGGGCCACTGGAGCCGCCGGGCACTAGGGGCCGGGGATTTTGGTTCGTCCACGCTGGTCCAGTGGGTGTTGGTGGGTTTTTCGCCAGAGCCTCGTCCGTTATTCTTTAACTACCAATATTATATGGTATACACTTGATAAGTATAGGGTGCCATCTGCTGAGGTCAGCATACCGAAATTTAGAGGTCCAAATTTCTGTATGCTAACCTCAACAGACAAAATTTTTTCATGTTTGGAGAAAGCTGGTGCTTGCACATCGAGTTCCGAAGAAACATAGCTGAGGATTCATCCGGGGTCCCGGTTGGAAGTTGAAGGAAGCAGGGTGGTATCATTAAGTGTGCTTTCTCTTTAGATCATGAGAGAGGCCTCATGTGACTTCTTCCCCGACTTCGACGCGCACAACCACGTGGAGGGCAGCTGTCCCAAGGAGTGGGCGGCTGAGCGACACAACTACCACGCCATGGCGTTCCTGAGCAGAGCTTACAACTTCCAGTGGAGCAGGTATCCTTTTCAGCCATCATCGGTCCACAGCTGGACTAAAGCCCTCTCCCAATCATCATCGTCATCATCAGGTATTTTATAGCCTCCACTGCAGGAGCACTCTCTGTACTACCAGAGCCATACTAGGCCAGAGCAGCCAGAGGAACTAGAACTTAAAAAGTACAAAAATATGAACAAAGTACATAAGTATTACTTAACTAATTGCTGGACACGCAATCAGACACAATGGAAAGAACAATTGATCTACGTCTATAGACGTAGTGTGTCCAGCAAAGTGGTAATAAATAGCATAAAATAAAATAATAATAACAAAATAGTTTAGTTAATCTTGCAAGACATAGGGGCGGGCCTTAATTAGCTTGCCCTCAAAAACGCATGCAATTCTGTGCATGCAATATTAGATCTCCAGTTAAAACTTCATATGCTAAGTCTCTCAATTTTATTTATCTTAAAACCCAACCTATGAAATTAACAATACCTAAAAATAAAGTAAAAAAGCGGCCAAGTGCGAGTCAGACTCGCCCATGAAGGGTTCCGTAGCAGCAAGTAACATAAAATTAAAGTTCTAAAGGTAAATTGCGGTTTACGATTTATGACGTATTGAAAAATAACTATCTATGATACTGAGACCGCTATAGTTTTAATTGAAAGTTCATACTTTGAGGTATATACCACATTTTTTTCAGATTTATTTTAGTAATATTTCAAAAGTTACGGTGGGGGGACACCTCAAATTTTAACTTTGTATTAGATTATCTCAAGACTGGGGGGTTTGATCTACATAGTTTCAAAGCAGTTTTTGTTGCATTTTAAAAGACCTTTTTAACGATACCCCACACGTTGGGGTTAGTCCAATTAAATTTTTTATATTCACTTTTCGTTGTATGGGACCGGCTGAAAAAAAAATCATTTTTTCATAATTTTAAAAACTAACTTTTGGAACTTCAATATCTATCTCTCCACCAATTTTCGTGACAATCGGTGCAGTAGCGGCGGAGTACGAGCCCGGACGGACAGACAGACAGACGGACGGACATGACGAAACTATAAGGGTTCCTTGTGGACTACGGAACCCTAAAAACTCTCTTAAAAATTCCGCCCCGGATTCTGCCTGGTTCAAAGTTACCTACCCATATTACGCTAGCTGCGTTGCCTCTCTGTAGCAATGGATATCCTTTGGACCAGGTACAGACGAAAGATGAGATACCTGTGCCAACTCACGTCACATGTATGGCACTTTATAAAAGCAGAGTATCATTTATGCCCACACTACTACAAACGAAACTATACATCTGTGCACACGTCAATGCGTGTGTGTTCGCCCGCTCTCGCCCCGCGACAAGGGTGACGGGGAACGGGGACGCGTATTGCGCGGTACCTTAGGAAATTCCGTTCTGTATGAAATACTCTTATTAATTCTGTACTCACGTAGTGCGTGGAGCGCGCGGTGGCACAGGTATCTGATTAACAGACTGTACCATCCGTTCGTAATAACTGTGGTCCCGTAAACGGCGCCCTATCTCATAATAAAGCCTTTGGATTTAGGACACCATGGGCCAGCTGTTTCTACTGCGACAGCTTAAGAGGAAACCTCAAGGGCTAGAGAAATGAAAAATAGGTATTTGTAAAATCTATTGCTGTCGCGCTGTGCCCGAACTGCAACCGAGCAAGTGCGATAGAGACATAATGCAGCTTGGATTGAAAATATTTATAAAAAGAACAGAAAATCAACGATTCGTAGTCCCCTGATTTCTTCTCCAAAACTTAACGCATATAAGTACTTTTTTCATTACGAATTAACAAAGACTTTAGCGGTGTTCCTATGTTATAATTTTTTTATATAATCTAGTCAAATTTGTTTCCTAGATGTTTGAACACAGCGGAAAATCTGGCGATTTTTTTTGGTTTTTAAACGTTCGTATCTCTTTTAATAAACAATTTATGAAAAAAAAGAAAACATAGGGACATGCTAATAGTGGCTATAGATGTTCAGGGAAAAAAAATATAACTCTACCGGCATTATCCAGGGAGAAAACAGGGGACTACGTTTGTATGGAAAAACGGCCCCTCTATTTCGTTTTAAAGTTGTCATGCCATATTCCATCTAAAAAATATAAATATGTTTTAGATGGAATGCCGGGGCTGGAAGTCGCACCATCATCTTACAGTTGCGAGAAGCAGTGGACAAGAAGAGAGAGGTGAGTTACTTTACGTTTCTCCGAAATTGTACTTTATTGTAATTAGTTGTGGTACAGCCGGCAAAACTCAGTTTTGCTAGGAGCATAAATGGGCCGGCTCGTCCGGGAAAGTACCACACTCTCACAGAAAATCGACGTCTGAGTAGTAGCTTCACCGCTTCTATGCTTCGTTCGGTGAGTGAGAGAGTCGGAGCCCCCCTCCCCCCTGAAAGGCCAGCAACGCTCTTGTTACACCCCTGGTGTTGCAGTTGTCCATGGGCAGCAGTGATCACTTACCATCAGGTGAATTCAGGTGACCCGCTTGTTCGTTTGCCGTCCTATGACATAAAAAAAAACTTAGAAATAAATACCTCGGATGGTTATAAAGGCCTCACATCATATTTCTTACCATTTTCAGGGCAAGTTCCAGCTACTGTACGTGACTCCTCAACGCGCCCTCATCCTAAAATGCAACGAGATGGCTCAGGAGCTATCGGACCAACCCATGACCGGAATGGGTGTAAGTGGAAACACACACTAAACAAATTGAAGTGGCTAGACCACTACGCCGCTTCAAGCTGTTAAGAGTCCCCTTACCCTAGACAGAATCAGAGTTTCCCATACAAACGTAGTCTACGTTTTATTTCGAAACGACATGTCAGATTTTGGTAAAATTTGTAACTTGAGGGGCCAGTCCTTATTTTTAATGATTTTGACTGCTTCTTCGGAGCTGATTGGAGCCAAACTATCTTAGTAACAATATGTTAAATTGAAGATTATTGAAGTATTAAAAAGGTGAATTAGACAATTTATTGATTTTCATTGTAATAGTTTGTTTAATTACAAATAACCTGAGACGTGTTTCGATTTTTTGCGGTGTGCGACGTTCATGTCATTGTTGTTTACACGGAATTTAAAACATGAAGTTGTGTTTAAATTACAGAGAAATAAAGACACAAGGAAAATCCAAAAAAGTGAATGAGAAGATTTTAATAAAAAAAAATTTAATTGTTCAAAATCTTAGTTAAAAAGGTTAAACTTTGAAGAAAATATAAGCGAATACGTCGTCGGATTTCTTGCGCATACGACTGAGTTAAAAAATAACAAAATACACATATATGAAGATTGATTCATGCTTAAACACGTACAATAAATAAATAAAAATAATTTGTCTTTTGTAAAAAGATAGAAAAATTTTAAGTTCTCCGAAATTCTCAAATAAATATGGGGACGAAAACGCTGATAAGGCAGACCGCTCGTTGCGCTTCTGAATTCGTCTAAATTCGTCTCCATGGTGCTTGTACAATACAGCGCAATGCGTATGTGTAGATAAAAAATATAGATTCGGGTGTTCAATAAAAAAATCCCACGGTCGAATACTGCAGTCTTAAAGAAATTGCATAAATGTATCTAGCTAGGGTTATAATTAATTTTCTTAGTCAATATATGAACTTGAAAGAGAATATAGAGTATTATGTATTCATTTTTGACCATCAGTCAATATGGAAAACCTTTACACCCTTAAATTTTTTTCGCTTCAAAATAAAACGTAGACTAGGTACGTTTGTAGGAAAAAGTCTAGGGTAAGGGGATTCTTAAGTTTGTATGTTGAATAATGAATATGTGTATTTAAACCTATATTACCTAACTTTCGCAGGTTCGCTAGTAATTTGAGTGCTGCCATCTCTGTAAGCAGCTGGTACTTATAATTTGTCTACAAGTTTCTGCTATTTACGGGCTTTCCAATAGTTTGTATGACGTTAGCACTACGTAATCTGTGGCTGGCTTAAGTGTCCATCAATGAGTTAATTTATTAGAATAAGTAGATAGTTACCGGCAAACAACTTTAACAAAAATGGTGGCGCAGCGCACACTTTTCCCTCCTAAAATACCTGCGCAGCACCGCCATTTTTATTCAACTATAGTTACGTTTTTTTTTCCAGTTCTTCCCTGACTTATTCACCCTCAACATGTCGTATGGGTCAGTGGACGCCCGCCGCGTGGCTTTCGGCATGAAGTACAGACTGGTCGAGACAGTATTCGACATGCTGCAGGAACTGAAGCTGTTGAGCTTCTCGTAATTTATCTTTTCTAAGTTTTATTTAATCTGAAAACTATAAAACAAAAAGAAAGCCCTAAAAATATATAAAACTCTACACCATCACGATTAGTTTTACTTTTAATTTTAAAGATTCTGTGTACATGTGCAACAAACGTTTTAAAAAATATCCCTTTTTGCTCCTTTAAAACTAAAATAGACATCGTCTAACCTGAAAACGACCGCGCCTCTATGTACATGATTATTTTAATGTGTGGGTGTAAGTAAATAATAAATCTTTCAAAAAATCATGTGATAAAAAAAAATTGTTCCTCATTTTTTTTTCTAATAGAAACTCGGTTCAGATAACTTTTTTTTTCAGTTTTTCTTGTATTGTCTATATCCTTGGGAAGTTGTTTTAAGGTGAAGGTATAGGCAAATGGCCTTGAAGTGGCGCCCTCATTTGAAATAAATTGTTAACTCGTAAATATGGAGATAATTTCTATTATTGGTGATCCGTCTAGCTTTAAAACTTGCCGTGGCCATTTTTTGCGGAGGCAAGTTTTAAAGCTAGACGAACTAATGTAAATACTTTCAACGGTGGTTCATAAAATAATTTAAAGGGCTATCTAGTGCAGGACGAAGAGCAATATGGGAATTATCACCATATTTACAAGTTAACAATTTATTTCACACTTCAAGGCCATTTGCCTATATCTTCACCTTAATTTCATGAACTAGATTTACCTTTTTAGTAGTTTAAGTATATTTTGTTAGATCCTGTCATCACCATCATCATCATATCAGCCACAGGTAGTTCACAGCTGGAAATAGGCCTCCCCCAAGGATTTCCAAAACGACCGATCGTAAGCGGCCTGCATCCAGCGTTTTCCTGCAACCTTGCTCAGGTCGTCTGACCACCTAGCAGATGGGTGTCCTACGCTGCGCTTGCCGGCACGTGGCCGCCATTCGAGAACCTTTCTGCCCCATCGGCCATCGGTTCTTCGCGCTATGAGCCCGCCGCTATGTGTTAGACCCTGTATTTACAATTAATTTAATAAAATCTATATTCTCGAACAAATCAATACCTACTGCCATTGCTTCGTTGGAAAGCGCTGGATGCAAGCCGCTCTAGTCTGATTTTTTATTCCGTAGAATTTTGACAGCTGAAAATTTTGACATGTCAGAGATTACAAACCTTTTTCGCCGGGCACATATTTTTATTAAATTCCAGGTTTCAATAAAAGTCTGAACATCGAAGTCTGTTTATTTTATTTGTTAGTGAATGTAACCATTTCGCACGCTCCAAATCAAAAGGAGATTTACGGCGAGCGATATTACGTCCCTTTTCATTACGACTATATTTATTTAATATTAGATTTTAAATAAATTCTACTAGCTTGCTACCGCAGCCAATAAAAAAAATACGAATTTAGTTTTATTTAAATTAGTAGTTAATTTTTTTACGAAAAAAAATTTTTTTAAATGCTTTGAAAAGGTTTATTATAGGTACATGAATTAGTAGGGAGTGATGCCGGCTAAAGAAAAATAACCTGCTAACTTAAAATTATAACTTTGATAATTCAGTATTAAAAAATGTCAATACATTTTAAATATACCAGAAAGTTAAAAATTTATCTTTTTCAAGGTACTTAAAACATAAAAATTTATCCCGAATTTAATTTTTTATTGCCTTTAAATGGGTTCCCTTTTTAGCTAGAGTTTTTTTAGTTGCAACACTTTTGAAATGTCAGAATTCTACGGAATAAAAAATCAGACTTTAGATCGGTCATTTTAGAAATCTTTGGGAGAGGCCTCACGGCCTGGGAGAGTTGTCACGTCAAAAAACACGTTTTTTGTATGGCGACCTCCTTTAATTTTTAACTTTTTTTTATTTTCAGTATTTCTTGTTATAGCGGCCACAGTAATACATAACCAGTGAAAATTTCAAGTGTCTAGCTATTACGGTTCAAGAGATAGAGCCCTGTGACAGACGGACAAACAGACAGACAGACAGCGGAGTCTCAGTAATAGGGTCCCGTTTGCAACCTTCGGGTACGGAACCCTAAAACTAAAAAAATATTTTTAAACCCATCTGGTATATTTCGACTACGACCGTCAATCTAAAATAAAACACAGTTATACTATAAACAAATTATATTTATTTTACTGATTAAAAAAACTTAAAACTACTAATAGTAAAAAAGAACTCCTGCCACTATGAAACAAAATAAAATGTTATTTTACAAAAAAAAATAGATAACAATGACCCATTATAGCTATGATTCCCTGGCAGTTGATTCTTATGTACATCTTTTTATAATTTTTAAAAACCTATTACGTTTTTGTACATTTTTTTTTATTTTTTGAGTCCTTATTTATTCACTTTGGCTATCTTCAGCGGAACTATACCAGTTAAGATTTAGTTTGCATTTTTGCCAAAAGTGGCCGTTTTCCGCAAAAATGCAAACTAAAGCTTAACGTTCTCACTTTAAACTGTAAACAGTGGTTCATAAAATAGTTTGAAGGGTTATCTAGGTTTTACTAGATCAAACTTTTAAATTATATCTCCGTTTCCTTGCAAATAATTTATTTCAAATGGGGGCAGCACTAGACTCCATGCATCGTCTTAACTGAGGACATTGACTTTATATATAATATATCCCTTTAGGTCTCCTTACCCTAGACATTTCTATAAAGCGTAGTCTAGCTTTTATTTTAAAATGACATGTCAGATTTCGGAAGTGTTTTGTAATTTCAAAGTAATTGCACATATCTCGGCATATAACTAGTTTTCGACGACGAAAGAAAATATAAGGGGGAGTTTTAATTATTGGTTTATACAGTACTAGCTGTGCCCGCGACTTCGTTCGCGTGGTTGTCGGAATGTTATATAGCCTAAAGCCTTCCTCTATAAATGGACTACCCGACAAAAAAAGAATTTTTCAAATCGGTCCATTAGTTCCTGAGATTAGCGCGTTTAAACAAACAAACAAACTCTTCCGCTTTATAATATTAGTATAGATAATAATGCTCTGAACAATATCTAAATTAAAAATATGTGTTGAAAAGTTTTCCATGCTGATGGTCAAATATGATATGATTTCTACATATTTTCACTGTGAAAACCTGTTATATGCCAAGATACGTATATGCAATCATAAGTCGGGAAGTGGCTCAAATTTAATTTGCAAGATTTGGTCCAAGGGGTTTGCAAGATTTGATCAAGAGGGCAAGCTAAATAAAAACTTGTTATAATAAAAACCCAGCTAAGCTCTATACCCTTTAACACTTTAGTAAGAGTGAAATAAAAGATGTGTGAACGATATTTACAAGTTAAGGTGAATATAGAAGCAATATGCCTTGAAGTGGCGCCTTCATTAGAAATAAATTGTTAACTCGTAAATATGGAGTTATTTCCATATTGCTAATCGTCAGGCACTAGATAGCCTTTTAAATTATTTTATGAGCCACCGTTGAAAGTATTTACATTAGTCCGTCTAGCTTTAAAACTTGCCTCCGCCAAAAGTGGCCACGGCAAGTTTTAAAGCTAGACGGATCACCAATAATAGTTGCAACGGCAGTTCATAAAAATATTTAAAGGGCAATCTAGTGCCTGACGATTAGCAATATGGAAATTCTTACCATATTTACGAGTTAACAATTTATTTCACACTTCAAGGTCATTTGCTTCTATATTCACCTTAACTGGCGCTTATCATTTTTCCTTAGCTACTTGTATAGCAGATTTATGGTAAATGATAGAAAACCATGGAGGGAGTTGACATTAAAAAGCCGACCCCAAATAGGGAGATGATTATGATGATATTGTTAATAAGCCGTCTTCCCAAAATTAAATATACCTAATTACTTGAAAATTTGAGAGAAAGAGACAATAATAGTAGGAGATTCTTTTTATTTAGTTACCGTGCAATTTTTCGTGTCATCTTTTCTGTAGAACTTGAAAATACAGTCAATAGGAGTGCCATTTTTCAACGAGGGAGTCAGCGAAACACAAAAAGTGTAGTTTTCCAACTCACCGCTTGCGTTCCGACGCATTGCATTGTATTTTTGAAACCTTCCGTGTCAGCGAAAATATTGTTTTGCGCAGGAAATATCTCAAATATGTCAATGGTTTACTTCAAAATTTCAACATAAATAAAAAAATCTGCGTGAAACGGAACGGATTCTCCATGAAGTTTTTTTGTCATTTGTACGCCACAAATGTCAAAATTGGTAGACCACTCGTGCAAATCCTTCGCAGATCATTTCAAAAATGCGCCCGTTTGGAAACACTCGTGCAAATCATTCGTTGTGACTTTTTAATGATTTTTAAAAACTTATGACGTTTTTGTACTTTTTTTACTTTTATTTTTAGAGTCCGTATTCATTTACTTTTGCTATCTTCGGCGAAACGATACCAAACGCCAGCTAGAATGTTAACTAAGGATATTGATTTTATATAATCTATCCGTTTAAGAGTCCCCTTACCCTAGACTTTCCCATACATACGTAGCCTAGCTTATATTTTGAAATGACATGTCAGATTTAGGCAGTATTTTGTTATTTCAAAGTGACTCCCGATTTCAAAAATAGAACTCCAGAAATGTTTTAACCCTTCACGCACCTTAACCAGCGGCAATAGTGGCGAAATTGCAATGTCTCGACTAAATTGATTTACTGTTAACTGTATTTGCTCTTAATTAATTCTGTAGCCGTCAAGCAATACCAAATAAGTCTCAAACAATGAAAACAATAGTTGCATAAATTTTATTTCGTTCCCAATTAAATTCACGCACAAAAACTATCAAAAAAAACGACTCTAACAAAACTTCGAGTCAGTGTTACCATATTAAAAACATATATCGATAAATATACATACATACGCTGACAAATTCACATCACTTAAAACAAATGTAGCTCTGTGACTTTGCGACACTGAGAATCGATTTTTTCCATAGATTATATCACAAAAGAGATCTTTAAAAAAAACAATAACCAATCACAGTTTCATTAAAAAAAAAGTGAAAGAATCCATCCTCAGTTTAGACTAACAAATGTTTCCACGAATTTTTATGGATCAAAACATATACGTCCATTTTTTCTTTGCAAATTCAATGGATTTTTTATTTTTATTTTAGCTATCAGTTAATAAAAAGCCTTTTTTATTTAAATTAAGCTATCAACTAAATGAATATATAACTTTTGTAATCTGTTCTTATTATTTACAAGAATAAATGAATGATTCAATAAAGTGTTTTAGCTGAGTGTTGCCAGGTTAAGTGCAGTTAATATGTGCCTGGCAATACCGTTGGCAAGGTTAGATTGCACAATGTCTTCTAGTTTTGTAAGATTATTTTTCTAATTGCCCAGAACAAGTCTTAAGACTAAATTTGGGGGGGGGGGGAGTTATTGACTACCTACAGATGGAGATAGGTTGTCTTTGAATGGCCACTTTTTAACTTCTAAAACTAAACTATCATCTCAAAGCAGATCCAAACCAATGATATTAATCGTCATTGAAATGTTACATTCAAATTGTATGTAAGTATACATATACAAAGTGGAAAGGACATACCCGTAATAAATCGAACCACGGTCTATACTAGATTATTATAGTAAATATAATTCAAATAACAGCCAAAAATAAAATAAAAAAATCGGCATTTCCATACAAAAGTGTATGGCCGCCCGGGCGATTTGTATGGGAATGTCGAATTATTTTTTTTTGTTTTTTGACTGTTATTTTAATTTCATTATACTATAATGATCTAGTATAGCCCGTGGTTCGATTTATTACGGGTATGTCCCTTCCACTTTGTATACAGGTTGATCCTGCATCCCCAAGCTGTATTGAAATGTTGGAATCAGAATCACTTATTAGATCACAAAACCGTCATAAAAAACAGAATATCTATTTTTTTTATACTAAAGAGTACTTTACTTGAATATAGCTAGTTAAAAATCACCTTTTTATATATTTTTGGTACATAATGTCCTGTCAAACATTTAGTTCACTATTTTGGTTCCATGAAATCTACATGAAACAGATAAAGGAGAAGGTGAACGTCGTGTCGTACAGCGAAGTAAAACAGCTGGCGGATGAGAGAGACAAATGGAAGAGAATTCATACTCCACCGACAAGAGCATAGCTCTTAAGTATAGATAGTATATTTCTGGCTAGGCGCTAGACTCGCGCGTTCAAATACCTTAAACCCCTATACAGCTGACTTATTAACCACCAACCAAATTTTTAGAGAAACTAGTTAAAAACAATTAGACAAAAAAAAAATATTCTCCTTCCATACGGATTTTGTATGGTGGGGTGAATTTTTTTATTGAAAGTAGTTCAGTATCATGGACTGAACTTACTACGAAAATTTGGCTGATGGTTAAAAAATCTGTATTTTTCTCAATAAATAATAAAACTTTGTGCATCCCAACCTTAAATTTCTATGTATCAGACTTATAAACTTTACAAGCAATAAGACGACGAAGAGTCGAGTGGATTACGAACGAGGCTGTTTTTCGGATTTGCTATCTCTTTCACTGATAACATATACATTGCCTGTTTTGTTATGAACATTCTGGATTTTATCATTACAGAACACGAAATGTATCAAATCAGACGCTGAATTTATAGGTCAATTCAAATCAGACGAAAAAATACTTGAGCACTTTTTAAGTGGTAACTAAATATCATCCTTATTCTATTCAGACAAAGCTGAAAATAGTTTGCAACATTAAAATTTTACCCATTTTAATGTTGCATACTATTTTCAATTTTGGCTGAATGGAATAAGGTTGATATTTAATTCCACGACGGGTTCAGTCGGAGATAGCTGAAGCCGACGCGGGTCACGCGTCTCTCTCACACGTAGGGTTTGTGACAGAGACGGACTAAACCCGTCGCGGGAGTCCGCTTGACGTATTTTACAGTCTTAATGTGAATTTGGTCAAATATACATGCGCACGCGCGCACCCGCTTGACGTTATGTCGTCTCCAAATATTACGTCATTCTTTACTTAAATAATATCAGAATGACTGCGATAATGATAAAATAAACATATTGGGCGGTCGATATCAGAATAATAATGGCAAATATTTGTGACAAAAAAATAACATTGTAAAAAAAAATTATATTTTTTTTTATTTCTCAAATTCTAAATGTGTAACGGTAATTTAAGCAACAAAGAAAAAGAAAATATTAAGAGATATATATGTACTTAATATTTAACAATTTGTCCCAAGCATGCGAAATGCAAAAAAAAAATTAGGACTTACTTTAAACTGTATTTACCTATTAGCTATCCATCGTTAGTTTTTTTTTTATACTGATATCGACCTCTCAATTTACAGTTAAAAAACAATAAAATTACATATAATATACAATGCATCACTACTTTACATATAGATATACACTTTTATACGAGAAAATACTTATTTCGCCGTCTGTAAAACAAACAACAGTGGCTAAAAAAATTGTGATTTTTCGTGTATTAGAGATTTTTTTATGTATGTATGTATGCTGCCCCGATCCTAAACCATTTGTACAATATTTTTCTACAATTTGATGATACCTAAAATAGTGGTTTTTTTTTCAACTACCTCCAATTTACAACTAATTACTAGTCATACAATAAATCAATGAACAATATTCACAAAAAAGACAAATAACAAAAAAATACTAATAACATACAATTAATAGTTTTTATAATGGATATACACTACTTTTAGCATAATGATATTAAAATAACGACAATTCGACATTCCCATACAAATTGCCTGGGCGGCAAATAAAAAAAAATCGCCCTCCATACAAGTGTGCACATTTGTATGGAGGGCGATTTTTTTTTCGTTTTTTTTTTTACTCTTGTTTTGATTTGTAAATTACACGTACGACGCCATATTTAAAGTTTCCTCATTCTTTTTTTTATATATATTTCATTATTAAATTGGAGACTATTGAAAACCTCAGACCGTATTATTCATAGACGTAAGCCATACTGGACATAGCGAGTCGTTGCGCGGACGTCTATTGATTCATGCAACAGTAATTTTAGATACATAATAGTGATTTCAAGCACTTTTATACAGTAATATTGCTCTGTAATGTCTATATTTTGAGGTTTTTATAGCACCTGACTATAACAACTTTTTAGAATGGTTATGTAAACCTTTACATCAACAGCTAATAGGATAATTTGGCTATTTAAGCTTAAACAGCAAGAACGTGTTACCAAACGTTTTTATACAACGGTAGTCACCGCTAAAACCTTGATGATGCCTGGAATTGAAAGATGACCGCACCACAACCCTACCTCCGCCAGTTCCAGTGGGGCTTTCACCTTACATACCTATTTTAAATTATTATACATATAATAAATATCTTTACATCTATTCACCCCAGAGACACCCCAGACGGCGAAATAAGCTTGTACGACGTGCAAAATATTTTTTTTTACAGTGATTCGCTCTCGATTCAGTCAGAAATCAAAATGGCCTAGTGCCTATCTACAAGTCAAATCAAATTTACACATTTGCTAAAACATTTTGTTGAAAAACTACCACTTTTTAACACGATTGAAATGGTTATAACAGGTAAACGAGTATCTCGCCTAGTTGACTGTTTAATCAGGCCTAATCAGGTGACATTGTTTCCCGCACTATTCTCACCTGTTTAACCCTGATTCAGATCGTGAAATTTTAACACGATTGAAACCGCTATAAAGCTTCTCTAGTTGAGGTAGATGAAATTATTTCCCACACTATTGTCACCTGTTTAACTCTGATCCAGATTGTCAAAATGTTTGATAATCTGATTGAAAGTAAGGTAACAATCATCTCTCTTGGTTGACTGACAAATTAGGCTTAAATAGGTGACATAGTGTCCCTACACTACACTATGTCCCTGATAACACTTGTTCAGTCTGTAAAAAATGCTTTTTAAACTGACTGAAATTAGGTTTACATACTGTTTTTCAAGATTATTATATATATCCTGTTTTATTTTGTGCAATAAAGGGTAGTGTATTGTATCGCCACCCGCTACTCTAAAATAATCATAGCGTGCACTTATTACCTCACAAAGACATGACTTGAGCGAGATGTGAAAGAGGAATCAAGAAAAAAAGAGTGAGTAAGAGAGGAGAGGAGAGAGAGAGATATATATATATAGTATGGAGTACCCACATCTCGTCATATTAAAAAGTGGTTTTCCTTCAAAACCAGCAACAGACAACGAGACAAACACAATAGGGCCCTTTATACTCTATGAAGAATCATAATATCCCTTCAAAATTTTAGAAACAGTTTAGACTCGATTCATTATTAACTTTGTGTATTTTAGTACTGCATCTTGAATGCCTTAAAAACCCTATAAAAATATGGCCGGCGCACATATGGCGAAACGCAGCGCAGTGAATTTTTCATTGCCAAAGCATGATTGTCTCTGTATGCGTTGAAATAAAATCGAAAATTAATTAACACGGATCGGCCGGGAGCTGTATTGTCACCGAGACTTGTGGCGTACTGTAGTCCATATTCGATCTCATTTCAACACTAGCGGCCTGCCCCGGCTTCGCACGGGTATATATTATAAATATAAACCTTCCTCATGAATCACTATATCTATTTTATTATATTTATATCGGGAAGCGACTTTGTTTAATACTATGTAATAATACACAAAGTCGATAATACTTTGGCAAAAGACCTGATGATTATTTACTTGTCAAAATTCTTCTTAAAGTACAAAAAAAACCAAATGCGTCTGTCAAATCAAAGGTTGTTTAAATACGCTTATCTGTTGGTGTAGTCACAATAGTCTAGTCATTTTGTGAAATCCGTTGTTTGACATACAAGCAGTCGATATTATTTTTAGGTTAAGTTGATTTTATTAAATAACGTTTAACAAAATATACTGTAACTATTTTAAGGGTGAATTCAGTCTATGATACTGAACAACTTTCCCCAAAGAACTTATATCGAAATATGAAAATAATTTTTGACTTTCCATACAAACTCGGATCTGATGATCGGTCAACTTGTATGGGAGACCCAAAATTATTTTTTATATTTCAATATATTTTGTTCTTTAGGGAAAGTTGTTGTTTAGTATATTATGTTAGAACCTGTATATTACTTCAACTCTTAATCGTAGGTATAATTTTTCCATTAGTTATGAACTTTATGTCAAACGTTCAATTCAATTCAAGGTTCAATTTAAAGTTGTAACTATTCTACCATTTCCCTATTAATAGGGTTAACCCTTAAGGGTAAAAGTAATATTTATTACCAGCGATCCTATGGAAGTGTCATTTCAAACATAATCTTCGCGCAAAAGGCAACAATTATTTTTTTAAAAAACCCGAATGCCTGACAACATGGGCGGGATTATATGTTGCTTTTTTAACATTTCTCATTCCAAATTACATTTAAACATATTAGTTACGTATATATTTGTAATCCTTGTATAAAATCCTTTCTTTTGATATGCCACACGGTAGTTTTGAATAAAAAAATTCTATCGCAGTCGGGTAAAAAATTATATTACTGTCTCATGACAAATGTCCGCTATGACGCCGCGTCATACAGCAGCCGCTGATTGGTCCACCAATAGGCGTGAAGTGAGTCAGTAACCGTATTAGCAAACGAGATTAAGTTTGTAAGTACCGCCTACTCGAATGTACTTTTGATGGGGTCACTTTTAGCGGTTGATTATACTTCCATAGTAAGTTTTCTGAGTTGATGGTATAGTAAAAATTGTTCGTATAGTCATTGACGAATAAACACTAGACTGACCACCCTATACAAAAAACGTATAGAAATTCTAAACCCTGTATTATATCTAGATGTCGCTACTATCTCGCCCGCTAGCCACACAATGGATGCTGGGTACTTAGGCTGACGGTATCCACGAAAAATCAGAGATGGCGCTTGTTTGTTTGTAGAAAATGAACGCTAGCGCTATCTGTCCGCAATAGGGAAGGGATGAAAATTTTGAAACGTTGCCATAAAAAAATATCACAATTTTCTATCCAGTCAATTAATTATAAAAAATAAAAATATTTTAAATCCCAATTTTAAACCCATAGCACAGAATACACAAGAGTCAAACAAAATGGTCTCTCACAGCGTCTCCCGCAAATTGGCGTCCCCGCACCTCTCCCCCGCACTTTGTGAGCTTTGACGGCTCCAAACCAGGGTTTAATTACTAGCCGCACGCAATACGCGACGTGTGTTGTCTTGAGAACTGTCAACCAATAGTAACCATCATGGTGAGAAGGTGCGCGTATAATAATTGTTTATCCACCCAATACTCTAAAGAACGTATATTTCATACATTTCCAAATGATGAAAACAGGTAAGCAAAGCAACAATATAATTTCACGTTATTACCCAGCAACCATCTTGAACACCAATTGATATATACCCTTCTCGCTCTCTCGCATTGGCGGGAGATACACAAGAGCGAGATTGTAACATTACCGGATTGCTAATAAGCATCCGGTAATGTTACATAGGCTCCTCGCTCACAGATTTCCGCGGGTTATAGTGCTAAATGCCATTGTTGACAATGACAACTTGACATGCTGGTCGTATAAGCGTGATAAACATTTTTATTGAATTTATTCATATAATTACCGTATAGTTTTGCGCCGAATATGCAAATTACTATATTACAATAGTGAATTAGTGAAATAAGTGCGTTACATTATAAATGACTCAATAATAATCAGTAAAATGAACTAATTGTGAAATGGACAATGGACATAATGAAAAATATTTGTGAAGTGATATTATGTAGCTGTTTCCGACTTTCCTGTAACATTTAATACATATAAAACAGAATATTTTTTACGTCATAGTTTTCGCAAATCTTCCGGTATGGAAAAATATAATCGTAAATATGTCGAACTCGTTAGTAGGTAAGTATTAAAATAATTCTGCGGTGCGACCCTAAGTATAAAACTCACACATCGACGTGTGTACAGATAAATTGTTTCGTTTGTAGTAGTAGTAGGTATATATGTTACTCTGAATTAATGGAGAGTCATACCAGTGCCCATAGTCATTCTTACGCTGCCATTTCTTTAGCCCGGACCGCCTGACGTATTAAAAAAATAATGTCATATTACACTTGACACTATTTTGACAACTATGACAGTTATATGTCATTTGTCATATGACAGTATCTCTATTTTCCCACGGTGGCAGTTAATTAGTCAAGTGTCATATGACATTATTTCTTTTAATATGTCAGACGGTCCGGGCCAAAGTAATGGCGGCGTAAATCTGACTATGGGCATAGAATACATAAGAGTCAAATGCTTTGGGTTTAAAATTAGGATTCAAAATATTTTTATTTTTTATAATTGACTGGATAGAAAAATCTGATATTTTTTAGGGTAACGAGGAATGTTATTCCTGACCACAGAAAAATATTTAAGCGTTTTCAAAATTTTCATTCCTTCCCGCCTTATGTATTAAGCGGCACCACTACGAAACTACCTTCTTTCGAACTAGTAGCTCCATCTAGCTACTACATTTAAACTAAAAAGTATGAAGTCGTCTAGTATTCGTTCGTCCGTGGTATAGACCTTTCGCAACGGTTGTATACAATAAAAGAGACAAACATATCACCGTTCGTCCATATCGACTCATATGTCAAACATTTGACCATTTCTACATTTGTATCATATGTGTTACTGGCCGAAACTGGCGTCAGATTTTTTTTTAACTTAACGAGTGCCATCCAACGATGGCAGCCGGGATCAACTGCTCGTGCCTTCCGAAGCACGGAGGAGCTCGCAATATTTTACGCACCACAATAACCTGGAACAGGATGGCATAATCGCCAATTCGCGCGCCAACTGGCCCGTCGAGCTCTCAAATCAGCACAAATGTTTGACCAACTGCTCAGTTACGTCTGTTTTCGATATATCGGCAAATTCCGCCGCTGTTTTACCTCTTTGCAGGATCTCTATGGTGGTTCTGGAGTCGAGTTGTCGCAGATGGTATAACAGTTTGTTCTCAGGGAGGGGTTTTAAGGGTCGTGCGACCGTGAGGGTTGTGTTTTTGAGGGATCGCGCAAGGGTTTTGAGGAATTTGGACCATTGGCGTTCGTTGGACGTTGCTTCTGGCGTGTTTACTAGTACGGTTGCCTTCTCGATGAGTGCGCACACGCAGGTTAGAGTGAACTGTTTGGAAAAAAACAAAGTCATGTCAATATGGGACATACAACAACAAATATACAGGGTCTTGCAAAATATACAAAAATTATTATAATTCTGAATTCAGTCCGTGATACTGAACAACTTTCCCAATAAACACATATATTGAAATATGAAAAAGCAGCCGAGTTTATATAAAAAGCAAAAAAATTTAGGAATGGTGAAAAAATACCACTTAAGCAGGACTTGAACCCGCGACCTTAGTCTCAATACGACTGTGCTCTTACCAACTGAGCCATCCCGTGTTCAACTCCGCACGCCGAATTTCGCCACCATTTGATATTCCTACACGCACTAGGCTTGCGTCACCAACACTACTACCCACTGTTACAAGTAAGGTATCTGATTTAACCCATATTACAATGAAGTTGAAAATCAATTAGAGTGTAGGAAAGCCATTTCATAATTCATTATTTAATTTGAGTATTTTAGTACTGCATCTTGAATGCCTAAAAACCCTATAAAAATAAAAAGCTAAATTTTTTTTTTATTGTTCGATATATGTTCCTTACTAAAAGTTGTTTAGTATCATTTATTTACCTAATTAAAGTATTTATTCAACCCTATTCAAAAGCAAATAAAGATTTCATTCATTCTTATTTCATTCATTCATTCATTCATTCATTCATTCATTCATTCATTCATTCATTCATTCATTCATTCATGGCCTGAATCTACCCTTTAAATAGTTTCAGTATATTTTTTTACATATAACATATACATTCAAATTGAGAAGCTCTTCCTTTTTATTAGAAGTCGTTTGTGGGTGCATTTACACATTACAATACGTATTACCTATATTTATATATGTATATATATCAAAATATAATCATAATATATCTATAATATAAAATATATATTACGCATTTTTATTACTTATAAATAATATATAAATACACATTTACATTATCATTTATATACATAAACTCATACATTCATTAATCTAACATACATTATTTCCATTCTTTCATCTCACGTACAGACCGATTAAATAATGCACGAACATAGCCGAGGCAAACGCGTAGTATGCCGTAAGGAATGCGACCCGCGCCACATACATACAGGTATAGGTAGGCTGCGCGTAGGCCGCGATCGCTCGGCATAAAAACCAGTCAGGATCTCGCAGTGCGCCGCGAAGCCCGTGTCGCCCTTACTGACGCCGCACGCTCGAATCGCTATGCTTATGCGCCGCGTAAAATACGTACCTGTGCTATTCGCCGCTTTTACTTGTACTCTTTCATAGAACTGTTTTCCTTTCTTCTTTGTCGTGCTATATCTTGGACTGTGCTTATTCTACTGTGCTTAACCTTACCTGGACTTTCTGCTTTACTGTATGTACCTTCTTTCTGTTAATATAACGGCTTACGTGGACGTGTCGCAGTATTATTTCATCACTTCCCACAGTGGTGACCCTACGATTTGAACTAAAAGACATTTATTTTAACACGATGAGCAGTCAAAGTGGAAGTGATAGCGACGCCACTGTTAATAAAAAGCCTCGCTCTCGTAAAGTGACAAAGGAAGGTACACCAACGTCACTACCAGCAACGTTTAACACGGTGAAGATACCTCCATTTTGGCCGGAGAAACCAGCGATTTGGTTTGCACAAGTGGAGTGCCAATTCGCTATTGCGAAAATCACGGATGACGCGACTAAGTTTTTCCATATTCTGGGAACACTGGAAAGGCAGTATGCGGCAGAGGTAGAGGACATTTTAGTAGGTACTCCTGACTACAACAGACTTAAAAATGAACTCATTAAGCGACTCTCCGTATCTCGAGAGAACAGAGTAAAACAATTGTTAATGCATGAATCGCTCGGAAGCCGCAAGCCATCACAGTTCTTGCGCCACCTACGCCACCTCGCCGGTCCAGAAGTATCTGAAGATTTTATTAAAACCATTTGGACTAGCCGTCTACCGACTAGCATGCAGCCTATCGTAGCGTCGCAGTCAACGCTGTCTCTCGATGCCCTGGCAGACCTCGCCGACCGCATTAATGATATTGCCCAGCCCGCAGCTCAGGTTGCAGCAGCCGCAGCAGCACCTACACCAATTTGCGAGTTGACACGACAAGTGGCGGAACTGACTAAGCAAGTTAGTGCCCTGACAGCCCAGGTCAATGGTCGATCTCGATCCCGCCAGAGACAAGAAAGAGGTGGCCGCGAAAGATCATCATCACGCAGGTCGAATTCAAATTACAGAAAATTCCCTGTGTGTTGGTACCACTTTAAGTTTCAATCGCAAGCTAGGAGATGCATCCAGCCCTGTGACTTCAAGAAACAGGAAAACTCCGCGGGCAGTCAGTGATGGCGACCGACGATTGCCGCAGCCAGACCGGTCGCCTGTTCGTCACTGATCGCGCGTCAAATATCAAGTTTTTAGTGGACACCGGGAGTGACTTGTGCGTGTATCCAGTGTCCGCGTTAAGTGAACCTCGTAGTAAAACTACCTACCAGCTCAGTGCCGCTAATGGTTCTACCATCGATACTTACGGATACATACAACTCAAATTAAATTTAGGGTTACGTCGCGATTTCCCGTGGCGCTTTGTTATAGCTAACGTCACAAAACCCATTATAGGGATAGATTTTTTAGAATATTACCGAATTATGGTTGACGTGGGTAACCGTAGACTCATCGATGGTACAACTAATATAAGTGCTGTAGCGGGTACAGTCAAACCTAATATAATATCTAGTGTAAAGATCTTGACTGGTTTTTCTAACAGTAATTCTAATAGTTTTCATGCAATTTTAGAAAAATACCCAGAAATCACACGCCCCGCTGGTACTCCGAGTCGCGTAAAACACCGCACTACACATCACATCCGCACCACTCCAGGTCCTCCTATTTCATGTCAGCCGAGAAGACTAGCTCCTGAAAAGCTTAAAATAGCCAAGCAGGAATTCGAGGTAATGATAGCTAATGGTACAGCGCGCCCATCGGACAGTCCCTGGGCATCCCCCCTACACCTGGTATCAAAAAAGGACAATGGCTGGCGTCCCTGTGGGGATTACAGGTTGTTAAACTCACGCACCATACCTGATATGTACCCCATTAGGCACATCCATGACTTTTCCCAATATTTATCTGGCTGTAAGTACTTCTCAACTATCGACCTCGTTAAGGCATACAACCAGATCCCTGTGGAAGAGCAGGATATTCCCAAAACGGCGATAACGACACCATTTGGCTTGTACGAATTCCCGTTTATGACATTTGGCCTTAGAAACGCCGGCCAAACCTTCCAGAGATTTGTCGACGAAATGACCCGTGGTCTGGATTTCTGTTACCCATTTTTGGATGATTTTCTCATATTTTCCAGGACACGGGAAGACCACGAGAAGCACTTACACCAAATTTTCACTCGTATGAAGGATTACGGTGTTTTGGTCAACACTGCAAAATGTGTTTTTGGCGTTAATGAGGTGACATTTCTTGGCTACACTATATCCGAAGCGGGCACTAAACCTCTGGAAGGCAAGGTCCAGGCCATTGTCGATTTTCCTGCCCCTAAAACAGTGAGAGAGCTGAGACGATTTTTGGGTATGGTGAATTTTTATAGGAGATTTATTCCCAATGCCGCAAAAATTCAAGCACCCCTAAACGCTCTCCTCATTGGAGCGGCAAAACCCTCCCAGCCAGTTGACATCAGCGGAGACTCGCTACAAGCCTTCAACGACTGCAAAAAGAGCCTTTGCACGGCAGCTCTTCTCGCACACCCTGAGCCTGGGGCTAAATTGGGACTCGTCACCGACGCCTCTGATACAGCGATAGGTGGGGTCCTACAGCAGTTACAGGATAATCAATGGCAGCCTCTGGCATATTTCTCACGAAAGCTGAGTCCTGCTCAAAGAAAATACTCTCCTTATGATAGGGAACTCCTAGCAATATATGAGAGCATTAAATATTTTCGTCATATGCTGGAGGCTACACATTTTACCATATATACTGATCATAGGCCATTGTGTTATGCTTTCCATCAACGGAAAAATAACTGCTCGCCTCGTCAGTATCGACATCTTGATCTTATATCCCAATTTACAAGCGATATTCAACATATTTCTGGCAGAGACAACGTCGTTGCCGATGCTCTCTCGCGAGTTGATGAACTGCAGGTACCTGTTGACTTGGAAGTCCTAGCCGAGTCCCAAATTACAGACACCGAACTTGCAGACTATCTCAAAAGCGAGAATTCCCTACGTTTGGTGAAAAAGGCGATACCTGGAAGTCGAAAAGAATTGTACTGCGACGTAAGTACACCGACAGCCAGGCCCTTTGTCCCTAAAAACCTGCGAAAGCAAGTATTCAATTCGTTGCATTCAATGAGCCACCCAGGTGCAAGCGCTACAACCAAGCTCATTGCAGAACGCTATGTTTGGCCCCGCATGCGCAAGGAATGCCGAGAGTGGTCTAGGGCATGTTTAACTTGTCAACGCACTAAGGTAACAAGACATGTCACATCGCCATTAGGCACACATGATTTACCTTCAGCGCGCTTTAAATATGTGCACATAGACCTAATCGGACCCCTACCTCCATCCGGAGATTATCGTTACTGTTTGACAATCGTCGATCGCTTCACGCGATGGCCGGAAGTTGTCCCCTTAACAGATATCTCTGCGCAAACGGTGGCCAATGCATTTATATCATGCTGGGTATCCCGGTTCGGCTGTCCTGCCGATATCGTCACCGATCAAGGCAGGCAGTTTGAATCGGCACTGTTCCAACTGTTGTCCAAAACCATTGGTTTTAAACACAGGAGGACAACAGCTTATCACCCCCAATGCAATGGCTTGGTGGAGCGTTTCCACCGTCAACTCAAATACGCAATTACTTGCCACGCAGATCCCAAGTGGACGGAAACCCTTCCATACGTACTTCTGGGAATCAGAAGCGTTTTCAAAAAGGACTTAAAATGTTCATCGGCGGAGCTCGTATATGGCGAACCACTGAGACTCCCTGGAGAATTTTTCGACAAGAGTGATACCGAGCATACCACCGATATAACTGATTTCTCAGCACGTTTAAAGTCCATCGTTAACAACATTCGCCCCGTTCCCACACATCATCATAATAAACATAAAATTTTCGTTTTTAAAGATTTAGACACTTGTAGCCACGTATTCTTAAGAGAAGAAACGCTACGTGGTGCACTTAAAGCTGCCTATACCGGCCCACATGAGGTTATTAGGAGGGATGCAAAATGTTTTAAAATACGTATCAAAGGCAAGGACGTGACAGTATCTGTCGATCGTCTTAAACCCGCATTCGTATTGCCCGACGACTACGCTGACCAACCGGATTCCCATCGGCCTAACCTTGCATCATTGCCTCAACAACCTTCACAAACACCTTCTGAACAACCTACAAATGAGATCGTGCGAACAACAAAATCGGGAAGACGAGTTAGGTTCCCTGATTATTATCGCCCGTAGCCGGTCTCTGGAGGGGAGTGATGTGGGTGCATTTACACATTACAATACGTATTACCTATATTTATATATGTATATATATCAAAATATAATCATAATATATCTATAATATAAAATATATATTACGCATTTTTATTACTTATAAATAATATATAAATACACATTTACATTATCATTTATATACATAAACTCATACATTCATTAATCTAACATACATTATTTCCATTCTTTCATCTCACGTACAGACCGATTAAATAATGCACGAACATAGCCGAGGCAAACGCGTAGTATGCCGTAAGGAATGCGACCCGCGCCACATACATACAGGTATAGGTAGGCTGCGCGTAGGCCGCGATCGCTCGGCATAAAAACCAGTCAGGATCTCGCAGTGCGCCGCGAAGCCCGTGTCGCCCTTACTGACGCCGCACGCTCGAATCGCTATGCTTATGCGCCGCGTAAAATACGTACCTGTGCTATTCGCCGCTTTTACTTGTACTCTTTCATAGAACTGTTTTCCTTTCTTCTTTGTCGTGCTATATCTTGGACTGTGCTTATTCTACTGTGCTTAACCTTACCTGGACTTTCTGCTTTACTGTATGTACCTTCTTTCTGTTAATATAACGGCTTACGTGGACGTGTCGCAGTATTATTTCATCACTTCCCACATCGTTTAATAGAATAAAATCAAGAAGAGTGAGTTTTGCCGTGTGGTTCCTGGCAGAGTAGAATAGGACCACTCCAAGTCTTCCCGTGGATGTCGTAGAAGGAGGCTTAGGGAACACAAGCTGAACAAAGCTTATACACATCAGTGAGACCTCTCCAACCGTCTCGCCAGCGTGGAGAGTGTAGGCCAAATCCTCTGACTGCTCTGGCTCATATATGGCTCTGGTAGTACAGAGAGGGTCGTGCTCCTGCAGTGGAGACTACAAAAGACCGATGATGGTGAAGCTACCTTGGTGGTGAGCGCGTAGGGCGTCCGCGCGGGGTCGAAGGCCTCGCCCAGCAGGGAACACGACTCCAGCACCGCCGACCAGCCCGACGCGCTCTGGATGTAGCTGGGGACAAAGCGTACGTGTTTTTTTCATTTTTATTTTTTTTAATAAAAACTTCTCGCGTTATGATTTTTTGAGATTGAAAAAAACCATTGAACTCGCGACAGTTACCGTTACCGTTACCACCTTGTTTAATACCACCTTTTATCTTTCATTATGATATAATATTGTCGCGAACGAGATAGAATCTTCCCGAACAATATTCGCGAACGAATACTACGATAGAATGGTGCAAGCCAAATTGGCCCATATGTCTTGTGTCATAAAGTCTAGAGTTGCTTAACCATGTTACACTCACACACACACCCGGCGCCTGGATGCTTCGAAACACGTTCGTCGACTATGTAGAATATTCGAGATTAGTGTGGACCTTTTCGATGGCGCATATAAATAGGGAACCGTGGGTGCCAGTCAGTTCAATACGAGCTATCAAAGCGATCACTTCGAAGCGAAGGAAACCTACCTTAGTGCGAAAAGTGGAAGTACCTGCGACTACCTTGGCGAGATACCTGGACCTCAGCTGCTACGCGACTTGGACCTTGGACGTTTGGAAGACCATCTTCACGTGTCAACCTAGGGTTCCGTAGTGAATAAAAACCCTCATACGAAATTTGGCGTTTCTCTCCAAATTCGAACCCCAGTTTCGTAACAATATGTTTAAAAAAACTAATAAGTAGAAAATTCTTACTGAAAACATTAAATTATCCAATTAATCCAAGCATTTGTATTTAATTTGTATTAATAGCTGTGAGTCTTCCTAAAATGTAATAAATAAAAATATATACAACGAAATACGAAAAAATAATTTTGCCTTCCCATACAAATCAACGCTCAGCCAAACGGATTTTGTAAGACGAAACATTTTTAATCGATTTTCAATACTGAACTGACTGACTGACGGACTGAACTTACGCCAAAAATTTGGCTGGTGATAATTTGGCTAATTAGGACCTTTCATTAGACTCGATATCGAAACAAAAAAAATACAGTGGCACTCCGGAGTATGTCGACAGAGGTGAACACTTGAACAAGGTGGTGTCGGTTATAGTGTCGCGAGTTAAATGGTTTTTATCCATCTCAAAAAAAATGCCCAAAGCGCCGTTTTAGTTCCAAAAAAAAAAATTTTCACTCGCACTTTTTAGTATGTAACATTTGTTACATACATTTTTGAAGTGAAAGCTTAAGGCCGTACCTGAATTTTCCGGGGTCCAGTGCTGCCCCCATTTAAAATAAATCATTTGAAAGAAAACGGAGACATCATTTAAAATTTTGCTACTACCAAGTCCTAGATAACCTTTCAAAGTATTTTATGAACTACTGTTTGCAGTTTAAAAATATAACGTTAAGCTTTACCACGCACATTTGCGAAAAACGGCCACTTTTGGCAAATGTGCGTAATAAAGCTAAACGTTCTCATTATAAACTGTAAACAGTAGTTCATAAAATACTTTGAAGGGTTATCTAGATCTTGGTAGTAGTAAAATTTTAAATTATTTTTAATTTATTTTATTTTATTTATTTATTGATTTTTAAGGGGAGCCAACAGCTTTACAATACAAAACAAAAATTTGAATGGATATCGGAGAGCCAATAAAAGGATAGCAATAGACTAAATACAATTATTAAACAGAACACACATCAAAATCAACATTGATCTTACGCCAAAGCAAGGATCCGCCTTATTATTATGTCGCCGTTTTCTTTGAAATTATTTATTTTAAATAGGGGCAGCACTGGACCCCGGGAAATTCAGGTACGGCCTTAAGGCGCGTTGGGCATTTTTCCAGATTTTCACTAGTGTCTGCGACAAAACACAATACTCACCTAGCGAAGTGCGGCGCGAGAGTGGCGAGCGAGCCGTCGTCCCTCCTCGCGGCGGCGGAGAGCGCGCGCAGCACGCGGGACCACACGCCGCGCATGCCCGCGTGGCTCGCCGGCACGCGGCACACGAAGCGGGACACTAGTGTCTGCAACAAAACTTGTCCTTTATAACCGATTCTAGAAAAGAAGGTTCTTAATTCGTCGAAATCTTTTATATGACGGAATGAGGGTAGAAGAACAATAATTAAAAATAAAAACGGTAAGGTCAGCGCCCCTCCTAGCGCTGACCTATGAGAAGCTTCCTTGTGAAACACATCGAAGCTTAAACTAACTCTTTAGACCGCACAGTCGTATAATTTAAGTATGTTCCCTGATCACTCGAAGACCCCTGGACCGATTTTGAAAATTCCTTGATTTAAACCAAAAAAACTGGAAAATAATGTCGTCAAGTAAACAATCCTCACGTACTTAGCTTTTTTGTGACTGTCACTAGTATTAAATATTTGAACAACTCTATGTCTCGGCTTTGGCAACCGCTTATCCATTTAGCTTAATTGAACCTAAAATATAAACTCTGAACTTATATTGGTCTTATTCCCTCGCCTAACAATATTCATGAAGATTCAAGCGTAAATGTTCTACAATAACAGGAGTACACGTCGTACATAAATATGTATATGCTATCGCAAATAAACAATCCGGATTGTCGAAGTAGACTACGAGAAATTTGCTCGCATTCCAAAATATACTACCAAGATTTTTCTAAGGCATTTGAAATAGGTCACTATCTCCTACCCACTCGTTTTACTAGAAACTTCGCTTCACAAGTCTGTAACTGCTTGTATGGTGTACAATAGTGTATTGTCTGAAGAACCAACGGCTTCAGACTCTAGACTTCGTCTCAGTTTCCAAACCTGTATCCGGCGTACCTCAAGGATCACAATTTGGACCGCTACACTTCATCTAATATATAAAATTCTCGTGTCACAGTTTTCGTTGCCATACTCCTCCGAAACGGCTTGACCGATTTTGATGAAATTTTTTGTGCTTATCCGGTATCTATGAGAATCGGCCAACATCTATTTTTCATCCCCCTAAATGTTAGGGGTAGTCTTTATATGGCAAAACAACGTTTGCCGGGTCAGCTAGTAATTTTATAAAATCCACTTTTAAACCCACATATTTTCCAATTATTTTAAGGTAGAGTAAACTTACCCTCCCTTTCCTGACCGTCAACATCTGCGCTAACCGGTCAGTTTGCAGCAGCCCCGCGAACATCTTATTTATGAGTTCGTCTTTGTCTTCGTCTAAAAGGTTTTTCGCAGGCGCCGGCTTTTGATTTACTGCTAGATTCACCACCTGTAACAGAATAAATATAATAATTTATGTATATCACGTCTCTATCCCTTGCGGGGTTAACAGAGCCCAGATTCAGAAATCCAAAGGTCACGCTTAGCAAGATAGTGGGTTTATAAGATAGAAAACGGAAATTAGAAATAGTAATAGGTTGCTCGCAAGAGCAAATGTTCATGTACATTAGGTTTTATTTCTCTTCTAATAATTATAATATGATGCAGTATTTTCAGCCAACTCTACTATAGATGACTGTGTACGTACGGAAATGGACGAACAAATTCAAGAGGACTGAAAACCCCACAACTCTGCTAAAAAGCCAAAATCCTGTATTATTTCTAGATGTCACTACTATCTCGCCCGCTAGCCATACAAAGGATGCTGGGTACTTAGGCTGACGGTTTCCACGAAAAGTTAGAGATAGCGCTTGTTTGTTCGTAGGAACTGAACGCTTTTACCGCCATCTTTCCGAGATTAAGCGGCACCACTACGAAACTGCCTTCTTTGGAACTAGTAGCTCCATCTAGCTACAACATTTAAACTAAAAATCGAATTACGCTTCAAAGTATGAAGGTTATGTCAGTCCTGTTATATTTGTTGGTCCATGGTACGGATTAGGTACGTCTTTGCTCCCAGGTCGAAATTAAGGGGATACATGAATTTTCCGGGGTCCAGTGCCGCCCCCATTTGAAATAAATCATTTCAAAGGAAACTAAGATATCATTCAAAATTTTGTCTTTGTGAAGCCGTAGATAACCCTTCAAACTATTTTATAAACTACTATTTACAGTTTAAAGTGAGAACGTTACGCTTTTTTACGCATTTTTGCCAAATGTGGCCGTTTACCGCAAAAATGCGTAGAAAAGCTTAACGTTCTCACTTTTAACAGATGTTATAAAGAAAAAGTTTACTAAGTACCTGTCTTTTGTCCCCGATCTCCCCTTTGTTGTCAGGTTTCGGCCTCCGCTGCACAGACTCGATGTTCCTGAGGAACACGTTCGTTTCGTCTTCCTCTTCCGCTTCCTTCTGCGCTGCTTCTAGTTGCTTCTGCTTCTCGTCTCTATCCTGAAATCGCGTTATCATAATCAGTAGTGTGAATATGATTAATAGTGTAATAGATCATTACGATATAAGTGCGTTATGGTGGTTATACCATAACACACTTATACTTAACACACGAGGCGTAATTTCAGCCCGAGCCGTAGGCGAGAGCGTAATAGAGCCGAGTATGTTTAACCAATATACGCACGTATATCGTACGACGCTTTTCAACACACTTGCGAGGAAAAATACCTAATAAACTGTTTTTTATTGTTATTTTAATTAAACTAAACTATAAAATTGTGATGTACACTGTTCCTTTCCCGCCATTTTACTTTTTTTAATCAGAGCGCCGCGCGGCGGGCCAGTTCAAAATTTGAATAAAAAAATAATTTGAAGCATATACATAGCAAATAGTGCTGTTATAGAATATAACTTCACTATTTGCGTTTATAAAACACGCGTCTTTTATGAGCTGCTTTATATATCTAAAACCGGTAAAATTAGATCCGCTTTACGAGCAAGTGTGTTGAAAAGCAATATACCAAACATTCTCAGTGGTAATAACAGCAATTTGTTTCTTAGAAGTCCTTTAGATTTTAGATTAGCGTTTCCATCCTATTTGCCATTAGACAATACCTAAAGAATAAATATAATCTGTGGAAAGTGGCGTAATTTTAAAGCGTTTTATTTTAAACAAATATAAAAATATTTAAAAAATCACAGGAGATAACTATACAAAAAAAAACACACTGGGACACTTTATATCCCCACCGTTTTTTTTCTCTCTAACAAAAATTTACATTTTAAAACCAAATATTTTACAAACGGATCCCTTAATCGAATAATTGTGTTCACAAACTCACAATATTTTTGAAAGACCCCATTATTTTTTCGTGGTACACAATGCTGCCCCCATTTGAAATAAATTATTTGAAAGAAAACGGAACATTATCATTTACAATTTTGTTCTAGCAAGCCCTAGATAACCGTTCAAAATATTTTACGAACTACTTTTTACAGTTGAAAGTGAGAACGTGAAGCTTTTGCTTCGCACATATGCGAAAACTTTTGGCAAATATGCGAAGAAGCATAAGCTTCACATATTTTTTCACTATGTCGGCGTGGTTACTATACATACCCACGCCAAATTACAGATTGCTTGTTCCAACAGTCTGCGAGTTAATCCGTGGACAGACAGACAGACATGGCAAAACTATAAGAGTTCCTTGTTTACTACGGAACCCTAAAAAGGAACCAAAAATGATGGTTTGAAATTTTCACTGTTTGATATTTATCTCGTCAATATTAATACACTTTGTAACTACTTTATATTAAACTAGCTTTTGCCCGCGGCTTCGCTCGCGTCCTTTCTTAGCGGATGCCTACGTCTTAACATCTACCTGCATGCCAAATTTCAGCCCGATCCGTCCAGTGGTGTGGGCTGTGCGTTGATAGATCACTATGTCAGTCAGTCAGTCACCTTTGAGTTATATATATTTAGATTTACTTTTGATTATTGTAATACTCAGTTGGTGCAAAAAAAAAATTTATCTTATCTTATCTTACAAATCAATGTGAACTTACCTTTAAAATAAGGGCGTTTGATATCGCTAATGGATCATTGAGCTCTTCTAGCCGCAGTAAAATAAGATACAACGCCTCGATATCCAATAGAAGTTGCTTCGTGCGCTTCAGCTCCCGAGGCACCTGAACAAGTAAATTATAAAGTTCTTACTTCTTGTTATACGATCTGGCCACAGAACACATAATAGTACCAAGGTACAGAACAGAAGTGTCACTTGAATAGTTTTTTTTTTTTTAAGGACAAATCACACAGATTGAGCTAAAACCCAGATTGAGATTAAGGTGAAGGGGTAAACAAATGGCCTTGAAGTGTGAAATAAATTGTTAACTCGTAAATATGGTGATAATTTCCATATTGCTCTTCGTCATACACTAGATATCCTTTTAAATTATTTTATGAACTGCCGTTGAAACTATTATTGGTGATCCGTCTAGCTTTAAAACTTGCCGTGGCCACTTTTGGCGGAGGCAAGTTTTAAAGCTAGACGGACTAATGTAAATACTTTGAACGGTGGTTCATAAAATAATTGAAAGGGCTATCTTGTGCATGACGAAGAGCAATATGGAAATATGTACATATATATCACCATATTTACAAGTTAACAATTTATTTCACACTTCAAGGTCATTTGCTTATCTGTTCACCTTAAACCCAGTTACAGTGTTGTAAAGTACCATTTAGTTTGCAGATCGCGCAAGCGACCTTGGACTTATCAGCCTACCGGACGGTGCGCTCGCAACGAAACTAAATAAATCTTACCCCTACCACGTGACCGATTTTTAACAATATTTTACCAATCCAATTTTCGTGTGACGATGTTCGTGCCGGGCCTACAAGGCCTGACACGTCTTGTGTAGGCTCATGAAAATTAATTTGCTAGAATGATGACGTCACATGTTGTGATTAAGACAAACACGGGCTGTTGGTTTCGGCAGAGAGCGATCGGCGAGTAGTCTAGGACACGCCGTCAACGCTGTTACATGTGAAAGCATATTACGACCTCTTTTTTAGTGTTAAGAATAAGAAATGATGTTATATGGGATCGGTGTGGAGTGAAAGAGGACGTAGTAATAAAAGTAGAGCAAGGGATGTTAAGATGGTTTGGGCATGTAAAAAGGATGGATGAAAATAGATTAACAAAAAATATTTATAAGGCAAGTGTGAAAGGAAGAGCGGGGCAGGGTCGACCTCGGCGAACGTTCTGCGATCAGATTGCAGACGTTCTGAAAAAGGGAGAGGTAAGAAGTACCCGTAACCGAAGGGCATGTATGAAAAGGCTGATGAGTGTAGATGAAGCGAAAGAGGTCTTTCAAGATCGTAGCAAGTAGAAGTCCATAGTCTTTGCCTACCCCTGTGGGAAACAGGCGTGATAGTATGTATGTATGTAAGTAATAATAAAAATGTTAAAAGTGTATAAAAAGACAATGTAATGAACGACGAAATATAATTGTAAAGAAGAACACCGCTTTTTATTGGTATGCTGAGATGATGAACACAGACGGTTCTTATATTTGTACCAAAACTAGTCACATTATCACTTTGATCGCTATCTCTTTTGCTCTTGTGAGGGTGACAGTTATCGTTTTATTTATCTTACACAGTAAAATAAATCGAGATCTATGATCGTTCTTTGCTGGTCTGGGAGAAAAGAAAAAAACATAGAATGTACCAGCTGCTTCTCTTCCCGTGCAGATCGTAAAAGCCGATCGAGGGAATGGGCAAGAATCTGAATCATATAAATAGGCGATGCGGTTAGCAACCCATCACTATTATGATTTCCTTTTTCCACCATCACGCTAAAAGTGGCCTGGGCCTTACCGCCCTAGGCTCTGTCTACCCTGTTAGGGATAAAGACGTGATAGTGTATCTGTATCTATGAACGTGGTAATCGCTACTCTAGGCAGGTGGAGGAAGCGACGTACCTCAGTGGGGTTGGCGGTGGACGCCCTGGAGGGCGCCCGCGACGACCTGCTGGGGCGCGGCGAGCTCTCCCCGCCGACCACCTCCACGTCGATGATCTTGCGGGGGGCAGTCACGCTGCCACACTGACAAAAAAATACAATTTTAAGGAAATAACAAGGAAAATCGGGTCGGATCATCGGCCTGTAGATAGGGCAAATTTATTTTTATAAGTCACACGAAATTGTACCTTTCTTTATATGAAGTTTTACATTGTTATATTAAGTGCCAACCCAAATGGCATTACATAGAATTTATATGTTCTTTAGGGTGTGACAAATGCAGTTTTGTCTTTTTTTACATAGTTACCTGTAATTTCCCCAGAGAATTTTCAAACTGCGTAGGAACGTATGTTCTGGGGGTAGAGTCTTCGCTTGTAGAGTTGTGTCGCACCGAGTTGTGCCTTTCTCTCGTATGGGTTTCTTGTTTGACGCCTAAAAACAGTAGAATATATAAAAAAGTAAGAAAGTATTTATTTCTCCATAAAGTATATAGTCAGTACATCATGGGTCTGTTTACAAAGGCACTGATTTAAAGAGGCAGTTGTAAATAGCAGTTTTGGTAAGTTAAACATTATAAATGGCATGTTTAATAACTAGTTCAACAGTTAAAACTAAGCAGTAAAGTAAACAAAAATGAGTAGTAAAAATAATGAACTTGATCAGTGAATATATAATTGAGCAGAAAAATAATTAAATGGGCGGTAAAAAAAATTTACCAAACGGTTCTATAGGTTTTCCCTAACCTAGTAAAATGGAAAAAACCGACCGTGTGTTGGTCGCAGTTCTAACCTAACCTAACCCATAGGTTTTCCCTAACCTAGTAAAATGAATTTTTATTACTGTTTATGTTTTACTGTCGCAATAATTAATCAATCGCCATTAAATAAAATAACTGCTCAATATGTTTTCCAAGTGATCATAATAACATCACGAATATTTAAATAACACCTCAAAAAATTAGTTCCCGTTTACAAATAGTTTTTTTGGAGACTGATGACTGTAGAAAGTAAAACCTGTACGCCAGTGCTCTCCTACTGGACGTATCGGGTCTAACTAAATATACTGAACCTTTCTGACGACCTCCGTGGCGTAATGGTTAACACGCTAGACCGCTAATCCGGAGGTTCTGGGTTCGATCCCCAGCCAGGGCAAGTTGGAAAATGGCCATTTTCAAATTGTCCTGGGTCTTGGGTGTTTATCTATATGTATATGTATGTATTTATTATAAAATATAGTATCGTTGAGTTAATATCCCAAGTTTAAAACTTACTTTGTGACTAGCTAAATCAGTGTGATTTGTCCCTATATATATTTATTATTATATTATTTATTTATTTTGATGTTCAATTCAGTCTATGATAAAAAAAAGCTTTCTCAACTACTTAGATGGAGCTAGTTCGAAAGAAGGTAGTTTGGTAGTGGTGCCGCTTAATTTTAGAAAGATGGCCGTATAAGCGTTCATTTTTAACAAACAAGCGCCATCTCTGGATACCGTCAGCCTAATTACCCAGCATCCTTTGTATAGCTAGCGGGCGAGATAATAGCGACATCTAGAAATAATACAGAATATTGGCTTTCTAGCAGAGTAAGCTTTTTTGTATGGGGTTCTCAGTCCTTTTGTTTTTTTCGTCCATATTGCAACTAATATTCTTCCCGATGAAGAACACTCCGTATTCCTGTTAAGTAACACTTAACAGGAATTACTTAACGGAGTGCCGTTTGTCAACGTTTTACCATACCTCATTTAAACGTCAAATCACAAGGCCATAAAGCTGAACTATAGTTTGAATGATAAGTTCAAGATACAACTACTTACCACCGCTGTAGAAGGGATGATTCTGTTGATTGGCCTTGTGAGCTTCTTTCACCCCCTCCTTTTCTTTGCTCGCTTGGCGCTCTAAAAACACCTGCAATCCCAAATAGTGAGAAATGTGATATTATGCAATAGCTTTAGGGTCCTTTACACATGAAGGACCAATTTTTATACGATTTTAAAAACCACACTCGACCACAGCTGAAAGAAACTGTAAGGATTATTACTAAACAGGTCTCTTTCTAGTTTGATGTGTCAAAAATGAAGTTTTATTCTGTTGTCAAAACTCAACACAACTCCGCTCAGCTTCGATGGAGCCTTACCCTATAGAATAATATAATAATTTCATCTTTTCCTTTTCGATATTAAGGACAGTATCTCCTGAAACAGGAGTAATACCCACTGTTCACGCACTTGCGTTAGTAATGCACGATTTAAAAAAATGTCAATGTCATAATTTTTCCTATTGCCGCGTTTTTTGGATTTTTGTACTTATATTTTCTCAAATTAAAAGGCCATATCTAATTCATTTTAATGTTTGTAATAATTTAAAAATAACAATACATATATGCATAGTATACCTAATTCAATAGTTCTTTTATTATCAACGCATTACATACGAGTTACCACATACAGCAACAATAGAAATATTTGAAAGATTGTTCCACACCAATAAGCAACTCATACAGCACCACTCTGCAAGCATCTATCCACGAGAACGAAGAAGTGGCTCCTCGAGAAGATCCGGCTCTAAGGACCATATTACGGTCCTTCGAGCCGGATCTATGTGGCCGCCTCTTCTCGAGGAGTTCTTCGTTCTCATGGATAGATGCTTGCAGTGGTGCTGTATGAGTTGCTTATTGGTGTGGTACACCCACCGTATAGTAGAAGTCGTGTATGTAGGGTGTCCCAGTATTGAGCTGCAACATCTGGATGTTGATCAACCACTGCTTCTCCCTTTGGGTCATCAGTCCGGCGTACTCATCGTCGCTTGTCACACTCGAGTCGTCACCGTTGATTTGTCTGTGAACAAAACCGGTCAAGTGCGGGTTAAACTCGCGCGAAGATGGTTCTGTACTTCTTATACTTCTTCTTTGACGACCTGCGTGGCGTAATGGTTAACACGCCCAGCCAGGGCAAGTTGGAAAATGATCTTTTTCAAATTTTCCTGGGCTTTGGGTGTTTATCTATATATGCATTTATCATAAAATATAGTGTCGTTGAGTTAGTATCCCATAACACAAGTTTAAAACTTACTTTGGGGCTAGCTTAATCAGTGTGATTTGTCCTTATATATTTATTTATTATAGGTTTTCCTGTAATCTATAAAGAACTATTTTCTGTATTTTTTAGTGGATCGAATTATTCAGCTAATTGATTATTCAGCAGCGCGTTCCCTATTCAATTCCTATTCAACATCAGATGATAGCTTGCATTGTGGTAGCTATTATTGTAATGCTGTCACATCTACGCATTGTACGGGACTTTCAGAGCCATGGGTCATAAGATACTTAAGAAAAAGCCACGTCTTGATTGTTGACGAACTAACGTGAACTTAGACTTAAGTCGCACAGACTAGGCCGTATTATGTAACGTGTAACAAAATACACTGAGACTATTTTAATGGTAGACCCAGTACACCATACTGATCTATTTTCCCCTAGGAACATATATCGAAATATGAAAAATATTTTTTGCCCTACTATACAAATTGACCATCAGCTAATCCAAATTTGTATGAAAAGAATTTTTTTTTTCATAATTAAACAATATAATGTTCCTTAGGGAAAGTTGTTCAATTTCATGGATTGAATTCGCTACAGGATGATTTTGACCCCCTGAGCTATATTCATGGAAATTACTCTATGCGCAAAATAAAATATACATGTTCTCTTACAATTACTTTGTTTCATAACAAAAACCAAAGATAAAAGCCCACAAAGTTGTACGGCAAATTCCCAATCGCAGTGGTACCGACCGCCATATGATCGCTCGCCCCGCGTGCCGCCGGCGGTAAGGATGCGGGGGGGGGGGGGCATACGGAGGAATCGAGCGACAGCGAGGTCATTAAGAGTCCATACTACCCTAAAGTTCATAGAGCGATCTTAAATATTTATCAACATTAACGAAATACTCACTTTGAAATAAAAACACAGCAAAGTTCAGGACTAACTCTAAACATAATAAGTTTCGAAAACACGATTGCTTAAAATTTTCTCGATAGAAAAACATTGCGAAGTTGCCTCCAAATCACATCAGAATTATACTAAAATAGAAAGTATTCAAGAAATACAATAATGTAGCACTTGTAACTGGATTAAAAATAAGGCAGTCATATTCAGCAGCAGTTATATTCTTTGTAAAACGAAAAAAACCTCAAAACCAGAACCAGCCTCATTGACCCACCGCGATTCCCGACGGGCATGGCTCGCTGTCTCGCTTCGGCTAGAGTAAATTTGTGAAGCGGGAGCAAAATTTAGATTACTGACATCAGACGCCCTCTTTAACACTAATAAATAATACGTTTGCCATGTATTGCAAATGTGAGGACTATTCCGAATAAAAAATAGTAAAAAAAAAGTATTCTTTTTCTTGCTATTTTGTATTCTATTATTGATTCTAAATGCAAGATTTCAATATAGGTCAGTGTTTCAAAATCAACATGTATAGATGGGACTGCTAACTTACTTGCTGCAAATGTCTTATTATAAAATTTAAAAATATATATTCTATAGAAGCTTCTAGAATTATATAAATTAAAGACTCACCTATTATTATTGTACACTCCATTATGCCTTTGATTATACAATAACTGATTATTCAGCAACGCATTCCCAAACAAATTCCTATTCAACATCGGGTGATGGCTTGCATTGTGGTAGCTATTATTGTACTGCAGCATAGGATGCGTATTCTGAATTAGCTGCACCAAATTCTGTGACGTCAAATTCTGAGGTTGGTTCTTCGAGTTGTTGTAGACTCTGGATTTTTGCAATTTCGGGTCGGTTTTTTGTAATTTCTGATTGGGGGGCGTGGTTTTTGGTGGTTGTTTCGTTGGCGATTGGGTTTTTGGGACCGCTATTGGTTGAATGGGTTGTGCTGGCTCGGGTTTTGATTGTATTGTTGGGCCCTGAAAGTAGAACAAATATTAGTATAAGCTTGAAGTTTAACCTATCATCATCCGAGCGTAGTTCCGGTTGCACCCTCAGCGGTGTTGCTTCAGAGCCCGGGGTCCGCTCCCCTAGGGGATGTGACGAGGTTACTGTTTATACACAGAGTGACTGCCGTCTTACCACCGCAATCCAAAGGGTAGACCAGAACCAATCCTGGGATAGGTTTAAACAAACGCTAGATGGCGTTCGGAACCCAAAACTTTACGTGCCTTAAAAAGCATGAAATCACCTTTTTTTTGATAATTAAGTGATTTAAGCCTGCAATATCTCGTCGGACCATGAAAGACCTGAGAAGTTGAGGATAATTTCAAATCGATATTTTTTTTGATATCAAAGTAAAATTATTTTTTAAGTGTCTATTTTTGGTAGACACTACAGTTAATTTTAACCTTGTTTAAAATAAAACGTTTATCAACTTACACGAAAAGTAGGGTTATACTGGTTCATATTAGGGCTAAAATTCTGCCGAGGCATGTTCAGACCGGGCGGCGGGGCGATCATCCGGGGCTGACCCATCATTCTAGGAAACTGATTCATCCCAGGAAATTGATTACCATTCGGCAGCATCTGGTTCACGTTTTGCCCCATCGGGTTGACATTTTGCCCCATCTGGTTAACGTTTTGCCCCATTGGGTTGACATTTTGCCCCATCTGGTTGACATTTTGCGCCATCTGATTGACATTCTGCCCCACCTGGTTGACATTTTGCCCCATCTGATTGACATGCTGCCCCATCTGGTTGATATTTTGCCCCATTTGGTTCATACTTTGGCCCATCTGGTTACTGTTTTGCCCCAACTGATTCATACTTTGCCCCATCTGGTTACTGTTTTGCCCCATCTGATTTATACCTTGCCCCATCTGATTCATACCTTGCCCCATCTGATTGGTACTTTGCCCCAACTGGTTCATAGTTTGCCCCATTTGATTCGATTGTCCCATCTGGTTCATATTCTGGCCCATTTGGGACATGTTCATCTGATTCTGCTGCATTTGATTTTGCATCAGTTGGTTGGATTGGCTCATGTGCATATTTTGTGACAGTTGGTTTAGGAGGTTGCTTTGGCTCATCTGGTTGTTTTGAAACTGGCCGACCATTTGGTTCGCATTTTGCATGAACTGAAACAATAAGTTACAATATAGACCATACATACATACAATATACAACGTGTTAATGAACCTAACGCAAATCCTCTCAGATGGTACCTCAGCCCATGAAACTGAACAACTTTTGTCCAACGACATTCGCAAAATGCCAAAAATAAAATTCGGATTCTCATACAAATTGACTTGTTTGTATGAAAATCCAAATATTATTTTTGGGTTTCGTGAAGTTGTTGAACAAAAGTTGTTCAGTTTCATTGGCTGAGGTACCATCTGAGAGGTTTTGCGTTAGTTAGTTAGTTAGCATTAACACGTTTTATAGCCAATAAAATAAGATATGATATATGTTTGACTGGTAGGTAACTAACTAGCTTGATCACCAGTCAAATTAAAAAACCTCCGACTGTCAAGTCAAAGGCTTTTTCGAAAGGCGGTTCTTGTTTGATGAAAATCGGTTCAGCCCTTCAAAAGGTTTTGGGGGTGAATGCTTGATCATAATTTATCTTATTTCTTACTAGCTGTGCCCGCGACTTCGTTCGCGTGGTTGTCGGAATGTTATATAGCCTAAAGCCTTCCTCTATAAATGGACTACCCAACAAAAAAAGAATTTTTCAAATCGGACCATTAGTTTCTGAGATTAGCGCGTTTAAACAAACAAACAAACTCTTCCGCTTTATAATATTAGTATAGATTGTATATATTGGCCTTTCGATTTAAAAAAAAACCGCACAAAATCGGTCTATTCGTTTAGGACACAGATAGACACACATACGAATCAGCGCTCAGCCAAACGGATTTTGTATGGGAGGACGAAAAATTTTTATCGATTTTAATAACTTTTTTTTATAGAAAGTAGTTCAGTATCATGGACTGAACTTGCTCCAAAAATTTAGCAGGTGGATAAAAAGTCGGCCTGTATACAGGGTGGAATTGAAATCGTTGGCATCCTTTTAAATATCCACTATACCTATGGTACAAAGTAATGTGAGCCTATTAAAACGTCAAACAGAAGTCGTCTTTTTCATATTAAAGAAAACCTCTAAACATGCATTCGACTCCTTGATAGACACCATTACTGCAATTATAAATAATAAAACTTATCATAATAAAACTCATGAAAAGTAAATTACTAGATTCTGTAGTACCTAACATTCGTTCCCTCATTCGGTCGCGTGACATCGCCTTTCCCCACTCGACTTTAAACCTTATCCACGCAACTTAAAGTCTGTTTTTGTATGCCGGCCGCCCGCGCCACAGCTGGTGAGTGTACTTACCAGCGCCGGGGTCATAGCCCTCTCGCAAGCGCGACGCGCAATGTTTTGATACTTCGTTTATTTTTCTTACTTTTCGATACTTTTTAATTACTGCACTAATTGCAGTATTATTACCGTAAAAAATATCCTTTAAATGAGTATGTTAACAAGTTAAATTAATGCCAATGATTTCAAATGCTCCCTGTATACAGATACACATACATACATACATACATACACACAGACACGTCAAACTTATAACACCCCTCTTTTTCTCCTCTTGTGTTAAATTTTTTGTAATAAAAATAAATAAATAAACCACTTCTTACAAAATATACTAACTGAAACTATTTTAAGGGTATATAACTAACTCCCAAGAAATACAAATGGACGAACGAAAAAAAAATTTTGCTTTTCACAGAAACAGTAGCTGATCGGTCAACTCGTATGAAAGACATAATAAAATTTTTAACAAAAAAAAACCGACTTTATTTTTTTTTGGGAGTTTCTTCCATATCTCCAAAGTTCTTCATTATAACTTCACCAAATTAAAATGGGATTAACTTGGTAGTAAAGGCTTTCAAATAAAAAAAGAACCATCGAAATCGGTTCACGATTGGCGAAGATATCGCGTAACAAACAAACATTTTTTTTTTTTTTTTTTAAACAGTCGAATTGATAACCTCCTCCTTTTTTGAAGTCAGTTAAAAAATATGTTGATATTTTTAATTTAGATATTGTACCAAGCATTATAATTCTGTATAAATCAATAAATTATACATACCTGGTTAACGTTCTGCCCTAACTGATTCTGGTTGCCCAGTTGATGGTGGTTGTTCATCTGGCTGGTCATCTGGTTGGTCATCTGGTTGTTACCGATGATCTTGTTGATCGGGCTGAGGCCATGCGGCATGGTCTGCGGGGCGAAGGGGAGCGGGACGGGGGCCTGCAGGCCGGGCGGGCGCTGCAGGATGACGGGCGGGAACCTTGGCTGCAACAACACACCGGTAGACAAAATGCTGTTTTCAACATTCAAGATGTCAACTCAAAAATTTGCCATGAAATATTATTTTATTTATTTATTTTACTTTATCTTTATTGTCTATCAAATACAAATTGTACAGAACAATAGGCGAACTTAACGCTAAAAGCAGTATTAGTACATTACGATATAAGTGCGTTATGGTGGTCATCATGTCGTATGGCATGTTACTGCATGAATCCTAAATACTTAATGGCAGGTTTTTTAGCCAGTCTACGGCTGCCGGGGTTAAACTATGGAGTTCGCTAAGGCCTCCAGAGAAACGGTATAGCGGACATTCATGGTGGTTATATTATAACACACGAGGCGGAATTTCAGCCCGAGCCTAAGGCGAGGGCGTAATAGGGCGTATAGAGTACGACGTTTGGCTACTGGCTGGCGCCGAGCGGCGAGCTAGTTACAAATAAGAAAAAAAAAATTAAGCTTATAAATAGCAAATAATGCGGTTATAGAATATAACTTCACTATATGCGTTTATAACACACGCGTGTTTTATGAGCTGCTTTATAATATATCTAAAACTAGCTAAATTAGATCCGCTGTACGATAGTGTTGAAAAAAAATTACTACATAACAAAAAAAAGATTGCTTTCGTGATGCAAGTCCAGGCAGTCAACAAAAATAAGCAAATCAAAGACCCTTTAGTGTTCACATAATACTTGCACATTCCCTATGTGGACTCAGTCTTCGACTAAGCGCGTTCCCCGTTGCATCCTCAGCTGTGCTGTTTAGGAGCCCGGGGTGCGCTTTCCCGCTTTTTCTTCTCCAAATATAACATGCATGTATGACCTTGCAAAATAGAAAAGAAATAGCCAAAACAGTTCAAATGATTCGACTATAGTTTTACGACCGGCCGCCTGCCTGACGTCAACCCTCTTTGGGAATGTATTTGGCAAAAAGTTTTACAACCGGCCGCCGCCCGACGTTAACCCTCCTTGGGAATGCAATTGTAGCACCAGATGTTTGTACTTATGTTTTTAGTCGCCTCTTACGACATCTACAGGAAGAGATGGAGTGGTCCTATTCTAACCCGGAACCACACGGGTATCCTATGCGGACTCAGTAATGAGAAAAAACGTCAAGTCTCACCTGGAAGTAGTTCTGGCTGGAGAACTGCATCTGTTGCTGGTGGATCTGCTTCTGCCGCAGCTGCCTCTCCAGCTCTTCAACCGTACACACATTCTTGAGCGCTGGCGCCGGCTAACAAAAAACGTTCATTTTAATCCAAGCCGTTTGGTTCCCGGCAGAGAAGAATAGAACCACACCAAGTCTTCCCGTGGATGTCGTAGAAGGCGACTTAGGAAACACAGGCTGAACAAAGCTTATAAACATCAGTGAGACCTCTCCGACCGTCTGGTCAGCAAGGAGAGTGTAGGCCAAATCCTTTGACTGCTCTGGCTAATATTGGCTCTGGTACTACAAAGAGGGTCGTGCTCCTGCAGTGGAGACTAAAAAAGACCTGATGATGAATCCAGGGTTCGGAAAACCCATTTAATAATCATTATCATTAACAGGTCTTTATTTTAGTCTCCACTGCCGGAGCACGACCCTCTGTACTACCAGAGCCATATATTAGCCAGAGCGATACTAAGGATTTGGCCTACACTCTCCACGCTGGCCAGACGGTTGGGGAGGTCTCACTGATTTGTTTAGCTTGTGTTTCCTAAGTCGCCTTCTAAGACATGCACGGGAAGACTTGGAGTGGTCCTATTCTACTCTGCCGAAAACCAAACGGTTGACATTTCATAACAGTTACCTGTATAAACGGTTACCGATTTATTAAACTTTATTACAAATTTAATAGGTGGACTTAAAGTCATAGGCTTTATCTACCTACGTAGCACTGTCGAGAAAATATTTTAATATACCGATTTTCGTATCATTTTAATATACCAATTAATATCAAATTTGGCTAATTTAAGGTGACGTGGGTTCACAATTTGCAATACTGTGCGTGTTTTTGAAAAATCACTGTTATTAAACTACTACAGTTTATTCCTCAAAAATTTACATAAAAATCTTATGGATTTTCTTTTCTTTTCTTACAGACACCCACAATAGCCAAAACACGATTGAGCATTTTTGGCTCGATAGAAAAAAATCAAAAACATACCTCTAAATTTGCCTAAATTTGCCTTTATAATACGTATTACTATTTTATACAATCACCTTTTTATATGAAAATTATACCAAAAAATGTATTATCTAAATATCTATCCGTTTTGGCTAATATAATACAAAAAAAAAAAAACGGCCCTTCCTTCGCTCTCGACGAATATTTCACTTATTACACACCTCTTAAATAAAAATAAAAAAATATTTTTAAAAAAAACGGGCAAGTACGAGTCGAACTCGTACATGAAGAGTTCCGTACCTCCGTACAATGTTTTACAACGCTACAGAAACCCGTTTTTTGTATGACGACCCCCTTTCATTTTTAACTTTTTTTTATTCTTAGCATTTGTTGTTATAGCGGCCACAGTAATACATAATCGGTGAGAATTTCAAGTGTCTAGCTATTACGGTTCAAGAGATAGAGCCCTGTGACAGACGGACAAACAGACAGACAGACAGCGGAGTCTCAGTAATAGGGTCCCGTTTGCAACCTTCGGGTACGGAACCCTAAAACTAAAAAAATATTTTTGAAAACAAGCCTTTATCTAAAACAATGAACCAAAAAAGTTGTTTTATCACAGAGGTGCCGTGGCCACCTTCCTGCATCATCATGAGATCAAGTATGTGAAGTTTCAGTTCAATCGAATAATGGAAAGTGGGTCTAATTTAGCTTGCATGATTTGATTACGGACACACAGACAACGGGACAGATGAAAATACATAAAAGTTTGTGATTATAATACATACCGTAGGCGCCAAAGGGAATGAAAGGTCATGTCGCCAGACACTAGAACCGAAGGCCCGGGCGTGCGGAGAGTCTGTCTCATCCAACACTAGCTGAGACAGCGATTGCTCTGTAAAAAAGAATGGTTAAAATAATATATAGCGACGGAATGCGGCAGCATCGCCGATTCCACGGCGTTCCGTCGCTCTCTCTCGCTCTAGCAAATGACAGTTCTGAACGACAGAAAGGGATAGCAGTATAGGAAAGTGCTGTTTCGTGCTGACAGATGTGTCCCAACCCTAAATAGCTTCTACTTTTCCGATGTAAATATTGTACAATTCACTTGTACAATGCAACACCTTTTGTTTTTCAGCACAATTCTTCTTATTCGTCTGAGCGCTTTCCCGGTTGCATCCTCAGCTGTGCTTCTTCGGAGCCCGGGGTGCGCTTTCCCGCTTTTTCATCTCCAAATATATATATAACATGCATGTCAATGGTCGCCCAAGGATGCCAAAGGCCTTGCAAAATGGAAAAGAAATAGCCGAAACAGTTTAAGACGATGCATGTAGTCCAGTGCTGCCCCCATTTGAAATAAATTATTTAAAAGGAAACGGTGTCTCCGTTTCCTTTTAAATAATTTATTTCAATGCTGCCCCCATTTGAAATAAATTATTTGAAAGAAAACGGAACATTATCATTTAAAATTTTGATCTAGTACAACCTAGATAACCCTTCAAACTATTTTATGAACTACTGCTTACAGTTCAAAGTGATAATGTTAGCCTTTAGTTTGCATTATTGCGGAAAACGGCCACTTTTGGACTGGACTCCTTGCATCGCCTTAAATGGTTTGGCTATAGTTTTACGACCGGCCGCCTGCCTAACGTCAACCCTCTTTGGGAATGTATTTGTGCGAAAAGTTTTACAACCGGCCGCCGCCCGACCTTAACCCACCCTTCTTGAGAATATAATTGTAGCACGAGATGTTTGTGCTTATTTTTTGCTTCTTTTCCAGCACAATTGCTGTCACCCAAAGGTAGCCTTTAAGAGATTGCCTTGACGATTGGCCTGCCTGCCATACGGTATTTGACTCGACTTTTTGTCTATTATTCATATAAATAAACGGGCAAGTGCGAGTGGGACTCGTACATGAAGGGTTTCATAACACCGTACAATGTTTTAAAACGCTGAAGAAACACGTTTCTTGTATGACGACCCCCTTTGATTTTTAACTTTTTTTTATTTTTAGTATTTGTTGTTAGGGATCATTCAACAATTACGTGAAGGACCGGAAGGGGGGGGGGGGTATATACATCTGGATTATTTGAGGGGGGGGGGAATACATTATTACGTCATCTTTTTATAACTTGTTAGCTAAAGAAATTTTCTAAAAAATTAAAAAGGTGTAGAAGCTAGAAATACTTTTATTAGAAAAGTAATAAAATTACTTTAATCCTCCACCTAAGAACATTATTGTAAAGCCAATTTAAATTTAAATTTTTCATCCTTAGATGGCTCCTTTCTGTATGACTGGATTAGCTTTATTTCTGTGATTCTTTCACATTTTTTTTACAAAACAAACAAAATGTATTAACACATTTTATGACGCCGCCTTTTTGTTGTCGTGTGATATTGGATTAGAATAGCATCGACTCATTTATTTTCCGTAAATTTCGTAAAGAGGCCACTAAGGGACTCAAGGATTTCAGTGGATTGCAATTATGGGCGATAGGCTTACAACCTGCCACTACAGTGATTCACAATTTCTGAAATGTCCCTCAACATTTGTCAGAAGTGGCGAAAACAACTGTTTTAAGGCCGTTGATGCTCTGCCTACCCTGCAAAGGTCATTTAAGACCCATAGAAACATGACATACGTGTCAGTGCTAATAAACAGCAAACATTTTAAGCACGGGGGGGTTAAAAAAATGGCCCCTTGAACGATCCCTTATAGTGGCCATAGTAATACATAATCTGTGAAAATTTCAAGTATCTAGTTAATGCCATTATAAAGATCTAGTTAAAAACGCTGAAAAAAAAACACTTTTTTTGTATGACGACCCCCTTTAATTTACAACTTTTTTTTATTTTTAGTTTTTGTTGTTATAGCGGCCACAGTAATACATAATCGGTGAAAATTTCAGGTGTCTAGCTATTACGGTTCAAGAGATAGAGCCCTGTGACAGACGGACCGACGGACAGACAGCGGAGTCTCAGTAATAGGATCCCGTTTGCACCCTTCGGGTACATAACCCTAAAAAGTAACAAAAAATTATTACCAGACCGGTTGGAGAGGTCTTTTTGATGTCTATAAGCTTTGTTCAGCTTGTGTTAAGTCGCCTTCTACGACATCAACGGGAAGATTTGGAGTTGTTGTGAGGGCTGTTTGATAAGTACCCGTTTATGGAAAAAAAAACATTTTTTTTTGTATATCTGCATTTATTTTTCTACGTAGTCACCTTTTAACTCTATACATTTGTTCCACCTATCCTCAAGCTTCAATAAACCATCAAAAAAGTATGATTTTGGAAAGTCATTAAAATAGGCCTCTGTGGCGGCAATGACTTCGTCATTTGATCCAAATCGCTTGCCACCGAGCCATTTTTTTAGGTTGGGAAACAAAAAGAAATCGCATGGGGACAAACCTGGAGAATACGGGGGGTGAGACAATAGTTCGTAGCGTAACTGTGCTAATTTAGCTGTCACAACTCTGGACGAATGAGCCGGGGAGTTGTCGTGATGAAACAGTACTTTTTTCTTTTTTAAATGGGGTCGTTTGTCCTTCAATACGGCGTCAAATTCATCCAATAAATTGGCATAGTACTGCCCTGTTATTGTTTTTCCCTTTTCTAAATAGTCAATATGTATAATACCCTGCGAATCCCAAAAAACGGTCGCCATGACCTTTCCAGCCGATGGGACGGTTTTTGCTTTCTTTGGAGCAGGTTCACCCGGTAAAATCCACTGCTTCGACTGCTCTTTCATTTCCGGGGTGTAGTGGTGGACCCACGTTTCGTCCACGGTCACGAAACGACGCAGAAACTCCTTCGGGTTACATTTGAACACGGCCAAACACTGCTCCGAAGTAGTCAGTCAGTTCCGTTTTTGCTCCTCCGTGAGTAAACGCGGCACCCACCTCACCGATACTTTCTTCATACCCAATTTTTCTTCTAATATGTGTTGTACCCTCTCGATTGCTGAGAAACATTTACAGCATCAACAATTTCTCGAAGTTTAATTCGGCGGTCGGCTAAAACGATATTTTCAATTTTCTTAACCATATCGTCTGTAGTCACCTCAACTGGCCGGCCTGGGCGATCCTCATCAAAGACGGTTGTTCTCCCCCGCTTAAACTCGTTATACCAATATCTGACGGTTGTCATAGAAGGGAGCACATTCATGGTAAACCGCTTGCATTCTTACTTTTATTTCATCACATGTTTATCCTTCCAAAAATAAGAATCTAATTACAGACAATACTGTTCTATCTCCATTTTAACAATTTTAAGTTCACGCCTTCACTGAATCGTTGTCAAATGAGAAAAAAAACAAAAGAATGCCATTTTTTTTTTAATTTTCCCGCCTCTGAAAAATGCCTTAAAAAGGTGGTATACTTATTTGCGGCCAGTGATATTAATATATTTAGAAAACGGGTACTTATCAAACAGCCCTCGTAGTATTAAAAAAGAACTCACCGAGCTGCGAGTTGGCGCTCTCGTCGATGCCGCTGGTAAACCGCCGGTTGTTTTCGAGCTGCTGTGCTAAGTTCTCATGCTCCACTTCCCAGTCAAACTCCTCCGCTGGAAAAATTTAATATTTGTTGAAGTACACGAATAAACAAGTAACGGCCATATCGGTTGGGGTTTGCTTTAAATATATAAATAAATAGATAAGGACAATACACAATGATTGAAACTTATTATGGGATACTAACTCAACGATAGTATATTTTATAATAAGTACATATATTGATAAACACCCAAGACTCAGGAAAATTCGAAAGGCTATTTCCAACTTGCCCTAGCTGGGGGGATAGAACCCGGAACATCCGGAGTGGCGGACTGGCGTGTCAACTACTACGCCACGGAGGTCGTCAAAAACCCTTAAAACACCAAAAGATTATTTTGGACTATGCTCTGGGTTTCTTAACTTGCGAAGGCACTATCAATGCATACTCCCACCGAGCCAACGAGCTCCTAAGGATAAATATGAAGTAAACCGATGCACATAGAGATTAGTTTATGTATTAGCACAGAATACAGTAAGAGTAAACAGAACGGAATCTCCTAAGGTACGCGCAATATGCGTCCCCGTTCCCCGCACCCGCACCTCTCCCCCGGTTCTTGTGAGCCAACGTGCGTCATCGAGGCAAAAAACGGAGGAGAGGTGCGGGGACGGCAAACGGGGACGCATATTGCGCGTACCTTAGGAGGTTCCGTTCTGTTTACTCTAACTGTATTCTGTGCTATTAGATATAATAAATTTTGCATACTGTTTTCAACAGTTACAACTTTATGGACTCTCAGCACTGTGTGAAATAGACATATCAGCTCCAAGCTGCTCATCTTCTTTTTCATCTAAGCGTGTTCCCAGATGCATCTTCTATATATATTTATTTATTTCTATTTTATCCTCAGCTATGCTGCTTCGGAGCCCGGGGTGCGCTTTTCCTTTTTTCTTGTCCAAATATAACATGCATGTCAATGGTCACCCAGGATGCCAAAGACCTAGCCAAGTGGAGAAGAAAATTCCGGAACAGTTAAAATGATTTGGCTCTAATTTTACGACCGGCCGCCTGCCTGACGTCAACCCCCTTCGGGAACGTATTTGTGCGAAAAGTTTTACAACCGGCTGCCGCCCGACGTTAACCTTCCTTGGGAATGCAATTGTAGCACGAGATGTTTGTGCTTAACACCTTTAGTCGCCTCTTACGACATCCATAGGAAGAGATGGAGTGGTCCTAGTCTAACCCGAAACCACACGGGGTAATCCAAGCTGCCCATCTATAATAACTAAAATAAATAAATAATAATACTCACAGTCCTGTCCAAAAGTCTCGTCATTGAGAGCATCATACTCGTCCTCCGAAGGTTCTCCACCACCTTCGTCATCATTTAAGTTCTGAAATGGAAAACCACACTTGATTATATCATCAAAATCCGCTTTCAAAGGCTCACTGCTATAAGCCTCCTTTTGTTTCCTGTCTTTTCGTTTATTTCATCATCCAGTCCTTCTTTCACAGCTGAGCTTAGACCTCTTTCGGCTTCTCTTTCTCATAATAAGTGTGTTAAGGCGCTGTATCTCTCAACCTTTCGGTATTTGAGGGGGTGCAGTGCGACATAGTACGTACTCGTAATGAAATAAGGTTGAAAGTGGCGATACCTCACCAGTCTCGGTTTAAATCCGTTTCTGCCATTTCGGTTGTTATTTTTCAGTTTTAATTTAATGATTCAATAATTATCACTCCGTTACCCGCGCGTTCTACTATTGTAGAACAGGCTTGCGTTTTCGATAATAACAAATTAAATTGAGGGTAGATTGCACATAAACCCTCAGTATGCTGTCACTATGAACTGGTGAACACGACAGAGGATTGCGCGGCTTGCAACGTGAGCGCATGTATGAGAAATCGGACTGCAAAAACTATTTTCTACTATAGTAGAGCGCGCGAGCACTCATGTTACTTTGTTGTCGGGAATTAGTGATTGTGTTTATATAAGGTAAGTCTTTTCATTGTAATTATTTGATATGAGTCATTGTATATTATTATTTATAACGTTATTTTTAATTGTATCAATAAGTTTCTTTTATTTCTTACACAGAATAATGGCGTCAATGAAGGAATCAGAAATTTTGAGATGGTTAGAGGAAGAAACGGATGATGAAGATACGATACCAAGTGATAGTGAAGAAGAACTAAAAGATAATGACAGTGTCTACGAATCCGAGCATAATACGGATACGGAACAGTGAGGAAGTGACATAGAACAAATGGATATCCAACGTCAAAGTTTGACTAGATTTGAGTCAGGTACTGTTCAATGTTTTACCTCAAGTTCTGATTCTGAGGATGACATACCACTAAGTTCTCTAAAAAAAGACTACTTTACGTCCAAAAATGGAACTTGGTGGAAAAAGGATCCTTTTCCTAGTACAAGGACACGAGCGCAAAACATTCGAATGCAAGTCGCAGGACCTAAAGGACCAGCTAAAAATACTACGTCAGAACTAGACTGCTTTGAATTATTTTTCGATCAATCCATCATAGAAAATATAACAAGTTCCACTAATATATATATTGAATCAGTGAATAATCAGTGAATCCTTCTCAGATGCCTCAATGTTCAGCACAACCTCCAATTACTGGTCGAGTTGGAAAATGTTCATTCTGTAGCAGAGCACGTAATAAGTCCACAAGGAAGCAATGTTCTTCATGCCTGAAATGGATTTGTCCTGAACATCAAGTTCTGCAATGTCCTGACTGTCCTAAGCAAAATGAAAATCAAGTAGAAGAAATGAGTGAATAAAATATAAACACTAATACGTGAAGATAAGAAAAAATATGTGTCATTTTCCTTTAAGTTACCGTAAAGTCTTATACTGAGTTCCTATTTATTTTTATTAATACTATTTTGTTAGTTAAAGGTTTAGAATAAAGTATAATTTAATAAAATAAAAATGTTTTCTATATTTATTAAACTTTCCTGAATAAAAATTAAAAATGAAATTGTTCTACATATGTAGAGCGCGCGAGTACTCACGTACTAAATAGGGGCGCGGGTAACGGAGTGTTATAACCAAATATTGTAATTTTCTTAAGTATCCCTCTTGCTCATTAAGTTATAATTTTTATAGACGTAAAAAAGCTGATAGTTGTTGCTGAAAATATTAAGTAATTCGCATCGAAACTTTTTTGGGATATAGCTTTTTTGCTATTTTATTTTGCTAGGATTTAATATTTTTTTGAAAATATTTTGATATATTTCATTTATTTTGATCTTTGAACTGTACTTCATATTTTTGTTATGCTAGTATTCCATGAAAAATAAGGCTAACGGCGCAATGAAAAATAGACGTTTTTTTCAGTATTCCTCTGATGCACATATCGCCTTAACAGCTAAATGGTGACAATTCTTTATCGAACTGCCTAAAGTCTGACAACAGTCATTAATACACAGTACACACTACTGAACTAGTGTGCAAGTTTCCTAATGTGCAGGTACATGAGTACTAAATCCGAGTGAAGAGTACAAGTCGCACATAGTGAGGATCGAACTTGTGCCTCACCGACTCACAGCTGGTGCCTATTCCATGCCTGCTGTGCACGGGTAGAGTAAATAGTAGAGTCAACTAGAATACTACCACAGAATAAATAATACGAACATACAGAAGTCTCACTCAGCAAAGAAATTAAAAAAAATATCTACTCATGTGGCTAGCGATATGGTTTAATTTAGCTCACGTCAGAACTCAGCACCTTTTCGTATAGATACCTAGACAACCATTGCAAGCCAATTTCATTCTTATTACTCTGGACAAACGATATGTATAACTGAATTTACCACCCGGAGGGGCCACCTGCGAGCATAGTAATAATGTAGGTACATTTTCGATACCTAAACGGGGAGTGACACAGGCCTGATACTACTTTACCAGTTTAGTAGAGTTACTGTGTAAATGTAAATATGTTAGTAGAGGAACGCATTCATTTGTTAAAACACACAATTGAAGAGAACACCATGATGAATGTCACTCACCAAAACATGGGTAGAGTGGTTGGTAGAGTGGATGCCAAGTGGGGACACAAAGTGGCAAAGTAGCTTGCCCTCGATACTGGCTACTCCACTCTTCTTCTTCCTTACCATTTCCCATTTACATGAACACATTGGCGGTTCAACTCATAATACCAGAAACCATGAAATGGCTCAAACAGTGCAGAGACATTTTGGCCTTGGACATGGGAGGATGAAATAAACGGGCAAGTGCGAGTCAGACTCGTACATGAAGAGTTCCGTACCTCCTTACAATGTTTTAAAACGCTAAAAAAACACGTTTTTTGTATGACAACCCCCTTTAATTTTTAACTTTTTTTTATTTTTAGTATTTGTTACAGCGGCCATAGTAATACATAATGTGTGAAAATTTCAAGTATCTAGTTAATGCCATTATAAAGATCTAGTTAAATATGCTGAGAAAACACGTTTTTTGTATGGCGACCCCCTTTAATTTTTTATTTTTTTTTATTTTTAGTATTTGTTGTTATAGCGGCCACAGTAATACATAATCGGTGAAAATTTCAAGTGTCTAGCTATTACGGTTCAAGAGATAGAGCCCTGTGACAGACAGACAGCGGAGTCTCAGTAATAGGGTCCCGTTTGCACCCTTTGGGTACGAAACCCTAAGAAGGAGAAATAATGGGCTTGCTCTGCTGGGAACAGCACCCAAAATGCCAAGAAGCACACACCTCATCTGCTTATAGTCAGAATTAACTGATTGTAAATAAAGCTAAAAAAAAACATTAGTATAGTAAGTAGGAAAGTTAGTACTATATCACTACTCTACCAGTGTACAGCAGTCAATAGAGTAGACGGTAGACAGAATCAAGAATCGAAGGACCCAAAGGCCACTTGGATAAAGCCTCAAAATGTATGTTTTATTAATTTATTTTGTTTAATATGGTTCAGTGACCCACTGCTGGCAAAGGCTTTCCTTTTACTTTCTATGTATCTCCAAATAATATCTCTAATAAGACCAATAGTCTAGTGGTCAAGAATGAATGACTATATTTTAACGCTTTAAAAATAAAATTAAGCATTTGTTTTAAACCAGCTGTTTACGTGCGTGTATATGTACGACTGAGCTCAAGGCCTATTTTTAGTGATGGAACAGTAAATGACAAACGAAATTTCACAAGAATATACAACTTTGTGTTCATACAAAAACAAAATAAAATTCTTAGCAAACACTGCTTTAACACAGATAACAAAATGTACCAGGAATACAGATTAGGTATTCTAATGTATAGTTTAAATTTATAGGACTGAATAAACAGGACGAATCACAGAGGGCTAACAAGTATACAAGAAAAATATAAGGTGTAGCAAGTATTATGTTAGCTAGTCTATTAAATGCGTATATTTCGTGTTTTTACTTATCTTATAGGATACCGCCAAAACAATCCTATTAATGCTGATTTCTCAGCATGAAAGCGGTGAAAACAGGTAAAACGCACAGTTTGTTTCAGAGATTTTGGCATGCTGGCAGCTAACTGGTGAGCCCAAGTTGAGCTTGTTTATTCACTAAATACGAAGTGAGTGGAGTAAATATATGCCCAGACTCACCGATAACGAAGTATCGATCCCGAAGAAAGAATCTGCCATTGGAATTTCTCATATATCATGAACAGAATTGACATGTCTTCACTGAGTGTCACGCTACAGATGTAGGTGTCGCAATGATGGCGGCCATCATTTTTGTAGTGTCATAAAATGACACTAGGTGGCTACACTGTTTTGGATGCGTTCTCATGGTAATAAACGCACCAACCGCACCATTGCACCGCACGCTATACACGTATCTACGTAATCATTATATTATAATATAACCTATTCCATTCCATGTAAAGGCGGACGAAGCTACATAATATTCCTTGTCTTGTCTTAAACAAAGTGGAAAAGACATAAGCGAAATAATAATAGCAGTCAGTATATATACAAAAAGGATATATAAAATTAAAAAAACTTATGTGTATGAAGCGCCACTAGACGCAAGTACCGCAACACGCCAGCCGTCGTAGTCCGCACCAAGGGCGTTGCTTTGCGTTGCGTCTTGCTCTTGCTTCTTGGACTTGCGTGGCGTCAGTGGCGGGCGTGGCATGGCATCAATGCATGCGATGACGATGACGGCCAGAGGCCAGAGCGGATGTTTGATTGTTAAGTCGGTTTCAATGATTCTTTGCTTTTAAATATTAGTACAACTATGTAAAGATATAAATACTCTTTTCCAATTTTTTAGTTTACTATTTTAGTTTTTAGTTTACATTCTTTCTACTAATCTTCCTTTTTTTTTTAGCTTTTTAATACGAGTCAGACAGATGGAAACCCAAAAAGTTTATTTTTCATTCAATCCTCTGTTGTCATGTGTCATGTCAACATGCTGTCAAGCAACGTCAGTCAACAGTCAAAAACAGAAAGAAAAACGCGAAATTTTAAAGTTTTGTTTTCACTTTTCCAAGTTAATTTATAAACTCAATTCATGTAAATAGTATTCTATATTGTTTGTACAAAATTCACAAATGGTAATAGTTGAGCTAAATATATTTAGAATTCCACTATCTGAATAACATCCAATCTGCGATTAGGGATTTACCATATCTTGAAATTATCTAATTAAGTGTTACAATAGTCTGCTGGCTGATAGTAAATTGGCCAGACCAATTACACTCTCGACTGAAGCTGAAAGTCAAGGTAAGTCTTGGATTTCTTCTTTATTTAGAATTTGAGATAGAAAAAGCTGTTGACGGCCCATAAATTTATAAAACTATTTTGGATTGATATAAGTATGTAGAATACATGTATAAATAAATTAAACTAAAACCTAAAATACAAATTAAATAAATAGAAAACTATAGACTAAAATTATAACTATATAAAAATAAAACATTATATTATATAAACAAGCCCTTTCATTTGATATATGACACAGTAAGGTTTGCAAATCTTTTTTTTAATTTCCTAATTTATAATTAACGAAAATGACCCTTATTTAAAAAAAATATTTATTTACCTACTTTGCATATGTGTTTGGGTCATAGGATTACACCATCTTACCAAATTTTACCTGATTCGGTCCAGTAGATTCGGAACAAATTGGCTGTGACAGACGGACGGATAGACAGACGCACAAGTGATCCTATAAGAGTTCCGTTTTTTCATTTTTTGTACGAAACCCTAAAAATTGACCCCAGATCACTATGGTCGCAGGGCAGGGTGCCTAAAAGACTGACGGCATTGCCACGTTTAAGGACCAGACTTATTTTTGGCCAAAATGCACACCAGCTCTTAGGTCCTCAGAAACGTCGATCAGGCGTGTGGAGATTTCTGTTAGTCAATTGTACAAAGAAATCTCCATACGCCTGATCGACTTGCCTCAACACTCCAAGGCCCTAACTTCTCCACAGCATACTGACCATTGAACCATTTATTATTATTGTTGTTGGTACGCTTTTCAGCCACGGTCCTAGCATTCATGGGGCCAAAGCCAACATGAAGAGGCCTTTTTACCTTTTTACCGTACCTTTTATCTAAAAAGGGAGATGGCTGCATCAATGCAGGTCTGCTCCTTAATGTACCTGGAGATGCAGTAACGAACAGTCCTCTATATAGCTGCTGAACTATTGCCAGGGAGAGATTTCTTGGTTCACGCCATGTAGATGGTATGTTAGTGAACTGGATAACTGGGTTATGAAGTGAGATGTGGACATGTACCTAAAAATCTCTCACAACAATTTTAGCCTGGTAGATGGTGACTTGCTGCTCGTTGGCTACACTGCCTGTGGGCACCCTAACTAGCACTCTAACGAAGATGCGGCCAGGGCGCAACACAATGTGAGCAGCTGAGGGTGGCGAGAAATGCGGCTCCGGTTTCACCATCATGTGGCTTACCCCCCAGAGTTATTATTATTTGGTATGGAACACACTAACAGCTTATTATGCTGATGCTTGGAGATTCTCTTAATGTTTGGAGATTTTGTTTTTGTCCAGTCTATTCTTGAAGCTGTTCACTGAAGGTGCAGTAACAACATTCTCTGGTAGCTTGTTCCAGTCTGTGACTACTCAATCTGAGAGAAAATTTTAAAATGTTTTCATTTTAGCTCTCATACTACACAATTTCAGCTGATGTCCTCTAAATCGTTTATTGTCAGATAATTGGAATAGATCTTGTAGATCAGGTACATCATAATATACTGTTAGAATTTTGTAGGTCTCGATTAGGTTGCCTCTTTGTCTTTGACATTCTAGCGACGTGATATTCAGTTCTTTCATCCTTTGTTCATAAGACTTATTTCACAAAGATTCAACCGGTTTTATAGCTCTTTGTTGTACATTTTCAATAAGTCTCTTATCTTTTATGAAGTATGGATCCCAGATTACATATGCGAACTCCGACAGCGGTCTTAGACTAGCGGTTTTTAGCGGTTTTCGGTGTTAGACTCATGAAAGATTTCCTAATAAGATATAGCATAGAATTTGCTTTCTTTACCATAATGACTATATAAGTTTTCCATTTTAAATCGGTAGTGATTGTTATACCAAGGGCTTTTTAGGGTTCCGTACCCAAAGGGTGCAAACGGGACCCTATTACTGAGACTCCACTGCTTGTCTGTCCGTCTGTCACAGGGCTCTATCTCTTGAACCGTTATAGCTAGACACTTGAAATTTTCACCGATTATGTATTACTGTGGCTGCTATAACAACAAATACTAAAACTAAAAAAAAAGATAATAATTAAAGGTCGTCATACAAAAAATTTTTTTCAGCCACAAAAAGTGAATTTAAAAAATTTAATTGGACTAACCCCAACGTGTGACGTATCGTTGAAAAGGTCTTATAAAATGCAACAAAAACTGCTTTTAAACTATGTAGATCAAACCCCCCAGTCTTGAGATAATCTAATACAAAGTTAAAATTTGAGGTGTCCCCCCACCGTAACTTTTGAAATATTACTAAAATAATTCTGAAAAAAATGTGGTATATACCTCAAAGTATGTACTTTCAATTAAAACTATAAGGGTCTCGGTATCATAGATAGTTATTTTTATACAACTTGACCAACTTATGTAGTTACAGTCGGCCGAACAAAATGTATGGAGTCAACCGCAAAATGAAATTTGTATATTCTAATGTTGTAAAGATAATGCTACGGAACCCTTCGTGCGCGAGTCCGACTCGCACTTGGCTGGTTTTTATTTTGATAGTAGGTTTTATGAGGATTTTTGTCCCTATATGTGGGATTGTTTTTTAAAATCTAATGTTTGTTTGTAATAACTTTTTGTACCAAGACAACTAAGAAAAAGCAAATATACAAAGGCCTTATTTATTCTAAAGGTCAAAAGTCAAGTTACATTGTTCTTTCATGATAAGCATGTATTTGTTGAGGGTCTATAGCACAGACTTGTCTATCTATACCTACTATATAGTAATGGAATTTTTGTATGGAGGTATTAGAAAAATCTCCATGGTAATTTGGTTGCAAAGTGTATTGGACATAGGCTTTCTTCCAGATTTTTTTAAATAAATTCCCACATTGCTGTTTAAAAATGTTTACAAACATTAGTTAACATTTTCAAAATTGAAATATAATAACTTATTCTTCTTCTTCTTATTTAAGAGCTTAGTGGCTCTTGTCGGTGGAGTATGCGCCAGTATATATATATGTCGCAGTTGGATGGTATAAACCGCTAATTCACGAAACCTCTAGTTGTTTGGCATTACAGCTCGGTTTTGTTAAACAGCCGAATATTGTTCAGCTGGATTGTCTAAAATTGCGCAACGTGTTCATTTAAATCGCTAACCACGTTTCAAACGGCTAGCGGTTTTGGGAAACAGTAGCTGTAATCCGCTGTTTGACGAAACCGTTAAACAATCTAACTGCCGCATGGATGAATACAAGTCGTTCATTCCATTCCGCGTATTAGGGTTCGCTGTTTTACAAAACCGAGCTTTAATGCCAAACAACTAGAGGTTTCGTGAATTAGCGGTTTATACCATCCAACTGCGACATATATATATATACGCCACCGGCCGTGCTGCAGCGTTCCGTCGCTCTCTCTCGCTCTAGCAAATTACTGTTCTGAGCGACAGAAAAGGATAGTAGCAAAGGAAAGTGCTGTTAAATGTGATCCAACCCTTAAGTACTTTAACTTTTTTCCTATAGGTGGGGCAGAGGAATGGTGAAAGAAAAATATTGTTTTGAGACTACACTCTCTCTCTCTAGCTCTCTCTTATCTCAGCGTATTCCCAGTTGCATCCTCAGCTACAACGCTGCGGAGCCCGGGGTCCGCTTTCCGGCTTTTCCTTCTCCACTTCGCACGGTCTTAAGCATCCTTGGTTGTATTGTAAGACCACGCATATCATCCTTGACGACGTCAAGCCAGCATTTCTTGGGTCTACCACGTCTGCCGGGGCCCGGCGGAGGCGGCATGACTATACATTTGTTTCTCACGTAGAATGCCGGTTTTCGCAAGACATGACCGTACCAGCGTAGGCGACTTTCTTGTAGTTTGTCTGCTATTTCACGAACATGAAGGCTGCCGCGGATGTGGGTGTTTCTTACGGGATCGATCCGTGTTACTCCGCACATCCAGCGCAAGATTTGCATCTGCGTGACACGCAGTTCCTGCTTGTGTCGCTCAAGCAATGGCCGCGCTTCGCTGCCATTTACAAAAGGACAGGTCTAATGATGGATTTGTAGTGCTGTCCCTTTAACCTAACTGGCATTTTTGGGTCACAAATGACACCAGTCACCTCCCGCCACTTTGCCCATGCGGCAGATATACGGGCCTTGACTTCGGCATCGATGTCTCCGGACGCGTGAAGTACAGATCCCAAGTATTTAAACTGTTCCGTACGCTTGACCAAGTCTTCGCCTATGCGTACGGGTGGGGGAGATCTGTAGAGTTACAGGCACAGATGGTCTGTAGTGACAGGCCATGTATTAAATCTTAGCCACATTTAGCTTCAGACCACTGTTCTCAAGCGACTCCCTCCACGCATTTGCGCGTCGCACCATTCTCCCCCTGTCCGCATCCGCCAGTGCGATATCGTCAGCATACATGAGCAGCCACGGTGGTTGCTCGTGTGAGTCTCTGATGCTGTTCGACACTTCGTCTTCTCTCATCATCTTATTGTATATAAAGGGCTGTGGATTTATTAAATAAATAAAATAAAAATAATATCACACTGAACAGGTAGGGACTGAGGACCGAGCCTGGTAACTGTTTTGAGACTACACTATGTTACATTATATTGTTTTTGCTCACTAGCTTACAACCATAACATCGTCCATTGTGATATTGGAAATTGTATTTAAATACTTATGTAAACTGACATAGATATTCATAAGAACGCCGTTCAGGCTTCAACCTAGACGGTCTTTGATATTTGTATTGTCTGTGACTTGACTTACTAGACTTCTAACGCGCCCATGTGGGGCAGAGAGCTTCAACAGTCTTTCTCCATAGCATTTGGTCTTTGGCTACGCGCTTTACTTGAGCCAGGTAAGCCGGATTGTCTTCATCTCTGCCGCAACTTTGCGTCGCCAGGTCTGCTTGGGACGGCCAACTTTTCGCTTGCCCTGGGGAGTCCACTCCAGGGCTTGCCTCGGGATTAGGCCTGCCATCCGTTCAATTTGTCCTAGTTTATAGGGCGTCCGGGGAGCATCCGGGCGGGGTTCTTAAATACTATTTAACCCCCCCCCCCCCAGGTCTCGGCACCCCCCGCCCGAGGGTGATGACGACCTGGATCGGCTGCGTGATCTCTTTGGTAACTTAGCATGTTTCACACCGATATAGCAAGACAGATATGACGTTTGATCGGAATATTTTGAGTGTGACTCTGTGGTTTGACTTCGAAAAAAATCTTGTCAACTTCGCTTTGACTATGACTGTTTTGTGCCGTGTGATTCCCGGCAACGTAGAATAAGACCACTCGAAGTCTTCCCGTGGATGTCGTTGGAGGCGACTTAGGAAATCACAAGCTAAACAAAGCTTATAAACATCAATAAGACCTCTCCAACCCGTCTGGTCAGCGTCACATAATTAATATAAGTATTGCCAGCGTGGAGAGTGTAGGCCAAATCCATTGGCTACTCTGGCTAAGTATGGCTCTGGTAGTACAGAGAGGGTCGTGATCCTGCAGTGGAGACTAAAAAAGATTATTAGATAAGAAGTGCAGATTTTTTATAATCTTTTAGAGAGAAAAATAACAAAGTAAGAACCTCTTTCGTTTTAGAAGTTCTACATTATCATGATCAAATTCATTTATCATACCCATTATTCCAATATATTCTTACATTGTGTGTTAATTGTTGTTTGATTAGGTACTAGGTAACCTGTGTTGACCTCTATTGAATTCATTGTCACGAATAGAATAGAATCATTTATTTGCATGATCAAAGTTTTAAGATGATTTTTCATGACCAAGTTAACATATTCTCTTTCAAGTTAATTTTTGTGGTACCTGTATTATAAAACGATGCAATAAAAAATAAAAACATTTATTTCAATTATATGTACGAAAATGACTTAAGCTATTTCATACCAAGTTACATTAAATTTGATAACGATGACGAATCTCTAGCATTCCAAAATAAGATAAGACAATATTATTTCAACGGAAACGAAGTGGATCACGATTTTAAAATAGAATTTGCAAATTTATTAACCGATTCGTATTTCGACAGAGACATTGTTTTATTACCAGAATAGACAATATGCATGTGATTCAGAAACGAACAAAAAAAATATGTGTAAACTTTATTGCTAAAGAAAAATACCCATAAATATATTTTTTCAATTTAACATGTTTCCATTGAAAAATTAATGATTTAAAAGTTGTAAATTTCAAATTCCCTCGCAAATTTCCAAAACGCAACGCTATTGGAGGAACGAAACGTGACGACACCAAACACTGTCAAACTGAATTTTCTAAATAGTCTGTACTGTCAACCACAAATTAGAAAGAAGGAGAATCTGTCACTGTCAATAAGTTGTTTGTAATTTGTATGATTGTTGGAGGTTATTTTCATTGTTTTGCTAAATTATTAGTGTTCTTTGAGAATTATTAGCTAAAAGTCTGACCCCTGGTGAAAAAAGACTTGCTAGAATGATTGAAAGTGGTTTTGTTGTGGCAGATACAGTCAGATAATCTGTCTAAAATTGATGTGTTTATGATGACTTCGTACTTCGCAAGTAATTCCAATTTTACATCCTTTGAACTCAGAGGATTAAAAGCCGTGAGGTAAATATTTTATATATATTTGATAAATTTATATTTTTCTCAGTTTTATACTTATGAGACAAGTCAATCAATTAATTATAACCTAAAATATGGTACTACTATTTTTTCTTTTTCTTTTTCCATTGACACTGACATTGACAGTGTGCGGTGACGTCATAGAATAAAAGCGCAAAATGGCACCACGTTTAAGTCGTCCGAAAATGATAGTAGGTTTAATAATTTTTTTAAGCTTATTTAATAATATTCTGTGAGTGTGATATTTTTTTCCGTTTATATAATAACTTAAAGAATCATTTAAAAAAATAAAAAAAAGACATGAATATACCCTATTGATATCGAAAACGCAAGAATAGAATACAATCATTTATTTGCATGATCAAAGTTTTAAGATGATTTTTCATGATCAAGTTAACATATTCTCTTTCAAGTTCATTTTTGTGGTACCTGTATTATAAAACGATGCAATAAAAAATAAAAAAAAAACATTTATTTCAACAATCAAAAGGGTCACATAAATAAAAAAAAATAAAAAAAATCATTTATTTCAACCATCAAGTCACATAAATAAAAAAAAATAAAAAAAAAAACATTTATTTCAACCATCAAAAGGGTCACATAAATAAAAATAAATAAAAAAAAACATTTATTTCAACCATCAAAAGGGTCACATAAATAAAAATAAATAAAAAAAAAAAACATTTATTTCAACCATCAAAAGGGTCACATAAATAAAAATAAATAAAAAAAAAACATTTATTTCAACCATCAAAAGGGTCACATAAATAAAAATAAATAAAAAAAAACATTTATTTCAACCATCAAAAGTGTCACATAATACATATTATTACATTTTAAGTGTTAGTAACAGAGATACAGACCTTAAGACTAGTCAGCAGCAGACTAGCAATATCATTGATTACCTAGTTGATTTTAAAATTATGAAAAAGTTATAAGTTTTATTTTATTTCTATTATTGTTATAAATTTTCTTTAATTGATCTCATGTCTACGAGCAAAAATGTATACCAAGTTCCTATTAGTATTTTCTACATAAATAATTATATTAAAATGTAATGAAGGTGGTTCATTAACAATTGAAGGTTATCTTCTTGTATAAAACGTAATTTATTCTATTCTTCATGCATAAGTCTATATTTTGGCTTTTAATCAGTACGTCAAAATGGCGGTACGTCAACAATACTGTGATGTGACCTTTATTTACGTCACCAGTTGGAGATAATAAACATAATCTACATACAATCTACATAAATACCACATAGTAATAATATACTACGTACAAATAAATATACAAATGTAAATCTGTATATACAGGCTGACTTTTTATCCACCTGCTAAAATTTTGGAGCAAGTTCAGTCCATGATACCTCAACAACTTTCTATAAAAAATACTTAATATTTATTATTAAATTAAATATATTAATTATATATTTAAATAAAATTTTTATTAACTTTTTTTATAGAAAGTTGTTTAGTATCATGGACTGAACTTGCTCCAGAAATTTAGCAGGTGGATAAAAAGTCAGCCTGTATAAGCGAAAATCACTCACTCATCACGAAATCTCGAAAACTAATTAGCCAATGAAGATGAAAGGCAGGAAGGAAGACAGGAGGCGTCCGATAAGAAAGGATTTTTGGTAATTCCATCCCTAATAAGATTTAATAAATTGCATACCCAGTTTAAAAAAAAAACAATCTAATTTGTGTAGTCTACGCGGGCGAAGCCGCGGGCAAAAGCTAGTATAATTTATATAAATACATGTTCATAAATCATATATTTATTATTAGCCGTGTGATTCCCGGGTTTAAATGAATTGATTATTTTTGATGTTAGTTTCATATTAGCTTCAGGTACCATGTCATGCCATGTACGCGTGGAGCAAGGTGTGCTCCAAGGCAAGAGGGTCACGTCGAGCACAGGCAAGGAGTACTGCAGCTTTGAGGGGATCCCTTATGCGAAGCCACCCGTTGGAAAACTTAGGTTTAGAGTGAGTATAGAACCGGTAAAGTACAATAGGACCACTCCAAGACTTCTGTAGAGACTAGTCAGCTCGGCTCCGTTTTTTGGATAGGGAATTGTGGAAGGAAAGAGGGGAGGCCTTTGCCCAACAGTAGGACATAAATGGCTGATAAAAAAAAATTGTATTAGGCATAATATCTTTGTAAACTGACAAAGCCCTTCTGGCGCGTAGGCGACCAATACTGTGTAAATGAGTTTCTTTCGGCGTTTCTTCTCAGCAGTGGTCGTTGCGAAACGCTAGTATCGGTAGCTTTTGAACAAAAAAAATTAAATATAAATATACATTACACGTAATGTACACTACAATTATTGACGTGTAAAAGTGCCTGCAAAGGTCTAATTACTGATTTTGATCTTCCCCTGGATATCGTAGAAGGCGACTTAGGAAACACAAGCTAAACAGAGCTTATAAGCTATAGCTTATAAGTTTACTTATAAGTTATAAACATCAGTGAGACCTCTCCAACCCGACAGGCCAGCGTGGAGAGTGTAGGCTAAATCCTCTGACTGCTCTGGTAGTACAGCAGAGGGTCGTACTCCTGCAGTGGAGACTAGAAAAGACCTGATGACGATTCATACATCGCCACCATGCGCTTGGCGGCCACTGCAAACGCAGCGTAGGACACCCACCTGCTAGTGCTGCTGCTGTGCAGGGCGATTCCAATCAGTCGTTTTGGAAATTCTTGAGGAAGGCCTATGTCCAGCAGTGGACTTCCTGTGGCTGATATGATGAAGGTCTGGGAGAAAAGAAAAAACCTTCGAATTACCAGCTGCTTTTATTTCTGAGGGAATGGGCGAAAAACAAATCATGTTAATAGGCGATGTGTCTAGCAACCCATTACTATTTTAACTCCTTCCACGTTAACGCACACCATCACCCTAAGGGTTGGATCTCATCTTTCAGCACGGAACAGTACTTTCCTATGCTGCTATCCTTTTCTGTCGCTCAGAAGCGTCATTTGCTAGAGCGAGAGAGAGCGACGGAACGCTAACGGAACCCTAAAAGAAGCCTTCAATTATGGTCCTAGTTACTGTCTACCAGGAATAGAATAGAAAAACACCTTATTGTACACAAAAAATATAACCAAACTTAAAATAATTTTAATAACAGGCAAGGGATAAAATGTGCTGTGTGGTTTCCGGCAGACTAGAATAACACCACTCCCAAGTCATACCGTTGATGTCGTAGAAGGCGACTTAGGAAATACGTACTAAAAAAGCTTATAAACATCAATGAGACCTCTCCAACACGTCTGGCCAGCGTGGAAAGTGTAGGCCAAAACCTCTGGCTACTCTGGCCAAATATGGCTCTGGTAGTAGAGAGAGTGTCGTAAAAATCTGATTGCTAAGTATTTACCAACTTTCTTTTTAATTACAGAACCCAGAAGACCCCGAAAGCTGGACTGGCATACGAGATGCCTCCAAACCAGGCGACAAGGCCTGCCAACCTAACCTTACAACAGCCACAGTAGAAGGCTCTGAAGACTGTCTTTATCTCAACGTATACACGCCATGCCTACCGAACGAACAAAACAAAAAACTACCAGTACTTTTCTTCGTCCACGGAGGTCGATTATTATTCGGCTACGGTGATTGGTATAACCCTGACTACTTCATTCAAAACGATGTCATTTTCGTCACAATTAATTACAGACTTAACGTTCTAGGTTTTCTTTGTCTAAACATACCGGAAGCGCCCGGAAACGTAGCTATAAAAGACACAGTTAAAGCATTAAAATGGGTTAGTAAAAATATTTCACGATTTAACGGAGACGTTAATAATATAACTGTTTTTGGAGAAAGCGCTGGGGCGGCTATAGTTACTTCATATATGACTAGTAAATTAACTAAAGGGTTGTTTCATAAAGTAATTTCTCAGTCTGGAAACTTACTAGCAGATGTTTTTATGGCTGTTGATGACCCTATAGAATGTGCTAAGCATTTAGCATCACTATTAGGTAAAGAATTGAATGACGTAAAAAGTTTATACGAATTTTTTGTTAATTGTCCAGTTGATGAATTGTTAAATGCTTATTTTATGGCAGAATTCAATAGACCCCCTTATATTATTAGACCATTTTTCGCGCCAGTAGTTGAAAAGAAATTCCCTGGTGTCGATAGATTTTTTTCAGAATTTCCAATATATAGTATAAAAGGGAATCGGTATAAAAAGGTGCCAGTCTTGCTTGGAGGGAGTAGCTATGAAGGCGCAGTATTTATAAGAAAGAACAATGGCAAGATTATGTACGAAAATGACTTAAGCTATTTCATACCAAGTTACATTAAATTTGATAACGATGACGAATCTCTAGCATTCCAAAATAAGATAAGACAATATTATTTCAACGGAAACGAAGTTGATGACGATTTCAAAATAGAATTTGCAAATTTAATAACCGATTCGTATTTCGACAGAGACATTGTTTTATTACCAGAATTGATATCGAAAACGCAAGATGTATATTTCTATAACTTTTCGTATATTGGTAATTTGAATATTAAGGCTATGAAAGATTTGGGTATAAAAGGCACGACGCACGGAGATATTATACAGTATCAGATATATAGGAAGAATAAAGCGGAAAATGCTTCAGAGAAAGATAAGGAGATAATTAAGTTCGTGACAGAGAGTTGGTGCAATTTTGCAAGGAATGGGTAAGTTTTTATAAATTTATTAGTTTAAGCTACTAAGCAGACAGGAGACTGCCTGGACCGGCCAGTCGCTTTATATGTGCGCCGGTATAGGTCCTCGAAAATTCTCCATAGTTGACGAATGTGTTTCGATGACGGAAACAGAGAGGCGCCGGAAAGTGTAAGTTCAACGAAGCCAAAAACCGGACAAACAACTCTAGACTTTATTGCATAAGACACAAGGCAAAGTTTCGCTTGCATTCTGACGTATTCCTTTGGTCTCCTGCTCGCGAACTTTCTACGTCTATCTCGTTTGTGACAATATTTTTTTTAAAACAAAAAATACTATTTTCTTTCAGAAAACCAACAAGCAGCAGCCAAGTTGAATGGGAGCCATACACGCCGGTATCAAGATTATGTTTGGATATTAATGAGAAGCAAGAAATGGTACCGAACCCGAGGTACAAGAGGTATAAGTTTTGGATGGACTTGTGTGGCGAACGATGTAAAATCTAAATACCTTAAAGAGAAAGATGTAAAATCTAAATAACTTAAAGAGAGAGATGTAAAATCTGAATACCTTAAAGAAAGAGATGTAAAATCTAAATAACTTAAAAAGAGAGATGTAAAATCTAAATACCTTAAAGAAAGAGATGTAAAATCTAAATACCTTAAAGAGAGATATGTAAAATCTAAATACCTTAAAGTGAGAGATGTAAGATCTAAATACCTTGAAGAGAGAGATGTAAAATCTAAATACCTTAAAGAGAAAGATGTAAAATTTAATTCTGAAAGAGAAAGAGATGTAAAATCTAAATACCTTAAAGAGAAAGAGATTTAAAATCTAAATACCTTAAAGAAAGTAAAATACTGTAGTACTTCTTCTTATCGAGTCGAAATGGTTACACTGTAGCTTTAATTTCAAATCACCTGTGACCAGTCTGTGGCCACGGCCACTGTAGAACTTACCTATATTTTCTCACTAGATGACACGGTTTTTATACAGGGTGATTTTAAACCTCCTGCTAAATTCAAGGAAAGTACTCTTTAGGCAAAATAAAAATTATATTCTGTCATATTTTTTTATTCTAAATTATTTATTGGAAAGGAAAAAAATGGTTTATTAATTAAAGATATATTTTATTTTTTGAAAACTTAATATATGTTGCGTGTAAATATGGAAGCGATATTTATTACTGTAAGTAATTACGAATGTTCATCGACAAAGTAGTATTTAATTACCTAATGTATTTCCTGTGATAATTTATATTCTTGTGTTTATTTAAAATTAGTTACCTTATTAATCTATTCACTCATATTCATAAAAAAACTGCTTTTCTAAATCGCAGTCGAAATCGTACTCGCAATGAGTACGAGGCGGGAGCCTTGTCTCGGGGGCTGCACTCAGTCGTGTGTGTTTTGCGTGTACGTACACTATGTTTTATTGTATGGAATACATAACAGCGACAGCGCTACCGAGACGCAACGCACCATGTAGATCCACAGACCTACCACTACTAGACCTGCATAGTGCGTGGCCACTTTAGTGCATCTCTTTCTATCTTTGATTGTTGCCTCCACCCATATTTTGCACACCTCACAGAACATACTATGGTTACTAACTTATATTAAGCTCAAATAAAACCCTAAATCACCTTTTAAATGATAAAATCCCTAAAATTAATAACTTTCTTCGATCGTTTTGTGGTTTGTTTGGCCCAGATTTTGACAGTAGGCCAGCTTATAGCAGCCACGCCGAAAGAGACAAAAGAACATATCAGCGTTTCTTTCACACTCACGTTGTACTGTATTTGACAGTCTCTTTCTAGCAATCTAAAAGCTAGCAATAAAAAAAAGTGGTAGGTCTGTGTGTGGATCGCTCTTATGGAGTGTAGACTTCTATACTATATAAAAGGTCTGGCTTGAGCTTGGCGCGGGTCCCTCTTAAAGGTTTGTTTACTTAGACATGTCATAATTTAGGTACATTGGTACATACTAAATTTACAAATTGACATTATTTTAAATTTCGTAATTCTTATAATTCAATTTAATTATGACATAATAAACAATGTAATGTCTGTCTATCTATATAACTAATTTTAAGTTTTTAGTTTGTTAGTTGACGTCTTTGGAGAAAACGTGCAGTGCAGTTTGTTGCCGCTTCTTCTGCACTTGCGCCTAGGAAGCGGCGTAAACTTAGCTTTAAGTAACGATTTGACGTCAACATTTGTGCAAAACAAAACAAAGTGACTATTATTAAGAGATATTATAAATATCCTATGATAATAAAGATATTTTGAATTGAATTGAACTATTGACAAAAAATATTGTTGTACAACTTGTCCGATCAGCTGATCCGAGCCTGTGTGGAAAGCAAAAAAATTTTTTTTATATTTTGGTATATGTTCCCTGGGGAAAATTGTTCAGACGTTATATACAACATATGGGGTATCAAACCGAAATCCCGAGTTAACGTACTAACCAATGTGAACAACTTTACTATGGGACCTTCCCTGAAATCGCAAAAAAAATCTGCAGATCCATACATTTCGGCACAGTAGATATTTAAATTTTTATGGAGCTGCAGATTGTTTTTTGCGATTTCAGGGATGCTCCCATAGTAAAGTTGTTCACATTGGTTAGTACGTTAACTCCCTTTCGGGTTGATACCCCCTTTTTGTTACACGTTGCATTTGCAAAGCTGAAAATTATTTTCAGCTTTGTTTGAATGGAATAAGGTTGATATTTGATTGCCACTTAAGGCCGTACCTGAATTTTCCGGGATACTTTGAAGGATTATCTAGGGCTTGGTAATAGCAAAATGTGCGCTGGGCTTCAGCCCATGAAACTAAACAACTTTTGTTCTACAACATTCCCAAAATGCCAAAAATAAAATTTGGATTTTCATACAAATTGACTCGATCAGCTGATCAGTTTGTATTCAAATTTTCTTTTTGGGTTTCGTGAAAGCTGTTAAACAAAAGTTGTTCAGTTTCGTGGGCCGAGGTACCATCTCAGACTGCGTTATTTCATTAACACATTGTATAGCAGTAGTGATTTCCGCATCTTACGAAGTCTTTACTAAGTAAGACATCTTTATTTCTTACAACGTTGGTTAGAAATGTTTGGGGCAACTGGAGTCAATCTAATCGTTGGTATTTAAAATGTTTATTTAAAAATTGTACTTATTTTTATAAATAAAAGGTTGTGGCTAATTGTTAAACATTGTTTTGCTTAGTCTCATCTATCAGCACGGAACAGCACTTTTCTATGCTGCTATCCTTTTCTGTCGCTGAGAAGCGTCATTTGCTAGAGCGAGAGAGAGCGACGGAACGCTTCAGCACCGGCCGTGCTGCAGCGTTCCGTCGCTCTCTCTCGCTCTAGCAAATTACTGTTCTGAGCGACAGAAAAGAATAGCAGCATAGGAAAGTGCTGTTTCGTGCTGATAGATGAGATCAAACCCTTACACTCCAACTCTTCCTGTGGATGACTTCAAAGTAATTACCCTAGACTTTTTCATACAAACTAGTCTAGCTTTTATTTTGAAATGACTTTCAGTCGTCAAAATTTTGTTATTTCAAAGAAATAACATACTTAAATATATCTAAATAAAAGCAGGCATGTGTCACTCCCCGTTTAGGCACAGAATAGATACTAATACTCCGTACAGAAGTCTCATTCAGCAAAGAAATTCAAAGAAATATCTACTCAATGTTGTTAGTGAAACGTTTTAATTTAGCTCACGTCAGAACTCAGCACCTTTTTGTTTAGATACCTAGACATCCATTGCAAGCCAATTTCATCCTTATGACTCTGGACAAACGATTCGTTTAACTGAATTTACCACCCGGCGGGGCCGCTGCGCGCATAGTAATAATGTAGGTACATTTTCGATACCTAACTAAACGGGGAGTGACACAGGCCTGGTTTAGGTATCAAAAATATACCTACATTATTACTAAGAGCCCGGGGCGGCCCCTCCAAGTGGTAAATTCAGTTATGCGAATCGTTTGTCCAGAGTCATAAGGATGAAATTGGCTTGCAATGGATGTATTTATTTATTTATTAGCACACTTAACAGACAACAAACTCAAAAAGAACACAAATGAATAATACAAATATAAGATCTGGTCTAGTCTGCAATCCTAAAACAAGTATGCCTAAAAGCTAATTAGTTAAAGATTCAGAAGCTAGGGCACGCTGTAAATATAAAAATATAAAAGTGATAGATAATTGCAACAAATTAGGTAGATCAAACAAATCATAAAGCGAAGAATAACAAAAAATGCTTATGGAGTGTTAACTAAGTACTAAGGTGTAATAGTATTTGCCGCCGAAACTTATAAATCGAAAAATGAAAGATATCAATGTCCCTGTAGAGACTAGGATTTCATTGTGTTGGCGGCACATTCTGACCACAGGGTTATAATAAGATGTGTTGTTTGAGTAAACTTGTTGGGTAAATGCATTATAGTTACGATTTCGAGACCTAAACCGCGTATTAAAGTTAAGAACTCCCTTACCCTAGACTTTCCCATACAAACGTAGTCTACGTTTTATTTTGAAACAACATGTTAGATTTCGATAAAAAATTGTAAGTTTAAACAAATTGCATATATCTAGGGTTGTAATTGGTTTTCACAGTCAAAATTTGAACTTGAAAGAAAATATAAGGCTGTAAAACTTTTCCATACTGATGGTCAAAAATGATATAATGTACTATATTTTCTTTCAAGTTCATATTTTGACTTTGAAAACCAATTATAACCCTAGATATATGCAATTCCTTTAAAGTTACAAATTTTTACCGAAATCTTACATGTCGTTTCAAAATAAAACGTAGACTACGTTTGTATGGGAAACTCGGATTTGGTCTAGGGTAAGGAGACTCTTAAGTAGAGAAAGAAGATTGGGAGAATCGAGAAGACCATGGATTATTTTGTACAGTAATACAAGATTAATGTAATCACGGCGTACACTAAGTGAAGTCACATGGAATTACTCTAAGCGCTCCTTGTAGGAAGAAAGCCTTCGGCCCATACCACGTCTATAGCTCAGAATTTTCAAGAACCGTCTCTGAATTCCTTCAATCCGATCGCTGTGCACACTGTAATAAGGAGACCAAATTGCTGAGTTATACTCAAGAATACTACGAACAAGGGAGTAAAAAATGTACAAAGCTGTTGGTCTTTCTGAAGTCTTGTGATCCTACATATAAAACGGAGTAAACCTGAACAACGTTTAATGATACAATCATAGTGTTCATGAAAAGAAAGTTTGCTGTCAAACAATATTTCGAGATCCTTGGCAACGGTCTTACGAGTGAGTGCTTTGCCGTCTTAAGTGTAGTCAAAGAGGCTAATATTAGTTTTTCTAGTGAAAGTCATGACAAAGCACTTATCAATATTTGGATGCATGTAGTTTCCATGACACCAATCAGAGAGCATTCAGGTCATTTTGTAGTTTCAAGGAATCCTCATCATAGTCAATAGTAGTAAAAATTTTTAGGTCTTCAGCATAAAGCAGACTGGGGCTTAAAGCTTAACGTTCTCACTTTAAACTGTAAACAGTAGTTCATAAAATACTTTGAAGGGTTATCTAGGGCTTGGTAGTAGCAAAATTTTAAATGTCTCCGTTTTCTTTGATATGATTTATTTAAAATGGGGGCAGCACTGGACCCCGAAAAATTTAGGTACGGCCTTAAGTAATTGTTTTTGAAAAACCTTTTCCACCTCGCCCACCATCACGCTAAAAGTGGCCTTTGGGTCTTGTGGCCCTAGGCTATATCAGCTCAGAGCCACCAGACGTAAAATGCTATACAATACAATACAATGTCTGCCACATTACAGATAAAGTTATGTATGTCTGTAACGTAACTAGAAAAAAAAATACACCCACATTTAAATTTTAAATAATTTTATTTACTCACAAGTATAATTATATAAAAATACACATCTATCATTACTTTAATAACAATTTTAAATTATCACTAGTTCCATATTGGCACATATCTACACTTAATAGAATAGTAAATTGAAATAATCGTAGAAATTTATACGAATTATTATTTTGAACAACTTTAACAGACATTTAAACTCGAAAATATACTTAGGTATAGTTCAGATACTTCGATCAACAATTCAACTAGATAACGCGTTTCCTACAAAATTCTGTCCGCTTGAATATCAAATAACGCTAACTGTAAAGTCAACCTTATTACACTACGTCACAGAATACATTAAGAGTACAAACAGAATGGAATCTCACAGCGTCTATCGCAATTTGACGACCCCGCACCTCTCCCCCGTTCTATGTGCCCTTAATGCGCTCTTAAACAGGGTTAGTTACTAGCCGCACGCAATTCGCGACGTGTCTTGAGAACTGTCAACCAATAGTAACCATCATGGTGAGAAGATGCGCATATAATAATTGTACAATAAAGAACGTATATTTCATAGATTTCCGAGGGAAACTTAGCGCCGCATTCATCAATCATATTCATATTAATGGTCAAATTTGGCAGTGAAAAATGTATGTGTAAATGTCTATTAAAGTCCAGAAAACATTGCGCACTACAGTCTCGCACGACACCGGAAATTTATATATATATAGCGACAATGATTATCGTATCGCGGTTGCAGATGCCAAAAAAAATACATTTGCGCCCTAACTAAAAAAATAACTATATTTATAAAATTACAATAAAAATTGATATGTATGATATATTTTTATTAATTATAACTAATTAATGGAAGTCAAAATATGCAATGCTTATCCATTTATACATAAAATAGGGTTATGTATGATCTTGTAAAAAAATACTTTTCAAATAATTTCATCAAATAAATACCAAATTGTTATTTCATTCGGAAAATGGAAAAAGTGCCTTTACCAGAGCTTAAAAAAGTACCTTTTTATAGAGATAATCTGGTTAAAACCTTTCTTATGTCTCTCCCTCTTATTCGTTAAACGTTCAAAAGTCATGTAGCCTGTTTTCTGCTTAAAGTACGATTCACACTTGCGGAGTCGCGTCGGAGCGCGTCGCCTCGGATGCTCGCGGACGCGCCGGCAGCCGAACGGAGCCGCCTGACGGCTATTTCCGAGGGCATGCGCGCGCATCCGGCGGCACGATCTGACTAGTACCACATCGCAGTCAGTCTGTTTCAGTGCTATCGTGTTAACGTTGCGTAATTTAATTATATATGATGAGTGAATGGGACGTGATATTACTGGCAGTTGCATTGGAGGAAGAAGAAAATAATCGTAAAAGAAACGGGGAAAAACTGGGCAGAATCTGGGTTGATGATTTGTAAATGGTAAGTTTCATAGGCATGATGGAGCCAATCATCAGACGCCGGCAGTAGTCGCGAGCCGCGTCGAGCAGCCGACCGCGTGCCCCTGCCGGGTGGCTTTAAAGCTGCGTAAATTGCATGCCAATATGGCACCTAACTACTTTACGGATGTTTCAATTTCTTTTGGCAAATTGTAAAATACGCTCCGACGCGGCCCGACGCGCTGCCGCAAGTGTGAATCGTACTTAATACGACAAAATTTAAATGACATTGTTTAATGATTTTGACTTCTGTTCAGGTGACTTTTCTATTTAGTCGCGTCATAAACACGGCCTTGCCGTACCGCGTTATAATACGCCACTACGTTTCAAAACAGGTTACACTTTTGACAAAGACGAAAAAATTTACACAAAAATTGTTTGTTTGTGTCAATTTTTTTTTACTATGTTTGTCTGTTTGTAAGTATGTGTGTTATAGCAACGAATGAATGTCTTTCAATTAAATTAATCGCGGAATCTATAAACCTCCAATCTCTGACAGTTACATAATTTCTAAAAATAATTTAAATACCTCAATAGTTTATAAGTATGACAAGTATCAACCCTAGTAACTAGTCAAAATTATTCACAACTTAACTATAAACTAGCAAGATTTATAAACTAGAATGTAAATTGTAGAAAATATATCGGGTTGGGTATATTCCGGTGAAGGTAAACATCGTAAGGAAACCTGCACACTAGTCGCTACTGGCTCCTTAGTAGTGTGTGATACGGAGATGCAGTGCCGGATTTACCATATAGCAATTGGTACGGGCCCCGCGCTAAAAGGGGCCCCGCGTTCTCAAATCCGCTCACCTAGAGCAAAGAATATATACACTACGCGAAAATAAACGACACTTATGCATGTGTGCACGTAAAATCGCTTCCGGCTATGTGTGGGTGGCTGGATGTGCGAGGGGGGGGGGGGGGGGGGGGGCTTGAGAGACGCGCGGGGCGGGGAACGTCCCATCGCCGACTGCATTGGCCGAGGACTGGTACCTAGTTCGTGTGTCTCTCACGCACGGCACGATATTCTACTTCGGTTCGGTATCAACCCTAGCGTTACGTTCTCCGGCTCAAGGTCATCGGCGTTCAAACTCTCACGTACAGGGAGTGTCGCCGCTGTGCCAAGAGACCGTTCTTTTTTTTTTGTTTTATCGTAAATGGCCAACAATGTTGTCAAATTCAAGAGTTCAAGCTGCCTAAAGGCAGATACGTAGCTTGTTGACTGCAATCTTATTGCATCGGCTATGCAACCGAGCTCCCCATAGCAGATCAGGGGCCTCTTCGATAGAATTTGCTACGGGTCCCGCGCTTGCTAAATCCGGCACTGTGGAGATTGCAATGGGAAACCACTGCATTATCTGCCAAAAATCGTCATCGTCGTCAAAATCGTCAAGAGCCGATCTTAAATGTAAGACAGATATTATCAATTACTTTAACACAATAATGTAACACATATTTAACTATCGAATTGCCCATCTAAGCTTTGCAAATATTTAAGGGCATGTCCTTGAAACTCATCATAAAAGAAATGAGAAAAAAAATATTCTTTCCATATTAATCAAATTACGTGACTACTGCAATTTCTATTTATCGAAAAAAAAATTCGGCATACATTCATTCAAGAGAAAGTTGTTCAGAATGATTGACTGAACAGCCCTTTAAAATATTTGTACTTAAACGTATCTTGCAATCAAGTATACGGAATAAGGCTTCAGTTAACAAAAATATACCCAACCGTGGATCGTTTAAAAATGGAATGACAAATAAATACTGTAAATCAATATGGCCTCACTTCTTACCGCCGAGCGACTCGAAGAAATTCACGAATTTGTTCACACCAATGTTCTTGGGCAGGTCATCTTCCGGGGGGTCATTTGCTCTTATGACATCTTTGGGCACTCCATTAGCGTTCTGCACCATTTTGATCTCATTCGAAGTTCTCCCTTTCTTCTCTCCGTTACCATTCATATGCGTTTCTTGGACACCGTTCTCAGTTTTGACATCACCGTTCTTGGCTGATTCGTACACTTGTTCTACTACTTTTGGTGGTTCGTACGCTTTCTCTACAACTTTTGGTGGTTCGTACGCTTTCTCTACGACCTTTGGTGGTTCATACGCTTCAACTACCTTAGGAGGATCGTAGGATTCTACTTTAGGTTCATCAACCACTTTAGGTGGCTCGTCTACAATTCTTGGTGGCTCTGGCTCACTTTCAACCACTTTATCATCAATATTGACATCAACTGTTTCAACAATAGTCGTTTCAATAATGACTGTCTGAACTGGTGCCTCTGGTTCATTAGTCGGTTCTATAATAGTTTCTGTAACGATCACTGTAGCTGTAGGCTCTCCAATATGATCTTTCACTACATCATTATTGGTCTTGGGGTGTTCCCAGATGCGGTAGTATTTGTTGTACAATTCGTCCCAGAATTCCATCTTTTCTTTATCAGGGTTTGTGCCTAGGGAGAGCTCTTCGCCTAGGTTGAGGTAGTATAGATGGTCTTTGTTGACTGGAAGCCAGTCGACGGTGATATACTGGTTTTCTTCGTGTGTTGGGTTTCTGGAAAGAAAAGATATACTTGTTTTAATGGATCTTATTTGGACAACATCTTTGAAAACGGATTTTTTGACATGAGAATTATTGTAGGAAAGAACATTTAAGGGGATGATTTTTTGACATGAGAATTATTGTAGGAAGGAACATTTAAGGGGATAAACGGCCACTTTTGGCAAATGTGCGAAGAAAAGCTTCACGTTCTCACTTCAAACTGTAAACAGTAGTTCATAAAATAATTTAAAGAGATATCTAGGGGATACTGGAAACAAAATTTTAAAATCTCCGTTTTCTTTACATAATTTATTTCAAATGGAGACAGCACTGGACCCCGAAAATTCAATGCATGCCCCTTAAAGAAAATTCCTCCTTTTAGATTGATGTGTTGTATTGAGACCAAAAAAAGATGCGATGAAATGCGTAAAACACATGGCATTGAGAGGAGGTCATACTGTGACGGCCATAGATAAAGAGAATGGCCCCAAAAATAAGGAGATTTATTTTTAATGTTACGTTTTCAATAGATTTTAATATCAACTAGTCTGTAATGTATGAATTTAAGACCGCATATTGTTTTTCCTTAGTCATTAAGTGTCATAGTTGTGACAGCTGTCAATCACGTCTAATCCGTAGCACGTTTATTTCCTCTTCGAAAATAAACGTGCTACAGATTAGACGTGATTATTAATTTATTACTTTTCCGCAAAATATTCCTGGCTAGCTAACCTTATTGGGTTAGGAACCCTTCAGTCAACAATCATTATAATTTGCAAAATTACAAATTAATATATTTCACAACTTACCCAGTCTTAGCGAAGTTGGTCCAAAGCCGTAGCATCCTCTCCCTCATTCTCACATCCTGTGGAGTCGGCTCCACATCCTTCTGAAGATCATTCTTGAACAAATACCCCAACTCATCCATATGCGCCGCATGCTTCAGCCCCAAAGAAGCTAACAACTTCTTAGACAAATTCAATTCTCCAACATAATCAAACTTGTAGTAGTATAAGGGTTTAGTGGAGACTTTCATTAAGTATTGAACGTATCTATGCGTATCTACATTGATTAGTTTATCAGATAATAGCTCAAAATACTCATTCAAACTCTCAACTCCAGTATGGTTCCCTTTGAAATATAGAGACTTGATTCTATCAGCTATAGCGACAGATTCTGGCGTATTCCTTTCTATGTGTAACTCATCTGGTATAAAACATTGTAAATCTTTATTCGTATGCTCAAATTGTAATTCTAAAGCAGTACTACCGATCATTACAGGTACTTCCGCTGTTCTACCAGAAGTTAGTATATCAATAAACGCTTCGGTTAGAACTGCTTCTGTATTAGGGAACTCTTTTTCTACGACGGCAGCGAAAGCTATTAATCCTTTTTCGAAGAAACTTTCTCTTGGTTGCATCTTTTCGTTCGCTTCAACAAGATCTTTCACAGAAGTTGCTGCTAGAAACTCCAGAATGTAATCTACATCATCCGCTTCACAACCCAAGTTTTTAGCTAGAGTTTTAGCATTTTCTATTGGGTTTTTCTGGAACGCCCAACTGTTCAGTGCAGTTCCTGACTGTATAATCGCTTTGCTGATCAGATTCTTAGTCAGTGGACTAGCTGTTAAAATAGAAGTAATAGCTCCACCAGCGCTTTCACCAAAGACAGTTAAATTACCAGGGTTTCCGCCGAAATTGTGGATATTTTCCTTAACCCATCGTAAAGCCTGGACTACATCTTTCAGACCAGCATTTCCTGGGACCTCAGGAGTGTTTAGACTTAGGAAACCTAACGCACCACATCGGTAGTTGATCGTCACGACGACTACATCTTTTTCGACTAGATAATCGCCTCCAAAGAGGCTGGAAGACCCAGAACCGAACCTGTATCCGCCTCCATGGATGTATAACATGACAGGAAGGAAGGAGCCATCTAGATTGTTGGTATAGATGTTGAGGAAGAGACAGTTTTCATCCCCGACATATTCTTTAGTTTGGGGATCGATTTGAGCGCTAATGTTACCCTCTGTCGTGGCGTCTCGGATGCCTTCCCAGGGTTCTGGGGGCTGCGGTGCCTGGAAAGATTAAATTAATAAGTTAATAGTTTGTTTTTTTTTTAAACAACAAATAACACTAACAAGATATATGTTTAAAAAACTAAAACCGACTACGGGAAAATTCTTACTGAAAAGTATGAGTTATCCAATTATTGCAAGCTCACACACATCGATAAACAATTTGCTGTCATTCTACATGTCATATTTTTTCGCAACAAATAAATAATTAAAAGATTATTCAATTTAAGTTTTATTATTATTCACTTATGCAAAACCTGTGCTGTTATGATAAGGCTTCCTACGGCCATAGGTTAGTACACAAATTTTAAGGGGTGATTCAGTCCATCATTTTGAACAACTTTCTCCAATAAATGTATATCGTAATACGAAAAAAAAATTTCATTTTCCATACAAATAGAAGTAGTCACGTGATCTAGTTACTATAAGAAGTGAAATTGAAATTGAATCACCTTTAAAATTTGTGTACTAAATTAAAAATAAAGGTTTTATAATTAATTGTTTGTTTAATTTCTTTATCGCACAAAAATTACATTTAAATGTACATTATTTAATACAAAGGGAAAAAGAAATAACTTATACAAAGGCGGACTTATCCCAAGAAGGGATCTCTTCCAGTCAACCCAGTCTTCAAAAGGTTACATATTTTTGGAATGGGTAGTGTCAATATAAATACAAAGAAATTTTGAAAATCCGAATACTAACTTAATTAATACTAAATTAATTGTACAAATTTATTGCAAATTTGATGTAAGTACTTGTCACTGTCAAACGTTTGTTTACGGTTTGCGCTAATGCTGCACTCTGGCTGCAGTAATATCAGGCCTGTGTCACTCCCCGTTTAGGTATCGAAAATGTACCTACATTATTACTATGCGCGTAGGCGGCCTCTCCGGGTGGTAAATTTAGTTATACGAATCGTTTGTCCGGAGTAATAAGAATGAAATTTGCCTGCAATGGATGTCTAGGTATCTAAACGAAAAGGTGCTGAGTTCTGACGTGAGCTAAATTAAACCATATCGCTAGCCACATTGAGTAGATATTTCTTTGAATTCCTTTGCTGAGTGAGACTTCTGTACGTTAGTATTATTTATAATATCGCCTATTCAGTGTAACGCGAGCCTTAATGAAACAGCAAAAAATTCTTCGTGTATATGATCACTCGTCTCGCCTCACGTTTTGAGAAGCTCATTCCGAGTGCTAAACAAATATTATTCCAAAAGAAAACTGCAGAGAGGACGTACTGATACGGTAATCTTGGCAAACGAGATACCACAAGTGGACTTAGCGACATTGAGATACGAGGGAAAACCGAATTATTGTTAGATGAGTAAGATTTTGAAAATAAATTATATTCATCGAATTATAATTCTCTAGTAACCTAACGCTCCTACATTCACCGCTTCGATTCTGATTCCATTTACGCAAACAAACGAACAGTAATTACAACGAAACACTCAAACGCACACATAGACAAAGATGCATGCGATTGGTCGCGACAAGGTCACGCGTCGTCGTCGGTCGGGTGGGGCAGTAAACGCAATGAGCGGTGAGATACAACGCGCGCATGGTACCTATTATGCAGTACGGTACGCTAAAATAAATAACCTTGTTTACGTGTAACATTTTCTTTACGGCACATGTTTAATGAATCGATTATCGCAAAAACACAGCAATATTCTCAAAGGAAACTTCTTGCGACGCAACCGCACGACTCGAGTGTCACGGCGAACTGTCGCGCCGCGCTGTTCATATTTTAAGCCCCGCCCGCCGCGGTACATATCACGTGGAATGATTTTTTGGGATTACTTACTATTCTAGAGAATTATTGTTCGTAGTTTATTATAATTAGATATTTTTTGGACAGCGTTATTTTGAAATCCGTTTCGAGATACAGAGTTAATGAACAATGAAGTCCTTATAGTGTGCCTCTTAAACTTGATAAAAATCCGTCAATAAATAACGCTACTGAAAAGTTCGCCCCTTTTCCCCTCTAGTTATCCCCCCAATCAAAAATCGCGATCGAATAAAACTTTTAATAACTCAAGGAACTTGTCGTAGGAATTTTCGTCAAAATCGGTTGAAAAATGCGACGTGCAGGCGGGCGCAGGCGCAGACGGACGTACAGAAGCATTTTTGGCCCAATCTCGAAACTGAGACGCTTTGCTCGCTCGCTCATTAACCCTTTCACCGCGAAACTTTATATCAGTTGTCGTGCTCCCAGCGCGAGGAATTGTGAATATCCATACTTTTTGGTCGGATAAATCCGACACTCGCGATATGGGCACGAAAATGTTTGTCAGAATAATCCGTCGTTCGCGGTTAAAGGGTTAAAAGGAGGCACAGGCAGTGCCGAATTAACCATGTAGCAAGAGTAGCGATTGCTACGGGCTCTGCGCTAAAAGGGGCCCCGCGTTCTCAAATCCGCTCAACTAGAGACCGTTCTTTTTTTGTTTTATCGTAAATGGCCAACAATGTTGTCAACTTAAAAGAGTTCAAGCTCTCGAGCATCTTATTGCTTCGGCTATGCAACGAGCTCCCTACTCGTATAGCAGATCAGGGGCCTTTTCGATAGAATTTGCTACGGGCCCCGCGCTTGCTAAATCCGACACTGGGCACAGGCTGTAAATGCTGTTTAGCATGACCAGCAAACATTTCTATTCAAAAGTGAAATTCACGTACTGACACCGAGAAATAGTCAAATAGGCATAAGACACTTAAGCTTGCATGATGAGGCAAGTTGCTAATTGAAATGAGATTGCTTGCAAGTTTGTTGTATATACGAGTAGGTAGATACTACCGTACAGATACAGAAGTCTCACTCAGCAAAGAAATTCAAAGAAATATCTACTCAATGTGGCTAGCGATATGGTTTAATTTCGCTCACGTCAGAACTCAGCACCTTTTCGTTTAGATACCTAGACATCCATTGCAAGCCAATTTCATTCTTATGACTCTGGACAAACGATTCGTATAACTAAATTTACCACCCGGAGGGGCCGAATGCGCGCATAGTAATAATGTGGGTACATTTTCGATACCTAAACGGGGAGTGACACAGGCCTGGTGCTACCTACGCTCTGTAGTTCAGAAACATAATATGGATGTGGACTGGGTCCGAAAAATTGTATTTTTATAATCAGTAAGTTAGATTATCCAAAAATAATGGACCCATATTTTTCGGTTTAACCCGGGGGGAAGAGGGGATAAAAGTGAAAATCGTACTTGATCGTGACGTCATGCGGAATTTAAATGGGAACTAATTTTTTGAGCTGTTATTTAAATATTCGAGATGTTATTATGATCAGTTGGAAAACATATTGAGCAGTTATTTTTTATTTAATGGCGGTTGATTAATTATTGCGACAGTAAAACATGAACAGTAATAAAAAATCAATTAGTCGGTTATTTTTAGGTTAGGTTAGGGAAAACCTATAGGTTAGGTTAGAACTGCGACCAACGGTCGCAGGTCTAGGTCGGTTTTATCCGTTTTACTAGGTTAGGAACCGCTCGTTCAATTTTTTTTACCGCTCATTTAATTATTTTCCTGCTCAATTATATTATTCACTGATCTAGTTCATTTTTTTTATTACTCTATTTTGTTTACTTTACTGCTTAGTTTTAACTGCTGAACTAGTTATTTAAACATGCCATTTATAATTTTAACTTACCAAAACTGCTCTTTACAACTGCCTCTTTAAATCAGTGCCAATTTAAATGCGCTGTATCTTTGTTATTATTTGCTAATCAGAAAAATGAAAAAATACGTATACAATTTTTTTTTAATGTACCCGATGAGCTAAAAATATTTTTTAGTCCACATCCGGAGGCTTTTGCCCAACTATGGGATATAAATGGCTATTAAAAAAAAATCCGTATTGGTTATATTTTGAGCTTTCGACACGAAAATAAGTTCACACATAATCAGTCTCGCACAGGGTTGGGCAGTATTTAAATTACTTGTAACTGAAATACGTGATTTGTATACATATACATACGTAATAACTTAATTTGTAATCGGTATTTCAAAATACCTGCCTGACGCCGAGGTATTTCGTTCTCAAATTATTTTTAGTTATATTAGTATTTCAAAAACTTTTGGCTTCAAAATAAATTGGAACATAAATTAATTTCTTTAATAATTTTTGCTCTTATAATTTTGAGTTATTTATTTAAGTACTTACATCATTTTATAAGTAGATAAATTTTGAATGAATTAAATCACAAAAAATAATGATATCCAAGGAGCCAAGTTCAATATCCGACAAAAGAATTGACATGTAAAATGGCTGTCAAGTTGTGTAGAGAATATTGAAACTAAGGAAATTGAGAATTTTTAACATGATGCAATTGTTGGTTAAGAGCCTGATAACTGATAACAGATAAAGATGACAAGACAAACATGACGAGTACAGTTGTAACTTTATTTTTAGTGCCACAAGTAAGTACTCGTATATATGGTTGTCGATGGGTGCCCTTCGATTCGATTAAAATTTTTGTTTCTAATTCACTTTGCCGAATCTTATTGGCCTAATCCTGTTTGTTTGTTTTTGTTTATAAAGCTTTATTGTACACAAAAAAAAACAGATACAAAAATAGAAAAGTAAACATACAACGGCGGACTTATCCCGTATAGGGATCTCTTCCAGTCAACCGGCCAGTAATTAAGAGGAATGTTTACTTGTAATGCAAAATTATTGTTTAGCCTAATTGATGTTTTTGCACAATAATAGTAAAGCCTTTTGTTAGCTCTAATTTTAAAATCTCTATTATTAGATGTCCTAAAATCGTTTGGCTATTATTTCTTTACACGTAACGATAACCTCGTATAACTATGTTTGAGACAATTATTTACGTGACTACAAAGATGGCAGAATTTTCAAAAAAATACTCAAAAAAGATAATATATTGTGCTATTAAAGTCAGTGACAGAAACCAATCGCTGCAAAACCGACTCCACGTAGTCTTGTCTGCCCTACTCCTAGAGTGTAATTCCGACCCGCGTAGGCGCGGAGGAGCGAAGCGGCCCGCGGGCTGAGGAACACCTGCTCCTCCAGCCACCTGGCTTGGAGCGAGCCGCCGCAGCAAGCCGAGGGTGCGGTGGCGAGTGTAATCCATCTGCGACGATTGGCCCGCGTGGGCCGCCGGAGCCCCGCAGCGCCAGAGCCGTGACAGAAGCCATGCCTGCTGCATGTTGAATGCTGCTTGCTGCATGCTTGCTGTATGCTTGCTGCATGCTTGCTGTTTTCTTGCTGTATGCTTGCTTGCGTGCTGCATGCAGCATGATTAGGCGTTACAGTTTTGTGCTAAACTTTTTTGTGCGAAATATTAATTAGTAATTGTGAATATTAGGAGTTTTTGATTATTGGGCCTAATGACTAATTTGGGAAGTAAATACTTATACGGCGATAAAATCTTAGAGAAATCAAAAATAGGCCATACTAAATTAGAAGCGCGTTCCCGGTGGCATCCTCAGCTGTGCTGCTTCGGATATAACATGCATATCAATGGTCACCCAAGGATGCCAAAAACCTTGCAAAATGAAGAAAAAATAGCCGGAACAGTTTAAATGATTTGGCTACAGTTTTACGACCTGCCTGCCTGACGTCAACCCACTTTGGGAATGTATTTGTGTGAAAAGTTTTACAAGCGGCCGCCGCCCGACGTTAACCCTTCTTGGGAATGCAATTGTAGCACGAGATGTTTGTGCTAAGTCCTTAGTCGCCTCTTACGACATCCACAGGAAGAGATGGAGTGGTCCTATTCTAACCCGGAACCACACGGGTATCGCTCGCACCCGCGGGCTCTTGGGCTATATTAACGAAATTACAGTATTTTTCTTGATCGCGATTCAAGGTCTGCCTATATCAGTTCGCTATCTTTACAACCACATTTATCACCGGTGCATTGGATTTACAACAAAAATGCAAACATCACGAGGTAAGTACAATGTTAAATATAATTAAGCAAAACCACGTTTACACAATGGCAGTAACAGTAAAGATGGTTATGCTTAGGGCGTAACTACGAGTACGTCGGCGAACACGCGACGTGACGTGTTCAGTCTATCTTTGTCACAAATTCTCCGTGCAAAAGAGATAGCAGTAACGTCGCGTGATGCCGTGTCTCTGTCGCTTGATGCAGCAGTTTACGTTAAGACGATACACGGAGTCCAGTGCTGCCCTCATTTGAAATAAATTATTTGTAAGGAAACGGAGATATCATTAAAATTTTTAAGCTACTAAAACCTAGATAACCCTTCAAATTATTTTATGAACCACTGTTTACAGTTTAAAGTGAGAATGCTTATCTAGGTTTTACTAGCTTAAAATTTTAAATGATATCTCCGTTTCCTTAAAAACTAATTTATTTCAAATGGGGGCAGCACTGGACTCCGTGTATCGTCTTAAGAGATTGCGTGGAGAATACTTTTCTGAATAAAATATCTATTTTATATAGGTACTTAACTTTTTATAGTCGTACCATGGGTGGTACAATGGTATCTGGGAATTTTCCGGCCAGAAGAGTACCAGCAAAAGTTTTTTGGGGCAAAATACAGTCCTCTCAAAAATTAAGAGATACTCGGAGCCAAAGCATCACTCAAGCCTTGGGATTCAAGGGAAGTATCGCGTTATACCCTGGAAGTTGTAGAATACTTTTCCGACGGGGCTGGCCCCTCTCAAATATAAAAATCTTACCTTAAACCTGACATATCCCAGCGGAGATTTTTCCCAAGGGGCTGGAGACCACGCTGCCCTACATCTCTCCCTATCACCCCCACACAAAAAAAAGCTAACTAAAAATTTTACCTTAAACCTATGGGATCCCAACGGAGGCTTCGCATAAAGTATACCCTAGAAGCTGTAGAAGGTCTTTCCTGACGGGCTGGTGACCACGCGGTCCTGCATCACCCCCACACAAAAATAAAAGATGACTAAAAATCTTACCTTAAACCTAAGGGATCCCAGCGGAGGCTTCGCGTAAGGTATACCCTGGAAGCTGTAAAAGGCCTTTCCTGTCGGGCTGGTGACCACGCGGCCCTGAAGCTCCCCCTGCTCCACCCGCACGACTGGCGCTTCAGTCATTCTTCCTCCACTGGAAAGAAAGAGAAAAAGGATTAGAGGACTTATCTCGTATATAACCGAATATACAACGTGGAAGGGACATACCCGTAATAAATCAAACCACGGTCTATACTAGACCATTTTAGAATAATGAAATTAAAATAACAACCCAAAAAACAAAATTTAATTTCGGCGTTTCCATACAAATGTGTGCGGCCGCCCGGGCGATTTGTATGGAAATGTCGTTTTTTTTTTTGGTTTATTGACTGTTATTTCAATTTCATTATACTTTAGTAATCTAGTATAGCCCTTGGTTCAATTTATTATGGGTATGTCCCTTCCACTTTGTATAAGTATTAGCGAAGTGGTTTCCGGGAGACAGCCTCAGGTTCTCAGCAGAGTAGAATAGGATCACTCCAAGCTAAACAAAGCTTATAAACATCAGTTTATAAGCCGCTCCAACCGCCTGTTCAGCGTGGAGAGTGTAGGCCAAATCCTCTGTCTGCTCTGGCTAATATATGGCTCTGGTAGTACAGAGAGGGTCGTGCTCCTGCAGTGGAGGCCTAAAAAAGACCTGATGATGATGATGAAGTATAAGCGAACTGTGTGAAACTAACTTCAAACATTATCATCGAACAAATGGCCCCACAAAATTTATATAAACCTATCCTAGGATTGGTTCTGGTCTACCCTTTGGGTTGCGGAGGTCAGACGGCAGTCGCTCTATGTAAAACCAGTAACCTCGTCAAATCACCGATACAGGGTGGAATTGAAATCGTTGGCATCCTTTTAAATATCCACTATACCCATGATACAAAGTAATGTGAGCCTATTAAAACGTCAATCAGAAGTCGTAATTTTCATATTAAAGAAAACCTCTAAACATGCGTTAGACTCCTTGATAGACACCATTACTGCAATTATAAATAAAAAAACTTATCGTCATAAAACTCATGAAAAGTAAATTAAGTATTAATTTCATTGCGTCGTCGTAGATTCCGTAGTACCTAACATTCGTTCCCTCAATCGGTCGCGTGACATCACCTTTTCCCATTCGACTATAAACCTTATCCACGCAACTTAAAGTCTGTTTTTATATGCTGGCCGCGCCCGCGCCACAGCTGGTGAGTGTACTTCTAGCGCCACGGTCATAGATAGCCCTCTCGCAAGCGCGACGCGCGATGTTTTGATACTTTGTTTATTTTTCTTACTTTTCGATACTTTTTAATTACTGCACTAATTGCAGTATTGTTACCGTAAAAAATATCCTTTAAGTGAGTATGTTAACAAGTTAAATTAGTGATTTCAAATGCTCCCTGTATAGGTAGCGGACCCCGGGCTCTGAAGCAACACCGCTGAGGATGGTACCGGGAATACGCTCGGATGATGATGTTTGTATCATTTGATAATTGTATTCTTTCGATTTCATAAAAGTTGTTGACGTCAAATCGTTTCACTAACGGCCAAGTTTAGGGCTGCTTCCTAAGCGCAAGTGCAGAAGAAGCGGCAAATAACTGCACTGCAGCATTCCTCCAAATACGTCAACTTACAACATCTATTTTCTTCCAGATATTACCACCTACTTCGTAAAAATAAAGTAGAAAAAACTCACAAAAAACATAGCCCCATTAGTACAAGTATCAAACGATTTACACATAACTTATCGCGCGCCTAAAATATTTCAGGATTATGTTGTTAAACTACAAGATTAAACGTTATCTATTGTTATTAATAAACTTAAATTCTGCTAACAAATTATTGTAAATGTTATTGACAGAATCTTAAATCTTAATCACCTTTGACATGAGTTTTTTAATTTAAGTATTTTAGTAGCTATGATTCTTGAATTGTAAAAAGTTAGGATTTACTGTGCTGTGAGCATTTACTGCGTCCCCCGCAATATGGCGTCCCCTACCTCCCCCCGTTCTCAGTGGCGTCTGATGGCTTTGAACACTGAAACTCACACATTGACGGGCGCACGGGTACACGGATCATCACGAATGTATAGTTTCGGCACAGAAAAAATAATACTAACGTACAGAAGTCTCACTCAGCAAAGAAATTCAAAGAAATATCTACTCAATGTGGCTAGCGATATGGTTTAATTTAGTTCACGTCAGAACTCAGCACCTTTTCGTATAGATAACTAGACATCCACTGCAAGCCAATTTCATTCTTATTACTCTGGACAAACGATTCGTATAACCGAATTTACCACCCGGAGGGGCCGCCTGCGCGCATAGTAATAAAGTAGGTACATTTTAGATACCTAAACGGGGAGTGACACAGGCCTGGTTTCGGTAGTAGTATGCCGGTAGTAGGTAGTATGCATAAATGAAAAACTAGTATTGTACCTCCAATATCACTGGCATAAATACTCCGCTAGTATTTTAGCGTCATATATGTAATCTGTGGCATCATGACTATCGACTCAGCTATCGACACGCGAATAAAATCATAGACCCAGATTTTTGAAGCAAAAACTTCTTTACGCGCGTTGGGCATTTTTTGAGATGGGAAACGACATCGTTACCGTAACCGACACCACCTTGTTCAAGTTTTCACTTCTATCGGAGTGCTACTGTTTTTTTTTATGACGAAAATAGACGTTTGAGAAGCGCTGACTTAACAAAATTGGCACTAAATTTTCTCCATTGTCAAGAAAAATTTATGTTTAATTTTAAAACATAATTTTACCTCCTGTCCACGTCTCCCTCTCATAAGCCATCATTTTGTCCTACCTATACGACACGTCGTCAACTTTCTCCTTTACCTTATCTATAAATGCTCTTGTATGTTTGTTGTAAATCGAAACAAACAGACAAACACTTATCTGTGTATGTGATATACTCGGGTAATCGGTCAAAAATGATTGATACTACCTACTCCACTCGTAACTCCTCACGTCAGAAGATAAACAATTGCTCGTGACACAAATTTTATATTTTACGATAATTTATGTACCTATTTATTTCTGCCGTGTGGTTCCCGGCAGAGTAGAATAGGACCACTCCAAGTCTTCCCTTTATTTGTATGCAAAACCGTAGGCGGTAGAGCTAAAACCGGCACTGGATGTCGGAAACACAAGAGCTGAACAATGTTTCTAAACATCAATGAGACCTCTCCTACCCGTCTGGCCAGCGTGGAGAGTGTAGACTTCTCTGGCTAATATAAGGCTCTGGTAGTACAGAGGATCGTGCTCCTGCAGTGGAGACTAGATCTGATGATGATGACTCAATTATTTAAAGGTCACTATCCGTCCTTCTCCACGTAAACAGACTGTAGGGTCATTGCTAAAGTACGGGTTATAAATTATTGTTTTCGATCACCATACGGCGATATATAGTATAATGTGGAGATTTTTGTAAATTAGCATACAATTGTTATCATTCAGATTGTCTCATTATACCTCTTCATTCGATTTCGTATCAATGACCTTCCATACACATGTGTATGGAAGGTCATTGTTTCGTATAGTAGTTTTCTTTTGAGTGGACCCATAGGCGGTTCATAGCCGCATTGCCTATTAACATTATCTGTATATTCTAGGTTTATTCGGCCGAATAGTACGCTAATATTCGGTATCCGGCCGGATAGCAATAAACGGGCAAGAATTTACCACCTCGAGGGGCCGGCAGCGCGCATAGTAATAATGTAGGTACATTTTCGATACCTAAACGGGGAGTGACACAGGCCTGCTTCTATGGCATTATAGAGGTAGTTTGCTGGATTTAAGAGTACATCCGATTGAAAAGCGGCGAACTAGTTACTTACCAAATTGTATGGCAATCCAATAACACAGTGTTGCCTCAGCAAAATAAATTCAAGTACTGAATTGTATGTCATACTATCACGCAGATAGTGATAAGATAATTTATCTAACGGTACACTCTGTGACATAATAAATAGGCTTCTCTATATAGTCTGTATCTACAGACTATATAGAGAAGCCTATTCATTATAACCTATCTGGTTATTAACTAGCTTAACTTAACTAGCTAACTAGCTGACAATGATTTCGCTTAAGGCCGTACCTGAATTTTCCGGGGTCCAGTGCTGCCCACATTCAAAATAAATAAATTCAAACAAAACGGAAACATCATTTAAAATTTTGCTACTACCAAGTCTTAGAAAACCCTTCAAAGTATTTTATGAACTACTGTTTACAGTTTAAAGTGAGAATGTTAAGCTTTACTACGCACATTTGCGAAAAACGGCTACTTTTGGCAAATGTACGTAGTAAAGCTTAACGTTCTCATTATAAACTGTAAACCGTAGTTCACAAAAACTTTGAAGGGTTTTCTAGGACTTAGTAGTAGCAAAATTTTAAATAATGTCTCCGTTTTCTTTGAAATGATTTATTTTAAATGGGGGCAGCACTGGACCCCGGAAAATTGAGGTATGGCCTTAAAGAGTTTCTTTGAGACTTTCTTTAGATATACCTCTATGAGATTCAAAATCACCCTGATTTTTTTTTATTGTAGTGTACTATTCACAGCAAATTTCGTAAGAATACGTTTTGTATTAGGATAAAAGATTACCTAAATATATGATAAGATACAAGATAATGATGGTTCAGATATGTTTCCGATATCACTATCATGGGCCTCTATCGCGTGTATCAAAGTTATCATTATAATAGTAGATACAGTCCATGATATTGAACGTCCAACTTTAACCTAGGAGCAAATACGAGTAGTAGAGAACATAAAATGTTTGAAGTATTGGATCGCATCTATCATGTTTTTTTTACAGCGTTCTAAAACATTGTACAAACGGGACCCTTCATGCACGAGTCCAACTCGCACTAATCTGCCTAAAGTGTTGGATCTCATCTATCAGCACGAAACAGCACTTTCCTATGCTGTTATCTTTTTCTGTCGCTCAGAAGCGTCATTTGCTAGAGCGAGAGAGAGCGACGAACGCTTCAGCACCGGCCGTGCTGCAGCGTTCCGTCGTCGACGAAAAAAAACACGTTTCTTGTGTGACGACCCCTTACTATTACAGCTATTACGGTTCAAGATATAGAGCCCTGTGACAGACGGACGGACGGACAGACATCGGAGTCTCAGTAAAAGGGGCCCGTTGGCACCCTTTAGGTACGGAAACCTAGAAAGGAAGAGCTTCTCAATTCGAATGTATACCTATATGTTTGTTTTATATAGTCCTCAATAGAAACACTTTAATAGAAACTTACCTATATCAAAATATGAAAAAAAATGGCTTGTTTTTTTTCCTTTTTTCCTTGGGGACAGTTGTTCAGTATCATGAAAATGGATGTATTAACAATAAATAAATATATAAGGACAAATCACACTGATTAAGCTAGCCCCAAAGTAAGTTTTAAACTTGTGTTATGGGATACTAACTCAACGACACTATATCTATACTAATATTATAAAGCAAAAGAGTTTGTTTGTTTGTTTAAACGCGCTAATCTCAGGAACTAATGGTCCGATTTGAAAAATTCTTTTTTCTTGGGTAGTCCATTTATAGAGGAAGGCTTTATAGGCTATATAAAATTACGTTCCGACAACCACGCGAACGAAGTCGCGGGCACAGCTAGTTTTATGATAAATATAGATAAACGCCCAAGACCCAGGAAAATTTGAAAAAGGCCATTTTCCAACTTGCTCCGGTTGGGAATCGAACCCAGAACCTCCGTTTAGCGGTTAACCATTACGCCACGGAGGTCGAAATTTTAAATTCCAAGTCGATTGACTAATATCGAATATCTGCGGTTACCGATGAGTCAAGGATTAGGACTGCCTTGTGACTCATGGATAGAAAGTATTAGTGGATTCCTATCGTATAATAATTGAATGAATTTTTCGGGGCCCAGTGCTGCCCCCATTTGAAATAAATTATTTGAAAGGAAACGGAGATACCATTTAAAATTTTGTCTTATACGGCTCTAGATAACCCTTCAAACTGTTTTATGAACTACTGTTTACACTTTAATTAAGTGGAAACATTAAGCTCTTAGCATTTTTGCGAAAATCGGCCACTTTTGGCAAAAATGCCAAGAGAAGCTTCTTCATAAAATAGTTTGAAGGGTTATCTAGGGGATGCTGGAGACAAAATTTTAAATGATATCTCCGATTCCTTTCAAATATTTTATTTCAAATAGTGGCAGCACTGGACCCCAAAAATTCATGTATCATCCCCTTAATTGTATTTTTATAGAGACATATACGGTTTCATACAAGTTTATTTACCAGTCAAGTAAAAAACCCTCAGACTATCAAGCGTTCACCCCCAATAACTTCTGAACCGCTAAGGGTTGGATCTCATCTATCAGCACGGAACACGGAACAGCACTTTCCTATGCTGCTATCGTTTTCTGTCGCTCAGTAGCGTCATTTGCTAGAGCGCGAGAGAGCGACGGAACGCTTCAGCACCGGCCTTTCATTAAACATAGATAAGGACCATCTCGGCAGACAAGATATCAGGTCTTTTTGTCTCCACTGCAGGAGCACGACCCTTTCTGTGCTGCCAGAGCCATTCTTGGCCAGAAGGGTTGGAAAGGTCTCAATGATATTTATAAGCATTGTTTAGCTTGATTTCCTAAGCCGCCTTTTACGACATCCAAGTGTTCGCATCGCCATGTATTACTTAACTTTTCATCAGGGTACTTTTAAATAAAACTGGGGATGCTTTAAATCTTGTATATTTCTTATTTCACTGGGTAAAAACACTACAAAGATCTTTAGTTTCTGTCTCAAAGCGCGGAATTCTATGTCAAAATTGACAGTTGACAGCTTGGCTGGTGTTGCAAGTTATCTTACATTAAAACACAATTTGGAGTTGCCAGTATAAATAAAAATATGGCAGATTTTGGAAATGCTAACACAAGGAAAGACTTGGAGTGGTCTTATGCTACTCTGACGGAAACCACACGGCTAACAAGGCTCTCGATTTAAAAAAAAACGCATCGAAATCGGTCTATTCGTTTAGGAGCTATAATGCCACAGACAGACACACAGACACTTCATCTGGAGTTAAAAATAAAATTAAACCGGACTTTAGAGTAAGTTGAAAAAATGGAATCAAAAATCTAAATAGTGATGGATTGCTGGCGGTGTCGCATCAACGGGAACACGCAAGATGAGCATGTGATTATGTAAGGTATTTCTAGGCTATTTAGACTAAACAATTAACTTATTTACATTGGTATTTGGGTGGAAATGCAGGGCAGTTCGCTATGTGAATATCAATGGCCAGGAGTGCTACTTTTCAATGAGGGAGTCAGCGAACACGAAACATGTAGTTTTCCAACTCACAGCTCGTGTTCAAACGCATTGCATCGTAATTTTGAAATCGTCGTGTCAGCGATAAGAAATATTTTTTTACGCAGAAAATATCATGACTTTATTATACTTTTTGTATTGGATATACTCGTACTTAAGTACTCACTAAGGCATCCTATAATGATGTAACAGATCCCTGGAAGTAGAATCGAGCCTGTAAATCCTCGGTTTATTTTCCACTACGTCTTCTCCAAGCTTCCATTCGAACACGTTGATATTCCTCGTCAGATCCTCATTCAATGAATCGAGGAAACACGTCCAAACATTGTTCTCCGATTGGTGATTTTCCACAAACTTTGCTATTTTTTTATTCACTGGCCTTTTGCCCAACGACAAGAGTTTAGACTCTCTCGCTATGAGATACCGTAACGATATTCTTTTTAAAATAATCAACTCTTCTAGCGTTTTTGCCATAAACAGATAATCAGCAAAAAGTATTAAAATACGGTGGAAAAACACTGCCAATCCAGACACTTCAAATTAAAAAGAAAACAATGCAGTTATTGGTTAGTTTAAAATTTGAATATAGAATATCACACACACTGATTGTTTCGAATTTAAAATCGATTTGCACTAAACTGTCACTTGAAATTTTAAGAATAATTTGAATTTAGAATCCTGCGCACATGCAATTATTCTGCCATTACAATTTGAATTTTTTAATTAAGAATCCTAGCTTTTAAACATTTTCACAGAAATAGATAAAGGGGGAGCAGTACACTGCCATGTTAGATGTTATCTAGTGGAATTTTCAAGAACAATTACTACAGAGACGCGACATGATGGATGGTGTAAATTGAGTTAAAATTAGAGTCACGACAACTATTGGCGGTGATAATACTGATAATAAATATTTACTACCATATTTTCTAGGAAACAAGGGTTATTATGAATTTAATTTATGACGTAAGTAGTTATATTAAACATCGGAAGTTATAGTACACGTATAAGAGAAGGTACACGTATACACGTGTAAGAAAAAGTAGAGAATTTCAAATTATTAATGAAACAGCTTGGATGCTCAATGAAGATAAACTTTTGTGTACGAGTAGCCCGGTCAAATTAGACGAAAAAATGGGTGTGAGGTTACAATAATTCGCACCCAGCTGAAAGTTGGTAGGATTGTTCAAAACACCATCAGAAATGAAATATAAAAGGTCTTAACGATCCGATACCTGGAAAAAATTACTGGGAGTCAAAAGGGGTCACAAAAAAGGGTTTTTCGCAATTTACAGCAAAACGGTAAGTTTTATCATAAAATTAGTTTAGACAATACTTTTAGATCAGATAATTATCTATATAAAATGTCTGAATTCTTTTTTCCTGAGAGTCACCGTTGCTGAGATATAACTATTCAAAAAGTTGGAAGATATTTATTCCGTTTTTTTTATCTATATTAAAAGCGGCAACATGTAGACGCTTGAAATATTCACAGAATATTTAGTTGTATATTCACTTTAAAAATATAAAATTAAATATAATTAAATATAAATAAAATAAATATTTAAGGGCCCCCCATACATCACGCAAAATCTCAAAATTCACGTTTGTTTTATGGTAGCCCCCCTTTAATATTTATTTCATTCTGTTTTTAGTATTTGTTGAATAGCGGCAACAAAAATACATCATCTGTGAAAATTACAACTGTCCAGCTATCACGGTTCATGAGATACAGCCTGATGACAGACCACACCCTGTATATGTAAATTAGGAAAAAATATGCTCAAAATATTTTACTAGATAGATATTTTAGTACTTTCAGAAGTCTACGTTTATAAATATTCTAGCTGTATGAAGTTGAAAGCCTTTTTCTATGTCAGCGAGCAAAAGGTCTCCTATTTATAGAATTTGTCTCGAACCAGTAAGCATTAGAGGTTACACGTGTTATTCATTATAGGATCGCGTCTGTATCACCTACAGGGTAGTCAGAGCCTAATCTTCTCATCGAAGAAAACTGTGAGTGTTTTTGAAAAATCACTGTAAATAAACTACTACAGTTTATTCCTCAAAAAATTTACATAAGAATCTTAAGACTTTTCTACAGACACCCACAATATCCAAAACACGATTGAGCATTTTTGGCTCGATAGAAAGAATCACAAGCATACCTCTAAATTTACCTTTATAATTTATAAGACATTACAATTTATAGAATCACCTTTTTATATGAAAATTATACCAAAAAATGTATTGTGGGTCTACAAAATCCTTAAGATACTGATGTAAATTTTTTGAGGAATAAACTATAGTAGTTTAATTACAGTGATTTTTTAAAAACACGCACAGAATAGGGAAGGGATGATAATTTTGTAAACGCTTGAATAATTTTCTGTTGTTAGGAATAACATTCCTCGTTACCATAAAAAAATATCAGATTTTTATTATATGCAGTCAATTAATTATAAAAAATAAAAATATTTTAAATCCCAATTTTAAACCCATAGTCATTTTTACTCCGCCATTTCTTTAGCCCGGACCATCTGACGTATTAAAAAAAATAATGTCATATGACACTTGACAGTTAAATGACAGTTATATGTCATCTGTCATATGCCAGTATCTCTATTTTCCCACGGTGGCAGTTAATTAGTCAAGTGTCATATGACATTAATATTTTTAATACGTCAGAGGGTCCGGGCAAAAGAAATGGCGACGTAAGTCTGACTATGTGTTTAAAATTGGGATTCAAAATGTTTTTATTTTTTATAATTAATTGACTGGATAGAAAAATCTGATATTTTTTTACGGTAACGAGGAATGTTATTCCTAACCACAGAAAAATATTCAAGCGTTTTCAAAAATTTCATCCATTCCCTATTGCAAATTGTGAACCCATCTCGCCTGAACGTATCTGACGTATTTCAATAACCGTCATCTATCTATATTTAAGAGCTAGGCTTCTAAGTAAGTAGCCCACAAGAAGACGTCCCGAGCATGTGTAGCATGACAATCGCCCTGAGGAAGGCCTCCGGATGAGGTCGACACATGTCGGCCGGTGGCTGACTATAAACGGAAGTTACCCGTTTATAGTAATGTATTCTAGATTATATGTCATTATACTATGTGAATTTCTTAAAATTCGCCTCGATTCCGCGTCAACGGAAATTGATTCTAGCATGTGTATCGTGTGTTATATAGTTATGTATATGTGTAGTGTACATACACACGATACTATGTCTGTGGGTGAAACTAAAAAGCTTGTAAAAATCGGGTCCAGCCTCGGGCTTCGAACCCGGAACTTTCGGACGCAAGCAAAGCTTTCTGACCACTCCACAACTTAGCCATAAAAGAGAGAATGCACTTACAAATGTATAAATTACATACAAAAACGATTGCAAAGTGGACAACTTTCACACTTTCACGTAGGTGTTATGTTCGGTTCCTACTGATGAAGAATTATTACTTTTGTTTCATAATTAATTTACTTTATTTAATGAGTTATTTTATTGACTTACATTCAACGTAGCTGCAGTCTGACTCACTCAACGGAATGAAAATAAGCAATAAAATCGGCAACAAGAACTAGTGTGCAAGTTTCCTCACGATTAAAAATTAAGAGCCCGTATGACCATAAGGGTCAGTTCACACCGAGACGCGACGCGACGCGGCGTAGCGCGCACGTGTAAGAAATATAGAACTTGTTTACTAGACAAAAGAGTGAGAGCCGGCTGCGCCTCGCTATGCAGCGCGGCGCAGCGGGCTGTCGCTGAAATTAGTATCTTTTTACCTAGTAATAAGTAAAAAGTTCTATATTTCTTCCAAAGTGCGCGCTTCGTCGCGTCGCGACTCGGTGTGAACTGACCCTAATAGTACTTAGAGCTATCTTAAATATTATCAATAGTAACGAAATACTCACTTTGAAATAAAAAACACAGCTTGAAATTTTCTCTATATAAAGAAATTGCGAAGTTGCCTCTAAATCACCTCAGAATTATACTAAAACGGAAAGTATTCAAGAAATACAATAAATTAGCCCTTGTAACTTTGGATTATAATTGTATTAAACATAAGGCAGTGATAACATAAATGTCTTACTTTTTAAATAACTCTTAAATATTCTTTGTAAGACGAAAAAAACTTTTATACCAAAACCAGCCTCATCGAATTACCATGATCCCCCATGGTTTCGCTGTCTCGCTACGGCTGAAGTAAATTTGTGCGCGTGGAAGCGGGAGGATAACTTAGATTATCAGCATCAGGCCCAGCCTTTACAGCATTACAATGCTCGTAAAAATATTGGAAGTGCACTCGCGGTATAGTACAGACGTGAGGGACGTGAGTTCGAATCTCACTATTTTCGAAACTTTTCATCACATATTTTAAATTTAGACACACATACAATCTTCAAATGTTGCGTAAAACATAACGTCCATTGACAATGTGGTATAATGTGGTCACGACTCACTTACGACTGTTTAGCGATTCTGAGGGTTCTAATGAATTAAAATAGCTTGGTCACTTACTACTCTTAGGAGGCTCAGTTTAAAATAATAAACACGTGCATAGATATTTCGCGAAAGCACCTACGCTACAACAGTCATTGATTAGGTGATATCAACGTGTTGCCTTGTTGCTTCCACGCACACAAAACTCTAGCCGAAGCAAGACAGCGAGCCATGCGGGGCGTAGGGAATCGCGGCGGATCAATGAGGCTGGTTTACGCGTTTCTGGTGTTTGAGGTATTATCGTTTTACAAAGAATATTTAAGAGTGATTTAAAACGTAAGACATATGATTACTGCTTTATGTTTAATACAATTATAATCTAAAGTTTCAAGGGCTAATTTATTGTATTTCTTTAAAACTTTCTGTTTTAATATAGTTCTGAGGTGATTTGGAGGTAAATTCGCAATTTTTTTCTACCGAGAAAATTTTAAGCAATCGTGTTTTCGAAACGTATAATGACTGCAGTTAGTCCTGAAGTTTGCTGTGTTTTTATTTCAAAGTGATTCTTTTTCGTCTAAGCGCGTTCCCGGTTGCATCCTCAGCTGTGCTGCTTCGGAGCCCGGGGTGCGCTTTCCCGCTTTTTTTTTCTAAATATAACATGCATGTCAATGGTCACCCAAGGATGCCAAAGACCTCGCAAAATGAAGAAGAAATAGCCGGAACAGTTTAAATAATTTGGCTATAGTTTTACGACTGGCCTCCTGCCTGACGTCAACCCTCCTTAAGAATGCAATTGTAGCACGAGATGTTTGTGCTTAGTGCTTAGTCCTTTAGAGCAACTGCAAAAAGGGATGCAGTGCTAAATGTGGTTGCAAAAAAGTAGGACTGTTTTATTCTCTGGCATGCACAAATTGTCAAGGCCGGTCGTGCTCTAATGTTGAATCACCAACAGTGGAGGATTCGTGTGATTCCAACGAAGTGTCATGCGATACATCGCTATTGACGCAATTTACTTGCATCCAAAACTGGGGAATATTTAACTAATGGGGAACTTTTAAATTATATTTATAATTATGTTTTGAACCATTTTACTGATTTTTAGCTTGTTGGGACTTTATGCACCTTAACTCTCATTTTTTGGTCTAGATTGACCGAACTATCTTACGACATCCACAGGAAGAGATGGAGTGGTCCTATTCTAACCCGGAACCACACGGGTTTTTTATTTCAAAGTGAGTATTTCGTTAATATTTAAGATCGCTCTAAGAACTTTAGCCCGTACTACGGGCTCTTAATTTAGACATACATACATACAATCTTCAAATGTTGCGTAATACATAACGTCCATTGACAATGTGGTATAATGTGGTCACGACTCACGTACGACTGTTTAGCGATTCTAAGGGTTCTAATGAAATAAAATAGCTCTGTCACTTACGACTTGGAGGCTCGGTTTGAGATAATAAACACGTGCGTAGACATTTCGCGAAAACACCTACGACAGTAATTGATTACGTGATATCAACGTGTTGACATTATTAAAACATTATTATGTTATATATTATTATGTTTATTAAAACCAAAGCCTTAAAAAGAAATAAAAAAAACGTGTTGACATTTTCATTTGTTGATACGTATTTTGCTGATTGTACACATAGTGATGTACCCCACCCGGTTAGGGGGGATTGAACATGGAGGCACTTTTATAATGTTAAAACCACAGATCTGTATACATCGTGTTAATGAAAGAACGCAAAACCTCTCAGATGGTACCTCAGCCCATGTAACTGAACAACTTTTGTTCAACAACTTTCACGAAATCCAAAAAAAAATATTCGGATTTTTAAACAAATTGACCCGATCAGCTGATCAGTTTGTAAGAAAATTTCAAATTATTTTGAAGTGAAAACTTCTTTAGCGGCGTTGTGCACTTTTTTTGTAATGGGTAAAAAATGTTAAACTCGCGTCAGGACACGTGTCCTGATCGAAAATTCGTAAGACGGAGCGGAGTTGGCACAAGGGGCCTAAGCGCCTTTGGGGTTTATGGCTCTTACGACCATTTTGTGTTTGTAGTGACAATAAAATAACAAAGGAATTTTATTTTCTATTATGACATACAATAGACGGATATTTTCACTAGCATTGTCAAAAGATGAATAGCCCAGTTTGTTCATAAATTGATCAGAACGACTTGAGCGTCTAGAGTTCGAATACCACCGGAAGGTGTTCACTTTTTAGTTCAATGAATTTATTTTTATTTTACGACCGGTATTTTGAAGTTTTTGAAGTGAAAACTTCTTTAGCGGCGTTGTGCACTTTTTTGTAATAGGTTAAAAATGTTAAACCCGCGTCAGGACACGTGTCCTGATCGAAAATTCGTAAGACAGATGGAGAGTAGACAGCCGGCGCGGCGTAGGAGAGGAAGTATCCCCCTCTCTTTCTACGGCGCGGCGAAAATGTATGCCTGCGCCAGCTGTTTCGTTTGGCTGAGAGATAAACTTTTAATGTAATATAAATTGTCATGTTTGTGTACGATAGCGCAATAAATAAATATTGTATTCTACAAAATAAATGATAGTACTTTTATACTGATAATTAAAGCAATTCGTGCAAAATTATTCCCTAACCATTCTAAAATATCAAAAATGCACAACGTTAATATTCAAGTTTTCACTTCTGCCGGCACTCCCGGAGTGCAACCCGTCGTTTTTTTTTTGAAGTGAAACCTTCTTTAGCGGCTTTGTGCACTTTTTTGTAATGGGTAAAAAATGTTAAACTCGCGTCAGGACACGTGACCTGATCGAAAATTCGTAAGACGGATGGACAGTAGACAGCCGGCGCGGCGGCATCTCTCTTTCTACGGCGCGGTGAAAGTGTATGCCTGCGCCTGCTGTTTCGTTTAGCTGAGAGATAAACTTTTTTATGTAATATAAATTGTCATGTTTGTGTACGATAGCGCAATAAATAAATATTGTATTCTACCACATAAATGATAGTACGAGTACTTTTATACTGATAATTAAAGCAATTAGTGCAAAATTATTCCCTAAACATTCCAAAATATCAAAAATGCACAACGTTAATATTCAAGTTTTCACTTCTGCCGGCACTCCCGGAGTGCAACCCGTCGTTTTTTTTTTTAGTTTCGTGAAAATTGTTGAACAAAAGTTGTTCAGTTACATGGACTGAGGTACAATTTGAGAGGTTTTGCGTTTTTTTATTAACACGATGTATATCTACTCCTTGGTCTGTGGTAAAAACCTATGTATTTCACCTATGGTCCACAATAAAGACGATTTGTATTTTGTATATCATACATAAATTATGGTTGAATTAATTATTTACATGAGACGACTTCATAAAGACCATCATGGAAGGAAAGATAAAAGGGAAAAGAGGACCAGGAAGACCGAGGCATAGCTACATGAAACATATAAAAGGAGAAGGAGAACGTCGTGTCGTACAGCGACGTAAAACAGCTGGCGGATGAGAGAGACAAATGGAAGAGAATTCATACTCCACCGACAAGAGCACAGCTCTTAAATATAGATAGATAAATTATGGTTAAGCTTGTGTTTATTTATTTTCCACTTACAATTACTTAACAGGAATTTTCCCAATTAATTCATTACGTTATATCTACCAACACACATAAAAAGTATGGTATACACTACCTTAGTAAGTTAGTTCTCATATGCATCAAATGCTCTTAAAAGTTAGTGAGTTAGTTTTACATTAAGGTGCATTTATAAGCGCGTATTAGTTTTACATTCATGTGCATTTAGAAGTGCGTATAATGCACTCACCGGAGGTCGTCCAAAAACTCGTTCACTGCTGTTATCATGGCCGTAGTGTACTGAAAAATACAATTTATTTATTTATTATTTTCCATGTGAGGCCTAAATACGATCTAAGATAACAAAACCACTCTATTACTTAAATGCGGCCATTTGAAATTCGATTACCTATGTTCTATACAGTGCTCTATTTGTTCAAATGGACATACACCCCTTTCGCTAATTTTAAGTTTAGCGAAGTTTGTCTGAGTCTTTTCCTTTGGGTCTGTTTAGTAAAGCCTTTACCAAATTTGAACCCTTTACTGTGAAGGGTTTATTGTCATCATCATCAAGTCTTTTTAGTCTCCACTGCAGGAGCACGACCTTCTCTGTACTACCAGAGCCATATATTAGCCAGAGCAGTCAGAAGATTTGGCCTACACTCTCCACGCTGGCCAGACGGTTGGAGACTGATGTTTATAAGCTTTGATCAGCTTGTGTTTCCTAAGTCACCTTCTACGACATCCACGGGAAGACTTGGAGTGGTCCTATTCTACTCTACCGGGAATTACACGGCTTATTACTACTAATTTATAGGTAAAGGGTTAAAATGTGTAATTGTATTATGTATGAATGTTAACCAACTCGTACAAATCGATTGTCCAGTGCACACCACCTTGAACGAAGCCTCACGCTTAACCTTCATTTGTAATCTTACTAAGCACGACTAAGGGTCAGTTCACACCGAGACGCGACGTAGTGCGCACTTGAAAGAAATATAGAACTTGTTTACTAGACAACAAGAGTGAGATTTCTGCGACAGCCCGCTATGCCACGCTGCGCTGTAACAAGTTCTATATTTCCCTATTACTGACTCCGCTGTCTGTCCTTCTGTCTGTCCGTCACAGGACTCTATCTCTTGAACCTTAATAGCTAGACACATCAAATTTTTACCGATTATATTTATTATTTTTACTTTTTAAATAGTTATTTAAGTTGTATATATAGTATTTCTTTTTATAGCTGTTAAGTTATTTTTTAGTTTTAATTAGAATAATTTACCTGTATATTTAGTTTAGTTATGACTATTAATTTAGTTAGATTAATTTTATCATTATTATATTGTAAATTCTTGTTAAACTGTAAAAAGACTTTATGGACTCTCAGCACTGTGTGAAATAGACATATCAGCTCTTAGGTGCTCGTCTATAATAAATAAAAAAAAATTAATGCCTAGGCAGTCATATTTACTGTGAACACTAGAAACAAGACAAAGTAAAATATATAATAGTCATCCAAGGAAAGTGTTTTTTTAGCGTTTTAAAACATTGTACCGAGTTACGGATCCCTTCAAGTACGAGTACGACTCGCACTTGACCGGTTTTTTTCTTACTTCGACAGATCACCATGATACATATTTTCTTTATAAGCGAGTGACTTTCTCCGCGAAGAATGTCCATACTCATACAGTTCTCATTCTCACGAGGCGTTCGTGTTATCATAACTTATCATATTTATCTTCAGAGATAGCTATTTGCAAATATCTCTTCTGGATGAACATTCTGTCTCTAGTGTAAAATAATGTAAATGTAAAAAATATCATCATTCATTGTGCGAACCGCTATGGTCTGGAATTCCCTCCCTGCGTCGATGTTTCCCCACACATATGATTTAGGGATTTTCAAGGCAAGAGTGAATAGGCATTTTTTGAGTCTGCGTGTTACACCTTAGACCTAATCTTAGCTTCCCATCAGGCTAGATAGAGGTCAAACGCACTCAAATCTCTAGTAAAAAAAAAATATACATGCATTTTCTTTAAAATTACAAAAAATATCCGAGTAATTCTTGTTAGACAAGTTTTCCGAGTTCGTGACCTGTCGAGTTCCGGTTTGCATGCTTTGTGACTTGGAATTAATTATAATTTGTTACCACTAATAAGTAATAAATAGTTGTATGCATTGAAGTTCGGACGTTGACCTCATTTTTGGAATGCATAGAATCAGCTGTTTGCAAAAAGAAAAAGTTTCGTCTTTACAATTTAATTAGGGTTCCGTACCCAAAGGGTGCAAACGGGACCCTATTACTGTGACTCCGCTGTCTGTCCGTCAGTCACAGGGCTCTATCTCTTGAACCGTAATAGCTAGACACTTGAAACGTTCACCGATTATGTATTACTGTGGCGGCTATAACAACAAATACTAAAAATAAAAAAAAGTTAAAAATTAAAGGGGGTCGTCATACAAGAAACGTGTTTCTTCAGCGTTTTAAAACATTGTACGGTGGTACGCATAAGCTTTAGTTTGCATTTTTGCGAAAAACGGCCACTTTTGGCAAAAATGCAAACTAAAGCTTAACGTTCTCACTTTAAACTGTAAACAGTGGTTCATTAAATAGTTTGAAGGGTTATCTAGGTTTATTTACTAGCTCAAAATTTTAAATGATATCTCCGTTTCCTTACAAATAATTTATTTCAAATGGGGGCAGCACTGGACTCCGTGTATCGTCTTAAAAGAAGAAGAAGACTATAATACTAGCCGTAGTATAAACATATTTTTTTTAGTCTCCACTGCAGGAGCACGTCTCTCTGTACTACCAGGTTGGAGGTCTCACTGATGTTTATAAGCTTTGTTCAGCTTGTGTTTCCTAAGTCGCCTTCTACGACATCCACGGGAAGACTTGGAGTGGTCCTACCCTACTCTACCGCGTACCACACGGCAGCCAAAAGAGAAGAATATTCTAAGTTTTTTCTTTTCTCCCAGACCAGTATGAAACAAGTTTTTTTTTCTCTAGATCAAGTACGGATCATCGTCCTCTGTATTCCCGGTTGCATCCTCAGCGGTAACGCTTCAGAGCCCGGGGTCCGCTACCTAACCTAGGTGATTTGAAGAGGTTACTGGTTTTACACAGAGCGACTGCCGTCTGACCTTCGCAACCCAAAGGGTATTTGTTTATTTGTATGTTAAAACTTTATTGTACACAAAGAACAAATACAAATTACACGTTACATCAAGACATCAATTGGTACAAGGGCGGACTCATCCCAGATGGGGATCTATTCCAGTCAACCTTGAATTGGAAGGAACATTTACAACACAGGGTAGAGAGTGGGTACAATACACAACAGAAAACAGGAAACCAAAAAAAAAATAACAATCAATTTAATATAATTACTACTACATGGGTACACCAAAACCAATCCTAGGATAGGTTTAAACCAACGCTAGATGGCGTTCGGGACCCACAGCTTTGCGTGCCTTCCGAAGCGCGGAATCATCATCTTTTCGGATAATCAGATGAATCAAGCCTGCAATATCCTAACCAGACTGAAAACAACTGTTCACAAAGCATGCTTCCCAGTGGGATTTGAAGCCACGACCTCCAGGTCACAAGGCAAACGCCTTGACCACTGGACCACGGAGGCAGTCATCTAAACGAGATGTTTTATTTTTTATGTTTTATTCAAAAGGAAAAACATTCACTTTTATTAATGCACTTTCACCCGGTTTTAATATCTCGATCAAATCGACCGGTTTAAAATTCACTCGATTATTTTCGAAATTCTTTGTGATGATTTTGATTTAATGGTTTTTAGAAGCTCGGTGGCCCGGTGTGAGTACACATTGCTAGCGTTTTCACAAGTTAAGCAACCCCGGGCGTGGTCCGTACTTGGATGGGTGACCACAAGTGGTACAAAAACTTCTCGAGCTCCTCCGTGCTTCGGAAGGCACGTAAAAGCTGATGGTCCCGGCTGTCATTGTATGGCAGTCGTCAAGCTATGTCAAATGCCTTTAGGCAGCTTGTAAATCTGACACCAGTGTTGGCCACTTACATACACGAAAAACAAAAACAAACAACAATTGTTTTTGCATTTGCCCTGTTTGTTGTGTTATTTGTTTGGGTCAAATCTTGCAATGCAAGTTTAATTTGAGCCACTCATTTTCCGATTTCTTGAGATGAAATTTTGTATGCTAGTGCAAATGGGCGGGTCACGTTTAGACATGGGTAATTTCGACTCCGAGGAGTGTTTCGGCTCACTGAATGTTACTCCGCATCCGGTACCGACTCATCTTAATGATTCCTACTCCCATATCGGCTCCAGCTCCTAAGTTCGCTTAGTGTCGCTATTGAATCTACAGAATACAGACGTCCTTTCTGGTACCGGTTTCAATACAGAATAATATTGACTCCCGACTCCCGATTCCTCCCGAGACGAGGTGGAGCCGAAACGCGGCTCGCGGCTCGGGACCTGACAGGCGCCGCCGCCGGTTCCCGGCGGGACCAAGATCGGTGCGGACTCAATAACTCGCGGGAGCCGATAACGTTTACCGGGATTCAGTACGGGTATAGGCTCCTGTTGATGAATCGGCTCATTTAAATATTCGAATCCGGAGTTACCCATGTCTAGTCACGTTGGTATCGCATGCATTCGGTAAGGGCTCACATAAGTACGAACTGGGTTCCATCAGATGGCTACAGAAAACGAGGAAGACCGAATACGAGATTTTTTGTGATTTATGAATAAATAACAATAACAGCAGAGAGCCTCAAAAGGCGCAAATATGTAGACATCGGAGTAAACTACATATTTGAACCTTTTGGGGTAGAAACTTTTGGTCCGTGGGGTCCTTCAGCCCATAAGTTATTTAAATACTTGTCCACAAGATTATCCGAAGTATCCCGTGACCAAAGGGCTAGAAATTATCTAGTACAAAGAATCAGCATTGCCATACAACGTGGCAATGCTGCCAGCCTTTTGGCCACGCTGCCGAGGGGCAATATTTTAGTGGGATTACATAATTTGTAATTTTTTTAGTTTTAGTTCTTAGAGATACTTATAAGTTTTAATTTATAAAAAAAAATTGGTTATCTGTAACTCAGAACAATTATATCCCATATCTCTGGTCTGTAAAGTCGGTTTACGGACAGTAGTTTGACGTGACAACGTCAAACATTCCGAACTGCGCCGATTGCTCGAGCCGATCATGCCTCTCTCTCGTTCGTGCCGCGCTCTCGCTTGCGGAACGCGACAATGACGTCATCTTTTTCGTGCATGCAGCCCGTAGTATCGAGTTATTAGACGTTGTCACGTCAAAAATATATATTACTAGCTGTGCCCGCGACTTCGTTCGCGTGGTTGTCGGAACGTAATGTTATATAGCCTAAAGCCTTCCTCTATAAATGGACTACCCAACAAAAAAAGAATTTTTCAAATCGGACCATTAGTTCCTGAAATTAGCGCGTTTAAACAAACAAACTCTTCCGCTTTATAATATTAGTATAGATTTAGCTTTAATTTCATTTAAACTGTATTATATTTCAAATAAACTCTAATATTATTTTTTTTACTGTAAAATACCTACAATAATAATAGTATACTCGACTCGTACACAAGCCAAACTTATATTATAACACCCCTCTTCTAGCATCGGTCTTTAAGATATGATGTGGGAAAAACACTGCAGCGTAGAAGTCTTAATTACTGATAATTATGTTTGTCAACTTTTATCGCAGGCCTTGAAACCAATTCGAGTCAAAGAATGCAAATGGCGAACCTTGTATTGAACGTTGTCCGGCGTATTATGAATTCTATATAGGTTTGCGCGCCGCCTAAATGTAAATGCATCTGGAAAAACATAATAAGGAAAAAGCACTCCAGTAGTAAACACTGTTTCTATATGTATACAAGTGTTCCACACACGACTGCCTCCGTGGTCCAGTGGTCAAGGCATTTGCTTTGAGATCCGGAGGACGTGGGTTCAAATCCCACTAGGTAGCATACTTTGTGAAAAGTTGTTTCCAGTCTGGTTACGATATTGTGTGTGAATCACCTGATTATCCGAAAAGAAAGATAATACCGGCTTCGGAAGGCACATAAAGCTGTGGGTCCCCAACGCCATCTAGCGTTTGTTTAAACCTATCTTAAGAATAAGGAATATGCATGTAATACCAATCCGGCTCATATTTTTATTTTACAATTTCTAATAATACGTTACCACGCCTATTTAATTATTTTTCTTATTGACTCTTATTTGGATTAGAAATAAATTATTGAAAATATGCAAATATTGCGCGGGAACTTTTAACAAACAAAAGGGAAATGACGACAAAGTTCACAAAAGGGAAATGACAAGTTCGGGTGCGTTCGGTAGGACTGTCCGTCCATGTAGTTTGACTATCGATGACATTCGAAATTATGTACTTTTATATAGAGGTTCAACAAACATCACTGGCTGATAATATCGAAAGTAGGTACTCAAAAAAAGAAAAACATGCGTTGACAGCTTCTGTCTCTAGCGGACTTTGACGTCATATTTTAAAATGGCGCGTTTTAGTTGTTATAATGTACTTGCTATTTTTAATATTTATTTTCTACACCATATACATGTTTTTCGGCACTGATTTATTTTTTGCGGCTATTTCTCGACGAGGACTATCGATTAAAAATATAAAAAATGCATGCATACTCTCTATTGTTCTTGCCCCTTGGGTTGTGGAGATCAGACGGCAGTCGCTCTGTGTAAAACCAGACCTCGTCAAATCACCTAGGGTAGGTAGCGGACCCCGGGGTCTTTAAGCGTTACTGCTGAGGATGCAACTGGGAATACGCGAGGAATAAGATTAGCCTGAGCAGTCATAGGATTTAGCCTACACTCTCCACGCTGGCCAGACGGTTGGAAAGGTCTCACTGATGTTTGTTCGCTTGAGCTGAAGCTTTGTTCAGTTTCCTAAGTCGGCTTTTACGACATCCACAAAAAAAATTGGAGTGGTCCTATTATATTTTGCCGGGAACCACACTGCGGCCTATGTACCTATATAAAAGTAATAATCAATCGTATAACTTCCTCATTTATCTTTGTTTACTTCATAGCAAGCATTGACCGATATTTTATCGACGTACAGTGAACGGGAGAAATTGCCTATCACGCACTTTTAAGTAGTGGTAATAGTGGCGAAATTGCAATGAATTTGTGTGACTTGATTTGCTGTTAACTTGCGAAGTACTCGCCTCTGGTATCTAAAGAAGACAATGCTCTCAGGAAATGCAAATATTATTATACCTAGATATAACGACGCATTAAGATGGCACGGGCAAGCTTCTGATCTATGAAGATATCATTATTCAAATCTAACATGGCGTTCAGGTTTACGTGCGAGCACGGAATCATCTTTCTTTTCCGATAATCAGGTGTTTCCAGTCTGATTAGGATATTGCAGGCTTGAATAGCCTGCAATATCCTAACCAGACTGGAAACAACTTTTTACAAAGTATGCTTCCCAGTGGGGTTTGAACGCACGACCTCCGGATCACAAGGCAAACGCCTTGACCACTGGACCACGGAGGCAGTCGGTATTCTCAAATCTCAGTCCACATATCTAATTGTTGATATATTTGGAGAAAATACCTCTAAGTCTGAGCAGTTTGTTGCCGCTTCTTTTGCACTTGCGCTTAGGACTAAACACTAAACTTAGCTGCAAGTAAATGATAGCAACAGCTTTTGTGAAATCGAAAGAATATCAATTGATACTCATAAAGATAAATAACGACTTCCGGCTTTGAATAGGACCACACCATCTCTTCTTGTAAATGTCTAAAGAAGCGACTACATAACTACGAGTAAGAACAAACATCTCGCGCTACAATTGCATTCCCAAGGAGGTTTGACATCGGGCGGCGATCGAAAACTTTTCGCACAAATACATCCTCAAAGGGGATTGACGTCGGGCAGGGCGGCCGGTCCTAAAACTATAGCCAAATCGTTAAAGTTCCGGCTATTTGTTTTCGATTTCGCATGACATTTGGCGTCCTTGTAGTGACTATTGACATGCATATTATTTGGAGAAGAAAAAGCGGAAAAGCGCACCCCAGGCTACGAAGCAGCACAGCTTATGCACAACGGATGCAACCGGGAACGCACTCAGATAATATGAATACATGTCAATGGTCATCTAAGGATGCAGACGATGAGAAGTGGAATAATTACATTTTTAACAAAAAAAACAACCGACCTCAATTTTTTTTCTCTCAATGAGTTTCTTCCACATCTCCAAAGTTTTTCATCATATATTCACCAAATTAAAATGGGACCAAATTGGTAGTAAAGGCTTTCAAATAAAAAAAAATCATTAAAATCGGTTCACTATCGCGTAACAAACATATATAAAAATAAAATAAAAAAACAAAGTCGAATTAATAACCTCCTCCTGTTTTGAAGTCGGTTAAAAAGAAAAAGCGCACGCGCCCGAAGAGCTAGTTATATATTTTGAGTGTTATGATATGAATAAGATGGTTGAATGAAAAATTCGGTTATAATTATAATAACGTATTTCCAAAATAAAATCAAATCAAGATTATTCTGTATTAAGGCCATACCTAAATTTTCCGAGGTCCAGTGCTGCCCCCATTTAAAATAAATCATTTCAAAGAAAACGGATATATAATTTAAAATTTTGCTACTATCAAATCCTAGATAACCCTTCAAAGTATTTTATACGAAAAGGTGCTGAGTTCTAACGTGAGCTAAATTAAACCATATCGCTAGCCACATTGAGTAGATATCTCTTTGAATTTCTTTCAAAATTCAAAATTCAAAATATCTTTATTATCATAGGATATTTATAATATCTCTTAATAATAGTCACTTTGTTTTGTTTTGCACAAATGTTGACGTCAAATCGTTACTTAAAGCTAAGTTTACGCCGCTTCCTAGGCGCAAGTGCAGAAGAAGCGGCAACAAACTGCACTGCACGTTTTCTCCAAAGACGTCAACTAACAAACTAAAAACTTAAAATTAGTTATATAGATGGACAGAGATTACATTGTTTATTATGTCATAATTAAATTGAATTATAAGAATTACGAAATTTAAAATAATGTCAATTTGTAAATTTAGTATGTACCAATGTACCTAAATTATGACATGTCTAAGTATACAAACCTTTAAGAGGGACCCGCGCCAAGCTCAAGCCAGACCTTTTTGTCTTTAAGATAGTCATCGGTCCTATAATAAGCCTTCTCACAAAGTACTTTCTTTACATAAGCTTTGAATTTTCTGTCTGGCATATCAAGGACCGATTCTGACAATTTATTATAAAAAAGTATACACTTCCCCATAAAAGACTTACTGACTGTATTCAGCCTGTAATACGGGCTAACTAAGTCATTCTTATTACGTAAATTTCTATCTGTAAAATCACTTACTTTATTGAACATGGAAATATTTTTCCTTACATACATTATATTATATCTTTGCTGAGTGAGTCTTATTTATTCTGTGGTTTTAGGTAATGAGATGGATTTCAAGAGTTAATACTACGCAGTTTAAATGGATGATTCACTTGTGAAAATTGATAAAACAAACCGCAAATCGATAAAAGTAACCATGTGACACATTGGATCACATGGTTACTGGAGGATGAATCATTCAAAATTTCAATTCACTTTATTTTTTGTTTGACGCATACTTTAGTTTACTACCTAGTCTACGTATTTTTCTGAGAATATTTTTTTTTATTTTTTCAATTTGTATTGTATTAGCTTTTAACAAGCTTTTATTTAGCTTGCCCTGTTATTTGTTTGGGTAAAATTTTACAGGTTCATTTTGAAACACATCTCAGTGATTTTGTATGCTAATAAATAAATATATACGGACAAATCACACAGATTGAGCTAGCCCCAAAGTAAGTTCGAGACTTGTGTTATGGGATACTAACTCAACGATACTATATTTTATAACAAATACATACCTATATAGATAAACATCAAAGACCCCGGCCAATCTGAAAAAGATCATTTTTCATCTTGACCTGACCGGGGATCGAACCCGGGACCTCCTGTGTGACCGGCTGGCAATGTGACCACTAGGCCACAGAGGTCGTCATGTATCATGTGTCATGGAATGTTAATCAGATGACAATGCAAAATATTATTACAAGAAGCTGATCTGATGTTATACGCCACTGATCTCTCTTGCGCGTTGGACTTCCGCAGGTCTTGTCGAAAGACGCCCCAGCTCATCACACCACACTGTCTTTGGGCCGCCTTTCTCTAGTGACGCCAGCCTACAGGCACCCATTCTGTAGCAATCTTAGCTCATCTGTCATCCTTGGACTGCCACCACTATATGTATACGTGCAAGGCGAAGCCTGTAAAGCACTCTACAGGCTAACTACAGCTGGTCTGTGGAACAGGCACGCACCAAGGACAAGGCATACGCGAATGGAGACGACGCATGAGCTCGAAAGGATGTTGGACATGGGAAGCGATAAGATGCTCCCTGTGTACAACTTCAAGAGAAATTATAAGATAAGATACTAAATACAAGGGAGGAATGGAAAGAAGAGCTTCGACCTTCAAATCGAGATTGCTTGACCTGGTACACGGATGGCTCGAAGACCAACCATGGAACAGGAGCGGGCATCTTTTCAAAGGACAAACAACTGTATCAGAGCATGGGGTAGTATGCTACCGTTTTTCAAGCAGAAACGTATGCGGTAACTGTATGTGCTAAAATGAATTTAGAAGGAGGCCTAAAGAACCGCCAAATCTATATTCTGACAGACAGCCAGGCAACCCTCGCGGCCCTTAGTTCCAACAGGATCGGCTCCAGACTGGTCTGGGATGGAGTGCGTGCCCTAAATCAGCTTTGCAGGCACAACAAACTGGTGCTGGTCTGGGTGCCAGGTCATGTTGGCATCGAGGGAAACAAGCTGATGGGCTGGCAAGGGAAGGGTCAAGTAACACGCCTATAGGCCCCGAACCCTTCTTAGGACTATCATATGGAATGGTTACTAATGCCATAAACGCCTATGTCAGGATGAGACACAAGGCTGAATAGAGTGATATAAGTGGACACACCCACTCTAAAGAGACACTCGGCGAGGATTTTGCCAAGTGGTACAAACGGTTAAATAAATTTAACAGAAAACAGGCAAGAACTCTATTGGGAGCATTGACTGGACATTACCACAATCGCAGTCATCTCTTTAAAATGAGACTTGTTGATAGCCCAAAATGTCGGGCATGTGAGGATTCAGAGGAGACAATGAGACACATCATGTGTAGCTGCGACTCGATGGCTGGTAAGCGCATGGACCTCTTCGGATCAGCATATCCTGAGCTAGAGGACTACAGACACTACGCACCAGGTGATATTCTGAAGCTTATGCAGTCCTTCTTCAGAAATCCCGAGGCGGGTGAGTAAGGCAAGGGGGTAAGTTCAATATAACCCAAAGGTTTGACGTGCTTCCCATCGTGGACCCCAATGCAAAATAAGACAAGATAAGATAGCTTATCTGTCTGGGTGCATCCTAAACACATGCCCAGCCCAGTCCCGTTAAAGATTGGCTATTTTTCTCCCCAGCCCAGTCCCGTTTATATTGGCTGCTTTTCTCCCCAAGTACTATCTTAGATTTGGAACGGATGTTTATTTATTTTTTACTAGCTGACCCGGCGAACTTTGTTTCGCCCGTTCCCGTTCCTTTTCCCATATTTTCTCACCCTTTAAACCTTCCCTGGACTACGACAAACATTTCAAGACCAAAATTAGCCAAATCGGTTCAGTCGTTCTCGAGTTTTAAGCAGACTAACGAACAACAACTCATTTTTATTTATATAGACTAGCCTATGGCTGTCATGTCCTAGAACTTGGCAAAGGCCTATTCTTCCACGCTAATGTCTGTCCGTCGATACTTCCTGCCATTTCGGTAAGAATTTATTAAGTTTATCTCGCCATCTGGTACTTTGTCTGCCTCTATTGTTAAACTTATATTCCAAAGTAAAAACATACTTTTAACAAAACTAATGCTAAGAGCATTTTCTCCCTGTCAAACCTAGGGATAAAAAGCTGATTTCGCCCTCGAATTTAAAAATCCGTATCCGCCCTTAGTTTGACTAGCCCATAGCCAAATCAATTTGATACTGTTGACGCTTCGTCATTAGTTTATCATACAATAGTCTTCCTCTGATTGTTTGCCCCGAACCATTGTCCTATAATGAATTCATAATAAACACTTATGATCTCAAATGTATCCATCTAAACTGCACAAATTATGTATATTGCAGCTATGTATAGTAGAAGTGCCCGTAACCGAAGGGCATGTATGAAGAGGTTGATGAGTGTAGATGAAGCGAAAGAGGTCTGTCAGGATCGTAGCAAGTGGAGGTTTATAAGATAATTATGTCCTATATTTTTCTTTGTGCAATAAAGGTTACTGTATTGTACCTAACAAAGATTATTTTTTACATATGAGCATTTATAACACCAAACAACACTAATTTCATATTATAAAGTCCACAAAAATCAATTTGCAAAATACTTTAAAGAAAATCCCAACCGAACCCCTTGACTTCCCGCCAAAAACTCGCAATGCTACTTACAGTACTTACCGAATAAACATTTTTGTTTTTTTTTTTTTACTGCAGTAGCACGACACTACTGCCAGAGCCATATATTAGCCAGAGCAGTCAGAGGATTTAGCCTACACTCTCCACGCTGGCGAGACGGGTTTGAGAGACTCATTGATGTTTTAAGCTTTGTTTAGCTTGTATTTCCTATGTACCTACATAATTATATCATGTCTACCTACATCAAACCTACATGGACAATTTGTATAATGAAAATATCGGATTTTCGATCGAAAAGGCGATCAAGGCAAAGTGATTACCTATATTTTAACCGGCTTCAAAAACGAGCTTATGAATTCGACCCAAGTTTTTTTATTGTTTTTTTATTTGAAAATTTACTACCGACCTGGTCCCATATTAATTTGGTGAAGACATGATGAAGACTTTGGATATATGGAAGAAAGTCCTCAAAAAAAATTAAGTTGGTTGTGTTTTTTTTTTTTGTTAAAAATATTAATTTAAGCGGGCGCCTGATGCTGATAGTCAAAATTTTGCTCCCGCTTTCACGCACACAAATTTATACTAGCCGAAGCGAGACAATGAGCCATGCGGGGAGACAAGAATCGCGGCGGGTCAATGAGGCTGGTTTACGAGTTTCTGGTTTTTGAGGTTTTTTTCGTTTTACAAAGAATATTTATGAGTTATTTAAAAAATAAGACATATGATGACTACCTTATTTTTAATACAATTATAATCCAAAGTTACAAGGGCTAATTTATTGTATTTCTTGAATAGGTACTAGCCGTTTTAGTACCTATAATTCGGAGGTGATTTAGAGGCAACTAAATCAACTTCGCAATTTTTTTCTGTCGAGAAAAATTTAAGTAATCGTGTTTTTAAACATTAAGGTTGGGCCTGATGTGGATAATCTATGTTTTGCTCCCGCTTCCACGCACACAAATTTACTCTAGCCGAAGCGAGACAGCGAGCCATGCGCAGTAAAAAGATCGCGGTAGGTCATTGAGGTTGGTTTTGGTTTTGAGGTTTTTTTCGTTTTACAATTGTATTTAAGAGTTATTTATAAAGTAAGACATGATGACTGCCTTTTGTTTAATACAATTATAATCCAAAGTTACAAGGGCTAATTTATTGTATTTCCTGAATACTTTCAGTTTTAGTATAATACTGAGGTGATTTGGAGGCAACTTCGCAATGTTTTTCTAGAGAAAATTTTAAGAAATCGTGTTTTCGAAACATATGTATATACGAGTAGTTATAGTTAGTCCTGAACTTTGCTGTGTTTTTATTTCAAAGTAAGTACCTACTTCGTTACTATTGATAATATTTAAGATCGCTCTAAGTACTATTAGGGTCATACGGGCTCCTAGAGTTAGTCCTGAACTTTGCTGTGTTTATACTTCAAAGTAAGTATTTCGTTAATATTGATAACATTTAAGATCGCTCTAAGTACTATCAGGGTAATGCTTATGAAACCATGCAGCATATACGTAGATAGGTATCGAGGTACGCTGTACGTCGAATTTGTTGTATATATCTTTATTGTAGGTACATAAATAGTTACACGGACATATCCCTTAATGGGATCTATTCGAGTCAACTAAGAGGATAACCACCTATCAGCAAAAGAATATAATAAATGGACATACCGGGTAGAAGTCAAAGCGTACAATATTGTGGTAGGTACCTACTTACAAATATCTTGTGTGAAGCCGACGAGGTCAATGAACTTATAAATACAAATAACTTTTACTTTAAGACCAACCCCGAAATCGGAAAAAGAATCAGCTGTTCCATTTACCGCGGCAAAACTGTGGACACTTGACGGCTTCAACGATTTTTAGATTGGTCGTTATGTAAAAGTTGTTCGTAAAAACGAGATTGACCCCTAGCGGCATTTGACTTAGTCTGTTAAATAAAATCTTACCGATGCTACATTTCTTTTTCGAAAAAAGTGAATGTTCTTACGTAAATTCGAAAGTCAATAAATTTAAGCTATTGATAAATACGCACATAAATATTCCAACAAGATTCCTATAAGAAAAACAAATGTTAATTAAGCTATCACGCGTCTCAAGCTTCGTTAAAACAATAGTCAGACAGTAATTAAAACATAATACCTAATGCTACGATTCCTAACACATTGAGAATACAATGTAAATTTATGGTCACAGAAAAAATGTCGGTGAATTATGCTAATTATCCGGAGAAAACACATAATGATTTCGGTTTTAAGAACGCTAACGGATCACGGCAAGACGCGTGGTGCAGTAAAAATCGAAAAGTTTATACGAACCTGTAGAAAAGAACCTGTTTTTGCGAAAAAATCGCAATTCGAGTAGAGGCGCGCGGCCGGCACAGCGACTTTTTTCGACAATGCACTTGTTACACTTCGCCAAATGGCATAACAACACGATAGTACTTAAATATAATAATTGAAAACGAGATATCACTCACCTCTTTTTGTAATTGGTCACAATAATCCGTAATTACTACAGCAGGTGTTTCAAAATGCAATCCGTCTGGCGCACTCGTGACCGAGCGGGCATTAGCTTAGCACTACCTACAATTTAGCCAACATTGACAACGCAAAGACATGAATGACGTTGTAGTAAAGTAATACCAACCGTTTAAATGTTGCTATTACTAAAAAACATTTATGAATGAACATTGAATGAATGACGTATAAAGGTAAATGCCTACTAGCAAAACCTGTACATACAAGCAATAGAACGAGTAGAGTTGAGGTGTAGAGTAATAATCGATTAATCTAAGGTTTAAGTTTTACAACATAAAAAGACCTGATGATTATATATCATATTCTTATCAAGCATTAATAGAATAGGTAATTGTAGATATATTGCTGATATAAAATAATTGATCAAGTAAGAATCAAATAATTGAGATTATCGATATAAAATAAACCAAACCAAACCTAAACCCAAACCACAAATGATCACTTCACTAGAACTGTCTATTTATTTTTATTTTATGTTTTGAAAATGAGCGGTTGCTGGTAACCGTCGTTTGGCGATTGTCCTTAATTCTTGCGATTTTGCTTTTATTTTATTTGTTTCGTGTGAAATAGTGTGAATTTACGTCGTTATTTCTTATTGTATGTGATGTGCTAATTTTACTTTTGAATAGTGACCGTTCTTAAATTGTGTTTATATTAGTGTCTTACCTAAACGACGGTTTCAGTTTTATTCACCCTCTTTTGTTTGCTAGAATTTCTTTTTGGATTGGTAAGAATTTGGTTTTGTGTTTAAATATTCTTAATGTTTTCATGTTCTTTGTACAACAGAAGCTAGGACACGTTATGTGCTTGTTGTGCGTCTTGTTTACAATCAAATTTTACAATATAATTATCCTATACAATCCTCATATTACCTACTGAAATTGGCGGGAAAACGTCGCACCCTGTATTGTTATGAGGTCAGGGGGATCTTGGACATCTAAACGTATTGGGCGGGTTACACCATCATTCTGGCATCAGTCAATTCCATCAGTCTGATCAGAATGATCGTGTAACCCACAAAAAAAAACTTTATTTTTTTACTTTACCGGTGGATAACCAAGTCTCAAAATTATTCCTTGGTTTATAATGAGACAGATTTAAATTTCTAATTAGATGAGGATGGCGGAATTGGATTGCAATGGCCAGGGACAGATTAAGATGGCGCAGACAGAAGAAGGCTTATGCCCAGCAGTGGGTCTCTGAAAGCTGACGCTGATGATGATGATGGTGATGTGGAAATATTGAATTCATCATTATCAGGTCTTTTTCAGTTTCCACTGCATGAGCACGACCCTCTACTACCAGAATCATATATTAGCCAGAGCAGGTAACACTCTTGTTACACCCCTGGTGTTGCAGTTCTCCATGGACAGTGGTGATGACTTACCATCAGGTGACCCGCTTGTTCGTTTGCCGCCCTATAACATTAAAAAAAAAAAGCCAGAGGATTTCGCCTACACTCTACACGCCAGCCAGATCGGTTGAAGAGGTGTCATTGATGTTTATTAAGTTTTGTTTAGTTTGTTTCTTAAGTCTCTTTCTATGACATCCATGGGAATTAGGCAAAGATGGTGATGTGGAAATATTTAATTAATACATTTTTACTCTTTTTAGGAAAAAATTACAATAATGGAGAAGGTATCGGTGGAAGAACATTTGAGTAAGCTGAGGGAGGAGAGAATGGCCAAGGAAAAGGCAAGGATTGAAAAGGTTAGTCAAATTGGAACAAAAGAATAATTTTGTTCTTTTCATCTTGATAACCCCTGTGCTGTAGTGGTTAACATGCCAGTCTGCCACTCCGGGGGTTTTGGGTTTGATCTTTAGTGTGTATGTCGGAAAATGGCCTTTTTCAAATTGTCTTGGGTTTTTGGTTTGTATTTTTTTCCGTGTAAGTAGCCAACATGGGTTAACAACACTTTATGGACTCTCAGCACTATGTGAAATAGACATATCAGCTCTTAGCTGCTCGTTGCATGCATCGTGTTAATGAAAGAACGCAAAACCTCTCAGATGGTACCTCAGCCCATGTAACTGAACAACTTTTGTTCAACAACTTTTTTTGGTTTCGTGAAAGTTGTTGAACAAAAGTTTTTTAGTTAAATGGGCTGAGGTACCATCTAAGAGGTGCAAAACCTTTTTTCTTCATTAACACGATTTATTGTTGGGCCCCATTGTTGGGCAAAAGCCTCCCCACTTTGTTTACGTATTTTATATAAAAAATATAATTAGTATCTCATAGGTAATACAAGTTTAAACTTACTTTTGGGCTAGCTCAATTAGTGTGATTTGTCCTTTTTTTCAGTTGCGAGAAATGAATCTCAAGAAATACAACAAGAATGAGCCCCAGAGATCCGTTTCGAATTTATCCGTCAACAAATCCAAAACGGAAATCACAAATACAAAAACCAATACTGGATCTGTTAAAAACCACATGCACATGAATGGTGGTTTTAAAAGACCTTCTACAGTTCCTACTGTTTCTAAAAGACTACCTAATAAGGAAAATATTGTACAGAATAAAATAACTAATATTCCAAAAAAAGATACTGAAAGTAAGATAGATCAAGTAGATCCTGCTAAAAGTGATTTTAAAGTTAATGGTAAAATTGTTAAACCTACAAGTTCTAATATTCCAAAACCAAAACATACTGGATGTAAGGTAGATCCAATAGATCTTGCTAAAGGTGATTTTATAGTTGATGGTAAAGATGCCAAACCTTCAAGCTCGAAAATTGGAAGACCAAATGGACCTGAAAGAATTCCTGTATCCAAACCAGCTCCAAAAGATTCCAAAATCATTAGCAAAGTTAATACTAATATGATGAGAAAGAGTATCGCTCCAAAATCTGACATTCCCAAACCGTTTCCAAGAAAAAGCTTGGCGGCCCAAAATCTCAAGCCGAACCAGAACAGGGAATCAGTTTTTGACAGATTGTATAAACCAAAGCCTGTTGCTAAAAAGGAGGTTGACAATGTGCAAAAACTCCATACAGATAAGAATTATTTGGAGAAAGTGATAAAAGATACCAGATTGATATTGAATAAAAGACAAACAGTGTTTGATGTGAAACCAAAGATAGCTGTGCCAGTGAGACGATCCATTTCCGCAGTTCACTTTAAACGGATTAGCAAGAGTGAATTGCCCAACTGTATCCACAAGTGGTCGTCGATTGGCGAGAAATTAGACAAAGTACATTTACAAGAAATCAATGAAGATGAGAACGTTAAAGGGGACAAAGTAATTTCAGCTATTAAAAGCGAACGCAAAAAAGTCAAATTCGCTACACCAGTACCTTTAAATCTAAATACCCCAAGGCCTGAAGAGCTACAATCGAAATTGCAAAGTTGGTTGCAGAAGCGCGGCAAGTCTATTGAATCTTTCCATCACCTACAATGCTTTGGTATACACCACTTATCGCAAAGGAGTTTAAAACCTTTTGAAGCACCAAAATTAGATTTTGACGAAGAGAACAAAGAGAATATAGCGTTGGATTCTGACAGCGATGATGGTTCGTACACGGAAAATATGAACGAGGAGGTTGAAGGGAAAACTCCAAGATTAAATAAATGGCGTAGAGCTGCCAGTACCGGTAGTATGTGTTCAGATAGTGGTGACTTTGAGAGTCCGAACACTACGATGACTTCGGGAGGAACAATGCATCATGTGGACGAGTTGTTGAATGGAGCACTAAATGACTTGACAGAGCTGCTGCGTGAGGTAAGTATTTTATATGCCTAGTTTGCTTCACAGTCAATCGAGAACAGTTTTCCGCAATAGGGTATCTCACTGTGTTTGTTTTTGAACAATATTTAATGAAAATTGGTTATTTCATGAAGCAGCAAATAGCATTTCAAATATTAGTATGGAGAAAAGTGGGAGTGAGGTGGGGACATCTCGCTATTTTCCCTTTCCACCAGATTTGAAAGGTATAAGATTTATATAGTTACCGGCAAACAACTTGAACAAAAATGGCGGCGCTGCGCAGTGCGCACACTTTTTCCTCCTAGGGTTGGGACACATCTGTCAGCACGGAACAGCCCTTTCCTATGCTGCTATCCTTTTCTGTCGCTCAGAACAGTCATAGGCTAGAGCGAGAGAGAGAGCGACGGAACGCTTCAGCATGTGTTAAAGAATTCAGAGATAATTTTTCTCTAAATACAGGTATATTTTCGGATTAGAAATCGCGCGTTTAACGAAAAAATTAATACACGTGATATCTCACTAACCCGCATTCCCCCCCCCCCCCCCCCCCCCCCCCCACTGTGATATTTCGTGATTTTTTCCAAACCCATTCCCTTAATTTCGAGCTTTTTATGATTAATGAACGGCATGAAATTAAAGTAACGGACTCTTAAGCGGTGTGTAGCCTATTTTGAAATCTCAAGAAATCGTTTCACGCCCATTTTGAAGATTTTAATTTGTAGTCATTAAGTATTGTCGTTGTATAATCTGCTATAATTCCAGGGCTTCGACTGGGAACAATGCGCCCGCTGGCTTCGGGCTGTCCGCGAGAGATTCCCCTTGGCTCCCGAGACTGCGGCCTACTGGGAGTGCAGGGCTGCCCTGGAGGAGAGAAGGGGGGATTTGCCAGCGTCTGTGCAGTGTTGGGAAGAGGCCATCGCTAAGGGTACAGAGGTAGGCATAAGAAATAGGATTTTTTTTGTTCACATCAATTCCGGCTTCAAGCTCAGGACTTGCTAGGTGGACACAACAGAGGTGAGCTTAGGAAGTAGTTCTTTTATTTTTTACATCAATCCACTAGTTTGCAACAAGGCAAGATACTTTTTTTTAAATGTCAAAACATACATTTTCTATGGAATTTGTATAAATTAGCACGACGTGACGTCAAAGTTTCTTATACCACGCATATTGCAAGGGACTGTGCAGGGCTGCCTTGGAGGAGTGGTAAAATGCCACTTATAATTCGTACGCACTCTCGGCCATCAAGCCTATTCTATTCCCTTTATTTGTACGTAGTATATTATAATGGGAACTAATTTTTTGAGCTGTTATTTAAATATTCGAGATGTATTTATGATCAGTTGGAAAACATATTGAGCGGTTATTTAATTTAATGGCGGTTGATTAATTATTGCGACAGTAAAACATGAACAGTAATAAAAAATCAATTAGTCGGTTATTTTATCATATTACTAGTTCTATTCATTTTACAAGGGTAGGGAAAACCTATAGGTTAGAACTGCGACGGTAGCGGACGGCGAGTGCTAGGTCGGTTTTATCCATTTTACTAGGTTAGGGAAAAAAATTGAACAGCTCGTTATTTTTTTTACAGCCCATTTAATAATTTTCCTGCTCAATTGTATATTCACTGATCCAGTTCATTATTTTTCATTACTCATTTTTGTTTACTTTTTTGGTTAGTTTTAACTGCTAAACTAGTTATTAAACATGCCATTTATAATTTTTAACTTACCAAAACTGCTATTTACAACTGCCTCTTTAAATCAGTGCCTATTGTTATTACTCTGTGCCTTTATTGACTTCTACAGTCTGCAACTGGAAAAGCATCTCTATTTAATTATTTTTTTTCTTTACTCACAGTTTACCATTTTTTTTATTTGTTGTATTTATCCGACTGCGCGAGAAAGAGGGTTATGTTTTCCAAATGAGTGTATGTATGTATAATTCTTTGGCACGCTCTGCAGCCTTAACAGCTTAATGGATTTTAACTTGAGAGGTGTCGTTAGATTACTCCTTGTGAGAGTGACACTGGGTATTGTATATCAAAAACAAAATGGCGAGTTTTTGGTGCCAAAGTACGACAAATATTTTTTTTTTATTAGTCGAGTATTAAAATGAAGCATTTTAGATAAGGATTACAAAAATATTGGTTTTTTAAAAATTAAGAAAATAAAAAACAAAATGGCGGAATTTTGGCGCCAGTGTTCGTATTTAAAAAAAAACTATTCAAAGCTTATCATTTGGGGTATCAAAATAAAGAATTTTAAATAAGGATTACGAAAGAATATAACTTGTTAACTGACTGCGTTAGGAGATAATTATGTTTTCTTTTCTAAATTTTTTTTTAGCGCTCTGTGGTGGAAGCGAACTTAGACCAGTTACTAGACAAGTTCATGCAACTGAAGATCAGCCCCAATAGTGGGAAGCGGCGCCAGGCGGACCCCAAAATGGTGGACGTCAAAAATGTGTTCAAAAGCACCATCATCCGATTTGCCGTACAGCAAGCTAAGTTGTGAGTATCAGCGTCAAGCCCAGCTTTTTTAGGGTTCCGTACTCAAAGGGTGCAAACGGGACCCTATTACTGAGACTCCGCTGTCTGTCTGTCCGTCTGCCACAGGGCTCTATCTCTTAAACCGTAATACCGATTATGTTTTACTGTGGCCGCTATAACAACAAATACTGAAAATACGAAAAAGTTGAAAATTAAAGGGGGTCGTCATACAAGAAACATGTTTTTTTCAGCGTTTTTACTCGATCTTTATAATGCGTTAACTATACTTGAAATAATGTAATGATAGACTGTAAGAAGAAAAAAAAAATTCACAGATTATGTATTACTATGACCGCTGTAACAAAAAATACTAAAAATAAGATAAAGTTAAAAATTAAGGGGGGGGTCATCATACAAGAAACGTGTTTCTTCAGCGTTTTAAAACATTGTACGGAGGTACGGAACCCTTCATATACGAGTCCGACTCGCACTTGCCGCCTACTGCTGACCATAGGCCTCTCTTCATCGATACCATCAATCTCGGTCCTGTTACTTGGATAGTGGCCAATCCGTTTTTCAAGCTGCCTAAAGGCATCTGACATAGCTTGATGACTGCCATACAATAAGACTGCCTCTGTGGTCCAGTGGTTAAGGCATAAGCCTTGCGATCCCGAGGTCGTGGGTTCAAATCCTACTGGAAAGCATAATTTGTGAAAAGTTGTTTCAAGTCTGGTTAGGATATTGCAGGCTTGAATCACCTGATTATCCGAAAAGAAAGATTGCTGAAAGCAGGGCTTGGGAACAGTTCGAAAAATATCAGCTCATTAACATCCCCAACGAGGTTTTTCGCGAACACTCGCTAGGAGGGGAATCGATACGCGAGCGTTATATTCGCCGGGATTAACCAGGTTAATTTCAAACGATTTGGGGGCGGGGCTTCCCGTCACCTTTCAAGACAAGTTGAACTGAACTAACATACGCACGACGTGACGTCATAGTTTCTTGAAGTCAAATAGCGCTATTGTTAGTATCAGTTTTTCGGCATTAATAAATCTAAAATCCTGATCAAAATGGATATGATGAAGGACAAGTGACATTATTTTGTGACGTTTTATTCTCTTATTATTACAAAATAATTTATTTTTGACCCTGGATACTACCCTTATACTAAATAATATAAATTTTAATGCCATGTGGTTCCTGGCAGAGTAGAATAGAACCACTCCATGTCTTCCCGTGGAGCATCCACGTAGAATGCGACATAGGAAACACAAGCTGAACACTCTCCAACTCTGGCCAGCGTGGAGAGTGTAGGCCAAATCCTCTGACTGCTCTGGTTAATATATGGCTCTGGTAGTCAGAGAAGGTCATGCTCTTGCAGTGGAGACTAATAAACGGGCAAGTACGAGTCGGACTCGTACATGAAGGGTTCCGTACCACCATACAATGTTTTAAAACGCTGAAGAAACACGTTTCTTGTATGACGACTCCCTTTAATTATTAACTTTATGTTATTTTTAGTATTTGTTGTTATAGCGGTCATAGTAATACATAATCGGTGAAAATTTCAGGTGTCTAGCTATTACGGTTCAAGAGATAGAGCCCTGTGACAGACGGACAGACAGCGAAGTCTCAGTAATAGGGCCCCGTTTGCACCCTTCGGGTACGGAACCCTAAAAAACGACTGAATTATTAGTTTAGGTATTACTTTGCGGAAGTCAAGGTTACATGGTACTTGATCTAGATTACTTGTGTGCCACCAGTTAGCGGTTATACTCGCAACACATGGTTCACCTTTACACAAGGCATCCTCAGGCTCCAAACCAGATGTTAATCGTTCGGCAGTCAGATTTAGCTGTGGTAGAGCCACGCTACCGGCAAAACTCAGTTTTGCTAGTAGCATGAATGGGCCGGCTCGTCCGGGGAAGTACCACAGGCCGGAAACTCCTAAGGTACGCGCAATATGCGTCACCCAGGCGTCCCCGTTCCCCGTCCCCGCACCTCTCCCCCGTTTTCGCCTCGATTTCTCACGTTGGCCGTCAAGAACCGGGGGAGAGGTGCGGGTGCGGGGAACGGGGACATATATTGCGCGTACCTTAGAAGAGTCCCTTCTGTTTACTCTTACTGTATTCTGTGGAAGTACCACACTCTCACAGAAAATCGATGTCTACAATAAGTAGTATTATAGCTTCACCGATTCTATTCTTTATTTTTTTTTTTAATATTTCGTACACTTACAGTTTCCCAACGCGTGCACGTGAGTCAGGTAAAGGCTAAAGCTAAATAAATAGACAAAAAATACGTCTATCAACAAATTTTTTATAATTGTCGTAAAAGATGTCTACAGGCATCCGAGCAATCAAGGCGTTGAGTAATGTAGTGGCTTGGCTAGTGGGCGCATACTTGGCGGTGTCTATGTTTCTATGCTTCGTTCGGTGAGTGAAAGAGCCCCCCCCCCCCCCCCCCCCCGAAAGGCCAGTAACGCTCTTGTTACACCCCTGGTGTTGCAGTTGTCCATGGGCAGCGGTGATCACTTACCATCAGGTGATCCGCTTGTTCGTTTGCTGTCCTATGACATAAAAAAAAATGATTTTGGTTTGATATACTTTTATCTTTTTCAGACGCAAATCAATGAGCGAGCCCCCAAAGTACACCGTGACTCCAGTCCGTCGCTCCGCGCGTCTCTCCTCCCATTGGAGCGCCAAGCGGACCCCATTACAAATCTGCAGCTCGGTGAAACAAGCCGGGGAGATCGTACAGCCTTTGATGTTTGTGCCTAACTCGCAGTTAACCGGAAGTCCCTGATTTTGTTACTAATGTCCAGATATAGATCCCGGCTAACAATTTGAACACCGATTGATATACCCTTCTCGCTCTTGTGTATTCTCCCGCCAATGCGAGAGAGCGAGAAGTGTGTATCAATCGGTGTTCAAGTTAGCGATATATCTAGAAAGTTTATATGTACTTGACCCTCCGTGATCTAGAATGTTCTAGAAGGAATGACACCCGTGTGAACTCAGGATTCTTCTCAAACATTCCACCGACTTCTGCTCTAGAACATTCTACGTTGACTGGAAGCAGGCCTGTGTTACTCCCCGTTTAGGTATCGAAAATATACCTACATTATTACTATGCGCGCGGTGACCACTCCGAAGTGGTAAATTCAGTTATACGAATCGTTTGTCCATAGCAATGACCTTCCATGTCCATAGTAATAAGAATAAAATTGGCCTACAGTGGGTGTCTAGGTATCTATCTAAATGAAAAGGTGCCGAGTTCTGACGGGTCAGCAAGGAAATTCTTTGAATGTCTGCTGAGCGAGACTTCTGTACGTAAGTACTTGTAATTATTCTGTGCCGGAAGTCAGTGATTTTGTTGCTAATATTGTTTACTTCTTTAGGGTCATGGTCATACCACAATAAATAATACTAACGTATAGAAGTCTCACTCAGCAAAGAAATTCAAAGAAATATCTACTCAATGTGGCTAGCGATACGGTTTAATTTAGCTCACGTCAGAACTCAGCACCTTTTCCCTTAGATACCTAGACATCGATTGCAAGCCAATTTCATTCTTATTACTCTGGACAAACGATTCGTGTAATTGAATTTACCACCCGGAGGGGCCGCCTGCGCGCATAGTAATAATGTAGGTACATTTTCGACATATTTTGTTAGACTTTATACAATATGTAACAAAAACCTTGTCTATTTATCGGTTTCTCGCCAGAGAATAGGTACAAAAAATTACCCGTGATAAAATTAAATTAAAATTAATTTTTAACTTACATGGCAACTCAGGGGGCGGGGCAGGGAACGCCCCGTCGCCCACTGCATTGGCCGAGGGCTGGTACCTACTTCGCGTCTCTCTCACGCATCGCACGATAATCCATTTCGGTTCGGTATCAACCCTAGCGTTACGAGCTCCGAGTTCAAGGTCACCGGGGCGTTCGAACTCTCACGTACAGGGTGTCGCCGCTGTGGTCGCGGCGCGGCGGCTACTTTGCGGCGCGATCAAAGGAGCCGACAGTGGATTGCTTGACTGTGTCTAGCCGTGGTCTAGACTTGCCGCCACCTGAGACGGTGTTGTCGCTTTCTTTGAATTTGCTCGATTTTAGGGAAATTATGTAAATTTCTGATGTTTTAGAAATCAGATAACTTTTTCATTTTTATTACTATTTTCGTTTCCTTATTTTTTTTTAACTTGTCATTTAGGTACTTATATGCCCTTTTCCGGTCGGACAGGGTTTTCTGTACATATTGTATAATATGCATGTCAATGACCACCCATCATGTTTAAACCATTGTCAATGTTGATTTAGGCGGAGAATGGCTTCAACCCCTAGTTAATTGTTTTTCGTGTAAGTGGCCAAACTGTTGTCAGATTTTTCAAGCTGCCTAAAGGCATCTGACATACGAGTAGCTTGACGACAATGATGATAGCCGGGACTAACGGCTTAACGTGCCTTCCAAAGCACGAAGGAGCTTGAGGATTTTTATGCCAATGGAGGAGGGTGCCTAGTATTTGTTGGTCAATGGTTGTATTTAGTACTATTTTCATTTTTCTTTTCCAAAAGTTTATGACCACAAGAATCCATTTTGACAAAGTATAAGTTTTTTTTAAGAAAATTATGTGCGTAATATATTTAAAAGTGCTTTATTTTGCTTTAATTATAGTAATTAGATGTAGTTTTTTAATTATGATTTGTGGGCGTCCAAGCCAAAAGGGTTCAGTTGGCGGCATTTAGTTTTCGAGATATACGCAGTTTTGTTAAGCGTTTGTTTGTAAACCTATCCTAGGATTGGTTCTGGTCTACCCTTTGGGTTGCGGAGGTCAGACGTCGCTCTGTGTAAACCAGTACCCTCGTCACATCCCCTAGGGGAGGGAACGGACCGGGCTCTGAAGCAACGCAACCGGGAAATAGGTAAAAAAATTGTGTGTTTTTAATTGATTTAATAATTAATGTTAATAAATGTATGCATGTAAATGACTTTATATGATGTTACTAACTAGCTTTTTCTGGAATAGTTTTTTTTTTCAGTTTAAACTTCAAATGTGCTAGTTGGTGAATTTTTTTAAATCCATACTATCAATTGACTATTCTAGATACCGAGTCCCCATAACTGGACCTGTTTAGATTAAAAGCCCACATTAATTCTCTGATCTTTTATTTGTGTGCAAGTTTTTATAGTAGGTGAACTGAACGAATTAAGTACTATATGGACTGTAGATGTTTAAAATGGCAATATATTTAAAAAATATATCTACTTTTTATTTACCATGGCTGGTCCATTCAAATATAATGTTAGTTAGCGGTATTCCAGTAAAGTCACCCTGTATGTTAGTTAGCGGTATTCCAGTAAAGTCACCCTGTATGTTAGTTAGCGGTATTCCAGTAAAGTCACCCTGTATGTTAATTAGCGGTATTCCAGTAAAGTCACTCTGTATGTTAGTTAGCGGTATTCCAGTAAAGTAACACCTCTTCCTTATCAGCAAAAATCTTCGACCAACAATACATCTAGAAACGCGTTACCTACAAAATCAAAGCAAAATTCTGTCCGCTCGAATATCAATTTCCATTCACTGTGAAGTCAATTTTGCAACACTACATATAAAGTGTTTTTCTCCTTGACTGAACTAAATAAGAGCCTGAGAGCGCTCTTATTTGGAGAGCCGTATTTATTGCGCTGACCCAGTATCTAGTTGTATCACAGAATAAATAATACTAACGTACAGAAGTCTCACTTAGCAAAGCAATTCAAAGAAATATCTACTCAATGTGGCTAGCGATATGGTTTAATTTAGCTCACGTCAGAACTCAGCACCTTTTCGTTTATATACCTAGACATCCATTGCAAGCCAATTTCATTCTTATTACTCTGGACAAACGATTCGTATAACTGAATTTACCACCCGGAGGGGCCGCCTGCGCGCATAGTAATAATGTAGGTACATTTTCGATACCTAAACGGGGAGTGACACAGGTCTGGTTGTATTGTTGATCGAAATTAGCAAATTATTCTTTCATTTATTTTAGAAAATCCGCCTTACTATTTCTTAAGGCGAAGATATAGGCAAATGGCCTTGAAGTGTGAAATAAATTGTTAACTCGTAAATATGGAAATAATTTCCATATTGCTCTTCGTCATGCACTAGATAGCCCTTTAAATTATTTTATGAACTGCCGTTGAAACTATTATTGGTGATCCGTCTAGCTTTAAAACTTGCCGTGGCCACTTTTGGCGGAAGTAAGTTTTAAAGCTAGACGGACTAATGTAAATTCTTTCAACGGTGGTTCATAAAATAATTTAAAGGGCTATCTAGTGCATGACGAAGAGCAATATGGAAATTATCTCCATATTTACGAGTTAATAATTTATTTCAAATGAGGGCGCCACTTCAAGGTCATTTGCCTATACCTCCACCTTAATGAGTCAAATTATGGTAACCATAGTATCTTTGCATTGCATTTCGAAACACCACTATCCCCTAAGGGTCAGTTCACACCGAGACGCAACTGCGTAGCGCTGCGTAGCTCTCACTGAAATCTCACTCTTTTTGTCTAATAAACAAGTTCTATATTTCTTTCAAAGCGCCCGCTACGTCGCGTCGCGTCGCGTCTCGATGTGAACTGACCCTAAGGTGCTTACATATACTTGAACGGCCCTCTGTTTCACGCTATGCCAAGGTTTTAATGTAAATATTTAAGCTATGTTTATTGTAGTACATAATATGCTTGTTTCTGTTTCAAATAAAGTTTTTATACATTGCCATAATGTGTATAGTGTTTTTATTGATTTATCAATCTTGGAACCTGAAAAGAAAGAAACTAAGAAAATTATTTTATTATTAAAAAAACGTACTCTGCTAGAAAGCCATGTATTATTTCGAGATGTCGGTACGGCTGAGGCCTCGTGCCCAGGTATCCGGTTTACTACGCCGTGACGCGGCGCCGTCGTCGGCGACGTGGACACACCTAGAGGCTATTATATTTATGACTAATCAACTGGACGCCGCCGGTCCGGCGCACCGTCACGGCGCAAACCGGATACGTGGACACGAAGCCTGACGGTATCCACGAAAAATTTGAGATTGGCGCTTGTTTGTTCGTAGAAAATGAACGATTATACCGCCATCTTTCTAAAATTAAGCGGGACCACTACGAAACTACCTTTTGAACTAGTAGCTCCAACTCCTAGCCAGTGGCGTAGCTACCTAGGGGCTAGGCGGGGCAGTGCCCCGGGGCCCTCGAATCCTTACCAGAAAATCTCAATCGAACTGAACATTTGAAAATTTCTCCCATTTTCAAAATAAATATGACAGGTTGCAACCCGACTTTAATCAGTTGAGAGAAATTCAAAAGTTATACCTAAACAAAACCTAACCAGTTTAGATAGCAGTGAGGCCCCATTTTTCATTTGCCCCAGGGCCCTTGGTTACCTAGCTACGCCACTGCATCTAGCTACAAAATTTTAACTAAAAATCGAATTACCCTTAGTAGGAGTCCTACACTATACTCTAGTATTGTTCGTCCATGATATTACATTGTTAACCTTCCCAGGATAATCTACATGCTAATGAAAACTGCATGAAATCAGTTTCAATTTTTCGAGTAGGTACAGACGGTACAGACAGAATGAGATGTACTTTAACAGTAGGTAGTAGCGGCATTAGGGTAGGGCGCGGTTGGGCGACCGCCCAGGGCGCCAGATACAAAGGGGCGACAGGCGAGAGGTCACAGGTAATAATAAATATAAATAGCGGCTGGTTAATGGCGGCAACTCCTAGACTCTTATTTGTATGCACCCCCCCCCCCCCCTTCGTTTACAATAGGGCGGCAAATTTGAGGAATCCTATATCGTACTTGCACCTCCCCCCCCGTAGGCAGAAATAAATCCTATAAGATTGAAGCCTAAGTTAGAGTCTGAATTGCAGTTTAGGGGGGGAGGGGGGGCGGAAAAATCTCGCCCGAGGCGCTGGTAGAGCTAAAACCGGCACTGACAGTAGGTATGGTTTTTTTTATCAATTCTCTGATATAACGGCAGCTGGAGAACTAAGACAAATCAGGAGGTAGAACATCTAGTATCTCGAAAACTTACCACTTTGGAAAGACGTCAAAGCTCTTCAAGAAGATCTGCAGATGGCACATGATAGGGAACAGTGGGGTCTTCTGGTGTCGGAGGACAAGATCCTTTGGGTCGCTGAGTTAGCGCATAAGTAAGTCAGTCAGCATATAGTTTAGCTTAGCACAGAAGACAGTAAGAATATGTATTAGTTGGTATTAGTCAACTGTTGTGCTGAATAAATAGGTACTTAAGTACCTCACCCAAAAAATTGCCCATATCACCACATCGGCAACATCGGGAAGTCGGTTTTGTGAAATTGTAATCGCAGTAGACGTAGAAAACGGCATGAGGTGAGATCTCAAAGAGAATGTGAGAATGTAGTCTGCACAGGGTACGAAATATTAGGTACTTTGTCTGTCTTCACAAATCAAAGACAATCAATCGATTAAACATTAATTGAATCGATTTAAGATTATGTGCTAATGATAACGCACATCACTAGATGTGTCGTTCATTTCATTCGTTGCTATTGCTACCAAATATACCATTTTCCATTCACTCATACATAACAGCTGTTTCCGGATGTCAATTGACAGCTGATCAGATCAGAAAAAAAAACTTCTTTCAGTTTTCACCAGTCGTGTCATTCGTATGCCGATTTGGTTAATTTTTAAGTTTTCGTACTTATTCTCGTTAAAAATAGTTATTTTATTTCTACTGTCGTGATTTTAATCAGTTTCGAGTCAGTGTGTGGTGCTAGTGAGTGAGGCTTACGTTTTAATTGCTGTTTTCTTCGACCTACAATTCACTGCCCGAAGAACATCATAAATGTAAGTTTTTAGTATCATTTGTTGACAAAAAAAATCTATTTCAGAGTACTCAAAGTGAACATTTGAATATCCATGTAAAATTTCAGACATTATTTGAAATTTCGTAAAAGTTTCACAACTTTTGCAACTCAGCTCGTGCCCGCAAGCTTTATACTTTTAGCTTCCTTGAAAATGAAAGGAAGGACTTAAAAAGACGTTGGTTTTTTAGAATGATTATTTGACTTGGTTTTAATATAATTCATCTTACGTATAAAGTTCTAAATTGCTGGAAAGAACTGGATCGCTAAAGCTGGGAATAGGATTCAGTGGCGCAGACAAAAGGAGGCTTATGCCCAGCAGTGGGCCGTTGAGAGCTGACGATGATGATGATGATAAAGTTCTAAAACTATGTTTTTAAATTTCGTACATTTTTTTTTTTTTTATCTATTTATTGTACATTTATTACTAAACTAGCTGTGCCCGCGACTTCGTTCGCGTGGTTGTCGGAATGTTATATAGCCTAAAGCCTTCCTCTATAAATGGACTATCCAACAAAAGAAGAATTTTTCAAATCGGACCATTAGTTCCTGAGATTAGCGCGTTTAAACAAACAAACAAACAAACAAACTCTTCCGCTTTATAATATTAGTATAGATAAAAATCATAGGTACATGCTCAGCAGATGAAGTGTTAACGGGAAGTAGTAGTTCTCTCTCTGACATTTCCTTTTAATATTAATATCCCAATACTCCGTAAGATTTTCGCCCATATGAGGAAATGGGCGAAAATCTCAACCTCTATCTGTGTAAGAAGAGAAGGTAGGGTAGAGTAGGTAGCTAATAATTTTACTTAAAAAAAACATATTTGAGAGTACAATTTAAGCCTTTGTCAAACTCCATCATTGCAGACAATAGATTTACAATTGTTCGGTGGTTGAAATTATAGATACAATACTTTGTCAAAGGCACCACACCAAGGCAACATACCCAAAATACTGGCAGCATTTACCTGCTGAATGGCGATGCTTATGCGCTGTACGTAATAGCTACCAGCTCGGGTCTCCAGTTGCCTCAATGAGGCGGGATATAATAAAAAAAAATTGCATCAGCCCCAAAGACCCATTGTCTCCACGGGGAAGGGTAAACTTATTAGTGGAACATATCCATGTAATTGGGACCACGTATGTTTGAGGATGTTATTGCTTTGTACTAATAATGAATCACTATTGCACAACATTTGAGTTCTAGAATATATAGAGTTATATAACAATAGAATATAAATTTTAAAACTAGCCTCCATCCTTACTAATATTATAAATGCGAAAGTAACTCTGTCTGTCTGTTACTCTTTCACGCCTAAACGGCTGAACGGATTTTGATGAAATTTGGTATGGTGATAGATGATAACCTAGAAATGGACATAGGCTATAAAACAAAACTCAGTATTCCACGCGGACGAAGTCGCGGGTACAGCTAGTAGCTAATATATTGCTTAGCTTAAACACATTTATTATTATTATTTACTAAGCCAACAATAATTACAACAAGATCCTATTAAATAAATAGCACAAGAATGGTCTTGTGCTATTTATTTAATAGGATCTTGTTTTATTTAATATTGCCTAGAAAAGCATATCTTATTCTTATTTTATTTTATGTTTGTTTTACTGATTTAAAACAATATAAATATTCTTCTTCTTTTTAAGACGATACATGGAGTCCAGTGCTGCCCTCATTTGAAATAAATTATTTGTAAGGAAACGGAGATAACATTTAAAATTTTAAGCTACTAAAACCTAGTTTAAGTGAGAATGTTAAGCTTTAGTTTGCATTTTTGCGAATTATACAGAAACAGATAAAGGAACACTGACCCAAGTCAGGATGATATGGAAAAGGTCATCCAACTTGCCCTGGCTAGGGATCAAACCCAGAACCTCCAAAAATGCAGACTAGCATGTAAACCATTATGCAAAGGCCGTTGTCACCTTATCATATAATTACTTGTCTGTAATTAATAAAAAAACTGGCTAAGTGCGAGTTGGATTCGCAATCTAAGGGTTCCGTATTACTGTGCATTATTCTTTAATCACCATCATCGTCTTCTTTGCTTTTCACTATTTGGGGCCTGCTCTGAAGACAGTCGTCACAGTGGTGGAGCAAAAAAAAGTCAGCGCGTCACGCGAGGCCCTGCTCATCCGCTTTCCGCTTCATGCGCGAGGCCCTATAAAATGAACGAGTGGTGGAGCAAATAAATAAATTTTTAACAAAAAAAAAACGGATTCAATTTTTTAGGAGTTTCTTCCTTTACTCCAAAATTCAAATAAAAAAAGAATCATCAATATCGGTTCTCAATTGGCGAAGATATCGCGTAACAAACAGGTAAAAATTAAAAAAAAACCGGCCAAGTGCGAGTCGGACTCGCGCACCGAGGGTTCCGTACAAACCTGCAAGTTTTAGTATTTGGTATGAATTTCAATTTAATACCTCTACGCGTTTATGAGGAAATGGGTAGTAAGTTTAAAATTATTAAAAAAAAATATATTATGTGATGTAACTAAAAATTTATGGTTTTCGTAATTTTTCCTTTATCTATGCTATAAGACGTTGCTTCGTACCAAATTTCAAGATTCTGAGTTCACGGGAAGCACCCTGTAGGTTTTGATTCCCTTACAAGTGTCGAAAATTTGCGGCATAAACGGCTGTATCTTTTGATTGCGTTGGCTTAGAAGTTTGATTTTTTCACAGCTTCAAGGGACAGTAGACCTGAGTAATTGATATAAATTTCAGCTTCATACCTCCACGCGTTCCTGAGAAAAAGGGTCTTGACAGACGGACGGACGGACGGACAGACGGACAACAAAGTGATCCTATAAGGGTTCCGTTTTTTCCTTTTGAGGTACGGAACCCTAAAAAGAACATACAGTCGAATTGATAACCTCCTCCTTTTTTGAAGTTGGCTAAAAAAAGCTCAACTGCTTCATATGTGATGTGTATACGCGTACGTAAGCTTTTTTTTATAGTGTCAGTTTTCAGCATACATATTCATTCAGTGAAAATTTCCACTGACCCCATTACGGATCGAAACATTCGCAGACAGTCGGACAGTTATTGTCCCATGTCCCAATTTTTTTACGAACAAAGCGATATTGCTTTTACATGTACCTACTCTAAAGACACACATGACTGGTCTATAGAGTGCATGTGAAAGCAATATCGCTTTAGGGTTGGATCTCATCTATCAGCACGGAACAGCAAATTCCTATGCTGCTATCCTTTTCTGTCGGTCATAAGCATCATTTGCTAGAGCGGGAGAGAGAGCGATCGAACGTTTCAGCACCGGCCGTGCTGCAGTGCAGCGTTCCGTCGTCGCTAGGATAGCAGCATAGGAAAGTGCTGTTCCGTGCTAATAGATGAGATCCAACCCTTATATCGCTTTGCTAGGCGGTTCGAAATGGCGCGATGACGTCATAAACCATAGACATCGCGAAAGCAATCGGGCGGTAGACCCGCCGAATCAATTATATCGCCTTTTCCCCAAACTTTCATCTACATATATTCGATTTTACCGTCCGACTGTGCTGTTCAATGCTGGTCCAAATAAGTGTGTAGCAACCCTTACTTTCTGATATTAACAATAAAACAAATGAGTCAAGTACCAAATTGAAACGTCAAGCATACGGAACCCTAACATGAGAAATCTCTTAAAACTACTACCGCTTCCTACTACAAGCGATAAAAAATCTATAGAAGGCGATCGCCTTGTACGCACGCGTAGATAAAAACTGGCCGAGAAACACTGTCTGGGTCAAGATGATGATAAGGAAAGGACGGCTGATACTGTGTAATTAAAATTGCAGACGTTAAGAGGGCGCCTGATGTCAATAATCTAAATTTTGCTCCCGCTTCCACGCACACAAATTTACTCTAGCCGAAGCGAGACAGCGAGCCATGCGGGGCGTCGGGAATCGCGGTGGGTCAATGAGGCTGGTTCTGGTTTTGAGGTTTTTTTCGTTTCACAAGGAATATTTAAGAGTTATTTAAAAAATAAGACATTGTATTTTTTTAATACTTTCTGTTTTAGTATAATTCTGAGGTGATTTGGAGGCATCTTCGCAATGTTTTTCTATAGAGAAAATTTTAAGCAATCGTGTTTTCGAAACTTATTATGTTTAGAGTTAGTTCTGAACTTTGCTGTTTTTATTTCAGAATAGCTTAAAATTTTCTCGATAAAAAAATATGCGAAGTTGCCTCCAAATCACCTCAGAATTATATTAAAACCATCGAAATATAATCTCTAGAAATCTAACGCTCCTACATTAACTGCTTCGATTCTGATTCCATTTACGCAAACAAACTAACAGTAATTACAACGAAACACTCAAACACACACATAGACAAAAATGCATGCGATTGGTCGCGACAAGGTCACGTACGCGTCGTGTCGGTTGAGCAGCCGGCTTCGGAGCTCCGAAGCCGGCTGCTCGACCGACACGGCCGCGGTCAACGCCACGAGCGGTGAGGTACAATATTTAAATGTTTATTTACTTACATATGAAAGGTGAGTCCTGTGTTTTTTATGTCTGTATGGCTTTTACACCACTTCACGGCACATGAGGGCATTTTTAATGAATCGATTATCGCCAAAACACAGCAATATTCTCAAAGGAAACTTCTTGCGACGCAACCGCACGACTCGTATGTCACGGCAAACTGTCGCTCCGCGCGGTTCATATTTTAAGCCCCGCCCGCCGCGGTACATATCGCGTGGAATGATTTTTCGGGATTAGTTACGATTCTAGAGAATTATTGTTCGTAGATTAAAACAGAAATTATTCAAGAAATGCAATAAATTAACCCTTGTAACTTTGGATTATAATTGTATTACTTTTTAAATAACTCTTTCATAATCTTTGTAAAACGAAAAAAACCTCAAAAACCAGAAACGCTTAAACCAGCCTCTTTGACCTGCCGCGATTCCCTACGCCCCGCATGGTTCGCTATCTCGCTTCGGCTAGAGTAAATTTGTGTGCGTGGAAGCGGGAGCAAAATTGAGATTATCAATATCAGACGCCCCTCTTAAATCACACGACTACGGCAAAGCCTAAATGAGAGTTACATGTTTCGCCTCGTATCTTCCATGATATCCATGATACCTTGACAAATGAGGTATCGTTGAAAGCGTCTTGGCTGTCAGCTATATGACATCACAGTAAATTAAATATGGCCACAGAATAAATAATACTAACGTACAGAAGTCTCACTCAGCAAAGAAATTCAAAGAAATATCTACTCAATATGGCTAGCGATATGGTTTAATTTAGCTCACGTCAGAACTCAGCACCTTTTCGAATAGATACCTAGAGATCCATTGCAAGCCAATTTCATTCCTATTACTCTGGACAAACGATTCGTATAACTGAATATACCACCCGGAGGGGCCGCCTGCGCGCATAGTAATAATGTAGGTTCATTTTCGATACCTAAACGGGGAGTGACACAGGCCTGATATGGCGCCCTCTATAGACCATTAAAATAAAATAAATAGAATCATACCGTGTAGGGTCTCAAATGAAAGGGCTTAATATAATTAGCACATTTAAAAAATATATATCACTAGCTTTTACCCGCGGCTTCGTTCGCGTATCCCAAATCCTACTGGAACAGTACATTTTTTCAGGATGAAATGTTCTTCTCGGGACTCCTAACTATGTTTATGCGAAATTTCAAGAAGATTAGTTTAGTAGATAAAGCGTGAAGAGGTAACAAACATATAGAAACTCACTTTCGCATTTATAATATTAGTTAGGATTAGCTTTTTCTCCCTGCTGCGACTGCATTAACTGTATAATAGTAGATTGTGCTACAAGGCGTAAGCACATTCTTCATTTTATCTCCATCTATGAGAAAAATTTGCAAATATACGAGGGCTGTTTGATAAGTACCCGTTTTCTAAATATATTAATATCACTGGCCGCAAAAAAAAATGGCATTCTTTTGTTTTTTTTCTCATTTGGCAACGATTCAGTGAAGGCGTGAACTTAAAATTGTTAATGCTGCGGCTGGAAAGGCGACCGTTTTTTGGGATTCGCATACATATTGACTATTTAGAAAAGGGAAAAACAATAACAGGGCAGTACTATGCCAATTTATTGGATGAATTTGACGCCGTGTTGAAGGACAAACGACCCCATTTAAAAAAGAAAAAAGCACTGTTTCATCACGACTACGCCCCGGCTCATTCGTCCAGAGTCGTGACGGCTAAATTAGCACAATTACGCTACGAACTATTGTCTGACCCCCCGTATTCTCCAGATTTGGCCCCATGCGGTTTCTTTTTGTTTGCCAACCTAAAAAAATGGCTCGGTGGCAAGCGATTTGGATCAAATGACGAAGTCATTGCCGCCACAGAGGCCTATTTTAATGACTTTTCAAAATCATACTTTTTGGATGGTTTATTGAAGCTTGAGTATAGGTGGAACAAATGTATAGAGTTAAAAGGTGACTACGTAGAAAAATAAATGCATATATACAAAAAAAATGTTTTTTTTCCATAAACGGGTACTTATTAAACAGCCCTCGTAGTACTAGTATACCTATAACGAAAGAAGAAACCTACATATACCTAATCAGAGTTTAACAGTCAGTTACTAACTTTAATTTGGTGGCGTTTTCACTGAAGAAGTACTATGAAATTATTTTTCTAGGCCACCACATCTTATACATTTTTCAGTCATTAGAATCGTTTCATTCATTTTTCCTTGTGCGTAATTCTTTATATGTATATTTAAATAAGTATATTATACGTAAATCTCCTACTTACTTACCATCGGCCTCATCGAGAAATTCGCATTTAAAATAGTATATACTTAAGTAAAAATAACCTCATAGGTACTATAATAAAATTACTATTTAAATCAAAGATAAAATTGTGCGTTTTTATTGGTTTTTAATAATACATTATTTTGAAGCAAGAAAACCAAAAAAAATTGACCTACTGTCATCCATGTAAAACGTGTTGTAGGTATTCTATCAGTTTTAAAAATTACGGCGCCGCGCCGTTGCCTATATTTTATAATTTTAAAACTAAAATCTTTTTTTTTTGCTGACTGCCAATATCATTTCTGATTCTACATTCGTGTTCCGTTTTCAAATGTGTTTTAACGCCTAGGGAATTTACTTTTTACTTTTCAGTGTCTAGAGAATTACCAGTGACTTTAGCCCCAAATATTTAGGATGAAAACATCGTTTTTCGAATAGGCAGATGAGATGAAAACGTACTTTTCAGCAAGGATCTTACCGTAATCGGGTTTTAGTTTTTAAAGCTATATCTTGTTAGAATATACTTGTATATCGGTGAGCTGTACACACAAACCATGGATCAAGATAGACACAGCCTCTGTATATATATTATATTTGTCGTGACATTCGTAACGCAGTTTTGGGCCATCGGAGAATACCTTGTTATAGTTTTACCATGACCTTAGGGTTCGTTCATTAATCATGTGTGGCTTGAAAGGGGGAGGGAAAGGGGTTAGGAGAAAATGACGAAATATCATAAGGGCGGAGGACGGCGTAGTGTGATGTCACGTGTATGTTTTTTTTTTTTCGCGATTTCCGAAAATCGGCACATGGCATTGATTGTGATTGAACACACCGTAGCTCCTAAACGAATAGACCGATTTTGATGCGGTTTTTTTAATCGAAAGCCTTGTCTGTCGAGATGGTTTTTAGCTATGTTTGATGGAAACCGGTTTAGCCGTTTAAAAGTTATGGGGCTTGAAAGTAAGGGGTGTGAAACCCACAGTATGCAAATATGCCTAAGTGGGGTACCAAATGAAAGGGTTTAATTTGTAGATTAAGAAATCGGTATTTTAAGGAAAATCAGGTCAGCCGTTCATGAGTTATTGGGGTTGAACGCTTGAAATTCGGTGTTTTTTTAATTTTGTCTGGCACATATTCTTGTAGGTACTTCATGGTCCTTGGTTCTGCACCAATCATCGCAATTAAGATCAATGAAAACCGTTTATGAATGTCATTCAAACAATTCCATACTTACCTAAGTGTTGACAGTTCATCCACAGTGTAACTCCCATTCCAGTTTAAGACGATACACGGAGTCCAGTGCTGCCCCCATTTCAAATAAATTATTTCTTAGGAATCGGAGATATCATTTGAAATTTTGATCTAGTAAAACCTAGATAACACTTCAAACTATTTTATGAACCACTGTTTACAGTTTAAAGTGAGAACGTTAAGCTTTAGTTTGCATTTTTGCGAAAAACGGCCACTTTTGGCCGTATCTCCGTTTCCTTTCAAATAATTTATTTCAAATGGGGGCAGCACTGGACTCCGTGTATCGTCTTAAAAGCCCGTACTACCCTAAAGTTCTTAGAGCGATCTTAAATATTATCAATATTAACGAAATACTCACTTTGAAATAAAAACACAGCAAAGTTCGGGACTAACTCTATACCTACATTATATGTTTTGAAAACACGATTGCTTGAATTTTTCTCTATAGAAAAAAATTGCGAAGTTGCCTCTAAATCACCTCAGAATTATAGTAAAACGTTCGTAAACTAAATAAATTAGCCCATGTAACTTTGGTTTATAATAGTATCACTACATAGTATAAAACAAAGTCGCTTCCCGCTGTCTGTCCCTATGTATGCTTAGATCTTTAAAACTACGCAACGGATTTTGATGCGGTTTTTTTTAATAGATAAAGTGATTCATGAGAAAGGTTTATATGTATAATACATACCCGTGCGAAGCCGGGGCGGGCCGCTAGTTAAACATAAGGCAGTCATCATATGTCTTATTTTTTAAATAACTCTTAATATTCTTTGTAAAAAGAAACCTCAAAAACCAGAAACGCGTAAACCAGCCTCATTGAACCGCCGCGTTTCTTCCTTCCCCGCATGGTTTGCTGTCTCGCTTCGGCTAGAGTAAATTTGTGTTTGACGCACACAGGGGGAGCAAAATTTAGATTATCAGCAATTCGTGATAGGCCCTAATTTTTCACTTTTTTAAAGTATTTCTTTGTTTAGTTTGCTGTATATTCCTATCTTGTTGTGTAGCAGGCTGTAAAAAGACACGCGCATTGTGGCATTGTAGTTTTTAGGGCTTCGTACAAGAAATTAAAAAACGGAACCCTTATAGGATCACTCGTGCGTCTGTCTGTCTGTCCGTCCGTCTGTCACAGCCAATTTGCTCCGCTGGACCGAACCAGGCGAAATTTGGTAGGATGGTGTAATCCTATGACCCAAATAAATATGTGCAAAGTAAATAAATATTTTTTTAAATTAAGAGTCATTTTCTGGAAATTAAAAAAAAAAGTTTTGCAAACCTTACTGTGTACTCATCATATATCAAATGAAAGGGCTCGTTCTGAGGATCTGAAATATATTTTTGTTATTATTGTAAAATCAATAGTTTTGATTTTAATTAAGAAAGAAGACGAAAATTGACCATTCCCCCCCTGATCTCTGAAACTACTGAGCCTAAAATTTTGATAAAGAAATACAAAATATAGTTCATTGCTTGTAGATTACAGAAAAACCTATAAAAAATTTAATCAATTGTACGGAACCCTAACCACGCGAATTTTAACTCGCACTTGGCCGGTTTTTTTTAAATTAAAATTGGTTAATTTCCAAGGTTAGTTTGTAATTTGGCGATAATTATTTTAATGGTGTTTAAAATGTAAATATATTCAGACTACACGTTTAAAAAGTCGCTATTACCACAGAATAAATAATACTAACGTACAGAAGTCTCACTCAGCAAAGAAATACAAAGAAATATCTCCTCAATGTGGCGTTATGGTTTAATTTAGCTCACGTCAGAATTCAGCACCTAGACATCCATTGCAAGCCAATTTCATTCTTATAACTCTGGACAAACGATAAGTATAACTGAATTTACCACCCGGAGGGGCCGCCTGCGCGCATAGTAATAATGTAGTTAGGTACATTTTCGATACCTAAACGGGGAGTGACACAGGCACGGTATACATATACCTACTGTGACACAGGCCTGCTGTTACACGTAGACTACTTATTGTGTGCGACTTGATGAACATTGCCTGTTTTGTAATAGGCGATCTATATGATATCTTTACAAAACACGTAATGTATATCGAAACGATGTAATATCGGCTTTATGTGTGGATTTTCGTGTCATTTTTACGGTTGTTGAATGAGATAATAGACGGTCTGAAGGCTATTCGACTCATTATTATGATCTAACAAAATATGCTGAAAGTACATATTTGTTTGTAAAAACTTTATTGTACACACTAGCTGTGCCCGCGACTTCGTTCGCTTGGTTGTCGGAACGTAATGTTATATAGCCTAAAGCCTTCCTCTATAAATGGACTACCCAACAAATAAAGAATTTTTCAAATCGGACCATTAGTTTCTGAGATTAGCGCGTTTAAACAAATAAACAAACAAACAAACAAACTCTTCCGCTTTATAATATTAGTATAGATAAACACAAAACAAAATAAAGAGATGATGACTGGATCAGAAAAGTATTATTCTAATCAGTCCGTTAATAGTTGGATTATCCAAAAATAAAGTACCCATATTTTTCAGTTTATCAAAAAAGTAAAAATTCACAAAGATACAGAGTATCTGTTCCAGAGTGGGGGCTTGTGACGTCACCGATGTGTAAAAATCGTACGAAAGCGTGACGTCATGCGAAATTTAAATGCGCTGTATTTTCGTCATTTATTGTTTCTCAGAGAAAAGAAAAAATACGTGTACAATAATGTTTAATAATCTAACCGATGGGTAAATAATATTTTTTCAGTCATCATGCCTATTCTAGAGTAGGCTATTATAGACTTTCAAGCGTACACTACACTCCTAATAACTTTTGAATAGTGGACCGATTTTCGCCAAACATAGCTAAGGACCATCTCGGCAGACAAGGCTTTCGATTAAAAAAATCCGCATCGAAATTGGTGTATTCGATAAGGAGCTACGATGGCACCGACATACACACACAGACTCGTCACTTATTATAATATACCACCCTCTTTTTAGTCGGTGTTCAGAAAGAAGATAACTGTACATACAAAGGCTGACTTATTCAAGATCTCTTCCAGTCAACCTTAAAATGAGAGGAGAATTTACAACACTACAGGTATGGCACTTCATAGAAGCGGAGTATCATTTATGCCTACACTACTACAAACGAAACAATACATCCGTGCACACGTCAATGCGTGTGTGTTCGCCCGCTCTCGCCCTGCGACAAGGGGAACGGGGGAGAGGTGCGGGGACGGGAAACGGGGATGCATATTGCAAGGGACCGCAGGGGATTCCGTTCTGTATGTAATATTCCCTTAATAATTGGCACTGATTTAAAGAGGCAGTTGTAAATAGCAGTTTTGGTAAGTTAAAAATTATAAATGGCATGTTTAATAACTAGTTCAGCAGTTAAAACTAAGCAGTGAGGTAAACAAAAATGAGTATTAAAAAATAATGAACTGGATCAGTGAATATACTGAACTGGATCGGTGACGTCACGGACGTTTGCACGGCGGTACACGTTCGCACTTAATAAAATTCGTAATATTATTTAATCGTACTACTTCATTACAATAACATTGCTATATAATAGTTCTGTGTCGCGAGTGCCCGGGCGAGTGTGCGCAAACATAGACTCCACCTTAAAACAGTGTAATCTAGATCGCAATATTGTGGACTAACATTTTTCTATGTGGGTAACTGCATATGCTCGTGTGTGTGTTAAAAGTCGTAAAGGATATTGGTATTGAGAAGTTTTCAGTTCTTAATATTATTTAATAACAATAAATATAAACAATAAGTTTAAATTGGCTGAATTAAATTAATAAACATTATATAAATCAACACACAGTGGTAACGCCATCTAGTACGACCAAGTGGAACTAAAGTCTAGTATCATGGCTAAGTGTGGAGCTTGCGGCAAATTCCTGCAAGCATCGGCTGCTGTGGGATGCACCACCTGTCCTGGTATCTTCCACAAAGGATGCGTCGTAATTCCGGAAACCTTACCAGTACCGAAAAATTGGGCATGTCCGGAATGTAAAAGGAAACAGCGGAAAGGTGATAACAGCAACACCCCCGTTAAGGACATATGTGGAACCCAGGTACCTCCGGTCACCCTGGACGTTGCAAACCCACTCACTGCTGCCTCTTCTGCGATTACTGCACCATCCTCATCATCTGTAGCAGACAGTGAGACTCGCGAAATGCGAATGGAGCTTGCAGAGTATATTTCGGAAATACGGGAGGTGCGCAGAGAGCTGGGAGAACTGAAAGATCTCAGGAGTGATGTCTCAGGAGTCCAGAACACCCTTGACCTCAACCTTCAGCGCATCAACGAGCGGTTGGATGGGTTTGACGTGCGACTTGTGGCCCTTGAGAGCAGGAAGGATAGCTGTTTTTCCTCTAAAAAACAGCTAGCTGAGCTAGAGGAGTCTGTAACCCGGCTCGAAATGGAATTAAATGATAAAGATCAGGAAGCCCTGCTCTCTGACCTGGACATAGGACATCTTCCAGAGGTCAAAGGGGAAAACGTCCAGCATGCAGTGATTGTGCTGGCTGCTAAACTGGGAGTCACTCTGGACGAGCGGGACGTCGTGTACGCCGAGCGTGTAGGATCGGTGGAGCAGGCTGGCGTTGCCTCGGCCGGCGCGGGCAGCGGAGTGGGAGCGCGCGGGCGGCGCGTCGTCGTGCGGCTGGCTCGCCGGCAGACGCGCGATGAGCTGCTGCGGGCCGCGCGGGTCCGCCGTAACATCACCTCTGCCGACCTCGGACACGGCGGCCCGCCACGCAAAGTCTACGTGAACGAGCGGCTGACTCGGTTCAACCGCCAGTTGTTTAACCGGGTGCGTGAGGAATGCAGGAAGCAGCACTGGCGGTACTCGTGGACTAGAAGAGGGCGTATCTTTGCTCGGCAGAGCGACGGGAAGCAAGCATTTCAGATTCGGACGGAAACTGATTTATCCCGTGTTTTTGCCGCCTCCCCTGTTTGATGTAATGTTTATGTTTAACTGTGTTTTAGTTATGCACCTTATAGACTCATATTTAATGAATAAAATGTCTAATGTCACTTACTTTTATATATATTACTTAATTTTATACACTTTTATATATATTGTTATTTGTCACTCAACGTCGACTTATCTGTTTACAAAAAATACCTACGTCTATCTTTATAATTATGCTAACTTGAATAAAGTAACAGGTTCAGAGATAGTATATAGATATATTGATGTTAATATACAGCCGTTTCAATTGTTTTACCCCACTAATAGTTTTGACCAATATTTAGCGAAATTTATTCTGTTTCATAGTTCATATTATAGAGAGATATCTACTGATGCAGGTTCGACATACTGGTTATATATTAATATGAATCGTTTTTTCATTGCTGTGGAAGAATTTTCTCACCTTGGACGATTGCATATTGTCCACCATGTTTTTTGCAATTTAAGCACTAATATATTAAATAGTTTCGTCATTGCTTTTATTATTATTAAAAAGAATTGGCTAATTGATCCGAATTTAGTTTTTTATTTTTTTGTTATGATTCTATTTACAATTTCTTGTCAAAAAAATTGTCTAAATGTATAACAAGTATTTAAAAATTGGTTTGTTTAATCCCGGCTCTCTTGGTTCTAACCATGATAATTTTGTAGCAGCCGTAAATCGATATAATATGGACATACTAGCAATTAATGAGACATGGTTGTTTGCCGGCGAGGACGCCCGTGCTCCTCAGTTGCCGGGCTATCGACTGCGTCATACCCCGCGTCCGAAGCCTCGAGGTAACAACCGAGGAGGCGGTGTTGGGTTTTACATTAGACGTAACGTAGTGGTACGATCTTGTCCCCATCCAACTGATCCCTCGCATGCTTTAGTGGAACAAATGTGGCTTAGAGTAACGGTAAACAGTAAAAAACTGATTATCGGTACTGCATATCGGCCTGAGTGGATGAGTGTGGATACTTTTTTAGACGCGCTTAGTGACTCAATTAACTCATTCCAGAGCTATGACAACATGATCCTCCTTGGAGATTTTAATATCAACCTCCTGGTTGAAACTGAGGATAATACCATTAAGTTTCATACTTTTTTGAGGTGTAGCAATCTCACTCAACTTGTTAAATACCCTACACATTTTACGAGTCATTCACAAAAGCTTATAGACGTGATTTGTACCGACTTATCTTTAAGGAAAGACATAATATTAGACAATGTAGGGCGTATAAATGGGCATTGTATGATCGTCTCTGAGTTTCATTTAAAATGCGAGAAATTTAAACCATATGTTATGAAATATAGACCACTGAAAAATATTTGTATAGAAGACTTTAACAGGGACTTACATACTATACGTTGGGATCTGTTATCCTCAATAAGAAATGTTAACGAGATGGTTGCTGGCTTTAGCCACAATGTCCTAGCATTATTTGATCTTCATGCTCCTGTCAGATCTATCACTATAAAACATCGTTCATATCCTTGGATCACGGATACAATAAAACTTATGATGAGTTTACGAGATGAAGCGTTGAATGAATTTCGCAAGAGTGGCTCGGAAAGCAAAAAACTTTATTACAAGAGTCTTAAATCTACTGTAAACCAAGCATTATTTAACGAAAAATCAGCTTATTTTAAACACAATATTGACAATAAAAAACATGATTCAAAGTTGCTGTGGAAAAATTTAAAAAATAATCTTTTACCTAAAAAAGACACTGAACTACCATCGACTTTTGCTGATCCAAATATTATTAATGGCCACTTTCTTGCTGTACCAGGTTCCTCAACTGTCTCTATGTCATTATTAACATTCTTTGAGTTTCATAGATACGATGAAAATATTCGGTTTCATTTAAAAAGTATTGACCTGGAAACATTAATATATATAATTAAAGGTTTAAAATCCAACGCGGAGGGCAACGATGGCATTACTTTAGACATGCTGATTATGACTTTTCCTGATACAATTGATGTTATTAAAGACATTGTCAACTTATCGATAGAATCTTCGACATTTCCCGATCTTTGGAAAATTGCAGTGGTCCGTCCTTTGCCGAAGCTCTCTAATCCTACTGAACTAAAAGACTTACGACCTATTAGCATTTTACCACTTTTATCAAAAATCCAGGAAAAAGCCGTTAGTATTCAGTTGACAGAATTTATTGAGGAAAATAACATCTTACCTGAAGTCCAGTCTGGGTTTCGAAAAAAGCGTGGCACTGTGACGGCCCTACTGGATGTTACTGATAACATTCTTTGTGCTCAGGATCAGGGAATGTGCACTATAGTGGTAATGTTGGACTACACTAGAGCATTTGATTCTATAAATTCAAATTTGCAGTTGTCTAAGATGCGCTACTACGGTTTCGACAGTAAGACTATAAATTGGTTTAGCAGCTATTTGGAGAACCGCCAACAGCAAGTTAAGCTTAATGGGTCAGATGGGTCCACAATGTTATCAGATCTTTCAGCAGTGGGTAGAGGCGTACCACAGGGATCAATTTTGGGCCCTATTTTATTTATTCTATATACAGCGGACATAAAAATGCACATAAAGCATTGTAATTATCACATTTATGCTGATGACATACAGCTATATATTTCATTTAAACCGTCTGAAATAGACAATGCTATTAACAAACTTAATGAAGACTTGCAGAGTATTGCGGAGTGGTCAACAAATAATAGTCTTTTATTGAATCCCAGCAAAACCAAACTAATCATATTTGGTAGCAAGCATAAACTAGATTCGCTGCAGCCTACTAAAAGTGTCACTTTGTTAGGGGAGACAGTAGAAAGAGTTTTTGTTGCTAAGAATCTCGGGATACTCATGGACTCTGATTTACGTTTTGAGACACACGTTGCGAACTCTGTCCGTGATTGTTTTTTTTAAGTTAAAAATCCTTTATAAAGCCAGACCTTATCTTAAGGAGTCCATGAGAATCCTGCTGGTAGAGGTCTTGATCCTTTCCAAATTGAACTATGCGGATATAGTCGTGGGTCCCCGCTTGCTCAGCAAAACAAAAAGACTTGTTCAACGCGTACAAAATTCTTGTGCTCGTTTCTGCTTTGACATTCCTTTCAAAGCCCATGTAACACCCTTCCTTAATAAGCATTCTTTGTTAAAGATGAGACACCGATTTAAACTTCATCTTGCATGTCTTATGTTCGGAGTTGTTAATCACAAAGCACCCTTTTATCTTTACAATAAGTTATCTTGGGTTTCTAAATTCAAGTGCCGGGGTGGTGTCAGGAAATGTTCCATACAGCTGACGACGCAGCGTCACCGCACTGCTGCTTTTAGAGGTAGTTTCCGCTATGCTGCGTCCAAGTGCTGGAATAACATCCCTCCGCCGATTCGGGATCGGAAAACTATTCACAGCTTCAAAACACACCTTAAGAATTTCTTGTTCGAACACCAAAGCAAGCAGGGAATGCTCAGGCAGGATACGAGTGCAATTTAAATGGTAATTACTGCGAAATAGATGGGAAAATAAGAAGCACTACAGTGGGGGTACCCGCGGTAGTGTTTTACTTTTTTAGTTGGTTGGTACTCAAAATTATTGTTGTACGACTTTGTTGACCTGATCAGTAGATGTCGCTTCTTATCATGTTAAAAGCTAGCTCCATTTCATTGGATGCTTTTTTGAAATCTATTATTATTGTATAAATTTGTGTCAATATATATATATATATTTTTTTCTCTCTTATTCTATGAAGATTGTGAGATATTTTTGTTGCCCTTCAATGTTCAATGTTTAATGTTACTGTCAGCTGTCAATGTTGTTTTTCTTAATGACAGTTAATGGCATTTTCTTTTTCTTTTTGTTATAGGTAATTTATAATAGGTATGTACTATTATGTCGGTAAAATTGTATATTACGATATTGTATTGTCGTGGCATATAGATAGGTGTTTTGCGATTTACTTTGTGTTTTTTTTTTTTTTGCATTGCGTTAGTGCATATTTCCGTGACGTCAACTAGGCTCCAACGGAAGACCAGCGCTGGCAGTCCTTACACAGCCAGCATATGCTGAGTTGGATCCTTTTTGAGAGCACCTCTAATAGGTTCCGATAGTAATATCTGTTATATATATTTTTGTTTTTTGTGTGTTTCTCGAATAAAGCATTTTATTATTATTATTATTAAAAAATATATAATTGAGCAGGAAAATAATTAAATGGGCGGTAAAAAAATTGAACGAGTGGTTGTATAGGTATTCCCTAACCTAGTAAAATGGATAAAACCGACCTAGCGTGTGTTGGTCGCAGTTCTAGCCTAACCTAGTAAAATAAATAGAACTAGTAATATGATAAAATAACCGACTAATTGATTTTTTATTACTGTTCATGTTTTACTGTCGCAATAATAAATCAACCGCCATTAAATTAAATAACTGCTCAATATGTTTTCCAACTGATCATAATAACATCTCGAATATTTAAATAACAGCTCAAAAAATTAATTCCCTTATTAATTTCTGTGACACAGGGTAGAGATTGGGTACAGACAACAGGAAACAGAACACAGAGAAATAAATAGTTACTACGTAAACACAACATTTAATTACAAGTATGGGTGAATCTTCCCACCACTTACTATCCGACGCGCCCAAACGCTAGCCAGCTTCAAATCCCAAGTAAAATCTTTTTCTATCCATAAGAAATGTAAATCTCCTTCCCTTGTTTCCACTTAGCTTCTTCATTTTGTCGTGTTATTTTTTCTTTGTGTAAGTTGTACCTATGTATTTAAGTATGTTGTATATGTAGGTATATTTATTATAATTATTGTATATAAGTGTGTTTATTATATTGACCACAAATTGAGTTACGATTAAACAATTTATTTCAAACTAGCAGTCCACCCCGGCTTCACCCGTGGCTGTGCCCGTGGTACACACATAGCCTTTGTCACTCTGGGATAGTGTAGCTTTCCAATGGTGAAATAATTTTTTAAATCGGTCCAGTTGTTTCGAAGCCTATACAATGCAAACAAACAAACAAACAATCAAATCTCCTCTTTACAATATTAGTATAAATGAAAGCAACGCCTTGTTAAAATAAGTAAAAGCAGGAATGTAGCTGTGGACCTCTAAATGTCAGACAAGCCTGTTAACCAATACGCCACGGAGACCGTGAATGGTTCAGTTCACTTCATACTGTCACTTGTCATGTCACTTGAAGATTATACCATGGAATGCGGTCAATGACCAATCTGATGCTATTTCACAATCTGAACTAAGTACCTACCTACTCAAGATATTATTATATAACGTCTCACAAAATACACTGAAACTATTTTAAGGGAAGATTCAGTCCATGATACTGAACAACTTTCCCCAAGGAACATATGTCGAAATATGAAAAATTATTTTTGGCTTTCCCTACAAACTCGGATCAGCTTTATTTTTCATATTTCGGTATATGTTCCTTGGGGAAAGTTGTTCAGAATCATGGACTGAATCCACCCTTGAAAAAGTTTTAGTTTATTTAGTTAGACCATGTATTGTGCATATTATATGTGCAGCTGAACAGAATTGGACCAATCCATCTTTCTATGGATGTCGTAAGAGGCGACTAAAGGAATAAGGTATTGGCGGTCGTAGAAGGAGACTTAGGAAACACAACAGCAACAAAGCTTATAAACATCAATGAGACCTCTCCAGCCCGTCTGGCCAGCGTGGAGAGTTTAATCCTCTGGATACTCTGGCTAAGTATAGCTCTGGCAGTACAGAGAGGGTCGTGCTCCTGCAGTGGAGACTAAAAAAACATGATGATGACGAGACTCTTCATGTACGAGTCCAACAATTAACCGGTTTTTATTTGCTCTTGATGATGCTTCCATAGGGGAATTGTGCTTAAGATGACATACCATGACATACTTTTTGTTTGACCACAAATATTTGAAATAAATAAAGTCATAATGAGATCAGTATCTTTCGTTTATTGTTAATTGTTTCATAATCAATACAAAATTAAAAAACAAGCATATCTGCGTCTTAGACTAGTGGTACTCGTATGTCGTCATAAACACGACGATCTCCGTGGTGTAATGGCCAACACGCTAGTCCGCCAATCTAGAGTTTCTGGGTTCGACTTTGATCCCCAGCCAGAAGTTGGAAAATGGCCTTTTTCAAATTGTCCTGGGTCTTGGAATCTTCATGTCTTCCTGTGACCAACTCTTCCGCGTCGATGTTCGCTTGTAATTTCTAGGCATCCTGTATAGGAAAAAATAAACAAAAATTAGTACCACCATCTAACCATTAAAGTTCAACTTCATAATAAATGCACCTGCGAATAATAATACCTACTACCACCTAATAATAAAAAGTATCATCAGTTTATAATAAATAGTAAGGGTAAGTAAGACGACATAGTATATCATCTTACACCGACGTCTAGTAACTATGTCATCTTGCCAAATGGATAATAGAAGTTACATTCAAAGATCATGACAAAATTAGTTAAGTTAGAATACCGTCATATCTGTGCCATATAATAACCCCTGTTTACAATGAAAATTAGTTCAAACAAAAATATTCTTACCTTACTTGTATTTTCACCACCAAACAAAAGTATTGATAGATTTTTTTCTCCCATAAAATCACAAAATCCTTTACTACTTTGCAACGCGTTGTTACTACTTGTTACTGTCCGCCATACTGAATCTCGGTACTAGCGACACCTACGGGCACTCCTCATGGCTAAGTATAACTCTTCATCCTTTTGTGCAAGCTGTTTTTATTTATTTATTTATTAAAAGTTTATTGATCCACAATTATAATTGTTTACAATTATTTTTATCAAATGACTTTGCAGTGTCTGCTTATGCAGGTGTTACTAGTCTTGAATAAATTTATAAAAAAATACCTATGCTATTGCGCTTAGTACATTTGTATAGTGCAAATGACGCGTTACTTGTCTTGTTACGACCTTACAACCTTACGGTAGATCAAATTAACAACTGGGCCCTGTTGCGGTTTCTTGGCTGTTAGAATTTTTTAATAATTGCCTTCAAACCTCCAGGCTTCCGCGATTATAGAAAAAAGTCAAAGTAACAACTTTGCTAAAGCCTGGGGAGTCCCCATCAGATCCCAAAAGCTACAGGCCGATATCCTTACTATGCTATACATACAAACTATTTGAAAGGCTTCTGCTAAACTGACTTACTCCAATAATAGATTCTAACCTCATCCCAGAGCAGGCAGGTTTTTGTCCTGGAAAGTCATGTACAGGACAAATACTTCGATTGACCCAACATATTGAAGATGGTATTGAGGCAGGTAAAGTAACGGGGTTAGTTTTGGTAGATCTATCCGCTGCTTATGACACAGTTAACGTCAGACAGCTGCTGTGGAAAGTATATAATGTAACAAAAGACAGGGGACTTATACGTATACTGGGTGAGATGCTTAAAGATCGGCAATTTAGGGTGCATTTGAATGGGACTGAAAGTCGCTGGAGAGCTTAGAAAAATAGGTTGCCTCAGGGTAGTGTACTGGCTCCCATTCTTTTTAACATATACACAAATGACCAACCTAGCCCACCTTCGACGGAAAGATTTTTATATGCCTTTGATTTTTAGATGACCTTGCGCTAACTTCGCAAACAAAATCGTTTGATAGCGTGGAGGAAAATTTAACTAGAGCTCTAGAAGACCTCAGCAAATATTATGCTGCAAATGCCCTGCGCCCTAATCCCTCTAAAACACAGTGTTGTGTCTTCCATATCCGTAATAAGCAAGCCAACCGTAAACTCGTTATCACCTGGCAAGGAGCGAAGATACAGCATTGCAACAATCCATCTTACTTGGGCGTGTCACTGGATAGATCGCTGACATACAGAAATCACTGCCTAAATACAAAAGGAAAAGTTGAGGCGGATTTCTCCGACCGCTAAAATCTAGCACTTGGGGGGGTTAAACCACACACTATAAGGACGAGCGGCTTAGCGCTCTGCTTTTCTGCTGGCGAATATGCATTCCCAGTGTGGCATCTACCCCGAATGTGGCGCAGCAAACATCCACCTCCTCCTGATTTCATTCAACCATCGGAGGAACTACCACCGGGTCATGAGCTTCCATGGACCACCTGGAAAAGCTTAAATTGCCTCCGAACAGAGGAAGGCTGATGCTGGCATAATTTGGGTACATTTGTATAGTGCAAATGACGCTTCTAAGCGACAGAAAAGGATAGCAGCATAGGAAAGTGCTGTTCCGTGCTGATAGATGAAATCCAACCCTTAAGCAGTCTTCCCCTACATAGTATTCGTATATTTATATGTATAGTATTGTATTTCCCTCAATCGCCTTTATCTTTTCTCCCAGATGATCCCATTAGATGTTTGAGCCGTCACAAAACGACTCTGTGCTGTTTTTACAAGTTTTTATTTAACTTGCAATGTACGTTTTAGGTATGTAACTATGTTTGTTCGGGTCTTGCAACTCAATTTTGAAGCAGATATCTTCAACTGATTGAGCTGAAATTTTGCGCGCATATGTATATCGTGTGACAATGCAATATTATGATGACTTGGAGCTGATGTGATGTTGGAGCTGGAAAGTGGCCATAGGAACTCTGTAACGAAACGACGGAAACCCCATCGAGTTTGGACTTATTTGTTTTGTGTTGACAAAACCTTTGTTCTTGCAATAAAAGCTTGTACCACAGAATAAATAATACTAACGTACAGAAGTCTCACTTAGCAAAGAAATTCAAAGAAATATCTACATAATGTGGCTAGCCATATGGTTTAATTTAGCTCACGTCAGAACTCAGCATCATTTCGTATATATACCTAGACATCCATTGCAAGCCATTTGCAATTTCATTCTTATTACTCTAGACAAACGATTCGTATAACTGAATTTACCACCCGGAGGGGCCGCCTGCGTGCATAGTAATAATGTAGGTACATTTTCGATACCTAAACGGGTAGTGACACAAGCCTGCTTGTACCTACCTACAAAAAATGTTTTATTTTTATAAAAACTTTTGCGTTTACTTTTTCCTCCCAACACTAATTAGAACGATTTATTTATAGAAATTGTTTCGTTCGTGAAGGCCTCAGCAAAAAAGCGCAGCATTTAAAAATGGCTGACCTTTCCCTTGTCGAAGAGAATTAGTTATATTCCAGTGAATATTATATTTAATCGGGCATTGACGTCAGGCAGGCGGCTGGTTGTAAAACCATATTCAAAGCGTTTTCTATTAGCTTCTACAGTTTTAGCCTAAAGGCTGCGGTTTTTAAGTTTGTTTAGTCGGCTAGAGCTAGAAGGGCATTAAGAGCCCGTACTACCCTAAAGTTCTTAGAGCGATCTGAAATATTATCAATATTAACGAAATACTCACTTTGAAATAAAAACACAGCAAAGTTCAGGAATAACTCTAAACATAATATAAATAAAGTTACGAAAACACGATTGCTTAAAATTTTCTCGATAGAAAAACATTGCGAAGTTGCCTCCAAATCACCTCAGAATTATACTAAAACAGAAAAGTATTTACGAAATACAAAAAAATAGCACTTGTAACTTTGGATTATAATTGTATTAAACATAAGGCGCATCATATGTCTTACTTTTTAAATAACTCTTAAATATTCTTTGTAAAACGAAAAAAACCTCAAAACCAAAACCAGCCTCATTGACCTACAATCTTTGCACCGCGCAAGGCTCGCTGTCTCGCTTCGGCTAGAGTAAATTTGTGTGCGTAGAAGCGGGAGCAAAACATAGATTATCAACATCAGGCCCAGCCTTAAGTTTGTGTTCACATCTATCTTTAGCCGTAACATCTACAATATACGTTCATATACTAACGGGGCAGACAGAGCATTTTGGTCTTGCGGCTCTAAGCAGACAGAGCCCAGGGCCGCAAGAGCCAAGGCCATTTTAGCGTGATGGTGGGCGAGAAGGTTAAAGAAAAAAATTGGTTGTCTGTAAAGTCGGTTTACGGACGGTAATTTGACGTGACAACGTCAAACATTACAGTAGTATCATGCCTCTCTCTCGTTCGTGCCGCGCTCTCGCTTGAGGAACGCGACAATGAGCGTAACGGGACAATGACGTCATCTTTTTCGTGCATGCAGCCCGTAGTATCGAGTTATTAGATGTTGTCACGTCAAAACATCTTAAAAAATACCATTTTCTCTCACTTCTGATGTTATCATAACCATTTCCTGTAAATTAAGACAATCTGCTACATATCGATTGTAAGCAAGCACAGATGTTTTAAGATCGGTCACACTGGAGACACTAAACATAGAGGTATGTACTTACAACTGTAGTATTAAAACAAGATTATTTGCCAGGAAAATAAAATAAAAAAAATGGTCAAGTGCGAGTCGGACTCGTACATGAAGGATTCCGTACCACCGTACAATGTTTTAAAACGCTGAAGAAACACGTTTCTTGCATGTCGACCCCCTTTAATTTTTAACTTTATTTTATTTTTAGTATTTGTTGTTATTGTGGTCGTAGTAATAAATAATTGGTGAAAATTTAAAGTATCTAGTTAATGCCTTTACAAAGATCAAGTTAAAAACGCTGAAAAAAACACGTTTCTTGTATGACGACCCCCTTAAATTTTTAACTATTTTTTATTTTTAGTATTTGTTGCTATAGCGGCCAGTGATACATAATCGGTGAAAATTTGAGGTGTCTAGCTTTTACGGTTCAAGAGATAGAGCCCTGTGACAGACGGACAGACAGCGGAGTCTCAGTAATAGGATCCCGTTTGCACCCTTTGGGTACGGAACCCTAAAAAGAACAATGGTATATCAAAATCTATAGGTAATTAATATATCTCCCAAATTAAAGTAGTGTTAATTATAAAATATCGGAATCCGTAATCACAGATACACTATCATGTCTTTATCCCTAACGGGGCAGACAGAGCCTAGGGCGGTAAGGCCCAGGCCACATTTAGCTTAATGGTGGGCATGAAGGTGGAAAAGGGAAATCATAATAGTGATGGGTTTGCTAACCGCATCGCCTATTCATATGATTCAGATTCTCGCCCATTCCCTCGATTGGCTTTTACGATCTGCATGGGAAGAGAAGCTGCTGGTACATTCTATGGTATATTATATTTTTTTGTCATTATATGGTATTTTATATTTTTTTCTCGCAGACACGGGTCTACCGCGTAACACGATTGCTTTCGCTACGTTATGGTTTATGACGTCATCGTGCCATTTCGAACCCCCTAGCAAGGCGATATAAAGCGATATTGCTTTCACATGTACTCTATAGACCAGTCTGTGTCTATAGAATACATGTTAAAGCATACTATCGCTTTGCTAGGCGGTTCGAAATAGTGACATGACGTCATAAACCATAGACGTACCTAGCGAAAGCAATCGTGTATATGTCGTAGTTGGATGGTATAAACCGCAAATTCACGAAACCTCTAGATGTTTGGCATTACAGCTTGGTTTTGTTGAACAGCCGAATATCGTTCAGCTGGATTGTCTAAGATTGCGCAACGTGTATCGTTCATTTAAACCACTAACCACGTTTCCAAACGGCTAGCGGTTTTTTGAAACAGTAGCGGTAATCCGCTGTCTGACGAAACCGTTAAACAATCCAACTGCGACACATGCACGATAAGGATTTGGTGTAGGGTTACCATAGTGAAATATCTATTAATATAAAGGTTTTTTCGCCATCGAATTTCATTTCCCAGACAACTGAACTGAACAACTAACCTATAGATTTGTGCTAGCCTAGTAAAATGAATAGAACATTCCTAGCACTCGCCGGCCGCTGCCGTGCACGCTTACTCGCTATTGCCACTTCGTAGGCATTTTACATTGTACATAATTTCATTAGATATAATTGTTAAACAACTTCTCTAGCCGCATGGATGAATACAAGTCGTTCATTCCATCCCGCGTATTAGGGTTCGCTGTTTTACAAAACCGAGCTGTAATGCCAAACAGCTAGAGGTTTAGTGAATTAGCGGAGTATACCATTCAACTGCGACATACGAGTATACATAGAAGAAATTCATAATCACGCTACCCGTGTGGTTCCGGGTTAGAATACGACCACTCCATCTCTTCCTGTGGATGTCGTAAGAGGCGACTAAAGGATTAAGCACAAACATCTCGTGCTACAATTGAATTTCCAAGGTGGGTTAACGTCGGGCGGCGGCCGGTTGTAAAACTTTTAGCACAAATACATTCCCAAAGAGGGTTGACGTCAGGCAGGCGGCCGGTCGTAAAACTATAGCCAAATCATTCATAATATTTTCGGCTATTTCTTCTCCATTTTGCAAGGTCTTTGGCATCCTTGGGTGACCATTGACATGCATGTTATATTTGGAGAAGAAAAAGCGGGAAAGCGCACCCCGGGCTCCGAAGCAGCACAGCTGAGGATGCAACCGGGAACGCGCTTAGACGAAGAAGAAGACAGAAGAAATCCAACACGCTATAATATTATACCAACCGAATGCCAAATCGTTTCGCTGAAATCAAGTGTTTGTTTTTCCAATAAAGTCCGATCAAAGTGCAGACACGAGTAAGTGGTTCGAGGAATAGCGCAGGGGTCTCCCCTTGCGGCAACGAACGAGGTAAAACTCGAAATAAATGTACGTAAGTTAATACATTGTACGTGTGTACTTTCGAAACTGGTTATTTTAGAGACATGACACGCGAGCTGAGAAGCGTGCGGTTTTTTGTTACATAATAAAAATAATAGTAAAATTATGTAATAGGTTTGCTGTGTGATTCCTGGCAGAGTAGATTAGGAGTGATCCAAGTCTTCCCGTCATTGACTTATATATTACTAGCGTATATTATCATCTATAATGTATTTATCTAAAACTAGCTGTGCCCGCGACTTCGTTCGCGTGGTTGTCGGAACGTAATGTTATATAGCCTAAAGCATTCCTCTATAAATGGACTACCAAACAAAAAAAAATTTTTTCAAATCGGACCATTAGTTCCTGAGATTAGCGCGTTTAAACAAACAAACTCTTCCGCTTTATAATATTAGTATAGAAGTATTAAAAACAATCGATATATATGGTTTACTTACATATCTAACAAAGAACAATATTCACTGATTAAAAATAATACACTTAACGTGAGTTGAAATCATTGCTTCCCGTGGATGTCGTAGAAGGCGACTTAGGAAACACAAGCTGAACAAAGCTTATAAACATCAGTGAGACCACTCCAACCCGTCTGGCCAGCGTGGAGATGCGTAGGCCAAATCCTCTGGCTGCTTGGCCAGTATGGCTCTGATAAACCAGAGAGTTGTGCTCCTGCAGTAGACTAAAAGAACTGATGATGATGGGTTCCAGGTTCACACAAGTTCATTGAAATACTTATGGAACAGTCTAACGCATGCGTATGTCTACGCACTGGAATCTTCCTGTGTAAGTTGGTAACTGCTAGCTGGCTGTAAGGAACCACAGACCATGGATCAAGACAGACACAGCCTCTGTATGAATTTGCGTGTCGATCTGACGTCAAAATGACTTAATTTAGGATCGCCACTTTTAGTCCTTGTATGTCAATTCATTAGATCGGACATTGAGCTCTCTACTGTAAAATACCTAAATCTGCCGTTTGGAGCCGTAGAAATTTATTAATAAACGTTTGAGGAAGTATAAAAAAAGATTCCTTCCGTTTGTAAGTGAATTTCTTATTAAATATTGTATTGCAAATTGGCACGCCAGGGTTGCATACAAATTGAAGGACTTTCTTTATCTAGTAGCACAGAATAGGATAGTACTCCGCACAGAAGTATCAGTCAGCAAAGAAATTCGAAGAAATATCTACTCAATGTGGCTAGCGATATGGTTGAATTTAGCTCACGTCAGAACTCAGCACCAATTCGTATATATACCTAGCCATCCATTGCAAGCCATTTGCAATTTCATTCTTATTACTCTAGACAAACGATTCGTATAACTGAATTTACCACCCGGTGGGGCCGCCTGCGTGCATTGTAATTATGTAGGTACATTATCGATACCTAAACGGGTAGTGACACAAGCCTGCTTGTACCTACCTACAAAAAATGTATGTACACCTTTTCGTGTAGATAATTAGACATCCATTGCAAGCCAATTTCATTCTTATTACTCTGGACAAACGATTCGTATAACTGAATTTACCTGCCGCCTGCGCGCATAGTAATAATGTAGGTACATTTTCGATACCTAAACGGAGTGACACAGGCCTGATAGTAGTATGTATACAGATCTGTGTAAGGAACAGACAAAGTTGACGAAGTTAAAACTGTACGATTACTGGAAAACTCTGTTTATTGAAACACTGATACGCGTGTTTGCCAACTGTTCCGATTATCAGAATAGAAGGCATTGTTCTACTGATTTATATGTATGTAAGAACCTAACGACCGTGCTAACGGAGTAGTTTGTAAGGACCGTCCGTATTCAGCATCTCATCACATCATACCAATAAAAAACTTTGTCTCCTTTACAATTTTATTCTGTATCTTTCACTACATGTTCCCAGTTTAGAGCCAAGAAAACTGTGAGTGTTTTTAAATAAACGGGCAAGTGCGAGTCGGACTCGTACATGAAGGGTTCCGTACCTCCGTACAATGTTTTAAAGCGCTGAAGAAACACGTTTCATGTATGACGATCCCCTTTATTTTTAACTTTATCTTATTTTTAGTATTTGTTGTTATAGTGATCATAGTAATACATAATCAGTGAAAATCTCAGGTGTCTAGTTATTATGGTTCAAAAGATAGAGCCCTGTGACAGATCGAGTTAAAAACGCTGAAAAAAACACGTTTGTGTATGACGACCCCCTTAATTTTCAACTTTTTTTATTTTAAGTATTTGTTGTTATAGCGGCCACAGTAATATAATACATAATCGGTGAAAATTTCAGGTGTCTAGCTATTACGGTTCAAGAGATAACGCCCTGTGACAGACGGACAGACAGCGGAGTCTCAGTAATAGGGTCCCGTTTGCAGCCTTCGGGTACGGAACCCTAAAAATCACTGTAATTAAACTGTGACAGCGTCACAGATTGCGTATTTATATGGCAGTTCGTCTCTTCCATGCTGGTCTGGTAGAAAAGAAAAATCTTAGAATGTACTGTTTGCTTCTCTTTCCGTTTGCCGATCGAGGGGAATGGGGGAAAACCTATTATTCAGTCATCATCAGAGTCAGAAAACCTAAAATACTGTCTGGAATCCAAATATATATAACTCAAAGGTGACTGACTGACTGACTGACATAGTGATCTATCAACGCACAGCCCAAACCACTGGACGGATCGGGCTGAAAATTGGCATGCAGGTAGATGTTATGACGTAGGCATCCGCTAAGAAAGGACGCGAGCGAAGCCGCGGGCAAAAGCTAGTTAGCAATAAAGGAATGGGTGAAAACCGATGCAACTAGCAACCTATCATACAGTTATAATCAGAGTCAGAAAACCTAAAATACTGTCTGGAATTAGCAATAAAGGAATCGGCGAAAACTGATGCAACTAGCAACCTATCATACAGTCATAATCAGAGTCAGAAAACCTTAAATACTGTCTGGAATTAGCAATAAAGGAATCGGCGAAAACTGATGCAACTAGCAACCTATCATACAGTCATAATCAGAGTCAGAAAACCTAAAATACTGTCTGGAATTAGCAATAAAGGAATCGGCGAAAACCGATGCAACTAGCGACCTATCATACAGTCATAATCAGAGTCAGAAAACCTAAAATACTGTCTGGAATTAGCAATAAAGGAATCGGCGAAAACCAATGCAACTAGCGACCTATCATACAGTCATAATCAGAGTCAGAAAACCTAAAATACTGTCTGGAATTAGCAATAAAGGAATCGGCGAAAACCGATGCAACTAGCGACCTATCATACAGTCATAATCAGAGTCATAAAACCTAAAATACTGTCTGGAATTAGCAATAAAGGAATCGGCGAAAACCGATGCAACTAGCGACCTATCATACAGTCATAATCAGAGTCAGAAAACCTAAACTACTGTCTGGAATTAGCAATAAAGGAATCGGCGAAAACCGATGCAACTAGCAACCTATCATACAGTCATAATTATGACTGTATGATAGGTTGCTAGTTGATTATAATCAAACCGATGCAACTAGCGACCTATCATACAGTCATAATCAGAGTCATAAAACCTAAAATACTGTCTGGAATTAGCAATAAAGGAATCGGTGAAAACCGATGCAACTAGCGACCTATCATACAGTCATAATCAGAGTCAGAAAACCTAAAATACTGTCTGGAATTAGCAATAAAGAGTCCCCGTTAGGTATACTGCGATCAATAAAACATGTAAGTAAATATCTTTATGAATATTTACATACTATATTTACATTAAACAGGGTACAATTATGTGGAATATTTGCTCATTTGCAACAAGCCCTCAATTCTTTGGTAAACATACGCTATAAGTACGTAGTTGATTTTCATCAGATAAACATGTTTATAAAGTTTGTGGTGAAATTTTTTCGTGGAGTACCTACAATGTTTATTGTTTGTTTGTATTTATTTATTTAAACTTTATTGTACAAAATACATTTGTATAGCACAATAGGCGAACTTAATGCTAAAAGCATTATCTGACAGCCAACCTTTGTAATAACTTTATTGTACTGCACACTTTTGTATGGAAATGCTGAATTTTTTTTTTGTTTTTTGGCTGTTATTTTAATTTCATTATACTATAATGATCTAGTATAGACCGTGGTTAGATTTATTACGGGTATGTCCTTTCCACGTTGTATGATGTAACTAAACATTTTTGCTTTTCGAAATTTTTCCTTTATCGGTGCTATAAGTCGTTGCTTCGTACCAAATTTCAAGATTCTGAGTTCACGGGAAGTACCCTGTAGGTTTTGATTGCCTTGCGAGTTTCGAAAATTTGCGGCATAAACGGCTGTATCTTTTGATTGCGTTGGCTTAGAAGATTGATTTTTTCACAGCTCTAACGGACAGTATACTTGAGTATTTGATATGAATTTTAGCTTGATACCTCCACGCGTTCCTGAGAAAAGAGGTCTTGACAGACAGACAACAAAGTGATCCTATAAGGGTTCCGTTTTTTTCCTTTTGAGGCACGAAACCTTAAAAATAATAACAAAGACAATATGGGCACAAAGGCGGACTTATCGCTAAATGCAATATCTTCCAGTCAACCTTTGGGTAGAGTAGAACAACAAAGCCAAAGACAATATGGGCACAAAGGCGGACTTATCGCTAAATGCAATATCTTTCAGTCAACCTTTGGGTAGAGTAGAATAACAAAGACAATATGGGCACAAAGGCGGACTTATCGCTAAATGCAATATCTTTCAGTTAACCTTTGGGTAGAGTAGAATAACAAAGACAATATGGGCATAAAGGCGGACTTATCGCTAAATGCAATATCTTTCAGTCAACCTTTGGGTAGAGTAGAATAACAAAGACAATATGGGCACAAAGGCGGACTTATCGCTAAATGCAATCTCTTCCAGTCAACAGTAAATAAAAACCCTCAGTCCCGACTCGCACTTGGTCGGTTTTTATGTGTCATTATGGTGCAATAAAGAGATTTGTATTGTATTTGCATTTGTTATCATCAGCTTTCAAGTGCACATATTAAATACATTATTTTATCGTAAACAAAGAGAAATCTATCTTCGGGAACTGTCAGATAGAGTATATAATATATATGCAGTAAGTATACGTAAAGTTTATTATATCTTACATCTATGTATAAATATATATTGCACTAGCTGACCCGGCGAACTTTGTTTCGCAGATTGATTTGTGAATCTAAACCATCCCGGGCGCCACACAAACGCATACAAAAAAATTCATTCAAATCGGTCCAGCTGTTTAGGAGTTCAGTGACATACACACGTACAGTAGAATTATATTCTAAAGTTTTCTTTTTTTCGGCGCAGTCTGAGGATTTGGCCTACACTCTTCACGCTGGGCACACGGGTTTGAGAGGTCTCACTGATGTTTATAAGCTTTGTTCAGCTTGTGTTTCCTAATTCGCCTTCTACGACATCCACGGGTAGACTTGGAGTGGTCCTATTCTACTCCGCCGGGAACCATACGGCACATATTTGTAATAATGTTAAATAAAGATGAACAATAAAAATAATAAGCCCTTTTCAGGGCTTCACCTGTATTTTACGTGGCGCTATCTCATCCATTGATGCCATACACATTTCAGTCAAATAAATAAGATAAGATTTATTTGCTTATAATGTCAGTTAAATCTCTTGTTTGGACAAGATCAATGGAAATAGATTGTGCAAAGACTGCATGGGTAATACCGGTTGCGATCTTTCACAATATAATACAATATGTTTCACAATATAATACAATATGTTTCACAATATAATAAGATATATTTCACAATAGTCTCTGACTACCCCTGTAGGAAACAGGCGTATATTTCACAATATATTTATAGAATCGTATTCATCATTTTAGCTCCAGTCGCATGACTGAGGAATCATATTAATTGGGCGACTAACGCATCGTTCTCAACGAAGCTTATAAACATCAATGAGACCTCTCCAACCGCCTGGCCAGCGTGGAGAGTGTCCTCTGACTGCTCTGGCTAAGTACAAGATTCTCAGTTCATGGGAAGTACCCTGTAGGTTTTAATTCCCTTGCGAGTGTCGAAAATTTGCGGCATAAACGGCTGTATGTTTTGATTGAGTTGGCTTAGAAGTTATGATATTTTCACAGCTCTAAGGGACAGTATACTTGAGTATTTGATATGAACTACTGCTCTGGTAGTACAGAGTGGGTCGTGCTCCTGCAGTGAAGACTAAAAAAGACCTGATGATGATGCCGATGATGAATGTACCACTTTTATGTCAAGCATTTTCGGAGTCAAGACGCTGGCTTTGGCCTTTGATCAGAATCTTAATTTTTTATCAGAAGAAGAAACCTTCTTATATCGGGTCAATCGGGTGAAACTATTCGTATTAAAATGTGAGCTGGCATGGTGCTAACCTTGCCTGGATTCGAACCGGTGACCTCGGCCGCAGCCAAACAGGCTATTGTTTAGTGGGACATCACAAATCCGAGCATAATCAATTTTTAATTTCACAGTGTCGAAAAACAATGTTAAAATTAGGCCAAAAAAGCGGCCAAGTGCGAACCGGACTCGTACATGAAGGGTTCCGTACCACCGTACGATGTTTTAAAACGCTGAAGAAACACGTTTCTTGTATGACGACTCCCTTTAATTTTTAACTTTTTCTTATTTTTAGTATTTGTTGTTATAGTGATCATAGTAATACGAGTATGTACTCGTATTACTATGATCACTTTTTAATAACTTGTAATTAGATACTTGAAATTTTCACCAATTATGTAATTGGTGAAAATTTCAAGTATCTAATTAATTCCATTATAAAGATCGAGTAAAAAAACGCTGAAAACTACACCTTTCTTGTATGACAACCTACTTTAATTTTTAACGTTTTTTTTTTATTTTTAGTATTTCTTGTTATAGCGGCCACAGTAATACATAATCGGTGAAAACTTCAAGTGTCTAGCTATTACGGTTCAAGAGATAGAGCCCTGTGACAGATGGACAGATGGACAGACAGCGGAGTCTCAGTAATAGGGTCCCGTTTGCACCCTTTGGGTACGGAACCCTTAAAAGCAACTGTTTTAAGTTTTTCATGGTCTGGTAGAAAAGAAAAAAAAAACGTAGGATGTACCAGCTGCTTCTATTACTCAGACAAAACGGATCTTTTCCACGGGCAGAAAAAGTAACAAACGAAAAGGTATTAGAGAATGTGGAAGAGAAAATACCGTGTGGTTCCGGGTTAGAATAGGACCACCCCATTTCTTCCTGTGGATGTCGTAAGAGGCGACTAAAGGACTAAGCACTAACATCTCGTGCTACAATTGCATTTCCAAGGAGGGTTGACGTCGGGCGGCGGCTGGTTGTAAAACTTTTCGCACAAATACATTCCCAAAGAGGGTTGACGTCAGGCAGCGGTCGGTTGTAAAACTATAGCCAAATCATTAAAAGTGTTCCGGCTATTTCTTCTCCATTTTGCAAGGTCTTTGGAATCCTTGGGTGACCATTGACAATTGACATAGAAAAAGCGGGAAAGCGCACCCCGGGCTCCAAAGCAGCACAGCTGAGGATGCAACCGGGAATGCGCTTAGACGAAGAAGAATGTGAAAGAGAAAAGGGAAATATTACAAATCGTAGAAAATAGAAGAGAGAAAATGTTCGGTCATCTACTACGACATGACGCGTTCATTAAAACAATACAATAATTGAACCCAGAAAAAATACATGGAAAGTACAAAAGCGAGGTTCTTAAATACAAGAAGTGTATATGTATGTTAAGTGATAAGTTTTTTGGAAATACATACATACATACTATGACGCCTGTTTTCTACAGCGGTAGGCAGAGACTATGGACCTCCACTTGCTACGATCCTGACAGACCTCTCGCTTCCTCTACACTCATCAACCTCTTCATACATGCCCTTCGGTTACGGGTACTTCTTACCTCTCCCTCTTTCAGAACGTCTGCAATCTGATCGCAGAACGTTCGCCGAGGTCGACCCTGCCCCGCTCTTCCTTTCACACTTGCCTTATAAATATTTTTTGTTAATCTATTTTCACCCATCCTTTCTACATGCCCAAACCATCTTGACATCCCTTGCTCTACTTTTGTCACTACGTCCTCTCACTCCTTTCCTCCTCTTTCATTTCATTTGGAAATACATAAACGTGATATACTATACATATAGGTCAGGTAGTCAAGGTGAGTGTTGGAAAACACACATACACACACTTACTACCATTTGGTAGACATGCTAATTTATAGGATTAATGGTGGCCCTTTTGTCGACCTTTGTATCCGTAGCCATATCGGTTATATTATTCAGTGATAGCAGATCGACGCGTCAACTCGTGAAAGGGTGCCGCCAGTAGGGACTGGTCAGCTCGGCTCCGACTTTTTAAGACTACTCAGTATTACTAATTAAGATAAGCGGGTCACTCGCGTAAAAATACAGCTATTGGCCGACATGGAGTGTGATTCGAGACGTCGTCGTGTGACGTCGCACATCACATTCGCCCTGATGACGACCTCCGGATGAGGTCGAAACATGTCGGCCAGTAGCAGATTTTCTACGTAAGTGACCCGCTTATCTTAATTAGTAATGTCTGTGTCTCATGTTAGTTATAACCAAGAAACTACTCAGTATTACTTATTTCTGTAACTGCCACAGCTCTTCTGGCGCGTAGGCGACCAATACTGTGAAATGAGTTTCTTTCGACGTTTCTTCTCAGTAGTGGTGGCAGAATTTTCTAAAGTTACCGATACTATCGATGGAAAAAACAAAATGGTTTAAATCGAGAGTGGTCTTTGTGTTAACTATTATATGCGATTAAATCGCACGACAAATCGCAATTGCGTGCGCTCAATGACGTAAAATGCGTGACGAAATCCATGTAGCTGTTATCGCGAGTTCCGCCGCACGAATCAATGCTTTTGGGCTACTCTGCTGACCCACTTCGGTGTATCCAAGGGCAGCTCTTTCGTTCTTTCTTATAGAGTGTGTGAAGAACACTGGTAGTGGTCCCAGAGACCACTTGGAAAGGCTAAATCGCCTCCGAACAGAGGAAGGCCGGTGCAGGCATAATTTGGCCCGATGGCGTTATATTGACCCAACTGCAACACAATGTCAGTGTGGTCATAACGACCAGGCTATACCACACCTCCGCTCCTGCCCATCGTGCCCCACTAGCTGCACTAAGCGTGACCTATGTGAGGCTACAGACAACGCTGTAAAAGTGGCAACCTTCTTTTTAGGGTTCCGTAGTCCACAAGGAACCCTTTAAATTTTAGTCATGTCCGTCCGTCCGTTCGTCTGTCCGTCCGGGCTCGTACTCCGCCGCTACTGCACCGATTGTCATGAAAATTGGTGGAGAGATAGATATTGAAGTTCCAAAAGTTGGTTTTTAAAATTATGAAAAAATGTTTTTATGGTTGCTTGTAAGAGATTGCTTCGGCGATAAGGCCGCCTCTTGTACCTTATTTATTTATAAGTTCCGTAAACTTTGTATTTTTTTATTGTTTTTTATTTGGTGCAATAAAGATTTTTGTATTGTATTGTATTGTTTTTTTTCAGCCCCGTCCCATACAACGAAAAGTGAATTTAAAATATTTAATAGGACTAACCCCAACGTGTGGAATATCGTTGAAAAGGTCTTTTAAAATGCAACAAAAACTGCTTTGAAACTATGTAGATCAAACCCCCCAGTCTTGAGATAATCTAATACAAAGTTAAAATTTGAGGTGTCCCCCCACCGTAACTTTTGAAATATTACTAAAATAATTCTGAAAAAGATGTGGTATATACCTCAAAGTATGTACTTTCAATTAAAACTATAGCGGTTTCGGTATCATAGATAGTTATTTTTTAATACGTCTTAAATCGTAAAATGTTACTTGCGATGGGCGAGTCCGACTCGCACTTGGCCGCTTTTATTTTTTACTAGCCTATACTCGTAGTGTCCCATTGTTGGGCAAAGGCCTTCTAGAGTAAAAAAAAACATTACATTTTGAGCTTTCGACACGAGAAGAAGACTGGTAGTGAACTTGCTCCAAAAATTTGGACAGTGTTTAAAAAGTCACCCTGTATGTACATATACAGCTGCACACTTTTGTATGGAAATACCGAATTTTATTTTGTTTCTTTAACTGTTATTTTAATTTCATTATACAATAGTGATCTAGTACAGCCCGTAGTTCGCTTTATTACGCTTAGATCAATCCCACGTGGTAGAAGTTTATTAATACCTGTTACTATATGTACTCTTATCAGAAGCATAGTATATTTCTCACGCCATACTATCACTGGGGTCAATCCGAATCGGACTGTAAGTGTGTCAATGACACCTCGTGTCAGATATTTAATTAGATAACAAGCAGTTACATTATTATTGCATGTTATAATATTATAATTGCATTGCAATTAATATTGCGATACCGTGGATTGAGCTCGTGATTGGCACGTGTAATTATTTATTTTTAGGGTTTCTAGGTGTGTAACCTAGCCTGTTGTGCAACACGCCCTTAAACTTGCATCAAATCATCAAAGAAATTTCCACAAAATTTTCCTTCAAGAAAAGAGTACACCTGTCATCTTCTAAATTAGTCCCATTTTCTTATCTACATCTTCATTAATTGTAGGTATGTATGTATGTATGTATTTGTATTTATTTAATTATTTATATATATATACGTATTTTATATGTATGCGTATATATATATATATATATATATATATATATATATATATATATATATATTATTATGAGTATATATGCATGTGTATTATTTGGTATGTTATAAGTATGTACTTATTTAATTATTTTGCGCCGCAACGAATTATCTGTTTATCCCTATGGTTGATTGGGAGAGAACGCTTTTAGCGTTAAGTCCGCCAATTGTAAGACAATTTGATTGTGGAACAATAAAGTTTAAAAATAAATAAACTTGCAAGATTTGACCCAAATAAATAAACATCAAACATAAAATGAACTTGTTATTTAGTTGCCTATCTTTCTTTGTTTCAGATATTCCAAACCGGCTGGCGCGCAGTACTTTATATGTACGGTTTGGTGCTAAAACTGTAATAAACTATAATACAAGATGGATCCAGGCTACTTTGACACAGACAGGAAGCGGAACCCGAGGGAGCGGTCCAATTTATTGTCCAAATTGTGTTTTTTGTAAGTAAAAACTAATAGTAGGTATGATTAATAAATATTAATTGTATCGCCTGGGCCGATAACCTGAAGGTAATGGGCCCAGATCAATTACACTGTTTGTAATATATAGTATACATAGTATACACGACCATAACCTCAAGAATTTCATTTTTAAAACAAAATTGTTGTTGAAGAAGCCACCAGTACCATTAGAACTATTACAGTGGATGAGAATGGCACAGGACCGTGCAATCAGGATCAGTGCAGGAAGTGAAATGGGGCAAAATAAGGGTGACCTATCCCGGCAGTGGGTTGATAAATAAATAAATATATAACGACAAATCACACTGATTGAGCTAGCCCCAAAGTAAGTTTTAAACTTGTGTTATGGGATATAGTACTCAACGATGCTATATTTTATAATAATAACATGTATAGATAAACACCCAAGACCCAGGACAATTTGAAAAAGGCTATTTTCCAACTTGCCCTGGCTGGGGATCGAACCCAGAACCTCCAGATTGGCGGACTAGCGTGTTGACCACTACACCACGGAGGTCGTCAATTTGATGATGATTTACGTGATTGGCCCAAGAATACGTCATCGGTTAGGAGTGTTGCCTCTTTGTGTGATTTAATTAACTGAGCAAAAAATTGACCAAATTTTCTAACTTGACAAGCCAATTATGAACTAATACAGAGATAACTAATAGGCCGGTAGATGACAACTCTGTGATGACAACAAGTCAAATCAGACACTTTCTAAACGTCAAAAGAAACATTTCTGTGAGATTTGTATGTCATAGATCACAGCTGTGACGTCATAGTTTGTGGAGTCAAATAGATATTTATTTTTTTAACTTCATTACAATAAATGCAAATGGCGGACTTAAGGCCTCGCCAGTTCAGAGCCAAGAAAACTGTGAGTGTTTTTAAAAAATCACTGTTATTAAACTACTACGGTTTATTTCTCAAAAAATTTACATAATAATAAAAAAAATATCCAAAACACGACTGAGCGTTTTTGGCTCGATAGAAAAAAATCACAAACATACCTCTAAATTTGTCTTTACGTATTATTACTATTTTATACAATCCACCTTTTTATATGAAAATTATACCAAAAAATGTATTATCTAAATATCTATCGGAACTTCCTAAGGTACGAGCAATATGCGTCCCCGTTCCCCCTCGCCGCACCTCTCCCCCGTTCTTGTGCCGCCGTGCACATGTCATTGCGTGTGTGTTCGCCCGCTCTCGCCCTGAGACAAGGCGAGAACGAGGGAGAGGTGCGGGGACGAGGAACGAGGACGCATATTGCGCGGGACCTTAGGAGATTCCGTTCTGTATGTTACTCTTACTGTCCTCTGTAACCTCTTGTCGGTGGTGCGCTTTCCATGTCTCTCTTTCTTCCGCCAAGTTTGAACCTCCTTGTATGTTTCACGTTTAATTTTTCCTTTATTTCAGATACACGTGGCCAATATTCGCGAAGGGCAGGAAAGGTCAGCTCAGCATATCAGACATGTACAGGTGAGCATCATGAGACGATTCGGTACACTGACGTCGACATTTCAGTATAGGCTTTTACTTATTATTAGATCGAGAGCTGGCACGAATTTTTGGGTAGGTATTTGAGGCAAGTTGAAAACTTGTCACATACCTCTCCTATTATACCCCAACACGGAACTGCAGACCTGGCTGGTGAGTAGCGGCCCGCTACTTACCAGCCAGGTCTGCGCGGGGCTAAAGCAACCTATTAATTTTTAAATATTTTTTCACGAAACTAAAAAAAAATAATTTGAATTTTCATACTAACTGATCACGTCAATGAGACTGACTGATCGAGTCAATTTGTATAAAAATCCGAATTTTTTGTTTGGATTTCGTGAAAGTTGTTGAACAAAAGTTGTTCAATTTCATGGGCTGAGGTACCATCTGAGAGGTTTTGCGTTAGTTCATTAACACGATGTATAGCTGCCTACGCACAACACAACATGGAATACAATCTGCAGTAACAATTTCGTTCGGAATGTAATGTGTGTAGACGTGTTGTACTGCACATTGTAACAATTGGATTGGTGACGGCAAATTGCATAAATTATCTCGAGTTTAGCCGTTGGTTAGCTTTAGGTGGCAGTCGTCAAAAAATTGCCTTTTAACAAAATCTGACACCAGTGTTGGCCACTTACACACCAAAAATAAACGGTTACATGTTATTTTTCAGATGTTCGCCGCATCATAAAGCCACACCTCGGGGCGATGTCATGGCAGAAATATGGAGCAAACAGCTTAGGAAAAGAGGTAAACTAAAAAAAAATCACAGAAAAAATACTAGTCCACTCATATTGTCATCATCATCCTCGCGTATTCCCGGTCGCATCTTCAGCGGTTACGCTTCAGAGCCCGGGGTCCGCTACCTGACCTAGGTGATTTGACGAGGTTACTGGTATTTACACAGAGCGACTGCCGTCTGACCTCCGCAACCCAAAGGGTAGACCAGAACCAATCCTAGGATAGGTACAAACGCTAGATGGCGTTCGGGACCAACGGATTTACGTGCCTTCCGAAGCACGGAATCATCTTTCTTTTCGGATAATCAGGTGATTCAAGCCTGCAATATCCTAAACAGACTGGAAACAGCTTTTCACAAAGCATGCTTCCCAGTGGGATTTGAACCCATGACCTTCGGATCACAAGGCAAACGCCTTGACCACTGGACCACGGAGGCAGTCCACTCATATTGTCTTGGGGAGTTTAGATTTGGCTATATGTATATGTTACCGGCCAAACCCGATTTCAGGACAAACTAGTTTAGCCTAGGCTAAACTAGATTTTCCTATACGCGATAGGATTAACTTTTATAGCCTTGACCAAACTAGTTTGTCCTAAGCCGATAGGATAAACCAGTTGATCCTGATATAAATACGCACATTCCAGGATAAACCAATATGGCCTAGTCTAAATATCACATATATATTACCTAAGTAGAAAGCCAAAATAAATAGATAAAATAAATAAAATGCTCTGTAATTGGAAATAAACGGGAAAGTGCGAGTCGGACTCGTACATGAAAGGTTCCGTACCTCCGTACAATGTTTTAAAACGCTAAAGAAATACGTTTCTTGGTTGACGACCCCCTTTAATTTTTAACTTTATTTTATTTTTAGTATTTGTTGTTATAGCGGCCATAATAATACATAATCTGTAAAAATGTCAAGTATCTAGTTAATGCCATTATAAAGATCTAGTTAAAAAGGCTAAAAAACACATTTTTTGTATGACGACCCCCTTTAATTATTAACTTTTTTTTATTTTTAGTATTTGTTGTTATAGCGGCGGCCACAGTATTACATAATCGGTGAAAATTTTAAGTGTCTAGCTATTACGGTTCAAGAGATAGAGCCCTGTGACAGACGGACAGACAGCGGAGTCTCAGTAATAGGGTCCCGTTTGCACCCTTTGGATACGGAACCCTAAAAACGGGCAAATGCGAGTCGGACTCGTACATAAAGGGTTCCGTACCTCCGTCCAATGTTTTAAAACGCTGAAGAAACACGTTTCTCTTATGACGACCCCCTTTAATTTTTTAAACCCTAAACTTTATCTTATTTTTTAGTATTTGTTGCTATGGTGGTCATAGAAATACATAATCTGTGAAAATTGCGAGTATCTAGTTAATGCCATTATAAAAATCGAGTTAAAAACGCTGAAAAAAAAACACAGTTCTTGTATGATGACCCCCTTAAATTTTTTACTTTATCTTATTTTTTGTATTTGCTATTCATATTTCTACAGAAACCAAATAAACGTGAAACATTCATATTTTCAGAAAAAGGCAAGAAGCCATCCCTCCTCAAAACTATACTCAAAATCCACGGCTGGCCCTTCGTTATAGGAAACGCTATTTTTGGCATATTAGAGAGTAGTATAAGGTAAGTTAATATCAGGACCGCTACTCCACAAAATAAGATGATGTTCGTTCGATAGTATCGTCTTATTTCTATGTCAAACCACATTAGACTTTATCACCGTTTCATAACGCTCAATATTGCTTGACACTGCAACAGGGGTCTGCACACAGTCAGGTACCGAGATACCTGACCGTACGTTCGTGTCGCTTTTGAATTAGAAGATCCTGAGATGGTAAGAACTTAGCAGGAGAACGGAACAGATGGAAAGCACTTCCCCGACAAGGAGCTTAAATGCTAGAAGATTAAGGGGATACATTAATTTTTCGGGGTCCAGTGCTGCCCCCATTTGAAATAAATTATTTGAAAGGGAAATAGATATCATTTAAAATGTACAATACGGCTCTAGATAACCCTTCAAACTATTTTATGAACTACTTACTGTTTACAGTTTAAAGTGAGAACGTTAAGCTTTTCTTAGCATTTTTGTCAAAAGTGGCCGTTTTCCGCAAAAATGCTAAGAAAAGCTATAATTTCTCACTTTAAACTGTAAACAGAAATTCATAAAGTGGTTTGAAGGGTTATCTAGAGCCATTTGGTACACAATTTTAAGTGATATCTCCGTTTCCTTTCAAATAATTTATTTCAAATGGGGGCAGCACTGGACCCCGAAAAATTCATGTATCCCCTTAAATGAATGTTATAAAACACCTTTAAATTTGGTGATGTGTGCCGTGTGGTTATCGGCCTGAGTAGTACCTACCACTCCATTTCTGGCTGTCGCTAGAGACAACTGAAAAACAAAGGCACTATCGTACGATTGTCGTTTTGTTTCATGGAGTACGGTCCAGTATGTTATTACATTATTTTTTCCTTCTTTTTCTTATTCATCCAAGCGCGGTCCCGGTTGCATCCTCAGCTGTGCTGCTTCGGAGCCCGGGGTGCGCTTTCCCGCTTTTTCTTCTCCAAATATTACATGCATGTAAATGGTCACCTATTGGGAAATGGATCAGGGTTGTCGCACTTACCTGGACGGGGGCGACGTAAGAAGAGAGTTCAGGAGAGAAGATTGAGTGGGGAGCTGGAATGTGAGAACAATAACAGGGAAAGGAACTGAATTAGCGGACATGTGGATGGCCACAGAGATAGATAACGACCTAGAAAGACGTGGGGTGAATGTGTTAAGCGGGACATGATGGAGAGGGATGCTAGTACAGATATGGTAAATGATAGAAAACGATGGAGGGAGTTGACATACAGAGTCGACCCCAAATAAGGAGAAGACGAGGAAATTGATGATGATGTGAACGGTCACCCAAGGACGCCAAAGACCTTGCGTTTGTGAAGAAATAGCCGGAAGAGTTTAGAGATTTGGCTTAAGTTTTACGACCGGCCGCCTGCCTGACGTCAACCCTCTTTGGGAATGTATTTGGGCGTAAAATTTTACATCCGGCCGCCGCCCGACGTTAACCCTCCTTGGGAATGCAATTGTAGCACGAGATGTTTGTGCTTAATCCTTTAGTCGCCTCTTACGACATCCACAGGAAGAGATGGAGTGGTCCTATTCTGACCCGAAACCACACATAATTTTTTCCTATTATTCAATTAAAAAATCTCGTTTATTTCAGACTGTTAATCCCAGTGTGCCTTGAAGGCCTTATAAATTATTTTACACCGTCGCATGCGGGCGTGAGCGCTACTGAAGCATACCTATACGCCGCAGCCGTAGTAGGGTAAGTTGTTGTTGTTGTTGTTGATATCTTTATTGTTCACTTGTGGTACTGTGAGAACAGTAGACCTCGCGACCCCTTATAAGGGGGCGTCCATAAATTACGTGAGATGTTTAAGGGGGGGGGGGAGGGGGTCGAGTTAAATCTCATCTAATCTTACGTTGGAGAGAGGGGGGGTCTCGGCAAATATCGCGCAATTTTTTTTCTGATTAAAACAAAAACAAATAATACAATTTGGTCCATTTAGTCCTGATTGTATATGCTTAAGATTTAATCTTAAGCGTAATCGTAATACGATTACGATCATTCACTAATTCTTGCTAAAGAAAATAATTTCATTCATACTTCGACGTTATACATCTACTGACTGGTCAAAGCACCATATTTGTTTTATACCAAATAGCTCAATTAAATCTGAATTTACGGTACAGTGTAGCCCGTCCTTTGTTTTCGCGTCACTGTCAGCCGAACGTGCGACTCAATGAACGAGGGCGTACGAGCTGAGTGGCAGCGACACACAGACAGGTTCCAACCTGCTTTGTTTATTCTTGTAAATGTTTTACTCGACTCAGTGCATGCTCTTACTAATTTAAAATGAGTTATCAAGATTTTTACGAGCTAATGAGTTACTGTGCGCAAGCGCCAACGGCTTATAGTGGCTAGATCACAACGAAATTGAAGGAGCGGATGATTTTACTGAAAAACATATGGACATGTTGGTTCCAATAGTCTCTCTTGAGACCGCGCATGATTCTCTGGACTGAATTAATTAATTTGTTTATTATTAGATTAGATAGATTACATGTAGACAATAAGAGTAGATATTCTTTTTTTAATCACAGTAGTTACGACTTAAGTATTCTATTGTTAAATTTTTATTACACTTATAATTAAACTCTCAGCAATATTGATTACTAGTCTTAACTAGTCGTGAATAAAAGCACGAAGCGAATTTTTTTTTTCTTTTTACAATAACAATCCAACGCGTTTACGTAAGAAACCCTCATTTTGAAAAATCTTACGTGAGATTGGGGGATGGGGGAGGGGGTTGAATAAAATCTCACGACATCTCACCAGGGGGGGGGGGGGGACAGAAAATGTAAAAAAAACACCTCACGTAATTTATGGACTTTCCCCTTTCCCCTTTCCCCTGGCTTAGCAAAGCCATTTCAGTAAAATCCGTCCATATACAGGGTCTAACAAAATATACTGAAACTATTTTAAGGGGGAATTCAGTCCATGATACTGAACAACTTTCCCCAAGGAACACATATCGAAATGTGATAAATAATTTTTGACCTCCCATACAAGTTGAGCGATCAGCTCATCCGTGTTTGTATTGAAAGCCGAAAATTATTTTTCATATTTCGATATATGTTCCTTGGAAAAAGTTGTTCAGTATCATGGACTGAATTCACCCTAAAAATAGTTTCAGTATATTCTGTTAGACGTTATAAATATAACGCTACACCAAATTTCCCTTTTTCCCTTTTAGATGTTTTGACGTGACAACGTCTAATAACTCGATACTACGGGCTGCATGCACGAAAAAGATGACGTCATTGTCCCGTTACGCTCATTGTCGCGTTCCGCAAGCGAGAGCGCGGCACGAACGAGAGAGAGGCATGATCGGCTTAGTTCGGAATGTTTGACGTTGTCACGTCAAACTACCGTCCATAAACCGACTTTACAGACAACCAATTTTTTTGCAACATCTTGTGTAGAATGAAGACTTTAGTCGGACTCTCAAATTTGATTGAAATCCGTCTCTACATAACGCTACAGCAAAGTTCCCCCCCTTTCCGCCTTATTTCCTCCCTCCCCCCTATCAAAAATCCCGGTCGAATAAAAAAATTAAATTAATCAAGAAACAAGACCAATTTTCGTCAAAATCGGTTGAAAAACGCGACCTGTCGAGAATAGGCAGACGGAAGACAAAAGCATTTTTGTGGCCAATCTCGAAACTGTGGCACAGAAGACATTAAGAGTATACAGAAAGGAATCTCCTAAGGTACGCGCAATATGCGTCCCCGTTCCCCGCACCCGCACCTCTCCCCCGTTTTCGCCTTGATGACGGGTGAGAGCGGGCAAACACACACTGCATGGCGCAAGTTGGCCCACAAGAACCGGGGGAGAGGTGCGGGTGCGGGAAACGGGGACGCGTATTGCGCGTACCTTAGGAGATTCCGTTCTGTTTACAACAATAATTCTCTAGAATTATAACGCTCCTACATTCACCGCTTCGATTCTGATTCCATTTATGCAAACAAACGAACAGTAATTACAACGAAACACTAAACACACACAAAGACAAAGATGCATGCGAATGGTCGCGACAAGGTCACGCACGCGTCATCTCGCAGCGAGCCGGCTACTTGCACGCACGAGTGTCACGGCGAACTGTCGCGCCGCGCTGTTCATATTTTAAGCCCCGCCCGCTGCGGTACATATTGCGTGGAATGATTTTTCGGGATTAGTTAGGCTTCTAGAGAATTATATTTCGATGAGTATAACATAGGTACCCATATTTAAAAGGTGTTCACTGATAAATCCACGATTGTATCGATATTCGAGTGATTACTATACTCGATATCGAGGTGAGTGAGAGAGCTGGAGCCCCCCCCCCTTCCCCTTCTGGGGACGGTCCTAAAAGGCTGGTAACGCTTTTGTTACACCCCTGGTGTTGCTGTTGTCCATGGGCAGCGGTGATCACTTAACATCAGGTGACCCGCTTGTTCGTTTACCGTCCTATAACATAAAAAAAAAAACTGTATTTCTTGTATATTTCAGGCTAATGGCAATAAACGCAGCCATGATGCACCCAATGCTGTTGTGGCTACTCGAAATGGCGTTGAAGATAAGAGTGGCTTGCTGTTCGCTAATATATCGAAAGGTAACTTGAACTTGGCTTATTCAACATTTTGATTCGCATTTGAAAGCGGCCTAGTGTCTTCCAAACCAAAGTTCAAATATCACACGACAATTTAAACGACGACTACTTGTGTTCCTGAATTATTAATTACTGGACCTTACGGCACGATATGCGTATGTAGCTGTCGTTTCATTTTATGGAGTATCGGTCCTGTTACACTCGACCCCATAATTTTACGTATGACAAACATTAATTTAATTTTTTTTCGAGTTAACAATTTATTTTACACTTCAAGGCCATTTGCTTATATATTCACCTTTAATAGACGTATTTTACTCTGCTTAAATGTGGGGCGTACCAACTACAGACTAACTATAAATGCTGAATGAACCTAGACTTTTACTTAGATCCAACGTGTCTTCCAATCCTGATTATACTCGTAAATCTCACCGACCCGAGATGCTAAATCGGTGTTGCTAAATGTTTTTAATTTAATCTGTCTTAGACCGGTTGTGCACTGCACCGAATCTGATTCATATTCAAATCAAATCCAAAACGAGAAAAATTCGAACGAAAATTCTTGAGTAGCGTCTGTGCACTGTACCCGAATCCGAATCAAATTCGTGAATTTCGAGGCCACCGATTTCGTTAGTGCACCGCCAGACTTTGATTAGAGAGGCCGCATTCACTATGTGTCCTGCATTTAACCGCCGTCAGTTGCTGGCACTATTATTATACTTAATATTTATTTACCCCAATCTACCCGTTGTATGGGAACATATGAATTGACACGTCTAAGTTTACGTTTTTTGCTGGCAAATATTTGCAGACCTAATTATATGTTAAACTAAGCAATCAGACATCAAACGCGATGTCAACATAATAAACACCTCATTTGAAGGCCAAAACTACTGATTTCGGGGTTCGTCCCCGAACAAAAGATATTTGTATTGACGAGTTCTTCGATCCCCTTTCAACTTGTTATAACATTTTCCACTAATTAGCATGCCAGGTATTTACCCCAATCTACTCGTTGTATGGAAACATACGAATTAACACGTCTCAGTTTAAATTTTTTGCTGGCAATAGTTTGAAGACCTAATTATATGTTAAACTAAGCAACCAGACGTCAAACGCGATGTCAATATATGGATATCCCTCATACAAAACATAGAGAAAATTATTTTTGACTGCTCATTTGAAGGCCAAAACTACTGATTTCGAGGATCGTCCCGGAACAAAAGATATTCGTATTGACGAGTTCTTTAATCCCCCATCAATTTTTATAACATTTCCCACAAATTAGCATGCCGGGTATTTACCCCAAAAAAAAAAAATCCAACTATCAATAGTACTCAGATACACTATCACGTCTTTATCCCTAACGGGGTAGACATAGCCTAGGGCGGTAAAGCCCAGGCCACTTTTAACGTAATGGTGGGCATGAAGGTGGAAAAGGGAAATCATAAAAGTGATGGGTTGCTAACCGCATCGCCTATTCATATGATTCAGATTCTCGCCTATTCCCTCGATTGGCTTTTACGATCTGCACGGGAAGAGAAGCAGCTGGTAAATTCTATGTTTTTTCTTTTCTCCCAGAAGAAATAGCAATAGTATCGATTGTTATTGCAATAGCAGAAACATTATCAATAAATAACACTGTCGATATTAAGTATACATTCATTTCAATATTTTCGGCAAAACTATCGGGCGGGACGGGGCAGTGAGCGGGGCGTGCAACGTGTGCTTCCCTCCCCGTACCTCACCCGAAATTCTAATACGAATTGAATTCGAGTGGGTGCAGAACCGTACGTACAATTTCTACGGCGGCCAATTCGAGTCGGTTTTGATCCGAAATAAAAACGACCCGAAGTAAGAATTCTTGGTTTGAATACGAATCGAATTTGAACCGTTTACGACTAAGTGCAAAAGCGTCCATAAAATCACTAGGAACGCCAATTTGAGTCAGAATCGGATTTGATTTGAATACGAATTGGATTCGGTGCAGTGCACCAGCGTCCTTAGGGATTACAAAAATTTTGCGATTTCAATAACGTTGTTCGTGGTTGTTGTTTGTTTTCTGTGTATGTAAGTGGTCAACATTGGTGTCAGATTTTTCAAGATTTGCCTAAAGGCATCTGACATAGCTTGACGACTGCCATACAATGACAGCCGGGACCAACGGCTTTTACGCGCCTTCCGAAGCACGGAGGAGCTCGTGAAATTTTTGTACCACTTGTGGTCACCCATCCAAGTACGGTCCACGCCCGGGGTTGCTTAACTTGTGAAAACGCTAGCAATGCGTACTTCCACCGGGCCACCGAGCTCCAGATTTCAATAATAAAATTGATTATCCTAAAGAATCATCATCATCCTCCCGTATTCCCGGTAGCATTCTCAGCGGTAACGCTTCAGAGCCCGGGGTCCGCTACCTAACCTAGATGATTTGACGAGGTTACTGGTTTTTACACAGAGCGACTGCCGTCTGACCTCCGCAACCCAAAGGGTAGACCAGAACCAATCATAGGATAGGTACAAACGCTAGATGGCGTTCCGGACCAACGGCTTTACGTGCCTTCCGAAGCACGGAATCATCTTTCTTTTCGGATAATCAGGTGATTTCACAAAGTATGCTTCCCAGTGGGATTTGAACCCATGACCTCCGGATCACAAGGCAGACGCCTTGACCACTGGACCACGAAGGCAGTCACACTATCCGTCTGTCACAGGGCTCTGTCTCTTGAACCGTAATAGCTAGACACCTGAAATTTTCAGCGATTATGTATTACTGTGGCCGCTATAACAACAAATACTAAAAATAAAAAAAGTTGAAAATTAAAGGGGATCGTCATACAAAAAACGTGTTTTTTTCAGAGTTTTTAACTAGATCTTTATAATGGCATTAACTAGATACTTGAAATTATCACAGATTATGTATTACTATGGCCGCTATAACAACAAATAAAAAAAAGTTGAAAATTAAAGCGGTCGTCATACAAAAACGTGTTTTTTTCAGCGTTTTTAACTTGATCTTTATAATGGCATTAACTAGATACTTGAAATTTTCACCAATTATTTATTACTATGACCACAATAACAACAAATACTAAAAATTAAAGGGGTTCGTCATACAAGAAACGTGTTTCTTCAGCGTTTTAAAACATTGTACGGTGGTACGGAACCCTTCATGTACGAGCCCGACTCGCACTTGACCGGTTTTTTTAATGTAATGTTCATTTTCTTTCCAGCTACTCCGCCTAGACTTAACCGTTGGAGGCAAAGCTTCCGAAGGTCTAGCGGGCCACGTCATAAATCTGCTGACGACAGACGCGCAAAGGTTCGACATGGCTTCGCTATTCTTGGTGGACCTAGTGAAGACTCCAATTGAAAGCACCCTTATTGTGTACCTAATGTATAGGCAAATCGGTGGTGCGGCTATTATAGGGGTCGCTTTTCTACTGTTATTTATACCGTTACAAGGTTAGTCTTTTTCTTATATTTAAGAGCTGGGCTCTTGTCGGTGGAGCGCTTTTCATGTCTCTCTTTAATCCGCTAAGTTCTTAAGGCCGTACCCAAATTTTTCAGGGTCCAGTGCTGCCCCCATTTAAAATAAATCATTTCAAAGGAAACGGAGACATCATTTAAAATTTTGCTACTGCCAAGACCTAGATAACCTCTCAAAGTATTTTATGACCTACTGTTTACAGTTTAAAGTGAGAACGTTAAGCTTTACTACTCACATTTGCGAAAAACGGCCACTTTTGGCAAATGTGCGTAGTAAAGCTTAACGTTCTCATTATAAACTGTAAACAGTAGTTTACAAAATAGTTTGAAGGGTTATCTAGGACTTGGTAGTAGCAAAATTTTAAATGATGTCTCCGTTTTCTTTGAAATTATTTATTATAAATGGGGACAGCACTGGACCCCGGAAAATTCAGGTACGGCCTTAACCTCCTTGTATGTTTTCACGTTTAAGTTTTCCTTTGTTTGATCGAAAAATTTTCTTCTTGATTTTCCTATTAGGTTAGTAGGATATCTAAATGTTTTTAGTATAATAAGTGCAGAAAAAACAGTCCAGGGTCTTCGCTGGACACTTACCACCAGTGTTACCAAAGAAACCATAACACTAATCTTCTCCAAAAAATGGAGTATAAAAATGTTAGAAACAAATGAAAGGGAATTCATACTCCACCGACCAGAGCATAGCTCATAAATACATTGTGTTAATGAAAGAATGCAAAACCTCTCAGATGGTACCTCAGCCCATGTAAGTGTAACTGAACAACTTTTGTTCAACAACTTTCTCGAAACCAAAAAAAAAATAAAAATTTGAATTTTCATACAAACTGATTAGCTGATCGAGTCAATTTGTATGAAAATCCGAGTTTTTTTTTGGATTTCGTGAAAGTTGTTGAACAAAAGTTGTTCAGTTACATGGGCTGAGGTACCATCTGAGAGGTTTTGCGTTCTTTCATTAACACGATGTATAGATAGATAAGCGAAAAAAAAAAAGTGTGGCGCTGTTGAATGCATTTCTGACTGTTGTAATTTAGTAATTTAGAATAGAATAGAATTACTTTATTGCCAAAAAGAAATACCACAACAGAGAGTGAAAATGAATAAACGACAAAAAATAATAATAATAATAACTAGCATTTGCCCGCGGCTTCGTCCGCGTAGACTACACAAATAAGATCGTTTTTTTTTTACTGGGGTTGCAATAATTTTTTACTAACCACTAATTCAAAAATTTCATGTGTCTCACTTTAAAAATTACGAACTTTCATACAAACTGCCCACCCCTATTTCGCCCCCTTAGGGATGGAATTTCCAAAAATCCTTTCTTAGCGGACGTCTCCTAGTCACAATCTACCTTCCTGCCAAATTTCATCTTCATTGGCGAAGTAGTTTTCGAGATTTCGTGATTAGTGAGTGATTTTCGCTTTTACACATATATATAGATAATAGTTGTCCCCTTCATTTCGTACATTTGTGCAGCATTGCCATAGCGTGGTGTGGTTTTTTTTTGGCAAAAAGACCCATTCAGCATATGTCTTGGACACGATGATGTTACCTTCACTGATGATGGTCATGATGGTGATTTATCTTTGTTCGCAGGTTACCTTGGCAAGATATCGAGCAAGCTCCGTCGCAAGACGGCCGTCCGTACTGACAATCGGATACGACTAATGAATGAAGTGATACAAAGCATAGAAGCGATCAAGATGTACGCTTGGGAAAGTGCATTTGCCAAAATTATAGCGCACGCTAGAAAGTAAGTAATTTCCTTCTTCTTGGAGTTATCCCCGTACAACATCTTCTTCTTCGTCTAAGCGCGTTCCCAGTTGCATCCACAGCTGTGCTACTTCGGAGCCCGCGGTGCGCTTTCCCGATTTTTCTTCTCCAACTATAACATGCATGTCAATGGTCAGCTAAGGATGCCAAAGACCTTGCGAAATGAAGGAGAAATAGCCGGAACAGTTTAAATGATCTGGCTATTAGTTTTACGACCGGCCGCCTGCCTGACGTCAACCCTCTTTGGGAATGAATTTGTGCGAAAAGTTTTATAACCGGCCGCCGCCCGACGTTAACCCTCCTTGGGAATGCAATTATAGCACGAGATGTTAGTGCTTAGTCCTTTAGTCGCCTCTTACGACATCCATAGAAAGAAATGGAGTGGTCCTATTCTAACCCAGAACCACACGGGGGACCCCCGTGTGGTTCCGGGTTAGTATACAACATATATCCCCGTACAACATCTCGTGCTTCAATTGCATTCCCAAGGATGGTTAACGTCGGGCGGTGGCCGGTTGTAAAACTTTTCGCACAAATACATTCCTAAAGATGGTTGACTGCCCTCGTAGTCCAGTGTTCAAGGCCTTGTGATCGTGCGTTCAAATCCCACTGGAAAGTTTTTTTTTACCAGCCATCTATGTCCCACTGCTGGGCAAAGGCCTCCCCTCTTTCCTTCCAGTTACTGGGAAGTATACTTTGTGAATAGTTGTTTCCAGTCTGGATAGGATATCGCAGGCTTGAATCACCTGATTATTTTAAAAGAAAGATGATTCCGTGCTTCAGAAAGCGCGTAAAGCTGTGGGTCCCGAACGCCTTAGAACGGTCTAGCGTTTGTTTAAACCTATCCTAGGATTGGTTCTGGTCTACCCTTTGGGTTGCGGAGGTGAGACGGCAGTCGCTCTGTGTAAACCAGTACCCTCGTCACATCCCCTAGGGGAGGGAGCGGACCCCGGGCTCGGAAGCAACACCGCTGAGGATGCAACCGGGAAAACGCTCGGATGAAACGTTTATAAAGGTTTTTAATCAAATCTTTTTATTTAAGGTTTTTTTTTTAAACTTAAGGTGAATATAGAAGCAAATGGCCTTGAAGTGTGAAATAAATTGTTAACTCGTAAATAAAGAGCTAATTTTCATATTGCTAATCGTGAGGCACTAGATAGCCCTTTAAATTATTTTATGAACTGCCGTTGAAACTATTATTGGTGATCCGTCTAGCTTTAAAACTTGCCGTGGCCACTTTTGGCGGAGGCAAGTTTTAAAGCTAGACGGACTAATGTAAATACTTTCAACGGTCGTTCATAAAATAAAGGGCTATCTAGTGCCTGACAATTAGCAATATAGAAATTATCACCATATTTACGAGTTACCAATTTATTTCACACTTCAAGGCCATTTGCTTCTAAATTCACCTTAAGTTTAAAAAAAAACCTCAAATTAAAAGATGTGATTAAAAATCTCCATATTTACGATTAGAACAATTTATTTCAAATGAGGGCGCCACTTCAAGGCCATTTGCTTCTACTTTCACCTTAAGTATCGTCTTTATTCAAAACAAAATTATACAGAAACATTTTATATTATTAGTTATTTTATATTATTATTTTTTAAGTTGTCATTCTTTTACAGAAAAGAAATGAATGTAATCAAGAAGATGTCCTGGCTTCGAGCCGTGATGATCTCGTGTGTAAAGCTGAACACCAAAGTGGCCATCTTCCTCAGCATCATATCTTACTTATCCTTTGAAAACGATCTCACAGCAGCCAAAGTTTTCGTCGTGTTTTCATATTACGAGATGCTCAGGTGTGTATTTTTAGTGCACATATTTTTCGATTTCTAAATAGGGAAGGGATGAAACTTTTAAAAACGCTTGAATAATTTTCTGTGGTTAGGAATAACATTCCTTCGTTACCCTAAAAAAAATATCTGATTTCTCTATCCAGTCAAATAATTATAAAAACTAAAAATATATTAAATCCCAATTTTAAGACTTACGCCGCCATTTCTTTTGCCCGGACCGTCTGAAGCCGTCTTTCGACTGTTATTTTAATTTCATCATACTATAATGATCTAGTGTAGGCCGTGGTTAGATTTATTACGGGTATGTCCCTTCCACTTTGTATACAAATTTATTTAACTTTATTACGAAAAATGTAACAGGCGGACTTTTCTACCAGTCAACCTACAGGCACTGCTGATAAAAGCAAATTTTGGACGATTAGCACATCAAATGAACTATAAATTTGACCATTATTAAACATGTACTTAAAACATAATGTTACGAAACTGGAGTTCGGTATTTGGAGAAAAACAAAACACCAAACTTCGTATGAGGGATTTATTCACTACGGAACCCAAAGATGACACGTGAAGATGGTCTTCCAAATGTCCAAGGTCCAAGTCGCGTAGCAGCTGAGGTCCAGGTATCTCGCCAAGGTAGTCGCAGGTACTTCCACTTTTCGCACTAAGGTAGGTTTCCTTCGCTTCGAAGTGATCGCTTTGATAGCTCGTATTGAACTGACTGGCACCCACGGTTCCCTATTTATATGCGCCATCGAAAAGGTCCACACTAATCTCGAATATTCTACATAGTCGACGAACGTGTTTCGAAGCATCCAGGCATACATACGACATAGGGCCTAGTTTCGCTTTCATTTTCTTCTATTGTATTTCTTTTGGCTTGCGAACATTGTTCGAAAAGGTTCTGTCACGTTCGCGACTGTATATTCAAGGATATTTTCATATACATTCATATACTTATGTTTACTCTTTTTTCAGATATACCCTAGTAGACTTCCTGCCCCTCGGCATAACGTTCACGCTGGAAGCCTACGTGAGTGTGAAGCGGATGCAAGAGTTTCTATTGTTGAGTGAAGTGGACAACCATGACGGTATAGATTTGAAGAAAATTGGCAGCGTGCCCGCCAATGGCGTCTTCGAGAAGATTGGCAATGGGTTTGTTTTACAAGCTATTATTTAGTAGAATAGGACCGCTCCAAGTCTTCCCGTGGATGTCGTAGAAGGCGACTTAGGAAACACAAGCTGAACAAAGCTTATACACATCAGTGAGACCTCTCCAACCGTCTCGCCAGCGTGGAGAGTGTAGGCCAAATCCTCTGATTGCTCTGGCTCATATATGGCTCTGGTAGTACAGAGAGGGTCGTGCTCCTGCAGTGGAGACTAGAAAAGACCTGATGATGATTTGGTTTCACCTGTCCCGTTGTCTGTGTCCGTAATCAAATCTTGCAAGCTAAATTAGAGCAACTTTGAATATTCGTATATATATATATGTGGTAATACTTATGTGAGTTGTTCCCGTGGATATGACCACCGCTCCTAATGGTACCTGGTCCAAAGGCTGTCCATAGCAATTCAAAGAGGAAATGCGGCAAGCATAATGGGCACCTTTGAGCCGGGTACAATTCGGGGTGGTATTTTTGACTAATTTATTTCATATTGACGAAACTGTTGTGAATTTTGTATTATTTTTTCAATGAATAAATATAAGTGTAGAAGTAGTTCGTCTTTACCCAGAAAATAATAAAATTCACACTCTTTCACAGACAACAAGCCTACATCCGCTCGGAAAGCAACCTGGAACAGGCGAAGCCACAGAACCTGGTGTTGATCAAGCAATTCAGCAGCCATTGGAAGGTGGAGAATGAGGAGAAGTTAGTTCCCGCGCTCTGTGACGTCAACTTGACTGTAAGTTGTATCTTCTAAGACCCCTCGCTGAAGGGAATCGTCGGCACCCATTCAAAATTAGACTCTAAATTGTGCGAATAAGGTTTGAAGTGGCGTGTACCGATCGCATGCGTCTGGCATGCGCGCTTGGAGCAAAAAAATTGCTAATTATGCCAAGCAACTGATAATTATGTTAAGTGATCGCTATGGTCACTGAAAATTATGTCAAATGAACATTGAACACTATGGTGACTGAAAACGATGTCAATGGAACGTAGTGCCCGCGGAAGGTATTTCAAATGGGCGTTATGGAGACTCAAAATTATTTCAAACTAGCTTTTTCCCGCGGCTTCCCCCGCGAAGACTACACAATTTTCTACTAACTACTAAAATACATTAAAAATTTCATGTGTCTCACTTTAAAAATTACGAAGTTTCATACAAACTGCCATCCCCTATTTCTCTCCCATAGGGATGGAATTTCCAAAAATCCTTTCTTAGCGGACGTCTCCTAGTCACAATCTACCTTCCTGCTAAATTTTATCTTCATTGGCTGAGTAGTTTTCGAGATTTCGTGATGAGTGAGTGATTTTCGCTTTTATATATATAGATGAACTTAATGGTCACTGCAAATTATGTCAAATGAATGACTTGGTGCGTGGAAATTATGTCAAATGAGTGACACGGTGAGTGGAAATTATGTCAAATTAACCTCGTGGCCACTAAAATAATGTCAAAATGTCCGTCTGTCTAGAAGCTTATTGCATTGGTGCATCGGCTGTCTTGATTAGCCAAGTTTCTGGTCATTTTATTGTAATATCTTTAGAGGAGCTCGGTGGCTCAGGAGTACGCATTGCTAGCGTTAAACAACCCCGGGCGTGGTCCAAATCACGATGGGTGACCATGTGGCAAAGAATTTTCTCGTGCTTCGGAAGGCACGTTAAGCCGTTGGTCCCGGCTGTCATCAATGTATGCCAGTCGTCAAGCTATGTCAGATGTCTTTAATACAATACCTTTTATTGCACAAAAGAAAAATACAGTACATAATTATATTAAAATCTGGGAAATGCGCAAAAGGCAGCCTTATCGCTAAGCAATTTCTACCAGATAGTTATGTAATCTTCATCTAAGCGCGTTCCCGGTTGCATCCTCAGCTGTGCTGCTTCGGAGCCCCGGGTGCGCTTTCCCGCTTTTTCATCTCCAAATATACTATGCATGTCAATGGTCACCCAAGGATGCCAAAGACCTTGCAAAATGGAGAAGAAAAAGCCGGAAGAAAAATGTAAAAGGGAGTGGAAATTTTAAGATCTGTATGTACCTACATACAGCTGCCTGCCTGACGTCAACCCTTTTTGGGAATGTCTTTGGGCGAAAAGTTTTACAACCGGCCACCGCTCGACGTTAACCCCTCCTTGGGAATGCATTAGGGGATCGGACAGGTCTCACCAAAAATCTTTTTTGTAATTAGAAATAATGTTAATTAAATAAACTGACCATTCAATGAGTATTTTTGTGAAATTATAATGATTTCTATTTTTAAAACAAGAAATAAAATGCGTTAATTGCAATATTTTGAATCTGTTCGCCATCTTAAACGAAACAACAATCACAGCGCATTACGTTTTTTTTTATTAAATAATTTTACGGCTCTGGATACAAGTCCTTTAGAGCCTATCTTTAATTTTGTTCTTTATTCCTAATCCTAACCTAATCCTAACACGACAATCAAAGGGTGGTGTAGGCCTTTGACTGCTGCAGTGGAGCTTCTGGCGACAAATCTATACGAGTTGACTGGTTTACATAGACGATTGAGTGGCGGACGACGCCCGAAGGCGCCACACAGTCCGCATAAATATCACTACAGCCCTATGACTGTCCACTTTAACTATTTCACACATTGTTCATGTCATGAGCATTTATAACACCAAACAACACCAATTTCATATTGTAAAGTCCACTAAAATCAATTTGTAAATAATTTAAAGCAAACCCCAACCGAACTCCTTGACTTCCCGCCAAAAACTCCCAGCGCGTTACGTCATTCGTTTGTAATTGTCATTTTTGACGGCTGGAGTAACCTCAAAATGTCAACCATAGATGTCAACATTACTATTTGTGCCCTCCACTACTGCCATCCTTTTCACCACTTGATTGTTTGATGTTTACTCACACACAGATGACGTCACGCGGCTAACGTGACAGATCGCAGCGTTAACGCGGCATTTTTACGCATTCAAATTTTAAATGTAATTTATGTATATTTACAGCCTTATTGAAATAAAATATTTATTTTTTATGGTAATAAATAACCATTCTAATTACTTTCAAACACTTTGTGAAAAGTTGTCCGATCCCCTATTGTAGCACGAGATGTTTGTGCTTAATCCTTTAGTCGCTTCTTACGACATCCACAGGAAGAGATAGAGTGGTCCTATTCTAACCCGGAACCACACGGGTAGATAGTTATGTTAGAGCCACGTTACCGGCAAAACTCAGTTTGGCTATTAGCATGAATAGGCCGGCTCGTCCGGGGAAGTACCACGCTCTCACAGAAAATCGACGTCTGAGTAGTAGCTTCACCGCTACTATGCTTTGTTCGGTGAGTAAGAGAGCCGGAGCGCCCCCCCCCACTCCTCCCCCTTCCCCCTGAAAGGCCGGTAACGCTCTTGTTACACCCCTGGTGTTCCAGTTGTCCATGGGCAGCGGTGATCACTTACCATCAGGTGACCCGCTTGTTCGTTTGCCATCCTATATGACAAAAAAAAACTTGTTTTTTTTTCAGATAAAACCGGACTCCCTCACGACAGTGGTGGGGACCGTCGGCTCCGGCAAGTCTACGTTACTCCAAGCTATACTCCGGGAGGTGGCTCCCACTTCCGGCCACCTGGAGGTCAATGGGATTGTAGCGTACGCGGCGCAAGAGCCTTGGCTGTTTGAGGCTTCGGTAAGGCCAACACCGTGCAGGAGTGACTTACTTCTACTACTTATAGATACACCAATCATCATTCAAGCATATTCCCGGTTGCATCGTCAGCGGTTACGCTTCAGAGCCCGGGGTCCGCTACCCTAGGTGATTTAACGAGGATACTGGTTTTTACACAGAGCGACTGCCGTCTGACCTCCGCAACCCGAAGGGTAGACCAGAACCAATCCTAGGATAGGTACAAACGCTAAATGGCGTTCGGGACCAACAGCTTTACGCGCCTTCGGAAGCACGGTGAGTGAGCTCGTAGCTCCTTACGTTTGGACTGTATTGTTTATTTTCTCTTAGCTCTTGTACAAATAAAATACTTATATTTTGTTACTTAGTATGGTTATATTTAATCTTTTTCTGACAACTTATCTTGACACAGACTTGTCATACAAAAAATACTTTCCTCCGTAAAAAAACATAACAATAAAAAGGTTATAACACTTCAACACACGGAATCAACTTTCTTTTCGGATAATCAGGTGATTCAAGCCTGCAATATCCTAACCAGACTGGAAACAACATTTTCACAAAGTATGTTTCCCAGTGGGATTTGAACCCAAGACCTCCGAATCACAAGGCAAACACCTTGACCACTGGACCACGAAGGCAGTCACTTATAGATACACTATCGCGTCTTTATCGCTAACGGGGTAGACAGAGCCTAGGGGGGCAAGGCTCAGGCCACTTTTAGCGTGATGGTGGGCTTGAAGGTGGAAAAAGGAAATCATAATAGTGATGGGTTGCACTTTCTAACCGCATCGCCTATCGGTATGGTTCAGATTTCCGCCCATTCCCTCGATCGGCTTTAACGATCTGCGCGGGAACGGAAGCAGCTGTAACATTCTATGTTTTTTCTTTTCTCTGATACCAGCAAGGAAGGTATTCTACATAATATTATAAATGCGAAAGTTTGTATATATACAGGGTGACTTTTTATTAACTGGCAACATTATTGGAGCAAGTTCAGTCCATGATACTAAACTACTTTCTATAAAAAAGTTATTAAAAATCGATAAAAAATTTTCGTCCTTCCATACAAAATTCGTTTGGCTGAGCGCTGATTAGTATGGGAGAACGAAAAATTTTTATCGACTTAATAACTTTTTTTATAGAAAGTAGTTCAGTATCATGGACTGAACTTGCTCCAAAAATTTGCCGGTTAATAAAAAGTCACCCTGTGTACGTATCTTTGCGTCAGTATCTCACAAGTTTAAACTTTGCGGCTAGCTGAATCAGTGAATTGTTATTTTATTTTATTTTATTTTATTTTATTTTATTTTATTTTTTTTATTTTATTTTATTTTATTTTATTTTATTTTATTTTATTTTATTTTATTTTATTTTATTTTATTTTATTTTATTTTATTTTATTTTTCTGTTTTTTTTCACAACCTTCGAGAGGTTGGTCTTTGGCTGAAATCCCGCCCTGAAACCTTCAGGGAGAGGGAGTTCCAGCATTATCCCCGTTTGTATCCCCCAAAACCTTTGCTAGTATATTAACTGTGTGCAGAGCAGCTTGTTTCTGCATAACTGTTAGGTCTATGTGCGTGTCTAGTATGTCACAATACCTTCGGAGGCTCTTTGCTATGACTCCGGTGGCACCGATAACTATTGGTACTATGATGGCTTTAGTTTTCCATAGACGGGCTATTTCGGTTTTAAGCAAGTGATATTTTGTAAGTTTTTCTGTTTCTTTTGCTCCTATGTTGTAATCCGACGGTATTGTGACATCTATAAGGTATGTGATGTTTTTTACTTTATCTATATATATAATATCAGGTCTATTGTGGTTCACTGTTCGGTCAGTTTGGACAGGCACCTCCCACATCAGCTTTGCTTCTTCATTTTCTATTATTTTTGGCTGGACTAAATGTTCCTTCCACCAGAATTTGTCTACTCGAAACTTGTGTTTGTTGGCTAAAATCCAAAAAATATACTGAACTACATTATTGTGTCTTTTGACGTAATAGTTACCAGCCAGCTTTTCGCAACCTGATATAAGGTGTTGAGCGGTTTCGTCCTTTTCCGTACATAGTCGGCATTTACCGTCTACGGGTCGTTTCATGATGTCTCTTTCATGCTGTTTGGTAGCTACTGCCTGATCTTGTATGGCGAACACTGACGATACTAATGATGAAGGTACCTGTTGTTTTTTAATCCATTTAAAAGAAAGCTCCCTGTCTATATTTGGTTTTTCAAGAACGGCGTTATAGAATTGTCCGTGAAGCGGTTTATTTTTTAGTGTACTAATGCGTTTTTTCAATGTTGCTTTTTTAAGTTCTATATCTGTGTATGTATTGTTTCCTAATCCTATTTCTGTTAAATTAGTAGTAGCTTCTTTATATATTGAATATTTAGTTTTACTCTTGTCGTGCTGTACTATTGCATTTATTAAGTAATCATGTTCTTTATCTAAATATTGTTTATATTTTATTATTTGTACTTTATGTAACATTTCAATATTCATTAGTCCCCTGCCCCCTTCTTCTATAGGTATGTAGAGTCGTTCTATATCTGCTTTTTGTTGATGTATTTTATTTAATGTAAGCAATTTTCTAGTTTTAATGTCTATCTTTTTCAGATCGCTGTTTTTGTAGTTAACTATTCCAAATGAATAAAGTAAAACCGGCACTGCATATGTATTTATTGCTATTATGACATTTTTAGAGTTAAGGTGTGTGTGAGTAAGTCTTTTCACACGTTTAAAATATTCTTTTTTTATTTGCTCTTTAATTTTGTCATGATCTATGCTTCCTGCTTCATTTACTCCTAAATATTTGTATTCCTTCCCTTCCCTTAACTGTTCAAACACCTCCCCACTTAAGAGCACATGGCCTTCTCCTTCGCATGTTACTCTTTTCCCCGCTTGTAGATGTAATACTTTGCATTTATTCAGACCAAAGTTCATTCCTATATCTTTAGTGAAAGTTTCTGTACTGTCTAATAATGTTGTTAAATTATTTTTATTATTTGCATACAATTTTAAATCATCCATGTATAGCAGATGATTCACCCAAGCACTGTCCCTAAGTTTATATCCCTTCGTATCATATTTATTTAGTACTTGTGATAGTGGATTAATTCCTAGGCAAAATAGGAGTGGTGATAACGAGTCTCCCTGGAATATTCCGCGGCGAATGAAAATCGGGTCAGTAGTTTCTGATGTTCCTACTCCTCGGGCAGTCATTATGACCTTCCATTTAGGCATTACCATCATAAGGAAGCCTTTGATACCTGGTGGACATTTGTATAGGTCTAAAGTTTTAAGTAGCCACTCGTGAGATATGCTATCAAAGGCCTTCTGGTAATCAATCCAACCCATACTTAAGTTTTTCTTTCTGTGATGGGCATCTTCTAGTATGGCTTTGTTTACCATCAGGTGATCTTTGCATCCACGGGCTCGTCGTCTGCATCCTCTCTGCTCTGGAGCTATTATATTGTTTCGTTCACAATGCTTGTATAATTCATCCGCCAAAATGGACGTAAGGAGTTTGTACATGTTAGGAAGACATGCAATTGGGCGCCAATTCTTTGGGTCTTCTGTGAGTTCGTTTTTAGGTATTAATATTACTTGTCCTGTCGTAAACCAGTCTTCTATTTCTTCTGATCCGTTTAGTAATCTAGTATATAAATTTGCTAAGTATTTGTGTGTGCTAGTTAGATATTTTAAATAATAATTTTGTATCCTATCGATTCCTGGTGTCTTCCAGTTTTTAAGTTTTTGAGTAGCCGTCTTAACCTGTTCTATTGTTACTTCTACTGTCCCTTGATTCTGTACAATATCTTCAGTTGTATGTTCTAAATCTGATATCCATTGGGCTTCTTTATTGTAGAAGACTGGTTGTGACAGTATGGGTGACCAGAAGTTCTCTATTTCCTGTTTAGTTGGGATTTTATTTGGTAGTTGTTGTTGCCCGTCAATATTTCTATAGAGTTTGTGTTGATTCTCTTGGAACATTTTGTTTTGTGTTTTTCTATTGTTCATGTCTTCATAACGAGTAATTCTGCCTGCTAGTGCTTTAATTTTTTGTTTTAGCATTTCTTTAGTCTGTTCGCGGTCACTATCTGTAAATATATCATACTTATCAAACAACTTATTCTTTATTTTTATCATCTTTCTTGTATTAACGCCTCTTTCTATTTCTATAAAATGTCCTAACTCTTTCCTAAAACCTTCAATTTTATTTTCTATTCTACGCTTCCAAGGCGGATCTTTACGTGGTTTTAGAACATTTGATGGTATGTATGGTTTTTGATTGTTGACTATGATTAATGTTTTTGCCGTTGCGTATATTATATCGTTAATTTCACGAAGAGTTAAGTTTGCATCGAGTAAAGTAGGTAGGTATTTGTTCAATTTATGGAGATTGGATAAAAATTGTTTATTAAAATTTGGCTTGGGCAGCACATGCCGTTCTTCGATATTGATTTCCTTTGTCTCTGCTACATTTTGTAGTAATTCTAGTATTAAGGGGTCTTGTTCGTTAAATGTTGTTAGTTCTGTGGTATTTAAGTTTTCTGTGCCTGTTGTTTGTGGTAAATCTTGTGTTACATGTTGTGAAGTTTCCGGATTTGACTGTTCCTGTTGTGTTGATTGAAAGTGTTGTGTGTTTGGTGAAGTATGTAAAGATGTTTGAGAGTTATTTAAGAGCGTAGCAGAGTTATCTGAAAGAGACGAAGTGGTAACTGTTTCTTGTGATAAGGACTGTTCTGCTTTTCGTTGTATTTCGTTTAAAACTTCAGCAGAAAACGTTTTACGGTTGATTACTAATCGGGCTTGGGTAGAAAATCCGCTTCCTTTAAATTTGTGAATTTTCGGGTTATTTGGGTTTCTTTCTTTAAATATTCTTTCTAAACGTATCATATATCCTGAACCTCCTACTTTAGCTTTAAAGTAACAAAACATGAGTTCTTTTAGTTCGTCTTCTGTCCACTTTTTTCTGGCATCCTCATTGGTTACAACGAGGGGTTCGGATTCTTGTGTTGGTGGGTTGTCTAGTATTTCTGTATTTGCTTCGTCTTGTGTGTGTTCTAATGTTTGTTGTGTGTTAGATTGCTCTGCACTCCGTTGTATTTGTCTTAGTCTGTCGGTATGGATTCTTTTGTGTTTTAAAATTATTCGAGCTTGAGTAGATAACCCATCACCTTTAAAGTGATGAATTTTAGGATTATTAGGATTTCTTTCTTTGAAGATGTTATATAGTCTATTCATGTATCCTACCCCCCCTGTCTTAGCCTGGTAATAACAGAACATAAGCTCTTCTAGTTCTTGGTCGGACCACTTCCTTCTTGCATCGTTTATTTTATTTTATTTTATTTTATTTTATTTTATTTTATTTTATTTTATTTTATTTTATTTTATTTTATTTTATTTTATTTTATTTTATTTTATTTTATTTTATTTTATTTTATTTTATTTTATTTTATTTTATTTTATTTTATTTTATTTTATTTTATTTTATTTTATTTTATTTTATTTAAAAAACTTTATTGTACATCAGCGATAGTTACACATAAAAAAATAACAAAGGTAATTTTACATATGGTGCACTTATCCCAGAAGGGATCTGTTCCAGTCGACTAGTAGTTGTTGTTATTTATTTATTATTTTATTTATTTATTCAGGTCCGGCAAAACATCCTATTTGGTCAACAAATGGACTTAAGGAGGTACAAGCAAGTGATCAAGTGCTGCCAGCTCAAAACGGACTTAGAGATCTTGTCGCATGGAGACAAGACCATTGTGGGAGAGAGAGGTAAGATCATACCTTCCCGTTGGTATCCGCAAAGCCCCGAGTCGCTAAGCGTTTAAGATGCTGTGCGCGCTCATTATCTTCACAAATTGTCATATACTATCATTAGTTAATTATGCAACTGTGGTATAATAAGGGGTATTAAAACACGAATGTGGGTTTGGGAATTGGATAATAATATCACATGAGTGTTTTAATACCTAATTATACACAGTTGCATACAATACTTTATCTACACCGATGATATGAATACTTTATAAAAGGATTTTTTTTTTAAATTCATAAAGATAAAGGGATCGAGATTGCGTTGTATAATGAAATTTAGTACATTATATCCCGCGTTTGGATGATATTATGGTTACTATGACACTGGTTGTTATAATGTTGGCAACAAGCTGACTGTTTCAGAAATTTTTATAGATGATTTATAGCATGGGTGTAGATAAAAATATTTATGTAGTTTATGTAGGGTTTATGAATTAATATAAAAGGAAAATATCCTTGAATATATGTTTTATCTCGCGACTCACCCCCCAACCCGTTGAAGTTTATCGGATAAAAAAGTTGTACAGACAAAAAAGTTGCGTCTTAATTGATAATGGTAACAAAAAGTTGTATGACATATTTGAAAATTTTTCGAAATGGCTGTAAAATGATTTTCTTAAAGTTTCAAACCCCCATATCTTCGCCATTTTGAAAATTTTTCAAAAAATTGAATGGACAAGAAAATTCTATATAATTATCGAACTTGCTTATAAACACGAGGAGGGACTGGTCAGCTCGGACTACTCAGTGTTACTTAATTGGATTAAACTATATTGGATTTGGCACTCGTTCGCAAGCTTTATATATTGTGATAATATTAGGCATAATATCTTGGTAAACTGACAAAGCCCTTCTGGCGCGTAGGCGACTAATATTGTGTAAATGAGTTTCTTTCGGCGTTTCTTCTCAGCAGTGGTCTTTGTGAAACGCATGTCGAAGATACAGCGAATTAAAATTTTTTCTTTGACTTTTTTTTGTGCATTTCAGGCGCTTCGCTTTCGGGCGGCCAGCGCGCCCGGATATCGCTCGCGCGGTGCGTGTACCAGAACGCTGATGTGTATCTGTTGGATGACCCTCTGGCCGCAGTGGATGCTAAGGTACGCTTGTTTGTTTCATTTTTAATTTAGTGTGTGTAAGTGGCCAACTCAAAGTGTAGAGTGAAAGATGACGTGGTGATATAATTAAATTTTAAACAAAAAAAAAAACATCCAACGCAACAATTTTTTTAGGAGTTTCTTCTATATCTCCAAAGTTCTTCATCATATCTTCACCAAATTAAATGGGACCAACTTGGTAGTAAAGGCTTTCAAATAAAAAAAGAATCATCAAAATCCGTTGACAATTGGCGAAGATATCGCGTAACAAACATACATAAAAATAAAAAAACGCACAGTCGAACTGATAACTTCCTCCTTTTTTGAAGTCGGTTAAAAAGTAGACAAAGGGATGTTAAGATGGTTTGGTAGAAAGGATGGATGAAAAGAGATTAACAAAAAATATTTATAAGGCAAGTGTGAAAGAAAGAGCGGGGCAGGGTCGTCCTCGGCGAACGTTCTGCGATCAGATTGCAGACGTTCTGAAAAAGGGAGAGGTAAGAAGTACCCGTAACCGAAGGGCATGTATGAAGAGGTTGATGAGTGTAGATGAAGCGAAAGAGGTCTGTCAGGATCGTAGCAAGTGGAGGTCCATAGTCTCTGCCTACCCCTGTGGGAAACAGGCGTGATAGTATGTATGTAAGTGGCCAACCAAGGTCCTGTCTGGCCAACGCGTCTAGATATCGCTCGCTCGCGCGGTATGCAGTGACTTAGCTAACATGGGCACAAAATTAATAAGAGTATTACGTACAGAACCGAATCTCCTGCGAAAAACGGCCACTTTTGGCAAATGTGCGAAGAAAAGCTTCACGTTCTCACTTTAAACTGTAAACGGTAGTTCATTAAATAGTTTGAAGGGTTATCTAGGGTTTACTAATACGAAATTTTAAAGGATATCTCCGTTTCCTTTCAAATATTTTTTTCAAATGGGGCGGCAGCACTGGACCTCATGTATCACCTTACTCGTAACTGGCAATTTAATAACATAACCCCCCCCCCCCCCCCCCCGAAATCTGGTCATCACTATATTGTTTCCTTTTTTCCAGCTTCCTTTTTCCTTTTTACGCCCGTCACGCTAACTGTGGCCTTTGGATCTTACGGCCCCAAGCTCTGTCTACCCAGTTAGGGATATATACGTGATAATGTATCAGTGTATTTAATATAAGTGTTTATTTAATATAATTTTATATAAGTGTGTAAACATCTCGTGCTACAATTGCATTCCCAAGGAGGGTTAACGTCGGGCGGCGGCCGGTTGTAAAACTTTTCGAACAAATACATTCCCAAAAGGATTGACGTCAGGCAGGCGGCCGGTCTTAAAACTATAGCCAAATCATTTACACTGTACCGGCTATTTCTTCCCCATTTTGCAAGGTCTTTGGCATCCTTGGGTGACCATTGATATGCCTGTTATATTTGGAGAAGAAAAAGCGGGAAAGCGCACCCCGGGCTCCGAAACAGCACAGCTGAGGATGCAACGGGGAACGCGCTTAGACGAAGAAGAATGTATCTGTTTGTTTTAGGTTGCGCAAGCGATCTACGAGGAGTGTATACGAGGGTTCCTCCGCGACAAGGCGACGGTCCTGGTGACCCACCACGTGCAGTACGCGAGGCACGCCACCAACGTGTGTGTCATGAGGAAGGGAGAGGTGAGAGAAAGAGAAGTGACATTTGACGTGGTTACCCAGCAAAAGTATTATTTTGTTTTATACAGGCTGACCTTAACCACCAGCCAAAGTTTTGGAGCAAGTTCAGCCCAAGATACTGAACTACTTTCCATAAAAACAATTAGCGAAAAACGATAACTAATATTATATACTACTATATATACTAATAAAAAATTCGCCTTCCCATACTGATTGGCGCTCAGCTGAGCTGATTTGTATGGAAGAACGAAAAAAATTTATCTATTTTCTATACATTTTTTTAATAGAAAGTAGTTCAGTATCATGGACTGAACTTGCTCCAAAAATTTGGCTGGTGGATAAAAAGTCACCCTGTATAGGATAGGTTTGGCAGGCGTTTGTCATTTTTTTGAGTACGAGGAGTGGTTTGGTGTGTTTAAATTTTTCAATGTAAACTCGTTAGGCATTTCATTGTAAACCTCAGTGGTTTATAGAAATGTCATGTAAATATTCTGTTGTAGATAATTGTAATATGATAGTAAAAATAAATAAGAAAATATTGCTTTAACCTGTCATCTCCGAGCGGCCCGATCGGGCCTCAGACAGAGGAATCTCAACCTTATTTATTGAGGTGAAAACTTCCTTAGGCGCGTTGGGCAATTTTTTGAGATGGGAAAAAACCAACTGTGAAATTATTTAAATATATTCAGAAGTAATTATTGTTTGTTTGTTTGTTTGTTTGTAATAACTTTATTGTACCAAAAATTTAAGTATAAAAGACAACATAATACGAAAGAGCAAATATACAAAGGCGGACTTATCCCATGTAGGGATCTCTTCCAGTCAACCTGCGATAGATTGAGAGGGTATTTACTCTGTTATATATAAGGTAGAAGCCGGTACGTATAAATTTAACTACAAGATACTTACATATCTACACACATAAATATATACGAACATACTTACATAAATACAGATAGCAATACACATAAACAAACTATACATAAAGTATATATCTTACATACATAGGTATATATTTAATAACATAATAAAGATAAGTACTTAATTCAGTCCAAGTACGACGCAACCAGAGAGGACTTCGATAATCTAGTTTTAAATGAATCCAGTGAAGGTTTCATCCTTACATCAGCTGGAAGTGAGTTCCAAAGCCTTGCCGCCAAGACTTTAAACGATTTGGAGTAAGACTGTGACGAATGCATTAACATTGCATATTACATTAACATAAAAATCATGGTTCCTTGTAAATAATTTAATTAGACCTTGGAAGGGGCGTTATACTAGCTTTAATTAAGTTCCATTTTAATAGGTGACAACGTGTACAACTTGACAACAATACTTCTTTTAAACATCATTTCTTCATGTTTCGGAAATTTTTAATACATATTTATCTTCGGATTGGTCTACTAATCACGCGATGTTCTTGTGATCTTTTTTTAACAACTTTATCTCAGCCCCCCCCCCCCTTTTTAGTCTAAAATCTCACCACGTATCTCCAACCATAGAAGGTTAAGCGAGGCATGGCCATTAAGGGTATTTCTATTACAGATCGTAGCCCAAGGCACCTACAACGAACTTAAGAACGGCGTAGCGGAGTTCAAAGAGTTAATAGAGATGGGCGAGAAGAGTGAAGAAGAGAAACAGAAGGCGAAAGCAGGGAATTATGAGTTGCAAGAGACCATCGTAAGTATTTACCTTTTTATCTTTCTTCTTTACAGCCTATATCACGTGGGCAAATCTTTTAGGCCGTACCTAAATTTCCCGGGGTCCAGTGCTGCCCCCATTTAAAATAAATCATTTCAAAGAAAACGGACGTTTACAGTTTAAAGTGAGAACGTTAAGCTTTACTACGCACATTTGCGAAAAACGACCACTTTTGGCAAATGAGCGTAGTAAAGCTTAACGTTCTCATTATAAACTGTAAACAGTAGTTCATAAAATACTTTGAAGGTTATCTAGGACTTGGTAGTAGCAAAATTTTAAATGATGTCTCCGTTTTCTTTGAAATGATTTATCTGCCTTCTTCTTCTATGCTGCCCTCATTTAAAATGAGGGCAGCACTGGACCCCGGAAAATTCAGGTACGGCCTTAACCAGCGATCTTGGTCTCAATACGATCATGCTCTTACCAACTGAGCTATCACGTGTCCAACCCCGTCGAATTTCACTATTTAGTTACTGTAGCCTCCGTGATGACCACTGGGGTCAAGGCGTTTGCCTTGTGATCCGGAGGTCGTGGGTTCAAATCCCACTGGAGCATACTTTGTGAAAAGTTGTTTCCAGTCTAGTTAGGATTGCAGCATCTTTCTTTTCGGATAATCAGGTGATTCAATCACCTGATTATCCGAAAAGAAAGATGATTTCGTGTTTCACAACGCACGTGAAGCTGTGGGTCCCGCTTTTTTTTAACTTAAGGTGAAGAGTTAGGCAAATGACCTTAAAGTGGCGCCCTCATTTGAAATAAATTGTTAACTCGTAAATATGGAGATAATTTCCATATTGCTCTTCGTGGCGCACTAGATAGCCCTTTAAATTATTTTATGAACCACCGTTAAAAGTATTTACATTAGTCCGTCTAGCTTTAAAACTTGCCTCCGCCAAAAGTGGCCACATCAAGTTTTAAAGATAGACGGATCACCAATAATAGTTTCACCGGCAGTTCATAAAATAATTTAAAGTCTATCTAGTGCATGACGAAGAGCAATATGGAAATTATCCCCATAATTACGAGTTAACAATTTATTTCACACTTCAAGGCCATTTGCCTATATCTTCACGTTAAAAGCTTGCTCTTGTTGGTGGAGTTAAGTGGAGATGCTTATTGCATTCAATCATAGAAATATAAATGGTTTGTGTTCAGACGGTGTACAACGTCATCGTGAACGCAGAAGAGCACAAAGCGGATTCGAAAAAGAGCGTTAGTTGATAAAGAATTAATTAGTAAAACAGTTGTTATAGTATAGTATGTAGGAATAAGTAAAACGAAATATTTAGTTGATTAGTTCAAAATTCAAAATATCTTTATAATATCTCTTAAGCGTCGCTTGTTAGAGCGAGAGAGAGTGACGGAACGCTTCAGCACCGGCTATAGATAGATACTTTATTTGTGTTACTGAGCCACACACATAATATAAATAAATTAGAAACTAAATATAAACAATATACGTCGATATTCGGTGTAGGTACCGCAGTGACACAAAAAGGCAGCGACTCAGCTATACACTTGCTCAGGGAGCAAACGCTGATTTTCAGTCATCACCATCAAGTAACACGTGAGCCTGTCGAACGAGTGATTAATTAATAAAAAGTGATAAAAAGAGAAGAAGAAATACAAGAATAAAGTGCAGACGTGTTGGAATTAAGAGCGTGCAAAAGAAACATTGAACATAAATAACATGAAAAGTAAGAAGTAGAGAAAGAGAAAGTGATGATTTCGAATTGCTATGCTGAAGCGTTCCGTCTCTCGCTCTAGCAAATGACTGTTCTGAGCGACAGAAAAGGATAGCAGCATAGGAAAGTGCTGTTCCGTGCTGACAGATGAGTCCAAACCCTAATTCAACTTTGCTATTATGGTTATAAACTTGTTTGGAAATAGCCCCGTTGAAAGTTGGTACGTAAGCAGTATTAAATTAAAATATTATTATTTTGTCGCAAAGGATGAAAGAAAAATATCTAGTTTAGTTTTTGATATAGATAGAGAAAGATAGTATTTATATCTAGTTTATTTATTAAATCTTTATTGACCACATTTGTACAAAAGGTGGATTTAATGCTAATGCATTCTCTACCTACCAGTCAGCCTTTAGGAAAAACAGAAAATTTGAATTAGCGATAGGCGCTTAAAGATAAGTATGTATTTAACTACACATACTGAATACATATCTACATACACACACACACATACACACATTCATACATAAATACAAAATATAAAATACAAAACAATTTATGATAGTGATTAGTTCTGCTGCAACAAATTAGCATAAGGGTGCGTGTGGACTTTTCTCTTAAAAAGGAACCTATTTGAGATATTTTTTTTTATTTAGCTTTATATGAATATTTATAGTCAGTTTAATATTAGTTTAATAATGTTATTTTTACTTAAGTTATGAATAAAAGTATTTATTTTATATACTAGTAGATACTTTTAGAATATTTTTTAATATTAAATGCTATACAACGTGGAAGGGACGTACCCGTAATAAATCGAACCACGGGCTATACTAGATCACTAAAGTGTAATAAAATTAAAATAACAGTCAAATAATTATAAAAAATTCGACATTCCCATACAAATCGCCCGGGCGGCTGCACACTTTTGTATGGAAATGTCGATTTTTTTTTGTTCTTTGTCTGTTATTTTAATTACATTATACTATAATGATCTAGTATAGACCGTGGTTCGATTTATTACGGGTACGTTCCACGTTGTATACTAGTAAATACATTTAGCATATTTTTAATATTAAATGCTATATAATGCAAAATACTTCTTGATTTTTCCAACAGGAACACACCTATAAGCTGCGATCACAAAGGTCCATGTCAGAAGCGTCTCAGCTATCGTTCAATTTGGATTTGGACAATAATTTAGACCCCAAGTACGAAGGTATGTGAACGAGTGTAACAAGTATTAAAAAAAAAAACCCCGACTGCCTTATTTATCCGACATGACTTGTTTTTCGAAATCTATAAAAACATTTTAGCGTTCAGATAGACGGATTTTGTATGGGAGGATGAAAAATTTTTATCGATTTTGAATTAATTTTTTTTGTAGAAAGTAGTTCAGTATCGTGGTCTGAACTTGCTCCAAAAATGTGGACGGTGTTTAAAAAGTCATCCTGTATATACATCGTGTTAAGTAAAGAACGCAAAACCTCTCAGATGGTACCTTAGCCCATGTAACTGAACAACTTTTGTTCAACAACTTTCACAAAACTAAAAAAAAAAATGTTGAATATTCATACAATTTGACTCGATCAGCTGATCGGTTCGTAGGAAAATTCAATTTTTTTTCGGGTTTCGTGAAATTTGTAGAACAAAAGTTGTTCAGTTACTTGGGCTGATCAGCTGATCGAGTCAATTTGTATGAAAATCCGAATTTTTTTTTTGGTTTCGTGAATGTTGTTCAGTTACATGGGCTGAGGCACCATCTGAGAGGTTTTGCGTTCCTTAATTAACACGATGTTTATTTGTTATCCTTATATAAAATTATTTCTTTTGATATACAACTCGATAGGTTTTGAATAAAATAAAAATCTGAAGACATGCATCATTTGGCGCCAAAAATACGCCATTTTTTTTATTTATTTTTTATACCCAGTGTCACTAATAATTGAGACGAATCTAACGACACCTTTCAAGCTAAAATCCATCAAGCCGTTTAGTGTCCGTTCCGTGGTCCAGTGTTTAAGGCGTTTGCCATGTGATCCGGAGGTCGTGGGTTCAAATCCAACTGGGATGCATACTTTGTGAAAAAGTGGTTTTCAGTCTGGTTAGGATATTGCAGGCTTGAATCACCTGACTATCCGAAAAGAAAGATGATTACGTGCTTCGGAAGGCACGCAAAGATGTGGGTCCCCGTGTGGGTACTCTGTGTGAAACCAGTAACCTTGTCAAATCACCTTGGGTAGGGAGCGGACCCCGGGCTCTGAAGCAACACCGCTGATAACGACGACTCGATTTGTAAATTACGGTTTTTGACGTGACAACGTCTTATAAATTTGTTAGCCGGGTGACACTTCAAGAAACTGCGTTACGCTCCGCTCACGTTATGCGCTCACAATGAGAGCGAGTGAGAGGCACGCGTCCCTTCCACTCGGGCATGGTTAGCCCGCCTAAGAGCGAGAGAGACAGACATAAAAAGTGAAAGGCACGCGTCCCTTCCACTCAAAGTCGTTGTCACGTAAAACTTTCGCCCGTATACCGACTTTACAGGCAACCAATTTTTTTTTTCAGGTGAAGCCCAAAACAAAGGTTCCGTGGACAACAGTGTGTACGTGTCCTACATTAAAAGCGGAGGAAACAAATGCTACATGTCACTGCTGTTCGCTTTGTTCATATTCGCGCAGATATTCTACGCTGCGACGGACATTTGGCTTAAAGAATGGTGAGTTACTAAGTTGTTTTAGATGGTCTTTCGGTCTACTCAGAAGACCGTCCTTGTTCTAGGGTAAAGAGAAAGAATGGTTAGCAGTTTTACGTTCTTAAAGCTTAAAAATTACTTAGCTCATTAATATAGACTTTGGTCTTTCGAGTAGACCAAAGGTCTACTGATTAGATCGGTTTAATAGCAGTCCCTATAATCTCCTATAGTCTTTTTAAAAGCAACAGGTCTATGGTCTTCTCAGTAGACCGTCCTTGTATTATTTTTAAAATCTATTATACTTTAGCTGTCGCTAGCCAATGGGGTTGGGTGATCAAACGGCCCATAAAAGCGGAGGAAGTAACTGCAACATGTCACTGCTGTTCGCTTTGTTTATATTCGCGCAGATATTGCGATGGATATATGGCTTGAAGAATGGTAAGGTAATGTCTTTTAGGTAGACTTTTGGTCTAGTTTAAGTAAAGAGAAAGAGTAGTAATTTTAGGTTATGTAAGATAAGAACTTACTGTGCTCATAAAATTGACTTTGGTCTTTCGCGTAGACCAAAGGTCTAAGATACGGTTCAATAATAGTCCCTTCCCAGTAGATCGTCCTTATAGTTAGTTTCTTTAATATCAAGTCGTTACGCTAAGAGGTCATAGCCAACCTTACGTGGTACTTGATCCACCAGATCCCCCCCCCCCCCCCCCCCCCCTCGGTTCGCCTACTCGCCTACAGTAATGTTTTGTCCTCAGGGTGAATATAGAAGAGAAAAACAGCGCTTTACTGAGAGCAGCGCGCAATGTCACAGCCAGTGTGAATGGTACAAGCTTTAACAGTACAACGAGCAATGCTACAGTGGCGCCGCCCGGTGAGTGAACATCATAACCCTCCCGTATTCCCGGTTGCACCCTCAGCGGTGTTGCTTCAGAGCCCGGGGTCCGCTCCCTCCCCTAGGGGATGTGACGAGGTTACTGGTTTACACAGAGCGACTGCCGTCTGACCTCCGCAACCCAAAGGGTAGACCAGAACCAATCCTAGGATAGGTTTAAACGATCGCTAGATGGCGTTAGGGGCTTTACGTGCTTTCTGAAACACAAAATCATCATTCTCTTTGTATAATCAGGTGATTCAAGCCTACAATATACTAATGAGATTGAAAACAAATAGTTCACAAAGTATGCTTCCCAGTGGGATTTGATTGAACCCACGACTCCCGGATAACAAGGTCACTTTGACCACTGGACCACGGGGGCAGTCAAGCGAGTGAACTATCGTTTTTGCACAATACGCATGACAGTTGGTGCCTCTGGGCTGAGTACGCCATAAATCCGTTTGATATAGCAATACTTGCCGTGTGGTTCCCGGCAGAGTAGAATAGGACCGCTCCAAGTCTTTCCGTGGATGTCGTAGAAGGCGACTTAGGAAACACTGTTTAAACAAAGCTTATACACATCAGTGAGACCTCTCCAACCGTCTGGTCAGCGTGGGGAGTGTAAGCCAAATCCTCTGACTGCTCTGGCTCATATATGGCTCTGGTAGTACAGAGAGGGGCGTGCTCCTGCAGTGAAGACTAGAAAAGACCTGTTGCTAATGATGATGATAGCAATATACTGCAATATACTGATGACGTAACAATGCGCCTTCAGTGTATTGGCCTACATAGATATTTTTTTAAATCGTTTTTTTTTTATTAAATAGATTTTAACCGATTGTTCTAATATTTACCCTTAGTAGCTCTCCCCCGCGCCACAGAGAACAGTAAGAGTATACAGAACGGAATCTCCTGCGGTCCCTTGCAATATGCGTCCCCGTTCCCCGTCCCCTCTCCCCCGCTCTCGCCTTGTCTCAGGGGAGAGCGGGCGAACACACACTGCACGGCGCACGCGGCCGCACAAGGACGGGGGAGAGGTGCGGGAACGGGGACGCATATTGCGCGTACCTTAGGAGTTTCCGTTCTGTATACTCTTTCCGCATAGTCCTTATCTTACTGCACATCCACTTACCAGACGTGTGTATACAACTTGTCAGTGTTTACTTGTCACTTGTCATAATGTAAACCAGGCTTTAGAAGTAGTCTTGCCTCTACGTTTCTACACATTTTATGGCTTGTTAATCTTATGGTGATGGTTGCAGGTGTGAACTTCGCAGATGTCCCCACCAACTACTTCCACCTGACTCGCGATCAGTTCGTCTACGTGTACGCTTCCCTGATCGGTATTTGCATATTCTTCACTTGGAACAAGCTGGTCGTGTTCTACAACACTTGTATCAAGGCATCCGTCAGTCTGCATGACGCCATGTTTAGGTAAATAGATAGATTTAGACAACCTCTTTGGCCTAATGGTCATCATGCCAGGCTGTCATACCGAAGGTCCCGGGTTCGAAGCCCGGGTAAGATGGAAAATGACCTTTTTCAGATTGACTTTGGTCTTGCATGTTTATGTATAAAACGTGTTACGAGTAATGAACTAACGCAAAACCTCTCAGATGGTACCTCAGCCCATGAAATTGAACAACTTTTGTTCTACAACTTTCACGAAACCCAAAAAAAAAATATTTGAATTTTCATACAAATTGACTCGATCAGCTGATCGGTTTGTAGGAAAATTCAATTTTTTTTTCGAGTTTCTTTAACTTTGTAGAACAAAAGTTGTTCAGTTTCATGGGCCATCTGAGAGGTTTTGCGTTATTTCATTAACACGTTGTATATGTATTTGTTGTAAAATATAGTATCGTTGACTAAGTATCCTTTAACACACGTTTAAACGTACTTTGGGGCTTACTCAATCAGTGTGATTTGTTCTTATCTATTTATTTATTTAATAGAACATGTCAAGGAGTAAAGAATGAATGAATGAAGACTTTTGATGAATGCAACACGTTGCGCAGTCTTACACAATGCAGCTGAACCATTTTCAGCTGTTTAACACTGGCTTGTTAACCACTACGCCACGGAGATTGCAAGAAGTTTAGTGACCTTAATTATTGTACCCCGACAAAGAAGAGGGGTCTTATAAGTTTGCCGCCAATGTCTGTCTGTCTGTCGTAGCGCTCGAACGGATGGACCGAATTCGATGACTTTTTGTTACGTGAAAGCAAGTTTCTTTGCGGTGATTTTTAGCTATCTGTGATGAAAATCGGTTTAGCCGTTTAAAAGTTATTAGGGGTTATCGCTTGAAAGTCAGGGCTTTCTCTAGCAAATAATAGATTGACGCTATGGATTTCAAGTGGTATCGGTAGTTCCGCTACTCATCACTAGATGGCGTTCTTGAGAGTCGGGGTTTTGTTTTAAATTTGCTAAGCAAATACACTTTTCACAGAGGAGTGGCTAACGCGCCGATGTGGTTTTTCCACCACAACCCCTCAGGCCGCATCCTCAATAGATTCTCCAAGGATTTGGGACAAGTGGACACCCTTTTGCCAATGGCGCTCGTGGATTGTCTTGGAGTGAGTATTTTTTAATTCATTTAACATATTTGAACCTTTTGGGGTAGAAGCTTTTGGTCCGTTGGGTCCTTCAGCTCAATATTTGAGGTATCCCGTGACCAAAGGGCTGGAAATTATCTGGCACAAAGAATCAGCATTTCCATACAACATTGCGATGTTGCCAACCTTTTGGCCACGCTACCGAGGGGTAATATCTTAGTGACTACACAATTTGTATTTTTTTTTTTAGTTCTTAAAAGTTTTAATTTATAAAAAAATATAATTTAGCTTTAATTTAGTTAAAATTTTGTTTGAAATAAATTATGATTTAACATATGAATATTTATTTACTGAGCAAGCGAAGCGTCTGAAGTCTCGACATAGGTTAAAATTGCTTTCGTCCGTCTGTCTGTTCTAGCCTACACGTAGTAACTATTTATCAATCTATGCCTACACGTCGCATTTTTCAACCGATTTTGACGAAAATTGGCACACAGTCACAGAATACAGTAAGAGTAAACAGAAGGGACTCTTCTAAGGTACGCGCAATATATGTCCCCGTTCCCCGCACCCGCACCTCTCCCCCGGTTCTTGACGGCCAACGTGAGAAATCTTGGCGAAAACGGGGGAGAGGTGCGGGGACGGGGAACGGGGACGCCTGGGTGACGCATATTGCGCGTACCTTAGGAGTTTCCGGCCTGTGACACAGTGTCCTTGATTTAATTTAGCTGTAGCATTATTTATTGACGGATTTTAATCAAATCTGAGACGGTGCACTAAGGACTTCGATCTACACAAGATTTTGCAAAATAAAATCCAAAAGGGGGAGTGGAGGGGGGAACTGGGGGAAGTTTGCTGTATATATGGACGGATTTCACTGAAATGGCTTTGCTAAGCCAGGCGAAAGGGTCGGTTATTGCATGATTATAAGAGCTCGCGAGGTCTACTGTTCTCACAAAACAATAAGTTTATTGTCAAACCCCGCCAAAAAAGAGGGGTCTTATAAGTTTGACGCTAGTGTCTGTCTGTCTGTCTGTAGCATCGTAGCACTCGAACGGATGGATCAATTTCGATAAGGTTTTTTTTACGTGAAAGCAAGTTCCCTTGCGGTGGTTCTGAGCTATGTATGATGAAAATCGGTTCAGCCGATTAAAAGTTATTTGGGGTTACCGCTTGAAAGTCAGGGCTTTCTGTAGCAAATAATAGATGGCGCTACGGATATCAAGTCGTATCGGTTGTTCCGCTACTCATCACTAGATGGCGTTCTAGACAGTCGGGGGTTTTTTTAATTTGCCTAGCGAATAAACTTGTTAATGTGAAATGTTTGTTCCCAGTTTTTCCTAGAAGTGGTGTCGATCTTGATCGTGGTGTGCCTGGTGAACTGGTGGCTCTTGTTTCCCACCGCGATGGTCGCTTTCTTCTTGTACCTTCTCAGGAATTTGTTCTTGAGCACCAGTCGGGAGTTGAAAAGGATAGAGGCAATAGGTAAGAAAGATTTAATTTCCTTTTTTTCGACTTTTCTTTTTCTTTATTTTTTTTAAAGGCTTCGGCTTTTGTAAACATGGCAGTTTCGTAAATTTTCCTAAATCGGAAAGTATTATCGTAAATTGTGAGCAACTGTTAAAGTGCAGAGAAAGGAAAGATTAAATTAAAAACTGGCAAGCAGTATTAAGGTATTTGGTGATAAAGGTGATTTTTCATCGGTTTTAGAGGCCTAAGGCCACTTCATAAGGATCGTTAGTAAGACCCAATTTTCAGTCAAAATAAGCGGTACGCAAAACGTACGTAACTACGTATCCGCATTTCAGCGTCAAGCAACATTGAGCGTTAATACATAATGATAAAGTCTAATTTGGTTTGACATAGAAATAGGACGTCACTTTCGGACGACTATCGTATTATTTTTGGAGTAACCCCCTGAACCACTTCGACTCACCGCCAACAACTCCATCTTTCTTTTATCGTCCCAGCCCGCAGCCAGTCTCTCAACCACGCCGCCGCCACCGTGTCCGGCCTCACCACCATCCGCTCCACGCGCGACCAACAGCGGACTTTGGTCACAGAGTTCGACAAACTGCAAGACCTTCACTCCTCATGCTGGGCGGCAGTACTCAGCACGAACAGAGCCTTTGGGTGGTGGATGGATATGCTATGCTGTCTATACTTAGCCTGTGTCACCTTCAGCTTCTTCCTCTTCACTGGAGAAGGTGAGTGTCTTAAAGAACTAAAACTTTTGGGCTAGTTTGTATGTATCAGGAAAAAACAGGATTAAATTTATTTTTTGGGCGTTTGAGTTTCTAAGAATGCCGTTTGGAGTTACAATATGGAGACAGTAGAAGAAATAGTGTAGTACGCAGACTTGTCTAATGGTAAGCTATCTAAGTTTAAGTTTACGAACAACAGCGCATTCAAATTATACGAGTTCGACAAACTGCAAGACCTTCACTCCTCATGCTGTGCTGCAGTCCTCAGCACAAACAGAGCCTTTGGCTGGTGGATGGATCTGCTATGCTGTATATAGCCTGTGTCTATTTTGTCCCACTGCTGGGCAAAGGTCTCTCCCCTGAAATAAGTAAAAAAGCTATTTTAGATTGCCGTTGAGATGTATTAGGAAAAAACAAGATTAAATTTATTTTTTGGGCGTTTGAGTTTCTAAGAATGCCGTTTAGACTTAAAATAGGGAGACAGTAGATAAAAGAGTGTACTAGGCAGACCTAATGGTAAGCTATCAGAGTTTAAGTTTGCAAACAACAGCGCATTTAAGTGTCGGAATTCGACAAACTGCAAGACCTTCAGTCTTCATGCTGGGTACTTAGCACGAACAGAGCCTTTGGGTGGTGGATTGATATTCTATGCTGTCTTTATTTAGCCTGTGTCACCTTCAACTTCTTCCTCTGCCCTGAAGAAGGTAACTGTCTTAAATCACTAAAACTTTTGAGCTATTTGAGTTTGCCGTTTGGATGTAAGTATCAGGAAAAAACAGGTTTGTTTTTTTGGGATTTGAGTTTCTAAGAATGCCCTTTGGACTTATAACAACGAGCCAGTAGAAAAAAAGTAGTGTGGTACGCAGTAGTAGGTAAGCTATTTGAGTTAGTTTGCGAACAGCGCATTCAAGTGATATAAATCGCCAAACTGCACTGCAAGATCTTGACTCTCCATGCTGGGCTGCAGTACTTAGCACGAATAGAGCCTTTGAATGGTTTTGCTATTTGGTTGGCTATGCTAATATTTAGCCTGTGTGACATAGTCTCTATAAAGGCAACATAAAAAATATAGCTTTAGTTTCTTACTGACCAGACGTCAAGCGTCTGGTCTACTCTCTTATCGAATATGTTAATAGCTAAACACTGGTGTAAATTTTTTCTAGCTGTCGCTGACACTGGCTAGCCATAAAGCATTTTTATATTTTATGTTTGTATTTTAAATTATTTCAATTATTTGATGTTCTTTTTTATATTTCATTCTTGATTACACATGTGTCAATAAAAGAAGTAAATTTTTTTATTTATTTAAATAAAATTATAAATAGTTAGTAATTTTACACACTAGTGATCAGGTTTCCTCACGGTATTTTTCCTTTAACGGGAGCAAGTAATAGTTGAACATGACCATATATAAGTACAAACTCAGTACATTTGATATACGAGTATCTAAGTTTTTAAGGTAACGATAAAAAAAACAGCTTTAAGCTTTTTTTTTTTCATATTTGAGTTTCCAAGAATGCTATTTGGACTATTTGTAAGTATTTTAGTAAATAATTGTCTTTCTATTCCAGATACCCTTGGAGGAAATGTAGGTCTGGCTATAACGCAAGTGATAGGATTAGTCGGGATGTGCCAGTTTGGGATGAGGCAGACGGCTGAGGTGGAAAATCAAATGACATCCGTGAGTATGTTTAAAAATCAAATTTAAAAGATATAGATACAGGTAATTTTGAACCCTACTAGATATACAGGTTCTACCAAAATATACTTTTAATATTCAAATGCGATTGGTATTTTTTTACAGGTGGAAAGAATATTAGAATACCAGAATCTCCCTTCAGAGCAGCCCGTGGAAAAGAACGATAAAGCTCTGAAGGCCAACCATCCTGACTTGGACTTTGATAAATGGCCTACCAAGGGTAACTCTTTTTATTACTTTCTCTTTTTATGACTTTCTCGTTTTATGAGTTTCTCTTTTTATTTGATTGTGCCTGCGCCAGAAGGGTTATGTTTTTCGGGTGTATGTAATGTACATATGTGTGTAGGTATATATTGGCACGTTCTGCAGCCCAAACGGCTGGATGGACTTAAGCTTGAGAGGTGTCGTTAGATTCGTATTAATTGACAGAGTGACACGTATATCAAAAATTAAAAAAAGCAATGCCGAAGTTTTAGCTGCAAGACCCAAAGGCCAATTTAAGCGTGCTGGTGGGCGAGAAGGTGGAAAAAGCAGTCAAAATAGTGATGGGTTGCTAGCCGCATCGCCTATTAACATGATTCGCAATTTCGCTCATTCCCTCAATCGGCTTCCACGATATGCGCGGGAAGGAAAGCAGCTGTTACATTCTAAGTTTATTATTTACTCCCAGACCAGCATGGAAGGATTTGGTGAGAAAAACTTTTTTAAGTTTTTTTTTTATAAACGTTAATTCATTATAAAAATTAATCAAAATAAAAAACCATTGAACTCGCGATACTGTTATCGTAACCGACACCACCTTGTTTAAGTTTTCATTTCTGTCGGCACTCCCGGAGTGCTACTTTTATTTTTATTTTTAATTAGCCTATTTCAGTGTCCCACTGCTGGCCAACGGCTTCCCCTTTCTGCTTCCAATCAGTCCTGTCGGGGGCAATAGTTAAAGTGAATATTTAAGTCAAACTTTAATACATTAAATTCCAACTATTTTCACAGGAGAAATAGTATTCGAGGACGTAAGCCTTGAATACGAGAGACCTCCAAAGAAGGACCAGGGTGATATCAAGGAGAAGATTGAGGAGACCACATACGCTATCAACGGTGTCAACTTCACCATCAGACCCGCTGAGAAGGTGGCTGTTGTCGGTCGGACGGGCGCTGGGAAGAGTTCGCTGATTAACGCGTTATTCAGGTACGCTATGTAAACTTTTTACAGAATCATAATTATTAGCGGGCTGAAGTGTGAACCTTGTAATACTCCAGTCATCATCATCAGGTCTTTTGACGTGACAACGTCTTATAAATTGGTTAGCCGGGTGACACTTCAAGAAACTGCGTTACGCTCCGCTCACGTTATGCGCTCACAATGAGAGCGAGTGAGAGGCACGCGTGCCTTTCACTTTTTATGTCTGTCTCTCTCGCTCTTAGGCGGGCTAACCATGCCCGAGTGGAAGTCAAGTTTGGAGTGAAGTGGAGTGAAGTCGTTGTCACGTAAAACTTTCGCCCGTTTACCGACTTTACAGGCAACCAATTTTTTTTTACTGTCGTCTCCACTGCAGGAGCACGACCCTCTCTGCACTACCAGAGCCATATATTAGCGAGAGCAGTTAGAGGATTTGGCCTACACTCTCCACGCTGGCCAGACAATTGGAGAGGTCTCATTGATGTTTATAAGCTTTGTTTAGCTTGTGTTATGTCAACTTTTTACAGAATCATAAATATTAGGGGGCTGAAGTGAGAACCTTGTAATACTCCGGTGCATTTGGGGGGTAATGTCATAGACATAGATAGATAGTTTTACAGCCGGCCGCCGCCCGACGTTAACCTTCCTTGGGAATGGAAATATAGCACAAGATGTTTGTGCTTAGTCCTTTAGTCGCCTCTTACGACATCCACAGGAAGAGATGGAGTGGTCCTATTCTAACCCGGAACCACACGGGTATAATAATTTTTTAGTTCTTTTCTATATTTGTAATCAATGTAGTCTTTTTAGGGTTCCGTACCCGAAGGGTGCAAACGGGACCCTATTACTGAGACTCCGCTGTCTGTTCGTCTGTCTGTCTGTCTGTCCGTCTGTCCGTCTGTCTGTCTGTCCGTCAGTCATAGGGCTCTATCTCTTGAACCGTAATAGCTAGACACTTGAAATTTTCACCGATTATGTATTACTGTGGCGGATATAACAACGAATACTAAAAATAAAAAATAGTTAAAAATTAAAGGTGGTCGTCATTCAAGAAACGTGTTTTTTTCAGCGTTTTTAACTTGATCTTCATAATGGCATTAACTAGATACTTGAAATTTTCACCAATTATGTATTACTATGACCACAATAACAACAAATACTAAAAATAAAATAAAGTTAAAAATTAAATGGGGTCGTCATACAAGAAACGTGTTTCTTCAGCGTTTTAAAACATTGTACGGTGGTACGGAACCCTTCATGTACGAGCCCGACTCGCACTTGCCCGTTTATTTTTATTTGTTATATGTAGACTAAGCCACATATCGGGCCGAGTGGCGGTGGACGGCGTGACCGCGGACGAGGCCGGGCTGCGCAGCTGGCGCTCGCGGCTGTGCGCGCTGCCGCAGCGGCCCGCGCTGTTCGCGGCCGCGCTCAGGGACAACCTGGACCCGCAGCACAAGTACAGCGACGCCGAGATATATGCTGCTCTGGATCAGGTTACTTGCTAATTATATACAACTAGCTTTTACCCTACGGGAACAGTACATTTTTCCGGGATGAAAGGTACCCTATGTCCTTTTCAGGACTCCTTACTATGTGTATGCGAAATTTTAAGAAGATTGGTTCAGTAGATAAAGCGTGAAGAGGTAAATAAAACAAATATACAAACTCATTTTTGCATTTATAATATTAGTTAGGATTAGGATTAGATTTTAGTATAAATACTACTGACTACGGGAAAATTCCTAGGTACGAGTATTATTTCATTTTATTTTTAAGTTCATTATTGTATGGTTTTTTGAAGGCGCTATATTGTATAAAGTGTGACGTCACATAGCCTTTATTCAGCGGACAGCACACTTCTAACAATACCTCATTTGTCACGCTTTCATGGACATCTTTGGAGATACAAGAGAACAGATGAACATATAACTAAAATTCTCCTTTTGACTACGCCGTAGTTAGATAAAAAGAAAATGCTGTTGGGTTAAATCCTAAATATTAATGGGTTCAGATATGACTTTTGAGGAACAGCTTAGAGTAACTGTAATATGTACGTAGTAGTTTAAATGTTTACTTATTTTAAGTTATTAATTTATATATATCACATGTACAAAACTCCACTCGGCTAAATAATCTGCATAAAAACATCACTATCCCAATTTTTTATAGTAAAATCGAATGTGTGATCTTATCGAAAGCCTCATGCAATTCGTTAGTTTCTAAAAAGTCGAATCAAACACTTTTTTCTTAACGTCGAAACAAACTTATTCTATGGGATTAGTTTGAAATACCAAACTGTGACGTCATATTTTCTTGAAGTCAAATAGCGCTCTTAATATCAGTATCAATAAAGAAATTATTAATAAATCAAATTCACGTTCAAATTGTAACGTTATGAATATTTTCCACTCAACTTTACAAAACTGCGTATATCTCGGAAACTAAATGCCGACAACTAGACCCTTTTTGCTTGGACTGTCACATTTTTTGTTTTTTGCCATTTTATAAAGCAAGTTCTCTCTCAGGTGGAACTCCGCGACATGGTGTCCAACATGGCGGGCGGGCTGAACACCCGCGTGGGCGACGGCGGCGGGAACCTGTCCAGCGGGCAGCGGCAGCTCGTGTGCCTGGCGCGCGCCGCGCTGGCCGGCTGCGCCGTGCTCGTGCTGGACGAGGCCACGGCCAACGTCGACACTGAGTGAGTGTTCATTCTTTTCCCCAGTCATCATCATCATCATCATCAGGTCTTTTTTAGTCTCCACTGCAGGAGCACGACCCTCTCTGTACTACCAGAGTCATATATTAGCCAGAGCATTCAGATGATTTGGCCTACACTCTTCACGCTGGCCAGGGTTGGAGAAGTCTCACTAATGTTTATAAGCTTTGTTCAGCTTGTGTTTCCTAAGTCGCCTTCTACGACATCCATGGGAAGACTTGGAGTGGTCCTATTCTACTCTGCCGGTAGCTACACGGCCACATTCTTTTCCTAATTAACTTTATCTATTAAACTCTGTCATCCACTTATCTGCATTTTATTTGTCTATATGTGTATGTATTTATTATAAATATAGCATTGTTGTGTTACTATCTCATAACACAAGTATTAAACTTACCTTGGGGTTAGCTCAATCAGTGTGAATTGTCCCTATATAATTATTTATTTACGTTTATATTCACCAGTTTCCTTTACAGTAAATTTTATTAGAAATAAATGAAAGTGTAATCACGTCACATCTTGGAATTTTCCAAATATCTCCACAATCACACTGAATTCAAGTGAAATTTCACTTAAATTTACATCTCTCCGCGTTTCTCTTCTTTCCTCTTCTATCCTTACCATTCCTTCTATTAGTTTCCTCATTCTTCTCTTAATCTTGCTCTATTTATGGAAATAGGAATAGTTTGTTGATAAACCGACTCTTCTGAATATATTTTCTTCACACCTCATATTAACTAACACCAGATTTAGTTTATCTATTCTCTTAACTCTCTCATTGTTAAAACTAACAAATAATCAGCGGTTGGGCTATATCTGATTTATGTTAATTTTGTTGTACGTGGAAATTACAACCAGTAAATACATAAATACTGACACGCCTATTTCCTATAGGGAAGACTATTGTCTACACTTGCTACGTACGATACTCTTACTCTTTGGCTTCGTCAACAACTCGTTATTCTTTTCATGCATGCATGCTTTTGTTTTATTTGGTTCGCAAACTGCTTGTTACATTATTAACAAATGATAAAAGTGAGTTCACAAAATTAAATATAAAATGTACAACCTTCTGGGAGCGAACACAGCATGCATACAAAATATGTTAGCTCACAGTAGAAAATTTTAAAGGTATAAATAAATATTATGATTAAACTATATATTTATAAAATAAATAAATAATTGATAATTAAATTATTGAAGGTTTCTCAAAAAAGAACCTTATAACCAACCCCCAAGAATAATATTGGGCGATGCACTTAAGATATCTATATCTTGGCAAATTTTGTTATATTCAGAACACATGCGAATTAATGGCGAATGTTGACGGTAATTTGTACGTCACGAATTCAAATTAAGAGTAACGCGATTATGCAACCGACTACTGGATCTAGGGACAGAAAATGATATCCTATTTAGAAGATGCTTTTCGGTTTTGGGTACTCCTTACCTCACCTTTCAGAACATCTGCAATTTTGACGCTACGTATTGTCACCGAAGGGGGGAAGGGGGTAAAATTTGAGAATAATGCATCATACTATTGGTACGTTCCCTAATTTGAATGAGTATTTGCAACAGTTGTTAACCCAACAATCTGTATTCCAGGACAGACAAGCACATCCAGCACACGATCCGCACCAAGTTCGCGAACGCCACCGTGCTTACCATCGCGCACAGGCTCAACACGGTCATGGATTACGACAGGGTCATCGTCATGGACAGGTCAGTTCAATTGGAAGCTGTCATCATCATCATCATCCTAGAGGGTGAATGGAAAGATGTCAATTCATTTAGTAACGTCGCCATTGGCTTCGTGTATTATTCTTATGCCACCCTCAATGGAAATGATTGGACAAGGGTACTCGTAGCGCCATCTTATTTCTGAAAATCTCTTTTCTCATTCGCAAATAAGAATCAAATTCATCATCATCCTCACGTATACGAGTACTACGTCCGGTTGCATCCTCAGCGGTGTTGCTTCCAAGCCCGGGGTCCGCTCCCTCCCCTAGGGGATGTGACGAGGGTACTGGTTTACACAGAGCGTCAATTTTCTGATAAATGTGTGTAATATTTTTATAGGGTTTTTAGGCATTCCAGATGCAGAAATAAAGTACTCAATAAATACTTTTAAACTATCGCGTTGCATTATTATTAAATTAATGCATACGGGAATTAACGCGAAACGTACCTTTTTTTATTTATTTTGCTGACGTAACGTCAAAGCTGTACCTCGCAGACACACAGCCAGTGCCTAAACCGTTTCAACCCTCGCGTTGGCCACCAACACGCGCGAATATTACTTACCTGTGTTTTAGAAAGCAGCGTTCGTTTCGGCAGCTCCGCCGTACCTTGTAACGTACCTTTTTTTATTTATTTTGCTGACGTAACGTCAGCAAAATAAACAAAAAAAGGTACGTTTCGCGTTAATTCCCGTATGCATTAATTTAAGTACTCAATAATCCAATTCCATTATTTAATAAAAATGAAATAAGAAATAGTGAAAAATTCGCGACCTTGTTCTAATTACGACCATGAATCTTTATCCATCCATTTTGATTGCCTAAAACCTATTAAAATATTGTATGGTTTTCCTAAACTTTAATTGATTTTCAACTTCATTGTAACATGGGTTAGATATTTCACTTGTAATAGTGGGTATTTTGTTAGAGTTGGATCACATTTTATATTTGGAGCGAGAGAGAGCGACGGAATACTACGTTCCGTCGCTCTCTCTCGCTCTAGCCAATGACGCTCCTGAGCGACAGAAAAGGATAGCAGCATAGGAAAGTGCTGTTCCGTGCTGATAGATGTGTCTTAACCCTTAGGTGACGCAAGCCTAATGTGTGTTATAAAATAAATAATAAAATCAATTTAATTCAGGTAACTATGACCCATATTTAAAATGTTTACATGTCAGTCGCTGTTACAGTCTACAATTACAATTTATATATTCATATACCTACTTAATCAAAATTAAAATTAAAACATTTATTAAACAATATGTCAAAAATATTATAGGAATATCAAATGGTGGAGAGATTCGCCTTTCAGGGCACGCGATAGCTCAGTGGTTAGAGCATGGTCGTATTTAGACCAAGGTCGCAGGTTCAAATCCCGCTCACGTGGAATTTTTTCACTATTTCTTATTTAAATTGTTATTATTATAATTATTTAAATTTCATATTAAATCGATGTCAGTAGTTCTGACAATTGTATCGCCACACCCAAACTGGGTACATGTAGTACTGCACCATCATTTGTCATCTTATATTATGAAACGCGATGAATAAATGTGTAGATTAAATGTTTGTTACGTTGGCAGAGGTCGCGTGGTGGAGTCTGGCCACCCGTTCGAGCTGCTCACGCAGTCGCCGCAGCAGAAGGCGGAGCTGCCGAAACGAACGCTGCTTTCTAAAACACAGGTAAGTAATATTCGCGCGTGTTGGTGGCCAACGCGAGCGTTGAAACGGTTTAGGCACTGGCCGTGTGTCTGCGAGGTACAGCTGTGCTGCTTCGGAGCCTGGGGTGCAGTTTCCCGCTTTCTCTTCTCCAAATATAAAATGCATGTCAATGGTCAACCAAGGATGCCAAAGAGCTTGCAAAGTGGAGAAGAAATAGCCGGAACACTTTAAATGATTTGGCTTTAGTTTTACAACAGGCCGCCTGCCTGACGTCAACCCTCTTTGGGAATGTATTAGTGCGAAAAGTTTTACAACCGGCCGCCGCTCGTCGTTAACCCTCCTTGGGAATGCAATTGTAGCACGAGATGTTTGTGCTTAGTCCTTTAGTCTCATATACGGTCATTTTCAAGTATTATACAATTGGCTGTGCTCTCCATTAAAGAAAAACCTGTCAAACTCCAGTAGAAAGTTTATACAACACTAATTTATTTTGGTCTAGGCTTCGTACGAAGGTGTTACGAGGTCTAACGTACTACGTAACCCACTAACTCCATTTATTAACTGTCTGGTTTTTTTATTTCTAGATTTCTAAGGTCTCATACGTTATTATAAAAAAAACTGGCCTAGTGCGAGCTAAACTCGCGTGGAGAGGGTTCCGTACAATTGATTGAATTATTATAGGTTTTCCTGTAATCTACAAGTAGTGAACTATATTTTGTATTTTTTTTTTCAAAATTTTAGTATCATTAGTTTCGGAGATCAGGGGGGGGGGGGGGGCTGATCTCCGAAACTAATGATACTAAAATTTTGAAAAAAAACTGAGACTAAAATTTACGGAGTGGTCAATTTTCGTCTTCTTTCATGAATAAAATCGAAACTATTTACAATTATTTTACAATTATAACAAAAATATATTTGAGATCCTCATAACGAGCCCTTTCATTTGATATATGACACAGTAACGTTTGCAAAACTTTTATTTTTCAATTTTCTAATTTGTCTCCCGAAAATGACCCTTATTTTTAAAAAAATATTTATTTACTTTGCACATATATGTTTGGGTCATATGATTACACCATCCTACCAAATTTCACCTGATTCGGTCCAGTACATTCGGAGCAAATTGGCTGTGACAGACGGACAGACAGACAGACGAACAAGTGATCCTATAAGGGTTTTGCTTTTTAATTTTTTTACGGAACCCTAAAATATAACTCATATACAATAAATTAACAATGGTACACTAGACTTCTTTATATTAACTTACGTACATTTTTTACTTTTCAGGCGCCACTAGCGATACCCGAAAACTTTGCTTTCGAACCATCGACCCTTGAGAGCAGTGAGAAAAACAGAACTAGGACTTATTCCAGCCGGTGAGTATTACTTCTTCATGTTAGCGCGTTTTCCTGTTGCATACTCAGCTGTGCTGCTTCGGAGCCCGCGGTGCGCTTTCCAGCTTTTTCTTCTCCAAATATAACATGCATGACAGTGGTCAAGGATGTAGATGACCTTGCAAAGTGGAGATAAAAATATACATTCTTCAAGCTTCTATGCTTCGTTCGGTGAGTGAGAGGGCCGGAGTCCCCCCCCCCCCCCTGAAAGGCCGGTAACGCTCTTGTTACACCCCTGGTGTTGCAGTTGTCCATGGGCAGCGGTGATCACTTACCATCAGGTGACCCACTTGTTTGTTTGCCGTCCTATGACATAAAAAAACAGTTGAAACGATTTGGCTATAGTTTTACGACCGGTCGCCTGCCTGACGTCAACATTGTTTGGGAATGCATTTGTGCGATAAATTTTAGAACCGGCCGCCTGCCTGATGACAACCCTCCTTGAAAATGCAATTGTAGCACGAGATGTTTGTGCTTAGTCCTGTCGTCGCCTCTTACGACATCGACACGAATTTTCATATCGCTTATTGTTACTCCACAAAGCGTAACATATGTGTCGATGGACCTATTTAACAAAAAATACAGAATATTTAACCTTTTGAAGGTCTTAAGTGAGTGAAACCTTTACAGAATACTTTGTAAACTTTTCCAGGTCTGAAGTGAGTGAGACCGACAACGCCGGTATATTCAAGACGCTGGTGGAACAAACCGGAAAGGAGACCGCCGCCATGTTGTACAAAATGGCGGAAGAGGTGCGGATATTTATTATACTTTTTCTTAACCATACAGGGTCTAACCAAATATACTGAAACTATTATACGGGTGAATTTAGTCCATGATACTGAACAACTTTCCCCAACGAACATATATCGATATATAAAAAATAATTTTTGACCTCCCATACAAGTTGAACAATCAGCTGATCCGAGTTCGTATGGAAAGCAAAAAAAAAATTCTACATTTCGATATGTGTTCCTTGGGGAAAGTTGTTCAGTATCGTGGACTGAATTCACTCTTAAAATACAATACAATACAAAAAATTTTATTGCACCAAATAAAAACATTAAAAATTACAGTTTACGGAACTTATAAATAAATAGTATCAGTGTATTTTATTACACCTGTATAGAACAACTATATGTATTGAATATGTTTATTTCATTTGATGTATTTGTTACAGAGCTACAAGAAAATGATGGAAAAGAAGAATACTTAAGCTCGCATGTACATTCCGAATTTCAAGTTATTCCTACACACTCTCTTAATTTGGTATAATGTCTGACATTTATATTTTTACTGATAACAAAAATGGCCATATTTTTAAATTGTTATTTATCCAACTCGGTACTTAATTTTCTGAAAATAGTATAGTATCTTGTATAATTTAAGAAATGAAAAGCGTACTTACGTAAGATGGGGCGAGCGAGATAGAAATATGAATTACGAAGAGGGACAGAGATGGACGTATGTGTGCAATTGTGCATTCAAACTACTTCGATATATGAAAAATAGTGGTTCCGCTTTTTCTTCTCCAAATATAATATGCATGTCAAAGTCTTTGCTGGTCTGGTATGGGATAAAAGAAGAAACATAGAATTACCAGCTGTTTGTCTTTCCGTGCAGATCGTGAAAGCCGATCGAGGGAATGGGCGAGAATCTGAATCATATGAATAGGCGATGCGGTTAGCAACCCATCACTATTATGATTTCCCTTTTTCACCTTCGAACCCACCATCACACTAAAAGTGGCCTGGGCCTTGCCGCCCTAGACTCTGTCTGCCCCGTTAGAGATAAATACGTGATTATGCATGTCAATGGTCACCCAAGTATGGCGAAGATGCTGCGAAGTGGAGAAGAAATAGCCGTAACATTTTAAACGATTGCTAAATCTGTTTTAGTTCAAATATGTTTTGTCCCGTTTCCATAATGATAAACATTGAACAAGAATTGGCATATAATCTCTGTTCATTACAATCCCAGATCTTCTACATCTAAGCGCGTTCCCGGTTGCATCCTCAGCTGTGCTGCTTCGGAGCCCGGGGTGCGCTTTCCCGCTTTTTCTTCTCCAAATATAACATGCATGTCAATGGTCACCCAAGGATGCCAAAGAGAAGAAATAGTCGGAACATTTTAAATGATTTGGCTACAGTTTTACGACCGGCCGCCTGCCTGATGTCAACCCTCCTTGGGAATGTATTTGTGCGAAAAGTTTTACACAGGCCGCCGCCCGACGTCAACCCTCCTTGTGATTGCAATTGTAGCACGAGTTGTTTGTGCTTAGTCCTTTAGTCGCCTCTTACGACATCCACAAGAAGAGATCCAATCTCAGATCAACCACGACAAAACATATTTTAACGAATCAAAATAGATTTGGCAAATGTTTGTTAATTTTATGAATGCGAAAGGTATTGCAGTTTAGTTACCATTTAGTTAAAAAGACGCTGTCTCAATACTTATTCGAATATTTTACTGATCAGTATTCGTCTGTTTTAAAACAATATATTTTATTTTTATTACTTACGTAGATAAGTAGGCAATACATTTAGGACATACGTAAGTTATTGTAAAACGTAATTATTTTTATTGTGTCTTTGGTATTCTTATTTTATTTTATTTAATTATAAATAGCAAAATTTAGGATATTTTTTACCATTTTATATGAACATTATTTTATTTTTAAAATTTGCACGTACTTAATGCAATTTCGAAATCATAATTGTTTAAAAGTAAGAAAACCTAGAAGAGTTTTCGATCAAATAAAAGAAGAATAAAATGTGAAAACATTTAAGGAGGTTAAGTAAGAACTTAGCGGAAAGCTCTCCAACGACAAGAGCGCGGCTCTTAAACTTAAATACAAGAAGAATTATTTAAAGATCGACAAGTTAGTTTATTAACGCCATATTGCAAAAAATCTCATTATATTTTTTTTTACACAATAGATTTATAAAAATCTGTTCCACTAAAAATCTATAGATTTTTTTAATGTGATTCTATTTGTATGGTGCTACAATGTCAATTTGGTACTTACTGTTGTTATTAATACACAATCACTTTTAACCACCAGCCAAATTTTTGGAACAATTTCAGACCGTGATACTGAACTACTTTCCGTAAAAATAATTAACGAAATGATGGCTGAACTTATAAATTTGGCCGTTGGTCAAAAAGTCACCTGTATTTTTATAAATGTCAACAGAGACTGTGTTACTTCACAATTAGGCACAATTGACATTGCCGCGGAAAAATAGTATAAAGTAAAAGTAAAGTAGGAAAAGTATAAAGTTGTGATTTGTACTCTATTTCCTATATTATAAAAGTCATTCTCCTCATTTCTTAAAATTCGCATCGATTCCGCTACAATGTAAATTGAGCCTTAGTCGTTATTGTTAACTTTCATTCTCGATTTAAATGTACTTTTTCCATTTATTTATACCTTACAAACAAATACATTATTATCATATCATGTATAAACATGCATACGAATAGTATACATTTGAAAGTGTGTTAGTTTGTCAGTACTTTACGTCTAAACGTCGACATGATTTTGCCTGCAGATACTTGTTAAGATGCGTTAAAGTTAATATCTATAATTATATACAACGTGGAAGGGACATACCCGTAATAAATCGAACGACGGGCTTTACTAGATCACGGAAGTATAATGAAATTAAAATAACTGCATTTACGTTATATATCATTGTAGTGGTGATGAGTAGAATAAAGGTTATCGCCTATTAGACCAACTCTATGCCAACGCTACTCCGGTTCTTCTTCTCCATCTTACTGCGTTCCCGGCTGCATCCTTAGCTGTGCTGCTTCGGATCCCGTGGTGCGCTTTTCCGCTTTTTCTTCTCCAGACATAATATGCATGTCAAAGGTCACCCAACGATGCCAAAGACCTTGCGAAATCGAGAAGAAATAATCAAAACAGTTTAAACGATCTGGTTAACGAGATATTTGTGGTTGATCCTTTAGTCGCCTCTTACGACGTTCACAGGAAGAGATGGAGTGGCTTTAGTTTGCATTTTTGCGAAAAACGGCCACTTTTGGCAAAAATGCAAACTAAAGCTTAATGTTCTCACTTTAAACTGTAAACAGTGGTTCGTAAAATAGTTTAAAGGGTTATCTAGGTTTCACTAGCTCAAATTTTTAAATGATATCTCCGTTTCCTTACAAATAATTTATTTCAAATGGGGGCAGCACTGAACACCGTGTATCGTCTTAAGGTGGTACTGGAGGCGCGGGCGAACTCCACAGCGAGTTGCCTACCGACGCGCTTCGTCGTGTTGCTATTTCGTCGAGAAAGAGAAAGGGCGCTAAAAAATGTAGCTCCGTCCCGACCCCCGCATGTGAGAGCTACACCCCCGCGTACGACAAAGAGAGTGCACTGAACGCCAGCGAAACGGGCCGTTATAGGCCATGAATCGTAGTTTTCGTTTATTTCGATAAATACGATACATACCCAAATAAAACTAAATTATTTGGAATTTAGAGTCTTCACTCTAGTCGTATAATTAGTTTCCATAAGGATCGAAAATATAATTAAATAAGTGTAATAGGCGTCTAAATATTACTCGATTTCGTCGATAAAAAAGGCAAATTTTAAGTTGCTATAACTTTTTTTTTGTTTATTATTTTCGAACCAAAACTAATTACAGATCTAGATATTTATCATCTTAATGCTTGTAAAAAATTTGAATACGATGTGTTTTATGGTTTCGAAATTAAAACGAAAGTACGTTTGTATGGGATTTCGTCCCTCCAGTTAACCCTTAAGGCGAAACTTTCAAAATTTTATTTGTAGAGGTAATTTAAAAATCGTACTGTGGAGTTTCGCCGGCGTCGAGTTTGTGTAGTGGGCGATAGATATCCTTAAGTAGCGCTTGTTGTAAGATCTTGCCTTAATTTGGTGATATTGTTAAATAGGGTGCTATTTGAAATATTAGTCAATTGTCTCAATTATATTGTGAATCAATTATTTTCGCTAATGCGTGTGAATATACAGTCCTATTTTAAAGGTGAAGTCAGTCCATGATACTGAACAACTTTCCCCAAGGAACATATATCGAAATATTAAAAGTATTTTTTTGCATTCCATACGAACTCTGATCGGCTCAGGTCAAGTTGTATAGGAGGCCAAAAATTATATTTAATATTTCGATATATGTTCGTTGGGGAAAGTTGTTCAGTATCATGGACTGAATTCACCCTTAAATTAGTTTCAGTATATTTTGTTAGACTTTATATGTGTGTAATTAACTTGTCCGTTTTATTGTAAAATTCAGACTTGGACTTGGTTTAGATCATTATTCACTTAAATGAGGTTGACAGTGATGAAAGAGAAGGTGTCATATTTCGGAGGTCGTTTTGTTTTAGCCGGATAATAGTATAAATCAAGTACTAAAGAGTTCGTCTTTTATGATAAGACGGCAAAGATACACATTTATGGTGGCGAAGGGGGAGGCTGTAGTAGCGGGGGGAGACTGTAGTAGTGGGGGAAGCTGTAGTAGTGGGGGAGTATGTAGTAGTTAAAAAGTTGATTTAGCCGCCCATCTCAGTTTGTCGCCCTAGGATCCAGAATACTCAGCTGGTAAGTCCGCCACTGATCTCGAATGTTCATCTTTATAAGAAATGATTTTGTTAGTATTCCTTCCGCCCTCGTGTGTAAGGATTACCAAAAATACTAACAAAATCAATATGTGAAAAACGGGTTACTTACGTAGAGTCAGCTACTGATCGGGACATCTTGCGCGCGTCTCAAGTCACATTCGTCCTGAAGAAGACCTATGCGGTCCTAACATGTCGGCCAGTAGCTGACTCTACGTGATTTACCGGTTTATCACATATTAATTATGTATGTGTCTCAAGTTAGTTTTAACCAAAAAACTAACAAAAGTACCGTTATGTTAGTAGTTAATTAAAAACGTCCCGATAACTTTTGAATCAATTTTCATGAAACATAGCGAAGAACCATCTCGGCTTTCGATTAAAAAAAACGCATCGGGATCGGCCTTTTCGTTTAGAAGCTATGTTGTCACAGATAGACACACAGATACGTCAAACTTATAGGACCCCTCTTTTCGTTGGGGGTTAAAAAGAACACTGTTATAATTTTATACCCAGTTCTGAGCCCCAAATGTAGCCAATTATAATATTATTATTGTCAATTAAAATTATGTGATATTTTCAATGCATGTTATTATTTTTGAAGGGGATTGTGATAAATAACATTTTTTATATTTTCTACGCAATAGCACAGAAGACAGTAAGAGTATACAGAACGGAATCTCCTAAGGTACGCGCAATATGCGTCCCCGGTCCCCGTCCCCGCACCTCTCCCCCGTTCTTGTGCGGCCGCGTGCGCCGTACAGTGTGTTCGTCCGCTCTCCCCTGAGACAAGGCGAGAACGGGGGGACCTTAGGAGATTCCGTTCTGTATACTCTTGCTGTATTCTGTGGCAATAGTTTGTCAAACTCAACTTTAAAGTTGTTTTTTTATAACTGTAATAAAAATCAATGAAATCATTTTGAGAAATGTAAATTCCAAAAATCATACAGGGTGCTTCTTTATTTAAAATGTTTTTCACAATTTCAATCGATAGTATTTTTATTTATCGATTTTCCAAATGTAATTATGTATAATAGTTGATTATTTCTTAATTATTATCTAGTACTCGCTACCAGAAGTGTTTTTAGGGTTAAGTATATCTGATCGGAAGCACTTTTGGCAGCGATTGTGCACTATGTGATATAGTAAATAAATATTTTCAATATTATTCTGAGTTTTATTTAATGGAAAGTAGAAACGCTAGTAGTTTTGTAGCACTTTTATTTTAATACACACCTTGGATCAGCAATACAACTAGAGCGCGTTACCTGCAAAATGCAAGACTGCCTCTGTGGTCCAGTGGTCAAGGCGTGTCTTGTGATCCGGAGATTGTGGGTTCAAATCCCACTGAGTCTAGTTAGGATATTTCAGGCTGGAATCATCTGATTATCCGAAAAGAAAGATGATTCCGTGTACTATATAAATGAAATCTAATTAATTATACTAAAACTAATACTTTAAGGGTGAATACAGTCCATGATACTGACCAACTTTCCTACTTTTTTTTTCATATTTTGATATACAGGCTGACTTTTAAACCACCAGCCTAATTTTTGGAGCAAGTTCAGTCCATGATACTGAACTACTCTCCATAAAAAAAAATTACGAAAATAACTTTTCATACAAATCAGCGCTCAGCCGGGATTTTGTATGGGAGGAAGAAAATTTTTTATCGATTTTTAATACCTTTTTTATAGAAAGTAGTTCAGTATCATGGACTGAACCTGAAATTTGGCTGGTGTTTAAATGTCCCTTAGGGTAAGTTGTTTGTAGTATCATGGACTGAATCCACTCTTAAAATAGTTTCAGTATATTTTGTAAGATCCTGAATGATTATTCCGATCAAAGAATTCACCAGCTGCTTTTCGCGCAGATCGTAAAAGCCGATCGAGGGAATGAGCGAACATGCGAATCATGTTAATAGGCGATGCGGCTAGCAACCCATCACAATTTTGATTCCTTTTACCACCTTCTCGTCCACCATCGCGCCAAAAGTGGCCTTTGGGTGTTGAGGCTCTGGGTTCCGTCTGCTTAGTGCCGTTAGACCCCAAATGCTGTCTGCCCCGTCAGCAATAAAGACGTGATGTAAAAATGTATATAGGTAATTAAAAAAAGAAATAATACTCCAACGTTCCTTATCCTGGATATTGTTTAGTAACAAATAAAACTTCCCTCACTACTCTGGCTAATACAACGTGGAAGGGACATACCCGTAATAAATCTAACCACGGTCTATACTTGATCACTAAAGTATAGTGAAATTAAAATAACAGCCAAACTACAAAACAAAAATTGGCATTTCCATACAAGTGTCGGATTTTTTTTTCCTTTTATGACTTATTTAATTTCATTATACTTTAGTGATCTAGTATAGCCCGTGGTTCGTTTTATTACGGGTACGTCCCTTCCACGTTGTATATGACTCTGGTAGTACCAGGCCTGTGTCACTCCTCGTTTAGGTATCGAAAATTTACCTACATTATTACTATGCCACAGAATACATAAGAGTCAAACAGAATGGTCTCTTACAGCGTCTCCCGCAAATTGGCGTCCCCGCACCTCTCCCCCGCACTTTGTGGGCTTTGACGGCTCCAAACCAGGGTTTAATTACTAGCCGCACGCAATACGCGACGTGTGTTGTCTTGAGAACTGTCAACCAATAGTAGCCATCATGGTGAGAAGGTGCGCGTATAATAATTGTTAATCCACCCAATACTCTAAAGAACGTATATTTCATATATTTCCAAATGATGAAAACAGGTAAGCAAAGCAACAATATAATTTCACGTTATTACCCAGCAACCATATTGATTATATACCCTTCTCGCTCTCTCGCATTGGCGGGAGATACACAAGAGCGAGATTGTAACATTACCGAATTGCTAATAAGCAATCCGGTAATGTTACATACGCTCCTCGCTCACAGGTAATCACATACACGCAGATGCCAACCAGACTTCCGCGGGTTATATTGCTAAATGCCATTGTTGACAATGACAACTTGACATGCTGTGCGTGTCAATTTGTCATCATCATCAAGCGTGATAAACATTTGTTTATTTTTATTGAATTTATTCATATAATTACCGTATAGTTTTGCGCCGAATATGCAAATTACTATATTACAATAGTGAATTAGTGAAATTAGTGCGTTACATTATAAATGACTCAATAATAATCAGTAAAGTGAACTAATGGTGAAATGGACAATGGACATAATGAAAAATATTTGTGAAGTGATATTATGTAGCTGTTTCCGACTTTCCTGTAACATTTAATACATATAAAACAGAATATTTTTTACGTCATAGTGTTCGCAAATCTTTCGGTATGGAAAAATATAATCGTAAATATGTCGAACTCGTTAGTAGGTAAGTATTAAAATAATTCTGCGGTGCGACCCTAAGTATAAAACTCACACATCGACGTGTGTACAGATAAATTGTTTCGTTTGTAGTAGTAGTAGGTATATATGTTACTCTGAATCAATGGAGAGTCATACCAGTGACTATGCGTGCAGGCGGCCCCTCCGGGTGGTAAATTCAGTTATACAAATCGTATGACTAGAGTAATAAGAATGAAATTGGCTTGCAATGGATGTCTAGGTATCTTTACGAATAGGTGCTGAGTTCTGACGTGAGCTAACGTAACCACATTGAGTAGATATTTCTTTGAATTTCTTTGCTGAGGGAGACTTCTGTACGTTAGTATTATTTATTCTGTAGTAGTACAGAGAGGGTCGTGCTCCTGCAGTAAAGATTAAAAAGACCTGATGATGACGATGAACAAATAAAATAAAATAAAAATCATAAGAAATATTTTATTCAAATAATTTTATACAACAATATATGTCCACTACCACCCAACTGAGTTTATACGGCGAACCACGAGACCCCTAACAAATAACTTAATAAAATAAATTAGGACACTTTCTGTTTAAATATCAAATATTACATACAGAGGCGGTCCAATAATGTCTCAGACAGCTGATTGGCCGACCGAGCTGAAAGCGATGGTGTAAGGGTTGGATCTCATCTGTCAGCACGGAACAGCACTTTCATATGCTGCTATCCTTTTCTGTCGCTCAGAACAGTAATTAGCTAGAGCGAGAGAGAGCGACGGAACGCTGCAGCACGGCCGGTGCTAAAGCGTTCCGTCGCTACCTCTCGCTCTAGCAAATGACGCTTCCGAGCGATAGGAAAGAATAGCAGCATATGAAAGTGCTGTTCCGTGCTGATAGATGAAATCCAACCCTAATAAGGATGTGGACTGGCTCCGAAAATATTTTAATTATAATTTTATTTAGTCCGTCAGATTATCCAAAATTAATGGACCCATATGTTTCGGTTCATCAAAGTAGTGAAAATTCACAAAGACACAGCGCGCCGAAATTTCTTGATCTTGAATGAAAATAGTACTTGATCGTGACGTCACGCGGAATTTAAATGCGCTGTATCTTTGTAATCATGTGCAAAATAAAAAATCGTATACAATATTTTTTAATAATGGCTTGGCAAATGGCCTTGAAGTGTGAAATAAATTGTTAACTCGTTAATATGGTGATATATATATATTTCCATATTGCTCTTCGTCATGCTCTAGATAGCCCTTTAAATTATTTTATGAACCACCGTTGAAAGCATTTACATTAGTCCGTCTAGCTTTAAAACTTGCCTCCGCCAAAAGTGGCCACGGCAAGTTTTAAAGCCAGACGGATCACCAATAATAGTTTCAAAGGCAGTTCATAACATAATTTAAAAGGATATCTAGTGCATGACGAAGAGCAATCAAGGCCATTTGCTTATATATTCACCTTAAAATATTGTTTTAGTCCACATCCGTGCGCGATCGGAGACTTTCTTCACCTCCGAGGTGTGTACAATTTTATCCCCTGGTCCGTAAGAGGCATTGATCGCACGCGGGCGTAAAATGCATCTTACAGCCCGGGGCGACGTAAAACATTTTCATGTTATCTAATGCCGCTTGGCAGCATCTTTAAAGTGTCTTTGACACTATTTAGAGTTACAAAAGTGCCTTAATTCTGAATAGACATAACCTATTTTACAAAAATAAATAGGCATGTCTATCGCGAGACGACTTGGTCATTACACACAACATTATTTTAACACTTAGGGTTGGAACACATATGTCAGCACAGCATTTTCCTATGATGTTATTCTTTTCTGTCGCTCAGAACTGACATTTAATTTTGCTAGAGCGAGACAGAGCGACGGAACGCCGCGGAATCGGCGATGCCGCCGCATTTGTCCCAACCCTTAAAGGGACATTCGACTAGAAACAGTAAAATTAACAATAGTTTTACGTTTATAGCAGTGAGTGTCTCTAGGGTCAGACTGGGTCTAAAATGCCCAGGTGGCATGGCCCTTAATTTGAGCGAAAAAGTGTTAATATTATATTTATATATCCGCTAAAAGGTACATACAAAACGTAACATAGCCTTTGTACCTATTGATGACTTGATGTTATGTGTAATTTTATATTTGTTCATTGTGTACAATAAAATTTTAACAAACAAACATAACTTATTTTATCAGATCAGTTTAAATTTCAGCGATTATCGTAAGTATATTTGCATCTTGATATTAGGGACAGCAATAGCCTGCGCAGAGTGAAGCCCGGCTGGTAAATGCCACCCCGACTCTAAGGCCAGTTCGACACGGAGTGTCCCGAACAGGGGAACACTTTTAGGGCCTGTTCATACAAGCTAGTGTACTTTAACAGTGTTTTAAAATGTCTGTTGCCATTACTTATATAACATACTGAAACTATTTCAAACGTGAATTCAGTCCTTGACACTGAACAACTTTCCCCAAGGAACATATAATCGAAGTATGAAAAATTTTAGCTTTCCATACAAATTTACAGCCGATCGCTGAAGCCTTTGGCCAGCAGTGGGACACTGAAATAGGCTCATAAAAAAAGTATAAGTATAATATACAACGTGGAAGGGACATACCCGTAATAAAGCGAACCACGGTCTATACTAGATCATTATAGTATGTACAATAAATATTTATTTTATTTGTGACATATATTGTAGGTAATTTATAAACTTTTAGATTTGCATGCCATTGCCAATGGCTGATTAGGTGTAACTTTATGATTTAAGACCTTGTATGTATGTATATCGTACCCTTTTCAAGTGCAAATAAAAATATTCTATTCTATTCTAAAATTAAAATAACAGCCAAAAAACAAAACAAAAATCGAATTTTTTGTTTCACTGTTATTTTATTTTCGTTATACTTTAGTGATCTCTCGATTTATTACGGGTATGTCCCTTCCACGTTGTATATTTCACTGCATACGGCCCACCTCATCGTTTTTGACCAAATCGTCCCGCGGCATTCATATAAACATTTTCTCTCATGCGCACTAACTATAAATTTAGCAACAATAAAAGACAATAGGTATAAAGATTACATAATAGCAGGGGGCAGCTCCCTTAGCATGGCAGCGTTTATCGAACGCTACCACTATATCGCTCTACGTAATAATAAAGAGCGGGATGGCACTAGAACGTCACGCGATATTAACTTTATCTAGGTTTATCTACGGTGCCATGCTAAAGGCGCTATATTCATAAAAAGTCTTGCTAAAATCAGTTATATAATAAACGCTACTGATTCCTGGTGTCTAACCTTTTTTACTGTCAATATACAACATGTTATTGAATTTAAAAAAAATGAATTTTCATACAAACTGATCAGCTAAACGAGTCAATTTGTATGAAAATTCGATTTTTTTTTGGGTCTTTTGAAAGTTGTAGAACAAAAGTTGTTCAGTTTCATGGGCTGAGGTACCATCTGAGAGGTTTTGCGTTATTTCATTAACACGTTGTATAAGCATGTACAAGAGCGCAGCTCCTAAATACAGGAACAAGAAGCATAGAAATCATGTTTACATCTGCAAACAGTATTGACTTTGGCCATTGAAAATTCCCCTGCTCAAATTTGTTTCTACAATGAGTAAATAAGGAATGTACCAAATTTGTACGAGCGAAAGAGAAGGCTGCTTCAAATAAACACAGATGCTATCGGCGCCGGATTATCGAGTAGGCAGCGTGGGCAGTCTAGGAGCCCCTAGGCTGTTGCTTTAGACTCTATAGACGAAAAGGGCCCCTAGGCTGTTGCTCTAGACTCTATTTTGGGAGGTTTGTTAAGGAGCCTCAAAACCAAGCATCCTGTTGTTTCCCTTCCCCACGCTCACAACTAAAAACTTGAATAAATACGCTCTACTCTAATCAATGGTTCAGACAGATGCCCAATGCACCCCCCCCCCCCCCCCCAACATTGTTTCAATCCAACCCTGGTGACTTCCAGCCATGCCCAGGGCCTGCCACATGAATTAATCCGGCCCTAGATGCTATAGTAAAAGATTCTTCTAATAAAACCCTGGCGATTTTTCGCAATATAACAGGGTTATAGTATACAAACAAAGTGAAAGGGTTTTATGTGTTCAATAACATATAAAAGCTAACCCATAATGCCAAACTATAGGACGGACCTACATACAATTATCCATACATACAATTCCAGATTTCTTATACGCAATTCATATTTTCACATCAAATCACAGGCCTATATTTTTTAAAATATATTTAGTTAAATATAATAGATCAAAAAATGGCAATTAGAATATTTTCTTAATAAAATTTAAATGTTTTAAGATATTTTTTTTATACTAATCGAATAACAACATTTCATTCATTTCAAATAAACAAAATTTATAAATCAGCGCATGCGAAATACAAACATTATTTTTGTATTTGTTTATATTGTAAAAGTGGTTCACTTGCCTTTTAAGGTGAATGAAGCAAATGACCTTAAAGTGGCGCCCTCATTTGAAAAAAAATGTTAACTCGGAGATAATTTCCATATTGGTCTTCGTCATGCACTAGATAGCCCTTTAAATTATTTTATGAACCACCGTTGAAAGTATTTACATTAGTCCGTCTAGCTTTAAAACTTGCCTCCGCCAAAAGTGGCCACGGCAAGTTTTAAAGCTAGACGGATCACCAATAATAGTTTCAACGGCAGTTCATAAAATAATTTAAAGGGCTATCTAGTGCCTGACGAAGAGCAAAATGGAAATTATCACCATATTTACGAGTTAATAATTTATTCCACACGTCAAGACCATTTGCTTCTATATTCACCATTACATAGTAAAATTTCATTTCAACCCAAAAGTTGCGAAAAAATATAAAAACAATAGAAACATTTGTCGTACTTTCGGATTTGGGCACCATATAAAGTTGATCGTGTTTATAATTTGATATACATCCTTTTAACATAGGTTCTATGTCTTTGGCGTACATAATATATATGTAACCGGCAATCTGTATATTTCGGCATTCTACGCAACACCTAGGCAATGTATAGAATGCCCAAAAACTTATATTATACTTTGCCTAGGTATTCTATACAATACCGAATGCGCAGCCGGCAATGTATGTAATAGCGATCTAAAATGTATTAAATTCGCCCAGCTTTCGTCACTTCGACGCGTCAAGTCGACGCTCGCTCGCTCTTGTGATGGTCACTGCACAACCATAACCTAACCTACCTTCCGTGACTAACTGGGGGTAGATAATTAACAGATTACACACATTTCCGGTAGAACAGCAGACATTCTATACAATACCGAGGCATTATGTACAATGCCTAGGCAAAGCGTATATTTAATATTCATAATATTTCATACATTCCCTACCGGCCCAAGGCATTCTATACATAGTCTAGGCATTGTATAGAAGCCTGAATTATACAAAGATTGCCGGTGACATATACATCGTGTTAATGAAAGAACGCAAAACCCCTCCCATACCTCAGCCCATGAAACTGAACAACTTCTGTTCAACAACTTTCACGAAAAAAAAAAAAAAAACGGATTTTCATACATATTGACTCGATCAGCTGATCAGTTTGTATGAACATTCAATTCTTTTTTTAGTTTCGTGAAAGTTGTTGAACAAAAGTTGTTCAGTTACATGGGCTGAGGTACCATCTGAGAGGTTTTGCGTTCTTTCACACACGATTTATACTGGTCAAAGAATATTATCAATATTAGAACCATTTCGACTTCGACAAGAAGCGTACATAATATATTATTGACAATAACATTATATGGTGGCAAAAAAAATATATGTATAATCAATCAATACATTTTATGTCATTCATTACCAAATTTCAATATACTATATAATCTATTTAAAAGCTCATTTTAGGTGGTTAATATAAAAATTGTAACAAATATTGTTCGCCATTTCATAAAAAAAGATATATTTAAAAATGGCATTCCTTTAAAAACGGCCAAAGATTACAAAATAATTAAAAATTAAATGTAATTAACCTACTAACATCAATACATAGCATAAAACAATGTCGCTTCCCGACATCGATTGTACCACAGTTGTTTTCTCAAGCTCCGCCGTACTTTGGAAGGCACGTTAAGCCGCTGGCCCCGGCTGTCATCAGAAGATGGCAGTCGTCAAGCTATGTCGGATGCCTTTAGGCAGCTTGAAAAATCGGACACCAGTGTTGGCCTCTAACACACACGAAAAACAAAACAATATCAAATGTTACTAAGAAACAGACCTAGAATTCTCTAAAAAAACTACATTTACAATGTCGGGTCTATACGACACTGCTGGTGCCAAAGGACACTGTTGGATCCATTAAAAAAAAATCTACATTTAACAATGTCGGGTCCAAATGACACTGTTGGATCGATTTAAAAATAAAAAATAAAAACTACATTTACAATGTCGGGTCCAAAAGATACTGTTGGGTCCAAAAGAGATTCTTGAGAATTTCTTGCCTGACCTGAGTATCGGACCTACTAAAATACGAAATGTTTCACATTTTTGGCCATTTCTAAAGAAATATAATATATTTCTATATCATATACAGTTATATGATGTTTGTACGTCTAGTGTGCCTCCCGTATTTGTTCTTCCTAAAGTGCTACCTACATTATTGTTCCATTTCTAGTGACGACAGGTTCCTTATGAATTCCGATCTTTGGGACGGGGTCAGCTCCTGTGAAAGAAACAAACATATTATTCTCTTTCTTCTCATTTCCTTATATGGAAGAAAGATTCTGTTCTCATTTGTTCATCTCGTTCACACATCGAACACGAGCTCGTCACTGTACAAAATTAATGCTACAATCTAGCAAAACAGAATTGTTGCGTAAAGAGTGTTTTTGGTCGAGCTCCTGTCATATACAACAAATAACCTACAACTACAATTGACTCAAAGTACAAGACACTTTAAAAAGACCCTCCATGATCTACTAGCTCCGAAATGTTACTATAAATTGAATGACTTTTTGAATGATAAGCAATTTAAATAATGTTTTTATTTTTATTTTATGATAATGTAGTTTGTAAGTTATGTAATTTTGTACGTCTATGGGCAGGAAACAGTGCTGTATCTCCATATTAAATTGTCATCTTTTATAACTTGTTTCCACAAATAAAGAAGTTTGAAGTTTTGAAGTTTGATGTAGTTGTGGTATTAGTTCTTGTTGTAGTTGTTGTTGTAGATGTAGTAGTTGTTGTTTTAGTAGATGTAGTTGTTGTTGTAGATGTAGTTGTTGTAGTAGATGTAGTTGTTGTTGTAGATTAAGTTGTTGTTTTAGTTGTTGTTGTAGATGTAGTTAATGTTGTAGTTGTTGTTGTTGTTGTAGATGTAGTTGTTGTTGTAGTTGCTGTTGTAGATGTAGTTGTTGTCGTTGCAGTTGTTGTCGTTGTAGATGTAGTTGTTGTTGAAGTAGATGATGTTGTTGTTGTAGTTGTTGTAGATGTAGTTGTTGATGTATTTGTTGTTGTTGTAGTTGTAGTGTTGCTGTTGTAGTTGTATGTATGTATTGTACGTATGTATCTTATCTATGTATGTACGTATGTATGTAAGTATCTATGTAAGTATCTATGTATGTATGTATGTATGTATCTATCTATCTATGTATGTATGTACGAGGGCCACACCGAAAAGATCGGGAATAGAATACTTAGGAATAATTTAGAGTAAAACCTTTTTGGTGTTTGAAATGTAGTATTATTTCGAACACAATTCCATTTTTGAATTTTAAATAAAGTAAAAAAGATAAGAGTATTGACCATTTGAATTTGACAAGTCGGTGAGAAAAATGAAGCTTACGCGGGAACATTTTCGTGCAAATTTTTCATGACTTTCGTCGAGGTTTATCTCAAGAACAATGTCTCGCCGAGCTTGTTTCTATTTATGAACTTGAAGCACCTAGTAAAACGACTATATATCGTTGGTATTCTGAGTTTCGTCGTGGACATTCCTCTCTTACCAGTCCCTTCTACTGGTCGGCCAAAAACAGCGGTAACACAAGATAAAATCGATGCTGTATGCCAATTAATAAAAGAAGATAGACATGTGACATACGAGCAGATTCGGGTTTCCCTTAGCATTGGTATGACAGCCATTCAGACCATTTTACATGATGAACTGGGTGTCAAGAAGTTAATTTCACGCTGGGTGCTCCACCGTTTGACCGAGGAACAAAAGTCGGCTCGTGTTAATTGGTGTCGGTCTGCTCTGCAACGGTTCAATAGAGGGAGCTCAAATGCAGTTTACAATATCGTCTCTGGGTATGAATCGTGGATTTATTCATATGAGCCCGAAAGAAAACATCAATCGGCAGTTTGGGTCTTCGAGGATGAGGTCAAGCCAACAAAAGTTATTCGCTCACGCAGCGTGTCGAAAAAAATAGTCGCTTCGTTTGTATCAAAAACTGGTAATGTGGCTACGATTCCTTTACAAGAACGAAGGACGGTTACTGCTGATTGGTACACAACAGTTTGTTTGCCGGAAGTCATAAGAGAACTTCGTAAAATTAATCCGAATCGTCGTATAATCCTTCACCACGATAATGCGAGCTCACATACCGCACGCAAAACAAGCGCGTTTTTAAATCTGGAAAACGTGGAGTTGATGGACTATCCTCCGTATAGCCCTGACCTGAGCCCCAATGATTATTTTACATTTCCAAGAATTAAAGATATGCTACGTGGTCTACGGTTTCACGGCCCAGAAGAGGCGGTCGAAGCTTACAAATCAGCTGTTTTGACTGTATCCACTACAGACTGGAATTACTGTTTCAATAATTGGTTTGATCGAATGCAAAAGTGCATTGACTGTCACGGAGAATACTTCGAAAAACAATAAAAGTAAACATTATTATATTATCTTTGTACTTTTTTCTATTCCCGAGCTTTTCGGTGTGGCCCTCGTATGTATGTATGTATGTACGTATGTATCTACGTATGTGTCTGTCCGTCTGTCTGTCTGTTTGTATCTATGTACGTATCTATCTATGTATGTATGTATGTATGTATGTATGTACGTACGTATGTATGTATCTATGTATCTCATCTATCTATCCATCTACATGTATAAAGAGAAATCAGTCAGCCTCACCATGACCATGGAGTTGACGGCCTGCAGCACGGAGTCCTGTCGGATGGCCCGCAGGTTCCGCTCCAGCACGGAGTTGTCGTCGCCCACTTGCGCCTCCAGCCACTTGCACACAGCCTCGTTGTTGTGCTCCCACTGGTGGGACTGTGGGAAAAATGTTTTTTTTTTTAGAAATAATATGGTATAAGCCTCTCTCTTTTCTTTCCAAATAGAACGTAAAAATTTCGTAGTTCACAATTTTCACTGTATACTAACAGATATATTTTTTATTTAATTAAAGAGAAAACATGCTAATATCTTAGAGGGATATTCCCCCGCTCCTCCCCCCTCCAAATTGATAGGGCATCTAAGGCTACACTATGCAAAATTTAAGATGCTGATTTTATAGCCATTGTCTATTTTGCAACGCTCGGTCAAAGTTGTATCACCACATCACTGACCAGCGTCTCCCCCAGGTCCTCGGTGAACCACCTCCGCAGCGTGGCGGCGGCGGCCCCGTGGTCCATGCCCCCCGCGGCCCCCACCGCGAGCTGCACGCGCTTCTCCTGCTCGTTCTGCCGCAGCAGCCGCCGCAGCCGCCAGAACAGCAGGCGGCGGGACGAGCGCCACGGGATGATGTCCTGGAGAGACGAAAACACAAATTAATATTATTTATCTATACTAATATTATAAAGCGGAAGAGTTTGTTTGTTTGTTTGTTTAAACGCGCTAATCTCAGGAACTAATGGTCCGATTTGAAAAATTCTTTTTTTGTTGGGTAGTCCATTTATAGAGGAAGGCTTTAGGCTATATAACATTACGTTCCGACAACCACGCGAACGAAGTCGCGGGCACAGCTAGTTTATTTATAAATACAGTTGGTTTTATAGGCAAATGCAATCTATAACGAGTGAACGCCACATTGTTGGGTCACACGCCACAGTTCATCACACATTGTTGGGTCTTAAAGACACTGTCGGATTTAAAAAAAAAACATTCTTAGGTTTAAAAAACCCACTGAGGTCATAAGATATTGTCGAGCCCTTGAGACACTGCTAGGTCCAAAAGATACAGTTGGGTTAAAAAATATATCAGATACAAAATACTCCACTGAGTTCATGAGATATTGTTGAGTCCTAAAAACACTGTTGGGTCCAAAAGACACTATTTCTGTCCTAAAAACATAATTTTATAGTTTTTGCTATAGATACTCACGAAGATGCACCCTTTTTTCAATATCCATTCGGCCGTGTCGTGCAGCTCCGCGAACTGCACGGCCACCTCTTGGTAGATGGGACTCAACTCTTATTTCTCTATATGTTATCAAACCTACCTTTTAACATAACTTTTGTTATGTATAACTTAATATTCTGGTCTATACTCACATTATGATATACTTAAAAACACTTTGCCAAGTGCAATATAAAGCAAGTTAGGGCAGAAAGACACTTAGGTCGGAAAGACGCTAATAGGTCCAAGAAACACTGTTGGGTCCAAAAGATATATTTTTCTTCCGAAACACACAGTTTCGGGTCTAAACGACACCGTATTGGTTCAATTCGTAAAAAGACTGCTCTAAAGTGTAATTGCTATAGCTACTCACGAAGATGCACCCCTTCTCCAGCATCCGCTCGGCCGTGTCGTGCAGCTCCGCGAACTGCACGGCCACCTCGTGGTAGATGGGGCTCAGCTCCTTCTCGCGCGCCTTCAGCGCCTTCTCCAGCGACGTCAACTCGGCGTCCAGTTCGCGCACTCTAGTTTCCGCTGCAAAAATATGTATACCCTTAGTAATCCCCGATTATTTAGATGCTACATTTTTTTAAATATCTTCATAACTTTCATGGGTGTTCATCTGTATATGTATTTATCATAAAATATAGTATCGTTGAGTTAGTATCCCATAACACAAGTTTAAATGTACTTTGGGGCTGGCTCAATCAGTGTGATTTGTTCCTTTATATTTTATTATTTATCAAAAGTATAGACAAAATTTTGCGAATACATACTGTGACAGACAAACTTCAAACATTACCATGGAAAGAGAATATAGTATGTAGTAGTAGTAGTAGTGAGTTATCAATGTTGATGGTCAAGAATTAATGACACACTTTTTTTTTTCAAGTTCATATATTTACTGTATAAAACCAGTTAAAATGGATACAAATGCAATTTCTTTAAAATTCATTTGCCATTTCGTTTCAAAATAAAAGCTAGATTATGTTTGTATAAAAAAGTAGGGGTAAGATTCCTTAAAGTAATCAGATTATAGTGGGAGCGAGGTGATACGCAAGGCCGCAACAAAGGGGTGATCTCCCGCGTTGTCGGAGGTCGTATATATGTTGCGTACTTCCCGGCAGAGTAGAATAGGACCACTCCAAGTCTTCCCGTGGATGTCGTAGAAGGCGACTTAGGAAACACAAGGTGAACAAAGCTTATAAACATCGTTGAGACCTCTCCAGCCGTCTGGCCAGCGTGGAGAGTGTAGGCCAAATCCTCTGACTGCTCTGGCTAATATACGGCTCTGGTAGTACAGAGAGGGTCGTGCTCCTGCAGTGAAGAGTAAAAAGACCTGATGATGATGTATATACGTCAAGTTGCAACCAGAACTCTAATATCGAGATGTAGGATACTACTAGCGCCATCTTATAGGCTTCTTGTGAACTATGTTGTAGCTTCGCTGGTGTGGTTGTAGTTCCTCGAAGCGGCGTAGAGATCGAAGATTATTAATTAGACAAACCTGCTCTTCCGGCGTCCGTTTTGATCAGAACATCGTCTATGGATCCGCGGCGGTCGAGATTCTTTGATATGTCACGTATTTGGTCCTTGATTTCTGAAATCAAATACAAATATATTGTTACAAATTGTTGTCAAATACATATTATTGTTGTAATTGTGCAACGAAGTTGAAAATCGACCAAACAACTCTCGACTTTATGCCATAAGGACATAAGATCATGCACCATTCTGATGTATATATCATGTATGTAAATACAATTTAAATTTAAATAATAACAAAAAAAAACTGTCATTCCGTCAAATATCCTATTTTTACGTCAGGGGTCAAAAATAATCTTGAACATTGTCACCCGTTTCAATTACAGACAGATTGACACGACACGTAAAATTAAATAAAAGCTGATAAACAAGTGCAATTCGGGTGCCGACAGCAGTAAACTTGAACAAGATGGTATCGGTCACGATAACGGAGTCGCGAGGTTTTTTCCCATTTCAAAAAATACCCAATGCGCCTAAAGTAGTTTTCACTTCAGAAAAAGTTTGTAGGAAATATAAATATTTTACCTTGTACCCTAGAACTAAGTCTTAGCAGCTCGGGGTCTAGTCTATGCATGGTCTTGAGTATATCCCTCTGTTTGTACTTCACTTCTACAATACCCTCGGCTTCTAGTACTCCGCCTCTGTAACAAAAAATGTAGATTTAATATCTTTTACTTTTATAATAGTTTCAATGCTTAGTCCAAAAGGCATTCTTGTAAATACAAATATACCCAAAGTTGTCTCTTAGCAAAAATCCAAAAGGCAAGTCGATAAATTGAAACATACCTAAGGGTGTGTTTAAGGAAGTTTTATTATTTAAAGTTTAAAATGCACCATATCATATAAGCGGGTTTAGGCATTGGCTGTGCGTTTATGAGGCACGACTTTGATTCTCACTCGGCGCGACTTGTACTTCTGAGTCTGTACTCATGTACGGTAATTTTCAACTACTACCACTTCCTTCTGGTAAAGGAAAACCTGCATACTAGCGACTATTGAGTTCATTAGTGTGTGAAATGGAGAAGGCAATGGCAAAAATAAATTATTTGATACTTATAAGAGAATAAAACGTCACGGCACGGAGCCTACTATAATGACCCCGATAAAAGCCTGGCTCTTAACTGTAGAAAGATAGAAATATTGACCCGGCTTCAGGGCCCATGCGGAGGCTATTCATGCTGGGTTCGACCACGCTCCCCCCTCAGCTCCTCACCGGGGAGGATGTACACGAGCACGGGGGCTATTATAAAGACACCGTCAAGAGCCTAGTTTTCAATTGTAGATAGATGGAGTGCTGAGCGGACAGGAATCATCGCATGGAGGACATCGTCGGGTCGACGTTTATGCCACTCATCCTAAAGATGATTGTCTTAATCGATATACTACGTGAGTGTACCTTTTTTCAAAATGATGTAGATAGAATACTGACCTGGCTTCAGGGTCGGCGTACATCTCCATGCGGCGGCTGTTGACGCTGGGGTCCACGACGGCCCACGCGCCGCCGCGCAGCTCGGCCCCGGGCGGGATGTACACCAGCACGGGCGCGGCCGCCCCGCGCAGCGCGCGCACGATCTCCGCGCCGAACTTCAGGATCTGTTCGTACATGTCTGGCGAGAAACATATCTTTATTACGTTTTAGGAGAGACATACAGCTAAAAATTAATTAAAAAATATTTAATATCTAATAAAATATACTGAAACTATTTTATGGATGAATTCAGTCCATCATACTGAACAACTTTCCTCAACGAACATATTATATCGAAATATGAAAAATATTTTTCATCTAATCTATTCGAAAAACGATGATTTTATCCCAAATATTTGGGGCTAAAGTCACTGGTAATTATCTAGACACTGAAAAGTAAAAAGTAAATTCCCTAGGCGTTAAAACACATTTGAAAACCGAACACGAATGTAGAATCAAAAATAATATTGGCAGTCAGCAAAAAAAAAAGAAGAATTTCGTTTTAAAATTATAAAATATAGGCAACGGCGTCGTATTTTTTTAAAATTGGAATACAACACGTTTTACATGGATGACTGTAGGTCAAAATTGTTTGGTTCTCTTGCTTCAAAATAATAATTTATTAAAAACCAATAAAACCGCACAATTGTTGTCTTTGATTTAAATAGTAAATTTGTTATGGAACTATTAGGTTATTTTACCTAAAGTATTTTAAATGTGAATAGTTTCTTGATGAGGCCGATATACTAAGTATGAAGCCGATATACTTTACATACCTCTATATACATATTTAAATATATAAAGAAATACGCATAAGGAAAAAGTAATGAACTGGAAAATGTATAAGATGTGATAGTCATAGAAAAATATTTTCATAGTAATTCTTTAGTGAAATCGCCACCAAATAAAGGTTAGTAACTGTCTGTTAAACTCTGATTAGGTATATGTAGGTATTCTACTTCCTTTATAGGTATATATTTGCAAATTTTCCTCATAGATGGAGATGAAAAGAAGAATGTGATACACGGTGTACGGTAATAGTTTTATCTCGGGCGATATACTTGAATCCCTCGCTTCACCCATGATTCCACCGTAGAATCCCTCGCTACGCTCGTGATTCTATTGTGGCATCCTTCGTTTCGCTCTGGATTCAAAGTAGCGCCCTCGCGTTAAAACTATTACCTTTACGCCTTGTAGCACAATCTACTATTATGGCATCCCGTACAAGTATATTTTGTTAGCAGTTATATATTTATTGTATATAAATTATATATAAATTATATATTTATTATACTGTGTGGTTCCCGGCAGAGTAGAATAGGACCACTCCAAGCCTTCCCGTGAATGTCGTAAAAGGCGACTTAGGGAACACAAGCTGAACAAAGCTTATACACATCATTAGCGCCGTGGCCACATACTGGTCAAAGATGATTTGAAATTGAAGCTACAGTGAAACCATTTCGACTCGACAAGAAGAAACATCATGAGACCTCTCCAACCGTCTGCCCAGCGTGAAGAGTGTAGGCTAAAACCTCTGACTGCTCTGGCCAAGTATGGCTCTGGCAGTACAGAGAGGGTTGTGCTCCTGCAGTGGAGACTAAAAAAGACCTAATGATGATGATGAAACTTATTTTTATCTTTTGGTGAAGCTTACCCTTCTGTCCACCGCTGAAGCCTCTCCAGTTGGCGAAGATCATGATGGGCAGACCTTCGCGGGAGAAGTCGTTGATGGCTTGTGACGTCTTGTAGGCCGAGTCGGGGAACCAGACCTGGAGACAAAATTAACAGTGTGGCAATAGCCTTTACTAGTCCTCCCGATATGTAAGGGCTCAGACATATAAGTGTTTGACTGCGCCAACGAGAGCTCGCGACAATCGGTGACGGTCAGCGATCAGTGTCGTGAACTGTCTTTGACTGTCGCGAACATTTCGCGCGATTGTCGGAAACTGTCGCTTAGTGACGCCAGTGGTCGCGAACTTTCGCACGACTATTATTGAGTGTAGCCAGCGGTAGCGATCATTCGCGCGACTTTCGCTAACGATTGTGAACTTTCGCGCGACTGTCGCTGAGTGTCGTCGGCGGTCGTGACCTTTCGCGCGACTGTTGTCGACGGTCGCAGCACCTTTTTCTTTTCCAGACCAGCATGGTAGAAGAGAAGAACTGGTTAAATAAAAATGACAAAGACACTTACTTGACCAGCTTGCTGCAACGTCTTAGCCTCCGAGTCCAAGTTGGCGGGGTCGGCCGGCAGGGTCAGCTCCACCGTCCTGGTCTCCACAGCCACCACGCCCACGGGGATGCCTCCGAGTCGGGCGCGGCCTGGGTACGAAGGAATAATAATAAGTTAAAAGGAGAACGGTAGCACCACCTTAGCCAACCCCCATCTAGGTCACTAGTTGGAAGACGCTATAGCAGCTTTGGGTTCTAAATTAGCTGAAATATGTCTGATGTAGGAGGCATCGGGAAACCACTGCATTATTGCTCTTTAGAAGTCTAGAGAGAAATAATAAAGAAGCTTTTAATTTAAAAAATTGATAATAGGAACTGGGCTGGGCATGTGTGGAAGTTGCACCCAAATAGGTGGGCTTAAAATCAATGTTTTTTTATTTAATGTATGATAAATATTTATCATATCAATGTAAAAAAAGATTTTAAAAAAAAAAAAATCGCCTCTAATTGGTTCTGATCTACCCTTTGGGTTGCGGAGGTCAGACGGCAGTCGCTCTGTGTAAACCAGTAACCTCGTCACATCCCCTAGGGGAGGGAGCGGACCCCGGGCTCTGAAGCACACCGCCGCACGACACCACTGAGGATGCTACCGGGGATACGTGAGGATGATGACGCAGCATTTTTTGGTGTATCATCGGAGTAAGTAGAAGACTTACCAGTGATAACAGTCTGAGGCCACGGCCCCATGATCTGTTTTAAGTTTCTCTGATCATAGAAACTAGCGCGAGAGTCACCCTTCTTGAGCCGAAAAGAGAATGCAATTATAATTAAGTCCGTCTTCTACCCCACATGTTATTGTTCAAGAAGAGTAAGTGTAACAATAATTAAACTTGTACCATCGGAGTAGGTAGAAGACTTACCAGTAATAACAGTCTGAGCCCACGGCCCCATGATCTCATTTAAGTTTCTGAGGGTCAAAGAAAATAATGCGAGAGTCGCCCTTCTCGAGGTGAAAAGAGAATGCAATTATAATTAAGTCCGTCTTTTACCCCACATGTTATTGTTCAAGAAGAGTAAGTGTAAAATAATAAAACCTGCCATATGCCTGCATAGCCACTTCTGGTGTATTATCGGAGTAGAAGTCTTACCAGTAATTACAGTCTGAGCCCACGGCCCCATGATCTCGTCGAAGCTGCCCTGGTCGAAGAACCCTGCGCGTGCGCTGTCGCCGGTCAGCATGAGCCGCGGGTCGTGCGCCGCGCGCGGGGGGACCCACTCCACGGGCCGGTCCACCGGGTCGCCGGGCCGCATTATCGGGACTATGCTCAATTTGTCCTGGAAAGAGAGCGCGGAGTGAAAAATATGGTAAGTAAGAAAGTATTTGTGGCGACCGAAAAATTAACAACATCGTTCATTTAGATATAGTGTACAAGAAGTTTACTTTGGTGCTAACAGTATTCTACAACTCTATATCGGAGTTCTGGTCGGAACTTGACATATATGCGACCTCCGATAATACACTTAGAGTTGGAGCCGCGATTCCCCCACACCCCCCCACATGGCGGAAGATCTTCCCAACATGGCAGTCGAGGATCCCATCTCGCTCTCGATACATATTGTATTTTGTTTAGAAACTAAAAAAGGCAATATAGTATTTAAAGTACCTATTAGAAACAATTTAAAAAATATATATATCGAAAAGATTTTCTGTGTCAAAGGCTTCCCCCCCCCCCCCCCTCTGTTTTATTTTTACCACTAACATTCTATGTAAAGTAGCTAAACAACTAAACAAAATCAAATCATAATAATTATATTTGTAATTTGTCAATATTTTATAATAGTGTGACGTACCTTGGGCACATAAGAGAGCCACCGCACTGCGGTCCTCACAGCGTCCAAGTCTGACGGAGCTACCGCGTGGGAGACTCCATTGTGGTGCATCACCTGGAAACAAGAGCTTTGAATTTTAAAACTGTAATAACTTAGTGACAGTTAACAGTACACATGGTAAATGCCTCTCAAGCAACAATTGTATTCTTGAGGTAGTTTGACGTCAGCAGAGGTCATACAAACTTTTGGAGGGCCCGCACAGTGTTCCATTTGACTCAAAAAATTTCCCTATGCTGATTATCGCATAAATAGATCAAGGAATGCATTTCAAATGCAAGACTAGAACACCCACGTGTCAATTCCAAATAGTTTTTTTAATAAAAAATAATACATGATTCGTGACCTTTAGCAAGAAAATTTAAAAAAAAATTCTGTAGGCGTATCTGATCAAGATATATTTTTTTTATTAATACAGTTTAATAGTGGGTCTTTAGTCGCATATTTTACAGTTTTCATTTTTGGATTATCGCCTCTGGTTACCGAGTAATATGTTTTTTTTCAGAATTTTGTTTTTATTTTTTTCTTCCAAAAAACTCAAAAGTGGGACTTGTGACTTGCACTGAAAGATTGCTCTTAATTAGGTATATTAACCATAAAAAAATCACGTTCCTATGTCGCGGCGTTTGGGAGTTATTTAGAAAGGTCATACGGTACATTTTAGGGTTGTGTTGTCCTGACGAGGGTGGACCCCTTCCCACGCTACGCATGAATCTTCATCGAAAAAAAAAACCTAATAAGATTTAGCTCTCAAAAAATGCCACTGGCTATTTTTAAGTATGTACTTAGAAGTATATATATATACTATTATATAATATGTATATATTGAACAAATTCAAATGAACAAGGTATCTTTTATTTGTAAATAATATACAGATTTAAAATGAAGGAAAAATTTTGATTAATTATGACTGAAATGAAAGGTCAAGTTGAGTGACAACCCTAACGCTATATTTTAAAATTCGATTACTTGTAAACGCCTCAATATAGGAACGTGATTTTTTTATCAATCATAGACCTAATTAAGAGCAATGTTTCAGTGCAAGTCACAAGTCCCACTTTTGAGTTTTTTGGAAGAAAAAAAATAAAAACAAAATTCTGAAAAAAAAAATATTACTCGGTAACCAGAGGCGATAATCCAAAAATGAAAACTGTAAAATATGCGACTAAAGACCCACTATTAAACTGTATTAATAAAAAAAAAATATCTTGTTCAGATACTCTTGCAGAATTATTTTTTTAAACTTTCTTGCTAAAGGTCACGAATCATGTATTATTTTTTATTAAAAAAACTATTTGGAATTGACACGTGGGTGTTCTAGTCTTGCATTTGAAATGCATTCCTTGATCTATTTATGCGATAATCAGCATAGGGAAATTTTTTGAGTCAAATGGAACACTGTGGCCCGTAAATAGCAGAAACATGGTAACATGGAAACATGGTTTACTGTTATTTTTTATTATGTGTTACACCCACATATACTCTCCCAATCAACCCAAAGGCACTGGTATGACTCTCCATTGATTCAGAGTAACATATATACCTACTACTACTACAAACGAAACAATTTATATGTACACACGTCGATGTGTGAGTTTTATATTTAGGGTCGCACCGCAGAATTATTTTAATACTTACCTACTAACGAGTTCGACATATTTACGATTATATCTTTCTATACCGGGAGATTTGCGAACACTATGATGTAAAAAATATTCTGTTTTATATGTATTAAATGTTACAGAAAAGTCGGAAACAGCTACATAATATCACTTCCCAAATATTTTTCATTATGTCCATTGTCCATTTCACCTGTTCACTTTACTGATTATTATTGACGCTGTGAGATTCCATTCTGTTTGACTCTTATGTATTCTGTGCCAAAGGTTTGACTGTTAGAGAATGCTTTTAGCATTAAGTCCGCCTGTTGTACTATTACATTTGTATGTGTGTACAATAAAGTGTAAATAAAATAAAACAAATCATTAGTACCAGCTGCTCACATAGATGGCAACACACAAATTACTAGCAAACCTGCGAAAGGTAGGTAATATAAATTCAAATACTTGGTAAGCGAGTATTAAATTTTTATTTTTACTCCTACGAAACAAAGAATGTTGAAACTCAAAAGTAAAAACGTGAGACAATTAGTAGCGTAACAAAGTCCGTCCGCGTCGTTCGCCTTGCAAGTACCTGCATATTCGTATTCGAGTTCATCGGGGTCACGCGGCAGTTTTGATAAGACGGCGTAACTACGTGGTCTCGATCGAAAATCATTTTGGCAACTTTTTTTATCTTATTTCGTACACAAATTTGGATTACGTATATGGATAGAGGAATTTATTTTCTATACGACATTTTTTTTTCCAAAATCAATTAAAGTTCATCGTGTATAGAGCATTTCTTTGTGAAGGCTTCGTGTGTAATACATACCTGGACCCCTCCCAGTTGGTTGTTACTGGCGTACACGGCTCGACCTAACACCTTGTTGAGGGCCGCGTACCCCGTCAGGATGATGTACGACGACTCCACCTGGATCACGCGGTGGCCGAGTCTGATGGAAAAATGTAATTTTTCATCTCATCTATTCGAAAAACGATGATTTTATCCCAAATATTTGGAGCTAAATTCACTGGTAATTCTCTAGACACTGAAAAGTAAAAAGTAAATTCCCTAGGCGTTTAAACACATTTGAAAACCGAACACGAATGTAGAATCAAAAATAAAATTGGCAGTCAGCTAAAAAAAGAAGAATTTAGTTTTAAAATTATAAAATACACGCAAGGGCGTCGTAATTTTTTAAAATTGGAATACAACACGTTTTAAGTGGATGACTGTAGGTCAAAATGTTTTGGTTCTCTTGCTTCAAAATAATAATTTATTAAAAACCAATAAAAACGTACAATTGTTGTCTTTGATTTAAATAGAAATTTTATTATGGAACTATTAGGTTATTTTTACAACTATTTTAAATGTGACTAATTTCTTTATGAGGCCGATAGTAAATATGAAGTTTACGTATAATATACATATTTAAATATATAAAGAATTAACACACAAGGAAAAAGAAATGAAACGATGCTAATGACTGGAAAATGTATAAGATAATATAGAAACTAGTTCAGTATCATTGACTGAACTTGCTCCAAAAATTTGTCTGGTGTTCAAAAAGTCATGTCCTGTATAGATAAACACCCAAAAAGACAATTTCCCTTGTCCTGGCTGGGCATCAAACCCAGAACCTTAGTGAGAAGGCTTATTATAGGACCGATGACTATCTTAAAGACAAAAAGGTCTGGCTTGAGCTTGGCGCGGGTCCCTCTTAAAGGTTTGTATACTTAGACATGTCATAATTTAGGTACATTGGTACATACTAAATTTACTAATTGACATTATTTTAAATTTCGTAATTCTTATAATTCAATTTAATTATGACATAATAAACAATGTAATCTCTGTCCATCTATATAACTAATTTTAAGTTTTTAGTTTGTTAGTTGACGTCTTTGGAGAAAACGTGCAGTGCAGTTTGTTGCCGCTTCTTCTGCACTTGCGCCTAGGAAGCGGCGTAAACTTAGCTTTAAGTAACGATTTGACGTCAATATTTGTGCAAAACAAAACAAAGTGACTATTATTAAGAGATATTATAAATATCCTATGATAATAAAGATATTTTGAATTGAATTGAATTGAATTGGACTAGCGTGGTTACCATTCCGCTGCTAAGGTGGGTGTCATCAGAAGTGGGATCACTCACCGCACGACGTAAGATCCGATGCCGATAGCTCTGCAGGTCACGATAGAGATAGTGACGACGTCCTCGTACGCTTGCGCAGTCTCTCCGGCGATCAGACCCGCGTCTCGAAGACACTCCACTCCCAGACCGTCTTCTTTGCCTGTGAGAAAGACGAAGAGAGTTAACTAATCCGCTAGTTTCCAACAAGTCAAATCAGACACATTTTTCTAAACGTCTAAACAAATATTTTCTATGAGATTTGTATGAAATATCGGACTGTGACGTCATAGTTTTTTGGAGTCAAAAAGCGTTCTTAATATCAGTTTTTCCACATTAATAAATCTAAAATCACGTTCAAAATGGATGCCATCAATGACAAGTGACATTATTTTGTGACGTTTTATCCCCGTAACAGTACTAATATAATTTATTTTTGACCCAGGAAAAATACCCAATAAGGAATATGCATGTAATACCAATCCGGCTCATATTTTTATTTTACAATTTCTATTAATACCCTCTCATTTCTACCCTATATCAATTTTCTCTTCTCAGCTCTACGCATTCGCGAAATCTTCGCTCTTCTAATCTTCTAACATTATCCATCCCTCATCATCGCACTGAATGTACGTATAAATGTTTTCAAATTCAAGCCATCCTTCTTTGGAATTCTCTTCCTGATTCTATTAGACGAGCGCCTAGTCGTCACGCTTTTAAACCGGCGGTTCAAAAACGGTTTCTCCAAGAAGTCTCTTCTTTTCGTCGTGTCCCTGCGCGGTAATTAGTAGTCATCCATATATGTATCTATGTATCCGCATACATATATAATTAGTTATTTATGTATTATATTTACATAATTACATATTTTGTATATTTATTTTATCTGTAGTTATTGTATTGGTATATATTTATTTAAAATTAATACTTATGTATATTCTTGATTTATTCTTGTAGGTATTTATAGATACTTTTAATTTTGTTTACACACTCTGTCGCACCACCCAAATTATTTCTCTACTTGGTCTAATGGTTGACTGGCAGAGAACGCCATAAGGCGTTAAGTAAGCCATTTGTACACTTTTTTTATGTGCATTAAAGTTTAAATAAATAAATAATACGTTACCACGCCTAGTTAATTATTTTTCTTATTGACTCTGATTTGGATTAGAAATAAATTATTGAAAATATGCAAATATTGCGCGGGAACTTTTGACAAACAAAAGGGAAATGGCAAATTCGGGTGCGTTCGGTTGGACTGTCCGTCCATGTAGTTTGACTATCGATGACATTCCAAATGTATGTACTTTTATATAGAGGTTTAACAAACATCACTGGCTGATAATATCGAAAGTACCCAAAAAAGAAAAACACGCGTTGACAGCTTCTGTCTCTAGCGGATATTGCAGACTTTGACGTCATATTTTAAAATAACGTGTTTTAGTTGTTATAATATAAAGTTGATGTAAGTCGTTTTTATCACAATAAACAATTAAACAATAAACAATAATATACTTGCTATTTTTAATATTTTTTTTTCTACACTGATTTATTTTTGCGGCTATTTCTTGACGAGGACTATCGATTAAAAATATAAAAATAATGCATGCATACTCTCTATTGAGCCGTGGAGTTTCGTGGCTAGTAGGCAATCTTTTGATCCGCGCGTCAACTTGTGAACGAGTTCTGCCAGGAGGGACTGGTCAACTCGGCTTCGCTTTTTACCGGACTACGGTGAAGCCAAAAGGACAGCAAAACTTGGTCATATTTATGAGTACCTAGTCACTTCAGACTTAATACTATTTCTTACAGAGTTGTTCACTTAGTGAAAGTTGTTCATTTGGTGTTACTTTTGGTTTTGTTATATTCCTCCAATCCTTAGATGTTATTTTATTGCGAGTTATTCACCTACTAAAAGTTGTTCATATAGTAAGAGTTGTTCATTCCAATAAACTCACCAACTATATCTGTGATCTTGTACCGCGCCTCTCCCTCGTCATCAATGAGCTGCGTCTTCACGGACCCCATAGGCCCTAGCTTAGAGAAGGCCTGCGGAGTCAGGTACAGGTATTTGAATCCCCGCTCGGGCCTCTCCGAGTCCACCCACGCGACGTTGAATTCCGATTTGACTTCTTCAGCGACACCGATACGGGCCCCCGAGTTGACGCTCACGTAGATCTAGAAAAAAAAACCAATATATAATTGTTTCGACTTATCCAATATTTAAAAAAATCTCTAATTTTACTACATTTTCTCGTGCGTTTTGTAGTACACCCAATCCTCATGAGGTCCAAATGACCCCATGCAGAATATGAGGTGCAAATTACTCCATGTAGAATACGAGGTCCAATCTACCTCATGTAGTATATGAGGTCGTTGGCGTTTAGGATAATGTAGCGACATTCGAGGCACTAAATATTTATTTTGGATTAAATAAATAAATATAAATAAATTTTTGAGATTTAAAGACCTCACAAAAGAAGTAATATAATTAAAAGGAAAACCATTCCTTACTTAGAATGATGTCTCGAAAATTTGTTCTTGAGGTCTAAAAGACGTCATAAAATAATTAGTAAAATTTTAATAAAATCCTAATCTTGAGTATCTTTTGGCGAATAAAGAGAAGCGTATTGAGAACTCTGTAGGACACTCAATACTCTTGAGGCCCAAACGGCTCCATATAGTACACGAGGCCTAAGAGACCTCACATAATAAGTAATAAAACTAAAAGTAAAACTCGGCCTTTAAATAATTCTATATTGTTTTGAGATCTAAAAAAATAAATAAATATATAGGGACAAATCACACTGATTAAGCTACCTTACTGAATATGTTATAGAATTATACAGTACTCACCCTAGGTATCTTCAGTTCTCTCGCATACTGAGACGCCTTGTAGTATACCCAATCCTCTTGAGGTCCAAACGACCCCATATAGTACGTGAGGTCGTTCGCGATCAGGATGATGTCACGACCCTCGGGACACTCCGGGGTGAACATGGTTATACGCCAGGCCACCATGCCCACCTGTAATTAAAAAAAAACTGGTCAAGTCCGACTCGTACATGAAGGGTTCCGTACCTCCGTACAATGTTTTAAAACGCTGAAAAAACACGTTTCTCTTATGACGACCCCCTTTAATTTTTAACTTTTTTTTTATTTTTAATTTTTTTTTTGTTATAGCGCCACAGTAATACATAATCGGTGAAAATTTAAAATGTGTAGCTATTACGGTTCAAGAGATAGAGCCCTGTGCCAGCCGGACAGACAGATAGTGGAGTCTCATTTATAGGATCCGTTTGGGTACGGGACCATAAAAAAACAATTTTATCATGAAGTCGACTATTCTAATAGATGCTTAAAGGCCCATTGTTGCATACAATTTAACTGTAGCAATAGATGATTTGAATTTGTATGATTGACGTTGTTTACCTGCAAGTAATCTTTTTTACAAGCTTTTATTATGAACGAGCAACCTTCATACTTTGAAGCGTACTTCGATTTTTAGTTTAAATGTAGTAGCTAGATGGGGCTACTAGTTCCAAAGAAGGTAGTTTCGTAGTGGTGCCGCTTAATTTCGGAAAGATGGCGGTATAAGCGTTCATATTCTACGAACAAACAAGCAACATTTTTTCGTGGATACCGTCAGCCTAAGAGCCATTCATTGTAGGACTAGCGGGCGAGACAGTAGTGACATCTAGAAATAATACAGGATCTCGGCTTTCTAGCAGAGTACGTTTTTCTGTATGGGGGCTATCAGTTCTCTAGTTTTTGTTGGTCCATATGCTTTTATTTAGGCTTTTTTTTAAATTGATTTTTTAATGGAAATTCAGTATCATGGACTGAACTTGCTCCAAAAAGGCTGGTGGTTATGTACTCGTAGTATAATCTGATTATAAGAATACATATTTGTAGAGACGTATGAATAAATCAGTCTTTGTTCAGCATTCGATTGTTTCACTAAGTTCCCTACAAGGCGACCCTACTTGTGCTCTGCCATCGCGCTCGCTCGATTCTGCGCCGTATTAATTTTATTAATTGTTTTAATAAGTTCCATACAGTTTAAAAGTCACCGTGTATACTCACATTGTTCTGTCCAGGCAGCCTGGTCACTTCGACTACCCTACGCTCGCCGTCGGGTTCCACGACCAACTCCACGCAAGACATCACGATGTCTGGCGGCGGACCTGTTGTTAAAACAAATGTTATGACATCATCATCATGGTCATCGTCATCATCATCAACATCCCTACGTCATGTACCATAAATGACCTTTTCAACACATTTGCTCGCAAAGCGGATCTTATTTCAGCGGTTTTAGATATATAAAGCAGCTCATATAACACGCGTGTGTTATAAACGCAAATAGTGAAGTTATATTTCTATAACCGCACTACTTGCTTTTTTTTTTTTAAAGTTGCCAAATATAATTTTTTTTAGCTGAAAAATATTTAACATTGTATTTCTTTAGGAACCTCCGTAGCCTATTTGCTTTATATGCTTCAAATTGTTTATTTTTTTTTTCAAATATAGTGCCGGCCCGCCGTGTGGCGCCAGCTAGTAGGCAGCGCGCCGTGCTTATTTAAAAAAGTAAAACGGCGGGAAAGTAACAGTTTGCATCACAGTTGAGTTTATTTAAAATTAAAAACTCGTTTATTAAGTATTTTTCCTCGCAAGTGTGTTAAAAAACCTCGTACGATACACGTGCGTATATTGGTTAAACACACTCGGCTCTGTTACGCCCACGTATATCGTAATGCACTATTAACAGCCGCGTGGGAGCACCTTAGGGTTGGGACGGAACGCCGCGGAATCGGCGATGCTGCCGCATTCCATCGCTCTGGTAAATGACGGTTCCGAGCGACATAAAAGAATAGCAGAATAAGATGTGTCCCAACCCTTACAGCAGTAGTACTCACCATCGATGCTGCCCTCCTCTATGCACTCTCGCCATCTCTTTTCCACAGTCTGCCGGAACATGTCGGGGATATCGTATACGTAAGTTGTTCCCTGCGACGTCGCCTATTGACAAATTAAAAAATTAAATATTAAAAACACATATATATATATATATATATATATATCCATCCATCCAACATCAATCCAACTGCAAATATATATATATATATATATATATATATATGTATATATTTGCAGTTGGATTGTTTAACGGTTCCGTCAAACAGCGGATTACCGCTACTGTTCCACAAAACCGCTAGCCGTTTGAAAACGTGGTTAGCGGTTTGAATGAACGTAACACGTTGCGCAATCTTAGACAATGCAGCTGAACGATATTCGGCTGTTTTACAAAACCGAGCTGTAATGCCAAACAACTAGAGATTTCGTGAATTAGCGGTTTATACCATCCAACTACGACATATATACAAGGACAAATCAAAGGCCCTGGGCCCTAAAAGGGATTTTACACTTGGTTCGCTGTCTCGCTCTCACAATCAACCTTTTTAAAGATTATTAAAAAATGAGTCTCATTTTTAGCAAAGTGTTACCACATCACTCTACATAATTATTTCGTAGATAATTTAGACATGTCTTCATACTGTGTGTGTAGACATTGGCTACATCGTAAATTAGTTGATCAAAGATGTAACTGCTCACCAAGAACCTCTTCTGCTGCAGGTAGTCCTTGGTGACGTAGGGCGTGGAGATCGGCAGCCCGTGCATGGGGCCCTGCCGGGACCCGAACGAGTGGAACATGATCTGGAACAAACACGTTAACATGGTAAGATCATAAATAAAATTACACGTAAAGTACACTACAATTATTGACCTGTAAAAGTGCCTGCAAAGGCCTACGTACTGAATAAATATTTGTTTTTTTTTTGTCTATAATTTTCATTATTTTTTTTTTCTTATTTCTCTAGATTCAAACAGGCTCAAATATTTCACATAGGCTTATGAAGTTATGATTTATAATTTTTTTTTTATCTACATTGCCCAAAACGTTCCCACTACTCGCTTATTCCTATAATGCCATTGAGAGTTAAGGTAGTATACAGTAGATCTATCTAACTAATAAATCTAAGAAATAGCCATTTATCTACATCTACACTAATATTATAAAGAGGAAAGATTTGTACCTATTTTTGTATGTTTGTAATGAATAGGCTCAAAAAGTACTGGGCCGATTTAAAAAATTCTTTCACCGTTGGAAAGCTACACTATCCCCGAGTGACATAGGCTATGTGTGTACCACGGGTGAAGCCGGGGTGAACTGCTAGTTCAGTGATAAAGCCGTAAAAGATTACGGTTTTTACAATCTCTTTAAACTAAATACTTTACTAAAAGAAAAAGATAATTCAAAAAATTCAAACACGTATTGTAAAAGTTTCCGTGCCGTGTAGTAGAATAGGACCACTCCAAGTCTTCCCGTGGATGTCGTAGAAGGCGACTTAGGGAACACAAGCTGAACAAAGCTTGTAAACATCAATGAGACCTCTCCAACCGTCTGGCCAGCGTGGAGAGTGTAGGCCGAATCCTCTGACTGCTCTGGCTAATATATGGCTCTGGTAGTACACAGAGGGTCGTGCTCCTGCAGTGGAGACTAAGAGACCTGATGATGTATTGAACAAGTTACCGTGTAAAGTTGACAAGTACTTACGACGCCAGTCCTGGGGTCGGACACCTCCTCGTAGGTGTACACGTCCAAGGAATACCCGGAGCCGTTCGACAGGCAGAGCCGCACGTTCTTGGTGGGCGCGCCGGGACCTGAACCAAAAATGATAATAAATTAATTAATATAAAGTATTTTTAAAAACAACAGACACAAATTTTATTTATTTAATTTAATTCGTTTACAAAACAATATATGTGTTCGAATACCTAGTTTACATAAAAATAGGATCCTACAGGAGGAAATAGGAGGACATAATCCGGGATAGGATACAAAAATAGATAGAAAACACAACACCCACACTAGACATAGAGATACAATTTAAAATTCATCTAACGATTAGAGAGAAGGCTTATTATAGGACCGATGACTATCTTAAAGACAAAAAGGTCTGGCTTGAGCTTGGCGCGGGTCCCTCTTAAAGGTTTGTATACTTAGACATGTCATAATTTAGGTACATTGGTACATACTAAATTTACAAATTGACATTATTTTAAATTTCGTAATTCTTATAATTCAATTTAATTATGACATAATAAACAATGTAATCTCTGTCCATCTATATAACTAATTTTAAGTTTTTAGTTTGTTAGTTGACGTCTTTGGAGAAAACGTGCAGTGCAGTTTGTTGCCGCTTCTTCTGCACTTGCGCCTAGGAAGCGGCGTAAACTTAGCTGTAAGTAACGATTTGACGTCAACATTTGTGCAAAACAAAACAAAGTGACTATTATTAAGAGATATTATAAATATCCTATGATAATAAAGATATTTTGAAAAAAATAAAAAGTTACATTTTTCCAAGAGATAAAAGCCTTTAGTTTTTTAGTAAATATTTTTCTGCTTTGTATTGTTTTTAATTCTATAGGCAACTTGTTGATCAAAAGCACTGGTTGGTGTCGCACACATTGCGTTGTCACTCTTAATTTAGGTTGTATCCATGTCGTAAGATCTTTTCTTCAAAGAAACAACTTTCCTCTTCTTATCTTATCTGTTGATAGCTAACACTGGTGTCAGACTTTTCCGTGCTTCGGACGGCACGTAAAGCTGTGGCTCCCGAACGCCGTCTAGAGTTTGTATAAACCTATCCTAGGATTGGTTCTGGTCTACCCTTTGGGTTGCGGAGGTTAGACGGCAGTCGCTCTGTGTAAAACCAGAATATAAAGAATAAAGGGAAACAGGCGGACATAGAAGTAACTGGTAGCAAAAGGAGAGGCTCTTGCCCGACTTAAATATCTACAGAAAAAGTCACTACTCTATAAACCCTTGTGATATTTCGCGATTTTCTCCGAAACTGGACCCCGCTTCAAGCCTCACATGATTAAGGCCGTACCTAAAATTTCCGGGGTCCAGTGCTGTCCCCATTTTAAATAAATAATTTCGATGAAAACGGAGACATCATTTAAAATTTTGCTACTACCAAGTCCTATATAACCCTTCAAAGTATTTTATGAACTACTGTTTACAGTTTATAATGAGAACGTTAATTTTTACTACGCACATTAGCAAAAATTGTGGCCGTTTTTCGCAAATGTGCGTAGTAAGGCTTAACGTTCTCACTATAAACTGTAAACAGTAGTTCATAAAATACTTTGAAGGGTTATCTACGACTTTCTAGCAAAATTTTATGTGACGTCTCCGTTTTCTTTGAAATGATTTATTTTAAATGGGGGCAGCACTGGACCCCGAAAAATTCAGGTACGGCCTTAATAGACAATTCCTAAGATGCAACTGGGAACAAACTAAGATAAGGAAAGGTGGCGGAAACATAGAAAGTAATCTACATCAAATAGCATGTATATTTGACTTCCGCAAAGTAACACCTGAACCTATTAACTTGGAAGGGACGTACCCGTAATAAATTTAAGCACGGGCTACACTAGATCAATAAAGTATAATGAAATTAAAATAACAGTCAAAAAACCAAAAAATATACAACATTCCCATACAAATCGCCCGGGCGGCCGCACACTTTTGTATAGAAATGCCGAAATTTATTTTCGTTTTTTGGCTGATTCATTGTAATTTCACTATACTATAATGATAGATCATATATACTAAAGTATAGATCGTGTTTCAATTGATTACGGCTATGTCCCTTCCACTTTGTACTCGTATAAGGTGCCTGGCTGAATGCAAGGTTGCTTCGAGCCACATCTATACTAATATTATAAAGCGGAAGAGTTTGTTTGTTTAAACGCGCTAATCTCAGGAACTAATAATGGTCCGATTAAAAAAAAATACAAAATCATTTATTTACCGAAAAGAAATTGACAATGAGCTTAACCAACGACTCCCGCACTAGGCAAAAGCCTGTATCGCGGGCAATCAGAACGAATTAGTATAATACTTTTTACAGTTTAGGACGAGCGGCGGGGAAAATTTAAGTTTAAAAACTATAATGGAACAGTAAAATCTACATTTAGCTAATTAATACGAGTAAGGTCACGGGGGCCCTTCGCTCTTTATACAGGTTAAAAAACTTTCTCCCTATTAATATTAAGACTATGTTGGTGTATTCACTTATTTTCCCCATTTTAGATTACGCAGATGTATGTTGCTCAGATCTGAATTGCAACTTTCTCAACAAACTTGATAGACTTCAAAACAATTGTCTCCGATTTATATTTGGACTACGGAAGTACGACCATGTGTCGGCTTACCGGTCTAAACTAAAGTGGTTACCCATCCGTCAACGTCGCAATTTGCATATTCTTACTACTCTATTTTCTATACTCTTCGACCCAAAAACTCCGATGTATCTTAAAAACAACTTCACTTTCCTGGGTGATACCCATCTCAAAGTTCTTCGTTCTTCCAACAATCTCTTTCTTAATATGCCTCGCTGCAGGAGGGGGTTTTTCGAACATTCATTTACCAGACAAGCCGTGAAGCTATGGAACGCCCTTCCCGTTGATATCCGCAAAGCCCCTAATCGCCAAGCATTTAAGAGTGCTGTGCGCGCTCATTATCTTCACAAATTGTCATAGAGCATTATAAATATTTATGTAGTTTATGTAGGGTTTATGAATTTATAAAGTATTTATGTATTTTTATATGTAGGTCTATGAATGTATTGTAATAGTCTTAGGTAAATGTTTAATAATGGTCAAATAGCTAATTTGAATGTACTAATCGTCCACAATTTGCTTTTATCCGCACCACCTGTAGGTTGACTGGTAGAAAAGGCCCTAGGCCTTAAGTCCGCCTGTTACATTTTTTGTAATAAAGTTAAATAAATAAAAAATAAATAAATATAAAATGGGAACATCAGCCACATAATAATTGCTACTTAAGTTAGGGAGAGAGGGGGGAGGCATGGTGAGTGTGTGTGTGTGTGTGTGATTTGAAAAATTCTTTTTTTGTTGGGTAGTCCATTTATAGAGGTAGGCTTTAGGCTATATAACATTCCGACAACCACGCGAACGAAGTCGCGGGCACAGCTTGTCCTTAAATAAACGGGCAAGTGCGAGTCAGACTCGTACATGAAGGGTTCCGTACAATGTTTTAAAACGCTAAAAAAACACCTTTTTTGGATGACGACCCCCTTTAATTTTTAACTTTTTTTTTTTTCAGTATATGTTGTTATAGCAAGTGTCTAGCTATTACGGTTCAAGAGATAGAGCCCTGTGACAGACGGACAGAAAGCGGAGTCTCAGTAATAGGGTCCCGTTTGCACCCTTTGGGTACGGAACCCTAAAAAAGAAAACAGTGGCACTCCGGGAGTGCCGATAGGAGTGAAAACTTGAACAAGGTGGTATCGGTTACGGTAACAGTGTCGCGAGTTCAGCGGTTTTTTCCCATCTCAAAAAATGCCCAACGAGACTAAAGAAGTTTTCATTAAAAAAAAAACCAGCCAAGTGCGAGTTAAATTCGCGTAGAGAGGGTTCCGTACAATTGACTGAATTCTTATAGGTTTTCCTGTAATCTACAAGCAATGCACCATATTTTGTATTTTTTTCAAAATTTTAGGCTCAGTAGTTTCGTAGATCAGGGGGGGGGATGGTCAATTTTCGCCTTCTTTCATGAATAAAATCAAAACTATTTATTTTACAATAATAACAAAAATATATATTTGAGATTCGCATAACGAGCCCTTTCATTTGATATATGACAGTAAGGTTTGCAAAACTTTTTTTTTAATCTCCTAATTTGTCCCCCGAAAATGACCTACAAAAATGATCTATCAAATTTCACCTGATTCGGTTCAGTAGATTCGGAGCAAATTGGCTGTGACAGACAGACAGACGGACGGACAGACAGACAGACAGACGCACGAGTGATCCTATAAGTGTTCCGTTTTTTCATTTTTTGTACGGAACCCTAAAAAGGTTAAACAACTTACCAATTCTAAGTGTGAATCTAATCTCCGCCTGCAATACCCTCAGCTTCCAGAGCCGGGGCCCGTAACGCATCACCATACCCAATACAGACTCTTCAATCTGCAAAGAAACATCTAAACGTAAGCAACCGATATGAAAAGAAAATCTTGCCTTGCCATTGTCATTTATATTGATACCTATAGATGTAGCCCCGAGTGGTTCCGGGTTAGAATAGGACCACTCCATGTCTTCCCGTGGATGTCGTAGAAGGCGACTTAGGAAACACAAGCTGAACAAAGCTGATACACATCAGTAAGACCTCTCCAGCCGTCTGGCCAGCGTGGAGAGTGTAGGCCAAATCCTCTGACTGCTCTGGCTAATATACGGCTCTGTTAGTACAGAGAGGGGCGTGCTCCTGCAGTGGAGACTGATAAAGACCTGATAATGAAGAAGAACCCTATATCTCGGCAACACCTTGGCCGATTTGGCTCATATTCGGTATTCTAGATTCGATTTGTCTCATCTACGAGTATTAACCCTTGAAAAAAAAAGAGGTACTCATCACTAGACGGCGTTCTTGACAGTCGGGGGTTTTTTAATTTGCCTAGCAAATAAACTTGTATACCTTAGCTGGGTCCATGATGACGGTGGGTCCAAAGTTTAGGAAGATGTGGTTGCAGTCCGTCCTCTTAGCCAGAGGGTGCGAGAACGCCACCTCCAGCTCATCCATAGCTTCTAGTAGCACCCTGTGTAATCACAAAAAACAACATTATTAAATTAAATTAAATAAAAACAACTTTTTTTGCAATAATAAATCGGATCTAAGGCGGAAAGCATTAAGTTATGTCTCTGAAAGGGTTAAAAAACAGCGAATTCATTTATTAAAGTCTGTATTTGCGATACTTTTGATGTCTTCAGATAAGGCATTCCAAAATCGCGTAACTTGAAGTGTAAACGAGTTGGACATAAATTCAGAACGAAATAACGGGAGATGAAGTTGAAGAGTATGACTGGAGCAAAGCTCACGGTCATGGCTTTAAGACTGATAGCTAAATTTGGTTTTCATATATTGGTGAGAGAGAGAGAGTTCTTAAGTATAGAGCAAAGAGTACAGAGCATTCTCTGTTGTCGGCGCTGACGAACAGGAAGCCAGTTAAGCTTAGATCGGAAAGAAGATATTTGGTCGTATTTACGAAGGCAGAAGATAAAGGGAATTCTATTACTAAAGAGAAGATCTAGTTCTAGCTTCTCAAGAAGATCTGCGTTTAGACAGGCCTGTCACTCCCCGTTTAGGTATCGAAAATGTACCTACGTTATTACTATGTGCGCAGGCGGCCCTTTCGGGTGGTAAATTCAAATAAACGAATCGTATGTCCAGAGTAATAAGAATGAAATTGCTGAGTTCTGACGTGATCTAAATTAAACCATATCGCTAACCACATTGAGTAGATATTTCTTTGAATTTCTTTGTTGAGAGAGACTTCTGTACGTGAGTATTAGTCTCTATTCTGTGGTTTAGATCAGGATAACACATGTATCTAGTTTCAAATAAAACATTTATTGAAAATGTAGTCCGAAGCAGGCGCAGACGCATTTGGGGTTAGGCAAATAATGAGGAGAGTGTATGTATGTATGTTTCTTTGGCACTCTCTACAGCCTAAACAACTTGATGTATTTTAGCTTGAGAGGTTTCGTTAGATTCGTCTTAGTTGGCATAGTGACAATGTAACAAATTAAAAAAAAATTAACGGGCAAGTGCGAGTCGGACTCGTACATGAAGGTTCCGTACCACCGTACAATGTTTTTAAACGCTGAAGAAACACGTTTCTTGTATGACGACCCCCTTTAATTATTAACTTTATCTTATTTTTAGTATTTTTTGTTATAGTGGTCATAGTAATACATAATCGGTGAAAATTTCAGGTGTCTAGCTATTACGGTTCAAGAGATAGAGCCCTGTGACAGACGGACAGACAGCGGAGTCTCAGTAATAGGGTCCCGTTTGCACCCTTCGGGTACGGAACCCTAAAAATGATTTTTGAATTCTTTTCACGCTGTCGGATATTTTGTGTTTGAATAATTTCTTGTTACCTTTCGCCTTCGTTCTGTAGATACTCGAAAGACGCTTCTTTGGTGATGAGGTCCTGGTGCCTGATGATGGAGCGGATGAAGAAGCGGTAGTCGGTGACTTCTTGACCCTTCTTAACCTACAAATAAAAAAAAAACGAATTTCAGCTCACCTGTGTATCACCATTTATTATTTTATCATTTAATTTGAGTACTTTAGTACAGCATCTTAAATGCCTAAAAAACCCTATAAAAATAGTGGTAAAGTAATCATCACCTTGGCCTTGCCGAGATACAGATGCATCTTCTGGTTGCTGGTGGGCAGCGCTTCCAGCTCGTAGCTTCTCATTCGGTACAGCTCCAGCTGGAACGCGGAGGCTGGCTCCAGGTGCCGGTAGATGGTGTCTTCAGTGAAGTCGTTGCGGGCGCGGTACGTGAAGAACTTGGGGAACTGACGCCTGTGGAGGAAGTTTTTGGTTTTACATACATACTTAACTAAAACTTAATTGTACAAAATACTATTTGTATAAGCACAATAGGCGGACTTAATGCTAAAAGCATTATTTGACAGGCAACCTTTGGGTTGTTGGAAAACTTAAAATGGGTACAAAAGAGATATTGATAAGCATTTAGATACGAGTATATATTTACTTTCTACATAAACTACTTAGTTAATACTTACTATACTTCAACGATATAAATATCTACATAAATATATATACACTAGCTGACCCGGCAAACGTTGTTTTGCCATATAAAGACTACCCCTAACATTTAGGGGGATGAAAAATAGATGTTGGCCGATTCTCATAGATACCGGATAAGCACAAAAAATTTCATCAAAATCGGTGAAGCCGTTTCGGAGGAGTATGGCAACGAAAACTGTGACACGAGAATTTTATATATTAGATTGATACATACTATTTAAATTCATCTATACAATACATTACTAACAAACAATAGTATCTAATAAGGATATTACAAATGCAGCAATTAGGTACTTAGGTATTACACTTGATTGGACTCAACGAGCATATGATTAAACAACAAGACCTTAAAGCCAGCATGACTATTGGCAGTTCTCACAGTGTCAGGAAGCGCGTTTCAAAGTCTTACTGCCGAAACGGCGAAAGAATTAGAGAAAAAACCAGTATTTGTAAGGTGTTTGGAGAGAAACGCCATACTTTGTATGAGGGTTTTTATTCACTACGGAACCCTAGGTAGACACGTGAAGATGGTCTTCCAAACGTCCAAGGTCCAAGTCGCGTAGCAGCTGAGGTCCAGGTATCTCGCCAAGGTAGTCGCAGGTACTTCCACTTGTCGCACTAAGGTAGGTTTCCTTCGCTTCGAAGTGATCGCTTTGATAGCTCGTATTGAACTGACTGGCACCCACGGTTCCCTATTTATATGCGCCATCGAAAAGGTCCACACTAATCTCGAATATTCTACATAGTCGACGAACGTGTTTCGAAGCATCCAGGCGCCGGGTGTGTGTGTGAGTGTAACATGGTCAAGCAACTCTTGACTTAATGACACAAGACATATGGCCTAGTTTCGCTTGTGTTTCATTTTATTCTATCGTATTTCTTTTGGCTCGCGAACATTGTTCGAGAAGGTTCTGTCACGTTCGCGACAATACTATCACGCCCGTTTTCTACAGCGGTAGGCAGAGACTATATGAACCTCTACTTGCTACGATCCTGACAGACCTCTCTCGCTTCATCTACACTCATCAACCACTTCATACATGCTCTTCGGTTACGGGTACTTCTCACCTCTCCCCTTTTCAGAACGTCTGCAATCTGATCGCAGAATGTTCGCCGAGGTCGACCCTGTCCCGCTCTTCCTTTCACACAGATACAAACGGAAGATTCGGGCAAAATGGCAAGAATTTCAGGAAAATAAGCATTTTTGACAGACAGGGAAATAAATCGGGCAATCCGCTAGATGACTAAAAGTCTAATCAGACACTTTTTTCTAAACGTCAAAACAAACATTTTCTATGGAATTTTTATGAAATACAAAACCGTGACGTCATATATATTTTGAGTCAAATAACGCTCTTAATATCAGTTTTTCTGCGTCAAAAAATCTAAAATCACGTTGAAATTGTGTATGATCAATGACAAGTGACACTGTTTTGTGACGTTTTATTATCTTAACAGTACCAAATAATTTATTTTTGACCCTGCCATCTACCCCATTGGGCTAGTTTATCGCATCGCTGTCCATTCAGATCAGTATCTATAGCATCTAGCCCATCTGATTGGGCAGATAGGAACTTGGGCAGTTGGGCGAATATTTGCCCAGCTGCAATTGGGCAAACTTACTTGATAAGAGACATGAAGGTGATCCTCCTGATCCTCTTCTGCTGTAACTCGTGCCTGTGCGCGCGACAGAAGTTGCCGAATCGTCGCGCGACCTGGGCGTCGTCGCTCTCCCCGTTGTCGCGGATGCTTATCATTAGAATGTGGATCGGTTCCAGAGGCTAGAACAAACAAATATGCATATCAATTCGCTAGTCCTAGTCCAACACGTCAAATCACATAATAAATAATACTAACGTACAGAAGTCTCACTCAGCAGAGGAATTCAAAGAAATATCTACTCAATGTGGCTAGCGGTATGGTTTAATTTAGCTCACGTCAGAACTCAGCACCTTTTCGTATAGATACCTAGACATCCATTGCAAGCCAATTTCATTCTTATAACTCTGGACAAACGATTCGTATAACTGAATTTACCACCCGGAGGGGCCGCCTGCGCGCATAGTAATAATGTAGGTACATTTTCGATACTTAAACGGGGAGTGACACAGACCTGGTCCTAGTACAACAAGTCAAATCAAATACTTTTTTCTTTGCCTACCCCTGTGGCACAGAAGACAGTAAGAGTATAAATACAGAACATATTACATGACAGACAGAAAATTAAAAGCTTATGTAAAGAAAGTACTTTGTGAGAAGGCTTATTATAGGACCGATGACTATCTTAACGACAAAAAGGTCTGGCTTGAGCTTGGCGCGGGTCCCTCTTAAAGGTTTGTATATTTAGACATGTCATAATTTAGGTACATTGGTACATTATTAAATTAACAAATTGACATTAATTTAAATTACGCAACTCTTATAATTCAATTTAATTATGACATAACATATCAAACAATGTCATCTCAGTCCATCCGTATAACTAATTTTAAGTTTTTAGTTTGTTAGTTGACGTCTTTGGAGAAAACGTGCAGTGCAGTTTGTTGCTGCTTCTTCTGCACTTGCGCCTAGGAACCGGCATAAACTTAGTTAGCTTAGCTGTAAGTAACGATTTGACGTCAACATTTGTGCAAAACAAAACAAAGTGACTATTATTAGAGATATTATAAATATCCCATGATAATAAAGATATTTTGAATTGAATTGAATTCACTAGTCCTAGTCCAACAAGTCAAATCAAATATTTTTTTCTCTGCCTACCCCTGCGGCCCAGAAGACATTAAAAGTATTACTCGTACATACAGAACGGAATCTCCTAAGGTCCCTTGCAATATGCGTCCCCGTTCCCGTCCACTTTGTCGCGGGCGAACACACACCCATTGACGTGTGCACGGCGGCACAAGAGCGGGGGAGAGGTGAAGGGGCGGGGAACGGGGACGCCTATTGCGCGTATCTTAGGAGATTCCGTTCTGTATGTAATAAATACTCTTACTGGCTTCTGTGCCTTTAGGAAACAGGCGTAATGTTTTTTTTTTGTTTTTTCCAGCCATTCATGTCCCATAGTTCGGCAAAGGCCTCCCCTTGTCGTTTCCAGCTAGTTCGATCTTTACCTATTTATTTTATTTATTATAGTCGAGCAGCTAAGAGCTGATACGTCTATTTCACACAGTGCTGAGAGTCGATAAAGTCTTTTCACAGTTCATATGTCTTTAAGCACTTGTCGAGTCTATTTTTAAATGCATTTATGGAAGGAACAGTGACTACTTCTTCTGGTAGCCTATTTTAATTATTGACCACTCTGTTACGGAGATAGTGAAAATGTGCAGCTTTGGTTTTAGTCGCTGTACGAGTTAACTGGTAGCAGTGTTTTCGTGATGGCTTTGTGCCTTGTCTTATGTTGTAGATGGTATGCAAGTCAGGTAAGTGATAGCTGAGAGTCAGGATCTTAAATGTCTCAACCAAGTCACCACGAAGGCGTCTTTCCTCGAGGTAAATTTCCTTCCAATAAGGATTGGTCGCCGCCAATAAGGATTGTCGTTGACAAGGGTCAAAAGCAGACAGGTCGTCCCTCCATCTCATCTCAGGCCTTCCCCATGATCGTACCCCGTTTTCTTACGGCCATATTGTATTTATTTATTTACCAATTTATGTAAACGGACAATATATACAGAGAATACATAAACAAAAAGTTGTACGAAGGCACTACTTATCTCAAAAGAGATCTCTTCCAGTAGGCCCGTGAGAGGTGATGGTCATATATGAAAGGTATACGGGCGTGTTCGTTAAATAAACGAAGAAGAAATTAACATATTATGAAACAACATAGTAGTTAACTACATTGTAATTACTATTGTAGTTATATGTTCTTCTATTCGTCTAGTTCGGGGATGGACTTCCGGACGGGGCATGGACTGGGCGCCTTTAGTAACTAACTACTACGATTTATTTATGTAACCTCTTTAAAAATATGTACGTGCTAGTTACCTACATTGCAACACTGTAATACTTTTTGTTGTTAAACGTTTTTGGCAAATAAAGATTTATGAGCCCATCTTTCTGGCACCATTCGGCAAACGTGACTCGCCCAGTCCCATCTTAGTTTGGCACTCTTCCTTCCAACGTCTACTACATGGATGATGGAGCGCCACGTAGTGTTCCTAACACAGTCTGGACGTTTTATACCCATCATCATCATCAGGTCTTTTGTAGTCTCCACTGCAGGAGCACGACCCTCTTTGTACTACCAGAGCCATATATTAGCCAGAGCAGTAGATTTGGCCTACACTCTCCACGCTGGCCAGACGGTTGGAGAGGTCTCACTGATGTGTATAATCTTTGTCCAGCTTGTGTTTCCTAAGTCGCCTTCTACGACATCCACGGGAAGACTTGGAGTGGCTCTATCCTACTCTGCCGGGAACCATACGGCATCCCAAATACAAAATGAATGACATGTTGTAGGGACACAATACGCTAAGTAGTTTATTATTTCGTTCCACGACGCGCTAGCATGGAACGTCCGTCGCCTTTGTTTAGAGTCTCGCGTGTGTCCGTAAACAACTCCCCGTGTCGATCAGTTTGTTTGTGCATATATCGAGAACTATAAATTGTGTGTACTTGTGGGAAACATACAAGAATTTATTTACCGAGTGTTGACTTTACCTTCTCAATTGCATAGTTTAGGCACCCATACAGTCTCTACATACATGCACGTAGCTAGGAAATGGATACAGTAAATTCCATAATAACTTTGGAGTCAGAACTATAGTGAGATAGCCCATAGTGCCTACAATGTAATCAGCTAGTTTGAGAGAAAAGCAGTATATTGTAAACATACCACATCTTCGACATCGGCGGCCTTGTAGTCGGCGCCGACGTTGATGCTCGTGCTGTCGCGACTCTCGCTGCCGTCCTGCAAGGCTTGCAGGTCCTGTACCAACAACACCTTATGTTTATATAGCGCTATATACAACTTAGACAACAACTTACAAAGTTAACTATTAATATAAAAAGTTAGAGATAAGAAAGAGCGGAGTCTCCTGGCACAAGCATATTTTTTGCTTAAAAGAAGGCTCCGGCAACAAAATATTGTAAACATTATTTATTTACCCAATAAACAATTTAAGTTTATTTATTTACATTAATATAGTATTATCGCAAATGAAGATGGCAATTTCCGATGCGCGGTAAATCTCAAAAAGATTATAATGGCATTGTAAATAGGATAAACATTATTGTATTAAATGTATTGTGTAAATAAAAATAATAAGTTTGGAAAATCCAAAAGTGCACGCCTCATAGCGGTCACTCATTCGGTGTATTATGAACAAAATAAAAAATTTACTTTTAAATCTTCGCGCCATTGGCCACACAGAAAAGAAAGGTACTGCGCATGTATTGTCAATGTCAAGAAGAAAAGAAAAATGAAAAGATTAACATTGTATCCAGAAAAAGAATGGAAATTAAGAATGGCTAAAAGGCAGATGCTAAAGGCCGTAAAAAAAAATTGACAATGTCAACGAACCTTATTTACATAGATTTAGATATCCCAACGATAGGTGGATTTCAGTTTATTGCTAATTATAATTAAACTACTTTTAATTAGACCGTGATTTTCGAAAGGACTTAGTTTTAGATAATACTTAAGCGTATGAAAAAAAGAAGGGTTCGATTTGTTAAGTTTTTCGGGCGTTATCGTGACCACGCCAGTTTCCATACATCCCGACACACGGACGTCCACGAAATAATTTTCTTAAACACTTGTTTTATTATTTTAAAGAACAAAATGTCCTTTAAAATCATCATGACTGTTGTAACTAGTGTTTTTTCTTGACATTTGTGTGTAAATATTATTCTACAAGTACGATAAGAAATAAATACCGACATTTTTAGTTCGAAAAATCACTTGATTTTTGTAAGGCGAGAGTAGAGCACTACATCAACGCTCCGCTTATGAGGCGTGCAATAGACTTCCTTCTTAATCTCTTATTCTACAAATACAAATACTCTTTATTGCACCATAAACAAAGGAAATACAATAAAACAGAGAAAACACAGAAAACTACATATAAACAAGCACATTGATTATATCCCTTACCTCTTTCCTAACAACGCCGAGAGAGTAAAAGATACAAGAGACTAAGTATAAATAAATAGACACTTAATATTATACTACTTACATCTCTTTCTTTATCGACAACATGGCGTGGCTTGTAGATATGAGAGAGAGAGAGGAATAGAGAGATACTACATATAAATGAACTTGACATTGATTATAGTACTTACCTCTCTTCTGACATTAGCGGTGCTAGCGAAATCATGCACTGAGTCCATAAATTCATTGGCGTATTGCACGAATTGAATAAAAGAATCAAACGCGAAAAAAAAATTAGCTTTACACAACTTTCATCTCTTTCTTTATCGACAACATAGCTCGTAGATGTGGGAGAGAGAGAGAGAAAAGAGAGATATTTCTTCATATGAATATAAAGACTGAATCTATGAATCAACTCACCTCTCTCCTAACATTAGCGGTGCTAGCGAAATCATGCACCAGGTCCAACAACTCATCGGCGTATTGCACGAACTGGTCAAAGGACTCGAACGCGGCTAGGGCTCCGGTCCGGTGGTGGCACTTGCGCATGGCGGCTGCGCACAGCTCGGCCGGGATGCCCTCTTGGTCCTGGGCGGCCGACAACTCGATCTCTGTTTGGCTGATTGGTATTCTGCAGAATACAAATTACAAGTATGACAGTCGGTCGTCTGATAATAATAATAATAATACTTACCAATAATAATCCCTAGAAGCCGACTGCCTCCGTGGTCCAGTGGTCAAGGCGTCTGCCTTGTGATCCGGAGGTCGTGGGTTCAAATCCCACTGGGAAGCACACTTTGTGAAAAGTTGTTTCCAGTCTGGTTAGAATATTGCAGGCTTGAATCATCTGATTATCCGAAAAGAAAGATGATCCCGTGCTTCGGAAGGCACGTAAAGCCGTTGGTCCCGAACGCCATCCAGCGTTTTACCTATCCCAGGATTGGTTCTGGTCTACCCTTTGGGTTGCGAAGGTCAGACGGCAGTCGCTCTGTGTAAACCAGTAACCTCGTCGAATCACCTAGGTTAGGTAGCGGACCCCGGGCTCTGAAGCGTAACCTCTGACGACGCAACCTGGAATACGCTCGGATGATGATGATGAATAGTCCCTAGAAGCGTAAATAATCCCGAAAAATCATTCCACGCGATATGTGCCGACTTAGGACTTTGATCTAATCATCATCATCATCATCATATCAGCCACAGAAAGTCCACTGCTGGACATAGGCCTCCCCAAAGGATTTCCAAAACGACCGATCGGAAGCGGCCTGCATCCAGCGTTTTCCTGCAACCTTGCTCAGGTCGTCTGACCACCTAGCAGGTGGGTGTCCTACGCTGCGCCTGCCGGTACGTGGTCGCCATTCGAGAACCTTTCTGCCCCATCTGCCATCGGTTCTTCGCGCTATGTGCCCCGCCCACTGCCACTTCAATGAGCTAATCCGCTGGGCTATGTCTGTGACCTTAGTTCTTCTACGAATCTCCTCATTTCTGATTCGATCACGTAAAGAAACACCTACCATAGCCCTCTCCATAGCCCGCTGAGCGACCTTGAGCCTTCTTATGAGACCCATAGTAAGGGACCACGTTTCAGAGCCATAAGTCATCACTGGTAACACACATTGATTAAGCACTTTCGTCTTGAGGCACTGGGGTATTTTGGACGAGAAGCACTGCGTAACTTTCCGAACGCTGCCCAGCCGAGTCGGATTCGTCGAAAGACCTCTTCCTCGAAGCTGGAACTTCCTGCCTGGATCAATTGACCCAGGTAGATATACTGGTCTGCAACTTCGAGGGTGGAGCTCCCAACAGAAACAGGTAAAGGCGTTACGTGCATATTCGACATGACCTTCGTCTTGTCAATGTTCATTTTCAGGCCGACCTGTTAGGAAACTCGATTTAGGTCTTCAAGCATCGTACTTAAGTCCTCCATCGATTCTGCCATGACAACGATATCGTCGGCAAATCGAAGGTGAGTGATATACTCGCCATTGATGTTAATGCCCAGTCCTTTCCATTCTAGAAGCTTGAAGGCATCTTCCAGAGCAGCGGTGAACAGTTTTGGAGATATGACATCTCCCTGTCTCACGCCTCTTTGCAATGGAATAGCCTTCGTACTGAGCTCCTGTACTCGGACCGACATAGTGGCTTTGTTGAATAAACACTTCAACACCTCGATATACCGATAGTCAATACGGCACCGCTGGAGAGACTGAAGCACGGCCCATGTTTCGATCGAATCGAAGATCTCATAGTCCACGAACCCCAAGCATAACGGCTGGTTATACTCCCTCGTCTTCTCTATAACCTGCCGCAGCGTATGGATGTGGTCCATGGTACTATAGCCTTTTCGGAACCCGGCTTGTTCGGGAGGTTGGAAGGCATCAAATCTGTTAGCGAGACGGTTCGTGATGACTCTCGAAAACAACTTATAGACATGACTCAGAAGTGTGATGGGCCTATAGTTCTTCAAGAGAGTGTTGTCACCCTTTTTGAAGAACAGAACCACCACACCCCCGTTCCACGCCTCTGGCGTCACTCCCTCGAGTAGAACGGAATTAAAGAGCCTTTGATGGACTTTCAGTACCGGCGTTCCGCCCGCTTTCAAAAGCTCTGCTGTGATTCCGTCCTCGCCCGGCGCCTTGTTGTTTTTAAGCTGTTTGAGAGCCATCCTAATCTCGTACAGACTGATGTCCGGGATATCTTCGGTATGGTGTCGGGTTAACTTGGCTCTTGGATCTTTTGCCGTATTTATGTTAGGTTTTGCAACGGATGTATATAACTGTCCATAGAACCTCTCGATCTCTCCCAGAACCCCCTCCCCCGTCGACACAACGTTTCCGCCCTCCGTCTTCAGCTTAGTCAATCGGCTCTGCCCAGTAGACATAGCCCTTGCAAACACTTTGGAACCTTTGTTTTGTTCTATCGTCTCCTTAATACATTTAGTATTAAAGGAGCGAATGTCGTGTCGCAAGGACTTTTGAATTTGTCGGTTAAGCTTTCGATATGACTTAGCGTCTTCGGAGGTTTGCAGCGGCATGGATCGTCGCTGTGTCATAAGGTCTAGGGTCTGAACAGAGATTTTTTGAGGTTTACTTTTAGGGCGGGACTTAAAAAACTTAGATCCCACTGCTTGGACAGTTTCTATAAACCCGTTGCTTATCTCGTCCACTGAAACGCAATCCTGGAGAAGTTCAAAGCGATTGGAGAGTTCAACTTGAAAACTTTCGGGGTTTTGGATCTGGCTCAGCGATGGTCGGAGCGTAGACTTCATAAGCCTTGACCTTTCAAGTCGGAGGTCGATATTCAAGATGCCTCTTACAATTCGGTGATCGCTGCCGGTTTTAATCATATTGATCACGGAGACATCATTGAATATCTGCCTCTTCGCTGTCAGGAAGAAGTCTATCTCGTTCTTGACTGGGGGCTGGTTATTCTTACTAGGACCTATCCAGGTCCACTTCCTCTGTGGCGGCTTCTTGAAGAAAGAGTTCATCGCAAAGAGTTCCTCTTCCTCCAGAAAATCAGCCAGCCTGTGCCCCCTGTCATTGCGCTTACCATATCCAAATTGCCCCACCCTGATCTCTCCATCGCGTCCCTTCCCCAGTTTTGCGTTAAAGTCCCCCATAATAACTGTGAAATGGGTTTTGGAGGCGTGTATGGCTCTACTAATGTCCTCATACACTACCTCAACCTCCGCATCTGAGTGTGTTCCGGTCGGCATGTATACCTGTATGACCTTCAACGAGTATCTTTTGGATACTCTGAGTATCAGGTATATTACCCTGCTGGAAACACTGTCGATGGTCACTACGTTATTTATGAGGGACCTGTGAACGAGAAACCCGACAGCATGCTGGGACTTCTTTTCGTCTCCCTCCCGGTGATAGAGTAGGTTACCGGACTCTAAGGTTGTCGTGCCCTCGCCCTCTCTTCGGACTTCAGACAACCACTATGTCCCACCGTAACCTACTCATCTCCTCTTCCACCTCAGTCAGTTTCTCGTCTGTCCTCAAAGTGCAGACGTTGTGTGTTACCAGGGCCAGTTTTCGCCGGTGGTGGTAGCCGGATCCCATCCGGGGATTCTTAGCACCCCCTGCCCTGCCGTTACCATGACCGCTACCGGAGTCAGGAATAGCAGGGCTGCCGGGTACTGGGGGCCTGGTCACATTTTGTACCTTCATTGAGGGGTTTTGCCATACTCGCCACGCTTGGCATGCGGGTTGGCGAGCGCAGTGGGGGGTCACTATCGCACTTCCGACGCTGCTGCCCATCGGAAGTCTGTTCATGTGCAGTGACGGAACTCTCCTTTAGTCGCCTCTTACGACATCCACAGGAAGACTTGGAATGGTCCTATTCTACTCTGCCGGGAACCACACGGCTACGTTACTTTGATCTAATAATAGTGATAAGTTAAATATATGTATGTGTACTTATTCAAATATTCACACATAATAGCAACGTACCTAAGTGTTAAGTTCCCTCTAGTATCATTTAAGTAAGTCTTATGTTTCGAAGCTAATAAGCACACATATGTTGGATTATAATTAAGAACATTACTTTTTACAAGCTTATACAATCATATTCATACATAATTGTAATCTGTTTTGAGTGTCGATAAATAAATAAAATAAAAAAGCCTTTATATAGGCTTTTAGCCTGTCAAACCCCTTAAGTCTAGCCTTCAAAAAAAGGCTAAAAGCCTATTGTCCTCGGGAACACTAGTATTTACCTGTTGGGATGTCCAGTGGGCAGCACAAACTGGAAGTGCACGACGCCCAGCTCGCCAGACAACGCCAAGTGTTGCAGGCACGTGATATCGTACGACGTGTACGCGCGACGGACGTACACTTCTAGGGCGGCGTTGCATACCTGTTTGGAGAATACAAAATATAAGTAAATATTAACTTCTATGCCGTGTGGTTCCCGGCAGAGTAGAATAGGACCACTCCAAGTCTTCCCGTGGATGTCGTAGAAGGCGACTTAGGAAACACAAGCTGAACAAAGCTTATAAACATCAGTGAGACCTCTCCAACCGTCTGGCCAGCGTGGAGAGTGTAGGCCAAATCCTCTGTTTGCTCTGCAAGTATGGCTCTGGTAGTACAGAGAGGGTCGTGCTCCTGCAGTGGAGAAGACTAGAAAAAACCTGATGATGACGCTACAAGTGGCTTGTGGCCCTGAGCTCTGTCTGCAAGCCGCGACGCAAGACCCAAAACGCTCTGTCTACCCCATTAGAAATAAAGACGTATGTAAAGTATAATATTAACTAAATTTATAAAAGAGTTAGGCCATCGTATTTCAGAAAGGTCAAATAATACCCGCTCGGCATCGTATTTGGCTCAAAGGCTCTCTATAGCCATTCAAAGGGGAAATGCCGCGAGCATTATGGGGACCTTTGGGCCGGGTACGAGCCGTGGGGGACTTTTAGACTAATTCGAACTAGGTAGCTATACAGATATTTGATTTGACGAAGCATGTGGCGGATTTATTTCTGTAAACCTTTGACAAAGCATGTTGCTGATATACTCGTACATTTGTACTTTTTTGACGAAGCATGTTGCTGACGAATATTTGTAACATTTAGTAAATAAAATCTTTGAAATAAAAGATAACAAGGTACGAGAAAAAAATTAACTAAGTTAATCCCAGCCACAGAGACAGTAAGAGTAACATACAGAACGGAATCTCCTAAGGTCCCGCGCAATATGCGTCTCTAAGCAGACAAAGATATTTATCTTTTATATATGTCGCAGTTGGATAGTATAATCCGCTAATTGATAAAACCGCTAGCTGTTTGGCATTACAGCTCGGTTTTGTGAAACAACTGAAAACTGAATACTTATATTATATTTATTATTTTATTGTTTTAAGTTCAAACGATACACGGTGTCCAGTGTTGCCCCCATTTGAAATAAATTATTTGTAAGGAAACGGAGATATAATTTCAAAGTTTGAGCTAGTAAAACCTAGATAACCCTTCAAACTATTTTATGAACCACTGTTTACAGTTTAAAGTAAAAACGTTAAGCATTAGTTTGCATTTTTGCACGAAACGGCCACTTTTGGCAAAAATGCAAACTAAAGCTTAACTTACAAATAATTTATTTCAAATGGGGGCAGCAGTGTACACCGTGTATCGTCTTAATCCCAGCCACTGGTATGACACTTCATAGATTCGAGTAACATATATACCTACTACTACTACAAAAGAAACAATTTATCTGTACACACGTCGATGTGTGAGTTTTATACTTAGGGTCGCACCGCAGAATTAATTTAATACTTACCTACGAGTTCGACATATTTACGATTATATCTTTCCATACCGGGAGACTTGCGAACACTATGACGTAAAAAATATTCTGTTTTATATGTATTAAATGTTACAGAAAAGTCGGAAACATCTACATAATATCACTTCACAAATATTTTTTTATTATGTCCATTGTCCATATCCATTTTGACCTTTAGTTCACTTTACTGATTATTATTGAGTCATTTATAATGTAACGCACTAAATACACTCTTGTAATATAGTAATCTGCATATTCAGCGCAAAACGATACGGTAATTATATGATTAAATTCAATAAAAATAAACAAATGTTTATCGCGCAACCACGCACGGCTTGCCATTGTCAACAATGGCATTATAGCACTATAACCCGCGGAAATCTACTTGGCATCTGCGTGTACGTGATTCTCTGTGAGCGAGGTGCCTAGGTAACTTTTCCGAATTATCCTGCTACGACGCCCGTGTGACCGACCGGCGTACATTGCGGTAATGATTTAGGTAGAGAGAGCGAGAAGGGTATATATATCAATCGGTGTTCAAGATGGTTGCTGGATAGTCACGTGAAATTATATTGTTGCTTTGCTTACCTGTTTTCATCATTCGGAAATCTATATATACGTTCGTATAAATATACGTTCTTTGTTGTAATCGGTGGACAATTATTATAGCAATTATATGCGCATCTTCTCACCATGATGGTTACTATTGGTTGGCAGTTCTCAAGACAAGACACGTCGCGAATTGCGTGCGGCTAGTAACTAAACCCTGGTTTAGAGCGCAATAAGGCGCACAAAGTGCGGGGGAGAAATGCGGACTGTGCGGAGACGCCAATTTGTGGGAGACGCTGTGAGTGTGAGATGCTATTCTGTTTCTGTTTGTTTGTACTTTTATGTATTCTGTGTCCCAGTAAAAAAAAAACACTGGGACTTTCAAAAATGTGGTATAAAAAAATCAACTTCTTTCTTCGATGTTCCAACTTGTCAACAAACTACTTGAACCATTTTATAAAACAAACCATAGCGAGTTTCAAATATGCACAGCGCCATCTATCGGCAATCGCTTGCAATTTCATCGTTAGCATTTAGTTTACGCAGTTTCCATTTGAAAAAGAACACCTTCAAGAAAACTGCAATCCGGGTGATTGAGAATACCGCGTAGGAACACCTACTCTCAATTACAATCTACAGTTATGTAAGACATCCATCTACATACATACACACACGCACGCACACACACACTATACAGTACACGCCTTTACTTCAGATAATCATTGGATATAGGCATGGAGTCATGTTTGTTGTCAATTGTCATTGTTTTCCCTCTTTTGTAAAAATACTTTTCGCTCTGTGAAGTAAGATAATATTTAATAACAATGTTTGTTTTTTGTACTTAAGAAAAAATCTAAATAATGTAAATCCGTTATTGGCTGTCAGTGCTGTACTTGCTAAGGTTAATATTATAAATTGTCTGTGGATTTAGTGACGATAAATAAATCAAATCAAATCTCGAAACTGAGACGCTTCGCTCGATTGGTCAATGAAAGCGGCCAAGTGCGAGTCGGACTCGCCCATAAAGGGTTCCGTAGCAGCAAGCAAAATAATATAAAAGTTCTAAAGGTAAATTGCTGTTTACGATTTATGACGTATTAAAAAAAAACTACTTACTAGATCTCGTTCAAACCAATTTTCGGTGGAAGTTTGCATGGTAATGTACATCATATATTTTTTTAGTTTTATCATTCTCTTATTGTAAAAGTTACAGGGGCGTGGGGAAGGGGGAACGACACTCATTTTACCACTTGATGGGTTTGATGAAAAAAAAAATTGACTTTCAGTTCTAAGTATGGGGAAGCCCCAAAATTTATTGTTTTTTCTATTTTTGTGTGAAAATTTTAATGCGGTTCACAAAATACATCTACTTACCAAGTTTCAACAGTATAGTATAGTAAATAATATAGGAACAAGAGATGCTATAGATGCACTTGTTAATGAAATAGTAAAAAATCTAAACAATAAGAAAAATGTAGCTGGTCTCATTCTTGACCTGAGCTCTGCTTTTGATTTGGTTGACCAAGACATCCCGTTAAAAAAGCTGGAGCATTTCGGCATACGTGGTAAAATACTTTTATTATTTATATCTTACTTTGAAAATAGGAAGCAGTTTGTAGAACTTAAATCAATCGAGGGCGAGAGTGAAAATACGGTTAGGTCCAAATCACTCGCAGTAAGGAGAGGAGTGCCTCAAGGCTCTATCTTGGGACCTCTTCTTTTTCTTATTTTCACAAATGACCTAGTAGCACGTATTCAAAATCTCCACCCTGACTCAAAATTGGTCTTATTTGCGGACGACACAAATGCGGTAATATCTGATAACAATATCAATAACCTTAATCTTAAAATAAATAAAATTCTTAGTACATTCAATGAGTGGATTAGTGCCAATAATTTAAAGTTGAATTGTAACAAAACTAAAGTTATTCTTTTCAAATCGACATTACGAAATTCCGACACACTTGACATCAAATTAAATAGAAATAAAGTTGAAATAGTAAGTAATACAAAATTTTTAGGTATACATATTGACGAATTATTAAACTGGAAGAAAGAGCTAGGAGCACTAGATGATTCTATTTCATCGGCTTGTTATGCCATCAGAAGTCTCCGCAATGAAATTTCAATAATTAATCTAAAAAAAGTATATTACTCTCTGGTGGAATCGAAATTAAGGTATAGCATCAAGCTGTGGGGTAAAAGTTACCGCTATAATCAAGACAGAGCCTTTTTGATCCAAAAAAGGGCTATAAGAGCCATGGTAGGTATTCCGCCTTGGGAGTCGTGTGAAAAGCTCTTTGTCAAGTTAGGCATATGTCCTTCAAGTGACTTCAAGAAAAAAATGACAACAATAGAGACAAATAAGGAGAAACAGTTACGTGAAAAAACTCGGAGAATGGATCTGAGACATGATACCATTCCCAAGTTGGAAATAGCGAAACACAATGCTCACTACCAAGCATATAGGGTTTACAACAAACTACCTAAAGAAATAAAATCTAGTCAAGGCCTAAGCCCTTTAAAGGAAAGCTAAAAAAATATTTGTTAGAAAAGTCCTTCTACTCCATGGACCAATATTTTATGTGATCTGAAATTATTATTTTAATTAGATTATTAGATTGACCATTAATTATATTTTTTTTTTGACATTGCTTTAAATAATTACATTGTAGTATAAGTTATAATGGTGTTGACATAGATGTTTGTATATTTTATATGTTACATAATTAAATTTAAAAGATGTTAGCTTTAAGTTATTCCGACACAATGTATATTGTTTTATGGAAATAAATAATAATAAAAAAGTCCCAGCATAAAAAAACACTGGGACTTTCAAAAATGTAAAATTGAAGATTTTACTAAGAAAACATCTTCTTTCTTCGATGTTCCAACTTGCCATTTTATAAAACAAACCATAGCGAGTTTTAAATATGCACAGCGCCATCTATCGGCAATCGTTTGCAATTTCATCGTTAGCATTTAGTTTACGCAGCACCACAGAAGACAGTAAGAGTATACAGAACGGAATCTCCTAAGGTCTCGCGCAATATGCGTCCCCGGTCCCCGTTCCCCGTCCCCGCACCTCTCCCTCGTTCTCGCCTTGTCGACGGGCGAGAGCGGGCGAAACTGTAGCACACGCGGCCGCACAAGAAACAAGGGGCACATATTGCGCGTACCTTAGGAGAGATTCCGTTCTGTATACTCTTACTGTCTTCTGTGGCAGCACGGCGAAACTAAACAGTTTCGCCCACCACCACGCTATAAGTGGCATTTGGGTTTTGCGACCCTGGGCTATTAGGAATAAGGATGAGATAAGTATTTATTTATTTAACTTTATCACAAACAAGTGTATTTGTTAGGTAAGTTAATAAAACCCCCGACTGCCAAGAACGCCATCTACTGATGAGTAGCGGAACTACCGATACGACTTGATACGGATATCAAGTCGCGCTACGGATAGCGCCATCTATTATTTGCTAGAGAAAGCCCTGACTTTCAAGCGTTAACCCTCAATAACTTTTAAACGGCTGAACCGATTTTCATCAAACATAGCTAGGAACCAACGCAAGGGAACTTGCTTTCACCGATGCCACAGACGGACAGAGAAACCGACAGACATAAGCGTCAAACTTATAACATCCCACTTTTTTGTCGGGGGTTAAAAATGTAACAGACGGACCTAAGGCCAGGGCCTTTTCTACCAGTCAACCTACAGGTGGTACGGTTAAAGCAAATTCTAGGACAATTATTAAAAATGTACCTAAAGATATATTCAAAGATACATACATACTATCACGTCTTTATCCCTAACGGGGCAAACAGAGCATTTTAGGAATTGTGGCTCTAAGTAGACCTTCAAAGATCTTTTATACAAAGTGGAAGGGACATACCCGTAATAAATCGAACCACGGTCTATACTAGATCATTATAATATAATAAAATTAAAATAATTTCCATACAAAAGCGTGCAGCCGCCCGGGCGATTTGTATGAGAATGTCAATTTCTTTTCGGTTTTCTGACTGGTATTTTCATTTCATTATACGTAAGTGATCTAGTATAGCCCGTGGTTCGATTTATTACGGGTATGTCCCTTCCACGTTGTATGTATATGTCGCAGTTGGATAGTATATTTGTACTGTTCTGTTTGGTATTACAGCTCGGTTTTGTTAAACAACTGAAAATCGTTCAGCTGTCAATTGTTAATTTGTCGCACTTTGTTAAGTTCATTTAAACCGCTAACCTCTTTTCTAAACGCCCAGCGGTTTTGTCAAACAGTAGCGGTAATCCGCTGTTTGACGAAACCGTTAAACAATCCAACTGCGACATATGCATGATAAGGATTTGATGTGTGGTTACCATAATGAAATATAACTGGGTGTCTGAATACAGATCTTCTTTCATCGAATTTCATTTTACAGAAAACTATTCCACGATTTTTATTGCTATAGGTTTGCCCTAACCTAGTAAGATGGATAGAACTTTTCTAGCACTTACCCGTGTGTAGGTCGCTGTTCTAACCTAACCTAACCAATAGGTTTGCCCTGACTTATTAAAATTGATAGAACATTCCTAGCACTCGCCGGCCGCCGCTGCCGCGGCACGCTCGCTTCGCTCGCTTGCCACATTGCCACTTCGTAGGCATTCTAAATTGTATATAATTTCTTTAGACAGAATTGTTCAACAACTTCTCTAGCCGCATGGATGAATATAAGTCGTTCATTTCATTCCGCGTATTAAGGTGCGCTGTTTAACAAAACTGAGCTGTAATGCCAAACAGCTAGAGGTTTTATCAATTAGCGGATTATACTATCCAACTGCGACATATACCTACATTGTTTACATTCATAGACCTATACTAGTGATAGGATAGGGTGGGTATAGATGATATATAGAGAATATTTAATTTAATAAGTAATCCCAGCATATAAAACACTGGGACTTCATAAAAAGTAATAATCCACTATTGGAAACAGCTACCTGATAAGTACCAGATGCGTACCTTCACTACCTTCTCTCTTCAATTTGACATAACTTGTCAACAAACTACTTGAACCATTTTATAAAACAAACCATAGCGAGTTTTAAAATTGCACAGCCCCATCTATCGGCAATCGCTTGCAACTTCATCGTTTGCATCGATTCGATTTTGTCTATGCCGCACGCTGCTTGGATGGAATGTACCTTTTTTCTTACAGAGATAATCTGACTTAAAACCCACCTTGTGTCTCTTTCCTACTTATAGGTATTTACTATTTATTTATTTTTTATATTTGTTTGTTTGTTACCTCTTCACGCTATATCTACTGAACCAATCTTGTTAAAATTTCGCATACACATAGATAAGAGTACTGAGAAGGACATTGGGTACCTTTCATCCCGGAAAAAACACTGTTCCCGTGGGATTTGCGATAAACGACTTAGCAAAAACTATTGATCCGATATACACGCAATTTGGTATGTACCTATCCCAATCACAATCCCAACTATATTCACTAAAACACGTCACGTCACGTCATGTCATGTTATGTTATGTTATAAAATCCCAACTAATATTATACATGCGGAATTGGGTAAAAAAGTAGTCTTAAAAAATGGAGCCAAGCTGACCAGTCCCTACTGGCGGCACCCATTCACGAGTTGACGTGTGGTCGTGGACTGATCTGCCATTTTAATTTGAAAGGGTTTAACTCCTAATAAGATTAAGTTTTGCTATTACAATCAACAAAGCGCAAGGGCAAACATGGCAGGTTGCATGAGTGCATCTGGAAAGGCATGATTTTCCCATAGTTAATATATGTTGCATCGTGCGGTTCCCGGCAGAGTAGAATAGGACCACTCCAAGTCTTCCCGTGGATGTCGTAGAAGGCGAGCGTAGGAAACACAAGCTAAACAAAGCTTATGAACATCAATGATATCTCTCCAACCCGTCTAGCCAACGTGGAGAGTGCCAAATCCTCTGACTGCTCTGGGGCTAATATATGGCTCTGAATAAAACTAAAAGCCATAAAACCCTGCACATGCCACGCACACATTGATTACCCAAAACCTCGTAAGAGAGTAATATATTCCTTGCCCAAGACAATGACTAGACTCACTTAAGCTCGCAATCGCTTTCCGATCATGCGGCGTATAGGTCATGTAAAAAGAACGCTGGAAAAAAGTAGAGAGGGGTGTGTTTGCCCATGGATACACTCGCGCACGAAGGTACTAGGCCTATTGTATTATTTTCTCTCGCGGCTTGGTATAATTGGCTATTGGTAGGTACTTCTTTATCCAAGCGCGTTCCCGGTTGCATCCTCAGCTGTGCTGCTTCGGAGTCTGGGGTGCGCTTTCCCGCTTTTTCTTCTCCAAATATTACATACATGTCAATGGTCACCCAAGGATGCCAAAGACCTTGCGTTGGAAAAGAAAAAGCCGGAAGAGATTAAATGATTTGGCTATAGTTTTACGACTGGCCGCCTGCCTGACCTCAAACCTTTTTGGGAATGTATTTGGGCGAAAAGTTTTACAACCGGCCGCCGACCGACGTTAACCCCCCTTGGGAGTGCATTTGTAGCACGAGATGTTTGTGCTTAATCCTTTAGTCGCCTCTTACGACATCCACAGGAAGAGATGGAGTGGTCCTATTCTAACCCGGAACCACACGGGTGGCTATTGGTAGGTACATTGAAAAATATGTCAGGTATAATATTAATTAAATAGATCGATAAATAGCCTAATGCGCAGCTTGACCGCCAGCGTTCTTTTTACGTGACGCGACCTTTAGTAAAGAAATAGGGTAGTACTTAATATATTTATATTTATTATTTTAAGTTAATTTAATCCCAGCATAAAAAACACTGGGACTTTCAAAAATGTAACGTATAAAAACGCTGTTTGGCGACCGCGACAGGACATTTTCTTTCATCGATGAACCAACTTGTCAACAAACTACTTGAACCATTTTATAAAACAAACCATAGCGAGTTTTAAATATGCACAGCGCCATCTATCGGCAATCGCTTGCAATTTCATCGTTAGCATTCAGTTTACGCAGCACCACAGAAGACAGTAAGAGTATACAGAACGGAATCTCCTAAGGTCTCGCGCAATATGCGTCCCCGGTCCCCGTCCCCCGTCCCCGCACCTCTCCCCCGTTTTGGCTTTGATGACGGGCGAGAGCGGGGAACACACACTGCATGGCGCAAGTTGGCCCACAAGAACCGGGGGAGAGGTGCGGGTGCGGGAAACGGGGACGCATATTGCGCGTACCTTAGGAGATTCCGTTCAGTTTACTCTTACTGTCTTCTGTGCCAGCGTGGAGAGTGCCAAATCCTCTGACTGCTCTGGGGCTAATATATGGCTCTGGAGAGCGAGGAGGAGGAGAGAGAGAGGATACAGAGAGGGTCATGCTCCTGCAGTGGAGACTAAAACAGACCTGATGATGATGTTCGCATGTGAACAGTGCTCAGAATTTGTTTATTATTGTCTTTGTTATATGGTCTATAGCTATGCTGCATTAGGGAAAGCCTGTAAAAACGAGCTGTATTGGAAATAAATAAAAAATAAATAAATATACAAATAAATATTTTGACAATGAGAGAACAAAAAATAAAGTAAACAACAGTGTGTTAAAACAAATCTCTGTTCTGTGTCTGATTCTGAAAATTTGTTGTTCTGTCCCAATAGATTTTAAGGTCATTGTTTTCTAATACAGGATTTGGGGTATATTTGTAATAAGGCATTGTTATTATAAAATCTGTAACACGACTCACCGCAGCGTTGGTGTGGTAGAAGAAGTCGTGCAGGATGTCAAAGATGGACGTCTCGGACAGGATCAGCTTCTGAAGATTCTCCGGGTGGAAGTCGTGCCCGTACATGTCCACGGCGGACAGGAAGATGGACTCCATCTGGTTGTGGCGCAGCTCGTAGGCTGGCTGGTGCGCTGCGATCAGCACCTGGGGACGTACAATACAATACAATTTTGATTACCTTTCAGGATTCGTGAGTTTCTTTGAGCCACCTGATTTCTTTTTCATGTTTTTAGTTTGTATTACGAGTATATGTAGGTTTATGTATACTTATATGTAAGTTTATTTTTACCAATACATGTGTAGGTTTATATTTATATATATTTATATATTGTTCATCTTTTATACTCTATTATTGTACTAGCCACTTCTGTCCCAAACTCATATTAGTTAAACATTCCTCTCACTTACTGGCCGGTTGACTGGAAGAGATCCCTATATGGGATAAGCCCGCCGTTGTATGTTTACTTTTCTGTTTTATATCTGCTTCTCTTTTGTATACAATAAAGCTTTAAAAACAAACAAACAATACAATACCCTTTATTTCACCAAAGAACCTTTTCCTACTGATTCTCGGTACATGCGGTCAGACTATGGAACTCATTACCACCTTCTTTCTATACGCGAATCTAAATCGATCTCTGTGTTTAAAAGACGAGTAAAAGATTATTATTTATCGGAATCATTATAGTTGTAGTTTATATATTAAGTATATTTATTTCTAAATAAACATATGTATTTATTTAAGTATGTATATGTATGTTTATCTGTAGTTTCATAGTTTGTTAATTTCTTCTTCCCTTATTTAACGAACACGCCTGTCTGCCTTTCGTATATGACCATCTCCTCTCACGGCCTACTCTCAGGAAGAGATCTCTTTTGAGATAAGTAGTGCCTTTGTACAACTTTTTGTTTATGTATTCTCTGTATATATTGTTCGTGTACATAAATTGGTAAATAAATATATAAATAAAAGAAAAATACAGGACACAATTATCTTAAAAACTAGGAAATGCGCAAAAAGCTATATCGCTAAGCAATTTCTTCCAGGCAACCTCGCTCAAATACAAATAGTGTCGTACTCGGGAATATGACACAGGCATCATCATCTTTTTTGGTTGCATCCTCAGCTGTGCTGCTTCGGAGCCTGGGGTGCGCTTTCCCGCTTTTTCTTCTCCAAATGCAAGTCAATGGTCACCCAAAGATGCCAAAGACCTTGCGAAATGGAGAAGAAATAGCCGGAACAGTTTGAATGATTTGGCTATCGTTTTATGACCGGCCGCCTGCCTGACGTCAACTCCCTTTTGGAATTTATTTGTGCGAAAAGTTTTATAACCGGCCACCGTCCGACGTTAATCCTCCTTGGGAATGAAATTATAGCACGAGATGTTAGTGCTTAGTCCTTTAGTCGCCTCTTACGACATCCACAGGAAGAGATGGAGTGGTCCTATTCTGACCCGGAACCACACGGGGTCTATATTGCTTTCAATGATAGTCTTTATGAAGTCTCCTGTCTTTTCTCTTTTTTTGGGTCTTTTTCTCTTTTTTTGCCGGGGGTTAAAAATGAGAAATTGAATGTCGATTGAGCAGTACATACCTGTCTCGCTCTCAAAGCGACGCGGCTGTGCTCTGCTCTGTGAAGAGATGTCAACTCGTTGAGGGTAGCAGCCAGCTCGTCAGTCAGGCCGGGCTCGTTAGACCACAGGTGGTCAATCAATAGTGTCACCTAAACAATAATAAAGAAATATAACATAATTATAAGCCAATTGTAGCCTCTTACTTGTTATAATTCACAAGAAGTTACCACCGGCTCTCTACATAGTAAAGACATGAGACCAATTCAGGGAGTGAGGTGGCGTGTGTTGGTTGCTCAATTAAACTACAATTTGTGAGCAACAGATGTGTTTTATTAATTATATATGCATACCATAATGGGACAGATTAAGTAGTTTACACAGGTAGACCTTCGAATGATGTACTTAGATTTCCTGGTTGTCTCCCAAGGTCCTTTCGATGTTATGCCATCAGGTCAGCCATCAGTGATGTTGGATATGCAGTCTGTTCCTTTACATGTGTGGAAAACTAACTGCGCTCACTTTTTAATTTTTTATTAAATTATCTAAATTATATCTTAGAACCGATTTATATCGGTCTATTAAATTTATTTATGACATCTTCCTTTTTTTCTTCATTTTTTGATTGAGTGCGTGAACGTATCTCTTTTGTCAATTTATAGTCTAAATCAGGTATATCAAAATCTTCACGTAGACCAGCGAGTAAATCTTTATACGTGCTAAAAGAATTTTTATTCGACCTAAACCAACACAATGCTGATTTTTCTAACAAGTCGGAGAAAGCCACTAAAGTACTATTCATTAACTGATTTCTCTACGCGAGTAAGAGTAACCCGTATGACAAGTATGGCACTTCATGTGTAAGGATGTCTTTCCTAGAAACACTAGAAACGGCGAAAGATTGGAATCAGACACAATACCAAAAAGTGAACGATTTAAAAAGAACTGTTACTATATGTGCATATGCATATATAACAAGATTCCTCAACATATAAAAAATATGAGATTCACTTTGTTCAAAAAACATTTGTATGACTGGCTAATGGATCATAGTTTTTACACAGTCCAGGAATTTCTAAGCCATAAAAAATCTAAATAAAATATTTTTAGTAATAATAGAATTTATTAATTTACGAATAATATTAGATGTATAAGTAGTACATAATTATAAATATCGAGTGATCTATATATATGAGTAAGTTTGCATGCTATTGACAATGGCTGAGTAGGCGTAATTTATATGACTTGTGATTAGCGTTGAAAATTCCGAAAGAAACTAATTGTTTTTTTCGGCAAGAAAACGAAATTTCGTTTTTTTCTGATTTATTCGTATTTTGCATTGAAATATTCCAGAAAAAAACCTTTGTAATTTTTCGGAAGATATATAAAAAAACGGGTTTTTTTTTCAAAAATTTGAAAAAAAACGATTGTTATAATCAAGTTTTTATTACTATCAAACTATCAATCTTATTCAAAGAAATTAAATGTAGCTCATTATTTAGTTGTGTAATAACTAATCTCCTTGGACATTTTGCATATTTCTTACCATCTTTAGCTACAATTTGACAATGATCCCATATGTTACTTTTCTTGCGAGGCATTGTGTTAGCGGAACACAATATCGTAGAACACAAGTGCACTATTTTCGATGTATACTATTTGTGATAACAAACTGCACCCGAACCAAGTAATGCTAACACACAATGTAGTAGTAGTGCGTGCTTGATATTAACGAAATGTGGAGTGAAACGGAATGAGCGTATGACAACAAAAACAAATCATACTACACTACCCTCCAAAACATGATAAAAATATTCTATGAAAAATACATCAATATTTTTCCGTTTCTTTCAAAGTTTCCCGTTCTTTTCCGTTTTATTGATAAAAAACATGAAAAATTCCATGCATATTTTTCTTGAAACTTTCGAATAAAACTTGAAAAAAACAAAGAAATTTGAAAAAAACTCGGAATTTTCCTGCTTTTTTCAACGCTACTTGTGATACCATCTTTTGTAAACCCTATTCAAAAGCAAATAAAGATTTCATTCATTCATTCATTCATAGAAGCGGAGTATCATTTATGTTTATACTACTACAAACGAAACTATACATCCGTGCACACGTCAATGCGTGTGTGTTCGCCCGCCCTCGTCTTAGATCGAGAGCTGGCACGAATTTTTGGGTAAGTATTTGAGGCAAATTGAAAACTGTCACATACCTCTCGAATCTTATTTTTTAGTTATTAGTAATACCCTATTAAAATTTCAAGTTGCCTCAAATACCTATTTATATTTTTTTGAAAAATACTTTTGCACGCGCCTGGCAATATCAAAGCCCCGACTAAATAGTCTGATTTTTTTATTCTTTAAACATTAAACTACAACATATAAAAAATGCATATTGCCTCAAATACCTTTTTTGAAAAAGAAAAAAAATCCTTGTAAAAATTCATAGGTTGCTTTAGCCCCGCTACTCACCAGCCAGGTCTGCAGTTCCGTGTCGGGGTATAATAGGAGAGGTATGTGACAAGTTTTCAACTTGCCTCAAACACCTACCCAAAAATTCGTGCCAGCTCTCGGACCATCTTGTCCGTCTTGAGGAGGGAGGTATAAAATGCTATTTCCGACATTGGTAAATAAATTAATTGGGGATTCGTATCGGTAGAACTTACCAACAAATTCTTCTTAGCCACTTGGTTGTGCGAGAAGATGATGTTCGCGACCGGCTGCATATCATCCTTGTAGCGCTCGCGGAGTGCCACCACGCACTTGTCGTACGACCCTGGGACAATGGATACATAGATAGATAAGACATTTATCAAAATCAAAATCAAATATTTATTCAGTAATTAGGCCTTCGCAGGCACTTTTACACGTCAATAATTATAGTGTACATTACGTGTAATGTTTATTTATATATTATATAAATTATAATATTATAATTTATATAATTTTTTTTTTGTTCAAATGCTACCAATGCTAGCGTTTCGCAACGACCACTGCTGAGAAGAAACGCCGAAAGAAACTCATTTACACAATATTGGTCGCCTACGCGCCAGAAGGGCTTTGTCAGTTTACCAAGATATTATGCCTAATACAATGTTATCACAACATAATATGTAAAGCTTGCGAACGAGTGCCAAATCCAATTTACAGAAATAAGTTACACTGAGTAGTCTTAAAAAACGGAGCCGAGCTGACCAGTCCCTACTGGCGGCACCCGTTCACGAGTTGATTTTGTAGCCATTGGTCACACACATACAGAAAATACACAACATAACATTTTTTTTTTGAACAAGCAAGGGGGGGGGTTTGAACTACGCGTTACGTAACATTGTTTTTTTTAACCCTTCAGAACGGTCGCGTGTTTTTTTTTTTTCGTTTATTTTCCTCAAGATTTAAAATGTAATGATGACCGATACAGGATGGTGAACAACTTTTTTTAAAAGCTCCAAATGGTAAAGCAAAATAAACATTTATCAACAGCCGTGATAGTTTTTCTCAACACTCCAGTAAAGTAGGTAGGTAACAAAAAAATACCTTAGTAAACATTTACCTTTTTTTGTACTAAACAAAAAAAAAGGAAAAAAAAAACCATTAAAAATCTCTTGCTTACAAAAACGAGACATTTCAAATGTTATTAAATAATATTAACGCGATTTTTACTTTCTGGTACTTTACGCCACATAATTGTGACTTTCTGGCCAAAATGGTCACTTGGTGGTTACGTAACGTTTTACTAGGGGGAAGCGGGGGATACAGAATAAACGGGCAAGTGCGAGTCGGACTCGTACATGAAGGGTTCCGTACCTCCGTACAATGCTTTAAAACGCTAAAAGAACACGTTTTTAGGGTTCCTTACAAAAAATTAAAAAACGGAACCCTTATAGGATCACTCGTGCGTCTGTCTGTCCGTCCGTCTGTCACAGCCAATTTGCTCCGACCCTACTGGACCGAATCAGGTGAAATTTGGTAGAATGTTGTGATCCTATGACCCAAACACATATGTGCAAAGTAAATAAATAGTTTTTTTTTTAAATAAGGGTCATTTTCGGGAGACAAATTAGGAAATTAAAAAAAAAGTTTTGCAAACCTTACTGTGTCATATATCAAATGAAAAGGCCCATTATGAGGATCACAAACACATTTTTTTTTTATTATTGTAAAATGAATAGTTTTGATTTTATTCATGAAAGACGAAAATTGACCATTCCCCCCCCCTGATTTCCAAAACTACAGAGCCTAAAATTTGGAAAAAAATACAAAATCTAGTTCATTGCTTGCAGTTTACAGGAAAACCTATGAGAAGTACGGAACCATCTTCACGCGAGTTTAACTCGCACTTGACCAGCTTATTTCTATGACGACCCCCTTTAAAATTTAACTTTTTTTTATTTTTAGTATTTGTTGTTATAGCAGCCATACCATACATAATCTGTGAAAATTTCAAGTACTATATAATTAATGCCATTATAAAGATCTAGTTAAAAACGCTAAAAAAACACGTTTTTTGTATGACGACCCCCTTTAATTTATAGCTTTTTTTATTTTCCGTATTTGTTGTTATAGCGGCCACAGTAATACATAATCGGTGAAAATTTCAAGTGTCTAGCTATTACGGTTCAATAGATAGAGCCCTGTGACAGACGGACAGATGGACAGACAGCGGAGTCTCAGTAATAGGGTCCCGTTTGCACCCTTCGGGTATGGAACCCTAAAACGTTACGGCACGTTACATGGAGGGGAGGTGGGGTCAAAAATCTCCAAAACTTGCGTTACGTAATACTTGAACGCACCGTGTGAATGGGCATTTAACCCTTTCACCGCGAGACTTTATATCAGTTGTCGTGCTCCCAGCGCGAGGAATTGTGAATATCCATAGTTTTTGGTCGGACAATCCCGACGCTCGCGAAATGGGCACGAAAATGTTTGTCGGATTAGTCCGACGTTCGCGGTTAAAGGGTTAATCAGTCAGGTCATCTTACCGAGTTGGAAGTTGCACTCCACTTGGTAGTACTGCTTGAGCAGGTCGTGTACAGCGGCCTTCATTCTGCCGCGGATGCCATTTCTAAAAAAAAATATCAATTATAAAAAAAAGTTGTTTATTTTCTGCAACAATCTTACGTGTAACATATAAACAAATAAGAAAATCAACAAGTGTTTTGGCGTTTAAGGTGATAATGTGCAATTCTCAAAATGTCCAGCAGTTCTCAGAATATCCAATCATCAAAATGTCCAATTGTCAAAATGTCCAAATTTTAAAGAGACTAAAATTTTAAAAATAAAATAAATCGAATCATACCGTGTGGAGAGTACCGTGGGTGTAGGTAGTCGGATCTTAGTTTTTGAAACTATATTTTGCGAGTTTATTGCCTATCCAATTTTAAAGACTTGACATTTTGATGACTGGGCATTCTGAGAACTGGACATTTTGATACCGCTGGACATTTTGAGAATAGAGAATATGCATGCATTTTGTTTATATTTTTAATCGATAGTCCTCGTCGAGAAATAGCTGCAAAAAATAAATCAGTGCCGAAAAACATGTATATGGTGTAGAAAATAAATATTAAAAATAGCAAGTAGATTATAACAACTAAAACACGTCATTTTAAAATATGACGTCAAAGTCTGCAATATCCGCTAGAGACAGAAGCTGTCAACGCATGTTTTTCTTTTTTGGGTACTTTCGATGTTATCAGCCAGTGATGTTTGTTAAACCTCTATATAAGAGTACATACATTTCGAATGTCATCGATAATCAAACTACATGGGCGGACAGTCCTACCGAATGCACCCGAACTTGTCATTTCCTTTTTGTGAACCTTGTCGTCACTTCCCTTTTGTTTGTCAAAAGTTCCCGCGCAATATTTGCATATTTTCAATAATTTATTTCTAATCCAAATAAGAGTCAGTAAGAAAAATAATTAACTAGGCGTGGTAACGTATTAATAGAAATGGTAATATAAAAATATGAGCCGGATTGGTATTACATGCATATTCCTTATTGGACATTATGAACTTAAACGGTTATTGGGTGTAGATTGGAGGAGACCGGAGAAATATATAGCGACAAATCACATAGCTAGCCCCAAGGTAAGTTTAAACTTGAGTTATGGGATACTAACTTAACGATACTATATACAATTTTCAATGGTATTGGATAAAATATGTCGATTAGTAAATAAATTCCTCTATCCATATACGTAATCCAAATTTACGTACGATATAATATAAAAAAGTTGCGCAAATGATTTTTGATCGAGACCACGTAGTACGCCCGTCTTTATCATAACTGCCGCGTGACCCCGATGAACTCGAATAGGAATACGTAGATACTCGCGCGGCGAACGACGGACTTTGTTACGCTACTAATTGATCTCACGTTTTTACTTCCGAGTTTTGGTCAACATTTTTTGTTTCTGAATTCTTATTTTGACTAGCTAATTGGGTCTTACTAACGATTCTTATGAAGTAGCCTTCAGCTCCAAAACCGATGAAAAATCACCGTGTATATACATATAAAAACAAACACCCAAGACCCAGGACAGTTTAAAAAAGGTAATTTTTCTACTTGCCCTGGCTGGGGATCGAACCCAGAACCTCCGCATTGGCGGACTAGCGTGTTAACCTTATGGTTAACACGCTAGTCCGCCACTCCGCCGTGGCGTAATCGCCACGGAGGTCAAGTAGTGTATTAATGGTAGTGTAGTCATAAATAGCCGTGTGGTTCCCGGCAGAGTAAAATCGGACCACTCCAAGTCTTCCCGTGGATGTCGTAGAAGGCGACTTAGGAAACACAAGCTGAACAAAGCTTATAAACATCAGTGAGACCTCTCGAACCGTCTGGCCAGCGTGGAGAGTGTAGGCCAAATCCTCTGACTGCTCTGGCTAATATATGGCTCTGTTAGTACACAGAGAGGCGTACTCCTGCAGTGGAGACTAAAAAGACCTGATGATGATGAAGGTAGTGTAGTAATGCTCACCTGTATCTCTGAACAAGCACCACCAACGCTTGCGTGCTCATGAAGAAGACATCTCTGTCCGCGCGCTTAGCTAGAGACGCCGCGTGACTGTAACAAATAATAAGCTTATTTGATAAGAAAATTAGAAAAAACCCCGACTGTCAAGAACGCCATCTAGTGATGAGTAGCGGAACTACCGATACGACTTGATATCCGTAGCTCCATCTATTACTTGCTAGAGAAAGCCCTGACTTTCAAGCGTTAACCCCCAATAACTCTTAAAGGGCTGAACCGAATTTCATCAAACATAGATGAAAACCACCGCAAGGGAACTTGCTTTCTCGTAAAACAAACTGCATCGAAATCGGTCCATCGGTCAGACAGACAGACCGACAGCCATTAGCGTCAAACTAATAACACCCTTCTTTTTGTCGGGGGTTAAAAAGCAATTCACAAAATAATATTTTTAACAATACACAAGTACACTAACGCCATGAAACCTTGACAGACAGAACTAAGGGCCATTAGAACTAAAGGCCAATGTATATATCGCAGTTGGATTCTATAATCCGTTTATTAACAAAACCTCTAGCTGTTTGACATTACAGATCGGTTTCGTAAAACAGCGAATAATGTTTTGGTTAAATAACTGAACCTTCATACGCAGAATGGCATGAGCGATTTGAATTCATCAATGCCGCGGCACAAGGCGTAAGATTGTAGATTTTAGTTCGGAATTCGTCGTAACAACAAATATGGCTTCCGATAAGGTAAATTCTTCACCGCGTTCCGAGAGTAAGCTGTTTTCATCGAGAGATATCGGAGACATCGTTTATGATTTTAGACTGCAAATGGTTAAGAAGAATAAATTAGACCTTCTGCTTGGCTCCCATATTATTATTTCGACGCCCGCCTTCCAGCAAGATAGAAAATTTACGTGGATCAAATGAAGGCCGAAAAGAACCGCCATTGAGATTATGTCACGTTTACAACATTTGGGAATCTATCCAATTGCATCGAGCTGAGTATCAGAGCATTAACATTTTAATATTAACATTATATTAGTATTAACATTTTCCATGAGATTTGTATGAAATATCGGACTGTGACGTCATAGTTTTTTGGAGTCAAACAGCGCTCTTCATATCCGTTTTTCTGCAATAATAAATCTAAAATCTCGTTCAAAATAGATGTGATCAATGACAAGTGACATTATTTTGAGACGTTTTATTCTCTTAACAGTACCAAATAATTTATTTTTGACCCAGGAAACTACCCAATTATAATATAGTCACTCACTGGTCTATAACGCTAGCGATCTGCTGACTGGGGAACTGCGCCAGCACACTGGTGATGTTCCTCTCGTACAGCGCCATTAGTTTGCGCACCTTCTTCTCCACCGCTATGGGGATACGGCCGGAGGTGGAAGAGAGAACCTGGTGGAAACAAGATCATTAACTTAGCTCATCATCATCATCAGGTCTTTTCTAGTCTCCACTGCAGGAGCACGACCCTCTCTGTACTACCAGAGCCGTATATTAGCCAGAGCAGCCAGAGGATTTGTCCTACTCTCTCCACGCTGGCCAGACGGTTGGAGAGGTCTCACTGATGTTTATAAGCTTTGTTCAGCTTGTGTTTTCTAAGTCGCGTACGATATCCACGGAAGACTTGGAGTGGTCCTATTCTACTCTGCCGGGAATCACACGGCTTATTTAACTTAGTTCACCTAAGTTTATTCGCTAGGCAAATTAAAAAAAACCCGCGACTGTCAAGAACGCCATCTAGTGATGAGTAGCGGAACTACCGATACGACTTGATATCGGTAGCGCCATCTATTATTGCTAGAGAAAGCCCTGACTTGCAAGCGTTAACCCTGAATGACTTTTAAACGGCTGAACCGATTTTCGTCAAATAGCTAAGAACCACCGCAAGGGAACTTGCTTTCACGTAAAAAAAATCGCATTGAAATCGTAGCACTCGATGCCACAGACAGAAAGACAGACAGACATTAGCGTCAAACTTTTAGTTCTCACCTCTTGCAGCTCAAGCAGCGGTAGCGACGGATCTCGTAGACTCAACATGAATTTCTCGACGATTTCTCGCAGACGCGGCGTATTGTACGGCTCGGGTAGGCAGTAACCTGAACAGTACAAAGAATTATAAGAGAAGCTCTCTTCCAAGGATTTTTTTTATTTCTCAAGGAAATATAGATTATCGATTATATTTATAGTAATAAGGTTGAGATTCGCCTGTGTTTAAGCGGCTCGATCGGGCCGCTTCAATAATCAAGGGATTCAATGATTATTTTAAATATATAATCATTGTGATCAAATATTTGGCGTTGCAGCGTAACAACTACTACAACTCAGGGTATAGAATAACAAAATAAGAACGGAAACAATGAAGTACTTTGCCGGCCGATGATCTATGAGGGGGGGAGGCAAGTTCTTCGCATGCCAATGGTTTATGGGGGAGGGCAAAAATGAAACTAAGCTAAATCGATTTTTTACCTTTGAAACCCCCTACGTACTAATTTTCATCGAAATAGTTGGAGTCGTTTCCAAAATCTTAATTATTTTTTAAGTAAAAGGAGATGAGTCTCCCATAGAGTTTAAAAACAGGTTTTTTTTTTTTTATTTTTTTTTATTTATTTGGTTCGCTAACTGGCTGAACAACACACAAATCTAAGCATATACAAATTAGAGCATATAAGTTGCCAACCTACTTGGAGCGAACACAGCATGCACATTTGATAAACAGCTCTCAGTCGTTTTAAATTGAAAATTACATTACATTACAATAATTATAAAATTATTTAAGTCATAAATTAAATTACATTGCAAAATTAAATAAGGTTTTAAATTATATTAAATAAAAAGTTACATAAATAATTAAACTTTAAATTGGGATTGCATGCTTGTGTAAAAAATAATTAATCATAAAAGAATTTTTTAATCATATTGGCCGATGCACCGAAGATATCAATTTCATTACATATATTATTGTAGTTTGCACTCATGCGATTCAACGAAGAATGCTGGCGGTAATTCGTTCGACAGATGGGCAACTTAAAAGTGACTCTGTTATGTAAGCGACTGCATGATCTTGGAACAGATAAGGTAAATCTTCGGAGCAGATCAGGGCTGTCAATTTTGCCTTGAATAATCTTAAGCAAGAATATTATATCAGCAGCCTGTCGCCTACGTTCCAGAGGGACAATTTTGAAATGGTTAAGTCTAGATTCGTAGGATGCTAGGTTCCGACAGTTATTAAAAGAAAAGGTAAGATGATATACAAATCTTTTTTGTATGCCTTCAATCCTCTTGATGTGAATGGCATAGGATGGATTCTAAACGGGACTGCAATATTCAATCAAGCTTCGCACATAACAATTGAAGAGCATAATGGGGATTTCAGGTTCTTTGAAAAATTTTGTTTGGCGCATGACAAAACCGGCTAATTTTGAGGCTTTCTTTACAATGCATTCAATGTGTTCTCTGAAATCTAGTTTTTGATCCATTATAACTCCCAGATCGCGAATGCTATCAGTTTCTTGAAGCGGAGTACCGGCAATTTTATAAATATTTATTTTAGACGATTCAAATTTCCGAGAAAATTTGATAAAAGAACATTTTGTGGGGTAAAGCGGGAATGCGCAAAGATCATTCCATTTATTTGGCACCACGAGCTGATTTTGTCTAAATCTTTTTGTAGCGTATCAACATCGTTGTCCGTCTTGATTATTCGGTAAATCTTTAAATCATCAGCGAACATCCTGTGATCAGAGGCTAAATCAGCACAAAGATCATTTACAAATAACAAGAAGAAGAGAGGGCCAAGATGAGAACCTTGAGGAACGCCCGACGGTACCTCAGTAGCTGGAGATTTAAAGCCACGAACGATGACTAATTGCGATCGATTTCTTAAATATGACTCACACCACCTTAGCAAAGATAGCATAGCACCATAGCATATACCGGCATGAGCTAGTCTCTGCACAAGAACGTCATGACCAACCACATCGAACGCTCTAGAAAAGTCGGTATATACGGCGTGAACCTCGTTGCCATCCTCAATTGCAGTGATTATATCATCTGCGTATCCTAACAGATTGGAAATTGTCGATCGACCAGGTAGAAACCCATGTTGGTGTTCATCAAATAAGGACTTGAGATGAAAAAATAGATGTTTTTGAACCATCGATTCGAAAAACATACCTATGGAAGACAGTATTGAAATTTGCCTGTAGTTTGCAAAATTAGCGACATCGCCCTTCTTGTGGACTGGTGTTACATGTGCGACTTTCCATTTGGATGGAAAAACACCAGCAGAAAGCGACTTATTAAAGATAAAATGCAATGGCTCCACCAACTGTGATGCGCAATTTTTGAAAAATATAGGCGGTATAGCATCAGGTCCGGGACCCTTATTGGTATCAATCGCTTTAAGTGATTTAAGAATTTCCGACCTGGAAAGATAACAAGAGGCGAGTGAGGTGTAGTGGCCATAATTATTAACAAGATTAGTACCTACTGATGAGGTGCAATTGAAAGTTGAGTGGAAATACTGGGAAAAGAGATTGCTTATCTGTTGCCCACCTTGTGCCTTGTGATTATCCAGGTACATTTCGTCAGGTATGTCTGTGCTGTTAGATTTGAGCGATTTTATAAAAGTCCAGAAATACTTTGGATTATCCTTTATATGTGATTTTGCCTGAGATATAAAGTTGGAGAAACAATCATCTATCATCCTGTCGCAGCGACTACGCAGCATTCTGTAGGTGAGTTGATCTCTAGGGTTACCATATTTCTTAAAACGCTTGTGGAATTTAGCCTTTTCTTTAAGAGCCTTTATCAATGATCTACTAAACCAGCAGGGAAATTTTTTGTCACTAGTAAATTTAATTGGGGTATGAGCCTTGATTATAGGGGTAATTACATTATAAAATTTATCAATAATATCATCTAAATTGTCCGAAGAGCTCAGGTGGTCCTCCCAGTCAATTTTTTCCAATTCTTTATTGATGTTTTCATAATTAGCTTTATTAAAGTTAAGGTAACTACTTCTATTGTAAGCAATTCGTTTTGCTGGCTCAATATTTAATTTGATACGTAGAGTGGGATGATGATTATCAATTTTGACTAGGGGAAGAGGATGTTGAGTTACCTGGAAGACGCTATCTGTGTTACAAAATATTAGATCCAAGGAGCGGTCCTTTGCATTTGTAATGGGATTTAATTGATGAAGGCTATAAAAGGTAAGTGTATCCACAAATAGGTTTTCTTCGCGAGATGGTAGAAAAGACTTTGTTGGAGGATTTTCCTGCCACACTATCTTAGGAAAGTTGAAATCACCAGCCTAGAGCAAAAGTGAGTTTAATGGAATTTTATGTTGTATAACGTTTGTAATATTGGCTGTGACTCGCTTAAGTTGGTCGTAAGCGACAGGAGAAGGCAAATAGAGAGTACCGATACATAACTGTTTCATAGATCTTCCCTCTCTAAAAAGTTAAAAAACTTACTTTAGGGCTAGTTTAATATGCGTGATATATCCCTATATATTTATTTATTTTATGATATCAAACTACATCCTTACCAGCAAGAGTGTTTTCCAATATGGCTCTATACTTGTTGTGTGCATAGTTGAGTTTATCAGACACGGGGGAGTGGTCCTCCAGGGGGAACTGCCCCTTGTACGGCTGCGCGGTGGTCACGAGGGACGGGTCGTCTAGTTCTGAAACAGAAAACGTTATTATTACACACACACACATGCAACACGCACGCACGCACGCACGCACGCTCGCACGCACGCACGCACGCATACACACACACACATGCACGCACGCACACACACATTCATCATCAGGTCTTTTCTAGTCTCCACTGCAGGAGCACGACCCTCTCTGTACTACCAGAGCCGTATATTAGCCAGAGCAGTCAGAGGATTTGGCCTACACTCTCCACGCTGGCCAGACGGTTGGCGAGGTCTCACTGATGTTTATAAGCTTTGTTCAGATTGTGTTTCCTTAGTGGCCTTCTACGACATCCACGGGAAGACGTGAAGTGGTCCTATTCTACTCTGCCGGGAACCACACGGCTACCATCCCCGAACAATCATAAATCTATAGTGTCTGCGATGATGGTGTTCAAAGGCTTAACTCACCCAGTGTGCCAATGAGTGAACCCATATCCAGGACAGCGCCAGGCCTCAGATTCCACGTCACCTTGCCGGACTCGGGGGCAGACAGGGTCATGATCATTTTCATCACCTAGGGATAACAAAAAAAAAATGTTAAAGCAAGTAATTATTAAAAACAAGCTTTTCAGGGTTCCGTAGCCAAATGGCAAAAAACGGAACCCTTATGGATTAGTCATGTCTGTCTGTCTGTCCGTCCGTATGTCACAGCCACTTTTTTCCGAAACTATAAGAACTATACTGTTGAAACTTGGTAAGTAGATGTATTCTGTGAACCACATTAAGATTTTTACGCAAAAATAGAAAAAAAAAACAATAAATTTTTTGGGTTCGCCATACTTAGAACTGAAACTCAAAATTTTTTTTTTCGTCGAACCCATACGTGTGGGGGTGGGTTACTATAGATAGGTCTTCAAAAATAATATTGAGGTTTCTAATATATTTTGTTTTTTAAACTGAATAGTTTGCGCGAGACACACACTTCCGAAGTGGTAAAATGTGTGCCCCCCCCCCCTCTTTAGAAACTTCTAAAATACAAATACAAATAAAAAAAACCAATATAAGTGAAATTATTAGAAAAATAAAACGTTTAGAAAATCATTTTATTTTTGAAACTATCTTTGTCTGCTTTTCTTTTAATAAAATATTCGGTCACTTTGAAAACGACAGCCTTGGCATCTCGAGATAAGGCACGACCCATCTTAGGATATTATATCTCTTGTGCATCTGACAGCCCCCGTCTCGCCGCTCGCATACCTCAGGAGCGGTACAGCGGTCGTGATCAGACCATAAAGGGTCCTGAAGAGAGGTGGCTGAACAGAGAACATCACACTAACCTCAATCTCAGCGTAGGGCTGTCCCTTATCGACGTGTCCGCCATCTTCGATCTGAGTATTGATTAGTTTCCCGGCGGAGGGCGCTCTCAACTTCGAGGGGTCCTTCTCCTTCTCGAAGACGACCGTCTGGTTCCCGATGACGATGCGGTACTTGTCCACCTCGTCCTTCAAGTAGGTAGTGTAGGACGCGCCGTCGAGGGAGAGCAGTATGCCTGGACAACAACAGAAAAAATATATATAAGAAAGGAGATTGGTATAATAAGCCTAGGGCCACACTGCGGTTTTTCACTGCTAACATATTTACCCAACTGCGCCAGAAATTAAAATAACCAAAAGCTAGGGGGCGTGGCGGTTTTTCTCTGCGAATATATCATGTCAGCAAGTGCAATTTGTTTTTGTTAATTTTTCACATACAAAGAGAAAGTTGTTTACTACAAGGTACAAGCTTTTCACGCTAAGATGAGAAAGAGAGAGACAATGAGATAATCTAAGACCTACTCACCCCCATCAGTGCTTGTGAACTTCCATCTGCTTGAAACTGCCGTTCGTGGAAAAAGGACGTGAGGCCTGACTTTGTAGCTTAAACTGGCAGGACACGCTAAGAGAGGGAGAAAGAGAGAGTATCTAATGTCTTCTTACCTCCATCAGTAAGCTTGCACACTTCCTTATCCACTGCTGTGCCACGGCAACTCGACATCTACGCAGTTAGAAAGCTGACTGGTGCCTAGGATGTTAGGCCTACTTACTTGTTTTGTATTTTACGATTTTTTACGCTTATTCCCGCCCAGCCACCGAGCTTCTCCCCCCCCCCCCCCCACTCACCTCAGAACACTTGCTCCCGCCGAGCCACCGAGCTTCTCACGCTAAGATGTGAAAGAGAGACACAGAGAATGAGAGAGAGAGATATCTAATGTCTACTCACCCCCATCAGTAAGCTTGTGAACTTCCATCTCCTTGAAACTGCCGTTCATGGCCAGGAAGTAGGACGTGGGTCCGGATTTGCAGGCTTGAACCTTGTACTTGACCCCGCTGTTTATCAACTCAACATCTACGCAGTTGGAGAGTTGGCTGGAGCTTTGTATCTGACCCCTGGGGAGAAGAGAAACATTTTTTAATATAATTAAATAAACGGGCAAGTGCGAGTCGGACTCGTACATGAAGGGTTCCGTACCACCGTACAATGTTTTAAAACGTTTCTTGTATGACGACCCCCTTTAATTTTTAACTTTATCTTATTTTTTGTATTTGTTGTTATAGAGGCCATAGTAATACATAATCGGTGAAAATTTTAAGTGTCTAGCTATTACGGTTCAAGAGATAGAGCCCTGTGACAGACGGACAGACAGACGGACAGACGTACAGACAGCGGAATCTCAGTAATAGGGTCCCGTTTGCACCCTTTGGGTACGGAACCCTAAAAACGCTTATACCACAGGTATGGCACTTCATAGAAGCGGCGTATCATTTATGCCTACACTACTACAAACGAAACTATACATCCGGGCACACGTCAATGCATGTGTGTTCGCCCGCTCTCGCCCGAAAGGGGGGACGGGTGACGGGGACGCATACTGCAAGGGACAAAAGGAGATTCCGTACTGTATGAAATACTCTTATTCATTTCTGTGCCTATACCACAGAATACATAAGAGTCAAACAGAATGGAATCTCACAGCGTCTCCCGCAAATTGGCGTCCCCGCACCTCTCCCCCGCACTTTGTGGGCCTTTGACAGCTCCAAACCAGGGTTTAATTACTAGCCGCACGCAATAGGCGACGAGTGTTGTCTTGAGAACTGTCAACCAATAGTAACCATCATGGTGAGAAGGTGCTCGTATAATAATTGTTTATCCACCCAATACTCTAAAGAACGTATATTTCATAGATTTCCAAATGATGAAAACAGGTAAGCAAAGCAACAATATAATTTCACGTTATTACCCAGCAACTATCTTGATATATATACCCTTCTCGCTCTCTCGCATTGGACACAAGAGCGAGAGGGGTTATTAATCAGTGTTCAAACTGTTGACAATGACAACTTGACATGCCGTGCGTGGAAGCGTGATAAACATTTGTTTATTTTTATTGAATTTATTCATATAATTATCGTATAGTTTTGCGCCGAATATGAAAATTACTTTATTACAATAGTGAATTATTAAATTTAGTGCGTTACATTATAAATGACTCAATAATAATCAGTAAAGTGAACTAATGGTGAAATGGACAATGGACATAATGAAAAATATTTGTGAAGTGATATTATGTAGTTGTTTCCGACTTTTCTGTAACACGTACGTCATAGTGTTCGCAAATCTTCCGCTATGGAAAGATATAATCGTAAATATGTCGAACTCGTTAGTAGGTAAGTATTAAATGAATTCTGCGGTGCGACCCTAAGTATAAAACTCACACATCGACGTGTGTACAGATAAATTGTTTCGTTTGTAGTAGTAGTAGGTATATATGTTACTCTGAATCAATGGAGAGTCATACCAGTGCCTATACGTCCTCTCAGACCGCAAACTACATCGTGAATTAGTTAATCAAAGATTACTAAGTTTTGATCAACTAATTAACGATGTAGTCGATGTCTATATCGCTATAATTGTGTAGGTAAATAATTAAACATTTTTCTATAAACGAGACTCATTTTTAGGGTTCCGTGCCCAAAGGGTGCAAACGGGACCCTATTACTGAGACTCCGCTGTCTGTCCGTCTGTCACAGGGCTCTATCTCTTGAACCGTAATAGCTAGACACTTGAAATTTTCACTGATTATGTGTTACTGTGGCCGCTATAACAACAAATACGGAAAATAAAAAAAGCTATAAATTAAAGGGGGTAGTCATACAAAAAACGTGTTTTTTCAGCGTTTTTAACTAGATCTTTATAATGGCATTAACTAGATACTTGAAATTTTCACCAATTATCTATTACTATGACCCCATAACAACAAATACTAAAAATAAGATAAAGTTAAAAATTAAAGGGGGGTTGTTGTTGTTGTTGTTCATACAAGGAACGTTTTCTTCAGCGTTTTAAAACATTGTACGGAGGTACGGAACCCTTCATGTATGAGTCCGACTCGCACTTGCCCGTTTATTTAATAATGTTTAAAAATGTTTGATTTTGCGAGCGAGACAGCCAACCAAGTGTAAAATGTATCTTAAGGCGAAGATATAGGCAAATGGCCTTGAAGTGTGAAATAAATTGTTAACTCGTAAATATGGTGATAACTTCCATATTGCTCTTCGTCATGCACTAGATAGCCTTTTAAATTATTTTATGAACTGCCGTTGAAACTATTATTGGTGATCCGTCTAGCTTCAAATCTTGCCGTGGCCACTTTTGGCGGAAGCAAGTTTTAAAGCTAGACGGACTAATGTAAATACTTTCAACGGTGGTTTATAAAATAATTTAAAGGGCTATCTAGTGCATGACGAAGAGCAATATGGAAATTCTCTCCATATTTACGAGTTAACAATTTATTTCAAATGAGGGCGCCACTTCAAGGTCATTTGCCTATATCATCACCTAAGCAAAACATTAATTTGGAACTTACTTCTCCAAAACACTCTTGAAGTCTTGGAAATGCGCCGTGATGAAGCTGTCGGCGATGAGGATGGACCCGCAAATCACGCCCAGCATGATGTCCGGCTTTTCTGATTGCATCTGGTGAACAAAAAGGTTCACTATATTAAAATTGTCATACACTAACATAACCTAATTATTATTTCTCATTATATTTATTAAAAATAAATATTTGAAATATTTTTTTTTCATAAATTTGTTTATTATGACCACAGAATAAATAATACTAACGTACGTACAAGTCTCACACAGCAAAGAAATTCAAAGAAATATTTACTCAATGTGGCTAGCGATATGGTTTAATTTAGTTCACGTCAGAATTCAGCACCTTTTCGCATAGATACCTAGACATACATTGCAAGCCAATTTAATTCTTATTACTCTGGACAAACGATTCGTATAACTGATTTTACCACCCGGAGGGGCCGCCTGCGCGCATAGTAATAATGTAGGTACATTTTCGATACCCAAACGGGGAGTGACACAGGCCTGGTTATGACGATTAATACACCTAAATCATAATTTTATTCAAATATACACGAAATTACAGATTAATAAAAAATAAACTAGATTTTTGCAGCTTAGAAGTGGCCACTCTCGCCGCACCTTAAACCTATACTGTTCTTCTATCATTCCATATTATGTGTAATAACATTACGAGACTCAAAATTATGTCAAAGGCAAGGTTAACGAAGATTATGACTACAGAAACATTATGCCAAACTATGGTTATGACTTATGACAAACAAAATATAAATAACATTGTGATAAACAATATTATGACTTAAAAATTGAGAACAAGGGGATCCCGAAAAAGACATACTTTACTTGTGGCGAGTCACCCACCACTCCAAATCCACAAGGTAGAACATAGCGCGGCAAATCAATGGCTGGTGTCGCAGGTATATTATGGCGCTTCATACAAACGGAATAATATTTATGCCTACTACTACTACAAACGAAACTATACATCCGTGCACACGTCAATGTTGTTCTGAAGTCTGTTCGCACCAGACTGCAGCTCTGAGAACAAGAACACTCACCCTCTCAGCAATGAGCGCGTCCAGCCAACTGGTGTCGATGTTGTTCTCTTGGAAGTTGACAGTCTCCAGCAGAGTGATGAGGTACTCCACAGTTGTTCTGAAGTCACCGCGGATGGACAACTCTTTGAGGGCTATCACCAGGTTTCTGAAAAAATGGACGGAATTAATAATTGTCCAAATACGAGCTCCTTTATGGTCATTGACACCCCCCCCCCCCCCCCCCTTTTTCCCTCTTCTAATCGGTTATTTTTTATTCTACTAATAAACTGTTAAAATTAAACATTTAGTCAATGAAATGTTAGAGACAAACCGTCTTATTATAAAAACAGGACTAACTTTGTTACTAGGTTCAAACCATTACCCGCCCAAATCAAGGTGACATCTAGTAATATCACACTATCTCACCTGTCAATGTCAACTTGATTTGGGCGAATAATGGTTTAAAACTAGTAACATAATTAGTCCTGTTTTTATAATAAGACGGACAATGTGCAAGATTGTGACATAATGCTGAAGGCATGGAGATCCCTGAGAACAGGCAGGCGGGTCGTAAAACTTTCATCATCGTCGGGTCTTTTTTAGTCTCCACTGCAGGAGCACGACCCTCTCTGTACTACCAGAGCCATATATTACCCAGAGCAGTCAGAGGATTTGGCCTACACTCTCCACGCTGGCCAGACGGTTGGCGAGGTCTCACTGATGTTTACAAGCTTTGTTCAGCTTGTGTTTCCTAAGTCGCCTTCTACGACATCCACGGGAAGACTTGGAGTGGCTCTATTCTACTCTGCCAGGAACCACACGGCTACACGATTTGGCTAAAACTATAGCCAAATCGTTTAAACTGTTCCGGCTATTTCTTATCGGTTTCGCAAGGTCTCCTGGTGAGCTCCGACATACACATTATATTTGGATAAGGAAACCGCACCCCGAACTCCAAAGCAGCACAGTTGATACCGGGAACTCGCTAAGGAAAAGACTCGAAAGACTGAAGAAGAAAGAAAAGAAGAAAATAAAACTCACTCTCTAGCCTGTTCTCTGGTCTCCCCCCACGAGAAGCAGTGTCCGAACTGCGAGTCCGCGAACTCGTGCAGACCACCGGAAGCCGCCACGCTGAAGTAGCCCCACACGTTCTTGGACGAGCGGAAGTTCAACTCTTGCACCGTACCGGAAGACGGCTTGAACCCTACATACAAACAAGAAAAACAAGTAATTAATATCAAAACATATTTAAAAAAAAACTTTTATCTAAAACAATTAACTAATAAACGGGCAAGTGCGAGTCGGATTCGTACATCAAGGGTTCCGTACAATGTTTTAAAACGCTAAAAAAACAGGTTTTTTGTATGACGACCTCCTTTAATTTTTAACCTTTTGTATTTTTAGTATTTGCTGTTATAGCGGCCATAGTAATACATAATCTGTAAAAATGTCAAGTATCTAGTTAATGCCATTATTAAGATCTAGTTAAAAACGCTGAGAAAACACGTTTTTTGTATGGCGACCCCCTTCAATTTTTAACTTTTTTTTATTTTCAGTATTTGTTGTTATAGCGGCCACAGTAATAAATATATAAGGACAAATCACACTGATTGAGCTAGCCCCAAAGTAAGTTTTTTAAACTTGTGTTATGGGATACTAACTTAACGATACTATATTTTATGATATATACATAAATAGATAAACACCCAAGACCCAGGACAATTTGAAAAAGGCCATTTTCCAATTTGACCTGGCTGGGGATCGAACCCAGAACCTCCGGATTGGCGGACTAGCGTGTTGACCATTACACCACGGAGGTCGTCGAGTGAAAATTTCAAGTGTCTAGCTATTACGGTTCAAGAGATAGAGCCTTGTGACAGACGGACAGAAAGACAGACAGCGGAGTCTCAGTAATAGGGTCCCGTTTGCACCCTTTGGGTACGGATCCCTAAAAAGTGCTCCTTAAGACGAATCAATTGTGCCCAAACTCGGTGGAATTATGATGATTTATCACAGAGATGCCGTGGCCACCTTCCGGCTTCATCTTTACATCAGGTCATTGGTACATGCCATAATATTGTTTTGCATCCAATTTACGAGTACGTAAGTAAGTATGCGAAGTTTCAACTCGATCGAATAATGATAATATAATATAAATGGGTCTAAAGGGGTAGTTGCACAAATGTATGGGGAGCCGGCTAGGTCACGGAACACCTACCTGATATTTGCATTTTTGGGTCGGTATCAATGCCTAATAAGTAAATCCGATAAATTAATAGCCTTTCTATATATCGTAATTGACACATTGCTGGACACACTAAGTCTATAGACGTAGATCAATAGTTCTTTCTATTGTGTCTGGCTGAGTGTCCAGCAATGAGTTAAGGTTAGGTGAGTTCCGCCAAAATGGCCGACACCCATTATGTCAACTGACCTGACATTGACACTTTGACAGTAACTACGAGTGACGTTTAAATCAGGTTGCGTACTTATAGGCGCCATGTCAGTATAATAAGCGATTTTAAATGTATTTTTGTACACTATCAAGATAACGAAAAATATAAAAAGTTTTCGATATTTTTTCTGATTTTTGGGAAGGTGGTCATGACCTAGCCTGTTTTGCAACATCCTCTTTGCTTGCAAGATTTAATTACAAACACAGGCAACGGGACAGGTGAGGAGTTCGCGAAATTTTGGTGCCACTTACGGTCACCCATCCAAGTGCGGACTACGCCCGGGGTTGCTTAACTTGCAAAAACGCTAGCAATACGTACTAACCGGGCCACCAAGCTCCTCTAAGAACTTCACTTCTAAGAACAACGAAGCTACAACATAGTTCACAAGAGGCATAAGAGATGGCGCTAGCAATATCCTACATCTCGATATCATAGTTCTGGTTGCATTTTGACACATACAAAGTGGAAGGGACATACCCGTAATAAATCGAACCATGGTCTATACTAGATCATTATAGTATAATGAAATTAAAATAACAGCCAAAAAACAAAAAAAAATTGGCATTTTCATACAAAAGTGTGCAGCCGCGGGCGACTTATATGGGAATGTCGAATTTTTTTTTTTTACTGTTACCGTAATTTCATTATAATTTAGTGATCTAGCATAGACCGTGGTTTGATTTATTACGGGTATGTCCCTTCCACGTTGTATACAACCTCCGGCAAACTGTTCGCCGCGGTTCCCCGCCCCTCGCAGCCTGGCTGAAGATCTTCCAAAATGGCGGTCGAGCATATCACTTTACTCCCGCTACAGAATAAGAGCTAAAGACCTTCTCCTTCATCATGAATGTCTAAAAACTCTATAAAAATACCGAAAGTGAGTTCGTACCTTCGTCGGGGTTCTCGGAGGTGATCCTGGCGGCGATGACGTGTCCCCAGGGCGAGGGTCTCTGCTTGGGCTCGTCGAAGTCTATCTGCGACATGCCCCACGGGGACTCCCCGTACAGGAGGCGGATGTCCTTGATGTGGTACAGCGGGAGACCCATGGCGATCTGGAAATAAATACTTCGATTACTAGATTGATATGAATACGGATTTGAACTTAAATTTTTTTGGCTTGTCAGGTAGAATAATAAAAAAATAATATATAAAAAAAAATATAGGTACGTATTTTCACTTTTCAAGTTACAGCAAGGAAGATAAATGTGTGTGTGTGAAATAAAAGAAAAGAAAAATAAAAAAAGGAAAAGAAAAATAAAAAAGGAAAAAAAAAAAAGATCTAACCTGCAGCTGAGCGGCGGGTAGGTTGACATCCGCGACCATCTCCGTACAGGGGTGCTCCACCTGCAGCCGCGGGTTCAGCTCCAGGAAGTAGTAGGTGTCGGTCGCGGGCTCGTACAGGTACTCCACGGTGCCCGCGCTCACGTAGCCCACCATCTTGGCCAGGCGAACGGCGGCCTGGGGACAAACAAATCATAGTACACTAGCTTTTGCCCGCGGCTTCGCTCGCGTCCTTTCTTAGCGGATGCCTACGTCATAACATCTACCTGCATGCCAAATTTCAGCCCGATCCATCCAGTGGTTTGGGCTGTGCGTTGATAGATCACTATGTCAGTCAGTCAGTCAGACACCTTTGAGTTATATATATTTAGATTACGATATAAGTGCCTTATGGTGGTTATAACACACGAGGCGAAATTCCAGCCTGAGCCGAAGGCGAGAGCGTAATAGAGTCGAGTGTGTTTGATTTAACCATACGCACGTAAATCGTACGTTTTTCAAAACACTTGCGAGGAAAAATACGTAATAAACTGTTTTTTTATTTTATTTTAAATAAACTCAACCATAAAACTGATGCCCAATTTTGCTTACCCGACGTGTAACTTTTTAAAATTAGCGCGGCGCTGCCTACTGGCGTAGTTGTTGAAAACATTGTTTTATATTGATCACTAGATATCCCGGAAATATTAATGTATTGAGCTTATTATGTAATAAGGAATTATTAAGAACGATTTTTAAAAATTTGTTGAATGACAATAAAGTATACAGGTGGACTTTTTATCCACCAGCCAAATTTATGGAGCAAGTTCAGTCTATGATACAGAACTACTTTCCATAAAAACAATTAACGAAAAACTAAAATAAAAACTCACCTTCCCATACAAATCAGCGCTCAGCCAAACTGATTTTGTATGGGAGGACGAAAATTTTTTATCGATTTTTACTAATTTTTTTTCTAGAAAGTAGTTCAATATCATGGACTGAACTTGCTCCAAAATTTGGCTGGTGTTTAAAAAGGGAAACTAATTTTTTGAGCTGTTATTTAAATATTCGAGATGTTATTATGATTAGTTGGAAAACATATTGAGCAGTTATTTAATTTAATGGCGGTTGATTAATTATTGCGACAGTAAAACATGAACAGTAATAAAATATCAATTAGTCGGTTTTTTTTATCATATTACTAGTTCTATTCATATTACTAGTTCTATTCATTTTACTAGGTTAGGGAAAACCTATAGGTTAGGTTAGAACTGCGACCAAAGGTCGGTTTTATCCATTTTACTAGGATAGGGAAAACCTATAGAACCGCTCGTTCAATTTTTTTTTACCGCCCATTTAATTATTTTCCTGCTCAATTATATGTTCACTGATCCAGTTCATTATTTTTTATTACTCGTTTTTGTTTAATTTACTGCTTATTTTTAACTGCTGAACTAGTTATTAAACATGCCATTTATAATTTTTAACTTACCAAAACTGCTATTTACAACTGCCTCTTTAAATCATTGCCTTTAAAAAGTCATCCTGTATACTTAGTAAAGAATTCTTACCTTCTCCATCTCAATGAAAACATCAGGCTTGGCTACCCCGGCGGGAGCTTCTTCGATGATCTTCTGGTGACGTCGTTGGATCGAACAGTCGCGACCAAACAGTGAAATAGCATTACCTGAAAAACAAAAACAGTAATTTAAAAACCATTGCGTATACCTGAAGGGAGGGAGAAAAAGGGAGATAAAGAGAGAGAAAGAATTAGATAAAGAGAGCGAAAGAGAGAGAAAGAGGTAGAAAGAGATAGATACAGCGCATATGCTAAAGAAGAATACTCACCGTACTGATCAGCCAGCAGTTGTACTTCCAAATGCCTCGCTGACCTGGCTAGCTTCATCACAAATATCGGAGAGCCAGGCACCTCGGCTTGCACCTGTTTAATTAAATAAAAAAGTGTTAAGTAAAATATCATTTTCTATCCTTATGAAAGGTAATCTCCTTCCCTTGTTTCCACTTAGTTTCTTCATTTTGTCCTGTTATGTTTTCTTTGTGTAAATTGTATGTATTTAAGTATTAGGTGTATGTATGTTTATTATAATTATCCTAATCCTAACTCCTAACTAATTTTATAAATGCGAAAGTGAGCTTGTATATTTGTTTGTTTGTTTGTTACCTCTTCACGCTTTATTTACTGACTCAATCTTCTTGAAAATTCGCATACACATAGTTAGGAGTACTGAGAAGGACAAAGGGTACCTTTTATCCCGGAAATCAGTAATGTTCCCGTGGGATACGCGAGCGAAGCCGCGGGAAAAAGCTAGTAAGGCTCTATTTATACATCATCCTCCCGTATTCCCAGTTGCATCATCAGCGGTAATGCTTCAGAGCCCGAAGTTCACTACCATAAGTGATTCGACGAGGTTACTGGTTTTACTCAGAGCGACTGCCGTCTGACCTCCGCAACCCAAAGGGTAGACCAGGGATACGCCAAGGCGTGTATGACGCTACTTAAAAGAAAAGTCACCTAAATAGAAATCAATATCATTAGACAATGTCATTTAAATGTTGTCATATTTTAAGCAGAAAACAGGCTACTTTTTTACTGTGACATTTAGCGAAGTCTCACTCTAGCAATAGTAAATGCCGAATAGAGGGAAGGAGACAAAAGATGGGTTTAACCAGATTATCTCTGGACGAACACGAATTAAAGGGATACCTTGTGGCGACACGTGTCTAGATTTCCCTGCGCTGGTTTTCACTGCTCGTACACATTTTCTTGAGAGTTGTTCACTTACACAACACGAATCACTTTTCTCTCACTTAAAATGTGCGTATTATAATTGTTTTTATAATTTTTACACAGCGCGTCGTTATAGATCACATTAGCGTTCGGCCATCTTTTTTTAGAGACTAGAAGAGGGAGCGGGGAAGCGGGGTAGAAATAGTGTATGTATGTATGCTGTGCATGTATGTATGTATATGCGGTAGTGCGTGAAATCTATAAAATAAATAAATAATATACATTTGGCGTAGACAATCTCTATAAGAAGGAGAGAGGGAGGATTTCTGGGACTTACCTGTCTGAACATGTTGTGGAAGTCGTCAGGGTTCTCCACTTTCCTGATACCCTTGCCGCCACCACCTTCGGACGCCTTGATCATCACGGGGAAACCTGGTAAAAATATATAAATCAATAGGGACAAATCACACAGCTTGAGCTAGCCCCAAAGTGAGTTTAAACTTATGTTAAGGGATACTAACTCAACGATACTATATTTTATAATAATTATTAATTACATATATACATCGTGTTAATGAAAGAACGCAAAATCTCTCAGATGGTACCTCAGCCCATGTAACTGAACAACTTTTGTTCAACAACATACACGAAACTAAAAAAAAAAAATTTGAATTTTCATACAAACTGATCAGCTGATCGAGTCAATTTGTATGAAAATCCGAATTTTTAGGGTTCCGTACCTCAAAAGGAAAAAACGGAACCCTTATAGGATCACTTTGTTGTCCGTCTGTCCGTCCGTCTGTCCGTCTGTCAAGACCCTTTTTCTCAGGAACGCGTGGAGGTATGAAGCTGAAATTTATATCAATTACTCAGGTCTACTGTCCCTTGAAGCTGTGAAAAAATCAAACTTCTAAGCCAACGCAATCAAAAGATACAGCCGTTTATGCCGCAAATTTTCGACACTTGCAAGGGAATCAAAACCTACAGGGTGCTTCCCGTGAACTCAGAATCTTGAAATTTGGTACGAAGCAACGTCTTATAGCATAGATAAAGGAAAAATTACGAAAACCATAAATTTTTAGTTACATCACATAATATATTTTTTTTTAATAATTTTAAACTTACTACCCATTTCCTCATAAACGCGTAGAGGTATTAAATTGAAATTCATACCAAATACTAAACCTTGCAGGTTTGTACGGAACCCTCGGTGCGCGAGTCCGACTCGCACTTGGCCGGTTTTTTTTTAGATTTCGTGAAAGTTGTTGAACAAAAGTTGTTCAGTTACATGGGTTGAGGTACCATCTGAGAGGTTTTGCGTTCTTTCATTAACACAATGTAAACATACATGCCAATTTTTCATTAGGTTTGGAAAAAAATGTCATATAGTTAATAAATTCCTCTATACATACGTAATATAAATTTGTGTGCGACATAAGATAAAAAAGTTGCGAAAATGATTTTCTATCGAGACCACGTAGTTACGCCCCGCTCTTATCAAAACTGCCGCGTGACCCCGATGAACTCGAATACGAGTACGTAGGTACTCGCGTGGCGAACGACGGACTTTGTTACGCTACCAATTGATCTCACGTTTTTATTTTCGTGTTTTAGTCGACATTTTTTGGTTCAAAAGTTTTATTTCTAGCTAATTGGGTCTTCGGTTCCAAAACCGATGAAAAATTGCCGTGTATATAGAATACAGGAAAAAAACATCATATTAGTCAGTCAGCTACATCACCGTCCAAAAGGGGGGCTGACAAAGACTTATGTATTGGGAGAAAGGAAAGCTGTTATGCCGAATTGCGGTTTTGTCAAACAGCGGATTATACAATCCCACTGCGACATATATAAAATCAGCATCTATAATTCAGCACAGTGGGTTCCCAGCCTCAGGGCATATTTTTAATTTATACAATTGCACTTTTTTACCGATTTTGTGCGCAGCCTGCAACCCCTGCTCGGGGGTGGTGACGCATCCCTTGGCAAACAGCTCCGATGAAATCTTGATCTTTTTAGTATTGTACTCGGCTTTCAGTTCTGAAACAAACATTAACAATTTATTGAGGGTTTGGACTGGCTGGCTGTCTGTCTCTGTCACAAACTTTACGTGCAATAAAGACAGGTGACCTGCGACAGACGTACGGCTTGTTAAAAAAATGTTTTTGTTTCGACCAACAGGGAACAAATTACATTTATGAAGAGAGGGGTCTGAACAAAAGCTGTAGAACTATGTTCTCTGCTTTTTTACCCCAATCTAGCCGATGGAAGACGAATAGAAGGGTCTATTCGTACTAGCGCAGAGGCACTAGTATGAATTGACCCTTAGAGGCTGTAGTGACATCAAAAAGTCTTCCATCGGCTAGATTAGGGTAAAAAAGCAGAGCGCATCGAAGCGTCAATTTGAATTTTTACATAGCAAATTCATTGTATTAAAGTTAAATATTTTAAATAAGTAGGGGTAGGTTACCTTTAATGAATGGGGAGTATTTTAGTAAGACTTGGGGTTATTGGCCAAATTATGTAAAACCAATCATACACGGGTTCTTCTCTACCTCCGCCTTTCGGCGAAAGCGGGGCTGCTGCACAGGATTGTGGTCCTCTTCAGCGACTTGCTACCGCCGCCTGCAACTACAGGCGGGTCACTGGGTGTGGCCGTGGCGGCCACGTCAATTCTTCTTAGTCCTGGGGGTTCTGGTCAGGCACCACTGCTTGGGCGGCGCCTTTTTCAGGTGGCAACGGGATGATGGCATCTCTGGGCGAAGGCCTGTACTTGCTGTCAGGTGGGCGGGCGTGCAGAGGCGCGATCCCTCTGAGGTGGGGGTGCGCCGAGCGGTCCGCCTTTAAGTACATGGCCGTCGCCAAGCGGGACACGAAGGCGTCCAGGCCTTCCCACTCCAGGTCTCGATGACGGCATTCCTCACGTAACGCGGGGGCCCCGACGGCTGCTCGAAGACTGAGGTTTTCTTGAGCACGGAGCCGACGTTTGTTGGTTTCCGAGCAATATGCGTACCACGCAGGGGCCGCGTATGTGAGGCGGGATCTCACGTAGGTTTTGTAGATCCCGAGCCGCGTCCGTAGTGGGAGGCTGGAGGAGAGCACCGGACGGAGCTTCTCCCGGGCGACCTTCGCTGTTGCCACCGTCCCGACGACGTGGGCCTTCAAGCGTAGGCGCCTGTCGATATGTACCCCCAGGTACTTAACGTGCTGCTGCCACGGTACGTCTTCCCCGAGGAGTTTCAAGGGCGGCGGCGGGTTGGTGCTTCCCGATATAAGTGCCTGCGTCTTGCCGACGTTCACCGCCAACCTCCATTTGGAGAGCCAGTCAGGCAGGGCGTCTAGGGTGGTTTGAATTCTTCGCGGCGTGCTTCGCGTTCATGCTGGTCGTAAAGAACGCAGCGTCGTCCGCGAAGAGCGCCAGTTGGGCCTGACCGGCCACGGGAATGTCGTCGGTGTACCAGGCGTAGCACGCAGGCGGCAAGAAGCTTTCTTGGGGAACACCAGCCTGCACTGGGCTTTCTGACGATAGGGCGTCTTCGACCGCCACCCTTATCTTCCTGTCTTCGAGGAAGGAGGCCACAATCCTGAGCAGTCTTTTAGGCATTGGCGTTCCAGACATCTTGTATAGCAACCCCTCATGCCATACTCTGTCGAACGCCTTTTCGTTGTCAAGGAGCACCACAGCCACGTGCTCCTTGCGATTGGTTGCCGCCGAGATCTTATGAAGTAGTCTTGCTATCTGGAGCGTCGTTGAGTGTTCTGGCCGAAACCCAAACTGCTCCGCACGCGGTGGGATGTGCGGGAGCAGCAGGCCGAGTAGAAGTTTTTGGAACACCTTCGAGAGCGCACTAAGTAGCGTGATGGGCCGGTAGCTTTCAGGCATTTGCAGGCTCTTGCCCGGCTTAGGTAGCATTATGACCCGGCCGGTCTTCCACTCTTGAGGGTAGTGGCCCGAGTGCAGGATGCCGTTGAAGAGGCGCGTCATCGCCGTTATGTACACCGGCGGGAGGTGGCGGAGCGCCTCGTTCGTGACGTTATCTGCGCCCGGGGCTTTCCTTGGTTTCAGGTTCCGGATCACTCGCTTGACCTGGCCAGGCGTGAAGAACACTGCATCTTCTTCTTCTGGTACTGGCTCCGCGAGGTAGTCCCGAAGATGTTCGACGACCATCTTGTGGTGGTCGTGGTCGGCCACTGGGTTCGGCGTGAATTGACGCTCCAGATGTTCCGCGAAGATCTCGGCGTGATCTTCAGCTTTGAATCGTGGGAGGTCATCGGCTGCCAGCAGGGGGCGGAACAGTTGGGGTTCGCCCGATAGCTGCCGGCAAAGGCGGTGAAGGGAGGGGTATCACCGCCCACCGAGAGTAGGTGGTTCTCCCACGATTTGGCTGCGTGCTGGTTTAGGCGGTCCTTGATGGTCTCCACCAGCTTGTTGAGCTGAGTCTTGGTGGCGGGGCAGCGGGTGTTTTGCCACTGCCGTCGCAGCCATGTCGGCGGGCAGGGGGTTAATGTAAAACCTCACCAACGATGGCGTTTTGAAGAGGAATGTATCTTGGAACCACAAGCTTTTATTTCCTTCATAGGGGGTAATTAAGGCGCGAGGGGGGGAGGGGTTATATTTTGACTGAGGGGGTAATTTTAGTATAGGGAGGAGGCAAATTCTAGTAAGAGTTGATGTAATTTAGCAAGATAGACGGATAAGAAAATTTTAGTAAAGGAGGGGGTAGGAGGGGGATATTTCAGTAAACGGAGTATACGTAACTTACCGCTGCCGCTCCAAGGTAGTGTGGGTATGTCTGCCGTCTGGGCTACGATGGACGAAGCTATCTTGTCTCCTAACGCCCACATAGCTTTCTCAGGGGGCCCGATGAACACCACGCCCGCGCGGTGCAGCAACTCGGGCAGCTTGGGGTTTTCTGAAGCGTGGCCCCAGCCGGCCCATACCGCCTGAAGCAAAAAAAATATCATCATCAGGTCTTTTTTAGTCTCCACTGTAGGAGCACGACCCTCGGCCGGTGCTGAAGCGTTCCGTCGCTCTCTCTCGCTCTAGCAAATGACGCTTTTGAGCGACAGAAAAGGAAAGCAGCGTAGGAAAGTGCTGTTCCGTGCTGATAGATGAGATCCAACCCTTAAAGTTTGATAGATATGCAAATTTTTACTAAAAAAATGTAAAATCTTGCTAAGTACTTTTAAACAAACGTTATAGAACAAAAGTCGTTAGTCTTGATGTACTTAAGTCGCCTCTAGAAGGTTATGCGTTAGATACCAGTAGCCCTGTACAAACTGACCTGCACTTGAGTCCTGATAGCAATGTCAACAATCAACTCCACATTGGCATAGTTATTGTTGTTGGACCCTCCTGGCACAGGCACGTAGTGGTCAGCCATTTTGATGTACTCTGCATTGGCTTTCAAATCTTCTGGCGTTACCTGAGGAAAAGAAAAGAACGGGTTACTTTTTTTTATTTGATTCAGGTAGTTCGACCGCTACGAAGGAAGCTTGAAGGCCACTTGTATGGCAGGCCATAATTTATTATGCAAATTTCGATAATGGCGCAGATAGCTAAGATTACGTTCTGCTACCAAAGATGTTACTAACTACGCTCTTGGTACGAGTCCGGCAATCCCACCGGCAACAAACAAACACACAAACAAACCTACGCAGTCTGCTACCACCCTAGATAAGGTCCAGGGAACCTCCTAACCTAATTATAAGTTAAACTTAAATCTAATTAAACTAATTACAAACTTACCGCATCCATGCCGTCTTCAGGCAGCCTCGCCTGGCCTTCGCGTCGAGCCCGAAGTCCTACTCAGGGCTGGCGACGGCCTTAGGTCCCAGCACGGGTCCCAAGTCAGTGGTGAAGAAAATGGGGTCCCTAAGCGAACCTACCCATGAGCTCATGTATGTCGCCCCAAACGAATACGTCGTATTTATAACACCACTTCACCACGGCACCACAAATTTCTTCTTGTTCTTGACCGTTTATGGGCATCCACGCCTCCAAAATTGGTTCCTTTTATAGTCAATTTACAAATACTTCCGTATCACACGGGAAATAGGCAAAAACCAACAATTTATAATGACGCAATGACACGCGTTTTACACCCGACACAAATCACTGTTCTTGTCCATACTACAAACAATTTCCGGCTCCACGCCGTTCCAAACAAATTGGGCACACAAACAAACAATAATTAGCGATAATTCGTCACGAAATATTCGCAATATAACAAGTACAAAAATGCCGCATGGCTTTATCGCGACGGGGACCAGCGAACCTTGTCATTAATGGCGTCGCTCGAGACTTGGCAAAGACAATCCGCGCTCCTCAGCCGGAATATCGCTAAATCGATAATCTTGCCCGTGTTTGTGGAGATCACACGCAGATGGCGCTAGTCTCCTAACAATGAGTACTTTTATCCAAAACATACAGGCTGACTTTTTAACCACCAGCCAAATTTTTGGAGCAAGTTCAGTCCATGATACTGAACCACTTTCCATAAAAATAATTGTAGAAAAACGAAAAAAAAATTTGGCTTCCCATACAAATCAGCGCTCAACCAAACGAATATTGTATGGGAGGACGAAAAATTTTTATCGATTTTTAATAACTTTTTTTATAGAAAGCAGTTCAGTATCATGGACTGAACTTGCTCCAAAAATTTGGCTGGTGTTTAAAAAGTCACCCTGTATGTTCTTTGTGGAAAGATGTTCAGTATCATCTAAAATATCGTGGGGAGGCGGGCGCAGTCGCTTGACGCGGACCGGACGTAGACCCGCGACGGGGATCGTCGCGTATAGTGATGTGCCGTTCCTGAAAACTTTAGGTATATTTCCGTAAACTTTCCCGGCAATATTCCTAAAACTGGAAATTTACGGGAATATTTACCAAAATATTGGGAATATTTACGGAAATATAGGGAATATTGTGCCGTAAATTTGGAATATTTCCAGCGGCAAATCATTCATACATACACTATCACGTTTTTATCCCTAACGGGGCAGACAGAACCTAGGGCGACAAGGCCCAGGCCACTTTTAGCGTGATGGTGGGCATGTAGGTGGAAAAAGGAAATCATAATAGTGATGGGTTGTTAACCGCGGCACATCACTAGTCACGTATATGAGGAGCACGCGAATCCGCTTGACTTACTCTCAAGCCTGAATGGTCTTAGATTCTATGAATCTAGAATAGGTGAACCTAGAAAGTTGCTCACCATGACGACGAAGCGTACGGCCCGCTCGTTCTTGAACATCTCGTAGGACCATCTTCTGATCGATCGCATGCATTTTACAGCGCCGATACCGTTGTTTGCGATCAAAACCTGAAAAATGTGAAATGTTGTTAAGCTTATCAGAGTACATGAGTAAATCTTAAGGGGATACATGAATTTTCCGAGGTCCAGTGCTGCCCCCATTTTGAAATAAATCATTAGAAAGGAAACGGAGATATAATTTAAAATTTTGTACCATATGGCTTTATATTAAATAACCCTTCAAACTATTTTATGAACTACTGTTTATTTACAGTTTAAAGTGAGAAAATTAAGCTTTTCTTAGCACTTCTCCCAAAAGTGGCCGTTTTCCGTAAAAAATATTTTATTTTATATACATCGTGTTAATGAAAGAACGCAAAACCTCTCAGATGGTACCTCAGCCCATGTAACTGAACCACTTTTGTTCAACAACATTCACGAAACTAAAAAAAATAATTTGAATTTTGCATACAAACTGATCAGCTGATCGAGTCAATTTGTATGAAAATCCGAATTTATTTTTTTGGATTTCGTGAAAGTTGTTGAACAAAAGTTGTTCAGTTTCATGGGCGGAGGTACCATCTGAGAGGTTTTGCGTTCTTTCATTAACACGATGTATACAAACTATCCATCATTACAGGAAAACCCTAATGCGATACAAGTTGCCTAATAACATATGACAAAATATGCCACCCTGAGAACAACAACTGAGAACAACCGAATAGTCTAGACAAATGTTAAGAAAGCCCTATTAGGATTCTACACCAACCTTATTAATAGGCTTGGTGCCCTGAAACTTCCTAACAAACTCCTCAGGGGTGGCGACTGTGAAGTCCTTCTCTTGGAAACGCTGGCTGTGGATCACTGTACCCTGAGACATAGACGGCCTGAAACAGAAAAAAAATACATTTTATTAATCATTTCATATCAATAATAATTAAAATAAATAATATTTAAGGGGTTAAGTCCACCATTGTATATTTGCTCTTTCGAATTTTGTATGCATGTTTTTTGTACAATAAAGTTATTACAAACAAACAAACAAATCACACAGATTGAGCTAACCCCAAAGTAAGTTCGCGCGCTCAACCATACTATATTTTATAACAAATACATATGTAGATAAATATCCAAGACCCAGGTCAATCTGATAAAGATCATTTTCCATCTTGGCCTGAGCTGGGATCGAACTCAGGACCTCCGGTGTGACAGCTTGGCATGATGACCACTACGCCACAGATGTCGTTAATACTACACCAATACTAAGTTCACGGTGACATGGCAACGTCATTTGTAATGAATTGTTGTTTAATGAATCCACATACATCCAAAGCACCCTGGGCAATCTGCGAGGACAGTCTAGTCAGTAACACAGACAGAAATATTTTTTTTACTTAACGGATATTTAATTGGTTCAATTGTATGCTAATTAAATAAAGGAAAAATTTGGCTAGAAGGTAAACTATAACCAAAAATTGATAAGACTCAGCGGGATTATCAAGTCAAATTTTTAGTATTAATTTGGTAACAATTTTTTTTTTTATGGTATTAAATATTCACTTCTCTTTCTACCCAAAGGGTGACTAGAAGAGGTTGCACTACAATAAGTCCACCTTTGTATCATTTTTCTGTTTTTTGGAATTCATTTTGTTTACGGTGCAATAAAAAGTACTTATTTGTATTGTATTACATTTTATAATAATTGTTTAAACAGAGGTTGCAGTCTCAGGCAACCACTATGCTCAAACTCGGTGGGGTTATGTCGTTTTATCAAAGAGATGCTGTCCGCCGACTTGATCTTATAATGAAGCCAGAAGGATGCCCTTCTGGCTTCATAATAAGATCAAGTCGTTGATACTATAATATTGCATTGTCACCTAACTTACACAAGTAGGTGAAGTTTCAACTCGATCAAATAATGGGAAGTGGGTCTAATTTATCATGCAAGATTTGATTACGGACACACAGACAACGGGACAGGACGTGAAACTAAATAAAAGCTTGTAATGATACTTTGACTAATCACACACTTGTCATAAACTCAGTATTATCTGTATAATAAAGAATGAAATACTGCTTAACACACTTATTTTGTATGTGAAATTAAATATAAGAAACACAGCATCACGCAAGTTATTTAAAATAATTTGTTGAATAGAAAACTGTACAAAAATACCTGCAACATCTCACCAGCAAGAACATGTCTTAACACTACTCTATAGACTATATTGCTAAACCAAAACTAACACCAACACACACCATCTAATAATAAACATTATAGTGGAAAACTACAATATTTAGCATAGAATTTGTGCCACTACAACATTTTCGAGTCCAGTAAAAGCGTACGCGCAAAAATACAAGTGCAATATTGCAAGCAACGTAATAAAAAAAATAAGCAGAATTAATTAGAAATTTTATCAAGTGAAACTTAGTGAAACTAGTTACTGGCATACTTTGGTTCAGGCCATGTTTATAATCGAAAAAAACAATATCAACACGTATAATCAATAAATTATCACTATTAGTGATATTTATACCAAATAAATTGTAATTAGTAAATTTAATTCCAAAAAATGAGCGAAATATTTGCGTAAGAAAAAACATCTAACCTGTATGGACGTTCTGAGTATAATCCATTCATAGCTGGATACATATTATTCGGCGAAACGTTAATTCTTTCATACAATTTATAATACTTTATTAGTTTCAAGCTTTATATTTGTATAAAAACTGGAATAAAACAACATTTCGTCGCCGAATTAAATTGTTTTCATTTTTTTGACGTTGAATGGAACCAATCAAACTCTATGACGGATCATACGATGTAGCTTTCTCGTTCTAACGCACCAATTATTAGATGCGTGAAAGAGATGGATTGTAAATTGATCAAACGTCAAATTATAGGGCCAGAGTTGCCCTATATAATATTTCTTGGAAAATGTTAGGGATGGGGACGAAAGGGTGTATTTAATAATATTAATTACTGATTTGACGACCTCCTCCGTGGCTAGACCGCTAATCCGAAGGTTCTGGGTTCGATCCCCAGCCAGGGCAGGTTGGAAAATGGCCTTTTTCAAATTGTCCTGGGTCTTGGGTGTTTATCTATATATTTATTTATCATAAAATATAGTATCGTTAAGTTAGTATCCCATAAGTCATAACACAAGTTTAGAACTTACTTTGGGGCTAGCTTAATCAGTGTGATTTGTCCCTATATATTTATTTATTTATTTAATTAACCGATTGATAACATAAATTATCATAGATTAAATTAACTAATTATGTCCAATAAAAATATAAATATTTATATAATAATGAATGATAATGGTTTTTGCAAGGGTTTTATCAGTTAATCCGTTTATGATAGAAGATCTTATAATTGCAGCATTCATAAATCACATCATACAGCATGATTCAATGCTGAAATAACTTTATTAATGATATGAATATGATATAATTTAACAATTTTAAAATCTAAATTTAAAAACTAAATTAAAACCTAAATTAATTATGCTGAAACAATGACCTTGGTCATTGTGCTGAAATGATAAATATGTTCTTAGGTACGGTGTGGTTAAAACGAAAATGTAGCATAGCATAACGCTAAAATTACAATACAATACAATACCCTTTATTGCACAAAAGAAAAATACAGGACCTAGTTATTTTAAAAACTAGGAAATGCGCAAAAGGCAGCCTTATCGCTAAGCAATTTCTTCCAGGCAACCTCGCTCAAATAGAAAAAGTGATGGGAAATTAGGTAGTAAAATTATGTTTTTTTCTCGATTTTCACATTTTCATTATGTGTGATTAAAAAGTTAAATTCCATTAAGTGGTAGACAGAGCCTAACGCTAAAAAATTCAAAGGTCACACTCAGGATTATTGAGGTCATAAAAATACTCGTACTTACCTAGTACCTATATTCTCATCCAATAAATCGATAAGCTCATATAATCTGTACAATAAGAGCAGATGTACCACTGTTTTTATAAAAAAATCCTTATGGTCCGAGAGCTGGCACGAATTTGTTGAAAACTTGTCACATACATCTCCTATTATATTATAACCCAACACGGAACTGCAGACCTGGCTGGTGAGTAGCGGGGCTAAAGCAACCTATGAATTTTTAAAAGTTTTTTTTTAATTTTTAAAAAAAGGTATTTGAGGCAATATGCACTTTTTATATGTTGTAGTTTAGTGTTTATAGAATAAAAAAATCAATAAGCCAGACGATTTGGTCGGGGCTTTGATATTGACAGGCGCGTGCAAAAGTATTATTCAAAAAAATATAAAATAAGTATTTGAGGCAACTTGAAATTTTAATAGGGTATTACTTATAACTAAAAAATAAGATTCTCAAAAAGACTGACTAAACTGTTCCGGCTATTTATTCTCCATTTTGCAAGTTCTTTGGTATCCTTGAGTGACCATTGACATGCATGCTATATTTGGAGAAGAAAAGCAGCACAGCTATTATTGAAATATTATTTTTAAACTTGTGTTATGTTATATGTACATATATATGGGATAGGATTGATAATCACTTTAAAAAATCTAAGTTAGCTAAATAGCGAGCATGAGAGTGCGTTGTCACTTGTCTTTAAATATTGTCATTGTCACTTCAAACTCCATATTGAGTATTTTGCCAATTTGATAATTTTTACTCACCGTTTTATGTTTGCGTTAACTATTTGGTTGCGGATATTGCGCTACGGTGTGATGAGGGTCAGGGCCGGGTTAACCATGTAAGCTTCTAGGTAATTCAGGGTCAGAGCGGGGGGGTTAGATTTGGGAGAGAAACAGAATGCTTGGTTTTGGCCATCAACATAAATACATATATATATATATATATATATATATATATATATATATATATATATATATATATATATATATATACATGTATCTCGCTGGTTTTGGCATATGGCTCGCCAAAATAAAGTAATCGGGACTCGATGCCCCTTAGGCAGTTGCCTATCTACTCTGCCTAATGGTTAATCCGGTCCTGGGTGTGATTATATTACAGTCTTAATTACCAAGAAGTTTATCACAGCAGGCTCACTCCGTTTAATACTTAGTTGATTGGGTTAATTTAAATATTACCTATACTTACATACAATACTAAATCTTAATCGTTTCCCTGTTTTTCATGTGTATCATATTTTGCCTGCAGGCAAGGAATCAAACATCTTTTGACGATTAGGTACCATCTAATGATAGCTTGGACTAACCGTTGAACGTGCCTTTCGAAGCACAGATCATCCCTAGATATTTAATACTACTCTTGATTAGCATTCAAAGAGCGTACCATGATGCCTGTCCAAAGTTGAGAAATAAAAATATGCTAATTGTGTAAGTACTGTAAGTAATACTTGAGCTTAAAATTTTTTTTTGAGAGATTGATATGTTAATCCAGTAAGTCTGTATGAATACACAACTTAATTTATAGAGAAATAGATTACCTATAAACTTTAAAATATTTGTGTGTACAATATTCATGTTTGTAAAAGTGGAAGGAACCAAATTTTTACAATGTAAGATATGCGCTGTGACATTACCGAAATCTGACAAATAAATGATTTTGATTCTGAAGTTCTCCGAAATATTTTAATTTTCAAGTAGGTATGTGTATTGAAGGTTTTATTTATTCAGAATACAGGGTTACTTTCTAAATACCGGCTACGTTTTTAGAGCAAGTTCAGTCCGTGATACTGAACTACTTTCCATTAAAACAATTATTTAAAATCGATATAAAATGTTCGTCCACCCATACAAAATCCATTAGGATGTCGAAATTTTTTTACGTTTTTAGATAATTGTTTTGACAAGGGAGAGGCCTTTGCCCAGCAGTTGGACAAAAGATCGATAGGCTAATAAAAACGAAAAATATTTTTTTAAATTTTAACGTGTAAAACCTATCTACATGAAAATTTTGATTCCATTTAGCCATTTTGGCGTGAAAACGGAACAAACATTCATACATAAATAACAATTTTTGCGTTTATTTGTAACTTCATGATCTGACTGACAACGTAGAAGTCTAATTTTGTCAATAGTAAACTATTCAGTACTTTGGTACAGTTACTGCCCTTGAAGCAATATATTAATTAAAACATAGATCCCTTTCATGCTTATACGCATCTATTTTCCTCTCTGCTTAGTCGCCTTTAAATATAATTTTCTCAATTCATTAATGTCAAAGTAAAAACAACGTGCTTCAGCTCTAAACTGTATTGTAGTTGTATGTTTATGACGTCTGTCGCATAATATATGCAAGGTCACACTTTTTTCACTTACGTTTCACTAACTTTTTTTATTGTAAGCAAATCAGCGGCTTTAAACTTTGTTACTAACGAAGTCTGGTAAGATTTTCGTAAAGTACCTATAATGTGAGATAAAATTTACGACATTTTATTATAGCTGTACACTATGAAGGCCTCAAAGTGATTGATGTAGCTTAGCTACAAGTATTATGGCCTACAGTACATACCTATAAAGTTTTAGAAAACAATAGGTATTTGTGATACATCATGATTATGTTGAATAACTTATACCTTTGTTCCATTTGAGCGATGCTATGGTACCTTTCCATGGTAATTTAAAAAGAAAGTACCTTCCTTATGGACTAAACTTTTTGATATATCTTTATTCATATACTTAATATCACTTTAAATAGGTGCCTAACTTACGTACCTATTACTGGTAGAAACAATTTTAGCTTACCTAACATCTAAAATCGTAACTAACATGTTAATTTCAACTTATTATTTACGGAAATTAACATAATTATTTGCGACGATAGAATAAGATATTTCAATAATGCAAAATAATTACATACATGTGGAATCATAAGACGGAATAAACAAACATATTATTGTCTAATTATAACGTTTATCTGTATGGGTCACATCCAAAGGAATTATCGTATGCATATTGATAACATGTTTATACATGTTAGGTAGGGTAGGTATATTGATTCCCCGATAATCTAGATTTCCTTTGACTAAAGTTTGTCTTGGCTTGGCTTAGTTTAGCTTGATTTTGTACAAAGGAATATTGCAATTCGCAAATGATTGCCTAGCCAGATTCGTCGATGATAATATTGATAATATATAATTACATTACTTATGAAACATATGGCATAAATTAAAAAAAGTCAAGGTTTCATCAGCTCTGTCTAATATTTTGCAAAGTATGCCTAATATTTTATTTTCAACTTAATTATGGGCTAAACATACTGTAAAAATTTACGCAGAGCAGATGACAAATTATATAATTACTTACAACGGTCAAACACACATATTACCATCTAAAACGAAACTACTAAGACTAACTACGACAAACAACCAATTACCAGAACGACAGAGGAAATAAAACATGCATTTCTAGATAATACTTATAATACCACTCATCAGTTTCATTTGTTTCCTGTTCAGACCTGTAGAAAATATTATTTTTTAATATAATATAATATAATATATACTTAAGTAGTAATAAGTATCGGTTTCATTACTTCTTAATCTTTGTTACTTCTGCTTTTACGACTACCTACATATAATTTTCACAATTTCAACAACTATAAACCATTAAAAAAAATAGAGGCGTTGAAGTATCTATGTAGATTAATACGAAAATGAAGTCTAAGGTTTGGCTTACAGAAAGCTCTTGGCTTTTATGTGCATTATGTGGCTTAAAATTTCTGCTTTGAAAGAGACGTAAAATTGTAAACAAACTTGAGCGGCGATAATGAGGCTTTCGATTACTTTATCATTATTTTTGTAATCTGAAACATTTTATTATCTTGCTTGATTTTGTCATCATCATGAATTCAAACATCATATTTGACATGGCACGGCGGGGCATTTCACTAAATACATCAATCAATCAATCAATCAATACGTTTATTTGCATAAAATGTAGGTACATAAAGATCTTAAAATTACCACTCCCTTTTACATTTTACCTTCTTGCGTAGGTATGCAAATTTTAAATGTTTTTAAATTATTAATTACAGTATAATTATTATTACAATTTAAATAATATTAGTAACAATTAATTAAATAAATACTAGCGGTTATATTTTATCATTTAAAAATTCATTAACATTATAATAGCATTTTTTTATTAATAATTCCATTAGTTGTTTCTTAAATAGATTAAAACTAGAATTCCTAATTTTTTTTGGGACCTTATTATATATTATTGCCGCCATTCCAAACACACTTTCACTGAACATAGCTGTCTTGTGTGACATCTGCCTAATTCTGTCATTAATGCGATTCGAACCAAGGCATTGAAAACGGTGTATGTTTAATTTTACAAAAAGAGCTATTTCATATATATACATTCCAGGCAATGTTAATATTTTTAGTTTTTTAAAATGTGGTACACATGAATTCCCTTCGGGTATTCCACACAATGAACGAATGCACTTCTTCTGTGCTTTAAATGCCTCTTCTTTTCCTGTTGCATTACCCCAGAAAATCAGACCATATCTTATTGTCGATGCAACATAGCTATGGTAAGCAGTCAAAAGAGCATCTTGATTAACCACTACATAAATATATAAATTTACATTTATATGTATTAAGTGTATTATATGAATGTATTTAAGTATACTTGTAAATAGTAAATTATCAAGTACATCTTTAAAGCGCCTATCGCAATTAAATTAATTTCTGTTTTTCCTAAAGGTTGACTTGTAGAGAATGCATTAGCGTTAAGTTCACCTTATGTACCATTTAACCTTTGTACCAAATAAATTTATTAGGACAAATTACACAAATTAAGCTAACCTCAAAGTAAGTTTTAAACTTGTGTTCCGAGATAGTATAACTAAACGACACTATATTTTATGACAAAAGAGACATACTCAGATAAATACCTAAGACCCATGATAATTTGAAAAATTCCATTTTCCATTTTGTCGCTGAGGATCGAACCCGAAGTGACCAGAAGCGGACTAGCGTGGTTACCGGAGGGACGGAGGTCGTCAAATTTTACTGATTTGATCACCTCAAGAAAAGTATACCTATACTTCTCTCAGGCTGAGAAATAATACAGATCAGATATAGATAAATTAGCACGCCATTATCTACATCCAAAGGAAATAATGTCCTTAAGTAAATAACTGCCACTGGCTATTTATTATTAAATTGAGTCTAACGGTCAAGGATACTGGTAAGTCAAACACTCGTTTATTTACTAAGTAGGTAGGTACTTGACCGACGATGGCGGTCATGAAAAGCGTGTTTGCATGAAGTCATCTATAAAAATTTATCCTAAGCCTGCATTTGCATTCAAAAGTGGCCGTTTTTCGCACATGTGCGAAGTAAAGCTTCACGTTCTCACTTTAAACTGTAAATAGTAGTTCATAAAATAGTTTAAAGGGTTATCTAGGGCTTGGTAGATAAAATTTTTTAAATGATATCTCCGTTTCCTTTCAAATAATTTATTTCAAATGGGGGCAGCACTGGACCCCGGAAAATTCATGTAGCCCCTAATAAGTAAGTATGGCTTACGACAGGTATGTGGTGCCTGGCTGCAGGTGCAGTAAGTGGTTCTCTATGCATATTATGGATTCCATAAACATAAAAATTTAAGCCATAATGTAACATGGGCACATGGCATAGGTACTGTTTATTGGCATACCTAAATATTTTTAAGTATAACGTTCTTACGCATAACAGTTTACGCATAATTATTTGAAGCATTATGTATCTAGCATAATCATGTTTAGGCATAACATTTTATAGCATAAATCTATTTAAACATAATGATATCAAACCATGATTTGACATTTCTTTAAGCATAATATCCTTTTTATATAAATTTAATTAAGCATAATTATACAAAACCATAATTGAAATTTTATGATTCAGGGTCTATATTGATAATATGGAATATTTGAAATTATACGCCGCATAATTAACTACAGAATGCCCTAAATTTGTGTGCTATAAATAATAATCCATATTATAAGACATAAAACTTCGTCGTCGGTCATCGCTCGATCGCTTCGCTCGCTGCTCGCTGCACAACCAGAACATAACCTAACTTCTGTGGCTAATTCAGGGTCACCAAATTGGTCCCTTCAGTCACTTCAACAAAACCAATTATGCGAAAAAAAGGGATCCCCCGGTAAGTATGGTATAGAAAATTCACAAGATCTTTTTTTTTCACCGGTAAGTTTCTTTTTTGGTTATTTTTTGCTAATTTACCAATGTTTTTCCCCCTAATTGCCAGTCTTGTTAGATACCTACTTACAAGTTACAAAGTCTTCGATCTTAAAATCTTTCTTTTTATTCCTTTTTTTTTAAATAAAACAACCAATAAGTATAAAATGTGTCACGTCACTATTATCAGATTTGTCGATTTTGTAATCGATACATGATTTTTTGATTTATGTTTTAAAATTGTTTAAACTGGCAACACATTACATTTTGCGGAAATCCATGTTCCATGAGGGAAGAAATCTAAGAAAACCTTTCAAAGAGCTTAGAATGTTATTTAAACCTCCAACTCAGACCTCCAATCATAGAAAAATTTTACTTTGACGAGCCCCAAATATTTCTGAAACCTTTTATAATAATAAAGGATCACAATTCGGATCGGCAACTACCTAAATGGAGTTGCGGGTCGCCTATTTTTTTTAAATTTGATACCACGTGTACACTAATAATAATTATAATCGTTTGACATTTGATCTAATATTAAAAAAGGGTTATAATATAAACTAAATTAGTAATTTAATATAAAATATTATATAGAGACCATCGCAGTTCTGGCTCAAGTTTCTTTCGATATTTATTAATATATGTAGATTAATTTTAAACAAAGTTTCAAATCCAAGCAGTCCTGTACATCTGCGTTTTACGAGCCCGGGGCGAACTAGTATAACTGTGCCCTTGACGACGGGAACTTAATTTATTTTACTAAATCTAAGCACCATAAATCAATACCTTACTTTATAAATTGGATGATGCTAGCAAGAAACAGAGAAGGATGAAAAAAAAGGGGAGGTTTTAAAAAGGCAATTTTTAAATATTTTTAATTTACGTAGTGGATATGTATAAAATATTAATGTTTTTTGTAGAAAAGTGTTTTTTAGGGTTCCATACCCAAAGGGTGCCAACAGCCTTATTACTGAGACTCCGATGTCTGTTCGTCTATCCGTCCGTTTGTCACAAGGCTCTATCTCGAACGAGACACTTGATATATTCACCGATTAAGTATGTATTACTGGGGCCGCTATAACAAAAAATACTAAAAATAAGATAAAATTAAAAATTAAAGGGGATCGTTATACAAGAAACGTGTTTTTTCAGCTGAGGTACGGAACCCTTCATGTATGAGTCCAACTCGCACTTAACCGGTTTTTTTTATAATGTAATGTATTTATAATACCGCCACCAAAGATCATTAATCATCACCGACTTACTTCAATGTCTCAGGCCCAGGAGGCCTCAAAAGCCTTCCAGTACTCTCCACCGCAGCCCCCGCTTCCGGCTGGGCGTCTTCCGCATCCGCTTGCAACGTCATCTGGAATTTCTGCAGCAGATTCGTGGGAAGGACTTCCGTAGAATCGTCATTTTCAAAATTAGGCGGTGCTTCGTCCGAATCCCCTAGGACGAATCTCTTCGAGGTTCTCCTTTTCATCATCTTGAAAACGTTCCAGAAGTATTCCGAAATCTTGACTAATACACTTTTTGAATCAATACACTTAATAAGACATTTAATATTTAAAAAAAAATCACTTCACTTCACTTTTTGGTTGGGATTTTTTTGTGTTACGTGATATAAAAAAAAAAACTAAAAAATAGTTGAAAAGATTCCTTCAGTCACATGTCATCACATCTTGTTACTATTTACAAGTTAACTATACGCCAGTTGAATTAAATGACTATCGATTATACGCAAACTTGTGACATATAGATCACAGAAGTAATCACAAACATGCGTCTACGCAAGCAAAACGTAAAAGCAATAATACGAGTGATGATAAACCGATGCAGATTATTAGAACTGTCAATTAGTTGATTTTAAATGAAAACGCTATGCAATTATGTAATACCTAGTGGTATTTTAATTTGACCTCTTTATGCGCCGTTACTCATAGATTATTCTCGAAGCATAAGTATTACTATTATATCGTAACTAATTATATATATAGTATCATAACCTATTAAACTAATTAAAGTACTTTATTTTCTTACGAATAAATACGCGTGCCATAATAGGGATCTTTATGTAGGTAGTCCGTCAGATGATACAAAAATTATGGATCCATATTTTTCGGTCTATAAGTAGTAAAAATTCACAGAGAACGTCACCCACCGTTTAGTGAAACTGTGTAAATCGTACAAGATCGTGACGTCATACGAAATTTAAATGCGCTGTATCTTCGTCATTATTTGCTAATTCTTCTTCTTTAACCTAAGAGCTTGCTCTTGTCGGTGGAGTTAAGTGGAGATGCCTCCATTCCTCTCTTCTCTCTGCCATCTTTTTAAAGACTTGGTAGGACCTTACTCCTAATCCTTCCTTAATTTGTTGGAAAAACTTCGTCCTTGGTCTTCCCCTTCCTCGTACTCCTTAAAAAAAATTGCAATTTTTTTTGTCCACAACGTATTCGCCTATACTCGCTCGGGGCGAAAATATATTTCTGCGCCCTTAGTAACCACGGAAAGGCTTAAGATCGATAATTAAAATTCTTGGTCAATAACCCTATGATTAATGTATCTATTACTAGCGCTCGCCCCGGCTTCGCACGGGTTTGTGTTATAGGTACATTTAAACCTTCCCGGAAAAATGCTCTACATGTTTTACCGCACAAAATCTACCGCATCAAAATCTGCTTATAAGCTTCATTTTAAAATAAATGGCGATTAAAAACCGTCACATAAAAAAAGGAAGAGATGTTACACTTCAAATAGGTACATACACTATCACGTCTTTATCCCTAATGGGGCAGACAGAGCATTTTTGATCTTGCAGCTCTATGCAGAGCCCGGGGCCGCAATATCCCAAATAACAAAGAAACCTTTCATGCACAATTCGGTCCGTTTCCACGCTGCTTATTTATTTGTTGAAATGCTTATAAAACCTTAGACAAAATGATATTTTCTGCGTAAAACAATATTAAGTACTTATAGCTGACACAAAAGCTTCGAAAATACGATGCAATGCGTCGGAATGGGAACGCGAACGGTGAGTTAAAAAACTACCTATAAGTTTTTTGTTTCGCTGACTCCCTCGTTGAAATATATCACTCCATATCTGTTATATTTTATACAGGTATCTTGTATTGACAAGATGTTCCAAGGTTCACAGTAACGTTTAAGGAAACTGTTGAAGGCAAGCTACTGAATGGTCAACAAAGACTCTCAAAAGGAATGTTGCAATATCAGCCTGTTTCCGAATATGGTAGGAAAAGTGATAATTTATTATTAAAATGAATCTTATAATTCAGTACTTGAATTAATTAGGGTTCCGTACCGACCCTATTACTCCGCTTTCTGTCCGATCAGTCTTACAGGGCTCTATCTCCGTAATAGCGAGACATTTAAAATTTTACTGTGGCCGCTATATATAAATGTGAAAAGTAAGATAAAGTTAAAAATTAAAGGGGGTCGTCATACAAGAAACGTTATTTTTTCAGCGTTTTTAACTACATAGGTAGGTACATACAGAGGGAGGGTGTGACTGGTTTTTACTATTTATTGATATCCAAATAGACTTGAGAACTTTACCAGCTCTTAAAAAACTACGACTAAATTAACAAATCAGAAATACTTTTTTCTACGATTTTGGAACAAAAACGCTTGGTTCACGTAAAAAAACTAATATTTGTGGTTTTTATCGAAAAATCCGGCTCATTAAATCAATACTGACGTCAGATCATTTTCCGCCTAACCCTGAAGACCGGTTTCGACTCATTACGTAAAAGACGACGTAAACGCTTGCTACTAAAACATCTGACAGGTCAACGGTTACGTTCTTTTCTTGCGCTTGTAGCAGTCTACTACGAACGACACTCAATCACAAAATATGTGATGTGACCTCGGAGGCACTACCCCTTAAATGATATATTTATCACTAACGGGGTACTGCCTCCATGGTTCAGTAGTTAAGGCATTTGCCTTATGATCCGTATGACGTGAGTTTAAATCCCACTGGGAAGCATTTTGTAAAATGTTGTTTCCAGTCTGGTTGTTGCAGGCTTGAATCACCTGATTATTGATTATCCGAAAAGAAAGATGATTCCATATGCTTCGGAAGGCACGTAGAGCTGTGTCTGTGTTGTTTGAACCTATCCTAGGATTGGTGCTGGTCTACCATTTGGGTTGCAGAGGTCAGACGGCACTGTGTAAAACCAGTAACCTAGTCAAATCACCTAGGTAAGGTAGTGAATCCCGGGCTCTGAAGCGTTACCGCTGATGATGCAACCGGGAATACGCTCGGGGTAGACAGGACCAAAAGGCCAAGGGTGTCAAGGGTGAATCCAGCCTTTGGGTCAAGGGGGTCACATTCCTAAAGCAGGTATACTTTCATCCCCCCCCCCCCTCCCCCTGCGCTCGCCACACATGTTATGATAGGGTTACATACACGTTATGACCCCCATGACCCCCTGGATCACATAGCATCATGTTTTGAGAACACTTCTTCGGTAGCATATATCCTGAAGAATATCATAAATTATTTTTATTTTTTTCATGTTATATAGTTTGACGCAAAATAAAACTCGTTTAAGTCATGGAATCCCCTTAACGTGCCGAAATGTAAATTACCAACAAGCAAGCTGTCCTTGACATCAAGTGAAATTGACAGTTTTATCGTACGTTTATGAAGGTGTGCCAGATAAACTGATAATGATAACAAATATAAACATTAAAACTTGCGCTACACGTGCTTCGTGATGCGTACAATCAGAAACCAGTCCAATATATATTTTTTATGTAAATGTAAATAAACGGGCAAGTGCGAGTCGGACTCGTACATGAAGGATACCGTACTCTGTACAATGTTTTAAAACGCTGAAGAAACACGTACTTTTCTTGTATGACGACCCCCTTTAATTTTGACGTGACAACGTCTAATAACTCGATACTACGGGCTGCATGCACGAAAAAGATGACGTCATTGTCACGTTACGCTCATTGTCCCGTTCCGCAAGCGAGAGCGCGGCACGAACTAGAGAGAGAATGTTTGACGTTGTCACGTCAAACTACCGTCCGTAAACCGACTTTACAGACAACCAATTTTTTTTCAACTTTATCTAATTTTTAGTATTTGTTGTTATAGTGGTCATAGTAATACATAATCGGTGAAAATTTAAAGTATCTAGTTAGTGCCATTATAAAGAACGAGTTAAAAACGCTGAAAAACACGTTTTTTGTATCACGACCCTCTTTAATTTTTAACTTTTCTTTATTTTTAGTATTTTTGTTATAGCGGCCACAGTAATACATAGTCGCTGAAAAATTTGTCTAGCTATTAAAGTTCAAGAGATAGAGCCCTGTGACAGACGGACGGACAGCGGAGTCTCAGTAATAGGGTCCCTTGGGTACGAAACCCTAAAAACAACATTTCTGGTAGGATTTATTATAACATTGACGTCATCGTTCTTAGAAGTGGAATAGTATTACAAACAAGTAATGATTTAAAAATATAAAAACAAGCTTTTATCGCATAAACAATGAACTAAAATGTTTAAGTTTGCTCCTCAAGATGAATCAATTGATCCCAAACTTGGTGGGGTTATGTTGTTTCATCACAAAGATAATAAATAAAGCCGACGACAGAGGGATCGCCGTGGCCACATACTGGTCACAGGTGATTTGAAATTGAAGCTACGGTGTAACCATTTCGACTCGATAGGAAGAAGAAGATCACAAAGATGCCGTGGTCTTTGTGAGAAGGCTTATTATAGGACCGATGACTATCTTAAAGACAAAAAAGTCTGGCTTGAGCTTGGCGCGGGTCCCTCTTAAGATTTGTATACTTATACATGTCATAATTTAGGTACCTACATACTACATTTACAAATTGACATTATTTTAAATTTCCTTATTCTTATAATTCAATTTTATTATGACATTACCAACAATGTAATCTCAGTCCATCCATATAACTAAATTTAAGTTTTAAGTTTTATGTTTGTTAGTTGACGTCTTTGGAGAAAACGTGCAGTGCAGTTTGTTGCCGCTTCTTCTGCACTAGCGCCTAGGAAGCGGCGTAAACTTAGCTGTAAGTAACGATTTGACGTCAACATTTGTGCAAAACAAAACAAAGTGATTATTATTAAGAGATATTATAAATATCCTATGATAATAAAGATATTTTGAATTGAATTGAATTGGTCACGTTCCGGCTTCATTATGAGATCAGGTCATTGGTACCATAATATTGCGTTGTCACCAAACTTATGATATGATATATATAACTGTATATATGATAACTAAAAACTAAACTTGATGTGATATTTTTAATTGCTATAAGTATTTCAGGAATAAAATATATATTAAGAAATTAACGAAGGGATTAAGGGATTAAGGGATTTTTGGATGCACACTCGCACTTGACAGGCCGTAGCTGAAAATCAGTGAGCTGCTCTCTGAGCAGCACTAATCACTGAGCTATGACCTTTTTGGGTTGCTGTAGCACACAGATACGAATATATTGTTATATGTTTCCGACTTTCTAGTGTTTTTTTATTATGTTCTTATGTTGTATATTTTCTGTATGTGTGTGACTAAAGCTACAAATAAACATCTTATCTATCTATCTATCTCTAAATTCATATAACTATTTCTTAGAAAACTCCCTAGATCCTTCTTATTTTTTTTATACTTTTTTATTTAATATTTATTTCAATAATCTAAAATATATCTAACGATTTTGTTACAAAAGGTAAAACACGCCTGAAATTAAAATATCATCCACACCACCTGGATAGTTGGCAATCAACCACCGTACGTTTTAAAAGGAACTTCATGAAAGGCCGGTAACGCTCTTGTTACACCCCTGGTGTTGCAGTTGTCCATGGACAGTGGTGATCACTTACCATCAGGTGACCCGCTTGCTCGTTTGCCGTACTATAACATAAAAAAAAACTTCTTGTATTTAAGAGCCGCGCTCTTATTGGAGGAGTGCTCTCCATATCTCTCTTTCTTCCGTCTCTCGTTCTTGATTTCCATAAATGTTTTCACATTTAATCTTTCTGTTATTTGATTTTAAAATCTTTTCTTCAACTCCTATCCATCATCATCATGATCAGTTCTTTTTTAGTCTCCACTTTAGGAGCATGACCCTCTCTGTACTGCCAGAGCCATATATTAGCCAGAGCAGGCAGCGGATTTGGCCTGCACTCTCCACGCTGGCCAGACTCTTATCTAATTCGTCTTAAATGACTATTAATTTTGTTTATAATATATGTTCTTCTTGTGCAAGCTTTTCTTGTTCATAAGTTTTTCTTGTACAAGTTTGTATTGTGAGGCTTAAGTACTAATCAAGGCAAGTAATAAGCCCAAACTCGGTGGGGTTGCGTCTTTTTATTACAAGGTTCCTATAGCCACCCTCCGATTCCATCATCAGATCAGCTTCTTGTTATAATAATATTGCATTGTCATCTGATTTACATTAGCATACAAAATTTCATCTCAAGCGGAAACCGGGAAGTGGCACAAATTCAAAAAGCTTAATAAAAGCTTGCAGAAAGAATCTTAAAAGAATACGAAACTGAAAAGGACATGACAAATATATAAAGTTTTAATTTGAATGACATTGACAGGTAAAATTACCGCCCCCAGTCTATTTTGCCCTTGGGGCTTTATTCCCGCTACAGCCTATACAATGTTTCCTAAGATTTGATGTAGGTACCTTTAAGTACTGCCTCGGCTCTGTCTATGCTGTCAACGATAAGGACGTGACCAAGTGACTATATACCTACCTGCTTAGATATTTCAAATATATATTCTTTAATTATATTTTCAATGTCACCAGAAATATTGTTTGAAATTTGAATACAATAAAATGTTCGTAAAATACGTAGGTATACTACAAGTGTATATGTGTGTACATAGAGGTAGGATTGTTTGTAGGTACCTATATGTATGGCTAAGGTTGTGAACTCTACCATACATAATGGTTGCAAAGTTTTAATCTTTTATTAGAAAAAATAAAAAACAATTTTAAGTAAAATGTGAAACTAATGTTAGCGCCCTACTTGCGCTAACACTGGCAGCACCGTGCCGCGGCTGGAAACACAAAAATGCGGCTGGCAACCCTATCGGAGCAGGAGGGGGGATTTTGCGTACGCGGCCACGCTCGACGCGTGGTCACCTTCTTCTTGATTCGACGCTCGCTCCGAACGGTTGTATTATTCCAATGTCAAATTGTATATTCTGTTGTTTACTTTAATCATAATATATCTATGGTGCATAAATTCAGTTACAATACAATATACAATTTGACATTGGAATAATATCTACAACCGTACGGAGCGAGCGTCGAAACAAGAAGAAGGTGACCGCGCGTCGTATCGTGTATTCTGTGAACCGCATTAGGATTTTCATACAAAAATTGAGAAAAAAAACAATAAATTTTGGCGGTTCCCCATACTTAGAACTGAAACTCAAAAAAATGATTTTTCTTCAAACCCATACGTGTGGGATATCTATAGATAGGTCTTGAAAAATGATATTGAGGTTTCTAGTATATTTTTTTTAAACTGCATAGTTTGCGCGTGAGACACTTCCAAAGTGGTAAAATGTTGGTCCTCCCCCCCTGTAACTTCTAAAATAAGAGAATGATAAAACTAAAAAAAATATATGATGTACATTACCATGCAAACTTCCACCGAAAATTGGTTTGAACGAGATCTAGTAAGTAGTTTATTTTTAATACATTTTAAATCGTAAAATGTTACTTGCTGCTACAGAAAACTACATGGGCGAGTCCGACTCGCACTTGGCCACTTTTTTTATATTATGTTCTGCCGCTGTCTGGGCACAAGTTCAAGTTGAATATTAATAAAGAGAGAATCTGACTTAAAACCCCTATTATGGCTCTTTCCCTCTTATCGGCATTTACTGTTGCAAGAATAAGACTTCTCCAAACGTCAAAAGTAAAAATGTTACCTGTTAATACGACAAAATAATAATGTTGCTGCTTAATACGAAATTTAAATGACATTGATTTCTGTTTATATGACTTTCCTATTTAGTAGCGAACTAGCGACGTGACGTGACGTTGTATAGTATTGTATGACGCTACATTATGACGCTATATATATTGTAGAAAAGTCCTGACGTCACACGCGTACAAAAAATGTGACCACTACGTTTCAAAACAGGCTATGCTTTTGAGACGGACGTCATCGCGGAATCTATTTACCTCCAACCTCAAATAACTATGTTGCAAAAACATAACGCTGTCACTATCTGCGTCAGACAGAATATTAAATAAGTACTTAATCTTAATAATTTTGAGTAAAATTTTAAAAGTTTGCTGTCGCGTATGATGTCTTTTACCCACAATGAACATCAGAAACTTTTTTTAACCATTTAGTTAATACCAATTTTGTTTTGTCTTGGTAACAGCATACAGAACAGTAGAATTTCACTCGTGGCAAAGAATATTTATACACTACGCGAAAAGAAACGACACTTAAGCATGTGTGCACGTAAAATCGCTTGCGGCTATGTGTGGGTGGCTGGATGTGCGTGGACCCGCGGGGGCCTTGAGAGACGCGCGGGGCGTGAAACGAGCCATCGCCGACTGCTTTGGCCGACGGCTGGTACCTAGTTCGCATCTCTCTCACTCACGGACCGCACGATATTCCATTTCGGGTCGGTATCAACCCTAGCGATACGCGCTCCGGCTCAAGGTCACCGGCGTTCGAACTCTCACGTACAGGGAGTGTCGCCGCTGTGGTCGTGGCGAAATATTTCATCACATATTTTTAATTTAGATATTGTTCCGAGCATTGCAATGCTGTATAAATTAATAATTTACAGTCAATGATTCCAAAGTAATATACAACGTCACAGAATACATAAGAGTACAAACAGAATGGAATCTCACAGCCTCTCCCGCAATTTGGCGTCCCCGCACCTCTCCCCGTTCTATGTGTCCCTTATCACGCTCTTAATTAAAACAGGTTTAGCTGCTAGCCGCACGCAATTCGCGACGTGGAAGGGACATACCTACGAACAATAATTCTCTTTCGATGGGACATACCTACTCGTAATAAATGGAACCACGGGCTTACAGCTAAATCACTAAAGTATTATGAAATTAAAATAACAGACTCCGCTGTCTGTCCGTCCCTCTGTCACAGCGGGCTCTATCTCTTGAACCGTAATAGCGAGAGACTAAAATTTTTTACCGATTATGTATTAATTACTGATTGTACGGAGGTACAGCTTTCATGTACGAGTCCGTCTCTTACTTGACCGATTTTTAAGCGTTTACTTTATCGTGATAAAACCTACCCCCATTAGTTTCAAGCCCCTCCCAAAACTAAAATCCTTGCTACGCCATTGCATGACATTATACTTAAACAGTAAATGGATTTGTAAGTAAATAATATTATGTTTACGAGTATTTTAAACTAATATGATGTAATGTTTGCTTAGCTTTATAACCAATTTCTATTAATGCGTGTGTTTTGTTGATACCTAGTTATTATTTTTAGCGTGTCCTACAGATTTTATAGTCATCTTTAAAAAAGACATTTATTTATTTATATCTGTATTGTAGTGATCACTTCTTTCTTCTCATTTCCTCTCGCACTACTGGAAGTTTCTTTAGAGATAAGTAGCACCTAAGCACTCGGTTCTTTTTTAGGGTTCCGTACCCAAAAGGTGCCAACGGGACCCTATTACTGAGACTCCGCTGTCTGATCGTCTGTCAAAGGGCTCTTTCTCTTGAACCATAATAGCTAGACACTTGAATTTTTCACCGATTTATTGACCGAGCGAAGCGAGCAAAGCGTCTTAGATTTGAGATTAGCCAAAAATGCTTTTGTTCGTCAGTCTGTCTGTCTGTCGGTTTTTTCTCGCCTACAGGTCGTATTTATCAACCGATTCTCGTGAAATTTTGTAAGCAGGATAGATAAGTGGGTATAGAATTTAGTCGATTCAGTTTTGTAAATTTTTCAAAATGGCGGAGATATGGGGGTTTACATATGTCAGCCATTTCGAAAACCGTATTATATACCTACGCGGACTAACTTTAGGACTAACAGAAAACAAGAAGATCCCACAATATGTCACCTTTTCTTTTGTCACTTTCAACTTAATTTTGATGGATAATGGTTTAAATTAAAAGGTTCAAGCCGAGGTAGGTTCACAATTTCAAATAAGATAAAACTTTTTTGTTGGGTAACTACCCTTATTAAGACGCAGCTTTTTGTCTGAACAACTATTTTATCCGATAAACTTCGACGGGTTAGGGGGGAGTGCCGAAGTTTACAACTCAGAGCCACTAGTGTATTACTGTAGCGGCACAACAAAAAATACAAAAAATAAGAAAAAGTTAAAAATTAAAAGGGTCTTCATTCAAGAAACGTGTCTTTTTCAGCGTTTTTAACTCGATCTTTATAATGGCATTAACTAGATACTTGAAATTTTCACCGATTATGTATTACTATGACCGCAATAACAACAAATACTAAGAATAAGATAAAGTAAAAAAAAGTGGCCAAGTGCGAGTCGGACTCGCCCATTAAGGGTTCCGTAGCAGCAAGTAACATAATATAAAAGTTCTAAAGGTAAATTGCGGTTTACGATTTATAACGTATTAAAAAATAAATATATATGATACCGAGACCGCTATAGTTTTAATTGAAAGTACATACTTTGAGGTATATACCACATTTTTTCACAATTACGAGTATTTTAGTAATATTTCAAAAGTTATGGTGGGGGGACACCTCAAATTTTAACTTTGTATTAGATTATCTCAAGACTGGGGGGTTCGATCTACATAGTTTCAAAGCAGTTTTTGTTGCATTTTAAAAGATCTTTTCAACGATACCCCACACGTTGGGGTTAGTCCATTTTAATTTTTTTAATTCACTTTTCGTTGTATTGGGGGGGGGGGGTGAAATAATTTTTTTTCATACTATTGAAAACCAACTTTTGGAACTTCAATATCTATCTCTCCACCAATTTTCGTGACAATCGGTGCAGTAGCGGCGGAGTACGAGCCCGGACGGACGGACGGACATGACGAAACTATAAGGGTTCCTTGTGGACTACAGAACCCTAAAAGTTAAAGGGGGTTGTCATACAAGAAACGTGTTTTTTTTCAGCGTTTTCAAACATTGTACTGAGGCACGGAACCTACGAGTACGAGTCTGACTCGCACTTGCCTGGTTTATTTAAATGTATTGCTTGTAAATTTTAGTTACACTAAGTACTTCACTAGCAACAGTGAAACATTTTAAAATAAATGACTTTTGAAGACATGTGTAAAAGTTTTGGTGACTGCTAGCGCCGCAGTGGAAAAAACCTAAACTAAATTTAAATCACTTGGCTGAGTTGGTCAGTCAACTTCAAAGGGTTGACTTTCAATATGCCAACCTAGGCAGCCAATTAGATGTCTGTGTTTGATGAACGGCCTAGGCGTCTAATCGGCTGGCTAATTTAACCAGATGGCTGCGACATGTGTATCTTTATCAGAGTATTAGGTGCAGTTTATCTTATCCACATAACATTCGATAGCACGATACGAAAAGTGGATAAAACAAATATGAGAAGATTGCAAAAATATTTTTTTTGGGCGTCACTTTTTAATTAAGCTGAATAACAAGCAGAAGTGGCGGCCTCGTTTAAAATAAGTTGTTAACTCGTAAATATGGTAATAATTTCCATATTTCTCAATGTTAGGCACTAGATAGCCCTTTAAATTATTTTATGAACTGCCGTTGAAACTATTGTTGGTGATCCGTCTAGCTTTAAAACTTGCCTCCGCCACACAAAAGTGGCCACTTTTGGCGGAGGGAAGTTTTAAAGCTAGACGGACAAATGTAAATACTTTCAACGGTAACCACCGTTGAATAAAATAAATATAAAATAATTTAAAGGGCTATCTAGTGCCTACTATTGAGGAATGTGGAATTTTTCAGCACATTTACGAAGTAACAATTTATTTTAAATGAGGGCGCCACTTCAAGGTCATTTGCTTCTAACTTCATTTTAATTTATTTATAACTTTAATTGCGCAAGTAAAAAAATTACTTTCAGCGACAGACATAGATAGACACTATATCTGTGCTTTTAGCCCAGTAAAACACAAAACCGAACCGAAAGTATGCCTTATTTTAATATACCATGAGCCTAAAAACTGTCATTTATGGATAATAAATTAATAACTTATTAATATGAATTCTGTGGAGATTGTAGGCCAAATCCTCTGACTGCTCTGGCTCATATCTGGCTCTGGCAGTACAGAGAGGGTCGTGCTTATGCAGTGGAGACTAAAAAATACCTGATGATGATGAATATGGATTCCAATAGAGACGGGAAACGATCAAGAGAGTGAGATTACCTACATTGAGGGATGTTCTGTCTCCTTTTTACAAGGATTGGCTAAATTCTAAAAACGGTTGTTATCAGGAACTGAATTGAATAGTTGCATTTTTTTAAAATGTATACTTAATGAAAATATATGTTATGAATAAGTGTAAATCTCTAATGCAATAAAGCCAATCAGGCTGGGTAGACATACTAAACTGGGTTTCTTTCGTGCGTTATCTTCCCAGTAGTGGTCGTTCCGAAACTCTAGTACTTAAGTTTATGGCTTACTTCAATATGTGATATATATCCTACATTGAATTAAAAAAATTGACTTTGACTTTGAGAAGTAAGAACTTAGGTCAATGGCAAATGGTAAAGATCGAAGTAGCTGAAAACAGAAATGGAAAGCTTTTCCCCAAATATGGGCCTAAATAGCTCAAAAATGATTTAACAAGCTTGACTCTCTTCTAATACACAAAGGAGTTCAAGATGAAGAGCTACTAGCAGGCCATCCGGGTACAAGCACAATTATTTTATTTGTTATTTACTTACAGTGTTAATATAAAACTTTATACTAAGAATAGATCATAAATCGACAAATCGTGTTTACTTTAAATATTCACATAAACCTGTTGTCGAATAAAAAGCAAAACACATCACTAATACGAAGTCAAGGTGACTTATCGAACTTTAGCCGAAAAAAAAAGTAAAAATCCCAACCAAACTTGAAAATAGTACACACCGTAAAATCCGGAAATCGAAAATCACTGCACAGCACTACGCGAATTTACACGATTAAAAAATCGATTTTAAATTCGGAATATCGTCCGTAGGGATACTTCGACGGCGGAGGCTTGTCACCTACTGATTTTGCCGCCAATACCGACATTGCAGCGCCAAATAGGGTTGTCAATGCCAAGTTTTATGGATTATATTTTATCATGCTTATGCGAATAAACAAAGAATTGAAGATTTATTGACATTTAATTGCTAATGAAAAATGCTTCTTAGGTTGTGAACTTGTAACAGATTCTTTGTTGTATGACAAAATATTTCTAGGAATAATAATCTTTATAATGATAAATTTTTTTAAGAACTAAACTTTTTTGATTGAGTTTATTAAGTAGAGGATAATAACTATTTTCACTGAAAAGTAAGTTGTATTGAGAACTTTTTAGTAAGGAAAAACAAGAGATCAGCAATTTTGGCACTTTTCTTACACTACAGTACTTATCTTGCAAAAATGGCTTATATAAGTCCATTAGCTTGACGTGAAAGTTATTTTGTGTTTATACACGGGCTGGCTACATGAACTACTGTACTCACACATACAAATACACACTATCACATCTTTATCTGTATCGGAGTAGACAGAACCTGGAGCCATACGATAAAAAGCACAAGACTACGTTTATCATTTATACTACATACAGGTTGATTTTGAAAAAGTAAGCTATGAGGACTCGATCATAGGGCGGTCGGTATATCACCGCGATTGGAAATTTGCCGAAGCGGTAACCATTTCAGTTGAGTACGATAAGCCGACACATGGTCATACGTACTTTTTATACAACGTGTTAATGAACTTACGCAAAACGTCTAAGATGGTACCTCAGCCCATGAAACTGAACAACTTTTGTTCTACAACTTTCACGAAACCCAATAAAAAAATTCGGACTTTTATACAAATTGACTCGATCAGCTGATCATTGTATTAAAATTCATTTTTTTTTGGGTTTCGTGAATGTTGTAGAACAAAAGTTGTTCAGTTTCATGGGCTGAGGTACCATCCTTAAGGTTTTGCGTTAGTGCATTAACACGTTGTGTAAACCGAAGACAGTTATTTTGGATTCTGTATAGTCAATATAATTGCTTTATAACTTAAAGTCGACAACCCTATAACCGGTTCGTACGACACTGTGACCGAGTGACGTGACGAGTAAGTTCCATGACCATACTACGTGTTCTTACACTTCTTACATAATGAGTATGACTGCTTGTTACGTGGTTACTTGGCTTGTTGTGACCGAACGGCCTTAGGTTCGAACCAAACTCGACTTTTGCTCATACGAAAGAAAGCAAGCACAAACAGTGATCCCATTAAAAGTGAAATCAAGTCATCATCACAGGTCTTTTTAGTCTCCACTGCAGTAGCACGACCCTCTCTGTACTACCAGAGCCATATACCTATTAGCAAGAGCAGTAAAGATTTGGCCTACACTCCACGCTGGCCAGACGGTTGGAGAGGTCTCACTGATGTTTATAAGCTTTGTTCAGCTTGTGTTTCTAAGTCGCCCTCTACGCCATCCACGGGAACACTTGGAGTGGTCCTATTCTACTCTGCCGGGAACCACACAGCCCAAAGAGGCGTCTGTTACTGACCCTTTTTCTACGTCAATGGCTGGACTAGTCAGCGGCTGCTGTATGACGCTGCGTCAAAGCAGACATTTGCATTTGTATATTTCTATTATAATGGTATGTATGTAGTGTGTATGTAGATATTCATTTTTAATTTATGTACTACATACGTATTGTATATTATATAGTAATATTTTATTATGTATATTGTATTTATATATATTATTACTTTTTTGCACTGCATAATTTTTCTGTTTATCCCTATGGTTGAGCGGGAGAAAATGCTCTTAGCATTAAGAATCCCCATACTCTAGAATTTCCCATACAAACGTAGTCTACGTTTTATTTTAAAACGACATGTCAAATATCGGTAAAAATTTGTAAATTTAAAGAAATTACATATATCTAGGATTGTAATTGGTTTTCACAGTAAAATATAAACTTGAAAGAAAATATAAGGGTGTAAAACTTTTCCATACTGATGTTCAAAAATGATATAATACACTATATTTTCTTTCAAGTTCATGTTTTGACTTTGAAAACCAATTATAACCCTAGATATATGCAATTTCTTTAAAGTTACAATTTTTTACCGAAATCAGACATGTCGTTTCAAAATAAAACGTAGACTATGTTTGTATGGGAAACTCGAATTTTGTCTAGGGTATGGGGACTCTTAAGTCCGCCATTTGTTAAAAGTATAATTTTACTTTGGAACAATAAAGTTTTATAAATAAATAAATAAATTTGCTTACAGTTTGACACTGCATCATGCGAGAATAATTTTTTAGGGTTTCGTACCCAAAGGGTGCAAACATGATCCTATTACTGAGACTCTGCTGTCTGTGCGTCTGTCTGTCTGTCTCTTGAGCCGTGATAGCTAGACACTTGAATTTTTCACCGTTTTTGTTTTACTGTGGCCGCTCTAACAATATATATTAAAAATGAGAAAAAATATAAAATAAAGGGGGTCGTCATACAAAATAAACCGGCCAAGTGCGAGTTAAACTCGCGTGGAGTTCCGTACAATTGATTGAATTCTTATATGTTTTCCTGTAATCTACAAGCAATGAACTATATTTTGTATTTTTTTTTAATTTTAGGCTCAGTATTTTCGGAGATCAGGGGGGGGAATGGTCAATTTTCGTCTTCTTTCATGAATAAAATCAAAACTATTCATTTTACAATAATAACAAAAATATATTTGAGATCGTCATAACGAGCCCTTTCATCTGACATAGTAAGGTTTTCAAAACTTTTTTTTTAAATTTCCTAATTTGTCCCCCAAAAATGATCCTTTTTTTAAAAACATAATTATTTACTTTGCACACATGTGTTTGGGTCATAAGATAACAACATTCTACCAAATTTTACCTGATTCGGTCCAGTAGATTCGGAGCAAATTAGCTGTGACAGACGGACGGACAGACAGACGCACGAGTGATCCTATAAGGGTTCCGTATTTTTCAATTTTTGTACGGAACCCTAAAAAACGTGTTTTTTCAGCGTTTTTATCTAGATCTATATAATGGCATTAACTAAGTAGATACGTACTTGAAATTTTCACAGATTATTTTTCCGACCCAAATATCGACCAATAGAATTGCACCATTCGACGTCACGTGGTACAACCTACATGGTATTATACTGATAATTTTTTGATTATTTTCTCTGTTGTACCACGTGACGTCAAATGGTGCAATTCTATTGGCCGACATTTGGGACGGAAAAATATTCCCCCAAATACCACACGAGCTTCAAAATTATCTGGCATTTCCCTCAAGGTTCCCTGCAAACAAATAAAGTCGTCAAGTTTTTCAGGAAAAATCACTCGCGCTTCGCGCTCGTGATTTTTTAACCTGAAAAACTTGACTCCTTCATTTGTTTGCAACGAACCTATCGGGAAATACCCGATAATTTTGAAGCTCGTGTGTATTATAAGTGATTATGTATCACTAGTGCCGAGATGAGAGAAAGAGAGATTAGAAATGGTTTGCGCGAGCGTTTCCAAAAAGGCCACTTTTTTTAATCGGTCGTATTGTACCCGAAAGATTTGCACGAGTGGTCTTGATTACTTGTAACTTTGACATTTGGAAAGAAACCTTTCATCTTTCATGGAGAATCCGTTCCATTCGAGACCTACCACTACTAGACCTGCATAATGCGTGGCCACTTTAGTGCATCTCTTTCTATCTTTGATTTTTGCCTCCACCCATATTTTGCACACGTCATAGAACACACTATGGTTACTAGCTCAAATAAAACCCTAAATCACCTTTTAAATGATAAAATCCCTAAAATTAATAACTTTCTTTGATCATTTTGTGGTTTGTTTGGCCCAGATTTTGACAGTAGGCCAGCTTATAGCAGCTACGCTGATAGAGACAAACAAAAAAGCGGCCAAGTGCGAGTCGGACTCGCCCATAAAGGGTTCCGTAGCAGCAAGTAACATAATATAAAAGTTCTAAAGGTAAATTGCGGTTTACGATTTTTGACGTATTAAAAAATAACTTTCTATGATACCGAGACTACTATAGTTTTAATTGAAATTACATTGGGGTTAGTCCAATTTAATTTTTTAATTCACTTTTCGCTGTATGGGGGGGGGGGGGCTGAAATTTTTTTTTTTAATAATTTTAAAAACCAACTTTTGGAACTTCAATATCTATCTCTCCACCAATTTTCGTGACAATCGGTGCAGTAGCGGCGGAGTACGAGCCCGGACAGACAGACAGACGGACGGACGGACGGACATGACGAAACTATAAGGGTTCCTTGTGGACTACGGAACCCTAAAAAAACATAACAGCGTTTCTTTCACACTCACGTTGTACTGTATTTGACAGTCTCTTTCTAGCAATATTGTTGCAAGTCTATTAGTGGTAGGTCTGTGGTTCCATTCCACGTTGCTTTTTCTAGGATTCCGTAGTCCACAAGGAACCCTTATAATTTCGTCATGTCCGTCCGTCCGTCTGTCCGTCCGGGCACGTACTCCGCCGCTAGGTACTGCACCGATTGTCACGAAAATTGGTGGAGAGATAGATATTGAAGTTCCAAAAGTTGGTTTTTTAAATTACGAAAAAATGTTTTTTCTTCAGGCCCCCTCCCATACAACGAAAAGTGAATTTAAAAAATTATATATACTAACCCCAACGTGTGGGGTATCGTTGAAAAAGTCTTTTAAAATGCAACCAAAACTGCTTTTAAACTATGTAGATCAAACCCCCCAGTCTTGAGATAATCTAATACAAAGTTAAAATTTGAGGAGTCCCCCCACCGTAACTTTTGAAATATTATTAAAATAATTCTGAAAAAAATGTGGTATATACCTCAAAGTATGTACTTTCAATTTAAACTATAGCGGTCTCGGTATCATAGATAGTTAGTTTTTAATACGACATAACTCGTAAACCGCAATTTACCTTTAAAACTTTTATATTATGTTACTTGCTGCTACGGAACCCTTCATGGGCGAGTCAGACTCGCACTTGGCCGCTTTTATTTAATCTTGAAATGTTTAGAAAACCATGGACAAAATGAATTATGATATTTTCTACGCAAAACAATATTAACATATGACACGACTGTTTTTGTGAATTGGAACTTTGGAACTACACGTGTTGTTTCGCTGACTTCCCTCATTAAAAAATTGCTCTCCAGTATAGCTAACTGTAAGATCGCTTACCAAAAATGCTCGCTTTGGGCCTTGTCAGCTAAATTATTAGAAAAATCCATGTCTTTACTTCACAATACTCTCTGCAGCTATAATAATACTGAAACGACTGATAAAAGTTTATTGTTTATATAAAACTAGTATGAAGTGTTATTCTTATCAGATTGAATAAGAATAACTGGCCAAGTGCGTGCGGTCCACGCGTAGTTTAGGGTTCCGTAGTTGCAAATGCCGGCTTAGATTTCACGCCTCACGGTTTAAGGCGAAGATATAGGCAAATGACCTTGAAGTGGCGCCCTCATTTGAAATAAATTGTTAACTCGTAAATATGGAGATAATTTCCATATTACTCTTCGTCATGCACTAGATAGCCCTTTAAATTATTTTATAAACCACCGTTGAAAGTATTTACATTAGTCCGTCTAGCTTTAAAACTCGCCTCCGCCAAAAGTGGCCACGGCAAGTTTTAAAGCTAGACGGATCACCAATAATAGTTTTAACGGCAGTTCATAAAATAATTTAAAGGGCTATCTAGTGCATGACGTAGAGCAATATGGAAATTATCACCATATTTACGAGTTAACAATTTATTTCACACTTCAAGGCCATTTGGCAGAGGCATGTTTTAAAGATATACGGACTAATGTAAATACTTTCAACGGTGATTCATAAAATAATTTAAAGGGCTATCTAGTGCATGACGAAAAGCAATATGGAAATTATCTCCATATTTACGAGTTAACAATTTATTTCAAATGAGGGCGCCACTTCAAGGCCATTTGCTTCTTTATTCACCTTAATTATTATTAACTTTATCTTATTTTTAGTATTTTTTATTATAGTAGTAATACATAATCTGTAAAAATTTTAAGTATCTAGTTAATGCCATTATAAAGATCGAGTTAAAAACGCTGAATAAAACACGTTTTTTGAATGACGACCCCCTTAATTTTTGAACTTTTTCTTATTTTTAGTATTTGTTGTTATAGCGGCCACTGTAATACATAATCGGTGAATTTAAAGTGTCTAGCTATTACGGTTCAAGAGATAGAGCCCTGTGACAGACGGACAAACGGACAGACAGACGGACAGACAGCGGAGTCTCAGTAATAGGGTCCCGTTTGCACCCTTCGGGTACGGAACCCTAAAAAGCGTACTCTGCAGAAAGCCAAAATCCTGCATTACTTCTAGATGTCGCTACTATCTCACGCGCTAGCCATACAAAGGATGCAGGTACTTAGGTTGACGGCTGTGGTTGACGGTATCCACGAAAAATCAGAGATGGCGCTTTTACTATTATAATGTTTAATGTAATTTACCGCCATCTTTCAGAAATTAAGCGGCACCACTACGAAACTACCTTCTTCCGAACTAGTAGCTCCATCTAGCTACTACATTTAAACTAAAAATAGAATTACGCTTCAAAGTAGGTTGTCAGACCTCTAGTATTTGTCCATGTTTATGCCAAACCAAAGAGTTTGAAATGTACCTTCTTATGAGAGATGATTTAACACCCATCTTGTGTCTCTTTTCCTCCTATCGGCATTTACTGTTGCAAGAATGAGATTTTGTCAAACGTCAAAAGTAAAAATGTACCTGTTAATACGACAAAATAATAATGTTCTTGCTTAATAAGTACGACAAAGAGTTTGTTCTCTTTGTTGCAGTGTCATGTCGCAAAATGTGTACAGCGGCCTAAAGTTAATTTAAACAAGCATAGCACTATAATTGGTAATAACATTTTATAAAAAACATATTTTACAATTAAAAAACTACAAAAGCCTTACGTTTTCTATACTTAGGTTTTTTATAATTTTCCATATTATAATCAATTTTTTGTATCGCCATTTTAATGAATGAACGAGATGTCATTAATCATTCCATGCCTATTGAACTTAGAACATAGCAGAATTTTGATAAACAAATTCAATAAAACGCCATCTAGTCAACAAGTTCTGACCTAACTCTTAATGCGTGTTATAGTATAGAAATACTTATCAAATGATGGAGAAATTCGACATGCGAGGCTAATCACTTAATAGCTTATATTTCAGTGAACAACTGTAGTGAACAAAACGCTCCGTCAAAGATGCATTACCCATCGTGTTGCCATTGTTGCCAGATAGCGTCACTGCTATTTCCCAATGTAGAAAAAGTAAAATACTTTTTTATATAGTGTACAAACGTCCATAAAATCGAAAAAAAATCTTTTTGTAATCTAAGGATTTTTTCCTACAAAATGACGTATAAATACTTGCTGCGACACGTAGTGCAACAATGAGGGCCCAAAATGTATGAAGCGATCTAACACATTATTTTAATGACATTGTCTAACTAATAACATTAACTTCTGTTTAGGTGACTTTTTTTTAGTAGCGACGTGTATGACGCTACTAAATAGAAAAGTTTATTTATTTATTTATTTATTTATTTGTTTATTAGGAATAACAAACAGCTACAAAATATAATCTTATACAATATAGGCTTATATAAATATATATACATAATTTTGCAACCAACCACGTTATCCACAGTTTATTTAACTACACGTTATCTAGTCAGTTGCTACTAGAGGGTTAGCTAAAAACAAAGTTATAATTGTCATGTTCAAATTTTGGTCTGGTAAAATGATAAATTATGAATTATTGAATTACTTACAAATGTTAAAGTTATAATTTGATTACTTACAAATATAAGAAAAGAGAGAAAAAAAAAACATTACAATAAAAAACAGTTAAATTTAGAAAATAAAAATAAAAAGTAAACAGAATAATAATAATCATACACATTAAATTAAACAGAATGCTTATCATGCTCAGAGAGTAACTGGTGGAGCAGTTTTTTAAATTGATATATTGAACACGCAAATATATCAACACTCTCAAACAGTTTATTGTGTGACTCAACCATACGGTGTATAGGAGAACGAGGACCCGAGTTAGTATGACAAAAAGGTAGTGCAAATAGTGGACGAGAGCGCACTGCGCGCAATAAACTTGTTCTAGGAACATTGAAACACAGCTTTTCAATAAGATAAATGCAGTCTATTTTGTTGTGCAAGATGTTATAAAGTACCACGGCTTCAAGAAAGCTACGCCTTGATTCCAAAGTAAGTAGATTGTACCTGGTGAGCAGCTGGGGATATGTGAGGTAATGACGGTGGCATTTGTAATGCATCGTTCGCAAGAACTTATGCTGAACCTTCTCAATGGCTAGAGTATATTTTTTGTAGAAAGGATTCCATACCGGAACAGCATACTCAAGTTGTGATCTTACTAGGGCTTTAAATAAGTAGAGGTATGTAGAAGATTTTTTAAATTCTGTGCAGGACCTAAGGACAAATCCAAACATTTTGAAGGCTTTACTGGTAATATTTTGAACATGCGCATCCAGACACAGTTTTTCATCGAGGACGATACCAAGGTCTGTTACGGAAGTTACTTGAGCTAGGGGAGAGTTACAAAGATGGTAATTGAAATTAAATTGTTTAATATTTTTAGTAAAACGAATGAAGTGACATTTAGTTAAGCTAAGATGAAGTTTATTAACAGTGCAGTAATCTGAGAGCCTATCCAGGTCACGTTGGAAAGAAATACAATCGTTAAACGATGTGATAGATTTATAAACCTTCAGATCATCTGCGTACATTAGAAATTTGGAATTTTGAAAGCAAGATTTGATGTCATTGATGAATAAGATAAATAGAAGCGGTCCCAGTATGGAACCCTGAGGGACTCCGGAGGTGACACTAACCACATTAGATTGATAGCCATTAACAACTACAATTTGAGTTCTATTTTGTATGTATGATTGAAACCACCGGAGTAAGTTACCACGTATACCATTATACGCGAGCTTGTTTAGAAGTATGACATGGTCCACTTTATCAAATGCTTTCTCGTTATCGGTATAAGCGACGTCGACTTGTACACGATTATCAAGATTTTCAAAAAGTTCACTTGTGAATGTTATTAAATTTGAAATGGTGGAACGAGATTTTACGAACCCATGTTGTTCTTGTATAATAATATTATGCAAGACCGGATATATTTCATTATGAACAAGACGCTCAAAGAGTTTTGCCAGAGCCGAGAGGATGGAAATGGGGCGATATTGTTCAACATTCTGTTTGGTACCTTTTTTGTGTACAGGGGTGATAAAGGCACATTTCCATACATCGGGGAAGAAACCCTGTACAAGACATCTATTATAGATGATATGGAGAGGCTTGCACAAGCTACCCGCAGTTTGTTTTAAGAAGAATGGCGGTATTCCGTCAGGCCCAGCACCTTTAGATGTATTCATTTGTTTTAATTCATTGTGGATTTTGTCCTCACTTAAATATATATCCGAGATAAATACATTACTATTGCCGGTATCAGAAGAAGGCTGCCAATTACCTATGTTGTCAGACAAGGGCTCGAAAACGGATTTAAAGTAATCTGAAAACATATTGCAAATCGTCTCAGGCTTAGTCGACGTGCTGTCTTTATACTTCATTGCCGCGGGTATATTGGATTTTCCTTTACGACTAGACAGGTACGACCAAAAATACTTTACATCTTTCGAGATATCATTTTCAACCGATTGCATATATTGGCGATAGCATTTGTCACATTTAACTTTGAAGGTAGTTCTATAATGAGAAAAAATTTCATAGTCAGATATATTTTGATATTTTTTCCATTTAATCCACGCTTTCTGCTTCTTTTTAAATAAATTAATAAGTGAGGGTGTAAACCAAATAGGGAACTTATTTGACTTAGGGCAAGATAGAGGTGTGTGTTTCTTTATAATACTATTAATTTGGGTGTAGAAAAAGTCAACAGATTCAGCAGCGCCGAGACCGCTAAGTTCTATGTCCCATTGGGTATTCGAGATTTCTTTATTTATTGCATCATAGTCTGCTTTATAGAAATTATATTTAACGGCAGGTTTTTTCAGCATAGCTTCTTCAGGTACTGAAGCAGACAAATAGGATACGAAGGGAGGGTGGTTTCGATTGGGTCCTACCAATGAGTTAGGCTGAGACTGAATTGCACAAGGAGTGTTACATATTACTAAGTCTAGAATACGACCGTTTGCATTGAGCAGGTAATTATATTGTGTACAATTAAGAACAGACATACACCTATTTAATTGAATGCCACAAGAAGATGTATTGGTGTGTAATAGGCCGTCGTCAGGATTAGAGTTATTGGTGTAAGACCATACAATTTCGGGTAAGTTATAATCTCCTACTATGTAAATATTGTCAATATTATCAGCATTGGTTAGGGTTTCTAGAAGATAATCAAAGTAATTTTCATAGGCCCCTACTTTAGCCCAAGGTGGAATATAAGCGGCGCTAATAATGTGCCTAGTGTTAAGCTCCGTGCCGGGTATCTCCACAAATATATGTTCAATGCACGACGGCGGCATAAGATCGTCTGATATGTGGGATAAGTCGAATTCAACTGGATTTAAACCCTTCAAGACCGCTACAAGAACCCCGCCACCATCATCCTTACTCGTCGCCCGACGATCCCGATCCCGTCTAAAAACAACATATCTCTCGTCTATAAACTCATTATTGTGGATATCAGGCGTCAACCAAGTCTCGGTTAGTACAATGACATCGTAGGTAGATGAAAGTATATTCATATAAAGTGTCTGGAGTTTTGTCCTAATACCGCCACAGTTCTGATAATAAATTGACAGTTTGCTATCCATAATCAGTGGCGAATATTTTATGTGCGTGTTGATTGTATCGCTGTGTTATGATAAAGTTAAATAAAATTATTATCGCGTAAATATAAGTTATATGTGAGTAAGTTGTGAGAAGTGTGCGTGTATATTGGTAAAAGCCGTGTAAGAGTAGACTAGCCAATTCGACGGCAAAATTAGTAAATATTTGTGTAAACAGATAATACTTCCAGGCCAATCCACTCACAATGATAATCAATGATAGTAAAACCATTCCCAAAGACGTAAGTATGCTGTGTATGATTGAGTGTTTAAGTATGAGCAAAAAAATACAAAACAATAAAACAATTTTAAAAAAACATTTCAGATTATTAAAAACATAAAACGACTTATTAATAAACTCAGCGGGATAGTGTCCGTCACTTGATGCCTGACATAATTTTTTTTTCCAGGTCAGATTCAGTTCTAATAACAAAGGCTGGTGTGTCATCCCGTTCACGGATAAGGATTGACGAGTTCTTGACCCAGGAATACTTAAAGTTGTTCTTCTTCGCGGCCTCACGACACTGACGAAATAAGTGCTTTCTTTGCAATGTAAGATGTTCATTCAAATATATTTTAACCGGAGAACCAGGTACACCAATCTGGTTGGACTTGAGCCCCTTTGCCTTTCTATAGGCGCTAAGAATATTGTTACGTAACGTACGAGTTGTGAATTTGACGATTATGTTCTTGGGTCTGCTGCTGTCTCCCTGAGCATGGGGCACTCTGTGTACTGAAACAATGTTGTTAGGGGGTATCGGAGTGTTAAGAGCAGAACTCATGGCTTCAATAATTGCTGGTAAGATTTCATTGCGCCTTTCAGGCACGTTGCATATCTCCAAATTGCACTGACGCGCCTGTTGCTCCAGAGAGTCCACCTTCTGTTCTAAACTGGTAATGGCCGGGGTGACCTCGCCACTGCGGCCAGATATATCGGCTAGACGCTTCTTGATGTCCTCATGCTCGTTGCAACAGAATTCGACGGAGGTCTTTAGGTGAGTAACATCCTGAGTTAAGCTGGTCACGTTTTTATTTATTTTGTTTTGTTCTGCCCTCAGATGCATAATTTCATCTCTGATTTCTGACAAAGACATTTTAATCTCACCACTCAGGCTAGCTACATCGTTTTTTATTTCTGTTTGCCATTCATGCATCTTATTGAAGAGCGAACGTGAGAATGAGTCGAAGTCAACCTTATTTTCAGATCCCGCGCAACATTGGGCTGGTGAATCCCGATTGAAGAATGACACATCCATATTGTCCATAGACGTATTACAACCAGGAATTTGAGTGCTACGTACAGGGGTATGCAAATTGGATCCAGCTCGTCTTGTGACATTACTGCAAAGAGGACATCTCCAGCTGGAAATGAACTCTACGGTAAGCGCTAAGAAACGTTCTTTATTTATATTAAGGCATTCGCTGTGATAAACATCTTTGCAAGAGTGGCATTTTAGAAAATTTCTTGTTTCAGGTGATATAAGATCCCTGCATCCACTACAAGATACCATATTGGTCTGAGCATTCTGTGTCAGCGACATCTTTCGGAATAATGTGAAACTAGATCGTGGACGAAAACCACTCAAGAGCGCCGAGCAGCGATAACAAGCAGCGCACGCGTCGTCGCAGCAGGCGTGAAGCATAAACCAATAGCCGTTTATGGACCTAGTAGTATGAACAGAAGTCGAGAGATGGCGTTGCAATGGAAAAAAAGTGTGGTAGCAGTGACTATGCGTAATTGATAGCAAATAAGGTTTTGCGAATAAAGTCAAATTAACACTCAAAGCTGATAATTGCACTTTTTGGACACTGTATGCACTAAGTTTTGTCACTGGGGAAGAAATTAATTGCAGGATCACAGTATTTTCACGGTGCAGAGTCGCAACTGGAGAATAATGTTCACGGAGACTCAGTTGATCTGAATAGAGCAGGACCGATCCTCTACCAGTAAATAACTAAACTTCACTTGTTTATCTTTCAATTAAATGCACTTTTCGATTAAATTGAAGAGAATTACTATTTTTAAATATTAAAACTTATCAGACCGAAATGAACAAGAAACAGTCGAGTTGCGCCCTCTAGCGGCGATGAAACGAAAAGTTCTTGTGCAATTGAAATTTTGCCGCCCCATTATGAACCATTACCACCCCTGCTTGCCCCCTAGATCCGGGGCTGCGGAAGGGGAGAGGTGGGAATCGCACGCCCCTTTGTTACCTCACGCCTCTAGGCACGGCCTACTTTGCCATAAGGATAACTACTACTTTATACTTATATTATAAACATACCTGAGTTGGCTCCTCTTCTCAGCTAAAGCCAATTGCTGAGCTGGCGTCAGCACTCTCCTCAAGTTAGGTGGAGGCGCGTTGGGGAACTGGTCTCGGCCTTCGTGAGCTGGACCATCGTCAGGCTCGGGGGAGTCTCCGCTCTCATCACCGACCAGGAATTCCACGTGAGCCTGGAATGAAATAGCACAGTTCATAAGTTGTGGTGGACAACAATTGGAAGGATTTTTCCCAAGTTAAAAATGTAGTCCAAAATGATGGCCCGTAGCGGCGCGGTTGGGCGACCGCCCAGGGCGCCAGATATAAAGGGGCGCAAGGGGGTGCCACAGGCACCCCTTTTTTACTACCACTCATAAATCGAGACTTAAGTACTTGTAAATTCTCAAAGCTTTGTAATTTTTCGGAAAGACGGGGGTCAGAGGTGGTCAGAGGATTTGTAGCGGCTGGAACCCCATAACTCGGCAACCCTTTCACCGATATGACTCTCATGTTCGAATTAAAAAAATCTATTATCTACATCGACAATACTACATGCCTACAGCCTACCAAACTTCATGAAGCACTCATAAAAACTACCCGAGTTATCGTCGAACAAACATACCTACATACATTACATACAAACGCCTTATTGTCCAAGAAGATTCGGAGAACTTCGCTCGCTTTGCTCGCTCTTTCAATAAATGCAAAGTTTGTATTAATGTTTGTTTGTCAGTCAGTACGGCAACCATTTCTTAGATCTGGACCAGAACAGGTCAAGTGCGAGTTAAACTCGCGTGAAGAGCGTTCCGTACTTCTCATAGGTTTTCCTGTAATCTACAAGCATTGAACTATATTTTGTATTTTGCACGCCTCATAAGCGAAGCGCATGAGGTAGTGCTCTACTCTCGCCTTACAAAAATCAAGTGATTTTTCAAACTAAATGTGTCTAATTATTTTCTATCGCACTTGTACAATAATATTTACACATAAATGTCAAGGAAAAACACTAGTTTCAACACTTATGACATTTTTAAAAGACATTTTGCCTTTTAAATAAATAAAAACAATGTTTAATAAAATCTTTTTTTGGACGTCCGTGTGTCTGTATGTATGGAAACTGGCGTCGTCACGATAACTCCCGAAAAACTTATCTGATCAAGTCCATTATTTTTATACGCTTCAGTATTATCCAAAACTAAGTCCTTTCGAAGATCACGGTCTAAATCAATGTAGTTTAATCGTAATTTCAATTTAATTGTGAAAAATGAGATTATGAGGCGTGCACTTTTGGATTTTCCAAACTTTTTTTTAATTTTAGGCTTAGTAGTTTCGGAGATCAGGGTTTATGGTTAATATTCGTCTTCATTCATGAATAAAATCAAAACTATTTATTTTATAATAGGTATAGATAACAAAAATATATTTGAGATCCTCAATTCCTCATTACGAGCCCTTTTATCTATACTAATATTATAAAGAGGAAAGATTTGATTGTTTGCTTGCATTGAATAGGCTCCGAAACTACTGGACCGATTTAAAAAATTCTTTCACCATTGAAAAGCTACACTATCCCCGAGCGACATAGGCTATTGTGTGTACCACGGGCGAAGCCGGGGTGGACTGCTAGTTTTATATAAGACACAGTAAGGTTTACAAATCTTTTTTTAATTTCCTTATTTGTCCCCCGAAAATGACACTTATTTTACTTTGCATATCTATGTTTGGGTAATAGGATTACGCCATACTACCAAATATCTGATTTGGTCCAGTAGATTCGGAGCAAATTGGCTGTGACAGACAGACGCACGAGTGATCCTATAAGGGTTCCGCTTTTTCATTTTTTGTACCCTAAAAAGAAGTCAATAATGAAAGCGAACAAAATGACTTCACCTCGTCTCCATTCTTGACGTCGTCAGATTCGATTTTCTCGAAGTTGTCGCTTTCGCTGGACGAGCAGCGCGCTTGTTCTGGCTGCTCCGACATGGTGGGCTCTGAAAACAATAGAGGAAATACATAAATACATATAAGTCCGAGTAGTATTATATAGTACCGAAAGTTAAAATGGGTGTTCCACAAGGTTCGATCCTCGGACCGCTCCTCTTCTTGGTGTAAGTCTTAAGGTGAATATAGAAGCAAATGACCTTGAAGTGTGAAATAAATTGTTAACTCGTAAATATGGTGATAATTTCCATATTGATAATCGTTAGGCAATAGATAGCTCTTTAAATTGTTTTATGAACTGCCGTTGAAACTATTATTGGTGATCCGTCTAGCTTTAAAACTTGCCGTGGCCACTTTTGGCGGAGGCAAGTTTTAAAGCTTGACGGACTAATGTATTTACATTAGTCCGTCACTTTCAACGGTGGTTCATAAAATAATTTAAAGGGCTATCTTGTGCCTAACGATTAGCAATATGGAAATTATCTTAAGTCCTTTTCAATGATTACCTACTGGGAAGTTCACCTCGCCTCGATACACGAAAATCCCGGATATAAAGTGAAATTTGAACTGATTTACTTGTTGGCCTTCAAAATAAAACATTTTTTCAAAATCGGAATTCTCATAATTAACCCATTCGACTGTCCGTTAAATATAAAGAGCCATAGTAAATCTATTGATTAGTTCATATATGATATGATACATGGGATAGGAAACCATTATAATTAAAAACGTTTATGAATAAATATATATGAAAAAACAAGAGCTTTTGGTACCATAGTTTGATAGGTACTAAACTAAAACTTAACACATGGGCTAGGTACTGAAAAATGCACCGTGTGTGTTTTGTTGAAAACACATACGGTGCGTTTTCAGCAGGCGAAGTAAACTAAACATAAATGCCTAATAACAATAAATAGCAATGTTTCAGTTCGTATTTTTGCGTTTTATATTCGTGTTTTTATTTTATTTTCTTCTCTCTTCTCCAACCACAGATTTTTTAAGGCCCAAAAACTGAGTGTTTTAAATATATTGAATATGCAATTTTAAGGTGAAGATATAGGCAAATGGCCTTGAAGTGTGAAATAAATTGTTTACTCGTAAATATGGTGATACAACTGCCGTTAAAACTATTATTGGTGATCCGTCTAGCTTTAAAACTTGCCGTGGCCACTTTTGGCGGAGGCAAATTTGGACTAATGTAAATACTTTCAACGGTGGTTCATAAAATAATTTAAAGGGCTATCTAGTTCATGACAAAGAGCAATATGGAAATTATCTCCATAGTTACGAGTTAACAATTTATTTGAAATGAGGGCGCCACTTCAAGGCCATTTGCCTATATCTCCACCTTAAGGGTTCGCCCTTAGTCCATGATACTAAACAACTTTCCCCAAGAACTCTGGGAAAGGACACTTTGCCCAATTTTGTTAGACCAAAAGAAGGGTTGCCGCCTGGACGGGATTTGCCCTGGCCTGCTTGGAAGTCGCTCAACAGACTGCAAACCCAAGTAGGTCGTTGTGGGGAGCTTTTGTCCCGGTGGAATATGATCGATAGCTCACGGAGCGTGTGCGAGTGTGGTTCCTCCCTACAGACTATGGCGCACCTGGTTTCCTGTCCCGGGTGCCCTACCACCTGCACCCTGGAAGATTTACTTGCGGCTAATGATAACGCCGTCGAAGTGGCTCTCTACTGGACTGACAAAATAAAGACAAAAAACAAGACCATCGACACGCAAAGAAGAACTTTCCCCAAGGAACATATATCAAAATATGAAAAATAACTTATGGCCATACGTTAGATAAATTACGTGGTGTAGTGGTTTACACGCCAGCCCGCCAATCTGACAGGTCTTGGGTTTGTTCCCAGCCAGGGCAAGTAAGAAAATTGCCTTTGTCAAATTGTCCTGTGTCTTGGGTATTTATCATACATGTTTTTATTATAAAATATAGAATCGTTGAGTTAGTAAGTATCCCTTAAAACTTTATCCCTTAATTTTTTTAATTTTTTAATGTTATAATGCGGCAAACGAACAAGCGATTTTACATAAGAATATTAAGGCTTTTCTACAGATACCCACAATATCCAAAACACGATTAAGCATTTTTTGCTCGATAGAAAAAAAATCACAAACATACCTCTAAATTTGCCTAAATTTGCCTTTATAATACATTTTATATAATCACCTTTTCATATAAAAACTATACCAAAAAAATGTATTCTCTAAATATCTATCCGTTTTGGCTACAAAAAAATTATAAATATAAAACAAAAACAAAAAAAACAGTCATATATTCGTCGAGAGCGAAGAAAGGCCCGACGATATTTCGCAATGTTTTATTGTAGCCAAAACGTTTCGTATGTTTGTGATTTTTTTCTATCGAGTCAAAAATGCTCAATTGTGTTTTGGCTATTGTGGGTGTCTGTGATTCTCATGTAAAGTTTTTGAGGAATAAACTGTAGTAGTTTAATAACAGTCTATTTTAGGGTTCCTTACCCGAAGGGTGCAAACGGGACCCTATTACTAAGACTCCGCTGTCTGTCCGTCTGTCCGTCTGTCCGTCTGTCTGTCTGTCCGTCAGTCACAGGGCATCTCTTGAACCGTAATAGCTAGACACTTGAAATGTTCACCGATTATTTATTTATTTAATTTTATTGAGCCAATAGCTACAATAGGTAGACTTAATGCTAAAGCATTCTCTCCCTGTCAACTATGTATTACTGTGGCGGATATAACAACAAATACTAAAAATAAAAAATAGTTAAAAATTAAAGGGGGTCGTTCATACAAGAAACGTGTTTTTTTCAGCGTTTTTAACTTGATCTTCATAATGGCATTAACTAGATACTTGAAATTTTCACCAATTATGTATTACTATGACCACAATAACAACAAATACTAAAAATAAAATAAAGTTAAAAATTAAAGGGGGTCGTCATATAAGAAACGTGTTTCTTCAGCGTTTTAAAACATTGTACGGTGGTACAGAACCCTTCATGTACGAGTCGGACTCGCACTTGCCCGTTTATTCAAAAACACGCATAGTATTGCAAATTGTAAACCCACGTCGTATAAATGATTTATTCAAAATGGCTGCATCATGGGCATTTACAAATGCGCGGTGAAATTTTATGTCAGTGTCATGTCACAATCAGTGTAAAGACAGACTTGCGAAGACTACAGCTTACTGAGCTACGTGCTATTTTCAAAATTGATTAATATATATACCTAGAGAAAGCCGATCTATTCACTCGTTCGAACGGCTCTGCCGGTAGAAGGAATGTCTGGCATAATCTTCAGCCCGAGGCGAGCCAAGGTATTTCTCTCCGCAATGGCATCCGATAATGAAAATTTTATTGAATTCCATCCAGACCTTGATAGCAATCAATTTGTTAGGGGAAATTGACAAGGTGTATATCTACGAGTATATACCCATATATGTATTTAATCTATACTAATATTATAAAGCGGAAGAGTTTGTTTGTTTAAACGCGCTAATCTCAGGAACTAATGGTCCGATTTGAAAAATTGATTTTTTGTTGGGTAGTCCATTATAGAGGAAGGCTTTAGGCTATATAACATTACGTTCCGACAACCACGCGAACGAAGTCGCGGGCACAGCTAGTATAAAATATAGTATCGTTAGTATCCCATCATAACACAAGTTTAAACTCACTTTGGGGCTAGCTAAATCTGTGTGATTTGTCCCTATATTATACAAGGTAAATTTACCCGTGTGGTTCCGGGTTAGAATAGGACCACTCTATCTATTTCTGTGGATGTCGTAAGACGCGACTAAAGGACTAACCACAAACATCTCTTGCTACAATTGCATTCCCAAGGGTTAACGTCGGGCGGCAGCCGGTTGTAAAACTTTTCGCACAAATACATACCCATAGAGGGTTGACGTCAGGCAAGCGGCCGGTCGTAAAACTATAGCCAAAGCATTTAAACTGTTCCGGCTATTTCTTCTCCATTTTGCAAGGTCTTTGGCATCCTTGGGTGACCATTGACATGCATGTTAAATTTGGAGAAGAAAAAGCGGGAAAGCGCACCCCGGGCTCCGAAGCAGCACAACTGAGGATGCAACCGGGATCGTGCTCAGACGAAGAAGAAGATTATACAAGGTAAATCTAGGAACCTTGCCATATTATTGAACGTATCTAAGTATAGCACGGTCGATACTGATCATACTGAAGAGTGTCATACGCTGAAGAGTGTCATACGCTGAAGAGTGTCATACGCTGAAGTGTCATACGCTGAAGAGTGTCATACGATGAAGAGCGTCATACGCTGAAGAGCGTCATACGCTGAAGAGTGTCATACGCTGAAGAGTGTCATACGCTGAAGAGTGTCATACGCTGAAGAGCGTCATACGCTGAAGAGTGTCATACGCTGAAGAGTGTTATACCTTTTGAATTTCGAAAAACAAAGTTCGACAAGTACTGGTGTTTATTCTGTGGTTTGACTACTCTTTTATTCGACATAACATTTTTTTTAATATGGACAAATCACACTGATTAATTAAGCTAGCCCCAAAGTAAGTTTTAAACTTGTGTTATGGGATACTAACTCAACGATACTATATTTTATGATAAATACATATATGTATAGATAAACATCCAAGACCCAGGGCAATTTGAAAAAGGCCATTTTCCATCTTGCCCTGGCTGGGGATCGAACCCAGAACCTCCGGATTAGCGGTCTAGCCGGAGGTTGTCATTTGACAGACTTGGGTACGGAACCCTAAAAATGAAAAAGATAAAAGATGTCACTCATTCCCTCGATTGGCTTTCACTAACAATGCGCAAGCTGAGGTTGATTACCTATAGCCATAAACTAGAATTCCTTTAATTAGAGGCGTATTTTACAGAAGAGCTCATGGGCCAATAAGTTTTAGCGCCCCGTATTTCGACGAAAATAAAAGGAGTAAGTAGGTCGTAGGTACGTTTTAGGGTTCTGTACCCAAGGGGTGCAAACGGGACCCTATTACTGGTACTCCGCTTTCTGTTCGTCTGTCTGTCCGTATGTCACAGGGATCCGTATGAACCGTAATAGCTTACCACTTGCAATTTTCACCGATTATGTATTACTGTGGCCGCTATAACAACAAATACTAAAAATAAAAAATAGTTAAAAATTAAAGGGGGTCGTCATACAAGAAACGTGTTTTTTTCAGAGTTTTTAACTTGATCTTTATAATGGCATTAACTAGATACTTGAAATTTTTACCAATTATGTATTACTATGACCACAATAACAACAATTATTTACTAAAAATAAAATAAAGTTAAAAATTAAAGGGGGTCGTCATACAATAAACGTGTTTTTCAGCATTTTAAAACATTGTACGATGGTACGGAACCCTTCATGTACGAGTCCGACTCGCACTTGTCCGTTTATTCTTAAGTTGATTTTATTTATTTACCAATTTATGTAAAGGGAACACAACAAAAACGAAAAAAAAAATTTCGTCTTCCCATACAAAATCCATTTGGCTGAGTGCTGATATGTATGGGAACTATGAGAAGCCAAATTTTTTTTCGTTTTTCTATAATGGTTTTAATGGAAAGTAGTTCAGTATCATGGACTGAACTTGCACCAAAAAGGTTATGCGTTAGATACCTACCAGTAACCTAGTATACAGATAATGCTCAGATTAAAGATAGGTCTCTAAGAGATAATGCGTACAAAATAAATATTGTAAGTAGGTACTTAGTTCATTTCATATATCACAGGGATTACTGATTTATGTTATATCGATTAAATAATAGAAATTTATCTAGAATGCCTACGAAGTGGAAAAATCGTTCCCAAAAAAGATAGGTAAGTACTTACCTAAAGTTGTATAAAAAGGAATAAACCGGTCAAGTGCGGGTTAAACTCGCGAGAAGAGGGTTCCGTTCTTCTCATAGGTTAATTTTCCTTTAATCTACAAGCAGAAAATTGTATTTTGTATTTTTTTTAAATTTTAGGCTTAGTAGTTTAGGAGATCAGGGCGAATGGTCTATTTTCTTCTTCTTTCATGAATAAAAACTATTTATTTTACAATAATAACAAAAATATATTTGAGATCCTTATAACGAGCCCTTTCATTCTTCGATCATATATACAAATATCATTTCGATCAATTTAAAAAATCAATTCGATCATTTACAACGTGGAAGGGACATACCCGTAATAAATCGAACCACGGGCTATACTAGATCACTAAAGTATAATGAAGTTTAAATAACAGTCGAAAAAACAAAATTCTAAATTTTTTTTTTGTTTTTTTGTCTGTTATTTTTATTTCATTATACTATAATGATCTAGTATAGACCGTGGTTCAATTTATTACGGGTATGTCCCTTCCACTTTGTAGGTATATAAATTTGCCAAAGCGGCCGTTTTTCGCAAATGTGTAAAGAAAAGCTTCACGTTCTCACTTTAAACTGTAAACAGTAGTTGATAAAATAGTTTGGGTTGGATAATCTAGGTTTTGGTAATGCAGGCAGCACTGGACCCCGGAAAATTCATGTGTCCCCCTTAGTTTTTCATTTTTTCATTCCTAAAAAGTTCCAAACAAAGGTTTGTGTAGGTCTTTTGATTCCTTGAAGGGAGCTTCTGAAGACAAATCTATACGAGTCAACTGGTTTTCATAGCCACAGTCCGCTAAACCCTCACTAAAGCCTTACTGTAACAGTCCACTTACTACCCTAAAGTTCTTAGAGCGATCTTAAATATTTATCAACATTAACGAAATACTCACTTTGAAATAAAAACACAGCAAAGTTCAGGACTAACTCTAAACATAATAAGTTTCGAAAACACGATTGCTTAAAATTTTCTCGATAGAAAAACATTGCGAAGTTGTCTCCAAATCACCTTAGAATCACACTAAAACAGACAGTATTCAAGAAATACAATAATGTAGCACTTGTAACTTTCGATTATAATTGTATTAAACATAAGGCAGTCATCATATGTCTTACTTTTTAAATAACTATTAAATATTCTTTGTAAAACGAAAAAAACCTCAAAACCAGAACCAGCCTCATTGACTTACCGCGATTCCCGACGCCCCGTATGGCTCGCTGTCTCGCATCGGCTAAAGTAAATTTGTGTGCGTGGAAGCGGGGCAAAATTTAGATTACTGACATCAGGCGCCTTCAAACTACACCAATTTCACATTATTTATACCACTAAGATTAAGTCCACTCAAATATAAGTCAATGCTCAAATCTATTTGCAAAATAATTTAAAGCAAACCCAACTGAACCCCTTGACTTCCCGCCAAAAACATCACAAGGGTGTTACGGAACGGTGAAACGACAGATTTTTTTTATCAGGAAAAAATAACATCTAAGGAATAATACTTAACGAAAATCAAAGACTTCTTTATATAGGTAAATTTAATCGCTTGATTTGGTGAACTGAGAAGTGTAGGACCAAAAAATATTGAATACCTACCTACGTATTTTTTTCTACGAGGTTACAGCGCATTTAAATTTCGCATGACGTCACGATCTAGTACGATTTTCACTAGACGGTGTCGTTAATCACCCCCACTCGATGTGCGATCTTGTGAATTTTTAAACTTCGCTATACCAGAAAATACTGGTAAGTAGGTAAGTAATAGGTACATATTATTTTTGGATAAATGACGGACTCAATAAATCAATATATTTCAGACTCAGTCCAAATCCGTATTGTTTGGGATCATTGACTTACATTTATATTATAGATCGAGAGCTGGCACCAATTTTTGGGTAGGTATTTGAGGCAAGCTGAAAACTTGTCACAGACCTCCTATTATACCCCAACACGGAACTGCATACCTGGCTGGTGAGTAGCGGGGCTAAACCATTTTGATTTATTTAGATTGACCTGGCAGGTAGAAAGTCCCATCAAAATGACCTGTCTTTTTGAGAATCCTATTTTTTAGTTATAAGTATACCCTTGAAATTTTAATATACATATATAGTATATTAAAATTTCAAGTTGCCTCAAATACCTTTTTTATATTTTTTTTGAAAAATACTTTTGCACGCGCCTGGCAATATCAAAGCCCCGACTAAATCGTTTGGCTTATTATTTTTTTTATTCTTTAAACATTAAACTACAACATATAAAAAATGCATATTGCCTCAAATACCCTTTTTGAAATAAAAAAAAACTTAATAATTTATAGGTTGCTTTAGCCCTGCTACTTACCAACCAGGTCTGCAGTTCCGTGTTGGGGTATAATAGGAGAGGTATGTGACAAGTTTTCAACTTGCCTCAAATACCTACCCAAAAATTCGTGCCAGCTCTCGGCCCATTACTATTGTATGGGATATGAATATTTTTTTGTATTTCAAAATTTATTTTCTTAAAACTATCTCGTACTGAGAATTCTCTTTTCTGTAGCACCATTTATGCATATTTCCATAACAATTTGTTTTTGTGAAAATAAAAATAACCTTGAAGGTCACGGCCTAGTGATGCGAAAAACGCATCGTTAATCAGCGATAAAGTAACAGTTAACGCGTTATCAAATAAACTTATCAATGTCAAAAGTTAAAATGTCAAGCTCGATTTGCGCATGCCTGAAGGTGAAATAGGACGAATGATTGTTCTTAGGAAGTGAGGCAGAGGGCATGCTACACTTGCATGTCACATGTATTACTTTATACGCAATATAAACATAATTAGCTTTTTATCGATTAGACTTTATTTTCGTAGGAATATTTTGCGATATCTTTGCTTTAATGCGTTTCTTTGTTACAAGCTTTTTTTTCCAGCTTTGTTTTTATATGTAATGTCTTACTAAATATACTGAAACTATTTTTAAGGATTAATTCGGTCCGTGATACTGAACAACTTTCCCCAAGGCACATATAACTATATAGAAATGTAAAAAATATTTTTTTGCTTTCCAAACAAACTCGGATCGGCTGATCGTTCAACTTGTATGAGGAGCCAAAAATATTTTTCATATTTCGATATATGTTCCTTGGGGAAAGTTGATCAGTAAAATTATAAACTGAATTCACCCTTAAAATATTTTCATTATATTTTGTTTTACCGTATATATAATAAACAAACAAAACTATTTCATAGTTAAATATAGATAGTATTCGTTTACAAGCAATAGCCAATTGTACATACAGATATGTAAATATATCCTTTCCATGTATATTTTTGTTCTTACAATGTTATGTTGTTGTTTGTACAGCTTTGAAAAAATAAATGGAAATATTTATTTCTATGAAATTATAAAAAGGCAATGGGGTCATTGTATTGTCGGGTCAATATATCCTGGGGATGGGTTAAAATATCTATTTTATCTAGGGGTCTTTTTAAGTTTCCATACACAAAGGGTGCCAACGGGACCCTATTACTGAGACTGTTGTCTGTTCGTCCGTCTGTCACAGGGCTCTATCTCTCGAACCAGTAACTTGACGATTTCCACAGGACGTGACCGTACCAGCGTATAGACTATAGTCTATTTATATAATAGAATCATAATCATCAGGCAGCTTGAAAAATCTGACACCAGTGTTGGCCACTTACACACACGGAAAATAAACAAACAAACAATTATCATCATCATCATCAGGTGTTTTTAGTCTCCACTGCAGGAGCACGACCCTCTCTGTCCTGCCAGCGCCATACTTGGCTAGAACAGCCAGAGGATTTGGCCTACACTCTTAATGCTGGCCAAACGGATTGGAGAGGACTCACTGATTTCCAAGCTTTGTTTAGCTTGTATTTCCTAAATCGCCTTCTACGACATCCACGGGATGACTTGGAGTGGATGACGTAGAGGTATATTCTATTATACTCTGCCGGAAACCATACGGCAATATAATCATTTATTTGATTTATCTCTATATACTCTCTCTAACTATGTTACGTACGGGCTTTTTGAGCATGATATCATCCCGGTACCTCTACGTCCTATTTCATGGAGGTAGTGGCCAAGCGGTGTAGTCAGGCAGCGTCGTGCGTGAGGCACAAGTTCGATCCACACGGCATGACTTTCCTCTGAGTTTAAACTTATGTACGGTAATTTTCAACTACTGCTATTGCTATCAGCTTCCGATGAAAGAAAACATCATGAGAAAACATGCACACTAGTTCACTAGTGTGAAATGTTTGTTTTTCATGTGTGTAGGTGGCAAACACTGGTGTCAGATTTTTCAAGCTGCCATAAATCAATCTAACATAGCATGAATATGCATTCGGCATACAATGATGACAGCCGGGCACCAACGTGCCTTCCAAAGCACGGAGGAGCTCAAAATATTTTTGTGCCCCTAGTGGCTAATTCTTTTGAACAGAAAAAAAAAATAATTTAAATATAAATAAACATTACACGTAATGTACACTATAATTATTAACGTGTAGAAGTGCCTGCAAAGGCCTAATTACTGAATAAATATTTAATTTGATTTGATATACGGCGTTTTTCGATTTCCATCAACAATGGCATTTGGATCACATGTGTTTATATTTCTATCAATATTTTTGCATTTTTGGCTTTCCTGAGACTGTTCAGTGGTATTTGGTCATAATCATAACCAAATACCACTGAAAAGTCTCAGGAAAGCCAAATATGCAACAATTTTGTTTACTTGAATGACATATTTTTTGAGTTATTTTGATTTAGCAACCAAACCAATTTTGAAACTTAAGATGAAACACAAGGGCCGTTTTTCCCAGTTATTTTTTTTCCTGAATATCTATAGCATGTCCTTTGTCTATGTTTCCTTTTTTTTCATAAATAATTCGTTATTAAAAGAGATGTTCAAAAACCTAAAAAAATGGCCAGATTTTCCGCTGTGTTCAAACATCCAGAAAACAAATATGACTAGATTATATAAAAATATAAAACATAGAAACACCGCTTAAGTCTTTGTTAATTAGTAATGAAAAAAGTACTTATACATATTGATAAATTTTGAAGAAGAAATCAGGGGACTACGAATCGTTGATTTTCTGTTCTTTTAATAGGTATTTTCAGTCCAAGCTGCAGTATGTCTCTATCGCACTTGCACAGTTGTTGTTCGGGCACAGCGCGACAGTAATATATTTTACAAATACCTATTTTTCTTATCTCTAGCCCTTGGTTTTTCCTCTTAAAATTTCTATGCGACCAATTTGAAAGTAAGTATATTCTTTCAAACAAAACAGTTTTCTAAATCAGGCAGTAAACGACGACTTTCTGTTGTAACAAACATTTTAAAAAGTATAGCCGGAATCGGAACCTCATCCCTTTTTTTAAACTTGGTAAAAAAAGGTTGCTTTTTACGAAGTCGAAGTCGAGGCATAGATAGTGGCGCCCCTGTTTTATTAAAAACTTTGAAACTAGGTACCATGAATATGAAATACAAACTTACTGCGCCTGAACTGGGTTCAAAATGAACTCATTATCATTGAATTGTGAATAAATTATTCGTTTTCATGACTGTTAATTTATTTAATTATGTATGTGTACTGTTAAATAATTAACATCACTTTTATTTACTACGTAATGATGGTCAATAAAACTTATTTTCTACGAAACTATCAACTGGGTAGGTATCTTTTTGAATCACTTGACCCTATCACAGTTCCTACACCTTGTTTACCTGTAAGTACCTACCTAATCTGTATCTTATCAGTAAAAAAATATCCTAGGTCCATAGTTTTGCTATGGAAATAAGTTAGTAATAATGAAAATATTCATATCACTACTAATACTAGTAGTGATATGAATAGGATTCTTTTAGAAATGAAAAAAAATGCATTGAAATAAGTATTCGAAATTTTGAACTATTATAACAAAGAGACGCAAATTGGTTTTAATTTACGCATCGCATCGCCCATCACGCACGTGGATCAACTCTATGATCGTATCTCCAATTTCCTCCTTGAAGTGCGACACTAACGTAAACAAACAAATACTGACAAAGATTTTTTATAAGTCTATCAATTCTTATGATTTTATTATTATCTAAAAACAGACAAAACCTAAGTATAAAAATATTGAGTAACAAACAAAAACTACTTACGAGAACAAAGCTCTTCTTGGCTCTCTAGTTTAAATAACTTATAAATACAACAAATAACGATAGCTCCAACAAAAAACGCAATGATTAACATTAATCTATAAACACATCACAACACTATCACAGCCATAGTCTAATTTAGAAAAAGAAAACCGAAAAAAAAATCCAAATCGCGTCTTCCCGCCAAGGTTTGACAGTCGACTGTCATTCCCGATCGATTGAATTAAATTTAAAATTAGAATACATTGGAAACAGCGCTGTAATCACACCGCTTGCACTACTAAAATCGATGTGACACAAAATTAACCTTTTGTCCATTCAGTTCCTTATCTATTTCACTTACTCGGGTAATAATTTAAGGAAATACTGCCACGCTTGGCGACATGTATAATACACGGGGCGATACTGCCTAAATATTTTTATTGATCCAGCGAAAACATGGCTGATTATTTCGGACGTTCAAAACCGTATTGCAAAGATAACGATATGTGAAGCGCTTTTGTTGCTGAATTGTGTGACTGATATCGGGTGATCCCTGAACTTCTGTGATAATAATCTTGACTTGAATATATCACGTGTTGCTCCATAATATGTTCACAATAGCTGATCTTTACAATAGAGTTGGTAACATAGTTTATGATAGGTAGGTACCTAAATGGGCCAGTAGCCTGGCATCAATCAATATTTTTAACACCTATATGTATGTAAATACTTAAATGTAGACTAGAAAAGGAAATATCAAGTTATTGTTCTTTGGGAAATATATTTAATCGTATGCATTTACTATGTATACGTAAACAGCATTCCTATCTCTATAGATAGTATTCTAAATGGAAGAAAGTAACATCGAGAGCACGAGAATCGCCTCCTTTCCCTAGTTGGTAATCAAGTAACTAGTTTAAGGTGAAGATATAGGCAAATGACCTTGAAGTGGCGCCCTCATTTGAAATAAATTGTTAACTCGTAAATATGAAGATAATTTCCATATTGCTCTTCGTCATGCACTAGATAGCCCTTTAAATTATTTTATGAATCACCGTTGAAAGTATTTACATTAGTCCGTCTAGCTTTAAAACTTGCTTCCGCCAAAAGTGGCCACGGCAAGATTTGAAGCTAGACGGATCGCCAATAATAGTTTCAACGGCAGTTCATAAAATAATTTAAAGGGCTATCTAGTGCATGACGAAGAGCAATATGGAAATTATTACCATATTTACGAGTTAACAATTTATTTCACACTTTAAGGCCATTTGCCTATATCTTGACCTTAAGGTGAATATAGAAGCAAATGGCCTTGAAGTGGCGCCCTCATTTGAAATAAATTGTTTACTCGTAAATATGGAGATAATTTCCATATTGCTCTTCGTTACGCACTAGATAGCCCTTTACATTAGTTTATGAACCACCGTTGAAAGTATTTACATTGGTCCATCTAGGTTTAAAACTTGCTTCCGCCAAAAGTGGCCACGGCAAGATTTGAAGCTAGACGGATCGCCAATAATAGTTTCAACCGCAGTTCATAAAATAATTTAAAGGGCTATCTAGTGCATGACGAAGAGCAATATGGAAATTATTACCATATTTACGAGTTAACAATTTATTTCACACTTTAAGGCCATTTGCCTATATCTTGACCTTAAGGTGAATATAGAAGCAAATGGCCTTGAAGTAGCGCCCTCATTTGAAATAAATTGTTTACTCGTAAATATGGAGATAATTTCCATATTGCTCTTCGTTACGCACTAGATAGCCCTTTACATTATTTTATGAACCACCGTTGAAAGTATTTACATAGGTCCATCTAGCTTTAAAACTTGCCTCCGCCAAAAGTGGCCACGGCAAGTTTCAAACCTAAACGGATCACCAATAATAGTTTCAACGGCAGTTCATAAAATAATTTAAGGGGCTATCTAGTGTATGACGAAGAGCAATATGGAAATTATCACCATATTTACGAGTTAACAATTTATTTCACACTTCAAGGCCATTTGCCTATATATTCACCTTAATATAGGCAGTGTCGGTTTTAGTCCTACCAGCGCCCCCGGGCGCGTATATAGAAATGCTACTTCAGTACGTCCCCACCGGCTAAGACGAACTGAATTAGGATAGCTCTGCTCTTCAAACGATGACGATACACGGAGTCCAGTGCTGCCCCCATTTTAAATAAATTATTTGTAAGGAAACGGAGATATAATTTAAAATTTTAAGCTACTAATACCTTGATAACCCTTCAAACTATTTTATGAACCACCGTTTACAGTTTAAAGTGAGAACGTTAAGCTTTACTTTGCGTTATAGCCAAAAGTGGCCGTTTTTCGCAAGTAGTAAATGGAAACCCTAGTCCAGTACATCACTTTCTGAGACATATTGGAGTAGCATAGACGCATGATTATATTGGACTGCCTCCGTGGTCCAGTGGTCAAGGCGTCTGCCTTGTGATCTGGAGGTCATGGGTTCAAATCCCACTGGGAAGCATACTTTGTGAAAAGTTGTTTTCAGTCTGGTTAGGATATTGCAGGCTTGAATCACCTGATTATCCGATAAAAAAGATGATTTCGTGCTTCGAAAGGCACGTAAAGCCGTTGGTCGTGGCCTGGGACGTGATTAACGCTTCGTGAAAAAACACGTTTTTTTCTGTCATCGACTAACGTTTGGTTTTCTTAAAGAGACGAGCGTTGGTAGAACAAACGTTAATCGAGTGACTAGCGTTTGGAACTTTTCGCGCCGGTAGGTCGTCGAGGCAGGAGAAAGGTAAATGGTTGAATTAGGGCTGATCGGGAGGTGCACCGCGGAATCCAATGCTGGCATTGGGTTCCGGGATGCACACCCCGAAAAGTTTTGGTTTTAAAAAAAAATTGTACATATTTTCGGCATATATTTGTAAAATGTTATTAATATTACTGATTGTGTTTCGGATATTGATTGAATTAAGTATATTAATTTAGTTTGTATGTGATGCTCTAATTAGTAATGAATTGTTTTAATTTTAAATATCTAAATATGGATCTCAGCTGTCCGAAATTAATGATTTTATTATTTATTTATTTAATATGTACCAGAAAAGCCAAATAGGTGTTCAAACAATTGTATAAATTTTTTCTAAGTAGTTATTTTCGATAAAAAAAACAAACCACACAATCGATTTTAATGAAATTTCTTTGGGAATACCTGGAAAGTATACCCTATTAAACAAAAATATTTTTTTAAACACTCCAAAAAAGAATTTTTCAAATCGGCTTAAGGCGTCTTTGAGTAGGTATATAATCGGAGAACAGAATATGTAAGTAGTCCGACGAATTGATAACGTAGGCTCCTCCTTTTTTGAAGTCGGTTATCTCTCTGAGCTATGCTCTTGACGGTGGAGTATGAATGAAGTCGGTTAAAGTTAGACAATAATTAGCAAGTTAAAAAGTTTGAATTTCCTTCTTTTTTAGGTTAAGTACATACTATTTGTTCAAAAATGAATTTTCCAAAAAGATTTGTTTCAAAAGTAGAGCTCTCTTTGCACTCACCTCCAGACCACAGACTACGGAGCAGATACTATACTACTCCAGACGTTGGGCCATCATTGCGCCAATTCACTGTACATTGCTGTTTAACTCAAAAGCTTTTCAGTTCTACATCCAACGCAGCAATGGACAAAAATCGCTGCAATGTTAGCCCATCGTGTAGAGGAGCTTTAATTACGCACGTGCATTTTAAAAACTACAATTTTAATCTAAGAAATTCCCAGTAAAGCTGTTCAAAACTCAAAGTTGTCCAATAAGACATTACCAAGTCCAACATAAAGATGAAATCATTATCAATCTTTTGTACAGTCGGAAAATAAAAGTTACTTTGTCTTTTGGTGTTTCCATATGTTAAAATAATATTTGTAATGGTAGAAAATCAAAAGGCGGGTGATGATCAGATAATCGCGCTTTCAGTAGGCCGATCACTTTTATCAATAATCGAACGTGTTACTACGAACGATGTTGTTACTGTACTGTAACGAAAAATGTTACTGTAAAAACTTTATAAAGTAGGAAAGCTTTTTGCACCAGATATGTAAAAAAGAAAAAAGAAACTCGTGATCGGTGTTGCAAATTGGTCACCCACCACACCACCCATCGACTATACCTATGAATCCTATTTAATAGGTTCTCATACAAATCGAAGAAGTCACGTGATCTAGTTACTATGGGAAGTGAAACCAGTTTTCTCGTTTCGTAACCTTTATCCACATTTCTTTTATATTTGGATCTTTCGGATACCTAGGTAAAATGAAAACTATGTAAAACACAGTTAAATGCAGTTCTTGTGTTTGTTTGTATGTTTGCGTCAACCAGTTTGCACGCCGTGCATACCAACAAACTTGCAAATAAACTCACGTTCATTCTTGTGTTCATACTTACATATTAACTTACATACAGACATGCAGACATACAGTACAGACATACGGACATACGGACATACAGACTTACAGACATACATACATACAAGCTCTGTATAACCCAAAGGTTGACTGGTAGACAACGCTTTTAGCGTTAAGTTCTCCTATTGTTCTGTACAATTTGTATTTGATGGACAATAAAGATTAAATATAAATAAATAAGTAAATAATACAGTACAGACATACAGACAAACAGTCACGCGAGCGAAGCCGCGATTTATGGCTAGTGTATATTATACATGCAACACTCATTAATATGTTTAAGTTTATAATATCATTGGCTTTTATTATTTATTATTGAGTAGTTAAGTGGTACAACAATACCTTACACGTGCCAATAGTTCAAAAACGGGGCAGCAATAATTATATACATTGAAAAGAAAGGGATGCATAGAAAAAAGACATCATCAACGCAACCTTCTTTCCCACCACTGAACATGCAAATATAACCAGCATAGTTTGAGCTCTAAACAAATTTATCCTAAAAAATAAAATATTAAAAGTAGCTTACCTGTGGAATGTTATGCCATCTATTTTGAAACTAGATTTTTGGCTACATTTTCCGCACCATTTAACAGTACATGGAGCCATTTTACTTCAATAGTTTTTTTCAATTAAAAGTTTTTTTTTTTATAATCGCACGCGGCGTCACGATGTGTACGGGTCACGGATATGGTCGGTTCTAAGGTAGATATCACGCTCGGCGTCTTACGTTAGACGTATTAGTCTAACGTGTTGTCTGAAATCGTTCACCCTGCATGCGGAGTCTAGTAGGTGTATCGTCGAAGACACCACCAAAAATATATAATTTCAAAAAATACGTCAATACGAAGTTCCTCCCGTTTCTTCTTTAATAGTCTTTACGAGACTTTCACTGGAGGCTAGCACAGCTTGACTATAACACCGAACTGCGCCAGAGGGAACCGAACGTCTCGTACCTAACCTTTTTTTTAGATAAGTTACAATTTGTACCTGATAACTGCACGTGTAGGTAGGTACTGCTATCGCAAGCCACGTTCGATAAAGAACTTCCTCTTAATTCAAATCACAACAACATACAGCTCATAACATAACACCTAGACACAAATATGCTTAATTAGGTACGGATTCTGAATTTATTATTTTTTGCGAATGTTACAAAACCAGAAATATAATATACTTCTTACAGGTCGCGTCACTTAAAAAGAACGCTGGCAACAAGACAGACAGACGGACCGACAGACCTTAGCGTCAAACTTATTAATCGGGGGGGGTTATAAAAAGATCTTTGTTTTATTGATCAGTAGTAGGATTTAGAAGAAACACATGGCAACACAGCTGCTCAAGCTTTTGACAAGTTGACATGAGTGACACGACGAATGAGCGGAGCAGTGTTACCAGATTGGGTATTTTTTCGCAATTCTGGGTAAAATTTGGCTCCTGGAGAAATTTTGGAGAAAAGGAAACTGGAAAAAAAATAAATCTTGTGGAGAATTTTGGGTATTTTTTTTAATCATAATAATAATAAACTTTATTTAATCAACTAAAGTAGGTAGGTACATATCTTTTAATAGGTACTAGCTAGTTTCACTATGCATCCTTCATTTCACTACCTATTAAATTTTAAATAATTGAAGTACTTACTTACAATGTCAGTGTATAGTTTTGCAAAGGATGACAGTGAGTGACACACTACACTAATTTTATATAACAATAAGTATTTTTTGTTTACAATAGGTATACACACATTAGTATTAATAATTCGGATAATAGGCAAGTACACTAAATTTCACACAGCAGCAGCACACTAGTCAAACTACAGTACAGCTAATGCTATTTCTTATGATTTGTTTGCAGTTTTACTTGGTAGAACCACGTAAAAAGAGCATGACTTTAATAACTGTATGGTATGGACATTAGAAAAACTAAGTACGAAATAAAACGGTACGAGTATATTTACCGTGATTATTATTATTGTTGAGTTTTCAATATTTCAGCCCAGTTAAAAAAGCATAGGCATAGAAAAGCCTGGTGTCTACAAAGTTAACTGCAGTTGCGGCAGTTTGTAATATAGGACAAACAAAGCAGACAGTTGCGTGTCGTATAAAGGTACATATAAGAGCAGTCAGAAAATAATAGTCAATGACATAGAAAAATCAGCCTTAGCAAAACGTCTGCTACAGTCTGACACAAATCATGACCCAAAAGTGATTTCAACAGAGCGCTATTACATTCACAGAGTAGTAAGGGAGGCAATTGAAATAACGAAATATGACAATTTTAACCGTGAAGATGGTTTTAAGTTGTCTAGTACATGGAATCCGGTCCTTGTAATGTGCAAAAAACATGTGAAGAGCGTAGTACCACCCCAGCCACAAGCACGAAACGCACGAGAAAGAGGATAGATAGATATATCTGCCATTGACAGCTGCCTGCACCCACCCGCAAATCTTCAGTTCCATACTATCGGGCTGAAATATAGAAAACTCAACAATAATAAGAATCACGATAAATATCCCGTTTTATTTCATATTAATGTTGACAACCGTGAAAGTTTAAAAAGCTACATAAGTATGTACGATACGAAATAAAGATTTTTTATTCTTCATTTTTTATTTATTGCCTTTGGTACTACCAGTCGAAATATGCTGTAGGCCCACGAGCAAAAAACGAGTCTGGGACTCTGGGTCTTTGGGTAATAGTTAAAACTAAAAAAAATAGTATTTTTTTGGAGAAAAGTAATTTTAAATTTGGGGAGAAATAGAAAATATCGTCCATCTGGCAATCCTGGAGCTAAGTAAAAAATTTTGTTTGATTGAAGAGAGAGAAGATTACGTGCGTGTTGATCGTATTTATTGTCAAGCTATCTTATTTGCTGTATTTTTTACAAATATTAAAGTTTCAAGCGTGTTGTTAATGGAATATTGTTTATAGCAAAAAAAATATCGCAGGCGAAATGATTATAGAAAATCCAGACGCTTTCAAATCTTGGTTGACGTCCATATTGGAACCCCTGTAAGTACATCGCAGCCATTTTCTTTTCTATTTTATTTACATTTGAAACGTGAAATTCTTGGATTTCTCAAAATTACATGACTATTTTTCACTGAAATAAACAATTTTCTGTATTGTATTGGTTTCTTATTCACATTTTCAATAACAGGTGTCACGTTACTCTTTAATTTTTTAGGATTCGCCAATGTCGAGCAAAAGTTCACATGGTGCACTAAATTAACTTTCGATGGTTTTCCATGAATTTTCCATGTCATTCTTTTTAGAATGATAATTTCCTATTGAAACTGATGAAAATAGAACATTCTGGCTGGTTAGCTAATCAAAGATAACTTGAAACCGAAATAGATTTACTGATGCTATTTTTAATTGAATCTGTCATGCTAGGTTTTCAATCTATTGATAATATACTATCAAGACTATGGGAATTACTATCAATCAGTTTTCTGTGTAGATACTTTAGTATTTTCAATAATAAACACGCAAAGTACCACTTCTCCAATAATTTTTGAAGCTGTTTTTCCCCCAATTTGCTATCATACACAAAACACGCTACTGTCCTTGGCTTAGCATTCTAGTCAAAAGAAAGCGCAAAAAGGCTCTCTTTTGACTAGAATTCTTTTGGTTCAATCTCCATCAGTGGTGGCCAAGGGGTCTAGGCATTGGCTTTGCATCTGTGAGGTATGAATTCAAGCCTCACTAGGTGCTTACCTATATCTCTGAGTCTGTACTGATCTCTCTTCGTCTAAGCGCAATTCCGGTTGCATCCTCAGCTGTGCTGCTTGGGAGCCTGGGGTGCGCTTTCCCGCTTTTTATGAATAACATGCATGTCAACGGTTATTCAAGGATGCCAAAGACCTTCCAAAATGGAGAATAGCCAGAATAGTTTAAATGATTTGGCTATAGTTTTACGACCAGCCGCCTGCCTGACGTCAACCCTCTTTGGGAATGAATGTGTTTTTGCATATGTATTACCTACTTACCATTTGTTTTAGACTTGCTTCAACATCGGATACATTGGATAAGACATTTTTTTATTTTTAATATATTTTTCTTTTCAAGGCTTCAGTGCCAGCCTCTTGGGAGACTTTAATTAAATAGTTTCTAGCTCCAGAAAAAGTAGACGGCTTTTGCCATGTGTGGTAATGGATTGCTCAACAATATGTTAGGCTCGCCATTGTACATTGAAAGTCCTGCTAATCGTTCATGTAGTGTGGTATCAATAAGATGGTTAAAAGTCTGTGGAATTATCTTCCGTACTAGTCTGGGAGAAAAGCAAAAATAAAGAATGTACCAGCTTCTTCCCATGCAAATGATAAAAACCATCATGAAAGAGAACAGAAATTGAATGTATGATTTTATTGTCATGATATATAAATATAGAATATGTGTGGGGCCAGTCTCGCCCATAATATTTGTATTCAGAGGAGGTAAGTCTATATTTAAATAGAGTAATGAAACATTGTGTGGATCACCTGTCTATAAATATCATCAAAAAACTGTTTCTTTTTATTTATTTAAACTTATTGTTGAAGCAAAATAGTTTTTTTCAAGCATAACCTATGTTATTATTATATAGGATGATTTTAATTCTCCTAGCTATATTCAAGGAACATATTCTTTCAGCAAACAACAAATACATATTCTGTCATAATATGTTTCCTAATAAACGGGCAAGTGCGAGTCGGACTCGTACATGAAGGGTTCCGTACCTCCTACAAAGGATTAAAACGCTGAAAAAACACGTTTCTTGTATGACGACCCCTTTAATTTTTAACTTATTTTTATTTTTAGTGTTTGTTATAGCGGCCATAGAAATACATAATCGGTGAAAATTTCAAGTGTCTAGCTATTACGGTACGGTACGGTATATATACAGAGCCCTGTGACAGACGGACAGACAGCGGAGTTTCAGTAATAGGGTCCCGTTTGCACTCTTTGGGTACGGAACCCTAATAAAAACTAAAGATATTAGCCGACAAGTGCATACCAAATATTTAAATGTCACTGCCTGGTACCGGGCTAGTGGCAGGCGGTGAGTGGGGAGAGCAACGGCCGCGCGTATAGTAAAGTCAGTAAGTTAGCTGTTTATTACTAATTTGGGAGAAAAAAGTGTCAAAAAATAAGTATTTTTCTTACGGTTTTGTGTTATAATAATGATTGTAAATACAAGATTTCAATGTACGAGTTAATGAAATAACGCAAAACCTCTCAGGTTGTACCTCAGTCCATGAAACTGAACAACTTTTGTTCCACAACATTTCCAAAATGCCAAAAATAAAATTCGGATTTTGATTCAAATTGACTCGATCAGCTGATCAGTTTATTGCTAAACATAATATGATAAGACTAATTGCCAAAAGCTTACCAAATTGCTTCAATAGGAAGTTATGTAAACGTTATCTATTACAGTTCAAGTAATATTTTCAACATTATCTTATCAGTGTGATACGGAAATAATTTTAAATTCAATTTTTCATACATACATGCTACATCTTAACAGGATAGATACACGTTTCTTCGTCAAGCGCGATCCCGGTTGAATCCTCAGCAGTGCTTCTTCAGAGCCCGGGGTGCGCTTTCCTGCTTTTCTTCTCAAAATATAACATGCATGTCAATGGTCAGTGGTCACCCAAGGATGCCAAAAATCTTGCAAAATGGAGAAGAAATAGCCGGAACAGTTAAAATGATTTGGCTATAGTTTAACGACCGGCCGCCGGCCTAACGTCAACCCTCTTTGGGAATGTATTTGTGCGAAAAGTTTTACCCGGCCTGACGTCAACCCTCTTTGGGAATGTATTTGTGCGAAAAGTTTTACAACCGGCCGCCGCCCGACGTTAACCCTCCTTGGGAATGCAATTGTAGCACGAGATGTTTGTACTTAGTCCTTTAGTCGCCTCTTACGACATGCACAAATAGATATACACTGTCACGTCTTTATCTCTAATGGGGCAGACAGAGCATTTTGGGTCTTGTGGCTCTAAGCAGACAGAGCCCAGGGCCAGAACACCCAAAGGCCACTTTTATCTTGATGACTATTATGCCCTATTATTTTTAACCGACTTCAAAAAAGGAGGAGGTTATCAATTCTACTGCTTTTTTTAAATGTATATTTGAACCGATTTTGATTACTACCAAGTTGGTCCCATTTTAATTTGGTGAAGATATGGAAGAAACTCCTAAAAAAATTGTAGTTGGTTGTTTTTTTTTTGTTAACAATTGAATTATCTACGATTCGTTGTCCTCAGATGTGACGCTGACCCCGCAGCGCTCGCCAAGTATGTCTACGCTCTGGTGAAGAAGGAGAAACCGCTGGACGAACTCCGAGATGGGATGGTCGACCAGCTTGATGTATTCCTGCAACAGGGTAAGTCACCTTATCATTTTCAGAAGAACTTCAATTGAAATTGTATATGTATATGACATTATATGGATTATACATATTCATCTTAAGTAGGGATCATAGTGACTGGATGTACATAGTCTCTACCTACCCCTATGGGGAACAAGCGTGATAATTTGTTTATGTACATATGTATAATCATGCATCTGCTAAATGTAATTTTTTTCAGTAAATTAATAAATATTTAGGTTTGTGGGACCTCGACCTGTCCCGGCGCAGTCATGGGAGTTCCCACATAGAAGAGCTTTTGATGATACCTACACTCACCCTAAGGCTCGGCGCAGACGGGCCACCGACCACAGCCAGCGACAAGCATGTAAACCTAACACGGTCGATTTTTGTTTGTTTGTAATAAATAAATAAATATATAGATACAAATCATACTGATTAAGCTAGCCCCAAAGTAAGTTTTAAACTTGTGTTATGGGATACTAACTCAACGATACTATATTTTATGATAAATACATATATAGATAAACACCCAAGACCCAGGACAATTTGAAAAATGCCATTTTCCAACTTGCCCTGGTTGGGGATCGAACCCAGAACCTCCGGATTAGCGGTCTAGCGTGTTAACCATTACGCCACGGAGGTCGTCATAATAAGTTTATTGTACCAAAAAAAAGCATAAAAGACAACATAAAACGAAAGAGCAAATATGTATACAAAGGCGGACTTATCCCATGAAGGGATCACTTGCAGTCAACCTGCGATAGATTGAGAGAATATTTACTCAGTTACAGGTTACATAAATGTTTATACATTTTGCTAAAACGCGGCGCACACTTGTGGCCGCCACTATATAAAGGAAACTAATTTTTTGAGCTGTTATTTAAATATTCGAGATGTTATTATGATCAGTTGGAAAACATATTGAGCAGTTATTTAATTTAATGGCGGTTGATTAATTATTGCGACAGTAAAACATCATCATCATCATCCGAGCGTATTCCCGGTTGCATCGTCAGCGGTTAAGCTTCGAGAGCCCGAGGTGACTGGTTTTTACACAGAGCGACTGTCGTCTGACCTCCGCAACCCAAAGTGTAGACCAGAACCAATCCTAGGACAGGTACAAACGCTAGATGGCGTTCGGGACCAACGGCTTTACGTGCCTTCCGAAGCACGGAATCATCTTTCTCTTTCGGATAATCAGGTGATTGAAGCCTGCAATATCCTAAACAGACTGGAAACAACTTTTCACAAAGTATGCTTCCCAGTGGGATTTGAACCCATGACATCCGGATCACAAGGCAAACGCCTTGACCACTGGACCGCGGAGGCACTCATGCGACAGTAAAACATGAACAGTAATAAAAATCAATTAGTCGGTTATTTTATCATATTACTAGTTCTATTCATTTTACTAGGTTAGGGAAAACCTATAGGTTAGGTTAGGTAACAACTGCGACCAACACACGTCAGTTTTGCTAGGTCAGTTTTATCCATTTTACTAGGTTAGGGAAAACCTATAATAGAACCGCTCATTAAATTTTTTGTTACCGCTCATTTAATTATTTTCCTGCTCAATTATATATTCACCGATCCAGTTCATTATTATTTATTACTAATTTTTGTTTACTTTACTGCTTAGTTTTAACTGCTCAACTAGTTATTAAACATGCCATTTATAATTTTTTACTTTCCAAAACTGCTATTTACAACTGCCTCTTTAAATCAGTGCCCTATATTAATATGAAAGTCGTCGTCGGTGGCTGTGGTCGATCGCTCTTTTGCCTGCCTGCCTTAGAGTTGTCTATGGGGCTTCCAGTCCTAGGCCACCTCTACCCCGTTTGGGATTAAACTTTTATCTGTATCATGATATTGAATGAGATTTTCTTTGTCACAGAAACCAAGCCGTTCGTGGACATGCTGTTCAAGTCGTTGGAGAGCAACGAGTACCTCAAGATGATGGAGAAGCCGCCTTCCCCCGCTGCAGCGGAACCGGAGCCCGAGAAAGTGGACACTGAGAACCATCGTAAGTCATTTTCTTCTCGAGTTTGTTAATCATAATACCGCATTTACACAATCGTGTTTGCCATTCGCCTCGTATCGGTAGTTCCGCTACTTATAACTAGATGGCGTTCTAGACAGCCGTGGTTTTTTTTAAATTTGCTAGCTAGCAAATAAACTTGTGCGAAATCTGACAAATGACTCTGATTCTTGCCGAAGCTTCTGTCGGTAGATTGTCCACATCCAATGTTTTTTTTATGACAGCAGTGTAGAACTGTAGATAAAAGTCGTGTGGTTCCCGGCAGAGTAGAATAGGACCACTCCAAGTCTTCCCGTGGATGTCGTAGAAGGCGACTTAGGGAACACAAGCTGAACAAAGCTTATACACATCAGTGAGACCTCTCCAACCGTCTGGCCAGCGTGGAGAGTGTAGGCCAAATCCTCTGACTGCCCTGTCCTATACAGGTTGATTTTGACCCTCTGAGCTATATTCAAGGAAAGTACTCTATGCGCGAAATAAAAAATACATGTTCTCATAAAATTACCATATTTCATAATAAAAAAGAAGCCGTCAAAGTTAAACCGAAAATTCCCAATCGCGGCGATATCGAGAGCCGCCGCGCCGTATTCACCGCAAGCAATAAGTACCTGCCGTGCCTGCGCCAAGCGGTCTTTGTATTGCGAGTTTGGCCATTGACCTATCATAGCACTCATAAAAGCTACCTACCTACTCAAACAAAATTTCAATGAAATAGGTCTGTACTTAATGTACCTAATTATCACATCGCCAATTATGATTGGCGATGTGATAATTACAATAAGTTGCATTGTAATTTCCCTTCATACTTTCACGGGCTTAGGACCGTCAAAATACAGATGCTTTAGATCGACCTTGACAAAAACAGTAGGTATTATAAATAATTTTTTACTTAAACGTAAATAAGGAATTTACTTACTTCTGCATTCAGGCGTATTTAAAAATTGTAATTAACTTATGTACAAATAATTAAAATCAATATAAAAACAAAATCAAACTAAATTACCTACCTATCGATATTTTAATAATTGTTCAAAATGCAGCCCGTTTCTCTCCAAGCAGAGTCTGGCGCGTTTCACTGCATTCCATTTTAGTTTTGAAATTATGGCACGGTCACTTTTTTACAGCGTCAAATGCACTAATAATACAGTTTTTTAGTTCTTCACGGCTTTGTGGCTCGTGGGTGTAAACACGCCGCTTTATTTCTCCCCACAAAAAGAAATCACAGGGCGTGAGGTCCGGTGACCTAGCAGGCCAAGCCACAGGCCCTCTACGACCTATCCAGCGATTCGGATATTCCTCGTCAAGGTACTCCTGTAACTGTCTGTCACAATTTGGGGGGTGCTCCGTCGTGTTGGAAGTAGAAATTTTGAAGATTGGCGCGTCTTCCAACATTTCGTTAATCACACCTTGTAACATTTCGAGGTACGTTGGAGGCACATACCGGAGGTATTAATTCCCTGAGCACGAAGGCGAGGAATACTCTCTGCTTCATACAATCTCCTGGCTTCATGCAAGTTTTCTCCACTCAAAAAGTATACTCGTACCATTTCGTAGTACTCTCGTGGAGAACGCGGCATTGTATTAGTCGTGCGCAGTCACTTGCCGCTCGGCGCGGCGGAAAAAAAATCGATTGATCGCGCTACGTGCTTCCAAAACAAATATGCGTACACGACTGACGGGGTGGCGGTGGGTGGGTGGCCGGCGCGGGGATGGGGAATGCACCGAATGCACGGAGTTCGGCTGGCGCGTAGCATAGCAACGCGGTCATTGACAAATAATAATAGGTTCGCCATAAAATGTAATTTTAGGGATTTTTCCTTTTGAAAAATTTACAAAAAAAAAATATTTTTTTTTTGCTTTTTTGTGTTCTATTAGTGATTCTGATTCTGAGATTTCGATAAAGCTCAGTATTACAAAATCAACCTGTATAACGTCTAACAACATATACTGAAACTATTTTAAGGGTGGATTCTGTTCATGATACTGAACGACTTTCCCCAAGGAACATATACCGAAATATGAACAATATTTAAAACGCACTATTTACTTTCAGCGCCCGCGAACGGTGCGGCGGAGGAGCCCCGCCCCCCCCTGGGTGGCGCGCCCCGCCCGCGCTCCCCCGCGGCTGGCGGCGCCCCAAGACACCGAGTGGTGGTCTCTCGCGGCGCAGAGCTGGTGAGGGCGACCAGAGCACCTCCACTCGAACAAACCCTTGTCAAGGTAAACACTTCTACTTTAAGCCTGCCGCTCGCGCAAATCATTCGTTTTATCAGTCTCGCATTCAAAAATGGGTCTCCAGAACTGGTGGATTGTGGCTGTATAACCTGCTGTACAAGGGAAGGGTACACAGTAGAGTCAACTAACATACTACTCTACCAGTTCCAAGTACTCTACCGGTGCAGGTGTATAGAGTAACTGTCTACGCGCAACTTTATATTTTGTTAGTATAGTAACGCCTTTATTTAAATAGAAGAGAACATCATGATGAACGTCACTCATTGAGAACCGTTTACAATACCCGGCACATAAGTTGAACCAAAATGGCGGCGCTGCGCAGGTTTATTTAGAGGAAAAAGTGTGCGCAGTAACAGCCATTTTAGTTCAACTTATGTGCTGGGTATTGTAAATGGGTCAAGTAGTCGGTGAAGTGCATGGCAGAGTAGAGTGGACGCCGGGTGGGGGGAGGAAAGTGGTAGAATAGCTTACTTGCTGTGCTTGCTACTATAATAAAACTAGAGTAGTACAATACAATACAAAAATCTTTATTGCACCAAATAAAAAACAATAAAAATTACAAAGTTTACGGAATAAATAAGGTACAAGAGGCGGCCTTATCGCCGAAGCAATCTCTTATATAGTAATTATGTATATTAATACAGTATAGTACTAACTAACCATCCTACTACATAACATACTAATGTAGACAGCATTAGTAAAGTATAAAAATTTAGTAGTGTAGCTACCACCGTATCTTACCACTTGTCTACGTCAAAGAAAACTTCGTGTTGTCATAAAGAATCCGTTCCGTTTCACGCTGCTTTTTTATTTAAGTTAAAATTTTCTGTAATACATTCACAATCGTAAGTTTTCTGCGTAAAAAAACATTGGCTGACGCGACGGTTTCGCTGACTTTCGAGTTGAAAAATAGGTCTCTGACTGAGACTAAAGACCCTTCCTAATAATATATGCCAAGTCGCAACTAGAACTCTGATATCGAGATGTGGGATACTGTCAGCGCCATCTCGTAGGCATTTTGTGAGCTATGTCACAGAATACAGTAAGAGTAAACAGAACGGAATCTCCTAAGGTACGCGCAATATGCGTCCCCGTTCCCCGCACCCGCACCTCTCCCCCGGTTCTTGTGGGCGAACTTGCGCCATGCAGTGTGTGTTCGCCCGCTCTCGCCCGTCATCAAGGCAAAAAAGGAGGAGAGGTGCGGGGATGGGGAATGGGGACGCATATTGCGCGTACCTTAGGAGATTCCGTTCTGTTTACTCTTACTGTATTCTGTGGCTATGTTGTCACTTCGTTGTTGTGCTTGTAGTTCCTCGTAGTGGCGTAGAGGTCGCCCACACATATATGTAATTCTTTTTTAAAGTTACCAAAAGGCATTCTATAAAATTCGAAGCGACTACTAGTGGTACTAAAAGACGTTGTTTATCAATGACTTATTGATATTTCATTAAAAGATGTTCTATGCGTTTCATTACAAAGTAGCTACAGGTTTTTACAAACTAAAATGTATAAATATATTTCTTCCTCAGGTACTACCACTAACGGAGCTGCTAGAAGAACCAGTAGACCAACCTTTAAGAAGAAGAGATCGAAGGAACGATATGGTGAGTGCAAACGCTACCGTGACAGAAATTAACGTTTTTGGTGCAGTTGTGGAAATGTAACCTTCGACATTGATTTTTATTTTTATTTATTTATTTAATCTTTATTGTCCATCAAATACAAATTGTACAGAACAATAGGCGAACTTAACGCTAAAAGCGTTGTCTACCAGTCAACCTTTGGGTTATACAGAAAGTCTAAATGTGGGTTGCAAGATAAAGTGTAGTATACATAAAATACACAATGTACATTGTTACATAAATAAATTTATATATATATATATATACCTGCTATACATATACCTACATACATATATATACGCTACACATACTATACATATAAATAAATAGATAAATGCAGCAATTCTTACGTCGGGGGTTAAATCAACTTTTATAACTTGGCCAAGAAGTGTTTAAATACCTGTGTCTTAAAGCTAGCGCGACTAGGAGCAGTTCGAATGGATTCAGGAAGCGCGTTCCAGAGTCTTATTGCTGTAATGGCGAAAGAGTTAGAAAGAAAACCAGTACGGTGAGAAGGAATAGAAAGGGTCAAAGTATTAGAAGAACGCAGGATTCTTTCATGAGTGGAAGATAAAAGTTGAAAACTTGATTTGAGGTATTTAGGGGCAAGGGGATTATTAAGTATATTATAAAGTTGACATAAAATATGAAGATTCCTGCGTTGGCGGATGGGGAGCCATTTAAGCTCAGAACGGTGTTCGGAAACATGGTCATATTTTCGAAGGCAAAAAATAAACCTTATACAATTATTAAGAAGTCTCTCTAGTTTATTCAGACTATCTTCAGTTATATCCAGATAGCACACATCACCATAATCAATCAAGGGCAAGACGAGAGCTTGAACCAGCATGATCTTAGTTTTAATTGGCAAGAAATGTTTCAAGCGTTGGAGATAGTGTAAAGTGGCATATACCTTTCGACAAACATATCAATATATCAATCAATCAATCAATCAATACTTTATTTGCATCCTTAATGTATATACATAGGTCGTTTTACAATAGTGCAGAATCAATTAAGGACCCTGACGGGCGCAGCAATCGAAGAGGGGTTGACTTGTCTAATTTCGTATATTTGGTGTCAATTTAAATTACATATTTAGTCTATTTAAAAGGAATAGGAAAGTAGTTTTTGTACAAATGTCAAAGATTTAAAACAAATTTCATATAATTGATATTGAAAGAATTTAATTTTATGTAGAGAATATTGAATGATAAATGGGTTATTTATATTGTTATTTATTTTAAATATCCCGAAAATAATATCCCGAAAATACTAATGTATTGTCCTTATTATGTAATAAAGAATTATTTCAAACTGTTTTTCAAAATTTATCAAATACCGTAATGTGTGCAATAGTCCGTGTGGTTTCCGGCAGAGTAGAATAGAACCACTCCAAGTCTTCCCGTGGATGTCGTAGAAGGCGACTCAGGAAACAAGCTGAATAAAGCTTATAAACATCAGTGAGACCTCTCCAACCGTCTGGCCAGCGTGGAGAGTGTAGGCCAAATCCTCTGACTGCTCTGGCTAATATATGGCTCTGGTAGTACAGAGAGGGTCGTGCTCCTGCAGTGGAGACTAAAAGAGACCCGATGATGATGGTGTGTAATAAGAGTAATATAAATTTGTCTCCCAACAGCTGCGCGACAAAGATGACCGCCGCCGTCGTCGCTCGCGGTCATGGGAGCGCCGCGCGCGACAGAGACGGCACCCGAGAGAGCACGAAGAGAGGAGATATGACAACAGGTAATACAATAGTGCTTGTTTGTTAAAACTTTATTGTACCCAAAAAATATATACAAATTACACGTTACATCAAGATATCAATAGTTACAAAGGCGGACTTATCCCAGATTGGGATCTCTTCCAGTCAACCTTGAATTGAAAGGAACATTTACAACACAGGGTAGAGAGAGGGTACAATACACAACAGAAAACAGAAAAGCAAAAATTAACATCGATTTAACTACTAATACATTAAAACTTTTAAGACTATTTTGTTCTAAATTTCTAATACATTACCAATAGAATAGAATACACAAAACTTAGAAAATGAAAAAGTAAAATAGGTATAAATATATATACTTACACCTAAAAATATATAATAAACTACATACATACATCAACTCAACTCTTCCGACGTTAGCAGGAGCTTTCTAGTTTTGTATTTAAAAGAATGCAGAGCATTTTAATTTCTAAAGGAAGTTTGTTACAAAGCCTAGTGTTGCACATTCCATCGATAGTTAATTTCGAAAAAAAGTCACAATATTGATAGGATTATCGATAGTTTTTAATGAATGCTATCGATACTATAGATACTATTTGTATGAAAAACTATCGATAGCTTAACTGCTATCGATAGTTTTATAATATTATTCGGCTAAGAAGCAATAGTACCTATAGTATCGGTACTATCGATAGTATCTACATTCACAAGTATATCGATACTAGTGAATTTAAAACTATCGATAGTATCGACCATCGATATTTTTACCTTTCATCAATAGTATTGCTAACTGCTTTAACTAACTACTAAACTTTTTCTTAAAGAAGGCTGACTGGTAGAGAATGCATTAGCATTAGGTCAACCTTTTGTACCATTGTGGTCACTAAAGATTAATAAATAAATGAATAATTAGTATCGGATAGGACTATCATATCGATATTATTACTTACTGTTTTTCAAGGCCACGATAGTATCGATAGACTATCGATATTTTATAGTTTTGCTTCCAAAACAATTTTTTTAAGGAGCCGTTAGGAGCCCGGGTTGCGCTCTCCCGCTTTTTTTTTGCATGTCAATGATGCCAAAGACCTTGCGAAGTGAAGAAGAATTAGCTGGAGCGGTTAGGGTTGGGAACCGCTGTTTCTCGCTCTAGCAAATGACGGTTCTGCGCGACAGAAAAAGATGTTCCTATCAGCATAGGAAAGTGCAGTTCCGTGTGTGTCTCAACCCTTAAAATGATTTGGCTATAGTTTTACGAACGGCTGCCTGCTTAATAAGGAAGAAATAAGACGCCCACCAGAGTCCGCTAAACGAATATCACTACTATGACTGTCCACTTTAACTATTTCACATATTTTTCATGAGCGTTTTGTCACCAAATTACACCAATTTCACATAATAAAGTCCACTATAATCAATTCGCAAAATAATTTGAAGCAAACCCTAACCGAACCCCTTGATTTCCCGCCCCAAAACACCAACATGTTATTTAAATAGAAAATCTTTATAAACAATTTTTAAAACGTACATTTTCATACCAATTCAATAGTAAATGAAATGTTGCATGTTTGCATGCATGCATGCAAAATGTTGCATGTTTTAGATAAAATGTTTCGTCGTTTTTTTTAGGGTTCCGTACCCGAAGGGTGCAAATGGGACCCAATTACTGAGACTCCACTGCCTGTCTGTCCGTCTGTCACAGGACTCTATCTCTTGAACCGTAATAGCTAGACACCTGAAGTTTTCACCGATTATGTATTACTGTGGCCGCTATAACAACAAATACTAAAAATAAGATAAAGTTAATAATTAAAGGGGGTCGTCATACAAGAAATGTATTTCTTCAGCGTTTTAAAACATTTTACGGTGGTACGGAACCCTTCATGTACGAATCCGACTCGCACTCTTAAAAATTTGTCGATTATATAAGATTACATAAGTTTTTAAACTTATTATTTCAATTATTAAAAAAATGTGTTTTTGTCGTCAGTCGTCGGCCGCCGTCGCGCTCCCCGTCGCCGCGCGGCCGCTACCGCAACCGGAGCCCGCCGGCGCTGGACCGGCCCGCTAGCAGGTCTAGGTGAGGAAACATACACTTATAGGCGCGTACCCTGACCAGTTTTCGGGGGGGGGGGGGGGGGGCAGGTACATACATACACATTTATTCGTACCCACTGCCTCCGTGGGCCAGTGGTCAAGGCGTCCCGGAGGTCGTCTGGGAATTCCACTGGGAAGAATACTTTGTGAAAAGTTGTTTTCAGTCTGGTTGCGAAGGTCAGGCAGTCGCTCTGTGTAAACCAGTAACCTCGTCACATCCCCTAGGGGTGGGAGCGGACCCCGGGCTCTGAAGCAACACCGCAGACAATGCAACCGGGAATATGATCGGATGATGATGACAATTATATTCGTATGATAACGTCCTCTTAGGAGTTGCCATAGAAAGGGGTAGTCGCCAAGATTAAAAAAAACCTTTATTTTGGTGGGTTAGGGTCATCAATAGTAGATTGTGCTACAAGGCGTAAAGGTAATAGTTTTAACGCGAGGGCGCTACTTTGAATCCAGAGCGAAACGAAGGATGCCACAATAGAATCACTAGCGTAGCGAGGGATTCTAAAGTATATCGCCCGAGATAATACTATTACCGTACACCGTGTAGCACGTTCTTCTTTTCATCTCCACCTATGAGAAAAAGCAAATATATACCTATAACGAAAGTAGAATACCCACATATACCTAATCAGAGTTTAACAGTCAGTTACTAACCTTTATTTAGTGGCGTTTTCACTGAAGAAGTACTATGAAAATATTTTTCTAGGACCACCACATCTTATACATTTTCCAGTCATTAGAATTGTTTTATTACTTTTTCCTTGTATGTTAATTCTTTATATGTTTAAATATGTATATTATACGTAAACTTTATAATTGTTTACTATCGGCCTCATCAAGAAATTAGTCACATTTAAAATAGTTGTAAAAATAACCTATAGTTCTTTAATAAAATTACCATTTAAATCAAAGACAACAATAGCGTGTTTTTATTGGTTTTTAATAAATTATTTGAAGCAAGAGAACCAAAACATTTTGACCTACAGTCATCCACGTAAAACGTGTTGAATTCCAAAAAATTACGACGCACTTGCCTGTATTTTATAATTTTAAAACTAAATTCTTTTTTTTAGCTGACTGCCACTATTATTTTTGATTCTACATTCGTGTTCGATTTTCAAATGTGTTTTAACGCCTAGGGAATTTACTTTTCAGTGTCTAGAGAATTACCAGTGACTTTAGCCCCAAATATTTGGGATCAAATCATCGTTTTTCGAATAGATGAGATGAAAAAGTACATTCATGTAGGCAGTTCTTACAAACTACATGCCAATTAATTTATTTTTGACCCAGTTATCTACCTAATTTCGTGGGGGTTTGAAGGTTCGCTTCCATAGTATTATAGTAAGAAGAAGAATTAATTGGTGTGATCTAATCTTTTTTCGTTTTGTCTATAACTATGATTTTTTTTTCTAGATCGAGGTCACCAGTGCCCGTGCGAGACAGAGACCACGATCGCGACAGAGACAGACTAAGGATAACGCGTGAGATAGAGAGAGATAGAATGTCGCGCGACAGAGATCATAGAGAGCGCGTCTCCAACTCCAGAGACAGGGATCGGTGAGTGTATTGTTATGATTGTCTATTTGATGTTATCGGGGTCACCAGTGTTAGAGAGAGAGAGTGTAACGCGGGAGAGAGAGATAGAATGTCGCACGATAGAGATCATGGAGAGCGCGTCTCCAACTCCAGAGACAGGGATCGGTGAGTGTATTGTTATGATTGTCTTGTTGATGTTATCGGGGTCACCAGTGTTAGAGAGAGAGAGTGTAACGCGGGAGAGAGAGATAGAATGTCGCACGATAGAGATCATGGAGAGCGCGTCTCCAACTCCAGAGACAGGGATCGGTGAGTGTATTGTTATGATTGTCCATTTGATGTTATCGGGGTCACCAGTGTTAGAGAGAGAGAGTGTAACGCGGGAGAGAGAGATAGAATGTCGCACGATAGAGATCATGGAGAGCGCGTCTCCAACTCCAGAGACAGGGATCGGTGAGTGTATTGTTATGATTGTCTTGTTGATGTTATCGGGGTCACCAGTGTTAGAGAGAGAGAGTGTAACGCGGGAGAGAGAGACAGAATGTCGCACGATAGAGATCATGGAGAGCGCGTCTCCAACTCCAGAGACAGGGATCGGTGAGTGTATTGTTATGATTGTCCATTTGATGTTATCGGGGTCACCAGTGTTAGAGAGAGAGAGAGTGTAACGCGGGAGAGAGAGATAGAATGTCGCACGATAGAGATCATGGAGAGCGCGTCTCCAACTCCAGAGACAGGGATCGGTGAGTGTATTGTTATGATTGTCTATTTGATGTTATCGGGGTCACCAGTGTTAGAGAGAGAGAGTGTAACGCGGGAGAGAGAGATAGAATGTCGCACGATAGAGATCATGGAGAGCGCGTCTCCAACTCCAGAGACAGGGATCGGTGAGTGTATTGTTATGATTGTCTTGTTGATGTTATCGGGGTCACCAGTGTTAGAGAGAGAGAGTGTAACGCGGGAGAGAGAGATAGAATGTCGCACGATAGAGATCATGGAGAGCGCGTCTCCAACTCCAGAGACAGGGATCGGTGAGTGTATTGTTATGATTGTCTTGTTGATGTTATCGGGGTCACCAGTGTTAGAGAGAGAGAGTGTAACGCGGGAGAGAGAGACAGAATGTCGCACGATAGAGATCATGGAGAGCGCGTCTCCAACTCCAGAGACAGGGATCGGTGAGTGTATTGTTATGATTGTCCATTTGATGTTATCGGGGTCACCAGTGTTAGAGAGAGAGTGTAACGCGGGAGAGAGAGACAGAATGTCGCACGATAGAGATCATGGAGAGCGCGTCTCCAACTCCAGAGACAGGGATCGGTGAGTGTATTGTTATGATTGTCCATTTGATGTTATCGGGGTCACCAGTGTTAGAGAGAGAGAGAGTGTAACGCGGGAGAGAGAGATAGAATGTCGCACGATAGAGATCATGGAGAGCGCGTCTCCAACTCCAGAGACAGGGATCGGTGAGTGTATTGTTATGATTGTCTATTTGATGTTATCGGGGTCACCAGTGTTAGAGAGAGAGAGTGTAACGCGGGAGAGAGAGACAGAATGTCGCACGATAGAGATCATGGAGAGCGCGTCTCCAACTCCAGAGACAGGGATCGGTGAGTGTATTGTTATGATTGTCCATTTGATGTTATCGGGGTCACCAGTGTTAGAGAGAGAGAGTGTAACGCGGGAGAGAGAGATAGAATGTCGCACGATAGAGATCATGGAGAGCGCGTCTCCAACTCCAGAGACAGGGATCGGTGAGTGTATTGTTATGATTGTCTTGTTGATGTTATCGGGGTCACCAGTGTTAGAGAGAGAGAGTGTAACGCGGGAGAGAGAGATAGAATGTCGCACGATAGAGATCATGGAGAGCGCGTCTCCAACTCCAGAGACAGGGATCGGTGAGTGTATTGTTATGATTGTCCATTTGATGTTATCGGGGTCACCAGTGTTAGAGAGAGAGAGTGTAACGCGGGAGAGAGAGACAGAATGTCGCACGATAGAGATCATGGAGAGCGCGTCTCCAACTCCAGAGACAGGGATCGGTGAGTGTATTGTTATGATTGTCCATTTGATGTTATCGGGGTCACCAGTGTTAGAGAGAGAGAGTGTAACGCGGGAGAGAGAGATAGAATGTCGCACGATAGAGATCATGGAGAGCGCGTCTCCAACTCCAGAGACAGGGATCGGTGAGTGTATTGTTATGATTGTCTTGTTGATGTTATCGGGGTCACCAGTGTTAGAGAGAGAGAGTGTAACGCGGGAGATAGAGATAGAATGTCGCACGATAGAGATCATGGAGAGCGCGTCTCCAACTCCAGAGACAGGGATCGGTGAGTGTATTGTTATGATTGTCCATTTGATGTTATCGGGGTCACCAGTGTTAGAGAGAGAGAGTGTAACGCGGGAGAGAGAGACAGAATGTCGCACGATAGAGATCATGGAGAGCGCGTCTCCAACTCCAGAGACAGGGATCGGTGAGTGTATTGTTATGATTGTCCATTTGATGTTATCGGGGTCACCAGTGTTAGAGAGAGAGAGTGTAACGCGGGAGAGAGAGATAGAATGTCGCACGATAGAGATCGCAAGATAGAGGGTGAATTCAGTCTGATATTGAACAACTTTCCCTAAGGAAAATATGTCGAAATATGAAAAATATTTTTTGGCTTTTCATACAGACTCGGATCAGCTGATCGGTCAACTTGTATGGGAGGCCAAAAATTATTTTTCGTATTTCGATATATGTTCCTTGGGGAAAGTTGTTCATTATCATGGACTGTATCCACCCTTAAAATCGTTTCAGTATATTTTGTTAGTCCCTGTATACATTTTGCTTCCAATCCTGTTATGACATGCAAATAATTTATTTTATTTTTTTATTTGCAGGTCACGTGACAGGTCCCGATCGCTATCACCAATGCCGGACAACAGACTTGATCACGAGGCGGCCTTCAAGAGACGCTGTAGAGATTTTGATGGTGAGCATTCGCATTCCAATAGCTAGAAATTAATTTTCAGATGGCAAGGCAAGGGGGGCAATGGTCTTTCAATTAATAAATGAATATTTAGAAGACAAAGAAAAATTCATTTTAAAATTGTAGATACTATTAATCAATGAATAAATGAAATCAATATCTAGAATTAATTTATATTTTATAATAATATAATTTAATAATTACCTTTGAATTTATTAAAATCTATGTAAATTGAATGAATAAAGAATAAAAACGTACTAACAAATAGATACAACACAATTACACCTACAAACAAATAAATATTACATATACAAAAAGCATGTATATAGTTGCCACATTAAATTGACCCTTCATAATTAAAATAGCCCTTCTCCCATTGCAGCGCCCATCAGGGCCCTTAATTGATCCTAATTTTGTAAAATACCTGTATTGTACATTAAGGAAGCAATAAATATTTGAGTATTTATTTGAGTATTTCAACGACAAACGATATTCAAGACCGTGCGAAGTAGAGAAGAAAATGGAAAGCGGACCCCATTCTTCACAGTACTACCACAGGTATGGCACTTCATAGAAGCGGAGTATCATTTACGCCTACACTACTACAAACGAAACTATAAGCCGCTTAACGGTCTACCTGTCGTTAACTCCCATTGAGAACGTATTTGTGCGAAAAGTTTTACAACCGGTCGCCGTCCCATGTCAGTCTAACTACTCAAGCATTCCTTGCAATTATTTTTTTATGTATTTTTCACAGAAAAGGGTTACTGCATGCGAGGTGACTTGTGTCAGTGGGACCATGGCACTGACCCCGTGGTGCTAGAAGACGCTGCTCTGACCAGGGTGTTGACTGTGCCCCCTGCTGTGCCAGGTAAATAGTTAACGAATTATCATGTTCGTATTTCCAGGCTATAAAAATGGTGTTTTACGCCCGCTACGCGGTATTCAAAAACCCACTTCCTGGTCGGAGGAAGAGGAAAGATTATATACAGATCTCGGTCGATGGAGACATTGTTGAACTTAACTGAAGTGGGTTTTTTTCGGCGTATCTTCGTCGTTCAGAAACGCTAGTAGTTTGTAGCTTTTGCACTCAAAATAATTTAAAAATAATGACCGTCAATAAGTGGTATATACGACTATACGTATTTATCCTATATTGTTTTTTTTTAATTGGTATTGGTATTTTTGGATGGTTTTAATGAATGGTATAATTCCAGAGTACAACCCCCTCACGCCCGACATCTGGGGCGGCCCGTTCCCGTTCGCGCCCCCGCCGCAGCCGCACATGCACCCGCCGCGGGAACTCATCCCCATACCCAGGTATCAATGTCACTCACATATTTTGGCTGGCTAGAATAAAAGAAGACGTCGTACAATATGATATATTAAGGCGATTCCCCAACTGGCAACGCGCCCCGCCGCGGTGCGTGGAATCTGCTGCGTTTTTAGTGTGTTGGACTAGGTGTGTTTTCTATACAAACTGAGATACCTGCATACAATGTTAAAATCTGCCGCCCTCTGGGGAGATCACCGCCTAAAACCGTGTGGTTCTCGGCAGAGTAGAATAGGACCACTCCAAGTCTTCCTGTGGATGTCGTAGAAGGCGACTTAGAGAACACAAACTGAACAAAGCTTATAAACATCAGTGAGACCTCTCTAACCCTAGTCTGGTCGTGAAAAGTGTAGGCCAAATCCTCTGACTGCACTGGCTAATATATGGCTCTGGTAGTACAGAGAGGGTCGTGCTCCTATACTGATGATGATATAAAATAATTGAGAATAACATGTTTTGTGTGTGTGTGTCCCCAGCAGGGTGCGGCACGAGGCTCCCCCCGCGCCGCACGCGCCCCGCCACCCGCCCCCCAAGAAGAACTTCGACTACAACAGACTAGGTGAGCTTCCCTACTTCTATGTCTACATTTTATTGTTTCAAAACTTAATTCTTCGTGTGAAAAGTGAAAAGTTTAGGCGCGTTGGGCATTTTTTGAGATGAGAAAAAGCAATTTGACTCGCGACACAGTTACCGTAACCAACACCACCTTGTTCAAAAATTCAAAATATCTTTATTATCATAGGATATTTAAAATATCTCTTAATAATAGTCACTTTGTTTTGTTTTGCACAAATGTTGACGTCAAATCGTTACTTAAAGCTAAGTTTACGCCGCTTCCTAGGCGCAAGTGCAGAAGAAGCGGCAACAAACTGCACTGCACGTTTTCTCCAAAGACGTCAACTAACAAACTAAAAACTTAAAATTAGTTATATAGATGGACAGAGATTACATTGTTTATTATGTCATAATTAAATTGAATTATAAGAATTACGAAATTTAAAATAATGTCAATTTGTAAATTTAGTATGTACCAATGTACCTAAATTATGACATGTCTAAGTATACAAACCTTTAAAAGGGACCCGCGCCAAGCTCAAGCCAGACCTTTTTGTCTTTAAGATAGTCATCGGTCCTATAATAAGCCTTCTCACAAAGTACTTTCTTTCACAAAGTACTTTCTTAAAGTTCAAGTTTTCACTTCTGTCGGCACTGCCGGAGTGCCATTGTTTTTAATTAAATTTTTTTGCTGGACTGCCTGTATTATATTTCACTAGCTTTTGCCCGCGGCTTAGCTCGCGTCCTTTCTTAGCGGATGCCTACGTCATAACATCTACCTGCATGCCAAATTTCAGCTCGATCCGTCCAGTGGTTTGGGCTGTGCGTTGATAGATCACTATGTCAGTCAGTCAGTCAGTCACCTTTGAGTTATATATATTTAGATATTATATTCGAGTTCAGTTTTTAAATCCCATAAGATTATTTTCACTTTTCAGTCCCGCAAGATTTACCAGTGATTTTAGGCCCAAATATTTGGGGATGAAAAAATAATTTTTCGAATAGAAGAGATGAAAAGTATTTTTGATCCGGTATTTAATGTGCTTTTTATTATTTAAGGAGCAGCGCGACCACCTCTACCCCCAAGCGCTGCCAACTGTTCGTTAGAAGTGAAGAAAGTACCGCGAGGAATGAACGACATCACACATTTGAACAACCATTTTTGCAAATTCGGCAAGATTGTCAACATTCAGGTGAATATTGTCTTAATAATAATTTGTCAGAATTTTTAAATCGCAAATTAGTATAGAAATTATCGACTTTCTAATCCCGCCATATGCATCTACCTTTGGGGTCGTGTGGGAAGCTACTATAAAATGTGATCCAGCAATATTAGCCCGATTTAGGGGTCATAAGGGAAGCTGGTATATGAACTATTCGGGCAATATGCGCCCCATTTAGGTTCAGTTCCCACCGAGACGCGACGCGACGCGACGTTGCGCGCACTTTGGAAGAAATATAGAACTTGTTTACAAGGCAAAAAGATACTGATTTCAGGGACAGCCCGCTTTGCCGCGCTGCGTAGCGATGCATAGCGAGGCGCAGCGGACTCCCACTCTTTTTATCTAGTAAACAAGTTCTATATTTCTTTCACCTGCGCGCTACGTCGCGTCTCGGTATGAACTGACCCTTAGGCGGTTTTACGGGAAGCAAGTATAAAATTATGTATGCGCCCTATTTTGGCGGTCTTATGGGAAGCTGGTATAAAAACTGGCAATATGCGCCCCATTTTGGTGGTTTTACGGGAAGCTGGTATGAAATCTGTTCTGGAAGTATGCGCCCCATTTAGGCGGTCTTATGGGAAGCTGGTATAAAATCTATTTTGGCAATATGCACCTCATTTAAGGGGTACTTGTGGAAAGATGGTATAAAATACATATAACCCACGACAACCTTAGTGTTGCCGTTGTTTTTATTTTGTTTAGGGGTATTTTTATGTGGAGGGCGTTAATTATTTGTGTCTTATTTGTAGGTGTGCTACGAGGGTGACCCCGAGGCAGCTCTCATCACGTTCTCAAACCCGACGGAAGCCAACATCGCGTACAAGAGTACCGAAGCGGTGCTCAATAACAGATTTATAAAGGTCTTCTGGCACAACCCGGAGGTAATTAGAATCATTTATATATTTGCCGTGTGGTTCCCGGCAGAGTAGAATAGGACCACTCCAAGTCTTCCCGTGGATGTCGTAGAAGGCGACTTAGGGAACACAAGCTGAACAAAGCTTATACACATCAGTGAGACCTCTCCAACCGTCTCGCCAGCGTGAAGAGTGTAGGCCAAATCCTCTGCTCTGGCTAATATATGGCTCTGTTAGTACAGAGAGGGTCGTGCTCCTTCAGTGGAGACTAAAAAAGACCTGATGATGATTTATTTAAACTTTTATTGAGCCAACAACTACAATAGGTAGACTTTTAAGTTATATTATGTGTTTTCGTTTTAGGTTTACAGGGTCTGGCAAAGTATACTGAAACTATTTGAAGGGTGAATTCAGTCCATGATACTGAACAAAGGAACAAACGAAATATGAATAGAAACTAATCAGCTGATCGGTCAATTTGTATGGGAGGCCAAAAATTATTTTTCATATTTCGATATATGTTCCTTGGGGAAAGTTGTTCAGTATCATGGACTGAATTCACCCTTCAAATAGTTTCAGTGGATTTTGTTAGACCCTTTATACCTCAATCTGAAATACATATAAAATAACTTAAAAGTCTACATACTGTAGTTTTTGGGTTAAAAAAAGTAATCTATTATAAAATGTTTTAGTATCGTTTAGTTAGTATCTAATGATACAAGTTTAAAACTTACTTTGAGGCTAGCTAATCACCGAGATTTGTCCTTATCTATTTATTTATTTAATTTAATGCGATTTTACATTGAATTTTAAAACATTTTTATTGTTCACAGAACAAGCAAGACATGTCGAACCAAATCAAGCCGCAAAACGACAGAAACGGACAGCATCCAATGTCGTTCAACAAAGTACTCATTAATAGGAACCAGGATCAGAATAACAAAGTGGGAGAGAAGCCGCAGGATAAGGTAAGAGATCAGAAATTAGCCATATTGGTCACGGGGCTTCTTGTAGTGCCATTTTTTAAATGCTGAGTTACTAAAATCAAAAATTGATTTTTCTGTTTTTCCTAAAGGTTGACTGGTGGAGAATGCATTAGCGTTGAGTCCATTATTTGTACTCTTTGTTTTCAATAAAAATTTAATAAATAAATAAGCGAATGGTATTTTCCATACAAAAAACCGTTCCTTTAGTGACTACGCGTTTCAAAAATGGGTTCTTAGGCCCCTCGCCCACGGCGACTTTTTGTAGAGATTTTGTCGCGCGTTCGCATCGATTCAGTCGCGATGCGGTCGCAAGCTGTGTACCCTCGCCCACGTAAACACGATTCAGTCGCGATGCAAACGCGATTCAACAACTCCGTTCTCCTCACGGGCCACTCTCCCTCCGTTCTTCCGACACGGTCGCGCGTTTGCATCGCTACAGTCGCGATGTTGTAGCGCGTTGCAAATGCGACTAACTCGCGTTAGTAGCGATGCTGACGCGCGTTTACGAAACGAAAGACATCGTAGGCGAGAGGCCTTAAAGGGGTCGCAAGTTTACAGTTCGGGACGAACGACTATACAGCGTCTAACTAAACATACTGAAACTATTTTATGGCTGAATTCAGTCCATGATACTGAATAACTTTCACCAAGAAACATACATCGAAATATGAATAATATTTATTAGCCTCCCAAACAAGTTAACCGATCAGCTGATCCGAGTTTGTATGGAAAGTCAAAAATTAAATTTCATATTTTGACATATGTTCCTTGGGGAAAGTTGTTCAGTATCATGGACTGAGTCTCCCCTTAAAATAGTTTCAGTATATTTAGTTAGAGAGGCCTGTGACCAGCTGTGGACTTCCTCTGCCTAATATGGCTGGAAGAGATTGCTGTGCGTTAAGGCCGCCTTTTGTATGCTAACATTTATCTCTATACATGTGTGTCTCATTTGTTTAATTGCAAATAAAATTTATTACTTTTATTTATGTCATAGAAACTCTCATAATATATAAATACCTAAAGTTAGCTAAAACTTGAAAGAACCTAAAACTAAAAACCTTAAAAAATATAATATAATAACTAAAATATATTATTAAAAGGAGTCCCTTTAGGCAAGGTTCTAAAGATACTGGCAGCGTTTCCCCTTTGAATAGCTAGACTGATTCTTTGTCCGAGGTAGGTATTCTTTGTTTATTTGTGTGCAATAAGGAGTAAAATAAATAAATAAATATATAACGATGATTATTAGTATTAATATTACATAACATAATATACTGAAATATACATAGAATTTTTTTCTTCTCATGGAAACTGGTCAGCGGATAGGTCAACTTGTATGGTAGGCCAAAAAACTATTTTTCATATTTCGATATATGTTACTTGGAAGAAGTTATTTAGTGCTATGTACTAAATTCATCTTTAAAATAGTTTTAGTATATTTTGGTAGACCCTGTATATATTCCGAAAGGATAGTGTGATAAATCTGATAATAATATTAATGTTTTTTTTTCACAGCAACAGTTACAAACCAAAGAGACCAACGGTCAGGAGCCCAAGAAAGAAGCGCCCAAACCCATGGAAAAGTTCAAGATGATCACCGAAATGTACAAGAGGGCGAGAGCGTTGCTGGATACACAGCTGCAGCAGCAGAAACTACTGATAGACAAATTAGAAGCAGGTGAGACAAAACAACCACAAATACCTAATCATTTTTTAGCTAGCACTGTCCCATAGCAGCACGTCTGGACAGGACTGATAAGTGTTTAGTTTACATTAACAAAGCCTCGTGTTCGTTTTTCCTGTTGTTGAACTAAACACCGCACACTAAACAGTATAGGACAACACTAATCTCTAAACACTAATCACTATACACACTAAACACTTAACACTTGGCACTTGACTAATCAAAGTGTATACTAGGCATAATTTGAAAGCGTTGTGTGAAATGAAACGCAATCTTGTTTGTGTAAGCACGATTTATAAATTGGTATTTTTAAATTTTGTGGCGATTTCTGGGCAATGGCCATTTAGTAAAAACAACCGAATTCTAATTTTTTTACCCACTCATCCTTCGAAATGTTTCGAAAACTTATTTGTAAATTAAGCATATAATTAAATCGATATCTGTATATTCGTTCTTTTTTTGAACAAAATATTTTAAAGTTTTACCAAAAATACTGAATAGAGAGTATGCATGATTTTTTTTTATATTTTTAATCGATAGTCCTCGTCGAGAAATAGCCGCAAAAAATAAATCAGTGCCGAAAAACATGTATATGGTGTAGAAAATAAATATTAAAAATAGCAAGTAGATTATAACAACTAAAACACGTCATTTTAAAATATGACGTCAACGTCTGCAATATCCGCTAGAGACAGAAGCTGTCAACGCATGTTTTTCTTTTTTGGGTACTTTCGATGTTATCAGCCAGTGATGTTTGTTAAACTTCTATATAAAAGTACATACATTTCGAATGTCATCGATAGTCAAACTACATGTACGGACAGTTCTACCGAACGCACCCAAACTTATCATTTCCTTTTTATGAACTTTGTCGTCATTTCCCTTTTGTTTGTCAAGTTCCCGCGCAATATTTGCATATTTTCAATAATTTATTTCTAATCCAAATAAGAGTCAGTAAGAAAAATAATTAACTAGGCGTGGTAACGTATTAAAAGAAATTGTAAAATAAAAATATGAGCCGGATTAGTATTACATGCATATTCCTTATTGCACACTAATTATGCAAACTAAATAAATCAAATTTAGTATACTGTTTAATAGTATTTGCAGAACTGTTTTAGAACTTTATTTAACGAATGAGGGTAGTATTTAAACGCAAATCAAAATTACTAATTGCACAGCAAAACACTTAAGGTGAAGAGGTAAGCAAATGGCCTTGAAGTGTGAAATAAATTGTTAACTCGTAAATATGGTGATATATATATACATATTTCCATATAGCTCTTAGTCATGCACTAGATAGCCCTTTATATTATTTTATGAACCACCGTTGAAAGTATTTACATTAGTCCGTCTAGCTTTAAAACTTGCCTCCGCCAAAAGTGGCCACGGCAAGTTTTAAAGCTAGACGGATCACCAATAATAGATTCAACGGCAGTTCATAAAATAATTTAAAAGGATATCTAGTGCATGACGAAGAGCAATATGGAAATTATTACCATATTTACGAGTTAACAATTTATTTCACACTTCAAGGCCATTTTGTTACCCCTTCACCTTAACTGAAAATATTAGTAAACTAACTGCAATTTATATTTGTGGCGTAGTAAAATGGATAAAACTTTCCTAGCAGTTATAACATAACCTAACGGTTAGGTTAGTCTAACCTATAGGTTTGCTAACCTAGTAAATTTGATGTGCAGTCAGTACTTATGACGAGATTGTTGATTTATTTGATGTAAAAAAGTATATAAATGATGAGATTAAATTGATGGGTGGGTTATTTATTTGATGTGCAATCTATACTAATATTATAAAGCGGAAGAGTTTGTTTGTTTGTTTGTTTAAACGCGCTAATCTCAGAAACTAATGGTCCGACTTGAAAACATTTTTTTTTGTTGGGTAGTCCATTTATAGAGGAAGGCTTTAGGCTATATAACATTACGTTCCGACAACCACGCGAACGAAGTCGCGGGCACAGCTAGTTACTAATAACTTAAGTTATATCGTATTTTTCTTGTCCCCAGGCAACGTGACGCCCCAACAGAAGTCTGCTCTGCTAGAAGCCATCAACTCCTCGCAGGAGGGCATAGAGAAGCTGAACAAGGAGGTCAAGGCGTACAGCAAGACGCTGTCACAGCTGCAGGTGAGCTCTATTTATACCATGACTGATAATTCAGGTCATATTAGAATATGTTCGGTACATCAAAATGAACAGCTTTCACTGCGGGTCCAGCTATCATATGTTTTATTTACATGCTGACTTTTTTGGCATACTTGCAAAATTTTTGGAGCAAGTTCAGTCCATGATATTGGTATCCCATACAAATCAGCGCTAAGCCAAACAGATTTTGTATGGGAGGACGAAAAATTTTTATATCGATTTTTAATAACTTTTATAGAAAGTGGTTCAGTATCAGAACTTTTTCCAAAAATTTTGCCAGTGGATAAAAATACGTCCTGTTTATCTTTGTATCCAGTGTGAAAATGTAGGTAACTTTCGTTGCGTGTCTAGATCATGATTCATATACTGTGGACGTTTTGATATTATACAGGATTATTTTTAATTAACCGGCAACCTTTTTGGAGCAAGTTCAGTCCGTGATACTGAACCACTTTCCATAAAAACAATTATCGAAAAACGAAAACTAAATTTCGTCCTCCCATACAAAATCCATTTAGTTGGACGCCGATTTGTATATAAAGTCGAATTTTTGTTTTCGTTTTTCAAGAATTGTTTTTATGGAAAGTGGTTCAGTATCACGGACTGAACTTGCTCCAAAAAGGTTGCCGGTTAATTAAAAATAACCTTGTATAGTGGACTTTATGCGAATGAAGGCATTTGTCTTTCTGATTAGCCTTTTCTCAATATACCCCGTGTTAGTGTATATAACTGAAATATGTACATTTTATCAAAAGATGCATTTCTTATTACATTTATTTATAAAATTTTCTGTGTATTCGAGCTTTTTTTTTTGCATTATTACTGCTTCCAGAGTTGTTCATTTTGATACACCCGAACACTTAAAAGTTCAGCTCATAATACTGTTCGACTATCTTCAATGAAAGCAATCAAACATTAAAACTTTTTTGCTTTCATGATAAGCTTGTAGTGCTTTTTTTTCTACATTAATGACATAGACATTTATTAATGGCCTTTGGGTCTTGCCCGAGGTTGTAATTACACCGTAACGGATAAAGACGTGATTCTGTCTGACAGGGCGAGTCGGTGGCGCGTAATATGTCGCGCTTACAACTGAACCAGGTACAGCGAGCGTATGCGCATGTGTGCATTGCATTCATTGTGACGTTTGATACTTAAGACACGAGGGGCGATACCGTAGACACGAGGGGGCGATACCGTAGACACGAAGGGGTGACGCCGTAAACACAAGGGGCATACCATAGACGCGAGGGGGAATATCATAAGCACTAGGCGGCATACCATTACACGAGGGGACACCATAGACAATGGGGGGGGGGGGGCATACCATAGACACTGAGGGGCATAACATAAATAGATTGCGCAACCATGGTGAAAGTATTTACATTTTGCTGGCTCTTCAGATTTGTTTAGATATCCGATCCATAAACATAATTGAGTGAGGCATACCCCTTATCTTGTATTTAAGAGCTGCGCTCTTGTCAGTGGAGTGCTTTCCATGTCTCTCTTTCCTCCGCTAAGTTCTTAAGGCCGTACCTGAATTTTTCGGGGTCCAGTGCTGCCCCCATTTATAAGAATTCATTTAAAAGAAAACGGAGACATCATTTAAAATTTTGCTACTACCAAGTCCTAAATAACCCTTTAAAGTATTTTATGAACTACTGTTTACAGTTTAAAGTGAGAACGTTAAGCTTTACTACGCACATTTGCGAAAAACGGCCACTTTTGGCATTGGATCGAAAGATCTTCTAGGTTTTCCCACTCTTCTTTTTCCTTTTATCTTTCCAACATTGTTTTAAAAAAAGCCAACATGTCGCAGTAGATGACCGAACATTTGCTCTACTTTTATTTTCTATGATTCGCGTAATATTTGCCTTTTCTCACCCACGTTCTCTAATACCTTTACGTTTGTTACTTTTTCTGTCCAACTTTTTTTTTTAATTCTCCTCTAGCACCACATTTCAAACGCTTCTAATATATCTTTATCCTTTTTGTTCATCGTCCACGTTTCACACCCGTACAAGGTATACCATAGACAACTTAGAATCAATGAGAGATGTTCAACGTTTCTGTTGGTGTATTGAGCGTGATATCTTTTATTTCTATTGACTTTGGACCTCTTTACGATACGATCACAAGTCACAACACAACAAAACAAAATAGTTGACAAGAGTAAACAACAAACAAGACGAATAAAATATGTCATTCATATGTCATTTTTTTTATTTTTTATTAAATAATTTTACGGCTCTGGATACAAGTCCTTTAGAGCCTATCTTTAACTTTGTTCTTTATTCCTAATCCTAACCTAACCAGTTACAATCAAAGGGTGGTGCAGGCCTTTGACTGCTTTAAGGGAGCTTCTGGCGACAAATCTGTACGAGTCCACTAGTTTTCATAGACGACTGAGTGGCGGACGACGACGCCCTAAGACGCCCACACAGTCCGCAAAACAAATATCACTACAGCCGTATTATGACTGTTCACTTTAATTATTTTACACATTGTTCATGAGCATGAGCATTTATAACACCAAACAACACCAATTTCATATTATAAAGTCCACTAAAATCAATTTGCAAAATAATTTAAAGCAAACCCCAACCGAACCCCTTGACTTCCCGCCAAAAACTCCCATATGTCATTTATGTATCATAAGTTTTTTTTTAATATTTTACCAATTTTAGGCTAAGGTTTATGTAAACATGCTGTTAGCGTTGCACAGCGCCATCTGTATGAACGTGGCCTAGAAAGTCTCTCATTGAATTATTTGAATTTTACTTCATTGTTTTAATAAAAGCTTGTTTTTAAAAATATTTACTTGTTTGCAGTTTTTGTACTATAATTTCGTTATGAGCATGTAAATGATTTGTTTTTTTTAAATCTTGTTTCTTGTTTCAATTGTTTCTTATTTGTTTTTGCCTGTTTTTTATTTGCATTGTATTATTGTAATGACTTTTCGTCTCGTTTTGTCGTCGCCATATTTTCTGTCAGAGTATAGTAAATTATTTAAGATCCGTGACGTCATACGTTGCATTAGTTCGCGCATGCGCACACGTACGCACGTTTCTTTTCACGTACAAGTCATCGCCATTTGTATATGTTGTACATTAACTTCACGTATCATATTTCATGTGCATATACATATACAGGGTGGTTTTGAATTTTCGTAGCTATATTCAAGGGCTCTTTAAGCGTACATATTCTGTCGTATGTAACTTGTTTTATAATAAAAACCAAAGATATCAGTCGGCAAATGCATAGTATGCATACCGAAAATCTTCCTTTGGAATGTCGCCACCGGGCTCGTGGTGGGCGGCGGCCTGCGAGTGGAGAGGGCAACGGCCGCGCGTATAGTAAAGTCAGTAGGTTAGCCATTTATAAGAAATTTGGGAGAAAAAATTTTTTTTTTTCTTACGGTTTTGTGTTCTATTAATGATTCTGATTCCAAGATTTCAATATATATAGCTATGGGTGCGAAATCAACCTGTATGTATGAGTAATAATATAGTCTAGTCTAGGTATTAAATTAGCTGTACTTATTTGTAATATAATCGATATTAATATTAATATATATAGTAAATAGTAGTAGATACATCGACAGTTTTGAAAAAATATACAAAGTGCTAATGAAATAACGCAAAACCTCTCAGTTGGTACCTCAGCCCATGAAACTGAACAACTTTTGTTCTACAACTTTCACGAAACCGAAAACAAAATTGAATTTTCATACAAACTGATCAGTTGATCGAGTCAATTTGTATGAAATTCCGAATTTTATTTTTGGCATTTTGGGAATGTTGTAGCACAAAAGTTGTTCAGTTTCATGGACTGAGTTACAACCTGAGAGGTTTTTGCGTTATTTCATTAACTCGTTGTATAACATCTAAGAGACTAATATATACTGAAACTATTTGAAAGGTGAATTCAGTCCGTGATATTGAACAACTTTCTCCAAGGAACTTATGTCGAAATATGTCGAAATATGAAAAATAATTTTTGGCATTCCATAAAAGTTGACCGATCAGCTGATCCGAGTTTGTAGGGAAAGACCAAAAAAAATTTTTCGTATTTCAATATATGTTCCTTGGGAAAAGTTGTTCAGTATCATGGAATGAATCTATTAAATTAATTTCAGTATATTTTTTAGAACCTGTATATTATAGAAATTTGTAGGAGAACAATAGTCACTAGAAAAACAAAAGACACTGACATAGTCCAGCGGATTAGCTCGTTGAAGTGGCAGTGGGCGAGACACATAGCGCGACGAACCGATGGCCGATGAGGCAGAAAGGTTCTCGAATGGTGACGACGTATTAGCAAGCGTAGGACACCCCCCTACAAGGTGGTCAGACGACCTGAACAAGGTCGCAGGAAAGCGCTGGATGCAGGCAGCTTTGGATCGGTCATTTTGGAAATCCTTGGCAGAAGCCTGTGTTCAGCAGTGAGCGTTATGCGGCTAAAATTATGATATTTTAGATATTTTTGAATAGTATGATTTGGGGGGGGGGGGTTTCTTCCATGCTGGTCTGGGAGAAGAGAAAAAACATAGTATGTACCAGCTGATTCTCTTCCCGAGCAAATCGTAAAAGCCGATCGAGGGAATGGGCAAGAATCTGAATCATATCAATAGGCGATGCGGTTAGCAACCCATCACTATTATGATTTCTTTTTTCCACCTTAATGCCCACCATCACGCTAAAAGTGGCCTGGGCCTTGCCGCCCTAGGCTCTGTCTGCCCCGTTAGGGATAAAGACGTGATAGTGTATCAGTATTATGATTTGGGGTCCTACCTGGAAACGCGGCCTCATCGAAATTTAACTATAAATCGCTTTAAGATACTGTGAGCGCCATCTCGTTGGATTCTTGTGAACTATGTTGTAGATTCGTTGTTGTGGTTGTAGTTCCTCGAAGCGGCGGAGAGGTCGCCACCCAGTGTTTAATATTTAAGACGAATGTCGCTGTACTGGAAGATATTTGGCCCATCGGTTAGACCATTAAAAAATATTGTACACGTATTTTTTCTTTTCTCTGAGAAACAATAAATAACGAAGATACAGCGCATTTTAGTTTCGCATGACGTCACGGCTAAATACGATATTTACATTGCGGTGACGTCACAAGCCACCACTCTGCAACTTGTGCTCTGTATCTTTGGGAGTTTTTACTTTTTTGATAAACTGAAAAATATGGGTCCATTATTTTTGGATAATCTACAAGACGGATTGATTTATTATCATCAGGTCTTTTTAAGTCTCCACTGCGGGAGCACGATTCTCTCTGTACTGCCAGAGCCATATATTAGCCAGAGCAATCGGAGGATTTGGCCTACACTCTCCACGCTGGCCAGACGTCCAGTCGACAGACGACAGTCCTATTGTACTCTGCCAGGAACCACACGACACACGGATTAATTAGAATAATACTTTTCTGACCCTGTATGTATGACTGTCACTCGTAAATTAATTCTAGTATTAAATTCACAATGTCATCTACATTTGGATATGGTTTGTGTTTACTGGGCATGGAGAAAGTTTGACTGTGTGTGTGTGTTAAGCTTACAACTATATCACAAAATGTCGGACGGGACTTAACAATATAATTGGGTGCTGTGTACAGACTTAAGATATAAATATATAGGGACAAATCACACAGATTGAGCTAGCCCCAAAGTAAGTTCAAAACTTGTGTTATGGGATATTAACTCAACGATACTATAGGTATTTTATAACAAATACGTATATAGATAAACATCCAAGACCCAGGCCAATCTGAAAAAGATGGGGATCGAACCCGGGACCTCATGTGTGACAGCCTGGCATGATGACCACTAGGCCACAGAGGTCGTCACGAAATATTTTTTTATTTTTCTTCCTTGCCTTCAATTCAGACACCATTATTCTTCTTTGTTATTCGTATAACATTCTCAGCAAATCGTAGGTGCGTTAACATGTGGCCATTGATGTTTATGCCCATGTCATGTCCCTCCATTTCAAATTCCCGTCACAAAATATACGATATGTAAATAAATATACGCTTGTAGGTTCTACGTGAACTTCGAAGTTTCTTTTACGGAATGCCCATTCCGTAAAAGAAACTTCGCTGTATTTTACCTTTGTGAAGTTTTACTAATCCGCTAGATGACAACAAGTCAAAACAGACACTTTTTTTCTAAACGTCAAAACAAACATTTTCTATGGGATTTGGATGAAAAACGAATTGAAATAATTTCAGTTTGTTTTTTTTGACGTTATACAACGTGGAAGGAACAACCGTAATAAATCGAACCACGGTCTATACTAGATTAGATGCCTCCAGTATAATGAAATTAAAATAACAAAAAAAAAAAATTACATTTTCATACAAATCGCCCGGCTGCACACTTTTGTATGGACATCCTGTTTTTTTTGTTGTTTTTCGACTGTTAATTTAACTTCATTATACTTTAGTCATCTAGTAGCCCGTGGTTTGATTTATTACGGGTATGGTGTATTTGTTTATTATATTATATATCCACGTTGTATTTGTCTCTATAATTCCAATGTTTCTTGGCACAAGCATATTGTTTGCTGAAAAGGAGGCTCCAGCAACAAAACAATGTAAAATTTTCTAGTTACCAAATAATCAATAAATTGTTCTAGTCACCAAATTTTTATTTGTTTATCTATTCAATCAGCGCCGCAGCAGGTATCCTATTACTTGTAGCTACGGGCCCTCTCCGCTACCACTCAGCTTTGTACATAGCTACAATATATTCTGTTTGTCCGCAGGCCAAGAAGCCCAAGACGAGAGTGGAAGCTGAGAAAGAGATCCTAGACGCAGAGCTGGACTTGTTCACGAAGCAGCAGGTTTGTATGCCTATGGTGTTCGCCACTAGATGGCGTTCTTGGCAGCCGGGGTTTTTTGACATTGGCAATGTCTTTTCGTTCACTCCAGTGTAGGCTCCGATTTCACGAAAAAGTGCGATCCCTTTATATCTCGGGGAGTTGTGAATGATATTCAAAAGACGCGTATTCACGAGAGCTGTAAGGTGCGAAAAGAATTATTCGAGAATGTCAAAAACGAAAAAAGGTATGGCCGGAAATAGTATATAAAAATTCAATTTTTGATTTTGGCGCTCGATATTTTGGAAACGAAGTATGATATCAAAAATTTGGGAAAAACTCCTGGGCAATTTAGGCAGCTAGTGAATGATATTCAAAAGACGCGTATTCACGAGAGCTGTAAGGTGCGAAAAGAATTATTCGAGAATGTCAAAAACGAAAAAAGGTATGGCCGGAACAAGTATAAAAAAATTCAATTTTTGATTTTGGCGCTCGATATTTTGGAAACGAAGTATGATATCAAAAATTTGGGAAAAACTCCTGGGCAATTTAGGCAGCTACAATTTGAGCCTAAAACAAAGACGATCGGGTTAAGGATTTGCCCTGTAGCCTAGCCTTTTTGAAAAAAGTCAAAAATCACTACTTTTAAATCAATCACATTTCCAATGTGCTCGATAGTCGTGTGAGGCCCGAAATCTGTGATTTTTTTGTAATTGCTTAGCAAATAAACTTGTTTGAAGAGAAAACTTCCTTAGGGGCGTTGGGCATTTTTTTGAGATGGGAAAAACCCACTGAACTCGCGACACGGTTACCGTAACCGACACCACCTTGATCAATTTTCACGTCTGTTACGCGATATCTTCGCCAATTGTGAACCGATTTTGATGATTCATTTTTTATTTGAAAGCCTTTACTACCAAATTGGTCCCATATTGATTTGGTGAAGACGTGATGCAGAACTTTGGATAGAAGAAATCCTCCAAAGAAAATTAAGTTAGTTTTTTTTTTAAATTAATTATATCTTTCCTTCTTGTATAAAATCACAGGAGGGCCAAGACGTGACTGAACTGCTGAAGAAGGTAGCTGAACTGAGACGGCAGATGTCTATCAACTTCCCGTCAGTGCCGGCCAGCAGAAAGCCTTACTCCAGGTCAGTATGCTTATTTTCACAACACTAAGTTTGAATCCTTGGGTCCCATGAAATAAAATCTCAACTATTATCCTCTCCCATAAATTAATTTAGTACAGGAATTTTTGCAGCGATGGCTGATCCATACGGCAACTTATGAAAAGGTGTCGCCAGTAGGGACTCGTCAGCTCGGCTCCGCTTTTTAAAGACTACTCAGTGTTACTTCTTAAAACTTAAGTATTTGCATTCATAAAGTGTTTTGGTGAAGTGGAACTGTAAAGAAGAGAGATGGAAGTCTTTTTTGTTTAAAGTTATTTTATCACTACAGAAATTTGTGCATTACATCGTGGAGATAAGGGTGAATTTGCTATGTTAAGTTTCAAATCGACTGTGCTAATATGAATTGTCCCCACGGAGACTTGGCTAGGTCACGGTTCATTCATAACCTTACACGGCAATACCATATTACATATTCAGTAAATATATATGGCTATTTACTTCCCATGGGTGCCGCTGCTTCCCAGAAGGCCTTACTCCAGGTTAGTATAGTCGAAGATGTCAGTTGTGTAGTGTAGTAGCGTATGTATAGCTATTAAGAATGACAATATTTTTATTATTTACTCTTTATTGCACCATAAACAAAAGTAATTACAAAAAAACAGAGAAAAAAACAAACCTCTCCAACCCGTCTGGCCAGCGTGGAGAGTGTAGCCCAAACCCTCTGACTGCTCTGGCTAATATATGACTGGTAGTACCAGGCCTGTGTCACTCCCCGTTTAGGTATGAAAAATGTACCTACGTTATTACTATCCGCGCAGCGGCCCCTTGGAGTGCTAAATTTCAGTTATACGAATCGTATGTCCGGAGTAATAAGAATTAAATTGGCCTGCAATGGATGTCTAGGTATCTAAACGAAAAGGTGCTGAGTTCTGACGTGAGCTAAATTAAACCATATCGCTAACCACATTGAGGAGGTATTTCTTTAAATTTCTTTGCTGAGTGAGACTTCTGTACGCGAGTACTGGTTCTTATTCTGTGGTAGTACAGAGAGGGTCGTGCTTCTGCAGTGGAGACTAAAAAAAGACCTGATGATGATGAAGAGAAAATAACAGAAAAATGATACAAAGGCGGATCGCCTACGAACAATAATTCTCTAGAATCATAAATAATCCCGAAAAATTATTCCACGCGATATGTACCTTGGCGGGCGGGGCTTAAAATATGAACAGCGCGGCGCGACAGTTCGCCGTGAAACTCGAGTCGTGCGGTTGCGTCGCAAGAAGTTTCCTTTGAGAATATTGCTGTGTTTTTGCGATAATCGATTCATTAAAAATGCCGTCATGTGCCGTGAAGTAGCCATACAGACATGAAAATTAGTTATTAAAAAAAAAGTAACACGTAAACAAGGTAGTATAGCGTACTGCATAATACGAACCATCCGCGCGTTGTATCTCACCGCTCATTGCGTTGACTGCCCTACCCGACCGACGACGACGCGTGACCTTGTAGCAACCAATCGCATGCATCTTTGTCTATGTGTGCGTTCGAGTGTTTCGTTGTAATTACTGTTCGTTTGTTTGCGTAAATGGAATCAGAATCGAAGCGGTGAATGTAGGAGCGTTAGGTTTCTAGAGAATTATATTTAGATGCGGATCGCATAGCAATCTCTTCCATGTTCCAGACAACCTCCGGGTAGAAAGAGATTGACTTATGAATAAAGACAAAAAGGATGTAGAATGGGTTAAAGACTCCAAGTAACTATGACGTCATAGTCCGATATTTCATATCCAAATAGAAACAAGTATCTGATTTTACTTGTTGGAAAATAGCTGGTTCTAATCAAATCGTGTTTGACTATTATTACCTACATTGTATGGCGATCCTGCCAGTGCCTGAATTGTAAACAAAATGAACTTTAACTAAAATAAAGTACGTTGACTATACATGCCCCCTATATTGTATGGCGACCCTGCCAGTGCCTGAATTGTAAACAAAATGAACTTTAACTAAAATAAAGTACGTTGACTATACACGCCCCCTATATTGTATGGCGACCCTGCCAGTGCCTGAATTGTAAACAAAATGAACTTTAACTAAAATAAAGTACGTTGACTATACACGCCCCCTATATTGTATGGCGACCCTGCCAGTGCCTGAATTGTAAACAAAATGAACTTTAACTAAAGTGAAGTGCGCTGTGGCCACATGATCACAGAAAACAGTAAGAGTATACAGAATGGAATCTCCTAAGGTTCCGCGCGATATGCGTCTCCGTTCCCCGTCCCCGCACCTCTCCCCCGTTCTCGCCGTCTCTGGGCGGGAGCGGGTGAACACTGCGCGGTGCACGCGGCTGCACAAGAACGGGGGAGAGGTGCGCGGACGGGGAACGGGGACGCATATTACGCGTACCTTAGGAGATTCCGTTCTGTATATATACTCTTACTGTCTTCTGTGACATGGTCTAAGATTTCGACTTAAAAAAGTATAATTGTAAGAAGAGTTTACACCATAGGTCTAGGCTTATTGCGTATTTCTAAAGAGACTGCTACGTTATCTTTCACTCATAACAAAACCCTTCATTATGATTTTTCAAGACCGTATGCATTTTCTTTCAAGCTATCGTATTGTGAAGAGGAAACTTAGGTAAGAATGTTCAGTGAATATGTCTTCTTCTTCATCTAAGCGAGTTCCCGGTTGCATCCTCAGCTGTGCTGCTTTGGAGCCCCGGGATGCGCTTTCCGCTTTTTCTTCTCGAAATATAACATGCTTGTCAATGATCATCCAAGGTTGCCAAAGACCGTTGCGAAGTGGAGAAGAAACAGCCGGAACAGTTAAAAACGGTTTGGCTTAAGTTTTAAGACCGGCCGCCTGCCTGACGTCAACCCTCCTTGGGAATGCAATTGTAGCACTAGATGTTTGTGCTTAATCCTTTAGTCGCCTTTTACGACATCCACAGGAAGAGATGGAGTGGTCCCAGTCTAACTCGGAACCACACGGGGGATTCAGTGAATAATGTCTCTTATTAGGTTAACTTATTTTATATAGTGTAAGAGAGTTTTAAGATTAGTCTCCTTGGCTGCTGCGGCACGTGTAAAAACGCTCTATCAAATTTTGACATAAAATTGTACATACCTACATCACCGGCATATACAAATATAACGTGTTAAGAATCCCCTTACCCTAAACTTTCCCATACAAACGTAGTCTACGTTTTATTTTGAAACGGTAAAAATTTGTAATTTTTAAGAAGTTGCATATATCTAGGGTTGTAATTGGTTTTCACAGTCAAAATATGAACTTGAAACAAAATATAAGGGTGTAAAACTTTTCCATACTGATGGTCATAAATGATATAATACATTATATTCTCTTTCAAGTTCATATTTTGACTTTGAAAACCAATTATAACCCTAAATATATGCAATTTCTTTAAAGTTACAAATTTTTACTGAAATTTGACATGTTGTTTCAAAATAAAACGTATACTACGTTTGTATGGGAAACACGGATTTTGTCTAGGGTAAGAAGACTCTTAACAAATTCAGTTCATGATACTTAACAACTTTCCCCAAGTAACCTGTATCGGTATATAAAAATATTATTCTGAAAATACTTTTAAACTATCGCGTTGCATTATTATTAAATTAATGCATACAGGAATTAACGCGAAACGTACCTTTTTTTATTTATTTTGCTGACGTTTCGTTCGGGTTTCACCGAACGTGGTCCCAGCTTGATAAAAATAAAAAAAATAAAAAAAGGTACGTTTCGCGTTAATTCCCGTATGCATTAATTTAATATTATTCTGAATTCCATACAAACTCGGATTGGCTGATCGGGCAACTTGTATCTATCTATAATTTAAGAACTACGTTCTTGTCTTAACTTGTATGGCAAGCCAAAATTTTGTTTTTATTATTCGACCTTAAACTATGATGAGACTGAATCGCTGCTCATAAGTGTCATATAAACTAACACTCACTTTACGTTCACTTGCTTAGATTCACTTACAAACAAACACACACACACACGCGCATACACCCACACACACACACACCCACACACACACCCACCCACCCTCACGCGCACACACACACACACACATTCACCATACCTCCCCCCTCTCCCTAACTTAAGTAGTAGTTATTATGTAGCTGATGTTTCCATTTTATTTTAATTAGCTAAATGTAGATTTTACTGTTCCATTATGGTTTTTAAACTTAAATTTTCCCCGCCGCTCGTCCTAAACTGTAAAAAGTATTATACTAATTCGTTCTGATTGCCCGCGATACAGGCTTTTGCCTAGTGCGGGAGTTGTTTGTTAAGCTCATTGTCAATTTCTTTTCGTAAATAAATGATTTTGTATTTTGTAAATGATTTTGATATTATGTTCCTTGGGGAAAGTTGTTTAGTATAATGGACTGAAATCCCCCTTAAAATAGTTTCAGTACATTTCGTTAGATTCTTTGTAAGAATATTTTCTTTTTTAACGTACGCTTATATGGCTGACGTGTCTGTTAAGACGATACACGGAGTCCAGTGCTGCCGCCATTTGAAATTAATAAATTATAAATAAATAAATTGTTTGTAAGGAAACGGAGATATCATTCAAAATGTTGATCTAGTAAAACCTAGATAACCCTTCAAACTATTTTATGAACCACTGTTTATAGTTTAAAGTGAGAACGTTAAGCTTTAGTTTGCATTTGTGCCAAAAGTGGCCGTTTTTTGCATAAATGCAAACTAAAGCTTAAGCTTCCTTATAAATAATTTATTTCAAATGGGGGCAGCAGTGGACTCCGTGTATCGTTTTAAGATAAAAGCCCTTAAAAAAAAAAGAAAAAAAAAACGTACGCCTAATCTGTGGATAAATGTACCTTCCAGAGAGGACCGAGGATGTACAACATCCTCAATAAGAGATGATGATAATTGACAATGACTGGCTCCGTGGTCCAGTGGTCAAGGCGTCTGCCTTGGGATCCGGAGTTCGTGGGTTCAAATCCCACTGGGAAGCATACTTTGTGAGAAGTTGTCTCCAGTCTGGTTAGGATATTGCAGGCTTCAATCACATGATTATTCGAAAAGATTATTCCGTGCTTCGGAAGAGACGTAAAGCTGTTGGTTACGAACGCCATCTGGCGTTTGTACTTATCCTAGGATTGGTTCTGGTCTACCCTATGGGTTGCGGAGGTCAGACGGCAGTCGTTTTGTGTAAAAATCCAGTAACCTCGTCGAATAACCTAGGTTGGAGGCGGACCCCGGGCTCTGAAGCGTAACCGCTGAAGACGCAACCGGGAATTCGCTCGGATGATGATGACAATATTATTTTTCCACAGAGGCGGGCGCTTCAACACCAGCTCCTACCCCCGCCCCCCCGCCCCGAAGCAGTTCCCGCACACGCACAGCATGAACCAGTCGGTGGACCGGCGGCCGCGCGCGCTGCTGGTGTCCGGGTTCGAAGCCGACGAGCTGGAAGCGCTAACGGCTCACTTCTCGGTGAGCTTTTAAAAAATAATCACTTGTCTTTTCTATAGGATGTGAGATCTCTTCACTTCTAGAATGTAGCACTTAAAGCTCGTGCTACAATAGCATTCCCAAGGAGTGTTGGCGTCATGAAGGCGGCCGGTCGTAAAACTAGCCAAATCGTTTAAAATTTTACTGCTATTTCTACTCCAATTTGCTAGATTTTTGGCATCCTTGGGTGACCATTGATATGCATATTATATTTGGAGAAGAAAAAGCGGGAAAGCTCACCCCAGGCTCCGAAGCAGCATAGCAAGGATGCTACCAGGAACGCGTTCAGATGAAGAAGGAGTGTCTAGATTTCTTAACGCCTAGTAGGACTATATGAACCATTGTGCCGCGTGGTTCCCGGCAGAGTAGAATAGAACCACTCCAAGTCTTCCCGTGGATGTCGTAGAAGGCGACTTAGGGAAAACAAGCTGAACAAAGCTTATACACATCAGTGAGACCTCTTCAACCGTCTGGTCAGCGTGGAGAGTGTAGGCCAAATCCTCTGACTGCTCTGGCTCATATATGGCTCTGGTAGTACAGAGGGTCGTGCTCCTGCAGTGGAGACTAAAAAAGACCTGATGATGATGAAGCATTAAACTGAGTAGGCAACTGTCTAGGGGCCTCGTATCAACTAGAGGCCAATTGGCCCAGGCGATTCCCGATTTTTTTGCCATTGATCCCGGATTATTTTTAAAGGGCCTTCAATCGCTATGTTTAGTATCACCTACACCTACCCTAGGATTGGTTCTGGTCTACCCTTTGGGTTGCGGAGGTCAGACGGCAGTCGCTCTGTGTAAACCAGTACCCTCGTCACATCCCCTAGGGAAGGGAGCGGACCGGGCTCTTAAGCAACACCGCTGAGGGTGCAACCGGTGATACGTGAGGGTGATGAATCCCTCTGTGTAGTATGTTGTCAAACCAAGCATTCTGTTTGTCTCTCCCCCCTTCTCTGCTCAACCCATAACAAGGGTTAGGGCCGGTGTTGAGCTAAAGGCTCCCAACATGGTTTATCCGGCCCGGCCTCCTGTCTCCCCATCCTCTGTACCCAGACAGATCGAGGGTTACTATGGCTGGCGTTAAGCTTAGAGCCCACAAAAACGGTTATTCCAGCCCGGAAGGGTCTCTAACCATGCTTTGCCTTGACATGCTCCAGCATGGTCCTCGCGCCCAGAGTACCTTCAAGCTCTGCCCGTCCCATCCCCGTCTCCCTTCCGTTTCTACTCGTGTACAGTAATTTTCATCTTCCACCACTTGCTTCCGGTGAAGGTAAACATCGTGAGGGAACCTGCACAGTAGTTTCATCATCAGGTCTTTTTTAGTGTCCACTGCAGGAGCACAACCCTCTCTGTACTGCCAGAGCCATACATACCGAAAGTAGCCAGAGAATTTGGCCTAAACTCTTCACGCTGACGGTTGGAGAGGTCTCACTGATGTTTATACTCGTAAGCTTTGTTCAGCTTGTGTTTCCTAAGTCGCCTTCTACGACATCCACGGGGAGACTTGGAGCGGTCCTATTCTACTCTGCCGGGAACCACACATACTAGTCTACTATGTGTAATAATGACTCGTCGAAAGAACGTTTGCTGACCTACTGTGTTTGTTCCAGCAATTCGGCACAATAACCCACAAGGATGTCAACCTGGCCGTGCCCGAGCTGATGGTGATGTACGCGACGCGAGCCAACGCCGAGCACGCCGTGCAAGCTGGCAAGCATTACAACGACAGGACTCTGTCGGTAAGTTGCTCAAATCCGTTCACGAGTTGATGATTTGTATGAAATACCGTCCTGTGGCGTCATAGTTTATTGGAGTCAAATTGATCAGCTTTTATTTTTATTTTTATTTATTTATTTAACTTTATTACAAAAAATGTAACAGGCGGACTTAAGGCCTAGGGCCTTTTTTACCAGTCAACCTACAGGTGGTGCGGATAAAAGCAAATTTTGTACGATTAGTACAATTCAAATTAGCTATTTGACCATTATTAAACATTTACCTAAGACACATATTCATATATATATACTTTTTTATACATTCATAGACCTACATATAGAAATACATAAATATTTTTACAGCTTATTATAGCTATATATAACAGCTTTTCTGCATTAATAAATCTAAAATCACGTTTAAGATGGATGTGATCAATAGCAAGTGACATGTTTTGTGATTTGTTTCAGTACCATGTCTAGTCATAATCATCATCATCATCAGGTCTTTCTTAGTCTCCACTAGACATGGGTAATCTCGACTTCGAGGAGTGTTTCGGCTCACTGAATCTTACTCCGCATCCGGTACCGACTCATCTTAATGATTCCTACTCCCTTATCGGCTCCAGCTCCGAGGTCCGCTAAGTTTCGCTATTGAATCTACAGAATAAAGACGTCCTTTCTGGTACCGGTTTCAATACAGAATAATATTAACTCCCGACTCCCGATTCCTCCCGAGACACAGTGGAGCTGAAACGCGGCTTGCGGCTCGCGACCCGACAGGCGCCAATTCCCTACGGAGGATCGGTGCGGACCCCATAACTCGCGGGAGCCGATAACGATTACCTGGATTTAGTACGGGTATCGGCTCCTGTTGATAAATCGGCTCATTTAAATATTCGAATCCGAAGTTACCCATGTCTAGTCTCCACTGCAGGAGCACGACCCTCTGTACTACTAGAGCCGTATATTAGCCAGAGCAGTCAGAGGATTTGGTCTACACTCTCCACGCTGGCCAGACGGTTGGAGAGGTCTCACTGAAGTTTATAAGCTTTGTTCAGCTTGTGTTCCCCAAGTCGCCTTCTACGACATCCACGGGGAGACTTGGAGTGGTCCTATTCTACTCTGCCGGGAACCATGTCTGGTCAATCTCATACATTTTAGATTTCGTATAGACTTGACACAAACAGACGTCGCTACAGGCATCATTTAGACTGATTCAGAGATAGAACCGAATAAAAACGTAAAGAAAAAAAAATATTTACGTTATTTCTTAGATAATTTATTAATGTGAAAAACAGTCGTTTGGCTTTTAAGCGAGCGGTACATAAATTTTTCCTCCAGCAGTCCTAGTCCCAGTCATCCTGATTATATTTATTAGTATTTATATTTATGTATTTATCTATTGTATGTTATGCATGTTAGTATATATGTATAGTTATTATATTTTTAAAAGTATATTTGTGTATAAGTATACCTATGTGTTTTTGATTATGTATATTTTATTTATATTAAGTTTGCTTATTTTTGTGAATTTTATTACGCCAGCCACACATATTTTCTGCTTGGTCTAATGGTTGACCGGGAGAGAATGCCATATGGCATTAGGTCCGCCACTTGTACTTTTATTTTATTGTGCAATAAAGATTAAATAAATAAATAAATAAACAACATGGAAAAAAAATAATTATGGCAGTAACTTTTCAAGTGACCCTCTATTGTACGTAGTATTTATATTATTAGTCTGTGTCAGTAGAAAATAATTTGTTTTTAAACCAGTCCACATCCCAAGTAGTGGAGGGGAGTTCATTTTTGGGTTCGACGATCTATTACTATGTTAGGATTGGATCTCATCTATCAGCACTTTTCTATGCTGCTATCCTTTTCTGTCGCTCAGAAGCGTCATGACGTCAGCGACAGAACGCTTCAGCACCGGCCGTGCTGCAGCGTTCCGTCGCTCTCTCGCTCTAGCAAATTACTGGTCTGAGCGACAGAAAAGGATAGCAGCATAGGAAAGTGCTGTTCCGTGCTGATAGATGAGATCCAACCCTTATACATTAACTTTTGTTTACAGATAACGTGGGTGGTGAATCCGAAGTTGCCCGCGAGTCTACCTTCGAGCTCCGAACGTCCGCAAAACACCAACGGTGATACCACGCCGCAGGAACCAAAGGAGGCAGAGGTAGGACATTTTACAAGCTTTTATTTAGTGTCACCTGTCCCGTTGTCTGTGTGTCCGTAAACAAATCTTGCAAGCTAAATTAGACCCACTATTCGATTGAGTTGAAACTTTACATACTTTTGTAAGGTGGTTGTATTGTGGTACCAATGGCCTGATCTCATGATGAAGCCGGAAGGTGGCCACGGCATCTCTGTGGTAAAACAACATAACTACACAGAGTTTGCTCGATTGAATCGTCTTAGCGGGCACTTTTAACTTTAGGTCATAAGCCTTTTTTTGAATACATATAACGTCTAACAAAATATACTGAAACTATTTTAATGGTGAATTCAGTCCATGATATTGAACAACTTTCCCCAAGGAACATATATCGAAATATGAAAAATATTTTTCAGCTTTTCATACACACTCGGATCAGATGATCGTTGGACTTGTATGGGAGGTCAAAAATTATTTTTCATATTTCGATAGTGTGTTCCTTGGGGAAAGTTCTTCAGTATCATGGACTGAATTCACCCCTAAAATAGTTTCAGTATGGACCCTGTATATATTTTTAAATAATTGTGTATCTCATGTAAGTGAAATAAGTTCTTTGTAAGGAATAAATACTCTTTAAACCTAAAGCCCAACTTTTTGGAGCAAGTTTAGTCCGTGATACTGTAATATTTTCGATAAAATCAATTATCGAAAAGGGGAAAAAATCGCCTTACCATACAAATCAGCGCTCAGCCTATATGAATTTGTATGGGAGGATGATACTTTTTTTTATCGGTTTTAAATACTTTTTTATAGAAAGTAGTTCAGTATAGTGGACTGAACTTGCTCCAAAAATTTGCCTGGTGGCACAGACGACAGTGAGAGTATACAGAACGGAATCTCCTAAGGTACGCGCAATATGCGTTCCCGTTCCCCGCACCCGCACCTCCCCCGTCCTTGTGCGGCCGCGTGCGCATATTGCAAGGGACCTTAGGAGATTCCGTTCTGTATACTCTTACTTTCTTCTGTGCTGGTGGTTGGAAAGCCACCCTGTATATCTTGTTTTGACCTTCAGCAGCCATCACAAGAGACATCGGAGGACTCGCTTCTCCGCTTCGACGAGGAAGAAGACGAAGACGCCGAGGACAGGTCCTGGAGACGTTGACGCCGCGCCGGCCGGTAGGCGGTGCCGCACCGCATCGCGCCGCACCGCACCGCTCCGCACCACACCACATCGCATCACGCCGCACCGCACCGCAACACGACGTATCGAGATTTCTTGTTAATAGAGACTATTGTGTAATATTTCTACCTATTGTGACAGTACGATTTAAACTAATAGGAAAAAAGTGAGATAGGGGGCGGGGGGGAGGGGGGCTATGGTCGTATGTTCGTATGACCTATGTTCCTTGGCCATAGTGAGTGTCATGGACTGAATTGACCTTTAAATATTTTCAGTAAAGTTAGATATTATAGGTATATTATACAGAGTCTGACAAAATACACTGAATCTATTTTAAGGGTGAATACAGTCCATGACTGAACAACTTTCCCCAAGGAACATATATTGTAATATGAAAAATTAATTTTTTGGCCTCCCATACAAGTTGACCGATCAGCTGGTGTGGGCAGCAAAATATTTTTTTTTTCATATTTCGATAGGAACATGTTTCTTGGGAAAAATTGTTCAGTATCATGGACTGAATTCACCCTTAAAATAGTTTCAGTATATTTCGTCAGACGTTATATAACAACGTGTTAATGAACTAAGGCAAAACCTCTCAGATGGTACCTCAGCCCATGTAACTGAACAACTTTTGTTCAACGACTTTCACGAAAGTAAAAAAAAAAATTGAATTTTCATACAAACTGATCGAGTCAATTTGTATGAAAATCCGATTTTTTTTGGCATTTTGGGAATGTTGTAGTACAAAAGTTGTTCAGTTTCTTGGGCCGAGGTACCATCTGAGAGGTTTTGCGTTTGTTTATTAACACATTGTATATTCATGAATAACAAAATGTACTAAAAACTTATAGGGGTTAATTCAGTCTATGATACTGAACAACGTTACACCAATTCGAAGTTTTAATGGTACGTGAAGCCATGTGATGGACCCCTAGTCTTTAAATACTTTGAAAATGATCTTTATTACCTATAGTAAGTATAGATCTAAAGTTCCTAGACCATAGATTCTTATGAAACCACTTAATATTTTAAAATAGTTACAGTATATTTTAAAATACTTATAGTATACACGTCATATTTATACAGTCTTTTTGAGGATAGCTTTTCGACTCGACTTTTCGTAGCGATTACTGTAGATATAGGCTGTACGCACACTTGCAAATGTTAAAAATACAAGTATTGTAGCGGGAGCGAGGTGCAATCAAAACATTGATATCGAGATGTAGGATACTGTTAACGCCATCTCGTATGCTTACAGGTACAATACAATACCCTGTATTGTACAAAAGAAAAATACAGGACAATTATCTTAAAAACTAGTATATGCCAAGTTGCAATCAAAACTGATATCGAGATGTAGAATACTGTTAACGCCATTTCGTATGCTTACAGGTACAATACAATACCCTGTATTGTACAAAAGAAAAATACAGGACAATTATCTTAAAAACTAGTATATGCCAAGTTGCAATCAAAACTGATATCGAGATGTAGAATACTGTTAACGCCATCTCGTATGCTTACAGGTACAATACAATACCCTGTATTGTACAAAAGAAAAATACAGGACAATTATCTTAAAAACTAGTATATGCCAAGTTGCAATCAAAACTGATATCGAGATGTAGAATACTGTTAACGCCATCTCGTATGCTTACAGGTACAATACAATACCCTTTATTGTACAAAAGAAAAATACAGGACAATTATCTTAAAAACTAGTATATGCCAAGTTGCAATCAAAACTGATATCGAGATGTAGAATACTGTTAACGCCATTTCGTATGCTTACAGGTACAATACAATACCCTGTATTGTACAAAAGAAAAATACAGGACAATCTCAAAAACTAGTATACATGCCAAGTTGCAATCAAAACATTGATATCGAGATGTAGGATACTGGCAGCGCCATCTCGTATTCTTACAGGTACAATACAATACTCTTAAGGGTTGGGTGCTGCTATCCTTTTCTGTCGCTCAGAAGCGTCATTTGCTAGAGCGAGAGAAAAGGATAGCAGCATAAGAAAGTGCTGTTCCGTGCTGATGGATGAGATCCAACCCTAATTGTACATAAGAAAAATACAGGATATAATTATCTTAAAAACTAGAAAATGTGCAAAAGGCGGCTTTATCGCTAAGCCATTACTTCTAGGCAACCTCGCTCAAGTAGAAAAAAGTGAGAAAAAGTCCCTCAAGAACGGGGGAGAGGTGCGGGGATGCCATGTTGCGGGGGATGCGGTGAGTTTCCGTTCTGTATACTTATATTAATTCAAAATCCACTTTGGGTCCATGTAGTAAGTTGTCACACGAAAAACAACAAACTATAAAAAAATCGGACACGACAGTAGGCCACTTTAAAAAAAAAACATTGGCAAGTGTGCCTTTAGTTTCGACATTACATTTAGAAAAAACGGTAGCGTTTTGTTCGTTTAATGTTTTTAGATAGCAGAATATACAATGTATATTCTCAGTATAATATAAATGATAACAACAATGCCGCCAGGAATAGGACCAAATTGTGTTGCAAATAAAATAAATAAACGGGCAAGTGCGAGTCGGACTCGTACATGAAGGGTTCCGTACCACCGTACAGTGTTTTAAAACGCTGAAGAAACACGTTTTTTGTATGACGACCCCCTTTAATTTTTAACTTTATTTTATTTTTAGTATTTGTTGTTATTGTGGTCATAGTAATACATAATTGGTGAAAATTTCAAGTATCTAGTTAATGCCATTATGAAGATCAAGTTAAAAACGCTGAAAAAACCACGTTTCTTGTATGGCGACCCCCTTTAATTTTTAACTTTTTTTTATTTTTAGTATTTGTTATATTCGCCACAGTAATACATAATCGGTGAAAATTTCAAGTGTCTAGCTATTACGGTTCAAGAGATAGAGCCCTGTAGTACGGACAGACAGACAGACGGACTGACAGCGGAGTCTCAGTGATAGGGTCCCGTTTGCACCCATTGGGTACGGAACCCTAAAAAACTTGCTACTTCGTATGCGAGCGTCTATTGGAAACTATATAACGATTTACTATAAGCGGCCATGTTTCTGTCAAGCTATTCTATGCGTTTCGTGTATAGAAAAAAAGGTGAATATGGTTTGACAGTGAAAGTGCGCTCCTTTTCAGGCGGAATTACCGCTAAGCGACACAGTGTTGATTCCTGGTGTTTTATAGCAACCTCATACACAAAGCAATAATAGTAATAATTCTCTATGGTCTATTGTAGTTTAGGGGTTTAAAAAAATCATAAAGCGCCATATATAAAAAAAAAACTACACGTCCGCTACGCTTAGTCTATCTCTGTCACAAGCTCTACGTTCGAGCGAGACACGGCAACACGCGACGGATTCTGCTATGTCTGTCGCACATAGAGTTAAAGAGAGAAAGAGACGTAGCGGACGCCCTTAAAGTTATCCAAGACAACTGTTTCAGAAAAACTAAACTGACAAAGTTCAATTTTTTCAACAGTACCAAATGCGTAATTAACTCTTTCTGGGACTTACAGACGTAAAGCTGTTGTGTCCCGCAATGTGTTAAATTGTGCTTGTTCAAAAATTAGGCGGGTTGCAAAACCGAAAAGTTTTTACTTTACCAGTGAAATCTACGCAGATATTAAAATATAATAGATACGGCAATACAGTATTTTTTTTCTTATTCTAAAAATCATTAAATCTTTGTCATCGAAAATCGTGTTTAGAATCAAACGTACTGACATCACAAATGATTAAAATCGTTACAGCTCTATTTATTTAGTTCAGGCGGTCGTGATTAAACCGCGTCGTCGCGTGCGCGTTGTGCCATGGTTGCGTCGCGTTTGTAAATGTGTAAATAAAATAATAGGATCGAAACTCTTTCGACTGTCATGCGAAAGTATGTTATTTTGTTGAAGACATTGATGTTAAAAAGGGATAAATATATTGCTATGAGTGATATTATTATATGTATTTATCATAAAATATAGTATCGTTGAGTTAGTATCCCATAACACAAGTTTAAAAAACTTAGTTTGGGGCTAGCTTAATCAGTGTGATTTGTCCATATATATGTATTTATTATATTTATATTAGGTATTAAAGAAAATATTACGTATACGTATTTTAACAAATCTGTCTATTTTGGACCTTTGAATTAATTCTTTTAAGATCAGGGCAAATTAAAAAACAATTTAGTCCGATGAATGTTTCTGCTAACATACTAAAGTGAATCTACAGAAGGAAACTACATTATTATTTGTTTTTTTTCCTTTACACATAGCGAATAGTTACCTACAAGGAATTATTATTTATCGAAAGTACTGGTATAATCTATAGTTGGACTCACGAACGAAGCGGGTTGATACAGTACAAGTTTATACTCTTCGCATGAAGTCGCAGAATTTTGATCTGGTTATCCATTGCCATTTTGAATTTGTGTCTGTGGTATTTTCATCAATATACCCAGTAATGATCTACGATCTACAGTATGCAACAAAATCCCTGTCCGAGCCGTGAAGGTCATGTTGGGTAGCTTGTGTAGGTTCTATTTATCGGTTTCTCGCCAGAGAATAGGTACAAAAAATTACCCCTGACGAAATTAAATTCAAATTCAATTTTAAATTGTAACTTACATGGCAACTCAGGAGACGACGGGCGGGAAGCGTCTGAGTCGCGGCGCGGCGGCTACTTTGCGGCGCGATCAAAGGAGCCGACAGTCGATGCCGCGCGTGACTGTGTCTAGCCGTGGTCTAGACATGCCGCCACCTGAGACGGTGTTGTCGCTTTCTACGCATTTGCTAGATTTTAGGGAAATAATGTAAATTTCTGATGTTTTAGAGATTAAATAACTTTTTCATTTTTATTACTACTACTATTTTCGTTTACTTATTTTTTTTTACTTGTCATTTAGGTACTCACATGCCCTTTTCCGGTCGGACAGGGTTTTCTTTACATATTGTAAATCTATGATCCAGTGGCTTTTTAGCGGTACCTCCGGTGTTGCTTTTCTATGGGCAATGATAATACTTATAATGAAGTATATTAAAAGCTGGATGTCTAAAATATTTAATAATATTTTATGCAAAAAAATTGAGTTAGACAAAAACAGACACGTCGAACTTTTTTTTCAAATAAGTATAGGAAAGATACCTCTGCCACAAATTCCAAGATGGCGTTGTTATTGTTGTTTTGAGCGTGTACATAGGCTATATAGCTTCCGTTTTAGTCAAAGTTTTAGCTTAGATGTATAGAGTTAGGACGAGCATGGTTCGGTCGATTTATTAGAATTTGTAGTTAAAACCAGTTGGAGAGTCCAAAATATACTTACATAATCTACAATACAATACCCTTTATTGCACAAAAGTAAAAAACAGGACATAATTATCTTAAAAACTAGGAAATGCGCAAATCTACAGGCAGAGTGGTAAATCAAAACATACTTTTAGGGGTTAATGTTTATTCTACGAATGCGAACAACTTACAACGTTCCGAACAACTCTGAAATCGCGAAAAATACAGTGGTTCCATACAAAACTAAACATCTACTGCGATACAAAAATTCTGCTTGATTATCGACCGGGCTTTAGAAGATGGGCTTCTATTATAAGCTATTTATGGCTTCAATCGTTTTTTTTTTGTTTTAAATATTTTAATTTATATTTTAAGCACTACAGAATATACATATTTTTTATTTTATCAATATCGGATAGGGTTCGTTTAAATATACGTTTAAAAAACAAAATTTCTAAAATCAGAACCTGTTTTCTTTTTCGTCAGTAAAAAATATGTTTACTTCGGCTCTATCCCTATTTAGCTCTGTAAGAGCGAAAGGGACGAATTTAGCTTCAAAAAGTTCGGTTTAGAACCGAGGCTTCGTAAAATTTTTATTTCATGATTTTAAATGTTTTGCATTTTTCACTAAATAATCCACAACACTTTAGTTTTGGAATGTATATTAGATACCACATGGAATGTTAGTAGTGGTTCTGATATATTGTATGTCTCTTTCGTTTGCGTATAGTTTTATTTTTACTGAGAGAGCGAGACTACAAATGTACGTGAGCAAAAGAGATAGGTAGATATGATTCAATGTTCACTATTTGACATGCCTGGCAACTAATATCCATATAATAACGTCTAGCAAAACATACTAAAACTATTTTAAGGTTAGATTCAGTCCATTGTACTGAACAACTTTCCCCAAAGATCATATGGCGAAATATGAAAAATAATTTTTTGCTTTCCATACAAACTCGGATCAGCTGATTGGTCAATAACTAATAATAATATAATGATAGAATAGAAAGATATGAATACAATAAATAATTAAATTAATGATAGAGTTTTTGGCGGGAAGTCAAGGTGTTTGGATGGGGTTTTCTTTAAATTATTTAGCAAATTGATTTTAGTGGTCCTTATAATATGAAATTGGTGTTGTTTGGTGTTATAAATGCTCATGCTCATGAACAATATGTGAAATAGTTAAAGTGGACAGTCATAGTACGGCTGTAGTGATATTTGTTTCGCGGACTGTGTCGGGCGTCTTCGGGCGTCGTCTGCCACTCAATCGGCTATGAAAACCAGTGGACTCGTATAGATTTGTCGCCAGAAGCTCCCTTAAAGCAATCAAAGGCCTACACCAACCTTTGATTGTAACTTGTTAGGAAAAAAGAATTTCCCACGTTTTATTAACTTGTTCCTGGCTAAATACGCAGTAGCGTCAAGCCATAAATTAAAAAAAATATAAATTATAACATAATTGACATTTGCATGCCTAGACAGGTTAGAAGTGTGATCTAAAAATTGTAATTAACAACTATTGTAACCACTTTTACAGCAAACAAATATATTATTATTATTATTGTCAGTACGCTTTTCAGCCACGGGTCCATTAGGACCCGGTCCTTTGAGGCGTTCAAGGGGCCAAAGCTAACATGAAGAGGCCTTTTAGCACCTTTTTATCTAAAAAGTGAGATGGCTGCATCTATGGAGGTCTATTATTATGATTAGTATGGGAAGTCAAAAATTATTTTTCAAATTTCGCTATATGTTCCTTGGGGAAAGTTGTTCAGTTTCATGGACTGAATCCATTCTTAAAATAGTGTCAGCATATTTTGTTAGAACCTGTGTAAGGAAAAAAATCCCGGTCCGGTTTAAAAATAGATTAAAGTTACGATTAATTGTAATTGAATAGACTGCTGCATACTAAACCTATGGAAACATATTTAATATATTTAAAAAGTACATAAATGGGTTCACTAGGAACCGGCTGTACTCGTCGCGGATCATTCGAAACCAACTATACTTATTACCAAATTTGGAATTTAAAATTGATTATGGTATTTTTTTTCTGTCAATTTTATCGCATATTTGACTTGTTATTTATACACCCTTAGTTTTTATTTAGTACACATTTTTTTAAAGGGAGATTCAGTCCATCATTTTGAACAACTTTTTCCGATAAATTTATATCGAAATACGAAAAAAAAGTCACGTGATCTAGATACTATGGGAAGTGAACATTTTTTTTTTATTTCGATACCTATACATTATTGGGAAAAGTTGTTCAAAATGATGGACTGAATCACCCTTTAAAATATGTGTAAATTAAAATACATTGCCTGCGAGGATAGGTTCAGATGCTGAAACTATAATGTGAAACAAGCAATGTATATCAATAAGCTGTAGGAAATGCTTAAAATTGACAGAACTGATCCATGTATTAAGTTAAGATTCGATTTCAAACTATATTTTGGAATTTATTATCGAGAAATTATATTTTTACATATTGTTTTTTATTTAATTGCAAGTCAAAAATAAATTATTTTCTTTTTGTAATTTTCTCAATATTTTTTGATACAAAAAATAATACATTTTGCGTCAAAATTTTTTGTGATATACAGAAAAAAATAAAAGACGCCCTTTAGCTTATAAAAAATTAAGCTTGGATCGGTGCCCTGTGGTATGCAGAATACCTATGGTATAGTCAAAAACTAGTGTTTTAATTTTACTTATCTATGTAATAACAGTTGTACGTCTGTTTTGTATATAGCTTCAGAATTATACATTTAATTGGAATTATGTGATCTCAATTACTTTGGATAAAATGAAAAAAAAAAAACTTTTTTATCCAAAATAGATGAGATATTTTCGTTCTCTGTTTTATTATTACTAAGATATTTGTACATTACTATTAATTAGTCTTAATTTTACTATAATGTGTAACTGACTTGTATAAATCTTGTAAAAAAGATGAATAAATAAAAAGAATACGCGCGTCGCATAAAAAAAGATCGATTACAAGACGCGATAAAAGATATTTTTTAGTCAGTGCATATTTTTGGGCGGTTGCTTAGCACTAAAGAGTTTGTAACACAAGAAAAAAACGACTTGTGGCTTTCAGTTTGTTTTGTTTTGTAAAAAAAGATGCTGTTAAAAAAATTGCAACCGCCAAAATAAAATGGTCTCTGTTTCTTTGGCAATCGTCAACCGTAAAAGTTAAGGGCTTGGGATTCATTCTCACCCTGAAGTAGTCGGTTTACAAGCATTGGTTAGTCTCAATCTCTTGTTTAAAAAGAGAAAGAGATGTACACTGTTGTTTGTTTATCGAAAGAAGAGAGAATAAGAAGGAAGATCTACAGGTAAGGAAATAAAGGTTTTGTTGTTCACTCATTTTAATCCCAAAAATAATAATAACAAGCATAGGTTTGTCTCAGTCTCTTGTTTAAAGAGAGACAGAGACGTAAGCTATTGTTTGTTTATCGTCAGAAAAAAAGAGCAGAAAAGAAGATGGAAGAAGTTTGCAGGCGGGAATTATAGGTTTTATTGTTTATTCGTCCTAAACAAAAGGCAAATCTCAACCTTATATGTCAATGTCAATCAATACAGACTGCTAGCCCACTGTTGACCTTGGAGGAGGGGTAGTGCGGATTTTCTATGAATACAATATTTAATCTTTTATTAAAAAGAGTGACTTGCATGTGCCTATCTAGAGAATAAAGGAGGTGGAATACGAATCTTCAAGCCAATACGGGTACTACGACTATTGCAAGGTGATATGCCTGTTTGAATTTAATACCTAATCATACAGGTTAATTTATCATTTTATTTCGCTCAAAGAGTACTTTCATTAAGAGCTAGGACCAAAATCACCCTTTATATGCATATGATAGTGTATTTGTATCTGTATTAAAACAACTCGGTTTGGTAATCAACTTTATTGACTGAATAAAAATATTTTATACTAACATATTTATACATGATAACATTTATAACAATATAACAGCGACTTACATTGCTTTGCATTTATTATAAAAATATTTTAATAACATCAACAAATAACAAATTTTTATTCCTACTTTCGTTAACCATAAGACAGTTAATGAGTCCTGAAGACTTGTCAAAAGCGTTGGATCTAGTTCATCATCATGAACTACACCATAAAGATGAAAATATTTTGTAAGTAACTGATCTAATAAGACAGTTAATAATAAATAGTTTAATTTAAAGTTTTTGTGGAAAGTATATTGATGTGGCTATATAAAAATTTGTCGTTTATAAAGTTATGACGAACTGAGTTCCGCAAGGCAGTGTCTCCGGGCCTCTTTTATTTTTAAAGAGCATATCTTTTTGAATCAACCTTTATGCGTGTTTTTTTATATTTTGTATTACAGAGTTCCACAAGGCAGTGTCTTATGTTCTAGGATTTTCTCATGCCCTGAAACCACACAACAAATGTTCGTATTTGCGTGGGTCGAAGCGTCACCAGGTACTCTTCTGTCTCTTGCTCGTATGTTTCGGCTCTGGGCTCCACGTCGTCGCTTGGTATGGCTCTGTGTATAAGAAAGAAACTTATTAAGGGTGAAGATAATAAATAAATGAACAACACACGGCGATATCTGAGATTGCTTGTTTTGGGATTTTTTTTTTACTGCAACGGTAAACATACAAACGTTAATAAGGATTAGGTTATTTTGTTATTATATCAGAATCAGAATTAAAATTTTATGTGCTGAAATTGTACCTTCATAAAGGTACCAAACGTACATTTTGTTAAATTGAACTGTTTATTTTTATGATAAACTATTGCAAGTACAAAGTAAACTGTTCGTCATTAACGTTTGTAGATTCATAACCGTTGCAGTGAAATTATTTATTTCCATATTTTTCCAACAACAGCATTCTTAAACATCGCCATTTGAGTTCGCGATTTTTCTATAGTTAAGCAACTCAGCGTTTTGACACCTCTTTGAAAAGACAATTTACATGTTTTTCTAATAATCTGCACAAGTTGGTAGTGTTTTTTTTAAACAAATTTTTATATTCTGAAACACAAAAAAAAAAAAAAATTTTATTTTATGTTATGTTAAGGGCTGCTGTGAATAAAAAACAATCTTACCTAACCATGTAATGGTTGTTAAATAAGCGCTATAATGTCTCCTTTTAACGGTAATTTGAATCTGATTGCAACTTTAACTACACTGTGCGTGGCCCGACAAGCACTTGGCCGGGTTTTTAAAATAAATGTTTAAACATAACAATCGGCAAAGGGTCTAGTCAATGCCAAATACCATTCCCTACAACCTTTTGAGAGGATAGCATCTTCCAGTAACCCTGTATACTCATACGAGTATTTACCGCTTTTTCCGCTCATCCCTTCCGTTGTCCTCCGTCTGCTCGTGTTCGACACTCGCCGAAGGTATGTCGTAATCGTGAGAGTCGTAGGATTCCTGACGACGTTTTGAACGAGTCTTCGTTGGTTTTGAGGACCCTGTGGACATAATTTCATCTTTGTTGAGATCTATTTGATGGCCAGGCGCTATGATGCTAGCTATGACCTTCAATAAGTGATATATTTATCCTACATTGAATAAAAATTTTTGACTTTGACTTTGACTTTGGCTATCCCAGGATCTATCATGACCCAAAAACTTGTATTTGTAAATGTGTTTTTTTTTTAATTTGCCCAGAATCGACTAGTTGCTTCTTTTCTCGCGAAGAATATATTTCTGATGACATCAGGCCAGAATTTCTTGGGTCTACAATGTTTGACGTGCCATGGCGGAGGCGGCATGACTATACATTTGTTTCCAACGTAACTTGCCGGTTTTCGCAAGACATTACCGTACCAGCGTAGGCGACTCTCTTGCAGTTTGTCAGCTTTGTCATGGACACGAAGGCTGCCGCGGATGCGGATGTTTCTCACGCGATCTCTCCGTGATGCTCCGCATATCCAGCGCAACAATCGTATCTCCGTGACACGCAGTTCCTGTTTGTGTCGCTCAAGCAAAGGCTTCACTGCCATATAAAAGGTCTAATGATAGATTTGTACCTTTAACCTAACCGGCAGTTTGGGGTCACAAATAACACCAGTCACCTCCCGCCACTTCGTCCATGCGGCAAATATATGGTGAAGTTTCTGGTATACCTAATTAATTGCTCACATCGTTTGTTTAAAAAAAATCCAAATGAGGAGGTCCTGAAAAGAGTAGGAGAGAAAAGGTGCATTCTGTATTTAGTGGAGAATAAACGAGCAAAGATGTTGGGAGATGCAAATGTTGCGCTGATTATGCGGAGTATCAGAGAGATCGCGTGAGAAACACCCGTATCCGCGGCAGCCTTGATGTCCGTGATATAGCAGCAAACTGCAAGAAGGTCGCCTACGCCGGTACGGTCATGTCTTGCGGAAACCGGAAAATGACGTGGGAAACAAATGTATAGCCATGCCGCCTCCGCCGGGGCCCGGCAATAGTGGTAGACCCAAAAAATGCTGGCTTGACGCCGTCAGGGATGATATGCGTGCCAATGGTCTTACAATGAAGGATGCTCAAGACCGTGCGAAGTGGAGAAGGAAAAACCGGAAAGCGGACTCCGGGCTTCACAGTATTGCAGCTGTGGATGCAACTGGGAATACGCTGAGATGAGAGAGAGAGACGAGCAAAGATGTTGGGTCATCTGCTACGACACGACGACTTCATAACGACTATCATTGAAGGAAATATAGGAAAGAAAAGAGGACCAAGAAGACAGAGGCATAGCTACATGAAACAGATAAAGGAGAAGGTGAATGTCGTGTCGTACAGCAAAGTAAAACAGCTTGCTTATGAGAGAGACAAATTGAAGAGAATTCATACTCCACCGACAAGAGCATAGCTCTTAAATATAGATAGATCGTTTGTACATTTACACCTGCTTGGTTTCTATCATGGTTTCTTACCTCTTCGTCGTCTAGCCTCTACACTTCTCTTGGGATGTTCGTCAGCCCTGTCTTCCATACTGGATTCCTTCCGCCTCCCGTCAGTAAAGAAAGGAAGGTCCTCAGTTTCAGGCTTGGGCTTTTTTCTTGACCTGGGCAAAGTAGGACGAATCAAAGGACTGAAAACTAAGCTGTTTTTTTACTTGATCGAATCAGAAAGAAGAAGATTCGTAGAAAAAGGTGTCATCATGTACGAAAAATACAAGATGTCGGACAACCCAATAGAAAAGAGCGTACTCTGCTACAAAGCCGAAATCCTGTATTATTTCTAGGTGTTACTACTATCTTGCCCGCTAGTCATACAAAGGATGCTAGATACTTAGGCTGACGGTATCCACAAAAAATATCAGAGATGGCGCTTGTTGTAGAAAATGAACGCTTATACCGCCATCTTTCAGAAATTAAGCGGCACCACTACGAATCCACCTTCTTTCGAACTAGTAGCTCCATCTAGCTACAATATTTAAACTAAAAATGGAATTACGCTTCAAAGTATGAAGGTCTCTTCAGCAGTTTTGTAGTAGTAACACAATAAAGCTCGAAGTTATGAGTGAACATGTTTTAGTTTGAACATGATTTGTGTATATTAAGTTTAAGACTCATTGTAAGTGAATGTACCTATTCTTTATGAGTCAATAAAATATCTTTAAACCTAAGGTTGTCAGTCCTCTTATATTTTTGTCCATGCTGCTGTCATTGAATTTACAGAAAGGTTCTCAATTGCTGACAAGCGCAGACTAGGACACCTATTAGGTGGTCAGACGACATGAGCAAAATTAAAGGAAAACGCTGGTTGTAGGCCGCTTGGATTCATCATGAGGCAAAGTTAATTTCTTAAATACCTTCTCCTCTTCGCTCTTCTAGTAGTCAGCTCTAACGAGTCATAGTCCTCCTGCTTCCTATACCTCGCAGCTTCTTTCCTGAGTCTCGGCGTGCTCTCCTCTTCGGAGGCCCTTATGAACGGTTTGAAGTTTTGAGGCCTCGGCTTCGTCTTGTAGTACATCTCGTAAATGGATCTAGTTACTCCGTCGTCTAAGTCATCGTTGGTTTCTGGAGCAACTAATATAATTTCTTTGTAAAGCAGTAGACAGAGTCTTTGGCCAAAGGCAAGCAGCATTGCCATTGCAGGCAAGCAGCATTGCCATTGCCGGTAAGCAGCATTGCCAATGCCGGCAAGCAGCATTGCCAATGCCGGCAAGCAGCATTGCCCTTGCCGGCAAGTAGCATTGTCATTTCCAGCAAGCGCAGCGTAGAACACCTATCTGTTAGGTGGTCAGACGACTTAAGCAAAATTACAGGAAAACGCTGGATGCAGATCGCTTTCAATTCTTGACGACCTCTGTGGCGGATTGATAAGCTGCGTGGTAATGACATTAATACTTTATCATCATCATCATCTAGATCTTTTTAGTCTCCACTGCAGGAGCACGACCCTCTCTGTACTACCAGAGCCATATATTAGCCAGAGTAGTCAAAGGATTAATACTTAATAGAATATAATTTGTCACCATTCCTTTCCACTACTACGGGTGTCATCAGAGGCGCCTAAACAAGGTACTTATATCTAACAGAACGGGTAGTAACGTGCCCTGTGCACTTGATCATTACCTAGTTGATGGATTTGACCCGGCGTATTGATTTTATGGGTAAATTTTACCTTTATTGTAAGAGACCTTATGTGTCCAGCCGTGAACTAATAAAAGGCTAATGACGCGAAAAAAAAGATAGCAGAATGTTCACGAAGAGAAGCCCAGAGAAATACGTCAGAATGGTGCAAGCGAAACTAGGCTTTATGACAAAGTCATGAGTTGTTTGGCCGGTATTTGACCGTTGCACTCACAAACTCTTACCCGGCGCCTCGTCGTTTCGGAACACATTCGTCAACTATGTAGAATTTTAGAGAATGTTTACCAGCGCATACAAGAAGGGAACAGTCGATGCCACACCAGTTCGATACGAGCTACCAAAGCAATCACTTCGAAGCGGACCAAAGCGCAGGAAATCTACCTACCTATGTAAGTGCGCCAAGTGGAAGTTTCTGCGACAACCTTGGCGAGATACCTGGACCTTGGCTGCTACGCGACTTGGACCTTAGATATCAGGAAGACCATTTTCACGTGTCAACGTAGTAAATAAAACCCTCATATGAAGTTTGGCATCTTTCTCCAAATACCGAACCCCAGTTCCGTAACACTAGTAAAGAAAACACTCCCCGGGCGGTGATAAAGAAAGCTCACATATTTATTTTTGGTATATGGTAAATTGCTGTGATTTGGGACATTATTTTACATTTTGCTCATCAAATACTTCTTCAGTTTAGCCTTAGCCTAGCGGGTTATAAATTTGGTTATGAACATTAATAAATTCATTAACTATACCTGCTTGTCTATAAGTCTTCAGGCTTCCACCCATCTTCCTCCTGAATTTCCTCACACCAACCTCTTCCTCCGACGAATCAAAATCTCTATATTGTTTCCTTATCTTCTCCTCTCTCTTAGTCGCTATATCTGCTGCTTTAGCTCTTTTATTTGTCAAATTATCTTCAGTTCTATTAGATTCTTTAACTTCTTTTACTATAGTTTGATTATTTACTCCTAAAATCTCAATATTAGCTGGTTTTTCTTGGATATCAGTGTTAGGGTAGACATTAGTGTCGTTTAGACCGTCTGTATAGTTTGTTGATCGTTTCCTTCTATCGTAATCGTAGTGTACATGTTTCTTTTTGTGTGTTTCTTTGCGTTTTTTTCTTTTGGGATATTCTGCTTCTTCATCGGATGTAGGATCTGGAAAGAATTAACAATTATGGTTAATAGACTTAGGTCAGTGGGTTTTAGGCACTTCCACTTCCAATTAAACATAGGACAGACTTGATTGCACAATATTTATTTATGGTTATGTATTTGTATATTTATATTTGTTGTATATATTTTAATGTAGGTATACATTTAATGAAGTAATATATAATATGTGTGTAAGTAATTGTGTATATGTAATAATAATAATAGTATGTTTATAGTATATGTTGTGATTATTATCTTTTAAATTTAGTTTAGTTTAAGTTTTCTTTATATAAATTAAACCTATACGTTTTATTCACACCCACATTAAACTCTCCAATCGACCCAAAGGTTTGACTGTTAGAGAATGCTTTTAGCATTAAGTCTGCCTATTGTACTTTAAACATGTATATGTGTGTACAATATAATATAAATAAATAAATAAATATTAACGTCATACAAACTATTAGAAGGCATATAAATAGCAAACTTGTTAGACTAAATACATATTAGTACCAACTGCTCACATAGATGGCAGCACACAGTAATTTCAAATACTAGGTTAGTAAGTATTAGAATTTTATTTTTGCTCCTACCACAGAAGACAGTGAGAGTATTAAAGGTACATACAGAACAGAATCCCCTAAGGTACGCGCAATATGCGCCCCCTTGAGGAATTGGATTCCCTCAAAAGGTTGCCATCTCTGTGAGCAGTTGGATCTAATATGTATTTAGGTAGTCTGCAAGTTTGCTATTTACGTGCCTTCCTATAGTTTTTATGACGTTGGGTATCTGTTATGTTAGTAATAAAGAGGATTTTTGCTTGCTGTTACCCCAGTTGTCATCATTAGATGGCTATGACCAATGTTGGCCCCTTACGGGCGTGTTTCTTTACACTTATGTGTAGTGTAGGTATTTGGCTGCTGTCAATTTTTCAATACACAACCGAGGCTAACGACTTAATGTGCCCTCCGAAGCACTAATCAGTAGTAAATTCAAGTATGAATCACATAAAAAGCCATATTGTTTACAGGTATTAAACATTTTAGTAAAATGCTTACTAGTTTCCTGCATTTTCATGGATTTGTCTTCGCCGTAATCGATATCTTCTGGTAGGATACCGTCATCTCCTCCATTGTACACGTATCTGAAGAAAAAATTTGCTTAGGAGGAAACCACAAGGGCTAGAGAAATGAAAAATAGGTATTTTTAAAATCTATTGCTGTCGCGCTGTGCCCGAACTGCAACCGAGCAAGTGCGATAAAGACATACTGCAGCTTGGACTGAAAATACCTATTACGAGTAAAAGAACAGAAAATCAACGATTCGTAGTCCCCTGATTTCTTCTCCAAAATGTTCATTACGAATTAACAAAGACTTGATCGATGTTCCTACGTTTTAATTTTTTTATATAATTTACTCTTTGTTTCCTGGATGTTTGAACACAGCGGAAAATCTGGCAATTTTTTTAGGTTTTTGAACGTTCATATCTCTTTTAATAAATAATTAATGAAAAAAAGAAAACATAGGGACATGCTTATAGTGGCTATAGATATTCAGGAAAAAAAATGATAACTCTACCGGCATTATCCAGGGAGGAAACAGGGGACTACGTTTGTATGGAAAAATGGCCCCTCTATTTCGTCTTAAGCTACTCACTTTAAAACAAAAAGTACCCATGAATGTTTATTACCGTAGGATGGGATTACTTAGACTCAGAACTTACATACGTACATATTACATATAATTATTGGATTTCGTTCATCGTAATAGTTAGTCATTCCTTTCCTCTCCTGGGGGTGTAGTCAGAGGGAGGGACTAAGGGAGGAATACGTGAGTACTAGACTATATATAGACTTCTAGTACTTATTCTGTGATATAGCTAATAGAACGGAGGGTAGCGTCCTCTGTCTGTGCAATAATTTGATTGACTTGACTCAGAATATTGAGGCTAGTTTTTTTTAAATTTTCATTCTTCTATTTTTCTTCGTATAAAAAAGAAAAATAGAAGAATGTTTTAAATCGGTATATAAATGAAGAAGTTTTGAGTTAACAAACAAAAAAAAGCGGCTAAGTGCGAATCGAACTCGCCCATGAAGGGTTCCGTAGCAGCAAGTAACATTTTACGATTTATGACGTATTAAAAAAAACTACTTACTAGATCTCGTTCAAACCAATTTTCGGTGAAAGTTTGCATGGTAATGTACATCATATATTTTTTTTAGTTTTATCATTCTCTTATTTTAGAAGTTACAGGGGAGGGACCAACATTTTACCACTTGGAAGTGTCTCTCGCGCAAACTATTCAGTTTAGAAAAAAGTGATATTAGAAACCTCAATATCATTTTAGAAGACCTATCCATATATATCCCACGCGTATGGGTTAGATGAAAAAAAAATTTTTGAGTTTCAGTTCTAAGTATGGGGAACCCCCAAAGTTTATTGTTTTTTTTTCTATTTTTGTGTGAAAATCTTAATGCGGTTCACAGAATACATCTACTTACCAAGTTTCAACAGTATAGTTCTTATAGTTTCGGAAAAAAGTGGCTGTGACATACGGACGGACAGACATGACGAATCTATAAGGGTTCCGTTTTTTGCCATTTGGCTACGGAACCCTAAAAATACAACAAATTTTTCTGTACTTAGTAAAAAAGAAAAATACCTGGTGCTCCAGTCCATCTGCCTCGCATCATCTAACCACTGATTAGCCGCTAGCGTGGTCTCCCTGATCATTTTGATTGGCAGCAGGAAGATCTTCCGGAGGTCGACTGTGACGTGTGAAGGCTTTGGAGAATATTCCTCTGTACCCTCGCCTTTGTCTGTTCTGTGTTGGCCTGTAAAAAGAGTTACATCATCCTCACATTGCGCATATGGGGAGTTTCATAGACATGTGAAGACTTCTACGCTACTGCCTTAAACTATCAAGAACTACAACTTTATAGAGTGAAACTATACCACAATAGTTCAAGGCTTTTTTTAAGTTGGTTGTAGGTAGTGTAGTTTTACGACCAGGCCTGCCTGACGCCATCCCTCCTTGGCAATGCAGTTGTAGCACGTGATATTTGTGCTAGTAGTCATTTAGTCGCCTCTTACGACATCCACAAGAAGAACGGAGTGGTCCTTTTCTAGGCTCGCAACCACACATATATATTTTTAAATATGTAAATAAGGACAAATCACACTGATTGAGCAACTGTACAGGCGGATTCCCTGAAATGCTAACATCGTTATCTCACCCCTTTCAGTTTTCTCCATAGTGTTCTCCAGTCTCAGCAGTACGGAGCCGGATTTCCACGGCTCCAGCGTCAGGATGTGTACATGGCGGGGCAAGGCGTGCAGACGCAGTGGGGAATACTGTAACAAGTTTATAGATTATACGTTGAGGGAGAGATTGCTGTGTTGACGGCAGATAAAAGTACAATACAACCACTTGTGTAGTGTGTGACGGTAGTTAGAGAATAGAAACTTGGACAGGATAGGGACAGGGGGTTAGAGTGACATAGATTTGGAGAGAATGATATAGATATTGCCTTGGCTGCCACTATTTATAAATTAAAACATTAATGTGCTATGGGCTATGGAGGATGAGATTGAAGTGGTAGGTGCAATGAAGGTGCAGGTGTCCTAGATAGCTTGCGTGTACCTAATACCTATCAGTTCCTAACACTTACTAACTTGTGAGTCTAAACAGGGACGTGAAATGAGATGAGAATTATATAAGTTGAGGTTTTTTTTTATGTTATAGGGCGGCAAACGAACAAGCGGGTCACCTGATGGTAAGTGATCACCACTGTCCATGGACAACTGCAACACCAGGGGTGTAACAAGAGCGTTACCGGCCTTTCAGGAAGATATAGACTCGTTTTTTGAAGGTTTCAATGTCGTATCGGTTCGGGAACACCGCTGCAGGAAGTTGATTCCACAGTTCGGTTGTACGTGGCAGGAAGTTCCTTTTAAAACGTACGGTGGTTGATTGCCAACTATCCAGGTGGTGTGGATGGTATTTTAATTTCAGGCGGGTGGTGTAGTGGTGAAATTTTGCAGCAGGTATTAGGTCGAACAATTCTTCAGAACATTCCCCATGATAAATGCGATAAAAAATGCACAAGGATGCAACATCCCTACGTAGAGCCAGAGGATCGAGACGGCTGACGAGAGTCTCATCGTCGATTATACGAGTTGCGCGATTTTGAATACGGTCAAAAGGAAGAAGTTGGTATTTAGGTGCCCCGGCCCAGAGATGGGAACAATATTCCATATGCGGCCTAACTTGTGCCTTATACAGCTGAAGGCGATGTGCCGGTGTGAAATATCGCCTTGCTCTACCAAGGATACCAAGTTTTTTAGAAGCCAACTTAGCTTTGTCATTTAGATGACCGCGAAATTGAACGTCGCTTGAAATCTCGACGTCGAGAATTCCGATCTTCGGTTGTATATCGAGGGAAGCGCCCTGAAACGAGGGAGATACGACAAAGGGACTTTTTTTAGCGGTGAACGCACAAATTTGTGTTTTATTGGGTTAAATTGGACTAAGTTGGATAGACCCCAATCTGAAACTTGGTTCAACGAAGTTTCGATATCAGAAACAAGTTTTGTACGACACTCAGAGATGCTTGTCCGAGAAATATTGGCTTGGCCGGAATAAAACGTGTCTACCGTGGTATCATCCGCATAGCAATGAGTGCTGCTGGATTGCAGCATATCATTGATATGCAGAAGAAAAAGCGTAGGAGACAGAACACAGCCCTGTGGGACACCAGCATTCACGGGCTTACATTCAGAGCATGAACCGTCAACAACGACTTTGATGCTACGCCCTGTGAGGAAACTGGTAATCCATTGGTACAAAATCTCAGGCAACCCGAAAGAAGGAAGTTTTGATAGAAGTGCCTTGTGCCAAACCCGATCGAAGGCTTTCGCCATGTCCAGGCCAGCCCCCAAGGCCTCCCCCTTACTCTCAACCGATTCCGCCCATTTATGGGACAGGTATACCAGAAGATCGCCAGCAAACCGTCCTTGACGAAAACCATACTGTGATGTGAGCATCATATGATTGGGGGTAGAATTGAAATGGGTTGGGGGTGAGAATAAGGAGAACCTATACGAAGCTTCTAACCCGTTTACTCCGAACGTTCTGCCACTTCCTCCTGTTGACCTTGTCTCCCGAGGTGAGGAACACCCACGGCTCCATCATCCAGCGACGAGCTGACTGAGACACTCGCTCAGCGAAAGTCTGGTCATCGGCTAAAACAAGATTAGATCAATTTCAAAGAGGAATTAGTATTCTTCGTCGTCGACGATATGATCATAGGAAGCAAGTGGTGCAAAGCGATCGAAAATGACCGTACATGAGTCAGATTGCAATAAAAGCTCAGGGGTACAAGTGGGGCAGGGTAGGGTTCAAACCAGGGACAATCGGTTACAGGTTGCGCTGTTGAACCAGTACACCACTACCGCTTGAGCTTGTGCCTGTATTGCTACACGTTTGCGTGTAACATGTAACACACTGTAACTAGTAGTTCGCCGCGAACTTAGACCTCGCGATTTTCTATTAATATTTCAAAAACTACTGAACCGATTTTGATACCCAACGAACTTGAAAATTCTATTGATATTTCCTAAATTTCATCAAAATTGGACCATCGGTTCGGCAGTTATCGCGGAACAAACATACATACATACATACAAACAATGTGTTTTCGCCCCAACTTGAATAATAGCCCTCGCTCGCTCGGTCACCTAACCTATCCTAGGATTGGTTCTGGTCTACCCTTTGGGTTGCGGAGGTCAGACGGCAGTCGCTCTGTGTAAAACCAGTAACCTCGTCAAATCACCTAGGGTAGGGAGCGGACCCCGGGGTCCGCTACCTACCCTAGCTTCAGCAGTGTTGTTTTAGAGCCCGGGCTGCAAGCAACACTGCTGAGGATGCAACTGGGAATACAGAGGTTGATGATGATGAAACACACTATAACTCACCCATCTGTCGGTGATTCCCAAACATGATCCTATGCTTCCCTTTGACAACCAGCCCGACCCCAAACGCTTCCTCGTTCAGCGACTCGTCCAGACCGAATCCGTCATCTGTCAACAGCCTCCGGTGGACCTAGAATAATTTATTTGTTGACTACTATTGCCGTGTGGTTCCCGGCAGAGTAGAATAGGACCGCTCCAAGTCTTCCCGTGGATGTCGTAGAAGGCGACTTAGGGAACACACGCTGAACAAAGCTTATACACATCAGTGAGACCTCTCCAACCGACTGTCAGCGTAGAGAGTGTAGGCCAAATCCTGACTGCTCTGGCTAATATATGGCTCTGGTAGTACAGAGAGGGTTGTGATCCTGCAGTGGACACAAAAAAAGACCTGTTAATGATGACTTGTGGCTCTGTAAGCTGTCCTTGCATGGCCCCTCACATACTGACCCCTTGAAGTTTATCGGATAAAAAAGTTGTTCCGACAAAACGGTATCCTATATATTGTAGCTTTTGGCTCAATAAAGTTTTAATAAATAAATTTTAAATAAATAAATAAAGGTTTATATGACATGTGGTGGGAGTTGGACATGACCGTAAGTGAGCATAAACTCAGAGATACAATAAAACTCGCGCCTAGTAAGTAGCGAGAAATGAGAAGTCCAGTGGTGTGGTGGCCGGCTTGTATTGTCTTCGTAGCGGTTGGTACAGGCGAGGAAAAATATGCAAAAAGAGGGCTCTGACAAAGGAAACAACTGCTTATATAGATGGGGGAAAGCGCCATCTGTTATCACGTGGTGGAACTGTCAATGACTTATAATAGCAGAGTGTGTACTCTGTAGTGCTGAGTGCTTATTGATTATTATTAATAGTGTCACGAGTAAGGAACAGATGTCGCTTTTTACAATTTTAACATAGAGAATCGAACAACCTCACAGATGCATAGCGAATGTGTAAACCGCTTGCCACCACCACTTCTTACCTTCGTATGACCTTACCATCAGCTCGATTTGTCCATCCTGGTACGACGTGCCACCCTGGGCTCTGTCAGTCAAGACACACATCTCTACACTGGTGTTGGTGGAGCGAATGCAGATCCGGGACGTGACGGGGAAGTAGCACGACGGGAGCGACTTCTTTATATGTTGACCTGAGAAATTAAAAGAAACACTTAACTGATTTCCATAACCTATGATTTCAACTAAGGATAAGCCCATCGGAACATTTTGCATAAAATTTGTTCATACAATTCACTGTCGCGCCCGGAGCGACCACAGCGCATGCGCTGTTGTCGCCCCAGGCCCGACGCCGCGAAGACCGCGAACACATGGCCGCTATTCGGTTGTAAAATTATCGCGATAAAATTCCTTAGTTTTAATTATAACAAACAGTTATGTTACTTACCGATGATACTTTTTTAACCTATATCGTAGTTTTTGCAGCCTTTAAATGTGCAACCAGGCATTTTTATGGCATTAACAAGTATGAAACAAAAACGAATGAACTCTTCCGCGGACCGAGGACGACTAAGTCGCCAATTCCGGTTGCATTCATACTTGATCTGAAGTAGCCTAGCTGCGGATGTACGAGGAAGCGTTTGGACCGGGAACGCCCTAATATAAAGGATTCGTCGTCTGTCAATGAATCAGGCTCCACCCTGGGTCAAGCCTTAAACTTCCTCAAGGGCTATGTCCCAAAGAGAGGGGGGAGGGGGGAAGGGGCTGGCAGCTTTAAGCCCAGAGGTTACTGTACTTTAAAGAATGTTGATGTAATTAGAGTAGAGCGGGTCAATCAAGAGCACAGAATAAAGGAAGAGAAAACAGAACGGAATCTCCTAAGGTACGCGCAATATGCGTCCCTGTTCCCCGTCCCCGCACCTCTCCCCCGTTTACTCTTACTGTATTCTGTGTCAAGAGCCCAAACTCGTATACCATTGAGGCCTTATTTCCCTGAATCTCTATCTACTTATATAGCCTTTCCTCCTGGCCTTTGTACTCACTGGTGCTTTCATTCCAGCAGGTTCTCTTCATCATCTGCCGGCCGTTGGAGTCGGTGAAGAATTCTCCGTTGTTTGTGATGTTCGTGGAGAACACACTCACTACCTCCTTGCCCAGATCTGTCCTGAAAGTCGGAGGAAGGTAATGTTGAAAATTGTGAGAAATAAGTTGGTACCTAATAATAAATAAAATAATTATTTTATTCAATGTAGTTTTTGAAGTTCTAGTTAAAACAAAACAGTTCTAGTTTCTAAAAAAAATATACGAAGTAGAAGGGACATACCCGTAATAAATCGAACCACGGGCCATACTAGATTATTATAGTATAATGAAATTAAAATAACAGTCGAAAAACAAAAAAAAAAATTGACATTCCCATTCAAATTGCCGAAGCGGCTGCACACTTTTCTATGGAAATGCAAAAATTTTTTTTTGTTCTTTCGTTGTTATTTTAATGTCATTATACTATAATGATCTAGTATAGACCGTGGTTCGATTTATTACGGGTATGTCCCTTCCACGTTGTATATATTTCAAATCCCATTAAATTTGTTTCCATTGTTTATTTTTTTCCTCTCGCTTTTTGTCTTTTGTCTTAATCACGACAAAAATAACTTCAGTTAAGTTTGCTAATTACACTGTTGGGCTGCTTAGCTCCTGGGGGGAGAGGCTGGTGTACTAAGATACAGGCTCTGCTTAGTTCCGACACACCAGTCTCTTACAATCTTAGACTAATTTGTGCCATCTTTTGTCTTTATAGTTTTAGAAGTATGTAGATCGTGGAGAAAAATAAAGAAATTTTGTTTTTGTTTTTTTTTATTTATTTATTTTTTGTTATATGCTGATGATACCGTGTTGCTGAGTCCATCAATCGCGGCACTCAGAAGGTTGTTAGTCGTCTGTGAGAGGTTTGCTGAGAGTCATGGTCTTATTTTCAATGTCAGGAAGACTGAGTTCATAGTTTTCCAGTCAAAGGGTCGCAAAATAGTCGATGTGCCGGCTGTTGCGTTGTATGGGAAGCCTATTGCAAGGGTGTCGCCTTTTAGGTATTTGGGTCATGTGGTAACCGAAGACCTGAAGGACGACAGTGATATGGAAAGGGAAAGGAAGGCATTGGCGGTTCGCTGCAATATGTTGGCCCGCAGATTCGCTCGATCTGGTACAGAAGTTAAAATAACTTTGTTCAAATCCTTCTGCCAGTCCATGTACATATGCAATCTGTGGGTTAATTATACGCGGCGCGCCTACAATGCTCTCCGAGTACAATATAATGATGCCTTCAGAGTGATGTTGGGGCTTCCGCGACACTGCAGTGCATCCAATATGTTTGCGCAGGCTCACGTCGATGGCTTTCATGCCGTTTTACGTAAGCGGATCGCATCGCTGATGCACAGAGTGCGCGGAAGTGCCAACACTATTCTGAGGGTAATAGGATATAAATTTGATTGTCCAATTGTGCGGCACTGGGTACATGCTCATGCGGTTGTCCCGGGGTCGCCCAGTGGGACAAGAAAATATTTAAATTAATTTATAAAATATACTAACATAGTTTCGTAAGTTCTGTACTATACTAACACTAAATGGACGTTTTTGTCTGAATAAATAAATAAATTTTTATTTTTTTATTTATTAAAAATCATTTATACTAACTATCATGCCTGTTTCCCACAGGGGTATGCAAAGACTATGGACCTCCACTCGCTACGATCCTGACAGACCTCTTTCGCTTCATCTACACTCATCAACCTCTTCATACATGCCCTTCGGTTAGGTACAGGTACGTTTTGCTGATTGGATTTTCAGTAACAGTTACGTTACAAGTAGGATTCACGAAACTCACCCTATCGGCACCGGCCCTATGATCCACTCCATCTCCACAAATTCTTCCCCTCGGTACAGTCTGATAACCTAAAATATTGAAATGGAGAATAATATAATTGCTACAATACAATACAAATTATCTTTATTGCACCATAATAGCTCATAAAAAAAACAAAAAAAATGTTGGTACAAAGGCGGACTTACCGCTAGAAGCGATCTATTCCAGTCAACCTTTGGGTAGAGGAAAAATTATTAGTACGGAACTAGGTGGGCGCAGTATCTATACCCTAGTTGGACGTGGTCCGCATTTGGATGGGATTGGACCACAATAGTGGTATCAAATTTGCGAGATTGAGACAGTTTTAAAAATCTGATAGGTACCAGTGTTAGCCACTTACACAGACAAAAAACAAAAAACCGCTTGGTCGTGACGTAAAAATACGTCAGATGGTAGGTATTAGATTATTATACTCGTATTTTACAAGCTTATTATTTAGGTTCACGGTTTCACCTGTCCCGTTGTCTGTGTGTCCGTGATCAAATCTTGGAAGCTAAATTTCCACTTTCCATTGTTTTATCAGAAAGATGCCGTGGCCACCTTCCGGCTTCATCATGAGATCAGGTAATTGGTACCGTAATATTGCATTGTCACACAACTTTCATAAGTACGTGAAGTTTCAGCTCAATCAAAATGGGAAGTGGGTCTAATTTAGCTTGCAAGATAGGTATGATTACGGACACACAAAACTATATAGAAGCCTGTGTAATAAACTTAATAATAAGCGAAAGACTTGCGCACGAGACCTTACCCGCGCGAGGGATGTCAAATTGCTTAGGTAGGTATATACCTGCGTCGCCGTGTGGTTCTAGAGAGGTTCTAGAGTAGAATAGGACCACTCCACGTCTTCCCGTGGATGTCGTAGAAGGCGACTTAGGAAACACAAGCTGAACAAAGCTTATACACATCAGTGAGACCTCTCCAACCGTCTGGCCAGCGTGGAGAGTGTAGGCCAAATCCTCTGACTCCTCTGACTAATATACGGCTCTGGTAGTACAGAGAGGGTCGTGCTCCTGCAGTGGTGACTAGAAAACCTGATGGATGATACCTGCGTCACCCAATCGCTGAATCGTTGTCGAATCTCCTTCACCAGGGAGCCTCTGACCATTTGGTAAGTAGCTTTGTCTGCAACCTGAAGCACAAAAATTAATAAGAGTATTTCAATTAATGGAATCTCCTGCAGTGTCCGCAATATGTGTCCCCGTTCCCCAGTTCTTAGAAGATACCATAGTATAATCTTTCCATCATGCTGAAAGGCGGACGTCGAAATAATCAATCAAGCTGAAGGTCTGCTTTATTATTTTCAAACATTTGCAGCCCAAAATCATAAACGATATCTCCGTTGTTTTCATCGAGAGATATCGGAATATCTCTGGATGAAAACAGCTTAGGTACTTATGGAACGCGATGAATCGGAGGCCATTTGTTGTTATGACGAATTCCGAACTGAAATGTACAATCTTACGTCTTGCGCCACGGCATTGATGAATACATATCGTTCATGCCATTCTGCGTATGAGGTTGCAGTTTTCTTCTTCTCGAGTCGAAAGGCTATTTTATTAATTTAATTAAATCAAATTTGACCATTATTTGGCCACGGCGATTATATAAGGTGACGTGGGTTCACAATTTGCAATACCGTGCGTGTTTTTGAAAAATCACTGTTATTAAACTAAGTACTACAGTTTATTTCTCAAAAAATTCACATAAAAATCTTAAGGATTTTTAAAGACACCCACAATCGCCAAAACACGATTGAACATTTTAGGCTCGATAGAAAAAAATCACAAACATACCTCTAAATTTGCCTAAATTTGCCTTTATATATAATACATACTACTATTTTATACAATCACCTTTATATATGAATATTATACCAAAAAATGTATATCTAAATATCTATCCATTTTGGCTACAAAAAAATTATAAATACAATACAAAATAAAATATAAATAAAACACAGTAAAATATTCGTCGAGAGCGAAGAAAGGCCCGGAGCCGCGCTCGACGATATTTCGCAGTGTTTTATTTATTATCTTTTTTGTATTATATTTATAATTTTTTTTGTAGCTAAAACGGATAGATATTTATATAATACATTTTTTGGTATAATTTTCATATAAAAAGTGATTGTGTAACGAAACTAAAAAAATACTTAAATTAAACTAAAATATATACAAAAAAACTGATTATTTAAAAAAGAAAATACATAAAATTATTTACCTAATTAAAGCTACTTACCTTAATCCTAATAAAATTAAACATACCTTAATGCGCGCCATATTCTAATACGTGCGACATCGCATAGGTACCAATGGAGAAACCGGTTCCAGCAAGCGGAGAGCGGGGGATCGACGATACGACTAGAGAGTGCTTGCGCCTTGAGAACGTCAAGTACACTACTATCAATTTACTACTTACAAAAAAAAAACTACATTATATCTACAAATATTTATTACCTGCCTATGGTAGGTATATATAAATACTCAGTTGTTTAAACAAAAGTGTTATATGTGTTATCCCCATAATTTAGGGACCACCGTACCGGTACTGGTTGACCTTTTCCACAACGAAGGAGTCATTAACTGGACCAGCTTGGACCAACCCCCCACTACCCAACAAGGATTCTGGAAGGACTCAGGACAGTGGTGTTTTTTTTATAAACTTTATTACGCGATCGGTTTCGTGTGAGTGAACGAACCCACACCCATTCTGTAAATTAGCTACACTTATAGAGTAATATATATTGTAATAACTGATACATTTTGTACTTTCAATTAAAAATGTTACAATTGTATAAAAAGTAATGTATTATAAAGGCAAATTTAGGCAAATTAGAGGTATGTTTGTGATTTTTTTCTATTAAGCCAAAAATGCTCAATTGTGTTTTGGCTATTGTGGGTGTCTGTAGGAAATCCTTAAATTTTTTATGTAAATTTTAGTGCAATAAACTGTAGTACCTAGTTTAATAACAGTGATTATTCAAAAACACGCACAGTATTGCAAATTGTGAACCCACGTCGCCTTAACTAAACGTCATTTGCCGTTTTAGGAAACCGAGCTAATGCCAAACAGCTAGAGAGATTATACCATCCAACTATGATTATATAAGTTAGACGTACCTAGTTAGTTGACTAAGCGAGCGAAGCGTCTCTGTTTCGAGATTGCCAAAAATGCTTTTGTTTGTCCGTCTGTTCCCGCCTACAGGTCGCCTTTTCAAGCGCTCATCTTGGCACACAAGTTCTTTGATTTATTAAAACTTTTTAGTCGAGCGGGAAAGGGGGAAGTTTGCGGTAATTGACTATGTAGTGTAGTGTAATATATGTAAATATGAAAAGCAATAAATAAATTGAATTGAATTGAACGTTATACAGTGTTCAGTATCACGGACTGAACTTGCTCCAAAAAGGTTGCCAGTTAATTAAAAATAATCCTGTATATATGGACGGATTTCACTGAAACGGCTTTTGCCCCTGGCTAAGCCAGGGGAAAGGGGAACCGGTTATTGGATGGTTATAAGAGCTTGCAAAGTTTTCAGTTCCTAACTTCTCACTGAACCACTCGTTTATAAGTCTGTCTCTATGTTATAGGTATTACTAGAAAGTCGTGCTTATTGTTGTGCAAATTGTCATAGCTAATAAGACTGTCTTAATGTTATTTTTAAACCCCCGACAAAAAATAGGGGTGTTATAAGTTTGACGCTAATGTCTGTCTGACATGTTTTATGAAAATCGATTCAGCCGTTAAAAAGTTATTGGGGGCTAACGCTTGAAAGTCAGGGCTTTCTCTAGCAAATCATAGATGGCGCTACGGATGTCAAGTCGTATCGGTAGTTCCGCTACTCATCACTAGATGGCGTTCTTAACAGTCGGGTGTTTTTTTATTTGCCTAGCACATAAACTTGTTTTGTTATTATTATTAATATAATAAAGAGATAACAAACAAACAAATGCTTACAGGAACAGCCTTCTCCTTCTCCGGCCTGAACGTATAGGCCCCGGACTGCAGCCCCTGCTGCTGGCCCTGGCTGTAGTACAGGAAGGTCTGCGACACCTCTATCTTCACTCCGTCCACGTGCTGGATGGACTCCAGCAGGCCTGTGTCCTTGTTCACTGTCACTTTCATGTACTGGAAATAATTATTTTTTATTAATAAAGTTAGTGTATTAACCCCGTGTTCCGGGTCAGAATAGGACTAATCCATTTCTTCCTGTGGATGTCGCAAGAGGCTACTAAAGGACTAAGCACACACATTGCGTGCTACAATTGCATTCCCAAGGAGGGTTAACGTCGGGCGGCGGCCGGTTGTTAAACTTTTTGCACAAATACATTCCCGAAGAGGGTTGACGTCAGGCAGGCGGCCGGTCGTAAAATTGCAGCCGAATTATTTTAACTGTTCCGGCTATTTGTTCTCCACTTTGCAAGGTCTTTGGCATCCTTGACGTGCATGTTATATTTGCAGAAGAAAAAGCGGGAAAGCGCACCCCGGGCTCCGAAGCAGCACAGCTGAGGATGCAACCGGGAACGCGCTTAGATGAAGAAGAAGAAGAACGTTAGTATATAGGTGTGTATATAAATAGAAGAGGAAGGGGAAGACCAAGGATGAAGTTTTTCCTACAAATTATAGAAGAGTTAGAAGTAAGGACCTACCTAGACATAAAAAAGATGGCAGAGAGAAAAGAGGAATGGAGGCATCTCTACTTAAGTTCAGCTACACGAGCAAGCTCTTAAGTTAATTAAAGAAGAAATAGACTAGGACCATTCCAAGTCTTTGTGGATGTCGTAGAAGGCGATTTAGGAAACAAGCTAAACAAAGCTTATAAACATCAGTGAGATTCTCCAGCCGTCTGGCCAGCGTGGAGAGTGTAGGCCAAATCCTCTGACTGCTCTGGCTAATATATGGCTCTGGTAGTACAGAAAGGGTCGTGCTCCTGCAGTGGAGACTAAAATAGACCTTATATAAATAAATATATAGGGACAAATCATACTGATCAAGTAGCCCAAAGTAAGTTTTCTAAACTTGTGTTATGGGATAGTAACTCAATGATATTGCATTTTATGATAAATACATAAATAGATAAACACCCAAGACCCAGAACATTTGAAAAGGGCCATTTTCCAACTTGCCCTGGCTGGGGATCGAACCCAGAACCTCCGGATTAGCGGTCTAGCGTGTTAAGGCCGTACCTCCGGGGTCCAGTGCTGCCCCCATTTAAAATAAATCATTTCAAAGAAAACGGAGACATTATTTTAAATTTTGCTACTACCAAGTTCTAGATAACCCTTCAAAGTACTACTATGAGCTACTGTTTACAGTTTAAAGTGAGAACGTTAAGCTTTACTACGCACATTTGCGAAAAGCGGCCACTTTTGGCAAATGTGAGTAGTAAAGCTTAACGTTCTCATTAAAAACTGTAAACAGTAGTTCATAAAATACTTTGAAGGGTTATCTAGGATTTGATAGTAGCAAAATTTTAAATAATGTCTCCGTTTTCTTTGAAACGATTTATTTTAAATGGGGGCAGCACTGGACCCCGGAAAATATAGGTATGGCCTTAACCATTACGCCACGGAGGTCGTCATGTTGATTATGATGATGATTGATTTTGAATCTCCTAGCTATAAGTTTTTTTTAGCTATATATATATATATATTTTCCTTGAATAATTATATATATATATATATATAATTATTCAAGGAAAATACTCTATGTGCGAAATAAACAATACATATTCTGTGGTACTTCAACCTAATAAAAACCAAGATATCAGCTGAAACATTAATACGATCAATCTCTCATTGTAATGTTACCGTCCGTTACGGGGCTCGTGGCGGGCGGCGGCCGGCGGGCGGGGAGGGCACCGGCCGCGCGTATAGTAAAGTCAGTTAGCCATTAATCAGTTTAGGAGAAAACAAATTGACAAAAAGTAAGTCTTTTTTCTTACAATTTTGTGTTCTATTACTAATATTTAATAATAAATATTTCAATAAAACTAGGAGTGCCAAATCAACATGTAGGTATACCAATGACAAGTTAGAACATGAGCTGTGACATGAGCCAAGTCGGTCAATGGGTCCCGGAAAGTGTTAAGATATTTTACTTACTGCGTAATGCACACTTAACACGCACCTCGTTTGATATGAAAGGCGTAAGTTCTTGTTCTATGTCGGCACCTGCTTGGGTTTTCTTGGCAAACGTATTTTCTGCCTAAAAAAATAAAAAAATTACCGACCGCTTTAATAGACAGATAGATAATCACTTTATTTGTGTAACTGAGGCACATACATACCTATATACATTAATTAACACAATAATAATAATAATAATATACGTAGATTTGGTGTAGGTAACGTAGTGACACAAAAAGGCACACTTACTCAGGGAGCAAAGGCAGATTTTCAGTCATAACCGTCAAGTAAGAGAACGTGAGCCTGTCGAACGAGTGATCAATAAAAAAATAATTAATAGATAATAAGTTTTTGTCTGCGGGGTACAGGGGCGCGGGGGTATAGCCACAGAAATTAATAAGAGTCTTTCATACAGAATAGAATCTCCTGCGGTCCCTTGCAATATGCGTTCCCGTCCCACGTCCTCGTCTTCTCGGGGGCGAGAGCGGGCGAACACACACGCACTGACATGTGCGCGGATGTATAGTTTTGTTTGTAGTAGTGTAGTCATAAATAATACTCCGCTTCTATGAAGTGCCATACCTGTGGTATGGCGACTTAGGGGGTTGAGGAAGGGCGGGCGGTAGGCGATAAATCACTTGGCCACCACCGATATAATAAATAAATATTTGTTTGTTTGTTAAAACTTTATTGTACACAAAGGACAAATACATAATTACACGGAACATCAAAAGGTACAAAGGCAGACTTATCCCAGATTAGGATCTCTTCCAGTCAACCTTGAATTTGAGAGGAACATTGGGTAGAGAGTGGGTACTATACATGCAGCCAACTGAAAAAAACACTTAATTTAACCTAACTACTACACGACTATTTAAAACTAATTCTAATAATACCAATTATAAAAATACACAATATATAAAAATAAAAATTTAAATATAAATATATACTTTTATATACAAATTGGAAGGGACATCCCCGTAATAAATGGAACCACGGGCTATACTAGATCATTATAGTATAACGAAATTAAAATAACAGTCGAAAAACCAAAAAAAAATTACATTCCCATACAAATTGCCCGAGCAGCTGCATACTTTTGTAATAAAATGCTGAATTTTTTTTTATTCTTTGGGTATTATTTTAATTTCATTATACTATAATGATCTAGTATATACCGTCGTTCGATTTATTACGGGTATGTCCCTTCCACGTTGTATACTACATAAGTACATAACATATATCAACTCAATGCTTCTCTGCAAATTTTGGGAACAAAATTAGGAAAAAGAATTACTTACCAAGGGATCTCTTATAGCAATGACGTAATAAGCCGAATAGCCCAAAGGTGGTATGTTTTCAGCTTCAAACACCAGCTCTTGGATGGTGGTGGAAGTCCTGCCTGGAAGGTTGATGACGGCGGTTGGTAGCGGCACTAGTTGGTACTCAACTTCTTCATCTGTATTAAAAAACAAGCTTTCACTGTGTGTTCATTCAGCCCCGAGGGGAGGGGAGCGAACCGTTTAATATTTGCACACCCCTAACGTCCGAGCTAGTCGCACTTTTTTTTAGGAGGGGCTAAATCTAAATAGGCCGCCTAGGCGACGGGTGGGCACCCGTGTGGTTCCGGGTTAGAATAGGACCACTCCATCTCTTCCTGTGGATGTCGTAAGAGGCGATTAAAGGACTAAGCACAAACATATCGTGCTACATTTGCATTACCAAGGAGGGTTAACGTCAGGCGGCGGCCGGTTGTAAAACTTTTCGCACAAATACAATCCCAAAGAGGGTTGATGTCAGGCAGGCGGCCGGTCGTATAACTATAGCCAAATCATTTAAACTGTTCCGGCTATTTCTTCTCCATTTCGCAAGGTCCTTGGCATCCTTGGGTGACCATTGACATGCTTGTTATATTTGGAGAAGAAAAAGCAGGAAAGCACACCCTGGGCTCGACGAAGAAGAAGATTTCTAGGCGACGGGAGTAGGCGGAAGAGCTAGTCCCAGATTTTAAAAAAAAGTCCAGATACTTGGACCTTCTTCATCTTAGCGCGTTCCCGGTTGCATCCTCAGCTGTGCTGCTTCAGAGCCTGGGGTGCGCTGTCCCGCTTTTTCTTCACCAAATATTATATGCATGTCAATGGTCACCCAAGGATGCCATAAGACCATACCAAATCGAGAAGAAAAAGCCAGAACAGTTAAAACGATTTGGCTATAGTTTATATACTTATTATAAGCCGTGTGGTTCCCGGCAGAGTAGAATAGGACCACTCCAAGTCTTCCCGTGGATGTCGTAGAAGGCGACTTAGGGAACACAAGCTGAACAAAGCTTATACACATCAGTGAGACCTCTCCAACCGTCTGGCCAGCGTGGAGAGTGTAGGCCAAATCCTCTGACTGCTCTGGCTAATATATGGCTCTGGTAGTACAGAGAGGGTCGTGCTCCTGCAGTGGAGACAATAAAAGTTCTTTAGTTCAACGACCGACCGTCTGCCTGACGTCAACCTTCTTTGGGAACCAAGTGGAAAAGACTACCTTACCGTTAAAGTCCTTGATGGAGTAGTGCAAAGCTACTGCTGGCAGCCGGATGTGGTGGTAAGTCTTCACGCTGAGGGAGTTGTAGACCAGGAGGATCGCTGACTCTTGGGTTTCGAAGAACTGGAACAGAGAGGTATTATCGAAGAGTAAGTTGACTAAGAAATACGGTATTTTATTTTATGACTGCCTCTGCGGTCCAGTGGTCAAGGCGTTTGCCTTGTGATCCGGAGGTCGTGGGTTCAAATCCCATTGGGAAGCATACTTTGTGAAAAGTTGTTTCGGAAGGATATTACAGGCTTAAATCACGTGATTATCCGAAAAGAAAGATGATTCCGTGCTTCGAAAGGCACGTAAAGCTGTCGGTCCCGAACGTTATCTTGCGTTTGTTTCAACCTATCCTAGATTGGTTCAGGTCTACCAGTTGGGTTGCGGAGGTCAGACTTTAGTCGCTCTGTGTAAAAACCAGTAACCTCGTCTAATCGGTTTAGACCATCTATCGTCATCAAGGTACTTAGTAACCTTTCAAGCTCCTTTATGCAGCAGAATTTAGCAGAAATTGCAATGAATTTAGGTCTAATACTTAGGGTACTTACCCTTTACTGCACAAAAGTAAAATATCTTAAAAACTAGTTAATGCCTAAGGCGGCCTTATCGCTAAGCAATTTCTTCCAGTCAACCTCGCTTAAGACTGTTTACAGTTTATAATGAGAACGTTAAGCTTTACTACGCACATTTGCCAAAAGTGGCCGTTTTTCGCAAATGTGCGTAGTAAAGCTTAACGTTCTCACTTTAAACTGTAAACATTAGTTCATAAAATACTTTGATGGGTTATCTAGGACTTGATAGTTGCAAAATTTTAAATGATGTCTCCGTTTTCTTTGAAATGATTTATTTTAAATGGGGGCAGCACTGGACCCCGGAAAATTTAGGTACGGCCTTAAATAGAAAAAGTGATGGGAAATTAGGTAGTGCGGGGTGATCAATATAATAAACATATATACAATAATTATAAAATAACAGGACAAAATGAAGAAACTAAGAGGAAACAAGGGATTATAACTTTTATAAGAATAGAAAATTAGATTTTACTTGGGATTTGAAGCTGGGCGCGTCGGATAGTAAGTGGTAGTGAATTAGGTGCTGATTTTCCGTTGACTATACATGTTACTCACCCTGCATTGGCTCATATTCAACTGATGACAAACGACAAATTGCTGGTGGTTCTTCGACCGTCTACTGCCAACCCACGTCGGTGTTAGGTAACTAAAAGTGGTGAAGTAGATTGTATAATTTATAGTAGGTACCTGGGTGACCGAAACTTGATGAACAAGATACGAGTATAGACAAAACGCTTCTAACGATACCTCATTTGTTAAGATACCATGGTAATCATAGATCAAAATCAAAATCAAATATTTATTCAGTAATTAGGCCTTTGCAGGCACTTTTACACGTTAATAATTATAGTGTACATACATTACGTGTAATGTTTATTTATATCTAAATTATTTTTTCTTTGTTCAAAAGCTACCGATACAAGCGTTTCGCAACGACCACTGCTGAGAAGAAGCGCCGAAAGAAACTCATTTACACAGTATTGGTCGCCTACGCGCCGGAAGGGCTTTGTCAGTTTACAAAGATATTATGCCTAATACAATGTTATCACAACATTATATGTAAAGCTTGCGAACGAGTGCCAAATTCAAGTTACACTGAGTAGTCTTAAAAGAAGATAATATGAGGGAACAGATGAACAAACATACATACAGCGGTGGTTTCACCGCTTTATGTATGTTTGGTGGTGGTTATGGCGAGGGCAAAGGAGGGTGTTTACCCTCCTTTGCCCTCGCCATAGTCCGGTAAAAATTAATAATTTAAAAATGTGATAAGGCGTCTAGAGGTTTTATTCCTGGAAAATGCTTCATCACATCGGTATCCCACGTTGGGCGCCAATGTTGATGACAGCGTACAGAGGTTCGATTTATGAGACATTTAATTACAAGTCTGCCTTACCAGAGTACATGTACCTACTTACATAAGTATTAAAAATAAATGAAAAAAAAAAGCTTAAAAAAACTGTCCACGCCGATGATGAGGTCGGCGTGGTCGGCGTGGAAAAAGAAAAAAAGGACCGATAGAAGTGAAAACTTGAACAATAGGGATGATGACTGGTTCAAAAAAGTATTATTCTAATTAGTCCGTTAGTTAGATTATCCAAAAATAATGTACCCATATTTTTCAGTTTCTCAAAAAAGTAAAAATTCACAAAGATACAGAGTATCTAAGTTCGAGAGTGGGGGCTTGTGACGTCACCGATGTGTAAAAATCGCACGAAAGCGTGACGTCATGCGAAATTTAAATGCGCTGTATTTTCGTCATTTATTGTTTTTCAGAGAAAAGAAAAAATATGTGTACAATATTTATTAATAGTCTAACCGATGGGCCAAAAATAATTTTTTAGTCATCATGCGTATTATACAGAGGTGGCGGCATCAGTCTCATCGCGAGTTCAATGGTTTTTTCCCATTTTAAAAAATGCCCAACGCGCCTAACGATTTCACTTCATAAATAAAAGATATATCTTATGTTTGTGAGACAGAAAATGCAAACGAAAAATACATAAAAGTTTACCCCAGAACTGTAGATATTTTCTTCGTACACAAGTCAATAGCTTCCGTCAGGACCTTCAGAAAATCGTTAGTCACGTGTTGCTGACTCGTACCTGTAAAGACCTGGATTGTATTTCTTGTGTAAGTGGCTAACACTGGTGACAAGCTGCCTTAACGCATGTGATATAATCTTGGATTTCGGAGGCCTTTAGATGTATTTAGTTTACAGTTACAAATGTATGTTGGCTAACTCTACTACTTACTCAATTATTTGGTAGCAATATTGGGGCATAGGCCGTGTGGTTCGCGGCAAAGTAGAATAAAACCACTTCAAGTCTTCCCGTGGACGTCGTAGAAGGCGACTTAGGAAACACAAGCTGAACAAAGCTTATAAACATCAGTGAGACCTGTCCAACCCGTCTGGCCAGCGTGTAGGCTAAATTCTCTGACTGCTCTGGCTAAATATGGCTCTGGATAGTACAGAGAAGGTCGTGCTCCTGCAGTAGAGACAAAAAAAGACCTGAAGATGATACCACACTTCCATATCATAGATTGGTTTCTTCAAGAGCTTAGCAGTTTAATAATATAAAGAAGGCAGGGTTGTGTAATTTACTGTACCAGTGATCGCATCATGATGAAGAACCAGCCCTACTGCATGTCTCAGGACGTGAAGCTCGTAGGAGTCAATCGATCGAGCCAATACTGACAGCTGTTTCACTACCTGTAAAAAACAACAGATTTTGATCAATCTATTATATTTATTTAATCTATAAATAAAAATGCGACTTTTAGGCAAGGAGATGACGTAAACATTGTCGCGAACGTGACAGAATCTTCCCGAACAATATTCGCGAACTACTACGATAGAATGGTACAAGCCAAATTGGCTCATATGTCATAAAGTCTAGAGTTGCTTGACCATGTTACACTCACACACATACCCAGCGCCTGGATGCTTCGAAATCGAAACATAGTCGTCGACTATGTAGAATATTCGAGATTAATGTGGACCTATCCGATGGCGCATATAAATAGCGAACCGTAGGTGCGCCAGTCAGTTCAATACGAGCTATCAAAGCGATCACTTCGAAGCGAAGGAAGGAACCTTAGTGCGACAAGTGGAAGTACCTGCGACTACCTTGGCGAGATACATACTTAAATTGGACCTTGGACGTTTGGAAGACCATCTTCACGTGTCATCGTTAGGTTCCGTAGTGAATAAAAACCCTCATACGTTTGGCGTTTCTCTCCAAATGTGAATCCCAGTTTCGTAACAATATATTAGGCATGGTAAATAATTCGCCTCAACATACTTTCTAACTCAAGTAAATCTGCCTCATGTACATTATGAAGACAGTACATTAATATTTTAAAACTCAGAGTTCAGTATGACAGTCATTTATATACTGTGAATGTGGTGCAAATGTGCCTTACTTATCCACTATTATTTGCTGCTGAATGGCAAGATAAAAGACCCACTTTCTTTATCACGGTGCAGTTTCTATGTTCGTGCGTGTTCAGGCAGTTGCGTAACAGACCGCTGCTTGCGCCGGCCGCGGTATGTTCAGACACCGCCAAGTATGCGCCAACAAGCTAAGCCGTTACATTGCTTAACGCCTTGATAGCTCGGATGCCGATAGACATTATTTACGACAATTTAAAGAAATGTGTTTCCTCTCTCTGTCATTCTAATTATTTCTACGTGGTACTATGGAAGTTTTTTTGACCAAGGATGAAGTTTTTGCAACATATTAAGAAAGGGTTAGAAGTAAGGTCCTACCAAGACATTAAAAGATGGCAAAGAGAAGAGAAATGGAGGCATCTCCACTTAACACTACAGATAAGAGCAAGCTCTTAAGTTAAAGAAGAAGTACCATGGACGTACAAAAACTAGAGGACTGACAACCCAATACAAAAAACGTACTCTGCTAGAAAGCCAAAATCCTGTATTATTTCTAGATGTCGCTACTATCTCGCCCGCTTGCCATAGAATGGATGCTGAGTACTTAGGTTGACGGTATCCACAAAAAATCAGAGATGGCGCTGGTTTGTTCTTGAAAATTAACGCTTATACCGCCATCTTTTCGAAATTAAGCGGCACCACTACAAAACTACTTTCTTTCGAACTAGTAGCTCCATCTAGCTACTACATTTAAAATAAAAATCGACCTATGCTTCAAAGTTTGAAGGTCAGTCCCACAGATATATATGTACATCATCATGGTGTATATATATATCTGTGGCACAGAAGATAGTAAAAGTATTACATACAGAACGGAATCTCCTAAGGTCCCGCGCAATATGCGTCCCCGTTCCCCGTCCCCCCTCTCCCCCGATCTTGCCTTGTCTCAGGGCGAGAGCGGGCGAACACACACGCATTGACGTGTGCCCGGCGGCACAAGAACGGGAGAGAGGTGCGGGGACTGGGAATGGGGACGCATAATGCGCGTACCTTAGGAGATTCCGTTCTGTATGTAATACTCTTACTGTATTCTGTGTCTGTGGTCAGTCCATTAGTATTTGTTCATCCATAGTAGGACTTTCTCTTTACTTTCTTCTTAAAGTTGTCGAAGAGACCAAGCATATTATGAGCGATCGCCAGTTCAGGGGCTTTTGTGTAGCCGGCTTAGTGCCCCATTGTTGAGCGAAGGCGTCACCTTTCTGCTTCCACAATTCTCGATCTTGGGCATGTTACTGTCAGGAGTTTTGTTGAAAAAACTTTATCTTTCTTCTGCTCTGATGAATCTATCATTGCTCACCTGTAGAAACACATGAGCTTTCCTCGCCAGATACTTGAGGGCAGGTCTTGAGGAGTAGAAGCCGGTCCAGTAGGTGGTGGGGTCGCTGCCGTATGGTAACAGGTCCTCCTAAACATAGACATGTTACTTTATCAGCCCCGGATCTAGGGGGGGGGGAGGAGGGAGGGGGCTAGCCGGAGCCCACGCCCGGCGCACGCAAAAAAACTCTGCAGTTCCGTACATTTTGGCACGGTAGGTATTTAATTTCGCATGGAGCTGCAGATTTCTTTTTCACGATTTCTTGGATGGTCCCATGATAAAAGTTGTTCACATTGTTTAGTACGTTAACTTCCTTTTGGGTTGATACCCCCTTTTTGTTTCCATTATATTATATGAGATTTCCGACCTAAAATGGGACATCCTGTGTCGTGGAAGAAGCGACTAAATCTAAAAGTAAGGAACATAAAAAGGACGTAGGTACAAGTATTAAAGGGGATAGGCCCAATGTCAGAATAAAACAATAGAATTGCAGACTAGAAAAGAATAACTTTTTAGGGTTCAGTACAAAAAATGAAAAAACGGAACCCTTATAGGATCATTCGTGCGTCTGTCTGTCCGTCCGTCTGTCACAGCCAATTTGCCCCGAATCTACTGGACCGAATCAGGTGAAATTTGGTAGAATGTTGTAATCCTATGACCCAAACACATATGTGCATAGTAAATAAATTTTTTTTTAAAATAAGTGTCATTTTCGGAGAACAAATTAGGAAATTAAAAAAAAAAGTTTTGCAAACCTTACTGTGTCATATATCAAATGAAAGGGCTCGTTATGAAGACCTCAAATATATTTTTGTTATTATTGTAAAATTAATAGTTTTGATTTTATTCTTGAAAGAAGACGAAAATTGACCATTCCCTTCCCTGATCTCCGAAACTACTGAGCATAAAATTTTGAAAAAAATACAAAATATAGTTCATTGCTTGTAGACTACAGGAAAACCTATAAGAATTCAATCAATTGCACAGAGCCCTCTCCACGCGAGTTTAACTCGCACTTGGCCGGTTTATTTTTTTTTCAGTATTTGTTGTTATAGCGGCCACAGTAATACATAATCGGTGAACATTTCAAGTGTCTGGCCATATGGTTCTAGAGATAGAGCCCTGTGACAGACGGACAGACAGCGAAGTCTCAGTAATAGGGTCCCATTTGCACCCTTTGGGTACGGAACCCTAAAAACAAAATGGTTCATATACTTTTACACTGCCTGGTTTCTCTTTTCTTCATCTTAGCGCAGTCCCTGTTGCATCCTCAGCTGTACTGCTTTGAAGCCCGGAGTGCACTTCCTGCTTTTTTTTCTCCAAATATAAGCATGTCAATGGTCACTAAAGGCCATACGAAATCGAGGAGAAATAGCAAGATTCGGTTATAATTTTATAACCATCCACCGCCCGACTTGCTCGTCATACGTCCATGATATGGGTAATCCCGACTTGCTCGTCATACGTCCATGATATGGGTAATCCCGACATGCTCGTCATTCGTCCATGATATGGGTATTTAAACTTACTCTTTCAGTGAATATTGCTTTATCTCTTCTCCCGTACAAATAAATGGCTTTCAGGAAACAAGATGGCGTCGAATAGAAGATGTTGATGTCAGACATATTTGCTGGATGCGTGTTCACATGACTGCAACGAAAATCACATAATTTATAATTTTTTTGTAAAAATATAATTTTTTCGTACAAGCTTTTATATGGCCTATAAGAACTCACCTATAAGATTTTATTATAAAAACTTTATGTCTAACTCCTTCTCTCTCCAAGCTTCACGGCTCTGGAATGCTTTACCTGTTGACATCAGAGAAATTTCTACCAAATTCTCTTTTAAAAGGAAAGATTACGCTCGTCTTTTGAACATCTCTTCGTAAAGTTCTCATAATTGATTATCATGACCAGCTCTTTTTGTCTCCACTGCAGGAGCACGACCCTCTCTGTACTACCAGAGCCACATATCTAGAGCAGTCAGAGGATTTGGCCTACACTCTCCACGCTGGCCAGACGGGTTGGAGAGGTCTCACTGATGTTTATAAACTTTGTTCAGCTTGTGTTTCCTAAGTCGCCTTCTACGACAACCACGGGAAGAATTGGAGTGGTCCTATTCTACTCTGAACCACACGGCTTATAATTCATTATACTTACATGTAATTGTAAAAGTGAGTAAAAAATAATTTATTTTTCCAAAAAATCGTTTTGCATTAACGCGTACACAATGACACGTACATTTTTATGGGTTACCAGGACCGATTGAAGGATACTGGAGACTGACGAAGGCTGGGCCTGTGCCACAGTTCTCCAGTACTCCCGCCTTTGGATATGGTACCTAAAGTTACCTGTAAAACATCCAATTGGATGTACTGTTGCTAATTGACATGTTAAGCTTTTTTTTTATAAAAAAACGAAAATATAAAAATACATGAAAAAAAATAATTAAGAATTAGATAGTGCCCAGGAAAGTCATTTTCGCCAAATCATTTAAACTGTTCCGGCTATTTCTTCTCCATTTCGTAAGGTCTTTGGCATCCTTGGGTGACCATTGATATGCATGTTATATTTGGAGAAGAAAAAGCGGGAAAGCGCACCCCGGGCTCCAAAGCAGCACAGCTGAGGATGCCGGGAACGGGCTTAAACGAAGAAGAAGAAGATGATGATCTTTAACGTATCTTTAACTTACTTAATAAGCTTATCCATGTTGAGGAACCAGTTGGCGGCGCTTTGGTAGGTGAAGTCACCACCCATCGTTACGAGAATGTTGTCATGGTCGTAGAACTTGGCCTGCCGTTCAATTTGGGCTATGAAGTCGTTGACCTAGAATTAAAACTAGCTGTTACTGGCTTCGCTACTCACTTAAAAAATTCAAAAGGTTCGGCCGGTTCACAGTGACGTTAAACGTCCGCGCGGCCTGAAAGCCATACAAAAAACTGCGGTTTACTATGTAACGATCCAAGACGCTCAAATCCCGTGGCCCGCGGCGCGGACCAACCGCGCGTGCGAACCGCTGGCGAATGCGTCTCTATATATATAAAATTTTTAACAAAAAAAAACTACTACTTTGTTCCATATCTCCAAAGTCATTCATCATATCTTCACCAAATAAAAATGGGACCAACTTGGTAGTAAAGGCTTTCAAATAAAAAAATAATCATCAAAATCGGTTCACAATTGGCAAAGATATCGCGTAACAAACATACACATAAACAAACATACAGTCAAATTGATAACCTCCTGTTTTGAAGTCGGTTAAAAACCAGCCGAAACATTACATTTTACTGTGACAAGCTCTCTACATGCTAAATGTCTTTTTGAACCCCGACAAAAAAGAGGGGTGTTATAAGTTTAACGCTAATGTCTGTCTGTCTGTGGCATCGCAGCGCTCTAACGGATGGACCGATTTCGATGCGTTTTTTTTACGTGAAAGCAAGTTCCCTTGCGGTGGTTCTTAGCTATGTTTGATGAAAATCGGTTTAGCCGTTTAAAAGTTATTGGGGGTTTACGCTTGAAGTCAAGGCTTTCTCTAGCAAATATATAGATGGCGCTACGTGGTGTACATCACGAGCGTTGCGACGCGTAATGAGTAGTGGAACTATCGATATCGTATCGTTAGTTCCGCTATTCATCACTAGATGGCGTTCTTGACAGCCGGGGGTTATTTTAAATATTATACACACACTATCGCAAAAGTATATAATACAACGTGTTAATGAAATAACGCAAAACCTCTCAGATGGTCAGCCAGCCCATGAAACTGAACAACTTTTGTTCTACAACTTTCACGAAACCAGGCCTGTGTCACTCCCCGTTTAGGTTTCGAAAATGTACCTACATTATTACTATGCGCGCAGCCGGCCCCTCGGGGTGGTAAATTCAGTTATACGAATCGTTTGTCCAGAGTCATAAGGATGAAATTGGCTTGCAATGGATGTCTAGGTATATAAACGAAAAGATGCTGAGTTCTGACGTGAGCTAAATTAAACCATATCGCTAACCACATTGAGTAGACATTTCTTTGAAATTCTTTTCTGAGTGAGACTTCTGTACCGGCTCTATTCTGTGACTAAATCCAAAAAAAAAATTGAATTTACATACAAACTGATCAGCTGATCGAGTCAATTTGTATGAAAATCCGAATTTTATTTTGGGAATGTTATAGAACAAAAGTTGTTCAGTTTCATGGACTTAGTTACAACCTGAGAGGTTTTGCGTTATTTCATTAATGGTCCGAGAGCTGGCAAGAATTTTGGGTAGGTGTTCGAGGCATGTTGAAAACTTGTCACATACATCTCCTATTATACCCCAACATGGAACTGCAGACCTGGCTGGTGAGTAGCGGGGCTAAAGCTATTGGGAACGCAGTAAATAATAGAAATATTCAAGGATGCCTGAATTTAGAAACACCCAAGGATGCAAAAGACCTTGCAAAATGGAGAAGAAATAGCCGGAACAGTTTAAATGATGCGAGCACGAGATGTTTGTGCTTAGTCTTTTAGTCGCCTCTTACGACATCTACATAAAGAGATGGAGTGGTCGGAACCTCACGGGATTGTATTAGTTATAAAATATAGTATATGTGTGTATGACTACAACGATCAAAGCAGACAACTCTAGTCTTTATGCTAAAAGGACATAAGGCTTTCGCTTGCACCATTATGATTTATTTAGATTGACCTGGCAGGTAGAAAGTCCCATCAAAATAACCTGTCTTTTTGAGAATCTTATTTTTTAGTTATAAGTAATACCCTATCAAAATTTCAAGTTGCCTCAAATACCTATTTTATATTTTATTGAATAATACTTTTGCACGCGCCTGGCAATATCAAAGCCCCGACCAAATCGTCTGGTTTATTGATTTTTTTATTCTTTAAACACTAAACTACAACATATAAAAAATTCATATTGCCTCAAATACCTTATTGAAAAAAAAAATACTTTTAAAAATTCATAGGTTGCTTTAGCCCCGCTACTCACCAGCCAGGTCTGCAGTTCCGTGTTGGGGTATAATAGGAGATGTATGTGACAAGTTTTCAACTTGCCTCAAACACCTACCCAAAATTCGTGCCAGCTCTTAATCTATAACTCGTTGTATGTACTCGTATAAATTTATAAAGGACCCAGAATGCCTCCTTGAGGAACACCTAAGATTTGTGTGTCACCAATGTTTTTTAGGGCTCCGTACAAAAAATTTAAAAACGGAACCCTTATAAGATCACTTGTGCGTCTGTCTGTCCGTCCGTCTGTCACATCCAATTTGCTCCGAATCTACTGGACCAAATCAGGTGAAAGATGGCATGATGGTGTAATCCTATGACGCAAACACAGATGTGTAAAGTAAATAAATATTTTTTTCAAATAAGGGCCATTTTCGGGGACAAATCAGGAACCATTTCCTCCCCAACTACTGAGCCTAAAATTTTGACAAAAAAATACAAAATGTAGTTCATTGCTTGTAGATTACAGGAAAACCTATGAGAAGTACGGAACCCTCTTCATGCGAGTTTAACTCGCACTTGACCAGTTTTTCTTTAAAGATAGTAAAGATAAATGTGTTTTAAACATGTTAGTATTATCATGTATTATTTTATGAAACCGAATTAAATAATGAAAATAAATTGAGTTTCCCGTTTGCACCCTTTGGGTACTGAACCCTAAAAATTAAGTAAAAAGTTCAAGATACAACTAATTTTTTAATATTTTATGAAAATTGTCTTTCTTTATTACCCGTTTATTAGCGTTGAAGGCGACGTTTTCCTGGTCGTCCACGATGGGTTCGTCGTTGCAGAGGAAGTCGAAGCAGAAGCCGTCAGGAGCGTTGTATAAGTTGAACAGGGTGTGTGTCATTATGTCCGACATTTTGCCTGGAAAAAGGTATTTTTTTGTTTGTTTGTTTGTTTTTCGTGTATCTAAGTGGCCAACACTGGTGTCAGATAAGGCATCTGACATAGCTTGACGACTGCCATACAATGACAGCCGGGACCAACGGCTTTTACGTGCCTTCCGAAGCACGGAAGAGCTCGAGAAATTTTTTGTACCACTTGTGGTCACCCATCCAAGTACGGACCACGCCCGGTGTTGCTTAACTTGCTTAATCACAGAGAAACAGGGGTTACTCCATAAAATAATACGATAGTCGTCAAACCAAATTAGACTTTATCATTTTGTATTAACGCTCAATGTTGCTTGTCACTGAAACGTGGATGAGCACTAACGAACGTCTTGCGTACCGCTTTTGGAGTAATCCTACTGATATTCCCAAGGAAGGTCGACGTCAGACAGGTTGGTAGTAAAACCACGCGAAATCATAAGTCAAAAAATTCAAGTAATTTTTTAATTAACGGCGTTTGGCATTAGCCCTCTTAATTAATTTTCAAGATCTTTTTTTTCAATTTTGGATAAATATACAACGTGTTAAACAAAAGAAAAAAAATTGAATTTTCATACAAACTGATCAGCTGATCGAGTCAATTTGTATGTAAATCCGAATTTTATTTTTGGCATTTTGGGAATGTTGTAGAACATAATTAAATTTTTATGAGTTTCTTCCATATCTCCAAAGTTCTTCATCATATCTTCACCAAATTAAAATGGGACCAACTTGGTAGTAAAGCCTTTCAAATAAAAAAAGAATCATTATAATATTTGAGCTGCAGTTGTCTGGTGAGGAATTTCGGTCTCCAGCTCCAAGATATTTTCTCCGATCTTAAAAAGAATTACACGGGACCAACCTTGCAATGCATTCTTTAAAACGAAACATATATTTTTTAAATCGGTTCATATTTGACGGAGTTATGAGGTAACATACACAAAAAAAAAATACATACACGTCGAATTGATAACCTCCTCCTTTTTTTGAAGTCGGTTGAAAAGTTGTTCTGTTTCATGCTGAGGTACCATCTGAGAGGTTTTGCGTTATTTCAATAAGGCCGTACCTGAATTTTCCGGATTCCAGTGCTGCCCCCGTTTAAAATAAATCATTTCAAAGAAAACAGAGACATTATTTAAAATTTTGCTACTACCAAGTCCTAGATAACCCTTCAAAGTATTTTATGAACTACTGTTTACAGTTTATAATGAGAATGTTAAGCTTAACTACACACATTTGCCAAAAGTGGCCGTTTTTCGTAGTAGCAAAATTTTAAATAATGTCTCCGTTTTCTTTGAAATTATTTATTTTAAATGGGGGCAGCACTGGACCTCGGAAAATTTAGGGGCCTTTGTATGGTTGTAAATTTTAATCAAGTTTATCATGCTCGTCTGAGAGCACAGAAAAAACATAGAATGTGTCAGCTGCTCATCCCGGATATGATGATGATGACGAAGGAATAAAACATACCCAAAACATCGCTGCCTCTCCACATGAACTCCATTCTGTCCTCTTCCATCATGGCTTCTCTCTCTTTATAATCTACGCGACCTTTAATAAAACAAGAAACAATCAATTTTATTAACATATTTGCGCCTCAAAAGGCGCTAAACTATCAAAACACCTTTTCCACTTTGCAAGGTCGTTGGCATCCTTAAGTGACCATTAACATGCATATTATATCTAAAGAAGAAAAGGCGGGAAAGCGCTACCCGGGCTCCAAAGCAGCCCAGCTGAAGATGCAACCGGAAACGCGCTAAGAAGAAGAAGAATATGCATGAATAAGAAAGGATAAAGGAAAACAGAATAGGCAATTACTTGAAGATACAGACCAAGATATTTGAGAGATTCCCCGATGAAGGGTCAAAAGTGTATTTATTTATTTATTTACACTTTATTGTACACACATACAAATGAAGTAGTACAACAGGCGCTACTAAATAAATTACGCTGCTAATTATAAAAGTCACCTAAATAGAAATCAATTCCATTAGACAATGTCATTTAAATTTTGTCGTAATAGGCTACGGACTTTGACGTTTAGAATTCTAGCAACAGAAAATGACGATAAGAGTGAAAGAGACATAAGACTTTAACCAGATTAATTCTACAGGCTTACGCCTAACCTTGTAACGCATAACCTTTTTGGTGCAAGTTCAGTCCATGATACTGAACGACTTTCCATTAAAACATTATAGATAAACGGGCAAGTGCGAGTCGGACTCGTACATGAAGGGTTCCGTACCACCGTACAATGTCTTAAAACGCTGAAGAAACACGTAGTATGACGACCTCCTTTAATTTTTTACTTTATTTTATTTTTAGTATTTGTTGTTATTGTGGTCATAGTAATACAATTTCAAGTATCTAGTTAATGCCATTATGAAGATCAAGTTAAAAACGCTGAAAAAAACACTATTTGTTGTATGACGACCCCCTTTAATTTTTAACTATTTTTTATTTTTAGTATTTGTTGTTATATCCGCCACAGTAATACATAATCGGTAAAAAATTCAAGTGTGTAGCTATTACGGTTCAAGAGATAGAGCCCTGTGACTGACGGACAGACAGACAGACGGACAGACAGATGGACAGACTGACAGACGGACAGACAGCGGAGTCTCAGTAATAGGGTCTCGTTTGCACCCTTCGGGTACGGAACCCTAAAAAACGAAAAAAAAATCATCTTCCCATACAAAATCCATTTGGCTGAGTGCTGATATGTATGGGAGGCTGATTTTTTTTTTCGTTTCTTGAATTTGGTTTTTAAGGTAAGTCGTTCAGTATTATGGACTGAACTTGCACCAAAAAGGTTATGCGTTAGATACCAGAGTAACCCTGTATAAGAAGGTAGGCTCTTTGATACAGACCTAAAAATAGTCCATCATAACCCATCTGCGCCAAAAGCGACGCCTGCTCTCTGGTGTGACCATATGTGTCGATCTGCCAGGCGGCTTTAGGCTTGCCGCAGGGGCCGAGTGTGTCGTTCAGCTTCCTGATAGTAGTATAAAGTATAAATACCTAGGTGATACTTACTTAGCTATTAGACGGCCAATGATTCCAATCAGCACCATCAATGACCTTCCATAGCACCATCAAAAAAAATTAAAGTTTTCATTAGTCACCGGCCATTGGTGCAGATTTGAATCATCGATCAAAGTTTAAAATCAACTGTAGTACACAGTTGATTTTAAACTTTGTTACACACTGTTAGTCTCTTATAGTATGGCAATCGGAATCTCTTTAAAGATACCTCTGGTACATACAATGGGTACTACTTTTACAACGGGACCTTTGCACATCTGAAAGATAATTTCAATACATCCCAAATGGTCCGGTCAACTGACTTCTGTTCTGCGCCTTTTTTTTGAGAACCCAGCATTATTCTTATTCTTATTTTTTATTATATTAAATTGCTCATATTGACTTGAGACTTGCGTCTTCAAACCCACATAACCGAAATGGGTGGTATCGAATAAAAGAGATGCTATGTTGGGCGAGCAAAGTCAAAATCATCTTTGAATGTTGGTATAACTTGGTAATTGGGATGATGACTTGGTCAGAAAATTATTATTCTAATTAGCCCGTTTCTTAGATTATGCAAAAACGTCTTACCCATATTTTTCAGTTTATCAAAAAAGTAAAAATTCACAAAAATACAGAGTATCTGTTCCAGAGTGACGGCTTGTGACGTCAACGCTGTGTAAAAATCGCACGAATCCATGACGTCATGTGAAATTTAAATGAGCTGTATCTTCGTCATTAATTGTTTCCGATGCGATGGGCCAATAATATTTTTTCAGTCATCATGCCTATTATCCCTTCGTTCTTTCGATTTTATAAAAGTTGTTGACGTCAGATTATTTACTTACAGCTAAGTGTAGTGCCATTTCGTAAGCACAAGTACTGAAGAAGCGGCAACAAACTGCACTGCAGCATTTTCTCCAAACTAGCATTACTTCAAGCATACTAGGTTTGATGATGTTAGTATGGCATGCATTCATCACCAGGTCTTTATTAGTATCCACTGCAGGAGCACGACTATCCCTACTACCAGAGCCATACTTGGCCAGAGCAGCCAGAGAATTTGGCCAACACTCTCCACGCTGGCGAGACAGGTTGGGGAGGTCTCAGTCTCACTGATGTTTATAAGCTTTGTTTAGCTTGTATTTCCTAAGTCACCTTCTATGACATCCATGGAAAGACTTGGAGTGTTCCTTATCTATTCTGCTGGAAACCACTCGGGTTGCATTGAAAGAGGCCTATTCCTAGCAGCTGTTACCAGCGAATCCATCCATCCATCCAGCTGGATGAGATTTGAAGAGCTGTAGATATAATAGCACTTACCTCAAGCCCCAAGTATACTGGTCAATGATCTGTAAATAATTGACTGTGGCCTCGTCGTTCTGCACCCAGGCCCCGCCAGCCAGCTCCACCCGGCCTTCTTGTACCAAAGTCCTGAAGGTCACCCTCGTTGCAGGTCGCTGCTCTTTCCACCAGCGCCAGAAGTATGAGGATTCGGCGAATGTGAACCTGTGATGAAGATTGTTTAATAAAGTTAATAAACGGTCAAGTGCGAGTCGGGCCCGTACATGGAGGGTTCCGTACCACCGTACAATGTTTTAAAACGCTGAAGAAACAAGTTTCTTGTATGACGACCCTCTTCAATTTTTAACTTTATTTTATTTTTAGTATTTGTTGTTATTGTGGTCATAGTAGTTGTTACATAATTGGTGAAAATTTCAAGTATTTAGTTATTGCCATTATAAAGATCAAGTTAAAAACGTTGAAAAAAACACGTTTCTTGTATGATGACCCCCTTTAATTTCTAACTATTTTTTTATTTTTAGTATTTGTTGTTATAGCGGCCACAGTAATACATAATCGGTGAAAATTTAAAGTGTCTAGCTATTACGGTTCAAGAGATAGAGCCCTGTGACAGACGGACAGACAGCGGAGTCTCAGTAATAGCGTCCCGATTGCACCCTTTGGGTACGGAACCCTAAAAATGGCTTGAATTCAGCTAGCACTCAAATTTCTAACAAAAAAAAATACTTTACGGCAGTTAAAAACACATGCTAAAAGTTTCAAGCTGGTCTGGGTGAAGAGAAAAATGTGTAGAATGTACTAAATGCTTTTCTTTCGGTGCAGATCTTAAAAACCGGCCAAGAGGATGGGGGAAGAATTTGTGGCTAACAACCAGTCACTACTCGTACTTATTTTATTATTAAAATATTTCAATTGTATTGAATTTATGATCTTTAATGTTATGGAGAGCAAGAAATGTTTGATTTGATCTGATTTGATTTGTATTTTAATTTTCTTTTTCTTTTTCTTTTTTTTTTCATTTATTTATATCCAAAAATAACAATAATTACAATTATATGCACCCATAAACCACGAAGGTTTGTCCGGAAGTATATTGTCTACGTATTGTATTCGTTTCATTTTTGGTCTACGTAAATATAATCTCGTCTCCCAGTTATAGTAGCTTCCTATTCAACTTCTCCGTGACAAGCATATTCTTTCTCTTCTTTATTCTACCCTCTTCAATCCTTCCAATTCCTACTACCTCAAGCCCAACTATCTAAAAGAATATTTCGTTTTTCTTAACAATACCCATGATGACAATTTACGCAGTTTCGAAAATCACATGCTTAAATTTCACTCCATTCTACCGAAATGTATTCCAAATCTTTCTCTGTTCACTCTTTTTGTCTATGGAACGCTCTCCTACCCTCTATCCGTTGCAAAGAGCAAGAAAGGATGTTGATCCGCTGTGCTCAAACATTGCCAAGTTTTAAGTATCAGGTAAATTCGTTTAACGTGATCCTTAAAACTTTATTTTTACAGTACCTACCTGTCTTATCTACTAATTATGATGTTAAAAGCTTACTTACTTTCTTCGTTTATCGTGCAGCAACTCCGATAGGACGGAGTGGTAGATCAGCTGGACGTTAGCCGAGCTGACTGTAGACTTGGCTGGAAAGGAAATACCATTGTGTAGCGATAAAAAAGTTTTCAAGCTATTTATTTCTATGACGATTTTGTTCTATACGGTTCAGAATGTTGGGCTACCAAGGTGACTGGATATATTATAGTAACAGATGAAGGCCAAAGAAAAGGATAAGGATAAAAAGAATGTAGGTACAAGTGCCTTGACAAAGAATAGAAGAAAATGGAAAAGACTCACATGCTGTCCCAACCCCACGTAAAGTGAGATAAGGATATGAAAAGTAGAAGAAGAACGATTTGATATTTGGTTCTGGTCTATCCTTCGGGTTGCGGGGGTCAGACGGCAGTTGCTCTGTGTAAATCAGTAAACCTTATCAAATCCCCTAGGGTTGGTAGCAGACCCCGAGCTATGAATTAACACCGCTGAGGATGCAACCGGGAATACGTGAGGATGATGAACAATTTGGTATACCCAAGGATAAATACTTAATAAAGAATGGAGGGCAACAGCTAAAGATAGAAGTAATTTGAAACAAAAAGATGAGGCTTTTGCCCAACTATGGGACCTAAACGGCTAAAAATCATATTTACAAATACAAGAAATAAAACACACCATGCCGAAACGCTTAAGGCCGTACCTGAATTTTCCGGGGTCCAGTGCTGCCCCCATTTAAAATAAATCATTTGAAAGAAAATGAAGACATCATTTAAAATTTTGCTACTACCAAGTCCTAGATAACCCTTCAAAGTATTTTATGAACTACGGCCTTGAGTGGAAGTGGGCAGGCTTTGAAGCCAGACTGAAAGACGGCCGATGGACTAAGATGGTGAAATGGTGGAAAGGCCCATACGCAAGATGAGCAGACGAATCATCAAGACAATCAGCCTATTCTAGTTCCAAATAGCTCAAGATAAAGAGAAATGCGGTGATACGAGTATATTTATCCTACATAGAATTTTTACATTTGACTTTAAAAATATAACTTACTGCCATAGTAGTACTGGTCGAAGGTCTTCACCCACCCAGCGTCCATGTGAGAGTGGGGGATCAGGTGGACGTTGAGAGCTCCATCTCGAGTCATGGGGCATTGCTGAAAATAATAATCATCAGGTCTTTTTTAGTCTCCACTGCAGGAGCACGGCCCTCTCTGTACTACCAGAGACATATATTAGCCAGAGCATTCAGAGGATTTGGCCTACACTCTCCACGCTGGCCAGACGGCTGGAGAGGTCTCATTGATTTTTATAAGCTTTGTTCAGCTTGTGTTCCCTAAGTCGCCTTCTACGACATCCACGGGGAGACTTGGAGTGTCCTATTCTACTCTGCCGGGAAACGCACGGCTAAAATAATAATTTTAAACAACAAATCTATTTCAATTTCTGGTCTTGTGCATTAGTTTCATTTCACCAAATTACTTTTTCTGAATCGCACTCTCAAATGGAAATGCTTTGGTTGGCATTAGTAATTCGCATCTTGAATTCGGGGTTGATAGATGGAATATACTGATTTTCATGTTTTTTCTTGTAAGTAAATCAAGCATTTGAGGTTGCACTAGAAATTCGGGTGCCCCTTGTTTCACAGACTGAAATTTCATAGAATTTCGATTCACAGAAAATTTTTCATAGAATATTTAATTCGTATATTTTTACTTCAAATATTATTGTTTCAAAGACTATTTACTTGAATGAAACACAATTTATAGAAACACAGTTCAATGAATTTTAGAATCTCATATTTTCATTTAACAAACTAATCAGACAGTAGAATATTTCTTTAAAGAATATTGTTTGTTCGGTATAATCTTTCATGGAATTTTATTTTACTGACAGTTATTATTTAAGGAAGTATTATGTGAAAACATTGTATACTTAAATTAAATACCATATAAAAAGTTAGAATACATTATAAATCGCTACCACAATATAGGTTACGGCAAACTTATAGGTTATAAATATTATATTAACTAAACTTATTAAAAATAATAATATTTAATTTGATATTCTGATATTAGAAACATCGCAAAAGTAAATGTTATTAGTAATAAAATTCTATGATTTTAAATTATTCATAACCAACATTCTAATTATTGATTTTCTGTGCAACGAAAATCTATTATTAAAAATTCTTTATACTGAGTAAACTACATATTGATTATTGTATGACATGATAATCTTAAACTTTTGTCTGTATAAGAAGGTACAGCCCTAGAAATTCGCATCCAGATATAATGATTTGTGGGGGGGGGTCCCCCCCGGTGCCACTCCCCCCCCGCGGAGATTCCGAGATTATTCGTCGGACTCGTACATGAAGGGTTCCGTACCACCGTACAATGTTTTAAAACGCTATAGAAACTATTTTTTATTTTTAGTATTTGTTGTTATATCCGCCACAGTAATACATAATCGGTGAAAATTTTAAGTGTCTAGCTATTACGGTTCAAGAGATAGAGCCCTGTGACTGACGGACCGACAGACGGACAGACGGACAGACAGCGGAGTCTCAGTAATAGGGTCCTGTTTGCACCCGTCGGGTACGGAACCCTAAAAAGAATGTAAGTACCCTAAATTAAATTAGTGGATGCTGTCCCTGGAAACTTCGAGAATATTCCCGTAAACATTCCCGGAATTGCCCGGCAATGGTCCTAAAAATGGAAATTTAGGGGAATATTTACTAAAATATTGGGAAAATTTACAATTGGAAAATTCATGTGAATGTGCTACACGTATATTTCCAGCGTCACATCTCTAGTCTAAATGCGGCCACTAAATCATTAGAAAAGAAACCTACCTTATACCCACATTCAATCTTTTTAACACTCAAACAACCACTCAACATCAAAATAAACAAAGTCAAAACTTTTTTTAAATCAGTCCGCAACATTGTTCGCAAAATTTTTTAACACATTGAAAAAAAATGTAGGCAGCACAATTTTTTTTAAGACAGAATAATGTCCACACTGTCATCGATATAGAAATATGAGATTTTTCATTGTTGTTAATTTTTAGATAGTGTACTGAGGTTGTGAGAGATTACAGTTTATTTTTTAGCTATTTTTTTATTTAAAAATGTTTCTTGTATTCATAAATATTACTTTTCTTATGAAGAAATTGAGAATCTGTCAACAAAATTTCGATCAGAAGTGAAAAATGTTTTTGAATAGCGATCCTTTTTTTATTTTGTCAGCACAGCACTTTTTTTGTCAGCACGTCTCGTAATGTTGAGAAAATGGACTCAATGTGGACTACAATGCCTCTTTCAGTTATGATGTAAGTAGAGAGTGTTTACTGTAAAGGTGCATTCATACGTATAGGTCCACTACTAAGATTGAAGCTGAAAGATCTGAGCAGAAGGTGAGGGTGATAAATGAGATCTGAGGCTTTCTATATTACCCCCCGAAGTGAGTCTGTGTACTTAAGAATCCCCTACTTTTATATACAACTGTAGTCTAGGTTGTATTTTGTAATTTCAAAGAAATTGCACACCCTAGTAGGTATACAGGGTGAATTTTTATTAACTGGCAACATTTTTGGAGCAAGTTCAGTTCATGATACTGAACTACTTTCTATAAAATAATTAAATTTTTAACAAAAAAAAATACAACCGCCTTCAATTTTTTTGTAGTTTCTTCCATATCTCCAAAGTTTTTCATCATATCTTCACCAAAATAAAATGGGACCAACTTGGTAGTAAAGGCTTTCAAATAAAAAAAAGAATCATCAAAATCGGTTCACAATTGGCGAAGATATCGCGTAACAAACATACATAAAAAAAAACATACAGTCGAATTGATAACCTCCTTTTTTGAAGTCGGTTAAAAAGTTATTCAAAATCGATAAAAAAATTTCGTCCTTCCATACAAAATCCGTTTGTCTGAGCTCTGATTTGTATGGGAGAAATACAATGAAGAGGAATTTTCAACGATTTTTAATAACTTTTTTTATAGAAAGTAGTTGAGTATCGTGGACTGAACTTGCTCCAGAAATGTTGCCAGTTAATAAAAAGTTACCTGTATGAATATAACTTATTTGCCCGTTGCAAATATGAATTTGAAAGAAAATATACATAAGAGAAATTTTCCATATGATGGTCAAATAGGATATGACTACGTTAGTATTATTTATTCTGCGATATGACACAATATTCTTTCAATTTCATATTTTGGATGTAAAAACCAGTTATATGCCTAGATAGATTACAGTATAGTAAGTTACAATAATATAGTAAGTTCACTTACATATACCATAAAGTATATGTAAGTGATTGCTTCGGCGATAAGACCGCCTCTTGTACCTTATATTATACTAGCAGTCCGCCCCGGCTTCGCCCGTGGTACACACATAGCCTATGTCACTCGGGGATAGTGTAGCTTTCCAACGGTGAAAGAATTTTTTAAATCGGCCCAGTACTTTTTGAGCCTATTCATTACAAACATACAAAAATAGGTACAAATCTTTCCTCTTTATAATATTAGTGTAGAAGTGTAGATGTAGACATTGTCCTTAATACATTGTATTTGTAAATCTTATTTGGTGCAAAAAAGATTTTTGTATTGTATTGTATATGCGATTTCTTTAAAATTACAAAATTTTGCCGAAATCTGACATGTCATTTTAAAATAAAAGTTGACTACGTTTGTATGAGAAAGTCTAATTCTATCTAGGGCAAGCGGACTCTTACTTAATGAGGCATTATTTCGAACCTAATTGGCCTTAAAGTTGACGCTGGATGCAGGCCGATTCCGATCGGTCGTTTTGGAAATCCTTGGGGGAGGCCTATGTCCAGCAGTGGACTTCCTGTGGCTGATATGTTGATGGCCTAGAAGTAGCAACTCACGACTAGCTTATAATCCCATATCTTGGTAACCCTTTAAAAAATTTGGCTCATGTTCGAACTTAAAAATTGTATTGGTTTCATCTACTTTTCTACCAATTTCATGGAGTTCCAATGATCAATCAAGATATCAAGTATATAGTCTAACATTTCATCATGATCCAAGCGTATTCCCGGTCAGCGGTTAATCCAATTTCACATTTCTCTAGGCAGAAAGTGACTATTCCGCAAAAGTTTTCTGGCCTGACTGAAATTATTGAGGCCTAATTTCTGAATATATATGAGACTTTTTGATGGGACACAATGACACAAAGACAACGACAAGAGCTTATTTCTTAAATGTAGACAGATGGGACACGTAAGGTCATTCTTGGTAAGGTCGGTGAGCCCGAGCCTGGCATGCTCACTAAAATGTCCAGACTGGTGGTGGCGTCGTGGGTCGGGTCACTGGATTCCCTCTAATATGGTTGAGTTCAGCGATGGCTGATCCACGCGGCAACTCGTGAACGGGTGCCGCCAGTAGCTCGGACTACTCATGTGTTACTTGTTTCTGTAAATTAGATTTGGCACTCGTTCGCAAGCTTTACATGTTATATTGTGATAACATTGTATTAGGCATAATATCTTTGTAAACTGACAAAGCCCTTCTGGCGCGTAGGCGACCAATACTGTGTAAATGAGTTTCTTTTGGCATTTCTTCTCAGCAGTGGTCGTTGCGAAACGCTAGTATCGGTAGCTTTTGCACTAAAAATAATAAAAAATAATTACCTTCAATAAGTGATATATTTATCCTACATTGAATAAAAAATTTTGGACGTTTGACTTTGACTTTGACGTGACGCTACACCGTCAAACCCACTTTTTTGTGTGAACGTATCTTTATACACAAGGCCTACAGAAACCTACATTACATCGAAGCAGACGTTGAAGTAACATTGGATCGAATTCGCGATAACATTCAACAGAAATTGTTGAAAAAGCAATTTTCAGAAGTCACGTCTTTGTCCTTAACGGGGTAGGCATTATCATCATCATCAGGTCTTTTTAGGGTTCCGTACAAAAAATGAAAAAACGGAACCCTTATAGGATCATTCGTGCGTCTGTCTGTCCGTCCGTCTGTCACAGCCAATTTGCTCCGAATCTACAGAACCGAATCAGGTGAAATTTGGTAGAATGTTGTAATCCTATGACCCAAACACATATGTGCAAAGTAAATTAATATTTTTTTAAAATAAGGGTAATTTTTGGGGGACAAATTAGGAAATTAAAAAAAAAGTTTTGCAAACCTTACTGTGTCATATATCAAATGAAAGGGCTCGTTATGAGGATCTCAAATATATTTGTTATTATTGTAAAATGAATAGTATTGATTTTTTTCATGAAAGAAGACGAAAATTGACCATTCCTCCCCCTGATCTCCGAAACTACTGAGCCTAAAATTATGAAAAAAAATACAAAATATAGTTACTTAATTGCTTGTAGATTACAGGAAAACCTATAAGAATTCAATCAATTGTACGGAACCCTCTCCACGCGAGTTTAACTCGCACTTGGCCGGTTTATTTAGTCTCCACTGCTGGAGCACGACCCTCTCTGTACTACCAGAGCTATATATTAGCCAGAGCAGACAGAGGATTTGGCCTACACTCTCCACACTGGCCAGACGGTTGGAGAGGTCTCACTAATGTTTATAAGCTTTGTTCAGCTTGTGTTTCCTAAGTCGCCTTCTACGACATCCACGGGAAGACTTGGAAGAAGAAGTGAAGACTCCTGTTCTACACTGCCGGGAACCAGACGATAACAATACCTAAATGTAACGGGTAGTATACAAGGTCTGATGTAACATAGATTCAAATTCAAGATCACATTCAATGTTATTTCATGGCAATTTTATGGCTAGAATAGGACCACTCCACTCCATAGTTTCCTGTAGATGTCGTAAGATATCTCGTGCTACATACAACTGCATTCCCAAGGTGGGTTGACGTCAGGCAAGCAGCCGGTCGTAAAACTATAGACATACAGTTTAAACTGTTTCGGCTATGTACGAGTATTCTCCATTACGCCAGGTCTTTGGCATCCTTGAGTGACCATTGACATGCATATTATATTTGGAGAAGAAAAAGCTGGAAAGCGTATCCCGAAACGCACCCCGAAAAAGGTCATATTTTGAGTGTGAAAACCAGCTATATCAGGCCTGTGTCACTCCCCGTTTAGGCCGTGGTTTAGGTATCGAAAATATACCTACATTATTACTACTCGCGCGGCGGCCACTCCAAGTGGTAAATTCAGTTATACGAATCGTTTGTAAACGAAAAGGTGCAGAGTTCTGACGTGAGCTAATTCAAACCATATCGCTAACCGCATTGAGTAGATATTTCTTCGAATTTTTTTGCTGAGCGAGACTTCTGTACGTGAGTACTAGTTCCTATTCTGTTACGTACGTTATACGCTACGTTTCTAGAATCAGACTTACAAATATGGGAAAGTCTGATTCTGGGCTCAAGTCCGCCATTACATATTGATAAAGTTAAATAAATACCTACCTAATTATACAGAGTTACTTTTAAAACACCGGCAACATTTTTGGTGCAAGTTCAGTCCGTGATACTGGACCACTTTTCATAAAAACAATTAAAGAAAAACGAAAAAAAAATTTCAACTTAGGCGATTCCCCCACTGGAAACGCGCGGATCGGCAGATTCCGCACGCGGCGACGACGGAGGCGCAGATCTGCCTCCACGGCCCCGCGCCAAATATTCACTTCAGTCGGTCGTCGTGGAGAATGGATACCGAACTCATTCAAGAAAGCATCTTGAATGAGTTCCGTAGTTCTTTGTTCTTTATACATAAAAACACGGGCGGTACTGTGAAACAATGTGTTACCGTGCAACTAGCACCGCGACCCCGCGCAGACTGGCAGATTCAGCGCGCGGGACGCGTTCCCGCACGTCTGCGCGGTTTCAGTGGGTTTATGTTTTCTATACAAATTGAGATACTTGCATACAATGTTAAAATCTGTGGCACCGCGCTTCATGACGGTGCGCGGTGCAGTGGGATCACAGCCTTACCATACCTGTGTATTATACTGTTATCACGGACTGAACTTGCTCCCAAAACGTTGCCGATGTTTAAAATGTAACCCTGTAGATAGACTTAACAGTCTGACTAGACTTTATTTTGGATTTTGCAAATTAGTGCCATTGAAATAATCACTTCCTGATTTACCGGTCTAAAAGTAGTCTAAATCATGTGAACAAATAAATAAATACTAGTTATTAATTTATGTACACTTCCTGCAATACTTAATACAGAGCATGGAGGACTCGTTCTCAGGGTTTACTTATATATTTTGAATATACTGCAAACTAGTGGTCAAGTTGTTTGTTTCGATCCTAGAGTAACTAGTACAGCCAACAAAACAAACTGCTCGATTTTTTTGCAATATTATTGACCCAAAACTGCTTTTGTCCAGTCTCCAGACGGACAACAAACAGACGTCTGTTCTGCTGTCTTATAAACAACAACAACACGACGAGTTCGGCTGGCTCGAATGACAACGACATATCCAGCCCACTAAAGGGGAGACACAGAAAAATGTCGAGGCCTCCCTCACGTGCAAGGGGCCTAAAAGATGAGCCTAAGCGCGGAAAAATGCCCACGGAATCAGGCGAACCAGGTGAAGCAACAACAACAACAGACAGCGACTTTTTTAACTGATTTTGTAGTAAATTGGCACACAAGTTCCTTGATTTATTGATTTTTTTTTATCGATCGCGAATTTTGATTGATGGAGACACAGATCTGTATATCTCTTCTCATCTATTATCTATATATCTTCTGTGCTAAAAGGGGTGTTGATCGCGCATACTGCGCCTCTTTAGGTTTTTCACAAAATGCTGGCCACCAAGTCAATCTTATTAAGAAAAAGTTGGACCTTGAAACCATAGACCTAGAATTTTTATTACTGCTTGGAACATTGTGAAAATTTATTGCGTTTTTCCATAGTAGGTGTATTTTCCATTCTATCAATCTGTTCCGTAATCTATGCTTTTTCGCCGCCATTTTGCTGGTTTTATTCAAAATACAAGTTAATTTCATTTACAACGACTATTACCGGCTTTTAACATTACACTTTGTTCCTTATAATGGGATAATAGAGATGAATATACTTAGGCGAGAAACATGACGTGACGCGACGTTTCGACTCTGCGCCAGTGTGAGTTGACCCTTACGCTTGCAAAAAATGTCAGTGGGAATTTTCCCACACCTTGCTGATTAATATTCATACTACCGAATTTTACATAGATAAATAGACACGTCAAAATACTGTTTGTCGCTAAATCTATGTTGATTCGGATCGGGCTTGGCAAGGCTTTACGCCTACAGCAATTGTTCAAGTACATGAAAGTTGTTAAGGAGACGTACTGCCTGATTAATTGCGACCGTTCAAATAAGGCGTAAGCAGAATTTTAGTTATTTTTAATCCCCCTGCCCCCCTTGTCAGCAAAAGTAAGCAAATCTCTTGTCCTACATTGATATATTTTTCACAAAATCTACTTTAGGTGAATACCATAAGCAGAAGTGGCGCCCTCATTTGAATTAAATTGTTCGATCGTAAATATGGGGATAATTTCCATATTGCTAACCTTTAGGCACTAGATAGTCCTTTAAATTATTTTATGAACTGCCGTTGAAACTATTATTGGTGATCCGTCTAGCTTTAAAACTCGTTTCCGCTAACGGTGCTAGTAAATTGTTCTTGTGACGTCATTTTGACGGCTGCCATCTTTAAGTAAACGGGTAGTATGTAGGCTAATGAGTTTAGGAAAAAGAGGGCGCCACTGTTTATCGTAAAACTGATACCTAATTTGTATCCTTATGATGTCTGTTGTAGACAAGTAGTGGTCATTAGCATAGAATAATATGTAATTACCTATGTCATTAACTAACTATGCAGAAGCTTAGGATGTGTGGAGTGACAAAGATGGATAAGATCAGAAATTAATATACAACGTGGAAGGCACATACCAGTAATAAATCAAACCACGGGCTATACTAGATCACTATATTAGATAAAAAATTTCGACATTCCCATACGAATCGCCCGGGCGGCTGCACACTTTTGTATTAAGTGCCGAATTGTTCTTTGGTTGTTATTTTAATTTCATTATACTATAATGATCTAGTATAGACCGTGGTTTGATGTAAAACGGGTATGCTTCCACGTTGTATTTATAAGAGGGAGTGTAAAGATGGCACCGATTGTGGAAAAGTATAAAAGCCACCGTTTAAGACGGTCCGGTCATGTCAAGAGGCGGGATGCCAAACATCTGGCTAATAAATTGGAGGATGTCAACAGAGATAGACGACGATCTAGAAAGACGTGGGGGGGAATGTGTGAAGCGGGGCATGAAGGAGACGGGGATTAGTAATAAATAATATGGTAAATGATAGAAAACGATGGAGGGAGTTGACATACAGAGGCGACCCCAAATAGGGAGAAGGCGAGGAGGATGATATGCCATTAAATAAACCGGCCAAGTGCGAGTAACTTGCGTGGAGAGGGTTCCGTACAATTGATTGAATTCTTATAGGTTTTCCTGTAATCTACAAGCAATGAACTATAATTTGTAATTTTTTCAAAATTTTTGCCTCAGTTCTTTTGGAGATCAGGAGGGAGGGGGGTCAATTTTCAAAAATGGTCAATTTTCGTCTTCTTTCATGAATAAAATCAAAACTATTCATTTTACAATAATAACAAAAATATATTTGAGATGCTCATAATGAGCCCTTTCAGTTGATATATGACACAGTAAGGTTTGCAAAACTTTTTTTTTATTTTCTAGTTTTTCCCCCGAAAATAACCCTTATTTTAAAATAATATTTATTTACTTTGCACATATGTATTACACCATCCTACCAAATTTCACCTGATTCGGTCCAGTAGATTCGGAGCAAATTGGCTGTGACAGACGGACGGACAGACAGACGCACGAGTGATCCTATAAGGCTTCCGTTTCTTAATTTTTTGTACGGAACCCTAAAAACACCGTCCGTCCATCGTCGTCGTCGTAAAGCTACACCGTCTAAACTGTTCCGGTTATTTCTTCCCCACTTCGTATGGTCTTCAGCATCCTTGAGTGACCTTTAAGTAAGTATATTGGGAGAAGATAGAGCGGGAATCACACCCCGGGCTCCGAAGCAGCACAGCTGAGGATGCTACCGGGAACACGCTAAACTGAAGAATAAATATGCTATTAGTAAAAAAATGTATTAATAACCTTTCTAGTTATGCCAGACTGCATCTACAATATAACATTTATTTCCATTTATTTCCAGCCATCATGTGTCCCACTGCTGGGCAAAGACCTGACCAACATAACATGATGCGGAAACATCTTTGTAAATTTTTTTTGACGAATCATGTTCCGGATTTATTTCTAAATTTTTGACGTTTGAATTTTAGAAAAAAAAAACATTAAGAAGCTTCGCCTTAACATAAACGTCTACAAATTTGAATCTGATTGAGATAATTGAGGTGTGTGGCTTGGAATTATAAGTGGCATGTTTGCACTTAACCGAGTATATCTAATTACCTTTTTTTGTAGGGTTGTTCGGTTAGTCATTCTTGAAACTTCCGATTCAGCTTGAGTACTCGTATGAGTTGAGAGTTGATTAACCGTAAAGAACAAATTAACTATTTGAGCGAGCGAGGGCTATAATTCAAGTTGGGGCGAAAACACATTGTTTGTATGTACGTATGTTTGTGTCGCGATAACTGCCGAACCGATGGTCCGATTTTGATGAAATTTAGTAGGCATTTAGGAAATATAAATAGAATCTTCAAGTTCGTTGGGCATCAAAATCAGTTCAGTAGTTTTTGAAATATTAATAAAAAATCGCGAGTTCTAAGTTCGCTGCAAAGCCTTTGAGTATTCGGCAAAAAGGCCTTAATAAAGGATTTTTGAAAAAAAAAATAACCGTCTTCAAAAATATCAATTCAACTGCATTTTTTTTATGTACGTATGTTTGTTACGCGATATCTTCGTCAATTGTGAACCGATTTAGATGACTCTTTTTATATTTAAAAAGCCTTTACTACCAAGTTGGTCCCATTTTAATTTGGTGAAGATATGATAAAGAACTTTGCAGATATGGAAGAAACTCCTAAAAAAAAATTAAGTTGGTTGTTTTTTTCGGTAAAAATTTAATTATCGTACGAGCTTTTATCGTGAGACCTAAGTAGATATAAAGACAAATGTAATAAGCCCAAACTCGATGGGGTTGCGTCATTCTATTACAGTGTTCCTATAGCCACCTTCTGGCTCCATCATCAGATCACCTTCTTGTTATAATAATATTGCATCGTCATCTGATTTACATTAGCATACAAAATTTCATCTCACTCGGAAACCGGGAAGTGGCTCTTTAACATGCAAGATTTGACCCGACCAAATACACAACAGTAAACTGGGGCAAGAACTACGAATAATAATGCCTAGAAGCGTAACTAATCCCGAAAAATCATTCCACGAGATATGTACCGCGGCGGGCGGGGCTTAAAATATGAACATGTGCCGTGAAGTAGTGTAGAAGCCATACAAACATGAAAAACACAGGACTCACCTACTCGTATCATAAACATTTTAATAATCCATACTTGACACATGTGGAAAGTGTTATGCAAATGGTACCTAAGCCACGCGTTGTACCTCACCGCTCGATGCGGTGACCGCCCCCACCCGACGACGAAGCGTGACCTTGTCGCGACCAATCGCATGCATAGTTGTCTATGTGTGTGTTTGAGTGTTGCGTTGTTATTACTGTTGGTTTGTTTGCGTAAATGGAATCAGAATCGAAGCGGTGAATGTCGGAGCGTTACATTTCTAGAGAATTTATTATTCATAGGGCAAGATAAATAAAAGCTCGTAAAAATGATATTATCTTAATAAAATTTGATTGTTATTTCTTAATTAATTAAAAAAAAACATTACAAGTACTTAGAATGAAATCGAAAATCTTGGCCTACTTTTAGTACTTACAGACCAAACTCAAAAAACCGGATGGTACCTGCTCTACACATTTTAATGTAAAATTAATACTTAAGTCTTGAAGGCCAGAACAATTTATTAAATAAAGATTTATTTTGTCCTTATTAAAATTACCCGAAATTAAACCATATGTATATTAAAATAGCGATTAGGTATAAAGTACATAATTGGTCCATGGTCAATTTTTTTTTGTTCCCACGCTTATTAAACATTGATGCCTTCAATATATAGCTGAAAAAATGTAAGTACGACTCTGTAATTTTTTTTTTAAATGACACCTATTTTTTATAAATAATTTTACGGCTCTGGATACAAGTCCTTTAGAGCCCATCTTAAATTTTGTTGCTTCTCTATTCCTATCCTAATATAACCTAACCTAATCCTAACATGTTACAATCAAAGGGTGGTGTAGGCCTTTGGAATTTCTTCAATGGAGCTTCTGGCGACAAATCTATACGAGTCCACTGGATTTCATAGACGATTGACTGGCGGACGACACCTGAAGACGACAACAAGACACAGTCCGCAAAACAAATATTACTACAGCCGTACTATGACTGTCCACTTTAACTATTTCACATTATTGTTCATGAGCATGAGCATTTATAACACCAAACAACACCAATTTCATATTATAAAGTCCACTAAAATCAATTTGCAAAATAATTTAAAGTAAACCACAACTGAAAACCTTGACTTCCCGCCAAAAACCTGACACCGTTCTGTGTTATGTAGGTAGGTACATAGTATCACAATGCAATATGTACATGTTTTATTTCTTTTTAGGGTTCCGTACCCGAAGGGTGCAAACGGGACCCTATTACTGAGACTCCGCTGTCTGTCCGTCTGCGTCCATCTGTCATAGTCATAGGGCTCTATCTCTTTAACCGTAATAGCTAAACACTTGAAATTTCACCGATTATGTATTACTGTGGCCGCTATAACAACAAATACTAAAAATAAGAAAAAGTTAAAAATGTAAGGAGGTCGTCATACAAAAACGTGTTTTTTTCAGCGTTTTTAACTCGATCTTTATAATGGCATTAACTAGATACTTGAAATTTTCACAGATTATATATAACTATGACCGCTATAACAACAAATAGTACTTAAAATAAGAAAAATTAAAGGGGGTCATCATACAAGAAACGTGTTTCTTCAGCGTTTTAAAACATTGTACGGTGGTACGGAACCCTTCATGTACGAGTCCGACTCGCACTTGCCCGTTTATTTTTTATCGCCACACATCCGCTTCCGTCTCGATTACTTCTTAGATGTAAATATATGTGCAACTTTTTTTTTTTTACTTACGCATGATGTCATATTAATTTATTCTTATTTAGTTTTTATGTTTATAAATTAATGTGGATCATACATAACATCATTGTAACGCTTCACGTCCGCTACCTAACCTAAGTGATTTGACGAGGTTACTAGTTTTACCACAGAATAATAAATACTAAGGTACAGAAGTCTCACTCAGCAAAAATTCAAAGAAATATCTACTCAATGTGGCTAGCGATATGGTTTAATTTAGCTCACGTCAGAACTCAGCACCTTTTCATATATCTATACGAATACGGCTTGCAATGGATGTCTAGGTATCTACCTAGACATCCATTGCAAGCCAATTTTATTCTTATTACTCTGGACAAACGATTCGTATAACTGAATTTACCACCCGGAGGGACTACCTGCGCGCATTGTAATAATGTAGGTACATTTTCGATACCTAAACGGGCTGGTTTGCAGACATTGCGCTCCATTAATGTATCTCCATCAGCAATTGAATGGTTTCGCAGTTATCTGTATGGTCGCAGGCAGCGCATACGCCTCGAAGACTCTTATTCGGCGTGGTGTAATGTGTCTGCTGGCGTACCGCAAGGCGGTTTCTCTCTCCTCTTTTGTTTTCAATTTTCATAAATTCAATTTCAAGACACATTTCTTGTCCCTATCACTTGTATGCTGACGATTTACTTTACTCTCAAGCTCCACCCAGTAATATTGCCAATGCTATCCAAGATATAAACAATAACTTAAAGCACATAACTGAGTGGAGTCAAAGATAATATAATTACTAACGTAAGTGGACTTGTGGGCTTCACCCACTTGTATATACATAAATTTATAAGTTTATCAGTATGTATCATTTGTGGTAACAGCATTAGAATATGGGGGGCAAGGGTAGCCCCGAAGTGTGGGAGCTCCTGAGCAGAGCGTCCCAGATAGATTGTGTGTATAGGGAAGTAGGAGAAACAAACAAATGGGAGATGTAAATAGTTTTTTATGTACACACAAGAGTAAAAAGAAATAAGCAAAACAGAAGGTGCACGAGCGATAAAATCAGTGGAAAATAAGGTAGAAAAATGTAGAAGTAGAATAGTCAAGACAAAAGAACTGAACACAAAGTAAATATTAAATTAATTTAAATTTTAACAGTGACAAATGCTGTTAAGTACCACAAATGACAAGACATGAGAGCATTGAAGGATGGTCATTGACAGTCGACCAAAACTCAGTACTAAAAGCATGCGCGCGCAACATGACGCCGCGAGGCAACATGCGCGCGCAACGCAAAGTCCGTGGTCGACTGGTAAAGACCATCGCTTTCAATAAAGAAGTATAAATAAAAAAGTATGAATACAGATAAATAAAACTTATAAATTTATGTATATACAAGTGGGTGAAGCCCACAGACTCATAAATATGGACTGCTAGTTAATCCATCAAAAACTCAGGTAATCATTATTGGCAGTACACGCATGTTAGCAAAAATAGACAGTTCAACGTTACCTTATGTACAATTTTATATCTTTTTACTTTTATTTTCTCATTTTAATTTATGATCTTATTTTTTTATGTTCTTATGTTTTTATTTTTGTATAGTTATATTATTTTCTAACACAATATACATTGTTTAAGAAATAAATAAATGAAAATGAAATGAAATTAAATGGTGTGAATATACCCTACTCAAAAACCGTTAAAATTTGGGATTAACCTTTGATGAAACTTTATCTTGGGTTCCTCAGATGAAAACTACAGCTTGTAAATTGTATGGGGCTGCAGCTTCTCTCAGGAGACTGCGTAATTTTCTACCTACTGCTACTAAATTGGTGCTTGCTCAAACCCTCTTGCTTCCAGTTTTAGACTACGCGGATGTCTGCTATCTCGATCTCATGGTGGACCAGCTTAATAAACTTGAGCGACTTCAAAACTTCTGCATAAGATTTATATTTGGTTTACGCAAATACGATTATGTCTTACAATTTCGCACTCACCTCAAGTGGCTTCCTATTCGTTTTCGCCGGAATACTCATATCCTTTTTTTATTGTATAACATTCTATATTTCCTCCCATCCCCCTGTTATCTTAAGGAACGTTTTAAATTTCTGCGTTCTAATAAGATGCATAATTTAAGGTCATCAGAAAATCTTGTTTTGGATATGCCTTTGCATCGAACCAACTTCTATGATAAGTCCTTTTTCAAGCTGTGCGTCTGTGGAATGAATTGCCGGTCTCAATACGGCGTGCAGTCTCTCTCTATTTTTAAGAAAATGGTAGTAGATTACTACCAAACAATCCATAGAAATTGAGATTTTTATAGGTTTATATATATATAATGGAACTTAGCACGAACCTTTTTTTTATTGTTTTGTCTAAGGTTTCGAAAAAGAGTTACATCTTTCGTGGTCGCAGACTGACTGGAGAGTCGCGGTGTCGTCTTGTTGATGGTGAACGCAGATTTTTTGATAATAACACTACCCACATTTTATAATGTCATTAGTGTCAATACCCACATTGTCTTTATATTTACGTATTAACCCCGGTACACACTACACTAACTGTATCTGTCTGTTTGTTCGACACTGACTTACGCGTTTTTACTTTTGCAATTACTGGGTTCCATGCAGATGATAATTTAAATCCGTCTTCCCTTTTGAAAGTTTTGTGCTTCTTAATTTCAACAGCTTCTCTTACTATTCTTTTATAATTATATATATATTCTTTTTCGAAACGTTAGACAAAACAAAAAAAAAAAAACATGTGTTCAAAGCGCGATAGCAGATAGTTTAAAAACCAATATTTTTATAGGTATCAGTAATTTTATATATTTATTTATTTATTTAAAAACTTTATTGCACAAAAATATTGTACAAGTGGTGGACCTAATGCCATATGGCATTCTCTACCGGTCAACCATAAGACCAAGCAGAAAATATGTGTGGCTGGCGTGATTAAAATATGTATAAATTTACATAATTAAAAAAAATATATAGGTATCTGATATTAAATATGACCTACTTATAATATATAGTATAGATAAAAATAAATAAACAAAACATTAAACAAATATATACCTAAACATATAAACTAATAAATATATATATATATATATATATATATATATACAATAAATACAAAATAATTAAATATATTAGGATGATTGTGCTAGTCTAGGACTGCTGGAGAAACAATTTATGTACCACCCGCTTGAATGCCATGCGACTGGGAGCCCTTCTGATAGACTCTGACAGGGCATTCCAAAGCCGGATAGCCTTGTTCTGGAAAGAGTTGTCCATTAAGATAGAGTGGTGAGGAGGAATAGCAAGGATAAGAGTGCTAGAGGAGCGAAGTGAACGAGAATGAGTAGAACTGAAAAGGTTGAATTTAGATCTTAGATAGTTAGGGGACTGTGGATTGTTCAGGATAGAATAAAGCATAGATAGAATTTTAGCGTTGCGACGTAAGGGTAATGGGAGCCATGCTAACTGGGAGCGAAATGAAGACATGTGATCAAATTTACGTAAACTGAAAATGAATCTGATGGCCAATCGATCTAATTTGAGAAGGAGAACTTGTGTTAGGTCACAATAACATACATCAGCCTAGTCCAGAATAGGTAAAATTAAAGTTTGAGTCAGCGTTATTTTAGTATTGACAGGAAGAAAGTTCTTGAGACGATAGAGAGATATTTATGTATATATAAAAACTGTATACATATATATTAGTAAGTATATTATTTGTATGTAAGTTTAGTTTATGTTTTACTAGCTTTTGCCCGCGGCTTCGCTCGCGTATCCCACGGGAACATTACACTTTTCCGGGATGAAAGGTACCCTATGTTACTTCTAGTACCTCCCAGGATATGTGTACAAAGTTTCATGATGATTCGTCAAGTAGTTTTTGCGTGAAAAGGTAACAAACATCCACGCTTTCACATTTATAATATTAGTAAGGATGTATTTTATAAAAGTTTGTAAAATATGTATAATTATGTGTAAGTTTATGCTAAATTTTTAAGTCTAACTTTACTACAGCTTTTCTCTTTTCCCTTCTTGTTTAGTTACACCACCGTCATTGTCTTTCTCATAGTCCTCTCCATCCACTGGTTGTCTGGAAGAGATCGTTTTAAGCGATAAGACCGCCCAACATACAAACAAAGGAACGTACAAAGTAAGAAAATAGAGTACATAGGTACTGCTTATTCTCTGAAAGAAAGAAATCTGTTCCAGCAGACCCAGGAGAGGAAAATTGAAGAAAACAGGTAGTAGGCGTGTACAAAAGACTATAGTTACAAATACATATAAGTACTTATCTAAAATGTTAAACATACATATACATATACAATACATCAATAAACATACGCACATATTATACATAAATACATATAAATACCTAACTATAAACAAATACATATATAGTATATAGGTATACTATTCATTACGTTAAGGAAAGATAATACTCTTTTACTCTCTTCCTAAAAACAGGGAAGGATTTGGAGTCTCGTATAATGCATGGTAATGAATTCCATAATTTTACCGCTGTTAATGTTTAATGTTTAATGTTATTTTAAGTTATTGTTTATATTGTTTTTTCTTTTGGTGTACAATTAAGAGTTTATCTATCTATCTGGTTTTACACAGAGCGACTGCCGTCTGACTTCCGCAACCCAAAGGGTAGATCAGAATCAACCCTAGGATAGATTTCAACAAATGCTAGATAGCGTTCGGGCCCCACAGCTTTACTTGCCTTCCGAAGCACGAAATCATCTTTCTTTTCGGATCAGGTGATTCAAGCCTGCTATCCTAACTAGACTGGAAACAACTTTCCACAAAGTAAGTATGCTTCCCAGTGGGATTCGAACCCACGACCTCCTGATCACAACCACGACCACGAAGGCAGTCATCGTCATACATATATATATATATTGAGTAATTTTTGGAGCTAGTCTTAGTCTCCACTGCAGAAGCACGACCCTCTATTTACTACCAGAGCCATACTTGGCCAGAGCAGTCAGAGGATTTGGCCTACACTCTCCACGCTGGCCAGACGGTTGAAAAGGGCTCACTGATGTTTACATAAGCTTTGTTCAGCTTGTGTTTCCTTAGTTGCCTTCTACGACATTTCCACGAGAAGATTTGGAGTGGTCCTATTAGACTCTGCCACTCACACGGCTAATAAGTATGCCGCTAAAATGAAACATTCTAAGTACGCGGAACTAACTCGGTACTTGATACCTTTTATTTTATTTTAGAAGGAAGACCAACTGCTATCAATTAGACAAAAATAATAATTTTGTTGGGGAAACTGGCGGGCCCTGGTGTGAGGAGGGCAAAAAATTATTCTCACAGTTAGGGCGACGCCTGCGTGACAGCAAAGGTGACTGCTGACCGCTCCGGAGCGTACCTAAAGCTGTTATTACACTATCCAATTTGTAAGAACTCTAAGGGTCAGTGCACACTGAGACGCGACGCAGCGCGCACTTTGGAAGAAATAAAGAACTTGTTTACTACACAAAAAGAGTGAGATTTCAGTGGGATCCAGCTGTGTCGCGCTACGCAGCGCGGCATCACCGCCCCGGGTACCACCCACGCTAGCTACGCCACTACTTTTGAGACCAGTAAGCTCCGAGGCGGGCTCTTTTTATTATTATTAATAATCTTTATTGACCACAATGGTACAAAAGGTTTTTTATATTTTTTTTTGGTAGGTGTATTTTTTATATTTTTTCTTTAGTTCTGTTTTTTTGTTTCTTTATCTTTTAAGTTTTTCCTTTTTTTAGGGTTCCGTACCCAAAGGATGCAAACGGGACCCTATTACATGAGACTCCGCTGTCTGTCCGTCTGTCACATGGTTCTATCTCTTGAACTATAATAGTGTAGCGAGGTCGCTATAACCGCCATATTATTACTATGGCGGTTATAGCGACCTCACTACTATAACTTGTACACATACTCACTTAAAGGATATTTTTTTACAGTAACAATATTGCAATTAGTGCAGTAATTAAAAAGTATCGAAAAGTAAGAAAAATAAACAAAGTATCAAAACATCGCGCGTCGCGCTAGCGAGAGGGCTATGACCCCGGCGCTGGTAAGTACACTCACCAGCTGCACCAGCTTAGGCGCGAGCGGCCGGCATACAAAAACAGACTTTAAGTTGCGTGGATAAGGTTTAAAGTCGAGTGGGGAAAGGCGATGTCCCGCGACCGATTGAGGGAACGAATGTTAGGTACTACGGAATCTACGACGACGCAATGAAATTAATACTATTATAATTAATTTACTTTTCATGAGTTTTATGATGATAAGTTTATTTTATTTATAATTGCAGTAATGGTGTCTATCAAGGAGTCTAACTCATGTTTAGAGGTTTTATTTTAAATATGAAAATGACGACTTCTGATTGACGTTTTAATAGGCTCACATTACTTTGTATCATGGGTATAGTGGATATTAAAAAGTATGCCAACGATTTCAATTCCACCCTGTATAAATAGAAAAGATAAAATTCTACATAAACTACTACTCTTGTCTATGGGACCACCTGGAAAGTATACCCTTTCAAACAAAAAAATAATTATTTAAATCGGTCCAGGCGTCTTCGAGAAATCGGGGAACATACATAAATAAACGGGCAAGTGCGAGTCGGACTCGTACATGAATGAAGGGTTCTTTGCCTCCATACGATGTTTTAAAGCGCTGAAGAAACACGTTTCTTGTATGACGACCCCTTTAATTTTTAACTTTATCTTATTTTTAGTATTTGTTGTTATAGCAGCCATAGTAATACATAATTTGTAAAAATTTCAAGTATCTAGTTAATACCATTATATAGATCTAGTTAAAAACGCTGAAAAAACATGTTTTTTGTATTACGACCCCCTTTAATTTTTAACTTTTTTTTATTTTTAGTATTTGTTGTTATAGCGGCCACAGTAATACATAATCAGTGAAAATTTCAAGTGTCTAGCTATTACGGTTCAAGAGATAGAGCCCTGTGACAGACGGACAGACAGACGAACAGACGGACAGACTGTGGAGTCTCAGTAATATCGTCCCGTTTGCACCCCTTGGGTACGGAACCCTAAAAACAACATAAAAGATTCCGACGAATTGATAACCTCCTCCTTTTTTAGGGTTCCGTACCCTGTCTGTCACAGGGCTCTATCTCTTGAACCGTAATAGCTAGACACCTGAAATTTTCACCGATTATATATTACTGTGGCCGCTATAACAATAAATACTAAAAATAAAAAAAAGTTGAAAGTTAAAGGGGGTCGTCATACAAAAAACGTGTTTTTTTCAGCGTTTTTAACTCGATCTGTCACAGGGCTATATCTCTTGAACCGTAATAGCTGATACCTGTTTTCACCGATTATGTATTACTATGACCACTATAACAACAAATACTAAAAATAAGATAAAGTTAATAATAATTTAAGGGGGTCGTCATACAAGAAACGTGTTTCTTCAGCGTTTCGAAACATTGTACGTTGGTACGGAACCCTTCATGTACGAGTCCGACTCGCACTAATCGGTGAAAATTTCAAGTGTCTAGCTATTACAGTTCAAGAGATAGAGCCCTGTGACAGATAGGCAGACCGACGGACAGACAGCGGAGTCTCAGTAATAGGGTCCCGTTTGCACCCTTCGGGTACGAAACCCTAAAAACCAACTATCCACTCGTGTAATGCCGCGCGTAAAAGTTAGCATTAAATAAATAAAAGAGAAGGGCCCGCTCCCGGTAAACACTTTATTAATAACTTAAGTGGGGCTACTTTCATCTCTATCCTTGGAAACATAAGGCTAAAAGATACAGCCATTGTCAGAAATAAACAAGATTTAACTAATAAATAAACTCGTCGAAAGTTAATCGATGTTTTTATTTTGATATAATTAACAAAAAGTGGCCAAGTGCGAGTCGGACTCGCACATGAAGGGTTCCGTAGCAGCAAGTAACATAATATAAAAAGTCTTGTAGTTCGTTGTAACTTTGATCGATAATGAAAGGTAAATTGCGGTTAACGATTTATGGCGTATTAAAAAAAACTTCTTACTAGATCTCGTTCAAACCAATTTTCGGTGGAAGTTTGCATGGTAATGTACATCATATATTTTTTTTAGTTTTATCATTCTCTTATTTTAGAAGTTACAGGGGGGGGGACACATTTTTACCACTTTGGAAGTGTCTCTCGCGCAAACTATCCAGTTTAGAAAAAATATATATTAGAAACCTCAATATCATTTTTGAAGACCTATCCATAGATAGGTACCATACAGGTATGGGATTGATGAAAAAAAAAATTGAGTTTCTATTCTAAGTATGGGGAACCCCCAAAATGTATTGTTTTTTTTTTCTATTTTTGTGTGAAAAATGCGGTTCACAGAATACATCTACTTACCAAGTTTCAACAGTATAGTTCTTATAGTTTCGGAAAAAAGTGGCTGTGACATACGGACGGACAGACAGACATGACGAATCTATAAGGGTTCCGTTTTCTGCCATTTGGCTACGGAACTCTAAAAAGCCAGCTTTTTTCATGTACATATATCGGATAAATAATATAGTAAGTGCACAGAATAAGAAGTAGTACTAAAAAATAATTTTTGGTCTATGTTTCTTGGAGAAAGTTGTTTAGTATCATGGACTGAATGCACATTTGAAAGACTTTTCGTTTAATTACACTTATATTTGATATCAATCGAATTTCTAATACGTAAAAAGGTGATATCAAAATCTTTTCTGGGCAAAGTGTTGGCTACTTACAGACATGTTTTGAATAAGAAGACTGTCGTACATTTTATCAGTAAAAGCATACTAAGAGCTGAACACAGACCTACCACCACTAAACCTGCGTAGTGCGTGGCCACTTTAGTGCATCTCTTTCTATCTTTGATTGTTGCCTCCACCCATATTTTGCACACGTCACAGTACACACTATGGTTACTAACTTATAACAAGCTCTAATGAAACCCTAAATCGTCTTTTAAATGATAAAATCCCTAAAATGAATAACTTTCTTCGATCGTTTTGTGGTTTGTTTGGCCCAGATTTTGACAGTAGGCCAGCTTATAGCAGCCACGCCGATAGAGACAATGAATGTTTCATCGGCGTTTCTTTCGCACTCACGTTGTACTGTATTTGACAGTCTCTTTCTAGCAATATCGTTGCAAGTCTAGTAGTGGTAGGTCTGTGAAGCTGAATCACGATAAACCATACCCACAGATAAAATATAGAAGATCGTGTATAATTCTCACGATCAACTCTATGGTCACGTAACTGGGGCATAGACAATCACGTATTTATAATCTGTCTCGTTTGTCGTGCATGAAATCCGTTGATTGACCTTGGCGACCTTGAGCGGTGGTCTAGTGGATTAAGAACGCAACCTATAACTAAAAGGTCCCAGGTTCGATCCTTGGCCCGACTATACCTATGAGTTTGTAATACAAATACAGTTAATTTTAATTACAAACGATAAACCGGCCAAGTGCGAGTTAAAATCACGTGGAAAGAGTTCCATAATTTGATTAAATTCTTATAGGTTTTCCTGTAATCTACAAGCAATGAACTATATGTTGTATTTTTTTCAAAATTTTAGGCTTAGTAGTTTCGGAGATCGGGAGGGGGGAATGGTCAATTTTATTTATTTATTTACAAAATTCATGTACACAACATAAAAACAGTTAATTTTCGTCTTCTTTCATGAATAAAATCAAAACTGTTTATTTTACAATAAAAAAAAAATATATTGGAGATCCTCATAACGAGCCCTTTCATTTGATATATAACACAGTAAGGTTTGCAAAACTTTTTTTATTTCCTAATTTGTCCCGCGAAAATTACCCTTATTTAAAAAATATATTTATTTACTTTGCACATATGTGTTTGGGTCATAGGATTACAACATTCTACCAAATTTCACCTGATTCGGAGCAAATTGGCTGTGACAGACGGACGGACAGACAGACACACGAGTGATCCTAAAAGGGTTCCATTTTTTCATTTTTTGTACGGAACCCTAAAAATACAAAAAATAAAAGAAAATAAAAAAAATACAACATATAAAGAAGAAGCACTAGGTAAAAAAGCCTGTATCGCAGGCTATCCAATCAGAAGGAAGGAATTTTACAGTTTAGGACGAGCGGCCGGAAACATTTAAGGCCGTACCTAAATTTTCCGGGGTCCAGTGCTGCCCCCATTTAAAATAAATCATTTCAAAGAAAACGGAGACATTATTTAAAATTTTGCTACTACCAAGTCCTAGATAACCCTTCAAAGTATTTTATGAACTACTGTTTACAGTTTAAAATGAGAACGTTAAGCTTTACTAGGCACATTTGCCAAAAGTGGCCGTTTTTCGCAAATGTGCGTAGTAAAGCTTAACGTTTTCACTTTAAACTGTAAACAGTAGTTCATAAAATACTTTGAAGGGTTATCTAGGACTTGATAGTTGCAAAATTTTAAATGATGTCTCCGTTTTCTTTGAAATGATTTATTTTAAATGGGGGCAGCACTGGACCCCGGAAAATTTAGGTACGGCCTTAAATGATGTCTCCGTTTTCTTTGAATGATTTATTTTAAATGGGGGCAGCACTGGACCCCGGCAAATTCAGGTACGGCCTTAACACGTTGTATGTGTGGTTTGTCCGCATCGATCAATTCATTCTAAAATGTTCCAATCGAGGTCATTATTAAGCGAATTATTAAATCAATTAAGTAGATACAATAAATATTTTTAAACACTAGTTTTTGTACCAATTATCGTAATTGGCGTAAAAACATTTCCGGAACATCAAATAGAATTCGATTGCAATGCAAAACGACTTTGGGTGTCGTAGTGCTGAATGTTTAGATTGGTAATTTTCAATTTCAACTTATTTATTTCTTTTTCTTAGCCATTTATGTCCCACTGCTGGGCAAAGGCCTCCCCCTTTCCTTCCACAATTCCTTAACTTTGTTCTTCACGTCACTTTACATTCTTTATCAAACGCACGCCAATCGCCTACCCAATTTAAAAAAAATAGACGAATTTAGTTATATGGTTAGTGATAATTAGGTACATAATTTTTTTGACAATATAGCTGATTCAAAACGATTTTGAGGAATAGGCTTCTGGAGCTATTTGCAGTAATCGAAAAAAATTATAAGCATGTAGTTATTTTTTTATATGCAAAACTATGTATGACCTTCATTTCATTTGACCTTCATCATATTGTCTCTGCTGGACGCTCGTGACGTAGTTCCTTTTTGCCGGAGAACTATCATAGTGTTACCAACTTAAGAGAAAAGTCCTAAAATATGAATTATATTTAAATGCGGTTCCGATATTGATTCGAAAGTACAACCAACTTTGTACCTTTAAAATGCTGCGCAATCACAAAACTGCTTCCGTCACTTGGAAACCACATACATAAATCTGAAAAACATAGCCTAAAACTGGAATGTGGCAGTGTGCATCAAGTAACAGTCACAATATTGATGAAATTAGAGGGGCAAAGGCATGGATGTAAGTATCTTGTCGCAATGCTGACAAAAAATTGCATGTAAAAACAGAAAATACTTTTTTTTTTACATTTTGTGGAAAATAGTCGAAAATCGAATTGAAAAAACCAAGCAAAACATTCAAGATGCGAAAGATGGAATGACATTGACAGTTGACAGCACAGCACAGAATACTAAAAAGTGACTGACAGTTTTTTTTTTAAGAAGCCACTTGCTAGGATTTATTTGGTAGACGCTGACGCACTTCCGGTAAGAACTTCCAAAACTTTAAAACTTAGATAAAAACGTAATAAAAGCACTTAAAATTTTTTTGTTCAAATCACTTCTTTGAAATGGTCTGTCTAAGGGTCCCAAAATAAAACTACTGCGTCCGAGGCGAATACAAAAATCATTTATTTCTAGTGTCTATATGCAATAAGTCAAAAAACAAACCATAGCGAGTTCTAACTCGCTTTTAACACCATCTATCGGATGCGGTGTTAAACACACACACGAGTAATAGGGGGCGCTGGTTTATATGACGATTAGACATTCCGCCCACCATGGACGAATGTCCATAAACAATTCAATCTATAAACCACCTTACATGCTATACAATTCTAAATGAACCCTAATATATTTAAAGCCATGTGGGCTCGGACATTATAGATAGAGCATTATCTGTTTCCTACTGATACCTCTACAACGCTTCTTAAATCAACGATGCTCTCACAGAAAAATATAAGGCATCAACTAAATGTAACACAAAAAAATTGAAGAACAAAAGGTGAAGAAACACTTACATGCAATTGATCATAAGTTTTAAAATTTATACATTAAATGCTCTTTGAAGCTGTACTTGATATTGATGCGTTTACTTAACTATCGGTAAAATGCACAGCTTAGAAATAGGTCTTTTAATGATAGTTCCGTTACATTTCAAACTGACAACGCGCGTAACTTTGTCCAAACCAGGGTGTTTCTCAGTTATTATACCGTATAACCATTTCGCAGGAGGAAGATCATCTTCCTTGACTATTACAACATCTCCAACGTTGGGCTCAGGTGTTTGATAGCTCCATTTGTACCGGTGCAGAAACTGTGTCAAATACTCCTGAGACCATCTCCTCCAGAAGTCTTGGACAATACGCTGTGTAAGCTGCCATCGCTTGAGGCTGGATATGTTGGAAGACTCATAATTGACATCTGGTACCAGCACTGGAGGTTCTCCAATTAAGAAGTGGCCTGGAGTTAAGGGCTCTAGATCTTCTGTTGATGTGTTAAGACTCGACAATGGCCTCGAATTAAGGCAAGCCTCAATTTGAGCCAGTAGAGTACTCATTTCTTCGTAAGTCAGTGTCGACGTGCCGAGCACTCGTCGTAGATGATGTTTTGTGGATTTTATTCCAGCTTCCCATAATCCGCCAAAGTTTGGAGAATGGGGTGGAATAAAGTGCCATTCTGTGCCATTCGAAGATAGCCAGTTCGCTATTTCCGGTACTATGCCAGACTTCTCCTCAGACAGCAGTTTTTTCAATTCAAGGGGTGCTCCTATAAAATTAGTTCCGTTGTCGCTATAGAGTTCTGCGCAATGCCCTCTGCGTGCTACAAATCTCTTAAAGGCAGCAATAAATCCCTTAGAGGTGAGGTCACTAACCGCTTCGAGGTGGATCGCTCTAGTTGCCATACATATAAAGAGACAAATGTATCCCTTATATGCATGGTGGCCCCGTCCTTTCGATGTTCTGATTGAAATGGGCCCTGCGTAGTCAACGCCACTTTTTTTGAACGGCCGGCTAGGTGTTACTCTAGCCGTTGGTAGTTGCCCCATCAGTTGTTCTCTAGTTTGAGCTGCATGTCTTACACAAACGACACAATTACGAACATGACGCTTTGCTTGATTTTTGGCATCAATGACCCAGTACTTTGACCTCAAGTGGTTGATCATTAGTTGGGGTCCTCCATGCAAGGTTGTCTCATGCGTGTCTCTTATGATCAATTCCGTCAAATGAACCTTAGCTGGAAGAATTATGGGGTGTCTTCTATTGTTATCTAAAAATGAATTTGCTCGTTCCAACCGCCCACCAACGCGCAAAATTCCATCTTCATCGAGGTAAGGACATAGGGGTTTTAGCTTACTCTTTGACTTCAGTGCTACATTTGAAACTAAACTTCTAATTTCCTCATAAAAACTTTGACATTGATATACCTTAACGCATATGTTTAATGTATCCTGTAACTCTTTGCTGGTTAACCATTGCGGGTATTTATTGGACTTGTTTCGAACCTTTGAAATAAATCTTCTGCACCACGATATGATTCTTACGAGTTTCCTTAATGTTGAAAATCTGTGCCATATAGGTTCGCATTCATTCGTACTTATAAACGCTTGACAACCTTTATTACTTTTTTCTTCGGCATTTGTTTCGTATACGTACTCTTCTTCATTGTATTTGACTTCGAGACTTTTCAGCCACTCAGGTCCGTTTATCCACAGATGAATCCTTGAAATATCAGAAGGCATAATTCCACGTGAGGCGACATCTGCTGGATTATCCCTAGATTGAACGTGAGACCATTGCGATCTGTCGAAATTTCCCAAGATTTCAGATACCCTATTGGCCACAAATACCTTCCATCTGCTTGGATGACTACTTAACCAGGCAAGCACTACTGAGGAGTCACTCCATGCAAACCTCTGTGATTGAGGAATTTGCAGCACATCAGCCACTTCCAATAATAACTTGGATAGCAGCGTCGCTCCACATAATTCGAGTCTAGGGATTGATATTTGCTTAATAGGCGCTACTTTCGTCTTGGATGTGACCAAATGTACATAAACGTTACTTTCTTTATCAATGACGCGAAGATATACGACTGCAGCATATGCTTCGCTGGACGCGTCACAGAAACCGTGAAGTTGTACACACACATCATCTTTTCGTGTGCTCATCCATCGTGGTATTTGAATATTGGTTACCAAAGCAAGTTTACTTCTATATACCATCCACTCGGCCAATAGTTGAGAGGTAAGCTGTTCATCCCACTGTATTCCTGATATCCATAACTTTTGTATGAATATTTTTGCCTTTATAATGATAGGAGCCAGCCAGCCGAGTGGGTCATAGAGACACGATATATCTGAAATCACTTTCCGCTTCGTTATAGGTGTGTCAAGTGGCGGCATTTGCACTGAGTATTTAAAGGCATCGCTACGTCTATCCCAGGTAAGTCCCAATATTTTAGTTACCGTATTTGATTTATCGACTGATCTTGTATTTTCTTTTTCAGGACCCCGCTGAGCAGATTCTTTTACACCTACTATAATGTTTTCATCCTTTTTTTCTATATTCATATCCTTGCCATTCTCCTTATCGTTGATCCATTGCATTAGGATTTCATCATTACTTAACCATTTCTGCAATTCGAAGCCTCCTTTTTTCAGTAAATTTTTGAGCTCTCCATACAATTGCTGACCCTCAGAGATATCTTCACAACCTGACATCATGTCATCTACATAGAAATCTGAAAGCACCCGTTCTGCAGCTAGTGGAAAATGTATACCCTCATCAAGAGCTAATTGACGCAATGTGCGTATTGCTAGGTAAGGCGCTGAAAAAGGTCTGGCTTGAGCTTGGCGCGGGTCCCTCTTAAAGGTTTGTATACTTAGACATGTCATAATTTAGGTACATTGGTACATACTAAATTTACAAATTGACATTATTTTAAATTTCGTAATTCTTATAATTCAATTTAATTATGACATAATAAACAATGTAATCTCTGTCCATCTATATAACTAATTTTAAGTTTTTAGTTTGTTAGTTGACGTCTTTGGAGAAAACGTGCAGTGCAGTTTGTTGCCGCTTCTTCTGCACTTGCGCCTAGGAAGCGGCGTAAACTTAGCTTTAAGTAACGATTTGACGTCAACATTTGTGCAAAACAAAACAAAGTGACTATTATTAAGAGATATTATAAATATCCTATGATAATAAAGATATTTTGAATTTTGAATTTTTGAATTTTGAAGAAGTACCAAATGTAACTCTCAGAAGCCTGTAGTGCTGCACTTCAGACATAGGATTATCTCGCCAAAGCACCCGCTGATAATCAACATCTTCCTTAGACACAAGCACCTGGCGATACATTTTTACTATATCAGATGAAATACATATGGGGTGCCTGCGCCACCTCATCAATATGTGTCTTATATCATCTTGCACTGTTGGGCCCACTAACAAGTCATGATTCAGAGAGATACCATTGGAGCTAGGGCTAGAAGCATCAAAAACAATACGCACTTTAGTTGTACTCTTGTCATTGCGTACCACAACAAGATGAGGCAAGTAGAATACTTCCGATTTCCCTAGTTCATGTGGTGGAATGACTTCCATGTGATTTAAACTTAAATATTCTGCAAACACTTCTGAATACTGATGTTTTAATTGTTCATTCTTTCCTAATTTCCTTTCTAATGAGAACAATCTTTGAAGTGCTATTTCCTTCGAGTTTCCTTCTATACATTGTGGACTGTATTTTTTAAATGGTAGCTTGACTATATAACGACCAGAAGAGTCTCTTTTGGTCGTGCCTACATAAATTTCTTCGCATTTCTTTTCATCTTCTGTCAGCAATTTCCTTGCCGATGGCTCTGATTCTAGCTCCCAAAAACGCCTTAGCAAGCTATCTTCCTCTAGCTGAGCATGTAAAACATTAACATTACACGTTATGGGACTGCTAACTTCACCCATTTCCGTCTCCCCGCATATAATCCACCCAAGAGATGTGTTTTGTGCTATTAAGCAGCTGGAGGGATCCTTTACTAAGCCTTCTTTTATGACTTGGCTGTACACTTTTGCGCTAAGCAAAAGGTCTATTTTATTGGGAACGTCAAATGTGGGATCAGCCAATGACAATTGTGAAAATTGCGAGCATGACTGAAATGCTACCTTTTTGCTAGGAAGGTGATTGGTTAATTTTTGTAAAACGTGAGCCTTTACTTTAATAATATAAGTGGGATCAAGAAGTGACTGCAATTGAATATATACTACATACCTTGAGGCCACAGAGGGACTCGTGTCACTTCCTAACACCGAAACATTACTTCTGCTATTTATTTTCTTCAGTCCAAGTAATTGGACGGCAGACTCCGTTATAAATGAAGCCTGTGACCCTTGGTCTAACATTGACCTGAAAGTAATGTTGGCTCCTGTTCGGGCTTGAATTTTAACCAAAGCGGTTGCTAGCAGTATTTGAGAATGCGATTTTGAACAACAACCTACCATTACTTCATTGGAATCGCCATGAATAGCTACTGCGGACACAGCCTCCGCACCAGCCGATTGATTTGTTTCCTCTGAGCTTTCTATCGGCGTAGGTACTAAATTGGAATGCAGTAAAGAATGATGCTTTCTGGAACATACTCGGCATCTAGTTGGTACTCGGCAAGCAATTACTGAGTGGCGTACTCCTAAGCAATTAAAACATAAACCCTGGGTTTGGACGAAATTGCGGCGAGTGTCGACGTCATCGCTAGAAAATTTCTTACAAGCGTGGATTTTGTGGTTTTCGGAACAGTATGGACAATTTAAGGTAGTGGTGATATGAAATGCTTTAACATTGTTGCTTGTGTTACGATTTTGATTCTTAGTGCTGGTCACTAAAAATTCTAGGGCACGAAATCTGTTCTCTAAAAACTCTTGAAACAGATCCCACGTTGGCAATTCTAGCGATGAACCACTAACGCTTAATTCCCATTGTTTCCTTGTTTCGTTATCCAACTTTAAACTTAAAATATAAATGACTATCATATCCCATTCATCGACGTTAATACCTAATTGTTTTAAAGCGTTAAGGCATTCGTTACTTGTATCCAACATTTCTTTCAAAGCACTTGACGATTCCACAGTTATGTTCTTTTGACCCACAAATCGCGACAATATACAATTGGCCAGGTATTTTTTATTATTATACCGGCTCTCCAACTTTTGCCAGCAAACCAGGTAATTGCCGCCAGTTATAGGTATATGGCGAAGTAACTGCTCCGCCTCGCCTGACAAATGACTCTTCAAGTAGTGAAGTTTTTGGACATCGTCAAGCGCTTTATTATTATGGATCAGAGACATGAATAAATTGTAAAAACTGGTCCACTCTGTATATTGGCCACTAAAAGTCGGCAATGAGATTTTAGGTAATTTTAAATTTGAAAAATTTGTGGACTCGGACTCTGCCACTGTTGCATTTTTTATTTTTCTCAACTCACATAATTTGTCTTTCAAGCTCGACTTGTAATCCATATACAACTCCTCACTAACAGAGTACAAATCCTTGGTGTTATATTCGGATTCCTCCAACTTACTTGACTCACATTCTTCAACAATTTTTCTATGAGTGTTATAAAATGAAGACCATAGCGTTTCCAATATCTCCAAGCGCGTTTCCATGTACGAAGCAGTCATACGTTCTTTAGGTGTCTTTTTGAAATTTCTTTGAGCTTTGGAGATATGAGAACTACGAGTACAATCAGCCTGAAGTTTAAACAAGGATGCCATATTTTATACAATTCTGACAATATTATCTAAGAACAAAATATTTTATGTATTCAATAAACTATTGGTACCATATCTCTAACGCAATGCACTTAAACAAATAGGAAGCCACACAAATAGCACACTAACAACTTCAAATTCCAAAGTCCGCTGGCGTGTACAGTTCCGAAAACGATGCCCGTAGATCACCAAATCAATCAAACGAACTTGGAAAGTTTCTCGTTTCAACTCCAGCGTACGGTATCTTCCAATTTTATGTATCGTTTTTTTTTTTTTTTTTTTAAGTCGATGATCAGTCTTGAAATTTTTTCTAAGTGCGTGGAACCTTGTCAAACTCAATGACAAGTGTATCGAATTTTTCTAAGTCGATGATCAGTGTCTTGAAATTTTTCTAAGTGTTTGGAACCTTGTCAAACTCAAACCGGTATGAAATCGGGCGTAGATTCCCCGTCTGTTCCCTTTTTTTTAACTATTCTAAGTTCCAAACTACTTAATTTCTTCTGTTACTGTTTCTTGAAAACGTTAAGTTATTTTTCTAGTGTAAATAAGGATCAAAGTACTTACAGTTTGTCACCACACTTATGTTAAAAACACACTACCACTTTTTTACAGCTCAGTCGGTTAAGCCACTGCCGTCGTCCATCACCTGCTCTGCTAGGTACTACCAGGCACGCTTCCTGTCGAAGCACGCCAAGCAGCTCCAATGTCGCTCTAAGTAGCGAAGGGGTCTTCCAAAACACGCAACCAACTAGCCAATATCCGGCCGATGGACCATGTCTAAGGGTCCCAAAATAAAACTACTGCGTCCGAGGCGAATACAAAAATCATTTATTTCTAGTGTCTATATGCAATAAGTCAAAAAACAAACCATAGCGAGTTCTAACTCGCTTTTAACACCATCTATCGGATGCGGTGTTAAACACACACACGAGTAATAGGGGGCGCTGGTTTATATGACGATTAGACAGGTCTATTCTATCGGAAAAGCAGACATTTGGAAGGTTTATTTTTTTTTAGACCTAGCCAATTGTTTCTATGACATTATAAACAAATATAACTTTATTATTACTACGAGTATTAGAAAGCCAAGCGTGATCATTATCTGCACAAACTGTCAGGCGGATAGAATACATATTTGTATGTAAGTATATTATGTATTTATATAGTTATATATCCATTCTTTGTATTGATTTACAAACCTTTATAACGTACATCCGTGGCGTAATGGTTAACACGCTAGACAGCTAATCCGGAGTTCTGGGTTCGATCCCCAGCCAGGGCAAGTTGCAAAATGGCCTTTTTCAAATTGTCCTGGGTCTTGGGTGTTTATCTATATATGTATTTATCATAAAATATAGTATCGTTGAGTTAGTATCCCATAATACAAGTTTAAAACTTACTTTGGGGCTAGCTAAATCAGTGTGATTTAACTACTTATATATTTATTTATTTAGGATCTGTAGAATTCAGTTATACTAATGTATTTGTGTATTTCTGTTAGGTATGTAGGTAGGTTTATATTGTAGTAAGTGTTTCTAGTTTCAAGCATTTCAGTTTTTGCACTATTTCCGAAATGATCTAATTTCAGCACCACCAGTAGGTTGACCGGTAGAAAAAGCCAACGGCCTTAATGCCGTACCTGAATTTTCCGGGGTCCAGTGCTGCCCCCATTTAAAATAAATCATTTCAAAGTAAACGGAGACATTATTTATCATTATAAACTGTAAACAGTAGTTCATAAAATACTTTGAAGGGTTATCTGGGACTTGGTAGTAGCAAAATTTTAAATGATGTCTCCGTTTTCTTTGAAATTAATTATTTTAAATGGGGGCAGCACTGGACCCCGGAAAATTCAAGTACGGCCTTAAGTCCGCCTGTTACAATTCTCTGTAATAAAGTTAACTAAATAAAAATAAAATAAATTAGAGAATTTTTTGACAGTATGTAATAAATATGACATCAAATATACTCTTTGTGTAATACTAACTACGGCATGTATATTTACATAAGTCATTTAGATGTAAATTTTTGCATGGCTATGTTATAGAGGCTTGTAATTATTGTATGATCCTTGCAAATACCTTTTACTTAATCAGTGTGATTTGTCCCTATACAACGTGTAACAAAAAGGGGGTATCAACCCGAAAGGGAGTTAACGTAACCAATGTGAACAACTTTTACAAGGGGAGCATCCCTAAAGTCGCAAAAAAAAATTGCAGCTCTATACATTTTGGCATGGTAGGAATTTAATTTTGTATGGAACTGCACATTTATTTGCGATTTCAGGGATGGTCCCAAAGTAAAAGTTGTTCACATTGGTTAGTACCTTAACACCCTTTCGGGTTGATACCCCCTTTTTGTTACACCTTGTATATTTATTATATATTTTTATTGTTTTAGTTGACAACTTCACAGCCAATCCACTACAGCAGCACTACAATATCTTTTTTCTATCAGCCCCTGACAATCGACCCATAACTTCACGCCGCTGCCTCCGTCCTATTTATCGGTTTGTCAGTTTTTGCGCTAGAATCTCCGAAACTTTAATTAGGTTAGGTCTTAATTATTATTTTTCAACCTTCATGCTTTGTACACATGTTTTTGTGTGCCATATGAAAAATACTGATTCATTTTGCTTTCTGAAATACCTACCCAGAGTAGACGGTGGGTGGCCGCCGATTGTAATACTTTTCGCACAAATGCATCCCCTAGGAGAGTAAGTCTCTCGTGTCATCATGCCAGGCTGTCACACCGGAGGGCCTGGGTTCGATCCCCGGTCAGGTCAAGATGTAAAATTTCAGATTGTCCTGGGTCTTAAATGTTTATTTACAACGTGGAAGGGACATACCCGTAATAAATCGAACCACGGGCTATACTAGATCACTAAAGTATAATGAAATTAAAATAACAGTCAAGAATCCAAAAAAAACTTTGACGTTCCCATACAAATCGCCCGGGCGGCCGCACACTTTTGTATGGAAATGCCGAATTTTTTTCTTGTTTTTCGGCTGTTATTTTAATTTCACTATACTATAATAATCTAGTTTAGGTATAGTAGATAGATACTCGTAGATAAAATGTTTATTTGAAAGATCAACACACAGTTTACAGACTGCATAAAATAATAACATATCAACTAAATTATAGAATAAATATGTGCCATGACCCTCCAAATTGGCCTCCAACTCAGCATATGCTGGTGTTACGTAAACGCAGCACCAGCGCTGGTCTTCCGTTGGAGACAAGTTACAATAGTGCCTTCACGGACACTTGCACATTTCGTTGTCACAACTAATCTGCCTGTAGTTGTTATAAAATATAGTATCGTGGTTCATTTGATGAAAATCGGTTCAACCGTTTAAAAGTTATTGGGAGTTTTTTTTTATTTTTTTTATTTAATGTGAACAACAAACAGCTACATTACTATATAGTTCCGCTACTCATCACTAGACGGAGTTCTTGACAGTCCTTCTTTATATATTTAACTAAACTACGTAAGTATACGTAATAAAATAGGAACTTGTCTACTGACTTAAATCATATTTACCACAATAAAACGGTTTATGACCGTATAAAATTGTATTAATTGTGATACGGTTTAACTTAGCAGTCATTGACTTTCACTACAGGGCGACTGCAAACGGTATATTTTGCTTAACATAGATTTAACATTTATTTATTGTATGAATTATTGTATAATAATCGTCAAACACATAGGTATTATGACTGCCTCCGTGATTCAGTGGTCAAGGCGTTTGCATCGTGATCTGGAGGTCGTGGGTTCAAATCTCACTAGGAAACATACTTTATAATGCAGGCTTGAATCACCTGATTTTTCGAAAAGAAATATGATTCCGTGCTTCAGAAGGCACGTAAAGCTGTCGGTCCCAAACGCTATCTAGCGTTTGTTTAAACCTATCCTAGTATTGATTCTAGTCTACCCTTTGGGTTGCGGAGGTCAGACGGCAGAGGTCTGTATAAAACCAGTAAACTCGTCAAATCACTTAGGGTAGGTAGCGGACCCCGGGCTCTGAAGCATTACCGCTGAGGATGCAACCGGGAATACGCTCGAATGATGATAATGGAATCGTCTAAAACATGTATGTGAAAGTACTGCACATTTATATATCCTTAGCTAAATTATGTTATCATAAAAAATATAAAATGTTTCCTTGACAGATTTTTTTGTAGCTTGCTGTGCGCAAAACATTTTGGTTTTGAAATTATTCATGTTTCTATTATATAATTTATTTTGTAAAACTGTGTTGTTAGAATGGTGTGTGTGCCAATAATTAAAATGAAAATAAATAAAAATATTAATTTAGATTTTTTCCTGTGATTAGCCGACTGTGTGGGACCCCAGCCCAGCATGGGAATAACATAACTACATTATTTTAATATTCTTCCATGCTGTTCTGGGATAAAATATAGAACTTAGAATGTACCAGCTGCTTCTATTCCCGCGCAGATCGTAAAAGCCGATCGAGGCAATGGGCGAAAATACAAGTCATGTTAATAGGCGATGCAGCTAGCAACCCAGCACTATTTGGATTCCTTTTTTCACCTTCTCGCATACCATCGCGCCTTTGGGTCTTGCGGCCCTGGGCTCTGTCTGCTCCATTAGTTATAAAGACGTGATAGTATACCTAGTATTTGACTGCCTCCGTGGTCTAGTGGTCAAGGCGTTTGCCTTGTGATCCGGAGGCCATGGGTTCAAATCCCACTGGGAAGCATACTTTGTGAAAAGTTGTTTCCAGTCTGGTTAGGATACTCGTATTGCAGGCTTGAATCACCTGATTATCCGAAAAGAAATATGATTCCGTGCTTCAGAAGGCACGTAAAGCTGTCGGTCCCGAACGCTATCTAGCGTTTGTTTAAACCTATCCTAGGATTGGTTCTGGTCTACCCTTTGATTTGCGGAGGTAAGACAGCAGTCGCTCAGTGTAAAACCAGTAACCTCGTCAAATCACCTAGGGTAGGTAGCGGACCCCGGGCTCTGACTGAAGCGTTACCGCTAAGGTTGCAACCAGGAATACGGGAGGATGATGATGATGACGTGATAATATAGTATATTTTTAGCCGTGTGGTTCCCTGTAGAGTAGAATAGGATCACTCCAAGTCTTCCCGTGGATGTCGTAGAAGGCGACTTAAAAAACAACAGCTAAACAAAGCTTATACGAGTAAACATCAATGAGACCTCTCCAACCCGTCTGGCCAGCGTGGAGAGTGTAGGCCAAATCCTCTGACTGCTCTGGCTAATTGGCCAACTAGCGTCAGATTTTTCAAGCTGCCTAAAGCATCTGACATAGCTTGACGACTGCCATACATGACAGCCGGGACCAACGGCTTTTACGTTCCTTCCGAAGCACGGAGGAGAAATTTTTGTACCACTCGGGTCACCCATCCAAGTACGGACCACGCCCGGCGTTGCTTAACTTGTATTGCTGGGGATCGAACCCAGAACCTCCGGATTAGTGGTCTAGCGTGTTAACCATTACGCCACGGAGGTCGTCAGCTAAATTAAACCATATCGCTAGCCACATTGTACGTTAGTATTATTTTATTCTGTGCCGTAACCGAAGGGCATGTATGTGAAAAGGCTGATGAGTGTAGATTAAGCGAAAGAGGTCTGTCAGGATCGTTTGGCTTACTTGGATGGGGTCACCCATTTGACCACGCCCGAGGTTGCTTAACTTGTGAAAACGCTACGCAATGCGTACTCCCACCGGGCCACCGAGCTCCAATAATCTAATAATAATCTCTGGCTAATATATGGCTCTGGTAGTACAGAGAGGGTCGTGCTCATGCAGTGGAGACTAAAAAAGACTACATGATATTGAGTATAGTTTATTATAGTATAGTATTATTAATAATAGGTAAAGATTGAAACGGAAATCAAGGCAAAGAAGTAAAATAACTAAAGGAAACCGATGACCGGTCCGTTTCAATTTATTCCGTTTTATTATTTTGACGCGTGTAACCGCCCTGTTCAATTCAGGAAAGGGCAGGCAGGGCAGAACTCGAGGACAAACGATATTACGTCAGTATTATTAGTTTATGACGTAATTTCCTACAACCCAATTACGACCTTCGTGGCGGTTCACACGCTAGACCGCTAATCCGGAGGTTCTGGGTTCGATCCCCAGCCAGGGCAAGTTGGAAAATGGCCTTTTTCAAATTGTCCTGGGTCTTGGGTGTTTATCTATACAACGTGGAAGGGACATACCCGTAATAAATCGAACCACGGGCTATACTAGATCACTATATTATAATGAAATTAAAAAAACCAGCCAAAGAACAAAAAAAAATTATGGCATTTCCATAGAAAAGTGTGCGGCCGGCCGAAAGATTTTTATGGAAACGCCAAATTTTGCTTTGTTTTTTGGCTGTTATTTTAATTTCATTATACTATAGTAATCTAGTATAGACCGTGGTTTGATTTATTATGGGTATGTCCCTTACACTTTGTATATGTATTTATTATAAAATATAGTATCGTTAAGTTAGTATCGCATAACACAAGTTTAAAACTTACTTTGGGGCTAGCTGTGTGATTTGTCCCTATATATTTATTTATTTACGTCCATATTGAAAATATGTGATAGAAAAATCCAATTGGTAGTGCACTCACGGCGTTAACGTGTGGGTCGTGGGTTCGAATCCCACTCGTGGCGGATTTTTTCATCACATATTTTCAATTTGGATAATTTTCCGAGCATTGTAATGCTATTAACAACCTACTTTTTAGGGTTCCGTACCCAATGGGTGCAAACGGGACCCTATTACTGTGACTCCGCTGTCTGTCCGTCTGTCTGTCCGTCTGTCTGTCTGTCCGTCTGTCACAGGGCTCTATCTCTTGAACCGTAATAGCTAGACACGTGAAATTTTCACCGATTATGTATTACTGTGGCCGCTATAACAACAAATACTATAGATACTTGAAATTTTCACCAATTATGTATTACTATGACCACAATAACAACAAATACTAAAAATAAAATAAAGTTAAAAATTAAAGGGGGTCGTCATACAAGAAACGTGTTTCTTCAGCGTTTTAAAACATTGTACGGTGGTACGGAACCCTTCATATACGAGTCCGACTCGCACTTGCCCGTTTATTACGAGTTCGTGTTACGTCTTGGGCAAAAGGGTTCGAGGTTGTAAAGCCATGGGGCTCTGATGCAATTTTAAATGTTGCTTTTTATTTTGACAAATTATACGTGGTTAGATTTGTCTTAACCTAAAATTATTAGAAATTAAAATGGCGGATTTTTGGCGCCAAATTACGCAGTATAAAAAATCTTTTCAAACCAATCGAGTGGGGTATCAAATTAAAGAATTTTATTCAAGGATTACAAAAATATATACAACTTATATGTTTAAATGAAATTTGGAATGAGAAATGCTAAAAACAACATATGAAATTGCTTTGCCAACCGGTTTAGTCCTACCTAAGCATAGGCTGTGGCATAGGTAAGTTGCTTGTTGTATTACTCGTATCACGCAGTCGGTTTTTTTTTAATAATGTTTTGTTCTGTATGCCATTTATTTTTCAGTCTTTTCTCCCATGCTGGTCTGACATAAAAGAGACAAGTAGAATGTATTTGCTGCTTCTTTTTCCGCACATCGTAAAAGCGGGAAATTGAGGGAATAGAATTTATTTTTACCTTTTTAGTAAGTTTTTTTATCAGGCCCTACATACAGGGTGACTTTTTAAACACCAGCCAAATTTTTGGAGCAAGTTTAGTCCATGATACTGAACTACTTTCTATAATAATTAAATTTTTAACAAAAAAAAATATTCCCCTTGTGGAATGCCCCTCACATACAAGCGTATACGTATACAGGGTGAATTTTTAAACACCAGCCAATTTTTGGAGCAAGTTCAGTCCATGACTGAACTACTTTCTATAAAAAAAGTTATTAAAAATCGATAACAATTTTTCGTCCTTCCATACAAATACCGTTTGGCTGAGGGCTGATTTGTATGGGAAGGCGAATGTTCGATTTAGTTTTTCGTTAATTGTTTTTATGGAAAGTAGTTTAGTATAATAGACTGAACTTGCTCCAAAAATTTTGGTTGGTGGTTAAAAAGTCAGCCTGAGTGAAGTGCTCCTCAAGACGGATCAAACAAGCCCAACATCGGTGGGGTTATGGTGATTTATCACAGAGATGCCGTGGCCACCTTCCAGCTTCATCATCAGACCCTGGATATCATCTAGGTGTAAATTGCTTCTAAAGACAAATCAACCGAGCCCAAACTAGGTGGGTTTATGTTATTTTGTCTTAAAGATGCCGTGGTCACCTTCCAGCTCCATCATGAGATCAGGTCATCGGTACCATAACATAGTAATGTAATGTTTTATGTCATATAAAGTATTGGTATTTAATAAATCGGTAGTCATAATGGATCCATTTTGTTTTTTGCGCCGAACAATTTTTTTTTCTGTTTATCTGTAAGGATAAATACTCGTAGAAAAAAAAGACGGGTTGCACTCCGGGAGTGCCGGCAGAAGTGAAAACTTGAATATTACCGTTGTGCATTTTTGATATTTTGGAATGGTTAGGGAATAATTTTGCACGTATTACTTTAATTATCAGTATAAAAGTACTATCATTTATGTGGTAGAATACAATATTTATTTATTGCGCTATCGTACACGAACATGACAATTTATATTACATTAAAAAGTTTATCTCTCAGCTAAATGAAACAGCAGGCGCAGGCATACATTTTCGCCGCGCCGTAGAAAGAGAGGGGGATACTTCCTCTCCTACGCCGCGCCGGCTGTCTACTCTCCATCCGTCTTACGAATTTTCGATCAGGACACATGTCCTGACGCCAGTTTAACATTTTTTACCCATTACAAAAAAAGTGCACAACGCCGCTAAAATTTCACTTCAAAAAAAATGTTCGGCGCAAAAAACAAACAATTTTCTCCCAGTCAACCATATAAATGGTTGACTGGAAGAAAATGTTCTAAGCCATTAAGTCCGCCATTTGTTAAAAGTATTTTTTGTTACTTTGCCAAAATCAAATACAGTCAAATACCCTATTATTGCTGTGTAGCATTTGCAAAATGGCTAGCTAGAATATCGATCAATTTATTTCGTCGAGTAAAACCTACCACTTGCGAAATACCGAACATTGCTTGCCACTCCCTATAGTCAAGAGAGCGGTTTACCTCGTCATGATTAATCTAGGCGTTACAGATACAGACTGTTTCGTCTTACGGGAAGGACAGAGTTAGCGAGATGTGTTTTTTAGGGTTCCGTACCCAAAGGGTAAAAACGGCACCCTATTACTAAGACTCCACTGTCCGTCCGTTTGTCTGTTTGTCATCAGACTGTATCACATGAACTGTGACAGCTAGACAGTTGAAATTTTTACAGATGATCTACGAACAATAATTCTCTAGAATTCTAACGCTCCTACATTCACCGCTTCGATTCTGATTCCATTTACGCAAACAAACGAACAGTAATTACAACGAAACACTCGAACGCACACATAGACAAAGATGCAAGCGATTGGTCGCGACAGGGTCACGCAACGTCGTCGGTCGGGTGGGGCAGTCAACGCAACGAGCGGTGAGGTACAACGCGCAGATGGTACTTATTATTCAGTACGCTGCGCTAAAATAATTAACCTTGTTTACGTGTTATCTTTTTTTTAATAACTAATTTTCATGTCTGTATGGCTTCTACACCACTTCACGGCACATGACGGCATTTTTAATAAATCGATTATCGTAAAAACACAGCAATATTCTCAAAGGAAACTTCTTGCGACGCAACCGCACGACTCGAGTGTCACGGCGAACTGTCGCGCCGCTCTGTTCATATTTTAAGCCCCGCCCGCCGCGGTACATATCGCGTGGAATGATTTTTCGGGATTATTTACGATTCTAGAGAATTATATTTCGATGCAGATGATGTATGTCTGTTGCCGCTATAACAGCAATGACTAAAAACAGAATAAAATAAATATTTATGGGGGGGGGGGGGGGGGGGGGGGCTCCAATACAACAGTCAGTCATCAGTTCGGCAGTTATCGCGGTACAAACAGACATACATACAAACAATGTGTTTTCGCCCCCAACTTGATTTAGAGACCTCGCTTGCATCGCTCGCTGGGTCAATTAAAAATTATTCTGAAAATATTACTGTCTCATATTGCACATAATAACAGACCAGGATGCATTACCAACAAAAACCGATAGACCTCCACAACCAAAGGGTGTTTACACTGCCAGAGGTCATCTTACCTCGGTTTTAACCTACAGTAATTGTCCAATGATATAACTTTAGCTGTTATTTAAAAAGCAAGGTTAAAATTCTACGCTCAGTTGTAGTAGACGCGGCCCGAGCCGCGTTTGCCTCTGTGTTCTAATAATTAAAAAAAAAACAAGTAAATTTACGCGCGAATCGTATAGTACTTGTGTAGTGTTATTTAGATTGGTTCGAAATTCAAAATTTGCGTTACCATTGAAATAATACTAGTGCTGTGTTGTGAAGTTCCGTTTTGTTTAGAAAAAGGAACGAAGGTATGTCATTATTTTTTTAAATCCCCATTCCAGAATTTTTATCTCATCTATTCGCTTTTTATGTTTTTATCCCAAAATATGTAGAGGGACTCCATGGGACTGAAAAGTAAAAAAGAAAATCACAAGGGATGAAATAAAAAATAATTATAACCAGACAATAGTTAATTATTAATTTAAAGTTCAATAAAAATCCGGCCGGTTGCATTTTTCTTCTAAAATGGTTTAAGTAGGTAGTTTTGTTTGCCAAGTCAAGTTTTATGCCAAATAAAGCCGGCAGTTTATAAAAAACATTTTTTTTAGGTTCTAATCAAAATCTGGCCAGTTACATTAAGTTTTTATAAAATTAGGATTTACGCAAATTAGGTAAAATAATAAGGTTATTTATCATGTAAGCAGTTAAGCACTAATTATTTTGGTTAATTTGAATGCAGACTTGTAAAATCAGATAAAGTAACGCGTAATGAGCTATTTCCGATCTTATTTAACGGATCTTTTGTAATACTAACGAAATACCAGCGTAATAATTAACTATGTTATATTATAATTAAATTATTTAACTTACTAGCGACAAGCGAAAGTGCCTGAAGTACCTACACCGGAATTCAGGCTCTTTATTCTTAACTGCTCCGTGCTTCGGAAAGCACATTAAGCAAGTGCTCAAGGTTGTTAAACCTAGATGACAAGTTAAATCATATTATTAAGAGTACCCCTTACCTTAGAATTTCCCATACAAACGTAGTCCATTTTTGATTTTGAAATGACATATCAGATTTATGCAGTATTTTGTAATTTAAAAGAAATTGCGTATATCTACGCATATAACGACCTCCGTGATGTAATTGTCAACACGCTAGTCCACCAACCCGGGGGTTCTGGGTTCCATCCCCAGCCAGGGCAAGTTGAAAATGGCCTTTTTCAAATTGTCCTGGATCTTGGGCCTTTATCTATATATGTATTTATTAAAAAATATAGTATCGTTGAATTAGTATCCCATAACACAAGTTTAAAACTTACTTTGGGGCTAGTTCAATCAGTGTGATTTGTCCTTATATAACCAGTTTGAGACATTCATAAAAATATGAACTTGACTTAGAGGTTTTCCATACTGACGGTCAAAAATAATATGATACACTATATTCTTTTTGAAGTTTATATTTTGACTGTGAAAACCAGTTATATGCCTGGATGCAATTTTTTGAAGTTACAAAATTTTACCGATACCTGACATATCGTTTCAAAATAATAGCTAGAGTACGTTTTTATGGGAAAGTCAGATTCTGTCTAAGGTAAAGGGGAATCTTAAGGCCCCCCAGTTCAGAAACAAGGAATGTGAGTGTTTTTGAAAAATCACTGTAATTAAACTACTACAGTTTATTCTTCAAAAATTTGACATAAGAATTTTAAGGCTTTTCTACAGACACCCACAATATCCAAAACACGATTGAGCATTTTTGGTTTGATAGAAAAAAATCACAAACACACCTCTAAATTTGCCTTTATAATACGTATTACTATTTTATATACAATAACCTTTTTATATGAAAATTATACCAAAAATGTATTATCTAAATATCTATCCGTTTTGGCTACAAAAAAAATTATGAATTTAATATATAAAAAGAAACACGACATCGTCGAGCACGGCTCCGGCCCTTCCTTCGATCTTGACAAATATTTCACTGTGTTTTATTTTTTATATATTTATAATTGTTTTTGTAGCCAAAACGGATAGATATTTAAATAATACATTTTTTGGTATAATTTTCAAATAAAAAGGTGATTGTATAAAATAGTACTACGTATTATTAAGGCAAATTTAGAGGTATGTTTGTGATTTTTTTCTATCGAGCCAAAAATGCTCAATCGTGTTTTGTCTATTGTAAGTGTCTGTAGAAAATCCTTAAGATTTTTTATGTAAATTTTTTGAGGAATAAACTGTAGTAGTTTAACAGTGATTTTTCAAAAACACGCACAGTATTGCAAATTGTGAACCCACTTCGCCTTAAGTGGCAGGAAAAATCTTTAAACTATACATGTAAAAGTACCTTTAGGCATAGCTACTTTTTAGTATTTAAAAGGATTTTTTTAGTATTATTTGTGGTTTCGTAAAAAATATTGACCAAAATTGGTATAAGACTAAACGTGATTACTTTCGCTTCCTTCAATCTAATGACCTTACTTTGCTATGTAAGTTATTAGCATAAAGTACAATTCCAATAATGAAAACTTCCTTGTATAGATAAGAATCCAATAATATGCTTATTCATAAAAAAAATGGAGCTTCTTAATCTCAATACGGATGTGTTTTTATTTATATATAAGTACTCGTTTATTATTATTTATATATAAATTATTATTTATTATTGAATATAGTATCGTTGAGTTAGTATCTCCTAATACAAGTTTAAACTTACTTTATGGGTAGCTCAGTCAGTGTGATTTGTCCTATATTTATATAACGTCTCACAAAATATACTGAAACTATTTAAAGCGTGGATTCAGTCCATCGTACTGAACAACTTTCCCCAAGGAACATATATGGTTAGACGTTATATAACGTGTAACCAAATATAGTGGAACTATTTTAAAGGTGAATTCAGTCCGTGATACTGAACAACTTTCCCCACGGCACACATCGAAATATGAAAAGAAAATTTTTGCTTTCCATAGAAAGTCAGATCAGCTGAAAGGCGAACTTGTATGAGAGACCAAATAATATTCTTCATTTTTCGATGTATGTTCCTTGGGGAAAGTTGTTCAGTATCATGGACTGAATTCACCATTAAAATAGTATTAGTATATTTATATTTATTTATTTATTATCAAAAAATATTGTTTTCGTATTTTTGCTTTTTTATGATTAGCAAATAATAGGGATGATGACTGGGTCAAAGAAGTATTATTCTAATTAGTCCGTTGGTTAGATTATCCAAAAATAATGTACCCATATTTTTCAGTTTATCAAAAAAGTAAAAATTTACAAAGATACAGAGTATCAAAGTTCTAGAGTGGGGGCTTGTGACGTCACCGATGTGTAAAAATCGTACGAAAGCGTGTCATGCGAAATTTACATGCGCTGTATCTTCGTTATTTATTGTTTCTCAGCGAAAAGAAAAAATACGTGTACAATATTTTTAAATAATCTAATCCATGGGCCAAAAATATTTTTTCAGTCATCATGCGTGTTACAAAGATACAGCGCATTTAAATTCCGCATGACGTCACGATCAAGTCGATTTTCACTTGACGGTGACGTCAATAATCCCCACTCTGAAACTTCGGCGCGCTGTATCTTTGTGAATTTTCACTACTTTGATAAACCGAAAAATACGGGTCCATTATTTTTGGATAACCTAAATTTTTTATTTTTTATCAACATCCCTATTCGAATGTATACATATATATATATATATTTTTATGTATGTTCCTCAATAACTTCCCCGTTTTTAGGGTTCCGTACCCAAAGGGTGCAAACGGGACCCTATTACTGAGACTCCGCTGTCTGTCCGTCTGTCACAGGGCTCTATGTCTTGAACCGTTATTTAAAGCTAGACACTTGAAAATTTCACCAATTATGTTTTAATGTGGCCGCTATAACAACAAATAGTAAAAGTAAGATAGTTAAAAATTAAAGGGGGTCGTCATTCAAGAAACGTGTTTTTTCAGCGTTTTAAGGCAGTTATCCCACTGCACCGCGCACCGTCGCGGAGCGCGGTTTCTACATACTGACGCTCCCGCGCGGTGACGCGTTTTTAGTGGGTGGGAGTAGGCGTGTTTTCTATACAAACTGAGCTACTTGCATACAATGTTAAAAATCTACCGCGCCGCACTCCGCGACGGTGCACGGTGCAGTGGGATTACCGCCTAAAACATTGTACAGAGGTGCGAAATCCTTCATGTACGAGTCCGACTCGCACTTGCCCGATTTATTCGTTTTAGATTTAATTTATTTCTGTTTAATTTAGATTTAATTATATTCTGTCATATATAATGATTATAGTTTCCTAATAATTTAAACAATGTTTTATGTGTGTAATTAATAATTTAAAACATAATGAGATACGAATTTAAAATATCATGGTCAAAGCATCATTGCAATATGCTTTCATCTGTTTGATTAGACTAATAGTGAGTCATCAGGGTCAAGACAGGGTCGAAGGTTAAAATTCTCATATACAGGGTGATTATAGACCGTCTAGTAAAGGAAAGTACTCATTACATATTCTTTCGTAAGTACCTTGTTTACAAGCTTTTAATTAGCTCGCCTGTGCTACAGGTATGGCACATCATAGAAGCGGAGTATCATCACAGAATAAATAATACTAACGTACAGAAGTCTCACTCGGCAAAGAAATTCAAAGAAATATCTACTCAATGTGGCTAGCGATATGGTTTTATTTAGCTCACATCAGAACTCAGCACCTTTTCGTAAAGATACCTAGACATCCATTGCAAGCCAATTTAATTCTTATTACTCTGGACAAACGATTCGTAAAACTGAATTTACCACCCGGAGGGGCCGCCTGCGCGCATAGTAATAATGTAGGTACATTTTCGATACCTAAACGGGGAGTGACACTGGCCTGGTATCATTTATGCCTAAACGTGTGCACGGATGTATAGTTTCGTTTGTAGCAGTACAAACGAAACTATACATCCGTGCACACGTCAATGCGTGTGTTCGCCCGCCCTCGCCCCTCGATAAGGCGAGAGCGGGGACGGGGAACGGGAACGCATATTGCGCGGGACCTTAGGCGATTCCATTCTGTACGTAATACTCTTATTCATTTCTGTGCTTGTGCCTTGTGGTTTCCGGTGATGCGGCTGGCTACTAATACTCTATTAAATCGCTTTTATCATCTTCACGCCCACCTAACGTGATCTATAACCCTAGGCTCTGTACACCTCGTTATGGATATAAACGTGTACCGTGTACGTATTGCATGCTTTCGAATCTTTTTTTAGGGTTCTGTATAAAAAATTAAAAAACGGAACCCTTATAGGATCACTCGTGCGTCTGTCTGTCCGTCCGTCACAGCCAATTTGCTCCGAGTCTACTGGACCGAATCAGGTGAAATATGGTAAGTTGGTGTAATCCTATGACCCAAACACACATGTGCAAAGTAAATAAATATTTTATTAAAATATGGGTCATTTGTGGGGGACAAATTAGGAAATTGAAAAAAAAAGTTTTGCAAACCTTACTGTGTTACATATCAAATGAAAGGGCTCGATATTTTTGTTATAATTCTAAAATAAATAGTTTTGATTTTACTCATGAAAGAAGACGAAAATTGACCATTCCCCCCCCCCCCCCCTGATATCCGAAACTATTGAACCAAAAATTTTGAAAAAAAAAATACAAAATATAGTTCATTGCTTGTAGATTACAGGAAAACCTATAAGAATTCAATCAATTGTACGGAACCCTCTCCACGCGAGTTAAACTCGCACTTGGCCGGTTTTATTTTACATAATTGTTAACAAATCGGGTTTGAGTTCCTAGTTTAAAAGTTCTTTGTTAAAAACTGGTTCTTTGAAATTCGAATGTAGTTCATTTGACATTTCGTAATACAACAAAAAGAAAAAAATAAAAAATACTATTGATAGTTAGGTATAACCAAAGAGCACAAGGTCCTTCTTATCATCATCATCATTAGATCTTTTGTAGTTTCCACTGCAGGAGCACGGAGCACGACGCTCTCTGTACTACCAGAGCCATATATTGGCCAGAGCAGTCAGAGGATTTGGCCTACACTCTCCACGCTGGCCAGACGGTTGGAGAGGTCTCACTGATGTTTATAAGCTTTGTTCAGCTTGTGTTTCCTAAGCCGCCTTCTACGACATCCACGGGTAGACTTGGAGTGGTCCTATTCTACTCTGCCGGGAACCACACGACACTCTGAAAGCCACACGTTTGCAAGCTTTACATGTTATATTGTGATAACATTGTATTAGGCATAATATCTTTGTAAACTGACAAAGCGCTTCCGGCGCGTAGGCGACCAATACTGTGTAAATGAGTTTCTTTCGGCGTTCCTTCTCAGCAGTGGTCGTTGCGAAACGCTAGTATCGGTAGCTTTTGCACTAAAAATAATGACCTTCAATAAGTGATATATTTATCCTACATTGAATAAAAGTTTTTGACTTTGACTTTGACTTTGACTTTGACTTTGACTTTGACACGGCACGATCTTATATAGAAAATCGATGGAAAATCTGGTTAAAACCCATCTTTTATTTTATTTAATCTTTATTGTCCATTAAATACAAATTATACAGAACAAAAGGCTATATAAAAGCTTTGACGATTTTTTTTTATATATTTTTTTTTACTCATTTAAATACCTCGCTTCCCTGTCAGTCCCAATATGTGGTAGCGTGCGGGGCGCATCGCGGATCACCCCTCACCCCCCCTGAGCACCTCAATGAAGTTAAATAATAAATAAGTGAACAGCCTTTGTATTCAATTTTTTTTTTATTTATTAACTTATTCTGTTTCATTGTTTGGTTCAATTCATTGAAGTTAATTTTCTTCTTAGATTTAACCTACTTTACGAAAATCACGAAGAATCACGAAGATCTTATCTTATTCTAACTATCGTTCGTGATAGTTGTTATAATAACAAAACCAGACAAGTGCGAGTCCAACTCGCGCTCTGAGGGTTCCGCACAATATAGTATAGACACAGAATAAATAATACTAAAGTACAGAAGTCTCACTCAACAAAGAAATTCAAAGAAATATCTACTCAATGTGGCTAGCGATATGGTTTAATTTAGCTCACGTCAGAACTCAGCACCTGTTCGAAAAGATACCTACCATCCATTGCAAGCCAATTTTGTTCTTATTACTCTGGACAAACGATTCCTATAACTGAATTTACCACCCGAAGGGGCCGCCTGCGCGCATAGTAATAATGTAGGTACATTTTCGATACCTAAACGGGGAGTGACACAGGCCTGGTATAGAACAAACCAACTACCTACCTATGGTAAAAGAATATGAAGGAGCAAAAAATGTATAATGACAAACCGAATAATTTAAAAAACTTTAAAACTTTGACTTTGTTGAAATCAAGGCTGAACAAGTATATTTACAGCAAAATATTGTAATTAAATTTAACTCATTTATTTTTATTTCTGTATAACTACACTACACTGGAAAAATGAATCAAAATAGTGATGGCTTGCTAACCGCATCGCCTATTGATATTATTCGCAATTTCGCCAATTCTCTCGATCGGCTTCCACGATCTGCGCGGGAAGAGAAGTAGCTGGTACATTCTAAGTTTCTTTTCTTTTCTCCAATACGTATGGAAGCAAACACAAGCCGAACAAAGCTTATAATCAACAGTGAGACCTCTCCAACCGTCTGGCCAGCGTGGAGAGTGTGACCAAATCCTCTGACTGCTCTGGCTAATACAGAGTGAATTTTTATCCACCATCCAAATTTTTGGAGAAAGTTCAGTCCATGATACGGAACTACTTTCTATAAAAAAATGTATTGAAAATAAATAAAAAAATGTTCGTCCTCCCATGCCAAATCAGTTAGCCTGAGCGCCAATCTGTATGGGAAGGTGAAATTTTTTATCGTTTTTCGTTAATTGTTTTATGGAAAGTAGTTCAGTATCATGGACTGAACTTGCCCCAAAACTTTGGCGACCTCCGTGCCGTAATGGTTAAGGCTTAAAATTCAGGTACGGCCTTAACACGCTAGACCGCTAATCCGGAGGTTCTGGGTTCGATTTCCAGCCAGGGCAAGTTGGAAAATGGCCTTTTTAAAATTATCCTGGGTCTTGCGTGTTTATCTATATATGTATTTATTATAAAATATAGTTTCGTTGATTTAGTATCCCATAACACAAGTTTAAAACTTACTTTGAGGCTAGATTATTCAGTGTGATTGGTCCTTCTATATTATTATTATTTGGCTGGTGGTTTAAAAGTCAGCCTGTATGGCTGACGGTCGTGCAGGTCGTGCTCCTGCAGTGGAAACCAAAAAAGACCTGATGATGAGGAGGTGAACGGAACCCCAAACAGCAATACTAAGTTAGATAATTACAAGTAGCTATTGAGTGTTAAAGCCTTGATTACTACGTGACATGATATTTGTTGAATATTGATAGGAAGATAATAAAATTAGATTTGACACGAACAGTAAGTTGTCTTCATTGATAAATTCTAATTAAGGCGGAATACGAGAGAACTGCCAAAACATTCATTTCTTTCTGTTCACTAGAATTTTAACCTGAAGTGATTCTAAGCATTAAAACATTTTTTGTAGGTTCGTTCGGATACTTAACACAAGGTGCTCGCCTTCTTAAAATTTTAAAATAAAATTTTAAGAAGGCAAGCAGAATAAATTAATATACCATTTTAAAAAAATGTTAAGAAAAAATATCTAAAAATTATTTTTCTTCTAAAATTCGAAGAATACAAATTGAGGAAAAAATATTTTAACTCAGAAATATTAGTATTGTGATTCCGAAGGAGCCCGCCTTCTTAATTTTTAATACAAAAAAATTGTTATTAAAAATAATTCATAATAAACAGGCCAAGTGCGAGTTAAACTCGCGTGGAGAGGGTTCCATACAATTAATTGAATTCTTATAGGTTTTCCTGTAATCTACAAGCAATGAACTATGGTTTGTTTTTTTTTTCAAAACTTTAGGCTCAGTATTTTCGGAGATCAGGGGGGGGGGGGGGCTAATGGTCAATTTTCGTCTTCTTTCATAATTTAAATCAAAACTATTTATTTTACAATAATAACAAAACTATTTTTGAGATCCTCATAACGAGCCCTTTTGTTTGTTATATAATACAGTACGGTTTTCAAAACTTTTTTTTATAATTTCCTAATTTGTCCCCTGAAAATGACTTTTCTTAAAATAAAATATTATTTACTTTGCACGTATGTGTTTGGGTCATGGGATTACACCATCCTACCTAATTTCACCTGATTCGGTCCAGTAGATTCGGAGCAAAGCTGTGACAGACGGACGGACAGATAGACAGCCGCACGAGTGATCCTATAATAGTACCGTTTATTCATTTTTTGTACGGAACCCTAAAAACTGATAAAATCTGCATTCGACGTCATTCCGCGTTCATTACCCGCCGCTTCACAGTCAAACGAAATATGTAAACGCATGCGGGGGGGGGGGGTGCTTTGCGGATCGCCCCGCACCTCATTCCCTCAGATTCTCTTCGTATTCCGCCTTAAGAAAAAATATGATGAATCTGATGCCGCGTGGATCCCGCCCGGCAGAGTAGAATAGACTCCAAGCCTTTCCGTGGATGTCGTAGAAGGCGACTTCGGAAACACAAGCTAAACAAAGCTTATAAACATCAGTGAGACCTCTTCAACTCGTCTGGCCAGCGTGGAGAGTGTAGGCCAAACCCTCTGGCTATTCTGGCCAAGTATGGCTCTGGTAGTACAGAGAGAATCGTGCTCCTGCAGTGGAGACTAAAAAGATCTGATGTTAAAGATGACTCTATAATCTCAGCTTATTCCCAGTTGCATGTGTGGCCAGGGTTATTTCCAATTCGCACGCTCATGAGTATCCTTATCCAAATTCAAAAGAAAGAAATCCCAAACGTATATAATATTATATAACGGTTTTATTTGTAAAATTATAAAAAAATTCTTGGCACTTCATAATTATCACTTAATTTGCAAAAACATTTAAGGTGACGTGGGTTCACAATTTGCAATACCGTGCGTGTTTTTGAAAAATCACTGTAATTAAACTACCACAGTTTATACCTCAAAAAATTTACATAAAAATCTTAAGGATTTTCTTCAGTCACCCACAATAGCCAAAACACGATTGTGCCTTTTTGGCTCGATAGAAAAAAATCACAAACATACCGCTAATTTGCCTAAATTTGCCTTTATAATACATGTTACTTTTTTATACAATCCCTTTTTATATGAAAATTATACCATAAAATGTATTACCTAAATATTTATCCGTTTCGATTCGGCTACAAAAAATACTTTTGAAGAATATTTCAGTTTTTTTTTTTTTTGTGTTATATTTATATTTTTTTTGTAGCCAAAACGAATAAATATTTAGATAATACATTTTATGGTATAATTTTCATATAAAAAAGTGATTGTATGAAAAAGTAACATGTATTATAAAGGCAAATTTAGGCAAATTAGCGGCACGAGTATGTTTGTGATTTTTTTCTATCGAGCCAAAAATGCTCAATCGTGTTTTGGCTATTGTGGGTGTCTGTAGGAAATCCTTAAGATTTTTATGTAATTTTTTTGTGGGATAAACTGTAGTAGTTTAATAACAGTGATTTTTTCAAAAACACGCACAGTATTGCAAATTGTGAACCCACGTCGCCTTAACTTAATTACCTCCATTATTAAACAATTTCAAACCTTAAACTTACATACATACAATGAAATTGCAAAAATTTAATTACTCTTATTAACATTTTCCAAATTTTTCATCTTAAAACACAGAAACACCTTTAAAACAATACAAACTAATAGACAAATGATTTTGAACCTTACGTCTTTTGTCTTAAAACTCTAACACAAAATATAAACACGTTATTTCATTGTAAAAATTACCACATTAAAATAGCACGTCAAAAAATTATTTGTATGTTTTATTTCCATAAAAATAAGGTTGGAAATTGATTGCGGGATAAGTTCATTGCAGTTTTTAGTCGATGGCAATGACCTCCTTGACTAATCATCAAATTGATGCACCGAAGGTTAGGATCTGCAGTAATCACGTTCCGGTAATATTAGTATACGTCTTTATCCCTTAATGTGTAGACAGAGTAATTATAATTATTTATTATTAACATGTAATTATAAAAAAACTAAAAACCCGACTGCACAGAAGACCCGCGCAATATGCGTCCCCGTTCCCCGTCCCCGCACCTCTCCCCCGTTTTCGCCTTGTCGAGGGGCGAGAGCGGGCGAACACACACTGCATGGCGCACGCGGGCGCATAAGAACGGGGGCGGGGAACGGGGACGCATATTGCGCGTACCTTAGGAGATTCCGTTCTGTATACTCTTACTGTCTTCTGTGTGACCTGTTACAACATGAGCGGGATTATAAGTATGTTGTTCTTTTAGCATTTGTCATTCTAAATAACATTTAAACATATAAGTTATATGATATATCTAACAAAATATACTAAAACTATTTTAACGGTGAATTCAGTCTAGATACTGATAATTTTTTCCCAAGGAACATATGTCGAAATATGAAAAATATTTTTTGCTTTCCGTACAAACTCTGGTCAGCTGATCGGTCAACTTGTATGGGAGGTCAAAAATTATTTTTCATATCTATACTAATATTATAAAGCGGAAGAGTTTGTTTGTTTAAACGCGCTAATCTCAGGAACTAATGGTCCGATTTGAAAAATTCTTTTTTTGTTGGGTAGTCCATTTATAGAGGCTATATATATAGGCATATAACATTACGTTCCGACAACCACGCGAACGAAGTCGCGGGCACAGCTAGTTTCTGTATATGTTCCTTGGGGAAAGTCGTTCAGTATCATGGACTGAATGCACCCTTAAAATAGTTTCAGTATGTTTTGTTAGAACCTGTATAATTGTAATCCTTGTATAAAATCTTTTCTTTTTGATACACCAATTGTAAGGTTTTAAATTGAAAAAAATTAAGACATCACTTGGCCCAAAAAATCCGCCATTTTTTAAGGTTCCGTACCCGAAGGGTGCAAACGGGACCCTATTACTGAGACTCCACTGTCTGTCCGTCTGTCCGTCTGTCTGTCCGTCTGTCTGTCTGTCAGTCAGTCACAGGGCTCTATCTCTTGAACCGTAATAGGTAGACACTTGAAATTTTCACCGATTATGTATTACTGTGGCGGATATAACAACAAATACTAAAAATAAAAAATAGTTAAAAATTTAAGGGGGTCGTCATACAAGAAACGTGTTTCTTCAGCGTTTTAAAACATTGTACGGTGGTACGGAACCCTTCATGTACGAGTCCGACTCGCACTTGCCCGTTTATTTTTATATATCCAGTACCACACTCACAATTAAGACGACTCTACCGACACCTCTCAAGCTAACACCAACAAGCCGTTAAGGCAGCAGAGCGAATTATACAGAAATACACATACAAACGAAAAACATAATCCTCCTGACGCAGTCGGGTAAAACCAGGCCTGTGTCACTCCCCTTTAGGTATCGAAAATGTACCTACATTATTACTATGCGCGCAGGCGGCCCCACCGGGTGGTAAATTCAGTTATACGAATCGTTTGTCCAGAGTAATAAGAATGAAATTGGCTTGCAATGGATGTCTAGGTATCTATTTGAAAAGGTGCTGAGTTCTGACGTGAGCTAAATTAAACCATACCGCTAGCCACATTGAGTAGATATTTCTTTGAATGTCTTTGTCGTTACTTAGGATTATTTTTTCTGTGGTAAAACTAATTACAAGCAGTTCAAGTATGAAACTATTACGGTGTAATCATTATTTCAATACTTCCCAGAAGGTTTGACTGTGTCATTGTGAGTTTAAATGAGGTATGACACGATTATGTACTATCATGATAATAATAAATCCTAATCTAAACAAACTTACATACATACATACTATCACGCCTGTTTCCCACAGGGGCAGGCAGAGACTATGGACCTCCACCACAGAATAAATAATACTAACGTGCAGAAGGCTCACTCAGCAAAGAAATATCTACTCAATGTGGCTAGCGATATCGTTTAATTAAGCTCACGTCAGAACTCAGCACCTTTTCGTAATGCGCATTGCTAACGTTTTTACAAGTTAAGCAACCCCGGGCGTGGCCCGTACTTGGATGGGTGACCAAAAGTGGTACAAAAATTTCTCAAGCTCCTCCGTGCTTCGGAAGGCATGTAAAAGCCGTTGGTCCCGGCTGTCATTGTATGGCAGTCGTCAAGCTATGTCAGATGCCTTTAGTTAGGCAGCTTGAAAAATCTGACACCAGTGTTGGCCACTTACATACACGAAAAAACAAAAACTTTTCGTGTAGATACCTAGAAATCCATTGCAGGCCAATTTCATTCTTATTACTCTGGACAAACGATTCGTATAACTGAATTTACCACCCGGAAGGGCCGCCTGCGCGCATAGTAATGATGTAGGTACATTTTCAATACCTAAACGGGGAGTGACACAGGCCTGGCTCCTTCGCTTCATCTACACTCATCAACCTCTTCATACATGCTCTTCGGTTACGGGTACTTCTTACCCTCCTTTTTTAGAACGTCTGCAATCTGATCGCAGAACGTTCGCCGAGGTCGATCCTGTCCCGCTCTTCCTCTCACACTTGCCTTATAAATTTTTTTTGTTAATCTCTTTTCACCCATCCTTTCTACATGCCCAAACCATCTTAACATCCCTTTCTCTACTTTTGTCACTACGTCCTTTTTCACTCCACACCGATCCCTTATAACATCATTCTTATTTGGTCTTTCAAGGTTACACCACACCATGCTTTCTTTGCCATACCCAACTCTTACTACCGTACATTGAAGTAGGTGTTAGTACTCCTATATGAACGGCAAGACGTGCCTTATCTGATACCTTTATGCTGGTCAAATAATTAAATTTTTAACAAAAAAAAACCGACTTCATTTTTTTAAAGAGTTTCTACCATATCTCCAAAGTTATTCATCATATCTTCACCAAATTTAAATGGGACCAACTTGGTAGTAAAGGCTTTCAAATAAAAAAAGAATTATCAAAATCGGTTCACAATTGGCAAAGATATAGCGTAACAAACATACATAAAAAAATTAAAAAAATAAAAACACAATCGAATTGATAACCTCCTCCTTTTTTGAAGTCGGTTAAAAAAAACTTAATATTCAAAACTAGAAACCGACAGTTTTTAGAAAAAAAAACTTTTTTGATCCTACACCGCAGCACGAAGCTGAGATGGCCGCCTTTACGGCATTCATTAGGTATAGTCTAGTATGTAAGGAATATTGTAAACTGGTTGTCAAATAAAGATTTTCTTCCTTTCTATTTAAAATGGAAATGTCAGGGAAAGTATGTATGTATGTAGGAGGAGGCAGAGGAGAGAATGCCATTAATTAAGTAGGGTAGAACAATGTACAACACAACTAAAACACAATTAAAAAAATTAAAATAAAAAATATATAAAGAGATTTAAATATATAAATATATGTAGGTAATATAAACATGGAATGGTATCCTAGAAATGGGAAACGTAGTGTAGGACGTCCGGCGGCTAGGTGGGTTGATGACGTCAGGCAGGTTGCTGGGAGGAACTGGATTGCGATGGCCAGTGATAGAGCAGGGTGGCGCAGACAAAAGGAGGCTTATGCCCAGGAGTGGGTACTTGATGATGAATATAAACATCACTCAATCCAGGTCAGGAATCTTTATAAAAGTTTTTAGCTAGTTTTTAGTTAGCTGAATTTAAAGTAATTGAAGTTCTAATACCAGAGTTGTAATTTTATTTATCAGACATATTTTTTATCACTGTAAAAGTGTAAATATATTTTACTATAATAAATGTATCACTTGGTATGGTTATAATACAAATACATTTATCCAATATTCCGTAACATTCCCTAGAAATACGGGAACGTTCCCAAATTCCCTATTTCCGGGCACGTTCCCCGGGAATTTGGGAACGTTCCTGGGAACGGCACATCACTCAGTTTTAAACAATTCAAGCTTATCGTTTTTTAATAGAAAAAAAAGTGTTATGGTATCGTTTATGTCTTTTGTATGTATCTGATTTAACTACTAATTATTTTATTTTATTAATCCCCGATGAAAAAAAAGTGTTTATATTTATTTATTTAAACTTTATTGAGCCAAAAGCTGCAATAGGTAGACTTAATGCTAAAGCATTCTCTCCCTGTCAACCTTTAGGAGAAGAGAAACAGATAGAATAGTTGGCGTCTAAAATAGATAGACACAATTCAGAAATAATAAGTACTTTTAAATGATCTTACATAAATATCGTATAAAATAAATACTATATTTATACATACCCCATATTATATACATATATAAATATATTTGAATGTATTATTATATGTATATGTTTGACGTGTCTTGTATCTGTCTGTTTGTCTGTGGCATTGTAGCTCCTAAACGAATAATCCTAAACCTATGACGATGCGGTTTTTAATTGAAATGCTCTGTGTGCCATCAGTGATAAAACCGTTATATTTTATGTATTAAGAATCCCCTGTCAGACTTTCCCATACAAACGTAGTCTAATTTTGAAACGACATGTCAGATTTTGGCAAAATATTGTAATTTCAAAGAAATTTCATATAATTAGGCATATATATATATAGCACACAACCTTTGCGAGAAAATTTAGCCCTTATATTTACAATAAAGTTAATTCAATGTGCTCAAGTAAAAAATGCACGATCCGAAAATTAAAATCTAATATTTCAATCTGGCTCAATATTTTAGACTACAACGACATTGAACTTATACTAAAAGGGATCCAATGATATACACACACTGCCACAACATATATCACGAAAAAACATACTACACACACGAACGCACCCTCACACTTAGACACTCACACACTAAATTACATACATACTCTCACAAGTCACCATATACTCCTATTTAACTAATATTTGTTTAAAAAAATAAACGCATATTAGTATATTAAAATGATAACATTGGAATCCTATAAAGTTATGATCTCACAGTAGTATTTGACACTACATGGAAAAAGAATTTGGTAATAAAGAGACTGGTTGCCTACAAAACAGGCCACACCTAGTGTAGGAACCAGAAAGTTTGCATATTATAATTACATATCCTGCTCCCACTAAAATAAACCATCTTATTATGTTAAGTTAAAAAGAAACCTATGTTTTGTAAGATTATTGGGATAAGTTAATATTATTAAAATTGTAAAGAAATGTGTGGAGATAAATAAAGATTTATTATTATTATTATTTACAATACATCAAATTAAATAGGTAATGAAATAAGAAATGGTGAAAAAATTCCACGTGAGCAGGACTTGAACCTGCGACCTTAGTCTCAATACGACTATGCTCCTATCAACTAAGCCATCACGTGTTCAACCCCGCACGCTGAATTTCGCCACCATTTGATATTTCTACATGCATTAGGCTTGAATATAAAAAAAAAACCTATAAAAATTAAATATTTTGGCCTACTTTGCGCTACTGCAGCACATACATGTATTGTATAGATAGTATTATTGTTGTTTATTGTGAATTGTGATTGTTGCATGTTTATTATTAAGTATTGTTTGTTTTGAACAATAGTTATTTTCTTGCACCTTATATATCTGTGTATGTGATGCAGTTTTAGTGAATAAACGTATTATCTATCTATCTATCTAAAATATACAATACATAACTGGTTTTCATAGTCAAAATATGAACTTTAAAGAAAAATATAGTTAGTGTGCCATATCATATTTGACAATCAGTATGGAAAACTCTACTTACACCCTTATATTTTCCTTCAAGTTCATATTTTGATGGTCCAAAACTAGTTATATGCTAGACTTATGCAATTTCTTTAAAATTACAAAACACTGCCTAAATCTAACATGTCATTTAAAAATAAAAGCTCGACATATTTGTATGGGAAATTCTAGGGTAACGGGACTCTTAAATTGCATTTAAATCACACGCGTTTAGCTTTAAATAATGAAGTTAGTTATTTATAAAATCAACACGGGCCGGTCACCAAGGATCTGTTGCAATACGTATACATTTACCTACTTACCACACGATTTATTTGGTAGTACGACATTTTGTAACGCAAGTGATCTCGATGTAGCCGTGTGGTTCCCGGCAGAGTAGAATAGGACCACTCCAAGTCTTCCCGTGGATGTCGTAAGGCGACTTAGGGAACACAAGCTGAACGAAGCTTATAAACATCAGTGAGACCTCTCCAACCGTCTGGCCAGCGTGGAGAGTGTAGGCCAATTCCTCTGTCTGCTCTGGCTAATATATGGCTCTGGTAGTACAGAGAGGGTCGTGCTCCTGCGGTGGAGACTAAAAAAGACCTGATGATGATGATCTTGTCATGGTAGGTACAAGAATATAGGGTCTCTTCCCGCGTTGGCCCAATACTACGTCACGAATGTCACTATGAGTATTACCAGTGTTACCACTGATTGTTATTTTCAGTAAAGAGGACTTTCTCAATAGTTAAGACGATACACGGAGTCCAGTGCTGTCCCCATTTGAATAAATTATTTGTAAGGAAACGGAGATATCATTTAAAATTTTGAGCTGGTAAAGCTCTGATTTGCAAGCGTTTATCCTCAATAACTTTCAAACGGCTGGACCGATTTTCATCAAACATAGCTAAGAACCACCGCAAGGGAACTTGCTATCACATAAAAAAAACTGCATCGCAACCAGTCCATCCGTTCGAGCGCTACGATGCCACAGACCGACAGACAGACATTAGTGTCAAACTTATAACACCCCTCTTTTTTGTCACTTATCGATTGAATAAAAATGTTGTCTTTGTTAAGTAGTTTATTAGCAACATGTCATTTAAAAAATGGGTGTAATACATATTATCACGCCTGTTTCCCACAGGGGTAGGCAGTGACCATGGACCTCCACTTGCTACGATCCTGACAGACCTATAAGTACTACTTTCAAATATGTGAATACCGTACAGTAGGTAGGTACATTCACGGCCAGTATAAAGGTATCATTAGAACCTTAAATAGTAGGCATTCACGTTACCTCCTTACAAGTATAATAAAACTTAGCTCCGATTACGCACCAAGTGGGACATTTCGTAATTGTAACCTTGTATAAACGTCCAGTCATTACTATTCTAGGCTTGTGTTGACACTACATAACTTAGATCGATGAATTTATGTGTCCTTAATTCCTTACATTAGATCATTGGCATAGAATATCATCATTATCAGGTCTTATTTAAATTTCTTAGAACCTTGTATGATGTTTCTAAGTACCAAAAATTTTAAATAAATTTAAATTTAAAATCATTTTAAACTTAGAAAATTATTTTTCTTGAATCAAGATTTTTCAGTTTAAACTTCAATTGTATATGCCAGATACCGAATCCAGGCATAACTCTATACCCCACAAATGGACCCTTTTTGTTTGTATGTCTTCTTCTTATCGAGTCGAAATGGTTACACTGTAGCTTCAATTTCAAATCACCTGTGACCAGTATTTGGCCACGGCGATCCCTCTGTCGTTAGCTTTATTAAGGTCCTCTATGGTACATGACGATTTACGTATTGTATGTCAATTATCGCAAAACTTATCACGGTTTTCTGTGAAATTATTATATGAATTGATGATTCTTCACGATTCTCCTTCTTCGTCTAAGCGCGTTTCCGGTTGCATCCTCAGCTGTGCTGCTTCGGAGCCCGGGGTGCGCTTTCCCGCTTTTTCTTCTCCAAATATAACATGCATGTCAATGGTCACTTAAGGTTGCCAAAAACCTTGCTAAATGGAGAAGAAATAGCCGGAATTCGGATTCTTCACGATTGTTATGTTCTTTTTAGATTTCCGTACAAAAAATGAAAAAACGGAGCCCTTATAGGATCACTCGTGCGTCTGTCTGTCCGTCCATCTGTCACAGCCAATTTTCTCTGAATCTACTGGACCGAATCAGGTGAAATTCAGAAGAATGTTGTAATCCTATGACCCAAACGCATATGTGCAAAGTAAATAAATATTTTTTTTTAAATAAGGGTCATTTTCGGGGGACAAATTAGGAAATTTAAAAAAAAAGTTTTGCAAACCTTACTGTGTCATATATCAAATGAAAGGGCTCGTTATGAGGATGAATAAATAAATGAATGAAATCTTTATTTGCTTTTGAATAGGGTTTACAAAAGATGGTATACAAGTCATATACTCGTAAATTACGCCTACTCAGCCATTGTCAATAGCATGCAAACTTTCAAAATTTCAAATATATTTTTGTTGTTATTTTAAAATGAATAGTTTTGATTTTATTCATGAAAGAAGATGAAAATTGACCATTCCCCCCCCCCCTGATCTCCGAAACTACTGAGCCTAAAATTTTGAAAAAAATACAAAATATAAGTAGTTCATTGCTTGTACAGCAGATTACAGGAAAACCTATAAGAAATCAATCAATTGGACGGAACCCTCGCCACGCGAGTTCAACTCGCACTTGGCCGGTTTATTATTTTTGTAAAGTAAGCAATTTTATAGTTATTTAAAAAATATTTTCATTTGTTTCAGATTAAACGATCCTAAAAAAGGAATGCACCAGGGATTCTAACTTCAAAATCAACAAGATGGCGCCACAAGAGCGATCTCCTTGTTGCGAGCAGGAGGACAATTCCCGCCAAAACACAAGCATAGACAACAAACTGTCAAACATAGACTTAGCAGGAGGTTTCGTCAACAAAGGTTACATTAACGACAGTGCCGATGTTGCCAGTCCAAAAATTACGGAAAGAAAAGAAGAGAATGAAGGAAAAAAGAAAAAAGCGACAGATTTCGATGATTTATTACCGTACGTTGGAGAATTTGGACTTTACCAGAAGATTTTGTTCCTGTTAATGATACCATTTGCATTTTTCGTAGCGTTTGTGTATTTTTCTCAAATTTTCATGACAATTGTACCTGAGCAGCATTGGTGTTGGATTCCGGAGCTGGCTAATTTGACAGTTGAAGAAAGGTAAGTCAAAATATAACATACTTTTTTTTCAAAGTCATGACTAAATATTTCAATGGGTTTTTAAGAATTATGACGTCAGATCGTGACGTCATAGTTTGTTTGAGTTAAATAGCACTCGTTTTTCTGCACATATACAATAAATCTAAAATCACGTTGAAATGTATATGATCCACATATGATCAATGACAAGTGATATTATTTTGTGACGTTTTATTTTCATAACAGTTTAAATATTTGTTTGACCAACGACGACCATACTACCAATTCAATTCAAATTCAATTCAAAATATCTTTATTTTCGTAGGATATCTATAATATCTCTTAATAGTACACTCAATTTGTATTGTTTTGCACAAATGTTGACATCAAATCGTTAGTTACAGCTAAGTTTAGTACCGCTTCCTAGGCATTAGTGCAGAAGAAGCGGCAACAAACTACACTGCAGCATTTTCTCCAAGACGTCAACTTACAACTATAGGTAATCATATACTATAGTTGTAAGTAGTATATGTGGACTTATAGCATGTACATTGTTATGCCATAATTTAAATTGATATATTAGAATGACGAAATTCAAAATAATGCCAATTTGTTTTAGTATGTACCAATGTACCTAAATTAGAACATGTCTGAGTGAACAAACCTTCAAGAGGGACCCGCGCAAAGCTCATGCCAAATATTTTTGTCTTTATGATAGTCATCGGCCCCATAATAAGCCTTCCACACAAGTGTAACAAGCCTGTGGACTTACACAACATACCGCTCAAACTGAGGCATTAAAACATTTTTATTACCAAGGCCTTACTTTTGGAATTTAGTCTGAGAAGGCCTATAACCAGACACACGTTTTTTTGATCTTTGTACACACGGAAGCGTATAAATATGTCACCTTGCTAGCTTAATCGATTTTTAAAATTGAATATTTAAAGATAGAGGTCATTGCAAAATCTAATTTATATTACCACTAGTTCGCCGCGAACTTAGACCTCGCGATTCTAACACAATTCAATTCCCTAAGTAACACCTAGATGGCGCTATCCAAAGTTAAAACGTTCTATGATTACGTTTGCTACATAATCGTGGACATTTTTATTAATATTACAAAAACTACTGAACCGATTTTGATGCCCAACGAACTTGAAATTTCCTACATGCTTATCAAATTTCATCAAAATCGGACCATCGATTCGGCAGTTATCGCGGTACAAACATAAATACATACATATATACCTACCTACATACATACATACCTACATACATACAAACAAACAATGTGTTTTCGCCCCCATAAAACAATAAAACGGCATGTGGATTTTTACTTGTTAAAATTAATTGATTATTGTTATCTTATAGATCAAACTTTTTCAATTATTGATTATGTCAATATTTCAGTTATTAACGTTAATTATTATTTAAACGTCAATGTACATTACAAGGACAGCTTTTATTTAGTACTTATCACCTGTCCCGTTGTCTGTGTCCGTAATCAAATCCTGCAAGATTAATTAGACCACTTTCCAAGTTTCCATTATTCGATGGAGCTGAAACTTCGCAAACTTCTGTAAGTTGGGTGACAATACAATATTATGGTACCAACGACCTGATCTCATGATGAAGCCGGAAGGTGGCCATGGTGTGATAAAACAATATAACCTCACCGAGTTTAGGCTCAATTAATTTATTCGTCTTGAGAACGTTAAACTTTATAATACATTTTTTTTTTACTAGAGATTTGAGTGCGTTTGACCTCTATCCTCTCTAGCCTGATGGGAAGCTAAGATGAGGTCTAAGGTGTAACACGCAGACTCAAAAAATGCCTATTCACTCTTGCTATGGGGAAACATCGACGCAGGGAGGGAATTCCACACCTTAGCGATTCGCACAATGAAGGAGGCGAATCGAGAGGTACGATGAGGAGGAATATCGACCACAAATGGGTGTAATCCCTGTCCACGGCGTGTTGTCCGATGGTGGAATGGTGCAGGGGGAATTAATTTATGTAATTCCTGCGCACACTCCCCGAAGTGCAGCCTGTAGAAGACACACAGACTTGCTACATTGTTTTACATTGCTTGTTTTTTTCTTTAAAGTAATTATTTAGTTATATTGGTTTTTAAACTATCGCGCTTTGAAAACATGATTTATATATATATAAAACGGGACTTAGCACGAACCTTTTTTATTGTTTTGTCTAACGTTTCGAAGAAGAGTTACATCTTTCGTGGTCGGTGGTTTCTTCGAAACGTTAGACAAAACAATAAGGTTCGTGCTAAGCCCCGTTATATATATATATAAATCATGTAATTACTTAGTTGTTTTAACATTATTATGATAATAACAGTTCATTTTAAAATACATAAGTCTACTAGGAATCATTTAAAAGGTAATGTCAACAATAATAAGTCATTAGAAAATTCTCAGCTAACCACTGTATGAATTAAAAATACAATTATTTATTTGCATTTAATGATATTGATCTTATTGTACAAGCAATGAGCGAAACGAGCGAGGTTTTCAGTGTACTTTTTAGACTATTTCAAAACTCCCCACATATCATCACATAAAAGCGTTACCTCGGACTCTGATCCGGCCGGGGTAAGGTATTAAAATATGTATTGGAGGTATTTAACGACTAACAAAATAAACAGTCCATGAAACTGAACAACTTTCCCCAAGGAACATGTACTAAAATATGAAAAATATTTTTTGGCTTTTCATACAAACTCATATTAGCTTATAGGAGGGCAAAAAAATATTTTTCATAATTCGATATATGTAACTCAGGAAAAGTTGTTCAGAATCACGGACTGAATCTACCCTTAAAATAGTTTTAGTATATTTCGTTAGACGTTATACGTTAGGCTTTCAAATAAAAAAGAATCATCTAAATCAAAAATTAATAGGAAAGTCATTGGCCCCAAGAATTTCCAACCAATGGAAGTGACAACCATGACCAATCGGAAGCGGCCTGCATCCAACGTTTCCTTGCAACCTTGCTCAGGTCGTACTACCTACTTTGCGCGTGCACTTGCCGGTACGTGGCCGCCATTCGAGACCCCTTCTGCCCCATCCCTGCGGCCATCGGTTCTTCGCGCTATGTGCCCCGACCGCTGCCACTTCAATGAGCTAATCCGCTCAGTGACCTACGTACTTCTACGAATCTAAAAGTATATCCAAACTGAATGACGTATAGAAGTGCCTGGAAAGGCCTAATTACTGAATGAACATTTGATTGATTGATTAATAGATCATTATCTACACCACGGAGGTCGTAAGGTCATAAGTAAGGGTTGCTTCACACTTATCCGGCACAGCTAGGTCGAATTCTAAATTCAAATATATGTAGACGAATGTTCGGGGGAAAAGCCGAAATAATCCGCTAGCGGACAACGAATCAAATCAGACACTTTTTTCTAAACGTTAAGGTGAATATAGAAGCAAATGGCCTTGAAGTGGCGCCCTCATTTGAAATAAATTAATAGTTATTAATTTATTTCAAATGAGAGAGAGACATTTATTTAACGAGTTCGTAAATATATAGATAATTTCCATATTGCTAATCGTCAGGCACTAGATAGCCCTTTAAATTATTTTATGAACTACCGTTGAAAGTATTTACATTAGTCCGTCTAGCTTTAAAACTTGCCTCCGCCAAAAGTGACCACGGCAAGTTTTAAAGCTAGATGGATCACCAATAATAGTTTCAACGGCAGTTCATAAAATAATTTAAAGGGCTATCTAGTGCCTGAAGATTAGCAATATGGAAATTGTCACCTTAATTACGAGTTAACAATTTATTTCACACTTCAAGGCCATTTGCTTCTATATTCACCTTAAAACCAAACATTTTCTATGATATTTTTATGAAAAACACAACCGTCTTAGTTTTGTTGAGTCAAATAGCGCTATTAATATCAGGTTTTAGGGTTCCGTACCCAAAGGGTGCCAACGGGACCCTATTACTGTAACTCCGCTGTCTGTCCGTCTGTCTGTCCGTCTGTCACAGGGCTCTATCTCTTGAACCGTAATAGCTAGACACTTGAAATTTTCACCGATTATGTATTACTGTGGCCGCTATAAATCAATGACAAGTGACATTATTTCGTGACGTTTTATTCTCTTAACAGTAACAAACCATTTATTTTTGAACCAACTGCTTTGGGTCGGGCTTGTTGTTCGACAAATACCGTCTTATTATAAAAACAGGACTAACTTTGTTACTAGGTTTAAACCATTACCCGCCCAAATCAAGTTGTCATCTAGTAATATCACACTATCTCACCTGTCAATGTCAACTTGATTTGGGCGGATAATGGTAAAAACATAGTAACTAAGTTAGTTCTGTTTTTATAAAAAGACGGCTGTCGAACCGACAACCCTAACTGGCTCCGCAAAGCAGAGAAGAAAAAGCCGGAATCACGATTAGGCTAAGTTTTTACGCCGACCGTACGAGATCCGTCTTGTTTTTACTCGCCTTGTCCAATATAATTTAGTATCTTGTCCAATAGTCAATGATGCTGCGAAGCGTTTAATCTAAGATAATAATAGTTGCAATGCGATAATTCTTTTGTCTAGCTTGGTATTGTGAGCGCCGCAATAATTTCACCTGAGTTTGGGCACAGAATAAATCTGGATGTTCAGTGAAAACGGGGTTAAGTCAAAAATCATAGTTTTGAGATAATCGAGTTTAAAGTTTCTAAAAATTCCCACTCATTTTCTATGGAAGTTTTATAATTTTTGGTTTCTATTTTTGATAGATAATACCCATTTCAATAAACTAATGAAGCAAATATTAGAGTTTCGCAAGCGAGTCGTGGCACAAGAAAACGGCGGCAAATTTGAAAAATCTTAAGCAGACAACACTCAATATACCAGGATAAAACGGTTTTGATAATTGGTTATTTATGGACATTGTCTAAAATTATAAGAACTGCTTTTGTTCTTTTGTGGGTGCGTGCTGTCAGACCACCTGAGTGGTTCAGTAGTCAACATGCAAGAGGTCCCGGGTTCAATTCCCGGCCGGGACAGAAATTGAAATGAGTTTAAATTTCTGCTAAAACCACTGACATGACAAAAAGCTAACAAAATATTAAATTATAATGACATTTATTCATAGCCTTGCCTGCTCACAACCTCGCCATTGGTTTCCATAGAAAGAGAACACACATTGGAGCACTATTCAACTTCCATTGAAATATAAAGTTTAAAAAAAAACAAAGTACTAAAAATAATAACATTTTATTCATCATAATCAAAATCAGATTCGAGAAACTCAATACCAGAGAGGGAATCGTCACTGTCACTATCGTCTTCACGAACATTTATAATAAATGGTTCCAGTTCAGTCTCTGTAATTCTGTCTCTAGTTTTATATTCATTTTCCACATTAATTATGTGGTCAGTGATTTTCTTCCAGTCGCTTGCGGTGATGGTTGAGAAACATTCTCGAATTAATTCTTCGGTGTGAGTGCCATGCACGCCCAAATTTTTGCTTGCAATCTTTCGTTTGACCAAGCTCCATATAAGTTCTATCGCATTGAGGTCGCAGTGATACGGAGGCAACTTTAAAACTTCATGCCCATGCTGTTTCAGTAACTCTTCTGCTTCATATAGAGGAGTTGGTTTATTTTCTTGCACTAGACATAAGAGCTCAGCCTTTGTAAAGCATTCGTCAAACGAAATATTATTATCAGAAAGCCACTTTTGAATGTCAGCTTTCAAGTTGTGCATTGTAGGTGGCTTGTTAATTTGAGTTACGTGGTAACTCGCATTATCCATGATAATTACAGAGGGTTCCATCAGGTTTGGTATTAGCTTCTCTTCTAACCATTTCAAAAAATTGTTTTTATTCATGTCATCATGATAGCATTAGGAACAAAACCCTTTTCTGATCCTGCGTGGACTATAATGTGTCTTTTTCCTGCAGATATTTTATCCACTAATCCACTTGTAGATGGTCCTTGCCATGATTTTTTGGGTTTGTAGTTTTGGTGGACATAAGTTTCATCAAGATAAACAATATGTTTTCCTTCTTGGCGTTTTTGATGAATGGTCCTCAGGTATCTATGCCTCCATGCAGCTAATTCAATTTTTTCTATAAGAATAGATCGCTCATTTTTATTTTTTTTTAATTCAAAGCCATTTTTATGTAAAAGTTGTCGCAGCGTTTCCCGGCTTCCAGAGAATTGAATTGAATCCTGCAGCTCCATGTGTAAGCTTCTTAAGGTTGGAACACACTTTTTGACAACATAAAACTCGTTTATTTTGTTTCTTATGACAGAAATATCAAAATCATCCAAATTGGACACTGTCGGTTGCCGTGGTCGTTTTTTACCTGGTGTATTCCATTCACCTTGGTTCATAGAACCTTCTTTTTGTATTCGTCGTAATGTTCTAACACTTACTCCTGTAAAATAAAACGGATTAATGTGTTAATTAAAATTTTTCAGGCCTGTATTTTGATTAGTCAGATTTTTTTACAGAGATAGTATCAAGAAATTGGATATTATCAAAGGTATATTTTTCAGTTTACTACCTGTCATGGTGCTGATTTGTGTTATATATCGTGACTTTGAATTCAACATCTCATTTTCTTGACTTTTTTGTAACTCCAGAACTAGACCTTGAATTGAATTTCTAACTTCATCATCCACACGAGCTGAAAGAATAAAAGAACAAATGCTGATTTCTAGCTAAGTAAAAGAAAAAATAGAAACATAAAAATATATACCGTCAAGTTTCAATAACGTTTGGTCATAGTACCTGACGCGGACAGGATTTCATCCAAAAGGCGTTGTTTTTCCATCGCAGCTTCACTGAATTCACTTTTTACTTGTTCGTAATTATTTATCATAGTATACAACATACTTCTCACGCCACTTTTTATCGGTTTCGACATAATTTCGGAATATTTTGATAAAAATACACAAGACGATAGGTTACAAAACAGATTTGTGACGTTTGACATGACAGTTCGAAAATGTTGCCACATAAAGAATTTGTAAAAATGCTTAGTGCCACGACTCGCTAGCCAAACTCTACGTTATGTCTTCTTTTTTAATATAAAAAATTGAAAAACATTGAGTTATGTCGTTTGACACAAAAAAAAAACAACATTTTATTTGTGCCAATTAATATAACTCACATTATAACATTTTACACATTCTGCTTTGCTTTAGTGCTAAAAGATATACATTTACTGTTTTCATAGACAAATGAGATCTCTAATAATACAGCGAAAAGTCACAAAATAAACAGGTTAATTTCGATGACAGCATTTGAAATATGCTGGTTTTATTTTGATAATGTCGAAAACAAAAGAGAAATCACTATACCACAGAATACAGTAAGAGTAAACAGAAAGGAATCTCCTAAGGTACGCGCAATATGCGTCCCCGTTCCCCGCACCTGCACCTCTCCCCCGGTTCTTGACGGCCAACGTGAGTCATCGAGGCGAAAACGGGGGAGAGGTGTGGGCACGGGGAACGGGGACGCACATTGCGCGTACCTTAGGAGATTCCGGCCTGTGACTATACACAAATCTGAGTACCCGTCCTTTTCGTCCGTCCTTTTTAAGTGTTATGATTCTGTTTATATCAATTTACACTAACAAAATTAAAAATATAGTTTAGTTCAACTAGTTTTAAATGCAATTGTATTGAAAAACACAAAAAAGTTGTGGGAACTTGAAAAATCCGATACTTACATCACTTTACACGAATCCTAACTTTGGCATTTTAAGCCCTACGGCTATGAAAATAAGACAGAAAAATAGCATTTTTTTTCTGATTCAGAATATGTAAGATTATTAAAACTAACTCTAGTTAACTAACGGCAAAAAACCAGTTATTGAATTAAACACATACGCCTTTACCGTAACAATTACATTTTTGTCAAATACAGATTGTATTTTTACTTCTACCATTGCTAAATGAAAATTAAAATTTCCGCTAACTCAGTTTTCACTGAACGTACAGAAATAATACTAACGTACAGAAGTCTCATTTAGCAAAAAAATTCAAAGAAATATCTACTCAATGTAGCTAGCGATATGGTTTAATTTAGCTCACGTCAGAACTCAGCTTTTCGTTTATATACCTAGTTACCTGGTTTGGGTAAGGACCACGGAATACAGAAACCATATAGTCAAATAGAACTAGAAAATGTCTTTGTTGTTCTGTGGTAAGGACCATATAGAGATATACTTTTGATCTTAGCGAAAAAGCCGCCTTTTGCGCATTTTCTAGTCTGTTTAGTGGTTTTTAGGGTTCCGTACTCAAAGGGTGCAAACGGGACCCTATTACCAGGCCTGTATCACTCCCCGTTTAGGTATCAAAAATGTACCTACATTATTACTATGCGCGCAGGCGGCCCCTCCGGGTGGTAATTTCAGTTATACGAATCGTTTGTCCAAAGTAATAAGAATGAAATTGGCTTGCAATGGATATCTAGGTATATCTAATCTGAAAGGTGCTGAGTTCTGACGTGAGCTAAATTAAACCATATCACTAGCCACATTGAGTAGATATTTCTTTGAATTTCTTTGCTGAGTGAGACTTCAGTACGTTAGTATTTTTATTCTGTGCTATACTGAGACTTCGCTGTCTGTCGTCTGTCACAGGGCTCTATCTCTTGAACTGCAATAGCTAGACACTTGAAATTTTCACCGATTATGTATTACTATAGCTGATATAACAACAAATACTAAAAATAAGATAAAGTTAAAAATTTAAGGGGTCTTCATACAAGCAACCTCTTTTTTTCAGCCTTTTTAACTCATCTTTATAAAGGCATTAACTAGATACTTGGCCACTTGTTATAGTAAACAATTACTAAATTAAGTTAAAGTTAAAAATTAAAGGGGGTCGTCATACAAGAAACGTGTTTTTTCAGCGTTTTAAAACATTGTACGGAGGTACGGAACCCTTCATGTACGAGTCCGACTCGCACTTGCCCGGTTTATTTACAGTTAATAAGTACATGAACTTAAAAGAAAACATAGTGTATAGAATACTATATTTTCTTTCAAGTTCATATAGGTACTTATTTACTGTAAAAAATATGCAATTTATTTATATTTTTGTGTCACTTAAAACACACTGTGCCCAGCATTCTTAAACGCGAGGCGAGTACTTACGAGATTTGCGAATATTTACTGGGAGGCTTCTACTATTCCAGAGCTGCACGGCTGTTACAGTAAAAGAATCTTGGATGACTAGGTATAGCGAGGAGATTATGGGACGAGCGAAGCTCCCTGTCATCTTATAATTGTCCGAGGTGTCCAAATATGGATGACCTATATACCGCTTCCGACAATGCAATAGAGGTGGCCAGATTTTAGTTTATCATCATCATCAGGTCTTTTTAGTCTCCACTGCAGGAGCACGACCCTCTCTGTACAACCAGAGCCATATATTAGCCAGAGCAGTCAGAGGATATGGCCTACACTCTCCTCGCTAGCCAGGCGGTTGGAGAGGTCTTACTGATGTTTATAAGCTTTGTTCAGCTTGTGTTTCCTTAGTCGCCTTCTACGACATCCACGGGAAGATTTGGAGTGGTCCTATTCTACTCTGCCAATTTTGCAGATTTTGGCCCCATAAAGTCTAATCATCATACCATTGACACGACAAGAAGAAGTCGCTTTTGAAGAGTTCCAAAACTTTTGTACGAGTATAAAACCAAATGCAGCAGAAATTACGCAACTCATTTTCCGCGACTCACAACTCAAATTACGCTGGCTCTCATTGCGTGCTGTTAGGTCAGGTACAATGCCAGTGTTAATTTGTTTAGCATACAATTGAACGGATAGTCATCGACGCGTAACGGAACGTAGTTTTTGCGAATTTTTACAACTTTTTTTTTACCCCCGACCATCGAAATAATAATTCTGTAGAATCGTAAATAATCCCGAAAAATCATTCCACGGGATATGTACCGCGGCGGGCGGAGCTTAAAATATGAACAGCGCGGCGCAACAGTTCGCCGTGACATTCGAGTCGTGCAGTTGCGTCGCAAGAAGTTTCCTTTGAGAATATTGCTGTGTTTTTGCGATAATCGATTTATTAAAAATGACGTCATGTGCCGTGAAGTGGTGTAGAAGCCATACAGACATGAAAATTAGTTATTAAAAAAAAGGTTACAGTAAGCAAGGTTATTTATTTTAGCGTAGCGTACTGCATTAGGTACCATCCGCGCGTTGTTCCTCACCGCTCGTTGCGTTGACTGCCCCACCCGACGACCGACGACGACGCGTGACCTTGTCGCGACCAATCGCATGCGTCTTTGTCTATGTGTGCGTTCGAGTGTTTCGTTATAATTACTTTTCGTTTGTTTGCGTAAATGGAATCAGAATCGAAGCGGTGAATGTAGGAGCGTTAGATCTCTAGAGAATTATACCTCGATGCCCCCGACAAAAAGGGTGTTATAAGTTTGACACTAATGTCTGTCTGTCTGTGGCATCGTAGCGATCTAACGGATGGACCGAGTTGGATGCGGTTTTTTTCACGTGAAAGCGAGTTCCCTTGAGGTGTTTCTCAGCTATGTTTGGTGAAAATCGATTCAGCCGTTTAAAAGTTATTGGGAGCTAACGCTTGAAACTCAGGGCTTTCTCTAACAAATAATAGATGGCGCTAGCGAAACTACCGATCTCGGTGATCCGTTTTCTCGGTGATCCGGGTTCAAATCCCACGGAAGCATACTTTGTGAAAGTTGTTTCCAGTCTGTTTAGGATATTGCAGGCTTGAATCACCTGATTATGCGAAAAGAAAGATGATTCCGTGCTTCGGAAGGCACGTAAAGCCGTTGGTCCCGAACGCCATCTAGCGTTTGTACCTATCCTAGGATTGGTTCTGGTCTACCCTTTGGGTTGCTGAGGTCAGACGGCAGTCGCTCTGTGTAAAACCAGTAACCTCGTCAAATACCCTAGGGTAGGTAGCGGACCCCGGGCTCTGGAGCAACACCGCTGAGGATGCAACCGGACATACTAAGAGAATATAAATAACATAGTTTTGAAAAACTCAACTGAAGACGCAGAAGAACGTGCGAGAACGAAATGGAGAAGAAAAAGCCCTAGAGGGTTATTCCATAAAATAAAACGATAGTCGTCCAATAGTGACGACTTTATTATTATTTGGCTTGACACTGAAACGCTATCCGCAGTTATGTACGTCTTGCGTACCGCTTTTGGCGTATTCTGTAAAAGAAATATGTATTGGTGACGTCATTATAATTGTTTTAATCATCATCAGGTAGACACATCATCACTAGTTGTGGTAGAGCCACGCCACCGGCAAAACTCAGTTTTGCTAGTAGCATGAATGGGCCGGCTCGTCCGGGGAAGTACCACACTCTCACAGAAAATCGACGTCTGAGTAGTAGTTTTCACCGCTATTCTGCTTCGTTCGGTGAGTGAGAGAGCTGGAGCCCCATCTCCCCCCCCCCCCCCTCTGGGGAGGCCCTGAAAGGCCGGTAACGCTCTTGTCACACCCCTGGTGTTGCAATTGCCCATGGGCAGCGGCGATCACTTACCATCAGTTACCGCTCTGTACTACCAGAGCCATATACAGAGTCTAACAAAATATACTGAAACTATTTTAAGGGTGTATTCAGTCCATGATACTGAACAACTTTCCCCAAGGAACATACATCGAAATGTGAAAAATAATTTTTAGCCTCCCTAAGTTGGACCGATCAGCTGATTGGAGTTTGTATGGAAAGTCAAAAATTATTTTTAATATTTCGATATATGTTCCTTCGGGAAAGTTGTTCAGTATCATAGACTGAATTTACCCTTAAAACAGTTTCAGTATATTTTGTTAGACATATCTTTCCGATATAAGCTTAACTGGCTTCCTGTTCGTCAGCGCCGACAACAGAGAATGCTCTGTACTCTTTTCTCTATACTTAGGAACCCTCTTTCTCCCCAATATATGAAAACCAAATTTAAATATCAGTCTGAAAGCCATGACCGTGAGCTTCGCTCCAGTCATACTCTTCAAATTTATCTTCCGTTATTTCGGTCTGAATTTATGTCTAACTCTTTTACTCTTCAAGTTACGCGACTCTGGAATGCCTTACCTGAAGACGTACATAAGTATTTATATGTATTAAGTGTATTATATAAATGTATTTAAGTATACTTGTAAATAGTAAATCATTAAGTACATCTTTAAAGCGCCTATCGCAATTAAATAATTTCTGTTTTTCCTAAAGGTTGACTGGTAGAGAATGCATTAGCGTTAAGTTCACCTTTTGTACCATTTTGGTCAATAAAGATTTTAATAAATAAATATATATGCCACAGCAGCCAGAGGATTTGGCCTACACTCTCCCCGCTGGCCAGACGGTTGGAGAGGTCTCACTGATGTGTATAAGCTTTGTTCAGCTTGTATTTCCTAAGTCGCCTTCTACGACATCCACGGGAATTGGAGTGGTCTTATTCTACTCTGCCGCCGGGAACCACAGGCTAATAATTGTTTTAGTGATTCCCATTAAAACAATTAGAATGACGTCAAAAATACATATTTCTGCAAAATAAAATAATCGGACAGATCTAAACGGTGTGTTCCGGCAACCTTCCGACGTCCGACATCGGACGTCCGGCAGGCGAGGTCACGGCACAGGGTTAGTTATATAATTCTCATAATCACTCTATTACATTCGTACTTCCATGTTTTTGAGCAAAGAAAAAACATAGAATTATCCAGGTACTTTTGAGAGACTTCTATTGAAGAATTTCTCTAAAAAAAATCAAAATTATAAATATTTTTAATACGAGTGTTGTAGGATATTTATAATATTTCATAATAATAGTCACTTTGTTTTATTTTGCACAAATTTTGACGTCAAATAATATTTAAAAACGTTACTCACAGCTAAGTTTATGCCGCTTCCTAGACGCAAGTGCACAAGTAGTGGCAACAACTACAAGTATACAAACTTTTAAGACGGTACACGGAGTCACGAGTCCAGTGCTGCCCCCATTTGAAATAAATTATTTGTAAGGAAACGGAGATATCATTTAAAATTTTGAGTTACTAAAACCTAGATAACCCTTCAAACTATTTTATGAACCACTGTTTACAGTTTAAAGTGAAAACGTTAAGCTTTAGTTTGCATTTTTGCCAAAAGTGGCCGTTTTTCGCAAAAACGCAAACTAAAGCTTAACGTTCTCACTATCAAATGTAAACAGTGGTTCATAAAATAGTTTGAAGGGTTATCTAGGTTTTAGTAGCTTTTAAAATTTTAAATGATATCTCCGTTTCCTTATAAATAATTTATTTCAAATGGGGGCAGCACTGGACTCCGTGTATCGTCTTAAGACCCGCGCCGAGCTCAAGCCAGACTTATTTGTATTTAAGGTCAAAGGTAATTTCTTTATATACTCAAGCTTTGAATTTTCTGGCATATCAAGGACCGATGCTGGCAATTTATAATTAAAAAACGTATACAGTTCCCCTTACTGTTTTCAGCCTGTAATACGGGTTAGGTGTAACGATGCATCGTCTTCAAACCTCCTTTCTTCATCTCATCCTGTCCGTTTTTCATTCTTCATTTCATTTCAAATTCCCTTTCATTCCATTTTCAAATCATTGACTGATCCCATTTCACTTATTCCACCTTCCACCATCATCTCTGAAGCTGATCGCTCACTTCACTCTATCTGTTGTACCTTATTAAATATTATTATTTTAAACTCTGTAATAGTCAGTATCAGAAATTAAATTATATATAATCTGTGTTGTTATCGAGTTTATTCTCCACTTCTCTTACTATCTTCTATGTGGGAACTCGCCGAAAAGTCTCTCTTTCCCTCCTGGAAGTACCTATTATGCCGCGTGAAAGAATTCGCGGGTAACAACTTACACCCAAGAAAAAGAAATTCAATGATCACCCAAGGATGCCGAATAAAAAATACTCAGAACAGTTCAAACGCTGCAATTCGACCTACATCAATCCTCCTAGAAAATGTGTTTGTATGAAAAGTTTTACACCCGGCGGTCGCCATATGTCAATGCAATATATAACGTCTAACAAAATATACTGAAACTATTTTAAGGGTACATTCAGTCATTGATACTGAACAACTTTCCCCAAGAAAAATATCGAAATATGAAAAAAAAATTTTGACCTCCCATACAGGTTGACCGATCAGCTGATCCGAGTTTGTATGGAAAGCCAAAAATTATTTTTCATATTTCGATCATTTTCATATGTTCCTTGGGGAAAGTTGTTCAGAATCACGGACTGAATTCACCCTTAAAATAGTTTCAGTATATTTTGTTAAAAATTATAGCACGACGCTGCTCTACCGAGCACAACACCCCGCCAGGAACGGAAGTCGTCTACAGACTATTCCGAGCCCTGACATCGAACTGAGGTAGATTCGGACCTTCGGAGCCGTGGCGCACGTGTTAAACCAACCGCACCGATCTCCGTGATCCAAATGGGCTTTGAATTCAGTCCATGATACTAAACAACTTTCCCCAAGAAAGATATATCGAAATATGAAAAATATTTTTTGGCTTTACATACAAACTCGGATCAGCTGACCGGTCAACTTGTATGGGAGGCCAAAAAATATTTTTCATATTTCGATATTTGTTCCTTGGGTAAAGTTGTTCAGTATCATGGACTGAATCCACCCTTAAAATAGTTTTAGTATATTCTGCTAGAGCCTGTAGAAGCAGTGTAGTAAGTGCTCAGGAGTTCTATTTTGGAAATCGGTAGTCACATTAGGGTTGGAACACATCTGTCAGCACGGAACAGCACTTTTCTGTTGCTCAGAAGTTCAGAACAGTAATTTGCTAGAGCGAGAAAGAGCCACGGAACGCTTCAGCACCGGCCATGCTGAAGCGTTCCGCTTCCACGCTGAAACTCATAGCAGCATAGGAAAGTGCTGTTCCGTGCCGGCAGATGTGTCTCAACCCTTAAGAATGGTTTGCGCGAGCGTTTCCAAAAACGCGCATTTTTGAATCGATCGTACGCGAAGGGTTTGCACGAGTGGTCTTGACCACTCGTGATTTTGACATTTATAGCGAACAAATATCAAAGAAACCTTTCATAGAGAATCCTTTCCGATTCACGCACGCTGCGCTTTTTATTTATGTTGAAATGTTTAGAAAACCATGGACACATTTGTGATATTTTCTGCGTAAAACATTTCGCTGACACATCGGCTTCCAAAATACGATGCAATGCGTCGGACCACAGACGTACCACTACTAGACTTGCAACGGTATTGCTGAAAGAGACTGTCAAATACAGTACAACGTGAGTGTGAAAGAAATGCTGATGTGTTTTTTGTCTCTTTCGGCGTGGCTGCTATAAGCTGGCCTACTGTCAAAATCTGGGCCAAAAAAACCACAAAACGATCGAAGAAAGTTATTAATTTTAGGGATTTTATCATTTAAAAGGTGATTATGGTTTTATTTGAGCTTTTAAGTTAGTAAACATAGTGTGTTCTGTTACGTGTGCAAAATATGGGTGGAGGCAACAATCAAGGATAGAAAGAGATGCACTAAAGTGGCCACGCACTATGCAGATCTAGTAGTGGTAGGCTTGTGGTCGAAACAGAACGCGAGCGATGAGTTTGAAAACTACACGTTTCATGTTTCGCTGACTTCTTCAATGAAAAATAGCACTCCTGTCCTTTAACCGACTCTTACGACATCCACAGGAAGAAATAAAGTGGTCCTATACAATCTTACTAATCCTTGAATTTAGAATAAAATAAATAAGAAACAAAGATAGCTTCAGGAAACATCTAATGCATTAAAAACCAACCATTTATAATCGGTCACGAACACTTCTTTGTTTTTTCATTAGTTGCTACCAACCTAACAAATTGGCGAATTGATTTTCCGGTTTAAAAAATCGGAAGTTGGTAATTTTAACGGTTTGATTTGATTGGTGCTGTTGCATTTATTTATAGATGACGTCTTTTTTGTTTACCAGGTAGACGAAGTTAACTTTCTTCTTTGACGACCTCGTGGCGTAGTGGATAAAACTCCAGTCTGCCACTCCGGAGGTTCTGGGCTCGATCGGAAAAAAAAAAATGACGAGCAAATTAACGAAACGCCATAGCGGCAAAAAAAAATTTTTTTTGTTCTTTGGTTGTTATTTTATTTTCATTATACTATAATGATCTAGTTTAAACCGTGGTTCAATTTATTACGGGTATATCCCTTCCACGTTGTATGTATTTATTATAATACATATTATATAGTATCGTTGAGTTAGTATCCCATAACTAACAAAAGTCTAAACTCAAACAGTTTTAATTAACCCGTTTTTAGCCATACAGTACTTCCCGTATGTTAGGAACGCCATGTATTACTTAACTTTTCATCAAGGTACTTTTAAATAAAACTGGGGATGCTTTAAATCTTGTATATTATATTTCGTATTTCACTGGGTAAAAACACTTTACAAACATATCTATACTTTCCGAACAAAACCGCGGCATTTCTTACAATGTCAAAATTGACAGTTGACAGCTTGGCCGATGTTGCACTTCCAAATTATCTTACAATTTAGGGTTGCCAGTATAAATAAAAATATTGCAGATTTTGGAAATGCTAACACGTAGATGTCGTAGTAGGCGACTTAGGAAACACAAGCTAAACAAAGCTTATAAACATCAGTGAAACCCTTCCAACCCGTCTGGCCAGCATGGAGAGTGTAGGCCAAATCTGGCTGCTCTGGCCAAGTATGGCTGCGGTCGTGCTCCTGCAGACAAAAAAGACCTGATGATGATGATGATATTAAACATTTTAAATGATCTGTAATAATATTTATTAATTTAGTAGTATTTTTTGAGCGATGGTGGCCAATCGGTTCGCTGTGCAACACAAGAGAATACTATATTTTTATATACCATATTTCTGGCCATTATCGCTAAATCGACATTAGAGCTGGCTCGTACCCTGCTTACCAAGGACGCAGCTTATAAACAAAGGGAACAATTTTTTTAAACTGTTATTTATACATTCAAGATGTTATTATGATCAGTTGGAAAACATATTGAGCAGTTATTTAATTTAATCTCGGTTGATTAATTATTGCGACAGTAAAACATGAACAGTAATAAAAAATCAATTAGTCGGTTATTTTATCATATTACTAGTTCTATTCATTTAACTAGGTTAGGGAAAACCTATAGGTTAGGTTAGGTTAGAACTGCGACTATTAGGTCGAATTTATCCATTTTACTAGGTTAGGGAAAACCTATAGAACCGCTCGTTAAATTTTTTTTACCGCTCATTTAATTATTTTCCTGCTCAATTATATATTCACTGATCCAGTTCATTATTTTTTATTACTCATTTTTGTTTACTTTACTGCTTAGTTTTATTTAACTGCTGAACTAGTTATTAAACATGCCATTTATAATTTTTAACTTACCAAAACTGCTATTTACAACTGCCTCTTTAAATCAGTGCCATAAACAAATAAACAAACTTATTTTAAGAAAAAAAATGAATCGAATCAATTTCACGCGAACGCACTCTCGACCGGAAAAAATACTATTTCAATTATGAATGTACAGAAACAACTTACGGAACCATTTTATGTTTTATTATATTTATTTTTCGCTCGATTAACTGTGACCCTGTCTGATAACATTTGTCTATTGTGTGATGACCTTTCCAGAGGTCAATAGTCTGTGGTTCATTGTTTATTTTTTGGATAGTCAAATCAATAAGATTTATTATTTGTTATGCCGTGTGGTTCCCAACAGAGTTGAATAGGACCACTCTAGGTCTTCCCGTGAATATCGTAGACGTCGACTTAGGAAACACAAAGCTAAACAAAGCTTATAAACATCAATGAGACCTCTCCAACCGTCTGGTATGACGTCACAGTAAATTCAATATGCACGGTCTTAGATTATGCACGGTCTTAGGCGTCCATGGTTGTAAGGTCATTGACACACATTTGAACACTAACGTCTTTATTTCTAACGGTGCAGATGGAGCCTAGGGCTGCAAGACCCGAGGTCTACTTTTCGTGTGATGGTGGGAAAAGGAAGTCAAAAACTATTATGACTCCCTTTTTTAGTACCTACATACTAATAAGTGTGTTGTTTGTCTGCCCCCGTCTTAGATCACCGTGGTCCAGTGGTAAGGCGTTTGCCTTGTGATCCGGAGGTCGTGGGTTCAAATCCCACTGGGAAGCATACTTTGTAAAATGTTGTTTCCAGTCTGGTTAGGATATTGCAGGCTTGAATCACCTGATTATCCGAAAAGAAAAATGATTCCGTGCTTCGGAAGGCACGTAAAGCCGTTGGTCCTGAACGCCATCTGGCGTTTGTACCTATCCTAGGATTGGTTCTGGTCTACCCTTTGGGTTGCGGAGGTAAGACGACAGTCGCTCTGTGTAAAACCAGTACCTAACCTCGTCAAATCACCTAGGGTAGGTAGGTAGCGGACCCCGCGTGTGGTTCCGGGTTAGAATAAGACCACTCCATCTCTTCCTGTGGATGTCGTAAGAGGCGACTAAAGGACTAAGCACAAACATCTCGTGCTACAATTGCATTCCCGAGGAGGGTTAACGTCGAGCGGCGGTCGGTTGTAAAACTTTTCGCTCAAATACATTTCCAAGGCGGGTTGACGTCAGGCAGGCGGCCGGTCGTAAAACTATAGCCAAATCATTTTAAATCTTCCGGCTATTTCTTCTCCATTTTGCAAGGTCTTTGGCATCCTTGAGTGACCATTGACATGCATGTTATATCTGGAGAAGAAAAATCGGGAAAGCGCACCCCGGGCTCCGAAGTAGCACAGCTGAGGATGCAACCGGGAACGCGCTTAGACGAAGAAGAAGAAGAGGTAGGTAGCGGACCCCGGGCTCTGAAAGCGTAACCCACGCGTAACCGCTAACGATGCAACCGGGAATACGTTCGGATGATGATGATAAATGATACTAGTCAATGTGTTGCTGTCCACATATATGGGATATATATATGCATAATTCAGATTTTTGCCCATTCCCTCGATCGCCTTTTACATTCTGCACGGAAATAGAAGCAGCTGATACATATTACGTTGTTTCTTTTCTTTAGTTGTCTAAAAAAAGCATAATACAAAATCAGTGAAGTGAAGCCATCAAAACCTATTAGTCAAGCATGAATTAAATATCTATCGAAGGTACTTCCTAGCATTTCCGATAATTTCCAATATGGCCGTTCAGGAAACGGTAATTAAGGTCTAAATAGTCACGAAATTCCTTTTCCTTTCAGGTTTTATTCCTTTTTAGGGTTATTTTTATTTTTTGGCTACCTTGAGACGGAAGGTTGTACAATATGGCTTTTACAATATCGGTGTTGACCACGCATTGAGATAAAATACCTAGGTAACTGATTGTTAATTTACTTGTACAAAAGAAAAGGACGTTAATGAGTTATAATGTATAATAATTAATACAATACAAGCTTGCATTTAGTTTCTTCACCTGTCCTGTTGTCTGTGTGTCCGTAATTAAATCTTGCAAGATAAATTAGACCCACTTCCCATTATTTGATCGAGCTGAAGGTTAACGTACTTATGTAAGTTGGGTGACAATGCAATATTATAGTACCAGGGACCTGATCTCATGATGAAGCCGGAAGGTGTCCACTGCATCTCAGTGATAAAACAACATAACCCCACCGAGTTTGGATTCAATTGCTTTAAACTTTTTCAACACCCTTGCTCGTAAAATGGATCTAATTTCACCGGTTTTAGATATATAAAGCAGCCCATAAAACACGCGTGTGTTAGAAACGCAAATAGTGAATTTATATTTCTATAACTCACGATTTGTTATTGCAAAAGAAAGGGACAGAATTAATGGTAAATCGAGTATGAATGAGAGTGTAAGAAAGTTTGACATTTGTGTGTGAGCGAGATAGTTTTTTTTTTTTTTCAAATTTCGAATTCGCATGTCGCGCGGCGCCGTCCAGTAGGCCGCGCTGATTTTAAAAAGTAAATCAACGGGAAAGCAACATGTGCATCACAGTTGCATGGTTGAGTTTATTTAAAATCAAAATATCAGTTTATTTGGTATTTTTCCTCGCAAAATACCTAATAAACTGATGATTCCTCCTTGAAAAACGACGTACGTTATACGTGCGTATATTGGCTAAACACACTCAGCTCCTTACGCCCTCGCCTCCGGCTCGGCCTGAAATTCCGCTTCGTGTGTTATAGTTATAAGTTATAGCCACCATAACGCACTTATATCGTAATGTACTATAATTCATTGTTTTAGATAAAAGCTTGTTACAAAAAAATTTTTTAAAATAAAATTACTACTTTTTTTAATTTTTTAAGTGATTTTATTGTATGGAAAGTAGATAACCATTTTTGGCAGAAATGATAGAGTAGTTTCGCCTTTTCTACCCGACTAGGGCGAAACTAAAAGGAGTGTTATGAGTTTCGTTGCCTTATTTGTATCTTCAACAATATCCATGATACCTTAACAAATATTATAAAGTTAGAAGCGTTTAGGCTGTCCGCTGGCAGTGCGGTTCCCGGCAGAGTAGAATAGGACCACTCCAAGTCTTCCCGTGGATGTCGTAGAAGGCGACTTAGGAAACACAAGCTAAACAAAGCTTAAAAACATCAGTGAGATCTCTCCAACTGTCTGGCCAGCGTGGAGAGTGTAGGCCAATTCCTCTGTCTGCTCTGGCTAATATATGGCTCTGGCAGTACAGAGAGGGTCGTGCTCCTGCGGTGGAGACTAAACAAGACCTGATGATGATGAGGCTGTCCGATAGTTACAAGCTAAGTGACGTCACAGTAAATTCAACGTGGGGTGACTCAGTCCGTCATGCTGAACAACTTTTCCTAGTGGAACAATGTTGGGATCTCGAAAAATATACTAACGTCTTTTTTAAACGTGAAGATCTTGATATGAACACGTCATCATCATCACCCTCACGTATCCCCGGTTGCATCCTCAGCGGTGTTTCTTCAGAGCCCGGGGTCCGCTCCCTACCCTAGGGGATCTGACGAGGTTACTGGTTTTACACAGAGCGACTGCCGTCTGACCTCCGCAACACAAAGAGTAGACCAGAACCAATCATACAACTGCTAGATGGCGTTCGGGACCGACAGCTTTACGTGCCTTTCGAAGTACGGAATCATCTTTCTTTTCAAATATACAGATGATTCAAGCCTGCAATATCATATCCAGACTGGAAACAACTTTTACAAAATTTGCTTCCCAGTGGGATTTGAACCCATGACTTCCGGATCACAAGGCAAACGCCTTGACCACTGGACCACGAACGCAGTTTACAAGGAAACGCGTGTTTTATATTATTTGTATTTTTTTTCCAGACGAGCCCTGGCCATCCCCCCCAAATCTGAAGGCCTCTACTCTCATGACCGGTGTCGGATGTACTCCGCTGATTGGGCAGCTGCGTTGGCCCAAGGTCGGACTACCCCTGATGATGAATGGCAAATCATCCCTTGCACCCATGGGTGGGAATATAACATGAGTGATGTGCCATATGAAACCATCGCTTCACAGGTAGGCATGGGTATTTTCTTCATGTTACAGGTACCCGGTTGCATCCTCAGCTGGGCTGCTTCGGAGCCCGGGGTGCGTTTATATGCATACCAATGGTCACCTAAGGATGCCGAAAACATGTAAAATCGAGAGGTGGATTCAGTCCATGATACTGAACAACTTTCTCCAAGGAACATATTATTATATCGAAATATAAAAAAATATTTTTTGCCTCCCATACAAGTTGACCGATCCGCTGATCCGAATTTGTATGGAAATAAAAAAAATATTTTTCATATTTCGATATATGTTACTTGGGCATAGTTGTTCAGTATCATAGACTGAGTTCACCCTTGAAACGTTATACAACGTGGATAAGGCACATACTCGTAATAAATCGAACCACGGGCTGTACTAGATCGCTAAAGTATAATAAAATTAAGGGCAGGGCAGGGCGTATTTCACGTCACGCCGCCTTGAATGACGTCATACGTCGTGCCCTCGCCAGTGCCGGTGTGCCTGCAATTTTAGAACCAAATGGTATCTCGCGGGACGATGGGAAGAGGCCCGACGGTATGACGCTCATCCCTTGGAAAAACGGGCGTAAGCTTGTTTGGTATGCTACATGTGTAGATACCGTAGCTCCATCCCATGTACGAGCGACTTCGGGCGAAAGGCGGTCGCAGCAGCGACGACAGCAGAAGCCATCAAGAGGCGCAAATATGCGGCTCTGGGAGAGCCGTATAATTTTGTGTCTTTTGCTGTAGAGACCCTAGGGCCTTGGGGTGTGGAAGCCCGCCAAATTTTTAAGGAAATTTCCGCACGCCTGGTCGACGTCTCGGGGATCCAAGGGCTGGTGCGCATTTCGGACAGCGTTCAAGTATTGCTATTCAACGCGGAAATGCCCAGCCTTTTAGGTACCTTGACCTGTGACGGCAGCGGGGTGTACTTTCTTATACAGACAAAAGTTTAACAGATTTTCGTTATTTAGAAAATTTTTACAAGATTATCATGTTATAGAATAATCAATATATAGGTTACTCAGTATAAAGAATTTTTAATAATAGATTTGGCCTCAATTTTTTATATAATTTAATATAAGTTAGTTCTATTTTTAAATATTTTTAGTTTAGTTAGTTTTAATTTAGGTTATATTTTAGTTTGTTTAGTTTTAATTTAGTTACTTGTTAGTTTTACGTTGTATTTTTAGTTTTTCACTATTTTAATATGTTTTTACGAAATAAAGAATTCCTAATGATAAAATTAAAATAACAGTCAAGAAACCAAAAAAAAAATTTGACGTTCCCTTTTGTATGGAAATGCCGAATTTTTTGGTTTTTCGGCTGTTATTTTAATTTCATTATACTATAATATTAGGTCCTTACATATGAAATTTCCGATTTTCAATACTGGCAACTTTAAAATCAAATATCTTGCGTTTCATTAGGAATTCCAAATTCAAATTTATTTCGAAATAAAGCCAGAAAAATATTGTTTTAAAATTCGTATTTCATTTGTTTTAACATCATTTGTTTGAGTTTCAACATTGCTATAACAACAACTATGGACAAATTGAAAATTCGCGGTATTTACGAATATGAGTTCCACCGTGGCACCAATGCTGCAGAAACGACTCGAAGAATTAACGACGTGTATGGACCAGGCACCGCTAACGAACGAACGGTGCGTTTTTGGTTTCAACGTTTCCGTTCTGGAAATTTCGATTTACACAATGAGCCTCGTGGACGACCTGATACTCAAGTGAATAACGAAGAATTGAAGGCGATAGTGGAAGCGGATCCATCTCAAACCACTTCTGAATTAGCAGCAGCCTTCGGCGTAAGTGACAAAACGATACTTATGCACTAGCGCCAAATCGGAAAAATTAAAAAACTCGAAAAGTGGGTACCGCACGAATTGACTGAAGCAAACCAACAAACACGCGTTGCTTGCTGCGTTTCTTTGCTTAATCGCCACAATAATGAGGGGATTTTGAACCGTATCGTGACTTGTGATGAGAAATGGATCCTGTACGACAATCTGAAGCGATCATCACAATAGCTTGACCCTGGAGAACCGGCAAAACCTTGCCCTGAGCGAAAACTGACCAAAAAGAAGATTCTGGTTAGTGTTTGGTGGACCAGTGCTGGTGTTATCCACTACAGCTTCTTGAGATCAGGCCAGACGATTACTGCAGACTTGTATTGCCAACAATTGCAAACATTGATGGAAAAGCTCGCCATTAAACAACCGAGACTGATGAATTGCTCCTTCAGGATAACGCTAGACCACACACTGCACATCAAACGATCGCCAAGTTAGAGGAGCTGCGACTGGAACCTCTGCGTCACCCACCATACTCTCTAGATCTTGCCCCAACCGATTACCACTTTTTTCAAAATTTGGATAACTTTTTACAAGGAAAGAAATTCAAATCTGATGAGGCAGTCAAAACCGCCTTCAAACAGTTCATAGACTCTCGCTCCCAGGATTTTTTTTCCAAAGGTATCAATGATCTGCCTATAAAATGGCGGAAGTGTATCGATAACAACGGCGCATACTTCGATTGATTAAATAATAATTTCATTAAAAAAAACTTGTTTCACTTTTTTGATACTGAACGGCAATTTCATATGTAAGGACCTAATATAATGATCTAGTATAGACCGTAGTTCGATTTATTACGGGTATGTACCTTCCACATTGTATACTTACAAGAATTGCTGGTTTAAAGTAGGTTAAATCTTTTTCCAGCTGGACTGGGTGTGTGAGAAGGACAACTTGCCAGCGACGGCTCAGGCCATCTTCTTCTGCGGAGCCATCGTCGGTGGACTTGTCTTCGGGTGGATAGCTGATAAGTATGGCAGAATACCAGCCTTAGTCGGTAAGTAACAGAAAATGCTTTTAGCATTAAGCCCGCCATTTGCTAAAAGCATTTTTTACTTTGGAACAATAAAGTTTGATAAATTAATAAGTGTAATTAGAGGACATCCCCCCCCCCCCCCCCAAGGATTTCCAAAACGACCTACCTATTACATATGCCCTAAACAGCATTCTTCTGCAACCTTACTAAGGAATAAGTTTATTTGCTAGGAAAATTTTAAAAAACCCAACTGTCCAGAACGCCATCTAGTGATGAGTAGCGAAACTGCCGATACGGCTTGATATCCGTAGCGCCATCTATTATTTGCTAGAGAAAACTCTGACTTTCAAGCGCCTCTCGTAAGTTTTAAACCGCTGAACCGATTTTCATCAAAGATAGCTAAAAACCACCGCAAGGGAGCTTGCTTTCACAAAACAAAACCATATTAAAATCGTTCCATCCGTTCGAGTGCTACGATGCCACAAACGGACAGGCAGACAGACAGAAAGACATAAGCATCAAACTTATAACACCCCTCTATTTGTAGGGGGTTAAAAATCGAAATCTTCGTCAAAATCGGTCGGTGCAATTTTAATGATTTATTCCATAGTAAATCATTCAAACCCCATGGTTTGAACGAAGTTTTCTTCTGAGGATGTCATAGCTGCGAGTGTAACTTTCTTTGTTCATTTCAGGGACAAACCTTATTGGCTTCGCGGCGGGAGTGGGGACAGCTTTCTGTGACAGTTTCTGGTCGTTCGCCCTCTGCCGATTCCTGGTCGGGCTTGCCTTCGACAACTGCTTCACAATGATGTATATTCTTGGTGAGTAGCCTCGATAAATTTGAAATTTTAACACGTTGACGGACATTAAATCACACCACTTTGACACATCTTTTTTGTATGGACTGTTCGGACAGTTCTATCGCATTTGTAAAAAAATATGTCTTAAAATAGGATATGAACTGCTATAGCCATTGCCTGCTATAGCAGTTCTGCCACTTCTGCATAGTAAGTGGTTCTATGAGGAGCAGCACAACTCCTATGATAGCTGGGCTGCTTTTTGCGTGCCTCTCTTCTCACTATCTGACGATTATTCAGCTTATATTAATCTATGGGCCGACTGAGGAACGTTCTAGGGCAACGCGACGTGTATAGCCGCTCTGTCGTGTGGGGTGCGGGGGGAGATAGGTGTGATAGGTACTTTTTGAATGAGTGCAAAATCTTCTCAAATTGACACTAAAGAGATTCGAAAATGTTGAACAGTGACAGAGAAAAAATCTATTCCTTATTTTGTATGAATAGAACGACTGTTACAGCAGCTCTGCCTACAAAAAAGCCGCGAACTCGGAAGGCTATTACAGCTCTGTCACTACAATACGTCGAAAAGCAACTGCTATGCCGGCTCTGTCGTCAACGTATTAAGGATCTCAAACAATGAATTGTAATGGCTGTAACTATGGCGCATACAAGCTAAACAAAGCTACTAATAAATAATAGCATAATAAGAATAATAATAGCATGTTTATGAGGGTTACAGCTATTACAGTTAGGCTGCCCGCCCACATCTATTATCGGTGACCGATTTTTTGTAGGAGAAAGGACTGATTGCAATAGTGCAACGCACTCGTCCCTACAAAAAGTAGGTCAGAAATTCCTATAACTAAAAATCGGCCCACCGACTATCGGTCCTACAAAAAGCCTCAAGTGGGCGACCCTTAGGTGTGCTAGTTTTTAGGTTATTTATTTTAGTTTAGTTGTTAGGCTAATTAGGTGTCGAGTAAACTATACCATCGAGGACCTTAATGAGGCTAACGACAGGGGATTGCCGTGGCCACATACTGGTTTAAGATGATTTGAAATTGAAGCTACAGTGAAACCATTTCGACTTGATAAGAAAAAGAAGTTACAGCTATTACAGTTCAATATGGCGCACCTGCATTCTCGTTCCGGGTGCCTTACACCTGCACGACTTTTGCGCATATATTCTAGGCAAATTAAAAAAACCCCGGCTGTCAAGAACGCCATCTAGTGATGCGGAAACAGAACGGCCGATACAACTTGATAACGCAGCGCCATCTATAATTTACTAGAGAAAGCCCTGACTTTCAAGCGTTACCCCCTAATAGCTTCTAAACGGCTGAATCGATTTTCATTATACATACATAACTAAAACCCACCGCAAGGGAATTTGCTTTCACGTAAAGAAAACCGCATCGAAATCGACCCATTCCTTCAAGTTTAACGCTAATGTCTGTATGTCTGTCTATGGCATCGGTACGATGCCATAGACAGACAGACAGATATTAGCGTCAAACTTGTAACACCCCTCCTTTTTCGGGGGTTAAAAATAAATATCTGTATTTTTCCTTTTCTAGTCTTGGAGTACGTGGGCCCGAAATGGCGTACGTTCGTGGCCAACATGTCAATCGCTCTGTTCTTCACGCTGGCTGCGTCTCTACTACCCTGGATCGCGCTCTGGGCTGACGACTGGAGAAGATTTGCCATCGGAACCAGTCTACCGTTTGTGCTGGCTGCTGCGACCCCCTGGTTGGTCCCTGAGAGTGCTAGGTAAGTCTTCTTGCATCTTAAATAAGCTCTGTGTCAGTGAAATTCTGAAAATTGGCAATTAAAAAGGCAACACAAAACGTGTAGTTTTCCAACTCACCCCTCGCGGTCCGACGCATTGCATCGTATTTTTGAAATCGTCGTGTCAGCGATAAGTACCTAATATTGTTTTACGCAGGAAATATCATTTTGTCAATAGTTTTTTAAACAGTTCAACATAAATAAATAACCGGCCTAGTGCGAGTCAGACTCGCGCACGACCATACATTACGTACCATTTTCTTTACAACATTAGACACTTTATTTAATCGAGAAAAAAACGGCTAAAAATCACGTATGTTGTATGCCCCACTTTAATATTTATTTTATTCTGTTTTTAGTATTTTTTGTTATAGCGGCAACAGAAATACATCACCAGCTGTGAAAATTTCAACAGTCTAGCTATCACAGTTCATGAGTTACAGCCTGGTGACAGACAGACAGACAGACGGACAGTAAAATCTTAATAATAGGGTCCCGTTTTTACCTTTTGGGTACGGAACCATAGAAAAGCAGCGTGAAACAGACATACTCCACGAAAGGGTTTTTTAAAATTTGTACGCTACAAATGTCAAAATTAACTAACTAAATTAACCACTCGTGCAAATCTTTCGCATACGATCAATTTAAAAATGCTCCCGTTTGGAAACACGCGCAAACATTCGTTGTGTGACTCCCGATTTCAAAGATAGCACTCCATGTCGTCCTACCACCTGATATGGTCCTAAATAGCTAAATCTTCTTATCGAGTCGAAATGGTTTCACTGTAGCTTCAATTTTAAATCATTCTAGACCAGTATGTGACCACGGCGATCCCCCTGTCGTTAGCGTCATTAAGGTAATTTATGGAACATGACGTCGGATATGACAGAAGGTGGTCCATCGACTGAATGGCACCGCAGTCGCAAAGGTCATTAGCTAAATGACTATAATTTAGTAATAACTATCAGAACCAATGGTTTTGCGAAGTATTGATGAGCTCTGAAATATATACTAATGATTTCTACGTTTGATCTTTCAGATGGCTGGTCTCCCAAGGGAAGATTGACAAAGCACTCACCATTATGAAGAAGTTCGAGAGGATCAATAAGACCAAGATTCCAGATAAGGTCCTCAGTGAATTCACGGTAAGTATCTTGCTTATCTGGTTTAGTTTATAGAAATTACAGTTGATTCTGACTGTCTACATTAAATATCCAGGCTCTTGTCGACTCCTACAAACTTGGATGTCCGTCATCAACAATGACATAACGAAAGCCCAAGTAAATGCTACGATGGTCCAAAACCGAAGAGCTTGGCGAAAAATGAAGAGGAGAGCCGACCCCATTTGAAATGGGATAGGGCGAGGCAAGCCGTGTGTATCCCGGCAGAGCAGAATAGGACCACTCCAAATCTCCCTGTGGATGTCGTAGAAGGCGACTTAGGAAACACAAGCTGAAAAAAACATCAATGAGACTTCTCCAACCCGTCTGGCTAGGGTGGAGAGTGTAGGCTAAATCCTCTAACTGTTCTGGCTATATGGCTCTGGTAGTACAAAGGGTCGTGCTCCTGCAGTGGAGACTAAAAGAAGACCTGGATGATGATGATGATGAATTGATTATTCCCCGTGTGGCTCCGGGTCAGAATAGGACCACTCCATCTCTTCCTGTGGATGTCGTAAGAGGCGACTAAAGGACTTAAGCACAAACATTTCGTGCTACAATTGCATTCCCCAGGAAGGTTTAATTTTTTCCACACAAATGCATCCCAAAGAGGGTTGACGTCAGGCAGACGGCCGGTCGTAAAACTATTCCGGCTATTTCTTCTCGATTCGCAAGATCTTCGGCATCCTTGGGTGACAATTGATATGCATATTTGGTATACTTGAGGAAGAAAAAGCGGGAAAGCGCACCCCAGGCTCCGAAGTAGCACAACTGAGGATGCACCGTAGTAATTTTAAAAATGCTTTCATTCCAGGAATCTTCCCTAAAAGCTATCAAAGACTGCGAAGCTGAAAACCGCTCCTACTCTGTCCTGGACCTCTTCAAAACGCCTAGACTTAGGAAGAACGCAATCCTGCTTATCGTCATCTGGATGGCTATATCTCTGGTGTTCGACGGGCATGTCAGGAACGTGGGATCTCTTGGTCTGGACCTCTTCCTAACCTTCACTATTGCATCAGCGACGGAATTACCAGCTGACACCTTCCTTACAGCAGTTTTGGATAGGTAAGTTTTCTTGTAGTTTCGTATGCTAATGTAAATTAGTTGACAATGCATTATTATGACAAGAAGCTGATCTGCTGTGGTGGCTATAGGTACCCTGAAATAAAACGACGCAACCCCATCGAGTTTGGGGTTATTACATTTGTCTTGATAATTTAAGTACGTAACTTAGACCTCACATTAAAAGCGTATACGAAAAAAATTTTTTTTTAAACTTATTACAGGGTTACTTTTTAAACACCGGAACGTTTTTGGAGCAAGTTCAGTCCGTGATACTGAACTATTTTCCAAAAAAACAATTATCGAAATTCGATAAAAAAAGTTGTTTTTTTTTCTTTTTTCGATAATGGTTTTTATGGATGTGGTTCAGTATCACGGACTGAACTTACTCCAAAAATGTTGCCGGTGTTTTAAAAGTAACCATCTATACCAGGATAGCCCAATTTCTGGTGTTTTCTGTGTCTATGTCTTACAATCCGCTAGATGACAACAAGTCAAACTAGACACTTTTTTCTAAATGTCAAAACAACAACTACAACAACAAACTATTTCTATGGGATTTGTATGAAATACAAAACCGTGACGTCATAGATATTAAGACTCAAATAGCGCTCTTATATCAGTTTTTCTGCATTAAATAATCTAAAATCATGTTGAAAATGTATATGATCAATTTTTTTTTTATAATGACAAGTGACACTTTTTTGACGTTTTATTCTCTTATCAGTACTAAATAATTTATTTTTGACCCAGTCATCTACCCACTTGCTTGATTTTATTTATAATAGGTGGGGCAGAAGATGGCTGGCTTGCGGCTCTATGGTCATCAGTGGTATCTTCAGTCTACTCGCCACGGCTGTTCCTGTTGGTTAGTATTCCATTTTAACCGACTTCAAAAAAGGAGAAGGTTATCAATTACTAATAAATAATAAAGAGAAGGAAGAAAAAAAAAAGAAAAAAGAATAAGACCCGTATGTTTTTTTTTCTTTTTTGTATGTAGGTTCTACAACAAGTATGTTACGTGATATCTTTGCCAATTGGTAACCGATTTTGATGATTCTTTTTTTTATTAAAAGCCTTTACTACCTAGTTAGTGTCGTATTTATTTGGCGAAGACATGATGAAGAACCTTGGAGATATGGAAGAAACTCCTCAAAGATTTTTTTTTTCTTTGCTCCCAGACCATAATGTAGGATTATTCTAGTACCTATATGATTTATAAGATGTTTTCTTCTCAACAGGTGGACCCTCAGCGTCTCTGGCCATCCTGGGTCGTTTCGCCGTTAATATCTCCTACAACATCGGTTTGCAGTACGCGGCTGAACTGCTACCAACTGTCGTCAGAGCTCAGGGCGTAGCTCTCATACACATCATGGGTTATGTGGCTTCTATTGTCGCTCCCTTCGTTGTTTACTTGGTGAGTATCGTGATGATAAGCTTCATTTCACACTAGAATAAAAATTTCATAGCAGAAAACGGCAGTTACGTCTTGTACCATTTCTTGCCACATCACATGACACTTTTATTGCTATCTCTTTTGCTCTTGTGAGGATGACCGTTAACGTAGTGTTTGTCGCACTCAGCTATGGTGGTCTTATAACACAGTAAATATTTTTTAGGTCTATGGAATGACCCTACCCTGCTTCCCACGGACCATATAGATTAGGGCTATAGTATGGGATTCATCAAAAAAGTATTCTTTAGAGTCAATACAGATAGAGTGAATGTAAATTTGGCGGTAATTGAGTAAGATAACGTCAAAGTTGTAGTAGGATAAGATCACTGGACATAAGCTGGCAAAATCTTGAGACCCAAATCCATCTGGTCGGATGTACATTTGTTTCGCTTTCAAACCAAAGCGGCTGAACGGAGTGAAATAAAATTTAATAATATTTAGCATGTGGCTTATTATCTGGAATTACACATATCAAGTATTTTTAGACCACGCGAGCAACTCCGCAGGCAACGGCTGGCGAAATAGCCAAAAAATGGTGGTTAACAACTATTTTTATGGACAAACTAAAATACTTAACTGTTTTTTTCCACAGGCTAACATCTCCCAAGACCTCCCCCTCCTCATTCTCGGCGCCCTGGGCATCGCTGGCGGGCTACTGTGCTTGTTCCTTCCCGAGACCATGGACACGGAGATGCCCCAGACGCTGCAGGATGGAGAGAACTTCGGGAAAGACCAGAGATTCTGGGACATACCGTGCTTCCCGAAGTAAGTTTACATTTAATTCTTATTAACCCCCATCGAAAAAAAGAGGGGTGCTATCTAGAGATTAATATACCACGGAGGTCGTTTAAGAAGGTTTTTTATGATCCAACCTCTATGAAACTTGTTTATAACTTCTTAAGGTCTAATAAAGTCTATGAATATCCTTTCTTTTCGCTCAGAACTCCTAGATTGTGTTTAATAAAATTTTTATTTATTTTACAGGAAAAAGCTAGAAGAAGTCGAAAGCCCAGGTCGTTACGTCAAACGCGCTTCAATAGCAGAGCAGGACCACTTCCTAAGGGCCATGCCCAGTGCCATAGGCTCCCGAGCTTCTATTAGGGCTTCCATTAGGGCCTCAGTAAGATCCAATAGACCAGCGTCCAGAAAACGAGACACCAGTGGAGAAAGAACCGAAAATATGGTCTGAAAACACCATTTTGAATTTTCGGTTTGAGTGTGACAATGTCAAATTAATTTGACATTTGTCTGTTATTCTGAAGACGCCATTTAAAATTTTTGGTTCGAGTAAGTCAATGTCAAATTATTTTGATGTTGATTTACATGGTCTGAAAACGCCATCAAATTTTTTGGAGTAAGAAAATGTCAAATTAATTTGGCATTGGTTTTGTCTTCAGATATTTCAAAATGTTTGTTCATAAAGAAACAAAGAAAATTTTGGTTCAGTGTATTAGTGACTTTGAGTATGAAACAAGGGCTGTGCAATTTGAAAATAAATTCGAAGGATTATTCTGTATAAGTACAATTTAACTGTGTTATATTAAAGACACTATTTTTAAAAGATTACTGTGATAATACACAAATTAATAGATAATTGGATAATTTTAGGTAAAATGACATTTTAAAGTCCAAATTCCTTGATTTACAAGTACAAAAAGGATCTATTGAATAAGTAATATTGTAATTCATTATTTAATTTCACGAAAATCGATATTCCAAAAGACAGTATTGAAAATTCAATTTCAAAGTTTATGAAACTTTTAGAATAAAAAAACATATTTCTACTTCAATCCATTACTTATATACTTAAGCCTCAATATTCGTAAGTATATGAGTAACTTTCCCCTATTTTTGGGCTATAAAATTTGAAAAAATGTTTGACATTATGTCCTGTATAATTTGACATATTTTACTTTTGACATCGTAGTGCAATGTCAAATTATCTTGTGTTTTGTGTGTAAATATTAAATGTGCTCAATTTGTGTTTATTTTTGTAAAAATGCAATTTAGATGACTTGATCAATTGAATATATTTTATATACCTATTAGTTAAAAGTATTAGTCGAACTCGTAATACTAAAGAAGGTATAACCGTCGTAGGTGTAGTAACCAATTTAAGAAAGAACCGACATTTTTAATAAATTTGACAGAAACAGAACTCCTCTAAACTCGGTAGAATTGTACTATATAACTGAGATTTTTAATTCATACTATACGCAGATAGATATTTATATATTTTCCTTCCTAATGTTAATACTTCTAACTTTAAATTAACTTAATTAATTTAAGCAATCTGAACCTTCCATTTTTTAGGGACCGTTCTAGAATTACGTAAGCATCGGAGTCTTTGATTTGCTTATTTTTGATGACTTAGGGAGCGGGGGGTCTGGATTTTCATTACGTAAGCAATCTGTTTTGTTATTATAATTTTTGTTTGAAATTAAACTTACAGTAAAATAGTAGCTAAAAACAATATACCTACTTGCTCATGAAAATAATAAAAAACTTAAGTAGATTTTTATAAGGAATGTACCAATGCTTACGTAAGCAGAGGAGGGGGTATAACAGATACTTTTGCTGACAAGGGGGACGAGAGGGTTAACAATTGCTCAAATCCTGATTACGTAATACTTGAACGATTAAAATATAAAATCTAGGTTGCATTTAGCAAAACTACTGTAATTGTAAGTTGATTTATAGTAATAGTGAGTTACACTTAAGTTTTACTGTGAATTAATAATAACATAATTTATGTAATTTAAACACTGTTAAATTAAAAGTAGCAGTATTTTATATGTTGCCATCTTAGTATGAGCATATCAGATTTGTGATTTGAAAGTGATTTCTGTGATAAAAATTTAAATAAAAATAAAAATAATTTTATGGTAGTTTTTTTTTTATTAATCTTCCATGCTAGTCCTAGAGAAACTCAATTCACTTTCAAGTCAATCGAGATAAGGGCAGGCCTGTGTCACCCGTTTAGGTATCGAAAATGTACCTACATTATTACAATGCGCGCAGGCGGCCCCTCCGGGTGGTAAATTCAGTTATGCGAATCGTTTGTCCAGAGTAATAAGAATGAAATTGGCTTGCAATTGATGTATGTATCTGTACGAAAAGGTGCTGAGTTCTGACGTGAGCTAAATTAAACTATATCGCTAGCCACATTGGGTAGATATTACTTTGAATTTCTTTGCTGAGTGAGACTTTTGTACGTTAGTATTATTTATTCTGTGATATGGGCAAGAAATGATATCAATAGGCGATGCGGTTGGCAACCCATCACTATTATGATTTCCTTTTTCCACCTTCATTCATATGCCAACCATCACGCTAAAAGTGGCCTAGGCCTTGCCGTACGAGGCTCTGTCTGTCCCGTTAGGGATAAAGACGTAACAGTGTATTATCCGTATTATCGGTATCGTAGCGTTATTTGCTAGAGCAAGAGCCGGCCGTGCTGCAGCATTCCGTCGCTCTCTCTTGCTATAGCTAATTACTGTTCTGAGCGACAGAAAAGGATATCAGCATAGGAAAGTGCTGTTGCGTGCTGATAGATGAGATCCAACCTACTAACAATAATTCTCTAAAATCGTAAGTAATCCCGAAAAATCATTCCACGCGATATGTACCGCGGCGGACGGGGCTTAAATGATGAGTACCGATTTAATAAATACCAATACTTCATATAACATATTAAGAACATATACTAACATAATAGTACATTACGATATAAGTGCGTTATTGTGGTAATAACACACGAAGCGGAATTTCAGCCCGAGCGAATGCGAGGGCGTAAGGAGCTGAGTGTGTTTAACCACTATACGCACGTATATCGTACGACGTTAAAATAAAACTTTGATGCACACTGTTGCTTTCCCGCCGTTTTAATTTTCAAAATCAGCAGGGCACGCGGCCTACTGGACGGCGCCGCGCAGCATGCGAATTCGAAATTTGAGAAAAAACAAAATAATTTGAAGCGTATGTAGGTAAGATACAAAGATAAATATTGAAACAACGATGACGTTCGATGTCTGATTTATTCTTTTTCTTTGTCTAACCTTCACCTTATGTTATCTATCTATCTCGCTCACACACAACTGTCAAACCTTCTTACTCTCTTATTCATACCATTAATTCTGTCCCTTTCTTTCGCAATAGCAAATCGTTATAGAAATATAACTTCACTATTTGCGTTTCTAACACACGCGTGTTTTATAGGCTGCTTTATATATCTAAAACCGGTGAAATTAGATCCATTTTACGAGCAAGGGTGTTGAAAAATATTTTTTTTAGATACTTACCGAAATATTTTTTTTTTGGTTTTAGATTTTTCTTTACCACTTACCCTTGGAAAAGACAAAGCGGGTTAATGAAAAGAAGCATTAACAATTAACGTAATAATAAAAATAGACACGCAACGCCGGTTGCATTTAAGAGCTCGGTCGAGGTTGCAGTTAATATACTTCGATCAAGTACACTGTCAGATGGACATACAAAGTAAACTGACAATAGTTTGTCTCCGCTGTTCGTTATTCAGAAATATATAGATTCGGCGATGAAGTATCTGTCTACAGACCTTACTTTTAAATAAAACGACGTTTAGTGGCAACAATTGATTATATTTAGGTATTTACAAAATAAATTAAAGCATACCCCAACATACAGTAGTACATACACATATACATGCAGTACATACACATACAGTACATATGTCGCAGTTGGATGGTATAAACTGCTAATTCACGAAACCTCTAGTTGTTTGGCATTACAGCTCGGTTTTGTTAAACAGCCGAATATCGTTCAGCTTGATTGTCTAATATTGCGCAACATGTTACGTTCATTAAAACCGCTAACCTCGTTTCGAAACGGCTAGCGGTTTTGTGAAACAGTAGCGGTAATCCGCTGTTTGACGAAACCGTTATACAATCCAACTGCGACACACGTATGATAAGGATTTGGTGTAGGGTTACCATAATGAAATATAACTGTGTCTATTAAAAATACTATAATAATACATTACATACAATTTTTTCGACGTCGAATTTAATTTCCCAGAAAACTATTCCACGATTTTTATTGCTATAGGTTTGCCCTAACCTAGTAAAATGGAAAGAACTTTTCTAGCACTCGCCGGCCGCTGCCGCGTCACGCTCGCTCCGCTCGCTCGGCTCGTGCGTGTGTTGGTCGCAGTTCTAACCTAACCTAACCTAGTAAAATGGATAGAACACTCGCTCGCCACATTGCCACTTCGTAGGCATTCTAAATTGTATATAATTTCTTTAGATAGAATTGTTCAACAACTTCTCTAGCCGCATGGATGAATACAAGTCGTTCATTCCATTCCGCGTATTAGGGTTCGCTGTTTTACAAAACCGAGCTGTAATGCCAAACAGCTAGGGTTTTCGTGAATTAGCGGATTATACCATTCAACTGCGACACATACATATACAGTTGTACAACATACATAGTATACAAATCTCTAATGCTCGGTAGTTATTCTAGATTGTACTATAAATTCTTTGGTTATATGTCATATACCAAATTACAAATATAATATGCTTAGGTACTTAATACAAAGTTAACACAATATAACATGTACGTATACTGCTTACTTGATTAAAAGATACAACATAGCTATATGTAAACATTGACCCATCTTAGTAGGTAGTGTTTATGTAACTACGACAGAGTTAGGTACATTTGTAATTTCTGAGTTTAATCCCCAACTAGGGCAAGTAGGAAAATGGCCTTTTACTAATAAAATTGTCCTGAATATTGGGGTTTATCTATATCATCATCATCAGGTCTTTTTTAGGGTTCCGCACCCGAAGGATGCAGACGGGACCCTATTACTGAGACTCCGCTGTCTGTCCGTCTGTCTATACGTCTGTCACAGGCCTCTATCTTTTGAACCGTACTAGCTGGACACTTGAAATTTTCACCGATTATGTATTACTGTGGCAGCTATAACAACAAATACTAAAAAATAAGAAAAAGTTAAAAATTAAAGGGGGTCGTCATACAAGAAACCTGTTTCTTCAGCGTTTTAAAACATTGTACGGTGGTACGGAACCCTTCATGTACGAGTCCGACTCGCACTTGTCTTGTCGTTTATTTGTCTTCACTGCAGGAGCACGAGTCACGACCCTCTCTGTACTACCAGAGCCATATATTAGCCAGAGCAGTCAGAGGATTTGGCCCACACTCTCCACGCTGGCCAGACGGTTGGAGAGGTCTCACTGATGTTTATAAGCTTTTTCCAGCTTGTGTTTCCTAATTTGCCTTCTACGACATCCACGGGAAGACTTGGAGTGGTCCTATTCTACTGTGCCGGGAACCACACGTCTAATGTCCCTATATATTTCATATCTGTACTAATATTATAAAGCGGAAGAGTTTGTTTGTTTGTTTGTTTAAACGCGCTAATCTCAGGAACTAATGGTCCGATTTGAAAAATTCTTTTTTTGTTGGGTAGTCTATTTATAGAGGAAGGCTTTGGGCTATATAACATTCCGACAACCACGCGAACGAAGTCGCGGGCACAGCTAGTTCATTTGATATTATTTGTATTCCAATCAGCGCATCATCTAAGTAGTTACAGCCCGATCGCCCTTAAAAGGAACACGTGCGATCCGCTTGCGAGGCAATACTAAGGCAACACCGTAACACCTGCGACTGTGTGGTTTACGACAACTTCATCTCTTCTACAACAATGACAACCAGAATCGCCAATTCCGCGGCGTTCCGTCGCTTTCTCTCGCTCTAGCGAATGACGGTTCTGAGCGATAGAAAAGGATAGCAGCATAGGAAAACGCTGTCCCGTGCTGACAGATATCGCCCAACCCTTAATTAAAGGATCAAACAAAAGAAGGTTAAAGTCAGACAGGCGGCCGGTCGTAAAGCTATAGCCAAATCGTTTAAACTGTTCCGGCTATTCTTGATTTTACCTGATCTTCGGCATCCTTGGGTGACAAAGAAAAAGCGGGAAAACGCACCCCGGGCTCCGAAGCAGCACAGCTGATGTAATAACCAGGAACGCGCAGATGAAAAAGAAGATTTCTGCCAAAACTGGCCTCTAGATATGTAATGTAAAGGTTTGGCTTACTTTAATATTTCAAAGGAACTCAGGCAATGTTCGATCATTCAAAATAACCTAATTATCATATGATATTTAATAGTCTTTTATTAGTCACATTGTTTTGTTTTGTCACTTACAGCTAAGTTTGGTGCTGCTTTCTAGGCGCTAGTGCAGAAGAAACGGCAACAAACTGCACTGCAGCATTTTCTCCAAAAACAGCTACTAACAAACCATTGTAATCAACCAAATATGAGATTGTGTGCAATAAACTTAAATAAATAAATAAAAAAACAAACTTACAATTTAACATTAGATTATGTAAACTGAGAATACATTGTTTGTTATGTCATAATAATATAAATTGAAATATTAGAATACTATATCTAATTTATCCAAACCATTGTAATCAATCAAATATGAGATTGTGTGCAATAAACTTAAATAAATAAATAAAAAAACAAACTTACAACTTAACATTAAATTATGTGAACTGAGAATACATTGTTTGTTATGTCATAATAATATGAATTGAAATATTAGAATACTACATCTAATTTATCCAAACATCAACTACCTAATACATTATTAATACATTAAATTTAAAAAAAAAATTAAAAATTAAAAAAATATATTAGAATTAAGTACGAAATTTAAAATAATGACAATTTGTAAATTTAGTATGTACCAATGTAAATAAATTATGACATGTCTAAACATACAAACCTTTAACAGGGACCCGCACCAAGCTCAAGCCACTTTCTAGGGTTCATTACCCAAAGGGTGCAAACGGGACCCTATTACTGAGACTCCGCTGTCTGTCTGTCTGTCACATTCATCTCTTGAACCGTAATAGCTATTGTCTAGCTAGACACTTGAAATTTTCACCGATTATGTATTACTGTGGCCGCTATAACAACAAATACTGAAAAATAAAAAAAAGTTAAAAATTAAAGGGGGTCGCCATACAAAAAACGTGTTTTTTCTGCGTTTTTAACTAGATCTTTATAATGGCATTAACTAGATACTTGAAATTTTTACAGATTATGTATTACTATGGCCGCTATAAAAACAAATACAAAAAAAAATTAAAGGGGGTCGTCATACAAAAAACGTGTTTTTTAGCGTTTTAAAACATTGTACGGAGGTATGGAACCCTTTATGTACGAGTCCGACTCGCACTTGCCCGTTTATTATTAAGCAATGAAATAACAATTGGTAGTGCACTCACAGCGTTAACGGTCGTGGCCCACGACCGTTAACGCTGTGTTTTTTCATCACATATTTTCAATTTGGATAAATTTCCGAGCATTGTAATGCTATTAAAAATAATAATTTAACCAATGCTTCATTGCGCAACATCTAATAATAATAAAATCGCAAGTCTCCAGCCGCCCTAATTGAACTTATTGGCGATAATTGAAATGTATCACTATGGTCAACGAGGAATCAAACTGTGGACATTTGAGCTGGACACATTGAACCGCGCACACGCATTTCTTTAGTAGACAATTGCGAGATTTCGTATAGTGTCTTCTGGGGAAATTCAGCAAACTATTTGGTAAGTTTTTTCCACTTTAGACCTCCGCTTTTAACCGACTTCGAAAGAAAGAGATTGTCAATTCGACTCGTATGTTTTTTTTTGTGTGTTTTTAACGCGATATCTTTGCCAATTGCAAACCGATTTTGATGATTATATTTTTATTTGAAAGCCTTACTACCAACTAGGTCCAATATTAATTTGGTGAACACATGATGAAGAACTTTCGAGATATGGAAGATAATTCTCTATGTTTTTTTGTAAACAAATTTATTTGCTAGGTATTAAACCAAACCCCGACTGTCAAGAACGCCATCTAGTGATGAGTAGCGGGACTGCCGATACGACTTAATATCCGTAGCGCCATCTATTATTTGCTAGAGAAATCCTTGACTTTCAAGCGTTAATCCCCAATAACTTTTAAACGGCTGAACCGATTTTCATCAATCATAGCTAATAACCACAAGAACTTGCTTTCACGTAAAAAACTGCATCCAAATCGATTCCACAGGCAGACAGACAGAACGATAGACATTAGTGTAAAACTTATAACACCCCTTTTTTTCTCTTATTACTTATAGGTTTTTTTAATGTATAACGCCTCAGACGTTCACCGATAACTTCTCCATTTTTACACCGACTTATTTGTTTTTTAAAACTATATCTGCATAATGAATATTATTCAAAGTCGAGTCTATATCATTTATTTATCTTTGGATGTTTGTATTACTTGATAATTGTAATTTTGTTCTTCCTATTTTATAATAGGTCATGTTACAAACAGGGACAGAATATTTACCACAATAATATTTTTTTCAGAATGAATGTAAGAATGTAGATATGATACACAACGTGGAAGGGACATACCCGTAATAAATCCAACCACGGTCTATACTAGATCATTATAGTATAATGAAATTAAATAACAGCCAAAGAACAAAAAAAAATTTCAGCATTTCCATACAAAAGTGTGCAGCCGCTTGGGCAATTTGTATGGGAATGTCAATTTTTTTTTTTGTTTTTCGACTGTTATTTTAATTTCATTATACTATCGTGAGCTATTTTAGCCCGTGGTTCGATTTATTACGGCTATGTCCCTTCCACTTTGTATATACACAATAAACAAAAATAAAACAAATTCTATCTGCAATGGGTATCTGTATTTTACTACTGCGACGCGAATCGCCTCAACTTCAGAGCGAACTAGAAGTTTGGCGCGACCTGTACTTTAGGATATAAGTGCGTTATGGTGGTTATAATTCACGAGGCGGAACTTCAACCCGAGCTGAAGGCGAGAACGTAATAGAGCCGAGTGTGTTTAACCAATATACGCACTTTACGAGCAGGTGTGCCGATGAACCCTAAAAAGTGTGCAAATAGGCTTGATTCCACATTGATTCCCAGTATGTGAATCACTGTGTAACATAAATTTTAAGACGGATTCTTGTAGGTCGAAATAAAAAGCTACCGTCGGGTCACCGCTCCTAACACTCGCCCAGGTGATGATCGTCAAAATCGATCGCAACCTTGTCGGCCTTTCCGACTAATATTACTTGAGTCAACCGTTTAAGGGGATACATGAATTTTCCGAGGTCCAGTGCTGCTCCTATTTGAAATAAATTATTTGAAAGGAAACGGAGATATCATTTAAAATTTTGTCTTTACTAAGATTCAAACTATTTTATGAATTGCTGTTTACAGTTTAAATGAGAACGTGAAGCTTTTCTTCGCAATTTTGCGATGAACCCCGGAACATTCAAGTATGGCCTTAAGTTTGACCAGGCCTGTACCTAAACTCCCCGTTTAGGTATCGAAAATACCTACATTATTACTAAGAGCGCGGCGGCCCCTCCAAGTGGTAAATTCAGTTACCTATACGAATCGTTTGTCCAGAGTAGGTATCAATACGAAAAGGTGCTGAGTTCTGACGTGAGCTAAATGAAACCATATTGCTAACCACATTGAGTAGATATTGCTTTGAATTTCTTTGCCGAGTGAGACTTCTGTACGGAGTACTAGTATCCTATTATGTGGTTTGACAGAGAGACAAACACAAGTGATTTTATAAGGATTCTGGATTTTCCTTTTGAGGTACGGAAAAAATATTCTCAAACTATTCACACCATAGTGCGGCCAACGACAAAAACACCATATCACACCATATCTTGTCTGAATTGGTGTACAAGCATTTACACAATCTATTTTATTATTCAAACATCTTGAAACTTACATGTCCATAATATCAACGACGGGTTTTCTATAGATTGTGCAAATAATTTGGTATTTACCTACATAAAATGTAATATCAATGTTATATTATAAGTATCCCAATTAGGAGAAATCTTTTACAAATACTAATTTGCGTCATTCTAGATATTACCGGTTATCATAATAAACGGGCAAGTGCGAGTCGGACTCGTACATGAAGGGTTCCGTACCTCCGTACAATGTTTTAAAACGCTAAAAAAACACGTTTTTTTGTATGACGACCCCCTTTCAACTTTTTTTTATTTTTATTATTTGTTTTTATAGCGGCCATAATAATACATAATCTGTGAAAATTTCAAGTATCTAGTTGATGCCATTATACCTAAAAACTTAGTTAAAAACGCTGAAAAAAACACGTTTTTTGTATGACGACCCCCGTTAATTTTAAACTTTTTTTTATTTTAAGTATTTGTTGTTAAAGCGGCCACAGTAATACATAATCGGTGAAGATTTCAAATGTCTAATTATTACGGATCAAGAGATAGAAGCCTGTGACAGACGGAAAGACAGACAAACGGACAGACGGACAGACAGCGGAGTCTCATTAATAGGGTCCCGTTTGCACCCTTTGGGTAAGGAACCCTAAAAATAATAATTTATTCATACAAGCTTTTATTGTGGGGCCTAGATATCAAGACAATGTAATAAGCCCAAACTCGATGGGGTTGCGTCGTTTTATTACAGGTTTCCTATAGCCACCTTTCGGCTCCATCATCAGATCAGCTTCTTGTTACAATAATATTGCATTATCATCTGATCTACCTTAGCATACAAAACTTCAACGCAATTTGAAACCGGGTAGTGGCTCTTTAACTTACACTGCAGGAGCGCGACCCTCTCTGTACTACCAGAGCCATATATTAGCCAGACAAATCAGTCAGAGGATTTGCCCTACACTCTCCACGCTGGCCAGACGGGTTGGAGAGGTCTCACTGATGTTTATAACCTTTGTTCAGCTTGTTTCCTAAGTCGCCTTCTACGACATCCACGGGAAGACTTGGAGTGGTCCTATTCTAAAGTTATTAGTAAATTTATTTTAGTTACTAGCGGCCCGCCCCGGCTTCACACGGGTATGTATTATACATATAAACCTTTCTCATGAATCACTTTATCTATTAAAAAAAACCCCATCAAAATCCGTTGCGTAGTTTTAAAGATCTAAGCATACATAGGGACAGACAGCGGGAAGCGACTTTGTTTTATACTATGTAGTGATAAATATAATAAGTTATTCTAAAAATATTAGTGGTAAATTGAAATTAAGTATAGTACATAGGCGGGCTTATCACTAAAGCAATTTCTTCCAGCCAACCTTTGGGCAGGGAATATATACAGGGAATATATTTGGGTAAATACTAGGTATATGTAGACTAACCCTTTCACCTCGGGACTTAATAACAGTTGTCGTGCTCCCAGCGCGAGGAATGGTTAATCCATAGTTTTTGATCGAATATACAAAGTGTAAGGGACATACCCGTAATAAATCAAACTACGGGCTATACTAGATCACTAAAGTATAACGAAATTAAAATAACAGTAGAAAAGAACAAAAACAATTTCGACTTTCCCATATAAATCGCCCGAGCGGCTGCACACTTTTGTATGGAAAAGCCGAATTATTATTTTTTGGCTGTTATTTTTATTTCATTATACTATAATGATCTAGTATAAACCGTGGTTAGATTTATTACGGGTATGTCCCTTCCACGTTGTAGGCATACCTACGACGACTAAAAAAATGTGGGGGAGTTGGCGCAGTCAAGTTAAAATGTTAAAGAATATATACAATTCAATAAAAGGAGTACATCATTTAAAATATAAAAGAATATAAATATACCTACATAAACTATAAATTGTTGGTATAAACATACACAAACGTAAATCAAAAATCTAAATAGCCAATGAGTATGTATAATGTAATGTTTAAAAATAGCCAGTTACTACCAGTTTTCACAGGTCTCGTTGATAGTGAAACTAATTAGCCAGCAATTTGAGTAAGGAGTTCCGACCGGAATTTATGAATTGGTTAGGTCATGTTTAATAATAAATAACGTTATGGTTACAAGTGTACAATTAAATGGTTTAGTTGTCATGCAGTAAGTCAGTGAAATAAAGGCAAACAAGAATAAATCGACCAAGTGCGTGTCGGCCACGCTTCGAGTAGAGTGCATGGAAATAAAACCTCAATTCAACTTCTTATTATGTAACCAATCTTCAACATATTACCTAGACCAATAAGGAATGATAATCAGCTCGATGTAACTGGATTTCGACATGTAAACGCGACATCTCAAGCTCTGGAACGCCTTACCAGTTGATGTTCGTGAGATATATCTAGAGAGAGCAGTTTACTGGTTAGCGGCTATACGTTTATTTGCAGACTAGATAATTGTCAATGACAATGACAAGTAGTGTTTTGACAGTTACAGTATACCAACAGCTAAGACTAGAGTTTTTGGCGGGAAGTCAAGGGGTTCGGTTGGGGTTTGCTTTAAATTATTTACAAATTGATTTTAGTGGACTTTACAATATGAAATTGGTGTAATAAATGCTCATGACATGAACAATGTGTGAAATAGTTAAAGTGGACAGTCATAGTACGGCTGTAGTGATATTTATGCGGACTGTGTGGGCCGTCTTCGGGCGTCGTCCGCCACTCAATCGTCTATGTAAACCAGTGGACTCATATAGATTTGTCGCCAGAAGCTCCCTTGCAGCAGTCAAAGGCCTACACCACCCTTTGATTGTCTTGTTAGGATTAGGAATAAAGAACAAAATTAAAGATAGGCTCTAAAGGACTTGTATCCAGAGCCGTAAAATTATTTAATAAAAAAAAACAGCTAAGGCTACAACCCGCTTTTCATTTAAAAAACAGGTGAAAGCACATTTTCTTAAACAACTGTTAGATAGTTCTTAATATATGTAGTATATGTGAGTAGTATATCTTAGTATTATAATAGTGTGCATTATTTGTATGTAGTTAATGGTTTATTATTACATATTTAAGAATACTTGGTTCATTTTTCACCACATTTCTTTTCGAGTTTTTGCACTACCCTTGTCTTTCTCAACATCACCCGGTTGGTTGACTGGTAGATAAGGTCTTAGGCTTTAAGTCCGCCATTACACTTGTATTTGTGTATGAAGTTAAATAAATAAATAAAAATAAAAAATCTCAATGGCGTAGCGATACATTTATCAAACAAATATAAGACGGGGCAATATTTATTCTTTATTCTTTTAAACAGCTAGAATTTTTGTCAATTAACGGATTATAGAATCCAACTGTGATATATACAGCCTGGAAGGGACATACCCGTAATAAATTAAATCACAGTCTATACTAGATCATTATAGTATAATGAAATTAAAATAACAGCCAAAGATCATTAAAAAAATTTGCCATTTCCATACAAAAGTGGCCGCCCGGGCGATTTGTATAGGAATGTCGAGTTTTTTTTTTTTTTGACTGTTATTTAATTTCATTTAACTTTAGTGATCCAGTATAGCCCGTAGTTTGATTTATTACGGGTATATCCCTTCCACGGTGTATATGCAGCTAATCTAAGAAACTCTGAGATCAAGTTGTACGAGTATTATGCGTCAGCGCCACCTCGTATGCTCATTATAAACTAGTTTATAGCTTCGTTCTTTGTGGTTATAGTTCCTCAAAATGGCGTAGAGGTCGCCTAGGTGCGCCCTCATTGGAAATAAATTATTAACTCGTAAATGTGGAGATAATTTCCATATTGCACTTCGTCATGCACTAGATAGCCCCTTAAATTATTTTATGAACCACCGTAAGTATTTACATTAGTCCGTCTAGCTTTAAAACTTGCCGTGGCCACTTTTGGCGGAGGCAAGTTTTAAAGCTAGACGGATGACCAATAATAGTTTCAACGGCAGTTCATAAAATAATTTAAAGGGCTATCTAGTGCATGACGAAGAGCAATATGGAAATTATCACCATATTTACGAGTTAACAATTTATTTCACACTTCAAGGCCATTTGCCTATATCTTCACCTTAAGGATTTCTGATTGTTAAAGTTAACCCTAATTCTGTAACTGTCTGTTTACATTAAGATTATAAATTTAAGACCTTATCTACCATCTTGTAATTATTTTATCAGTGTACATACAATTATATAAGGCAAATTGTGTACCGTTTTAACACATTTACGTATTGCATCTCACTGTAATAATGTTATAAACGTTTGAGTATAGATTTATCATTTTTTATAACAGGAATATAAAGCACAAGTGTTATTGTAAAAAATATTAGTGACTGTTAGGTATGTAATTCAATCTTTTAAATGTAATTTTTCCTACCTTGCTGGTCTGAAGGCGCAGATTTATTAACAGACTGAGTAGGCTCGAGCCTAGAGCGGCAGATTTTGGGGGGCGGCAAATTCGAGGCCAATTTGACCCCCCAAACCCGACTATAGTTACTGGAGTGAATGCAGGAACAACAAAAAAGGCCCGCCGCCAGCTGTTTTTAAAAGGGTTGTCTCTGTCACACTTGAACGGTTGTTGTTCGGGCACAGCGCGACCGCAATAGATTTTACAAATACCTAGTTTTAGGGTTACATACAAAAAATGAAAAAACGGAACCCTTATCACACTCACTCACTCGAGGATCACACACATCTCGAGCGTCTGTCTGTCTGTCCGTCTGTCACAGCCTATTTGCTCCGAATCTACTACACCATATCATGTGAAATTTGGTAGGATGGTGTAATCCTATGACCCTAACACAGATGTGCAAAGTAAATATTTTTTTTTTTAAATAAGGGTCATTTTTGGGGGACACAAAGTTTTGCAAACCTTACTGTGTCATATATCAAATGAAAGGGCTCGGTATGAGGATCTTAAATATATTTTTGTTATTATTGTAAAATAAAAAGTTTTGATTTTATTCGTGAAAGAAGACTAAAATTTTGAAAAAAAATACAAAATATAGTTTATTGCATGTAAATTACAGGAAAACCTATGAGAAGTACGGAACCCTATTCACGCGAGTGGAACTCGCACTTGACCAGTTTTTTTTAATTCTCTCGATCTTCTATTTAACTATTTGTCTCTTTGTTTTAATAAGTTACAGTATAATAATGATAAAACTAAGCGCCATATTACAATAACTTCTCCATACCTCTACGTGTTACTATCCCCAATTAAGTCTCCCAAAGGACCGGGGTGAAATGACCCGTGATTCCAGAAGCAGCACATAATAAACAACACTAAAATAACTAAACTAAAACTAATAATAACTAAATTTATTATAATCAGTAGAAAAGACATTAAATTATATAAAAGATGGACGCCAAATCGCTGTAGGGTAGGGTGCACAAGAGGCTGGCGGCATAGTATTTCCTCAAAATCAAAAATATATTCAGTAATTAGGCCTTTGCAGACACTTTTACACGTCAATAATTATAGTGTACATTACGTGTAATGTTTATTTATATCTAAATTATTTTTCTTTGTTCAAAAGCTACCGATACTAGCGTTTCGCAACGACCACTACTGAGAAGAAACGCCGAAAGAAACTCATTTACACTGTATTGGTCGCCTACGAGTCAGAACGGCTTTGTCAGTATACAAAGATATTATGCCTAATGCAATTTTATCACAACATAATATGTAAAGCTTGCGAACGAGTGCCAAATACAATTTACAGAAATAAGTTACACTGAGTAGTCTTAAAAAACGGAGCCGAGCTGACCAGTCCCTCAACCAACTTTCCTTCTTGTTCCAGATCAGCTTCGCCTTTTGCCGTTCCGGAAAACGTAAACACGTCGGGAAAAGTGTCTTTTAAGGGAAAGACCCAGTTCGAGAATGGAATCACATGAGAAGGAGGCCAAGGTCGGTCCACTCCGTGACACGATGACCAGGACCTTGGAAATAAGCAACGGAAATGCTGGTGGGTAAAAATAAAAAGAATTGAGCCGTATGGTTCCCAGCAGAGTAGAATAGGACGAAATGGGAAAAAAGTCAGACAGTTTGGCAGACAGTCGACCATGCTCTAACCACTGACACAGAATACATAAGAGTACAAACAGAATGGAATCTCACGGCGTCTCCCGCAATTTGGCGTCCCCGCATCTCTCCCCCGTTCTATGTGGCCCTTAATGCGCTCTTAAACAGGGTTAGTTGCTAGCCGCACGCAATTCGCGACGTGTCTTGAGAACTGCCAACCAATAGTAACTATCATGGTGAGAAGATGCGCATATAATAATTGTTTATCCACCGAATACAATAAAAAACGTACATTTCATAGATTTCCGAGTGATGAAAACAGGTAAGCAAAGCAAAAATATAATTTCACGTTATTTCATATAAAACAGAATATTTTTTACGTCATAGTGTTCGCAAATCTCCCGGTATGGAAATATATAATCGTAAATATGTCGAACTCGCTAGTAGGTAAGTATTAAATTGATTCTCTGCAGTGCGTCCCTGAGCTTAAACACACATTGACGTGTGTACAGATATATATTGTTTCGTTTGTAGTAGTAGTAGGTAAATATGTTACTCTGACTCTAGGAAGTGTCATACGCATACCTGTGCCACTGAGTTATCACGTGTTCTACCCGTCATGATAGCTCAGTGATAAGAGCATGGTCGTATTTAGACCAAGGTCGCGAGTTCACGTCTATTTTTAGTTCACTTGGTATTTTTTCACCATTTATTATTTCATCATTTAATTTTATTCTTTATATACATACCATCACGCCTGTTTCCCACAGAGGTAGGCAGAGACTATGGACCTCCACTTGCTACGATCCTGACAGACCTTTTTCGCTTCATCTACACTCATCAACCTCTTCATACATGCCCTTCGGTTACGGGTACTTCTTACCTTATTTGATTCTTTGATGTTTGTTTTCCAGAAAATGGCCTACCAAAAGAGAAGCCTCAAGTCAAGGACCTGGACGACCTACTCCCCTATGTGGGAGGCTTCGGCTGGTACCAGCGGTTCCTCTTCCTGATGATGATTCCCTACGCCTTCTTCTTCGCATTTGTGTACTTCGCTCAAATCTTCATGACTGTAGTGCCGAGTGAGCATTGGTGTTTGGTTGAGGATTTGACGAACTTGACGGTTGAAGAAAGGTTAGTAATTAAACAAATATGTGAGACCTTCGCCGTGTGGTTCCAGTTCCAGCGTGGAGAGTGTAGGCCAAATCCTCTTACTGCTCTGGCTATGGCAGTACAGAGGGTCGTGCTCCTGCAGTGGAGACTAAAAAAAAAACAGATAATGACAATGAATAATGATTATAATAAGTAGATAGGTAATGAGTCAAAATGAAGAGGGATGTGTAAGTAAATGATTCGAAAATAGAATTAAATGAAATTTGAAATGAAATGAGGTTATTGAAAGCTGACAGGATAAGATGAAGTAATGAGGTTAAAACATGATGCAGCCTTGATGCCACCTGCATGGTGGCATGCAGCATCGTTACAAATACATAAGGACAAATCACACTGATTACGCTAGCCCCAAACTGAGTTTAAACTTACACTCTTTGGAGAGATGGGGAAAACCTTATTGCCCAGAAGTGGGAAGATATAACTGTACCTACTGGGGATGAAAAAAATATTTTTATTTCAGGCGCCATCTCTCCATACCACTAACTCATAACACCTACGCTAAATGCCAAGTCTACGACGTCGACTGGAAGACAATCCTGGAGCGAGGAGTCAAGGAACCCAACGCGACATGGCCGACGAAGAAATGTGAACGATGGGAGTTCAACTTCACTGATATTCCTTACGAGACTATTGCAACTCAGGTACATGTATAAACTTCTTGGGGTAAGACAGAGCCTTAAGACGTCCAAGTCGTACAAGTCACGGAATCAGCTCGGAACACTTGCGCACATTACGGCGTCGGCCCGGTCACTGAAGCTTCATTACCGGCACTGACATGAACGTGTGTGATCGAATCCATACACAATATATGTACCGATATTTTTTTAGACTCCTGACAAAACACGATCCGACCACGTCCCAAGAACCCAAGAACAAGCCCTGATGTTTGGGGATAGTTCACTTCAAATGGGGGCAGCACTGGACCCCGAAAAATTCATGATCAAACGTGAAGCTTTTCTTCGCACATTAGCGAAAATCGGCCACTTTTGGCAAATGTGCGAAGAAAAGCTTCACGTTCTCACTTTAAACTGTAAACCGTTCATAAAATACCCGTGTGGTTCCGGGTTAGAATAGGACCACTCCATCCTCTTCCTGTGGATGTCGTAAGAGGCAACTAAAGGACTAAGCACAAACATTTCGTGCTACAATTGCATTCCCAAGGAGGGTTAACGCCGGGTGGCGGCCGTATATAAAACTTTTTGCACAAATACAATTCCCAAAGAATGTTGACGTCTGCAGGCGGCCGGTCGTTAAACTATAGCCAAATCATTTAAACTGTCCCGGCTATTTGTTCTTCATTTTGCAAGGTCTTTGGCATCCTTGGGTGACCATTGACATGCATGTTATATTTGGAGAAGAAAAAGCGGGAAAGCGCACCCCGGGCTCCGAAGCAGCACAGCTGAGGATGCAACCGAGAACGCGCTTAGATTTAGGCTTACTAGAACAAAATTTTAAATGATATCTCGGTTTCTTTTCAAATAATTCATTTCAAATGGGGGCAGCACTGGACCCCGAAAAATTTCATGATCCTCATAAATCAATCTAAATATCGTTAAACTTCAACCAAATTGCGATATTTTCTAGATAAAATGTGTTTGCTGATAATAAATTCACATATATCTCATTTAATCCCACAGTTGGGTTGGGTGTGCGACAGAGACAACTATCCAGCCACAGCTCAGTCAATTTTTTTCGGAGGCGCTATTGTCGGTGGACTGATCTTCGGATGGATTGCTGATAAATATGGGCGGGTGCCCGCTTTACTTGGTAAGTTTACAGACAAAATCGCTACCAAAAGCATGGGTCATGAGCCTAATGCTGTTGTTTATTGTACACTAGCTGTTGCCCGTGTAATAAGCCATCTCCGTTTCAATTTTCATTCTAATCCATTCAATCGATTTGGTGTGAAAGTCAAACATAGGTCCATACAAACTTTCGGTATTATTGAATTCAATTCTGTCGTCTAACATAAAAGTTAGTAGTATAATATTGGGAAGTCTAAATCACTCCTGTTCTTCAGACTCACACTTCAATGTGTTCGTCTTCATCACATTCGTGACTTAGACTTCCCAATATCATACATTTAACCATTTCGATACAGTTGCTTGTTTCCACAGTTCGTATTTCAGTCTTACACTTCAGACAGGACAGGGCTTCTATATTTACATCCATTTGGGCTTCCAGTCGCATTTTATGTCGATGAGCATTTCTGGAAACGAATCTTCCACTTCAGTCAGGTCTACTTCTTTTCCATCTATTCGGGTAACTTCCAATCGAATTTTAGACCATAATGTAGTGTATTTTTGCGAAGGTATTAGAATAGCATCATATTGCTCATAATTTATAATTTTAACTATGTGAAGACCAAGTAGTTTCTCAGAAGTAATTATTATATCAACGTAGTCTCCAATATTCAAAGATGTGTCAACTGATCTGGTGATAATCATTTTCACATTGCGAATGCCACATATTTTTCTCTTATACATGATAACTATATCCACGTGATCTCCAATATTTAATGACATGTCAACTGTTTCGATGAACAGGTAAATATTTTGAAATAGCTTATACCCTGTTTACAGAACTACTTTACAATAACTGATCAAAATTGAAATTGAATCACTTACTTATATCATGTCACTCAGGTATAAGAGCTTCCAACATTAAGCATTCACAGAGTCAGTTCGTTTTAAATATATATATATATATATAAATCGTTGCTTTACAAATTAAAAACATTCAACCAAAAACAGCCTTAGCGGTTAAAAGGATGAAATTCGTTAAACAATCTCAAACTTTACAATTGAGTCGAATATGTCCAGATGAAAAAGTAGATGTTTTTCGACATTGTGACCTTCTACCTAATACTATTCGATGTATTATTTGCGGTCCCTCGAATTGTGGTAAAACTAATGTAGTCATAGGTCTTCTATTACATGAAAATGGTTTACGTTTCAAAAACGTTTATCTTTATTCAAAAACATTGTATCAACCAAAATATGTGTTTTTAGAAAATGTTCTTAATTTAGTGCCAGATGTAACGTTTGCAAAATATAAAGATAATGAACTTATTTTAAGTCCTCACGATGCAAAACCACACTCCATAATAATATTCGATGACGTCGCATGTGAAAACCAGTCCAATATGAGGGATTATTTCGCAATGGGTAGACATAAATTTATTGACTGTTTTTATTTGAATCAAACGTACAGCAAGATACCTAAACAGCTAGTAAGAGACAATGCAAATCTTTTAATATTATTCAAACAAGATGATGTGAACCTCCATCATGTTTATGATGAACACGTTAATACCGACATGTCGTGGTCAGAATTTCGAGAAATGTGTTCAAAAGTATGGAGCGAACCCTATAACTATTTGGTAATCAATAAAGATTGTTTAAAGAACAAAGGCTGTTACAGGAAGAATTTTGATACTTTTATTTTGTTTGACGAGGATAAAAATACGAGCATATAAGAAGATTTATTCGATATTCATCTTCAGTCAAACTATTACCGTATTAAGCAAATAACGTATATTCATCAAGTTTAATATGGAAAAAGAGTTAAAGACTCAGATAGTTAAAATAGCAAAATCTGTTAAAAAGAAAATCAAAGATATGAAAACTATGGAATCCTACAGTGAAAATGTTTTAAATACAGTTTTTAGACCTGTTACTGACCCAATTCATCAATTGATTACGGATCGAAGCAGTAAAATTAAATCAATAGAAGAAAAGGATGACCTCATAAAAAAATATTGTGCAAAAGAGCAAATTCAATCACCTAAATCGTATTTCAACAAAACTCTTAAGCACAATATTTCCCCACAAAATTATGCTGAAGATGATTCTGATGAAGATAATAGTTTAGAAAAATCAGGCGACTCTACTAATACGAATATTAATACCAGTGATTCATCGTTTAAAACTATTGAGTCAATACCTAGCCCTAGTCATAATACTTCGTCCTGGTCACTTTCCTCCGAAATATTTAATGATGTACCTTTTGGTGTTAGACAAGAACGAGGTAAATTAATGTTGGGTTCAGCACGTGTGCATATAAATGATCAAAATATTATATCTGTAGCTGGACATGATTATCAATTAACGTCAGGGTTGCAGGAGTTATTGTTAAAAAAAATACCTAATTTAGAACTGGTGACTGAAAATGATTGTCAAGAATATAAAACCATGTTAATAGCTACTAATGCTCACCGGCGAGACTTTGATCCTAGTAAACCAATTAAATCTAATAAAGGACGGAAGTATTTGAACATCATTAAACCACTTTTTAGACTGCGAAAGCCTTCGTCATCGTCTGTCAGTAATACTGATGATAATATAGCAGGAGAAGGTTTGATACTTAAAAAGAAATTTAAGAAAAATACTGATTACATTTACTGGGATGATCCTAACGAACTAGTAGAAAGGCTGAAATTATTAATTGCGTCTAAAGATGCAGGCAACACTGGTCTTGATAATGAAATAATTTCAATCATAGAAGAACTACGTGAAAATGGTAGTATAAATTAATAAGTGCATATCTTATTTACTTCATTAATTATTTCACTGCGGCTGACTTCAATCCAAAATGAATGTTGATAAATTCGGGCACCATGTTCATAAAAGACTACGTTTGACAGAAATACTACATTGTCCCAGTAATCACCTAGTTAGATCGGAAACCGGAGATTTTGATTTACAATCATCTCGATTGAAAGGAGTTCAAGAACCTGTTGCACATGATGATGCGGTGAACAAAAAATATGTTGATAAAAAGATCCTTGATGAAATAACCGCTCTTAGAAAGTTAATAAAAGATGATGTGATAAATAACCTTATTCAGTTCGAAAAAAAATTTTATACTAAAGACTACATCGATAAAATTACTAAACTACAAAATGGTAAAACAGCAAGTGGTAAATGAAATTCATAGATCAGCACGCAGAAATTTTGATCGTCGTAATGTGATCTTGAAAGGAATAGACGACTTATGGCAAGCGGACCTGATTGATATTCAATCATTAAAAAAGTACAATAATAGATACGGTTACATTTTAACTGTCATTGATGGTTTCTCAAAATATGCCTGGATGATTCCTTTGAAAACTAAATCAAAAAAGGAGGTGCTTAATGCATTTACTCAAATTATAAGGGAAAGTGGACGTTTCCCTAAAAACCTACAAACTGACAGAGGCACTGAGTTTTATAACGATGTATTTAATAGACAAATGCAGTTTATGAAGATTAACCACTATTCATCGTATTCAACAAAAAAAGCTTCAATTGTAGAAAGGTTAATCAAAACATTGAAGATTAAGTTATATAAATGTTTCAGTTATAATGGTAACTATAAATGGATAGGAAAAACTTTAAATGACGTTTTGTTTTCATATAACAATCAAAAACATAGCGTTACAAAGTTTAAACCAGTAGATGTAAATACAAAAAATGAAAACCTAGTAAAAGATAACATTAAGGAATTCCAAAGGAAACGGTGTAAATTTATCAAAAATAAATTTAAAATAGGTGACCACGTTAGAATAAGTAAATATAAGAGTAATTTTGCAAAAGGTTATACACCTAATTGGTCTACGGAAATTTTTACTATTAAAACGGTTAATAATACTAAACCTGTTACATATTTAATACAAGATCAACGAAAACAAAATATATTGGGTTCATTCTATCGAGAAGAGTTACAAAAAACTAAGTATCCGAATATATACTTAATTGAAAAAATTATAAGGAAAAAAGGCAATAAATTGTTTGTCAAATGGTTAGGACTTCCTGACGAAGAAAACAGTTGGGTAGATAGAAAGTCTATCGTATCATAGCACATATAAGTTCAAGCATCGTATATTTTGTTCATTATATTATAAGAAATGAATGGAGGTGGACTTGTTAATAATTTGATAAACAATACCCCGTTTGAGCTTCACTTGCCAGGTTACAACTATTGCGGACCAGGCACCAGGTTGCAAGAAAGGTTATTGAGAGGTGATAAAGGTGTCAACAAATTAGACGAAGCTTGTAAATACCACGATATTGCATACAACAACCCAAGTCTCTCCGTTCGTCATAAAGCAGATTTACAACTGATGAAAATGGCTAAGAAGCGATTGCATTCTAAAGACGCTGGCAAAGGAGAAAAGTTAGCATCTTGGATAGTTAACAAAGTTATGAAAGCAAAATTAAAAACAGGTGCCGGGATAAAACAATTTAAAACCATTGTATCAAAAATACGTTCACAAATAAAAAAACTGAAATCAAAGGATAATAAAACTGCTATTAAGTATGCTTATGAGGCAGCAAAAAAATTGTTTCCTAAGACATGCCACGTTCGTTTACCGAGAATAATACCAATTCCTAAAACAGGAGGGATTTTACCTTTGATACCAATTTTTGCGGGTTTATCGGCACTAGGCGCTTTAGCAGGAGGTGCTGCTGGTATAGCTAAAACTATAAATGATTGTAAAACTGCTCAACAGAATTTACATGAATCTGAACGTCATAACAAAGCTATGGAGGCTATTGCAATAGGAAAAGGATTTTATCTTAAACCATATAAAAAAGGAAGTGGGTTGTTTTTGAAATCTACAAAAAACTAATAAGCAGGCTACCCAAACGTGCTCTTACGAATATCGATATTATTAAATACACTAAAAATATTCCATATTTTCGAGGTGTATATATGAGGGATAGATTGCCACGTAAACCACAACCCATAGAGTGTGGTATATTAAACTTAGACAGTTATAAGAATAACGGAACACACTGGGTAGCCTTTGCTAAAATAAATAATTATTGTGAATATTTCGATAGTTTTGGTAACTTAAGACCGCCCAAAGAATTGGTAAAATATTTAAATGTTAGTGATATACATTATAATTATACTAGATTTCAAAACTTTGATACTGTAAATTGTGGTCATTTATGTATAAAATTTTTGCAAGACTTTTGGTGTAACAATATTATATAATAGTTATTACGTTTGAATAAAACATCATTCTAAAAATGTCTTTCACTCTGTCCATAACTGGAAACAGCTCACTACTAACATCGAACTATTCCCCTCCACTGGAACTTGATGGTCAATATGAGTGCTCTCTTTTACACTTCTCTGCATTTAATTCTATACCAAATATTACAAATAATAATAATAAATTTTATTATGGCGTTGACGAAGTTGTTGAAATTCCTGAGGGAGCATATGAACTCCTAGACATCTGTGAGTTCTTACAATCAAAAGTAAACAATTGTGTTTTAAAGTTATTGTGCAACAATAACACCTTGAGGCTTTCGATATTCTGCTCTAAAGAAATTCATTTTGAAAAACCAAATTCTATTGGACCTCTACTAGGATATGGAAAAACTTTCATGATGAGGGATAAATGGTACAAATCCCCACTACCAGTGAACATTCTTCCTACAACCGTGGTGCGGGTTGAATGTGATATTACCGGAGGTTCCTACATTAATGGAAAATCAAGTCATATAATTCACGAATTCGCATTGAATGTTCCTCCTGGCTACAGAATAATAGAAGTTCCAAAAAATACCATATATTTTCCGGTGAACAGAAGCACGGTGAATAGTATAAATATAAGAATATTGGACATAAAAAACAATTTAATAAATTTTCGCGGAGAGGAAGTACAATTGTACTTACATTTGAAGAAAATATGATTGACTACAATAAATACACAACTACATCTTTTCGAAAGATTAGTACTCATCAAGCAATCAAGAAGACCACACATACTCGTGGTAAAAAAAAGAAATTAACCTCTACTAATATACATTTTCTCAAATCGATCGGATTACTATAATGAGTATTTTAAATATAACTAACCCACCCGCTTATGATAACTCCATAGACGGTATAGAAATTCATTCTTACAAGCCCTATACCACTACTTTCAATATAAATGATGAAATTCGGATACCTATAAACCAACAAGATTTATATGTGCTTCCATGTTCAAGTACCTTGTATGTTGAAGCTGTGGTAAATGTTATCAATGTTGAGAAGAAAGAAACAGTTAAAACCGTACATTTTACCAACAACCCCCTTCTATTCCTTTTTCAAGATATAAGATATGAATTGAACGGTATTGAAATAGACAAAGTGAAGAATGCTGGTATAACTACTACTATGAAAGCACTGGTGTCTATGAACGCAGACGAGGCGAAGGTATCCAAAGTGTGGGGTTGGGATATACAAGGTACAAAAAATGAAATTGCAGGTCATTTTGCTGCGTCAATACCTCTCAGCAATATATTAGGTTTTGCAGAAGATTATAAAAAAATTATTGTCAATTGCAAACACGAACTTGTGTTGCTACGAAGTAATACTAACCTTAATGCTTTAAAGCTAAACACTGGCGAAAGAGTTGAAAGTATTGACATAAAAAAGATTGTATGGCGAGTTCCTCACGTTAAAGTATCAGATAGAGAAAGAATTAATTTACTTAAAATACTTGAAAAAGATAGACCCATTCAATTAGTGTATAGAAACTGGGACCTTTATGAGTACCCTTTGTTACCAAAGACTACAAAACACACTTGGTCAATTAAAACTTCGTCACAAATTGAAAAACCGAGATATGTCATTTTAGGTTTACAAACAAACAGAAAGAACAACGTTATGAACGATATGTCTCAGTTCGATCACTGCAATGTTCGAGATGTTAAAGTTTTTTTAAACTCTACATATTACCCGTACGAAAGTTACAACACCAACTTTTCATATCATAACTATGCTTTAATATACGAGCAATATGTAAATTTTCAGCAGTCTTATTACAACCGCCCATGCAACGCATTGTTGACTGCACAAGAGTTTAAAAATTTTGCACCATTATTCGTGATAGACTGTTCTAGACAAAACGATAATATTAAATCAGGACCGGTGATCAACATTCGCCTCGAACTAGAGTGTGACAAAGTGATACCAGATCAGACATCAGCATATTGTCTAATTTTGAATGACTGCATAGTCGAATACAGACCTCTGAGTAACATTGTTCGTAAAATATCATGAACTCGATTATTTTCGTTGATGTGCAAGGATTTAAGGATCGCAGTAATAAATTTATAATCAAAGAGTTTGCATTATCTACTAAGGATTTCACTCAAGTTTTTCTAATTAAACCTCCATATGCATATACTACATTATCTCCGGAAGAAAAGAAGACTGTTCGATACCTCGAGCGACAGAGAGGAATCACTTGGAGTGAAGGTCACATTGACTATAGAGAATTTAAGAGAATTATTGTACCAATCATGCAAAATAAAATTATTATAATGAAAGGTCTTGAAAAACAGAAATGGATTAGAGAATTATGTGATGGAAGTAATTTGATTGACATAGAAAATCGAGGGAGTCCTACATTTTCGACCTTATATGAAAACTACTGTAAAAATGAATGTAGCTTTAATTGTTTAAGTCATAAGAACTTTTGTGCGCTAAAAAATGTTATTTGTATAAAGAAATGGTATTTAGACAATATTTCTTAGTGTAAATAAATATTATAAGATGGAAACAATATATTTTCTTTTATTTATTCATATCCTCGGTTAGTTTAAACCTATTATAGCATATTCGGTTATAAAAAAAAAATAAAAAAAATTCTTAGGTATTCTATTTATTATTTATCTCTTAAAAATAATTAACATACTTATAAGGTTTACTTACACGCTAAACAGAAAAAATATACAATCATTAAAAAATACACTTAAAAATTATCAGCACATAGTTTTTTCGATATTGTCCTAACAAGTGACTCCGTGAGGTCTAACACTTCATCACACTGATCTTGTACCACATACTGCGCGCTGACAACATCGTTGATACCCGAGCTTGACGCACTAGCTGGTTCACGAGCCAAGTCCACTATCTTTATTTGAATTAATTTTAACCCCTTTTGCTGCTTGCTGATGATGAAGGACTTCGACGAGAGTTTAGTCCTTTTTCTAGACACATCTTGCTTTCTCCTCTCTTGTCTTTCGCGCTCTTGTGCAAATAGCTCTATTTCTTGTGTTAAGTTTTCATAAGGATCTTGTGCGTACTGTGAAAACATAACATTTGTGCTGTCTTCCATTTTCTGCAACAAAGAAATAATTATATTTAGTATAAATAGTTTATATCAATAATTAATAAATTGATTACAGTATACATTTACAAAACTATATATACTCACTTGGTGATTATGAAGTAATTAGTGCAGCTAACTATTGTCCAGCTCCCAATGTCGTTACTTGCGAAGTGATATTATTCGTGCTCAAATTAGGTGATTAAATATTATTTTCAACACAGTCAGCAATTCATAGGTCTTTCAACCTAAAATTTGTCCGTACATGTTTTTAAGTTGACCTGAATTTATTGAGCACGTTTGTACTTAGACTTTCCTTCACGTGTATCATATTACAACGTAATTAATTGGGTGTGTGAACAGAAATAAATAAAATCAAATTATTTTGTGCACTTATTTATTATAAAATATATTTATTAAGTACATGTATATTAAAGTAATGACAATGACAAAAGTATAAGATGAATGTTATTATAAAAAATGATGGCTAGTTGTCTTAAAAAACAATAGGTAAATCGATATAGCTTGACCCATTCAACGGGTCATATCTGTTGATATTCACCTCTAAATATAAATTATTCGTAAAAGCCCAACCGCTATCCCTTTCTTCAAACTCTTGAATCTTTTTTAAAATTATATCTTTTATTGCTTTAAAAATATCATCAAATTTAAAGTTAGCGTGTACTACAAAATTTTTTGTAGAAAATGATTTCACTGACTGTTCATTATTTTTGAATAAGATAAAGTTACAGAAGAATTCAAAATTGACTTTAATATTAATATGTGTCTTTAACGCCTTAATTAAAAGTTGATATATAGAACTTCTGATACTTTGTAAAAATATCTCTGGTAAACTTTGCTCAAATTTATCTTTAGCTGCAATCCTATAAGATGATATGCGACCCCGAAATGCAGATGAAATCTCGACAACTCCGTCTATTAGCTCACCTAAAGAGCGACTTTTATGACTTTGACTCCTTAAGTGTCCTATCCATTGCTTACTGGGTACTTGAAAGGAACAGCTTTCGCAAAAAGGCATTATATTCTTATTAATGAAAAGATATATATTTTAATAAAACCCACTATAACAAATAAAGATAAAAAAGAAAGATATTATATATTTATTTTAATGAAACCCTACTTTGCACAAGGTATGGTTATAAATAAACTATTAAGTGAGTGTCGGTTCTGTGTGGTCGAATAAGACGCTGAGGTCCCTAACCAACCGCTGCAGCAGCTTCCACTGCGACGTGTCTTCATCCAGAAGACAGCTGAGTCGAAGCAGAGCCTTCTTCCACCGTTCTTCGGGGGCAGTAGACTCGGCGTCGCTGCGTTGGTACACCCTCACCTCGATGAAGTAGTTGCCGTCAGTGGGAGCAGACCGCCGCAGCGTGCCCGCGCTGACCCTCTTTGCCAGGTATGATGGGAGACTGATGGGCGAAGGTTTCAGAGCAGCGCGTGTCTCGTCATCAGTGTGGAGTTCGAAGAGCGTGTCAACGTTTAATTTCTTACTTTTCTGTCTGAAAATAATAAAAACAAAACAATATTAATTGAAATAAATATTTTACTATCATCAATTGAGCTAGCACCAAAGTAAGTTTCTATAATTAAATATCTAGATACTAACTAAACGATATATTATTTTTAATAAAAACATATAAAATAAAAACACAGAACGCTCTAAAAAGATTTATTACTCTATCTATCTTGTCGGGGATTGAGCCCAGAACCTTGTGATTCAGACACACACATACGTACATATTACTATAGACCATAGATTGAAAAGATTAAATGAAATAGAAATATATTTAAATTTACTTAATAAGACTTTAATGATACGACTTATACCTTCGAATTCAGAAAATATATATTTTATTGTTTACTTTATCACCTGCTGGTAAAAAATAATAATTATACTCACTTTGTTAATAGTTCGCCTGGTGATTTCCTCTTTGCTGGTGTAGATTTTTTCACCTTGCCGCTGCTCTGAGCAGGTGGAAAGTATTCAAACTCTGAATCAGACCTGAAATAATATAACAAAAATAATAAATTTTAGTATAACCTATAGTAATCTATACTAATATTATAAAGCGGAAGAGTTTGTTTGTTTGTTTTTTTGTTTGTTTGTTTAAACGCGCTAATCTCAGGAACTAATGGTTCGATTTAAAAAATTCTTTTTTTGTTGGGTAGTCCATTTATAGAGGAAGGCTTTAGGCTATATAACATTCCGACAACCACGCGAACGAAGTCGCGGGCACAGCTAGTATTAAGATAAAGAGGGTTTGTTGTTTTTACAATTGATGAACATAATATAATAAACAGGTTGTGTTGTAATATATATTGACAGCTTTAAGCATGTTATTTGTATCTGAGGAAGAATTGACTGATTACCTCCTACAGAGATTTGCACACTAAAAACTTTTAGAGTGATGGGTAGGCAATGACCTTAATAATCGTAGACTGTTGAGACCGTTTTTGGATCGATTTTATTAAGGCGCCGGATTGTTTAAGGGACACAATAGAAAAACTTAGTAATTATACTCACTTACATTGTGTATATAAGTCTCTCTGGTCACGCTGGTACAAACGAGAAATTCAACTTGCGCTGGTGCAAGGTTGGACATAAACTTGCACTGGTGCAATTCTGGAAAATCACTAGCGCTGGAGCAAGGCTGGATAACCACTTGCATTGGAGCAAGGCTAGATAGCCACTTTCACTGGAGCAAAACTGATCTGCTGGTCACCTTGCGCTTGTGCAAGGTACTCGCGCTTCTGCTAGAGACCACTCAATGACCGATGATGATTGATACACTACACTACAATTTTTACTCGCTTTTATTCGGGAAAATAAGACTCGCAAGCAATTGTTTAGGGTTCCGTAGTTGATTACCGAAAACTCTTTAATATTTTTTTCAAGTAGATTGTGATGCAAAAAAACTATTATAAACTATTGACTATGCGTTATTTTGATATAGTTATGATATACAGTTTTATTGAAATACAATCAAAAGTTTTTGAGTAAAAAAAAAAAAAAAAGTTACTTAGTGGTAATAGTTTCATTTTCTTTATTAAAATAACATTAAAAAAGTGTTGTTGGTATTTATTTTAATAATTTATTGTTGATTTGGTAAATGAGTTTATTTAAAATGCAATCCTAAAATACGGAACCTTATTTAATACACAAATAGCGTGAAGGTAAATTTTTTCCTGAGTAAACATTTTCATAAATATAATGTAAAGTTAAATCTTTAGTTAAATATTGAAACAAACAAGTGTATTGAATTACATTTTTACACGTGCCATTAAGTAGACAATCACGTCTTTATCTCTTTCGAGGTAGACAGTGCTTAGCCATAGGTGAAAATCAGGAATCGGGAATAGTTTCAGGTTACTAATCATGTTGCCTTCTTGTAATGATCCCTAAGTTGCTATCCGTTCCCTTGACTGACTTTTACGCTCTACACGTGAAGAGAAACAGCTAGTACATTCTATGTTTTTTCTTTGCTAGAATTTAAGATTTTATTTACATAGATATACATATACTAGCACGTCTTTATCCCTAAAGCAGTAGACAAAGTCCAGGACTTAAAAACCCTAAAGCCACTTTTATCATGAATATCAACGTAAATGTGGGAAAGAAAATCAAAAATAGTGATGGGTTCTGCCCGTTCAATCGATCGGCTTTTACGATAAGCGCAGGAAGACAGCTGAATCATTCTACGTTTTCTCGCAGGCCAGCAAGAGAGTTCTAATACTGAACATATTTCGAACTTGTATACATATACTTCCATATACATATATTCAACATGTAAGGCTACATAGCCTTATATGCTGAAGTGCTTAAGCGTACATACGAGTACTTAAGAGTATTTTAATAATGTGAAGATCACTATCTTTGCCTTTCAATTTTATCAGACGTTTCTATTTATTACCGACTTGAAAAAGGAAGAAGTTCTTAACTCATGTGTTTGTTTGTTACGCGTTGAGTTCATCAATTGTGAACCGATTCTAATTATTTTTTTATTAGATAAGTTACTTCATTGGAGTCTGTTTGCATTTCACGAGGAGAAAAAAAAAAATGTAGGAAATTTTTCAATTTATTTTTCCAAATGATACAGAAAATACACTATGTATAAATATTAAAAAAAAATTCATCACTATTTTATTTAGGGTGATTTATACATACATACATACTATCACGCCTGTTTCCCACAGGGGTAGGCAGAGACTATGGACCTCCACTTGCTACGATCTTGACAGACCTCTTTCGCTTCATCTACACTCATCAACCTCTTCATACATGCCCTTCGGTTACGGGTACTTCTTACCTCTCCCTTTTTCAGAACGTCTGCAATCTGATCGCATAACGTTCGCCGAGGTCGACCCTATCCCGCACTTCCTTTTAAACTTGTCTTATAAATATTTTTTGTTAATCTATTTTCATCCATCCTTACTAAATGCTCAAACCATCTTAACATCCCTTGTTCTACTTTTGTCACGAGGATAATTTATATACTTATAAATAAATTAATGTACAACCCGTGTGAAGTCGGTGAGGGTTGATAGTATACAAATAATTACAAAATAAAACTCAAAATTAGTTATAAGACGTCCGGCACAGATCGTAAGAATCGATCGAGGGAATGGGTGAAAATGCGAATCATATTAATAGGCGAGGGTTGGCTAGCAACCCATCACTATATTGATTGTTATCCATCTTGCCCACAATCACGCTAAAAGTGGTTTTTGAGTCTTGCGACCCTGTCTGTTTAAAGCCGTAAGATACAAATTACTCTGTCTGCTCATTAGGAATAAAGCCGTGATAGTATGTATGTATGTTTGTATCTTTTACAAGTATGTACTTATTTTTTTTATACTCGTTTTGAAAGCCGTAGACGAAAGCTAGTTATAGAATAGTTTTTCTAAAGTTAAAACCGACTTCACCCCCAAACTACACAACCGATTAAAATAAAATTTCTAAGAAACCATCTAACAAGTATGCGCTTTCAATTCCAAATCGGTCCATGCGTCTTCAAATAATCGGTGAACAAATGAATTGATAACCTCCTCTATTTTAGAAGTAGGTTAAAAAACAACGCATACAATTTTTCCTGAGTATGCATTATCAAAAATGTATTGCAAATAATGTAACAAACAAGTGTGTTGAATTACATTACGAAATATACCTTCGTAAGCACCGGATATTTTCGAAAACGAACTAATTATTTAGGTTACACGTGTAAGTATTATAAAAGACAATCCTCAACGGTCCACGTTGATCAGCTCATCATATCCGAGTGAGATGATATAAGTAAGTGATTCTGTTACAATTTGGATCAGATAAAGAACATTTCACCAACTCATTATTATCAAGCAGTCGGAAACAGGGTCATGTAATACCCACACATATAACATGTGACTTCTATACTCTCTTTATTTTATGTTTTATGCTGTGACAGCACTACGACATAGCACTACACTGTGACATACACACACAAAACAAAACACATGTTTACAAAATGTTGCAGTAAAATTATGAAATGGTTTTATTATCAACATTTTTGAAACAAAAAAGTCAAATGTATGATACCTAACGTGAAACCTTAATCGATAAATACTTACCTATTACAAATACTGCACCTATTAACGAGAATTGAAACTGCAACATGATGTTCGCAGATCGCACAATTGACCACTCGACTACAATGACTTTAGTGATATTATTAAAATTTGTGATCATATGTGTACATATAGATTAAAAATCTAGGAAGTAGAAAACATTATTTCGATAACTTCTACATGTACTGTTGTCTAATATTGACAACAACATAAAACTGCATGTAGCATATAGCTCCCGTGTGCAGCCTGACTTAGTATATTTAATAAGAGCTCCTCTACACGATGTATATAAATTAGTATAAACTGGATTCGAAAGAGGTTTTTTTTTTCTTGCTTGGTTTAACCTGAGTTATGTCTTAGTATAATGATTTTTTTGATGAACACACCAGTAGCATGTACGATACCTACGTGATCCGATTTGAAATGTAACGTTTCATTATAAATACGGTATGCTTTGATACAAACACTTGTATCAAAAAAGGTTTGCGAGCGGCTATGATTATTACGTACCTTATTACAGCAACCGTATGCTTGTTTGCTATTCATATGAAACCATTATAACGTGTGAATGGGCATTTAGCTTATACGTGACGTTGTTTGTTCGTTGATTCGCATCATGACGTGACTATGACGCGAATTCGCTCACATATACAATTTAATTTTATGCATTTGGTGCAAGGGAATACATGACTTATGTTTATAATATTTCACAATAGATATCGAGTTTGCAATTGCGTTCATAAAGTAGTTTTTCTGCATCGCGATATTAAAGTTTTTGTGTTTCGTGAACATATATACAAAATTTTCGACGATAGTAAATGGGACTCTTAGTAACGATGCTTTGTATCTGTGGTGTTACGACACATTGGGGCACAGTTTACATTGCTGAGCGAACAGAGCGGGTGAATGTTGCTAACGGTTGGACCTGCCCCCAATCAGGACCTTCCATTGCGACCTCTTCCCTTCCCAAAATATGACTCGCCCTTTACCAACAAAACGGGAAGCGCGCTTAAGAGCCTCTCCTTCGAAACCGAAGTCCTATATTCAACCTCGAGGAGGGCTCGAAAAGCGCGCGCCCGTTTTGCTCTTTTAACGCATTCACAGTTCGATTGATTTTTAATTATTATTTTTTGTTTCGTGATCTATTTTAAATAAAATAAATTATCGAAAATAACTATAATTCTAAAATCTTCTCGAGAATTATTTAGTGTTCGGTACATTATGTTACACAAGAATTGATTTATTCTGATTTATGAGCTAATCCGATCACAGTTTTCATCAGTTATTTTTAGGACTGATGGAAACAAGCAACTGTATCGAAATGGTTAAATGTATGATATTGGGAAGTCTAAGTCACGAATGTGATGAAGACGAACACATTGAAGTGTGAGTCTGAAGAACAGGAGTGATTTAGACTTCCCAATATTATACTACTAAAGTTTGTTTGAACAAATAATAAAGCCCAAAACCCGGATTGGCCTTCTCAGGATTTGTTTTATTTCCAGGAACCAACATGGTCGGCTTCGCTGCTGGCGTGGGTACAGCCTTCTCCAGCAGCTTCTGGTCCTTCTGCCTCTGTCGGTTCTTGGTGGGCATCGCTTATGACAACTGTTTTATCATCATGTACATTATTGGTAAGATCATTGTTCAAATCAAAAATAAATTCGAAAACAAGACATTTAATATAAATCCTAAGATTCTTACCACATGTATATTAGAAAGTAGCAAATTCATGAAATATCTTCTCCTCTTATCGAGTGTGCTAGTCACCGGTGTCAGATTTTTCGAGTCGCCTAAAAGGCATCTGAGGCAGCCTAATGACAGTCATGTAGTGACAACCGTCAATATTATACTAGTGAACTCTACGATCATATATTCTATAGATGCACAGTTACCGCCTAAAAAATGGCACCGGAAAAACAAGGCATAAAACAGTATTATGCCTTGTTTCGCTGTCATTCGCTCGGTGGCCGAGCGCGTGACGTTACGTCAAATATGACCAATCTAACCAGAAGGTAATATGTAACAAACTTAATACGGCTTTATTTCCACGCTTATCTTAGATTAAACTGTTTTTGCAATACTTGAAATGGTATGCATCTACCTATGTACGTATTGATACGGGAACAAAGATATGTTTGATTTTGCAAGGAACTATGCATCTGTAGAATATACGATCGAAGAGTGAACTGTGCAGGTTCCGGTTCGCTTTTCTTCACCGGAATTAAGAGGTAGTAGTTTAAAGTGGCCGTACATGAGTACAAACTCAAGAGGTACAAGGCCTAGTGAGGATTGAATTTTTTTTCACAAACAGCTAGTACCGAAACTGCTTAGCAACAACCGCTTCTAATCGACGACCTCCGTGGCGTAATGGTTAACACGCTAGACCGCTAATCCGGAGGTTCTGGGTTCGATCCCCAGCCAGGGCAAGTGGGAAAATGGCCTTTTTCAAATTGTTCTGGATCTTGGGTGTTTATCTATATATGTATTTAATTTATCATAAAATATAGTATCGTTGAGTTAGTATCCCATAACACAAGTTTATAACTTACTTTGGGGCTAGCTCAATCAGTGTCATTTGTCCCTATATTTATATTTTAAAAAAACTTCCCTTCATTAATCTTAAGCTACGATGCCTTTGATGGGTCAGTTTGGTGATTTCCTTACTTTGTATTTACATAATACCTTCCTTTCAGTGGTTGAATACGTAGGCCCAAAATGGCGTACCTTCGTTGCGAACATGTCCATTGCAGTATACTTCACTTTTGCTGCTTGCCTACTGCCCTGGATAGCTTTAGCTGTAGCTGACTGGAAAATATACACCTTAATTACCAGTGTCCCTTTGGGTTTAGCGATACTAACACCATGGGTCGTTCCTGAGAGCGCTAGGTAAGATTTCCTTAGATTTTTCTAAGGCCTTTGATTGAACGTCATTCAATGGAATCATTAAATTAGCCTTAAAGCGAGCTTCTGCCAGACATATATATTATTAATTCAGACTATGTAATTTTGTAATACCAATAAACTTTCTGGTCTTTGATAATTTTTTGACACGTTTAGATCTTTATTGCTGGTGTACCTGAAGGATCAGTTCTATCTCACACATTCTTTATATCGTACAGCTTGTAAAAATTAACTTGAAAGGCTGTATTATATACGTAATATCTATATATAGGTAATCATGAGAGGCGGAAAATCTGTTAGGAGAATCAAGAGCTCTTTTAACTAGAACTTCTATTGAAGACTATTAATTCCAGGTGGCTGATCGCACAAGGCCGAATAGAGGAAGCAATAAAAATAATGAAGAGGGTTGAAAGAGTTAACAAGAAGAAAATACCAGACGCCGTTATAAAGGAATTCAGAGTAAGTTCATTTTTTTTACCTTGGCAAAACCAGGAAACAATATTAAAGAGCCAGTAGGAAAATTAAAATCTTCCCTTTATTAAAGACTAACTGACCCAGCGGACTTCGTTTCGCCCGTTCCCATTCCTTTTTCCATACTTTCTCACCGTTTAAACCTTCTCGACTACGACAAACATTTCGAAACCAAAATCAGCTAAATCGGCCCAGCCATTCTCGAGTTTTAGCGAGACAAACGAACAGCAATTAATTTATATATATATATAGAAGATACCTTTAGCCCAGAATTGGACTGAATAGCTTGGTACCTAAAGAAATAAATAAAATATGATAGATCATATAATATTAGCAACAGGAATTCAACTGCAGAACGTAGGCCTCCTAGTACGTGGGTCTCCTATATTTAGGAGACCCACGTACTAGGAGGCTGCAATTACTGTATGTGGCCGCCATTAGAACCTTTCTGCTTTATTTAATACTCTTTATTGTTCTAAAGTAAAACATACTATTAACAAATGGCGGACTTAAGGCATGAGCATTTTCTCCCAGTCAACCATAAGGATAAACAGAAAAGTAATTTTAAGGTTATGCGCTACGTGCTCCGGCCACTGCCACTTCAATAGAGATAGGAATTAAGAATGACAAGTAACTGAAGTCTAGTCCAGAAAAAAAAAACTTAGAATGTACCAGCTGCTTCACTTCCCGCGCAGATTGTAGGAGCCGATCGAGGGACGGGCGAAAATACAAATCTACCTAGGCTAGCAACCCATCACTATTTTGATTCCTTTTTCCACCTTATTTATTTTATTTATTTATTTAACTTTATTACAAAAATGTAACAGGCGGACTTAAGGCCTAGGGCCTTTTCTACCAGTCAACCTACAGGTGGTGCGGATAAAAGCAAATTTTGGACGATTAGTACATTCAAATTAGCTATTTTACCATTATTAAACATTTACCTAAGACACATAATCATATATATACTTTCTTATACATTCATAGACCTACATATAAAAATACATAAATACTTTATAAATTCATAAACCCTACATAAACTACATAAATATTTACAATACTCTATGACAATTTGTGAAGATAATGAGCGCGCACAGCACTCTTAAATGCTTGGCGACTAGGGGCTTTGCGGATATCAACGGGAAGGGCGTTCCATAGCTTCACGGCTTGTCTGGTGAATTAATGTTCGAAAAACCCACTCCTGCAGCGAGGCATATTAAGAAAGAGATTGTTGGAAGAACGAAGAACTTTGAGATGGGTATCACCCAGGAAAGTGAAGTTGTTTTTAAGATACATCGGAGTTTTTGGGTCGAAGAGTATAGAAAATAGAGTAGTAAGAATATGCAAATTGCGACGTTGACGGATGGGTAACCACTTTAGTTTAGACCGGTAAGCCGACACATGGTCGTACTTCCGTAGTCCAAATATAAATCGGAGACAATTGTTTTGAAGTCTATCAAGTTTGTTGAGAAAGTTGCAATTCAGATCTGAGCAACATACATCTGCGTAATCTAAAATGGGGAAAATAAGTGAATACACCAACATAGTCTTAATATTAATAGGGAGAAAGTTTTTTAACCTGTATAAAGAGCGAAGGGCCCCCGTGACCTTCCCCTTTTCCTTCTCGTCCACTATCACATTAAAAGTAGCCTTTGAGTGTTGCGGCCCTGGGCTCTATCTGCTTAGAGCCGCAAGGCATAAAATGTCTATTCCATTAGGGACTCTGTCTGCCCCATTAAGAATAAAGACGTGATAGTATATGTCTATTCCATTAGGGACTCTGTCTGCTCCATTAAGAATAAAGACGTGATAAGGAACTAAAATTCTAATTTTTTCTAGGAAACAGCTGCAGAAATAGCAAGAACAGAACAAGAGATCAAGAACTACTCAGCCGCCGACCTCTTCAAGACCCCTCGTCTCCGCCGCCACAGCATCCTCCTGATCCTCATCTGGATGACCATAGCCATGGTGTTCGACGGGCATGTCAGGAACGTGGGCTCATTGGGGCTAGACATGTTCGTGACATTCACAGTGGCTACCGCTACTGAATTTCCTGCTGATATTTTGTTGATCCTCACTCTTGATATGTAAGTAGTTTACCTCCCCCGTCCTTAAATAGGCTTAGGAGACGTATTTTTCAACGAAGAAGTCAGTGAAACACAAAACGTGTTGTTTTCCAAGTCACCGCCCGCGTAAAATGCCAATTGCATCATACTTTGAAACATCGTCAGCAGCGCTTTCACAAGTTAAGCAGCCTCGGGCGTGGTCCACACTTGAATGGGTAGTGGTGGACCACAAGCGCCGACCACGTACTGGCAAACGAAGCGTTGGACACCCACCCACAAGGTGGTAAAACCTAACCAAGGTCACTGGAAAGCGCTGGACGCAGGCCGCTCTAGATTGGTCATTTTGGAAAACCTACATCATCATCATCATCAGGTCTTTTTTAGTCTCCACTGCGGAGCACGACCCTCTCTGCAGTACCGGAGCCACACATTAGCTAGAGCAGTCAGAGGATTTAATAATAATAATAATACTTTTTTAATTCGGACAAAGAAATCCATATTGTTAGTTACATTGATCTTACTGTCTATGTTAGTATGTGTTCACGCGGTTAAAACTCGCATGAAGTTGGGACCAGCGCTTTAAAATGGGCCCATCTACCCTGCCAGCAATGATGGTGAGGAGGCTGTTGGAGCTGCAGGGCACCCTATGCATCAGGGAGGCTACCCTCTTTCGCACTATGGCTTGGAAGGTGTCCATCCTAACCTCTGCAAACATACCCGATGCGGAGCAGTATCTCGGCAGCCCCAAAAGCGCCCTCAGCCCATTATTATATTGGACACGCAGGGCGCTGTGTGATTTCTGTGCATATTTGACCCGTAGACTGCATGTATAAAATACTTGGCAGTATGCCTTGAACAAGGTTAATTTGACACTATTTGTGCATTTAGCAAATCTACGAGCCAACATATTACACTTGACAGACAGCGCCCTACGCTCCCTATCCATATCCATGTCGTCACTCAGCGTATCCATCACCCAGTGCCCGAGGTACTTGAACTGAGAGACTGGTTTAAGGAGCGTACCAGCAAGCCTCACTGGAGGAACCGAGGTGTACGACCTACCATTAGCCTTAAAGATTAGAATAGATTTGGCCTACACTCTCCACGCTGGCCAGACGAGTTGGAAAGGTCTTGTTGATGTTTATAAGCTTTGTTCAGCTTGTGTTTCCTAAATCGCCGTCTACGACATCCACGGGAAGTCTTGGAGTGGTCCTATTCTACTCCGGGAACCACACGGCTCAGAAAACCTTGGGAGAGGCCTATGTCCAGCAGTGGACGTTATGCGGCTGAAATAATAATGATGTTTAAAACAAAATCTTTTTTTAGGGTTGGGCGCCGCTGGACCTCTTTTGGGTCCATGGTGATCAGTGGTATCTTCAGTGTGCTGGCTGCTGCTGTCCCTATTGGTAGGTATACAATAGAAAAAGTTAAGTCTGTAAGTCGCTACTTACAGCCTTGTCAGACTTAAGGACTCGAGGCTTTTAAGTCTTTAAAAAAATCTCACCTCGGCTTCAAAATGGAGGCTCAACTATGAATTTTTAAAAGCCTCGGCGAGTTCCTTCGTCGCTACCTGTAGGTGTTAGATTGGATCCTAATTTTCGTGATTTTATCTTTTCAAAGCATTGTTTTAATCTAATTTAAAGATACTAATTTCAGTTAAGTGACAGCCCGCTACGCAGCAAGCTCTGAAATCTGAAAACTGAAATCTCATTCTTTTTGTGAAGGAAACAAGTTCTATATAATTCTACAAAAGTAGCGTCGCGTCTCGTTGTCAACTGACACCGAGACGCGACCAATACCAGATAAGTCATGACGACGCAATTTTTTTAACAGGAATCCCCTCCGCTACCCTGGCCATCGTTGGTCGCTTCGCCGTCAACATCTCCTTCAACATCGGCATGCAATACGCCGCAGAACTGCTGCCTACTGTCGTGCGAGCCCAGGGTCTTGCACTAATACACATCATGGGATACGTGGCTACTATTCTCGTACCTTACATCGTTTACTTGGTAAGTCATCATCACCTTCTTCTTCGTCTAAGCGCATTCCCGGTTGCATCCTCAGCTGTGCTGCTTCGGAGCCCGGGGTGCGCTTTCCCGCTTTTTCTTCTTCAAATATAATATGCATGTCAAAGGTTACCCAAGGATGCCAAAGACCTTGTGAAATGGAGAAGAAATAGCCGGAACACTTTCAATGATGTGGCTAAAGTTTTACAACCGGCCGCGGCCCGAGGTTAACCCTCCTTGGGAATGCAATTGTAGCACGAGATGTTTGTGCTTAGTCCTTTAGTCGCCTCTTACGACATCCAAAGGAAGAGATGGAGTGGTCCTAATCTAACCCGAAACCACACAGGTCAATCCTAAGGTAAGTCATCATCAGGTCTTTTTTAGCCTTCACTGCAGGAGCACGACCCTCTGTGTACTACTAGAGCCATATTTTAGCCAGAGCAGTCAGAGGATTTGGTCTACACTCCCCACGCTGGCCAGACGGGTTGGAGAGATCTTATTGATGTTTATAGCTTTATTTAGCTTGTGTTTCCTAAGTCGCCTCCTACGACATGCACGTGAAGACTTGGAGTGGTCCTATTCTACTTTGCCGGGAACTGCACGTAACCACATTTTAAAAGATTTTCTCGTTCACGAGTTGACGTGCAATTCAGTTATCCTTAATGTGTAATTTTTTTTCCAGGCTACCATAAACACAATAATTCCTCTACTAATCCTCGGAGCTCTGGGGGTTTTCGGCGGGGCTCTATGCCTGTTCCTACCAGAGTCCACAGGGAAGGATATGCCACAGACAATCCAAGATGGCGAAGAGTATGGCAGAGATCAGCGCTTCTGGGACATGCCATGTATCAAGTAAGTTTCTATCATCAACTTAGATTTCTATAATCTTTACGTCTTTGCTTCTCCTCCCGTATATAATTCGTACAGAATAACACTATTCTATCAAGTAACGATATTTTTTTCGTAAAAATGCAGTTTTATCAAGGACTTTGATAGAGCGAGATAGTCTTATTGCGATTTGTTTATGAGGAAAAAGAGAGCATTTTTTCATGGTCGGTCAAGACTTGAAGTGTAAAACCCGACTCAGTAAGTTGGGTGACAATGCAATATTGTGGTACTAATGATCTGATCTCATAAAGAATCCGGAAGGTGGCCATGGCATCTCTGTAATAAAACAACATAACCCCACTGAGTTTGGTCTTAATTGATTCTTCTTCACTTTAAACTTTTTAGAACATTGTTTCAAATAAAAGCATTTTAAAAATATTTTTGAATAATTACTTAATTTACAGAAAGGACAAAGAAGTAGACGCTTGAAGACCTAGAAGATACTCGTAATGAACCAAGAAACATATATCTAATTAATTTTTAAATATTTTATTTTAAAATTATGACTATTATGAATTAATAAGTATATTGGAATTATTGTAACCAGAAAAGATAACGTTTTATTAATTTATATTATAAGGAATGCCTTTGATCACTAGTTAATCTAAATACCTACGTTACTTTTAATTTTAATAAAAAAATAAGTAAATAAAATGCATTTTATTGTATACAGGCTGACTTTTTATCCACCAGCCAAAGTTTAGGTGCAAGTTCAGTCCATGATACTGAACTACTTTATATAAAAAAATGAATTGAAAATAGATAAAAATGTTTCGTCCTCCCATACAAAATCTGTTGGCCTGACCGCCAATCTGTATGGGAAGGCGAATTTTTTTTATCGTTTTTCGTTAATTGTTTTTATGGAAAGTAGTTCAGTATCATGGACTGAACTTGCCCCAAAACTTTGGCTGGTGGTTAAAAAGTCAGCCTGTATGTACCAAAACTTGACAATGATTTATTTACAACAAAATTGAAAAATATACATAAGTACTAAATTACTTAAAAACTAAAATAAATAGATACAGTTTAAACAGCGGCACTCCGGGAGTGCCGACAGAAGTGTGAACTTGAACAACGTGGTGTCGGTCACGGGGTACGGTAACAGTGTCGCAAGTTCAATGGTTTTTTCCTATCTCAAAAAATGCCCAACACGCCTAAAGAAGTGTTTACTACAATATATGAATAGATAAGAAAAAGGCAAATGACACTGAGCTAGCCCCAAAGTAAGTTTTAAACTTGTAATATATAATACTAACTCAACGATACTATATTTAATAATAAATACATATAAAGATAAACACCCAAGACCCTGGACATTGCAATTTGAAAAATATAAAAACACTAGATAGAAAAGTAATAATGCGAATGCTTTTTTTCGGAATAAAGATTTTTAATGCTCTGGGAGGAAAATAAATGGGCAAGTGCGAGTCGGACTCGTACATGAAGGGTTCCGTACCTCCGTACAATGTTTTAAAACGCTGAAGAAACACGTTTCTTGTATGACGACCCCCTTTAATTTTTAACTTTATTTTATTTTTAGTATTTGTTCTTATAGCGGCCACAGTAATACATATTCGGTGAAAATTTCAAGTGCTTAGCTATTACGTTTCAAGAGATAGAGCCCTATGACAGACGAACAGACAGATGCACAGACAGACGGACAGACAGACGGACAGACAAACGGACAGACGGACAGACAGACGGACAAACAGCGGAGTCTCAATAATAGGGTCCCGTTTACACCCTTTGGGTAGGGAACCCTAAAAAGTAATATATACTAATAGTAATATATCCCAGAATCTAAAATAGCGAATGGGCGAGAATCCAAATCATGTCAACAGGCGATGCGGCTAGCAACCCATCACTATTTTGATTCATTTCCACCTTCACCCCACCATCAAGCTAAATGTGGTTTTGGGTCTTCCGGCCCTATAAGCTCTATCTTTCCCGTTAGGGATATAGATGTGATAGATAGATAGGAGTGTTTCTTTTGGTATTCCTTTGTAGAGCTTGGTGGCTTGCTGAAGTACGGATTGCTACTGCTCCTGCAAGTTAAGCAGTCCCGGGCGTGGACCGAACTTTAATGGGTGACCACAAGAAGGGGCAAAAAGGAGCACGTTTCGAAACACGGAATAGCTTGAGATTTTTTGTCATTTGTGGTCACCATCTATGTGCGGACCACACCTGGGCTTACTCAACTTATTGCTGGACACTAAGCCAAACACAATAGAAAAAACAACAAAATTATGGAATTCACTACCACGCATTATACGAGACTCCAAATCTTTCCCTGTTTTTAGGAAGAGAGTAAAATAATATAATATTATCTTTCCTTAACGTAATGAATAGTATACCTATATACTATATATGTATTTGTTTATAGTTAGGTATTTATATGTATATGTATTTATGTATAATATGTGTGTATGTTTATGGATAAATTGTATATGTATATGTATGTTTAACATTTTAGATAAGTACTTATATGTATTTGTAACTATAGTCTTTTGTACACGCCTACTACTTGTTTTCTTCAATTTTCCTCTCCTGGGTCTGCTGGAAGAGATTTCTTATGAAATAAGCAGTACCTATGTATTCTATTTTCTTACTTTGTACGTTCCTTTGTTTGTATGTTGTGTACATGAATTTTGTAAATAAATAAATAAATAAACAACTGATCTACGTCTATAGACGTAGTGTGTCCAGCAATGTGTTAACTTGCAAAAGCGCTTGCAATTGCTTCGGCACCTTTCTAAAACAGCCTGCAAAGTGGCAAAAATAATAATAGTATGCATTATAGCGCTTTCGCAAGTTAAGTGACGCTGGGCGTGGTCCAAACTTCGATGGTGACAAAAAGTGGCATAAAAATTACTTGAGCTCCTCCGTGCCACATTGTATGGCAGTCGTCAAGCTGATTTTCTGAGATGCCTTAAGGCAGCTTAACATTTTACACCAATGTTGGTCACTTACACTAAAAACAAACTAAGGTACTAACGCCTTATCAGAAAATCAGGGCCAAAACGAGGTCAAAGTACTTATCAGTAGCAAACAGTAAAAAGAGGGTTTTGTTAAAAAATAAAGGAATGCTCCGTAATCCAAAACAATAACAGTGTCAAGTACAACGGGAAAGAACTAGAGGTGGGGTAATGTCGATAAGTTTGTAGCAAAAGTATCGATATCGATTAAATACCTACAATTAAATAAATAACTCACGTTTCGTTCATTCACACAGAATATATAGACTAGCTAACGCAAACATTGGCCCTGTTCTATTTTTAAATATATGGCGGCGTGAAATTTACCATACGCATTTAATTTTCGAACAACGAAATCTGGTTACTTACTGGACATAGGAACCACAAGCTAAGCAAAGCTCATAAACACCAATGAGACCTCTTCAACCCGTCTGGCCAACGTGGAAAGTGTAGGCCAAATCCTCTGGCTACTATGGCTCTGTAGTATAGAGGGTTGTGCTCCTGCAGGAGACTAAAAAGCCAGACTGACTGGCTAGCATGCCATTGACACAATAAGAAGCATAAGATAACAAGAAGAGAACATTACTTCGTTAGTATAAATAAATAAATATATAAGGACAAATCACACTGATGAAAACTACAAAAAATCCAAAGTGTTCCCATACATTTTATAACAGTAATACTCGTTGAAAAATTAAATTATAGGTATATTCGTGATTTTTTTCTATCGAGTCAAATTAATAGCATCATGTAGCATGTATCCTGAAGAATATCTTCTTTCTTTTTTAACTTAAGAGCTTGCTCTTGTCGGTGGAGTTAAGTGGAGATACCTCAATTCTCTCTTCTCTCTGCCATCTTTTTAATGTCTTAGTAGGACCTTACTCATATTTAACGTGTAACAAAAAGGGTGATATTTTTTTCGCGATTTCAGGGATGGTCCCATAGTAAAAGTTGTTCATATTGGTTAGTACGTTAACTCCCTTTCGGGTTGATACCCCCTTTCTGTTATACGTTGTATTACTCAGAATAAATAAATAAATAAATAAATATATAGGGACAAATCACACTGATTAAGCTAGCCCCAAAGTAAGTTTTTTTAAACTTGTGTTATGGGATACTAACTCAACGATACTAAATTTTATGATAAATACATATATAGATAAACACCCAAGACCCAGGACAATTTGAAAAAGGCCATTTTCCAACTTGCCCTGGCTGGGTATCGAACCCAGAACCTCCGGATTAGCGGTCTAGCGTGTTAACCATTACGCCACGGAGGTCATCGAAAGAAAAAGAATATCATACTTTTATTTATGGACTTACGAACTTATAGTTTTACGCAAAATAAAACTCTCGTTTAGGTTATCTAAGCCCCTTAAACAGCATCCTATTAGGTAAAAGCGTAAAGAAACATTTTTATATCAATAATATATGGTTTTTGTACAATTTTATTTTTTATTTTAATATTACAATATTTTTTTTATCTATAACGAAAACGTCCGGTGAATGGCTTCGTCTAAGTGACGTCACTCGAAAGTAAACATGGTGTTTTGACGGACTTTCTGTATGCGCATATTGCCTGTGTGTGACGTCATCTGACAAATAATCGCCGCCATGACAGAATTTTTATTTTTATTTAATAAAAAAACTTTGATTTTTATTGTTAATAAAAAATGGATGGGATGACCCTTGTGCCTTGGAGGTTGGGACGGCCCCTTGTGTGGAACGCTACCTGTGTCGACACTCTGGCACCGTCTTATCTCTCAGTCACAGGGTCTAAAGCAGGGACAGCCGCAGCTGCTGCAGAAACCCTCAAACGGGGCAAATATAGTAGCCTCGGCAATAATTACTTATTTGAGCCGTTTGGGGTTGAAACTTTAGGGCCGTGGGGACCATCAGCACACAAAATATATAATAATGTCGCCCGGAAATTGACAGACGTCACACATAACCAGAGGGCTGGCCTCTATCTGGCTCAAAAGATTAGCATTGCCATACAACGTGGCAATGCTGCCAGCCTTCTGGGCACATTACCACGGGGCAGCTATTTGCCTGGTCTTTTTTATTTATAAGTTGAGTAGTTTTAATTAAATAGTTTTAGTTGGTTTTTTCTTATTTTTTTAAATTCATTTGTAAATCTTCTTTCTGAATAAAGAACATGATTTTAGACTTAAAAATAAAATTCTTTTATTTGAAGCTACAGTGGCCCATATCTTATTTTAAGTTAAATCTGTCTCCTCGCAATATACTAGTGTAACCAATAGATATCCCAGTATTATTAATGTATTATTCTTATTATGTAACTAAGAATTATTTAAAACGAATTTTCCAACACGTAAAGTTGACCCCTTCAGAAAAGTTGATGTTTATATTATTTTTCTTTACTATCGTATGCTACACAGACCGTGGATCAAGATAGACACACCTCCGTATGAATTAGCATGTCGATATGACGTCAAATTGACTTCATTTTAGGATCGTCACTTTTAGTCCGTGTATGTCAATTCATTAGATCGGACATTGAGCTCTCTACTGTAAAATACCTAAATCTGCCGTTTTGAGCCGTAGAAACTCGTCGAAAACCGTTGGAGGAAGTAATAAAAAAGATTGCTTACGTTTGTAAGTTAATTTCTTATAAAATATTGTATTGAAAATGTTTGTACAAATTGAAGGATTTTCTTTATTTAATAGTATATACTCGTACAGATCTGTGGTATGGTATGCTACATGGGCGTAGAGACAAAGTAACTGAAAACGTATGCATTACATTTACTTTTCGATTAGAATAGGTAAGATTTTGACAGTTACAAATATTTTCAGCTGGTACATTCTAAGTCTTTTGTTTGAGAGACCCCACACAAAAGACTTAGAATGTACCAGCTGCTTCTCTTCCCGCGCAGATCGTAAAAGCCGATCGAGGAAATGGGCGGAAATAATGTTAATAGGCGATGCGGCTAGCAACTCATCACTATTTGATTCCTTTTTCCACCTTCTCGCCCACCATCACGATAAAAGTGGCCTTCTTCTTGAGTCTTGCGACCCTGAGCTCTATCTGTTGAGAGTCGCAAGACCCGAAATACTCTGTCTGCCCCGTTAGGGATAAAGTTGTGATAATGCGTGCATACAAATATTTTAACAATATACACCGAAATCAGTTTCGGGGCGAGCGGTTTTATCGATAAAATAATTTTCGATTATCCCAACACTAAAACTCGGATTTATGTTTACAAATAAAGTATGCGAGCGCTGATTACAATTCAAATACATCCCACATTCCATTCATAACCCACTCACTCACATTCAAAGCTCCAATGACATACCAGCTATAGTGATGACTACAACATGGTTCAAATCCGGTGTTTTTATATCAATAATTTTCTCAGTCAAATCGGATTACATAAGGCATCGAGATAATAAACTAAATAAAGGGACTTGGGTAAAGAGCGACAACGAGAACCTGTTTGATAAGTCGGGATTTGGTGATTTTATTTTTAAGCCAAATTCTGTTAATGTCGATGATATGTTCCAAGATGATTTTTACGGGTTTGGAGGCAATCATGTGCAAGATGCGCCGTTTGTTTCGAAGTATATTGAGAGGACGAAGAGGTCCCCCAACTGTAAGTACCTACATTTTTTATCATAATAAAACTAAGTAGAATTTGAGGCAAAATATTATAAAATAAAATTGACCTTGTGGTGACGGCAGAGTATAATTAATTAAGTAATTTAGAGTAGAATACAATTTGTCGTCAACATTTCCCCTCCCAAGGGTGTCGTAAGAGCTAAAGTTACGGGCAGCAGCAGTGTCCTCTGTGCAAAGATTTCATACCATCTAATGCTATCAATAACATTTCATATGAAAAAAAAACATATGCAAAAAATTTGCTAAATTAATTTAAATATTCTTATTTTCTTACAGTACTTGAAACGGGATTTCGAAAGGGTATAAATAATTGTAAAGGAAAAGATTGCAACACGAAAAATATTGTGAATAATAAACCTATAATAAAATCTACATTTACCCCAAAACACAAAACTCCGTCGCTACTGAATATATACCCTTATGACATAGCTGTGTTAATGAGTAACGTGAAGAATCACAATAAAGTTATAGAAGAACCTGTATCAGACACGTTTGACAAATCTTTAGAAACAAATAGTATAAACGAGTTGGAAGACGCATCAAACCAAACACAAAATGCCAGCAAACCTTTTGAAGTTATAATGGCTAACGAAATTTTTGTTGACGATAAAGATGAGAATCAAAACAACGTCACAATACCTAAACGCAGTTCAAATAAAAATTACGAGTCTGAAATCATTAAGAAAATCGAAATTATCGAAGACCTTAACAAAACACATAAATATGACAGAAATATATTCGACGAAAAAGTAAGATCTTGGCCTCAGAACCCTCCACTAACTGATGTAAATATTTACAAAGTTATTCCTAAAAGTGAGGAACACGCATCTGTATCAGAGAAAGGTTTGGTAAAATTACTAACAATTTTAACTAGAACATTCAAAAAGATAATGAAACAGCATATTGAAATAAAGAAAATACATTCAGAAATGTTTGCTGGTAAAGAAGATATAGATAGGAGTGTATCACTTCTGATCAATAAATTCAATGATTTTGAATCTAAATATTCAGATATAAAGGATACTAACGTAAAAATACAAGAGTTACAAAATAAATTAGAAGCTAAAGAGGAATATTTTAAAAACAAGGAAACCGAAATGTCTCACAATTTAGCCGACTTCGAGAATCAACAAAAGAAATTCTTGACTCAACAGCGGCAGTTTTATAACATACAGAAATTGATGCTGGCTCAAAACGAAAAGATTAATGCTAAACAAAGTATGATAGCTAAAACGCAGAGTGAAATATCACGTAGACAAAATAATTTCGCTAGAATATTAAAGAAAGCTCAACAAGTATACGTTGATAGAAAACCAGTAGCTCCTAAATTACTATCTAAAATTGCTGATCGAAATGAAAGTGAAACGAAATCTGTAATCACAACTGCAAATCCTGTGACAACTGAATCTATAAAAATAGATCTTTTTTCTATACCATCTTTGGAGACGCATTTAGAAAATCAAGATAAATTGATTTTAAGAGAAAAAGATAATCATCCAGTCGATGATTTAGTGTATAAGTATTATTTTAATAATACTTTCATAGACACTTTAATGAGAAATCACATTCTATCGGGGCCTTTACTTGGCAACAAATACATTACACGTAATATTAAAACAAAAAGGAATGAAGCCAAGAAAATACAATCTACTATTTTGATGCCTGTGGTTAATAATACTTCAGAACCGAAAATAACAGAAAATCGTAGAGCTAAGAGATGGATCCGTCATCACAAAGGAAAACTGAGGAGGAAGCATCACAAGATGACAACAACCTACGAAATGAAAGACGAAAAACTATCTCACCCAAATATGATTAGTAATTCAATTGACAATAATGGAAAACCCATACCAACGCCTACAACTGACGTCAACAAAATTGAAATTATCAATACACAACCAAGTGTTGCAGCAAAAAATACTCCTCTTCAATCAATTACACAACCAGGTTTTGCACAAAACATTACTCCTCTAAAGGATTTCCAAATTATTAACCCGTTTATGCCTTTGGATAAACTGGCTTCAGCTGTAGAACAACAGTTAAACCCTTTCATGACGATGGCAGCCAATTTTTGTAACCAAATTAGACAGAATGGGAATCCGCTGATGCTGAGCTGGTGTGTAGAGAAGGTTTTGAGAAGACTACAGAATATTGGTGAGATTTAAGTAACTAATGTCATCATTTATTGCATTTCAGTGTACCTCAGTCCATAACTCTTATTATCTTATTTTTTAACTTATTCGATTAGGTACAATACAAATTACCTTTATTGCACCATAATAATTCATAAAATAAAAATAACAAACACAAAGAAAATATTGGTACAAAGGCGGACTTATCGCTAGATGAAATCTCTTCCAGTCAACCTTTGGGTAGAGGAAAAATTAATACATATAGTACGGAACAAGGTAGTATTAAAATACGTATAAACTGGGTTCCCATACAAATAGGAAGTTAAGAAGTTGCCTAATTTTGCTAATATGAAGTACAAAATAATTATATACGAGTTATTATGAAGTAAAACATTTCTGTATGACATGATCAGAAAAAAAGTTGTACAGAATCATTGTCTGAATTCATTCTATTTAGAAATATCCAACAAAATATCCTGAAACTACTTTAGAAGCATATTAAGTTCCTAAAACTGAACAACTTACCTCAAAATCGAAATATGAAGAAAAGTCTCCAATCAGTTGATCGGTCAAATTGTATGTAAAGCCAATTTTTTTCTTGTCTCGTTATATATTAATTACCTTGGGAAATACTTCAGCATCATGGACTAAATCTACCCTTTAGCTAGTCCCAGTAAATTTTATCCTTTTATCCTTGGTAAATGTGTTAAAGGCTGCCGTTAATGATGATGTTGATTGGTTTACAGAAACTATACCCGTTGTAGCGACGATACAACAGACGGTACCAGTGACAACAAGTCCACCAGCAGTCAGCACGCAAACTAGGACAAACGTGACGACGACGTCTACCGGTACGAAATTTATTCCCAAGCCAGGGTTGATGTCGCGGCCGGTCGTACAATTACAATTTTTACGCTATGCATTAAGCCGTTTGGTACCCGGCAAAGTACCTCTCCAAGTCTTCCCGTGGATGTCGTAGAAGGCGACTTAGGAAACACAAGCTAATCAAAGCTTATAAACATCAGTGAGTCCTCTCCAACCCGTCTGACCAGCGTAGAGAGTGTAGGTCAAATCCTCTGGCTACTCAGGCTAATACGAGTATATGGCTCTGGTAGTAGAGAGAGGGTCGTGCTCCTGCACTGGAGACTAAAAAAGACCTGATGATGATTACACTATCCATTTTGTAGGAACTCGAACTCGTACGTTCCTAAATTGTTAGCTAGTGATTACACTATACTAAATTGCATCCTAAATCGAGGCACGTGAGTGACGGCGACGCAAACAAAAACTTTATTGCTTTTATTATTAGGTTTTTCCTGTTTAACATGTTGCTTGTGACCTATTGCGTTTTGGATTAATTTGACAGATTACAAGGAAGTAGAGCGGTCGGAACGTTCTAAATCGGGTCCAATCAGTTGGGATTCCTTCAAATTGGATAGTGTCATAACCGCTCTAATGGTTCCGGCTTTTGCTTTTCCACTTGGCAATATCTTCCTTGGGTGATCATGGACATGCATATCATTTTTGGAGAAGAAAAAACCAGAAAATATTCTGGGTTCCGAAGCAGCACTGCTAAGGGTATCTGTTTAGCCCTTAAAAATTGCCTATTGGCAACATAAATTTATTTTTTTATTATTAATTATAATCTCCTTTTGGTATAATAAAAAATACGGATGTATTCCTTCTAAAGCACTGCATTACCCTTTCGGATAATCAGGTGACTCAAGCCTGCAAAATCCTAACCAGACTGGAAACAACTTTTCCTAAAGTATGCTTCCCAGTGAGATTTGAGTCCACGACATGGCAAATGCCTTAACCACTGGACCACGGAGGCAGTCCTACTACTACTGTTTATTGAAAAAAATATAATTTCTTGTATACAGAAGTCGTCGTTTTAAATTTTCATGTTTTCAGTAACCACATCAGTGACGTCACCGCCGTCCACCGCCCAAATGGAGAAACAGAACACGACAGCTCCCCCTAATACTACGATAGTTATGGAAACCCCCCTACCTACGCTTCCCGCTGGCTTCTTTCCTGGTGTGTATTTAATTTCTTCTACTTCTAGTGGTAGGTCCTATATGTTTTTATATGTAACATCATATTGTTTTTCGTGTGTCTCAGCAGCTACTGCATTGGTCATAGATATTTTAAGCTGCCTAAAGGCATCTGACGTAGCAAGATTGATATTTGTGTAAGATGTTTCAAGTGGAAGAAGTAAATTTAATTTAGGCGGTGCCTTCACGGGCGAGATAATCGCGAGAATTAAAGAATCAAGAATCAAATAATCAAATATTTATATAGTAATTAGGCCTTCGCAGGCAGTTTTACATGTCAATAATTTTAGTGTACATTACGTGTAGGTACTTAATCTTTGTTTATATTTAAATTATTAAAACAAATAACCTACCGATACTGGCGTTTCACAATGATACTACCACTGCTGAGAAGAAACGCCGAAAGAAAGACCATTACACAGTATTGGTCGCAGTAAGTAAAAAATTACATTGAATAATGTAATAAGTTTTTTTTATCGAAAACGAAGAAACAGTCTAGGATAATGCTTTTAATCCTAAATTTTACTGCTTCACAAATAGGTTAGATCTGAAGCTGGAAGGTACAGACACACAGACTGACAATGACACATAGACACGTCACGTCAAACTTATAACTTCGTAGGGTTGAAAATCTTGAAGAAAACATACCTAACTAAAACTCTTATTTATTCACAGATAACGATGAATTAGAATCCAATTTGAAGCAATATGGTGAGTTGTATTTGTAATCTATTAATTTTGTATAATATTTGAAGCAAGTAATGGCTTCTCTACACGTTGGGTCATCATTGCATAGATTCTTTGTCCATTGCTGCGTTGGAAGGAAAACTCTCAAAAGCTTTTGTGAGTTAACAGCAATGTACAGTGAATTGGGTAAATGACAGGGTCAAAAATAAGTTATTTGATACTGTTAAGAAAATAAAACGTCACAAAATAGTGTCACTTGTCATTGATCATATCCAATTTCAACATGATTTTAGATATTCAATGCAGAAAAACTAATATTAAGTGCGCTGTTTGACTCCAAATATCTATGATGTCACGGTTTTGTATTTCATACAAATCCCATAGAAAATTATTGTTTTGACGTATGGAAAAAATTGATCTGATTTGACTTTCTGTCATCTAGCGGATTAGCGCAATGATGGCCTAAAGTGTGGAGGAGAAACACAGAAATTTAAAAACTGTTTTAATTGCAGTACTCAAACCAGACGAAGAAGGCAACGTTTATTATGAAGGTAGTTTACACGCCAGTGAAATGTTTGGTGAGTGATATGAATACGAGTATGATCCGCACGAAGCAGATGTAAATACGGGGTTTTTGGCGAGAAGTCAAGGGGTTCGAAGTTGGGGTTTTCTTTAAATTAGTAATTGATTTTAGTGGACTTTATAATATGAAATTGGTGTTGTTTGGTGTTAAAAATGGTCATGCGCTCATGAACAATATGTGAAATAGTTTAAGTGGACAGTCATAGTACGGCTGTAGTGATATTTGTTTCGCGGACTGTGTGGGGGCGTCTTCGGGCGTCGTCCGCCACTAAATCGGCTATGAAAACCAGTGAACTCGTATAGATTTGTCGGCAGAAGCTCCTTTAAAGCCTATTTACGTTTGTAATAAAGTTAAATAAATAAAATAAAGCAATCAAAGGCCTACCTTTGATTGTAACTTGTTAGGAAAAAATAATTTCCCACGTTTTATTACCCTTTTCGTGGCTAAATACGCAGTAGCGTCAAGCCATTAATAAAAAAAATGTAAATCCCCCCAGAACAAGTAACACGTTTAGATGAAAAAGAATGGTTAACATTAACATACCCAAAATCTAATCTACAATCAAAGTATGAACTTGAAAGAAAATATAAAGGTGTAGAAGTCTTCCATACTGATGTTCAAATATTATATGATACACTATATTCTCTTTCAAGTTCATATTTTAACTGTAAAAACTAGTTTTATGCCTTGATATATGCGGTTTTTTTTAATTAAAAAATGCTGTTAAAATCTGACGTCGTTTCAAAATAAGAGCTAGACTACGCTTATATGGAGAAGTCTAGGAGTAAGGGGACTCTTGAGCAGAACAGGAAACCAGATCTTTTAGATGAAAGAGAATGACTAACACACCCAAAAACCAAAAGAGCAAAATGGTATCTTCTTATACAACGTTTAGCTAAAAGGGGGTATCAACCCGAAAGGGTGTTAACGTACTAATCAATGTAAACAAATTTTACTATGAGACCATTCCTGAAATCGCGAAAATAAAAATCTGCAGTAACCTAAGAGAAATATAAAATAAAAAATATAAAATAAATGGGGGCAGCACTGGACCCCGGAAAATTCAGGTACGGCCTTAACAAAAGCGCTTTTATTTCTGGCATAAAAGTATTTAACCACTTAACAGCTATTTAAGAAAAAATTAAAGACGGCTACTTGAGCATATATTTTATGACTTAAGAATCCCCTTACCCTAGACTGTCCCATACAAACGTAGTCTACGTTTTATTTTGAAACGACATGTCAGATTTCGGTAAAAATTTGTAACTTTAGAGAAATTGCATATATCTAGGGTTATAATTGGTTTTCATAGTCAAAATATGAACTTGAAAGAAAATATAAGGGTGTAAAAGTTTTCCATACTAATGGTCAAAAATTATATTATACACTATATTCTCTTTCAAGTTAATATTTTGACTGTGAAAACCAATTATAACCCTAGATATATGCAATTTCTTTCAAGTTACAAATTTTTACCTAAATCTGACATGTCGTTTCAAAATAAAACGTAGACTACGTTTGTATGGGAAGCTCTGATTCTGTCTAGGGTGAGGCGACTCTTAAGAGAATATTTTAATTTTAATACTCAAAGAGGAAGAAACATATAGTTTAGGTTAAATAAGTAAATACTTGGTGTAAATTATTATTAAAATATAAACATTGTATTATTTATTTAAAAAAATAGTGAAAGTAGGTATATAAAGAATATTAAGGTAGCAATTTAGTATTGGTTATAAGTGTAAACTGATTTGCTTCCAATTATTACGATTTTATTGTTATAGGTATAACTATTGCATGCCTGAAAGGGCAAACTGTTAAAACATACCACATAATGTATCATCTTTTTATACACAGTTAAGCAATAAATCATTTTGACTTTGACTTTGACATACAAATTAATACCTACCGTGCCAAAATGTATGGAGCTGCAGATTTTTTTTTTTGCGATTTCTGGAATGGTCCCATAGTAAAAGTTATAGAGATAATCTGGTTAAAACTCATCTTTTGTCGCTTTCACTCTTATCGGCATTTACTGTTGCTAGAATGAGACTTCGCTAAATGTTAAAAGTAAAAATGTAGCCTGTTTTCTACATAATAGGACAAAATTAAAATGACACTGTATAATGACATTGACTTTTGTTTAGATGACTTTTCGATTTAGTAGCATCATATACTCCTGGCGTATCGCGTTAAAATATACGCCACTACGTTTCAAAACAGGTTACGCTTTTGATACTTCATGGCGGAATCTATAAACCTCTAATAACTCTACAAGAATCAATCTAAACATAAAGTTAAACAAAGAAGAAAACACTACTATAACAACCAACTGGTAGGACTATTAATACAAAAAAAATCTAAGTTGGAGGCAACATTGTAGGGGGAATAATCGGGAAGCGTACCCTGGTCTCCGAAGCAGCATAGCTAAGGATAGAACTCGCTGAGATAGACCTTACTTAGCCACCTTTTCTTACTCCTTCTTGGTACAGACATGCAGTCAGTCAGACTATAAAACTCATTACCACCTTCGCTACGTGAATCTAGACTAGTCTTTTTTTTTGTCTCCACTGCCGGAGCACGACCGTATTTATTTATTTATTTATCCAAATTTATTACAAAAATTGTAAACGGCGGCTGTACTACCAGAGCCAAACTAAAACATGGCGATTTATTAATTACTCCTTTAAAAAGAAATGTTTTCGCCAGGACATGGTGACAGCGAAGGGTTCTCAGACATTCCAGGGTTTGACAGCAACTCTAGGATGGAGGTGGACCCAATAACCTTTGATATTCAATCGCAGAGGAGAGCTTCCATCAGAAGGTACACTTTTTGAAGGTCTTTCGTCACATCTCTTTCTCCCAAGCTGGTTTGGGATAGAAGAAAAAAAAACGGTCAAGTGTGAGTCGGACTCGTAGATGAAGCGTTTCGTACCTTATACACTGAAAAAAAAGATTCATACCTTCGTACAATAATATCTTTCTTGCATGACGACTCCCTTTATTTATAACTTTATTGTTTAGTTTTTGTAATTTTAAGTGTCTCATTATTAAGGTTTGAGAGATAGAGCCCTGTGATAGATAGACGGACAGACGGACAGACAATGGAGTCTCAGTAATATATTCCCGTTGGTACCCTTTGGGTACAGAACCCTAAAAAACGTAGAATGTCTGGAAGAAAAGAAAATAACTTCACACGTATGAATCGATCGAGAGAATATATAAATAGATTAATATAATAAATATACAGGGTGACTTTTTAAACACCAGCCAAATTTTTGGAGCAAGTTCAGTCCATAATACTGAACTACTTTCTATAAATAAAGTTATTAAAAATCGACAAAAATATTTTGTCCTCCCTTACAAAATCCGTTTGGCTGGGAGCTGATTTGTACGGGAAGACGAATTATTATTTTAGTTTCTCGGTAATTGTTTTTATGGAAAGTAGTTCAGTATCATGGACTGAACTTGCTCCAAAAATTTGGCTGGTGGTTAAAAAGTCAGCCTGTATAAGGACAAATCACACTGATTGAGCCCCAAACTAAGTTTAAAATTGTGTTATGGTATACTAACTCAACCATACCATATTTAATAATAAATACATAAATAGATTAACACCCAAGACCCAGAACCATTTAAAAAAGACTATTTTCCAACTTGCCCTGGCTAGGGATCGAACCCAGAACCTCCAGAGTGAACTGGCTCGAATCACTACGCCCCGGAGGTCGTCTAAAGGGTCAGAAGTAAATTACAATAACAGTTGCAAGTTTTCAACACATCAATATTTTGATTCGTGTCGGCTAAAGCTTTTAGGTCTTACCGCCTGGGCACTGTTTACCTCATTACAAATAAAGACGTGTGTATCCCTCGTCTGAACCTTAAGGCGACGTGGGTTCACAATTTGCAATACTGTGCGTGTTTTTGAAAAATCACTGTTATTAAACTACTACAGTTAATCCCTCAAAAAAATTACATAAAAATCTTAAGGATTTTCTACAGACACCCATAATAGCCAAAACACGATTATGCATTTTTGGCTCGATAGAAAAAATCACAAACATACCTCTAAATTTGCCTAAATTTGCCTTTATAATACGTATTACTATTTTATATAATCACCTTTTTATATGAAAATTATACCAAAAAATGCATTATCTAAATATCTATCCGTTTTGGCTACAGAAAAAAATATAAATATAATACAAAAAAAATAATAGACAAAACACAGTGAAATATTCGTCGAGAGCGAAGGAAGAGTCGGAGCCGTGCTCGACGATATTTCGCAGTGTATAATTTATTACTTTTTTTGCATTATATTTATATTTTTTTCTGTAGCCAAAACGGATAGATATTTAGATAATACATTTTTTGGTATAATTTTCGTATAAAAAGGTGATTTTATAAAATAGTAATACGTATTATAAAGGCAAATTTAGAGGTATGTTTGTGATTTTTTTCTATCGAGCCAAAAATGCATAATCGTGTTTTGGCTATTGTGGGTGTCTGTAAAAAACCCTTAGGTTTTTATGTAAATTTTTTGAGGAATAAACTGTAGTAGTTTAATAACAGTGATTTTTTAAAAACACGCACAGTTTTGCAATTTGTGAACCCACGTCACCTTAAAAACTTCATTTTGGTCATTTATCGTAGCGTGTTCCCCGCTTGCATCCTTAGCTGTACAGCTAAGGACCCATTTTGTTTGTTTGTTAGCAGTTTAGTTACACTATTTAGTTTACACAAAACCCAAAACAGAAAACACGTTACACCAAAACAACAATAGGTACAAAGGCAGACTTATCCTAAATAGAGATAGATCTCTTCCAGTCAACCTTGAATTGAAATATTTTGAAGATACATTCAATTACACATAACTAATTACTACACTAAAAACTGTTTCAATATCCCAATAAAAATCTTATTAAAATAAATATACTTAATAATTAAAGATAAAACTTTAAATATAAGTAATAAAAATATATAATATACTACAAATATATTAACTCAATTCTTCAGACTTTTCAGGAGCCTCCCAGTTCTGAATTTTAAAGATTTCTCTTTAGTATTACAGATTATTTCGCATTTTGTTTAGTTTTTAAGCCTAAGATGTTGATTGTTCGATAGGCAAACGATAAAAACGTGCATGCAATTTAACTGGACCGAAAAACGTCTAAATTTCCTTCTTCTTTCTTCGCATTTAGGAGCTTTGTGGATTAAGTGGCCAATCAATTTCCCCCTTCTATTTCCAATCTCATCCAGCAGTCTTATTTTCTCTCCTACTATTTCTAACACCTTTTTAATGGTTTTCCTTTCTGTCCGACTGGTCTTCTCTATTCTTCTCCAACACCACATTTCGAAGGCTATATTCTCATAGGTTTACAAAATGTAGGCAATATTTAACAAGTTGCAAAATCATAAGATTTCTTTTTCTTTTTCAGAATGAAAGAAATAGAAGAAAAAAGAAAACGTAAGAAGCACAGAGGAATAGTATAAGGTCGCCTCATAGCATAATAATTTAAATTAAGGATTATTTGTATAAAATTCAAGGCTTAGAAATCATAATCATGAAAAATATGATTGAAAAAGCAATAAATCTAAGACTAAGATAATAATAGTAGCAATTAACTAGATGTAAGAATAAATGAGTAGTTTAAGTTTATTGAACAATGTAAGTGGACAGTGGTGATCACTAACCATCAGGTGACCCGCTTGTTCGTTTGCCGCCCTATAACATAAAAAAAAAAGTAATTTTGTTATATTAAACTTACTAATTTTGTAATTTATACGTAATAAATGCAATAAGGAATTCATTGGTTTTATATTTCTTATCCATTAAAATTTGTACACGCAATTTCCGACCCGACTATAGCGTGACATCTTTCTAAGCTTGGCCTCTAGTCAGTGGAGTGGCGAAGACATCTCACTACTCATGAAGACATTACATTTGATCACTGATGAACGAACATCTGTATATTCAATCGATAAGTGTTCCAATTAATTATCAAAACACAAATGTCTATATTCAGTAATTAATAAGCCGTTGTTGGCAATTTTACTCGGCTATAAGTATACGTACATTTCGTGACATGTTTAGTAATGTTAACTTTAAAGTATCATTATTATGGAGAAAAGCTACCGATAGGTAAAAGCGTTTCGAAACGAACACTACACTACTAAGAAGAAACAACAAAAGCCAACTCATTAAGACAGTATTGGTTGCCTACACGCCGGAATATGTCATATGTCTGTGTCAATTATAATGAAGTAAGTAAGGCACGCCAAAATTATGCTTATTCAAATTAAACTAAACGTATAAAAAGGTTTTAGTCTATAACCAATGATGAAATAAAGAAAAAATGTTGGACCCAAGAGCGATCCCTGCGGGACACTTGTATTAACTTTATGAAAATGAGGCAGAAACAACTGAATCTTGAACAAGGATATTTTGACTGAATTGCCTAAAATAGACACGAAATCTATTAACTGAAATAGAATCAAAAATACATAGCTAGGACAGCAATAAAGATATACAACTATGTTAAATGCTCCCAAAAAGGCGAGTTAAACTGTTTTGTATGCCTACTTCACTATCTTGTCAATTCAATAACTTTGTTGTTGTTCGTATAATATGTAAGTGTCCAACACTGGTGTCAGATTTTTCGAGCTGCCTAAATGCATCTAACATAGCTTGAGAACCGTCATACCAACAGCGGGAGCGAGGTGATATGCTTGACCTGAAGGGGAAGATTTTTCCGCCAGGCATAGTGTTACGCCTGGGGAACCGGGGCTCCGACGAATGCCAAGACGAGTAGGTACATAGGTATGACTTGCACTGTAAAAACAATTACCAGATCTCATGGAGCGCCAAGCTCCTAACTCTACACGACCTAATTTACCACTCACTAACGCTCATCCTACCGTATCTTCTGCATGTATGATTCTGCGTGTATCCCTTTACAAACCCTACACCTTGTGTGGCCTCGACCTGTCCCGGCGTTATCAGGGGAGTGGGAACTCCCCTATATAGTGGGAACATATAGGATAGGAGGTGGAAGTGGAGAATAGAGACTCAACAACACGGATATATTGAATTTATTATACTGATACATTTACAACTTGGAAACAAAAATAAAATGAGACTTTAATTCATTTTAATTTTCTCGCGTGTTCCCTGTTGCATCCTCAGCTGTGCTGCTTCGGAGCCCCCGGGGCTTGGAAAAGAAAAAGCGGGAAAGCGCACCCCGGTGCGCTTTCCCACTTTTTCTTCTCAAAATATAACATGCATGTCAATGGTCACCCAAGGATGCCAATGACCTTGCAAAATGGAAAAGAAATAGCCGGAACAGTTTGAATGATTTGGCTATAGTTTTACGACTAGCCGCCTGCCTGACTTCAACCCTCTTTGGGAATGTATTTGTGCGAAAATTTTACAACCGGTCGCCGCCCGACGTTAACCCTTCTTGGGAATGAAATTGTAGTACGATATGTTTGTGCTTAATACTTTAGTTGCCTCTTACGACATCCACAGGAAGAGATGGAGTGGTCCTATTCTAACCTGGAACCACACGGGTCATAAAATTAGACTAAATAATATTTAGTACATATTATAATAAGTAGATAGGTAGTCCTGAATATGTGTTCAGGATGAGAGATTGAAGTGGAATGAGTCAAAATGAAGAGGGACATGTAAATAATTCGAAAATTGCTTAAAATTTTGAACCAGGGCTTGTTAACGATACCAAATTCACACTAAAAGCACAGCTAAAAGTAACGTTAAATAACGTTATTTTCATACAGGTATTAGTGGTAACGTTATAAAGGGGTATCGACAATACAGTTATAAAACGTTATAATTAACATTTTTATCAATTAACGATATAACTAACGATACTTTTTTCAATACTTGTAAATTATTACATAAATATTATACAAGTGTATTGCATCGCGCTGGGAATCGAACCCAAGAGCACAGATTATCACGACATCCGTGTAGCTCTAGTAGCCTACTAGGCAACATCAATTTATCTCTTCTTTCTCAATTTCTTCAAAAATTTCTCAATTCGACTCATCAATTCTGTCAAATATCCAAAAGAAATACGGTGTTAACAATACCTTTTACCGTAAATATCGTAGTAACGTTATCTGAATTATCGGTAAATGGTTGGAAAAATACCCTTACCCAGCGTAACGTTATCTTTGCTGATAACGTTAACGCCGTTTGACAGCATTAACGTTACCAAATTTTTAAAGATATTCCAAGCCCTGTTTCGAAAAATATCCTCTCAATTTATCGCAGGTTGACTGGAAGAGATTCCTATATGGGAAAAGTCCGCCTTTGTAAATGCTGTTGCGAATTTTGGATTTTATTTTCATGTTTTGGTACAATAAAGTACTCAAAAAAAGGTGTATAATGACTTATTTAAGCGCTTTTTTTTCTTTTTTACTTTGTCTTTGCCAAAAAATATTTAAAAATATATTTTAAAAATTACTACGGGAAAAATACAGAGGAAGCGGGACGCTTTGGGCCCTACCCGTGTGGTTCCGGGTTAGAATAGGACCACTCCATCTCATCCTGTGGATGTCGTAAGAGACGACTAAAGGACTACGCACAAACATATCGTGCTACAATTGCATTCCAAGGACTAACGTCGGGCGGCGGCCGGTTGTAAAACTTTTCGTACAAATACATTCCCAAAGAGGGTTGACGTCAGGCAGGCGGCCGGTCGTAAAATTATACCCAAATCATTTAAACTGTTCCGGCTTTTTCTTCTCCATTTCGCAAGGTCTTTGGCATCCTTGGGTAACTATAGACAATGCATGTTATATTTGGATGAGAAAAAGCTGAAAAGCGCACCCCGGGCTCCGAAGCAGCACAGCTGAGGATGCAACCGGGAACGCGCTTAGACGAAGAAGAAGGGGCCCTAAAGGTCAAGGCCCCCCTTGACATTTACTACGGAAGGTAATAAGAGGGAAGGCGGGTACAAAATTTTAAAAAAATGCGTCACTTATAGTAGGGTACGTTCCCTTACCATCAGGTGGGCCGTATGCTTATTTGCCAACTTGTATAAAAAAGTACAGGTATCTGAACAACATACAATGAACAAGTTGCAATAAAAATGCACTAAAGAACGAACAAAATGTAGGTAATCTTGAAACAATCAAAGCAAAATGACAACTCTTATCAATATTTTGAAAACATTAGTTTTTCCAAAAATAAAACTCCATCGTCGGCAAGAGCTAAATTGTTCATTGTTCCATTTAACTAGCTAACCGACTGTTGGGAGATCAATATTATTGATTGATTTTAGTTACAGATTAATTGATTCAATGCCAAAATGCAATTACGACGTCATATTCTATCGAGTCTTTTGCCTGTCTTTGTTGGTAATTGCGTTCATTTTCACTGTGATATTGACTAACGTTTTTGTTGATATTGATGGCCTGCTATCGAGAAAGGAAAAGGGTAAGATGCATTTTATAGTATTCTACTTCTTCTTTAGGTGCCGCTTCATTCCTGAAGATTGGCAGTCAGCTCTTTAAATCTTGATTTGTCCATAGCAAGCCTGAACAGTTGTTCTACTGTTTTGATACCAGTCCATTGAGTAATGTTCTTCTGCCAAGACATTTTGCGACCCCCCCCCCCCCCCCCCCCCACCCTGCGCTTTCCGGAAATTTTACCCATCATTATTGTCTGGAGCTGATGATATTGTGGGTTTCTTAACACGTGACCAAGATATGTATTTTTTCTTACTTTTGATGGTTTGAAAGAGCTCTCCTTTTTTCCAATGCGCTCCAAAACTTCAATATTAGTAATGTGATCCGTCCGTTTATACCTAGTATTAATAAATTCATAAAGGTGAAAGGTTTTTTGGTTAATATTTACGTGAAACTCAGGTAAATAGTCAGCTACTGTCCGACATGTTCCGACGATTTCTTTGTGTATCGTCTGTGTTCCTATAGACACATAGGGATGTGACCCTAAAAACCTGATCTGATGAGGGCATCAGATCAGGTTTTTAGGGTTCCGTACCCAAAGGGTACAAACGGGACCCTATTACTAAGACTCCGCTGTCTGTCCGTCTGTCCGTCTGTTACAGGGCTCTATCTCTTGAACCGTAATAGCTAGACACTCGAAATTTTCACTGATTATGTATTACTGTAGCCGCTATAACAAAAAATACTAAAAATAAAAAAAAGTTAAAAATTAAAGGGGGTCGTCATACAAAAAACGTATTTGGCAGCCTTTTCAACTAGATCTTTATAATGGAATTAACAAGAAACTTGAAATTTTCACAGATTATGTATTACTAGCTGTGCCCGCGACTTCGTTCGCGTGGTTGTCGGAATGTTATATAGCCTAAAGCCTTCCTCTATAAATGGACTACCCAACAAAAAAAGAATTTTTCAAATCGGACCATTAGTTCCTGAGATTAGCGCGTTTATACAAACAAACAAACAAACTCTTCCGCTTTATAATATTAGTATAGATTATGGCCGCTATAACAACAAATACTAAAAATAAGATAAAGTTAAAAATTAAAGGGGCATACAAAAAACGTGTTCCTTGAGCGTTTTAAAACATTGTACGGAGGTACGGAGCCCTTCATGTACGAGTTCGACTCGCACTTGCCCGTTTATTGTTATAATATTATTTCATTTTCATCTGATTAACATAAGCATACATAGTTTCATCTCAATCGGAAACCGCGAAGTGGCTCAAATTAAACTTGCAAGCTTGGACCCAAACAAATTAACATTAACAAACAGGGTAAACCAAAAAGCTTGTAATAACACAGATTATTTTCAATTGTTATCTCAAAGACAAAGTCGAAATCATTTATTTATGTTTGGATATTTTATCACTTAATAATTGTCAATTTTGCTTTCGACTTCATAATAATTGTTCACTTAGATCATTAACTTAAAGCTGAGTTTAGAACCGCAGAATAGGCGGCAACAAACTGCACTGCAGCATTTTCTCCAAAGACGTCAACTTACAATTTAACTGATAAAATTTTGATATATCACTCAATCATTGACACAAGAATTGATACATTTTCAGCTAAATCCAACCATGCCATCGACCCCAATGAAGAGCCAAGCATCACCATACTTCGGGAACCGACACCAGAAATCCTGTTTAATGAAGAAAAGAATTATGAAGATACTGAAGACGGATACAGAAAGGATGATGTGTATGTCAATGAAGAGGAGACGAATAGAAATAAACGATCTTTAGGTAAGGGTAAAGTTGAACATGATCCGGGTAAAAATTTCAAAGTCGAATAAACAATAAATTCAACAACATAATAATTGGAAGCAACACGTAATACATTTGACTAAATAAAAATAAAAGAAAAAATTGTAAACCGAAATAGAGTCAAGAACAATAAGGTAAACAATCTCAAAATAACCATACCATCATAAAATACTAAATTTAGTGTAGACAATAGCATAAAAAAACACTTTATATTTACATAGTAGGTACTTGTAGTAACACCTAATAAACAAAATATAAATAAGTTTATGTTTGAATTTCAGAGGCTAGAAACTTTATATTCCATCTTCAAAATCCGAATGTAAAGCATATCCTGACAAACCATCTCAACGCATTATTAGAACAAATGGACGCTGAAGAGTTTAAGACCAACGATATCGATATTGACATAAAAAGAAATAATATCAGAAGAGGAAATACAGCTAATGAAGAAGATAAATCTTTGAATAATAAAGACAAAGGTTCTAATAAAGGTACTAAAGCTATAAGTATCGTAGCAGATAGTAATGATCCAGATAACGCAAAAACGATTAAGGCAGTAGTCGAAATCAGCGATGAAGTTGATAATATAAGTAAAGTAGAGGAGAAAAGTCATAATGAAATGCTGCATTTAGCAATGCATGATATTTTGTTACAAGGAATTATCGGACACATGGATTTGAGTGAGGTGTATAAGAAATTTAATATTTTAAACAAGAATTTGGAGGTTTCCAACAACAAACATGGTAAGCTTAAATAAGTTTTCAATAATTTTAAATTAGATGAAGTATCATCATAATTAAGTTAATGTTGTTTTAGCAGAAGAAATACATCCAAAAAACGATGAACAACAAATGACAAAACATCAAGACAACCCAAAGAACGTAGAGAGCAAATTTTTTGAAGAATTAATTAAGTGCAAAGATTTACAGCACGAAATACTAGATAAAACGGACAGGAAAGATATCAAAGGATATACGGACAGGAAAGATATCAAAGGATTTGCTTCACAAAAGGCTGTTCAAGATAAGAGTAAGTGTTTTTAACTTAACAGATAAACCGTTTAGTAGTTATAGTAAGTATCATTAGTTATATGGCCTTATGAATTTGAGCAAACTTACGCATTTTGATTACTAGTTAAACAAATTGTTTTTTATAAAAAAATACATTTTTGTGATCTAATAAACTACCGCACTGTTGTGTTTCCAAGAACACATTATAATCGTTTTTTAAATAATATATTTTACAGAGCCGCAAGTGGTAGTTAAAACACTGATAGATATCAGCTCCATTGCTGGAAAACCTCAACTAGATAATCGTTTGTAAGTATTTCTATTTTGTTTTATTTTATTTTACTTGTTAAAAAACTATTAAGATACTAAAGACCATTTACATGTTCTCGCATATATGTAGCAAAAGTGCTTGTCTTTTAGGTATTTGATTAACAAATCAAATTTAGCAAATACAAAAGAAAAGGCTAAATTAGGTTGTAAATAAAAACAATAAAGAAAAATAATCTGTAAAACATAATAAAATATTTAAAAAAAAATACATAAATAAAAAATGAACTTAAAACACAAACTTTACTTTGCATCGCTGACACATCTAGAATAAACATCTTTCATCCGTGTGTTGCCGGGTGGGATCGTAGTGTACAGTCAATGACGAGCGACGACGTCACTCTAATTCTACCCACCTTATATTTATATTTTTGTCAAAGCTATTTAATTGGTTTTTATTGTTTATAAAAGCACGCTCATTGTACTATTACCTATGTAAATATTATGTTTTCTCAGTAAGTGAATTATTTCATGTAATTCTTATGAGAAATAAAGTTATTCTAACCTAACCTAACCTAATTATTGACAGTGAGAACCATTAAACCACGACCTAGACATACTACTTTTGAAGGTTCGAGTTGAACAGGTCAAGTTCAGGGCGGACAGCCAGCTTGTTCAATTCCTTTGCTGATCTAATAAAGAACGAGTTTTGCCTATAATTGCATGCACTCTGAGGGATAGCAAGGACTGAAGGAATTCGAACAGATCTATTTGGTACTTTAAGTTGTATTTTCGTTAGCAAAGTAGGGGCATCTAATGAGCTTTGTGCAATTTTGACCAAAACAGATACATCAGCAATTTGTCGTCTAACGTCAAGAGTAAGAATATGATGCCTATGACACATTGCATCATAGCTAGAATCATAGCACTTTGTCTTAAACTGTACATACTTTAAGAATTTCTTTTGAATTGCTTCAATTGCTGCATTGTATCATACATATTATTCATTCCCCTAGTATCGACAACTACAATAAAGATTTTAAAAAAAAGTATCGACAACTACTTATCTACGACTTCTGAGTCAATTAAAAGCGTAGAATATTTTGGTGAAATGTATTCACTAATAACAAGTAACTTGCTTAAAACTGTCAAAAAAACGGACTAAGGACAAATGGCGACAAAATATTATGTAGAAAAACTATTGCATAATATATATTTGTTTCAGAAATTCAAGGGATGTAAAAGGCGTCATCAAGGTCATATACAACGGTAAACCTGTAAAAGTTAAGTTATCGTCCAGTGAAGAAAATATTTTTGCAAAATCATTTCAAGAAAAAACGGTAAAGAGTGCTACAGAAACCACCAAGACAGTTACTGAAATTACAGCTGAAGGAAATTCTAAAGATGAAGCAGAAGCAATTGACAATTCACCAGTGAAATTTAATATTCCACAAACATACCTTAATAAGGCAATAGCAAACTATTTTAAAAAATACGCTCATATAATAAATATGACAAATAATCCAATGAAATACTCAATGAGCAAACGAAGCTTGGATAATACACGGTACAAGAGACATATAAAAATTCATTATGATCCCAAAAATAAAACCAAATCTGAAGACGATGAATTGTATGTTGAAATAGAAACACACTTTGATAGCAAAGGCATGAAAGGAGAAAAACGAAAAAAGATGATAAGGAATCTTATTGAAAAAATAGAGAAAGCAATCCATTCAAATGTAGATTCAAAGAATAAAACAAAAAAACATTATCATGCTCATGTGAAAAAACGAATACAAAACCCTCTGATATCCGAAACCCCGGACACACTATTCATAAAAAAAAATTTACTAGTTAGTAAAGGTAAAGTAGAACATAGACACGTGGATCCAATAAGCCAAGTGGATCCTCTTAGCAAATCTGTAGATGGAAATAAAAATGACGTTCCGAATATTTATGACAAATCAGGAGAAATTTGGAAGAAGCAATATAATGGCCCAGGATTTTTAACGCCTTCTAAAGCACTAAATTCTGCAGAACTGTCCGAGGTTGACGTAGATTACAATAGAGTAATGACTTTCAATGGCATACCGCAAAGACTTCAAAAACCTCTCAATACTGACAACTCTGATGAGGCTCTCGCAAGTAATTATTATGACTTGGGAAATCTTAAATTCTTCGTCAAAGATATGGTCGGCAGTGGTATTTCAGTAGGTTTCAACCAATATACTGACGAAGAACCAGATCCGGAAACCATTAAAATATTTACTGGTGTGGATAATCTTGTAAAAGTTTACAATCATAATTATGGACCACCACAGTCTGCTGAAACGATTTCCCAACTTCAGAATCAGAACGAATATAACAATAACAATGAGGAATTGCATAGTGAGCACACAATTCTTCGCCGTTCTGCTGTTGAAGAAGATTACCATTCTAATGAATACAAAATGGTATTTGATTCAAACTATCTTCCTTATGACAGCTACCAAGAAATATTTGAAAGAAAGGACAAAAAATTAAAGAAAGAAGAAGAAAAGCAAGTAAATGCAACAGAAAACATTACCGAACGGCCAATAACAATGGACTTATTTGACAAAAAATTAAAACCTAGTGAAATATTTTCTTTAGCCAATTTATTGGAGGAATATAGGAAAAAACGTTCGTTTCCTGTGCAAAAGTATTCAAATATTAAAACAAGAAGGAAATTAAATAAATACTTACAAACAAAACCTACCAAACTTTTTATCAACAAAAAGACAGTAGACAAAATAAGGCTCAAACGACATATAGACAAAATAAGAATTATTGCGACAGATAAAGGACATGCACCACACAAACACTCAGATGAAAATATATTTGTTGTATCCAATGAAGATGAATCGTCAAACAGAGCTGTTCTTAGCGAAGTTATACATCCAGCTGAAGATGTCATTACTGATAGAATTAATGATAAGATAGAAAAGGTTGAAGAAGTTTATCAAAGCCAGCCAGTAAATTATAACACCCAAATGTATGATGATAGCCCTCCATACGAAAATTATATCACCCATGTTTTCGATGGTAGATCTAGACATAATCCACTCATGTCAAAATATCCCCACGTATTCATGGAAGAAATATCTAAATCAAAGGAAAGTGATATTGAACCAGCAATATATGGCAATCTTAGAAGCGTAATGGCCAATATTAATAATAGATATAATATCGATCACTACGACATGCCAGTTCCAGTTTTTGAGACAACAACGGAAAATTATTATCAATATGTATCAAATATATCTACACCACAAATAGTACCACTAATGAATGCACCGAACACGAAATACAAACTTACAGTCAAAATTGTGCCAAAAAACGTAACAGAAATGAAATCTGGTTTTAAAGAAATCCACACGAGTATCAACAAAAGTTATGACAAAGACGGTTTGCGCTTTTATTCTCTAGTAAATGTATCAGAAATATCTAAAGTCGAAAATCTTGATAATATTAAAAGTAGGACGAGAAAGAAAATCAATTTAACAACAACAACAGCAGCACCAACTGTTAATCCAAATTTAAAAGCGCAACAATTTAAAATTAAATCAATGTTAAAAAGACACAAACAGATGATAGATATGCAATTAGCTCATTTCAAAAAGGAAAGAGAGCATTTGGACAATATTCTAGTCGCTAATCAGAGTGATTCAGATGAGGTTTTGGATATTAAACTTCCTGGTGAGGCGCGCCCATTACATATGAAGAAGGCTGACATCAGCAAACTATTGGCAACAGTTTTAAGAAATGATCAGCAGCAACAACAACCAGATTGGTCTACAACACCAACAACCCCAGTACAACAACCAGTTTCTACAATGAAAACAACTGTTACTGCTACCATAACCACTACAACTCAACCTACTACTACACTTGATCCTAAACCAGTAACTAAAGGCCCAGATAGAAGATTAATAAACATAATAGAAAAAAATGGTAAACTAACTAAGGAGATATTGAATAAAATTGATAAAAACACTGAAATGTTAGAAACGTTTTTAGTCAAATTGATCGATAGGATTGAAAGACCTATGGAAATTCAAGCGGAGAGAAGAGACGATGGTAACAAAGCAAAAGATATAAAGATGTTTCCACAACAAGAAGAGTTTATGGGTAAACATGTAGAAACTAAAAATGATTCAAACTTTGCTATACCTTTCATTTATGCGTATCAGCATCCTTATGTAAATCCTGACAAACCTAATTCGCCAGTAGCGAATGTAATCTACCACGGTCACATACACACAGACAATCCCCAAATACCTAAAGATGTTATGAATGCTAATCCTAGAATGGTAATTCCAAAAGCTGCAGCGAAAACTGAAGTGAATGAAAATAAAGGTAAGTTCTTTATTGACAACGATTTGGGGAATGGGTATAAAATCAACAGTACTCCTTTAGTGAATCAGATGTATACTATACCAGTGAATATTAGTAAAGTGTAATTAGAATAAGTTTATTTATTGAAATAAATATTTTTTACATGTTTCCCTACTTTTTCTTGAGCTCCTACTCCATGGTTGGAAAGGGATTCCAACCATTGGAGGTACCAACGTGGAAAGTGGCCGGATAAACGCTTTTGATTCGTCTTTTTAAAATACAGTTCGTTTGCCCAAGTGGAATCAAAGATAATCAAAGAATCAAATATTTATTCAATAATTAGGCCTTCGCAGGCACTTTTACACGTCTACAATTTTAGTGTACATTACGTGTAATGTTTATTTATATTTCAATTATTATTATATAAGAAAAATAAACCTACCGATACTAGCGTTTCGTAACGACCACTGCTCAAAGAAACGCCGAAAGAAACTCATTTACAAAGATATTATGCCTAATACAATGTTATCACAACATAACATGATAAGCTTGCGAACGAGTGCCAAATCCAAATTACAGAAATAAGTAACACTGAGTAGTCTTAAAAACGAAGCGGAGCTGACCAGTCACTACTGGCGGCACCCGTTCACGAGTTGACGCGTGGATCAGCCATCGCTGAACTCGAATGTTTTGCACACTTTGTCGGCGGCACAGAATACAGTAAGAGTAAACAGACCCGAAAAAGGCGGCGGGGCGCGCCGGCTCGGTTCATTTTCTTCTTCTCAGCCGGCTTGGTCTCTATAAAAGACGCAGCCCGTAGTGTATACCCCAGTAGTCGAACCCAGAGACTCCTTGTGACGAACTAGGCCACGAAAGTCATCTTCGTAAGCCGGTGATACCACTGCACCGCGCACCATCGCAGAGCGCGGGGCAGCAGATTTTAACATTGTATGTATCTACGTTTGTATAGAAAACACGCCTAGTCCAACACACTGAAAACGCGTCAACGCGCTGAAGCGTCAGTGTGTTCACGGTAGTGTGTTGAACCGCGCTCCGCCAGGCCTGTGTCACTCCCCGTTTAGGTATCGAAAATGTACCTACATTATTACTATGCGCACAGGCAGCCCCTCCGGGTGGTAAATTCAGTTATACGAATCGTTTGTCCAGAGTAATATGAATGAAATTGGCTTGCAATGGATGTCTAGGTATCTATACGAAAAGGTGCTGAGTTCTGACGTGAGCTTAATTAAACCATATCGCTAACCACATAGAGTAGATATTTCTTTGAATTTCTTTGCTGAGTGAGACTTCTGTACGTAGTATTATTTATTCTGTGGCTCTGCTGCGGTGCGCGGTGCAGTGAGTTCACCGCCTAACTGTAGTTTTAATAATGGTAATAATAGTAATGAATCAGAAATCTACGATAGGAATTTGTTAATGGACATAGTAATTACATAGTCAGTTTTATATATAGGATTCTAACCACAGACATCAATAGATTATGATAAATTAATATCACTTTCCTTATTAAGGTGACGTGGGTTCACAATTTGCAATACTGTGCGTGTTTTTGAAAAATCACTGTTATTAAACTGCTACAGGTTATTCCTCAAAAAATTTCCATAAAAATCTCAAGGATTTTCTACAGACAACACACTATTGTGGGTTGTCTGTCGAAAATCCTTTGTAGTGTAAATTAGCTATTGCCAAAACACGATCGAGCATTTTTTTTTAAATGCTCAATGCCGTTTTGGCTACAAAAAGAAGTATAAATATAATACAAAAATAATAATAAATAACACACTGCGAAATATCGTCGAGCACGGCTCCGGCCCTTTCTTCGCTCTCGACGAATATTTCACTGTGTTTCATTTATTATTATTTTTGTATTATATTTATAATTTTATTTGTAGCTAAAACGGATAGATATTTAGATAATACATTGTTTTGGTATAATTTTCATATAAAAAAGGTGGTTGTATAAAATAGTAATACGTATTATAAAGGCAAATTTAGGCTTTAGAGGTATGTTTGTGATTTTTTTCTATCGAGCCAAAAATGCTCAATCATGTTTTGGCTATTGTGGGTGTCTGTAGAAAAACCTTGAGATTTTTATGGATTTTTTTTGAGGAATAAACTGTAGTAGTTTAATTACAGTGATTTTTCAAAAACACGCACAGTATTGCAAATTGTGAACCCATGTCGCCTTAATCATCAAAATCAGTAGAACTGGTGAAAGTGGAAAAAAATAATCGATGAGTTGATCATTTCATGATTTGGACCACCATTTCATGAAATGATTGCAAATTCTAAGATCTGGCTACGATATAAATACGGAATGCATAGCTAAATTTTGCGCACATAGTAGATCAACACGTATGCTTTTTTTTAATCTAGGCATGGACAAACAAACACAAGAGGACTAATAGACAGCCCCATACAAAAAAACGTACTTTGCTAGAAACCCAAAATCTTGTATTATTTCTAGATGTCGCTACTATCTCACCCAATAGTCATACAAAGGATGCTGAGTACTAAGACTGACGGTATACACGAAAAATCAGAGATGGCGCTTGTTTGTTCGTAGAAAATAAACGCTTATACCGCCATCTTTACGAAATTAAGCGGCACCATCAATCTATATTACTAGTAATACCAGCCTGTGTCACCCCGTTTAGGTATCGAAAATGTACCTACATTATTACTATGCGCGCAGGCGGCCCCTCCGGGTGGTAAATTCAGTTATAAGAATCGTTTGTCCAGAGTAATAAGAATGAAATTGGCTTGCAATGGTTGTCTAGGGTATCTAAACGCAAAGGTGCTGAGTTCTGACGTGAGCTAAATTAAACCATATCGCTAACCACATTGAGTAGATATTTCTTTGAATTTCTTTGCTGAGCGAGACTTCTGCACGTGAGTACTGGTTCTTATTCTGTGGTAACATTACGTACATTATACTAGATGGAGGCACAACTATGAAACTACCTTTTGTTTTCCATACAAACTCGGATCAGCTGATCCTGACCACTACAGGCTAATAAAAAAAATAAAGTTTTGTATTGAATCCTATTGGTTGTCAAAATCCGAAGCCAAAAGGAGGGTTATGTTTTTCGCCGCTGTGTATGTATGTATGTATGTTCATCTGTTACTCGTATCTTCTATGAATCCATGGTACCTTGACAAATAAGGTATCGTTGAAAGCGTCTATTGGATGTCCGCTATTTCTAGGTTATATGACGTCACAGTAAATTTAACTCATTGTTAGTCACTAAGCCAAACACAAAAGAAATAACAATTGATTACGTCCAAAGGCCTACTACTGTCCAACAATGTGTTAATATGGCTCCCTCTATAGCCCTAAAGAGCTTGGCATGTGTATCTCTGTATACGCCATAAAAAAATGGACCAAAAAATAAAAAAAATCGAATCATACCGTGTGGGGTATCAAATAAAAGGGCTTAAGCACATTTCAAAAATATATAGGTACATTATTTGCTTTTCTCCCTGCTGTGATAAGGTGAAGTTAGAAGCAAATGACCTTGAAGTGGCGCCCTCATTTGAAATAGATTGTTAACTCGTATATTTCTCAATGTTAGGCACTAGATAGCCCTTTAAATTATTTTATGAACTACCGTTGAATTGGTGATCCGTCTAGCTTTAAAACTTGCCTCCGCTAAAAGTGGCCACTTTTGGCGGAGGCAAGTTTTATAGCTTGTTGCTTTAGTTTCAACGGTAGTTCATAAAAAAATTTGAAGGGCTATCTAGTGACTAACATTGAGAAATATGGAAATTTTTACCATATTTACGAGTTAACAATTTAATTTAAATGAGGGCGCCAGTTCTGCGTGGTATTCAGCTTACGTACTTATTAGCAAGAATACTCCCTTTAGTTTTAAAAACTATATCTTATTTATCTTGTGTGGAGCCTCGTCTTTTATCACAACATCTTCTATATAACTTAGACAACCTATTTATCAGGTATCCCGTTGAAATCTAGAAAATGATAGGTACAATTAGTTGAGATAAGATGCCGATGGCTTGATAAAATAGCTATTAGTTATATATTTAAGCTGAGAGATGTCTTTTGATTCATCATTATTGTAGTGAGAGCGTCTTGTGTTTGGAAAAATGAGGATTTTGGTAAGTTACCCCTAACAAAAAGACGGGCGTTACGTGTTTTTTACACATTTCTACACATCGGTGACGGCACAAGCCCCCACTCTGGAACTTAGATACTCTGTATCTTTGTGAATTTTTGCTTTTTAGGGTTCCGTACCAAAAAATTAAAAAACGGAACCCTTATAGGATCACTCGTGCGTCTGTCTGTCCGTCCGTCTGTCACAGCCGATTTGCTCCGAATCTACTAGAACGAATTAGGTGAAATTTGGTAGGATGGTGTAATCTTATGACCCAAACACATATGTGCAAAGTAAATAAATATTTTTTTTTAAATAAAGGTCATTTTCGGGGGACGAATTAGGAAATTAAAAAAAAAGTTTTGCAAACTTTATTGTGTCATATATCAAATGAAAGGGCTCGTTATGGGGATTTCAAATATATTTTTGTTATTATTGTAAAATGAATAATTTTTTATTTTATTCATGAAAGAAGACGAAAATTGACCATTCCCCCCCCCCCCTGATCTCCGAAACTACTGAGCCTTAAATTTTGAAAAAAATAAAATATATAGTTCATTGCTTGTAGATTACAGGAAAACCTATAAGAATTCAATCAATTGTACGGAACCCTCTCCACGCGACTTTAACTCGCACTTGGCCGGTTTATTTGATAAATCTAACTAACGGAATAATACTTTTCTGACCCAGTCATCATCCCTATTATATTATCTTAGACTAAACGTAGTTTTGTTTTACAGGTTACACTAACGCTACTGCTCTTCGAGCTTTTCATGATAAAAGCACATGCAGTTCCATCATTAAAAGAAGTAAGAATTTTATTTTATTTAATATTTATTGTCCATCAAATACAAATTGTACAGAACAATAGGCGAACTTAACGCTAAAAGCGTTGTCTACCAGTCAACCTTTGGGTTATACAGAAAGCCTAAATGTGGGTTGCAAGATAAAGTGTAGTATACATAAAATACTTAATGTACATTGTATGTATATATATATATACTTCCTATACATATATCTACATACATACCTACATATAAATAAATAGATAAATGCAGCAATTCTTAAATCTACTTTTATAACTTGGCCAAGAAGCGTTTAAATACCTGGGTCTTAAAGCTAGCGCGACTTGGAGCAGTTCGAATGGATTCAGGAAGCGCGTTCCAGAGTCTTATTGCCGTAATGGCGAAAGAGTTAGAAAGAAAACCAGTACGGTGAGAAGGAATAGAAAGGGTCAAACTATTAGAAGAACGCAGGATTCTTTCGTGAGTGGAAGATAGAAGTTGAAAACTTTGTACACTCACAAAAGCCGATCCAGGGAATGGGCGAAAATGCCATCATCATCGAGTAAATATTTTAACAATAACATACGAGTACTTTAAAAAGAATCTACTGTAACAGACGCGAATGACAGATGCGATTTACTAAAAAAATTGAAAACATAACAAAATTTATTGAGCTAATAATTACTTGGATAAGTACAGTTTGTAACAATAATTAACTCAGGAGAGAGGAGAAGAAAGTATGTTCAAATCTGTTCTCTTCCATAAAAGAGAGGAAAAAAAGAAGAAAGCAAGTGAATTAGTAAATATACAAACAAAACTTATAGAATTATTTCTACAAAAACTATAAGTACTTACTTTATTTTAACCTAAGGGCCAAGTTTTAGTTTTAATTTATTTTTAAAGCATTTAAAGACATATTAAAAATATCTAGTCCATTACATTTTTTATTGTATTCATTGGTGGAACGACATACTCGTATGAAGGAGTTGGCTGTATATATTTTACTTAGATAGAAACCTCTTCTTCTTCATCTAAGCGCGTTCCCGGTTGCATCCTCAGCTGTGCTGCTTCGGAGCCCGGGGTGCGCTTTCCTGCTTTTTCTTCTTTAAATATAACATGCATGTCAATGGTCACCCAAGGATGCCAAAGACTTTGCAAAATGGAGAAGAAATAGCCGGAAAAGTTTAAATGATTTGGCTATAGTTTTACGACCGGCCGCCTGCCTGACGTCAACCCTCTTTGGGAATGTATTTGTGCGAAAAGTTTTACAACCGGCGTTCGCCCGACGTTAACCATCCTTGGGATTGCAATTGTAGCACGAGATGTTTGAGCTAAGTCCTTTAGTCGCCTCTTACGACATCCACAGGAAGAGATGGAGTGGTTCTATTCTACTCTGCCGTGAACCTAACGGCTAATATCCTTATATACATATTAATATTAATTTGCAATACGCTATTTTGCATCAAGTCAAATCAGATAAGTACTTTTTAGGGTTCCGTACCCAAAGGGTGCAAACGGGACCCTATCACTGAGACTCCGCTGTCTGTCCGTCCGTCTGTCTGTCCGTCTGTCTGTCCGTCTGTTACAGGGCTCTATCTCTTGAACCGTAATAGCTAGACACTTGAAATTTTCACCGATTATCTATTACTGTGGCCGCTATAATAATGTTACGAGAGTGGGTTGGGGATAGGAAAGGAAACGACAATTCTACGAAATCGTACCTTTATTTACAACCTTTGTAGTCCAGTAATTGACAGTCCTCTTTCCACACCTTACGCGTATCACCGTACGCGGAAACGTCACACGCGTGTACTGTCTTGCGCGCGGAAACGCCACTGAATTGTCACGCGCTGTACTGTCACTGCACCGTCCACTTCACTGTACTGTCACTGCAATGTCCACTTCACCGTACTGTCACTGCAATGTCCACTTCACTTTTACTCACTACTCACTTTTCACTTTTACTCACTACTAGTACTTTTCTTCTTTCTTCGGATTTCACTTCTCAACTAAAACTCCCCTTGGCCGCGCCTTGTACTGCAAGTCGCATCAATGTTCCATATTCAAATCACTAATTTTCTATCGCCTTCTCCCTCACTCATCTTCTGTCCCGTATTTTCTTTTCCATTTGGTCTAGAGTTATCTAGAAATTTCTTTCAGTTCTTCAAAAACACTAAACCTGACTGTAATTTGAACCGGGGTCTTTCGATCACAGCCCAATGCATAGACCGCTAGGCCAACATCGCTCTGATGTGTTTGATGAAATTTTCCTTTAGGTGAATTCTTTTTTTTTTGTTCGAATTCGTGACGTGGACATTGTCATTCATCGTCCTACGCGACAATAACAAATACTAAAAATAAAAAAAGTTAAAAATTATAAGAGGGTCTTCATACAAAAAACGTCTCTTTTCAGCGTTTTTAACTAGATTTTTATAATGGCATTAACTAGATACTTAAAATTTTCACCGATTATGTATTACTATGGCCGCTATAACAAAAAATACTAAAAATAAGATAAAGTCAAAAATTAAAGGGGGTCGTCATACAAGAAACGTGTTTCTTCAGCGCTTTAAAACATTGCACTGAGGTACGGAGCCCTTCATGTACGAGTCCGACTCGCACTTGCCCGTTTATTTCTTAACGTCAAAAACAAAAAAAATATTTGGGATTTGTATGAAATATCAATTTATGACGTCATAGTTCCTTGGAGTAAATTTTTTTTTTCATCTAAAATCACATTCAAAGTGAATGTGATCAATGACAAGTGGCATTATTTTACGTTTTATTCTATTAACAGTACCAAATAATTTATTTTTGACCCACTAAAATACCCAATTATTTGTATTCTAAACACGCAGCATCTAAGTAGTTACAGCCCTATAGCCCTTAAGGATACTTGAATTTTCCGGGGTCCAGTGCTGCCCTCATTTTAAATAAATCATTTCAAAGAAAACGGAGACATCATTTAAAATTTTGCTACTACCAAGCCCTAGATAACCCTTCAAAGTATTTAATGAACTACTGTTTACAGTTTATAATGAGAACGTTTAATTACACTACGCACATTTGCCAAAAGTGGCCGGTTTTCGCAAAAACTTAAGGCGAAGATATAGGCAAATGGCCTTGAAGTGTGAAATAAATTGTTAACTCGTAAATATGGTGATAATTTCCATATTTCTCTACGTCATGCACTAGATAGCCCTTTAAATTATTTTATGAACTGCCGTTAAAACTATTATTGGTGATCCGTCTAGCTTTAAAACTTGCCGTGACCACTTTTGGCGGAGGCAAGTTTTAAAGCTAGACGGACTAATGTAAATACTTTCAACGGTGGTTTATAAAATAATTTAAAGGGCTATCTAGTGCATGACGAAGAGTACGAAGATATAGGCAAATGACCTTGAAGTGGCGCCCCTTCAAGGTCATTTGCCTATATCTTCGCCTTAACGTTCTCATTTTAAACTGAAGTGAATTCCGAAGGTGCCCTTCGGAATCACAATATTTTGAGTAAAATAGTTTTTCCTCAATTTATATTCTTCGAGATTTGGAAGAAAAATAATTTTTAGATATCATTTCTTAACATTTTTTTAAAATGGTATATTGATTTATTTTAAAATTTTATGAAGGCGGGCTTGTGAAGTTTTCGAAAAAACCTACATTAGAATCACTTCAGGTCAAAATTCTAGAGAAATACATGAAATTTCGACAGTACTCTTCGTATTCCGCCGAGAGAAAGCTTTAAGGTGAAATGGTAGCATAAGTGGCGCCCTCATTTGAAATAAATTGTTTAAAACTAAATATGGTGATATTTAAAAATTTGATTTGGATCAATGTCTGAAAAGACCTTCAAACTATTTTATGAATAACCTTTGAAAGTAAAATTGGTAGTCCGTCTAGTTTTAAAACGGTTTTTCGCCAAAAGTGGCCACTTTTGGCGAAAAACCGTTTTAAAACTAGACGGACTATTAGTAATAATTTCAATGGTTATTCATAAAATAGTTTGAAGGTCTTTTCAGACATTGATCCAAATCAAATTTTTAAATATCACCATAAAGAAAGAAAGAAAAATAGTTTATTTGATATATCACCATATTTAGTTTTAAACAATTTATTTCAAATGAGGGCGCCACTTATGCTAGCACTTCACCTTAAACATTTTTTCATTTTTGTTTTTTTTTATTTTATCTACAGAACTCCATAAGCGATGTCTACGAAATCCAAGAGTTTGGCCAACCGAAAACGACTTTCACTGTTCCAAAACCTGAGAAGTCTACTTTACGGGAAATTGTGTACTACCATGTCATTGAAACACCTTACGGAGGAGACAAGTTAAAGGTAAGTAACGCAAGAGACTGTCGAAAGTGCTATACTTATTTTTTTGACGTGACAACGTCTAATAACTCGATACTACGGGCTGCAAGCACGAAAAAGATGACGTCATTGTCCCGTTACGCTCATTGTTGCGTTCCGCAAGCGAGAGCGCGGCACGAACGAGAGAGAATGTTTGACGTTGTCACGTCAAACTACCGTCCGTAAATCGACTTTACAGACAACCAATTTTTATTTTTATTAGGGATTTGCATGCGTTTGACCTCTATCTAGCCTGATAGGAATCTAGATACTAATATAAATACTCTAGTGATATTGGAGGTATATAGATTCCGCGATGAAGTGTGAAAAAAAGTTTAAACTGTTTTGAAACGTAATGGCGTATTTTTTAACGCGGTACGCCAGGATGTGTATGACGCTACTAAACAGAAAAGTCACCTAAACAGAAATCAATGTCATTAGACAATGTCATTTTTATTTTATCATATTAAACAGAAAACAGGCTACATTTTTACTTTTGACAAAGAGGGAAAGAGACAAAAGATGGGATCTCTCTAAGAAAGTAAACAAATAAATAAAATAAATAAATAAGAAGGTACAGCCAAAGAGATACCTGACCAGGCGCCCTACCTATATCTTGAATTTTCTCTTAAAACTGAAAATTATATGAACATGAAAATGTATATTAAGAAAGATTTTAACGAAGTCTTTCTCCATATACATTTTCATGTTATTATCATTTTCAGTTTAAGAGAAAATTCAAGATATACTTAGGTAGAGTGCCTGGTCAGGTAATTCTTTGGGTGACCTTTTTTGCTCTTTACTCAACACTCTCATCTGTGACTTAAACTCCTTTCCTCTTAGGCACAAAGCAGTCGCATGCGACCGGTACACGCCACTTCAACCATTGCATAACAAAATGTATGCCAACTGCTTAGAGTTTAATTCTGATTTTTCTTAGCGTGTCATCGACACGAATGTCAAGAATCGAACTTGGATGCAAACGACGCTTACGCGTTGCGCGTGGGGCGAGGGGTTAAAAATCATCATCATCATTTTATTCACTGGAAGACAGTAGACTTAGCCCTGGCACCAACATGCCGGCTTCGGATCCAAGGCAATAAGCAGCTACAAGTAAGAGTGCAAGGAGAATGCGCTTCACTATTAAAAAAACAAGTTTAAAAAGAAAAAACTATGGAACGAAGTTCTTCAAAAAGCGGATTTTATCGTCAAACGCTCACGCGCAAATCTGCTTACATTATTTTCGTTAAGTTAGTTACATTTTCATCCTCTCATCTCCTGGAAGAATGCGTGAGATCGGATATGGGGAAACAGGGAATTAGTAGGTATGGAGATGACGCAAGACAGAAAATTACGGAGGGAAGCAATAAAAGAAAAAGAAGAATCGCCAGGGGCGCGAAGGACATTCGTTCCAAAAACTTGGTAATTTTTCAGCGCCATTCTGAACCGGGGTTACCCCAAATTGAAATGGACGACTCGATGCGGCCTTTTACCAACGGCCACGGTTACCAGTTCGCTGTTACCGAACTTCATGAAACTGTAAGTAGAAACTCTAAGGCTAGTTGCACAGCTGTACGGGAGATCCGTAAGGATCTGAGTCACTTGCGGAGTCACGTGTGAGGCGTTAGAACATCATTTCACAACGACGCGGATCGTTCCGTACGGAACACGTTCCAAGTAGAGCCCGTACAACGCCACCCGCTCAATCGAATCAACGGCCCCAAGAATTAAGAATCAAAGAATCCATTATTTACTTAGTTATTAGGCACTATTACACATATTATACGCGTACGAGTGCCAAATCCAATTTACAGAAACGTAACACTAAGTAGTCTTAAAAAACGGAGCCGAGCTGACTAGTACCTACTGTCGGCACCCGTTCACGAGTTGACGCGTGGATCAGCCATCGCAGAACTCAACCATGTTAGAGAGAATCCCACGACCCGACCTACGACGCCACTACCAGTCTGGACAATTCAATTCAATTCAATTCAAAATATCTTTATTATCATAGGATATTTATAATATCTCTTAATAATAGTCACTTTGTTTTGTTTTGCACAAATGTTGACGTCAAATCGTTACTTAAAGCTAAGTTTACGCCGCTTCCTATGCGCAAGTGCAGAAGAAGCGGCAACAAACTGCACTGCACGTTTTCTCCAAAGACGTCAACTAACAAACTAAAAACTTAAAATTAGTTATATAGATGGACAGAGATTACATTGTTTATTATGTCATAATTAAATTGAATTATAAGAATTACGAAATTTAAAATAATGTCAATTTGTAAATTTAGTATGTACCAATGTACCTAAATTATGACATGTCTAAGTATACAAACCTTTAAGAGGGACCCGCGCCAAGCTCAAGCCAGACCTTTTTGTCTTTAAGATAGTCATCGGTCCTATAATAAGCCTTCTCACAAAGTACTTTCTTTACATAAGCTTTGAATTTTCTGTCTGGCATATCAAGGACCGATTCTGACAATTTATTATAAAAAAGTATACACTTCCCCATAAAAGACTTACTGACTGTATTCAGCCTGTAATACGGGCCAACTAAGTCATTCTTATTACGTAAATTTCTATCTGTAAAATCACTTACTTTATTGAACATGGAAATATTTTTCCTTACATACATTATATTTTCAAATATGAATTGTGATCCAAAAGTAAGTATACCTATTTCCTTGAATAATTCCCTCAGTGAGTCTCTCGATCCTAAACCGTAAATGGCACGAATTGCTCTTTTTTGTAAAAGAAAAATAGTCTGAATGTCGGCTGCACTCCCCCATAGAAGTATCCCGTAAGATATTAGACTGTGAAAGTAACTAAAGTACACTTGTCTAGCAGTTGCTACATCTGTCAATTGTCTTATTCTCCTAACAGCGTAAGCCGCAGAGCTAAGCCTATTAGAAAGTTTAGTTATATGAGCGCCCCATTGAAGTTTCGAATCAATTGTGATTCCTAAAAAGGTAGTACTTTCAACCAGATCGAGTTTCTGACCATTAATTAGTATGTCAACGCAGGCTTGATTCACATTAGGAAGAGAGAATCGAATGCATTGGGTCTTGTTCGCATTTAACATGAGGTTATTGGTCGAAAACCAATCAGAAATTAAAGATAAGGTGCTGTTCACCGCGCTAGCATCACTGTTATGTCGATCTATTTTAAATATTAGCGAGGTGTCATCAGCAAACAGCACCATGTCAGCCTCTTTCTCAACCATGTAAGGCAAGTCATTGACATAAACTAAGAAAAGGAACGGTCCTAGAAATGAACCTTGGGGTACGCCCATTTTCACATTAGACCCGTGTGATTTTACGCCGTTTATATCAACAGTTTGAAGCCTATCTGTTAAGTAAGATTCTACTAATTTAATTGACTTATCATCAAAACCGTATTGACGAAATTTGAGCAAAAGTGTTGGATGATCAACGCAATCAAATGCTTTAGAAAGATCGCAAAATGATCCAATTGCATCATTTCTGTTTTCCCACGCGTCGTAGATATTAGTAATAAGTGCTACTCCTGCATCGGTGGTCGATTTTCCAGCAGTAAAGCCGTATTGTTGGCTATGGAAAAGATTATTGGTCTTAAAGTGAAGTAGCATTTGATTGAGCATTATCTTTTCGAACACCTTACTCAAAACTGGCAGAATAGAGATAGGTCTGTGGTTGCCAGGGTCTGTTTTTTCTCCTTTTTTGAATAAGGGGATTAGTTTACTACATTTTATTAAGTTAGGAAATATGCCTTCATCAATACATTCGTTAAATATAAAAGCTAAATCGGCAGCAATTATGTGTATATACTACGGCTACTGACATGCCCCAGTGATCTTCTGATTTTTTTAAATTTAACTGTTTAAAAGCATCTATTATATCGCTAGGGCTAACATGCTTAAAATTAAATTTAGAATCACAAGGGCTAACATTACTCTTAAGCAAAGCCTCAGCACGCTGGGCGCTAGAACTCACATTAGAAGTAAGTTCCAAAGGAATCATCAAATATATTTACTATTTCTTCAGTTTTTGAAGTATTTTTACCACTACATTTGATTCGGCAAATATTTTCTTTGGTTTTATTTTTACCTGTTTCCTTATTTATGACACTCCATGTTTCTTTAATTTTATTAGGAGCATTATTTTTTGTTTTGCTAATACTATTCGACTTGGCTTGTCTACAAACTTTTTTAAATATTTTAGAATAATTTATAACAAATTCTATAAAAGAAGGATTAAAGTTATATTGTTTTTGGGCATATAGATCATATAACCTGTTTCTACTTATGTAGATGCCGGTAGTAGCCCATTCACTAAACTGTGATTTACTATGAACTACTACTCTTTTTTGTTTCAATGTTTTAGAATACTCAGAGGAAACAGTACTAAATAGTTTATTATAATGGTCGTCAGGATTATTTCCTGTATATACCACTGATAATAATTTGTTATCTAAATTATTTTTAAGTTTTTTTATGTTTTTAGAAGTAATCGGTCTACACAAGATCTTATCTTTTCTCAAATTACTGGTGTACTCTTTGACAAAAGCTACATATACACCAGAATGATCTGAAGGCAATTTATTAATAACAGATTTATCACAATATTGAATATTACTAATAAAATGATCTACACATGTGCCAGATGTAGCTGTAATTCTGGTTGGCTCAAAAAATAAGTTTTCTAATCCATAACACTTAAAAAGATTTAGGAATTGTGTGCTCTTTGGATTATGTACTAAAATATCAACATTAAAATCACCGCAAATAATTAAATTCTTTTTACTAGTTGAACAGGACTTAAGAACCTGGTCCATTGCTTTTAAAAAACTTTTGAAATTACTATCTGGTGGACTGTATACACAAACAAATATATGATGATCAAGCTCGGCACAGGCCACCTCACAACAGCGCTCAACAGAAAGTCTGACAATATCCTTCCGCTCTTTGCTACGGAAAGAATCTTTTATAAAAATTATAGAACCCCCTCGTTGAGCAGACTTTCTGTTAAAGCAGCTAACAATATTATAGTTGTTTAGGCTGAACATCATTTGACTCTCATGCAGCCAATGTTCAGTCAAACATAAAATGTCCACATCCATTTCTTTTGAAACTAATTCTACTAATAATTCTTTGCCGGAAAGACCTTCTAAATTTTGATGAAGTATTCTTAATTCATGAGGCCTTTCCATTGTCTGAATGGTCAGTTTAAATCTGCCGTCAAGTCTACAGAATTACCGTTACATAAACTTGGTAAGTCTGTAGGTGTCTTAAAATTAGAATCTTGTTTACAATGTAAACTCGTCCAAAAATTAATATTTTACACACATTTTAGTGAGCATGTCATGCTCAGGCTCATAGACCTTACTAGGAGGGAATACTAGGTTAATTTGTTTGACACCCATTGATCGCAGTCCTTACATATTTAACATTAAGATACAGATCGCCTCATCACGGCTGAATCGTACGAATCTCCCGTACAGCTGTGAAACCAACCTGAAGAATGACCCAGTGCTTGAAACACACGTTTCACACGTCATGCTCTTCCATGTCTTCGTTATACGAGTTTTATTATATAACTTATCTATTGGTTTCCTTCTTTCCTGTCTGGAAGATAGCGGCTTGTATGCATTGAGGTTCTATATTCGTGCTGGAGTCCGACTTCTGCTGATGTTCCACAGGGCGGCATTCTATCTCCCCTTCTTTTCTCAATTTATATTAACTCCATTACTGCACAGCTTCAATCTCCTATTGTAACACCTTTACGAATATGATTTGCAAACATACACTCAAGCTAAGTAGTTGATTCTATTTCCTTAGCAATCTGCATTACTAAATCTCTCTCTCTGTCTTTGAAGTTGAATTCCTTGTTTGTAATGTTACGTCAATCGTACAGGCCACCAAATTTCTGCTTATTTTTTTGGAGGGGTTTAATTTGTTTTGTTGTACTCATATTTACAGGAAAACCACGACGTTCCCGTTAAACCTGACGCTAAAGAAGATCTAAGTGAAGAAGAACAGGCAACATCGTCAGAAGAGGTAAGATGAAACTTTTCCTCTTTTAATATAAGTAACTTTATTATCGTGATGAGCTGTGTACCTTCCGACCTAGAATAGGACTACTCCATCTCTTCCTGTGAACGTCATAAGATATCTACAACTACAAGACAAAATAAAAAATCTCTCTCGTGCAGCGACTGTATTCCCAAGGACAAGAAACGTCAAACAGGCCCCGGTCGGAAAACCAGAGCCATTTTAATGGTTCCTAGTGTTTCTTCTGGACTTCGCATAGTCTTTAGAATCCTTGGATGACCATTGAAATGCATATTATTATCATTTAGGTATTCAAATTAAAGAGGGACGCTCTTGTCGGTGGAGTTCCTTCTATTACTGTCTTTCTTCAGCCAGCCTTTTCACATCTTGGAACACTATTCCCATTTATTTCTTTATTTGCTTCATAAAGCTGGGTCTGGGCTTTCCTCTTCTCCATATCATTAGCACATCAATTTAGGAGAAGAAAAAGCAGGAACACACCGAAGTAGCACAGCTAAGCATGGAACCGGTACAGCACTAAGATTAGAGGAAAAGAAGACCGAAGCAGCACAGCTAAGCATGCAACCAGTACAGTAAAATTAAAAGAAAAGATGACCTGAGTACCTAAAGAAATAAAAACAAAGAGAAAAATCTTTACCTTAAACATATACCTAACGAAGTATTTGAGAACTTATTACATATATATTTACAGGAATACGATGATTATTCCCTTGAATATGATGATGAAGATCCAGATGAAGAAAAGGAACAACAAACAACATTGACAGATGAGGTAAGATAAAATCATGAAGTTAAATTATAAGGATAGATGAGATGATTATCTACTTTTTTATCAAATAAGTATGCGTGTGTTTATGTATAATGAGTATATAAGAAATAAAAACATTATGAAAACAAATATCTTTAAGGTGAAGATATAGGCAAATGGCCTTGAAGTGTGAAATAAATTGTCAACTCGTAAATATGGTGATAATTTCCATATTGCTCTTCGTCATGCACTAGATAGCCCTTTAAATTATTTTATGAACTGCCGTTGAAACTATTATTGGTGATCCGTCTTATGCCGCTTTATGCCGTGGGAAAGTTTTAAAAAGACCTAACATGTCAGACTGTCGGTATTTTGTAATATTTAATGAGCATTAAGCATATTCAGGTTCACAGTAGTAATTTTTTTACAGCGTACCGAAGAGGAATTGACGAAAGAATCCATTAAGGACAGTGAACCTGAAGATGTACGTAATAACTACTTATTTATCGTAACTAGTGATGCGGCCCTGTTTTTTCTAAATTTCTATGGCAGAAATGATTATTGTAAAGTGGACAGTCATAGCTGTAGTGATATTTGTTAAGCAGACTGTGGTGAGCGTCTTTAGGCGCCGTCCGCCACTCTATCGGCTATGAAAACCAGTTGACTCGTATAGATTTGTATTTTTTTTTGTGTGAAGACGACTTCTTTACTTTGAGTTATTACTCGAAGTAAAGAAGTCGTCTTATGGTTTGATTTTTCTTTAAAAAATGTTTTTAATATTTACAGAGCACCGAACTGCCTAAAGTTACATCGCCTTCTGAAGAAAATAAGGTACCTAATTCATAGTTTTTATCCTACCTCTAATAATTTGTGGCGACCTCTACGCCTCTACGAGGAACTACAACCAAGCAACAACATAGTTCATAAGAAGACTACGAGATGGCGCTAACAGTATCCTACATCTCGATATGAGAGTTATGATTGCAACTGACCATATACATCGTGTTAATGAAAGAACGCAAAACCTCTCAGATGGTACCTCAGCCCATGTAACTGAACAACTTTTGTTCAACAACTTTCACGAAATCCAAAAAAAAATTCATACAAATTGACTCGATCAGCTGATCAGTTTGTATGAAAATTCAAATTCTTTTTTTTTTAGTTTTGTGAAATTTGTTGAACAAAAGTTGTTCAGTTACATGGGCTGAGGTACCATCTGAGAGGTTTTGCGTTCTTTCATTAACAGGATGTATACATCCTCCGACAAAACACCGTCGGAGCCGTGGTTCCCCAGGCGCAACGCCATGCCTGGCGGGAAAACTTACCCTTTGAGTTGAGGCAGTCGAGCAAACCACCACGCTCCTGCTACATATTAAAAAGTAATTCTAACTGAAGAATTAGAAAACTGCAATAAGGTCCTTGTGTACTCCTGTTTCTTACTTTTTACTAAGTTTTAAGACCTGCACAAACAAGAAAGTATTCTCGGCGGTGGAAAGAATCCCTGAATCGTCAAAAATATGTCGGCCATGAAGTGCCAAGGACTTAACTTAACTTTGGAAACATATAAATATACATAGGACTAAAGTTCGCCGTGTGCGTTACCCCGAATAATCGCGTCGGTTCTATTTTCTTTTCGGGTCGGTTTATTAGCGTACTCGGTTGCTCAGGGGATATTTTGTCAGTCAGTTCTGTTTTTAGGGTTCCGTACCCGAAGGGTGCAAACGGGACCCTATTACTGAGACTCCGCTGTCTGTTCGTCTGTCACAGGGCTCTATCTCTTGAACCGTAATAGCTAGACACCTGAAATTTTCACCGATTATGTATTACTATGACCACTATAACAACAAATACTAAAAATAAGATAAATTTAATAATTAAAGGGGGTCGTCATACAAGAAACGTGTTTCTTCAGCGTTTTAAAACATTGTACGGTGGTACGGAACCCTTCATGTACGAGTCCGACTCGCACTTGCCCGTTTATTTCTTTTCGGGTCGATCTTAGCATACTTGGTTGTTCAGGGGACATTTGTCCTTCGTGTGCGTTTTTTGACACATTAGCTTATACAATATATCGGGACTAAAAAATACCCTGTGGAGGCACTTAACGTGTAAATTTATTTTTCTTGTCTCCTGATAGCCATTTTATGTCTAAATATCTTTTGCAGATCAAACACAGACAGTTCTTATTCGACAGGCAAAGGGAAAGATACGAGGCCAGCTTTAAGAAGGCAAATGTAAGTTAAACCATAGAACAGGTACTAGTACTCACGTACAGAAGTCTTACTAAGCAAAGAAATTCAAAGAAATATCTACTCAATTTGGTTAGCGATATGGTTTAATTTAGCTTACGTCAGAACTCAGCACCTTTTCGTTTAGATACGTAGACATCCATTGCAGGCCAATTTCATTCTTATTACTCTTGACAAACGATTCGTATAACTGAATTTACCACTCGGAGTGATCGCCGCGCGCATAGTAATAATGTAGGTATATTTTCGATATCTAAATGGGGAGTGACACAGGGCTGCCTGTACACTACTTTTGTATTATGTATCTAACTACTATTTCATTAATTTACTTACCGGTAGATATTGTTGCTCATTTTTTATGTTCGGCTTTCAAACCACCGAAAAAGCAGCAGATGAAACCACTACTAAAAAAGTAGAGGTACGTACCTATCAACTAAGTAAAACATGTACATTTTTGGAACGCCTTCTCTCTCATCTCAGCGTATTCCCAGTTGCATTCTCAGCTGTAATGCTGTGAAGTCCGGGGTCCACATGCCGGCTTTTCCTTCTCTACTTCACGCACATTCTTTAAACGCCTTATAATCATAAGGTTTTAGTCTCCACTGCAGGACCAAGAGTCACGACCCTCTCTGTACTACCAGAGCCATACTTGGCCAGAGCAGCCAGAGGATGTGGCCTACACTCTCCACGCTGACCAAATGGGTTGGAGTTTATAAGCTTTGTGCCTTCTACGACATCCACGGGAAGACTTGGATTGGTCCTATTCTGCTCTGCCGGGATCCACACGGCGAGTTCCTATATACAGGTTGATTTTGATATTGAACTTTAATGTTGATTTAATCTTTACAGATAACCACTGCACCCGCCTCAACGCCTGCAGTGAGACCTAAAAGGAGCGTCAACTATGAGGTATATCACGATGATCTGAATAAGTTACCATATTTTAGACTACCTGCTACTGCTACTCATTCTCCATAGTATATAAAATAATTGTCACCTATAGAATCATATCACTGCTGTGCATAGCCCTGTAAAGAAATACCAAGCTACGTTGCAACTAACAGCTGTTATTCGACATTACATCGCTAAAAATTATGAATTGTGCAGGAAATACCCATAGCGCCGACGCTGCCACCTCTGGACTACAACAAGTACCCTGGTCTTCGAGTGTACTCAGGAATAGAACCGGTAAGTCAACATTTTAATTTAATAGTGCTTTCACAGTTTATTTTTCTATCTTTTTCTCTTTCATTAAGATTCTATATCTGTCTATTTGAGAGATGCAACGGTTAGTGATTTGGCCGGATATATATACCGGATACCAAATGTTCGGCGTGGCCATTGGCCGGATAGCCGCCAAACATTCGACCGGCAATATTTTTAATCTGCAGTTGTCTCTTGCGTTTTCGCGCAACGCGCTGTTCTAGTTTCGACGTATAAAATTTTGTAGGTTCGCGCAGATGACATTTTCTAAGTTGTTATGAAACGATTTGGCATAAACTAAATCTACACCCACGTAACCCGTCGTGTCCCTGCGCGGTAATTAGTAGTCATCCATATATGTATTTATCTATCCGCATACATATATAATTAGTTCTTTATGTATTATATTTACATAATTATATATTTTGTATATTTATTTTATCTATAGTTATTGTATTGGTATATATTTCTTTAAAATTAATATTTATGTATATTCTTGATTTATTCTTGTAGGTATTTATAGATACTTTTAAATTTTGTTTACACACTCTGTCGCACCACCCAAATTATTTCTCTACTTGGTCCAATGGTTGACTGGCAGAGAACGCCATAAGGCGTTAAGTCCGCCATTTGTACACTTTTTTATGTGCAATAAAGTTTAAATAAATAAATAAAAAAAATACTATTTTATGTTGTTTTGCTGTAAATAAATAAATTTTGTTTGAAACATAAGAATTGGAAACCAAACGATCTCCGGCATGAAAAGTATTTTGTTTTATTTTTCTATTTAGAGCAACATGAAAATTTACTGATCGGTATACGGCCGGATAGCAAAAAGAGGGCCGTATACCAGATTGCCACGGGATGTTTGCCGTTGTTATGGGACGGTTTTTAAAATTTATTTTAATAAATTTCAGATGTACCAAACAACAATATATCCTGTAATAGAACCAGCCAACGAAGACGATCTAAAGGAAGCAATGAAATTCAAAATCAACGATATCTTCGCTACAATGAAACCTTATAACGATGATGATGATGATAAACAAAATAATGATAATGATATAAGAGTCGCAACTCAACCAGAGAGAGTCAAAACTTATGGAATGAACTTGTCTGAAGACGAAGGTATCGTTTGGAATGTGAGTACTCATTCACTTTTAAAACATTTGAATCTAATTCAATTTCCTTTGGGTACAAGAATTAAAGCTAAACATGTTCAAATCATCGTCAAATTACGGAAAAGAATCCAACCATAGGAAATCGCAACCGAAAAACCGCCAACATAGGAAAATAAATACACAAAAACCTGTCGTGATCCCAGATTTATGAAATAAATATATAAGGACAAATCACACTGATTGAGCTTCTGAATTAGAACCCCAAACTAAGTTAAAACTTGTATTATGGGATCATCAATTTTTCAACAATATTTAATAAATAGTATCAAGATAAACAAACACACAAGACGCAGAACAATTTGAAATACTTAGGTAATTTTTCAACTTGCTCTGGCTGGGGAAAGCGGTAGCCTATCATGAATGCTAGGCTTTATCGATCATTTTTGCTGATGAAACTTGTTAATTTACTAATAAATAATATGTTTAGAATTTGTGGCGGCCTATCAACTACCATGTCGGAGAACCAGTGAAACTTTACGAGATCAATGTAAGTTATTTTTTCTTATTATTCGAAACTAAAACCCTAACTTTTTCGTGAATATTAAAAACACGATTGCCTAGAAATTTAGCATCCGAATCTGTTCTGGAATTTAGAAGTGGTGGAACATGAGCTGAAAGTAGATTTTGGGTCTTGGAGCCCTGGGCTTTGTCTGCTTACAGCTGCAAGACCCAAGAAGCTCTGTCTTCCCCATTAGAGATGAAGAAGTGATAGTGTATGAATATATGTACATAAATGAGCCCTGAAAACATTACTTTTTAGAGCAATCGTGTAAAAATTATCTGCATTTCTTGAAACCAATTTAATAGCTTTAAGTAATGAACTAATCCGATAAACTGTACACAATATATTATTACAGGAATATCAAGTATCAACGATGACACCATACGAAGAAGACACAACTACCCAACCTCCTACTAAAACCACAACTACTACTCCAAAACCTGACTTTGAAGACATCTACGTCGATGTCCAGAAACCACTTAAAAAACATAAAACAACTACTAAAACTGAAAGACTTGAAGAAAATATTGATCCAAGGAGAGAAGAAGAACAGCATTCACCAGAAAATAAAGAGGAAGAGCGAGATGACGATAATATAGATTCGAAATCTTTGATTAAGCATGTAAGTAGATTTCGTTGAATATCAATAATATTTATCCCGTGATGATCTTATAGACAGAGCTGCACTCTCAAACATGAATTGCAGATATAGGAGTACAAACTTAAATGGAGCCGAGCCGGGCATGTCAGTCAAATGCGACCAGAAAGATGGGCAAAATTAGAAACATTTTGGTTACCAGGGAGTTACCGCCGGGGTAGAGGTAGACCCAGAATCATGTGGCGTGATGATCTGGACAAGTGTTAGTTTGGATGGGAAAAGCTTGCAGTAGACAGTAATGAGTGGAGAAATAAGATGGCCTTAGAGCAGTGGGACATAAAACCAATAGGCTAGGAAAAATATATATCTAGAAGCAAAGAAAAACCGTAGAATGTACCACATAATTTTCCTCCTAGGCACATCGTAGAAGTCGATGTTAATAGAAATAAATAGATATGGACAAACAACACTGATTGAGCTAGCTCCAACATAGGCTTTAAACTCGTTCTTAAGATACCAATTCAACGATACTATAATTTATGATAAATACATAAACACCCAAGACCCAGGACAATTTGAAAAAGGTCACTTCCCAACTTGCCCTGGCTAGGGATCGAACCCAGAACTTCTTGATTTACCAATACACCACGGAGGTAGTCATAGGCGTAAACCTAGGATTCCTTGTAAATAGGCGATGGCTTAGCAACCATCAACAGTCACTAATCCTGATTACCGTAGTCTTCAGGTCATCATCGTCATTCGCTGCCTTGAATTTCCCATAGATTGGTATGGCCTCTCTTAATGAATTCCATTTACGTCCTTATAATAATAATCCTGAGCTACTTTCATCCACATAGTATCCTAGTTAATCTGTATTTGTATCGGATCGGATATCCCTCAAATTCAATACATCATTATTATGATATATATTTATGTTTACAGAAGAAGAAACCAAACAATGTAACTCAAGAAGGACCAACTTACTCGTACGATACAAAACCTGATTTGTACGAGCAACTGATGAACAGTGTAAGTAAATTAATAAAATAGGAACATTATAACTCCATTAATACCAGTTTTAGTAATCTCGGAATCATATTCACAGGCTACAAAAACCGATAAAATCATATATTTAGAACACAGTACAAAAAATCTAGCTCTTTGGATAAAATCGTGACATTGTTGACATGGTAAATGACATATCAAATCTCGACTAAGTAATCTTTTTATGCAAACTCAATCAAAGAAGAATCATCAGGACCAAAATATAAAGTAAAATTTGTTTGAATACGATTTGTAAACATAATTTTTCTTGTTTACAGGATAAATTCTGGAAGTGGCTCGCACATTGGACGTCAAATTATATGGAGGTTTTTTCTGATGTAAGTATCAATATCAGGCATAACTATAACTTTTGTTAACTACTCGTAGGAAATTTACTTAAAAATCGAAATATTGCCACAGTAATTGAAATTGTAGTGTGAGTTGTGTTATGTTGTACATACTACTGGATTTACAATTAAATAAAATGATCATTACATTTTTAATGTTTAGCGTGTTAAGGACATGGTCAAAGAAGAAGTCGCAAAAGAAATGAAGAAATATGAAAACGAACATTTGAATGAAAAGAAAGATGAAGTTAAACCAATTAATATTACACCTACGAAAGACAAGGAAGGTGCCAATAAAACCGACATTGTCCTAAGTAAGGAAACAGTCATAAAGAATAACACAATCGTTATAGACGGCAAAGAGATTCCCATAACGAACACAACAAATTTCAATAAAGGAAATGTGACATTTGACAAAGATTTACTGAAAAAACATAAAGACAGAGATGATAAGAAACCAATTATTAATAAGCTAAATGACACGAAGTCAGATAATAATAAAACTATGAGCGAAATCAAACCTAATGCTACTAAAAACGAAGAAAATTATAACGATGTGAAAGCCCAAAACATTTACGGAAGTTCCACTGGAAACGACAAAGTGACAAATATATTCATATTTTATCCCGGCAAGGAATCTGAGAAGGTCATTGCCGATTTAAAACCTTACTTGAACAATTCTAACAGTGGAATTACTACTATTTTCAAAGACAAAAATGAGGAAGGTAAGAAAAATAAAGTTACGGAAAAACCTGTAGATACACCAACATCAGCTGATAAAGTTTCAGAAATTACAACACATAAACCTATTATTAATGGCAATCTCAATAAAACAGATGAGAATAAACCAGTAGATAATAAAAATGAAACAATACTAGAAGAAAATAAAGAGCAAATTTCAAATAGAACTAAAAGTACAAATTCCAAAAAGGACTCTGAAAAACCAAACGCCGAAGACAAAGAATCCATAACTGAAAAACAAAAAGAAACAACAGAAAATAAAGAAAAAGAGGATATTACAAGTTCTACTGAAGCGCCAAAAGTTACAGAAATGCCAGTCAGCAATAGTACAGAAATAAGCACTGAGGAATCAAGTTCTACCACTGTAGCTGCCTTAAATTCTACGGACATAAGTACTACTATAGCTACAGAAGATACTACCACAACTGAGACAAGCTTGACTGGTAGCACAGCTCCATAGATGTAGATTGAATTAGTTAATTTAAAAGTATTTTATGTATAAACAGTACATAAGATTAAATAAATCTTAAAAAATGTATAATGTGTATGAAAGTTTAATTGTAAAACTATAATTTTAACTAAGCAATTTATATAATAAAATATTAATATTATAGTTGTAATTTGTTTTCTTTCATAATAAAATACACCAATTTTTATCTTAGAAGTATTTTCAAAACTATATTTTGATTTTCTATCCAAAGACAATTAAATTAAGACTTCATATTATCATCAAGCATCATGAATAATTTCGAATGATTTCTCTTTTTTTTAATATAATTGCAATTTGCAAGAGTTACAAAAATCAATATATGTATGTGATTTGAGACTAAATAAAACAACAAATAATATAACACAATTTATTTCTAGATCACTAAATAACAAGTCCTGATTATGGCACAAAACATATCAAATACAATCCAATGATAGCCTTATCTATTATTCAACCCATTTTGAAATACAACGGTCTTAGGATTCATTGCACTAAACATTGCTTTAATAAAAATAGTTCTGTTAAATTGTAAATCTGTTGTAGAAATACACGTAAACATTGTGATCAATTCCGAATAGCGTTGTAATTTTGAGTTGAAAGACTAGAAAGACTAAAAATTTTTTTTGGCAAAAGACTACTTTTGTATATTATACAAATTCCGTGTAATGTTGGCAGCAAGAGTAGACGTCTAAATAAACACCAGATTAAAAATAAATTTAAAAAGTAGTAGATTTTTCACAATTTTTGTTTAACCAAGCAATAAATAGTTGACAAAATATTTGATTTAGTTAAATTTAAAAGTTATGTATATTGTTAAACAAATTTGTTATAACATTTAAAAAGATGTAGATGATTTAGAGACATCGACAATTATTTTTAACCTGGCTACTTTTTTACTTATAAAATTATTATGTATTAATTATACCTAATGTCTAACACATTAAACCTAATCACTAGTTCACAGACTTTAAAATAATTGGTGCAATGATAAAAATGGAAGGCATGCTTATCCAACATACTATTATAAAGGCCTGTTAATCGAATCAAAATTTTACAATCATGCTATGTTATGTATCAATTTTAATATAGAATTATAAACATCAAAATCTTAGATTGAAGAGACATTTTAAATTTATATTTTAATGACATATTAAATAGAGAAGAGACCTCCAAAATATATATCTGCCTATTAGGTTAAAATTAACATATCGATTCAATTCACAGGCAGTGTAAAGCTTCTAATGCACAAAAATACCTGTTTTAAACCACTTTCTTACATATAATTGGGCACTATTATAATATTTATTTTACTTATATAATAAAACCATTGCTAAAAAGCATGAAACGAATTAATCATAAATTAAAACTATTGTAATTCGTTTATAAATTTATAACAACATATAGTTTTACAAATAAATTGATAATAATTTTGCAGAGACAACATTTCATGTATATAGACACTATATTAAATAGTGTACAATTTTTAAACAATTGTTTAAAGTATTTTTTAAAAGATTTTTTTTTATATTTTAATTTTACAACCAACCCCGTTTTTTATTTTAAAAATAAGTAAAAATTTTGCTATCTAATTTTAATGGTTTTCAGAGTAGACAGAATTTTATAAGTAACAATTTATTAAAACTAACATGTATTCTATACTTATCAAGTTTTAATAATTTTTTTGACGCTAGCAAAATTTTGAAACAATGGATTTCAAAATTACTAATGATATTTTGGACAAGAACCACAAAACAACATATTTATTGAATTTTATGTGTGACATAGTAAAATATCAATTTCATAAAGAATAAAATAAAGATATAATTACACAATAAAAATACTAAAAAAATAAAATATGGCAAGAACACTAAAAAAATAAATTCGTTACAAAAATATGATCATATATTAAAATAAATATATCTCTTGATGTAGATGTAAAAACACACAAATTCGTATATTTTTAGAAAATAGTAGGATGTACGATAACTCATATAATACTTACTAACATCGATATAATATGACTATGTTAAAAATACACTATTGAAATGTAAATAAATTGAAGCACAAAAGCTTACTTTGAGGAACTATCATTGTATATAATTATTTATTATAATAATGAGGCAGTGAAGGGGGCTAATATAAGAAATAAGACACAAATTGTAAAAACTAACTACTTGAAAACCTACCGTCTTATTACAGAAATGATAAACATCTACTAATAAAAATAATACTACAAAACGAGTGCCGTGTGGTTCCCGGCAGAGTAGAATAGGACCACTCCAAGTCTTCCCGTGGATGTCGTAGAAGGAGACTTAGGGAACACAAGCTGAACAAAGCTTATACACATCAGTGCGACCTCTCCAACCGTCTGGCCAGCGTGGAGAGTGTAGGCCAAATCCTCTGGCTGCTCTGGCTAATATACGGCTCTGGTAGTACAGAGAGGGTCGTGCTCCTGCAGTGGAGACTAGAAAAGATATAATGATGATTATGATTACTGATTTAGCAAGAAAGGTGCTAAAACGAGTGTTTATTATGTTTGCTCAACAGATGTTCATCTTTTTTGTAGTAAGACGGCTAATATTTCAACAAACCTGGCAACAAAGTTAAACTGTCTAAACTTCGAAGTTATGAATATTAAGGCCGTACCCAAATTTTCCGGGGTCCAGTGCTGCCCCTATTTAAGATAAATCATTTCAAAGGAAACGGAGACATCATTTAAAATTTTGCTACTACCAAGTCCTAGATAACCCTTCAAAGTATTTTATGAACTACTGTTTACAGTTTATAATGAGAACGTTAAGCTTTACTACGCACATTTGCCAAAAGTGGCCGTTTTTCGCAAATGTGCGTAGTAAAGCTTAACGTTCTCACTTTAAACTGTAAACAGTAGTTCATAAAATACTTTGAAGGGTTATCTAGGACTTGATAGTTGCAAAATTTTAAATGATGTCTCCGTTTTCTTTGAAATGATTTGTTTAAAATGGGGGCAGCACTGGAACCCGGAAAATTTAGGTACGGCCTTAAATAATGTCTCCGTTTTCTTTGAAATGATTTATTTTAAATGGGGGCAGCACTGGAACCCGGAAAATTTAGGTACGGCCTTAAATAATGTCTCCGTTTTCTTTGAAATGATTTATTTTAAATGGGGGCAGCACTGGACCCCGGAAAATTTAGGTACGGCCTTAACTGGTCTATTGTACATTTGTAATAGATATATTTATCTATATCATAGACTGAATTCACCCTTAAAATATTTTTAGTATATTTTGTTACACCCTGTACACTGCATATGTTTATTCAGCAAGGAGAGTAATAACAGACTCAAATGCTGTCCCTATAAGCCGTGTGGTTCCCGGCAGAGTAGAATAGGACCACTCCAAGTCTTCCCGTGGATGTCGTAGAAGGCGACTTAGGGAACACAAGCCGAACAAAGCTTATACACATCAGTGAGACCTCTCCAACCGTCTGGCCAGCGTGGAGAGTGTAGGCTAAATCCTCTGCTCTGGGTAATATATGGCTCTGGTAGTACAGAGAGGATTGTGCTCCTGCAGTGGAGACTAAAAAAAAGATCTGGTGTTGATGATGTCCCGACCCCACGTAAAGTGGTATAAGATATTTAGAGAAAGATTTTTCACAAAATTTTCACATCAATTACAGTCATTGCCATGTTTGTTGAAAAGAATATTAAGTCGGGTCCTTACCCACAGCAACTGTCAGATACCCTAATGATCCGAAATCCGCAACTCAGCCAACTCTTTCTCTTCATCCACTTCGTCTTCTTCATCATCCGAACCGTGGACTGAAGCTGCTGGGGTTGTGCCTCCTGTGAGGAAAATGTATATTAACATAATTTTCGTTAAGATTTTGTTAACAATAAAACACACTTTTATACAACCAAAAACTAACCTAAAACTTTCATAATAAATTTAAAAATCTACCAAAAAAAAACTAAAAAGCCCCCTCAAAAAATACTAAAATCACACGAAAAGTCGCACATAACCTCAAATTACTCTTGTCCGTTCCCCAGTTTCGATATAATCTCATTGATCTGCCCCGCCACTTCGTCATTTAACTCAGGAAACTCGCTAGGAGTCCTGTAGGTCTCGTGGTCTTCAAATGACTTCTCAAACGACAAGTCAACATTATCCTCTGGTACATCACTGGTTTCCATTATTTGTATGGAAAACCACAGTAAAAACACTTGCAACTGTGACACAACTAGAAACTACCAAAAGTGCCCGAACACCAGCCTAACCTCAAAAAAATACCAACAATTTATCAATTTACCCTAAAAATCTATCTTAAAAATACTAAAAATAGTCAAATTTTGTGTCACGCCTAATTATGTGCCAAAAACGCCCAAAAATCACCATCAAAATCTACCAGAACACACTAAACCTCGTGTAACTTTATTTTACGTCTAAAAATCTACCAAAAAGTACTAAAATCACACGAAAAGTCGCACATAACCTCAAATTACTCTTGTCCGTTCCCCAGTTTCGATATAATCTCATTGATCTGCCCCGCCACTTCGTCATTTAACTCAGGAAACTCGCTAGGAGTCCTGTAGTTCTCGTGGTCTTCAAATGACTTCTCAAACGACACGTCAACATTATCCTCTGGTATATCACTGATTTCCAGTATTTCTAGACTCTTCTGTATGTTCAGAAGGTTTTTCTTCTGGACTATATCTGTCTGTACTTCTTCGTCTTTGGTTGGTTTCTCTTCCTTTTGATACGAGATGACGAGGCGGTTGGGTTCGTAACACCGTACTATGATTTCATGGATAACATTTTAGTTTTAATGAAATTAAACAAAATTAAAATTTTGTTAAAAATATTTTTTTATAAATTACTTAATTAAATATGATAAATAAAAAAATAGGTTAAAATACATTATGTCAAGCTATATTATGACAAATTATTTCATGAGGACAAATAGAGAACTTAAAATAACAATTGATTTATTTCTTCACCCGTAAATGTCCCTAAGGGTTAATATAAAGATTATTTACTTTAAATACCAGCTAAAATAAAGTTAATTCATCTAATTGTGAAATATGTGGCATTATCGATGATGTGTTTTACCTATTGATGGAATGTGAACGGAACCGAAATCAGAGAAATATTTTTGTAAGCAAATTTAATGTAAATAGATTGGATATGGGGTATGTTCAGAGCCTTCTGAGCAACCCCACTTGTATAGTTTAGTGGAGGATCGCCAGTAAAGTACACAGATGTTAGATTTTTAACTTACAGTAAGGTATTTATAGGTAAATGTAAGGTGTAAGTTAATTTAAGTTTTGTCTCGATGGAGCTGACATATCTTAAGACAAAAGCTCCTAAATAAATAAAGATAAAAAAAGAAAACCAGCTTAATTTTTGAAGCAAGTTCAGTCCATGGTACCAAGAAATGACTTACTGGAGTGTGTGGGGCTGGGCGGCTCAGAGATGGGCCTCGGGTAGTTGAATCTCTTCCCGAGTGCGAACTCCTGCCGGTCTACGTAGTCTGGGTACACGGTCTTGAGGGCTTGGGCTCGCGCTTGGCGGTAGTACTGTAAAGAAGTAGGGTATTAACTATTCCTGAGTCAAAAAAAAATTTTTTTTTAATACCTAACTTTTTTTTCTCAGATTCTCTTCATATCACTTTTTTTTTTTTTTTCTACTGATAAATTATTTTATACTGATAAGAAAAAGTCACAAAATAATGTCACTAGATCATATCCATTTTGAACGTGATTTTAGATTTATTCAGAGGCATTTCACACTTGGTTGGCTGTATCGCTCACACAGTCAAACATTTTTAAAGATTATTAAATAAACGGGCAAGTGCGAGTCGGACTCGTACATGAAGGGTTCCGTACCTCCGTACAATGTTTTAAAACGCTGAAGAAACACGTTTATTGTATGACGACCCCCTTTAATTATTAACTTTATCTTATTTTTAGTATTTGTTGTTATAGCGGCTATAGTAATACATAATAGGTGAAAATTTCAAGTATCTAGTTAATGCATTATAAAGATCTAGTTAAAAACGCTGAAAAAACACGTTTTTTGTATGACAACCCCATTACTTTTTAACTTTTTTTATTTTTAGTATTTGTTATTATAGCGGCGGCAGTAATACATAATCGGTGAAAATTTCAAGTGTCTAGCTATTACGGTTCAAGAGATAGAGCCCTGTGACTGACGGACAGACAAGACAGACGGACAGACAGCGGAGTCTTAGTAATAGGGTCCCGTTTGCACCCTTTGGGTACGGAACCCTAAAAATGAGTCATTTTTAGAAAATTGACACATGTACATGTTGTATATTGTATTTCGCGCATAGAATACTTTCCTTGAATATAGCTCAGAGGGTCAAAATCATTATGTATAGCTAGAACGTTTTAAATCAGACTGAATTAATTATATAAAATATATTATATTAAACTTTAAATAAAAAAAAATCTGATAAAAATCTCAAACAACTTACGATCCCTAAGTTGCGCCAATCCATCAGATCTGACAATCTCTCAGTTCTATTTCTCTGGATGATACGCTGTCGTCGCGTCATTCTGGAAAAAAAAACAGTTATTTGTACGTATATTTATATATTTTACATATGAAACATACAAGGTGCTTTTAAATTAAGTACAATTATATTGAAAGGGGTAATTCAGTCTATGTGTGTTCAGGGTGTGTATGGAAATACGTTTTTTTTTACAGATAATACAGAAAATGTGTATGTCGCAGTTGGATGGTATAATCCGCTAATTCACTAAACCTCTAGCTGTTTGGCATTACAGCTTGGTTTTGTTAAACAGCTGAATATCGTTCAGCTGGATTGTCAATGTGTCACGTTTAACAAACCAGCTAACTACGTTTAGACCGCAGATCGTGTTAATGAAAGAACGCAAAACCTGTCAGATGGAACCTCAGCCCATGTAACTGAACAACTTTTGTTCAACAACTTTCACGAAATCCATAAAAAAAAAACAGATTTTCATACAAATTGACTCGATCAGCTGATCAGTTCGTATGAAAATTCAAATTTATTTTTCTTAGTTTCGTGAAAGTTTTTACAAAAGTTGTTCAGTTACATGGGCTGAGGTACCATCTGAGAGGTTTTGCGTTCTTTCATTATCACGATGTATAATACATGAAAGTTGATCAAAGGCACTATCTACCTATTAGAAGAGCTCTTCTAATAGTCCTGTGAGAGATGTATATACAGGGTTATTTTTGATTAACCGGCAACCTTTTTGGAGCAAGTTCAGTCCGTGAAACTGAACCACTTTCCATAAAAACAATTATTGAAAAACAAAAAAAAAAATAAGACGTTCCATACAAATCGGCGCTCAACCAAATGGATTTTGTATGGGAGGACGAAATTTCGTTTTCGTTTTTCGATAGTTGTTTTTAGGGTTCCGTACAAAAAATGATAAAACGGAACCCTTATAGGATCACTCGTGCGTCTGTCTGTCCGTCCGTCTGTCACAGCCAATTTGCTCCGAATCTACTGGACCGAATCAGGTGAAATTTGGTAGGATGGTGTAATCCTATGACCCAAACACATATGTGCAAAGTAAATATTTTTTTTTAAAGTGTCATTTTCGGGGGACAAATGAGGAAATTAAAAAAAAAGTTTTGCAAACCTTACTGAGTCATATATCAAATGAAAGGGCTCGTTATGAGGATCTCAAATATATATTTTTTTATTATTGTAAAATGTAATTGTAATTTTTTTATTGTAAACCTATAAGAATTCAATCAATTGTACGGAACCCTCTCCACGCGAATTTAACTCGCACTTGGCCGGTTTTTATGGTGAGTGGTTCAGTATCACGGACCGAACTTGCTCCAAAAAGATTGACGGTTAATTAAAAATAACCCTGTATAAGACAGTTACGTACTGGCCATGTCTGCCGGTTAAAATTATGTTTATGATGATGATGGTGGTGAAGATGATGATGATGGTGATGGTACTTCTTCTTCTTCTTCTTCTTAGCGAGTCGGAATGGCTAAAATCATTAAATGAGTGTGGATCAATGTGTGGCCACACTTACTTCCCTGTCATTAGCCGAATTTAGGTCGTCTACTGTACAAGGGGTTGGGCAGCTGGGGCACGATAGTAGGTGGGCCATGGTTTGAACAACATGATACTTACTTGGTAAAATCGAACATATACTGGGCCAATTGCTGAATAGTCCCCTCCAACGATATGTACCGTCTGTCCACCACGTAGATACCATAGGACATAGGGTCCGCTATGTGTTCTTGCATGAAGCAGCCGAAACCTGTAAGCAATACATACTCACTAACACCACAGAATAAATAATACTAACGTACAGAAGTCTCACTCAGCAAGGAAACTCAAAGAAATATCTACTCAATGTGGCTAGCGATATGGTTTAATTTAGCTCAAGTCAGAACTCAGCACCTTTTCGTTCAGATACCTAGACATCCATTGCAAGACAATTTCATTTTTATTACCTTAGTCAAACGATTCGTATAACTGAATTTACCACCCGGAGGGGCCGCCTGCGCGCATAGTAATAATTTAGGTACATTTTCGATACCTAAACGGAGAGTGACACAGGCCTGCTACAACTACTACTACAGAATAAGTTTTTACAAAATAAGTTGACGACCCCTGTGGCGTAGTGGTTATCATGCCAGGCTGTCACACCGGAGGTCCCGGGTTCGATCCCCGGTTAGGTCAAGATGGAAAATAATCTTTTTTCAGATTGACCAGATAAAAAATGTTATAAAATATACCTAGTTTCGTTGAGTTCGTATCCCTTAACACAAGTCTCGAACTCAGTCTACTCGGAAACCGGGAAGTGGCTCAAACTTAACTTGCAAGATTTGACACAAAAAACCATTAAACATGCCACTTTTGCATCGAACAAAAGATTTACATGTTTTCTTAGTTGGTCGCGTGGTAAAAGTTGTTCGTTTGATTACATTGTTAATTGTTTAACTGTTTATTGTGATAAAAGCGACTTACATCTATTACATTTATCACACATGCATTATCAGTGCCGGTTTTAGATCTACCAGCGCCCCGGGCGAGATTATTCTGCCCCCCGCCCTCCCCCCCTAAACTGCAATTCAGACTCTAACTTAAGTTTCAATCTTATAGGATCTATTTATGCCGACGGGGGGGGAGAGGTGCAAGTACGATATAGGATTCCTCAAATTAGCCGCCCTATTGTAAACGAAGGGAGGGAGAGGGGGGGGGTGCATACAAATAAGTCTAGGAGTTGCCGCCATTAACCAGCCGCTATTTATATATTTATTATTACCTGTGACCCCCCCTTGCCCAAAAACGCTCTCTGTCGCCCCTTTGTATCTGGCCGCCCAACCGCGCCCTACCCTAACGCCGCTACTGTGCATTATGCAAATATAAGATTTTAAAAAAAATACACAGATACATCAAGCAATAATTTCAATTGCAAAACATGAGAGACACTTACCAGAGAGGTTGGTGGTGATGCTGGGTATCCCCATAACGGTGCACTCGGCAGGGGTGTAGCCCCACGGCTCGTAATAAGACGGGAACACTCCCAAATGGCAACCACGCACGAATTCCTCGTATTCGAGCCCGAAAAGGGGGTTGGTTGATGTTAGGAACTCGGGGTGGAATATTACCTGTAAATATAAAAATTAAAAAGAAAACTATTTCTACATTTTTTTTAAATATATTCCTAACATGGACAAAATATGAAAGGGGTCAGGATCGTAGCAAGTGGAGGTCCATAGTCTCTGCCTACCCCTGTAGGGAACAGGCGTGATAGTATGTATGTATGGACAAAATATACAAGAGGACTGGCAACCCAATACAAATAAACCGGTGCGAGTCGGACTTGTACATGAAGGGTTCCGTACCTCCGTACAATGTTTTAAAACGCCGAAGACACATGTTTGTTGTATTTTTACCCCCTTTTAATTTTTAGTATTTGTTGTTATAGCGGCCACAGTCATAATCGGTGAAAATTTCAAATGTCTAGCTATTACGGTTCAAGAGATAGAACCCTGTGACAGAGGGACAGACAGTCTCAGCAGTAATAGGGTCCCGTTTGCACCCTTTGGGTGAAACCCTAAAAAGCATACTCTGCTGGAAAGGCAAAATCCTGTATTATTTCTAGATGTCGCTACTATCTCCCCCGCTAGCCATACAAAGAATGCTGGTACTTAGGCTGACGGTATCCACGAAAAATCAGAGATGGCGCTTGTTTGTTCGTAGACAATGAACGCTTATACCGCCATCTTTCAGAAATCAAGCGGCACCACTACGAAACTACCTTCTTCCGAACTAGTAGCTCCATCTAGCTGCAACGTTGAAACTAAAAATCGAATTACGCTTCAAAGTATGAAAGTTGTCAGTCTTCTTGCATGTTTCGTCCATGTTGTTGTTTATAGTGTGTGTAAGTGGCCAACACTGGTGTCAGATTTTTCAAGCTTCCTAAAGGCATCTGACATAGCTTGACGACTGCCATACAATGATGACAGCCGGGACCAACGGCTTATACGTGCCTTCCGAAGCACGGAGGAGCTAAAGAAATTTTTGTGCCACTTGTGGTCACCCATCCAAGTGCGGACCAAGCCCGGTGCCGCTTTACTTGCGAAAGCGCTAGTAATGCGCACTCCCGCCGGGCCACTGAGCTCCTCGTCCATGATGGTATTCATAAATTAATCGCAAAATATGTACAACAAAATATGTTTTAAATTCAATAAAAAACGTACCGGTGTTGTTTTGTTTAAAATTTTTAAAACAAACTGTTTTAACACATTTTTTTTATACTCTATACTTACTTACGCTATAATCAAGACAGAGCCTTTATGATCCAAAAAAGAGCTATAAGAGCCATGGTAGGTATTCCGCCTTGGGAGTCGTGTGAAGAGCTCTTTGTCAAGTTAGGCATTTTGACTGTTCCGTGCTTGTACCTACTCGTATATGTCCTTCTGACTGAATTCAAGAAAAAATGACAACAATAGAGACAAAAAGGAAGAAACAGTTACGAGAGGAAACATGGAGAATGGATCTGAGACATGATACCATTCCCAAGTTGGAAATAGCGAAACACAATGCTCACTACCGACTTACAACAAATTACCTAAAGGAATCAAATCTAGTTAAGGCCTTAAGCCCTTTAAGGGAAAGCTAAAAAAATTGCTAGAGAAGTCCTTCTACTCTATAGAGTAATATTTTAAGTGATCTCTGAAATTATTATTGAATTAGATTGACCATTAATTATATTTTTTTTTTTTCTATATTTATGCATTTTTTTCTTGACATTGTTTTAAATAATCAATTTGCACTATAAGTTATAACGGTGTTGACATAAATCTGGCCAGCGTGGAGAGTGTAGGCCAAATCCTCTGGCTGCTCTGGCCAATATGGCTCTGTAGTACAGAGAGGGTCGTGATCGTGCTCCTGCAGTGGGAGACTAAAAAAAAGACCTGACGATAATGATACTTACTTTGACTTTATCGTGGACGGTGTTAAAAAGTTGACACCTCCTAACCCCATTCAATACGGGGTCATTCCAGTCGTCCACCTGTACAAAAATTATACATTTTAAGGGACACACATGGCTATTCTTAAAACTTTGGGGGGGGGGGGGGAGGGGTCTATTTCCAGCGGTAGACTTACTGCGGCTAACGGTGTAATAACTTTTTTTCTTACTTATACTGTCCCACTGCTGGGAAAAAGGTCTCCCCCATGTCCTAACAAACATCTCGATGTACCACTTTTAACCATTCCTTCTCGAACTGACATAATTCGTCACATCAAACAGAAATTTTTCGCACAAATGCATTCCCAAAGGGGGTTGACTTCAAGCAGGCGGCCGGTCGCAAAACTATAGCCATATCGCTTTAACTGTTCCGGCTATTTCTTCACGTTTTAGCAAGGTCTTTGGCATCCTTGGGTGACCATTGACATGCATGTTATATTTGGAGAAGAGAAAGCGGGAAAGCGCAAACCCGGGCTCCGAAGCAGCACAGCTGAGGATGCAACCGATAACGCGCTAAGAGATAAATAAGTAATTATTTATTTTCTCTTCACAATTTGTGCATATAACAAATAAATATAAAAGTGTTTTGGATACTTATGTTGATTACATTTGCAATATAAAAATTGTGATAGAGTGGTGTCGGTGATAGGTTTCGTAAGAAACCTGCAAGGGTTGGAACACATCTATCAGTACGTAACAGCACTTTCCTATGCTGCAGCACCGGCCATGCTGAAGCGGTCCGTCGCCCTCTCTCGCTCTAGCAAATTACAGTTCTAAGCGACAGAAAAGGATAGCAGCATAGGAAAGTGCTGTTCCTTCCGTACTGACAGATGTGACCCAACCCTAATACTTACAACGTTGTGAGTGGTGACCGGCGGTAACCCATCCCGCTGTAATGCGTAAATACAGCGTTTCAGTCGCACTGTGTCGTCTTTATGGAGGAGGTCTGATGTGTCGGGTAGGTGGCCACTGTCGACAACAATTAATAGGGTACTTGACCGTGTTTTTTATTTATAATACGCAATAGGGTATTTAAATGTGTATGTTTTTGCACAATATTTCAAACGAAATAACAAATAACACTAATAAGTAGTCTAGTTTCGAAAATAGCAAGAAAATTGGTTATTAAAAATGTTGCAGCAATAGGGTATTTGACTGTGTATGTTTTTGTACAATATTTTAAACAAAACAACAAATAACACATAAACAAGTCTGTTTTCGAAAACTGCAAGAAAATCGGTTATTAAAAATAAAGCAGCAATAGGGTATTTGACTGTGTATACAGACACATACCCCCCATGTGTATGGGATGGGAGGTTTAGTTTAAACAATTGTTATGGGATACTAACTCAACGATACTATATTTTATAATAAATACATATGTATATAGATAAACCACCCAAGGCTGGGAATCGAACCTAGAACCTCCGGATTGACGGACTAGCGTGTTGACCATTACCACAGGCCGGAATCCGCGGGCCGGGGATTGCCGCGGCGGGGACCGGGGACGCATATTGCAAGGGACCACAGGAGATTCCGTTATGTTTGAAATACTCTTATTAATTTCAGTGTCAGAGGTGTAGGAGGAGTTGAATGATTAATTCTTTGATTCCCCTTACCTCAGACAGATGTCATACATCCTCCTGCCGACCTTCTGCTGTATATCGTTTATGGTGTCCCGAAGCGCCTTCGTGACCGCGTGGCCTCTTAGACTCTCAACGTTGAAGTTGTTCGTCTTCGCCGGGAAGATCATGAACGCGACCACTGTCATTTCTGAGCCGGACGACTGGGAAAGAGGTAGAAATACATGATTACTTTCAAAACACCGGTAACACTTTTGGAGCAAGTTCAGTCCGTGATACTGGACCACTTTCTATGAAAAATTAAAAACGATTTTAGAAAAACGAGTAAAAAAACGGCTTCCCATACAAATCGGCGCTCAGCCAAATGGATTTTGTATCTTTTAATTTTTTTTATGAAAAGTAGTTCAGTATTACGGACTGAACTTGCACCAAAAAGGTGGTTCAATCCGAGATTTTTTTTTTTTTACTTTATATATCATTACCTAAAAAGGGAATACATGGTCTTTAAGGCGGGAACAAAATGTCCTGATACTGTTCCACCCATAAAATTAAATGGTATACCATTGCGAAGAGTAGATAAATTTAAATATCTGGGGCATTGGGTAACTTCTGACCTGAGAGACAATGTAGACATCGAAAGAGAACGCAGGGCACTATCTGTGCGTGCTAACATGATAGCTCGTAGGTTTTCTCACTGCACAACAGAAGTTAAGATAACCTTGTTCCGCGCCTACTGTACATCCTTCTATACAAGCAGCCTATGGATACACTACACACAAAAGCAGTTTAGAGCTCTGCGGGTACAGTACAATGACGCTTTTATTTATTTATTTATGTTTATTGCACTAAATCTCATATTTGATTGATTACAATGGGTCAAACTTTTAATTATTATTTTTTTAGGGTGCTGACGGGGGCTGTCTCGACGTTGCAGCGCGTCAGGGATGTTTGCCGCGGCGCGGGTGGACTGCTTCTATGCAGCCATGCGCAAGCGGTGCACATCCCTGGCGGGCAGGCTCCGAGCCAGTGCCAACAGCATCCTAAAAACGTTTGCAAATAGGCTTGATTTTCAGTATGTGAATCACTGCTCAATGATTCATATACTGAAAAACAAGGCACTATGAATCCCTTTAGGTGTAGTATACTAACACTAGTCTTAAGGTCTGTTACTCTGTTACTAACACTTAAAAATGTAATAATACTCGTATTATGTGACCCTTGTGATGGTTGAAATTTTTTTTTTTTTTTTTTTTATAACCCAGATGCCTTTAAACAGCTTGAAGAAACCGAACATAGATAGTAATGCAATAGAACAGCGTAAAAGTCATACAAACATCAATAAATAGATGAGCCTTTTTTTTTTTTTTTTATAAACAACAACAGACAAACATTACTCACCTTCAAATAGTGGTTGAGTCTCGCCAAAGCCTCTATAAAAACGTCGGCTCCCTTGTTCCCGAACTCGTACCGACCAGCGATGAAGAAATAGAGAGTCTTATCTAGGTCGAAGTTAAAGTGGCTGGAAGAAAGCAAAACAAAGTTTAAGCTAGCAAGCAACCAAAACACTGCACAAGCTATTATTGACCACCTTCCTCCGGCTTTTATACATGTAGCACTAGACATGGGTAGTCTCGACTCCGTGGAGTGTTTCGGCTCACTGAATCTTACTCCGCATCCGGTACCGACTCATCTTAATGATTCCCACTCCCGTATCGGCTCCGGCTCCGGCTCCGAGGTCCGCTAAGTTTCGCTATTGAATCTACAGACTAAAGACGTCGTTTCTGGTACTGGTTTCAATACAGTATAATATTAACTCCCGACTCTCGATTCCTTCCGAGACGCGGTGGAGCCGAAACGCGGCTCGTGGCTCGCGACCCGACAGGCGCCGACTCCCTGCGGGACTAAGATCGGTGCGGAATCAATAACTCGCGAGAGCCGATAACGATTACCGGGATTCAGTACAGGTATCGGCTCCTGTTGATGAATCGGCTCATTTAAATATTCGAATCCGGAGTTACCCATGTCTATGTAGCACATACATGATATAACGGATTATTGAGGCAAGGGTCGCAATATTAGAACGATAGGCGATTTTTTTTTGTTTGAATTGTTAGTGAGAATGTTAGAATAATCTCTTTAGAAGTCTATTTGTCTCTTACATTAACCACAGAAGTTGTCCCCTGGAAAACTGTGTCTCCTAATTTACCCATAGAAGTGTCCCTTGGCATACACATTGATTTTTCCTTCGCCTAATCATTTACTAGTTTATTTGTCTACTAACTGACCCATGGCAGTGTGTCCCGCCGATTTTTCCTTAGGCCAAAGCGTTTACAAGACAATGTGTTTCCTAACTGACCCATGAAGAGTCCCCTGACAAACCCGTTGATTTTTCCTTAGGCCAGAGCAATTAAAAGCCGATTTTTCCTTAGGCCAAAGCGTTTACAAGACAATGTGTTTCCTAACTGACCCATGAAGAGTCCCCTGACAAACCCGTTGATTTTTCCTTAGGCCAAAGTAATTAAAAGCCGATTTTTCCTTAGTCCAAAGCGTTTACAAGACAATTTGTTTCCTAACTGACCCATGAAGAGTCCCCTGACAAACCCGTTGATTTTTTCTTAGGCCAGAGCAATTAAAAGTCGATTTTTCCTTAGGCCAAAGCGTTTAAAAGACAATGTGACTCCTAACTGACCCATGAAGAGTCCCCTGACAAACCCGTTGATTTTTCCTTAGGCCAGAGTAATTAAAAGCCGATTTTTCCTTAGTCCAAAGCGTTTACAAGACAATTTGTTTCCTAACTGACCCATGAAGAGTCCCCTCACAAACCCCTTGATTTTTCCTTAGGCCAGAGCAATTAAAAGTCTATGTGTCTCATCATCATCATCCGAACGTATTCCCGGTTGCATCGTCAGCAGTTACGCTTCAGAGCCCGGGGTCCGCTACCTAACCTCGGCGATTTGACGAGGTTACTGGTTTTTACACAGAGCGACTGCCGTCTGACCTCCGCAACCCAAAGGGTAGACCAGAACCAATCCTCACGCCAAACGCTAGATGGCGTTCGGAACCAACGGCTTTACGTGCCTTCCGAAGCACGGAATCATCTTTCTTTTCGGATAATCAGGTGATTCAAGCCTGCAATATCCTAAACAGACTGGAAACAACTTTTCACAAAGTATGCTTCCCAGTGGGATTTGAACCCATGACCTCCGGATCACAAGGCAAACGCCTTGACCACTGGACCGCGGAGGCAGTCAATGTAAAAGTCTATGTGTCTCCTTACCTACCAATAAAAGTGTCCCAGGCAAACTCGTTGATTTTTCTTTTGGACAGAGCGTTTACAAGCATATGTGTTTTCTAACTTACCTGTAGAAGTGACCCTTGGCATACACATTGATTTTTCCTTTGGCCAAAGTGTTAACGATTCTATGTGTCTCCTAACTCATCCAAAGAAGCGTTGACAAACTCGTTGATTTTTCCTTAGTCCAGAGCATTTACTGAGACTATAAAGCTAACGACAGAGGGATCGCCGTGGCCACATACTGGTCAAAGATGATTTAAAATTGAAGCTACAGTGAAACCATTACGACTCTATAAGAAGAAGGAGAAGACTATGTGTGGCGAGAAATGAGTAGTCCAGTGGTGTGGTGGCAGGCTTGTATTTGCGGTTTGTACAGGAGAAAGACAATAATGCGAAAGAGGATTTCAGATAATAAAATTCGTTCCTTATATAGTAAATAGTAAGCGGGAAAGCGCCATCTGTTGGAGACCGGGTTAACTGTCAATGACTTGTAATAGCAGTGTTTTAGATGCATTGTAGTGGTGCTCATAGAGGGTCATTAACAGTGTCATGTGGTGACAGACAGATGTCGCTTTTTACAATTTTAACAATGTGTTAGCTTACCCATAGAAGTGTCCCCTGGAAAACTCATTAATCTTCTCCTTGGCCATAGCGTGGAGATTTTGGAACTCGTGCAGAGCGGAGAACTTCTTCACGTTCAGTCCGTTCGGAGTGATGATGTCGGGTTTGCGCCTAAGAAGATGCTCTGCTTCGTATCCTAGAGGATCGGTAAAATAAATAAATAGATTATGGCTAATCAATTTGGCTAAAACTAGGTATGCAGGGGATTTTCGGTACGCAAAAGCCGAAACTAAATATTTTTTTGGAATCCAAGATGGCGTCTGGATTTTAATATTTCAACTTAATTGGTTTATGACGTCTCCATGTGCTGTGATCTCCGAGGGGTCCGAAATTTTGTATCGGAGGGTTCAACACCCAGCGGAACTTGGAAATGCAATCCGATTTCTTAACTAGACGTTGAAATTAATAGTCGATTTTAAGTACACGAAAAGCTAATATTTATACATCGTGTTAATGAAAGAACGCAAAACCTCTCAGATGGTACCTTAGCCAATGTAGGCTAAGGTACCATCTGAGAGGTTTTGCGTTCTTTCATTAAGGTGAAATGGTAGCATAAGTGGCGCCCTCATTTGAAATAAATTGTTTAAAACTAAATATGGTGACATTTAAAAATTTTCGGGTTTTCGCCAAAAGTGGCCACTTTTGGCGAAAACCCGTTTTAGAACTAGACGGACTACCAATATCACTTTCAAAGGTTATTCATAAAATATTTAGTTTGGCCACTTGGCCACTTGGCCACTTATCCTACCATTTCACCTTAATGAAAGAACGCAACACCTCTCAGATGGTACCTCAGCCCATGTAACTGAACAACTTTTGTTTAAGAACTTTCACGAAACTAAAAAAAAAATTTGAATTTTCATACAAACTGATCAGCTGATCGAGACAACTTGTATAAAAATCCGAATTATTTTTTTTGGATTTCGTGAAAGTTGTTGAACAAAATTTGTTCAGTTACATGGGCTGAGGTACCATCTGAGAGGTTTTACGTTCTTTCATTAACACGATGTATATACATCTACAAATTATATTGAACCCTATGTCAATGCGGAAATGTATAAAATTACGTCAACAAAAAGAACTTCCGACCAAACCAGTAACCTCGTCACATCACCTAGGTTAGGTAGCGGACCCCGGGCTTCAATTTTTTTTTAGGAGTTTCTTCCATATCTCCAAAGTTCTTCATCATATCTTCACCAAATCAAAATGGGACCAACTTGGCAGTAAAGGCTTTCAAATAAAAAAAGTATCATCAAAATCGGTTCACAATTGGCGAAGATATCGCGTAACAAACATACATTAAAAAAAACATACAGTCGAATTGATAACTTCCTCCTTTTTTGAAGTCGGTTAAAAAGAACTCCCCCCCCCCCCCTCTCCCTGAAAGGCCGGTAACGCTCTTGTTACACCCCTGGTGTTGCAGTTGTCCATGGGCAGCGGTGATCACTTACCATCAGGTGACCCGCTTGTTCGTGTGCCGTCCTATGACATAAAAAAAGGGAGTTCGTCATATAAACTGAAACCTTACCAGTGATATCCGAAACGGTGGTGAAAATGTGAGTCATGTGCGCCGCAGCGCGCTCCATACAATAACGATGGTAGATTTGCCTCTTGCCAGCCTCTTCGTCCACGGAAAACTGTAATAATGTTTCAAATGTTAACCTTTCTGCAAAAAATAAAGACTACGGTAGATTTTTTTATTTATATCTTTTTTTCAGACAGCAAAAGACTTATACAGGCTGACTTTTTATCCACCTGCAAAATTTTTGGTGCAAGATCAGATTTTTTTATAGAAAGTAGTTCAGTATCATGGACTGAACTCTGCTCCAAAAATTTAGAAGGTGGATAAAAAGTCAGCCTGTGTATGATACAGTGAGCTTTTTTCACACACGGGCACCATCACCAGTCGCCGATAATGATTAAGATGAAATCGAAGCTCCCATTACACCCACGGGAGTCGGCGACGCAGAAGATCAGCGTCCGATGACATCAGTGCGGCTCGAGATGTCTTCGTGTGGGCGTCGCCTATCACTTTCGCCCTGAGGAAGGCCTCCGGATGAGGTCGAAACATGTCAACCAATAGCTGACTTTAGACATGAGTTACCTGCTTATAGCATATAGTAACAAAAGCCTTTAACCTTAATGGGGCATACAGAGCAATTTGGGTTTTACGGCTCGCCTCGCTGACTCCCCGTTTCAAAAAGAGAGCTCCTGCACATGAGTAACGAAATAAACTGCACATTAAAATTTGTGTACCTTATCGAGATTGTTGTAGAAATCAGTGTTTCCAGCACACAGATATCTTCCCAGAAGTGTTGCGTGGGTGGTGAACACGGTAGCGACATCTACATGACGTACCCTGCAACCAAACAAAACATCAAATTCTTCTCAGCGTGTCGATAGTACTTAAATAGTTACGTTGTATAATAGTAGTTTGTTGTAAATATTCCATAACCCAGGTCTCGAACTTACTTTGGGGCTAAAGTCAAAGTCAAAGTCAAAAATTTTCATTCAATGTAGGATAAATGTATCACTTATTGAAGGTCATAATTATTTTTAGTGCAAAAACTACCGATACTAGCGTTTCGCAACGACCACAAGAAGAAACGCCGAAAGAAACTCATTTACTTGATCGCCTACGCGCCGAAAGGGCTTTGTCAGTTTACAAAGATATTATACATCTATAATACAAATGCCAAATCAATCTGTGTGACTTGTCTGTATTATATATTTTTTTCTTGGGTTACCATGGACCATTATATTTGATATGATGATAAAAAACAGGCGGGAAGATAGAGACAAATGGATGGAACTCCCTCGACAAGAGCATAGCTCTTAAATATACCTATGATGATGACGATAAATGTAATTTTTTATAGGGTTTCGAGGCATTCAAAATGCAGTACTACAGAACTCAGATTATGACGTAAGCCTTATTAAAAAAAAAACAAGCGTGTTAAAGGAATAGGAAACGATGGAGAAATTCAGTGTGCGGGTTTGAACACGTAATAGCTCAGTTGGTAAGAGCATCGTCGTATTTAGACCAAAGTCGCGAGTTCAAGTGGTCTTTTTTCATCATTTTTTATTTCATTATTTAATTTGATAAATGTTATTACCTGAGCATGATAAGGCCAATGCCGGCCTGCCACTCGTGGAAATGGGCCACCACACGGGGAGGGGTATCGCTGTAACCCTCCGCTGCTTTGCGGAACTAGAACAAACAGTACATATTTCAAATCTACCGTAGAAAAAGGAGAAGTATCAGATAAGGGCGGATCCAGCATTCAGTCATTGGGGTTAACACCGAACTCGTTTAAGGGGGTATAATATGTACACTAGGGCAAAAGTTTTGGAATAAAATGTCAAAGTTCTGATTTAAGAGAAATTTCAGAAAGCATGCGATTTTTCTTTCAGAAACAAGTAATAGGTATCAAGGAAGACACTTATCTTGTAGCGTCAAATTAAATGCTTATCCTTTGATCTTCTAATCTTTGTTAATAAAGACATTTAAATATCGGCTAAAATTATTGAATGAAATGAATGCAGAAAAAAAAGACCAAACGGCATACGCGTAAACTCGAATGATCCATTAGAGTTTACAAGAACGCCGTTTGGTCTTTCAAAATTTATATTAACATCAAGCATTGCAGACAATAGATTTGTAATTGTTTATTCACCAGGTGACCGCCATGATTTTAGACTTAACTTACTAACCTCAGTAATGAATTGGGCGACCATAAAGCCCAAAATTACAGCATCATTGGCTTCAATATCCAGATGTGGAATACCAATAGAGGTGGTGTCCCATAGTTCCTGTTTGTAGCCATCGAGCTGCCAAGCCGCGGAGCCGATGTCGAAGAGGATAATTTGGGGGTTGCCGTCGACTAGCCAGGTGCCAGTGAAGAGCTAGAATACGTCAGAATATCATTATGTAGATAGATGTTAGATAAGATAAATAGATATGTTTATTCACGAAAACATCATATTATACACAACACACACATGAAAGTACAAGATCAGAACAATACCACAGAAAACAGTATGAGTATTACATACATCCTCTCCCCCGTTGTGCCGCCGTGCACGCGTCAATACGTGTGAGACTCTCGCCCTGAGACAAGGCGAGAACGGGGGAGAGGTGCAGGGACGGGGGACGAGGACGCAGATTGCGCTTACCTTAGAAGATTCTGTTCTGTATGTAATACTCTTACTGTCTTCTGTGACAAAACATAAACAATACTTATCAATTACAATAGACAACAGTTATACAATACAATTAAATTCGAGTTCAGTCCTTGACACTGTATACGATAAAAACTAAGTTCCTATACAAAGCACGATCAGCTGATAAAATAGTATTAGAGGTCAAAGTTTATCATGGACCGACATTGCTAAAAAATTACGCATTGCATAAAATTTTATTCTTTATAGACCCCGTGTTGAACCGGAAATAGTTGTTTGATTTCACCAAAATGAACAACTTTCCAAAAAACATCACATCTTACCATCGAAATATAATTCTCTAGAAGCCTAACTAATCCCACAAAAATCATTCCACGCGATATTTACCGCGACGGGCGGAATTATTAAAATATGAACCGCGCGGCGCGAGTGGCGCGACAGTTCGCCGTGACACTCGAGTCGTGCGGTTGCGTCGCCAAAAGTTTCCTCTGAGAATATTGCTGTGTTTTTGCGATAATCGATTCATTAAAAATGCCGTCACGTGCCGTGAAGTGGTATAGAAGCCATACATGCCTTTTATATGCAAGTAAATAAACATTTTAATAATCCATACTTGACATCTGTTGACACCTTACCGCTCGTTGCGTCGGTCGAGTAGCCGGCTCGTGGCAGCCGGCTGCTCAACCGACGCGAAGATGACGCGTGCGTGACCTTGTCGCGACCAATCGCATGCATCTTTTTCTATGAGTGTGTTTGAGTGTTTCGTTGTAATTACTGTTAGTTTGTTTGCGTAAATGGAATCAGAATCGAAGCGGTAAATGTAGGAGCGTTACATTTCTAGAGAAATATTGTTCGTAGCATCTTACCTTCGATCAACTATACAACTATATACCGGGTTGGCGCAAAAATTGCGACTCGTCAAATTAGAGCGCAGTACCGGCGGTGAGATTTTATTTTGTTTACTTCAGTCAAGCTAAATAACACTTTATACGTAGTGTAATAAGGTTGACTTCACAATGAATGTCAAAGTCAAAGTCATTTCATATTCAAACGGACAGAATTTTGTTTTGATTTTACAAGTAACGCGCTTGTATTCTTGATTGAAGCATCTTACCTTGTAGCCGTGGCTCCTCATGGCATTGACAGCGGCTGTCAACGGGGAATTTGGCGGGAAATCCGCCTCCTCCACCTCCTGACGCGCGCAGTGTTCCTTGTAAGGCCCTGTGTGGTAAAACAATAAATATTTGCTTCATACATTTATTTATTTTTTACATTCCCCCTCTAAAAATTTTATTATTTATTATATTGATTATATTATTTGACAACAGTTAATAAAAAATAAAATAAAAAGCAGTAAAAAAAATTATCACTATTTTTGGTGTTTGAATTTAGAACACAGCAATATATTCGACCTCCATCTCAATCTCACGTTAGTCCTCCACTCAGAGGTCCTGGGTTCGATCCCCAGCCAGGGCAAGTTGGAAAATGGCCTTTTTCAAATTGTCTTAGGTCTTGGGTGTTATCTACATACAATGTATTTAATATAAAATATAGTATCGTTGAGTTAGTATCTCCACAAGTTTAAACTTACTTTGGGGCTAGCTCAATCAGTGTGATTTGTCCCTATCTATTTATTTATTTAATGCTTTACAACCACCTTGCGCGTAAAAAAAAACGATACAAATGTCTATTCTTAAGTATATCTTTCTTTTTCTTGTAGCCATGGTATAAATAAAATATAGTATACAACTCTTGAATAAAATAGATGTGGCGACCTCTACGCCACTACGAAGGAACCACAACAACGAAGCGATAACATAAGTTCACAAGACTACGAGATGGCGCCAGTAGTATCCTACATCTCGATCTTGAAGTTCTAGTTGCAACTGACACAGATTTATATGAACCACGCGCGGACCACGCCCGGGGTTGCTTAACTAGCGAAAGGGCTAGTAATGCATACTCCCGCCGGGCCACCGGGCTCCTCTGCGTGCAACTGAAAAAAAGGTTATCTTCTAGTCAAACTTACCAAGCAAGCAGTAGTTTTCTCCCATCTCTTCGGTGGACACGTATGCCTTCGATCGGATCACGGTGTAAATGCCGCCAACTGAAAAATAAAATAATATTTAGTTATTGATTGATAACATTGAGGAATATGGAAATTCTCACCATACTTATGAGTTAACAAATTATTTCAAATGAGGGCGCCACTTCTCCTTGGTATTCAGCGTTCTGCCCGGGAAGAGAAGCAGCTGGTACATTCTAAGTTTTTTTTCTATTCTCCTAAACCTGTATGGCAGATTACAAAAAGCGACCTCACAATAAAAAAATTGTACGAAAAAATGTTTTTTTTTTTATAGTATAAAGCTTATTCATTCTCCTAATCTCCAACACGGAAGATCCAAGTAACCATAAGTACCTCATAACGTGCACATCTTCAGGACGCAACATGCATTCAAAACCAGTTGCAACACAATATTGCATTGTTTATGTGCACTCTACGGCACGGCGCCAGCGAGTAGTCGTCTAACACCATTGTTTTCAATGTAGGTTAAGTTGTCTTAGATGACCTAAGTGGTTTTATTGTTTTATGATCTAATAAAGTAACTTTTATCACTGACTCAAGATAGTTGTCAATTCATAACCGAATATTCTCCCTCTCTCATCATCATCATCATCATCATCAGGTATTTTTTAGTCTCCACTGCAGGAGCACAACCCTCTCTGTACTACAAGAGCTACATATTAGCCAGAGCAGTCAGATAATTTGGCCTACACTCTCCACGCTGGCCAGACGGTTGGAGAGGTCTCTCTCTCTCTCCCATCTCAGCTCAATCCCAGTTGCATCCTCAGCTGTAATGCTGTGATGCCTGGGGTCCGCTTGCCGGCTTTAACTTCACTTCGCACGGTCTTGATCCTTGGTTGTAAGACCATAGGCATAATACTTTTCTGACCCGTCATCATCCCTATTGGTACGTATATATCATCCTTGATGACACTGAGATGAGAGAGAGATTGTTAGTACCATTATCGGTAACAGCGGATCATCTAGTGGAGGCATGGGCGCCGGCAGCAGGGTGGTTAAACACTCCTATCCTATTCCCCCTCCCCCCTTTTCGCCAGAAATAACAGGACATGGGGCTGCATATTTAGAGTTTGCCACTAGTAAAAAAGTCCCGACTCCTATTGGCACCCTCCCCCCAATCCAGATATAACTGGGGCGCAATACGAGTATTTATATTTCTCCATGAAAACAATCTTGCCGCCCATGAGTGGGGGCTACCAGTACCCCAAGCACGATGGCGCTCATACTTTCGTGCCCTATGTGCCCAAATACCTGCTCTTTGGAGGACCTAGTTGCAGCCAATGAAAGAGCCCTTGAAGTTGCCCATTGCAACCAAATATAAGTACTATAGACACGCTAAGAAGAAGACTGTCCCACGGGCAAATGGGCTCGATGGGCTAAATCTGTGGTAGTACCTTTGTTGGCCGCCTCCCAAGCAGTCTCGAAGGTCCATCGGTTCTCGTCGCTGGCTGCTTGCCCTCTGTCCATGAACGACAGCAGATCATGGGTGGACTCGGCCCGGTAGAAGCGGCGGGACTGCCTGTCGCGCGACATTGTGATCTGTAATTAAAGAAATTAGGGCTATATAGGTACGCCACATTACACCGACAGCATTCTTTTTGGGAAGTTTCTTCCATATCTCCAAAGTTCTTCATCATATCTTTACCAAATTAACATAGCACCAACTTGGTAGTCATCATATCAGCCACAGGAAGTCCACTGCTGGACATAGGCCTCCCCCAAGGATTTCCAAAACGACCGATCGAAAGCGGATTGCATCCAGCGTTTTCCTTCAACCTTGCTCAGGTCGTCCGACCACCTAGCAGGTGGGTAACTTGGTAGTAAAAAAAAAATCATCAAACTCGATTCACAATAGGGCATATTCATGTCTTTTTTTTATTTTTTAAAATGATTCTATAAGTTATTATATAAACGGAAAAAAATATCACACTCACAGAATATTATTAAATAAGCTTAAAAAAAATAATTAAAACTACTATCATTTTCGGACGACTTAAACGCGGTGCCATTTTGCGCTTTTATTCTGTGACGTCGCCGCTCACTGTCAATGTCAGAGTCAATGGAAATAAAAAATCCAAAAATAGTCGTACCATATTTTAGGTTATATTTAATTGATTGACTTGTCTCATAAGTAAAAAACTGAGAAAAATGGAAATTTATCAAATATCTATCTTATATATATCTTATTCTTCAAATATATATCTTATCTATAAATAAATTATTTACCTCGCGGCTTTTACTCCTATGAGTTCAAAGGATGTAAAATTGGAATAACTTGCGAAGTACGTAGTCATCATAAACACATCAATTTTAAGTAGATTATCTGACTGTATCTGCCACAACAAAACCGCTTTCAATCATTGTAGCAAGTCTTCTTTCACCAGGAGTCAATCATTGTAGCAAGTCTTCTTTCACCAGGAGTCAGACTTTCAGCTAATAATTCTCAAAGAACACTAATAATTTAGCAAAACAATGAAAATAACCTCCAACAATCATACAAATTACAAACAACTTATTGACAGTGACAGATTCTCCTTTCTAATTTGTGGTTGACAGTACAGACTATTTAGAAAATTAAGTTTGACAGTGTTTGGTGTCGTCACGTTTCATTCCGCCAATAGCGTTGCGTTTCGGAAATTTGCGCGGGAATTTGAAAAAGACAACTTTTAAATCATTAATTTCTCAATGGAACATGTTAAATTGAAAAAAAAAATATATGGGTATTTTTCTTTAGCAATCAAGTTTACACATATTTTTTTATGTTCGTTTCTGAATCACATGCATATTGTCTATTGGTTACCGACATTAAAAAAGTTGGAGGTTATCAAGTCAACCTCCAGAATTATCACGTCTTAATCCCTAAAGGGCTAGACAGGGCCTAAGCCCGTAAGACTCAACCACGCTTATTTTTGTATGTAGGTATGTACTTTATTGTACCAACTTTTTTTTGTTTGTACTTTGTACCTAAATGGGTTGAGAGATACAAGAGGTTTCAAAAGACATAGAACCCGGTTCACACAGGTTAAATAAAATACTTTGAAGGGTTATCTAGGCTTTGATAGTAGCAAAATTTTAAATAATGTCTCCGTTTTCTTTGAAATGATTTATTTTAAATGGGGGCAGCACTGGACCCCGGAAAATTCAGGTACGGCCTTAAATAATTAAATTGTAAACAAAAAGAAACAACCGACTAATTTTTTTTAGGAGTTTATTCCATATCTCCGAAGTTCTTCATCATATCTTCACCAATTAAAATGGGACCAACTTGGTAGTAAAGGCTTTCAAATAAAAAAGAATTATTAAAATCGGTTCACAATTGGCAAAGATATCGCGTAACAAACATACATAATTTTTTTTTTTAAAGCAGTCGATTTGGTAACCTCCTCCTTTTTTGAAGTAGGTTAAAAACGGAAAACATAGAACCTACTTAGATGCTACTTATTTCTAAAGAAATTTCTTCCAATCGACCCGAGAGGAAATGGGAAGAAAGAGGTGTATCTACCTTACCTACAATACAACACAATAAATAAAAATAGACAAGATACGTAAGTAATTTAATAAACATACCTACATACATAAATAAAATACATAAACAAAACATACAATACAATACAAAAATCTTTATTGCACCAAATAAGATTTACAAATACAGGAAAATGTCTATAATAAAATATTAGGTCCTTACATATGAAATTGCCGTTCAGTATCAAAAATGTGAAACAAGTTTTTTTTAATGAAATTATTATTTAATCAATCGAAATATGCGCCGTTGTTATCGATACACTTCCGCCATTTTATAGGCAGATCATTGATACCTGTGGAAAAAAAATCCTGGGAGCGAGAGTCTATGAACTGTTTGAAGGCGGTTTTGACTGCCTCATCAGATTTGAAATTTTTTCCTTGTAAAAAGTTATCCAAATTTTGAAAAAAGTGGTAATCGGTTGGGGCAAGATCTGGAGAGTATGGTGGGTGACGCAGAGGTTCCAGTCGCAGCTCCTCTAACTTGGCGATCGTTTGATGTGCAGTGTGTGGTCTAGCGTTATCCTGAAGGAGCAGTGGGCTAGAGCAATTCATCAGTCTCGGTTGTTTAATGGCGAGCTTTTCCATCATTGTTTGCAATTGTTGGCAATACAAGTCTGCAGTAATCGTCTGGCCTGATCTCAAGAAGCTGTAGTGGATAACACCAGCACTGGTCTACCAAACACTAACCAGAATCTTCTTTTTGGTCAGTTTTCGCTTAGGGCAAGGTTTTGCCGGTTCTCCAGGGTCAAGCCATTGTGATGATCGCTTCCGATTGTCGTACAGGATCCATTTCTCATCACAAGTCACGATACGGTTCAAAATCCCCTCATTATTGTGGCGATTAAGCAAAGAAACGCAGCAAGCAACGCGTGTTTGTTGGTTTGCTTCAGTCAATTCGTGCGGTACCCACTTTTCGAGTTTTTAAATTTTTCCGATTTGGCGCAAGTGGATAAGTATCGTTTTATCACTTACGCCGAAAGCTGCTGCTAATTCAGAAGTGGTTTGAGATGGATCCGCTTCCACTATCGCCTTCAATTCTTCGTTATTCACTTGAGTATCAGGTCGTCCACGAGGCTCATTGTGTAAATCGAAATTTCCAGAACGGAAACGTTGAAACCAAAAACGCACCGTTCGTTTGTTAGCGGTGCCTGGTCTATACACGTCGTTAATTCTTCGAGTCGTTTCTGCAGCACTGGTGCCACGGTGGAACTCGTATTCGTAAATACCGCGAATTTTCAATTTGTCCATATTTGTTGTTATAGCAATGTTGAAACTCAAACAAATGATGTTAAACAAATGAAATACGAATTTTAAAACAATATTTTTCTGGCTTTATTTCGAAATAAATTTGAATTTGGAATTCCTAATGAAACGCAAGATATTTGATTTTAAAGTTGACAGTATTGAAAATCGGCAATTTCATATGTAAGGACCTAATATAATGTACAAGAGGCGGCCTTATCGCCGAAGCAATTTTCATTTTCATTTCATTTATTTATTTATTTCATAACAAAAAATATTGTGTTGAAATGTCTATGCTTAGCCTAATACTTATTAATTATTAATAATACAAGTTCAAATAAATCAAAGGAATATTACAGACTTAGGAGACACAATATATATGTATAGTATAGTATAATACACTTCGTTTATGTAATTTCAGAAACTCTTTGATACTATAGAAACACTTCTCTAGTAAAAATGCTTTAAGCTTTTTTTTGAAATTACTTTTGTAAATTAAGGCTGTACCTGAATTTTCCGGGGTCCAGTGCTGCCCCCATTTATGCCCCCTTAAAATAAATCATTTCAAAGAAAACGGACACCATTAAAAATTTTGCTACTACCAATTCCTAGATAACCTTTCAAAGTATTTTATGAACTACTGTTTACAGTTTAAAGTGAGAACGTTAAGCTTTACTACGCACATTTGCGAAAAAAGGCCACTTTTGGCTAATGTGCGTAGTAAAGCTTAACGTTCTCATTATAAACTGTAAAGAGTAGTTCATAAAATACTTTGAAGGGTTATATAGGACTTGGTAGTAGCAAAATTTCAAATGATGTCTCCGTTTTCTTTGAAATGATTTATTTAAAATGGGGGCAGCACTGGACCCCGGAAAATTTAGGTACGGCCTTAACAATCTCTTACAGGCAACCCTAAAGAGAAGGAGTGCGAAGTACATAAGTACTTACATACATGAATATACTTAGGTACATAATACATAAATAAATACATTATGTAATGTAATATTCTCGATATGTACTATAATTTGTATGTCAATGAGACTAGTTTAACGTGTTTCGTACATAATTATGAATTTTGCGTGACGACAATCGCTAGTCTTGGCGGAAACGTGTACTACGTATATTTGGATAATCTCCAAATTCCGCGCTGCATTGGACATAAGTAATATTGTTTTAAATACATAAAATATCACGTCTTTACCCTAATCAATGGTGAAGACAGAGCATTTTGGGGTTAGCGGCTTTAAGGGCCCTTCCACACGACGTATTTTTTACGCTCGTACGACGCGCATTTTTGATGCGCGCGTCCTCTGCGCGTTTTCATCGCATTTTGGCAGATTAAACCCGTTTTTTGACGGAAATGAAACGCGCTGTAAGCGCGCGTTTTATTTGCTTTTATTGAAAACGCTCTGCGCCTCAGTGGAAGGGCGCTATACAAACGCGATGCAGACGCGATACAAACGCGCGCTTACAGCGCGTCCTGGTTGCGTTCGAGAAACGAGGCGTTTGTATCGATACAAACGCAAGGAGCGTGTGTAAAGGTTAAAACGTGCCGGCTTCCTTGCGTTTGCTGAGCGTTGAACTTGCGTTTGTATCGATACAAACGCGCGTATAAAAAAACGTGTGGAAGGGCCCTAAGCAGACAGAGAGTAGGGCCGCAAGATCCAAATGCCACTTTTAGCGTAATGACATGATGAAAAATGGGAATTAAAATAGTGATGGGTGGCTAGCCGCATCGCCTAAAGACGCATCATATATTATAATAGTAATTCGCCGCGAACTTAGACCCGCGATTTTTTATTAATATTTCAAAAACTACATAACCGATTTTGATGCCCAATAAACTTGAAAATTCTATGGATATTTCCTACATGCCTACTAAATTTCATCAAAATCGGACCATCGGTTCGGCAGTTATCGCGGAACAAACATACATACATACATACATACAAACAATGTGTTTTCGCCCCAACTTGAATTATAACCCTCGCTCGCTTCGCTCGCTTGGCCAAAAATATATTTTTAAGTTAGTCTAGGAAAATAAGATTTTTGAAAAATCTTAATTTCCTACTAACATGGACGGAATCAGAGTTGTAAGTTTAGTACAAAAATTTTAAAAAGTTATCTAGAAGTACATAATTTTTGATCAACTTTTACAATAGATCTGTTTTATTGACGTAGCCTTAGTCACCATCCCGTCCCATCACACAATTCACACAGATATCGATCTCTTATCTATCTTGGCATAATCATTAAATAATAAAAGTGCAGAAAAGTAATTTCAAGAAATTCTTAACCATTTTTTTTTTGAACCATGTACTTTTTGAAGTGAAAACTTCTTTAGCGGCGTTGTGCAATTTTTTTGTAATGGGTAAAAAATGTTAAACTCGCGTCAGGACACGTGTCCTGATCGAAACTTCGTAAGACGGATGGAGAGTAGACAGCCGGCGCGGCGTAGGAGAGGAAGTATCCCCCTCTCTTTCTACGGCGCGGCGAAAATGTATGCCTGCGCCTGCTGTTTCGTTTAGCTGAGAGATAAACTTTTATAAATAATATAAATATTGTATTCTACCACATAAATGATAGTACTTTTATACTGATAATTAAAGCAATTCGTGCAAAATTATTCCCTAACCATTCCAAAATATCAAAAATGCACAACGTTAATATGCAAGTTTTCACTTCTGCCGGCACTCCCGGAGTGCAACCCGTCTTTTTTTTTTTAAGTGAAAACTTCTTTAGGCGTATTGGGCATTTTTTTGAGATAAGAAAAAACCATTGAACTCACGACACTATTACCGTAACCGACACCACCTTGTTCAAGTTTTCACTACTGTTGGCACTCCCGGAGTGCCACTGTTTTTGTTTAGTTTAGACTCCTGCGCAAGGAATGCACGACATAAAGAATTATCTTACATTACCCAGTAGAAAAATTACCACGTTTATGTACTTCTACTAGTACACGAACTAAATAATTTATTTTATTTATTTATTTAAACTTAATTTACCAAAACAAAATGGTACAAAGCGCGGACTTAATGCTTATTAGCCGTGTGGTTCCCGGCAGAGTAGAATAAGACCACTCCAAGTCTTCCTGTGGATGTCGTAGAAGGCGACTAAGGAAACACAAGCTAATCAAAGCTTATAAACATCAATGAGAGCTCTCCAACCCGTCTGGCCAGCGTGGAGAGTGTAGGCCAAATCCTCTGACTGCTCTGGCTAATATATGGCTCTGGCAGTACAGAGAGGGTCGTGCTCCTGCAGTGGAGAGTAAAGAAGACCTGATGATGATCATGAATGCTTATAGCATTCTCTACCAGTCAACCTTCGGGATAAATAGAAAAAATCTCTCTTGGTGGGCAATAATGTAATATTATGACATAATAAAAAAATATCTAATTCTTATTTGACTTGTTTGAACCTAACAGATTAAATTTCTCTAATACTGGTCTGGGGAATAAGAAAAAACTTAGAATGTACCAGCTGCTTCCCTCCCCGCGCAGATCGTAAGCTGCTCCGTTCCTCCGTGCTTCGGAAGGCACGTTAAGCACGTTGGTTCCGGCTATCATCATTGCATGGCAGTCGTCAAGCTATGTCGGATGCCTTTAGGCAGCTTGAAAATTCTGACACTAGTGTTGGCCACTTACACGAAAAACAACAAGCAAGTACTAAAAACGGGCAAGTGCGAGTCGGACTCATACATGAAGGGTTCCGTACCTCCGTACAATGTTTTAAAACGTTGAAGAAACAAGTTTCTTGTATGACGACCCCCTTTAATTTTTAACTTTATCTTTTTTTTAGTATTTCTTGTTATGGTGGCCATAGTAATACATAATCGGTCAAAATTTCAAGTATCTAGTTAATGTCATTATAAAGATCTAGTTAAAAACGCTGAAAAAACACGTTTTTTGTATGACGAACCCCTTAAATTTTTAACTTTTTTTTATTTTTAGTGCGAGTATTTGTTGTTATAGCGGCCACAGTAGTACATAATCGGTGAAAATTTCAAGTGTCTAGCTATTACGGTTCAAGAGATAGAGCCCTGTGACAGACGGGCAGACAGTGGAGTCTCAGTAATAGGGTCCCATTTGCACCCTTTGGATACGGAACCCTAAAAAGCATCCTAATTTTCGCCTTTAAACATCTGTTTTATGTTTTATATTGTTCGCTATCATAATGTTTTGGTGCAATAAACATTTTAAATAGTAACAAATTCATCTATATAACTATTAAAAAGTATAATGTGTTTTTTATGTACTTTTTTTCATTTGTGGCCATGTATTATCAATGTTATGTATAAGCAATGAGTTTATTTGTTATCACAAGTGATAAAAAGCTACTGAGTTATCCTAAATGTGGCAAATTGAAAAGAGATATATTTTTTATGTTTAAACTGAACTTAAGACTATGTATAAAGAATATGGATATGGACAAGAAAAATATTTTTAGCTTATTTATTTTTATTTATTTATTTATTTAATCTTTATTGTCCATCAAATACAAATTGTACAGAACAATAGGCGAACTTAACGCTTAAAGGGTTGTCTACCAGTCAACCTTTGGGTTATACAGAAAGTGTAAATGTGGGTTGCAAGATAAAGTGTAGTATACATAAAATACACAATGTACATTGTTACATAAATAAATATATATATATATATATATATATATATATATATATATATATATATATATATATATATATATATATATATATATATACCTGCTATACATATACCTACATATACTTACTGTCAGGTAGATTATTAAAAAATATTGTACACATACTGTTATATGTATAATATAGTATATTATATCCGCATGACGTCTCGATCAAGTACGATTTTCACTTGACGGTGAAGTCAATCACCCCCACTTTGAAACTTCAATTTATTTTTCAGTACGAATTTTCCCGTAGTCGGGTTTTAGCTTTTAACTATAAACTATATCTTATATTTATTAGATATAAATATGAGATATAGTTTTATAAACTAAAACCCTAAAAAACTAAAACTAAATTTATCTTATTGGATTGTAATCACACTAATCACGCAGATTAGGCTCTAATCTCGTGAGATACGATATAAGTATGTCTACTATAAAATGTATCTACATGATATACATACATATATAGATACTTATATATTTCATAATTTTATATAGGAAACTACGATTGATATATTTTTGGGCATTTTGTGAAATGGGAAAAAGCCATTGAACTCGCGACACTGTTACCGTTACCGACACCACCTTGTTCAAGTTTTCACTTCTGGTTAAAGTTGAAACTTGTTGTTTAAATGCATTAATAGTAGGCGCAGTGACCACTTCTTCTGGTCTATTCCAGTTATTAAGACGAAATAGAGGGGCCGTTTTTCCATACAAACGTAGTCCCCTGTTACCTCCCTGGATAATGCCGGTAGAGTTATATTTTTTTTCCTGAATATCTATAGCCACTATTAGCATGTCCCTATGTTTTCTTTTTTTTTTCGTAACATATTTATTATAGAGGTATGAATGTTCAAAAACCTAAAAAATGGCCAGATTTTTCGCTGTGTTCAAACATCCAGAAAACAAATTTGAGTAGATTATATACAGAAATTAAAACATAGGAACACCAATCAGTTTTTTTAATTACGAGAAAATTGCATATATTTTATTTTTTTTAATACTCTTTATTGTTCCAAAATAAAAACATACTTTTAACAAATGGCGGACTTAATGCTAAGAGCATTTTCTCCCAGTCAAGGCATATAACTAGTTTTCGATGTCAAAATATGAACTTGAAGAAACCATAATGGGGTCAAATTTCCCATTCAATACTGATAGTCTAATATGATATGATACACTATATTCTCTTTCAAGTTCGTATGTTGATTGTGAAAACCAGATAAATGCCTATGGGCGATATATGAAATTTCTTCGAAATTACAAAATTTCATCGAAATCTGACATCGTTTCAAAATAGCTAGACTATGTTTGTATAAGAGTCTGATTCTGTCTCGGGTAAAGGACTCTTATATGTCTCAAATAAATCACCAAATACAAAAATATTTTTTAGCTGTTCTATATGGAATACCGAAAGCATGTTACTGCATGAATCCTAAATACTTAATGGCAGGTTTTTTAGCCAGTCTACGGCTCCGGGGGTTAAACTATGGAGTTTGCTAAGTCCTCCAGGGAAACGGTATAGCGGACATTCTTCATCGATATGTTATTGTTGAATAAATGTTTGCATGTTGAAGAATTTAAAGTAGGTACTTAGGCTATGGGAAAATGAAAAAAGGGAAGATTCTTTGCTTTTATTACTACAGCCTAGCTTTTTAATATGAAGAAGAAGAAGGTAGATAACAAAGCATTTGATTGACGACCAAACTTAGTTTAAAAGAATTAAGGAAACATTTTTATTGACACTTCTTTACGCTGAGAACTTTAGGAAACGGCAAAAGTTACAAGAACATAAGTTTATCAGAAATATTGTCGTCAACAGCTTCCTAGATATGTTTACTATAGTTTTACACGACAATAGATACACCCGGCTATTTTTAACCCAAACCGCTTCAATGAAAATACGTAATACCATCGAACTTACCAGTAAATACGCGAAATGAAAACGCCGCAAACTGGACTAGCACTTAGCAACTTGATCACTGAAAATCGCACAAAACACGTGTTTTTTCGACTTTTTATACACGATTTAAATGTCCCGTCGATATTCGTGGTCAAATCACCGAAGAATACATGACTGCGCGGGTAGGATATTCAAATTAAAATAATTTTGTAGGTTAGGAAACGTCAAACTGGTTCAGTGTGTGAAGGTCACCTTGAAGTGACAGATGGATGACAGACAGATAGGGTTGCTAGCGAAGAATAAATATCTAAAATTATGACACCACACGGACCACACCACAGTTAAAACCTTATCTAATAAATTATTGATTTAAAAGATTATGACCGTGCGGCATGGTGCCAAAAACGATGGCTGCGTTTCCTCTCTGGATGGCTATGCTAATTCGTTGAGAAAAGAAGCGGCGGTGATCAAGCGCGGAGTCATCTGTTTGAGGAAAGCCCTAGCGCTGGGGCCCCATAGTCCAAACATTTCCACACCAAACGGCACAAATATGTAATCCTTACTGAGGGACACATATTTGCGTCGCTTGGCAAGTTCAGCATCTTCGGCTGATTGATTTGATTTACGAAGAAAATTGATTATTATATTTCTTGTTGTGTGTGAACAACAAGTATTTTATTTAAACTTTTATTTTAGTTTTGTAGTCCTAAAATAAAGTGAAATTTGTCTTGCTTGTATGAGTTGTTCTTAAGGCCATACCTGAATTTTCCGGGGTCCAGTGCTGCCCCCATTTAAAATAAATCATTTCAAAGAAAACGGAGACATTATTTAAAATTTTGCTACTACCAAGCCCTGGATAACCTTTTAAAGTATTTTATGAACTACTGTTTACAGTTTAAAGTGAAAACGTTACGCTTTACGACGCACATTTGCGAAAAACGGCCACTTCTGGCAAATGTGCGTAGTAAAGCTAACCTTAGGAGTCTAACCGCTAAGGACCAAGACATTAAAAAGATGGCAGAGAGATGAGAGGAATGGAGGCATCTCCACTTAACTCCACCGACAAGAGCCAGCTCTTAAATTAAAGAAGAAGGAAAGGTTTTATAACCAGCCGCAGCCTGACGTCAGTTCCTTGAGAATTCTTTGAATTTTCGTTGAGTTGTTGCAAGAGCAAGATGTTTGTGCTTTGTCCTAGAGCCAGAATCTAAACAAAGGTACGACATCTACAAGAAGAGATGGAGTGGGTTTTTTAAGCCGGAAACCACGACTATCTAAGTAGGTTTAAGATAAAAAGGTTAATTTCATTCAAGACAATTACGATATTCGCTAGAGGTCGTCATAACATTCATGTGATAGGCCTACCGATCACACATGCATGATAGGTACTCGTACTGATAATAACGAATTGATAAGGGTACCTAATCAACACAAATGTACGTAGAATGATAAACATGATGTAGTTGTCGTGGATACATGCAAATCGTATGATTGGATGTCAGTTTTTATACTTACAACAAGTTTAGGTAGAGTGCTATGAGGGGCGTGTTATTATAAGTTTGACGCTAGTGTCGGTCTCCATGTCTGTGGCATCGTAGCGCTCGAAGGGATGGACCTATTTCGATGTGGTTTTTTTACGTTCCCTTGCGGTGGTTCTTAGCTATGTTTTATGAAAATCGGTTCAGCCGTTTAAAAGATATTGAGGGTTAAAGCTTAAAAGTCCATCAGTCTGGAATGACGTGACTGACGCCAGAATGATAGTGTAACCTACCTCTTACAGAAACCTTCGAGTTGTTTGTAATGAAGTGTCCATTCCATTTCATGCTGCTTGTTTTTATTATTGTTAAAATTTCAGAAGACCATTGTCAATTTTTAGGGTTCCGTAGTCCACAAGGAGCCCTTATAGTTTCGTCCGTCTGTCCGTCCGTCTGTCTGTCCGTCCGGGCTCGTACTCCGCCGCTACTGCACCGATTGTTACAAAAATTGGTGGAGAGATAGATATTGAAGTTCCAAAAGTTGGTTTTTAAAATTATGAAAAAAATTTTATTTTTAGCCATACAACGAAAAGTGAATTTAAAAAATTAAATTGGACTAACCCCAACGTGTGGGGTATCGTGGAAAAGGTCTTTTAAAATGCAACAAAAACTGCTTTGAAACTATGTAGATCAAACCCCCCAGTCTTGAGATAATCTAATACAAAGTTAAAATGTGAGGTGTCCCCCCACCGTAACTTTTGAAATAATTCTGAAAACAATGTGGTATATACCTCAAAGTATGTACTTTCAATTAAAACTATAGCGGTCTCGGTATCATAGATAGTTATTAATACGTCATAAATCTTAAACCGCAATTTACCTTTAGAACTTTTATATTATGTTACTTGCTGCTACGGAACCCTTCATGGGCGAGTCCGACTCGCACTTGCCCGTTTATTCTATATTTTCTGCGAGAAAGAATATTACTTATCGTTGACACGTCAGTTTCAAAAATACGATGCAATTTGTCGGAAGTTGGAAAATTACACGTTTTGTGTTTCGCTGACTCCGTCGTTCACAAGTTTATTTGCTAAACAAATTAAAAAAACTCCCGACTGTCATGAACGCCATCTAGTGATGACTAGGTGAACTGCCGATAGTTCCACTACTCATCACGCGCGTGGCGCGCGTGATGTACACCACATAGTGCCAGTGCCGTAACTAGGGCGGTGCCAGCGGTGCCCAGGCACAGGGCGCAGACCCTGGAGGGGCGCAGAAATGACCAGACCAGAACCACAAACAATACCTATAATTTAGAGCAGAGGTGATCGCGGTGGAAGTCGATCGCGGCAACATCAATGAACATATGGAATAAGTTTTTCGAAAAAAATTGTAAGATGTACAAGCTTTTATTGTGAGGCCTAAGTACTAATCAAGACAAATGTCAAAAGTCCAAACTCGATGGGGTTGCGTTGTTTTATTACAGGGTACCTATAGCCACCTTCCGGCTCCATCATCAGATCAGCTTCTTGTTATGATAATATTGCAATATCATACAAAATTTTATGTCAATCGGAAACCGGGAAGTGGTTTAATTATAACATGCAAAACTTGACCCAATACCCAACACCAAACAGCCGGGCAAGCTAATTATAAGCTTTTAAAAACCAGGCCTGTGTCACTCCCCGTTTAGGTATTGAAAATATACCTACATTACTACTGGGTGGCGCAAAAGTACTGGCACTAAAGAAAATACTTTTATTTTTTTTATATGACATTTTCTGTCATTCTGTTGTTGAAAATTGTGTAGTGAACAAATGTAAAATACACTGAAAATAAACATGGACCGTTTTACTCCCCAAGAACGTGGAATAATTGTGTCAATGTTCTTACGGAATAATTCATCAGTGATAAGAACACAACGTGAATTTCGTCGACGATTTCACCACCGTCCGGCACCGATTGGTCGCACAATTCGACGCTTTGCCACACGCCTTGAAGCAACTGGCTCAACATTGGATAGACCTAAGTCTGGGAGACCAAGAACAGGCCGTTCAGCTGAAAATATCGATGCTGTGCGCGAAGATGTGGAAGAGTGTCCAGAAACATCAACGAGGCGACGTGCCACGCAATTGGGCATTTCCAGACGGACCCTGCAGCGTATTTTGGTGAAAGACTTAAAGATGTTCCCGTATAAAACTCAAATGGCTCATCAGCTGCTGCCTGCTGACCACCGAGCTCGTCTAGATTACTGCCAGCGCGTCATAAACCTCAACCTTGAAGAGGATGATTTTCCTTCAAAATTGGTTATGAGTGACGAAGCGCATTTCCATCTCTCAGGGCATGTCAATAAGCAGAATACTCGGTTCTGGGGCACTGATAATCCGCGCATTATTCAAGAAACACCTCTACACCCACTAAAAGTTACTGTATGGTGTGGCATCTGTGTTGACAGAGTGATCGGACCCTATTTTTTCGAAGACGCTGGAGGCAATGCGATAACTGTCACTGGAGAACGCTACAGAACCATGTTACGAGAGTTTTTGATACCCAGTTTGGACGAATTGGGGCTGGAGCACATCTGGTTTCAACAAGACGGCGCTACGGCACACACAGCGCGCGACACTATGGACTTAGTGAGGGACGCTTTTCCAGGCCGAGTTATCTCTCGTTTTGGCGATTTGCCTTGGCCTGCAAGATCACCCGATCTGACCAGTCCAGACTTCTTTCTTTGGGGTTTTTTGAAATCTCGGGTGTATGTGAACAAGCCACAGACTCTCGCAGCTCTAAAAGAAAACATTCGTCAAGAAATAACGAACATATCGCAGGAAGTGTTACGGCAAGTTATGCAAAATGTCATAAATAGGGCTCAAATGTGTATCAACTCTGGAGGTCACCATTTAAAAGACATCATCTTTAAATCCTAATGGTACGAAATTTAATGGCACAAATATACATTTAAAAAAACCTAAATCTAGTTTTCTAATTTAGAAAAAATGTTATAGCTGAACCAAATAGGGTCTTTACTTTTGCGCCACCCATTACAAAGCGCGCGGCGGCCATTCGGAGTGGTAAATTCAGTTATACCAATCGTTTGTCCAGAGTAATAATTAGATATAGAAATTGGCCTGCAATGGATGTCTATCTAAACGAAAAGGTGCTGAGTGCTAACGTAAGCTAAATCAAACCATATCGCTAACCACATTGAGTAGATATTTCTTTGAATTTCTTTGCTAAGTGAGACTTCTGTACATAAGTACTAGTACCTAATATGTGTAAAAACATAAAAAAAATTCAAGGGCGCTGTTATAAAAATGCGCACCGGGCGCTCAGAAGGCCAGTTACGGCACTGCATAGTGCCATCTATACAGGCTGACTTTTTATCCACCTGCTAAATTTTTGGAGCAAGTTTAGTCCATGATACTGAACAACTTTCCATTAAAAAAGTTAAAAATCGATGAAAATTTTTCGACCTCTTATACGAATCAACGCTCAGCCAAACGGATTTTGTATGGGAGGAAATTTTTAATAACTTTTTTTATAGAAAGTACTTCAGCAGCATGAAATGGAATGGACACTTCATTACAAACAACTCGAAGGTTTCTGTAAGAGGTAGGTTACACTATCATTCTGGCATCAGTCAAGTCCATCAGTCAGGAATGACGTGAATGACACCAGAATGATGGATTATTTTCACCTACCTCTAACATTTGTAGGTACTGTAGCGCAAATCACTCGCATATGTATGAGTGATTCAGAAATTTATGAGTAAAAATTTTCAAAAACGGAGACAAGTCGCGTTGCGAAAATTATAGACCCATAAGTATTTTGTCATGTTTTGCAAAGCTCTTTGAATCTCTAGTATACACTCACTTATACAGATATCTTAAGCCTCTGATATCTGAAAACCAACATGGTTTCATTAAAGGCAGATCAACCGTAACTAACCTTTTAGTATATAAAAACTACCTGTGTAAGAGTTTTGCCAAACGGGGCCAGGTTGACTCAATTTATACAGATTTTTCAAGGGCATTTGACAAAGTGAATCATAGATTACTTTGCAACGAACTTGCCGCCTATGGAATTCATGGTAGTCTTCTTCGCTGGGTGGCCTCTTACCTGAATAAAAGAAGTCAGTTGGTGGCCTTGAGGGGATACACTTCATCTCCCATTGCCGTTTCATCTGGAGTGCCTCAGGGATCACATTTGGGACCGTTATTATTTGTTGTCTTCATTAACGACCTCATAAGTAAGATATCTAGTGAATGTCTTTTGTACGCAGACGACTTGAAAATATTTAGAACAATAAACTCCCTCAATGACTGTGATCTTTTACAGAGAGATTTAAATGCTGTCTCTGAGTGGTGCAGAAGTAATTTGATGTACCTCAATATTGACAAATGCTTCATAATAACATTCACTAACAAGCGTCATGGGATCGTTGTTGATTACACAATTGAAGGCCAAGTCCTAAAGAGGTCCCATGTAGCTAAGGATCTTGGGATTATCTTCGATAGTAAACTAACATTTCGTGAACATTACCAACACATAGTGACAAAAGCAAATCAACTTCTTGGGTTTATTTGCAGATCCACAATAGACTTCAGAGGCACCCATTCTTTTCTCTATTTGTTCAATACACTCGTTAGAAGCATTTTAGAATACGGTAGTACAATATGGTCTCCGCACTACAATGTTCACATTGAAAATATAGAGAGAGTGCAAAGGAAGTGCTTACGGATTTTATGCTACCGTCAACACCTGGGTCGCGCCACCCCCAATTATGAGGCTCGTTTAATTAAATTTAATGTACAGAACTTGGAGACACGTAGACAGTATTTAGATTTCATTTACATATATAAAATAGTTCATTCAATATTAGACGTGCCAAACTTGCTCGCTCAAATAAACTTTAATATTAGATATAGTGCACGCAGATCCAATCAAACAGGCCTTTTTGTTTTGCAAGTGTATCAGAATAATACGTCGTTTTACAACCCCCTGGTCAGGATGGCTCGTCAGTGCAACGAAATCGCCAAGGACAACCGAGCTTTCGATATCTTTGTACCTAAACTGGCTTTATATATGAAAATTGTCAAAGATATCCTTTATCAAAAACCGACAGTCTAAACACTAGTACTCTCGGTTTGTATAGTGCAAATAATATACTTAAGGTAATAATGTTTAAACTGTTTATATCGTAAATTTTATACACTTATTTTTTACCAAGTTTTAGTTTCAAAATTCAAAAATTCAAAATATCTTTATTATCATAGGATATTTATAATATATATTAGTAATAATCACTTTGTTTTGTTTTGCACAAATTTTGACGTCAAATCGTTAACTACAGCTAAGTTTACGCCTATACCACAGTACCTATTTATATAGTTTAATAATTACCACTTGTTTGTAACTCAAGTTAGTTCCTATGTAAACACACTTTTGTGGAATGCAACCTAGGCTATAAAATTTCTGATTTGTTTATCTTGTTTTTGAAATAGTTGTAATCTGTTGTGTGTGTCAATAAATAAATAAATAAAAAAAAAATGCGGCACTTTAGAAACGCTCGCGCTAATCTCCCGCTGTCAAAATAGGTCTCGTTCCAAAATATGTGTCCTATTTTAAAAAACGCGGAATCATACGAATGTACGTTTTTCAAAGGAATCATTTGTTGACTCCCGCTTTCAAAAATAGGTCTCCTGGGCTGTTCTCCGATACTGTCGTTTTGTTTCAAAGTTAAACGAAATTAGACTTTATAATCATTTCGTAGCGCTCAATGTTGCTTGACACCGCACGCAAGCACGTACGTTTGTATATCTAGGTACGTTCGTTTGTTGTGACTTGTATGCTTTGGAGGTAAGGTGTTTCGTGGTGAGAAGCGAGCGATTGATAGCCAAGCGTACTTGCACACATAAATACTAATCACGTGGTTGTCCCTTATACGAGGGCTGAAGTAAATCCCATTTATTTTAAATAATAATACTTTATTGCCATAAAAATTACAATTTTAGGACTTACGTTGGGCCTTCGTAGGGCTTACATTGCCTACATTGAACATATAAATGAAAATAAAATCAAACAGTATAAAAAATCATTTGGATATATTAAACATATGTACAAACATATAAAATCAATATAACAACAATATTTGCTTAAATTACGCTTACATTTCGAAAAATTGGTAACAGAGGTCACTCTAAAAACTTTTAAATGAACTGCTTATTACAAAGTTTTTTTTTTATAAACTAGTCTAAACTCAAAGGCGGACTAGGGTCAAATTCCTCTGCGAAGTGATCTTCACTAGCATTTTCATCTATGGCACTATTAAAATCTAATTTCACGGGGTTAACACATTTTTTTAACGTCCTATTAATTCCCAAAACTGGACTACAATTCAACTCATCTTCTCGCAAATTTTCGGGTATTTTTTTCGCACTGGCAACTGGAGTGTCAAGCTTACTGGTAACACTGGTGTTTACAAGCGGACTTTTGAAAGATTTTGTGGCGTTTTTAGATTTGTTTATTATATTTATTGGACTCAAAGGTGGAGGTTCACCATACATTTTTAATTTAGATATTCTTTCTTGAATCCGTCTTTTTCTTAACAGAGATTTAGGGGATAGTTCTTGAGGTTCCGTCTGTCTGAATGTAGACTCAAAATCAAGACCGGATAAGTTAAATTCGTCTTGAACTTTAGGAATTCTTGCTAAAGGTGATTCGATATAAATCTTATTTTTAGAAAAATCATGATTATGAAATCTATACGGAGAAACATTTTCATTAGAAATATTACACTTCAACAAATTATTTTTAGCAGCTACACATTCTTCTATAAAACCTTTATTTCTCGCAACTTTTTTAGACAATTCCTCAACCAAATTTCTTGCATCAACATTTTTGGGTGTTTTCGTAAAATACGTAAACTCCGTAGCTCTATATTGGGGAATACTCTTCCTAGTGTTGCCAGCTCTCTTCTGCAAATTAACACACGCGACAACCTGCCCAGTATCTAATGTATTTTCGAAACCAAACTTTTTAATTCCCCCCCAAAAGTTTACACAGATTATATTTCTTTCTCCATCTGTCATGTAGACATTTTGGAATTGGTTTGTAGTAGTAAAATTTGCATGGGAAGGATCAATTTGTATAATCATTCCTACAGTATCGATTTCATTATAGTCTGTGACCTTACTGGGGTAGGTGACTATATCTTTGATAGAGTAACAAGTCCGATTAAGGGATTTTAAATATGGTTGTAGCTTTTCTTGTGTTTTCTTGTTTGTTTGTTTGAATATTGTTTGTCTGCCGGCTGATAGCTGGAGTTCTGAATATCTGAAAATAAAAAAACAACTGAATACACAGGATGATTTTGACCCACTGGAGGGGTTCGAAGGGTCTAATTATGTGTGAGGTAGTACGTGCATGGCCCCTAAGTAAAAAACATAACTAACCTTACAGCAGTGGGCACAACGTTCAGTATTTCGATAACAGCGCCCTCTGTGATCAGTTCATACAATGCTTCGTTAGGCTTCCAAATCGTCAGGAGAGCTGGAACAACATATTTATATATTTTATATCATTCCCCCTCTAAAAATGTGGGACCTCGACCTGTCCCGGCGCTCTAAGCGAGTTCCTACATAGAAGATAGTAGGAGAAGTGGAGAATAGGGACTCGATAACAACACAGATTATATATAATTTATTATCTGATACTGACAACTGACATAAAAGAATAATATTTAATTTATTAAGGTACAGCAGATATAATCAAGCAAGTGATCAGCGTAAGAGATGATGGTGGAATGAGACAAAAGAGATCAAAAAATGATTTGAAAATGGAATGAAGAATGAAAAACGGACAGGTTGAGATTCCAACCTCCTTTCTTCATAAAGGAGGTTGCATGAGGTGGAGGACATGCAGCATGCAGCATCGTCACAAAAAGATTATTTTATTCACAGAAAACAGTGAATAAACTTATATATTTATACTTTTATTCACTATTTTGGTGTTTGAATTTAAAACACAACACTATATTCAACCTCCATCTCAACGCTATATATACAACCTGCTTGCACAAAAAAAACGATACAAACTCCTTGTGCAAAGAATACTCGACATGCAAATGTCTTTTTTTGCTTAAATCTTTCTCTTTCTCGTAGCGATCGTACGAGATAAATATAGTATACACCTCGTGAATAAAACGGATTTATAAATTAAATCGAGGACCATGAATCACTCGCGTCGCTCAAGGTTCTAAAACTTAAATCACGAGCTCTTTCCTAGTCATCATCATCAGGTCTTCTTTAGTCTCCACTGCAGGAGCACGACCCTCTCTGTACTACCAGAGCCGTATATTAACCAGAGCAGTCAGAGGATTTGGCCTACACTCTCTGGCTGGCTGAGACGGTTGGAGAAGTCTCACTGATGTTTATAAGCGTTGTTCAGCTTGTGTTTCCTAAGTCGCCTTCTACGACATCCACGGGAAGACTTGGAGTGGTCCTATTCTACTCTGCCGGGAACCACACGGCGCCGTAAATCCCGTCTTTCGTAGAAAAACCTACCTTTGTCAACCTTCCCACGGTGAAGGTCAGCGACCCTGACCTTCAACAGCGGCACAACATTCCTCGTCATGACTGTCAGCTTACTTCGCACCCTTTCTTCTATATCCTGTAGGATCTGATCCCGTTTGGAGTCTGTGTAGCTTTCCAGGAGTCGCCTCTGAGATTCCGTTAGGTTCGCCTTAAACAAAATTTACCTCGTTTATAGTAGTTTTGACGACCTCTGTGGCGTCATGGTCAACACGCTAGTCCGTCAATCCAGGGGTTCTGGGTTCAATCCCCAGCCAGGGCAAGTTGGATTTTTTTTTAATATGGTCTAATAAAACATATTGAGCTACCCCCAAAGTAAGTTTGAGACTTGTGTTGTGGGATGCTGACTCAACGATACTATATTTTATGATAAATACATATATAGATAAACATCCAAGAACCATGTCAATCTGAAAAAGTTGATTTTCCATCTTGACCTGACTGGGAGTAGAACCCGGAACCTCCGGTGTGACAGCCTGGCATGATGACCACTAGGCCACAGAGGTCGGCAAATGGCCTTTTTCAAATTGTCCTGGGGTTTGGGTGTTTATCTATAGACGTATTTATCATAAAATATAGTATCGTTGAGTTAGTATCCCATAACACAAGTTTAAACTTACTTTGGGGCTAGCTCAATCAGTGTGACTTGTCCCTATACAACGTTTAAATTAAATAACACAAAACCTCTCAGATGGTACCTCAGCCCATGTATCTGAACATTTTTTGTTCCACAACTTTCACGAAACTGAAAAAGAAATTGAATTTTCATACAAACTGATCAGCTGATCGAGTCAAGTTGAATGAAAATCCGATTTTTTTTTTAGTTTTAGACTTTTAAACGGCTGGACCGATTTTCATCAAACATAGCTGAACCACTGCAAAGGAACTTGCTATCACGTAAAAAAACCGCATCGAAATCAGTCCATCCGTTCGAGCGCTACGATGCCACAAACAGACAGACAGACCGACATTAGCGTCAAATTTATAACACCCCTCTTTTTTGTCGGGGGTTAAAAATAAATGTCACTAAAAAGTTGTGGAATAACCCCACAACCCACAAGGTTTCATGCCATACTAACAAATGCTCACAATAATTAGTATTGCCGCCCTGTGGCCGGCACTTTGACATAAGGGCCCAAAAATGTATGACGCCTAATAGTTCTCCTTTGAAATTTAAAAGTAAAACTCACTCGAAATTGTGATGGTTCTTTGCTAATTTTCAAAAGTCTCGCGATTTCCGAACCGCTGTCCAGCGATCGTTCGCTCATGTCGATCTCTTTAGTGTCGGGAGAATCCTGGAATCAATTTATTTATTACATAGTAGACATAAGAACTGTATTGGTTTTCCGAATAAAATTCTTCTTTGCCTTCCCCATTTTATTCGGGGTCGGCCCTCCGTATCATGCGTCTCCAGGCAGCTCGGTTCCGGGTCATCTCTTTGTTGGCTTGGTCTTATTTGCGGTTTGTATTTAATAAGGACATCCATGTGATTCGGGGTCTTCCTTCCTTCCAAATAAAAAAATAAAAAAAAAAAACATTTATGGGCCCGAGCCTGGCATGCTCACTAAAATGTCCAGACTGGTGGTGGCGTCGTGGGTCGGGTCGCTGGATTCCCTCTAATATGGTTGAGTTCAGCGATGGCTGATCCACGCGTCAACTCGTGAACAGGTGCCGCCAGTAGGGACTGGTAACAGCTTCGTTTTTTTAAGTCTTAAAAAACGGAGTAGTCTTGAGTAGTCACTCGGTGTAACTTATTTCTGTAAATTGGATTTGGCACTCGTTCGCAAGCTTTACATATTATGTTGTGATAACATTGTATTAGGCATAATATCTTTGTAAACTGACAAAGCCCTTCTGGCGCGTAGGCGACCAATACTGTGTAAATGAGTTTCTTTCGGCGTTTCTTCTCATCAGTAGTCTTTGCGAAACGCTAGTATCGGTAGCTTTTGCACTAAAAATAATAAACCTTCAATCTATACTAATATTATAAAGCGGAAGAGTTTGTTTGTTTGTTTGTTTGTTTAAACGCGCTAATCTCAGGAACTAATGTTCCGATTTGAAAAATTCTTTTTTTGTTGGGTAGTCCATTTATAGAGGAAGGCTTTAGGCTATAACATTACGTTCCGACAAACACGCGAACGAAGTCGCGGGCACAGCTAGTAAGTGATATTTATCCTACATTGAATAAAAAAGCTTTGACTTTGGTCCCGAACGCCATCTAGTTGTTTAAACCTACCCTAGGATTGGTGCTGGTCTACCCTTTGTGTTGCGGAGGTCAGACGGCAGTCGCTCTGTGTAAACCAGTACCCTCGTCACATCCCCTAGGGGAGGGAGCGGACCCCGGGCTCGGAAGCAACACCGCTGAGGGTGCAACCGGGAATACGCTCGGATAATAATGATAATGATGTGTTAGAATTTTTCAAGCTGCCTGAAGGCATCTCACATAGCTATCTATCCAAGTACGGACTAAGTAGGTATTCATTTTTAAGTAAAACGTAATCTCACCTTGCCGTGTGGTTCCCGGCAGAGTAGAATAGGACCACTCCAAGTCTCCCCTTGGATGTCGTAGAAGGCGACTTACACTGTTTAAAATTATGTAATTTTACATGCAAAAAAATTATGTAACTTTACACAAAACCTATAAAATTCCCGAAAAATTTGGGAAATTTACGGAAAAATATAAAATTTTACATAATTTTTGTCACTTTTACATATTTCTCCGTGAATTTTCCAGATTTTTCGGGAATTTTACAGGTTTATGTAATTTTTTGCATGAAAAATTACATCATTTTTAACAGTGTAGGAAACACAAGCTGAACAAAGCTTATACACATCAGTGAGACCTCTCCAGCCTGCCTGGCCAGCGTGGAGAGTGTAGGCCAAATCCTCTGACTGCTCAGGCTAATATATGGCTCTGATAGTACAGAGAGGGTCGTGCTTCTGCAGTGGAGACTAGAAAGACCTGATGATGATGAATCCCACCTCATCTGACATCTCCTTCTCGACTTCTTCGTATATCTTCTCCACCACTGCTTGTCTGTCCGCTTCGTACTTCATCTGGTGAATGTGCTCTAAGCGTTCTGATCGCGTCACTGTACAAAAATATATCAAAAAAAATCTTTTTACGTATCTCTTGACAAAAAGTAGTGTTTTATACCCGCTACACTATCAGGTCTTTATCCCTAACGGGGCAGACAGAGTCAAGGGCAGTAAGGCCCAGGCCACATTTAGCGTGATGGTGGGCATAAAGGTGGGAAAAGGAAATCATAATAGTGGTGGGTTGCTAACCGCATCGCCTATTGATATGATTCAGATTCTTGCCCATTACCACAGCGGCGACACTCCCTGTACGTGAGTGTTTGAACGCCGGTGACCTTGAGCCGAAGCGCGTAACGCTAGTGGGGCGTGAGAGAGACGCGGACTAGGTACTAGCCCTCGGCCAAAGCAGTCGGCGACGGCTCTTTCCCCGCCCCGCGCGCCTCTCAAGGCCCCCGCGCACAAGCCTGCAGTTTTATTTATCGTCTGTTTAGCACATTTTATTGACTTTTTGAATCTCATTGGTTGAAATAAGCCACGGAAAGAGTAAACCCTTAAAATGAGTACTGACATCTTTGGTTATTTGTTTCTCGGAAAAACGCTCATTAGTCGTTTTGGCAATTTGACAATATTGGACAACATGAGCACTGAACTTTTTTCCACTTGGGCGTTTTGTTAACTGCACATTATGACCATGTACCATTTAGACAGTTACTCGTTTTGGCAATTGGACAATTTGACTATTAAACGTCTTGGCCTTTTGACATTTTGATGTTGACATTTTGACTATTGGACCTTTGGACAGTTGACCTAACATACCCCGGAGGGGTGTATATATTCTTTGCCATTACCTCGATCGCGTTTTACGATCTGCGCGAGTAGAGAAGCAGCTGGTACATTCCAAGCATTTTTTATTTTCTCCCTGACCAGCATGGATGAGATAATTAATTTTCCCAGCGCCTAGCGCCATCTATTATTTGCTGGAGAAAGCCCTGACTGAGGGCTGAACCAATTTTCATCAAACATAGCTAGGAACCACCGCAAGGGAACTTGCTTTCACGTAAAAAAAACGCATTGAAATCGGTCCATCCGTTCGAGCGATACGATGCCAAAGACAGACAGGCAGACACTAGCGTCAAACTTATAACACCCCTCTTTTTAATCGGGGGTTAAAAATAGGTTTAACCTTACCTGTGCTGCCATCTTCAAACTTTTCGACAAAAAGTGGTGGATAAACCCTTGTAACGATCACGCGCAGTGTTCCCACCTTCCCGCCTTCTGGTTTGACAGCTGACAGCGGCGACAAGATGGCGCCGTTGCCATGGTAACCGAGGCGGGCGTGCCAGCGCGCGCGGCGGGTCGAGTTGCCGAATACTTTGAGGCGGACTGACGATGTGTCCTGTTAGAAACAAGTAATTATTTTAAAAAAACAATAAATCCGTCTGCCAAGTTGTATATATTTTTGTAATTCTTGTATAAAATCCTTGATTTGACACTCCAATCGAAAGGTTTTGAATTTAAAAAAATTTCAGACACATAATTTGGCGCGAAAATCCGCCATTTTGCATTATTTAAATTTTCGATATAGCCAGTGTCACTCTCAGAGTCAGGACAAATCTAACGACACATCTCAAGCTAAAATCCATCCAGCCGTTTAGGCTATAGAGCGTGCAAAAGGAATTTACATACAAACATACATACACACGAAAAACATTAACCCTCCTTCTGGCGCAGTCGGGTAAAATTCCTACATACATACACACATATTATCACGCCTGTTCCCCACAGGTGTACGCAGATAGTCATACAAAATGTCATCTCAATCGGAAACGCGGGAAGTGGCTCAAATTTAACTTGCAAGATTTAAACCCAAACATAATTGTAACAAAAAGGGGTATCAACCCGAAAGGGAGTTAACGTACTAACCAATGTGAACAACTATTACTATGGGACCATCCCTTAAATGGCAAAAAAAAAAACTGCAGCTCCATACAAAATTAAATAGGTACCTACCATGCAAAAATGTATGGAGCTGCAGATTTTTTTTTTTGCAATTTCAGGTTTTCGGGTTGATACTCCCGTTATGTAACACGTTGTATGAACAACAAACAGGGCAAACTAAATAAAAGCTTGTAAAGAAATAAAAAACCGGTCAAGTGCGAGTGGGGCTCGTACATGAAGGGTTCAATGTTTTGAAACGCTGAAAAAAAATGTTTCTTGTACGATGGCCCCCATTAATTTTTAAGTTTATCTTATTTTTATAGTATTTGTTGTTATAGCGGCCACAGTAATACATAATCGGTGAAAATTTCAAATGTCTAGCTATTACAGTTCAAGATATCGCTATCTCTTGATCGATAATAGCAGATAGACCCCTGAAATTTTCAAGGGCCCTCCCCATGTGGCAGACGGACAGACAGCGGAGTTTCAGTAATAGGGGCCCGTTAGCACCCTTTGGGTATGGGACCCTAAAAACGGCATTTTCATGCAAGTGTGCAGCCGCCCGGGCAATTTGTATGGGAATGTCGATTTTTTTTTGTTTTTTGCCAGCAGACTATTGGCAATCGATGTTATCGATACTATTCTTTTTAGTCTTATCGATATTTTGTCTGTTTTCAAGGCCACGATAGCACAGAAGATAGTAAGAGTATTATATACAGAACGCAACCTCCTAAGGTACGCGCAATATGCGTCCCCGTTCCGGGGTCCCCGCACCTCTCCCCCATTCTTGTGCCGCGTCAATGAGTGTGTGCTCGGCGGCTCTCGCTCTGAGACAAGGGAGGACAGGGGAGAGGTGCGGGGACGGAGAACGGGGACGCATATTGCGAGGTACCTTAGGAGATTCCGTTCTGTATGTAATACTTTTACTGTCTTCTGTGACGATAGTGCTCCTTACCTCCCACGGTGCCACGCCCTGCTCACAATTCACCAACTCCGCACCATGAGTGACTATCTTTGTGCCAATCCTGATTTTACCATCACTCACATATTTCGCTAACATCTTGTCTATACAAGCCCTTATGGTGTACCAACCGTCCGTCAGTAGCAGGTCTGGTGGGTTGGTAGCACTGAAAAAAGATATAGTTTTAAAAACTAAAACCCGACTACAGTATTCATACTAAAAAGAACATGTATCCAGTTAAGACGATACTCGGAGTCCAGTGCTGCCCCCATTTGAAATAAATTATTTGTAAGGAAACGGGGATATCATTTAAAATTTTAAGCTAGTAAAACCTAGATAACCCTTCAAACTATTTTATAAACCCCGGTTACAGTTTAAAGTGAGAATGTTAAGCTTTAGTTTGCATTTTTGCTAAAAACGGCCACTTTTGGCAAAAATGCAAACTAAAGCTTAAGGTGAAGATATAGGCAAATGGCCTTGATGTGTGAAATAATTGTTAACTCGTAAATATGGTGACAATTTTCATATTGCTCTTCGTCATGCACTAGATAGCCCTTTAAATTATTTTATGAACTGCCGTTGAAACTATTATTGGCGATCCGTCTAGCTTTAAAACTTGCCGTGGCCACTTTTGAAGAAGGCAAGTTTTAAAGCTAGACGGACTAATGTAAATACTTTCAACGGTGGTTCATAAAATAATTTAAAGGACTATCTAGTGCATGACGAAGAGCAATATGGAAATTATCTCCATATTTACGAGTTAACAATTTATTTCAAATAAGGGCGCCACTTCAAGGCCATTTGCCTATATCTGCACCTTAACATTCTCACTTTAAACTGTAAAGTTCATAAAATAGTTTGAAGGGTTATCTAGGGCTTACAAATTTCAAATGATATCTCCGTTTTCTTTGAAATGATTTATTTCAAATGGGGGCAGCACTGGACCCCAGAAAATTCATGTATGGCCTTAATGATTCTGATTCATATTAATTTATTTACTAAAATTTGTGCAGGCAACACATGCACAAACATTGTCATCAAAGATTTCAATATAGTGCAAAATCGTAGCTATATTATGTCACTTGGTATGATTGATTCCAGATTCTAAAGATTTTTTTTTTTATCTTTTTTTTTCCGTGGCTTCAGTTCACTTGGTGTGACTATGCCAGCCTCATTGGGGATTTCGATTAGATAATTTCTAGTTTCTATGATTCTAAAGATACGTCCAAATAAAACCTTGTAAAAAAAATACGTACCTACTGTCACCGCCATGATTGTACACATCCATGACACACAAAACCAAAGTTTTCGAGGCGACATCATCTTTCTCCAAAATCTTTCTCAAGGCAGGCCTTTCAGCAGTATACAGTTCTTTAAAATACCTATATTTCAGTTGCAACAGAACATTTTTGGCTGTACATATCCCAGACATTGATTTAGGAAACTTTACTTCATAACTTAACAGTTTCCATAGAACTAATTTCACATGGTTTTCGTACCAACCATCTGGGACCAACTTCTTGTTGACTCCTTTTAGAAATATAACTTTTAAAAGTTCTAAACTCAATTTAGATTCGGATATATCGTTTCTCTTGTCAATAAATTCAAAATTGTTTAATTCTATATCATTTATTCTTATATCTGTGGTAACTTCCTCATTAGTGTTTTCATTTTCAAGTTTCGCTACATCTCTTAGTGTATATTTCTTATTTTTCTTGTAACTGTCATCATATATTTCAATTTCTTCAATAAGAGGTTGTTTTGCATCTTTTACATTATCTTTCTTATATGGTGTTGTGAATTTCCGCCTTTTCGCTTTAGGACATGATAGTATTGGGCTTCCAGATCTTTTAGACCTATTTTCTGGAGATCTGAAATCTTCTGTATTCAATGATTCATCAAAATTCTTGATTACTTGTGTGTCTATTAGCTTTTCTATGTTTGTATCAATTTTAGGCTTTTTAGAATGAAAAATATCGGTTTTTAATTTTATGATACCTGAATTTGGAATATCTTCCGAATGATCTAATTCTGTGAATAGTTTTCTTGATCTTAATAAAGCTTCCTCAGATATCATAATATCATTATTGTTAGCTGATTTGAAACTAAAAGATGTTTTTGGAACTTGAAAATCAATATTGGTTTCATTGACTTCGCTGAGTATTTGTCTACCTTTATTCAATGCATCTTCTAAAACTACAACTGTCTTGTCACTTGCAGTTTTGAAACCTTTGAATTCATACATTTTTTGTTGATTTTCTTTATAGTTACTTAGATCTTGGAATACTTGTTTGCTTTTTGCTAAAGCTACTGCTGATATTTTTACCTCTTTATTGGAAGCTGTTTGAAATCCTTTAAAACTTGTTTCAAGGAAAATATCTGTCGGGGCGTTATTTTCTTCTACTCGATCACATTCTTCAAACAGCTTATTGCTTGCAGTCTGAAAAGCTAAAAAGGCGGGCTTTGCACTATTTTTCTCGACTCCTAAGGCATTTCCTTTAACTGAATCTATACTTTCAAAGATCATTTTGGTTCCTTCTAACGCCGCAGGTGATATTTTGACTTCTTTCTTACTAGCCGTTTGGAAACCTATAAAACTTGAAGTTACTTTGCCTTCCTTGTTTAAATTTTGATAATCGGACTTGCTTCTTACTACTTTTGTGATACGAGAGTCTTTTTCAATCGTGTCTATATCTTTAAATATATTTTTATTTTTTTCCAGAGCAGTTGCAAAAATTTTAACTTGTTTGTTGCTTGCCGTGTGGAAACCCTTGAAAACAGGACTTTGACTAATATTTACAACTTCATCTTTTTTACTGTCTCTGTCCAAATCCTCAAATCTTTGTTTACTTTTGGCCAAGGCTTGAGCAGAAATTTTGACTTCTTTATTACTCGCTGTTTGAAAACCTTTAAAAACTGGACTTGAACTAATATTCCCAATTTCAACTAAATTTTTACTGTCTTTATCCAAGTTTTCGAAGATCTTTTTACTTTTGGCTAAGGCTTGAGCAGAAATTTTGACTTCTTTATAACTAGCAGTTTGAAAACCTTTAAAAACTGGACTTGAACTAATATTCCGAACTTCATCAAAATTTTTGTCTTTATCCAAATCTTCAAAACTCTTTCTACTTTTAGCTACAGCTTGACCAGAAATGTTGACTTCTTTATTACTTGCTTTTTGGAAGCTTTTAAAAACAGGATATTTACTATTATTTTCAATTTCATTTACAGTACCATCGCTTTTGTCTATATCTTCAAACATATTTTTACTTTTAGCTAGGGCTTGATATGAAATTTTAACTTCCTCATTACCAGTTGTACGGAAACCATGTAAAGCAGTTTTAACTTTTTCTTCATCTATATCTTCAAATAATTTCTTGCTCTTTGCTAAAGCGTCAGCTGATATTTGTATGTTTTTGTTACTTGCAGTCTGAAAGCCTTTGGAACAACTTTCTGGCATGTCTTTCTTATTAAGTATGTCTTGGAAAACTATCTTGCTTTTAACAGCTTTAGGCATATTATTATCTCCAAATTTATCAGTGTTTGTTTGGAAGCTTGTGCATTTATTGTCTGTATCAATTACTGTATTATCTTTGGAAATAATATCAAGTTTGTCTTTTGCTTTGATATTTTCACAACGGTTACTGGCATTGAAACTTTGTTGAAAGTCATTATTAAATTCTTCGCTCAACATTTTATCTTGAATTAATTTTGCAACATCCATATCTTCTATAAAGTTATTTTCAGATTGTAAATTTTGAAATATATTCTTAGTTTTCTCAAAAGCTGCTGCCGATACATTTATCTTTTTATTATTCGCTGTTCTGAATCCGACAAAACTTTCTTCACTTATTGACGGTTTTGAAAAATCAACAGTTTTAGTACGGTTCGCAATAGTATCTCTGAAGTCATTACTTTCTGCTTCTTTACTATCTATATCTCGAAATATATTTTTAGATTTTGTAATTGCTTCTTCAGATACTTTAATCATCTTATTACTAGCTGTTTTAAATCCTACGAAGCCAGTATCTGTTATAACATGGTTTCTATTTCTATGAATACTATCTTTTTGTGCTTTTTCTCTACTTCTAACAACATTTTCGGTTATACTTCCAGTGGCTGTTGTACTTTCAGCATCGAAAATATCTATATCTTGAAAAATATTTTTTGTTTTAGCTAGTGCCTGCTCAGATATGTTTATGGTTTTATTGCTAGCTGTTTTAAAGCCAATGTTAATATGTTTACAATTAATGTTATCCTCTTTGTTGTTACTAGATATAACATTATTTATGCTTATATTTTTATTCGGGGTATTTAGGCCATCCATATCTTCAAAAATCTTTTTAGATTTAGCAAGTGCAGTATCAGATATTCTAATATTCTTATTGCTAGCAGTTTTGAATCCAATAAATTCATTATCTTTGTCGTTAACATTATCCTGAAGAGACATTTCACCTTCAAATTCTTGTAAAACATCTTCATCTATTTTAGGAATGTCAGTATCACATTCTTTGTCAGATTTTTTCATAACATCATTATTTCTTACTTCGTTGATTTCTAAACTGTGTTTTATTCTCTTAACACAAGGTTCAATTTCAGATTTTAAATTCTCATCACAAAAGTTTTCCTCCAAGTCTATATCTTGAAACACTCTTTTACATCTCTTCAAAGCATTTTCAGATAAATGAATGTTTTTGTTGCTCGCAGTTTTGAAACCATCCAATTTTTTATTATCTTGCGATTGGTTTGTAAGTATGTCATTAGTATCAATATTATTAAATAGGGATTTAGCTTTGTTTATATTTTTGACATTTATTTCTATTGCTTTTCCATTAGCAGTTTTAAATTTAACAAACTTAGAATTGGTGGTATTAACGTCTAAATCGACATAACTACCTTCTTTAATTTCTTCATTTTTATTTAAACCAACATTATTTGCTGATGCATTACCACTAATAATAGTAATGGCTTTAGGGTTATTATCGCATTTTTCCACCAACTCTTTTATAGTCGGAACTTTGACTTTGCTACTATTACCATCTGTCTCAATATCCAGAATACTTTTTGCTTTTGTGAAAGAGACAGTAGATATTTGAATCGACTTGTTACTGGCTGTCTGAAATCCGACATACATCGTTGTATCTAAAACTTCAGAGTGTTCATAAAAAGAGGTTTCTAAGGCACATGTAAAAGGTAAATCCATTAGATTCGTTTGTTTAATATCTTGTTCCTCATCACTACTGAATAGAATTTCATCTTCAAAATCTATTGACTTTATTTCTTGTTTATTAATAGTTTCTGTTAGAGCAGTATCTGTAAAATTATCCAAGGTATTGCCAATCAGATTCAATTTATTATTTGAATATATTTCAGCTTTGTTGTTTTGAATATTGACAATGTTTTCTGAAGCTTTATCTAAGGATTTTTCATAGCTATTATATTTTATATTTGAAGTAGATGGTTGTGCCAAATCATGTTTGATTATTTTAGGTGTTTTTGAAATTTGTAGAACTGGACTAAGTCTTTCTTTTGTTGTCGCTAATTCTGGTTCAAAATCTCTATGAATTAATAATTCTTTTCCTATTATCTGGGAATTAATAAGATGTTTTACTGTTTCTATGTCATTATTCTCTTCAATTATAGGAAATGCAAATTTTTCAAACTTTTCAAAGGAATCTAAATTGAATACTAAAGGAGAAGTAATTATAGATTTGTTGCCTCTGTTAATACTTATAACCGGGCTAGGATTTATATCTGTATCAGTAACTATATCTTGTATGTTAACATTGTCTTCTATTTCTATACATTTATCGAGTAGTGCAGTGCAATTATCATCCATCGATGTTTTATTATCAGACAATTCATATTCATTACTGCTTTTTACGTTATTCTCTTCATTTACATGTGTTTTAAGATAAATTTCTTTTGAAATCTCACTAGTTTGTCTCTTTATATCATTTTCTTTACAAAAATATACTTTTTTTCCAGTACTGTGGCTGTTTATTGTTTTTAAACAATTTTCATTCTTAGGTTGAGGAGGTTTATGGTTTAGTTCCATATTTATGTGATCAAATGGATTTTCAAATTCTTGTGTAATGCCTTTGTGTGTGCTCATAGCCTCAACATCTTCTATGACATTTATTAACTGTGTATCTAATACAAATTGTGTTTCAAATTTAGCTGCCTTTGATTGTGGTACCTGAAAACATTTATTGAAAGTTTGATATTAATTACATACAAATATCATTTATTTAGATGGTAAAAATAGTGTGGGACATCCAAGAGGTAGATGGGTCCATGACATAAAAAAGGCGATATTGATACTGGTATCGTAAGGCGCAGGACCGAAGTGGTTGGCATGTACTGAGAGGCCTATTCCCAACAGTGGGATATAGAAGGCTGCCAATGATGATGATGATCATTAAATTAGGACGGATCATATTTATGGTTAAGCCGAATTTGTCTTACTTATCAAACGTTTTAGATTATTTTTCTGTAAGTCTGAAATAACAAAATGAGAATTCTCAGTATAATCTAGTAGGGTTCACAGCATGCACCCTATCTCAAAACCACAGACAAATAATAAAAAAGGACAAATCACACTGATTGTGCTACCTCCAGAGAATGTTTAAACTTGTATTGGATGGATAATGGATATGGGATATTAACAATACAATATTTTATATATATTAGGTCCTTACATATGAAATTGCCGTTCAGTATCAAAAAAGTGAAACAAGTTTTTTTTAATGAAATTTTTATTTAATCAATCGAAGTATGCGCCGTTGTTATCGATACACTTCCGCCATTTTATAGGCAGATCATTGATACCTTTGGAAAAAAAATCCTGGGAGCGAGAGTCTATGAACTGTTTGAAGGCGGTTTTGACTGCCTTATCAGATTTGAAATTTTTTCCTTGTAAAAAGTTATCCAAATTTTGAAAAAAGTGGTAATCAGTTGGGGCAAGATTTGGAGAGTATGGTGGGTGACGCAGAGGTTCCAGTCGCAGCTCCTCTAACTTGGCGATCGTTTGATGTGCAGTGTGTGGTATAGCGTTATCCTGAAGGAGCAGTGGGCTAGAGCAATTCGTCAGTCTCGGTTGTTTAATGGCGAGCTTTTCCATCATTGTTTGCAATTGTTGGCAATACAAGTCTGCAGTAATCATCTGGCCTGATCTCAAGAAGCTGTAGTGGATAACACCAGCACTGGTCCACCAAACACTAACCAGAATCTTCTTTTTGTTCAGTTTTCGCTTAGGGCAAGGTTTTGCCGGTTCTCCAGGGTCAAGCCATTGTGATGATCGCTTCCGATTGTCGTACAGGATCCATTTCTCATCACAAGTCACGATACGGTTCAAAATCCCCTCATTATTGTGGCGATTAAGCAAAGAAACGCAGCAAGCAACGCGTGTTTGTTGGTTTGCTTCAGTCAATTCGTGCGGTACCCACTTTTCGAGTTTTTTAATTTTTCCGATTTGGCGCAAGTGGATAAGCATCGTTTTGTCACTTACGCCGAAGGCTGCTGCTAATTCAGAAGTGGTTTGAGATGGATCCGCTTCCACTATCGCCTTCAATTCTTCGTTATCCCTTTATAAGGCAGTAGGTATATTTAAAAAAATATGTTTTTGGACCTTATTACCAAGGCATAAGGTTCAATTTTAGGTGGCAATATATATGCCACTGCCTTATAAAGGGTTATTCACTTGAGTATCAGGTCGTCCACGAGGCTCATTGTGTAAATCGAAATTTCCAGAACGGTAACGTTGAAACCAAAAACGCACCGTTCGTTCGTTAGCAGTGCCTGGTCCATACACGTCGTTAATTCTTCGAGTCGTTTATGCAGCACTGGTGCCACGGTGGAACTCGTATTCGTAAATACCGCGAATTTTCAATTTGTCCATAGTTGTTGTTATAGCAATGTTGAAACTCAAACAAATGATGTTAAAACAAATGAAATACGAATTTTAAAACAATATTTTTCTGGCTTTATTTCGAAATAAATTTGAATTTGGAATTCCTAATGAAACGCAAGATATTTGATTTTAAAGTTGCCAGTATTGAAAATCGGCAATTTCATATGTAAGGACCTAATATACTCGTATCGATTGAGCAGACCCCGGGCTTCACAGCGTTGCAGCTGTGGATGTAACTGGGAACACCCTGAGATGAGAGAGAGATTTTATATATACTCAAATATAGATAAACACCCAAGACCCAGGACAGTTTGAACTAGACCATTATTCTATCTTGTCCTGGCTGGGGATCAAAACCAGAACCTCGGAAATGGCGGACTAGTGTGTTAACCAATAACAAATCAGGATCTTTCTTATTTATTCAGCAAGGTGAGGAGCTCACTGGCCTAGTGGGAGTACACATTGCTTACGTTTTCGTAAATTAACCTATGCTTGGTCAGCACTTGGATGGGCAACCACAAGTGGCATAAAATTTTCTCAAGCTCATGCATGCAAATGTCATCTGTCATCAAAGCCTTAAGGCAAAACATATCTCACCAGTGTTGGCCATTTGTCTACACCAAAAACAACATTCTAAGGCCATATTGTCCACAAAACCGTAGCAATATCAGAAGACAAGATTGGTTTTGTGAAGCCCTTTGACTAGTAGAAAAAATACTTTCAAATGCAGGGTGTTCTAAAAATAATAAATATGTATAGCAGTGCTAGTTTTGCGAGGCCCTTGTGGTTTATTATTATTGTAATGCATTTAGGCATTTATTGCCGTGTGGTTCCCAGCAGAGTAGAATAGGACCACTCCAAGTTTTCCCGTGGATGTCGTAGAAGGCAACTTAGGAAATACAAGCTAAATAAGGCTTATACACATCAATGAGGCCTCTCCAATTCGTCTGGCTAGCGTAGATGTAGGCCAAATCCTTGACTGCTCCGGCCAAGTATCGCTCTGGTAGTACAGAGGATCGTGCTCCTACAGTAAAGACTTAAAAAGAACTGATGATAATGAAAGCCTCTGACAGGCACTGCTCTCTTAAAGGCAAGACGAGATTGGTTTAATATTATTGTAATGCCTTGAGGCATTAGATCTACTAAAAAGCTCATCCATTTCACGCGCGAGGCCCTATACACCGCAAGGCATGGGTAGCCCATGTCGCCCACGCCTAGCTACTCCTCTGATTGTCCAAGAAGAATCAAAGGACTTTCCTCAATCATTTACAAATGTAACTTACCACAGTTGTCTGTAACTCGTTCACGGGTACAAAATACGCTGTTTTGTGCTTCTCCAGCACTTTGTTAAGATTTCTATTGGCAAGCACACAGTCAGCGTTCTGCATAGCTTTTATTTGGGCCGAAATATTGCGAATAATGTCCTTGTGATTATACTGAATTTTACTTCGAAAATCTGGTTTGTTTTCATTCTTACTGCTGTATAGTCTGGCAGGCTTCTTAGAACTATGCTGCTTCAACTTTTCTTCAAAACTATCAAGTGAATGCGAAATATTATCCATTTCTTTACAGTAACGATATTGAGTTTTATTTCTTAAAATCTAATATTAATACTACTAAATCGTTTGGTTTTAATCGTACACACTAGAATATCGCATATTTTAAAAATATTTTTTTTTTGTTTGTTTTACAACTTCAGCGGGAAATTAAATTATCCTCAATCCAAATAACCAACACAGCAACACTTCAACTTTCGTTTCAGACATCAACAGTAATGACAGTGACAGAGACATCTGTCAGAGCTGCGGTTCTGCGTTCTGTTACACATTATCTATCTACCTATTTAAATAGATGAGAAGAAAAACTTGATCTAGGTATCTATCTATATTTCATCATTTATTATAGCCAGAAAACTATCTTTTTATGAAGGTACTTTAATTTTTATGATTAATATTTGTAAAGAAAAGTACAAAACAAAAAATATTGTGCTTTTCTACAACTACAAAGAATCAAACTGGGCGATAAAAAGTAATAGTTTTACCGTACGTACAACGGGGTGTAACGTGTAACTCAGAAATTCGTTTAGAAACATCAAGATTTTTGTAATCTGTATAATGTAAATAAAGCCAAATCCTGAAAAGATGTGATTTTCTTTTGCCTCAATTTTATAGTGATTGAAATCGCGAAAAATAGGAAGAATACTAAAAATTGAAATTACTTAACGCACGTGCGCACGTGAAACGCACCGAAACCGATTTCTGAACGCAAGCTTCATCACGGCAAGGTCGGCAAGACGGATAATTCTTGAAAAATACTGATTTGTGTCGAAATAAGCAATTCCAGCTTGTTTATCACATAAAAAAGTTTACTAGCACTTTATTTCATATCCAAAATGGTAAGTAAAAGTTTTTATTGCGTATTAAAAGTATAATTTGTCAACAAAAATATGGCGGTAACTTAGGTTATGGTTTTTCAGTCCCACACAATTTTGCTAGTCCAGCCTGGCCCACGGCCAGAAACAAGAACATATTCGGACTACGAGAGTGTAAACGACTGTATGGAGGGCGTCTGCAAGATATACGAGGAGCATTTAAAGCGAAGGAACCCTAATACTCCCACTATAACCTATGACATTTCACAACTTTTTGATTTTGTTGATCAGGTAAGTTTCAATCAGAATTGTATATTGAAGTTGCTATAACTTTAAGCTGAGTTTGGAAGTACTCTTATATTTTTCAACTTAAGAGCTTGCTCTTGTCGGTGGAGTTAAGTGGAGATGCCTCCATTCCTCTCTTCTCTCTGCCATCTTTTTAATGTCTTGGTAGGACATTAAAAAGAGGTAACATATTTACCTTGAGGTGTGGGCTATTAAGAATGCACTTCTAAATCAATCTTAAAAATCTACCTCACATCCTATTATGCTGAGGTTGCCAGGAAAAACTTTCCTAGTTTTTAAGATATTTAGGGTTAGATCTCATCTATCAGCAACGAACAGCACTTTCCTATTTTGCTATCCTCTTTTTGTCGCTCAGAATAGTAATTTGCTAGAGCGAGAGAGAGCGACGGGACGCTGCAGCACGGCCGGTGCTGAAGCATTCTGTCGCTCTCTCTCGCTCTAGCAAATGACGCTGAGCGACAGAAAAGGATAGCAGCATAGGAAAGTGCTGTTCCTTGCTGATAGATAAGATCCAACCTTAAATAATTAAGGACAAATCACACTGATTGAGCTAGCCCCAAAGTAAGTTAACTATGGTTATGGCATACTAAATCAACAATACTATATTTTATAATAAAATCATATACCGTTTTATTATAAAACCTAGACTAACTTTGTTACTGGGTTTAAACCATTATGCGCCCAAATCAAGTTAACATCTAGTAATATCACACTATCTCCCTTGTCAATGTCAACTTGATTTGGGTGGATAATGGTTTAAATCTAGTAACAAAGTTAGTCCTGTTTTTATAATAAGACAGATATAGATGAACACCCAGGACCCAGGACAATTTGAAAAAGGCTATTTTCCCACTTGCACTGGCTGGAGATCGAACCGCGAACCTCCAGATTGGTGGACTAGCGTGTTAACCATTAGACCATGAAAGTCATCAATCATATAGTCATTCATTCGTCATTGTCTTTCTCATAGTCCTCTCCATCCACTGGTTGTCTGGAAGAGATTGCTTTAAGCAATAAGACCGGCCATTGTACTAATGTTATTTTAAGTTATTTGTTTATATTGTTTTTTTCTTTTGGTGTACAATAAAGAGTTCTCGTATTCTATTCTATATAGATAACCTTTGGAGTGTGGGAAGCGCTGATCAGAGCTTCCTGCACTCGAGAGTTTAATTAAGATAATATGATGTGCAATAAGTCTCGCACTCCAAGTCTTCCCGTGGATGTAGTAGAAGGCGATTTCGGAAACACAAGCTGAACAAACCTTCAATGAGACCTTCCGCCCGTCTGGCCAGCGTGGAGCGTGTGGGCCAAATCCTCTGACTGCTCTGGCTAATATATGGCGTCGGTAGTACAGAGAGGGTCGTGCTCTGGCAGTTGAGACTAGAAAGACATGATGATGTGCAATAAATGGTAAATTGTATTGTCTACAATTTCTATATTTTTCTTTTCAGTTGGCCGACCTAAGTTGCTTAGTATACCAAAAGTCAACGAACACATACGCACCGTACAATAAGGACTGGATTAAGGAGAAAATATATGTTTTACTACGCCAAGCTGCCGGCCAGAGCGATTAGGTATAAGCTATGTAGATACTTTAAGTATACTACTTACCCGAAAAATATGGTTTATGTCAAAATACCATTTTCTATTATTAACCTGTTGAACACAATGTGTTAATGAAATAACGTAAAACCTCTCAGATGGTACTTCAGCCCATGAAACTGAACAACTTTTGTTCTACAACATTCACGAAACCCAAAAAAAATAATTTAGATCCGAATAATTTAAATCCGAATTTTATATTTGAAATTTTGGGAATGTTGTAGAACAAAAGTTGTTCAGTTTCATGGACTGAGTTACAACCTGAGAGGTTTTGCGTTATTTCATTAACTCATATAGCAATTCCTTACTGCTATGGCGTTAGTATAGCAGTTAGGCACTGGGACATCCGGTTAATCATTGGCCTGCAAACTATAATACTATGGAGGAACTTCAAATATCTTCATTGCCCCATGAAATTTATATAAAATGACTGCCGCATGAAGCAGCGTCAACTGTTGGCCAAAATCTGCTATGATGCCACGTCATACACCAGCCACTGATTGGTCCAGCAATATGGTGAGGACAGGGTCAGAAAAGTATTATTCCAATTAGTCCGTCTTGTAGATTATCCAAAAATAATGGACCCATATTTTTCTGTTTATCAAAGTAGTGGAAATTCACAAAAATACAGGGTGTTGAAGTTTCAAGTAAAAATCGTACTTGATTGTGACGTCATGCGGAACTTAATTGCCCTGTATCTTTGTCAATTTTTGTTTCTTATACACCTTACCAATGGGCCAAAAATATTCTTCCAGTCGTCATGCCTATTTGAGTGACTAACGTCAGTACCATAATGGCGAATATTGAGATATAGTTTGCAGCTTACTTGAATGTACTTTTCATGGGAAATTTTTTGTGCTTGATAATGTTTCCATAGTATTAGAGACCCCCGACACTAGCGTCTTTCGAGCGTCGTCGTCGTGTCAGCGTTTGCGTAGCGTCGACGCGACGCCAGCGCTGGCCGACTGCCGAACGCCGGGCTTACGCAGCGCTGGCGTCGCGTCACCGCGGCGCCAGCGCAATGTTTTTTGCGAACACAATCCACTTGTCTAGAGATGGGCGGTGGATAAATACCCAATCTACCCATTTGGGTATTAACCCGGTAGATTAGATAAATACCCGTATCTACCCACGTTGCGATTGTACTAGTTCGCAAAAAACGTTGCGCTGGCGCCTGACGCCAGCGCTGCGTAAGCCCGGCGTTCGGCAGTCGGCCAGCGATGGCGTCGCGTCGACGCTACGCAAACGCTGACACGACGACGACGCTCGAAAGACGCTAGTGTGGAGGGTCTCTTAGTTTGCTGTGTATTGGCGATACTAAATGACTGTTTTGTTCCATGGGCTATGTTTTTTTGGTAGTGTAGTGATAGTCAACAACTAAAAACCATAAACAAAAGATGTACAGATGTTGCATATGTGAGTGTGGCTGTGACCACCATCCTTTAGTCTTATAATAGCAGTCTATTGATTTTTTCACACATCCACCCTCTGCCTGCATACTTATAAGTGGGATGATTCCTCTAAACAATAGGCCATAATTGCATTTTTTGTCCATTGCTGTGTTGGATGCAAAACTCAAAACCTTTAGTGAGGTTAATAGCAATGTACAGTGAATTGGCGCAATGATGGCCCAAAGTGGGAAGGAGCCATAAACAGGGTATGTCCCATTCGTCCCCAGTGGAGACGTCCACTGGAGACAAATGGGACAATTTTTAGTTTTGTGTGTTTTGATTGTCACCACCGGGTTCATCTACACTGGAAACGAATGGGAATGACTATTATTTCAGACAGACTTCCATTAAAATTCCCATTTGGCCCCAGTGGTGACAAATGAGAATTTTCGTTTTTTGATTCCCATTTGAAACTGTGCAATAGCAATGCACAGGGGACGAATGGGAATGACTATTATTGCACAGTTCCAAATGAAAATCAAAATATAAAAATTCTCTTTTTTCACCTCTGCGGACAAATGGGAATTTTATTGAAAGTGAAATAATAGTCATTCCCATTCGTCCCCAGTGTAACCCAGGAACGCGGTAGTGACCATCGAATTACACAAAACTAAAAATTGTCCCAATTGTCCCCAGTGAGGATGTCCCTACTGGGGATGAATGGGATGTACCCCATAAAAAATGAGGTTGTCTTTATTAATTGCGAGGCCCTGCAAACCGTGAGACCATAGGCGGTTGTAGACGTGGCCCACGTCTTGCGTTTTTAGAGAAAACTAAATAGATTCAGTATTAAACTAAATACCGATCCATACAGTTTTGTTTCTAGAGAAATAAAAATTTGCAAATGGAGAAGAATTAAACATTGTACCTATATCTTTTGTGTTGTTTATCTGTTTCTTTGTGTTGGACCTAAATAAATGTGTATGCAATTTTATGTAACTTACTAAACAAGCTGTTAACATTTACACACTGGGAAGTAAAATATCCTATGTTAATTTATTTAAAATTGCGTACAAAATCTTTATACTTCTATACTATAAGTATATATTGTAACTAAGCTCTACTAAACTCAGACTAAAGTTTTTGTGAGTGGTTGCACTTTTGACATTCAAAAGATCATTGTTTGTAACTTAAGATTTAATTACTTAAGATCAAAAATCAAATCTATTGTTTTTATTTAAAACTTAATATAAGTTATTAACAGGTAATGCAGTGAAATTTTAGCCGTATTTCAAAGCAATAAAGTTCATAGCTAAATTTCAACTATATTGCTTTAATTTAAAACAAAATTCACGTTAACATCAGATAATGCAGTGAATTATCAGCTGTATTTCTTAGCAATAAGGTCTTTTTTCACATTCATCTGTCAAATGTTACAAAAAATATTAGATAGCTCTTATTTGTAGTAAAAAGCAATAAATAAACATGCACGGCTTAAATATTCAATTACAATGTTGAGCCTTATTTCTATGATAATAAAAGATAATGCCAGTGCACTTTTTAGACGTGGATAGACAACAAAGCTTTAAACTATTTCTCAGTTCACATATTTTGTTTTTATTTGACCAAGTAGTAATAAATATATTTAAACAAAAAAAATAAATAAATAATGTTACTAAAATAAATTGCGAGATTCTATAAGACATTGTAGATGCCAGGGATCCCATTCGTGCGGACGTCCCTACTGGGGACAAATGGGTCAATTTTTAGTTTTGTGTGCTTCGATTGTCACCACCGCGTCGTCCCCACTGGGGGCGAATGGGAATGACTATAACTTTGTACTTTGTGACGAATGTGATATACCCCCATGAAGCATGTCAAATAAAGAGTATTGACTCCTGTATTATGTTTCTGTATCGCTCGCGCATACTGGGTCACTGGTACAATGCGTTTACAATAGGAATAGGATCGAACCAGAGATATTGGAGGTGAATAGATTCCGCGATGAAGTCTTAAAGGTTGAAACGTAGTGGCGACATTTTTTGTACGTGTATGACGCCAAGACTTCTATTTAGTAGTGTCGTACACGTCGTCTAGAAAAGTCACCTAAACAGAAGTCAATGTCATAAAAATTTTGTGGTATTAGGTAATATTTTTACTTTTGACGTTTGGCGAAGTCTCATTCTTGCAACAGTAAATGCCGCTTCGATTCGGTTTCGGTTCGATCTAAAGAGCTTGGAATGAGAGAGAACCTTTTTATAGAGGGAATCTGACTTATACATAGGGTTAATGAAAGAACGCAAAACCGTTGCAAGAACGCAACCGTCAGATGGTACCTCGGCCCATGAAACTGAACAACATTTACGAAATCCAAAAAAAAAATTTGAATTTTCATACAAACTGATCAGCTGAACGAGGCAATTTGTATGAAAATCCGAATTATTTTTTTGGATTTCGTGAAAATTTTTGAACAAAAGTTGTTCAGTTTCATGGGCTGAGGTTTTGCGTTCTTTCATTAACACGATGTATATAACCCATTTTGTGTCTCTTTCCCTCTTATCGGCATTTACTGTTGCAAGAATTTGACTTCGCCAAACTTCAAAAGTAAAAATGTTATCGGTTAATAGGACAAAATTTTAACGTCTTAATACGACAAAATTTTAATGACATTGTCTAATAACATTGACTTGTTTACGTGACTTTTCTATTTAGTAGCGAAGTGCTAAATAGAAAAGTCCTGGCGTCATACGCGTACAAAAATGTGACCACTAAGTATGTTTCAAAACTAGGCTATGCTTTTGAGACGTCATCGCAGAATCTATATACCTCCGATATCTCTGTATAAGGGCTATAATTTGTTGCGAAGATTTTTTTTATAAATACTTACGCCATTTATAGCGTCAATTCTGTAAATCTTTTCATGGTACAAAATAAAGTCTTCACTAGCTTTGCTATACGAGTATAGTTGTGTAATTTTTGTTGATTGGTTAAGTAAGGTTTAAGTTTGTTCTCTAGGCAACAAATTAATTAAGTCGTAAGATACATGTAAGTTTCGTTATGTAATAAAACTCTTGTGATTATATCTGTTTTATTTATTGAGATTATTTCCATTGGTAACAACTGATTTTACAAACAAAAAATCAAGAGTAGTCTCATTAGCTTTTACGATCTAAATTTTTAGTTTTGTTTTTCGATTGTCTCCACAGAGTTGTCCCCACGGGTCGAATGGGAATGTCAATAATTTTACAGTGCCATTCGTCCCCACTGGGGACGATTTAGACGGACTTCCATTAAAATTACCTACCATTTGTCCTCAGTGGTTAAGAATGGGAATTTTCGTTTTTAGGGTTCCGTACCCAAAGGGTGCAAACGGGACCCTATTATTGAGACTCCGCTGTCTGTCCGTCTGTCTTGTCTGTCCGTCAGTCACGGGGCTCTATCTCTTGAACCGTAATAGCTAGACACTTGAAATTTTCACCGATTATGTATTACTGTGGCGGATATAACAACAAATACTAAGAATAAAAAAATTGTTAAGAATTAAAGGGGGTCGTCATACAAGAAACGTGTTTTTTTCAGCGTTTTCAACTTGATCCTTATAATGGCATTAACTAGATACTTGAAATTTTCACCAATTATGTATTACTATGACCACAATAGCAACAAATACTAAAGTTAAAAATTAAAGGGGGTCGTCATACAAGAAACGTGTTTCTTCAGCGTTATAAAACATTGTACGGTGGTACGGAACCCTTCATGTACGAGTCCGACTCGCACTTGCCCGTTTATTTTATTCCCATTTGACCCCAGTGGTGGCAGAGATTTGACAAATGTATATAACTTTTATTTCAATATACATAAAGCCCTCCTTTCTATCTATCCTAAAAATATTATTATCATGATCAGGTGTTTTTGTCTCCACTGCAGGAGCACGACCCTCTGTACTGCCAGAGCAGTCAAAGGATTTGGCCTATTCTCTCCACGCTGGCCGGAGTTGGAGAGGTCTCATTGATCTTTAGAAGCTTTTTTTAGCTTGCGTTATATCCCAAAAATATACTTTTTAAATATCATTATCAGCTACTTTTTCTATTTAATATAACTGGTGACGAAATAATATCCGTTCCATTTGCCACAAGAGTGGTCGAGTGGGAACGGTGAAATAATAGTCGTTCCCATTCGTCCCCAGTGGGGAAGTCGCGGTGGCGACAATTGAAATAAACGGGCAAGTACGAGTCGAACTCGTACATGAAGGGTTCCGTACCTCCGTACAATGTTTTAAAACACTGAAGAAACACGTTTTTTGTATGACGACCCCCTTTTATTTTTAGTATTTGTTGTTATAGCGGCTACAGTAATACATAATCGGTGAAAATTTCAAGTGACTAGTTATTACGGTTCAAGAGATAGTGCCCTGTGACAGATGGACAGACAGCGGAGTCTCAGTAATAGGGTCCCGTTTGCACCCTTTGGATACGGAACCCTAACATTTGTCCACTGGGGACAAATGGGATATACCCTGGAATGGGCAGCAGCGGGTATAAAATGGTATAGAGTCCGTCTTTTCTTTTCCCCAGACCAGCATAGAAGAATGCGCGGGAGAAGCAATAAATAAAAGGCATAAACATTTAAAATTTTGTATTTAATGAATTTAAACATCTATTTACACCTAATTTTAGATCTAACAACTTATCAATAAAATTTAGGTCTTTTAGGACTTTTATAACAAAAATATAAGACTTGTGCACATATCCTAAAAACAATAACATTTTTATGTTAAATAAAAAATACAATTTTCACTACACAAAAGATCGGTCAACGTACTTTTAAGACTAATGGATTTTGCTACATTTTTACAAGCTTTTACTTAGCTTCACCTGCCTCGTTGTCTGTGTCCGTAATCAAACCTTGCAAGCTAAATTAGACCCACTACCCATTATTCGATTGAGTTGAAACTTCACATATAAATTGGGTGTGACAATGACAGACCTGACGATGAAGCCGGAAGGTGGCCACGGTATCTGTGATAAAACAACACAACCCCACCGAGTTTGGGCTCAATTGATTCGTCTTGAGGAGTACTTTAAACTTTTTAGTTCATTGTTTTCAAAAAAAGCTTGTTAGGGTTCCGTAGTCCACAAGGAACCCTTATAGTTTCGTCATGTCCGTCCGTCCGTCCGTCTTTCTGTCCGTCCGGGCTCGTAATCCGCCGCTACTGCACCGATTGTCACTAAAATTGGTGAAGAGATAGATAGGTATTGAAGTTCCAAAAGTTGGTTTTTAAAATTATGAAAAAATGTTTTTTTACAGCCCCCCCCCCCCCCTTCCATACAAAGAAGTGAATTTAAAAAATTAAATTGAACTAACCCCAACGTGTGGGGTATCGTTGAAAAGGTCTTTTAAAATGCAACAAAAACTGCTTTGAAACTATGTAGATCAAACCCCCCAGTCTTGAGATAATCTAATACAAAGTTAAAATTTCAGGTGTCCCCCACCGTAACTTTTGAAATATTACTAAAATAATTTTGAAAATAATGTGGTATATACCTCAAAGTATGTACTTTCAATTAAAACTATAGCGGTCTCGGTATCATAGATAGTTATTTTTACATACGTCATAAACCTTAAACCGCAATTTACCTTTAGAACTTTGATATTATGTTACTTGCTGCTACGGAACCCTTCATGGGTGAGTCCGACTCGCACTTGGCCGCTTTTTTTATATTTTTTGAATAATTAGGTAAGTACTTGTTTTCACAATTTACAATTTCATAATTTGAAGTTTGTTACATGAAGGCGGAAAAATTGGGCAACCCATTGAAATACGAGTACACAAGAAATATAAATAAATTAGCTACTTAGGTAAGTAAATCCGCGTCCGCTGCGCCAGATTTTGATTATAACATCGTTAGAAAATATTGATGTGCTGTTCCCGTTCCAGATTCCCGGGAACGTTCCTTGATTTTATTTATCAGACATTTTTTATCACTGTAAAAGTAAATATATTTTACTAACGTAAATGCATCACTTGATATGGTTATAATACAAATACATATATCCAATATTCCGTAACATTATCTAGAAAACGGGAACGTTCCCAAATTCCCTATTGTCGGGAACTTTCCCGGGATTCTGGGGAATTAAACATTACACGTAATGTACACTAAAATGATTGACGTGTAAAAGTGCCTGCAAAGGCCTTATTATCTATTGAATAAACATTTGATTCTTGATTGAAATTCTACATTGAAGAGCCGGGCTCTTGTCGTTGTCACTGTATGAAAAGAGACGCACACAGTGGCGATTTTGTCAGAGATAATGGAGTGGTTTGCCATTAGACTAGCGTGCAGGTTTTCTCCCGAGGTTTTCATTCACCAGAAGCAAATGGTGGCAGTTTAAAATGATCGTACATAAATACAAATCGCGTTTATCGAGCATAGAACTCGTGCCTCAATAACACAGTCACTGCCAAAACTGTTTGCCAACCACATCACGGGGATTAAGCCAACAATAAGAATTTAGACCTTATATGAGACGATAATTTCAACAATAAAATCATGGAGGGAAAGATCGAGGCAAGAAGAAAAAAAGGAAGGCCAAGAAGGGCGTTAAGGCCGTACCTAAATTTTCCGAGGTCCAGTGCTGCCCCCATTTTAAAGAAATCATTTCAAAGAAAATGGAGACATCATTTAAAATTTTGCTACTATCAAGTCCTAGATAACCCTTCAAAGTATTTTATTCGCGAAAAACTAAACGTTTTCATTATAAACTGTAAACAGTAGTTCATAAAATACTTTGAAGGGTTATCTAGGACTTGCTAGTAGCAAAATTTTGAATGATGTCTCCGTTTTCATTGAAATGATATAATTAAAATGGGGGCAGCACTGGACCCCGGAAAATGCAGGTACGGCCTAAGAAAAGGCAGAAGTCGTGTCGTATAGGGAAGTCAAGCATCTGGCTGAGGATCGGGAGACATGGAAAATACTCCACCGACAAGAACATAGTTCTTAAATATAGTGATGATGATGATGATGAAGAATTTAGATCTAGGAGAGCAAGTGCAGGGCTTGGAATACCGTTAATAATCTGGTAACGTTAATTCTGTCAAACGGCGTTAACGTTATCAGCAAAGATAACGTTATGCTAGGTAACGGTATTTTCCCCACTATTTACCGTTAATCAGATAACGTTACCAATGATATTAACGGTAAAACGTATTGTTAACACTGTATTTCCTTTAGATATTTGACAGAATAAATTGATGAGAGTTTGTCTAGTAGGCTACTAGAGCTATTTATATAATATTTTACAAGTATTGAAAAAAAGTATCGTTACTTATATCGTTAATTGATAACGTTATAAACTGTATTATCGATACCCTTTATAACGTTACCACGAAAATAACGTTATTTAACATTACTTTTAGTGTGAATTTGGTATCGTTAACAAGCCCTGAGCAAGTGGTTCAACTCCTTTCCTAAAAGCATCTGGGCCCACCCTTGAGCCCTCTTAAACAAAAATCCGTCAAGCGGACGCCCGGACAGGTTCAGGCCGTCTCTGTCACAATCACAAACCCTACGCGCTAGATATAGCTGAAACCGTCGCGGGTCACTTGTCTCTTTTTTTTTTGTCTCTGTGGCACGTAGGGTTTGTGACGGACTGAAACCCGTCACGGATCTCCGTTTAAGGTGAATATAGAAGCAAATGGCCTTGAAGTGTGAAATAAATTGTTAACTCGTAAATATGGTGATAATTTCCATATTGCTCTTCGTCATGCACTAGATATCCTTTGAAATTATTTTATGAACTGCCGTTGAAACTATTATTGGTGATCCGTCTAGCTTTAAAACTTGCCGTGGCCACTTTTGGCGGAGGCAAGTTTTAAAGCTAGACGGACTAATGTAAATACTTTCAACGGTAGTTCACAAAATAATTTAAAGGGCTATCTAGTGCCTGACGATTAGCAATATGGAAATTATCTCCATATTTACGAGTTAACAATTTATTTCAAACTAGCTGACCCGGCGAACTTCGTTTCGCCCTTTCCCGTTCCCTTTTCCATAATTTCTCACCGTTTAAACCTTCCCTGGACTTTCATGAATATTTCAAGACCAAAATTAGCCAAATCGGTTCAGCCGTTCTCGAGTTTTAAGCAGACTAACGAACAACAATTCATTTTTATTTATATAGATGAGGGTGCCACTTCAAGGTCATTTGCTTGTAAATTCACCTTAACGCAGTTTCAAGCCTAGATCCGCCACAGTTTCTATACTTCCCATCTTATACATTTTTTATTTTACACTAATATAAACAATAAAAATAGGTACTTGAATGTTAGCCAAAAATATATACATCTATATTTATACTTATTGACTAATCTAATATAATCAAATTTATACAGGGTCTAACCAAAAATACTGAAACAATTTTAAGGCTGAATTCAGTCCATGATACTGAACAACTTTCCCCATGGAACATATATCGAAATGTGAAAAATATTTTTTGGCTTCCCATACAAATTGACCGATCAGCTGATGTAAGTTTATATGAAAAGCAATTTTTTTTTATATTTATATACAACATGGAAGGGACGACATACCCGTAATATATCAAACCACCATCTATTCTAGATCATTATATAAGTAGTATAATGAAATTAGAACAAAAAACAAAATTTAGGCATTTCCATACAAAAGTGTGCAGCCGCCCGGGCGATTCATATATTTATTTATATGGGAATGTCGAATTGTTTTTTTTTAATGTTATTTTAATATAATTATACATAAGTGATCTAGTATAGCTCGTGGTGCGATTTATTACGGGTACCTTCCACTTTGTATATGTTCCTTGTGGAGTTCAGTATCATGGACTGAATCCACCCTTAAAATAGTTTCAGTATATATAGTTAGACGTTATATACATCAATATAATTAAATTAATTTATACAGGGTGACTTTTGAAACACCAGCCAAATTTTTGGAGCAAGTTCAGTCCATGATACTGAACTACTTTCTATAAAAAAAGTTATTAAAAATTGATAAAATTTTTTCGTCCTCCCATACAAAATCCGTTTGGCTGAGCGCTGATTCGTATGGGAAGGTGAATTTTTATTTTAGTTTTTCGTCAATTGTTTCTATGGAAATTAGTTCTGTATCATGGACTGAACTTGCTCTATAAATTTGGCTAGTGGGTAAAAAGTCAACCTGTATGAACAAGGTAACAAACTTCGAGAAGCAAATTTTTGAAAAAATATCTATTTACATATTTTTCCAAGCATCGGCCTAAAGTATACTATTTTTATGGTAAAGTAAGGGTTGCTACACACTTATTCGAAACGGCATTAATTAAATTATGTAGATGTTCCTTTATTTTTAGTTTATGTTGTATTCATCCCAAAAGATTACTCTCTCAGCATCACCAGTTGGTTGACTGGTAGAAAAGGCCCCTGGCCTTAAGTCCACCATTTACTTTTATTGTAATGAAGTTAAATAAATAAATAAATGTTGGGAGAAAAAGGCGATATAATTGTATCGGGTTTGCTTTGCAAATACTGCTGTTCGGTTGCTCCACTCATTGACTAGGCGATTCTTCATCTATGAATTTAAGTTAGAGATGACAGCCACTTGTCATCGGGACCGCAGAAGGGTTGGACGTTACCACCCGTTGTGATGATAAATCAATAATCCTGGTAGTGAATGTTTTGCTGCTAAGACCTTAAATCAACAGTCTTCGAGTTGTCGGAGACCAGCGCCGTGCGCCCAAGCAGAGAGGAATTCATCGTGAGTGATGGCTTACAGGTTAGTGGAGAAATCTCTTACTTATCTTTACTATAGAAGGCTAACGAATACCTTTCATTGTAACACTACTTTAATTTCCCTATAATACAGTCCATACAATAAAATCCCTGTGCAAATCGCACAACTGCCGAACCGACAATACCGGCTCGATTAGTGTGTAGCAACCCTCAGAATTCTACATGCCTTTAGTTCCAGCAGTGGACTATTATAGGCTGATAAAGAAAGAAGAATTCTGCACAATGGGCATTGTTAATTTTTTTTTGGAAAGCGTTATTTTGAAATCCGTTTTGAGATACAGAGTTAATGAACAGTAACTGTATGGTGGGTCATTTTTTTGCCAAAATAATCAATGGCTTTGGATATTTCTACAAACAAACGATGTTTGACCTTACTCCGCGGCTGTATTGGTTTAAGCTCTGGATCCTTTCATAAAAAAATTCGAGTCGCCTTTATGGTATTTATCCGTCACTGACAATAACGTCAAATGTCACCGTTTCCGCCAATCATAACTAAGAAAATAACTTTCCGCCAATCATGGGCAACTGAATTCACTGAATGACACTGACAAAGACTATTATAAAACTTTCATTTTTTTTAAAATATGTATTGGGTTTGGCCGTTTGTTTTTTAAAGCTGACAGCCGGCACGACTTTGTCTTTGACATGATATTTATAATAATTTATAAAAATTTAACTAAGCCGTAATATGAAAAATATTCAAATCAGTTTCTTGTAATACGCTATATTTTGATATAAAAATTTGGGGTTAAAAAAAATTAACAATGCCCATTTACCTCTATACTCACACAGCGCGGCGAAAGAAATCTCAGATCACATGAATAGGGAATGTTGACTGGGTTAAAACTAAATTATTTTGTACTGACACGAAAAAAAAAGAAGTCACGACAATGGATTATGGCATTGTTGGCAGTTTGTACCCGGAATGCGTGGTCCAATAGTCAAGGCGATTGCCTTGTGATCCGGAGTTGGTGAGTTCAAATCCCACTGGGAAGCTTACTTTGTAAAAAGTTAACGTGAGATAAATACATAATTGATTAATTTAAAATGGTTGACTCACGTGATATAGTCGGAAAAGGCCGATCGACCAGGTTTCGATCGATTTATACGATCATCTTCAGGGCGAGTGTCAGCAGCGACAAAAAGTTGTTTTCAGTCTGGTTATGATATTTCAGGCTTGAATCACCTGATTGCCCGAAAAGATGATTCCGTGCTTCGGAAGGCACGTAAAGCTGCTCCCAAACACCATCTAGCGTTTGTTAAAACCTATTCTAGGATTGGTTCTGGTCTACCGTTTGGGTTGCGGAGGTCAGACGGCAGTCGCTCTGTGTAAAACCAGTAACCTCGTCAAATCCCCTAGGGAGGTAGCGGACCCCGGGCCCCGGGCTCTGAAGCGTTACTGCTGAGGATGCAACCGGGAATACAAGAGGATGATCAAAAATAAAGTCACAAAATAATGTCCTTGCTAAGAAGAGCCTAAAGCGATGGGAATAAATCAGTGATTTGAGGCTTACTTTCTCAACCGTACGGGGTGGGGTGTCTATTTTACGTTTTCACTTGGTCGTAAATTCGCTTTTTTCGCACGTCTAATGAGCGTATAACGCCACTTTCTGACCAAGGACGTAAAAGATATACATTTAAAATTTTCTATTTTTAAACATCACATACTTATACAGGATCCAACTAAGTATACTGAAATTATTTTAAGGGTGGATTCAATCCATGATACTGAACAACTTTCGCCAAGGAACATATATCGAAATATGAAAAATATTCGATATTTTTTGGCTTTCCATGCAAACTCGGATCAACTGATTGGTCTTTGAGAAAATTGCCAAAAATCATTATTCATATTTCGATTTCGGTTCTATGGGGAAATTTGTTCAGTATCTGGTCTGAATACACCCTTAAAATAGTCCCTGTATATTTTGTAACAACCTATTTTCAAACATCACATATATATATATATATATATATATATATATATATATATATATTTACATTGTGGAAGAAAATTCGAGAAAAAATGGCGTTTTCCCGCCCAAATAATATTGCAACGATATGTCATATAAATATATGCTTTGCCATAAAAAATTTGTGTAAATGAAAGGTCGAGACAAACACGAAGCGGCGACTTCTCTTTTTGCTTTAAATTATACGAATAACTTTTCCAATACTGGGATTTTGAAATAAAATTGACTGGGAATTTTCTTCCCCAGACATGATATTCATGTAAAGTCAAAAGTCACTAAGAATACCGAAGGCAGTAGAGAAGGAAAAGAAGGAACCAAATAATCGATTTGGCTGTGGGTTTTACAACATGAAACTATTTTTTTTTACCCGACTACGGCATAGCAAAACGGAAGGGTAATGATTTCAGCAGTCTATTTAATTTTATTTAATCTTTATTGTCCATCAAATACAAATTGTACAGAACATTATAGGTCTATGTATGTAGATATCATTGTGTGTTCCACCGTAGCATCCAAACTACTTATCCAATTTTCACAAAAGAGATGCCAATCGATTCGTCATTATCGTCTGGGTTACATAGGCTACATTTTGTATTCAAAAAAATCATGTAAATATTACATTCATGAAAATATTACATTAAAAAATGCGAGACAAAATTTTTTTTTTTTATATCGAGTGGGTTATCCAATGAAAGGTCTTAATGAGTACATTTCATACATTGTTAGCCGCAAATGTCTGCCGAATTGGATACAATACAATACAAACAGTTTATTGCACCAAATTACATTATCAATCAAATAATCATACTTTTTAGTAAGAATTTTCCCGTAGTCGGGTATTAGTTTTTTTTAAACGTAAATCTTGTTTAAAAACTTATTTTGTTGTAACTTAAAAAAACCATATAAAACACAATTACTAACGAAATATAACAATATCTTACAATGTACATAATTACATTTACATGGATCTACAAAATAACAATATTTGGACTCTTTTAAATAGTAGGAGAATTTTGTGAAGAAAAATACTTGGGTACTGGAGTTTTACATTAAAAGTGACACGACATACGTACGTAGCTCGCGTTGCATTCATCATCAGGCCTTTATCAGTCTCCACTGCATGAGCACGACCTCAGAACACAAAAAGAAGGAGAAGTGTTGTAATTGCCCGTTTGCTAGAAAACCGATATCGCCAATTACTCACACAGTTACATTTTACCCATATTCTCTGTTTGATTACAACATAATCCACCGGCTCACGATTCGCCGTTAACACAAATAAATCAGCCAATGACTACACACAACACAACATTGTGACTTTGACAGTTCACGGCAAATACATGCGGCCGTACCACAAAACATCGCTCAAACAACAGTCAGTTTCGCGAGGCGGTCCATTGCGTGCTTCCTTTTGCAAGTTATAAAACCTTCACGAAAATTCTATATAAAACCAGCAGTGTAGTAAACCTGACGTAAAGTCTGATTTTTTATTCCGTAGAATTCTGACATTTCAAAAGTGTTGCAACTAAAAAAACTCTTTAGCTAAAAAGGGAACCCATTTAAAGGCAATAAAAAATTTAATTCGGGATAAATTTTTATGTTTTACCTTGAAAAAGATAAATTTTAAACTTTCTGGTATATTTAAAATGTATTGACATTTTTTAATACTGAATTATCAGTTATAATTTTAAGTTAGCAGGTTATTTTTCTTTAGCCGGCATCACTCCCTACTAATTCATGTATAATAAACCATTTCAAAGCATTTGAAAAAAAAATTTTTCCTAAAAAAATTAACTACTAATTTAAATAAAACTAAATTCGTATTTTTTTTATTGGCTGCGGTAGCAAGCTAGTAGAATTTATTTAAAATCTAATAATAAATAAATATAGTCGTAATGAAAAGGGACGTAAATATCGCTCGCCGTAAATCTCCTTTTTGATTTGGAGCGTGCGAAATGGTTACATTCACTAACAAATAAAATGAACAGACTTCGATGTTCAGACTTTTATTGAAACCTGGAATTTAATAAAAATATTATATGTGCCCGGCGAAAAAGGTTTGTAATCTCTGACATGTCAAAATGTTCAGCTGTCAAAATTCTACGGAATAAAAAATCAGACTTTAATAAATACATCTCATTGATGTTATTAGTACTGGGATGCATATTGCACAGGAAAATTATTACAATTATGATTTTTCGTAGTTTAAAGATGAATATAGTAAGTAACATAGGCTTACCGGTGAAAAGATTACTCCACTGTTATTTGAATAGCATGTAACACGGCGATTTCTGCAAGTAATCACTGCGCAAACAGACATTCTTTACATATGTTACCGCGACGGCGGGCGCGAGGCGATTGACGGCCATATTAAAAAGTTTCGCCGAGATTAGCCCAACTTGGCTAACGTTAAGCGACAGTGCCACGCCCATAAGGCACTTCTCCTTCTTTTTGTGTTCTGAGAGCACGACCCTCTCTGTACTACCAGAGCCATATATTAGCCAGAGCAGTCAGAGGCCTACACTCTCCACGCTGGCCAGACGGTTAGAGAGGTCTCACTGATTTTTATAAGCTTTGTTCAGCTTGTGTTTCCTAAGTCGCCTTCTACGACATCCACGGGAAGACTTGGAGTGGTCCTATTCTACTCTGCCGGGAACCACACGGCATATTCACGCCTACAAGTCACATTTTTCAACCGATTCTCGTGTTTCGTGAGCAGGTTCGACAATTATAAAGAATTTTTTTGTAGAGCTAGTTTTCGAAATTTTTCAAAATGGCGGTTGGAAACGTTAAAAAAAAGGTTTTAGCCATTTAGAAAAATATTCAAAAATGTCATCAAACTTTTTTGCTTCCCCTAATTAAGACGCAACGTTTTTTGTCCGAACAACTTTTACATCCGATAAACTTCAAGGGGTCAGTATGTGAGGGGCTATGCAAAGAAGACTAGCGTGGTGTACAGCTCACAGAGCCACTAGTCTAATTTAGTTTCAAATTGAAAAAGACGACACTATCGTGCCGTGTGGTTATAGAATAGGACCACTCCAAGTCTCCCCGTGGATGTCGTAGAAGGCGACTTAGGGAACACAAGCTGAACAAAGCTTGTAAACATCAATGAGACCTCTCCAACCGTCTGGCCAGCGTGGAGAGTGTAGGCCGAATCCTCTGACTGCTCTGGCTAATATACGGCTCTGGTAGTACAGAGAGGGTCGTGCTCCTGCAGTGGAGACTAAAAAAGCCCTGATGATGACCGGACGGCTGTCGTTTCATTTTATAGAGTAATAAACCTAATTTTGACACACTACTTGCCTATATCACTTTAAAGAAAATACAAAATATATGTATAACTATTACAAAAAAATAATAATAATAAAAAATTGTAAATAAAATAAAAAGTTGAAAAATACTTTGAAATCACATTTATATATGAAAAAGAAATCTATCATTCGAAATTGCACCTTATTTCACTGCGGTAAGGTTCATTCGCTGTCGCTTTCTACTTTTCTCTTTCGCTTACCTTTTGGGTGGACCTTGTATATATGTTTCTGTAAATCTTTAGACGTTAGGTACCTGCGAAAGAAGAAAATACAATATGGTATTTGACTATTTCTCATAGTTTCTCACCGGACAGCACTACTTACACAAAAATTCTCCAATATAATATCAAAAGTAGCAGAAAAAGCATGTTTCTCATTGTTTCTCAAAACTAACCACGTGCAAAACGTACTGCTTACACAAAAACGATCTACTATAATGTCGCATGTAACCAAATTTAGAATGTTTCTCACGCGCAAGAACACAGTTTGCACAAGAACCTTGAAGTCCTCGGGGTCACCGTCGCTCGAACCTTTCCAAAATAACGGCTAAATTTGTAAGGTTTTGATGAACTGTGTAACTGGAAACTCTCATTGTAACGAGTTTTTCGTTGTTTTGTTAATTTTTCTTATAGTTTCTCACCAGGAAGAGCACTACTTACCCTAGAACTCTTCAGTGTAATGTCAAAAATCGCAGAATCAAGAAAGTTTCTTATTGTTTCTTACTATTTCTTATAGTTTCTCAATAGACCGAGCACTACTTACACTAGAATTCTCCAGTATACTATCAAAAAGAGCAGAATTAAGCAAGTTTCTCGCAGTTTCTCACCTGCAAGAGCACAGTTTGCACAAAAACTTGAAGTCCTCAGGGTCGCCATGGACTCGTCGCTCGTGCCGCTCCAATATCACGGCGGACATAAAGCACCGGTGGCAGGTGCTGCATTCATGAGGCTTTGAAGAACTGTGGGACTGTAAAAAAAACAAGGTTAAATCTAATATATCCCTTGCAACACTAGTATCTGAACTATAGGTGGGATCTACGTACAAACTACTACAAACAAAGCTTATAAACATCAGTGAGACCTCTCCAACCGTCTGACCAGCGTGAAGAGTGTAGGCCAAATCCTCTAACTGCTCTGGCTAATACGAGGGCCACACCGAAAAGATCGGGAATAGAAAAAAGTACAAAGATAATATAATAATGTTTACTTTTATTGTTTTTCGAAGTATTCTCCGTGACAGTCAATGCACTTTTGCATTCGATCAAACCAATTATTGAAACAGTAATTCCAGTGTGTAGTGGATACAGTCAAAACAGCTGATTTGTAAGCATCGACCGCCTCTTCTGGGCCGTGAAACCGTTGACCACGTAGCATATCTTTAATTCTTGGGAATGTAAAATAATCATTGGGGCTCAGGTCAGGGCCATACGGAGGATGGTCCATCAACTCCACGTTTTCCACATTTAAAAACGCGCTTGTTTTGCGTGCGGTATGTGAGCTCGCATTATCGTGGTGAAGGATTATACGACGATTCGGATTAATTTTACGAAGTTCTCTTATGACTTCCGGCAAACAAACTGTTGTGTACCAATCAGCAGTAACCGTTCTTCGTTCTTGTAAAGGAATCGTAGCCACATGACCAGTTTTCGATACAAACGAAGCGACCAGTTTTTTCGACACGCTGCGTGAGCGAATAACTTTTGTTGGCTTGACCTCACCCTCGAAGACCCAAACTGCCGATTGATGTTTTCTTTCGGGCTTAAGGATCCACGATTCATCCCCAGAGACGATATTGTAAACTGCATTTGAGCTCCCTCTATTGAACCGTTGCAGAGCAGACCGACACCAATTAACACGAACCGACTTTTGTTCCTCGGTCAAACGGTGGGGCACCCAGCGTGAAATCAACTTCTTGACACCCAGTTCATCATGTAAAATGGTCTGAATGGCTGTCATACCAATGGTGAGAGAAACCCGAATCTGCTCGTATGTCTATCTTCTTTTATTAATTGGCGTACAGCATCGATAATATCTTGTGTTACCGCTGTTTTTGACCGACCAGTAGAAGGGACTGTGGTAAGAGAGGAACGTCCACGACGAAACTCAGAATACCAACGATATATAGTAGTTTTACTAGGTGCTTCAAGTTCTTAAATAGAAACAAGCTCGGCGAGACATTGTTCTTGAGATAAACCTCGACGAAAGTTATGAAAAATTATTGCACGAAAATGTTCCCGCGTGAGCTCCATTTTTCTCACCGACTTGTCAAATTCAAATGGTCAATACTCTTTTCTTTTTTACTTTATTTAAAATTCAGAAATGGAATTGTGTTCGAAATAATACTACATATCAAACACCAAAAAGGTTTTACTCTAATTTATTCCTAAGTATTCTTGTTCAAACTCCTGCGCAGCTTGAAGAGCAAATCCGCAGATTCAATTACTTTTGTTTTCTTTTGTATGGCTATTCACTTGTCTTCATATCTCTGTACCGATAATACACTATTATATTCTTTGCCGAAAATTATCTGGTTTTAAATCATCTCAACGAAATCTGCTAAACATGGTCCATAGTACGAAGCCGGATGTGCATATTATACAATAAAGCGATCAAAAAATATCAAGAACTAGTGGAAATTAAATCAAGGATAAAATTGAGAGGTTACCGGCCGGCAAAGAAAATTGCAAGTTCATCAAGAAAGTGGTGCTAAGCCTATTATTGTTCTTAATTAAACTGCCCAGCACTCATAAAGGTAGTGTTAAGTGTAAAAATTAAGGATAATTATTTCCCTAGGTTAGTAATCACATAATCATTTCTTTGCATGTAACTTGTCAGTAGGTACTTAAGTACGTGGTAACTTTCATTGTAACAATTGAACAGACAATTTGTATTGTTAATTGGGTTTAAATGTACTAAAATACATTACAGCAGTTACTACATTATTTTCACTTAATTATTCATAATTTGCGATCAATTAGGTAATAAGTTCCAAGTAATTTATCGGTACCGACCTACCTACTTATTGTACATACAAGTAAATTGCAGTTTACTTAGCTAGTGTTTTGTCAAACTTGCATAATTGCATAGGTAATTATTTACTGTAATACAGTGTTTGGTTCATTGTTGCATTTATTCATTCTTTGATTAAACTTGAGACTTTAATTATTGTGAACAAAACTCATTACAAATTACCAAATTGTTCAGTTAGGTAAAATACATTAAATAAATAAATAAATAAATAAACCAAAAGTCCTTTACCTAATTATAATTAGTTATTGTATAAATTCCAGGTTGACCGCCCCCTACTCCCAGGCCAGTAAAATGAGTGAGGAAAAAGAATTAATTAAACTTCGAGCTAGCTTCAAAGGAAGATTGACTGTATTTTTAAGCTACTTGCAAAATATACCTAATCCTATCACTGAGTCTGTCGCCAGGGAATTGCGATTGCGTATGGGTAAACTCGAATCAATTTATGAACAGTACGATGAGGTGCAATTACAATTAGAATGTTTAGTCGATAATATGCAAATTCAGTTAATTGAGCGTTCGGAATTTGAGAAGTTATATTACAAAGCCTTATCTGACGCTCAAGGAATATTAAATGACTATAGTAAACCGGTAATTAGCACTCAAAATTGTTCGCACGCTAGTAATCATCGGCTTTTTAAATTACCTACTATACAGTTGCCAAAATTTAGGGGTTCGTACGACAACTGGATGGAATTTCGCGACACTTTTACAAGTCTTATTCACTGCAATAAAGAAATTGATGAAATAAATAAATTTCACTACTTACGAGCATCTCTGGAAGGATCTGCTGCTGTGATTACCGATCTTTTCGGTGTGGCCCTCGTATATGGCTCTGTTAGTACAGAGAGGAATGTGCTCCTGCAGTGGAGACTAAAAAAGACCTGATTATGATGATTAGTCAAAAAGCGAAGCCGAGCTGACTGGTCCGTCCTGGCAGCACTCGTTCACGAGTTGACGCACGGGTCAACCATCGCTGAACTCAACCATATTAGAGGAAATCCAGCGATACAACCTGCGAACCGGTCATTAAAATTTGAAACTTACAACTTTAACGTGCCTCTTGAGGCTCGAGTTGGTCCCGAATGCTGTGTTGCAGATTTCGCAGAGGAACGGCCGCTCGTTGCGATGAGTTCGCTCATGAACCTGTTGATAATGAAGTAAGTTACCTTATTTTAACACTTTCTTGATCAAAAGTAAAGATATACTTAAGGTGAAGTGGTAGTATAAGTGGCGCCCTCATTTGAAATAAATTGTTTAAAACTAAATATGGTGATATTTAAAAATTTGATTTGTATCAATGTCGAAAAAGACCTTTAAACTATTTTATGAATAACCTTTGAAAGTAATATTGGTAGTCCGTCTAGTTTTAAAACGGTTTTTCGCCAAAAGTGGCCACTTTTGGCGTATAGTAATAATTTCAAAGGATATTCATAAAATAGCTTGAAGGTCTTTTTAGACATTGATACTAATCAAATTTTTAAATATCACCATATTTAGTTTTAAACCATTTATTTCAAATAAGGGCGCCACTTATGCTACCATTTCACCTTAGACAAATGGCGGACTTAAAGGGATATATGAATTTTTCGGGGTCCAGTGCTGCCCCCATCTGAAATAAATTATTTGAAAGGAAACGAAGATATCATTTAAAATGTTGTCTCCAGTATAAATAAATATATAGGGACAAATTATGTATTAGTATTATTAGTATATATTATTAATATGCCCTAGATAACCCTTTAAACCAATTTATGAACTACTGTTTACAGTTTAAAGTGAGAATGTTAAGCTTTTCTTAGCATTTTTGCCAAAAGCGGGAGTTTTCCGCACTGCGGGTCTACCGCCTAACACGATTGCTTTCGCTACGTCTATGGTTTACGACGTCATCGCACCATTTCGAACCGCCTACCAAAGCGATATTGCTTTCACATGTACTCTATAGGCACAGATGCTAAGAAAAGCTTAACGTTCTCACTTTAAACTGTAAACAGTAGTTCATAAAATAGTTTGAAATGTTATCTAGGGCTTCACCAAGACAAAATTTTTAATTGATATCTCTGTTTCCTTTTAAATAATTTATTTCAAATGTAGGCAGCACTGGACCCCGAAAAATTCATGTATCCCCTTAACAAATGGCAGACTTAATGCTAGGAGCAATTTCTCCCAGTCAACCATAGGGATAAACAGAGAAATATAATAATATAAATTAATAAATATAATAATACCATTGTGCCACGGAGGTCGCCACTTTACTATGCTCATCGAAATATGATTATCTAGAAAGCTAACGCTCCTACATTCACCGCTTCGATTCTGATTCCATTTACGCAACAAACGAACAGTAATTACAGCGAAACACTCGAACGCACACATAGACAAAGATGCATGCGATTGGTCGCGACAAGGTCACGTGTCGTCGTCGGTCGGGTGGGGCAGTCAACGCAATGAGCGGTGAGATACAACGCGCGGATGGTACGTATTATGCAGTACGCTACGCTAAAATAAATAACCTTGTTTACGTGTTACTTTCTTTTTAATAACTAATTTTCATGTGTGTATGGCTTCTACACCACTTCACGGCACATGAAGGCATTTTTAATGAATCGCTTATCGCAAAAACACAGCCATATTCTCAAAGGAAACTTCTTGCGACGCAACCGCACAACTCGAGTGTCACGGCGAACTGTCGCGCCGCGCTGTTCATATTTTAAGCCCCGCCCGCCGCGGTACATATCGCGTGGCATGATTTTTCGGGATTACTTACGATTCTAGAGAATTATTGTTCGTAGACTATGCTATACACTATCACATCTTTATCCCTAACGGGGCAGGCAGAGCATTTTAGGTCTTGCGGCTCTAAGCAGACAGAGCCCAGGGCTGCAAGACCCAAAGGCCACTTTTAGCGTGATAGCGGGCGTCGTTCCCACCTAAGCTTGGAAGAATCACTCCCCTTAAGTCTAAGCCTAACGCGCCCGAGTGTTGAAAGCCTTCAAGAATCGTTATTAATACGAAAGTTCCTCAAAGAATCCGTCTCCGATTTACAAAGGTTAAAATCTTAAAACCTTCCCTTCCCTTTCTCACCGGAAGATTATAAACCTCTAAGATCCCCATTATCATATTATGAATCCCCCTCCCCTGCTCACCTGTAGGTTCCAAGCCTCGAAGAATCCCTTCCCGCAGTAGGTGCACCTGAAGGTGGTTCCTCGCAGCGCCCTCTCGTGACACTTCATGTGCATCTTCAGTAACGCTTGAGAGCCAAACTTCTTGGGGCACTGGTCGCAGCCGTGGGTCTTTTCCTACAAAAATACTACATGGTACATTTGCAAGGGGGCACCTCCCGTGTGGTTCCGGGTACAATAGGGCCACTTCATCTCTTCCTGTAAGAGGCGACTAAAGGACTTAGCACAAACATATCGTGCTACAATTGCATTCCCAGGAGGGTTAACGTCGGGTGGCGGTCGGTCGTAAAACTGTAGCCAAATCATTTAAACTGTTCCAGCTATTTCTTCTCAATTTTGCAAGGTCTTTGGCATCCTTGGGTGACCATTGACATGCATGATATATTTGGAGAAGAACAAGCAGGAAAGCGCACCTCGAGCAGCACAGCTGAGGATACATCCGGGAACGCGCTTAGAAGAAGAAGTGTTCATTTGATTTTACATTCGCAAGGGAGGCCTTGCGAATGTAAAATCGAATGTTCTCAATTCTGAAGTGACCAACGGCGGAGTGAGTAATGGAGGACGTCAAAGTGCCGTGGAGGGACGAAGTTACTAATGACGGAGAAGGGGTGGGGTGTAAAGTGATCAAAGGTGATAAGGTGACAAATAATGGGGAAGTGGATGCAAATTCCAGCAGCAGCGGCCTTCCTTTTGTAGGGCGGGAGAGGCAAATTGGCCACAGGGGGTCTCCAGGGGGGCTCCACTGTCGTAACGGGGAGAAGTGACCAATAATACCTAACAGATCTTACATATGCAAGGGGACAAATTTAACCAAAAGGGGGGAGTGAGTGAGTAAGGGGGGTTAATAATGGCGGGGAGGGGTATTGCAAAGTGAAGATTGGGGGTTACAAAGTGACAAATAGTGGGGATGCCAGATAACTCACCAAATGTGTGTCCCGATGTTTCGCCAATGAATGTGCATATTTAAACCTCTTGGGACAGTCGGCACATTGATACCCGGAGTCATCAGTATGGCTGGCGATATGAGCACGGAGCGCCATCCAGCCTAGAATGGTTTTTTTGCAGATCTTACACTCGCGGGAACGAGTCGGGTGGTATCTGTAATGAGGATTAAAAACAGAAAAATTATACCGGTTCCAACAAAATATACTGAAACTATTTTAAGGGTGAAATCAGTCCCTGATACTGAGCAACTTTCCGCAAGAAACATGTATTGAAATGTGAAAAATATTTTTGGGCCGATCAACTGATCAAAGGTAGGACCTTTGATCAGCTGATTGCTCAATTTATATTAATCGGTCATATGCCGCGGCCACGAATGTGACCGCAACGCTGGTTTTCAATGTACCTTAATGTGATATGGTACTGACCTCCCCCTATGGTTCTTCAAGCTGCTCTTTGTAACAAATATCTTATCACAGTCCTTGCACGGGAACGCTGTCCCCTTCTCTGTATCCTCGCTGGACACCTGATTCTTCATTGACCGGTCCACCATCCTCGCTTCTCTCAGTTGTGATCGTCTGAAGTTAGTTTTACATGCTTTTATTTAATTTGCAAAAAAATAAAATGATTACAAAAAAAACCGGCCAAGTGCGAGTCGGACTCGCGTACCGAGGGTTCCGTACAAACCTGTAGGTATATAAGTAAGTTTAAAATTATTAAAAATATTTTTATTATATGATTTAACTAAAAATGTATGCTTTTCGCAATTTTTTCTTAATCTGTGCTATAAGACGTTGCTTCGTACTAAATTTCAAGATTCTGAGTTCACGGGAAGTACCCTGTAGGTTCTGATTCCCTTGAGAGTGTCAAAAATTTGCGGCATTAACGGCTGTATCTTTTGATTGCGTTGGCTTAGAAGTTTGATTTTTTCACAGCTCCAAGGGACTACTTGAGTATTTGATATGAATTTCAGCTTGATACCTCCAAACGTTCCTGAGAAAAAGTTCTTGACAGACAGACGGACAACAAAGGGTTCCGTTTTTGCCTTGAGGTATGGAACCCTCAAAAAACTTTTTATTTCTTGCTTTAGGCAGAATTTAAATTTTTCGAACACCTTGTCATGCTTTTTTCCTATCCCTAACACTTACTGTCACATTGGGTATTCAAACGGCAAACGTTCATTATCACAATAAGTCTGGCTACACTAATGTTAAACGTCCATCATTGCGATAATTAACGGTGTTTCTCATGAGTGTGGCCCTAGCATGATCACTTCTGCCATAGTTCAATGATGCTAAAAGAGGGGGAGTTTAAGAAATAAATACCTTTCAGACTTCGCTCGTGCCATTTCAACCCGTTTGCTCCGAGTCAGGCCGAACATGTGCCATTTTGTGTGTACGAGGAACCGTTTTGGATGCTGCAGTAAGAGCTTGCAATGAGGACATTCGTAGTATGCGTTAGATGGTATCCCTGAAAATTAATAGGTTAGGTAGATAAACTATTTTGTGTCTCAGACCAAGCTTTTTTGTCTTCCCTTTTTCAGTTTGCTTTGAAATCTAGCAGAGGAAAAAGCAAAACATATTCACTTCAAGCAATATATGATATAAATCAAATAATTATGAGTATGTTTCATAATAAAAAAAAAAGATATCATTTGAATGTCACCACCTGCTACGGGCATGTCTTCCGCAAAGTAACACCTGAATTGCATTAGCTATAAATCTTCTTCATCATTGTGCGTTCTTGGTTGCATCCTCAGCTGTGCTGCATTGAAGCCCGGCGTGCGCTTTTCCGCTTTTTCTTCTCCAAATATAACATGTATGTCAATGGTCACTGAAGGATGCCAAAGGCCTTGCAAAATGGAGAAGAAATAGCCGGAACAGTTGAAATGATTTGGCTATAGTTTTACAACCCGCCGCCTGCCTGACATCAACCCTCTTTGGAAATGTATTTGTGAGAAAAGTTTTATAATTGGCCGCCAACCGACGTGAACCCTACTTGGGAATGCAATTGTAGCATGAGATGTTTGCGCTTATTCCTTTAGTCGCCTTTTACGACACCTACAAGAAGAGATGGAGTAGTCCTATTCAAACCCGGAACCACACGGGTAATCCATTAACGACATAGGAGCCAATTTTGCAAAATTGGGTGACATGCCGAACTGTCATCGATTCCAGAAAGGTTAACTATTAATTATTACAAAAGTAAAATACAAATACCATTTTTAACCACTTCTGTAGCCTCCATAACACTAGTTTCACAGTCAATAATCCTGACATCTGACACATCTTCTCTCAAAACCCCATTTTTATCACTAAGAAATATACCGTCCACTTCCATAGTCAACGGTTCAACTTTGATGGTTACTCTTGTTTCATTAGCTGCATGATTTATATTTGGCTTTACATCTTCCTCAGATTCTTCATCATCTGATGTGAGTTTGTTATCATTTGTATTATCTTGTTTTACGTCTGTTTCTTTACTGCTTTCATTATTTTCACTCTCGTTTCGAGATTTTGAGTGGTTTTGACGATGTATCTCCATTTCTCGGTTCTTAGTTGTATTAACTAGTATATTTTCAATTAATCTTATAGTATTTTCTATAGTTTTGCGCCTCGTATTGTCATGTTCTAGAATTTCTGATTGTTTTGTGTCTAAATCTAAGCTGTGTTCTGTATTTAGCTTAGAATCATTGTTACATGATTTTTCTAGATCAATACTGCTATTGGCTTGATCATCGAAGCTTGGCACTTGCTTCTGGTGCGTTTTGATAGGGAATTTAGGAATGTTTATAGGTACTTTTTGATAAATTTCAAAATTCTTACATTCAGTGGGTGTCTTATCAAAATTTTGAAAATTTAAAGCGTGAGAGGGATGCTGACTTTGTAGGTTTAAATTCATGGGTAGTAGACCGTTCTGCCAGCCAGTTTCCATCATAGAACTTGGTGGTTGGCTGATAAAACTACTGGGGAAAACATTGGAATGGTAGTTAGGGAAATGAGGCATTTGAGGGCTCATATTTAGTGATTGATGGCCGTAAGGGGAAAAATTTGCTAGATTGTAACTCCCTGCAGGTGGATGAGGTGGCTGTTGCGACATTTTACTTAAATTATTCAAGTTATGTGGTATCATTGGTACATTCAGTTGTGTCATATTTACAGGCGCTCCCATGTTGATTGGCGTCTCGTTTGGCCCGTAGGCCCCCGTGTTGTGTATCATAATCACTTGGACACTCACTATGCACGTTTATAACAAATTTCAAGGTGTTATTTCCATACAAAATACTAAATAAACAAGGGCCATGAAAGCCATTTTGACATTTGTTTGTCCACCCAATAATCGGTAATGAATCGACAAAAAACCATAGAAAGTAACTAGGTACGGTACGTGTCGTCGTAATCGTAACTTTACGATCGATTCTTTACGATAACTTAATAAAATGAATAAAATAAAATTGTGAATTAATTGTAAATTGTAAATATGTAGACGTCAGACAAAGAAAATATAATCACTACACATCAGACGAAGACTGCACTTTTGAAGCAAATTATAAAACAATTTGGGCGAAAAAGTATCTAAAATAGTCTATTTTGAAGATTACAGGTGGAAATGTAACTTTATTTAAAAAAGTTGCCTATGATTTTATGAGTTCGTATATGTACCAAAACCAAATTAATATTTGATATAATGTGATAAAGTCTTAAATAGCTTGGCAAAAAATTTGATGTCTTAGTCTAGACCTTAGATCTCACTTGGCAAAATAAGTGTAAACATTATCGAATGTCAAATCGTTAGCATTCAAATATGAACTCTAAGATAAACAACAATAAGGTTATTATCCCTTAATTAGTCAGAACTGTCATTACAAATGCAACAATGGCGTCCATTTATTTATTTATTTTCAGAACTTCTTTTGTAGGAAATGGACGTGTACTGAGTCATGTCAATAAACGTTTCCTGAATCTCAATTAATTAATTTATTACTTACATAAAATTAGCATTATCGTGTCGAAAGTGTTAGTGTTTTGCAAGAATGGCGTTGACCGCCGCTGCGGAAGAGTACTTTCGTACATTAAATCCTTTAGCTACAAAAATTCACGAAGATATCGTCGAAGCGAAGAATTCTTACGAAAATATATGGGAAACGTTGACTGATAAGGAGAAGGTGAGTATTGCGTGTTCGTATTTCAATATTTCCGTTAAAATCGATGTAGCGGAACTTAGTTTTCCTATCAAAACAGTCCGTGGAAACATAATGAGCTAAAGTAAGTGTTATTTTTAGACGACCCCGTGGCGTAGTGGTTGACACGCCAGTCTGCCACTCCGGAGCTTCTGGGTTCGATCCCCAGCTGGCGCAAATTGGGAGGCTTTTTTCAAATTTTCCTGGGTCTTGGGTCTTTTTATAGATATGTATTATTAAATATCCCTTAATACAAGTTTCAACTTAGTTTGGGACTCACCACAACCTCATCATAATTATCAACAGCTTTCGAAATCCCACTGCTGGGCATAAGCCTCCTGTCCCTGGCCATCGCAATCCAGTTGTTTTAGAAAAGCCAGCTTTACATATTTCAAATATGTATATGTATAGGATGATCTTAAACCTCGTAGCTATATTCAAGGAAAGTACTCTTTAAGCGAAATAAAAAATACGCATTCTATCATATGTAAATTGTTTCATAATAAAAACCAAGGATATCAGCCGATAAATGCATACAAAAATAACCCATTTAAATTTTACCACCTGCTACCGGGCTCGTGGCGGGCGGTGGCCGGTGAGCGGGGAGGACAACGGACGTGTGAATAGTACAGTCAGTAGGTTTATTATAATATTAGAAATTAGGGAGAGGTAAGAAGTACCCATATGTACCCAAAAGAAATCACAAAAAGAATAGCTAACTCGTGGAAAAGATTTTGGTCTCTGAAAGAAATAATGAAAAACAAAGACATCCCCCTAGTAGCAAAGACTTAAGTGTTTAACTCCTGCATACTTCCATGCCTATCCTACGGCTGCCAAACATGGTCACTAACAAAAAACAACCTCAAAAAGCTGGAAGTATGCCAAAACGACATGGAGAGAAGTATGCTAAACCTAAAACTAAAAGACAGGATAAGACTGACAAAAATTAGGAAAAGGACAAAAGTAATAGGGATCACTACAACAATAAGAAAAATGAAATGGAAATGGACAGGTCACATGATTAGAGAAGGCAAGGATAAATGGACAGAGAGAATAACACCATGGTACCCGAGAGAAGGAAAAAGGAAAAGAGGGAGACAAATAAGGAGATGGGAGGATGAGATAAAAGAGGTGGCAGGGAAGACGTGGCCAAGCAGGGCAAGGGAGAGAGATAGTTGGAAAGTCTTGGAGGAGGCTTATGTCGGAAAAGACAATCCAGGGAAAGAGTGACCATATATATGGATAAATTATCTATTCTATTGTATTGTACCTGGAATGAAGCTATAAAATAAAAATAAAAAATAAAAAGAAGTACCCGTTACAGAAGGGCATGTATGAAGAGGCTGATGAGTGTAGATGAAGCGAAAGAGGTCTGTCAGGATCGTAGCAAGTGGAGGTCCTCAGTCTCTGAACAGGCGTGATAGTATGTATGTATGTATGTATGTATGTATGTAGAAATTTGGGAGAAAAACAATTGTCAAAAAATATGCTTTTTTTCTTACGGTTTTGTGTTTTATTTATGATTCTGATTACAAGAGTTCATTACAGCTAGGCCTAGCTAACTAAAAATTAACTAAGTTAAAACTAAACAAACTTAAAATATTTATAAATAAGGTTTTATAAAAAAAATCATTTTTTGTACAGCTTTTATTAAGAGAACTAAGGCCTTTTCAACACAAAACAAATAAGCCCAAACTCAACGTGGTTGCGTCTTTTTATTACGGAGTTCTTATGGCCACCTTCCAGCAAAATCATCAGACCCTAGATACCATCTAAGGACAAAGTACTCGTCAAGACGAATCCAACGAGCCCAAACTCGATGGGGTTCCGTCGTTTCATTACAGAATTCCTATGGCCAACTTCCAGCTCCATCATCAGAACAGCTCCAAGTCATCATAATATTGCATTGTCACGCGATATACATATGCGCGCAAAATTTCAGCTCAATCAGTTAAAGATATCTGCTTCAAAATTGAGTTGCAAGATTCCACCCGAACAAACATAGTTACATTGTTGGTAGCAAGAGGCAAATAAATGCTATAGATATGAGTATCGTAACTCCAATTACTTTTGATGGTTGCAATATCCCTTTCAGTACTGAGGTCAAAAATCTTGGCCTCTGGATTGATAACACTTTATATTGGAGTACTCACATCTCAGAAGTAAGCAGAAAGGTGTTTGCCAGTCTTCACTACTTACAGCGCTTGAAAAACTTTCTGCCTGAGAAAACAAAAACCATGCTAGCACAAACTTTAATTCTCCCCATAATTAATTACGCTGATGTGTGTTATCTGGACTTAACCGAGGAACAACTAAATAAATTAAGGAACAACTAAATAAATTAGAACGTCTTCTTAACTACTGTATTAGGTTTATCTTCTGCTTGCGCAAATACGATCACGTTTCCCAATCTCGTTCTCAGCTCAATTGGCTGCCAATCAACGCAGAAACCAACATATTCTCTGTCAGCTGTACAATATCCTAAATAATCCCCAGGCCCCTGAGTATCTCAAATCATGGTTCCAACTTTCAAGTTCTACTCATGAGAGGTCCCTGCGTTCTTCAAATACTCTTACCCTAGCTATTCCTTCTCACCGTACAGGTTTTATCGATAACTCTTTCTCTGTCACTGCTGTACGATGCTGTCTGGAATGCTCTCCCTGAGTCCAGCAGAAGGGCAAATTCTAATTTTAAAGGAGTCGTGGCTAGGAAGGGCCGCGACTCCTTTAAAATTAGAATTTTTAGACACCTCCATTTTCAATTAAATATGAGACAGACTTGATTGTATGATATGTATTTAGAGATATGTATGTATATTTATTGCTCGTTTGTATGTATTTAATATGTAGGTATAGTATTATTATAATATTTATATTTAGTATGTTTATTTTATTTTATTTTTAAGTTAAAAATTTTATTTAGTTTCTTATTGTTATTTTTTATTATGTGTTACACCCACATAAACTCTCCCAATCAGCCCAAAGGTTTGACTGTTAGAGAATGCTTTTAGCATTAAGTCCGCCTGTTGTACTATTACATTTGTATGTGTGTACAATAAAGTGTAAATAAATAAATAAATACATACATACATTACAAGTTAAATAAAAGCTTGTAATAGAACTTACATATATTTCAAAATTGGGTTTCAGACGGAAATAATAAATGAATCAATAATCAAGCCAGATATAGCACTCAAATATGCTCTACTGGACACGCTAGAGTTTGATTTGAACGATCCACCTGTGCGGAAGGATGACCTCATGTCGTTCTTCGGGAGAGAGCATGGGATGAAGATGATCCAGGACGAAAATGGCTCTTACAGGTATTTCTGAAAAGTATTGGTCCATTATTTATGTTTAATCTTACTGAAAGCCTCAATAGAATAATGTTTTTCGGAATTAGTCCACATCCTTACTGTCTCTGGCAGTTTTATTTACAATTTCATCTCTTCCAGAGACGAACACTCCGCTCCGTTTCTCTATCAAACCAAAAGTCAACTCAACCTCTGCATACTCTCCGAGCAACGTACCAAAGTGAAACCTCCCTCCCCGATACCAGTGATGACTGAACTTGCGCTCTCTCACTCTAAAGTGGTGTCAGAACTCAAAAACGCATTGAAGTCGCACGATGTCCTGAAGAGTTATAAGGAAGAAGTCACGTCGCCTGGTTTCATTAGCAAGTTTATTGGAAATTTCAAAAGCAAGGTATACATGTAACGATAAAATTCATTTTTACAGCATACTAGGCAGTCTGAGCTTTAGGGATTTAATGAAAAACGAAATAAATGTGTGTAGCACAGCGGATTAGCTCATTGAAGTGGTGACATGGCACATAGCGCGGAGAACCGATCGCAGATGGGGCAGAAAGGTTCTTAAATGGCGGTTACGTAGGTATGTTAGGTTGTAGAAAAACACTGGATGTAGGCCGCTTCCAATTGGTTGTTTTGGAAAACCTTTGGGGTGTGCGGGGAGGCCTATTTCTAGCAGTGAACTTCTTGTAGCTGATATGATGATGGTGTTGTTCAAATCTTGACAAAAAAACTAAATAATGAAATACATGACTGAAATGAGACACATAACATTTTTGCATTAGTGGTTAGTAAAAAATAATAATCCAGTAATTGGATTTTAATAAATTGCATCCCCGGGGGTGATCTATATAGGTATGAGACCAAGCAAAAATAAAACTATTCATGTTATTTTAATTTTGTCGTCGTGTATATAACATACGAGTAATCTATGTGCCAAATCGCATTAAAAAACTCGGGACTGTAAATTACGCACTATGTAACTAAATTTTACTCTTTTATTCTTTGTTAATAATGTATCAACCAGTTTGCGAACCAAATAAAAAAAAAATTCAATTACGCCAACCAATGTACACAATTAAACTGAATTTCACGCGGCCGAATTCGCGGGCATTAGCTAGCATTTTAATATTTTTAATAAGCATGAATGTATACAAATTTTTACAGGGTGACTTTTTAACCAAATTTGGTCCATGATACTTTCTATTAAAACAGTTTACGAAAAACGAAAAAAAATTTCGCCTTCTCATACAAATCAGCACTCAGCTTTTGTATGGGTGGACTGCAAAATGTATCTATTTTCGTCAACTGTTTTAATGGAAAGAAGTTCAGTATCATGGACTGAACTTGCTCCAAAAATTTGGCTGGTGGTTAAAAAGGTCACCCTGTATATTTGGCATCGCATAGAGTTGCAGCATCAGGTTTCAATATGTTTATTTGGGAAAGTTGTTCAGTATCATGGATTGCTTGCCCTTGAAATAGTCATACTTAGTTAAAAAGTATATAATTTCCCAGGATGAAGAAAGAGAATGCCTCGTCCCGTCGTCTGCGCCGACGCAGATTGTGGCGTCATCAGAGAACTTCTTCAAAACTAACTTTAAGAGCCCTCCACCCGAACCCAAGTATGAGAAGGAGTATAGGGCCAGCGTTATCAAGTCCAGCAGTGGTAAGTGGTTTATATGGATAAAGTTTGCTAGCAGGTAAATAAAAAAAATCATGTATGGCTTAACAACGAATTCTTAGAACATAAATATTTAATTAGTCATATCAAATATTAGTTTAACATTAGACATGCTGTATCATTGTTTTCCTATCAGCATTACAATGTCGCTGACGCATAGGCGTGCCTTGTTCTAATGACTAATTTGTAAACAACCGAAAGATTAATTGAATTGTTAGAATGATATGTCTATTTGAATAGGTCTTAGCATTAGGGTTATCAAAACAAACAGAGACGGATTTACCAGCAGGCTTTGATGTATGTTAGGTTACATAATTGAGCTGCTTTCCTTCAGAAAGTTGGTGCCTGCAGTGTACCCCATTATATTTTTAAATACAGGTACACAGTAGGTACGCATAATCTTCTTCATCCAAGCGCGTTCCCGGTTAGCAGTGAGGTTGCATCCTCAGCTGTGCTGCTTCGGAGTCCGGGGTGCGCTTTCCTACTTTTTCTTCACCAAATATTACATGCATGTCAATGGTCACCCAAGAATGCCAAAGCGCTTGTGTTAGAGAAGAAATAGCCGGAAGGAAGAGTTTAAAGATTTGGCTATAGTTTTACGACCGGCGGCCTGTCTGACGTCAACCCTCTTTGGGAATCCAATTGTAGCACGAGATGTTTGTGCTTAGTTCTTTAGTCGCCTCTTACGAAATCCACAGGAAGAGTTAGTATTTGTTGTTATAGTGGTCATAGTAATACATAATCGGTAAAAATTTCAAGTGTCTAGATATTACGGTTCAAGAGATAGAGCCCTGTAACATATCGAGTTAAAAACGCTGAAAAAAACACGTTTTTTGTATGACGACCCCCTTTAATTTTCACCTTTTTTTTAATTTTTAGTATTTGATGTTATAGCGGCCACATTAATACATAATCGGTGAAAATTTAAGGTGTCTAGCTATTACGGTTCAAGAAATAGAGCCCTGTGACAGACGGACAGACAGCGGAGTCTCTGTAATAGGGTCCCGTTTGCACCCTTCGGGTACGGAACCCTAAAAATGAGTGAGGGGCGGGTTAATAATGTGAGAGTGTAACCAGGCCTGTGTCACTCCCCGTTTAGGTATCAAAAATGTACCTACATTATTACTATGCGCGCAGGCGGCCCCTCCGGCTGTGCCTCCGGGTGGTAAATTCAGTTATACGAATCGTTTGTCCAGAGTAATAAGAATGAAATTGGCTTGCAATGGATGTCCAGGTATCTATACGAAAAGGTGCTGAGTTCTGACGTGAGCTAAATTAAACCATATCGCTGGCCACATTGAGTAAGATATTTCTTTGAATTTCATTGCTGAGTGAGACTTCTGTACGTTAGTGTTATTTATTCTGTGGTGTAACTTCCATATTTGATATTTTTTCATATTTCAGATCTCTCCGAAGAGAACCGAGGTCTTCTATCGTCGAGTCAGGCGTCCTCAACAGACTTCCACTCAACAGAGACCCTAACCGACACTTTGCCAAAGACGGGTTATGACTTTTTAGACAACTGGTAATAGGCATGATGACTGAGAAATTATTTAATGGCCCATTGGTTTGATTATTATAAAATATTGTACACGTATTTTTTCTTTTCTCTGAGAAACAATAAATGACGAAGATACACCGCATTTAAATTTTTACATATCGGTGACGTCACAAGCCACCACTCTGGAACTTAGACACTCTGTATCTTTGTGAATTTTTACTTTTTTGATAAACTAAAAAATATGGGTACATTATTTTTGGATAATCTGAGTAACGGACTAATAAAAATAATATTTTTCTGACCCAGTCAGATCATCATCCCTATTTCATAGCATTTTAATAAAGTTGAGTAAAACATAGTATTCATTTATAGTCGACATACACTTGCAGAGGCGCCTAGGCGTCTCAGCATATTTCTTACGTTGTTGTAAGCGAAACTAGACCTTATGTCATACGGTATAAAGTCGAGAGTTTGTACGGTTACTTCACTCTTACGCACGGATATCGAAGCACATTCTTTATGTATGGGGAATATTCGAGAATAATTTAGCGATCACTTTGAAGTGAAGGAAACCTACCTAAGTGCAATATGTGAAAGCACCTGCGACAGCCTTGGCGAGATACCTACCTTCTTCACGTATCAACCTTGGGTTCCGTAGGGAACAAATATCCTCATACGAAGTTTGGCGTTTTTCTCCAAATTCGAACCCCAAATCCGTAGAAATATTGAGAGGTCGAGTCTAGTGTTGCCGAACTATCGATAGTTTTTATCTAAAAAGGCCACACTATCGATAACATCGATAGCTTAGATCAAGGCATTACTATCGAATGAGTGCAATACTATCGATAGTATTATTGCTCGTAAATAACAAACTATCGATACTATCCATAAAAGGTATTGTTGCTTATAAACAAAAAAACTATCGATTGTATCCATTTAACCATCGAGTGTGCCAATTTGCAATAGTCTCGGGTATGTATGTTGTAACAGTAATGTCATTAACACATTGTTGGACACAATATGCCTATAGACGTAAATCAATTGTTATTTCTATTGTGTCTGGCTTAGTGTCCAACAATGTGTTAAACAAGGACCTTTACAGGCCGTAATTTTTTTTTAATATACATATTGTTACCTACATGTGCTAATTCTGCTGTTCTATAAGAAAAAAGGCCGCTTCCAATCGGTCGTTTTGGAAATCCTTGGGGGAGGCCTAGGACTTCCTGTGGCTGATATGATGATGATGATAAAAAAAATCGTTTTTTAAACAATACTATTGAAAATTAGTAAACTATCGATAGTCTAAAATAATCGATAGTATCGATAGTTTAGTATTTACGAACAACAATACTATCGAAGTATTGCACTCATTAGATTTTTATTTATTAGCCTATTGTTTGTAAACTATATTTAATCGTCTATAGTTTACTATCGAGCGGCAACACTAGTCGAGTCGCTCCTTGAAATTGTGTCGACTATACATTTATACGTTGAAAGTATTATGTATGTTTGTGTGCAGTGATTTTTTTATGGATCCCTAATTTATGCGTAGTATTTTAAGTTTTTTTTTTTAATATTTTCGAGCTGTGCGAATTAATAACTGCAATATGTATTTAATAGAATTTAGAAATAATTTGATTTTAGTCAATTGATCAACTTTCGCGTGTTTCGCCCATCGCAAAAGTTAATCTTATTAATGAGAGCTTAAACTGGGAGTCAGAGTCAAAATCATTTAGGGTTGGATCCCATATATCAGCACGGAACAGCACTTTCCTATGCTGCTATCCTTTTTCTGTCGCTCATAAGCGTCGCTAGAGCGAGAGAGAGCGACGGAACGCTTCAGCACCGGCCGTGCTGCAGCTTTCCGTCGCTCTCTCGCTCTAGCAAATGACGCTTATGAGCGACAGAAAAAGGATAGTAGCATAGGAAAGTGCTTTTCCGTCACAGAATATATAAGAGTACAAACAGAATGGAATCTCACAGCGTCTGCCGCAATTTGGCGTCCCCGCACCTCTCCCCCGTTGTGTGCCCCTTATTGCGCTCAAAACCAGGGTTAGTTGCTAGCCGCACGCAATTCCCGACGTGTCTTGAGAACTGTCAATTAATAGTAACCATCATGGTGAGAAGATGCGCATATAATAATTGTTTATCCGAATACTATAAAGAAAGTATATTTCGTAGATTTCCGAGTGATAAAAACAGGTAAGCAAAGCAACAATATAATTTCACGTTATTACATATAAAACAGAATATTTTTTACGTCATAGTGTTCGCAAATCTCCCGGTATGGAAAGATATAATCGTAAATATGTCGAACTCATTAGTAGGTAAGTATTAAATTAATTCTGCGGTGCGACCCTGAGTATAAATTTCACACATTGACGTGTGTACAGATGTATTGTTTCGTTTGTAGTAGTAGCACAGAATACAGTAAGTGTAAACAGAACGTAATCTCCTAAGGTACGCGCAATATGCGTCCCCGTTGCCCGTCCCCGCACCTCTCCCCCGTTTTCGCCTTGATGACGGGCGAGAGCAGGCGAACACACACTGCATGGCGCAAGTTGGCCCACAAAAACCGGGGGAGAGGTGCGGGGACGGGGAACGGGGACGCATATTGCGCGTACCTTGGGAGATTCCGTTCTGTTTACACTTACTGTATTTTGTGGTAGTAGTAGGTATATATGTTACTCTGACTCTAAGAAGTGTCATACCTGTCCGTGCTGACAGATGAGATCCAACCCTTATTTATCTTTGGATACTCGTATTATCATGACTTAATCTTATATATAAAATTCTCGTGTCACAATGTTCGTTCCCGTACTCCTCCGAAACGGCTTGACCGATTCTCATGAAATTTTGTGAGCATATTCAGTAGGTCTGAGAATCGGCCAACATCTATTTTCCATACCCCTAATCTGCGCGGGCGAAGCCGCGGGCAAAAGCTAGTATTTTATAAATTTTGCTTTGATTTCATAATAGTTGTTGACGTCAGATCATTTACTGACAGCACTGACAACCTTCACATTTTGAAGCGTAATTCGATTTTTAGTTTAAACATTGCAGCTAGATGGAGCTACTAGTTCGAAGGTAGTTTCGTAGTGGTGCCGCTTAATTTCGGAAAGATGGCGGTATATGCGTTCATTTTGTACGAACAAACAAGCGCCATCTCTGATTTTTCGTGGATACCGTCAGCCTAAGTACCCAGCATCCTTTGTATGGCTAGCGGGGGAGATAGTAGCGACATCTAGAAATCATACTGGATTTTGGCTTTCTAGCAGAGTACGCTTTTTTTTATGGGGTTGTCACCATGCTTACAGCTAAGTTTAGTGCCGTTTCCTAAGCGCACATAACTTCATCTTTAGATCAACTTTTAGCTTAAGTCTCTTAAGACTGTCTGTTATACAGCGTGTAACAGAAAGGGGGTATCAACCCGAAAGGGTGTTAACGTACTAATCAAAGACGACCTCCGTGGTGTAATGGTCAACACGCTAGTCCGCCAATCCGAAAGGTTTTGGGTTCGATCCCCAGCCAGGGCAAGTTGGAAAATGGCCTTTTTCAAATTGTCCTGGGTCTTGGGTGTTTATTTATATATGTATTCATTATAAAATATAGTATCGTTGAGTTAGTATCCCATAACACAAGTTTAAAACTTCCTTTGGGGCAAGCTCAATCAGTGTGATTTGTTGTATTATATATTTATTACATTTATTTAATGTGAACAACTTTTACTATGGGACCATCTCTGAAATCGCGAAAAAAATTCTGCAATTCCATACCATGGATGGTTCCATAGTGAAAGTTGTTTACATTGACTAGTACATTCTCCCCTTCTGGTTGATAACCCTTTCTGTTGCACGTTGTATGTATGTGAAAGTGACACTTTCTGGGACACTCACGACACGACTAAAAGCAAATTAATGTTTAACTTTATTGGTCTGGCTGAATGTCCCGCAATGTGTTAAAAGTAAGTATTAATATTTGCCAAAAATACTATATCGGTTATTTTTGTGATATTCTAATCTCATTATGTAAGACTGCTTGTGTTTTGTACCACTTTTTAGGGGGCGTCCATAAATTACGTGAGATGTTTAAGGGGGGAGGGGGTCGAGTCAAATCTCATTTAATCTTACGTTGGAGAGGGGGGGTCTCGGCAAATATCACGCAATTTTTTTTTCTGATTGAAACAAAAAAAATATACTATTTTGGTCCATTAATCCAGATTGTACATGCTTAAGATTAAATCTTAAGCGTAATCGTAATACGATTAAGATCATTCACTAATTCGTTCGAAAGAAAATAATTTCATTCATACTTCGACGTTATCTTTGTTTAACCCAGCCCACATCCCTATTGTGTAATGTAAAAAAACCATGGAAGTATAAAAACTACTCGTATATTGCAACTTGCAACCAGTTTAAAACATACAGTGCTGAAAAAAAAAGCCGTGTTCACCAAACGCCACGCTACGACAGTTTGACACTCGTTTACGCCACAGATTAAGAGGCATTTTACACTTGGTTGGCTGTCTCGTTCGCACATCGTGAATTGGTTTAACAAACATTTAAAAGTTTTAATCAACTAATTCACGATGTAGTCAATGTCTACACAATATAAAACATGTCTAAAATATCCACGATATAATTATCTAGAATAATGAAACACTTTTCTAAAAATGAGACAGATCTTTTAATAATCTTTAAAAATGTTCGATTGTGCGAGTGAGACAGCCAACTAAGTGTAAAATGCCTCTAAATATATTATAAAGTAAGCTAGTTTATGCGTTCGAAATTCCGTATAAAAATAAAAAAATAAATCATCTGTTGTCGATTTTTATTTATTTACAGAAAATAAAAAAAAAACACCTCACGTAATTTATGGACGCCCCCTTATGTATTTTGTTTGTGTAATCTGTGGTCTACCAAATTAATTATTTTTGAGGTTCTGTCAGAGAAAGAAAACAACACGACGTGGACAGGGATTCCACCCATTTGTGGTTGATATTCCTCCTCATCGTACCTCTTGATTCGCCTCCTTCATTGTGCGAACCGCTAAGGTGTGGAATTCCCTCCCTACGTCGATGTTTCCGCATACATATGATCTAGGGATTTTCAAGACAAGAGTGAATAGGCATTTTTTGAGTCTGCGTGTTACACCTTAGACCTCATCTTAGCTTTCCATCAGGCTAGATAGAGGTCAAACGCACTCAAATCTCTAATAAAAAAAATAAAAAATCGGTAATTTTTTTTAAAGCGAAGCAAAAGCTCTAATTCTGTCAATAAACTGCTGAGAATAATTTAAATGAAAAGTAGGTATGTAATTTAAAATAAACCGGCCAAGTGCGAGTCGGGCTCGCCCATTGAGGGTTCCGCTACGTAAACAATTTACAAACTTTTATTTGCAGTATAGTTCATATACTTAGTATGAACTTGAATACATGTATAAGTTTGTCGTTTAGTGATACGACACATTTAAATACTATTAGACTTCTCATACGTTTTCCTGTACTATACATCGTGTTAATGAAAGAACGCAAAACCTTTCAAATGGTACCTCAGCCCATGAAACTGAACAACTTTTGTTCAACAACTTTCATGAAATCCGAGAAAAAAATATTTGGATTTTCATACAAATTGACTCGATCAGCTGATCGGTTTGTATGAAAATTCAATTTTTTTTTACCATCTGCGAGGTTTTGCGTTCTTTCGTTAACACGATGTAGATATTCAAATTGTAAAAATAAAAATTACCGATTTTTTATTTCTCTGAAGAACCCAAATGATTTAAAAATGCTCTCAAAGTCAACTGCATTTACACTTTATTATTTAAATTTAATAGTAAGGTACAGGTCGCGCCAAACTTCTAGTTCGCTCTGAAGTTGAGGCGATTCGCGTCGCAGTAGTAAAATACCCATAACAGATACAATTTGTTTTATTTTTGTTTATTGTGTATATAAATCATATCTACATTCTTACAATCATTCTGAAAAAAATATTATTGTGGTAAATATTCTGTCCCTGTTTGTAACCTGAGCACAGAATACATAAGAGATATCTATTTTAGACGCCAACTATTCTATCTGTTTCTCTTCTAAAGGTTGACAGGGAGAGAATGATTTAGCATTAAGTCTACCTATTGTAGCTTTTGGCTCAATAAAATTAAATAAATAAATAAGAGTCAAACAGAATAGAATCCTACAGCGTCTCTCGCAAATTGGCGTCCCCGCACCTCTCCCCCGCACTTTGTGGGCCTTTGACAGCTCCAAACCAGGGTTTAGTTACTAGCCGCACGCAATTCGCGACGACTCTTGTCTTGAGAACTGTCAACCAATAGTAACCATCATGGTGAGAAAAGGCGCATATAATAAATGTTTATCCACCGATTACAACAAAGAACACATATTTCATAGATTTCTAAATTATGAAAACAGGTAGCAAAGCAACAATATAATTTTACGTTATTACCCAGCAACCATCTTGATATATATACCCTTCTCGCTCTCTCACATTGGCGGGAGATACACAAGAGCGAGAGGGATTATCAATCGTCAGCAGTTTAACCGGTAAAAATACATAGGCTCCTCGCTCACAGTTAACCTTTTCACCGCGAGACGTTATGTCAGTTGTCGTGCCCCCAGCGCGAAGCGTAGTGAATCGAAAATAAGTACCTACAAAAAATAGGGATGTGCAATACTTACGTATTAAGATATCGATAATGATTACATTAGGTATAAGTATAGCATAAACTTAAGTCTCCGCGCGTATATCCATTTATCTGGCTGTCTATATAGGCTTAGAAATGACTGGGGCGATCTTGATGACGTTTTTACTATTAAGAACATTTATCCGGATACGTTTTATTTAAGTACTTATAATACATAATAATCCGCGGTCGCAGCTCCCAGGTATAGCTGCGATATTATAGGTTGTAAATTACAATATCTAAGTATGTGCGAGTGTTTCCATCCCAACGATACTACCTAAACATATGACAAACAATCAATGTAGGCAACTTTCAACTGGCAAAAATGGAAATCTATCAAGGCGTGAATGGAAAACGATGATAATATATCATCATAGCGCACTCCCGATTCGCACTCCAGAGGTCGGGGTCGGCTACCTAACTTTTTGATGAAGTTATTAGTATTTAGATATTCAGTTCAGTGGTATTTAGGTACACAGAGCAACTGCCGAGTGACCTCCGCAGTCCAAAGTTTGTAAAAGATTTGTGTTATGTTTTAATTTTTCTTGTTTGTACACTTCACCTAGGTACCTATACCATTTCGATAGTTCATTTACTAAGTTTCAAGGACATTAAATAAAATATACACAAATATTAGTATCAAAATTATTTATTAATAATATATGTGATAATTTTAGATCTTTTTATGGTGATATAGTCGGTATAAGAAAGAATATTTCAATTTACGTTTAATTTTTATCAGTAAATAAATCGTAAATGTCCCATCCCGCGTGTCACGTATATGCGACGTTCGCGGTGGACATTAATACAAAGTTATGAAAAATATATCTGATAATTCGTCAAACTTTTGAAATTATTTTTGAGTCTTCTAATTATACGATTATAGTGAATGATATTGTAAATGATTACTAGACTACTTATATATCTAATATGAATATTTTTTTATCCGAATACAACAAAATGAAACAGAAAATTTGGATTTTACAAGGACTGGTTTTATGTCACGTATATGCGACGCTCGCGGAATGGGCTCGAAAATGTTTGTCACATATACGTGACGTTCGCGGCTAAAGGGTTAATCACATACACGCAGATGCCAAGTAGATTTCCGCGGGTTATAGTGTAGTGCTATAATGCCATTGTTGACAATGACAACTTGACAAGCCGGGCGTAGAAGCGTGATAAGATAAACATTTGTTTATTTTTATTGAATTTATTCAAATAATTACCGTATAGTTTTGCGCCGAATATGCAAATTACTATATTACAATAGTGAATTAGTGTATTTAGTGCGTTACATTATAAATGACTCAATAATAATCAGTAAAGTGAACTAATGGTGAAATGGAAAATGGACATAATAAAAAATATTTGTGAAGTGATATTATGTAGCTGTTACCGAATTTTCTGTACCTAACATTTAATACATATAAAACAGAATATTTTTTACGTCATAGTGTTCGCAAATCTCCCGGTATAGAAAGATATAATCGTAAATATGTCAAACTCGTTAGTAGGTAAGTATTAAAATAATTCTGCGGTGCGACCCTAAGTATAAAACTCACACATCGACGTGTGTACAGATAAATTGTTTCGTTTGTAGTAGTAGTAGGTATATATGTTACTCTGAATCAATGGAGAGTCATACCAGTGACCTGAGTGAGGCAACTTCAGAGCGAACTAGAAGTTTGGCGCGACCTGTAGCAGTTTATTTTATTACTGTACCGTAGATATTAGTATTTACTAATATCTATATTAAGGTGAAGATATAGGCAAATGACCTTGAAGTGACGCCCTCATTTGAAATAAATTGTTAACTCGTAAATATGGAGATAATTTCCATATTGCTCTTCGTCATGCACTAGATAGCCCTTTAAATTATTTGATGAACCACCGTTGAAAGTATTTACATTAGTCCGTCTAGCTTTAAAACTTGCCTCCGCCAAAAGTAGCCACGGCAAGTTTTAAAGCTAGACGGATCACCAATAATAGTTTCAACGGCAGTTCATAAAATAATTTAAAGGGCTATCTAGTGCATGACGTAGAGCAATATGGAAATTATCACCATATTTACGAGTTAACAATTTATTTCACACTTCAAGGCCATTTGCCTATATCTTCACCTTAATATTATAAAGCGGAAGAGTTTGTTTGTTTGTTTAAACGCGCTAATCTCAGGAACTAATGGTCCGATTTGAAAAATTATTTTTTTGTTGGGTAGTCCATTTATAGAGGAAGGCTTTAGGCTATATAACATTACATTCCGACAGCCACGCGAACTAAGTCGCGGGCACAGCTAGTAAGAAATATAATAACGCAAAAAACGTACATACTGTATATTATACCATGTATCTAGCGAAATATAAAATAAAATAATTATTGAATTTTGATTTCCTCCTTGCTTCTGACGGCACGTTAAGCTTTGTAAGACGCCTTTCATCATCTTCATCAGGTCTTTTTTAGTCTCCACTGCAGGAGCACGACCCTCTGTACTACCAGAGCCATATATGAGCCAGAACAGTCAGAAATTTTGGCCTACACTCTCCACGCTGGCCAGATGGCTGGAGAGGTCTCACTGATGTTTATAAGCTTTGTTCAGCTTGTGTTTCCTAAGTCGCCTTCTACGACATCCACGGGAAGACTTGGAGTGGTCCTATTCTACTCTGCCGGGAAATAATTCTAAATTTTAAAAACATATGAAAACATTTTATTGAATTTATAATTATAATTTATAACAGATCAAAAAACACTTTTCTTAGCTTATTACATTTTTTCACTTAAAATATGAACTCAAATCGCCTCTTAACCCTTTAACCGCGAACGTTAATCCGACAAACATTTTCGTGCCCATTTCGCGAGCGTCGGGATTGTCCGACCAAAAACTATGGATATTCACAATTCCTCGCGCTGGGAGCACGACAACTGATATAAAGTCTCGCGGTGAAAGGGTTAAATGACTGATACATCAAAAGGCAAGTTCAGTCTACCAAAACGAACAACTTTTACAAAATTCACGAACAACTATGTAATCGTGAAAAAGTCACAAATTGTATGAGACTGCAGATTTCAATTATTGTAGAGAAAGTTATCAATTTTTATTTACTGAACTTGGTATTTAATTTAATGTACCAGCCTTTCCAATCCAATTTTTTTACCCAATCCAAATAAAAAAAAAAACGCGGATACATATTGTATGACGACAAAACAAAAGCATAGAATGACTTTAAAATTAAAGATTCACCAAGTTATTTTTACACAACATTTTTTTCCACTTGGATTGAAGGTGAATATAGAAGCAAATGACCTTGAAGTGTAAAATAAATTGTTAACTCGTAAATATGGAGATAATTTCCATATTTCTCTTCGTCATGCACTAGATAGCCCTTTAAATTATTTTATGAACCACCGTTGAAAGTATTTACATTAGTCCGTCTAGCTTTAAAACTTGCCTCCGCCAAAAGTGGCCACGGCAAGTTTTAAAGCTAGACGGACCAATAATAGTTTTAACGGCAGTTCATAAAATAATTTAAGGGGCTATCTAGTGCCCGAAGATTAGCAATATGGAAATTATTACCATATTTACGAGTTAACAATTTATTTCACACTTTAAGGCCATTTGCTTTTATATTCACCTTAACCAAACTTGACCTTTACACCTTAAACATGTTGCGGTTACTTACATAACGTCTGACGAAATATACTTGCAAATATTGTAATAAAACATTCAGTCTACGATACTGAACAACTTTCCCTAAGGAACATATGTATAAAGAATTATGAAAAAAAAATTATTTCCATACAAACTCGGATCAGGGTACTTCATAAAATAATACCGAGTCGTCCGATAGTGACGTCCTATTTCTATGTCTAACCAAATTAGACTTTATCATTAATGTATTAACGTTCAATGTTGCTTGACACTGAAACGCGGATACGCATAACGTATGTCTCGCGTACCGCTTTTGGAGTAACCCTACAGCTGAGGTCAACTTGTATAGAAGCCCAACATTTTTCATATTTCGATATATGTTCCTTGCGGAAAGTTGTTCAGTATCATGGACTGAGTTCAGCCATAAATAATTTCAGTATATTTTGTCACGATTGTTCGTCTCGTTCGATTTGTCCTGTATACCATTGTTCATTTCTTGCTTGACTGGAAGTTATGGCTTCGACAGATTTAACATTTTCACTATTATTATCATAACAGGACTTACCGAAGAGAGATATTAAAGAGGGTAGAATAATACGGTCAATTTAACGTCAAAGTTAAAGGTCACCGCACTGTTCAAGGTCGCTTAGTAGCCGGATATGATCATGCCCTTTTCCACCTGATCGGCTTTGTCTTTCCCGGTTAAAAGCTCGATGAGGGTTAAACCGAACCAGTAAGCGGTGCCGGGGCCCTGAAACAAATATAACAATGGTTTTACTTCCTCATAATCATCATCCCCACGTATTCCCGGTTGCATCCTCAGCGGTAACGCCAGGCCTGTGTCACTCCCCGTTTAGGTATCGAGAATGTACCTACATTATTACTATGCGCGCGGTGACCCCTCCGGGTGGTAATCGTTTGTCCAGAGTAATAAGAATAAAATTGGCAGCAATGGATGTCTAGGTATTTATACGAAAAGGTGCTGAGTTCTGACGTGAGCTAAATTAAACCATATCGCTAGCCACATAGAGTAGATATTTCTTTGAATTTCTTTGCTGAGTGAGACTTCTGTACGTTAGTATTATTTATTCTGTGGTAACGCTTCAGAGCCTGGGGTCCGCTACCTAACCTAGGGGATTTGACGGTTACTGGTTTACACAGAGCGACTGCCGTCTGACCACCGCAACCCAAAGGGAAGACTAGAACCAATCCTAGGACAGGCTAGATGGCATTCGGGACCCACAGCTTTACGTGTCTTACGTGTCACGGAATCATCTTTCTTTTCGGATAATCAGGTGATTCAAGCCTGCAATATCCTAACCAGACTGGAGACAACTTTCACAAAGTATGCTTCCCAGTGGGATTAGCACCTCTGGCCTCCGGATCCATACAATCTTTCGCATTAATAATATCAGTTGGATTTGACACTTACTCTGCTTGTAACGACATTGCCATCGATCACCACTCTCTCTCCCTCAACATAGGTGTAGTCTCCGGTTATCTTCTCCTTTGTGCTCGGGTATGACGTCAATTTCTTGCCCTTGGCTACACCGTGGGCTACAAACGCTGTGGGTGCTAAAAAAATTATAATAATAAAACTAAAGACACACAGGCATTACTAATATGCGATAAAAGGGTTGCTTCAGTAAAAAGTCAGCTAGTGGCCGACATGTTTCGACCTCATACGGAGGCCTTCCTCAGGGCGAAGGTGATTCGCGACGCCTACACTCGCTGAGCTATAACTGATCTTAGCGATGCGTAGCGCGGCCGGCGCGAGCGCCCAGCCGGCGATGATGAAAATGAAAATGAGACTCCCATAACTCCCATTACGGGAGTCGGCGACGCAGATCAGCGTCCCCCACCAACCACCGCGCTGTCTCTGCGCCAAACGCCCGCGCTACGCGTCGCTAACATCAGTGCGGCTTGGTACGTCTTCGTGTGCGCATCGCGAGTTACATTCGCCCTGAGGAATACCTCTAGATGAGGTCGAAACTGACTCCATCTTGGATTCCAATAAAAAATTCTAATTCGGATTTTGCGACCGAAAATATGATATCGGAATTGCTGAAAATGCACCTAAATCGCAAGCAGTTGATTTACGGCGGCCATTTTGGATTGCCCAAAAATAAAAACTGCGCTCGGTGGGCATGGCACGGGCTTAACCCTCGCCTTTGAACTTGCATCACTCAGCCTGCGGCCTCGTGAAAATTACTTAGGGGGAAGGGGGATGGGCAATCTCGTGAGATCTCGTTTGATTGTTGGCCGAGATTAATCTCGGCAAATATGGCCGAGATTGCATTCCCTAGTACCGCTCAAACTTATGCCACGCAATATAAAAGGACAGCTCTAATAATGGATTATAAAATATAGTATCGTTAAGTTAGTATCAGGGCTTGGAATACCGTTAAAAATCTGGTAGCGTTAATTCTGTCAAACAGCGTCTGCTGGGTGACATTATTTTTCCCACTATTTACCGTTAATCAGATAATGTTACCAATGATATTAACGGTAAAAGGTATTGTTAACACTGTATTTCTTTTCGATATTTGGCAGAATAAATTGATGAGAGCTTGTCTAGTAGGCTACTAGAGCTATTAACATAATATTTTACAAGTATTGGAGAAAGTATCGTTACTTATATCGTTAATTGATAATGTTATAAACTGTATTATCGATACCCTTTATAACTTTACCGCTACCCGTATGAAAATAACATTATTTAACGTTACTTTTAGTGTGAATTTGGTATCGTTAACAAGCCCTGGTTAGTATCCCATAACACAAGTTTAAACTTACTTTGGGCTGTGCTTTGAGGCTAACTCAATCAGTGTGATTTGTCCAAATCTATACTTATATGTATACTTACCAGCACAGATGGCTGCGATGATCTTGCCAGCTTTCTCATGTTCCTTGAGGAGAGTGCCAACTACACTGGACTTGGACAGGCGGTCAGAGCCTTCCAAACCTCCTGGCAGGATGACCTGGCAAAGATATCAATATTTTTACAGGGTTTTTAGGCATTCAAGTCTCAAGTACTTAAACTAAATAATGAAATAAGACACTCATTGTAACATGGGTTTTGGTTGTGGCCATTGACTTATATATTAATAGCGTAAGGACTAGGCTAACCGCGCGACGAAATGACACCAACTCGTTGGTCCATAAAAGTCAGTTTTTGAACCAACGCGACTTAGTCGTCCTCGGTCCGCGGAAGAGTTCATTTGTTTTTGTTCACATACTTGTATTGCCATAAAAATGCCTAGTTGCGTATTTAAAGGCAGCAAAAACTATGCAAAAGGTAAAAAAATACATGGAATATCTTATTATCGGTAGGTAACAAAACTGATGGTTTTAATTAAAATACTAAGAATTTTAAAGCAATAAGTTTACAACCGAAGTCCGTAATGGCGGCCATTTGTTGTGGTTGTAGTTTAAGCGACGCGCAGTTCGTCACTCTTCGTCACATCGTTTTTAAACCGATGGCGGTTTGGTTGTTTGAAGAAATATTGTGGATGTGCACGGCTTGAAACTACGTCTAGGCGTCCGCCCTAGACGGATTCAATCCGTCTCTGTCACCTAACCCTAAGTGTGATAGAGATATCTGAAACCGTAGAGCGTCTCGTGTCCCTGTCGCACATAGAGTTTGGACAGAGACGGACTGAACCCGTCTAGGGCGTCCGATTGACGTAGTTTCAATCCTGAATGATTGGAATTGAATGGAATTAGGGAATAAAAAAAAGAAATAGATATATATATGTATAATAGAACTAGATAGAAATAGACATATCAGCTCTTAGCTGCTTGTCTATAATAAATAAAATAAACAAATAAAATGCAAGTAGTTATAAAAAGTTAAAGTTAAAGGTATAAAAAGTGTAAAATGCACAGATTAAGATATTTTTTTATCAATTTTTTTCCGAGGCTTCAGTTCACTTGGTGTGACTAGATTGAGATAAAAATGTGTAATATGGACAGGATGAGATAAAGAAATGAGGAGAAAACGACGTACAGCATGCAGTATCGTTACATGTCGAAGCTATAGCTACAGCTTATCAATCAGTTGGAAAAAAAAACTTACAGCATCATATTGTGGGCTCTCAGCCAAGGCATCTGCGAGGGCCTTGTCTGGCACGAGTGTGACCTGACGCGAGCAGAGCACTGGAGCAGTGCCATCTAGACCGGCCATTGTTACAGTCACCTGTCGGTGATGATAGGGTCAGAAAGTATTATTCTTATTAGTCCATCTTTTAGATAATCCAAAAATAATGCACCCGTATTTTTCAGTTCAATAGGTATATGGTAGATGTGTTGCTTCGTAGCCCGCAATCGTTCGGACCATTTCTTCTAAAAGCAAGAGAATCAATAAATGATTTGGCTGTGGCTTTATGAGATGATCATCTTTAGGGCGAGTGTCAGGAACAGCAACCCGATGATGTCGTTGTCCGCTGCCTCACGCCGCTACCCGCTCTGCTCGATACATAACAATCACTGTGGATCCACAGATACTGGTGAAGTTCTCATACTTGTATATGGTGTATCATAGTCGCTCTCCGCATTAGGTATGAATAAAGCGCATATATGTACTGTCAATGCCTCTTGCTTATGTATCACTCGAGTTCTTTAGAGCTTGAAACACGGGTTTCCAAGCCGCAGGTCCCATCTTAATTGAAATTGGATAGGCATATACTTTATGTACTTACACCACCTCTCCGTAGCATGTCAACAGTGATGACAGTCTCCATCTCTTCGGCGCCCTGAGCCAGGATAACTAATGCTGTCTTGGACATTTTGGATGAAGTGGACAGAAGCCTGAAAGATCACAGATATATTTTTAGTACTTGCAAAGGTTGCGACGACGGCGAGCACGAGAATAAGGCCCCTTAAGTGCACGCGTGTGGAGTACGGGCAATAAGTTAGTTAATAACCTTGTAAAGACTTTACCGGCCTATGAAAATGCAACTGGACTACTAGCAATGACTTTGACCTTACCTTGTGTACTGGAAGATATGATTTTCGCGAAGAAATGTCTTATAAATTGATAACGCAGGCGCCGGCCGAGCTACCGAATTTGATAGAATTCTAGAACAAAACATCAAAAATGACAGGACACTTGCGGGTCAAAAAGCCAAAAAATAAACAAACTGTACGTACGTAAACATACATACAGCCAAGCCAATGTGATTGATTACGTTAATTCATAAGATTTTTTTTTATAATATTATAGATTTTGTAGCTAATAAAAAAAAAATGGTTGCCTGTAAAGTCGGTTTTACGGGCGAAGATTTTACGTGACAACGGCGGCAGACCGATCATAGTTGAGTGGGAGAGAGACGCAAGGCATTCGGCGGGCCTCTCTCTCGTTCGGTGACTCATCGTAACGTTACCGAGCGTTACACTTTTTCATAAGTGACTCCCAGCCGCAACCTAATTTAAGACGTTGTCACGTCAATATTAAAATTAATACAAAAGAAACAAAAATTGGTTGCCTGTAAAGTCGGTATACGGGCGAAAGTTTTACGTGACAAGTCTTTTTATGTCTGTCTCTCTCGCTCTTAGGCGGGCTAACCATGCCCGAGTGGAAGGGACGCGTGCCTCTCACTCGCTCTCATTGTGAGCGCATAACGTGAGCGGAGCGTAACGCAGTTTCTTGAAGTGTCACCCGGCTAACCAATTTATAAGACGTTGTCACGTCAAAAATATTGTTTATTTTGACGTGACAACGTCTTAAATTAGGTTGCGGCTGGGAGTCACTTATGAAAAAGTGTAACGCTCGGTAACGTTACGATGAGTCACCGAACGAGAGAGAGGCCCGCCGAATGCCTTGCGTCTCTCTCCCACTCAACTATGATCGGTCTGCCGCCGTTGTCACGTAAAATCTTCGCCCGTAAAACCGACTTTACAGGCAACCATTTTTTTTTTATGAAACTTTTCAAAATAAAAAGTCCAAATCCAAATTAGATAGGTACATATTTTTTGCGCCAAAACACATTTCTGAACGGAACCTTTGTCTATGGTCATAACGACTCAGTGCTGCCATTATAAGAGGTAAAATTTACCGCAAATATTATATATTTATCAGTCAGCAAAACACAAACGTGTACTACCTAGTTTTCCAACGTAGCTCGCGTTTCGTATCGACCGACGCATTGCATCATCATATTTTTGTTGGTAATGATTTTCTAAAAATTCCAACATAAAAAAGCAGCGTGGGCCGGAACGTATTCTCCATGTACAAACAACACGAAGTTTTCTATAACATTTGTACGCTACGGCATACAACTACAAGTATCAAAATCAGGGCTTGAAATACCGGTATTTATGGGAACGGTATCATTGACCTTGGTGAGATATCAGTACCAGACATGGTTCCGGTACTACCCTACAGTACCAGTACTATACCGGTACCCAGTATCGGTACTTATCAAATATTTGCGTCAGAGTGAGAAAGCAGATTTAGTAAAAAGGATAAGGAAAATAACTTCATCAGTCATTATTATCATAGGTGTCACATACATAGCATAAACCAAACTCGGACGACGAGTCGTGTCACATCGAGCGCTAAAGGTGAAGTACCAGTACTCATTCATCTGGAACCGGTACCCAGGTACTGAAATGAAAAGAACCTCTAAATACCGGTAGCGAACTGGTATTTTTGGTACCGGTTCCGAGCCTTGGTCAAAATACGAGTGGTCAAGCAAGACCACTCGAAGTCGTCTCGTCGCACATTTTTCACGTACCAGCGCAAATCATTCATAATGTGACTGTGTGAGTCCTGCTTTCAGAAATGCGTGTCCTTTAATCTTTACTTTTCTTTTATTTGTTGGAAAAACTCCATCTGTGATTTGTTGTGATTTCTTTTCCTCGTTTCCCTTTTTTTTTTCTTTCTGCTATACTACACTACTCTATTTACAAATTAGAAAATACTTGTTAACCTTTAAAAGTTAACCTTTTAAACTTATTTTAAAAATAATATGTAAACCTATTATACCTATGAATAAAAAAATTTGAATATGACGCACTCAAACATCCCATAAATTTTGGAAAAATAACTAATCCTGACCACCCTAACGACAGATGTTCGTTGATAGTAGCTCTACATTGTCTATGTCAGCTTCCTTTCTTTCGATAACGTAAAGACAAGCACCAAAAAAATTGTTCGCTTAAATGCATATAATTACTTAAATCTTGTTCTAATCGACCGGTAATAATGTAAATGATCAATAGTTTGTAATATGCTGTAGTTTTACAGCGACGTCAGTGTTAATCTGAGTCGGTTTAAGTTATAAATAAAATGTTAGGTTAGGAAACTATAGATCAATGATTGTGTGAGATTGTTAACATATAAAAGATTTGTAGATAGACTTTTCAGTAAAATGGATTTCGTGAAGAGAGAAGATCAAAACGTGATCGAAGATGAGAGTTTCAAAGCGTTCAAATATACAGACATGGTAAGTCTTTGTGTACCTCATATTTTTTTCAAATTTCAATGATTTCTACTTTAAATATGAGGTGAATTTATTTAAATTTAATAAATGCTGGCCGTTATCTCGGGTTTCTCCACTTCTGTTTTCGTTTTTGGTAGTTTTCACCGCTTTTTTCCCGTATTCTCGGCATTTCCGGCCTTATGTGGTTATCTCTTTATTATCGGCACTCGACATCCTGTTTGGCCTAAAGATATACCTATAGGAGGAAATCATTATATTGTAAATTTCGCAAAATTAATAAATATATATTTTTTGTTTATTTCATCTTGGATTATGCCTAATTTTTGGCACTACTAGTTATTCTAGTTAATACACTAGCAGATGCGCTATCACGTCTCTATCCCTAACAGAGAGGACAGTGCCTTGGGTTGTTAGAACCAAACACCTTGTCCAGCATGGTAGTGAAAAGGGAATCAGAAAAGTTATGGGTTGCTAGCCGCATCTATTGACATAATTCAAATTCTTAGTAGCTCGGTGGCCCGGTGGGAGTATGCATTGCTAGCGTTTCCACTAGTTAAGCAACCCCGGGCATGGTCCGTACTTGGATGGGTGACCACAAGTGGTACAAAAATTTCTCGAGCTCCACCGTGCTTCGCACTTCGAAAGCACATAAAAGCCGTTGGTCCCGGCTTTCATTATATGGCAGTCGTCAAGCTATGTCAGATAAAAAATCTGACACCAGTGTTGGCCACTTACATACTTACACGAAAAACAAACAATTCAATTTCTCGCCCATTCTTTCAATTGGCTTCAACAATCTGCACGGGAGGAGGAGCAGCTGGTATATACCTATATTGTCTCTTTTCTCCCAGCCGTGCATGGAAAATGTGAGGGTTATGTGAAATAAATTAATTGTGAATATTGTTATTCATATAATGATATGGTTATAATTAAACAGATTACTCGTGCAATATAGTCCATTTACTTAAGTAATATAGTCGGAAAGGCTGTTCAGGTTTTGGTTTGATTTAGAGTGCAGAGAGTGCAGCGAAAGCGAACAATTGGGATTTAAGATTCCACATCATTCAGCCAGGGTTCCACAGCTGTTTAGCGTGCCTTTTGCCAGGAACAATGTCGGTCATAATAATCCTTTGATTGGAATTTGTGAATTATATAATAATATGAGCACTAACGTCCAACTAGATTTATTCGCTGATAAATTGTCAAAATTTAAATATTCTGTTTATCAACATAATTAGCAGTTATATTTATTGATTCATGTTTGATTGATTGTTTATTTGTTTGCATGTATTAATATTCTCTGTAGTGTCGTGTACAGTCTTTTGTAGGATTTCAGAATAATATTGGTCTCAGATATAAGTACTATAAATGAAGTAGTTCTGTTATCTGTGATTGTACCTTAATAAATAAAATAAAAATAAATAAAATAAATCGCCGGGTCGCCACTCCTAACACTCCCCATTATAATTGTTTAAATTGATTGAAACCAGGTTTGCCTTTCTGACTATATGTCCTGTTAATTAAAGAATACAAAACCTCTCAGATGGTACCTCAGCCCATGAAACTGAACAACATTCACGAAATCCAAAAAAAAAATCATATATTCATACAAATTGACTCGATCAGCTGATCAATTTGTATGAAAATTCAAACTTTTTTGTTTTAGTTTCGTGAAAGTTGTTCAGTTACATGGGCTGAGGTACCATCTGAGAGGTTTTGCGTTCTTTACTTAAGAGGATGCCTTCCGACTTACTTTCCATACAAACGCTTGTACGTGATTATGGAGTTGTAACAAATCTTTCTTTATAATTTTTGAACTACAACCCACTATCACATATGGCAAAAGCCATATCCCTTTTCATAAGAGTTGTGATGTTGCACAGAAACTAGAAATTAACTAATCGAAATCCCCCATGAGGCTGGCATAGTCACACACAAGTGAACTCAAGCCTCGGAAAAAAAATAGATTAAAAAAAAAAAACTAACATGTATTTTGTGCGCTATTTCTAGGATTCTATCGAAATAAAAAATCAAAATTTGGAGAAACAAATTCAGTATAAGCCTCCAAAACTCCTTTTTTGGAGGCTTATACTGAATTTGTCGGCCGTTCATAAACTACTCATAAATAGTAAAATCAAAAAAAATATTTTGATATAATCCTCGCAAATGTAATGAAGATTCTAAATGAAAAACATTTATTTCACAAACTTATATATGTATAAGGCTTACTGAAAACCGTATTTTTCGTACAATGTTATCGCATTCTCACTCGCTTCTGCATGAAATTGCTTTGCACTGGATGAAATAACAAGCTTTTCTCAACCATGCTCGCATTGACGATAGACGGGCCGGGAAGCGTCCTCTTAACACATTGTATAATAGAGTTCACTGACATATGCTAAGTGGAAAACGAAAGTAACACCTTAATCTATGAAGAATTTTCTATTCCAGCATCAAAAACAACATCACATTGACGTGCCAGAGTCCCAACATACAGCCATCTCAATGGAGCAGCTTCACCAAGCCATGCAGACATCTATGAACACCTCTATAGTGCACAATCTCCAATTACCCCTGTCTCCTCGACAAATCTCAACGTTAATGCTAAAATCCAACCAAATCGGACGCAACCTAAGTTTCAACGACATCCCAGCGTATTTACAAAGAAATCTGACTTCCGAAATCGACATCATGCATATGAACGAAATGCAACAGAATTTGACTCGTCAAGACATGGATTTGGCATTAGCAAGAAACTTGGCCAATGAATTGGAAATGCAGAATGGATTAACGCAAACGTTGCCGAACATGGAACACGGGATAGGTGAGCTGCCGCAAAATTTAAGAGACATATCGGAGATCGGACAAGAAATCGATCTGTCACACCATTTGAATAGGCATAGTATGGAGCAGGAAATACTTGCACAAGAGCGAAGGCTAATGATGCCAGATAGTCAAATTCTGGATCAAAACTTCGCACAATCGTTGGAGCAAAGTTTGGCTCAAAGGTTGGACCAAGTGTTGGCACAGAGGATAGGCCAACGTGTTAATAACTTGCCGTTGCATGAAGGGCAGAGGGTGGATGAACATTTGCTGCCAATGCCGTTCCATATAAAGTCGGAGCAAGAAGACGATGGATATTTCTATGAGAATATTAACCAGTTGCCAAATGTTAACGGATTGAATGGTAAGTGGATTGTTTTATTTTATACATACACACATACTAGAGTCGGATAGTGGTTTGGCCGGATACGGGATGCTGATTGTTCGGCCTACCCATCGGCCGCATAGCCGAATATCAGAACATTTGGCCTACAATATTATATGTATATTATGACTCTTGCATTACTAGGGACGGATAGTGGTTTGGCCGGATACGGGATGCCGATTGTTCGGCCTACCCATTGGCCGGATAGCAGAATATCCGAACATTTGGTCGTCAATATTATATGTGTATTATGACTTTTCGCGCAACACGCCTAATCTAGCATTTATTTTGAAACATGTCATATTTCAACAAAATTTTGTAATTTCAAAGAAATTGCATAGGTACTCGTAATTGTATCTAGGCTTCGATCATATATTCTATAGATCGTGTTAATGGAAGATGGTACCAGTGCCGGTTTAGCTCTACCAGCGCCCCGGGTGAGTTATGTTGAAAATGGATAAGTTCAATGACAAGTGACATTATTTTGTAACGTTTTATTTTTTTATCAGTATCAAATAATTTGTTTTTGACCTAGTCATCTATCCAATTGACGCGAGCGACCGTGGAGTAGACGAATATGGCGCCACGCTTATTGTCGCGCGTATTTCAATTAGGACACCTTTCTGAATTCAATATGTTTGATCGCGCGCTCGTACGAACTAAATTTGCGCGAATAGATTTTCAAGCATATTGAGTCGCGCGACCTCGTCGGGTTTGGTCGAGATCCTACAAGGGTAAGGGGACTCTAAAGACATGCAGTTCTATTGCGAATAACCAACGTATTATTCGTATTCAGTATATTATTTTGCATAATTTTCATATACATACTTCTATTTAAAAATAGACAAATTTACAAGGAAGTCGTATGTTATTATGAGTTATGTGCAAATTTGATGGAATTCAGCGAAAGGTTACGCCGCACCTAGCTGTGACCTAATGCTCCTTTAGTTTTTTTTTTCTTAAATCGATTGGCGTGTTGTAAAACTTGGTAGCTGCATTTTTATGGATATTTATTTATGTCACATGCTTTTTGAAGTATTGCTTCCGACTGCCCCCGTGGTCCAGTGGTCCAGTGGTCAAAGGCGTTTGCCTTTTGATCTGGAGGTCGTCAGTTTAAATCCCACTGGGAAACATGCTTTGTGAAAAGTTGCTTCCAGTCTGGCTAGGACATTGCAGACTTGAATCACTTAATTATCCGAAAAAAAATATTATTTCGTACTTCGGAAGGCACGTTAAGCTGTGGGTCCCGAACGCCATTTTTGTTTACCTATCAATACCGGAGTAGATAGAGCCTAGGGCTACGCTTAGGATGATGGCGTAAAGAATTTAATTTTAATTACTGTCATTGGAATACGCATTACTGAAAAAATATTTTTGGCCCATCGGTTAGATTATAAAAAAATAGAAACAATAAATGACGAAGATACGGCGCATTTAAATTTGGCATGACGTCACGCATTCGTACGATTTTTACACATCGGTGACGTCACAAGCCCCCACTCTGGAACTTTGATACTCTGTATCTTTGTAAATTTTTACTTTTATGATAAACTTAAAAAATATGGGTACATTATTTTTGGATAATCTAACTAACGGACAAATTAGAATAATACTTTTCTGACCCAGTCATCATCCCTATTAGAAACGATCCCAGAACCTTCGAGTGAAGGACTAGCGTGTTAAACAATACGCCACGAAGGTCGTCATTTGACTTAGACTTTAAAAATTGACACATACCGCGTCCTGCGTCACGGCAGCTGACTTCTTAACCTTTTCTCTACGAATATATTAAGATGAAAGGTCAATATTACAAGTTTCGTCAAATTGGCTTTCGTATAAACATAATAGATATTAAAATACAAAATTAAAAATGTCTGTATTTAAATTTATTGTGATAGTTTGATCTATTTTTATCAGCAGACCCTAAACTTAAGACCGTTATGTTCCGAATTTAAAATTAAGATTATTTCTAGCTGCTTCTCTTCCCGTATGCTTCCATACTGGTCTAGGAGAAAAAAATATGTACCAGCTGCTTTTCATTCCGCGTAGATAGATCGTGAAAGGAATCCAGAGAATTGGCGAATATGCGCATCATGTCATGTGGCTGGCAAATCATCACAATTTTGATTCGTTTTTCCACCTTCTTGCCCACCATCACGCTAAAAGTGGCTTTTGACTTGCGGCCCTGGGCTCTGTCTGTTTGGAGCCGCAAAATCCAAAATGCTTTGCCTGCCCCATCAGGGATGACGACGTGATGATGTGTGTGTAGATTAGGACCACTCCAAGTCTTCCCGTGGATGTCGTAGAAGGTGACTTAGGAAACACAAGGTAAACAAAGCTAACAAACATCAATAAGACCTCTCCAACCCGTCTGGTAGTGGAGAGTGTAGGCCAAATCCTCTGACTGCTCTGGCTAATATATGGCTCTGGCAGTACAGAGAGGGTCGTGATCCTGCAGTGGAGACTAAAAAAGACCTATGATGTATACATTTTCCGTGTATATAAATTCGTAACTAAATAAATCATCATCATCAGGTCTTTTTTAGTCTCCACTGCAGGAGCACAACCCTCTCTGTACTACTAGAGCCATATATTAGCCAAAACAGTCAGAGGATTTGGCCTACACTCTCCATGCTGGCCAGACGGGTTGAAGAGGTCTCATTGATGTTTATTAGCTTTGTGTAGCTTGTATTCCTTAAGTAAATTGTAAATAAATAAATTAACAAAAATTGTTATTCTTTTCAGGTCACATACAAGAGCCTCCTCCTCAGCCCATACATCCAGAAAGCCAACTGTATTCCATATACAACAACCAAATACAAAATGTACCAGCACTCAATCCCATAGACCTTTATGCCAGACAACAGACTTACCAAAACTACGCAGTCGCCAGAGACAACCCTCAAAACCTAGTCATCCATAGACAATTCGATAATAACAGTCCGTATGCAGAGGAATTAAAAAAAAGAGAAGATATCATCGATAATGACAGTTCGAAAATGGAACAGCCGAAAGAAAATATGAAACCGTCAGATCAAAATAAAATTTATTATGAATATAATAATGTACCGTATGCTGATGTAAGTGAAAAGAGCGAAAATGATCCAAGTATCAATAATAAGATATATTCCGAAGATATGTCTATGGATATCAAAGGGGAATACACATGTTATAAATGTCAGGCGATATTTCCTTCAAAAAGGGCTTTGAAGCAACATTCCAAAATTTGCTTAGATAACGGCGCTGATTTGGAGAAATTGGGGAAGTTCAGTTGTTCACAATGCTCTTATAGATGTCAATCGCCGGCCATTTTGAAAATTCACGAACGCACACACACAGGAGAGAAACCTTTCTCATGCACATTCTGTGATTACAAATCTGGGCAGAAAAATAACGTAGCGAAACACATACTTGTTCATATGAAGGAGAAGCCGTTCCGTTGTCAATATTGCAACTATCGTTGTGCACAGAAGAATAATTTAGTTGTACACGAACGGACCCATACGGGCTACAAACCGTTTGCATGTCCGTACTGTGACTATCGGACCGTTCAGAAACCTAATTTAGTCAAACATATGTATCTACACACGGATCAGAAACCGTTTAGTTGTGACATGTGCAGTTATCGTTGCGTTCAAAAAACAAATTTAACTAAACACAAGCAGAGACATTTGAACGAAAAGGACGGGGAGAAAATTGATACAAAAAATCAAGCTAAACCATATCGGCCAAGACAGAAAAGTGTCAAATGTCCGCACTGTTCGTACAGATGTGTGCAGAAAGCCAGTTTAGAGAAACATATAATGTTCAAACATACGGAGCAAGTCGAAGGAGAGAATATTAAGTGTGATACTGTAAGTGAAAGTGAGAACAGTGATGCAGTTCAAAATTTAAGTGTAAGAAAAGACGGAGAGTGCCAAATGTTAAGTCATAGTGTTAAGGTATAATGAGTGCTTATGTTAGCTTGTTTTAAATGAGGATTTTTGCTAAGCGAAAGAGTTGTAACGATGGATGTGAAAAATGAAGTCGGAAATGGTTCATTTTCGTATAAGTACAGATAGAGGAATGAAATAGGAGATATTACTGTGATGTTTTGCCGCCAGAGTGCAGCATTAGTGTAGACCGTAAACAAATGTTTGAAAATGACAAGTACATCAAAGTCGCAATAAATTTGGAAAATTATATAAGTATTGGGGTTGGATCTCATCTATCAGCACGGAAAAGCACTTTCCTATGCAGCTTTTTTAGCACCGGCCGTGCTGCAGCGTTCTGTCGCTCTCTCTCGCTCTAGCAAATTACTGTTCTGAGCGGCAGAAAAGGATAGCAGCATAGGAAAGTGCTGTTCCATGCTGGCTGATAGATGAGATCCAACCCTTAGGTATTTAAATGGCCGTAGGAAGCCATAACACCACTACACAGGTGTTTGAATGAGTGAATAATAATAAAAATATTAAAATTAAATACTTTTATAATAATTATTTGTTGCGAAAAAATATGACATTTACAATGACAGCAGATTGTTTACTGTATGTGCTAGTGCCGCCATCTACGCAGAGATTCTGCCCACTGGTGGTCGATATTTCTCCTCATCGTACCTCTCGATTCGCCTCCTCCTTCATTGTGCGAACCCCTAAGGTGTGGAACTCCCTCTCTGCGTCGATGTTTCCCCATACATATGATTTAGGGATTTTCAAGGCAAGAGTGAATAAGCATTTTTTGAGTCTGCGTGTTACACTTTAGACCTCATCTTAGCTTCCCATCAGGCTAGATGGATGTCAAACGCACTCAAATCTCTAATAAAAAAAGTTGCGTAATATACTTTGTATGATAGGTATGGCTGTATTAAAAAACCGGTCAAGTGCGAGTCGGACTCGTACATGAAAGGTTCGACAATGTTTCGAAACGCTGAAAAAAATCATGTTTCCTTTAATTTTTAACTTTTCTACATCGTGTAAATGAAAGAACGCAAAACCTCTCAGATGGTACCTCAGCCCAGGTAACTGAACAACTTTTGTTCAACAACTTTCAAGAAATCAAAAAAAAAATCGGATTTTCATACAAATCATCAGCAATAAAATTATTTTTCTTAGTTTCGTGAAAGTTGTTGAACAAAAGTTGTTCAGTTACATGGGCTGAGGTACCATCTGAGAGGTTTTGCGTTCTTTTATTAACACGATGTATAAGATAAAAATACTTTTTGTTATGGTGGTCATTTTTAGGGTTCCGTATCCGAAGGGTGCAAACGGGACCCTATTACTGAGACTCCGCTGTCTATCCGTCTGTCTGTCTGTCCGTCAGTCACAGGGCTCTATCTTTTGAACCGTAATAGCTAGACACTTGAAATTTTCACCAATTATGTATTACTATGACCACAATAACAACAAATACTAAAAATAAAATAAAGTTATAAATTAAAGGGGGTCGTCATACAAAAAACGTGTTTTTTAGCGTTTTATAACATTGTACGGTGGTACGGAACCCTTCATGTACGAGTCCGACTCGCACTTGCCCGTTTATTAATTTATACTTCACTTACCATTTTTGGCTTCATTTATCTCAATAACAAGTAGTCCATTCTTAAAGAATCTATGTTTGTAAGAAGTTCTATTGTCTATAAAAATGAAATTCTTAATATTATAAGCGCAAGAAATGTACGCGCTTCCAAGTGTCAAAACATATTATGCTGAACTTCGGCGAAATTACACCCGCAATGCTATTTGAATCACTAGCGACACTATGCCGAATTTACGTCGCGTTTTATCACAACGATAAAAAATTGTTGCGGTACTCCAGCTTCGCAACTTCGACACAGTGTGTTTAGACACTAAAGCTGGCTAGTTGCGCTTTTAACCTCCTTCAAAAAAGGGGGAGGTTCACAATTCGTTGGAATCTTTTATATATTTTTGTATGTATGTATATATTTTATCAGAATCGGTTGTGTAGTTCGGTGTTGAATTCGGTTTTTAGTTATGAAAAATTATTTAGCTCGGCAGTCAATATGTTAACACAACGAATATTATGAAGGCTCAATTTTACATTGTCGCGGAATCGTGGCGAATTCTAAGAAATTCACAGAGGATAACGACTTTTATAGTCTAGGGGTATACAGCACAAATTAGCATGAAGAAATAAACTTCGCGGTAATCCGCTAAATATGACAATAAGTCAAATCAGACACTTATTTTTAAACGTCATAACAAACGTTTTCTATGGGATGTGTATGAAATACAAAACCGTGACGTCATAGATTTTTCGAGTCAAATAGCGCTCTTAATATCAGTTTTTCTGCATTAATAAGTCGAAAAACATGTTGAAAATGGATGTGATCAGTGACAAGTGTCACTATTTTGTGACGTTTTCTCTTAACAGTACCAAATAATTTATTTTTGACCCAGTCCTCTACCCAAATTCCGCGCATTCCGCGGAAATTCTTTTTGTTGATACTGTTCATAGAATCTTACACATTACTACATTGGCATATAAATAGGGTTCAATATGGTTTGTAGTTTTAAAATTCGGTTCCATTCCGCGGCAGTGTGAATTTAGCTTAAAAAAATTAAGATTGTTAAATTAAATAAAATACTAATCACTATAAATATGAAATTGCTGGGTTTCGCAGGAGTACCTTTAGAGTCCTCTTACCCTAGACTTTCCCATACAAACGTAGTCTATGTTTTATTATGAAACGACGTCAGATTTCGGTAAAAATTTGTAACTTTAAAGAAATTGCATATATCTAGCTAGCTAGGGTTATAATTGGTTTTCAGTCAAAATATGGACTTGAAAAAGTTTTTCATACTGATGGTCAAAAATGAATAATATACTATAATGTCTTTCAAGTTCATATGTTGACTGTAAAAACCAATTATAACCGTAGATATATGCAATTACATTAAAGTTGCAAATTTTTACTGAAATCTGACATGTCGTTTCAAAATAAAATGTAGACTATGTTTGTATTGGAATCTCTGATTCTGTGTAGGGTAAGGGGACTCTTAAATAGTTTTTTTTTTTACAAGCTTTTATTAAGCTCGCCTTGTTGTCGTTTTTAGGTCAAATCTTGTAAGTTTTTGAGCCACTTCCCGGTTGATTTAGAAAATATTTTGTATGCTAATGTAAATCAGATGACAATGCAATATTATTATAACAAGAAGCTGATCTGATGATGGAGCCGGAAGGTGGCTATAGGAATCCTGTAATAAAACGACGCAGCCCCATCGAGTTTGGGCTTATCAAGTACTTAGGGCTCACAATAAAAGCTTGTAGATACTTTTTTTTTTCAGAAACGATTTTTATTTGAAATATTGACATGAAAAATCATGAAATATGTACCTAAATCTATTGAAAAAAGGGAAATAATTCTGTCTTAGAATCTAATTTGTGATTTTTTTAACTAAGTTAATTTTAAGTTTTAAAGTAAGAATGCCTTTTGGCTGTGAGTCATTTTGTATAATTTTGTCGTTTTTTTTTTTGGGAATTCGCGTGATTTTGCGTGAAAATTTCAATTGGATCTGGTTGTAAGGTGATCATTTACATAGAGTTAATAATGTTACAGAAGTGAAATTTTAGAACAATTATTTTTCAATTTTTTTCTAACTTTCGCGCTTTGAACACATTAAGGCCGTACCTGAATTTTCCGGGGTCCAGTGCTGCCCCCATTTAAAATAAATAATTTTAAAGAAAACGACATCAGACATCATTTAAAATTTTGCTTCTACCAAGTCCTAATAACCCTTCAAACTATATTGTGAACTACTGTTTACAGTTTATAATGAGAACGTTAAGCTTTACTACATTTGCGCACATTTGCCAAAACTGGCCGTTTTTCGCAAATGCGCGTAGTAAAGCTTAACGTTCTCACTCGTTCTCTCGTTTAGTTTAAACATTATACAACTGACATAAAGTTCATTATGCTATGTACGATTTCGGCGAATCGCTGCGACTCTGCCGCAATGTAAATTGAGCCTAAGCAATAAATATTTAAACCTTATGACCAGATCCTCTAGAAATATAATCGTTACCAAGAGATTTGAAAGTACCTTGAAATCACACATCACTGTATAAATATTAAATATTGTTTTAAGAATTTGTTTTGTATTTTTTTTATAATTAAATGCCGCTTACCAAAGTGTATGTTGGTTTTTATTTGATTTTTCTGATTGTTTTAGCATTTTTTACCCGACTGCGGTAAAGCCGAAGGAAGGGTAATGATCTTAGCAGTATGTGTGTTCCGCTGTAGCGTAGGAAACAAACTTATTATCCAATTTTCACAAGAGATGTCAATCGATTCGTCATTATAGTCCGGGTGACATAGGTTACACGTAGTATGCAAAAAGATGTGTTATAACCAAAAAAGTATAAAAAAAAAATATCTGGACAAACTAGGAACATACTTGTGTCACAGAGTAATAATTGTACTTGTATTATAGTATTTTTAGTTTAGCGCCATCTATCAAACTTTAAAAAAAAAATAGTTTTGCTACTCGACAATAGATGGCAGTGTCAAATACTTCCATAATTTGTTCATAGATGTCACTACTATTTGGTATTACAATTAGTTCTATTCGACAACAGATAGCGGCTGACGGACAGGTTGTTGCATTTTGAAATTAAATGTTCCTTGCAGGTTACAGTACACGGTGAGAGAGTGTAAATTCAATATTTGAGTTAGGTACGTTGATGCCAGAATTTTAGTTATCATTTATCGCCGTTTACAATAAAATAATTTGTTTTATGTGACTACTTTTCTGGTATATTAGGTCAGGTTGTTTCCATGCATGCTTCAAAATACTGAACGACTGCGATTCAGTCACAGAAACCAAAGATCATCCTGATATTAGTAGGTTACTGTTAGTTTTAGTCGAGGCCGAGTGGCTTCCGGCTTAGAATAATTACCACTCCATCTCTTCATTGAAAAACAAATTAAAAGTAAAACTTGGCCCTTAGGTTAAAATTAAGTAAGTAAGTACTTATAGTATTTGTAGAAATAATTCAATAAGTTTTGTTTGTATATTTGCTCATTCACTTGTTTTCTTCTTTTTTAGGGTTCCGTACCCGAAGGGTGCAAACGGGACCCTATTACTGAGACTCCGCTGTCTGTCCGTCTGTTCGTCTGTCTGTCCGTCTGTCACAGGGCTATATCTCTTGAACCGTAATAGCTAGATACTTGAAATTGTCATCGATTATCTATTACTATGGCCGCTATAACAACAAATACTAAAAATAAAAAAAGTTAAAAATTAAAGGGGGTCGTCATACAAAAATCGTGTTTTTTTCAGCGTTTTAACTCGATCTACATAATGGCATTAACTAGATACTTAAAATTTTTACCGATTATGTATTACTATGGCCACTATAACAACAAATACTAAAAATAAGATAATGTTAAAAATTAGAGGGGGTCGTCTCGTCATACAAGAAACGTGTTTCTTCAGCGTTTTAAAACATTGTACGGTGTGATGGTACGGTACGGAACCCTTCATGTACGAGTCCGACTCGCACTTGCCCGTTTATTTCCTCTCTTTTACGGAAGAGAACAGATTTGAACATATTTTTTTCTCCTCTCTCCTGAGTAACTTACCTACAAATTGTATCAGAGTTTATTATTGTTGCAAACTGTACTTATCCAAATAATTATTAGCTCAATTCTTTTTTGTTGTTTTCAATTTTTTTTATTAAATCGAATCTGTTCATTTGCGTCTGTTACAGTAGATTCTTTTTAAAGTACTCGTATGTTATTGTTAAAATATTTACTCTACTGGCACTGTTTAGATCTATAATATAAACTTTTCTTATACTTACATAATGTTATATATCTGTACATGACTGTTTATTGCCATGAATAAATAAAATAAATAAACAAATCCTGTGGATGTCCTAAGATGCGACTAAAGGACCAAGTACAAACATCTCGTCCTACAACTGCATTACGAAGGAGAGTTGACGACGGGCGGCTGGTTGTAAAATTTTACGCACAAATGCATTTTTAAAGAATATTTCGATTTTGCATGTTCTTCGGTGACCATTGACATGCATATTAAAGGAGAAGAAAAAGCAGGTAGGCGCACCTCGGGCTCCAAAGCAGCACAGCTGAGAATGCAACCGGGTACACCTATACACGGAATAGTCCTCTTTACCACCACCGCAGACTTATATCGTAAAATTGATACGAAAATATTGTAAAATACAAAAAGTCTCTGACAGCTTCATATTCTAAGCGTCGGCCTCATAGTCATGTTCGAAATTTAAAATCAAAACTGAAAACTGACGCGCGTGCAAGGGGCACCTGACGGCTCGGCCATTTTTCTTTTTTTTTTCTTATTTTACAGAACATTTAAACAAAGGGATTCATAGATAGATACGTTGAACCTATTTGTTAGTTTTTTTATGTCGGTACCTACTCGTTTCCGCAGAACAATACCCTTATCTCAGCTCGTTTCTCTTTCGATGCAGGTGTGTATTTGGGTCTCCTATATCGTCAAAGCCAATATAAAAATTTGCCTTATGACATTTCGTCTCATTCCCTGTGGATTTGGTTTTCGTTTCGTTTTCATTTTCCTGAGTGACCAGTGGCGGATTTGCCTTAAGGCCCAGTAGGCCCGGGCCTAGGGCGACCAGCTATGAAGGGCGGCAAATCGTGCCAAAAAATCTTTTTGTTTTTGGCACGATTTGCATTGAAACAAAGATTTAAGAGGGCGCCTGATGTCAGTAATCTAAATTTTGCTCCCGCTTCCACGCACACAAGTTGACTCAAGCCGAAGCGAGACAGCGAGCCATGCGGGGCGTCGGGAATCGCGGTGGGTCAATGAGGCTGGTTCTGGTTTAGTGGTTTTTTCCTTTTGCAAAGAATATTTAAGAGTTATTTAAAAAGTAAGACATATGATAACTGCCTTATGTTTAATACAATTATAATCCAAAGTTACAAGTGCTACATTATTGTATTTCTTGAATACTTTCTGTCTTAGTATAATTCTGAGGTGATTTGGAGACAACTTCGCAATGTTTTTCTATCGAGAAAATTTTAAGCAATCCTGTTTTCGAAAATTATTATGTTTAGAGTTAGTCCTGAACTTTGCTGTGTTTTTATTTCAAAGTGAGTATTTTGTTAATATTGATAAATATTTAAGATCGATCTAAGAACTTTAGGGTAGTATGGGCTCTTAATAAATTTTGGCGACCTCCGTGGCGTAATGGTTAACACGCTAATCCGGAGGTTCTGGGTTCGATCCCCAGCCAGGGCAAGTTGTCATAAAATATAGTATCGTTGAGTTAGTATCCCATAACACAAGTTTAAAAACTTACTTTGGGGCTAGCTTAATCAGTGTAATTTGTCCGTATATATTTATTTATTTAATAAATGATTTTGCTGCGCTGAAATGCAGACGAGTTTTGTAACACATTGTAAAACATTTATTAATAAACAAAACCTAAAACCGTTCTAAATGTATTTAAATGTCCAATCATTCCTCAGGCCTCGGAAAATATTATAAACTGGCAGCTTTTAGTTAACGTTTACCAATTTTCTGAATCAATCAAAAGTGGCCCACTTTGGTGGCTACTTTAAACGGGCCATAAAGTAAATTCATTAATTATGTAGCTAGTCTATATGATGGGTGCTGAGAAAGGGGCGGCACATGGCCTAGGGCCTAGAGCGGCTAGGACTGCAAATCCGCCACTTTAAGTGACTATGTGGCTCAACTTGTGAACGGGTGCCGCCAGTAGGGACTGGTAAGCTTGGCTCCGTTTTCTTAAGACTACTCAGTGTTACTTATTTCTGTAAATTGGATTTGGCACTCGTTCGCAAGCTTAACATGTTATATTGTGATAACATTGTATTAGGCATAATATCTATAAGGTATTTATTCTATGGGCCTATAATATTGTAGTTTAGTATAGTATAGTAGTTGTAGAACTTTTAAAACATATTTAGATAAAGTTTATAGCATACAGCTAAGAATTCTTAAAAATATTGTACCTGCAAAAATAAAAGATAAATATAAAAATGACTATCACAATCTTTTTGAATATTGTAACGTCATGCCTGTGCATACTAAATTTAAATACAGCATATTAATAGAACATTATTTTAAAAAAGAATTTCAAACTGTATTTAAACATAAAATATGCACCAGGAGTCAATGTAACCAAAAATTACTTATACCAAGAGTAAAAAACTTCTACGGACAACGTACGTTACAATATTTAATGCCGAAACTCATTAATGAACTACCAAACACTTTAAAAAATGAAATAACTGACAAAAGCTTTAAATTTATACAACACTTTCTTAACAATTGAACTGTAATTATAATAAAACACAACACTTACCCTTACACTACTTCACTATAATTATCATATTTGTCGTAATCATAATAAATGCATCATGGAAGTTTTTGGCGGGAAGTCAAGGTGTTTGGTTGGGGTTTTCTTTAACCCTAGATAACTAAACTATCCTGGGAGTTACTCAATAACTAAACATTCGTCTAGCGGACTACGCATTAAAAAATCTTATATTATCAACATAATTTAACGTGAGGAAGAAATTGTTACATGATTCGTATAAAGTGCTCGTTGTGAATAGAGATAGGTAGAAATAATTTTATACTAATGATGCCACATACCTTTTATACACATCTACATTATGGGTGTCACAAATTGCATTTTTTACATCTAAGGCATCAATTTTTGGTCTTCCTTAGCAATTTCGACGGGCAAACGTATAATTTTTTTGTAATATTTCATACATAAGGAAATGGAGCAGATTCTTCATATGATTTCACCAAGGATATCTCCTATCATGACCTTGATGTCACGTCTTAAAGTTACCGTCCGAGCAAGTTGCCGCAACCAAGGCTCCATGAGGTGGTTTGTCAGTTTCAAAACAAAATCTCGCCGTGTTATTTGTTAATTATTTTTGATGTTATTCGCGACGTATAATAACATAAGTAGGAGTAGTCTTAGTGCAGATGACCATTTATGATGAGTTTTACTGGATAAAAATCGAAGAGTTGCTAAAGCACATGTCGAATGCTACGTTGTAGCATCTGACGTAGTATGTAGTACGTTTCTTTCCATGTTTGACAATATAAAATCATCCGGTTTAATAATTTGGGTTCTGTTGTCTTTTACTTGATACTAAAAAATCATCTTCAGAACCCAAAGATTGGCACGAGACATCAGTATTAATGCTGATATTGTATTGACTTTCAACCTTCCAATGATTTGTCATCACCACAGAAGTTAAATTATCTTGTTTCTTTTATCAAAGTAATCAATCTTAATAAACGTGAATTTCTACTTTCAGCCTAGGACATATGTTTCCATTTATAAATCCATCAATAATATTAGGTATATGAGAAAAAGTTGAAAGCAATTAGTAGTATGAATGACATCTTACTAATAAACCCTAGTCATTAAAAAATAACCGTTTTTATGAAATTCATATTATTTGTATATTATCTAATTATAATACAAACATTTATTAATTTTTTTTATTTGAAAATACTAATATAAAATAAAATGCAATTTAGATACCTTTGAAAATCTGCACCTGTTATAACTAAACTTTCGTCATCTAGGCGACGCGGTGGTTATAAATCACAAGTAAAGACAATTGTTTGCGCAAACGCCGCATTTGTGCAACTTTTTACTCTAATTATGAAGGTATACAAAGGCGTGCAAGCAGGGGGTACGCGAAAGTATGTGAACTAGACTTATGCAAGGGGTCGCGTAGTCTGCCAGACGAATGTTTAGTTATCTAGGGTTAAATTATTTTGCAAATTGATTTTAGTGGACCTTATAATATGAAATTGGTGTTGTTTGGTGTTATAAATGCTCATGCTCATTAACAATAATGTTGTAGCCACTACAGCATACGTCGCGCTGAAAATTCATTACCATATTTGGTCATCAACTTACATCGCACGCGCTATTCGTCTACAACTCCAAATTAGGAAACATATCGGGACACGGGAGCAGTGTCGCACCGCGCCAGCCAATCAAAACACAGGAACGAGAACATTACCTTATTTGGCTATCTGTTTGTCCCTAACCACTGTATATAAACCCGAATTTTGTAAATAAATTATTCATTCGACTATCGACTCAGGAGCATAGAACACGCATTATTATTTACCTCCAGCTAGGTACACGTACACTACTACACACACCATCGTTAGCATTCATAAGCTACAGTGGTGACCCCGACGTGATACAGTGGTGACCCCGACGTGATATGAACACGCATTATTATTTACCTCCAGCTAGGTACACGTACACTACTACACACACCATCGTTAGCATTCATAAGCTACAGTGGTGACCCCGACGTGATACAGTGGTGACCCCGACGTGATACAATGTGAAATAGTTAAAGTGGACAGTCATAGTACGTCTGTAGTGATATTTGTTTCGCGGACTGTGTGGGCGTCGTCCGCCACTCAATCGGCTATGAAAACCAGTGGACTCGTATAGATTTGTCGCCAGAAGCTCCCTTAAAGCAATCAAAGGCCTACACCAACCTTTGATTGTAACTTGTTAGAAAAAAGGATTTCCCACGTTTTATTAACTTGTTCCTGGCTAAATACGCAGTAGCGTCAAGCCATAAATTAAAAAAAAAAAAAAATGCATCATGCTGTATGTGCTGCGCTCTGACATTTTTACCGATGTGATTATAACCGAGATTGTTGGAGTGATGTTAACCTGCTCTGGGCCCGTTGCTCTTTACACTACCGTGATTGTGAAAAATATTTGTCCTCACATAAGAATAAAATAACTTTGTTTAGTGACTTGTATTAGTTAAAAGTTCCAGCTCATTTAGTGATTGCTTATTTAGCTTACGAGTATTTTAACTTCGTTTTAATAATTAAATATATAAATTTAAGCGATCGATAACGGTATCCGATGTTCGAAAAAACCAAATCTGGTTTATGAAACATTGTAAAGTGCATATATATATATTGTAACTTTTATTGTAAGAAATAAATAAAAATAAAAAAAAGTTAATATTACATAGCTTGAAATAAATGATTTGATTTGATTGATAATATCCTTGTACACTGACAAAGCCCTTCGGGCGCGTAGGCGACTGATACTGTGCAAATGAGTTTCTTTCGGCGTTTCTTCTCAGCAGTGGTCGTTGCGAAACGCAAGTCTCGGTAGCTTTTTTTTTAAAAAAAATAGTAATTTTAATATTATAAATAAACATTAAGTACACGTAATGTACACTAAAATTACTGACGTTTGAAAGTGCCTGCGAAGGCCTAATTACTGAATAAATATTTGATTCTTTGATTCAGTGGCCAACACTGGTGTTAGATTTTTAAGCTGCGTAATCATCTTTTACCATACATTGATGACAGCAGGGGTCAATGGCTTAACGTGCCTTCTGAAGCACGGAGGATCTTGAGAAATTTTATGCCAGTTGTGGTCATGTCATCCAAGTGCGGAGCACCCTTGTGTCGCTTAACTTAAGCGCTCTCTCATTCCCACCGAGCCACTGAGCACCCAGTTAGAAGTTCGATTGCGAAGTTTCCGCACACATTGCTAGCGTTTACCTCAAGCAACACATGGTACGAATTTAGTCGGTGCCTCTGTTCTTCGGAAGGCACTTAGAGCCTTTTGACCCTTCAATTATCATAGATTGTACAGTTATATAGGCAGCTGAAAAGGTCAGACAGCGTAGGCCAAAAAACAAACACTTTAATTACCTATTCTTAATTTTTATAGCTTACGTTGGGCGCCAATTCGGGAATATAGCGGAATTATAAGAATACGCCTCTGGTAGTTATATTTATCTAATAAATAGAAGATTGGACTCACAAAAAAGGTTTTGTGCATAATCTCCGCGCTGAATAAATTTATCAAGTATGTGTTTGCAAACAGTATTTACATTATGGTATGGTATGCTAAATAAATCAAATTAAGAGAAAATCCCAAAATTAAAAAAGATTTGTTTCTTAGTCAATTTAAAAAAGGAATAACCGAGTCTATGCCGCCAATTACGGTTGCCAGCCAGTACTCTCCCGGAATTAAGTCCTGCGCCTGACCGCGCCTCGGGCCGCGTCAATCACCCGACGCGCCGTAAATTGTTTCTGTTCGAAATTCGAATTTGAATTTGAAGGTTGTGGGTACTGGCAGGTATGAGTGGCGAAACAATTAAAATGAGTTTGTTTTGCTTATTATTTGAATAGGGTGAGGTGAATGATATACTAAATAGATATTTTTGAAAAGTCCTAATTAGAATTTGGATGCAACGTAAAAAGTTGTTCGAAACTTTTAATTGTTTATGAATTCAGACTACCTATGAATTTTGTTCATTTTATCCAACATTGAAGGAAAGATAGTAGGGATAAGAGGACCAGGAAGACCTAGGCATAGCTACATAAAACAGATAAAGGAGAAGGTTAACGCAGTGGCGGATTCACAAATTTACCGCCAGTAGGCTATTTACATTTTGCCACCCCCAGTGGCAGATTTACAAATTTTGCCGCCAGTGAATGAGTGGTGGAGCAAAAAAGGGGCCTCTGCTTCACGCACCGTAGAGTTGTACGTGGGGCGTGAATCAGTATTGCACGTGGGCGTTTAAAAACAGCTAGCGGCGGGCCTGGGCGTTCACTCGAAAAACTGCGAGTTGACTGCGGGTGAGGCACGGGGGGAGGAGAAATTTGCCGCCCCCTAAAATCTGCCGCCCTAGGTTCCAGCCTACTCAGCCTGCTGGTAAATCCGTCACTGGGTGAACGTCATGTCGTACTGAATACTGCAAAGAAAAAATATAGTGAAATACGAAATATAACCTCCCATAGAGAATTGCGTGATCAGAGTATTTTGGCGAAATACTTACCTATATTTAAAAAAGAAGTGCTGCTGCTCGTCTTCTTTTTGGTGTCAGATTTTACAAACTGCCTAAAAATCTGACGTAGCTCAATGACTGCTCTTTTACTACTTTTGTTCTCATAACACAAGTTATTGCTTTCAACCCTTTCTTTATAGTTACAACCTACTACTACTTACTACCTCTCAGATGGTACCTCAGCCCATGAAACTGAACAACTTTTGTACTACAACATTCCCAAAATGCCGAAAAAAAAATTCAGATTTTCATACAAATTGACTCGATCAGCCAGCTGATCACTTTTGTATGAAAATTCAATTTTTTTGGGTTTTATGAAAGTTGTAGAACAAAAGCTGTTCTGTTTCATGGGCTGAGGTACCATTTGAGAGGTTTTGCCTTAGTTCATTAACACGTTGTATAGGTATATACTATCACGTCTTTATCCTTAACGGGGCAGACAGAGCCTAGGGCGGTAAAGCCCAGGCCACTTTTGGCGTGATGGCGGGCATGAAGGTGGAAAAGGAAATCATAATAGTGAAACGTTGCTAACCCTACTGATATGATTCAGGTTCTGGCCCATTTCCTCGATCGGCTTTTACGATCTGCGCGAGAAGAGAAGCTGGTACATTCTACGTTGTTTTTTTCTTGCAGACCAGCAAGGAACCCTTTTTAGAGAGCAAATAAATCAAAACATCGGCTAATGATGCGTAAACATAATCCTATATATTTATAAAACATGTCCATTGTATTGTAACTTACGACTCCGCGATGGTGGCATCAATATGCCGTAATTCTGTCCCTTTCTGTGTTGTGTCAATGCTCAATAACTTGCGAAATTTAACACGTTTTGATTTAAGGTGAAGATATAGGCAAATGGCCTTGAAGTGCGAAATAAATTGTTAACTCGTAAATATGGTGATAATTTCCATATTGCTCTTCGTCATGCACTAGATAGCCCTTTAAATTATTTTATGAACTGCCGGTGAAACTATTATTGGTGATCCGTCTAGCTTTAAAACTTGCCGTGGCCAATTTTGGCGGAGGCAAGTTTTAAAGCTAGACGGACTAATGTAAATACTTTCAACGGTGGTTCATAAAATAATTTAAAGGGCTATCTAGTGCATGACGAAGAGCAATATAGAAATTATCTCCATATTTACGAGTTAACAATTTATTTCAAATGAGGGCGCCACTTCAAGGCCATTTGCCTTTATCTTCACCTTAAGGTATATTAAATACTAGCTGTGCCCGCGACTTCGTTCGTGTGGTTGTCGGAACGTAATGTTATATAGCCTAAAGCCTTCCTCTATAAATGGACTACCCATCAAAAAAAGAATTTTTCAAATCGGACCATTATTTCCTGAGATTAGCGCGTTTAAACAAACAAACAAACAAACTCTTCCGCTTTATAATATTAGTATAGATTAACAAAAGTAAAGAAAAAAATAATAATATTAATCTAACTAAAACTAAATCCCCCCCCCCCCCCCCCCCCCCCGGACACATTTAAAATCTCTAGTCGTCACTATGCTAAGGAATATTGTTTTGTTACTAACAAATGGGCCTTTGTTGCCAATATAAAAACCATTTCATTGTTTAATTGTGAATAAATAGAAAATTGCCCAAAATGCTGGTAGCATTCGCCCGCTGGATAGCTAAGCTAATCCTTTGGGTGAAAACACTGCCAGATCTTGGGTCTCCAGTTGTCTGAGTATATTTAGTTTATTGATAGATAAAAATATCTTGAAAGTCAAGAAAATTAAATTTTAAAAAGACGGCCAAAGTTCTGTAAATAACAACCTTAAGGCCGTACCTGAATTTTCCGGGGTCCAGTGCTGCCCCCATTTAAAATAAATCATGTCAAAGAAAACAAAGACATCATTTCAAATTTTGCTACTACCAAGTCCTAGATAACTCTTCAAAGTATTTTATGAACTACTGTTTACAGTTTAAAGTGAGAACGTTAAACTTTACTACGCACATTTGCGAAAAACGGCCACTTTTGGCTAATGTGCGTAGTAAAGCTTAACGTTCTCATTATAAACTGTAAACAGTAGTTCATAAAATACTTAGAAAGGTTATCTAGAATTTGGTAGTAGCAAAATTGTAAATAATGTCTTCGTTTTCTTTGAAATGATTTATTTTAAATGGGGGCAGCACTGGACCCCGGAAAATTCAGGTACGGCCTTAATAGGTATGCAACTCTTGCAGTTGCTTCATTTGATATTGCCTGAAGAGACTGGACAACATATCTATTCTTATTTTTTTTAGGGATCCGTACAAAAAATGAAAAAACGGAACCCTTATAGGATCACTCTTGCGTCTGTCTGTCCGTCCGTCTGTCACAGCCAATTTGCTCCGAATCTACTGGATTGAATCAGGTGAAATTTGGTAGGATGGTGTAATCCTATGAGGCTATGACCAAAGCACATATGTGCAAAGTAAATAAATATTTTTTTTAAATAAGGGTCTTTTTCGGGGGACGAATAAGGAAATTAAAAAAAAAAGTTTTGCAAACCTTACTGTGTCATATATCAAATGAAAGGGCTCGTTATGAGGATCTTAAATATATTTTTGTTATAATTATAAAATAAAAAGTTTTGATTTTATTCATGAAAGAAGACGAAAATTGACCATTCCCCCCCCCTGATCTACGAAACTACTGAGCCTAAAATTTTGAAAAAAATATGAAATATATTTAATTGCTTGTAGATTACAGGAAAACCTATAAGAATTCAATCAATTGTACGGAACCCTCTCCACGCGAGTTTAACTCGCACTTGGCCGGTTTTTTATGCAATGCATTGTAAATTATAAACACCTACTTTAAGTTATTAATGTAAGACAGAGCCATGCCTAATCAACTGATTTCGTCTGAAAACCAGTGTCTTGGCCGCAGAAAGCACGACATAATGCTGAGAGTAACCATTTTGGTAGCATATTTTGTTTGTCATTTGTTGTATTTTTATGCTCCAAATCCAAATAAAGATTTTCTATTTCTTTTATTTCTAAATAGTAAGGAGATTTAAGATTTTGTCTATTTACATTTAAGCGCCAAGCTCTTGTCGATGTCATTGTTTTAAAAAGGTCGCACACAATGACGATTTTGGCAGAAATAATAGAGTGGTGTTGCCGTTGCCTTCTCCATTTCACAGACTAGTAAACTTTAATAGCACAGATAGGTACCTACGTGTATAGTTACTATTGTACAGTTTTCCTCACGATGAGGTGGTATAGTTTAAACTGACCGTCTTTCTTTAGACACTAGGTGCTCCCAAGACCTCAACTCGCGATAAGGTGGTCTTTAAGATTAAAATAATACTTTTCTAAAAGGTCATTAAGTAAATCTACGTAAAAAACGTAAGAATTGTTGCAAAAATACTACGCACTTACTTTCCCACGTCAACACGTGCATTAAAAAAAAAGAATCCATTGCATTCTTGCTGAGATTATACGTACCTTTTATGCCCAAAAAACTGTTAAATCCAAATGGCTAACAGAGGCCACACGCAACTCGAAAAAGAAAAAAAAACGATAAACCAACCCCATATAAACATCGCTATCACCCCTTCTTATTAAAAAAAAAACTAACGCGTGAACGCATTCAAATAAAGAACAATACAGCATTGACAATCGCCGAATATGGCGGCCTAATTTGACATTAAAAAACGCGCGAATTCAATTGTCAGATAATTTATTGATATTTTGATTTTAAAAGCGTTTTTATTAATGATGTTTTGTAGAAATCTATTCTGACGACAGTTTAGACCATAAATAATGGCTTTTTTCGTATTTACACGCTACAGTTGGTTTAAAAAGGTCTAATGTTTACAAATTATCGTACTTTCTTTGTGTCTGACTGGTTTCTTGATGTTATAATTAAGTTTGTTTCCGCTACATAAAGTTTTAAATCTGTTCTTAATTGTTACTAGTTTTCATTTGTGAGTAACGGTTCTCTTTGCGAAATGAATAAATTTGACTAACGTCGCATTTAACTGATTATAAATGTAGGTAGATAGGAGTATAAGTAGGTACTTAACTATTTTATAATTTCGTGATAAGGAAAGAAGAATAGGCAAGAAGATATAGGCAAATGGCCTTGAAGTGGCGCCCTCATTTGAAATAAATTGTTAACTCGTAAATATGGAGATAATTTCCATATAGCTCTTCGTCATGCACTAGATAGCCATTTAAATTATTTTATGAACCACCGTTGAAAGTATTTACATTAAGTCCGTCTAGCTACATATGAAATTGCCGTTCAGTATCAAAAAAGTGAAACAAGTTTTTTTTAATGATATTATTATTTAATCAATCGAAGTATGCGCCGTTGTTATCGATACACTTCCGCCATTTTATAGGCAGATCATTGATACCTTTGGAAAAAAAATCCTGGGAGCGAGAGTCTATGAACTGTTTGAAGGCGGTTTTGACTGCCTCATCAGATTTGAAATTTTTTCCTTGTAAAAAGTTATCCAAATTTTGAAAAAAGTTGTAATCGGTTGGGACAAGATCTGGAGAGTATGGTGGGTGACGCAGAGGTTCCAGTCGCAGGTCCTCTAACTTGGCGATCGTTTAATGTGCAGTGTGTGGTCTAGCGTTATCCTGAAGGAGCAGTATGCTAGAGCAATTCATCAGTCTCGGTTGTTTAATGGCGAGCTTTTCCATCATTGTTTGCAATTGTTGGCAATACAAGTCTGCAGTAATCGTCTGGCCTGATCTCAAGAAGCTGTAGTGGACAACACCAGCACTGGTCCACCAAACACTAACTAGAATCTTCTTTTTGGTCAGTGTTCGCTTAGGGTAAGGTTTTGCCGGTTCTCCAGGGTCAAGCCATTGTGATGATCGCTTTCGATTGTCGTACAGGATCCATTTCTCATCACAAGTCACGATACGGTTCAAAATCCCCTCATTATTGTGGCGATTAGGCAAAGAAACGCAGCAAGCAACGCGTGTTTGTTGGTTTGCTTCAGTCAATTCGTGCGGTACCCACTTTTCGAGTTTTTTAATTTTTCCGATTTGGCGCAAGTGGATAAGTATCGTTCTGTCACTTACGCCGAAGGCTGCTGCTAATTCAGAAGTGGTTTGAGATGGATCCGCTTCCACTATCGCCTTCAATTCTTCGTTATTCACTTGAGTATCAGGTCGTCCACGAGGGTCATTGCGTAAATCGAAATTTCCAGAACGGAAACGTTGAAACCAAAAACGCACCGTTCGTTCGTTAGCGGTGCCTGGTCCATACACGTCGTTAATTCTTCGAGTCGTTTCTGCAGCATTGGTGCCACGGTGGAACTCGTATTCGTAAATACTGCGAATTTTCAATTTGTCCATACTTGTTGTTATAGCAATGTTGAAACTCAAACAAATGATGTTAAAACAAATGAAATACAAAATTTGAAACAATATTTTTCTGGCTTTATTTCGAAATAAATTTGAATTTGGAATTCCTAATGAAACGCAAGATATTTGATTTTAAAGTTGCCAGTATTGAAAATCGGCAATTTCATATGTAAGGACCTAATATTTGGCAGGAAGGTAGATTGTGACTAGGAGACGTCCGCTAAGAAAGGATTTTTGGAAATTCCATCCCTAAGGGGGTGAAATAGGGGTTGGCAGTTTGTATGAAACTTCGTAATTTTTAAAGTGAGACACATTAAATTTTTAATGTATTTTATTAGTTAGTAGAAAATAATAATGCATTTATTAGATTTTAAAAATTACATCCCTATAGGGGTAAATAGGGGTTGCAAGTTTTTATGAATCTTCGTCATTTTTGAAGCGAGACACATGACATTTTTGAATTAGTGGTTAGTAAAAAATAATAATCCATTAATTGGTTTTTAAAAAATTGCAACCCCCGTTTAAAAAAAAACAATCTCATTTGTGTAGTCTATAAAATAGTAATTATAAAAAAGTAGCCACCTACTAATCTATTTTGAAACACCTTATACGGACGTTTACTTATGTAGAAATCTACTCGTAAATAGATAGTTATTTAGTTATATATAATATTTTTAATATTATTTCTTCTGTTTTGTTTTCTTTGTTTAATTTTAGTTTAGTTTTCTATTTTGTTCTCTTATAGTTTACTTTAATTTTTGCTTTAACTTTATTAGTGTATTTGAAACTTTTGATTATATATAAATCTTTTAAATAATAATAAAATATATGACTTTTTAAAAAATAACTCGTAAATTGCATACATGTCGACGAGAAACTTTTATATTTGAAATGCCTCATCCCCCACCACATCGTGAATGTGTATTGTGAATCAGTACAAACAGACATACACGTACTCGGCTTGTAAACATGGGGATCCATCACAGGGCAGGTATGGATTCAGGGCAAACGCTTGAATTAAGTTAAAGGAATAGGACTTGTACCGTTTCGGTTAGTAAAGCCTAGATTTAGGATCTAGGAAGATAGATGAGATAAAAGAAAGACCAGATATCGGCAAATGAGATAGGTATAATGAACAACCATTACATTACATTAGTTACAAAGATTCACAAGAACACTAGGTACAGATTGGGTAGTCAGGGTCGTGAGTTATAGGCACTAGATCAGTTGAGTAGCCCTTCTAGGTAGAAGAACTACTTAGCTTCAGATGCTGCCGAAGACGAAGAGGACGAGCGCCGGCCGCAGCGCCTTATATATGGGCATGGGCCCATATATAAAATGGAATAATGGAAATACGAACATAATCAATTTTTTGTTAAAAGTGTTATTAATTTATAAAGTAATAGCAGTTTTAACTGGGAAGCATACTTTGTGAAAAGTTGTTTCCAGTCTGGTTTGGATATTGAAGGCTTGAATCACCTGATTATGCGAAAAAGAAAGATGATTCCGTAAAGCTGTGGGTCGCGAACGCCATCTAGCGATTTTTAAACCTATCTAGTATAGGTTTAAAAATCGCAGTATTGGTTCTGATCTACCCTTCGGGCTGCGGAGGTCAGACGGCAGTCTCTCTGTGTAAAAACCAGTAACCTCGTCAACACCTAGGTTAAGTGCAGACCCCGGGCTCTGAAGCGTTACCGCTCTGACCTCCATAACCCAAAGGGTACACCAGAACCAATCCTAAAATAGATTTAGTTGGGAAACACTAGATGGCGTTCGGGACCCACAGATTTACGTTCCTTACAAAACACTGAATCATCTTTATTTTCGGATAATCAGGTAATTCAAGCCTGCAATATCCTAACCAGACTGGAAACAACTTTTCACAAATTGCTTGCTATTATCATCATTGGCACAGTATTAGGTATACGTCATCGGTAAGCACGAAAAAAAAAGTTCATCATGATCCGAGCGTATTCCCGGTTGCATCGTCAGCTGTTACGCTTCAGAGCCCGGGGTCCGCTACCTAACCTAGGTGATTCAACGAGGTTACTGGTTTTTACACAGAGCGACTACCGTCTGACCTCCACAACCCTAAGGGTAGATCAGAACCAATCCTAGAATAGGTACAAACGCTAGATGGCGTTCGGAACCAACGGCTTTACGTGCCTTCTGAAGCACGGAATCATCTTTCTTTTCGGATAATCAGGTAATTCAAGCCTGCAATATCCTAACCAGACTGGAAACCACTTTTCACAAATTGCTTGCTATTATCATCATTGGCACAGTATTAGCATCTAGGTAATAGGTACTCGTATATGTCATCGGCAAGCACAAAAAAAAGTTATGTTAATAGTTTTCAAGCTACGTCCCTGAGTCCATCCCTGCGTCAGTTAAATGCTCCCGTGTTGGGTTTCGCATCAATTTGAGAACACACGGTTACAATTACTGGCGAGTTCAGTGCAGAAATGTTTTACTACCACAGAGATAGTATTGATGTACTGTACCTATATAACTACATACATTAGCGGCACGCCCCATGACTGCCTCCGTGGTCATGTGATCAAGGCGTTTGCCTTGTGATCCGGAGGTCGTGGGTTCAAATCACACTGGGAAAAATACTTTGTGAAATAAATAAATATATAAGGACAAATCACACTGATTAAGCTAGCCCCAAAGTAAGTTTTAAACTTGTGTTATTGGATACTAACTCAACGATGCTATATTTTATAATAAATATATGTATAGATAAACACCCAAGACCCAGGACAATTTGAAAAAGGCCATTTTCCAACTTGCCCTGGCTGGGGATCGAACCCAGAACCTCCAGATTGGCGTACTAGCGTGTTGACCATTACACCACGGAGTAGTAAGGATAATATATTGCAAGTTTGAATCACCTGATTATCCGAAAAGAGAGATGATTCCGTGCTTCGGAAGGCACGTGAAACTGGGGGTCCCGAACGCCATCTAGCGTTTATACTCTTTGATTATCTTTATAAATCAACTAAATTCTCACATAAACATTGTCTATATTGGTCCACCGCTATTTACTCTCGCAACGTATTGCAAAATCTCCCATCGTAACTTAATATTCCGCTAAGTGTGTTTGTCTCCTAATAGATACTTGTGGTCGCTGATTTTCCCGGCTAAACAGAAAGAGGGTAATGTGTAGCGTGTGATATAACCGAAAAAAAACAAAAAAGGTACCAAATAATAGTTATTTATGCAACTTTCGTAGATTAAGGGGGATTAAAACACGAATGTGGGTATATCGCAATGTCAGTTAATTCCCATTTCGCATAAACTTTCCCAATATGCATTCATATCCTATGTAGTGTCTTCAAAGCTATCTTGGGATCACATCAAAGGCTTGAGATGAGCGATAAACCGTGGATAAACCGTAACTTGCAAGTGACGTCTGCACAATGCCACCCTATGTTTATTTTTATCTGTGGTTATTTTTGGCGGGACTTCGTGCGTTGAAAAGTTAAAAACCATAGATTTTCGTTCGGAATTTAAAATAGGAAAAGAATATCGTTTTTAATTTATCTCAAGGCCGTAATTCGTTAAGTTCATTCAGTTCAAACGTTTTGTAAAACAGTTAGACGAATGAGTTTGGTTAATCGAACTAAGGAGTTATAGTACCGTTCAAATATAACGTGAGCAGAATTTTAGCTATTCTTAACCCGCCCTCCTTGTCAGCAAAAGTAGGCAAATCTGTTGTCCCTATGCTTACGTAAACATTGATATTTTTTTTACGAAATCTGTTTTGTATTCTTTGAGCAAGTTCGTAGATAATATTTTACAGTCTCTACAATTCAAAATTACAAAAATTGCCTTTAAATATAAAAAATAACTAAAAAGAATAATGGAAGACCAGACCCCCTGCCCCCTTGTAATCAAAAATAAGCAAATCAAAGACTCCCTACCCCCTTTTGGTGCTTACGTAATACTTGAACGGCTCCTACTACTTCTACTTTATCCAAAATAATTTATCTATCTATCTATCTACTTTTTAGTAGCAAAAACAAGTTTGAAACTCTATTTTTAGGGTTCCGTACCCAAAGGGTGTAAATGGGGCCCTATTACTGAGACTCCGCTGTCTGTCCGTCTGTCTGTACGTCTGTCTGTCCGTCTGTTTGTCCGTCTGTCACAGAGCTCTATCTCTTGAACCGTAATAGCTAGACACCTGAAATTTTCACCGATTATGTATTATTGTGGCCGCTATAACAACAAATACTAAAAATAAAAAAAAAGTTGAAAATAAAGGGGGTCGTAATACAAAAAACGTTTTTTTCAGCGTTTTTAACTAGATATTTATAATGGCATTAACTATATACTTGAAATTTTCACCGATTATGTATTACTGTAGCCGCTATAACAACAAATACTAAAAATAAGAAAAAGGTAAAAAATTAAAGGGGGTCGTCATACAAGAAACGTGTTTCTTCAGCGTTTTAAAACATTGTACGGTGGTACGGAACCCTTCATGTACGAGTCCGACTCGCACTTGCCCGTTTATTTTGGAATATGTGAGTGTACAAATATAGTTTCTTACATACTTTACAATAATTACTCGTAGCCTGGTAGATCTTATAGCAATGTCGTAGCCCATTCGTAGATCTTCGTAGACATTTATAGGCGCTATAAGACTGCTATAAGAAGGCAGATATATTGCCACTAGCCGTGTGGTTCCCGATAGAGTAGAATAGGACCACTTCAAGTCTTCCCGTGGATGTCGTAGAAGGCGACTTAGGGAACACAAGCTGAACAACGCTTATAAACATCAGTGAGACCTCCCCAACCCGTCTGAGTGTACGCCAAATCCTCTAACTGCTCTGGCTAATATATGGCTCTGGTAGTACAGAGAGGTTCGTGCTCCTGCAGTGGAGACTAAACAAGACCTGATGATGTATAATGCCACTTCCATGCTGGTCTAGAAGAAAAGATAACAAGTTCATTTGTCAGACAAATTCAAATGCTCCCGACTTCGCGTTCTCCCCCCATAACTTTTGATCGACTGCCCCGTGTGGTTCCGGGTTAGAATAGGACCACTCCATCTCTTCCTGTGGATGTCGTAAGAGGCGACTAAAGGACTAAGCACAAACATCTCGTGCTACAATTGTATTCCCTAGGAGGGTTAACGTCAGGCAGGCGGCCGGTCGTAAAACTATAGCCAAAATCATTTAAACTGTTCCGGCAATTTCTTCTCCATTTTGCGAGGTCTTTGGCGTCCTTGGATGACCATTGACAAGCATGTTATATTTGGAGAAGAAGAAGCGGGAAAGCGCACCCCGGGCTCCGAAGCAGCACAGCTGAGGATGCAACCGGAAACGCGCTTAGACGAAGAAGAGTAGAATTTTCGATCGGCTGAACAGATTTTCATCAAACATAGCTAAGAACCATTTCGACAGATCAAGCTTTCAATTAAAAAAACTGCAATCAAATCGGTCCATTCGTTTAGGAGCTACGATGCTACACACAGACACGTTAAACTTATAACACCCCTCATTTTCGTCGTTGGTTAATAACACAATGTAAAAAAAGTGCAAAAGTCCATTCATAGCTATAAGATTTAAATCGCATCTTCGTGGCTTCCACATAATTCACTTATACACAGAGGCGACTTTGCAGTCCTATTATAATATTGTATATTATAAGTGTAATATTGTAGACCCCGAATGTCTAGATTATAGCTTTTAGCTTTAAACCTAGGTGTAAGTTCAACCCTACAAATGTACTCCATCAATTAAAGGCACATACTACATCAAGACGATGTGATCCGAGGGAGGGGCCTAGCTACCTGTAGAACAGGTTCCTATAGGAACTTATTTCAGGAGCTAGTCTCCAAACAAAGGTGAACATGTCTTAAGCCAACAATTGTTGAATCTAGATTTAGAACTCATAGTTATAATTAAGACCCACCTTTGTAGAAGAGAAAAATAAACGTTTTTTTTATTTATTACTAGCTTTTGCCCGCGGCTTCGCTCGCGTATCCCACGGGAACATTTCATTTTTCCGGGATAAAAGGTCTCTATGTCCTTCTCAGTACTCCTAACTATGTGTATGCGAATTTTCAAGAAGATTGGTTCAGTAGATAAAGCGTGAAGAGGTAACAAACAAACAAACAAATATACAAACCCACTTTTGCATTTATAATATTAGTTAGGATTAGGATTAGGATTAGGATTAGGATAGGATAGGATTAGGATATTTACTTATTATTTTCTAAAGAAGCGATGATAAGCTTGCAATCTGTCACTTCTACGACATCCACGGGAAGACTTGGAGTGGTCCTATTCTACTCTGCCGGGACCCACACGGCAAAGTGTGTAAAATGATAACTAGTATTTGCAACTTGTATTCTGTTGACACTTTCCACCCCTCCCCCTCACTTGTATCTATCTCTTTCCCTCACCAGATGTCACCCGGCAGCACGTGGCCTCTTAGCAGATTCTCCATGCGTTGCAATCATAAGGGCAGTTGGATTAGTTTTATTATTTCATAAGGGAGGGTTTGAGATGCTTAAGCAGATTCGTAATTGCTTCTATTTTTGTGATTTTCTTAGTTTATTTATGGCTTAGTAAATACATAGATACCTACAGCCGTGTGGCTTTTCTGTGGCTCATTCCGGCTTAGAATAGGACCACTCCATCTCTTCCTGTGTGCAACTACCTATATGTAATGTAAACTGTTTCAATTTAAATTTATGTTATGAAGTAAATATAAATACCTAAATATTTTTAATTGTAAAATATTTGCATGTCTGATCTCAGACTAATACATGTACTAAACTATGATGACAACAACTTATAACACTGTATTTTGGCAAATAAATGATAATTGATTCCAGTAGATGTCTTTAGAGGCGACTAAAGGAATAAGCGCAAACTTCTTGTAATACAACTGCATTCCCAAGGAGGGTTAACGTCAGGCGGCGGCCAGTTGTAAAACGTTTCGCCCAAATGCATTCCCAAAGAGGGTTGACGTCAGGCAGGCGACCGGTCGTTAAACTGTTCCAGCTATTTCTTCTCTATTTCGCAAGGTCTTTGTCATCCTTTGGTGACCATTGACATGCATATTACGAGTATATTTGGAGAAGAAAAAGCGGGAAAGCGCACCACGGGCTCCGAAGCAGCGTAGCTGAGAATGCAACCGGGAAGATGAAGAAGAAATACATAGACATACACGTCTGTTTCCCTCAGGGGTAGGCAGAGACTAAGTAAATACCCTATGGGACCTCGACCTGTCTAGGCGCTCTTACTCGAGTTCCCACATATAAGGGAGTAGATGGAGTGGAGAACAGAGACTCGACACAACAGTTAGATTAAATTTATTTGTCACACAACTTCTATATATATATATATATATATATATATTATATTACAATAAGGTATAACAGATCAGATAGAACGTAGGAACAGAAGGGAACAGTACGAGATGATCGTAGAATGTGAGATGACCGAGAGAGAAATGATTTGAAAATAGAATGAAATGAAATTTGAAATGAAATGAGAAATGAAAAGTGGACAGGATGAGAAAGAAATGAGGTTGTAACGATGCAGCATGCCACCCTTAGCTTTCACAATGGGGGAAACAAATAAGATAGCGCTATTTTTGTGATCTGAGCAAACATTAGGTGCTATTTAGAATACCTCCGTGGCGTAGTAGCACAGAATAAGAACCAGTACTCACGTACAGGAGTCTCACTCAGCAAAGGAATTCAAAGAAATATCTACTCAATGTGGTAAGCGATATGGTTTAATTTAGCTCACGTCAGAACTCAGCATTATTTGTTTAGATACCTAGACACCCATTGCAGGTGAATTTCATTCTTATTACTCTGGACAAACGATTCGTATAACTGAATTTACCACTCCGAGAGGCCGCTGCGCGCATAGTAATAATGTAGGTATATTTTCGATACCTAAACGGGGAATGATACAGGCCTGGCAGGAGGTTTTAGGTTTGATCCCCAGTCCCGGCAAGTTAGAAAATTACCTTTTTTAAATTGTCTTGGGTCTTGGGTGTTTTATTTATATGTATTTATTATAAAATGTAGTAAGTATCGTTGAGTTAGTATCCTTATTCACATAATACAAGTTTAAACTTAGTTTGGGGCTATCTCAGTGTGACTTGTCCATAACTATCACGCCTTTACCCCTAATGGGGTAGACAGAGCATTTCGGTTCTTGGATTCTCTCTAATATGGTTGAGTACAGCGATGGCTCTGCTAATATATGGCTCTGGTAGTACAGAGAGGGTCGTGCTCCTGCAGTGGAGACTAAAAAAGACCTGATCATCAGCGATGGCTGATCCACGCGTCAACTCGTGAACGGGTGCCGCCAGTAGGGACTGGTCAGCTCCGATTTTTGAGACTACTCCGTGACCCTTATTTCTGTAAACACTACTTAATTTCCCATCATTTGTTTATTTAAACGAGGTTATCTGGAAGAAATTGCTAGCGATAAGGCCGCCTTTCCTAATTTTTAAGATAATTATGTCCTGTTTTTTACTTCTGTGCAATGAAGGGTATTGTATTGTATTGTAAATTGGCTTTGGCACTCGTTCGCAAGCTTTACATATTATGTTGTGATAACATTGTATTAGGCATAATATCTTTGTAAACAGACAAAGCCCTTCTGGCGCGTAGGCGACCAATACTGTGTAAATGAGTTTCTTTCGGCGTTTCTTCTCAGCAGTGGTCGTTGCGTAACGCTAGTATCGGTAGCTTTTAAAAAAAGATAAAGTAATTTAGATATAAATCTGGGGCACGGGAGTGCCCCAGCCAAGACGAGCCTAAACATTACACGTAATGTACACTAAAATTATTAACGTGTAAAAGTGCCTGCAAAGATATAGGCCTAATTACTGAATAAATATTTGATTTTGATTAATATAAGAAAGTCTTATTTCCTGTTGATCGATATAACTGATGTCACAACTGATGTATTAGAAAAAGTAATGTTCAAAAAAAAATATTTTAAAATATTTGAATAAGTATTTTGTAAAGTCCGAATAGTCGTAACTAAATAATGACCACTAACTGTCACTAACATTTATCGTGCAAACCATTAATAGAATTAGTTATAAATAAACCCCATGAAAACATTCCCGCCAAAAGTTTCGATCGATCACCACCACGCGCCACGTGGCGCCACGTGCCGCGTCGACGACATATGTTAACGACGTTTGATGTGACAGATACACGGTCCAATTTAAATAATCGGGATTTGGCTGTTTGCGTGAGATGTCTGTGCCTTGGAAGTATTTTTTATTTTACCCCGGGAATTGGTCATAAATAAATTATTTGGTACATAGGTATAAAAGATTATAATGTAATAAACGGGCAAGTGCGAGTCGGACTCGTACATAAAGGGTTCCGTACCTCCGTACAATGTTTTAAAAACGCTAAAAAAACTCGTTTTTTGTATGGCGACCCCCTTTTATTTTTAACTTTTTTGATTTTCAGTATTTGTTGTTATAGCGGCCACAGTAATACATAATCGGTGAAAATTTCAAGTGTCTAGCTATTGCGGTTCAAGAGATAGAGCCCTGTGACAGACGGACAGACGGACAGACAGCGGAGTCTCAGTAATTGGGTCCCGTTTGCACCCTTCGGGTACGGAACCCTAAAAATAAGATCACTTTTAATTGATTACTCGTATATCCATTTTTAACGTGATTTTAGATTTATTTAATGCAGAATAACTGATATTATGAGCGCAAAAAATTATGACGGTGAGGTTGAGTAAACACAAATCCCGCAGAATGTTTGTTTTGACGTCCAAAAAAGTATCTGATTTGACTTGCTCGCATACAAATATAATACTATCATATTATATTTTAACCGACTTAAAAAAAGAAGGCGGATATCTATAAGACCTGTATTTTTTCGGATGTATATTACGTGATATCTTCGCTTCTTTTTTGTTTGAAAGCATTTACTACCAAGTTGATTCCATACTAATTTGGTGAAGACATGATGAATAACTTTGGAGATATGGAAGAAACTCCTTAAAAAATTTATTATTAGAAATCATGTAGGTATCATTTATCTTGCTAGCTAATATTAAGAAATAATTTTGGAATAAAAACTCAAAAAAGTTTTATGATTGCTTCAAAAATTGCGGATTAATAAAATACAAAAAACCTTTGAAAATAGCCAATGGGCGGTAAAGGTGTGTGTCAAGCGCAGTCGCCTGTTTTATTTATAATACGTTTCGCACCTCGGCTTCACGCCCCGTAGGGTGGACATTTTATTTATTTCCATCGGTAGTGTTTGAGGTGACTGCCTCCGTGGTCTAGTGGTTAAGGCGTTTGCCTTGTGATCCGGAGGTTGTGAGTTCAATGCCCACTGGGAAGAATACTTCGTGAAACGTTGTTTCCAGTCTGGTTAGGATATTTTATTTTATTTGGAACACCAACAACTGTTATAATTTACATAGAAAACTTAATATATACGGAAAGTCCATTACAGGTTCCTCACTTATAGAAAACATTGTATGTAAAAAAAAAAGAATATGATCTCTAACAAAGACATTAACATCCGCATATTCACTAGGTACTTAAAATGTAACTAATATCTAATAGTTAATGATAGAACTTGTAAGTAAATATTAAATTAACACATTGCTGGACACTTATCCAGACGCAATAGATATACACATTTGATTAACGTCTATAGACGTAGTGTGTCCAACAATGTGTTAAACTGAATCGCATTCAATATTGTCAATCGTCAATTGCATCGCTTAGGAAGAAGAAATTAGTAAGAAGGCGTCTCAGTCTTGGTATACTGGTAGAAAATGTAGGCTTAAATCGCCTGATTATCCGAAAAGAAAGATGATTCCGTGCTTTAGAAGGCACGTAAAGCTGTTGGTCCCGAACGCCATCTAGCGTTTTTACCTATCTCTAGGATTGGTTCTGGTGTACCCTTTGGGTAGCGGAGGTCAGACGGCAGTCGCTCTGTGTAAAAACCAGTAACCTCGTCAAATCACCTAGGTTAGGTAGCGGACCCCGGGCTCTGAAGCGTAACCGCTGACGATGCAACCAGAAATAAGCTTGGATGATGAGAAGGTAGTGTTTGAGGTAAGCAGAAATTTTATTTCAATAAGATTAAATTGAGTCAGAAATCACAATTTTATAAAGGAGTAGGTAGATAATTGAGTAGTAATGAAGGTAAAGTAACAAAAAGCAAAAAAAAAAATATTTTATTTTAATGCACTGTCATTTTAAACAGGTTTGAACTTTTCTACCATATTTATTCAATACGCATGATAACTAAAAAAATAATTTTTGGCCCATCGGTTACATTATTAAAAATATTGTACACGTATTTTTTCTTTTATCTGAGAAATAATAAATAACGAAGATACAGCTTTCGTACGATTTTTACACATCGGTGACGTCACAAGCCCCACTCTCGAACTTTGATACTCTGTATCTTTGTGAATTTTTACTTTTTGGATAAACTGAAAAATATGGGAACATTATTTTTGGATAATCTAACTAACGGTCTAATTAGAATAATACTTTTCTGACCCAGTCATCATCCCTATTCTATGTATATTTTACAAGTTAGTTAGGAATAGTGTGAATTACACTATTTAATTTGAAGGAATCCTAACTAGGAAATCGGAAGATGTAATCGCAGGCAGGACTGATTGGATCCGATTTAGAGTAAAAAGGACGTTCCGACCGCTCTACCAGCTCTACTTCCATGTAATCTGTGAATTCATTCCAAAACGCAATAGGTCACAAGCAACATGTTAAACAGGAATAACCTTTAAGGTGGAGGTATGAAGAAAGTGAAGTGGCGCCCTCACTTGAAATAAATTATTAACACGTAAATATGGAGATAATTTCCATATTGCTCTTCGTCATGCACTAGATAGCCCTTTAAATTATTTTATGAACCACCGTTGAAAGTATTTACATTAGTCCGTCTAGCTTTAAAACTTGCTTCCGCCAAAAGTGGCCACGGCAAGTTTTAAAGCTAGACGGATCACCAATAATAGTTTCAACGGCAGTTCATAAAATAATTTAAAGGGCTATCTAGTGCATGACGAAGAGCAATATGGAAATTATTACCATATTTACGAGTTAACAATTTATTTCACACTTCAAGGCCATTTGCCTATATCTTCGCCTTAATGAAAGCAATAAAGATAGTTTTTGTATGCGTCGCTGTCGGTCACGCGCCTTGATTTATGCAGTTTAGTATAGTGTTATCACTAGCTTACAATTTAGGAACCTATTAAGGTGAAGTTAGTAGCAAATGACCTTGAAGTGGCGCCCTCATTTAAATAAATTGTTTACTCGTAAATATGGTGAACATTTCCATATTTCTCAATGTTAGGCACTAGATAGCCCTTTAAATTATTTTATGAACCACCGTTGAAAGTATTTACATTAGTCCGTCTAGCCTTAAAACTTGCCTCAGCCAAAAGTGGTCACTTTTGGCGGAGGCAAAGGCAAGGCAAGCAAGCTAGACGGATCACCAATTATAGTTTCAACGGCAGTTCATAAATAATTTAAAGGGCTATATAGTGCCTAACATTAAAAAATTACGAGTTAACAATTTATTTCAAATGAGGGCGCCACTTGCTTGGTATTTCATTTATTTTTATTTTATTTAATCTTTATTGTCCATCAAATATATATGTCGCAGTTGGATGGTATAAACCGCTAATTCATGAAACCTCTAGTTGTTTGGCATTACAGCTCGGTTTTGTAAAACAGCGATCCCTAATACGCGGAATGGAATGAACGACTTGTATTCATCCATGCGGCTAGAGAAGTTGTTGAACATTCTATCTAAAGAAATTATATACAATTTAGAATGCCTACGAAGTGGCAATGGCGAGCGAGCGAAGCGAGCGTGCCGCGGCAGCGGCCAGCGAGTGCTAGAAAAGTTCTATCCATTTTACTAGGTTAGGGCAAACCTATAGCAATAAAAATCGTGAATAGTTTTCTGGGAAATGAAATTCGATGTCGAAAAAATCTTATCATGCATGTGTCGCAGTTGGATTGTTTAACGGTTTCGTCAAACAGCTGATTACCGCTACTGTTTTACAAAACCGCTAGCCGTATGGAAACATGGTTAGCGGTTTCAATGAACGTAACACGTTGCGCAATCTTAGACAATCCAGCTGAATGATATTCGGCTGTTTAACAAAACCGAGCTGTAATGCTAAACAACTAGAGGTTTCGTGTATAGCGGTTTATACCATCCAACTGCGACATATATATATATATATATATATATATATATATATACTTCCTATACATATACCTACACAAATACATACATATATATACGCTACTTTCTATGCTATTTCATCTTCTGTTCCTAGTTGGAATTCCTTCAAATTGGATGGTATTATAGCCGCTTTAGTGTTAAGCCTGACTTTGTAACTAGATACTTCTTGTTTACTCCTAATTGTTCTTCACTTCTTATAGTTGGTGTATTAAAAAGTTTATTTATTTATTTAAAAACTTTATTGCACAAAACTATTGTACAAGTGGTGGACCTAATGCCATATGGCATTCTCTACCGGTCGACCATAAGACCAAGCAGAAAATATGTTTACCTATCTGTCTATTATTATCATCATAAGGTGGATGGAGTGGATTAAGGAGGATATGGATAAAAATAATGTAACAAGTGCCTTGACAAAAGATAGAGGAAAATGGAAAAGACTCACATGCTGTTCCGACCCCACGTAAAGTGGGATAAGGTGAGGAAGAAGAAGAAGAAGAAGAATCATCATCATAAATATCATCATAGGTAGGGTGGGTCTTATAGGTGTATGAAATATGAACAAAGCAATACTTTTACAATTTATTCCACATAAAGTACATACATTAGTCTTGGCAAGCTTTATGAGATCACTAACAAATTATATTTACATTTGGTGCATTTTTAAATTAATGTGAGAATTTATTAATTTATACTAATTAATATTTTGGAAACAGTGGTTTATTAGAAGTCAAAAATATATCGATTGCTTCAATCCTATTGTTTTTTAATTATAAAAAACAATAGACGACAGATGCAAAATATCAGTTTTTTCACTGTTTTGGTAATGTTAAATTAAATACTTTTTTATTATATGTCTATCTATTTACAAGTACATGTCTATTTTATACGTAGGTAATAAAATGAAACATACATTATGTAAGCTTCGCACATAAAATCTTTAACTAAGTACTTAACGTTCATTGGTAATAAGTATATAGTTATTTACAAGAAAAAATAACTTTTTAATTTTTTTACTTACTGCTTTAATCAATTTATGCCTTGTTCTTCTGAAAATTGTTTCAAAATAACAAGGAATAAATTGAAATTTCAGGAACCTAATTAGTCAAAAATGCTTTCTCTTTAAGGCCGTACCTGGATTTTCCGGGGTCCAGAGCTGCCCCCATTTAAAATAAATCATTTAAAATAAACGGAGACATCATTTAAAATTTTGCTACTATCAAGTCCTAGATAACCCTTCAAAGTATTTTATGAACTACTGTTTACGGTTTAAAGTGAGAACGTTAAACTTTACCACGCACATTTGCGAAAAACGGCCACTTTTGGCAAATGTGCGTAGTAAAGCTTAACGTTCTCATTATAAATTGTAAACAGTAGTTCATAAAATACTTTAAAGGGTTATCTAGGACTTGATAGTAGCAAAATTTTAAATAATGTCTCCGTTTTCTTTAAAATGATTTATTTTAAATGGGGGCAGCACTGGACCCCATAAAATTTAGGTACGGCCTTAATGCTTAGTATTTAGTATTCTATTATCGATTGCTATCTTAACTGAAATGATATTGTGATTTATATATTTTTTACATTATTAAAGCATAAAGTACATTATTATCCTACGAAGTCTTTGATACAAGGGTTTAAATATCCAGAATTATGAACTACTATTTTAATATACTGTACACAAATACATATGCGATCTAAATATACAACTACTTACCAAGTACAATTTTTAGGATATCTATTGTTTCAACAATGGTAGTCTTAAAACATGTTATTTTAGACCTCATAAATAAATTCTGTTGAACTTAGAACATGTCATCTCGATATTTTTTTTACATTTCTAATTAATCTGTGATAGCGCAAACGGTCAAATTTATCGTCTCAAACATATTTTTATACTGATATGCTGAAGTTTTTGATTTTAGAAAATTAAAATATACAAAAGAGCTGTATTTTATTTAGAAAACTCACTAAACTTAGCTGTAAGGTAACAATTTGTTTTCTTTTTATATAAACACACCGTCATAAACAGGTTGATTTGGAACGTCGTAGCTATATTCAAGGGAAGTACTTGTTAAGCGAATTAAAAAAATACATATCCAGTCATATGTATCTTGTTTCATAATAAAAACCACAGATATCAACCGACAAATGTATACCAATAATCTCCCATTTGAATGTCACCCGTTCCGCTACCGGTGAGCGGAAAGGGCAACAGCCAAGTCAAAGTCAGTAGGTTAACCATTATTAGAAAATTGGGAGAAAAAAAAATTACAAAAAAATTAGTAGGTATTTTTTTACAGTTTTATGTTCTATTAATGATTCTGATTACAATTTCAAAAGGTGCAAAATCGATTGATATTCAATAAAAAAAATAACCCTAATTCACAACATCAACAAAACCAGGTCAAGTCACGTTGATTTCCTCATCCGTGGCGCTAGCGTCGCTCTCAAAGTCATCCTCCTCAATATGATTAAACTGTTGAAACGCGGGCGCCATCTTGTCGTCAAATCTGTAACTGTCATTTGACGTAGACGCATACATTTTGTTTTTGTCTTCGTCTTCGTTCATTGGGGATAGTGGGGATAATTTCGACTTGTCCGCTTCGGCGTCTGAGAGGTCTGGATGTGGGTTGTTCTTGTTTGGCAGGGTTTGCTCTCTGGACCCTCCTGAAGCAAGGAGCTCGCGTTCTTTCGAGTTTCTCCATTTCATCCGACGGTTTTGGAACCAGATCTTGACCTGTGGACAAAGAAATAAATATTTAAAACAAAGCAGCTATTATTGACAAGGCACATCGTTCATTAGTCGATATGTCTCCAGGTTCAGTCAGAAGCCACACCGACCGGCTTAACAGTAGTGGTTCTACAAGAGAGCACAGTAGACCTCGCGAGCTCTTAGCTTAGCAAAGACATTTTAGTGAATTCCGTCCATATATTGCAAATCCCTCTTTTCCCCTCTACACTCCTCCCTTTTGGTTTTTTTTCATCATCTTGTGGACAATTAAATCCAATGCGCCTTTAAAATTTGAGTGAAATCCTTCAATAAATAACGCTACAGCAAAGTTCCCCCCTATTTCTCCGGCAATCTAAAATCGCGATCGAGTAAAAAAAAAACAATCAATAACTATCTATATAACTAAAAATGCGACCAGTAGGCGAGAACAGACAGACGGACCAAAGCATTTATGCAAATCTCGAAACTGAAACGCTTTACTCGCTCAGTCAACTCACAAGGAATCAAATCTAGGACATAGGGGACGGCGAACAAGTTGACCGATAGCCTGTCATAAATGCAATCAAACTAACAATCATTTAATCCATCAATCAATCCATTTTAGTAAATGTCATCATTACATTTCATACTATTTTTATTCATTTGCCAAAAAAAAACTGCTATATCCATTATCGAAAGTGAATTAGCAGTTTTAATAAGCCCAATAAAAAACACACCGAAAGGGGCGCGCGCACATTAACTTTTTTCCACACATCGATTTCTCATTTTTCTACATTTTTTCGATAAATCCAACAGTTTTACGGGATAAATACCCCGAAATACGGTATTGTGCCGCTGACAAGCTTATTGATGGCTGTAGGCGGGGCATTTCCTTTGCTTAAAAAGACATGTGACATTTGACCACGGTTTTTGCGGAGTTTTGAACAAAGAACACTATTTTGGCCAAAGAACAATAACCATAGAGCATTTTGGCGGTAAATGTTTTATTTTCATGTTTGTTTAATTGGGATTCCAGATTCAAAACCAAAACCTATGTAGTTTTAAGTAATACCACAGAAGACAGTAAGAGCACGGTGAATAAGAGTATGTAATACAGGCAAAGACTTTTCTGAAAGAAAAAAAAACTAGAATATAAACGTCTTCCCGAGCAGATCATAAAAGCCGATTAAGGAATCTGAGCAATCATGTCAGCAGGCGATGCGGCTAGCGACCCATCACATTGTAAATGGTTTTAATTTATTTTTCAAATAAGAAGGGGAGTATTCGGAAGGATAGTAGCCTAATATACTTTTGCGGTTCTTAAGGCAACTAAGCGCAAGTTGTGCAACTATTTCTTTAACGATTCCATGTTGCAGGTGGGTTCAATGTAACAGTTAGCGCCCTCTGTGCAAAGGCTTTATACCACATACTGCAATCACCAACCCCGCAAAGCGTGGTGATAATTTATATATTTAAACTTTTTTTGAGCCAAAAGCAAAAGCTACAAGCTAAGCATTCTTTCTCTGTCGACCTTTATAAATAAAATAAATAAATAAATATATAGGGACAAATCACACTGATTGAGCTAGCCCCAAAGTAAGTTCGAGACTTGTGTTATGGGATACTAACTCAACGATACTATATTTTATAACAAATACATATATAGATAAACATCCAAGACCCAGGCCAATCTGAAAAAGATCATTTTCCATCTTGACCTGACCGGGGATCGAACCCGGGACCTCCGGTTTGGCGGACTGGCGTGTTAACCACTACACCACGGAGGTCGTCAAGAAATATATTTTATGAAAAGATAGATAAGAAAGTTGGAATCGAAATGACAGATAAAGATACAATATCCAGATGTATTATGTACTTTTAAATATTCATAAATAAATACATAATATATTTAAACATACAATACATATATTATATACGTCCATATATACACATACATACATGGATAATTAAATTTTTAACAAAAAAACAAACGACTTCAATTTTTTTAAGGAGTTTCTTTGATTTCTCCAAAGTTCTTCATCATATCTTCTCCAAATTAAAATGGGACCAAATTGGTAGTAAAGGCTTTCAAATAAAAAAAAAATCATCAAAATCGGTTCACAATTGGCGAAGATATCGCGTAACAAACATACATAAAAAAAAATAAAAAAAAACATACAGTTGAATTGATAACCTCCTCCTTTTTTAAAGTCGGTTAAAAATAGTAAGAAACTATAAATTCTGCTAATTGTTTATAGTTTAAAAAGTAAATCATGCACTTTTTCTTGTAAATAAGTATGTCTATTTGTCTGCTTGGAGATTATGGTTAAAAAACTCCCTTTTTTGGGAGAGGTCTTTAGTCCAGCAGTGGACTGATAAACTTAGGCTGTAAAGAGTATGTTTTTGACTCTGTCTTCGCTCGCCGGTTCAAAAATACGAAGCTTTATAAGAAAATAATGGTCTGCGGGTAAATCTCAATTCATCATACAAAATAAACCAAAATAATTCAGCAAAAGGCGAATAATAGAAATGATTTATCATGCGACCCTTGCGGGGTTGCGGGCGTGATGACACCAAGTCGCGGGCAGCGGGTTTGATGCCCGGGTAGGGTCTGTTAGACTAATTGTACTTCAGCCGATGTTTTGAATTTATATTCTTGAAATTAAAATTATTACGTCTCTATCCCTATAGAGGTAGACAGAACTTAAGACGATACACGGAGTCCAGTGCTGCCCCCATTTGACATAAATTATTTGTAAGAAAACGGAGATACCATTTAAAATTTTAAGCTACTAAAACCTAGATAACCCTTCAAACTATTTTATGAACCACTGTTTACAGTTTAAAGTGAGAACATTAGTTTGCGTTTTTGCCAAAAGTGGCCGTTTTTCGCAAAACAGTGGTTCATAAAATAGTTTGAAGGGTTATCTAGGTTTTAGTAGATTTAGCTTAGTGATTTGAAATGGAAGCTACAGTGTAACCATTTCAACTCGATAAGAGGAAGAAGAAGTAGCTTAAAATTTTAAATGATATCTCCGTTTCCTTACAAATAATTTATTTAAAATGGGGGCAGCACAGGACTCCGTGTATCGTCTTAACGAACGTACGTAAAGCTATGGCGCTTCATACAAGCGAAGTAACATTTATGCCTATACTACTACAAAAAAAAACTATACATCTGTGCACACGTCATTGTGTGAGTTTCCGTGTTTAAAGCCGTCAAAATGTACCCGAGAACGGGGGAAAGTTGCCACAGGTTTTTCCCGCGTAGATCGTAAAAACCGATCGAGGGAATGGGCATAAATGCAAATCATGTAAGTAGCGATGCGGCTAGCATCATTGCTTGGATTCCTTTTTAACCGACTTCAAAAAAGGAGGAGGTTATCAATTCGACTATGTTTTTTTTATGTATGTTTGTTACGCGATATCTTCGCCAATTGTGAACCGATTTTAATGATTCTTTTTGAATTTGAAAGCCTTCACTACCAAGTTGGTCCCATTTTAATTTGGTGAAGATATGATGAAGAACTTTGAAGATATGGAAGAAACTCCTAAAAAAATTGAAGTTGGTTGTTTTTTTTGTTAAAAATTTAATTACGTTATTCAGCCTTCTCGCCCACTATCACGCTGAAAGTGGCCTTTGAGTCTTGCGGCCCTGGGCTTTGTCTGCTTAGGGCTGCGAGACCCAAAATACTCTGTCTGCCGACCTGGGACCAACGCAGCGGCTTTACGGGCATTATGAAGAATAATCCAGTTTCAGTACATTTTTAACCGACTTCAAAAAAGATTCTTTCGACTGTATTTTTTTTTAATGTATGTTTGCTACGCGATATCTTCGCCAAAAGGGGATCGGACAGGTCTCACCAAAAAATCTTTGTTGTAATTAGAAATAATGTTAATTAAATAAACTGACCATTCAATGAGTATTTTTGTGAAATAATAATGATTAATATTTTTAAATCAAGAAATAAAATGCGCCAATTGCAATATTTTGAATCTGTTCGCCACCTTGAACGAAAAAACAATCACAGCGCGTTACGTCATTCATTTGTAATTGTCATTTTTGACGGCTGGGATAACCTAAAAATGTCAACCATAGATGTCAATATTACTATGTGAATTTGTGGCCTCCACTACTGCCATCCTTTTCACCACTTGATTGTTTGATGTTTACTCACACACAGATGACGTCACGCGACCAAGGTGACAGATGGGAGCGTTTACGCGGCATTTTTATGCATTCAAATTTTAAATGTAATTTATGTATATTTACAGCCTTATCTAAATAAAATATTATTTTTTTATGGTAATAAATAACCATTCTAATTACTTTCAAACACTTTGTGAAAAGTTGTCCGATCCCCTATTATGAACCGATTTTGATTATTCTTTTTTTATGTACTCGTAAAACCTACTACCAAATTGGTCCCATTTTAATTTGGTGAAGATATGATAAAGAACTTTGGAGATATGGAAGAAACTCTATAAAAAAAAAGAAGAATGAATCGGTTGTTTTTTTTTTGTTAAAAATTTAATTATTTTAAACATCCTTACCACAGAGTCGACGACCTCCGTGGCGTATGCTTAACACGCTAGTCCGCTAATCTGGAGGTTCTGGGTTCGAACCGCAGCCAGGGTAGGTTGGAAAATGGCCTTTTTCAGATTATCCTGGGTTTTGGGTGTGTATCTAATCTATATATGTTTTAACCATAGAATGTAGTAACGTTAAGTTACAAACACTTAAGTTAGTTAAGTTACACAAGCTTAAAAACGTACATAAGGCTAGTTTAATCAATGTTACTTGTTCCTATATATTTGTATTTATTATTTACAGAACTTTAAAAAAATATACTTGTCACTAATTTAAAAAAAAAGAATTGCAAACAGGAACGACAAATAACCGGCGATTGGCCGTGTCCAATCAGCTATTGATCGATGTACGTCCCAAATTCCAATTCGAATCATTTGTCAAACTTTTAAATATCGAACGTTTTATTTCTCTACGCCATTTTTTTTCTTAATTGAATCGTTAGCGAGGTGACAGTTGCATTACACATTTGAAAAATAAGTTGTTTGGTGTTAGCAGATGTTTTATGTGGGTATTGTAGTTTTTTTTTAAAGTAAAATCGGATTCGTTACGCATGTCTTTAATACTTACCGGTAGCGAGTTTGAAGATGATCGATGAAGTGTTTAAAAAAATATCGTAATCAAAGCATTAAAGTAACAATTTTTTGCTTATTACAATTTGAGAATATGTTGAGTTTAAAACAAGTTTATTTGTCAGCCAAATTAAAATCCCCGACTAACAAGCGTTCACCCCCAATAAGTTTTGAACGGCTGAACCGATTTTCATCAAACATAGATAAGAACCATCTCGACAGACAAGGCTTTTGATTAAAAAATATCACATCAAAATCGGTCTATTCGTACAGGAGCTACGATGCCACATACAGATACACAGCAATAAGTAGACAGAGCCAGCCTCCTCATTTCCTCGGTTACATTCTTAGCTTTGGAGACGACAGTGCGCTTTGTCGCTTTTCCTTTTCCACTATTGATATGAATGTATGTCATGATAGTATGCCAAAGACCGTGCAAAGAAAGGAAGAAAAAGCAATTAAACGATTTGACTGTTTTTTTACAACCGGCAACATTGGGCATTATTATTATTATTATAGGGCCGCAAGACCTAAAAGCCACTTCCAGACTGGTGGTGGCATCGTGGGTCGGGTCGCTGGATTCCCTCTAATATGGTTGAGTTCGGCGATGGCTGATCCACGCGTCAACTCGTAAACGGGTGCCGCCAGTAGGGACTGGTCAGTTCGGCTCCGTTTTTTAAGACTACTCAGTGTTACTTAATTCTGAAAATTGGATTTGGCACTCGTTCGCAAGCTTTACATATTATGTTGTGATAACATTGTATAGGCATAATATCTTTGTCGACTGCCTCCGTGGTCCAGTGGTCAAGGCGTTTGCCTTGTGATCCGGAGGTCATGGGTTCAAATCCCACTGGGAAGCATACTTTGTGAAAAGTTGTTTTCAGTCTGGTTAGGATATTGCAGGCTTGAATCACCTGATTATCCGAAAAGAAAGATGATTCCGTGCTTCGGAAGGCACGTAAAGCTGTTGGTCCCGAACGCCATCTAGCGTTTGTACCTATCCTAGGACTGGTTCTGGTCTACCCTTTGGGTTGCAGAGGTCAGACGGCAGTCGCTCTGTGTAAAAACCAGTAACCTCGTCGAATCACCTAGGGTAGGTAGCAGACCCCGGGCCCTGAAGCGTCACCGCTGAGGATGCAACCGGGAATACGCTCGGATGATGATGAACATTGTATAGGCATAATATCTTTGTAAACTGACAAAGCCCTTCTGGCGCGTAGGCGACCAATACTGTATAAATGAGTTTCTTTCGGCGTTTCTTCTCAGCAGTGGTCGTTGCGAAACGCTAGTATCGGTAGCTTTTAAAAAAAGAAATAATAATTTAGATATAAATAAACATACACGTAATGTACACTATAATTATTGACGTGTAAAAGTGCCTGCGAAGTAATTAATTACTGACTTTTAGCGTGTTAGTGGGCGTGAAGGTAGAAAAAATAATCAACATAGTGATGGGTTGCTAGCCGCATCGCCTACGACTTTTACGATCTGCGCGGGAAGAGAAGAAGCTGGTACATTTTTCTTTTCTTCCAGACTAGCAAGGGAATTGAGAGCCCGTATTTGCTTAAAATTTTCTCCATAGAAAAACATTGCGAAGTTGCCTCCAAATCACTTCAGAATTATACTAAAACGGAAAGTATTCAAGAAATACAATAAATTAGCACTTGTTACTTTAGATTATAATTGTATTAAACATAAGGCGGTCGTAATATGTCTTACTTTTTAAATAACCCTTAAATATTCTTTGTAAAACGAAAAATACCTCAAAACCAGCCTTATACTACCGCGATCTTTTCACCGCGCAAGGCTCGCGCTGTCTCGCTTCGGCTAGAGTAATTTTGTGTGCGTAGAAGGGGGAGCAAAACATAGATTATCCACATCAAGCCCAGCCTTAATGACTTTGGGATATATATTTAATACCGATGTACATAATATTATTAGCCTGATCACACTAGTGACTACTCGTATTACGTTACAGTGTGTGAAATGGAGTAGGCAATAGCAAACCACTCCATTATCTCTGACAAAAAATAGGAGTGACGACAGGCGAGGTTCAGAAAAGTATTACTCTTATTAGTCCGTCTTGCAGATTATCCAAAAATAATGGACCCATATTTTTCAGTTTGTCAAAAACGTAAAAATCCACAAAGATACAGAGTATCTCAGTTCCAGAGCGGGGGCTTGTGACGTCACCGCTAGGTAAAAACGTATTTAGCCGTGACGTCATGCGAAATTTAAATGCGCTGGATCTTCGTCAATTTTTGTTTCTCAGAGAAAAGAAAAGATACGTGTACAATATTTTTCAATAATCTAGCCGATGGGCCAAAAGTATTCTTCCAGTCGTCATGCCTATTGTCATTGTGTGCGTCTTTTCCACACAATGACACCGACAAAGAGCTCGGCTGTTTAATGTAGACAGACAGACACATTTCCATTATTGTAATTAGTGGGACGGAGATACTCGTATTCAGGTGCCGTCTGACGTGGCCATTAAATCTCTGTCTTAAACAGGGAAGTTTTTATGAGCTTTCTTAGATATAAGTTATTCGTCCATCCATACAAGTCTGGGAGAAAAGAAAAAGCTTTGAATGTACCAGCTGCTTCTCTTCCCGCGCAGATCGTAAAAGCCGATCGAGGGGATGGGCGGGAATCTGAATGGATGGTTCTATAGTAAAAGTACGGTGGTTAGTACGTTAACTCCCGTTCGGGTTGATATCCTGTTTGTTACACGTTGTATGTAACATATCAGATTTTACTGTTACGTGATATAAAATGAATAGGCATGAGGACTGAAAAAATATTTTTGGCCCATCGGTTAGATTATTAAAAAATATTGTACACGTATCTTTTCTTTTCTCTGAGAAACAATAAATGACGAAGATACAGCGCGTTTAAATTTGGCATGACGTCCCGGATTCGTACGATTTTTGCACAGCGGCGACGTCACAAGACCCCACTCTGAAACTTAGATACTCTGTATCTTTGTGAATTTTTACTTTTTTGATAAACTCTAAAAATATGGGTACTTAAATTTTTTTTGGATAATCCAACGAACGGACTAATTAGGATAATACTTTTCTGGCCCAGTCATCATCCCTATTATTTTTACATTTAATTGACGGAACAGAAAAATCTGATATTTTTATGGTAAAGATGGAATTTTATTCCCAACAGCCCGTTGCCCCAGTGGTACGCATTTAATTATATTTCTCATCTTGTCGCGATGGGGGGCTCAGTACCTGCGTATGCGGCCTGGGGCATCCGCGGGGAAGCTAAGAGGAACCCATTGCCCGGGTTGAGGCTAAGGCCTCCCCGGGCCCGGTGGAGGCCATTCCTGGTGGGAATGGCCTGGCTGTGAGAGAAGGGGGTTAACTCCTTACTCTCACAGCCGTGGTAGGGGTCGCGGGGGAAAAGGAGTGTCGGTGTGTCGTTGCCGCTCGCCCTATCCTCCGCGACCAAGCGCGGCCGTGGCGCTTGGCACGGCATCGACAACTAAGTTTAGTTCCGTTTCCTAGGCACCAGTACAAAAGAATATTCAACTAACTACTTATAGTGCATCATTCTCTGAACTTACTAAAAATCTATAACTAGATAATGTGGATGAATACAATATTTGTTGTAGGTATTTCTTTAGTAATTATGAAAAAGGTCAAACACCAATGCAATTCAAATTACCATTCAAATCATTGGGTTAATAAAAGCAAATGCTATAAATAAACATTCTCTGAAAAAGTTAGATTTGACATTTTGTAAACACAATAGCACCTTAGAAGATATCAAACAAAGGGTTAAACAGATGTTTGAAAAGTTTATACTGCATTTAAATATCTGAATAGAAAAACAGATATTGACTCACCACAGTGCAAATATGGCTGTCAATCAAAAAGTCAAAACTAAAAAGCGCGCGGGCAAAAGAAAAAAAAAAGAGTCAAAATAAATAAATGCAAATATTTGAAATTGGAACGGCCGTGAATGTAAACATGGCGGCGTTTGAATATTCATTCGAAATATGAATATTTGAAATTTCGAAGCATCGCGTCCGAAAATCAGAATATCAGATTCATTGGAAGTGGTGTGTTGGTTTAGCGGGGCTCTAGCAATAAATAAAATCTAAATTAATGTTTTATTGACCACTCATCATCATCATCCCCACGTATTCCCGGTTGCATCCTCAGCGGTAACGCATCAGAGCCCGGGGTTCGCTACCTACCCTAGGTGATTTGACGAGGTGAATGGTTTTACACAGAGCGAGTGTCTTCTGACCTCTGCAACCCAAAGGGTAGACCAGCATAGGATAAGATAGGTTTCATGGCTTGCTTCGGAAGGCACGTAAAACTGTCGGTCCCTAATACCGACAGTTTTACGTGCCTTCCGAAGCACGGAGTCATCTCTTTTCGAATAATCAGGTGATTCAAGCCAGCAATATCCTAACCAGACTGGAAACAACTTTTCACAAAGTATGTTCCCGTAGGATTTGAACCGCCGACCTCGTCAGACCAGTCAGTCAGACGACCAGTCAGACGCTTGACCACGACCACGGAGGCAGTACAGTCAGGTTTATTGACAACTAGCGTTAGAACAAACTGACGGGTAAAAGCATTTTAGGCCAGTCTCGAAACTGAGACGCTTTGCCTGCTCGGTTAATTAACACTATTATTTTTAAAAGCCCGATGAAGTATGTACAATAATAAAATCAAAGATTCCTTTGCTTAATTTAAAAAAATAAATTCGCGTCCATAAACACGTTTTTATGTTTTTATTATCCCGGAGTTGGGAAGTCCATCTGGTATGCCATACATTTGAATAAATGCAAAACGGATTGCTTTGCATTGTGATTTCTATTTAAAAATCGGGTGTTTATCTGTATATGTATGTATTATAAAATATACTGGTTTTAGTAGTAGTATAGTTTCCGAGATACAGACCCCTGTCTAGTTCGGAGATGGCCTGTCGCTGGTTGGATGGAATATAATATAACTACTCTATGAATCTATTGATGAACGAGTATTTTTTTTTTGTGTAAATATGTCTATGTCTTTTTGGCTAAATAAAAGATTTATTATTATTATACAACGTGGAAGGGACATACTCGTAATAAATCGAACCACGGTCTATATACTGATCATTATAGTATAATAAAATTAAAATAACAGTCAAAAAACAAAAAAAAAATCGGAATTTCCATACAAAAAGCCGCCCGGGTGATATGTATAGGAATGTCGATTTTTTTTTAGTTTTTTGAGTGTTATTTTAATTTAATTATACTTTACTGATCTAGTATAGCCCGTGGTTCAATTTATTACGGGTATGTCCCTTCCACGTTGTATACATATACAGGCAGAACTTTTATCCACCAGCCTAATTTATGGAGCAAGTTCAGTCCATGATACAGAACTACTTTCCATAAAAACAATTAACGAAAAACTAAAATACAAATTTACCTTCCCATTCAAATCAGCGTTTAGCCAAACGGATTTTGTATGGGAGGACAAAAATGTTTTATCGATTTTTACTAACTTTTTTTCTAGAAAGTAGTTCAATATCATGGACTCAACTTGCTCCAAAAATTTGGCTGGTGTTTAAAAATTCACCCTGTATGTATTTAGTATTTATTATAACCTTTGCTCTCAAATCAAAACGCTACGTGCCGCTACGAAATGCTACGAAGCCCGTAGCATAGTCTTTAGCGTCTACGATCTGCTATGAAGTGCTACGCAATTGAGCTACGAGCGACACTGCCACGCTATATTCTGAATAATAATCTGATATATGTCAGACTCGGCATGATGCTTTATAATAAAACCAGTCAAGTGCGAGTCGGACTCGTACATTAAGGGTCCCGTACGTTTGTACAATGTTTTAAAACGCTGATACAAATATGTACGTTTCTTAATCTTTATATTTTTAAATCAGAGTTCCTTTTACGAATCTACTAGGTCTGTGCTGAAGTCGCGGAACAAACCTTATCGAAATAACATCGAAAAACAATCGCAACATAAACTGCCAGTACCGCTTTTAAAAATAAATCAATTCCATTTACAAATCGAACACTAGGGCTGCCACACCCGCGACCCGTATCGCAATCTTTGCGTTCCTTGCGTTTGACGTTAAATAATTGCCGGGCGCCGGCCGCCGACGGGCATGCTTATGAATTTTAGAGGCGGCTATTTTAATTTTTATTGGGCTTGGAAAATGAAATCTATACAGTCCAGAAACTTATACTTATATAGGTCATCAATTATTACAAGCTACTCTGTGTTCGTAATCAAATCTTGTAAGCTAAATTAGATCCACTTCCCATTATTCGATTCTAAAACTTCATATACTTATGTAAGTTAGGTGACAATGCAATATTATGGTACCTATGACCCTGATATAATGATGAAGCCGGAAGGTGGTCACGGCATCTCTGTGATAGCTATTTCGTACCTATGCCTCGGGATAGTATGAATACTTTAATACGAAAGAAGCATAAATACTAGCCGTTATAGCATTTGATGTGTAAGCCTATTTGACTAAATAGGCTAACAAATCTTATGCCATAACGGTGGTGACTGACTAGCTACCATACCCGAAAATGGCTAACGATAATGCATATACATAATATAGTATCGGTGAGTAAGTATCCCATAGCACAAGTTTCAAAAACTTACTTTGGATCTAGTTCAATTGATGTGATTTGTACTTATTTTTTTCTCTCTAGCCATCTAGGTCCCATAGTTGGGCAAAGGCCTCCCCTTGTCCATATTTTTTAATATTATTTTTTATTTTATTGACATTTCTATTACTTTTTAGTTCTACAGCGCAGAGTCCCTGAGCTGAATGTGTTTAACGACAGACACCGGGAGGGTCCCGCTTTCGTCCCCGGCAATGGCGATGGCTTCATTTAAGGAGCAGCCAATCCTTTTCAGTTTAGTTTCAGTAGTACTTTGGTAACATTATATATAATAACGTTTTGATAAGACGAGCGTAATAACGTGGTCTCGATCAAAAATCATTTTCGCAACTTTTTTATATTACATCGTACACAAATTTGGATTACACATTTTTTTTTTTGAAAAAAACTTTTTCAAAAAAAGTTTTTCACGAAAGGTTTTTTCAAAAAAAAAAATTGCGTGTGTAGTGGTAATGGTAACCGTACCTACTTATAGTGGAAAAAGTGTTCCACTAATACAAATAAAAAAAAAGCTTTTTACAGGTATTTCTACTAGTGACTATGTCTACACCGCGAAGTGTGTTTAACGACAGACACCGAAGGGTGGGTGACCCGCTTCGCTTCCGTCCCCGGCACCGGTGATGGCTTCATTTGAGGACATGAAGATATCAGCCAATCCTTTTCGAACGACTCTACTTGGACTTGGCATTTGTATATCTGTTTGTTTCAAAGATTACATTTATTTGTTTTCTAATGAGTTCATTATTATAATTCAGCCTATAGTTTTGGCTATCTGTATAGGCTAATCTCTTATATTATAATAGGTAGCTATAGTATTGGAGCAATTTTGATGAGATTTTTACTCACACGTAGAGCTTTTACCTACTCGGGAAGTTTTATATGGATATTCTCGTGTATAACTGGGCTAGTTCACCGTATATAGTTTAACTCCTTTTTTTAATTACTAGTTTTGAAAACATAAATATTTACCAACCAATGGCACAGAAGACAGTAAAGCATTTCATACCAATGGTTAAAACTAAAAACTAGAACTTAAATACTGGCTTTTTAATAAATAAAAAAAAAGCTACAAATAGAAAAATTATAAACAGGTCACTGTCCTGCGGTAGGGTGCCCAAAAGGCTGGCTGCAACTAATATACTACCAAAGAATTTATTAAAAAAGGTGACCGATTATATAAGGTTCATATAAATTTTAAGTTCAAAGTTCGAGGCAACTACATTTAAGTGTTTCTTTTTACACATCGATAAATAATAAATAACTAAAGACAAATTAGAGCTAGGCCCAGACGAAGTTTTAAACCCAAGACAGTTTGAAAAACGCCATTTTCCATCTTGCCCTAGCTGGGAATCCAACCTTGATTTTATTAAGTACTTGAACCAAATGATTGAGTTAATAAAATAAATTTTTAACATGTTCCATCTACCCTTGCATTCAAAACACAACCCCAAAAACCTAAAAGCAACACTAAATCGAATTCATATCTCAAACAGCGCAACAATAAAACCGATCCGTCAATGTGTCCAACTCCCAACCCTAAACAATATTCAAAATTCGAACATTCCATAACCAAGACTGTTCCATAGTGGCCTATAAAATTCAGAAATCGTTAAAAACCGGGAAAATAAACAAGAAAACTGTGTCTAAAAAGCGGAATAACGCCCCTTACTTTTATGCCCGATCCGAATCACCCAATAGAAGCGAATTTAAAGACGCAATACTGGATATACTACTATCCTTTTCTAACGTACGCGATATTGTATTCCCGACCGTTTTGTCTCAAGACGCCATCCAGCCACGGATATTATTTTTTTATTATCTGTCATTTTGCGATATTGTTCTGGGGATTGGTTTTGGCGGGAAATTGAGTCTGTAGGGTTATAAAGACATCGTTCTTTGTTTTTGGATTATGTTATTACGACTGTATTGGCTTTTGGAGATGAAAGTAAGGATATGAAGATAAGCGGATGGTTCTTATTGGATAGTGGGTGGCGGGTAAAAAATAAGGAGGAAATACTTAGGTTACTCACACTATACTTAACACTTCTGTGTTATAACAAAGAGCTATTATGTAAACTAGAGAAGGCACCACATATCACTGTTCTGTCTGGTTCAATTGGGTAGATGACTGGGTCAAAAATAAATTATTTGGTGCTGTTAAGAGAATAAAACATCACAAAATAGTGTCACTTGCCATTGATCATATCCATTTTCAACATGATTTTAGACTTATTAATACAGAAAAACTGATATTAAGAGCGCTATTTGACTCGAAAAATTAATGACGTCACGGTTTTGTATTTAAAACAAATCCCATAGAAAATGTTTGTTTTGACGATCAAAAAAGTGTCTGATTTGACTTGTTGTCATCTAGATTGTAGCTGTCTCCATAAACTTCACTGTCGCTTGCTAGCCCTATACGCTTAGTACTTTCGACAGTTTATAACCGAAAACCATATAAAACATGGGAAGCATAACTTAAAATGTCCTGGTGTGTGTTACAATACAGTGAGAATAATTTATTTGTTGCTATAACACACATACTTATAAAAAACAGACAAACATAGTAAAAAAAAATACACAAAAACATAAAAAATTTAAATGTGTGTGCTACAGCAATATAAAAAGGGCACAGCTCAGTGGTAATATTGCCCGGGAGCAATACACTGATTTTCAGCTGTGTCCTGAAGATGCGTGGTGCGGATTCAATAGTACCAATGTGAAAATAAATAAAAAATGAATAATGAAAGAGAAAAGGAACACGGCAAAGCGTTATGTAATTAGATTTCATTGGTTGAAAATTAAATACGTATGATAAAATTCATGCCGCCATACCTATATTCAAAAATAGAACAGAGGTAATTTTACAACTTACCATGGCTAAGGAGGGATTGAATCCAGAACCTCTGGAATAGAGGACTCGAGTGATAACCATAATAAGTATCATAACCCATTGACATACGAGTAGAATAAGTAATTATTATATATTAGTAACTAGCGGCCCGCCCCGGCTTCGCACGGGTATGTATTATACATATAAACCTTTCTCATGAATCACTTTATCTATCAAAAAAAACCGCATCAAAATCCGTTGCGTAGTTTTAAAGATCTAAGCATACATAGGGACAGGACAGTGGGAAGCGACTTTATTTTATACTATGTAGTGATAAAAGGAATAATTGTATAATATGTACTTAATTTAAACTGTTAAAAAATACGTAATTTTACATAAACCTGTAAAATTCCCAAAAAATCTGGGAAATTTACGGACAAATATGAAATTTTACATAATTTTTTCATATTTTTCCGTAAATTATGTAATTTTTTGCATGTAAAATTACATATTTTTTTGTAAAATGACATAATTTTTAACAGTGTTAGTTTGGTCAGTAAATAATTGAATCTTTAGAATAGGTATATGTATAGACCAGCCATCTCCAAAATGTGCCCCCTGTTCTATTTTTGAATATATGGCGGTGTGGATATTATCATAAGTATTTAAATCTATCTATAATTTGTGTGTAATTTGTAATCTATTAATTTGTGTGGTTTGTTTTTTTAACGCAAATAACTAGAAAATTATGTCATCTAAGTATGCAATTGTTTGAATATTTATCTTTTCTAGTATTAAAGTCGGTTTTTGTTTTAAAATAAACCGGCTAAGTGCGAGTTAAACTCGCGTGGAGAGGGGAACCCTCTCCACGCGAGTTTACAATTGATTGAATTCTTATAGGTTTTCCTGTAATCTACAAGCAATGAACTATAATATATAAAATGGGTCTTGGGTGTTTATCTATTTATGTATTTATTATAAAATATAGTATCTTTGAGTTAGTATCCCATAACACGAGTTTAAAAAAACTACTTTGGGGCTAGCTCAATCAGTGTGATTTGTCCTTATATATTTATTTATTTATTTTATTTATTTAGCTCAGCTGTGAGATAAGGGGGGGGGGGGGGGGAAGGTCAATTTTCGTCTTCTTTCATGAATCAATTCAGAACTATTTATTTTTTAATTATATAAATATATATTTGAGATCCTCATAACGAGCCCTTTCATTTGATATAGGTATGAGTTTGCATCTTTTTTTTTTTCAATTTCCTAATTTATCCCCCGAAAATGACCCTTCTTTTAAAAAAATATTTATTTAAAAAACTTTAGGTATTATCTAAGAAAACCATACAAACGTCTTCAATCTAAGTCCCCCAGGTAATTACCCAAGATGAATGAATTATGAAACCAAACAGCCCGGTCGCGCCCACCCTAATAGGGACTCGTCCAGCCCCTTCAGTTTCAATAATGATATTCAATTTTCTAAGTGTTGAAAATGGATCTGAAGGAAGCTATTAATAAGTCTACTTAATACCTTTGTATAATTGACATTATTTTAAATTTCGTAATTCAATTTAATTATGACATAATAAACAATGTAATCTCTGTCCATCCATATAACTAATTTTAAGTTTTTAGTTTGTTAGTTGACGTCTTTGGAGAAAACGTGCAGTGCAGTTGGTTGCCGCTTCTTCTGCACTTGCGCCTAGGAAGCGGCGTAAACTTAGCTTTAAGTAACCTATTTGACGTCAACATTTGTGCAAAACAAAACAAAGTGACTATTATTAAGAGTTATCCTATGATAATAAAGATATTTTGAATTGAATTGAATTGAACCTTTTAAAATATATCATTTCTGTAGTTTTAAAGAAATTGCATATTATATTATCTAGGATTTTGATTTGTTATCCACAGACAAATTAAAACTCAAAGTGTGTAGAATTTTTCAATGTTGATGAAATTTTTCATCACATATTTTCAATTTAGAAATTGTTCTGAGCTTCGTAATGCTGTATAAATCAATATTTAAGATGCCAGAGTGACATACACAGATCTGTATATACTAGTAGATAAATAAAGTCCTACAATTTGTATAAAAACCTAGCGTGCCTTTCAATACAATATTTAATAAGAAATTAATTTACAAACGGAAGGAATCTTTTTTGTTACTTCCTCCAACGTTTTTCGACGGCTCAAAACGGCAGATTTAGGTATTTTACAGTAGAAAATTAATGTCCGATCTATGAATTGACATTCACGGACTAAAAGTGACGATCCTAAATGAAGTCAATTTGGCGTCAGATCTACACGCAAATTCATACAGAGGCTGTGTCTATCTTGATTTATGATCTGTGGTGACATACATCTAAAAATGGCGATGTAAACCATTTTTGCCATCTATCAGAACGCACAAGAATATAGGTAGGTATAGTATCTACGAGTACATGAAGACGTAAGTGGGTTCTTACTTAGTTTCTTCCATGAGACAGGAAAAAACTTAGTGTGTACTAGCCGCTTCTTTTCCTCTGTAGATTATAAAAGCAGATTAAGAGGGCGTCTGATGTTAATAATCTAAATTTAGCTCCCGCTTCCACGCACACAAATTTAGTCTAGCCGAAGCGAGACAGCGAGCCATGCGGGGCGTAGGGAATGAGGCTGGTTTTGGTTTTGAGGTTTTTTCGTTTTACAAAGAATTTAAGAGTTATTTAAAAAGTAAGACATGATTACTGCCTTATGTTTAATACAATTGTAATTAAAAGTTACAAGTGTAATTGTATTTCTTAAATACTTTGTATTTAGTATAATTCTGAGGTGATTTGGAGGCAACTTCCCAATGTTTTTTTATCGAGAAAATTTTAAGCAATCTTGTTTTCGAAACATATAATGTTTAGAGGTAGTCCTGAACTTTGCTGTGTTTTTATATATTTTTTTATTATATTTTATTATTATTATATAATATTTAAGATCGCTCTAAGTATTATTAGGGTCATACCACAGAATAAATACTAACGTACAGAAGTCTCACTCAGCAAAGAAATTCAAAGAAATATCTACTCAATGTGGCAAGCTAATTTTGCTCACGTCAGAACTCAGCACCTTTTCGCATAGATACCTAGACATTCATTGCAAAGCCAATTTTATTCTTATTACTCTGGACAAATGATTCGTATAACTGAATTTACCACCCGGAGGGGCCGTCTGCGCGCACAGTAATAATGTAGGTACGTTTTCGATATCTAAACGGGGAGTGACACAGGCCTGGTCATACGGGCTCTTAAGGAGATGGGCGAAAATGTGAATCATTTTATTAGACGATGCAACTATTTTGCTAACCCACAACGATTTTGATTTCTTTGCTATAGGTGGACTTAAGGTCTTGCGGCTCTGGGCTCTGTCTGTTTAGAGCCGCAAGACCCAAAATGCTTTGTCTGCCCCATTAGGGATAAAGATGTAATAGTGTATGTAGGTATGTAGAGCATACTTAGTTTTCTACATATCTATACATAGGTAACTTTTAAGTATTATTTACCAACTTTATATCTCTTTTATTTGTTTTTATGTTTTCTTAAAGCCCCGCCAGTTCAGAGCCAAGAAAACTGTGAGTGTTTTTAAAAAAACACTGTAATTAAACTACTACAGTTTATTCCACAAAATTTTTACATAAGAATCTTAAGGCTTTTCTACAGACATACACAATATCCAAAACACGATTGAGCATTTTTGGCTCTATAGAAAAAAATCACAAACATACCTCTAAATTTGCCTAAATTTGCCTTTATAATACATACCTATTACTATTTTATACAATCACCTTTTTATATAAAAATTATACCAAAAAATGTAACTATTATCTAAATATCTAGTCGTTTGGCTACAAAAAAAATTATAAATATAATACAAAAAAAATAAAAATATAAAATACTGCGAAATATCGTCGAGCACGGCTCCGGGCCTTTCTTCGCTCTCGACGAATATTTCACTGTTTTTTTTTGTATTATATTTATATGTTTTTTGTAGCCAAAACGACTAGATATTTAGATAATGCATTTTTGGTATAATTTTCATATAAAAAGGTGATTGTATAAAATAGTAATATGTATTATAAAGGCAAATTTAGAGGTATGTTTGTGATTTTTTTCTATCGAGTCAAAAATGCTCAATCATGTTTTGGCTATTGTGGGTGTCTATAGAAATTCCTTAAAGTCGTACCTGAATTTTCCGGGGTACAGTGCTGTCCCCATTTAAAATAAATCATTTTAAAGAAAACGGAGACATCGTTTAAAATTTTGCTACTACCAAGTCCTAGATAACCCTTCAAACTATGCTGTGGACTACTGTTTACAGTTTAAAGTGAGAACGTTAAGCTTTACTACGCACATTTGCGAAAAACGGCCACTTTTGGCAAATGTGCGTAGTAAAGCTTAATGTTCTAATTATAAACTGTAAACAGTAGGTAGTTTATAAAATACTTTGAAGAATTATCTAGGGCTTGGTAGTAGCAAAATTTTTAATGATGTCTCAGTTTTCATTGAAATGATTTATTTAAAATGGGAGCAGCATTTTTATGTAAATTTTTTGAGGAATAAACTGTAGTAGTTCAATAACAGTGATTTTTCAAAAACACGCACTGTATTGCCAATTGTGAACTCATATCGATTTAAGTATTTTAGATTTTATGATTTTAAGTTAGTCTAAGGATTTTCAAAATCTCTGAATTTTATATTGACACTCCACCTATTCCAAAAGTATGTAACCTTTTAAGTTTGGGTTGACTGGAAGATATCCCTTCTTGGGATAAGTCCGCCTTTGTGGAAGTTTTTTGTTCCTTTGTAGTAAATAATGTACTTGAATGTGATTTTTGTGCAATAAAGATCTTTAAAAAAAACTAACTTTAAGGTATGAGACGTGAAAAATTACAGTACCACAGATAACATATAATTTATTTATATAATTTTGACATTGCCTACAAAAATACAGAATAAACAACCTTAGTAGGTACTTAAATCTAACAAAAACATTTGACGAAATCCTTCAACTTACAAATCAGATTTCTTTGTCACAGCGACTTATCAATTTAAAAGAAAAACTAAGGAGGGGAGAAAGCGATTACTTCCGCATTTTTCCGGTAAATACCGGTTATGGGGTCCGTCGTCGGTTTATGAAACGTTTAGGCCCCTTCGGAGGAGATTTGTCGGTGATTATATTAATAGATAGATAAGAAAAAATCACACTGACAATAATCATTTAAACTGTTTCGGCTATTTCTTCTCCACTTCGTCCAACCGAATGTATGAAGCCATTTTGTTTTTTTTTTTAAGTAGGTAATTTTCGAACGTATCATTTGTACAGCTGTTTGTAAGATAAAACTAGTTGGGGACAAAACTACTACTGCAAATCCTATCCACACGTTGCATCACCATCATCCTTACGTATTCCCGGTTGCATCCTCAGCGGTAACGCTTCAGAGCCCGGGGTCCACTATCTAACCTGTACTAGGTGATTTAACGAGGTTACTGGTTTTACATAGAGCAACTGCCATCTGACCTTCGCAACCCAAAGGGTAGACCAGAACCAATCCTAGGATAGCTTTAAACAATGTTTGATGAAACTCGGGACCCACAACTTTGCGTGCCTTCTGAAGCACAGAATCATGTTTCTTTTCGGATAATCAGGTGATTCAAGCCTGCAATATCCTAACCAGACTGGAAACAAAGTATGCTTGTCAATGGGATTTGAACCCATGACCTCCGGATCACAAAACAAATGCCTTGACCACTGGACCACGGAAACAGTCTCTCAAAATACTCAAAAGTATTATACAAAAAACATCCAAAGAGTTATGCCTCTAATATCTTGACTTTACAACATAAAAATGAGCAAAGGAATCCGATAATCCACAGCCAAAAATCAAAACCCGTTCGGAATTCAAATATCAGTAATTGTTTTAAAGCTCCTTTTGCTAGGGGCGGGCCGTTGCGCCCCTTCAACGGCTGCAGATGACAGACCCCACCTATACCCTTAGGGGTAACAATTTTTTGTAACACCCCATGTTTCTAACCCCTAGCGCTGGCAGGTTTGCTCAATTTTCAATTTTATTTAAACGTTCTAAGTTTGTTTTTGAACGTTCTAAATTTAAACGGTGAGATTGTTTTGATAGAATTAATTCGAGTAATGCCGAAAAACGGTAAGTATTATTTTGCGGTTTATGAGACGAGGATAAGTAGGTACTTAATTACTGACCTATTTTTTCTGATCCTTTTTGGGGTGTTTAAGGCGATGTGGGTTCACAATTTGCAATACTGTGTGTTTTTGAAAAATCACTGTTATTAAACTACTACAGTATATTCCACAAAAAAATTACATAAAAATCTCAAGGATTTTCTACAGACACCCATAACACGATTGAGCATTATTGGCTCGATAGAAAAAAATCACAAACATACCTCTAATTTGCCTAAATTTGCCTTTATAATACATATTACTTTTTTATACAATCACTTTTTTATTTGAAAATTATACCAAAAAATGTATTATCTAAATATCTATCCGTTTAGGCTACAAAACAAAATTATAAATATAATACAAAAAAATATATAAATAAAACACTGCGAAATATCGTCGAGCACTGTAGAAAATCCTTAAGATTTTTATGTAAATTTTTTGCGGAATAAGCTGTAGTAGTTTAATAACAGTGATTTTTCAAAAACACGCACAGTATTGCAAATTGTGAACCCACGTCACCTTAAAAGATTTTCCTGAATTTATGAAGAATATATTAAAGCTTTAGCCTAAGGTAAGTAAAAATAGAAATGACCGATAAGCTCTTTCCTTGGTAGCATGAGATACTCGCTTAAACTTTAATTAATTACTAATTATCAAATCCGCTAGTTTCCAACAAGTCAAATCAGACCCTTTTTTCTAAACGTCAAAACAAACATTTTCTATTAGATTTGCATGAAATATCGGACTGTGCCGTCATAGTTTCTTGGAGTCAAATAGCGCTCTTAATATCCCTTTTTCCTGCATTAACAAATGTAAATTCACGTTCAAAATGGATGTGATCAATGACAAGTGTGAATATTTTGTGACGTTCTATTCTCATAACAGTGTCACATAATTTATTTTTTACCCAGGAAACTACCCAATTCAAGGAATCCAATGATGTAGGAAATAAGTTGCGGTCAATACGCCAATTAGCAGATTCAGGTTCCTTGGAAGTGTATTTTTAGGGTTCCGTACCCAAAGGGTGCAAACGGGACCCTATTACTGAGACGCCGCTGTCTGTCCGTCTGTCCGTCTGTCAAAGGGCTCTATCTCTTGAACCGTAATAGCTAGAAACGTGGGTACACTTGAAATTTTTACAGATTATGTATTACTATACTATAACAACAAATACTAAAAATAAGATAAAGTAAAAAATTAAGAGGGTTCGTCATACAAGAAACGTGTTTTTTTCAGCGCTTTTAAAACATTGTTCAGAGGTACGGAACCCTTCATGTACGAGTCCGACTCGGATTTGCCCATTTATTTTTTAAATCCATTACATTCATTACGATTAAGATAGACTTGGTAAATAAGTTAATGCATCTTAGATGAAATTCATAAGTATGTAATATGTGGACACATGCCGTGTGGTTCCCGGCAGAGTAGAATAGGACCACTCCATCTCTTCCTGTGGATGTCGTAAGAGGCGACTAAAGGACTTAACACAAACATCTCGTGCTACAATTGCATTCCCAAGGAGGGTTAACGTCGGGCGGCGGCCGGTTGTAAAACTTTTCGCACAAATACATTCTAAAAGTGGGTTGACGTCAGGCAGGCGGCCGGTCGTAAAACTATAGACAAATTATTTAAACTGTTCCGGCTATTTCTTCTCCATTTTGCAAGGTCTTTGGCATCCTTGGGTGACCATAGACATGCATGTTATATTTGGAGAAGAAAAAGCAGGAAAGCGCACCCCGGGCTCTCACTCACCGAACGAAGCATAGAAGCTGTAAAACTACTACTCAGACGTCGATTTTCTGTGAGAGTGTGGTACTTCCCCGGACGAGCCGGCCCATTCATGCTACTAGCAAAACTGAGTTTTGCCAGTAGCGTGGCTCTACCGCAATTGTTATCAAAGTTATAAAAATTTACATAGATACAGCGCATCGAACTTCCGGAAAGGGGGCGATTTACGTCATCGTCTAGTGACAATCGTACTAGATCGTGACTTCATGCGAATTTTAAATGCGCTGTATCTACGTCATCATTTACTGATCAGAGAAAAGGGATAAGTACGCATTCTACCTAAAGAGCCTATATATATTTTAGTCCACATCTTCATCTAAGCGCGTTCCCGGTTGCATCCTCAGCTGTGCTGCTTCGGAGCCCGGGGTGCGCTTTCCCGCTTTTTCTTTACCAAATATAACATGCATGTCAATAGTCACCCAAGGGTGCTTAAGTCCTTGCGTTGGAGAAGAAATAGCCGAAAGAGTTTAAAGATTTGGCTATAGCTTTACGACCGGCCTCCTGCCTGACGTCAACCCTCTTTGGGAGTGTATTTAGACGAAAACCGGCCGTCGTCCGACGTTAACCCTCCTTGGGAATGCAATTGTAGCACGAGATGTCTGCGCTCAATTCTTTAGTCGCCTCTTACGACATCCACAGGACGAGATGGAGTGGTCCTTTACGGGTTAGTCCACTTCCGTATTTGAAGTGGCACCTAAAGAAGAATGATAGAAGTAACCAGTAGCGGCGTAAGGGTAGGGCGCCAGATACAAAGGGGCGACAGGGGGCGTTTTTGGGCAGGGGGGGTCACAGGGAATAATAAATATATTTTGAAGAATTCATATCGTACTTGAACCCCCTCCCCCCCCCGTCGGCAGAAATAAATCCAGTCCGAAAATCTCGCCCAGGGCGCTGGTAGACCTAAAACCAGCACTGCAAGAACTGTTATCAATTAGAAGAGCATATAATAATTTCTTCCATGCTGTTCTGGGAGAAAAGAAAAACATAGAATGTACCAGCTGCTTCTCTTCCCGCGCAAAACGTAAAAGCCGATCGAGGAAATGAGCAAGAATTTGAATCATATGCGGTAAGCTGCGCTAGATCACTATTATGATTTCCTTTTTCCACCTTCATGCTCACCATCACGCTAAAAGTGGCCTGGGCCTTGCCGCCCTAGGCTCTGACTGCCCCGTTAGGGATAAAGACGTGATAGTGTATCTGTATAAATTAAATAATCTCACCTGACTATCCTTAAGTCCTAGTTTCTCTGCCAATTTCTTCCTGTCCGGTTTGGAGATGTACTTCTGCACCTGGAACCGCTTCTCCAGGCCTTTCCTCTGCAGGTCCGAGAACACCGCCCGCCTCATCATACCCCGCCGCGGTTTTCCTGGGAGGTGAAGTAAATGTCAGGGACAAATTCATGCGTTTTATACGAAGTATAGGTGTAAAAAGTACTTGTACAAAGCAATAACGTACACTGTTAAAAATTATGTAATTTTACATAAAATTATGTAATTTTACATGCAAAAAATTACATGAACCTGTAAAATTCCCAAAAAATTGGGAAATTTACGAAAAAAAAGGTAAAAATGACAAAAACTATGTAAAATTTCATATTTTTCCGTAAATTTCCCAGATTTTTCGGTAATTTTACAGGTTTATGTAAAATGAAATAAATGTTAAATTACATAATTTTTAACAGTGTAAGTAGGTGGATTTAAATGTTTTATATTTGTATACAGGAGAGAAATGGATGAGAGCAGCACAGGACCGAGATGGGGGCCGTCGACGAAGAGAGGCCTATGCTCAGCTGTGGGCGAAAGAAGGGCTGGGATGATGATGATGATACAGCAGAAAAAATAGGTAATGTTTTGTTTTTTTTTGTGTAAGTTTTTCTGACATAGTTTGACGACTGCCATACTAATTGCCGGGACCAACGTCTTAACGTGCCTTTCGCAGCACAGAGTAGATAGGGAATTTGGCTGTTATTACTGGACACTGTAATGGAACCCAGAACCTCCAAGTGACGGACTTGCGTCTTAACCAATACGCCACGGAGGTCGTGTACAGATTAATCAGTTTAATAGACTGAACTTGACCATAATTTGTCAGCTTTCATAATGTGATTTTAAGTAGCTAGCTAGACTGCTAAACCGGAGGTTTTGGGTTCGATCCCAAGCCAGGGCAAGTTGAAAAATGGCCTTTTTCAAATTGTCCTGGCTTTTGGGTGTTTATCTATATATTTATTTATTATATAATTAAATTTTTAACAAAAAAAAACAACCGACTTCAATTGTTTTAGGGATTTTCTTCCATTTTTCCAAAGTTCTTCATCATATCTTCTCCAAATTAAAATGGGACCAACTTGGTAGTCTTTCAAATATTCAAGCTTTCAAATAAAAAAAGAATCATCAAAATCGGTTCACAATTGGCGAAGATATCGCGTAACAAACATACATAAAAAAAATTAAAAAAATACATACAGTCGAATTGATAACCTCCTCCTTTTTTGAAGTCGGTTAAAAATATAGTATCTTTGACTTAGTATCCTATAACACAAGTTTAAAAAAAAACTTACTTTGGGGCTAGCTTAATCAGTGTGATTTGTCCCTATATATTTATATTAATAAAAAAATAGTAGGTGCTTACCTCTCGAACTGTGGGCCCATGGGAAACCCCCGGGAAGAGGAAACACTTGTGTATGCGCTTGAGCTGGTCGCACTGTGGACAAAATAAATCTAGTAAGTAAGTTGGCTATATTCTTCTTCTTCTTCGTCTTAGCGCTTTCCCGGTTGCATTCTTAGCTGTGCGGCTTCGGAGCCCGGGGTGCGCTTTCCCGCTTTTTCTTCTCCAAGTATAACACGCATGTCAATGGTCACCCAATGGTGCCGAAGACCTTGCTAAATGGAGAAGAAATAGCCGGAGCAGTTTAAATGATTTGGCTATAGTTTTAAGCAGACAGAGGCCAAGTCCGCAAGACTTAAAGGCCACTTTTAGCTTGATGATGGTAATATTAATCAAAATAGTGATGCTAGCCGCCAATGGCCAATTGATATGATTCGCATTTTCGCCCATTACCCTTGATCGGCTTCTACGATCGGCGCGGGAAGACAAGCAGCTGGTACATTATAAGGTTTTTCTTTTCTCCAAGACCAGTATGGAAGAGGTAGCAAAATCATAATAGTAAATTCGAAAAGAAATTAATTTTGCACGATCCCTTTAGAATTTTCTCGAGTACCTACTTGCCTATATTTTTTTTACAAAACTACTTATACCTTTTCTTGTGGTCAATCTATACACCTATTGTCAGACTAAGGAACTCAACATTTAATACTACAAAGAAATACGCCATCAAAAAGGTTAATATCCACAAAATATACAATACTGGTCATTCAAATCCAATAAAAATAGCAATGGCAAAAAAAAACAATACTAATCCACCAACAATATAATTCGAAAAATATGATAGCTAACAATAATAGGACTTAATATTGTGTAATAAAAATGAAAAAAATTGGTTGTGCCATTTCGCACGCTGGTCGTAGGTTTTTTATGATAGGTGCATTTATTTTTTTGTATTTTATGGTGTGACGTTTCCGTATTTAGTGTTGAAATGTTGACAGTATAAAACACCTTATTTTGTTACACATTATTTTGTGTTCCTTCAACTTTTTTTTGACGTATCTACCTACTTTATTTTATTTATTTTCATCCCATTTATTCAAAAACAAGTAACTTGAGTCTCTACTATTTTGGGATTTTTTTTAGATAAAATTTGAAAACTGAATACGAATGTAATCTATAGAAAATCCAAAATTATATTGGCAGTCAAGCAAAAAAAAGAATATGGCTTTAAAATCAATAAAATATTGGCACAGACGTCGTCATTTTACAAATTTGGAATAGGTACTTACATATCGTTTTCAATACGTTTTATGGTGCTCAATAATAATAATAAAGTAAAATAAAATTAAATGAAATGGAATAAAATGAAATGAAATTAATTTAAATGAAATGATATGAAATGAAATAAAAATCACGGGATAAACTTCTTAGCGTACCATCTAAAGCACGAAAGACTTCAAGATATTTTACCACACTTTTTTTATTTGTGTAAGTCTCTCATCTGCCAGCTGTTTTTACTTCGCTGTACGACACGACATTCACCTTCTTCATCTGTTTCATGTAGCTAGGTATGCCTCGGTCTTCCTGGCAGATGAGAGAGACAAATTGAAGAGATATTATATTCCACTGACAAGAGCATAGCTCTTAAATATAGATAGATAAGTGTGTAGGTGATGTTTAAACGCAACAACCTCTTTGTTGCGCGTTTGTAAGATTTAACAGCTTTTCAGGTATGACAAAAAGAAAAATAAATTTGACAGATTACGAATGTCGTGATATACAGATTGACTTTTTAAACACCAGCCAAATTTTTGGAGCAAGTACAGTCCATGTTACTGAACTACTTTCTATAAAAAAAGTTATTAAAAATCGATAAAACTTTGTCGTCCTCCCATACAAAGTCCGTTTTACTGAGCGCTGCTTTGTATGGGAAGGCGAATTTTTAATTTAGTTTTTCGTTAATTTTTTTTATGGAAAGTAGTTCAGAATCATGGACTGAACTTGCTCCATAAATTTGGCTGGTGGTTAAAAGTCCGCCTGTATTGTTCGGAGAAAATTAATTATTTAGCGATACCTACTTTATAAAATTATTTACTTACGTGCCGAAAATAACTTTCTTTCTCCTTCTGACTTTTCTATAACGGAACTCTACTTTTCCTATAAGTGTAGGTATTTGTAATTTTGCCTGAAGACACCAGACTTTTTAGGTTGTAGCTATAACCTAAATAAGTTAAACTTACCTATCTACAATATAGAAAAAAGAATATTTTCTTGTTCTAAAAAACATTACTTTGCACACTTCCATTGACTGCTAAGTCAGCTACTTTTCAACCAATAAACTCCCATACAAAACGTATTTAACCATTATTTATCTAACAGATTATACCAACAAAGACGTGTTTATGTTTCGAATTATCAAATTGGGTGTGCTTTTTAACAATAACGATGTGGTAAAACGTTATAACGTTATAAGTAATAACGTTATAAACTTTATTTCCATAGCGATAAGGTTAATATTTTTGGCGGGCTTGTCTATGGGAGGTCTATGTTTTTTATTTGGGATTAATTTTGTTTTTACAATTGTTGCGTGGATTTGAAAGATGGTTTATTGTGTTTTTTACTGAGCACAGTTTAAATAATAGCTGGGATGGTATGAAACGTTGTTTATTACTAAGTTTTTGACTATTGTTAAATCTTAGTGTTCTTTGATCTTACTGCAAGCAATAACTACGAATAGATACTTTATTCTATTCGGAGATAGAAAATGAGTGATTTGTAATCTATCTATTAATATAAGTAATAGCCGTGTGGTTCCCGGTAAAGTAGAATAGGACACAAGTCTTCCCGTGGATGTCGTAGAATGCGACTTAGGAAACACAAGCTACACAAAGCTTATAAACATCATGAGACCTCTCCAACCCGTTTGGCCTGCGTGGAGAGTATAAGCCAAATCCTGCTCTGGCTAATATATGGCTCTGGTAGTACAGAGAGGGTCGTGCTCCTACTGTGGAGACTAAAAAAGACCTGATGATGAATATAAGTATTCACCGACAAATCTCCTTAGAAGGGGCCTAAACGTTTCATAGACCGACGACAGACCCCATAAGCGTATTTACTAGAAAATTGCGGAAGTAATCGCTTTCTCCCCTCCTTAGTTTTTCTTTTAAATTGATAAGTCTGTGACAAAGAAATCTGATTTGTAAGTCGAAGAAGGATTACGTCTAATGTTTTTGTTAGATTTAAATACTATTAGGTATTTTGTAGGTTATCATCATCTTCATTAGGCCTTTTTAGTCTCCTGATCTATATATTAGCTAGAGCAGTCAGAAGATTTGGCCTTTATTCTCCACGCTGGCCAGATGGGTTGGAGAGGCCGCATTGATGTTTATAAGCTTTGTTTAGCTTGTATTTCCCAAGTCGCCTTCTACCACACGGCCAGTGCCGGTTTTAGCTCTACCAGCGCCCTGGGCGAGATTTTCTCGCCCCCCTTCTCCCCCCCAAACTGCAATTCAGACTCTGACTTAGGCTTCAATCTTATAGGATTTATTTTTGCCGACGGGGGGGGGGGGGGGGGGAGGGGTGCAAGTACGATATAGGATTCTTCAAATTTGCCGCCCCATTGTAAACGAAGGGGGGGGGGGGGGGTGCATACAAATAAGAGTCTAGGAGTTGCCGCCATTAACCAGCCGCTATTTATATATTGATTATTACCGGTGACCCCCCTTGCCCAAAAACGCCCCCTGTCGCCCCTTTGTATCTGGCGCCCTGGGCGGTCGCCCAACCGCGCCCTACCCTAACGCCGCTACTGCACACGGCTCACTAATGTAGGTTATGTCAGAAAATAAAGAAACTAAAGATTCTTACCTAAGTAGGGATGGTGACAATGCGCAAGTAAATGCTGTAAGTGCTGATGCTGTACTGGTATTGGCCTGCTGGCGATGGGCTTCGCGATCGGCCACGGACTGTTCAGCATTGGCTGGCGGTAGTCTGAAACAGACAACATCAATTAAACATCTATTATTGAAAAAATATTTTAAAAAACAAACTTTATCTAATGCAATGAACTAAATAGTTGCTCATGGCGAATCAATTGAACCTAAAACTGGGTAGGGTTGTGTTGTTGGGTGTTTATCTATGTATGTATTTATTATAAAATATAGTATCGTTGAGTTACTATCCCATAACACAAGTTTAAAATTATTTTGGGGCTAGCTCACGCTCAGTCAGTGTAATTTGTCCCTATATATTTTTATATATTTTTTCACAGAGATGCCCTGGCCACCTTCTGGCTTCATTATGAGGTCAGGTTATTGGTAGCATAATAATGCATCGTCACCCAACTTACGAATGAGAAGTTTTAGCACAATCAAATAATGGGAAGTGGGTCTAATTTAGCTTGCAAGATTTGATTACGGACACAGACAACGGGGCAGGTGATGATACTAAATAAAAGCTTGTAAAAAGATAGACTTAGTCAAACTGGTTACTACTCGTACAACCCGACCGAGTTAACTGCAAACCTGGCGTCTTCAGCCGCTCATACTAGCGAGGTGCGCAGTTAACTCCATCGGGTTGTATCTGGTAGGTACAGTAAATCAGAACTGCAATACAAAGTGGCAATGCTGCTGAACTTTTGGCCATTCTGTATTTGACGACATCCGTGGCGTAATGGTTAACACGCTAGACCGCTAATCTGGAGGTTTGGGTCCGATCCCCAGCCAGGGCAAGTTGGAAAATGGTCTTTTTTAAATTGTGCTGGGTCTTGGGTGCTTATCTATAAACGTATTTATCGTAAAATATAGTATTGTTGAGTTGTTGTTGAGTGTATCCCATAACACAAGTTTAAAAAAAAACTTACTTTGGGGCTAGCTTAATCAGTGTGATTTGTCCCTATATATTTATTATTATTATTCTGCCGAGGGGTGAAATTTTAGTGGAAAGGGAACAGACTACCTATCTGTTTATCCCTATGGTTGACTGGGAGAGAACTCTTTTAGCGGTAAGTCCACCAATTGTTAACAATTCTTATGGTAGAACAATAAAGTTTTTAATACATAAATAAATAAGACTTGAGATCTATACTTCACGCGTCCGGAGACAACGATGCCGACGTCAAGGCCCGTATACGAGTATCTGACGCATGGGCAAAGTGGCAGGACGTGAGTGGTGCCATTTGTGACCCCAAAATGCCGGTTAGGTTAAAGGGACAGATCTAAAAACCCATTATTAGACCTGTCCTCTTATATGGCAGTGAAGCGTGGCTTTTGCTTGAGCGACACAAGCAGAAACTGCGTGCCACGAAGAGATCGCGTGAGAAACACCTGCATCCGCGGCAGCCTTCATGTCCGTGACATAGCAGACAAACTGCAAGAGAGTCGCCTACGCTGGTACGGTCATGTCTTGCGGAAACCGGCAAGTTACGTGGGAAACAAATGTATAGCCATGCCGCTTACACCGGGGCCTGGTAGTACAAGAAATGCTGGCTTGACGTCGTCAAGGATGATATGAGTGCCAATGGTCTTACAATCAAGGATGCTCAAGACCGTGCGAAGTGGAGAAGGAAAAGCCGGAAAGCGGACCCCGGGCTTCACAGCATTACAGCTGAGGATGCAACTAGGAACACGCTGAGATGAGAGAGAGAGATATATAAATTGTATTGTTGATGTCACACTCTCAAAGGCCAACAAAGCTTAACCACAGATCCCGAAGCAAATAGCAATCGATTTAATTAACACTCACGTCTCGAATCAGAATAAAGTCTCCGGGCGATAAACGGCGTTATCGCAGCGATTATAAATACAATGCCGGCGAATGTTCTCAATTGGGGGGTGGTCCATGTGATAGAAGCAAAGCGGGTGACACAAAAATAGGCTATGTACTTATGATGAGGCGATGAGGTGCGAGGCGCTCTGCGCGACTGACGGGGAAACGGGAGCACAAAATACAGTAAGAGTAAAGTAAACAGAACGGAATCTCCTAAGGTACACGCAATATGCGTCCCCGTTCCCCGCACCCGCAGCTCTCCCCCGGTTCTTGTGCGCCAACTTGCGCTATGCAGTGTGTGTTCGCCCGCTCTCGTCTGTCGTCAAGACGAAATCTGCTGCCATCACCAGTACATATGAACTGGTGATGGTAAATTAAATTAAATATTTAAACCTGTATACGTACACTACATATACACGGTGTATATGTACACTACATATACACCGTGTATGTAGTGTACCTTTTTGCAATATTTTTTTTTTCTTTTTTATAAATTGAGAAGTTCATAATAATATTTAATAACAACAAAACATATCATGTAAGGTAGTAGGTATGTGTGCCGCAGCGATAGCAAAGAGTTGTGGCTCAGCAGTACGTTTGCTCATATAGAACAAACCACTGGTTTTCAGCCACAACAGGGACGCATGCAACAATATCATCGGTGTTAATGCACAATAAAGTAGAATTCAAAACACTTAACAAACATGGAATTAGAATATACTTCTTTAAAATTATTAAAGAAATTAGGCATAATTTAATGGAATTAGTTGGATTACCAAATTGTGAAATATATTGCAATTTCTATAATACTCGTACTAGCTTTTACCCGCGGCTTCGCCCGCGTAGACTACACAAATTAGATTGTTTTTTTTTTAAACTGGGATTGCAATATATTAAAACCCCTATTTTACACCCCAATAGGGACGTAATTTTCAAAATCTAATGAACGCGGAATGACGCAAACAGAGTTCTTATCACGAGCGCCGCGCGTGTGCAGGTGAAGCAGAAAGCAGCGATGGCTGATCCACGCGTCAACTCGTGAACGGGTGCTGCCAGTAGGGACTGGTCAGCTCGGCTTCGTTTTTTAAGTCTTCTCAGTGTAACTTATTTCAGTAAATTGGATTTGGCACTCGTTCGCAAGCTTTACATATTACGTTGTACTGATAAATTAGGCATAATATATTTGTAAACTGACAAAGCCCTTTTGGTGCGTAGGCGACCAATACTGTGTAAATGAGTTTCTTTCGGCGTTTCTTCTCAGCAGTGGTCGTTGCGAAACGCTAGTATCGGTAGCTTTTGAACAAAGAAAAAAATAATTTAGATATAAATTAACATGTACACTAAAATTATTGACATGTAAAAGTGCCTGCAAAGGCCTAATTACTGAATAAATATTTGATTTGGATTTTTTGACGTAGTGTCAGCTCGAGTTTGCGTAAAACTAACAAAAGCTTGTTGCTCATCACTCGCACCACCCCCCAAGCACCCCAGCGATTTCTTACCACCCCGGTGTCAGACGCACGCCGCCCCTAATATATTGTATAGCCTTTGTAATACCCATTAATCATGGCGTTTTGTTTTTGACTTTCGTATTAATTTAAACTACCTATGGAGGGTTATGGTGGTGAGTCCTAAGCATCATTTGTGTTAGTAATGATGTGTTCGTGTGGCTTTCGGCCTAGGATAGGACCACTCCATCTCTTCGTGTGGATGTCTTAAGGTGAAGTTAGAAGAAAATGACCTTGAAGTGGCGCCTCATTTAAAATAAATTGGTTACTCGTATCTATCATAATGTGGTGAAAAATTCCATATTTCTCAATTTTAGGCACTAGATATCCCTTTAAATTATTTTATGAACCACCGTTGAAAGTATTTACATTAGTCCGTCTAGCTTTAAAACTTGCCACCGCCAAAAGTGGCCACTTTTGGCGGAGGGAAGTTTTAAAGCTAGACGGATCACCAATAATAGGTTCAAAGGCAGTTCATAAAATAATTTAAGGGGCTATCTAGTGCCTAACATTGAGAAATATGTAAATTTTCACCATATTTATGAGTTAACAATTTATTTAAAATGAGGGCGCCTCTTCTGCTTGGTGATCTTAAGAGTCCCTTTGTGGGACCTCGACCTGTTCCGGCGCAGTCAGGTGAGTTCCCACATGAGACGTAGGCAGGCAGATGGAGAGCAGTTAGAGACTCAACAATTATAAACTCATTTATTTATAATTATAATTTTTATTTCACAGATATCATCATTAGGTCTTTTTAGTCTCCACTGCAGGAGTACGACCCTCTCTGTACTACTAGAGCATACAATGTATAGACAATAATCTAATAATGTTGAGAATAGAATGCATAGAAAGAATGCATAAATTGAAATGAAATTAAAGAGCTATTATATACAGGGTTATTTTTAATTAACCGGCAACCTTTTTGGAGCAAGTTCAGTCTGTGATACTGAATCACTTTCCATAAAAACAATTATCGAAAAACGAAAACAAAATTTCGTCCTCCCATACAAAATTCATTTGATTGAGCGCCGATTTGTATGGAAAGTCAATTTTCTTTTTTCGTTTTTCAATAATTGTTTTATGGAAAGTGGTTCAGTATCACGGACTGACCTTGCTCCAAAAAGGTTGCCAGTTAATTAAAAATAACCCTGTGTATAAGCCAGAGCAGTCATCTGGCCATTACTTTCCACGCTGGCCAGAAGGGTTACAGAGGTCTCATTGATGTTTATAAGCTTTGTTTTTCTATTAGACCAACGAGAAAGAGTATTTAAAAATTTATAACGTCTTGCAAAATATACTGACACTATTTCAAGGGTGAATTCAGTCCATGATACTGAACTACTTTCCCCAAGGAACGTTCACAGACCAAAAATTATTTTTCACTTTTCGATATAACTACAACGTGTTAATGAAATAACGCAAAACCTCTCAGGTTGTAACTCAGTCCATGAAACGTGAATTCTTGTTGTTCTACAACTTTCATGAAACCCAAAAGAAACCGATCAGCTGAAAGAATTTTATTTTTGGCATTTTGGGAATGTTGTAGAACAAAAGTTACAACAGGAGAGGTTTTGCGTTATTTCATTAACTCGTTGTATATTCCATGGGGAAAGTTGTTCAGTATCATGGACTGAATTCACCCTTGAAATAGTTTCAGTATATTTTGTTTGATCCTGTAATGAAATCGCCGTATAGGGATATACAATTAAAAACACAGTATCCAATTAAATGAAATTGAAAAGCGATTATACATCCAACACCCCCAATTAAGGGAAATTATAATAACAGCGGGCTAAAGAGGGGGGAAGTTTTCGTCCGACGCCTGTGAGGGTTCTTAGCTGTGGTGGGAGTAGCACTGCCAGAGCCCCTGGGCGAGAGAATTATGAGAAATCAGTTAAAACAAAAATATTTGATAAATTTCGACATTGGCTTCGTTAGCGCAAGACCGAGATTAATGGCATATATTGAGAGAATCCTATTCCTAACAGTGGGATGGGGAGGACTGTCACTGATGATGACGAAAAAAGGCAATCTCAAGAAGAATAAATGGAAGTTAGCATGGAGCCCCGAAGCTTAGCCCCTTAACATCTAGCGCCCCGGTACGGCACCCAACTACGCCCTTATCTAACTTTTCTCGAGGGCTCTTACCCTCAGTGAGATTTTCCGACTTATTTCGAGTAGGTCAGGTTGGATTATTACGATTTGATAGATTTAATTCTCAATGATTAGCGTGGCTTGCTAATATTTATTTGCTAATATTTAATCTTTTTGGCGTAGGTACTTACTACTCTCGAGGGCATTTTTCCGCAATTTGGTCCATTGTCACAGAATACATAAGAGTCAAACAGAATGGTATCTCACAGCGTCTCCCGCAAATTGGCGTCCCCGCACCTCTCCCCCGCACTTTGTGAGCTTTGACGGCTCCAAACCAAGGTTTAATTACTAGCCGCACGCAATACGCGACGTGTGTTGTCTTGACAACTGTCAACCAATAGTAACCATCATGGTGAGAAGGTGCGCGTATTATAATTGTTTATCCACCCAACACTCTAAAGAACGTATATTTCATACATTTCCAAATGATGAAAACAGGTAATCAAAGCAACAATATAATTTCACGTTATTACCCAGCAACCATCTTGATATATATACCCTTCCTTCTCGCTCTCTCGCATTGGCGGGAGATACACAAGAGCGAGATTGTAACATTACCGGATTGCTAATAAGCAATCCGGTAATGTTACATAGGCTCCTCGCTCACAGGTAATCACATACACGCAGATGCCAACTGGATTTCCGCGGGTTATAGTGCTAAATGCCATTGTTGACAATGACAACTTGACATGCTGTGTATCACGCTTACGTGATAAACATTTGTTTATTTTTATTAAATTTATTCATACAATTAGTTTTGCGCCGAATATGCAAATTACTATATTACAATAGTGAATTAGTGAAATTAGTGCGTTACATTATAAATGACTCAATAATAATCAGTAAAGTGAACTATAGGTGAAATGGACAATGAACATAATGAAAAATATTTGTGAAGTGATATTACGTAGCTGTTTCCGACTTTTCTGTAACATTTAATACATATAAAACAGAATATTTTTTACGTCATAGTGTTCGCAAATCTTCTGGTATGGAAAAATATAATCGTAAATATGTCGAACTCGTTAGTAGGTAAGTATTAAAATAATTCTGCGGTGCGACCCTAAGTATAAAACTCACACATCGACGTGTGTACAGATAAATTGTTTCGTTTGTAGTAGTAGTAGGTATATATGTTACTCTGAATCAATGGAGAGTCATACCAGTGCCATTGTTCTAAACCCGTTTTGCGTGGGGAGCTGACGTCAGCCTCAGTTCTAAAGCCAGCCCAACTCCTGCAGGAAACCAAGAACTTTCGCCGGCGATCTGATTATTTCCGCCACGGTTCCCTGATGTTCCAGGAACCCCCTTCTTATGTGTTTTGGCGTGGGCAATACTTCATTTCATATGTATAAAAACATATTCTAGTTGAAAGAAATGTATACTTACTTACTTATTAAATTATATACCTATATAATATAATATAAATAAAAAATATAATTAATTAAGTTTCTAACAATTCTTTTAGAGCCTATTTCTCTTTCCACTTCCTTAACTTTCACCCTTCTTTCTTCCCTTAAAAGCCACAGCTCCTCTTTCTTCCCTCTTTCACCATAATACTGGCTGTCACATCTTATGATAAACTGTTAAAAATTATGTAATTTTACATTAACCTGTATAACTCCCGAAAAATCTGGGAAATTTACGGAAAAATATGAAATTTTACATAATTTTTGTCATTTTTACATATTTTTCCGTAAATTTCCCAAGGTTATGTAATTTTTTGCATGTAAAATTACATAATTTTTAGTATAATTACATAATTTTTAACAGTGATATAAACCAGTAGTTTTGTTGCTTTTTTATTCTTAACAAGTTACAATCAAAGGTTAGTGTAGCTCTATGTATGGCGATGCGGTTAGCAACCCATCACTATTATGATTTCCCTTTTCCACCTTCATGCCCACCATAACGCTAAAAGTGGCCTGGGCCTAACCGCCCTAGGCTCTGTCTGCCCCGTTAGGGATAAAGACGTGATAGTGTATCTGTATAGGAATCAAATATTAAAAATACTTGTATTATTGCAAAAGATTATTTTTTGTAACTCCCAATTGTTGAAAGAGGGTAAGTAAGCTTAATACGTTTTTCGTTCGTTGTTTTTTCAAGTGTTCGTTTGATTGTTGTTAAAATGCGCGTGAAGTTTTGTTTAATATGCCTTGAAATTAGCAGTATTGTTGATAATACATCTTGAAGAATAAGATAAGTATGTCTTGAGCCTTGAGGGTTTGGTATAATATTGTTTAAATGATGCTTATCGTCAAATCAAATAATAATAAGATTTTAAAACATAATAAAATCATCCGTCCTTCTCTTGCTTGCAAGTAAAAGTTTATACAATACTTTATAAGTGTAATCATCATCAGGCCATTTTTAGTCTCCACTGCAGCAGCAAGACCCTCTCTGTACTGCCAGAGTCATATTTTATCCAGAGCAGACGGAGGATTTGGCTTACACTCTTCACGCTGACCAGACGGGTTGGAGAGGTCTAATTATGTTTATAAGCTTTGTTCAGCTTGTGTTTCCTAAGTCGCCTTCTACGACATCCACCTGAAGACTTGGAGTGGTCCTATTCTACTCTGCCGGGAACTACACGGCTAATATAAGTATTCAAAATCAATCAGTAAGTATGTAATATTTAAAATCATAGCTAGGAACGAAATAGTTATCGTGAAAAAAATATAATGCGCTGACTGCCGATTGCTTAAGAAATCATTATTAATTTCATTATCACGATTTTTCTAAAAAAAAACATTATTTTGGATTATTTATCTGCTTCCCTATCCCGTGTAGATCGTAAAAGCCGATGGAGAGACTGGGCGAAACTGCGGATAGCAACCCATCACTATTTATTATTTCCTTTTCCACCTTCTCGCCCACCATCACGCTAAAAGTGGCCTTTGAGTCTTGCGGCCCTGGGCTTTGTCTGCTTAGAGTCGCAAGACCCTCTCTGTCTGACCCGTTAGGGATAAAAACGTGATATTATGTATGTATGTTTTTATCTTCTTTATAAAGGTACATATGTTTATGATGAAAAATACTTGACCACTTCCTTCGATCAGTCGATTTAAAACAGCATTTTCTAAAAAGAAAACAAACACCCAAAACAGAAAACCCTTAACCATTAACGCGTTACAATTAACTGTTTATAACGTTACCCGACAACCGTTATTAGTTACGGCGGCAATTTTTGCGCCGCACAGTGTGAAAATAATTGATACGAGGGACAAAGGTGACTTTATTGAAAACGAATTTTCGGCCGTTCGGCTATTCCGTTCTGTTAGGGATTGTAAGGGGGAGTTTGTTATTTTTTGATTGCTTTTTGTTAATAATGTGTTTTTATTACAGTTGTTATTTTAATTCCTAACTTATTCGTTCAATAATTACGTAGGAGTTATACTATTTGATAATTTTTACGCTTTCATGCTGGTATGGGAGAAAAGAAAAATTTAAAATGTATCAGCTCCTCTTCTCATTCAAATCGAGAGAATGGGCGAAAATGCGAATAATATTAATAGGCGATGCAGTTAGCATCATTATTTTGATTCCTTTTTAGGGTTCCGTACCCAAAGGGTGCAAACGGGACCCTATTATAACTCCGCTGTCTGTCCGTCTGTCCGTCTGTCCGTCTGTCTGTCCGTCTGTCACAGGGCTCTATCTCTTGAACCGTAAAGCTATTACGGAGACACTTGAAATTTTCACCGATTATGTATTACTGTGGCCGCTATAAAAACAAATACTAAAATAAAAATTGTTAAAAATTAAAGGGGGTCGTCATACAAGAAACGTGTTTTTTCAGAGTTTTTAACTTGATCTTTATAACGGCATTAACTAGATACTTGAAATTTTCAAAAATTATGTATTACTATGACCAAACTAACAAAAAATACTAAAAATAAAATAAAGTTAAAAATTAAAGGGGGTCGTCATACAAGAAACATGTTTCTTCAGCGTTTTAAAACATTGTATGGTGGTACGGAACCCTTCATGTACGAGTCCGACTCGCATTTGCTCGTTTATTATTCTACCTTCTCGTCCACCATTACGCAAATTTTTTTTTTGTTCTTTGTCAGCTTAAGCCGCAAGACCCAAAATAGTCTATCTGCCCCGTTAGGGATAAAGACGATTTAGTGTAATTGTTACAAACTCTTTTGCAATCTCTTAATTTTGTAGACTCATTTGTTTTTCTTGCAAGAAGATAGGTGTACTAGGATGGCTACTAAGTGGATCCCAACTGGTCGCCGAAAGCGACGCAGACCTCGAAAAAGATGGCTTGATGAATTGGATAAGTACATGGGCGAGTGGCAAACTACTGCCCTCGACAGAAATGATTGGAAACAGAAAGGGGGGGCCTATGCCCAGGGGGACACTGAAATATGCTAGTAAAAAAAAAAAAATCCATGATTTTTTTATAAATAGTAAAATACATTGTTTTCGATAACTATAATTCAACTGATTATTTTTTTTCTTATTTATTTCAATAATGAATACAGTCCATACGCATTAGCTATCATTTCACAACAGTATTTGTATTTAAATTTCGGTTTTTGTTTATTTCTTACAACAATCGTTGTAATTTTTTTTTTAGATAGCTTTTAAGCTTAACGGACGATGAGAGTATGCTTACTAGCGTCTACACATGCGAACGTGGTACAATGCTTCAGAAACTCCTGCTCCAGAAACAGGAATGTCTTGCTTGCTACATATCAGTTGCCTTTAAGCTTTTTGAAAAATTAAAATAGTTTTGGTGATTTACACTCCAGAAAGACCTACAAATATACAAGGGCGTCTGATATAGGCCAAATCATCTGACTGCTCTCGCTAATATATGGCTCTGGTAGTACATAGAGGGTCGTGCTGCTGCAGTGGAGACTAAAAAAGACCTCATAATGATGATGAAATTAGCTCAAATTTTCGGCAACTCAACTTAACGTAAATCAAAATATTACAGTCCAACGTATAACTAATATAGTCATATCGGCCATCCAAATTCACACTATGCGTCAATTACGTCATGTTAAAAGCCACTCCACGAGTCCATGCACTGTTTGGTGATAATAAAACATAATATGCCAATAGCATACGCACTAGAACGCAACAGGCGGCATGACTGTAATAATCGCGATATATTCTCATACTAATACTAGAGTAGCTGGTTCGGAAGACTGTTATTATATTTTATGTTTTTGCATATCTACTCTAGAATCCTAGTAACAACAACATTACATTTAATCCAGTAATCACATTATAATGGATCTTCAAAAAAGGGACTTCCAAACGTGGAAGAGAAGAGTTATAAGGTAATGAAATAAACAGGCAAGTGCAAGTTTTTATTTTTATTTTTAAACTTTTGACTTTTTTTTATTTTCAGTATATGTTGTTATAGCGGCCACAGTAATACATAATCGGTGAAAAATTCAGGTGTCTAGCTTTTACGGTTCAAGAGATAGAGCCCTGTGACAGACGGACAGACAGACAGCGGAGTCTCAGTAATAGGGTCCCGTTTGTACCCTTCGGGTACGGAACCCTAAAAACAACATAATTTGGAATAATGTATGTTTCCGGAATTTTCTGTGTTGGTCTGGGAGAAAAAAATTTCATAGGGATTTTTAGGCATTCAAGATGCAGTACTAAAGTATTCAAAGTGTATAATATAATATGATATATATGATATATTCAGGGACTGACAAAATATACTAAAATTTATTAAAGGGTGAATTCAGTCCATGATACTAAAAAACTTTCCCCAAGAAACATTGTTTCTTCGAAATATGAAAAATATTTTTTTTGCTTTCCACTTAAACTAGGATCAGCTGATTGGTCAACTTGTATGGCTAAAAAATATTGTTTCACATTTCGATACCTATACGTTCTTTGAAAGTTGTTCAGTTGTTGTTGTTGTAACACCACAGAATAAATAATACTAACGTACAGAAGTCACACTCAGCAAAGAAATTCAAAGAAATATCTACTCAATGTGGTTAGCGATATGGTTTAATTTAGCTCACGTCAGAACTTAGCACCTTTTCGTATAAATTGCAAGCCAATTCCATTCTTATGACCTTGGACAAACGATTCGTATCACTGAATTTACCACCGGAGGGGCCGCCTGCGCGCATAGTAATAATGTAGGTACATTTTCGATACCTAAACGGGGAGTGACACAGGCCTGGTATCACGGACTTAAAATAGTTTCAGTATGTTTTGTTAGACGTCATATATTTAATCCTCATGTTAAATGGTAGAACGGTATATAACACAATGCACGCAGTGTTCGCTTGACAATAAAGCCGCCGACACGCACCGCAACAGGCGAACACGACAAAATAATAGCATTAATACGCTGGTATTTTCATATGACTGGAAGAAACTATTTACGGGTTTTAGTAGTTGTAGTGTTTTTAATTACGTTTTGAGCTTTCGACACGAGAAGAAGAAGTAGTTGCAGTTAAGGCCATACCTGAATTTGGGGTCCAGTGCTTTTAAAATTAATCATTTCAAAGAAAACGGAGACATCATTTAAAATTTTGCTACTACCAAGTCCTAGATAACTATTCGAAGTATTTTATGAACTACTGTTTACAGTTTATAATGAGAACGTCAGGCTTTACTACGCATATTTGCTAAAAACAGCCACTTTTGGCTAATGTGCGTAGTGAAGCTTAACGTTCTCATTATAAACTGTAAACAGTAGTTCATAAAATACTTTGAAGGGTTATCTAGGACTTGGTAGCAGCAAAATTTTAAATGATGCCTCCGTTTTCTTTGAAATGATTTATTTTAAATGGGGGCAGCACTGGACCCCGGAGAATGCAGGTACGACCTTAACGCGTTTTCAGTTGTATTTGATTGCGAGATTGGCCTAAAATGCTTTGTCCGTCTGTCTGTTCTCGCCTACAGGTTGCATTTTTCAACCGATTTTGACGAAAATTGGCACACGAGTTCCTTGATTCACTTTAATTTTGTAGTCTTCAATAGGGGGAAAAAGGGGGGAACTTTTCTGTATTTATGTTTTTATTTTTGTTGTTAAAGATTGTGTGTGTGTTTCAACTCAAATAAAGTTTTATTCTATTCTATTCTATTCTATTCTATTCTATTCTAACTTTGCTGTAGCGTTATTTAGTGACGGATTTCAATCAAAGATACTAAGGACTTTATTCTACACAAGATTGCAAAATAAATTTTACAAGGGGGGAGTAGAGCGGGAAAGGGGGGAAGTTTGCTCTAGTGTTATATAAATAAATAATAAATAAATATATAGGGGCAAATCACACTGATTAAGCTAGCTCCAAAGTAAGTTTTATAAACTTGTGTTATGGGATACTAACTCAACGATACTATATTTTATGATAAATACATATATAGATAAACATCCAAGACCCAGGACAATTTGAAAAAGGCCATTTTCCAACTTGCCCTGGCTGGGGATTGAACCCAGAACCTCCGGATTAGCGGTCTAGCGTGTTAACCATTACGCCACGGAGGTCGTCATATACATCGTGTTAATGAAAGAACGCAAAACCTCTCAGATGGTACCTCAGCCCATGTAACTGATCAACTTTTGTTCAACAACTTTCAGGAAACTAAAAAAAAAATGAATTTTTATACAAACTGATCAGCTGATCGAGTCAAGTTGTATGAAAATCCGTTTTTTTTTTTTTGGATTTCGTGAAAGTTGTTGAAGAAAAGTTGTTCAGTGCGTTCTTTCATTAACACGATGTATGGAAGGAATTCCCTGAAATGGCTTTGGGAATACATTTGTGCGAAATGCTCTTAAAATGGCCGCCGCCAGACATCAATCTCCTTGGGAATTCAGTTGTAGCACGAAGTGTTGGTGCTTAGAGTCCTTTAGTCGCCCTTTACAACATCCAAAGGAAGATATTTTATATGTATTAATTTATTTATATAGTATTTCTTTGTTTTATTATCACATCACATAAAAAGTTTCATTATAATGTTTGACATAAAACCTTATTTCACCAAAAACCAAAACTCATTCGCGCCAAAACCCAAAACAATAAAAACTAATCATAAACAAATCGTTCCTAATTTAAATTCCGTGCGCGCTGCGGTCGCCAGCCAGTACACTATTTCGGAATAACGTACATACGTTACGTTACCCGTTAACTGTTTTCAACAAAGTTTCCCAAACTCTTTTTCGTCGCTCCAGATTTTAAATAATAAATATTTAATCTGCTCGTATAACATTTTAATGTATATCGTACAAAGACTATCATTAACCTCTTTCCCTTCTCTAACAAATTATCTCGTTTTTGGAAGAGGCGTCCACAAGTGCACTGCATAGACTGTAAGAGAAGAGAGATAATATCTATTAAGTTTTTCTATGTACTTTCAAATTAACAAGGTACATTTCAAATTAATATGGAAGTCATTTTTAGTGGTGTTGAATTAGCCTTAATTTCCTAGTAAACTTTTCTTCTCCACTTCGCACGGTTTTTGGTGAACATTTAAATGCATATCATTTCTGGAGAAAAAGCACACCCTGGGTTCAAAATTAGCACAGCAAAGTAGTGATGGGTTGCTAGCCGCATCGCCTATTGACATGATTCAGATTCTCACCCATTTCAAGGGGGTCCAAGTGGGTTAGTGGTAGGTAGGGTCATATCAACACAGTTTGAGAACGCTTATAGTTTTCAGTAACAGGTGTATGTAGTGCATTAGTGTTCTGCGGTGAACACGTGTCGCGCTGATTGTTTGAGGCGGGCACATTTTGTAATTATTTACGTATGTGAAGCGGTTGGTGGAATACGCTTTAATAGTTTGTCATGGTTTTCCCGTGAGTCACTAAGCAAGCTTCTTCAATAAGGGCGAGATTTTTTACCGGAATCGCGCGTATGGCACTCTCGTTATGTATTTTCTTTTTTTTTAAATTAGTATTAACTTACTTTGGGGCTAGATCAATCTGGGTGATTTGTCCGTATAATATATTTATTTATTTAATTTTGTAACTTTTGTCAGCCTTTTCAAACAGATTGAAAGAAAATCGACATTCTTATGCTTTTATAAAATCAAAAAATAAAATATTTATTTAGTAATTTGGCTTTTGCAGGCACTTTTACACGTTAATAATTTTAGTGTACATAAGGTGTATAGTTTTTTTTTTAAAAGTTACCTATAGTAGGTACCTAGCGTTTCGCAACAACCTCTTCTGTAAAGAAACTCCGAAAGAAACTCATTTACACAGTATTGGTCGCTTACGCGGCAGAAGAGCTTTGTCAGTTTACAACTAAAGATAGAAGGTACTTATACCTTAACTAATACCTACATGTAAAGCTTGCGAGAAAGTCCAATGCTCTTTCAGTGGACTATATTAGTTCATTCCTTATGTTATTTTACTTCGTTATTTAAAAAAACATACTTTGTAACTTATATTATGTGTTCCGTTATTATCGTATTTATTTCTCATCATTTTTAAATTTAGCGCTCTTTTCCAACGATGTCACAATTCGGCCAATTAGATCACGCGGCTCGTATTCCGCGTGCATGCATGGAGCCTCTGGTGGCAGGAAGAGGAACTGTTATAATCGAAACGAAACCGCCATCGCCGCGTTTGGTTGAGCGAACGAAATTAAATTAACTTTTTTCTACAATTTTCTCTAATAGAGTGTCAGTTGTGTGCCTAGACTATATTGGTGAATGTGACTAAGTGTACTCGACGACCACCACAGCCGGCCGGCTCTTATCCAAGGACCTTTTTTAAAATAAGAACCGCTACGCGAACGAAGCCAAGAAGAACACCATCTGGTAAGACTTTTGCATGTGTCTTTTTGGTTAATTGTGACTATTATCGTTCCCTTCAACGTTGAGTGTCCTCCTCAGACACTCGATCCAAAGTAGCAACGAACATTTCCAAGTATCCGCGTCCGCCTTGCTACATTTTATGGTGCCGAAACCCGGGACCTTGGATACCTACAAACAGTCGGCCCGCCAAATTACCAATTATATCGCATCAAATTACCTTGATAATATTCAATTACCTACCAATTATATTTTATGCAATCAGTGGTGCATAACTCGACTGAGTACCTACATACTTCATTTCGATCGTTCAACAATTCATTTGCATACCTACCTACCTATTTGAAATTTCAATTTAGTTAAATTTCTAATAGGTAATATCGTATCGTAACGTTTTACCGATTTTTTCGTATCGTAAATAACATTCGTAACGTTTTACCGATTTTTACCACATACCTATCATAAAAACTTATTTTGAGTTCCGTGTACCGCAACACTGTACCAATATAAAATTACATTTCTTATTATCTAAACGTGATTATATTGGAAACTCCGAAAGTGGGTCTGGGTACATTTTATTCAAACTATTCAACTTGGTTCATTCATGACTACCGACGTTGTGGGCTCGAGGTAGTTTGCGTGTTGCTATGCGAGCACCGATGATATTGTAAACTCGACTACGCACATAGCTACTTATAACGTGATCGTTGCTAACGTCCAGCACTAAGTTACTGACAATTTCGAGTGTGAATATTGTTAACATTGCGTTGCGTTAAAAATTGTTGTTTACCAATTGCGTATACTTGGTAAAATATTATACTCGCATTAGTGATAGTTTCATTTGTGTTTTACCATGTCTTATTTGGCAAGGCGCAAGTCCAAGTCTAAAAAATGTACCGAACATACTTACTCAGTCAATAACTTGCCGAGTTTGCGACGTAAACGAACGATAGCTTATAATCGTATTTCGAAGGCTTTGGAAATAGGGAACTTGGCCGTTACCGATGAATCGCAAATCGAGTTGTTCCTTTCGTATTGTCAGGAAATAAAAAATATTGCTGATAGTTTTCAAGAGGCTCATTTGATTATTTTGGATCTCCTGAAGGATGATGCTACTGAAAATGAGAATGACATTCAGGAACATTTCGATGACACATACTTCCAAGTTTCAGCTATCCAACGTAGGCTTCAGCCGTGTTCGTCATCTCAACAATTAAATAATTTTAATCGTGATTCCTTGAACAGTTTACACAGCAGCAACATGCGATTACCGAAAATTACTTTGCCAACCTTTGCAGGTGTGGTCACAGAATGGCCCGAGTTTATTTCCACTTATGACGCGTTGATTCACACCTCCCCTTTATTAAGTAATATTGAGAAGTTTCATTATTTAGTGTCAGCATTGCGCGGTGATGCTTTATCGTTAATTAGAACATTCCCTATTGGAAGCGAGCATTATTTAAGCGCATACAACGCTCTCAAGTCACGTTATGAGGATAAACGCGACTTAGCTTTTACATGCTGGCGTGAAATCTTAGATGTTAATTTAAAAACTACAAACGCTCAAGAATTTAGACGCGCTATAGACACGATCGACAAAAACTTAACAATTTTAAAAACATTAAATCTACCGACCGAACACTGGGATTTTATACTTTGTTATAACATTCTGGCTAAACTCGATACTAAATTAAGACTCGAGTTTGAGGAAAAACACACCGACATCGAGCTTCCACAATATAAGCAGTTAAGGGCATTTTTACATTCGAAATGTGAAGCGTTAATACGTGATACTCATTTTCCCGCGCTGGTCACCAATAAAGGCGCTAGTGCCTCGAGGGAAGCATCGGGTTTTCCACAGAAACCGAAGCGACAAAATTTTACGCATTCTCTTATCGCTCCCGCTGTAAATAGTCCTAATAAGGTTGGTGACAAACAGGAGGCGAAGCCTACCAACAATACGACCGCCCCAAAGTTAATTCGTAAATGTAGTTATTGTGGTGACGCACATCCCATATCAGCTTGTAAGGATTTTTTAGCTAAATCGGTAGACGAGCGCATGGCTGTAGCCAGCGACAAGAGATGGTGCTATAACTGCCTTAATGCATCTCACTCAATGCGAGATTGCACATCGATATTTACGTGTCAGAAATGTAAACGTAAACACCATACTCTGTTACATCGAGAGCAAGCGGCTAGCAAGCCAAGCCCGGTTAGTGCTGTGTCAAGTTCAGTCGCCTTAATCGCTAAGGAATCAGGAACACAGCCTGACTCGGGACCTACTACCGTGTTGCTGGCAACTGCCCTAGTCCAAATTCGTGACGCATCTGGTGAATTTCACACATTTCGCGCGTTATTTGATACCGGAAGTCAGAATAATTTCCTCACAACTCATGCGGCTCAACGTCTGAACCTACAGCCTCGAGCAGGTTGTATTAACGTTTATGGCCTGGGTGGCAGTCCGGCATCTGTTAGTGGTGTAGTCACATGTGATGTTGGTAGTAATCGTAACGTCAGATTCCGTTTGGATATGTTGATCATGCCAAGCATTTGCGGTGATCAACCTATAGCAAGACTCAGCACGAAGGGATGGGATAAAGTCATGACATTACCGCTGGCAGATCCTGGTTTTGACATCCCTGGCCCGATCGACGTCTTGTTAGGCGCCGATGTCTTTGCCGAGTCACTTCTCGAACAACGTCTGAAAGGCAGTGCCTCTCAACCGCAAGCCCTTAACTCAGTTTTCGGCTGGCTTCTTCTTGGAAAGTCTCGACTCGCGTCTTCCTGTTTACTAGGAGTAGCACCTCCTACTGTAGACAATAGCTTAAACAATATCGTTCAACGTTTCTGGGAAATCGATAACGTTCCGCAATCTTCCCGATTGACCCCAGATGACCAACTCTGTGAAAACAGTTTTATCAACAATCATTACCGCGACGAGACGGGCAGATATGTCGTTTGTCTTCCTTTCAAGGAAAATGTGGAGCCAGTCTTTGAAGGTTCTCGAGCGATTGCCTTACGACGTTTTCATGCCATTGAGAGGCGTCTGTCTCGTGATCATAATTTAAAACAACAATACGTCGAATTCATGTCTGACTACAAAGAAAGTGGTCACATGACCGTAGTGCCTGCCAAACAATAGGTCAAGGCAAATACTACATACCGCATCATTGTATTCTGCGTCCCGAAAGCGCCACAACGAAACTTCGCGTCGTCTTTGACGCTTCGGCTAAGGATGCCAACTCCAAATCGCTGAACGACACGTTGCTGACGGGATCGAAATTACAATCGAATATCGTAGAAATTCTTCTTCACTTTCGTGAACATCAAATTGTCTTCATGGCCGACGTGCGCCAAATGTACCGTCAAATTAACGTAACTCCTCATCATCGTGATTACCAGCGTATTCTCTGGCGAGCTCACCCAGATGAACCGCTTCAAGAATACGTTTTAAACACCGTAACGTACGGGGTATCTTCGGCTCCCTTCTTGGCATGTCGCACCATCCAACAACTGGCTAATGAAGAGGGGCACAAGTACCCTAAGGCCAAAATCGTCTTGACATCTGATGTATATGTAGATGACGTCGTTTCCGGTAGCTCTTCCCTGGTAGATGCTCGTGAAATAAAAACGCAAATCATTGCTCTTCTTGCTTGTGGCTCGTTTGAGTTACGAAAATGGGCGAGCAATCGAACCGAACTTCTTAGTGACCTTCCTACAGAGGCGTGTTTGTCAGAAGCCATAACCTTCACCGAGGCTGAAGACACAACCATTAAGGTTCTCGGTCTTAAGTGGGAGCCTGCCTCAGATTCGTTTGTTTTTAACGTCAATCCGTCTAATCAACCATGTACCAAGCGAACGATTCTAAGTGAGGTTGCTAGAATTTTCGATCCTCTGGGTTTCTTATCTCCCTTAACAATCCAAGCTAAATGCTTAATTCAAAAACTTTGGATTCTTGGAGTTTCGTGGGATGAACCTCCTCCACCAGATGTTGTTTCTCAATGGAGCAAATTCTCTCAACAACTTCCAGAAGTTAAAATTCTTAAAATTCCTCGTCAATTTGTAACTGAAGGCACTCAATCGTATCAACTTCATGGTTTCTGCGACAGTTCTGAGGCAGCGTATGGTGCCGTCATTTATCTTCGTGTTACCGGCTCTGACGGTTCTGTTCGCGTTTTTCTCGTCTGTTCAAAGGCTCGTGTAGCTCCTTTGAAACGACAATCGCTGCCTCGCCTAGAGCTCTGTGGCGCGGTCTTGCTTGCAGACCTCATTAAATTTGTCAAGGAGACGATGCGAATATCTGTCCACGACACTTATCTATGGTGTGATTCAACCGTTACTTTGGCTTGGTTGCGGGCTCCTTCTGCTCGTTGGGTGACATTCGTTGCAAATCGTGTCAGTCACATCCAAGATATCGTACCAACGGAGTGTTGGAGGCATATTTCCTCTGCCATGAATCCTGCAGATATTTGTTCGCGCGGACAGCTGCCACACGACTTTTTGCATAACAAGCTATGGTGGGCGGGACCCGAGTGGTTGGCTCAACCACAATCTGAGTGGCCCATTGACACATCAAAGGATAGTTCCAAGGATAACGTAGTGCTTTCTGAACAGCGTCGCTCCGTAGCTCTTGTTACAGATAAACTCGATATCGCAAGTCAAACGTCAATAATCGATCAGTTATTTGAGAAATATTCATCGTTAGACAAAATTTGCCGTATTGTAGCTTACGTTCGTAGGTTTTGCAGCAGCGTGCGTGATGCCGGTTCACGAACAGAAAACCTGTTCATATCGGATAGTGAGCGTCATCGTGCGTTGTTAGTTGTCGTCAAACATTTCCAAAATCGTTATTTTTCCGACGTTATTTCGAAGTTAACGCAGCGGAAGCAGTTGCCACGCAGCTTTCGCAAATTAAATCCTTTCTTAGACGAGCAGGGTGTGCTCAGGGTGGGCGGACGGCTCGCTCGTTCTGGCCTTGAGTTTGAACATAAGCATCCGGCATTATTGCCTAAATAATGTATGCTTACAGCAGCCGTAGTCGAATCAATTCATAAAAATAACTTTCATCCCGGTCTGAACACAACCCATTATCTGATTTTACAACAATTTTGGATACTTGCGGCTAGGAATGTCATACGACACCAACTTTCTAAATGCATTAAATGCTTTCGTCTCCATCCGCAACCCTTGCAACCATTTATGAGCGACCTTCCGTCATTCCGCGTGAATCAAACAAAGGCATTTTCGGTCGTCGGCGTTGATGTGGGTGGACCCTTCCGAATTAAGCTTGGCCATCATCGTGGTGCGAAAGTTGATAAGGCTTACCTTTGCTTGTTTGTATGCTTAAGCACAAAGGCAGTGCATCTTGAGATCGTATCGACGTTATCGACTGACGGATTCATCGCGGCATTACGTCGTTTCGTTGCTCGTCGCGGTCGTTGCAATGTTATTCATTCAGACTGCGGTACTAACTTCGTAGGCGCGAGTTCACAGCTGGCATCTTCTATCGAGCAAGCTTCGCATGTAGAAAAAATTTCCTTTAAACGTAATCCGCCCTCGAGCCCGCACTTCGGCGGAGTATGGGAGATCCAAATTAAAGCCGCAAAAAGTCATTTATATCGAATTGTTGGCGATCAGACTCTAACATTTGAAGAGCTTACCACGCTCTTCGCTCAGATTGAATCTATCTTAAACTCGAGACCTATGTGTCCATTAAGCTCCGACCCTAACGATTTAAACGTTCTCACGCCCGGTCACTTTTTAACACTGGAACCACTTACAGCGGTTCCTGATTCCGACTATACGGACGTGAATCTCAATCGACTTAATCGATGGCAACTTATTCAATCCTTTCAACAGCAATTTTGGAAACGCTGGAAAAATGAGTACTTGCATGGGTTAACTCAGCGGGCGAAATGGACTAAGGACTCAACAACGTTAAGCGTAAATTCAGAAGTTCTTATCAAGGAGGACAACCGACCTCCCCTTCAGTGGGCGCTTGGTCGTGTTGTCTCCTTACACCCCGGCCCTGATGGAGTGGTTCGGGTTGCAACCGTAAAAACGGACAAGGACCTGTTGATTAAGAGACCTTTAGTCAAACTTTGCCCTCTACCATCCGTGTAAACGTTTATTATCCACTTTCTTTAGTTTTGTTTTTTGTTTGTCTTAGTATCGTAAGTATTAGAATCCTTTAGATTAATTACCGTTTAATTGGGAAAATCCCATTGGTATTTTGGTGGGCGGAATGTTCCGTTATTATCGTATTTATTTCTCATCATTTTTAAATTTAGCGCTCTTTTCCAACGATGTCACAATTCGGCCAATTAGATCACGCGGCTCGTATTCCGCGTGCATGCATGGAGCCTCTGGTGGCAGGAAGAGGAACTGTTATAATCGAAACGAAACCGCCATCGCCGCGTTTGGTTGAGCGAACGAAATTAAATTAACTTTTTCTACAATTTTCTCTAATAGAGTGTCAGTTGTGTGCCTAGACTATATTGGTGAATGTGACTAAGTGTACTCGACGACCACCACAGCCGGCCGGCTCTTATCCAAGGACCTTTTTTAAAATAAGAACCGCTACGCGAACGAAGCCAAGAAGAACACCATCTGGTAAGACTTTTGCATGTGTCTTTTTGGTTAATTGTGACTATTATCGTTCCCTTCAACGTTGAGTGTCCTCCTCAGACACTCGATCCAAAGTAGCAACGAACATTTCCAAGTATCCGCGTCCGCCTTGCTACATTATGTTTATTACTTGACACATTTCTTGACATTTTTTTAATAATAGACAACATAAAAGTTCTTTTACCATCTCATTCATAAAAATTATTCTCTTTAGGGCGTGCAATCTTACAACACCCGTCACAAAAATTGTCTCGTGACACTGCCGCGCAAACTAGAAAAATCCGCCAAACTGACCCACATGATGGGCCCAGCGGTCTACAATTGACTGCCGAAAGATGTTACCCTCGCGCCCAGCGTAGCATCTTTCAAAAGCCGATTAAAACGGTGGCTGGTAGATAAGGCCTTCTATGCGGTCGAGGAATTCATGAAAATTAAAATGACTTTACTGTGTAAATAATTTAATTTTTCAATTTTTTTTGACATAATATTATTTAATTCCTAATTTGACATTACTATGATTTTTATGATTGTATTATATGGGTATTTACATTTTATTAAAATTGTTTGTATACTTGTAAAAGTATGTATACGTATTTAAAAGGATTGACGTGTAAATTTTATGAATAAATGAGTATGAGTATGGGCACTTCATAGAACCGGAGAAATATTAATGCCTAATTGCAAAAGAAAATTTACAACTGTGCACACGTCAATGTGTGTTTTAGTGTTCAAAGCCATCATCGCACCCGAGAACAAGGGAGAGGTGCGGGGAAGCCATATTGCGGGACACGCTGCAAGCTTGTTCTGTACGTTAGTACTTATATTAATTCTAAGATGTCAAAACTCCAAATCCAAAATCACCACCCAATTTTCCCGCCAAACCCTCGTAAAAACAATAAAACGCACTCGCAGAGCGCCCTCTACATTACACTCTTTTATTTCACTCATTCGATAATCGACTTCAACTTCTGAACGATTTCCATCTCTACGCTCAATCTTTATGGCCTAAAAAAGTACCCAAGTAATATAAACTTTTACACGTCCCTAACTTCACTTTACTGCACCTTTATATCTGTACAGGTAAAGTTGAAAATCGGTTAGCTAGATGTAGGAAGTTTTGGTAAAGAGAAAAGAACGTACAACGTTCTTAAATACTCATGTATAACCTTTATGTCTATGAAGGTAAGGTTGGAAATCGTGTAGCGAGGTATAAGAAGTGATGGTGAAAAGAGAACGCGCGAGCCGTTCGGAATTCAAATATTGCAATATGGCGGGCAATGACATGTTAATACGAGCTTCGGGGACCGATATGCATAATTTTATAACTCGGAGTTTGCAGATTTGAGTGAAATGGATTTGGAACATGTGCTGGGTGGTAAGTGTTTTGTACTAGATGTGGGGCATTGGGATATTTTTCCACCATCAAGTAATTTTAATATCAGTTGTAAGTTGACGTTTTTGTAGGATAGCAATGCTGCAGAGCAGTTTGTTGTAGCTCCTCGTGCACGCGAGCTACTAAACTTAGCTGAAAGTAAATGATTTGACGTCAACAAATTTTATGAATTCGAAAGAAACAAATTGACAATTCTTCTTCGTCTACATCTTAGCGCGTTTCCGGTTGCATCCTCAGCTGTGCTGCTTCGGAGCCCGGGGTGCGCTTTCCCGCTCTTTCTTCTCCAAATATAACATGCACGACAATGGTCACCCAAGGATGGCAAAGACCTTGCGAAGTGGAAAAGAAATAGCCGGGACAGTTAAAATGATTCGGCTGTAATTTTACGACCAGCCGCCTGCCTGACGCCAACCCTCTTTGGGAATGTATTTGTGCGGAAAGCTTTACAACCGGCCGCCGCCCGACGTTAACCCTCCTTGGGAATGCAATTGTAGCATGAGATGTTTGTGCTTAAGTCTTTTAGCCGCCTCTTACGACATCCACAGGAAGAGATGGAGTGGTCCTATTCTGACCCGGAACCACACACACACACCATACACAAAAAGACAATTACCAAGTGATAAAATATCCAGAATACCTAATTGTGATTTTGACTTGACTTGAATTTGAATGCCTACGTAAGCATTTACATTTTTATTTTCATCTTTGTTAACATAAATTTGATTTTTTTAGAGGACAACGTTCGTGCCCAGCCTTAACAAAAATTACGACCAGCTTGTCAAATAAAATTGGTGTAGAACAACAAATATGTCGTAGGTTGTAGCGCCTTCTCGTAGCACATTTGTAGCTCTTCGTAGACGTTAAATAGCACGCTGAGCTGAGCTAGACATACAACGTGAAAGGACATACCCGTAATAAATCGAACCACAGGCTATAGTAGATCACTATAGTATAATTAAATTAAAATAGGAGCCAAAATACAAAAAACAAAATCGCAGCCGCCCGGAATGGGCGAAAATATGAATCATGTTAATAGGCGGTGCGGCTAGCAACCCATCACTATTTTAGAGTTCCGTACCTGAAAAGAAAAAAAGGAACACTTTAGGATCACTTTGTTGTCCGTCTGTCTGTCTGTCAAGACCTTTTTCTCAGGAACGCATAGAGGTATCAAGCTTAAATTTATACCAAATACGAGTACTCAAGTTTACTGTCCCTTGAAGCTGTGAACAAATTAAACTTCTAAGCCAACGCAATCAAAAGATACAGCCGTTTATGCGGCAAATTTTCGACACTCGCAAGGGAATCAAAACCGGGGTACAGGGTACTTCCCGTGGACTCAGAATCTTGAAATTTGCTACGAAGCAACGTCTAAGCACAGATAAAGGAAAAATTGTGAAAAGCATAAATTTTTAGTTACATTATATAATACAAACATTTTTAATAATTTTAAACTTACTTATATACCTACAGGTTTGTACGGAATCCTCGGTGCGCGAGTCCGACTCGCACTTGACTAGTTTTTATTCTTTTTTCACCTTCTCGCCCACCATCACGGAAAAAAAGCCTTTGGGTCTTGTGGTCCTGGGCTATGCCTGCTTAGATCCGCAAGACCCAAAATGCTCTGTCTGCCCCGTTACGGATAAAGACGTGATAGCGTAAGTTTGGTTACATGTGTGGTAAAAATAAAAATATTCTACTTTCTACATCGCAATCAAAATCTAGATGTCACATAAAAAGCATAAAATAACTATATAAAATATAACCTATCTGTATAAAAATGACACCAATAAAAAGTTAATTAAAGAAAAATGACGTTAAAACCATTAAACGTTATAACGTTACGCGTTATAGCCAACAATTTTCTTCGCAAAGCTACATCTTAATTTACTAACACAAAGTCGCAATATGGCCACGAGTTTTTCAATAAAAGAGGCAACATCTGGTTGGACACTTAAGCGCGGGGGCGGAAAAGGGACAGAAATATAACATAGTGTAGTTGCTAGAGCGAGATAGACACCTGGGGAGTCCAAGAGAGAAATTAATATGTCCTTTTCTTGGCGTAAGTTGCTTTATTATTTTATTATTGATGCTGGCCGTTCGTATTTCTCTATTATTATTTTTTTTTGTCTATGCCGAGTGTGAACAATTAGGGATGGGGTTCGATATAATGTGATTTATAGATTCAGTTATTAATACAGATAATCGTTTATCTATTATTAAATTTAATTTGGATATTATTTTATCTACTTTTAGTCTTTACCTTAGAATGTTGCCATTTGCATCGTTAGTTGTACTGTTTCTCAGCTTTGTGAGAGCCATATACCCGATGTATAAGAGGAGTCGATAAACCCGATTATTTTGCTCTACGTAAGATAACTAGCTAGGTACTTAGGTCGTTACGTAGAGCAAAATAAATAAGCCATCATCATCCCCACGTATTCCCGGTTGCATCCTCAGCGGTAACGCTTCAGAGCCCGGGGTCCGCTGCCTAACCTAGGTGATTTGTCGAGGTTACTGGTTTGACAGAGCGACTGCCGTCTGACCTCCGCAACCCAAAGGGTAGACCAGAACCAATCCTAGGAAAGTTTTAAACAAACGCTAGATGGCGTTCGGGACCCACAGCTTTACGGGCCTTCCGAAGCACGGAATTATCTTTTCGGATAATCAGGTGATTCAAGCCGGCGATATCTTAACCAGACTGGAAACAACTTTTCAGAAAGTATGCTTCCCTATGGGATTTGAACCCACGACCCCCGGATCACAAGGCAAACGCCTTGACCACTGGAGCACGGAGGAGTCTGCAGCAAGTTAAGTAAAACAATAAAAAGTTGATCACCTAAAAAGTTTGTTTCATTAGGATATTGCCCCCGTTCACACCTCTGCAGAATTAAGGCCGTACCTGAATTTTCCGAGGTCCAGTGCTGCACCCATTTAAAATAAATCATTTTAAAGAAAACGGAGACATCATTTAAAATTTTGCTACTACCAAGTCCTAGATAACCCTTCAAAATATTTTATGAACTACTGTTTACAGTTTATAATGAGAACGTTAAGCTTTACTACGCACATTTGCCAAAAGTGGCCGTTTTTCGCAAATGTGCGTAGTAAAGCTTAACGTTCTTACTTTAAACTGTAAACAGTAGTTCATAAAATACTTCAACTTGGACCCTGGAAAATTCAAGTACGGCCTTAACCAATGAAGATTAAATTTAGCAGGAAGGTATATTGTGACTAGGAGACGTCCGCTAAGAAAGGATTTTTGGAAACTCCATCCCTAAGGGGGTGAAATAGGGGTTGGCAGTTTGTATGAAACTTCGTAATTTTTAAAGTGAGACACATAATTTTTTCTATGTATTTTAATTGTTAGTAGAAAATAATAACGCATTTATTAGATATTTAAAATAACATCCCTTAGGGGTGAAATAGGGGTTGCAAGTTTGTATGATTCTTCGTCATTTTTGAAGCAACACATAACATTTTTAGGGTTCCGTAGCCAAATGGCAAAAAACGGAACCCTTATGGATTCGTCATGTCTGTCTGTCCGTCCGTATGTCACAGCCACTTTTTTTCGAAACTATAAGAACTAGGTATACTGTTGAAACTTAGATAAGTAAGATAGAAGTGATAAGTAGATGTATTCTGTGAACTGCAATTAGATTTTCACACAAAAATAGAAAAAGAACAATAAATTTTGGGGGTTAGTACTTAGGTAGTACTTAGGTAGTTAGGTACTTAGAATTGAAACTCAAAAAAATTTTTTAGTCAAACCCATACGTGTGGGGTTATCTATGGATAGGTTTTTGAAAATTATATTGAGGTTTCTAATATCAGTTTTTTCTAAACTTGCGCAATATATAATAAATATAAAAATATATGATGTACATTACCATGCAAACTTCCACCGAAAATTGATTTGAACGAGATCTAGTAAGTAGTTTTTTTTGATACGTCATAAATCGTAAACCGCAATTTACCTTTAGAACTTTTATATTATGTTACTTGCTGCTACGGAACCCTTCATGGGCGAGTCCGACTCGCACTTGGCCGCTTTTTGAATTTGTAGTTAGTAAAAAATAATAATCCATTAATTGGATTTTCATAAATTGCAACCCCAGTTTGAAAAAAAATCTTATTTGTGTAGTTGACGCGGGCGAAGCCGCGGGCAAAAGCTAGTAAAATAAATAATATTAGATAACAATTGTTTTAATGATTAGGCCGAACGTTTCGATCTACCTCACATACACACATTTTTCGATTTTAATACAGACATGCGGTTTTTACTTATACGTCTAAGCGCATTCCCGGTTGCATCCTCAGCTGTGCTGCTTCGGAACCCGGGGTGCGCTTACCCGCTTTTTCTTCTCCAAATATAATATGCATGTCAGGGTCACCCAAGGATGCCAAAGATCTTGCGAAGTTAAGAAGAAGAAGCCGACGATTTGGCTATAGTTGTACGGCCGGCCGCCTGCCTGACGTCAAGTCATGCCTCCATGGGAATGCAATTGTAGCACAAGATGTTTGTGCTTAGTCCTTTAGTCGCCTCTTACGACATCCACAGGAAGAGATGGAGTGGTCCTATTCTAGGCCGGAATCATCACGGCACACTGTTGCTTGCATGTTACAAATTACAAATTCCTGACACGATGTAATGTTGTTAAATCAAATAGTTGTTAAGGTGAATACCAAGCAGAAGTGGCGCCCTCATTTGAAATAAATTGTTCACTCGTAAATATGGTGAAATTTCCATATTTCTAAATGTTAGGCACTAGATAGCCCTTTAAATTATTTTATGAACTGCCGTTGAAACTATTATTGGTGATCCGCCAAAAGTGGCCACTTTTGGCGGATCACCAATAATAGTTTCAAAGCTAGACGGACTAATGTAAATACTTTCAACGGTGGGTTATAAAAAAAATTAAAGGGCTGTCAAGTGCCTAACATTGTAAAAATAGAAATGTTCACCACATTTACGAGTGAACAATTTATTTTAAATGAGAGCGCCACTTCAAGGCTATTTGCTTCTAACTTCACCTTAAAATAAATAAATGAAACAAATTAAATGGTTATTAAGGAATAAAATAATTGTTATTGAATGTTATGCGTAATATACTCATTTCATTCCCAAACCGACCGCAAACACACCACGTAACCATTTAGCGTTTTATTTGTGTAATTCGGTTAGAGCATAATTAAATTCATTCAACTTGGGGTTTGGTTTAAATATTAAATACATATTACTAAAGTTGTAAAACTGTTGTTTTTTTTTTAATTTAATTCATTGCACATACAGGTTGCGTTATGCGGTCTAAAAAGCCACATGCGTGACTTTTCTCTGGTGCGGCAGTCAAAATTGCGCTCTTTCACTCTGTGCGGGGGCGACTATGTTCACATTTCTTTGAGTATGACAGAGACAAATATATAATATTGCTTCTCAATTCAAAAGTAATGAGGTTGAATGGCCCGCATACGCATTGTATGTAAATGAATCAATCAGTTAGGCTTAAGAATGCCCTTACTTAGACTTTCCCATACAAACGTAGTCTACGTTTTATTTTGAAACGACATGTCAGATGTCGATAAAAATTTGTAACTTTAAAGAAATTGCATATATCTAGGGTTGTAATTAGTTTTCACAGTCAAAATATGAACTTGAAAGAAAATATAATGGTGTAAAACTTTTCCATACTGATGGTCAAAAATGATATAATACACTATATTTTCTTCCAAGTTCATATTTTGACTTTGAAAACTAATTATAACCCTAGATATATGCAATTTCTTTAAAGTTACAAATTTTTACCGAAATCTAACATGTCGTTTCAAAATAAAACGTAGTAACGTTTGTATGGGAAGCTCGAATTTTGTCTAAGGTAAGGAGACTCTTAAAGGGTCTCACACCCGCACGGAGCGGAGTGCGGGTGGAGCGTGCGCCACGCGTCTTGGCAAAAAAAAAAACTAATAAAAATGTTACTTTTTGTGTCCAGTGTGACAAATCATTCTGTTTGCCCTGTTTTAATTAAATACATTTTGATTGATCATTTACATATATTAAAAATAAGATATAGTAACTGCAGCTTTCTTTTATTCCCATCACTGAGAGACACAAATGTGAGACACAAATCGAACTTTCTTTCAGTGCAATGTGACACAGAACAGATGTCACATTATATTTTTACATTTATTCAATACTGAAATGTCATGAATGTGGGCGAAGCCAGATTTCTCTTTAGCAACTATTAAAGTTTATAACGGTAAAAGTTCAAACAAATATTGTCATTGTTGAGCTATATATAAGGGGTTTTTTAAAAACTTATTTTGTGAGGCTGATTAGGTCTCATCCGCACTGTAAAGAAGTTCGACCTTGCCCCGAAAAGACCTCATACGCACTGGCTGAAAGTCCATTAAAAATGACGTGTTAAATTTGCACTCCCTATATTGATAGCTATAGGTATATTGAAAGCTTAGAAAGCTTATCCGAAGTATCCCGTGACCAAAGGGCTGGAAATTATCTGGCACAAAGAATCAGCATTGCCATACAACGTGGCAATGCTACCAGCCCTTTGGCCACGCTGCCGAGGGGTAATATCTTAGTGGGATTACATAATTTGTAATTTTTTTAAAGCTTGTAATCAGAATAATAATCAGAACAAAAAACCCTAAAAAAAATGTCATTTTTTTCTCTCAAATTTCTAATAAATGGCTAACCTACTGGCTTTAATATACGCGCGGCCGTTGCCTTCGCCACTCACCGGCAGCCACGAGCATGGTAGCGGGCGGTGACATTTAAATAGAAGATTTTTGGTATGCATTTGTCGGTTAATATCTTTGGTTTTATTATAAAACGTATGACATAATATGTATTTTTATATACTTGAATATAGATATACGAGATACAAAATCACCCTGAATGTATGTTAGAATTTAAGGTACTTATATATTCATATGGGCCTACAATGTACACATTTTGATGCTTGAAATAAATGGATTTGATTTGATTGGTCATTCCGAAAAGTAAGTGCAAATCTTTTTTAAATTACAATAAGTAATTAATAACTTTTCAACACCCTTTCTCGTAAAGTGGATCTAATTTCACCGGTTTTAGATACATAAAGCAGCTCATAAACAAACGCGTGTGTTAGAAACGCAAATAGTGAAGTTATATATTCTATAACTCACGATTTGCTATTGCGAAAGAAAGGGACCGAATTAATGGTAAATCCCGTATGAATGAGAGAGTAAGAATGTATGACAGTTGTGTGTGAGCGAGATAGTTAGATAACATAAGGTGAAGGTTAGACAGAGAAAAATAATAAATCAGATATCGAACGTCATCGTTGTTTCAATATTTATATTTATATTGTATTTTTTTTTTTCAAATTTCGAATTCGCATGCCAGTAGGCAGCGCACCGTGCTGATTTTAAAAAGTAATACGGCGGGATAGCATCATTATGCATCTCAGTTTTATGGTTGAACAAAATTATGAGTTTATTAGGTATTTTTCCTCGCAAGTGTATTAAAAAACGTCGTACGATATACGTGCGTATATTGGTTAAACACACTCAGCTCCATTACGCCCTTGCCTTCGGCTCGGGCTGAAATTCCGCTTCGTGTGTTATTAATTAAAACCACCTTATCGCACTTATATCGTAATGTACTATAAACATAAGCACCTTATCATACTACATATTTTTATAAACGAGAAAGTGCTTGCGAAGGACTAATTCATTACACTGATAGACAAAATGACCTTAATGAAAGTTAAATGTAATTGAATGGGTTATTTTGTATCTACCACTAGTCTGTAACTAATCTGCATTTTTAGAAAATTTCGATCACCCTCAGTTTTTATGCAACAGCAATTAATCTTTTTTTAAATAAAAACTGTAAAAAAATGTTGCAAATGAAGAAAAAAATAACTTATATATACGGATCAGGATTTTCGGGAATATTTAGCGTCAGGTACATCCCTTTTAAGTGTCCAGCAGTAGTCAGCTAACATGTTCGGCCTCCACTTGCTTTGGTACCTTTTTTCCATGTTAGATATGTCCTGATGGAACCGCTCACCGTGTTCGTCGCTAACGGCTCTCAAATTTTGAGGAAAAAAATCCAAATGCGAGTGTAAAAAGTGAATTTTGAGCTAACTCTTCATAGTTTTCGGCTCTGTGGTTTCCAAGAAAATTACGAACAATATTTCGAAAACATGTCCATGCGGATTTTTCGATCGGATTAAGTTTTTGTTCAAACTCTTCATTAGCCAGTAGGTGTCTTATTTGTGGCCCTACAAATATTCCTTCTTTTATTTTGGCATCACTGATTTTTGGGAATTTTTGTTTCAAGTAACAAACTACGACGTTGACTTTTAACAGTAAGTTGACCGCAAATATAACAGAAATTATAAGGATGGTTTACACACACTCTCAGCATCTTAGTATGATGTATAACACTAATCTCAAAAAAAAAACTGTTTTAATTTCAATATTTTTCGTTAATTTATTCGTAAACACACGTTGGTAAGCAAAATTCGCGTAATCGAGTAAGTCGATGTTTTTTGAAAACTGAGGGTGATTGAACAAAACTAAGTATGGGGTTTATATGCGGGTAGGTAGTAGTGTTTGAAAATATGATTTGATTTCGTTTAACAAATTTACTGTTTATCAGTGTTATTAATAAATTATTATTGATAGAAGTGTGTATTATGACATGCTTAGGTCAAAAATAATTTATCTGGTACTGTTAAGAGAATAAAACGTCACAAAATAGTGTCACTTTGTCATTGATCACCACCATTTTGAATGTTATTTTAAATTCATTAATGAAGAAAATTTATATTACAAGCGCTATTTGACTCCAAGAAACTATGACGTCACGGTTTGGTATTTCGTACAAATCCAAACAGCTAATATGTAAAATTAGAGAAGACAAATTTTTACAACCCGTGTGGTTCCAGGTTATAAATAGGACCACTCCATCTCTTCCTGTGGATGTCGTAAGAGGCGACTAAAGGATTAAGCACAAACATCTCGTGCTATAATTCCTTTCCCAAGGAGGGTTAACGTCAGGCAGGCGGCCGGTCGTAAAACAGTCAAATATTAGTTATTGTCAAATAATTTAAACTGTTCCGGCTATTTCTTCTCCATTTTGCGAGGTCTTTGGCATCCTTGGGTGACCATTGACATGCATGTTATATTTGGAGAAGAAAAAGCGGGAAAGCGCACCCGGGCTCCGAAGCAGCACAGCTGAGGATGCAACCGGGAACGCGCTTAGACGAAGAGAAGACAATTTTTTACTGAGAATATTTACTGAAAGGTATGAATTATATTCAATTAATGCAAGCTCGGCAGTCATTTACGGCTAACTTTGTATATTCTTGATTTATGATTATTACTTACCTAAGGCCATACATGAATCTTAGCATTATTGGGAAAAACGGCCACTTTTGGCAAAAATGCTAACTTTAGACTGTAAACAGTAGTTCATAAAATAGTTTGAAGGGTTATCTAGGATTTGGTAGTAGCAAAATTTTAAATGATGTCACCGTTTTCTTTTAAATGATTTATTTTTAAATGGGGGCAGCACTGGACCCCGGAAAATTCAGGTACGGCCTTAACCCTTCCGTAGGCTTTGTCGTAGTTGGGTAAAAAGGAAAACTCCGTAGCCCGCATAGGGGCGTGGCGCTACTACCCTTTTATAGAATTTAAGTAGGTAAATAATTTTCTTTATAGTTTTAATTTTGTCTTTTAGTATGCTTAGGTTTTTAGTTTATGTACATATTTTAAATAGTTAATTTAATAATCGGTATTTATATTTATTCTACTAAATATAATATTTAAGTAGGTATTATCATCATGTAGGTACTTAAATTATTAACTAAAGCTAAAAAAATATAATATATAAATATCCAGGTATTTATTTTTAGTAAACAATAATAGGACTAATAAGTCTGAAGACATACGAGTACGAGTATATACGAGTATACTACTAATTATGAACTCTCATCTGCGTTTTCCCGTCTAATAAATCAGAACAGCCCTATGTCACTCACTGTAACATATACATAACTACTTAATTGAAACGTAATTCAAACCAGTATATATTTTTTTGTTTTTTTTTCTATATATTCTTTATACGTTTTATTTACAGGCACCTAAAGCTCTACAATCGACGTAAAGGTTTGGCTGTTAGGGAATACTTTTAGAATTAAGTCCGCCTGTTGTACTTAATACGTTTGTATATGTGTGTACAATAAAGTATAAATAAATGAGTATATTTTTATACATACCGTTTATAAATGCCAAAAAACGGAACCCTTATAGATTCGTCTTGTCTGTCTGTCCGTCCGTACGAGTATGTCACAGCCACTTTCCCGAACTTCCCGTTTGCACCCTTTGGGTACGGAACCCTAAAAAAGGTAAAATCAACTTGTACCTATATCCTATTGACAAAGCTATATAAGTAGAATCGAATCTGACTCACCACTTGCACTATTCTTCGCCGCACAGTCCTCACGATCTCCCAAAATTGCACTCACACTAAATTTCAGCATCGGCTTCTTCTGTTCATTGTACTCCTCACAACTCCTCACAATCTCATCCGTATTGAACTTGTCCTTCTCCCCTTCATCCCCGGAAGCCTCCTGGTACAAATTGAACCTTTTTTCTAACTCCTCCAACCGCCTAATTCCAGATTTCTTACACGAAAATGGAGGACAGTCTAAAGAGCCGCAGTTAGAACATCGGCGGGCCAAACTTGGTATATTTAAAACTTCTTTCTCAGTTTTCTCTTGGTAATAATCATTATTGTAATAAACTTGCTCGTTTTTAACGTTATATTCTTCATCGTCTCTGCTTTTAGAATCTTCGTCGTTTTCTAGTTTTGATTCGAGTTCTTCGGTTCGGTTACTGTCGTCTTCTTCCGCCATCTTTGTTTCGTCTACTTCCGGGGAGTTTTCTCTAGATCTCTCATAGTTCTGTCGTTGTAGAACATAGTTTTCTATCTGCTGATTTATGTATTGATTATGGAAATTAGCCGTTTTTTGTTGGTGCAAAATGTTGTCGACTAAAAACGGTGACGTCATGTTAAAAGGGTTTGCGTTAGCCTTGTTATAGCACAGATTCTGTATAGTTTTCAACATAATGTTATGATCCAAAGTTTTTTGAGCCACAAACTGGTTTAGTTTCAATGGTCCATGTTTCAAATTTTCCGTTGGGTACATTATACATTCATAACAACGAATTAAAAACGTTTTTAACGTTATTTAAAACAGTTAGTCATTGCACATCACTATTACGAATTCGAAACGCGCATAGATAAATTCGAAGTTCGAAATTCAAATGGGACGTTCGGAAACGTAAACAACACATGTGTTTCGTGTTGCGGCTATAGAACGACTGGCTACAGGGTGTGGTACTTTGGGGGCGGGTTTCAAAGCGGGGTGGCTAAAAAGCCGAGCTTTTGTGTGAATAGAACCGTTATAACTCGACCTCCCCGCCTCCTCTATGGCACATAAAACCGTTAAATACTTACACGTATATCCTTAAAAGCGTAGACCTTTTTAGACTGGTCATTTCAATAACTTACAAAATTGTTATTGCGTTTATTGTTAACGTATTTTCGTCTCTATTGAATACTGAATAAAGTGTTTAAACGTTTGGATTGTTCGTTGTGTTATTTTGTGGTAGTTTGAGATTTGTCTATGTGTGCCATAGACAAGGGTTAAATAAAAAGGTTGTAAGTGCTTTTTTTCGATATCTGCAAAGGATCGGATTCATTGTTTTGCTCAGTTAATCTGTGTAAGGGCGTGTACAGAATAAAGAGTTGTGTTTGTGGTCACTTGTTTATTGCATAGAATGGTTTAGCAACAGGATAATGGGAAAAATAATGGGTAGCTGTTTAATTTGGAGCGTGTTTCGTGTTTGTTTTGTAATACGGTACCTCCAGATCACTTTTCTAGAGGGTGATTCCTGTTTATACCTACTTATTTCTTGTGTGATCTTCCATACTGGTCTGGAAGAAAAGAAAAAACTTAGAATGTACCAGCTGCTACTCTTCCCGTGCAGATCGTAAAAACTAATCGAGGGAGTGGGCGAAAAGAATCATGTTAATAGGCGATGCGGCTAGTAAGTCTAGCAACCCATCACTATTTTAATTCCATGATAGTGCAGGTTGTGAGGTAATTCAATTCAATTCTTTTATTTTCAGATAACTATGAACCTAATGAGATATGTAATATTTCGTTGTCATAAGACAAAACTTTTCGCACAAATGCATTCCGGAATCAGCTTTATATGTGTTTAAGTGTCAGCTGGTCGTCAAATGGATCTATCGTCAGTCATTTAAATTATCAATTTTAATTCCGTTTCAAAGATTAAATGTGTAGGTAGGTATGTTTAAAGTTAGAACTTAGACCTTAGACCTAATCAAGTATGAAGAGGTTGATGGGTGTAGATGAAGCGAAAGAGGTCTGTCAGGATCGTAGCAAGTGGAGGTCCGTAGCTGTGGGAAGCAGCACTGGGGTAGGCACTGATAGATAGATAGATAAGACGTTTATTTGTAGCTATAGTACACACACAAAATACACGACATAAGAACATAATACAAAACACAAGAAAACACGGAAACATATATCAATATATTTGTATCTGTGTGCTACAGCAATCCAAAAAGGTCATAGCTCAGCGCTTAGTGCTGCTCAGAGGCTCACTGATTTTCAGCTACGGCCTGTCAGGTGCGAGTGCGCATCCAAAAATTCCTGTCACAAAGGTAAAGGAGCTCGAAATTTTCAATGTTATTGCCTGCCTACTATAGCAACCACTAGGGTGCACTACTGAATAGTGGTGAGCTAATGAAACCCAACGGATCTGGTTGATCCATCACCGTCTATAGGCCAGGAGTGGCGACGGAATAATGGATGATTTATTATCATAACAACGGGTTTTTAGGGTTCCGTAGTCCGACAAGGACCCCTTATAAGATCGTTCAGTCCGTCCGTCCGTCCTAGTCTGTCACAGCAGAATATCTTCTACGTTTATTATATAACAATATTTACAGTAGATCTACACGTCCGTTTAGTACGTGATGTGCTAAATTAGCAAAATATTAATTGCTTACACATTAAATACATATCCTAGCTCGCATCACGTACTATTATAAGGATACAGCCATACCTACCACGTAAACAATAAAGAAGTGATAAGTATGTATGTTGCCGCGTGGTTCCCGGCCGAGTAGAATAGGACTACTCCAAGTCTTCCCGTGAATGTCGTAGAAGGCGACACAAGAAGGAAACACAAGCTGAACAAAGCTTATAAACATCAGTGAGTCCTCCCCAACTCTGGCCAGCGTGGGATTGTAGGCCAAATCCTTTGACTGCTCTGGCTAATATTCGGCTCTGGTAGTACAAAGAGGGTCGTGCTTCTGCAGTGGAGACTAAAAAAGACCTGATGATAATGAAGTATGTATGTGTATAAAGATAACTGGAACAGACAGACGAACCATCATAAACTATTATTAGAAACAAAGCTCTACGTGTCCGTGAAGGCACTATTGTAACTTGGCCCCAACAGAAGACCAGCGCTGGTGCTGCGTTTACGTAACACCAGCATACCTATGCTGAGTTGGAGGCCAATTTGGAGGGTCACGGCACATTTATTTTATATTTTAGTTGATATGTTATTTTATGAAGTCTGTAAACTGTGTGTTGATCTTTCAAATAAACATTTTATCTATCTATCTATCTACGATATTTGTAGACTGCTAGTATAGTGTAGTTGACACTTGCTACAACCATCTACCTACAATGTTTCGTAGCTCTTTGATAATTGTAGCTACGAGTCGACGAGCCTCTATTCAACAGGGAAGGGGTGAAAATTTTGAAAACGCTTGAATATTTCTCTGCTGTTAGGAATAACATATTACCATAAAAAATATTAGATTTATCTGTTACGTCAAATTAATGTAAAAAATAATTTATTTTAAATCACGTAAGTAAAATTACATTTGCGTAAATAATTTCTTTCACCATTTCTTTTGTCCGCGTTTGACGTAGGTATTACAAAAAAAAAAATCATATGACAATTGACAATTTTGACGGCCTAATTTTGACAACTATGACAGTTAAGTTGGCAACATATTTTTTTTTTAATACGTCACACGTTTAGAGCATCACAAATAGCGACGACGTTACGAGTAATTTTACGTGATTTGAAATGAATTATTTATGAACGCAAAAATCTGTTTCTTTTTATGGTAAAGAGGAATGTGTATGATTCCTAACAGAAGAAAAATATTCAAGCGTTTTCAATCCCTATTGAATAGGCTCGTAGATTCGTAGCTACAATTATCAAAGAGCTAAGAAATATCGTAGATGGTTGTAGCAAGTGTCTACACTATACTAGCAGTCTACAAATATCGTAGAGCTTTGTTTTTGTTTTATCTTTGCGTTCCTGGTTGTATCCTCAGCTGTAGTGGTTCGGAGCCCAGGGTGCGTTTTCGGGGTGAGTTTCGCAAATGTCAACCCTCTTTGGGAATCATTTGTGATAATTTTGTCAATCAACCGCCACCCGACGTCAACTCTCCTTGAGAATGCAGTAGTAGCAAGAGCTGTTTATGCTTAGTCCTTTAGTCGCCTCTTACGACATCCACAGAAAGAGATAGAGTAGTTGTCTTTTAGGCGGAAAGATGGCACTAGAGCTTTATTTTGTATTATCTTTTATTATAAATCATAGCTGACTTCTTTTAAATTTTTTATTCGCAATATTTATTTTGCTGAATGTGTGAAATGAGTGAAATAAATTGCACTGGCCTAAACAATCCTCCTGTAAACAAAACGTCTATTTTAGACGCCAACTATTCTATCTGTTTCTCTTTTCCTAAAGGTTGACAGGGAGAGTATGCTTTAGCATTAAGTCTACCTATTGTAGCTTTTGGCTCAATAAAGTTTGAATAAATAAATAAATAAAAGAGAACTTTCAGGAAAAAACCATACAGACCCATCATTCTGCCTAACCAGGTAAGCTCCGTATACCCCGTAACAAATGCAGACGTGAATTTCGTCACGCAGCTAGACAGCATACCAGAAGCAAATAAAACATGTAAGAGTCGTTATAATAAAAATAAAAAAACAAACTGTATATTTTTGGAACTGGCCGTTATAAAGTCAATAAAAATAAAAAATGTGTTCCACGTTTGACACACAACAAATGCATAATGGAACGCATTTATACTCTATGGTCAGATCTGGCTGGTTACGAAGGAAATTCGAATCTGAAGAAAAAGAAAATTTGAAATTAGCCACACCCCCTGTGCTGTGTTATTGGTTGTTCCTCTTGTAACTAAATGAAATATACGCCACTTTCTGAAAATACGATATTAACCTCTATTGATATAGTAGTAAAGGTGATAAAAGCTTGATATAGGAAAGTAAAATTAAAGTTTTAAAAGGAAGTAAGTGAGTCTATGAATTTTATTAGCAAGGATTTGAGTATGATGACGTCACAAGGGCACGGACCTCCATATTTTTAACGAAATCGTTGAGATAGACAAATAATAAGGCATTTTATACATTTCACGCCCCTGGCACACTCATTCTCAATTAAATTTATTTATAAGAAGTATCCTTCCTATAGTATCCTTCCGTACAAAGTTAGCTTTATCTTGCTGTGCTGCTTGGGAGCCCGGGTTGCGCTTTCCCGCTTTTTCTTCTCCAAATAAGTACTTATGATATGCATTTCAATGGTTCAAAAGATGTAAAAACTGTGCGAAGTGGGGACGAAATAGCAGGAACCATCTCTGGTTTTACTATTTTCACTCTTCATGAGAACTCGAGTGAAAAGTTTTACTACCGGCTGTTGTCTTGGATGTTACATGACCTTTGTGCTTAATTCTTGATGAAGTGATCGTTCACGGTCGAACATACAGGGACTGCCAAAATACAGGGGACTTTTTATCCACCAGCCAAATTTTTGGAGCAAGTTCAGTCCATGATACTGAACTACTTTCCATAAAAAATAATTAACGAAAAACGATAAAAAAAATTTCGCCTTCTCATACAGATTGGCGCTCAGCCCAACTGATTTTGTATGGGAGGACGAAATTTTTTTATGTTTTCAATACATTTTTTTAAAAGAAAGTAGTTCAGTATCATGGACTGAACTTCCTCTAAACATTTGGCTGGTGGATAAAAAATCACCCTGTTTACTGAAACTATTTTAAGGGTGGATTCAGTCCATGATACTGAACAACTTTCCCCAAGAAACATACAGAAAATACGCAAAAAAAATTTGCTCTCCCATACAACTTGACCGATTTAAGCGGATTCGAGTTTCTTTTTCGAAAGATAATATAATTATATTCCTTGGGGAAAGTTTAAGAAATATGTGTATAGGGAGAAATCACACTGACTGAGCTAGCCCCAAAGTAAGTTTAAACTTGTGTTATGGGATACTAAATCAACGATACTATATTTTATAATAAATACATACATATAAACACCCAAGGCCCAGGACAATTCGAAAAAGGCCATTTTCCAATTTGCCCTGGGGTCGAACCCAGAACCTCGGGATTGGCGGACAGGCATTCTAACCACTACTCCATGGCGGTCGTCAAAAATGTTGATAAAGGAGAAAGTTGAAAAAAAGAACCAAAACAGATTCATATTTAAACCCAATCCCTCGATCGGCATCTACGATCTGCACGGTAAGAGAAGCAGCTGGTACATTCTACGTATTTTCTTTTCTCCCAGACCAGTACAGACCTTTTAATAAAAATTTATAACTATAAATCAGTCACATCTTTCCGCCTATTACACCGTATTCAAATTAGCCATTGTTAGGAGGGCCGCTGTCAAAACAATAGTTAAAGTTGACGATGTGAAGGGGAATTCATCCCTATTTTTACCCGACTGCGGCAAAGCCCAAAAGGAGGGTTATGTGTTTGACCTGTATAATGTATGTCCCATCTCTATGTTCACTTGTACCTACTAAATGGCTAAACAGATTTTATTAAATTATAATGTGGTCAGATTCATATTAACCATTAGAGTGTCATGCCTAGGCTATATTAAAATTATCGAAAATCAAAATGGCGGACTTTTGGCGCCAAATTGCGTGGCATGAAAATTCTTTTCTTTTTAAACCTATTGAATGGGGTATCAAAATAAAGGATTTAAAAATATATTCAACTTATAGATATGTTTAAATAAAATTTTAAATATTATGTACATCCGTATTTAATTTTCAAACAATGAAATATTGTTAGGAATTTACCGATGGAAAGTTATTTCTGTATATTTACCGTGTTCCTTGCAAAGAGCTATTATGTAAAACTAAAAGAGACACCACATATCACTGCTATCTCCATAAACTTCACTTAGTCGCTTTCTAGCTTTTATACGCCTAGACTTTTGACAGATTATTTTAAACTAAAACCATACGATAACATGGTAAACAAAATTAAAAATGTCTTGGTGTGTGTTATATTATAATATAATACAGTTAGATTAATTCAAGAAATCCGGCAAAGTGTAAAGAAATAACTTTCCATCGGTAAGTAAGTAAGATTTCATTGTTTAAAAATTACATACGTATGAAAAAATTCAGGCCGCCATATTCAATAATAGAAAAGGGGTCAATGTTTGAGATACTCGTAGCTGACTTATTAAAATTCAATGGATATTGGAATATTGGATACTGGTCTGTATATTATGTCAATGGATTTAACTGGATTCCATCTATCTGCATTACAATATTAACCGCATTTGCATAATTCCATAATGAATATATACTATATTTTTTAAAATTTAAATGGCACGATCGATATTTAAATTTGACACACATTTTGGCGGGAACCGCGCGCACGTGCCGCCATCTTTTGTGCGATTTGTCGCGCTTCCCTTTCACAAATTAGTGATGGAGATTTGGAATTGTCATAATTATATTTAGTTTTTATTTATGAGGTATTTAGATAATCGGGGATTTCATGCTTCGGTTTCTAATTTTATTTAAAATGTTGCACGGTCGTCATTTGCCTATTAAGTAGCTTATTAGGCACAGAATAACCATTATTTGGAGTTAAACAAACTCTCAAAATTAACAAGTAATTATTAAAAAAACAAAAACTTGGAAACGTTAGGTACCTATTTAAATATAAGCATTATGAAAATATGAGCTTTATGTGCGTGGCATTAAGTTTAATTTTAAATGTTGTTTTTGTGAGATGATAGTATTCGTAGTTATTCTAGATAGTATTATATTCTTTGGTGTGTCCGTAATCAAATCTTGCCAGCTAAATTAGACCCTTTTCCCCTTATTCGATCGGATAGAAACTTCACATAGGTATTTGAGTATCTGTAAGTTGTGTGACAATGCAATATTAAGTATGGTACCAATGACCTGATCTAATGATGAAGCTGGAAGGTGGCCACGGCATCTCTGTGATAAAACAACATAACTACACCGAGTTTGGACTCAATTGTATCGTCTTGTCTAAAATTTTTTAATTCATTGTTTTATGTAAAGCTTGTTTTTAAAAACAAGACACGCTGAGCTGACTTGTTCTGATTATTTACCAGCGTTACCCTAAAGATTGATTAAGAAAAAAAGTAAAGTGTACCAGCTGCTTCTCTTCCCAAGCAGATCGTAAAAGCCGATCAACGGAACAGGCGAGAATTTGAATCATGTTATACGGCTAGCAAGCCTGATGGCTTGCTATTTTGGCTATTTTGGTTCAATTTTTCCATCTCTTCTTATGACCCTAACCACTGTCTACCCCGTTAAGGTTAACGTGATAATGTATATAGACAAAGTTTGCACAAGGAAAGACGATTTTTCTTTTTCCTTTCAATGAGATTTTTTTATTTCTTGATGTGAGATTTTAGAATGAAGGAAATAGAAAATCGAAAAAAAATCATGTTTTGAAAATTCTTTTCTGAGCAAGCTGTTCCGTAATCCTTCAAGGATTATTGCGCGCTCTAAAACACCTGTTTATTTAGATAAATAAAATTAGTATCCTTATTCGTCGAGATAATATACTGCTAACGCCATCTTTTGACGAATAGCACCAAATTTTGATTACCATCTATTGGCCAGTAGCACAGAATACATAAGAGTACAAACCAGTAGCTAAAAGTACAAAATGAAAAATTCAAGCACAGAAAAATTCCGTGCGAGACGGGATTTTTGACGTTTGTGTGTGTCTATTATATTATGAATAGACCTATTTTTTATATCGTAAGCCTTGTCTTCCGAGATGGTTCTTAGCTATGTTTGATGAAAATCGGTTCAGCCGTTCTGAAGTTATTGGGGGTAACCGCTTATAAGTCGGGGTTTTTTTTAATTTGCCTGGAAAATAACCTTGTCTCAGAGTTACTATGAAGTGAGCGAGAGAGAGCCACGGAACGCTTCAGCACCGGCCGTGCTGCAGCGTTCCGTCGCTCTCTCTCGTTCTAGCAAATTACTGATCTGAGCGACAGAAAAGGATAGCAGCATAGGAAAGTGTTGTCCCTTGTTGATAGAACCTGCCCTAGTGTTTCGGGTGTCGCGGTCTTTCGTACAGCTGTTGAGTTTGGCTAAATTCCAGGTCCAGTTGAGAGAATAAGTAAGGTGCTGCAGTCGTTGGAAAATAAATAAAAATGTATACGGGCGGCCATCTTGTATCCAAAATCAGATTTCAGTTTTGAGTTCCGCGAGGTGCTTTACCCTATTAGATACATATTTTTTGTGTATCTTGAACCGTTTTCACGGCGCACGCAACGGAAAGCTTCAAAGATGAAATAATTTCTCCCGTTTTTTACACATTTACCACTATATCTTTGCTCCTATTGGTCGTAGCGTGATGTTATATAGCCTATAGCCTTCCTCGATAACTGGACTATCCAACACAAAAAGAATTATTCAATTCGAACCAGTAGTTTCGGAGATTAGCGCGTTCAAACAAACAAACAAACTCTTCAGCTTTATATTTTTATACAAAATTTCAGACCCCTACGAGGTCCCTGTGAGACGTTACAAACGAATTAAGTTTTTTTTACCAAAATCCAGACGCCATCTTAGATTCCAAAAAAAAATCAAATTTGGATTTTCCAACCCAAATTACGCCTAGATATCGATTTTCATCCAAATCGGAAGCAGATCTTTCTGGTACTCGACCCCCAGCCCCCTATACATTCCACTAAATGTCATTACCCCACCCACCCGGGAACAGGTCAAACAACTATGTCAGTCAGTGAGTGAGTGAGCGGTAAGTGTAGCTTTATATAACCAGCCAACCCTAAATGTGACCTGTAGGCGAGAACAAACCGACAGACTGACAGACAAAAGCATTTTTGGCTTGTCTCGAAACTGACACGCTCCGCTCGCTCGGTAAAGTAAAGCTAATAACGAGGATCTAAAGGTGAAAGACAAAATAAAATCACTACCAAAATAATTGAACAAGCACATTTATTTAATACAATTTCCATTTAATAGCAAATATACAAACAATTATTCACAATCTTTCATCACCCAACTTTGGTCAAACAGCAACAGCCATTTAGTCATACAACCGGGCATTTCTAACATTACCCGGACAATGGTCAACATACAATTCTCCACATTGCCCGGAGCTAAACGGGCAAAACAAACATTGGGTACGTTCGTTTCAATAATATATTGTTTTTGAGATCTTTATATCTAATTACACACCCACCTTGTGAGTTGATAAATAATTATTGATTAAATCCATATTCACTGTAGATTAATACTTAAAAATCGATTTATAGTTTTATACAGCGTCTAACAAAATATACTAAAACTATTTTAAGCGTGGATAAGTCCATGATACTAAACAACTTTTCCCAAGAAAAATATATCGAAATATGAAAAATAATTTTTGGCCTCCTATATAAGCTGATCCGAGTTTGTACGGAAAGCCAAAACATTTTTTTCATATTTCGATATATGTTCCTTGGGGAAAGTTGTTCAGTATCATGGACTGAATTCACCTTTAAAATAGGTTCAGTATATTTTGTTAGGCGTTATATACTACATTGACTGCAAATGTCCAAAGGCTACAATTTGAAGAAAAGCAATATACATGTACTTTTTAAGCACCGGCAACGTTTTTGGAGCAAGTTCAGTCCGTGACACTTAACTTACATAAAAACAATTATCGTAAATCGATAAAAAAATGTCGTCCTCCCATACAAAATCGATTTGGCTGAGCGCCGATTTGTATAGGAAGCCGAAACTTCTTTTCGTTCCTCAATTGTTTTTATGGAAAGTAGTTCGGTATCACGGACTGAACTTGCTCCACTAATGTTGCCGGTGTTTTAAAAGTAACGCTGTATAAGGATAAACAGACTTTTGTATTAAACACACGAAACCTCCTAAAAGTTTACAAACAATTTTTAAGAAATATGAACAAAACAATACTTTTTAGGATTTTAATTGCGTCAGTTTTTAGGTAAAAATCTACAGCATTATAGGGAACTTATAGGACGATATACATTTGTAGCAGTAATAAAACTTAAACAGAGTCTACATACATACAATACTTGCGACTATGTCCCTTGGTTCTTATAAGTCGACAACATAATTTCAAAATGCAATATTTCACGTTAAATGAATTTGTTAGGTACCTGAAATAAATGAAATTTAAAATACTTGTAATTTTTTTTACGTTTGTTGTACGTATTAACCCAACGTAAATTAGGTAAAGCCGAAAATCCTGTGGATCTTTGGTTTTCCTAGTTACTGGTAATAAAAAAAAGTAGCTTGCATTTTTTTATTTAGGTTAAATTCCAACATTAGTCCAGTCAAACCCCAATTTCACCAAAATGTCAATTAATAATTTGATTATTACAGTTTGCCCTGAGACAACATTTTTTAGTCAAAGTCCGAATCGCATTTCTTTATCACTTTGCCTAGGCAGTCGGAAACAAATTTTTACAAATCAGTTTTTAATAAAAAAATATATGATATAAGTACATACATTAAGGCCGTACCTGAGCTTTCCGGGGTCCAGTGCTGCCCCAATTTAAAATAAATCATTTCAAAGAAAACGTAGACATCATTTAAAATTTTGCAACTACCAAGTCCTAGATAACCCTTCAAAGTATTTTATGAACTACTGTTTACAGTTTATAATGAGAACGTTAAGCTTTACTACGCACATTTGCCAAAAGCGGCCGTTTTCCGCAAATGTGCGTAGTAAAGCTTAACGTTCTTACTTTAAATTGTAAACAGTAGTTCATAAAATACTTTGAAGGGTTATCTAGGAATTGGTAGTAGCAAAATTTTTAATGGTGTCTCCATTTTCTTTGAAATGATTTATTTTAAATGGGGGCAGCACTTGGCCCCGGAAAATTCAGGTACGGCCTTATTGTATGTAACATTAATTTTCTAGTATTTTCACTTTATGTTGGCGACTTACAAAACTAGACTCACTAAATGTTCTCATATACTTAAAATTAATAAAATCAATATGTTTTTTTTTACACTTATTCAATATTATTATAAATATTACATATATGGTATTTATCTCTAAATATTTAAACAGACAAGCGTGATGACGTATCTAATAATTATTTCATTTAATTGTTGAGTATTTTTCGGAAATATCTTATTTTTGGGAAAAAAAAAAATCCAAAAAATAGTAGATAAAAATTAGGGGCGCCACTGTCTATACCAAAACAGATGATTGCAACCCTTATACAGAGTCTAACAAAATATACCGAAACTATTTTTAAGGGCCCATTCAGTTCATGATACTGAACAACTTTGTCTAAGGAACATATATCGAAATATAAAAAAATATTTTTTGGCTTTCCATACATATCGGATCAGCTAATCGATCAACTTGTATGGGAAGTCAAAAAATATTTTTCATATTTCGATATTATGTTCCTTGAGGAAAGTTGTTCAGTATCATGGACTGAATACACCAAGTATATCTATTTCTAGATTTGATTTTAATGCTGAAATTAGTCCATAATACTGAACAACTTCTCTCAAGAAACATATATAGCGAAAATAATTGGACCTCCCATAAAAATGGACCTATTAGCTGAACCGAGATTCTATGTAAATATTTTTTTTTTCATATCTAAATATATATAACTCAAAGGTGACTGACATAGTGATCTATCAATGCACAGCCCAAACCACTGGACGGATCGGGCTGAAATTTGGCATGCAGGTAGATGTTATGACGAGCGAAACCGCGGGCAAAAGCTAGTTTAGATATATGTTGGACCGAATCTACCCTTAAAATAGTTTCAGTATATTTTGTGAGACGTCATATATTTGTAAGCGTAGTGTCCGATTTTCCAAGCTGCCTAAAAACCGTGACCGTCGGCGACGCATACAAAAACTATCTTTATTGCTTTTATTATAAGGCTTTTCCTGTTGAACATGTTGCTTGTGACTTATTGCGTTTTAGAATTTCACAGAGCAGTCGGAACGTCCTTTTTACTCTAAATCGGGTCAAATCAGTCCTAACTGCGATTATATCATCCGATTTCCTAGTTAGGATTCCTTCAAATAGTGTAATAACTCCCGTGCGGTTCCGGGTTAGAATAGGACCACTCCATCTCTTCCTATGGATGTCGTAAGAGGCGACTAAAGGACTAAGCACAAACATCTCGTGCTACAATTGCATTCCCAAGGAGGGTCGACGTCAGGCAGGCGGCCGGTCGTAAAACTATACCCAAATCATTTAAACTGTTCCGGCTATTTCTTCTCCATTTTGCAAGATCTTTGGCATCCTTGGGTGACCATTGACATGCATGTTATAATTGGAGAAGAAAAAGCGGGAAAGCGCAACCAGGGATCCGAAGCAGCGCAGCTGAGGATGCAACCGGGAACGCGCTTAGAAGTCGAAGAAGAGTGTAATAACCACTGCTTGCGGATATTAATAATAAAATGTCATAAAAAAACCACGCTTGTCCATTCGTTATTATTACGTACGAGAAAGCTGCCTTAAATTTAATTTTAATAACATATTTTGAGTGCATTTTATTTTATCAAATAAAGATATTAAACTGAAAAACAATTAATCAATCAAAACTATTACTAAATTTAATACACTTCAAATTGGTTAGGAATTAGTTTCACAGAACTGTGTCTGAACTTTAAAACCTAAATAGTTAAAGTTCTAAACACGGGATATTTATCCAATGCACAAAATTTCACAAAAATTACAGTCAACGATCTTTTTAAATCGTTTTTATGGAAAGTAGTTCAGTATCGCGGACTGAACTTGCTCCAAAATCGTTGCCGGTGTTTAAAAAGTCATCCTGTATAAAAATTTACACACCGCAAAAACATATCCCATATACTTTTCAATTCACATATGCACTCAAAACCTTAATACTAGAAAAACCTTCAAATATCACAAGTATTAAAGTGGAAGATTCGAAAAGGACAGTTTTTTTTTCAATAATAAATCATTATAATAAACAATTACAACATTCTTTTTACAAGTAAATTCGTACAAGTACAGAAATCACATACCTACCTAAATTTAGTAAATCGGTGAAGGCACTTTGAACTTATTTTGTCATAAATTTATATTTATCAAGTGTTATATCGATCGGTGTTATCGATCCGTGATATCTAAATTACGTGATAAAAAAACGACACGGGTGATATACGAACAGACCATCTCATACGTGTATACCACAGCTGTAAAGGTTGATACGTTTTCAGCAAAATTGACAAAATTAAGCAATATTGTCAAAATTCAGCAATATTGACAAAATTTAGCAAAATTGTCAAATTTGAGCAAAATGAAACATAGATACAACGTTCATACACACGGGTCAGTGTGTGAGTGAACACGGGCTACCGTAGTTCGACTCATTTAACATTCTTTAGTTGTTAGTATTTATATTGATTCTGAGCATGTGAGCGCTCAACCAACTGAGCCGTCATGACTTGATCGCTGTGTCGAATTTCTCCATCACATATAATAATATCCCAATACAGGGTCTCATAGTATACTGAACCTATTTTGAGGGTGAACTCAGTCCATGATACTGAACAACTTTCACCAAGGGAACATATAGCGAAATACGAAAAAACATTTTGGCTTCCGATACAAGTTGACCAATCAGCTGATCAGAGTTTGTATGGAAATCAAACATTTTTTTTCATATTTCGATATATGTCCCTTGGGGAAAGTTGTTCAGTATCATGGACTGAATCTACTATTAAAATAGTTTCAGTATATTTTGTTTAACGTTATATAAGGTTTACGCATTAAAGGCATGCGTAATTCTCAATTATTGTGTCCGTTGACACATACTTCAAAGATGTCTCAGTCCGTTAAATGAAAACTTTTTATATGGAACCAACTCTGGGATCTCTAAATTCGACATTCCCATACATATTCTCTAGTCAGCTAGTACATAGTCAGTAGCAGTTAATATAAATAAATAGATAAGGACAAATCACACTGATTGAGCTAGCCCCAAAGTAAGTTTAAACTTGTGTTATGGGATACTAACTCAACGGTACTATATTTTATTATAAATACATATAAATTCTAACAAAATATTCTGAAACTATTTTAAGGATTTTAAGGATGGATTCAGTCCATGATACTGAACAACTTTTCCCAAGGAACATACATATATTCAAATATGAAAAATATGTTTTACCTTTTTTGTATGGGAGGCAAAATTTTTTTTTTCATATATCGCTTTATGTTCCTTGGGGAAAGTTGTTCAGTATCATGGACTGAATTCACCCTTATTAGTTTCAGTATATTTTGTAAGACCCTGTACATATAAACACCCAAGACCCGGGACAATTTGAAAAAGGCCTGGGGATCGAACCCAGAACCTACGGATTGGTAGACTAGCGTGTTGACCATTACACCATGGAGGTCGTAAAAAAAAAGGTCGAAAATTCAGAAAGGTGGTTGGTGTATAGTTCTCGGCAAACAACTTTAACACCGATTGATGTACCCTTCTCGCTCTTGTGTATTCTCCCGCCAATGCGAGAGAGCGAGAAGGGTATATCAATCAGTGTTCAAGTTGTTTGCCGGGATCTATACTAAAACTTTAAAGTGGTGTGAATTGTCCGGGAGAGCACCAATATGGCCCCAACGATAGATCAGCACTCGGGTTAATGAAAAACCCAGCATATGCTGAGTTGGAGGCCATTTTGGGGGATGAACGACATACTGTCTTACTTTTTAGGGTTCCGTGCCCAAAGGATGCCAACGGGACCCTATTGCTGTCCGTCTGTGTAATAATAATGTACGTAATATGTATTTACTTATCTCAATATCTTTGCAATTTAGGGGTTGTTCAGTATAATCATAGTTTTAACCAAAAAAAATATAATAACTGTTCGTTTCGACGCAATTTATATGCATAAAACAGGGAACTATAATAATTATGGAAACGCAATCATAAAATTATGCTCACAGGATAAGTAAGAAGTGCAAAGACTGACTTTAATTTGGATGTCAATTTTTTATTTTATTTCAAATAGTCTGGTATTTATTGGATATTAAAACGTAAAATTTTCTCATTCGCTTCATTAACTACTGAGAGAAAAAAATCTCACTGGTTCCATGGAACCATTTGCCGATGGAACTAGTGACAATGATCCAAATTTTCTTACAGTATTATAGTTCCTTGACATAATGACCAAAATCAACTTACTAGACATATTCCAGATCATGTATCTTCATTTCTTAATATATTTTTTCTTTTTTTCCAATTTTTTTTTTCTTTTTTCTATTACATCTTCTTCCTGCGACTGTCACTCCGTTCTATCCGTATGGGCGCGGTGACGGACTGTATCATCTGCTCGAGCTGGGCGTCGAACCTGGGAGTTTGCGGTCTCTGCAGTCGCTTGGCGGAGCGAGTCCGGAACTTGGCCGATTCAATGTGTGGGTTTGGTGTTAGATGTTTGATGCATCTGTAATTGAATTATTTCTGTTAGGGACTTCAAAAAGATATTGTATAATATGCGAACCAAACAAAAAAAAATGACAGCACGCGACAGGTCGAACGAATTGTCGATGTCTGTAACAGCTCTTGCTTTAGTATTAAGAAAAAGAGATTTTTTCGCAAAATACCTACAATAGGGATGAAGACTGGATCCAGAAAAGTATTATTCTAATTAGTCCGTTAGTTAGATTATCCAAAAATAATGTACCCATATTTTTTTGTTTATCAAAAAAGTAAAAATTCACAAAGATAGACAGAGCATCAGAGTTCCAGAGTGGGGGCTTGTGACGTCACCGATGTGTAAAAATCGTACGAAAGCGTGACGTCATGCGAAATTTAAATGCGCTGTATCTTCCTTATTTATTGTTTCTCAGAGAAAAGAAAAAATACGTGTACAATATTTTTTAATAATCTAACCGATGGGCCAAAAATATTTTTTCAGTCATCATGCGTATGTGTTACAAAATGCCTAACAATTTCCGGTAATTTACATAATATCTACATATGTTAGTTTTTTTACAAAACGCTTGACAATTTCACGCAACAGATCATTTTTGGTATTGTCTTGTATACCAATTTTTTTTCTTTTCTCAGCTGCGACTTGAAATTTTTTTTTGCAAAATAAGTTTTTTTTTTCCCAATCTCACCTGGCAGCATCCTGCAGCTTCCGCAGCAGCAGCTCGTTCTTCATCTCGGCGGCCGCCAGCTCCCTCCGCAGCTGCGACTTGCTCTTGTTCCCGCTGGGGAACAGCAGCGGGTGCTTGCGGAGCTGCGCAGCGCTGGGACGCGCCATCGGGTCTGGGTGCACCATTTTCTGTTCAACATTTCAAATTTTTGATTATTTATATGTTTATTTGCTTTGATTAGCCGCTAAAATGTTTTTTTTTTTTTTAAAGTAAACAATCATTTATTTTCTCCAAAAAATTGTTTTACAATAACAATAGCACATAAATAACAATAATAATAATGAACATAATAATAAAGGTTATTCATAAAATAGCTTGAAGGTCTTTTTAGACATTGATACAAATCAAATTTTTAAATATCACCACATTTAGTTTTAAACAATTTATTTCAAATGAGGGCGCCACTTATGCTACCATTTCACCTTAAAAAGAGTATTTCATACAGAACAATCCTGTGGGGCGGGGACAGGGATGCTTATTGCAAGGGACCCCTTGCAATAAGGTCGCGGGCGAGAGCGGGCGAGAGCGGGCGAACACACACGCAGTGACGTGTGCACGGATGTATAGTTTCCTTTGTAGTAGTGTTGGCATAAATGATACTCCGCTTTAGACAATCTGACAATCAAGACTCCGAGGAGTGTTTCGGCTCACTGAATCTTACTCCGCATCCGGTACCGACTCATCTTAAGGCCGTACTTGAATTTTCCGGGGTCCAGTGCTGCCCCCATTTAAAATAAATCATTTCAAAGAAAACGGAGACATCATTTAAAATTTTGCTACTACCAACTCCTAGATAACCCTTCAAAGTATTTTATGAATACTGTTTACAGTTTAAAGTGAGAACGTTAAGCTTTACTACGCACATGTGCGAAAAACGGCCACTTTTGGCAAATGGGCGTAGTAAAGCTTAACGTTCTCATTATAAGCTGTAAACAGTAGTTCATAAAATAGTTTGAAGGGTTATCTAGGACTTGGTAGTAGCAAAATTTTAAATGATGTCTCCGTTTTCTTTGAAATGATTTATTTAAAATGGGGGCAGCACTGGACCCCGGAAAATTTAGGTACGGCCTTAATGATTCCTACTCACTTATCGGCTCCGAGGTCCGCTAAGTTTCGCTATTGAATCTACAGAATACAGACGTCCTTTCTGGTACTGGTTTCAATACAGAATAATATTGGCTACCGACTCCCGAGACGCGGCTCGCGACCCGACAGGCGCCGTCGGTTCCCGGCGGGACCAAGATCGGTGCGGACTCAATAACTCGCGGGAGCCGATAACGATTACCGGGATTCAGTACGGGTATCGGCTCCTGTTGATGAATCGGCTCATTTAAATATTCGAATCCGGAGTTACCCATGTCTACTCCGCTTGTAAAAAGTTTCATACGTGTGGTTACGGTTAAAGATAGGGGTAACCTAGGATGGACCCAGTGGAGCCTAATACGACCTGATGATGATCAACATACCTTCAACAGTTGGTTGAACTCCCTGGACAAGTTGGGCAAGTCCGGCAGCTTCCCGTCCCGGTACTCGTGCCACAGCTGGCCATTCTTGGGCAGTGGACCACCGCCGCCCGCTTCGAACAACGTTAGACCTGCAAATTAATTATAAATAAGTTGTTTTCAAAGAGCTATGATGTTAAACTAGAGAAGAAATTTCGTCCCGTTCAATGGGGATTGTTCATTTTTATTTTTACTTCTAATTTTTATTTTTTTTATATCAAAATATAGCTTATTTCAAGAAACCAATTTGAATATTTTGTCATATTACGGCTTGGTTCAATTTTTTATGAAATATTATAAGAATCATATCGACGTCTAATAAAAAGATAAGTCCGCCATTGTGCAAGTTTTTTTTTTCTTTGTATTAAATAATGTACTGTTTGGTAATTTGTCGTAGAAATATCCAAAACCATTGATTATTTGGCGAAAATATAAATAAATATATATATATATATATATACATCGTGTTAATGAAAGAACGCAAAACCTCTCAGATGGTACCTCAGCCCATGTAATGTAGTATGAAAATCCGTTTTTTTTTTTTTGGATTTCGTGAAAGTTGTTGAACAAAGCTGTTCAGTTACATGGGCTGAGGTACCATCTGAGAGGTTTTGCGTTCTTTCATTAACATGATGTATAGGGACAAATCACACTGATTGAGCTAGCCCCAAAGTAGCTGTTCATTTACTATGTATCTCGAAATGGATTTCGAAATAACGTTTTCAAAAAAAAATTAACAATCCCCATTGTAGCTATCTCCATAAACTTTACTTAGTCGCTTGCTAGCTCTTTTCGCCTAGTACTTATGAAGGTTTATTAGCGAAAATCATGCGAAAACTTGGGGCAAATAATTAAAAATGCCTTGGTGTATGTTAAAATACAGGAAGAATAATTCAAGGACACGGCAAAGTAAGTATATTTATATGTATACGTAACCAGATTTCATTGATTGAAAATAATATACGTATGATAAACAACTGGTGTATACAGGGTGACTTTTCAAACACCAGCCAAATTTTTGGATCAAGTTCAGTCCATGATATTGAACTACTTTCTATAAAAAAAGTTAGTAAAAATCGAAAAAAAAATTTTTCGTTCTCCCATACAAAATCCGTTTGGCTGAGCGCTGATTTGTATGGGAAGGTGAATTTTCATTTTAGTTTTTCGTTAATTGTTTTTATGGAAAATAGTTCTGTATCATGGACTGAACTTGCTCCATAAATTTGGCTGGTGGATAAAAAGTCAGCCCGTATATTCTATGTCAATGGTTATATCACAGAATAAATAATACTAACGTACAGAAGTCTCACTCAGCAAAGAAATTCAAAGAAATATGGCTACTCAATGTGGCTAGCGATATGGTTTAATTTTGCTCACGTCAGAACTCAGCACCTTTTCGTAAAGATACCTAGACATCCATTGCAAGCCAATTTCATTCTTATTACTCTGGACAAACGATTCGTATAACTGAATTTACCACCCGGAGGGGCCGCCTGCGCGCATAGTAATAATGTAGGTATATTTTCGATACCTAAACGGGGAGTTACCGAGTGACACAGGCCTGGTTATATTCTACGCTTGGCGCTGTGACTACTTCATGGCCTATAGAGGACGCCATATTGAATTTAGTGTGTCGTCACATAGCCTATAACCAGCGGCCAGTGAAGACGCTTCCGACGATACCTCATTGGTTAAGGTATCATGGATATCATTGAGGATATGAGGGAACAGATTAACACACATACATAGAGGCGAAACCCATAACCCTCCCTCTGGCTAAAAGTCGTCGGGTAAAAAATGTTTACTACAATGACGATTTTTAATGTTATACGAGTAAAATTTTTATTTTCTCTTCAAGCTTCACGACTCTGGAATGCTTTACCCGTTGACATCAGAGAAATTTCTACCAAAATTCTGTTTTAAGAGGAAAGTCCACGCCCACCTTTTAAACTCCCTTTCTATATAAAGTCATCATCATTCAGTTCTTCTTTTCATTAGCTATTTCTTTCTTTCTTTTATTAGTATATGTATTGTGTAAGTAGGTATTTACTCTGATATATGTATACATAATATATATATATATATATATATATATATATATATATATATATATAATAGTGTGTATGAAGTACTTAGTATTTTTGATGTAAGTATATAGATATCTATAGCTTTTGCGCCGCACAGTTTTCTCTGCTTATTCCTATGGTTGACTGGGAGAAAATGCTCTTAGCATTAAGTCCGCCATTTGTTAAAAGTATATTTTTACTTTGGGCAATAAAGTTTGATAAATAAATAAAATCGCACCAGATATTCATCATACATGAATCAACAAAAAATCAAATCTACAACTAAAGATAAGGCATATCAAACCACGTCAGCGCAGATATACTATATCTAACAATACCAAAAATTCCTCCGCTCCAGTCTTCAAAATGGTGCGCGCGCGCAAGTACGTCGTCAAACGTCACTTCCAAGGAGTCCCCAGGAGGGACGACTTCGAAATAGTCGAATACGAGTTGCCAGCGCTTAAAAATGGGGAAATTCTCGTTAAGACTCTATGGGTGAGTGTTGACCCTTACCAGAGAGCGTACAACGCCAGACACCCGACTCCTTACGACCAATTCGGCTTCCAATTAGCCGTAGTCGAAGACTCGAAGAACCCCAGATTTCAAGTTGGCACCAAAGTGGTCTCTCACAAGGGATGGTGCGATTACACTGTCATAGATCCTAACCATTTCTCATCGCCAATGGATAAAGTGTACAAAATGCCTGATTTAAAGGGCTTATCGGAGTCTTTGAGCGTTGGAGCCATAGGCATGCCCGGAGCGACAGCATACTTCGGGCTATTGGAGATATGTCAGCCGAAAGCTGGGGAGACTGTTGTGGTGACGGGCGCAGCCGGCGCAGTGGGCTCTTTGGTCGGTCAGATAGCCAAAATCAAAGGCTGCAAAGTTATCGGACTCGCTGGATCGGACGATAAAGTCGCTTGGTTGGAAAAAGACTTAGGTTTCGACAAAGCTTTCAACTACAAAACAGTCGACGCCTTCAAAGCATTAAAAGAGGCCGCGCCGAACGGTATCGACTGTTACTTCGACAACGTCGGAGGCGAATTGAGCAGTATCATTATAAACCAAATGAATATGTTCGGCCGTGTGGCAGTCTGTGGATCTATCAGCTCATACAACGAAGAAGCAATGCTTGCACCAAAAGCGTCTATACTACAACCGTCTATTGTGTTCAAGCAGTTGAAAATCGAAGGGTTTCTAGTACCGAGATGGGCCGATAGATGGCCTGAGGCGTTCGCGGATTTGGGCAAATGGATCATGTCTGGGCAGATGAAGGTGCAAGAACATGTGACGGAGGGGTTCGACAAAATCTACGACTCGTTCGTTGGTATGCTGGCGGGAGACAACGTGGGCAAGGCGGTGGTCAAATTGTAGATGGTGTGCGGTTACGTCACTGTGTGTGTTCCACTGTTCACAATGAAATGTATTATTGTTAATAAGATGTAAATTAATATAGACTACTAGTAAAATTAATGACAAGTTTATTTGCCAGACAAATCAAAAAACTCCCTAATTTTAAGCGTTCACCCCCAATAACTATTTTAAAATCACCCTGTATAATATTTTGTCCAACAGTAAGCCAAAAAAATACAAATTATAGTTCATTGCTTGTAGATTACAGGAAAACCTATAAGAATTCAATCAATTGTACGGAACCCTCTCCACGCGAGTTTAACCCGCACTTGGCCGGTTTATTTTTATATAACATTTGTTTGTATACAAAATTAACGAATTTTTTGTATACAAAATGTAGCCTATGTCACCATGTACAATGACAACTCGATTGACATCTCTATTGTGAAAACAGGGGATCGGACAACTTTTCACAAAGTGTTTGAAAGTAATCAGAATGTTTATTTATTACCATAAATAAATTACAAGGGTCGGCACCATGTAAAATGGGTTTGCGCGGGCAACAAGTTTGTACAGAAAGCGTTTGATTTAAGTCAAATAATGTATACACATAGATAGAGGAAAAGTTGGGACAGTAGACGAAAAAAAGGATTTTTTAAAATATTTTGTAGTTTTCCTAAAAACAAGCATTGAATTTACCCAAAAACATGCAAAACGCACTTTGCGCGGGCAATAGTTATGGCTTAAGTAGAAAAGACCACTAAGAAAATTACATACCTAGTTATAGGTGAATAGACTAGCCAGTAGACGAAAACCGTATTTTTTTAATTTTCATTCAGAAAAAGTAAGATAATTGTAAAGAAACCTGAAAGAAATATTTTAGAAAATCTTGCTACAAACTGGCTTGTTTTTCAGCGTAAAGAAATATTCTAACAAGGGATTGCATATATTTTATAAAAATAATGGCTATTTTGAAACATTATTCTTTATATTTGCTTACAATGCAATCACGCAATAATAAAAAAAACAATTTTAAAAATTGGATGTTTTGCAACGTTTTTGACAGAATTCTCTGAAATGGCGGCCATGTTACTTCCATACAAATTTAGTTGCCCGCCGGGCGTTCAGGAAGGAGGCCGTGTCGAATTTTTCAAAAAAATCCATTTTCGAATTACGTAAAATTGCATTACAGTCTAAAATATTTCAATAAAAAACTATGTACAAACTGCCAAATTATGTCATACTTTTGCTACACTATGGTACAGTTTTGACATTTTGTTGACATTCAAGCAAAGATGTAATGCTATCGCAGATACGGCATCGCACATTTTTTTTTTAATTTTATTGAAAATTAAGTCAATGAAAAAAATAATTTGGTTTGATTTATTACCTATATTTTTTAATTGGCGATTGGGGTGGAAATCGGATTGGAACTTTCTCGGGTCGCGGAATCATATTAAGCGTTTTTGTAATAAAAGCTGCTGTTTAATTAGGGTTTTACAATTATTTTGATGGGTGATTCAGTCTGAAATTTTGAACAACTTTTCCCCATGAATGTATATCAAAATACGAATTGACAATATGCGTAATATATCGAACCACAGGCTATACTAGATCTATACTTGGCTAGGCAGACAGGCTATATTAGGCTATTTATCTATACTAATATTATAAAGAGGAAAGATTTGGTTGTTTGTTTGTTTGCATTACATGGCTCCGAAACTACTGGACCGATTAAAAAAAAAACTTTTACCGTTGGAAAGGTACACTATCGCCGAGTGATATAGGCTTTGTGTGTACCAAGGGCGAAGCCGGGGTGGACTGCTAGTATAGTATAATGATATTAAAATAACAGTCAAAAAACAAAAAAAAATCTGCATTTTCATACAAAAGTGTACAGCCGCCCGGGAAATTTGTATAGGAACCGATTTTTTTGGTGTTTTTAGGGTTTCGCTTATCTGTCTGTCCGTAGTCACAGCCAATTTGCTACGAAACTATTAGAATGATTTAGTTGAGATTTAGTACCTACACTTATGTAACTTAGTGACCCAAAGATAGACGTTTAACGTAAATAAATGGAATTTAAAAAAGGGGGCCACTTATGGTGGGTAAATTAGACATTAAAAAAAAGTTTTGATAACAAAATCGTGTGACATATCAAATGAAAGAACTTTTTATGACAATTTTAAATATATATATTTTTTTATATTATTTCTTAGATTGGTATTTTTAAGTTATTTAAGAAAATGGGCGAAAATTGACCCCCCCCTAATAAACTACTGGACCGATTCAGTTGAAATGTGGTGCACATAATGTGACCCAAACACAAATTTGTGACCCAAAGACGGAAGTAAAATGTAGGTAAATGAATAAATTTAAAAAAAATGGGGCCACTTATGGGAGATAAATGAGACATTAAAAAAAGGGTTTTGTGAACTACATCGCATAAAATATCAAATGAAAGAGCATTTTATGATAATATATAATATATTTTTCTAAATTTTTTAAGTTGGTGTTTTTGAAGTTATTTTTGAAAATAAATAATAAAAATACCCTTATCTCCGAAAAAACTGAACCCAAACTTTTGAAAAATATACAGTTAAAAGTTCTTTACCTATAGATTACAGGAAAACCTATTAGAAGATAAAAAATAAAAGGGTGTAGTAATTACTGCTTCATTAATCAACCAATTTTTTTTGCTGTTTTCAGGAAAATATTTATTTTAGTGGTCTTTGTTGATTCGTTAAAAATATTGTACAAAATCAAACAGTCAAGTCATTGATTGAGCACATACAGCTGCTAAGCCAAGACTGTTGATCTGTTCAACGTGCAATCCTTTTTTACCCTCCGTACTTACATAATAAGGTGAATAGATGTGAAAGGTGTTACGATTGCAGATGGTCGCTAAACGTATTGTTTCACAAAGAAAATTCAAATGTGTACATTTTCTGTCAGTGGAACACAAAACGTGTAGTTTTCCAAGTTACCGCTCGCGTAAAATACTATTTGATTGTATTTTTGAGAACGTCCTGTCAGCGATAAGTAATATTGATTTACGCAGAAATATCATAAATTTGTCTATGGTTCCCTAGAATTTCAACTTAACCAAAATAAACGGGCACGTGCCGTAACGGGAAACGTCCAGTGAAGAGTTCCGTAGTCAGTACCTACTTGTTTTATGTAACTAACAACTGCCTAAAAAGTTAGGCAGTTGTTAGTTACATTGTTGTTCAGTATCATGGACTGAATTCAGACCTAAAGAGGTCTGAATTCAGTCCATGATACTGAACAACTTTCACCAAGGAACAAACGAAATACATAAATTATTTTTGATCTCTTACACACAAGATTTGGCAAAATGTAATGTTTATGGAATATATGTATGGAATATGTAAGGACGAATCACACTAATTAAGCTAGCCCCAAAGTAGGTTTTAAACTTGTATTATGGAATACTAACTCAATGATACTATATTTTATGATAAAAACATACATAGATAAACACCCAAGACCCAGGGCAATTTGAAAAAGACCATTTTCTAACTTGCCCTGGCTGGGCCTCGAACCCAGAACCTCCGGATTAGCGGACTAGCGTGTTAACAATTACGCCACGGAGGTCGAATGGAAAGCAAACATTTTCTTTTATATTTAATTATGTGTTCCTTAGGAAAAGTTGTTCAGTATCATGAACTGAATCCACCTTAAATTAGTTTATGTACAGGGAGACGTTATATACCTACTACTGCCGTGAATTTTTTTAAGTGTCCATATACAACCGTTTAACTGACAGAGAGGGGAGACACATGATTCTAACAAAAATTTGCAATCAAAAACCAAATATTTCACAAACGGATTGCTAAAACAAAAAAGGGTGTTCATAATCTTACAATATTTTTGAAAGACCTATTCAACGAAGACTCACAACACACATTTTTTTTTCAAGTTTTTATTACCACATATCCATGCCCATGCCTAATTACAGCTTTCTAGTACTAATAGTCTATGAGTAAAACTGAGGACAGACAGACAGACAGACATGATGGATCTATAAGGGTTTCTTGTTTACTACGGAACCCTAAAAAGCTGCGTGAAACAAAACAGATTCTCTATTCTAAGGGTTCTTTGTCATTTGTGCTTTAACAAATTTCAAAATACGAGTAATCAAAACCACTTGTGCATATATTTCGCTCCACTTCGCATACGATAAATTCAAAAATTGATGGATGAATGACCGTGCTTTTACAGGTTAAGCAACTTCTAGCTTCGTCACAGTTAGGATGGGTGACCGTGCTTTCAATCTTAATGTTGTCCAAGTCAAATGTTGAGATTCTTATGAATAAATTTCAGTTTTCTCTACCTACATAACTTGGCAGCTATTTAAATTTCAATTGTTTTGTCGGAATTTGAACTTGGCATTTTTACATTTATGTTTTTGATGGGGTAAAATAAACACCCAAGAACCAGGACAAATTAAAAAAGGCCATTTACCAACTTGCCGTGGCTGGGAATCGAACCCAGAACCTCCGAGTGACGGACTAGCGTGTTAAGGAATCGCCACGGAGGTCGACTAATAAATTGAAAAAGTAATAAATTTTACGCAAGATTCGAATACCTATAACTTGGATTTTTTAGAAAGTGCTATATGAATTTCACATATATTTAAACTCGCTTTTTAAATAAACGTCTTGCATTCACGCACACTACTGTATTTTCGACTTTACTTTTTCTACTGATAGCCTGTCTACTGAAGTGTTAAGTACATTATAATGACGTCTGCCAAGGCCTTAATTCAGAAATAATAATTCAAACAAAATAATTATTTGATTTGATTGATTTGAAAATTTTAATAAGTATCGCGGACTGGAAGTCTTGACGAAAAGAAAAAAGTAAGCTGTATACTAATTCTACGTTACAATTTATCATAACCTACATCTATTGTCCCGTTTACACATTATTAACTCTATGCAACGTCATCTTGACATTTTTATCCCCCTAGCGGGAAAATTTTGCATATTTCAGAGCCAAATCCGACCACGTGGCTTTGTGCATACCGTCCTTAAAATTTGAATGCATAAAAATGCCGCGTAAACGCTCCCATCTGTCACCTTGGCCGCGCGACGTCATCTGTGTGTGCCACATAATGAGTCGCCATCTACCAGGCTAAAATTGTTGTAGTAATGTTGACATCTATGGTTGAAATTTTGAGGTTACCCCAGCTGTCAAAAATGACAATTCCAAACGAATGACGTAACGCGCTGTGTTGGGTGTTTCGTTCAAGGTGGCGAACAGATTAATAATATTGCAATTAACGCATTTTATTTCTTGATTTAAAAATATAAATCATTATTATATCACAAAAATACTCATTGAATATTCAGTTTATTTAATTAACATTATTTCTAATTACAATAATGATTTTTTGGTGGAACCTGTCCGATCCCCTATTGGATAAGTAGTTTGGATGCTACGGTGGAACACATATAGATATCCACATATATACATAGACTGCTAAACTCATTACCCTTCCGTTTGGCTTTACCGTGGTCGGGTAAAATATTGATATAATTTTGGAACAAACAATTACATAACAAAATACAATATTGAACGTTGCCCTCGAATCGTATACCTTACCTTAGATAAATTGATAGATAACAATCAATTGACGATGATTTCCCTTATCTATCATTCCACTTATGTCTGTCGATTATGAGTTTATCAGTTTTATAGTTTTTGCTTACAATATTATTATATCAATTTATACAATAACAATCCGCTTGTTGGCATCAAGACGTTTATATCTAGGAGCTATGTTACTTTATGATATTTGTCATGGGAGGTATGATTGCATACCTCTAATTAAGGTGAAGATATAGGCAAATGGCCTTGAAGTGTGAAATAAATTGTTAAATCGTAAATATGGTGATAATTTCCATATTGCTCTTCGTCATGCACTAGATAGCCTTTTAAATTATTTTATGAACTGCCATTAAAACTTATTGGTGATCCGTCTAGCTTTAAAACTTGCCGTGGTCACCTTTAAAGCTAGACGGACTTATGTAAATATACTTTCAACGGTGGTTCATAAAATAATTTAAAGGGCTATCTAGTGTATGACGAAGAGCAATATGGAAATTATCTCCATATTTATGGGTTAACAATTTATTTCTAATGAGGGCGCCACTTCAAGGCCATTTGCCTATACCTTCACCTGAATAAGATTAGTTATAAAGTTCCTATTCGATCACGTATCCGTAACAAACATAATCTTTTTGCTACTTACCATTATCGAACAAATGCAGGTAAAAGGTCACCCTTCCACTGTTTAGCAAAATCGTATAATGATAACTTTAATGATATAGATATTATGGCGACACGCCCTGGAATGTATAAGAAACTCTTGCTTGAACATTTTTCTACCTAATAGAATTACTTTATAATACAAACTGTAACAAATCATTTTATTTTTTCCTCTACAGCATTTGCAATGCAAGTAATTAAAAGAATAACTGTCCCTCAAGACTTGTAAATTAATGATTAGTACTGTCCAACAAGAAAAATATGTTTCGTTATAACTATTTACTGCCTTACTTTCCTTTATATATACATATATGCTCTTACTACTACTTACATGCTACTTACTCATAGGAAACCTGTATAATTAAAACTGAATAATTAAACTGTGGTATTGTAGCTGGTGATACAATTATATGTACTAGTTAATAAGACTTTAGATATAATTATAGATTGTATCATTGTTGGATACCCAAATAAATGAAAAAAAAAAAGTCAAAACAGATCCTTTTTTTTGACGTGACAACGTCTAATAACTCGATACTACGGGCTGCATGCACGAAAAAGATGACGTCAATGTCCCGTTACGCTTATTGTCGCGTTCCGCAAGCGAGAGCGCGGCACGAACGAGAGAGGCATGATCGGCTCGAGCGATCGGCTCAGTTCGGTTTTGACGTTGTCACGTCAAACTACCGTCGGTAAACCGACTTTACACACAACCAATTTTTTTTTAAAGCATAATTAAGATGTGATGGCTCAATTGGTTAAAGCATGGTCACGGGTTGAGGTTGCAGGAAAACGCTGGATGCAGGCCGCTTCCGATCGGTCGTTTTGGAAATCCGACGCCTATGTCCAGCAGTGGACTTCGTGTGGCTGATATGATGATGATGGTCACGGGTTCAAGTCCTGCTCACGTGGAATTTTTTAATCATTTCTTATTTCATTATTTAATTTGAGATGCTTTTATGCAATGGCAAAACAAATGTCTTCTATGAGCTTCCTATTAACAACGCACGGCGTGACGTCATAGTTTCTTGGAGTCAAATAGCGTTCTTAGGGTTAAGACATCAGCCAGCACGGAACAGCACTTTCCTATGCTGCTATCCTTTTTTGTTGCTCAGAACAGTCATTTGCTAGAGCCAGAGAGAGCGACGGAACGCTTCAGCACCGCCCGTGCTGGACCTTGGACATTTGGAAGACCATCTTCACGTGTCATCTTTGGGTTCCGTAGTAAATAAAATCCCTCATACAAAGTTTGGCGTTTCTCTCCAAATACCGAACCCCAGTTTCGTAACAGTATGTATGTAACTATTTAAAGAAAAACTACCGGTACCAGCGTTTCGCAACGACCACTGCTGGGAAGAAACGCCGAAAGAAACTCATTTAGGGTCTCGACAGACGGACTGCATTTCAACTGCAATCCAACCGTAAATTGCAGTTTGAATGCAGTTGACACGACTGCAATAGAACTGCAAACCAAACGCGCAGTCCGATTGCAGTCGTGTGAACTGCACACCGACTGCATTCAAACTGCACCATCTGCGGGAGGGCGGAGCGCGCGGGCGGGTGGGTATGGTGCAGTTCGGATGCAGTTTGAATGCAGTTCACACGACTGTACGCCGACTGCAATTGAACTGCAATCTGACTGCGCGTTTGGTTTGCAGTTCTGTTGCAGTCGTGTCAACTGCATTCAAACTGCAATTTGCGGTTGGATTGCAGTTGAAATGCGATCCGTCTGTCTAGAGCCTTTCTTTCTTTCTTCTTATTTAAGAGCTTAGTGGCTCCTGTCGGTGGAGTATGCGCCAAACTTCTCGGTTCTCTGCCTTACTTTTTAGTGCTTGATACGACATGACCGCTGCATTTTCTTTCAGTTGGTCTACATAGCTCTTTCTTGGTCGTCCTGGGCCTCTTCTACCTTTTATCTTTTACCTAGAGCCTTACACAGTGAAAATTACGTTTTTAACAAAAGAAATAACCGACTTAATTTTTTTTAGGAGATTCTTCCATATCTCCAAAGTTCTTAATCATATCTTTAGCAAATTATTATGGGACCAACTTTGTAGTAAAGGCTTTGAAATTAAAAAAGAATCATCAAAATCGGTTCACAATTGGCGAAGATATCGCGTAACAAACAAAGAAAAAAAAAACATAAAGTCGAATTAATAACCTAATACCTATATCTGAATATTGTATCTATCTACGAGGGCCACACCGAAAATATCGGGAATAGACAAAAGTACAAAGATAATATAATAATGTTTACTTTTATTGTTTTTCGAAGTATTCTCCGTGACAGTCAATGCACTTTTGCATTCGATCAAACCAATTATTGAAACAGTAATTCCAGTCTGTAGTGGATACAGTCAAAACAGCTGATTTGTAAGCATCGACCGCCTCTTCTGGGCCGTGAAACCGTAGACCACGTAGCATATCTTTAATTCTTGGGAATGTAAAATAATCATTGGGGCTCAGGTCAGGGCTATACGGAGGATGGTCTATCAACTCCACGTTTTCCAGATTTAAAAACGCGCTTGTTTTGCGTGCGGTATGTGATGAAGGATTATACGACGATTCGGATTAATTTTACGAAGTTCTCTTATGACTTCCGGCAAACAAACTGTTGTGTACCAATCAGCAGTAACCGCCCTTCGTTCTTGTAAAGGAATCGTAGCCACATGACCAGTTTTCGATACAAACGAAGCGACCATTTTTTTCGACACGCTGCGTGAGCGAATAACTTCTGTTGGCTTGACCTCACCCTCGAAGACCCAAACTGCCGATTGATGTTTTCTTTCGGTCTCATATGAATAAATCCACGATTTATCCCCAGAGACGATATTGTAAACTGCATTTGAGCTCCCTCTATTGAACCGTTGCAGAGCAGACCGACACCAATTAACACGAGCCGACTTTTGTTCCTCGGTCAAACGGTGGAGCACCCAGCGTGAAATTAACTTCTTGACACCCAGTTCATCATGTAAAATGGTCTGAATGGCTGTCATACCAATGCTGAGAGAAACCCGAATCTGCTCGTATGTCACATGTCTATCTTCTTTTATTAATTGGCGTACAGCATCGATGTTATCTTGTGTTACCGCTGTTTCTGGCTGACCAGTAGAAGGGACTGTGGTCGTCCACGATGAAACATCACGTCAACACGTCAACGTCACGTCGTCAACGTCCACGATGAAACTCAGAATACCAACGATATATAGTCGTTTCACTAGGTGCTTCAAGTTCATAAATAGAAACAAGCTCGGCGAGACATTGTTCTTGAGATAAACCTCGACGAAAGTTATGAAAAATTATTGCACGAACATGTTCCCGCGTGAGCTCCATTTTTCTCACCGACTTGTCAAATTCAAATGGTCAATACTCTTTTCTTTTTTACTTTATTTAAAGTTCAAAAATGGAATTGTGTTCGAAATAATACTACATTTCAAACACCAAAAAGGTTTATCTCTAATTTATTCCTAAGTATTCTATTCCCGAGCTTTTCGGTGTGGCCCTCGTATTTTAGAGGCCAACTATCTTATCTGTTTTGCTTTTCCTAAAGATTGACAGGGTAGAATGCTTTAGCATTAAGTCTACCTATTGTAGCTTTTTATTCAATTAAGTTTTAAATAAAAAAAATATCATAAAAATAAAAAAATAAAAAAAAATAGCAAAACATAAAATAAAAAAATAACCTGCTCCTTTTTTGAGTCGGTTAAAAATGATAAATAGCACTCACCAAAAGCAAAGATGTCCGCTTTCGTCAGATGAGAGAAGTCTTCGTGTAAAATCTCCTTGGGCAGGTAGTGGCAGTCCCCTTCTTCTACTAATGGGGATGAGACGCAGGTCACGTGGCCTAGGTCACCTGTAACGGAAGAGTTTATTGTAGAACAAGTAATTAATTAATAAGATCCGGGTTAGAATAGGACCACTCCATCTCTTCCTGTGGATGTCGTAAGAGGCGACTAATGGACTAAGCACTAACACCTCGTGCTACAATTGCATTCCCAAAGACGGTTGACGTCAGGCGGGCGGCGACTCGTAAAACTATAGCCAAATCATTTAAACTGTTCCGGCTATTTCTTTCCTATTTCGCAAGGTCTTTGGCATCCTTGGGTGACTATTAACATGCATGTTATATTTGGAGAAGAAAAAGCGGGAAAGCGCACGCCGGGCTCCGAAGCAAGGAAACATATTGCTCAAGGAACAATGCGCTGATTTTCAGCTATTTGTGAAGATTGTTAGATATACGTGTTAAATACAACCAAAAGAAACAAACTACTGGACATATTTTAGCCGTGTGGTTCCCGGCAGAGTAGAATAGGCCCACTCCAAGTCTTCGCGTGGATGTCGTAGAAGGCGACTTAGGGAACACAAGTGTAGTTGTGGAACTGCAATTTTTTTTTGCGATTTCAGAGATCGTCCTACAGTGTTCAAATTAGTTACGAATGTCAACTCCTTTTCGGGTTGATACTCTTTTTGTCACACGTTGTATGCGATAGGGGTATCGCTGTAAAGTATATGTGAACGGCTTTACGACATCAAGAAAGGGGTATAATGTGGATTTTTATTCGCGACTTCAAGGATGGTCCTACAGTAAAAGTTGTTCACATTAGTTGGTATGTCGACTCCCTTTCGGGTTGATACTCTTTTTGTTACACGTTCTATAATAAAAATAAATAATAATTTAAAAAAAATGACATTTTATTAGAAACAAATTGTAAATACAAGTATTTAAATAAATGTAGCTGGTATTTAAATAATTAAATAAACACTGACATTTTTTAAAAACAAATTGACTTTATCGTAAAAACTACCAGAAAAATAATAATAATAATACCGATAATAATAAAAGTGTTCATTTCACACTTCTTTGCTTACTAAATAATAATAATTAACAACAAAGGATTGATCTATACTTGGATAATTACATGAATTTAGCATATATAAAAATCCGCATGCCGTTCCATTGTTTTCTTTTGCAACGCCCTATAAGGGTTCATGTTGTACCTACTAACTAATGAATGGCCTATGTAGTGTAATATATGTACAATATGAAAAGCAATAAATAAATTGAAATTGAAATATACGATAAGGGTATCGCTGTAACGTACGAGTAATATGTGATTGCCCCCTTATAAATCTCTCCGAGTGCAGTTCAATAACGCATTTAGGGCGGTGTTGGGACTGCCTCGCTTCTGTAGCGCATCAGGGATATTTGCGTAAGCGCACACAGATTGCTTCCACGCGACCATGCCGCGTCCCTGGCCAGCTCCAATACCGTCCTGGCGATGATTGCCAGAAGACTGGATCGCCCCTACATCCGTCACTGCTGTGACAGGCATGTCACCAATTTGAAAGGCAGTTTTAACGTTTTGTACGTAATATTTAATTTAAGGCGAAGATATAGGCAAATGGCCTTGAAGTGTGAAATAAATTGTTAACTCGTAAATATGGTGATAATTTCCATATTGCTCTACGTCATGCACTAGATAGCCCTTTAAATTATTTTATGAACTGCCGTTAAAACTATTATTGGTGATCCGTCTAGCTTTAAAACTTGCCGTGGCCACTTTTGGCGGAGGCGAGTTTTAAAGCTAGACGGACTAATGTAAATACTTTCAACGGTGGTTCATAAAATAATTTAAAGGGCTATCTAGTGCATGACGAAGAGCAATATGGAAATTATCTCCATATTTACGAGTTAACAATTTATTTCAAATGAGGGCGCCACTTCAAGGTCATTTGCCTATATCTTCGCCTTAATGAAAATAATAATTTTTTGACATATTGTTTAATGTTTTAATTGTAATTTTGATTAAGTAGATATATGAATATATAAATTGTAAATTGTAGACTGTAACAGCGACTGACATGTAAACATTTCAAATATGGGTCATAGTAACCTGAATTAAATTGATTTTATTTATTATTTATTTATTTAAAATCAGGAAAGCGGTAGAATGTGAAATACAGGAAAGCGGTAGAATCCCAACTAATATTATAAATGCGAAAGTGAGTTTGTATATTTGTTTGTTTGTTTGTTTATTTGTTTGTTACCTCTTCACGCTTTATCTACTGAATCAATCTTCTTGAAAATTCGCATACACATAGTTAGGAGTACTGAGAAGGACATAGGGTATCTTTCATCCCGGAAAAAAGTAATGCTCCCGTGGGATACGCCAGCGAAGCCGCGGGCAAAAGCTAGTGTGGAATATTACTCACCGATCTTGTACGAATGGTGCTGCTTCGCAGCCTCCGAGTCGTCATCGTCATCATAACCGTCATCGGAGTCGTGCGTGGGCTCGTCGTCGCTGCAGATGAAGATGTTGCCGGGCTTCACGTCCATGTGGACCAGATCTAGCGAGTGGATGTATCTGCGGAGGGAAGAAATAAGTTTAAGAAACTTGAACGGCAGAGAAGAACAGGACCACTCCAAGTCTCCCGGTGGATGTCGTAGAAGGTGACTTAGGAAACACTTAGCCAGTTATTAAATTAATGCATACGGGAATTAACGCGAAACGTACCTTGATTGAATTTCATCGTACGCAAGTCCTCGCTGGCGATTGCCACTATCGCACTAGGATGGTACGTGAGGCGATTGAAATTAAGAAACATCCTAACAATTTCAACCGAGAAGATGGCCTTAAATTGTCAGCAGTGTGGAATCCAGTGATTGACAAAACACAACCCCGGTTTGGTGCACAATCGGTTAACCACCAGAATACGGTTGCGTTACGGAATAGGGACACTGTGAGTGTAGTGTGTGACGGTACTTGGAGAATGAACAATATGACGGTGGACGAAGATCACACCGGGCAGGGGGAGGCGTCATCGCTGCTTCAGTCAAGCTGGGACCACGTTCGGTGAAACTCGAACGAAACGTCAGCAAAATAAATAAAAAAGGTACGTTTCGCGTTAATTCCCGTATGCATTAATTTAATAATAATGCAACGCGATAGTTTAAAAGTATTTACTTAGCCAGTAAGCGAAACAAATAAATTAAAAAAAAAAAAACAAGCTGAACAACGCTTATAAACATCAGTAAGACCTCTCCAACCGTCTGGCCAGCGTGGAGAGTGTAGGCCAAATCCTCTGGCTGCTCTGGCTAATATATGGCTCTGGTAGTACAGAGGGTCGTGCTCCTGCAGTGGAGACTGAAAAATACCAGACAAGATAATGACGAAGGCTTTAGACTAGGTCAAGCGGACGCCCGCGCGCGGATTCCGCGAATACAAAATAAACGGGCAAGTGCGAGTCGGACTCGTACATGAAGGGTTCCGTACCTCCGAACAATGTTTTAAAACGCTAAAAACAACACGTTTTTTGTATGACGACCCACTTTAATTTTTAATTTTTTTTTATTTCAGTATTTGTTGTTATTGTGGCCAATGTAATACATAATTGGTGAAAATTTAAAGTATCTAGTTAATGCCATTATAAAGATCTAGTTAAAAACACGTTTTATTATGGCGACCGCCTTTAATTTTTTTTTTTTTTTTTCAGTATTTGTTGTTATAGCGACCACAGTAATACATAATCGGTGAAAATTTCAAGACGGACAGACAGACAGCGGAGTCTCAGTAATAGGGTCCCGTTTGCACCCTTTGGGTACGGAACCCTGAAAAGGCTAAAAGCCTTATAGTCCTCGGGAACACTAGGTGACAATGTGTGAAAGAATACTCACGACAATCCATCGGCTATATGCTGCAGCAGTAACAACAGTTCACTCTCACAAAGCGGCCCGTTCTCCAACTTCTGCTGCAAGGAACCACCGTCGCAGTACTCGTTCTGGATTATCATGTGGTCGTCCTCGGCCCACGCTGAGTAATATCTGCAAAAAAAAAATTAATAGGAGATATTACCCAAAACTCTACCCAGATCGCGGCACCTAGCACACACAGTAAACAATCTGCTGACATTCTACACGTCCTATTTTTTCGCAACAAATGAATTATTATAAAAGTATTTAATATTTATAGGTTTATTATCTTATCGTGTCGAAAGCTCAAAATGTAATTAAATTTTTTACCCTCCAGAAGGTTGCCACTTTCACATAAAGGGTGTTGGTGGTACTGAGAAGGATGACCTTTTGATGTGGCACCATGAGGTACTGGTTGATTTTGAGCCATCGTGGTTTATTATTATTCACTCATTCAAAACCTGAGCTGTGGTGTTAATGGTCATTTAAATACCTAATAACTAAATAATTTTACAAAATTATTGCGAGTTTGATGTAATTGTCATTGTCAAACATCATACTGCTGCACTCTGGCGGTAGAAGATTGCAGTAATATCTCCTATTTAAAAATAATGCGAAAGCGGAGCGGTGCGGGAAAGTAATACGGCGCAGAGTTGCGGACTGTGTGTCCTTAGACGCGGAGCTAAATAGCGGACTGTGTCTGTCCTGAGACGCGGAGCTAAGTAGCGGAGCGGAGTTGCGAACTATGTCTGTCCTTAGACGCGGAGCTAAATAGCGGACTGTCTGTCCTGAGACGCGGAGCTAAGTAGCGGAGCGGAGTTGCGAACTATGTCTGTCCTTAGACGCGGAGCTAAATAGCGGACTGTGTCTGTCCTGAGACGCGGAGCTAAGTAGCGGAGCGGAGTTGCGAACTATGTCTGTCCTTAGACGCGGAGCTAAATAGCGGACTGTGTCTGTCCTGAGACGCGGAGCTAAGTAGCGGAGCGGAGTTGCGGACTATGTCTGTCCTTAGACGCGGAGCTAAATAGCGGACTGTGTCTGTCCTGAGACGCGGAGCTAAGTAGCGGAGCGGAGTTGCGAACTATGTCTGTCCTTAGACGCGGAGCTAAATAGCGGACTGTGTCTGTCCTGAGACGCGGAGCTAAGTAGCGGAGCGGAGTTGCGAACTATGTCTGTCCTTAGACGCGGAGCTAAATAGCGGACTGTGTCTGTCCTGAGACGCGGAGCTAAGTAGCGGAGCGGAGTTGCGAACTATGTCTGTCCTTAGACGCGGAGCTAAATAGCGGATTGTGTCTGTCCTGAGACGCGGAGCTAAGTAGCGGAGCGGAGTTGCGGACTATGTCTGTCCTTAGACGCGGAGCTAAATAGCGGACTGTGTCTGTCCTGAGACGCGGAGCTAAGTAGCGGAGCGGAGTTGCGAACTATGTCTGTCCTTAGACGCGGAGCTAAATAGCGGACTGTGTCTGTCCTGAGACGCGGAGCTAAGTAGCGGAGCGGAGTTGCGAACTATGTCTGTCCTTAGACGCGGAGCTAAATAGCGGACTGTGTCTGTCCTGAGACGCGGAGCTAAGTAGCGGAGCGGAGTTGCGAACTATGTCTGTCCTTAGACGCGGAGCTAAATAGCGGACTGTGTCTGTCCTGAGACGCGGAGCTAAGTAGCGGAGCGGAGTTGCGGACTATGTCTGTCCTTAGACGCGGAGCTAAATAGCGGACTGTGTCTGTCCTGAGACGCGGAGCTAAGTAGCGGAGCGGAGTTGCGAACTATGTCTGTCCTTAGACGCGGAGCTAAGTAGCGGAGCGGAGTTGCGGACTATGTCTGTCCTTAGACGCGGAGCTAAGTAGCGGAGCGGAGTTGCGGACTATGTCTGTACTTAGAGTACCGGACTAAACTCGGGGCTAGGCCGCGAGCACGGGACAAGTCTTTGGCGCTAAAGTAAATGCCACTCCCCTTCCCCGCTCCGCGTTCTTTTATATGAATTTTTAAACTAGTTTTAAATTCCTTAAGCGGAGCGGAGATTTTATCCATTTAGATTGGTTAATTTTGGCACAGCTCCGCACCTGATTCCTCGTCTCCGCTCCAGTGGAGAACAGGACACGGACAGGGCCGGCGCACATATGGCGAAGCGCAGCGCAGCGACTTTTTTGCTACCATAGCATTATCGACTTTGTAGGCATTGAAAAAAGATCGAAAATCAATTAACACGGCTCGAGCGGGATCCGCCATTTTCTCGCCGAACTTTTTTTTTTTTTTTCATTTATTTGGGTATCCAACAATGATACAATTTATTATTATATCTAAAGTCTTATTACCTAGTAAATATAATTGTATCACCAACTACAATACCACAGTTAAATTATTCAGTTTTAATTATACAGGTTTGCCATACTGGAGTACGTATTCGATCTTATTTCAATGCACGCAAAGTCGATAATGCTTTGGTACCGAAAAAGTCGCTACGCTGCTCTTCGCCATATGTGCGCCGGCCCTGAGGCATGAAATTGCATGAAATGGTATTATTGTTTGAAACTAAATATGGTGATATTTAAAAAAATTCTTTGTATCAATTTTTTAAATATCACCATATTTAGTTTTAAACAATTTATTTCAAATGGGGGCGCCACTTATGCTACCACTTCACCTTAAGCGGAGACCCGCGACGGGTTCAGTACGACTGTCGTGCAACGGAGACACTTGACCCGCGACGGTTTCAGCCATCTCCATTGCACGGTTTGTGACAGAGACGTACTGAACCCGTCGCAGACGTTCGCCATGAAATGTTCGCCTGGAGAAGAAGGTGAAGGAAACGCTTACCTAACGACGTGCGGATGTTTCCCGAGCGCAGCGTGCGCGTACACTTCGGTGAATGCCGCGCGGGCCGCCGCTGAGCCGGCTACGGGCTTCAGCGACCTGCAAATGAAATCATCATCAGCTCTTTTCTAGTCTCCACAGCAGGAGCACGACCCTCTCTGTACTACCAGAGCCATATATTAGCCAGAGCAGTCAGAGGGTTTGGTCTACACTCTCCACGCTGGCCAGACGATTGGAGAGGTCTCACTGATGTGTATAAGCTTTGTTCAGCTTGTGTTCCCTAAGTCGCCTTCTACGCCATCCACGGGGAGACTTGGAGCGGTCCTATTCTACTCTGCCGGGAACCACACGGCACAAATGAAATAACAAGTTATTATTAAAAAATATTTAATAAAACAAGCTTTTATGAGGATTCTTAATTTTTTTAACCACAAATTTTTTTTATATCAAAAGATAGCGTACCTATTACAAGGAAACCAATTTGAAAATATTTATCATATTACGGCTGAGTTCAATTTTTAGGGTTCTGTACCCAAAGGGTGCAAACGGGAATTTGGATTACGTATATTTCTTTCAAAGCCAGTGCATAATGTATAACTTTGGTGGCAATTTGTTTTTGTGCAAGTACATCTCATTGGAAAAAAAAACTTACCTTTTAATAGCGTAGACACAGCCGTCCAATCTGTTGACACACTTAGTGACTCTACCGAACGAGCCCTCCCCAATAACTCCCAACTCGACGAATTCGATGTTGTACCGGGATATGTTGGATTCCTGGAAACAAAATGCCATCAAAAACATAAATTGCAAAAAAAAAAAACAAGTCTCGCAACTCAGTTCTTCTACCGTAAAAAGTTATGAGATCCATGTAATACCAAGTTGGTTAATTTATTCAGTCCCTACATAAGTGACCATGTCAAAAATCTTTTATGTTTCAAATGAACAGAATGAAAACACAATATATCAAATATCTAATTTAATAAATATATAATACGTTCATATACTTTTTTTTTTATAAAATAAAATAAAAATTACATATAAAAAAGAGACTCCAACGCCTCGCCGCGAGGCAGGGTACCCAAAAAACTGTAAGCATTAACCCTCTGCACCGCGATAGAAATCCTTTGTGCAAAGTAGCTGCCCGCCCTCGGATCGCCCGTGACATCGCGGAGGCGCGTTGAAATCTCAGTCACAAAGGATTTTGCTTCTGGGCCCCATGGACCCATCGTCTCTACGGCGAACGGCACAAAAATATAATTTCCAAGGAGATCTTCATACTTCCTGCGTTTCAGGGCTTCCGCTGAAACAGTCGCACGCCCAGCTCGCACAGACGTTGACGCCACGTGCGTGGACGCAACAGTATCCACGCAAGTGGCGTCATAAATTAGTTTGAAGTCAACTCGTAAACGGGTGCCGCCAGTAGTGTTGGCGATCTCCGTGGCGTAATGGTTAACACGCTAAACCGCTAATCCGGAGGTTCTGGGTTCGATTTCCAAACTCAAAAAAACATAATTTAAATTTAAACTTAATGCCTAGTTCATAAACTTTATATTTCCATAATATAATATGGTCAAGACGATTTTTTACAAGCTTTGTTCAGCTTGTGTTCCCTAAGTCGCCTTCTACGACATCCACGGGGAGACTTGGAGTGGTCCTATTCTACTCTGCCGGGAACCACACTTACCCGCAGCCTCTTCGCCGGTCGTTCAGGCGTGGCGTCCCACGTCGGTGTCTTGGACAACGCGCGCTTGTTTTTGTTCAACGCTTGACCTGTGAACAATAATTACATTTCTTAACAAAAAATAAACGGGCAAGTGCGAGTCGGACTCGTACATGAAGGGTTCCGTACCTCCGTACAATGTTTTAAAACGCTAAATAAACACGTTTTTTGTATGACGACCCCTTTAATTTTTAACTTTTTTTTATTTTCAGTATTTGTTGTTATAGCGGCCACAGTAATACATAATCGGTGAAAATTTCAAGTGTCTAGCTATTACGGTTCAAGAGATAGAGCCCTGTGACTGACGGACAGACAGCGGAGTCTCAGTAATAGGGTCCCGTTTGCACCCTTCTGGTACGGAATTCTAAAAACAACCGACTTCATTTTTTTTAGGGGTTTGGTCCATATCTCCGAAGTTCATCATCATCATCATCAACAGCCCTCAAGTACCCACCGCTGGGCATAAGCCTCCTTTTGTCTGCGCCATCCCGCTCTATCACTGGCCATCGTAATCCAGTTGCTCCCACCAACCTGCCTGATGTCATCAACCTAGCCGCCGGATGTGCTACACTACGTCTCCCATTTCTAGGATACCATTCGGTGACGCCCTTACTCCACCTACAGTTCATCATATCTTCACCAAATTATTATGGGACCAACTTGGTAGTAAAGGCTTTCAAATAAAAAAAGAATCATCTAAATCGGTTTAAAATAGACGAAGATATCGCGTAACAAACATACATAGAAAAAAACAAGTTGAATTGATAACCTCCTTTTAAAGTCAGTTAAAGAAAGGTCGGTGTACACAGGGTTATTTTTTAGGGTTGGGACACGATCACTTTCCTAGCGTCGCTCTCTCTTGCTCTAGCAAATGACTGTTCTAAGCGACAGAAAAGGATAGCAGCATAGGAAAGTGCAAAAGTAGTGAAAGTGTTACATGCTGATAGATGTGGCCCAACCCTTAAACACCGGCAAAGATTTTTCAAGCAAGTTCAGCCCGTGATACTGAACTACCTACTTTTCATAAGAACAATTATCGAAAATCGATAAAAAATTTCGTCCTCCCGTACAAAATCCATTTGGCTGAGCGCCGATTTGTATGGGAGGCCGAAATTTTTTTCGACAATTGTTTTTATGGAACGTTGTCAGTATCACGGACTGTACTTGCTCCAAAATGTTGCCGGTGTTTTAAAAGTTACCCTGTATCCTTAAAATATTTTAAGGGTGAATACTTTAATTTTTGATGGATGACATATGACGCTATATACATATAGACTTCCATTACGTAAGCAATCTTTTTAGGTAGGCTTTTGTACTTCTTATATGTATTGGTTACAAATGGCACAAATTCTGCTTACGTAATACTTGAACGACCCCTGGCTGGTAGGATATAGACACTTACCTTCGGGCGTAAAAGGGTTAATATTGGCCTGAGGCCGTCTCAGCAGATGCGAATCGTCATCTGGAGGTAGACTGCCCAGGGCACTGTCATCATCGCAAGACGGTGGGTGCAGGTGGTGGCTGGAGCCAGACGGCATGCCTGGGGAAGAAACAGTACATATATCATCATCCTTCAAACTCGACTGGTGATGATCTCAAGAAGATCATCATTCTCACGTATTCTTGGTTGCATCCTCAGCGGTGTTGCTTCAGAGCCCAGATTTGACGAGGTTACTGGTTTTACACAGAGCGACTGCCGTCTGACCTCCGCAACCCAAAGGGTAGACCAGAACCAATCCTAGGATAGGTTTAAACAAACGCCACATGGCGTTCAGGACCAGACAGCTTTGCGTGCCTTCCGAAGCACAGAATCATATTTTTGGATAATCAGATGATTCAAGCCTACAATATCCTAACCAGACTGGAAACATCAGGTGACCCGCTTGTTCGTTTGCCGCCCTATAACATAAAAAAAATATATATCTTTTCACAAAGTATGATTCCCAGTGGGATTTGAACCTACGACCGCCGGTACAAGGCCGCCTTGACCACTGGACTATGGAGGCAGTCCATATACAATAAAGTGTACATAAAAAGCCGTGTGGTTCCCGGCAGAGTAGAATAGGACCACTCCAAGTCTTCCCGTGGATGTCCTAGAAGGCGACTTAGATGTGTTTGTTTCCTACACAAGCTGAACAAAGCTTACAAACATCTATGTCACCTCTCCAACCCGTCTGGCCAAAGTAAACAGTGTGGCCAAATCCTCTGACTACTCTGGCTCTGTAGTACAGAGGGTTGTGCTCCTGCAGTGGAGTTTTAAAAAGTCCTGGATAATGATACACTCGAAAAACACAACCCACCTTCTGGCGCAGTCGGGTAATAAATAAAAGAAAAGAATGCTTACCCGTCGGCAGGTTCAGTTTAGGTGGAAACAGCCTCGATCTCGGCGGATGATGGGTGGGCGTCGAACACTTCTTAAGGAGAGTCTTCGGCGTGTATGGACTGTCTGACAGCCTGTAACGAATAATTACATTATTAACAAAATAAAAACCGGCCAAGTGCTAGTCGAACTCGCGTGGAGAGGGTTCCGTACAATTGATTTAATTCTTATAGGTTTGCTTGTAATCTACAAGCAATGAACTATATATTGTATTTTTTAGTTTCGGAGATCAGGGGGGGAATGGACAATTTTCGTCTTCTTTCATGAATAAAATCAAAATTAAATATTTTACAATAATAACAAAAATATATTTGAGATCCTCATAACGAGCCCTTTCATTTGATATATGACACAGTAAGATTTGCGAAACTTTTTTTTTTTATTTCTTAATTTGTACCCCGAAAATGACCCTTATTTTAAAAAAAATATTTATTTACTTTGCACATATGTGTTTGGGTCATAGGATTACAACATTCTATCAAATTTAACCTGATTCGGTCGAGTAGATTCAGAGCAAATTGGCTGTGACAGACAGACGGACAGACAGACACAAGAGTGATCCTATTAGGGTACCGTTTTTTAATTTTTTGTACGGAACCCTAAAAAAACAACAGACTTCAATTTTTTAGGAGTTTCTCACATATCTCCAAATCATCATATCTACACCAAATTAAAATGGGACCAACTTGGTAGTAAAGGCTTTCAAATAAAAAAAGAATCATCAAAATCGGTTCACAATTGGCGAAGATATCGCGTAACAAACATACATAAAATGATGCGCCTCTGACATCAGGCGCCTCTGATGTCAGTAATCTAAATTTTGCTTCCGCTTCCACGCACACAAATTTACTCTAGTCGAAGTGAGACAGCGAGCCATGCGGTGCGTCGGGAATCGCGGTGGGTCAATGAGGCTGGTTCTGGTTTTGAGGTTTTTTTCGTTTTACAAAGAATATTTAAGAGTTATTTAAAAATTAAAACATATGATGACTGCCTTATGTTTAATACAATTTTAATCCAAAGTTACAAGTGCTACATTATTGTATTTCTTGAATACTTTCTGTTTTAGTATAATTCTGAGGTGATTTGGAGGCAACTTCGCAATGTTTTTCTATCGAGAAAATTTTAAGCGATCGTGTTTTCGAAACTTATTATGTTTAGAGTCAGTCCTGAACTTTGCTGTGTATTTATTTCAAAATGAGTATTTCGTTATTATTGATAAATATTTAAGATCGCTCTAAGAACTTTAGGGTAGTATGGGCTCTTAACACATTATATGATGTGATTTTTTTAATGTAATGAAATGAAATAGGGCCTTATAATAGCTAAATGATGACCACATTTAAAAAAATACTAAATGAATAAATAGTAATAGATACAATATTGAAAAGGTACCTCAATGGTACCTTTTCAAAATTGTATCTATTACTCATAAATCTATCAATATCATATGATACACCATTCAACAATAACAAAATCCATCAAAAATCCGCTCCGCCTACCAATATTCGACAGTTTCATTAAAAAAACCGCTTTATTCGCGCACCCTTCGACAATACACGCACACAATAACACTGTACGCACACATGTTCACACACCTGAGCACATGTCTTGAGAAAAAACACTTGTACTCTATAGATCCAACTTCCAAAGAAAGACGACTTTATAATAAATACATACAGGCTGACTTTTTAAACACTGTCCAAATTTTTTTAGATCAAGTTCAGTCCATGATACTGAACTAAACATCGATAAAAATTTTTCGTCCTCCCATACAAATCAGCGCTCAGACAGACGGATTTTGTATAGGAGGACGAAAAATTTTTATCGATTTTTAATAACTTTTTTTTGTAGAAACTAGTTCAGTATCATGGACTGAACTTGATCCAAAAATGTGGACACTGTTTAAAAAGTCACCCTGTATACTTATGTATACGGGGGGATATCTAACAAAATATACTGAAACTATTTAAAAGGTGAATTCAGTCCATGATACTGAATAACTTTCCCCAAGGAACATATATATATCTAAATGTGAAAATAATTATTGGCCTCTCATACAAGTTGACCGATAAGCTGAACTGAGTTTGTATAAAAAGCAAAAAAATATTTATCACATTTCGATACATGTTTTTAGGGAAAGTTGATCAGTGTCATGGACTGAATTCTTCCTTAAAGTAGTTTCGGTATATTTTGTTAGGCGTTATAGATAAACACTCAAGACCCAGGACAGTTTGAAAAAGACCATTTTCCATCTTGCCCTGGCTGGGGATCGAACCCAGAACATCCAGAGTGGCGGACTAACGTGTTAACGATTACGCCACGGCAGTCGTCAAACCTATATTTTTTACAACAGCAGTTTCTAATGTTACATGTTTGTAATCGAAACTAAAAAAAAACATTGTCTATGGAATACACAAAAATAATAAAATAAAAAATTTTGTAAGTCCAAAAATTATTGCTATACACTGTACAAAAACCCAATTTCCGAACATGCCAAACTAATCCTAATCAACATGGCAACAATGCTTAAATTCCCGTGAAGTTTATATCCAGATGCATTATATCACTTCACGGGAAATCACATCTTATTACGCTAATAATAAAGATCGTAACTCTGTGTAGCTAGGTGATTTATAAAGGTGCAACATTTCACGACACGGCAAATTAAGACTTATCAGTGTAACTATAAGGGTCATAATTCCATCAAGGTGATGTTAAAGGTGCCTTCAGGTGGCAAGTTTTTGTAGGCGTATTTTTTATAAGATCAGCTGCTCGGCATCAGATGTTGTTATTGTGCGGATAACTGTGCTTTAACTGAAATTGTAACCGAAATAGTATTGTAGGCTATGGGATCGGGTACACATTTTTTTTATGTTAGGGTTGCTACACACTTATTTAGGCGATTAATCCATACAGCCAGGCGGTAAAATCGAATATACATCGTGTTAATTAAAATAACGCAAAACCTCTCAGATGGTATGTCAGCCCATGAAACTGAACAACTTTTGGTGAACAACTTTTGATAAACAACTCTCATGAAACCCAAAAAAAATTCGGATCTTTATACAAATTGACTCGATCAGCTGATCGGTTTGTGTGACAATTCAAATTTTATTTTTTTTGTTTCGTGAAAGTTGCTGAACAAAAGTTGTTCAGTTTCATGGGCTTAGGTACCATCTGAGAGGTTTTCCGTTATTTAATTAACACAATGTATACAGGCTGACTTTTTAACCACCAGCCTTTTTGGAGCAAGTTCAGTCCAAGATACTGAACTACTTTCCATAAAAACAATTTACGAAAAACTAAAATAAAAAGTCGCCTTCCCCTTCCCAGAAACAATTTTTATCGATTTTTAATAACTTTTTTTTATAAAAACTAGTTCAGTATCATGGACTGAACTTGCTCCAAAAATTTGGCTGGTGTTTAAAAAGTCACCCTGAATTTTCAGGGAAAAAGGCGATATAATTGATTCAGGTCGGCTTTGTTGCTCGACAAATACTGCCAAACCGACAATGAGGACCCGATAAGTGTGTAGCAACCCTAACAAATCAAAAAACACTAGAGATAGGCGTTTTATCAGGCCTGTGTCACTCCCCGTTTAGGTATCGAAAATATACACCTACATTATGCGGAGCTAAGATAAAAATGACAATATTTTTTGCAGAAATCAACATGTTTTAAAATAAAAGCTGTCACATTTCTATAGAAGTCTTGGATAAGGGCGTCCTTAAGATCTACAGGAAGAGAAGCAGCGGGTAAATGCTAGATACATATTTTCTTTTCTATATTGCATTGAAATAAATTAAAATATGTTACTTATTACCACAGATCGGATATTCCAATGCATATTTACTTACCATTAATTTTTTAGTAACAAATTATGGAAACGGACTCTTAAGATATTTTTATTAAAAATAAAATCAAAGAATTCCAGTCAACCATATTACAGTGTGACAGGGCAACTGTCAATTTGAGTCAAATTGGGTTTATTACATCTCACAGAGTTATACACTTAAATTTGAATTTATTTATTTATTTATCAAACTTTATTGTCCAAAGTAAAAATATACTTTTAACAAATGGCGGACTTAATGCTAAGAGCATTTTCTCCCAGTCAACCATAGGGATAAGCAGAGAAAATTGTGCGGCGCAAAAGCTATAAATACCTATATACTTACATCAAAAATACTAAGTACTTCATACATACTATTATATATATGTACCTATATATTATGTATAAATATATCAGAGTAAATACCTACTTACACAATACATATACTAATAAATATAATAACAAAGAAATAGCTAATGAAAAGAAGAACTGAATGATGATGACTTTATATAGAAAAGGGAGTTTTAAAGGTGGGCGTGGACTTTCCTCTTAAAACAGAATTTGGTAGAAATTTCTCTAATATCAACGGGTAAAGCATTCCAGAGTCGTGAAGCTTGAAGAGAAAATGAGTTTGACATGAAATTAGTCCGAAAAAGTTTAATGGGATTACAGGATTTTTTCGATAAAAAAGTGCTTTCTCTGTGCTTTCTATAATAACCAACATCTCAACTTTACGTAAATATGCACTGGAATATCCAATCTCTGCTTATTACATACAAATAAATAAAATAAGACATGAAAGTTATCAACGCCTAAAAACAGAATCCCAAAAAAAAATTTGTTATTGTGTCAATCTAAAACTGGTTAACATTCACCTTTACTATTATTACCTTAAAACTTGTAATACAAAACTGTATAATAGCCAAAACCAGATGCACCAGTTTCACAAACAGGCCACTGGTCAAAGCATAAATTAATGGTGGGTTACGTTATTTGAAAGAGAATTTCGAACAAGTAGATACATGTTTGTACTTGTTGAGTCCTTTTTAGGGTTCCATAGTAAACAAGGAACTCTTATAGTTCTGCCATGTTTCTCTGTCTGTCTGTTCAAGGTATTAGAGACTATTAGTACTAGAAAGCTGTAATTTGGCATGGATATCTATATATAACTCATGTACAGTAATTCTCCACCACCACCGCTTGCTTTTGGTGAAGGAAAACATAGTGATGAAACCGGCACAATATTGACTGTTATCACTAGATGACTAGCCGTGTGGTTCCCGGCAGAGTAGAATAGGACCACTCCAAGTCTTCCCGTGGATGTCGTAGACGGCGACAGGAAACACAAGCTGAACAGAGCTAAACATCAGTGAAACCTCTCCAACCGTCTGGCCAGCGTGGAGAGGGCCAAATCCTCTGACTGCTCTGGCTATATATATATGGCTCTGGTAGTACAGATAATGATGACTAGGTGACAGTCATGGAGCATTGTTAGATGCCTTTAGGCAGTTCGAAAAATCTAACAGTGTTACCTATTAACACACTGGATAAAAGACTTATCATCATCATTCTGCTCCTTCGTCTAAGCACATTCCCGGTTGCATCCTCGGCTGTGCTGCTTCGGTGCCCGGGGTGCGCTTTCCCGCTTTTTCTACTCCAAATATAATATGCATGTCAATGGTCACCCAAGGATGCCAAAGACCTTGTAAAATGGAGGAGTAATAGCCGAAACACTTTCAATGATTTGGCTATAGTTCTACAACTGGCCGCCTGCCTGACGTCAACCCTCTTTAGGAATGTATTTGTGTGAAGTTTTACAACCGGCCGCCGCCCGACGTTAACCCTCCTTGGGAATGCAATTGTAGCACGAGATGTTTGTGCTTAGTCCTTTAGTCACCTCTTACGACATCCACAGGAAGAGATGGAGTGGTCCTATTCTAACCCGGAACCACACGGGTCCTAGATAGATAGATATAAATGAAAGTTATAGTTTTTTTTTTATATATAAGGACCAATCGCACGCGTAACTCAACATCATCATTATCAGGTCTTTTTAGTCTCCACTGCAGAAGCATGACCTTCTCTGTACTACCAGAGCCATATATTAGCCAAAGCAGCCAGAGGATTAGGTTCTCCGCACTGACCAGATGGGTTGGAGAGGTCTCATTGATGTGTATAAGCTTTGTTTAGCTTGTGTTTCTGTCATATATGGAATGACGGTACTTGCTTACTTTGAAAAAATATAAAGTGATGTTTAGTGAAGGTAGTTCTAAGAATTATCTGACAGTCTGGATTTGGTCATTAAACAACAACTGCTACCTAGCACTCATCACATAGAACACGCATTTGCAGCATGCGTAAATCTTCAAATGTGTGTACTATGGGATGAGAAAATTCGTCAGGGTGATTCGAAGTCACGATAGCACAATTGGTAGTGCACTTACGGCGTTAACATGAGAGTCATGGGTTCGAGTCCCACTTGTGACGGATTTTTCCATCACATATTTTCAATTTGGATAAATTTCCGAGCATTGTAATGCTATTGAAAATAATAATAAGAATTTCTGTTTTTTAATCAAAATATAGAATAAATAAATATATAGGGATTAGGGACAAATCACACAGATTGAGCTAGCCCCAAAGATGTATTCTGTACCTTTGGGTACAGAATACATCACAGTAATAATATACTACGTACAAGCCCAAAGTAAAAGACTTTTGTTATGGGATACTATATATACTATAATACGGATTGGCGTGTTAACCACTACACCACCGAGGTCGTCTTGTGGAGAATGTTTTGAAAGTGAAATAAACTAACATGAAACACAAATTAGTAATACTAGCATGGTAATTATTATTCGAAGACATGTCAAAAGAAGCGCACTAACGTACCTTAGCCCTCTAACCCTCTTGTAAGGAGGACTAAAGGATCCTGGCGCAGGGCAGGCGTTCCTTGTGCCATCGTCGTCATCAAAACTACTGAGGGATCCTGGCGCAGGGGAGGCGTTCCTCGTGCCATCGTCGTCATCAAAACTACTAAAATCCAATTTTCTAGGTAGAATAGACACCGGTATCGGACTCAAATTTTCCGAAAAGATGTTGAAAGACTCTGACATATCACAAGATGTTTCAACCAACAATTCCGAGGAATTATGCCTGCTGTAGGATCCGTTTTTCATCCTATAACACTCACTCATCTTCAATAACACATTTGATACACTTTTTAATAACTTATTCACACTGATTTACAATAATTTTGAGCAAACAAAGCGTACTTTCACTATTCTATAAAAATAACGTTATGGCGGATGACGCATAGCACCTGTTTGAGCGAGCAGCCAATCACAGCGCAGTATTTAACCGGTGAGATGAATACTAGCATATGATTGGTCGCAGTTATTTTTTTAAATCATGAAACTGACATCGGCCTTTTGATTGGAGAAAGTTATAATGCGTTCAAAAAATTTAATATCGAAAAACGCGTTTTGTAAAGTCAGTCAAAATTATTTATTGCATAAACTGGAGGCTTACCATGATGACCCCATGGATAGCAGGACCTAAACTGAACAGCCATGACCACAGATTTATAAATAGGCGCGTACTACGTAACGTACGTACCATAACCATGACACCCTATAAAGCTGGTTTTCAGCAGGATTGTTTATGCTGACGTCACAAAAGTTCACAAAACCGTTCATCACAATTTTGTATAGACTATTTGTACATCCCATAACTCTGATTCGTACCATATCTGCCATGACGTCTATTTTGACAGTACGAAAACGATTTTTACGCGTCTTACGTGTCAAATAAAGCGATCCTTAAAAAGTTAGTTCTCATTTCAGTAACTTTTTAGGATAATTTTAGTTGGGTTTCTTGTGAAGTTTTTAATATGAGTAGTATTTTTTTTGTAAAAATCTTAAACACTGCAGTAAATGAACCCCGTGTGGTTCTGGGTTAGAATAGGACCACTCCATCTCTTCCTGTAGATGTCGTAAGAGGCGACTAGAGGATAAAGCACAAACATCTCGTGCTACAATTGCATTACCAAGGAAGGTTAACGTCGGGCGGCGGCCGGCTGTAAAACTTTTCGCCCAAATACATTCCCAAGGAAGGTAGACGTCAGGCGTCAGGCAGACGGCCTGTCGTAAAACTATAGCCAAATCGTCTAAACTCTTCCGGCTATTTCTTCTCTAGCGCAAGGTCTTTGGCATCCTTGGGTGATTATAGACAGAAGTGGAAACTTGAACAAGGTGGTTGGTGGTGTCGGTTACGTTTACGTACGAAGGTCACGATACGTACGACTTACGTTCCGATAATGGCAACAGTGTCGCGAGTTCAATGGTTCTTTCCCATCTTAAAACGCGTGCCCAACGGCACTAAAAAAGTTTTCACTTTAAAAAAATCGTGCGTTTCCACTGAAGCGGAGTGGAGCAGAGAGGAGAGGAGAAGAAACGTGAAAAGAGGTGGTGAGTGTTTCCACTGAAGCGGAGCGGAATGGAATAGAGTGAAGCGAGGAATGAAGCGGTTAAGGGTGAAGTGGAGCAAAACCGAGTGGAGCGGGGTAAAAACAAAACCTGTGCATATCAGTTACATACATTACATTACATACAATACATTCATTACAGTCAATTTCGTCACATCCGCACTGCTCGAAAGTCGAACAATTTTATATTAGATATGCACTCGCTAAGTGCGCTCCACTGTTTCCATTGAAGCGAAGTGGAGATTTCAAGCATTGTGATTGGTCAATTCATGCACCGCTAAGCTCCTCTTCACGCCGCATTACTCTGCTCCGTTTCAGTGGAAACGTCGATGCGGGGCCCCTAGGCAGTTGCTTAATCCGCCCTAAGGATAATCCAGCCCTGGATACTACACTACAGTTGTTCTAATACTATATAATGCTATATGGTGAGAAGGACATACTTCTAATAGACCATACATATATAGCTATAATATATAATAATACTTCATTTAATTGGTAGTCGGCTAACAAGTATTTTACCTATCAGGTATAGAATAGATCTTTGAGAACATAGACATTATTAGTGTCACTGTCATATTGACTGCCTTCGGCTGACATTGACAGGCAGGGTCAGTGTCAGTCCAGTCAGTCATTCCAATGACGTTTCAGTCAATCAATGACAGTTTAACGTTATTTTAGAATCGTTCGCTCATGTTTTAGAGAAAATTAAATCAAAAAATATTTAAATTATTGTATAATTTATTGCAACTATCTAATTAGTTTAATTAGGCAATTAGTTATTTACTTATCTGATGCTGCAGAACACCCGACATGGTGTTAACGGTGTATTTGCTGAGTTTGTTCCTTATACCTTGTTTAGCAGAAGAATTGAAAAACAATGGAAAACAAATCTCATTTCACTATAATAACTCGTAAGTACTTCTATTTTGTTCTATAATTAAGTAGTATAATAATTTATGAGGGTACAGTCACACACAATTTTGCTAATAATAATAAAAAACCCCTTGTGTGAATCATTGTGCTTAGATTGTTTATCTATTTTTTATTAATTTTATAGCTTCATTCCAGGTACAATACAATAGAATAGATAATTTATCCATATTTATATGGTCACTCTTTCCCTGGATTGTCTTTTCCGACATAAGCCTCCTCCAAGACTTTCCAACTATCTCTTTCCCTTGCCCTGCTTGGCCACGTCTTCCCTGCCACCTCTTCTATCTCATCCTCCCATCTCCTTATTTGTCTCCCTCTTTTCCTTTTTCCTTCTCTCGGGTACCATGGTGTTATTCTCTCTGTCCATTTATCCTTGCCTTCTCTAATCATGTGACCTGTCCATTTCCATTTCATCTTTCTTATTGTTGTGGTGATCCCTATTACTTTTGTCCTTTTCCTAATTTTTGTCAGTCTTATCCTGTCTTTTAGTTTTAGGTTTAGCATACTTCTCTCCATGTCGTTTTGGCATACTTCCAGCTTTTTGAGGTTGTTTTTTGCTAATGACCATGTTTGGTAGCCGTAGGATAGGCATGGAAGTATGCAGAAGTTAAACACTTTAGTCTTTGCTATTAGGGGGATGTCTTTGTTTTTCATTATTTCTTTCAGAAACCAAAATCTTTTCCACGAGTTAGCTATTCTTTTTGTGATTTCTTTTGCAATGAAGTTGGCTGGAGAGATGGTGTGTCCAAGGTATTCATACTCATCTACGTAGTCTATGATGTTACCGTTGATGGTAATGTTGGTTTTGTGTCCATTCCTTAGTGTCTTAACCTTAGTTTTCGATTCATTCATGGTTAGACCTACTTTTTCACTTTCTTGTGCTAGACTTTGCAGCATTAACTGTAGTTCGTCTGGTGTTGTGCTTATCAGAACTAGGTCGTCCGCAAATCTGAGGTGGTGTAGTCTTGTCGTTTATCTATTATCATTGACTTATATATTACTAGTGTAAGGACTAGGCCAACCGCGCTATGAAATGGCACCAACTCGTTGACCCGATAAAGTCGGTTTGGGCACCAACGCGACTTAGTCGTCCTTGGTCCGCGGAAGAGTTCAGTCGCTTTCATTCTAAAAAAAAATTCCGTCCAACTATTTAATACGGACGGATATCAACTGGTATCATTTAATGTAAGGACTAAAAAAAAGAAAGGGGGTGCCCTTATACTAGGACATAAAAATAGAGAATGTAGTGATATACCAATTTGTAAAAGTATGTATAAAGCTGAGGCCTTTGAAATATGTGGTATAAGGGATATAGAAACAAATCTCAACATATTCTGTGTGTATCGGAATCCTCTCACAGGAAATTTTGACGACTTCATACAATGTTTGGAAGGACTATTAGATTACAATTTTGATAAGAAATGCATAATCTGAGGAGACTTCAATGTAGATATACTTAAAGATAACAAACAAAAAGATGCCTTTGTGAATCTGTTAAAGAGTTATAACTTTAGGGCTCTCATACATTAAGTTACCTACATGCGTAGACTTTCCTGTTTGGATAACTTTTTGACAAATTTACCTGAGGAGCAGATTGTGAAAAATAGATTGCCATGACTCTGTTCAAAAATATAAATTAAAATATATAAGAATCTACAGGAGAGTAATCAGAATGACTAAAAAAAAAGCAGTTAACTTAGAAATAGAAAGAGAAAAAAATCTGAACAAGGGAGTATGGAAGATAATAAATAGACATAGACAGAAAGTAAGAAAAAATGTACATAATAAAATAACTCTTTTAATCAACAATAAAAATATTACTAATCAACAGGAAGTAGCAGATTCCTTATGTAGTCATTTTACTGTGCAATCTGCTGCACCAAGTGTTAATGTAGATCCCATAGTCATGTTAAGGGCTAACATTATAAGGGTGAGAAAGGATATGCAGTGGAAAAATGTGACCTCTAGCGAGATTGAAAAAAATTTAAATAAAATGGATAGTAAAAAATCCTGTAGGTACGATGATATTCCAACAAAATTGATAAAGGACAATATTGATATTCTAGCATTACCTTTAACCCATTTTTTTAACCTGTGTGTAGAGAAACATACCTTTCCAGACCAACTAAAAATTGGAAGAATTGTGCCTATTTACAAAAAAGGCTCTAAAAAGGATCCGTGCAATTTCAGGCCCATTTCGGTACTCTCAATCTTTTCAAACATTTTTGGAATGCTAATTAAGACTAGGCTGCTAGAGCATCTAAATGAGAATTTAATATTGGTAGACGAACAGTACGGATATCGAAATAATATAGGAACAAGAGATGCTATAGATGCACTTGTAAATGAAATAGTAAAAAATCTAAACAATAAGAAAAAAGTAGCTGGTCTCTTTCTTGACCTGAGCTCTGCTTTTGATTTGGTTGACCAAGACATCCTGTTAAAAAAGCTGGAGCATTTCAGCATACGTGGTAAAATACTTTTATTATTTAAATCTTACTTTGAAAATAGGAAGCAGTTTGTAGAACTTAAATCAATCGAGGGCGAGAGTGAAAATAACTACAACACACTTCAAGTACATCGTCACAAAACAGCTTCTTTCAGGGGCAGCTTCCGGTATCAGGCGACAAAATGTTGGAACAATATACCTCCTCCTATTAGACTTCACACATCTGTTTCTTCTTTTAAAAAAAGGTTTCGAACCCATCTATTAGATTTTCAAAAACTTTCAAATCCAACATGTCGCCGGTAGCTGTGGCTGTCGCTGAAGGTTCTCCCAAGCTGATATATTGTTCTCCCATACACTGTCGTGCATTCGTCCTCATTTACATTTGTTTAATAAAATTAGCTGCCATTTAATGGCAATATTTACACAAATATCAGTGCAATATATATGTATTTCAACTTCTCTAGACAATTACACTATTTATTTATATAAACATACACACAGCCCTAATTATTTCTCTTTAATTATTTATTTATTTTCACATTTGTACTTTTAAATCCGCACCACGCATCTTCAGGACACAGCTGAAAATCAGTGTATTGCTCCCGGGCAATATTACCACTGAGCTGTGTCCTTTTTGTATTGCTGTAGCACACACATTTAAATTTATTATGTTTTTGTGTAATTTTTTTTAATATGTTTGTCTGTTTTTTGTAAGTTTGTGTGTTATAGCAACAAATAAATGTCTTTCAATTCAATTCAATTCAAAAATACGGCTAGGTCTAAATCACTCGCAGTAAAGAGAGGAGTGCCTCAAGGCTCTATCTTGGGACCTCTTCTTTTTCTTATTTTCACAAATGACCTAGTAGCACGTATTCAAAATCTCCACCCTGACTCAAAATTGGTCTTATTTGCGGACGACACAAATGCGGTAATATCTGATAACAATATCAATAACCTTAATCTTAAAATAAATAAAATTCTTAGTACATTCAATGAGTGGTTTAGTGCCAATAATTTAAAGTTGAATTATAACAAAACTAAACTTATTCTTTTCAAATCGACATCACGAAATTCCGACACACTTGACATCAAATTAAATAGAAATAAAGTTGAAATAGTAAATAATACAAAATTTTTAGGTATACATATTGACGAATTATTAAACTGGAAGAAAGAGCTAGGAGCACTAGATGATTCTATTTCATCGGCTTGTTATGTCATCAGAAGTCTCCGCAATGATTTTTCAATAATTAATCTAAAAAAAGTATATTACTCTCTGGTGGAATCGAAATTAAGGTATAGCATCAAGCTGTGGGGTAAAAGTTACCGCTATAATCAAGACAGAGCCTTTTTGATCCAAAAAAGCTATAAGAGTGAGCAATTTAGGCATTTTGACTGTTCCGTGCTTGTACCTATATGTCCTTCTGACTGACTTCAAGAAAAAAAATGACAACAATAGAGACAAATAAGGAGAAACAGTTACGTGAAAAAACTCGGAGAATGGATCTGAAACATGATACCATTCCCAAGTTGGAAATAGCGAAACACAATGCTTACTACCAAGCATATAGAGCTTACAACAAACTACCTAAAGAAATAAAATCTAGTCAAGGCCTTAAGCCCTTTAAGGGAAAGCTAAAAAAATATTTGTTAGAAAAGTCCTTCTACTCCATAGACCAATATTTTAAGTAATCTAAAATTATTATTTAATTAGATTATTAGATTGACCATAACTATATTTTTTTTTGACATTGTTTTAAATAATTAAATTGTAGTATAAGTTATAACGGTGTTGACATAAATATTTGTATATTTTATATGTTACATAATTAAATTTAAAAGATGTTAGTTTTAAGTTATTCCGACACAATGTATATTGTTTTATGGAAATAAATAATAATAATAATAATTCGTTTTTGTAAATGCCATAAAAATGCCTGGTTGCACACACGTTTAATTTACATTTTTAACAAAAAAAAACAACCGACTTCAATTTTTTTAGGAGTTTCTTCCATATCTCCAAAGTTCTTTATCATATCTTCACCAAATTAAAATGGGACCAACTTGGTAGTAAAGGCTTTCAAATAAAAAAAGAATCATCAAAATTGGTTCACAATTGGCGAAGATATCGCGTAACAAACATTCATAAAAAAAAAAGCATACAGTCGAATTGATATCCTCCTCCTTTTTTGAAGTCGGTTAAAAATAGCTATAGATACACTATCACGTCTTTATCCCTAACAGACCAGACAGAGCTTAGGGTGTAACCGTGCTAGAGAGTAACAACAGTAGCCTTAATACTCGAAAGGCCACTGTGATGGCACAGAAGACAGTAAGAGTAACATACAGAACGGAATCTCCTAAGATATGCGCAATATGCGTCCCCGTTCCCCGTCCCCGCACGTCTCCCCGTTCTTGTGCCACCACATGCCGCCGTGCAGTGTTCGCCTGTCGTCAAGGCGAGAACGGGGGAGAGGTGCAGGGACGGGGAACGGAGACGCATATTGCACGGGACCTTAGGAAATTTCGTTCTGTATGTTAATCTTACTGTCTTCTGTAATGGTGGTTTAACTCTTCCTTTACTGGAACCAAGTGAGGGTAGTTGTCAAAATGTTTGTTTCAGATACGTATTTGGCGTGCCCTACCGAGTGTACGTGGACAAATACACCGAGTACATCATGGAATTCGCTGGCGTGAGTATTTTTTTAGGGTTCCGTACAAAAAATGAAAAAACAGAACCAGTCTGTCCGTCTGTCACAGCCAATTTTCCCCGAATCTACTGAACATAATCAGGTGAAATTTGGTACGATGGTGTAATCCTATGACCCAAATATATATAAATAAATAAATATATATGCAAAGTAAATAAATATTATCTATACTAATATTATAAAGCGGAAGAGTTGGTTTGTTTGTTTGTTTAAACGCGCTAATCTCAGGAACTAATGGTCCGATTTGAAAAATTCTTTTTTTGTTGGGTAGTCCATTTATAGAGGAAGGCTTTAGGCTATCAATGTCGAACATTACGTTCCGACAACCACGCGAAAGAAGTCGCGGGCACAGCTAGTTTTAAAATAAAGGTCTAGGAAATAAAAAAAAATAAGTTTTGCAAAACTTACTATGTTATATATCAAATGAAAGGGCTTGTTATAAGGATCTCAAATATATTTTTGTTGTTATTGTAAAATAAATAGTTTTGATTTTATTCAAGAAAGAAGACGAAAATTGACCATTCCCCCCCCCCTGATCTCCGAAAGTACCGAACCTAAAATTTTGAAAAAAATACAAATTATAGTTCATTGCTTGTAGATTACAGGAAAACCTATAAGAATTCAAATAATTGTACGGAACCCTCTCCACACGAGTTTAACTCTCACTTGGCCAGTTTATTTTTATTAAAAATAACTAGCTGTGCCCGCGACTTCGTTCGCGTGGTTGTCGGAACGTAATGTTATATAGCCTAAAACCTTCCTCTATAAATGGACTACCCAACAAAAAAAGAATTTTTCAAATCGGACCATTAGTTCCTGAGATTAGCGCGTTTAAACAAACAAACTCTTCCGCTTTATAATATTAGTATAGATTTACGGCTCTGGATACAAGTCCTTTAGAGCCTATCTTTAGTTTTCTTGATTTTTTAGGGTGCCGTACAAAAAATTAAAAAAACGGAACCCTTATAGGATCACTTGTGCGTCTGTCTGTCTGTCTGTCCGTCCGTCTGTCACAGCCAATTTTCTCCGGATCTACTGGACCGAATCAGGTAAAATTTGGTAGAATGTTGTAATCCTATGACCAAAACACATACTCGTATGTGCAAAGTAAATAAATATGTTTTTAAAATAAGGGTCATTTTCGGGGGACAAATTAGGAAATTAAAAAAAAAAGTTTTGCAAACCTTACTGTGTCATATATCAAATAAAAGGGCTCGTTATGAGGATCTCAAATATGTTTTTGTTGTTATTGTAAAATGAATAGTTTTGATTTTATTCATGAAAGAAGGATAGCGTAAGAGGATATCGTTGGGCTGAGTCACCTTACTTCTCATTGATATACCCTATTCGTTATCATCTCATTGATATACCCTATTCGTTATCATCTCATTGATATACCCTATTCGTTACCATCTCATTGATATACCCTATTCGTTATCATCTCATTGATAGACCCTATTCGTTATCATCTCATTGATATACCCTATTCGTTATCATCTCATTCATATACCCTATTCGTTATCATCTCATTGATATACCCTATTCGTTACCATCTCATTGATATACCCTATTCGTTATCATCTCATTGAGATACCCTATTCGTTACCATCTCATTGATATACCCTATTCGTTACCATCTCATTGATATACCCTATTCGTTATCATCATCATCATCATAATTTATTGCAAATCACTGTTTTACATTTAGATCTTACATTTTTTCAGTACAAGTGACGCCCTGTAAGGGCACAGCAAACATAGAGGCACTAGATGCCAGTTACTTATATAAAATTATATTATTAAAAAAAATTATTTTATAACATTTTTAACAAAACAACATAAATAAATAAAATATTTTTTTAAAAATTAATTATGATTTTTATATATTATCATTAATACATTATATATTTAGCTCATGGATAGATACAGTAGAGAAACAAAGCAATGTATAACCTATTTATTATGTTTTTCGTCAAAGAATTCTGATATTTTATAGTAGCATTTCTTTACAAGAAACTTATTGAGTTTTTTTTTTCGGTTCACGTTGTATAGTTTTCTGCGACAATATAAAATATCTGCAAATGCACGCGAACATTATTTTTAAATTACGTCATTGTTTGTTTATCGTGTGTGTAAGTGGCCAACACTGGTGTCAGATTATTCAAGCTGCCTAAAGGCATCTGGCATAGCTTGACGACTGCCTAAACACGACGACAGCCGGCACCAATAGTTTTTACGTGCCTTACGTGCCTGAAGCACGGAGGTCAATTTTTTTTTATTTTATGCCACTGTTTGGTCATCACTGTTGTTGCTTAACTTGCGAAAGTGTAGCAATGCGTTTTTTCACAGGGCCACTGAGCTCCATGTCCGAGCGAACGACGTCATAATGTTTACATACGATTTTTTTTGGGAACTAATTTTTTGAGCTGTTATTTAAATATTCGAGATGTTATTATGATCAGTTGGAAAACATATTGAGCAGTTATTTAATTTAATGGCGATTGATTAATTATTGCGACAGTAAAACATGAACAGTAATCAATTAGTCAGTTATTTTATCATATTACTAGTTCTATTCATTTTACTAGGTTAGGGAAAACTGTTAGAACTGCGACCAACACACGCATAAGCCGAGCGAGCGAAGCGAGCGTGCCGCGGCAGCGGCCGGCGAGTGCTAGGTCCTTTTTATCCATTTTACTAGGTTAGGGGAAAAAAATGAACCGCTCGTTCAATTTTTTTTACCGCCCATTTGATTATTTTCCTGCTCAATTATATATTCACTGATCCAGTTCATAGTTTTTTATTACTAATTTATGTTTACTTTACTGCTTAGTTTTAACTGCTGAACTAGTTATTAAACATGCCATTTAAAATGTTTAACTACCAAAACTGCTATTTACAACTGCCTCTTTAAATCAATGCCATTTTTTTTTAGGACAAAATGGAGTATTTAACACCAGCGAGAGTGTCCGTTGCCAGCGACTTCGCCAACCGTTCGTTCCCGCTCTTCATAACCGCCAGGCAACAGAAAGGTATTTATATTACTCAGGGCTTGGAATACCGTTAAAAATCTGGTAACATTAATTCTGTCAAACGGCGTTAACGTTATCAGCAAAGATAACGTTATGCTGGGTAACGGTATTTTTCCAACCATTTACCGATAAATCAGATAACGTTACCAATGATATTAACGGTAAAAGGTATTGTTAACACTGTATTTCTTTTCGATATTTGACAGAATAAATTGATTAGAGTTTGTCTAGTAGGCTACTAGAGCTACACGGATGTCGTGATAGTCTGGGCTACCTCGGGTTCGATGCCCTGCGCGATGCAATATATTTGTATAATATTTATATAATATTTTACAAGTATTAAAAAAAGTATCGTTACTTATATCGTTAATTGATAACGTTATTATAAAGTTTTATAACTGTATTATTTTTGAGAAAAAATTGGAGAAAAAATGAGACCTCTTGTTCCTCACGTGACCTCAACCCGTTTGGCCAGCGTGGAGAGTTTAGGCCAAATCCTCTGCTCTGTAAGCTAAGTATGGCTCTGATAGTACAGAGGGAGACTAATAAACGGGCAAGTACGAGTCGGACTACATGAAGGGTTCTGTACCACCGTACAATGTTTTAAAACGCTGAAGAAACACGTTTCTTGTGTGAAGACCCCCTTTAATTTTTAACATTATCTTATTTTTAGTATTTGTTGTTATAGCGGCCATAGTAATACACAATCGGTGAAAATTGGATGTATCCGATTATTGCCATTATAAAGATCAAGTAAAAAATGCTCAAAAAAACACGTTTCTTTTATGACGACCCCCTTTTATTTTTAAAATTATTTTATTTTTAGTATTTGTTGTTCCAGCGGCCATAGTACTTAATTCATAATCTGTGAAAATTTCAAGTTTCTGGTTATTGCCATTATAAAGATCTATGTAGTTAAAAATGCTAAAAGAACACGTTTTTTGTATGACGACCCCCTTTGATTTTTAACTTTCTTTTATTTTTAGTATTTGTTATATCCGCCACAGTAATACATAATCGGTGAAAATTTCAAGTGTCTAGCTATTACGGTTCAAGAGATAGAGCCCTGTGACAGACGGACAGACAGACAGACAGCGGAGTCACAGTAATAGGGTCCCGTTTGCACCCTTTGGGTACGGAACCCTAAAATAGACCTAATGATGACTGCAAATAAATAAATCAAATTAAATATTTTTGGTAAATAGTGATACAAGCGACCGTTCCGTTCCAGGAGTGTTCTCCTGGCAGCTACCCATGCTGGTCCAGACGCCCGTCACTCTAGAACAGTTCACCAACATATCCCGCACCCTGTGCCCGCACAACGACCTCTTCAGTCAGGATGAGGATACTTGTGGTATGTATTACTGGTTATAGATCTTCTTCTTCGTCTAAGCGCGTTCCCGGTTGCATCCTCAGCTGTGCTGCTTCGGAGCCCAGGGTGCGCTTTCCCGCTTTTTCTTCTCCAAATATAACATGCATGTCAATGGTCACCCAAGGATGCCAAAGACCCTGCAAAATGGAGAAGAAATAGCCGGCACAGTTTAAATGGTTTGGCTATAGTTTTACAACCGGCCGCCTGCCTGACGTCAACCCTCTTTGAAAATGTATTTATGCGAAAAGTTTTACAAGCGGCCGCCACCCGACGTTAACCCTCCTTGGGAATGCAATAGTAGCACGAGATGTTTGTGCTTAGTCCTTTAGTCGCCTCTTACGACATCCACAAAAAGAGATGGATATGCAAACTTTAACTAATGTATAATCTTGCTAAGTATTACCACAGAATAAATAATACTAACGTACAGAAGTCTCACTCAGCAAAGAAATTCAAAGAAATATCTACTCAATGTGGTTAGCAAATATGGTTTAATTTAGTTCACGTCAGAACTCAGCTCCTTTTCGTTTAGATACCTAGACAGGCGAATTTCATTCTTATTACTCTGGACAAACGATTCGTTTAACTGAATTTACCACTCCAAGGGGCCGCTGCGCGCTTAGTAATAATGTAAGTATATTTTTGATACCTAAACATGGAGTGACACAGGCTTGCTATTATTTAACGGAGGTCGTCACCTGTTAAAAACTGTATTATGCCAAGAATAGTAATAATAGTACATTACGATATAAGTGCGTTATGGTGGTTATATTATAACACACGAAGCGGAATTTCAGCCAGATCCGAAGGCGAGGGCGTAAGGAGCTGAGTGTGTTTAACCAATATACGCACGTATATCGTACGAGGTTTTTCAACATACTTGCGAGGAAAAATACCTAATAAACTGATATTTTAGATTTTAAATAAACTCAACCATAAAACTGTAATGCACATTGATGCTTTCCCGCCGTTTTACTTTTTAAAATCAGCACGGCGCGCGGCCTACTGGACGGCGCCGCGCGGCATTCGAATACGAAATTTGAAAAAAAAAAACAGTTTGATGCCTGTAAGATACAAAGATAAATTAATATTGAAACAACGATGACGTTCGAGTTCTGATTTATTCTTTTTCTTTGTCCAACCTTCACCTTATGTTAGATAACACTTGACTATCTCGCTCACACACAACTGTCAAACTTTCTTACCCTCTCATTTATACTGGATTAACCATTAATTCTGTCCCTTTCTTTCGCAATAGCAAATCGTGAGTTAAATAAATATAACTTCACTATTTGCGTTTCTAACACACGCGTGTTTTATGGGCTGCTTTATATATCTAAAACGAGTGAAATTAGATCCACTTTACGAGCAAGGGTGTTGAAAAAGCTTATTTTATATTTTTGGTTTATAAAAAAGTATAATTTTTCTTTCTGTTCACGCTTGCGTAGTGCGTGGTGAATGGATTAAGGTCTACTGTGGAACATTGATACGTAAATAATTTATTATATAAATATATATTATAATTTGTCTGTGTGTCTGTCAGAAATTGTTGATGATACTTTTTAAGTTGAAAAATGTTTTTAATTTGTCAATCAGCAAACAGGGTCTAACATATATATACTGACACCGTTTTACGGGTGGATTCAATCCGTGATATTGAACAACTTTCCCCAAGGGACATATTGTAACGAAAAAAGAAAAATTAATTTAGCCTCTCATTCAAATTGTCCGATCAGCTGATAGCTGTCATAGTTGTCAAAATATGGCAGTTCAGTTGTCGACTGTCATATGAATTTTTAATACGTCAGACAGTCGAAGAAAAAGAAATGACGACACCTGCTGTATGGGAGTTAATTTTACGTGATTTGTAATGAATTATTCTTTGCATTGAATTGATTGGACAGAAAAATCTGAGATTTTTAATGAAACAGAGGAATGTTATCCCTAATAGCAGATATTTTTTTTAATTTTCTTTCCTTCCCTATTGTTTTATTCTCTTATCATTACAAAATAATTTATTATGGACCTTGGTTGTATACCAAAAAAACACAACAATTTCTGGCAGACCAAACATCGGCCCAACACTACTGTGACACCACCCTTTCAGACATATCATCTGGGAACACGCCTATCGTCCACCTCACCTCCTCATCTCCCGAACCCATCGAAGTGACCATTCAGGTGGATACGGTGGATGACTTCATGATAACGATGAATACGGTCACGAACCTGACCAGTTCCCCGAGCCAGCCAAGATATTACTTTTATCCGTTTAACCAGACTGCCCATATCGGGTTTGATTTGCACACACAACATTTGAAGAAGAAGGTGAGTAATTTTTTAAAAATTATTGCACGCCTCATAAGCGAAGCGCATGAGGTAGTGCTCTACTCTCGCCTTACAAAAATCATGTGATTTTTTTAACTAAATGTGTCTCTATTTATTTTCTATCGCACTTGTACAATAATATTTACACATAAATGTCAAGGAAAAACACTAGTTTCAACACTTATGACATTTTAAAAGACATTTTGCCTTTTAAATAAATAAAAACAATGTTTAATAAAATCATTTTGTGGACGTCCGTGTGTCTGTATGTATGGAAACTGGCGTGGTCACGATAACTCCCGAAAAACTTATCTGATCAAGTCCATTTTTTTTATACGCTTCAGTATTATCCAAAACTAAGTCCTTTCGAAGATCACGGTCTAATTCAATGTAGTTTAGTTATAGCGAGCAGCAAAAAAATTCAAATCTTCGCGCGTGAGCTCGCCATTTTGTTACAAACCAAAATCTTACTGTCAAAAACAAATCAGGGGGACAGAACTTGAGCTGCTCTTCGCGCACGCGTAGATCGTCGGGGTGTAGGCAAAGAGGTTTGAAATGGGTCCTCCTTCACAGTGCCCGCTATATATTTCTCAGCGGGAAGTTAAAAATAATCTCCAGTCGTGCGTTAAAGCCGACACATACTTTTCTTCGTTTTAAGTTAGCAATAAAACAATTAATTTAATTGTGAAAAATGAGATTATGAGGCGTGCACTTTTGGATTTTCCAAACTATTTTGTTATTTTGAGGGATCCGTATGGCATATACAATATGTAAAGAAAACCCTGTCCGACTGGAAAAGGGCATATAAGTACCTAGAAAAAAGTAAATAAACGGGCAAGTGCGAGTCGGACTCGTACATGAAGGGTTCCGTACCACCGTACAATGTTTTAAAACGCTGAAGAAACACGTTTCTTGTATGACGACCCCCTTTAATTTTTAACTGTATTTTATTTTTAGTATTTGTTGTTATTGTGGTCATAGTAATACATAATTGGTGAAAATTTAAAGTATCTAGTTAAAGCCATTATGAAGATCAAGTTAAAAACGCTAAAAAAAACACGTTTCTTGTATGACGAAATTTCAAGTGTTCAAATTACGGTTCAAGAGATAAAGCCCTGTGACAGACGGACAGACAGCGGAGTCTCAGTAATAGGGTTAGCTCCCTTTGGGTACGAAACCCTAAAAAGTAATAAAAACTTAAGTCATTTTAAACAAATTACTTATGTCACGCTAGTTACAAACGAATATTGAATCGTCCAAGTCTTCCCGTGGATGTCGAAGGAGGCGACTTAGGCTCAATGATTCATATAATAATAAATGAAATGAAATATACTGAAAAACAAGGAACTATGAATCCCTTTAGGTATAGTATACTAAAACTAGTCTTAAGGTCTGTTTCTCTGTTACTAACACTTAATATGTAATATTATTATGTGACCCTTGTGATGGTTGAAATAAATGATTTTCATTTAGGAAACACAAGGTGAACAAAGCTTATAAATATCAGTGAGACCTCTTTAACCGTCTGGCCAGCGTGGCCAAATCCTCTGACTGCTCTGGCTATTATATGGGTCTGGTAGTACAAGACGTGCTCCTGCAGTGGAGACTAAAGATGATGATGATGATGACGATTGATTTGTCCCCAGGTGGCCTGCAAGCAGCCTCTAAGCGAGTCTGAACAGCTGACGTTGTCAAACCACTACTTCATGTCCACCGTGATGACGAGCGACTGGATGTCCAAGCCCAAGAGTGTGATCGTCATGATCGAGTCGGACGACGATATATGCGCCGTGGTCTCTATACAAAACTATTCCGTAAGTAACCGCCCATTCCCTTGAGCGCTCTTTATGACCTGCACAGATAGATAAGCAATAACTTCTCCCTTCTCCCTTCCTTCTCCCTTCTCCCTTCTCCCTTCTCCCTTCTCCCTTCTCCCTTCTCCCTTCTCCCATCTCCCTTCTCCCTTCTCCCTTCTCCCTTCTCCCATCTCCCTTCTCCCTTCTCCCTTCTCCCATCTCCCTTCTCCCTTCTCCCTTCTCCCTTCTCTCGCTTCTCCCTTCGCCCTACTCCCGTCTCCCTCCTCTCTTATCCCTTCTCCCTTCTACCTTCTCCCTTCTCCCTCCAAGCAAGTTTTTACATGTTTAATCTTATTTCATGTACATTTGTTTCAGTGCCCAGTGTTCGACAATGAAAGAGATATTCTATATGATGGCTACTATTTGACAATGACTAGACGAGGCGGCATCACTCTTACGGTACGTACAGTGCCTTAAATATAAATAAATAAATAAATATATAGGGACAAATCACACTGATTAAGCTAGCCCCAAAGTAAGTTTTAAACTTGAGTTACGGGATACTATATCAACGATACTATATTTTATAATAAATTCATATATAGATAAACACACAAGACCTAGGACAATTTGAAAAAGGCCATTTCCCAACTTGCCCTGGCTGGGGATCGAACCCAGAACCTCCAGATTGGCGGACTAGCGTGTTGACAATTACACCACGGAGGTCGTCTTGTTTAAATCGGTGAATCAAAATAGTGACGGGTTGCTATGCTAACCGCATCGCTCTTTGGGTTAATTCTAAATTCTCGCCCATCCGCTCAATCGGATTTTGCGATGTGTAAGAAAAGGAGTTGGTACAATTTAAGCTTTTTCTTTACCAGCATCATGGATGAAAAAATACAAGAAGACTGTCAATGTTCATACTTTGAAGGCTTATTCGATTTTTAGTTTAAACGTTGCAGCTAGATGGAGCTACTAGTTCGGAAGAAGGTCGTTTCGTAGTGGTGCCGCTTGATTTCGGAAAGATGGCGACACAAGCGTTCATTTCCTACGAACAAACAAGCGCCATCTCTGATTTTTCGTGGATACCGTCAGCCTAAGTACCCAGCATCCTTTGTATGGCTAGCGGGGGAGATAGTAGCGACATCTAGAAACAACACAGGATTTTAGTTTTCTAGCGGAGTACGCTTTTATGTATGTGGTTGACTGTATTTGTTCGTCCATGCCAGCATGTAGGAATAAAGTAAATTTAAAGTAATATTTTTTTTTTACTTTCATATTTTTTTTTGCAGCAAGACACATTCCCGCTCGGCTTCTACATCGTTTTCATAGTCAAAACATCAGATGACGACTGCATAGCCCGCGTGAGCACCAACTCGAGCCTGCCCAAAATGGCGTCTTACTTCGGCTGGAAGGAAAGCAGCTCTGCAAATGTCACGACGAATGATGGGCGGGTGAAGACGTTCCGGTTAGTTGTATTTTTCATGTGCAAGTGACCAACACTGGTGTCCAAAACTTAGCTGATTTTTCATGTGCAAGTGATCAACACTGGTGTCCAAAACTTAGCTGATTTTTCATATGCAAGTGACCAACACTGGTGTCCAAAACTAAGCTGATTTTTCATGTGCAAGTGACCAACACTGGTGTCCAAAACTTAGCTGATTAAACGCATCTGACAGTTGACTACCAGCACTGGACCCCTGAAATTTCAGGTACGGCCAGGTTAATGCCACTTGTCCAATGACCAATCCAAGTTAGGACCACACCAGGGGCTGTTTAACATGCTAAAGAGTCAGTAATGTGTACTCACACTGAACCATCGACCTCTTTCTATGTTTTCGTCAGATGCCGTGGGTACCTTGTTGTCATAATTTAGGTACATTGGTACATACTACATTTACAAATTGACATTATTTAAAATTTCGTAATTCTTATAATTCAATTTCAATTATGACATAATCTCATCAATTATGACATAATTTCAGTCCATCCACATATCAAATTTTAAGTTTGTTAGTTGACGTCTTTGGAGAAAACGTGCAGTGCAGTTTGTTGCCGCTTCTTCTGCACTTGCGCCTAGAAAGCGGCGTAAACTTAGCTTTAAGGACCGTATGCATAAAGCCACGTGGTCGGATTTGGCTCTGAAATATGCAAAATTTTCCCGCTAGGGGGATAAAAATGTCAAGATGAAGTTGAATAGAGTTAATAATGTGTAAACGGGACAATAGATGTAGGTTATCATAAATTGTAACGTAGAATTAGTATACAGCTTACTTTTTTCTTTTCGTCAAGACTTCCAGTCCGTAATACTTATTAAAATTTTCAAATCAATCAAATCAAATAATTATTTTGTTTGAATTATTATTTCTGAATTAAGGCCTTGGCAGACGTCATTATAATGTACTTAACACTTTAGTAGACAGGCTATCAGTAGAAAAAGTAAAGTCGAAAATACAGTAGTGTGCGTGATTGCAAGACGTTTATTTAAAAAGCGAGTTTAAATATATGTGAAATTCATATAGCACTTTCTAAAATATCCAAGTTATAGTTATTCGAATCTTGCGTAAAATTAATTACTTTTTCAATTTATTAGTCCACCTCCGTGGCGATTCCTTAACACGCTAGTCCGTCACTCGGAGGTTCTGGGTTCGATTCCCAGCCAGGGCAAGTTGGTAAATGGCCTTTTTTAATTTGTCCTGGTTCTTGGGTGTTTATTTTATCCCATCAAAAACATTCATTTCATTTCATTCATTTAATCACAAACAATTTTTACATTGTGTCTGATATATGTCATAATATAAATTTAAGTCCATACGATAATATTAGTAAAATTTCACTAGTCAATATATTAAAATTTACGTTAAATCATCAATTAATTAATAAATACATGTCAACAATAATAATAATTTTTCAAAAAAATGTATAAAATGAGGATCACATAAAATATTCCTTAACAGCGTAATAGTTTTTTTTCAACAAGAACGCCTTCAATTTCTGTTTAAAGAGCTTAAGACTTTCTACCTTTTTGATCTCGTTGGGCAATTTGTTATAAGCTTTGAAAGCCAAATATTGCACACTGTGTTCCATTATTTTTAAATTCGGCATTAAGTTGTGTTTAAGAGCCTTCCTGCGAGTCTCTTCGCGTGCTTGCCTTATTTCACTTGTCTCTATTGCCGGTAATCGTTTTTTCAGATCCGTTAAAAGAACAAATAAGTACAGATTTGGAACAGTTAGTATGCCCAGAGTGGTAAAATATTTTTTACAAGACTCCCACGGTGGGATTCCTACCATTGCACGTATGGCGCTCTTCTGTATCACAAAAGCTCGGTCTTGATTGTAAAGATAGCTGTTTCCCCATAGTTTAATGCTATATCGTAGCTTTGACTCCACTAGGGCATGGTAGACTTTTTTTAGATGTATCAACGATATTTCGTTCCTTAATGTCCTGATAGCATAGCAAGCCGACGAGATAGACGTCTCTAGTGATCCCAGTTCTTTCTTCCAATTCAAAAATTCATCAATATGTAATCCTAGAAATTGAGTGTCTCGAACAATGTTGACTTTATCTCCATTTAGATTGATGTCCAGTGTATCTGAATTTTTAGCCGTCGTTTTAAAAAGTATGACCTTAGTTTTGTTGTGATTTAGTTTAAGTTTATTGGCAACAAACCAGTCATTAAATGCACTTAATAATGTATTAATTTTATGTTCTAAATTTTCTATGTTATTGTCAGAAACTACGGCATTCGTATCATCCGCGTATAATATTAATTTTGTGTCATTGTGTACGTTTAAGATATGTTTAACCAGGTCATTAGTAAATATAAGAAACAGTATAGGTCCTAAAATAGATCCCTGCGGTACTCCCTTTTTAATTGAAAGTAGTTTGGATTTGACCACGTGTTCAGTATCGTTTTCTACCGTATTTAGTTCAACAAACTGTTTTCTACCTTCTAAATAGGATTTAAATAATAAAAGTATATTACCACGTACCCCATAGTACGCTAGCTTTTGTAATAAGATGTTGTGGTCAACTAAATCGAATGCAGAGCTAAGGTCAAGAAAGAGACAAGCCACTTTCTTTTTTTCATTTATCTTTTTTACGATTTCATCTATTAAAGCATCTATAGCCTCCCTTGTTCCAATATTTTTACGGTATCCATACTGTTGATCTTCTAAAACACCGTTATCTTCTAGATGTTTCACAAGCCGCGTTTTTATGATCATACCAAAAATTTTTGAAAATATTGATAGGACTGAAATTGGTCTAAAGTTTTTGGGATCATTTCTGGAACCTTTTTATGTATGGGAACTACTCTAGCAATTTTAATTTGGTCAGGGAAAGTATTTTGTGTTACACACATGTTGAAAAAATGAGTCAAAGGTATTAATAGGATGTCAATGTTATCTTTTATTACTTTAGTTGGTATTTCGTCATATCCACATGATTTCTTGGAATCCATTGATTTGAGTATCTTTCTGATTTCTTGTGGTGTGATCATTGCCCACTGCATGTCATTTTGGATTTTTCCAACATTTGCCTTTAACATGTGTATAGGATTCCTGGTTACAGTGGGTACTTCAGATTGTTTAATGAAGTGATTACACAATATATCAGCCACTTCTTGTTGGTTATGAATTGTTTTACCATCTGTTTGGAGAATGATATCTCTTTTCATATTTTTACTCCTCTTTCCTCTGTGTTTGTTAATAATTTTCCAGATACCCTTAGTCAAATTTTTTTCTGTGTCAATTTCTGCTTTAACAGCAATTTTTTTTGCATGTTTTAATACCCTTCTATAAATCCTAATATAATTTGATCTGTATTTTTGTACAGACAAGTGACACTCAGTTTTGTTAGAATTACACAAAAATCGCTTCATTTTACTAGCGACCTTAATACCTGCTGTGGTCCAAGATGCTCTTTTTTTCATACGATTAACCTTTATTTTTTTCTTTTTAAAACATGAATTGTAAATTTCCGTAAATCTTTTTAAGAACCCATTTATTCCCATTTTGTTCCAGTCACACTGTATAATTTTCTTTCGAAAAAGATTATTATTCTTGTCATTAAAAATTCTTCTATTGATGTAACAATATTGTGCACTACCTCTGTATTGGCTATTTATGTCTAGCGCGAGATTACAAAAAATACCCGCATGGCCGTCAGCTAAATTGTTATGATCCACTTTTGTACTCATAACATGGTCTTCTGGTAGGTTCGTTAGGAAGTTGTCAATACAAGAAAAACCACGAGAAAAGGTGTAGTCGTCTTGTATAAGCGCTCTGAAATTATACCTCGTTAACAGATTCAAAAACTCTTTTTTTTATTGTCATCTACAAGTAAATCAACATTGAAGTCCCCGCAAATTATACACTTCTTGTCAAAATTGGAGTCCAAAAGTTTTTCTAAGCTATACATAAAATCATCAAAATTTTCTTAGTAGGATTTCTATAAATACAAAATAGATTGAGATTAGTTTTAATATCTCTGACACCACTTATTTCAAAAACTTCACTCTTATACATATTTTTACACATGGGTATATCTTCTTTTTTTCTGTTTACCTGCCCAAGTATTAGTGAACCTCCTTTTACTTTTTTCGATCTTACATTGAAAGATACTAAGTCATAGTGGTCCATGTTAAATAATGGGGCAGAACTTTGATTGAGAAAATGTTCGGTAACACATATGTAGTGTATATCCCTACCAAGAGAATCCAGATATAATTCCAATTCATACTTTTTATTACTTATACCACACAAATTCTGATGATAAATATTTAATCCAATGCTAGAAGTTGTACTACACTGATTGTTCACGAAAAAACCTACTCGTATCATGAGTGATGTTAGTGATCGGTTCGGATTCGGACTGAACTAGCCCTATGAGCGAACATTCTGTTTGTGTGCATACGCTGCGTTCACATTTTTTAAATGAGTTTAAGTATAAATTATTATTATAGCTTATGTAATTATTTTTGTAATTTATTTGTAATAACTGTCTCAGAATAAGTCTGCATGCATATAATTTATCAAAGTATGTTTTTTCGGTATTGATTAAGTCGACTAAGTGTACATTGTTGAAATTCTTACATGTCATTTTTATCATATTGTTAAGTGATGCAACATTCAAGTACTTATTATGGAAAATTTCACCAACCAAAATATTTGTATTCATGATGTTATCCAAATAATAGTACAGATAAGATTGAAAATTCAAAGGATTTTTATCATGTGAACCTGCCAATATAACTACAAAATCATCCCGGGTGAAATCCTTACAAAACAAAATAGATGAGTGTAATATTTGATCGACACTGGCATACGGTTTAATAATGCATGTAACTAAATACTTAGATCCTAATAGACTTTGTAGTACCGGCCTCATACCTTTTCCTCTTTCGTCGGCGAAAATCATAACATGATGTTTTTTACCGTACGCAGTGGGATTGGTAGAACCTTGGTTTTGTTTTCCACTTTCATCGTAGCTACTCGTACAAGTTTTTTTCAAGCTTTCCATTTCCATTCTATTTCCTTGTTTGTTTTTATTTTGTATTTCTCTCGTGTCACTGTCATCTGTCATAATTCCTTCCAGGTTCCTTGATGTGTTACTGCTAGTGACATCTGTTGGCGGCGTTAGTGGATGTGAACTTCCATCCATTAAGCATCTAGTGACACTTTTGCATGCTTTACGTTTAGGTGTTTTCTTGGTAGATCCACAGATGTCTAGGAGATAAGTAATTTTTTGATCCTTACTAGATAAAATTTTTCTTAATTAACATAACTTACTTAACATAAATGTAAAAATGCCAATTTCAACTTCCGACAAAACAATTGAAATTTAAATAGCTGCCAAGTTATGTAGGAAGAGAAAACTGAAATTTATTCATAAGAATCTCAACATTTGACTTGGACAACATTAAGATTGAAAGCACGGTCACCCATCCTAACTGTGACCAAGCTAGAAGTTGCTTAACCTGTAAAAGCAAGGTCATTCATCCATCAATTTTTGAATTTATCGTATGCGAAGTGGAGCGAAATATTTGCACAAGTGGTTTTGATTACTCGTATTTTGAAATTTGTTAAAGCGCAAATGACAAAGAACCCTTAGAATAGAGAATCTGTTTCGTTTCACGCAGCTTTTTAGGGTTCCGTAGTAAACAAGAAACCCTTATAGTTTCGTCATGTCTGTCTGTCCCCAGTTTTACTCATAGACTATTATTACTAGAAAGCTGTAATTGGGCATGGGCATGGATATGTAGTAATAAAAACATGAAAAAAAAATGTGTGGTGTGAGAGTTGTGAGACGTCGTTGAATAGGTCTTTCAAAAATCTTGTAAAATTATTAACACCCTTTTTTGTTTTAGCAATCCGTTTGTGAAATATTTGGTTTTTGGTAAATTTTTGTTAGAATCATGTGTCTCCCCTCTCTGTCAAACGGTTGTATATGGACACTTAAAAAAATTTACGGCAGTAGTATATAACGTCTCCCTGTACTAAAACTAATTTAAGGTGGATTCAGTTCATGATACTGAACAACTTTTCCTAAGGAACACATAATTAAATATGAAAAGAAAATGTTTGCTTTCCATTCGACCCCCGTGGCGAAATTGTTAACACGCTAGACCGCTAATCCGGAGGTTCTGGGTTCGAGCCCCAGCCAGGGCAAGTTAGAAAATGGTCTTTTTCAAATTGTCCTGGGTCTTATCTATGTATGTACGAGTATTTATCATAAAATATAGTATCATTGAGTTAGTATCCCATAATACAAGTTTAAAACTTACTTTGGGGCTAGCTTAATTAGTTTGATTTGTCCTTACATATTCCATACATATATTACATAAATATTACATTTTGCCAAATCTTGTGTGTAAGAGATCAGAAATAATTTTTGTATTTCGTTTGTTCCTTGGTGAAAATTGTTCAGTATCATGGACTGAATTCAGACCTAAAGTTAGGCAGTTGTTAGTTACATAAAATAAGTAGGTATTGACTACGGAACCCTACACTGCAAATGGCCCGTCACGGCACGTGGCCGGTTTATTTTGGTTAAGTTGAAAAGGGAACCATAGACAAATTTATGATATTAATTATATTATTCTGCGTAAATCAATATTACTTATCGCTGACATGACGTTCTCAAAAATACAATCAAATAGTATTTTACGCGAGCGGTGACTTGGAAAACTACACGTTTTGTGTTTCACTGACAGAAAATGTACACATTTGATTTTTTTTTGTGAAACAATACGTTTAGCGAACATCTGCAATCGTAACACCTTTCACTTCTATTCACCTTATTATGTAAGTACGGAGGATAAAAAAGGATTGCACGTTGAACATATCAACAGTCTTGGCTTAGCAGCTGTATGTGCTCAATCAACGACTTGACTGTTCGATTTTGTACAATATTTTTAACGAATCAACAAAGAGCACGAAAAAAAAAAATTTTCCTGAAAACAGCAAAAAAAATTGGTTGATTAATGAAGCAGTAATTAGCATTATTGCACCCTTTTATTTTTTATCTTCTAATAGGTTTTCCTGTAATCTATAGGTAAAGAACTATTAACTGTATATTTTTCAAAAGTTTGGGTTCAGTGGTTTCGGAGATAAGGGTATTTTTATTATTTATTTTCAAAAATAACTTCAAAAACACCAAGAAAAATATATTTAATATTATCATAAAATGCTCTTTCATTTGATATTTTACGCGACATAGTTCACAAAACTCTTTTTTTAATGTCTCGTATCTCCCATAAGTGGCCCCATTTTTTTTAATTTATTAATTTACCTACATTTTACTTCCGTCTTTGGGTCACAAATTTACATTATGTGCACCACATTTCAACTGAATCGGTCCAGTAGTTTAGTCGGGGGGCGCCCATTTTTTTAAATAACTTAAAAATACCGATCTAAGAAATAATAAAAAATATATTATTTTAAAATTGTCATAAAAAGTTCTTTCATTTGATATGTCACACGATTTTGTTATCAACACTTTTCTTTAATGTCTAATTTACCCAACATAAGTGGCCCCCTTTTTAAATTTCATTTATTTACGTTATACGTCTATCTTTGGGTCACTAAGTTACATAAGTGTAGGTACTAAACCTCAACTAAATCATTCTAATAGTTTCGTAGCAAATTGGCTGTGACTTACGGACAGACAGACAAGCGAAACCCTAAAAACAGTAAAAACACCAACAAAATCGGTTCCTATACAAATTTCCCGGGCGGCTGCACACTTTTGTATGAAAATGCAGATTTTTTTTGTTTTTTGACTGTTATTTCAATATCATTATACTATACTAGCAGTCCACCCCGGCTTTACCCTTGGTACACACAAAGCCTATATCACTCGGGGATAGTGTACCTTTCCAACGGTGAAAGTTTTTTTTAAATCGGTACAGTAGTTTCGGAGCCATGTAATGCAAACAAACAACCAAATCTTTCCTCTTTATAATATTAGTATAGATAAATAGCCTACTATAGCCTGCCTGCCTAGCCAAGTATAGATCTAGTATAGCCTGTGGTTCGATATATTACGCATAATGTCAATTCGTATTTTGATATATATTCATGGGGAAAAGTTGTTCAAAATTTCAGACTGAATCACCCCTCAAAATAATTGTAAAACCCTAATTACACAGCACCTTTTATTACAAAAACAGTTAATATGATTCCGCGACCCGAGAAAGTTCCAATCCGATTTTCACCCTAATCGCCAATTAAAAAATATAGGTAATAAATCAAACCAAATAATTTTTTTCATTGACTTAATTTTCAATAAAATTTAAAAAAAATGTGCGATGCCGTATCTGCGATAGCATTACATCTTTACTTGAACGTCAACAAAATGTCAAAACTGTACCATAGTGTAGCAAAAGTATGACATAATTTGGCAGTTTGTACATAGTTTTTTATTGAAATATTTTAGACTGTAATGCAATTTTACGTAATTTGAAAATGGATTTTTTTGAAAAATTCGACACGGCCTCCTTCCTGAACGCCCGGCGGGCAACTGAATTTGTATGGAAGAAACATGACCGCCATTTCAGAGAATTGTGTCAAAAACGTTGCAAAACATCCAATTTTTAAAATTATTTTTTTTATTATTGCGTGATTGCATTGTAAGCAAATATTAAGAATAATGTTTCAAAATAGCCTTTTTTTTATAAAATATATGCAATCCCTTGTTAGAATATTTCTTTACGCAGAAAAACAAGTCAGTTTGTAGCAAGATTTTCTAAAATATTTCTCTCAGGTTTCTTTACAATTATCTTAGTTTTTCTGAATGAAAATTAAAAAAATACGGTTTTCGTCTACTGGCTAGTCTATTCACCTATAACTAGGTATGTAATTTTCTTAGTGGTCTTTTCTACTTAAGCCATAACTATTGCCCGCGCAAAGTGCGTTTTGCATGTTTTTGGGTAAATTTAATGCTTGTTTTTAGAAAAACTACAAAATATTTTAAAAAATCCTTTTTTTCGTCTACTGTCCCAACTCTTCCTCTATCTATGTGTATACATTATTTGATTAAAATCAAACGCTTTCTGTACAAACTTGTTGCCCGCGCAAACCCAGTTTACATGGTGCCGACCCTTAAGTAACGATTTGACGTCAACATTTGTGCAAAACAAAAGAAAGTGACTATTATTAAGAGATATTATAAATCTCATATGATAATAAAGATATTTTGATTTGACCGACTCGAGCTGGCCAAAATGGCGTTCTACATTAGTTGTGGTAGAGCCATGCTACCGGCAAAACTCAGTTTTGCCGGTAGCATGAATGGGCCGGCTCGTCCGGAGAAGTACCACACTCTTACAGAAAATCGACGTCTGAGTAGTAGCTTCACCGCTTCTATGCTTCGTTGCCTGAGTGAAAGAGCCGGGGCCCCCCCTCCCCCCTCTGGGGAGGGCCCTGAAAGGCCGGTAACGTTCTTGTTACACCCCTGGTGTAGCAGTTGTCCATGGGCAGCGGTGATCACTTACCATCAGGTGACCCGCTTGCTCGTTTGCCGTCGTATAACATAAAAAAAATACCTCGGCTGGAGGGAAAGCAGCTATGTATTTTACACATTCTGAATAGAAATGCTTGATTTATATAGTCAAAAACTTGATCACTATATGTTCGCATAGAATATTTGGGGAGTTTCCTCGATTTCTTGAGGATTCCATCGTCAGATCTTCACCCGGTGACAATGGAAACAACTTGCAGGTAAAAAAAAAAAAAATCTATTATCGGTAAAAAAATGGAGAAGTTATTGAGGATAGTGTGTTTTGGTGAAGTTGATGTAGAACACCAGAAATTGTAGTCACTTATTTTTTTTTTGTTTAAAACTATTAAGTTTTTTTATTTCCAGCTTCACAATAATAGAAACTATATCGTACCAGGAGTACATGATAGCTGCGGGCGCTGCTCTAGTCTTCTTCCTGTTTTTCTACGCGGCTGCTTTGATCGCAGTCGTCTGCCAGAAGAGGAAGCAGGCCGCGAGCAGTAGCGGGGAGGCTGCCAGTAGTGAAGGTAAGGAATACAATAAAAATAAAAAAAACTAGAAAAAAGTAAAAAAAAAGTTGATCAAAAGATGGGTACACTTGACGGTATATGTCCTTTCTCCCGTTTTTATAGAAAAATATTAGAGAGGGGGTGGGGGGAAGATGTTGCTTGTGTCCCTGTGCGGCGGCATCACTGTCGTTTGCCTGTAGAGAATGGTAGGTAACTATAAATAAAAATAATGAAAAACGAAGTTTTTTTTTTTAAATTAGTATTGTACTGTTTAAACAATTTCAAATTCTGCAAACCTAAAAAAAAGAAGTGTTGCCTTCGTTTTGTTTTTCTTCGCGGTTGCTTTGTTAGCTTTTAGAAGAAGAAGCAGAGTGCGTGCCGTTCCGTGTGGTTATGGATTAGAATAGGACCACTCCATCTCTTTCTGTGGATGTCGTAAGAGGCGACTAAAGGAATAAGCACAAACACCTCGTGCTACAATTGCATTCCCAAGGCGAGTCAACGTCGGGCGGCGGCCAGTTGTTAAACTTTTCGCACAAATACATTCCCAAAGAGGGTTGACGTTAGGTAAGCGGCCGGTCGTAAATCATTTATACTGTTCCGGCTAATTCTTCTCCATTTTGCAAGGTCTTTGGCATCCTTCGGTGACCATTGACATGCATGTTATATTTGGAGAAGAAAAAGCGGGAGAGCGCAACCCGGGCTCTGAAGCAGCACAGCTGAGGATGCAACCGGAAACGCGCTTAGAAGAAGAAGCAGAGACGACCGAAATACACGATACGGATGTGGAATTTTTTTTCTTGGCTCATTACCCTAGATTATAAAAAAAAAAATTACATGTATGCTTTCTTTTCTCCGATTACCAAATCATAACGAAGATACAACGCGTTTAAATGTCGCATGACGTCACGATCAAGTACGATTTTCAGTATACGGTAACGTAAATCGTCTCCACTACGAAACATCGATGCACTATGTATTTTTTTTTTGTTTGTAAATTTTTACTACTTTGCTAAACGAAAAAATACGGGTCCATTATTTTTGGATAATCTAATTGACGGACTATATATAATAATATATTTTCGACCTAGTCCACATCCCAATAGGGTATATTCATGTCTTTTTTTTATTTTTTTAAACGATTCTATAAGTTATTATTTAACCGGAAAAAAATATAACACGCACAGAATATTATTAAATAAGCTTAAAAAAATATATATAACCTACTATAATTTTCGGACGACTTAAACGCCGTGTCATTGAGCGCTTTTATTCTGTGACGTCACCGCACACTGTCAATGTCAGTGTCAATGGAAAAAGAAAATTAAAAAATAGGAATACCATATTTTAGGTTATAATTAATTGATTGACTCGTCTCATAAGTACAAAACTGAAAAAAATGGAAATTTATCAAATATCTATAAATTATTTACCTCGCAGCTTTTACTCCTCTGAGTTCAGAGGATGTAAAATCGAAATTACTTGCGAAGTACGTAGTCATCATAAACACATCAATTTTAGGCAGATTATCTGACTGTGCCATAACAAAACTGCTTTCAATAAAAAAGACTTGCTACAAGCAAGTCTTTTTTCACCAGGAGTCAGGCTTTCAGCTAATAATTTTTAAAGAACACTAATAATTTAGCAAAACAATGAAAATAACCTCCAAAAATCATACAAATTACAAACAACTTATTGACATTGACAGATAGTCTCCTTCTTTCTCTCTATAGTTGACAGTACAGACTATTTAGAAAATTAAGTTTGACAGTGTTTGGTGTCGTCACGTTTCGTTCCGTCAATAGCGTTGCGTTTCGGAAATTTGCGAGGGAATTTGAAAAATACAACTTTTAAATAATTAATTTCTCAATGGAAACAAGTTAAATTGAAAAAGTATATATTTGGGTAATTTTCTTTAGCAATAAAGTTTACACATAATTTTTATTGCTCGTTTCTGAATCACATGCATATTGTCTATTATTCCACATTGAAATAATATTTATGATGGAAAAAAATAGTTTGGAAAATCCAAAAGTGCACGCCTCATAATCTAATTTTTCACAATTAAATTGATTTTTTATAAATTATAATTAAACGACAGTAAGTACTGTCGTTAAGTACTAAGTAGAACGCTAATATTAACTAGGAATCAGCACAGTGTAATACTTTATATATTAAAAACAAAAGTATTCCGGTAAGATGAATTTTTCGACCAATTTCTCTGCCACATACATGGTCACATAAACACAGACTCACGGACGTCCAAGAATGATTAGTTTTAATGTTATTATTATTTAATATATTAAACAAATTAATTGTTCATAAAATGTACCATATGTGCTAGACAGATTATTTAACTTCATATTAGTGCACTCATATTATCCTGTAAGTGTTATATTAAAAAAAAACGTCATTTAAGTTTCGAAAGACTGGGTTTTTTGACATGTCGAGAGTAGAGCACTACCTCAACGCTCCGCTTATGAGGCGTGCAAAAATTATGTATGTACCTATATTGTATTAGTTTTTTGCGCCGCATAATTTTTCTGTTTATCCCTACTTTGGTACAATAGAGTTTGATAGATAGATATTTGATTGAAGAGAAACCTGACCTTCCCCCACCCCTCCCCCTCCCGTTCCTATATTAAACGCACCCATTTTCACGTCTAGTATGAATGTTCAGAAGGTCGCCTCTCGACCCCCGACGTGCCCCACGACAACGACAACGTCACCGTCGTGCGACGTCGCAACGTCGTCAACGACACGTCAACTAACGGGGAGTCGTCGCGACACTGGGGGACTGGGGACGACGCGCCCAGGACTGGTGAGTTTTTTACCATCGTGTAAGTTTTTTTTCCATCGTGTAAGTTTTTTACTATCATGTAAGTTTTTTTACCATCATTAAAGTTTTTTTTACCATCATGTAAGTTTTTTTTTACCGTCATGTAAGTTTTTTTACCATTATGTAAGTTTTTTTACTATCATGTAAGGTTTTTTGTTCGCTATTTAAGATTTTTTTAAAGTGCCGGGCTCTTTTCGTTGTCATTGTATTGAAAACGACGCACACATTGACGATTTTTGTTAGAGATAATGAAGTGGTTTGCCATAGCCTTCTCCATTCCACACTAGTAAACGTAGTAGCCACTAGTGTGCAGGTTTCCTCACGACGTCTCCCTGCACCGGAAGCAGGTGGTGGTAGTTGGACATGACCGGACATGAGTACCAACTCAGAGGTACAAGTCGCGGTCAGTCAGGATCGAACTCTTGCCTCACAAACGCAAAGATCGCCTCAATCGCTTAGCCATCACCACTTCACTATAAGGCTTGAAACTACGTCACAGAAGACAGTAAGAGTATACAGAATGGATTCTCCAACTTGCCCTGGGTGGGCATTGAACCCAGAACCTTCGGATTAGCGGTCTAGCGTGTTGACCATTACGCCACGGAGGTCGTCAAATTCGGCAGTTTTCCTTCACCATTCTCACCACCATAAAAACAACAACAATAACATTACTCGGTAAACATACTAGAAGGAAAGATAAAAGGTAGAAGAGGTCCAGGACAACCAAGAAAGAGCTATGTAGACCAACTGAAAGGAAAAGCACGGGTCATGTCGTATCAAGCACTAAAAAATAAGGCAGAGAACCTAGAAGTTTGGCGCATACTCCACCGACAAGAGCTACTAAGCTCTTAAATAAGAAGAAGAAGAATATCCACTAACGCCCCGCTCATCGCTTGCCACTGTGGTCTGGGCCTAAATAAACATCGCATATATACAATGAACGCTCTACGAACGCACACTCCTATGCTGCGGCCCGGTATTTCAGTGTACTACCTTCTATCTAACTATGCTGCGGTCTGGTATTTCAGTGTAACTACCCTCTATCTACCTATGCTGCGGCCCGGTATTTCAGTGTAACTACCCTCTATCTACCTATGCTGCGGCCCGGTATTTCAGTGTAACTACCCTCTATCTACCTATGCTGCGGTCCGGTATTTCAGTGTAACTACCCTCTATCTATTTATGCTGCGGTTCGGTATTTCAGTGTAACTACCCTCTATCTACCTATGCTGCGATCCGGTATTTCAGTGTAACTACCCTCTATCTATTTATGCTGCGGTTCGGTATTTCAGTGTAACTACCCTCTATCTACCTATGCTGCGATCCGGTATTTCAGTGTAACTACCCTCTATCTACTTATGCTGCGGTCCGGTATTTCAGTGTAACTACCTTCTATCTACCTATGCTGCGATCCGGTATTTCAGTGTAACTACCCTCTATCTACCTATGCTGCGGTCCGGTATTTCAGTGTAACTACCCTCTATCTACCTATGCTGCGGTCCGGTATTCCAGTGTACTATCCTCTATCTACCTATGCTGCGGTCCGGTATTTCAGTGTAAATACCCTCTATCTACCTATGCTGCGGTCCGGTATTTCAGTGTAACTACCCTCTATCTACTTATGCTGCGGTCCGGTATTTCAGTGTAACTACCCTCTATCTACCTATGCTGCGGTCCGGTATTCCAGTGTACTATCCTCTATCTACCTATGCTGCGGTCCGGTATTTCAGTGTAAATACCCTCTATCTACCTATGCTGCGGTCCGGTATTTCAGTGTAACTACCCTCTATCTACTTATGCTGCGGTCCGGTATTTCAGTGTAACTACCCTCTATCTACCTATGCTGCGGTCCGGTATTTCAGTGTAACTACCCTCTATCTACTTATGCTGCGGTCCGGTATTTCAGTGTAACTACCCTCTATCTACCTATGCTGCGATCCGGTATTTCAGTGTAACTACCCTCTATCTACCTATGCTGCGGTCCGGTATTTCAGTATAACTACCCTCTATCTACCTATGCTGCGGTCCGGTATTTCAGTGTAACTACCCTCTATCTATTTATGCTGCGGTTCGGTATTTCAGTGTAACTACCCTCTATCTACCTATGCTGCGATCCGGTATTTCAGTGTAACTACCCTCTATCTATTTATGCTGCGGTTCGGTATTTCAGTGTAACTACCCTCTATCTACCTATGCTGCGATCCGGTATTTCAGTGTAACTACCCTCTATCTACTTATGCTGCGGTCCGGTATTTCAGTGTAACTACCTTCTATCTACCTATGCTGCGATCCGGTATTTCAGTGTAACTACCCTCTATCTACCTATGCTGCGGTCCGGTATTTCAGTGTAACTACCCTCTATCTACCTATGCTGCGGTCCGGTATTCCAGTGTACTATCCTCTATCTACCTATGCTGCGGTCCGGTATTTCAGTGTAAATACCCTCTATCTACCTATGCTGCGGTCCGGTATTTCAGTGTAACTACCCTCTATCTACTTATGCTGCGGTCCGGTATTTCAGTGTAACTACCCTCTATCTACCTATGCTGCGGTCCGGTATTTCAGTGTAACTACCCTCTATCTACTTATGCTGCGGTCCGGTATTTCAGTGTAACTACCCTCTATCTACCTATGCTGCGATCCGGTATTTCAGTGTAACTACCCTCTATCTACCTATGCTGCGGTCCGGTATTTCAGTATAACTACCCTCTATCTACCTATGCTGCGGTCCGGTATTTCAGTGTAACTACCTTCTATCTACCTATGCTGCAGTCCGGTATTTCAGTGTAACTACCCTCTATCTACCTATGCTGCGGTCCGGTATTTTAGTGTAACTACCCTCTATCTACCTATGCTGCGGTCCGGTATTTCAGTGTAACTACCCTCTATCTACCTATGCTGCGGTCCTGTATTTCAGTTTAACTACCCTCTATCTACCTATGCTGCGGTCCGGTATTTCAGTGTAACTACCCTCTATCTACCTATGTTGCGGTCCGGTATTTCAGTGTAACTACCCTCTATCTACCTATGCTGCGGTCCTGTATTTCAGTTTAACTACCCTCTATCTACCTATGCTGCGGTCCGGTATTTCAGTGTAACTACCCTCTATCTACCTATGTTGCGGTCCGGTATTTCAGTGTAACTACCCTGTATCTATCTATGCTGCGGTCCGGTATTTCAGTGTAACTACCCTCTATCTACCTATGCTGCGGTCCTGTATTTCAGTTTAACTACCCTCTATCTACCTATGCTGCGGTCCGGTATTTCAGTGTAACTACCCTCTATCTACCTATGTTGCGGTCCGGTATTTCAGTGTAACTACCCTCTATCTACCTATGCTGCGGTCCTGTATTTCAGTTTAACTACCCTCTATCTACCTATGCTGCGGTCCGGTATTTCAGTGTAACTACCCTCTATCTACCTATGTTGCGGTCCGGTATTTCAGTGTAACTACCCTGTATCTATCTATGCTGCGGTCCGGTATTTCAGTGTAACTACCCTCTATCTACCTATGCTATTGGAACTCAATTACCTACGAGTATTTACCTATTTTTTGTATTTATTATCATAAATAACATAAACAGTTATGTTTTGCCTTATGCCAAGCCCGTCGTCGTTTTTAGTTACATAAGTGTGTATATTTAAGTTATTTCTCTTTAAGGCCGTACCTGAATTTTCCGGGGTCCAGTGCAGCCCCCATTTAAAATAAATCATTTCAAAGAAAACGGAGACATTATTAAAAATTTTGCTACTACCTAGTCCTAGATAACCCAATTTCCAAAAATTGCCAAATTCGCAAATGTGCGTAGTAAATCTTAACGTTCACATTATAAAATGTAAACAGTAGTTCATAAAATACTTTGAAAGGTTATCTAGGACTTGGTAGTAGCAAAATTTTAAATAATGTCTCCGTTTCCTTTGAAATGATTTATTTTAAATGGGGGCAGCACTTGCCCCCGGAAAAATTCAGGTACGGCCTTAAGTGATTATTATAATAATCACTTAAGGCCGTACCTGAATTTTTGTAAATGTAATTACATTGTGTTCTTTTCAGAAAATAATGATTCTATAACCATATTCTTCATACAATCGATCTAATCAAAATAATGTAATTCCCAATTACAGAAGACGACAGTTCCTCTTCCGATACCGAATCTGACTACTCCAAATTGGACGACGTCAACACCGACAAAGATATATATCTGTTGGGAGGGAAACTGTGTGTTGCCAACTTAGCCAGGTAACAGCTATAGTAGTTGTTTGTGTCTGACATTAAATATTTAGAAGGCAAGTGTGAAAGGAAGAGCGGGACAGGGTCGACCTCGGCGAACGCTCTGCGATCAGATTGCAGACGTTATGAAAAAGGGAGAGGTAAGAAGTACACGTAACCGAAGGGCATGTATGAAGAGGCTGATGAGTGTAGATGAAGCGAAAGAGGTCTGTCTGTATCGTAGCAAGTGGAGGTCCATAGTCTTTGCCTACCCCTGTAGGGAACAGGCGTGACTAATGTATGTGTCTGACATTGACAGAATAGAGTAACTGCCTCCGTGGTCCTACTGTCAAGGCGTTTGCCTTGTGATCCGGAGTTCGTGGGTTCAAATCCCACTAGGAAGCATACAAAGTTGTTTACAGTCTGATTAGGATATTGCAGGCTTGAATCACCTGATTATCCGAAAAAGTCCCGAACTCCATCTAGCGATTGTTTAAACCTATCCTAGGATTGGTTCTGATCTACCCTTTAGGTTGCGGAGGTCAGACGGCAGTCGCTCTGTGTAAACCGAGTTTACTCGTCACATCCCCTAGGGTAGGGAGCAGACCCCGGGCTCTGAAGCAACACCGCTGAGGATGCAACCGGAAATGGTATCATCGCAAAATGTCCCCTAGTCGCAAAATGTCCCTTCCGCAAAATGTCCCTTTCGCAAAATGTCTCTTTCGCAAAATGTCCCTTGCGCAAAACGTCCCTTTTGCAAAATGTCCCCTGGTAGCAAAATGTCCCCTATGTTTTTATAAAATTACTATTAAACTCACTGTACCGTTATTCGAAGCCTATATAATGAGAGAGCATTCATTTCCGGTTGGAGTACTAGTCATGACTTCCGGTTTAGGTCCACGCCCCTCCATTTCCGCTCCATTTGTTGCGTTGTATCCTTCTGCCACGCGACACTAGCGCCACCTAGGTAGTTGGGTTTTGTAACCCAGTTTGTTCGTCATTGGCGTTTTTGATTCCGTTCGAGACGGTTATCTAATATGCAACGCATAATTCAAACCGCCTCGCCGGTACTAGCCAAAAAACTTCAGGAGGAAAAGTGGTAATATCGGCGGCAAAATACCCGCTGTGATTGTGAATAAAATTTTAAGGTTATAAGGTAACAAATTATAATATGTACACGTGTTTAAACCGTAAGTACTTTGAACCATTACTTTTTCTCCAGTTTATTCCGGTTACTGTTTTTTCTATATTTTAACTGTGTTACAGTTTATAGGTAGTTAATAATTACTGCTACCTTAAGAGTCTAAATTTGTTTTTAGATTTGATTTCGTCGGAAACATACATAAGTATGTTTTACTTTGTTTGGCAATCAGGTCTATTGCTAATTTTAAAATTTTATTTTTGTTCTTAACGGTTTTCGCAGCTCAGTGTTATTGATACAGGGACGGAAATCTCCTAAGGTTAAACCTTTTCAGTGTGTCATAATCTAGTGATAAAGGCTCGGAAATAGCTTTTTGGTAAAGGAAAATTGACTCAGAAAAGGAAAATCACGTGAGTAACAATATGCTTAAACTTATGTACAAGTGATGTAAACGCCACTACGGCGTGGCCTCTACGTGTAGAACGATACACTTGCAAAATGGCCATAAGAAAACGATCTTATTCTTGATAAATATGAAGTTTCTCACCTACCTTAAAAAAAAAAAAAAAAATAATTTTAACGTGCTAGGTAGCTACGCTGCCAAGCACTCCTGATACTAATATTTTCAAAGTACTATTAGTTATTAACAGTTTATCCAAAATACAGACAAGCCTATAGGTTTAACCAGTCTGTAGCATGATAATTCTTGTTGATAACATGAATTTGCAGGTACTACTAACGCTTTCTTACAGCAAGGAACCATCGATGTACCAAAGTTGCTTATAATTAAAATAAGTGTGTGCGGATAATGACAGTATTGTGTGCAAGTGTTAGCTGGCGAAAAGCGGCATTCCTGTGTTACTGATTTTTGGAAAATGATGAATTGTGAAAAGGAGCAATCTCGATGTGACAAATGTAAAATCATACTGGAACCCCTGCTCCGCAGAGTTCCTAGCGTCTTGATTTACGACAAAACCTGTAATCGCACTTCTGCTCTGCACAGTGACGCGACAAACGTAAAATCATACTGGAACCCCTGTTCCGCAGAGTTCCTATTGTATAGATTTACGACAAAACCTGGAATCGCACTTCTGCCTTGTACAGCGACATGACAAATGTAAAATCATACTGGAACCCCTGCTCCGCAGAGTTCCTATCGTGTTGATTTACGACAAAACCTGGAATCGCACTTCTGCCCTGCACAGCAACGTGACAAACGTAAAATCATACTGGAACCCCTGCTCCGCAGAGTTCCAATCGTGTTGATTTACGACAAAACCTGGAAAAGCACTTCTGCTCTGCACAGTGACGTGACAAACGTAAAATCATACTGGAACCCCTGCTCCGCAGAGTTCCTATCGTATAGATTTACGACAAAACCTGGAATCGCACTTCTGCCTTGCACAGCGACATTACAAACGTAAAGTCATACTGGAACCCCTGCTCCGCAGAGTTTCTATCGTAGTGATTTACGACAAAACCTGGAACCGCTCTTCTGCCCTGCACAGCGCCGTGACAAACGTAAAATCATACTGGACCCCTGCTCCGCAGAGTTCCTATCGTATTGTTTTACGGAAAAAACCTAGAATCGCCTTTTTTGCCCTGCACAGGGACGTGTCAAACGTAATCATACTGAGACTCCTGCTCCGCAGAGTTTCTACCGTATTGATTTACGACAAAACCTGGAATCGCTCTTCTGCCCTGTACAGCGACGTAACAAATGTAATCATACTGGAACCCCTGCTCCGCAGAGTTCCTACCGCATTGATTTACGACAAAATTTGAAACGACTCCTGCCCTGCTTGACAACGTGACAAATGGGAACTCCTGCTCCACAGAGTTCCTTTTGTGTTGATTTACGACAAAAACTGGAATATTTTTTTTCTGCTCCGCAGAGCGTACAACATTGTTTTCTCAACATAGGTGAATATGATGATGTACATGTATCATTTAATAAAAGCATGGGTCGCATACCTGTTACGCAGCACGATCCAGAAATATTTTACTGTAACGAAAGTAACCATGGAGGAACTTCTGCTCCGCAGAATTCCGGTCGTATTGACCAACGACAAATAGTAGGTCGCGCTTATGTTCCAAGCGAGCCGGCTTGCAAAACCTGCTGCTTTGCCCTTTCTGCCAACGGATCTGGAAATATCGACTTAAAATAGATCGTACCTCTGCTCCGCAGGACGATTTGAGTGCTTAAATGTATGCTGAGCTAACGTACTGCTACCGTGCATAATGTGAATGTGATATCACAAAATACGGATCGCACCTCTGCTCCGCTGGACGATCCCGGTGCATTAATGTATAGCAAGCCTTAGTACCGCTAGTAGGCAAAAAAAAAAAATCTTCTACTTTGGTCAACGATCAAAGTAAAAAGGGTAACACTATTGTTTTTCATGAAAGCCTATACATATTAATAATAATATGTACGTACATAGATCTCGATTCTGCTTCGCAGATCGATCCAAGCACACCAATGTCTGGTTAGGCGTTTTTCGCTGTTACCCAGCACAAAAACCTAGGAACGAGGTTGACGGCTACGTCACGACAGTCGTTTTCTCAGCCCGAAAGACGACGAAACTCTCGGAAGAATCTCGCGTTATTTTATGGATAAAGGCGCAGTTTTTGTTTACGTGTTAATCCATCTCGGAATCTACTCTTGATAATTTCGAGTCTAGCATCACTCAATGAAATGATGTATGCAGTTTAGTTGTCTCCACAGTTCGGGGAGCGGGGGGGGGGGGGGGGGGGGGGGTCATACTAGTGAGACCTACCCACCCAGATACATCATCAATTCACGTGGATTTTAACAAATCCCTGAATATCAATTGAGCGATAGTTCCTTATTTTCAATCACAATTTCTGATTTTAAAACTGTTTATAAAAATGCATTTACCATGGTACCTAGATGCTACGCATCTCAAGCCATACATATTGAGACACGACGAAATGTATACACTTGTTCAATGTACGTACTACACCGGTGTCCCTTATCAGATATTACCGTGCTAAAGGGCTATGCGTACCTGGGAACCCTACCCTCGCTTATTAGAACATTTAATGTCAGTGCATTAGTAGTTCGGTGTAGTTTTGCCACAAACGACCAGGAGTTTAATTTCCAACTCGATCGAAACGAATTCATGCACGAATGGTGTAAATATCGTCACTATAACTGTCTTTTATTGACATAAAATTAAATGTCAAATGCCAAAACCGCATTTTTACTCATAAAAATTTGTGTGACAATAAACTTATTCAGACTTAATATTTAATAAAATATTACTAATAAATTTAAATTAACCACTGAAGTGGCACGCATCTTTAGTGGTTAAGATGCAAGAAAATGTGATCACTTGCAATATTTTTAAACATGTTACATATATGAACTCGATTTGAGTGCTGTTCTGACATTCACATAAGTACCCCAGAGGAGCCGAGGAGTTCTATCATCACGCTGACGTAGGTCCACGCCCATCATCATCGTCTGTTAAACTGTAAGAAGGCATTAGGCGACCGAACGGACAAGTGCAGGACGTATTATACAAATGCTATTCAAGAGTTTGTGTGCCCAAAATGTTTGCATACACGTGCCTTGGTCACATTTATCATCAGCCTGCCTAAATATGGCAAGCAAACATTGACAATTATGGTACCCGTAGCTCCCACCTGGGTTCACTCGGTACCCGAAGTCAGTAACGCTTAAAATAGTAGCCGGTAACGCTTGCAGCTACATACGTTCACTTAATGTATGCTTTGGCATAGTTTTATTTCCAACCAGAATAATTTAAAATGAATATCCCTACAGTGAAACATGTGGATACAAATAGTATGATAGTCAGAATACGAATATCAGTATCTCAGCAGAAGCATTTACGCTTCCTATCAGACGTACACCACGAAGCATTGCATAATAAGTATAAATGCGTGGGATTCGAACTCTCTCTTCCGTACTGTGAGCGCTCAACTAACTGAGCCTTTGTGATTTCGAATCATCCTGTCGAACTTCTTCATGACATATCAACCCTTTACGGGTTCACGCATTTAAGTATAACTTCGTGAAAGTTGATTAAAGAAAGCTTTAATTAGCGTGACTTAGCATAAACGTCTTTGATCGGATGTAACGTTTCATGTCGAATCGAAAACAAGCGCAAAAGTCTTGCGAGTAAGACGTGATATACATGCGTAATACCGTACATGCATGTAATGTAACTGTGTACTTCGCCTCGTAGTTCTTGTAAAACTGTTTTTGTTCTTGTTTAACAAAACATAGTAAATATTTACACCTAATGTGCATTGTACTACCTAAATGTTTAGTGTAGGCAACATAGAAAACTTTAGTGGATTTTTATTGGGCTCTTACGAACCATCTGCTACGCGCACAATAGTTTAACTATCATGCACCTGTTGTAAATGCTACCAGTTAGATAAATCGCAGTACCTAAGTACTTGCTGGAAAATATCCATGTAGATGACTTTATTTTAATGGAATACTGAAATTCCCGAATATACAGAAAAGTACCATTTGGTATGTCATACCATATGAGAGGCGTGATACCTCTAGCTACTTGTTTTTCATCATCAATATCTGTAAGACTCTTTGTCTATCCACCAGATAAGACATCATTTTACTGTTTGCTTATCACAATATAACAGTATATTTTGTTAAATAATCACTACGTATGGCACATAAATGTACCGATCTACATGTGCTACTTATGGGATAAACTTTTTATCGCAGTTGCTAACCTGCTCACTAAATAAGTAAAATCACATTGACGTAACTAGCACCACCAGGAGATAATAAACACGTCTCTCATTATATAGGCTTCGAATAACGGTACAGTGAGTTTAATAGCAACATTTTACCTGAAAATAAAATGTATATTAAACATACTTACCTTATTCGAAGCCTATAGTTTGTAGTTCTACCTGGTGTCACAAAAGACGATCCAATGACGAACAAACTGGGTTACAAAACCCAACTACCTAGGTGGCGCTAGTGTCGCGTGGCAGAAGGATACAACGCAACAAATGGAGCGGAAATGGAGGGGCGTGGACCTAAACCGGAAGTCATGACTAGTACTCCAACCGGAAATGAATGCTCTCTCATTATATAGGCTTCGAATATGGTAAGTATGTTTAATATACATTTTATTTTCAGGTAAAATGTTGCTATTAAGTGAGTTTGTTTGTTTTTTATTTGTTTGTTACGCCTCCACGCCGTAACTACTGAATCAATTATCACAAAACTAGCTTTGGTGACTCCGCTTGCGTTAATATCGATCCCCAAACAGTAACTTTTTCGGGATAACAAGTAGCCTATGTGTTAATCTGGGTGATAAACTATCTGTGTGCAAAATTTCATCAAAATCCCTTAAGCTGTTTAGGCGTGATGGAGTAACAAACATCCAAAATGGATTCGAGAATGGTTTATATTTATTACGGGTATGTCCCTTCCACATTGTATAAAAAACATGAAATTTTGCGAGGGATATTTTTTTGCCACCAAAGGGACATTTTGCTACCAGGGACATATTGCGAAAGGGACGTTTTGCGCAAGGGACATTTTGCGACTAGGGGAAATTTTGCGTACGGGACATTTTGCGACGATACGTTTAACGTGTCTTTCGAAGCGCAGAGGTGCGCGATATTTTTTTTTGCCACTTGTGGTTTAGATTTTTTAGTACTTAATTTGTGTGCTGCCATCTATGTGAGCAGCTGGTACTAATATGTATTTAGTCTACAAGTCTGCTATTTACGTGCCTTCCAATAGTTTGTATGACGTTGGCACCCACTGCTTTCAGATTGGCCCTCTTATTTCATAAAAATGGACTTAGAAGGTTGAACCATAATAAATAGAAAAAAAAAATTACATATTTTTTTATTTGTTTTTACAGATGCCGTCCTCGAGTCCTGTCCGCGCGGTCTAAGATGTACTTGTGGAACGTCCTTACTGTTGCCGTCTTCTACACTTTGCCGGTTATTCAGCTCGTAATCACGTATCAACTCGTAAGTTTGTATTGTACTCTATGATAATGCATTTTACATTTTTTGTAATAAAGTTAAATAAAAAAAAAAACAATAAAAAATGCAATAAGGTCGACTTTTGAATGGGGGAAAGGAAACCACTGTTGGGTAATTTACTGTTATGTATAATGAGTGATTTTTTTAACCACCAGTAAAAAAATTGTAGCAATTTCAGTCCATGATACTGAACTACTTTCCAGATAAACAATTAACGAAAAAAAAATCGCCTTCCCATACAAATCAACGCTCAACGAAACGGATTTTGTATAGGAACATGGACGTAGAAATACGAGAATACTGACAACCTTCATACTTTGAAGCGTAATTCCGATTTCAGTTTAAATGTTGTAGCTAGATGGAGCTACTAGTTCGAAAGAAGGTAGTTTCGTAGTGGTGCCGCTTGATTTCGGAAAGATGGCGGTATAAGCGTTCATTTTCTACGAACAAACAAGCGCCATCTCTGATTTCTCATAGATACCGTCAGCCTAAGTACTAAGCATCCTTTGTATGGCTAGCGGACGAGATAGTAGCGACATCTAGAAATAACACAGGATTTTGGCTTTCTAGCAGAGTACATTTTTGTATAGGGTTTCATTCATTCATTTATTTTGTATGATGTTGGTCCTGGTAGTATTTGTTGGTGCAACTTACACTTACGAAAAATAAAACCGGCCAAGTGCGAGTTAAACTCGCGTTGAGAGGGTTCCCTACAATTGATTGAATTCCTATAAATAGGTTTTCCTGTAATCTACAAGCAATGAACTATATTTCGTATTTTTTTCAAAAGTTGGAGATTGGAGGGGGGGGGGGGGATTTGTCAATTTTCGTCTTCTTTCATGAATAAAATCAAAACTTTTTATTTTATAATTATAACAAAAATATATTTGAGATCCTCATTACGAGCCCTTTACGAGCTACACAGCAAGGTTAGCAAAACTTTTTTTTTAAATTTCCTAATTTGTACCCCGAAAATTACCCTTATTGTAAAAAAAAAATTATATACTTTGTACATCTGTGTTTGGGTCATAGGATTACACCATCCTACCAAATTTTACTTAATTAGGTCCAGTAGATTCGGAGCAAATTGGCTGTGACAGACGGACGGATAGACAGACGCACGATTGATCCTATAAGGGTTCCATTTTTTCATTTTTTGTACGGAACCCTAACAATAAAGTGTTTTGTTATAAATCTTTCTACTACATTTTTTTTCAGATGTTAAACCAATCTGGAAACCAAGACCTGTGCTACTTCAATTTCTTCTGCGCCCATCCTTTGATGGTGCTGTCGGACTTCAATCATGTCTACTCTAACCTGGGGTACATCACATTGGGGATACTGTTCTTGGCCTTAGTCTGGCGGAGACACGGTTACCACAGAGCCAAAACTGCTGCACAGGTATGTATAAACCTTTAAAATCGGTAAAAAAATCTTTGAAGTGACCAAGATAAAATTAATGCCGTTTAAACTATACAGTTATATATAAAAAGTTATAAACTTGTGTTATTATGATACAGAGGTCGTCATTTAACGCGTTATTTATGTCACTTTTTTTTAACATCTAACCAAATTTTTGAGCAATTTCCGTTCATTGACACTTAAATACTTTCACAATCAAAGATCGTTATCCATTACCTCACATAGAGGACCAGGTTACTCGACTTTCCGGTAAGCACTTGTTTGCGATACTGACCTTTCACAAGGTTACTATCAAGTGCCTTTAGACGATGAATCTGTTCCGAAATCATCATTTATTACATCTTCTGCTCAATATGTTTTCCTTAAGATGCCTTTTGGACTTGATAATGCACCTGCAGTGTTTTCTGATCCAAATGACACGTAAATAAACTAAATCAAGATTATTGCGCTCTATTTAGATGATATAATGATCACCACTTATTCTATAGACCAGGAGTTATTTTATTGAAGAATGTTCTACAATTAACAACGGCTAATTTAAAGCAAGAAACATTTTTTTTTTAAATCATCGTCCCATACAAAACCCGTTTGGCTGAGCGCTGATTTGTATGGGAGGACGATTTTTAAAAAAAATATTTCTTGCTTTAAATTAGCCGTTGTAAATTTTATCGTTATTATTTTTATACGTGGTCCGACGACCTGCACGAGGTTGCAGGAAAACGTTTCTAATTATCATTTTGCAAATAATTTGTGAGTCCTACGTCCTGCAGTGGACTTTTTGCGGCTACTATCGAGACTTATCAAGAGGGCGTAACCGTACATTCTGAACTGAAGTTACTATTTTTTTTCTCTTTATTTCAGAAAGAACTAGGCATCCCGCAGCACTTCGGCCTACTGTACGCTATGGGCATAGCCCTAGTATCAGAAGGAATGCTCTCAGCCGCCTACCACGTCTGTCCTAACAGCATGAACTTCCAATTCGGTGAGTATTATTCGTTTTTAGGGTTCCGTACCCAAAGGGTTAAACGGGACCCTATTACTGAGACTCCGCTGTCTGTCCGTCTGTCTGTCTGTCTGTCCGTCAGTCACAGGCCTCTATCTCTTGAACCGTAATAGTTAGACACTTGAAATTTTCACCGATTATGTATTACTGTGGCGGATATAACAACAAATACTAAAAATAAAAAATTGTTAAAAATTAAAGGGGGTCGTCATACAAGAAACGTGTTTTTTAGCGTTTTAAAACATTGTACGGTGGTACGGAACCCTTCATGTACGAGTCCGACGCGCACTTGCCCGTTTATTTTTATTAGGGACTAATCACACTGATTCATCTAGCCCCAAAGTAAGTTTAAACTTGCGTTATGAGATACTAACTCAACGGTACTATATTTTTTAATAAATGCATATATGTGACAGTGCGTGTTAAAGAGATCGAGTAAAAGCGTGACAAAGTCGAAATGTCAATTTCTGCTTGAGGCTCCGAATAAAGTTTTTAACTTTTTAAATTAAAAATTTTAACTAATTGTTATTTTTTTCAGACACGTCGTTTATGTATGTGACGTCAGTGCTGTGCATGGTGAAGATCTACCAATCCCGGCACCCCGACATCAATGCGCGCGCGCACGCCACCTTTGGTGTTCTGGCTCTCATAATTTTTATTGGTAAGCTTAAGAAAACACCGTTTTTAACAATATTCAACTTATTCCCTTATAAATTATAAATAAAATTCAAAATTCATGATTCAAAATCCATGATTGAAAATTCTTAATTCAAAATCAAGAAAAATGGATGCACATACGTCACTGCCATTAGATTTCGCGCGAGCGAAAGAGATAGCGACATATCTCCACTACGGTCCCAGTTTTCTTCGTACCAATATTTGAATCGTTTATTGCTGCTTCATTAAATAACCCTATTCATGCTGTTTTCAAAAAAAAAAAGATTTATTTTTAGTATTATTTGTGGTTTGGTATATAATATTGTCCAAAAACAAACACAGTAAATAAATACATATATACGGACAAATCACACAGATTGAGCTTGCCCCAAAGTAAGCTAAGGTCTCCTCTTAGTTTTACATAATAGCTCTTTGGTTGAAAGTAAATATTTACTGTTGTCGTGCCGTGTGGTTGGTCGGCAGAGTAGAATAGGACCACTCCAAGTCTCCCCGTGGATGTCGTAGAAGGCGACTTAGGGAACACAAGCTGAACAAAGCTTATACACACCAGTGAGACCTCTCCAACCGTCTGGCCAGCGTGGGGAGTGTAGGCCAAATCCTCTGACTGCTCTGGCTAATATACGGCTCTGGTAGTACAGAGAGGGTCGTGCTCCCGCAGTGGAGACTACAAAGAGCTGATGCTGATGATTTTCTGTTACAGGTCTGGTGGGCGTTTTGAACGCAAATCTATATTTCTGGCTAGCGTTTACAGTTCTGCATCTATCCACTTGCCTTATCATGACCTTCCAAATATACTACCTCGGCAGGTTCAAAATTGGTGAGTCCGAACTTTATCGTGATATTATTTCTCTTACCTCTGAAGCGGCTTAGGCCGCTCGAACATAGACGAATCTCAACCTTATTACCTTGACAAAGAAGTATTAGTTGCGTGACAAAAAAATTGACCTTGGAAGAAGGGGTTTATATCTTACAATCACCATTGTAACAAAAATGCTAAATAATAATAAACTTTATATTATACTCTTTCATGCTGGTGTGGGTGAAAAGAAAAAAAATATAATTTACCAGCTGCTTCTCTCCCCGCGCAACCTTCATACTTTGAAGCGTAATTCGTTTTTTAGGGTTCCGTACCTCAAAAGGAAAAAACGGAACCCTTATAGGATCACTTTGTTGTCCGTCTGTCCGTCCGTCCGTCCGTCTGTCAAGACCCTTTTTCTCAGGAACGCGTGGAGGTATGAAGCTGAAATTTATATCAATTACTCAGGTCTACTGTCCCTTGAAGCTGTGAAAAAATCAAACTTCTAAGCCAACGCAATCAAAAGATACAGCCGTTTATGCCGCAAATTTTCGACACTTGCAAGGGAATCAAAACCTACAGGGTGCTTCCCGTGAACTCAGAATCTTGAAATTTGGTACGAAGCAACGTCTTATAGCATAGATAAAGGAAAAATTACGAAAACCATACATTTTTAGTTACATCACATAATATATTTTTTTTTTAATAATTTTAAACTTACTACCCATTTCCTCATAAACGCGTAGAGGTATTAAATTGAAATTCATACCAAATACTAAACCTTGCAGGTTTGTACGGAACCCTCGGTGCGCGAGTCCGACTCGCACTTGGCCGGTTTTTTTAGTTTAAAATGTAGCTAGATAGAGCTACTAGTTTGGAAGAAGGTAGTTTCGTAGTGGTGCCGTCTAATTTCGCTCTTCAAACTATTTTATGAACTACTGTTTACAGTTTAAAGAGAGAGCGTTAAGCTTTTCTTCGCACATTTGCCAACATTTTTCGCAAATGTGCGTAATAAAAGCTTAACGTTCTCACTTTAAACTGTAAACAGTGGTTTCATAAAATAGTTTGAAAGGTTATCTAGGACTTATTGGCGTATCTCCGTTTCCCTTCAAATAATTTATTTCAAATGGGGGCAGCACTGGACCCCGAAAAATTCATACAGGCTGCCAGCCAAATTTTTGGAGCAAGCTCAGTCCATGATACTGAACTACTTTTCATAAAAACAATTAAAGAAAAACCAAAATAAATATTGGCCTTCCCATATAAGTCAGCGCTCAGCCAAACGGATTTTGTATGGGAGGACGAAAATTTTTTATAGATTTTTAATAACTTTATGGAAAGTAGTTCAGTATCATGGACTGAACTTGCTGCAATAAATTTGGCTGGTGTTTAAAAAGTCACCCTGTATATCCCCTTAAAGTGAATATAGAAGCAAATGGCCTTGAAGTGGCGCCCTCATTTGAAATAAATTGTTTACTCGTAAATATGGAGATAATTTCCATATTGCTTATCGTCAGGCACTAGATAGCCCTTTAAATTATTTTATAAACTGCCGTTATTACCATATTTACGAGTAAACAATTTATTTCACACTTCAAGGCCATTTGCTTTTATATTCACCTTAAGAGCCCATACTACCCTAGTTTTTAGAGCGATCTTAAATATTTATCAATATTAACGAAATACTCACTTTGAAATAAAAACACAGCAAAGTATTAAAAAATACAATAGTGTAGCACTTGTAACTTTGGTTTATAATTGTATTAAACATAAGGCAGTCATCATATGCCTTACTTTTAAATAACTCTTAAATATTCATTGTAAAACGAAAAAAACCTCAAAACTAGAACCAGCCTCATTGACCCACCGCGATTCCCGACGCCCCGCATGGCTCGCTGTCTCGCTTCTACTAGAGTAAATTTGTGTGCGTGGAAGCGGGAGCAAAATTTAGATTACTGCCACCAGGCGCCCTCTTGAATAATGAATTCTTCACAATTTTTCTAGATACCGGGATGATAATTCGCGCGTGTCGCGAACTGGTCACGCGCCCTCTGGCGGCCATCACGCCGACACACTGCGGCCGGTGTGTGATGTTGCTCATTGCGAACCTCGCCAACTGGGCCATAGCTGCTTACGGGTACGTCATCATCATCATCATCAATTCAATTCAATTCAAAATATCTTTATTATCATAGGATATTTATAATATCTCTTAATAATAGTCACTTTGTTTTGTTTTGCACAAATGTTGACGTCAAATCGTTACTTACAGCTAAGTTTACGCCACTTCCTAGGCGCAAGTGCAGAAGAAGCGGCAACAAACTGCACTGCACGTTTTCTCCAAAGACGTCAACTAACAAACTAAACACTTAAAATTAGTTATATAGATGGACAGAGATTACATTGTTTATTATGTCATAATTAAATTGAATTATAAGAATTACGAAATTTAAAATAATGTCAATTTGTAAATTTAGTATGTACCAATGTACCTAAATTATGACATGTCTAAGTATACAAACCTTTAAGATCATCATGACTGCCTCCGTGGTCCAGTGGTCAAGGCGTCTGCCTTGTGATCCGGAGGTCATGGGTTCGAATCCCACTGGGAAGCATACTTTATGAAAGTTGTTTCCAGTCTGGTTAGGATATTGCAGGCTTAAATTACCTGATTATCCAAAAAGAAAGATGATTCCTTGCTTCGGAAGGCACGTAAAGCCGTTGGTCCCGAACGCCATCTAGCGTTTGTACCTATCCTAGGATTGGTGCTGGTCTACCCTTTGGGTTGCGGAGGTCAGACGGCAGTCGCTCTGAGTAAACCAGTAACCTCGTCACATCCCCTAGGGGAGGGAGCGGACCCCGGGCTCTGAAGCAACACCGCTGAGGGTGCAACCGGGAATACGCTCGAATCAACATCATCATTTCAGCCACAAAACTTCCACTACTGGACTATAAGTCTATATCTTCCTGAAAGGCCGGTAACGCTCTTGTTACACCCCTGGTGTTGCAGTTATCCATGGGCAGCGGTGATCACTTACCATCAGGTGACCAGCTTGCTCGTTTGCCGTCCTATGACAAAAAAAGAAAGAAAAAAAAAACAGGCCTCCCAAGAATTTCCAAAATGACCGATCTAGAGCGGCCAGGTCGTCTGCCCGCCTTGTGGTGGGTGTCTGCTTCGCTTGCCAGTACGTGGTCGCCATTCGAGAACCTATCTGCCCCATCGGCCATCGGTTCGTCGCGCTATGTGACCCGCCCACTGCCACTTCAACGAGCTAATCCGCTGGGCTATGTCAATGACTATACGAGTATATCACGTAGAGAAGTACCGAGCATACTCCCTCCATAGCGCGATGAGCGACCTTGAGCCTTCATCATTGTCATCATCCATCCTCAAGTATTCGGTTGCATCCTCAGCGGTGACGCATCAGGATCAGATTGCAGACGTTCTAAAATAAACGGGCAAGTGCGAGTTGGACTCGTACATGAAGGGTTACGTACCACCGTACAATGTTTTGAAACGCTGAAGAAACACGTTTCTTGTATGACGACGCCCTTTAATTTTTAACTTTATCTTATTTTTGGTATTTGTTGTTATTGTGGTCATAGTAATACATAATCTGTGAAAATTTCAAGTGTCTAGTTAGTGCAATTATAAAGATCGAGTTAAAAACGCTGAAAAATCACGTTTCTTGTATGACAACCTACTTTAATTTTAAATTTTATCTTATTTTTAGTATTTGTTGTAATAGCGGCTATAGTAATACATAATCTGTGAAAATTTTAAGTATCTAGTTAATGCCATCATAAAGATCTAGTTAAAAACGCAGAAAAAACACGTTTTTTATGACGACCCCCTTTAAATTTGAACAATTTTTTATTTTTAGTATTTGTTGTTATAGCGGCCACAGTAATACATAATCGGTGAAAATTTCAAGTGTCTAGCTATTACGGTTCAAGAGATAGAGCCCTGTGACAGACGGACAGACAGCGGAGTCACATTAATAGGGTCCTGTTTGCACCCTTTGGGTACGGAACCCTAAAAAGGAGAGGTAAGAAGTACCCGTAACCGAAGGTTATGTATGCAGAGGTTGATGAGTGTAGATGAAGCGAAAGAGATCTGTCAGGATCGTAGCAAGTTGAGGTATCGCCATAGTCTCTGCCCACCCCTGTCGGAAACAGGCATAATAGTATGTATTTATTTATTTAATCTTTATTGTCCATCAAATACAAATTGTACAGAACAATAGGCGAACGCTAAAAGCGCTGTCTACCAGTCTACCTTTGGGTTATACAGAAAGTCTAAATGTGCGTTGCAAGATAAAGTGTAGTATACATAAAATACATAATGTACAGTGTTACATAAATATATATACTTCCTATACATATACCTACATACATACCTACATATATATATGTCGCAGTTGGTTGGTATAAACCGCTAATTCACGAAACCTCTAGTTGTTTGGCATTACAGCTCGGTTTTGTTAAACATCTGAATATCGTTCAGCTGGATTGTCTAATATTGCGCAACGGTTTTGTGAAACAGTAGCGGTAATCCGCTGTTTGACGAAACCGTTAAACAATCGAACTGCGACACATGCATGATAAGGATTTGGTGTAGGGTTATACCATAATAAGATATAACTGGGTGTCTATTAGAATACAGTTTTTTTTCGACATCGAATTTCATTTCCCAGAAAACGATTCCACGATTTTTATTGCTATAGGTTAGCCCTAACCTAGTAAAATGGATAGAACTTTCCGAGCACTCGCAGGCTGCTGCCGCGGCTCGCTCGCTCGCCACATTGCCACTTCGTAGGCATTCTAAATTGTATATAATTTCTTTAGATAGAATTGTTTAACAACTTCTCTAGCCGCATGGATGAATACAAGTCGTTCATTCCATTCCGCGTATTAGGGTTCGCTGTTTTACAAAACCGAGCTGTTATGCCAAACAGCTAGAGGTTTAGTGAATTAGCGGATCATACCATTCAACTGCGACATATACACTACATATACGATAATTACATATTAATTGTATCATATCTTTATTTCTTAAAAACATATTAAAATAGTGACAAACTAAAAATACAACGTAAAACTAACAAGTAACTAAATTAAAATTAAACAAATTAAAATATAATATAAATAATTACGATACATATAAATAAATAGTTAATTGCAGTAATAAGGAATATGCATGTAATACTAATCCGGCTCATATTTTTATTTTACAATTTCTATTAATACGTTACCACGCCTAGTTAATTATTTTTCTTCCAACTACGCAGTAATGTTATCATTAATCACTAAAAAACCGATCACAAAGTGAGTGCTTATTGCATCAAACCAAAACAGTGCAATAATGGTTGTATGAAATCTCATTTTTGCACTGTTTTACTTTTTAATTTCTCATTATTGCACTGTTGTACTTTTTAATTATTCATTATTGCACTGTTTTACTTTTTAATTTACCATAGATGCCAGACACAGATGTTTAAGTTTTAATAAAAATGTATGCATTCAATCAAAAAGATACTGGCTGAAAAAAAAATTGGCTGACGAAAAAGACCTTGTTAAAAAATCAAAATTCGTGCATTCTGTACCATTGTAAAAGTTTTAAAGTCAAGTTATTTTACAAATGAAAATATTTTTAAAATGGAAAATGACAGCGAAAGTGATAAATTCGATTTGCACGACAAATTCAACTATAGAGAGCATATAAACAGCTGCAAATGATATTATTAATTACCTTTAACCGCAAAAGTTCCGGGTCAAATAAGTAAGTTAAGTTAGTTTTGTTTATAATTTGTATTTTTTTTTCGTACGTATATTTTATACTCAAAGAATATAAGAAGTTGAAAGAAAAGTAGATTACGCACCTCGCTATCGCTCGGGCAAAAACATAGCACTCGTGCAATAATGACTCACTTTGTGCTCGGTGCAGTAATCTACTATTTCTTACTGACTCTTATTTGGATTAGAAATAAATTATTGAAAATATCCAAATATTGCGCGGGAACTTTTGACAAACAAAAGGGAAATGACGACAAAGTTCACAAAAAGGAAATTACAAGTTCGGGTGCGTTCGGTAGGACTGTTCGTCCATGTAGTTTGACTATCGATGACACTCGAAATGTATGTACTTTTATTTAGAGATTTAACAAACATCACTGGCTGATAATATCGAAAGTACCCAAAAAAGAAAAACATGCGTTGACAGCTTCTGTCTCTAGCGGATATTGCAGACTTTGACGTCATATTTTAAAATGGCGTCTTTTAGTTGTTATAATCTACTTGCTATTTTTAATATAATATTTATTTTCTACACCATATACATGTTTTTCGGCACTGATTTATTTTTTGCGGCTATTTCTCGACGAGGACTGCATCCTCACTTTTATAACTTGGCCAAGAAGTGTTTAAATACCTGGGTCTTAAAGCTAGCGCGACTTGGAACAATTTGAATGGATTCAGGAAGCGCGTTCCAAAGTCTTATTGTCGTAACGGCGAAAACCAGTACGGTGAAACCAGAAAGGGTCAAACTATTGGAAGAGTATGAATTATTATTATTAGAAGATGTATGTATTTGTTTTTGTACGATAAAGGGTATTGTATTGTGTATTGTATTTTTATTTAATTTCTTTGACAGAATGGCGCAACACAGTCGCGACTTCGCTTCTCATCTCCTGCTTGTGCTGATGAGCAATCTCTTCCTCTACACTCTGTTCTACATCGTAATGAAGTTGCTGCACAGAGAGTCCATCGGGTGGTATAGGTGAGTGTCAGGTATTTAATACTGTCGCGAACGAAATAGATGGAGGAGTTTCTACTGTCGCGAACGAAATAGATGGAGAAGTTTTTACTGTCGGGAACAAAATAGATGGAGAAGTTTCTGCTGTCGCAAACGAAATTGATGGACAAGTTTCTACTGTCGCGAACGAAATAGATGGAGAAGTTTCTGCTGTCGCGAATGAAATTGATGGACTAGTTTCTACTGTTGCGAACGAAATAGATGGACTAGTTTCTACTGTCGCGAACGAAATAGACGGAGGTTTCTACTGTCGCAAACGAAATAGATGGACAAGTTCTACTGTCGCGAATGAAATAGATGGAGAAGTTTCTACTGTCGCGAACGAAAAAGATGGACTAGTTTCTGCTGTCGCGAACGAAATAGATGGAGGAGTTTCTACTGTCGCGAACGACATAGATGGACAAGTTTCTATTGTCGTGAACGAAATACTTAGATGAAGAAGTTTCTTCTGTCGCGAACGAAATAGATGGGGAAGTTTCGCGAACAAGTCCAGAAAAATATGTGAGGGAGGATGGTGCAAGCAAAACTAGCTGATGAGCGGTTCACATGCTACATCCTTACATGGATAGCCTGTTAAAATCATCACCCTTAATCCTTTGCAGGAGTCGGGTAAAAAATAAATTTCAGATTTCAATGATCCATATCAAATGACATTCTTCTTCGTCTAAGCGCTTTCCCGGTTGCATTCTTAGCTGTGCTTCTTCGGAGTCCGGGTGTGCTTACCCGCTTTTTCTTCTCCAAATATAACATGCATGTCAATGGTCACCCAAGGATGCCAAAGACCTTGCAAAATGGAGATGAAATAGCCGGAATACTTTACTCGTAAATGATTTGGCTATAGTTTTACAACCGGCCGCCTCCTTCAACTCTCTTTGGGAATGTATTTGTGCGAAAAGTTTTACAACCGGCCGCCGCCCGACGTTAACCCTCCTTGGGAATGCAATTGTAGCACGAGAGGTTTGTGCTTAGTCCTTTAGTCGCCTCTTACGACATCCACAGGAAGAGATGGAGTGGTCCTATTCTAACCCGGAACCACACGGGTGTGGCACCATATCAAATGATATTGTCAGAGAACAATACAATAATGGAATGACATAATTAAATTTTTAACAAAAAAAACAACCGACATCAACTTTTTTTTAGGAGTTTCTTCCATATCTCCAAAGTTCTTCATCATATCTTCACCAAATTAAAATGGGACCAACTTGGTAGTAAAGGCTTTCAAATAAAAAAAGAATTATCAAAATCGGTTCACAATAGGGGATCGGACAACTTTTCACAAAGTGTTTGAAAGTAATTAGAATGGTTATTTATTACCATAAAAAATAATATTTTATTTAAATAAGGCTGTAAATATAAATAAATTACATTTAAAATTTTAATGCATAAAAATGCCGCGTAAACGCTCCCATCTGTCACCTTGGCCGCGTGACGTCATCTGTGTGTGAGTAAACATCAAACAATTAAGTGGTGAAAAGGATGGCAGTAGTGGAGGCCACAAATTCACATAGTAATGTTGACATTTTGAGGTTATCCCAGCTGTCAAAAATGACAATTGCAAACGAATGACGTAACGCGGTGTGATGGTTGTTTTGTTCAAGGTGGCGAACATATTCAAAATATTGCAATTAACGCATTTTATTTCTTGATTTAAAAATATAAATCATTATTATTTCACAAAAATACTCATTGAATAGTCAGTTTATTTAATTAACATTATTTCTAATTACAACAAAAATTTTTTTGGTGAGACCTGTCCGATCCCCTATTGGCGAAGATATCGCGTAAAAATTTTTAAAAAAACATACAGTCGAATTGATAACCTCCTCCTTTTTTTAAGTCGGTTAAAAATCACGAAAAAAAAAAATTCGAGAACATTTTTTAACCTTTTTTTTTTTTGTTTTTTGTATAAAATCTTGCAAGTTACATTTTAGCCACTTTCCGGTTTCGTATTGAGATGAGACCTTTTATGTTAATGTAAATCAGATGACAGTGCAATATTATTATAACAAGAAGCTGATCTGAAGATGGAGCCGGAAGGTGGCTATAGGTACCCTGTGATAAAACGACGCAACCCCATCGAGTTTGGGCTTATTACATTGTCTTGATAAGTTCTTAGGCCTCACAATAAAAGCTTGTACGAAAATATTTTTTTATTATCATTTAGTTTTTTTTCAAATATCTTTTTTACATCTTACAGCTGGGTATTCATTGCGCTGACGTACGGAGTGTGGTTCAGTTCAAGCTACTTCTACCTGGACCAGAGCACCAACTGGGCGGTGAGTAATACAATATCATACCAATTCAAGCCGTGTAGTAGTAGAATAGGACCACTCCAAGTCTTCCCGTGGATGTCGTAGAAGGCGACTTAGGAAACACAAGCTGAACAAAGCTTATACACATCAGTGAGACCTCTCCAACCCGTCTGGCCAGCGTGGAGAGTGTAGGCCAAATCCTCTGACTGCTCTGACTCATATATGGCTCTGGTAGTACAGAGAGGGTCGTGCTCCTGCAGTGGAGACTAAAAAGGACCTGATGATGATGATGATGAAAGTTTTTAATTTACAAAGATGGCCGCCAGTAGTTACCTGCATCCGAATTGACCAAAATTCAGAATATAAGGGCTTTTTGCGTCTGGGAATCCAAATCGGACATTTTTTGGAATCGAAGATGGCGTCTGGATTGTAGAATTTTACCTTAATATGTTCATAACGTTCCATTGGAACATCGGAGGGTCTGAAATTTTGTATGCTGGGGTAAAGCACCCCGCGGAACTCGATACTGCAAAAAAAATTTCGATTCCAAGATGGCCGCCCACACATTTTTTGATGTTTCCTTTACTGACTACAGTTTTTTTACTAATTTCTCAACTGGATACAATACAATACCCTTTATTGCACAAAAGAAAAATACAGGACATAATTATCTTAACTAGGAAATGCACAAAAGGCGGCCTTATCGCTAAGCAATTTCTTCAATACAACATAAAATATGTTCTTTAGCCAACTGAAACAGCTACACGAAAAACCGCGGGCTGCTTGCAGCCCCCGAAAAACTAGTTAGTTTTTTTTAAAGGTATATCTTGTTCCTGTACAGCTGACCCCGGCCGAGTCTCGCCGTAACAACCGCGTGTGTTCCCTGCTACAGCTGTACGATTCTCACGACGTGTGGCACTTCCTATCTTCGGTCGCCATGTTTTTCTCTTTCAACATGTACCTAACCATAGACGACAACTTGCAGCAAGTGCCCAGAGACAAAATCATGGTGTTTTAGAGGAGAGTAACGGGAAAAAGAAAGAAAGAGAGAATTAATTATGTAACTCAGGATTCAACCGTAGAATCCTTCGTTAGTAATTTTACTGTAGAATCCTTTGCTCGTGATTCTACTGTAGAATCCTTAGCTCGTGATTCTACTATAGAATCCTTTGCTCGTGATTCTACTGCAGAATCCTTTGCCAGTGATTTTACTGTAGAATCCTTTGCTCGTGATTCTACTGTAGAATCCTACAAAGAAAAAAATTGTGTTTTAGAAATGCACTGAATGTTTCTTGCCATCAAACAGGCGCGTTTCCAAAGATAAGATTATATAGTGTTTTAGAGTTGTTCAAGAAGTGAAAGAAAAGGATAGATACATAAAGAGGGAGATAAAAAACAGTAACCTCGTCACATCACCTAGGTTAGGAAGCGGACCCGGGCTCTGTAAAGGATACAACCGGGAATACGGAGGATGGTGACATAAAGAGGGAGATAGAAAGAAAAGAGAGACACGGTCTTTTAAAGTTTCGTTAACGAAAAAAGAAAGAAGGATAAGTAGAGAGGAAGAAAGATTATAAAAAAATAAACTAAAATCTAAAATCATGGTGTTTCTGTCTTCATATTAGCGATTTCGCGGTTGCATCTAGCTGTTTCGGAGCTCGGGTTACGTTTTTCGGCTGTTTCTTTTCAGAACATGCCTTGAAGCATTATTACTTAGGCTGACGGTACCCACGAAGAATCAGAGATAGCACTTGTTTGTTCATACAAAATGAACGCTTATACCGCCATTTTTTCGAAACTAAGCGGCACCACTACGAAACAACCTTCTTTCGAACTAGATTCTGGCCCAGTCCCCCGAGAATAAAAAAGAAGTTGTTCAAAATAAACGAGTTCATTGACCTTTTTGGCTTTGTTCTTTTGATTGAGTGAGTATATTGTAAGCTTTTCGCAAAATTGATGCAATTAAAAATGCATTATGTCATGTAAAGTTTAGAGCGTGGTGTGCCTTCGATCAACAATACTCTAGATATCGGGACGGCAAAAAAATAAGGCTCGTCATTATTTTGTTTATTCCAGTCAAGGAGAAACACACTTTATTCGTAGTGCAATAAAGTTGACTTCACAGCGAATGTTGTTTGATATTCAAGCGGACAGAATTTTGCTTTGTATTTGTAGGTAACGCGTCTACCTAGTTGTATTGTTGATCGAAGGTACCTATTAAAATGTATATGTATAACGTTAACGAAGTCCGTGATACTGAACAACTTTCCCTAAGAAACATATATCGAAATATGAAAAAAAAGTCGACGTGTTGCACTCCGGGAGTGCCGGCAGAAGTGAAAACTTGAATATTACCGTTGTGCATTTTTGATATTTTGGAATGGTTAGGGAATAATTTTGCACGGAATTGCTTTAATTATCAGTATAAAAGTACTATAATTTATGTGGTAGAATACAATATTTATTTATTGCGCTATCGTACACAAACATGACAATTTATATTACATTAAAAATTTTATCTCTCAGCTAAACGAAACAGCAGGCGCAGGGATACATTTTCGCCGCGCCGTAGAAAGAGAGGGGGATACTTCCTCTCCTACGCCGCGCCGGCTGTCTACTCTCCATCCGTCTTACGAATTTTCGATGGCAGGACACGTGTCCTGACGCCAGTTTAACATTTTTTACCCATTACAAAAAAAAGTGCACAACGCCGCTAAAGAAGTTTTGAAGTGAAAACTTCTGTAAAAATGTTTTCTATACATACTTGGATCAGCTGTCGGGAGATAAAAACTATTTTTCGTTTTTCGATATACGGTCGTTGGGGAAAGTTGTTCAGTATCATGGACTGAATCTACCCATAAAATAGTTTAAGTATATTTTGTAAAAAAAATGTGTATTAAAAGTAGTTTTGTTCCCGAATTTTGATGGCATCTATTATTACTCCGTGATGGCATTATTGGCAAAAGTTTAGATATTTTTTATTTTATTTATTGTGTCTTTATTATGAACTGATTTTATTTTAGTAAATACATTATTTTTTACTGATCCATGACAAACTTTATTTAACCAGTTCATTCAAATAGATTTTTAAAATGTTTCTAATTTAGGAACTATTATTATGTAATTTTTTTAAATAATATTTTGAATCCAGATTGCATGAAATATTTTGTTTAACAACACAGTTTTGATGTAACACAGATCTCAGTGCTTTTGTAAAAAAAAAATGTTAAATTTGTTTGTAAAAAAAAAAATAGAGGCTTTTAGGCAAAATGGAAGGTGCTATTTCTATGAATTACGAATTTCTCTTATTTAAATAACAATAGAATTGTAATTAGATGAAACGGAATTAGTGTAAAGTTAGTGCAGATTTTTGTATTTTTTTTTTTAAAAGGGCTAAAAAATCTTTTAGTATGAAAATAGTTTTATTTTTCTGTCATTTTTAATTTATTGACTGAGCGAGCGGAGCGTCTAAGTTTAAGAGTGGCCAAAAATGCTGTGTCTGTCTGTCTGTTCTCACCTAAAAGTCGCATTTTTCAACCGATTTTGACGAAAATTGGCACAAAAGCAAATAATTTATACACTACGCGAAAAGAAACGACACTTAAGCATGTGTGCACGTAAAATCGCTTGCTATGTGTGGGTGGCTGGATAAAAAAGAAAGAAAGAAAGAAAAATTGTTTATTTGGTTACATACTGAACAATATGGTAAATTAACAATTCAGCAACTCTACATTAAACGCATGCACCAAAACGGCCTTCGCTCAGCATGTGTCGTGGACCATTGTACGAGCCATGACGCTGGTCTTCCGCGATGTGCGCTTGAAGCGCGCGGGGCGGGGACCGAGCTATCGCTGACTGCTTTGGCCTAGGGCTGGTACCTAGTTCGCGTTTCTCTCACGCACCGCAAGATACTCCATTTCGGTTCGGTATCAACCCTAGCGTTACGAGCTCCGAGCTCAAGGTCGCCGGCATTCGAACTCTCACGTACAGGGAGTGTCGCCGCTGTGACATAAGTTCCTTGATTTATTTAAATTTTTTAGGATTGCGATTTTTGATTTGGGGATATATTGTATGGGGGGAACTTTTCTGTAGCGTTATTTATTGACGGATTTCAATCAAATTTGAGAGGACATTAAGGACTTCATTCTTTCTACACAAGATGTTGCAAAAAATCCAAATGGGGGAGTAAAGGGGGAAAAGGGGGAAAGTTTGCTGTAGCGTTATGTATGGATTTCACTGAAATGGCTTTGCCAAGCCAGGGGAAAGGGGAAAGTGTTGGTTATTGCATGGTTATTGGAACTCGCGAGGTCTACTGTTCTCACAGAACCAGTAGTGGTAGATTATACAGCTCCCGGTTGAGTAAATAATGTTTTAACATCTTCCCCTGGCCAGAGAGTGGTTTTGACTCACTTGTGCCCCCGGGAGGCGGAAAAATGATTTAACGATTGTCTATATACCGTCTAACAAAATATACTGAAACTATTTTAAGGGTGGATTCAGTCCATGATACTGAACAACTTTCCCCAACATATATCGAAACTTGAAAGAAATTTGGATCAGTTGATCAGTAAATTTCTATACAAAGTGGAAGGGACATACCCGTAATAAATCGAACTACGGTATATACTAGATCATTATAGTATAATGAAATTAATTAAAATAACAGCCTAAGAAACAAAAAAACTATTTTAGCATTTCCATACAAAAGTGTGCAGCCGCCCGGGCGATTTGTATGGGATTGGCAAATTCTTTTTGGTTTTTTGGCTGTTATTTTAATTTCATTATACTTAAGTGATCTAGAATAGCCCGTGGTTCGATTTATTACGGGTATGTCCCTTCCAGTTTGTATATTAATGTTCCTTGGAGATAGTTGCTAAGATCATGTCCTGAATTCACCCTTAACACTTCCACTGCTGAAAAAGTACCAATAGTTTCAGTAGTTTTAGCATATTTTGATAGATATTCTGATGTATCAGGATGCAAGATATACTTTATGGATCGTTCGAAGTGTTAAAAAAATCTGCAATAACTTGGTTATTGTAATATTTTATGTAAAAATGTCAAAAAATGCAATTTTTAACATTTTATTAGTGATTTGAAATGCCTTAATGTATTCTTAAAATTAGGTCTACTTTATTGTATATACTACCTTCCCGTTTTAGAAAATAATTAGGATTGTACGACAATGTGTATACAATTTAATATCCTTTAAATTTTTCCTCAAAAAATATCAAACAAGATATAGTCCCTAGTATAATTGCTCTAAGTAGATATGTCTTGACTGACTTTATCTATCAAATTATATATCTGTAAATATACCTATATAAAATTATATTATGAGGGCTACACGAACAGCCGTGGCGCCCCTAATTTTAAATGAATATTTTTCTCAAAAACGATTCCTAATCCATTCCTTAAGCTACATTTTCATTCTTTGTTTTCGGGAAAATTATTTATTTCAAACGAGGGCGCCAATATCGTTCCTGTAGCCAATTAAGGTGTAGTGGTAGCATAAGTGGCGCCCTCATTTGAAATAAATTTAAAACGGTTTTTCCGTTTTAAAACTAGACGGACCTATTAGTAATAATTTTAAAGGTTATTCATAAAATAGTTTGAAGGTCTTTTTAGACATTGATCCAAATTAAATTTTTAAATATCACCATATTTAGTTTTAAACAATTTATTTCAAATGAGGGCGCCACCTATGCTCCCATTTCGCCTTAAGTCGGGAAGTGTGCATATCAGGGCAATGAATTAATGCACTTATTAATGCCAACTATGTACTTATATAGGGTCTAACAAAATATACTGAAACTATTTTATTTTTCAGTCCATGATACTGAACAACTTCCCCAAGAAACTTGGCCTCCCATACAAGTTGATCAGCTGATCCGAGTTTGTATGGAAAGCAAAAAAAAATTTTTTCCGTATTTGATAAATCTTCCTTGGAGAAAGTATCAGTATCATGGACTGAATTCTACCTTAAAATAGTTTTACTTTAGTATATTTTGATAGACGTTATACAAACTGGAAGGGACATACCCGTAATAAATCGAACCACGGGCTATACTAGATCACTAAAGTATAATGAAATAAAAAAAACAGTCAAAAAACCAAAAAAAATCGACATTTACCATACACATCCCCTGGGATGTTTGTTTTTTGGTTGTTATTTTAATTTCATTATACTAAAATGTTCTAGTATACGAGTAGACCGTGGTTTGATTTATGACGGGTATGTCCCTTCCACGTTGTATAAAAATGCTAGACGGCCGAAGAAGTTGAGTGAATATTAATAATATTTAAATATACAATTCGTATGCTCAAATGGTTAGCAGACTGTCGGCACGTAACTACACGGCGTCGTTTTTCAAAGAGCTATCGCGCACCGACAGTCTTCCAACCATTTGAACGAACGCACTGTACCCTCGAGTTACCTATTCTAGTTTAATCCAAAATTATAGTTATATAAGACACTACGCATTTTGCTTACTATACTATGATATGACGATTATCACTGCTAGTCTTATAAATAAATTGCTTTTTATATACATCATAGTTTTATTTTGCTATGCGCTTCGTCGGCCGGCAGACGGTAGACCCAAGAAATGATGGCTTGATGATGGCGTGTGGGAGAGAGCCCGTTTGTTTAAATTCTTTATGAATGCGCTAAGGCTTGAAACCACGTCAAGGCCCTCTCAGTTCAGAGCCTAGAATACTGTGTGTTTTTGAAAAATCATTGTAAATAAACTACTACAGTTTATTTCTCCTAAATTTTACATAGGAATCTTAACGCGTTTCTACAGACACCCACAATATCCAAAACACGATTAAGCATTTTGGCTCGATAGAAAAAAATCGCAAACATACCTATAAATTTGCTTAAATTTACATTTAAAAAGTACTACTTTATACAATCACTTTTTAATATAAAAATTATACCAAATAATGTATATTACTATTAAATTTCGATACACAATATTTTTAAATATTATGCAAAAAAAAACGGAAATTATCGTCGAGAGCGAATAAAGGCCCGGTCCCGAGCTCGACGATATTTCGCTGTGTTTTATTTATTATTTTTTTGTTCGCGACGGTCCCCGTCAGCTACGGAGTGTCAGCTAGTGCAATTTAAACGGCGTACATTTACAGTTGTGTCGATGGAGAATTTAATATATTACTACGTAGAAATATGTACGGCAGTCAGTCGTCTGATTGTAATTATTTGCTCGTGTCTATGCTGAACAAGCCCGAGCCGCGCGGGCGTCCACGTCACATAACGTAGTTTCAAGCCTTAGGATTTAGTGAAAATTCCCAAAGAAATGTGAAAGTTGGAACCAGATTTTGTAAAGGTTAAATAAGCGAGATTAAAAAACTTACTTCGTTCATAACGTCTCACTGGGACCTCAAATTTTGTATACTGGGGTAAAGTAACCCGCGGAACTCGAAACTGAATTTAGATTTTGGGTCCAAGATGGCCGCCCTTAGGGTTGGGACACATCTGTCAGCAAGGAACTACGCTTTCCTATGCTGCTATCCTTTTCTGTAGAACAGTCATATGCAAGAGCGACGGAACGGCCGGTGCCGTTATGCCGCTTTCTCTCACTCTAGCAAAAGACGCTTTTAAACAACTAACAAGGATAGCAGAATAGGAAAGTGCTGTTCCGTGCTAACAGATATGTCCCAACCCTTATATATTTTTAATTTTATCATATTGACTGCGCGCAAATTCTTACCTATTCTCAACTGGACCTGGAATATACCTACTCGTAGTCCACTCCTTGTGGGAATAGAACACTTGTTGGGGATGGTTCGGGCTTCGCCCTCGCGATAAAAAATACCATTCAACGGCAATCTAACTATTCGCTAATTACCATCCATACTAATTCTACCATATTTACAAAAAAAAATTCTTTACATCAAACCTAGGCTGATTTATTAACAATTAGAAAGTTATATTTACTACGGTTTTGGGGAGTTTATCTATATATGTAATATAAATATAGTATCGTTGAGTTACTTTGGGGTTTGCCCAATTAGTGTGATTTGTTATCTATTTATTTATTAACCCTGCAACCCCGGGCCCTTTAGAGGTAGGTTACACGATCATTCTGGCATCACTCTGATCAGAATGATTGGAGAATGATCGTCGTGTAACCCGCTAAATGACAGACTGATGGAAATTAAAATTGTTTTGAATGATGAAATACTGATGGGAGACGCGCATCGCGTAACCCGCTCGTATCGTTCTCGCGTCAGTCACCGTACTTTAGTTACTTTACTACACACCGTACACCTAGTAACTTTAATATACACCGTACCACACCGTACGCTAATGTACATAAGGTTCATTATAGTTCTTTGCCGTACACGTACTTTTTATCAGTCTGCTGTCTTTCTGGATTGACCGTGTAACCGTGAAAACATCATCATTCTGGCGCGTCAGTCACGTCATTTCAGACTGATGCCAAAATGATCGTGTAACCTACCTTTTAGGCCCAGTCTGACCCTGGGACACAGGGTTATAATACCCAAAAAACACACAGAGTGGGCGAGTAGTGTAGGCAGAAAAAAAAAAACACAAAATAGTAATCGCCGAATAAGTCACAGATTCTCACCTCGATCGGTTTTTATACGCTTTGCGCGGGATGCGAAGCTGCTGCTACATACATTCTACGTTACCTTTACTCCCAGACCATTATGGACTTAATACAAATTACTTAATTCGTAATAAAACCACGTAATTTTTAACGGGAAAGGGGTTGTTTATTTAATTTAAAAGGTACACCAACACACACAAAACATTTGTCATACATAATCATAATACAATTTATTTATTATTTAATATATCTACCTACACATATATTTTGTTATCCAATTCTAAGCTAAAAGTACGCAGTAGTAATAAATATCGCCTGCGTTTATTAATAACTTCTTAGTGTTGCTTACATTTTGAGGTTATTGAATTAATTGCAAAATAAAGTGACAATCTACTCTATAAACTTTTAGTTCGGCTACATAGGTATAACCCGTACAATCCTCGGCGGATAACGATAATCGCAAGAACACGGATTGGACTTACAATTAAATTCATATCTAGGATATGAAACCCATTCGTTGGCGAATAATTCAACAGAAGATTGCATTTCAAGCTTATAATAGTCGAAGTTCCCAAATGCATTCGCCGAAGTCGTCGCAAAGAACGCCAAGCCTGCTTGGTCTCCCATCATATCATAAAGTTGTTTTTGTAACACCGCCATTCCTATATCCCCATACTGATCGTGTACCACTCTCCAAACAGCTTGCACGTTACCAAATTTCTTGTTTATAGGGAATTTGAGAGAAATCTGATCCAAATCGTTTTCATTTACAGATTGGTTTAGGTAAAATAATATTGGCAAATTGTGATACGCGGGTAGTTCCTGTAACTTTTCGATGGGCGCGTCAGGAATCGGTCTTATAGCTAAATCCATTTCCGTGCCACTGTCTTCCTCACTTGAATAATATTCCCGATTCCATTGCAATTCCCATTCTTCGTCCGATTCATCTTCCTCTTCATATTTTGAACGAATGTAACTTACGTATTCTTCATGCAAATGGAAACGTATACAGTCGTTCAATAATCGCATGTGGTTCTCGTCTTTAGTTTCTCCATCGTGGTAAGTACCTGACAATCCTTTGTCACTATCCCGATCGTTGAATATCTTGGCAACATCTTTTAAATCGGGGTTGTAGCCAACTTTCGCTATGACATACCCGCTCAGATATTCTTTTAACTCGTATTGACCAGCAACAACGTCCAATTTCAGCATAAAAGAGCCCGTTCTACGCCTTGTTCGACCCAAATCGGATAAAGAACAGATATAGACAAAATCTGTCAGTGTTAATTTTTCCTCCATTTTTGTATTTAGTAGATTCTTTTGTAGATTCGAAATTCAATCGAGAAACTGAAAAAAAAAACAGGCGATGATCAAGATATCTATAATTTAACTTAGCAAATGTGTTCTTATTTGATGTCAAGTGATTTAATAAAATTGGCTGGAAATTTTCATTTACTTACACTTCGTATCGCAGTAAGCAGGTAAATTTTCTTGTCACGTTTGATTTGCCAAATTAGATGGTTTGTTGATTGAAACGTTACGAACGCATGGAACTCACTTTTTAAATGAATACAATCATAACAATAGTTGAATAGTGATGGGAGGATGAGTGTGATCGAACCAAAGTGTTACTAACGTCACACTGTTCCCGTGATCCCGACAGTTTAACTACCATTACTAAAAAAAGCGTTTAATAAAAAAAAATTGCGTATGTTCTATTGGATGTACTTATATATATACACATATAATCTTCTCAGATCCAAAGAGAATATAACTAAGTTTTAGATCATAATAAATTATATTTTTTTTATCTTATTTAACTTTGGTAAACTTAACTTTTATTTGCGATGTGGCAATACCGCTATTATTATCAATCACTGCGAAGGATAAATTCTTTGTGTGGAAGGTAGAGGTAAGGAGAACCAAAGAGTAAAGTAATATTATAGGAAAACCATCTAAGTATGTGTAGGTAGGTACATAAATGAGTTTGTTTAAAGACGTGAAATCATGATAGCGCTGGATTATCAGGTGGATAAAATTTAAAGGAAGCGCCATGACAAATTCAGTAATCGATAATATTAGTAGATTAGGTACCGGCAGCTTATAAACAAAGGGTAGGTATAAATAAGCCTACCTAAGTAGAATATTTAATTTGAGTACTTTAGTGCTGCAACTTAAATGCCTAAAAACCTTATTAAAACTATTTAGGAGAGCCATAATATAAATATAAGAAACATAAACATAAAAGACAGTTAGTACTATGCTACTGGAGCAAACATTCGTACAGTAAACGCTTAGAGCTGTAGCTATGCTTGTAGTGCTATGTCTACGGATCTAGAGATTTTATAGTTATACCTACTTACATAGTAACTATTTATTAATCTGTGGTTATACTAGCAGGATATAGGCACTATTTAACATAACGGATATAAGGAATATATAATTTATGAATACGCGGTAGATGTGGAACTGTTATTTACTGCTTTGAGCTAGTCACCTTTGCAACTGTTCTCCATAATGAGGCAGGGGATTTTGAAATGGTTTTCCAAGGTACATTATTGCTCTTTGCTTCTACCCTCCATAGAGAACCGGAACCAGTCCTGTTTCACTCCCCGTTTAGGTATCGAAAATATACCTATATTATTACTATGCGCGCAACGGCCCCTCGAAGTGGTAAATTCAGTTATATGAATAGTTTGTCCAGAGTAATAAGAATGAAATTAGCCTGCAATGGATGTCTAAGTATCCAAACGAAAAGGTGCCGAGTTCTGACTTGAGATAAATTAAACCATACCTATCGCTAACCACATTAAGTAGATATTTTATTGAATTTCATTGCTGAGTAAGACTTCTGTACCTACGTGAGTACTGGTTCTTATTCTGTGCCGGAACTACCTACCTACATATTATATTTCTGTTGTTTCTTCCAAGCTGGTCTGGTAGAAAAGAAAAAACTTAGATAGTATTGACAGCTGCTTCTCTTCCCGCGCAGATCGTAAAAGCCGATCGTGGGAATGGGCGAAAATGCAAATCGTGTTAATAGGCGATGCGGCTAGAATCCATTCCTATTTTTTGATTTCTTTTTACACCTACTCGCCCACCGTCACGCCACAGAATAGATACTATACTCCGTACAGAAGTCTCACTCAGCAAAGAAATTCAAAGAAATATCTAATCAATGTTGTTAGTGATACGGTTTAATTTGGCTCACGTCAGAACTCAGCACCTTTTTGTTTACATACCTAGCAAGCATCCATTGCAAGCCAATTTCATTTAATTTTTATTTATTTAAAAACTTTATTGCACAAAAATATTGTACAAGTGGTGGACCTAATGCCATATGGCATTCTCTACCAATCAACCATAAGACCAAGCAGAAAATATGTGTGGCTGGCGTGATTAAAATCAGTATAAAATTACATACTTAATAAAAAATAAGAAATCTGATATTTAAATATGACCTACTTATAATATATAGTATAGATAAAAATAAATAAACAAAACATTAAACAAATATATACCTAAACATATAAACTAATAAATATATATAATACATATACAAATAAATACAAAATAATTAAATATATAAGTATGATTGTGCTAGGCTAGGACTGCTGGAGAAACAATTTATGTACCGCCCGCTTGAATGCCATGCGACTGGGAGCCCTTCTGATAGATTCTGGCAGGGCATTCCATAGCCGGATAGCCTGGATCTGGAAAGAGTTGTCCATGAAGATAGAGTGGTGAGGAGGAATAGCAAGGATAAGAGTGCTAGAGGAGCGAAGTGAACGAGAATGAGTAGAACTGAGAATTTCATCCTTATGACTCTAGACAAACGATTCGTATAACTGAATTTACCACCCGGAGGGTCGCCTGCGCGCATAGTAATAATGTAGGTACGAGTACCTACATTTTCGATACCTAAACGGGGAGTGACACAGGCCTGGTCACGCTAAAAGTGATATTTGAGACCTGGGCTCTGTCTGCTTACAGCCGCAAGACCCAAAATGCTATGTCTGTCCCGTTAGGGGTAAAGACGTGATAGTAAATGTATATGTTGTGGCAGAATCAACTGAGCGTTCACTCAGTACGTTACAGTACATTTAAAATCCAAACAAACAAAATCCAACGCTTTTATCTTCTTCGTCTAAGCGCATTCCCGGTTCCATCCTCAGCTGTGCTGCTTCGGAGCCCGGGGTGCGCTTTTCCGCTTTTCTTCTCCAAATATAATATGCATGTCAATGGTCACCCAAGGATGCCAAAGACCTTGCAAAATGGAGAAGAAATAGCCGGAACACTAAATGATTTGGCTATAGTTTTATGACCGGCCTGACGTCAACCCTCTTTGGGAATGTATTTCATGTAACGAAATGTATTTGTGCGAAAAGTTTTACAACCGGCCGCCGCTCGATGTTAACCCTCCTTGGGAATGCAATTGTAGCACGAGATGTTTGTGCTTAGTCCTTTAGTCGCCTCTTACGACATCAACAGGAAGAGATGGAGTGGTCTTATTCTAACCCGGAACCACACGGGAGGTTTAAATTCTATTTAACGCTTTTATGATATGTCAATTTGTCAGCGGGTAATTATTTTTTTAATTTATAAAAATAAAAAAATTCTTAAGGCTTGACGCTACGTTACGCGGACGCCGTCGCCCGCGCGGTTCCATACAAAAGTGCCCCGCGCGGGCGTTCGTCGCGGGGAGGCGGACCCCTCGTCCACGCGACGGGGCCCGCTTCTCCGCGACGGACGAACGCGCGGGGCACGCACGGGGCGGGCTTGTTCAGCATAGACAAGAGCAGATAATTATGATCAGACGACTGACTGCCATACATATTTCTAAGGTTTTATAATATTTATACATAAGGTGCTCTTAGTATTTCTACGTAATAATATTCTCCATCGACAATCAACGGGAACAAACGAAATATTTCACTAGGTGACACTGACGTTTGCCACCCGTGACGGGGCCCGCCGATCCCATATCTCTGGCCCGTCGCGTATTTGCGGAGCACGCGCGCGGGGCCCTGCGTTACGTAGCGTCAAGCCTAAAAAACTAGAAAATAGACGGGCAAGTGCGAGTCGGACTCGTACATGAAGGGTTTCGTACCACCATACAATATTTTAAAACGCTGAAGAAACACGTTTCTTGTGTATGACGACCCCCTTTAATTTTTACCTTTTTTTTGTATTTGTTGTTATAGCGGCCACAGTAATAGACAATCGGAGAAAATTTCAAGTGTCTAGCTATTACGGTTTAAGGCGAAGATATAGGCAAATGGCCTTGAAGTGTGAAATAAATTGTTAACTCGTAAATATGGTGATAATTTCCATATTGCTCTACGTCATGCACTAGATAGCCCTTTAAATTATTTTATGAACTGCCGTTAAAACTATTATTGGTGATCCGTCTAGCTTTAAAACTTGCCGTGGCCACTTTTGGCGGAGGCGAGTTTTAAAGCTAGACGGACTAATGTAAATACTTTCAACGGTGGTTCATAAAATAATTTAAAGGGCTATCTAGTGCATGACGAAGAGTAATATGGAAATTATCTCCATATTTACGAGTTAACAATTTATTTCAAATGAGGGCGCCACTTCAAGGTCATTTGCCTATATCTTCGCCTTAAGGGGTTCAGTACCCAAATGGTGCAAACGGGACCAAATAACTGAGACTCCGCTGTCTGTCCGTCTGTCACAGGACTCTATCTCTTAAGAATCTACAAGCAATGAACTATATTTTGTAATTTTTTCAAAATTTTAGGCTCAGTAGTTTCGGAGATCAGGGGGGGGGAAAATGGTCAATTTTCGTGAATAAAATCAAAAATATTCACTTTAAAATAATATCAAAAATATATTTGAGATCCTCATAACGAGACCTTTCATTTGATATATGACACAATAAGGTTTGCAAAACTTTTTTTTTTAATTTCCTTATTTGTCCACCGAAAAAGACCCTTATTTAAAAAAAATATTTATTTACTTTGCACATATGTGTTTGGGTCATAGGATTACAACATTCTACTAAATTTCACCTAATTCGGTCCAATAGATTCGGAGCAAATTGGCTGTGACAGACGGACGGACAGACAGACGCACGGGTGATCCTATAAGGGTTCCGTTTTTTAATTTTTTTTACGGAACCCTAAAAATACTAAAAATAAAAAAAAAATTATAAACGAATTGGGGGTGCATACAAATAAGAGTCTAGGAGTTGCCGCCATTAACCAGCCGCTATTTATATATTTATTATTACAAGGGGGGGTATCTGGCGCCCTGGGCGGTCGCCCAAACGCGCCCTACCCTAACGCCGCTACTGGAAGAGACGCAAGCGAGTAGCGACCGATGCAGGCATAATTTGGCCCGACGGAGTTATATTGACCCAACTGCAACAGTGTCAGTGTGGTCATAACGACCAGACTATGTCACACCTTCGCTCCTGCCCATCGTGCCCCACCAGCTGCACTAAGCGTGACCTATGTGAGGTCAGACAACGCTGTGAATGTGGCAACCTTCTGGAGGGAAAAAATTAATTACATTTTGAGCTTTCGACACGAGAAGAAGAAGCCACCGACAGACGTTTTGTAGCTGTTGCTGCTGTTCCCTTGTATCTCCAATGGTATTCATGATAGGTACCTAAATAAACTAAGGTATTATAAAAAAATTTTTGGTTGTAAAAATTCTCGAAGTGTCACAAAATAGTGACACGACACTTCGGAAATGAATGCTCAAAATAAAACAAAACATACTTCATAATACTTTTATTGTGTATATCTGTTCGCTACTCGCTACAAGCCGGTAGATTGTTAATTTAAATATCTAAACAGTATCGTACAGAAACATACAGAAGCGCTCGTATGGGAGACGCTTAAAGCTCTTGTGTTGCCCAACAGTGGGCCGGACTTGTTCACTATACAAAGATGATACATCATAAAGGTTTTTGATAATTTTTTAAGGTTGGGAAAATACCATTGAACTCGCGACACTGTTACCGTAACAGACACCGCCTTATTCAAGTTTTCACTTCTATCAGCACTCCCGAAGTGCCAGTTTCTCTTTCTACCAGAGCGCCCATTTTACGGCAAGTTCAGTCAGAATGCAAAATTCTATACTACTAGTCTAACTTTTATATTGAAATGACAGATTTAGCAAAATTTTGTAATCTCAAAGAAATTGCATACTTCTATCTAGGCATCTGGTTTTCACAGTCAAAATAAGAACTTGAAAGAGAATATTGTCTATCATATTTGACCATCAGTATGGAAAACTTCTACTCTTATATTTTCTTTCAAGTTCATTATTTTTTAATTAAAAAAAGGTAATTTTCCATATTGCCCAGGCTGGGACTGAATCCGAGACCTTCGAACATAAATCCGGCCCAGTGTTGGACTTACATTTATTTAGTTTACAAGTCACTTACATTACAATATTCAGAATACTAGTTTTAACATGAAAAGTTTCTCATTGACTTTCGGAAGGCTTCATTCTTTGCATTAAATAAAATCACAAGTCTCTTCTTTTACATATAAAAGCGCTGGCTCTTGTCGCACAAAATGACGTTTAAGAGCCGGGCCCTTTTCGGTGCAATGTATAAAAATAGACGCACACAATGACATTTAAGAGCCGCTCCGGCTCCCTCACTCACCGAACGAAGAATAGCTAAGAAAAAAAAGCTACTACTGCTGTGGTACTTCCCCGGACGAGCCGGCCCATTCATGCTACTAGCAAAACTGAGTTTTGCCGGTAGCGTGGCTCTACCACAACTATCTCTGCCTCCCTATCTCGCACGTAGGGGTTTGTGACAGAGAAGGACTAAACCCGACGCGGGCGTCCGCTTAGAGATAATGATTAAGTCAGAAAAATATTATTCTAGTTAGTCCGTTAGTTAGATTATCCAAAAATAATGTACCCATATTTTTCAGTTTATCAAAAAAGTAAAAATTCACATAGATACAGAGTATCTAAGCTCCAGAGTGGGGGCTTGTGACGTCACCGAAAATCGTAGCGAAATTTAAATGCACTGTATCTTCGTCACTTATTGTTTCTCAGAGAAATAAAAAAATGCGTGTACATTATTTTTTAATAATCTAACGGATGGGCCAAAAATATTTTTCACTCATTATGCATTTAAGAGCAAACAATTTTTTTTAAACCTGATGCCATAGCGGGCATTCACGGCATAGATTGCCTGCCGTTGGCGAATCCATTTGCACCAAGGACCGGCCGCGTTCATCAATGCTTGCAATAACCCCTAAATAGTTACAGCCTGTTTTTCAAACGTATTAGCCCCTTAAATCTTATTATTTTTATTCTTTGGCAAAACTGTACGTGAAAATAAAAAATTATTTCTGTTTTCGACATTTTGATGTTAAAACTAGTTTTTTTTTTAATAGCGTTACAAATTGTTTTAGCAGATTTACAAAATGGATATTTAAGATTAAATTTTTATAATATTTGGCAGAGGCAGTCTGTGATGGGGAGTGTGAACCGAAATATTGACCCTTATTAGAGCAATGGTAGATAGTTACATTAAATTAAACCTTATTCGTTTGACATAAAGTTCATAACTATAAAAAAAATATACCGATTAAGACATGTAGATAATATACTTGTCTATCATTAACGGCTTTGTCAGAGCCTCGGCACACGATGATAGCTCATTTCTTTATAACCTGATAATAGAAAGAATTTTTTAAATGTAATATTTTTCCGATTAGTATATTTACAAAAACTTATATTACTAATAATAATACATTTATTATTTTTTGTGAATTCAAGTTGTGATTTTTAATTTTGTTTAGTTCACACATTTATAAATATGGAAGTGTATGTATTGAAGATTGTTTTCATACAAATCACATATACAGGATCTTAAAAAAATATACTGAAACTATTCTAAGGGTGGATTACGTCCCTGATACTGAACAACTTTCCCCAAGGAACATATATCGAATTATAAAAAATAATTTTTAGCCTCCCATACAAGTTGACCGGTCAGCTGATCCGTGTTTGTATGGAAAGCCAAAAAATATTTTTCATATTATGGATAGTTGTTTAGAATAATGGACTGAATTCACCCTTAAAAATTGATTTAGTATATTTTGCTAAACGTTATATATATTTTTTATTTAATAAAATTATATGTTGGCTACCAAATCTACAAATGGTTACACATCAACTACACTATCACGTTTTTACCCCTAATGGGGTAGACAGAGCATTACGAATACGACTGCCTCCGCGGTCCAGTGGTCAAGGCGTTTGCCTTGTGATCCGGAGGTCATGGGTTTAAATCCCACTGGGAAGCATACTTTGTGAAAAGTTGTTTCCAGTCTGTTTAGGATATTGCAGGCTTGAATCACCTGATTATGCGAAAAGAAAGATGATTCCGTGCTTCGGAAGGCACGTAAAGCCGTTGGTCCCGATCGCCATCTAGCGTTTGTACCTATCCTAGGATTGGTTCTGGTCTACCCTTTGGGTTGCGGAGGTCAGACGGCAGTCCCTGTGTAAAACCAGTAACCTCGTCAAATCGCCTAGGTTAGGTAGCGGACCCCGGGCTCTGAAGCGTAACCGCTGACGATGCAACCGGAAATACGCTCGGATGATGATGAGGGTAGACAGAGCATTGTGGCGTTCGGGTCCATAATGTCCCTTTCCCAAAATGTCCCCTAGTTTCATAATGTCCCTTTCCCAGAAGTCCCTTTCCTAAAATGTCCCTTTCCCCTAAATGTCCCTTCTCCAAAATGACAACCCTGCTCCGGCTAAGACTAGAGGATAGCGGTAGCTGGATAGGCTTCTACCTAGATAGGGGGCACAGGCATATTACCTAGATAGGTAAGGCATTGATCAATGTCTTAGATTGATGAGGGAGGGGATCTTGCGGCCCCTAAGCACACAAAGCCCAGAGCCGCAAGACTCAAAGGCCACTTTTAGCGTGATGGTGGGCGAGAAGGTGGAAACTGGATCATAACTCCCAAAGCGACACGACTCACGTACGTAGTATATTCTGATATATATTATATAGTATGTAGTAATGTAATGTTTAATGTTTATGTTCTTAATATGTTATACTAGCAGTCCACCCCGGCTTCGCCCGTGGTACACACATAGCCTATGTCACTCGGGGATAGTGTAGCTTTCCAACGGTGAAAGAATTTTTTAAATCAGCCCAGTACTTTTTGAGCCTATTCATTACAAACATACAAAAATAGGTACAAATCTTTCCTCTTTATAATATTAGTATAGAAGTATAGATGAAGTATTTATTGAATCGGTAGTCTTAATTGATAAATTTTGCTTTTTGCGCCGAACAAATTATTTTTCTGTTTATCCTTATGGTTGACTGGGAGAAAATGCTCTTAGCAGTAAGTCCGCCATTTGTTGAAAGTATGTTTTACTTTAGAACAATAAAGAGTATTAAATAAAATTAAAAAAGAATATATTAGTACATTGCAGTTTCAAGCAACATTGACCGCTTTGCTATGATGATAAAGTGTAATTTACTGTAACATAGACGTCACTATCGTACTGTCGTGATATATTTGGATTAAGGGGCCAGGAATCAAAATAGTGATGGGTTGCTAGCCGCATCGCCTATTAACATGCTTCGCGTTTCCGCCCTTCAATATCTCCAAACAAAAACGTCTAATAAAGTTGCTATTTATCAGTTTTAAGGTAGACAGTGCCGCCATTTACGTAGATTTTGCAACCAACTTTAATTTACTATTACACAAACATTTTTTTATTCAAAAAGAACTTCACTTTGATGAAATTTTTATATGAATTTGTATGAAAAGATATAATATATATTTCAAAGCAGGAGACATAAACATCCAGTATTTTATTGTCTGTAATATAATTCATAGCATTACCTGATTTTTTTTACATTGGAGTGCATTTTATTTACATTTATTTAGGTTTTGTGTTCGTAATATTCATATGAGAATAATAACTATGGTAGTAAATAGAAAACAACTATCAAGAACTTAAAAACTTTGATATTAATTAAACATAACGTCAGAGCAAGTTCAGTCCATAACAATGATCAATATTCCCAAGAAATACAAGGTGCATTTAAATAAAGTACAAATATTTAAAGAGACAAATCAGTCCATCATTTTGAACAACTTTTCCTTAATAAATGTATTTCGAAGAACGAAAAAGTTTTTTCTAACCCAAATCACGATTGATACTTCGATTTTTATGAGATTTATTTTTTCTTTTTTTTGAAATATGTACATTTATTGGAAAAAGTTGTTTGAAATTACATATTGAGTCACTCTTTAAAATGTTTGTACTTCCCTACGTAGAACAAAATGGAATTCTCATTCAGACATCATCGGGCTTAAGCCCATTTTTTCACTATGAGCATAGAAGTAATTAATGATTACAAAATTCAAAATATTTTTATTAGCATAGGATATTTATAATATCTCTTAATAATAGTCACTTTGTTTTGTTTTGCACAAATGTTGACGTCAAATACAATCTTCAAAAACCACGTTTGTTTCCTTTACGGTTCAGGCAGAGTCCAAAACATGAAGATCAACAACCTCATACAAAAAGCGTACTCTGCTAGAAAGCCAAAATCCTGTATTATTCCTAGATGTCGCTACTATCTCCCCCGCTAGCCATACAAAGGATGCTGGTACTTAGGCTGACGGTATCTAGGAAAAATCAGAGATGGCGCTTGTTTGTTCGTAGAAAATGAACGCTTGTACCGCCATCTTTTCGAAACCAAGCGGCACCACTACGAAACTACCTTCTTCCGAACTAGTAGCGCCATCTAGCTACAACGTTTAAACTAAAAATCGAATTACGCTTCAAAGTACGAAGGTTGTCATTCCTCTAGTATAAGTAAGAAACGGAGACGTAATTCATCCGTTTCTTACTATTATACTATTTACGTTTATTATGCTATTGTTATTAAGGCCGTACCTGAATTTTCCGGGGTCCAGTGCTGCCCCCATTTAAAAAAAATCATTTCTAAGAAAACGGAGACATCATTTAAAATTTTGCTACTACCAAGTCCTAGATAACCCTTCAAACTATTTTGTGAACTACTGTTTACAGTTCATAATAAGAACGTAAAGCTTTACTACGCACTTTTGCCAAAAGTGGCCGTTTTTCGCAAATGTGCGTAGTAAAGCTTAACGTTCATAAAATACGTTGAAAGGTTATCTAGGACTTGGTAGTAGCAAAATTTTAAATGATGTCTCCGTTTTCTTTAAAAGGATTTATTTTAAATGGGGGCAGCACTGGACCCCGGAAAATTCAGGTACGGCCTTAAAAGATAGCTGGCCGCATCGCTATCGTAAAATCAAATTTTTTTCATCCGCATCATTTTTTTTACTATCCCGTAGCTGTTGTGTCCCATAACTGGGCAAAGGCCTCCCCCTTATTCTTCTACTCGTCTCTGTCCGTCGCTTTTACAATTTAAAAAAAAATATTACGAACACACAACCTCGCTCTAAGTGTAAGTAAATAGCTAAATGTTTAAATACGTCTTATAAAAATATAGTAATAAATGCATTTCATTATTATTTACTTTCATATGGCAACACTAGCTTCTTTGCCTTCGAATCTCCCACTTTCGTCATATTCGAGTATCAGAGTTACTTATCCATTGATTTACAAGTTATATTTTAAGAATTCCAGAAAGTAGTACAATTAAATGTCTACTTTAACTCCATGTCTTAAAGTTGTATTTCAGTTAATCTGTCAGAATTGAAAATAAGTAAATGGAGAGCAAACAAACGAATTAGCCACACTGATAGAAATCTATTAGGTCCATGTTTATTTAATGCGAATATTTTGAGGGCGAGTTTAATTCAACATACCGAACCACTTTTTTACAGTAAACTTGTGTGAAAATAAATAAACAATCCATTTTTATTTATTTTATAGCAACCAAATCACGTGACTGTATTAGGATTTTTAGGATACAATATCTTTTCGTATTTGGGTATTTGGTTCGGAATATTAGAACGAACTGCGTCTTTGGAGGCATTTTACACTTGTGTTGCCGTCTTGCTCGCACAATCAAACATTTTTGAAGATTATAAAAAAATGTGTCTTATTTTTATTTACATTCTAGATAATTTTATTTGTGGATATTTTAGACATGTTTTTATACAATATACGGGTTGATTTTAAAACACTGAGCCATATTGTAACCTTGGAATCTAGATCTCAAAATAGCAAGAAAAAGAATACTTTTTTTAACTATTTTTCATTAGGAAAAAACGTATTATTATTAGTGTCAATGACCTCGCTTGCGCTTGATTCTTCCGTATGACCGCCCCGCACCCTTCCCGACTTCGGAACTTTATAAAAACATGTCTAAAATATCCACGATATCATTATCTAGAATGAAACACTTTTCTAAAAATAGGACACATTTTTTAATAATCTTCAATAATGTTTGATGTGCGAGCAAGACAGCCATGTAAAATGTCTCTTAAAATATATGCAAAATGGACCATACATTTCTATCAATGTCAAGTGTTTCATATTTTTTTATTACTTCATAAGAATTCAATTAAAAACAATCCATACAAACACAACCACATAAAAAATACAATATTAACAATATTTTTTACATAATCCATTGTGATATTTCGATAAACTCAAATTATTTATTAATTAGTAAACCTAACGTATTTTTTTTATTATAACAATAAATTTACAGATCTTTGAAATAAGTAAAAGTTGTTCAAATCAACGGGCTGAGTCGCTCGTTCATGGTTGTGTCACCGTCAGCGAAATATAATACTATGGAAGCGTGATGAGTTTCGTTAAACGTTTCTTCTCAGCAGCGGTCGTTGCGAAGCGCTAGTATCGGTAGCTTTTCTTTAAAATAATGAATAACAGGGACGATGACTGGGTCAGAAAAGTATTATTCTAATTAGTCCGTTAGTTAGATTATCCAAAAATAATGTGCCCATATTTTTCATTTTATCAAAAAAGTATAAATTCACAAAGATATTGAGTATCCAAGTTCCAGAGTGGGGACTTGTGTCGTCACCGATGTGTAAAAATAGTACGAAAGCGTGACGTCATGCGAAATTTAAATGCGCTGTATCTTCGTTATTTATTGTTTCTCAGAGAAAAGAAAAAAACGTGTACAATATTTTTTAATAATCTAACCGATGGGCCAAAAATATTTTTTCGCTCATCATGCGTATTTAAATATAAATAAACATTACACGTCATGTACAAAAAAATAATACCTGCAAAGGCCTAATTACTAAATAAACTTATGTTGTTTTGAAGTGAAAACTTATTTAGGCACGTTGCGCATTTTTTGAGATGGGAAAAAACCATTGAACTCGCGACACTGTTACCGTAACCGACACCACCTTGTTAAAGTTTACACTTCTGTCGGCACTCCCGGAGTGCCACTGTTATTTTTTTTAATTTGACGTCCTCTGAATCGTTTGTTGTCAAAAAATCGGAATAGGTCTTGTAGATTGGGTACATCACAATATCCTGTTAGAATTTTGTAGGTCTAGGTTAGGTCGCCTCTTTGTCTTTGAAATTCTAGTGACGTGAAAGTCAGTTCCTTCAAATTTTTTGTTCGTATGGCGTTTTTGAACTTTTTTTCTGACATAAATCTGACATTTGTTTTTTGGAATCCAAGATGGCGGAAACTAGAATCAGATTTTGGATCCAAGATGGCCACACATTTTTTGATGTTTCCTTTACTGACTGTAGTTTTATACCTATTTTCTCGCATGGGCATGAAATTTAGCCAACTTCAACAGCTGCACGAAAAACTAGTTTTTACCCTTCCATAGTATTATAGTCACCGTACTTTTGAGACCGATACAAGACTTAACAATAATATCGAAGCAAAGTTTACCATTTTAACATAACTTAGGTATATTTTTACAAGTGACTGTTCAGTGTTCAAATGGCAGCGATGTGTAGAGAGCTTCCGTGTGTGACGAAAAAAAATTAATAATAGGATATATTACTGCAATTTTCAGCCGACAGAGTGCAGCATTAGCGCAGACCGTAAACAAACGTTTGACAATGACAAGTGCATCAAAGTCGCAATAAATTTGTAAAATTATATAGGTATTAGGTATTTAAATGGCCGTGGGGAGCCCGCACAGGTTTTGAATGAGTGAATAATAATAAAAATATTAAAACGAATTACTTTTATACTAATTATTTGTTGCGAAAAAGTATGACATGTAGAATGACAGCAGATTGTTTACTGTGTGTGCTAGTGCCGCCATCTGCGACGAGTTTTGCGTCACATATCCTATTAGATAAAAAAAAAAACCAAATATTCGAATATTTCAATTTAGGTCTTTATTTGAATTATAATACTATAGAAACATAGGCGGTACTTTACAAACAACATTTCTTTTTCCGCCAGTACCACGTCACTGATATTACTTCAAGGGCCAATCAACGGCTGCTGTGTGACGGTGCGTCATAGCAGACATTGGCCAATTGGCTGCGTCATGTGACAGTCATTTCATATAATGCTTGTAATTACATTTCCATTGTATTACATTTCACTTGTCAAACGTCACATATACATATACATACAAAGAGGAGGGGACATACCCGTAATAAATCGAACCACGGGCTATACTAGATGATTATAGCATAATGGAATTAAAATAAGTCGACAAACCAAAAAAAAATTTGACATTACCATACAAATTGCCCGAGCAGCTGCACACTTTAGTATGGAAATGCCGAATGTCAAATTTGTTTTTGGTTTTTCGACTGTTATTTAAATTTCATCTTATATATAAAATTCTCGTGTCACAATGTTCGTTCCCGTACTCCTCCTTTGTGATCATATTGAGTAGGTCTGAGAATCGGCCAACATCTATTTTTTATACCCCGAATCTACGCGGGCGAAGCCGCGGGCAAAAGCTAGTTATCTATAATGATGTAGTATAGCCCGAGGTTCGATATATTACGGGTATGTCCCTTCCACATATACAGGGTCTAATAAAACATACTGAAACAATTTTCAGGGTAGATTCAGTCCATGATACTGAACAACTTTCCCCAAGGAACATATATCGAAATACGAAAAATAATCTTTGGCCTCTCATACAAGTTGACCGATCAACTGATCCGACATTCAATGGAAAAAATTAAACATTACGATATTTATGTTCCTTGTTGAAAGTTGTTCAGTATCATAAGACTGAATATACCCTTAAAATAGTTACAGTACATTTTGTTAAACGTTATATATTGTTATTGTAATATCTAAGGCCGCTGTCATTCAAACACGGTTAATAAAATAATACTAATAGCTTTGTGATGAATAATCAATAAAACAAAAAGAGGGGGGTATAAAAAAAATAAATAAGATAACGTAACAAGTAACTTATAATTTTGGAAATATAATACATACAGTGTCATCTATTTACAAGCCTTTATTTATTCTTCACAAGCCTTCTGGTCACTTACAAGTGACCAATCACCAACACTGATGTTAGATTTATCAAACCTCCCCCAATAAAGGTAGACTTTGCCACACAATGTCATAATTCTTTTAGAACATCCTCAGCTGCTTCGGAGCCCGAGGTGTGCTTTCCCGCTTTTTCTTCTCCAAACATAATACTCGTATGCATGTTAATAGTAGCTTGTTCCATGGAATTCTGACGTCTTTTTACGTCCACGGCGTAAAATGGCGGTACCGCAGATATAGAAACACTGTCACGTCTTCTCCCCTTACTGCTTAGACAGAGCTAAGGGTTGCAACACTACACTTAGCAAGAGTGACATACAAATCTGACATTTAGAATATTACAAAACGCCTGTACGTATTATATTTCCAAAATATCTTAAATCTATTGAGTAAATTTAAAACTTTATAACAAAAGAGACGACGTCACGTCCTTGATCCATTGGATAAGTTATCTGAAATGGAAAAACTAAGTTATTTATCATTATTTATAAACTGATGTCACAGCGGCAGGGAGAGTGGGGGGCGGGCATAGCAAACGTGACAGTATGAGTTAAGGGGCTGAATGAATTTTTCGGGGTCCAGTGCTGCCCCCATTTGAAATAAATTATTTGAAAGGAAATGCAGATATCATTTAAAATTTTGTACCATACGGATCTAGATAACCCTTCGAACTATTTTATGAACTACTGTTTACAGTTTAAAGTGAGAACGTTAAGCTTTTTCTAGCATTTTTGCAAAAATGGCCACTTTTGGCAAAAATACTAAGAAAAGCTTCACGTTCTCACTTTATACTGTGAACAGTAGTTCATAAAATAGTTTGAAGGGTTATCTAGGGCACAGAATACAGTAAGAGTAAACAGAACGGAATCTCCTAAGGTACGCGCAATGTGCGTCCCCATTCTTCGCACCCGCACCTCTCCCCCGGTTCTTGTACATGAAAAACACAGGACTCGCCTTTCATATGTAAGTAAATAAACATTTTAATAATCGGCCCCTGAGCCTTTGTCGTCTTCGTCGTCGTCCAGGTCGGGTAGCGAGGGGAGGGGGAGGCGGCTGACGGCCGACGGGGCGATGACGCGTGCATGACCTTGTCGCGACCAATCGCATGCATCTTTGTCTATGTGTGTGTTTGAGTGTGGAATCTAGGAGTATGGAATCAGAATCGAAGCGATGAACGTAGGAGCGTTAGATTTCTAGAGATTATATTTCGATGGCTCGGCCAAACTGATCTGTATGGGAGGATGAAATTTTTTTATCAATATTATTTTATCGATTCAGTGTCTGAACTTGCTCCAAAAATTTGGCAGGTGATTAAAAACGCAGCCTGTAATTGTAAGAGTAACTTTTGAACAAAGAGAGTCCTAATCAAGCCGTCTTTCAACACAGTGCCTCCCACATCACACGGCGACCTGCCAGGCGGCCGCGTCACGGAGTGTACCGCGTATATGTGAAAGAAATTAACTGTCAACAGTGGACGGATAAAGGCTGTAAATAATGAATAGGTGCACTCACCACTAACCGCTGTGCTGTCAACGTCAACCCGAGCTGTGGCACGACTTCTGTTCAAACATGGCCGCCATGTCGCGGATGTTGTAAGATGGGGATACTCTCTCTTTCCTGGGAACATAATATCCATCGTGTTGATTAAAGAACGCAAAACCTCTCAGATGGTGGTAAACAATACGAGATTTCCATACAAATCGCCCGGACGGCCGCACACTTTTGTATGGACGCCGAAATTTATTTTTATTTTTGGCTCTTATTCTAATTTCAATAAACTATAATGATCTATTATAGACCGTGGTTTGATTTATTACGGGTATGTCCCTTCCACGTTGTATATGCATGTTGTCACTTGATTACAAGTATCAATTTTTTTTTAAATCCATCCGAAAATATTATAATCCAAAATTATCTCTCATTCATTTGTCAAACTACAAATTATTATAATTCGAGCCAAAAGGAACCTTATTCTCTGTGAGTTAGAATACAAAATCACTAATCTGTCACTCACCAGTCATACTCTTTTCTCTTACTCTTGCTGCTCTCATCATTCTTCTCCAGACTGGTCGGGACCGGTGACTGAATGGTGTCCAAATTGTGACTGCTTCGAGCAAAAGATAACCTTATTCTTTATTTATTAGTGTTGGCGCAGATAGCTAAGATTACGTTCTGGTACCAAGAAATGTTACTAACTACGCTCTTGGTACGAGTCCGGCAATCCCACCGGCAACAAACAAACACACAAACAAACCTACGCAGTCTGCTACCACCCTAGATAAGGTCCAGGGAACCTCCAAATACAATCCGCGCTGGACAGCCGTAATATCGCTAAATCGATAATCTTGCCCGTGTTTGTGGAGATCACACGCAGATGGCGCTAGTCTCCTAACAATAAGTACTTTTATCCAAAACAATTAGAATACAAAATGACTTATCAGTAACTCACCAGTCAAACTCCTTTCTCATACTCTTAGTCCTCTCTCCATTCTTCTCCAGACTGGTAATAGACTGAATAGTATCCAAATTATGACTGCTATGCTTCGAACCAAAGAGAACCTTATTATCTGCTAATTAAAATACAAAAATGACTAAACTGTTACTCACCTGTCAAACTCCTTTCTTCTACTCTTGCTGCTCTCCCCATTCTTCTCCGGACTGGTCGGCGACTGAATGGTGTCCAAATTATGACTGCTTCTAGCCAGAGAGAACCTCATCCTCTGCCCAAGGTCCACCGTGTTCCTCCGCTCGAACTTCGGCAGATCTTCCTTTAATCTCTCGCATTCTTCATCCTTCTTAATTTTAATCCTAGTCAACTGTTCAGGGTTACTCCTAAAAGATTGACTGCTGTATTTTTCGCGGAGAAAGTTTCTCCTTTCCTCTTTGTATTTCTCAATTCTTTCTCTACTTAATTTCTTATCCGTGTCGAAGGGGATTAAATTCTTAATCTCTGTTGGTCTTTGGATTAGACATATCTTGTTTTCTGTAGTGGGGGTAATGCTACCTTTTTGGTTATTCTCCTCCATGTTTAAGTTCAAATCGGGTAGGAATTTCGATTGTCTTTTAACATCTCTTACTTCTAAACTCTTTCTTCTGTCTACGTAACTCTTTTCGCTGCCGAACTCTTTTACGAACGCGTTCTCATCTAAAGATCTCGCGTTACAAGAATTTTTGGATAGTTTATACGTTTTAGGCGAAACTGGGGGAGGTAGTTTTGTCTCTTTCTTCCTTTCAATTTTGTCTTCCTCTTTCCTTTCTAAGCTTGGATACTTAATCTCTGCTTTGAATTTCTCGAACGTAAAAGGTCCTTTCTGTTCAGTAGGACTTTCGAACCTAATCGCTAATTCTCTAACGTTCAAATTAGAAACTTTAGCTTTTATTGTATTCCCATTGTCTTTTTCAGTTTCCTTCTGTCCGTTGTCAATTTGATTTATATCTAAATCTTTATCACAAATTTTTAGAGTCTCGACATTAATATTTTCAAACTCCTGTCTAGCTTCAGCAAAAGCTAGGTTCTCATAATGCCTATCTTCCTTCTCTGGAGTTTCAAGTATCATAGCGTTAACTTCTTCTATACTCTTTTTGAAGAATTTAACTTGACTATAAACATCTACATCGTCAAATTTCGTTTGTTCCGTTGGCGTTTCTAATATAATCAGATCTTCAGTGAAATCTTCCGGTTGGCACGCCTGTTGTGTTGGCAGGCTTGCGTCTGTTTCCGGGACAGGTGCTTCTTCTACTATAGACAGATTCTTCTCCAAATCTATATCTTCATATACAGAATCTCTCTCATTAGTAGGTGTATCTATGTTCTCTATCGGCTCGTAATCTGGTTTACTTTTACTTGGCGACCTAAAAGTGATACTAATCGTAGACTTCAGCGGACTTTTTAAAGGGCTACCTGGCGAGCTTTTAGAAGTACTAGATGATTGCAGATTAATATAGTTAGGCCTCGAAAAGTTATAGCTTTCATAATCGTCGTGTTTAGTTAAGCTTACGTTAGAATAGCTTGAAGAACTCTCATGCGATGACGTCATGACCTTAAGATCACAATTCTCATAATTCAGATCTTTCTTTTTATCAGAATTGTGTTCTGAATTAGACGAAGTCGACACAGCTGAAAGTCTATTAAGATTTTGGTAGCTAATATCAGTAGAATGCGCCGGACTGTGTTCAAGACTATCATGTAGCTCTACAAAGTTTTCTGTAACAACATTTTCATAATCCGCCGCTTTCAGTTCACATTTGAGACATTTCTCTTCACCGCAGTTATTGCAATCTGTACTCTTTATAGTTATTGTATGTTTATTATGTTCACTAACTTCTGAATCGCTTTCAAGAGGGTCATATACTGGTGTGATGGGTGTTATTGGTGTAGAGTTGAGCGTGCTTGTTGTTAGGTTGCTTATAGAAGAGTTTTCAACAGGCCAGTCGACTTTGATGAGGGTGGAGTGATTGTCTTTGCCGTGCCAGCTGAGGCGCGAGTTGACGGTGACGTTCTTGTCGTCGAGAGAGATGGGATGGTGCATGCCGCTGTAGCGGGATGGGTTTTTAGTCTTTCGAGGGGAGCTGCGCTCTCTGAAATCGTTAGAGAAGCGTTAATAAAGCTGTTTTTTTTTAAATTCTCAACGCCCTTTTGGCCTGTGCCGAGAAAGCCGACGGCAGAGACTCAAAAGCCCTTAACCCGTGGTGTTAATAAATAATAAATAAAAATAAATAAATATATAGGGACAAATCACACTGATTAAATGTATAGACTCGTTCTTTCGTAGAGAAAAATAAGGACAAAACATATATTTTAACTAAAATAGATTTAGCAAACGTTTTAAAATTTCTACAATACAATTTTACGTCATCCCCAAAACTATTTTTGTGGGGTACATCTTCTGGACAGGTGGTGCTTAACTTTAAGGGACCATTCACATATTGGAGGGGGGGGGGGGGGGGGGGACGGCTCCTAAACGTAATTTTAATTTGTCAAGGATAATAAAAAATGACGTCGAGAATAAAAAAAATCCTACAGTAAGCTTCATGATTGATATGGCAATGAGAGAAAGTATAAGATTATTACGCTATATATTTTACTTTAACGTACAACAATGAAAACAAAGTACAGCATACAAGCACAGACATACATAAAATCTTCAGGGAAGACCCAAAGGCCACTTTAGCGGGGAAACTTTTTTGTACCAACGTTCTTCATCGTGTCTTCACCAAAATTTATAAATATGGGACCATTAAGATAATAAAAGCTTTCTAATAAAAGAATAATCATCAAAATCGGTTCATAATACATGTAAGTTTGTTGATGATGGGATCCTTGAGAAATCGAGGGAACTCTCAAATATAGTTATTTTTAAGGTTCCGTACAAGAAATGAAAAAACGGAACCCTTATAGGATCACTCGTGCGTAGTTTTGCAAACCTTACTGTGTCATATAATCAAATGAAAGGGGCTCGTTATGAAGATCTCAAACATATTTTTGTTATTATTGTAAAATGAATGGTTTTGATTTTATTCATGAAAGAAGACGAAAATTGACCATTCCCCCCCCCCCCCCCCCCACACACTATCTCCGAAACTACTGAGCCTAAAATTTTGAAAAAAAAATACAAAATATACTTCATTGCTTGCAGATTACAGGAAAACCTATATAAATTCAATCAATTGTACGGAACCCTTTCCACGCGAGTTTAACTCGCACTTGGCCGGTTTATTATAATAGTGACGTTGATGTTTTTGACAACAAACCAAGCATTCGCATTAAGAAAGTGAGTTTTGGTAAAGTGGAACTGATGGAGACCAGACATTGAAGGCACTTTATATTGTTTAATATTATATTCGTTCTCACCTCAATTTGACGTTACTAGGCGACGTCTGGAAGACGTCAGGATTTGAAGATTTCGGACTGTCCCTGTCTTTGCATAATCTGAAACAAACATACATACAATTAAACAGAATTTTTTATTTTTATTTATTTTAAATGCACACAAACGATTACAGACAATACTGAACAAAATAATTACACATACAGAACAAAAACTCTTTAATAATCCACTACAGTGTACACAGCATGACAATGTAAATGTAAAAGCAAGTAAGATGTTACTATTTTTTTTTTGCAAAATATAACAGTGTTGGTAAGTAAGTTTATATAAATGATTTACATCAAGCTAACAAATCCAATGAAGCAGAGAGAGATCTCTTGAATAGGGAAGGGATGAAAATTTTAAAAACGCTTGAATATTTTTCTGTGGTTAGGAATAACATTCCTCGTTACCATAAAAAAATATCAGATTTTTCTATCCAGTCAATTAATTATAAAAAATAAAAACATTTTGAATCCCAATTTTAAACACATAGTCAGACTTACGTCGCCATTTCTTTTGCCCGGACCCTCTGACGTATTAAAAATAATAATGTCATATGACACTTGACTAATTAACTGCCACTGTGGGAAAATAGAGATACTGTCATATGACAGATGACGTATAACTGTCATTTAACTGTCATAGTTGTCAAAATAGTGTCAAGTGTCATGACATAATTTTTTTTAATACTTCATATGGTCCGGGCTAAAGAAATGGCGGAGTAAGAATGACTATGGGTTTAAAATTGGGATTTTAAATATTTTTATTTTTTATAATTAATTGACTGCATAGAAAAATCTGACATTTTTTTATGGTAACGAGGAATGTTATTCCTAACCACAGAAAATTATTCAAGCGTTTACAAAATTATTATCCGTTCCCTATTGAGGCAAACTTGGATTAAAAATGTCAAGATCAGCGTTACTCTGTCTTAATTCATCATAATCGCGACACATTCTAACAATAGGAATAAAAAAAGGATGTATTTATTACGAATAGCATACAAATACTTCAACGTGTCTTGCTTAATTGTTTTTGTTGTTATTCAATTTATATGATACTAGCTGTGCCCGCGACTTCGTTCGCGTGGTTGTCGGAACGTAATGTTATATAGCCTAAAGCCTTCCTCTATAAATGGACTACCCAACAAAAAAATAATTTTTCAAATCGGACCATTAGTTCCTGAGATTAGCGCGTTTAAACAAACAAACAAACTCTTCCGCTTAATAATATTAGTATAGATTACCCAGAGCAGTCAGTTGATAATTAAAAATAATGACCTGCAATAAGTGATATATTTATCCTACATTGAATAAAAAATTTTAGCTTTGACTTTAGTCTACACTCCCCACGCTGGCCAGACGGTTGGAGAGGTCTCACTGATGTCACAGAATACAGTAAGAGTAAACAGAAGGGACTCTTCTAAGGTACGCGCAATATACGTCCCCGTTCCCCGCACCTCTCCCCCGGTTCTTGACGGCCAACGTGAGAAATCGAGGCGAAAACGGGGGAGAGGTGCGGGGACGGGGAACGGGGACGCCTGGGTGACGCATATTGCGCGTACCTTAGGAGTTTCCGGCCTGTGCTGATGTTTATAAGCTTTGTTCAGCTTGTGTTCCCTAAGTCGCCTTCTACGACATCCACGGGAAGACTTGGAGTGGTCCTATTCTACTCTGCCGGGAACCACACGGCGACCAACCAACCGTCTGGCCAGCGTGGAGAGTGTAGGCCAAATCCTCTGACTGCTCTGGCGAATATATGTCTCTGGTAGTACAAAGAGGGGCGTGCTCCTGCAGTGGAGACTGAAAAAAAGACCTGATGATGATGTATTCAACATTTGTTTAAGAGGGCGCCTGATGTCAGTAATCTAAATTTTGCTCCCGCTTCCACGCACACAAATTTACTCTAGCCGAAGTGAGACAGCGAGCCATGCGGGGCGTCAATGATGTCAATGAGGCTGGTTCTGGTTTTGAGGTATTTTTCGTTTTACAAAGAATATTTAAGTTATTTAAAAAGTAAGATATATGATGACTGCCTTATGTTTATATAATCCAAAGTTACAAGTGCTACATTATTGTATTTCTTGAATACTTTCTGTTTTAGTATAATTTTGAGGTGATTTGGAGGCAACTTCGCAATGTTTTTCTATCTAGAAAATTTTAAGCAATTGTGTTTTCGAAACTTATTATGTATACAGTTAGTCCTGAACTTTGTTGTGTTTTTATTTCAAAGTGAGTATTTCGTTAATATTGATAAATATTTAAAATCGCTCTAAGAACTTTAGGGTAGTATAGCCTCTTAAGACATTACAACACCTTTTGGCCACATCCAGTTGTGTAGGACTGTGCACTCGCCCTTGGCAGTGGCGCTTCTCAGGCGGAGGCCGGCGGCTGCGGGGGGAGTCCCCGTCTATATAGTTCAGCTGGGAGAGTTGCTCCTCCAAAGCCAAGCGACGTCTGCGAACAAAAATTTGTCAAAAGTATATTTTTACTTTGCAACAATAAAGTATTAAAAAAAATAATAAAAAAAAAATTGGAAACTACATTCGTTAGGAAAGCTTGTGTATATTTTAGTTAAAATATGTTTTGTCTTGTTCTTGCAATGGCAAATTTTGTAGAGTGATAAGGACAAAACATATTTTAACTAAAATAGGTTTAGCAAACGTTTGTTAAATTTTATGAATATTAGGGTAAATATTGGGAAAATGACAATTTTTTTTTTTGTTTTTTTTTGCTATTATTTTAATTTTATTATACTATAATGATCTAGTATAGACCGAGGTTCGATATATTACGGGTATGTCCCTTCCAAATTGTTTATAACCAGGCCTGTGTCACTCCCCGTTTAGGTAACGAAAATATACCTACATTATTACTAAGAGCGCGGCGGCCCCTCCAAGTGGTAAATTCAGTTATACAAATCGTTTGTCCAGAGTAATAAGAATGAAATTGGCCTGCAATGGATGTCTAGGTATTTAAACGAATAGGTGCTGAATTCTTACGTGAACTAAATTAAACCATATCGCTAACCATATTGGGTAGATATTTCTTTGCTGAGTGAGACTTCCTGTACGGAGTACTAGTATCCTATTCTGTGATATAACATGGAAGGGACATACCAATCATAAATCGAACCACGGGCTATACTAGATCACCTAAGTATTATTTAATTAAAATAAAAGCAAAAAAAATTGTCATTCCCATACAAATCGCCCGGGTGAACATCCAGTGTTCCCATCATTCATTCTGGCATTACTTGTTTTTAAAAACGGCGATGGTAACAACTTTTAATGTCATTCGTTTATTTTTTGAGCAAGATGGCACACAATAGGCATGACTGAGAAAATATTTTTGGCCCATCGGTTAGATTATTAAAAAATACTGTACACGTATTTTTTCTTTTCTCTGAGAAACAATAAATAACGAAGATACAGCGCATTTAAATTTCGCGTGACGTCACGCTTTCGTACGATTTTACACATCGGTGACGTCACAAGCCCCCACTCCGGAACTTAGATACTCTGTATATTTGTGAATTTTTACTTTTTGGATAAACTGAAAAATATGGGTCTATTATTTTTGGATAATTTAACTGACGGACTAATTAGAATTATACTTTTCTGACCCAGTTATATTATATCCCTAATGTGACTAATTTAACCGACTTCAAAAAAGGAGGAGGTTATCAATTCGACTGTATATTTCTTTTTTTGTATGTTTGAATTGTGAACTGATTTTGATGAATCTTTTTTTATTTGAAAGCCTTTACTACCAAGTTGGTCCCATTTTAATTTGGTGAAGATATGATGAAGAACTTTGGAGATATGGAAGAAACTATAAAATGTATGTATGTAAGGAAAACTATTTCCATGTACAATTTACGTAATAAGAATGACTTAGTTAGCCCGTATTACAGGCTGAATACAGTCAGTAAGTCTTTTATGGGGAAGTGTATACTTTTTTATAATAAATTGTCAGAATCGGTCCTTGATATGCCAGACAGAAAATTCAAAGCTTATGTAAAGAAAGTACTTTGTGAGAAGGCTTATTATAGGACCGATGATTATCTTTAAGACAAAAAGGTCTGGCTTGAGCTTGGCGCGGGTCCCTCTTAAAGGTTTGTATACTTAGACATGTCATAATTTAGGTACATTGGTACATACTAAATTTACAAATTGACATTATTTTAAATTTCGTAATTCTTATAATCCAATTTAATTATGACATAATAAACAATGTAATCTCTGTCCATCTATATAACTAATTTTAAGTGTTTAGTTTGTTAGTTGACGTCTTTGGAGAAAACGTGCAGTGCAGTTTGTTGCCGCTTCTTCTGCACTTGCGCCTAGGAAGTGGCGTAAACTTAGCTGTAAGTAACGATTTGACGTCAACATTTGTGCAAAACAAAACAAAGTGACTATTATTAAGAGATATTATAAATATCCTATGATAATAAAGATATTTTGAATTTGAATTTGAAAAAACTCCTAAAAAAAATGAATACGGTTATTTTATTTTTTGTAAAAAATTTAATTATTAAAAATCATGACTGTCTTACCTTTCAAGTAATTCCTGATCAGATTCTATATCCGCCAGGTTCCGTCTCGGGCTGGGCTCCACGGTGCACAATCCTGATTCGGGCGGTGTAGAACACAGGGAGTCCTGAATAAAAATAAACATATTTTTATTCTTGTTCGTCTAAGCGCGTTCCCGGCTGCATCCTCAGCTGTGCTGCTTCGGAGCCCAAGGTTCGCTATCCCGCTTTTTCTTCTCCAGCTAGCAATCTAGCAAGACCACATTATAAAAATACAACGTTTAGCAAAAAGGGGGTATCAACTCGAATTTTATTTTTATTTTTTAATAAATTTTAATTTTGTATGGAGCTGCAGATTTCTTTTGCGATTTCAGCGTTGGTCCCATAGTAAAAGTTGTTCACATTGGTTAGTACGTTAATAATAATAAAATAAAAAATGCTTTATTTGAGAAACACACAAAAAACAAAAATATATATAACAGATAGCCAATGATAACAGTGTAGCCACTTATGGTCAAACACCTGCTCCCGCATTTTCTCACCACGACCTTCTCTTTATTTCTTACAAAATTAAAGTCCCAAAAATTAAACCCACCATTTTACATCTTCGTTGTTATTCGAGAATATATAATGATGCTCTCACAGCCGACGCAGCAGAAATTGATTGGTCTCCTGTCTTTGCAGCGAGTACAGTTGATGAAAAAGTCTCTCTGTTTAATAATAAAATAATATCACTGTACGACGTTCACGCTCCAGTCAGAGCTGTTAAAATACGACGTCCGCCAGCTCCCTGGATTACGACAGGAGTCCGCATGGCCATGAAGCGCAGAAATTTTGCATTTCGCAAGTTCAAACGCCAATACTTCACCGAAAATATAGAAAGTCTCACCAGCTAATCTCTGGAAATTTCTAAATTCTCAGGGCATAGGCAAAGTACAGAAAGACTCTTCTAAATTGCCTTTTTCCTTAAATGATCTCAATAAACATTTCACATCAGTTCCTCTTCTTAATAATCATACCAAAAATTCTACTATCGCTTCCATACTTGCATTGCCTGTCCCTGATGGTAGGTCACTTGAGTTTACCGCAGTTACTGAGGAGAATATTTGTAAAACTATCCTATCCATCACTTCAAATGCCGTTGGGCCTGATCAAATTAGTCGCGTGATGTTAATCCCTATCCTTAGTTTTGTTCTCCCTGTCATCACGCATATAATTAATTATAGTCTCTCAGAACACTGTTTCCCTTCCTTATGGCTTTTGGCACATGTACGTCCTCTTCCTAAGATCCCTGAACCTATCCGGCTGAATGATATCCGTCCGATCTCAATCCTACCCTTTCTCTCAAAAATATTGGAAGCTTCTGTGTTTAGTCAGCTCATCAAACATTTGCTCGATCACAACCTACTCAACACTTATCAGTCAGGCTTCAGGCCTGGACACAGTACAACAACTGCACTGCTTAGAGTCACGGATGATATTAGGGCTGGTATGGAAAATACTCAAGTAACCGTCATAGCCCTAGTTGATTTCAGTAACGCATTTAATACAGTAGATATTGACATCTTACTAGCTATCCTCTCCAGTTGCAACGTTTCTCCTCCAGTGATTGAATGGTTTTCCAGCTATCTTCGCGGTCGTCGGCAACAGGTTCGTAGTGGTCAGGATACATCTGACTGGTGCGACCTAGAGACAGGTGTTCCGCAGGGCGGTATTTTATCTCCTATATTATTTTCTATCTTTATAAATATCTTATCACACTATCTCACATGTTCTTACCATTTTTACGCCGATGATCTGCAGCTTTATACACAATCAACCGTCGATAATATTGATACAGCAATATCTCTCGTAAATGAGAATTTGGCCCGTGTTATGGAATGGTCAAATAATTTTGGCGTCAGCGTTAATGCAAACAAATGTCAGGTTATTGTAGTGGGAAGCAGTATTCAAATTAGCAAACTTGACATGAACGCCATTCAGCCAGTATTATATGATGATACTATCATTCCATTTAGCCCAGTAGTCAAAGATCTCGGTCTATATATAGATAATTGTCTCAACTGGAAGTACCATATTGTAGAAGTCAGTCGAAAAGTGTTTGCGACGCTTCATTATTTGCAACGTCTAAAGAACTTCTTACCAATCAAAACTAAAACTATGTTGGCTCAAGCACTTGTACTGCCCATTATTGATTATGCTGATGTGTTTTCTGGCCATAACTGAGGAACAGCTTAACAAGCTGGATCGTCTGCTTAATAACTGCATTAGATTTATTTTCTGTCTGCGTAAGTATGACCATATCTCAGAATACCGTTCTCAGCTTAAATGGCTCACCATCCGCCAACGCAGAAATCTACGTTTACTGTGTCAGCTTTATAATGTGCTTAACGATCCTCTTTCCCCAGACTATCTTAAAAATGACTTTAAACTTCTAAGTTCCACTCATGATAGAGTCCTGCGTTCTTCAAATAAATTGACCCTAGTTATTCCTTCCCACTGTACTGGTTTTTTCTCTAATTTTTTCGCCGTTACGGCAGTAAGGCTTTTGAACGCGCTTCCTGACACTGTTAGGACTGCCACTAGTCGCACTGGCTTTAAGGCCTTGTTGATCAAGCATATGCTCGCTCAGGCCAATGAAGTGTAATACCTATGTACGTACTTAATTGCTGCATTTGAGATGAGAAACTATTATTTATTAGTAGTGTATTTTATAGATGAATATAAGTATATAGTATGTATCAATGTATGTATATTTATGTAGATATTTTTATTGTTTAAGTATAGTAAGTATTATTAAAGTAGTTTATGTAAAAATTAAATATATATCTGAATGATCTGAAATTAAATTAATATTTTTTGTATCCATTTTGAGTTTTCTAACAACCCAAAGGTTGGCTGTCAGAAAATGCTTTTAGCATTAAGTCCGCCTATTGTGTGCTATACAAATTGTATTTTGTACAATAAAGTTTAAATAAAATAAAATAAATAAAAGATATTATTATCGGAACCTATTAGAGGTGCTCTCAAAAAGGACCCAACTCAGCATATGCTGGCTGTGTAAGGACTGCCAGCGCTGGTCTTCCGTTGGAGCCTAGTTGACGTCACGGAAATATGCACCAACGCAAATGCAAAAAAAAAAACACAAAGTAAATCGCAAGACACCTATCTATATGCCACGACAATACAATATCGTAATATACAATTTTACCGACATAATAGGTATGTAATAACAAAAAGAAAAATAAAAAAAATTGCCATTAACTGTCATTAAGAAAAACAACATTGACAGCTGACAGTAGCATTTAACATTGAAGGGCAACAAAAACGTTAACTCCCTTTCGGGTTGACACCCCCTTTTTGTTCCACGCTGTATAGTACCTGCTGCTCCACGTAGTGCAGGTGCGTGTCGTCCTCCTCGCTGAACATGTGCAGGTCGCGCTCCTGCGGGGACAGCCGCAGGCGCATGTCGGCCAGCTCCGCCTGCCACGGCTCGAAGTACGAGTCGCACGATGACGACCTTAAAAATAAACATATTTTTAACCGACGTCAAAAAAGGAGGAGGATATCAATTCGACTGTTTTTTTTAAATGTATGTTTGTTACGCGATATCTTCGCCAATTGTGAACCGATTTTTATTTTATTTGAAAGTCTTCACTACGAAGTTGGTCCCATTTTGATTTGGTGAAGATATGATGAAGAACTTTGGAGATATGGAAGAAACTCCTGTAAGTAATTGCGTAATGGAATTTATACAGGGTTATTTTTAATTAACCGGCATCTTTTCTGGAGCAAGTTCAGTCCGTGATACTGAACCACTTTCCATGAACAAAACAATTATCGAAAAACGAAAACAAAATTTCATCCTCCCATACAAAATCCATTTGGTTGAGCGCTGATTTGTATGGAAAGTCGAAATTTTTTTTTGTTTTTCAATAATTGTTTTTATGGAAAGTGGTTCAGTATCACGGACTGAACTTGCTCCAAAAAGGTTGCCGGTTAATTAAAAATAACCCTATATATAAATTGAATATATGTATTGTCTATCCTGTATATAGATGCTCCATAGCGACTGAATTCCCAAGAGCCAGGCTACCTACTAGCATACCCCCCGCGCCCCTCAGATTCGATGCGTTAATACAGTCAGCGAAACAAATGTAAACTTTCTTTTGAAACACCCTGTATCTTATGTAATAAGGAATATGCATGTAATACCAATCCGGCTCATATTTTTATTTTACAATTTCTATTATTACGTTACCACGCCTAGTTAATTATTTTTCTTACTGACTCTTATTTGGATTAGAAATAAATTATTGAAAATTTGCAAATATTGCGCGGGAACTTTTGACAAACAAAAGGGAAATGACGACAAAGTTCACAAAAAGAAAATGACAAGTTCGGGTGCGTTCGGTAGGACTGTCCGTCCATGTAGTTTGACTATCGATGACATTCGAAATGTATGTACTTTTATATAGAGGTTTAACAAACATCACTGGCTGATAATATCGAAAGTACCCAAAAAAGAAAAACATGCGTTGACAGCTTCTGTCTCTGGCGGATATTGCAGACGTTGACGTCATATTTTAAAATGGCGTATTTTAGTTGTTACAATCTACCTGCTATTTTTAATATTTATTTTCTACACCATATACATGTTTTTCGGCACTGATTTATTTTTTGCGGCTATTTCTCGACGAGGAGTATCGATTACAAATTTTAAAAAAATGCATGCATACTCTCTATTATACGAATTATATGTGTTTTATTATTTGTATATATAATACTCATCTTTCATTACTTTAAGTTTTAATCTCACTCTCAATCGATCAGAGGGAATCCAGGGTATCCTACGCTGTTTACTGACCTGGTGTGGTGTTTGAGAGGAGCGCTGGCTCTCTGCGCGAGCGGCGCCAGCGTGTCGGACTCCGAGGTGAGCGACTCGCACGACTTCACGGGCCGGAGCGCGCCCGGGAGCAGCGGGGACTCTTGCTGGGATACAAAATAATAATATACAGTACACTAAAATTATTACAATACAATACAATACAAAAATCTTTATCGCACCAAATAAAAAAACAATAAAAAATTACAAAGTTTACGGAACTTATCGCCGAAGCAATCTCTTACAGGCAACCATAAAGAGAAGGAGTGCGAAGTATATGAGTTAAATAACAGGTGGCGCAGTTAAATTTAAAATATTGACATTCTTGATTCTATATTTTTATAGGGTTTTTTTTAGGCATTCAAGATGCAGTACTAAATTACTCAAATTAAATGATGAAATAAGAAATGGTAAGTCCTACTCACGTGGTATTTTTACACCATTTCTCATTTCATTATTTAATTTGAGACATTTGAGAGCCAGGCTCTTGTCGGTGTCACTGTATGGAAAGAGACGCACACAATGTCTGTTTTTTAACCCAAACAAAAACCCCACTACTAACTAATTTTGAACGGCGGTCGATAAGTCGTCAGTCTTATTTGGGCAGCTTTGCACTACTCGAGAACACTCTGGATTGTGGAATGTGGATCACATGACCGATTCGTTATAAGCCTTGTGGGCACAGGATAGCTGTGCGGGCTAGAGTGTTTCCCAAGGCAGCTTCTCATAGGTCAGCGCGAGGAGGGGCGCTGACCTTACCGTTTTATTTTTAATTACCATCAACTCATATGTTTATTTAGAGGTAGCTCACCAGCAGCGGGGCGGCGGGCGGGGCGGGCGGCGTGGGCGGCGCGGGGCGAGCTCGCGGCCGCTGCAGCTTGCTCCGGGAGAACAGCCCTCGCCAGCCCGACGGGGACCGCTTTAAAGCTCGCTTAGCACCTGTACCACAGAAATTAATAAGAGTATTTCATACAGAACGGAATCTCAGGTCCTTTGCAATATGCGTCCCCGTCCCCCGTCCCCCTTGTCGCGGGGCAAGAGCGGGCGAACACACACGCATTGTCGTGTGCACGGATGTATAGTTTCGTTTGTAGAAGTGTAGGCATAAATGAAGTATCAGATATGAAACTTCCATACAAGCGGAGTACCGCTTGTATGGAAGTTTCATATCTGTGCCTGTACAATGACACTTATTTTAAAATACCTCCGATGCGTACTGATACGTATAAACGGACGGACAGACGGATAGACAGCAAAGTCTCAGTTAAAGAGTCACGTGGGCACCCTTTGGTTACGGAACCCTAAAAACTGAGACTACGCGAAGAAAATCACAAGTAACATCTAGATTTTTTTAAAATAATAATTACCTGGTAATGGTAGGTCTAACACTGTGTGGTACTGAGGTAGATTGTTAGGTCCAGATCCCACCTAAAAACAAGTAATAAAAGTATTAACAAATTTTCTAAGTTTTCTGCGAAACCCAATTTTGAAATTTTTAACCTTAAAAATTTCAAAATTGGGTAGTTTCCTGGGTAATAAATAAATTATGTGGTACTGTTAAGAGAATAGAACGTCTCAAAATAATGTCACTTGTCATTGATTACATCCATTTTGAACGTGAATTTACATTTACTAATGCAGAAAAACGGAAATTAAGAGCGCTATTTGACTCCAAAAAACTATGACGTCACAGTCCGATATTTCATACAAATCTCATAGAAAATGTTTGTTTTGACGTTTAGAAAAAAGTGTCTGATTTGACTTGTTGGAAACTAGCGGATTACGGTGTGATGGTATTTCATAACTTAAATTAACAAACGGTGACTTGGAAAATTTCGATGTTTCGCTGACTCCCATCACAGTATGCGTTACTTGACAGTTGCAATATGCGTCCCCGTTCCCCGTCCCCGCACCTCTCCCCCGTTCTTGTGCCGCCGTGCACACGTCAATGCGTGTGTGTTCGCCGGCTCTCCCCTGAGACAAGGGAGGACGGGGAACGGGGACGCATATTGCAAGGGACCGCAAGAGATTCCGTTCTGTATGTAATACCAGGCCTGTGTCACTCCCCTTTTAGGTATCGAAAATGTACCTACATTATCACTATGCGCGCCGGCGACCCCTCCAGGTGGTAAATTCAGTTAAACGAATCGTTTGTCCAGGGTAATAGCAATGAAATTGCCTTGCAATGGATGTCTAGGTATCTATAAGAAAAGGTGCTGAGTTCTGACGTGAGCTAAGTTAAACCATATCGCTAGCCACATTAAGTAGATATTTCTTTGAATTTCTTTGCTGAGTGAGACTTCTGTACGTTAGTATTATTTATTCTATGGTAATACTCTTCCTGTCTTCTGTGCTCCCGTGTTCAAACGCAGGTCTCCAGATGAGAATACAATACACACCTCAATGTACTTGGGCCTCAAATTCCCGGTAGGCCTCAGCTGCGTCCCCGCGGCGGCTGCGATGGCCCCGGAGGGGGGCGGCAGTCTCGGACTCTGCAGGGTGGAGCCAGGCCGGCCGCGGCGACGGGCCTCCTCTAAGCTGGAACGTTACACCAACATTAATCATTAAATTGGTACCTATTTCAGAAAAACCAGTCAAGTGTGAGTCGAACTCGTACATTAAGGGTTCCGTACCTCCGTACAATGTACATTCCATTTTCAAATCATACGCACCCCTCTTGGTTTCACAGTAAAAATGGGGAGACATTTTGACTCATTCCACCATCATCTCTTACGCTGATCACTTGATCTTATCTGCTCTACCTTTATATTTTTATTCAAAGCATAGTAATAAATTAAATATATTCTGTTGTGTGAGTCTATATCTTCCATTTCTATCTCCTACTCTACTAGTCTCCTACTATCTTCTATGTGGGAACTCGATTAGAGTGCCCGGACAGGTCGAGGTCCCACAGACGGAAAATAATCAAAAATGAAACCTTCTCGCGCTGACCTATGAGAAGCTTCCTTGTGAAACTACAACACAGCTTAAACTCTCTAGTCCGCAAAGTTATCCTGTGCACACAGGGCTTACCATCTAGGTGAAGTAGACTGTCATTATAACGAATCGATCATGTGATCCGCATTCCTTCTAATAATCGTAATTACCGAAATGCCCGAACAAGACTGACGACTTATCGATCGTGCGACGCTTTTATAAGCAGTACAAAACAAGTTAGTAGTGGGGTTTACGATAGGCAGGTGTTGTTTACAACTTCCGCTATGAAAAATACGCACGTGCCGGCTTACGTCACGTGATTTATACCGACATATGTATGTAGGTATGTGTAATATAGTTACTGACATGCTCATCTTTAAACGCCTATCGCAAATTAATTAGTTTCTGTTTTTAGGGTTCCATACCCGAAGGGTGCAAACGGGACCCTATTACTGAGACTCCGCTGTCTGTCCGTCTGTCACAGGGCTCTATCTCTTGAACCGTAATAGCTAGACACCTGAAATTTTCACCGATTATGTATAACTGTGGCCGTTATAACAAATACTAAAAATAAAAAAAAGTTGAAAATTAAAGGGGGAAGTCATACAAAAAACGTGTTCATTTCAGCGTTTGTAACTCGATCTGTCACAGGGCTCTACGACTCGCACTTGCCCGTTTATTTCTAAAGGCTTGACGGGTAGAGAATGCTTTAGCATTAAGTCCACCTTTTGTTTTGGTTTGATCGGAAGCGATACGGCTAAGGTAACACTCACCTTAACAGTTTGGTTGGTGGGTTGAGAGGTAAGCTCTTAGGTCTGCGTCCAGATTCGTGGCCACGGAGTTCCACTTGAGATTCACAGTGCTCCTGAAATTACATACATTTGTTAGAACAAAATACAGGGTGGCTTTTTAACACTTCAAACCCCGCATGACCCTGTTAGGTAGCGGTCCATTGTTTATCTATTGTGTCGGGCTTTCTTGGTGTTCAATGGATTAAACACCAGCCAAATTTTTGGAGCAAGTTCAGTCCATGATACTGAACTACTTTCTATTAAAAAAAGGCTATTAAAAAGATCGATAAAAAATTTTCGTCCTTCCATACAAAATCCGTTTGGCTGAGCGATGATTTGTATGGGAAGGCGAATTTCTATCGTGGACTGGACCTGCTCCAAAAATTTGGCTGGTGATTAAAAAGTCAGCCAGTATACTACAATTGTTTTAAGGGTGGATTCAGTCCATGACACTAAACAACTTTCAATTAAATTGCCCGTTTATTACTTTAAATGTTGTAGCTAGATGGAGCTACTAGTTCGGAAGAAGGTAGTTTCGTAGTGGTGCCGCTTGATTTCGGAAAGATGGCGGTGCAAGCGTTCATTTTCTACGAACAAACAAGCGCCATCTCTGATTTTTCGTGGATACCGTCAGCCTAAGTACCCTAAGGGGAGATAGTAGCGACATCTAGAAATAACACAGGATTTTAGCTTTCTAGCAGAGTACGCTTTTATGTATGGGGTTGTCAATCCTCTTGTATTTGTTCATCCATGGTAATACTAACACATTTGATAAGGGTTGCTATACACACAAGCGGGCCGGCATTAATCGGCACAGCAGGACGATAAATCGAATATTTAGATCAATGTTCAGTAATAAGCGGGCAAGTGCGAGTCGGACTCGTACATGAAGGGTTCCGTACCTCCGTACAATGTTTTGAAACGCTGAAGAAACACGTTTCTTGTAACCTTCCCTTTAATTTTTAATTTTTTTCTTATTTTTTGTATTTGTTGTTACAGCGGCCACAGTAATACATAATCAGTGAAAATTTCAAGTGTTTAGCTATTACGGTTCAAGAGATAGAGCCCTGTGACAGACGGACAGACAGACAGCGGAGTCTCAGTAATAGGGTCCCGTTTGCACCCTTCGGTACGGAACCCTAAAAAAAACCGATATAATTGTTTCGGGTCGGCTTTGTTGTTCGACAAATACTGTCGAACCGAAAACACCGGCCCGCTTATGTGTGTAGCAACCCTAAGAAAATATTCGACTTACATGGTCCAGCGAACTGGGTCCCGACTCCCCAGAGTCGGCCCCTTGTTCCTGAGCGAACAATTCTTCAGCGTAGCAGATCAGGAACTCTGTCACAACCGCCTGATGACAAAAACAAAGGTATTTCAATAAAATCATCATCATCAGGTCTTCTTTAGTCTCCACTGCAGGAGCACGACCCTCTCTGTACTACCAGAGCCATATATTAGCCAGAGCAGTCAGAGGATTTGGCCTACACTCTCCGCGCTGGCCAGACGGTTGGAGAGGTCTCATTGTTTATTTATAAGCTTTGTTCAGCTTGTGTTCTCTAAGTCGCCTTCTACGACATCCACGGGAAGTCTTGGAGTGGTCCTATTCTACTCTGCCGGAAAACACACGGATTTTGGATTTATTAATGCAGAAAAACTGATATTAAGAACGATATTTGTGCCCAAAAATCTATGTAACTTTCATACAAATGCCATAGAAAATTTTTGTTTTGACGTTAAGGAAAGTCTTTTCTTTTTGAGAATTATTTAACGGCCTTGGATACAGGTCGCCAATCTTTAGTTTTGTTGCTTTTTTATTCCTACCTACCTAACCTAACCAAATCCTAACAAATTACAATCAAAGGGTGGTGTAGGCCTTTGATTTCTTCAAGGGAGCTTCTGGCGACAAATCTATACGAGTCCACTGGTTTTCATAGACGACTGAGTGGCGGACGACTCCCACACAGTCCGCAAAACAAATATCACTACAGCCGTACTATGACTGTCCACTTTAACTATTTCACACATTGTTCATGTCATGAGCATTTATAACACCAAACAACACCAATTTCATATTATAAAGTCCACTAAAATCAATTTGCAAAATAATTTAAAGCAAACCCCAACCGAACCCCTTGACTTTCCGCCAAAAACTCACCAGGAAAAAGTGTCTAATTTGACTTGTTGTCCAGACTTGTTGTGTAGTGAATTACACGACGTCGGCAAGAACCAAAAATATAATATTTCACCTGTACAGCAACGCCTTGTAAAACATGCTGAGGTCTGGGAGACCTCAATAAGTTGGGAGCCCACACGATCGCCATGTTCCTAGCTGTCCTTCCCGTTTGTGTTAGTACCCAAAACTAGTGTTTATTTAGAAGAAATAAAGAATCAGCTAGATGTCTTAAGGGCAAGTTTTTGCATATTTCACCTGTACAGCAACGCCTTGTAAAGCATGCTGAGGTCTGGGAGACCTCAGCAAGTTGGGAGCCCACACGATCGCCATGTTCCTGGCTGTCATGCCCGTCTGGTCGCCGAGGAGTGAGACGCGACGGAGATGGCGCATCAGGTATGCTAGCGTCCTGGGAACCAAACGACAATTTGGTATAAATAAATATATAGGTGACGTCTAACAAAAGATACCGAAACTGTTTAAGGGTGAATTCAGTCCAATGATACTGAATAACTTTCCCCAAGGAACATATATCGAAATGTGAAAAAAAAAATTTTTGGCTTTCCATACAAACTCGGATCAGCTGATCGACAACAATAATATCAAATTATTACATCATTCACTATATCACTATACAAACTATACACCTTTAGTATTGTATAGTGAATGATCTAATCATTTGTTTCATTCCTCATTTATTATTGCATACACTAGTAAACAACAATGCGTAAAAACTACTCATGTATTGAAAATAAATTGTGCATAGATTGATATCCTTATGTCTATAGCAGGGTTGTTGCTGATGTAGGATTTTACTAAGCATATCAGCTGATGATTATGCAGATTTTTTCAGATCAATATCAGCGGATAAAACATTATTATACTACTATAAAGGGTTTAACAAAATATACTGAAATTATTTTAAGGCTAGATTCAGTCCATGATACTGAACAACTTTCCCCAAGGAACATATATCGAAATGAGAAAAAAAAATTTTTTGGCTTTCCATACAAACTCGGATCAGCTGATCGGTCAACTTGTATGGGAGGCCAAAAAAAATATTTTTCACAATTCGATATATGTTCCTTGGGGAAAGTTGTTCAGTATCATTGATCATGTGTCCCCAATAGTACCTGTAATGTGGCGGCGGCAGTTTGACTACAGTGTCGCGCACAGCCCTAAGTCTGGCCGCTTCGTCGGGGGCCTGTACGGCGGACACGAAGCCCTCGTACAGCTGGTAAGTGCACAGGGGGTTGGGGAGCTCTCTGAAACAATAATAAGTGTTTACCCGACTGCACCAGAAGGAGAGTTATGTTTTCGGAGTCTCTCTCTCTCTTCTTCTGCGTCTAAGCGCGTTCCCGGTTGCATCCTCAGCTGTGCTGCTTCGGAGCCCGGGGTGCGCTTTCCCGCTTTTTCTCCTCCATATATAACATGCATGTCAATGGTCACCCAAGGATGTCGAAGACCGCTATCCTCTAGCCTTATAAAGCCGGAGCAGGGTAGTCATTTTGGAAAAGGGACATTATTTTGCGCCGCAACGAATTATCTGTTTATCCTTATGGTTGAATGGGAGAGAACGCTTTTAGCGTTAAGTCCGCCAATTGTAAGACAATTTCGTTGTTAAACAATAAAGTTTAAAAATAAATAAATAAATAATGGGAATGGGACATTTTGGGGAAAGGACATTTTGGGGAAGGGACATTTTGGGAAGAGGACATTTTGGGGAAGGGACATTTTGAAACCAGGGGACATTTTGGACCTGAACGCCGGCGGGGGCGGCATGGCTATACATTTGTTTCCCACGTAACTTGCCGGTTTCCGCAAGACATAACCGTACCAGCGTAGGCGACTCTCTTGCAGTTTATCTGCTGTGTCACGGACACGAAGGCTGCCGCGGATGCGGGTGTTTCTCACGCGATCTCTCCGTGATACTCCGCATATCATAGTTTTCGGAGTGTCTATTTTTATGTTTGTAAATTTCTTTGGCACGCATATTATATTTGGAGAAGAAAAAGCGGGAAAGAGCAAACAGGCTGCAAAGCAGCACAGTTGAGGATGAAACCGGGAACACGCTTAGATGAAAGGATTTCTTTGGCGCTCTGCAGTTTAAACGGTTGATGCATTTAAGCTTGAGAGGTGTCGTTAGATGTGTAAGTGACACTGGGTATCCAAAACAAAATAAAAACAAAATGGCGGATTTTTGGCGCCAAATTATATGTTTAATTTTTTTAATTCGAAATCTATACAACACTACTCTTTACTACTTTTACGAAACCCAAAAAAAAAATGAATTTTCATACAAACTGATCAGCCGATCGAGTCAATTTGTATGAAAATCCAAATTTTATTTTTGGCATTTTGGGAATGTTGTGGGGGGGGGGGGGGGGTGCCCACTTTCACCACTTATTTTTAATATGTATATAGAAAAAGTAATAAGGAACATACAGAATTCAGATATAGGTGGTATAAAAGTCAACGGAGAAAAAATATTTTTTATTCGTTTTGCAGACGACATAGCAGCCCTAGGTGACACAAAACAAGACATAGAACAACTACTTCAAATAATGGATAAAACATTTTAAGAATTCGGCTTAAAAATAAATAAATCAAAAACCAAAACTATGATTACATATAAAACATCACCAATAAGAGATTCAGTGCAACTTAACGGAACAACAATAGAACAAGTAGAAAAATTTAAGTACTTAGGAAGCATATTGACAGAAGACTCTAGATGTACTGCAGATATTAAAACCAGAATTGCCATGGCCAAAGGAGCATACAATAGTATAAAGAAACTTTTCACAGCAAATATATCCAGAAAAATACGCAAACGCCTTATAAAAACGTATATCTGGAGCATAGCACTTTATGGATGCGAAACGTGGATACTGAATAAAAAAGATAGTGACAGGCTGGCAGCTTTCGAGATGTGGTGCTGGAGGAGAATGGAAAAGATCAGTTGGATGGAAAGGAAAACCAATGAGGAAGTATTAGAAATAGTAGGAGAGAAAAGAAGACTGCTGGGCGAAATAGAAAATAGGAGAGGGAAAATGATTGGTCACTTAATACGACATGACTCCTTATTTAAAAACATACTAGAAGGAAAGATAAAAGGTAGAAGAGGTCCAGGACGACCAAGAAAGAGCTATGTAGACCAACTGAAAGAAAATGCAGCGGTCATGTCGTATCAAGCACTAAAAAGTAAGGCAGAGAACCGAGAAGTCTGGCGCATACTCCACCGACAAGAGCCACTAAGCTCTTAAATAAGAAGAAGAAGAAGAAGGGAATGTTGTATAACAAAAGTTGTTCAGTTACATGGGCTGAGGTATCTGAGAGGTTTTGCGTTAGTTCATTAGCACGTTGTATAGAAGGATTACAAATATAGGTAAATAATAAATAAATAAATAAATATATAGGGACAAATCACACTGATTAAGCTAGCCCCAAAGTATAGGTATACAAAATTTATATGTTTAAATGTAATTTGGAATGAGAAATGCTAAAAAACAACATATGGCATCGCTCGCCCGAGCGTGCTCCCGGGGAAAGGGGGAAATCACACAGATTGAGCCCCAAAGTAAGTTATACTTGTGTTATGGGATACTAACTCAACGATACTATATTTTATAACAAATACATATAAAGATAAACATCCAAGACCCAGGTCAATCTGAAAAAGATCGTTTTCCATCTTGACTTGAGCGGGGATCGAACCTGGGATAACCTGGCATGATGATCACTAGACCACAGAGGTCGTCAAAAGAATGAGAAAGTGGAAATGGTAAGGGGAAAGGCAGAAGGCAGTCCAACTAAGGTAATTTTCAGTAAATGTTGAGATGACAGTATCTATTATTTATTTATTTAGTCTTTATTGACCACAATGGTACAAAAGGTGGACTTAATGCTAATGCATTCTCTAGCGATAGGCGCTTAAAGATAAGTATGTATTTCTACATACACTATATACATATCTACATATACAATACATACATACACATACATACATAAATACATAATATAAAATACAAAACAATTTATGATAATGATTAGTTCTGCTGCAACAAATTGGCATAAATTTAATTTCATTTCATTTCATTTATTCATAGAACAATATTTACATTGTATTTGAATATATTTGTACTTATAAACTAAAAAAATAAAAATTTAATTAAATGCATTATTACAAATTACAAAAATTATTATAAACATGTCAAAAATTATAAAATATCATTAAATTAATTATTATAAAAAATGTGCGGTATACGCATCAGGCATTTTTTACCGATGCTGACACCATTTAAAAGTCCCCAATTGAGTAATAACACTTCTCCAGTAGCAATATCCTCAACTTTTTTTTGAAAATTGAAACTTTTCTTACTAATTTAAATTCGTTAGGCAATTTATTAAACATTAAAACGGTTTGGTATCGTGGACAGTGAATTGCGATGTCAAGTGTGGGAGCTATAACACTGGTTAAGTCTTTCCTGCGCGTGCCCTCTCGATCCAACATTTCTTCTGCTGTTTCGTATGAGTCTCTATTTTTTATAAAATCCGTTAGTAAAACAAATATATATAAAGACGGTACAGTTAATATTTGGAGGTCCTCAAAGGGTAAAGGTGCGTGTGGACTATTCTTTTAAAAAGGAACCTATTTGAGATATTTTTGATGTCTTCGGGTAAGGCATTCCAAAGTCGCGTAACTTGAACAGTAAAAGAGTTAGACATAAAATTTGAACGAACTAATGGAAAATGGAGACGAAGAGTATGACTGGAGCGAAGCTCACGGTCATGGCTTTCGGAGTGACAGTGTCCCACCTGAAGTACATCTTGAGCAGGCTGGGCACGGCGTGCGGGTCGCGCGCCACGGCGGGCGCGGCCAGGTCGGGCGCGCCGCCCGAGTCGAAGGCGGCGCGCAGGCGCTGCGTCAGCCCCGAGCCGCCCGACAGCCGGTACACGCCGTCCACCGCGCCGCGGGCCTCGATGGCCTGCGCGCACTGCTCCAGGACTTGCGGCACTGCGGACAAAATATAAACAAATATATATATATATATATACATCGTGTTGATGAAAGAACGCAAAACCTCTCAGATGGTACCTCAGCCCATGTAACTGAACAACTTTTGTTCAACAACTTTCACCAAACTAAAAAAAGTAAATTGAAATTTCATACAAACTGATCAGCTGATCGAGTTAATTTGTATGAAAATCCGATATTTTTTTTTGGATTTCGGGAAAGTTGTTGAACAAAAGTTGTTCAGTTACATGGGCTGAAATACCATCTAAGGTTTTGCGTTCTTTTATTAACACGGTGTATATAGGGATCACAGACCATGGATCAAGATAGACACAGCCTCTGTATGAATTTGCGTGTCGACCTGACGTCAAATTGACTTCATTTAGGATCGTCACTTTTAGTCCGTGTAAGTCAATTCAGTAGATCTGACATTATTAAGCTCTCTACTGTAAAATACTAAATCTGCCGTTTGGAGCCTCGTCTCGTTTGAACTCGTCGAAAACCGTTGGAGGTAATTGAAAAGATTCCTTCCGTTTGTAAATCAATTTCTTATTAAATATTGTATTGAAAATTGGCACGCCAGGTCTTCATAAAAATGAAAGAGCTTTCTTTATCTAGTATCAAGAATCTAGAATCATTTATTTGCATTATACAATAGTAGTATATACAGATCTGTGATAGGGATAAATCACGCTGATTAAGCTATCACCAAAGTAAGTTTAAACTTGTGTTCTGAGATAAAGTTTAAACTTGTGTTCTGAGATACTAAGTCAACGATACTATATTTTATAATAAACACAATATATATAAACATCCAAGTCAATATTTTATTAATAAAAGATATTCTCAGTCCAGTGTCATAATCTAAATGAAAGCTAACAGCAGTGTCAGCTAAAAAAAATATCGCTCGGAATAGAAAACTGTGGCGCTCTCTCATCTCGAAAGCCAAGATCCATTTCGGGTCACTCAGGGTAAGTAATTTAAATCAACTTTTAGTCAATCAAGAGCATTTTCAGTCCAGTTTATTCTCAATCGATTTGGAGTACCGCAAGGTAGTCATTTAGGGCCTTTAACTTTAGAAGACGAACGACAACATTTAAAGCACGATGCATACCGTACTGACCTTCATGCTGGCAGTTCAGCAAATGCTCTCCCAAGTCACATCCGAACACTCGTTCTCTTAGGATGCCTTGCTGCTTGAGGATGCGCCGCGAGGGCCGCGAGAGGATGAAGCTGCGGAACAGGGAGATCAGCTTGCCGTGCTTGCGGAGCACGGGCTTGATGGGGGCCACTGCTACAGATCTGAGGGAAAGACAATACCATGATAATAAACCTACTTTAAATTTTCTAACAACCTAAAAATTGCCTTTTAGATAATGCTTTAAGCATTAATTCCGCCTATATAACAAATTGTAATTTGCACAATAAAGGTTAAATATAAAATCAAAATATGAAATTAAATTACTTTATTTACGTCCCTTCGGACCCCGAGTGACCTCTTTACGCCTACGTGTACAAAAAAAAACACTTCTTGGTCAGAAGAAGATGTTAAACACATCTAAGCCTGTTAACAGATAAGATACAAAGGAGTAGAACGAAGAAAACCGCGCTCTTTATTCAAGTACTTCGGGATGCCTTTCTGTCTTGATACATTACTAACAAAAGTTTTTACAAAAACTAAGTAGTTCAGGTCATGTGTGGCGCCACCTGTCCCCGTAATCCATACAGGGACTCTTGCAATAGCTCTCTGACCTCTGAGCAGCACTAAGCGCTGAGCTATGACCTTTTTGGATTGCTGTAGCACATAGATACAAATATATTGATTATTGATATAATATGCTTCCGTGTTTTTTTATGTTTTGTATTATGTTCTAATGTTGTGTATTTTCTGTATGTGTGTGACTATGGCTACAAATAAACGTCTTATCTATCTATCAATATCTCATCAGACTTAGCTATGTCTGATTAGGCAGCTGCCTAAAGTAAATCCTAGTAACAACCTTTTTTGGTAACCATGGTGCAAGTAGTAGACCAAAAGAAGAAAACCGCGCTTGTTACGTCCTACGGCAATTCAAGTTCTTCAGTATGCCTTTTGGTCTTTGTAAAATCTAATACATCATTAACATAACACATATTTTTACTACTAATTACTTCAAGATACATACACAACTATAGGTGGGGGCTGCGTCATGTGTCGCGGCACCTTGTCCCCGTTATCGACACAGGGACTCGTGCTATGTCTCATATGACATAGCTGCCTAAAGGCATCCCTTTAGATAGCAGTTAAGAAGACCAAAAAAACAAACCCGCGCTTGGTACGCCCTACGCCAATTCAAGTTCTTCAGTTGGCTATTCGGTCTATGAAAAATCTAATACTAACACAAGTTTTGTTCAAGGTACAAACCCGACTATAGGTAAGGGCTGCGTCATGTGTCGCGGCACCTTCTCCCTTAATTGACACGGGGAATCTTTTTATGTCTCATCAAACATAGCTGCCTAAAGGTACTAGTAAGAAGACCAAAAAAGAAAAACTGCACTTGTTACACCCTACGGCAATTCAAGTTCTTTAGAATGCCTTCTGGTGTAAAGTTTTTGTTGAAGGTACATACCCGACTATAGGCGGCGGCTGCGTCATGTGTCGCGGCACCTTGTCCCCGATGACGGCGACGCAGTGGTGCGGGAAGAAGCCCACGCGGAACCCGCGCTTGCCGCGCCACCACAGGGACTCTTGGGGACCTGTGGGGATTCCTGGTAACTTTAGCAACACTTCAATATATATGTTACGGCTAAAAACCGAAATGCGGCTACGCCTAGTTTAAGCCGGCTAGAACTAGGTAAGGTTAAACCTAAGTTTAGCCAGGTAATCCTAGGTTTATGTTCACACCTATCTTAAGCCATAACAGATACACTATCACGTCTTTATCCGTAACGGGGCAGACAGAGCCTAGGCCGGTAAGGCCTAGACCATTTTTAGCGTGGGCATAAAGGTAGAAAAAGGAAATCATAACAGTGATGGGTTGCTAACCGCATGACTCATTGATATGATTCAGATTTTTGCCCATTCCCTCGATCGGGTTTTAAGATCTGCGCGGGATGAGACGCAACTGGTACATTCTCTTTCTCCCAGACCAGCAAGGAAGAAACACTTCATATAATCAAATAACGTAAACCGGATAATTTTTTTATTGTTTGTAGTAAATATATGAATTTGAGAGAAAATTTAGTTCTGGTATTATTTTCGACGATCGAATCTAATATGTCGTTTCAAAATAAAAGCTACATTTCGTATGTATCATACAAACTTGCGGTCAGCTGATCACATTATATAACATTCTTTTTAAACCGACTACAAAAAAAGAACGTTATTCATTCGACAGTCATATACATCGTGTTAATGAAAGAACGCAATTTTCATACAAATTGACTCGATCAGCTGATCAGTTTGTATGAAAATTCAAATTATTTCCTTTTAGTTTTGTGAGAGTTGTTGAACAAAAGTTGTTCAGTTACATGGGCTGAGGTACCATCTGAGAGGTTGTGCGTTCTTTCATTAACACGATATAATAATTTCATTAATACTATATATTAATAAATTCCATATATTTTTGTCAAAAAATTGGCACTGAAAAAAAAATCTATTTAATAGTAACAGAACTCACCTGGCATATCTATGATTGAGATCATGTCGCCCACTTCGAAACTTATCTCGTCGCGTGCCTAAAAAAAACAAACAATATGAATAAAGAAACAAATACTAAAAAAATATTTTTTTTTTAAAAGATCCGTTAGGTTTTTTTTTTTCAATTTTAAGTTAATTTACCTGCGAAACGTATTTTCTGACGGAGTAAGCTGCTGCCACGGCTGGCGTATTGATCGAGCTGGAATCTTCGTTGGCCACTAACAACTTGTGTCCTGTGAACGAAACAACAACATTAACCTAAGAAAAAAGGGAAAAATCTAGATGTGTAAAAAAATATTTATCCTACATTTAATGAAAAAAATTGACTTTGACAAGACTTAAATTAGCGGCCCGGTCGCAAGGGCGAACTTAAAACTTAAACAACCGGTTGCAAAACTTTTCGCACAAATGCATTTTCTCACCTTTGTTGTCCATCTGTAGCCAGTTGAGCACTGGTCCACAGTTGATGGAGTCATCGGCGATGATCGAGAGATGATGCACGTAGTGGGCGATTAGACGGGCGTATTCCGCCTCGTCTTGTAACAGCGAAGACGTGACCTTCTCGGAGAGATTCGGCAGACCGGACACTTTTCTGTCGTATATGCACCTGGAATGAGTAAGTTTTAATGTAAATTCATGTAAAACACTAAATTAAGAAGGGCTGCACCGTTGGCAGGGTCGCGACTTTTTTTATTTGTTGGCTTGACAAAACAGCGTATTTAGCCAGGCACAAGTTAGTAAAACGTGGGAAAACTTATACACTCTCCTGCCAATTAAAAGTAAATAATTAAAAAAAAAGGGTCGCGACTTAATGAAACGTGTGTTTAATAGGGTCTGTCTGTCTAGATTTAAGAGCCAGGCTCTTGTCGGTGTCACTGTATGGAAAGAAACGCACACCAATGACGATTTTTGGCAGAAATAATGGAGAGTGGTTTGCCAGCCTTCCTCATTCCACACACTAGTAAAGGTAGTAGCCACTAGTGTGCAGGTTTCCTCACGATTTCTCCCTGCACCGGAAGCAGGTGTTGGTAGTTGGACATGACCGGACATGCGTACCAGCTCAGAGGTACAAGCCGCGGCCAGCGAGGATCGAACTCGTGACGCACAGACGCACAGCCAGTTAGCAACAGCGTCGCCCCCTTCCCTCCAAACTACATATCTCATACAGTCGTATGAAACATGAAGTTTGGGAGGAGGGTGTTCAGCAAATAGGGGGTATTCATCAAGGAGGGTGGTGTTCATCAAGGAGGGGGTGTCCATCAATGCAAGGAGGGGGTGTTCATCAAGGAAAGGGTGTCCAGCAAGGAGGGGGATGTTCAGCAAGGAGGGAGGTGTTCATCAAGGAGGGGGGTGTTCAGCAAGGAGGGGGTGTCCAGCAAGGAGGGGGTGTTCATCAATGAGCGGGGTGTTCATCAAGAGGGAGGTGTTCATCAAGGAGGGGGTGTCCAGCAAGGAGGGGGGTGTTTAGCAAAGAGGGGTGTTCATCAAAAGGAGGGGTGTTCAGCAAGGAGCGACACACACGTACCTGTGCAGCATGTCGTCCAGCTGCTGGAAGTGCTCTCTGTTCCTGGTGAGGGTCCACTCGCCCACGTCGGCCGCCTCGCTCCAGCTGCCCGTCAGCAGGCGGGCCTCCACCGACTCGTCGCACGACGAGTTGACGTGCGAACGCACCTTGAGACAGATCCAGCCTGCGACGGAAAACGAATTGGTCTTAAATTAGTGGCTCTGTGAGCTGTACACCACGCTAGTCTTCTTTGCATAGCCCCTCACATACTGACCCCTTGAAGTTTATCGGGTGAAAAAGTTGTTCGGACAAAAAACGTTGCGTCATAATAAGGGTAACAAAAAAGTTTTATGACATTTGTCAATGTTTTTCGAAATAGTTGAAATATGATATTTTCAACGTTTCGATCTCTTCCCTCATTCGGTCAACAAGTTACAAACATACATATATTATCACGTCTTTATCCCTAACGGGAGTAGACAGAGCCCAGAGCTGTAATTACTAAAAACTACTTTAACCGTGACAATGGGCGTTAAGATAGAAAAACGGAATCAAAATAGTGATGGGTTGCTAGCCGCATTGCCTATTAACATGATTCAGATTCTCGCCTCTTCTCTCATAGATATAAATTTACGTATTTGTACGTGACGTTGTCGCGACCAATCGCATGCATCTTTGTCTATGTGTGCGTTCGAGTGTTTCGTTGTAATGACTGTTAGTTTGTTTGCGTAAATGGAATCAGAATCGAAGCGGTGAATGTAGGAGCGTTACATGTTAGAGTGAGTGACCCGCTCATCTTAATTAGTAATGTTCTAGAGATTATAATTAGATGTATAGAATATACTAGCTAAGAACCATTGTGACATCGCGCGGGCTCCAGCACCCCTCCGCCCCTCTCAGGCGCAGCGGGGGGCCCATGCCCATATGTAAGGCGCGGCGGCTGGCGCTCGTCCTCTTCGTCTTCGGCAGCATCTGAAGCTAAGTATTTCTTCTACCTAAAAGGGCTACTCAACTGATCTAGTGCCTATAACTCACGACCCTGACTACCTAATCTGTACCTAGTGTTTTTGTGAATCTTTGTAACTAATGTAATGTAATAGTTGTTCATTATACCTATCTTATTTGCCGATATCTGGTCTTTCTTTTATCTCATCTATCTTCCTAGATCCTAAATCTAGGTTTTACTAACTGAAACGGTACACCATCTAGATCACGTCAGCGTTCAAATAAAAACAAATCATAATCGGTCCATTCGTTTAGGAGCTACGATGACACAGACAGACACACAAACTCGTAAAATTTATAACACCCCTCTTTTTGCGTTGGGTTAAAAAGTGTTAGTAATGCTCTCGTTGGGCCACCGAGTTCCCCATAGCAGATCAGGGGCCCCTCGATAGAATTTGCAACGGGCCCCGCGCTTGCTTAATCTGGCACTGCCGAGAACACGCTCTTTTTTCAATTTTTATATATGTTCCTTAGGCATAGTTGTTCAGTATGATGGACTGAATTCAGCCCTAAAAAAGTTTCAGTATATTTTTTTACACCCTGTATATGGCACCTCCTGTCCAGTTATTTCTAGCGAGGTGCAAGTAGAAGTCTCGGGGCGGATTGCTCCCCCTTGCCACGTCACTGGTACTTACCCTCATCGGAGTCGCATTTCTCCTCACAGGGCACAGTCTCTATGCTGAGTCCACCGAGCGACACCCTCTCGTAGTGGAAGTGGGCGCATTCCTCCAGCTTTGGGAAGCGACATGATGCTGGGGAGGGGGCCACCTGGAATTACAATACAATACAAAAATCTTTATTGCACCAAATAAGTAAAATTACAAAATTTACAGAACTTAATAAATAAGGTACAAGAGGCGGTCTTATCGCCGAAGCAATCTCTTACAGGCAACCATAAAGAGGAGTGCTAGGTATATGAGTAAGATAACAATTAAAAAAATTATAAATAATTAAATTAAAAAAGAAATTATATAAGATACCTATATATAAATAGATAAGGACCAATCACACTGATTGACACATGCCGTGTGGTTCCCGGCAGAGTAGAATAGGACCAAGTCTCCCCGTGGATGTCGTAGAAGGCGACTTCGGAAATACAAGCTGAACAAAGCTTATAAACATCAGTGAGACCTCTCCAACCGTCTGGCCAGCGTGGAGAGTGTAGGCCAAATCCCCTGCTCTGGCTAATATATGGCTCTGGTAGTACAGAGAGAGTTGTACTCCTACAATGGAGACTAAAAACGACCTATTGATGATTTATTTAATCACCGAATTTAAATAAACGTACCGTGTCCGCGAGGTCAAAGTTCACAGTAGCAGAAGGCGCGGACTGGCTCATTTGTGGTGACACGGGTGTCACTGACAGCGCTGTCAGGGATATCGACCCTGAAAGAAGAAAACATACTCTTTATTAATCATTTTTAGGGTTCCGTACAAAAAATGAAAAAACGGAACCCTTATAGGATCACTCGTGCGTCTTTCTGTCCGTCCGTATGTCACAGCCAATTTGCTCCGAATCTACTGGACCGAATCAGGTGAAATTTGGTAGGATGGTGTAATCCTATGACCCAAACACATATGTGCAAAGTAAATAAATATTTTATTTTTTTAATAAGGGTCATTTTCGGGTGATAAATTAGGAAATTGTAAAAAAAAAAATTGAAAACCTTACTGTGTCATATATCAAATAAAAGGGCTCGTTATGAGGATCTTAAATATATTTCTGTTATAATTATAAATTAAATCGTTTTGATTTTATTCATGAAAGAAGACGAAAATTTACCATCCCCCAATCTCCGAAACTACTGAAAAAAAATTGTACATGTCAGCTTTACGAAAGTCAAGAAGGAAAGAGACAAAAGATGTGTTTTAACAATATGATCTCTATAAGGGTTGGGACACATCTGTCAGCACGGAACAGCACTTTCCTATGCTGCTATACTTTTCCGTCGCTCAGAACAGTCATTTGCTAGAGCGAGAGAGAGCGACGGAACGCTTCAGTCAGCATGGCCGGTGCTGAAGCGTTCCGTCGGTCCCTCGCTCCTCGCTCTAGCAAATGACATAAGTTGCGTGCGGCGAGCGTTGGATTTAGACATGGGTAACTCCGGATTCGAACATTTAAATGAGCCGATTCATCAACATTAGCCGATACCCGTACTGAATCCCGGTTATCGTTATCGGCTCCCGCGAGTTATTGAGTCCACACCAATCTTGGTCCCGCCGGGAACCAGCGGCGCCTGTCAGGTCGCGAGCCGCGATCCGCGTTTCGGCTCTACCGCGTCTCGGAAGGAATCGGGAGTCGGGAGCCAATATTATTCTTTATTGAAACCAGTACCAGAAAGGACGTCTGTATTCTGTAGATTCAATAGCGAAACTTAGCGGACCTCGGAGCTGGAGCCGATAAGGGAGTAGGAATCATTAAGATGAGTTCACCAGATGCGGAGTAAGATTCAGTGAGCCGAAACACTGCTCGGAGTCGAGAGTACCCATGTCTAGTTGGATTGTAGTTAGCGTACAATCACGGCTTTTTTTCAGCTCACATCTCTTCTGCCTGGTCTCCGCTGCGTCCAGTCGGCCGACGCCAACTCGCACGCTCACATCTCCGTTAGCTCGATCGCGCCATACAAATATGATACATCTCCGCTTGGTATCCACTGAAGTTGAGCTGAGACGAGATGTGTGAATAACGAATTTCTATTTGTTGTTCAAAACACAGCTCCTCTCCTCTCGTCTCGTCTCCGCTTTGGTGGAGTTCGGGCTTGAAAAGGTACTTTTTTCTTTTTCGGTGGATCCTCCACATATTACATCACAACGATACGTTTATGCGAAATGTGACATGTTAAAGGATATGAAAAAAGCGTAAAGGGAGAGGGGGGGTAAATAAAAATTATGCGTGACGTAATAAGTATGTGAACGGAAGAATTCAACTAGGAACACGTTGAGATGGTGAGGACTTACCCGGCGCGTCTCTCTTGCACTCCTGCTCATTGCTGGTTCTGGCAGACCCTCGCGACTCTGAACTGAAGCGGACAGATCTGAAATACCAAATTAGGGTCGATTTGAATAATAGGATTTTCTGACTCCAGGTTCGAAATTTTAAATGCTAAGTCACGTTTCTGATTGAAAAACGGACAATGACCTCTTAGACATGGTACATACGAATGACATTCGTCAAGACACGCACGTTAATAGAGTCAGTATAAAGTGACATTAAAATATAAAAAAATATAAATATAAAAATCTTTATTTCAAGCCAGTAGTTTTACAATACAAATTTCTGGGACCCACCTAGTAAGCTTTGAAAAAGCCTGTGGCAGGGGGACCCGCTCTTCCAAACACTTAGTATTAACATAGGCCTAGTTTACAAATATATTTTATAACTTTAAATATATTCTTATTTCTATTGACATGAGTGTATGTTGTGTTGTGTGATAAGTGAAGATGTGTAGATGCGTGAGTGGGTGTGTACGTGTGTGTGTGTGCGTGTGTGTGAGGGTGTGCATGTGAGTGTGAGAGAGTGTATTTGTGAGGATTTATGTATTGTGTGTGTGTGTGGTAATCATTACTCATTCCTGGTGGTAAGTGAGAAATTATAATAAATAAGAAATAGGTTATGTAGTTCTCAACCCTACGATAGAATCTTGGGATCAGAGACCACAAACAGACTACACATAAAATTATGAACTGTCGTCAGTTATTTGTGGCCTCCATTGAGTATATTATCTTATATATTAGGTCACTTTATTTTGGTTAATAATGAGTTTTTCTGTCTCATCATAGTCTAAAGGTAACAGCCATTCAGTTATTAAGGTCTTACATTTATATTTTCTGAGTTTATGAATATCTAGTTGTTCATTTAGATTATTATATATATATGCCGATATTATATAGTATTGTCTTTTAGCAAACTCTGTATTGCTTTGATGAATAGAAGCGACCTTGGGCCTCCTCCTAGCAGTTTGTTGTTTGGGGTTGTAGGGTATTGTTTTGTGTAATCTCAAGGCTGCTGACAAAATGAATAATTTCCTAACTGAAAGAAGTTTACAGAGTTCATAAAGTTCCTTAGTAGGATATCTTAGTTTTTTGAAGAACATTATTTTTAACAAGTATCTCTGGCCCCTTTCCACCTCTAGAAATTTAGTTTTTGTAGCTCCACCCCAAGCAGAAATGGAGTAAGTAATTATGGACTGTGCCAAGGCGGTGTAGATTTGTTTTAGTAATTTTTGTGAAGCTACGTGTCTGAGTAATTTGAACATCCAAATAAGCTTTCTAACCCTTTTATTGACGTGCTCAATGTGTGGGTGCCAGCATAGTCGCTGGTCAAGTATGACCCCAAGGTATTTGATGGATTCCACCCTCTCCAGTGTCGAACAGTTACAGTAGGCAAAGTTCTCTCCATCACACATATGAGCTTTAAGATTATAATTTGGAGTAGGTTGTGTCTTTTTAGTTATATAATGGCATATGTACTTTGTCTTTGCGGTGTTCAACGAGAGCAAATTGGATCTTAACCAAAGTGAGACTCTATCGAGCCCCCTATTGGCTTTGTTAAAAACCTCATCCCAAATGGAACCCTCAAATACAATGGCAGTATCATCAGCATACGAAATGACACTTCCACCCTCCAATTCCAGGTTAGTAAGGTCATTAATATACACAAGGAACAGGGTTGGGCCCAGCACACTTCCCTGCGGTACTCCATGTGTGATTTCCTTGTCTTCGCTTACACAGTCTCCTATGCGAACTCTCTGTCTTCGCCCATATAAGTATTCGCCAAAGAGTTTTAAGGGAATGCCTCTTGTTCCGATTTTTTCTAGTTTTTTTAATAGAGTGGGGAGAAAAACAGTATCAAATGCCTTACTGAGGTCCAAGAACACTGTAGCGCACTTTATCCCATTGTCTAGTAGCTTAGTAATTTTAGTTGTTAACGTTATTATAGCATCTTCAGTAGATCTTCCTTGTCTAAAGCCGTATTGTGCATTCGATAAGATATTGAGATTGTTGAGGTAATTTAGTAGACGAATATTTATCAGTTTTTCAATAATTTTAGAAAACACCGTCAAAACAGAAATGGGCCTGTAGTTGTTAGGATCTGTTTTCTCTCCACTCTTGTACACAGGTGTAACTAAGGCTAGCTTTAGAGGGTCAGGAAATTTTCCCTGTTGAAAACAGAGATTCACAAGATGACTAATTACGGGGGCAATTATCTCTTTTATCTGTATAATAAATCGAGTGGGCAGGTTATCAGCACCAGGGGCGCTGTCAGGTTTAAGAGTGGAAATGATGTCGAGTACCTCTTGCGGGTCAGTATCCATCAAAACAAATGATGTTAACGGAGGGCTGTTTTCAACTCTATGTTGGTCTAGATTGGTTGGTTCTGAGACAGGTGCAATCTTTTTTGCCAGATTTTGTCCTACATTAGCAAAATGCTCATTAACAGAGTTAACCGAGGTATTCTGCGTTGTACCTAATTTTAATAGCTCAATGTTAGTTGATTTAGTACTTTTAAAGTTTGTAATTTTATTAACTGACTTCCAGAGCGCCTTAGGGTTTTTGTTTGATTTCTCTAAATCATTTCTTTGATATTTACGCTTTAGTTTCTTTATTAGGTTGTTACAAAAATTTCGGTATCTTTTGTAGGTGATTTTAAGTGTTTCATTATGCGGGTCGGACCTTAGTTTTAACTGCATATCGTTTCTGTTATTAATACATCTAATGATGCCAGGCGTAATCCATGGCCTTGTGGGTTGTTTCCTACCAGAGACACGTCTAGTAGTTTTACTTTGATTAAGCGCGTCGTTCAGCTCTGCACTGAGTTTTTCAATAACAAATTCGGGATCATCGCTCATCAGCAAACACATGAAGTTTTTATTTTTAGTGATAGAGAGCGCTTTTTCATAGTTAATAGTCTCGATTTGTCTGTTATTGGTAATTTTCTTTTCCAAATTTTTAAGGCTTAAAAATACGGTATCATGGTCAGTAATCGTGGTATTTATAACAGCTATGCGTGCCGATGTGTTGTTAGGTTGTATTTTTAACATGAAATGGTCTAAACAACCGAGGAGCCTTGTTGGTAAGGTATGTCCTGGTAGCAACCCATGTGAAGCTGTTATATTTAGATAATTTTCCCTATTTCTACGTTCATTTATTGTTTCTTTTTCTCTGGATAATAGGTTGATGTTAATGTCGCCAGTAACTATTATATTTTTAGACGCTCCGATAGAATACAAGTGTTGGCTAAGAGAATCAAGAAAGTTTTTTGCATTATGGTTAGAAGGTGAGCGATAAATAGCTAGGATAATAGTATCTAAGATTTTAATTTGTAAACAAGTAGCTTGTACTAATTTAATCTCCTCCACCTCAGCATCTATTTCTTTTCTCACGTAAACCACAACTCCGTCATTTTGATTCATATTATTTGTGGTAGTGGAAGAAGTATAGTTTTGTAACGAAGGTGTAGGTTTACAAGGGTTAATTCTGCATTCTGTGAGTGCCAAGATATCGGGGCTGAAGTTAAGTTGATTTAATAGTATCTGAAAATCGTCAAGGTTATTATATATGGTTCTGATATTTTGTGTTATAATAGTCATGTCACCTGCAGTTAGATCAATGTTCTGAGCAAGATGCTTAATATCACATCGAATAGAAGAAGCAGTTTCAATCTCATCAACTTCGTTTAGAGTGTAAAGTGTACTATCCATAGTTTATTTTTTTAGGTATATGTGTATATAGATAAAAATATACTCGTTTGTACTTAAATATACAGAGTATCACTACCACCAGTATGTGTAGTATGTGTGTAGTGTGTGTGGAGTGTAATTTGTTTGTATGTGTATATGAGAGTGTGTGAGTGTGTGGTTTGTTTACATATCTCAGATATATTATTAAGTTAAAAATAGAGGGAACCACACAACACATTGTGTTGTGTGGTTCCCGGCAGAGTAGAATAGGACCACTCTACGTCTTCCCGTGGATGTCATAGAAGGCGACTTAGGAAACACAAGCTGAACAAAGCTTATAAACATCAGTGAGACCTCTCCAACCGTCTGGCCAGCGTGGAGAGTGTAGGCCAAATCGTCTGACTGCTCTGGCCAAGTACAGTTAACTGTGGAGAGCAGCGCAGTGCGTCATAGCTTCCTTGTCGGAGCCCTGCAATATAGACAGTGTCTGCCCCGTCACACAAAGAGATGTGCTAGTACGTTACCTGTGGAGAGAAGCGCAGTGCGTCATAGCTTCCTTGTCGGAGCCCTGCAATATAGACAGTGTCTACCCCGTCACACAGAGAGATGTGCTAGTATAGTTACCTGTGGAGAGCAGCGCAGTGCGTCATAGCTTTCTTGTCGGAGCCCTGCAATATAGACAGTGTCTACCCCGTCACACAGAGATGTGCTAGTACAGTTACCTGTGGAGAGCAGCGCAGTGCGTCATAGCTTCCTTGTCGGAGCCCTGCAATATAGACAGTGTCTACCCCGTCACACAGAGAGATGTGCTAGTATAGTTACCTGTGGAGAGCAGCGCAGTGCGTCATAGCTTCCTTGTCGGAGCCCTGCAATATAGACAGTGTCTACCCCGTCACACAGAGAGATGTGCTAGTATAGTTACCTGTGGAGAGCAGCGCAGTGCGTCATAGCTTCCTTGTCGGAGCCCTGCAATATAGACAGTGTCTACCCCGTCACACAGAGATGTGCTAGTACAGTTACCTGTGGAGAGCAGCGCAGTGCGTCATAGCTTCCTTGTCGGAGCCCTGCAATATAGACAGTGTCTACCCCGTCACACAGAGAGATGTGCTAGTATAGTTACCTGTGGAGAGCAGCGCAGTGCGTCATAGCTTCCTTGTCGGAGCCCTGCAATATAGACAGTGTCTACCCCGTCACACAGAGATGTGCTAGTACAGTTACCTGTGGAGAGCAGCGCAGTGCGTCATTGCTTCCTTGTCGGGCTCGGCGAAGGCACGTGCCGCGAGTGACTGGCATGACATCACCGAGCCGTGGGGGGAGCCCTGCAATCAATAAAACATACTTCAGACAAGTGTCCTCCTTATTTACGCCATTTTCCTTTCCAATAATTTAAACATAGCCTATATCACTCAAGTGGTTAAGACGAATCTAACCACGTATAATTTATCAAAATCGGTTTAGCTGTTTAGTAGTTTCTAGGGAACATAGAATCGGATATAAAAATAGTTGTTTTTACCATTTCTCATTCCAAATTTCATTTAAAACTATCAGTTGTATATATTTTTGTAATCCTTGAATATATTACTTTCAATTTGATACCCCACTCGATAGTTTTTGAAGAGAAAAGATTTTTTATGCCGCGCAAGTTTGTGCCAAAAATCCGCCATTTGATTTCCAATAGCCTATATCACTCTTGCGGCTAAGACAAATCTAACCATGTATAATTGATTAAAATCGGTTTGGCCGTTTAGTAGTTACGAGGGAACATAGAATTATAGGGGCAAACACATAACCATCCTTTTCGGCTTTGCTGCAGTCTGGCAAAAAAGCGTTCAGGTCCATAATGACCTTTTACCAAAATATCCCCTGGTTCCAAAATGTCCCCTCCCCAAATATCCCTACCTAACAATATTATTAATGAACTAATGACCCGCTCAGACTTCGTCTCCTCCTGTTGACAGATTAATCTGAAATTTGGTACCTACACACCTTTAGTTCTGGTGACAATACAATTAAATAAATTCTGTTTCATGGTAATTCCAAGATGGCTGCTGCTACAAAATGGTGGTTTGCAAATTTTGTCACGACTACCTCAATATAGGTCTCAAATGAAAAGGCTTGACTAGTAGAAAACAGGTCATTATGAAAACAAAATGCAAGATCCAAGATGGCCGCCGCTACAAAATGGCGACTACCTCAATATGGGTATCAAATGAAAGGGCTTGACATGAAAATAAAAACTAGATAATAATGTACCTACTAAAAGCTAGAAAATGATTCGGTAGGTCCCAGGTTCCAGTCATCACACCCCTCTCCCACATCAATTTAAGGCATTGATCAATGCCTTACCTATCTAGGTGATATGCCTGACCTGACTCCGGCTCTCTCACTCTAAAACTCGAACCCTAAAAAGTGTTAAATAAGTACTAAAAAACTAAGTAAAATAAAGGCGGTTGTCCACACTCCCGTTGACGTCTGTTATCTGACTGACAGCACCGTCAAGTGGCGTCGAGGGTTTACGAGTTTTTAACGAGCGTTATCTCAAGTAGTACTTATCGGTATTTGTGGAATATTTGTGTGCTTTTATGTCATTTTTACTGATAGGAAATCCCGTCTTTCTTTAACTGGACTTCATGTTTTGTAATGATCTACCTGACTGTTGTCTGTTTTTCGTCTGTGTAAGCACAGAATAAATAATACTAACGTACAGAAGTCTCACTCAGCAAAGAAATTCAAAGAAATATCTACTCAATATGGCTAGCGATATGGTTTAATTTAGCTCACGTCAGAACTCAGCACCTTTTCGTATAGATACCTAGACAATCATTGCAAGTCAATTTCATTCTTATTACTCTGGACAAACGATTCGTATAACTGAATTTACCAGCTGGAGAGGCTGCCTGCGCGCTAAGTAATAATGTAGGTACATTGTCGATACGTAAACGAGAAGTGACACAGGCCTGGTGTAAGTGGCCAACTCTGGTGTCAGATTTTTCAAGCTGCCGAGTAGCATCTAACATAGCTTGACGACTGCCATACCACGATGACAGCCGAAACCAACGGCTTTTCGTGCATTCCGAAACTCAAGAAATTTTATGCCACTTTTTTTTTGATCACCCATCGAAGTGCAGATCACGCCCGGTGTTGCTTAACTTGCGAAAGCGCTAGCAATGCGTTTTCCCACCGAGCCACCGAGCTTCTCTATCTGACTGATAGATCATTAGCACTCGTGACCATTCCCTCGATCGGATTTTACGATCTACGCAGCAGCTGGTAAATTATACGGTAAGTATTTATTTTCCCCTAGACCAATAGGAAGATTCAGGATCAGGACCAACATTTGAAATTGGCATCCTGTTCTCATCATTGACTTTGTTCAGTAATCTTAAAATATATAGCGCAATACTTCCTCACTTTTATTGCTGAATGCAATCGCGCATTTTGGGTCGACCACATTATAAAGGACCGGCAGAAAGTAATCTTAACAGATAGCACAATTAATATTTTCATGTGTTAGGTACGAAAATTATTAAAAGGAACACAGGATTTTTAACCCCCTACAAAAAGATTGGGGTGTTATAAGTTTTCCCTAATGTCGATCTGTCTGTCTGTGGCATCGTAGCGCTCGAACGGATAGACTAATTCCGATGCGGTTTTTTTACGTGATAGCAAGTTCCCTTTCGGTGGTTCTAAGCTATGTTTCATGAAAATCGGTCCAGCCGTTTAAAAGTTATTGAGGATAAACGCTTGAAAATCAGGGGTTTCTCTAGAAAATATATAGATGGCGCTATCCGTAGCGCGACTTGATGTCAGTATCAAGTCGTATCAATAGTTCCGGTTCACATCACTAGATGGCGTTCTTTCTTCGTGGCGACATTCGGGGTTTTTTTTAAATTTACCTAGTCAATCAACTTGTTATTACAAGCTTTTATTTAGCTTGCCCTGTTTGTTACTTATTTATTTGTTTGGTTCAAGTCTCAAAAGAAACTAATTTACACAGCATTGGTCGCCTACGCGCCAGAAGGGCTTTGTCAGTTTACAAAGATATGATCCCTAATACAATGTTATCACAAGAGAGAGAAAGAGACAATTCTATCACAATATAACATGTAAAACTTGTAATTATGCAAGGATGTTCGCCCAATGTTCTTCTTTACTTAGCATAGCAGTTGTGGTAGAGCCACGCTACCGGCAACACTCAGTTTTGCTAGTAGCATGAATGGGCCGGCTCGTCCGGGGAAGTAACACACTCTCACAGAAAATCGACGTCTGAGTAGTAGCTTCACCGCTTCTATGCTCCGTTCAGCGAGTGAGAGAGCTGGAGCCCCCCCCCCCCCATCCCCCCTCCCCCCTGAAAGGCCGGTAACGCTTTTGTTACACCCCTGGTGTTGCAGTTGTCCATGGGCAGCGGTGATCACTTACTATAAGGTGACCCGCTTGTTCGTTTGCCGTCCTATGACATAAAAAAAAACCGTGTCGATGTTCAAAATAAAATATCTCTCCGAGCCCAGTATAATTACAAGAAAATTACATTCCGTCTGTTAGATTTTGCTATGTCCATCGCACCATAACAAGAGTGCACAAGCTCTGATAGTTAACCTACTATTTTTATGTGGCATAAAATATATATTACTGCGCGGTGACGTCGCTCGAGTCTCTCGCGTAGTTCTCTCTCCAACTTGCACACATATTATAAAGCTTATGATATGACCTAATTCATGTATGCTGGCGAAATGAGCGCTATTTGACTCCAAGAAACTATGACGTCACGGTTGTGATTTTCAAAATCTTGATTTTTTTCCTTTTTATTAGAGATTTTAGTGCCTTTTATTTTTATTATTTAAATTTAAGATTTGATTTATTGTCATCTAGCCGTGTGGTTCCTGGCAGAGTAGAATAGGACCACTCCAAGTCTACCCGTGGATGTCGTAGAAGGCGACTTAGGGAACAAAAGCTGGAGAGGTTTCATTCATGTTTATAAGCTTTGTTCAGCTTATAGACATGAATGAGACCTCTCCAACCCGTCTGGCCAGCGTGGAGTGTAGGCCAAATCCTCTGACTGCTCTGGCTAATATATCGCTCTGGTTGTACAAAGAGGGTCGTGCTCCTGCAGTAGAGACTACAAAAGATCTGATGATGATTGTGATCTAGTGGAAAAGGCAAGCATGGTACCAAGCTAGACAGTACTAAGCAATACGCAAACTACGTCGTTATTCTTGACAGAGCCTAGCGACTGCCTCTGTGGTCCAGTGGTCAAGGCGTTACGCATTTTTGCCAAAAGTAGACGTTTTCCACAATAATGCGTAGAAAAGCTTAACGTTTTCACTTTAAACTATAAACAGTAGTTCATAAAATAGTTATCTAGGGCTTCACAAAGACAAAATTTGAAATGATATCTCCGTTCCCTTTGAAATGATTTATTTCAAATGGCACATGGCAGGGCGGCACTGGACCCTGGAAAAATTCATGTGGCCTTAAATGTTTTTGGTACAATAAATTTATTACAAACAAACACACAAACAAGTAGTAACTTTTGAAGTGAAAACTTCTTTAGCGGCGTTGTGCACTTTTTTTGCAATGGGTAAAAAATGTTAAACTCGCGTCAGGACACGTGTCCTGATCGAAAATTCGTAAGATGGATGGAGAGTAGACAGCCGGCGCGGCGTAGGAGAGGTATCCCCCTCTCGTTCTACGGCGCGGCGAAAATGTATGCCTACGTCTGCTGTTTCGTTTAGCTGAGAGATAAACTTTTGTAATGTAATATAAATTGTCATGTTTGTGTACGATAGCGCAATAAATAAATATTGTATTCTACCACATATATTATAGTACTTTTATACTGATAATCAAAGCAATTCGTGCAAAATTATTCCCTAACCATTCCAAAATATCAAAAATGCACAACGTTAATATTCAAGTTTTCACTTCTGCCAGCACTCCCGGAGTGCAACCCCTCGTTTTTTTATAATAAATTTTACCTGTGACTTATTGCCCTATGCACTGCTTACCCCGCATGATGTAAAGATGTAATCAATAAATATATTTGTAAATGTAAACAATGTTACTTATTTCCTTCATGGTCATTGATCTTATCACACAGTACTTAATTTTAATGATTCATAAAATGGTCATTGATACCAGTGACGTGGCCAGCGTTTTGTGCCCATAGCGGACGTAATTACCACTTACAGTACAGGTAGAATGTAGTACTAGTAATAACAAGTAAGCCGTGTGGTTCCCAGCAGATTAGATAGGACCACTCCAAGTCTTCCCGTGGATGTTGTAGAAGGAGACTCAGGAAACAAGCTGAACAAAGCTTGTAAACATCAGGGAGACCTCTCCAATCGTCTGGCCAGCATGGAGAGTGTAGACCAAATCCTGATTTAGCTAGTATATGGCTCTGGTAGTATAAGGAGGGTCATGCTCCTGGAGTGGAGACTAAAAAAGACCTGATGATGATGAATAACAAGTAATTAATTAAAAAACATTTTTAAATAAAAAAGGTTTTATCTAAAACAATGTACTAAAACGTTTAAAGTGCTCCTCAAGATAAAACAATTGAGCCCAAACTCGGTGGGTTTATGTTGGTTAATCACAGAGATGCTGTGGCCACTTTCGGAGCCCGGGGCATGCTTCCCCGCTTTTTCTTCTTCAAATATAAATGTATCTCAATGGTCACCCAAGTATACCAATTACCTTGCAAAGTGAAGAAGAAATAGCCGAACAGATAAGTGATTTGGCTATAGTTTTTTTTACAACCGGCCGCCGCCTGCCTGACGTCAACCCCCTTTGGGAATGCATTTGTGCGATAAGTTTTACAACCGGCCTCCGCCCGACGTCCACTTTTCTTGGGAATGCAGTTGTAACACAAGATGTTTGTGCTTAGTCCTTTATTTAGGAAAAATCCCCAGATTGATCACACCCATAAAACCACATATCAATTTAACGCCACCAACACAGTTGCTGGCCGTCAAAGTAGACAGTTTAACACCCATTTTTGTTGTCTATAACCCGCCATATTGGATTTCATTGTTGTATCATAAACATTTTACGGTCTATTAAAATTAACTATCACCCGATAAGTACGTGGAATAAGGAAATGTTTCACTTTTATTGATTTGTGAAGTAATATACGTTTTAGAGCTGGAAAGACCAGCAGTATTATGTATTATACATTCCCAAGGAGAGCTCACATCAGGTATGTGGCCTTTTCCCTGCCCTTTCAACCACATCATGCTAAAAGTGGTTTTTGGGTCTGACTGCCTTTGACTCTAGTGTCTACCCCATTAGGAATAGAGACGTGATATTATATCTGTATTAATAAATCTAAACAATAATTTCTTGTAAGGGACAAAAGTTAATTTAAACATTTAAATGCAACACACTCATGCATATTATAAACAGTGATGCAGTCATGCGGGGTTCCTCAAACATTACAGAATAAACATTGGGAAAAGGGCAAAAAGTTGTGTAGGGCTACGGTTTACGAAGGATGTTCATGTTAAAAGGTTTGGAAGCTTAAGGTAAACATGTTACTTTTGCAAATGTATTGACATAAAAAACATTACTAAATAAATAAAATTAAGATGGAAAAATAGTAGTTTGTGCTACAAGGCGTAAAGGTAATAGTTTTAACGCGAGGGCGCTACTTTGAATCCAGCGAAACGAAGGATGCCACAATAGAATCACGAGCGTAGGGAGGGATTCTACAGTGGAATCCTGAGTGAAGCGAGGGATTCAAGTATATGATCCGAGATAAAACTATTACTGTACACGTACGTGTAGCACATTCTTCTTTTCATCTCTATCTATGAGAAAAAGCAAATATATACCTAAAACGAAAGTAGAATACCTACATATACCTAATCAGAGTTTAACAGTCAGTTACTAACCTTTATTTGGTGGCATTTTCATTGAAGAAGTACTATGAGAATATTTTTATAGGACCACCACATCTTATACATTTTCCAGTCATTAGAATCGTTTCATTACTTTTTCCTTGTGTGTTAATTCTTCTTATATTTAAATATGTATATAATACGTAAACTTCATATTTATTTACTATCGGCCTCATCAAGAAATTAAGTCACATTTAAAATAGTTGTAAAAATAACCTAATAGTTCCTTATAAAATTACTATTTACTATTTATTATATATTGCGCGGTTTTATTGGTTTTTAATAAATTATTATTTTGAAGCAAGAGAACCAAAACATTTTGACCTACAGTCATCCACATAAAATGTGTTGTATTCCAATTTTTAAAAATTACGACGCCCTTGCCTGTATTTTATAATTTTAAAACTAAATTCTTCTTTTTTTTAGCTGACTGCCAATATTATTTTTGATTATACATTCATGTTCGGATTTCAAATGTCTTTTTAACGCCTAGGGAATTTACTTTTTACTTTTCAGTGTCTAGAGAATTACCAGTGACTTTAGCCCCAAATATTTGGGATATAATCATCGTTTTTTGAATAGATGAGATGAAAAAAATATTTTAATCTAATTCCAATACATGTTAAGATCAAACTAACTTTAAATAAATGTAGAATAGACAATATTTTTTTTACATAAACTAGGTGTATAAAAAATATTCTTTATTTAAAGGCAAAATAAAACATATTTTGAATCAGTTTTAAATGTTTTATTGGTATATTTTAAATATTAAAAAAGTGGTCGCCAAAAGGCGAAATGGCAATTTTTTCACTTTTTCAGCTTTTTATTATATTTAATGGGTAAAAGTATTGTATTTTATGTTTAATATCTAAACTATTACTATCTATACTTGGGACTAATTAACACTAACATAATAAATTTCGCGTGTAGGTAACATTTTCTTTTACTCATCTGAAGTGAGTAACTCAGCTAACTGGTCGCTAACCGGCTTCCTTACCCTATATCCATAAGTGATACATGGACAAAATTTTAACAACACACACACAAAAATCATTACTTAATTGGCTCAATGCGATGATCAGTCAGAGAAAAAATAGGAAAATAAAAAAAAATAGAATTTAGAACACACAAAAATATAGCTCAAAATGCAATGATAAGTCAGTGCGACATGGGAAAATTAAAAGAAACAAAAAACATACAGACAACATCTAGTGACGGCTACATCTAGCCCCTCACATTCTGTCCGCAAAGCAGCCAACTATCGGAGCACACTCCAAAAACCCTCCTCATTTTAAAAAGCACAAAAAATTGGCAATTTCACTGACGAAAATGCCATTTAGTCTGTCAAATCACTTTCCAAGTCTCGCACAAAAGAAGTAAAAAATATTCGAAATTCGAATCACTGTCACTGATTTTTGTTTACTGTCACTGATTTTTGTTTTAACTTTTTGCCGATATTTTAGCACTTGATAAAACACATTTTGGCACTGAATTGAATGTTAGATTGGCACGATTAACATAGAAATTATTTCGAAAGTGATTTATTTGCGACAGAAACATTACACGGTCCAGCGATTGCAACTGTTATTCTCAAACCTGTGTAAAACTCAGAGGTGTAAAAAGCCGCCGCTGCAATGCATTTCAACACTAAAGACAATATTTACTCTAAACTGGGTCTGCAAAACAAAAATAGACGAACGCTCGAAGACACCGCGACGTCGAAGAACACTAACTAAATATCGGTTCTCGCTTATTCCGTGATATAGTGCCGTTAATACAAAGCCCGAACTTCGGTATAAATAGCAAATTAATTCAGAAAAAGCTTTTTCTATAGAAATGATCGCGATTCGTAACTCAAGAGGATAATTCGATTTGACAGTCGCCCGCCCCCCGCGCGCTTGCCGCACACCGCGAACATCAGAAGCGGTCTCTGGAAGCGGTCGATGGCGGTGTTGCAAGCGCGGGGACTTTACCCCAAAATATGGGAGAATTAAATATGTCTCACCAGAGCGTCACTAGTCGCAAAAGACGAATGTTTCCGTTCTAGAAGGTAACTTTGAAGAACAGTGCCACCGTGCCGAAAAAGTGCGGCTTCTTATCCGGAAAAATACAGTTTATTAAAATAATAAAGTAGTGAATTTGTAAAAGTAATTTGTTGTGTTTGATATTTCAAGTTATCTAGCCCACAAATAACAAGATAACATTAATTCAATAAATAAATACGGACCAAATCACACAGGTTGAGCTAGCCCCAAACTAAGTTGGAGACTTATGTAGTGGCGGGATACTAACTCAGCAACGATACTATATTTTATTAACATTATAATTAACCAACCGGTACATTGCATACTAATCATGGTACCTACTAATTTATACGTTATTTATGTCTGATTCACCGTTTTAAGTGTTCTAACTAATTGAGATAGAGGTCCGGTATAAAAGTACATGGATGACTTTTTCTACGAAACTCAAACGTCGCACTGACTTTGATGTCGCTTACGGCAAAGAATTAGAATTGGGTAGATGATTAGTCAAAAATACATTATTTGGTACTGTGAGAATAAAACGTCTCGGTGGCACTTTTTAAAAAAATTACTCCCAGTGGCTCTATGACCTCGTGATAATATGCTTTACTAGCGTTGTCAGATCCGCTAGGGTTCAGCAGATATCGGCGCATGCTGGGCAGTTCAGCAAATGTGCCATAGTCTGTGGAGATGACATGATATGATTCCTTTTACTCCGACTCGCGGTAAGTAAACAGGTATATTTATAGTTTTCCTGGTATAGTTAATCAAAAATTTAATAGGTAATATAAAAGACACTATGACATACTTATTAGTATTGCCCATTGGGCATTTTAATGTATTTTTTATTCTTATTGTATATTTTTTTATTCTTGGTGTACAATAAAGTATTACTAACTTACAGTGTTAATTATTCGCAGAAAATTATTAACGTCATGGCATGGCAGAATGAAGGGAGATTGTCTACATAGTTTAAAAGGAAAACGTTTTTGTATATGCCAGACAGAAATCAGAGGGAATTTACTTCTTCTTAGCGAGTCGGAAATGCCTAATAACATTATATTATTGTGGAAATGTGGACCAATGTTTGACTCTTTGTCATCCACAGGAAGAGACGGAGTGGTCCTTTTCTAGGCCGAAATGATGTTGTTAATAATTTATAATTTCAATTTCTAAATTTAAAAACAAAACCATACATGATCCATACAAAACTGACCAGTTAGTGAAAAGATAAATAAAAGCTATTTAGCATAAATTCATTACTGTTACATAATAAATAATCTTATTATCCGTCTTGTCCTATATTAACCAATTACTTTTGTCTAAAAGTAAATGCAAATTCTCTACATTTGCACATAGGTATATCATAATGCATATATACGATTTACATAAGTTGAGTAATGACCTAATGGGTGATGGACATTCGTTTTGTAGAAAACGTGCTATTTGGGCAATGAGCAAGAATTAGGTAACTTTTCAGAATCGTAATTATTCAAAACTCATTAATTGGGTTGTATGGCGTCCGGCTTAAAAGTTACGTGGGAAACAAATGTATAGCCATGCCGCCTCCGCCGGGGCCCGGCAATAGTGGTAGACCCAAGAAATGCTGGCTTGACGTCGTCAAGGATGATATGCGTGCCAATGGTCTTACAACCAAGGATGCTCAAGACCGTGCGAAGTGGAACCGGAAAGCGGACCCCGGGCTTCACAGCGATGCAGCTGGGAATACGCTAGGACGCGAGAGTATGGCCACAGGTATGGCTTCCGGCTTAAAATAGGTTGTCGTAAGAATCGACTAAATGACTAAGCACAAACGTCTCGTGCAAGAACTGCATTCCTAAGGAGAGTTGATGTCAGGCGGCAGCCGGTTGTAAAACTCTTCGCACAAATGCATTCCTAAAGAGGATTGATCTCAGGCAGGCGGCCTGTCGCAAAACTATAGCCAAATCGCTATAACTTTTCCAGTCCAGCAATTTCTTTGAAAAGAAATTGCTGGACTCCTTGGGTAACCTTTGGAATGCACCATGCATGAAAAGAAAAAGCGGAAAAACGCACCCCGGGCACAGACGCAGCACAGCTGCAGAGGGCCCTATACAATAGGGATGATGACTGGGTCAGAAAGGTATTATTCTAATTAGTTATAATGTACCTAAATTTTTCGGTTTATCAAAAAAGTGAAAATTCCCAAAGATACAGATATCTAAGTTCCAGAGTCGGCTTGTGACGTCAACGCTGTGTAAAAATCTTACGAATCAGTAACGTCATGCGAAATTTAAATGCACTGTATCTTCGTCATTTATTGTTTCTCAAAGAAAAGAAAAACTATATATACAATATTTTTTAATAATCTAACAGATAGGCCAAAAACAAATTTTCAGTCATCACGCCTATTAACCTGCTGTCCAGATCAAAAATTAAATAAACACGTGCTTTAACGTTACTGCGCCATAAACATTATGACTCACCGTTAATGATTGAGATTACGCATTTTGATAGGCTCGGTTTAGGGCTTCCAATACCGGGATCCCGGTATTGCTCAATACTGGTATTAGGGATTTTTTGACCTGTTTTCAATACCGGTTTTAATACCAAAATCGGTGATTTTAGAATTATATCGTGTTATATTTATTAGTAGAGGCAGAGAGAGCCATTTCTTCAGTTACGTATTTGTGCAATCGATTAAAATGGTCGCCCTCGGATAAAACCTTCGATGCACCCTCTTTCTTGAGGACCCATTATCAAGAAGAAAAAGCTCTGAAACAGTAGATACCCTAAAATTTAAGAAAAAAATATATGGTCGCACGTAAAATTCAAAGGACAGAAAAATTCTAATCAATATTGTTAAGCACTTTAAAATTATGAAAAGTGAAAACAGTGTTTTTATTTTTCTTATTTAGGCCGACTGAAATGATATTTTTGTTATGAGATAATATTGATAACATCAGTTTTATTTTAAATTTTTTTTATACCTAACTGTTTCGTTAAATAAAAATTAAACCAGTAAATTTTTATTTTAGATTTTTTTTCATAATATCTTGTATTGTATGTATAAATTAACACGTACATACAGTGGACGTTCCTGTATCGATTGACGGCTGATTTGATGCCAATTAATGGTAAGATTAAAGACTGATTTGTAGCCAATTAATAGCAAGATAAAAGACTGATTTGATGCCAATTAATAGTAAGACTACGAATAATAATCCCAAGAAGCACAACTAATCCCGAAAAATCATTCCACGCGATATGTACCGCGGCGGGCGGGGCTTTAAATATGAACCGCGCGGCGCGACAGTTCGCTGTGACACTCGAGTCGTGCGGTTGCGTCGCAAAAAGTTTCCTTTGAGAATATTGCTGTTTTTGCGATAATTGATTAATTAAAAATGCAGTCATGTGCCATGAAGTAGTGTAGAAGCCATACAGACGTGAAAAACACATGACTCACCTTTCATAAACATTTTAATAATCCATACTTGACATCAGTGGAAAGTGTTATGCAAAATGTACCTAAACCACGCGTTGTACCTCACCGCTCGTTGCGGTGACCGCCCCCACCCGACGACAAAGCGTGACCTTGTCGCGATCAATCGCATGCATATTTATCTATGTGTGTGTTTGAGTGTTTCGTTGTTATTACTGTTAGTTTGTTTGCGTAAATGGAATCAGAATCGAAGTGGTGAATGTAGGAGCGTTACATTTCTAGAGAATTTATTATTCGTAGTAGTAAGATTTGATGCCAGTTAGAACTGTAAAACTGTATGACGTTGAAAGTTGTTGATTAATTTGTAAAAATCATAAATATTTAAAGTTGTATTAGGTAAAGCTGTGATGATTTAGTTTGTTATATGAATAAAAGTTGACTTGACCTACGAGTATGTTTTAATTTTAGCTTAATACTTAAAAAAAAACTTTTTGAAAAAGAAATACGAATATCCACCTCAATACCGGAATTCCGGTATTAATACCGATTTTGATTTTTTTCCGGTATTGATACCGGTATTCAAAATATCCGGTATTTGGAAGCCCTAGCTCGGTTACAACTACTACTTGGCTGTTAAGGGCAAGAATTTGTAATTCTCCCTCCCTAATGGGGCAGACAGAGTATCTCATCGAGAAGAGTCGTGTCGTCCGGGGAAGCACAGACGGTTAATCAGATGCCTGTGCCACCGCGTGCGTCGCGCACTACGTGAGGTGGCACAGGTATCTTAACTTTCCTCTGCACCACACTCTCACAGAAAATCGACGTCTGAGTAGTAGCTTCTATGCTTCGTTTGGTGAGTGAGAGCCGGATCAAATCTGAATCACTCGACCTTGTCAGGCTGTTACTTTGAGGCTGTTATGTCTGACTGACACATCTAGTTACGTCAGGCATTGTCTGCCAGTCCCTAGGTTCAATAGCCATTGTGAAATGGAGCGCTTTTTCAACATGCGATTGTTAGAAAACTGGAAAGAGATCTGTATTATTAAACCGGAGAATACTCGGTTATGAATTGGTGCTGAGCATTTTTTAAATCAAAGTTGGCAATAATGCCTATCTGTCATAAGAACGGTGGTGTTGAAGGGTTTGCCTGCCTCCGTGGTCCAGTGGTAGTTACAATACAATACCCTTTATTGCACAAAAGTAAAAAACAGAACATAATTATCTTAAAAATTTGGAAATGCGCAAAAGGCGGCCTTATCGCTAAGCAATTTCTTCCAGGCAACCTCGTTTATATAGAAAAAATGATGGGAAATTAGGTAGTGCGGGGTAGTCAATATAATAAACATACTTATATACAATAATTATACTAAACATACATACAACTTACACAAAGAAAACATAACAGGACAAAATGAAGAAACTAAGTGGAAACAAGGGAAGGAAATTACCTTTCATAAGGATAGAAAATGCGATTTTACTTGGGATTTAAAGCTGGCTAGCGTTTGGGCGCGTCGGATAGTAAGTGGTAGTGAGTTCCATAGACGTACGTAGTTCATTGGTTTAGATAAAATTAAATAATTACTTGTTGTAATACCTCTCTTTTTCTTGTATTTCCATTTTGTTAATAAAGGGTATTTGTCTATACTAATATTATAAAGAGGAAAGATTTGATTGTTTGTATGTTTGCATTGAATAAGCTCCGAAACTACTGGACCGATTTATAAAATTCTTTTACCATTGGAAAGCTGCACTATCCCCGAGTGACATAGGCTGTGTGGGTACCATGGGCGAAGCCGGGGTGGACTGCTAGTATTGTATAAGCTATAATGTACTTGAAGTAGCCACGCTCAATAAGACGCCGGCACCAAATTGGGATTATCAATATGGCCACCAGACGGTGCGACGCGGGTGATGTCACGCCTACACTTGTATTTATTATGACATGTGTCTTGGTAGATTGCCTTTCAAAATAAATTGTCCAAGTTTAGTAACACCAAACTACGCAGTGAACTGAAGCTTGTCTTCTATTTTTTTGGAGCAATCGTTCATGAGAGTTAATTAATTAATAAACAAATAAATCGCTAATTAAATACATTTCTTTGAGCACATATTTTCTTAATTCGTTTATGTGTGGTTCCCGAAAGAGTAGAATAGGACCACTCCAAGTCTTCGCGTGGATGTCGTAGAAGGCGAATTAGGAAACACAAGTTAAACAAAGCTTATAATCATAATGAGACCTCTCCAACCGTCTGGCCAGCGTGGCGAGTGTAGGCCAAATCCTATGACTGCTCTGGCTAATATATGGCTCTTGTAGTACCGAGAGGGTCGAGCTCCTGCAGTGGTGACTAAAAACGACCTGATGATGAATGATTAGTTTATTTGGGCGTTTCTTTTTAGCAGTTGTCGATCTTCATCGTTAATAATTTGTTTAAAACTGAAACATCTCTCAACAGGTAAGATGAGGCAACATCACATGCAAGTGATGCGTACAACGAACGTTAAAATAGGTTTGTTTGTAATAGGGTATATTCATGTCTTTTTTTATTTTTTGAAATGATTCTATAAGTTATTGTATAAACGGAAAAAAATATCACAGTCACAGAATATTATTAAATAAGCTTAAAAAAAATAATTAAAACTACTATCATTTTCGGACGACTTAAACGCGGTGCCATTTTGCGCTTTTATTCTGTGACGTCGCCGCACACTGTCAATGTCAGTGTCAATGGAAAAAAAAATCAAAAAATATTCGTACCATATTTTAGGTTATAATTAACTAGCTGTGCCCGCGACTTCGTTCGCGTGGTTGTCGGAATGTTATATAGCCTAAAGCCTTCCTCTATATAAGGACTACCTAACAAAAAAAGAATTTTTCAAATCGAACCATTAGTTCCTGAGATTAGCGCGTTTAAACAAACAAACAAAAAAACAAACAAACAAACTCTTCCGCTTTATAATATTAGTATAGATTGATTGACTTGTCTCATAAGTACAAAACTGAGAAAAATGGAAATTTATCAAATATCTATTAATTATTTACCTCGCGGCTTTCACTGCTCTGAGTTCAAAGGATGTAAAATTGGAATTACTTGCGAAGTACGTAGTCATCATAAACACATCAATTTTAGGCAGATTATCTGATCTGCCACAACTAAACCGCTTTCAATCATTGTAGCAAGTCTTTTTTCACCAGGAGTCAGACTTTCAGCTAATAATTCTCAAATAACACTAATAATTTAGCAAAACAATGAAAATAACCTCCAACAATCATACAAATTGCGAACAACTTATTGACAGTGACAGATTCTCCTTCTTTCTAATTTGTGGTTGACAGTACAGACTATTTAGAAAATTAAGTTTGACAGTGTTTGGCGTCGTCACGTTTCGTTCCGCCAATAGCGTTGCGTTTCGGAAATTTGCGCGGGAATTTAAAAAGGAAACTTTTAAATCATTAATTTCTCAATGGAAACATGTTAAATTGAAAATATATATATATGGGTATTTTTCTTTAGCAATAAAGTTTACACATAATTTTTTTCGTTCGTTTCTGAATAACATGCATAATGTCTATTAAAGACACATACATTCACGATTTTTTGGCAGAGATAATGGAGTGGTTTGTCTTCTTCATACGTTAGTTAGTATTAACCATCACGTCTTTAGTAGTCTCCACGGCAGGAGCACGACCCTCTCTGTACTACCAGAGTCATATATTAGTCAAAGCAGACAGAGGATTTGGCCTACACTCTCCACGCTAGCCAGACGGTTGGAGAGGTCTCATTGATGTTTATAAGCTTTGTTCAGCGTGTGTTTCCTAAGTCGCCTTCTACGACATCCACAGGAAGACTTGGTGTGGTCCTATTCTACTCCGCCGGGAAGGACACGGCTCGGCTATTATACGTTAGTATTAGTAATTACTAATTACCTAGATTGTACTAGCACAACTAAACAGACACATCTTTATAATACTTAGATAAACATAAACTAAGGTTTCTCTTTATTCCCTGACGTCCGATATATCCCATGAACAATAATGAAGTTTCTACCGGCTCTTGACCCAATTATTTTCCGCAATTTCCGCTTGTTACGGCTATGGGTACCACTTACTTTTATTGTGGAATCGTAAAGGGTAACGTAGATGGCCGATAAAAGGAGAAAAACTGTGTTTATGACGACCAATCACAGGATTAAAGATATCGCATCATACGTCAGATATCGCATAATACGTCAACACTATCACGTCCTTATCCCCATTGGGGTACACAGAGCATTTTGGGTCTTGCGGCTCTCGGCAGTGAACATTCTTTTCAAGTGTTTTTTTAGTGTATATTTAATAGACCAGAACACAGGTATGGCACTTCATAGAAGCGGAGTATCATTTATGTTTATACTACTACAAACGAAACTATACATCCGTGCACACGTCAATGCGTGTGTGTTCGCCCGCTCTCGCCCCTCGACATGGCGAAAACGGGGGAGAGGTACGGGGGACGAGGAACGGGGACGCATATTGCGGGAGATTGCGTTCTGTATGTAATACTCATTAATTCTGTGACCAGATTCTATCCACGGCAACTGCCCTGTCATTGGCCTCATTCATATCTGCCTGAGTACAAGGAATCGGGCAGTCGGTACATGACAAAAGGTGGTCCATGGCCCGAGTGAGTGACGTACTCTATAATGTCAATCTTCTTCTTCATCTTAGCGCGTTCCCGGTTGCATCCTCAGCTGTGCTGCTTCGGAGCCCGGGATGAGCTTTCCAGGTTTTACTTTCCCTTATATAATATGCATGTCAATGGTCACCCAAGGATGCCAAAGACCCTGCAAAGCGGATAAGCCGATGATTTGGCTATAATTTCACGACCGGTCGCCTGCGTGACGTCAACCCTCTTTGGGAATGCATTTGTGCGAAAAGTTTTACAACCGGCCGCCGCCCGACGTTAACCCTCCTTAGGAATGCAGTCGAAGCACGAGATATTTGTAGTTAGTCCTTTAGTCGCCTCTTGCGACATCCACAGGAAGAGATGGGAGTGGTCTTATTCTAGGTCAGAAGCCACATGGCACAAGTACAAATAATCTATACCTCTATACGTCTTTCTTCACAATAATTCCTGCATCATCGCAGTTATCTAGTTATGTTACGTGACCTACATAACTGGAGTATAAGCAGCAAATTCCTGCCCTGATCAGTGGCACCACGCAATGAAAGTCTGCACGCACTTGCAATTTACTGCATCTTAAATAGAATTAGGTACCTACATGCACTTTACTAGTTTCTGCCTGCCTCCGTGGTCCAGTGGTCAAGGCGTTTGCCTTGTGATCCGGAGGTTGTGGGTTCAAATCCCACTTTATAAGAGGCATACTTTGTGAAAAGTTGTTTCTAGTCAAAGTCAAAGTAAAAATTTTTATTCAATGTAGGATAAATATATCACTTGTTGAAAGTCATTATTTTTAATTATTTTTAGTGCAAAAGCTAGCGATACTAGCGTTTCGCAATGACCACTGCTGAGAAGAAACGCCGAAAGAAACTCATTTGAACCGGTTTTTAAACCGGTTTAGAAAAATATGGGTATTTTTCATTAACCGGTTCAACTTTTCGCTCAGGCAGGACAACAACTCACTTCACGTTCGTTTTTATTCATTATAACGTTGTTTGTTTATTTATCCTCCAAGATACTCACGAATCACAGGGGTAATTGATATCTTGATTTAGTTCGACATATTGTTGTGAATTATATTAATATTAATTCCCTCTCGTACCATTGCAATGCCTGACAAGGTGCAAGGTGATGTTTCACTAAATTTGTAACTATATTTTGTATTGAATTATTCATGTGCAATGCAATGTAATTATTAAATAAATAAATATTATTAAACAATAAAATGGCAATGAAACGTAAGTTTTCTGAAGAATTCAAAATTCAAATTCAAAATATCTTTATTATCATAGGATATTTATAATATCTCTTAATAATAGTCACTTTGTTTTGTTTTGCACAAATGTTGACGTCAAATCGTTACTTACAGCTAAGTTTACGCCGCTTCCTAGGCGCAAGTGCAGAAGAAGCGGCAACAAATCTGGTAAGTATAACCTCTTTGGAAGAAAATTCGGTCAAAAGACAGACTGAATCCCGCTATTTAACTCCACTAAAGATTAAAACGATAAACTGGTTTATTTACGTTCAAAGTATCGATTCTATTTGGTTCCACACCGAAACGGAATTTTACGATAATACCGGTTTAACCTTTATAATACCGGTTAATTTTGAACCAGTTTCAAGCCTTGATTTTGATACGGGACAAAATACATTACAATATACACATAACGACTAACAAAATATACTGAAATTATTTCAAGGGTGAATCCAGTCCATGGTACTGAACAACTTTCCAAGGAATATACATATATCGAAATATGAAAAATATTTTTTGACTTACCATACAAACTCGGATCAGCTGATCGTTCAACTTGTATGGAAGGTCAAAATTATTTTTCATATTTCGATATATGTATATTCCTTGGGGAGAGTTGTTCAGTATCACGGACTGAATCCACCCTTAAAATAGTTTCAGTATACAATTTTGTATATGCGTAAGTTCGATCGATACTAAAGCGTACTGCCGCGGCAGATCGAGCAGCTCAAAAGCATGAGTGACATACTACAATTGCAATAAACTGTACAAGTTCTCGAAACAAGTGCATTATACTTCACGCATGGCGGCGCGAGCGCACAAAAACCACGCATATGTTTAACACGCGCTGCGCTGACGCAACCGTGCGAACGAGTTGCTCTTCAATGGAAAAACAATTTAAAAACATCGAGCATACTACTGTAATGAGGAGTACTTCGGATTTAACAACTTTTAAATACTTTTTTTAGAAAGAAAGGAAATTTCAAATAATACACGGTCTTATAAAAATATACTGAACAACTTTTCGCAAGGAACATACCTATGTTGCAATCAGAGAATTAGTATACATATTCTAAGATTGCAATATGAAAATTATTTTTTTTGCTTTCCGTACAAATTTTGATCAACTCGTATGGGAGGTCAAAAATTATTTTTCATATTTAGATATATGTTCCTTGGGGAAAGTTGTTGACTGAATCTAGCCTTAAAATAATTTCAGTATATTTTGTTAAACCCTTTATAGTAGTATAATAATGTTTTATCCGCTGATATTGATCTGAAAAAATCTGCATAATCATCAGCTGATATGCTTAGTAAAATCCTACATCAGCAACAACCCTGCTATAGACATAAGGATATCAATCTATGCACAATTTATTTTCAATACATGAGTAGTTTTTACGCATTGTTGTTTACTAGTGTATGCAATAATAAATGAGGAATGAAACAAATGATTAGATCATTCACTATACAATACTAAAGGTGTATAGTTTGTATAGTGATATAGTGAATGATGTAATAATTTGATATTATTGTTGTGGTGATGCCATTGCATTTTTTTTTAATTAAATAATTTTACGGCTCTGGATACAAGTTCTTTAGAGCCTATCTTTAATTTTGTTCTTTATTCCTAATCCTAACAAGACAATCAAAGGGTGGTGTAGGCCTTTGACTGCTGCAAAGGAGCTTCTGGCGACAAATCTATACGAGTCCACTGGTTTACATAGACGATTGAGTGGCGGACGACGCCCGAAGACGCCCACACAGTCCGCATAATAAATATCACTACAGCCGTACTATGCCTGTCCACTATAACTATTTCACACATTGTTCATGTCATTAGCATTTATAACACCAAATAACACCAATTTCATATTATAAAGTCTACTAAAATCTATTTGTAAATTAATTTAAAGCAAACCCCAACCGCACCCCTTAACTTTCCGCCAAAAACTCCTGCCATTGCATTGAAATTCTTGACTGTCAGTTTGAACGGTAGAATCTTTTCGAAGTGAGAACTTCTTTGGGCATTTTTTGGGATTAAAAAACATTGAACTCGCTACACCGTTGCCGTAACCGACACCACCTTCTTTCACTTTTCACTTCTATCAGCACTCCCGGAGTGCCATGCTGTTTTTTTTTCTTTTAAAACACCGGCAACATTTTTGGAGCAAGTTCAGTCCGTGATACTGACTCATTTTCCACCACTCTTAGCGTGGTGCGTGGTAGCGTGGAGAAACGAATCAAAATAGTGATGGGTTGTTAGCCACTTCGCTTGTTAACATGATTCGCATTTTCGCCCATGCCCTCGATCAGCTTTTACGATCTGCGCGGGAAGAGAAACATCTGGTCAGATAAATTAAAACAATCTAGAACTGCCAGTGCAGTTTAAGCTTATGCAGTCCTTCTTCAGAAATCCCGAGGCGGGTGAGTAAGGCAAGGGGGTAAGTACAATATAAACCAAAGGTTCGACGTGCTTCCCATCGTGGACCCCAATGCAAGATAAGATAAGCCAGTGCAGTTTGCGAGAAAGGGAGGCCTCAGAATTACAATGCTCTGTTTGCCCCATTAGAGATAAAGACGTGTTAGTGGTCAGTGCACATGTGAACATGTGCATTTTAATAGTCACGAGTTTAAAATATAAGTTTTCCTTTTGCAATTATTTCACTTTACATGGCAACACCGAAGAAAACGAGGTAATTATAATTCACTCGAATGCAAAACGTAAATTATTTAAGCATCATCAACATAGATCATGTTTTCAACCTCATAATAACAATTATATGAATTGTATATAAATTACAACGTTTCTAGATTTCCCGTTGGAATTTCTTACTTTTTTTGGCGACACTGTCCGTGAATTTATCACTAACTAGCTTTTGCCCGCGGCTTCGCTCGCGTATCCCAATTCCTACGGGAACATTACTTTTTTCCGGGATGAAAGGTACCATATGTCCTTCTCAGTACTCCTAACTATGTATATGCGAATTTTCAAGAGGATTGGTTCAGTAGATAAAGCGTGAAGAGGTAACAAACAAACAAACAAATATACAAACTCACTTTCGCATTTACAATATTAGTTAGGATTAGGATTATAAATTCACTCTATTGCAAAACGTAAATTCGCATCATCAACATCGATTATGTGCATGATAGCAATTATATAAACTGTATACTCGTATAAATTAATAACATCTTCCCCAGATTTCCAGAGTTTCTTACTTTTTATGGCACCACCGTCTCGAGCGGGGTAATTATCAATTTACTCGAATACAAAACGGACATTATTTTCTTACACTCATTGCGTATGTAATTTAAGCATTGAACAAATCAAACATGCGAATCTAGAAGAAGAACAAAAACGTGATCGTAGTATAGACGGAGAGGCTGGCGAAAAAATAATTATTCCACAATAAATCACATTATTAACACCTATGACAGTTTTTGGAGATATTGTGCACGCACCGTTTTCTGAACGCAAAACGACTGGGCTTTCTGGATATTGACTGGGAATCCTATCAGTAGAATTGCTGTATTACTGACTGATAGCATTCTCAGTTCCAAGCAGCTCCGTTATACCATAGATAAATAATAAGGAAGGATTATTATCATTTATCTATGGTTATACTAATACGCGGTTCAAACTTACTCTCTTTAGGCCTGCTATCCGTTCGGATTTTCCTGTACTTGTCCTAGTTTGTAGGGTGTCCGGGGAGCGTCCGGGCGGGGTTCTTAACCCGAACGATCTCCGGACACCCTTTTAGTGTCAACGCTCCCTCCTCAAAGTCTCAAATGATATGCATGCGTTTGCGCTTCCGGACTAATTTTGCAATATCTTAAAAAGATGTCCGAGGTTACACAAAACGTAATCTGTCGGAAGCAAAATTTTACACGCACTACAATTTTCACCGCCGGCTCTTAGTCTACAAAAAAGGCATGATTAACTAGATACAGCAAGATGATAGGCAAGAACTGTTCATTAAGATACAGTTAATCTTATTTGACTAAACACCGTGACTTGTTAAAAAGTACTAACCAATCATTTACTACGGCCGCGGCTATGGTCAACGTACGGTATTCTAGAGGCTTATTATTATCACTTGACGATTTAATTTGTACAGTTAGGTTTTGTACTATAATGAGTTTATCGTTAGCTCATGAAGTCTATAAAAGGATTCGATATAACTATTTTAATCACTAACCAAAAAAGAGTGTTATAATTTTCATGTCGCCTATGTCCACTGTCCAGCCACGGACATGATGCGAGAGTTTGGTGACTTAGGGGCCGTTCTAGTATTACGTAAGTACCAAAGAGGGGTGGAGGTGTCTTTGATTTGCTTATTTTTGAGGACTTCCATTACATAAACAATCATTTTTAGTTTCTTTTTTCTTGGCATTTTTTCTGGAATTGTGATTTGAAGTTAAACAGACAGTTAATTTTATTTTGTGTTGTAGTATACAGTCTCTAAAACAATAGCTACGCCGGCGGCGTTTTCTTTTCCGCCATCTGATAAGAAATGTAGACGTGACTAAATACAAAGTGGAAAGGACAAACTCGTAATAAATCGAACCACGGGCTATACTAGATCACTAAACTATAATTCAATTAAAAAAACAGGCAAAAAACAAAATAAATTCGACATTCCCATACAAATCGCCCGGGCGGCCCGCATATTTTTGTATGGAAATGCCGAAATGTATTTTTGTTTTTTTGGCTATTATTTTAATTTCATTATACTATATTAATCTAGTATAGCCCATGTTTCGATTTATTATGGGTATATCCCTTCCAAGTTGTACATAAATAAATAAAACTTCTTGCGCTCTTGTCGGTGGAGTGATCTATAATATAATAAACAGGCAAGTGCGAGTCGGACTCGTACATGAAGGGTTCTGTGCCTCCGTATAATGTTTTAAAATGCTAAAAAAACAAGTTTTTTGTATATCCACCCCCTTTATATATTCATTTAATTTTTTTATTTTTTTTATTTTCAGTATTTGTTGTTACAGCGGCCACAGTAAAACATAATCGGTGAAAATTTCAAGTGTCTAGCTATTACGGTTCAAGAGATAAGAGCCCTGTGACAGACGGACAGACAGACAGACGGACAGACGGACAGACAGCGGAGTCTCAGTAATGGGGTCCCGTGTGCACCCTTTGGGTACGGAACCCTAAAAGTGAATCGCTGTATGTGTTGCTAAGCGCAAATCTCGAGAGCAGCTGAACCGATTTTGCTGATTCTTTTTTTAGAATATTCCTTTAAGTACGATGATGGTTTTTACGGAGCTTGAATAGCCGTGCGAAGTCGGGGCGGGCCACTAGTTTAAAATAAAACTAAGCACATAATATTTTTTTTTCAACTGCACTGGCCATATTTGCAATCGCATCACTTACGAATTGCGATGAATTCTAATGTAATGTGAATAACGTAATTAAGTATCTTATAAATTAGACCGTGAAATATTCAAATGATAGTAACTCACATAGTTATTTGCGTGTAATTAAATATTTATAATGTTACATTGTAGTTTTTTCTCATCACCTACTTACCTCAAGAAGTATTGCTAAATGTGTCATTTTATTTATGTACGTATTACATAAGTTTGAGAAAAACAAAAACACAATAAGGGAATAAATAAGTTTAAAAAAAAAAACATTTTCCTTACAAACTTTTATTGTGAGACCTAAAAAGTTATTAAGACAAATGTAATAAGCCCAAACTCGATGGAATTGCGTCGTTTTATAACAGGGTCCTTATAGCCACCCTCCCGCCGTCCACCTTGTCATAATAATATTGCATTGTCATCTGATTTACATTAGCATACACAATTTCACCTCAATCAGAAACCGGGAAGTGGCTCAAATTTAACTTGCACGATTTTACCCAAGAAATAAAAACCAACAAACCAATAAAGAAAGCTTGTAAACACATTAATTTTAGTAGCCAGGGCGTTTGAGCACTTATCCGCGTTTGGTTCGAAACAGATTCGTGTCGATACGTGAAAAAGTCGGACGGAAAATTGACGTCTAGCGTTTGTCGGTATCCGATACGTATTCAAGACCACCTAATTTTATTGTGTACCACCACAATCGAATGATTTACAATTCTGTGGGTCTCAAGTGGCATAAAATTTATGCCTCTTCTAAAGATGGTCTTAACAAGAAGTGGTCAAATCCAGAACTGGTCATAACTAGAAAAAGAAGACAAATTAACACATTGCTGGATACTAAGCCAGCATAGTGTAATAGAAATAACGTGTGTGTGGACGCTGACCGCCTGAACGTTCTGAAGCGCGGATAAAACTCAAGAATTGAGAGGAAATTCGAGCATCGAGTTCCTTCGTACTTCAGATGGAACTTGATGCCCGGTTGCCATTAAATGGCAGTCGGATGCAGGTAGCTTGGATAATTTTACACTTATGTTGGTCACTTATACACACGAAAAAACCAAAAAAAAAGAACAATCGTAGCTGTCATTCCACGATGACACATCAACAACAAGTAGACCGACACCCAATCATCAGTACTTACATAAATATTATCCACACGACAAGAAATCTTAAACTATTTCACGCTAATATAAAACCTCACGAGATCTTGAACGACCAACAGATTACAGAAAAAAGTCACTGCAAAATCAACCTTTTATCATTGGTAATACGATACACGCAAGAATGCACTTAAATAATAAAAATCACTGCAAAATGTACCTTACGCATTTGTAACACGATATATTGACAATGCTAAAAGCATGCGTATTCTGCGAGCGATCGAACTGTTTTCATAGCAAATTCAAAGTTTATACTTTTCACATTGGGCAAGTTCAATGGCGAGTGATATTATAAGAGATTTAATTTTGTACTCATAATTTAGCATTACGCCATTATTACGGTTAATACAGAGCTTCGGCGAAATTGCAAAAAATCATGGTTGGGAAAAGTTAGAAATACTTGTACCGCCCACAGTCCACAGGTGGAAAATTGACAATATTTGATCACTAACCTCATATTCATACAAAATCAGCACTCCTTGAAACACTTATATAGTATAACGCTACTGATTTACGGAGCGCTGTTTATTTCCGTCAATAGCATAAATATGTCTGCGTATTGGTAGCATAATAACTTCTAGTGGTTCTGTGAGAACAGTAGACTTCGCGAGCTCTTATAACTATGCAATAACCGACACGGAAAAAAAATGTAATAGGCATGATTATTGTGGACAATTATTTGTGGACAATCTACAAGACGGACTAATTAAAATAATATTTTTTTAACCCTGTCATCAGGGGATTCTGCGGTTCACTATGTAACGATCCAAGACACTCAAAGCCTGCGGCGCTGACCAACCGCGCGTGCGAAAACGGCACTGTAAAACCACACTAATATAGATTCACACCAATATAAATTCAATACAACAGAGAGTCAATTACAGGACGTTTTGTCAGAAAATAATAGCTCAAATATAATAATATCACACTTCCAAACCTGATTTTCTAAAATACTATAAAGAAGAAACAACTCGCCTCAACAACTCAACCACACTGAACAACTTTTGTTTACTCGAAAGCGTTTTGTTATTCGACGCACGCGAGAACGCGCGGAAGTACGTCCGACACGCGATGGGGTAATTTTGCACAAGAGGCTGGCAACCATCGGGGTAATAACGAGCATGACGCTGGCAACATCGATTGACGTTTGATTTGTATTGATGCAAATGCCTTTGTAGGGAAACTTAATGTCAAATTGTAGGTAATACTTTCTTTTGAATATTAGTTAAATAAGTTTTCTTTGATTTTTAGGGTTCTGTGCCAAAGAGACCCTATTACTGTGACTCCGCTGTCTGTCCGTCCGTCTGTGACAGGGCTCTATCTCTTGAACCGCAATAGCTAGACACTTGAAATTTTCGTTTATATTATGCCTGAGCCATATATTAGCCAGAGCAGTCAGCGGATTTGGCCTACACCTGTGGCCTACACTCTCCACGCTGGTCAGGCGGGTTGGAGAAGTCTCACTGATGTTTATAAGCTTTGTACATCTTGTGTTTCTTAAGTCGCCTTCTACGACATTCACGGGCAGACTTGGAGTGTTCTATTCTACCCTGCCGGTAATCAAAACAAACAAATTAGGTAAATGTTTTCCTTCGCCCACTTCATGTATGAATATTCTTTAGCTGTTGACTGCTGACTGTTTGCCCGCGTTTGTGTCCGACACGTAGCTACGTACGTATGTTGCTTTTAGAGTAAGGCTCCTGACAGCACAACTGGTTGGTCATCTAACAATCAGTGGCAAGGAGAAACCCAGCCACGTCAAACCAGTTTGAAGACCGCTTCTAGTCAAGTCACTTGATCTATTTATTAAGTAACTTCAGAATTGGCTTTGCGCAATTATTTCGGGTGTTGCGTGCCGTCTGTTGTTAGGTTTAGATGTTGTTAAGGCTGTGGTTTAACAAAGATATAAGTATCTATTATGTCACATTTTAGCCGTGTGGTTCGTCAGAGTAAAATAGGACCACTCCAAGTCTTCCTGTGGATGTCGTAGAAGGCGACTTAGAGAACACAAGCTGAACAAAGCTTATAAACATCAGTGAGACCTCTCCAACCGTCTGGCCAGCGTGGAGAGTGTAGGCCGAATCCTCTGATTGCTCTGGCTGATATATGGCTCTGGTAGTACAGAGAGGGTCGTGCTCCTGCAGTGGAGACTAGAAAGACATGATCATGATGGATGACGTACTACTTATATTTATTCTGTGGTAATAGTCGAACGTCAGACAAGCGGCAGGTCGTAAAACTACAGCCAACTGTTCCGGCTATTTCTCGATTTCGCAAGGTTTTAGGCATCCTTGACATACATATAATATTTGAAGAAGAGAAAGCGGGAAAGCGCACCGCGGGCTCCGAAGCAGCTGATACACGGTAAGATTAAGCAAGTCGGGCAGAATGCTTAAAAAAATATTCTATTCATCAGTTTAAGCTCGTCGCTCATATTATTGCTCGTTTAAAGTAATAAGATAAGAAAAGGACCTACTATATCCACTGCGAGACCTACATTCGTAACGAACCCGGCCACTTTCCTCTAGACGTCGAAAGTGCATTCGTAAGGAAAGGAAATGGTCATATTGACTTCCATAGCCGATGTACACGCTCTTAGGAAAGCTGATAGTAACAAGTAATCTTTTTAAACAAACTTTTTTATGAAACTTTGAGCTAAAAAGATTAAAGTAGGTACGCCCTGGTCACATTTTCAACAGATTTTGACGAAAATTGGCACACAAGTTCCTTGATATATTTTAATGTTTTAGTCGATCGCGACTTGTCATTGGGGGAGTAGGAGAAAAAAAGCGGCCAAGTGCGAGTCGGACTCGCCCATGAAAGGTTCCGTAGCAGCAAGTAACATTTTACGATTTATGACGTATTAAAAAAAAAACTATTTTCATTAGAAGTTTGCATGGTAATGTACATTATATATTTTTTTTAGTTTTATCATTCTCTAATTTTAGAAGTTACAGGGGGGGTGACACATTTTACTTTTGAAAGTAAATAAACGGGCAAGTGCGAGTCGGACTCGTACATTAAGGGTTCCGTACCTTCGTACGTTTAAAACGCTAAAAAAACATGTTTTTTGTATGACGACCCCCTTTAATTTTTAACTTTTTTTATTCTCAGTATTTGTTGTTATAGCGGCCACAGTAATACATAATCTGTGAAAAATTCAAGTGTCTAGCTATTACGGTTCAAGAGATAGAGCCCTGTGACAGACGGACAGACAGCGGAGTCTCAGTAATAGGGTCCCGTTTGCACCCTTTGGGTACGGAACCCTAAAAATGATATTAGAAACCTGAATATCATTTTTGAAGACCTATCCATAGATACCCCCACACCCCATGGGTTTGATAAAAAATTTTTTTTGAGTTTCAGTTCTAAGTATGGGGAACCCAAAACACTTAATTGTTTTTTTTTCTATTTTTGTATGTGCGGTTCACAGAATACATCTACTTACCAAGTTTCAACAATATAGTTCTTATAGTTTCTGAAAAAAGTAGTTGTGACATACGGACGGACAGACAGACAGACATGAGGAATCCATAAGGGTTCCGTTTTTTGCCATTTGGCTACGGAACAATAAAAACGGAAACTGCTGTATCGTTATTTATTAACGGATTTCAATCAAATTTGACAGGCACATATAAGAACTTCAGTCAACACAAGATGTTGCAAAAATAAATCCAAAAGGGGGAGTGGAGGGGGGAAGTTTGCTGTAGCGTTATACAAAGTGGAAGGGTTTCCATTATTGCTAATCGTCATGCACTAGATAGCCCTTTAAATTATTTTATGAACCACCGTTGAAAGTATTTACATTATTCCGTCTAGCTTTAAAACTTGTCGTGGCCACTTTTGGCGAAGGCAAGTTTTGAAGCTAGACCGACTAATGTAAATACTTTCAACGGTGGTTCAAAAAATAATTTAAAGGTCTATCTAGTGCCTGACGATTAGCATTATGGAAATTTTTTTTCCAACGAGATCTATGTACTTACGTACTAGAGAAGACGCCACATACCACAGTTGTGTTCTGTTCATCATATGCTATCACTGTTAACCTCACATTAGTCACTCGCTAGCACTACGCGCATAAAACACTCCACAATTCATTAAAGAAAACACTGTCAACTTAGTCAAAAATGCCTTGGTGTGTGTTGAGATACTGCACTAGTAATTCAAAGAACAAAGCAAAATATGAAGGAATAACTTTCTATCGGTAAGTAACTAGATTTTATTGATTGAAAATTAAATACGGATTGCAAAATTTCGCCTGCCATAATGAATGAAATGAGTGAATGATCTGTCAACCGATGGAATGATTCATCATAGACTAACAAAACAGAAGTGAAATGTAGACATCATAAATATGCCTACATTTCACTTTCTTCATGGAAGCATCGAAAAACTATTTGTTTGCTACTCAGTTATTAATGATTGTAAAACGTTTAAAAATGTTTAAGCTTTATAATTTTTATCTACATATGCTATAACTGCTTTACAAAAGTTTCCTAAAATCCTATAAATCTTTTATAAAATTAAGTCATATCTCGTAACGTCTCACTAGGACCTCCGAGGGCTCAAAAATTTTGTATGTGGGGGGGGCTGTACCCCTACAAGTGCAACTTGAAACTGCTCAGATTTTGGATCCAAGATGGCCGCTTACACATTTTTGATGTTTTATTATGTTTGTCCCTATAATTCTGTTTCCTCGTAACTACTACGCGGCTAAATCGATTTTGATAAATTATTATATAACTATAAGCCGATTACAAATCTTCATATATGTAATCTAAATAAACATATTTAATTTAGACCCAATACCTACGATGATTATATAATACATTAAATACAGAGATAGCTAACAAAGAAAAAAAAACAAAAAGGTATACAAGTACAAGAAATCACTTTCTTCTAGTGCAAAACATTATGTAAAGAAATTAAGTAAGAATAATAAAAGGTTACCAAAGAAACAGATATGTGCAGTTTAACTTTTACCTTTATAAATATGATAGCCGTGAGTCTACAATCTAAAAATCTATACAACCATTCATACACCCATCCGTACATCCAGACATACCAATATTCGCATTTATTAAAATATATGTAGGATTTAATTTGAACCACGTACTCGTAGGTATGTAAAAATATATTGACCTTTCTGTACTACTCTCGTGTTTAGTCTATATTACCAAAAAGGACATGGCCGTGTTTGAAGACGCCGGGTCTATATATTCATGTCAATGTTTTTTTCCAATCTATTAAATTAACTCTTTATTGAATAATGTAATAAAATATCCGCAACATGCTTCGTCAAAAGGTAAACAGAAAAATATCCGCAACATGCTTCGTCAAAAATGGAAATGGATGGAAATTATCACCATATTTACGAGTTAACAATTTATTTCACCTTAATCATCGGGTGGTACAATCAAATACAAACATATAGATGAATTTTCGGGGAAAAATGCGATACCTATAAATTGATTCGGTTCGGCTTTGTTGTTCGATAAATACTGCCGAACCGAATGAGTGTGTTGTGTAGCAACCCTCACAAAACCACTATAGTGATAGTTACCAGCTCTTTTTTAGGGTTCCGTACCCAAAGGGTGCAAACGGGACCCTATTACTGTGACTCCGCTGTCTGTCTGTCTGTCTGTCCGTCTGTCTGTCTGTCTGTCACAGGGCTCTACCTCTTGAACCGTAAGAGCTAGACACTAGAAATTTTTACCGATTATGTATTACTGTGGTGGATATAACAACAAATACTAAAAATAAAATAAAGTTAAAAATTAAAGGGGGTCGTCATACAAGAAACGTGTTTCTTCAGCGTTTTAAAACATTGTACGGTGGTACGGAACCCTTCATGTACGAGTCCGACTTGCACTTGCCCATTTATTAGTCTCCACTGAAGGAGCACGACCCTCTCTGTACTACCAGAGCCATATATTAGCCAGAGCAGTCAGAGGATTTGGCCTACACTCTCCACGCTGGCCAGACGGTTGGAGAGGTCTCACTGATGTTTATAAGCTTTGTTCAGCTTGTGTTTCCTAAGTCGCCTTCTGCGACATCCACGGGAAGACTTGGAGTAGTCCTATTCTACTCTGCCGGGAACCACATGGTTAACTATACTAATAGATTCCTAATAATACTAATCGCATCCGGTGTAGTCAGTGAGCCAATGACCAATATGACACCCATTTACATAATGGCTGTGAGTCGCATATATAATGCGCAGGTGAGGTGAGGAGCCGGGCCCGGACGGGACACAGTAGGTTAACGATAAATGGTGCTATTTGCAAAACTTTGGTCTGGGAGAAAAGACAAAACTTAGAAAGTACCAGCTGCTACTGTTGCTTCACGTATCTTTTTTATTTAATTTTTGACGTGACAACGTCTAATAACTCGATACTACGGGCTGCATATGTTCAAACGTAACCCGAAGGAGTTTCTGCGTCGTTTCGTGACCGTGGACGAAACGTGGGTCCACCACTACACCCCGGAAATGAAAGAGCAGTCGAAGCAGTGGATTTTACCGGGTGAACCTGCTCCAAAGAAAGCAAAAACCGTCCCATCGGCAAAATTTTTAACTTTGTTTTATTTTTAGTATTTGTTGTTATATCCGCCACAGTAATACATAATCGGTGAAAATTTCAAGTGTCCAGCTATTACGGTTCAAGAGATAGAGCCCTGTGACTGACGGACAGACAGACAGACGGACAGACAGCGGAGTCTCAGTAATAGGGTCCCGTTTGCACCCTTTGGTTACGGAACCCTAAAAAAGATCTGATGATTAGGATTGTAAAACATTAAAAAAGTCGGTGAGCGGATCAAACATTCAACTAGTTAAATGCGCTTTCAAAGTCAAAATCGTTTATGAATAAATATGTAGGCCGAAACACGACATTATAATCGACTGATCAACAGTCAGGCCGTGACCCTACACTCTTAACTTACCTACATCGGAACTGAACCCGCGGTTACATTATCATATTCGTAGAAAGCGGAAATCGGATAGTAATATACTATATTTTTTGAAATAAATTCTTCTTCGCCTAAGCGCGTTCCCGGTTGCATCCTCAGCTGTGCTGCTTCGGAGCCTCGGGTGCGATTACCTGCTTTATCATCTCCAAATATAACATGCATGTCAATGGTCACGCAAGGATGCCAAAGACCTTGCGAAATGGAGAAGAAATAACCGGAACAGTTTAAATGATTTGGCTATAGTTTTACGACCGGCCGCCTGCCTGACGTCAACCCAATAAGGGAATGTATTTGTGCGAAAAGTTTTACAACCGGCCGCTGCCCGACGTTAACCCTCCTTGGGAATGCAATTGTAGCACGAGATGTTTGTGCTAAGTCCTTTAGTCGCCTCTTACCAAATCCACAGGAAGAGATGGAGTGGTCCTATTCTACTCTGCCGGGAACCACACGGCCCATTTTTTGAAATAAATTATTTGAAAGGAAACAAAGATATCATTAAAAATTTTATCTTTAGTAAGCACTAACTTACTTTGGGGCTAGCTTAATCAGTGTGATTTGTCCCTATATATTTATTTATATTTATTGTGGCGTAGGTACTTTAGTTCTTGTCAGGCATAGTGTTGCGCCTGTAAAGCCGCGGTTCCCCACGCAACACTATGCCTATGGCGGGAAGATCTTCCCTTTGTGGCGTTCAAGCATGTCACCTTGCTCCCGCTACAGTATCTTATGAACTACTGTTTACAGTTTAAAGTGAGAACGTGAAGCTTTTCTTCGCACATGTGCGAAGAAAAGCTTGAAAATAGTTTGAAGGGGTATTATCACAGAATAAATAATACTAACGTACAGAAGTCTCACTCAGCAAAGAAATTCAAAGAAATATCTACTAAATGTGGTTTTTAGCTAACGTCAAAATTCAGCACCTTTTCGTATAGATACCTAGACATTGCAAGCCAATTTCATTCTTATTACTCTGGACAAACGATTCGTATACCTGAATTTACCACCCGGAGGGGCCGCCTGCGCGCATAGTAATAATGTAGGTACATTTTCGATACCTAAACGGGGGTGACACAGGCCTAGTATTACCACAGAACTAATAGGATTATTTCATAGTATTACTGTGACCCCTATAACAACAAATATTAAAAATAAGATAAAATTAAAGTCCTTCGTCATACAAGAAACATTGATTTTTTTAGCGTTTTTATCCCGATCTTCATAATGGCATTATAATTAACAAGATCTAAACCGAACAGAACCACCTAAAAGATTGGGTTAAAAACACAAAAAAAAAGAACAGGTTTCTTTTATGACGAACATACAGCGGAGTCTCAGTAATAGGGTCCCGTTGGCACCCTTTGGGTACGGAACCCTAAAAAGTACACATATATTTCTTCGTCTAAGCGCGTTCCCGGTTGCATCCTCAGCTGTGCTGCTTCGGAGCCCGGGGTGCGCTTTCCCGCTTTTTCTTCTCCAAATATAACATGCATGTCAATGGTCACCCAAGGATGCCAAAGACCTTACGAAATGGAGAAAAAATAGCCGGAACAGTTTAAATGATTTGGCTATAGTTTTACGACCGGCCGCCCGCCTGACGTCAACCCTCTTTGGGAATGTATTTGTGCAAAAAGTTTTCCAACCGGCCGCCGCTCGACTATAACCCTCCTTGGGAATGCAAATGTAGCCCGAGATGTTTGTGCTTAGTCCTTTACTCGCCTCTTGCGACATCCACAGGAAGAGATGGAGTGGTCCTATTCTAAACCGTAACCACACAAAAAGTACATACATACATCACGTCTTTATCTATAAATGGGGCAGACAGAGCATTTTGAAACCAAGTTAAAAGCTACGTTACCAATTTATCATAGAAAGCAGACGCCTCCAACCGGTTGTATCGGAACAGGGGCTCGGCGTCGCGGAATCACCATTATTCATCGAGAATACAACTTAAAGGTCAGTTCACACCGAGACGCGACGCGACGCGACGTAGCGCGCACGTGAACGAAATATGGAACTTGTTTACTAGACAAAAGGAGTGTGAGCCCGCTGCGCCTCGCTATGCAGCGCGGCAAAGCCGGCTGCGCTGAAATTAGTATCTTTTTGCCTAGTAAACAAGTTCTATATGTCTTCCAAAGTGCGCGCTACGTCGCGTCGCGTCTCGGTCTGAACTGACACTAAGTGTTAAAGGCGAAACGAAAGTTGGTCGAAATCGACAGTCCATAATTTTTCTATTGACTGTTTCACGAGATAAGAACTAGGTAATTTATTTCAAACTGGCTGTGTCCGCAAAAGATCTAGTTTTTTTTTTTCGACAGTATCCTAATATAGCATAATTATTTTTTCTAACTTTTACTGCGTAGTTTCATTCGGCGTTTCTTCTCAGCAGTGGTGGTTGCAAAAAGTATCGGTAACTTTATTGAGTTAATTAATTTTACACGCAATGTACTTATACAAAACTTATGTTTCGGCGATTAATCCATTATTTTTTTTTATTTTTTTATTACATAATTTAATTCCCCCTACACCATTCCACCATCGGACAACACGACGTGGACAGGGATTCCACCCATTTGTGTTTGACATTCCTCCTCATCGTACCTCTCGATTCGCCTCCTCCTTCATTGTGCGAACCGCTAAGGTGTGGAATTCCCTCTCTGCGTCGAGGTTTCCCCATACATATGATTTAGGGATTTTCAAGGCAAGAGTGAATAGGCATTTTTTGAGTCTACATGTTACACCTTAGACCTCATCTTAGCTTCCCATCAGGCTAGATGGAGGTCAAACGCATTCAAATCTCTAAAAAAAAATTCATATGGGACCAACTTGGTAGAAGACAAAATAAAGTGACTATTATTAAGAGATATTATAAATATCCTATGACAATAAATATATTATGAATTGAATTGAGACATCTGTAATATCATATCAATAATCAAAATTCAAAATTTATTTATGTATTTGTAAAATCATGTTAGTAAGAAGTAACTTAATAAATACATACTTACATGTTAGTACTATTTCACATAAGTACTTAAAGATTTTTGTTTCAGTTAGCATAAATAAAATGATGCAAATACCCCATTACAATAAATACATAATGTTGCTACTCCGCCAAAACGAGTTTCCCTAAAATTAGGGTGATCAAAGGCATGCAATCATCGACATCCTTATCGTGTATAAACCCACAGTATAAACCTCTGAGAGAGAGTTAAGTGATATTTGAAAACCGGTATTTAATTGTCTACAACGATTAATATAAATTCTAAAATGCCTATTCTACAAGTTAATTTGAAATGAAATTTTGTATAAAATGATGCTCTGTCCTAGATTATAATATAAATGCTAAAAAATAACATTATTACCTATATGTATAGTTTGAGTCCGCCCAGCCAGCAGTAACGCTGCAAGAGCGTATGAATGAGGTCTACCTTGGAAAGTGCATCATCACGCTTACAGACCAAAGCCGATACGTGTACCGACCTCAGTTATTAATTTTTTGAGAAATATTTTACGGTCCTGGATACAGGGCCTTTAGTGCCTATGTTTAGTTTTTTTGTTTATTTATACCTAACAAGTTACGATCAAAGGTTGGTGTAGGCCTTTGATTGCTTCAAGGGAGCTTCTGGCAACAAATCTATACGAGTCTTCGACCGTGGGAATTTTTGATTGAACACCCGAATCTATATTTTTTTATCTAAACATACGCATTGCGCTGCATTGTACATGCACCATGGAGACGAATTTAGACGAATTCAGAAGCGCACCGAGCGGTCTGCCTTATCAGCGTTTTCGTCCCCATATTTATTTGAGAATTTCGGAGAACTTTAAATTTTTCTATCTTTTTACAAAGGCAAATTATTTTTATTAATTTATTGAACGTGTTTAAGCATGAAACAATCTTCATATATGTGTATTTTTTATTTTTAAACTCAGTCGTATGCGCAAGAAATCCGACGACGTATTCGCTTATATTTTCAAAGTTTAACCTTTTTAACAAATATCGCCTTACAGCCGTATATGAATGTCCACTATAAATATTCCACATATTGTTAATGAGCATGGCATTTATAACACCAAAATACACCAATTTCACATATAGTCACCTAGAATCAATTAGCAAACCCCAACTGAACCCCTTGACTTCCCGCCAAAAACTCCTATTACCACTTCGCCACATGACAGCTGTCAAATAGTTTTATTGTGCATCTCTTATGTTCTTAAATCAAATTTGCAATCTCATCCTTCCTTTAAATTAATACAGCTAAAAGGCATTAACAGTGCAATCAAGACAATAGTTTGAATATACTAGTATCCAACATCGTCATGCAACCAACCCAACATCTTGATACATCGACTCTTGACTAGTGATGTGCCGTTCCCGTTCCCCAGATTTCCGGGAACGTTCCCGAAAAATGGAAATGTCAGGGAAAGTTGTAATTTTATTTATCAGACATTTTTTATAACTGTAAATATATTTTACAAACGTAAATGCATCACTTGATATAGTTATAATACATTACATATATCCAATATTCCGTAACATTCCCTAGAAATACGGGAACGTTCCCGGGAACGGCAAATCATTACTCTTGCCCATATGACTCCACGAAAATCTCATATAAACGCCTCGTAACGCCGGCACCGTTATACATACACCGTTGTGAACTAGCCGGTTTGTAGATCTACTTAAGTTTTAACAACATTTTGCCATTTTACCGTGTGATTTGTTGTTTATTGAGAACAGAATGCCGTGTGGTTCCCGGCAGAGTAGAATAGGACCAATCGACAATAGGAAACCTTAGCGCGTACCTTAGGAGATTTCGTTCTGTATGTAATACCACAGAATAAGAACCAGTACTCACGTACAGTAGTCTCACTCAGCAAAGAAATTCAAAGAAATATATACTTAATGTTTTTAGTGATATGGTTTAATTTAGCTCACGTTAGAACTCAGCACCTTTTCGTTTAGATACCTAAACATCCATTGCAGGCCAATTTCATTCTTATTACTCTGGACAAACGATTCGTATAACTGAATTTACCACCCGGAGGGGCCGCCTGCGCGCATAGTAATAATGTAGGTACATTTTCGATACCTAAACGGGGAGTGACACAGGCTTGATACCACACACACTATATCGTGTGGCCGACTGTACATAATTTATTGGATTGTCATGCTCATGTCATGACATTTCTTAGTGATGTTTAATTAGAAAGGGATATAGATAATTGTTACGCCATATACATGTATAATGATGTAGCCGTGTGGTTCCCGGCAGAGTAGAGTGGGACACAAGTCTCCCCGTGGATGTCGTAGAAGGCGACTTAGGAAACACAAGCTGAACAAAGCTTATAAACATCAGTGAGACCTCTCCAACCGTTTGGCCAGCGTGGAGAGTGTAGGCCAAATCATCTGACTGCTTTGACTAATATATGGCTCTGGTAGCACGTGTGGGTCGTGCTCCTGCAGTGGAGACTAAAAAAGAAGCAGAACCAAATCTTTGGAGGTAAACAATCTACGGAAAATGTGTCTGACGAAGTTGGATAAGATCAGGAATAAAAAAAGAGGCAGTTTAAAGGTAGTATCGATTGTAGAGAAGTTGAAAAGCCATGGTACGGCATGTCAAGAGGCGGGATGCCGAACATCTCTTGAAGGCGGATGGCCACAGAGATAGAGGACGACCTATAAAGACGTGGGGGGAATGTGTCAAACGGGACATGAAGGAGAGGGGGGGTAAGTTAGGTACTATTATTTTTTTTGTTTGAATGGGTATGTATACTTTCAGGTGGCCCCATAGAAATTTTATTAAAACCGGTTGGGTAATTTGTTTTTTAAACAAAAATAACTAGTAAAAATATGTCGTCAAGAATACAATTGTTTGAATATTTAGCTTTTCTGGTATTAAAGTTGGTTTTTTGTTTGGATAAAAGAATATCAATAATTATACCACAGAGCGACTGCTGACTGGCCTCCACAACCCAAAGGGTAGACCAGAACCTTCTTCTTTAACTTAAGAGCTTGCTCTTGTCGGTGGAATTATGTGGAGATGCCTCTATTCCTCTCTTCTCTCTGCCATCTTTTTAATGTCTTGGTCAGTTTAATCTTAAGTTTTTCCAAAAAAATAAGGAAGGGTTAGTTAGGAGTAAGGTCCTACCAGGGCAAGAACCAATCCTCGTAAAAACGAGTTTATTAGTAATGGCAGCAATTTCCTACATTATTATAACACATACAACACTACATATAGGTACATGCGAAACGGCTGTCACGGGTCAACGCGTTGCCCCGTAGCGGTATACTGATCCTACGACCTGGACCGAGAACCAGAACACGATTCCGCACGTGCGGTGAGCGGCACCAGTTTGCTTTTCATTGCTCGCTTATAACCGTCAGTCAATAAATGATTACGAGTATGACACGCAATGTAGCAAGATAATTCTTCAAAACTACTCGTAAAAACCGATTTAAACACCAGTGACAGTCGCAGAAAGGCTAAGTACCTAACAAATGTATTCTTAGAAGAAATATTTTTTCTAGTTATTTTGGTTTAAAAAGCGGCCAAGTGCGAGTCGGACTCGCCCATGAAGGGTTCCGTAGCAGCAAGTAACATAATATAAAAGTTCTAAAGGTAAATTGGTTTACGATTTATGACGTATTAAAAATACCTATCTATGATACCGAGACCGCTATATAAAAGTACATACTTTGAGGTATATACCACATTTTTTTCAGAATTATTTTAGTAATATTTCAAAAGTTACGTCAAATTTTAACTTTGTATTAGATTATCTCAAGACTGGGGGGTTTGATCTACATAGTTTCAAAGCAGTTTTTGTTGCATTTTAAAAGACCTTTTCAACGATACTCCACACGTTGTTGGTGTTAGTCCATTTTAATTTTTTAAATTCACTTTTTGTTGTATGGGAGGGGGGCTGAAAAATAAACATTTTAAAAACCAACTTTTGGAACTTCAATATCTCTCCACCAATTTTCGTGACAATCAGTGCAGGACCGGCGGAGTATGAGCCCGGACGGACAGACAACGGACGGACATGACGAAACTATAAGGGTTCCTTGTGGACTACGGAACTCTAAAAAGACAAAAGACTTCGACAAATTGAGAACCTCCTTTTTTGGAAGTCGGTTAAAATTAACATCCGTCGCGGTACGTCGAGAGTCCATGGAGTAATTTTCTATTCACTGCTCGCTTATAACGGCGACTCAACAAATGTTTATGACTATTACAGGTAATGTAACAACAAACGCGATCTGTTTCGCGCCGCATCGAAACGTGTATGTAAGGTAATTTGCGTTTCACTGCTCGCTTACTATGGTCGATCAAAATATGCTCAGAGTATGATAAGCAATGTATCAAGAAATATGCTGTCATAAGCCGTTCTATCAACGAAACAATAAACAACAAAAGATAACAACGTAAACTGTTCTACGGTAGTTATATTCTGGTTTATGGACTGCTTCTGTTGACTTAGTTACCTGGTTTGATGTGATACTGTCTTTCTCGACATCACCCGGTTGGTTGACTGGTAGATAAGGCCTTAGGCTTTAAGTCCGCCATTACACTTGTATTTGTGTATGAAGTTAAATAAAAAAATATACTAGTACTTAGTTCAAATGTAGCGTACGTGGACGTTAAAGTGAATATAGAAGCAAATGGCCTTGAAGTGGCGTGGACCACGCTCGGGGTTGCTTAACTTGCGAAAGCGCTACCAATGCGTAATCGAGCTCCTCGAAATAGTGACAAATTTGTTATGATCTCTCAGCTATTCGTGAATTTCCTTTTTTTTACTAGCTTTACGGGAATGCGCATATTCCGCTTTTGCCCAGCAAATATCAGAATATGCCCATTACATTCCCATCGTTAACAAAATTCTAGAATCAATTATAAGGCAAAAGAAGAAACCCACAATACATCAAAGTCATGTCAATATTAAAAAAAAAAACAAATATTGATCCTACCGCGGTCATAGCACTGGCGACGATCTAACGACGATTGAGGAGCGGAAGCGACAATGAACTTGGCGGGAAGCGGGCGTTCTTAATTTAAATCTAAAATTCCGATTATTTTTTCGAATTTTCGAACACGTTTTCTTTTTTTTAACGTTTCGCCATTTCTGAGGTAAAAATAATTTGAACTATTGCAACACTGTATTTTTTGACTGTTGCTAAAAACAGACCGACTACAGAGGGATCGCCGTGGCCACATACTGGTCAAAGGTAATTTAAAATTGAAGCTACAATGTAACCATTTCGACTCGATAAGAAGAAGAAGTTGCTCAAAAGAGCTTATTGCGAGTGTAGGTCAAAAACTAAGATGATGAGGACCCGAAAAACTAAAATGACGGCGCCACGCCACCAAACGTTTTTCCCGTTTTTCTCGGCAATATGACGAGGTCTACTAACTGAAATAAAACTCCTTCTATAGAATCAAATTTTTAAAATTTATAGTATCATGTTTTGAGAAAACTACTTCGATAGCATATATCCTGAAGAATATCATATATTTAATTTTTTTCAATGTAGTGAAACTTATAGTTTTACGCAAAACAAAACTCTTGTTTAGGTCATGTAACCCCATTAAATACACCTTACGTTCCCAAAAATCGTACCTAAAGTTAGCGTCCCTTCCCCGCAAACTGCCAGTGCAATAAAATAGAAAGGGACCACTTTAGGTATATTTTTTGGGAACGGCTTTGCCACTTCGCAAGTATTCTAGATTGTTTATAATTTTTTTGCGTACAAGTACCAATAGTAATAGGGATAAAAGTCTAAAATTCATACTTACCGAATGAAATATTGGTAGCTTCCGATATAATAAAATACAACAATAAAACTTGGAAAATGTTAAAATAGAACTGTTTAATGTTTTTTCTATAACAGTTTCACCTTGACATCATTTTAGCATTTCCTACTTTCTTTCCTAGTTTTTTTTTTCCAATCCACCGATGTCTGGCATTGACATAAAATATTATAGACCAGCTATCACAAACATTGGCCGCTGTTCTATTCTTGAATATTATAGCGGCGTGAATTTTATCATACGTATTTAATTTTCAAACAATGAAATCTGGTTACTTACCGATGGAAAGTTATTTCTATACACTTTGCTGTGTTCCTTGAATTATTCTTACAGTATTTTAACACACACCAAGGCATGTTTTAATTTCTTTTCCCATGTGTTCGTATGGATTTCGCTTATAAACTGTCGAAAGTACTAGGCGTATAACAGCTAGCAAGCGAATAAGTGAAGTTTATGGTATTAGATAGCTACAATACGGATGTGTACTAAAAAAATTTTTTTAACTCATCAGGTATAAAAAAAAATTGTATATGTATTTTTTTTTTGTTTTCTGATTAGCAAACAATTACAAAGCTACAGCGCATTTAAATTTCGCATGATGTCACGATCAATTACGATATTCACCTGACGACGGTGACGTCAATCACCCCTACTGCGAAACTTCAACGCGCTGTATCGTTGTGAATTTTCCCCACTTTGATAAACCGTAAAATATGGGTCCATTATTTTTGGACAATCCAATTCATAGACTAAATAAAATACAATTTTTCGGACCCATTCCACATAGGGAGTAATTAGGGAATCACTAGGTATACGAGTAAGAGCTAGCAAGCGACTAAGTAAAGTTTATGGAGATAGCTACAATACGCATGATGACTGAAAAAATATTTTTGGCCCATCGGTTAATTTATTAAAAAATATTGTACACGAATTTTTTCTTTTGTCTGAGAAACAATAAATAAGGAAGATACAGCGCATTTAAATTTCGCATGACGTCACGCTTTCGTACGATTTTTACACATCGGTTTTGCGTTAATCAGTTTAACGCAAAACTGAGGAAGGGACGCGATGGAGAGATCAGGGTGGGGCAATTTGGATATGGTAAGCGCAATGACAGGGGGCACAGGCTGGCTGATTTTCTGGAGGAAGAGGGACTCTTTGCGATGAACTCTTTCTTCAAGAAGCCGCCACAGAGAAAGTGGACCTGGATGGGTCCTAGTAAGAATAACCAGCCCCCAGTCAAGAACGAGATAGACTTCTTCCTGACAGCGAAGAGGCAGATATTTAATGATGTCTCCGTGATCAATATGATTAAAACCGGCAGCGATCACCGAATTGTAAGAGGCATCTTGAATATCGACCTCCGACTTGAAAGGTCAAGGCTTATGAAGTCTACGTTTCGACCATCGCTGAGCCAGATCCAAAACCCCGAAAGCTTTCAAGTTGAACTCTCCAATCGCTTTGAACTTCTCCAGGATTGCGTTTCAGTGGACGAGATAAGCAACGGATTTATAAAAACTTTCCAAGCAGTGGGATCTAAGTTTTTTAAGACCCGCCCTAAAAGTAAATTTAAAAAAATCTCTGCTCAGACCCTAGACCTTATGACACAGCGACGATCCATGCCGCTGCAAACCTCCGAAGACGCTAAGTCATATCGAAAGCTTAACCGACAAATTCAAAAGTCCTTGCGACACGACATTCGCTCCTTTAATACTAAATGTATTAAGGAGACGATAGAACAAAACAAAGGTTCCAAAGTGTTTGCAAGGGCTATGTCTACTGGGCAGACTAAGCTGAAGACGGAGGGCGGAAACGTTGTGTCGACGGGGGAGGGGGATTGCAACGGATATACATCCGTTGCAAAACCTAACATAAATACGGCAAAAGATCCAAGAGCCAAGTTAACCCGACACCATACCGAAGATATCCCGGACATCAGTCTGTACGAGATTAGGATGGCTCTCAAACAGCTTAAAAACAACAAGGCGCCGGGCGAGGACGGGATCACAGCAGAGCTTTTGAAAGCGGGCGGAACGCCGGTACTAAAAGTCCTTCAAAGGCTCTTTAATTCCGTTCTACTCGAGGGAGTGACGCCAGAAGCGTGGAACGGGGGTGTGGTGGTTCTGTTCTTCAAAAAGGGTGACAACACTCTCTTGAAGAACTATAGGCCCATCACACTTCTGAGTCATGTCTATAAGTTGTTTTCGAGAGTCATCACGAACCGTTTCGCTAACAGATTTGATGCCTTCCAACCTCCCGAACAAGCCGGTTTTCGAAAAGGCTATAGTACCATGGACCACATCCATACGCTGCGGCAGGTTATAGAGAAGACGAGGGAGTATAACCAGCCGTTATGCTTGGGGTTCGTGGACTATGAGAAAGCCTTCGATTCGATCGAAAAATGGGCCGTGCTTCAGTCTCTCCAGCGGTGCCGTATTGACTATCGGTATATCGAGGTGTTGAAGTGTTTATACAACAAAGCCATTATGTCGGTCCGAGTACAGGAGCTCAGTACGAAGGCTATTCCATTGCAAAGAGGCGTGAGACAGGGAGATGTCATGTCTCCCAAAACTGTTCACCGCTGCTCTGGAAGATGCCTTCAAGCTTCTAGAATGGAAAGGACTGGGCATGAACATCAATGGCGAGTATATCACTCACCTTCGATTTGCCGACGATATCGTTGTCATGGCAGAATCGATGGAGGACTTAAGTACGATGCTTGAAGACCTAAATCGAGTTTCCCAACAGGTCGGCCTAAAAATGAACATTGACAAGACGAAGGTCATGTCGAATATGCACGTAACGCCTTTACCTGTTTCTGTTGGGACCTCCACCCTCGAAGTTGTAGACCAGTATATCTACCTGGGTCAATTGATCCAGGCAGGAAGTTCCAGCTTCGAGGAAGAGGTCTTTCGACGAATCCGACTCGGCTGGGCAGCGTTCGGGAAGTTACGCAGTGTCTTCTCGTCCAAAATACCCCAGTGCCTCAAGACGAAAGTGCTTAATCAATGTGTGTTACAGTGATGACTTATGGCTCTGAAACGTGGTCCCTTACTATGGGTCTCATAAGAAGGCTCAAGGTCGCTCAGCGGGCTATGGAGAGGGCTATGCTAGGTGTTTCTTTACGTGATCGAATCAGAAATGAGGAGATTCGTAGAAGAACTAAGGTCACAGACATAGCCCAGCGGATTAGCTCATTGAAGTGGCAGTGGGCGGGGCACATAGCGCGAAGAACCGATGGCCGATGGGGCAGAAAGGTTCTCGAATGGCGACCACGTACCGGCAGGCGCAGCGTAGGACACCCACCTACTAGGTGGTCAGACGACCTGAGCAAGGTTGCAGGAAAACGCTGGATGCAGGCCGCTTCCGATCGGTTGTTTTGGAAATCCTTGGGGGAGGCCTATGTCCAGCAGTGGACTTCCTGTGGCTGATATGATTACACATCGGTGACGTTACAAGCTCTGGAACTTTGATACTCTGTATCTTTGTGAATTTTTACTTTTTAGGGTTCCGTACAAAAAATGAAAAAACGGAACCCATATAGGATCACTCGTGCGTCTGTCTGTCCGTCTGTCTGTCACCGCCTATTTTCTCCGAATCTACTGGACCGAATCAGGTGAAATTTGGTAGAATGTTACAATCCTATGACCCAAACACATATGTGCAAAGTAAATAAATATTTTTTTGAAATAAGGGTAATTTTCGGGGGACAAATTAGGAAATTAAAAAAATATATATTGCAAAGCTTACTGTGTCATTTATCATATGAAAGGGCTCGTTTTGAGGATCTCAAATATATATTTTTTATTATTGTAAAATGAATAGTTTTGATTTTATTCAAGAAAGAAGACGAAAATTGACCATCCCAACCCCTGATATCCGAAACTATTGAGCCTAAAATTTTGAAAAAAATACAAAATATAGTTCATTGCTTGTAGATTATAGGAAAACCTATAAGAATTCAATCAATTGTACGGAGCCCTCTCCACGCGAATTTAACTCGCAATTGGCCGGTTTATTTGATAAACTAAAAAATATGAGTACATTATTTTTGGATAATCTAACTAACGGACTAATTAGAATAATACTTTTCTGACCCAGTCATCATCCCTATTGAACGGAACAAACAGTGATATGTAATGTTTCCTCTAGTTATAATAGTTCGATGATGACGTGACGTCGCCAAGACCGAGAGTAGGCTCACAATTTTTTTACGACAAAAGAAACCATGATTTCTAGACAATAAGTTAAGATAACGTATATAACAGTTATTTGTAGGAATGTAGAAAGTTTTAATATTATACAGGCTGACTTTTTATCCACCGGCAAAATTTTTGAAGCAAGTTCAGTCCACTGCATTCTATAAAAAAGTTACTTATTGAAAATCGATAAAAATTTCTCGTCCTCCCGTACAAATCAGCGCTTCACCAAACGGATTTTGTATGGGGGGACGAAACATTTTTTTATAGAAAGTAGTTCAGTATCATGGACTGAACTTGTTTCAAAAATTTTGCCGGTAGATACAAAGTCCCCCTGTCTGTTTATGTACTTATTAAGAACTTACGAACAGCTGTAGTACGAGTACATATGGAAATTGTAGGTAGGTACTTACCTGAAATGAAAAATAAAAAAAGCATGAATATCGTCAAATTGATGTGTGTGTGGGATACGTTTAATATAAATAATAAGTAACAATTTTTGCTCAAAAGTAATGCTTCTTTTAGAGAACTAATAAAAAAAACAAATCTATAATTCAGTAGGTATGACGTAATCGCTTTTGGTACGTTTACGGTAAATTCAACACGCCTCTCACAGCCCGGCTAGCTCAGTCGGTAGAGCATGAGACTCTTAATCTCAGGGTCGTGGGTTCGAGCCCCACGTTGGGCGCGCATTATTTTTTGCTTACATATTTTATTTTTTATCAGTTTCTCACATTTTTAACGAATTTTGAAAATATTAAGGCCGTATATAAATTTTCCTGGGTCCAGTGCTGCCCCCATTTTAAATAAATCATTTCAAATAAAACGGAGACATCATTTAAAATTTTGCTACTACCAAGCCCTAGATAACCTTTCAAAGTATTTTATGAACTACTGTTTACAGTTTAAAGTGAGAACGTTAAGCTTTACTACGCACATTTGCGAAAAACGACCACTTTTGGCAAATGTGCGTAGTAAAGCTTAACGTTCTCATTATAAACTGTAAAAAGTAGTTCACAAAATAGTTTAAAGGGTTATCTAGGACTTGTTTGTAGCAAAATTCTAAATGATGGCTCCGTTTTCTTTGAAATTATTTATTTAAAATGGGGGCAGCACTGGGCCCCGGAAAATTCAAGTATGCCCTTAATTTACAGATGTCGGGATTCAATAGGCTATGAAAACCAGTGGACCCGTATGGATTTGTCGCCAGAAGCTTCCTTGAAGCAATCAAAGGACCTACAACCCTTTGATTGTATCTTGGGAATAAAGTAACCAGAAACTAAAGATAGGCTCTAAAGGTGTCGTATCCAGAGCCGTAAAATAAGTCTTAAAAAATATTAACTTACAGACCCGAGGACCCACCTCACACCTGTAAACATATTTCATTAAAATTCCCCCACATCGCTTGCCTTTTACGCGTGAGAAAACATTCCCATCGGTGCCCACATGTCAAAATTTATAATTTTACCAAAATTCATCTTTATTGCATTTGAATAAGATAGCTTTTGCGATAACTAAGGCTCGCGCTACACAGAATTATTTACACAAATGTTATTAGACGTTATAAACTTTATGTACAATGTCATAAGACTCATAAGATATCAATTGTGAACCGATTTTGATGATTCTTTTTTTATTTGAAAGCCTTTACTATTAAGTTGGTCCCTTATTTTAGATTTTATGATTTTAAGTTAGTCTTTATACTCTAAATTTCTTATTTGTGTACATTTTGACTCCACCCATTCCAAAAGTAGTAACCTTTTAAAATTTAGGTTGACTGGAAGAGATCCTTGGAATAAGTCTGACTTTGTGCAAGTTTTTTTTGTTGATTATGTACTTTAATTAATTAATTAAATATTTATTGCACAATAAAATAAAAGTACAAGTGGCGGACCTATTGTCATATGGCATTCTCTCCAACCATTAAGGCCGTACTTAAATTTTCCAGGGTCCAGTGCTACCCCCAATTAAAATAAATCATTTTAAAGAAAACGGAGAACATTATTCAAAATTTTGCTACTACCAAAGCCTAGATAACCCTTCAAAGTATTTTATGAACTACTGTTTACAGTTTAAAGTGAGAACGTTAAGCTTTACTACGCACATTTGCGAAAACGGCCGCTTTTGGCTAATGTGAGTAGTAAAGCTTAACGTTCTCATTATAAACTGTAAACAGTAGCTCATAAAATAGTTTGAAGGGTTATCTAGGATTTGGTAGTAGCAAAATTTTAAATGATGTCTTTGTTTTCTTTAAAAAGATTTATTTTAAATGGGGGCAGCACTGGACCCCGGAAAATTTAGGTATGGCCTTAATGTGATTTTTGTGCAATAAAAATCTTAAATAAACCAGCCAAGTGCGAGTTAAACTCGCGTGGAGAGGGTTCCGTACAACTGATTGAATTCTTATAGGTTTTCCTGTACTCTACAAGCAATGAACTATATTTTGTATTTTTTTCAAAATTTTAGGCTCAGCAGTTTCGGAGATCTTCATTCATGAATAAAATTAAAACTATTCATCATAAAATAACAAAAATATATTTAAGATCCTCTTATCGAGCCCTTTAATTTGATATATGACACAGTAAGGTTTGCGAAACTTTTTTTTTTAATTTCCTAATTTGTGCCCCGAAGTGACGCTTAATTAAAAAAAAATATATTTACTTTGCACGTATGTGTTTGGGTCATATGGGTCATAGGACAAATTACAACATTCTACCAAATTTCACCTGATTCGGTCCAGTAGATTCGGAGCAAATTGGCTGTGACAGACGGACGGACAGACAGACGCACGAGTGATCCAATAAGGGTTCCGTTTTTTAATTTTTTGTACGGAACCCTAAAAAACATTCCCATTGCGGCGCGCGCGATTGTATGCAAGTAGCTCAGTTTGTATAGAAAACACGCCTACTCCAACCCACTAAAAAACGGTAGATTTCGTAAAAACACGGCACGGCACGATTCCGCGCACCGCGGCGGGGCGCGTTGCGTGGTGAATCGCCATAGGGATAGCACCGACTCCCGCGTAGTGACGCTATTGTATTTACGAGGCGATTCCCGTAATATACGTTTCTCCGAGGGGCTGGGCCGGCAGACCATTTATAGAATGCTTGCTGCTCAGCTATATGTGAACATCGAAATAGTAAAAATACGGTATTTTAGTCTACGAGAAAAACACTAAAAATAGGTATATTCTGGAGATAGCTTCCATTAGGTTCAAAACAGTCAGAAAATGTTAGTTTTAGTTCATAAAATAAATATTAAAGTTTTTCACAATTTTTTTAAATCTATACTAATATTATAAAGCGGAAGAGTTTGTTTGTTTAAAGCCGCTAATCTCAGGAACTAATGGTCCGATTTGAAAAATTCTTTTTTTGTTGGGTAGTCCATTTATAGAGGAAGGCTTTAGGCTATATAACATTACGTTCCGACAACCGCGCGAACGAAGTCGCGGGCACAGCTGGTATTATATAAAAAAAATATAAATAAAACAGTGATTTATTCGTCGAGAGCGAACACAGGCACGGACCCGTGCTCGACGATATATCGCTGTTTTTTAGATTATACTTTTTAGGGCTCCGTACCCAAAGGGTGCAAACGGGACCCTATTACTGAGACTCCGCTGTCTGTCACAGGGCTCTATCTCTTGAGACGTAATAGCTAGACACTTGAAATTTTCACCGATTATGTATCACTGTGGCGGATATAACAACAAATACTAAAAATAAAAATAGTTAAAAATTAAAGGGGGTCGTCATACAAGGAACGTGTTTTTTTTAGCGTTTTTAACTTGATCTTCACAATGGCATTAACTAGATACTTGAAATTTTCACCAATTTATATATTAATATGACCACAATAACACATACTAAAAACAAAATAAAGTTAAAAATTAAAGGGGGTCGTCATACAAAAAACGTGTTTGTTAGCGTTTTAAAACATTGTACGGTGGTACGGAACCCTTCATGTACGAGTCCGACTCGCACTTGCCCGTTTATTTTGATATAATTTTCATATAAAAAAGTATTTGTATAAAGTAGTAATATCTTTTGTAAAGGTAAATTTTGGCAAATCTAGAGGTATGTTTTTGATTTTTTTCTATCGAGCCAAAAATGCTTAATCGTGTTTTGGATATTGTGGGTGTCTGTAGAAAAGCCTTAAGATTCCTATGTAATTTTTTTGAGAAATAAACTGTATTAGTTTATTTACGAGTACAGTGATTTTTCAAAAACACACACTATTCTTGGCTCTGAACTGACGGGGCCTTAACTCCCCAATAACTTTAAAACGGCTGAACCGATTTTCATCCAACATAGCTAAGAACTATCGCAAGGGAACTTCCTTTCACGTAAAAAAAAAACCGCATCGAAATCCGTCTATCCGGTCGAGCACTACGATGCCACAGACAGACAGACATTAGCGTCAAAGTTATAACACCCCTATTTTTGTCGGAGGTTAAAAATAGTCCTTAGCGGTAAAAGAAGCATTCAATCTGATGATTCAAACCTATCTGAACAAAAATAGCATCAATGAATGCTGTCTCTTTGTCCCCTTTACATCCTATGATTCAGCTCCAATAATGTCAGTACCTAGAAATGCCAGCGAAGGGATGCGCCCCCTGTCTGCTCAAAATGTTAGTCACCCTAGTTTTGGTAGCGTCAGCACAGAAATTACAGAATAGCTTCGATCAACAACACAACTAGATATCGGCTCGGCGTGACAAATACGGCTCGCAAAAGAGCCCACTCCCGGCGGTAAGCTCATATTTTTTAGCGACTTCAAAAAAGGAGCCTCAATTGGGTAGACGACTGCGTTCCTGGGAAGAATAAAACGTCACACAATAGTGTCACTTGTCATTGATCATATCCATTTTCAACATGATTTTAGACTTATTAATGCCGCCGGAAAAAATATTTGACTCGAAAAATTTATGTCGTCACGGTTTTTTTATTACATACAAAGCCCATAGAAATTTTTCGTTTTGACGTTTAGAAAAGAGTGTCTGATTTGACTTCTTGTCATCTGGCGGATTATACATGTTTTTTTTTAATGTATGTTCCTCTAAAACTTCTTGAATTGTTAACAATTTGTTATTTTGGAACAATAAAGTTTTAATAAATAAATATTCCTCCTCCTTCATTGTGGGAACCGCTCAGGTGTGGAATTCCCTCCCTGCGTCGATTTTTAAGGCAAGAGTGAATGGGCATTTTTTGAGTCGTGCGTGTTCAGAAAGTGAGTTTTGGTAAAGTGGAACTGATGATTTTTATCCTTACACCAAACATCGCACGCCACCGGCACCGCTGCGGTGTCGTGTGTAAAAATTCAAACAAAAACATACAATATCCAAGTGCGTAGAAGTCTGTCAGGATCGTAACAAGTGGAGTCCATAGCCTCTGCCTACCCAACAGGCGTGATAATATGTATGTATGTAGCACCGCAGCGCCATGTAGTAGAGGTATTTATTAAATTTTTTACGGTATTAGTTCTTTGATTTTTTACGCTCTCAGCGATACAAAAAAAATATAACACTTTATTTTTTTCTTCGTTTTTTGCTATCGGTACCTGGCCAGCCTAGACGTCGCGCCTGTCTAGATGACGTCACCCCTTCATGATGCCCTCATCCCATGGGATTTGATCAATATACGTCTGACGTCTAACAATATATACTCATATAGAAACTACTTTAAAGGTGGATTCAGTCCATGATACCCATAAACTTTCTTTTTCCAAGGAACATAGTTATATCGAAATATGATAATATTATTTTGTTTGTTTTTTTTTTAGCTTTCTGATCTGAAACTGATCAGCTGATTGATCAGTCAACTTATATGGGAGGCCAAAATAATTTTACATACCTATGTATTTCAATATAAATAAATGTATATATATATATATATATACATTTATTTATATTGAAATACTATATAATATATATGTATACATATATTGAAGTTAAGTTTTAATAGATTTTTAAATTTTGACACTTTTAGTAGTAGGCGATGCGATTAGCAACCCATCGCTGTTTTGATTCCCAATCTCGCCAACTATCGTACGAGCTTACGACCTTGAGACCTTGGACTGTCTACCCCGTTAAGTATAAAGACGTGATAGTATCTGTAAGGAGTTTGGTGGAACAAAACTTTTTTCCATGTGATCTACAGCGTATAAAAAAGAAGCCGAAACAAAACTAGTACAATACAATTGGCTTGGTGCGCTGTGGTTGCGTCCCGGCCCAACCCATGGGACGCATTGCGGGCTGCGGCTGTAACTGGGTCAAGGTGGAGGGGAAGGGCAGGCTCCCGGATGACATCACGTACCATCGACTAGTTGTGATACACGAATTCGACTCAAACCCTTTTCATATTTTTAAAAAGAGCTTCTCAATTCGAATGTATATGTTTTTTTTACATTTATATATAAATAAATAAATAAATAAATAAATAAATATATAGGGACAAATCACACTGATTGAGCTAGCCCCAAAGTAAGTTTTAAACTTGTGTTATGGGATACTAACTCAACGATACTATATTTTATAATAAATACATATATAGATAAATACCCAAGACCCAGGACAATTTGAAAAAGGCCATTTTCCAACTTGCCCTGGCTGGGGATCGAACCCAGAATGTATGTTCCCTGAAAACTTATCCGTTTTTAAAGCGATGTATAAAATGATTTTTTAACCCCCGACAGCAAAAGAGGGATGTTATAAGTTTGACGCTAATGTCTGTCGGTCTGTCATTGTAGCGCTTGAACGGATGGAATGATTTCAATGCGGTTTTTTTACGTGAAAGCAAGTTCCCTTGCGGTGGTTCTTAGGTCTTTTTAGCCGAAGTTATTAGTCACCTGTCACCTGTCCCATTGTCTGTGTGTCCGTAATCAAATCTTGCAAGCTAAATTAGACCCAATTTCCTTTATTCGATGGAGCTGAAACTATTACATTCACTGTGCTCTCTGTGCATTAAGCACAGTGTATGTAGGTCTTGTTTTAGATTACTATGTTTACATGCGTATGTCTAAGGAAGGAGCAATTAAAATAATATTAGCACCAAACACAGAAACAACTATTACGTTCACTGTGCTCTCTGTGCATTAAGTACAGTGTATGTAGGTCTTGTTTTAGATTACTATGTTTACATGCGTATGTCTAAGGAAGGAGCAATTAAAATAATATTAGCACCAAACACAGAAACAACCGTCGGTCTGTGTAACAATAGCCAGTTACCACAAACTGTGGTTGGACACATTGTGCGAAGGACAATAGAAATAATATACTAAAGGTAAATAACTTGGCCTATAATACTTTTAAACAAACAGTATCTACCTTAGCCAATATATATTTCTATGAATGTAAAACCACGCTTACTATCTAGAGCGGAAGATACCAATTTACATGAATGCCATTCGGAAAAACTTGTACTGTCATTTTCGCCTAATAATGGCCACGACCCGAGGGTTGCATTCCCTGAACGCTGAAGCATCACGAACACGACAGGACAGGTCGTATGCTTCTTCTTCTTATATTTAAGAGCTGGGCTCTTGTCGGTGGTGCTTTCCATGTCTCTCTTTCTTCCGCCAAATTCTTAACCTCCTTATATGTTTTCACGTTTAATTTTAATTCGTATGCTTGAGTATTCGATATTCCGAATGTTCTTTTTTGATGTTTTTAAAATCAAAAATAAGCAAATTAAAGACCCCTGTCTTTGATTTGCTTATTTTTGATAACTACAGGGGCGCAGGGCGCATCTCTGGAGTTTCATAACATCACCAATAAAAATGGCTAAAATTCTGCTTACATATCACTTGAACGGCCCCTTAGCGACTTGTTAGACATGCAGGGTTATTCCAAAAGCGATACGCAAGACGTACGTTACTGCGTATCCGCGTTACAGTGACAAGCAACATTGACCCTTAATGCATTATGATAAAGTCTTATTTGGTTTGACTTATAAATAGGACGTCACTATCGTACGACTGCCGTATTATATGGATATCCCGCTCCTACTGAAAACTATTACCTACGATAAGTGATTAGTTTGTTTTTTTAATCGGTTAATGTCCGAACTGAGGTCATCTCTGGGCTCGGTTAACAGTTACATGAGTCAGCGTTGCGTAATAACTAATAACGGTTCCTACAGACAGCTAGTGCGTAAAATTGTATTTTTAAAGCGAATAAGACATATTCTAATAATATTTGCATTGTCATCTAATTTACATTAGCAAACAAAATTTCATCTCAATCTGAAACCGGGAATTGAAGTAAAATCGGTTGTGTTGTTTGTTTTACAAACATACATACTAGCACGCCTACCTGTTTCCCAGATAGGCACGGACCTCCGCTTGCTATCGTAGCCGTTCAGGTCCATAATGTCCCTTTCCCAAAATGCAACAGACCGACCGACCTGACAGACCTCTCTCGCTTCATCTACACTCATCAACCTCTTCATACATGTCCTTCGGTTACGGGTACTTACTTTTTTAATTTTTTTATTATTAGCTTGACGCTACTGCGTATTTAGCCAGGAAAAAGTTAATAAAACGTGGGAAATTCTTTTTTCCTAACAAGTTACAATCAAAGGTTGGTGTAGGCCTTTGATTGCTTTAAGGGAGCTTCTGACGACAAATCAATACGAGTCCACTGACCTTCTTACATGTCCTTGTTTGTTTTTAAAACGAAAATAACTAGAAAAAAAAACAATTGTTTGAATATTTAGCTTTTCTGGTATTAAAGTCGGTTTTTTGTTTTGAAAAAATATCAATAATTAATATTCACTTAGATTATCCCACAGCTGGGCAAAGGCCTGGGTACTATCATCATCATCAGGTCTTTTTTAGTCTCCACTGCAGGAGCACGACCCTCTCTGTACTACTAGAGCCATATATTAGTCAGAGGATTTGGCCTACACTTTCCACGCTGCTGGCCAGACGGTTGGAGAAGTCTTACTAATGTTTATAAGCTTTGTTCAGCTTGTGTTCCCTAAGTCGCCTTCTACGACATCCACGGGAAGACTTGGAGTGGTCCTATTCTACTCTGCCGGGAACCACACGGCACCTTATTACGACAATACTTACTAGTACAAGTACTATTAGACATGAATTCCTTAGTACAGGCTACACTACACTTTCCAAGAATATCGAGAACGCTACTCACGATAGTAGGCGACTTACGCGACCACACTGCAGATTACCTGATACATATGAAACGCATGGTAATTGATGGAAACTGACAGACCACGACACGTTTGAGACGTAATTCTAGGTATGGAACCACAGCACTAACTGTCAGATACTTAGATTGCTTAAGAAACTAAAAAATGTACCTATATGCCTGTATGATTTTCTTGTATAAAAATCTCCTCTCACAGGCCTACTGGAAGAGATCTCTTTTGAGATATGTAAATATTGCCTTTAACAACTTTTATTTTATGTAAGTTATTCTCTGTATACAGTGTCCGTGTACATAAATTGGTAAATAATAAATAAAGTTTCTTTTACAAACTCAAAATTAAATAAGTTTTTCGAAGAAAACAAATAGTTTTTTCGTGCAAGCTTTTATTATTAATGAGGCTTAAGTACTTATCAAGACAAAATTTGTCTTAAGACGATACACGGCGTCCAGTGCTACCCCCATTTGAAATAAATTATTTGTGAGGAAACGGAGATATCATTTAGAATTTTGAGTTAGCAAAACCTAGATAACCCTTCAAACTATTTAATGAACCACTGTTTGCAGTTTAAAGTGAGAACGTTAAGACTGCAGTCTTCGACCGTGGGAATTTTTGATTGAACACCCGAATCTATATTTTCTATCTACACATACGCATTGCGCTGTATTGTACATGCACCATGGAGACGAATTTAGACGAATTCAGAAGCGCAGCGAGCGGTCTGCCTTATCAGCGATTTCGTCCCCATATTTATTTGAGAATTTCGGAGAACTTTAAATTTTCTATCTTTTTACACAAGACAAATTATTTTTATTAATTTATTGTACGTGTTTAAGCATGAATCAATCTTCATATAGGTATGTGTATTTTTTTACTTAGTCGTATGCGTAAGAAATCCGACGACGTATTCGCTTATATTTTCTTTAAATATTAGCCTTTTTAACTAAGTTTTTGAATGAATTAACATTTTTTTTATTAAAATCTTCTCATTCATTTTTTAGGATTTTCCTTCGTCTTTATTTCTCTGTAATTAAAACACAACTTCATGTATTAAATTCCGTGTAAACAACAATGACATGAACGTCGCACACCGCAAAAAATCGAAACACGTCGCAGGTTATTTGGAATTAAACAAACTATTACAACGAAAATCAATAAATTGTCTAATTCACTTTTTTAATACTTAAATTAACTTCAATTTAACATATTGTTACTAAGATAGTTTGGCTCCAATCAGCTCCGAAAAAGCAGTCAAAATCATTAAAAATAAGGACTGGGCCCTTAAGCTTTAGCTTGCATTTTTGCGAAAAACGGCCACTTTTGGCAAAAATGCAAACTAAGTTTAAAAATAATTTATTTCAAATGGGGGCAGCACTGGACTTCGTATATCGTCTTAAGGCCGCCTGTTACATTTTTCGTAATAAAGTTAAATAAAAAAAACAATATTGCCATATTACTACAGACTGGGTTTCAATAGATGGATGCAGAAAGAGACGCAGGCCGAGGACGAGATGGGCAGACGATTTGCGAGCATTTGATAAAGAATGGAAAGTGAAGACCAACGATAGGGAATTGTCGGAGGAAAGAGAGGAGGCCTTTACCCAGCCGTGGGACGTAAATGGCTAAATAAAAAAACGGGAGTAAACTAATAAAGTCTAATAAAGTCTACCTGTCTGAACCTACCGCAAGTTAGCCAGTCTGGAAAGTCGAAAGTTGGTACGTGCGTGAAAACGGACGGACGTTGAGTCATGGTACAGTCGGCATTGTAAATGGCGACAGAAAACTAACACACGTTTGCGATACACACTAGTAAATTAATAGATAGATAAATAAGACTTTTTTTAGCCATAGTCAGACAAAAATACACACATACAAAAATATACAACATTAGAACATAATACAAAACATAAGAAAACATGGAAACATATTATATCAAGATCTTTGTATCTGTGTGCTACAGCAATTCAAAAAGGTCATAGCTTAGCGCTTAGTCACAGAAGACAGTACGAGTATTGTATTACTACAGAACGAAATCTCACGCACCTCTCCCCCGTTCTTGTGCCGTCGTGCACACGTCAATGCGTGTGTGTTCGCCTGCTCTCGCCCCTCGACACGGTGAGAACGGGGGAGAGGTGCGGGGACGAGGAACGGGGACGCATATAGCGCGTACCTTAGGAGATTTCGTTCTGTATGTAATACCACAGAATAATAACCAGTACTCACGTACAGTAATCTCACTCAGCAAAGAAATTCAAAGAAATATCTACTTAATGTTTTAGTGATATGGTTTAATTTAGCTCACGTTAGAACTCAGCACCTTTTCGTTTAGATACCTAGACATCCATTGCAGGCCAATTTCATTCTTATTACTCTGGACAAACGATTTGTATAACTGAATTTACCACCCGGAGGGGCCGACTGGGCGCATAGTAATAATGTAGGTACATTTTCGATACCTAAACGGGGAGTGACACAGGCCTGATACTACACACACTATATCGTGTGGCCGACTGTACATAATTTATTGGATTGTCATGCTCATGTCATGACATTTCTTAGTGATGTTTAATTAGAAAGGGATATAGATAATTGTTACGCCATATACATGTATAATGATGTAGCCGTGTGGTTCCCGGCAGAGTAGAGTGGGACACAAGTCTCCCCGTGGATGTCGTAGAAGGCGACTTAGGAAACACAAGCTGAACAAAGCTTATAAACATCAGTGAGACCTCTCCAACCGTCTGGCCAGCGTGGAGAGTGTAGGCCAAATCCTCTGACTGCTCTGGCTAATATATGGCTCTGGTAGTACAGATAGGGTCGTGGCCCTGCAGAGGAGACTTAAAAAGACCTGATAATGATGTATAACGGTGGTGGCCAAGTGGTTTAAGACGAAATAGAGGGGCTGTTTTTCCATACAAACGTAGTCCCCTGTTTCCTCCCTGGATAATGCCGGTAGAGTTATATTTTTTTTCTGAATATTTATAGCCGCTATTAGCATGTCCCTATGTTTTCTTTTTTTTATAAATTATTTATTAAAAGAGATATGAACGTTCAAAACCCTAAAAAAATTGCCAGATTTTCCGCTGTGTTCAAACATCCAGAAAACAAATTTGAGTGGATTATATAAAAAAATTAAAACATAGGAACACCGATCAAGTCTTTGTTCATTCGTTATGAAAAAAGTACTTATATTGATTAAGCTTTGGAGAAGAAATCGGGGGACTACGAATCGTTGATTTTCTGTTCTTTTAATAGGTATTTTCAGTCCAAGCTGCAGTATGTCTCTATCGCACTTGCTCGGTTGTAGTTCGGGCACAGCGTGACAGCAATAGATTTTAAAAATACCTTTTTTTCATTTCTCTAGCCCTTAAGGTTTCCTCTTAAGGTGGTACTGGAGGCGCGGGCGAACTCCACAGCGAGTTGCCTACCGACGCGCTTCGTCGTGTTGCTATTTCGTCGAGAAAGAGAAAGGGCGCTAAAAAATGTAGCTCCGTCCCGACCCCCGCATACACCCCCGCGTACGACAAAGAGAGTGCACTGAACGCCAGCGAAACGGGCCGTTATAGGCCATGAATCGTAATTTTCGTAGTTTTCGTTTATTTCGATAAATACGATACATACCCAAATAAAACTAAATTATTTGGAATTTAGAGTTTTCACTCTAGTCGTATAATTAGTTTCCATAAGGATCGAAAATATAATTATAAGTGTAATAGGCGTCTAAATATTACTCGATTTCGTCGATAAAAAAGGCAAATTTTAAGTTGCTATAACTTTTTTTTTGTTTATTATTTTCGAACCAAAACTAATTACAGATCTAGATATTTATCATCTTAATGCTTGTAAAAAATTTGAATACGATGAGTTTTATGGTTTCGAAATTAAAACGAAAGTACGTTTGTATGGGATTTCGTCCCTCCAGTTAACCCTTAAGCACTGGCTCTACGTCTTTGCGTCATAAGTTCGATCCTCGCTGACCGCGACTTGTACCTCTGAGGTGGTCCTCATGTCCGGTCATGTCCAACTACCACCACCTGCTTCCGGTGCAGGGAGACATAGTGAGGAAACCTGCACACTAGTGGCTACTACATTTACTACTGTGTGGAATGGAAAAGGCAATGGCAAACCACTCCATTGCCTATGTACGCCATTGCGTTCCCGGTTGCATTCTCAGCTGTGTTGTTTTGGAGCCCGGGGTGCGCTTTCCCGCTTTTTCTTCTCCAAATATAACATGCATGTGAATGGTCACCCAAGGATGCCAGCTATAGCCCTTGCAAAATGGAGAAGAAATAGCCGGAACAGTTTAAATGATTTGGCTATAGTTTAACGACCGGCCGCCTGCCTGACATTAATCCTCCTTGGGAATGCAATTGTACGAGCACGAGATGTTTGTGCTTAGTCCTTTAGTCACCTCTTATGACAACCACAAGAAGAGATGGAGTGGTCCTATTCTAACCCGGAACCACACGGGCCAACAAGTATTCATCATCAGGTATTTTTGGTCTCCACTGCAGGAGCACGACTCTCTGTACTACCAGAGCCATAATTGGCAAGAGCAGCCAGAGGATTTGGCCTCCGATCGAATCTCCACGCTGGCCAGACGGGTCGGAGAGTAAGTACCAACATGTAAAAAAGTAGTAAGTAACCACGAGGCCCCGACACGAAAAAAAAAATGAAAGAAAAAAATTGTAGCTAAGAACCATCCCGATGAGTTTTTGCCAGGAAGTTAAGAGGTTCGGTTGGCGTTTGCTTTAAATTATTTTACAAATTGATTTTAGTGGACTTTATAATATGAAATTGGTGTTGTTTGGTGTTATAAATGCTAATAACATGAACAATATGTGAAATAGTTAAAGTGGACAGGCATAGTACGGCTGTAGTGATATTTATTACGCGGACTGTGTGGCGTCTTCGGGCGTCGTCCGCCACTCAATCGTCTATGTAAACCAGTGGACTCGTATAGATTTGTCGCCAGAAGCTCCCTTGCAGCAGTCAAAAGCCTACACCACCCTTTGATTGTCTTGTTAGGATTAGGAATAAAGAACAAAATTAAAGATAGGCTCTAAAGGACTTGTTTCCAGAGCCGTAAAATTATTTAATAAAAAAAAAAACCATCCCGATCAAGTTAGCTGTCAAACAAAAAAATCCGGCTCTCTCACTCACCGAACGAAGCATAGAAGCGGTGAAGCTACTACTCAGACGTCGATTTTCTGTGAGAGTGTCGCCGCTATCGCCATCTGTCATGCTGTTTGTTTTCTCTTTCGTGTGTGTAAGTGGCCAACACTGTCAGGTTTTTCAAGCTGCCGAAGGGCATCTGACGTATAGCTTGACGACTACTATACGACGATGACAGCATCTACGTGCTTTACGTGCCTCCGTGCACGGAAGAGCTCGAGAAAATTTTATGCCACTTATGGTCACCCATCCAAGTGTGGACCACGCCAAGGGTTGCTTAACTTGCGAAAGCGCCAGGAATGCGTCCCACCGGGCCAACGAGCTCATGCTAATGACGCAACATCGTCAGCTCTCTTTAATCTATCCGTCCATTAATTGACCTTAATTAAGGCCTGTTGCCGTTCAGATAACCCTTTGTTTTTTGTGGCTTTTCATTTGGCTCTTCGTAGGGCCCACGGCTATTTTAAAACATATACATCGTGTTAATTAAAGAACGCGAAACGTCTCAGATGGTACCTCAGCCCATGAAACTGAACAACTTTTGTTCAATAACTTTCGCGAAATCAAAAAAAAAATTCGGATTTTCATACAAATTGACTCGATCAGCTAATCAGTTAGTATGAAATTTCAATTTTTTTTCGTGAAAGTTGTTGAAAAAAAGTTCAATTACATGGGCTGAGGTACCATCTGAAGGTTTTGCGTTTATTACTTAACACGATGTATACATATATCCTCATATGCCGTGTGGCAGAATAGAATAGGCCCACTCCAGGTCTTCCTATGGATGTCGTAAGAGGCGACTAAAGGGCTAAGCACAAACATCTCGTGCTACAATTGCATTCCCAAGGAGGGTTAACGTCGGGCGACGGCCGGTTGTAAATTTTTCGCACAAATACATTTCGAAAGAGAGTTGACGTCAGGCAGGCCGCGGGTCGTAAAACTAAAGCGAAATCATTTACACTGTTCCGGCTATTTATCCTCCATTTCGCAAGGTCTTTGGCATCCTTGCGTGACCATTGATATGCATGTAGGTAATATTTGAAGAAGAAAAAGCGAAAAAGCGCGGAGTGTTCCTATTCTAACCCGGAACCACACGGGGTTGCCCAACAATGGGACCTATATAGCTTAAAAAAAATATACATATTATCCCTGCTGGTCTGAGAGATAAGAAAAAACATAGAATGTACCAGCTGCTTTTCTTCCTACGAAGATCGTAAACGCCGATCGATGAGCGAGAATCTAAATCATTACTTATTACGATTTCCTATTTCCACCGCTAAAAGTGCCTAGGTCTTACGTCCAGAATCTGTTTACCCCATTAGGGATAAATCCTCTGACTGCTCTGGCTAATATATAGCTCGGAGGTCCTCGAAGATCCTCAAGATGGTAATCATACTTGTTATGGCAACGTGGATCGCTTTGAGTTAGGCGGTAGAGCCGCTGGTAGTACACAGGGTCGTGCTCCTGCAGTGGAGACTAAAAAAGACCTGATAGTGATGATGGATGATGACTTGATGGTGTATCTGTCTGTATTAACAAGGTCACGGTTTCGGTTTTGGTCGTAAAAACCAGTTTCGGTCGGACAATACTAGTATTCAAGAAATACAACTAGCCCTTTTGTAACTTTGGAATATAATTGTATTAAACATAAGCCAGTCATCATGTCATATTTTTGAAATAACTCTTAAGTAAATATTCTTTGTAAAACGAAAAAAACCTCTAAAACCAAAAACGCGTAAACCGGTCTCATTGACCCGCCGCGTTTCTTCCGTCCCCGCATGGCTCGCTGTCTCGCTTCGGCTAGACTAAATTTGTGTGAGTGGAAGCGGGAACAAATTTTAGATTATCAGCATCAGGCGCCCTCTCAACATGATTCGCATTTTCGTAGATATTTAGATAGATTTACGTGAAATTCCGAGCAGAGATGGATCTAATCATCATGACCCTCTCTGTACTACCACAGCCACACTTGGCCAGAGCAGTCAGAGGATTTGTCCTACACTCTCCACGCTGGCCAGACGGGTTGGAGTGGTCTCACTGATGTTTATAAGCTTTGTTCATCTTGTGTTTTTTAAGTCGCCTTCTACGACATCCACGGGAAGACTTGGGTAGTCCTATTCTACTCTGCCGGGAACCACACAGCAGAGATGGACTTAAGATTTTCGAAAAATACTTATGAAGTGCAAGTAGACAAAGAACAACTGGCTTCGACAAGAGAAAGTTGCTAAATATCTATGAGTTTTGGTAAACCGAAACACTTTCGCAATTAACGCGTCTCTGTGTGTGCAAATTAATTGGGTTCAGTGGAACGCGATTTGCAAATTTTGTGTTAACAGTGTAGCTTTAATTTGGTGTTAATTGACCAAAATCCTGTTTCTAAAATCTGAATCAATGAATCAAATATTTTTTCATGCTTACAATAACTATTGCGCGGTACCGCAGTGGCAGCGGTACTGCTGCAACGTCGATTGTAAGAGCAAGGTTACACAATCAGTTTGGCATCATTCCAGTCCATCAGTATGGTCAGAATGATCGGAGAATAATCGTGTAATTTTAATTATAACTAACATTTATGTTACTTACCAATGATACGATATTCCATGTACTTTTTTAACCTATATCGTAGTTTTTGAAGCCTCTAAATGCGCAACCAGGCATTTTTATGGCATTGACAAGTATGAAACAAAAACAAATGAACTCTTCCGCGGACCGAGGACGACTAAGCCTCGTTGGCCTGCCAACTGACTATATCGGGTCAATGAGTTGGTGCCATTTCTTCGCGCGGATGGCCTATTCCTTACGCTAGTAATATATAAGTCAATGCATCCATCATTCTGGCGTCAGTCACGTCAATCCAGACTGATGGACTTGACTGATGCCAGAATGAGCGTGTAACCTACATCTCAGCGCTGTAACTGACATCACACAGATTCTTCTACGTCTAAGCGCTTTATGAACCAGTTTTTTTTTTTTATAAAGTGTCGTTAATAAATATATGAACTGTGAAAAGACTTTATGGACTCTCAGCACTGTGTGAAATAGACATATCAGCTCTTAGCTGCTCGTCTATAATAAAATAAATAAAAATAAAAAAAATTAAATGATATCTCCATTTCCTTACAAATAAAGCTTAACATTCTCATTATAAACTGTAAACATTAGTTCACAAAATAGTTTGAAGCATTATCTAGGACTTGGTAGTAGCAAAATTTTAAATTATGTTTCCGTTTTCTTTGAAATGATTTATTTCAAATGGGGGCAGCACTGGACTCTGTGTATCGTCTTAAGGCAAAATGTAGTATAAAAATATTTACATGCCGAAATATATACAATTTCTTTGAAATTACAAAATAATGCCAAATTCTGACATGTCATTTCAAAATAAAAGATAGACTATGTTTGTACATTATGAAAAAGTCTAGGGTAAGGGGACTCTTAAGCTGTTCTGTTTTAAAGCCTGGAATAAAATTTTTGCTTTTTCTCCTAAAAAGATATGCATGTGAATGGTAACCAAGAAATAGAATGCCAGAGACAAACTAGAAAATAAACATAGAACCATTCAAACAATGTAGCAAAATTTTTCCAACTTTCCACTCGTCTGATGATTGTAAAAAGGCATGCTATGCTGACACATAGGAGGTTCCGGTTCGATCCCCGGTTAGATCAAGATGGAAAATGATCATGTTTAGATTGACCTGGGTCTTGGATGTTTATAATCTAAGTACCTATTTGTTATAAAATATAGTATCGTTGAGTTAGTATCTCATAACACAACTCTCAAACTTACTTTGGGGCTAGCTTAATCAGTGTAATTTGTCTTTCTATGTAGGTACATATATTTATTAAAAAAAAGAAGGTCCAGGGATTAGAGCCACAAGACTTAAAACAACCTGTCTGCCTTATTATGGTTAAGAAGATGATAGGTGACAGATAGCAAGAAACAAGAGTGACAGGTTAGCATGTTGCCTTTGGCTTCCGAGGCCTCAGAAGAGCACAATACGAATGTCTCATAAAATAAATTTAGAACTTTTCAAAAAGGGAAAATGAAGGGATATATTATGGCCTAGATTTTGAAAGTTTAATAGCTGTGTTTTAAAGAAAAGGTAAAGGATTTGAATACATGCAGACGTACCTTAGGTGCATCTATCAGTCATCCATAAAATCCACCAGAATTCACTGAGCACTAATACAAAACACTAGAAAAACAGAGTAATCGGACCTAAAACTTTTAAACAACGCGACGTGCACGATTACTGTGACTCGATCATTGTTTTAACAAGGTTTAATCGCAGGAAATCAAACGAAAACCACACAGAAAGAGTTGTAAACAGGAAGACGACGAATACACATTTACTTTACGACACAAAATTGCACTTTTTATTTTACGCAGTTAAATTAATCAAGTTTTATTTTCATGACGTGCCATGAAATACTGCACTCATTAATCACGTTAAATGTTAATTTTAAAGAGATTTTCAGTCGGATAAAATTAATTTATTTCGCTGTCGTGGAGCGAACCTAACAAGTACACCCAAAAGTCAACAACCGATTGACATTTTCACATCACTCACTCACGGACGCGACGCCATTTTAAAAGTGCTGCCAGTCGAATAATTCTAAAGTCCCTAGTGACTCTCCCAATAAACAATACTTTCATTCTCCTATTTTACGATTTTATTTAGAATTTATCTATAAATATTAAGCAGTAAACAATTTATATTAGCCATTTTTGCAATCTCATACTGCATCATAAAACATACATAATTTTATTTGGCGAACGAACCATGTGGAACTGGAAGATATATATATATGCGCCATCTATTAAGTGACTCTGCAAATTAACGTAATTTCAAAAGCACATTGTAAATTCGTCAAACCATCTGGTTCTATTTTTAGTTCTAGTTCTATGATTGATAACAGATGTCACTATAAGTATTTTATTTATTCTACATTGCATTTGCGACGTTGCGAACATTTTTTAATTTTTTTGCAACCGATATATTGGTTGATTGGTAAATAAAGTTCATTCTCTGCACACAGGTTGATTTAGCCCTGATTTAATTAATTACTTAGATAGGTACTTTTAAAATACTTAGACTTCCTCCGTGTTCCAGTGGTCAAGATGTTTGCCTTGTGATCCGGAGATCCGGAGGTCGTGAGCGTCGTCAGCGTCGTGGCTACAAATCCCACTTGACTGGGAAGCATACTTTGTGAAAAGTTGTTATTGTGTTGTTTGTGCTGTTAGGGTAGGAGCTCGGTGGCCCGGTGGGAGTACGCATTGCTAGTTTTTTACCCGGGCGTGGTCCGTACTTTGATGGGTGACCACAAATGGTACAAAAATTTCTCGAGCTCCTCCGTGCTTCGGAAGGCACGTAAAAGCCGTTGGTCCCGGCTGTCATTGTATGGTAAAGTGAAAGTGAAAGTGAACTTGAAAGTAAAAGTGAAAGTCAAAGGCAAAGTGAAAGTCAAAGGCAAAGTGAAAGAGAAAGTCAAAGTGAAAGAGAAAGTCAATCAAAGTCAAAGTCAAATGAAAGGCATAGTGAAAGTTAAAGGCAAAGTAAAAGTCAAAGGCAAAGTAAAGTCATAGGCAAAGTGAAAGTCAAAGCAAAGTCAAAGTCAAAGTCAAAGTCAAAGTTAAATTCAAAGTCAAAGTCAAAGTCAAAGTCAAAGTCAAAGTCAAAGTCAAAGTCAAAGTCAAAGTCAAAGTCAAAGTCAAAGTCAGTCAGTCAGTCAATGTCAAAGTCAGAAGTGACAGTGAAAGAGAAAGTGAAAGTGAATGTCAAAGTCAAAGTGAATGTCAGTCAAAGTGAATGTCAGTCAAAGTGAAAGTCAAAGTTAGTCAAAATCAAAGTGAAAGTAAAAGTTCAAGTTAAAGCGAAAGTCAAAGTGAAAGTGAAAGTCAGTCAGTCAGTGTCAGTCAGTGCCAGTCAGTCAGTTAAAGCGAAAGTGAGTCAAAGTGAATTTCAAAGTCAAAGTGAAAGTGAAAGTGAAAGTCAGTCAGTCAGTGTCAGTCAGTCAGTCAGTCAGTTAAAGCGAAAGTGAGTCAAAGTGAATTTCAAAGTCAAAGTGAAAGTCAGTCAAAGTGAAAGTGAAAGTCAAAGTGAGTCAAAGTGAAAGTGAAAGTGTAGATTCGGGTGTTCAATCAAAAATTTCCACGGTCGAAGACTGCAGTCTTAAACCTGTCCTAGGATTAGTTCAGGTCTATCCTTTGGGTTGCGGAGGTCAGTCGGCAGTCGTCAGTAAATACCAGTAGACAACCTCGTCAAATCACCTAGGTTAGGTAGCTAGCGGATCTCAAGATAGAAGTTAATAGGCAGGGCAGAGTAAAATTTCATACCGTTAGATTATCTTGGATTTATCTAAGAGGCTGATGAGTGTAGATGAAGCGAAAGAGGTCTGTCAGAATCGTAGCAAGTGGAGGTCTATAGTCTCTGCTAACCCCCGTGGAAAACAGGCGTGATACTCGTAACACAGAATAAATAATACTAACGTACAGAAGTCTCACTCAGCAAAGAAATATCTACTCAATGTGGCTAGCGATATGGTTTACTTTAGCTTACGTCAGAACTCTGCACCTTTTCGTATAGATACCTAGACATCCATTGCAACTGAAAGCCAATTTCATTCTTATTACTCTGGACAAACGATTCGTATAACTGAATTTACCACCCGGAGGCCAATGTAGGTACATTTTCAATACCTAAACGAGGAGAGACACAGGCCTGGTGATAGTATGTATGTATATTTGTACCTTGGGGCAGTGCCGGTTTTAGCTCTACCAGCGCCCCGGGCGAGATTTTCCCGCCGCACCCCCAAACTGCAATTCAGACTCTGACTTAGGCTTCAATCTTATAGGATTTATTTCTGCCGACGGGGACGGGGGGTACAAGTACGATATAGGATTCTTCAAATTTGCCGCCTCATTGTAAACGGAGGGAGGGAGGGAGGGGTGCATACAGATAAGAGTAGGAGTTGCCGGCCTTAACCAGCCGCTATTTATATATTTATTATTACCTGTGACCCCCTCCCCCCCTTGCCCAAAAACGCCCCCTGTCGCCCCTTTGTATCTGGCGCCCTGGGCGGTCACCCAACCGCGCCCTACCCTAACGCCGCTACTGCCTTGGGGCATACTAAGCAAAACCCAGTTCTTACTCTGGGACGACCTAGTAGAAAAACAGGTTTTTTCAGTATTAAATGATTTATTTTTCGCTATAAGCATAATATTATCACTTGCAAGAATACAGACGCACTAGACAAGTTAAATAAGTAACTACTTACATATAATTTAAATAAATAGTTACCCTTTCAAATAACATTGTATAAATATAAACAAAATCTTATAGGACGTAAGTACCTATATAAAAAAACATAATAATAGTAAATACTTACAAGTATGTACACAACGTTGGTGCCTATTGCATAAACAAGTTTATTTTCCAAACAAATAAAAAACCCCCGTCTGTCACGAACGCCATCTAGTAATGAGTAGCGGAACTACAAATACGACTTATACCGTAGCGCCATCTATTATTTGCTAGAGAAAGCCCTGACTTTCAAGCGTTAACTCCCAATAACTCTTGAACGGCTGAATCGATTCTCATCGAACATAGCTAAGAACCATCTCGACAGACAAGGCTTTCGATTTAAAATAATTGCATCGAAATCGGTCTATTCGTTTAGACACACAGACACGTCAAACTTATAACACCGGTCCTTTTTATCGGGGGTAAAAACAACCTGTTCATAAGTACCTTATTAAAGAAAGTTACAACAAGGTAGCTACAAAGCTAAAAATAAAGCACCTACTAAGAATAAAATATTGTTACGTAGTAAGTTAAGTATACTGTTATAATAAATAGGAACTAAAATAAAAATGAAATCAAAATAGGTTATACCACTTATACCATTGACTTATATAACGTCTAACAAAATATACTGAAACTATTGTAAGGGTGAATTCAGTCCATGATACTGAACAACTTTTCCCAAGGAAAATATATCGAAATATGAAAAATATTCTTTGACTTTACGGAAAGTCAAAGAATATTTTAAAGTTTGTACGGACAAACTCGTATCAGCTGATCGGTCAACTTGTATGGGAGGTCAAAAGGTTTTTGAAGTGAAAACTTCTTAAGCGGCGTTGTGTACTTTTTTTGTAATGGGTAAAAAATGTTAAACTCGCGTCAGGACACGTGTCCTGATAGAAAATTCGTAAGACGGATGGAGAGTAGACAGCCGGCGCGGCGTAGGAGAGGAAGTATCCCCCTCTCTTTCTACGGCGCGGCGAAAATGTATGCCTACGCCTGCTGTTTCGTTTAGCTGAGAGATAAACTTTTTAATGTAATATAAATTGTCATGTTTGTGTACGATAGCGCAAAAAATAAATATTGTATTCTACCACATAAATGATAGTACCTTTATACTAATAATAAAAGCAATTCGTGCAAAATTATTCCCTAACCATTCCAAAATATCATAAATGCACAACGGTAACATTCAAGTTTTCACTTCTGCCGGCACTCCCGGAGTGCGACCCGTCGTTTTTTTTCATAATTCGATATATATGTTTCTTGGGGAAAGTTGTTCAGTATCCACCCTTAAAATAGTTTTAGTATATTTTGTTAGAACCTGTATATTACTAGCGTAGGAAAGACTGTTATATTGAAAACCCTAACAAATTAAATATATGTAAATAGAATATTTATAAAGAGCAAAATATACCTTCATCTTTAATAAGTACACATGTACATTAACCTAAATATCACAGCAAAATAAACGTACTTTGACGATTCTTAAACATATCTATGTACTGATCAAGTATTACGTACGCACAAACGGGGGTGGGAGGTTGTTGTTGAATTGAATATATTGTAGATATAATGTATTATAAAGAGCAAAATATACCTTTATTATTAATAAGTACACATAAATAAGAACATTAACCTATATATCACAGCAAAATAAACGTACTTTGACGATTCTTAAACATAGTACCTACTGATCAACACTGGTAACAATGACGTGGTATTACGTAAGCAAAAAAGGGGGTGGGAGGTTGTTATTGAATTGGCTTATTTTTGATGACATAGGCAGTCTAGACTTCCATTACATAAGCAATCTTTTTTAGTTACTTTTTATATTTCTTGTCAAATTGTAATTTTGATTGGAAAACGACTGTAAAATAATAGTTACGAAGACGAACAATACACTTCCTCATGAAAACAATAAAAAACTCAAGTAGATTTTGCAACGAGATCTATGTACTTACGTAGATTTTATAAAAAATATATCAATGCTTACGAAAGCATAGGAGGGAAGAGATTTGCTTACTCATGGTTAAGACGATACATGGAGTCCAGTGCTGCCCCCATTTAAAATAAATTATTTGTAAGGAAACGGAGATATCATTTAAAATTTTAAGCTAGTCAAACCTAGATAACCCTTCAAACTATTTTATGAACCACTGTTTACAGTTTAAAGTGAGAACGTTAAAGCTTTAGTTTGCATTTTTGCGAAAAACGGCCACTTTTGGCAAAAACGCAAACTAAAGCTTTAACGTTCTCACTTTAAACTGTAAACACTGTAAACAGTACAATTTTAAATGATATCTCCGTTTCCTTACAAATTATTTATTTCAAATGGGGGCAGCACTGGACTCCGTGTATCGTCTTAAAAACATGGCTCAAATTCTGCTTGCGTAATACTTGATTTACCAAACAATGTTTTTTAATAAAGGCATGTATTTAAATCGATATCTGTATATTCCCTTTATTCGAACAAAATATGTGCAATTAATAATATCCCGTTAAAAAACTGGCGCAGCAGACACGGTTTTGTGTTCTATTAGTGGTCCTGATTCCAGGATTTCAAGATAGCTAGTGTAAAATCAACCTGTAGAATTTTTAAAATCTAACATTGCATCCATCTATTCAACAACTAAAGCCATCAGTTTCGAAGACCTTGTATCATCTTCAATTCCAGGGAACTCAAAACCCTTGCTCGCCAATTCTTCATACGATATCTCGAACAGGTCTTGGAAACCAGCTTTCTTCGCGACAGCTTGGGACGCCGCGGCGGTGAAGACAGTAGCTGTCACCTTGATGCCCAGAGCCTTGCAGAGGGGAATCCTGAAACAGTTTGTGGTGATTTCTATATGTACTGCGTAACTTCTGTTTGGGAATGGACATTTCCATCGGGATTGTTGTAAACTCATCACCTAAAAATACGTGTAAATTCACCACCTACTGTTTTTGTTTGATGTAAATTCACCACCTAAAGGTGGTTTTGTACAGGCAGCAAAAAATCACAAACAACACGAGAAAAAAAAATTGTTTTCATATTTCGATATATGTTCCTTGGGGAAAGTGTTTCAGTAACATGGACTGAATTTACCCTTAAAATAGTTTCAGTATATCTTGTTAGACCCTGTAGGTATATACGAAGTAGCCTAGCGATAGGTACATAGAAGGTTGGTTGGGTTACATCAGCAGCACGGACAAGGATAGCATTCATTATGTATGCTATCTATTTTCCGTCCATGCTATCCTACACGGATCAGCTCTTTCCTATGTGTGATACATAGGTATATATATATGATAAAATATGACTGAAACAAAGCAGCCCGAGCCTGACATGCTCACTAAAATGTCCAGACTGGTGGAGGCGTCGTGGGTCGGGTCACTGGATTCCCTCTAATATGGTTGAGTTCAGCGATGGCTGATCCACGCGTCAACTCGTGAACGGGTGCCGCCAGTAGGGACTGGTCAGCTCCGACTACTCAGTGTTACTTATTTCTGTAAATTGGATTTGGCACGTTCGCAAGCTTTACATGTTACATCGTGATAATATTGTATTAGGCATAATATCTTTGTAAACTGACAAAGCCCTTCTGGCGCGTAAGCGACCAATACTGTGTAAATGAGTTTCTTTCGGCGTTTCTTCTCAGCAGTGGTCGTTGCGAAACGCTAGTATCGGTAGCTTTTGCACTAAAAATAATGACCTTCAATAAGTGATATATTTATCCTACATTGAATAAAAACTTTTGACTTTGACTTAGGAAAGAGCTGATCCGTGTATGTAGCCCAGCCCTAACTTGTACTTGTGATGATGATATAAGAAATAACACAACAAAACAAGAAAAAATATATTATAATTAAACCAAATTACAAAATCTTATTACTTTAAACGAACAATACCTGTAGGTATATATAATTACATATGTATCTGTGGTATATAATAAGGATCTTAGAAGCAGATCGAAGTAATTCGATGAAGTAAGTAGGGTTTCAAGGATAAATAAAACGGCCAAGTGCGAGTTAAACTCGCGTGGAGAGGGTTCCGTACAATTTATCGAATTCTTATAGGTTTTCCTGTTATCTACAAGCAATGAACTGTATTTTGTATTTTTTATCAAAATTTTAGGCGTAGTTTCTGAGATCAGGGGGGGGCGGGATGGCCAATTTTCGTCTTCTTTCATGACTAAAATCAAAACTATTTATTTTACAATAATAAAAAATATATATTTGAGATCCTTGCACATACGTGTTTGGGTCATAGGATTACAACATTCTCCCAAATTTCACCTGATTCGGTTCAGTAGATTCGGTGCAAATTGGCTGTGACAGACGGACGGACAGACAGACGCACGAGTGATCCTATAAGGGTTCCGTTTTTCATTTTTTGTACGGAACCCTAAAAATCGATCTAGCTAGGTTTCATTTTTCGAGAACTTCTTTTGATGTTTTCATTTGCTTGAATGCTGCTTGCTTTGCTTGCATACTGCATGCTTGCTTGCATTCAAGTTTTGTATAATTTCAGGTACTAATCATAATAAATTATAATAGAATAATTGAAATCAAAAGTTGTATTTACTCGTATTCGTCTTATCCAGCTATGCTTCTGTTTGCAATTGACTTTAACTATTTTCTTTCTTGGTGTTTTCACTTGTTCGAATGCTGCTTGCTTGCATGCCAAGTAAGTATTGTATCATTTCACGTACTAATGATAATGCGAGTAAGTTATAATAGAATAATTGAAATCAAAAGTTGTATTTATTCGTTTTGTCCAGCTTATGCCTCTGTTTGCAATCGACTTTAACTCTCTTCTTTTCATCTATTATATTCCTCTTTATATGATAAATAGGTAACGCATAACCATAATCCATTTCACAGTAATACAAATGTTTATTTCTATCCGCAGGATTGGGATAATATGCTGCGTATAATACTTCATCTACTTCGTATACAAACACGTCGATTGTATGTTGGAATAAGGCTCCACTTTCTAACATTCGCTGGATGACTCCACAAGGAACATGACCGATTTTATTCCCCCAAAGGTTCAGAAATCTCAAGAAGTGTGGCTTTTTGATTGTATTTAAAATATCCAATACCCCACGGTCAGTCAATCTGTTGTTAGAAATATCTAATGCCCTCAATTTAGAATAAGGCACGCCGAAACTCAACGCTCTCGCTCCGGTATCTTTTATACTGTTCCCAGCGACATTTAAAAGTATTAGTGGAGGATTCTCAGCTAGAAATTTAGCTAATAACTCAATACCATAATCTCCGATTTTGTTATAACCAAGATCTAGATAAAGCAGAGCGTCATTTCTTCTAAGCCCTCTTGCGAAGTATTCCATATCGTGAGAGAGAAATTCATTCTTTTGTAAATGCAATTCTATGATTGTAGAATTTCTTTCAAGTAACAATTCAAGGTGATACGCTAGCCATTTAGTTTCGTACGAGTATCTGTTAAAAAGTGGTACTATTCTACTGAAATCGAAGACTTTTAAAGCCGTATTTCCTCCATGGTCTATTCTCAGAGCTGTAATGATATGAGCCACCCCAGACAGAGTCATATTCGTTTCACCAATATCGCAAAACTCAAGAGATTGAGATTCTCTGAGAAATTTTGCGAAATATTCAGGTCCATTTACTCCAAAATCGTTGCCATTCAATCTTAGGTATTTTAATTTCATAAACTTTGCGTAATTGGATAAATAAAGCATAGATTTCTCAGTTAACTCATTGTTCATAATATTCAAATTTATAATGCTTGATCTTCCCTTGACTAGTAGCTTTTTTAATAGTTTGTGGAAACCAGCATCAGTGATTTTGTTATAACATAAGTCTAATTTGGTAATTACCTTTGAAGTTTCTCTAATGTACAAACATATAGCTCTTATATCACCATCATTGACTCTTCTTTTGTATCTATCGTAGAAATCTTGACCTCTCAATACCAAATGACCAGTCCCATCTGAATTTCTCTCTGTGAATAGGTTAAGTCTTATTTGGTTTATTTCTGAATCTCGTAGAGGTTTCGGTACTCCGGTTATTTGCTCCAACAGAGCTTTTTTGTTGCAAACGCATCTCTTTTGTCTATATAGTGGCGAATTCATGTCTTAAATGTAAATAATCTAAAAATAAATTTAATAAAATCACAATAGCAACAAAATCTTTAAATCATACGAAAACATGTCAAAGAAAATTTTTGTCAAATGCGACATGATTTCGACAGACTTGACTTTTGTTTTTTCGATTTGATAAATATTTAGTCATCGTTTGCAACACAGCTATTTCACAAATAAAAAGTTTTTTTTTATTCGAAGAAAAAGCTAAAATTTTGACCCATTTCTTGGTCATTCATCATATAAAGCGACGCTCTTGTTGGGGAGTTCAGGCCATTCTTGTCTCTGGCCTTTGGCACATCTTGATACGACACCACTCCCACTTTCTTTGCTTCATAAAGCTGACTGCCTCTGTGGTCAAGGCGTTTGCTTTGTGATCCGGAGGTCGTGTGTTCAAATCCCACTGGAAAGCATACTTTGTGAAAAGTTGTTTCCAGTCTGCTTAGGATAATGCAGGCTTGCATCATCTGATTATCTAAAAAGAAAGATGATTCCCTGCTTCGGAAGGCACGTAAAGCTGTGGGTGCCCAACGCCATCTAGCGTTAGTTTAAACCCTATCCTAGGATTGTTCTGGTCTACCCTTTGGGTTGCGGAGGTCAGATGGCAGTCGCTCTGTGTAAAACCAGTAACCTCGTCAAATCACCTAGGGTAGGTAGCGGACCCCGGGCTCTAAAGCGTTACCGCTGAGGATGCAACCGGGAATACGGGAGGATGATGGCGATGAAAGCTACGTATGGGTTCTCCTCTTCCCCTTATTCCTTTTATTTTGCCTTCTATTTATCGTTCTCATGAATTCGTCGTGCCGTACCAAGTGTCCCAACATATTTCGTCACATATTACCGACTGCATTTAATACTTGTCTCTCCGCCTACTCTGTCTAGGACTTCTGTAGGTATTAGCACAGAGTAATAATATACTACGTACAAATATTAGTAATCCTGTCCTTCCAGTTATTTTTTCCATTCTTCTCCAGCACCACATCTCGAATGCTTCTAACAGTTTTTTTGTGTAGCTTTCGATGTGTTTTTTTTAAATCTAAAGCCTTGTCTGTCGAGATATGACAGAATATGTATTTTTAGGGTTCCGTACCCAAAGGGTATGGAGAAGCACTGTAGCGGCCCTCTGCCCCACCCAGGGGACATAGGAAAATAAGTCAGTACCCAAAGGGTGCAAACGGGAGCCTATTACTGAAACTCCGCTGTTTGTCCGTTTGTCTGTCCATCTGTTACAGGGCTCTATCTCTTGAACCGTAATAGCTAGACATTTGAAATTTTCACCGATTATGTATTACTGTGGCCGCTATGATAACAAATAATAAAAATAAGAAAAAGTTAAAAATTAAAGGGAGTCGTCATACAAGAAACTTGTTTTTACAGCGTTTTTAACTAGATCTTTATAATAGCATTAATTAGATACTTGAAATTTTCACCGATTATGTATTACTGTGGCCGCTATAACAACAAATACTGAAAATAAGAAAAAGTTAAAATTTAAAAGGGGTTGTCAAGAAGAAACTTGTTTTTTCAGCGTTTTAAAGCATTGTATGGAGGTCGGAACCCTTCATGTTAAAGTCCGACTCGCACTTGCCCGGGATATTAATTCGCTAAAAGAGTACTGTCCTTGAATAAAGCTACGAAGGTTCAAAATCACCTTGTATGTACTAATTTATGGTTCTTTTCATTAAACCTACAGATGGAAAACTCTAAACGATTTCCCGCCATTTTCCCGCTTTCAATTACAGCGCCAATGAGATTCCATCGGCGAATTCCGAGGCGACCGATAGCATTCTTCAGTAGGAATTTACCGCCATTTCAGAGTACTTAAGGCTCAGAACACGGTCTAGTGGCGCCTTCATTTAATAAAAATATATATTTTGTGTTACTTGACAATTTTAAGACTGGATTCAGTCCATGATACTGGACAACTTTCCCCAAGGAACATGTCCAGTATCTACCTATATATATCGAAATGAGAAAAATAATTTTTGGCCCTGCATACATGAGTTGACTTTCGTCACTGGTATGACTCTCCATTGATTCAGAGTAACATATATACCTACTACTACTACAAACGAAACAATTTATCTGTACATACGTCGATGTGTGAGTTTTATACTTAGGGTCGCACCGCAGAATTATTTTAATACTTACCTACTAACGAGTTCGACATATTTACGATTATATTTTTCCATACCGGAAGATTTGCGAACACTATGACGTAAAAAATATTCTGTTTTATATGTATTAAATGTTACAGGAAAGTCGGAAACAGTTACATAATATCACTTCACAAATATTTTTCATTATGTCCATTGTCCATTTCACCATTAGTTCACTTTACTGATTATTATTGAGTCATTTATAATGTAACGCACTAATTTCACTAATTCACTATTGTAATATAGTAATTTGCATATTCGGCGCAAAACTATACGGTAATTATATGAATAAATTCAATAAAAATAAACAAATGTTTATCACGCTTGATGATGATGACAAATTGACACGCACAGCATGTCAAGTAGCAATCCGGTAATGTTACAATCTCGCTCTTGTGTATCTCCCGCCAATGCGAGAGAGCGAGAAGGGTATATAATCAAGATGGTTGCTGGGTATAACGTGAAATTATATTGTTGCTTTGCTTACCTGTTTTCATCATTTGGAAATGTATGAAATATACGTTCTTGAGAGTTTTGGGTGGATAAACAATTATTATACGCGCACCTTCTCACCATAATGGTTACTATTGGTTGACAGTTCTCAAGACAACACACGTCGCGTATTGCGTGCGGCTAGTAATTAAACCCTGGTTTGGAGCTGTCAAAGCTCACAAAGTGCGGGAGAGATGTGCGGGGACGCCAATTTGCGGGAGACGCTGTGAGAGACCATTCTGTTTGACTCTTATGTATTCTGTGCTTTCGTTTCAAAATTCTATTGAAAGCAAAAACTTTTTGAAGTGAAAACTTATTTAGGCGCGTTGGGCACCTGATGTCAGTAATCTTAATTTTGCTCCCGCTTCCACGCACACAAATTTACTCTAGCCGAAGCGAGACAGCGAGCCATGCGGGGCGTCGGGAATCGCGGTGGGTCAATGAGGCTGGTTCTGGTTTTGAGGTTTTTGTGTGAAGTGAGTATTTCGTTGATATTGATAATATTTAAGATCGCTCTAAGAACTTTAGGGTAGTCGGGCTCTTAACTCGCGACACTGTTACCGTCACCGTAACCGACACCACCTTCTTCTGTCGGCACTCCCAGTGTCACTATTTTTTATTCATATGTCGATACCTATATATGTTCCTTGGGAAAAATTGTTTATTATCATGGACTGAATTTAATTCAGTAATTGTATATTTTGTTATATTAGGCGTTAATAACGAGTACCTTTATGGCAATCCGCTAGTTTCCAACAAGTCAAATCAGACACTTTTTTCAACGTAAATCACCATCCAGTCTATAACACAATGTAACTAGCTGCTCGGATTGTAATTTTAAATATAATGCGTTTACTTTTTTTGGATGATCATTGGTTCGGTCGTGCTTTGTTTTTGTTTATACATTTTTTGGGTACCTACCAATTGTTTCAGTTCTTAGATTTCATAGAAGCTGCGTTGTTTCCAATTCATTTCATGTGTGTATCTTTTTGGTTATTATGTTATTGTTAATAATCTAATTTTTTTATTGCACTTATTCGGGTCATCTCACAATAGGTGACAGCTGAAAATCAGCGGTTGCTCCCTGTAAGCAACGTTGTGCTGAGCTGTAGCCTATTTGTGCTGCTGTGGCATATATTTGCTTGTAATTAGGCTAAGAATGGATTTAATGTTAATTGTTATTTCTTTTGTAATGTATAATGTGTGTGACAGCTGTACAAAATAAATGTTTTATCTATCTATCTATTTATCTATCTATCTATCTAAACGTCAAAACAAACATTTTCTATGGGATTTGTTTGAAATACAAAACCGCGACGTCATAGATATTTGGAGTCAAATAGCGCTCTTAATATCAGTTTTTTTCTGCATTTAAAAATCGTAAATTATGTTGAAAATGGATATGATCAATGACAAGTGACACTATTTTGTGACGTTTTATTCTCTTAACAGTACGAAATAATTTATTTTTGACCCAGTCATCTACCCCATTGGGTAGTTTCCTGGGTCAAAATAAATTATTTGGGACAGTTAAGAGAATAAAACGTCACAAATTAATGTCACTTGTCATTGATCACATCCATTTTGAACGTGATTTTAGATTTATTATTGCAGACAAATGGATATTAAGAGCGCTATTTGACTCCAAAAAACTATGACGTCACAGACTGATATTTCATACAAATCTAATAGAAAATGTTTGTTTTGACGTTTAGAAAAAAGTGTCTATTTGACTTGTTGGACTAGCGAATTGAAGCTGCAGTGTAACCATTTCGACTCGATAAGAAGATGGCAATAAATCCCAACTAATATTATAAATGCGAAAGTGAGTTTGTATATTTATATTATTTGTTTATTTGTTATCTCTTCACGCTTTATTTACTGAACCAATCTTCTTGAAAATTCGCATACACATAGTTAGGAGTACTGAGAAGGACATAGGGTACCTTTCATCCCGGAAAAATTTAATGTTCCCGTGGGATACGCGAGCGAAGCCGCGGGCAAAAGCTAGTAATTACATATTTATTTAAATGATTTGATTTGAAGGATTACCTAATTATATCTAAATATTTATAAAAATAGAACTTTAAATATTAATTCTGAATCAATAAATCTTTATTTATGATTTGTAAACAAGTACAAAAGTAATAACATTATTATTATTAAAATATACACGTCAATTTACTTAATTAATTTTTTAAATGAGGGCGCCACTGTACCGTATTCTAAGCTTTAAAATATATTTTATCTGCAGTAGGCGCGAAAGAAAATTGCTTGGCTTTTCATATAATTTCTTGGGGATTCGACTGGGTGATTAAAATGGATATTTTTTTACTGTCGTTCCAAAAATATGGTTCATACCTAATTAATATGATATTACGAGGAGCTAGGTGGTCCGGTGGAAAAACGCATTGCGTTTTCGCAAGTTAAGCAACACCAGGCATGGTCCGTACTTGGATGGGCGACCAAAAGAGGTTCATTAAAATTTTCTGAAGCACAGTGGACCGTGTTTCGTGATTTGGCCTACCATCTCCACGCTGGCCAGACGGTTGGAGAGGTCTCATTGATGTTTATAAGCTTTGTTCAGCTTGTGCTTCCTAAGTCGCCTTCTACGACATCCACGGGAAGACTTGGAGTGGTCCTATTCTACCCTGACGAGAACCACACGGCTATGTTATACTATAACGACTTTTTTTTATCCCTAACGAGGTAGACAGGACCTTGGGCTGCAAGACCCAAAGGTCACGTTCAACAAAAAGGTTATTTAAAATAAATAAAAAATAATAAAAATATTTAATTCATAACAAATTAAAACTAATTAAATTAAAAACATATTTTGTTAATTAACAAAAAAAAACCGACTTCAATTTTTTTTAAGAGATTCTTCCATATCTCCCAAGTTCTTCATCATATCTTCACCAAATTAAAATGGGACCAACTTGGTAGTGAAGGCTTTCAAATAAAAATTGAATCATCAAAATCGGTTTACAATTTGCGAAGATATCGCGTAACAAATATACATAAAAAAATAGTCGAATTGATAACCTCCTCCTTTTTTGAAGTCGGTTAAAAATAACAAAACTTTTTTTTTATAATTGACTTACAATTTGTATTTGTATGTTACTTACAAGATTAGAAAACAAGATATACCTACCTAGTTTTATCTAAAATCCGACTACGGAAAGAATTCATACTGAAATGTACATTTATCAAGTTAATGTAAGCACAGCAGGAAGCTACAGCTAATAATGTATATTTTTGAAATGTGCTTTTTAAGCTCTTTCATTTGATACCCCACACGGTATGATTAGATTTATTTTATTTTTTAGTTTCTTACTTTATGGCCTATAGAGGGCGCCACAGTGGATGTACTGTGACGTCACATAGCCTATAACCACCGGAGAGCTAAGACGATTCCGACGATACCTCATTTGTGAAGGTATCATGGATATTTTTGAAGATAGGGACATATAGCGACCACTAAGGTGCACCACTGAACAGTGGTGAGTTAATGAAACCCAATGGAGCTGGTTGATCCATCACCGTCTATAGGCCAGGAGTGGCGACGGGGTAATGGATGGTTTATTTGTTAAATAACAGGTTTTTATATTAAAATATTTTCAGTAGATCTACAAGTCCGTTTAGTAAGTGATGTGCTATATTAGCAAAATATAAATTGCTTATCAATTAAATACATATCCTAGTTCACATCACGTACGATTATAAGGATACAGCCATAATAAATCGAACCACGGGCTATACTAAAGTATACTGCATTTAAAATAACAGTCAAAAAACCAAAAACAAATTCCACATTTCCATACAAATGGCCCGGGCGGCTACACACTTCTGTATGGAAATGCCGAATTTTTTTTTGTTCTTTGGCTGCATCGATATATAATCTCTAGAAATCTAACGCTCCTACATTCACTGCATCGATTCTGATTCCATTTACGCAAACAAACTAACAGTAATTACAACGAAACACTCAAACACACACATAGACAAAGATGCATGCGATTGGTCGCGACAAGGTCACGCACGTATCATCGCCGCGTCGGTCGAGCAGCCGGCTCAGGGGTCGATTATTAAAATGTTCATTTACTTACATATGAAAGGCGAGTCCTGTGTTTTTAATGTCTGTATGGCTTTTAAACCACTTCACGGCACATGACGGCATTTTTAATAAATCGATTATCGCAAAAACACAGCAATATTCTCAAAGGAAACTTTTTGCGACGCAACCGCACGACTCGAGCGTGTCATGGCGAACTGTCACGCCGCGCGGTTCTTATTTTAAGCCCCACCCGCCGCGGTAGATATCGCGTGGAATGATTTTTCGTGATTAGTTACGCTTCTAGTATTATTATTCGTAGTTTGGCTGTTATTTTAATTTCATTATACTATAATGATGTAGTCAGACCGTGGTTTGATTTATTACGGGTATGACCTTTCCACGTTATATAGCGGCGAAACACATCGGGTTATGTGCCTTTAGCTTTTCCGTAGTCAGGTAAAAAGTGAATTAAAACCTTCACCTGGCTTCCAGAATCTCCTTCCCAATCTTGCAGCCCCTCCACTTTGGGTCTACCACAAGCCCGTACGCCGTGAGGTACTTGTCCACGCCGTATTTTGAAAAGATGTCCACGCTGCGGGAGACCAGGTCGACGGCTCCGAATAACTGGGCCCAGACTTCGTCGTCCGTCTGTAGGAGACAAACAAAATATAATTTGAAAAACCGGTCAAGTCCGAGTCGGACTCGCGCATGGAGGGTTCCGTAACATACGTAATATAATAACAACTACATATACATATGTAAACCGCTTAAATGAGTCCTCGCCAGTGGCGCGGGGGTATGACGAAAAAGGGGGACGACAGGGTTGCGGGCGTGCGAACCCCACAAGAAATACAAGCCTACCACCACACCACTGGAATACTCATTTCTCGCCATTTCTGTAGAGACGGGGAGGTGCCAGGGGCTTAAAAGAACAGCCTAGGCGCGGAAATAAGCCCACAGAACCAGGTGAACCATGACTGTCGACGTAGTTCAGTGGTCAAGGCGATTGCTTTCTGATCCAGAGGTCGTGCATTTAAATCCCACTGGGACCAGGCATACTTTGTGAAACTTGTTTCCAGTCTGGTTAGGATATTGCAGGCTTAAATCACCTAAATATCCGAAAAGAAAGATTCGTGCTTCGGAAAGCACGCAAAAGTTGTGGGTCCCGAACGCTATCTAGCGTTTGTTTAAACCTAAGATTGGTTCTGGTCTACCCTTTGGGTTGCGGAGGTCAGACGGCAGTCACTCTAAACCAGTAACCTAATCAAATCATCTAGGGTAGGTAGCGGACCCCGGGCTCTGAAGCGTTACCGCTGAGGATGCAACTGGGAATAGGTACGTGAGGATGACGATGAACCAGGTTAGAGGTGGATTAAATGTCCTGCACCTTATAAGCACCCCTGTAGCGGCCATGTTGTAAATTTTAACTAAGATAGTAAACATTAGGTAATGACTATAGCTGTTAGGCGGTTATTATCCCACTGCACCGCGCACCGTCGCGGAACGCGGTTACTAAAGCCATAAGGCGTTAAGTCCGCCATTTGTACACTTTTTTTTTATGTGCAATAAAGTTTAAATAAATAAATACTAACGCTCCCGCGCGGTGACGCGTTTTCAGTGGGTGGGAATAGGCGTGTTTTCTATACAAACTGAGCTACTTGCATACAATGTTAAAAATCTGCCGCGCCGCGCTCCGCGACGGTGCGCGGGGCAGTGGGATCACCGCCTTAGCGTTAAAACATGTGTGGTAGAGGTTTAATTTGACATTTTGCATGGCTGGTAGTTTTAAACTACCTGGCGCCCCTAGACGCGTGCCTAGTTTGCCTTAAGGATAATCTGAACCAGCCTAGGTGCACCAGGTGAGTTTAAACTCAGAGGGACAGTCCTTACCTTAAACAACTCATCTTTATCCTCTTTGCACACAACCGTTAATACATTGACCCCCACAATTTCAGGGTCCTCCTTATCTTCCACACAGACCAAGGACACCTGGTCTTTTGCCGTGGTTCGCCACAGCTTTTCCAGTTCGGCCAGAGCTATTGGATGGTTTTGGATTCCTGGGGAAGGGAAAATCTTATATGTAATATGATATCATAAAGACACTGACAGCGTGACGGTCTAGCCACGGCGATGGGTACTTAGGGTTGGTACACATCTGTCAGCATGGAACAGCATTTTCCTATGCTTTTCTGTCGTTAAGAACCGTCATTTGCTAGAGCGAGAGGGAGCGTCGGATCGCCGCGGAATCGGCGATGCTGCCGCATTCCGCCACTTTGCCGGTTTAGGAAAGAATAGAATTGACTTTTTTTTTCAAAAAAATACAACAATTCACAACAAATAAACAGAAATTATAAGAGGTTAGATCCGTACAAGAGGAAGAATAAACGACAAAAAAGAAATAAACGGGCAAGTGCGAGTCGGACTCGTACATGAAGGGTTCCGTACCTCCGCACAAAGGATTAAAACGCTGAAGAAACACGTTTCTTGTATGACAACCCTCTTTAATTTTTAACTTTTGACGTGACAACGTCTTAAATTAGGTTGCGGCTGGGAGTCACTTATGAAAAAGTGTAACGCTCGGTAACGTTACGATGAGTCACCGAACGAGAGAGAGGCCCGCCGAATGCCTTGCGTCTCTCGTCAACTATGATCGGTCTGCCGCGCGCGTTGTCACGTAAAATCTTCGCCCGTAAAACCGACTTTACAGGCAACCATTTTTTTTTCTTATTTTTAGTATTTGTTGTTATAGCGGCCACAGAAATACATAATCAGTGAAAATTTCAAGTGTCTAGCTATGACGGTTGAAGAGATAGAGCTGTGTGACAGACGGACAGACAGTGGAGTCTCAGTAATAGGGTCTCGTTTGCACCCTTTGGGTACGGAACCCTAAAAAGAAATGTCCCCTTCATTTCATGTCATACATTTGTGCAGATTTGTGCAGCATGGCCATAGCGTGGTGTGGTTTTTTTTTGGCAAAAAGACCCATTCAGCATATGTCGCGGTCACGATGATGTTACAGATTAAGATGAAAGTTTGTATGTTAATGTAAAATATTGTTAAAACAACAAGAAGCAGATCTGATGATGGAGCTGGAAGGCTATGGGAACCCTGTAATTAAACGACGCAACCCCATTTAGTTTGGGCTTATTACAATTGTTTCAATAAGCCTTACAGTAAGGGTTGGATCTCATCTATTAGCACGGAACAGCACTTTCATATGCTGCTATCCTTTTCTGTCGCACAGAACAGTAATTTGCTAGAGGGAGAGAGAGAGACGGAACGCTGCAGCACGGCCTGTCGCTCTCTCTCGCTCTAGCAAAGGATAGCAGCATAGGAAAGTGCTGTTCCGTCCAATCCTGATAGATGAGATCCAACCCTAAAAGCTTGTAAGTACGAAAAAAATGTTTTCGAAAAACTTACCGATATACTTGCAAGGAGGTTCATCTTTAGTAAAGTATTTAGCCAACAATGCGATGGATTTCTCTTCGAACTCTGGAGTCAGATCCTGGACGCGAAGGTGGGATGTGGTGGAACCTCTTTGCACGGAGAATCTACTCCAGACTGTTGGGTAGGGCACAGTGGATGGACGAGTGTATACCATCTAGAAATAAGGAAATTTCTTTCATACTTTTACTTGATACGTACGTACGTACGGCAAGGTTATGTGTTCTCTCGCTATATAGATGTCGCAGTTGAATGGTATAATGCGCTAATTCACTAAACCTCTGGCTGTTTGGCATTACAGCTCGGTTTCGTAAAACAGCGTTAAATAACTGACACGTCATACGCAGAATGGCATAAATGATTTAATTCAATTCAATTAATTTATTGCATTTCATAATGTACATCAGTTCTAACTACTTAAAGTCACTGTATTAAAATAGCACACTATGAACCCTGTCGGGTATCGCAAAACAAAATTTGGAACGGCAAGCGAGTTTTATGACATGCAGTTAATTTATGAATATAAGCCTTACCTAAGTGTTTACCAAATAGGTTCTTTTTTAATTTATTGTCAGCAAGATCGTTAATTAAAGTAAATTAATGTAAGTAAAAAAAAAGTAATGTCAATGAATGTCAATGTTTATTTGATACCTACCTATAGTTTATAATGTCAATTTCAATTAAATTTTTTTATCTTTAAAGTACTCGTCTAATTCATAATACGTTTTATTTGCTAAAATCGATTTTAATTTTTTTATAAAAAGTGAATTATTTTCTTCATTTCGTAGGCTGTCGGGTAGGGCATTATAAATTTTTATCGTCATAGCTAGCGGGCCAGACTTAAATAGTTCTAGCTTGGAAGTGGGTGTAACTAATTTATTTTTCTTCCGAGTGGGATATCGTCGCGGCAAGTCTTCCTTCCTTGTATAAAATTGGGGATATTTACGGACAAACTTACAGGCCTCCAATATATAAATAGACGGTAAAGTTAACATTTCTAAATCCTTAAAATAAGGCTTGCAGCTCTCCGTCCCTTTTATATTAACAATTATTCTTATACACTTCTTTGGAAGGGTGAGTAGTCTATCTACATCAGTGCTGTTTCCCCAGAGGATGATGCCATAGGTTAACCATGAAAAGGCATACGCGTAATATGCAGCTATTGTCGTTTTCTCGTTAGTGGTTTTTTTCAATTTTCTAAGCGCGTAGGTAAATTTGGTCAATTTTATAGATATCTTATCAGCGTGGGCTTTCCAGTTTGTATGCGTATCTAGAACTAGTCCGAGTAGTTGAAATGTATTGACACTTTCGAGTTTGATTCCACCGTAGTTAAGATTTATGTCAAGGGCCTTTTTCTGGTGTGGTCTAAATTGTATCAATTTAGTTTTTGAAAAGTTTATTTCAAGATTATGGTCGGATAGCCACGATACAACAGAGTCAATAGTTTGTGTTAGTAATTGGTCTAAATTGTCATGATTTGTGTAAGGGGTTAGTAATGAAATGTCATCCGCAAATAGTACGCAAGTCTGATTCAGGGTCTGTGGTAGGTCGTTTATGTAGATTAAAAATAACAAACAAAAAAAAAATTATGTTCATCAATGCCGCGGCGCGAGACGTAAGATTGTTCACAGTGTTCCGAGAGTAAGCTGTTTTCATCGAGAGATATCGGAGACATCGTTTATGATTTTGGACTGCAAATGGTTAGGAAAAATAAAGCAAATCAGCTTGGTTCCCATATAGTTATTTTGACGCCCGCCTTCCGGCAAGATGGAGAATTTACGTGAATCATATGAAGGTCGAGAGAAACTGCCAGCCATTGAGATTATGTCGCGTTAACAAACTTTTCTGTATCCACTTGCATCGAACTTTGTATCATTCCTTATTGGTGTTCTATGATGTTGGAGACTAGATTACATAGTAAGAAGTTGAATTGAAATTTCATTGCCCCGTCATAAATTTGTTTATTAATAACATGCCTGCAAATAACCTATTCTGCGGTCTTAACGTGGTTAGCTGGTTTGTTAAACGTGACACATTGACAATCCAGCTGAACGATATTCAGCTGTTTAACAAAACCGAGCTGTAATGCCAAACACCTAGAGGTTTAGTGAATTACCATTTAACTGCGACATAGATAAAGCGAAAGAGGTCTGTAGGGATCGCAGCAAGTGGAGGTCCATTATAGTCTCTGACTACTGTGGGAAACAGGCGTGATAGTAGGTATGTATGTTTATTTATTTCCTCGTATCTTCAAAGATGTCCATGATACCTTGACAAATGAGGTATCGTCGGAATCGTCTTGGCTGTCCACTGTTATAGACTATATGACGTCACAGTAAATTTAATATGGCGCCCTCTATAGGCCATAAAGTAATGAAAAACAACCCTAATCATACCGTGTGGGATATGAAATGAAAGGGCTTAAAAAGCTTGTTTATGTTATAGGATACGGCAAACGAACAAGCGGGTCACCTGATGGTAAGTGATCACCGCTGCCCATGGACAACTGCACGGCATGGGCAGCTAGCTTGCTAGGTTAGGCTGGTTAGTAAAAGGCGGTAAATGTCTCTCAACTCCTACCACTAAATCCCGACTACGGATAAATTTATCCGCTTTCCGGCTTTTTCTTCTCCACTTCGCACGGCCTTGAGCATTGGTTGTAAGAACTATTTTCACTTTGACAAATTAAAATTATATAATTGATCATATGAATGAATCATCATGATCATTGAAAAACACTTTAGGCTGCGCCTGATGCTGATAATCTGAATTTTTCTTCCGCTTCCACGCGCACAAATTTACTCCTAGCCGAAGCACAGCGAGACAGCGAGCCATGCGGGGTAGGAAGATCGCGGCGGGTCAATGAGGCTAGTTTACGCGTTTCTGGTTTTTGAGGTTTTTTTCGTTTTACAAAAAATATTTAACAATTTTTTAAAAAATAAGACATATGATGGCTGCCATATGTTTTATACAATTATAATCCAAAGTTACAAAAGGAGAAAATTTTAAGTAATCGTGTTTTTGAAACATATAATGTATAGAGGAACTTTGCAGTGTTTTTAATACATGCGACAGCGACGTCGCTGTCGCGTATATTCGTGGCCGAGTGTTTTTATTTCAAAGTGAGTATTTCGGATTATATTGATAATATTAAGGATCTCTCTAAGTACTATGATACTGTCAGGGTCATACGCGTTCTTAATGGGCGAGTGGCAAACTACGAGTAGGTATTGCCCTCAATTGCCCTCGACAGGACTGATTAGAAGCAGAAAAGAAAGTTCAAGAAACGAGTAAAAGATCTATCTGTATTTATCATCCTAATATATTTAGAAATATTAACATATGTATTTATTATATATATGCTTTATGAATATATATATATATATTTATGTAAGTATATTTATGTATGTTTATGTAGGTATGTATCTTGTCTATTTATTTATTTAGTTTTGTATTGTAGGTACACGCCAATTAAGTACCTCTTTCTTCCCATTTCCTCTCGCGGGTCTACTGGAAGAAATTTCTTTAGAAATAAGTAGCACCTAAGTACTATATTTTCCTTATTTTTTATGTTGTATGTTTGTAAATTTCCAACGGTACTTGAATAAATAAAATTAAAATTAAAGGGGAGGCCTTTGGCCAACAGTGGCTATGTGAGTGTACGCTGAAATAGGCTAATAATAAATCGGTTCATATTTGACGTAGGTAACATACACAAAAAAAAATACATACACGTCGAATTGATAACCTCCTCCTTTTTTTTAAGTCGGTTGAAAATGATTATATTACAGCTGAAAAAAGAAAACATCTAAATCAAAAATAGTTAATTACAATTAAAAAATCTTCAAAGTTTATATTCTATAAAGTGCGAAATTAATGTACTTAATTTGTTAATCTTTTTTTTTACTAGTAATATTTAGTTATTAGTTTGGTTATTTTAGTTTTAAAAATCATGATTTATTGGCCAGTTTGGTCAGTTTACTTTGTCGGCATGTTCACGCCTATAGGTCACATTCAAAATGGCGGAGATATGGGGGTTTAAAACTTTAAGAAAATCATATTTCAGCCATTTCTACATTTTTTGAAATATGTCATATAACTTTTTGTTGATATTAAGACGCAACTTTTTTGTCTGAACAACTTTTTTATCCGATAAACTTCAACGGGTTGGGGGGGGGGGGGGGGGGGGGTGAGTCGCGACGGTTACAGCTCACAGACCCACTAGTTATATTGTAAATAAATGTAATATTTGTTTTTTTTAAATTTTATTTTATAAAGAAAATAAATAAATTTAAACCCGTATTCATGGAAACATTTCTTTTTGTACCTCCTTAATTATTGATCGCCAGAAAAAGGCATTTTTCTAAGAGGCTCTACCCATGGCTCTTCTCAAAAAAAGGTCTACATAAAATTGTATTTTATAAACACCCTCGCTTTATCTTAACTCGGCTAATAATGTCTCAGATTGTACGAATTAACGTACCGAATTTTCGCAACATTTTTTTTTATATTACATGCCTAGTTTGTTGTTGGTCAAATCTGGCAAGTTAAATTTGAGCCACTTCTTTTTCAAGAAACTAATTATTTTTTTAAACTCACTGGAGCGTGCTCTAGCCCTAAATGTGTTGGGAAAGCGCTTGGCTGAGAAACTGATAAATATCTTTGCTTACTAACCTTGCAATAGGTTTGATTACTTCCACCCCTGTTGACACCACCGCAGGCTCCGACCGAGTGAGTCCAGGGCGCGTAAAGTCCGGGGTACACCGAGCATTCCGCGGAATGCGCGAACCACTACCTAATGAAATTCCGAAATTCCCGCATTCCGAGGTATTGGTATGATCGTGAATATCATGATCGGCGGTAATATTGAATAACTTGGAAAGAATCCGATATAGGTATTTTTGAATTTTAATATCACATCTTAATTTCTTAATCGTTAAGTACCTACTTAGTTAGGTATCTAGGTATTATTCTTTATTCAATATTTAATATTTACAATTTGACGCGTACTGACTACGTACAGACTGACTACTCAGTGTAACTTATTTATGTAAATTGGATTTGGCACTCGTTCGCAAGCTTTACATATTATGTTGTGATAACATTGTATTAGGCATAATATCTTTGTAAACTGACAAAGCCCTTCTGGCGCGTATAGGCGACCAATACTGTGTAAATAAGTTTCTTTCGGCGTTTTTTTTTCAGTAGTGGTCGTTGCGAAACGCTAGTATCGGTAGCTTTAAAACAAAAAAATAATAATTTAAATATAAATTAACATTACACGTAATGTACACTATAATTATTGACGTGTAAAAGTGCCTGCAAAGGCCTAAATACTGAATAAATATTTGATTTTGATTCGTTGGAATGTGATATGATTTTTTCCATATGATGTCCGATGGTATGACGTGGGTAAATTATAAATTATCGTAAATTATACGTTCTATTGTGAGGTCCTACCAAGACATTAGAAAGATGGCAGAGAGAAGACAGGAATGGAGGCATCTCCACTTAACTCCACCGACAAGAGCAAGCTCTTAAGTTAAAGAAGAAGAAGATTGTGTGCAGTACGGTACAGTTTATAATCTCGTACGACAGTTTATAAGCCCTCGGCGTTCACAACCGGTGACATACTTATTCAACTTGGGCGTGGTATATCTATATGATCGTTAAAATCGAACGTACTCGTAAATCCTTTCGACTTATTACGTGACTTTTAAAACGTTTAATAATATTCATAATGAATTTTTCTTCTTTTCAACATATTTGCGTCCACTGCTGGGCATATCTATGCCTCTTCTATGGATTTCCATTCCGATCTTGTTGCGGCAATTCTGGTATAGGTCGGCCTGCCGTCTTTTGATGTCATCCGACCATCTAGCTTTTGGTTTGCCAACGCTTCGTCAGGAGTTCGGAAGATGTGTCCTGCCCATTGCCATTTCAAATGTGCAATTCGTTCACCGTTGTGACTTTAGTTCGTCGGCGAATGATATCGATGCTTATTCGATCTCGCAGGGCGATACCGAGCATTGAGCGTTCCATTCGCGTAACAACCCGTCCCATATTTTAAAGTATTTTTAATTTTGGTGGTCCTTAATTATAACAAAACAATAAATACAATAAAGTTGGTTTATTCATGTCGCCAGTCTTTTGGGTACTTTGCCCTGTGACAGCAGCGATTTGGCCTCAATTTTTTTTTATAATTTAATATAAGTTAGTTTGCCCTGTTTGATGTTATTTGGAAGACCCAAATCGTCATCTTGCAAGTTTAATTTAAGGCACTTCCCGTTTGAGATTGAAATGAAATTTCGTATGCTAAGTTAGTTCTATTTTTAAATATTTTTAGTTTAGTTAGTTTTAATTTAGGTTATATTTTAGTTTGTTTAGTTTTAATTTAGTTACTTGTTAGTTTTACGTTGTATATTTAGTTTGTCACTATTTTAATATGTTTTTACGAAATAAAGAGATATGTTATTATAGGAAAAATTAATAAATGAAGTTTATTTATTAGGTAAGTACTCGAACCTCGCTCTTCGAAAAACTTGAAGTGAGTTTTTTTTTCATCGTGTAGCCAAACTTATTAGTAATCTGTGGTGTAGCGTTCGGGGAATGGGGATTTCCCGAACGAGGAACTTCATTTTTTTTTCTCATAAAACATAAAAAAATGCAAAGTATATGATTCGAATGTTACCTACATTCGAATCGTATACTTTGCATAAAGGACAAGGGCCTCGCAAAAATCTGCCGCCCGGGGCCTCGCAATGGTAAAGGCCGCCGCTGTTCCATTCCATGGCTCGACAGTCAGGGTCCACGTTTTACTAGCATAAGTCATTACAGAATCACATTGGTTAAATAATCAAGTCTTCAAACGTAGACGTCTATGGGGTTTTCTTACGTTAAAAAAGGTCTGGCTTGAGCTTGGCGCGGGTCCCTCTTAAAGGTTTGTATACTTAGACATGTCATAATTTAGGTACATTGGTACATACAAAATTTACAAATTGACATTATTTTAAATTTCGTAATTCTTATAATTTAATTTAATTATGACATAACAAACAATCAGTCCATCCATATAACTAATTTTAAGTTTTTAGTTTGTTAGTTGACGTCTTTGGAGAAAACGTGCAGTGCAGTTTGTTGCCGCTTCTTCTGCACTTGCGCCTAGGAAGCGGCGTAAACTTAGCTGTAAGTAACGATTTGACGTCAACATTTGTGCAAAACAAAACAAAGTGACTATTATTAAGAGATATTATAAATATCCTTTATGATAATAAAGATATTTTTTTTTTTTTTTTTAGTTTTAACAATATCACAAGGGTCTTTCTCTGGGTGTGCCACCACCACTACATTAATTTCGTCACTAATCGCTGCCTAACGAAGTTCATCTGGCGACGACTCGGAGACATGACATCATGTCTACGACGCTGCTACAACTACAACCCATATGGTACAAGAATATAGATAAATTATCTACTATCTAAAATCTTTCAAATCATTTTAGCTTCCCATAGCTTCAGGCTAGATAGAGGTCAAACGCACTCAAATCTCTAATTAAAAATTAAAAACTAATGAATATAAAATAAAATACTAACTTAGCATCTGGTGTGGTTAATCTAGGTACCTACTTAATTTTATACAACGTGGAAGGGGCATACCAGTAATAAATCTTTCTATATTATTCAAAAAAATAATTCAAAATAATTTATTCAGTGCTCAGGTATACCTACATTATTCTGCTTGGCAATGGGAATCAGTTTTAAGCATGGATATGCTTGTGTTAGTGATACCCGCTCTCTATACAAAGTTTTTAGCTATTCATAAAACTGTATTCCGTTACATTAAATACTTAAATCAATATATTACAATTTAAACATTAGTATTAATCATTTTTCATATATCATTATTAAATTATTAAAAAGTCAAGATATTTTACAATTATTAGATTACCTACCTATTAGATTCTGAAATACCTATTGTTTACAAATTATATTATATATGTTTATAATTATTATACTTATTAGAAATTATTACATAAGTATCAAATGGATTCAACTAAAAATAGAATTAATTATACGTGTCATGTTATATATTAAGAGAAACAAGTTTTACTGTGTAATGTGTATATGATTGGATCGTGTATTATTTTTTTTATAAACGCTTCGGTTTTGTCATAGCTCCAACCTTTAAAAACGATATTAGTAATTTTTTACAGACCCGTTTTGTGGTGGGATAGATATCCAATAGTCGCTTATGAAGTCTCAGTATTGTATTGAGAATGTAGAGTTGCCTAATTGTGAGCGTATCACACAGCTTGTATAAGTCATTTGTAGAAAGAAGTCTCAGTATTGTATTGAGAATGTAGAGTTGCCTAATTGTGAGCGTATCACACAGCTTGTATAAGTCATTTGTAGAAAACCTATATGGTTTAAAGTGCACGACTTTAAGTAGCGCTCTCTGAGCTCTTTCTGGTTCTAAAAATTTCGTTTTAGTAGCGCCACCCCAAATAGGTATGCAGTATGTTGAAATTGACTGAGCTAGTGACATAAATACTTGTTTTAAAAGTTTCTGGTCGGCGACGTGTCTTTATCGGGCAAGGGTAGCCCCGAAGTATGGGAGCTCCTGGGCAGAGCGTCCCAGATAGGAAGTGTGTATAGGAAAGTAGGAGAAACAAACAAATGGAAGATGTAAATAGTTTTTTATGTACACACAAGAGTAAAAAGAAATAAGCAAAACAGAAGGTGCACGAGCGATAAAATCAGTGGAAAATAAGGTAGATAAATGTAGAAGTAGAATAGTCAAGACACAAGAGCTGAACACAAAGTAAATATTAAATTAATTTAAATTTTTTAACAGTGAAAAATGCTGTTACCGCAAATGACAAGACATGAGAGCATTGAAGGATGGTCATTGACAGTCGACCAAAACTCAGTACTAAAAGTATGCGCGCGCAACATGACGCCGCGAGGCAACATGCGCGCGCAACGCAAAGTCCGTGGTCGACTGGTAAAGACCATCGCTTTCAATAAAGAAGTATAAATAAAAAAGTATGAATACAGATAAATAAAACTTATAAATTTATGTATATACAAGTGGGAGAAGCCCACATCTTTATTATATTGTATTGTACCTGTAATGAAGTGTCATTATAATACCTTTTATTAAATAAAAATAAAAGTCAAAGAACAAAAAAAAAATTGGCATTACCATACAAAAGTGTGCCCGAGCAATATGAATCAAAGATTTAAAAGTTTTGATCAACTAATTTACGATATAGTCAATGTCTACACAATAAAAAACATGTCTAAAATATCCACGATATAATTAAGTACCTATGTAAAATGATAATGTAACGCTTTTCTAAAAATGAGACTCATTTTTTAATAATCTTTATAAATGTTTGATTGTGCGAACGAGACAGCCAACCAAGTGTAAATGCCTAATTAAAAAATGCATTTTGAAAAATGAACCACACGGAGTAAATCAAAAAGCAATAATGTACCTTATGATTTATGAACCTGTAAATAAACTATCTTTTACTGTGCTACTAGATACTAAGGTGTAAACAATGACAAAAAGGTTTTGATTATCCTAAGTCGTGTAATAAACAGAGTTCTTTGCTCTCCATCTTTGTCTGAAAGGGAAGGATACCTAGTCTGTGCGCGTGATAGGGTAAATGCGCCGTTGTCGACCTACACCAGTAGTTGACTTTGATTAACTGTAGTTTTTGATAATCCTTAGTCGTAATAAAGACAAGACATGCTAAGCCGTGGTGACCTAGAGGATCGACGTCTATCCCACAACGGCAGCGATGGGGTTCGTTCGTCCTGGCCCCTAACCTTAGGCTCACCGACAAGCTAAATGTAGTCTTCTCCAAGAGGGTGCCTACGCTTGCCGATGGAATGACATTCAACCAGTACCCTGACTCCGGCTCACAACTGGCCAGGAGGCGAGACCGCTCCGCTTTGTTTTCTGAAGACTCTAGAAGATGTTTTCGGGCCTTCATACAGAGCGGCTCATCCCACTGCCGCTGCGAAGCCAGGTTCAAGGGAAGATCAGGACCGGTTTTAAATACAGTGATTTTTCAAAACAACACAGTATTCTTGGCTCTGAACTGACAGGGCCTTAAGAAGGGTAGGTAACAAAAATTTCGAAATGGCTGAAATATGATTTTCTTAAAGTTTTAAACGCCCATATCTCTACCATTTTAATTAAAAAATTCTCGAACCTGGTTGCTTATAAAATTTCATGAAAATCGGTTGATAAATGCGATGTAGGTGAGAACAAACGGACAGACAGACTGACGGACAAAAGCATTTTTGGCAATCTTGAAACAGACGCTTCGCTCGCTTCGCCCGCTCGGGCAAGTAGATATTGTGTAGGAAACACTTTCACACGGCCATTGATTGGAACATTTACCTGAGACCGGACACATGCACCGAACTTCGTACTTGGCAGTTTGCCATTGGCGTCACTCCAGAACTCCGCCACACGACGACATCATCAAGAACAGTTCATTCTTAGCTAGAAACCTGAACACACGTTTAAGTTTCGTAGATTTTGCTGAAAAAAATCAATAATATCAATTAATCAGTTAACAATTTTGAAATTATCGTTGCATTTGACAGTTGAAAGCGCGCGAAAACAGACAGTACCTAGAGCGTTTTGTTTATTTTTTAAATTGAAAGTAGACAAAGGCGTTGTGTTTTGCTTTGTTGTTCGTGATTTGGAGTTCGGACTACTTGTTGTTTGAAAGGTAAGTTTAATTTGTTATTATATCATTTATATTATAACATTTTTTTACATGTTTTAGTAATTTACCAAGAATGTGGATTTATATCTTCGCAAAAGTCGAATCGAGGAAAGCGCGAAAAGAAACTGTTTCTACTTATTTAGTTGAGATAAAAAAAATATCCGTTTCAAAATATCAATTTTGAGTATTAATTAATGTTATATCATGAATTACTCAATCGATCAATTTAAGTACTTCTATTATACTATTTTATTTTATTTACTAGACAACGATTTTCAGTCCCGATTTTTTTTTATATTTTCAGGAGTAGGTTGGTAAACCTAACCTATGATAAGTGGATAAATATTTATTTCTGAAAACACGTGCGTATTTACATATTATGTTGAAACAAAGAAACTTCGCAATACACAACTTGTACGAGATGAGAGATTTTACCTACGTCTTTTACTATGATTCATATAAGAATGTTGTCGTTCTATTTATTAGTTCTTATATATATTAGGTATGTAATTACACACCAATATAATCTTTTACTTCTTAGCTTAGGTACGTACGTTTATGACACATAACATAGCAAACTAACATAGACTTGAAGGCAGGTACTAAGATTAGTCAATAAAGGATTTATTAACCAAAGTGCGACCATTACCATTTAAACCATTTAAACGCTGCCAATTTTTTTCTTTTGGCTTCGCAATATTTTTTAATCATATGGGTAATACTTTTGTATATGTAAAGGGTTTGGTGTTCTGAGATACAAGCTCTGCTTAGTTTAGATACTCTCTCACAAAAACATATGTCGTTGGTATTATTATGTTTTTCAGTAATGTAGGGTTGTACTACTACGTAGAATAAAAAATATATAGGTACTTACTTACAAATATTATTGGTTGAACAAGCAAAACAGAATAATATTTGCTGCAACATAGGACAAATCTAATCCATCTTTGGCTTTTATTTTTCAAATTTTCATTCCCTTTTAATGTCAAGGGCGAGGTCACTGACATGACGCGTTCTATTTTCGGCCATTTTGTTTGAACTGGCCACCATCTTCTCAAACGTTCACCTCATGTTTTGATTAGGTTATTTTAAAGCGTATGGGTATTTTGCAGCGAAGTTATAATTATAAATCCGCTTTTAGATGCAATATTGCAATCACGGGAAGCCGGTGCCGGTGTATAAACAGACGGTGTTTTAAACAAACAAACCTCAATCGTCAGAGGCGTTTAACCCTTAATTTGATATTGATATACACCAAAATCCAAATTCGCCGAATTTGGGGGCGCCAAAATCGGCGAATATTTGCACCCCCGCTGTACATTTGTCAATTTTTTACCTAATAAATAATTCTTTTTTAATGTATATACTCGTAACTATAATTAAAACAAATATTTTATATTATTTTATAATTTAACATTCTTACAATGTTAGCGCGTACAGTATTTTTTTATCCCGCCAACTTCTGTTGCATAGCAACGTGTCTCTGATTGGCGAACGATAAAATTTCCGGTCACAGTGACCTTAGTAAGACGTCCATGCAAATAAATTGCATACTTCAATTGAATGAATGATTTGATTGAATGACCGTCGTAATCGTAGCGTAGGCGGAAGCATGTAGTAACGTATTATGTCAAACATGATTTCTTTGGCCCAATAAACCATATCAGTCTCCAATAAAAACCGGATGAAGTTTTGAATTTTTCAGCGTCTTGGGCAGCTATCTTGCTATTTTTCTTATGTCAGAGAAAGACAGATTATGACAGATGAAAGATTATTGGCAAGAAACTGGTATTTTATTTCGTAATTAGAAAGTTGGATATGATTTGGGTAGTGTGTTATCTCTAGGTGATAATAAACATCATCATCATCAGGTCTTTTTTAGTCTGCACTGCAGGAGCACGACTCTCTCTGTACTCATAATCATCAGTCTCTGTACTACCAGCGCTATGTATTAGGCAAAGCAGTCAGATCAGAGGATTTGGCCTACACTCTCCACGCTGGCCAGACGGGTTGGAGAGGTCACATTGATGTTTAAGAGCTTTGTTTAGCTTGTATTTCCTCGCCTTCAACGACATCTACGGGAAGACTTGGTTGGTCCTATCCTACTCTGCCGGGAACCACACGGCTATCAATCACCAAGATTTTATTATTTAATTTTATTAAAAACATAATAGAAGGAAAAATAGGAGCAAGAAGGGGAAAGGAAGACTAAGAATAGCATTTATAGATCAAGTAAAGGTGAAATTTGACGCCGTGTCGTATAGGGAGGTCAAAAGGATGGCTCAAGAGAGGGAGATATGGAAACTACTCCACCGACAAGAACGTAGTTCTTAAATTATAGATTATCTAGTTTTAATTTAATTTATCACAAATGTTTCATGTTTAATTGTTTATTGTGATAAAAACGACTTACATCTATTACATTTATCACACATGCATTATATAAATATAAGATAAAATTAAAAAATAATAATACACAGATACATTAAGCAATAATTTCAATTTCAAAACATTAATAGTCATAAATTATAAATATTTTCATGTCAATACAATTATTATTCATTATTCACTATCGTCACTATCGTAGTCGCGAGTATTGCACCACTGGTCATTCAGGTTTTCACAATAAATCAATAGTGACTTTATAATAGCTGACCAGTTGTCAAAGAAAAAATCTAAATCAGTGTTGGTGCTCCGAAGTGCATTGAGATGGCTAAGTGAGCGTACCAAAGGTGACATCGCGCGCGCTGTGGTGTGGCCCCGATCCACGTGGAAAAGGTTAGGCTGCTGACTGCGACCACGTCTGTCTACTCGTCTTTCTCCATATTTGTCAACCGGGAATTCAAGTTCGCTGGGAGCGAGTAACACGCACACGTATATTTTTTTATATAGAGCTCTAAGGAAAGCTTTTTGAACTTTTTCAAGCATAAGGGCATATTTGGCGTGATATGGATTCCATACACATGCACTTGTTTCCAGCTTGCTTCTGACTAGTGAGTTATATAATGTTTTGATAACTTGAGGGTTCTGGAAATCCCTGGCATTCCGTAATACAAAACCCAGTCTACGATATGCTTCCTTGGCTAGGCCTTCGACATGGTCATGAAATGTTAGGCCACGGTCGAGCATTACTCCCAAATCTTTTACAATATACACTCTTTCTATGTCCTGGTTGTCTAGATTATATGTGAAATGAATCGGATTTCTTTTTCGATCAAAAGTCATTACACTACATTTTTTAATATTAAATTTCATTTTATTTGTCAAACTCCATTCATAAATTAAATTAATGTCATTTTGTAAATCATCACAGTCTTCAATGGATTCAATCTCCAGAAATAGTTTCAAGTCGTCAGCATACAAGAGGCATTTAGCAGTGGTCAGTACCCTTGCTAGGTCATGAATCATAATTAAAAAAAGAAGAGGGCCAAGAACTGAACCTTGGCTCACACCTGATCTGGTATGGTAGGGTTCTGATACAAAAACGCCATACTTAACGTACTGGCGGTGATCTCTCATATAGTCAGCCATAAACTTCAGCAGGCTGGGACAGAAACCGATGGTTGAGAGTTGGTGTAATAGTATGTCATTATCAATTTTGTCGAATGCCTTTTCGTAGTCGAAATATATTACATCAACTTGTAAACCACGTTCCATGGCATTAGAAATATAGTCCACCAAGCTCAAAAGGTTAGAGTCAACAGATCGTCCCGCCCTAAAGCCGTGCTGTTCATCGCCTAGTAGATGCTTTACCTGTCTGTATATTTCCTCATGCAGAATGTACTGGAATACTTTGGCAGGAGCACATAAAATAGCTACTGCTCGGTGTTCTTCTACTAAGCTTTTATTGCTGGTTTTCGGAATAGGCGTTACCCGTGACAGTTTCCACTGTTCCGGGTATTTGCCTTTTTCGAGACAGAGATTAAAAATGTGAAGAAGTGGAAGAAGCAGTTGATTTTTGCAGGTTTTAAGGACGAAGCTGGGAAAGTTGTCTGGTCCGGATGACTTACAGGAGCGCAATCTATTAAGACCGCGCTCGATGTCTTCAGGTTGTATAGTTGAAAGACCCCTGTTGTGAGCTTTGTTCTGCCATTTCATCATAATTCAGAGATGGAACTTGGTTCAAAAACACACTAGAAAAGTACTCTGCAAATGCCTCCGCAGCATCAACGCCTTTGCATGCATTTCCTTTATACACAACACAGGGTTCAAAACCACCCTTCGACCTAAGCCTATGTACGTGGTTCCAAAATTTTTGTGGTTGAAGTCTCAGGTTTTCCTCTATTTTTGCCAAGTAGGTTTTGTACGCATGAAGTATACGTCGTTTTAAATCGGCTCTAAAAGAAGAAAAGTCGTTGTATGACGAGACGCTCTTCGACACCAACCAGGCTTTGTGGAGTCGGGATTTGCGTTTGATGTCCCTTATGATACCAGCATCAAACCAAATGGGATATCTAGCGCTTGTTGTAGCGCTTCTTGTCTTTTTTGGGACAGATATGTCAAATAGTTTGCCTATTATGTCATAAAAGGCATTAGTAGCCGCTGAGACGTCATCAGACATGAGGACTGACTCCCATGATGTTTCATCTAATAGTGACTGAAATAGGTTTAAGTCCATTTTGTTAAAGTTCCAGTCACGTGATGAGTCTATATTGCTTGGTTGCAGTCGATCGCTATAAATTCGGTTTGTTCGAATATTGACCGTTATTTCTAATGGGGGATGGTACGGCATATCAGGTGTAACGAAACCTGCGGAGGCCTCACTTACACATACCTGTTGCAGCCGCGACTCATTGCACTCGTGCGCCAACACTACGTCAAGTTGACTACCACGATTATTAATTGTGTTATTATAGTCAGCTAAATTGCAAAATGTCAAAAAGTAGGAATAATAATTAGTGATATTTTCAGAGGCACTATTCATGTTAAAGTCACCAAATATTATTAATTCCATATTTAAATTATTAGATACAAATGATTCAATATTGCAAAAAATATTCATATAAACTGCATCCGTAGCCGTTGGTTTAATATATAACACACATGCGATTAACGTAATACCTTGATATGTCACAGAGACCCACAGGTCTTCTCCGAGTTCCGACTCAAGATCCTGTCGACGTTTAGCGTTGACCCCTGGTCTTGCGGCTAGTAGGACTCCTCCACACTCAGTTGGCCGGTCTCGACGCAGTAGTGTCCAGCCGTCTGGAATCAGTTCGGCGTTTTCTACAGAGTTGTCCAAGAACGTCTCCGTCGCAGTTACAATAAGGTGATCGGAAACCAGCATGCTGGCGTACCATCGAGGAAGTTTGGTCTTTAAGCCTCTGACATTCTGGTAGAAGACATTTATCCGTGCTAGTTTTACAGCGTTATTGCGTTGTTGTTGCCCTGTCGCAGACCCGCTCACGAAAGGGCCGTTGGCTAGAAGAGGCTTCTGATTGTGTGCCCAGTTTTTTGGCACCCCTGTAGTTCACCCACGGTTTTATTCTTGCATTGATAGGCCAAACTTCGGTTGAATAGCAGCTATTGTAGTAAGCAGCTGGTACTCCTATTTTATACGACTTATATTCACCTTTCGCAATGAGTTCTTCTATCGTACAGGAGCTGTTTGGACAAAGCTGCTGTACATACTCACGCACGTCTTCGACTCCTGACGCCATGTTCCATAGGTGTAAATATTTTCGGACTTCCACTGCTTTCAGTTTAGTCACAGACGGACCAGCCACTCCACTCATGTAAGAAAATCGACGGGTTTTCCTCTTAACTTCAGTCCATTCCTGAGTTTGGATTTCGAGGTCTACGTCAATCAATTTTCCTGGCGAGTCACAAAAAGTCACTATCAAATACTTATTGGTGGAGGTAAGCCGCACTGGCATATATTGATACTGACTGGTTCACCTGCTTTGTAGAGAAACGATAATCATCTCTGACAAGTGGCAGTTCCAATCAGGTTCCAATAGCTTCTAAATCGAGCGTATAAACATTACGTCTATCAAGTAGGTCAGTCGTAGTTGCCAGTACCACAAGGTCTTGTCCATATAAGTCCCGGAGTCGAGGAAATTGGCAGCTGCTGGGCTGAAGGGATCCAAGAGGGTGACCCCGGCCGTTGACCGCATTAGTTATGTATTTGGAGCTGATAGATTTGTCTGTGATTTCACTGTCTATCGTTGGGAATACACTATGCTGAATTTGAGATGCTTATTTTATATGCACTGCCTGCTTTGCAACTTGCAAAGTCGAAACAATGGTAGATTGTCACAAAGATCATTAGCTGGTTCCTAATATAAAACAGAAGGAAAAGGGGTATACATTTAAATAGATGAATTGATGACGAATCAAAATCAAAATATAGATAAAGATTGCTTAAAAATAAGTAGGTTAGGTACTTAATGAAAATATTAATGTTGAAAATAAGGTGAGACACAACAACACTAAAGCAAATGCCTTAGTAAAACGACACGTAAATATGAGTCTTTAAATTAAAATGAGACAGGATACAATTGGAAGCAGAAAAAGAATTATATGATTGTATGAAATGGGCAAGTTGCTGGCAAGTATTGGATTACAATGGCCAGGGACAGATGAAGATGGCGCAGATAGAAGGAGGCTTATGTCCAGCAGTGGGTCCCTTATATCTGACAATGATGATGATGAAATGGACATTAAAAATACAAAATATGATAAATTATTGGTAATGTAAGAAACAAACTATAAAATTAAAACAGAAATGGAAAATTTAGATCCTTAAACAGATTTATTGTTAACATAGATCAATTCGATTGATTCACTTCTTCTAGAAAGGTTGGGCCTCAAAACTCAAAGAGGTGAGATGTTGGAGATTGGAATATTGGGAGGCCCTAAAGTGGGGCAGCAGGTGAATGCGGATGAGAACAGGAATAGAATTGGGATTGACCAAACATGTTTACCAAAATTTACATTGTAACAGAAATAGTTGCAAAACATCTTGTTTTAGGTACAACGTAAATGGGTTATCACAAAATTGGACTAGGTTATGGCAAATCCGTTCAATTGGCGCCATACAATATCTTTTGTTAGTAAATATACAACCACGTGGCTGCCAACATTATAAAACGAAATCAAGGTTATTGCCCCCTTACCAAAATATCCTGAGCTTTCAATCTCATTATTATCAAAGGAAAGATATTCGCGGAGAGATCTCCAATCTTTGGCCAGATTTTGGATGTTTTCCAATGCGCGTAAAACAGTTTTGGGTTTGTCGGGAAGTAAATATTTTGGCGAATTTGGTCTAGAGATTTCTTTATGCTTTATTTCCAAAGCGCGTAGATGCAATTTCATTTATATGAAACAAGTAAACATAAGTAAGTATATTTACATCATAAGAAGGTTCATATTTGTGTAAAAGAAGGACCAAAAAGATAGGTGGGAATTAGTGAATGATATGGGCACAAGGCTAGAAAAGATATGACAGTTGACAACGAAGGATAGTGCAAAAGGGAAGAAACATTCGTGCCTTGCATTATAATGGTCGGTGGAGAAGAAAAAGCCAGAAAGCAGTCCCTAGGCTTCACAGATTTACAGCTGAGGATGCAACTAGGAATACGCTGAGATGAGAGAGGAGAGAGAGGAAACAATTTTTTTTTTTAAAACAGGCTTTTATCTAAAACGCTCAAAATGCTCCTCAAGACGAATCAATCGAGCCTAATCAGTCTTATGATGTCTTATCATCACAGAGATGCCGTAGCCACCTTCCGGGTTCATCATGAGATCAGGTCATTGGTACCATAATATTGCATTGTCACCCAACTTTTTATATGTATGTCAAGTTTCAACTCAATGGAATAATTGGAATTGTGTCTAATTTAGCTTGCAAGATTTGATTACGGACGCAGACACGGGACAGGTGAAACTAATTAAAAGTTTGTAAAAAGTGGAAGACACGAAAAATATGTCAAGTGCGAAGTGGAGAAGAAAAAGCCGGAAGCCGACCCGGGATCCTCGGCGACGCAACTGAGGATGCAACCGAGAACGAGCTAAGATGAAAGAGAGAGTAGAAGTAGCAACAAATTTACCTGCAGATTACTAGATTTACTCGTAATTACTTCGAATATTAACAAATTGTATCAATATCTGACGTAACAACGCTTTAACGACATCACAAATAGAACAGACACGTTAAACAAACGCATGTCTTGAATTTTGTACACATGGCGATAGATCTCTACGTTTTGACGCGGTCACAAGATCACATAAGGCTATCAAAGAAAAATGGCGAAGATCCAACAACGTTCTGCCAAATTAATCCGACGTCAGAGGTTTTCGCAGAATTGACAAGGAAAAAGCTTTACCCACCTGCATTTGTTTGAAAGGGCGACAATGATTTATTTGATGATGCTAATCTTTTTATGCCGCTTCACTCCTGAAGGTTATCTCTCTCTCTCATCTCAGCGTATTCCCAGTTGCATCCACAGCTGCAACGCTGCGAAGCCCGGGGTCCGCTTTCCGGCTTATTCTTCTCCACTTCGCACGATCTTGAGCATCCTTGGTTGTAAGACGATTGCCACGCATATCATCCTTGACGACGTCAAGCCAGCATTTCTGGGTCTACGTGGGCATGGCATGGCATGCATATGATTTATTATACCTGTATCTAGAAAAGCCTTATACATGTGTAGGAGTTCAGTGGCCCGGTGAGAGTACGCTTTCGGATGTTAAAAAACTGCGGCGTGGTCAGCACTTGGATTGGTGAACCCAAATGGCATAGAATTTTCTCGAGTCCTTCCTAGCTTCAGAAGGTACGTTAAGAAGTCAGATGAAATTTAGATCAAAGAACAACCCATATCTAAACAGCTTGTGAAATCTGACAAGTGTCTTCTTCTTCTTGTATTTAAGAGCTGTGCTCTTGTCGGTGGTGCTTTCTATGTTTTTCTTTCCTTCGCTAAGTTCTTAACCTCCTTATGTTTTCACATTTAATTTTGCTTTTATATGATCAAAAATCTTCTGGGTTTTCCCACTCCCCTTTTTCCTTCAATTATTATTTTAAAGAACGCATCATGGCGTGGTAGATGACCGAACATTTCCCCTCTTCTATTTTATATGATTTGTAATATTTGCCGTTTCTCTCCCACGTTCTCTAATACCTTTTCTTTTGTCAATATTTCTGTCCAACTTATATTTTCATTCTCTCGAGAACCACATTTCAAAGAAAAACAAAACAACGGCAGATCTTTATGTTAGTAAACAAAGTTTTCCTAATGCGCAACATAAAATGACATGACAAGACTGAGAATATATTATCCAACCATCTACGCAATATAGATGCCATTAATAAAAAAGTCTACGCGTTTAGATTAAAATAGATCAGGCACAAGGAGAAGACACCATGTGCGTTTGTTTTTGCGAACATCTTATGGTTAAAAATAAAACTTTCTGCGAAGAATAAAAATCTAAATCTTTACTCTATTAAAACACGAGTGTCATCTGATAGTGTCATGAGTCGTTATTTTTCAATGTTAAACTTAATTATAGGTACTATCATAATATTGTAGTGCTCAATGTTGCTTCATAACGCAACGCGGACAAGTTTGTCGCATTGCTTTTGGAGTATTGATACCACAGCTTCCATGTCACCTACACGCCATACACTTTCTCATGAATCATGTGATTTCCAAAATGTCCGGGTGGCGAATAAAGCAACTACGAAATATTTTTGGCTGACTTCTTTTTTCTCGGTTTCTCTGTCATTCATCATCCCTTTTGTAGCTTTTAAAATTTCTTTTTCATGGTCCATCAGTATTTCAAAGAATAGTATTTCATAATTAAAAATAATGAGCGGAATCATGCCAAGTTCAACGGCTTTACGCTATTTAAAACTATTACTACACGGACTAACTAATTAGTAGGGATGTTAACTCATGCCATCCATTTAGAAGTAGATTTATTTGTCAATTTAGAAAGATAGTAAACTTTTTGGCACGATTTTGTAAGAAGTAATGGAATAGGTCACTTTTAAAGGGGATTTTTAGACTGGATAAACTCGATTTCATTTTTACACCAATCTTCAAAATTCAAAAACACTGCAGTGCTTTGCGTAAAATACGGGTGACGACGACAGTGTCATTAAAGTATAATTCCAATTAGTCCGTCTTGTAGATTATCCAAAAATAACATATTTTTCAGTTTTATAAAAAAAAGTAAAATGTCACAAAGATACAGAGCATGTAAGTTCCAGAGTGGGGGGGGGGCTTGTGACGTCACCGCTGTGTAAAAATCTGTAAAAATGAATTTAATTGCGCTGTATCTTCGTCAGTTTTTGTTTCTCAGAGAAAAGAAAAAATACGTGTACAATATTGCTTTTTCTTCTCCAAATATATTTGTGCGAAAAGTTTTACAATCGGCCGCCGCTCGACGTTAAACCTCCTTGGGAATGCAGCACAGCGCGAGATGTTCATGCTTAGTCCTTTAGTCGCCTCTTACGACATCCACAGGAAGAGATGGAGTGGTCCTATTCAAACCCGAAACCACACGGGTCTAAGCTCCAGCCTGTAAATACTGCTGGTAAATCCGCCACTGGTTGATGCTTATATGTATATAACTAACACAGGTATTTTTTACTTAAGAGGAGATCCTAGCCGAAAAAAAATACATATACCCAGGGCGATGAAAGAAGAAAAGTTTTAAATAACTAAACCGAGCCGGAAGGTTATGGTGCTAAAATACGATGCGGCTCTAAGCAGACTATATTCAGCACTAAACTTTCTGAGAAATGATAATATTCAATTCTTTTTCAACTGTTACAGCAACCATGCCGTCTGAAGTGATATCGGAGAAATCTCTGCAGCGCGAGCTGGCGGACTCCATCATAAGGATGGTACCGCTGGACGAGATTCGGATACTGCTGGCCTGTGGCGCCAAGGTTAGCAATTTTTTTTCCTTTTTTTTTATAATTTCCTCATCGCAAGTTGTGGCGTTCATAAGCTAAACTGAATTCCCCGGGCGTGTAAATCTGTCTGTCTATCTTTGTAACTCCTTGGCGGATTTTATTGCAATTTTCATTGCATGTAAAGCAATTTACCGTGGACTTTTTACATAAATCATACATACCCATGCGAAGCCAGGGCATTCATAAAAAATCATATATCTTTACCAGCTATAACTTATTTAAACAAGACTGGGTCAGCAAACCTCCGTGCTTGTTAGAAAATTAGTGTTATCGGTCTGCCCTGACTGTATTCGGGCCCGTTTTATATATTAAAACTTTCCGAAAGAATGCATTCAGTGAAGAAGAAATCAATTCAGTGATTTAAAAGAAGTTGTTCAAGAAATAAACACGAAAAAGCGACAAACTTTCTTTTACCATTTTAGAGGATCAAATCATCTATATACAATACTATTCTCTCAGACACTTTTTAAGATATTGTCTGAACACCAAAACCTGTTCCTAAGCGTTTTCTTAATTGAAATCAACTTCCCAAACCAAACATAATAGGTAATAAACCACATAGATAGTAGGCATTGAATAAATTTTGAAAGTCATAGGAAGTTGAGGAAAGTCTTTTTCGAAATCCATCACTTGTGTTGAGATGCAAATAGATCAAGGACTTGCTTGATAGTTTAATTTAATGCTGCTGTCATTAACACTTTAATCAAGAGAGAGGTAACTGACATAGTATGTACTTTCTTCTTTACCAGGTGAACGAGCCAGTAACCCAGGGTCTGCGTCCGCTGCACTACGCCATCTGGCAACGCTACCTTGAAGCTACTAGGCTGTTGCTAGTCCGAGGATGTGATGTCAACGCCAGAGATGACTGTGGATACAGCGCACTGCATTTGTCTTCAGAGCATGGGTAACAGATTAAAAGCCTGTTTACCTCCTCCTCCTCGACTTAGCACGTACTCGGTTGCATCCATAGCTGTTTTTCTTCTTAGCCCAGTCCAGTTTCCAGCGTTTTGTTTTCCAAACACACACGCAAAGATGCCAAATATCGCGTAAAGTAGAGAAGAAAAAGGCAAAACCATTATAACGATTTCGCAGCGGTCTTAAAATCAGCCCCCCCCCCCCCCCTCCCCCCGACCTTGTCAATCCTCTTTGGGAAGTTGTAGCACGAGACGTTTGTGTTTTATTCCTTGTGTCACCTTTGCGACAATCACACAAAGAGTTGTCTGAACTTGTCTGTTCTTTTTCCAAATCATACGGCATTGTGCTGTTGATTGTAATCAGCCTCTTATTTCTGCTATTTGATTCTTTGTCAACCTGTTTCATTTTCTTTTTTAGCTATACTGAGCTGGTGAAACTGCTGCTAGAAAGTGGAGCTGCTGTGGACTACCGCGTGGATACCGGTGAGGAGTTTCCGCGCACCACCCTCTGTGATGAGCCCTTGAGACTAGCCATCCGGAATAAGCATTATGTGAGTGATCCTTCTGCTTACTCGTATTGCAAATGTGAAAGTTTAGATGTTTAAAATTTAATGTTTGTTACTCCATAACGCAATAATGACATTCAGCGTTTTCTAGCGACTTAAATCAGGTCGTCTGACCACCTGGTAGGTGGGAATCCTACTCTGCATTTGCCAGAGTGTGTGTTTCGAAAACCTTTCTGTTTGATCGGGTTTCGATTCTTCGCTCTGCTCCCTTTCTTTCTGTTCCTCCTTTAAAGACAAGAGAATGAAGTGTCAAGTACCTACCTTCTCAGCATTGAGAATACAATTCAATTTCAGGACGTGGCTCGTCTTCTTCTCGAACATGGAGCAGACCCCAACAAGCGCTATTTCTTCGGCTCCGAGATCAACCTGGTCTCTGACCCTGAGTACTTGGAGTTACTGCTGACGTTCGGTGCGAACCCTGACTCCAGGGATAGAGCTGGGCTGACACCGTTGATGAAAGCTGCTCGACAAAGAAGGGTTGGTATTTTTTACCTTTTTTGATGATGGTCAGCCTACTACTAGAAGTACTTAATTCACACGCTCTTGCTGACCTCCACTGCTATTGTAGTAGCTGCAGTTGATGTTTGATCTTTCGCAAATATCTTCAAAACATTTCTACAAGTCCACAATAATTACCTTGTCCATTTTTATCTGGTCTTCGACTTTGGTACCTGGCGTTATTGCTGACATACAGTGCGAACCCTGACTCGAGAAATAGAGCTGCGTCTCAATGCTGGGGAAGACAAAACCTTCGTACGAGTGTTTCGTTCAAAAAAAATGTAATACCCCTTAATTAGTTGTTGAACTAATTTTTCCCAGTAGATCGAGCAAGTTATGCCCAACAGCAGCCCCGGGTCTATTGTCTTCTAGCCCTCGAGCGGCAAGTTCAGATAGGTAGCAATGAGAGGTGGCGTGTTCAGTATTTGTCCCGTCTAGAAAAATTATATATTTGGGGCTGCCTAACAATTAAAATGCCATCCACATATATAACCTACCTCTAATAAGGAAAAGTAGAAAAATAAGAACGAGCTACTGGAGGGTTACTCCATAAAATAATACGATAGTCGTCAGATAGTGACAATATATACGCCTACGAACAATAATTCTCTAGAATCGTAAGTAATCCGGTTAATAATTCCACGCGATATATACCGCGGCGGACGGGGCTTAAAATATGAACAGCGCGGCACGACAGTTCGCCGTGACACTCGAGTCGTGCGGTTGCGTCGCAGGAAGTTTCCTTTGAGAATATTGCTGTGTTCGATTCATTAAAAATGCCGTTATGTGCCGTGAAGTGGTGTAGAAGCACAGTAGAAGCCATACAGACATGAAAATTAGTTATTAAAAAAAAAAGTAACACGTAAAAAGGTTATTTATTTTAGCGTAGCGTACTGCATAATAGGTATCATCCGCGCGTTGTACCTCACTCCACCAATCGCATGCATCTTTGTCTATGTGTGCGTTCGAGTGTTTCGTTGTAATTACTGTTCGTTTGTTTGCGTAAATGGAATCAGAATCGAAGCGGTGAATATAGGAGCGTTAGGTTTCTAGAGAATTATATTTCGATGATCAACGCTTAATGTTGCTTGACACTGAAACGCGGATACGCAGTGACGTCTTGCTTACCTTTTTTGGAGTAACCCTACTGTATTTGTTAACTATTATGCTCCTCAGGGCATGGATGCCGTTCTGTTGCTGCTCAGCCACGGAGCAGACATTAACGCAATGGCGGACGCTAGGAACGACTACAGAACTGTGATGCACTACGCTGTGTTGGGAGGTATGACTCTTCTTTATTTAGAAGCATTGTTTTTTTTAGTTTTTTGATTTTCTAGCTACTCGTAAAAGACATAAGGTGAAGTCACGCAGATGGGCTCTTGTATAGACAATGAAAAGATCCTCATTGAACCATACTAACGAAGTGATGGTAGAGACTCGGGTACAACCAATAGGAAAACAGAACTGTAGGAGAAATTCCAGCCCACTAGATAGTTTGACAGGAAAGCAGTAGATGTGACTGGCTGACAGAACCATGAACAATGGTGCAAAAAAGAGAGGCCTTTGCCTTTAGCCTGTTTTAGTGCCTTGGAGATCTTGGTGGTCAGACCATCGTATCGGCTACGGCCCCTAGACCTTTTTCCACCCATCCTACCGGTCACTATAAGGTTCTCCAAGTAATCGAAGGGTTTTCAGGCTAAATGACCAAAGTTTTGAATTAATCTCTGGAGACAATAAGTACTGAGTTTAGGTAACTACCCAGTTACATATTAATATCACTGTATTAGACAAAAGGAGACTTATAAAGATGATAACTTACTTGACTTATAATCCTAAGGCCCCCAGGTGGGGCGGAGAGCTTCATTAGTGCTTCGCCATAGTAATCGGTCTTGGGCTTTGTTTCGGGCCAGGCCAAAGAAGATGCTGATGATGACCATTGTTTTACAGGAAACACAGAAGTAGTAAACCTGCTGATCAAGCAAGGAGCTCGCGTCAACTACGAGTGCCCTGAGGTGAGCAAGCCGAGTCCACTGGACCTGGCCATCTTGAAGGGAGACGTGGCTGTGCTGCAGATGTTACTCTCTGCTGGTAAGTCTTCTTTAACTATTTATTCATGGTGTGTGTTAGTTATTATATTATCTTTGCTTATGTAAATAAACGGGAAAGTGCGAATCGGGCTCGTACATGAAGGGTTCCGTACCTCCGTACAATGTTTTAAAACGCTAAAGAAACAAGTTTCTTGTATGATGGACGACCCCCTTTAATTTATTACTTTATCTTATTTTTAGTATTTGTTGTTATAGTGGCCATAGTTATACATAATCGGTGAATGCGGTGTGGGTGGCAAATTCCGGTCGGCCCCGGGCGGCGAAAGCCCACGCTACGCCACTGCATGTACCTACTAGATTATAACACTTCCGTAATCTGTATGCTTGGTAAAACTGTTTTTTGTCATTTAACGAGATTGTGTCTAAACACAAAGAAATCTCCATACTTACATCGGTCAACTTGTATGGGAGGCAAAAAATTATTTTTCATATTTCCATATATGTTCCTTTGGGAAAGTTGTCCAGTATCATGGACTGAATTTACCCTTAAAATAGTTTCAGTGTATTTTGTTAGACCCTGAATATGTAGGTACTCAGGGTCTAGGGCAGTAGGTAGCCCAAAAACCCCTTACATAGTTCTGCCCCTGAATATAGTTATACATACACCCAATACCCAATTTGAACAAAACCATTTGCGAAAGAATTTATAGTTTTGCCTTTCTTTAACGAACTTCTGCTTCTTCTCTAGGAGCGCAGGTGAACGCGTCCAGCTCCGTGATCGGCTCGCCGCTGCACGTGGCCTGCTCCGACAATATCACCAACAGGAAAGAAATTATTAAAGTAGGTCGTTAACATAAATATTCCCGTACATAGACTACTAAAATCATTACCCTTCCTTTTGGCTTGGCCGTAGTTGGGTAAAAAATAAACGAAATGTCATGTTTCAGATCCTTCTAGAAAGCGGAGCAGATCCGAATCTGAAGGTCTACAACGACGACGACGCGACGCAGCTCCGGCCTGCCCTGGCCGAGTACCTAGCCAGCAATGTGGAGCCCAGCACAGAGATCGTGGCCATGCTGCTCAGATATGGCGCCAGGGTATGTTCTGTTACTACTTTTAATGAGTGTTTTATTCCGATAACCGTTTTAAAGTTGATTAGGCGCAGTGTTATAGTCCGATAACCGTTTAGAGGTTGATGATTCAACATCTTGTCTCATAACGCTTTCCCGGTTGCATCCTCATCGGCTTGGGTTAGGAGCACGGGGTGTGTTTTCCCGCTTTGTCTTCTCCAAATATAGAATGTCAATGGTCCCCCAAGGATGCCGAAGACCATGGGAAATGGAGAAGAAATAGCACGATTTGGCTTAGTTTTTCCAACCGGCCGCCTTTCTGACGTCAACCCTTTTTGATTATGTAACAATAACGAAAATTCTAAACCTGTCATATAAATATTGGCCTATAAGCTGATCCAATTTCTAGAAGCAAATGTATGTTGTTTTTTATATTTCAAAAAGTGTTCCTTGTGGAAAGTTAGCCAGTCAATATAATGAATCTAGCCCTAAAATGTAATTAAATCATTATTGATCCCAATTTACACTTAGATGAATATGATTATAAAATCTAGTATATACTATTAGTGGGTCTTCCAAAAGTAACCTATACTTACACGGTTTCAGGTCATCTTGAAAACTCAGTTCCGTGACCCTGACGGCATCCTGAACCATCTCCAGAACGTCACCGCCGAAGAATACCAGCACATCTTCTACCAACTCCTTGAGGCTGCAGAAGCTTTCGACCTTTGCATGATCAAAAGAAACAATGTACTCTCCCCCACGCAAAAACAAACCTTAATTGAACGCGCTAAGACTCCTATTTCTTTGCTCGCTCAATGTAGAATTTATTTGCGCAGATTCTTCAGAACGGATCTGCTTCATGTTGTGAAGAAGCTAGAACTGCCTACTACTCTGCACCATTATCTTCTTTTCGAATGCAGTTAAATTTTTTAAAGATGTTTTTGGTATTTAATTGGCTTAATAAAGGCAAGTTCTTTTGCCAGATCTTAGAATAAAAAATCACTTTGGTGTTGCAACTATTCAAAGATCTCCTCGAATATGAGGTAATTTGAAATCTATACAAGATTTTGTCCTTTTTTGATGTTTTGTGCATTACGATTTTTAGGTTTAAGATTGCAATTCTTTAGTTTCATTATGAAACAATGTATTTTTTATCATATTATGTTTAATAGAATGCCTTATAGAAGGTGGTCTAAGTACATATATGTACGAATGTTTAAACACGTTTTAATTTATGTAAACCATATTTTACAGTTTTATACTGAATAAATGGGCGTGTTATGATATTATATTGATTTTTTAGGTTTAAGTTTTTTCTTGTCCTTTAATTACGAACATAATTATGTCGATAAGTACATAAATACATATTTTTTGTTTATTTGTTTTGATGATCATATTTTGTGCATCTGTAATCTGCAATAGGAAATAGAAAAAGGGTTAGTGCCTTTTTATCTGGACACCAGAATCTACGTATGATGTCCTATACAAATATATAATTTTTGATGTTTTTTAAAAGAGTACTTTTTTATCTTTTAAGATATAGATGAGACTGCTGATTTTATATGTATTACTTATAGAAATATTTATAAATGTATATCGTCTGAATCATATTTTATAATTATGTGATATGATGTGATATATTCTTTTATGTTAAGGCTTTAAAATAAATTGGGTTCTCAGACACGAGACTGTACTTTGTAAAATAAAATGTTGAAAAATAGCACTGGTTTTAATTTACTTAATGACTAAGTATTGAACTTTCCTTTTCGTGACCTTTGCTGAACGTCTCATCATCATCATCTCGCCTTTGGGCTTAATGGCAATGGGCCAATGGCACTTTACAAAAAGGAAGCAATGACAATTTTTAAAATGCTTGAATATATTTTTGATAACAGGAATAACATTTCTCTTTACAAGTATATATCAGATTATTTTGTTCAGTCAATTGAATATAAAAAATAATTAGTTTTTAATAATACGCTTCCTTGATGTCCCAAATCTCCCAAATTATAATACTTTATACAGATAACCTAGTTGGCCGCTGGCAACGGAACCTACTTATGCCGTATGTATGCCAAACAAAACTGTTGACACGGCGTGGGTGGTGTGGTAAGGGCCGATAGAGAAACTTCCTGACAATATTCACACGTCGTGCATGACGCGTGCAAAATTTATCGGTAGTGGTAGTGGCGGAGGCGGGAATAAACCACTGCTTATCGATCGATTGAATATCTGCTTATAGTCTTTTCTTTTAAGTCGACCAAAGAATTGATTTTATGGTTTTCGTTTGGTAAAATAATATGTCGACCCGAATCAGTAGGGAAAATTGTTTTTCTTTACTGGCAACATTAAAAAATTACTTGTCATGTCAGTCAATACTCAATTCTGAAAAAGAAAATTGCCAATTGCCAACCAATGTCAGTGTTTTTTTTGGCGGGAAGTCAAGGGGTTTGGTTGGGGTTTGCTTTAAATTATTTACAAAATGATTTTAGTGGACTTTACAATATGAAATTGGTGTTATAAATGCTCATGACATGAACAATGTGTTAAATAGTTAAAGTGGACAGTCATAGTACGGCTGTAGTGATATTTATGCGAACTGTGTGGGCGTCGTCCGCCACTCAATCGTCTATGTAAACCAGTTGACTCGTATAGATTTATCGCCAGAAGCTCCCCTGCAGCAGTCAAAGGCCTACACCACCCTTTGATTTTCGTGTTAGGATTAGGAATCAAGAACAAAATTAAAGATAGGCTATAAAGGACTTGTATCCAGAGCCGTAATATTATTTAATAAAAAAAAAACAACCAATGTCAGTCAACCTCTCGTCAGAGTATTATTTTCTTTGCAGTCAACTGTCAAGCACGATTACAATACAAAATCGCGTCTTGTCTTGTTTTCAATTTATTCAATAAACTAAATTAAAAATGACTGACAAAGCGAAAGTAGACCTCGGTTTGCTGGAAGAAGACGATGAATTTGAAGAATTTCCTGCTGAAAGTAAGTTAATTAGCTGAAATAGTGTTTTTTTCAAGCACTGTACATAGATGAATCTCATTGTGATTTAACACATTTTGTGTTTCTCCTTCCAGATTGGGGCACAGAGGATGCTGATGATGAGGAAGTGTCCGTCTGGGAAGATAATTGGGAAGACGACATCGTCCAAGATGATTTCAATCAGCAATTGAGGTTAGAATTTTACAATTTTTTTACAGCAACAATTAAGATTGAAGATTAAGACGTATTAGCCGCTAGGCACATATTTATTCAAACGAAAATTGGATTTTTCTTATTGTAAACTGTTAATTTTTAAGTTAGCTTACTTTAGAAATATGGTATTGTGTTGCATCTCTAGCAAATGATGCTTCTGACCGACAGAAAAGGATAGCAGCATAGAAAAGTGCTGTTCAGTGCTGACAGATGTGTCGAACCCTTACCGATTGTTTGTGTAGTAGGTACAAATACAACCATTTTGCCAACCAAGTTGCACATAACATTTAATTTCTGGTCAACATTTTTCATATCTTGTACCTTTTAATTGTGATATTCCTCTTTGCAGTGGCGTAGCGTGGGCTTTGCCGCCCGGAAATGTGCCGCCCATACCATCCGCTACTGGGCTTATTTGGCGCCTTTAGGCTAATCATATTTCGTCGACCAAAATGTCCCGCCAATTATTTTTTGGCGACGGGGTTTCTGGCAATTAGGAGTCCTTTACCTTTAACCAGCCGCCCCATGCGGGCAGGGCAATGGCTGTGCGGACAGTAAAGTGTCAAAACTCAATATGCCGCCGCCCCCCCCCACGCTACGCCACTGGCTCTTTGGGAATGTAGTTGTTGCATGAGTTTGTGCTTAGTCATTTAGTCACCATTTTGATATCTACGTAATGATTATAAGTCCTATTCTAGTCTGAAAAGCTTACAAATCGATTTGAAACATCTGAGAATGTTGGCCACTCATTAAAGAAAGCATCTCACTGGAATCCCATGGAGGGTTGACGTCGGGAGGCGACCGACGTAAAACTTTTCGCACAAATGCATTCCCAAACAGGGTTGATGTCAGGCAGGCGGCCGGCTGTAAAACTATAGCTAAATGGTTTAAACTGTTCTATTTCTTCTCCACTTCGCAAGGTCTTTGGCATCCTTGGGTGACCATTGACGTGCATGTTGTATTTGAAGAAGAAAAAGCGGGAAAACACCCCAGGATCTGAAGCAGTACAGCTGAGAAAGCAACCGGGAAGGCAAAGCAAAGTTGATAATTTTCTTATTTCTGTTTCAGGCAACAACTGGAAAAGCTGAAAGAACAGAATAAAGCGTAACTTAGGATAGGTTTAGGTTAAATTAGGCTAAGTTCGTCATTACAAAGAAAAAATTAAATAAAAAAATAAATGTTGAACACAATTTTTTTGTTATGTATTCTCAACGGATGATTAAAAAAGATTTCCATGCCTCGTCTGATATTCCATTTTTTACTTACCTTCATTTGGAACTTACCAGTTTTGTAATATTTCAGAAATAAACATTTTGTCATACAAAACTTGTTTTTATCTCCTTTATAGCCGTACCTAAATTTTCCGGGGTCCAGTGCTGCCCCCATTTAAGATAAATCATTTCGAGAGATGAGACATTATTTAAAATTTTGCTAATACCGAGTCCTAGATAACCCTTCAAAGTATTTTATGAACTAAGTTTACAATTTATAATGAGAACGGCCGTTCTCACTTTAAACTGTAAACAATAGTTCATAAAATACTTTGAAGGGTTACCTCGGACTTGGTAGTAGCAAAATTTTAATGTCCGTTTTGTCATTTTTTTTAAATTTAATTATAGTGATATAGAATAAATAGCCAGTGGTTCGATTTATTACGGCTAGGTATGTCCATTCCAGGTTGTATATGCCGTGTAGTTTCCAGCAGAGTAGAATTCTCCAAGTCTTCCCGATGTAGAAGGCGACTTAAGGTGAATATAGAAGCAAATGAACATATGGGCTCTGGTAGTACAGAGGGTTGTACTCCTGCAGTGGACTAAAAAAAATCTATAGATGATTTTTCATATTTCGATATATGTACCTTGGGAAAAGTAGTTCAGAATCGTGGACTGAATTCGCCCTTAAAATAGTTTGTATATTATGTTAGTTACTAAATTAATGCATACGAGAAATAACGCGATGCATTAATTTAGTAATGATTTAACGCGATAGTTATTTGTTAGTTATATTGTTTTAGACAAAAAAGATCAGTTTCACGTAACAAAGTTTTATTATAGAAAATTAATATCACAAAATCAGTCTAATTTCAGAACTTTTTACAATAACTTTTTCTACAAGAAATTAGTACTTACAGATGCACAATAAATAAAAATACAACAAAATTGATCAACATGCATACAAAATGACATTTACAAAGCAAATACGTTTTTCTATTTCGGGATAAAGCCAAGGGTCGCCCAAATGGAAATACTGATTTTACGAACTTATTGGCTACCTATGTTTTTAATTTTACAGATCTAAAAACAGACTTAAAATATGTTTTTATACAGTATGTTTTTGTACCGACATTTTTAAACAATTATCGCTAAAATTGAAATCACACCGTATTTCTAAATATAATTTAACAATACATCTAAAAATATCTCCTAACTAAACCTAAGAAGAAAATTATCGATAATGCAGAGTTATTTTATTATTCGATTATCGTTTCATTATAATTCTAAGACTATTTAAAAAAGTTAAGACATTCAATCGATTAAAGTTGGTATGACACTGTTTTGTTATATTCCGATGACTATTTTAAATTAATACTTTATTATTTAGTATCACAACCCGATAACTGTCCAGTTGCTGATACGCGCAGTATTAGAATCCGATAACCGTGCAAGTTGATTACACGCAGTGTTATAGTCCGGTGACCATTTAAGTTCATTATGCGCAGTTGATTAAGCGCAGTGTTATAGTTCAAAAACCTTTTAGAAGTTGATATTCTGTGAAGGCGCGCTAAACTGGTACTGTTCGTTAGTCTCTGTCGGCTGGACGACGTTCTCTTCTTGTTCAGCGAAGTAGGTGTCAAGAATCTGCAGCGCTTTCTTGTAGATCTAGAACAAGATATAAGTAAAAAAAACTATAACATTTTCCGCCTTTAATAGTCTGGTGAAGTCGAGTTGCTGGCATTAACTAGCCGCTACAAACAATTACCGAAAACTGACGCCCTGGGCGGCTGCCAAACAAGAGGCCGTTCTTCGCAAAGCTTCACATTCTCAACACAACTGTTGTATGTGGCGTCTTCTCTAGTACGTAAGTACATAGATCTCGCTGTCTAAACTCGACCTCGGCTCTTTTAGGGCTCCGGGGTCCAGTGCTGCCCCCATTTGAAATAAATTATTTCAAAGGAAATGGAGATATCATTTAAAATTTTGTTTTTGTGAAGCCCTAGATAACCCTTCAAACTTTTTAATAAAGTATTTTTTAGGTACAGGTTAAAGTGAGAACTTTAAACTGTAAACAGTACTTCATAAAATATTTTGAAGAGCTTCACAAAGACAAAATTTTACATGATATCTCCGTTTCCTTTCAAATAATTTATTTCAAATAAGGGCAGCACTCGACCCTGGAAATTCATGTAGTCCGTTAACAGCTCGGGGTCACATCTCGCTTACCTGTTCATTTTCGTGCTGCTGTAAGCCCTCAATATGGTCCAGGGCCCCAATCTCCTCCAGTTTGAGACACAATGCTTCCACGTCGTCCATTTTAGCGGCAGCCTACAAAGAAGAAATAAGATTATTGAAAAACATTCATATATTTTCGTACAAGTTTTTAGACAAATGTCATCATCATCAAGTCTTTCAGTCTCCACTGCAGGAGCACGGCCCTCTCTGTACTACCAGAGCCATATATTAGCCAGAGCAGTCGGATTTGGCCTCATTTGGAAAGAGGATCAAATTTAACTTGCAAGATTTGACCATAACAAAATACAAAATCATTTATTTACCGCAATGTCAATACATATAATGAGCCTAACATAGACTCCCGCACTAGGCAAAAGCCTGTATCGCGGGCAATCAGAAGGAATTAACATTATACTACAGAATAAATAATAATAACGTACAGAAGTCTCACTCAGTAAAGAAATTCAAAGAAATATCTACTCAATGTGGCTATGACTACTATATATATAATAATACTAGCGATATGGTTTAATTTAGCTCACGTCAGAACTCAGCACCTTTCCGTATAGATACCTAGACATCCATTGCAAGCCAATTTCATTCTTATCACTCTGGACAAACGATTCGTATAACTGAATTTACCACCCGGAGGGGCCGCCTGCGCGCATAGTAATAATGTAGGTACATTTTCGATACCTAAACGGGGAGTGACACAGGCCTGGTTAAAGGTCTTAAGCCAGAAACAGATCGTTGAATTCGCTTGGGCTGGACCTGTGTCGCGAATTTCGCAATTATTGGGGACCTTTTCATAGATGTAAGGGAAGGAATAGTTACTGAAGAAACGTTCAGCGAACTCAGTGCAAACTTTTATTTTATTTATTATAGACGGGCAGCTAAGAGCTGATATGTCTATTTCACACAGTGCAGAGGCCATAAAGTCTTTTCAGTTCATATATTTATTAACGACACTTTATTTGTTCTTAACCACTTGTCGAGTCTATTTTTAAATGCATTTCTGGAAGGCGCAGTGACCACTTCTTCTGGTAGTCTATTCCAATTATTGACCACTCTGTTACTGAGAAAGTGAAAATGTGCAGCTTTGGTTTTAGTCTAACTTTTGGAGTAGAAATATTAGGTCCTTACATATGAAATTGCCGTTCAGTATCGAAAAAGTGAAACAAGTTTTTTTAATGAAATTATTATTTAATCAATCGAAGTATGCGCCGTTGTTATCGATACACTTCCGCCATTTTATAGGCAGATCATTGATACCTTTGGAAAAAAAATCCTGGGAGCGAGAGTCTATGAACTGTTTGAAGGCGGTTTTGACTGCCTCATCAGATTTGAAATTTTTTCCTCGTAAAAAGTTATCCAAATTTTGAAAAAAGTGGTAATCGGTTGGGGCAAGATCTGGAGAGTATGGTGGGTGACGCAGAGGTTCCAGTCGCAGCTCCTCTAACTTGGCGATCGTTTGATGTGCAGTGTGTGGTCTAGCGTTATCCTGAAGGAGCAGTGGGCTAGAGCAATTCATCAGTCTCGGTTGTTTAATGGCGAGCTTTTCCATCATTGTTTGCAATTGTTGGCAATACAAGTCTGCAGTAATCGTCTGGCCTGATCTCAAGAAGCTGTAGTGGATAACACCAGCACTGGTCCACCAAACACTAACCGGAATCTTCTTTTTGGTCAGTTTTCGCTTAGGGCAAGGTTTTGCCGGTTCTCCAGGGTCAAGCCATTGTGATGATCGCTTCCGATTGTCGTACAGGATCCATTTCTCATCACAAGTCACGATACGGTTCAAAATCCGTCATTATTGTGGCGATTAAGCAAAGAAACGCAGCAAGCAACGCGTGTTTGTTGGTTTGCTTCAGTCAATTCGAGCGGTACCCACTTTTCGAGTTTTTAAATTTTTCTGATTTGGCGCAAGTGGATAAGTATCGTTTTGTCACTTACGCCGAAGGCTGCTGCTAATTCAGAAGTGGTTTGAGATGGATCCGCTTCCACTATCGCCTTCAATTCTTCGTTATTCACTTGAGTATCAGGTCGTCCACGAGGCTCACTGTGTAAATCGAAATTTCCAGAATGGAAACGTTGAAACCAAAAACGCACCGTTCGTTCGTTAGCGGTGCCTGGTCCATACACGTCGTTAATTCTTCGAGTCGTTTCTGCAGCACTGGTGCCACGGTGGAACTCGTATTCGTAAATACCGCGAATTTTCAATTTGTCCACAGTTGTTGTTATAGCAATGTTGAAACTCAAACAAATGATGTTAAAACAAATGAAATACGAATTTTAGAACAATATTTTTCTGGCTTTATTTCGAAATAAATTTGAATTTGGAATTCCTAATGAAACGCAAGATATTTGATTTTAAAGTTGCCAGTATTGCAAATCGGCAATTTCATATGTAAGGACCTAATAGTCATTCGACGATTTTGTCTTTGAATCTGGAATTCGTAGGAGCGCAAGAGAACTACTCTTAATATACATTGTGTTACAATACAAATTATCTTTATTGCACCATAATAATTCATAGATCAGTGAAAGTTGTTGAACAAAAGTTGTTCAGTTACATGGGCTGGGGTACCACCTGAGAGGTTTTGCGTTCTTTCATTAACACAATGTAGATCTGTTTGACTGTGACAAGTTAGGCCTCCCTGTAGAGGAGTCGTACGAAAACAAGAAACATTCAACATTTTTCTTTTCTACCACACCAGCGTGGAAAAAATTGGAGGGTAGACGTCGAGCCGCGGCCGGTTGTAAAACTTTTCGCACAAATACATTCCCAAAGAGGGTTGACGTCAGGCAGGCGGCCGGTCGTAAAACTATAGCCAAATCATTTAAACTGTTCCGTCCGGCAATTTCTTTTCCACCTTCCAAAGTCTTTGGCATCCTTGGGTGACCATTGACATGCATATTATATTTGGAGAAGAAAAAGCGGGAAAGCGCACCCCGGGCTCCGAAGCAGCACAGCTGAGGATGCAATCGAAAACGCGCTTAGACGAAGTCAAAATTTCACCTCACTCGGAAATCGGGAAGTGGATCAAACAGACCAGTATGGTCACAAAATGCAGTAAGAGTATACAGAACGGAATCTTCTGCGGTACGCGTAATATACGTCCCCATTCCCCGCACCCGCACCTCACCCCCGGTTCTTGTGGGTCAACTTGCGCCATGCAGTGTGTGTTCGCCCGCTCTCGCCCGACATCAAAGCCAAAACGGGGGAGAGGTGCGGGGACGGGGGACGGGGACGTATAGTGCGCGTACCTAATTTCCTATCATTTTTTTCTATTTAAGCGAGGTTGCCTGGAAGAAATTGCTTAGCGATAAGGCCATCTTTTGCGCATTTCCTAGTTTTTAAGATAATTATGTTCTGTTTTTTTACTTTTGTGCAATAAAGGGTATTGTATTGTATTGTACATTAGGAGATTTATTTATTTATTCAACTTTATTACAAAAATTGTAAACGGCGGACTTTACGCTTTCTCTACCAGATTCCGATCCGTATGTTACTCTTACTGACTTCTGTGCCAGCATGGTGGAGAAGATGCCTTTGCCAGTACCTGCAGCAGGTGGAGCAGCCCGTCCAGCACCACCAGCACGGCGCGCTGGTCGGGCGCGGCCAGCAGCGCGCAGTAGGGCGCCAGGAAGCCGGCCGCCAGCAGCGCGCGCAGCTGGCCCGCCGCGCCGCCGAGGCAGAGGTTCGTGACCGCCCAGGCGGCTTCTTTTTGGCATCTGCGGATCAAATTACTAATTTAGTGCATCCAAAACGTGTTAAGGCCGTACCTGATCTTTCCGGTGTCCAGTGATGCCCCCATTTAAAATAAATAATTCCAAAGGAAACGGATATATCATTTAAAATTTTGTTTCTACCAAATAATAATAATAATAATACTTTCATTTAAAATTTTGTTTTTACCAAATAATACTTAATAATAATAATAATAAATCTTTATCGCGGTCAACTAGGGGCCATACATGATTTAAATAATATCATAACAAAAATGTCAAATCAAAATTTAAATTAAATTAAAAACAAATAAATCAATGAATAATAAATAAACAATTCAACACAAACAATGGCGTTCAGTCACTTTCTAGCCAGTACATGGATAATATTGCAAAAGCTTTACGTGCGTAACATTTGCCAAAAGTGTCCGTTTTTCGCAAATGTGCGTAGTAAGGCCTAACGTTCTCACAATAGTTCTAAAATAGTTTAAAGGGTTATCTAGGGCTTGGTAGAAACAAAATTTTAAATGTAAATGTAATGTAAGGTACAGCCTTACTGTACCTGAATTTTCCGGTTTCCATTGCTGCCCCATTTAAAACACACTAAACAACTTTTGTTCAACCACTTTCGCTAAACCCATTTGAATTTTCATACAAACTGATCAGCTGATCCGAGTTAATTTGTATGAAAATCCGAATTCTATTTTTTGGCATTTTGGGAATGCAGAACAAAAGTTGTTCAGTTTCATGGACTGAGTTACAATCTGAGATGTTTTGCTAGATTTCATTAACTCGTTGTATATACATGTTAATAAACTAACGTAAAACCTCTCAGATTACCTCACCCCATGAAACCGAACAACTTACGTTTTTTTTTTATATTTATTTATCCCGACAACATCCTGACATTTTTGAATGATGGCCGAGCAGTGTACTTGAGACGAAGTACACATGGTTAGGCGAGACTGAAGACCGAGCAAACAGTTTAGGTCAAAGGCCAAAGTGAACGGTACTCACTTGATATCCTCAACGTGCAGCACGTGTAACAGATGCTCCAGCACGTTGGCATCCAGCGCTTGCTGTATCTGCTGGTGCGTGCCAGCCAGCACGTTGGACACAGCCCACGCAGCCTCCTTCATGAGGGACGGCTTCCCACAGCGGAGGAGGACTATAAGGTGGTCAATACAGCCTTCATTGAGACAGCGGTCAGTCTGAAAGCGTTGTCTTGCGTCAGTATTGTGCATTGTCAAAATCATATGTTATTCTTAGTATATAGTTGACTGCCTCCATGGTCCCGTAGTCTAGGCGTTTGTCATGTGATCCAGAGGTCATGGGTTCACTCCCACTAGGAAGCATATTTCGTGAAATGTTTCCAGTCTGGTTAGGATATTGCAGGCTTGAATCACCTGTTAATCCGAACACCATCTAGTGTTTGTTTAAACCTATCCTAGGATTGGTTCTGGTCTGCCCTTTGGGTTGCGGAGGTCAGACGGCAGTCGCTCTATGTAAAACCAGTAACCTTGTCAAATCCCCTAGGGTAGGTAGCGAACCCCAAGCTATAAAGCGTTACCGCTGATGATGCAACCGGGTATACGTGGGGATGACGATTACATACCTGTTCATCAGATCCTGTAAGCATGTTCCCCACAGCTCTCAGAGCTGGTGTCCTCACAGCAGGAGACCTGTGCTGGAGTAAATCCACCAGCCGTTTAAGCAACAATGGAGTGGTTTGGACCTCTTCGATCCTCTCATTTGGGCCATCGGTCAGATACGACAGGGCCCAGCAAGCATCCGCTGAAAGAAGAGAAATGTATTTAATAAGGTAAGTTCCGTTTCAGGTGACAAAGTTACTAGACTAATGGCTAATGGAGAATATATAATGATATATAATTGCCGTGTTTAGTCTCCACTGCAGAAGCACGACCCTCTCTGTACTTCTTCTTCTCGAGTCAAAAGGCTATTTATTAACTAAATTAAACTTGACCAGTATTTTGTCACAGCGATTCCCCGGTCATTTGCCTCATTTAGGTCTTGTATTGTGCAGGATGTGGGGCATTTCGGGCATGACTAGACAAGACTACTACCAGCGCCGTACTTAGCCAGGGCAGTCAAAGGCTCTGGCTTACACTCGGCCAGACGGTTGGAGAGGTCTCAGTGACGTTTATAAGCTTTGTTCAGCTTGTGGTTCGAGAGCTGGCACGAATTTTGGGTAGGTGTTTGAGGCAAGTTGAAAACTTGTCACATACATCTCCTATTATACCCCAACACGGAACTGCAGACCTGGCTGGTAAGTAGCGGGGCTAAAGCAACCTATGAATTTTTAAGTTTATTTTTTATTTATCAAAAAAGGTATTTGAGGCAATATGCATTTTTTATATGTTGTACTTTATTGTTTAAAAAATAAAAAAATCAATAAGCCAGACGATTTGGTCGGGGCGTTGATATTGCCAGGCGCGTGCAAAAGTATTTTTCAAAAAAATATAAATAAGGTATTTGAGGCAACTTGAAATTTTAATAGGGTATTACTTATAATAACTAAAAAATAAGATTCTCAAAAAGACAGGTCATTTTGATGGGACTTTCTACCTGCCAGGTCAATCTAAATAAATCAAAATGGTGCAAGCGAAACTAGGCCTTATGCTTCGTCTAAGCGCGCTCCCGGTTGCATCCGGTTGATGACTTACCCAAAACATCTACATCCGTCACTTCCAACAGCTCAGATATGTACGGTAGAGCTGGCGCCACCAGCTCGAATTTCACCAATGGACTCTTATTTCTGCAACAAAATATTATTTTTATTCTTTTATGCCGTACACCGTTCGGCAAGAAGAGCCTTGGCTGAAGGCTATAAAAGAAGCGCTCTCTTGTTAATGTCGACTAAGGCTAACACGGAGCCTTGAGGCACTCCTTTCTTAATATTAGGATAAAAATGATTCCCATCGTTTTCTTGATAAGTCCATTTGTTTTACATGTTCTTTTTAACGCAATCTCGCTCAAGGACTAGATAGACTAGAAAGTAGCATGCCATTAAGAAATTCTAGACACTTACATTAATCAAATGCTTGTGTAAGATTTAAAATAAAATCTATTGTTATTGTGTATGTTTTAACTGACCTGACATTAGGAAACACAAGCTAAACAATACTTATAAATATTAGGGGACCTCCAACCGTCTGGCCAGCGTGGAGAGTGTAGGCCAAATCCTCTGACTGCTCTGGCTAATATATGGCTCTGGTAGTACATAGAGTTTATCGTGCGTAGTGGAGACTGAATAATTTATGATATTTTTTCAAAACAAAAAACAGACTTCAATATGTACCCGTGAAGTGACAAACACAGAAACGATTCTATACTTAGACGATATATTTTTCAGTTATTTCCATTTATAAATCAAAGTACTTAATCAATTTTGATAAATTTTCTATGGGACCACCTGGAAAGTATACCCTTTCAAACAAAAAAAAAACTTTTTAAATCGGTCCAGGCGTCTTTGAGAAATCGGGGAACATACATAAAAAAAAATGGGCAAGTGCGAGTCGGACTCGTACATGAAGGGTTCCGTACCTCCGTACAATGTTCTAAAAAGCTGAAGAAACACGTTTCTTGTATTGACGACCCCCTTTAATTTTTACCTTTATCTTATTTTTAGTATTTGTTGTTATAGCGGCCACAGTAATACATAATTGGTGAAAATTTTAAGTGTCTAGCTATTACGGTTCAAGAGATAGAGCCCTATGACAGACGGACAGACAGCGGAGTCTCAGTAATAGGGTCCCGTTTGCACCTTTTGGGTACGGAACCCTAAAAACATAAAAGAATCCGAAGAATTGATAACCTCCTCGTTTTTTTGAAGTCGGTTAAAAAGACCTGATGATGACGATGAAACTGACCTGCAAAGGTTACTATAGGTCCACACAGCAGTCTTCAACTGGCTGACCGGCGTGCTAAGCGACAGCAGCGGCAGGAGGGCGGGCAGGGCTCCGCCGTGTAGGACAGCATCTCTAGTTGCCGAGCCATCTCCGGCAATGTTGCCGAGCGCCCAAGCGCTCTGCTCGCCGACGACGCCACCCCGGGAGAGGAGAGACACTAGTTTCGGGATGGCACCATTCTGTCAATTGATACAACTCTGCGTCACTTTGGGCACAGAATTAATAAGAGGTTTCGGATATTACACACAGAACGAAATCTCATACGGTACCCCGTGTGGTTCCGGGTTAGAATAGGACCACTCCATCTCTTCCTGTGGAGGTCGTAAGAGGCGACTTAAGGACTAAGCACTAACATCTCGTGCTATAATTGCATTCCCAAGGAGGGTTATTAACGTCGGGCGGCGGCCGGTTATAAAACTTTTCGCACAAACATATTCCCAAAGAGGGTTGCGGTCAGGCAGGCGGCCGGTCGTAAAACTATAGCCAAATCATTAACTGTTCCAGCTATTTTTTCTCCATTTCGCAAGGTCTTTGGCATCCTCGGGTGACCATTGACATGCGTGTTATATTTGGAGAAGAAAAAGCGGGAAAGCGCACCCCGGGCTCCGAAGTAGCACAGCTGAGGATGCAACTGGGAACGCGCTTAGACGAAGAAGAAGAAGAACCGAATCTCATGCGGTCCCTTGCAATATGTGTCAGGGCGAGAGCGGACGAACACACACGCATTGACGTGTGCACGGATGTATAGTTTCGTTTGTAGTAGTGTAGGCATAAATGATACGCCGCTTCTATGAAGTGCCATACCTGTGCTAAGCCCGGGCCTATTGGCCTACCTAAACTCAGCTTATGACATTGGAGTAAGTGTGGCACAAATTGGTCCACGATCAAATAATATAATATAATATTTTATTTATTATAGACGAGCAGCTAAGAGCTGATATGTCTATTTCACACAGTGCCGACAGTCCATAAAGTCTTTTCACGGTTCATATATTTATAAATTGTCGAGTCTATTCCAATTATTGACCACTCTGTTACTGAGAAAGTGAAAATGTGCAGCTTTGGTTTTAGGCGCTGTACGTGTTATCTGGTAGCAGTGTTTTCTTGATGGCTTTGTGCCTTGGTCTTATGTTGTAGATGGTATGCAAGTCAGGTAAGTCGTAGCTGAGAGTCAGGATCTTAAATGTCTGAATTAAGTCACCACGAAGGCGTCTTTCCTCGAGGGTAGTGAGGCGCAATATTTGCCATTCCGACTCGCTAAGAAGAAGAACAGCTACTTCTCTACATGTATGGTGTTCGCCTACCACTGTTATAGTGGTTATCATGTGGCAGAAATGTAAAATGTGTATACTTACATCAACTACAGCCATAGTGTGTTCATGAGTGCCCGAAGCTATGTTGGTGAGGGCCCACGCTGCCTCAAACTGCAAGTCAGTGCTGGAACCAACATTTATGATATTACAGAGCTGTTGATAATAAACGGGCAAGTGCGAGTCGAACTCGTACATGAAGGGTTCCGTACCAACGTAAAATGTTTTAAAACTTTATCTTATTTTTTGTTATAGTGGTCATAGTAATACATAATCGGTAAAAATTCCAAGTATCTAGTTAATGCCATTATAAAGATCGAGTTAAAAACGCTGAAAAAAACACGTTTCTTTGTATGACGACCCCCTTTAATTTTTAACTTTTTTTTATTTTTAGTATTTGTTGTTATAGCGACCACAGTAATACATAATCGGTGAAAATTTAAAATTAACCCGTGGAAAGAAAAGGAGACTAAAGAAGAAAGTCTTACCAGTCATCCCGGTCCAACGCCTCCACCAAAGGCCGGATAACCCCCGCCGCTACCATGACTGAAATGGGAGGGTTCTGTTCTCTTGAGAGCATGCGACGCGCGGACCGCGCGGAGATGGTTTTCGTTGACAGATCAGCTGATTTGAGGCCTGAAAACATAAAAAGTTTAATGATATTTCTTTTTACTCATGTTTCTATAGATGTCCCTCCTAGCGGGCGAGATAGTAGCGACATCTAGAAATAAAACAGGGATTTAGGCTTACTAGCAGCACAGAATACAGTAAGAGTATACAGAACGGAATCTCCTAAGGTACGCGCAATATAGTTGGTGTTGTTTGGTGTTACAAATGCTCATGCTCATGAACAACATGTGAAATAGTTAAAGTGGACAGTATAGTACGGCTGTAGTGATATTTGTTTCGCGGTCTGTGTGGGCGGGCGTCTTCAGGCGTCGTCCGCCACTCTATCGGCTGAAAACTAGTGGACTCGTATAGATTCGTCGCCAGAAGCTCCCTTAAAGCTATCAAAGGCCTCTACACCAACCTTTGATTGTAACTTGTTAGGAAAAACGAATTTCCCACGTTTTATCAACTTGTTCCTGGCTAAATACGCAGTAGCGTCAAGCCATTAATAAAAAAAAAACTTAACGTAGTTCAACGCACTATGGAGACAGCAGTGCTTGGTGTTTCTTTGTGATTGAATGAAAAATTGCAGATCGTAAAAGCCGAATGGGCGAGAATCTGATATGAATAGGCGATGCGGTTAGCAACCCCTCACTATTATGATTTCACTCTGCCACCTTCATGCTAAAAGTGGCCTGTAGTTTACCGTCCTAGGCTCTGTCTGACCGTTAGGGATAAAGACGTGTTAGTGTATACCTTGAACGATCTCGGCTGGAGACAAGACAATCTCCCCTGGTTTGTCGTCCGTTGCCTCCGGAGACAATGCTCGCCTCTTCAGAAGCTGCTCATCACGAGCCTGCTTGCGAAGTGCTACGCTCACTTCGGCACGCTTGCGACGGAGATCCTGGAATGTAATTTTTTTTAAATCTATAATTTTTCCCGAGGCTCCAGTTTACTTGATGTTATTATGCCAGCTTCATGGAAGACTTTGATTAAATAACATCTAAGACCTGTGTTAAATCAAAGCTCTGCAAAAAAAAAGGCTTAGGGTTGGATCTCATCTATCAGCACAGAACAGATACACTATCATGTCTATCAACATCATCACCATGATCAGGTTTTTTTAGTCTCCACTGCAGGAGTGCTATCCTTTTCTGTCATTCAGAAGTCATTTGCTAGAGCGAGAGAGAGCGACTCGCTCTAGCAAATGATAAAGGAAAAAAGAAAAGAAAAGGATAGCAGCATAAGATCTTCAAATATATATATGTATATATGTATGTATATAATATGTTGTATGTATAAATATAGTATATTTATTTTATACGATATTTATGTATGATCATTTAAAAGTACTTATTATTTCTGGATTGTTTCTATCTATTTTAGACGCCAACTATTCTATCTGTTTCTCTTCTCCTAAAGGTTGACAGGGAGAGAATGCTTTAGCATTAAGTCTACCTATTGTAGCTTTTGGCTCAATAAAATTAAATAAATAAATAAGAAAGTGCTGTTCCGTGCTGACAGATGTGTCCCAACCCTTACTGCGACCAGCCATATACTTAGAAGTTAGAAGTGCTGAACGCCCTTAGCGCCGTCATCTCAACCCAAAAGACTCAAATACATTTATTAATTTTGTTGTTCTTATTTACCTTACGTTGATCTCCGTGGCGTAATGGTTAACACGCTAGACCACTAATCCGGAGGTTCTGGGTTCGATTCCCAGCCAGGGCAAGTTGGAAAATGGTCATTTACAAATTTTCCTGGGTCGTGGGTGTTTATCTATATACATATATATTATGATAAATACATATTTATCATAAAATATCGTGTCGTTGAGTTAGCATTCCATAACACAAGTTTAAAACCTACTTTGGGGCTAGCTTAATCAGTGTGATTTTTCCTTATATATTTATTTATTACAAAAAAAATGGGTAGTTTAAAAAAACTTTAAGCTGAGTAGTACAGTTGATTAATCTTTTGTTTCTTAATTCTCTCATATGAACTATGCACTTTGTTCGGGTAATTTAATCATACGTAGAAAATCCCATAATATACAGGCTGACTTTTAAACCACCAGCCAAATTTTTGGAGCAAGTTCAGTCCATGATACTGAACTACTTTCTATAAAAAAAGTTATTAAAAATCGATAAAAAATTTTTGTCCTCCCATAGAAAATCCGTTTGACTGAGCGCTGATTTGTATGAAAAGGCGAATTTTTATTTTAGTTTTTCGTTAATTGTTTTTATGGAAAGTAGTTCAGTATCATGGACTGAACTTGCTCCAGAAATTTGGCTGATGGTTTAAAAGTCAGCCTGTATAAATACCTAAAGTTAGCTAAAACTAGAAAGAACCTAAAACTAAAATCCTTAAAAAATATAATATAATAACTAAAATATATTATTAAAAGGAGTCCCTTTAGGCAAGGTTCCGAAGATACTGGCAGCGTTCCCCCTTTGAATAGCTAGACTGATTCTTTGACCGAGGAAAGCGGCCAGCTCTTCGGTCTCCTGTGATGTCGACTAACCTTTTTGCTATTTCCTTTAAAAAGCCTTATAGCGCTAGGACCCTACGGACCAAGGGTCTCGACACCGAGATAATAATAATTTATTTAATGACTTGTCATTTTTTTTACAGAAAATACTTCCCTCATCCTTTGTAATTTCCAAATGTAAATTTCAAATTTTCATGTACAATATTTACTCCCCAGCGGCAGCAGTCTTTCTAAGTATTCTAGATATCTGGAACTTATTACTTGAATATTTTTGTTTTAAGCACTTTTTAGGGTTCTGTACCCAAAGAGTGCAAACGGGACCCTATTACTGAGACTCTGCTGTCTGTCCGTATGTCACAGGGCTCTATCTCTTAAACCGTAATAGCTAGACACTTAAAATTTTCACTGATTATGTATTACTGTAGCCGCTATAACAAATACTAAAAATAAAAAAAGTAAAAAATTAAACGGGGTTGTCGTACAAGAAATGTATTTTTTCAGCATTTTAAAACATTGTACTGTGGTACAGAACCCTTCATGTACGAGTCCGACTCGCACTTGCCCGTTTATTCTAGCTGATATTGACCAGCTAAGATGGTAGCTCATTATGGGGTGGTTTTGAGGTTACTTCTTATATCGCTCAGATAATGAGGACTTATCTTCCCTACTACGGTGGTAATTTGCGATTACTTATTGATTTCAGTGTTGGTATTATGCCATGGTATGCAGTGCCGGTTTTAGCTCTACCAGCGCCCCGGGCGAGATTTTCTTGCCCCCCTTCTCCCCCCCAAACTGCAATTCAGACTCTGACTTAGGCTTCAATCTTATAGGATTTATTTCTGCCGACGGGGGGGGAGGGATGCAAGTACGATATAGGATTCTTCAAATTTGCCGCCCCATTGTAAACGAAGGGAGGGAGGGGGGGTGCATACAAATAAGAGTCTAGGAGTTGCCGCCATTACCCGGTATTTATATATTTATTATTACCGGTGACCCTTGCCCAAAAACGCCCCCTGACGCCCCTTTGTATCTGGCGCCCTGGGCGGTCGCCCAACCGCGCCCTACCCTAACGCCGCTACTGATGGTATGTACATATCTTATGTATACCACATCTATCACTTTCTGTCATGCATTCCAAAGGAAAAGTGGTGGATAGGGATTATCAAGTTATAACTTGATCAAATTGTGATCTAAGTAGGTATATACTTAAATAAATTCTAAGTGACAAGATGGAGACTACCTACTTCTAAATTAGCCTTGGCTCTGTTTCTCATTAGCGTACCGCTTTGATATCAAATTTAATAATTTTAGTGGCAATATGTAACTTATTTAGTACATTTACGTTAATAATTCATAAGATGACACTGAATAAATAGGTAAAACAGGCAGCTTTGTATTAGAACTAATTAGATTCAATTTTATGGCAATGAAGGTGGAATAAAAATTAATGTTAGTCATCAAATACGCTTAAAATTTGACAATAAACCCTTAAAAATTATAAATTGATGACTTTATAGTTGTTGATACATTTAAAAGTTAACTTATATGAAGAAAAATAAGAAAAAAGTTTAAAATTATCGAAAAACTTACGGTTGTCCCTTGACCAGCATTTTTGTAGGCCGCCAATCTCGATGTGCGAGTAGTATCTGCCATTGTAAATTAATAAATTAGTTTTAATACTTATCAAAAATACACAAAACGTGACCAGCACGATATAATTACAAAGAAATAATAATTAATTTGATTTATTTCTTTCGAAATTTCGAATCGCACTTCAATTCAACGGGTAAATAATGACAGCCAGCCGGAAACACGAAGTCAAGGTTTGGTTTACAGTTGGTTAGTTAATGTTCAAGGAATTGCCAACATTAAAAACATGGACTTCTTAATCTTTTTACATTTTATGTGTTATTATTTTTTATTTTTAATGTTTTTAATATTTAAAATGGTAATAAATAAAAATATGTAATAAAATCCAGTTTGGTACTGGCATTTTGATAATAAAAACATTTATTCTTGATTTAAGCAAACAACCCCACAACAGCTGTTTCCTGATTCCTGATATGATGATTAATTGATATTTTTTAATCGATTTCTAAATCGATTTTATCTTACTAGCTTAATTTTATAACAGACTAGCTGTCCTTGCGCGCGTTGCTACGCCAATTTTTTTTCCTAAACCTTCCCTGAACTATAAAGAAAAAAACAATTTTTTTTTTATCGAAATCGGTCGATCCGTTTACGATTTTATAAAGGACATACAGACAAACATTCATATATATATAAATGTATATATATATATATATATATAGACTAGGTACTTATCTGATTCTGTAAGCATATTTTATTGAAAAATTTAGATTGTTTTAAATCCAGATTATATGGTTTAGTTTTAATTGTGGTTCCAATATTATGATTTATTGATTTACATGTTTGATAACTATAACAAAAGATTAATTATTATTATATTAGTGTACCTATAACTTTTACCTCAAGTACCTAAGTTATTTTAACCCTAATCTTTATTTTACCCTATACTACTATATTGATAAGACATTTTCATATTAAGTATATACCTAACTCAATGTTAAAACTTATTGCAATTACAAAATGGAATTTGGAACCAAAGAATTTATAGTTGATTACAAAAACAAATATAGGTTTTATTTTTTTAATGTTTGGAAATGTTTTTTTTTAATTTTCAAATGTAGTTGAACTGTAACTTGAAGCAATAAAATAAAGTTAATTAAATTAATTAGTTGATGTTAATAGTTGTACATGTAAGTATTTCTTTCTTTTATATTTAGTTACTTATAAAAATTATGATTAATTTAACATTTTCATATTAAGTATATACCTAACTCAATGTAAAAACTTATTGCAATTACAAAATGGAATTTGGAACCAAAGAATTTATAATTGATTACAAAAACAAACATAGGTTTTATTTTTTTTAATGTTTGGAAATGTTTTTTTAATTTTCAAATGTAGTTGAACTGTAACTTGAAGCAATAAAATAAAGTTAATTAAATTAATTAGTTGATGTTAATAGTTGTACATGTAAATATTTCTTGCTTTTATATTTAGTTACTTATAAAAATTATGATTAATAAACTAAAAACGTTCGTCTGCAAAACTCTTATTAGACAGACTTCTTAGTAGTATAAGTAGGTACATCATAGGTAAAATTAATTATACTTAGTCATTTAGTATTGTCATTTGCCTATAAGTATTCCGAACCGAACCCAAATAACAAAGTACTAGTACTAATGAACGGTAGTTAAGTTCTTTGTTCGAAAACATTAAGCTTTTCCTATTTGCCATTGTACTTTCCGATGAAACAATCCCCTAACTTCATTATTAATCAAACTGCATTGCGACTTTACAGTCATCGAATTAATGCAGTTGAGATGAACATCTGAAAAAAAGTACTGAATAAAATAACAAGAAGTAGGAGGCGTCCGTACGACAGATATTGAGTGGTGGGACGGGCCTAACATGCGCAAAGACGTATTACACCAAAATAATGTAACATTAAACTATAATTAACCTATGCCACGGCCAACACTTTCCTATGACGGATTAGACTACGAAACGATCGTAAATTAGCGTTATTAAAACAAGTTTACAGAGGATCATGAACGTGTAATTACGCAAAACGTTACGCCGCTGGGCGTGACATCACAAATCAGTCCGGTCGGGTTGAAGACAACACGTCGATTCACCATCCTTGTCTACTGTTCAAATTAGAAAGGGAGGACTGCAGCTGGCAGGCCGGCGTTGATCGTATTCTGTCGAGGGTGTCGCCATTTTCGTTTTGACGAATATTGACAGCCAGGCAGACAGACAGCGGCGCGGTAGACGACGCAGCGTCTGCGGGACTATTTTTATTTTGATTGTGATTCATTTAACGAGCACACATCGCTAGTTAATTCTCTGTTTATCAGATTGTTGTCGAAACCGTATTAACTAAACGTTACCCAGTGATTTATGATAGATACGTTCGGGAATTGCCGATTTTTGGTGCTAACCTCTTCCTTTTTTTACAAGTGTTTTTGAGAGACTGCAATCTGACTGTGATCGATATGTGCAAGATGTACTTCAGATGACTCTGCAAGATTATTCAACATCGTGTTGTTTTCTTCTGGTAAGTACTGAAATTGATAAACGCTTATTAATGTGATGGTAATCATCGATGATTGTTGCAGTATTAATTGTGGATATTTTGTAATGAATGACTGTAGGGGCAGTAAAGGGTTAAATTTAGCCTAAGCGTGGTAATTGTCGTCTAAAAATGTCAGTCGTCCTTTGTTGCGGTAGCTCCAGTTTGTTTACGAACTGTCACGGGCAGTACACGGCCTAAGATATATTGCCTGGGTTGGCGACTATGCGTGGGCCGATTGCGCAGAGAAATAACTACCTTAACGCCATATTTTAAGAACGAAATTTCAGTAACACATGCTGCGATAACGGCCCGTAGAATTAATTTATCACACGCCGCGCTTGACAAGTTGAAAACATAAATTCGACCTTGGTGCCCCACGTGGCTTTAAGATATTACGATATCTGTTTAACTTTTTATGTATTTGCTCTAATCGATTATCGATTTTTGTTTCCAATTTTTTTTTATTGCATAGCGGATGTGCAGGTGGCAGAATTGCACTTCTGTCAAAAAGTGACAGAATGTCAAAAAATAAATAATAAAAAGCTTTCAAATAAAAGTTTCACAAAAATATAGTAGGTATCGTTTAATTAATTTATTTTTTAATAAAATTAAATTTGTAGGTACCACGTTTCTGCGGGTTGAATTTTGTACTAAAATGTACATTGATTATTTTATTTTAACTAGGTACATAAATAAAAGAAATAAAACCCGCAGAAATCAGTCAGCTTGGCACCTGCGAGGAATGTGTTTTCATCAGAGAAAGGCCACAAATTAGATAGAGGCTGCCGGTTGAGTGTAGAATGTAAAGTTTCAGTTTGAGTTTTTTTTATAAAAATTTAAAGGATAGGTCGTTTGATGGTTTCAATTTTTTTTTCTTGTTTTTTTAAATTAAGTACTTTATTTATAAAAGAAGAAAAGGAAACAGGCGTGGTGTGTGATGATATGGGTAAAACTTGTGAATGCGTAATCTCTGTCAATCGGGTTAGGGGTCATTCACTCTCTTAAAATTTATTCTTCTAAAGCCTGAAACCTAACTAGCAGTCCATCAACATCTTTTTCTTTTGTTGAGATTTTTTTGCATTATTAATACAAAACTATAGATAATAGAAAACTGCAAGTAATGTATCAAAGGAAAACAGGAAATTTCAATTTGGATAAATTTCCGAGCATTGTAATGCTATTAAAAATAATAATAGAAAACAGTTTTGCAAAGAACAGTACCTAAGTAGGTACATATCCCACCAGAAAGAAATATGAAAATGGGAGCCGAGTTCAATATTATAATATGGTGTGGTTGTCGACTTAACCGACAAAAGAATTTAGATCTAAATGGGTGGCTAGTTCTGTAGAGACAAACACCCAAGATCCAGGACAATTTCAAAAAGGACATTTTTGAACTTGCTCTGGCTGGGGATCGAACCCAGAACCAATAGGTGCCAAGTTCTGTGAACAATAGTGAAACTGTCGTACAAATGTAAAAAAAAAACTTGTTTTTTTTCTTTTACATACCACAATGTTTGCTGGTAGTAAATAGTATTTATTTTAAATATTTGGTCAGCAAGAAAGATAAGCCAAGTATATATTTTGAGAGCATAGATACCTAATGTTTTTGTCAGCCTATAAAAATAACCACTTGCAACATCTACTTAGTTAGCAAGTAACTCAAGGTGAGTCAGAAATTAAATACAGATTCATCCAAGCGCGTTCCCGGTTGCATCATCAGCTATGCTGCTTCGAAGCCTGGGGTGCACTTGCCCGCTTTTTCTTTTCCAAATATTACATGCATATCAATCGTTACCCAAGTATGCCAAAGACCTTGCATTGGAAAAGAAATAACCAGAAGAGTATATGATTTGGCTATAGTTTTACGACCGGCCGCCTGCCTGACGTCAACCCGCTTTGAGAATGTATTTGGGCGAAAAGTTTTACAACCGGCGGCCGCCGCCCGACGTTAACCCTCCTTGGGAATGCAATTGTAGCACTAGATGTTTATGCTTAATCCTTTAGTCGCCTCTTACGACATCCACAGGAAGAGATGGAGTGGTCCTATTCTGACCCAGAACCACACGGGGGGTTGGTTGTATAGTCAATGTGTTTGCAAAATAAATGTAGGTAGTCTGAACGAAAATATTTTGGTACTAATCGGTTGGATCGTACCATTGGTCAGCATGAACATAATATTATTTATAAATAAACGGGCAAGTGCGAGTCGGACTCGTACATGAAGGGTTCCGTACCTCCGTACAATGTTTTAAAGCGCTATAAAAACACGTTTTTTTTATGACGACCCCCTTTAATTTTAACTTTTTTTATTTTTAGTATTTGACGTTATAGCGGCCATAGTAATACATAATCTGTGAAAATTTTAAGTATCTAGTTAATACCATTATTATCTAGTTAAAAACGCTGAAAAAACACGTTTTTTTTATGGCGACCTTAAATTTTGAAGTTTTTTTTATTTTCAGTATTTGTTAAAAGTAGCCCTGTATTTTGAAACGAAATGTCGGATTCTGAAATATTGTAATTTCAAAGAAATTGCATATATCTAGTCAAATAACTGGTTTTCACAGTCCAAATATGAATGGGACTCTAAAGTATTTTTAATTTTGGTCCTTAGTTGTAACAAAACAATAAATACAATAAAGTTGGTTAATTCATTACATAAGAAATTTATTAGGTAAGAATCTCGAAAAACTTGAAGTTCAGTTTTTTATATTGTGTAGCGTTCCAAAAAAGTAATTGAATTTATAGTAAAATTTTTAAATTGGCAAAATTTACGAAAATTTAATTTTTGACATGAGATATTTTAAAACTTAGACGTCTTAATTTTTTTTATAACCATATAATGTGTTTTTTGTACTGAATTTTTTATGAAACCGCTGCAAGTATGCGAACAGCAAAAACTTTGTAAACTAGTGTTATTTTTAGTATTTGTTGTTATAGCGGCCACAGTAATACTTATCTAATCGGTAAAAATATCAAGTATCTAGCTACTCGTATTACTATTACGGATCAAGAGTAATATCTGATTTTTAGTATTTGTTGTTATAGTGGTCATAGTAATACATAATCGGTGTAAAAATCAAGTATCTAGTTAATGCCATTATAAAGATCCGAGTTAAAAACGCTGATAAAAACACGTTTCTTGTATGACGACCCCCTTTAATTTTTAACTTTTTTTTTTTTTAGTATTTGTTGTTATAGCGGCCACAGTAATACTTATCTAATCGGTAAAAATATCAAGTATCTAGCTACTCGTATTACTATTACGGATCAAGAGTAATATCTGATTTTTAGTATTTGTTGTTATAGTGGTCATAGTAATACATAATCGGTGTAAAAATCAAGTATCTAGTTAATGCCATTATAAAGATCCGAGTTAAAAACGCTGATAAAAACACGTTTCTTGTATGACGACCCCCTTTAATTTTTAACTTTTTTTTTTTTTAGTATTTGTTGTTATAGCGGCCACAGTAATACTAACCTAATCGGTAAAAATTTCAAGTATCTCTATTACGCTATTACGGATCAAGAGATAGAGCCCTGTGACAGACGGACAGTCAGCGGAGTCTCAGTACATAGGGTCCAATGGCATCCTTTGGGTACGGATTCCTAAAAAGTATTTGACTTATTGGAAACAAGCTGTTTTTTTTACCTGTCTGGTAAATAAGGTAATAGGTGAAAAGAGACACTCGGGGTAATCGGAAATAGGCGAGGCAATATGTTGGGACACTTGATACGTCATGATAATTTTATGCGAATTATAATACAAGGCAAAATAGAAGGAAAGAGGAGAAGAGGAGAGCCCAGGCACAGCTATATGAAGCAAGTCAAGGAAAGAATTAGAAAATAATGGAAGAAACTCGACCAGACCTACAATATTGCCGCGCCGCTTTTAAGGGGATACATAAATTTTTCGGGGTCCAATACTGCCCCCATTTGAAATAAATTATTTCAAAGGAAACAGAGATATTTAAACATTTTGTCTTTGTGAAGCCTAGATAACTGTTCAAACAATTTTTTGAACTACTGTTTACAGTTTAAAAAGAGATCGTTAAGCTTCAAAAGTGGCCGATTTCCGCAAAAATGCTAAAACTTTAAACACTTTAAACTTTGCAATAAAATTGATTTTTCTGTTTTTCCTAAAGGTTGACTGGTAGAGAATGCATTAGCGTTAAGTCCACCTTTTGTACCTTTGTGTTCAATAAAGATTTTATAAATTAATAAATAAAAACAAACTGTAAACAATAGTTCATAAAATTGATTGAAATCTAGGGCTTCACATGTCTTTGTGTTTTTTTAAATTATATCTCTGTTTCCTTTGAAATAATTTATTTCAAATGGGGGCAGAACTGGACCCCGAAAAAATATGTTGCCCCTTAACTTTTGATGGTGATGGTAAAAAAGACAAACAGCTGGTCAATTTTACGTTTTCTTTTCTCTAAAATCAGCATGGGAGTTTGTTGCGTTTAAAAAACTGGGCTAATGGCCCATTGGTCCATGACCTGTGAAAACGTTAGCACTTAATTATCATAATATGAGATTTAATCAGCAATCAAAGGTGTTATTCGCCATTACATTAGAAAGTGGAATATTGATGAGAAGTTTTGCAATTTAGAATGTTTTTTTAATGGTGTTTACGTCCGAAATTTGCACACATACTAGCTTTAGTCTTGTTGGCGACTGGTTGCTATACGGCCTTTTCTTTTTACGGTTCTGTACTCAAAGGGTGCCAACTGGACCCTATTACTGAGACTCCGCTGTCTGTCCGTCTGTCACAGAACTCTATCTCTTGATCCGTAGTAGCTAGACACTTGAATTTTTCACCAATATGTATTAAACTTGTATTTAATTTTGCAATGTAATTTAATTTATGACTTAAATCTATACTAATAATATAAAGCGGAAGAGTTTGTTTGTTTGTTTAAACGCGCTAATCTCAGGAACTAATGGTCCGATTTGAAAAATTATTTTTTTGTTGGGTAGTCCATTTATAGAGGAAGGCTTTAGGCTATATAACATTCCGACAACCACGCGAACGAAGTCGCGGGCACAGCTAGTAATTTTATAATTAACTGTAATGTAATTTTCAATTCAAAACGACTGAGAGCAGTATATCAAATGTGCATGCTGTGTTCGCTCCAAGTAGGTTGGCAACTTATATGCTCTAATTTGTATACGAGTATGCTTAGATTTGTGTGTTGTTCAGCCAGTTAGCGATCCAAATAAATTAAAACAAAAAAAAATACTGTGGCCGCTACACCTAATATATACAATACAATACAATATAAATTATCTTTATTGCACCATAATAATTAATAAAATAAAAATAACAAACACAAAGAAAATATTGGTACAAAGGCGGACTTATCGCTAGATGCGATCTCTTCCAGTCAACCTTTGGGTAGAGGAAAAATTAATAGTACGGAATAAGGTGGGTGCAGTATCTATACCTAATTATATACTTACATATTAATACTTACTAAAAATAAGAAAAGTTAAAAAATAAAGGGGTCGTCATACAAGAAACGTGTTTTATTCAGCGTTTTAAAACATTGTACGGAGGTATGGAACCCTTCATGTACGAGTCCGACTCGCACTTGTCCAGTTTATTTATTTAACCTCAAAACAAATTTCCATAAGGAAGTTGCATAAAATACCAACCGTGACGTCATAGTTTCTTGGAGTCAATAAAAAAATGTGATCGGGGGAATGGGTGAAAATGCAAATCATATGAATAGGCGACACGGCTAGCAACCCATCACTATTTTGATTAATTTTTCTATCTTTTCGCTCACCAATCACACTAAAAGTGGCCCTGTCTTGCTGCCCTGGCCCTGGTCTGCTTGGAGCCCTAAGACCCAACAAGCTCTGTCTGCCCCATTTAGAGATAAAGACGTGATAGTGTGTAACAAGCCGTGTGGTTCCCGGCAGAGTAGAATAGGACCACTCCAAGTCTTCCCGTGGATGTCGTAGAAGGCGACTTAGGAAAACAAGCTGAACAAAGCTTATACACATCAGTGAGACCTCTCTGTCTGGCCAGCGTGGAGAGTGTAGGCCAAATCCTTTAGCTGCTCTGGCTGATATAGGCTCTGGTAGTACAGAGAGGGTCGTGCTCCTGCAGTGGAGACTAAAAAGGACCTGATGATGATGAGTATAACAGTACAAAATAATATATTATTTTTGATCCAGAAATAAATACTAGGTACCTACTCTATTCTACGAAATCTGGAAGAAACTAAATGCATAAAGATCAAATTCACAAAATCTAAAAGTTACTATCCAACCTTAAAGCCAAAAAATTATAATAACCAACCAAACATTTTCTACTCCGCTTGCAAAACTGAAGAATATCGCTCGGTTTTCCCGCGAAAAAACCGATGTGACAGCGAAAAAGGCGGGAACGGGCGCCATTATTGCCAAGTGACGCCGTGGTCGGCGTATAATTGGCTGCCGGAGTTATGGACAGATTTTAATAACGTTAAACCCAAAGTTATGGCTGTCTAAGGAGACATTCTTGATTTATTGACGTCAATATTGGTGGAACGTTGATATTATGACACTTATTTTTACGACCTCCGTGGCGTAATGGTTAACACGCTAGACCGCTAATCCGGAGGTTCTGGGTTCGATCCCCAGCCAGGGCAAGTTGGAAAATGGCTTTTTTCAAATTGACCTGGGTTTTGGGTGTTTATCTATATATGTATTTATCATAAAATATAGTATCGTTGAGTTAGTATCCCTTAACACAAGTTTAAAAAAAAAACTTACATTGGGGCTAGCTTAATCAGTGTGATTTGTCCGTATATATTTATTATATTTATTATTATTTATTTTGTACAACTTATTTTATGTATTCTCTGTATAATAAATTGCAAAATACTTAATAAACTAGTGATTATGTGGGAACACTAGACCTCACGAGTTCTTATAACCATGCAATATGCACTTTCCCTTTTTCCTTATAGTTTCGTCATGTCCGTCCGTCCGTCCGTCTGTCTGTCCGTCCAGGCTCGTACTCCTGCTGCTACTGCACCGATTGTCACGAAAATTGGCGGAGAGATAGATATTGAAGTTCCAAAAGTTGTTTTTTAAAATTATGAAAAAATGGTTTTTTTTCAGCCCCCTCCCATACAACGAAAAGTGAATTTAAAAAATTAAATTGGACTAACCCCAACGTCTGGGGTATCGTTGAAAAGGTCTTTTAAAATGCAACAAAAACTGTTTTGAAACTATGTAGATCAAACCTCCCAGTCTTGAGATAATCTAACACAAAGTTAAAATTTGAGGTGTCCCCCCCCCCTGTAACTTTTGAAATATTACTAAAATAATTCTGAGAAAAATGTGATATATACCTCAAAGTATGTATTTTCAATTAAAACTATAGCGGTCTCGGTATCATAGATAGTTATTTTATAATACGTCATAAATCGTAAACCGCTATTTACCTTTAGAACTTTTATATTATGTTACTTGCTGCTACGGAACCCTTCATGGGCGAGTCTGACTCGCACTTGGCCGCTTTTTTTTGCAACTATTTGTGTAGAATGAAGTCCTTATGCCTCTCAAATTTGGTTGAAAACCGTCAATAAATTACGCTACAGAAAAGTTACCCCATTTCCCCCCTATTTGTCTCTCATATATAAATAGGGGGTTATTTTTCCCCTAATCAACAATCGTGATGGACTAAATTTTTTTAATAAAACAGGAATTGTGTGTCAATTTTAGTAGGCGAGAACAGACAGAATACAGCTTGCAAACGAGTGCCAAATCCAATTTACAGAAATAAGTAATATTTTTATAGGGTTTTTTAGGCATCCAAGATGCAGTACTAAAGTACTCAAAATAAATAATGAAATAAGAAATGGTGAAAAAAATACCACTCAAGCCAAGAGCGTGTAGGAATATCAAATGGTGGCGAAATTCGGCGTGCGGAGTTGAACACGTGATGGCTCGGATAGTAAGAGCATAGTCGTATTGAGACTAAGGTCGCGGGTTCAAGTCCTGCTCACGTGGTATTTTTTCACCGTTTCTTATTCAATTATATTAGTTATAGATGTGGTATGGGTCGGACGCTTTGCTCCTACAGAGAGCGTCTAGAGTATTTTAAGGTAACTCCTCTTAGTATACGTCGAGACTATATCAACTTAGTACTTCTCTATAAAATTATTTACTGCATCCTGGAATCTCCTACTCTTCTTTCTGCAATTTTAGATCTAGAAATCGAAATTACAATGCATTTACGAGTAGTCTACAAGTTTATTTCAACAACACTTCATATTATAATCCCATTGTTAGAATGTGTCGCCAATATAATGAAATCCTGGTCCCCAATAGAGGCATAGATATTTACAACCACTCATTGCACAAGTTCCGGCGGCAAATAATCATTCACCTCACCAAGCAAACTAATTACGAGTAATTAATGTTTTCTGTCTTTTTCATGTTTCTCTTTCTCTTTTAATATTTTACCTCTATAAAAATAATGTTAGAATCTAGCGCTCCTATTAAAGATTTGTTAATAGACTTTTTAGGCATACATATTCATGGAGAACAATCAAGAACAACACAAAAAAACCTTAATGTACTTACCAAAATATGGTTGTTATCTGTTTTGTGTGCTAATAAAGAAATGAAATGAAATGACCTTGAAGTAGCGCGAGCTGACCAGTCCCTACTGGCGTACTGGGCACTGGCACCCGTTCACGAGTTGACGCGTGGATTAGCCATCGCTGAATCAACCATATTAGAGGAAACCCAGTGACCCGACTCCGCCACCACCAATTTGGACATAACATTTAAACCACAGATCTCATGGTCTGTAATTTAAACCATACGTTTAGTGACTTAGCGTTAAATTTAAAAGAAACCCCGACTGTCAAGAACGCCATCTAGTGATAAGTAGCGGAACTACCGATACGGATATCAAGTCGCGCTACGGATAGCGCCATCTATTATTTGCTAGAGAAAGCCCTGACTTTCAAGCGTTAACCCCCAATAACTTTTAAATGACTGAACCGATTTTCATTAAACATAGCTAAGAACTACCGCAAGGGAACTTGCTTACACGTAAAAAAACTGCGTAGAAATCGGTCCATCAGTTCGAGCGCTACGATGCCACAGACAGACAGACCGACAGACATAAGCGTCAAACTTATAACACCCCTCTTTTTTGTCGGGGGTTAATAACGGTACTCCTAATCCCTCGAAGCAGTCTCACAAAACATCGCTCGCTTCATTTCCTCGTCCAATCAAAGCAAAGCTGCAAAACCCAATTTGAATCCAGAAAGACAAATGAATTCAAACTTGTAATGTAATTTTCCAGATAACGCATCTCATACGGTGTAGGGGGTAGGTGTTGATTAGCACATTTTCCTTTGTGATTGTCGCTACCTATCCAATTTTGGGGTGAGACAGGGGGTTGGCGACCTGTCTGATATACGAGTATGTATCTAAATATACATCGTGTTAAGGTGAATATAGAAGCAAATGGCCTTGAAGTGGCGCCCTCATTTGAAATAAATTGTTATTGTACTCGTAATCTAGATAGCCCTTAAAATTATTTTATGAACCACCGTTGAAAGTATTTACATTAGTCCGTCTAGCTTCAACTTGCCTCCGCCAAAAGTGGCCACGGCAAGTTTTAAAGCTAGACGGATCACCAATAATAGTTTCAAAGGCAGTTCATAAAATAATTTAAAGGGCTATCTAGTGCCTGATGATTAGCAATATGGAAATTATTACCATACGAGTATTTACGAGTTAACAATTTATTTCACACTTCAAGGCCATTTGCTTCTATATTCACATGAATGAAAGAACGCAAAACCTCTCAATGGTACCTCAGCCCATGTAACTGAACAACTTTTGTTCAACAACTTTCACGAAATCCAAAAAAAAAATCGGATTTTCATACAAATTGACTCGATCAGCTGATCAGTTGGTATGAAAATCCGAATTTGTTTTTTGGATTTCGTGAAAATTGTCAAATGAGGGCGCCACTTATGCTACCACTTCACCTTAACACGATGTATATCCTACGGATGTTGACAAAAAAATATTTTTGGCTCATTGTTTACGTATTTTTTAATTTCTCGGATTGGCAAAGTGACACATAGACAATTATACAGCGCATTTAAATTACGCATGACGTCAGGATCTTGTACGATTTTCACTAGACGGTGACGTTTAAATTGGATAAATTATGTCCCTGAGGTGAAGTGGTAGACAATGCTTAGATTATTGTTGTGTTTTATTATAAGACTTAAGAGGATACATGAATCCCAGTGCTGCCCCTATTTGAAATAAATTATTTAAAAGGAAACGGAAATATCATTTAAAATTTTGTCTTAGTAAAGCCCTAGATAACCCTTCAAACTATTTTATGAACTACTGTTTACAGTTTAAAGTTTTCACTTTAACCTGTACCTAAAAAATAGTTTATTAAATAGTTTGAAGGGTTATTTAGGGCTTCACAAAGACAAAATTTTAAATGATATCTCCGTTTCCTTTGAAATAATTTATTTCAAATGGGGGCAGCACTGGACCCCGGAGCCCTACAAGAGCGCCGCGCCGCTCTTACATAAGAGCGGCGCGGCGCTCTTGTAGGTCGAGTTTAGACATGGGTAACTCCGGATTCGAATATTTAAATGAGCCGATTCATCAACAGGAGCCGATACCCGTATTGAATCCCGGTAATCGTTATTGGCTCCCGCGAGTTATTGAGTCCGCAACGATCTTAGTCCCGCAGGGAATCGGCGCCTGTCGGGTCTAACCGGTACCAGAAAGAACGTCTTTATTCTGTAGATTCAATAGCGAAACTTAGCGGTCCTCGGAGCTGGTGCCGATAAGGGAGTAGGAATCATTCAGATGAGTCGGTACCGGATGCGGAGTAAGATTCAGTGAGCCGAAACACTCCTCGGAGTCGAGATTACCCGTCTAGTCGAGTTTTTTCTATTATTTTTTATTCCCCGCCAACCTCTTGACATCTTGGTACGACACTGCTATCACCTTTTCCTTGACTTTTTTCTATAGCTGTCCCTTGGCTTTCCTCTTCCCCTCTTTCCTTCTATTTTGCCTTGTATTATAATTCGCATAAAATTATCATGCCGTATCAAGTGTCCCAACATATTGCCTCACCTATTTCCAATTACCCCGAGTGTCTCTTTTCATCTATTACCTTATTTTATTTTATTTTATGTTATTGACGACCTCCGTGGCGTAATGGTTAACACGCTAGACCGCTATTCCGAAGGTTCTAGGTTCGATCCCCAGCCAGGGCAAGTTGAAAATGACCTTTTTCAAATTGTCCTGGGTCTTGGGTGTTTATATATATATGTGGTTATCATAAAATATAGTATCGTTAAGTTAGTAGTAGCCCATAACACAAGTTTAAAAACTTAAGGCTAGCTTAATCAGTGTGATTTATCCGTATATATTATATTATATTTACCAGACATGTAAAAAGAATCCGCTTACTTCCAATAAGTCAAATCAGATACTTTTTAGAATTCCGTACGTAGTTCATAAAATAGTTTAAAGGGTTATCTAGGGCTTCACAAAGACAACATTTTAAATTATATCTCCGTTGACTTTGAAATAATTTATTTCAAATGGGTGCCCCCATTTGAAATAAATTATTTTAAAGGAACGGATATATATATTTATACGTATAGTATTGAGCTGCTGCACTGGACCCCGGAAAATTCATGTATGGCCTTAAGAGTCCCCTTACCCTAGTCAGAATTAGACTTTTCCATACAACCGTAGTGTAGCTTTTATTGAGAAACGTTTTATTTATTAAATAATAATGCTGTTGTTTCTATTACAATAGCCCAGCATCATAGTCCTTCCCAACCTAATTCCATAAACCAAAGAAGTGAATCCAAAGATGTAAATAAATAAATAAATATAAATAAATAAATAAATATATACGAACAAATCACACAGATTGAGCTAGCACCAAAGTAAGTTCGAGACTTGTGTTATGGAATACTAATAACAACGATTCTATATTTTATAACAAATACATATATAGATAAACATCCAAGACCCAGGTCAATCTGAAAAAGAATATAAATAAGTAATAATAAACATCTTTGATTTATTGATTCTAAGACATAAGGCCACGTTTCATCAGAAGATTATTGCCACCTGCACTCGCCGCTACGATCGAACCAAAATGCATGTAAAAGAGAAACAAGTTGATAAATAATGCACAAAATGTACAGAGCGGGCCTTTGTTCGCCAACTTTTAATTCCGAGTCCTTTACAAACCCTCCTTTGTCTTTTTACATGGCTCGCAATCTACGCTTTGCAAGTCTTAAAACATGGCAAATACATGCAGTGAGTTAAAAAAAATACTTAACTATTTTTAGTTTTACCTTCATGCATTTTTCGGGGTCCAGTGCTACCCCCATTTGAAATAAATTATTTGAAAGGAAACGGAGATAACACTTAACATTTTGTCTTTGTGAAGCCCTAGATAACCCTTCAAAACTATTTTATGAACAACTGTTTACAGTTTAAAGTGAGAACGTTAAGCCGTTAAGCTTTTCTTAGCATTTTCGGCAAAAGTGGCCGTTTTCTCTGCCCGTGTGGTTCCCGGCCGGTAGAATAGGACTTCTCCAAGTCTTCCCGTGGATGTCGTAGAAGACGACCTATTAAAAACAAGCTGAACAAAGCTTCATCAGCGAGACGTCTCCAACCCATCTGGCCAGCGTGGAGAGTGTAGGCCAAATCCTCTGGCTACTCTGGCTATAATATATGGCTCTGGTAGTACAAAGAGGGTCGTGCTCTTGCAGTGGAGACTAGAAAAGACCTTATAATGAAGGAACTTTGGATTAAGGAAAGAGGGTTGACGTCAGGCAGGCGGCCAGTTGTAAAACTATAGCCAAATCATTTAAAGTGTTCCGGCTATTTCTACTCCATTTTGCAAGGTCTTTGGCATCCTTGGGTGACCATTGACATGCATATTATATTTGGAGAAGAAAAAGCGGAAAAGCGCACCCCGGGCGAAGCAGCACAGCTGAGAATGCAACCGGGAATGCGCTTAGACGAAGGAACTTTTTTCGTCAAAATCGTCAAAAACAGACGGATAAGAGCATTTTTGCCCAACCTCGAAACAGTCGTTTCGCTTGCTCGGTCTGGTCGTTATTCCATATTAAATAAAATCTAAAATCTAAGTTTATTTTATGTATAGATTTGTTACAGATTTAGTTCAATTACTTACTAGAGCCTGAGTGAAAGAGATATTTGATGCTCGTTCATTATTAGTTTATTTTATTTGTAAAAGAAAGCAAATATAGACGTGTACCTATTGATTTTTTTCTTGTCTCGATTGACCGACTTCCAAATAACCGGAAGCACCCCGCAGTTTCGAATTCAAATTTGAAATTGGATCGAGATGCTGACGTCGGCGCGACGACGGCGCCTAGTGACGCTTTTGTTTGTGAATGTTTTCTTTTTCCGGCCGGCAGTAGCCGTAGATTAGGGTGGCCAGTGTCAACTTTTGTTTTTCTTTCGAGACGTTGGGAACAAAGGTTATAATGCTTTGTTCTGACCATAGATAAAATTTAAACTATAACTAGGTATTTCAAGTAGGGAAAAATAGAGCGACATTTTAATTTTAAAAGTTTAATGGATGGGAGCTGTAATTTAAAATGCAGATGGTTAAAAGGTGCATTATAACCGCGTACAGGTGGTAAAGAGTCTTAAATACTAGTATTATGATGTTTCTCATAAACCAGTTTTTTAATTACTTAATATCGTGTTATCTTGGGACTAAATGTCGATTAAAGTTTATTCACAACCTAAATTAAAGTTATTTTATTAGCTTTCTATTAATTAAGGTGAAAAGTTTAGTTATTTGGATGTTAGTTAGGTACTTAACCACGGAAAAACCAGCCAAGTGCGTGACGGGCCACGCGAAGTGTAGGGTCTGTATTTGCGAAAGCCGACTTATGAGTTCACGCTTTACGGTCTAACGATTAAAAAAGTCTCATCACCAGGTCTTTTTTAGTCTCCACTGCACGACCCTCCCTATACTGCCAGAGCCATACTTAGCCAGAGCAGCCAGATGATCATGTTCATATCTTAGGTTCATATGTATGAAACAGACACAAAAGCGTTTTTGGACAAACCCGAAACTGAGACGCTTCGCTCGCTCGCTCAATTCACATCAAAGAATTTATAATACTATCTAGAATAACTACGAATAATAATCTCATAAAAACGACATTGAAAATTAAACTTAATGCCACGCACATAAAGCTCATATTTTCATAATGCTTATATTTAAATACCTAACGTTCCCAAAAAATGTACCTAAAGTTATAGGCGTCCCTTTCCCGCAAACTGTCAGTGCAATAAAGTAGAAAGGGAATTATATAACTTTAGGTATAATTTTTGGGAACGGCTTTGCTATTTCGTAAGTATTCTAGATCTTTGATTCACATACTCGATGAGAAGAGATGTTTTGTCTGCCCCGTAAGGCACTGTAAACGAAGCAACTTGAAAGTAATCCCGTTATCTGTCATAAAACCTTCGCCATTTTGACTTGCAGTCTAAGCATGAAGCCACATTTGCATTTTTAACTCGTCAACTGAGAATAATCCTTTTTGGCACCCAATGCATAAAAGTACATTTATGTAACTTCTATACACGGTAACTTTTTATCCACCGGCAAAATTTATGGAGCAAGTTCAGTCCATGACACTGAACTAAGTAGATACTTCCTAAAAAAAAGTTTTTAAATATTGATAAAATTTTTCGTCCTCCCATACAAAATCCGATTGGCTGAGCGCTGATTTTAAGGAAGGACGAAAAATTTTTATCGACTTTTATAAATTTTTTTATAGAAAGTAGTTCAGTATCATGGACTGAACTTGCTCCAAAAATTTTGCCAGTGGATAAAATATCACCTGTATAAATTCTACATCGTGTTAATGAAATAACGCAAAACCTCTCAGATAGTACCTCAGCCCATGTAACTGAACAACTTTTGTTCCACAACTTTCACGAAATCCAAAAAAAATAAATCGGATTTTCATACAAATTGACTCGATCAGCTGATCAGTTCGTATGAAAATTCAAATATTTTTTTTAGTTTCGTGAAAGTTGTTGAACAAAAGTTGTTCAGTTACATGGGCTGAGTACCATCTGAGAGACTAGTGGTGCAGTGAGAGAAATAGATCTCGCATCCGATCAAACCCCCCCGAAATCAAGACACTGCGGTTTATTCAATCTGGCAACTCTTCCTTTTTTAGGGTTCCGTACCTCAAAAGGAAAAAACGGAACCCTTATAGGATCACTTTGTTGTCCGTCTGTCCGTCCGTCCGTCCGTCTGTCAAGACCATTTTTCTCAGGAACGCGTGGAGGTATGAAGCTGAAATTTATATCAATTACTAAGGTCTACTGTCCCTTGAAGCTGTGAAAAAATCAAACTTCTAAGCCAACGCAATCAAAAGATACAGCCGTTTATGCCGCAAATTTTCGACACTTGCAAGGGAATCAAAACCTACAGGGTGCTTCCCGTGAACTCAGAATCTTGAAATTTGGTACGAAGCAACGTCTTATAGCATAGATAAAGGAAAAATTACGAAAACCATAAATTTTTAGTTACATCACATAATATATTTTTTTTTAATAATTTTAAACTTACTACCCATTTCCTCATAAACGCGTAGAGGTATTAAATTGAAATTCATACCAAATACTAAACCTTGCAGGTTTGTACGGAACCCTCGATGCGCGAGTCCGACTCGCACTTGGCCGGTTTTTTTTTTATATGGCAACTCCTGAGAGGACGTTACCTAAATTGACACTATTACTTGTTACGCAAGTTGGAAAATGGCCTTTTTCAAATTGTCCTGGGTCTGGGTGTTTATCTATATATGTATTTATCATAAAATATAGTATCGTTAAGTTAGTATCCTTTAACACAAGTTTAGAACTTACTTTGGGGCTAGCTTAATCTGTGTGATTTGTTCCTATATGTATATTTATTATTATAATATATATTATTATTATTACTATACTATAGTGGCTCTGTGAGCTGTAAACCTCGCGTCTCACCCCCCACCAGGCCTGTGTCACTTCCGTTTAGGTATCGAAAATGTACCTACATTATTAATATGCGCGCAGGCGGCGCCTCCGGGTGGTAAATTTAGTTATACGAATCGTTTGTCCAGAGTATTAAGAATGAAATTGACTTGCAATAGATGTCTAGGTATCTATACGAAAAGGTGCTGAGTTCTGACGTAAGCTAAATTAAACCATATCGCTAGCCACATTGACTTGATATTTCTTTAAATTTCTTTGCTGAGTGAGACTTCTGTGCGTTAGTATTATTTATTCTGTTGTACCGTTTCGGTTAGTAAAGCCTAGATTTAGGATCTAGGAAGATAGATGAGATAAAAGAAAGACCTGATATCGGCAAATGAGATAGGTATAATGAACAACTATTACATTACATTAGTTACAAAGATTTACAAGAACACTAGGTACAGATTGGGTAGTCAGGGTCGTGAGTTATAGGCACTAGATCAGTTGAGTAGCCCTTCTAGGTAGATAAACTACTTAGCTTCAGATGCTGCCGAAGACGAAGAGGACGAGCGCCGGCCGTCGCGCCTTATATATGGGCATGGGCCCCCCCGCTGCGCCTAAGAGGGGCGGAGGAGTGCTGGAGCCCGCGCGACGTCACACTGTGCACCAACCAATTGAAGTTTATCGGATAAAAAAGTTGTTCAGACAAAAAAATTGCGTCTTATTAAGGGTAACAAGAAAGTTTCATGACATAACTAAAAATTTTTCGAAATGGCCTAAGTATGATTTTCTTCAAGTTTGAAACCCCCATATCTCCGCCATTTTGAAAAATTTTCAAAAACTGAATCGACAAAAAAAATCCTTATAATTATCGAACCAGCTTGCAGCAGCTGATGCGACCTGTAGGCGAGAACAAACCGACAGACAGACACACGGACAAAAGCATTTTTGGCCTATCTGGAAACAGACGCTTCGCTCCCTTTGCCTATAGATGATAGTCTTTACTGATGAAAGTCGACACCACAGATACAGGTCTTCGTGGGGTAGGGGTAGACAGAACCAAAGACCATACAATACCCTTTATTGCAGAAAATAAAAATACAGGACATAAATATCTTAAAAACTAGGAAATGCGCAAACGGCGGCCTTATGGTTAAGCAATTTCATCCAGGCAACCTCGCTCAAATAGAAAAAGTGATGGGAAATTAGGTATAGTGTGGATCATAAATGTAGGTTACACGCTCATTCTGGTATCAGTCCAGTCCATCAGTCTGGATTTACGTGACTGATGCCAGAATGATGCACTGTTAAAAATTATGTAATCCCTACTAATATTATAAATGCGAAAGTGAGTTTCTATATTTGTTTTTTTGTTTGTTTAACTGAACGCTTTATCTACTGAACCAATCTGTTTGAAAATTCGCATACACATAGTTAGGAGTACTGAGAAGGACATACGGTACCTTTTATCCCGGAAAAATGTAATGTTCCCGTGGGATACGCGAGCGAAGCCGCGGGAAAAAGCTAGTTTTACATAAAATTATGTAATTTTACATGCAAAAACTCTTCATGTACGAGTCCGACTCGCACTTGCCCGTTTATCTTATCTTCCAGTCGAGCTTTGGAAGTCTGCAGTTCTTATAAATATGCCAGAGGGCGAGCGCAACTCAATATTAGAGCACATGTGTTCGGGAGAGGCGAAAATGTTATTTTTATGCGGCCTACATGGAAATGCTAGAGAAGGGCTGCTGTATCGATAGTCTTGCGATATTTAGGCACTGATTTAAAGAGGCAGTTGTAAATAAAAATAAAACCTAATCTAAATCTAAGAGATTATGACCGTGTGACATGGTATCAAGAATACTGGCTGCGCAGGGCCGGATTTAGGAAAGGGCAACCGGGGCTACTGCCCCGGGCCTCCACAAAAGAGGGGCCCCCACAATAGTTAGTTAATTAAAAATCTTTATTGCACCAAAACATAATGATACAGAGTACAGGTCGTGCCAAACTTTTAGATCGCTCTGAAGTTGCCTCACTCAGGTTACAAACAGGGACAGAATATTTACCACAATAATATTTTTTTCAGAATGATTGCAAGAATGTAGATATGATATATATACACAATAAACAAAAATAAAGCAAATTCTATCTGCTATGGGTATTTTACTACTGCGACGCAAATCGCCTCAACTTCAGAGCGATCTAGAAGTTTGGCGCGACCTGTGATAGATTAAAGAAAAAGATGATAAAAGGCCTTCAGAAGAAGAAAGAATCAGACTAGTAAAACACTTTTCCTTTGATATAGCCACGCTATGCATAATACATTGCCCAGGGGCCCCCACAATGGCTAATCCGGCCCTGTGGGTGCGTTTCCTCTCTGAATAGCTATGCTTATTCGTTGAGAAAAGAAGCAGCCAGCTCTCTTGTCACCAGCGGCGGTGATCAGGCGCGGAGTTATCTGTTTGAGGAAAGCCCTCGCGCTGGGTCCATACGTTTCCACACCAAACGTCACAAATATGTAATTCTTACTAAGAGACATATTTGCGTCGCTTAGCAAGCTCAGCATCTTTGGCAGCCGATCCAGCTCTCGAGAGTGATCCCCTGAGGTGAGAAGTTGCTAGTGTGTCAAGTCAACGCATGTAGCGTCCCACCCATTTCCACACCAGCGCCCTCCCACGTTCACAGGGGTTCAAATATCAGGCCTTTTGCCATCATGACGCGCAACGCAACATCTCGAGGTTCGAGGGTGTAAATGTTTTAAATTTACACACATTTACTTTGTCACTAGGTAGTTAGGTACCTACCCATTTCTAAATATAAATTTTCCTAATTTTAACCTTTCGAGCCTTAGTTTGATTGGGAAATATTCCTTTCTGAGTCGTGTCCGCCTTTTTACAAATTTATTTTAATTTCTTCGCTTGCCATAAAAACTGTCTGTCATATGACATTATTTTTTTAATACGTAATATTTTTTTTACGACGTACAACAGTTTATTCCTCAAAAAATTTACATAAAAATCTTAAGAATTTTCTACAGATACCCACAATAGCCAAAACACGATTGAGCATTTTTTGCTCGATAGAAAAAAATCACAAACATATTTCTAAATTTGCCTAAATTTGCCTTCATAATACATATTACTATTTTATACAATCACCTTTTTATATGAAAATTGTACATAAAAATGTATTATCTAAATATCTATCCGTTTTGAATAAAAAGCTGGTCAAGGTGTCGGGTGACCTTACTTTGCTCAACGAGTAAGCATTGCCATCCAACGTGGCAATGCAGCCAGCGTTTTGGGCACCCTACCGCAGGGCATTGAACTCAATGATATTTTTTTATTTATAGAAATATTTTTAAATTTTTATTTTAAATAATATATTTAATTTTTAAGCTCTAGTTTTTAGTTAGTTTTAATTATTCTTCTTATTTTATAATTATAACAAAAATATATTTGAGATATCCTTGTCCAATAAACTTAAATACTAAACATAATGAAATTAAAATTACAGTCGAAAAAAGAAAAAAATTTGACATTCCCATACAAATTGCCCGAGCGGCTGCGCACTTTTGTATGGTAATGCTGAAATTTTTTTTTGTTCTTTAGCTGTTATTTTAATTTCATTATGCTATAATGATCTACTATACATATACCGTGGTTCGACGTATTACGGGTATGTCCCTTCCACGTTGTATATGTATATCTTTGCCATGCTCAGTTGCCTCAACGGCTCGATAGATTCCGTTTAATTTAGAGAGTGACATGCGTAGCAAAAATTAAAAAAATCCAAAATGGCGGATTTTTGCGCCAAATTGTAAATCTTCAAAAAATTTTTTTATTCAAATCAATCGAGTTCGGTATATTTTTTTTTTAAATAATTGACTAGCTTTTGCCCGCGGCTTCGCTTGCGTATCCCAGGGGAACATTACTTTTTTCCGGGATAAAAGGTACCCTATGTCCTTCTTAGTACTCCTAACTATGTTTGTGCGAATTTTCAAGAAGATTGGTTCAGTAGATAAAGCGTGAAGAGGTAACAAACAAACAAATAAACAAACAAACAAACTTACTTTCGCATTTATAATCTAAGTTGAGATGGGATGGGATTGGGATTGTTTAAAACATTGAATCAATTTAAGACGTCTAAGATAAAACATTGTGCCATGTTACTGGCTGCAATGACCGCAAACAAGAAATGGCAACTGACATTAGTAGGTGTTCATTATAAAATAAAACTAAACTAAATATAATTAGTAGAAAAAAGATGGACTTTCATTAAATTCTATAAAAGATGGACCCCAAAATTAAAATTACATAAGAATTTGCAAAAGAATAATTTCCATATGTTTTTTGGGAAAGCTTGAAACGCATTGAGATAACAAGGACGAAAAATTATATTTACTCGTATCTATAAATTTATCGATAAATTGTATCGATACCTCATCCCGCCCTCCGTACCCTTTCTTGCCAATACGAAACACGAATTTGTTTTATAATACCATCCCTCTCAATTATTTAACGAATATTACCATATGGTGGGGTCCGAACGTACCTTGCGAGTCAGCAAGTAAGGGAGTCTTGATTTTCTCACGAACCTATAACTTTTTAACCGAATTAAAAAAGGAGGTTCCTAATTCGGTTGTTTTTACTCGACTGCGCCAGTAGGGTTATGTTTTCGAGTGTTTGTATGTACATATACAGGGGCTAACAAAAGATACTGAATTCAGTCCATGATACTGAACAACTTTCATATAGGAACGTATACTTATCGAAATATGAAAAATATTTTTTGGTTTTACATACAAACTCGGGTCAGCTAATCGGTCATTATCATCATCCAAACGTATTCCCGGTTGCATCCTCAGCGGTAACGCTTCAGAGCCCGGGGTCCGCTACCTAACCTAGGTGATATGATGAGGTTACTAGTTTTTTGATTGGTTGAAACTACGTGATTCAAGCCTGCAATATCCTAACCAGACTGGAAACAACTTTTCACAAAGTATGCTTCCCAGTGGGATTTCAACCCACAACCTCCGGATCACAAGGCAGACATCTTGACCACTGGACCACGAAGGCAGTCCACCGTTTCAGCCCATGTTCTAATGTTTAAATGCGTTTAACTTCCTAGTGGTTCAAACAAAACCAGTTCATAGCGTACTGGCGCTAATCAACAAACATTATGACTGGGGATGGTACAAGGTATAAGCGTCTAACCGCCGAATTCATGTTTTTATAAAAATAAGTATATGTGACGCCGATTCGCTCCTTTCGCCCCGCGCTCACTGGCGCGGCCTATTTTAGGTGAATATAAAAAAATTGTTAACTTGTAAATATGGAGATAATTTCCATATTGCTAATCGTCAATCACTAGATAGTCCTTTAAATTATTTTCTGAACTACCGTTGAAAGTATTTATACATTAGTCTGTCTAGCTTTAAAACTTGCCTCCGCCAAAAGTGGCCACGGCAAGTTTTAAAGCTAGACGGATCACCAATAATAGTTTCAACGGCAGTTCATAAAATAATTTAAAGGGCTTTTTAGTGCCTGACGATAAGCAATATGGAAATTATTACCATATTTACGAGTTAACAATTTATTTCACACTTCAAGGCCATTTGCTACTATTCTAATATTCACCCTAAGCGGCGGCGGCGTTGATCTGGCCTCTTTCGACTACGGACCGCAGCCCTGGCAACAACTACCAAAATCTGAATAGTTATTTTTCTGGAAAATAACTTACCTCGTGTCTGACGTACCTCGACCCTCTATAGTGTTTGAACTACATATTGTTATTTGTGAAAAGCAGATTAAATGCTCATGGATTCTCTATTGTTTCTTTAAAACTACCCAAGTATAACACCTACGTTATATATATCAGTCAACCAGTCATTGAGTCAACTTTGTGCTGAGCTGTAGCCCTTTTGTGCAGCTGTAGCACTTTTGTGCCGCTGTGGCACATAAATGCATGCCTAGAATTAAGATTTCATTAGTTTTCCTTTTATTTTCATTCTTATTTGTATGTATATGTGTGTTACAGAAGAATAAAGAAATAATATTATATAATTGTCTTATCTATCTATATCGTACAAGCTTTTATTGTCAGGCCAAAGCACTTATCAAGATTAATGTTATACCTAAGCCTAAACTCGATACGGTTGCGTCGTTTTGTTACAGAGTTCCATTTATTATAGCCACCTTCTGGCTCCATCACCAGATTTACTTATGAATTTTATTACGCCAGCCACACATATTTTCTGCTTGGTCTACTGGTTGAGTGGAAGGTCCGCGGGAGGGAATGCCATATGGCATTAGGTCCGCCACTTGTACTTTTTTTTAAATTGAGCAATAAGTATTAAATAGAAAAATCTGATCAGCTTCTTTTTATTTATTGCATTGTCATCTGATGTCAATTAGCATACAAAATTTCATCTCAATCTCAAACCGGGAAGTGGATCAAGTTTAACTTGCAAGATTTGACCCAAAAAACAAATAACAATCAGGTCAAGCTGTATACAAGTTGTAATAAAAAGATATTATTGCTGTAGAATATGAATGAACTTTATTACTGTAATCAGGCTATCGCTTTTTTAGCTAAACATAGAATAAACATTTCTTACATATACAAAACATCACTTATTGATTTAAATAATAAGTAGGTACAGCCTTCCACTAATATGATATTTTAAAACTATGTACGTTTATTCTGAGTGATAAAATATACTTATAATGTCACGTACCGAAATATAAAAAAAAATATACATGAAGAGGCTAAAAACTATTTTTCATATTTCGTTATTCATGGTCCTTGGGGAAAGTTGTTCGGTATCATGGACAGAATTCACCTTCTGTTTAATTGAAATACATATCGCTTGCGTCTATGCCTTGTGCCTACCAATTAAGGACCCCCGAGCGAGCCATTACGATCACTTAGTAAAAATAGTAGTAGTTAGAAGGTGAAAAATGCGTAACTGTGCTAAACAATGTGTTTGGTTAGAACTCGTTTATATTTCTAGTTACGGTTAATGTTGCTACCGACTCGGCAGAGGAAGTTATGGGATGGATACACATTTTTACAAGCTTTAATAGCTTGCCCTGTTTGAAAAAAAAAAATAAAAAAAAATATAATACAAAAAGAATAATAAATAAATCACAGCGGAATATCGTCGAGCACGGGTCCGGGCCTTTGTTCGCTCTCGACGAATATTTTACTGTGTTTTATTTATTACTTTTTTTGTAGCGAAATCGACTAGATATTTAGATAATACATTTTTTGTTATAATTCTCATGTAAAAAGGTGATTGTATAAATTATGTCTTATATTATAAAGGTAAATTTAGACAAATTTAGAAGTATGTTTGTGATTTTTTTCTATCGAGCCAAAAGTGCTCAATAGAAAAAAAAAAATCAAACATAACTGCTAATACCCGTGCCTATACGTTTGTATGGAAATGTCTAGGGTAATCACTCTTGAGAAACAAAGTCTTGTAATCTCGCGTTAGAGGCGGCCCGAGGTCTTGTCAAGCCCTTAGGCTAAAATAACGTGAAAATAGTAACTACACGACTTTAACACACATATTGCGCCAATAAAACGTATGATAGTTACGTGTGCGCTTACAAATCAAATGGTTTGCATAAATTGCCAATACAGAGGTCGTGCGTGACACAAATATTGTCTGTGGTTTATATATTGGTTGTCTATGGCGGCGAACCTGCGGGATTTTTCAGATATATTGAAGGTATATAATAATATTATATTGGTATTATACTCGTATATAGAGTCCGTGATAAAGTGTCAAAAGGTAACCTGTTTTTGCAAAGAGCTTTGTATCCTGCCAAAAGTGGCATTTTCCGCAAAAACGCTAACAAAAAGCTAGTTTCCACTTTAAACTTTAAACAGTAGTTCATTTGAAGTCAACTCGTGAACGGGTGCCGCCTTAGGGACTGGTCAGCTCGGCTCCGTTTTTTAAGACTGCTCAGTGTAACTTATTTCTGTAAATTGGATTTGGCACTCGTTCGCAAGCTTTACATACTTATTATGTTGTGATAACATTGTATTAGGCATAGTATCTTTGTAAACTGACAAAGCCCTTCTGGCGCGTAGGCGACCAATACTGTGTAAATGAGTTTCTTTCGGCGTTTCTTCTCAGCAGTGGTCGTTGCGAAACGCTAGTATCGGTAGCTTTTGAACAAAGAAAAAAATAATTTAGATATAAATAAACATTACACGTAATGTACACTATAATTATTGACGTGTAAAAGTGCCTGCAAAGGCCTAATTACTGAATAAATATTTGATTTTGATTTTGAAGGGTTATCCAGGGCTTCACAAAGATATTTTAATGATATCCCCGTTTTCTTTCAAATAATTTATTTCAAATGGGGGCAGGATTTTGAAATTTTTGAATTTTAGCTTAAGGCCATTCGGCCTTAAGCTGAAAATAGGCTACATTTTTACTTTTGACGTTTAGCGAAGTCTCACTCTAGCAGCAGTAACTACTGATAAGAGGAAAAGAGACAAAAGACGGGTTTTAGCCAGATTTTTCTTTATCCCTTCTAATGGCACACGCCATTTTGCAAAATGGCAGACGTTGGGCAAGCGGCACCCGAAAAAATTTGAAATTTGACCCAAACCGCTTTAAAAATTTAAATAGGCTTATTTTAGCATTAAACCTATTATTAAGTATTGTTTTATTTTGTGATTTTTATGTAACAAACAATATTATAAAATAACAATTACTATAATACAATCAGTCAGTATTTTACGACTCGAAATTAAAATAGGTTTTTTTTTTATTTAATTTAAAATTAGAATCCCGACAACAAGTATTGTCCGTCTGGGACAAAGACCTAGATTTTTTTTTTACTGTGTAAAAAAAGCCACGATAGCCGAGTGCGACAAATAACACGATAACGGTTACCAGCGCTGGATTTACAGTAGAGGCAGTCGGGGCTAGTGTCCAGGGCAGCAAACTTTCTAGGGCGGCAAAATCTATTCTCTTAATTAATAGTTTTTTGTTTAGTAGATAATTCCAGAAATTCAATTTCACTAGCACCATTGACGACGTCAAGCCAATATTTCTTGGGTCTACCAGAAATTTAATTCATGAATTAAATGTAAAATCGAAATTTTGTAAATTATGATTTTGGCACATTTTGTACAATATATTTTCTTGATAGCAATAAAAAATAAAATAGTTTTTTCGAAAATTTTAAAATATTTTTTTTTTATTTTTGCATTTTTCATAAAAATAAACTATGATTAATCAATGAATTTTAAAAAATTTGAATAATTTATCGATTACATCTATTAATTTTATTTTAAAAGAAAAATCTTTTTGTTATTGAAGTCGTCATCATCATCATCATCAGGTCTTTTTTAGTCTCCACTGCAGGAGCACGACCCTCTCTGTACTACCAGAGCCATATATTAGCCAGAGCAGCCAGAGGATTTGGCCACACTCTCCACGCTGGCCAGACGGGTTGGAGAGGTCTCACTGATGTTTATAAGCTTTGTTTAGCTTGTGTTTCCTAAGTCGCCTTCTACGACATCCACATTATTGAAATATATAAGATATACTCGTAATAGTCATCATCATCATCATCGTCAGCTTTCAGGGACCCACTGCTGGGCATAAGCCTCCTTCTGATATAATAATATATACAATAAATTCGTTATTTTAATTTTTAAAAAATAAAATATCAGAATTATAACTTAAAGTAAAATTTCAGTGCTGGGGCAGCAGTTTTTGGGTTGGGGCGGAATTTGGCAACAGTGCCCAGGGGCGGCACTAAGTTTAAATCTGGGCTTGACGGTCACCCTGACAAGATCAAATGAGATAGCGATCAAATTGATTTGTGACGAGTCTTGGTGTAAGACGCGTCCGCCTTTGTCGGCCCGGCACGACCATAGTCACACGAAAATTAGATTTTTCAAATTGCAAACTGTGTTAATTTATAAGTATTATTGACTGTGCGTGTTAAACCCTTTTGAACCCTTTAAAACTAACATAAAACATTTAATTTCTGGTCACATTTTTAACCCCTGACGCAAAAAGAGGAGTGTTATAAGGACTCGTAAAGATTAGTCGCCAAAAGCTCTCTTGAAGCAATTAAAAGGCATACACTAACGTTTGATTGTTACTAGTTAGGAATAAAGAAGCAACAAAACTAAAGATCTAAAAGAAGCTCTAAAAGACTTGTATCTAGGCCCGTAAAATAAAAGCCCATTTACACGGTGCAAGTTTCATGCCTGTTGCATACAATTAAATTGAAGCAATAGAAAATTTGCATGGTCTAAACAGAACGCCAATGGCTCAGCGTATGAGTATTGGAATTCAACGAAGAAACGTTTCCGGTATACGGTATTTGACTACTTTTTTATTATTCATATCAAAAGTAACATAGGTAATTTATTTATTTATTTAACTTTATTGCACATAAAAAAGTGTACAAATGGCGGACTTAACGCCTTATGGCGTTCTCTGCCAGTCAACCATTGGACATTGGTAATCCGAAACAAAACAAAACAAGAGCATAGCTCTTAAATATACTTAGTGTAAAAGTACCATTCACATCTACACTACATCCTATTTTTCGCTCTGGCAACACCGCTTTGACAAATTGAACTAATTGTGCAAGCATTGAGTGTTCCTACGTGTTTTTTGGCACGAAGACTCTTTAATTATTTGCGAAGGGCTTTCCAAAATAAGTGGTTTTGAATCGACGACATCGAAGAGGTATTTTAATTGAGTGAGAACTTTTTTCCTAGATTTAAAAAGTCAGTTATTGTAGATTAATGCAGTTTATTTTACCTATAAGGCAAGTGTGAAAGGAAGAGCAGGACAGGGTCGATCTCGGCGAACATACTGCGATCAGATTGCAGACGTTCTAAAAAAGGAGAGATAAGAAGTATCCCAAGTAGTTGATGAGTGTAGATAAAGCAAAAGAGGTCTGTCAGGATCGTAGCAAGTGAAGGTCCATTAGACTCTGCCTATCGCTGTGGGAAACAGGCGTGATAGTATGTATGTATTTTACCTAGACATAGGCAGTCATATAAACTATTCTAAAGTACGTAAATAGCAAACTTGAACAGTTCGTCATACCTATCTTTATCAAATTAGGATATGAAGACACTATATCTAGTTATATAGACAGACACTATATCTATCAAATTAAAAAAGAATCATCAAAACCGGTTCACGATATCGCGTAACTTACATACAAACAAAAAAACATACAGTCGAATTGATAATCTTCTCCTTTTTTGAAAAGTCGGTCAAAAGGGCTCCTAAGCAGCACAGCTAATGATCGATCATTCCCCAACTGATTGTCCATCAGTGGTCAACTAGGAAATCTAGTAGAAGAGTCTAAAATTGAAATATGTATTCAGCGGATATCTATCGGTATCTTATAAACAGTAGTAAGTCCCATCTGCTTACTGCATAATTCAGCTGCACTAGCGACTAGAAATGTCTATTTTGTGCGGAATCTTCTCAGATAGGGATTGCGAGTGTTCGATAAAAGTATCGATACTTTCGATTTTTTAGGTTCTCTCATCTTGGCGCGGTTACATCTCTGGTGCTTTGAATTGAAGCCTTCCGATTAAGCGCTTTTCAAACCAGTACAATTGAATAATTGATTATTCCCGTTTTTATCCATCTAATTGTCCTACCACTGGTCATCTATTCCCGGTTGAATAGTTAGCTATACTGCTTCAGAGCTCAAATACAAATATCTTTATTTTGCTTCTAATGTGGTACACATACAAGATTGTATCAAATAATTAAGTTTCTCACATTTTACTAGGCACTGGCATGCAAAATACTCGGGTGGGCTTCTCCAAAGGTTATAATATGCATGTCAAGAGTTTCACGTAGGTATATGAGGTAATATATATTATAATATAACACGTAGTTGAGAAAATAAGCAAGACAGTGTTAAGTGTTTTTAACCGACTTCAAAAAAGGAGGAGGTTATCAATTCGACTGTATGTTTTTTTTTATTTTTTATGTTTGTTTGTTACGCGATATCTTCGCCAATTGTGAACCGATTTTGATGATTCTTTTTTATTTAAAAGCCTTTACTACCAAGTTAACTCACCTAATTTGGTGAAGATATGATGAAGAACTTTGGAGATATGGAAGAAACTCCTAAAAAAAATTGAAGTCGGTTGTTTGTTTTTGTTAAAAATTTAATTAAGTATAAAGATAATACTTACACACGAAAAGTTAACGTTGTGAAAGCTAAGAAAGACGCTTTCAGCAATAAACAATGCAATCACATTACCTGCTTCTATCGCATGTTTTTTTATCTTTAATATTTTTGTTTAATTTAAATTTAAATTAAATCATTCAGGTAATTAAGTTTCAATATCGTCCATTAGCATATTTGTAAGCATTTACATACAAAACACGTAATTGTTCAAGTCAAGTAGAAGACTTGCGATTTCATTCTTGATTTGATTCCCTCGCTTCCTCGTTCAGAAAAGTATCGACATACTACCAACACTTTAAACCCAACACGGCAAAGTTAAGTTGCCCATTCCAATGCCGGCCGCGTTCGATCGGCCGCGAATTTTGAATATTTACAATACACGTACCATAGACACAGCCGCTAAAAAGTTTCGCGGGATTTATTGAAATGACATTTGTTTTGGCAACAAAATGGCGGACTTTTGCTGAGATGAAAACCCAGAGTGAAAACCTCAGATGAAAACTATTGAATTTTTTTTTAAATAATGGTTTTATTAATTAACGAGCGAGCAAAGGCATCATCCACTTATTACAAGCTTTTATTTAGATTCACCTGTCCCGTTGTCTGTGTCCGTAATCAAATCTTGCAAGCTGAATTAGACCCACTTACCATTATTCGATTGAGCTGAAACTTCACATACTTAGGTAAGTTGGGTGACAATGCAATATTATGGTACCAATGACCTGATCTCACGATGAAGCCGGAAGGTGGACACTGCATCTCTGTGATAAAACATAATCCCACCGAGTTTGGGCTCAATTGATTTGTCTTGAGGACTTTTCGTTGTTTTAGAAATTTAATAAGCTTGTTTTTAAACAATATTTAAATAAGTATTTGTGTACATACATACTAATTTGACGATTAGTATTTAAGCCAGCAGTGGGTAAGATTGGTTAAGTAGATAAAAATAAAACAGGCGCTCAGCCAAATGGATTTTGTATGGGAGGACGAAATTTTTTTATCTATTATTATTATTATTTATTTAATGGGAACAACAAACAGCTACATTATAAAGAGAGTTATCAATAACGTAGCCCACAGCATTGTTCACAAAATAACAAATAGTATTTTGGACTGCTAAATACATACAAGCTTACTAATTAAATAAACAAACATGTAGATATATTAAAATTGCTTTTCTGTGATACAGAAGACATATACGTTTTTACAGGATTAAAAAAAGAAAAAGAAAGTAAAGTAAAAAGGGGTAAGTTACTTGTAATTAGGGGTTATCGATTTTGATAATTGTTTTTATGGAAAGTAGTTTAGCATCACGGACTGAACTTGCTCCAAAAACGTTTCCGGTTTAAAAAGTAACCCTGTAGGTAAGTATGTATTTATTAATATAGTACCGTTGAGTTAGTATCCCAAGGAAGAAGTTTAAAACTTATTTTAAAGCTCAATCAGTGTGATTAGATTAGTCCTTATCTATTTATCTATTAGTTTTGAATTGATATCATCACGCCAAAATGGTTACGTGTATGGCATACAAAAAGAGGTAGACTAAAACTGGAAATGATCAATACGTAATAATGTATGTATACAACATGGAAGGGACATACCCGTAATAAATCGAACCACGGGCTATACTAGATCACTAAAGTATAATGAAATTAAAATAACAGTTAACAAACAAAAAAAAATTCGACATTCCCATACAAATCGCCCGGCCGGCTGCACACTTTTGTATGAAAATGCCGATATTTATTTTTGTTAAGGCTGTTATTTTAATTTCATTATACTATAATGATCTAGTATAGACCGTAGATCGATTTATTACGGGTATGTCCCTTCCCAGTAGCGGCGTTAGGGTAGGGCGCGGTTGGGCGACCGCCCAGGGCGCCAGATACAAAGGGGCGACAGGGGGCGTTTTTGGGCAAGGGGGTCAGAGGTAATAATAAATATATAAATAGAGGCTGGTTAAGCTTTACTACGCACATTTGCGAAAAACGGCCACTTTTGGCAAATGTGCGTAGTAAAGATTAACGTTCTCATTGTAAACTGTAAACAGTAGTTCATAAAATACTTTGAAGGGTTATCTAGGACTTGGTAGTAGCAAAATTTTAAATAATGGCTCCGTTTTCTTTGAAATGATTAATTTAAAATGGGGGCAGCACTGGACCCCGGAAAATTCAGGTACGGCCTTAATAATGCATCGCATCGAAGGTTTGGAGGTGACGTCATGCGGAATTTAAATGCGCTATACTGTATCTTTGTAATTATTTGCTTACCAGAAAAATAAAGAGCATAAGCTGCATTTTCTTTTGGGGTTCCTAATAAAATAATAGAACCCAACCAAGACCTCTTTATACGAAGTCGGATAAAAAGATACCAAGATTTAATAAAACTTTTTTCGTCATTTTCCGTGAACCTAATAATACCTAATGTTAATAAAGCTCATAATTAATAAAGAAAACAGAGCCGAGGCAGCTTTTTTCTGGGGTAAATGGGGCGGGGGTAATTATTTCCAGCACGGGCTTTGCCCTTTAGACACGGAGAATAAATATTACAGAGTTCAAGTCACAAAGTTTAATATTATTGTTCCCTTTTTCCACTATCATGCTAAAAGTGGCGTTTGGGCCTTACGACCCTAGGCTATCAATTCAATTCAATTCAAAATATCTTTATTATCATAGGATATTTATAATATCTCTTAATAATAGTCACTTTGTTTTTTTTTGCACAAATGTTGACGTCAAATCGTTACTTAAAGCTAAGTTTATGCCGCTTCCTAGGCGCAAGTGCAGAAGAAGCGGCAACCAACTGCACTGCACGTTTTCTCCAAAGACGTCAACTAACAAACTTAAAATTAGTTATATAGATGGACAGAGATTACATTGTTTATTATGTCATAGGCTAGGCATATCGGCTAGGCTAGGCTGTATTATGCTTAACGGGATCGATCAGTTGACGTGGTAGCATATCGATGTCTTTAAACACCATGGCGGTCAACTGGTGACCGACAAACTATTGAAATCTATAGTGTCTTAAATGCTGGCTGTGTTAAGCAACGAGTTTTATTAAACTTTGTTGTTAGATCATGTGCAGGCAAGTAGCCTGTGGTTTTGCATGCAGCTGTTCAAATGAACTTTATGCCTTAATAAATTAAAAACTGTAGTTAGTAAATAAGAAAATTAAACAGATACAAGGGCAGTCATTTTAGATAAAAAAATTGGTTGCCTGTAAAGTCGGTATACGGGCGAAAGTTTTACGTGACAACGACTTCACTCCACTTCACTCCAAACTTGACTTCCACTCGGGCATGGTTAGCTCGCCTAAGAGCGAGAGAGACAGACATAAAAAGTGAAAGGCACGCGTGCCTCTCACTCGCTCTCATTGTGAGCGCATAACGTGAGCGGAGCGTAACGCAGTTTCTTGAAGTGTCACCCGGCTAACCAATTTATAAGACGTTGTCACGTCAAAATCGTCACCCAGATTAGAATTCTTGTTGTAAATTATATTAATTGTACCAGCAATCAAACATTAACAAACCATTGAACATTCTTTTTATTTAAAAATCCCGGATTTAACATTTTCGCTACGTCAAAGGTCATGTCAATTCAGGTCAGGTATCGGTCAAGTCATCTAACGTCCTAAACGTTAAAATTCATTTTTGTCTTAAATCCAGACGCTAACTTAGATTACACTATTTTCGAGTAGTCAGGTTCAAAGAAATTATAATACAATCTAGAATGACGACGAATAGTTATCTCAAAAAAAAAAACAACATTGGAAATTAAACTTAACGGCACTTACATAAAGAATATATTTCCATAATGCTTATGTTTAAATAACTAACGTTCCCAAAAAAAACATAAAGTCATAGGCGTCCCTTTTCCGCAAACTGACAGTGCAATAAAGTAGAAAGGGAGACCTATAGGTCTCCCTTTCTACGTTTTCAAAATTTTTTTAAGTTATAACTTTAGGTATCTTTTAGACATAGACAAATTTTTAATTCCAGAAAAACACAACACATACACTAAAGTTAACACATAATCATAACTTTTTTGGGAACGGCTTGTCCACTTCGTAAGAATTCTAGATTTTATACAATTTGGTTTGGTAGAATTGTTAGTACTGACGTTTCTGAAAAAAAAAACAATCGTCGCGCTGAAAAGACCTTGTGCTGTGTCTTGTTTTTACTCCTATGATTTTAGGGGAGATTTTCCTGTCCGTAATCAAATGCGTCCGTATCACTATCACGTCCTTATCACTTACGGGATCGACAGAACTAAGAGCACGACTTCGCATATTACCACAGAATATAAACTAATACTCACTTACAGAAGTCTCACTCAACAAAGAAATTCAAAGAAATCTACTCATTGTAGTTAGCGATATGGTTTAATTTAGATCACGTCAGAACTCAGCACCTTTTCGTTTAGATCCTCAGACAACCATTGCAGGCCAATTTCATTCTTATCTGGACATACGATTCGTATATCTGAATTTACCACTCCGAGAGGCCGCTACGCGCTTAGTAATGTGTAGGTATATTTTCGATACCTAAACGGGGAGTGGCACAGGCCTGATAATACGGTGGATTATTAAAAAAGAATGTATAGGTAACGCCTAACATAATTAAATTTTTAACAAAAAAAACAACCGACTTCAATTTTTTTTAGGAGTTTCTCCCATATCTCCAAAGTTCTTCATTATATCTTCACCAAATTAAAATGGGACCAACTTCGTAGTAAAGGCTTTCAAATACAAAAAGAATTAGCAAAATCGGTTCACAATTGGCGATGCATGCGATTGGTCGCGACAAGGTCACACGTCGTCGTCGGGTGGGTAGTCAACGCAACGAGCGGTGAGTAACAACGCGCGGATGGTACCTAATGCAGTACGCTACGCTAAAATAAATAACCTTGTTTACGTGTTACTTTTTTTTTAATAAATAATTTTCATTTGGTTCTAAAATGTTTTGGGAACCCAATGGTGACAAGAGCACGGTGTATGATGTTATTCAAATTGGCATGACGGGCCATCCGGCCGGCGCTTCTGGTACATGAGAAATGTTAAATGTTATATCTGCAAGTACTCCAAAAACAATTTGAGAGCCATTTAAATGCGCTACACAGACTTAGAACGATATAAGAAGGGCGGCAATTCATCTTACGGCAACCAAGGGTAACACTTGTGACGAATGGTCCGCAAGTTGTTTTAATATCCGTTTTTATTGCTAGGGTTGCTGATGCGGGAATTATTTACAAGGAATAACAGATATACTATGTAGGCAGAATACACCTATATTCTAGCAAAGATAATATAATTACTAACGTAACAGTTACCCTAAGGTTTAGTTCCCACCGAGGCGCGACGCGACGCGACGTAGCGGGTACTTTGGAAGAAATATAGAACTTGTTTACTAGGCAAAAAGATACTAATTTCAGCGACAGCCTGCTATGCCGCGCTGCGCAGCGCTGCATAGCGCTGCGCAGCGGGCTTTTAGCTTTTTTGTCTAGTAAACAAGTTCTATATTTCTACAAAGCGCGCTACGTCGCGTCGCGTCCTGTCTCGGTGTGAACTGACTGACTACAAGATTGTTATCAACTGGCACGTGGATAGCACTCTTGTAGACTAAATACATATTAGTACCAACTGCTCTCATAGATGGCAGCACTCAAATTACTAGCAAACCTGCGAAAGGTAGGTAATATAGGTTTAAATACTAGGTAAGTCGGTATTACAATTTTATTTTTGCTCCATTTTGGTCTTACTTGTCTCTGCACTACCTTTCGGTTCATCATCATCCAAGCGTATTCCCGGTTGCATCGTCAGCGTCACCTTTAGAGCCCGGGGTCCGCTACCTAACGTAGGCGATTCGACGAGGTTACTGGTTTTACAGAGAGCGACTACCGCTGACCTCCGCAACCCAAAGGGTAGACCAGAACCAATTCTAGGATAGGTTTAAACAAACGCTAGATAGCTTTGCGTGCCTTCCGAAGCAAGGAATCATCTTTCTTTTCAGAAAATTAGGTGATTCAAGCCTGCAATATCCTAACCAGCCAGACTGGAAATAAATTTTCATAAAGCATGCTTCCTAGTGGGATTTAATTAAGGCCGTACCTAAATTTTCCGGGGTCCAGTGCTGCCCCCATTTAAAATAAATCATTTTAAAGAAAACGGAGACATTATTTAAAATTTTGCTACTACCAAGTCCTAGATAACCCTTCAAAGTATTTTATGAACTACTGTTTACAGTTTATAATGAGAACGTTAAGCTTTACTACGCACATTTGCTAAAAGTGGCCGTTTTTCGCAAATGTGCGTAGTAAAGCTTAACGTTCTCACTTTAAACTGTAAACAGTAAATCATAAAATACTTTGAAGGGTTATCTAGGACTTGGTAGTTGCAAAATTTTAAATAATGTCTCCGTTTTCTTTGAAATGATTTATTTTAAATGGGGGCAGCACTGGACCCCGGAAAATTTAGGTACGGCCTTAAACCCACGACCTCCGGATAACAAAGCAAATGCCATAACCACTGGACCACGGAGACAGTCAGTCTATGTTTAACTATATTGGCCACATAAATAAAAACTAAGTTAATAAGGAGGTGGTAAAGCCCCGTCGCCAGCCCTGGTTATAAGTGTTCAAGTTGTTTACTGTTCCGTTGTTTTTGCGAGTTTGTTCAGTGTTTATTGGATTGTTGTCGTTCATATTAATTCTATTCAGGTCTCTCTTGTTTTCACGCAAATAATAACTATTATTCATTCATATTATTCATTTCATTCATGCATTGGCCGTGTAGTTCCCGGCAGAGTAGGATAGGACCACTCCTAGTCTTCCCGTGGATGTCGTAGATGGCGACTTAGGAATTAAAGCTAAACAAAGCTTACATATAAACATTAATGAAACCTCTCCAACCCCCATAACTCAAACGGCTGAACCGATTTTCATCAAACATAGCTAAGAACCACCGCACGGGAACTTGCTTTCACGTAAAAAAAACTGCATCGAAATCGATCCATCCGTTCGAGCGCTACGATGCCACAGACAGACAGACATTAGCGCCAAACTTATATATAACACCCCTCTTTTTTGTCGGGGGTTAATAAAAACGTGATCTTGTAAAGTAAAATAGATTTTCTTTGCCAACAGATGCTTCGTCGCTGTTAGCGGCGGCATGCAGGGCGGCGCCGCGCCTGCCGCAGACGCCGACCAGGCGCAGTTTGAAGCCGACAAGCGAGCCGTTTACAAGTAAGTTAATAAGTTATTCATATCAAAATATAGCCAACTAAATAAGCTATCGAATGAAAAAAGAACTATTCAAATCGGATGGATACTTTTCAAGATAATTGAGTTTTTAAAATTAAGAAGGAATCGGTTCCGCGGTTGCCGCAGATGCCGACAAGGTGCAGTTTGAAGCCGACAAGCGAGCCGTTTACAAGTATGTTTATTAGATATTTATGTCAAAATATAGCCAACTAAATAAGCTATCGGATGAAAAAAAAAATCATTCCAATCGGATCAGTAATTCTGAAGATAATTGAGTTTTTAATATCGGTTCCGCGTTTGCCGCAGATGCCGACAAGGCGCAATTTGAAGAAGAAACGAGGTATAAAAAATAAAATCAGACAGTTATTTATGTGAACAAGCCTGATAAATAGGTTTAAAGAACTTTATTCACTTAAAATAAGATACTACATTACATTACATACTACTTACTGTGAGTAACATTTACAAAATGATAAATAATCTATCAAATGCAATGACCTTCCATATTGATCAAATGCAAAAATCATCATCGTACCAGTCTCAGATTAAATATAGGTCGTACCAGTATTTCTCGAGATAATTCCATATAAAAGAAACAATGGACTGTCAGGCGCGACAGCTGCGGACGCCAGGCGTAGTATCTAATAAGCTACTTATTGCAAAAGGTACCTATCACCTATTCAAGTGCGGACCATGCTTGAGGGTGATTAAATTGCGATAGCGCTGGCAATGTGTATGGCCAGGCCACCGACTCCTTTAAGTAAATGTTATATTATTTAGCCGTGTGGTTCCCGGCAGAGTAGAATAGGACCACACTGTCTTCCCGTGGATGTCGTAGAAGGCGAATTAGGGAACACAAGCTGAACAAAGCTTATAAACATCAGTGAGACCTCGCCAACCCATCTGGCCAGCGTGGATAGTGTAGTTCAAATCCTCTGATTGCTCTGGCCAAGTGTGACTCTGGTAGGCAGTACAGAGACGGTCGTGCTCCTGCAGTAAAGACTAAAAAGGTCCTGTAGATAATGATGATAAATTTATTTCTTGATTTTTTCCTTTCAGGCACCCCCTGTTCCCCCTACTAGCGTTACTCCTGGAACGATGCGAGCAAGCCACCGCGGGGGCAGAGCCCCCTGCCGCGGACGCCTTCGGGGCAGATCTGCAGGCCTTCGTACAGCATCAGCGGCGGGACCGCCGCCCGTTCTTGGTCGACGACCCTGAGATTGACGGCCTCATGATTAAGAGCATACAGGTACGATAATTGCATCACAATGGCATTAAAATGATACCAATATGGCACCAAGACGTTACCAAAATAACAAAGTGATACAAAAATTACAACAAAATGACTCTAAAATCAGCAAAATCTTATGCCATAATCTTACTGTTCAAGTTGGATCACAGCAGATTGAACGGGTAGACGAGGCTAAGAATCTTGGCATAATTTTTGATGACCAACTACGATTTGAAAGCCATATCCTCAGTATAGTGCGTACCTGCTTTCATCGGCTAAAAGTTTTGTATAAAATTCGTTATCTGATTGATACAAACGTGCGTATTAGGTTGTGTGAATCGTTAGTTCTATCACGATTTAATTATGTAGATACGGTATATAGACCTCGTCTACTCGCAAAAACACTAAACGGCGTGTATTCAGAGAGTGCAAAACGCTTGCTGTAGGTATTGCTTTAATATACCTCCTCGAACGCGAGTGTCACCATTATATAAATAACGCCTCAATGTTGAACATGGACTCACGTAGAAAATTACACCTGGCAAGTTTAATGTTTAATGTCCTTCAACATAAAGCTCCTGAATATCTATATGAAAAGATAAAATTCTATCGCCCTTATAGTAGATATGGTACCAGAGATGTTCGGTCTCGGTTATCCTACCACACACATAAAACCGTAGCGTTCGAGGGGAGCTTCCGTTACCAGGCGACAAAATGCTGGAACAATTTACCGCCTCCTTTAAGACAGTCGGGTTCGCTTTTCTCGTTTAAACGAAATTATAAAGCTTATTTACTAAATTGTCAAAAAAATCCTATACCACTCCAGTTTTTGTCGCTTAGGTAGCGTGCCCTCAAGAAGCGCACTTATTCTTATAGTCTTTGCACGACTTTGTAACTCTATGTAACTCCTTGTTGCTTTCTTTTTTTCCTCACTGTCTTTTCTCTTTGGTAATACATTTATGTAATATAAATATTTATAATATATCTTCTTTTTATTTATAATAAGTACTTAAATTAACTTCGGCTGCGCAAGCACATCCGTTCTGGCGGTAGCTGAAAATCAGTGTTTTGCTCACTGGGCAATTCCCCACACTGAGCTACAGCCTTTTGTAATACTGTAGCACACACATGTCTTTGATCTATATTACCTAGGTTGTTTTTTTTTTTGTCATTTTCTATGTACTGTGTGTTATAGATGCAATAAATGATTTATCTATCTATCTATCTATCTCTATAATGACTCACAAATTACTATATTGACAGCAAAATATCACCAAATGACACCAAAACGAAACCAAAATGACATCAAAATGACACCAAAATGTCATGATAACGATAAAAGAAGATATACATTGAAGGAAGCCAATAACACGATAATTTTCCCAACTGCACATTGTTTTTTTAATGTTTCTTTATTCTGTAAGAGTGGCATCAGGTCCTTTTTCAGTCGAGTCTCCACTGCAGGAGCAAGATCCTATCTGTACTACTAGAGCCATATATTAGCTGGAGCAGTCAGAGGATTTTGCCTACACTCTCCACGCTGGCCAGACGGTTGGAGAGGTCCCACTGATGTTTATAAGCTTTGTTCAGCTTGTTTCCTAAGTCGCCTTCTACGACATCCACGAGTGGTTCTATTCTACTCTGCCGGGAACCACACAGCTTCGAGAGTTGCATCTCGTACCATTTATATATATATATTTTTTTTTGTAGCCATTTATGTCCCATAGTTGGGCAAAAACCTCCCCTTTTCGTTTCCAATAACTTCTATCCTCGGCTGATTCCCTCCACTCTTTATCGAAAACGGACAACTCGCCTCTCCATCTCATCCTAGGTTTTCCTCTCGACCTGTTTCCGTCTGTAGGGACCCATGCTGTTGTTGTGTAAGTCCATCTTTCGGGCATCATGAGGCAAACGTGACCCGCCCAGTTCCACTTCAATCTAGCAGACTTCTTTCCGACGTCAACCACTTGTGTAATGGAGCGCAGTGAATTGTTTCTGACACGGTCTGTCCTTTTTATACCTAACATACTGCGCTCCATTGCTCTTTGACAAACCTGCAGTTTGAGCTTTTGCTTTTTGGTCAGCGACCATGTTTGCGCACCATAAGTTAGGATAGGCAAGATACACATGTCGAAGAGTCGTCCTTTAAGGCAAGTTGGAAGGTCACCTTTGAATAAGTCCTTCATTGACCAATAGGTATTCCACGCGTTGTCAATTCTACGCGCGACTTTCAGTTCTTGACGATTTTCAAAGGAGACTATTTGTCCTAAGTAAGTGTACTCATCGACATATTGTATATCTTGCCCATCTACCGTTACCCTACGTCTCGTATTTTTTGTATAATACACTATCTTGCAACCCACATTTAGACTATTATATTTATACATTTAGACTGTTATACAGAAGTATAACCCAAAGGTTGACTGGTAGACAACGCTTTTAGCGTTAAGTTCGCCTATTGTTCTGTACAATTTGTATTTGATGGAGAATAAAGATTAAATAAACAAATAAAATTCCCAGGTCCTCCGGATTCACCTCCTGGAGTTGGAGAAAGTGCAAGAGCTGTGCCGCGACTTCTGCGGCCGGTACATCGCCTGCTTGAAGACCAAGATGCAGAGTGAGAATCTACTAAGAACAGACTACTCTGGAGGTACGTTATTTCTCATTAACCGGGCGAGCGAAGCGTCTCAGTTTCGAAATTGACCAAAAATGCTTTTTATTTATTTATTTATTTAAGTTTATTGCACACAATCTCATATTTGATTGATTACAATGGGTCAAACTTAACGCTATGCATTATCTACCTGTTTGCCTTTGGGACACATCGAGAAGTTGGTAGAACTTTTGTCCGTCAGTTTGTCCAGTTGTCAATCGGTTTGTTCTCACCTTTTCCCCAGGTTTAATCAATCAATCGCAAATCGCATTTATCGAACGATTCTCGTGAAATTTTATAAGCTGGTTAAATAATTAGATTTTTTAGTCGATTCTTTTTTTGGAATATTTTCAAAATGGTGGCGGTTTAAAACTTTAAGATAATCATATTTCAGCCATTTTTTTTTTAATATGTCGTAAAACTTTTTTGTTACCCTAATAAGACGCAACTTTTTTGCCTAAACAACTTTTTTAAGCAAAAAATTCCGATAAACTTCAACGGTTTGGGGGTGAGTCGCGAGGTTTACAGCTCACAGAGCCATTAGTATTTAACACGTTCCCAGTTGCAGCTGTGCTTCTCCGGACTCTGTGGTCAATTCTCTGGCCATTTCTTCTCAAATTTCATCATTATCCTCAAGTATTCCCGGTTGCATCCTCAGCAGTAACGCTTCAGAGCCCGGGGTCCGCTACCTAACCTAGGCGATTTGACGAGGTTACTGCTTTTACAAAGAGCGACTGCGGTCTGACCTCCCCAATCCAAAGGGTAGACCAGAACCAATCCTAGGATAGGTTTAAACAAACGCTAGATGGCGTTTAGGATCCACAGCTTTACATGCCTTCCGAAGCATGGAATCATCCGGATCACAAGGCAAAGGCCTGACCACTGAACCACGGTGCCAGTCCGTTTCTTCATAAAAGTATGCATGGCAGTAGCCACCTAGCGATGCTAAAGACCGTGCGAAGTGGCGAGAAAATGCGCGAAATTTTATAAATATACTATTATTTGACGACCACCTTGGCGCACTGGTGATCCAGAGTAGCTTAATGAGATGCTGCATTGGCGGTAAAACCACTAAATAATAATAATAATAAGAAAACTTTATTAGAAAGAAGACTTTATGATATTTTCTGCATAAAACAATATTAATTTTCGATGACACGACGCGACTGTTTCAAAAATACGTTGTAAAACTGTACGTTTCGCTGACACCCTCATTGAAAAAATAGCACTCCTGTTGTTTGTTGGTTCTGGCTTCGAAGATGATATAAAGTATGATATATTCTTTCCTGTTTAAGAGGCAGCTAAAAATTGTCTTCTAAATTTACAGAAACATGAATAACCAGAGGTATTTCGCCCCCCCCCCCCCCATCTCTATTAAACCGTTAAAGCCAACTCAAAGTTTCGTCCTACCCGGAAAGAGGACTAGGGTAGCCCCCAGAACACCTAATTTTGTCCCATTGCATTGTCTGACAGTTTGGTATTTTCTGATGATTGTTGTTCACAATTGAGTTGTTCGTTGCAGGCGGCGTGGAGAGCAACAACAACTTGTCCGGTTCCATCGACGACCACTCGAGCACGTCCAACTCGCCGCAATATCAGGTATGAAATGTATGTCCTTTTTGCTACTATTGAAACTACTTTTGCAATCAATTCAATTGAAAGTAGGTATCTTTATTATCATTAGGATATTTGTGATAAATATCTCATATGGATATTTATAATAAATATCTCTTAATAATAGTCACCTTGTTTTGTTTTGCATAAATGTTGTCGCCAAATCGTTACTTACGTCTAAGTTTAGTGCCGCTTTCTAGGCGCTAGTGCTGCACCAGCGCAGCTTGTTGCCGCTTCTGCAAGTAGTGCAGAAGAAGCGGCAACAAACTGCACTGAGGCTTAAGATTATTGTTCAGGGCGGACCGTTGGCCATATTTAAATTTAAAAGCCATATTTAAATTGAAAATTTGATTCCATTCAGGTATAAAGTACATAAACATTCTTACCGTCTTTTTCGAGCGGCCTGTCGTAGTCGTATTTTGTTCTTAGAATGATTGGAGAGCTGGTAAATATTCTTAGGTAGTACTTGAGGCAAATTGAAAACTTGTTTTATTGTTCCCCTACAATATCTACCCTAACTCAAAACTGCAGACCTGGTGGAAGGCGGACTGGTGTTGTGGACAACACGAAGCACTACTGCATCCCCGGCTGCACCTGTTAACATACAAAAAATATAAAAAGATTAAATAAATAAAATATGTACTTACTACTTACCATTATATATAGATATCACTGAGGTGTACGCATGTGTGTGTGACCATCACACTAACTTAAACCACAGAATAGAGACTAATACTCACGTACAGAAGTCTCACTCAACAAAGAAATTCAAAGAAATATCTAGGTACTTAATGTGGTTAGCGATATGGTTTAATTTAGCCCACGTCAGAACTCAGCACCGGTGTACGCATGTGTGTGTAAGCATCACACTAACTTAAACTTCAGTTGATCGAATATAAACCGATGCAACCGCACGCATGCGCATTGCCACAGGCATTGCCCGAAAGCATTTACAAAATAGTCGTCTGTGTTCTCGTTTCTTAAAATCCTGGACACTGCACCTTGCATCCGTCGTACAGGTGTGTTTATTACGACCCGTAGATCACGTTAGCAATTTTCAATGAAGTAGGTACAAATTACGTCTGAAATGATTATTTTTGTTTTGCAGTCCCCGCCGGCGCCCCCCACGGCGCCAACGTTTCCCACATCAGTGTTCCCACACACAGAATTACCGTTCCCACCACAGCACCGAGATCCAAGTAAGTAACTTCATGGTGTATTCTTGTTCGGCACATAAATGAAGAAGGGCAGGGCTTCTTCCAGCAGGAGATACTTAAAAACAACAAATAAATAAACGTGAAATCGAGAGGTCTCAGAATTGGTCCTTGAGGCATGTGTAATTAAATATTGGAATTTGTTTAAAATCTGTATAAAGTCCTGGAACTATTTTTGACCTTAAACATCACTAAATTCTTACTTTATGCTATATATACAACGTGGAAGGGACATACCCGTAATAAATCGAACCACGGCCACGGGCTATACTAGATTACTATATTATAATAAAATTAAAGTAACAGCCAAAGAACAAAAAAAATTTTTGGCATTTCCATAGAAAAGTGTGCGGGCGGCCGGACGATTTGTATAGAAACGCCAAATTTTTTTTTTGTTTTTTGGCTGTTATGCATAGGCAATTTCTTTAAAATTCAGAAACATTGCCGAAATCTAACATGTCGTTTGAAAATTAAAGCTAAACTAAGTTTGTATGGAAAATTCTAGGGTAAGGAAACTTTATAATGCCTTCAAAAATTCAAAACCAAGTATCAACCCTATGATTGACACTTGGTAAACCTATGTATCCAGTATGACTTCTGTAGTTGTACTCGTAATTTAATATAATGAATTGGTATCTTTCTCCTTCCAGCTCCACTAGTAGTCCAAGGTTCAACCCCAATCAGCCAGATTGGTGCTGGTCTCCTGTCCACTGACTCTTTCACAGGTATTCATACATGAAACTCCTTTCATTTAGTATCAGATTAGTTACTACTCGTAGACGTAGGTGTATGTAAATATTGAATACTCAAATACTAAATTTGATTGCTGGGAACGGAATGACATATTGCTCAAGATTATTCTCAACATCATCAGGTCTTTTTTTGTCTCCACTGCAGGAGCACGACCCTCTCTGTACTACCAGAGCCATATATAACGTGTAACAAAAAGGGGGTATCAACCCGAAAAGGAGTTAACGTACTAACCAATGTGAACAACTTTTACTATGGGACCATCCCAGAAATCGCGGATAAAAAATCTGCAGCTACATACAAAAACCTACCGTGCCAAAATGTATGTGGCCAATTTTTGTTACACGTTCCATTAGCCAGAGCAGTCAGAGGATTTGGCCTATACTCTCCACGCTGGCCAGACGGGTAGGAGAGGTCTCACTGATGTTTATAAGCTTTGTCCAGCTTGTGTTCCCTAAGTCATCTTCTACAACATCCACGGGAAGACTTGAAGCGGTCCTATTCTACTCTGCCGGGAACCACACGGCTTCAAGATTACTCTTATTCCATCTATTCTTGATTGAATTCAGCGATCTGGCATGAGAAGCATCTGTACATTCTACGGTCTTTGCTTCGTAGCATCATGGATGAACAAATAGAGGACTGACGACTCCATAAAAAAAAACACTCTGCTAGAAAGCCAAAATCCTGTATTATTTCTAGATGTCACTAGTATCTCACCCGCTAGCCATACAATGGATGCTGGGTAAGTACCCACATATCCTGACGATATCCATGAAAAATCAGAGAGGGTGCTTGTTTGTTCGTGAAAAACGGGCAAGTGCGAGTCGGACTCGTACATGAAGGGTTCCGTACCTATATACAATGTTTTAAAACGCTAAAAAAACAGGTTTTTTGTACGACGATCCCCTTTAATTTTTAACTTTTTTTTATTTTTAGTATTTGTTGTTATAGCGGCCATAGTAAATTAATACATAATCTGTGAAAATTTCAAGTATCTAGTTAATGCCATTATAAAGATCTAGTTAAAAACGCTGAAAAAACACGTTTTTTGTATGTCGACCCAGACGGACAGCGGAGTCTCAGTAATAGGGTCCTGTTTGCACCCACACCGGCATATGCTGAGTTGGAGGCCAATTTGGAGGGTCATGGCACATATTTATTTTATATTTTAGTTGATATGTTATTATTTTATGAAGTCTGTAAACTGTGTGTTGATCTTTTAAATAAACATTTTATATATCTACTTGTATCTATCTATCTATCCTTTGGGTACGGAACCCTAAAAATGAACTTTAATACCGCCATCTTTCCGAAACTAAGCGGCACCACTACGAAACTTCCTTCTTCCGAACTAGTAGTAGCTCCATCTAGCTACTACATTTATATTAAAAATCGAATTACGCTTCAAAATATAAAGGTTGTCAGTTGTCTAGTATTGTTCGTCTATGATAGAATGCAAGGTATCCCAGACTAGCACGCAAAGGTGTATCTAAGCGTAGGTGATCTGGGCCACCACCCACGGCCTTTGATGTACAGGGCCTCATATTTAAAGGGTGATGATTAGAATTTGTTGAGAGTCTCACGCATGACACCGTTTTTAGCCCGTCTCTATTCAAACAATCAGACTCGCAAAACTAGCCTGCTCTCAGACCACCTTCATAAAATATTTTATAGGGTTTTTTAAGCATTCAAGATGCAGTACTAAAGTATTCTTCATTGTAACATGGGTTAAATCAGATACCTTACTTGTAATAGTGGGTAGTAGTGTTGGTGACGCAAGCCTAGTGCGTGTAGGAATATCAAATGGTGGCAAAATTCGGCGTGCGGAGTTGAACACGTGATGGCTCAGATGGTAAGAGCATAGTCGTATTGAGACTAAGGTCGCGGGTTCAAGTCCTGCTCACGTGGTACTTTTTCACCATTTCTTATTTCATTATTTAATTTGAGCACCTTCATAAAACTTTTATCTCTACCTGCCACTTCCAGGAATAGAATTGAATTTTGACTGAAAATTTCATAATTCCAGGGACAAACTCCAACAACTCCTGCTCATCGGTCTCGGGCTCCCCACCTCCAGATGATGATGACGAGTCTGGAAGCAAGCGGGGTGTATTGCCAAGACACGCCACACAAGTCATGCGTGCGTGGTTATTTCAACATCTAGTGGTAACTATAATATTTGTAGACGACTTTCGCTTGCGCGATCCTGGTGTTTCCTTACCTGCGCTGCTTCGGAGCTCCAAAATCTGCACACCGGTTTTATTTTCTCTAAAAAAAGACATGCGTGTCTCAATTTTGATAGTGAAAGATGTCGCATTTCTCGAGGTTTCTCGGGTCTCAATTTTAATAGACAAAGTGGAGGAGACAATGCCCTACCTAATTGAAAGTAAAAAGGACTTGGCCGTGGTTGTGAGACTTATTTTGCCATCCTGTCTGTCTCTGGGCATCGCGATTTTACAAATAGACTTATTATGTGTCAGACTTCATCGGTGACTACATGCTGTAATAGCGGCTTTAATCTTAATTAAATTAAATTTTACCCATCTCCTTCACAGCACCCGTACCCAACAGAAGAGGAAAAGCGCACGCTAGCCGCGCAAACCCGACTGACTCTGCTCCAAGTCAACAACTGGTTCATCAACGCTCGCAGGCGCATCTTGCAGCCCATGCTGGACTGTTCTGATAAACCTGGTAAGTCACTAAATATCTTCTTAGGTGACTGGCTTCAACGTAATATTATATACAGAAATATAGCAAAAATATGCAATTGTCCCAAGATGTTAAAATATGCAATAACCGATGAAAATGGGCAAAATATGCAAATGCATATGCAATTGCATATAATATGTACGATCTCCAGTTATGATTTATATTCTTCAAAGCCAATATGTTTTAATATTTTTCAGAATCATGAGTTTTTTTTCTAACTATACTGTAACGTTCTGTTTCTTAAACTCGGGCAACAAATTAGAAAGAGTGAATATGTCATCTAAATAGGCGACGAAGCATTTTTGCTGATTGGATGTACAGTTATGTACGGGGATCGGAAATATAATAGTAGCTTATTTCTGTCTTATAAACCTAAAATATAAATAAAAATAGTCTGCTGAGTTTTCCGAACTCCCTAATATTGTATTAATAAACTTGTTATGATATATCTGTAATGTGTAACATTATTTTCAGGAGGCAAGAAAAGTAAAAACGGTTCGTCAATAAATAAGAGATATTGGCCAGACGCTCTTTCTAATCCACAGTTTACAGCAGGTATGTTCCTATTTCCTATTTCCTCTTTTCTTTTTAATTTTACTTAAATCATATTATTTATTCTTGCTTTTTTGTGTATATTTATTTATAATTTCTACTAAATCTCATTGTTATTTAACGTTGGTTGAATTTCTAAATTTACTACCACAAGACAAACATGTTGCCTAGCAAATCTATAGATCAAATAAACTTTTTGTAATGGTTAATTGGTCGTTTTCATAACGTTTATAAAATATGAACTATAAACTTATTACTACACTTCAGGTTTACTCTCATCATCAGAGGACGAAGAGCAAGAAGGCGAACAGTCAGGAGACGAGCAAGAGCCAACAGACGAACAGACAGACGCCAACTATCCCATACAGAGCATGCATTGAACAGCTGAGTGATTGTGGTAAAATGTGTTAAAATAGAAATGAAAATATGTTTTAAACGTACTTACTGGAATTCAAATTAACCTTTTTTTTATAGAAAAAGTTAAAGTTAATACGTTTATAAATCTGACACAATTAATTTTTTTATTGTGTCCTGCAAGCCACAAGTTGTTGACTTGTCACATGAAGTATGAAATTCTATTTTGACACTTTTTGCAAAGAAGTCAAATGCATACTTACATAGACAGAGGCAGAATATACCATAATATTCCAATTTGATTCAATATGTGTACAGTTGAGTTATTAAATATAAATGTTTAATGCAAAACAAATGCTAGAGAAATATTAACTCAAATGTAAAAGCAGAAAAAGAACTTTCAGCGAGCAGTATACAATGAAAGAGACTTTATTCAAATTTTAAAAAAATATTTAATTTTAAAATAATACGATAAAGTATACGATTTAGAACGAATAAGTATACGATTTTAATTTTAGAAGGATTATTAAAAAGAATACTCAACTGTACGCATTTAGCAAAAAGAAAAAAAAGAAAATATGCATCAAAAATCTAAAACTTAAATTTGTAGTTAGACTGTGGTCAAAATAAATTGAAGAAAATATTTCTACGAAGAAATGCGTAAAGATATTTTTTCCAATTTACTATTGTAATTATACAAAAATATTCTGCTTTGTCAATATTAAACCAGTTTTACAATACATAGATTTAACGTCATATTATAAAATACATTTGCGAGTGTAAAACTGTATAAAAGTATTATATAAAGTATTTCATGACAAGATGTCACACTTTTTATTATCAAAAGACATTATTATCAGTATACCATAAAATAAATATAAGTTAGTAGATATAATTGACTGAGTAATAATTGCTAGGAAATTATTTTTAGACCTACTTTTATTTTTGTTTCTTCTATATCTACGAATAATAATCTAGATATTAAAATTTGGATACTATAATTTTCCGTAATTTAATTTTATATATATGAACTCAGATCATCACAGATATAAAAATTGTCTTATTTAAATAATATATATTTAAAATAAACCTGGAAGTTATTATTCAGTCTTATAGAACCGAGTATACGTAAAATCATACCTCACTATTTTAAATTCTAATAATCATCTTACAAAAATTGTATCTCGCAAAGATTGTTTAAAATGGTAAAATTAAAATAATTCTGATAATGTTTTGGGTAGTTGAAAATTCACGAATACCTAATAAAAAAATACTGTGGCAAAAATAAATATGTATTTTTTCATTAAGTACAGCAATATGCGGATTTTTATGAGTAGATTTAATTTAATTAAATACATTTTTTTAAATTGCGTGAATTTTCAACTAACTAAAATGCAAATTAAATAAAACTTTGGCAATTTTTAAAACATATTCATTATTACTCAAAGGCTTTTAAAGCTAGAATAGCATTAAATTTAATTATTGAAATCATTTTTTTTAACGAAGCGAGTCGTCAATTTTAAGACCGGTTGTGAGTAAAATAGTTTCCTTTTTTCTCTTCCACCAGATGACTGAAAAAGAAATAGCATAAGAATATTTTTTACCACGAAAAAAACTATAAAACCGTCCATAGTCGAGATTGTATTTATTTAATGTAAAAAAATAAGTTTTAAATATACTCATTGTAATTATTATTTTAAAAAATTATTTTAATGCAGCCATATTAGAAGTTAGACTTTTTAGTGTAAAACTAAGGAAAATTAGAGCAGACATACAAATTTAAATATTTTGAGTCAGTATTTTTTGCTTTTTTATATTTTTATGACTGTTTTTCAGTCTTATGCGTACTAAAACGATTTATACGACACAAATATACGATTCCATTTAAGTACAGTTCGATTCAAAATTGTATACGCAATATGAAAAAGGTATTCGTATTTTTTTCTAAATTAAGTGTAAATTTTACTAAGTGCGGCGGAAACTATCTGACATATTTGAAATTTAAGGAAGTCATTTGTAAAAAAAAAAACAATTCATAATATGCTTTTTTACTTAAATGATGAGTAAGAAATGCAAATGATGTTTTTCTTGCTATGAAATTGCTTTATCGCAATGAAACATACTTGTACGATAATAAATAAAGAAAATAAGGAAATTGGAGCAATTTTTAATACTAAGGTTGAAATGAGAATGACAAATGTTCAACAAACATCAATAAATATTACTTACAGCGTCAGTTTGTTTAAAAATTGGTCAAAAATTTATAATAAAAAATGCCCTAATTTCCTTATTTTGGGATAAAGTGATGTAGCCTGTTATACGAAGCAAACGATATACGTAATTGGATGGTGAAATTAAAATAAAGATTTTTTTATAACTATTAGAGACCTGTAAGTATACTATCGTAGTTATAAAGTGTATTTTTAAATATTTTGATGATTGGATAGACTGTGCGCGTGCATATATATATATATATATATATATATATACACACATTTTATACATATATAAAATTTGTCTAATTTAAACATTTTAAAGGGATATGTAAATTTAAATAACACTGCTACCCTATTTAATGCCACTTCGGTAATATTTTTTTTTACAGATATTCTATAAATTGATAGAAAATAACAAAAATATATTCACCAATATGTGACATAACATAATACACATACAGACAGTATACTTACCTAAAATAATCGTACCTAGTTTTATATATTTTTTTAATGTTTAGTACAATTTTTTATTTACTTTTATGTACAATTAGTTACATAAAAATTTATTGTAAACTAAAAATCGGAAGTTAAAATCTAGATAATCTAAGAATATTCTGTCGATGAAATGTTACTTATTTCAACTTTCATTTATAAAATTTTTAAGTCAAAGGTAATAGCTGTAATTGTTTGTATGGACACTCATTGTCAGCAAAAAATGATTTTGATTTCATTTTATTAATTATAAAATTGATTTTCAATATATTTTACCTTGATATATCAACTTTTGATTTTTCACTATACCACGTTCAGAACAGTCTACCCAATCGAAGTAACTTGGAATGATAAAAATGCTGTTTATGTAGTGTTGTTATGTTGCTTGTTATATCTGAGCCGGGTGGTTGAAAATGCCTGTCATTTAATATTTTATATTTAATGATGATTATTTTACTATTATAATATTATAGGAGTTAAAATATAAAAAAAAAACACAATAATTAGCAAAAAAACGCCGATATGAAGAAAGTCAAATCAATCAAATCACTTATATTTGTATTTTTCTGTAATTATCGATTTACAGTTCTGTCAAAGTCAAAACTGTGCGCTTTATATTATTATATCTATGACATTATACATTGTGTTAATAACGCAATACCTCTCAGATGGTACCTCAGCCCAAGAAACTGAACAACTTTTGTAAAACAACATTCACGAAACTAAAAAAAAAATTGAATTTTGATACAAACTGATCGAGTCAATTTGTATGAAAATCCGAATTTTTTTTTGGATTTCGTGAAAGTTGTTGAACAAAAGTTGTTCAGTTTCATGGGCTGGGGTACTATCTGAGAGGTTTTGCGTTGTTTAATAAACACGATGTATAAGAGCGGATATATAGTGCTCATGGGCGCCAGCAGGTCGGTGCCAGGGGGTGCACTTGCACCCCTTGGGAATCTCGAGGAATTATTGAAATAAAAAGCCGTCTGTTGGAAATAATTTTTTTATTCACAATAATTAGTAGGCAGTTATTACACAATTCTCATTTAAAAAGCAACTGCACCCGGCGGGGTTTTTGACCGAACTTATTAATGACGTTTTCTATAAAGTTGTCTTTATTGTCCTTGGATTGTAAGAAAACTAAATTTTTTTTCTGCCGGCGCCCGTGATAGTGCTATCTTGATTCAAAAAGCAGCATCAATATATGTACATTATATACAATATAAACTTTTGTCTTCCGTAGTTGCTAAATGATTTCTTTATATAAGATAGGTATTTAATTTTAGCCAATTTCAAAATATTTAGTCAATTTACTTTTTGACTTATTTAATCTTTTGACATGCTTCTTCTTAGCGAGTTGGAATGGCTGATATTATTATATGAGTGTGGATCAATGTGCGGCCACACTTACTTCTCTGTCATTAGCTGAGTTTAGGTCGTCTATTGTTCAAGGCACAGACCTACCACTACTAGACCTGCATAGTGTGTGGCCACTTTAGTGCATCTCTTTCTATGTTTGATTGTTACCTCCACCCATATTTTGCACACGTTACAGAACACACTATGGTTACTAACTTATAATAAGCTCAAATAAAACCCTAAATCACCTTTTAAATGATAAAATCCCTAAAATTAATAACTTTCTTCGATCGTTTTGTGGTTTGTTTGGCCCAGATTTTGACAGTAGGCCAGCTTATAGCAGCCACGCCGATAGAGACAAAAAACATATCAGCGTTTCTTTCACACTCACGTTGTACTGTATTTGACAGTCTCGTTCTAGCAATATCGTTACAAGTCTAATAGTAATAGGTCTGTGGTACAAGGGGTTGGGCAGTTGGGACATGACAGTAGGTGGGTCATGGTTTAAACAGCTCCACAGTTGATATGCTGATGTATAATAATTATATTTTTTTTATTATGAACTTTAATTTAATTGATTTATAATACTAAATTTATTTTTCAAAAGAAAGATGTGGGCATTTTCACGGTCAAAATGATATTTTTTTCTTGTTCCAAGCTACACTAGACGATAGTGAAATTGTCCAGTTATAGTATACTATAGTTATAAAGCTTGAGTAGTTGTAAGTCATCAATGTTGATACTATTTCATACTTATTACAGCATAATATTTTGCTAGTCAATAAATTACTTTTTAGGCTCTATATTGTTTTACTTCAACTGTACATCATCACCGGAAATATGCTCAAAAGCATATTCCCGGTTGCATCGTCAGCGGTAACGCTTCAGAGCCCGGAGTCCGCTACCTAACCTAGGTGATTTGACGAGGTTACTGGTTTTACGCAGAGCGACTGCCGTCTGACCTCCGCAACCCAAAGGGCGACCAGAACCAATCCTAGGATAGGTTTAAACAAACGCTTATTTTATCTTTCTTTACGGATAATCGGGTAACTCGAGCCTGCAATATCCTAACCAGACTGGAAACTATTTTTTACAAAGTATGCTTCACATTGGGATTTGAACCCACGACCTCCAAATCACAAGGCAAACGCCTTTTAACCACTGGACCAAGGAGGCAGTCGTCAGGTCTATCTATGTTATAGTTTTAAGATAACGATAAATAACAACAAAATATTCCACAATTTTTTATTATAAACAAAAATTTGATACAAAAATACGGATCTTATATTATATTTACAATTGTAAAACTATATTCATACAAAAATAGTCCTTAAAACCCTCATAAAGTGTACAAATGGAATGTATAGATAACAGATTCACACAAAAAGTCTTTCGGTATATTAAAGCTTTTTATGGGCCTATATTAGGGTTAGGGTTGATAAGGATACCACTTCCGCTTCCTTATAATGCGGAAGTTCCGCAATTTTTAGAGTTTCTCAACCGCTATTGCTTTGACGAAATTTTGAGAATTCCTCTTCTGCTTCCTCATAGATTTCCATCCTCACAGGAACGAGGACATTAAAACGGGAGAGAAAATTCCTAATAGTTTTTTAATTTTTTAATAATTTAAGGTCAAAATGCAAATAAAGTGCAGTGCCTATACAGGCTGACTTTTCATCCACTTGCCAAATTTTTGGAGCAAGTTCAGTCCATGATACTGAACAACTTTTTATAACAAACGTTATTAAAAATCGATAAAAAATTTTCGTCCTCCCATACAAAATCCGTTTGGCTGAGCGCTAATTTGTAAGGGAGCACGAATCTTTTTTATCGATTTTTATAAACTTTTTTTATAGAAAGTTGTTCAGTATCATAGACTGAACCTGCCTTAAAACATTTAGCAGGTGGATAAAAAGTCAGCGTGTATGTACGTATTTATTTACGAGTTGCGAGCATGAAGTATGTAACTTTCTGATGAACGATTTTAAAAAGCTGGAGTAGAAAAAACGGATTATTCTCATTTACTCTTCCATTCTTCCTTTTCCTCATCCGCATCATTTTCCACATAAATATTTCCTCATTTTTATCCGCTTCTTCTAACTTTGTGCTCGACACTTCTGCTTCCGCATCCTCTTTCCCACAATCAGTTCCTCATCAACCCTAGCCTGTAAATTATAGTTTGTTTAATTATAGAATATGACAGTCACAGTCTGTGGTGGATTTGCCCTAAGATTGGCTAAGCCCGTTTCGCTTTTGAAGTAAAGGTTTTAGTTTTGTTGCGCGATTATAAAATAATCAGAAGAGTTACTCCAAAATCGGTACGTAACTGCCTTTCCGCGTTGTAATGTCAAGCAACATTGAGCGTTAACATATGATGATAAAGTCTGATTTGGTTTATCATTAAAATAGGAAATGTCACGATTGGCCGCCCTTAGCGTAGCGTGCCTGCGTTGCAGAGTCAAACAACTTTGAGCACTACAAAATGATGATAATGAAATAAGATGACACTATCGGACGGCTTTCGTAATATTTTATGGAGTAAAGGTTCAGTTCTCAAATCAGCATATCATCATTATCCGAGCGTATTCCAAGTTGCATCCTCAGCGGTAATGCTTCAGAGCCCAGGGTCCGCTACCTAAATCAAGGTGATTTGACGAGTTTACCGGTTTTTACACAGAGCGACTGCCGTCTGACCTCCGCAACCCAAAGGAAAGACCTTAGGTAGCTCAAATCAGCAAATAGAACGTTTTAATATTATTTTGCACTAAGTGGGTTAAGGTAATCGACTACGAGTATGTAATACCTAAATTCATATAACTATGTGTAATGTCATAAGTTCAGTGCTCGATTTTGTATGGATAATTTCATATGTCTGTATTCATATGATGGGGGTTAAAAAAGGGGCAGCAACACTACAATGCCTAGGGCGGCCAGGACTGTAAATCCGCCATTGATCACTGTTAAAATATATATATACTTATTCTTTGCCGATATTATAAAATCGGATATTAAAAATACCCATTTATATATATTAAATTCTTTCAACATTTTTATACCAATTAATTGAATTTCATGAATTTAAACAAGTGTTCGCTTAATTATTTTTATATATTTTTAATTTTCTCTATTTACCATAGATTTCTTACTAACGTTTATTTAATTGTATATAAAACATGTGTAAAAAATTGAGCAAGTATTGCATACGGATACTTCAGTCGATTCAGAAAAGTATTTTCCTGCAGTCTTTAAAAATATTTAGCTAATTCCAATTATGTGAAGTCAATAATTTTACAAATTTTTCAGTAATTATATTTTTCAACCAATGTTTGCCACTGTCTTTAATATTTTCTTTAATTACTTATTCAAAACACTTCTTCCACTATTCAAACTTATACCCCCCAAAATTGTTCCGATTCCGTTTATACCCCTTTTCCTTTTCAGTCCTAAATGATCCTCAAATTTCCCAATTCATTCAGCCTGGTCACAATTATTAACATTTTTCTAATACGTCATTTAAATATATTTATATAATGTTTTCAAAATTTTAAGCTTTAAATATACACCTCAAAAATAAACCAAAGTGAAAACATGTGTGTCTACTTAGGTTTCCCTTTTTAATTCTAAAAAAGAACTTTTTGAAAAATTTAAAATGATATTTTCTAATAAAGAGGAATATATTTCCTTTCTTAAAACTAAAATAAGTGGTCTAATTTTAATTCAGTTATAGAAAATAGACTAGTGTTATTTTGTTCATAATTTTCAAGTAACTAAACGATCGTTTACAGAAAAGGTTTTTTTTTCATTTAAAGGGAAAATATTTTACATTTCCATCCATACTCGTTATTGAAACGTAAAAAAATCTTCAGGTATAAAAAATCATTTTGTAAAACAGCTATGCTTGCAGTCTTTTTAACCAAAAAAATAATAGCCATTTTAAAAAATAAGTGTATTTAACAGGGTTTTATATTATAATTAATCTTTAATAAAATATCAAAATTTGGCCAATATGTACGTAAACTAAGGATGGAACTTTATTTGACAAAAATCATTGCCAAAAGTGTACCCGTTTAAATATTAAAAACGAAATATATCAATAATATCAATACAAATAATATATAAATAATATCAATATATCATCCAAATAATTAACTTTCAACCACAACCAAAGGAAGACTTAGAAAAAGTATCTATGATTCATAAACTTCAAAATATCACACTTTTTGCCCAAAATGTTGATTAAAGTCTGTTGTTTACCCATCCCTTTTTAATGAGCCTTCAATGTCAACAAGTATAAAAATATTTAATTTGTGCACAAAAAAAGATTTTCATCTGATCCAGTCCCATCCCTCTAAAATAATAATGAGCAAATTTTCGTTACTTCTAAGATCCCACCAAAATTTGGAATCTATACATTCAGTCAATAACACAACCTAAACATAACCAAGAACCATTGTTTCATATTTCATAGTTGTAGATGAAACAACTTTATTTTTCTTCACTGGCATTAAACAATAATTCGAGACCTCATTATATGAAAAAGTTATTGTTTTGACCAAAGAATTTGGTCAAGTGTTAATTTCTGTAAAAAATATTTTAATAATATTACTTACTCAAAGGTTTAGATGCTTCAGCAATACGCGAGTTGCTTTTGGATCTTACAATATTTTAATACAATTTGGTACACATTTCATTTAAATGTTTTTAATAATTATTATTCTTCTACAGGTATGCGGTATACATGGATGATTTGTTATTAAGTACTCATTATTGATGTGTAGGCATATTGTGCCTACCAACTCATCTCGATTTTACTTTGTGTTATGTTGCTTGTTTGTCAATAACGAACTAAAGTAGTTAGACTACAACGATGTCTTCAGTTAGGTACCAACATGAAAAACGGTTCAAAAACATCACCTACACAGCAAAATTAACCTACAAATCCTCTGAGATTCTTAACAAACTATACCTCCTTAGTTCCGATAGAATAAATGAATTATCTGCTCTAATTAAAGATTCTCTTTCGATGTCACTGAAATTGGTCCTCACAAATTCAGAATTAACACTAGTTTTTAATTCATCCAAACTTTGGCTGAATTCCTTTTTCACAAAATTCAGCTCTTGTAACTTTTCTTCTCTTGATATGTCCGGCGTTGATGGTAAAGGGTTTAACAGCTGGTATGACGTTTCCTTATGAGGTAATAGTTTCTGAGAACTGTGGATTATAAGCGTAGAACCTCTTCGGATCGTCTCTCTTCCGATTTCCACGATTTCTATGCTTCTGGGAGTTTGACCAATGACGAAACTCTTATAAGCCTTGACGAAGACAATCACGAGGGTCAATAGACCGATAAAGATCATGGAATAGGCGAGAAATGGTGCAGCAATTGGCCCAAAAGTTGTGGCCAGGAAGATCCACCGCCAGATTGGAGTTGTTACTTCGTGGATTCCCTGGAAAAGAAAAAGATACAGATACAGATACACTATCACGTCTTTATCCCTAACGGGGTAGACAGAGCCAAGGGCGGTAAAGCCCAGGCCACTTTTAGCGTAATGGTGGGCATCAAGGTGGAAAAGGGAAATCATAATAGTGATGGGTTGCTAACCGCATCGCCTATTCATATGATTCAGAAGAAAAAGATTAATTAGGAAAAACTAAAAACGAAAAAGTAAGAACTCAATAGAAGAGAAAGTTTGTAATGCCTGCTTAATAAAAAGTGCTATGTTACTTTGTTTGCCTATATAACACTAGAAAGAGATATAAGTGAATTAATACTTTTGGGACACAGCGTCTAATGAAAATTATGTGGTGTTCATGTGCAAACATGTTAACTCAATAAATCTTGCATTCTCATGCAATATTAGCAGTTTAGCGATCGGGTTCTTATGAGAAGTGTTTTTATTTCCATTTCCCAGTAATTGGGGTAAAAATAACTTAGAATAGAATTAACTGTCCATCGTAATATTTGAAAAAAGCGGGTGAAGTTCTCCAAGTGAACCAACATTTACCTCTTCAACCCACATCACTGGGAAGATGATATCGGGAAACCTGTTGATATTATTGATCATGATGTTGGGCGCACGGTCTACTTTCAGGTTGAGCTGAACACGTACGAAGCCCTCCAAGGGGACGCCGATTTTCTGGAAGTGAGAAAGTATATTATTGATTAGGTGCTATCATGAACGGAGATGAAAACCTTCGCCTGTCAAAAAAAAAATTAATAAGTATGACTCGTTTATATTCCTGTGCCATGTGTGTTTCTCGGCCTAGTATAGGGCAACATAATCTCTTCTTGTGGATGTTAAAATCCGGATATGGGACAAAGGTTTCGGCAGTGGAAGTCATGCGGTATCACGGGTTTGGTTTTTAAGGGTGACAAAGCCAAGCAAGGGTGTGGCAGTACTAAACATTCCACCGTCGCCACATAAATACCTGGACAAGGGGCGGCATATCCAGATTTTTCCCCACCTGAAAAAAGTCTAGATACATACATACATACTATCACGCCTGTTTCCCACAGGGGTAGGCAGAGACTATGGACCTCCACTTGCTACGATCTTGACAGACCTCTTTCGCTTCATCTACACTCATCAACCTCTTCATACATGCCCTTCGGTTACGTGTACTTCTTACCTCTCCCTTTTTCAGAACGTCTGCAATCTGATCGCAGAACGTCTAGATCCGGATCTAAAAGGGATTTCCAAGGATCTCCCAAGGATTTCCAAACTGACCGATCTAAAGCTGCCTGCATCCAGCGTTAAGTTTATGATTATGATGAAACTTACTGGCTGTATCATGAAGTACGTCTCGTGCTTCTTCTTCTCCGGTTTGAGACCCTCAAAATCCTCCAACAGAGAAGGCTCAGCATCGTAGAAATGAGGGTATGACAAGTATACTGGGGCATCTGTAAAAGTTACAATGGTTTTAGGTATGATGCTTGAATATGTTTGCTTCTTACAGGACAGAGCCAAGAAGGCATTGTGGAAACCTCTTCGCAACTACGAGAAACTACAAACAACCACAACAACGACAAAATAGTTTACAAGAAGTCTACGAGATGGCGCTAGCAGTATCCTACATTTCGATCTCAGAGTTCTGGTTGCAACTAACCATATATAACGTCTAACAAAATATACTGAAACTATTTTAAGGGTAAATTCAGTCAATGATACTGAACAACTTTCCCCATTAAAATAGGATACTTTCGCACGACTGTCGTGTTATTATATTATAGTAAGGGTCGAGATATTCAATGGCCTTTCGCGTCAGGAGACCGTTGAGAAGACCCTTCTTCCATCGAACTGCAGCGGAGCTGTGCGGTCTTTTAACGACCAAATCAAATCTTTCGTTATTGACACAATGATAGAGATATTCTGTATCGAAATCCTATTCCTTATTTAAGATCACACAGCTGCCATCAGCTTAGGTAGTGGCGTTGTGATGATATGAGTCGGTCATGAACTCTCCACCAAAAAAAACCTCAACACCTAAATTGCCTCTGCGTAACGTAACAAAATATTGAAGATGGAGGGGCTAAATACTTGCCTCCTTTATTGCCTTAGGGTAACTTACTATGGTTGGTTTGGTTGGCTGATTTCGGAAGGCGCAAGACTGACAGGTGGCATACATTGAGAGAGGCCTATTCCCTGCAGTGGGATTTAGAAGGCTGTCGATGATGGTGATGATAAAAACTTACTGTATTGGCAAGGGCTGATGTTCTGCAGTCCTCGTGGTGGACACTTCTCGTCTTCGCAATAGCATTTATTGTCAGGATTCACGTCGGCGCATTCGAAGGTCGAGCTGGGAGGCGTGTACAGACCTGTTTGGATGTCTGGAAGAAAATTTATTGATTTTATTATAAAGTAGCTTCTGGTAATAAATTATAGTTAATAGTAAGGAGGTTAGGTTTGAATTTTATTATGTTTATCATCATCCGAGCGTATTACCGGTTGCATCCTCAGCGGTAACGCTTCAGAGCACAGGGTCCGCTACCTAACCTATGTGATTTGACGAGGTTACTGGTTTACACAGAGCGACTGCCGTCTGACCTCCGCAACCCAAAGGGTAGATCAGAACCATTCCTAGGATAGGTTTAAACAAACGCTTGATGGCGTCCAAGACTCACAGCGTAACGTGCCTTCCGAAGAACAGTCAAGCCTGCAATATCCTAACCAGACTGGAAACATATCACAAGACAAACGCATTGATCACTAGGCCACGGAGTCAGTAAGCTACATACGCATACGAAATAAAGATGAGATAAAGTAATTAATGAAAACGCTGGATACAGGCCGCTTCCGATCGGTCATTTTGGAAATCCTTGGGGGAGGCCTATGGCCAGCAGTGGACTTCCTGTGGCTGATATGATGATAATGATGAATTAATGTTAAAGTTACTTACGATCTTTGTACACATCGCCACGATACTGCAGAGGCATTATCCTGCAGAGATCTTTGTCGTACACATACACCATATCTTCCTTAGTAACCGACCGGGGCGGGAAGAACGAGCCTTCTGATGCCCTAGAAGAAATGGCAAGATTCAAAAGTTTATTTTATTAAAACCATGGATAAACAAATTTTTTAATGTTATAGGACGGCAAACGAACAAACGGGTCACCTGATGGTAAGTGATCACCGCTGCCCATGGACAACTGCAACACCAGGGGTTTAACAAGAGCGTTACCAAACTTAAGGGGGAGGGGGGCTCCGGCTCTCACAGTCACCGAACGAAGCATAGAAGCGGTAAAGCTACTACTCAGACGTCAATTTTCTTGAGAGTGTGGTACATCCCCGGACGAGCCGGCCCTGACTAAAAACTGAGTTTTGCCAGTAGCGTGGCTCTACCACAATCAAAATAAAAAAATTAGAGAATACTGAAAACCCATATAAAAAAGCGTACTCTGCTTCTTTCTTTTTAATTAAAGAGCTTGCTCTAGACGGTGGAGTTAAGCGGAGATGCCTCCATTCCTCTCTTCTCTCTGCCATCTTTTTAATGTCTTGGTGTGATACTTAAATCTTTTAATGTGAGGCTACAGACAACGCTGTGAAAGTGGCAACCTTCTGGAGGGGAAAAATTTGATTACATTTGGAGCTTTCGACACTAGAAGAAGTAATGTCTTGGTAGGACCTTACTCTTAACACTTCCTCAACTTGTTGGAAAAACTTCATTCAACCCTAAACTGCAATTCAGACTCTGACTTAGGCTTCAATCTTATAGGATTTATTTATGGCGACGGGGGGGAAGGGGTGCAAGTACGATACAGGATTCTTCAAATTTGCCACCCCATTGTAAACGAAGGGAGGGAGGTGGGGGGGTGCAGATAAGAGTCTAGGAGTTGCCGTCATTTACCAGCCGCTATTTATATATTTATTATTACCTATGACCCCCCTTTGCCCAAAAACGCCCCCTGTTGCCCCTTTGTATCTGGCGCCCTGGGCGGTCGCCCAACCGGGCCCTACCCTAACGCCGCTATTGATCCTTGGTCTTTCCTTTTATTCAGCTAAAAAGCCAAAATCCTGTATTTCTAAATCACTAATATCTCGCCCGCTATTGGATGCTGGCCATACAAAGAAGGACTTTGCTGGAACTAATTGGTGGCAAAAGCATACTCGTGAAAAGAAATCCAGAATATTCCTTAACGGTTTTTTCACGTAATGTATTCGGAACGGCCGATCAGTTTTCGATTGATTTAGACGATGATCATCAAGAAGAGTGCTATCAAATCTTCAATCTTTATCTATCAAATGTTAAATCAAATCTTTTCATCATCATCCGAGCGTATTCCCGGTTGCATCGTCAGCGGTTACGCATCAGAGCCCGGGGTCCGCTACCTTAACTAGGTGATTTGACGAGGTTACTGGTTTTTACACAGAGCGACTGCCGTCTGACCTCCGCAACCCATAGGGTAGACCAGAACCAATCCTAGGATAGGTTTAAACAAACGCTAGATGGCGTTCGGCACCAACAGCTATACGTGCCTTTTGAAACACGGAATCATCTTCTTTTCGGATAATCAAGTGATTCGAGCCTGCAATATCCTAAACAGACTGGAAACAACTTTACACAAAGTATGCTTCCCAGTGGGATTTGAACCCATGACCTCCGGATCACAAGGCAAACGCCTTGACCGCGGAGGCAGTCAAATTTGTTAAATCAAATCTTTTCTTTTTATAATATTAGTAAAGATATAGACGCTGACATTGGTATCTGTTTAATTTTCCTGAAGATCAACTGGTAGAGCTTGTCGATTGATATGAAAATTCAACAATGCTCTAACATTAAGTCTGACTATTGTAGCTTTATGGCCCAATAAATAAATAATAATGAATATATACGGACAAATCACACGGATTGAGCCCCAAAGTAAGTTCGAGACTTGTGTTATGGGATACTAACTCAAACGATACTATATTTTATAATAAATACATAAACATCCAAGATCCAGGTCAATCTGAAAAAGATCATTTTCCATCTTGACCTGACCGGGGATCGAACCCGGGACCTCCGGTGTGACAGCCTGGCATGATGACCACTAGGCCATAGAGGTCGTCAATAAAGTTTTGAATAATAAAATAAATACTATCTTAACTACAATGAAGGTTCTTCCATAAAATACAAATATTAGTTAAGACAATGTAGTAATTATTTTGTGTGTTCTCCACTGTTTGCGTTTTCAATTACGTCGAACGCTATGGATATGACGTATTGTGTTCCGGACGTGTATGTTTATTTAGTTATTTCTCGGGAAAATGACCGAGAGATCCTTATTGTTGAACAACTACAGCTTCGAGAAATGGTGAGTCGCGGGTAAAAACCGAGTTGGTTATTTCAATAAGTTTAAATTTCAATGTAAATATGTTAAGTATTTATTGTGTGCACATCGTACCGCACTACGGCCCTGCCAAGAAGAGTTAAATGTTAAGTAAATATCTGAGGTTACAGGAAAATCCGGGCAGTATAACGTTGAAATATATTTTTACTACTTTTTATTTAGTTTCACCTGTCCCGTTGTCTGTGTGTCCGTAATCAAATCTTGCAATAGCTAGACCCACTTCTCATTATTCATGAACAGGTCCTTTTTTAGTCTCCACTGCAGGAGCACGACCCTCTCTGTACTGCCAGAGCCATATATGAGCCAAAGCAGTCAGAAGATTTGGCCTACACTCTCCACGCTGACCAGACGGGTCGGAGAGGTCTCATTGATGTTTATAAGCTTTGTTTAGCTTGTGTTTCCTAAGTCGCCTTCTACGACATCCACGGGAAGACTAGGAGTTCTCATTTTTCGATTGAGTTAAAACTTGATGTACCTACTTATGTAAATTGGGTAACAATGTAATATTATGGTACCAATGACCTGATCTCATGATGAAGCCGGAAGGTGGCCACGGCATCTCTGTGATAAAACAACATAACCCCACCACAGAATATCCCACCGAGTTTGGGCTCAATTGATTTGTCTTGATTAGCACTTTTAAACATTTTAGTTCATTCTTTTAGAGAAAGTTTGTTAAAAAATAGATACCAATGAGAAAAACAAGAAATAATCTGGTAGATGAAATTAAAATACTAAATAGAATATATGATCTAAGACTACAGTATTACAGTAGTAGTTGTAACTTGTAACATTACCATGACCCAGCTGACCAGTCCCTCCTGGCACCACCCGTTCTCGAGTTGAACTTACCGAATATTATTGCAAGGTCTGTCCTTCCAATGTGGAAGGTGATCCAAACCGTTAATCTTGTCCAGATACCCGAATCTCTTCATTGAAGATTGCCCAGTGTAGATGGTGGAAACCTCATTTAGCGTACCATTTCTCTGAAAGTAAAAATATATTTTTATTTAGCCTGATGACTTTGTCATCATCATAATCTTGTTTAGTCTCCACTGCAGGAGCACGACCCTCTCTGTACTACCAGAGCCATACTTGGCAGAGCAGTCAGAGGATTTGGCCTATACTCTCCACGCTGGCCAGACGGTTGGAGAGGTCTTACTGATGTTTATAAGCTTTGTTTAGCTTGTTACCTAAGTCGCCTTCTACGACATCCACGGTAAGACTTGGAGTGGTCCTATTCTACTCAGCCGGGAACCACACGGCTTCTGCACTGGCTTCTGCTGCTGGCTTAGTACTGTTGGATGAAGGCCTCCCTTTTCTTCTTCCACTCGACTCTACTCAGAGCTACAGTCCACCAATGTATGCATCTAAGACATTCTCACAGGTGGACACCCTGCTATCTCTGCCTAGGTCTACCTCGCTTTCGGCGACCATCTGATCACCCACGAAGTGATCAGTTTGACCTAGTTTGTCCACAAAATGGAATATAAATAGGTGGAAACCTATTTATATTCTATTTCAACCCCACTCTTGATGGTACTTACCTGGCTTAAATAATTGCCATAGCTGTACAAAGGTATTATCAACTTTATTTCTAATATAGTTTAAATTTATCTCCTAATATTTTTTTAGAATCTGCGCTTACTATAATTTAATGTTTTTAGTCTAGTATGAATATATGATTTTTTATAGTTAAAAAAGAAATTGTGACTTTTTATTGAATTATAAAGGGGAATATTTTATCACAAATCTTACAGCAAGCAGCAACCCCATCTGGCTGTTGGGTCGCTTTCCTTTGGGGTAGAAGATGTGGGCGAGGGACACTAGGGGGTCGTTGTAGCTGTGAACAAAATACAGTTATTTGAGAGTCAAACTCCAAAAGAATTTATACGGCACCGATAAGAGTCATCATCATCCAAGCGTATTCCCGGTTGCATCGTCAGCAGTTACTCTACAGAGCCCGGGGTCCGCTACCTACCCTAGGAGATGTGACGAGGTTACTGGTTTTTACACAGAGCGACTGCCGTCTGACATCCGCAACCCAAAAGGTAGACCAGAACCTATCCTAGGATAAGTACAAACGCTAGATGGCGTTCGGGACCAACAGTTTTACGTGCCTCCCGAAGCACGGGATCATCTTTCTTTTCGGATAATCAGGTGATGCAAGCCTGCAATATCCTAACCAAACTGGAAACAACTTTTTCACAAAGTATGCTTCCCAGTGGGATTTGAACCCATGTCCTCCGGATCACAAGGCAAACGCCTTGACCACTTGACTGCGGATGCAGTAGCCACCGATAAGAGTATAGCTCTTAAATATAGATAGGGAGTCAGATTTATTATTGCCTGTAACAATTTACGTAGCAACTTCTTTCGAGAAGTCGACATCTTCAAAGTATGATCAACTCACCCAAACACCAGTTCTTCAGCGGTGACCTGTACGAATGGCTTGGCCCTGTCTTTGTAGGTGATGGCGAGACCGGAGACTAGAAGGTTGAACACGAAGCCAGCCAGATTGGGGGAGAAGGAGGTCACTGTCTGAAAGAATACATTAAGTTTTGAAACATTAATTACATTTTTACTCCATTTCATCAACTTGTCATCATACAAAGAATGCAAAACACGTGAACCTGATTCTGTTTTCATATCCATTTCATTCCCACCAGTTCTATTTGAAAATTCTTTTATCTTTTAAGTGGATGTGTAATATCTGATATCGAGTATTTTATATGTAGGTACCACAAATTTGCTTGCCAATTAAGGAAAATATTTGTAACACTACTCATTTCTACATTTTTGTCTTTTTATTTCTGTCACGAATATCAGAACCTTTTTGTGTTGTCCATAGGTAAAATGCATGAATCCGATCTGTTTCGGCATCTGACTCAAAATCATGTCTTATTTGATGTCAATCTGCTTTACACCCTATGCATATGTCTATTCATTGAGAAACCGCTACGCCATTGAGATGTCACGTTTATATTTCGATATCCAATTGCTTTGAGCTGATTATCATTCCGTAATGGTGTAGGTTTCATTATGTACCATATCATGTACTCGTATGTATGTAAGTATAAAGAACAACTATTGCCCCGTAATATATTTGTTTGATCATAATTTTACCTACCTGAATCATGTTGTGTTGGTACATCACCATGTTGTTTTCATACAGAGTATGCAAAACGCATAAGCTCGATACTGTTTTGTCGTCCGTTTTATAGACTGTACACTATTTCGTTACAAATGATATGAAAAGGCTTCGTCTACCAATAGGGGGATGTTCGGCACCACCAGTTTCTGTTTCTTATCCACAGACATCTCCAGCACAAACCTCAGAATCTTGTGTTGATACATCAACATGTTGTTTTCATACAGTGTATATAAAACACATGAACCCGATTCTGTTTTGTCTTCCGTTTTTAGTAAACGTGAATTTGACTTAGAGTATCTACTGTTTCATTATAAATGATATGAAAAGGCTTCATCTTACCAGTAGGGGAATGTTCGGCACCACCAATTTCTGGTTCTTATCCACAGACATCTCCGGAACGAACCTCAGAATCTTGTTGTGTTGATACGTCACCGTGTCGTTGTCGTGGAATTTGATGTTGACTTTCTCCATGTCTTCTCTGAAACAAGAGATTTTGGTATTAAATAAATAAATACATGTATATGGACAAATCACACTGATTGAGCTAGCCCCAAAGTAAGTTTTAAACTTGTGTTATGGGATACTAACTCAACGATACTATATTTTATAATAAATACATATATAGATAAACACCCAAGACCCAGGACAATTTGAAAAAGGCCATTTTCCAACTTGTCCTGGCTGGGGATCGAACCCAGAACCTCCGGATTGGCGGACTAGCGTGTTGACCATCACAACACGGAGGTCGTCTAAATTAAAGAATTACATATACATATACTTTTCAAGTCTTTCACGCCGAGTCTTTTCCATTTGTATATTTATGGATTAGTAAATATTTCGCAGTTTGTTTCTATTTATTTAGATTTATTGCTTTTGCAATTCTTTAAGTATTACTTCTCACATAAATCAAAAGTATGTAATTATAGATAATTTAGATGCAGATATCATGAGAAAATGAGGTATCATCATCATCATGATAGGCATTTTAGTCCTAACGATTATCGACCAAAAACTGTATTTGCTTATAATACTACGTTTCGGCACTGTTTGTCTATAACATAAACATACATCAACTGTAATTGTTACTTAATGACTGTTTGTGCCAAGATAAAAAATAAAAAAAATCGACATCGTTTATTTTGAGATTTGTTACACATCACTAAACATCATCATTATCAATATTTTTTTTTTAAATTTAATACTCTTTATTGTTCTAAAGTAAAAACAAACTTTTAACAAATGGCGGACTTAATGCTCGCTCAGAGCATTTTCTCCCAGTCAACCATAAGGATAAACAGAAAAGTAATTTGTTCGGCGCAAAAAGCAAAATTATTCAATTATGACTACCGATTCAATAAATACTTCATATAACATATTAAGAACATATACATAAAACATTACATTACTACATACTATATAATATATATCAGAATAAATATCTACTGAAACAATACGTACCATTATATTATACCTACATATATAATTACATGTATAATCAATTTTGAGAACTGAATAATGATGACTTTACGATAAAATCATTGATGGTGATTGATGATGATTGGATAAAATCCGTCCTGAGACGCAGTGGTGGCCTAGTTACCCAAAAACTGTTTCCCAAAAAACTGACGACCTCCGTGGCGTAATGGTTAAGGTGAAGATATTCCCTCATTTGAAATAAATTGTTAACTCGTAAATATGGTGATAATTTCCATATTGCTCTTCGTCATGCACTAGATAGCCCTTTAAATTATTTTATGAACCACCGTTGAAAGTATTTACATTAGTCCGTCTAGCTTTAAAACTTGCCTCCGCCAAAAGTGGCCACGGCAAGTTTTAAAGCTAGACGGATCACCAATAATAGTTTCAACGGCAGTTCATAAAATAATTTAAAGGGCTATCTAGTGCATGACGGAGAGCAATATGGAAATTGTCACCATATTTACGAGTTAACAATTTATTTCACACTTCAAGGCCATTTGCCTATATCTTCACCTTAACACGCTAGACCGCTAATCCGGAGGTTCTGGGTTCGATCCCCAGCCAGGGCAAGGTGGAAAATGGCCTTTTTCAAATTGTCCTGCGTTTTGGGTGTTTATCTATATATGTATTTATCATAAAATATAGTATCGTTAAGTTAGTATCCCATAACACAAGTTTAGAACTTACTTTGGGGCTAGCTTAATTAGTGTGATTTGTCCCTATATGTTTGTTATAATTAAAAATATTAAAAAAAATATATTAAAAAAGAAATGATATAGAAATAATAAAATATTGATTTTTCATAGTAACCATACCACGTGACTGCTGCTTTTGACACAGGCTCAAACCCGAGACTTGTGTACAAGTGTACAAAACTACACATAACATACCACATTCATCATTTTCGTCGTTTTAGTCTCCACTGCAGGAACATGACCCTCTCTATACCACCAGAGCCATACTTGGCCTCAGTAGTCAGAGGATTTGACTCTCCACGCTGGCCAGACGACCTGGAGAGGTCTCATTGATGTTTATAAGCTTTGTTTAGCTAGATTTCCTAAGTCACCTTCTACGACATCCACGGGAAGACTTGTAAGTACCTCCTGTATGTAGGTACATACAAGTCTTCCCGTGGATGTCGTAGAAGGTGCTTAGGAAATCTTGTCTAATGACTTTTTGAACACATTTCGCTCCCAGTTAGCATGGCTCCCAATACCCTTACGTCGCAACGCTAAAATTCTATCTACGCTCTATTCTAACCTGAACAATCCACAGTCCCCTAACTATCTAAGATCTAAATTCAACCTTCTCAGTTCTACTCATTCTCGTTCACTTCGTTCCTCTAACACTCTTATCCTTGCTATTCCTCCTCACCACTCTATCTTCATGGACAACTCTTTCCAGGTCAAGGCTATCCGGCTTTGGAATGCCCTGCCAGAGTCTATCAGAAGGGCTCCCAGCCGCACGGCATTCAAGCGGGCGGTATATAAATTGTTTTTCCAGCAGTCCTAGCCTAGCACAATCATCCTATATATTTAATTATTTTGTATTTATTGTATATGTATAATATATATTTATTAGTTTTTATGTTTAGGTATATTTTTTTTTTATTATGTAATTTTATACATATTTTAATCACGCCAGCCACACATATTTTTTGCTTGGTCTTATGGTTGACCGGTAGAGAATGCCATATGGCATTAGGTCTACCACTTGTACATTACTAAATTTACAAATTGACATTATTTTAAATTTCGTAATTCTTATAATTCAATTGAATTATGACATAATAAACAATGTAATCTCTGTCCATCCATATAACTAATTTTAAGTTTTTAGTTTGTTAGTTGACGTCTTTGGAGAAAACGTGCAGTGCAGTTTGTTGCCGCTTCTTCTGCACTTGCGCCAAGGAAGCGGCGTAAACTTAGCTTTAAGTAACGATTTGACGTCAACATTTGTGCAAAACAAAACAAAGTGACTATTATTAAGAGATATTATAAATATCCTATGATAATAAAGATATTTTGAATTGAATTGAATTGCTGAGCGCTGATTTGTATGGGAAGGCGAATTTTTAAGTTTTTCGTTAATTGTTTTTATGGAAAGTAGTTCAGTATCAAGGACTGAACTTGCTCCAAAAATTTGGCTGGTGGTTAAAAAGTCAGCCTGTATATCTCAGTGACTTGGAGTGGTCCTATTCTACTATGCCGGGAATCACACGGCCTTTCTACTCTACATATAACATTAAAATCATAAAAAATGTTAAAAATTCTCTTTATTCCTTCTGAAGCAGTGGTTGCCAAGTGGATAGAAGATGGAGTAACATACTATAACATATAGAGCTAAAAACATAACCTTCTGCAGTCAGGTAAGACGCTGGGTTAATCCATGGTTAATCCCTTTACCGCGAATAGGACAATTATCTAGGTCGAGTTTATTCGTAATTAAAACCATTAGCAAAGACTTGGGGTCTGAGTCTGTTACACAATTGACATCTAGGCAGGCTTGTGTCACTCCCCGTTTAGGTATCGAAAATGTACCTACATTAATACTATGCGCGCAGGCGGCCCCTCCGGGTGGTAAATTCAGTTATACGAATCGTTTGTCCATAGTAATAAGAATGAAATTGGCTTGCAATGGATGTCTAGGTATCTATACAAAAAGGTGCTGAGTTATGACGTGAGCTAAATTAAACCATATCGCTAGCTACATTGAGTAGATATTTCTTTGCTGAGTGAGCCATCTGTACGTTAGTATTATTTATTCTGTGATCTATTATTACCCAACTACGGCGAAGAAAGGAGGGTTATCTGTTTCGTCAAGATTATTATTTACTCGTAAAGAAAGATGCACGTAAAGCTGTGGGTCTCGGAGGCCATTTAGCGTTTGTTTAAACCTATTCTAGGATTGGTTCTGATCACCCTTTGGGTTGTGGGGGTCAGACGGCAGTCGCTCTGTGTATAACCAGTAACCTTGTCAAATCCCCTAGGGTAGGGAGCGGACCCCGGGCTCTGAAGAAACACCGCTGAGGATGCAACCGGGAATACGCCCGAATAATAATGATGACTCTCGGTTCTCTAACATAAGGTCTTTGGCATCCTTGGATGACCATTGACGCATTGCATGTAATATTAGGAGAAGAAAAAGTGGGAAAGCGCACAGCTCAGGATGCAACCGGGAACGCGCTTGGATGACGACTTAAGGTGAAGATATAGCCAAATGGCCTTGAAATGTGAAATAAATTGTTAACTCGTAAATATGGTAATAATTTCCATATTGCTCTTCGTCATGCACTAGATAGCCCTTTAAATTATTTTATGAACTGCCATTGAAACTATTATTAGTGATCCGTCTAGCTTTAAAACTTGCCGTGGCTACTTTTGGCGGAGGCAAGTTTTAAAGCTAGACGGACTAATGTAAATACTTACCACGGTGGTTCATAAAATAATTTAAAGGGCTATCTAGTGCATGACGAAGAGCAATATGGAAATTATCTCCATATTTACTAGTTAATAATTTATTTCAAATGAGGGCGCCACTTCAAGGCCATTTGCCTATACCTTCACCTAAGCAATAACGCTCAAGGCGTTTGCTGACCAGACTCAGGCCTTCTATAAAATATCTAGACCACAATTATCAAAGGCCTAGCGTACCAAAGTTCGCGTCTAACCAGTTTTCTATAACGGCAAACCGCATATCCTCACTAAGTACTTCTATAAATGCTTTATTAGTATTCCATGCTGGTCTGGAGAAAAAAGAAAAACCACAGACGTGCAATGGCCGCGCGTATAGAAAAGCCAGTAGGTTAGCCATTTATTAGAAATTAAAGTGAACAAAAAAAATACTTCTATTAATGATTCTGATTACAAGATTCCAATATAGCAATTCATTTATTTGATTTATTTATATTGATTTATTTATTGCACTATATAAAATATGTCGAACTCGTTAGTAAGTAGGTAAGTATTAAATTAATTCTGCGGTGTATTTTATTTATTTATTCATTTAATTTATTGCACTATAGAATTAATGTACAATGGGTATAATCTTAACGCTAAGCGCTGTCTACCAGAAAATACCTTTGGGACGTATAAGAGGCGATAAATGGGGTGCAAGCGTATACAAAACAGGAATGAGAAAAAAAATATATAACGGCTAACAAAATATACTGAAACTATTTTAAGGGTGGATTAAGTCCATGATACTGAACAACTTTCCCCAAGGAACATATGTCGAAATATGAAAAATATTTTTTTGATTTCCCTACAAACTCGGATCAGCTGTTCGGTCAACTTGTATGGGAGGTCAAAAATTATTTTTCAAATTTCGGTATATGTTCCTTGGGGAAAGTTGTTCAGTATCATGGACTGAATCCACCCTTAAAATAGTTTTAGTATATTTTGTTAGTCCCTGTATAGGTATCTCTTACTAGCTACAATACATAAACTACGCCCACATACAACATTAAATAACATATAATAAGTTATATATACAATACATCGTGTTAATGAAAGAACACAAAACCTCTCAGATGGTACCTTAGCCCATGAAACTGAACAACTTTTGTTCAACAACATTCACGAATCCCAAAAAAAAATTGAATTTTCATATAAACCAACCTGTACCTAAAATCAAACGGTTTAATATGCAGTCAATGGTCACCCAAGGATGCCGTAGACCATAAGAAATCGAGAGGAAATAGCCAGAACAGTTTAAAACGATTTGGCTATAGTTTTACGACCGGCCGCCTGCCTGACGTCAAGCCTGTTTGTGAATTCTATTGTGTGACAAGTTCATTTCCTAGGCAAATTAAAAAAACCCGCGAGTGTCAAGAACACCATCTAGTGATGTGAACCGGAACTATTGATACGACTTGATACGGACATCAAGTCGCGCTACCAGGCCTGTGTCACTCCCCGTTTAGGTATCGAAAATGTACCTACATTATTACTATGCGCGCAGGCGGCCCCTCCGGATGGTAAATTCAGTTATACGAATCGTATGTCCAGAGTAATAAGAATGAAATTGGCTTGCAATGGATGTCTAGGTATCTATACGAAAAGGTGCTGAGTTGTGACGTGAGCTTTATTAAACCATATAGACCTTTGAATTTCTTTGCTGAGTGAGACTTCTGTACGTTAGTATTATTTATTGTGTGGCGCTACGGATAGCGCCATCTATATATTTGCTAGAGAAAGCCTTGATTTTCAAGCGTTTATCCTGAATAACTTTTAAACGGCTGGACCGATTTTCATTAATCATAGCTAAGAACTGCAAAGGAACTTGTTATCACGTAAAAAAACCGCATCGAAATCAGTCTATCTGTTCGAGCGCTACGATGATACAGACAGACAGACAGACAGACCGACATTAGCGTCAAACTTCTAACACCCCTCTTTCTGTCGGGGGTTAAAAAATAATTTTTCAATCGGCCGTCGCCCGACCTTAACCCTCCTTGGGAATACAATTGTAGCACTAGATGTTTATGCTTAGTCCTTTAGTCGCCTCTAACGACATACACAGGAAGAGATGGTGGTCCTATTCGAAATCAGTCTATCTGTTCGAGCGCTACGATGATACAGACAGACAGACAGACAGACCGACATTAGCGTCAAACTTCTAACACCCCTCTTTCTGTCGGGGGTTAAAAAATAATTTTTCAATCGGCCGTCGCCCGACCTTAACCCTCCTTGGGAATACAATTGTAGCACTAGATGTTTATGCTTAGTCCTTTAGTCGCCTCTAACGACATACACAGGAAGAGATGGTGGTCCTATTCTAGGCCGGAACCCTCACGGCCGAGGATATATATATACCTAGTATACCTACCTGGCAAATAAAAACTGCATATTCTTACAAAGTACTTAGGTAATTTATAGTTTATGGTGTTTGGTTTGTTAAACAAACGAATATACCAGTCTATATTTAGCAAGATGCGAAGGATTTAATGACGTCATACGTTATACACATATAGAATCAAATAATGAAACGTTTATAGTGTAAAAGTACTTAAATAGATAGGAACCAATCATAATGATTGAGCCATCCAAAGTAAGTTTTAAACTTATGTTATGGGATTAGTAACTCAACGATACTATATTGAATAATATACTAGCAGTCCACCCCGACTTCGCCCGTGGTACGGTAGTGCACATATAGCCTATGTCACTCGGGGATAGTGTAGCTTTCCAATGGTAAAAGAATTTTTTTAAATCGGTCCAGTAGTTTCGGAGGCTATTCAATGCAAACAAACAAACAATCAAATCTTTCTTCTTTATAATAATATTAGTATAGACAACGTGGAAGGGACATACCCGTAATAAATCGAACCACGGGCTATACTAGAGCACTATAAAATAACAGCCAAAGAACAAAAAAAAAATTGCCATTTCCATACAAAAGTGTGCAGTCGCCCGGACGATTTGTATGGAAATGGCAATTTTTTTTTGTTCTTTGGCTGTTATTTTAATTTCATTACACTAAAGTGATCTAGTATAGCCCCTGCTTCGATTTATTAAGGGTATGTTCGTTCCACGTTGTATACATACCTACAAGGTGTTAATAAACTAACGCAAAACCTCTCAGATGGTACCACTTTTGTTCTACAACTTTCACGAAACCCAAAAAATTTGAATTTTCATACAAACTGATCAGCTGGTCTAGTCAATTTGTATGAAAATCTGAATTTTACTTTTGGCATTTTGGGAATTTGCGAAAGGATTTATGACGTTAACCGTGTGTGTTTGTATGGTTTATTGTGTTTGTATTTATTTATTTATTTAAAAAACTTTATTGTATATCAACGACAGTTACACATAATGAAATAACAAAGGTAATTTTACAAATGGTGGACTTATCCCAGAAGGGATCTCTTCCAGTCGACCAGTAGGGCAGAGGACAGTTACAAATTTAGTAGGAGGGCAGAAGTACGTACAGAGCATTTTGTATATCTATACTAATATTATAAAGCGGAAGAGTTTGTTTGTTTGTTTAAACGCGCTAATCTCAGGAACTAATGGTCCGATTTGAAAAATCCTTTTTTGTTGGGTAGTCCATTTATAGAGGAAGGCTTTAGGCTATATAACATTACGTACCGACAACCACGCGAACGAAGTCGCGGGCACAGCTAGTTGTTTGTATATTTTGTTAAACATTATATTTGCTTTTGAATCGCCAACCTCCCTCCATCGAGTCAAAATGATTCAGAGATAGTCATTTAGCAGCAATAAAATTACCTTGAATTAAAATTGCCCCTTAAGGCCTTTGATTAAATGGTCTCCGTGACCCAACTAAGGTTCCTGATGTCATCGAAAAGGAAGGTCTAGCCGCGGGTTAACATATGACATAATTATATTAAAAAAAATAAATTTGTACAAGGTTTATTGTGGGTTTTCATCAAGTATTACGATGATTTATCATTCATTTGATACCCCACTCGAAATCGATTATTTTTACTATACTTTATTACACACAAATTGTAGCCTTTGCCAAAAGTGGCCGTTTTTCGCAAATGTGCGTAGTAAAGCTTAACGTTCTCACTTTAAACTGTAAACAGTAGTTCATAAAATACTTTGAAGGGTTATCTAGGACTTGATAGTTGCAAAATTTTAAATGATGTCTCCGTTTTCTTTGAAATGATTTATTTGAAATGGGGGCAGCACTGGACCCCGGAAAATTTAGGTACGGCCTTAAATTATGTCTCCGTTTTCTTTGACATGATTTATTTTAAATGCGGGCAGCACTGGACACCGGAAAATTCAGGGACGGCCTTAATGTAAAATTCTGTAGTAAAACTAAATACAACGGTTTTCACCAATTACAGTAGGTATCTAGAAATAATTTATACATATAATATAAATTTTAGTGTTGTTAGGTACATAGTTGGTACGACAGGTGTCATACATTTATAACTATTTGACTATACATCATCATTATCACCCCCCCTTTTTCGGTTCCATCCTCAGCGGTAACGCTTCAGAGCCCGGGGTCCGCTACCTAATCTAGGTTAATGACGAGGTTACTGGTTTTACACAGAACGACTGCCGACTGAACTCCACAACCCAAAGAGAACCCAAAGAAACCCAAAGAAAATGCTTCCCAGTGGGAATTGAACCCTGACCTCCGGATCACAAGGCAAACGCCTTGACCACTGGACCAAGGAAGCAGTAAGTTTGCCTATTGTTCAGTACAGTTAGTATTTGGTAGCGAGGATTTTATTAAGGAAGGATCAAATAAAAAAATTAAAAATAAATAAATTATTAACAAAGAACCAACCGACTTCATTTCTTTAGGAGTTTCTTCCATATCTCCAAAGTTCTTTGTCATATCTTCACCAAATTAAAATGGGACCAACTTGGTGGTAAAGGCTTTCAAAGAAAAAAATAATCATCAAAATCGGTTCACAATTGGCGAAGATATTGCGTAACAAACATACATAACAAAAAATATACCTGACAGTCGAATTGGCAACCTCCTTCTTTTTTGAAGTCGGTTAAAAATAATTAATATCGACGCACGTTTAATCCACAAATTTGCAGACAGGAGGACGCAATATTAAAAAAAAAAACCACACGCACGCAATTTTTGTGGTGTGGTAACGCGGCACTTTCGTTACGACAAATTGTGTGTTTGCTCACGTACAGGCGACGACAGAAGTGTTTAACTGTATTTTGATGCACTCGATTATGAAGTGTTTAGGAGTAACGTAGGCTAAAATCCTAAATATACAAATATAACATCTAAAAAATAAACTGAAATCATTTTAAGGGTGTTCAGTCCATGATACTAAACATCTTTTCTTAAGGAACTAGGTATATCGGATTATGAAATTTGTTTTTTGCTTTTAGTACAAACTCGGATCAGCTGTATGAGAGTGATGGTATGGGAGGTCAAAAACTACTTGACTAAAGATTGTTGATTGAAGTGAAAACTTCTATATTTTGGTTGGGCATTTCTTGAGATGGGCAGAAACGCCACCGAAAAACGTTACCGAAACCACCTTGTTCACGTTTTCACTTTTGTCGGCAGTGCCACTTTTTTTTTGGACAATCAGCTTAAGGTGAATACCAAGCAGAAGTGGCGCCCTCATTTGGATAAAATGTTAACTCGTAAATATAGTGAAAAAGCCATTGCCAAAAATTGGTGCCTTTTTTTTTTAGCGCGGCGGTCAACCGTTTTTTGTATGCTTCTACAAAAAAATACAAGAAGCAATATTCATTAAGAAATGATATTTGTAAACTCAGTCGGGACGGAGTTATATCGGCTCAAAGATAAAGAAAAAAATATTTTTATTTAATTGAATTATGGACTTACCATGTATTTTCCTGAGCTATTGATGCTATACTAGCTATTATATTAGACGATTATTGTGATGATACATGATTAAGTCACGATTACAAATATTTTTTCCTATCTATAACTATAGATAGGATGTACGAGTATAGTGTGATGACTGGTGCCTTTCTGTTTTTGAAGCGCGGTCTATGAATCTTGTAAAAAATAAAGCGGAAAAACTTATTGCAAACAAAAAATGTAATATATATTATAACAGTGTATTAACAGTCCAAATCGACTTATGACTTCAAACTTGAAACATATTTTATATTTTCTAAGTTTTTAGAGTATTTGATTTTTATTTCTTGAGCACTTCGCTGGCTATCTGACTTCCTGCATTTTGATTGGCCCAGAATCGCCTTCTTAGATAATATAATAGTAAGACATGATGTCGAAAATGAAGCTTACGACGAGCCCAGCGATAGGGAAGTTTAGTGATTCCTTCCCCATCCTTCCCCTTGCCACCCAGCACGTAAGTCATAGCCTGTTAGCTGGCGGCTCACTGGGCCTCCCCAATGGGTCTCACTCAGTGGGCCAGACCGCCGTGGGCAACGCCATGCAGCAAGGGTATCTTTCATAACGAGGCCATACATCGCTTCATGTCGAATTGTCGAGTCAATTTCAATTCAATTCAAAATATCTTTATTGTCATAGGATATTTATAATATCTCTTAATAATAGTCACTTTGTTTTGTTTTGCACAAATGTTGACGTCAAATCGTTACTTAAAGCTAAGTTTACGCCGCTTCCTAGGCGCAAGTGCAGAAGAAGCGGCAACAAACTGCACTGCACGTTTTCTCCAAAGACGTCAACTAACAAACTAAAAACTTAAAATTAGTTATATAGATGGACAGAGATTACATTGTTTATTATGTCATAATTAAATTGAATTATAAGAATTACGAAATTTAAAATAATGTCAATTTGTAAATTTAGTATGTACCAATGTACCTAAATTATGACATGTCTAAGTATACAAACCTTTAAGAGGGACCCGCGCCAAGCTCAAGCCAGACCTTTTTGTCTTTAAGATAGTCATCGGTCCTATAATAAGCCTTCTCACAAAGTACTTTTTTTACATAAGCTTTGAATTTTCTGTCTGGCAGGAGTAGGAAAGACAGCTGCAGCCCGGAAAAGTTTAATGACATGATCTGGTTCTGACATTTTATTACATTAATATATGTATATAACTTGTTTATTTTTTACTTCAATAAATCAATGACTGTATTAATAATTAGTTTTCATTGTACCCAAATGGCAATATAAACTATTACCAAATGACATCATAATAAGTATACATAAATAGATGGGAAAAAAATATTTGTAATCGTGACTTAATCATGTATCATTACAATAATTATCTAATATAATAGCTAGTATAGCATCAATAGCTTAGGAAAATATATGGTAAGTCCATAATTCAAATAATTAAAAATATTTTTTTCTTTATCTTTGAGCTGATATAACTCCGTCCCGACTGAGTTTACAAATATCATTCCTCAATGAATATTGCTTCTTGTATTTTTTTGCAGAAGCATACAAAAAATGGTTAACCGCCGCGCTGAAAAAAAGGCACCATTCATCCATACAAAATGGTCATTGTCTTTTCCATATTACTAAATGTTAGGCACTAGTTAGCCCTTTATTTTATGAACAACCGTTAAAAGAATAACATTAGTCCGTCTAGCCGTAGCCGTTTTACAGTTAGATGGATCACCAATAATAGTTTCAACTGGAGTTCATAAAATAATTTAATAAGTAATAACGGAATGGCACCTTGTCTATAAGTCTCAATAATAATTGATATAATTTAATTAAGATACACTATCACGTCTTTATCCCTAAAGGGGCATACAGAACCTAGGGCAGCAAGGCCCAGGCCACTTTTAGCATGATGGTGGGCATGAATGTGGAAAAGGAAATCATAATAATGATGGGTTGCTAACCGCATCGCCTATTGATAAGATTCAGATTCTTGCCCTCCCTTTAATTTAGATACCAAACACTTTTGTGCGTGATCATACAGGATCGTGTAGAAATCGCTTCGCTATGTAATGTATGTCTGTGCGTATGCGCAGCTGTTTTATTTTGACCATTTGCGCATTGTGACTCACGTCTTTGTGATTTGAGGAGGAGACAGAGACCACCCGTAATCATACTAACCATATACAGGTTGATTTTTTATCTCTAGCTTTATTTAAATCTTCAGAATGAGATCACAAAACCGCAAGAAAAAGTCTGATGCCTACGTTCCAACAATATTCCAGTCAATATATCGGTGTAAGGAAATTGACCATCCTCAGCAATATTAATCTATGATTCTCAGGTCGCTGCTATATCACTTATTATAATATGTACGAATTTGTACATGTGGCTATCGAAACCGCTGGCCCGTGGTCACAGAAGACAGTGAAAGTATACAGAACGGAATCTCCTAAGATCCCGCGCAATATGCATCCCCGTTCCCCGTCCCCGCACCTCTCCCCCGTTTTCGCCGAGGGGTGAGAGCGGGCGAACAACTCGTGAACGGGTGCCGCCGCCCGCCAGTAGGGACTGGTCAGCTCGGACTACTCAGTGTTACTTATTTCTGTAAATTGGATTTGGCACTCGTTCGCAAGCTTTACATGTTATATTGTGATAACATTGTGTTAGGCATAATATCTTTGTATACTGACAAAGCCCTTCCGGCGCGTAGGCGACCAATACTGTGTAAATGAGTTTCTTTCGGCGTTTCTTCTCAGCAGTGGTCGTTGCGAAACTCTAGTATCGGTAGCTTTTGCACTAAAAATAATTAAAAATAATGCCCTTAAAAAAGTGATATATTTATCCTACATTTAATAAAAATTTTTGACTGACTGACTTTGAACACACAGTGCATGGCGCACGCGGGCGCACATGAACGGGGGAGAGGTGCGGGGGCGGGGAACGGGGACACATATTGCGCGTACCATAGGAGATTCCGTTCTGTATACTCTCACTGTCTTCTGTGACCACGGGCCCGCGGTTTCGATAGCCACATGGAAAAATTCGTACATATTAAAATATACATCAATAATCCGAGGTGGAATTTTTGATTCCTTTTAGTTTAAATTATTATGTAGTTGAATTTTAGTTTAGTTTAAATTATTATTAATAGTTTAGTTTAATTTGTCATTATTATTTTTTTCCTAGCATCTACTGTATTACTTTTTAATTTCTGTGGAAAATCCGAAAATCGTTACCTATCTAACCATCCAGTTGCCATAATTTGACAGGAACCAGATCACAAGCCGCACAGACCTACCACTACTAGACCTGCATAGTGCGTGGCCACCTTAGTGCATCTCTTTCTATCTTTGATTGTTGCCTCCAACCATATTTTGCACACGTCACAGAACACACTATGGTTACTAACTAACCCCTAAATCACCTTTTAAATGATAAAATCCCTAAAATTAATAACTTTCTTCGATCGTTTTGTGGTTTGTTTGGCCCAGATTTTGACAGTAGGCCAGCTTATAACAGCCACGCGGATAGAGACAAAAAAAACATATCAGCGTTTCTTTCACACTCACGTTGTACTGTATTTGACAGTCTCTTTCTAGCAATATCGTTGCAAGTCTAGTAGTGTCTAGGTAGGTCTGTGGTGCGCCGTCATCGCGCACACAGCGAATAAGAAGGTACATAAGTACATTTCAAGCTCTTTGATAAAAACGTCATTATGTAAACGCATCTCGCTCGTGTCATCTCCATCTTGACATTGTAATTCCTATAATGGTGAATCATGACCATTCGCTATTTTCTGTAAAATCCCATAGCTTTTCCGTTACGTCTTGTCTTGTTATTGTTATTATCGTGGAAATAATTCAATGTCATGTAGTACTCGTAATGGGGGTTTTCATGGAAAAAGTACCGCGAGATGGTGCAAACACAGACAAAGCAAAAAATTTATAATACAATCTAGATAAGTACGAGTAATAATTTCAAAAATAAACCAGCCAAGTGCGAGTTAAACTCGCGTGGAGGGGGTTCCGTACGATTGATTGAATTATTATAGGTTTTCCTGTAATGTACAAGCAATGAACTATATTTTGTATATTTTTCAAAATTTTAGGCTCAGTAGTTTTGGAGATCGGGGGGGGGGGGGGGGGATGGTAATTTTCGTCTTCTTTCATAAATAAAATCAAAACTATTTATTTTAGAATTATAACAAAAAAATATTTGAGATCCTCATAACGAGACCTCTCATTTGATATATGACACAGTAAGGTTTGCAAAACTTTTTTTTTCAATTTCCTAATTTGTCCCCCAAAAATGAAAAGACGGACAGACAGACGCACGAGTGATCCTATAGGTAAGGGCTCCGTTTTTTGTACGGAACCAACATTGAAAATTAAACTTAATGCCACGCGCACATACCTAAAGCTCATATTATTTATACAATGCTTATGTTTAAATACCTAACATTCCCAAAAAATGTACGTAAAGTTATAGGCGTCCCTTTCCCGCAAACTGTCAGTGCAATAAAGTAAAAGGGGAGAGCTATAACTTTAGGTATATTTTTTGGGAACGGCTTTGCCACTTCGTAAACATTCTAGATTGTATACAATTTCTTTGGTGTAAAGTCATTTAGGTACTGAGGGTTGACTTATTTAGTTCATGATTATTAATTTTTACCCGACTATGGTGAAGTCAGAAGGAAGGTTATGTGTTTCGCCGCGACGTATGTTAATGTGTTCTTTCGTATCTCTAATAATATCCATGATACAATATCAGAATTCTTTGACGAAAAACATATTAAATAGGTTATACCTCTACATTGGTTAATTTCAGGGCCAGATTTAGGGGAGGGCAACCGGGGCTACTGCCCCGGGCCTCTACAAAAGAGAGGCCCCCACAATAGTCAGTTAAAATCTTTATTGCACCAAAACATAATGATACAGAGTACAGGTCGCGCCAAACTTTTAGATCGCTCTGAAGTTGCCTCACTCAGGTTACAAACAGGGACACAATATTTACCACAATAATATTTTTTCAGAATGATTGCAAGAATGTAGATATGATATATATATACACAATAAACAAAAATAAAGCAAATTCTATCTGCTATGGGTATTTTACTACTGCGACGCGAATCGCCTCAACTTCAGAGCGATCTAGAAGTTTGGCGCGACCTGTGATGCGAGTAGATTAAAGAAAAAAGATGATAAAAGGCCTTCAGAAGAAAAAAATAATCAGACTAGTAAAAAACTTTTCCTTTGATATAGCCACGCTATGCATAATGTGTGGATTATTAATGTGCGGATTACTCCGGCCCTGGTTCGTTTCTCTACTGTCTCTATCCCTATGCTGAATAGAATATAGGTATGTATGTACTCGTACTGCTGTGCAGCGTTCGGGAAGTTACGCAGTGTCTTTTCGTCCAAAATACCCCAGTGCGTCAAGACGAAAGTGCTTAATCAATGTGTGTTACCAGTGATGACTTATGGCTCTGAAACGTGGTCCCTTACTATGGGTCTCATAAGAAGGCTCAAGGTCGCTCAACGGGCTATGGAGAGGGCTATGCTAGGTGTTTCTTTACGTGATCGAATCAGAAATGAGAAGATTCGTAGAAGAACTAAGGTCACAGACATAGCCCAGCGGATTAGCTCATTGAAGTGGCAGTGGGCGGGGCACATAGCGCGAAGAACCGATGGCCGATGGGGCAGAAAGGTTCTCGAATGGCGGACACGTACCGGCAGGCGCAGCGTAGGACACCCACCTGCTAGGTGGTCAGACGACCTGAGCAAGGTTGCAGGAAAACGCTGGATGCAGGCCGCTTTCGATCGGTCGTTTTGGAAATCCTTGGGGGAGACCTATGTCCAGCAGTGGACTTCTTGTGACTGATATGATGATGATGATGTATATGTCGTAGTTGGATGGTATAAACCGCTAATTCACGAAACCTCTAGTTGTTTGGCATTACAGCTCGGTTTTGTTAAACAGCCGAATATCGTTCAGCTGTATTGTCTAAGATTGCGAAACGTGTTACGTTCATTTAAACCGCTAACTACGTTTCCAACCGGCTAGCGGTTTTGTGAAACAGTAGCGGTAATCCGCTGTTTGACGAAACCGTTAAACAATCCAACTGCGACACATGCATGATATGGATTTGGTGTAGGGTTACTATAATGAAATATAACTGGGTGTCTATTAGAATAGAGATTTTTTCGACATCGAATTTCATTTCCCAGACAATTATTTCACGAATTTTATTGCTATAGGTTTGCCCTAACCTAGTAAAATGGATAGAACATTTCTAGCGTGTGTTGGTCGCAGTTCTAACCTAACCTAACCTATAAGTTAGTGCTAACCTAGTAAAATGAATAGAACATTTCTAGCACTCGCCGGCCGCTACCGCGGCACGCTCGCTTCGCTCGCCTGCCATTGCCACTTCGTAGGCATTCTACATAATTTCTTTAGATAGAATTGTTCAACAACTTCTCTAGCCGCATGGATGAATACAAGTCGATCATTCCATCCTGCGTATTAGGGTTCGCTGTTTTACAAAACCGAGCTGTAATGCCAAACAGGTAGAGGTTTAGTGAATTAGCGGATTATACATACACTTCAACTGCGACATATATATATGTTTATCAATGTTTGTAGAGAGAGTCTTCTAAACGCGGCTCTGTCTACCCCGTAAGGGATAAAGACGTGGTAATATGTATTTATGTATGATAGATTGTAATAAAAATAAAGCCTGTTAAAAAAAATAACAATCTGCCTAAACCTCTTTATATTGCTTCGGTTGCGGTCTCCAGACCTGTTTTTTAGGGTTCCGTAGCCCTTATGGATTCGTCATGTCTGTCTGTTTGTCCGTCCGTATGACACAGCCACTTTTTTTTGAAACTATAAGAACTATAGGTTCTGTTGAAACTTGGTTAGTAGATGTATTCTGTGAACCGCATTAAGATTTTCATACAAAAGTAGAAAAAAAAAACAAAAAATTTTGGGGGTTCCCCATACTTAAAACTAGAACTCAATTTTTTTTTTCACCAAAACCCATACGTGTGGGGTATCTATGGATAGGTCTTTAAAAATGATATTGAGGTTTCTAATATCATTTTATTCTAAACTGAATAGTTTGCGCGAGAGACACTTCCAAAGTGGTAAAATGTGTGTCCCCCCCGCCTGTAACTTCTAAAATAAGAGAATGATAAAACTAAAAAAAATATATGGTGTATAATTGTACATTCATTACCATGCAAACTTCCACCGAAAATTGGTTTAAACGAGATCTAGTAGTTTTTTTTATACGTCATAAATCAATCGTAAACCGCAATTTACCTTTCATTCAATCAACTCAAATATAAAATGGGCTCCCATATAGTTAGATGTAAATCCCATCATTTAGGTACCTAATCATAATGTTAACTTACTAATAACCTAATTAAAAAAATACACTATTATTAAAACATAGATCAAAATTACAACGAACTACAAAAACTTTTATATTATGTTACTTGCTGCTACGGAACCCTTTATGGGCGAGTCCGACTCGCACTTGGCCGCTTTTTTCTGGCATTGACTACTCACATGATCCTTTAGTACATGACCTACCTAGTTTCATTTCTGGCGAAAAAAAAAAACACAATGACGCCAAGATGTTGCATTGGCCTTTTAAAAACAATGTACTTGAATACACATACCTGTACACGAACGGTCCCACTTCCACCAGTTTCGGTTTCTCCCCGTTTTCCAGGAAGCCTTGAGGGTTACTGACGTTGAAGATGTACACCTTCGTGAGTCTCACCACGCCAGGCTTCTGCCAATAGCTGTAGCTTAGAGAGCCATTCCACAGCTTGAGTTCCTGTACAGAAAATGTAAGATGAGAAATCGATTTCTTCATTACTATTCGTTGACTCCCCTATATAGACACACACATAGACATCCGTGCATAAATACACATTTATTTATCTCTCATCTAACACACCCACACACTTACACACCCACCCACCCACACCCACACACGCGCACACATACACACACACACACACTTGGTTAACTATTAATATAAAAAGTTAGAGATAAGAAAGAGCGGAGTCTCGTTGCACAACTTGCACAAGCATATTTTTTGCGGCTCCGGCAACAAAATATTGTAAACATTTTTTAGTTTTATTTATTTATTTACACTTTATTGTACACACATACAAATGTAATAGTACAACAGGCGGACTTAAGGCGAAGATATAGGCAAATGGCCTTGAAGTGTGAAATAAATTGTTAACTCGTAAATATGGTGATAATTTCCATATTTCTCTACGTCATGCACTAGATAGCCCTTTAAATTATTTTATGAACTGCCGTTAAAACTATTATTGGTGATCCGTCTAGCTTTAAAACTTGCCGTGGCCACTTTTGGCGGAGGCAAGTTTTAAAGCTAGACGGACTAATGTAAATACTTTCAACGGTGGTTTATAAAATAATTTAAAGGGCTATCTAGTGCATGACGAAGAGTAATATAGAAATCATCTCCATATTTACGAGTTAACAATTTATTTCAAATGAGGGCGCCACTTCAATGTCATTTGCCTATATCTTCACCTTAAAAATAAAATAAAAGAAACATACCAAATATAAATATTATAATAATATACCTACATATTAAATATAATATAATATTATATTATACATACAAACGAGCAATAAATATACATACATATCTCTAAATACATATTATACAATCAAGTCTGTCTCATATTTAATTGAAAATGGAGGTGTCTAAAAATTCTAATTTTAAAGGAGTCGCGGCTAGGAGCCCTTCTGTTGGACTCAGGGAGAGCATTCCAGAGTCGTACAGCAGTGACAGAGAAAGAGTTATCGATAAAACCTGTACGGTGAGAAGGAATAGCTAGGGTAAGAATTTGAAGAACGCAGGGACCTCTCATGTTCCCTAATAAACAATTTTTTTTTATTATTATTTTACCCACTACTTAAAAGGTGCTGAAAGACCTAACTCATCAACTCCAGGTCTTCGTAAACGCTATATAATGGGTATTTTTTGGCCGGACTTGGCGCCGCACCGTTAACTCAGACGCTAAGCAGCTTGGATTGTCCTGGAGTGTGATCAGGAACGCATCGGTTGACAGATCTGATTGGCGACGTGTTGTGTCTGCCCTTTGCCCCGACAGGGGGGCATAGGAAGCGAAGAAGAAGACCTACTATTTAAATACATACATACATACATACTATCACGCCTGTTTCCCACAGGGGTAGGCAGAGACTATGGACCTCTACTTGCTACGATCCTGACAGACCTCTTTCGCTTCATCTACACTCATCAGCCTCTTCATACATGCCCTTCGGTTACGTGTACTTCTTACCTCTCCCTTATTTAGAACGTCTGCAATCTGATCGCAGAATTAAATAGGTACCTAATTTTAGTTTCCTTATCAAGGTCTTTTTTAATCTTCACTGCAGGAGCACGACCCTCTCTGTACTACCAGAGCCTTATATTAGCCAGAGCAGTCAGAGGATTTGGCCTCAGCCAGCCTTCAGCTTGTGTTTCCTAATTCGCCTTCTACGACATCCACGGGAAGACTTGGAGTGGTCCTATTCCACTCTGCCGGCAACCACACGGCTTTCGAGATCCACACGGCTTCCGGGAACCACACGGCTTGTTATATACCTATTACTTGCTTTTGCTTAGTTTATATTACTTTAATATTACATAAGAACGTCGCCCTCGTTTAGTAAGTTATTTAAAATTAAACAAGGTCATCAAATACAAGTCCCAAATTAGGTCAAGGTCATTTTATTGAGGTCAATTAACAAAATAACTACACAACCTAGAAAATGCATAAGCAGAATTCGTTTTGAAATGATCCTCCGCTGTATGTCCGTCTGTCACAGAGCTCTAATCTCTTGAACTGTTATACAGGGCTTGGGAACAGTTCGAAAAATATCAGCTCATTATCACCCCCAACCAGGTTTTTCGCGAACACTCGCTAGGAGCGGAATCGATACACGAGCGTTATATTCGCCGGGATTAACCAGGTTAATTTCAAACGATTTGGGGGCGGGGCTTCCCGTCACCTTTCAAGACAAGTTGAACTGAACTTATTTTATAAAGCAAGAAAGATACAGGCGCACGCGCGGGTGGTAAAAGGTGTTGGTAGGTGGAGCCAAAATGATCCGAACGAAATTGACCTGGTTTCGCAAACTACAACACTTATTATTGGTTCCTTGATCAGAACCCAAATAATATCGATTCCGCTCGAGCGGAATCGACATGTTAATGCTCTTTTTAAAACGTATGGCGTTTCTAATGAGCTGGTTAAATATTTTAACTTGGTATCCGAGCCTTGCTGTTATAGCCTAGACACTTGAAATTTTCATTGATTATGTACTATAGTGGCGCTATAAGAACGAATAAGTACTAAAAATAAGATAAAGTTAAAAATAAAAGGGGGTCGTCGTACAAGAAACGTGTTTCTTCAGCGTTTTAAAACATTGTACGGTTGTACGGAACCCTTCATGTACGAATCCGACTCGCACTTGCCCGTTTATTAATTTCAAATTTTCCTTTCAATCCATTTTTAAATCATTTACGCACCCCGCTTGGTTTCAACCCTCCTGATTTTGACTCATTCCACCATCAACTCTTACTGCTCACTTAATCTTATAGATCTGTATATACCTTTATAAATATTATTCAAACCATAGTAATAAATTTAATATACTCTGTCCTTGTGTCTATATCTTCCTATCCTACTCTACTAGTATCCTACTATCTTCTATGTAGGTACTCGCTTAGAGCGCCGGGACAGGTCGAGTTCCCACACTCTCTTCTTCATTTTAGCGCGTGATTGCATCCTCAGCTACGCTGCTTCGGAGCCCGGAGTGCGTTTTTCCGCTTTTTTGAGCCACATAGTAACTAGAGTTAGTCCTGAACTTTGTTGTATTTATATTTCAAAGTGAGTATTTCGTTTATATTGATAATATTGAAGATCGTTCTAAGAAGGCATCTATGAAGAGGTTGATGAGTGTAGATGAAGCGAAAGAGGTCTGTCAGCATCGTAGCAAGTGGAGGTCCATAGTCTCTGCCTATGCCTGTGGGGAACAGGCGTGATAGTATGTGATTGTTCTTACAACTGTGAGGTAATATGTATAGTATATAAAACTTACCCTAAATATGATATAGTCAAGCCAAGGCACGAAAGATAGGAGGATGCCGATCGCCACCGTGAATATGCTAAATGTGATCACTGCCAGGCGTCCTGAAACAAACAGAAACCACATCAAAATCGGTCCAGCTCGCGCGATGAAGTACTGTTTCACGAGAGAAGCAAAATTATTGTCATCACCCTTCTTAATTCTGACGATGAATGTCGTTTAAACAGAATGAAACTAGTATAATTACATGTGGATGATAAAAAGTCAGCCTGTATATTGCGTTTATGTAATTTTAGTTCCGCTATTCGACAAGAGATGGCGTTGCTTGTTCATGAAAGTAAATATTCTCATATTTATTCACACGATAGTACGATAGATAGATATACTAATATGTATTATTCTATGACAATAGGAATAGGGGAGTTTTTGGCGGGAAGTCAAGGGGTTCGGTTGGGGTTTTCTTTAAATTATTTTGCAAATTGATTTTAGTGGACTTTATAATATGAAATTGGTGTTGTTTGGTGTTATAAATGCTCATGCTCATGAACAATGTGTGAAATAGTTAGTGGACAGTCATAGTACGGCTGTAATGGTATTTGTTTCGCGGACTGTGTCGGGCGTCTTCGGGCGTCGTCCGCCACTCAATCGGCTATGAAAACCAGTGGACTCGTATAGATTTGTCGCCAGAAGCTCCCTTAAGGTGAAGATATAGGCAAATGGCCTTGAAGTAGCGCCCTCATTTGAAATAAATTGTTAACTAGTAAATATGGAGATAATTTCCATATTGCTCTTCATCATGCACTAGATAGCCCTTTAAATTATTTTATGAACCACCGTTGTAAGTATTTACAGCCCGTCTAACTTTAAAACTTGCCTCTGCCAAAAGTGGCCACGGCAAGTTTTAAAGCTAGACGGATCACCAATAATAGTTTCAACGGCAGTTCATAAAATAATTTAAAGGGCTATCTAGTGCATGACGAAGAGCAATATGGAAATTATCATCATATTTACGAGTTAACAATTTATTTCACACTTCAAGGCCATTTGCCTATATCTTCACCTTAAAGCAATCAAAGGCCTACACCAACCTTTATTTATTTATTTATTTAACTTTATACACAAATACAAGTGTAATGGCGGACTTAAAGCCTAAGGCCTTATCTACCAGTCAACCAACCGGGTGATGTCGAGAAAGACACGGGTAGTGCAAAAACTCAAAAAGAAATGATGAAAAATGAACCAGGTATACTTAAATATGTAATAATAAACCATAAACTACATACAAATAATACACACTATTATTATACTAAGATATACTACTCACATATACTACATACACTAAGAACTATCTGACAGTTGTTTAAGAAAATGTGCTTTCACCTGTTTTTTAAATGAAAAGCGGGTTTTAGCCTTCCGAACATCAACTGGTAAGGCGTTCCAGAGCTTTATAGCTTGGACAATAAACGAATGTGAAAAGAACCCACTCCGGTGAGCTGGTATAGAAAGGCTGAGATTGTTAGAGGAACGAAGATGTCTGACATGGGTGTCACCCAGAAACTGAAAGTTAGACTTGAGGTATGCAGGAGTAGCGGGTTCAAATAGAATGGAAAAGAGGGTTGTGAGGATGTGCAAATTGTGAGGATGTGCAAATTGCGACGTTGACGAATTGGTAACCAATTAAGTTGGGAGCGGTAAAACGACACATGATCATATTTACGAAGACCAAAGATATATCGAAGACAATTATTGAGAAGACGGTCAAGTTTGTTCAGCATATCAGCTGTCAAGTCCGAGTAGCACACATCAGCATAATCTATGATTGGCAGGATCAATGTGTTCACTAGCATTGTTTTAGTGTCACTGGGGAGAAAATTAGGAGAAAACCTTTGATTGTAATTTGTTTGGAAAAAAGAATTTCTTACGTTTTATTAACTTGTGCCTGGCTAAATACGCAGTAGCGTCAAGCCATTAATAACAAAAAAAAATAGGAATAGGATATTCTATGAGGGTGGAATAAGTAAAATAAATAAATATTTAGGGACAAATCACACAGATTAGAGTGTGTCTAGAGTGTTTTAAGTTTGTGATGTCTACCAAATAAACGAATTTTCTTTCTTTCTTTCAGGTTGAGCTAGCCCCAAAGAAAGTTTTAAAATATTTTAGGGTTCCGTACAAAAAATGAAAAAACGGAACCCTTATAGGATCACTCGTGCGTCTGTCTGTCACAACCAATTTTCTCCGAATCTACTGGACCGAATCAGGTGAAATTTGGTAGAATGTTGTAATCCTATGACCCAAACACATATGTGCAAAGTAAATAAATATTGTTTTTAAATAATTTCGGAGGACAAATTAGGAAATTGAAAAAAAAAGTTTTGCAAACCTTACTGTGTCATATATCAAATGAAACTCGTTAGAAGGATCTCAAATATATTTTTGTTATTATTGTAAAATGAATAGTTTGATCTCCGAAACTACTGAGCCCCCCCTGATCTCCGAAACTACTGAGCCTAAAATTTTGAAAAAAATACAAAATATAGTTCATTGCTTGTAGATTACAGGAAAACTTATAAGAATTCAATCAATTGTACGGAACCCTTTCCACGCGAGTTTTACTTGCACTTGGCCGGTTTTTTTTTACAAGCAGATGTTTAGCTTGTCCTGTTTTTTTTTCAAATCTTGCAAGTGCAAGCCACTTCCCGGTCTCCGATTGGGATGAAATTTTGTATGCTAATGTAAATCAGATGACAGTGCAATATTATTATAACAAGAAGCTGATCTGATGATGGAGCCGGAAGGTGGCTATAGGAACTCTGTAATAAAACGACGCAACCCCATCGAGTTTGGGCTTATCATATTTGTATTGATAAATACTTAGGCTTCACAATAAAAACTTATAAGACAACATGATTTTTTTTCTTTAATTTCTGTACACTTGGATACTATATACAATGACAGATGAGTATGTTTGTAAATTCATGGTCAAAATAACTTGACCATGCGACCTCAATCACAGTTAAGGTTAGCTTCAATTAATAAAATGACTTGTCATCTAGGGCAGCTCAGCAGTACTACATTCTAGTCTATTTGCAACATTGTTGCTAATGATTATTAAAGCAAATTAAAGTATGATACGAATATGGAACTATAAATGTAGGTTATTTCTTAAAACGCGCTCCTGGGTGAATCCGAGAATTTCGTCCTGAATGGTAATGAAAATGTAAAAATAGTAATGATTGCACGTCCTATGGTAATGATAACAGGTAATGGTGATGATATTGATATTAATAATCCTATATTACATCATTACCATTTTTACATCGTCATTACCATTCCCTAGGATTCACCCGCCTACGCTGGATGCGTAAGCGGGTGAATCCTAGGGATTAGATTAGAATCAGTTACTTAGTATTAGTAGGCGACCTCCGTGGTGTAACGGTCAACAAGCTAGTCCGCCAATCTGGAGGTTCTGGGTTCGATCCCCAGCCAGGGCAAGTTGGAAAATTGCCTTTTTCAAATTGTCCTGGGTCGTGGATGTTTATATATATATGTATTTATTATAAAATATAGTATCGTTGAGTTAGTATCCCATACATCCACATCATCCGAGCGTATTCCCGGTTGCATCCTCAGAGGTTATGCTTCAGAGCCCGGGATCCGCTACTTAAACCTAAGTGATTTGACGAGGTTACTGATTTTCACTCATAGCGACTGCCGTCAGACCTTCGCAATCTAAAGGGTAGACCAGAACCAATCCTAGGAAAGGTCCTAATCCTAGGACTAACGCTAGATGGCGTTCGGGACCCACAGCTTTCCGTGCCTTCCAAAGCAGGGAATCATCGTTCTTTTCGAATAATCAGGTGATTCCAGCCTGCAATATACTAACCAGAATGGAAACAACTTTTCACTGAGTATCCTTCCCCGTGGGATTTAAACCCACGAACTCCGGATCACAAAGCGAACGCTTTGACGACTGGACTACGGAGGCAGTCAATGAGTTATCATAATATCCCATAATACAAGTTTTATAATACTATAGGACTAGCTCAATATGTGTAAATAAAAAAAATAAGTTGGTAGTGAAAGCTGCTGACTGCAATTCTTCCGATTTCCGGTGTAGAAGACCAATAGCCGTGTGGTTCCCGGCAGAGTAGAATAGGACCACTCCAACTCTTCCCGTGGATTACGAAGAAGGCGACTTAGGAAACACAAGCTGAACAAAGCTTATAAACATCAGTGAGACCTCTCCAACCCGTCTGGCCAGCGTGGAGGGAGAGTGTAGGCTAAATCCCCTGTCTGCTCTGGCCAAGTATGGCTCTGGTAGTACATAGATGGGTCGTGCTCCTGCAGTGGAGACTAAAAAAGACCTGACTACATTTGTCTTTACAACTTAGGCTTTACAAACAAAAACTTGTACGAAAAAATGAATATTTGAAGAACTTAAAATTGAACATGGCGGATAAATAAATTGTATAGTATAAACACATGAGTTAAATCTCTGTTCTGTCTTCACTTTGTACCCTACCTTTAAAGACTGTGTGCAAATTAAAATGGTAATAGTTCAGACTATTATCGAATCAGTGGAATATGAAATCGCAAATGTGATGATTCAAAAATGTTTAACGATAAAGATGAAAGACCTTGCGTAGAATCGCAGATTGGTTGAGGTTAGGACACAGAATACAGTAAGAGTAAACAGAAGGGACTCTTCTAAGGTACGCGCAATATACGTCCCCGTTCCCCGCACCCGCACCTCTCCCCCGGTTCTTGACGGCCAACGTGAGAAATCGAGGCGAAAACGGGGGAGAGGTGCGGGGACGGGGAACGGGGACGCCTGGGTGACGCATATTGCGCGTACCTTAGGAGTTTCCGGCCTGTGGTTAGGATGTCAATTGCACTAGGCGCACAGTTACATAAGTATACAATGTGGAAGGGACATACCCATAATAAATCGAACCACGGTCTATACTAGATCATTATAGTATAATGAAATTAAAATAAAAGCAAAAGAACAAAAAGAAATTTCAGCATTTCCATACAAAAGTATGCAGCCACTCGGGCAATTAGTATGGAAATGTCAAAGTTTTATTTGGTTTTTCGACTGTTATTTTAATTTTGTTATACTGTGATGATCTAGGATAGCCCGTGGTTCGATTTATTACGGGTATGTCCCTTCCACTTTGTATATTGTTTTTTATTTTATTGAAATGAATTAATTAATTTCTTACAAAGTATCTTTAAATAATTAATCAATATTGAAATTAAAATAACAGTCAAAGAACAAAAAAAAATTTTGGCATTTCCATACAAAAGTGTGCAGCCGCCCGGGCGAATTTTATTTTGGTTTTTTGACTGTTATTTTAATTTCATTATACTTTTGTGATCTAGTATAGCCCGTGGTTCGATTTATTACGGGTATGTCCCTTCCACGTTGTATTTTAAATAAGTGAATTTTAAGAACAAGTTCAGTTTACGATACTGAACAACTTCCTCCAATAAACTTTAGAAATAATTAAATTTTTAACAAAAAAAAAAACAACCGACTTTTTTAAGGACTTTTTTAACTCAATTTTTTTAAGGAGTTTCTTCCATATCTCCAATGTGCTTTATCACAACTTCACCAAATTAAGATGGGACCAACTTGGTAGTAAAGGCTTTCAAATAAAAAAAGAATCATCAAAATCGGTTCACAATTGGCGAAGATATCGCGTAACAAACCTATACCTCCTCCTTTTTTTAAAGTCGGTTAAATAGACTATACGACTGAACTCGACCTCATCATCATCCTCATTGACAACCCCCCACGTTGCACTGCTGTGAATAGGCCTCCCTCAATGTATGCCATAATGCCATCCATCTCGATTGAACTATCCTCATTTCATATAGGTAGGCACTTAGGACGGTACACGGAGTCCAGTGCTGCCCCCATTTGAAATAAATTATTTGTAAGGAAACGGAGATATCATTTAAAATTTTAAGGTAGTAAAACCTAGATAACCCTTCAAACTATTTTATGAACCACTGTTTACAGTTTAAAGTGAGAACGTTAAGCTTTAGTTTGCGTTTTTGCGTTTTTGCCAATCGTCTTAAGAGTCCTCTTACCCTAGGCAGAATCAAACTATCCTATACAAACGTAGTAGCTTTTTTAAGCGACATGCCAGATTTCGGGAAATTTTGTAGTTTCAATGAAATTGCATATGTCTAGGCATATAATATAACTGGTTTTCACGATAAAATATAAACTTGAAACAGAATTTTTTTTTATTTTTTTTTAGCCATTTATGTCCCACTGCTGGGAGAAATAGAAAATAGAAAAGAGAATATAGGAGACAACTTTTCACAAAGTATGCTTCCCAGTGGGATTTGAACCCACGACATCCAGATCACAAAGCTAACGCCTTGACCACTGGACCGCGGAGGCAGTCAACTTGTTTATACATTATTATTTAATTTATTCAACTCACAGCAATTAGTTATTAAATAAATTACTTGTGTTACTATCAATTATAAAGCAATAAACTAAGGCAATAAATTAAAAATATTAAAAATAATTATCTATAAGATAATACTACTTTATTCGTCATTAATTATAAATGACATCTGTTTTATTATTTTGATTATTTACCGCTGAGATAAAATCTATAATAAATAAAATTGTTTGTAATATAGTGATATCATAAGGAACGTTACCTTGTCATATATACAGGATTATTTTTAATTAACTTGCAACCTTTTTGGAGCAAGTTCAGTCCGTGATACTGAACCACTTTCCATAAAAACAATAATCGAAAAACGAAAACAAAATTTCGTCCTCCTATACAAAATCCATTTGGTTGAGCGCCGATTTATATGGAAAGTCGATTTTTTTTTCTCTTTTTTCAATAATTGTTTTAATGGAAAGTAGTTCAGTATCACGGACTGAACTCACTCCAAAAAGGTTGCCGGTTAATTAAAAATAACCCTGTATATACAACTTGGAAGGGACATACCCGTAATAAATCGAACTACGGGCTATACTAGATCATTATAGTATAATGAAATTAAAATAACAGCCAAAAAAAGTAAAAAAAAAATTCGGCATTTGCTTACAAAAGTGTGCAGCCGCCCGGGTGATTTGTATGGGAATGTCAAATATTTGTTTGGTTTTTTAACTGTTATAATAATTTCATTATACTTTAGTGAAAAAATTTCGATAAGAGACAAGCTATATAAAAACATGTCAATAGGCGATGCGACTAGCAACCCATCACTAATTCTCTTTTTCCATCTTTACGTCCACGACCACACGGACTTTGGTTCTCGGTCTTAGACTCTGTCTAGCCAGTCAGGAATAAAGAAGTATTAGTGTGTGTGAAAGATCCACTAATCACATCAGTAATTAATGTACAAAGTATGACCAAACTAGCATGCTGAACACATTTCGATGTACCTCCAACGGATGTACAGTTTCGATTGAAGGAAAAGACGCATTATCGAGAAAAACCGGCTATTATGTGGCACGAGTTCATGAGAGGTAGCGAGTTTACTGATATGACATACTTATAAATAAATGTGCCGTGGTTCCCACCAGAGTAGAATAGGACCATTCCAAGTGTTCTCGTGGATGTCGTAGAAGGCGACTAAGGAAACACAAGCTGAATAAACCTGTCCAACCCGTCTGGCTAGCGTGGAGAGTGTAGGTTAAATCCTCTGACTGCTCTAGCTTATATATGGCTCTGGTAGTACAGAGAGAGTGTGCTCCTGCAGTGGAAACTAAAAAAGACCTTATGATGAATATTTATTATTGTAAAATTTTCCCGCCGGGAGCGGGACGCCCCTGCTTATTCCCAGATTTTTTTAAAACTATCGTAATTTTGATGTATTTTTTATTAACTTTAAACGCTTCAGCCTATATTTTACACCAAAGCCGCAAGGCCGACAAATTTTAATCATTGATTTAATTGATGCTCAAGAAACGACCGAGAGTCACGACCGAAGTCACGTGACGCCAGGTTTTACACCTGCATGGTATCTTGATTGTGTTAGTGGCCAACAATGAATGGATTAATAAAGGATCATAAAAGCGCGAGTGGCGCTCCTATCACAGCGTATATAGGCTACAGGATACCTTAACCACTTATTAAAAGGTATGCTGTCCCGACTTTTTTGGACGACTTCTGTGGCCTAGTGATCATCACGCTAGGCTGTCACACCGGAGGTCCCGGGTTCGATCCCCGGTCAGTATATGTATCACTTCACATAATAAAACAAGGTCGCTTCCTGTTGTCTGTCTGTCCCTAATGCTTAGATCTTTAAAACTACGCAACGGGTTTCGATGCGGTTTTTTTTAATAGATAGAGTGATTCATGAGGAAGGTTTATATGTATAATACCGTGCGAAGCCGAGGCAGGCCGCTAGTTTGTTATAAAATATAGTATTGTTGAGTTACTATCCCATAACACAAGTCTCGAACTTACTGAACTTGGGGCTTGCTCAATCTGTGTGATTTGTTCGTATATATTTATTTATTTACTTTTGGTCTACCAGTTTGGGTTGCGGAGGTCAGACGGCAGTCGCTCTGTGTAAAACCAGTAACCTCGTCAAGTCACCTAGGTAAGGTAGCGGACCCCGGGCTCTGAACTCTGAAGCGTTACCGCTGATGCAACCGGGAATACGCTCGGATAATGACGATGTTTTCTCGCTTTTAAAATATAATATGCATGTCAATGGTTAACCAAGGATGTCGAAGAATAAAGGAAATCGATAGCAATAGCTGGAACAGTTTAAATTGGTTATAGTTTTACAACCGGCTGCAGCTTGACGTCAAATCTCCTTGGGATTGCAGTTGTTGCACAAGATGTTTGTGCTTAGTCCTTTAGTCGCCTCTTACGACATTCGCAGGAAGAGATAGAGTGGTCCTGTTTATCATCTTATTTTATAGTATTTGTTGTTATAGCGGCCACAGTAATACATAATCGGGGAAAATTTCAAGTGCCTTGCTATTACGGTTCAAGAGTTAGAGTCCTGTGACAGACGGACAGACAGCGGAGTCTCAGTAATAGGGTCCCGTTGGCACCCCTTGGGTAAGGAACCCTAAAAAGACATGATTAGTATGTATACAGGGTTATTTTTAATTAACCGGCAACCTTTTTGGAGCAAGTTCAGTCCGTGATACTGAACCACTTACCATAAAAACAATTATCGAAAAACGAAAACAAAATTTCGTCCTCCCATACAAAATCCATTTGGTTGAGCGCCGATTTGTATGGAAAGTCGAATTTTTTTTTTCGTTTTTCACTTATTGTTTTTATGGAAAGTGGTTCAGTATCACGGACTGAACTTGCTACAAAAAGGTTGCCGGTTAATTAAAAATAACCCTGTATAGGCACAATAACGTAACGATAAGTGGTGATCAGTTTAGTAAATACTATAATAATAGATACAATGATCAGGAAAACCATAGAAAATGGAATTTTTATAGTTCTAAGAGTGGGTCAAAGGGCACAGCACGTGGCGACTGCATTTCTACGGTAGTAGGTAAAACGTGATACCTACCGTATAATTGGTGTGACTATGTTATTCATTTACAGATCCGGAATGACCGTACGATGTTCGTAAGCTTGATCTGTTGGTCGCTTGATGACGGCAGTTTTACGAGTCATCATGTATTTTTCAGTCTCCACTGCAGGAGCACGACTCTCTCTGTACTACCAGAGCTATATATTAGCCAGAGCAGTCAGAGGATTTGGCCTACTCTCCACGCTGGCCAGCCAGTTGGAGAGGTCTCATTGATGTATATAAGCTTTGTTCAACTTGTGTTTCCTAAGTCGCCTTCTACGACATCCACGGGAAGATTTGGAGTGGTCCTATTCTACTCTGCCGGGAATCACAGGGGACACTCGCTATTATTATTATATACATTAATATTATGTCATAGACCATGTTGTTAGTGTAAAAATGAGTTGTCAACAATGTTGGTTAATACCGCGTTACGTGATATTCCGAGAGCTAGCAGACTGTTTTGGATAGGTATTTGAGACAAGCTGAAAACTTGTCATATACTTCTCCTATAATACCCTTATTTAGAACTGAAGACCTGGCTGAAAATCAGCAGGGCTAAATCGACCCACAAATTTTCTTATACAATTTTTTTTTACAAAAGAAATATCCTTGTTGTATGAAATCAGTAGTTACTCTTCCACTCGTGGCGGATTTTTTCATCACATATTTTCAATTTGGATAAATCAGTAGTTTTTATTTATTTATTAAGAATCTTTATTGATCCATAATAATATTAATTGTTTACAATTGGCGGACTTAACGCTAATAGCGTTCTCTCCCAGTCAACCATAGGGATAAACAGACAAAATCAGTTGCGGCGCAAAAATAAATATTATAAAGTATTACAATTAATTAATTTTTTACAAGTTAAGTTAAAATAAAAATGTATAAGCCAGATCATTTAGTAGGGTATTTACCTACCTTTAGAAAATTTAAGGGTTGATTTAGCCCCGCTACTTTTTAGCCAGGTCTGTAGTTCTGAGTTAGTCATCGGAGAAGTATAAAAGAAATTTTTAGCTAGCCTCAAAACCTACCCAAAAATACCCACCTGCTTATAATTTTTGAATGCATATGGCAAAGTTAAAGTCCCAACTAAAGGATCTGGCTTATTTATTTACTACTCCTTAAATATTCTATTTGAACGTGTAGAAAATCATATTTTTTTAATAATAAACATACTTTAATGTTTTGAAAAAAAAAAAAAAACTTTCGTGATAAAACTGCGCTGATAAAAATTCTCGCTTCTGTAGTGCATCAGGGATGTTCGCTGAGGCGCGTACACTGTGCTTTTATACTATAATGCGCAAAAGATGCGCGTCCCTGGTGCGCAGGGTGCGGGCCAGCGACCACAGCATCCTGAAAATGATTGCAAGTAGGCTGGACTGTCAGTATGTTAACCACTGCTGCGCCACGTCGGGGGGAGTGGTGCAGGAGTGGCCTCTATAATGTTTTTTTTTTATATGATACCTAAATGTTACTAATCCATAGTCTATAAGCATTACTAACAAAATGAGTCATGTTACTTGCAAAATAAACAATTCATTCATTCATATAAAACAAATTTTCCAGACAGATTGTCCTGGCGCCAAGAAACTAGGACAGCAGACCTATAAACGGGAAAGTGCTAGGACATAAAAAATGCTTTATTTAAGAAACACACAAGAAAAATAATATATAATATAAAAGATTTTATTTATTATCAAAACCTATTAGAGGTGATCTCAAAAAGGATAAGAAAGAACCCAGCATATGCTGGCTGTGTAAGGACTGCCAGCGCTGGTCTTCCGTTGGAGCCTAGTTGACGTAGTAGTTGAGTAGATAAGATAAGATTTCAGCTTGCCTCAAATCATCCCCAGGTCTTTTTTAGTCTTCACTGCAGTAGCACGACCTACGCTACCACAGCCATATATTAGCCAGAGCAGTCAGAGGATTTGGCTTACACTCTCCACGCTGGCCAGACGGTTGGAGAGGTCTCACTGATGTTTATAAGCTTTGTTCAGCTTGTGTTTAGTCGCCGTCTACGATATCCACGGGAAGACTTGGAGTGGAGTGGACTCCTCAAATACCTACCCAAAAATGTCTACTAGCTCTTAGACCACGAACTATTATTTTGTTACGTAATACAACTTATTACTAGATTATTAGTTGTAATTGCAAATGATTGAATGTTGCAGGGGCATAACCTTACTGAAGGTAATATTCTTCGCTATTCACTACACTACCATGAAATAATAGTGTATATATTTTTTTTAACTTTATCACAAACGTAATAGGCGGACTAGCCATAGGCTTTATCTACCAGTCAACCCACTGGTGATGTACTCGTAGGTATGTAAATTGACTGCCTCCGTTGTTCTTTGTGATCCGGAGGTCGTGGGTTCAAATCCATCTGGGAAGCATACTTTGTGAAAAGTTGTTTCCAGTCTGGTTAGGATATTGCAGGCTTGAATCGCCTAATTATCTGAAAATAAAGATGATTCCGTGCTTCGGAAGACAAAGCTGTGGGTCCCGAACGCCATCTGGCGTTTGTTTAAACCTATCCTAGGATTGGTTTTGGTCTACCCTTTGGGTTGCGGAGGTCAGACTGCAGTCGCTCTGTGTAAAATTAGTAACCTCGTCAAATCACCCACATAGGTTAAGTAGCGGACCCCGGACTCTGAAGCGTTACCGTTGAGGATGCAACTGGGAATACGCTCGGATAATAATAAAAATATGTGCAAAATCAGAAATTTAAACTAAATAGAAGGAATTTATGACTTTTCCCAGTTAGCCTTATATGCCCACTGCCCAGGCATTTGCCCATCTTTATTCAAGTTCGTAGAAGAACTAAGGTCACAGACATAGCCCAGCGGATTAGCTCATTGAAATGGCAGTGGGCAGGGTACATAACGCGAAGGGCCGATGGGGCAGAAAGGTTCTCGAATGGCGGCCACGTACCGTCAAGCGCAGCGTAGGACACCCACCTGCCTGATGGGCCGACGACCTGAGCAAGGTTGCACGAAAATGCTGGATGCCGGCCGCTTACGATTGGTTGTTTTGGGAATACCTGGGGGAGGCCTATGTCCAACAGTCGACTTCCGGTGGCTGATATGATGATCTAAGACCGAAGACCAGGTCTAACCATTCGGTATTTGACTCTGTACATATTTAGTGACGAAAATATCAAAATTGTATGAAAGCCGACTCAAACCTTGACCCACAAGTACTCACTTGGTACTTTCACTCACTTTCTTCGGGACAGGTTGCTGAGTCATCGCTTTTGACGTATTTGGGGCATTTGTAAAAAACAAAGGCCAACCAGTCGGGACCGGTTTTAGGGCCTACTTTGTCGCATTTGACACTTTAATAAAAAAGACGAATTTTTGGTAAAGATTAACAAAATGTTTACTTGCGTTTTTGTTTTTCATCATTTTTAACCGACGACGATAAAGAGGGGTTTTACAAGTTTGACGTGACTGTGTGTCTTTGTGCCTGTGTGTCTGCTATGGCATCGTAGCTCCTAAACAACTGACAAATTAAAACGGATCTTGTGTTTTTTACCCGACTGTGTCAAAAGTAGGGTTATGTTTTTCGTGTGTATGTTTGTATGTAAATTTATTTGGCACGCTCTACAGCTTAAATGGCTTGGAGAATTTAAGCTTGAGAGGTGTCTTTAGATTCGTCTTAATTTTGAGAGTAACACTGGGTAAGTATATAAAAAATAAAATAAAAAAAGCAGCGGATTTTTGGCGCTAAAAAGGTTCACGAATGGCGACCACGTACTGGCAAGTGAAGCGAAGGACACCCACACACAAGGTGGTCAGACGACCTGACCAAGGTCGCTGGAAAGCGCTGGATGCAAGCCGCTCTAGATTGGTCATTTTGGAAAACCTTGGGAGAGGCCTATGTCCAGCAGTGGACGTTAAGCAGCTGAACTGATGATGTTTAAATGTGATTTGTAATAAGAAATGCTAAATAAACGGGCAAGTGCGAGTTGGACTCGTACATGAAGGGTTCCGTACCACCGTACAATGTTTTAAAACGCTGAAGAAACACGTTTCTTGTATGACGACCCCCTTTAATTTTTAACTTTATTTTATTTTTAATATTTGTTGTTATTGTGGTCATAGTAATACATAATTGGTGTAAATTTCAAGTATCTAGTTAATGCCATTATAAAGATCAAGTTAAAAATGCTGAAAAAGCACGTTTCTTGTATGAAGACCTCCTTTAATTTTTAACTATTTTTCATTTTTAGTATTTGTTGTTATAGCGGCCACAGTAATACATAATCGGTGAAAATTTCAAATGTCTAGCTATTACGGTTCAAGAGATAGAGCCCTGTAACAGACGGACATACAGACGGACAGACGGACAGACAGCGGAGTCACAGTAATAGGGTCCCGTTTGCACCCTTTGGGTACAGAACCCTAAAAAGCAACATAATACCGCTCATGTTGTATCAGGGGCGTTATTATTATAAGGTATGTAGGAATCGGGCAGTGGTTTTAAAAAAAAACCTTGTCAATAATTATCAACAACATCATTATATCATCCACAGGAAGTCCACTGCTGGACATAGTTGTTGACTTGTTAATATTACAAATTTATTATTATTCATGAAACTGCGTTGTACTTTATCTATGTGTTTAGACCCTTATTATGACAACTAATAAAGGCTAAACTCAGTCGTCCTTCCGTATGACCTCTTACATATTACGAGTATATTTCGCAACTTGACCTACTATGGTATATAAGGTGTTAATCAGTTTTTTTTCTAATATCCAGTGTAGGGCTACGAAACATGTATTAAGTCGCAGTTGGATTGTATAATCCGCTAACTGACAAAAACACTAGCCAATCAGCTGGATTGTAAATGTGTTAAGTTTAACAAAACATAGGTTATTAGCAGGCATGTTATTTATCAATGAGTATTTTCTTTCAAGTTGACTGTAGAAAAAAGTTATATCCTAGATATACGCAATTTATTTAAGGTGAATATATAAGCAAATGGCCTTGAAGTGTGAAATAAATTGTTAACTCGTAAATATGGTGATATATATCCATATATCCATATTGCTCTTCGTTATGCACTAGATAGCCCTTTAAATTATTTTATGAACCACCAATTCAATTCAATTCAATTCAAAATATCTTTATTATCATAGGATAATTATAATATCTCTAAATAATAGTCACTTTGTTTTGTTTTGCACAAATGTTGGCGTCAAATCGTTACTTACAGCTAAGTTTACGCCGCTTCCTAGGCGCAAGTGCAGAAGAAGCGGCAACAAACTGCACTGCACGTTTATTGAACCATTGAAAGTATTTACATTAGTCCGTCTAGCTTTAAAACTTGCCTCCGCCAAAAGTGGCCACGGCAAGTTTTAAAGCAAGACGGATCACCGATAATAGTTTCAACGGCAGTTCATAAAATAATTTAAAAAGATATCTAGTGCATGACGAAGAGCAATATGGAAATTATCACCATATTTACGAGTTAACAATTTATTTCACACTTCAAGGCCATTTGCTTACAGGCCATATTCACCTTAAAACTATATTTTTCCGATGTCTGACATATCATTTCAAAATAGACAACGTTTGTATGGAAAAGTAAGGATAATGGGACTCTTTTTAAGGAATGTATGTCTATCATTATCATCATTAGGTCTTCTTTTAGTCTTCACTGCAGGAGCACGATCCTCTCTATACTAGACTATACCAGAGCCATAATTAGCCAGGGTAGCCAGAGAATTGGCTTACACTCTCCACGCTGGCCAGACGGGTTCTACAACCCGTCTGGCAGCAGTACAAGCTGAATAACGGTTTTAAAAAACCTATATTCAGCTTGTGTTCCCTAAGTCGCCTTCTACGACATCCACGGGAAGACTTGGAGTGGTCCTATTCTACTCTGCCGGGAACTGAAAACCATACACAGCTACCTACATGTATGTCTATAATTTTGCATAAGAAATCGCTTTTAGCGATAAGACCGCCCATTGTACATTTTAATGTCTTTCTTTTTTGTCTTTGTGTATATTTTATTATTGGTGTACAATAAAGTATTACTTACTTACTTAATTAATAACAAACTTCGTGGCCCAACCAAAGCTATGCGCACAAAGCGGTTTTCCTTGCTATTTCGACATATCTGCTACACCTAACTGGTCAAAATTGCAAATATTGCATGTCGATGACCTCGATAGGCAGCACGTGGTCGAAGTATCAAGTTCGATTCCTCGTTTAGTAAATTACTTACATTCCTATTTGTTTAGAGAATATTTAAATAAATAAATAAATATATAGGGACAAATGACACTGATTGAGCTAGCCCCAAAGTAAGTTTTAAACTTGTGTTATGGGATACTAACTCGACGATACTATATTTTATGATAAATACATATATAGATAAACACCCAAGACCCAGGACCATTTGAAAAAGGCCATTTTCCAACTTGCCCTGGCTGGGGATCGAACCCAGAACCTCCGGGTTAGCGGTCTAGGTCTATAATAAGTCCCTCAGGTGAACTGGTAGACAATGCTTAGCATTAAGTTTTAGCTTTTGTATTATAATCGTTAGATTGTTGTGCAATACATATTAAATAAATAAAAAATAAATAAAATTATATATTCTATGTACAATTTTTTATCATGTGTGTTAAAGTTGAAAGGCTGCTGTAAAAAATCTGAAACTCTGAATTAACTTATTGACAATAGTATTGTTTCACACTGTCTACTGTATCATCATTGTCCCGTATTCCCGGTTGCATCCTCAGCGGTAACGCTTCAGAGCCCGGGGTCCACTACCTAACCTAGGTGATTTGACGAGGTTACTAGTTTTACACACACTGCCGTCTGACCTCTGCAACCCAAGTAGACCAGAACCAATCCTAGGATAGGTTTAAACAAACGCTAGATGGCGTTTGGGACCCACAGCTTTGCGTGGCTTCCGAAGCACGGAATCATCTTTCTTTTCGGATAATCAGGTGATTCAAGTTTGTAATATCATAAGCAGACTGGAGGTAAAGAACTCTTCACAAAGTATGCTTGTCCCAGTGGGATTTGAATCCTCGACCTCCGGATCACCAGACAAACGCCGTGACCACTGGGCCACGGAGGCAATGTATTTTTTCTTCGTCTAAGCGTGTTCCCGGTTGCATCCTCAGCTGTGCTGCTTCAAAGCCCGGGGTGTGCTTTGTCGCTTTTTCTTCTCCAAATATAACATGCATGTCAATGATCACCCAAGGATGCCAAAGACCTTGCAAAATGAATAAGAAATAGCCGTAACAGTTTAAATGATTTGGCTATAGTTTTACAACCGGCCGCCGCCCGACGTTAACCCTCCTTGGGAATGCAATTTTAGCACGAGATGTTTGTGCTTAGTCCTTTAGTCGCCTCTTACGACATCCAGAGGAAGAGATGGAGTGGTCCTATTCTAACCCGGAACCACACGGGTGAAATGTATTTGATGGACATTTAAGTTTTTTTATAACCTTAATTGTCCCATTGTTGGGCAAAGGTCTCTCCCATCTTTTCCCACTTGTCCCTTTCAGGTGTTAATCTCGACCATCCTTTTTGGAATGCGTCGAGATCGTCTCGCCAACGCTTTTTAAGCCTAAAGATAATTTGCGTTTTATAATTTACGATACAAGTTTTTGTTTTGCAGTTCATCAACATTGGTTATCCATTGTTAAGTGGTTGGCTTGCTGCCATCCTGTACTAGGAAGCGACAGCGATTTCCATACAATTTTGTATGTAAAATGATCATTTTTGTAAGAAAATTACATTAAAATAATATCTACATAGGTACATACATACATATTATTCATATTTTTATACCTGTAAACATAAAACAAGGTGTTCTCTTCCCACGAAAGGTGGGTCACGTGTTTGGCCCAAGAATATGTCATCAGTTTGTGTATAATGTATGATTGAATTACCCGAGCAAAATATAACTTTAAAAATCAAGAAACAATTAAAGATACTAAAATAGGTAGGTACATAAACTAAAGCTGAAAACCTTAATATAAATAATATTGAAGAAAAATAAACGGAAAACAAAACAATTCGTTAAGGCCGTACCTGAATTTTCCGGGGTCCAGTGCTGCCCCCATTTAAAATAAATCATTTTAAAGAAAACGGAGACATCATTTTAAATTTTGCTACTACCAAGTCCTAGATAGCCTTTCAAAGTATTTTATGAACTAATGTTTACAACGTTAAGCTTTACTACGCACATTTGCGAAAAACGGCCACTTTTGGAAAATGTGCGTAGTAGAGCTTAACAGTTTCATTATAAACTGTAAACAGTAGTTCACAAAATAGTTTGAAGGGTTAAGTAGGACTTGGTAGTAGCAAAATTTTAAATGATGTCTCCATCAAAATTCAGGTACGGCCTTAACTAATTGACAATGTCCTTAAAAGCCCGTATGACCCTGATAGCACTTAGAGCAATCTTAATTATTATTAATATTAACGAAATACTCACTTTGAAATAAAAACACAGCAAAGTTCAGGACTAACTCTATACAGGCTGACTTTTAAACCACCAGCCAAATTTCTGGAGCAAGTTCAGTCCATGATACTGAACTACTTTCCATAAAAACAATTAACGAAAAACTAAAATAAAAATTCGCCTTTTCATACAAATCAAACGGTCAGTCAAACGGATTTTCTATGGGAGGACGAAAAATTTTCATCGATTTTTAATAACTTTTTTTATAGAAAGTAGTTCAATATCATGGACTGAACTTGCTCCAAAAATTTGGCTGGTGGTTTAAAAGTCAGCCTGTATATATGTTTCGAATACACGGTTGCTTAAAATTTTCTCGATAGAAAAAAATTGCGAGGTAGCCTCTAAATCCCCTCAGAATTATACTAAAACGGAAAGTATTCAAGAAATACAATAAATTTGCCCTTGTAACTTTGGATTATAATTGTATGAAACATAAAGCAGGGATCATGTCTTATTTGGTATCGTGGCTTGGCTTACTTACTTACTTACTTACACCTTTAATCATGTGCTGACTTATAATTAAGGCCTATTACAAGATAATCCCTATTGTCAACTCTTCCTATAGTTTGTATAATTACCATTGTTTGATATCCAATTACGAGTAGGGTTACCACACGGTCACCAAGAATTCCGTACTTACTCCATAAATTGCTTGGGCATCTGGAAATAATGAAGGAGGATCGTGACGTCAGGGCAGCTTGTATGGGAAAGTTATCAGGCCGAAGACCAGTGGGTCGACCCAGATATCGCTGGATTTCTGAACTCTGGATAGCTGGGCGGGAGATGGAAGCTGTCAGCTGGCAAGATATCGCTCAGAATAGAACAGTATGGCGCTCTCCTTCGATCATATATTCTATAGATGCACAGTTCCTTGCAAAATCAAACAAAATATTGTCCCCATGTCAATACGTATATAGGTGGATGTATACCATTTCAAGTATTGCCAAAAAAGTTCTAAAGTGTCATACAGTTTAATCTAATTTAAATCCGTATTTTCACCACGCACTTCATGGCATCTTTGAAGGCGCTCTCTCGTTTAGTAGGATCGCTAAGCCAGCTGAGGAAGTAAGTACTCCAAAAAATTCCTTCGTCTTTAGGGTTCCGTACCCGAAGGGTGCAAACGGGACCCTATTACTGAGACTCTGCTGTCTGTACGTCTGTCCGTCTGTCCGTCTGTCACAGGGCTCTATCTTTTGAACCGCAATAGCTAGACACTTGAATTTTTCACGATTATGTATTACTGTGGCCGCTATAACAACAAATACTAAAAATAGAAAAAGTTAAAAATTAAAGGGGGGTCGTTATACAAAAACCTGTATTTTTAGCGTTTTAAAACATTGTACGGAGGTACGGAACCCTTCATGTACGAGTCCGACTCGCACTTGCCCGTTTATTTAAAATGCCACGAACGATGAGTATCCAGAGTCAGATTTTGTTTATTTATTTTTTACCCGAATGCGGCAAAGCCGAAAAGGAGGGTATTTTATTTATTTATTTAAACTTTATTGTACAAAATACAATTTGTATAGCACAATAGGCATATAGGGTATATGTGTTTGAACTGTATGTTTGTCCCTATAATTCTATGTTCCCTAGTAAATACTAAACGGCTAAACCGATTTTAATGAATTATACATGGTTAGATTCGCCTTAACTACTAGAGTGACATAGGCTGTATTAAAGTTATTGGAAACCAAAATGGCGGATTTTTGGCGCCAAATTGCGCGGCATTAAAAAAATCTTTTCTGTTCAAAACCTATCAAATTGGGTATCAAATTAAATAATGTTATTCAAGGATAACAAAAATATATGCAACTTATATGTTTAAATGAAATTTGGAATCAGAAATGCTAAAAAACAACTATTTTGGCCAGCGTGGAGAGTGTAAGCCAAATCCTCTGACTCCTCTGGCTAAATATGGCTCTGGTAGTACAGAGAGGGATGACCCTCTGCTAACTATTTATTAATCTGTGCCTCTGCAGGGAGGAGACTAAAAAAGACCTGATGATTGATAATGCAAAATTCGCGAACAGTAAATTAATAAACCAAATTAGACTATATCATAGTTTCGTGACGCTCATTGTTGCTTGACACTGTAACACGGGCACGTAGCTACGTACGTATGTCGTGCCGCTTTTGGACTAAGGGTCCAGATGTTGTAGATATCATTATATGTTTTTTCTTTTCTCTCAGACCAACATAGTTTTCTATCAAGCTGCTGGATTGTGTGCCAAACGTAGAAATTCGCCGCAATACTAAAGTCGAAGACGTAGGTAAATGAATCGCGCGGCTAAGGTGGGAATGGGCGGGACACTTGGCTAGAAGAGAAGATGGTCGATGGACCAGAGCAGTGACAGAGTGGTGGCCGAGACAAGGGAACAGACCAGTAGGAAAACCACCGACCCGTTGGTCGGATGACATTGTGAGGGTGACGGGAAAGCGCTGGATGAGACTGGCGCAGGACCGTAGAAAGTGGCGCGAAAAAAGGGAGGCCTATGCCCAGCAGTGGGTTGATGTGGGCTGAGAAAAGAAGAAAAAGGAATTCACTACCACGCATTATACGAGACTCCAAATCTTTCCCTGTTTTTAGGAAGAGAGTAAAAGAGTATTATCTTTCCTTAACGTAATGAATAGTATACCTATATACTATATATGTATTTGTTTATAGTTAGGTATTTATATGTATATGTATTTATGTATAATATGTGTGTATGTTTATTGATGTAGTGTATATGTATATGTATGTTTAACATTTTAGATAAGTACTTATATGTATTTGTAACTATAGTCTTTTGTACACGCCTACTACCTGTTTTCTTCAATTTTCCTCTCCTGGGTCTGCTGGAAGAGATTTCTTATGAAATAAGCAGTACCTATGTACTCTATTTTGTTACTTTGTAAGTTCCTTTGGTTGTATGTTGTGTACATAAATTTTGTAAATAAATAAATAAATAAGAAGATGCATATGTATGTATGATACTTTTGTATCTATGTATGTCCACAAGATTTCAAACGTGTGGTCACTCTTTAAAGGGCTTAGCAGACAGAGACAGCTAGCGGAAGAGAAACAGGAAATTACCTAATGATTAATGGATACGGGAGTCATAGGTATTTTTAATTCATCATCATTATACGTCATGTCACATAATATACAGGGTGACTTTTTAAACACTATCCAAATTTTTGGAGCAAGTTCAATCCATGATACTGAACGACTTTCTATAAAAAAAGTTATTAAAAATCGATATTAATTTTACATCCTCCCATACAAATCAGCGCTCAGACAGACGGATTTTGTATGGGCGAAAATTTTTTCGATTTTTTTACAACTTTTTTCATAGAAAGTAGTTCAACATAGTAGTTCCCCGCTTCAAACCACTATCGTTTCGGAGCGATACGAAGGAACGTCGAAATAAACTCATTATATCATATTTAGTATGTAATAAGAATAAAAAATAAACCGTCCAAGTGCGAGTTAAACTCGCGTGGAGAAGGTTCCGTACAATTGATTGTTTCCTGTAATCTACAAGCAATGAACTATATTTTGTATTTTTTTCAAAATTTTAGGCTTAGTAGTTTCGGAGATCAGGGGGGGGGGAAGGTCAATTTTCGTCTTCTTTAATGAATAAAATGAAAACTATTCATTTTACAATAATAACAAAAATATATTTGGGATCCTCATAACGAGCCCTTTCATTTGATATATGACACAATAAGGTTTGCAAAACTTTTTTTTTAATTTCCTAATTTGTCCCCCGAAAATGACCCTTATTTTAAAAAAATATTTATTTACTTTGCACATATGTGTTTGGGTCATAGGATTACAACATTTTACCAAATTTCACCTGATTCGGTCCAGTAGATTCGGAGCAAATTGGCTGTGACAGACGAACGGACAGACAGACGCACGAGTGATCCTATAAGTGTTCCGTTTTTTCATTTTTTGTACGGAACCCTAAAAATTAAAAAAAAAATTACTCAAATTACTCACTCATACACACAATTGTCAATGGAACCACAACGATATAGTACACGAAAAAAAAGCATAAAACCTTCTTTGGAACCACTACAGTAAATCAGTAAATAATACACTTTAAATCATAATACCGTCAAAAATGTGCTAGCCACATCGCAGTAAGTTAATATTATGGTGCTCCCTCACCTGGAGCATTCGCGTGTAATGTCGAGCATTACATCAGTGAAGAAGGAGAGCCGTGCATTACAATGCACACCTTGTAATGATACAAAACGGGTATACATCAGTGAAGGAGGAGAACCGAGCATTACAATGCGCACCCTGTAATGATACAATGTGTTACATCTTCATACAACTTGTCACATCAATGCGCTTCACTTGATGGAATCGACTAAGTAAATCACACGTTAATGCTCGCAAAGTCAAATCTTTAAGGCCGTTCCTAAATTTTCCGGGGTCCAGTGCTGCCCCCATTTTAAATAAATCATTTCAAAGAAAACGGAGACATCATCGTGTAAAGGTGCTCTCTCACCGGGAGCATTCACGTGTAATGTAACATTATAGATTCGACTTTGAGTATTACATTACAATACTCCCTCCCTGACTGACGAGCATTCACGTGTAATGTAACATTAAGGCCGTACCTGAATTTTCCGGGGTCCAGTGCTGCCCCCATTTAAAATAAATCATTGCAAAGAAAACGGAGACATTATTTAAAATTTTGCTACTACCAAGTCCTAGATAACCCTTTAAAGTATTTTATGAACTACTATTTACAGTTTATAATGGGAACGTTAAGCTTTACTACGCACATTAGCCAAAAGTGGCCGTTTTTCGCAAATGTGCGTAGTAAAGCTTAACGTTCTAACTTTAAACTGTAAACAGTAATTCATAAAATACTTCAAAGGGTTATCTAGCACTTGATAGTAGCAAAATTTTAAATAATGTCTCCGTTTTCTTTGAAATGATTTATTTTAAATGGGGGCAGCACTGGACCCCGGAAAATTCAGGTACGGCCTTAATGTTACATTACACGTGAATGCTCGTCAGTCAGGAAGGGAGTATTGTAATGTAATACTCAAAGTCGAATCTATAATGTTACATTACACGTGAATGCTCCCGGTGAGAGAGCACCTTTACACGATAAAAAAAGCATAATAGGTAGATACCTACCACGGATAATATCATCAAAAAAGTGCTAGCCACATAGCCTACGCATTTTGACATGATTTCTCTTCACATTCATTAAAGATGTTTATCATAGGATGTTTGTTTGTTTTTTTAGTTTGCAAGTGGGCCACTTGATGTTAAACTGTTCAAGCTATGCATAGAAAGTAAGTACTTTTAAAAAGAAATAAAGATACATATTCTGTCACATGTATTTATCTTGTTTCATATCAAAAACCAAAGATCATCAGCCTGTCCCTACCCGCTACCGGGTTCGTGGCGGGCGGCTGCCGGCGAGCTTTGAGGAAGGGACATTTTAGGGAAGGGACATTTTGGGAAAGGGACATTTTGAAACCAGGGACATTTTGGGAAAGGGACATTATGGAACTGAACAGCGGGGAGGGCAATGGCCGCGCGTATGGTTAAGTCAGTAGGTTAGCCATTTATTAGAAATTTTGACATAATTATCTTTATTGTTACGGTTTTATGTCTATTATATAATGATTCTGATTCCATTACGATATAGTTACGAGGTGAAATATCAACCTGAATAATAGAATAGCATAACAGGTATGGCACTTCATTAGGGTTCCCAACCCTCCCGGATTGCCCGGGAGACTCCGGTAATAATGGTTAACCTCCCGACCCCCCGGAGAGAATATTGCTGTGTTTTTGCGATAATCGATTCATTAAAAACGCCGTCTTGTGCCGTAAAGTGGCGTAGATACCATACAGACATGAAAATTAGTTGTTCAAAAAAAAGTAACACGTAAACAAGGTTATTTATTTTAGCGTAGCGTACTGCATAATAGGTACCATCCGCGCGTTGTATCTCACCGCTCATTGCATTGACTGCCCCACCCGACCGACGACGACGCGTGACCTCGTCGCGACCAATCGCATGCATCTTTGTCTATGTGTGCGTTCGAGTGTTTCGTTCTAATTACTGTTCGTTTGTTTGCGTAAATGAAATTAGAATCGAAGCGGTGAATATAGGAGCGTTAGGTTTCTAGAGAATTATATTTCGATGACATAAATAGATAAACATTCAAGACACAGGACAATCTGAAAAAGATCATTTTCCATTTTGACCTGACCTGGGATCGAATCTGTGACCCCGGTGTGACAGCCTGGCATGGTGACCACTAGGCCAGAGAGGTCGAAATACTCTAATTATTCTGTGCCCTGGGTCCACTTTTCGGTTTTTCCTTCCCCACTTCGCACGGTCTAGCATCCTTGGTTGTAAGACCATTGGCACGCATATTATCCCTGACGACGTCAAGCCAGCATTTCTTGGGTCTACCACGTCTGCCACGTCGGCGGAGGTGACATGGCTATACAATACAATTATTTCCCACGTAGCTTTGCTGGTTTCTGCAAGACATGACCGTACCAGTAATGTGACTCTCTTGCAATTTGTCTACTGTGTCACGGACATTAAGGCTGCCGCATTGATGAATGATGATGAATGTGGGTGTTCAGAGCTACACAAATTATCTACGGAACCACAATGTTAATCGAGAATGAAAATAAAAGTATAAAAAACCGGCCAAGGTGCGAGCGGACTCGCGCACTGAAGGTTCCGTACAACCCTGCAGGTATCTAAGTAAGTTTAAAATTATTAAAAACTAGCTGTGCCCGCGACTTCGTTCGCGTGTTTGTCGGAACGTAATGTTATATAGCCTAAAGCCTTCCTCTATAAATGGACTACCCAACAAAAAAAGAATTTTTCAAATCGGACCATTAGTTCCTGTGATTAGCGCGTTTAAACAAACAAACAAACAAACTCTGCCGCTTTATAATATTAGTATAGATAGTATAGATTATTCTTTAATACATATTTTTTGTGTATCTTGAACCGTTTTCACGGCGCACGCAACGGAAGGCTTCAAAGATGAAATAATTTCTCCCGTTTTTTACACATTTACCACTATATCTTTGCTCCTTTTGGTCGTAGCGTCATGTTATATAGCCTATAGCCTTCCTCGATAACTGGACTATCCAACACAAAAAGAATTATTCAATTCGAACCAGTAGTTTCGGAGATTAGCGCGTTCAAACAAACAAACAAACAAACAAACAAACAAACAAACAAACAAACAAACAAACAAACAAACTCTTCAGCTTTATAATATTAGTATAGGAATTTTTATAAAATGATGTAAGGGAAATTTATGCTTTTCGCTCAATTTTTCCTTTACCTATGCTATAAGACGTTGCTTCGTATTAAATGTCAAGGTTCTGAGTTCATGGGAAGTACCCTGTAGGTTTTGATTCCCTTGCGAGTGTCGAAAATTTGCGGCATAAACGGCTCTATCTTTTGATTGCATTGGCTTAGAAGTTTGATTTTTTCACAGCTCCAAGGGACAGAGTATTTGATATAAATTTCAGCTTGATACCTTCACGCGTTCTTGATAAAAACAGTCTTGATAGACAGACGGAAAACAATATAAGGGTGTTGATCTTATAAGGGTTCCGTTTTTTCCTTTTGGGGTACGGAACCCCAAAAACTGTTAAGAAACAAGCATTAACACATCGCATGGAAGATTGTAACTGACGTATAGTGTATGGCATGGAAAACGACCGTTAACAATTTTGCCCCTTGATTTAAATGATAAACTTTTGAAAAGCTTTATTTAGCTCTCCCTGTTTGTTGATTTTTCTTTGTGTCAAATCTTGCAAGTTAAATATGAGCCAATTCCCAGTTTTCGATTGACATGCCAAGGTAGAGCATCCCATCGTGTGGTTATGGGTAAGAATAGGACCACTCCATCTCTTCCTGTGGATGTCGTAAGAGTCGTCGACTAAAGGATTAAGAACAAACATCTCGTGCTACAATTGCCTTCCCAAGGAGGGTTGACATCAGGCAGGCGGTCGTAAAGCTATAGCCAAACCGTTTTAACTGTTCCGGCTAGGTATTTCTTCTCTATTTTGCAAGGTTTTTGGCATCCTTGGGTGACCATTGACATGCATGTTATATTTGGAGAAGAAAGAGCGGGAAAGCGCACCCCGGGATCCGAAGCAGCACAGCTAAGGATGCTACCGGGAATGCGCTTAGACGAAGAAGTCCAGGACTGTAAAATTTTAATACAAAAATAACCTTTTCAACGATTCAATAGTATAAATGATGAAACGTGAAATTAAGATTTAATTGCTTATGAAAACGTTGAGAAATGTTGGGTTGTGTAAGCTTGTATGCATAAATGACTTGGCGAATGTGAATTTAATTATTATGTACTCGTATTGTGACGACCTCATCGGTCGGTATTTCTCTACGTGATCGAATCAGAAATGAGGAGATTCGTAGAAGAACTAAGGTCACAGACATAGCCCAGCGAAATATTATTATTATGTCGGTACGCATTTCAGCCACGGGTCCATGGGGATGGTCCTTTGGGGCGTTCATAGAGCCAAAGCCAACATGAAGTGGCATTTTAATACCTTTTTATCTAAAAAGTGAGAGATTATTATATATTACTAGCTTTTGCCCGCGGTTTCGCCCGCGTAGATTCGGGGTATGAAAAATAGATGTTGGCCGATTCTCAGACCTACTCAATATGCTCACAAAATTTCATGAGAATCGGTCAAGCCGTTTCGGAGGAGTACGGGAACGAACATTGTGACACGAGAATTTTATATATAAGATTAATATGCTTATTGATGGCAATGAGCGGGGCACATAGCGCGAAGAATTAATGGCTGATGGGGCAGAAATGTTCTTGAATGGCGGTCATGTACCGGCAAGCGCAGCGTAGGACTGGGTGTCCTGCTAGTGGTCGAACGACCTGAGCAAGGAAAACGCTGCATGCGGTTGATTTGAAAATCCTTGGGGAAGCTTTATATCCAGCAGTGGATTCCCTGTGGCTGATATGATGTCACTAGCTCCGATGGCGACGCGCCTCCCTCGATCGGTGTCATATTTTTTTATTGTTTTCGAATATTGTGACATAGACAAATATCTTTCAATAAAATATATACAGGGTGACTTTTTAAACACCTGCCAAATTTTTGGAGCAAGGTCAGTCCATGATACTGAATAACTTTCTATAAAAAAGGTAATTGAAAATCGATAAAAATTTTTAGTCCTTCCATACAAAATCCGTTTGGCCGAGCGCTGATTTGTATGGGAAGGTGAATTTTTATTTTAGTTTTTCGTTAATTCTTTTTATGGAAAGTAGTTTAGTATCTTGGACTGAACCTGCTCCAGAAATTTGGCTGGTGGTTAAAAAGTCAGTCTGTATTTTCAGTCAGTTTATTTTTGTAATTTTATCATTTATTTATCCTCGTTTACCACCTCCCGTCCAGCGCCAACAACCTCTATGCTTCTACTAGAGTGATGCCAACTGTAGATCTTTTTAGTAACGAGTAGAAAAATTTTATAGTTGTAAATAGGTATGTTCGTGTTTGTTTTTACAAGCTTTTATTTTTGTTGTTTTATTTGTTTTTAGGGATCCGTACAAAAAATGAAAAAACGGAACCCTTATAGGATCACTCGTGAGTCTGTCTGTCCGTCTGTGTGTCACAGCCAATTTGCTCCGAATCTAATGTACCGAATTAGGTGAAATTTGGTAGGATAGTGTAATCCTATGACCCAAACACATATGTGCAAAGTAAATAATATTTTTTTTAAATAAGAGTCATTTTGGGGGATAAGTTAGGAAATTGAAAAAAAAAGTTTTGCAAACCTTACTGTGTCATATATCACATGAAAGGGCTCGTTATGAGGATCTCAAATATATTTTTGTTATAATTCTTAAAGAAATAATTTTGATTTTATTCATGAAAGAAGACGAAAATTGACCATCCCCCCCCCCCCCCCGGTTCTCGGAACTAATGAGCCTAAAATTTTGAAAAAAATACCAAATATAATTCATTGCTTGTAGATTATAGGAAAACCTATAAGAATTCAATGAATTAGATGGAACCCTCTCCTCGCGAGTTTAACTCGCACTTGGCCGGTTTTTTGGGTCAAATCTTGCAAGTTAAATTTGAACTACTTCCCGGTTTCCGATTGGGATGAGATTTTTTATGCTAATGTAAACCCCCCTACCGCCTAACTCGATTGCTTTAGCTACGTCTATAGTTTATGACGTCCGGCAGAGTAGAATAGGACCACTCCAAGTCTTCCCGTGGATGCCGTAGAAGGCGACTTAGGAAACACAAGCTGGACAAAGCTTATACACATCAGTGAGACCTCTCCAACCGTCTGGCCAGTGTGGAGAGTGTAGGCCAAATCCTCTGACTGTTTTGGCTAATTTAATATATGGCTCCGACAGTACAGAGAGGGTCAGTACAAAAATACAGAGAGGGTCAGTACAAAAAAGACCTAATAATTTTTTTTTGTCAGGACGGCAACCGAACAAGCGGGTCACCTGATGGTAAGTGATCACCGCTGCCCATGGACAACTGTAACACCTGGGGTGTAACAAAAGCGTTACCGGCCTTTCAGATGATGATGATTTTTAATTTATATTGGCGTAGGTTAGTTGTCAAATTAAAAACCAAAATGAATGACACAGATGGCGCCACGAATGCTGAATCTTCATATGGTAATTACTCCTAACCTTGACTTTGGCTACATAATAGACATAAATCTTAGGGATCCACGCAGAATTTTAAGTTTGAGAGTAAGGGTAGTGTACCATAGGGTTCTAGCTAATTATTTTCTAAACGTATTAGCCAGATTGTAATAATATTTTACGCCTATTTTTGCCTTTGAGTGGAGACATAAAAGTGCAGCAGTGCTAGTAAAAAATAAACCGGCCAAGTGAGAGTTAAACTCGCGTGGAGAGGGTTCCGTACAATTGATTGAATTCTTATAGGTTTTCATGTAATCTACCAGCAATTAACTATATTTTGTATTTTTTTCAAAATTTTAGGCTTAGTAGTTTCGGACATCAGGGGGGGGGGGGGGGGGGGGGATGGTCAATTTTCGTCTTCTTTCATAAATTTAACCAAAACTATTTATTTTACAATAACAACAAAAATATATGTGAGATCCTCATAAGGAGCCCATCCATTTGATATATGACACAGTAAGGTTTGCAAAACTTTTTTTTTAATTTCCGAATTTGTCACCCGAAAAAGACCCTTATTTAAAAAAAAAATTATTTACTTTGCACATATGTGTTTGGGTCATAGGATTACAACATTCTACCAAATTTCACCTGATTCGGTCCAGTAGATTCGGAGCAAATTGGCTGTGACAGACGAACGGACAGACAGACGCACGAGTGATCCTATAAGGGTTCCGTTTTTTCATTTTTGTACGGAACGCTAAAAAATAAAAAAATATATACCTAAGTATTAATTTTGTATGGAGGAGAAGGTTAATTTATTCCCACCCACTGGGTATAACAAACTTTTCTATGCAAACAAATGTGGAAGCGTTTTTTATATATACAGGTTGATTTTTTAAACACTGAGTTATATTGAAATCTTGGAATGAAAATCACTTATTAGAACACAAAAAAGCAAGAAAAAGGATACTTTTTTTTGCTATTTCTCATTAGGAAAATCCCCACATTTCAAATACATGGCTAACGTCTTAGATTAATCTAGATTGAGCGTTTCAAACAAAATTTAACGTTCAAAGTGAAGCCATTTTGTGATATGCGTGTGCGTGAGCACCGCCCACTACGCGTGTATTACTATCATTACTGTTCTTGTGTGTGTGAAGTAAATTGTTGCCAGCGCAAGAAAATTACCCCAGAATATGGGAGATTTTTTGACGTGTTGTTCTTATTCATATTGACAAATTATAAATAAGTGTATAAAATTAAACCTCGTAAGGGCCTTTCACATATTACGTTACAGTGATAGGAGGAGGGGGAGTCATGCCAAACGTGTCGGTACGTGTTATAGGGATCGGAAAAAGCGTGACATGTCCAGAAATTTTGCGTGACGTAGTATGTGGATGACCCTTAAGCTTTATTGTGTATGTAGGTGAACAAACATTATATTAAAATACCTAGGTAAAAGAAAAAAACACGTATCAAATCAACATTATTTATTTGAGTCCTTAAAAATCCATAAAATATCTTTGTAGGCACAGCCCCTGAGCGATTGTTCGACGATCACTCTTTGTTGTGTATGTGTCCTGGACACGAAAGTTAGTTGAAAACGTTCTTTCTCTAGGCTGCCACCTCCACCAGAATTCATTTTCCGTCTTATTATTTCAGTCCAATGACTGGATCAGTAGGAAATTTACGGAAACAAGTAATTATTTTAAAAAAAAACCCGATTGCTTGATACTGCATCAGCGTGATTATACAGGCTGACTTTTAAACCACCAACCAAATTTTTGGAGCAAGTTCAGTCCATGATACTGAACTACTTTCTATAAAAAAAGTTATTAAAAATCGATGAAAATTTTTCGTCCTCCCATAGAAAATCCGTTTGACTGAGCGCTGATTTGTATGAAAAGGCGCATTTTTGTTTTAGTTTTTCGTTAATTGTTTTAATGGAAAGTAGTTTAGTATCATGGACTGAACTTTGGCTGGTGGTTTAAAAGTCAGCCTGTATGTTGTTTTTAGTACTTTTCATTACAAATTACATTAAAACGTATAAGTAATATATATTTGTAATCCTTATATAAAATCGTTTCTTTTGATAAACCACTTGATTGGTTTTCAACGAAAAATTATTTGAAATGAAAAAATATATGTCATTTTGTATTTTTAAATTTTTTAATATATCTAATGTCACTCTCAGAATTAAGACAAATCTAATGACTTCTCTCAACTCAAGTTAAAATCCTCTAAGCCGTTTAGGCTGTAGAGCGTGCCAAAGAAATACATATACATACACTCGATAAACATAACCCTCCTTCTGGCGCAGTCGGGTAAAAATAATTTTTATTTGTAAATAACATTATAACGACTACATTTTTATCCTCAATAACTAACTCATACTTAATACGGCCACTTCAAAATTTCATCAATACATACCTACTTACCAATATATTATAATTTCTTCTTAGCGCAATATGAAAATGTTAACGTTAATATCTCACACAAACATACATAACAAAACGTACAAGTAAACATACATAGAAAAAACTGTTCTCCAAATCATACGATTTGTCGACTCAATAATAAGAGATGGTAAAAATATTCCACGCTCTGGTAACACTAGATGTCATGGCGTTGGTTTGTTGACATTATTTTTACGTAATAATTTTACGAATAACACGTAGGAATTAGTCGAAAATTTGTTTACTTACTTATGAAAAGTAATGTCCGTCTCCTAGTCTTTTATTTTAGTGTAATTTTTGCACGATTTCACTGCACAAACAGTCGTTTTTACAATAAATTATCACCGTGTCGTTACGTAGTGACGCCGTGAACTTCCATAGCGTAATGACAAGCTGTGGGCGGGGCTAAGAACGAAGACACCAATTTTGGTGTCTTTTAACTGGCGTCACTTTTGGGTGGCGTATATGGTATCTGGACTGATATTAAATCTGAGGCTAACGTATTATTATTAGTGTCAATGACCTCGCTATCGCTCGATTCCTTCCCGCCGCAGCGGCGCGCGGGGCGAGCGATCATATGGCGGGCGGTATCACTGCGATTGGAAATTTGCCGTACAACTATGAGGGCTTTTATCTTTGGTTTTTATTATGAAACAAGGTAATTGTAAGAGAACATGTATATTTCATTTAGCGCATAGAGTAGGTACCTAGTTTCTTTGAATATAGCTCAGAGGGTCAAAATCATCCTGTATAAGATTAATTCACTTACAGTTGTTGTCCATACCGCACAGATTGTCCTCTGGTCGACTCCTGGCTGAAGAACGAGTCAGGCAGGCCAATCAAGCCTGACGGGTCAGCTGAATTATTTACCTAATTTACGGCGCCGTAACTACAATTACTGCTATCTTCACCAGAACTTTAGATCTTCTGAGATCACACCGCACTGAGACACCGGGATGGACAAATAACCTCAAACCACGAGGTCAAAGACACACTATGTAGGTAGGTAAAACCATAAAACTGTTTATCACTATCAAACTATATGAATAAAGCAATGTTAGGCGAACAATGCCATCAAACTAGTAAATTAACAAACTACTTAAGATTAATGATTCCAAACAAATTAATATGCAAGCATTGACATGAATTGACAAAAATAAATTGACGTCTTCAAACACGGCCATGCCCTTTTTGGTAATATAGACTAAACACGAGAGTAGTACAGAAAGGTCAATATATTTTTACATACCTACGAGTACGTGGTTCAAATTAAATCCTACATATATTTTATTAAAAGCGAATGCTGGTAAGTATGGCTGGATGTACGGATGGGTGTATGGATGGTTGTATGGTTGTATAGATTTTTAGATTGTAGACTCACGACTATCATATTTATAAAGGTAAAAGTTAAACTGCACATATCTGTTTCTTTGGTAACCTTTTATTATTCTTACTTAATTTCTTTACATAATGTTTTGCACTAGAAGTAAGTGATTTCTTGTACTTGTATACCTTTTTGTTTTTTTTTCTTTGTTAGCTATCTCTGTATTTAATGTATTATATAATCATATACGTAGGTATTGGGTCTAAATTACATATGTTTATTTAGATTACATATATGACGATTTGTAATCGGCTTATAGTTATATAATAAATTATCAAAATCGATTAAGCCGCGTAGTAGTTACGAGGAAACAGAATTATAGGGACAAACATAATAAAACATCAAAAATGTGTAAGCCATCTTGGATCCAAAATCAGCTAGCCAGGTACAGCCCCCACATACAAAATTTTTGAGCCCTCGGAGGTCCTAGTGAGACGTTACGAGATATGACTTAATTTTATAAAGGATTTATAGGATTTTAGGAAACTTCTGTAAAGCATTTATAGCATATGTAGATCAAAATTATAAAATTTAAACATTTTTAAACGTTTTACAAACATTAATAACTGAGTAGCAAACAAATAGTTTTTCGATGCTTCCATGAAGAAAGTGAAATGTAGGCACTGTAGTTTCACTTCTGTTTTGTTAGTCTATGACGAATCATTCCATCGGTTGACAGATCATTCACTCATTTCATTCATTATGGCAGGCGAAATTTTGCAATCCGTATTTTCTTTTCAATCAATGAAATCTAGTTACTTACCGATGGAAAGTTATTCCTTCATATTTTGCTTTGTTCTTTGAATTACTCGTGCAGTATCTTAACACACACCAAGGTATTTTTGACTAAGTTGAAAGTGTTTTCTTTAATGAATTTTGGAGTGTTTTATGCGCGTATTGCTAGCGAGTGACTAATGTGAGGTTAACAGTGATAGCATATGATGAACAGAACACAACTGTGGTATGTGGCGTCTTCTCTAGTACGTAAGTCAAACGTAAGTACATAGATCTCGTTGTATGCGAGCCGCTCGCCTTCAAACAAATTTCAGAGAGCAAGTGTCATCCGTTAAAACGTCAAATCACGAAAGCTGGTAGGGATGTCACTCGTGGGCCAGGGTTGCACACACACACGCCAATCGATGAATGTTGCCCTTTTATTACAAACAAATTTAATTAAAATATTTTCATTTTTTTATATTTTTATATTTTTTATTTTCAAGCCCATTTTTTTTTACTTTCGCGTAAAGTGCAATCTGCATGTATGTAATAAAATTGTCAAACAAAAAGTGCTCGCAGAGACCCCGTTTCAAGAATTATCATTTTTATTTTAGACTTGCATGTCTAGTGGACACTCAACTTTACTTTTATACAAAAGCAGATCACGTACATACAACATCGTGATTGTAATGATCACTTAAATTATGTTATATGTAACGAACAGACGTTCACTGCATGTATAAAACATTTATCTTACTTTGACATCTTGACATTTCGTTATGGAGGTGACCATCTTGAATGATTTTTCGTATTTTTTTCACGAATCCAATTGAAAATTAGTTAGACAGTTGCTAGTTATGTAAAATAAGTACTGACAACGGAACCCTACATTGAGGCGCGACACGCACTTAACCGGTTTTTTTGTTCGTAAAGCTTTACTCCTCTCCTTTATACGACAAGTATTCTCAATCATAACTTTTGCCAATTCCCAGTAAAATTATTACATACAATAATTACATTACTTGTACGACAAAAGTAATAAAATTTAATTTTCTCTCGTAAACCCCGTACAAGGCTTTAATAAATATATTTAATTTACACTATAATTTAATTCAAAGTAAGTAAATGAATTTAACAGTCGTAAATATTAATTGCGGGTCGTTAACGTTGTCCCGTAGTGTAATGAATGGATATACTATATTATTTATATTATATATAAGTTTATAAAGTCGATGGGATGGCATTGGCGCTTTTGTATAATTCTGGTATATTTTTAAATAATCAGTTGTTTTAATACCATATCTATACATGTTCAGTGGATACATTTTATTATATTTAGATATACTAGCGACCCGCCCCGGCTTCGCACGGGTGCAATGCTGATACTAAATACACCCGCAAACGCTACGTCCCGCAATTTTTAAATCTGTAATATCTTCGAAAATATTGACTTAAATCATACGGTGTAAAGGGCCATATAGATCTATATTAAATGAACAATGTATTCAAAGTATTTAATTGGTTAAGGATTAATGCTGTATTGGTTAAAATCGCTTCGAAAATTATCCATTATTTGTCGTAAAAAGTAAATGACAAAAAAAAGTTATTGTGGGTTATCCATAAGAGATAGACATATACCATCACGGACTTTTCTGTAGACCTTTTCAATGTGTACAATACTTAGTACATTATTTTGATAAACTCGTAGGGTTCAGCCTGCGTTTGCAATGTAAGCGGAAAAAATGTAAATATTTACGACATCACATTAGAAACCTCATAAATAACAGTACTTCTCCACTATTTAATGGATGTTATTATACATATAAACCTTCCTCTTGAATCACTTTATCTATTTAAAAAAACCGCATCAAAATCCGTTGCGTAGTTTCAAAGATTTAAGCATACAAAGGGACATAGGGACAGAGAAAGCGACTTTGTTTTATACTATGTAGTGATATGTTACTTGGGGAAAGTTGATCAGTATGATTATCATGAACTGAACCCACTCTTAAAAAGTTTCAGTATGTTTTGTTAAAAAAATATAATGTAACTATTTCAAGGGTAGATTCATACCATGGTATTTTAACAACTTTTCCCAAATATTAAATACACTCAAAATTCTATATAGCATCACTGAAGGGACTGCACATTTTACGTCGTTATAAAATAGTTTCCTAATATGCAGTGAAGAAAAAAACAAAAAAAATTTAGTATTATAATATGTTTTTACTAAAAAAGTATAAAGTTTAGAAGTTGCAAACATTAATATTTCTATTAATAACAATGCATATCAATTGCTGTAGTCCATCGACGTAAAAGAAAGTCTTTTCACCATGGCAAAGTCTGTAATCTTTTTGTCGATTTTTGTCGCCTGCCAAAACAACCTAACAAAAGTTTAGCGGCCGACGTAAAGACGTGTGCAAGTAATCACAACAAACAAAAGAACGAATTTCTTAGAATCTCTGATGGGGTCAGTCGTGGTAAATCCATGCTAGACAATAAAGCAACAAACAAAAAATTTTAACAAATAAACGGGCAAGTGCGAGTCGGACTCGTACATTAAGGGTTCCGTACCTCCGTACAATATTTTAAAGCGCTGAAGAAACACATTTCTTGTATGAAGACCCCCTTTAATTTTTAACTTTTTTTTAGTATTTGATGTTATAGCGGCCATAGTAATACATAATCGGTGAAAATTTCAAGTGTCTAGCTATTATGGTTCAAGAGATAGAGCCCTTGACTGATGGACAGACAGCGGAGTCTCAGTAATAGGGTCCCGTTTGCACCCTTTGGGTACGGAACCCTAAAAACGGTCCGCATCTGCAAAGAAAGTGCTCTCGTATTTTTGACGTTATTTGGAGTGCGTGCGACGCTACATAGATATAATCATTGTACGGAAAACAAAGCAAACCAACCAGAGCCAAGGAATTTCGATGTTTTAGAGAATTGGCCGTTTAGGCCGTACTTGAATTTTCCGGGGTCCAGTGCTGCCCCCATTTAAAATAAATCATCTCAAAGAAAATGGAGACATTATATAAAATTTCGCTACTACCAAGTCATAACCCTTCAAAGTATTTTATGAACTACTGGTTACAGTTTAAAGTGAGAACGTTAAGCTTTACTACGCACATTTGCGTAAAACGGCCACTTTTGGCAAATGTGCGTAGTAAAGCTTAACGTTCTCATTACAAACTGTAAACAGTAGTTCACAAAATAGTTTGAAGGGTTATCTAGGAATTGGTAGTAGCAAAATTTTAAATGATGTCTCCGTTTTCTTAAAAATGATTTATTTTAAATGGGGGCAGCACTGGACCCCGGAAAATTCAGGTACCTACGGCCTTTGTTACATAGAGTTTAAACTGTATATTTTTTCCTTCCTATAGAAACTCAGATCAGCTGAAAGGTCAATTTAAATAAGAGCGCAAAAATTATTTTCATATTTTAATATACTTTCCTTGGGGGTCCAATACTATGGAATGAATCTACCCTTAAGAGGGCGTACTACCCTAAGTTAAGCTTTACTACGCACATTTGCGAAAAACGGCCACTTTTGGCAAATGTGCGTAGTAAAGCTTAACGTTATCATTATAAACTGTAAACAGTAGTTTATAAAATACTTTGAAGGGTTATCTAGGACTTGGTAGTAGCAAAATTTTTAATGGTGTCTCCGTTTTCTTTGAAATGATTTATTTAAAATGGGGGCAGCACTGGACCCAGGAAAATTTTGGTACGGCCTTAGCGAAATACTCACTTTGAAATAAAAACACAGCAAAGTTCGGAACTCTCTAGTCATTATAAGTTTTAAAAAATACGATTACTTAAAATTTTCTCTATAAAAAAAAATTGCGAAGTTGCCTCCAAATCACCTCTGAATTATACTTAAATGACTAGTATTCAATAAAAACAATAAGTTAGCCTGTGTAACTTTGGATTATAATAGGGATGATGACTGGGTCAGAGAAATATTATTCTAATTAGTCCGTTAGAGGTCCGTAGTTAGATTATCCAAAAATAATGTACCCATATTTTTCAGTTTATCAAAAAAGTAAAAACTCACAAAGATACCGAGTATTTAAGTTCTAGAGTGGGGGCTTGTGACGTCACCGATGTGTAAAAATCGTACGAAAGCGTGACGTCATGCGAAATTTAAATTCCCTGTATCTTCGTCATTTATTGTTTCTCAGAGATAAAGAAAAAATACGTGTGCAATATTTTTAAAAAATCTAACCGATGCGCCATAAATATTTTTTCAGTCATCATGCCTATAAACATAAGGCAGTTATCGTATGTCTTATTTTTTAAATATTCTTTTTTTTTATATATATATAATTTTAAAATATAATAGGAGGTTCTGGGTGCGATCCCTAGCCAGGGCAAGGTGGAAGAAGGTCCTTTTCAAACTGTCCTGGGTCTTGGGTGTTTAACTATATATGTATTTATTATAAAATATTGTATAGTTGAGTTAGTATCCCAAAGTTTAAACTTACTTTGGGGCTAGCTCAATCAGTGTGATTTTTCGTTATATATCTATATATTATAGTTATATATCTTTGGTTTTTATTATGAATCAAGATACGAAAGTTTTCTTTTTCTCGGCATCTTCAGTGGGTTGACTGGTAGTTAAGCCTATGGCTTAAGGTGAAGGGGTAAGCAAATGGCCTTGAAGTGTGAAATAAATTGTTACCCTCGTAAATATGGTAATAATTTCCATATTGCTCTTCGTCATGCACTAGATATCCTTTTAAATTATTTTATGAATTGCCGTTGAAACTATTATTAGTGATCCGTCTAGCTTTAAAACTTGCCATGGCCACTTTTGGCGGAGGCAAGTTTTAAAGCTAGACGGACTAATGTAAATACTTTCAACGGTGGTTCATAAAATAATATAAAGGGCTATCTAGTGCATGACGAAGAGCAATATGGAAATATGTATATATATATCACCATATTTACGAGTTAACAATTTATTTCACACTTCAAGGCCATTTGCTTACCCCTTCACCTTAAAGTCCGCTTATTACGTTTGTAATAAAGTTAAATAAATAATTAAAAATTAATAAATATGTCTTTTTTACTTCGCTTAAATTTTAATTTCCTTGAAAACACTTCGAGATTCTAAATCACCCTGTATAATTTCTTTTCTTGTGCAATAAGAGTTATTGTATTCTTAATTTACTTACCACCCGCGATGATCCAATTACTTTTATTTCGAGCGGTTGCTTACCTGTAAAGGAAATAATAATTAATGAATTTTCAGATATACTAGTCTCTGTCACTCTTAAAAAACTAAATATATTATATAAAATAAAAATTTAAAAATATATTTTCAGATAAATAAAATTCCTTCAGTTGAAAAATACTCTATAAGTACATATAAAAAGGGCCATAGTGGAAGTTATACATTATCCTGGTACTTTGGGGTTTTATCTATATTCTTATATTATAAAAATACCTATAGTATCGTTATCCCATAACTCAATCTGGGTGATTTGTGCCTATATATTATTATATATATATCTATATATATAACGTCTAACAAAATATACTGAAACTATTTTAAGGCTGAATTCAGTCCATGATACTGAACAACTTTCCCTAAGGAACATATGTCGAAATATGAAAAATAATTTTTGGCTTTTCATACAGACTCTGATCAGCTGATCGGTCAACTTGTATGGGAGGCCAAAAATTATTTTTCATATTTCGATATATGTTCCTTGGGGAAAGTTGTTCAGTATCATGGACTGTATCCACCCTTAAAATAGTTTCAGTATATTTTGTTAGTCCCTGTATATATATATATATATATATATTTATCCTACTAATATTATAAACAACTATTTTTTTTATTAAACCCATAAAATTAATAGTTACATACAAAAATAAATCAGCAACAAGCTTCGTCAAAAAGTGTACAAAAGGTATCCACAACATGCTTCGTATATTATAAATGCGCAAGTTTGTACGGATGTAAGTATGTTTGTTTTCACGCCAAGACTGAACGGATCAGAATGAAATTTGGCTTTTTACTTTATATCCCGTGAAAACGTAAGGGGACCCGTGTGGTTCCGGGTTAGCATAGGATCACTCCATCTCTTCCTGTGGATGTCGTAAGAGGCGACTAAAGGACTAAGCACAAACATCTCGTGCTACAATTGCATTCCCAAGGAGTTTGAAGAGTTGACGTCAGGCAGGCGGCCAGTCGTAAATAAAACGATAGCCAAATCATTTAAACTGTTCCGGCTATTGCTACCATTTTGCGAGGTCTTTGGCATCCTTGGGTGACCATTGACATGCATGTTATATTTGGAGAAGAAAAAGCGGAAATGCGCACCCCGGGTTCCGAAGCAGCACAGCTGAGGATGCAACCGGGAATGCGCTTAGATGAAGAGGAAGAAGAAAACGTAAGGGGACCCTGGTGGAATTGTCAGTTAAATAGACCACGTCGCATAGGCATCAGATAGTCATTTATAAAAATAAATATTTCGATTAAATTATTTTTTTTCCTACAAGCACAGAATACAGTAAGAGTAAACAGAACGGAATCTCCTAAAGGTACGCGCAATATGCATCCCCGTTCCCCGCAAGTGGTTCTTGACGGCCAACGTGAGTCATCGAGGCGAAAACGGGGGAGAGGTGCGGGGACGGGGAACGGGGACCCATATTGCGCGTACCTTAGGAGATTCCGGCCTGTGGTATAAGCTAAATGTTATTTCTTTATTTTTTGCTTACATGCACTTATAAGTAAGGTTAGTTAAACAGAGCAAGTAAATAAAAGCTATCAAAAATTGAAGTACTTAAAAATAATGAAATACGAATGAAATTGGCCTGCAATGGATGTCTAGGTATCTAAACGAAAAAGTGTTGAGTTCTGTCGTGAGCTAAATTAAATCATATCACTAACCACATTGAGTAGATATTTCTTTGAATTTCTTTGCTAAGGGAGACTTCTGTACGGAGTACTAGTATCCTATTCTGTGGTAGTAGTGCTGCCTTAATTTGATGCATAAACATTTACATTACATAAATTTGGGCCAAAGGCTGAGCCTGGCCATTTAACGCGGAGATGCCGCCAGCCTCTATCCTATTCGAGTGTAGCGATTTGGAGTCCATTTAAATTCGACGTTCTCACTTTAAACTATAAACAGTAGTTCATAAAATAGTTTAAAGGGTTATCTAGAGCCGTATGGTACAAAAATTTAAATGATAATATCTTAGTTTCCTTTCAAATAATTTATTTCAAATGGGGGCAGCACAGGACCCCAAAAAATTCATCCCCTTAAGGCTCTGCCAGTTCAGAGCCAAGAATACTGTACGTGGTTTAGAAAAATCACTGTAAATAAACTACTACAGTTATTTATATCTCAAAAAAATTACTTTACAATATGTGATATCGCGCGGGCTCCAGCACTTCTCCGCCCCTCTTAGGCGCAGCGGGGGGGCCCATGCTCATATAAGGCGCGGCGGCCGGCGCTCGTCCTCTTCGTCTTCGGCAGCATCTGAAGCTAAGTAGTTCTTCTAGAAGGGCTACTCAACTGATCTAGTGCCTATAACTCACGACCCTGACTACCTAATCTGTACCTAGTGTTCTTGTGAATCTTTGTAATTAATGTAATGTAATAGTTGTTCATTATACCTATCTCATTTGCCGATATCCGGTCTTTCTTTTATCTCATCTATCTTCCTAGATCCTAAATCTAGGTTTTACTAACTGAAACGGTACAAATAGCCACAACACGATTAAGCATTTTTGGCTCAATAGAAAAACAGTATTTATTCATTTAATTTTTATTGAGCCAAAAGCTACAATAGGTAGACTCAATGCTAATGCATTCTCTCCCTGTCAACCTTTAGGAGAAGAGAAACAGATAGAATAGTTGGCGTCTAAAATAGATAGAAACAATCCAGAAATAATAAGTACTTTTAAATGATCATACATAAATATTGTATAAAATAAATACTATATTTATACATACAACATATTATATACATACATATATACATATATATATTTGAAGATCAGAAAGAAACGATGAATTCTCCTAATTGTTGAAAGATTCAAAAAGTAAATCATGCACTTTTTTCTTTTATAAATGTCTACTAGATATTTGTCTGATGACCTCGGGCAATGCATTTTTGCGGGCTGTGAACCCCGTTTTACTGGCTGTTATCAGCCTGTAATGCAACTTAATCATTTCAATTAGGTACATAAGCTTTTATCTGTAAAAACACTTACTTTATTAAACGAAGAAATATATTTCCTTACATACATTATGTTTTCAAATATGTACTGCTATTTTCTTAAGAGCCCGTACTACCCTAAAGTTCTTAAAGCGATCTTAAATATTATCAATATTAACGAAATACTCACTTTGAAATAAAAACACAGCAAAAGTCAGGACTAACTCTAAACGTAATATATTTCGAAAACACGATTGCTTAAAATTTTCTCGATAGAAAAACATTGCGAAGTTGCCTCCAAATCACCTCAGAATTATACTAAAACAGAAAGTATTTAAGAAATACAATAAATTAGAACTTGTGACTTTGGATTATAATTGTATTAAACATAAGGCAGTTATCATATGTCTTACTTTTTAAATAACTCTTAAATATTCTTTGTAAAACGAAAAAAACCACAGAACCAAAACCAGCCTCATTGACACACCGCGATTACCGACGCCCCGCATGGCTCGCTGTCGTGTGTGCGTGGAAGCGGGAGCAAAATTTAGATTATTGACATCAGGCACCCTCTTAAACAACTCTCTGAGGGAATTTCTCGATCGTAAGCCGTAAATTTTGTTTAGTTTAATTTAAATTTTTGTTTTTGTTTAAATATATATAATAAAATTGTCGACTTTTGTTTTACAACTTATTGTAGTATTTATTTAATTTTTTTTTTGTTGTACTTCATAAATTTATTTAACTCAAATAAGAAACACACATTATGATTACATAAATAAATTACAATGAACCTAAAATTAAAAACCTTAAAAATATAATATTATAACTAAAATATATTATTAAAAGGAGTACCTTTAGGCAAGATTCCGAAGATACTGGCAGCGTTCCCCCTTTGAATAGCTAGACTTTCTTTGTCCGAGCTGCCAGCTCTTCGGTCATTTATTTAACTATTTTTGTTTACAAAAAAAAAAAAACAATCTTGCGTGCACTTTTTATTTCCTCGCGGTGTAGCAAGTGACTTCACTGCAAGTAATAACAGGTTTATTTTCGACAAGTGGGTTAAGCGGACACTTGCCTTTCTATTATTGTGAAGTAGAGATGACATTGATTTTCGTGGTATTTAATAGATGTGATGAGATAGTCCGTGTGGATTAGAATGCGCTTTCTTATTTATTTTATTGGTTCAAGTACACTTGTAAATCTAAAAAAGAAAACATAGTACTACATAATAAATAATACTAACGTATAGAAGTCTCACTCAGTAAAGACATTCAAAAAATATCTACTCAATGTGGCTCTGTGGTGGCTAGCGATGTCAGAATTCAGCACCTTTTCGTATAGATACCTAGACATCCATTGCAAGCCAATTTCATTCTTATTGCTCTGGACAAACGATTCGTATAACTGAATTTACCACCCGGAGGGGCCGCCTGCGCGCATAGTAATAATGTAGGTACATTTTCGATACCTAAACGGTGAGTGACACAGGCCTGATAGTACTTAGGTGCTACTTAAATGTATTTCTAAAGAAATTTCTTCCAGTAGACCCGCGAGAGGAAATGGGAAGATTATTAGGTAAATAGGTTCTTGTGACATTGCCCGTGTGGTTCCAGGTTAGAGTAGGACCACTCCATTTCTTCATATCCATGGATGTCGTAAGAGGCGACTAAAGGACTAAGCAATAACATCTCGTGCTATAATTGCATTCCCAAGGAGGGTTAACGTCGGGCGGCGGCGGTTATAAAGCTTTTCGAACAAATACATTCCCAAAGAGGGTTGACGTCAGGCAGGCGGCCGGTAAAACTATAGCTAAATCTGTTAAACTGTTCCGGCTATTTCTTCTTCATTTCGCAAGGTCTAAGGCATCCTTGGGTGACCATTGACATGCATGTTATATTGGAGAAGAAAAAGCAGGAAAGCGCACCCCGGGCTTTGAAGTAGCACTGCTGAGGATGCAACTGAGAACGCGCTTAGACGAAGAAGTTCTATAAGAACAGTAGACCTCGCCAGCTCTTATAACCATACAATAACCGACCCTTTTCCTTCCCTTGGCTTAGCAAAGCCATTTCAGTGAAATCCGTCCATATGTAACGCTACAACAAACTTCCCCCCTGTTTTACCCTCCACGTCCTTCTGTACGTTAGTATTGTTTATTCTGTCTATACCTTACAGAAGACAGTAAGTGCTTGGGCGTAGGTAAGTAGTGCTTTTGTATCACGCGGTGGGGTTTTTCGTTTTTTTTAATAATTACCTACTTGTTGTTACACGTTGTAAATGATATTATGGGTTATGTTGTATTATCACATAGATGCCGTGACCTGACCACCTTCCAGCTTCATCATGAGATCAGGTCATTGGTACCATAATATTGCATTGCCACTTAATTTACATAAGTATGTGAAGTTTCAGCTCAATCAAATAATGGGAAGTGGGTCTAATTTAGCTTGCAAGATTTGATTACGGACACGCAAACAAAATTAAATAAAATCTAAAATTACTTGGAAAAAGTCCATGTTTATCTATTATAAATATAACTAGTCACATGTTTTTAAGGGTTAAGCGAACACTGCCTTTCTATTACAGGTACTGTGAAGCAACGACGGCATTAAATTTTCGGGTATTTATTAGAACGTACTTTCTTGACTTGGCTAGCTTGGCAGAGTCGATTTAACGCTAATGAATTCTCTAACGATACTTAACTCGATGGTGTACCGTCGTTTTATTACCTATGTTTGACAAATAAATTATTGATTGGTTGATTGATTACTGGGTTCCTATAGCCACCTTCCGGCTCCATCATCAGATCAGCTTCTTGTTATAATAACATTGCATTGTCATCTGATTTACATTAGCATACATCTCAACTCAATCGAATCGACGGAAGGAGCCCAAATTCGTGCTACAGTTGCATTCCCAAGGAGGATTGACGTCAGACTGACAGTAAAACTATCGCCAAATCGTTTATCAGTTCCGACTATTTCTTCTCGATTAATGGCCTTTGGCATCCTTGGGTGACCATGACCATTGACATGCATGTTATATTTGGAGAACAAAAAGCGGGAAAGCGCACACCGGGTTTCGAAGCAGCACAGGCACTGCACATCTGAGGATGCAACAAGATCCTAATTGGAGACCATGAAAACATTATGGACTTGTATCCTTGACATTGGCAGTAGTTCTATACAAAGTAAGTTTAGATACAACAAAGTATGAATCTAATTTTCTTAGTATGTATTATCTAGGGCATCAAGTTAGTGCAAGTGGTTATTACAATGAACTTGGATAGATTCAAGTTCAGTACAATGAACTTGGATAGTTTCAATTTCAGTACAATGAACTTGAATAGATCCAAGTTCAGTACAATAAACTTGAATCCTTTGTTGGGAGAGGCGTCAGCTGGGCTGATATAGACTGTAAAGAGTCATCACTATTTTCCCGTATTCCCGGTTGCATCCTCAGCGGTAACTCTTCAGAGCCCGGGGTCTGCCACCTAACCTAGGTGATTTGACGAGGTTACTGGTGTTACACAGAGCGACTGCCGTCTGACCTCCGCAACGCAAAGGGTAGACCAGAACCAATCATAGCTGCTGTAAAGAGTTTATACGACGAAGGTAAGTTTCCAAAAACACTATAAGTACCTAAATACAATGTGGAAGGGACATACCCGTAATAAATTGAACCACGGTCTATACTAGATCCCTATAGTATAATGAAATTAAAATAACAGCCAAAGAAAAAACAAATTTTGGCATTTCCATACAAAAGTGTGCACTTGTGCAGCCGCCCGGACGATTGGTACGGAAATTAATAAAAAATTTTTTTGTTCCTTAGCTGTTATTTTAATTTCATTATACTATTGTGATCTAGTATAGCCCGTGGTTCGATTTATTACGGGTAAGTCCCTTCCACATTGTATATACTTACTTATATTATCACGTCTTTGTCCCGAACGGGATAGTGTCAAGAAGAATCAAGAATCAAATATTTATTCGGTAATTAGGTCTTTGCAGGCATTCCACACGTCAATAATTTCAATGTACATTACGTGTAACGTTGATTTAAATCATTGCCCTTTCCCTCAATCGGCTTATATACGAACTTCATCAAACATATAATAATAGTTAATAATTACATACAACATTAATAATAGCTAAGAACCATCTCGACAGACAAGGCTTTCCATTAAAAAAATTCGCATCGAAATCTGTCTACTTGTTTAGGAGCTACGATGCCACAGACAGACACACAGACACGTCAAACTTAACACCCATCTTTTTCAACGGGGGTTTAAAATGCGATACTTGAGATTCGAAGCTGGCTAGCGTTTGTGCGCGTCGAATGTATAATTAGGTATATTCATCAGCATCATGTCTTTTTTAGTCTCCAGTGCAGGAGCACGACCCTCTCTGTACTACCAGAGCCGTACTTGGCCAGAGCAGCCAGAGGATTTGGCTGGCCTACACTCTTCACTCTGGCCAGACGGGTTGGAGAGGTCTCACTGATGTTCATAAGCTTTTTTTAGCTTGTGTTTCCTAAGTCGCCTTCTATGACATCCACGGGAAGACTTGGAGTGGCCCTATTCTACTCTGCCGGGAACCACACGGCTAAATAGTATATTACCGAATCAAAAACATGTTAGTTATATAACAAGATTATGTTAAACTGTCATAGATAAGTAAGTGTTGTTTCGTAACCAGATTGAAAGCCATCTGGTAGTTACCTACAATGTTACGAAACGATTGCCAATGTCACGGACAAAATTCCATGGCATGATGGCCTCGATTCAAGATGATTTGATATAAAGTTGTTATTTACATAATATTTCAGATACTTTTAAAGATAATAAAGATAATCGTAGTGCACCCGGTCCTGATTTTGCCTTACCTCTAAATTTACCTTTAAAATACCTACTTATGATGCGCTGTTAGTTCAGAGCTTACAATACTGTAACTGTTTTTTAAAAAATACTATAATTAAACTACTACAGTTTATTTTTCAAAAAAACTACATAGGAATCTTAAGGCTTTTCTACAGACACAGACAATATCCAAAACACGATTGTGCATTTTTGGCTCGATAAAAAAAATCACAAACATATTTCTAAATTCACGTAGATTTAACTTTAAAAAACATGATTATTTAATACAATCACCTTTTTATATGAAAATGATACCAAAAAATGTATAATCTTTACTAGTCAAATTCGCTAAACGTCGAGACGTTGAGAGACCAGAGCCATACTTAGCAAGAGCAGTCAGAGAATGGCCTACACTCTCCACGCTGGCCAGACGGTTGGAGAGGTGACATTGATGTTATATAAGCTTTGTTTAGATTGAGCTTCCGTCATCTTCTACGACATCCACGGGAAGACTTGGAGTGGTCCTATTCTACTTTGCCGGGTTGGATTAATTTATGTCTATTTCAATTATAGAATAATTGATGTCTATTAATAATTAACCGTATAGTACCCGGCAGAGTAGAATATGACCACCCCAAGTCTTCCCGTGGATGTCGTAGAAGGCGACTTAGGAAACACAAGCTGAACAAAGCTTACAAACATCAATGAGACCTCTCCAACCGTCTGGTCAGCGTGGAGAGTGTACGCCAAATTCTCTGACTGCTCTGGCTAACATATGGCTCTGGTAGTACAGAGAGGGTCGTGCTCCTGCAGTGGAGACTAAAAAAGTCCTGATGATGACAATGATTACTTAATGCATATGTTGACATAAACATGTAATTATGTAATACTAACTAAAACATGTAAATTTACATAACAAATAATAGATTTCGATGTAAATTTATGCACGCCTGAACTTGCCCCAAAATATGGTGGTTAAAAAGTCACTGTAAATATTATGTAGCTTTATAGGGTTCCGATGCAAAGGGTGCCAATGGGACCCTATTACTGAGACTCCGCTGTCTGTCCGTATGTCAGAGGGCTTTATCTCTTGAACCGTAATAGCTAGACACTTGAAATTTTCACCGATTATGTTATAGGGGCTTAAGTTCAAAATTATAGGGGGTCGTCATACAAGAAATGTTATTTTTTCCAGCGTTTTAAAACATTGTACGGAGGTACGGAACCCTTCATGTACGAGTCCGACTCGCACTTGACCGGTATTTTCATATTATGTAACACTGAAATAATTTTTTTAATTTAAAAACAAAATGACTGCAATAAAAACAAATGTACTGTTAATCGTGCCGAGCAGTGTACGTTTCATAACTGTTAGAAAGTGTCGACGTAACCCCTGAAAACCGACTGAAATGTTTGTTTAGTGCTTGTTGTTTTTTACCCGACTGCGCTAGATGGAAGGTTATGTTTTTCGAGTGTATGTATGTACCTATGTAAGTATGCATGTATGTTTGTATGTAAATTTCTTTGGTACGCTCTACAGCCTAAACGTCTTGAGAGGTGTCGTTAGATTCGTCCTGACTCAGAGAGTGACAATATAGCCAGCTATATTTAAATAATCCAAAATGGCGGACTTTCGCGCCAAATTATGTATCTTCAAATTTTTTTTTATTTTAAACATACGAGTATCGAGTGGGGTATCACCCATGCGGTTAGAATAGGACCACTCCATCTCTTCCTGTGGATGTCGTAAACGGCGACTAAAGGACTAAGCACAAACATCTCGTGCTACAATTGCATTCCCCAAGGAGGGTTAATATCGGGCGGCGGCCGGTTGTAAAACTTTTCGCAGAAATACATTCCCAAAGAGGGTTGACGTCAGGCAAGCGGCCGTTTGTAAAACTATACTATTTGTGTTCCGGCTATTTCATCTCCATTTTACAAGGTCTTTGGCATCCTTGGGTGACCATTGACAGGCTAGGTCATGAACACTACCCCAAAAATCAGAAAAAATATTAAAAACTGATTTAGACCATCATATATTTGTTTTTTCGTGATCTTGATAGTGTGCAAAAATACATTAAAAATTGGTTATTATCGTATAATGGCGATACTGACATGGCGCCCCCATACATACGCAAACGGATTTAAACGTCACTCGCAGTAACTGTCAATGTCAGGTCAGTTGTCATAATGGGTGGCGGCCATTTTGGCGGAACTCACCTAACCTTAGTTTCGATATTTTTATTCAATGTACCAAAGAAAGGCGACGAATTTATCGGATTTACTTATTAGGCATTGATACCGACTCAAACATGCAAATTTCAGGTAGGTTTTCAGTGACCTAGCCGGCTCCCCATAAATTTGTGCAACAAACCCTTTACTTAATAAAAATTAAACAGTTGAATCACACGATATACGAAATAGTTACCTAAGTTAGTATTTTTAACCCCTGATAAAAAAGAGGGGTGTTATAAGTTTGACGCTAATGTCTCTCGGTCTGATTGTCGTGAAATTTTTTAAGATCAATATTTTCTTGTCGAGACAGTTTCTAGAAATTTTTCAAATTGGCGGAAATAAAGGGATTGAATACGTAAAAATATCATATTCCAGCCATTGCGAAAAACATAAAATAAACGGGCAAGTGCGAGACGGACTCGTACATGAAGGGTTCCGTACCACCGTACAATGTTTTAAAACGCTAAAAATCACGTTTTTTGTATGACGACCCCTTTAATTTTTAACTTTTTTTATTTTTAGTATTTGTTGTTATTGTGGTCATAGTAATACATAATTGGTGAAAATTTCAAGTATCTAGTTAATGCCATTATGAAGATCAAGTTTAAAACGCTGAAAAGAACACGTTTCTTGTATGACGACCCCCTTTACTTTTTAACTATTTTTTATTTTTAGTATTTGTTGTTATATCCACCACAGTAATACATAATCGATAAAAATTTCAAGTGTCTAGCTATTACGGTTCAAGAGATAGAGCCCTGTGACTGACGGACAGACAGACAGACGGACAGACAGATGGACAGACGGACAGACGGACAGACAGCGGAGTCTCAGTAATAGGGTCCCGTGTGCACCCTTTGGGTACGGAACCCTAAAAACTGTCTTTTAACTTTTTTATTTATTTATTTACCAATTTATGTACACGGACCAGGTCGCTCAACGGGCTATGGAGAGGGCTATGCTAGGTGTTTCTTTACGTGATCGAATCAGAAATGAGGAGATTCATAGAAGAACTTAGGTCACAGATATAGCCCAGCGGATTAGCTCATTGAAGTGGCAGTGGGCGGGGCACATAGCGCGAAGAACCGATGGCCGATGGGGCAGAAATGTTCACGAATGGCGGCCACGTACCTGCAAGCGCAGCGTAGGACACACACCTGCTAGGTGGTCAGACGTCCTAAGCAAGGTTGCAGGAAAACGCTGGATGCAGGCCGAGGACCGAAAGACTGAGGGGGGTAACTATGCAAAGACTGAGGGGGTTCACTATGCAAAGACTGAAGGGGGTCAATATGCAAAGACTTAGGGGGGTCACTATGCAAAGACAGACTCGAGAGGTCTACAGCTCAGAGCCACTAGCAACGACCTCCGTGGCGTAGTGATTAACATTCCAGTCCTCCACTCCGGAGGTTCCGGGTTCGATCCCCAGCCAGGGCAAGTTAGAAAATGGCCTTTTTCAAATTGTCCTGGGTCTTGGGTGTTTATCTATACAACGTGTAACAAAAAGGGGGTATTAACCCAAAACGGAGTTAACGTACTAACCAATGTGAACAACTTTTACTATGGGACCATCCCTGAAATCGAAAATAAAAATCTGCAGCTCCATACAAAGTAATCCATACATAATTAAATACCGACCGTGCCAAAATGTATAGAGCTGTAGATTTTTTTTCGCGATTTCAGGGACGGTCCCATAGTAAAAGTTGTTCACATTGGTTAGTACGTTAACTCCCTTTCGGGATGATACCCCCTTTCTGTTATACTTTGTATATTTATCACTACATAGTATAAAACAAAGTCGCTTCCCGCTGTCTGTCCCTATGTATGCTTAGATCTTTAAAACTACGCAACGGATTTTGATGCGGTTTTTTTTAATAGATAAAGTGATTCATGAGAAAGGTTTATATGTATAATACATACCCGTGCGAAGCCGGGGCGGGCCGCTAGTTTATTTTAAAATAAAATATAAAGCATCGTTGAGTTAGTATCCTATAACACAAGTTTAAACTTACTTTGGGGCTAGCTTAATGTGATAAAAAAAACTAGTTCGGAAGTCAAGAAGTGAATTAAAAGTGAAATGGCATCCTTCGCCAAACGGTTGCTTCACTATACGAGTACATTACGAGTACATGCGTGTGCGCTGAGATGTAAAGTAGCGTGTTTCCACTGTTAAAGGCCATACATAAATTTTTCGGGGTCCAGTGCTGCCCCCATTTGAAATAAATTATTTGAAAGGAAACGGAGATATCATTTAAAATGTTGTCTTTGTGAAGCCCTAGATAACCCTTCAAACTATTTTATGAACTACTTTTTACAGCTTAAAGTCAAAATAGTTAATAGATAAACTTGTACAGACATAAGTACTTTTGGACCCTGCACTAAGCTGCTTGTATCGCAGTGGTCCGTGTTGTTTACGTTCGTTACCAGATTTTTTTTACAATTAGTTTCTTTTTTTACAATTTTTTTTTACAGATAGAAGAGGAGAAATGTCCGGACATCTCTACGACACGATGCGATCTTCAAAACAATGTCAGGATCGTAGCAAGTGGAGGTCCATAGTGTCTGCCTATCCCTGTGGGAAACAGGCGTGATAGTATGTATGTATGTTGGAATTATAGTAAGTATGTATGTTGGAATGATAGTTAGTATGTATGTTGGACAACAAAAGCCACTCTTCTTGTTTTTTGTGAGCTTTCAGGCCGAAATGAACAGGCATTATATAGGCATATGTATACATCAGGCATATAATCTGGCGTCAGCGACCATGACCTAAAATGGCTCTTTCTCAGTCCTTGTGTGTATTTATCAAATATAACGTTATAATATAATATTATTATATTATATTATAACGGTTCTAACATACCTATTACACCAATATGAAGCCTTGACAGCTAGTTGCATCTACGCATTATCTAAGGAAAGAGGTTCTATGTTATTTCTATTGAACACTGAGTGAGAGCAGTAGCGGCGTTAGAGCAGGGCGCGGTTGGGTGACCGCCCAGGGCGCCAGATACAAAGGGGCGACAGGGGGCGTTTTTGGGCAAGGGGGTCACAGGTAATAATAAATATATAAATAGCGGCTGGTTAATGGCGGCAACTCCTAGACTCCTGTTTGTATGCACCCCCCCCCCCTCCCCCCTCCCTTCGTTTACAATGGGGCGGCAAATTTGAAGAATCCTATATCGTACTTGCACCCCTCCCCCCCCCCCCCCGTCGGCAGAAATAAATCCTAAGATTGAAGCCTAAGTCAGAGTCTGAATTGCAGTTTGGGGGTGAAGGGGGGGGGGGGGATCTCGCCCAGAGCGCTGGTAGAGCTAAGTTGTTCAGTATCATGGACTGAATCCACTCTTAAAATAGTTTCAGTATATTTGGTTGGACCCTGTATATTTTCTAAAAACGTAGCCTTTTGGGTCCAACAGTTAGATAATATATAAATATACATAAAATCAAGGTTCTATGTCGTAATAATTATATTAAATGACCTTTGGAATTTTGTGGGAAACCTACACATATTAATTTAGAATAATTTGATTTTGATTGCGGTTTGTTCAACTGCAAATAAAAAGCCTATACGTTTTTTTTATTACATTATTATACTTTATTTTAATGCACTTCTTTATACCTAATGCAGTCAGAGTCCCGAGAGAAAAGCAGACATACAGCAAGAGAGTCGCCTACGCTGCGGAAACGTGGGAACAAATGTATACCGCCTTACCACCTCCGCCGGGGCCCGGCAGACGTGGTAGACCCAAGAAATGCTGGCTTGACGTCGTCAAGAATGATATGCGTGCCGATGGTCTTACAACCAAGGATGCTCAAGACCGTGCGAAGTGGAGAAGGAAAAGCCGGAAAGCGAACCCCGGGTTTCGCAGCATTACAACTAGTGGTGTGCCGTTCCCGTTCCCCAGATTTCCGGCAACGTTCCCGGGAATGTTCCCAAAAAATGAAAATGTCAGGGAAAGTTGTTAGTTTTATATAACAGACATATTTTTTTTCACTGTAAATATATTTTACTAACGTAAATGCATCACTTGATATGGATATATGTAGTACAAATACATATATCCAATATTCCGTAACATTCCCTAGAAATACGGGAACGTTCCCTGGGAACGTTCCCAAATCCTCAAATTCCCCGTTTCCTGGGGAATTTGGGAACATTTCCGGGAATGGCACATCATTCATTACAACTGAGAATGCAATTGACAACCACGCTGAGATGAGAGAGTGAGAGGCAGACAGATCCCTATGGATCGTGCGGCCCTAGGTAGACAGAAACCAAAGCACTAAGACACGATGGCCAGTTTTAGCGTGATGGTGGGCGAGAGATGGAAATAAACGGGCAAGTGCGAGTCGGACTCGTACATGAAGGGTTCCGTACCACCGTAAAATGTTTTAAAACGCTGAAGAAACACGTTTCTTGTATGACGACCCCCTCTAATTGCACGCCTCATATGCGGAGCGTTCACGCCTCATAAGCGGAGCGTTGAGGTAGTGCTCTACTCTCGACATGTCAAAAAACCCAGTCTTTCGAAACTTAAATGACTTTTTTTTTTAATATAACACTTACAGGATAATATGAGTGCACTAATATGAAGTTAAATAATCTGTCTAGCACATATGGTACATTTTATAAACAATTAATTTGTTTTATATAATAAATAATAACATTAAAACTAATCATTCTTGGACGTCCGTGAGTCTGTGTTTATGTGACCATGTATGTGGCAGAGAAATTGGTCGAAAAATTCATCTTACCGGAATACTTTTGTTTTTAATATATAAAGTATTACACTGTGCTGATTCCTAGTTAATATTAGCGTTTTAAGTACTGTCGTTTAATTATAATTTATAAAAAACTAATATACCACTGTATAAAAAAAATTAGATTATGAGGCGTGCACTTTTGTATTTTCCAAACTATTTTTAACTTTATCTTATTTTTAGTATTTGTTGTTATAGCGGCCATAGTAGTACATAATCTGTGAAAATTTCAAGTATCTAGTTAATGCCATTATAAAGATCTAGTTAAAAACGCTGAAAAAAAACACGTTTTTTGTATGACGACCCCCTTTAATTTTTAACTTTTTTTATTTTTAGTATTTGTTGTTATAGGTACAGTAATACATAATCGGTGAAAATTTCGAGTGTCTAGCTATCACGGTTAAAGAGATAGAGCCCTGTGACAGACGGACAGACGGACAGACGGACAGACGGAACCCTAAAAAGGAATCAAAATAGTGATAGGTCGCATCGCATATTCGCTTTGTCACCTATTCCCTTGATAGCTTCTACGATCTGCACGGAAAGAGGACATTCGAAGTTTTTTTAACATACCTTCTAGCAGGGAAGTGTATGTCAGTGGCGTAACGTGCCTTGGCGGGCTTGGTGCCCCGTATAAAAATTTGTTTGAGGGCCCTTATGAAGGGTAATGATTACTCACAAAAGAAAAGAAAATGTTTGCATAAAATGAAAAGAAATATTTATACATCATAATTCTCTATCACTTTTTCCAAAATTTTCACAAACAACCCAATTTCAATATGCGGTCTCCTTGCCTTTTTTCGGCAAACTGATTTATTAAATTACTAGCAGTCCACCCTGGCTTCGCCCGTGGTACACACATAGCCTATGTCACTCGGGAATAGTGTAGCTTTCCAACGGTGAAAGAATTTTTTAAATCGGCCCAGTACTTTTTGAGCCTATTCATTACAAACATACAAACATACAAAAATAGGTACAAATCTTTCCTCTTTATAATATTAGTATAGATTTATACCTGATGATGACTTTAGTTTTGCTGAAGTTTCTGCCTCTATGGACAATAGTGACAGGACTGACAGGCGTTCATGTCCCATCGAAGTACTTAGGTAATTTTGTACAAGTTTTAAATTTGAAAAAATTTTTGCTTACGCACGTCCTGTCGCCCGTGGCCCGGGGGCCCCGTATAATTGATACGGCAGATACGGCGGTAGCTACGCCCCTGGTGTATGTATATATTAGATTAAATCATAGATCTCGTTGGATTAAAGTAAACAGTGGAAACGCGCCCGTCGCGCCAACAGCGCACACTTTTTATGATGATATAATTTCGTTACTCATTACTTGTACTCAATTTTGTAAGATTCTGTTGAGATTTGAAGATATATGCTTGCGAAATTGATTTTTGCAGTGGCGTATTTGCAAGTAAAAGAGGCTGTTTTTCGACATCAAATAGTTGAACTAAATTAATATTCGAGACACACGGCAGCGTGCCCAGTCAAGTTCAAAGTAAGGAAGTGGCGACGCAGCAGCCGTGTGTATTTTTATACGAACCATTTCGAGCTACTTTTGACCCCTTTACATCTCGAAACCTATTTAGCGTACATAAAATTTGACACATTTATTAACGCTTTTTTTGTAAATGTAGCTAAAATAGTTATTGATATAATATTAAAATTTAAAAACCGGCATTTTTACGACTGACTAACTTCTTCTTCGTCTAATCGCGCTCCCAGCTGCATCCTCAGCCGTGCTGCTTCGGAGCCCGGGGTGCGCTTACCCGCTTTTTCTTCTCCAAATATAACCAAAGACCTTGCAAAATGGGGAAGAAATATTTAAATGATTTGGCTATAGTTTTACGACCGGCCGCCTGCTTGACGTCAACCCTTCATGGGAATGCAATTGTACGAGCACGAGATGTTTGTGCTTAGTCCTTTAGTCACCTCTTACGACATCTACAGGAAGAGATGGAGTGGTCTTATTCTAACCCGGAACCACACGGGTACCCGGAGCCATGTTGACCAACTTCCAGATTAACTTGATACTTGCCATCAAGGTAGACTATTAGGCGAGACTATTAGTACAAGATAGTACATAAAGGAAAAAAATCTATAAACATTAAATTTCTTACATTAGATATTTTTTTCAACCAATCGATTTTATTACCTACTTAAAGTGTATTTTTTCTTTCTGGTATAGTCCCAGCAAACAACTTTAACACCAATAGAAATACCCTTCTAGCTCTTGTGTATTCTCCCGCCAATGCGAGTGAGCGAGAATATACGAGAATCAATCAGTGTTCAAGTTGTTTGCCGGGAACTATACTTAGAGTTTATCAAGTTATAATAGAAGAGTTAGTGTTATTTAAAGTATAATTGTAGTTAATTTTATTTTAAGTCTAATAACTTTTGAATAAAATTATTTACAAAAGTAATGATATTCCACCAAAAACATAAATGTGAAAATGGAAGCCAAGTTCAATATAAAAAAGAAATGAGTTCTAAATGGGTGCCAAGTTCTGTAGAGAATCCTGAAATTTATTTATAAGAATCCCAACATTTGGCTTGGCTAGTTTTGGCAAACCAGTCGTCTTATATTTGGCTAATTTGGTTTTTATTATGAAACAAGATACGTATGTATTTTTATTTCGCATTAAGAGTACTTACCTTGAATATATCTACGAGGATCAAAATCACGCTGTATAAAATTGGGGTGTCTAACTACTAATAGACCCTGGTCGCCAAATCAAAAATACGCCACTCACTACGAAATAACATTACATTTTGTACCAAATTGGATGCGGTTGTTAGTCGTCCAGTTATCATTAGCCAATTTCAAAATAGGAGGTCTAGTTTTATATGAGATTATCAACATCATCAGGACTTTTTTAGTCTCCACTGCAGGAGCACGAACCTCTCTGTCCTACCAGAGCATTGACTTATATATTACTAGCGTAAGGACTAGGCCAACCGCGCGAAGAAATGACACCAACTCATTGACCCGATAAAGTACCAACGCGACTTAGTCGTCCTCGGTCCGCGGAAGAGTTAATACGTTTTTGATTCATACTTGTAAATGCCTGGTTGCGCATTTTATGGCTGCAAAAACTACAATATAGGCTGAAAAAGCACATGAAATATCGTATCATTGGTAACATAACTGTTTGTTAATTAAAATACTAAGGAATTTTACTGAGCTAATTTTACAACCAAATGGCAGCCATGTTCGCGGCGTCGCGCCCGGAGTGTTAACAGCGCATGCGCTGTGGTAGCTCCGGGCGCGACGTTGAATTATATGAAGATGTTTTATGAAAAATGTTCCGATGGGCTTATCCTTAGTTAAAATTATTGTACCAGAGCCATATATTAACCAGAGCAATCAGAGGATTTAGCCTAAATTCTCCACGCTGGCCAGACGGGTTGGAGAGGTCTCATTGATGTTTTTAAGCTTTGTTCAGCTTGTGTTTCCTAAGTCGCCTTCTACGACATCCACGGGGAGACTTGTAGTGGTCCTATTCTACTCTGCCGGAAACCACACGGCTAAACTATATGAGAATATCATACATCCTAAGTTTTTTACAAGTTTATTTAGCTTGCCCTGTTTTTGGGGTCAAATCTTGCAAGTTAAATTTGAGCCACTTTGTATACTAGTTCCATTCAATTCTAAATAACTTTATTATCATAGGATATTTATAATATCTCTTAATAATAGTCACTTTGTTTTATTTTGCACAAATGTTGACGTCAAATCGTTACTTTCAGCTAAGTTTAGTGCCGCTTCCTAGGCGCAAGTGCAGAAGAAGCGGCAACAAACTGCACTGCAGCATTTTGCTCCAAAACGTCAACTTACCAACTCAATACTTTAAATTAGTTATGTGGATGGACTGAGATTACATTTTTTGTTACGTCATAATTAAATTGAATTATAAGAATTACGACATTTAAAATAATGTCAATTTGTAAATTTAATATGTACCAATGTACCTAAATTATGATATCGCTAAGTAGGTATACAAACCTTTAAGAGGGACCCGCGCCAAGCTCAAGCTCTTATGTAAATCAGATGACGATGCAATATTATTATGGCAAAGCTGATCTGATGATGGAGCCGGAAGGCTAAAGGAACCCTGTAATAAAACGACGGAACCCCATCGAGTTTGGGCTAATTACATTTTTAGTACGTAGTAGGCCTTAGGTCCACAATAAAACCTCTTTAATTTAAAAAAATTGAATTTTTGTTAAAAAAAAAATTATAAGCTTTGACTTCTCGAGGTATTAAGCTCACAAAACCACTTAAATATTAAAACGATACGTAACATGTAATATTCTGTGGTCAGTATTCTAAGGTCGTGATGAGATGAAAACCTTGATAACTGAGGTTAAGTGACGATGGGAAAGTCCGAAGTGTGATAGGTCATCGCCACGATTCGTTGTGCAATGGTGACTTAAAACATAAAAATATACAATACTTATTAATTTTAGGTAAATATCCTTATATATAAATCTTATTTACAAACTGGCTGAGTAGGCTTGAGCCTAGGGCGGCAGATTTTAGGGGTGACAAATTTGAGGACAGTTTGTACAACTCAAGTGAAAGCAGGGGCAGCAAAACAGACCCGCCGTTAGCGTACAATACCGATTCAGCCACCCCATCTACACTGGGTGATGGGGATGAGCTTTTTTACAAGCTTTTATTTAGTTGCACCTGTCCCGTTGTCTGTGTGTCTGTAATCAAATCTTGCAAGCTGAATTAGAACCACTTCCCATTATTTGATTGAGCTGAAACTTCACATACTTATGTATATTGGTTGGCAATGCAATATGATGATACCAATGACCTGATCTCATGATGAAGCCGGAAGGTGGCCACGGCATCTCTGTGATAAAACAACATTACACCGAGTTTGGGCTCTATTTTTTTTGCCTTGAGGAGAACACTAAACTTTTAAGTTTATAGTTTTAAATAAAAGCTAGTTTAAAAATATATTTATATTTTTTTAAATAATTACTTGTTTTTACTGAACCACTCAGCACCACCGCAGTGAACGCAGGGGGCGGCAAAATATTAACAGCCCACTGACGTCAAATGTGTAGATTCGCCATTCTTACGTATTAAATATGAAAAAATATGCTATCCTTGTGATTTTATTATAAAAAGAAAACAACATAACACGTCTAAATCATTTGCTACTAGGTCATGGTTATTAATTTGTAGGGTTCCGTACCCAAAGGATGCCAACGGACCCTATGACTGAACATTTATTCGTACAAGTTTTTATTGTAAGGCATAAGTATTTGGCCTACTACGTACTAAAAATGTAATAAGCCCAAACTCGGTGGGGTTGCGTCGCTTTATTACAGGGTTCCTATAGCCACCTTCCGGCTCCATCATCAGATCCGCTCCGATCTAGTCCGCTAATCCGGAGGTTCTGGGCTCGATCCCCAGCCAGAGCAAGTTAGAAAATGGCCTTTTCCCGTTTACACCCTTTGGGTACGGAACCCTATTACTGAGATTCCGCTGTCTGTCTGTCTGTCCGTCTGCCCGTCTGTCCGTCTGTCTGTCCGTCTATCCGTCTGATGCTAAAAATAAAATGAAGTTAAAAATAAAAGAGTGTCGTCATAAAAAAAAACGTGTTTTTTCTGCTTTTTAAAACATTGTATGGAGGTACGGAACCCTTCATGTACGACTCCAACTCGCACTTAACCGGTTTATAAAAGTAACCTTGCACACAATCATCCTTGCCTGATGTAACGGGGAATTTGATGTTTTGCAGAAATAACGATTCTTCAACATGTTTAGCATAAAATTGTTTGTTTGTAATAACTTTATTGTCCCATAAATTAAATATAAAATTCAAAAGAGCAAATATACAATGGCGGACTTATCCCATATAGATCTCTTCCAGTCAACCTGCGATATATTGAGAGGATATTTACTCGCATAAAAGGTAAAAGCAATAACGTACAAAATTATTTAAAAGATTACACTTACGTAGCTACATTTCATAAACAAATACTTTATTCTGACAAATTACATACTTAATGCCATACTTGAATTTTCCGGGGTCCAGTGCTGCCCCCATTTGAAATATAAATTGAAAGAAAACGGAGATATCATTTGAAATTTTGTCTCTACCAAGCCCTAGATAACCCTTCTAACTATTTTATGAACTACTGTTTACAGTTTTAAGAGGGCGCCTGATGTCAGTAATCTTAATTTTGCTCCCGCTTCCACGCACACACATTTATTTACTCTAGCCGAAGCGAGACAGCGAGCCATGCGGGGCGTCGGGAATCGATGTGGGTCAATGAGGCTGGTTCTGGTTTTGAGGTTTTTTTCGTTTTACAAAGAATATTTAAGAGTTATTTAAAAAGTATGATGACTGCCTTATGTTTAGTACAATTATAATCCAAAGTTACAAGTGCTACATTATTGTATTTCTTGAATACTTTCTGTTTTAGTATAATTCTGAGGTGATTTGGAGGCAACTTCGCAATGTTTTTCTATCGAGAAAATTTTAAGCAATCGTGTTTAGAAACTTATTATGTTTAGAGTTAGTCCTGAACTTTGCTGTGTTTTTATTTCAAAGTGAGTATTTCGTTAATATTGATAAATATTTAAGATCGCTCTAAGAACTTTAGGGTAGTATGGGCTCTTAAGTGAGAACGTTAAGCTTTCCTTCGCACATTTGCGAAAAATGGCCACTTTTGGCAAATGTGCGTAGTAAAACTTAACGTTCTCACTTTAAACTGTAAACAGTAGTTCATAAAATAGTTTGAAGGGTTATCTAGGGCTTGGTAGTTGTGAGGCTTGGTGAAGTGGAGAGGAAGCACTACTAATGAAACTCACGAGTGATGGATTAATACTCGTTTATTTTAATTATTATCTACCTTAAATACGACTAGTATTTAAGGTTACAAAGCTTTCCAATATTATGTATTAGTTAATATATAAAGAGTAACTAAGCTCTAATTACAAGTTAAAATTATTTAATATGATACTTTAAATTGATCCATATTCCTTAGAAAGAAATATGATATGTAATATAATACTTTTTTTATTTACTACCTATATCGCTATATAATTATGGTTATATACATACTACAACCTGATGGTAAATATCACCGCTGCCCATGGACAACTGCAACACCAGGGGTGTAACAAAAGCGTTACCGGCCTTTCAGGCCTTTTTTTTGCCTTTTCTCACCCTCATTCTCTAATACCTTTTCATCAGAGAAGATTTAAACAATCTAAATTAAAATACTATAAAAATATACTGCCTTTAATCTCATTTGGTCGAAATATTTTTTTAATACGCACATTTTTACAGCAAGGCCAATTCATTCATAATAATTACATTCCACAAGTAGTAGGCACTCTTTTGACCTCCCATACCTACTTTTAATCATCAGAAATTCTTTCGTGTTGCACGCCTCATAAGCGGAGCGTTGAGGTATTGCACGCCTCATAAGCGGAGCGTTGAGGTAGTGCTCTACTCTCGACATGTCAAAAAACACAGTCTTTCGAAACTTAAATGACTTTTTTTTTTTTAATATAACACTTACAGGATAATATGAGTGCACTAATATGAAGTTAAATAATCTGTCTAGCACATATGGTACATTTTATAAACAATTAATTTGTTTAATATAATAAATAATAACATTAAAACTAATCATTCTTGGACGTCCGTGAGTCTGTGTTTATGTGACCATGTGTGTGGCAGAGAAATTGGTCGAAAAATTCATCTTAACGGAATACTTTTGTTTTTAATATATAAAGTATTACACTGTGCTGATTCCTAGTTAATATTAGCGTTCTAAGTGCTGTCGTTTAATTATAATTTATAAAAAATCAATTTAATTGTGAAAAATTAGATTATGAGGCGTGCACTTTTGGATTTTCCAAACTATTTCACATTATCACGGCAATCGATTTTTACAAGCTTTTATTCAGCTTTTGTTGCTTTTTGGGTCAAATCTTGCAAGTTTAATTCGAGCCACTTCCCGGGTTCTAATTGAGATGAAACTTTGTATGCTAATGTAGGTAAATCAGATGACAATGCAATATTATTATGACAAGAAGCTGATCTAATGATGGAGCCGGAAGGTGGCTATAGGAACCCTGTAATAAAACGACGCAACCCCATCGAGTTTGGGACTATGACATTTGTCTTGGTAAGTCTCAAAAATGCAGATCGCAATGATGATTGCCGAACTTCGATAAATTGGCACTGGAAGGAGAACAAGAAGCAGTTCTTAGGCCTCACAATAAAAGGTTTAACGAAAAAAAATATTTTCAATAATCTTATTTCCTATAGGGGTAAAAAGACAGGCTACATTCAAAGAGCGTTTATGTAAAACTAGGGGAGACACATAACACGGTTTTGTCCCGTTCAGGAGACACATAACACTGTTTATTTGGGTAGATTAATAGGTCAAAAATAAATTGTTTGGTACTGTTAAGAGAATAAAACGTCACAAAATAGTGTCTGAATTTTATACTTATTAATGCAGAAAAACTGATATTAAGAGGGCTATTTGACTCGAAAAATCTATGACGTCACGGTTTTGTATTTCATACAAATCCCATAGAAAATGTTTGTTTTGACGTTTAGGAAAAAGTGTCTGATGTGACTTCTTGTTATTAACTTCACTTACTCGCTTGCTAGCTCATAAACGCCTAGTACTTTCGACAGTTTTTAAGTAAAAACCATACGAAATAAACGGGCAAGTGCGAGTCGGACTCCTACATGAAGGGTTCCGTACCACCGTACAATGTTTTAAATCGCTGAAGAAACACGTTTCTTGTATGACGACCCCCTTTAATTTTTAACTTTATTTTATTTTTAGTATTTGTTGTTATTGTGGTCATAGTAATACATAATTGGTGAAAATTTAAAGTATCTAGTTAATGCCATTATGAGGGTCAAGTTAAAAACGCTGAAAAAAACACGTTTCTTGTATGACGACCGCCTTTAATTTTTAACTATTATTTATTTTTAGTATTTTTTGTTACATCCGCCACAGTAATACATAATCGGTGAAAATTTCAAGTGTCTAGCTATTACGGTTCATGAGCTAGAGCCCTGTGACTGACGGACAGACAGACAGACAGACGGACAGACAGACGGACAGACAGACGGACAGACGGACAGACAGCGGAGTCTCAGTAATAGGGTCCAGTTTGCACCCGTCGAGTACGGAACCCTAAAAATGGTAAACATAATTTAAAATGCCTTAGTGTGTGTTACAATACAATACAGTAATAATTCAAGGAACACGGCAAAGTGTAAAGAAATAACTTTCCAACGGTAACTAACCAGATTTCCTTGCTTGAAAATTAAAAACTTTACGGTAAGGTTTGCAAAACTTTTTTTTTAAATTTCCTACTTTCCCCCAAAAATGACCCTTATTTAAAAAAAATATTTATTTACTTTGCTCGTATGTGTTTGGGTCATAGGATTACAACATTCTACCAAATTTCCCCTGATTTGGTCCAGTAAATTCGGAGCAAATTGGCTGTGGCAGACGCACAAGTGACCCTATAAGGGTTCCGTTTTTTCATTTTTTGTACGGAACCCTAAAAAGACCTGATGATGATGAATAGTAGGCACGAAAGAAAAAAGATAGAAAGAATTTATCTGATGCATAAAGTTATGTAAGTTTGTATACACATATATATCGGTCAAGGACGTGAAGTATGTTAATATTACCATTCATTCACTTATTCATGAATAACTGGATACTATAAAAAACTGGTTTCAACATAAACATAAACAGTTTTATAGAATAGTAGTCTCCTCAAGAAAACGAAAGTGGTTGAGTCACATCTATGAAGATCTTCATAATACCACAGAATAAATAATACTAACGTACAGAAGTCTCACTCAGCAAAGAACTTCAAAGAAATATCAACTCAATGTGGCTAGCGATATGGTTTAATTTAGCTCACGTCAGAACTCAGCACCTTTTCGTATAGATACCTAGACATCCATTGCAAACCAATTTCATTCTTATTGCTCTGGACAAACGATTCGTATAACTGAATTTTCCACCCGGAGGGGCCATTTTCGATACCTAAACAGGGAGTGACACAGGCCTAATAATACCATCTACCCAAACAAAATCTATATAATCTAAAAATCTACATACCTACATCATTTCGTTACTTGAATAACATTTTGCTTAAATTTGTTTATTTCTATATTTAACTAGCTGTTGCCCGCGGCTTCGCCTGCGTAGACTACACAAATTAGATTGTTTTTTTAAAACTGGGGTTGCAATTTATTAAAATCCAATTCATGGATTATTATTTTTTACTAACCACTAATTCAAAAATGTCCTGTGTCTCGCTTCAAAAATGACGAAGATTCATACAAACTGCCAACCCTTATTTCACCCCCTTAGAATTTCCAAAAATCCTTTCTTAGCGGATGTCCAAGTCACAATCTACCTTCCTGCCAAATTTCATCTTCATTGGCTAAGTAGTTTTCGAGATTTCGTGATGAGTGAGTGGTTTTCGCTTTTATATATATAGATTTGCAAACCATCAAAAAGCGCAAGGTTGAACATTTAGTATTAGAATCGATAAAGTGGGAAAGCGCAACCCGGGCTCCGAAGCAGAGGATGCAACCTCGCCCTTAGATGAAGAAATGTGTGGACTAAAATAATTATCTCTACGCTGATCAGAAAAGCTTAGATGCCGTTGTACCCAGGTCAAGCAACGCAAACCACTTTCAGTCTCTGATGGTAGAAAGTGACATTTACACCACTTTTACTCATTTGAGTAATATTGTAATGTGCAGTAATGATGAAGATATGTTTTTGTAGTAAAATGAACATTCAAATTTAATTGCCTACTTGATACAGACAGACAGGCCTGTGTCACTCCCCGTTTAGGTATCGAAAATGTACCTGTACCATGTACATTATTACTATGCGCGCAGGCGGCGGCCCCTCCCCTCCGGTGGTAAATTTAGTTATACGAATCGTTTGTCCAGAGTAATAGGAATGAAATTGGCTTGCAATGGATGTCTAGGTATCTATACGAAAGGGTGCTGAGTTCTGACGTGAGCTAAATTAAACCATACCGCTAGCCACATTGAGTAGGTATTTCTTTGGATTTCATTGCTGAGTGAGACTTCTGTACGTTAGTATTATTTTTCTGTGATACAGATAAACTATCATGTTTTTATCCTTATTGGGGCAGACAGAGACCTGAACTCCAGATAAGTCTTTTGAAAAAAAAAAATTATTCGTTTATGCTTTTAGTGTATGGCATTACTTGGCAGTACTTATCAAAAAAAAAATTATAAGCCTAAACTCGATGGGGTTCCGTCGCTTTATTACAGGGCTCCTATAGCCACCTTCCGGCTCCATCATCAGATCAGCTCCGATCTAGTTCGTCAATCCGGAGGTTTTGGGTTCAATTCCCAGCCAGCAAGTTGGAAAATAGCCTTTTTAGGGTTCCGTACCCAAAGGGTGCAAACGGGACCCTATTACTGAGACTCCGCTGTCTGTCTGTCTGTCTGTCCGTCCGGCACAGGGCTCTATCTCTTGAACCGTAATAGCTAGACACTTGAAATTTTCACCGATTATGTATTACTGTGGCCGCTATAACAACAAATACTAAAAATAAAAAAAGTTAAAAATTAAAGGCGGTCGTCATACAAGAAACATGTTTTTTTCAGCATTTTTAACTCGATCTTTATAATGGCATCAACTAGATACTTGAAATTTTCACCAATTATGTATTACTATGACCACACTAACAACAAATACTAAAACTAAGATAAAGTAAAAAATTAAAGGGGGTCGTCATACAAGAAACGTGTTTCTTCAGCGTTTTAAAACATTGTACGGTGGTACGGAACCCTTCATGTACGAGTCCGACTCGCACTTGCCCGTTTATTCAAATTGTCCTGGGTCTTGGATGTTTATCTATAAATGTATTTAGTATCATTGAGTTAGTATCCCATAACAAAGTTTAAAAAACTTACTTTGGGGCTGGCTCAATAAGTGTGATTTGTCCGTATATATTTATTTATATAATCAATCAATCAATACGTTTATTTGCATAAAATGTAGGTACATAAAGATTTTAAAATTACCACTCCCTTTTACATTTTATTATCTAATTACAATTATTTACTGTAAATTAAAGCTAAACAATATATTTTTTTTTTATAAATTAAAACTTATGAGTACCTCTAAGAACTAAAACTTAAAATAATAAGTTCACTGTATAATTACTATTACAATTTGAATAATATTAGTAACAATTAATTAAATAAATATTAGCGGTTATATTTTGTCATTTAAAAATTCATTACCATTATAATAGCATTTTTCAATTAATAATTCCATTAGTTGTTTCTTCAATAGATTAAAACTAGAATTCCTTATTTTTTTTGGGACCTTATTATATAATATTGAAGCCATTCCAAACACTTTCACTGAACATAGCTGTCTAATTCTGTCATTTGCTGACATTTGCCTAATTCTGTCGTTTATGCGATTCGAACCAAGGCATTGAAAACGGTGTATGTTTAATTTTACAAAAAGAGCTATTTCATATATATACATTTCAGGCAATATTAATATTTTTAGTTTTTTAAAATTTCGTACACATGAATTCCCTTTGCACTTCTTCTGTGCTTTAAATGCCTCTTCTTTTCCTGTTGCATTACCCCAGAAAATCAGACCATATCTTATCGTCGATGCAACATAACTATGACTATGGTAAGCAGTTAAGGCCGTACCTGAATTTTCCGGGGTCCAGTGCTGCCCCCATTTAAAATAAATGATTTCAAAGAAAACAGAGACATTATTTAAAATTTTGCAACTACCAAGTCCTATATAACCCTTCAAAGTATTTTGTGAACTACTGTTTACAGTTCAAAGTGAGAACATTAAGCTTTACTACGCACATTTGCGAAAAACGGCTACTTTTGGCTAATGCGCGTAGTAAAGCTTAACGTTCTCATTATAAACTGTAAACAGTAGTTCATTAAATACTTTAAAGGGTTATGTAGGACTTGGTAGTAGCAAAATTTTAAATGACGTCTCCGTTTTCTTTGAAATGATTTATTTTAAATGGGGGCAGCACTGGACCCCGGAAAATTTAGGTACGGCCTTAAAAGAGCATCTTGATTAACCACTTTTCTCAACATATACAAAGCATATGAATAGGTATTAAGTCTTTTGCAAATATGTTTAATTTGGGATTCCCACGTCATATTTTTCTCTATATATACTCCAAAAAAACTTAGTCACTTCTGATTCTTCAATATCAATCCCTGAATAAGCAATGTCAAGTTTAACATGTGTTTCATTTGGTCTTTGGCTAAATGCCATACATTTAGTTTTTTTAAGATTTATTATTAGATTATTGTTTTTTAACCATTCAATTACTTTATTAAATGTCGTATTTATTTCATTTGTATATGTCACGGGATTATTACATTCAAATATTATAGTACTGTCATCAGCAAACAGAACCATAGGGTGCTCAATAGCTTTTGGCAAGTCATTTATATAAATAAGAAATAGAAGTGGTCCTAGAACACTCCCTTGCGGAACACCGTATTTTATTTATTTTTCTTCTGATGTATATGTTATCTCACACTTAGTCTTGTGACATAACCTTTTTATTTGCGTTACTTGAATTCTGTTGCTTAGATAAGATTTTACTAGTGTTTTTGGCGGGAAGTCAAAGTGTTTGGTTGGGGTTTTCTTTAAATTATTTTGCAAATTGATTTTAGTGGACCTTATAATATGAAATTGGTGTTGTTTGGTGTTATAAATGCTCATGCTCATGAACAATAATGTGAAATAGTTAAAGTGGACAGTCATAGTACGGCTGTAGTGATATTTGTTTCGCGGACTGTGTGGGCGTCTTCGGGCGTCGTCCGCCACTCAATCGGCTATGAAAACCAGTGGACTCGTATAGATTTGTCGCCAGAAGCTCCCTTAAAGCAATCAAAGGCCTACACCAACCTTTGATTGTAACTTGTTAGGAAAAAAGAATTTCCCACGTTTTATTAACTTGTTCCTGGCTAAATACGCAGGAGCGTCAAGCCATAAATTAAAAAAAATAAGATTTTACTAAGTTAAGAATATTACCACTTGTTTCCACTTAGTTTCTTTATTTTGTCCTGTTTTCTTTGTGTAAGTTGTATGTATGTATTTAAGTATTAGGTGTATGTATGTTTATTATAATTATTGTGTATAAGTATGTTTATTATATTGACCACCCCGCACTACCTAATTTCCCATAATTTTTTTCTATATAAACGAAGTTGCCTGGAAGAAATTGCTTAGCGATAAGGCCTCCTTTTGCGCATTTCCTAATTTTTAAGATAATTATGTTCTGTTTTTTACTTTTGTGCAATAAAGGGTATTGTATTGTATTATATTGTACCTCTTATACCACATTTATTTAATTTGTCAGTTAAGATAATGTGGTCAACAAAGTCATATGCTCTAGTCATATCCATATATAATGCTGATACCTGTCTTCGACTGTCAACATTTTTCACTATTCTAGATAAAAACTCTTATATAGCCATATTTATAGTCCTATTCTTTCTGAAACCATTTTGTTCATCACAGAATATTTTATGTTTTTCAAAGAATGAATAAAGTGCGTCATGTATAACTTTTTCAAATATTTTAGAAAAAAATGGATTTAAAGCCAGTTGTCTATAATTGCACATATTTTCTTTATTATCCTTTTTAAATAACGACCTAACAACGGTTAATTTCAGGCGATCGGGAATAATTCCTTTGTCAATACGTAAATTAATAATATGAGCTAATACAGGTGCTATAATTTCAGCAGCTCTTTTCAGTATTTTTGTGCTTATATCATCATAGCCCGTGCTATTCGTATTTTTAAGTGACTTTATTATTAATAAAATGTCATATGGGGCCACTGGTCTCATAAATATAGAATTACAATTAGAATCATCAAATACAATTCAATTCAAAATATCTTTATTATCATAGGATATTTATAATATCTCTTAATAATAGTCACTTTGTTTTGTTTTGCACAAATGTTGACGTCAAATAACGATTTGACGTGCAGCTAAGTTTACGCCGCTTCCTAGGCGCAAGTGCAGAAGAAGCGGCAATAAACTGCACTGCACGTTTTCTCCAAAGACGTCAACTAACAAACTTAAAATAAGTTATAGTTATTCAATTATAGTATATAGTTATTCAATGTCATTATTTTCTTATCATTATTTCTAGCAGCGACGTCAACAAAATATTTATTAAATGCATTCGCTATTTCTTGAGGGCATTTAATTGTTTTTTTTAATCAAATTTTAATTATTTTATTTCTTCCTTAAGTACATTGTTTTTTGCTTCATTTATAATTTTCCAAGTCGCCTTTGATTTATTTTTGGAGTTCTTGATATAGTGTGTATTTTGCGCTTTTTTTAGTACAACAACAACGAAAAGTGAATTTAAAAAATTAAATTGGACTAACCCCAATGTTTTGAATAAAAGTGCTTTGTTAGGAGACTAGCGCCATCTGCGTGTGATCTCCACAAACACGGGCAAGATTATCGATTCATCGATTCCCCGTGCGCGGATTGTCTTTGCCCGACCAGAAAAATATTCATTGTCTTTATGTCAAGTTGCGGGCGAGGCCATTATAATTGACTTGCCTTTTGTGAAACCTTGGGTGTGGTTTTCTCGCGTGCTTTGGCAGCATTAAGTTTGTAATTTTGATATATAAAATCGAAAGTTTCGTGGAGAATTGTCGGAAATTGTTTGGTGGCCAATTCATTTGGAACGGCGGGGAGCCGAAATTGTTTGTATTACGTAAAGAACATTGATTTGTGTCGGGTGTGAACCGCGTGCCATGCGGCTGTGAAAATTATTAGTTTGTGATACTGTATGTGAATAATCGTGAAGTGTCCAAAGAAGAACAAGAAAATTATTGTGTTGGAGAAGTGGGGTAATAAATACGACGTATTCATCTTGGGGCACGTACATGAGCTCATGGGGTTAGGTTATTGTAGGGACCCAATTCTCCGCACTACTGACTCGGGATCCATGAAGAGACCTGAGGCCGTCGCCACCCCTGAGGAGGACCTCATGATCGACGCGAAGGCCAGGCGAGGCTGCCTGAAGACTGCGTGGAAGCGGTGAGTCTTACAATTAGTTACTCTTAGTAACTCATAATTAGGTTAAATTAGATTGAAATAGGTCCCTGTACCTATATACAGGGTGGTAGCAGACTGCGTAGGTTGTTTGTGTGTTTGTTTGTTGCCGGTGAGATTGCCGGACTCGTACCAAGAGCGTAGTCACAAAATCTCTTGGTACAAAAAACGTAATCTTAGCTATCTGCGCCCACACCCAACGTGTCGTTGATAAGGTCTTTTAAAATGCAACAAAAACTGCTTTAAAACAATGTAGATCAAACCCCCCAGTCTTGAGATAATCTAATACAAAGTTAAAATAATACGTTTTAAATCGTAAAATATTACTTGTTGCTATGGAACCCTTCATGGACGAGTCCGACTCGCACTTGGCCGGTTTTTTCAAAGTATACTTTTTTTTCAGTTGGGAAACAAAGTTCATACATAAGTTCATATTTAAAAATATCATAATGCCTCATTTGGGCCACTACTATCATATACGTCAGTGAAATGAAGACCGGCGATACATTCATTATCTTCGTCATAATTTCGCTTGCTAGTATACATTAATGGATATTTGTATGTACTTTGAATTTGACATTTTATTGCTACTCCCGAATGATCTGAAAGTGCCAGTTCAATTACTTTGGTTTTTTCCCTTTAAGGCGAAGATATAGGCAAATGGCCTTGAAGTGTGAAATAATTTTTTAACTCGTAAATATGGTGATAATTTCCATATTGCTCTACGTCATGCACTAGATAGCCCTTTAAATTATCTTATGAACTGCCGTTAAAACTATTATTGGTGATCCGTCTAGCTTTAAAACTTGCCGTGCCACTTTTGGCGGAGGCAAGTTTTAAAGCTAGACGGACTAATGTAAATACTTTCAACGGTGGTTTAGTAAAATAATTTAAAGGGCTATCTAGTGCATGACGAAGAGTAATATGGAAATTATCTCCATATTTACGAGTTAACAATTTATTTCAAATGAGGGCGCCACTTCAAGGTCATTTGCCTATATCTTCACCTTAAAATTATGTATAATAGTGTATCAGTTTATTGCACGCCTCATAAGCGGAGCGTTGAGGTAGAGCTCTACTCTCGACATGTCAAAAAACACAGTCTTTCGAAACTTAAATGACGTTTTTTTTTTAATATAACACTTACAGGATAATATGAGTGCACTAATATGAAGTTAAATAATCTGTCTAGCACATATGGTACATTTTATAAAGAATTAATTTATTTAATATAATAAATAATAACATTAAAACTAATCATTCTTGGACGTCCGTGAGTCTGTGTTTATGTGACCATGTATGTGGCAGAGAAATTGGTCGAAAAATTCATCTTACCGGAATACTTTTGTTTTTAATATATAAAGTATTACACTGTGCTGATTCCTAGTTAATATTAGCGTTCTAAGTACTGTCGTTTAATTATAATTTATAAAAAATCAATTTAATTGTGAAAAATTAGATTATGAGGCGTGCACTTTTGGATTTTCCAAACTATTTTAAAATCAGGTCAATGAGTTGTCATGTTCAGCCGGCGTCCTTGCTTAACGAAAGCGGTGGCGCCACATTCTTCGCATATTTCGCAAGTAATAATCATCATTTTGCGTTTTAACTACCTCTTATACAGGGTCACAGAAGACAGTAAGAGTAAACAGAACGGAATCTCCTAAGGTACGCGCAATATAACACCTCGATGACTCACGTTGGCTGTCAAGAACCGGGGGAGAGGTGCGGGTGCGGGGAACGGGGACGCGTATTGCGCGTACCTTAGGAGATTCCGGCCTGTGACAACTACCGAAATATGAAAAATATTTTTTGATTTCCCATACAAGTTGACCGATCAGCTAATCCGAGTTTGTAGGGAAAGCGAAAAAAAATATTTTTCATATTTCGACATATGTTCCTTGGGGAAAGTTGTTCAGTATCATGGACTGAATCCACCCTTAAAATAGTTTCAGTATATTTGGTTAGACGTTATATACTAGTCGCTGCTCGCGGCGTTGCCTGCATGGTCAAAGTAGTTCGTTTGAAAATTTCAGCTGGTACCTAATTTTTAGGGTTCCATACCCAAAGGGTGCCAACGGGACCTCTATTAAGGTGAATATAGAAGCAAATGGCCTTGAGGTGGTGCCCTCATTTGAAATAAATTGTAAACTCGTAAATATGGTGATAATTTCCATATTTATTATCCAATCCCTTAAATTATTTTATGAACTGCCGTCGAAACTATTAAAGGTGATTCGTCTAGCTTTAAAACTTGTCTCCGCCAAAAGTGGCGACTTTTAGCAGAGACAAGTTTTAAAGCTAGACGGAAATACTTTCTACGGTGGTTCATAAAATAATTTAAAGGGCTATCTAGTGCCTGACAATTAGCAATATGGAAATTATATCCTTATTTACGAGTTAACAATTTATTTCAAATGAGGGCGCTACTTCAAGGCCATTTGCTTCTATATTCACCTTAACGGGACCACTATCTATCCGTCCGTCTGTCACACTCTATCTCTTGAAAGGTAATAGCTAGACATTTTAATTCTTTTACCGATTATGTATACCGATTATGTATATAACAACTAATACTAACAAGTAATTATTAAAAAAACACAAAGCCCGACTACCATCAGGCATCAATCATACAATATGATATATGAAATCAATGATACAACACGAGCTATGTTGTTTCTTTAGCATTTCTCATAAGTAATTACGAGTACACTAAAACATATGAGTTATATAATTTTTTGTAATCCTTATATTATAAAAGCCTTTCTCCTCTGATACCCCACTCGATTGGTTTTGAATAAAAAAAAAATTAAAGACATCATTTGGCGACAAAAAGCCGCCATTGTGGATTATTTTTAGGGTTCCGTACCCAAAGAGTGCAAACGGGACCCTATTACTGAGACTCTGCTGTCTGTCCGTCTGTCCGTCTGTCTGTCTGTCTGTCTGTCTGTCTGTCCGTCTGTCTGTCTGTCCGTCAGTCACAGGGCTCTATTTCTCGAACCGTTATAGCTAGACACTTAAAATTTTCACCGATTATGTATTACTGTGGCGGATATAACAACAAATACTAAAAATAAAAAATAGTTAAAAATTAAAGGGGATCGTCATACAAGAAACGTGTTTTTTTCAGCGTTCTTCGGGTATGGAACCCTAAAAATGAAATTTATTTATCTAAATTAAAAATATTTAATAAAAAATTTTGGCCACGAGTGGGATTCTAGATTCTCACATTTGTACTGTGATTGCTCTTCCAATTGCTTATTATGGTGGGTCAAAAATAAAATAAAACGTTACAAAATAATGCCACTTGTCATTGATCACATCCACTTTGAACGTGATTTTAGATTAATTAATGCAGAAAAACAGATCTTAAGAGCGCTATTTGATTCCAAGGAACTATGACGTCATAAATCGATATTTCATACAAATCCCATAGAAAATGTTTGTTTTTAACGTTAAGAAATAAAAGGGCAAGTGCAAGTCAGACTCGTACATGAATGGTTCCGTACAACCATACAATGTTTTAAAACGCTGAAGAAACACGTTTCTTGTATGACGACTCGCTCTAATTTTTAATGCATGCATAGCATGCATATTTTTTTTTATTTTTATTACTGCCTACTTTTTAGAAGTGTGCTAGGTACCTAACCTATTTAACTTTATTCCAACATCCCATGATTTATATTCGGCATCCCAACATTCCATGGTTTTTTTATTCCTTTTTTTTATTTTTATTAATGGCTTGACTCTACTGCGTATTTAGCCAGGAACAAGTTAATAAAACGTGGGAATTCCTAACAAGTTACAATCAAAGGTTGGTGTAGGCCTTTGATTGGTTTAAGGGAGCTTCTGGCGACAAATATATACGAGTCCACTGGTTTTCATAGCCGATTGAGTGGCGGACGACGCCCGAAGACCCACACAGTCTGCGAAACAAATATCACTACAGCCGTACCAACTATGATTGTCCACTTTAACTATTTCACATATTGTTTATAAGCATGAGCATTTATAACACCAAACAACACCAATTTCATATTATAAAGTCCACTAAAATCAATTTGCAAAATAATTTAAAGAAAACCCTGACCGAACGACGAACGAAAAGAGTTTTTGGCGGGAAGTCAAAGGTGACTTCCCGCCAAAAACTCTCTATCCCATGATTCTACACTTTCTACGTCTATGGAGATAAAACTGTGGTGCTGTCCCATAAAGATTGGAAAACATCTGTCAGCAAGGAACAGCATTTTTCTATGCTGCTATCCTTTTCTGTATCTCAGAACCGTAATTTGCTAGAGCGAGAGAGAGCGATGGAATGCGGCAGCAACCAACCCTAAACGCATACTTCACCAGCTTCTTTTCCGCTGTGTGTATTAAATAAACGGGCAAGTGCGAGTCGGACTCGTACATGAAGGGTTCCGTACCACCGAACAATGTTTTAAAACGCTGAAGAAACACGTTTCTTGTATGACCTTTAATTATTATTATTTTTTTATTTTTAGTATTTGTTGTTATAGTGGCCGCAGTAATACATAATCCGTGAAAATTTCAGGTGTCTAGCTATTACGGTTCAAGAGATAGAGCCCTGTGACAGATCGAGTAAAAAAGGCTGAAACAAACACTTTTTTGTATGACGAACTCCTTTAATTTTCAACTTTTTTATTTTTAGTATTTGTTGTTATAGCGGCCACAGTAATACGTAATCGGTGAAAATTTGAAGTGTCTAGCACTTACGGTTCAAGAGATAGAGCCCTGTGACAGACGGACAGACAGTGGAGTCTCAGGATAGGGTCCCGTTTGCACCCTTCGGGTACGGAACCCTAAAAACTATAAATATCGATATCGATACGGAACTGACCTTACGTTGCCCTTGGCCCAGTGATCAGTGACCATTTTCCTTGATATTAGAATTTTTGGACTGTGACATTTATCAACTTCCTTGCTTCACGTTGACAGCTGAAAAACGCTACCGTATGTGTTTTTGTTTAGCTAATCACAGACTGTGCACCGGCTTTCACGATTTTCTTGTGAAAAGAAGCATAATATATATATTATATATATAACGTCTAACAAAATATACTTAAACTATTTTAAGGGTGGATTCAGTCCGTGATACTGAACAACTTTCCTCAAGGAACATATGTCGAAATATGAAAAATAATTTTTGGCTTTCCCTACAAACTCGGATCAGCTGATCGGTCAACTTGTATTGGAGGTCAAAAATTATTTTTCATATTTCGGTATATGTTCCTTGGGGATAGTTGTTCAGTATCATGGACTGAATCCACCCTTAAAATAGTTTCAGTATATTTTGTTACACCCTGTATATATATATATATTATATGTATGCGTATATATATCTTTATTATGAGTATATATACATGTATGTGTATTATTTGGTATGTTATAAGTATGTAATTATTTTGCACCGCAACGAATTATCTGTTTATCCCTATGGTTGACTGGGAGAGAACGCTTTTAGCGTTAAGTCCGCCAATTGTACACAATTTCATTGTTAAACAATAAAGTTTAAAAAATAAATAAAATAAATTCCATAAATAGGTTGACTGGTGTAAAAGGCCCTGAGCCTGAAGTAATGTCGCCTGTAATAATGTTTGTAATAAAGGTAAGTAAATAAATATGCTGTGTGGTTCCCGGCAGAGTAGAATAGGACCACTCCAAGTCTTCCCATGGATGTCGTAGAAGGCGACTTAGGAAACACAAGCTGAACAAAGCTTATAAACATCAGTGAGACCACTCCAACACGTTTGGCCAGCATGGAGAGTGTAGGCCAAATCCTCCGACTGCTCTGGCTAATATATGGCTCAGTCAGTACAGAGAGGGTCGTGCTCCTGCATATGCCTTTACAGTAAACATAGTAGGTATATTTAGTAACAGATATAGTACATTTACAGTAAATGCTAGCACATGCCCCAGTGATCGACCGCGATCCTGGCAGTAAGCATTTTTTGTTTCGACACCAATCCGTTTGCGCAATGTGTTTGTAAGTCATAAGCGGTAGCGTGTAAAGATCCAGACTGCACTTTTTTATTTAACTTCATTACTAAAAATTTAACAGGCGGACTTAAGACGATACACGGAGTCCAGTGCTGCCCCCATTTGAAATAAATTATTTGTAAGGCAACGGAGATATCATTTAAAATTTTGAGCTAGTAAAACTTAGATAACCCTTCAAACTATTTTATGAACCACTATTTACAGTTTAAAGTGAGAACGTCAAGCTTTAGTTTGCTTTTTTCCGAAAAACGGCCACCTTTGGCAAAAATGCAAACTATAGCTTAACGTTCTCACTTTAAACTGTAAACAGTAGTTCATAAAATAGTTTGAAGGGTTATCTAGGATTTACTAGCTTAAAATTTTAAATGATATCTCCGTTTCCTTACAAATAATTTATTTCAAATGAGTGCAGGACTGGACTCCGTGTTTCGTCTTAAGAGTCCCCTTACCCTAGACGGAATCAAAGTTTCCCATACAAACGTAGTGTACGTTTTATTTTGAAACGACATGTCAGATTTTGGTAAAAATTTGAAAAAAGAAAATATAAAGGTGAAAAAGTTTTCCATACTGGTGGTCTAAAATGATATAATACACTTTATTCTCTGTCAAGTTCATATTTTGACTGTGAAAACCAATTACAACCAACCAAATTTTTGCCTAGGGAAAGTCTAGGGTAAGGGGATTCTTAAGCCCAGGGCTTTTTACCAGTCAACCTACAGGTGTTGCTGATAAAAGCAAATTTCGGACGAAAAGCACATTCTAATTAAATACAAATTAAAAAAAAAACGCTCAAAAAAATATATTAAGTAATATATTTAGTCTATAGAATCAGTCAAAGTAAAAAAATATATATGTCGCCGGGTCAAGTTTTATGACGTTTTAAATTAGTTATTTACAACAGTTTTGTTTAAAATACTCAATCCAGTAAGTTTTATTTTAGTATTATATTCTTAGATTTGTAGTTTATGTACTTTTTTTAAATAAAATAATTTAATGTTGTAATTGTTGTCTTTATTATGATAATTTTTTTCATGTAGGACAAATTTCTGTCATTCAAAGTCATGCGCTAGTCTGAGAGGAGAAAAATCTGAAATGTACCAGCTGCTTCTCCTTACCAAGCACATTGTAAAAGCCGGTCGAGGGAACCAGGCTAAATGGGCGAAAATGCGAATCAAATTAATAAGCGATGCCCAAAAGACAAACAAAAAACAAAGGTATTTCCTGTTTCATAAGAAATCTCTTTCAGAAGACCCAGGAGAGGAAAAGAGACGGAAACAGGTACGCGAGTAGTAGGTGTGTACAAAAGACTAAAGTTAAATACAAATGCATATAAGTACTTATCTAAAATTTCAAACATAAACATACACGTATACAAACAAACGTACTCGCTCTTTCTTCCAAAATCGCTCGACGCTTATGAATCAAGCTACCAGCCAGAGCCACAAAGTAAAGAAAGACAAGTGCTAAGCACACTTTAATAGCTAAAGAGGTCAGCAATGTCATAGGTTCGATGACACGTGGTAAATCGCCTGGTTATGATGGCCTTAGCATCGAGCACCTAAAGTATGCGGGCCCTCTCTTGTCTAAAGTCCTAGCAATGTTTTACACGCTATGTATTGGGCACTTCTACATACCTTCTGCAATGATGAAAACTGTGGTGGTGCCAATCGTTAAGTCCAAAACCGGCGACATTGGTGATAAGCGTAACTACAGGCCGATTTCGTTGGCAACTGTCATTGCCAAGGTGCTGGACGGTATGCTTAATGCCCAGCTAGATAAATACCTAAATATCCATGATAACCAATTTGGGTTCAAATCTGGACAATCTACAGAGACTGCAATTCTGAGCCTGGAGCAAACCGTCAAGTATTATCCGGATCGGAAAACACCAGTGTTTGCTGGTTTCCTGGACCTGTCAACAGGCCTTTGACCTGGTATCTTATGATATTCTGTGGCAAGAATTAAGCAGTACTTCTAAATGAACTTATTAATTTGTTTAAGTATTGGTATGAAAACCAGGTTAACGTTGTTTGTTGGACAGGCACCTATTCGGATCCATATAGGATGGAGTGTGGGGTGAGGCAGGGGAGGCTGACTTCGCCCAAGCTCTTCAACCTATATATCAACGCCCTAGTAAGGGAGCTCAGTAGCACCCATGTAGGTTGTCATATTGATGGAGTCTGTCTAAATAATATAGTATATGCTGACGATATCGTGTTGCTGAGCGCCTCTCCTTGTGGTTTATCCAAGCTACTAGCTATTTGTGAGAGCTTTGCACGTAAGCGTGGGCTAGTGTACAATGTGTCAAAATGTGAATGCATGGTCTTTCGGGCCGGCGGTAAGCGTGAGGGTAATATACCAACTATTAAGTTGAATAATATACCGTTAAGAAGGGTTGAACATTTTAAATATCTTGGTCACATAGTTACCGCTGACCTGAAGGATGATGCAGATATAGAAACGGAGCGCCGGGCGCTGTCTGTTAGGGCAAATATGATCGCACGCAGGTTTGCTCGATGTTCGTAAGGTGTCAAAATAACTCTTTTTAGGGCATTTTATACGTCCTTCTACACGAGCAGCCTGTGGGTGGACTATACCCAGAAACAGTACAGCGCTTTGCGAGTTCAATATAATAATGCCTTTAGGATGCTGTTGGGGCTGCCTCGATTCTGCAGTGCATCGGGGATGTTTGCCATGTGCCGCATGTATTGTTTTTACACAATAATGCGTAAACGGTGCACATCCTTGGTGCGCCGGGTTCGTGCCAGCGGCATCTTGGAGGTATTTTCAGACAGATTTGACTGTCAATACATGAACCATGCAGCGATGGTTCATGTTCTGGCTGCAGGGTAATTTGAATTTAATTGTATTGTTTTTGTGTCAATTAATTAGTATATTTATTTAATAATTTAATAATGTGTAACTATTGTAATTATGATCCGAAGTTGGCCGAAATAAATGATATTATTATTATTATTATACCGATATAACGAGCTAATATACTGTTTGGTAAATTTTCGCGTTGCTTTAAATAGGTATGTATGTAAGGCAGTAATTTTATGCATTCTCGCAAACTTCTTCAAGGTTTTATTTTATACAACGTTTATTTGACATATGCGTAATAAAACGAAACACGGGCTTTAATCGATCACTATAGTATGATAAGTCAAAAAGCAAAGAAATCGGCATTTCCATAAAAAAGTGTGCACCCGGCAATTTTTACGGGAATGTCGAATTTTCTTTTTGGTTTCTTTGACGAAGGAGTACATTGGAAGAGAAGGAATCACATCGGGCAGGAGAAGGCCTGACATCGCCACCTGCTCCAATCAGGCTGAGACCACGGTCGGTGCAACCCGCACGAAATTCAGCAAAAATAAATAAAAAAGGTATATTTCGCAACAGAGTACTAATATTACTCTGTGGCACAGAGCAACAATTTAGTGCTGTTTCGGCTATTTCTTCTCGATTCCGCTTGGTCTTTGGCATCCTTGGGTGACTATTGGCATGCATGTTATATTTGGAGAAGGAAAAGCGGGAAAGCACATCCCAGGCTCCGAAGAAGCACAGCTCAGGATGTAACCGAGAACACGCTTAGATGAAAGGATACTCGAGTAATTTGACAAACTCTATTTCTTGCAACCCCTTTTATTATACCTACGTTACAAGACACAATTCTTCTTCCTCTTATCGAGTCGAAATGGTTACACTGTAGCTTCAATTTCAAATCACAAGACACAATAAGTTATTGTAACTACAATTCGTACGTTACAGGACTCTACTCTAGGAGAAAGTAAGAGAGATATTATTACAGGAACTTGACGAAAGAAAGAGAGAAATGAAAGGCATTCCACTGACAAGAGCATGGTGCTCTTTAAGCAAGAAAAAGGACTCTTTTCCATCAAAATTTCATTGGAAGTCGTTTGATTTCAAAAAATCACATACGTACCTTACTTATGTCTAAAATATATTGCTATAATCGCGGATTATATTACCGCAATTAGTACTCTGTGTGGTTTCTTTCAATTTTATCGAATGCCGTTTGGCTTAAAGCCGTACCTGAATTTTCCGGGGTCCAGTTCTTCCCCCATTTAAAATAAATCATTTTAAAGAAAACGGAGACATCATTTAAAATTTTGCTACTACCAAGTTCTAGATGACCCTTCAAACTATTTTGTGAACTACTGTTTACAGTTTATAATGAGAACGTTAAGCTTTACTACGCACATTTGCCAAAAGTGGCCGTTTTTCGCCTGTAAGCAGTAGTTCATAAAATACTTTGAAAGGTTATCTAGGTGTCTTTAGCAATATTTACAAGGAAATATTGCTTTTATTATCACTTACCATGGTTTAGTTTCCCCTGCTGCGATATCATCATGTTCAGCGGGACCGTGCGGTCTCCCAGACCGAACAGTCTGCTGCGGGCCGTCTGCCCGACCGCTAGGTACTGCTTATGACCCATTCTGAGGCTTTTCCGGTCCTGGGACGAGCTGTGGTCTGTGGACAAATGATAGAGATTTAAACTCACATTTTTAAGTTCCTTACAATTTTTTATTTTACCTTACAAATCATTGTCATCCAGGATCCAGTGGTCAAGGCGTTTGCCTTGTGATCCGGAGGTCGTGGGTTCTTTTCACAAATTATGCTTCCCACTGGCACAAGCATACTTTGTGAAAAGTTGTTTCAGTCTGATTAGGATATTGCAGGCTTGAATCACCTGATTATCCGACAAGACAGATGATTCCGTGCTTCCGAAGATACGTAAAGATGTGGGTCCTGAACGCCATCTAGTGTTTGTTTAAACCTATCCAGGATTGATTTTGGTCTGCCCTTTGGGTTCAGGAGGTCAGACGACAGTCGCTCTGTGTAAAAACCAGGAATCTCGTCAAATCATCTAGGTTAGGTAGTGTACCCCGGGCCACAGAATACATATTAGTACAACCCGGGCTCTGAAGCGTTACCGCCTGAGGATGCATCCGGGAATACGCTCGGATGACGATGATGAACAATATTAATGAATTAACAATAATTGAAGGTAAAATAAAAAAATACATTAAAAAATAATTCTTCTATCAATCTTCTTCTTGCTATGCCGCATCATCGGAGTGGGTTCTTCGAGCATTTCTTTACCGTACAGGCCGTGAAACTCTGGAACGCCCTTTGCGACCAAATTCGACTTGCCTTTAAAAAAGCAGTGCGTGGTTGCTTTCATCATGGACTGTCAGATAATAAATAAATTATGGATATTTATGTAGGTATATATATATATATATATACCTACACCATTCATACACATATGAAAGGCATTCCACTGACAAGAGCACCATGCTCTTGTCAGTGGAATGCCTTTCATTTCTCTCTTTCTTTCGTCAAGTTCCTGTAATAATATCTCTCTTACTTTCTCCTAGAGTAGAGTATATGTATATATATATATATATATATATATATATATATATATATATATATATATATATATATTAGGAAGTAGGTAATTTATATTAATATACTATATTAAAGTATTATATTTTGTAGTTTATGTAATTTATTCATAGCCATGCAATATATATGTAAGTTTAAAGTTCAAATACTAACTACTTAGTAAGTAATTATTAAAATGTTAATTTTGCTGCTACTTTGGCCTTACTTGTCTCGGCACCATCTGTTGGTTGAGTGGTAGAAAAAACCTAAGGCTTTAAGTCCGCCGTTTACAATTTTTGTAATAAAGTTGAATAAATAAAATAAATAAATAAATATAAAAAATGGACACAGCAAAATCAATTTGAAAAAAAAAACATCACATTAACAAAATATCTAAATACCTTGATATTCATATTTGTTTCTAAACTTTCTTTATTTCGTAAAAACATTTTAAAATAGTGACAAACTAAAAATACAACGTAAAACTAACAAGTAACTAAATTCAAACTAAACAAATTAAAACTAACTAAAAATATTTAAAAATAGTACTAACTTATATTAAATTATATAAAAAAATGAGGCCAAATCGCTGCCGTCACAGGGCAAAGTACCCAAAAGGCTGGCGGCATTTCTGCGTTGAATAGCAATACTTAAACGCTGTCCGAAATGCGCACCAGCCCTTTATTTTTATTTTTTTATTTTTTTATTTATTTGTTTTAACTTACAATAAAAATAATTAAATCAAGCAGCTATTTATTAAAATAGACAATAAGCATGTGATTCAGACACGAGCAATAAAAATTATGCGTAAACTTTATTGCTAAAGAAAATTACCCATATATATACTTTTTCAATTTAACTTGTTTCCATTGAGAAATTAATTATTTAAAAGTAGTATTTTTCAAATTCCCTCGCAAATTTCCAAAACGCAACGCTATTGACGAAACGAAACGTGACGACACCAAACACTGTCAAACTTAATTTTCTAAATAGTCTGTACTGTCAACTATAGAGAAAGAAGGAGACTATCTGTCAATGTCAATAAGTTGTTTGTAATTTGTATGATTGTTGGAGGTTATTGTTGTTTATTGTTTTGCTAAATTATTAGTTTTCTTTAATATTATTAGCTGAAAGCCTGACTCCTGGTGAAAAAAGACTTGCTACAATGATTGAAAGCGGTTTTGTTATGGCACGTACTTCGCAAGTCATTTCGATTTTACATCCTCTGAACTCAGAGGAGTAAAAGCTGCGAGGTAAATAGTTTATAGATATTTGATAAATTTCCATTTTTTTCAGTTTTGTATTTATGAGACGAGTCAATCAATTAATTATAACCTAAAATATAGTATTCCTATTTTTTGATTTTCTTTTTCCATTGACACTGACATTGACAGTGTGCGGTTACGTCACAGAATAAAAGCGCTCAATGGCACCGCGTTTAAGTCGTCCGAAAATGATAGTAGTTTTAATATATTTTTTTAAGCTTATTTAATAATATTCTGTGCGTGTTATATTTTTTTCCGGTTAAATAATAACTTATAGAATCGTTTAAAAAAATAAAAAAAAGTCATGAATTATGAAAATAAATCAGTGTTAGGTAATAGGGTACCTAACACTGATTTATTTTCATAATCATTGTTTTGATTCGATTTCACAATAGCGTGTGAATTTGGTAAGTCAATAGTGAACGAAACGAATTTAAGTAAATAATTTATTAAAACTTAAAATCGACTTTAATACCAGCGACAGTCGCAAAACTAAACGCTAAATACGAAACAATATTTTATTTATTTAAGGTGAAGTTAGAAGCAAATGACCTTAAAGTGGCGCATAAATTGTTAACTTGTAAATATGTGGTGAAAATTTTCATATTTCTCAATGTTAGGCACTAGATAGCCCTTTAAATTATTTTATGAACCACCGCTGAAAGTATTTACATTAGTCCTCTAGCTTTAAAACTCGCATCCGCCAAAAGTGGCCACTTTTGGCATTTGTACTTTTATGTATTCTGTGGCGGAGGCAAGTTTTAAAGCTCGACGGATCTCCAATAATAGTTTCAACGGCAGTTCATAAAATAATTTAAAGGGCTTAAAATCTAGTGTCTAAAATTGAGAAATATGGAAATTTTCACCATATTTACGAGTTAACAATTTATTTCAAATGAGGGCGCCACTTCTGCTTGGTATTCACCTTAACTAAGTTGACATTGAAAGATAAGATATGGTCATTTTACTAAATGTCAACTTTTTTAGAGTGGTCACTAAAGAACAATAATATCTCTGGTGGTCACCTCCTTGCCAGAAAGGCTGTGTCTGTCAGTTTAATACGAAAAATCTGTGCGAAAAATAAACTTACCTATTCTATTTGACTGTGAAGATTTTATCAAAACCTAGTTAGAAGTGATAAACCAACGTTTAGAATAACAATAGACTCCAGTCAACAGGGTAATAGTAGAGCCTTTTCCTTGCAAAAGGTGATGTAAAAGTTATTTTGACGTAATTTTGATCGAAGCTGATGATGGTTCGTATACAATTTTTTTTATATATAAAAGGACAAATCACACTGATTGAGCTAGCCCCAAAGTAAGTTTTAAATTTGTGTTATGGGATACTAACTCAATGATACTATATTTTAGAATAAATAGAGATATAGATAAACACCCAAGACCCAGGACAATTTGAAAAAGGCCATTTTCCAACTTGCCCTGGCTGGGGATCGAACCCAGAACCTCCAGATTGGCGGACTAGCGTGTTGACCATTACACCACGGAGGTCGTCCTCATATTCATTTCATTTATAGGCATTTTTTATTATGTTTACTGTGTTTTCGTATGGTTTTTGCTTATACACTGTCAAAATTACTAGGCGTATAAGAGCTAGCAAGCGACCAAGTGAAGTTTATGGAGATAGCTACAATAAGAACGTGGACTAAAAAAAAAATTTTAGCTCATCAGGTAGATCCTTACAAAATTCTTATAACATATTGAATTTATCGTTGGGTTATAATTTTTTTTTGACATTTGTATACCTGAATGGCGAATCTCAGCTTGCACTTGTCTATATTTTCAAGATCTTAATATAAATTACAGATATAAACCTGCCGTGACCTGTGATACACAAATAAATGAGTTTGAGTTTGATTATTAAAAAATATTGTATACTTACGTATTTTTTCTTTTTTCTTATTAGCAAATAAATTACAAAGATACAGCGCATTCAAATTCAGCATGACGTCACGATCAAGTAAGATTTTTAATTGAAAGTGACGCCAAACATTCCGAAACTTCGACGCGCTATATCTTAATGATTTTTCACTACTTTGATGAACCACAGACTAAATAAAATACAAGTTTTCGGACCTTCTAATCCCTATTGAACGGGACAAAACAGTGATATGTGATGTCCCCTCTAGTTTAAGGTACATATAGCTCTTGGCTTTAACGCCACCTTTTGCTAGTTAAAATTACCCATGGATTGGACTAATAGAGATCGTAGCGTGGCGACCTTCGTCATTATACAATCAATTAAGTACGATAATTGCTACTCACTTATTATTGTTTTTTATTTATTATTGACTTAACAGTTTGAAAACATTATTCCTATTTGACAGATATTAAAAAACATATTTCATCATGGTCAATTTTCGTCTTCTTTCATGAATAAAATCAAAACTATTCATTTTACAATAATAACAAAAATATATTTGAGATCCTTATAACGAGCCCTTTCTTTTGATATTTGACACATTAAGGTATGCAAAACTTTTTTTTTCAATTTCCTTATTTGTCCCCCGAAAATGACCCTTATTTTAAATGAATATTTATTTACTCTGCACATGTGTGTTTGGGCCTTAGGAATACACCATCCTAACAAATTGCACCTGATTCGGTGTAGTAGATTCAGAGCAAATTGGCTGTGACAGACGGACGGACAGACAAGCGAGTGAGGACGGACAGATAAGGGTTCCGTTTTTTCATTTTTTGTACGGAACCCTAAAAACCAGCCAAGTGCGAGTCGGACTCGCGCACGAAGGGTTCCGTACCTCCGTACAATGTTTTAAAACAGTGAAAAGAACACGTTTCTTATATGACGACCCCGTTTACTTTTAACTTTATCTTATTTTTAGTAGGTATTTGTTTTAATACATAATGCTATTTTAAAAATCAAGTTAAAATCTAATTAAAAACCTTATTTTAGTATTTGTTGTTGTAGCGGCCACAGTAATACATAATCGTTGAAAATTTCAAGAGTCTCGCTATAACGGTTCAAGAGATGGAGCCCTGTGACAGACAGACAGACAGTGGAGTTTTAGTAATAAAGTCCCGTTGGCACCCTTTGGATACGGAACCCTAGAAACGAGGAAAAAACATTGCTCCCCAATCTGTAGCGTTAAACTACATATCAGGTATGTAGTTAATGTTATATGTAATAAGTAAAGCTTATGTAAAAATAGTACTTCGTAAGAAGGCTTATTATAGGACCGATGACTATCTTAAAGACAAAAAAGTCTGGCTTGAGCTTGGCGCGGGTCTTAGACATGTCATAATTTAGGTACATTGGTACATACTAAATTAACAAATTGACATTATTTAAAATTTCGTAATTCTTATAATTCAATTTAATTATGACATAACAAACAATGTAATCTCAGTCCATCCATATAACTAATTTTAAGTTTTAAGTTTGTTAGTTGACGTCTTTGGAGAAAACGTGCAGTGCAGTTTGTTGCCGCTTCTTCTGCACTTGCGCCTAGGAAGCGGCGTAAACTTAGCTGTAAGTAACGATTTGATGTCAACATTTGTGCAAAACAAAATGACTACGAGTATTATTAAGAGATATTATAAATATCCTATGGTAATATAGATATTTAGATTTTTTTTTTAATTGAATTCGAATATGTTAAGGAGAGATTTTTTATGAAACAACGCTCTGTTTTAAATCCGGTGACCTCGTCTAATCACCTAGGTTAGATAGCGGACCCTGGGCTCTGAAGCAACACCGCTGAGGATGGAACCGGCAATACAGGTGTATGTATGAAGATGATGATTTTTTTATGAAACAGCGGTCAGACTCTGCCTCTGCCGTTAGCCAAAAGACGTGACAGTGTTAAAACAATAGATCGTCTGGCAGCCTTCACGAATTAACAACGTCTTTAATTAATGCAATCCGCTACCCTTGACACGTTCAGTTTTTGCTTGGAATCCTGTAGAAATCTATCAATATATCAATATTTACTTACGCATGAAAGATAGATTATTTTATTAGCCTGTACTGTCCCACTGCTGGGTAAAGGCCTTCCATCTTGTACCTGGAAGTCCTTGCGCAAGATAGATAGATACAATCTTTATTTTTAGGGTTTCGTACCTCAAAAGGAGTAAGGGTACCGCCCTTATAGGATCACTTTGTTGTCCGTCTGTGTGTCTATCAATTTCTCAGGAACGCGTGGAGGCATCAAGCGGAAATTCATGTCAAATACTCAAGTCTACTGTGCCTTGGAGCAGTGAAAAAATCAAACTACTAAGCCAACGCAATCAAAAGATACAGCCGTTTATGCCGCAAATTTTCGACACTCGCAAGGGAATAAAAACCTACTCCTACAGGGTACCGTACTTCCCGTGAACTCTTGAAATTTCGTACGAAGCAACGTCTTATAGCACAGGTATAGGAAAAAATGGGCAAGTGCGAGTCGGACTCGTACATGAAGGGTTCCGTACCACCGTACAATGTTTTAAAACGCTAAAAAAACACGTTTCTTGTATGACGACCCCCTTTAATTTTTAACTTTTTCGTATTTTCAGTATTTGTTGTTATAGCGGCCACAGTAATACATAATCGGTGAAAATTTCAAGTGTCTAGCTATTACGGTTCAAGAGATAGAGCCCTGTGACAGACGGACAGACGGACAGACAGCGGAGTCTCAGTAATAGGGTCCCGTTTGCACCCTTCGGGTACGGAACCCTATAATTTTATAAAAGCATAAATTTTTAGTTACATCATATAATAAAAATACATATTTTTTTTTAATTATGTAAATATCTACAGGTTTGTACAGATCCCTCCGTGCGCGAGTCCGACTCGCACTTGGCCGGTATTTTTTCTTTCTAATGATTCACTAAAAGGCCACAGATACATGACTAAGTCACACAATGATTAACAAAGATCTAGTGTAGAAGTAATAGACTGTAGTAATTGTACCTAGAGAAGTGACCTAGATAGTTAAAAGGTCCTGAATCAGCATGACGTCACAGACGACCAGGAGTGCTATTTTTCATTAAGGGACTCAGCGAAACACAAAACTGGTATTTTTCCAACTCACCACTCGCGTTCCGACGCATTGCATCGTATTTTTGAAACCGTCGTGTCAGCGATAAGTAATATTGTGTTACGCAGAAAATATCATAAATTTGTCAAGGTTTTCTAAACATTTCAACAAAAATAAAAAAAAGCAGCGTGAAACGGAACTGATACTCCATGGAACGTTTCTTTGACATTCGTACGCTACAAATGTCAAAATTACGAGTGGTTCAGACCACTCGTTGCAAATCCTTCGCATACGATCAATTCAAAAATATGCCCGTTTGGAAACACTCGCGCAAAGCATTTTTAATGCGAGTCCCTGAATGAAAAATAGCACTTCTGGTCGAGCTGCAACGCTGTTAATTCTGCTAGAACCAAAGGAGTCGTTAAAGCGATACGTTAACGCGGTAGCTGGAGCCTTGGACCGTTAGACCCAAGGGTTACGTTTGGTCTTTCAGTGGGCGTGAAAGTAGAAAAAGGGAAATAAACGGTTTTTTTGTTTGTATTTAATGTGGTAAGATTTTTCAAGCTGTCTAAAGGCATCCGATAGCTCCACGACTGCCAGAATTATTTCTGGTGACGGGGGGGGGGGGTTAAAAATAGGGGACTTTAAATTAATAATTTGAAATTTGGCCTCCCCATGTCCACTTACGAGAGGGGGGGGGGGGAGGAAATCGGAGTCTTTTAATGTGCCGCCTAAAACAAGCCGCCCCATGGTGAACCATTGTTAACCTTGCCGCCCGGGGCATAGGCCCCGGTATGCAAACTACATCCGAGGATGGAGAAGGGTAGTGGGAATTTTTCCACGCGACGCCCCTTTATTACCTCGCGCCCCTAGGCACGCACGTGCCTACTTTGCCTTTAGAATAATCCGCCACTGATCCAAATGTGAAACACACCCGGCGATGCTTAACTTGCAAAAGCTAATCGCTACCAAAGCGTACCACTGAGCCACTGGGCTCCCCAAGTTAGAACAGTGATGGGTTGCTAGCCGCATCGCCTATCACCTCTGATTCAAATTCTCGCATACTTACGCATAATTCAATTTAAATTACAGATTATTATTAATAGTACTAACGTACAGAACGTAACTCGCGGGAGGGGGCAAGTTTCCGTTCCTGAACAGATTTTAATTAAACATATCTAAGCATCATCTCGACAGACAAGGCTTTTTATTAAAAAAACCCGCATCGAAATCGGTTTATTCATTTAGGAGCCAGGCACACAGATACAGACACAAAGACACGTCAAACTTATAAAACTCCACTTTTTCATCTGGGGGTTAGAAAGGAATGACAACAAGCTGATTTAGATAGCAATCAGTGGAACAAGGAAGTAGGCCTTCAATTTTGTAGGACACAATAGCAAGGTAAATACGAAAGATCAAAAAATAGTTTGCGTTGACTGTTGACATAACGTAGTCAACAATTTTTTTTAACTAATATCCTCACGTACAGGCCGTTTTGTTTACCGGATTATAATTAGGTATGATTTCTGTCAGATTAAAGAAAATAAGGCTAGTTTGTAGGGCGTTCGGGGAGCTTCCGGGTTCCCTTTCTACGTTTGTATGGGAAACTCTGATTCTGTCTTGGGTAGGGGGACAAACAGTCACAAGAGAGAGATCAAAGTAGAAGGAACGACAATAGAATATGTAGATGAATATGTATACTTGGGAAAATTGGTCTCCTTTGATGCAAACAGCAATGACAATGAAGTTGACAGAAGAAGAAACCTAGCATGGAAGAATTTTTGGGCCCACAAAGAAATACTAAAAGGAGAATATGACTTGAAAACAAAAAAGATAATACTGGATTCGTGTATTCTACCAAGCCTAACCTACGCTAGTCAGACATGGGTATACTCGTACACCAAAAAAATAAAAAACAAAATATTGTCCTGTCAACATGCAATGGAAAGGTCCATATTGAAACTAAGAAAAATACAAAAAATAAGAAATGTGGATATTCGCAATAAAACTAAAATAACAGACGCCCTCGAGCACTGCTTAAAACAAAAATGGAAATGGGCTGGACATATAGCACGATGCAAAAACAAGAGATGGACTTATCAAGTCACAAAATGGCTTGGTCCAATGGGCAAAAGAATGATAGGAAAACCAAGAAAAAGATGGATAGATGACATTGTCCAAGTGGCAGGAAAAAAGTGAATTGAAACGGCCAAGAATAGAGAAAAGTGGAAAAGGAGGCTTTTACCCGCAAGGGACTGCATGTCCAAAAAACCGAGATAAATACCCTGAAAAAATTTAACTAATTAAAAGTGAAACATGTAGAAAAAAAGCTTTAATAATAAAGAGGACTCTTAAGTAAATTGTTCTAGATAGTCCGGTTTTGGGCTTTCTGTCTCCAGCCTTTGACGCCAACGGTCTTGTTCGACGCCATCCAGCCATCTGAGTTGGGTCTGCCTCGGCTTTTGCGACCCTCGTTACCCTCGACTCTCCAGTATTCGTTTTTGTACTCTGACTAATTGTTTGTTTGTAATAACTTTATTATACCTACCAAAAATTTAAGTGTAAAATACAACATACTACGAAAGAGTAAATATACAAAGGCGGACTTATCCCATGTAGGGATCTCTTCCAGTCAACCTGCAAAAGTAAAAAAAATAAAAATAAAAAGATAATTTCAACCTATCAATATTAATGTATACCAATTACAACTAACAATTATATTTCGTTTCCATGTTGCATGGGTTTATTCAGTGCGTGACGGCAGGCCGAAATATAGCTTCAACCTTGAAGAAGGGCTATAAACAAGGTGATTTTTAATTAAGAGTCCCCTTAGAGCGGTTTCGCACTACTTCCGATCCGACACCGAATCCGCGGTTTCGCACTACTCACGGATTCGGTTCGGATTCGGATCTCTTACCCTAGACTTCGCCATACAAACGTAGTCTAGCTTTTTTTTTATTAAATAATTTTACGGCTCTGGATACAAGTCCTTAAGAGTTCATCTTTAATTTTGTTCTTTATTCCTAATCCTAACCTAACCTTAACAAGTTACAATCAAAGGGTAGTGTAGGCCTTTGACTGCTTCAAGGGAGCTTCTGGCGACAAATCTGTACGAGTCCACTGGTTTTCATAGACGACTGAGTGGCGAACGACGCCCGAAGACGCCCACACAGTCCGCAAAACAAATATCACTACAGCCGTTTTTTTGGGTTTCGTGAAAGTTGTAGAACAAAAGTTGTTCAGTTTCATAGGTTGAGGTACCATCTGCGAGGTTTTGCGTATATATACCTATAAACTTGCAGCTTACTTCTAATTACTAGTTTCACTTTTACCACAATCAGAGATGCATCAACTTTCCATGTCCAAGTAACGATCGAAAGATAGCTGTAATGTTCTTCATCTTAGCGCATCCTCAGCTGTGCTGCTTCGGAGCCCGGGTTGCGCTTTCCCGCTTTTTCTTCTCCAAATATAATATGCATGTCAATGGTCATCCAACAAGGATGCCAAAGAGCAAGGTCGAGAAATAGCCGAAAATTTTTAATCAATTTGACTATAGTTTTATGACCTCTGTGGCGTAATGGTCAACACACTAGCACAGAAGACAGTAAGATTATACAGAACGGAATCTCCTAAGGTACGCGCAATATGCGTCCCCGTTCCCCGTCCCCGCACCTCTACCCTGTTCTCGCTTTGTCGAGGGGCGAGAGCAGGCAAACACACTGCACGACGACGCGGCCGCACAAGGACGGGGGAGAGGTGCGGGGACGGGGAATGGGGACGCATATTGCGCGTACCTCAGGAGATTCCGTTCTGTATAATCTTACTGTCTTCTGTCACACTAGTCCGCCAATCCGGAGGTTCTGGGTGGATTCCCAGTCAGGGCACGTTGGAAAATTGCCTTTTCAAATTGTTCTGAGTCTTGGTGTTTATTTCTGTACAGCGTCGGATTTATCCGACCAAAAACTATGGATATTCACAATTCCTCGCGCTGGGAGCACGACAACTGATATAAAGTCTCGCGGTAAAAGGGTTAAACTTACTTTGGGCATTTGGGGCTAGCTTAATCAGTGTGATTTGTCCTTAGTTTTACGACCGGCCGCCTGTAACTTTCTTAGTTAAAAGCAGAAATCTCTGTAAGCGACGAATTTTACTCCGACTCTCTCACTCACCGAACGAAGCATAGAAGCGGTGAAGCTTCTATTCAGACGTGGATTTTCTGTGAGAGTGTGGTACTTCCCCGGACGAGCCGGCCCATTCATGCTACTAGCAAAACTGAGTTTTGCCAGTAGCGTGGCTCTACTACAACTAAATGATGATGAAAGATATTCACACTCAGAATTATAAGATCAATTCCGACTTAACCAACAACACACATGTAGACACGCAACCTTGGTGTGTGTTTACATTTACAAAACGCTGGTCAAAATTAGCTTATTGGGTAATAGTAATGACTTTATTTCATTTGAATTTCATCATGGCGAGATAGAGATATAATTGCTTACTGAGATTTTTGACCGACTCCAAAAAAGGAGGAGGTTATCAATTCGACTGTATGTTTTTTTTTATATGTTTGTTTGTTACGCGATATCTTCGCCAATTGTGTTTTTTATTTGAATGCCTTTACTACCAAGTTGGTCCCATTTTAATTTGGTGAAGATATGATGAAGAACTTTGGAGATATGGAAGAAATTCCTCGGGTTTTTTTGGTAAAAATTTAATTAAGTTAGTCACGTTGAAAGAGTGGACATCCTTACTCACAAATACATAGTATTTCTCTATCTTTTTCTTATCGAACTAAGTTGTGCCTACCCCAGACGTAATAGTGTACTTCTAAAAAACCGGCCAAGTGCGAGTTAAACTCGCGTGGAGAGGGTTCCGTACAATTGATTGAATTCTTATAGGTTTTGAATTCTTATAGGTGTAAATACCGAACGAAACGTGAGCAAAATAAATACAAAAAAAAAAGGTACGTTTCGCGTTAATTCCCGTATGCATTAATTTAATACTTATAGGTGTAATCTACAAGCAATCAACTATATTTCGTATTTTTCTCAAAATTTTAGGCTCAGTAGTTTCGGAGATCAGGGGGGGGATGGTCAATTTTCGTCTTCTTTCATCAATAAAATTAAAACTATTTATTTTATAATTATAACAAAAATATATTTGAAATCCTTATAACGAGCCCTTTTATTTGATATATGACACAGTAAGGTTTGCAAATTTTTTTTTTTCAATTTCCTAATTTATCCCCACGAAAATGCCCTTATTTTAAAAAAATATTTATTTACTTTGCACATATGTGTTTGGGTCATAGAATTACACCTTACCTGAATTTCACCTGATTCGGTCCAGTAGATTCGGAGCAAATTAGCTGTGACAGACGGACGGACAGACAGACGCACGAGTGATCCTATAAGGGTTCCGTTTTTTCATTTTATGTTCGGAACCCGGAAAAGAATGAAGCATTTTCCTTGTTCTGTTTAGGGTTCCGTACCCAAAGGGTGCCAACGGGACCCTATTACTGAGACTCCGCTGTCTGGCCGTCTAACACAGGACTCTATCTCTTGAACTGTAATAGTGTCTAGCACTTGAAATTTTCACCGATTATGTATTACTGTGACCGCTATAACAACAAATACTAACAAGTTATTATGTATTTATTTATTTATTTATGTTTATTGCACACAATCTCATATTTGATTGATTACAATGGGTCAAACTTAACGCTATGCATTATCTACCAGTTTGCCTTTGGGACACATCGAGAAGTTATTATTAAAAAACAAAAATCCCGATTGCTTACATATAAGTTGTATATATATACCACTCGATAGGTTTTTTTTCCGTTTCTTTACTCGAGAGGTTTTGAATAAAAAAAATGTGAAGGCACATAATTTGCCGCGAAAGTCCGCCATATTAGACTATTCAAATTTTTTATATACCCAGTGTCACTCTCAGAGTTACGACAAATCTAATGACACCTCTCAAGCTAAAAGCCATCAAGCCGTAAGGCTGTAGAGAGTGCCAAAGTAATTTACATACAAACATATGTACACTCAAAAAACATAACCCTCCTTCTGGCGCAGTCGGGTAAAAATAAGATAAAGTTAAAAATTAATGGGGGTCGTCATACAAGAAACGTGTTTTTCACCGTTTTATCTATCTTTATAATGGCATTAACTAGATACTTGAAATTTTCACAGAATGCTATAGCTAATTGTACGGAGGTACGGAACCCTTCAAATACGAGTCTGACTCGCACTTGACCGGTTTTTTCCAACTTGTCCTGGCTGGAGATGGAACCCAGAAACTCCAAAATGGCGGACTTGCGTGTTTTAACCATTACACCAAGGAGGTCGTCCTTACAATAAACCTTGAATATAAAAGGTACTGATCATATATAATTTCTTTATTAAAACCTATAATTAATTTTTAAAGTAGGTTGAACTGTTAACATCTTTAAATTCCTTGCGTTCGCTATGTTTGGATAAAACACTTGTACATGTCAACCTTGCCCCTTAAAAGAGGCGAAAATATTGACACCAATGGATCATATTGACTTAAATGAGAGGTTAACGACGGAATATTTATGAAAGCATCTTTTTAGGGTTCCGTGCCCAAAGGGTGCAAATGGGATCCTATTGTCCGTCCGTCTGTCCGTCTGTCACTTATGTATTACTGTGGCCGCTTTAACAACAAATACTAAAATTAATATAAAGTTAAAATTAAAGAGGGTCGTCATACAAGAAACGTGTTTTTTTCAGCGTTTTAATACATGTTTGAGTCCGACTCGCACTTGACTGGTTTATCCAACTTGCTCTACTAGCTGGGGATCGAACCCAGAACCTCCGGGTTGGCGGACTAGCTATTAGCCATTACGCCACGGAGGTCGTTAAGGTGAAGATATAGGCAAATGACCTTGAAGTGTGAAATAAATTGTTAACTCGTAAATATGGTGACAATTTCCATATTGCTCTTCGTCATGCACTAGATAGCCCTTTAAATTATTTTATGAACTGCCGTTGAAACTATTATTGGTGATCCGTCTGGCAAGTCCGTGAGGCAAGTTTTAAAGCTAAACGGACTAATGTAAATACTTTCAACGGTGGTTCATAAAATAATTTAAAGGGCTATCTAGTGCATGACGAAGAGCAATATGGAAATTATCTCCATATTTACGAGTTAAAAATTTATTTCAAATGAGGGCGCCACTTCAAGGCCATTTGCCTATACCTGAATTATATTAGGACATACTGTCTCATTGCATATTTTTACACATATTCGCTTATTCTACATTCTCGTATATTGTGTAGCAACCAATAATAAACGTCTACGTCGCATTGTTGCAATATTCGCTTACTCTAAAATACCAGAAAATATACTGATAAATATATTTTTCTAACATATTGATGACTAGACTAGTGACCTACTTGCTTTACACTACACCTGCGTTTTGCTTACCATTAACAAAAATAAAAAAGTGTGTTTTTTGTATAATAAGTATACAGGGTAACTTTTAATTAACTGGTAACATTTTTTGAGCAAGTTCAGTTCATGATACTGAAATAATTTCTATAAAAAAAATAAAAAAAAAATCGATAAAAAAATTTCCTCTATTCATACAAAATCCGTTTGGCTGAGCGCTGATTTGTATGGAAGGACGAAAAATTTTTATCGACTTTTAATAATTTTTTTTTATAGAAAGTAGTTCAGTATCATGGACTGAACTTTTTTTTATAAAAAGTAGTTTAGTATACTTGCTCCAAAAATGTTGCCAGTTAATTAAAAGTTACCCTGTATACACTATCACGTCTTTATCCCTAACGGGGCAGACGGTGCATTGAAGTCAGCCGGCATGAAAGTCAGCGGGTGGAGAGACAATCAGCGGGTAGAGAGAAAGTCAGCGGGTAGAGAGAAAGTCAGCGGGTAGAGAGACAGTCAGCGGGTAGAGAGAAAGTCAGTGGGTAGAGAGACAGTCAGCGGCTAGAGAGACAGTCTGCGGGTAGAGAGAAAGTCAGTGGGTAGAGAGACAGTCAGCGGCTAGAGAGACAGTCAGCGGGTAGAGAGAAAGTCAGTGGGTAGAGAGACAGTCAGCGGCTAGAGAGACAGTCAGCGGGTAGAGAGAAAGTTAGTGGGTAGAGAGACAGTCAGCGGCTCTAGCCAGTCAGCGGGTAGAGAGAAAGTCAGTGGGTAGAGAGACAGTCAGCGGCTCTAGCCAGTCAGCGGCTAGAGAGACAGTCTGCGGGTAGAGAGTAAGTCAGTGGGTAGAGAGACAGTCAGCGGCTAGAGAGACAGTCTGCGGGTAGAGAGAAAGTCAGTGGGTAGAGAGACAGTCAGCGGCTAGAGAGACAGTCAGCGGGTAGAGAGAAAGTCAGTGGGTAGAGAGACAGTCAGCGGCTAGAGAGACAGTCAGCGGGTAGAGAGAAAGTTAGTGGGTAGAGAGACAGTCAGCGGCTCTAGCCAGTCAGCGGGTAGAGAGAAAGTTAGTGGGTAGAGAGACAGTCAGCGGCTCTAGCCAGTCAGCGGCTAGAGAGACAGTCTGCGGGTAGAGAGAAAGTCAGTGGGTAGAGAGACAGTCAGCGGCTAGAGAGACAGTCAGCGGGTAGAGAGAAAGTCAGTGGGTAGAGAGACAGTCAGCGGCTAGAGAGACAGTCAGCGGGTAGAGAGAAAGTTAGTGGGTAGAGAGACAGTCAGCGGCTCTAGCCAGTCAGCGGGTAGAGAGAAAGTTAGTGGGTAGAGAGACAGTCAGCGGCTCTAGCCAGTCAGCGGGTAGAGAGAAAGTCAGCGGCTAGAGAGACAGTTAGCGGGTAGAGTGCTGGTACGAGTATGATGAACTATTTTTATGCTGGTAAATTTCAAAGCAAGTATTGCATAACTTCATAAACCCTTCTTCTTCTTGTATTTTAGAGCTGGGCTCTTGTCGGTGGAGTGCTTCCCATGTCTCTCTTTCCTCAGCTAAGTTGTTAACCTCCTTCTTCTTGTATTTTAGAGCTGGGCTCTTGTCGGTGGAGTGCTTCCCATGTCTCTCTTTCCTCAGCTAAGTTGTTAACCTCCTTCTTCTTGTATTTTAGAGCTGGGCTCTTGTCGGTGGAGTGCTTCCCATGTCTCTCTTTCCTCAGCTAAGTTGTTAACCTCCTTCTTCTTGTATTTTAGAGCTGGGCTCTTGTCGGTGGAGTGCTTCCCATGTCTCTCTTTCCTCAGCTAAGTTGTTAACCTCCTTCTTCTTGTATTTTAGAGCTGGGCTCTTGTCGGTGGAGTGCTTCCCATGTCTCTCTTTCCTCAGCTAAGTTGTTAACCTCCTTCTTCTTGTATTTTAGAGCTGGGCTCTTGTCGGTGGAGTGCTTCCCATGTCTCTCTTTCCTCAGCTAAGTTGTTAACCTCCTTCTTCTTGTATTTTAGAGCTGGGCTCTTGTCGGTGGAGTGCTTCCCATGTCTCTCTTTCCTCAGCTAAGTTGTTAACCTCCTTCTTCTTGTATTTTAGAGCTGGGCTCTTGTCGGTGGAGTGCTTCCCATGTCTCTCTTTCCTCAGCTAAGTTGTTAACCTCCTTCTTCTTGTATGCTTTTAACATTTTACTAATTATATATTAAATAAATATTAAATTTCTTATCATCATCACCCCACGTATTCCCGGTTGCATCCTCAGCGGTGTTGCTTCAGAGCCCGGGGTCCGCTACCTACCCTAGGTGATTTGACGAGGTTACTGGTTTTTACACAGAGACTGCCGTAGTGCCGTCTGACCTCCCGCAACCCAAAGGGTAGGCTAAAACCACTCCTATGATAGATTTAAACAAACGCTAGATGGCGTGTGGGACCGACAGCATTACGTGCCTTCTGGAACACGTATCATCTTTATTTTCGGATAATCAGGCGATTCAAGCCTGCAATATCCTAACCAGACTAGACAGTATGCTTCCCAGTGGGATTTGTGTGGCCAAATACTGGTCAAGTTTGATTTAGTGAAATGATTTAATAGCCTTTTGACACGAGAAGGAGAGTGGAATTGAACCCACTACATCCGCATCACAAGGCAAACGCCTTGACAACTGGACCACGGAGGCAGTCTTAGAACGAGAAAAGAGAACTCTGAGAGAATCACCCAGAAAAGTGAACTTGTTTTTATTATTCATCGGAATGTTTTGGTCGAAAAGTATTCAGAATAGAGTAATAAGAATACAATACAATACCCTTTATTGCACAAAAATAAAAAACTCAATGTAATTATCTTAAAAACTAGGAAATGCGCAAAAGGCGGCCTTATCGCTAAGCAATTTCTTCCAGGTAACCTCGTTTATATAGAAAAAAATGATGGGAAATTAGGTAGTGCGGGGTGGTCAATATAATAAACATACTTATATACAATAATTATAATAAACATACATACACCTAATACTTAAATACATACATACAACTTACACAAAGAAAACATAACAAGACAAAATGAAGAAACTAAGTGGAAACAAGGGAAGGAGATTACCTTTCATAAGGATAGAAAATGCGATTTTACTTGGGATTTAAAGCTGGCTAGCTTTGGGCACGTCGGATAGTAAGTGGTAGTGAGTAGAATATGTGTTAAGAAAGAGAAAGTTATATTATTGTGACAATTTTTGCACCTTTCTAGTCATGGCTTAATGGGGTATTTAGTTTTATAGACGATAGTATAAATAAACCACAGCCGACGTCTAGCGGTGAGCTGATAATGGTGGCATAACAGTCTTTTACCCGCGACTTCAATCGTGTATATCTTTCGGTAAAATTGTTACGGCACAAAATACACTCTTCGGGGCCAAAGTTCTCTAAATCAAACATACTCGTAGCGTTTTTTTTTTTATAAAAGGTGTAACAAGTTCCTTTTTAGGGTTCCGTACCCAATTGTGCAAACGGAACCCTATTGCTGAGCTGAAACTCCACTGTCTGTCCGTCTGTCACAGACAGGGCTCTATCTCTTGAAATTTTCACCGATTATGTATTACTGTGGCCGCTGCGCTATAATAACGTTTTTGTGAAATTTGTTACGCCAGACACACATATTTTCTGCTTGGTCTAATGGTTGACCGGGAGAGAATGCCATATGGCATTAGGTCCGCCACTTGTACTTTTATTTTATTGTGCAATAAAGGTTAAATAAATAAATTAATTAAACGGGGTCGTCATACAAGAAACGTGTATTTTATAGCGTTTTTAACTCGCTCTTTATAATGGCCTTAATTAGACATTTGAAATTGTCACCGATCATGTCTCACTATAGCCGCTATAACAACAAACACTAAAAATAAGATAATAGAGTAAAATTACGTGTTTTTACAGCGTTTTAAATATTGTACGGAGGTACGGAACCCTTCATGTACGAATCTGACTCCCACTTACCCGGTTTTTTTAATAAATCAAATATACATACTTAAATATTACTTTTCTATTTTAAGATTAAATAAATTAAGTAAACAATATTTAAAAGGATGAATTCAGTCCATGGTACTGAACAACTTTTCCCAAGGAGTACACAGCGAAATAAGAAAAACATTTTCTTGATTCTCATACAATTTAACCGACCAGCTGATTCGAGTTTTAAAAAAAGCTTTGTTTTTTATTTTGTATATGTGGTCTTTGGGAAAAGTCTACTGAATTCTAATTTCAATACATTTTGTTAGAAATTATATCACTCTTTTACTTAGTAAATTAATTTAAACTTACTTCAACGACCTCTGCGGTGTAATGGTCAACACGCTAGTCCCCCATGCAGTTCCGAGGTTCTGGGTTCGATCCCCAGCCAAGGTAAGTTGGAAAATTACCTTTTTAAATTTTCCTGTATCCTGGCTGTTTATATGTATCACTACATAGTATAAAACAAAGTCGCTTCCCACTGTCTGTCCCTATGTATGCTTGGATCTTTAAAACTACGCAACGGATTTTGATGCGGTTTTTTTTAATAGATAAAGTGATTCATGAGAAAGGTTTATATGTATAATACATACCCGTGCAAAGCCAGGGCGGGCCGCTAGTTTATTATAAAACATAGTATCGTTGTGTTATCCCATAATACAAGCTTAAACTTACTTTGTATCTAGGATCTAGCTTAATCAATGAGATTTGTCCTTATTTATTTATTCAAACATTTAAAGAAACCTGAAAGGAAGATGCAAATAACACTGGAGAAAGCTCCATACTTGGACCCATCCTTTACGCTCCATCATTGCTTAACCCATAAAATCACGAGGCAGATATTTCTCAAGTTTATCATACATAATAAGTAGGAAGTCTGTCTGTGTGTCAGTAGGTTGTTACGCAACAACTCGCTCTCGCGTCTAGCAATTATACGGGTTAGGCAATAGATGGGTTTGATGTTAGCCCTAAAGTAATCAATTATTCACTTCTTTACAACTTACAGGGTACACAGAGACTCAATGGCCCTGATACGGGTTACGCAATAGATGAGGTTTTAATGTTAACCGTAGATTATTCAGTTATTCACGTCTTTACATCTTACGGGGTAAACAGGAACTCGAAACAGGTCAGGCAATAGGGTCATAATCAGCCATTGGCTTTACATGACGCTATACAGGCTGACTTTTTAAACACTGTCCAAATTTTTGGAGCAAGTTCAGTCCATGATGCTGAATTACTTTCTATAAAAAAAGTTATTACAAATCGATAAAAATATTTCATCCTTCCATACAAATCAGCGCTCAAACAATTTTTTTATCAATTTTTAATAACTTTTTTTGTAGATAGTAGTTCAGTATCATGGACTGCTCCAAAAATTTGGACAGTGTTTAAAAAGTCAACCTGTCTATGTTCCTTTATGAAAAGTTGTTCAGTATCATGGACATGGAGTGGTTCTGTGAGAACAGTAGACCTCTCGAGCCCTTATAACCATGCAATAACCAACACTTTCCACTTTCCCCTGGCTTAGCAAAGCCAATACAATACAATAGTTTTAATATTGTATTCTTATTACTTAGTTGGTTTGTAAGTCTCTAGCATGCAGATATTGTGGTGTATATTGTAAATCTGTATGAAAATTGTTAAATAAATATAAAATATAAATACAAAACTGTTTATTGCACCAAATAAGAAACTTTAGAAATTACACAGTTTACGGAACTTATAAATAAAAAAGGTACGAGAGGCGGCCTTATCGCCGAAGCAATCTCTTACAGGCAACCATAAAGAGAAGGAGTGCGAAGTATATGAGTAAGATAACAGGCATTGCTTTGTTATAATGCAAATACAAGCCCAAAAAGTAATTTGTGCAAGAAAATTGACAAGGCAATTCAAATACCTCAGTGCCTCAAGACTAAAGTGTACGATGTGTGTTGCCAGTGATGACTTATGGCTCTGAAACGTGGTCCCTTACTATGGGTCTCATAAGAAGGCTCAAGGTCGCTCAACGCGCTATGGAGAGCTATGCTCGGTGTTTCTCTACGTGATCGATTCAGAAATAAGGAAATTCGTAGGAGAACAAAAGCCACTGATATAGCCCAGCGGATTAACTCGTTGAAGTGGCAGTGGGCGGGACACATAGCGTGACGAACCGATTGCCGATGGGGCAGAAAGGTTCTCGAATGGCGACCACGTACTGGCAAGCGAAGCGTTGGACACCCGAAGGTGGTCAGACGATTTGACTAAGATCGCTGGAAAGCGCTGGACGCAGGCCGCTCTAGATCGGTCATTTTGGAAATCCCTGGGAGAGGCCTATGTCCAGCAGTGGACGTTATGCAGCTGAAATGATGATGATGACGAATTAAAATTTTAAATCAAATTTTCCAATAGGCTTACTTGGAGATATGTGAAGATGCTTCCATTCCTTTCTCCGACAAGAGCATAGCTCTTAAATATAGATAGACTAAAGTTAGTCTGCTGTGTGGTTTTCAGCAGAGTAGAATAGGACAACTCCAAGTCTTCCCGTGGATGTCGTAGAAGGCGACTTAGGAAACACAAGCTGAACAAAGCTTATAAACATCAGTGAGACCTCACCAACCGTCTGGCCACGTGGATAGTGTAGCCCAAATCCTCTGACTGCTCTGGCTAATATACAGTAACAAAATATACTAATACTATTTTAAGGCTGAATTCAGTCCATGATGCTGAACAACTTTTCCCAAGGAACATATATCGAAATATGAAAATTATTTTTGGCCTCCCATACAATTGAGCGATCAGCTGATCCGAGTTTGTATGGAATTTTTATTTTTTTATTTTATTTATTCGTACATACATACTTACTATCATTACAGGTTATTAGCCTAATTCGATAGTGTAGCATAATTACATTTCGGTACAAATTATCATTAATGATACCCGTGTGAATTCACTCAGAGTAGCAGTAAACAAGTCGATCCTATTGGCTACAACGTTAAGGTGAAGGTATAGGCAAATGACCTTGAAGTGGCGCCCTCATTTGAAATAAATTGTTAACTCGTAAATATGGAGATAATTTCCATATTGCTCTTCGTCATGCACTAGATAGCCCTTTAAATTATTTTATGAACCACCGTTGAAAGTATTTACATTAGTCCGTCTAGCTTTAAAACTTGCCTCCGCCAAATGTGGCCACGGCAAGTTTTCACGGATCACCAATAATAGTTTCAACGGCAGTTCATAAAATAATTTAAATGGCTATCTAGTGCATGACGTAGAGCAATATGGAAATTATCACCATATTTACGAGTTAACAATTTATTTCACACTTCAAGGCCATTTGCATATATCTTCACCTTAAGCGTGCGCAGTGCTTGTGTGAGTGGTGCGTCCCGCAGCAGGTTGGTGCGCGCTCTGGGCACGGCCAGCAGCGGCGGCCGGAGACGGCGCCACACGTATCTGTTAGGCACACATAGCCCAATCTGTGACAATACATCTGGATGGTTTTGCCTGCCCCTTATCACCTTAAAACATATTTTATTATGGCCAGGTGCCTTCTAACCCTAAGTTCGTTGTATCCAACCATACCTAGAATAAATAGGGTTGGTATACATTAGGGGGTAAAATCTTTCGATATATGTTCATTAGAGAAAGTTGTTTAGAATAATGGGCTGTATTCCCCTTAAAATAGTTTTAGTACATCTTGTGAGACGTTACCTATATGGCTCTGGTAGTACAGGGAGTCAGAGTGGGTCGTGCTCTGACTGATGATAAACTAGTAAGAACTGATGATGTTAATGAAAATTAGTCTAAAAGAGTCTAAGTTATATAATTGACTGCCTCCGTGGTCCAGTGGTCAAGGCGTTTGCCTTGTGATCCGGATGTCTTAGGTAAAACCCACTGGGAAGCTTACTTTGTGAATAGTTGTTTCCAGTCTGGTTAGGATATTGCAGGCTTGAATCACCTGATTATCCGAAAAGAAAGATGATTCTGTGCTTCGGAAGCCACGTAAAGCTGTTAGTCCCGAACGCCATCTAGCGTTTGTACCTATCCTAGGATTGGTTCTGGTGTACCCTTTGGGTTGCGGAGGTCAGACGGCAGTCGCTCTGTGTAAAATCAGTAACCTCGTCGAATCACCTAGGTTAGGTAGCGGACCCCGGGCTCTGAAGCGTTACCGCTGAGGATGCAACCGGGAATACGAGAGGATGATGAAGTTGATAAGTCTAAGTTATATAATAATACAAATAAAGGCTTTTATAATAAACGGGCAAGTGCGAGTCGGACTCGTACATGAAGGGTTCCGTACCACCGTACAATGTTTTAAAACGCTGAAGAAACACGTTTCTTGTATGACGAGACGACCCCCTTTAATTGCACGCCTCATAAGCGGAGCGTTGAGGTAGTGCTCTACTCTCGCCTTACAAAAATCAAGTGATTTTTCGAACTAAAAATGTCGGTATTTATTTCTTATCGTACTTGTAGAATAATATTTACACACAAATGTCAAGAAAAAACACTAGTTTCAACAGTCATGATATTTTTAAAGGACATTTTGTTCTTTAAAATAATAAAACAAGTGTTTAAGTAAATTATTTCGTGGACGTCCGTGTGTCGGGATGTATGGAAACTGGCGTGGTCACGATAACGCCCGAAAAACTTAACAAATCGAATCCTTCTTTTTTTCATACGCTTAAGTATTATCTAAAACTAAGTCCTTTCGAAAATCACGGTCTAATTAAAAGTAGTTTAATTATAATTAGCAATAAACTGAAATCCACTGAAATCCTATTGTTGGTATATCTAAATCTATGTAAATAAGGTTCGTTGACATTGACAATTCTTTCTTTTAATTTTTTTTACGGCGTTTAGCATCTGCCTTTTAGCCATTCTTAATTTCCATTCTTTTTCTGGATACTATGTTAATCTTTTCATTTTTCTTTTCTTCTTGACATTGACAATACATGCGCAGTACCTTTCTTTTCTGTGTGGCCAATGGCGCGAAGATTTAAAAGTATTTTTTTTTATTTTGTTCATAATACACCGATAAATATGCAATATTCAAGTTCTGTTTTTTTTTTGTGAAAATTGAGTGACCGCTATGAGGCGTGCACTTTTGGATTTTCCAAACCTATTTTTAACTTTATTTTATTTTTAGTATTTGTTGTTATTGTGGTCATAGTAATACATAATTGGTGAAAATTTCAAGTATCTAGTTAATGCCATTATAAAGATCAAGTTAAAAACGCTAAAAAAAAACACGTTTCTTGTATGACAACCCCCTTTAATTTTTAACTATTTTTTATTTTTAGTATTTGTTGTTATAGCGGCCATAGTAGCGGTAATACATAATCGGTGAAAATTTCAAGTGTCTAGCTATTACGGTTCAAGAGATAGAGCCCTGTGACTGACGGACAGACAGACAGACGGACAGACAGCGGAGTCACAGTAATAGGGTCCCGTTTGCACCCTTTGGATACGGAACCCTAAAAATGGATAGTTCGCATGAGCGGCCAGGGACCTTATACATTGATGTCAGGGCCATTGACCGATCGGAACTTATATTATGCTGTCTTATTTTATAATTGACTTGTCAAAGTCATGCGACAACCTCGCTAAATACAAGGATGGAGACTAAGAAACGCAGTTGATGCAAATTTTACTAATTTTATACAACGTGGAAGGGACATACCCGTAATAAATCGAACCGCCGTCTATACTAGATCATTATAGTATAATGAAATTAAAATAACAGCCAAAGAACAAAAAAAAATTCGGCATTTCCATACAAAAGTGTGCGGTCGCCCGGGCAATTTGTATGGGAATGTCGAAATTGTTTTTTGTTTTTTGACTCTTATTTTAGTTCAATTACTTAGTTCAATTTGTTACTGGTATGTCCCTTCCACTTTGTATGACGTCTAACTAATCTTATTAGTTATTTATTTATTTAAAATATTTAATCTTTATTGTCCATAAAATACAAATTGTACAGAACAATAGGCGAACTTAACGCTAAAAGCGTTGTCTACCAGTCAACCTTTGGGTTATACAAAAAGTATAAATGTGGGTTGCAAGATAAAGTGTAGTATAAATAAAATACATAATGTACATTGTTACATAAATACTTCTATACATATACCTACATACATACCTACATATATATACACTACATATACGATACATATAAATAAATAGATAAATGCAGCAATTCTTAAATCTACTTTTATAACTTGGCCAAGAAGTGTTTAAATACCTGGGTCTTAAAGCTAGCGCGACTAGGAGCAGTTCGAATGGATTCAGGAAGCGCGTTCCAGAGTCTTATTGCCATAATGGCGAAAGAGTAAGAAAGAAAACCAGTACGGTGAGAATGAATAGAAAGGGTCAAACTATTAGAAGAACGCAGGATTCTTTCCTGAGTTAAGGCCGTACCTTAATTTTCCGGGGTCAGTGCTGCCCCCATTTAAAATAAATCATTTCAAAGAAAACGGAGACATTATTAAAAATTTTGCTACTACCAACTCCTAGATAACCCTTCAAAGTATTTTATGAACTACTGTTTACAGTTTAAAGTGAGAACGTTAAGCTTTACTACGCACATTTGCGAAAAACGTCCAATTTTGGCAAATGTGCAAAAAAAGTATAAAATACTTTGAAAGGTTATCTAGGACTTGGTAGTAGCAAAATTTTAAATACAATCTCCGTTTTCTTTGAAATGATTTATTTAAAATGGGGGCAGCACTGGACCCCGGAAAATTCAGGTACGGCCTTAATACCTTATCCTAACTAATATTATAAATGCGAAAGTGAGTTTGTATATTTGTTTGTTTGTTTGTTACCTCTTCACGCTTTATCTACTGAACCGATCTTCTTGAAAATTCGCATAATCATAGTTAGGAGTACTGAGAAGGACATAGGGTACCTTTCATCCCGGAAAAATGTAATGTTCCCGTGGGATACGCGAGCGAAGCCGCGGGCGAAAGCTAGTAACTTCAAAAAATCCATTTAAAAAACATGTCAAAATGACATCATCATAGTCAAAAGCTAACAAAATATTGAATAAAAGAAATGAAATAATATAAAATACAATACTTAAGTAGGTACATAAAAGTTACTCCTAAGCGTCTCCGGTGCAAAGGTTTGACTCTTATGTATTCTGTGGCAAAGGTGCCCAAAATCACAGAATACATAAGAGTCAAACAGAATGGTCTCTCACAGCGTCTCCCGCAAATTGGCGTCCCCGCACCTCTCCCCCGCACTTTGTGAGCTTTGACAGCTCCAAACCAGGGTTTAATTACTAGCCGCACGCAATACGCGACGTGTGTTGTCTTGAGAACTGTCAACCAATAGTAACCATTATGGTGAGAAGGTGCGCGTATAATAATTGTTTATCCACCCAATACTCTAAAGAACGTATATTTCCTACATTTCCAAATGATGAAAACAGGTAAGCAAAGCAACAATATAATTTCACGTTATTACCCAGCAACCATCTTGATTATATACCCTTCTCGCTCTCTCGCATTGGCGGGAGATACACAAGAGCGAGATTGTAACATTACCGGATTGCTAATAAGCAATCCGGTAATGTTACATAGGCTCCTCGCTCACAGGTGATCACATACACGCAGATGCCAACTAGATTTTCGCGGGTTATAGTGCTAAATGCCATTGTTGACAATGACAACTTGACATGCTGTGCGTGTCAATTTGTCATCATCATCAAGCGTGATAAACATTTGTTTATTTTTATTGAATTTATTCATATAATTACCGTATAGTTTTGCCTCGAATATGCAAATTACTATATTACAATAGTGAATTAGTGAAATTAGTGCGTTACATTATAAATGACTCAATAATAATCAGTAAAGTGAACTAATGGTGAAATGGACAATGGACATAATGAGAAATATTTGTGAAGTGATATAATGTAGCTGTTTCCGACTTTCCTGTAACATTTAATACATATAAAACAGAATATTTTTTACGTCATAGTGTTCGCAAATCTTCCGGTATGGAAAAATATAATCGTAAATATGTCGAACTCGTTAGTAGGTAAGTATTAAAATAATTCTGCGGTGCGACCCTAAGTATAAAACTCACACATCGACGTGTGTACAGATACATTGTTTCGTTTGTAGTAGTAGTAGGTATATATGTTACTCTGAATCAATGGAGAGTCATACCAGTGCCAAAATACTAGCCGCTTTACCCATTGGCCATCCTTTGCACTATGAACGAGCCAGAGCAACTAAAAAACTATGCTATAATATACTTATATAGGTATAAATGTAACAAAATATACTAAAACTATTTTGAATTTAAAATTGACAGCAAACTTAAGTGGGAATCTGTTTCAGAGGAGTAATGTAAAAAACTAAGTAAATCCGCTTTTGCCTCACTTAATCTACGGAAAATAGTCAACAGTGACACTGTTTTAACTGCTTATCACGGTCTAGTAGCACCTATATTACGTTATTTATTTATTTATTTACACTTTATTGTACACACATACAAATGTAATAGTACAACAGGCGGACTTAATGCTAAAAGCATTCTCTAACAGTCAAACCTGTTTATGTTTACGTTATGGTATTATTTTCTGGGGCAATAACACTGATATGGAATTAATATTTAAAGCGCAAAAAAATGCATACGAGCGATGTGTGGACTCAATTCCTGGGAAAGTTGTGTTCAATACTTTAAAAGTCTAAATATACTTACATTACCATGTCTGTATATCTATGAAATTGCCATTTTTGTAAAGAATAACCTCGATTGTTTCCAAAGTGGTCAGATACACGTAAAAGAAAAACTAAATTACGAAATAAATATATAAATAATGTTAGCACACGAAAATGTAAACCAGCTCTAGTCAGATAAAGTATAATGGGTATGGCTCCGAAAATTTTTAAACATCTCCAAAATGAAATTAAAGAATTAAATTTTAAAATGTTTTAACATAAATTATTCCGTTTTCTCATTGGCAAACGTTATTCTCATTGGCAAACGTTATTTTGAATGATAAATTGTAAAGCTGACATTAATGTATGTGACAATTTTTTTTATAATTGGAAATTTTATTATTTTATTTATTGTTTTAAATTTAATTTGAACTAGCTCAGTAACTAAAGCATGATTAATTATTTTAGTGTATTTATGACTTAATAAATATTTGTATGCTGTATACAACGGCAAAACATAGCGGCCATAATATTATTTACCAACTTGTTTATACCTATGTTTGACAAATAAATGATTTCTTTCTTTCTTTATTTCTTTCTTTCTTTCTTTCTTTCTTTCTTTCTTTCTTTTTTTCTTTCTTTGATCTGCTAGATGACAACAAGTCAAATCAGATCATCGACACTTTGTTGTAAACGTCAAAACAAACATTTTCTATGGGATTTCTATGAAAATCACAAGCGTAATGTCGTAAAATAAAATAAACGGGCAAGTGCCAGTCGGACTCATACATGAAGGGTTCCGTACCTCCGTACAATGTTTTTAAGTTAAAGAAACACGTTTCTTGTATGACGACCCCTTTAATTTTTAACTTTTATTTTTAGTATTTCTTGTTATAGCGGCCGTAATAATACATAATCTGTGAAAATTTCAAGTATCTAGTTAATGCCGTTAGAAAGATCTAGTTAAAAAGGCTGAAAAAACACGTTTTTTGTATGACGACCCACTTTAGTTTTTAACTATTTTTTATTTGTAGTATTTGTTGTTATAGCGGCCACAGTAATACATAATTGGTGAAAATTTCAAGTGTCTAGCTATTACGGTTCAAGAGATAGAGCCCTGTGACAGACGGACAGACAGCGAAGTCTCAGTAATAGGGTCCCGTTTGCACCCTTTGGGCACGGAACCCTAAAAATCCTCTGCTCCATAAATTTTTATGCCGTATGTTTGTAATTTAATTACTGCCGTAATTAGCATGGCACAAGCGTTTATCGAACTGTGATTAGTCGTGTGGTTCCCGGCAAAGTACAAGTAGAATAGGACCACTCCAAGTCTTCCCGTGGATGTCGTAGAAGGCGACTTAGGAAACACAAGCTGAACAAAGCTTATAAACATCAGTGAGACCTCTCCAACCGTCTGGCCAGCGTGGAGAGTGTAGGCCAAATCCACTGACTGCTCTGGCTAATATACGGCTCTGGTAGTACAGAGAGAGTCGTGCTCCTGCAGTGGAGACTGGAAAAAGACCTGATGATGATGATAGGACGGCGCAAGTCCGCCGCGCGATATAAACTTTATCCAGGTTTATCTACGGTGTCATGCTAACGGCAATGTCGATAATTATGTGCTTGTGCTGCTTCGTGAGCATCCATGTTTGTAATAGCCTAATTACACGATTAATACAGTTATTAAAGCTGTCACAAAAGGATTATCGCAATCCTAGAAAAATACTAGGAAATGGAGATAAATATGCGAAAAGATATCTTTGTAATGTGAAATGAAGGGTGGGAAAATGTTATGAAATGTTTACATAACGTGCAAGAAAATATACTGAAACTATTTTAAGGGTGAATTCAGTCCATGATACTGAACAGCTTTCCCCAAGGAACATATAATCAAATTATGAAAATTTAAAAAAAAATTGACTTTCCATACCAACTTGAATCAGCTGATCAGCTTTTCTATCGTTCCTACTTTAAGGCCGTACCTGAATTTTCTGGGGTCCAGTGCTGCCCTCATTTTAAATAAATCTTTTCAAAGAAAACGAAGACATTATTAAAAAAAATTGCTACTATCAAGTGCTAGATAACTCTTCAAAGTATTTTATGAACTACTGTTTACAGTTGTTTAAAGTGAGAACGTTAAGCTTTACCACGCACATTTGCGAAAAACGGCCACTTTTAGCAAAGCTTAACGTTCTCATTATAAACTGTAAACATTAGTTCACAAAATACTTTGAAGGGTTATCTAGGACTTGGTAGTAGCAAAATTATAAAACATGTCTCCGTTTTCTTTGAAATGATTTATTTTAAATAGGGGCAGCACTGGACCCCGGAAAATTCAGGTACGGCCTTAAACTGTAAACAGTGGTTCATAAAATAGTTTAAAGGGTTATCTAGGTTTTACTAGCTCAAAATTTTAAATGATATCTCCGTTTCCTAACAAATAATTTATTTCAAATGGGGGCAGCAGACACCGTGTATCGTCTTAACTTGAGTAGGTCAAAAAATATTGGTTTTTAAACTATCGCGCTTTGAACACATGATTTATATATTATATAACGGGACTTAAGCACAAACCTTTTTTTTTTTAATGTTTTGTCTTACGTTTCGAAAAAGAGTTACATCTTTTTCGAAACGTTAGACAAAACAATAAAAAAAAGGTTCGTGCTAAGTCCCGTTATATATATAAATCATAGGTCAAAAAAAAAATTTCATTTTTCGAAAGTTGTTCAGTGTCATGGACTGAATACTGAAACCCTTAAAGTAATTTCAGTATATCTTGTAAGATCCAGTATTACTTGTAACAAAATATACTGAAACTATTTTAAGGGTGAATTCAGTCCATGATACTGAACAACTATCGCCCAAGGAACACAAGGAAGCAAGGGAAGAAATATGAAAAAAACCTTTCAGACAGTTATAAACTTGTATTGGTCAAAAAATATTTTTCACTTTTTGATATATGTTCCTTAGGGAAAGTTGTTCAGTATCATGGACTGAATCATACCCGTTCACCTATCCAAATGCGGACTACGCCCGGGGTTGCTTAACTTGTGATAGATAGAATTTAGCTATTCTTCATCAGCGTTCCCGGTTGCATCCTCAGCGGTAACGCTTCAGAGCCCGGGGTCCACTACCTAACCTAGGTGATTTGACGAGGTTACTGGTTTTACACAGAGCGACTGCCGTCTGACCTCCGCAGCCCAAAGGGAAGACCAGAACCAATCAAAGGTTTAAACAAACGCCAGATGGCGTTCGGGACCCACAGCTTTACGGGCCTTCTGAAGCACGGAGTCATCTTTCTTTTCGGATAATCAGGTCATTAAAGCCTGCAATATCCTAACTAGATTGAAAACAACTTTTCACAGTATGCTTCCCAGTGGGATTCAAACCCACGACACAATCACAGGCATGCGCCTTGACCACTGGACCACGGAGGCAGTAAGTCGTAAGTCAAACTTCTTTATTAGTTACTTGGTAGACATAACACAGGGCTAGTAATCAATTTAGCCCTAAAATGTCTAGATTTTTATCTAGGCTATCTCGACTTAACTCATATTCATCCGTGACCCAGATAGGGCCCGCTTGTGTGTCTGTATGGCCACTGATACGAAATAATGGATACGGCAATCAAATTGTTTGTGTGTTTGTTTTTCTTGTGTGTTCTCTCCAACACTTCCGGCTATTTCTTCTCCATTTTGCAAGGTCTTTGGCATCATTGGAAAAAACGGGAATGCCCCGGGCTCCGAAGCAGCACAGCTGAGTATGCAATCGGGAACGCGCTTAGACGAAAAAGAAGTTCTCTCCAACACTGGTTTATTATAGGACTGATGACTATCTTAAAGACAAAAAAGTCTGGCTTGAGCTTCGGCGCGGGTCCCTCTTAAAGACATGTCATAATTTAGGAAGTACATACTATATTTACAAATTGACATTATTTAAAATTTCGTAATTCTTATAATTCAATTTCAATTATGACATAACAAACAACCGCTTCTTCTGCACTTGCGCCTAGGAAGCGGCGTAAACTTAGCTGTAAGTAACGATTTGACGTCAACATTTGTGCAAAACAAAACAAAGTGACTATTATTAAGAGATATTATAAATATCCTATGATAATAAAGATATTTTGAATTTTTTAATCTTTTGAATTTTGATGCCAAAAGTTTCTAGTTTTATGTATGTATGTTGACTGTGAAAACCAGTTATATGCCTAGATATACTCGTATGAAACTTCTTTGAAATAACAATATTTTGCCAAAATCTAACATGTCGTTTCAAAATAAAAGCTAGGCTCCGTTTGTATAGAAAACTCTGATTCTGTCTAGGGTAACTCTTAACACATTGCTAGACACACTACGTCTATAGACGTAGATCAATTGTTTGTTTGTTTGTAATATTTTTCTTTATTGTACCAAAGAAATTAAAGTATAAAAGACATTATCGACATGTATCGCCTTCTCTTATACGTCCCAAAGGTATTTTCTGGTAGACAGCGCTTAGCGTTAAGATTATACCTATTGTACATTAATTTTATAGTGCAATAAATTAAATAAATAAATAAGACAATATATCACGAAAGAGCAAATATACAAAGGCGGACTTATCCCATTTAGGGATCTCTTCCAGTCAACCTGCGATAGATTGAGAGGATATTTACTCTGTTATAACGTACAAGCAAGTACGTACAAAAATTGTTCTCTTTATTGTATCTGGCTGAGTGTCCAGCAATGTGTTAAGATATGCCACTTTTGTGGTGACCTTAGTGCCACTTTGTAGTAAACTTAGCTGTAAGTAACGATTTGACGTCAACATTTGTGCAAAACAAAGTGATTATTTATTAGGAGATATTATAAATATCCTATAATAATAAAGATATTTTGAATTTTGAATTGAATTGACTAATCCAACTACCGACCATAGTTGCTTACCAAGCAAAAGCGCTAGAAATGCGTTCTTCCTTTGTAAAATAATAAAGTCAGGATTCGTGTGTTAATCTAGATTCTGGTTTTCGCCGATTTCCTTGAACGGCGATTACGATCAGCGCTGGTAGAGAAGCAGCAGGTCATTCTTAGATTTTTATTTTCTCCTAGACTAATCTATACTAATATTATAAAGCGGAAGAGTTTGTTTGTTTGTTTGTTTAAACGCGCTAATCTCAGGAACTAATGGTCCAATTTGAAAAACTCTTTTTTTGTTGGGTAGTCCATTTATAGAGGAAGGCTTTAGGCTATATAACATTACGTTCCGACAACCACGCGAACGAAGTCGCGGGCACAGCTAGTAGAAGATATTTATTTGACCACAATAAATGATGACTTCCGTGGCGTAGTGGTTATCACGCCAGTCCGCCACTCCAAAGGTTCTAGGTTGGATACCCAGTCAGGGTAAGTTAGAAAATAACCTTTTTCAAATTGTATGGGTGTTTATCTATTTATTTATTTATTTATTAATTATTTAATCTTAATTATAACGAGATAAAAATAATTAAAAACTAGAGCTTAATATAAATAAATAATTTAAATACCACGTGGAAGGGACATACCCGGAATAAAACAAACCACGTTCTATACTAGACCATCATATTATAATAAAATTAAAATAACAGCCAAAAACCAAAAACAATTTTCGGCATTTCCATACAAAAGTGTGCGGCCGCCCGCCCTGAATGATATTTTTTACATCGGGAAAATAAGAGGTTCCCGTAGGATTGATTAAAAGGTTTGTATGGGAATGGTTCGAAATTTTTTTTGCTTTCTTGACTGTTATTTTAATTTTTTTTAAATATCATTAGAAATTTTAGTAATCTAGTATAGTCCGTGGTTTGATTTATTACGGGTATGTCCCTTCCACGTTGAATAAAATCAAAATAAATCTTTATTGTCATGCCTCTTAATGGCTTCACATTTCACATGATTTATGAAACGTAAGTAAACACTATTGTTGTTCAAATGACTTTTAAAACTAATAAATTTGTATTTACATACAAGTAGGTACCTAAATCAAAGATGTCTTCTGTTGACAATAGGTAACGGTCACAGTTAAAATATTTTTTGCTGATCAGTTTGTATATCCTTACTCGTAAATATAATATGACGACCTCCGTGGCGTAATGGTTAACACGCTAGACCGCTAATCCGGAGGTTCTGGGTTCGATCCCCAGCCAGGGCAAGTTGGAAAATGGCCTTTTTCAAATTGTCCTGGGTCTTGGGTGTTTATCTATATATGTTTTTATCATAAAATATAGTATCGTTGAGTTAGTATCCCAAAACACAAGTTCAAAAACTTACTTTGGGGCTAGCTTAATCAGTGTGATTTGTCTCCATATATTATTATATTATAAACGTATTTTTTTCTCTGTCTAACAAACAAGTTTATTTACCAAATTGAAATCTGACTTTAAAGCGTTTACCCCCAAATAATTCTTGAACGTCTGAACCGATTTTCATCCAACATAGCTATGAACCTACATACATACAAGGCTACACACTTATCATATAACATATGTATAATATAACATATTCGCTCCAAGTAGGTTGGCAACTTATATGCTCTAATTTGTATATGCTTAGATTTGTGTGTTGTTCAGCCAGTTAGCGAACCAAATAAATTAAAAAAAAAATATATATATATATAACGTCATGTATATATAACGTCATGTATATATAACGTCATGTGTGAGACAGACAAGGCATTTTTATATCGGGAAAATGTGAGGTTCCCGTAGGATTGACAAATATTTGACCACGCCGCGTCTATATCTGGTAAAATAAAAATTTTCTAACCCAGTCATCATCTCTATGTCTAGAAAAGACAAATAGGTAGTTCTTATCATAAGTAGTTATAATTTTTAGGGTTCCGTACAGAAAATGAAAAAAACGGAACCCTTCTAGGATCCATTATGCGTCGGTCTGTCCGTCTGCCTGTCACAGACAATTTGTTCCGAATCTACTGGACCAAATCAGGTTAAATTTGGTAGGATGGTGTAATCCTATGACCCAAACACAGATGTGCATTGTGCATTCTATCAATTGTACGGAACCCTCTCCACTCGAGTTCAACTCGCACTTGGCAGGTTTTTTATCTATCGTCTAGGTTTCAAGGGTAAGAGAGTTAATGGGTTATTTTAACTGTTTATCATTAAATGTCTGTCTTAATGGTTAACAGTGTCATTAGCTTTTTTTATCTAAATTAATGGTTATTTTTAATAGTACACTGAGAAAAACAAATAGCTGAACCAGTTTTGCTACTTGCAAATTTGGTTATTAGATACCAATCTAAGGCGATGAACCTACTGCCCCGCGCTCCGTCGCGTAGCGCGGGGCCGCAGACTTTAACATTGTACAGATCTCGCCGAACTTCTAGTTCTCTCTGAAGTTGCCTCACTCAGGTTACAAACAGGGACAAAATATTTACCACAATAATATTTTCCTCAGAATGATTGTAAGAATGTAGATATGATATAGTTATATATACACATAAACAAAAATAAAGCAAATTCTATCTGTATTTTACTACTGCGACCCGAATCGCCTCAACTTCAGAGCGAACTAGAAGTTTGGCGCGACCTGTATGCAAGTATCTCAATTTGTATAGAAAACACGCCTAGTCGAACACACTGAAAATGCGGCAGATTCCGTAAAAACGCGGCAGATTCCGCGCACCGCGGCGAGCCACGTTGCCAGTGGAGGAATCGCCTTATTACTTTGCTGGCTCAGCGACTTGAAGTGAATCTTAGCCTCCTAGACGAAAGACCTCAAAGTCAAAGTCAAAGTTTTATATTAATGAGCAGATCCAATGTTTAAATAAAAGTTTTTTAATTACTAGCCCTGAGTAACCTGAGTCAGCAGTCACTCGGTTTTGGTTCTGTGTAGCAAAAATGTTAGCTGCCAGTCTGCCAGTAACTTTATGCACAACTCTTTTACTCTTCAAGTTACGCGTCTTTGGAATGCCTTACCCGAGGACATCAAAGATATCTCAAATAGATAGAGGTCCCCACGCACCTCTCTGGTAATTTGTTGCAGCAGAACTAGTCATTATCTTCACATTTGTAGTTTACGAGTATGTAGTTATGCATTTGTGTAAATGTTAATATATATTATATGTATAAATAGTATTGTATATTAGTTATGTGTATGTATTGTAGCCAGTAGCGGCGTTAGGGTAGGGCGCGGTTGGGCGACCGCCCAGGGCGCCAGATACAAAGGGGCGACAGGGGGCGTTTTTGGGCAAGGGGGGTCACAGGTAATAATAAATATATAAATAGCGGCTGGTTAATGGCGGCAACTCCTAGACTCTTATTTGTATGCATATTGTAAACGAAGGGAGGAAGGGGGTGGGCCCTTCCTCCCTTCGTTTACAATGGGGTGGCAAATTTTAAGAATTCTATTGCGTACTTGCACCCCTCCCCCCGTTGGCAGAAATAAATCCTATAAGATTAAAGCCTAACTCAGAGTCTGAATTGCAGTTGGGGGAGGGGGGGGGGGAACTCGCCTGGGGCGCTGGTAGAGCTAAAACCGGCACTGATTGTAGCATTTATATATGTATGTATAGGTTCTTTTTGTAGCGCCTCTCGCAATAAAATTGTTTTTTCTGTTTTTCCTAAAAGTTGACTGGTAGAGAGTGCATTAGCGTTAAGTCCACCTTTTGTACCTTTGTGTTCAATAGAGATTTTATAAATAAATAACCAAAGAGCTATATTATGTAAAACTAGATAAGACACCACATATCGCTGTTTTGTTCCGTTCAATTGTAGCTACCTCCATAAACTTTACTTAGTCGCTTGCTTATTCTTATACGCCTAATAGTTTCGACAGTATATAAGCGAAAACCATACGAAAACGCGGTAAACATAATTAAGGGTTCCGTGCCTCCGTACAATGTTTTAAAACGCTAAAAGACACGTTTTTTGTACGACGACCCCCTTTAATTTTTAACTTTTTTTATTATAGCGGCTTTTTTTATTTAGCATTTTTTGTTATAGCGGCCACAGTAATACATAATCGGTGAACATTTCAAGTATCTAGTTAATGCCATTATAAAGATCTAGTTAAAAACGCAAAAAAAAACACGTTTTTTGTATGACGACCCCCTTTAATTTTAAACTCTTTTTTATTTTCAGTATTTGTTGTTATAGCGGCCACAGTAATACATAATCGGTGAAAATTTCAAGTGTCTAGCTATTAAGGTTCAAGAGATAGAGCCCTGTGACAGACGGATTGACAGACAGACGGACAGACAGCGGAGTCTCAGTAATAGGAACCCCTCAAAATGACCTTGGTGTGATACAATAAGAATAATTCAGGCAATTTACTTATAAAGAAATAACTTTTAATCGGTAATAAACAGATTTCATTGTTCTATGTCAATGCCAGCAACCTCACATGAGTTTTCACAGTCAAAATATGAACTATAAGGACAATATATGTAGTTTTATGTATAATACACTATATTCTCCTCATATTTGACCTAATGGTCATATATAAAACTTCTATACCATTACATTTTCTTTCAAGTTCACATTTTGAGCATCGAAACTTTGTTATTTGGCTAGACTTATGCATTTTCTTTAAAATTACAAACTACAGCCGAAATCTGACATGCCATTTCAAAATAAAAGCTACATTATGTTTGTATGGACAAGTCTAGGGTGAGGTAATTAGTAAATTATAAATAAATGTAGCTAGTATTAAAAAAAGTAAATAAACACTGTCAATTTTTTAAAAACAAATTGACTTTATTTTAAAAACTACCAGACAAATTAATCTACACTTGGATAATTACATGATTTTAGCATATATAAAAATCCGCATGCCGTTCCATTTTTTTCTTTTGCAATGCCCTATCAGGGTTCATGTTGTTCCTACTAATTAATGCATTGACAATGTGGTGTAGTGTATGTAATATATGTACAATATGTAAAGCAAATAAACAAAATGAAATTGTAATTGAAATTGAGGTACTCTTGGATGCCGTATCCATATTTCTGACAGCACAGGCACAGTTGAAGATCTGTCAAGGTAGGATCAGTTTAACAATATGTATGATCTTGTGGATATACGAGTATCATAACAAAATTGATTTAATGCACTTTGTACTATAATTTACTAGCTTTTGCCCGCGGCTTCGCTCGCGTATCCCACGGGAACATTTCATTTTTCCGGGATAAAAGGTACCCTAGGTCCTTCTCAGTACTCCTTACTATGTGTATGCGAATTTTCAAGAAGATTGGTTCAGTAGATAAAGCGTGAAGAGGTAACAAACCAACAAATATACAAACTCACTTTGGCATTTATAATATTAGTTAGGAAGTTAGGATTAGGATTTATCAAACTGTTCCAAAGTAAAATTATTTATTAATTTTTCCAAACGAAAAATATATTTTTAACAAATGGCGAACTTAATGCTAAATGCGGCACAAAAAGCATAAAGCAATATACATCATAAAATCTATCTATACTCGTATGTTTATATAAAACTACTTAGCCAATTAAGATAAAATTTGGCAGGAAGGTAGATTGTGACTAGGAGACGTCCGCTAAGAAAGGTTTTTCGAAATTCCATCTCTAAGGGGAGAATTAGGGGTTGGCAGTTTGTATGAAACTTCGTAATTTTAAAGTGAGACACATGAAATTTTTAATGTATTTTAGTAGTTAGTAGAAAATAATAATGCATTTATTAGATTTTGAAAATCACATCCCTATAGGGGTGAAATAGGGGTTGCAAGTTTGTAAGAATCTTCGTCATTTCTGAAGCGAAACACGTGACATTTTTGAATTAGTGGTTAATAATCCATGAATTGGATTTTAATAAAATACAACCCCAGTTAAAAAAAATAATCTAAATCGTGTGTAGGCAAAAGCTAGTCTTCTTCTTCGTGTTACCGCATTCCCGGTTGCATCCTCAGCTGTGCTGCTTCGGAGCCCGGGGTGCGCTTTCCCGCTTTTTCTTCTCCAAATATAATATGCATGTCAATGATCACCCAAGAATGCCAAAGACCTTGCAAAATGGAGAAGAAATAGCCGGAACACTTTAAATGATTTGGCTATAGTTTTACAACCGGCCGCCTGCCTGACGTCAACCCTCTTTGGGAATGTATTTGTGCGAAAAGTTTTACAACCGGCCGCCGCCCGACGTTAACCCTCCTTGGGAATGCAATTGTAGCACGAGATGTTTGTGCTTAATCCTTTAGTCGCCTCTTACGACATCCACAGGAAGAGATGAAGTGGACCTATTATAGCCCGGAACCACACGGGTACAAGCGCAAACCACGGGAAAAAGCTAGTATTACCATTTTTTATCCAATTGCATACCTACTATATAGAGGTATATATGTATAGGTACCTATCAGAATGTCTAATATCTATTTACACAATACATATATACCATTATACAACGTGGAAGGGACATACCCGTAATAAATCGAACCACGGGCCATACTAGATCACTTTAGTATAATTAAATTAAAATAACAGTCAAAAAACAAAAAAAAAATATTCGACATTCCCATACAAATCGCCCGAGCGGCTGCCACTTTTGTATGGAAATGCCGAATTTTTTTTTGTTCTTTGGTTGTTATTTGAAATTCATTTTACTAGGCTCAATCAGTGGTGGCCTTAGGGGGTGGCGAGCCACATTTTATTTGCACTTTTTAACTGACTTCGAAAAGGAGGAGGTTATCAATTCGATTGTATGTTTATTTTTACGTATGTTTGTTACGCGATATCTTCGCCATCGTGGACCGATTTTGATGATTATTTTTTATTTGAAAGTGTACTACCAAGTAGGTCCCATTTTAATTTGGTAAAAATATGATGAAGAACTTTGGAGATATGGAAGAAACTCTTAAAAAAATTAAAGTCTGTTGTTTTTTTGTAAAAAATTTAATCATCTTGAATATAACTACCAGGATCACTAATACCATGCATTTAACACACTTTCCTCTGACTGAAAACTGAAAAATATAAAAATAACTCTTTTGCAATGTGCAAAAATATTTATAAAAAATTACCATCTGCACTTAAAGAGCTTCCATTTAATAAATTTAAATCATCCCTGCGCAAATGGCTGCTAAAAAAAAGTTTTTATTCGATTAATGAGTTTTTAGAACATAAAGTTAAAGACTGCGAATTCGATGCATAAATAATTTGATTTAATAATATTTTAATAATGAGTGAAAAATTTGCATGCTATTGAATATGGCTAAATAGGTTAAGCTACTGTATTTAATTGTATTTTCCTAACACCTGTATCAACCCTATTTATTGCAAATAAAAAACTTATCTTATCTTTTTTTTTTTTTTTTATTAGAAATTTGAGTGCGTTTGATCTCTATCTAGCCTGATGGGAAGCTAAGATGAGGTCTAAGGTGTATCACGCAGACTCAAAAAATGCCTGTTCACTCTTGCCTTGAAAACCCCTAAATTATATTATTGTTTTTATTTTTGGGGCAAGAGGGAAAAAAGGCGAAGAGTGGCAGTTACGCGAGGCATCAGCCAGCCCCCCCCCCCCAGAAGTCACAGTACTGTTGCGCGGTAGGATAAGACTAGTGCGGAGACCGCGGGGACGCCCGGACCCCCCCAAGGCCGCCTGTCGAAGCCTCTCGCCCGGTTGCCAACCGGCCCGACAGGGGCAACCTTAGGATTATGCGCGCGATGGCGGAGCAGCCTTTCACAGAAGGCTAGTCTGCAATTGGGCTCCCAACTATCGGCGGGCGGCCAGCGAAAAAACCGTTGCTCCGGATCCCGCTGCCCTCCGAAACTAGGCACCCCGCGCAACAACACTGTGAGTCTGAATTCGGTACATTGGCAGATGCAAAACTGCGTAGACCCACTCCTCGAACGGCTACTCAGGGAATGCAGGATGGAACGCGCGAACGCTTGGCACCCTGATTTTTCCACTAAGGGTGGTGACCAGCCGCGGCCTAAGCCTACCACCGGAGAGGGTGTCACTCTTTAGCACCACCCGGGGGTCACGTGTAGGGTCTCGAGGGTAAAGCTTTAAATTTAAATAAAGTTATCTTATCTCATTTAATCCCTTTAATTTTTAGCGGGAAACCAAAGATGACTGAAAGCCATCAGTCAGAAGTTCAATATCATGGACTGAACTTGACACACCTTCAAGAACTTGAACGACGTGCGACGTCAATAGTTTTGCAAAAACCGTTTATCTTACAAAAATATATCTTGATGAAATAACAATTGGTGTTAAAATATGCTAATATAAATGCTAATTACATTGTACTTAATTTCTGTAGTACTGTCATTTCATCGAGTTGACAACACAAAAGAATTGTCAAAAATGACAATTTAATGTGAAATGTCAAACATAAATTTATTTGCCATTATTAGATTCTTGCAAAGAGCAACAAACGGGCAAGTGCGAGTCGGACTCGTACATTAAGGGTTCCGTACCACCGTAAAATGTTTTAAAACGCTAAAGAAACACGTTTCTTGTATGACGACCCCCTTTAATAATTATTAACTTTATCTTATTTTTAGTATTTGTTGTTATAGTGGTCATAGTACATGATCGGTGAAAATTTCAGGTGTCTAGCTATTACGGTTCAAGAGATAGAGCCCTACGACAGAAAAAAACACGTTTTTTGTATGACGACCCCCTTCAATTTTCAACTTTTTTTATTTTTAGTATTGGTTGTTATAGCGGCCACAGTAATACATATTCGATGAAAATTTCAGGTGACTAGCTATTACGGTTCAAGAGATAGAGCCCTGTGACAGACGGACAGACAGACAGACAGGACTCGTTAGAGTAGGTAAGTATTAAATTAATTCTGCGGTGCGACCCTTAGTATAAAACTCACACATCGACGTGTGTACAGATAAATTGTTTCGTTTGTAGTAGTAGTACGAGTAGGTATATATGTTACTCTCAATCTATGAAGTGTCATACCAGTGGCTGGGATTAAGACGATACACGGTGTCCAGTGCTGCCCCCATTTGAAATAAATTATTTGTAAGGAAACGGAGATATCATTTAAAAATTTGAGCTAGTGAAACCTAGATAACCCTTCAAACTATTTTATGAATCACTGTTTACAGCTTAAAAAGTGATAACGTTAAGCTTTAGTTTGCATTTTTGCCAACAGTGGCCGTTTTTTGCAAAAATGCAAACTAAAGCTTAACGTTTTTATTTTAAACTGTAAACAGTGGCACATAAAATAGTTTAAAGGGTTATCTAGGTTTTACTAGTTCAAAATTTTAAATGATATCTCCGTTTCCTTACAAATAATTTATTTCAAATGGAGGCAGCACTGGACACCGTGTATCGTTTTAACTTAAAACAATAAAATAATAAACTCTCGTATAATATAAGTATTCAGTTTTCAGTTGTTTAACAAAACCGAGCTGTAATGCCAAACAGCTAGAGGTTTTATCAATTAGCGGATTATACTATCCAACTGCGACATACATAAAAGATAAATATCGTTGTCTGCTTAGAGCAGCAAGACCCAAAATGCTCTGTCTGCCCCGTTAGCGATATATGTATGTATGTTGAAATATATGTTTTAAATACATTTTAATTATTGTCAAACTTATAGTCAATTAGAATGTGCTAATACTGCTAATCTAACGATAAAATTGCAAGCGATTTCCGATAGATGGCGCTGTGCATATTTAAAACTCGCTATGGTTTGTTTTATAAAATGGTTCAAGTAGTTTGTTGAAAACATGGAACATTGAAGAACGAAAATGTCTGGTCACCTCTATAGTCTTTCAACTGTTGACACGTTACATTTTTAAAGTCTCCGTTTTTTATGCTGGGACACAGAATACATAAGATTACAATCGGAATGGAATCTCACAGCGTCTCCCGCAAATTGGCGTCTCCGCTCCTCTCCCCAGCACTTTATACGCTTATTGCGCTCCAAACCAGGGTTTAGTTACTAGCCGCACGCAATTCGCGACGACTCTTGTCTTGAGAACTGTCAATCAATAGTAACCATCATGATGAGAAGATGCGCACATAAACATTCATCATTATCAGGTCTTTTTTAGTCTCCACTGCAGGAGCACGACCCTCTATACTACCAGAGCCATATATTTTCCAGAGCAGTCAGATGATCTGGCGTACACTCTCCACGCTAGCCAGACGGTTGGAGAGGTCTCACTGATGTGTCTAAGCTTTGTTCAGCTTGTGTTTCCTAAGTCGCCTTCTACGACATCCACAAGAAGTCTTGGAGCGTCTTATTCTACTCTGCCGGGAACCATACGGCTATATATTCTATACATTCAGTCAAAAAAGTATCGGGAATGGATGATTTGTATATGGTTCCAAATACTTTGAAGGTGAATTGGATGAATAATTAACATTTTGTGTATTATTGATATTTTTCCGGTACTTTCTTGACAGAGTTGTATATTCTAAGCTAGTCTATATATGTTAAGTCAATGGAGCAAATTGGCCGGATGCCACTAGTCCACTGTAAACGCGTTAAAAACATAACTAGCTATGTCTCAACCCAAACTGGTTAAGTTGTTACAACAGTAACCTACATTTCATAATCAGCTTTATTTATATCTACTAGTGGTACTTATATCTACTTGATGGTACTGCCATTAATCCCTTTAAATTATTCCTCACATAAGACATAGTATAATTTCATTTATTAATAATTTAATTTTAGTTTTCAAGTTCATATATAAATTTGAAAACAGCAATTCCTTTAATTTGTGTTTATGGCTATTTTAATGACTAGTTTCTTCTTTCTTTCTTTCTTAGTTTTACTTGCATTGACTACTTTTCGACTGTGAAAATGATTTTGGTAATAATAATAATAATAAAACGGCGTCGGGATGTGACGACCCCATTGCCCACTGGATTTCCAGTGCAGTCAATCAACGCAGGGCAGCTTGTGGCGAGCTGGTGGTGAGTGGCGACACCACGGACCCTACCTCCAGGGGACCATACACACATGCGCTTACACACACACATACACACAGTTACACACCCCCGCCTCTGTCTTGCCTTAACCGGCCGGCCAGAGTGGAGTCGCAAGAGCAGAACATAAGCTCCAGGGTGGAAGTGTATTGCACGTAATGGCGTAATAACGGGGAAACCCGCTCTCGGGGGTAAGCCCCGTGATGGTGAAACCGGAGCCGCACCTCTCGACACCCTCAGCTGCTCACATTGTGTTGCGCCCTGGCCGCATCTTCATGGCTAGTTAGGGTGCCCACAGGCAGTGTAGCCAACGAGCAGCAAGTCACCATCTACCAGGCTAAAATTGTTGTGAGAGATTTTTAGTTAGATGTCCGTATCTCACTCCATAACCCAGTTATCCGGTCCACTATCATCCCATCCACATAGCCCAAACCAAGTTATTCCCTTCCTGGCAATAGTTCGGCAGCTATGGAGGACTGTCCGTTAGTGCATCTCAATGGTACATTAAGGAATAGACCTCCATAGATGCAGCCATCTCACTTTTTAGATAAAAAGGTACTAAAAGGCCTCTTCATGTTGGCTTTGGCCCCATGAACGCCTCAAAGGACCGGGTCCCCATGGACCCGTGGCTGAAAAGCGTACCGACATAATAATAATAATAATAATACACTTTATTGCACCAAAACACTTGAAAAAAATTCTATATAAAAAAGAAATCAGCGGTGTACAATAGGCGGCCTTATCGCCAAGGTAATCTCTTACAGGCTACCTTTGGGTGACAGGATTGGCTGTAAATTAATAAATAGGTGGTGCGATTGTGAAACTAGTAATAACCTAATTATATGGTGATATCAAACAGTAAAAATAAAGAGAAGATGGAAAACCTTGAATATTAATATAATAATAAATGAATATTGAATATATAAACAAAATATATACATATATAAAATTACACATATAAATACATACAACATACATACATACATATAAAAACGAAGATTATGATAATTTATAGAAAATACATTACTTTTAAGTTAAAAGAAAATGCGACTTTACCTGGTTCTTGAAACTTGCCAATGTCTGAGCAAAACGGAAGCGGATACCGATATAGATACACTATCACGTCTTTATCCCTAACGGGCAGACAGAGCCTAGGGTGGTAAGGCCTAGGCCACTTTTAGCGTAATGGTGGGCATGAAGGTGGAAAAGGGAAATCATATTAGTGAAGGTCTAACTAAATATACTGAAACTATATTAAGAGTGATTTCAGTTCGTGGTTCTGAACAACTTTCCCAAGGAACATATATCGACATATGAAAAATAATACATAGTAAAAGTAATTTGTGCAAGAAAATAACAAGGAAATTCAAATTTTAAAATAAATTTCAGGTTCTTGAATTTTGCAATAGGCTTACCTGGAGATAAGTGAAGATGCTTCCATTCCTTTCTCCGACAAGAGCATAGCTCTTAAATATAGATAGACTAAAGTTAGTCTGCCGTGTGGTTCCCGGCAGAGTAGAATAGGACCACTCCAAGTCTTCCCGTGGATGTCGTAGAAGGCGACTTAGCGAACACAAGCTGAACAAAGCTTATAAACATCAGTGAGACCTCTCCAACCGTCTGGCCAGCGTGGAGAGTGTAGGCCGAATCCTCGACTGCTCTGGCTAATATATGGCTCTGCTAGTACAGAGAGGGTCGTGCTCCTGCAGTGGAGACTAAAAAAGACCTGATGATGATGATCATCACCATTTTGATTCCTTTTCCCATCTTCTCGCCCACCGTCACACTAAAAGTGGCCTTTCGGTCTTGCAGCCCTGGGCTCTGTCTGCTTAGAGCCGCAAGACACAAAATGCTCTGTCTGCCCCGTTGGGGATAAAGACGTATTAGTTATATCTGTATAAGAAATATACTGAATCTATTTTAAGGTTGAATTATACAACGTGGAAGGGACATACCCGTAATAAATCGAACCACGGGCTATACTAGATCATTATAGTGTAATGAAATAAAAATAACAGCCAAATAACAAAAAAAAAATTGGCATTTCCATACAATAGTGTGTGGCCGTTACGTTTTGTATGGGAATGTCAAATTTTTTTTTGTTTTTTCGACTGTTATTTTAATTTTATCATACTTTAGTGATCTAGTATAGCCCGTGGTTCGATTTATTACGGGATGTCCCTTCCACGTTGTATACTGAACAAAACAACAACTTTCTCAGAGGACATAATATCGAAATGTGAAAAAATATGTTTTGACCCATACCAATTGACCAATCAGCGAGTGTGGTGCGAGTTTGTTTCAAAACCAAACTTTTGGTTTTGAATTATGATTTTTTTTTTTTTACATTTTGATATAATGTTCCTTGGGGAAAATTTCTCAGTATTATGGACTGAATTTCAGTATATTTTAGGATAACAGATGTATATGTATGTTTATCTGTAGTTTCATAGTATATTAATTTCTTCTTCTTCCTTTATTTAACGAACACGCCTGTATGATTTTCGTATATGAACATCTCCTCTCACGGGCCTACTGGAAGAGATCTCTTTTGAGATAAGAAGTGCCTTTGTACAACTTTTAGTATATGTACTCTCCGTACACCTTACCTATATATTGTCCGTTTACATAAACTGGTAAATAAATAAAATAAATAAATAAATCGCCCAGGCGGAAGACTTTTGTATGGGAATGCAGTATTTTTATGGTTTTTGGCTGTTATTTTAATTTCATTATACTATAATGATCTAGTATAGATCGTGGTTTGATTTATTACGGGTATGTCCCTTCCATGTTATATAACCCTCCTTCTGACGCAGTCGGGTAAAAAATCGAGAAGTTCAATAAACGGCCCATTCAAATAATAATTGGAATGGATCTGTCATTGACTGCATTTATCAGTTTGACATTACACTGTCTGGCAGAAATAGTGACCAATATTATACATCTTTTATTATTATTTACATTTCTTCCTTGATGGTCTGGGAGAAATGAAATAAAAAACCGGTCAAGTGTGAGTCGGACTCGTACATGGTGGGTTCCGAACCTCCGTACAAATTTTCAAAACGCTGAAAAAACACATTTCTTTGTATGACGACCCCCCTTATTTTTTTACTTTATCTTATTTTTAGTATTTACTGCTGTAGCTGCCACAATAATACATAATCAGTAAAAATTTCCAGTATCTAGATCGAGTTAAAAACGCTGAAAAACACGTTTCATGTTTGACGGACGACCCTTTTAATTTGTAACTTTATCTTAAGTATTGTTATAATGGCAACAGTAATAAATACACATACGTACAAACTATCACGCCTGTTTCCCACAGGGGTAGACATATTATAATAAGAAGTACATAAAATCGGTGATAATTTTAAGTGTCCAGCTATTACGGTTCAAGAGATAGAGCCCTGTGACAGACAGATAGACAGCGATGTCTCTCTAATAGGGTCCCGTTGGCACCCTTTAGGTACGGAACCCTAAAAACGTAGAATGTACCATACATACATACTATCACGCCTGTTTCCCACAGGGGTAGGCAGAGACTATGGATCTCCACTTGCTACGATCCTGACAGACCTCTTTCGCTTCATCTACACTCATCAACCTCTTCATACATGCCCTTCGGTTACGGGTACTTCTTACCTTTCCTTTTTTTAAAATTTTGATGTACCAGCTGCTTCTTTTCCCGCGCAGGATGATTTTGATTCCTTTTTCTACCTTCTCGCAGACCATCACGCTAAAAGTGGCCTTTAAGTCATGCGTCCCTGACTGTCTGCTTAGAGCCACAAGACCCAAGGCTCTGCCTGAACCATTAGGGATAAAGACGTGAGAGTGAGTACATTGTAACCGTGATCGCAAAATTTCCATACTGATCTATCATATCATTACGTATGTCATGTATGACATGACATAATGCAATCATAACATGTAATTTATTCATGACGTCCGTATGAAACAGAGCTGAATCGTTTTCAAGATTACTTTACAATATACAAAATATACTGAAACTATTTCAAGGGTAAATTCAGTCCATGAAATTGAAAAACTTTCCCCAAGGAACATAATATGTATCGAAATATGAAAAATATTTTTTAGCCTCTCATATAAGTTGACCGATCAGCTGATGCAAGTTTGTATCGACAGGAAAAAATTATTTATCATATTTTTGGTATGTTCCTTGGGAAAAGTTTGCTTAGTATCATGGACTGCATTCACTCTTGAAATAGTTTTAATATATTTTTTTAGATAACGTCTAACAATCTATTTTAGGTGTAAGAATCATTTTTAGGGTTCCGTGCCCAAAGGGTGCAAACGAAACCCTATTACTGAGACTCCGCTGTCTGTCCGTCTGTCACAGGACTCTATCTCTTGAACCGTAATAGCTAGACACTTGAAATTTTCACCGATTATGTATTACTATGGCCGGTATAACAACAGATACCTACTAAAAATAAAAAAACGTTAAAAATTGAAAGGGTCGTCATACAAAAAACGTGTTTTTTTAGCGTTTTAAAACATTGTACGGAGGTACGGAACCCTTCATACGAGTCCGACTCGCGCTTGCCCGTTTATTAATATTATATTTTTTATTATAATTTTTAATACGATTATTATAAAATATTATAATTTATTTACATGATGATTCATATACAATTAACAACAATTTCACATACCTGTAAAACATCTATAAAGCAATATGGTAGGTACGCTGTTAAATTAAGTATCCATTTAAAATTCCACACGACGACTCTATTTGCAGTGAATTGGTAATTTTCTATTCGAATGTGAGTCCATAGATTGCTCTTTAATAGACAAGCAAAGATACAGGCTCATAAGTCTAGAAACTCCGTTGCGTAATGATTATAATGACATTCCTTCCTAGCCAAGGAAGAGCTTCAAAATTTTTATGTTTATGCCGCATCTTCTTCTTCTTCGTCTAAGCGTGTTCCCGGTTACATACTCAGCTGTGCTGCTTTAGAGCCCGTGGTGCACTTTCCCGCTTTTTCTTCTCCAAATATAACATGCATGTCAATGGTCACCCAAGGATGCCAAATACCTTGTAAAATGGAGAAGAAATAGCCGGAACAGTTTAAATGATTTGGCTATAGTTTTACGACCGGCTGTCTGCCTAACATCAACCCTCTTTGAAAAAGTATTTGAGTAAAAAGTTTTACAACGGCTGCCGCCCGACGGTAACCATCCTTGGGGTGCAATTGTAGCACGAGATGTTTGCGGTTAGTCCTTTAGTCATCTCTTACGACATCCGCAGGAAGAGATGAAGTGGTACTATTCTAACCCAAAACCACAAGGGTAAAAGCCGTATGAAAGCGCTAATAAGGGGCAACCTTCCTCAGTGCCTGAAGCGCAAACTCTTCGAAATGTGTATCCTGCTCATTCTTACATATAGTGCACAGACCTGGTCTCTGACTGAGAGTCAAAAGTCCAGACTCATGGTCTACCAGCGGGCGATGGAATGCAGCATAATAGGAGTACGTAGAGTGAATGGGGTACGGAATAGTGATCTGCGTAGTAAGACTGGGGTTGTCGATGTCGGCGTCAAGACGGCTAGACTCAAGTGGGGTTGGGCAGGGCATATGTGCCGCTTGCAGCCAGAGAGATGGGCCCGGCCGGATGACTACCTTGTGGGTGCCAGAAAAACGCAGGCGTAGACCACGGAGGAGTTGGTGAGACGACATCGATAACTTCAAAAAGGATGGCAACAAGCTACTTTAGATAGAGTTCAGTGGAAGAAGGAAAAGGACACATTTTTTTTTAACTTAAGAGCTTGCTCTTGTCGGTGGAGTTGAGAGGAGATGCCTCCATTCCTCTCTTCTCTCTGCCATCTTTTTAATGTCTTGTTAGGACCTTACTCCTCACTCTTCCTTAACTTGTTGAAAAAACTTCATCCTTCCCCTTTCCTCCAAGAGTTTCTGTCAAGCTCTGCAGTACGGAAGGTAAATGGGGAAACCACCGTTCAGGGAATGTATCCCTAAGAAATAAGTTAAAAATGAGGCACATTATCAGGCTAAAAAATGCTGCATATTGCTTATCATCAGTAAGTACTAGTTATAATATACAAAAAGATGTTGTATCCATTTATAAGGATGTCAGCGGGTAAGTAAACGGGCATGAATGAACACTAAAGCAGTAATTTCAATGAACTGAATAGCTATTACATTGTGAGATGTTTATGATAAATAGTAATTTTATTTATTACTAATACTTAAGAGTCTCCTTACCCTAGACTTATCCATACAAACGTGAGCTTTTGTTTTAAAATCAACTTATTTGAGCCAAACTTATTGAGCTATAGGTTCCGTAGAGACCGTCAGTCTACTTTTAAAATAGAATCACAGCGAGTACTCACTCACACTTGCCAGTATTCTGGGTACGTTGCCTCAACGGTGCGTTGGAAGTGGTATTCTATTTGGATTTTTTTCATTTGATGTTTGAGTAAATGATACTTACAGTAAATAGTCTCAGAATATTTAGTTCAACCACACATTCTTATGAAATGTAATTAGTATTATGGATTGCCTTAGTGCAAAACTTTGCGCAATGGATATAATTATTTACCCCGTATAGATACAGATACAGATACACTATCACGTCTTTATCCCTAACGGGGTAGATAGAGCCAAGGGCGGTAAAGCCCAGGCCACTTTTAGCGTAATGGTGGGCATGAAGGTGGAAAAGGGAAATCATAATAGTGATGGGTTGCTAACCGCATCGCCTATTCATATGATTCAGATTCTCGCCCATTCCCTCGATCGGCTTTTACGATCTGCACGGGAAGAGAAGCAGCTGGTACATTCTATGTTTTTTCTTTTCTCCTAGACCAGCAAAGAAGATCCCGTATAGGCGTCGTAAAAATATTTAATTATTAGTATACTATACTATTCCAAATTATTGATTTATAAATCTAAAAGATCATGACAGTGCGGCATGGTGCCAAGAACGCTGACTGCGGTTCCTCTCTGAATATCTATGCAAATTCGTTGAGAAAAGAAGCAACCAGTCCTCTTAGTATACTTAGTTAATTTTATCATTAAACTTTTTGTAATTATTTATATTTAATCATTTTTAGCATCCCTGTTCTTTATTGTTTTTATATCAATAAAATCTAAATTTACTTTTATATAGTTGATCAATTTTCTCGGCCTTCCACTGTATTACACATTTATGAAGATAAGGTTTTGTTGTTAGTGAATATGGAGCAAGGTTAGCTTAATTCTGGATGAAAAACTATCCCCGATACAATTTTTTAAAGCCAAATCAGTGCCTTGCTACCTTCCATACTTGTCTGAAAAAAAAATTTGAATGTAGCAGCTGCTTCTCTTCTCGCGCAGATCGTAAATGCCGATCGAGGGAATAGGTGAAAATGCTAATAATAATCACTATTTTGATTCCTTTTCCATTCAAATAACGATATTATGTTGTAGGTATGTATATTATATAGTAACATTTTATTATGTATATTGTATTACTTTTTTGCGCCGCATAATTTTTCTGTTTATGCCTATGGTTGACTGGGAGGAAATTTTCTTAGCATTAAGCCCGCCATTTGTAAAAAGTATATTTTTACTTTGGAACAATAAACTTTGATAAATGAATAAATAAAATAACGCTTAAAGGGGCCTTTGGAGCTTGCGTCTTTGTTCTCTGTCGGCTTAGAGCCGCAAAATCTAAAATGCTATGTCTGCCTCGTTAGGGATAAGGACGTCATAATGTATCCGTATCTGTGTATATCAGTGCATTGCTTGCCTAAAGGTATCTACCTACTATAAAGAAGAATATTCTCTCAATCACCACTACTGATTTGCCGTTCCCATTCCCCAGATTTCCGGGAATGTTCCCAAAAAAATGGAAATGTCGGGGAAAGTTGTAATTTTATTTATCAGACATATTTTTCATCACTGTAAATATATGTGACGTTTCACAGGTAAAGGTACCTTATGGACGCTGGCACTTACGACATTGTGTTTATTTAAGCTATGTTAATTGTTAGAATTGTTTTTCTAAACGTCCTAAGCGCCAGCGTCCACAAGGTACCTTTACCCGTGGAACGTCACATATTTTACTAACGTAAATGCATCACTTGATATGGTTATAATACAAATACATATATCCAATATGGAATGGGAACGTTCCATATTAGATATATGAACAGGAACGTTCCTAGGGAATTTGGGAACGTTTCCGGGAGCGGCATATCACTAATCACCACGCTAGGTAGACTGGTTAGTTATCGTAGAAAATGGTATAGTCATTGCATTATGAGAAAGTTGTCCAGTATCATGGACTGAATTGACCCTAAATAGTTTCAGTAAGTATATTTTATTCTAACAAAATATAGAGAAACTATTTGAACGTCTACGTTATATAACTTTTATAGATTTGATCAATTTTCCTTGCCCTGTACTGTATTTATGAAGATAAGGTTTTGTTATGTCAATGCATTTGGAGCAAGGTTAGACATCATATTGTGAGACCTAAGGTTAGAATATTAGTTTATACAAAACTAATGTGTTAAATAAATCTTCCACTTATTGAACTATACATACTTCTGTTGTCAAGGTATTTCGAGTCTGCCCAGCGAGTCTTTGCACAAGCATTTTTTTAGAATTCTACATATGGCAACAATTTTATCTGTCAAACTTATTGCACGCCTCATAAGCGGAGCGTTGAGGTAGTGCTCTACTCTCGACATGTCAAAAAACCCAGTCTTTCGAAACTTAAATGACGTTTTTTTTTTAATGTAACACTTACAGGATAATATGAGTGCACTAATATGAAGTTAAATAATCTGTCTAGCACATATGGTACATTTTATAAACAATTAATTTGTTTAATATAATAAATAATAACATTAAAACTAATCATTCTTGGACGTCCGTGAGTCTGTGTTTATGTGACCATGTATGTGGCAAAGAAATTGGTCGAAAAATTCATCTTACCGGAATACTTTTGTTTTTAATATATATTACTTTATATAAAGTATTACACTGTGCTGATTCCTAGTTAATATTAGCGTTCTAAGTACTGTCGGTTAATTATAATTTATAAAAAATCAATTTAATTGTGAAAAATTAGATTATGAGGCGTGCACTTTTGGATTTTCCAAACTATTGGGTAGTTTCCTGTGTCAAAAATAAATAATTTGGTACTGTTAAGACAATAGAACGTCACAAAATAATGTCACTTGTCCTTGATCACATCCATTTTAAATGTGATTTTACATTTATTAATGCAGAAAAACGGATATTAAGAGCGCTATTTGACTCCAATAAACGGGCAAGTGCGAGTCGGACTCGTACATGAAGGGTTCCGTACCACCGTACAATGTTTTAAAAAGCTGAAGAAACACGTTTCTTGTATGACGTTTTTAACTTTATCTTATTTTTAGTATTTGTTGTTATAGCGGCCACAGTAATACACAATCAGTGAAAATTTCAAGTGTGCCCTGTGACAGACGGACAGACAGCGGAGTCTCAGTAATAGGGTCCCGTTTGCACCCTTCGGGTACGGAACCCTAAAAAACTATGACGTCACAGTCCGATATTTTATACAAATCTCACAGAAAAATTTTGTTTTGACGTTTGGAAAAAAGTGTCTGATTTGACTTGTTGGAAACTATTGTCAATCTCATTTTGTAAAAAACTCAGACTAAAGATCCTAGTATAAAACCTAAAATATATTGACACTTGAAAAAAACCGGCCATGTGCGAGTCGGACTCGCCCATGAAGGGTTCCGTAGCAACAAGTAACATTTTACGATTTAGGACGTATTAAAAAATAACTATCTATGATACCGAGACCGCTATAGTTTTCATTGAAAGTACATACTTTGAGGTATATACCACATTTTTTTTAGAATTATTTTAGTAATATTTCAAAAGTTACGGTGGGGGGGACACCTCAAATTTTAACTTTGTATTAGATTATCTAAAGACTGGGGGGTTTGATCTACATAGTTTCAAAGCAGTTTTGTTGCATTTTAAAAGACCTTTTCAACGATATCCCACACGTTGGGGTTAGTCCATTTTTTAAATTCACTTTTCGTTGTACGGGCTGAAAAAAAAACATTTTTTTATAATTTTAAAAACCAACTTTTGGAACTTCAATATCTATCTCTCCACCAATTTTCGTGACAATCGGTGCAGTAGCGGCGGAGTACGAGCCCGGACGGACAGACAGACGGACGGACGGACATGACGAAACTATAAGGGTTCCTTGTGGACTACGGAACCCTTAAAACATATCAGCGTTTCTTTCACACTCACGTTGTACTGTATTTCACAGTCTCTTTCTAGCAATATCGTTGCAAGTCTAGTAGTGGTAGGTCGTCAGAACAATAAGGTAGGTCTGTGTATGGCAACAATTTTATCTGTCAAACTTATTGTCAACCTCATTTTGTATAAAACTCAGACTAAGGATCCTAGTATAAAACCCAAAATATCTTGACACTTGAAAATAATTGTCTGACCAAATCAAAGATGCTTTACCTAATAACGATTAATATGACCTTCTGATGTGTTTCATCATCGTCACCCCCCCGTATTCCCGGTTGCATCCTCAGCGGTAACGCTTCAGAGTCCGGGGTCTGCTCCCTACCCTAGGTGCTTAGACGAGGTTACTGGATTTACACAGAGCGACTGCCGTCTGACCTCCGCAGCACCAATCCTAGGATAGGTTTAAACAAACGCTTCATGGCGTTCGGGTCTCACAGCTTTACATGCCTTCCGAAGCACGGAATCATCTTTCTTTTCGGATAATCAGGTGATTCAAGCCTGCAATACCCTAACCAGACTGGAAACAACTTTTCACAAAGTATGCTTCCCAGTGGGATTAAACAAATAAATTTATTTCTAAAAAAGTCAATACATACCACATTACAAATTAATAAAATAAAATAAAATAAAAATTACAAAAAAAGAGACAAAAACGCCTCGCCGCGACGCAGGGTACCCAAAAGGCTGGCAGCATTACCCCTCTGCACCGCGATGGAAATCCTTTGTGGAAAGTAGCTGCCCGCCCTCGGATCATCGCGGAGACGCGTTGAAATCTCAGTCACAAAGGATTTTGCTTCTGGGCCCCATGGACCCATCGTCTCTAGTGGGATTTGAACCTTCGGATCACAAGGTAAAGCCTTGACCATTGGGACAGCGGCAACAGCCTCCTGGCAGTTGTAGGGGATCGCATGGATGGACCTTTTATATGTAGTTGGGTCGCCTTGCATGTCCCAGTAAGCCGTGAGGCAAGAAAATATTAATTTATATAAATTTTAAAATATAAGTTTAACTAACATTTAGTTTTAAGAATTAATATTGTTACTAACACATGGTGGACTATAATTGTCTGAATATTAATAAATGAATTGAATTGTATTGGACCACGGGGGCGGTCGTAATGATTCTGTCGCTTCCGTCACTTGTATCATAGACCAAACTACCCCTTAATATAATGTTTTTAAATTGAATGGACGTTAGGTAAAGATGACTATAAATCAAAGGTCATTGCCCTCTACAAATCGGATTCGGTCTTGGTTACACAACGACAGCCTGAACACAACACCGAACAAGACAACGCACGTGCTAAAATGCTGAAATGCCCAATTTTGCAATACCCAATAACAAGCATTGCAAAAATACAACGTGAAAATGTCATATTTTATATCATACATACATACTTACATAATAACTCCAGTAGAAATGAGGATTTCGAGATGGATGAGCGGGGGGTGGGGGGGGGGGATGGAAAGGATGAAAGAATCAATCAAATACTTAATAGTTGGGATTTTAATATCGGTACATAATCAACCTATATGTTTTAATGTATTAGGTCCTTACATATGAAATTGCCGATTTTCAATACTGGCAACTTTAAAATCAAATATCTTGCGTTTCATTAGGAATTCCAAATTCAAATTTATTTCGAAATAAAGCCAGAAAAATATTGTTTTAAAATTCGTATTTCATTTGTTTTAACATCATTTGTTTGAGTTTCAACATTGCTATAACAACAACTATGGACAAATTGAAAATTCGCGGTATTTACGAATACGAGTTCCACCCTGGCACCAGTGCTGCAGAAACGACTCGAAGAATTAACGACGTGTATGGACCAGGCACCGCTACCGAACGAACGGTGCGTTTTTGCCTTCGGCGTAAGTGACAAAACGATACTTATCCACTTGCGCCAAATCGGAAAAATTAAAAAAATTGGAAAGTAGGTACCGCACGAATTGATGAAGCAAACCAACAAACACGCGTTGCTTGCTGCGTTTCTTTGCTTAATCGCCACAATAATGAGGGGATTTTTAAACGTATCGTGACTTGTGATGAGAAATGGATCCTGTACGACAATCGGAAGCGATCATCACAATGGCTTGACCCTGGAGAACCGGCAAAACCTTGCCCTAAGCGAAAACTGACCAAAAAGAAGATTCTGGTTAGTGTTTGGTGGACCAGTGCTGGTGTTATCCACTACAGCTTCTTGAGATCAGGCCAGACGATTACTGCAGACTTGTATTGCCAACAATTGCAAACAATGATGGAAAAGCTCGCCATTAAACAACCGAGACTGATGAATTGCTCTAGCCCACTGCTCCTTCAGGATAACGCTAGACCACACACTGCACATCAAACGATCGCCAAGTTAGAGGAGCTGCGACTGGAACCTCTGCGTCACCCACCATACTCTCCAGATCTTGCGCCAACCGATTACCACTCTTTTCAAAATTTGGATAACTTTTTACAAGGAAAAAATTTCAAAACTGATGAGGCAGTCAAAACCGCCTTCAAACAGTTCATAGACTCTCGCTCCCAGGATTTTTTTTCCAAAGGTATCAATGATCTGCCTATAAAATGGGGGAAGTGTATCGATAACAACGGCGCATACTTCGATTGATTAAATAATAATTTCATAAAAAAAAACTTGTTTCACTTTTTTGATACTGAACGGCAATTTCATATGTAAGGACCTAATATGTCAACATAAGATGGAAGTCGTTAAGCTATGTTGGATGTCTTTAGACAGCTTTTAAAACCTGACACCAATGTTGGCAATGACTAATGTTTATTTGAATGTACCTCTATAGATAAGTGGGCAATTACACACACGAAAACAAACAAGTACGAGTACATACTAATTTATTTAAAAATATTTTAAAAATCTTTTTTCTAAAACACTGAAAACTGCCCCTCAAAACGAATGAATCGAGCTCAAACTAGGTGGGGTTATGGTGTTTTATAATAGAGATGCCATGGCCACTTTCCGAGCTAATCCGCTACTAATTGCGATCAAATTAATTAAATTCTTTAACTACAACCCAGTAGTGTATAAAGAATAGAAATTCTTCCATTGCGACTAATTGTGAAACTTGGTTGAATTATTATAACCTTTGTAATAAATTAAATGAATAAATAACACTTAAAAGCAGACATGAACTTCAAGATTCTCTATTTGTATTTTATAAAAAACGTACTTACCTACTTTCTCCCGATAACGAATAACTCTAAACAATGATTGTTTTTTTCACAGTTATACGATAAAAGTCATCCATCATGATTGAAGCACACATATTTTATGGGCAACTTTAGTGAATGGTTATCAGTTTCTTTAATCAAATAAAAGAAAATTTTAATGTCAAAACATATAAGGAGGTTAAGAACTTGGAAAGAGAGATATGGAAAGCACTCTACAGCAACAAGAGCTTGGCTCTTAAGAGGAAATCGATGGGCCGTAATTCCATACAAGCTTAGTCCCCTGATTCCTCGCCGCATAGTGTCAGAAGATCAATATATATAATTATACATCGTGTTAATGAAATAACGCAAAACCTCTCAGATGGTACCTTATCCCATGTAACTGAACAACTTTTGTTCAACAACATTCGAGAAATAAAATAAAAAAATCGGATTTTCATACAAATTGACTCGATCAGCTGATCAGTTTGTATGAAAATTCAAATTTTCATTTTCATTTTTTCATCCTAATCCACGTATAAGACAGAACTTTGCTTAAAATATTAGATATTATTATAAAAATTTAGTTATGTAGCTCTAGTATTAATCAACATAATGTAAACTGTTTCCCTCTCTTCCTCCTCCTTCAGTCGTCTGCTCACTGCTGAGCGTGAGCAGACGACTGAAGGAGGAGGAATTTTTCGACGTTTTCCTCCCATACAAATCAGCGCTCAGCCAAACGGATTTTGTATGAAAGGACGAAAATTTTTTTATCGATTTATAATAACTTTTTTCTGGATGGAATGAACTTGTTCCAAAAATGTTGCCAGTTAAGTAACAAAAAGTCAGTCTGTATATTATTTTTCGGACCCAGTCCACATTGGGTTTTAATGCTCTGGGATTTGTGTAATAGTGTACCTTTAAATACAAAATGATTTGATTCCAAAAAGTGAAAGATTTAAAAATATTTTCAGAGCGCACTTTTATTTCTATCTTTGGAGTTTGGTCTTGTCCGCCACGCCGAGCGGTTGCTTCTACGCGAGTTTGAGAGTGTAACCAGTGAGATAGACCCCTGCCTTACGGCTGTTAACCTAGCGTTCCGTGTCTCGTGTCCCTGGTCGGGTCATTGTCGAGTGACCGGTCGGATTGACCCCTGCCTTACGGAGCTTAGCACGGGCTACCAGTGTCTCGCACGAGTGGTTTATGATATCTCATATCATCTGAGTGTAAAAAAAAAGTCGGCTTACCTTCGAAAGAAACACCATATCAACCGTATTCCGGAATCTACTTGTAATTACAAGAAAATAAACCTTTATTCGTCCATGTCTCGACTAGCAAGAACTCCACCATCTGATAAGGTAAACATATCAACCTCAGAAACTAATCTGATAGATGCCCTAAGCGACAGTGAAGTTGCTTTTGTAAACTCAAGCCGACATAAACGCGCCAGAGTTGCATCGTCACCGACAAATGACCTGCTGGACTTTAAAACTGAAATTAAAGAACTTTTAAAGACCTGGAAGGATGATCAAGGGAGTAATATCACGAAACTGCTTGCTGAGCAGTCGGCCCTTATGAAAAACCTCATGAACGAAGTCACAAAATTAAAGACACAAAATGATGAAATAAAGAAGACCAACGAAGAAATTGTTGCTTCTGTCGGATTTTTCAATGAAAAATATGAGGAAATAAAGGGTGAACTAGAGATACTCAAGAAAGAGAAACAACAACAAACCTTGCATATTGAAAGTTTGGAAAATAAAATCAAGGATATCCAATACAGAACTCGCACTTCGTGTATAGAGATTAGAAACGTCCCCTGTGACGAAAAGGAAACGATTACGCATCTTCAAAATCTAATGTGCAATGTTGGCAAAGCAATTAACGTTCCCATAATTCCGTCGAACATCAGAGACGTGTACAGAATTGGCAGTAAACAAAACAAGCAGCGCCCTGTAGTGGTGGAACTAACCACAGTCCATCAGAAAAATACAATCCTCACCAAAGTGCGCGAATTCAATAATTCCAGAAAAAGCAATACCGATAAAATTAATACTGAATCCTTAGGGATCCCCGGGAAGAGCCAACCTGTGTACATAGCTGAACATCTGCCGCTAAATTCGAGAAAATTGTTCCACGCCACTAGGACTTTTGCAAAGGAATACAATTTCAAACACTGTTGGATAGCAAACGGCAACATATACCTACGTCGGAGTGACGGCGATAAGCACTTCTTGGTAGCTGACGAATCGTCCTTAAATGAACTAAAAACGAGTTTAAATTAACTTTTTACTGTGTTTTGTCAAACTTGTTAGTTTAAGTAATTGCGCTATCTGTTTGCTTCTCTACTCAATGTCAAATAAAACCTAATAATTTACATCAGTTTTTAACCTCACACTATACAACCTCAATCACACTTTGAAACTTGATAGTTTTGTGTAAGAACTTAGTGTATTTTTGAATTACGTCTACTGTGTTACATCCTGTTTGTATTACACAATATAATAAATAGAATATATAAAACAAAGATGGCTAGCTTAAGTGTTATAAATGCGGAGTTAGAAGATGTCACAGTTGCTACTGCTACTAAATGCGACCCAAATGACTGTGGCCAGATATTAAAAAACAGTACACATTCCCTAAATATTTTTCACCTGAATATACGTAGCCTTAACAAAAATTTCGACAAGCTTTGTATCCTATTACAGCAATTAAAATTGGAGTGTGATGTAATCATTTTGACAGAATGCTGGTTGAAGAATTATTCACACTTCCCCCACCTAGATGGATACACATCATATAAAACTGACATTAACCCTATTCAGAACGATGGAGTATTCATTTATGTTAAATCACATCTTTCATGTGTTATTAAAGAACCAACCTTTGCATGTGCTAATTGCCTTACTTGTATCATAAATGACTCTATAGCTATCATTGCTGTTTATCGCTCGCCATCCTATACGTCAAAATCCTCCTTCAATTCCTTTAAAAATAGTTTAGACAACGTCTTATATTCCTTCAAAAGTGTTGCCAATATTGTCCTAACAGGAGATATAAACTTAGATATTGCTCCTAACTATAATGATAGTAATTCAGATGAGTACCTTACTCTAAACGCTACTCATGGTCTTCTTCCAGCGCATCGTCTTTGTACAAGACTTAACAAATGTTATGACCATGTTATGCTTAAAACTAAGCTACCAGCTATTACCTGTGTACTTGACACTCATATTACAGATCATCTTCCTTTGATCCTAAATCTTAAATTAAAGAATAATCTCTCTAGCCATATTGCCACAAAAAGAAGAATTGACCATAATGCTATAAAACTTGATATTGACTCTACCGATTACTCAAAAATCCTAAACACTGACGATCCCAATACAGCAGCGGATCTCCTGGTCTCAACTTTAAGTGGCATAGTAAAAAAACATACCAGAGTTACACAAATTCCAAGAAAGAAACGAACCGTCAAGCCCTGGATCACCCCGGGACTAATCCGATGCATAAAACATAGAGATAAACTTCATAAACAAACAACAAGCTTCCCGGAAAATCCTATAATTAAACTAACATATACTAGATACCGAAACTTTTGTAATAAATTACTAAACAACCTGAAAACAACGCATCAAAAAAATGAACTACTCCTTGCTAAAAATAATTCAAAAGCCACATGGCATGCAATAAAAAAGATAACAAACACCGTAAAGAACCATTTACCTCCACGTGATTTACTCAAAATTTCAGACAGCTGCGTTTCTTCTCTTGATCATGTCAATAAGTTTTTTGCTGAAATTGGTGGCAAACTTGCATCAAACATCAGCGGTAGTGTTGATAGTAACTTCCGATCTTGTATCAAATCAAAATCAATTGTTAACTCCATGATCCTAACCGAAACTGACTTAGCGGAGATCGAATCTATAATCTTATCGTTGCGTATTGAAACCTCACCTGGAATAGACAACATTTCTGCCTTAATGATACAAAACTCTAAAAATATTTTGGTACCCGTTATCTGTCACATCTGCAATTTATCTATAAATAGTGGTATTTTTCCGAATTGTCTTAAAATAGCAGTTGTTCACCCAATTTATAAGACTGGTGACATGGCCAGTGTCAATAACTATAGACCAATCTCTGTGCTGCCTATACTGTCTAAGATTCTTGAAAAAATAATTAATAATAGACTCATAAACTTCTTAAATGTGAACAATATTATTTCAGAAAACCAATTTGGCTTCCGCTCAGGAGTCAGTACTGAAGATGCCGTTACCCACCTAGTTGAGACGGTTGTTGGGGATCTTGATAGAAGGATCAGATGTCTTGGCTTCTTCCTAGACTTGTCAAAGGCTTTTGACACTGTTCATGTCCCTACCCTCCTGTGTAAACTAGAGAAGTGTGGTATCCGTGGTGTTGCCTATAAAATGTTCTCCGACTACCTCAAAAATCGGACCCAACATGTTAAAATAGATGGACAACTTAGTAACTCAGTGCCTATTACTTACGGGGTCCCACAAGGCTCCATTATCGGCCCTACTCTTTTCCTCTTATATATAAATGAGCTCTGTCAACTGTCTATACCTAATTGTCGAATCATCACATACGCTGATGATACTGTTATGCTTGTTTCTGGGGAAAATTGGAATTCTGTTAAAACAAACAGCGAAAAAGCTATTAAAATCGTACAAAATTGGCTATCTTACAACCGTCTATCTCTTAATGTTGCTAAAACTATGTACATCCCATTTTTCATTAGATCTTCTACTCGACCACCTTCTTCGTTTTGTATAAAAATTCATAACTGCAGCAATCCTACAGGCACTGAATGCGCGTGCCCTATTTTGAATCGTGTTGACACTGTAAGGTACTTAGGCATTATTATAGACGAAAGATTAAATTGGAAAGCTCAATTGGCCTCGGTCTCTTCTAAATGTCGAAGTTTAATTTACATTTTTAAATTACTACGCCAGTCCGCTGATGTTGATACTCTCCGGATGGCATATCTTGCGCTCTGCCAGTCCATCCTTGGCTACTGCATTCCTGCATGGGGAGGAGCAGCTAAATCTTTCATGATCACTCTTGAACGAGCACAACGGGCTGTACTGAAGGTCATATACTCTAAACGTTTCCGATTTCCCACTGCTGAGCTTTATAAGCTGAGCAATGTATTAACAGTCAGACAGTTATTTATCTCTCGTATCATTTTACGCAAACACCCTGAAGTTCCTGTGTCACGTGACCCAGATAAGCGCTCCGTAAGAAATATCTGTCCTGTAGTCCCACATAAAACAACTTTTGCTGCCAGGCATTATAAAGTAATTAGCTCTATAATCTATAACAATCTTGATAAATCAATTGATAACCTTCCTACTTATAATAAATACACACTGAAGCGAAAAGTTGTAGAATATCTTGTTACACTAAATTATAATAAAACCGAAGTGCTACTGAAGTTTTAAAATTAAAAAAAAAAAAAAAAAAAAAAAAAAAAAAAAAAGTCCTAAACTACATTTCTGTCACTATTTTTGGCTTATTCCTGAAATCCATATGTTAAATATTGCCCACATTCACACCTACACCTATTACAAGCACTCACACACACAAATATACAGAGCGACGTATTTATAATGAGAGTAGCCGCATGCAGCCAAGATTTATTTATAAAATTGTTCCTTCCTATTGTTCTCATGTAAAAAAAAAAAAAAAAAAAAAAAAAAATGTACCCCCACCAGACTCACTGTTCCCTAAGATACAGGTTCAATCCTAGTTTAGGGACCAGGGAATCACTACTAGTAACATTGCAAATGTTAAGGTAAAATAAAATGTAAGAACTGTTTAAATTTGTTACCCTTTGTAATGTATTATTTTTGAAAATAAACGTTTATTATTATATTATATCCTTTTAAGATTTTTTTAACGACAAATTAGATAAATTGATTTTGTTAATTGCTGTGAAACTAAGTTAATTAGTTTAGTATATAGTTGTTAGGTATTTGAAAGTAAAACTAGATTTTACATAATACCACAGATTAAATAATACTAACGTACAGAAGTCTCACTCAGCAAAGAAATTCAAAGAAATATCTACTCAATTTGGCTTGCGATATGGTTTAATTTAGCTCACGTCAGAACTCAGCACCTTTTCGTATAGATACCTAGACATCCATTGCAAGCCAATTTCATTCTTATTACTCTGAACAAACGATTCGCATAGTAATATTGTAGGTACATTTTCGATACCTAAACGGGGGGAGTGACACAGGCCTGGTCATACTCGATGAATGTAGGTTTTTTTTTAATAAGTATATATTATATGTATACGTCATAAATCGTAAACCGCAATTTACTTTTAGAACTTTTATATTATGTTACTTGCTGCTACGGAACCCTTCATGGGCGAGTCCGACTCGTACTTGGCCACTTTTTTGGATATATTTTTTTAACCCCCGACAAAAAGAGGGGTGTTATAAGTTTGACGTGTCTGTGTGGCTGTCTGTGGCATCGTAGCTCCTAAACGACTAGACCGAATTCGATTCTTTTTTTTTTAATCAAAAGCCCTGTCTGTCGGGGTATTTTTTAAGCTATGTTTGTTAAAAATTGGTTTAGCCGTTCAAGAAACAATTAACGAAAAACGAAAAAAAAACAGTCTTTCACCGCTTAGAAAAATAAAGGTTTTTGTAAAAAAAAAATCAATTTTTGATTTTTTTTTATGGAAAGTAGTTCAGTATCATGGACTGAACTTGCTCCAAAAATTTGGCTCATGGTTAAAAAGACACCCTGTATAATGTGGATTGAAATTGAAAGTAAATTAAAGATTAAAATATTAAGCAAAGCTTATAAGTCCTTCAAAGCCTTCACGTCAAATATGTATTTAATAGGTAATGCTTATTATACGCAATATATAATTTATTACTTACTTTGTGTTTTATAGGTAACTAATTATATAGACAGATTTTGTAATAAGCTATTTAAGAGTTACCCTAGACAGAATCACACTGAGACATTCTGCGAAAGAGACATTCTGCGAAAAGAGACATTCTGCGAAAAGAGACATACTGCGAAAGAGGCATTCTGCCAAAGAGACATTATGAGAAAGAGACGAGAGTTATACGAGTAGAGGACATTTTAGGAATGAGCCTCCCATACAAACGTAGTATAACTTTTATTTTGAAACGACATGTCACACACCGTGACGTGACGTGACACACCGCAACGCGGCTGTGCAATGTGCAATATTTTCTATTCATTAGTTTAAATTTTTTACTGTTATCGTTTTTTTTTAACTTTTAATTTGTGACAAGAAATAAAAGGCTTTTTATTTATTTATTTATTATTAACTGCTTGCTTCCATACTAGTCTGGAAGAATAGAAAAAATAATTAGAATGTACCAGCTGCTTCACTTCCCGCGCAGATCGTAAAAACCGATCTAGGGAATGGGCGAGAATCTGAATAATATATATATAATTGCAATGCAGCTAAATAAATAAATGTATACGAACAAATTCCCTTACACAGATTGAGCTTACCCCAAAATAAGTTCGAGACTTGTGTTATGGGATACCAACTCAACGATACTATATTATATAAATAATACATATATAGATAAACATCCAAGACCCAGGTCAATCTGAAACAGATCATTTTCCATCTTGACCTGATCGGGGATCGAACCCGGGACCTCCGGTGTGACAGCCTGCCATGATGACCACTAGGCCACACCACTGGGTTAGAGTGACTAAGTCACTCTAAGCTAACAACGATCACTTTTTTTATTCCTTTTTCGATCTTAACTCCCAAAATCAAGCTAAACGGGGCCTTTGGCTCTGTCTGCCCCGTCAGGGATAAAGACGTGATAATATATTGCCGTGTGGTTCCCGGCAGAGTAGAATAGGACCACTCCAAGTCTTCCCGTGGATGTCGTAGAAGGCGACTTAGGAAACACAAGCTGAACAAAGCTTGTAAACATCAGTGAGACCTCTCCAACCGTCTGGCCAGCGTGGAGAGTGTAGGCCAAATCCTCTGACTGCTCTGGCTAATATATGGCTCTGGTAGTACAGAGAGGGTCGTGCGTCTGCAGTGGAGACTAAAAAGGACCTGATGCTGGTGATGAATATAGGTATTCGTAATTGTACGAACTGACTAACTTGCTCTTTCAGTTTTATCTATAATTAATAAATTAATTCGTTCGTCGCATAATATGAACCAGTTATTTTTTGGGTGTATAAGACACATAATTCAATATTTAAAGTTTTTTGTAATAAACTTTTCGGAACTTTTGGGGTATTAAAACTTTTTGGAAGAAATCTTCCAAAAAGTTTTAATAAGAATTGCTTAGCGATAAGGCCGCCTTTTGCGCATTTCCTAGTTTTTAAGATAATTATATCCTGTATTTTACTTTTGTGCAACAAAGGGTATTGTATTGTATTGTATTGTAAGTATTAAAGAACATAGTTTTCTTTCTTATTTATTTTTCTCTTAGACTCGGTAATATTTAAGTACTTATATATATTTTATTAGCATTTTAATTTAAAAATTAATATTTACGTTGTAATATCATATAAGTAAGTAATATTAATTTTATTTCAGATTTATTAAAACAAATTGTTAAAACAAAATTAACTTACAACAAAACTGAAACACCAAATATAAAACAGGGAAGACTTTCGCCTCGGTTAAAACGCACGCAACCGCACGCGCTTTAAAATTCATAAAAAGAATGTCATAAATATAAAAATGCATCGTTAAAATATGCACTGACATCGCTTGTCTTTCGGCCATCTGTCGGCACAGCCTCCGCGCAATACAAGATCACTTTCCAGTGACACAGTGCCCCAAATCCCCACCTTACGACAAGTGAAAGCAAAATTAGCAAAAACCAATAATGACATAATACTTGCCAATCGCATAACCTAATCTAACTACGTCTATTTATAATTTAAAAAAAAAACAAAACTCACCTCAAAATATCCGAACTTTTTTCCGAATTGCACTCACAACATTTGCACTTTGAAAAAGAAACACCACACTCACACAGCTGAAAATTGATAGCTAAATTTTAAATTTTGAATATCACAGATAATTTATTCTTTTTGATTTTTTTTTCACTGGTCAGGCGATGGCGTAAGGTCTACGCGGCATAGGTTTGACGCAACGCAGCGCTGCGCGGTCTTTTAGCCGAGACGTTTTGCTTACTCGGCCTGCAATGGCCGACTGAGCTCCATTCCATTCACTTCGGAACTTCATTATTTTGATTGTCTTAGGAAAATCATGTGTAATGCCTTTTCGTTTAACACTAAGACCTTTATTAAAGAGAAATGAGTCTTTATTAATAAACGCTGTGGCTAAGTCTGTAAGCCCACTTATCGAGAAGTTCGAATTCTGTGCGACTCTACCACTCTTCTACTTAATGAAAACATTTGGATGAATATTCATATACATACTTACATAAATTATCACGTCTTTATCCCTAGTGGTGTAGACAGAGCCTTGGCAAAGTGATGGGTGGCCGCATCTCGGAAACTAACGGATTGAATAACAATGCATGCATAGGTACGTACATACATTTTATAATGTTACTTCATTAGGCAGCAGACCTAGGCGGAGATGGCGGGATGACTTAGATATATACATGTCAGACTGGCGGGCTGTACTCTGAATAGAGATGAATAGAAGGAAAAGGGGAGGCCGTTTCCCAGAAGTGGGACACCAATACAGGCTAAAAAAAATTGATTACTAGGAATAAACACAGGAAATGTAAAATAAAACAACAATAAACTAACTGAAACTAAATTATATAAAATCAATATCTAAACATAAAATTAAAAATTTCAAGCTGCGTGGTCCCCGGCAGTGTAAAATAGGAAAAATTAAACCGGCCAAGTACAATTGTCTGAATTCTTATAGGTTTTCCTGTAATCTACAAGCAATGACCTATATTTCGTATTTTTTTCCAAATTTTAGGCTCAGTAGCTGTGCTCAGTAGTTTACTTTAGTATTTACTTTGCACATATTTATATATTTATTTATTTAATTTTATTGAGCCAAAAGCTACAATAGGTAGACTTAATGCTAAAACATTCTCTCCCTGTCAACCTTTAGGAGAAGAGAAACAGATAGAATAGTTGGCGTCTAAAATAGATAGAAACAATCCAGAAATAATAAGTACTTTTAAATGATCATACATAAATATCGTATAAAATAAATATACTATATTTATACATACAACATATTATATACATACATATATATATATATTTAAAGATCAGAAAGAAACGATGAATTCTCCTAATTGTTGAAAGATTCAAAAAGTAAATCATGCACTTTTTTCTTGTATAAATGTCTACTAGATATTTGTCTGATGTCCTCGGGCAATGCATTCCAAAGCCGTATAGCTTAAGAAGTAAAGGAATTGGACATGAAGCTAGATCTCATAGCTAGCTCATATGTGTTTGGGTCATAGGATTACACTATCCTACCAAATTTCACCTGATTCGTACCAGTAGATTCGGAGCAAATTGGTTGTGACAGACGGACGGACAGACAGACGCACGAGTAATCCACCATCCTATAAGGGTTCCGTTTTTTAATTTTTTGTACGGAACCCTAAAAATCAAGCTGTGTGGTCGGCAGAGTAGAATAGGACCACTCCAAGTCTCGTAACTGGCTTCGAGATAGGAAAGCACATTTCCCATTTCGTACCTAGCTAGCTACCAAATCTGGTTACGAGATGGGACTATAAGGTCTTCCTGCGGATGTGGTAGAAGGCGACTTAGGAAACACAAGCTAAACAAAGGTTATAAACATCAGTGAGACCTCTCCTGACTGCCTGAGTGGTCAAGGCGTTTGCCTTGTGATCCGGAGGTCATGGGTTGAAATCAAACTGGGAAGCATACTTTGTGAAAAGTTGTTTCCTGTCTGTTTAGGATATTGCAGGCTTGAATCACCTGATTATCCGAAAAGAAAGATGATTCCGTGCTTCGGAAGGCACGTAAAGCCGTTGGTCCCGAACGCCATCTAGCGTTTGTACCTATCCTAGGATTGGTTCTGGTCTATCCTTTGGGTTGCGGAGGTCAGATGGCAGTCGCTCTGTGTAAAAACCGGTAACCTCGTCAAATCGCCTAGGTTTAGGTAGCGGACCCCGGGCTCTGAAGCGTAACCGTTGAAGATGCAACTGGGAATACGCTCGGATGATGATGATCAGTGAGACCTCTCCAAACGTCAGGCCAGCGTTGAGAGTGTAGGCCAAATCCTCTGACTGCTCTGGCTAATATATAGCTCTGGTAGTACAGAGAGGGTCGTGCCCCTGCAGTAGAGACTAAAAAAGACCTGGTGATGATGATGAGAAAATTTCATCTAAAGCGCCACATCAAGACAACGTGCCCAAAATGATGGCAGCATTCCTTTGCAATTATTACTTACATAGGATTATAATATGTCGAGTATTTCTTCCACGCTGGTCTGGGAGATAAGAAAAAACGTGCCAGCTGCTTCTCTTCCCGCGCAGATCGTAAAAGCCGTTCGAGGAAGTAGGCGAATAAACCGGCCAAGTGCGAGTTCAACTCGCGTGGAGATGGTTCCGTACAATTAATTGAATTCTTATAGGTTTTCCTGTAATCTACAAGCAATGGACTATAATTTGTATTTTTTTAATTTTAGGATCAGTACTTTCGGAGATCAGGGGGGGGGGGGGGGGAATGGTCAATTTTCGTCTTCTTTCTTGAATAAAATCAAAACTATTTATTTAACAATAACAACAAAAATATATTTGAGATCCTTATAAGAAGCCCTTTTATTTGATATATAACATAGTAAGTTTTGCAAAACTTTTTTTTAATTTCCTAATTTTTCCCCCGAAAATGACCTAATATTATTAAAATAATATTTATTTACTTTGCACATATGTATTTGGGTCATCATAGGATTACACCACCCTACCAAATTTCCCCTGATTCGGTCCAGTAGATTCGGAGAAAATTGGCTGTGACAGACGGACGGACGGACAGACAGACGCACGAGTGATCCCATAAGGGTTCCGTTTTTTTCATTTTTAGGGTGTACGGAACCCCAAAAAGCATGCTAAAGGCGATGCGGCTAGAAACCCATTACTATTTTGATTCCTTTGATCCACCTTCTTGCAAATTATCACGCTAAAAATGGCCTTTGGCTCTTGAGCCTGAGGCCGCAAAACCCAAAATTTTCCATCTGCCCCATTGTTTGTTGTTATTCGTTTATGTAAGTGGCCAACACTGGTGACAGATTTTTCAAGCTGCCTAAAGGCATCTGACGTAGCTTGACGATTGCCATATAATGACAGCCGGACCAACGGCTTTTACGTCCCTTCCGAAGCATGGAGGTAATGCCCCATAAAGATGATATAGTGTGTGTATGTTATCTCTCTCTCTCTCATCTCAGCGTATTCCCAGTTGCATCCTCAGCTGTAATGCTGTGAAGCCCAGGGTCCGCTTTTCGGCTTTTTCTTCACCACTTCGTACGGTCTTGAGCATCCTTGGTTTTAAGACGCATCATCCTGGACGACGTCAAGCCAACATTTCTTGGGTCTACCATGCCTGCCGGCGGTGTATGCGTGCATATCATCTATTGTAGTATACTATACCTACATACTCAGCGGTGGATCTAGGATTTTGGCTTGGGAGGGGATTAGAACTAAAAAAAAATCTGGAGTGTTTACGTTATAAACATTTAAAATCAATTCAAAGGTTCGTTCCTTCTTAGTCTTCAAACCACCCGCTCCAGCGGCATTCTGCGGTTGTTTTGGGGGGGAGGGGGGGGGGCGTGAGAGTCCTGAAGAATATAAGAAGGCGGTCAACGCGCTATGGAGAGGTCTGTGCTCGGTGTTTTTCAATATGTAATCGAATCAGAAATGAGGAAATTCGTAGGAGAACAAAAGTGATAGAGTCCAGCGGATTAGCTCTTTGAAGTGGCAGAGGGCGGGACACATAGCGCGACGAACTGATGGCCGATGCCATTACGGTTTGGGATCGAGAGACTCACTGAGATAATTATTCAAGGTAATAGGTATACTTATGTATTTGCATCACAATTCACATTTGAAAATATAATGCATGTAAGGAAAAATATTTCCATGTTCAATGAAGTAAGTGATTTTACAGATATAAATTTACGTCATACGAGTAAGAATGACTTAGTTAGCCCGTATTACAGGCTGAATACAGTCAGTAAGTCTTTTATGGGGAAGTGTATACTTTTTTATAATAAATTGTCAGAATCGGTCCTTGATATGCCAGACAGAAAATTCAAAGCTTATGTAAAGAAAGCACTTTGTGAGAAGGCTTATTATAGGACCGATGACTATCTTAAAGACAAAAAAGTCTGGCTTGAGCTCGGCGCGGGTCCCTCTTAAAGGTTTGTATACTTAGGTACATTGGTACATACTAAATTTACAAATTGACATTATTTAAAATTTCGTAGTTCTTATAATTCAATTTAATTATGACATAACAAACAATGTAATCTCAGTCCATCCATATAACTAATTTTAAGTTTTAAGTTTGTTAGTTGACGTCTTTGTAGAAAACGTGCAGTGTAGTGTGTTGCCGCTTCTTCTGCACTTGCGCCTAGGAAGCGGCGTAAACTTAGATGTAAGTAACGATTTGACGTCAACATTTGTGCAAAACAAAACAAAGTGACTATTATTAAGAGATATTATAAATATCCTATGATAATAAAGATATTTTGAATTGAATTGAATTGATGGGGCAAAAAGTGTCTTGGGTTGCAACCACGTACTGGCAATCGAAGCGTAGGACACCCACCCACAAGATGGTCAGACGACCTGACCAATGTCGCTGGAAAGCGCTGGATGCAGGCCGCTCCAGATCGGTTATTTTGGAAATCCTTGGGAGAGGCCTATATCCAGCAGTGGGCGTAATGCTGAAATGATGATGATGAACTATAGATATACAACGTGGAAGGGATATACTCGTAATAAATCGAACCACGGTCTATACTAGATCATTTTATAATGAAATGAAATTCAAATAATAGCCAAAGAACAAAAAAACTGCATTTCCATACAAAAGTGTAAATAAAAGTAATGTCACTTTTTTTGGTTTTTTGTCTGTTATATTTAATTCCTTCATACTTTAGTATATCTCGTGGTTAGATTTATTACGGGTATCTTCACGTTGTACATATGTCCTACGCAACGTTTCCGCATGATGTAAAATAGTTATTATCAATTATATAACGAGATAAAAATATTTGTTTCATGAATTACAGTAGTTTCATGTGATGTTAAGGCCTAGAAGACGCCCCTCATCCTAATAATTGACCGTGCGAGCGAAGCGAGAGGAGCGTCTCAATTTTGAGATTAGCTAAAAACGCTTTTGCCCGTCTGTCTGTTCTCGCCTAAAGGTCGCAGTTTTCAACCGATTTTGACTAAAAATGTGCACACAAGTTCCTTGATTGATTTATTTAAATTGTTAGTAGGGGGAAAAGGGGTTAATTAGCTGTAGCGTTATTTATTGACGGATTTCAATCAAATAAATGTGAGCGACACACTAAGGTCTCCGTTCTACCTCTACACAAGATGTTGCGAAAAAAAATCCAAAAGGGGGAGTAGAGGGGGGTTAGGGGAGAAGTTTTCTGCGTTACATATGGACGGATTTCACTGAAATGACTTTACAGGGCAGCTTGTGGCGAGCTGTTGGTAAGTAACGACACTACAGAGAGCTTCAGAGAATCGATCAGAGCCCTCGTCCGTGCCTTCATCGGTCGAGGTAGAGACCCAAGAGGGCTCGCAGGACTCTCAACTCTGCATTGCCTTAATTGGCCGTGCAGAAACGAGTCGTTAGAGCTGTTGATCCAGGGGTGGAAATGTTAAAAGGCATCACGCCGCTAGTAACTTCGGAGAAAGCGCAGCACACCTCTCAACACCCCTGGGATGATTGTAGAGTCAGGGGTATATGATCAAGAACTCGGCACAGTGCTTCCATATGCAATAAATTTCAAATTCGTTTCAAATGAAGGCGCCGTTGGACCCGGTTCTGTGCCTTAACAGTATTAAGATGTCATCGTGAACTTGTAGAATACTACGCCCTTTAATGGAGTCGTTACGGTTAGATAAAACAACAGGTCAATGATTAAAATAACAAAGTATTTATGTAATAACGTAAAGGCACCGATAATAAAATTACTTACTGAAGGTTAGGACGGAAGGAAGTATTTTTAAAGTTATTTGAATTATTTCAAATAACTTTTAAAAAAATTTAACAAAAAAAAAACAACCAATCTCTATTTTTTTGGGACTTTCTTCCATATCTCCAAAGTTCTTCATCATACCTTTACCAAATTTAAAATGGGACCAATTTAATAGTAAAGGCTTTTAAAATAAAAAAAGAATCATCTAAATCGGTTCAAAACTGGCGAAGATATCGCGTAACAAACATACATAAAAATAAAAAAAAATTAACAGTCGAAGTGATAACCTCCTCCTTTTGTTAGGTCGGCTAAAAATAGGCGAAATTTGACCACCTCTCTTTAACTCAAAACTACAGGGCCCAAAAATTTTAAAAACGAAGTACTGTTAATTGTTATTTACCTTTAAATATCAGAAAAAATATGAGAAGTAAGGAACCCTATACACGCGAGTTTAACTCGCACTTGTCCAGTTTATTTTCAATGATTGCACTTTTCGAATGTATAGTGGCAAAGCATTCCAAAGTTGCAGTGCAGTTTGTTGCCGGTTCTTCTGCACTAGCGCCTAGGGAGCGGCACTAAACTCAGCAGTCAGTAACGATTCGACAACATTTGTGCAAAACAAAACAAAGTGACTATTATTAAGAGACATTATAATAAATATCCTATGATAATAAAGATATTTTTAAATTGAATTATGCAGACACAATTAAGTCTGTAACCTTTGACACTAGTATTAACAGTAAGCAGGTCTGAACGCATAATTTTAAAGGAATATTTTTTTGCATAAATTTTTATAATATTTGAAAAATGGTGTTCACAAACTTACAATATTTTTATATAATATATTAGTAATTTATTATAAAAAAATATTCAAATATTAAATAATTAGAATAGGTTAGTAAAGAAAATCCAATTGATTCAACTTTACATCTGAGGGAGGAAAAAAAATTTTTTTTCAAGATGACATTTTTCCTTTTTGTCGGCGTGATTAATATACAGACTTTTTATCCACCAGCCAAATATATAGAGCAAGTTCAGTCCATGATATAGAACTACTTTCAATAAAAAAAATATTAACGTAAACTAAAATAAAAAATTCACCCTCCCATACAAATTAGCGCTCAGCCAAACGGATTTTGTATATACGAAAAAAATTTATCGACTTTTACTAACTTTTTTTTTGGAAAGTAGTTCAATATCATGGACTGAACTTGCTCCAAAAATTTGGCAGGTGTTTAAAAAGTTACCCTGCATAGTAGTGCTGAGTAAAACCGCGGACAGACAGATAGATAGACACAGGACGAAAAGGGTGCCTTATCAAATCAAAGTCCATTTTTAGGGTTCCGTACCCAAAGGGTGCAAACGGGACACCGCTGTCTGTCCGTCTGTCTGTCTGTCTGTCCGTCTGTCTGTCTGTCCGTCAGTCACAGGGCTCTATCTCTTGAACCGTCATAGCTAGACACTTGAAATTTTCACCGATTATGTATTACTGTGGCGGCTATAACAACAAATACTAAAAATAAAAAATAGTTTAAAAATTAAAGGGGGTCGTCATACAAGAAACGTGTTTTTTTCAGCGTTTTTAACTTGATCTTTATAATGGCATTAACTAGATACTTGAAATTTTCACCAATTATGTATTACTATGACCACAATAACAACAAATACTAAAAATAAAATAAAGTTAAAAATTGAAGGGGGTCGTCATACAAGAAACGTATTTCTTCAGCGTTTTAAAACATTGTACGGTGGTACGGAACCCTTCATGTACGAGTCCAACTCGCACTTGCCCGTTTATTTTATTCAATAAATAATAAATATAAGATAAATAATAATCACATATTATTTTTAAATTTTTATAAGTTCAAAAGCTACAAATACTAGCGTTTTAACTACGGAACCCTAAAAACCTTGTAGATGCATTTTCAATATTAATATTATTCTTATTAATTGACTAAACTTGCGCAAAGCTTGCTAAACATTGTATATGCATAAAATTATATAGGTATAGTATATTATGAGAAATTCACTTTTGTAACCGGATCATAACTAGAATGTGTAAATGGGTGCACGGCAGGGGAGCCAAGTTTGTACTTTTTTACTTTTATTTTATTTTATTTATTTATTTCTTCAATGCTTGTCTAGGAGAAAAGAAATCAAATCAAATCAAAAGAAAGAACTTAGAATGTACCAGCTGCTTATTTTCCCGTGCAGATTATAAAAATACGATGTCGATAAAATATGTTCGTCCTCCCATACTAAAACTGATTCGCTGAGCGCTGATTTGTATGGGAAGGCTATTTTTTTTTGTAAATTGTTTTTTTTGAAAGTTTGTAACCGTGTGGTTCCCGGGAGAGTAGAATAGGACCACTCCAAGTCTTCCCGTGGATGTCGTAGAAGGCGCGGGGAAACACAAGCTGAACAAAGCTTATAAACCAATGAGATCTCTCCAACCCTTCTGACCAGCGTGGAGAGTGTAGGTCAAATCCTCTGCCTGCTCTGGCAATATATGGCTCTGGTAGTAAAGAGAGGGTCGTGCTCCTGAAGTGGAGACTAAAAAGGCCTGATGATGATGATAAAATATTGTATAAGTATGCATTTAACAGTATCGGCAGTACCAACAAATCTATAAACAAATGTTTGAATAATAAAGTGCATAGTTACAAGCAGAACGTTGACAGGACTAGTTCAAATATCTTAATCACTGTCAAGGTTATTGGATGGTCATTACTTAGAACATAAACCCAACGGCAACTAGCAGCTCTGTGCCTATTAATAAGGTTTATTTTTATTTGTACGACGTGTTTCTTACATCACATTATATGTACATATCGGAAGTATTTCAGAATGAGCAAATAATACACATACTAAAGCGTCTCGCGAGTTTTTTAAATTTGACTAGTGCCAGATTCTTTTAAAGTAAAATTATGCTTTAGACCCCTCACCCACGACTTTCTGACGCGCGATTAGTAAAGGTGCGAACGCGCTACAGAAGCGATGCTAACGCGCTACAGCATCGTGACTGTAGCGATGCAAACGCGCGACCGTGTCGGACGACTTCGGGGAGAGAACGGACGGAGGGTGGCGCGTGAGGAGAATCGAATTACTGAATCGCGTTTGTACTGCGACAGAAGCACGACAGTATCGCGTTTACATCGCGACTGAATCGTGTTTACGTGGGCGAAGGTACACTCCTTGCGACCGCATCGCGACTGTATCGATGCGAATGCGCGTTAGAATCACTACAAAAAGTCGCCGTGGGCGAGGGGCCTTTTAGTTTTAGTTTATATTTTGACTGTGAAAACCAATTATAACCCTAGATATATGTAATTTCTTTAAAGTTACAAATTTCTACCGGAATCTGACATGTCGTTTCAAATTAAAACGTAGACTATGTTTGTATGGGAAAGTCTAGGGTAAGGAGATTCTTTTAAGATCTGCGTGAGATAAAAAGCAGCTAGTACATTCTAGGTTTTTATTTCTCCCAGACTAGCATGGAATTTTTTTTTTTTATTTGAAAATTCGGCTGGTACCTAGTTAAAAAGTGACATATTTCAATGACTTGGCGCCGCTTTACCGTACAGACCTAATGTTAACTATTTCATTAGGCCATAGAACCAGTCCACAGCTTCCGAAACGCCGTTCGTATAGCATGTTATTATATTATGCATATTACGAAATTGATGCAAAACAAAACGCTTTTTATGTGTTTATTTGTAGATTTTATGTTTGTTTTTGACCCCTGACGAAAAGAAAAATTTTCAACACATACAAATTTTTAATTTAGACCCGTGTGGTTAGAGTAGGACCACTCCCATCTCTTCCTGTAGATGTCGTAAGAGGCGACTAAAGGACTTGGCACAAACATCTCGTGCTACAATTGCATTCCCAAGGAGGGTTAACGTCGGCCGGCGGCCGGCGGCCGATTATAAAACTTTTCGCACAAATACATTCCCAAAGTGGGTTGACGTCAGGCAGGCGGCCGGTCGTAAAACTGTAGTTAAATCATTTAAACTGTTCCGGCTATTTCTTCTCCGCAAGGTCTTTTGCATCCTTGGGTGACCATTGACATGTATGTTATATTTGGAGAAAAAAAATCAGGAGAGAGCACCCCGGGCTCCGAAGCAGCACAGCTGAGGATGCAACCGGGAAGGCACTTAAGGAGACACATTTTTAATTTAGATATTGTTCCAAGCATTTTAATGCTAAAATCAATCATTAAGGTGATACATGGAGTCCAGTGCTGCCCCCATTTAAAAAAAAATATTTAAAAGGAAACGGAGATATCATTTAAAATTTCGTATTAGTAAACCCTAGATAACCCTTCAAACTATTTTATGAGCTACTGTTTATAGTTAAAAGTGAGAACGTGAAGCTTTTCTTCGCACTTTTGCCAAAAGTGGCCGTTTTTCGCAAATATGCTAAGAAAAGCTTCACGTTCTCACTTTAAACAGTACTTCACAAAATAGTTTGTATGGTTATCTAGGGTTTACTAATACGAATTTTTTTCAAATGGCACTGAACTCCATGTATCATCTTAATAAATATTACCTAAGGCTTTTTTTACTATAAAGAAACTAATTTTTAAACTAAAAACTACAATCAAGAACTTAAAAAACTACAAAAGTTTCATCTTTGAGTTTTTTCTTTCTCATCAGATGTGTTATTAGCCAACAATGGTATCAGATTTTTCAAGCTGCCCAAAGACATCTAAGGGTTGGATCTCATCTATCAGCATGGAACAGCACTTTGCTATGCTGCTATCCTTTTCTGTCGCTAAGAACAGTAGTTTGCTAGAGCGAGAGAGAGCGACGGAACGCTGCCGAAGAATATATAAACTACGCGAAGAGAAACGACACTTAAGCATGTGTGCACGTTAAATCGCTTGCGGCTTTGTGTGGGTGGCTGCATGTGCGCGGGGGCCTTGAGAGGCGCGCAGGGCGTGAATCGAGCTATCGCTGACTGCTTTAGCCGAGGGCTGGTACCTAGTTCGCGTCTCTCTGACGCACCGCACGATACTCCATTTCAGTTCGGTATCAACCCTAGCATTACGATCTCCGGCTGAAGGTCACCGGCGTTCGAACTCTCACGTACAGGGTGTGTCGCCGCTGTGACGCTGCAGCACGGCCGTGCTATAGGAAAGTGCTGTTCCGTGCTGATAGATGAGATCCAACCCTAACGTATCTCAGTGACTGCCATCTAGTGAAAAGTCACTATTACACACTAGTGAACTTGTTTGCAGGTTTCCTCGCGATGTTTCCCTTCACCGGAAGCTAGTGGTGGTAGTTGGACATGACCGGACACGAGTACAACCTCAGAGGTACAAGTCGCGCCAGTGAGGATCGAACTCGTGACGCACAGACAAAGGATAAGCCAATCGGAACATTTTGCTTAAAATATCTTCATACAATTCAACGTCGTGCATGCGTTGTTGTCACTCCGGGCGCGACGCCGCGGACATGGCCGCCATTCGGTTGTAAAATTAGCGCGGTAAAACTCCTTAGTATTTTTTTTTAATTTTTTTATTATTATGCCACGGAGGTCGTCAAATTATAACAAACAGTTATGTTACTTAAGTACCTACCGATGATACGTACTTTTTAACCCATATCGTAGTTTTTGCAGCCTTTAAATGAGCAACCAGGCATTTTTATGGCATTTACAAGTATGAAACAAAAACGAATGAACTCTTCCGCCGACCGAGGACGACTAAGCCGCATTGGTCCAAAAACTGTCTTTGTTAGGTCAACGAGTTGGTGCCATTTCTTTGTGCGGTTGGCCAAGTCAGTGCTTACAGACCATAGCTTTACCACCACAAATAAGTAAATATTATTGTCATCTAGTGACGTGAATAATAGTTTTAATAACATCTTTAAAGTTATTAGATTTTCCCATCATTTTCTTAAGAGTTTACTGAGAAAATGTCAAGTTTAATTACTTGTGTAGATTTCTATCTCTGAGAAAAAATGTGGTTTATAATGGGATAGGAAAATCGGTTTATCTTTGTTATGATATACGTGGGCATGATATTTAAAACTTGAAGAAATCACATGGCTATATTGCGCAGACAATGGATTTCAAGCGAAAATTTTGACAGCAGCCATCATCATCAGGTCTTTTTAGGGTTCCGTACCCAAAGGGTACAAACGGGACCCTATTACTGAGACTCCGCTGTCTGTCCGTCTGTCCGTCTGTCCGTCTGTCTGTCCGTCTGTCACAGGGCTCTACCTCTTGAACCGTAATAGCTAGACACTTGATATTTTTACCGATTATGTATTTATGTGGCCGCTATAACAAAAAACAATAAAAATAAAAAAAAATAAAAAATTAAAGGGGTCGTCATACAAAAAATGTGTTTTTTCAGCGTTTTTAACCTAGATCTTTATAATGGCATTAACTACTCGTAGATACTTGAATTTTTTACAGATTATGTAGGCTAACGACAGAGGGATCGCCGTGGCCACATACTGGTCAAAGATGGTTTTAAGTGAAGCCATTTCGACTCGATAAATGTGGTAGGAGTCACAGGCAAAATTAATAAACAATAGATATATCTGTTATACCTACGTACTTCTAATTACGAGTACATGACTGTTGTTGTCTTAGAACTTTGATTTAGCTATTCACCGTCATTTTGAATTTACGTCAAACATCAATTATTATTGTTATAAATGGAAATTTTTATATCATTATGGTTATGGGGTGAAGGGGGGTCATAGTCATATACTGTGGTAAACAAATCAGGATCAGTACGTCACATACCTACGTGGTCCAAGCGTGACGTGTGGCTTTCGGCCAATAATAGGACCACCATCTTCAAACTTCAAACTCCTTTTTTTGTGGAAACAAGTTACAAAAGATGCCAATTTAAATCTCTTTCTGTGGATGTCGTAAGAGGCGACTAAAGGACTAAGCACAAACATCTCGTGCTACAATTGCATTCTCAAGGAGGGTTAATGCCGGGCGGCGGCCGGTTGTGAAAAATTTCGCGCCAATGCATTCTCAAAGAGGGTTAACGTCAGGCGGCCAGTCGTAAAACTAAAGCTAAATCGTACTATTTCTTCTCCATTTCGCATGGTCTTCGGCATCCGTGGATGACCAACACGGCCACTTTTAGCAAATGTGCGAAGAAAAGCTTAACGTTCTCACTTTAAACTATTTACAGTAGATCATACAATAGTTTTAAGGGTTTCAAGGGCTTACTGAAGACAAAATTTTGAATGATATCACCTTCTTTGACTTAAGAGCTTGCTCTTGTCGGTGGAGTTAAGTGGAGATGCCTCCATTCCTCTCTTCTCTCTGCCATCCTTTTAATGTCTTGGTAGGACCTTACTCCTAACCCTTCCTTAATTTGAAAGAAAAACTTCATCCTTGGTCTTCCCCTTCCTCGTCTCCCTTTTATTTTCCCTTCCACTTATTCTAAATAGATTGTCATCTCTTATTAGATGTCCAATAATCCATCAATCAGATCTCCGTTTCCTTTCAAATAATTTATTCAAATTCAATTCAATTTAAAATATCTTTATTATCATAGGATATTTATAATATCTCTTAATAATAGTCACTTTGTTTTGTTTTGCACAAATGTTGACGTCAATTCGTTACTTAAAGCTAAGTTTACGCCGCTTCCTAGGCGCAAGTGCAGAAGAAGCGGCAACAAACTGCACTGCACGTTTTCTCCAAAGACGTCAACTAACAAACTAAAAACTTAAAATTAGTTATATAGATGGACAGAGATTACATTGTTTATTATGTCATAATAAAATTGAATTATAAGAATTACGAAATTTAAAATAATGTCAATTTGTAAATTTAGTATGTACCAATGTACCTAAATTATGACATGTCTAAGTATACAAACCTTTAAGAGGGACCCGCGCCAAGCTCAAGCCAGACCTTTTTGTCTTTAAGATAGTCATCGGTCCTATAATAAGCCTTCTCACAAAGTACTTTCTTTACATAAGCTTTGAATTGTCTGTCTGGCATATCAAGGACCGATTCTGACAATTTATTATAAAAAAGTATACACTTCCCCATAAAAGACTTACTGACTGTATTCAGCCTGTAATACGGGCTAACTAAGTCATTCTTATTACGTAAATTTCTATCTGTAAAATCACTTACTTTATTGAACATGGAAATATTTTTCCTTACATACATTATATTTTTAATTATATTTCAAATAGGGGCAGTACTGGACCCCGAAAAGTACAATCCCCATGATTCAGATTCTCGCCCATTCTTTCGATCGGCTTTCACGATCTGCGCAGGAAGAGAAGTAGCTAGTACATTCTAAGCTTTTGCTTTTCTCCACCAGTGTAACAATTACTCTTCTTCATCCAAGCGCGTTCCCGGTTGCATCCTCAGCTGTGCTGCCTCGGAGCCCGGGGTGCGCTTTCCCGCTTTTTCTTCTCCAAATACGAGTATGCATGTCAATGGTCGCTATTCTAAGTGGTCGCCCAAGGATGCCAATGACCTTGCGTTGGAGAAGCAATAGCCGGAAGAGTTTAAAAATTTGGCTATAGTTTTACAACCGGCCGCCTGCCTGACATCAACCTTCTTTGGGAATGTATTTGTGCGAAAGTTTTACAACCGGCCGCCGCCCGACGTTAACCCTCCTTGGGAATGCAATCGTAGCACGAGATATTTGTGCTTAGTCCTTTAATCGCCTCTTACGACATCCACAGAGAGATGGAGTGGTCCTATTCTAACCAGGAACCACACGGGTGTAAAAATTACTATTGCCGCTAAATGTCAGTCATTGAGCTACGTCATATATCTTTCTGACGGCAGTGTTGGTCACTTACACAAAAGATAAACAAACTTCATCGGAAAATAAGCCATATTCTTGTTCTTCTTTGTCTTAGCACTTTCCCGCTTTATGCGGGGTCTGGTCTCCTTAGTTAATCGGCGCCAGGACAATCTGTCCTGGGTTGTCGGGTCGGGTAGGTTCTCCACTTTTAACAGCTTCTTCATGCTGGTCCACTAGGAAAAGACGCCATATAAACTTACGCAAATGACAATAGAGCTCTGACGTGTACAATATTCTAAGAATGAAGACCTAGGCAATCACCTTATTGACCTAAGTAATTCTCTCATAACTATGCTCCGAGTATGTAGTCATATAAACTTAATTTTAACAGACTTGGAAAAGGTTGCTTACTTGCTGGTAAAGAAAGGGTCTAACAAAATATACTAAAACTATTTTAAGGGTACATTCAGTCCATGATACTGAACAACTTTCCCCAGAAACATATATTGAAAAATAATAAATAATTTTTGGCCTCCCATACGAGTTGACCGATCAGCTGATCCCAGTTAGCCAAAAATATTTTTAATATTTCGATATATTATGTTCACAGTATATATGTACAGTTAAGTTTCATATTAGTCATTATTCTTGAAGTGAACACTTCTTTAGGTGCCTTAAGGCCGTACCTGAATTTTCGGGGGTCCAGTGCTGCCCCCGTTTAAAATAAATCATTTCAAAGAAAACGGAGACATCATTTAAAATTTTGCTACTACCAAGCCTCTTCTTTACTGGTCTGGGAGAAAAGAAAAAAACATAGAACGTACCAGCTGCTTCTCTACCCGTCCAGATCGTAAAAGCCGATCGAGGGAATGTGCGAGAATCTGAAATCTGAATCATATCAATAGGCGATGCGGTTAGCAACCCATCACTATTATGATTTCCCTTTTACCACAGAATAAATACTATACACCTTTATGCCTACCATTACGCTAAAAGTGGCCTGGGCTTTACCGCCCTAGGCTTTGTCTATCCCGTTAGGGATAAAGACGTCATAGTGTATCTGTATCAAGTCCTAGATAACCTTTCAAAGTATTTTATGAACTACTGTTTACAGTTTAAAGTGAGAACGTTAATCTTTACTACGCACATTTGCGAAAAACGGCCACTTTTGGCAAATGTGCGTAGTAAAGCTTAACGTTCTCATTATAAACTGTAAACATTCGTTCACGAAATAGTTTGAAGGGTTATCTAGGACTTGGTAGTAGCAAAATTTTAAATTATGTTTCCGTTTTCTTTGAAATGATTTATTTTAAATGGGGGCAGCACTGGACCCCGGAAAATTCAGGTACGGCCTTAAGCATTTTTTTGAAATGGGAAAATCCATTGAACTCGCGACACTGTTACCGACACCATCTTGTCCAAGTTTTACTTCTGTCGGTACTCCCGGAGTGCCGCTGTTTTTTTTTAATACGTCAGACGGTCAGGTCAAAACAATAAATGGTATCATTGTAAGGCAGTCAGCAGCTTTAAAAATCTGACACCAGTGTTGGCCACTTACACGAAAAACTAACGAACAGCACCTACAGTGTGCCGCGTGGTTCCCGGCAGAGTAGAATAGGACCACTCCAAGTCTTCCCGTGGATGTCGTAGAAGGCGACTTAGGAAACACAAGCTAAACAAAGCTTATAAACATCAATGAGACCTCTCCAACCCATCTGGCAAGCGTGGAGAGTGTAGGCCGATACCTCTGACTGCTCTGGCTAATATATTGCTCCGGTAGTACAGAGAGGGTCGTGCTCCTGCAGTGGAGACTAAAAAAGACCTGATGATGATGGTACCTACAGTAGTTAAGTAAGCCAGATCATTACGCCAGTGCTACGATCACGGAAGTTAATTGCAAAATTATAATAATGCTATGATTAGTAGCTATTGTCATAGGGCTATTAACCCATAACCTAAGGCATGCCTGTAAACATGCCTACATTACAGTCTAATGACTTGACGTGGTCAAGCAAAGAACGCTATTTTACCTACGATCAATAAAACAACTAGATATCGGGTTGGCGCAAAGGAGAAGGAAAAGCCAGAAAGCGGATCTCGGATTTTACAGCATTGCAGCTGTGAATACAACTGGGAATTCGCTGAGATGAGAGAGAAAGAGATCGGGTCAGCGCAAAGTGATTGCCTCCGTGGTCTAGTGGTCAAGGCGTTTGCCTTGTGATCCGGACGTCGTGGTTTCAAATCTCACTGGGAAGCATTCTTTGTGGAAAAATCTAAATTAAAATCAAATATTTATTAAATAATTAAGCTTTTGCAGGCACACTCGCAACGACCACTGCTGAGAAGAAACGCCGATAGAAATTCATTTACACAGTAGTTATTGGTCGCCAGTCGCCTACGCGCCAGAAGGGCTTTGTCAGTTTACAAAGATCTTATGCCTAATACAATGTTATCACAACATAATATCAGCTTGCGAACGAGTGCCAATTCCAATTTACCGAAATAAGTTAAACTGCTCAGTGTAACTTATTTTACTTCTTAAAAAACGGAGCCGAGCTGACCAGTCCCTACTGGCGGCACCCGTTCACGAATTGAAAAAAGTTGTTTCCAGTCTGGTTAGGATATTGCAGGCTTGAATAACCTGATTATCCGAAAAGAAAAATGATTTCTTGCTTTGGAAGGCATGCAAAACTGTGGGTACCGAACGCTATCTAGCGTTTGTTTAAACCTATACTAGGATTGGTTCTGATCTACCCTTTGGATTGCGGAAGTCAGACAGCAGTCGCTCCGTGTAAAACCAGTAACCTCATCAAATCACCTAGGCCAGGTAGCGGACTCTGAAGCGTTACCGCTGAGGATGCAACCGGGAATACGCTAGGATGATGATCGGGTCGGCGCAAAGTCCGTAAACATTTTGATGCCCGCGACTTTGTCCGCGTAAAAATTATTTTTTAAATTTGATATATTATGTTCCTTGGGGAAAGTTGTTCAGTATCAACAACTGACTGTAGGTTTACAGCTCACAATATTGTGAGTATAATAATCCTCTGATTAGAATTTGAGAATTATATAATAAGAGCACTAATGTCCAACCAACTAGATTTATTTGCTGATAGATTGTCAAAATTTAAATATTCTGTTTATCAACATAATTAGCAGTTATATTTATTGATCAATCATGTTTGATTGATTGTTTATTTGCTTGCATGTATTGATATTCTCTGTAGTGTCGTGTACAGTCTTTTGTAGGACTTCAGAATAAATGAAGTAGTTCTGTTATCTGTGATTGTACCTTAATAAATAAAATAAAATTTAAAGTCAAACATTAGCTATGCATCTTAAGCTAGTTACAGTTTACAAGGGTGGTGAGTCAACAGTAACCTAAATGGGCATGTGGCCGGTAAGTAGCCATACAGTTAGTAGGTACTACCTACTTACTTTCACTTATAACTGTCTTAGTTAAAAAGAACTGATTAGATACCTAATAACTGTCAAATATACTTTGAATTGAATACAATTTCGGATTTATCCGACCGTGGTAAAGAGAAGTTCTTTAACAATACTTAACGGTTTTTTAAAGCAGAATGTAACGTCGTGCTGCGCTATACTTAATGTATATATTACTTTTTAAACACCGGCGACGTTTTTGGAGCAAGTTCAGTCCGTGATACTGAACTATTTTCCGTAAAAACAGTTATCGAAAATCGATAAAAAAATTTCGTCCTCCCATACAAAATCCATTTGGCTGAGAACCGATTTGTATGGGAAGCCGAGTTTTTTTTTCGTTTATATTATATAAAATTAAAGTTTCCGTGAGATGTAATGAACCCAATTTGACACAAATGACAGTTGTCCTGTTAACCTCGTCGCGTGGAGAGGGTTCTGTACAATTGATTGAATTCTTATAGGTTTTATAATAGCTACTGTATTTAATTGTATTTTCCTAACACCTGTATTAACCCTATTTATTGCAAATAAAAAACTTATCTTATCTTATATTATACTATATTTAGTATTTTTTTCAAAATTTTAGGGTCAGTAGTTTCGGAGATCGGGGGGGGGGGGGGGGGAATTTTCAATTTTCGTCTTCTTTCATGAATAAAATCAAAACTATTATATTGCGTATATAGGATTGCGAATATTTTTTTTTAATTTCCTATTTTGTCCCCAGAAAATGACCCTTATTTAAAAAAAATATTTATTTACTTTGCACATATTTGTTTGGGTCATACGATTACAATATTCTACCAAATTTCACCTGATTCGGTCCAGTAGATTCGAAGCAAATTGGCTGTGACAGACGGACAGACAGACGCACGAGTGATCCTTTAAGGGGTCCGTTTTTTCATTTTTTGTACGGAACCCTAAAAATATCCTATGAAGCCGCTTCCATAATTTGTTAACCAAACATTTACTTTACGTAAAAAAATATACTTAATTTAAATAAAAAAAAAACTGTAAATATGCATTCAAATTCATCCAATTGCCTATCCAATCTCTGTAGATTTGCTCGCATGGTTGAAATAAGGAGGTACCTATGCCACTTAGGGCACCCGTTCGAATAGCATCCGGGCGAATAGCACCTGGCCTATTACACGAAGAGCACCTTATATTCGCAGGTGCTCTTCGTGGACATAAATCTATTTTTAAATTTTTTTCTACGAAGAGCACCTATATAAGTGCACATATACAATACTTACAACAAATAGGTACCTACTAAAAATAAGATAAAGTTAAACATTAAAGGGTCGTCATACAAGAAACGTGTTTTTTCGGCGTCTTAAAACATTGTACGGAGGTACGGAACCCTTCATGTAAGAGTCCGGCACAAACTTGCCCGTTTATTTTTGTTGTCCAGCCAGATCCAGAAAGTGTAACAATGGCACAAGCAATGGCTTGAATGTATCGCGAAATAAAGTGCGCTGTGTCCGTGCGATGACCAGTCTAATGACCAATTGCGTAACCTGAAAAGTGATGAAAAATAAACTTGTTTCGTATCGTAGGTACTTATTTGATTTGAGGATTGCGAAATGAGAGTTAATATGTTTTCTTGAAAGTACTAGTAGCGACATCTCATTGTCGGTTTCTGAAGCTAACATGTTTGCGTAGTTCTGCTATTCGTTACTAGATGAGAGCATGTTTATTGTTTGTTTAGTACTAAAATTAGTCCCTAGATGGCGTATAACTAGTTTCTATAAGTTCTGCTAGTTGTCACTAGATCGCAGTAGGTACGTTGTTTGTTTAGTACACAAAGTCGTCGTTAGATGGCGTTATTCAACATGTTTAATTTTTTAAAGTAACTGCACCTTGTCTTCTTACAAATTAAGGGCCGAAAAAATAATAAAAGAAATCACATTTATGTAATTCATTGTAACTTTTACTTAATTTTTAACACCTAATCAAAATGTATGAGCGTCCTTGAGAATGCATCCGAACTAAACCACCTTATGTCAACTGTAAGTGTGATTACATCCAGAAAAATTGCAACATTTTCGGTAATTTTTGTATTATTTTCAATTACTATTGGACCGAGAAAACTTTTAGAAATTATTATTAATTAATTTATAAGTTAAAATTCATTAAATTTATGAGAAAAAGAAAACAATTACGTACACAAAAGTTGATTTAGAACCTCATAGATATATTTAAGCAAAACAAAGTACTCTTTCAGCGAAACAATAAACACATCTTCTGTCATAATATGACAAGATACATAGTATGTATATTGCTTGTCATATGTAAACCAGAGATTTCAGCCGACAAATGCATACAAAAAATCTCCCATTTGTATGTCACCGCTCGCTACCAGGCACGTGGCGCGGCGGCCGGTGGCCGGCGAGTGGGGAGGTCAACGGTCGCGCGCATGTTGAAGTTAGTATTTTGGTTAGCCGTTTATTAGTAATTTGGAAGAAAAAAATAACAAAATTAAGTCTACGGTTTCGTGTTCTATTATTAATTCTGATTGCAAGATTTTAATAATATACATACATACTTATTTAGGGGGTGCAAAATCAAACTGTTGTTTATATAATATATGTATACTATATGTATTAAGATTATCGCCCTAGTAAGTTTGTTTTGTACCAACGATGATTTTAGCATTTTTAGAGTCTAACGAAATGATTTAGGCAAAAGTAATGGCAAAATGACAAACGAACCTAGAAAAGTCAATTTTGCATTAAAACATATTTTTAATCTGTTTTCTTTTTTTACGGCAAAGTAAAAAGGAACTTCTAACAGAAGATTAATCAAGAGCTTTAAAAATGCATCCTTCTTCTTGGTTAAGATAGACAGTTTTTCCTGAAATGGATAATACGTAAAACCCCTGGTAAATGGCATTTATTGAGAGAGGCCTATACCCAGCACCGATGTTGAAAACCCCTGCCTGACCTTCATTGTACTTTTTCTACATATCTACTTGACTTGGGTCAACCAGTTTTGTTTTCTGACAGATTACAGTTAACATTTTAGTGGTAATTTGAATAAAAAGCTGGCAACACTGCAAGTGCCATCAGTCAGTAACGACGTGAATGAGTTGTCGCGACACTCGCGGTTGTTGTTTTTGTAAACTTTGTATTGTGAATGTTTCAAAATACTTCCTACAGTTAAATAACAAACGTTGAAGCTATTGGCAATGTGTTTCGCAATAATAAATAATTGCCCAGTGGTTTTATGATCAGTTTTGTCGTTATAAACAAAGATCAGTGACTTGTACCGTTTAAAAAAAAACAGTGCAACAGGTTGTTTTCAGTGTAATGTTTTATCATTATTAAAACAAAATATAAATTTGTTTATATTTTCGTTTAACTGGAATGTACACAGTGTTGTTTTAGTGAATTCAAAGTTGTAAAGTTGTCTGAAAGTGATTTATTTATGTAGGGCTGTGAAGTAAAAAAAAATATCAACAAAACATAAAATGTATTCTCGCTTAAAATAATGTTATCGCAATCAAAAAACAGAGTTCAAGCGATCAAGAGTAAATTTGAAAATTTAAACATCGAAAACGAACCCATAGTTCTGAGGAAGAAAAACATACAACATCTGTTCAAACAAAATGAGTTTGGCGGGAATTTCAACAAGGAAAACGATGAATTATCGTCAAATAAGGACAAAATCGAGATCGATTCTACATCAAGCGATGAGTGTGTTGCAAACGTGAGTTATTTGTACAGTGAATCCAGGAAAAGTGATACAAAAAAGTCTTTAACGCGTCAAAGTAGTGATCCCGGTAAAAAACTTCACAGAAGTCACGCATTTAGATGTGACCGGAGCCAAAAAATTGTCGGTAGCCCCAAGAGGCACGGGAGTTGTTACGGTAGATCTGAAACTAGTGATTTTACGTTAAAAATGGGTGACAAAAAGCTAAGTAAGGATCGGTTGAAGAGGCTAGGGAATCTACTCGAAGATCAGATGAGAAAAGAGAATTTTCAAGTGAGTAATGATAAAATTATCGTTGGGGAGGTCCATGAAATCATTACAAAGGAAAGTCAATCAGATGTTAACATAAATTCCATACCTGATTCCGAAGTACCGCAACATATTTTAGAACAATACGCAAAAGTTGTTAAGCCAAAAAGAAAAGAAGATAAGCAAGACGCCATGACGGATAGTGGAGTGAGTTCGGAGACTGAAAATCTGGATGATGAAAAAGGTAGAACCAAGAAGTTGGTGTCTCAGTTTGAAAAGCAGGAGCATGAGGTACAGCCTGATACTAATTTAGAATCTATGAACGATCTAGCCATATCCAGTGAAACAATGAGGTTGGAACGCAAAAATCCACATTTGACCTTAACGGACACGTTAAAAAAGGCTCTAAAACAGCCGTTGCCTGCTGGACCTCCTCCTAAGAAACCTCCACGTATATTCGCAACGTCACCCGTTCCGGAAGTTAAGGAAAAAGAACGTAAAGATACTAAAAAGATGTTGGAAAAGTTAGAAAAGGTCTTACTAAAGCGCGAAGCGCAAAGCCCTAAAAATTTGTACGATATAGCTGAAGCTGACATGAGTTTGAAAAAAACAAAAGAACCAAATAAAGAAATCCATTATTTATGTACGGAAATACTTGATATCACTCACAGAACGCTACTTCCGAATCAAAGCAAAGATTTGAACTGTTTCAATCTGAATTGTTCAAATATAATGAACTCCACGACTAGTCTTCCATATACAAGACTGAATCACGATATTTTACATGATGAAAATTTTTTAAACGATAAATGTATGAAATGTCAGCTTAACGAAGAAAGGCAGGATCGTTTTAAATGTCATCTCAATTGTGACTGTAAGAAGTCTGAGTTTTACGTAGAAAAGGAGCATATTTACGATGAACCTTGTATGGAGGGTTTCGTGAAGAAGAATAAGTACGGCACTTTGAATCTCAGTAAGAATTTGAGCAAGAGTTTAGAGGATTTGAGGAACAGCAGGAGTTTGGAGCAGGTGAGTTGTTCATTTCCTTTTAATTTATTAAGTAAATAAGGTTTTTTAAGGTTTGAAAATCCAGTCCTGGTCCACAAATATCTCCCTACTAGGTGAACAAGAAAGACTGTATTTGAAAAAAAACTTACAAACTGTATAATTGGTTAGTTGGTTACCCAAATGGGTGGATTAGGTATGGGTCTTTACGGATCAGAAGGTTTTGGAAGCTAAATGTCCTTGGGTGCAATATAAAATGCTCTGAGACCAAAACGTCCTCAATTTAAAATGGGTACGGAAGCTAATTGGCCTTACCAATAATTAGTCCTCTAGATATAGGTAATGTCTTTGAATATGCCTAAACATGGGAACTAAATTAAAGTATTTATTAGTAGTAAGTAGTTAGTATTGTAAGTATTAGTAGTGGTTGTCGGAACTTAATGTTATATAGCCTAAAGCCTTCCTCTATAAATGGACTACCCAACAAAAAAAGAATTTTTCAAATCGGACCATTAGTTCCTGAGATTAGCGCGTTTAAACAAACAAACAAACAAACTCTTCCGCTTTATAATATTAGTATAGATTCGGCCAAATAGAAAAAAAAAACTCTACTGCAAAGCCCTAATTATTAAAGAAATATTTAATTCTTTGATTCTTCTCGATTCTCTAGGTGCCTTGTCTGATAACCAATCTATCATCTAGTACCTATTACTCCGATATTTATGATAATGATAAATTTATGATTGATGAAGTGATTATCTGGTTTGATAGAGGATTAGATTTAGTTACACAATATTTCTAAACAAAATATGAATCATTAATGTCATTGCTGGTATGGGAGGAAAGAAAATACTAACTCTACATGAGATATTAACTCACGATATTATATATATATTTTTTTTTACTAGCCTGTAGGTATTGTGTCCCATAACTGGGCAAATGCCTCCCCCTTATTCTTCCACTCGTCTCTGTCCGTGGGTAATTCCTGCCATTCTGGTAAGAACCTATCGAAGTTGACTAACTACATATTAACTATATTTTATAATAAATAAATACAGCTTCTTCATCCTAGCGCATTCCCGGTTGCATTCTCATGCATGTTGAAAAGCTGCTTCGGAGCCCTGTGTGCGTTTACCCGCTTTTTCTTTTCCAAATATAATATGCATGTCAAATGGTCATCCAAGGATGCCAAAGACCTTGCGAAGTGGAGAATAAATAGCCGGAACAGTTTAAACGATTTGGCTACAGTTTTACGACCGGCCGCCTGCCTGACGTCAACCCTCCTTGGGAATACAGATGTTGCACAAGATGTTTGTTCTTAGTCCTTTAGTCGCCTCTTACGACATCCACAGGAAGAGATTGAGTTTTTTTTTTTTTTTTTTTTTTTATTAGAAATTTGAGTGCGTTTGATCTCTATCTAGCCTGATGGGAAGCTAAGATGAGGTCTAAGGTGTATCACGCAGACTCAAAAAATGCCTGTTCACTCTTGCCTTGAAAATCCCTAAATTATATGTATGGGGAAACATCGACGCAGGGAGGGAATTCCACACCTTAGCGGTTCGCACAATGAAGGAGGAGGCGAATCGAGAGGTACGATGAGGAGGAATATCGACCACAAATGGGTGGAATCCCTGTCCACGTCGTGTTGTCCGATGGTGGAATGGCGCAGGGGGAATTAAATTATGTAATTCCTGCGCACACTCCCCGAAGTGCAACCTGTAGAAGACACACAGACTTGCTACCAGTCGGCGATGTTCGAGGCTGTGGAGCCGTCCTGCCGTAAGCAACTCATCACCAACGAGTCTTCTGGCACGTCTGTCGATAGCTTCCAGGGCTTCGAGCTGATAGCGGGCAGATCCATCCCATAGGTGGGAGCAATACTCCATACATGAGCGGACTTGAGCTGTGTAAAGGCTCAACAGTTGGTCAGGGGTAAAATATCGTTGGACCTTGGAGAGGATGCCCAGTTTTTTAGAAGCCGTCTTAGCCCGGGACTCAATATAGCTACCGAAGTTAAGATTTGATGAGAGATCGATACCGAGAAGTTCGAGATGACGGGTGATAGGAACAGGCACACCCCGGAAAGTGGGAGCCAAGTTGAAAGGGCTCTTTTTAGCAGAGAAGAGACACGCCTGTGTCTTAGAGGCATTGAATCTCACAAGGTTGGCATCACCCCAATCGGAGACAGCTTGCAGAGTAAGATTGGTATGGAGCACCATTGCCTCTCTTAGTTCGTCTATTTCCGGTTTTTTTGCCCTTGCACTAGAAAAATATCTTTCCGTAACGGTGCTATCGTCTGCATACCCAAAAATACCGGGCTTTAGCAGATCGTTAATGAGAAGCAGAAATAGCGTTGCGGAAAGAACAGATCCCTGAGGTACTCCAGCATTAATTGCCAATAGGTCAGACGAGCAGCCGTCAAGAGTTACTCGAATAAACCGTTCCCTCAGGAAATCGGAAATCCAGGCACAAAGGGTGGGAGGGATACCGTAAGCGGAAAGCTTCGCTATAAGAGCGTCATGCCATACCCTGTCAAATGCCTTTGAAATGTCAAGTGAGACAGCAAGTGCCTCACCGTATTTTTCAAGGGCTTCACCCCAAAGATGTGTAGCGTACACAAGAAGATCCCCAGTAGATCGGTTCTGGCGAAATCCGTATTGCCGGTCACTGAGGAGATCATTGTCCTCAAGGTACGCAAGTAAGCGCTTGTTAATAACACGCTCCATTACCTTACACAGAATGGAGGTGATTGCAATTGGGCGATAGTTTGAAGGGTCGGCACGTCTACCCTTCTTGGGTACGGGTTGAACATTGGCGAGCTTCCACATTTTTGGGACGATTCCGGACCGAAGAGATAGACGAAACAGGCGCGTCAGAACAGGAGACAACTCGGGTGCGCAATTCCTTAAGACAATAGCAGGAATACCGTTGAGTGGTCCTATTCTACGCCGGAAACCGGTACTACAAAATATAAATACATATGTCATATAAATAAACATCTGGGATCCAGGTCAATTTGAAAAAGGCCATTTTCCAACTTGCCCTGGCTCGGGATCGAACTGAGAACCTCCGGAGTTGCGCACTGGCGTGTTAACCACTACGACCCAGAGGTCATCAAAGTGTAGTTTGTTCTGTTTAGGGTTCCGTACCCAAAGGGTGCAAACGGGACCCTATTACTGAGATTCCGCTGTCTGTCTGTCTGTCCGTCTGTCACAGGGCTCTATCTATTGAACCGTAATAGCTTGAAATTTTCTGTCTAGCTATTACGGTTCAAGAGATAGAGCCCTGTGACTGACGGACAGACAGACGGGCGGACAGCGGAGTCTCAGTAATAGGGTCCCTTTTGCGTCCTTTGGGTACGGAACCCTAAAAAGTGAAATTACAAGAGATAAAGTCGGGTCGACCGGGATTCGAACCACCTCGTTACGTCCACACATACGGCGGCCCCTATATTTGACACCAGCGAGAAACAGCTGGTCTAATTACGACCAATTGAGGACAATGAACTGAAGTAGAGCAGTTTGTTTGATACAGTTGTTACGTTGTTAGAAGCTTTTCTTCATTGCTGGTCTGAAAGAAAAGAAAAAACATAGAATGTACCAGCTGCTTCTCTTTTCGCGCAGATCGTAAAAGCCTATCGAGGGAATGGGCAAGAATCTTAATCATATCGCAGCAAGCGTTAGCAACCAGCCTTTTTTTTTATTTTTTTTATTTAGTCAAATAAGCATATAGACATATTTACAAAAGCTCATAAAATTATAGATACATGGAGTAGTTATATTTTATTTCATCCAACCAGCTACAGGCCATCTCCGAACTAGACAGGGGTCTGTATCTCGGAAACAACCTGCCTCCGGAATGGATTTCATAATTGTTGACCCAACATTATTGGCAAATACGCTCACAGGTTGTGCGCAAATTTCCCAAAACTAGCATAACTGTGATTTTGGTAAATTACATACTTATATCGAACTTATATCTAATCTAATTCTAAAGTTTTCTCTTTCCCAGTCTTCCCAGTCCTTACCCCACCTTCATGCCCACCGTCACGCTAAAAGTGGCCTGGGCCTTGCCGTCCTAGGCTCTGTCTGCCCCGTTAGGGATAAAGACGTGATAGTGTAGAAACTTTAAGGTGAAGGTATAGGCAAATGACCTTAAAGTGGCGCCCTCATTTGAAATAAATTGTTAACTCGTAAATATGGAGATAATTTCCATATTGCTCTACGATAGAGCAATATGGAAATTATCTCTATATTTACGAGTTAACAATTTATTTCACACTTCAAAGCCATTTGCCTATATCTTCACCCCTTGAGCATGGGTCTTTGAAGGTCTTTAATTTTTCGACGTAAGTCTTTTCATACATATGTATGTATGTATGTTTGATAGGAATTCCTTACAGCAAAAAAATATTCAAGCGTTTTTAAAATTTTCGTTGCTTCCTTTATTTGTATAGGTACGTACTTACTTATACCACTTATACCACATAATAAATAAATATACTAATGTACAGATGTCTCACTCAGCAAAGAAATTCAAAGAAATATCTACTCAATGTGGGTAGCGATATGGTTTAATTTAGCTCATGTCAGAACTCAGCACCTTTTCGTAAAGATACCTAGACATCCATTGCAAGCCAATTTCATTCTTATTACTCTGGACAAACGATTCGTATAACTGAATTTACCACCCGGAGGGGCCGCCTGCGCGCATAGTAAGGTACATTTTTGATACCTAAACGGGGAGTGACACAGACTGCTTATGTACACATATATAAGGGCAAACGAAAAGAGCTGGCCAACTATCGCCACTGATAGAAGTTTATAGAAATCTAGAGGGGAGGCTTTTGCCCAACTGTGGGACACTACAGGCTAATAAAAAAAAAACTAACTTATGCAGGGACTAAAAAAAATATAGGTACTGAAACTGTTTCAAGGGTGAACTCAGTCTATGATACTGAACAACTATCCCCAGAGAACACATATCGAAATATGTAAAATAATTTTTGACCTCTTATACAAATTGACCAATCATTATCCAAGAGTATTTGCATTTTTTTTTTTTCATATTTTTATACGTTCCTTGGAGAAAGTTGTTCAGTATCATGGACTGAATCCACCATTAAAATAGTTTTAGTATATTTTTTTAGATGTATACAAGGGTGATAGTTATAAATAAGCGATATGACAGTTTTTAGGGTTCCGTACCCAAAGGGTGCAAACGGGACCCTATTACTGAGACTCCGCTGTCTGTCCGTCTGTCTGTCCGTCAGTCTGTCCGTCTGTCTGTCCGTCTGTCACAGGGCTCTATCTCTTGAACCGTTATAGCTAGAAACTTGAAATTTTCACAGATTATTATTACTATGACCACTATAACAACAAATACTAAAAATAAGATAAAAATCAAAGGGGTCGTCATACAAGAAACGTGTTTCTTCAGCGTTTTAAAACATTGTACGGTGATACGGAACCCTTCATGTACGAGTCCGACTCGCACTTGCCCGTTTATTTCTGTAGTTTTCAATAATTACTGAATTGGGAATACGACTGGGTCAAAAATAAATAATTGGTACTGATAAGAGAATAAAACGTTACAAAATAGCGTCACTGGTCATTGATCATATCCATTTTCCATTTTCAACATGATTTTAGACTTAGTATATCTGTGATTTTATACTTATTAATGCAGAAAAACTGATATTAGGAGCGCTATTTGACTCGAAAAATCTATGACGTCACGGTTTTGTATTTCATACAAATCCTATAGAAAATGTTTGTTTTGACGTTTAGAAAAAAGTGTCTGATTTGACTGGAGTTTCTGGCGGGAAGTCAAGGGTTTCGGTTGGGGTCTGCTTTAAATTATTTTACAAATTGATTTTAGTGGACTTTATAATATGAAATTGGTGTTGTTTGGTGTAATAAATGCTCATAACATGAACAATGTGTGAAATAGTTAAAGTGGACAGTCATAGTACGGCTGTAGTGATATTTATTTTGCGGACTGTGAGGGCGTCGTCCGCCACTCAATGGTCTATGTAAACCAGTGGACTCGTATAGATTTGTCGCCAGGAGCTCCCTTGCAGCTAGTTAGGATTAGGTTAGGTTAGGATTAGGAATAAAGAACAAAATTAAAGATAGGCTCTAAAGGACTTGTATCCAGAGCCGTAAAATTATTTAATAAAAAAAAATCTGATTTGACTTATTGCCATCTAGCGGATTGTCATTGGGTAATCCATGGTCACAGAATACAGTACGAGTAAACAGAACGGAATCTCCTAAGGTACGCTCAATATGCGTCCCCGTTCCCCGTCCCCGCACCTCTCCTACGTTTTCGCCTTGATGACACAAGTTGGCCCACAAGAACCGGGGGAGAGGTGCGGGTGCGGGGAACTGGGACGCATATTGCGCGTACCTTAGGAGATTCCGTTCTGTTTACTCTTACTGTATTCTGTGCCATGGTCACAGTAAATCCAAGTAAAAATAAAAGATTTGCTGACCGGACGAAAGTCGAGATCTTGATTGCGTCCCAGGGGGGTGGTGGCCAACGGAGTGTGGCAGCCTTCGCCACGGTCCACCGCGCAGTGTGGGACGTGAAACATAATATTAATTGCGTCTTAGATATGTACAGTCAGCTTCTTCTTTGACTGGCCCTTTCCCATTTTATTTGGGGTCGGCTCTCCGTATTATGCGTCTTCAGGCAGCTTGGTCCTGGGTCGTCTCTTTGTTGGATTGGGCTTCTTTGAGGTTCTTATTTACTAAGGACATCCATGTGATTCGGAGTCGTCCTCGTTCTCGGGGTTTAGTTTCGATGTCCAACACTTTTCTGGTCATGTGTTCGGATGGTCGTCTCATAACGTGTCCGTACCACCGCAGACGGTTCTCCTGTAATTTAATCTGGGATAGGTCTCACTTTAAAGGTGCCTCTTATGTGTTTGTTTCTGTCGTGATCTAGCCTAGTTACACCACTTGCCCACCTGCTGAGCATCTTCATCTCTGCGCGGTGTAATTGATTTTCGTGCTGCTTTTTGAGTGGCCAGCATTCGGCTCCATACGTCATGGCCGGTCGGACAGCCGGTAGATATGTACAGTCAGCAACAAAACAAATATGTCACATATTTGGTGACATATTTTTGCTGATGACTGTACCATAGGTAGGGTATATTATGACACATACGAAATTATTAATAGTTCTAGACTTGGAACATATTGTGGTCGCAGGGGTTGATGAAAAAAAATCAGCACGACCTATTGCTTCTCATAATAACATTGCATTGTCATCTATATGTCATCTATAAATAAAATTTAGAACTGTCAAATGTAATGTCAGTGTTGACATTTAGTGATGAGAACACTCAGTCCGCGTTAAATCGATTCAAAGACACCGACCAAGTGAATGAAAATGAACGCAAATTCGGTATTCAGTCGATTATCACTATTACAAGTAGCTTCTCGCCGTTTGCCCCTTTGTATGTATGTATGTGCACTTAGAACTACGCAATGGATTTTAATGCGATTTTCTTTCATAGATAGAGGGACCGAGGGTACTAATACCAAATGAAAATATTAGCGCTGAAGAACATGTTACCAATATATTTCGTTATTTGATATCCGAATAACATGATACCGAGTAACCGTCAAATAACAGATAAGTATCTCAAACCGTGCATGTGCTCGTGGAACGTGGAGTTTTGGCGTTCCTCCACGTTATAAGTTACCTACTAGATACGATACGAAACGTTAATAAGTTATCCTAACGAATACGTACCTAGAGTCCGAGCGCCGCACCGGCCATTGTTCGGCAGACATGATTGAAGCCGAACGAACCATTTGATCGCTTTCTGTACCCAGCACAAACGTGATTGAGCGAGCGAAACGAATATATAACTTGAATTACTTCTCCCAATTAAGTACTCTCTGGCGTTCACTGAGTCACTGGCCAAAACCAGTCGAAGTTGACCTCCCGACTCGCGCGCGGCATTTATTTTGTTTTGCCCTAGATTTAATTTGATTTGGTGTAAACTAAACTAACGACTATTACTATGTGGGTAAATATTGTTATAAAGTGTATATAATTAGTTAGTTTTAAGTGTAATTCGTTAAATTAGTGGTGTAAATATAGTTGCGTTTAAGTCCAATTTTTGTAAATATGAAGCGTTTGAAATGTCTTGTTGATAGATGTAAGTACTTAATTGATTTGCTTGGATGAATAATAGGTAGTGTGGTAGGTATCATATAATTCGCATAAAAATACTTGTAGTCTCCCCAGTCTCCGAATATTTAGTCTATTCGATCGAATGGATGGCATGCCGCGTGACTTTCGGCTTAGAATAGCACCACTCCATACTCTTACTGTCTTCTGTGGTTAAGTAAATTATCCAAAAATTTTTGAAGAATCTAAATCCGTCCATGTATAACGCTAAAGCAAACTTTTCATAGTTTTCCCCCCTCCACTCCCCCTTTTTTGCAACATTTTATATAGAATTAAGTCCTTACGCTCGGCCACGAATATACGCGACAGCGACGTCGAGTGGTATGTATGCCTCTCAAGACTGAAATCCGTCGATAAATAATGCTATTGCAAACTTCCCCCACTCCTCCCCTTGTTTTCCCCCCAATCAAAAATCGCGATTGACTTAATAATTTAAATAAATAAAGGAACTTGCGTGCCTATTTTCGTCAAAATCGGTCGAAAAATGCGATCTGTAGACGAGAACAGACAGACAAAATAATTCTTCGACTAATCTCGAAACTGAGACGCTTCGCTTGCTCGGTATATAAATGTTATTTTCTAAAAATATATTACAAACACACTTATGCCAAAATAACTCAAAGCAAACATTGGGTACCTCTCAAACCAATGTGTCCCTAATCGATTTAGAGTCATAACATAACACTGTACAACACTATCGTTAAAATAACGCTTCATTTGAACGATGATTAACAAGTGTATGACAACGAATGAATGTGAAAGTATCTAATCGTTTTATTTTCATTGCGTGTTATTTATTTATTTATTTATTTATTTATTTATTTATTTATTTATTTATTTATTTATTGTAAAAACTAAATACAACGGCTTTCACCAATTACAGCATATAGAAAGAACTTATAGCTAAATGTAATTAAAAAATTTACACAGCTGGTACGACGGGCGCCACCACTAATAATGTACAGTAAAAACTTTTTTTTCATTCTAGTCATTTCATTTTAAAAACATTTTTGTCATTCTCGCAATATACCAATAGGTTCCTTACAACCATATTCGTTCCATCAACAAACACATCACACTCAGGTTGCTGATTCAGGAATGTGTTAAGGTCCGTAAGCATGCGACATAGAGGAGATTGCTCATGTGATACCGTGCGTGTGACCGGTGGGGCGAACAGTTTTCGCGGCTGACACGAGCGTTGCACCAAACGTCTATTTGGTACATTTAGGCGACAAAGTTGATTATGAAGCTCGGGGACGTCGATAAAATTACGTAAAATTTTCAAACAGATTACCAATTGCCCAGCATCTCTACGGGTTCTAAGTGAGTTTAACCCAAGAGACCCTAAAAGAAACAACGTAGGATAGAGATAGGGATAATATCCGTAGATACGTTTATAGAGGTATCTTAGAAATGCCTTCTGAACTTTTTCTAGCATCAGCGTGTACGTCGCTTCATGAGGGTTCCATATGGAGCTACTGGATTCTAGTTTGCTGCGAACCAATGCATAGTATAAAAGTTTGATTGCATACGGATTATTAAAGTCTCTTGAGTTTCGTAAAACGAATCCAAGACGTTTGAAACTCTCTTTAACTAAAGATGAAATGTGATCGTTAAATACTAGGCCATCAAAATTTTATCACTAATGTAAGCAATGGATTTTAAATATGCGATTTTCACTCAGTCAGCAGTTTTCAGTATAAAAGTTGAACAAAACACGAAATAACTGATTTTAAAATAAATCGAATACTATTTAATAAGAAATTTACTTACCGATGAAAGGAAACTTTTTCTTTACGTCCTCCAACATTTGTTGACGTGTTTCTGCAGCTCAAAACTGCACAAACAGGCATTTTTCTGCAGAGCGGTCTAGGTTAGGTGCATTAAGCTGTCATACGCGGTCTAAAGAAGACAATTTTGAATGAAGTAAATTTTACTTCAGTTGGACACGCAAAGTACATTCATAGGCTGTGTCTATCTTGATCCATGGTCTGTGATTAGCATACAACATTTCATCTCAATGGGAAACCGGAAAGTGACTCAAAAACTTGCAAGATTTGACCTAAACATAAAAAAACAAACAGGACAAGCTAAATAAAAGCTTGTTAAAAATATACATCGTGTTAATGAAAGAATGCAAAACCTCTCAGATGGTACCTCAGTAACTGAACAACTTTCGTTCAACAACTTTCACGAAATCCAAAATAAAATTCGGATTTTCATACAAATTGACTCGATCAGCTGATCAGTTAGTATGAAAAATCAAATTTTTTTTTAGTTTCGTGGAAGTTCTTGAACTAAAGTTGTTCAGTTACATGTACCATCTGAGAGGTTTTGCGTTCTTTCATTAATACGATGTAGGTATATATTATATGTATATATTTTATTATATAGCTTTTAGATTTAGCTTCACGTCACACTTCCTTATCACAAAAGAGCGTGGTATTTCATGCCACTGGTCAAAGAGTTAACCACGCCCAGGGTTGCTTACCATGCGAAAGCGTTAAGGCCGTACCTGAATTTTCCGGGGTCCAGTGCTGCCCCCATTTAAAATAAATCATTTTTAAGAAAACGGACACATTATTTAAAATTTTGCTACTACCAAGTCCTAGATAACCCTTCAAACTATTTTATGAACTACGGTTAGTTTATAATGAGAACGTTAAGCTTTACTACGCACATTTGCCAAAAGAGGCCGTTTTTCGCAAATGTGCGTAGTAAAGCTTAACGTTCTCACTTTAAACTGTAAACAGTAGTTCATAAAATACTTTGAAGGGTTATCTAGGACTTGATAGTTGCAAAATTTTAAATGATGTCTCCGTTTCCTTTGAAATGATTTATTTTAAATGGGGGCAGCACTGGACCCCAGAACATTGAGGTACGACCTTAAGGTGTTTGGGCTTTTCCTGTGACATTGAAATTTTAAAAAATTTTAAAAGTAACCGCAATCTCTTGATTTTATTAGCTTTTGTGTAATGGTAATAAAGTAATCCGCATACTTTCACCTTTATTACAAAACTACAATATAAAATGTCAATTAAAAAAAAGATTAAGTCTTACAATACCACTTTCTTGCGTTAAATCACACTGACATTGTAACATATACAAAATGTTTAACCAAAAAATTGGCAAGATGACTTGGAAAAATATTAACAAGTGTGTGTCGAACGCACGGTCGACGGTTCCGTAGGAAAACTATAAGTTCTGAAAACGTCATCATCATCTTCTTCTTCGTCTAAGCGCATTTTCAGTTGCATCCTCAGCTGTGCTGCTTCGGAACCCGGGGTGCGCTTTCCCGCTTTTTCTTCTCCAAATACATATTATATGCATGTCAAATGGTCACCCTGCGATGCCAAAGACCTTGCAAAATGGAGAAGAAATAGCCGAAAAACTTTAAATAATTTGGCTATAGTTTTACAACCGGGGCCGCCTGCCTGACGTCAACCCTCTTTGGGAATGTATTTGTGCGAAAAGTTTTACAACCCTCCTTGGGAATGCAATTGTAGCACGAGATGTTAGTGCTTAGTCCTTAAGTCGCCTCTTACGACATCCACAGGAAGAGATGGAGTGGTCCTATTCTAACCCGGAGCCACACGGGGTGAACACCTCATTATCATCATCCCCCGTATTCCCGGTTGCATCCTCAGCGGTTACGCTTCAGAGCCCGGGGTCCGCTACCTACCTTAGGTCATTTGACGAAGTTGATTTTTACACAGAGCGACTGTCGTCTGAGCTCCGCAACCCAAAGGGTAGACCAGAACCTATCTTATGATAGACGTTAACTTGCCCCAGCCAGGGCAAGTTGGAAAATGGTCTTTTTCAAATTTTCCTGGGTCTTGGGTGTTTATCTATATATTTATTTATCATAAAATATAGTATCGTTGAGTTAGTATCCCATAACACAATTTTAAAACTTACTTTGGGGCTGCTTAATCAGTGTGATTTGTCACGAAGTATGTTCCCAGTGGGATTTGAACCCACGACCTTCGGATCACAATACTAACGCCATGGCCACTGGACCACAGACAGAGCCTGAAAAGGGCTTTATTAATGCCACCTAAGGCGAAGAAACCTAAATACCTGCAAGGCAAAGATGCTCTTAAAATAACTTTCAAAATGGCAAGTACGCAGTTACAGTTAGAAACCCATCGGCTGGAGAAAGTGCATTGACAAACGACACTGTAATGGCACCATAATGACCCCATAATGACCCCAGAATGACCCCAGTTCGCGTCAATCTGTGTCAACTGTCAGGCGAAATGTGAGGGTGACGTGAGAGTGATTTTTGACTGAGCATGTTTGACAATAAGGAATATGAATGTAATACCAATCTGGCTCATTTTTATTTTTCAATTTTTATAAATACGTTATCATTGTCACGCCTAGCTAATTATTTTTCTTACTGATTACTATTCTTATTTGGATTAGAAATAAATTATTGAAAATATGCAAATATTGCGCGGAAACTTTTGACAAACAAAAGGGAAATGACGAGTTCGGGTGCGTTCGGTAGGACCACGGACTGTCCGTCCATGTAGTTTGACTACCGATGACATATTACATACGAAATGTATGTACTTTTATAAAGAGGTTTAACAAACATCACTGGCTGATAATATCGAAAATACCCAAAAAGGAAAAACATGCATTGATAGCTTCTGCCTCTAGTCGTCACAAGTTTTGTTTCTATCGGGATGTCAGCGAATATTGTAGACTTTGACGTCATATTTTAAAATTGCACGTTTTAGTTGTTATAATCTACTTTTTTTATAGGTATTTATTTTCTACACCCTAAACATGTTTTTTAGCACTGATTTATTTTATGCGGCTATTTCTCGACGAGAACTATCAATTAAAAATATTTAAAAAAAAATGCATGCATACTCTCTATTTCATAGTTCGCGTTCGCATGTGGTAAAATATACAATACAGGGGGTTACTCTATAAATTAGTTCGATAGTCGTCGTTCGTAGAATAGGATCACTCCAAGTCTTCCCGTGGATGTCGTAGAAGGTGATTTATAAAAACACAAGACGAACAAAAATCATAAACATCAGTGAGACCTCTCCCATCGTCTGGCCAGCGTGGAGAGTGTAGGCAAAATCCTCTGGCTGTTCTGGCTATAGTAGTACAGAGAGGGTCGTGCTCCTGCAGTGGAGACTAATAAACGGGCAAGTGCGAGTCGAACTCGTACATGAAGGGTTCCGTACCTCCATACAATGTTTTAAAATGCTGAAGAAACACGTTTTTTGTATGACGACCCCCTTTAATTTTTAACTTTATCTTATTTTTAGTATTTGTTGTTATAGCGGCCATAATAATACATAATCTATGAAAATTTCAAGTTTCTAGTTAATTCCATTATAAAGATCTAGTTAAAAAGGCTGAAAAATCACGTTTTTTGTATGACGACCAGCTTTAATTTTTAACTTTTTTATTTTTCGTATTTGTTGTTATAGCGGCCACAGTAATACATAATCAGTGAAAATTCCAAGTGTCTAGCTATTACGGTTCAAGAGATAGAGCCCTGTGACAGACGGACAGACAGACGGATAGACAGCGGAGTCTCAGTAATAGGGTCCCGTTTGCACCCTATGGGTACGAAACCCTAAAAAAGACCTGATGATGATCTTTCCGTATGACAGTGAATTTTTTGAAGCGGTGATTGCTAAGCTGTTAAGACACTGGCTTTGCGTCTGTGTAGCAAGAGTTCGATCCTCACTGGCCGCGACTTGTACCTCTGAGGTTGTCCTCATGTACGGTCATTTCCAACTACCACCGCCTGCTTCCGGTGCAGGAAGACATCGTGAGGAAACCTGCACACTAGTTGTGTAATAATGATTGTTGTCACTAGATGAGTCATGGACACAGATCTTTATCACACACATCTACAGACTTATATACTACATACATTACATTTGACGATCTCCGTGGCGTAATGGTTAACACGCTAGACCGCTAATCCGGAGGTTCTGGGTTCGATCCCCAGCCAGGGCAAGTTGGAAAATGGCCTTATTCAAATTGTCCTGGGTCTTGGGTGTTTATCTATATATGTATTTATCATAAAATATAGTATCGTTGAGTTAGTATCCCATAACACAAGTTTAAAACTTACTTTGGGGCTGGCTTAATCAGTGTGATTTGTCCCTATATATTTATTATTTATTTATTATTATTATACTACTCTTGATCCATGGTCTATGGTCATAGAGCTATTTACGTCAGATGCCTTGAAGCTGACTCCAGTGTTAGCTATACTTGATAAGAGAGAACACTCCGGTAAGTCCGGTAACTATTCTTGACAACATATCATCCCGCCCATAACGGAATGTTGAAGCGTGCTCACAGATAATTGAAAGCCGGATATCTCTGATTTTACTTGAAAATTGAAATGCCTTTAAAGATTTATGAAATCTGACACCAGTATTTGTAATAACACACTAAGTACAAGTTTAATTGGTAGGCAAATTAAAAAAAAACCTGACTATCAAGAACGCCATCTAGTGATGACTAGCGGAACTACCGATACGACTTGATACGGATATCAAGTCGCGCTACGAAGAGCGACAGACATCTATTACATATATATTTCTAGACTTTTAAGCGTAACCCCCAATAACTTTTAAACGGCTGAAACAATTTTCATCAAATATAGGTAAGAACCTTGCGGTGGTTCTTAGCTATATTTGATTAAATTTTGTGGGAACTTGCTTTCTCGTAAAAAAACTGCATTGAAAATCGAAATCAGTCCATCCGTTCGAGCGCTATAGATGATGCCACAGACAAACTTAAGCACTTACGTAAAACTTGTAACACCCCTCTCTTTTGTCGTGGGTTAAAAAAGAAGGCAGTGAATTCTTCCCTAGTTACAAATAAATCGCTAGATTTCGACTCAGTACCTACTGCGCAGTCTATCTGAGGAGCGGTATTCAACACAATAAGCCCAGTGCATTTTACTCGCATTTAGTCAATATCCATTGTGTCTACACCACAGACATAACAACTCGCTGCAATTTAAACTTTATACCAATTCAGTAGAATACATTTTGCGTCATCCACAATCAGCATTGGTGCGGCGCGTGGGTGCAGGATGTTTTAGAATTGCAAGATCATATTCACTGCATTTCTGCATTACTCAGATTTACTAAAGCAATAGTAAATGTACTGGTACACTATTACGTCTTTATCCCCAACGGGGCAGACAGAGCATTTTGGGTCTTGCGGCTCTAAGCAGACACAGCCCAGGGCCACAAGACCCAAATACCACTTTTAGCGTGATGGTGGGCGAGAAGGTAGAAAAAACAATCAAAATAGTGATGATTAACACGATTCGCATTTTCGCCCATTCCCTCGATCGGCTTTTACGATATGCGCGAAGAGAAGCTGCTGGTACATTCTAAGTATTTTCTTTTCTTCCAGACCAGCATGGGAGAAGAATTTACGGTTAACTTAAACTTGAAGAAGCTGTAGTGGTCTATAGTGATTAAGGGGTGATTATGCAAAAGAAGCCGCTAAGTCTAGAGTAGAGCTTCGGGACCATAAATTCTCGGGCTCGCCGTCTGATATTCCGCCTGCTGAGGAACTTCCACCGGGTGCCGACCTACCCTGGGCAGTCTGGAAGTCTTTGAATAGACTCCGAACTGGTGTTGGGAGATGTCTAGAAAATCGTGTTTGGTGGCGTTACTCCAAAAACGACAAATGAGAGTACGGTGTTGTCCAATCAATGAACCACTTATTGTCATGCCCGAAATGCCCCACATCATGCACAATACAAGACCTAAATGAGGCAAATGACCGGGGAATCGCCGTGGCCAAATCCTGGACAAATTTGATTTAATTAAATTAATAAATAGCCTTTCCACTCGAGAAGAAGAAGGGATTGGATCTCATCTATCAGCACGGAACAGCACTTTCCTATGCTGCTATCCTTTTCTGTCGTTCAGAAGCTTGAAAAATCTGACACCAGTGTTGGCCACTTACACACGATACACGATAAACAACAACAAGAAGCATCATTTGCTAGAGCGAGAGTATAGAAAAGGATAGCAGCATAGGAAAGTGCTGTTCCGTGCTGATAGATGAGTCCATACAATCGTAGTCCCCTGATTCGGGCCACCGAGGTCCTCAGACAGAGCCTAGGGCCGCAAGACCCAAAGGCCACTAGTAGTGAAAAAAGCGGCCAAGTGCGAGTCGGATTCGCCCATAAAGGGTTCCGTAGCAGCAAGTAACATAATATAAAAGTTCTATATGTAAATTGCGGTTTACGATTTATGACGTATTAAAAAATAACTATCTATGATACCGAGACCACTATAGTTTTAATTGAAAGTACATACTTTGAGGTATATACCACATTTTTTTCAGAATTATTTTAGTAATATTTCAAAAGTTACGGTGGGGGGTTACCCCTCAAATTTCAACTTTGTATTAGATTATCTCAAGACTGGGGGGTTTGATCTACATAGTTTCAAAGCATTTTTTGTTGCATTTAAAATACCTTTTCAACAATACCCCACACGTTGGGGTTAGACCAATAAATTTTTTTAAATTCACTTTTCGTTGTACGGGATACGGGGGCTGAAAAAAAAAATTTTTTTCCTAATTTTATAAACCAACTTTTGGAACTTAAGTATCTATCTTTCCACCAATTTTCGTGACAATCGGTGCAGTAGCGGCGGAGTACGAGCCCGGACGGACAGACAGACGGACGGACGGACGGACGGACGGACGGACGGACGGACATGACGAAACTATAAGGGTTCCTTGTGGACCACGGAACCCTAAAACGGGAATCAAAATGGATTGGTTACTAGACTCATCATCATCAGGTCTTTTTATGTCTCCACTGCAGGAGCACGACCCTCTTTGTACTACCAGAGCCATATATTAGCCAGAGTAGCCAGAGGATTCGGCCTACTCTCTCCACGCTGGCCAGACGGTTATACAGTCTCATTGATGTTTAAAAGCTTTGTTCAGCTTGTGTTTCCTAAGTCGCCTTCTACGACATCCACGTGTAGGGATCCCTCAGCAGTTGTAAATGAAACTGCCAAGTATTTATTGGCTCAATCACTCCTTAATGATCTCACTTGTTTTAACACTTAAAATTCAACTTAGAAACACATGGAAAATACAATAGTTTTATCAACGAACGCCGACGCGCACTTCTTACTTTTTTCCTCCAACAATATGGCCGCCGCTGTCATCGGGCTGTCTATGCCCGCCCCTCTATATTGGTTTCTTTTTAAATTCGTATTTTGTCTATTGACCTAGGGTTGCTAACACCGGGGAGATTTGGAGTGGTCCTATTCTACTCTGCCGGGAACCACGGCTTAACCAGACTCATCAATCAGTGCAATGTTATTATGACAAGAAGCTGATCTGATGATGGAGCCGGAAGGTGGCTATAGGAACGCTGTAATAAAACGAAGAGCAAGGGCTTACTACATTGGTTTTGATAGGCTTACAATAGAAGTTTGTAATTGATTCGATCGAAACATGGGCCGTGCTTCAGTCTCTCCAGCGATGCCGTATTGACTATCGGTATATCGAAGTATTGAAGTGTTTATACAGTAACGCCACTATATCAGTCCGAGTACAGGAGCAGTGCACGAGGGCTATTCCACTGCAAAGAGGTGTGAGACAGGGAGACGTTATATCTCCGAAACTGTTCACCGCTGCACTGGAAGATGCCTTCAAGCTCCTGGAATGGAAAGGACTTGGCATCAACATCAATGGCGAGTATATCACTCACCTTCGATTCGCCGACGATATAGTCATGGCAGAATCCATGGAGGACTTAAGTACTATGCTCGGAGACCTTAATAGAGTTTCCCAACAGGTGGGCCTTAAAATGAACATGGACAAAACGAAAGTAATGTCGAATGTCAATGTTGTGCCCATACCTGTTTCTGTTGGGAGCTCCACCCTCGAAGTTGTAGACCAGTATACCTACCTGGGTCAATCGATCCAGGCAGGAAGTTCCAGCTTCGAGGAAGAGGTCTTTCGACGAATCCGACTCGGCTGGGCAGCGTTCGGGAAGTTACGCAGTGTCTTCTCGTCCAAAATACCTCAGTGCCTTAAGACGAAAGTTTATAATCAATGTGTGTTACCAGTGATGACTTATGGCTCGGAAACGTGGTCCCTTACTATGGGTCTCATAAGAAGGCTCAAGGTAGCTCAACGCGCTATGGAGAGGGCTATGCTTGGTGTTTCTCTACGTGATCGAATCAGAAATGAGGAAATTCGTAGGAGAACAAAAGTCACGGACATAGCCCAGCGGATTAGCTCGTTTAAGTGGCAGTGGGCGGGACACATAGCGCGTCGAACCGATGGCAGATGGGGCAAAAAGGTTCTCGAATGGCGACCACGTACTGGCAAGCGAAGCGTAGGACACCCACCCACAAGGTGGTCAGACGACCTGACCAAGGTCGCTGGAAAGAGCTGGACGCAGGCCGCTCTAGATCGGTCATTTTGGAAAACCTTGGAAGAGGCCTATGTCCAGCAGTGGACGTTATGCGGCTGAAATGATGATGATGAGAAGTTTGTACGAAAATAGGTTTTTTTTTCGAAAAACTCATATTTTTAGAGTTCCGTAACCAAATGGCAAAAAACGGAACCCTTATAGATTCGTCATGTCTGTTTTACCGTCCGTATGTCACAGCCACTTTTTTCCAAAACTATAAGAACTATACTGTTGAATCTTGGTAAGTAGATGTATTCTGTGAACCGCGTTAAGATTTTCACACAAAAATAGAAAAAAAAAACAATAAATTTTGGGGTTCCCCATACTTAGAACTGAAACTCAAAAATGTTTTTTTTATCGAACCCATACGTGTGGGGTACCCATACATCTATGGATAGTCTTCAAAAATTATGTTGAGGTTTCTTATATAATTTTTTTGTAACTGAATAGTTCGCGCGAGAGGCACTTCCAAAGTGGTAAAATGTTGGTCCCCCCCCTGTAACTTCTAAAATAAGAGAATGATAAATCAAAAAAATATATGATGTACATGCAAACTTCCACCGAAAATTGGTTTGATCGAGATATAGTAAGTAGTTTCTTTTTAATACGTCATAAATCTTAATATGTTACTTGCTGCTACGGAACCCTTCATGGGCGAGTCTGACTTGCACTTGGCCGCTTTTATTTCAGTACACAGGTGTAGTACTTCTGCTATATTGTGTAGTGTGGTGTAATTAGTATTTTTTATTATCACTTTTACTAGTCACGACGAGGGCATCATTATATCATTAGTTTACACTTTCACGATTGTGCGATGAAAAATATTGTCATTATTCGATTGGAACATTGTGCCTTTCACAAAATTAAGAAATAACAAAAAAAATGGTCTGGGAGCTTAGAAGATAAATATAAAAGGAACATTTGTAAACACGTAGATTGTACCAGCTGCTTTTCTTCCCGCGCAGATTGTATCGTACCATATTTGGCTACAAAATTGCCATCAAGCATACACAAACAAAGGTATACTCGATTTATTCTGTTCACAGTTGGCGAAGAAATCGCGTAAGGGATCGTCCATTAATCATGTGTGGCCCCAAAAGCCTCCCCCTTTGGTAAAAATCACAGTTGGCGAAGAAATCGCATAAGGGATCGTCCATTAATCATGTGTGGCCCCAAGGGGGGGGAGGTGGGGGGTAAAAATCACGAAATATCACTAGGGGGGGGGAAATGTTCAATTCTTTGCATAAAAATCCACGTGATCTATCTAGCCTAAACCCCCCCTGCCCCACATGCGATGCGGCTAGCAACTCTTCACTATTCTTCTTTCTTTTTTTTATCTTCTCGCCCACCATCACACCATCACTTTAAACGTGGCATTTGGGTATTACGGTCCTAGACTCTGTCTACCCCGCTACGGATAAACACGTGAAAGAGTGCTGTACACTTTTCAATCATCAATCATGCGAACATGAACTCTCAAATTGTCAATCCGTACCAAATTTTTCCCACGCACCGGACAATCGTAGACGTTACGTCTCGGCAATAAAGGTGATAACTGCGTGGCGTTAATTAAGATGTTGGGAATCAGGGCGTTATGAAATGGAACTATGGACAGTTATTATAATGCGTGGCGTGTTACTAGACGTATTATGTTAAGTCTGGTTTAGTGACCCACGGATTTGTTTAGCGTAGTGCAATGTGACAGTAAAATATGATACACTGTTAAAAATTATGTAATTTTACATGCAAACGAATTACATAAACCTGTAAAATTCCCCAAAAATCTGGGAAATTTACAGAAACATATGAGATTTTACATAATTTTTGTCATTTTTGCATATTTTTTTTCCGTAAATTTCCCCGATTTTTTGGGAATTTTGCAGGTTTATGTAATTTTTTGCATGTAAAATTACATAATTTTTAACAGTGTAGTCTGGGTCAGCAAACTATAAGTACTTCTTCTTCTGCCTTATCCTTATCCCACTCTTTACGTGGGGTCCGCAAAGCATGTCAGTTTTCCCTCCCTCCCTCACCCTACCGGTCATCGCTTTTTGGACTTGCTTCTTGTGTTGCACCCACAGACCATGGATCAAGATAGACACAGCCTCTGTATGAATTTACGTGTCGATCTGACGTCAATTTGTCTTCATTTAGAATCGTCACTTTTAGTCCGTGTATGTCAATTCAATGATCGGACATTGAGCTCTTTACTGTAAAATACCTAAATCTGCCGTTCTAAGCCGTAGAAACTCGTCGGAAAACGTTGGAGGAAGTAATAAAAAAGATTCCTTCCGTTTGTAAGTGAATTCCTTATTAAATATTGTATTGAAAATTGGCACGCCAGGTTTTCATACTTTAAAATAAATGCTATATAGCTTATAAGCCTACATGGTAGGCGGAGTGGGGGGTGTTAGGTTTTATTTTCGTTACGGAATTTCTTGATTCGGTCGCCGCGCTCAAAGCCCGCGATAAAAGCTATGCAATATCTTAAAACCAATAAATTTTGGGGGTTCCCCATACTTACTCAAAAAAATTTTTTTATCTAACGTATGGATAGGTCTTAAAAATGATATTGAGGTTTCTAATATCATATTTTTCTAAACTAATTAGTTTGCGCGAGAGACTTCAAAAGAGGTGTCCTGTAACTTCTAAAATAAGAGAATGATAACTAAAAAAAATATATGATGTACATTACCATGCAAACTTCCACCGAAAATTGGTTTGAACGAGATCTAGTAACTAGTTTTTTTTAATACGTCATAAATCGTGCAATGTTATGTTACTTGCTGCTACGGAACCCTTCATGGGCGAGTCCGACTCACACTTGGCCGCTTTTTTTTTGTATGAGGTTGTCAGTCAGTCGTCTAGTGTTCGTTCGTTCATGAATATTCATGATTCAAGTAAGCGTACTTAAACACTACGAGTACATCTCGTTTTCCACCAATATCGTCACTTCATGCTTATTGCTGCACCAATCAGCGGCTGCTGTTTGACGCTGCGTCATATCATAGCACTCATAAACATTTACACATTACGCCCTGATATCGATCAAGTATTACGTTAGGAGAATTTGACCATTTTCAACCCCCCCCCCCCCCCCCCCACGCCCCCCTTGTCAGCAAAAGTAAGCAAACACTTATCCCCTCTTATGCTTATGTAAGCATTTTGCTAAGAATATGAAAATAGTAACTCCTTTTTCGAATAAGGTTAAAGTTATATGTACCTACTTTTAAATATAAAGGCAGGAACTAGATGATTACGCTTTCAATAGGTTATTCTTATTATTTCTTACATATTATTAGACTTCTAAGGGCATATACACATTGACATTCTCGTGTATAATTAATTGAATTTCAATAGACCATTCATGATGAGCAATTCATATTATGATTTCCTGCACCGTTGCAAGGCTCTGTCTGCCCCGTAAAAGATAATCCGCCGGATGACAACTAGTCAAATCAGACACTTTTTTCTAAACGTTAAAACAAACATTTTCCATGGGATTTGTATGAAAATAACAACCGTGACGTCATAATTTTTCTGCATTAATCTAAAAGCATGTTGAGAATGGATATTGTCAACGACAAGTGACATTATTTTGTGACGTTTTATTCTCTGGACAGAACCAAATTATTTATTTATGACCCCGTCATTTACCCAATAGGGAAAAGAAATGTTTTTTTTATTTTTATTATTTTTATTACCTACCTTACACTATCATTAGTAATCATTACAGGTTTCCCCAACACAATAGCAAAGTCACATGCATTTTATCTATTATTTTTAACATAACACAAATCAAATAAAACAGCCTTTGTGAATTCCGTCAATAAACAGCTGAACAGGTCAATGTCTGAATTTTTCAGGGTCCAGTGCTGCCCCCATTTGAAATAAATTATTTGAAAGGAAACGGAAATATCTTTTAAAATGTTGTACCATACGGCTCTAGATAATTCAAACTGTTTACATTTTAAAGACGTTAAGACTGCAGTCTTCGACCGTGGGAATTTTTTATTGAACAACCGAATCTATATTTTCTATCTACACATGCGCATTGCGCTGTATTGTACATGCACCATGGAGACGAATTTAGACGAATTCAGAAGCGCACCGAGCGGTCTGCCTTATCAGCGTTTTCGTCCCCATATTTATTTGAGAATTTCGGAGAACTTTAAATTTACCTATCTTTTTGCAAAAGACAAATTATTTTTATTTATTTATTGTACGTATTTAAGCATGAATCAATCTTCATATATGTGTATTTTGTTATTTTTTAACTCAGTCGTATGCGCAAGAAATCCAACGACGTATTCGCTTATATTTTCTTCAAAGTTTAACCTTTATAACTAAGTTTTTGAATAAATAAAAAAAAAATACTAAAATCATTTTCATTAACTTTTTAGGATTTTCCTTTGTCTTTATTTCTCTGTAATTTATAAACAACTTCATGTTTTAAATTCCGTGTAAACAACAAAGACATGAACGTCGCGCACCGCAAAAAAATGAAACACGTCTCAGGTTATTTGGAATTAAACAAACTATTACAATGAAAATCAATAAATTGTCTCATTCACTTTTTTAATACTTAAATAAACTTTAATTCAACATATCTTAACATATTGTTACTAAGATAGTTTGGCTCCAATCAGCTCCGAAAAAGCAGTCAAAATCACTAAAAATAGGGACTGGGCTTAAGCTTTTCTTTGCACATTTGCGAAAAAAGGCCACTTTTGGCAAATGTGCGAAGAAAGCCTTACGTTCTCATTTTAATCTGTAAACAGTAGTTCATAAAAGAGTTTGAAGGGTTATCTAGGGCTTGGTAGAAACAAAATTTTAAATAATATCTCCGTTTCCTTTTAAATATTTTAAAGGGGGCAGCACTGGACCCCGGAAAATTCAAGAATGGCCTTAAGGCCATACCTGAATTTTCCGGGGTCCAGTGCTGCCCCCATTTAAAATAAATCATTTCAAAGAAAACGGAGACATTATTTAAAATTTTGCTACTATCAAATTCTAGATAACCCTTCAAAGTATTTTATGAACTACTGTTTACAGTTTATAATGAGAACGTTAAGCTTTACTACGCACATTTGCCAAAAGTGGCCGTTTTTCGCAAATGTGCGTAGTAAAGCTCAACGTTCTTACTTTAAACTGTAAACAGTAGTTCATAAAATAGTTTGAAGGGTTATCTGGGGCTTCACAAAGACAAAATTATTCAGTATTATATGTCCCTTAGAGAAAGTTGTTCAATATCAAGGACTAAATGTACAATTAAAATAGTTTCAGTATATTTTTTTAGAACCTGCATATATAGTGACTAGAATTAGATTGCGACATAACTAATGATTTGTGCGAAATAACGATCGTGTATATGCGTTGAACGCGCCTTTAGAAACCCCTTGACTAAGCCGGTTTCATATCCTGCCCGAGAGTGGCGCATATCAGTCGCAAAACTCGCAATACTGATATTAATACCTGTTACTTGCTTCAATACTGGTCTGGGGGAAAAGGAAAAACTTACAATGTACCAGCTGCTTCTCTTCCGATTGAAGGAATGGGCGAAAATGCCAATAATTATAATAATATTAATAATGCAATAATTTTTGAAAACCTCCGTGGCGTAATGGTTAACACGCTAGACCGCTAATCTGGAGCTTCTGGGTTTGATCCCCAGCCAGGGCAAGTTAGAAAATGGCCTTTTTCAAATTGTCCTGGGTCTTGGGTGTTTATCTATATATATGTATTTATCATAAAATATAGTATCGTTGAGTTAGTATCCCATAACACAAGTTTAAAACTTACTTTGGGGCTGGCTCAATTAGTGTGATTTGTCCGTATATATTTATTTTATTTATTTATTTTTAATGCGAATCATGTTAATGTTAATTGCACATCAAATAAATATTCAACCAATCAATTTAATCTCATCATTTATATATACTTTTTTCCATCAAATGAATCAACATTGTCATCATAAATACTGACTGCACATCAAATTTACTAGGTTAGCGCAAACCTATAGGTTAGGTTATGTTAGAACTGCGACCAACACACGCACGAGCCGAGCAAGCGAAGCGAGCGTGCCGCGCGGCAGCGGCCGGCGAGTGCTAGGGCAGTTCTATCCATTTTAAGGTATAGGCAAATGGCCTTGAAGTGGCGCCCTCATTTAAAATAAATTAAGTAACTCGTTAATATGGAGATAATTTCCATATTGCTCTTCGTCATGCACTAGATAGCCCTTTAAATTATTTTATAAACCACCGTTGAAAGTATTTACATTAGTCCGTCTAGCTTTAAAACTTGCCTCCGCCAAAAGTGGCCACGGCAAGTTTTAAAGCTAGACGGATCACCAATAATAGTTTCAATGGCAGTTCATAAAATGATTTAAAGGGCTATCTAGTGCATGACGAAGAGCAATATGGAATTTATCACCCTATTTACGAGTTAAAAATTTATTATACACTTCAAGGCCATTTGCCTATATCTTCACCTTAATACGCCGCCACAAATATAAATTGCAGTTTGTTTAGTTGACCGAGCGAGCGAAGCGAGCGAAGCGAGCGAAGGCAATAATTCAAGTTGGGGCGAAAACACATTGTTTGTATGTATGTTTGTTCCGCGATAACTGCCGAACCGATGGTCCGATTTTGATGAAATTTGGTAGGCATGTAGGAAATATCAATAGAATTTTCAAGGTCGTTGGGCATCAAAATCGGTTCAGTAGTTTTTGAAATATTAATAAAGAATCGCGAGGTCTAAGTTCGCGGCGAACTACTAGTAATATTTTCAGTTGAGTATTTTGCTGTGCAATCAGTAAATTTTGATTCCCGTATTTTGATAACAGCTATTCGTTCAGAAAAACAGTTCTGCAAATACCATTAAACAGTATACTAAATTTGATTTGTTTAGTGTGCATAATCAGTGTGCACTTCAGTATTTTTGGTGAAACTTTAAAATATTTAGTTCTATAAAAGGGAATATACAGATATCGATTTAAATATATGCCAAATAATTATTTAAACTTCATTTTATTTGCTTGTATTTTGGCAACTCTACCTACAGGAACGATTTGCCCAAGTATGGTCAGCTAAATCGTCAAACGTTATGCTTTGAATGATATGGTGGTTATTGGGCAGCCAAATTTAGATATGGCGGCACATATTGATTTGCCCATGCAGATCTTAATCGTCCCAATTAAAAGATTAGCCCACGACAGCCACACTCCCAAATAATGACGTATTCTTTGGCCACGTGACCAGCTGCCACGGGAAGATAATACCTACCTTGTTTTATTATATAATGAGATACATTTAAAATACAGTTGTATTTACTCGTTCTTCAAAAACTTGTTGTAAGGTATAAAAAGTAATGTTCCTATACGAATCTTATAACTGTCAGAACGGTATCTACACGCGAATCACCCATTTCTGTATGTTATCTTAGGTGTAAAGCTATTGTTCACGATTCATCAAACCACTAAATTCAGGGCAATTTCGCATCTATCACTGCTTTGTAAAGGTGATAGTTGCTCGAGCTAGTGTTTGTGCGTTGCGTCATTAGGAAGTAGTTACCCTATTGAGTCAGTAAACTGTGTCAGATTTGTCGTATTGTAATGTAAAACGAATGTTTCCGACTAAAGTAGTCTTAAAAAGGAGTCTTGTATACTAGTTCATAGTTCTAAAAGGAAAAGAAAAAGGCTGTCAAGCAATTCCTGATGGCATTCCCCCCCACCCCGTGGTCCTAAATTGACCACGGGGTGGGGGGGAATGCCATCAGGAAATGTGTAAAATCGCCACTCAGTATATTCCTGGATCTTTGCCAGTAATAGTACATCATCATCATGATCAGGTCTTTTTTAGGCTCCACTGCAGGAGCACGACTTTCACTGTACTGCCAGAGAGTCAGAGGATTTGGCCTACACTCTCCACGCTGGCCAGACGGGTTGGAGAGGTCTCATTGATGTTTATCAGATTTGTTTAGCTTGTGTTTCCTAAGTCGCCTTCTACGACAATCGACATCCACAGGAAGACTTGGTGTGGTCCTATTCTATTTTACTCTGCCGGGAACCAAACGGCTTTAGTTAGCTTTAGTACGGTTGTATTGATATTTGTTTAGCGGTCTGTGGTAGGCGTCTTTAGGCGCCACCGCCGTCCGCCACTCAATCGGCTATAAAAAACCTGTGGACTCGTATAGATTTGTCGCCATAAGGTCTCTCAAGCAATCTAAAGACTTACTTTAACTATTGATTGAAACTGGTTAGGAATAAAGAAACGGAAAACTAAAGATCCAAAGGACTTGTATAAAGGGCCGTAAAATGATTCTTAAAAATAACCTAAAGAACGATATACTCTAAACTGGTCGGAGTGTACAACTGGGAAGGAATAATAGTAACTGTCACCCTTCCTGGTGTCACGGTTGACAATTGCTCCGATTCCTTCCGATCCCCTCTAACATGAATCAGCAGTACAAAATTCGGAAGAACAGTTGGCAAGATTCGTCACCTGGGAAGTAAACTCCCAGTTGTAACCCCGGGGTGTAGTCCCCTATAGCACTGTCCTCTGGGGTAATTCGGAAGTAGTCTGGGTCAGATTTGTAATGTAAAACGAATGTTTCTAAGTAGTAAAACGGAGTCGTCCTAGTCCTAGTCTTAAAACGGAGTCTTTTTAACTGACTTCAAAAAAGGAGGTTATCAATTCGACTGTATGTTTTTTTTTTTTATGTATGTTTGTTACGCGATATCTTCGCCAATTGTAAACCGATTTTGATTATTCTTTTTTTATTTGAAAGCCTTCACTACCAAGTTGGTCCCATTTTAATTTGGTCAAGATATGATGAAGAACTTTGGAGATATGGAAGAAACTCCTTAAAAAAAATTGAAGTCGGTTTTTTTTTTTATTAACAATTTAATTATATATGTACATAGTTCGTCCAAAGCTTACTCACTAGGGCGTGAGGGCTATGCTCAGTGTTCTACGTGATCAAATCAGAAATGAGGAAATTCGTAGGAGAACAAAAGTCACTGATATAGCCCAGCGGATTAGCTCGTTGAAGTGGTAGTGGGCGGGACACAGCGTGACGAACCGATAACCGATGGGGCAGAAAGGTTCTCGAATCGCGACCACGCACTGGCAAGCGAACCGTTGGACACCCACGCACAAGGTGGTCAGACGATCTGACCAAGGTCGCTGGAAAGCGCACGGACGCAGGCCGCTCTAGATCGGTCGGTTGCAAGTCCAGCAGAGGACTTTATGCGGCTGAAATGATGAGTTCGTCCCAAACTGAAAAGTAACGATACCACACAAGGCCGGCAAGCAATTCCTGATGGCTTTCCCCCACTGTTTGTTATAGCCATAGATTGGCTATGGTGTCACGACCGGTCGGTTATCTAGTTGTATTGTAGCATTATATTTTAGTGCTAAGACCTTTACCCACCCCATACGATACCCACAGGACGAGATGGGTTCTGTTCTAAGCCACACGGCAGGCATAAGACCACGCTAGACAAAACATAAAACCAAACAACTTTTGTCCAATCAGAACATTGTGCAAATAGGAAACATGCACTGATAACGCTTTCCGTTCATTCTCCGTGAGTATCGTGAGGTGAATGACTTACGTTACGGATAACGAGGTGGTTAGTGAATCATGCCGCCCACTCGATGAGGCTTGAATTAAGTAACTGTGTCTTGTGTTTTTGAAGTATTCTCATTAAGCTTTACTGCTCTTAACAGACAAGTGACGCGACGCGACCGTCGGCGACCAGAGTCGCGAATTGGGTATTTCACTGTGTTTGGTTTTGGACACAGATCTATCTATACTACTAGATAAAGAAAGTCCTTCGATTTGTATAAAAACCTGGCGTGCCAATTTTCAATACAATATTTAATAAGAAATTCACTTACAAACGGAAGGAATCTTTTTTATGATGAGAGATGAGATACAATACAAGGGCTAGAAGTGACGGTCCTGAATGAAGAATTTAAAGTCAGATCGACACGCAAATTCAAACAGAGCCTGTGTCTATCTTGATCCATGGTCTGTGGTTTCGGACAATATTTTATACGAAACCACAAATAATACTAAAACCGGCCAAGTGCGAGTTGAACTCGCGTGGAGAGGGTTCCGTACAATTGATTGAATTCTTATAGGTTTTCCCGTAATCTACAAGCAATTTATTATATTTCGTATTTTTTTAGTAGTTTCGGAGTTCAGGGGGGGGGGGGGGGGAATGGTCAAAAAATATTTGAGATCCTCATACCGAGCCCTTTCATTTCATATATGACACAGTAAGGTTTGCAAAACTTTTTTTTTTAATTTCCTCATTTAGCCCCCGAAAATGACCCTTATTTTAAAAAATTTTTGGCTTTCCGTTCAAACTCGGATCAGCTGATCGGTCAACTTGTACAACATCAGCTGATCCGAGTTTGTACGGAAAGCCAAAAATTTTTTTTCGTTTTTCGGCATGTTCCTTGGGGAAAGTTGTTCAGTATCACTGACTGAATCCACCCTTAAAATAGTTTCAGTATATTTGTTTATATATTTCGATAGTTCACCAATTTATAAGACAGATTGTCTTGATGAAAAACAATATAGCCTACGGGTGTGTATATGCGTCGACATAAAAAGTACATAGATCTTGCTGGGTATAAGTTACGTTAGTACAATTACGATTATTATCTTTGCATATAATAAGTATCTTATGATGATACAACCAAAAACACCAATGCACCCAGCTAGGTACATCATAACATGTACGTGTGAAAGTGCATTGTAGCGTAGCCGATAGACATGAATTACAGTGTGGGTGATGTAGAAAGTAAAATCTATTTTATGTGGGTGGTTGGATATAAGGTTACATGTAAGATATTCCAGTGACGGCGTGTGTGAATAACCAATGAGCAGTGATCATGCTATAATGTTATTAAGTTTGATAGATTATGTAGATTTTAAACTGGTTTTTAATCGAAAAGGAAGAGGTTATCAATTCGTTGGTACCGCTTTTTAGGGTTGCTTACCCAAAGGGTGCAAACGGGACCCTACTACTGAGATTCCGCTGTCTGTCCGTCTGTCACAGGGCTCTATCTCTTAAACCGTAATAGCTAGACTCTTGAAATTTTCATTGATAATGTATTATTGTGGCCGCTATAATAACAAATACTAAAATTAAAAAAAAAATTTAAGGGGGTCGTCATACAAAAAACGTGTTTTTTTCAGCGTTTTAACTCATTTAAGTCATACATAATCTGTGAAAATTTTAAGTATCTATAGATACTTAAAATTTTCACAGATTATGTATTACTATGGCCGCTATAACAACAAATACTAAAAATAAGATAATGTTAAAAAAGGGGGGTCGTCATACAAGAAACGTGTTTCTTCAGCATTTTAAAACATTGTACGGAGGTACGGAACCCTTCATGTGCGAGTCCGACTCGCACTTGCCCGTTTATTTGTCCTTTGCGGAGTAGACAGAGATAAGAATACATATTACGTCTCTCTCTATCCCTAATTGGGCATTATGTATGTTCCCCGATTACTCGAAGACGCCTGGACCGATTCAGAAAATTATTTTTTTGTTTGAAAGGGTATATTTTTAATCTCAGCTTTTAATTATATCTAAAACAATGGAACTAGAAATTTCAAAGTGTTCCTCAAGACAAAACAGTTGAGCCCAAACTGGGTGGAGTTATATTGTTTCATCACAGAGATGCCGTGGCCACCTTCCGGCTTCATCATGAGATCAGGTCATTGGCACCATAATATTGCATTGTCACCCAACTGACGTATGTAAGTTTCAACTCAATCGAATAATGGGAAGTGGGTCTAATTTAGCTTGCAAGATTTGATTACGGACACAGACAACGGGACAGGTGATACTAAATAAATAAAAGCTTGTAAAAAGAAAGGAGAGGTAAGAAGAACTGAAAAATCAAGAAGAAACTACATATAGACTGGTAGCATGAAATACACGGTGTAATATTGATCATAAAACTATATCGCGTGAATATGACGGAAGTGTAGAGTTATATGAAAAACAGACACGCCTGAAATAATAAAGGAAGCCACCCATATGTAAGTTTATAAATAGACATCTAAAAATAAAGATCCCCATTCTTGGCGAGATATTTTTATTTTCTGCCGTTTTGGAATACCTATATTTAGATATTTGGTGGTCGTATTAATCTGGAATACGGTATTTCACTAATTTTTTTTAATTAATTAGGTATGCAATGTGTTTGGTTAACGACTATAGTGATAATTTAAGGCAATGCTGTCACCATTTATACGAACACCTTTTACTAAGGGAATAATTGCGAAATCGCGAAAAAAATTCACTGCTCTATACGTTTTTACCCGGTAGGTATGTAATTAATTTACAATACAATACAAATTATCTTTATTGCACTATAATAATTCGTAAAATAAAAATATAAAACAGAAAATATTGGTACAAAGGCGGACTTATCGCTAGATGCGATCTCTTCCAGTCAACCTTTGGGTAGAGGAAAATTATTAGTTTTCGTAGGTACGACACAAGGTAATTTACTATGGAGATGGAGATTTTTCGCGATTTTGTAATTATTCCCTTAGTAAAAGTTGTAATTGTCTAGATGGTGACATTTGACTATTTCACTTTAAGAAACTATGACGTCACAGGCAGGTATTACATACAAATCCCATAGAAAATGTTTATTTTGACGTTAAGAAAAAGTACTTATCTGATTTTTGGAAACTAGCGGATTGTTTTGCTTAAATAAAACCGGCCAAGTGTGAGTCGGACTCGCCCATGAAGGGTTCCGTAGCAACAAGTAACATTTTACGATTTAAGACGTAATAAAAAATAAACTATCTATGATACCGAGACCACTATAGTTTTAATTGAAAGTACATACTTTGAGGTATATACTACATTTTTTTCAGAATTATTTTAGTAATATTTCAATAGTTACGGTGGGGGGGGGGGGGGGGACCTTAAATTTTAACTTTGTATTAGATTATCTCAAGACTGGGGGGTTTGATTTACATAGTTTTAAAGCAGTTTTTGTTGCATTTTAAAAGACCTTTTCAACGATACCCCACACGTTGCGGTTAGTCCAATTTAATTTTTTAAATTCACTTTTCGTTGTATGGAGGGGCGCTGAAAAAAAAAACATATTTTCATAATTTTAAAAACCAACTTTTGGAACTTCAATATCTCTCTACCAATTTTCGTGACAATCGGTGCAGTAGCGGCGGAGTACGAGCCCGGACGGACAGACAGACGGACGGACGGACGGACGGACGGACGGACGGACATGACGAAACTATAAGAGTGGACTACGGAACCCTAAAAATGACAGTTTACTTATCGTCTAAATATCCCTTTACGCTATAACAACATTTATCTAAAAGCCGTTTTGTAGTTTGTCGGTCGTCTGTATGAACCAAAGATTATAAACAATCTAGAATGTCTACGAAGTGGCAAAGCCATTCCCAAAAAGATACCTAAGTTGTATGTGTCCCTTACTATTTCATTGCACTGGCAATTTATGCAAAAGGGATGCCTAACACTATAGGCACGATTTTTGGGAACATTAGGTATTGAAACATAAGCAGTATGGAAATATAAACTTTATGTACCTACGTGGCATAAAGTTTAATTTTGAATGTTGTTTTATTTCTTGCATTCATTCTAGATTGTATTTAATTTCTTTGGTCTGAACTCTAAAAATGTGTAAGTGTTAAAGACAATAATGGGCTCGCCTCGGAGGTAACAGCGACCAAAGATTGTGAAAACGACCTTGACACTGTTCTGAAAGCGAAAACAATTGTGTTAAAAACAAGTATCGACTCTCCATAAAGCAGTTATTTATTACACGATCCAATTTGTAGAAACTCTAACTCAGGGCTTGGAATACCGTTAAAAATCTGGTAACGTTAAGGGTTAACTGGAGGGACGAAATCCCATACAAACGTACTTTCGTTTTAATTTCGAAACCATAGAACTCATCGTATTCAAATTTTTTACAAGCATTAAGATGATAAATATCTAGATCTGTAATTAGTTTTGGTTCGAAAATAATAAACAAAAAAAAAGTTATAGCAACTTAAAATTTGGCTTTTTTATCGACGAAATCGAGTAATATTTAGACGCCTATTACACTTATAATTATATTTTCGATCCTTATGGAAACTAATTATACGACTAGAGTGAAGACTCTAAATTCCAAATAATTTAGTTTTATTTGGGTATGTATCGTATTTATCGAAATAAACGAAAACTACGAAAACTACGATTCATGGCCTATAACGGACCGTTTCGCTGGCGTTCAGTGCACTCTCTTTGTCGTACGCGGGGGTGTAGCTCTCACATGCGGGGGTCGGGACGGAGCTACATTTTTTAGCGCCCTTTCTCTTTCTCGACGAAATAGCAACACGACGAAGCGCGTTATAAACTGTATTATCGATACCCTTTATAACGTTACCACGAAAATAACGTTATTTAACGTTACTTTTAGTGTGAATTTGGTATCGTTAACAAGCCCTGCTCTAACTAGGAACAGTTCGGTTCCTAAATTGTCCACACTATATTAAATTGCATCCTAAATCGAGGCGCGTGACCGACGACGGCGACGCATACAAAATCTTTATTGTTTTCTTTAAGGCTGTACCTGAATTTTCCAGGTTTCAGTGCTTCATATTCATTTTTGTAAACAGTAAATCATAAAATACTTTGAAGGGTTACCTAGGATTTGGTAGTAGCAATTTTATAAATAATGTCTCCGTTTTCTTTGAAATGATTTAATTTAAATGGGGGCAGCACTGGACCCCGGGAAATTTAGGTACGGCCTTAATATAGGGCTATTCCTGTTTAAGGCCGTACCTGAATTTTCCGGGGTCCAGTGCTGCCCTCATTTAAAGTAAATCATTTCAAAGAAAACGGAGACACCATTAAAAATTTTGCAACTACCAATTCCTAGATAACCTTTCAAAGTATTTTATGAACTACTGTTTACAGTTTATAATGAGAACGTTAAGCTTTACTACGCACATTTGCCAAGTGGCCGTTTTTCGCAAATGTGCGTAGTAAAGCTTAACGTTCTCACTTGAAACTGTTAACAGTAGTTTATAAAATACTTTGAAGGGTTATCTAGGAATTAGTAGTAGTAAAATTTTAAATAATGTCTCCGTTTTCTTTGAAATGATTTATTTTAAATGGGGGCAGCACTGGACCCCGGAAAATTTAGGTACGGCCTTAACACATAACTTGTGACCTATTGCGTTTTGGAATGAATTAACAGATTGCAAGGAAATGGAGTGCGATTACATCGTCCGATTTTCTAGATCACGTTTTTTGTCCTTTACGGAGTAGACAGAGGTAAGAATACATATTACGTCTCTATCCCTAATGGGGAATGGGGCAGACAGAGCATTTTGGGTCTTGCGGATCTAAGCAAACAGAGGCCAGGGTCCAAGACCCAAAGGCCACTTTTAGCGTGATACAATACAATACAAAAATCTTTATTGCACCAAATAAAAAACATTAAAAATTACAGAGTTTTTATTTTTAATTACGGAATTTAAAAATAATTAAGGTACAAGAGGCGGCCTATGATGATGGCCTATATATGATGGTGGGCGACAAGGTGGTTTTTTCTTTTCTTACAGAACAACCATGGAATAAATATAGTAGGTATGTTATATTTATGGGTTTTACATTGTTAGGTAACAACTTACCTTGTATAAAACAAACAAGTGATAAGCTTCTGGTCCTATACTCATACAATGAGGTCATATTTGTCGGAAATATTTGTAAATTATTATTAAACCACTATTATTACTAATAATAATAATTTTACTTTTTATAAATATTTTAGAGAAACCTAATCTAAGACGAAAGATTAATAAAGAGAATATTAATAATTAATTATTATTTATTTCAGATAAACATTATTAATGTTGTTGTTTTGTTGTATGTGTAACTGGCCAACACTTATAGTCATACAAACTTTAGTAGGGCACGTAAATAGCAAAAAAAAAAAAAATTATTGCAAATAGGTACACTACATACACTGTGTATGTATACATTCAGGTTTAAATATTTAAATATTTATATAAATTTACCATCTCCAGTTAAAATGTACTGGTGATGGCAAATCATATCAAAATTGCAAAAGGTGATAGTGGCAAGATGGAGGGGAACCAGACGAACTGACAGCACCAGAACCAAACTAGGTCGAGCCTGTATTTTGGAGGGCTGCCAATCCACCAGGCCCCAAACCATCCTGCCACAGCACATACATTTGTATGTGCTGGTAGTATATATAGGTAGATAGGTAAGTAAGTAAGTAAGTAATTCTTTATTGTACACCAAGAATAGAAAAAATATACAATAAGAATAAAAAAATACATTAAAATGTACAATGGGCGGTCTTATCGCTAAAAGCGATTTCTTCCAGACAACCGATGGATGGAGAGAATATAAAGGTACGTTAGCAGACGGGGTGTACATAGGTACCTTAATTCTAAAGCAGAAATCATTTTGATCATCATTTCAGCTGCATAACGTCCACTGCTGGACATAGGCCTCTCCCAAGGATCAAAATTACTGATCTATAGCGGCATGCATTCAGCGCTTTCCAGCGTCCTTAGTCAGGTCGTCTGACCTTGTATACGCAATATAAAATAGCAGAAATTTGGTTACACATTATTAGTACCAGCTGCTCACAGAGATGGCATTAAAAATAATAAAAATTTTAACAAAAACAACATCTGACTTCAATTTTTTTTAGGAGTTTCTTCTATATCAAAATCGGTTCACAATTGGCGAAGATATCACGTAACAAACATACATAAAAAAAGCAGTCGAATTGATAACCTCCTTATTATTTTTTGAAATCGGTTAAAAAGAAATTTAGACACAGCCAAATCTTTTCTCTAAATGTTAAAATGGTGTTTAAATGGGTCACTTACAATATATTATATATATATTTATATACATTTACTTACAATTTGAACCTATATTACCTACCTTTCGCAGGTTTGCTAGTAATTTGAGTGCTGCCATCTATGCGAGCAGCTGGTACTAATAATTTGTTACCAAGTTTTTGTTATTTACGTGCCCTAAGTTTGCATGACATTGGGTATCTGTTACGTTAGTAATTATATTATCTTTGCTCAAGGCGTTCAATTGCAGTGTGGTTCCCGGCAGATTAGAATAGGACCACTCCAAGTCTCCCCGTGGATGTCGTAGAAGGCGACTTAGGACACACAAGCTGAACAAAGCTTGTAAACATCAGTGGGACCTCTGCAACCGTCTGGCCAACGTGGAGAGTGTAGGCCAAATCCTCTGACTGCTCTGGCTAATATATGGCTCTGGTAGTACAGAGGGAGGGTCGTGCTTCTACAGTGGAGACTGAAAAAAAGACCTGATGATTATATATTATATTATTATGTAATCTTTTACGAGTAGGTTAAGATCAGGGATATGTTTTCCTTACCAGTCCGTGACCGGGCGATTGACATTGACAAAGTCGTAAACCCAATTACGCTAAACAATTAGCATTAGTTATCAATATGTTAATATTATTATAGCTGTGATCCATTGAATTGCAATTGAGTATAGAGTAGATCTTACATGACGGTCTTTTTTTCATGTTAATGAATCCCACCGTAGTCATATTGTCGACCACAATTAGGCCTGCCATCAACTTAACTATGGACTCCGGACAGGATAAAAATTTAAAAAACCCCAGAGAGGATCCCTGGACGCCCCAACTAGGACAAATCCGGACCCCCCGCCGCCGGTTGGCATGCAAATCTTCTTATAAAAGGTGAAGTAAGGTAAGGAGTACATCGCTGAGGACAGGGACGTGTGGAAGGATAAGGGGGAAGTCTTTGCCCAGCTGTGGGACACTATATCTATAAGCTAGAAAAGTAAACGGAGAGCATGAGTGTTGACGAAGCCAGAGGGATTTGTAAGAAATGAGACAACACATACATTATGATATGGTTCCCGTAGGAGTGACACAAAACTCAGAACTAGGGCTACTGCCTTGCCTTGGAAATGCCTCGTAAAACATTGAGTTTGAAAAATTTTAGGTTTATCCAACTTGCCCTGTTTGGGGATCAAGCCCAGAATCTTAGAAGTTGCGTAATAAAGTGGTTACCTGGTTAACTAATACGCTACAGAATTACGGACGTTGTCAAATTGGCAATTGTAAATTGGCTTGCAATGGATGTCTAGGTATCTATACGAAAAGGTGCCGAGTTCTGACTGACGTGAGCTAAATTAAACCATACGCTAGCCACATTGAGTAGACATTTCTTTAAATTTCTTTGCTGAGTGAGACAACTGTACGTTAGTATTATTTATTCTGTGCCCGTGGTTCGATTTATTACGGGCGTGTTATGTCCCTTCCACTTTGTATAACAGATACCTTATAATAATTAACAATTAGTACCATCAATCTTATCGCTTAAAGCGATCTCTTCCTGACAACCAGTGGGTGGAGAGGACTGTGAGAAAGACAATGACGGTGGTGGAACTAACCAAGACCGTGCGAAGTGGAGAGGGAAAAGCCGGAAAGCGGACTCCGTCTTCGCAGCGTTGCAGCTGAGGATGCAACTGGGAATACGCTGAGATGAGAGAGATAAATTTCTGATACAACATTTCTTTAGCTCATTAATTTCTACAAAATTAACTCTATTTTGAAGATTTTATTTTTAATATTTATTTTATTTTATTTTATCCGAAAAACATACAGTCACTATAACTTACACAAAATCTTCTTTTAGTTATCGACACCTTTTGCACCACAGTCTAATAGTGCTAGATACACAGATCTGTATATACAACTAGATAAATAAAGTCCTTCAATTTGTATGAAAACCTGGCGTGCCAATTTTCATACAAATATTTTTTTATAAGAAACTCACGAACGAAAGGAAACTTTTATTACTTCCTCCAACGTTTTTCGACGAGTTTCTACGGCTTATATCAGCAGATTTAGGTATTTTACAGTAGATAATACATGTCTGATCAAATGAATTGGCATACACGGACTGAAAGTGACGATCCTAAATGAAGTCATTTTGTCGTCAGATTGACACGCAAATTCATACAGACGCTGTGTCTATCTCGATCCATGGTCTGAGGCTAGATAGGTATCACAGACGACTGTTACGCTTACGCCAACCATTGTTTATATTGTATGTGGGTCACCGTGTCGGAAATAAGGAAACTGGTTCATTAAACTTAAGTAGACTAGTTAGATTAGAGGCAAACAAAAAGAAACTATCGAACAAGCGATTAAAAATCTTCCGACGAGCCCGGGGTCCGCTACCTAACCTAGGTGATTTGACGATGTTACTGGTTTTACACAGAGTGACTGCCGTCTGACTTCCGCAACCAATCCTAGCATAGGTATAGTAAACAAACGCTTGATGGCGTTCCAAAGCATGGAATCATATTTTCGGATAATCAGGTGATTTAAGCAAGCCTGCAATATCCTAACCAGACTGGAAACAACTTTTCACAAAGGATACTTCCCAGTGGAATTTGAACCCATGACTTTCGGATGACAAAGCAAACGCCTTGATCACTGGACCACGAAAGCAGTCGTATGTATATTCGACTGATCTTTGATTGGTGGATCTTTGTTTGATTCAAAAATCAAATAAAATAAAACCAATCTGAACGCTGGTTGAAGAAATTAAAAGACAATTTGTAAATAACACATCTCAGCAGCGGTAACCTGATTTATTTCCTCTCATTTAAAAACCGGTTTCAGAATCGTGATGTAACATCCTTGGGACCCAAACAAGAACGAATAAAAACAAAACTTGACATAACAGGTTATGGTGTAACTTAGCCATCGATAGCGGAACGAACGAACCACAGCCTGGATTTTTTTTATTTAGGTAAAGAAAAGCCGTGTGGTTCCCGGCAGAGTAGAATAAGTCCTAAGTCTTCTCGTGGATTTCGTAGAAGGCGACGGAAAACAAGCTGAATAAAGCTTATAAACATCAATGACACCTCTCCAACCATCTGGTCAGCGTGGAGAGTGTAGGCCAAATTCTCTGGCTAAGTATGGCTTTGGTAGTTCAGAGAGGGTCGTGCTCCTGCAGTCGAGATTAAAAAGACATGATGATGAAAAAGCGGGATTCTGGGCATGGGACGCGTCCTAAAAGGCGCGTCCTATAAAACGGGACGTCTTGCCAAAACCGGGACATCAGGCAACGCTAGTCGCAAAAGCCAGATGCTACTTCGTCATCAGGTCTTGTCTTTTTAGTCTCTACACCCTCTCTGTACAACAAGAGCCATACTTGGCCAGAGCAGCCAGTGGATTTGGCCTACACTTTCGACGGTGACCAGACGGGTTGGAGAGGTGTCACTGATGTTTACAAGCTTTGTTTAGCGTGTGTTTCCTAAGTCGCCTTCTACGACATCCACGGGAAATTCAAAATACAAAAAAAATGCAAAATGCTACTTAGGTAAGGTACTCATTAGTTGTTTAAAAGAAAAATCCACGTACGGTGTCATACGCCTGCTCAAGCGCAGGTTGCTAACCTGCCCCTGCGTGTCAGACTGCATTTTCCGCGAAAACCGGTAACCGGTTACCATTTCACTTTCTACACTATCTCGAGCAATGTAGCGGAGTTATGTTTTCATACCGTTTTTAATCCCCCATTCAAACGTGACGTTATTAGTTTGACATGTGTATTTGTGTGATTAGCCGTGTGGTTCCCGGCAGTAGAATAGGATCACTCCAAGTCTTCCCGTGGATGTCGTAGAAGGCGACTTAGGACACACAAGCTGAACAAAGCTTGTAAACATCAGTGGGACCTCTGCAACCGTCTGGCCAACGTGGAGAGTGTAGGCCAAATCCTCTGGCTAAGTATGGCTTTGGTAGTTCAGAGAGGGTCGTGCTCCTGCAGTCGAGATTAAAAAGACATGATGATGAAAAAGCGGGATTCTGGGCATGGGACGCGTCCTAAAAGGCGCGTCCTATAAAACGGGACGTCTTGCCAAAACCGGGACATCAGGCAACGCTAGTCGCAAAAGCCAGATGCTACTTCGTCATCAGGTCTTGTCTTTTTAGTCTCTACACCCTCTCTGTACAACAAGAGCCATACTTGGCCAGAGCAGCCAGTGGATTTGGCCTACACTTTCGACGGTGACCAGACGGGTTGGAGAGGTGTCACTGATGTTTACAAGCTTTGTTTAGCGTGTGTTTCCTAAGTCGCCTTCTACGACATCCACGGGAAATTCAAAATACAAAAAAAATGCAAAATGCTACTTAGGTAAGGTACTCATTAGTTGTTTAAAAGAAAAATCCACGTACGGTGTCATACGCCTGCTCAAGCGCAGGTTGCTAACCTGCCCCTGCGTGTCAGACTGCATTTTCCGCGAAAACCGGTAACCGGTTACCATTTCACTTTCTACACTATCTCGAGCAATGTAGCGGAGTTATGTTTTCATACCGTTTTTAATCCCCCATTCAAACGTGACGTTATTAGTTTGACATGTGTATTTGTGTGATTAGCCGTGTGGTTCCCGGCAGTAGAATAGGATCACTCCAAGTCTTCCCGTGGATGTCGTGGAAGGCGACTTAGGAAACACAAGCTGAACAAAGCTTATACACATCAGTGAGACCTCTATAACCCGTCTGGCCAGAGCGTGGAGAGTGTAGGCCAAATCCTCTGACTGCTCTGGCTAATACATTGCTCTGGTGGTACAGAGAGGGTCTCGCTCCTGCAGTGGAGACTAAAAAAGACCTGGTGATGATAATAAACTCGTATAGACCGTGGTTCGATTTATTACGGGTATGTCCCTTCCACGTTGTATAATAATTTCCATCATAACTAAAGGATGAAAAACATAATTAAAACTATTGCATACGACTATATGTATATATATCTATCTGTAAGTCGGCCACTGCCCTTTTGAAGACACCCGAGCCGACCGCAGAACCGACCCTGTGCTACGAGTATGAGCCGTTGACATAGAATATATACCTAATGTCGTTGACGCGTTGCGTAACCGTGGGATAGGTTGTGGTTAGGACAGTGGCACTTGGCAAAGGCTGGTGGCGCCAATAGAATAGACAAATAGTAGAGAATTAGAGATAAACATATAGTATATTTGAAGAGGTAATGTCGTATGGTTCCGGGTCCGGGTTAGAATAGGACCACTCCATCTCTTCCTGTGGATGTCGTAAGAGGCGACTAAAGAACTAAGGACTTAGCACAAACATCTCGTGCTACAATTGCATTACCAAGGCGGTTGTAAAACTTTTCGCACAAACACATTCCCAAAGAGGGTTGACGTCAGGCAGGCGGCGGCCGGTCGTAAAACTATAGACAAATCATTTAAACAGTTCCGGCTGTTTCTTCTCTACTTCGCCAGGTCTTTGGCATCCTTGGGTGACCATTGACATGCATGTTATATTTGGAGAAGAAAAAACGGGAAAGCACACACCGGGCTCCAAAGCAGCACAGCTGAGGATGCAACTGGGAACGCGCATAGACGAAGAAGAAGTAATGTCGTACATGGCCTGTTGGTTTGGTGGTTCACGCACTATATCGGTCTATTCGATCTTCTTCTTTGCGTGACGATCATCATGGTGACAGGATTGGCCAGCCTAGAGTCTAGAGTCTGCGTTATCGACTCTAGCTATTACCATATGCGCCATGGGGAGGCTCCTATCTTGCACCCTCAGAACATGCACCAAAATGTCTATTCGAATAGGAGCTGCGATGCCACAGACCGCCGTGTTATTTAGGTAAAGAAAAGCCGTGTGGTTCCCGGCAGAGTACAATGGGACCACTCCATGTCTTCCCGTGGATGTCGTAGGGATGTCGTAGAAGGCGACTTAGGAAACACAAGCTAATCAAAGCTTATAAACATCAGTGACACCTCTCCAACCCGTCTGGTCAGCGTCGAAAGTGTAGGCCAAATCCACTGGCTGCTCTGGCCAAGTATGGCTCTTGTTGTACAGAGAGGGTGTAGAGACTAAAAAGACAAGACCTGATGACGAAGTAGCATCTGGCTTTTGCGACTAGCGTTGCCAGATGTCCCGGTTTTGGCGAGACGTCCCGTTTTATAGAACGCGCCTTTTAGGACGCGTCTCATCGGACGCCCAAAACCCCGCTTTTTCATCATCATGTCTTTTTTGTCTCGACTGCTGGAGCACGACCCTCTCTGAACTACCAAAGCCATACTTAGCCAGAGAATTTGGCCTTCACTCTCCACGCTGACCAGATGGTTGTATAAACATCAGTAAGACTGGCCAGCATGGAGTGTAGGCCAAATCCTCTCACTGCTCTAGCCAAGTATGGCTCTGGTAGTACAGAAAGGGTCGTGCTCCTGCGGTGGAGACTAAAAAAGACCTGTTGATGATGTTGGTGCCACAGACACAGATACAAAAAACCCTTCTTTATTATTGGTGTAAAAATGGTTCTTTTTATTCGGAAAATAATTAGTGGACTCAGCCCCTTCGTTTCGAATATTTAATTTCGACGAGCGTTCCACAGGGCTCTCAACTTGGACCTTTAGTATTTTGATACGTCTAAACGATAAGAAACTCACCTGCAGCTGCGCCTGCGTGTGGTCCCCCCTCAGCATCCGGTCCTGCGAGACGCAATTGCCTATACAGAGTGAAAATGTAAGGTCGACCCATACATTTTTCTATGTATTTATGGTTTATAGGGCTTTTAGGCATTCACGATGCAGTAACTACTGAAGTATTAGTGATAGCTCCGTTGAAAAGACTGTGCGTATTGAGACCAGGTTGCAGGTTCAAGTCGCGCTCACGTGGTGATTTTCACCATTCTCATTTCAATATTTATATTTCTATGTACTATAAAAAATGCTGGCATTTTTTATGGTCATTAAGAAAGTACTTAACAAAATTCATATTTCCTTAATGAGTCCCCCCCCCCCCCTACCTTACCCTAGACTTTTCCATACAAAAGTAGTTAGATTTTATTTTGAAAAGACGTCAGATTTCGGGAAAATTTTGTAATTTTAAAGTAATTGCATATACTAGGTAGGCATATAACTGGTTTTCGAGAGTCATAATATGTACTTGAAAGGAAACATAAGGGTGTAGAAGTTTTCCATAATGATGGTCAAATATGATACACTAGCTGTGCCCGCGACTTCGTCCGCGTGGTTGTCGGAACGTAATGTTATATAGCCTAAAGCCTTCCTCTATAAATGGACTACCCAACAAAAAAAGAATTTTTCAAATCGGACCATTAGTTCCTGAGATTAGCGCGTTTAAACAAACAAACAAACAAACAAACAAACTCTTCCGCTTTATAATATTAGTATAGATAAGTTGCAAAATTTTGCCGAAATCTGACATGTCGTTTCAATATAAAAGTCAGACTATATTTGTATGGGAGTCTGATTCTGTCTAGGGTAAGGGAACTTTGGAATAAGGAAGATCTGAGACATTCTTAACTGAGTTAGTATCCCACCCATAATACGAGTTTAAACTTACTTTGGTGCTACCGCAGAATACATATTTTGATTTGTCCATATATACATCGTGTTAATGTTACAACGCAAAACCTCTCAGATGGGACCTCAGCCCCATGAAACTGAACAACACTTGTTCTACAACTTTCACGAAACCCAAAAAAAAAAAAAATTTTCATACAAACTGATCAGCTGATCGAGTCAATTTGTATGAAAATCCGAATTTTACTTTTGGCATTTTGGGAATGTTGTAGAACAAAAGTTGTTCAGTTTCATGGACTGAGTTACAACCTGAGAGGTTTTGCGTTATTCCGTTAACTCGTTGATATAAAAAAAAAAATAGCATTAGCAATCATGCAAGAGAAATAGCTTAGCTGCTACCGTGACAACACACATACAAGTCATCCATACTAATTACAATAACGGCAACTTTCCATACCACACATAACACGCCTTTTGGGTCGTGCGAAAGTTACTCGACTTTGGTGTTAGTTGACATTTAAAGTCTATGTCATAGAATTGCAATTAGTACCTGAGATATTAGTACTAACGTACGAGTATCAATGTCTAAATTACAAAACTAACTTGAGCTTGACTGTTCGAGTATTACGAAAGCATATATAATTTTCTTACCCCCTTCATCAGCAAAAGTAAACCACTCACTTGTCGTCCCCCCCCCCCCCCCCCCTGTGCTTATGTAAGATATGTTTTTTACAAAACGCTTAAGTTTTTTTTTTCTTTTATGAGTACATACTTATATTGTTTATATTGTTCGAAAATATTGTTTTACTGTTTGTATAATTTTAAATCAAAATTACTAAAATTGGCAAGAAATGTTAAAAATAACTAAAAAATATTGCTGACGTAATGGATGGCCTGGCCAAGTATTGGAAGTCACACCCCATGTCATCAAAAATAAGCATAGACTTCCCCATCTCCCTTTGGTGCTTACGTAATACTCGAACAGTCCCTCTTATAAAGGGTGTTTTTTTAGAAGTGTGGTTTTCAAAAAGAAATAAAACACATATTATTTAATGTTATGCCCAAGAATTTAACTTTATTATAAAGATAAGGGATTGCCATTATGTTTTAAAAATAACTTGGGGCAAGTGGCCGCCGCGGCTGACACGAATAAATTCCAGCCGAGAGGCAATTTTCTGCCACTTTTTGCAGAAATTGGGGCCGTATGTCAGAAATAACGCGCCGAATATTCTCTTCCAAGGCGTCAATCGTATTGGGCTTATTTGCGTAGACAAGGGACCTCACATAACCCCACAAAAAGTAGTCCAGCTGAGTTAAATCGCAAGATCCCGATCCTTAGCCAAATGCTTGACTTCCCTTTACGACACGACTTTTGCCTTTTCTTTTACTTAATCCATGAACGCCCTTCTTGGCTTTCCTTTTCATCCTTCCATGATAGTTTTGATAAAATTATCGTGTCGTATAAGGTGTCCAAACATTTTCCCCCTTATTGATTAATTAAGTAATAAATTTTATTTCAATGAATTTCTCTTTTGTTACAGGATCAAAAGATCTACGACATTCCATGTGATGATTTATCGGAAGAAACGCAAGAAAAATCCAAAATTGACTTCGAAAAACTACGCAGTAACTTCGAAAACATAGCTAAAGAGACTACATATAGAAAACCAGAAATCGAAAAACCGAAAGAACTTGAAATACCGAAAATCGAAATTATCAAAGCTGAGATTTATGAAAAACTGGATTCCGTTCTTGAAAAACCGGTATCTGTCCCAGAAAAACCGTTAATCGATGTGGGACCGAATATGTTTGAAAAGCCGCCAATAAATCGGAAACCGGTTTTGAATAAGTTCTCCAAATCGACTGAGAATTTGGCTGAGGAGAAAATTCCGGTTAAGTTCTCTACTGAGAAGAAGTTTAAGAAGAATGAAGCCAGCGTGAAGATAAGTTACCCGAAGAAGGACAGTCAAGTGGACAAAGATAGAGAGAATGTGAGTACCTTTTATTAGTTTTATTTTTAGGTTTCCGTACCCAACGAGACCCTATTGCTGAGACTCTGCTATCGGTCCTCTGTCACAGGGCTCTATCTCTTGAACCGTAATAGCTAGACACTTGAAATTTTCACCGATCATGTATTAATGTGGCCGCTATAACAACAAATACCTACTAAAAATAAGATACAGTTAAAAATTAAAGGGGTTGACATACAAGAAACGTGTTTTTTTCAGCGTTTTAAAACATTGTATTGTGTACATTAAGGGTTCTGACTCGCACTTAGGTACACAGAGCGACTGCCGTCTAACCTCCGTAACCCAAAGGCACGGCCAAAGGGTAGACCAGAACTAATCCTAGGATAGGTGGCGTTTGGGACCCACAGTTTTACGTGCCTTCCGAGGGACAGAATCATCTTTATTTTCGTATAATCAGGTGATTCAAACAAATGCAATATCCTAACTAGACTGGAAACAACTTTTCACAAAGTACGCTTCCCTTTGATTGAACCCACGACCTCCGGATTACAAGGCAAACGCTGACCACTGGACCACGGAGGCAGTCAACTCTATAAAATCGTATCTGGTCTATATACCTATTATATAGGGTAACTTTTTAAACACCAGCCAAATTTTTGGAGCAAGTTCAGTCCTTGATATTGAACTCTTTCTATAAAAAAAGTTAGTAAAATTCGATAACATTTTTTCGTCCTCCCGTACAAAATCCATTTGGCTGAGCGCCGATTTGTATGGGAAGCCGAATTTTTTTTCTTCGATTTTCGATAATTGTTTTTATGGAAAGTAGTACAGTATCACGGACTGAACTTGCTCTAAAAACGTTGCCGGTGTTTAAAAAGTAACCCTGTACTGGTATTCTGTGTCAATACATAAAAATGGAAAATTTCGCCCATTAAAAAATTTGACTTAAAAATGACTAAGTATGTAACGTATAATTTAATTTTTTACAAAAAAAACAACCGTTTTTTTAGGAGTTTCTCCCATATCTCCAAAGTTCTTCATCATATCTTCACCAAATTAAAATGGGGCCAACTTTCTTTCAAATAAAAAAAAGAATCATCAAAATCGGTTCACAATTGGCGAAGATATCGCGTAGCAAACATACATAAAAAAAAGAAACATACAGTCGAATTGATAACTCCTTTTTTTAAGTCGGTTAAAAATACTTACATCTGTACTAAGCGATATCTGTAACAGCCGCGAAAGGAAGTTTCTTATATCATTCCTTAGCACAAAGATAACAATGTGTCATTTATACTACGCGTTCATACCGAACCAGGCGATGTTAGTAAACAGAAAGTGCGCGCGCACAGCGCCATCTGTTCAGTCAAACGCGCAAGTTTGGTCTGAAAGACGAAACATAGATGTCGCTACTGGTCGTGCATAAAGTTTAAATGTTTTTATTTGTAAGAGAAAGGTATCCGAATGTATTTTTTTATGTCATTCATCAATCCGCTAGATGACTAGAAGTCAATTCAGCAACTTTTTTCTAAACGTCAATACAAACATTTTCAATGGGATTTGTATGAGGAACAAAACAGTGACGTCATAGCTTTTTAGGGTTCCGTGCCCGAAGGGTGCAAACAGGACCCTACAAGAAACGTGTTTCTTCAGCGTTTTAAAACATTGTACGGTGTTACGGAACCCTTCATGTACGAGTCCGACTCTCACTTGCCCGTTTATTTATGTCAAATAGCGCTCTTAATATCAGTTTTTCTGCATTAATAAATCAAAAATCATGTTGAAAATGGATATGATCAGTGACAAGTGTCACTATTTTGCGACGTTTTATTCTCTTAACAGTACCAAATAATTTATTTTTACCCAGTCCTCTACCCAATTAACTTACAGTGAAAAGTGCAAGTTTGGTTTGGAATTCGAAACATAGAGGTCGCTACTGGTCATGTATAAAGATACTTGGCAAATGCCTCGTAACAACCACAGGCTAGTAAAAAAGTAATAATAATAAACGTTTCTGCATTGGTTTAAGAGAAAAGAGAAAACTTAGAATGTAAAATCTGCTTCTCTTTTCGCGCAGATCGTAAAAGGGAATTGGAATCGAGGGAATTGGCGCTAAATGCTCATGATAATAATAGCCGCAATATTATCATGATTTGCATTTTGCAAGCAACCCATCACTATTTTGATTAATTTTGCACCTTCGTGTCCACAATCACGCTAAAGGAGGCCAGGTCTTGAGGCCCTGGGCTCTGTCCGCTTAGAACCGCAAGATCTAATGCCCTGGTTTTAACCTACTTCAAAAAAGGAGGTTATAAATTCGACTTTTTATTAAATATATTTTATTTTTTTATACATATATGTTTGTTACGCGATATCTTTGCCAATTGTGAACCGATTTTGATGATTCTTGTTTTATTTGAAAGCCTTTACTACCAAATTGGTCCCATTTTATTTGGTGAAGATATGATGAAGATCTTTGGAGATATGGAAGAAACTCCTAAAAAAACTGAAGTCGGTTGTTTTTTTTTTGTTAAAAATATAATTATTGTTTCTGTTTTTTGCGCTTGATTGTTCATAATTCCAAAGCACAGTACATAATAGTTATAATGTGTCTATACAATTTGTAGTTCGCTTGTAGTAACATACATACATACTCGTACATGAATAGTAGTTACGTAGCTCATCTGATGTGTTCAGAATACAAACAAAAATAAAAACATTCCGACATCAAACAGAGGCACATTATCTGTGCTACTGACTGACTCATCGCGAAAAATCATTTGCGCTTGGTTCACATGACGCAATGTATTATAAAGTGTAACAAAATATACTAAATCTAATTTTAAAGATGAATTCAGTTCATGATACTAAACAACTTTCCCCAAGGAACATGTTTCGAAATATGAGAAATAATATTTGGATAACATACGAACTCGGATCAGCTGTATATGTTGCTTGGGGAAAGTTGTTCGGTATCATGGACTGAATTTACCCTCAAAATAGTTTCAATATATTTTCAACCGACTTCAAAAAAAGGAGGAGGTTATCAATTCGACGTGTATGTATTTTTTTTTTTGTGAATGTTACCTCATAACTCTGTCAAATATGAACCGATTTCAAAAATATATGTTTCGTTTTAAAGAATGCATTGCAAGGTTGGTCACATGTATTTTTTTTTAAGATCGGAGAAAAGATCTTGGAGCTGGAGACCGAAATTCCTCACCAGACAACTGCAGCTCAAATATTGTAATGATTCTTTTTTTATTTGAAAGGCTTTACTACCAAGTTGGTCCCATTTTAATTTGGTGCAGATATGATGAAGAACTTTGGAGATATGGAAGAAACTCCTTAAAAAAATTGAAGTCGGTTGTTTTTTTTGTAAAAAATTTAATTATATTAGACCTCGTAGGTATATGTTTTGCTATTTTTTGTATTGTATTAGCAATATAATACAACAGACGACATAAAACACTAATCAGTTCTTCGTGTGCCTCTACATTACTAGAAGTTGGCCGCACTTTGAGGCCGCACCTGAATTGTCCGGGGTCCAGTGCTGCCCCCATTTAAAATAAATCATTTCAAAGAAAACGGAGACATTATTTGAAATTTTGCTACTACCAAGCCCTAGATAACCCTTCAAAGTATTTTATGAACTACTGTTTACAGTTTAAAGTGAGAACGATAAGCTTTACTACGCACATTTGCGAAAAACGGCCACTTTTGGCAAATGTGCGTAGTAAAGCTTAGTTGGCTTAGTAGCTAGGTTTGAAGGCTTGGTAAAAACAAAATTTTAAATGAAATCTCCGTTTCCTTTAAAATGATATGTTTAAAATAGGGGCAGTACTGGACCCCGGAAAATTCAGGTACGGCCTTAACGGAGGTTCGTACATATCTGTTTTAATAATTAAATTATGAAAAAAAAAGAAAACATGCCTACAATGGTTGCTGGCCGGGTTGTAAAAGAGTTTCGAGTTCACAGTTCAGATCAAACTACCTATAGTAGATAGAATAAGGCCATTAATGACTCATCATTTGATTTGCCTCGCCACCATGTGTACCTACCACTATCAGTCCGCAAGGCTTCCTCAAACACGCAACGCTAGTCGAAATCTACAAACGGCCGCGTCCTGACGCTTTTTTACCGTTAAATCGGTAAAAAATCACTAAAATGCACAAAACAGTGTAGTTTTCTAATATTCTTTTCGCGTTTAGTGGCATTACTATTTCGATTCCTTGTCCTCGAACAAGGATTTTTGAAATAAGAACTCTTTGTGTTTAAAACTTTTTGCGCGAAAAGTTTTCAATTTTCAACACTGGCTGGTGATGATACAGTGGAATGTTACAGTTGAGTGGTTTTAACTCATAATGAAGTAAACAGTTATTAAAATCCGAATGAATCACAGTTATCTCTGTGTGTTATTTTGAAGAAACCGCAGTAGTTAAAACTTTAAAGTGTGTTTGGCGTAGTGAACTGTATATTTCGGCGATACACTTTATTTTCGGAACTATGAATGGAGCCAAATACAGGTATGACGTCATTGCAGTTATACGTCATCATCTTATCATTGTTCCTTTTTGAAATGTGATATAGATAATGTACTTATCTTTTTCTTAGTTGATATTCAAACGTCTCAACTGAAGATGAAGAGCCTTGTTCAAAATCTAACGTATAGGTATTCTATAGTTTCCTATATGTATTACGCCTAACAAAATATACTGAAACTATTTTAAGGGTGGATTTAGTAAAAAATAGAGTCCCTGATACTAATCAACTTTCCCCAAGGAAACTACGTACGGAATATGATAAATACTTTTCATATTTCGATATATCAAAATATACTGATGGGTGAATTCAGTCCATGATACTGAACAACTTTCCCCAAGGAACATATATCGAAATATGAAAAATAATTTTTGGCTTTCCATGCAAAGTCTGATTAGCTGATCGGTCAACTTGTATGGGAGGCAAAAAATTATTTTTCATATTTCGATATAATGTTTCTTGGGAAAAGTTGTTCAGTATCATGGACTGAATGCACTCTTAAAATAATTTCATATATTTTTTAGACCGTGTATAAATAAATATTTGGTACTGATAATAATGTTCTGATAAGGCTAGTTAACTCTGTAGTCGTCATTAGCCAAGTTAATTACTTGTAAACCGAACACATTTACAAAACACAATGGTTAATGGCACACAAAAGATTAAAATATTATTTTTAGATATTAATATTAAATACTTGAGACGCTAAAGTTCCCAGTCTTGTCTGGTGAGGATATTGCAGGCTTGAATCACCTGATTATCCGATAAGAAAGATGATTTCGTGCTTCGGAAGGCACGGCAAGTTCACTGTTTTGATTCCAGCCACCAGATAGCAACTCGTGTTTTTGCAAATCCCTATCTTTCTCTAGTAAGATTGAGAAATGTTTCCACCACTGTCTAATTATCCGTGTCCCTAGGTACTTTGCAAAAATTCTAGTTATTAAATCATCCCGCGACATACAGGTACATATACGTCGATACGACATATACATAAACAAACAAAAAAAACACGTACAAGTTGCCTTAGATAGAGAACTATGGAGGCAACAAGTTAATTTGCCAAAAAAAATTCAAAAATCTCCCGACTTTTAAGCTTTCACCCTCAATAACTTTTGAGCGGCTGAACTTATATCCATCAAATATTGCTCAAAACCACCTCGACAGACAAGGCTTTCGATTAAAACATCGGTTTATTCGTTTAGGAGTTACGATGCCACAGACAGACACGCCAAACTTATAACACCCCTCTTTTTCGTCGGGGGTTAAAAAGGGGAGGTCTTTGTCCAACAAAGAGATACTTAACAGGCTGCAAAAAAATTGTGTGTTCGTTCAATTGGTTGGGAATGGTGTCGGCGCGTTTCAAAGGCGGCATCGTCTTTTACAAAGACGCGGCATTTGTGGCGCGCCGACGGCACGGCCGACGGCATAAACACCAATTTAGCAAACGAACTATATCTCTTACTACACATATACGATTATTAGAAACTTTGTTGTTTGTTTGTAATATCAACAACACATATGGTAATCAAAATAATGAAAGATCATTCCAATCTACTATTCTTTAACCTCGAGTCTTGTACCCGCAGGGAAATGCTTAGCATTTCCGCATTATAATAATATATGTATTAAACATAATGATTTTGAACTTGGCAGCTATATTCAAGGAAATTAGTCTTTAAGCGAAATAAAAAATACGTTTTCTGTCATATGTATCTTGTTTCATAATAAAAACCAAATATATCAGCCGACAAATGTATACCAAAAATCTCCCATTTGAATGTCACCGCTCGTGGCGGGCGGCCGGCGCCCCGGCGAGCGGGGAGGGAACGCGCCTGCGCCAATGGTAAAGTTAGTAGGTTAGCCAATAATTATTAATATTTATTAGTTTGACATGGTTCTATCTTTGGAAAATTTTCCCATTTCTTTGTTTTGCACAAGAAGACTAGGCCCTTAAAGCCTTAGATAGGCATTGGTTTGATCATACTTTGAAAAAAGTGTTTCCAGTTTGGTTAGGATATTGCAGGCTTGAATCATCTGATTATCCGAATATAAAGATGATTCCGTGCTTCGGATGGCCCGTAAAGCTGTGGGTCCCGAACGCCATCTAGCGTTTGTTAAACCGATTGGTTCTGGTCTACCCTTTGGGTTGCGGAGGTAAGACGGCAGTCGCTCTATGTAAAAACCAGTAACCTGGTCAAGTCACCTAGGTTTAGGTAGCAGATCCGGGGCTCTGAAGCATAATCGCTGAGGATGCAACCAGGAATACGCTCGGATGATGATAGGCATTGGTTTGATCTAGTAAATCTCTTCAGCTGATTTTCTTTCTGACTTTTCCATCGGTCGTCCACAGGCACAGATTGAGTATAAGTATTCGCAGCGTTAGCCGTGTGGTTCCCGGCAGAGTAGAATAGGACCACTCCAAGTCTTCCCGTGGATGTCGTAGAAGGCGACTTAGGAAACACAAGCGGAAAAAAGCTTATAAACATCAGTGAGACCTCTCCAACCGTCTGGCCAGCGTGGAGAGTGTAGGCCGAATCCTCTGACTGCTCTGGCTAATATATGGTTTTGGAAGTACAGAGAGGGTCGTGCTCCTGCAGTGGAGACTAAAAAAGACCTGATGATGATTCGTAACGCCCCCCGCAATATGGCGTCCCCGCACCTCTTCCCCGTTCTCGGCGGCATTTGATGGCTTTGAACACTGAAAACTTACACACAGTGACGCGTGCGCACAGTGCACGTATGTATTAGTTTCGTTTGTAGTAGTACCACAGAATAAATAATACTAACGTACAGAAGTCTCACTCAGCAAAAAAATTCAAAGAAATATCTACTCAATGTGGCTAGCGATATGGTTTAATTTAGCTCACGTCAGAACTCAGCACCTCTTCGTATAGATACCTAGACATCCATTGCAAGCCAATTTCATTCTTATTACTCTGGACAAACGATTCGTATAACTGAATTTACCACCCGGAGGGGCCGCCTGCGCGCATAGTAATAATGTAGGTACATTTTCGATACCTAAACGGGGAGTGACACAGGCCTGGTAGTACCTAGTAAGCATAAATTTTACTCTGCTAGTATGAAGCGCCATACCTGTGCCACAGGTTATACTTGTGGTACATTTCAGCAAGTACATAATTGGTTTCAAATGGAACATAATAGCTACACTACTACACTTGCGGTAATTATGAGATGTTTTCATTCAGGTTATCCTTTAGTTTATTGTTATTTATTTCGCACATCATTTACAACAGAGGAAACCTGCTCGCTACTTTACTAGTGTGTAACAGTGAGGGCTTTTCCGAATGACATAAAAAAACCGGAGTGCGAGTCGGAATCGTACATAAAGGGCTCCGTACCTTCGTACAATGTCTTAAAACGCTGAAAAAACACGTTTATTGTATAACGACGTTTAATTTTTAACTTTATCCTATTTTTAGTATTTTTTATACAGTAATACATAATTGGTGAAAATTTCAAGTGTCTAGCTATTACGGTTCAAGAGATAGAAGCCTGTGACAGATGAACAGACAGACAGACAGCGGAGTGTCAGTAATAGGGTCCCGTTTGCACCGTTTGGGTACTACAGAACCCTTAAAAAGACTTTAAATTCAGATCATTACTCGTACAATCACACAATCAAATCGTTTCTATTTATAATATTAGTCTAAATAGACATGTTCGGATGCTACTTTCTTCACAGTCAAAATTGCAATCAGTCACAGCACAGCATAGTTACTGTAGTATTTATGCTTTTGTCACATATATAATACAATGCGGCGACATACTTTCTCATTCAAAATGTATGTACTCGAATGTATGTCATGTTGTTTGGTAAGTGAAATCAAATTTGGCTTTGTTTGCTGAAAAATGGTAATTTAGATAACATGTATTTTGAATGAATTTTCACCTATTTTGCAGCTTAAGGCCGTACCTGAATTTTCCGGGGTCCAGTGCTGCCCCCATTTAAAATAAATCATTTCAAAGAAAACGGACACCTTTTATGAACTACTGTTTACAGTTTATAATTAGAACGTTAAGCTTTACTACGCACATTTGCGAAAAACGGCCACTTTTGGTAAATGTGCGTAGTAAAGCTTAACGTTCTCATTATAAACTGTAAACAGTAGTTCATAAAATACTTTGAAGGGTTATCTAGGACTTGGTAGTAGCAAAATTTTAAATGATGTCTCCGTTTTCTTCAAAATAATTTCTTTTAAATGGGGGCAGCACTGGACTCCGGAAAATTCAGGTACGGCCTTAATCTAAATTTTAATTTGTGGGACCTCGACCTGTCCCGGGGCGCTTTCAGGGGAGTTCCCACATAGAGGAGAGGTGGGAGGAGATATAACCTTTCTGCCGATGGGTCAGAAAGGTTCTCGAATGGCAGCCACGTACCGGCAAGCGCAGCGTAAGACACCCACCTGCTAGGTGCTCAGACGAGCTGACCACGGTTGCTGGAAAGCGCTGGATGCAGGCCGCTCTAGAGCGGTCGTTTTGGAAAACCTTGGGAGAGGCCTATGTCCAGCAGTGGACGCTATGTGGCTGAAATGATGATGATGATGATAGTTTTACGAGCAATCAATGCTCGTAAAACATGAAAGGAAGCAACGATTACGGCATACACAAACATACTACTGATTAGCAATCTATGTATGACTAACGATATAGGGCGTAGTCATCTCGTGAGACCTAATTGTTTCAACAAGTGTTCTCAATATTGTATGCTGGGAGAAAAGAAAAACCTTATAATGTACCAGCTGCTTCTCTTCCCACGCAGATCGTAAAAGTCGATCGAGGGAATGGGCGAGAGTTGAATTATCAATAATTAAATTTTTAACAAAAAATAACAACCGACTTTTAATTTTTTTTAGGAGTTTCTTCCATATCTCCAAAGTTCTTCATCATATCTTCACCAAATTGAAAATGGGACCAACTTGGTAGTGAAGGCTTTCAAATAAAAAAAAGAATTATCAAAATCGGTTCACAATTGGCGAAGATATCGCGTTACAAACATACATAATAAAAAAAAAACACTGCTCTGTCTACCCCATTTGGGATAAAAACGTGATAATGTATCTTTATATACTAAAAATCTTAAAGCTTTCTAAATTGTTTTAAAAAATTACTATGACAAGAAAGTAAGAGGCGACTAAAGGACTAAGCGCAAACATCTCGTGCTACAATTGCATTCCCAGGGGGGTTAACGTCGGGCGGCGGCCGGTTGTAAAACGTTTCGCACAAATACATTCCCAAAGTGGGTTGACGTCAGGCAAAGTGTTCCGGCTATTTCTTCTCCATTTTACAAGGTCTTTGGCATCCCTGGGTGACCGTTGACATGCATATTATATTTGGAGAAGAAAAAGCGGGAAAGCGCACCCCGGGTTCCGAAGCAGCACAGCTGAGGATGCAACCGGGAATGCGCTAAGACAAAGAAGGAGAACCCTGTCATAAAATGAAGCTACCCCATCGAGTTTGGGCTTATTATGTACATTTGTCTTCTTCTAGTTTTCGTGTCGATTGGCTCAAAAGACACGTTATATTTTGTTCCTCCAGTAAGTCGCCTCTCTGAAGGTCATAGCCCACTTACACGACTCTGCTCCCACCCAACAAAGTAAACTATTATTGAAATATGGGCTTTAGGTAGTGCTCTTTAGATAATATTTTACATTGGCAACATAAGTTAGCAGACAGCTCACTGTCAGCGAGCTTACCGTCATCAGACTGCTCGCTGGTTGACGCCTCGCTGTCAGCACGCTGACTTCTAGTAGTCGCCGCGGCGAGATCCCTTAGATTACGAGTAGCTATCGAAACGAAGACCGCTGGGCGCCTGCTAGCTGTCGGTGCGTGGACCGCGAGCAGTCGTATTAGTTTAGGGCGTCGTGTAAGTGATATATGACCTTAATGCCACTTTCCGACGCCGTGTACAGGTCGTGTCTCGTGCAGCTAGTTGGGCACGAAGGACACGAGAGAAGGTGCTGCATGCTCTGATCGGAGAGACCACATTTGCATCGGGCCTCTGTTTTGTCGATATAACGCAACTTCGCAAGGTCGTGCTCACATCGGCCCTTCTCAGTACGCAGTCGATTCAGGCACTTCTAAATTGCCCAAGGGATCAATTTAAATTTGTCTTGATAACTTCTTACGCCTCACAATGAAAGCTTGTACGAAAAAAAATCTTTTTAGGGTTCCGTAGCCAAATGGCAAAAAACGGAACCCTTATGTATTCGTCATGTCTGTCTGTCTGTCGGTCCGTATGTCACAGCCACTTTTTTCCGAAACTATAAGGACTATACTGTTGAAACTTAGTAAGTAGATGTATTCTGTGAACCGCATTAAAATATTCACACAAAAATAGAAAAATAAACAATACATTTTGGTGGTTCCCCATACTTAGAACGTAAACTCAAAATTTATTTTTTCATCAAACCCATACGTGTGGGGTTTCTAATATAATTTTTTTCTAAACTGAATAGGTAGTTTGCGCGAGAGACACTTCCAAAGTGGTAAAATGTGTGCCCTGTTCCTTCTAAAATATGAGAATGATAAAACTAAAAAAAGTATATGATGTAGGTACATTACCATGCATTTCCACCGAAAATATGGTTGAACGTGATCTAGTAAGTAGAATACGTCATAAATCGTTAACCGCAATTTACCTTTAGAACTTTATAAATTATGTTACTTGCTGCTACGGAACCCCTCATGGGCGAGTTCGACTCGCGCATGGCCGCTTTTTTTCGATACAGCGCAACTTCGCAAGGTCGTGCCCACATCGGCCCTTCTCAATACGCAGTCGATTCAGGCACTTCAAAATTGCCCAAGGGATTAATTTACATTTGTCTTGATAACTTCTTACGCCTCACAATGAAAGCTTGTACGAGAAAAAATATTTTTTAAATCTTTAATTTTCTTAAGTCCTAACAAATCTATACTAATATTATAAAGCGAAAGTTTGTTTGTTTGTTTGTTTGTTTGTTTGTTTGTTTGTTTGAACGCGCTAATCTCAGGAACTAATGGTCCGATTTGAAAAATTCTTTTTTTGTTGGGTAGTCCATTTATAGAGGAAGGCTTTAGGCTATATAACATTCCGACAACCACGCGAATGAAGTCGCGGGCACAGCTAGTGACAGATAAAGAGTAATTACGTAACATCCATTGTTCCATAACTACATTGACCTCCGATATCTAATAATTTAGTTATCAAAGTGTGTATAATTGTACAGACGCATCCATTGTGTTTTATAGTCGTTTGCCAATTATAGAGTGTATGAATGTGTGGAATAACTTGCTATAGTGGATGCAACTTAAAGAACAGGATAGAACTTTTGCAGAGCATTTGCATAATGTAATGTTTTATGTATATGTTCTTATAGTTATTTATGCAACTGTGATATAATAAGGGGTATTAAAACACGAATGTGTTTTAATACCTTATTATGAGCAGTTGCATACAGTACTTTATCTACACCCATCATATGAATCCTCTATAAAAGGTATAACCTTCTGCTTTATGTTTTAGCAAGTTGAGGCAATTAATTTTGAATATTTTGAGATATCCACGTTGTGATTAATACTCAGCGTACTTTTGAGCATTGAATAGAAGGTCCATAAGGATGAAGATTTGAATTTTTTGGATAATAATTCTTGAAAATATACTATTATCATTTCAAAAATGGCGCTTATGGTTCTTTTTTTAGGGTTCCGTACCCAAAGGGTGCAAACGGGACCATATTACTGTGACTCCGCTGTCTGTCCGTCGGTCTGTCCGTCTGTCTGTCCGTCTGTCTGTCTGTCTGTCTGTCACAGGGCTCTATCTCTTGAACCGTAATAGCTAGACACTTGAAATTTTCACCGATGATGTATTACTGTGGCCGCTATAACAACAAATACTAAAAATAAAATAAAGTTAAAAATTAAAGAAACGTGTTTCTTCAGCGTTTTAAAACATTGTACGGTGGTACTGAACCCTTCATGTACGAGTCCGATTCGCACTTGCCCGTTTATTTTAAATTTATAAAGATAGAGGCTCGATCCCTCTACCATTATAAATTAAAAAAAAAGATTTACGTTGCATAATGAAGTTTAGTACAACATTATATCCCGCGTTTGGATGATATTATGGTTACTATGACACTGGTTGTTATAATGTTGGCAATAAGCTAACTGTCTCAGAAACTTTTATAGAGGATTTATAGTATGGGTGTAGTTGCTCTGACCAATTTTTTTCTGTTTATCCTTATGGTTGACTGGGAGAAATGCTCTTAGCATTAAGTCTTTTGTTAAAAGTATGTTTTTAATTTAGAACAATTCTTTTTTAACTTAAGAGCTTGGTCTTTTCGGTGGAGTTAAGTGGAGATGCTTCCATTCCTCTCATTTCTCTACCATCTTTTTATTTTATTTATTCAAGTACACTTAAAAATTTACAAACATTCATAAAAAAAAATAATGTCTTGGTAGGACCTTACTACTAACCCTTTCTTAATTTGTTGGAAAAACTTCCTGTCAATAAATAGTTATAAATAAATAAACCGCTTGGCCCCCACTTCAACATCAATAACGTCATAATGTAAAAATAGCGGGACTCGCCCATCCCGCACCCTATTACAGGGCTAGTAGTAAGTCAATGTTACAGGGTGTGCCTGTGAGTAACTAAGGTCGAAGGTCCCTTTGGAGAAGGGGCGTATAGTCCATTAAACTTATAGCATGTGCTTTATGTATAGTTAACGTGACTAAAGTTGATCAGACGTCTCATTTGACCGGGTCTTTAAAATCTGAATCATGAGAACTATCACGCTCTCCAAACCAGGGATCTGATAGACCGTTCATAACGATAACCTATACAGGCTGACTTTCTAAACACTGTCCAAATTTTTGAAGCAAGTTCAGTCCAGAATTACTTTCAATAAAAAAAGTTATTAAAAATCGATAAAAATTTTTCGTCTTCCCATACAAATCAGCCACAGACAGACGGATTTTGTATGGGAGGAAGAAAAAGTCAGAGGATTTGGCCTACATTCTCCACGCTGGCAAACGGTTGGAGAGGTCTCACTGATGTTTATAAGCTTTGTTCAGCTTGTGTTCCCTAAGTCGCCTTCTACGACATCCACGGGAAATCTTGGAGTGGTCTTCAACTCTGCTGGGAACCACACGGCTCACACGTACTTGTACTAATATTTAATGACGGTATGCAAAAGGTACCACCATAAATAAGGTTGCGGTTGCGCAGAAAGTCATGGAGCGAGTCATGTTTGGCATCAAATCGCAAGACCGAGTTCGCAACGTGGAGATCCGACGGTTCATGACGTGCTCTTCAGGGTTGCGGCTCTAAAGTGGAACTGGGGGGGGGGGGGGGGGGGAAATGGGAAACGTAGTGTAGGACGTCCGGCGACTAGGTGGAATGACATCAGGCAAGTTGCTGGGAGGAACTGAATTGCAATGGCCAATGACAGAGCAAGATTGCCCAGACATAAATTAAATTTTTAACAAAAAAAACAACTTACTTCAATTTTTTTAAGGAGTTTCTTCCATTTCTCCAAAGTTCTTCATCATATCTTCTCCAAATTAAAATGTGACCAACTTGGTAGTAAAGGCTTTTAAATAAAAAAATAATCATCAAAATCGGTTCACAATTGGCGAAGATATCGCGTAACAAACTAATAAATAAAAAAAATTAAATAAAAAAAAAAACATACTGTCGAATTGATAACCTCCTCCTTTTTTGAAGTCGGTTAAAAAGAAGGCTTATTCCCATTGACTTATACGTACAAAGTATATCAATGCTTATGCCCAACAGTGGGTACCTGAAAGCTGTTGATGATGATGCAAAGAATCATTGAAATCCACCCAGTAGTTTTCGAGAAAATCAATTTCGGAATGTTATCTTCATACAAATTGATGAATTTTATTTTGTTTCTAAATTACGTTTTTTAAACTTTACTTATTTTACTTTTTGATCGAGCGAACGAAGCGAGCGAGGTCTCTAAATCGATTTAGGGGCGAAAACACATTGTTTGTATGTATGTATGTACGTTTGTACCGCGATAACTGCCGAACCGATGGTCTGATTGTGATGAAATTTGGTAAGCATGTAGGAAATATCAATGGAATTTTCAAGTTCGTCGGGCATCAAAATCGGTTCAGTAGTTTTTAAAATATTAATAAAAATGTCCGTGATCATGTAGCAAACGAAACCATAGCGCATTCTAATTTTGGATAGCGCCATCTAGGTGTTACTTAGGGAATTGAATTGTGTTAGAATCGCGAGGTCTAAGTTCGCGGCGAACTACTAGTTTATATTAATTTTGTGGTCTAGTATAGCCTGTGATATCATTTATTACGCTGAACTTATTTCCACTTTAAGGTTACTGAGTAAAATAAAGGAAATCGTGACATTTACTTACTCTCTTTTAAGTACACAAGTACCGAGGGTTATCAAGATACGAGGCCAACTTTGTTGGCGACATTCAGTCTGATTCCATTGCTTATCATTACCCCAATTATTGTTAGATTTGTCTGGTAGCTGGTAGTAGTAGAGGGTCGTGCTCCTGCAGTGGAGACTAAATTACAATGTTTTAAAACGCTGAAGAAACACGTTTCTTGTATGACGACCCCCTTTAATTTTTAACTTTTTTTATTTTTAGTATTTGTTGTTATAGCGACCATAGTAATACATAATCTGTGAAAATTTCAAGTATATAGTTAATGCCATTATAAATATCTAGTTAAAAACGCTGAAAAAAACGTTTTTTGTATGACGACCCCCTTTAATTTCAACTTTTTTTTTATTTTTAGTATTTGTTGTTATAGCGGCCACAATAATACATAATCGGTGAAAATTTCAGGTGTCTAGCTATTACGGTTCAAGAGATAGAGACCTGTGACAGACGGACAGACAGCGGAGTCTCAGTAATAGGGTCCCGTTTGCACCCTTCGGGTACGGAACCCGAAAAAGACCTGATGATGATGTGTGTAAGTGGCCGATACTGGTGTCAGATTTTTCAGGCTGCCTGTTAGCATCTGATATACAGGGTGACTTTTTAAACACCAGCCAAATTTTTGGAGCAAGTTCAGTCCACGATACTCAACTACTTTCTATAAAAAAAGTTATTAAAAATTGATAAAAATATTTCGTCCTCCCATGCAACATCCGTTTGGTTGAGCGCTGATTTGTATGGGAAGACGAATTTTTATTTTAGTTTTTCGTTAATTGTTTTTATGGAAAATAGTTCAGTAACGTTGACTAAATTTGCTCCAAAAATTTGGATGGTGGTTAAAAAGTCAGCCTGTAGATTGACTGTAATACAGCGATGACAGCCGGGACCAACGGCAGGAGTAGACACTAATATAAATTTTAATTTTATATTAAAATAAAATTTTTAATAAATATATGTACAACTCTAATAATAAATAATAACTAAAATAAACTAAGTAATAAACTAATAAAAAAAAAGAAAATAATTAATAAAATAATATTATTAATAATGATAAAATTAGTATAGCTACCTTACGAGAACGGCTTCATATCGAACAAAATAAATTTCTCACTAGTATTCGACATTATACAGGGTCTAAAAAAATATACTGAAATTATTTTAAGGGTGGATTCAGTCCATGATACTGAACAACTTTCCCCAAGGAACATATGTCGAAATACGAAAAATATTTTTTTGGCTTCCAATTAAGTTGACTGATCAGCTGATCCGAGTTTGTATGGACAGGCAAAAAAAAAATTTTTCATATTTCGATAAATGTTCCTCGAAGTAAGTTGTTCAGTATAGTTTTAGTATATTTCGTTAGACGTTAAAGAGGTTTAAGGGTGGCATAGGGTAGACAAGTTACGTGGGAAACAAATGTAAAGTCATGACGCCTTCGCCGGGGGCTGGCAGACGTGGTAGACCCAAGAAATGCTGGCTTGACATCGTCAAGAATGGTATGCGTGATAATGGTCTTACAACCAAGGATGCTCAAGACCGTGCGAAGTGGACAAGAAGAAGCCAGAAAGCAGACCCTCGGCTTCACAGCATTACAGCTGAGGATGAGCTGAGATGAGAGAGAGACAGAGGGTAGACAATTCTATGGGTCTGAATGAAATGCAGACATGTGGTCAGTAGCGGCGTTAGGGTAGGGCGCGGTTGGGCGACAGATACAAAGGGGCGACAGGGGGCGTTTTTGGGCAAAGGGGGGCGAGGTCATAATAAATATATAAATAGCGGCTGGTTAAGGGCGGCAACTCCTACTCTTATTTGTATGCACCCCTCCCTCCCTCCCTCCGTTTACAATGAGGCGGCAAATTTGAAGTATCCTATATCGTACTTGTACCCCCCCCCCCCCCCCCCGTCGGCAGAAATAAATCCTATAAGATGGAAGCCTAAGTCAGAGTCTGAATTGCAGTTTGAGGGGGGGGGGGGGGGGGGGCTGGTAGAGCTAAAACCGGCACTGCATGTGGTTTTCGGAACAGTAGAATAGAATCACTCCAAGCCTTCCCGCGGATGTCGTAGAAGACGACTTAGGAAATACAAGCTAAACCAAGATTATAAACATCAATAAGACCTCTCCAACCCGTCTAACCAGTGTGGAGAGTGTATGCTAAATCTTCTGACTGTTCTGGATATACGGCTCTGGTAGTACAGAGAGGGTCGTGCTCATGCAGATCTTCCCTGGGCTATCTGGAACTCCCTAAACAAGCTCTGGACTGGTGTTAGGAGCTAAACTCAGCTAACGACAGAGGAGTAAGTGTGGCCGCACATTGGTCCACACTCATATAATAATATTAGCCATTCCGACTCGCTAAGAAGAAGTAGAGACGAAATAATTAAATTTTTAACAAAAAAAAAACTGATTTTAATTTTTTTTTTGGATTTTTTTTTTCCATATCTCCAAAGTTCTTCATCATATCTTCACCAAAATAAAATGGGACCAACTTGGTAGTAAAGGCTTTCAAATAAAAAAATCATCAAAATCGGTTCACAATTGGCGAACATATCGCGTAACAAACATACAAAAAAAAACCAGTCGAATTGATAACCCCCTCGTTTTTTGAAGTTGGTTGAAAAGATCTAATGATGTATCATCTGAAAACATATTTTCTGAGGCAGTCGCGTAAATAGAGAGATTTCTCACGTGTTCCCCACGTAATGTAGATTGGTATTTATATCACTGTCAACACGTGAGCGACGACAGTGTCTTTGTTGCGATGGTCAGATTGGACGGTTTCATTCAGTACATGTACAGTGGGCCACATAAAAAAGTATACCACCAATAGTATAATATGGTAGTAGAACTAAAATTATAGAGTTATTATACCTTTATATGTGGTTCACTGTAAATTCATACACTAGTGGCTCTGTGAGCTATAGACCTCGCAACTCCCCCCCCCCCAACCCGTTGAAGTTTATCGGACAAAAAAGTTGTTCAGACAAAAAGTTGCGTCAAGGGTAACAGTTTTTTTTAATGTAGTATTGAATATAATAAAAATATATAAATAGGTATGGACAAATCACCCTGATTGAGCATTGAGCTAGCCCCAAAGTAAGATTAAACTTGTGTTATGGGATACTAACTCAACGATACTATATTTTATTATAACTACAGATATAAATAAACACCCAACACCCAGGACAATTTGAGAAGGCCATTTTCCAACTTGCCCTGGCTGGGGATCTAGCTATTACGGTTCAAGAGATAGAGCTCTGTGACAGACGGACAGACAGCGGAATCTCTGTAGGGCCCCGTTGGCATCCTTTGATTACGGAACCCTAAAAACAATTTTGAATGTAATTCAAAATAACTGTTACTTAGATTAAATGTTAATCGACTATGTCGATTAACATTTAATCTAAGTAAGCATTTCGTAAACTAACAGTTTGATTTCTAAATAGTCTGCCTAGAAAACAACTGTAGTGTCGGCACAGAATGCAGTAAGAGTAAACAGAACGGAATCTCCTAAGGTACGCGCAATATGCGTCCCCGTTCCCCGCACCCGCACCTCTCCTCGGTTCTTGTGGGCCAACTTTCGCAATGCAGTGTGTGTTCGCCCGCTCTCGCCCGTCATCAAGGCGAAAACGGGGGAGAGGTGCGGGGACGGGAAACGGGGACGCATATTGCGCGTACCTTAGGAGATTCCGTTCTGTTTACTCTTACTGTATTGTGTGGTGTCGGTCAAAGTTTACGCCGAGGCAGACATCGACAAGTAAGATTTTATTCTTATTACTAAAATCCCGATATAGAATATAGACGTGTTAATGAACTAACGCAAAACCTCTCAGATGGTTCAGATGCCCATGAAACTGAACAACTTTTTTTCTACATCTTTCACGAAACCCAAAAAAAAAATTGAATTTTCATACAAACTGATCAGCTGATCGAGTCAATTTGTATGAAAATTCGAATTTTATTTTTGGCATTGGGAATGTTGTAGAATAGAACAAAAGTTGTTCAGTTTCATTGGCTGAGGTACCATCTGAGAGGTTTTGCGTTAGTTCATTAACACGTTGTATAGACCAGCTATCTCAAACATAGCTGGCCACTGTTCTATCTTAAGGGTTGGATCTCATCTATCAGCACGGAACAGCACTTTCGCTCTCTCTCGCTCTAGCAAATGACGCTTCTGAGCGACAGAAAAGGATACGAGCATAGGAAAGTGCTGTTCCGTGCTGATAGATGAGATCCAACTCTAAACTACTTCAAATAAGGAGGAGGTTATCAATTCGCCGTAATCTTTTTTTTATGTACCTAAGTATGTTGTCCGATTACTCGAAGACGCCTGGATTAATTCGGAAAGTTCTTTTTAGGGTTCCGTACCCGAAGGGTGCAAACGGGACCCTATTACTGAGACTCCGCTGTCTGTCCGTCTGTCTGTCTGTCTGTCTGTCTGTCCGTCAGTCACAGGGCTCTATCTCTTGAACCGTAATAGCTAGATACTTGAAATTTTCACCAATTATGTATTACTATGACCACAATAACAACAAATACTAAAAATAAAATGAAGTTAAAAATTAAAGGGGGTCGTCATACAAGAAACGTGTTTCTTCAGCATTTTAAAACATTGTACGGTGGTATGGAACCCTTCATGTACGAGTCCGACTCGCACTTGCCCGTTCATTTTTGTTTGAAAGGGTATACTTTCCTAAATTTTTTTTTTAATTAGTTGTGTGGTTTGTTTAATGTGCGTAAATGTTATACGTAAGTATTTAATTCTAATTTACGGATAGAAAGTTATTTCTTTACATTTTGCTTGTTCACCCTTTTTAACCGACTTCAAAAAAGGTCTAGTCTTTGACTTTAAAAGACGCGGCCATGTTGGCGCGCCGTCGGCATGCACACCAATTCAGCAAATGATGATGATGAAAAATATCCCAAGATAAATAAAAAAAATTGACCTTTGACCTTTAAATGGATGTTAAGCACTACGTGGAGGAAAATATACATTATTCCCAACTAAGTACTCTAGAATGTATTATAAATATACATTTTTATCGCAATTGTTTCCTCTTGCATGAGCTCATCCGCGTCAAGTGCCTTTATCTAACAATAATATAAATATTATACAAATTCATTTAGTGCTGCGATTTCATTGAAAACGGACGTGTGTACGCTAACAAGTATATACCCGCGACTTAGTCCGTGAAATAGATGTTCTGTAAAAAGTTTTTTGTGACGTTCAAACAATGTGTATATACACTTTCGGAATTTGCGACTGCGTCCGCGTATACAGTGTTCATTTAAAATAGATAAAATAAAAACGATTAAAAAAAGTTAATAACAGTTTTTGAGTGATAGTGTAAACTGTAAGATATAACAAACGTACTTTATATAATAACGGAGACTATGTATTTATACTACCGTGTAATTGACATATGCGTAATAAAATTAACCACGGGCTATATTAGATAACTATAGTATAATTAATGATATTAAAATAACAGCCAACAAAATCGGCATTACCATACAAATTGCCAGGATGGCTGCACGCTTTTGTATGGATATGCAGATTTTTGTTTTTGACTGTTATTTTACTTTTATTATACTATAATGATCTAGTAAACATATAACTCGTTTACGTTATATAATAACGGATACTGTATATATTTATACATATATAGAACGGCGAAAGTGTTAAAAAGTACATAAGTACCTACTATTTATATGAAATCTAAAAAAAAGTTCTAAGAACTAAAACAACATTTTGTAACAAAAATTACCTAAAAGTATACTAATTTACTTGAATTATACTTTCTTTGTCCCAATAAAAATATAGATATTATATATATATATTTTTTTTTTTACTAGCCTATAGTGTCCCATTGTTGGGCAAAGGCCTCCCCTCCAGCCTTCCATGTATCTCTGTTAGTGGCGACAGTTATATATTTATACTTATAAATAAAACAACAAAATGTTCATATCACTGAAAATGGATTGCAGTGCGAAAACAGGATGTGTGTTAAAAAATGATAAGACACAAATAGTGACAGCATAAAAATTGTGTGTGTGTGTTGATTTGGATTGCAGTGTGCGCAATTGCGCATACCTAGTGACAAACATGGCGTCCGTACATTGTAAGTACTTTTATTAATAAAGTGTTAGGGAAAGTCGTCCATAAAATGAATAGCTGTAATATATGAATATATAGGAACTAACAAAATATACTGATACTATTTAATGGGTAGATCCAGTCCATGATACTGAAAAACTTTCCCCAAGGAACATAATACAGGGTTATTTTTAATTAACCGGCAACCTTTTTGGAGCAAGTTCAGCCCGTGATACTGAACCACTTTCCATAAAAACAATTAACGAAAAACAAAAACAAAATGCGTCCTTCTATACAAAATTCATTTGGTTGAGCGCCGATTTGTATGGGAAGTCTAATTTTTTTTTTCGTTTTTCGATAATTGTTTTTATGGTAAGTGGTTCAGTATCACGGACTGAACTTGCTCCAAAAAGGTTGCCGGTTAATTAAATATAACCCTGTATATCGAAATATGAAACTATTGTGGGGGTCGGCCGTCGGCACTTACGGCCGTACCTGAATTTTCCGTGGTCATCATTTCAAAGAAAACGGAGACATCATTTAAAATTTTGCGCCTACCAAGTCCTAGATAACCCTTCAAAGTATTTTATGAATTACAGTATTAACAGTTTGCTTTACTACGCACATTTTGCCAAAAGTGGCCGTTTTTCGCAAATGTGCGTGGTAAAGATTAACGTGGTCACTTTTAAACTGTAAACAGTAGTTCATAAAATACTTTGAAAGGTTATCTAGGGCTTGGTTAGCAAAATTTTAAATGATGTCTCCGTTTTCTTTGAAATTATTTATTTAAAATGGGGGCAGCACTGGACCCTGGAAAATTCAGGTACGCCCTTAAATAATATTCTTTATATAGTTTGACCTTCCGGCAAGAACGCTGAGTGTACAACACGGCGATAGTCAAAGAAAACAGTCAACATGGCTTTGACTTTTGATCGACTTTGGCGTGGTTTTTTCGGTTTCGGTTCAGTTGGAAGGCGCCACTCTGATGCTTGTTGACTAATTTGCATGTCCAACTCGTAAACACACGTCTCGTCACCAGTCACAATGCGTTTCATTCAGAATTGACTCGTTCTAGCATATCCTCAGCGACTTATGCAATTGAGTTTTTGGAGAAAATTCAGGTGTTTTGGGACTAGCCGAGCGACAACATGTTTCATACTCAAGTGATTATTTAAAATGGTACGGATCGATTCGTGAGATACAGAAAGTTCGACGGCTATCTCTCTCAAAGTTGAATGAGGGTTTTCAATCACTATTTCCTTCACTTTTGCGATGTTAACGTCAGTTGTAGACGTTGATGGCCTAGCAGAGTGAGGCAAATCTTCCATCACATCTCGACCGCTTTTGAACGCTTTGTACCACTCGTAAGCTCAGGTTTTTTATAGAGTCGATTCACCGTAAGCTTTCTGTAACATTTTCAGTGACTCCGAATCCGAACACAAAATTCCATTGCCGATGCAAAATTGAAGACAAACTCTTTGTTCGATGTTTTTGTCCATTATGAAAATCGCAATATACACGAGATCAATATCAATCTATCGCAGGTTGACTGGAAGAGATCCCTACATAGGATAAGTCCGCCTTTGTATATTTGCTCTTTCGTATTATGTTGTATTTTATACTTAAATTTCTGGTACAATAAAGTTATTACAAACAAACAAATATAAATAACAGATCCATCTCGAACTCCGCGCCAAAATAGTAGTAGTTCTTCTAGTAGTAGAACAATCCAACAACAAAAAAACATAAAAATTGAATTTGGAACCATAAACAAATCATCCATTCCCGATACTTTTTTGACTGAATGTATGTTTCTTGGGGAAAGTTAGTCAGAGTAGAATAGGACCACTCCAAGTCTTTCCGTGGATGTCGTAGAAGGCGACTTAGGAAACACAAGCTGAACATCAGCGAGAGCTCTCCAACTCGTCTGGCCAGCGTGGAGAGTGTAGGCCAAATCCTCTGACTGCTCTGGCTAATGTATGGCTATGGTAGTACAGAGAGTGTCGTGCTTCTGCAGTGGAGACTAAAAAAGACCTGATGATGGTGATTAAAAGCTCGGGAGGTCCACTGTTCCCACAGAACTACTAGTTTATCACGTAAAGGACACACATCTATACAATACTCTGTGCTGTATGCTACTCTTATATGACTATCAATATTATTGTTTACACCACATTCGGGTTATCTGGACCACACACTGATTGGGGGTATTTTCCTAGTGCCACTTTCGTAATAACGGTCATTCTAATAGGCATGATGACTGAAAAATTATTTTTGGCCCATCGGTTAGATTATAGAAAAATATTGTATACGTATTTTTTCTTTTCTCTGAGAAACAATAAATGATGAAAATACAGCGCATTTAAATTTCGGATGACGTCACGCTTTCGTACGATTTTTACACATCGGTGACGTCACAAGTCCCCACACTATAACTTAGATACTCTGTATCTTTGTGAATTTTTACTTTTTTGATAAACTGAAAAATATGGGTACATTATTTTTGGATAATCTAACTAACGGACTTATTAGAATAATACTTTTCTGACCCAGTCATCATCCCTATTTAAAGTGTAACAAACAACTTTATTTATTTATTTACAAAATTCATGTACACAAGATACAAACCAAGGAACAAACAAAGTAAGAAAATAGAGTATATAGGCACTGGTATGACACTTCATAGATTCAGAGTAACATATACCTACTACTACTATAAACGAAACAATTTATCTGTTCACACGTCAATGTGTGAGTTTTATACTCAGGGTCGCGCCGCAGAATTAATTTAATACTTACCTACTAACGAGTTCGACATATTTACGATTATATATTTCCATACCGGGAGATTTGGGAACACTATGACGTTAAAAATATTCTGTTTTATATGTAATAACGTGAAATTATATGGTTGCTTTGCTTACCTGTTTTCATCACTCGGAAATCTATGAAATATACGTTCTTTATTGTATTCGGTGGATAAACATTTATTATATGCGCATCTTCTCACCATGATGGTTACTATTGGTTGACAAGGTCCATAAACTATTCTCTTAAAATGTATTGTTGTTATCTTATGTACTTTATGGTTTGCAATCAAATATTGAGTATAGTTCTCAAGACACGTCGCGAATTACGTGCGGCTAGAAACTTACCCTGTTTTAGAGCGCAATAAGGGGCACATAGAACGGTGGAGTGGTGAGGGGACGCCGCAGATTTCATTCTGTTTTTACTCTTAATGTATTCTGCGACAGGTACTGTTTATTTCATAAGAAATCTCTCCAGAAGACACATGAGAGGAAAGAGAAGAGAAAATAGAAGAAAACAGGTAGTAGGCGAGTGCAAAATCGACTAAAGTTACAAATACAAACATATAAGTACTTATCTAAAATGTTAAACATACTCTAGTGTAAGATCAGTGGTTGAACTCCCATCTGCATTAACATATGCGTAATAAATCGGACCACGGGCTAAACTAGATCACTATAGTATAATGAAATTAAACAGTAAAAAACAAAAGAAAATCGGCACTTCCCACAGATTTGTATATACTATTAGATAAAGAGTCCTTCAATACAGCCACAAATTCAAAGAAAGTGGTATATATATATATTCTGGCTAAAAATAGTATTGACAATCTTTTAAACAGCAACTCTGGTGTTGACTTGGCAAGGTTAAAATCAGTAATATATCCAGAATCAGGAGCCTGGCTACATGCGTTGCCGTCGCCGCAACTAGGCACACTCCTTGACGACAACACTATACGTATAGCGGCAGCTCTCAGGATAGGGTGTAACATTTATAAGCGGCATCAATGTACCTGTGGTGCCCTTGTAGATGCCAAAGGTCTTCACGGTTTGGGTTGCATTAGATGTGCTGGTAGGTTTGCTAGACATCATGCTCTTAATGATGAAATTCGTAGGGCTATGGTAACCGCCAACATCCCATGTGTATTGAAACCTTCTGGGTTAAGTCGTACAGATGGCAAAAGACCTAATGGGTTGACTTTAATACCATGGAAGAGAGGTCGCTGCTTATTGTGGGATGCAACCTGCGTCAGTACCTTTGCCGCTTTCCACCTTAAGGACACTGTCAGAAATGCACGATCAGCTGCCGAGAATGCTGCTAAACTTAAACATACAAAATATGCTCCCCCTTGAATCAGCCTATATTTTTGTGCCTATAGCTTTTGAGACCACGGGTGCTTGGGGGACTGAGGCTCGGACATTTATTCGGGAGCTGGGTCAACGCGTCTATGAAAAGACGAAGGATAATCGCTCCGTGTCGTTTCTCGCTCAAAGGATTTCTATCGCTATACAACGCGAAAATGCTGCTAGTATTATGGGAACCTTTGGGCCAGGGACGATTCGGGGCGGGTTATTACACTGACTATTTTGACGAAGCTTGTTGCGGATTAGACATGGGTATAATAATATTGACTCGCGATTCCTCCCGAGACGCGGTGGAGCCGAAACGCGGCTAACGGCTCGCGACCCGACGGCGGACTCAATAACTCGCGGGAGCCGATAACGATTACCGGGATTCAATACATCATAGGCACCAGTTCTCCACATAGGCACCAGTTCTCCACATCTTTGATTGTTTATTTAATACAAATATGTTTATTTTATGAATACCTTGTAAGTTAGAGTAATTTTTTTTTGTGGAGGAAAATAAATATACATTTTATTTTTTATATTATTATTATAATACGGGTATCGGCTCCTGTTAATGAATCGGCTCATTTAAATATTCGAATCCGGAGTTACCCATGTCTATTGCGGATATTTATTTGTAACTAGGTAAGTACAACTTTTGACGAAGCATGTTGTGGATACATTTTCAATACAATATTTAATAAGAAATTCATTCACAAAAGTGAAAAGAAGTTCTATAGGCGCGTTGGGCATTCATTAAGATGGGAAATACCATTCCACTCTGTTACCGACTCCACCTTGTTTAAGTTCTCACTTCTGTCGCCACCGTTATAATATTTTATATATTTCTTACGATACATTTTTTAAAATAAAGTGTAAGTATTTTATATTATTTCTTTTCTCGTCGATGACATATTAAAGGTCACATAAGGCCAGCAACGTTCAATCGCATTTTTTTTCGTTAATCGTCTCATCGGATTGTTTAAATTAATTTAAATATCTTTTTATCGTATTCGTTAATTAACATCATCAATGTGTTATCGGTATTATCAAATAAATGATTGCATAGGTGTTATGACGAAAGAATATAAGACGAAAGTGCTTAATCAATGTGTGTTGCCAGTAATGACTTATGGCTCTGAAACGTGGTCCCTTACTATGGGTCTCATAAGAAGGCTCAAGGTCGCTCAACGCGCTATGGAGAGGGCTATGCTCGGTGTTTCTTTACGTGATCGAATCAGAAATGAGGAGATTCGTAGAAGAACTAAGGTCACAGACATAGCCCAGCGGATTAGCTCATTGAAGTGGCAGTGGGTGGGGCATATAGCGCGAAGAACCGATGGGGCCGATGGGGCAGAAAGGTTCTCGAATGGCGGCCATGTACCGGCAGGCGCAGCGTAGGACACCCACCTGCTAGGTGCTCAGACGACCTGAGCAAGGTTGCAGGAAAACGCTGGATGCAGGCCGCTTCCGATCGGTCGTTTTTGAAATACTTGAGGGAGGCCCATGACCAGCAGTGGACTTCCTGTGGCTGATATGGTGATGATGATGATGATAGGAGTTATGCGTATTACTAAGCTAGAAGTTACTGCGGGTTCTCTCATGTTAACTTACTGAAAGAGCGTAATCCTGGGCGTTACGCATGCACTTTATTTATTGATTTAAACTTTATTGCTTAGCAATGAAATTGTCTTACAATTGGCGGACTTAACGCTAAAAGCGTTCTCTCCCAGTCAACCATAAGGATAAACAGATAATTCGTTGCATTATATATACGCATGCATATAATATATATATATATATATATATAACGTCTAACAAAATATACTGAAACTATTTTAAGAGTGAATTCAGTCCGTGATATTGAACAATTCGAAATATGAAAAATAATTTTTGGCTTTCCATATAAACTCGGATCAGCTGATCGGTCAACTTGTATGGGAGGCCAAAAATTATTTCTCATATTTCGGTATATGTTTCTTGGGGAAAGTTGTTCAGTATCACGGACTGAATCTACCCTTAAAATAGTTTCAGTATATTTTGTTAGACCCTGTATATAAATATATATAAATAATTAAATAAATACAAATACATACATACCTACAATGAATGATGATGTAGATAAGAAAATGAGACTAATAATAAGACTTTAAGAGGATTGTGTAGTGCCGATACGCATCGCGAATATGTATTTGCAAAAATTCTATCTGTTTCACGCCGCTCTGCTTCCGACCCGTGTCGTGCGATAGAGGGTTGCGATTCTTAGAGGCGATTGCCTACTTTTTCCTTTTGAAATATTGTTTCGGGCCATAACGTTTCCACCCCCCTAAAACTTTACAAAATGAGGCAATTTTGGTGTCATTCAATTCAGTACACCTTAATCTGGGGCTGTACGGTTTCTTATTTTAGTAGTTCGGTTTCGTTTAACTTAAATAAATTAAAACGCTCGAGGTAGTTTTTCTGGTAAAAAATATGGATATTGAGATGCTAATAACTTTTGTTAAAAGCAATATTTCTTTCAAATAAAAACGTACGGCCCTACTTATCCAATACACCAAAAACATGTAAAAAAAACATCAAAATTGGACTATGTTTAAGGGGGGAGAAACGTTATCGCTTTTTTGTATGAAAATTTCCAGCTACATAATCCTTACATAATACTTAACGTCTCAATTCCAGCTTCTATGCTCTAATCATGACAGGGTACTGCGCTCTTCCGACAAATAACTCTTAATGTTCCTTCTCACCGTACTGGATTTCTCTCAAATTCTTTTGCCGTCACGGCTGTACGACTTTGGAATGCCCTTCCCGATAACATCATGAGAGCACAGACGCGGGATCACTTCAAAATGCTGGTAATTCGACACTATCGCGAAAAAGCTTTGCTGCAATAATTTAAGTAAGTATATTTATTTTATGCTTATGTATTCATATTTATGTAAGTTTATTTTAAGTATGTAAATATGTATTTGGATTAATGTAATTTATATATGAATATATGTATAATGTATATATCTTATGTAACTATACGAATTATGTATGTTTTATTATTTGTATATAACACTCTTCTTTCTTTATTAAATTTATTATATATTATTTAAACTTGCACCCCATTTACTACCTTTTCTGCTACGTCCCTAAGGTGAACTGGTAGACAATGACACAAGCATACTTTTTGCTTAAAAGGAGGCTCCAGCAACAAAAGCTTGTAATTTAAATAGTTACCTAATAAACAATGCTTAGCATTAAGTTTTACCTTTTGTATTATAATCGTTAGATTATTGTGCAATAAATATTAAATAAATAAAAATAAATAAATCCCCCTAATGTGTGACTATAAGTGGTTGACAATACGGTATTTGTCCAATTTTGAAAATCGTTTTATTTATTACATAATAAGCACATTACATACATACTGTCACGCCTGTGCCCCACAGGGGTGGGCAGAGACTATGGACCTCCACTTGCTACGATCCTGACAGACCTCTTTCGCTTCATCTACACTCATCAACATCTTCATACATGCCCCTCGGTTACGGGTACTCAGGGCCGGATTAGCCATTGTGGGGGCCCCTGGGCAATGCATTATGCATAGCGTGGCTATATCAAAGGAAAAGTTTTTTACTAGTCTGATTCTTTCTTCTTCTGAAGTCCTTTTATCATCTGTTTTCTTTAATCTACTCGTATCACAGGTCGCGCCAAACTTCTAGATCGCTCTGAAGTTGAGGCGATTCGCGTCGCAGTAGTAAAATACCCATAGCAGATAGAATTTGCTTTATTTTTGTTTATTGTGTTTATATATCATATCTACATTCTTGCAATCATTCTGAAAAAAATATTATTGTGGTAAATATTCTGTCCCTGTTTGTAACCTGAGTGAGGCAACTTCAGAGCGATCTAAAAGTTTGGCACGACCTGTACTCTGTATCATTATGTTTTGGTGCAATAAAGATTTTAACTATTGTGGGGGCCCCTCTTTTGTAGAGGCCCGGGGCAGTAGCCCCGGTTGCCCTCCCCTAAATCCGGCCCTGCGGGTACTTCTTATCTCTCCATTTTTTAGAACGTCTGCAATCGGATCGCAGAAAGTTCGCCGAGGTCGACCCTGTCCCGCTCTTCCCTTCACACTTGCCTTATAAATATTTTTTGTTATCTGTTTCCATCCATACTTTCTACATGCCCAAACCATCTTAACATCCCTTTCTCTATTTTTGTCACTACGTCCTCTTTCACTCCACACCGATCCCATAAAAGCATAATACAATACATTAATATTTCCGGAATATCTATGCAGAAAAACGCTAGATGCAGGCCGCGTATCCAATCGGTCGTTTCGGAAATCCTTGGGGAAGGCCTATGTCCAGCCGTTGACTTCTTGTGACTTATTTGATGATATGTAAATGAGACTTTTTGGAAGTTGATGACGCAATCCTGACCTGAATTTCGTGATTCAACCTTTGTTTAAAATAATTAATTAGTAATTACAACATCACCAGGTCTTTTTTAGTCTCCACTGCAGGAGCACGACCCTCTCTGTACTACCAGAGTAGCCAGAGCAGTCAGAGGATTTGGCCTACACTCTCAACGCTGGCCAGACGGGTTGGAGAGGTCTCATTGATGTTTATAAGCTTTGTTTAGCTTGTGTTTCCTAAGTCGCCTTCTACGATATAAAATGTACTTATTATGTACTTACGTAATGACGGAAGAAGTAGGGATAAAGTAACACGTGTTCAAAAATTATCTTATTTTTCTCTTCAAACTCAATATCATTTAGTTTTAATGATCTTTGGATGTTTGTATTACTTGATAAATGGGAGAGAATGCCATAAGGCATTAGGTCCGCCACTTGTACGTTTATTTTATTGTGCAATAAAGGTTAAATAAAGTAAATGTAATTTTTTTCTTTCGATTTCATAAAAGTTGTTGACGTCAGATCGGTTGAGTGTAGCGTTGCCAGGTGTCCTGATAAAGCCGGACATAGTTAGGCCTTTTAATTGCGTGTCCGGCCAAAATAAACGGTGTCCGGCTTGTCCGGCTTTAGTTAGGCTTTATACATTTCGCAAACGAGAGAGCGCCGAGCGTGGCCGAGCGCAGGCGAGTCGACTGTCGGTCACTCCCAAATCGGTAATAATCAAAAAAGCTTGATTTTATATATAATTTTTCCGATAATGTAAAACACAAAATCTTGTGTCCGGCCTTTTTACCCAAATGTCCGGCCAAACTTACAGGTCTGTCCGGCTATTAGGTTTGGCGACCTGGCAACCCTGGTTGAGTGCCGCGTACGAAGCGCAAGTGCAGAAGAAGCGGCAACAAACTGCACTGCAGCATTTCTCCAAAGACATCAACTTACAATAAAACTGATATTAAGATCTGCATTATACTGAGTATAGTTATTATGAAAGTGGCCTTTTTCAATGGCGGGCATACGAGTATTTTTAATTTAACGCTACATGAACTTTCCGAGGTTTCCAGTGCTGCCCCCATTTATTTATTTATTTATTTTATTTTATTTTATTTTATTTTATTTTATTTATTAGGTACACCAACAGGTTACATGACAAAAACTTACAATTATCGTTTTACATATGTACTAGCATGCAACCTAATTACAGGTGAACACAACATTCTTAAAATAATTAAAGCAGTAGTAATAGGTATAATTAAGTATTAAGTATAAATATTGAAATTGAAATTTTGTAGCTAATCAAATTATGAATGTGAATATTTAAATAAAATATTAAAAATATATTGAAATAAACTTAACATGCATTGTCGTTTAGATGGGATGACTGTATTTTAGATTTAAATTTAAATAACGAGTCGTGGTAAATGTCCAGGTCATATTTTGTACTCATTTTGTTGTAAGTGGAGAGCATTCTTGGTAAGGGCGCGTGCTTGCCAAGGTTTGTGTTTGTTCGGGGGATGACATATGTTCCTGCGACCTTTCTACGGGTGTTTGGTCGAGGTACTGTGAGACCGATGTTTTCGAGAGCGTGATGACAATCTACTGTACCGTGGACAAGCTTGTGTAGGAATACTAAATCTAGCATCTTGCGGCGATCACTCAGGGATGTCATCTTAAACTTCGACAATCGGTCACTGTATTCCCTTCTATGACTAAAGTTGGTAGTTTTATAAGCCAAATGTCGTGTAAATGCTCTTTGGACGCGCTCAATATTGTCGGCGTGCTTTTTATAACCAGGATTCCATACAACACTTGCAAATTCAAGGTGGCTTCTGACTAGTGCATTATATAATGTTATTAGAGTCCCAGTGTTCTTGAAATTTGCCGTATTCCGTTTTAAGCCAAAGCCAATCATCTGGAATGATTTCGAGACTATAGCGTCATAATGGGGGATGAAACTCAGCTTGCTGACCAGAGTCACACCCAGGTCGCGAATCTGTTCCACTTCCTCAAGTTCAACTCCGTTAATTTTATATTTAGACTGTAACCTCTTTTTCTTACGAGTAAATTTGATGTGGTAACATTTGCTTGGGTTGATTGTCATTAGATTATTTTTGCACCAAGCACTTACGCGATCTAGGTCTTCTTGCAACATCCTTGTGTCATCGGTTGTAGATATTGATTTAAACACTTTCATGTCATCCGCGAATAATGAGTAATTACAATATTTGATACACTTGCCGATGTCATTTATGAATATAAGAAACAGAATCGGACCCAAGTGCGATAAATAATTTGAACGGAAACGGAGATATCATTTAAAATTTTACTACCAAGCCCTAGATAACCCTTCAAACTATTTTATGAACTACCTGTTTACAGTTAGTGAGAACGTGAAGCTTTTCCTTGAACATTTGCCAAAAGTGGCCGCTTTTCGCATATGTGCGAAGTAAAGCTAAGCTAAAACCGAAAAGAAAAATACCAAATCAGAGGTAAAAGTTGCTCCAAGGTGCACGGTAGTGCATCATCAAAGATTCATCACAAAATATTTTTAACTAGCTCTAAGGTGCATGGTAGTGCAACATCCAAGTGTCATCACAAAATATCTCCCAGTCTCCAACTGGGTCGAAGGTGCACGGTAGTGTGACGTCCAAGTTTTGCTACATTATCCAATAGCTACATTAATGTTTTGTTTGTTACAGTTAAGTCGTCTCATGAACGAGATCTACGAAACGGTGACACTAGCGTGCAACATGGACGACAAGCCGGGCAGCTTCCCCACTGACGCAGACGGCAGCACCAGCGAAGGTAAGATTCTGTTGATATCAGACGGCGGCCGGTTGTAAAAAATTTCGCACAAATACAAATTCCAATGAAGGTTTATTAGGCAGACGTCCTAACTTTCTACCTGATGCTTAAAAAGATTTGGCTGCTTTATGGTTTTACAACCCATAATGTAGCTTAATATTTTTAATGGCCCTGGCGATGGCGTGTTCTTCTTAATTGACAAGCATATCATGAAGTGAAAACTTGAACAATTACGTGAGCTATCAGCAACAGTGTTGCGAGTTTAATGGTTTCTTCCATCTCTAAAAATGCCTAACACGCCTAAAGAAGTTTTCACTTCAAAAAGAAATACTATAAATTAGTCTTGAATCTCTTTAGCTCGTCACCGTCCAAGTTACATAATGCTCGCGGGAAGTATATTGTGTTTATATTCAAACTAACCCTTTAACCGAAAACGTCAGATGAATTTTCGTGCCCATTTCGCGAGCGTCGGACTTGTCCGTCCAAAAACTATGGATATTCACAATTCCTCGCGCTGGGAGCACGACAACTGATATAAGGTCTCGCGGGGAAAGGGTTAAGAATGTAATCTAGATTTCTCTCTTATTTCAGAATCAGTAAAAATAACAAGAAGTCTAACTGAAAAGAGGAAGAACTACGTGCGTAGGGTGTCATCTCGAGTCGCGTATCTCGATCAAAAAAATATTAAGAACAGATACCGCCATCAAACGTCCATCTGCTCTTACAAGTCAGAGGTAAGTAACAATAGCCCACCTAAACTTAGCTGATAAAATAAAATATTTTCATTTACACTTGAAAAGGGTATACAGACTGACTTTTTTATCCACCGGCAAAATTTATGGAGCAAGTTCAGTTCATGACACTGTACTACTTTCTCAATACAATAGGTAGTATGGTGAAAGTCGGACAGTTGCCATACTTTTTGAAATCACTCTATACATATAACGTCTGAATATATAAACAAAAACTATTTTAAAGTTAAATTCAGTACATGACACTGAACAACTTTACCCAAGGAACATAATAATATATCAAAATGTAAAAAATATTTTTGGCTTTCCATAATAACTCGGATCAGCTGCCCAATCAACTCGTATGGGAGGCCCTAAATTATTTTTCATATTTCGATATATGTTCCTTGGGGAATATTGTTTAGCATCATGGACTGAATTCACCCTTAAAATAGTTTCAGTATATTTAGTTAGACTTTGTCTTCCAGAAAATTGAGATATTGCGTTAAACTCTGTAATAAATTATCTATCATTCTTTCATAGGTTTTAGACAACCCATACTCAACATTCCGTTCTTGGAAGAGCTTCAGAACCTCCCAGAACAACTTGGCTAAAGACAAAATGGAGTCGTCCGATTCCAAAATCAACTTGACAGACGAGAGCGGCAACGCCTTGTCTATGGACTGCAGTGACAGTAGCATAGACAACCTGAGCATAGACGAGAAGACTGGATGCGTTGAGATCCCCTTGGAAGCTAAGGATAATGGGCTTTTTAATATTTGTCTGTTGGTTGGCTTGAATTACATGACTGGACAGGCGTACGTGAAGAGTGTTTTTCCTAGTCAGGTGAGTTTGTTGAATAACAACATTACATATTTTTTTCAAAAGGTTCATCTAGTTTTTAGGGATCCGTACCCAAAGGGTAAAAACGGGACCCTATTACTAAGACTCCGCTGTCCGTCTATGTCTGTCTGTGACCAGGCTGTATCTCATGAACACTGATAGCTTTACAGTTAAAATGTTCATAGATGATGTATTTCTGTAGCCGCTATAACAACAAGTAATAAAAACAGAATAAATAAAATATTTGAGTGGGGCCTCCATACGTGATTTTTTATAGATAATGGTACGGAACCCTTCGTGCGCGAGTCCGACTCGCACTTGGCCGGTTTATTTTTAATTACATACATAGAAATACTATAAATAAACTAGCGGCGTATAAAAATTATATAAACTAAAGAGGAAAAAGAACAAAGATAATTTAACAATAAAAAAAATTGGTTGCCTGTAAAGTCGGTATACGGGCGAAAGTTTTACGTGACAAGTCTTTTTATGTCTGTCTCTCTCGCTCTTAGGCGGGCTAACCATGCCCGAGTGGAAGGGACGCGTGCCTCTCACTCGCTCTCATTGTGAGCGCATAACGTGAGCGGAGCGTAACGCAGTTTCTTGAAGTGTCACCCGGCTAACCAATTTATAAGACGTTGTCACGTCAAAATATACATACCTACAGCTGAAATATAATGAATATGAATATAAATGGAGTTGGTTAAAAATATTACAGCTGAAAATATAACCCCCACCTTTTATGGAGTTGGTTAAAAATAAAGGGTGATGGTATGATCTTGTGATTTGTGATTCTTTGTGAAACAATGATTAAATATTGATAACAACGTTTTATGAGACTATAAAAATGGGACTATAGTCTATTAGCGATATGACTTCAAATAAGTAGGTACGATAGCATTTTTATAGCGTTTTTATTGCCTTTGTGACATTGATATGTTTTTTGTACTAAAGTCGGAATGAGAACTCCCCCTAGCTATGAAAATTTTCCGTCCATTTAAAAAATGTGCACGGTAGTGTAACCGCCAAATCAGGCAATGTCAAGGGGGTTTACACGTTTTCTCAGTATTAAATCGAGGTGATAAATCAACGCAATAAAATGAGTTAACGATGAGGTCAAATTATAATAATAAATATATGTTTTCCAATAAAATAGACAGGGCCTATTAGTTGCAGTAGTCCGGTTGACCGAACTAATGCAACAAGATTAAGCTGAATATATTTTTTGGTTTATCAAAGTAGTAACAAATAACAAAGACGTCGATTTTCACTAAACGTCACCGTCTAGTAAAAATCTTACTAGATCGTGACGTCATGTTATTTGCTAATCAGAGAAAGAAATACGTATACCATATTTTTAATCTACCAAAACAATCTTTTTTCACAATTCGACATTTGTATTATTGAATTATTTCAGGTACAAGTTCCGCCACATATCGAGAACCTAATCTTTCCTGAAACGCTGAGCTGGACTCAGCGCGGAGAGTGGAGTCCCGATGCAAGCGCCCAGTGCTACTCCTTAGTCCTTACCACTGAGAGGGGAGAAAGGGCCTATGGGTAAGTAAATAACGATAGAGCGAGGTTCTAGGAGTCTATTGGATAACTTGGCGTTTATACAACGTGGAAGGGACATACCCGTAATAAATCAAACCAGGGTCTATACTAGACCATTATAGTATAATAAAATTAAAATAACAGCCAAAAAACAAAAATAATTTTCGACATTTCCATATAAAAGTGTGCGGCCGCCCGGGTAATTTGTATGGGAATGTCGAATTTTTTTTTGGTTTTTTGACTGTTATTTTAATTTCATTATTCTTAAGCCATCTAGTATAGCCCGTGGTTCGATTTACTACGGGTATGTCCCTTCCTCTTTGTATATGTTACGCTCAAAGACCGAATTCGCTCATTAAGCGAAATAATAGGTCACAACGCGTTGTGGCTATTGTAAAGTGCCCACGACGCGAAATTCGTGTCGTGGCCCATATCAAAACGGCCACAACGCGTTTTGATAAGGGCCATGACATGAATTAGCAATCTATTAATATGATGGAACCATATTATGGATATGCCGCACAGTGTTTTTATATGGGAGGGTCACCTAGTCGCCCAAGGTTCCATGATGGTGGTGACGATGACCTTGATGGTGATGATGACGAACATCATTGTATCGGAAGTATTTGTTCGTCGATGCTCAAACTTAACAATGTTTGTTTTACCCTGTTACAGATATTGCCGACGGGTGCTTCCAGAGGGCGCTACAACCTGTCTCCCGCTTTGCTACTGTGTTATAGGAAAATACAGAGCTCCTGGTTTCTATTACAAGGTATTATTTGTTTTTACTTTTTTATTTTATACTTTTTAAATTTTTTTAATTTTTGTCTCATAATTGGGGTTCTGTACCCAAAGGGTGCCGACGGGACCCTATTACTGAGACTCCGCTGTCTGTCCGTCCGTCTGTCCCAGGGCTCTTTGTCTTGAAGTTTTCACCGATTATGTAGTACTGTGGCCGCTATAACAACAAATACTAAGAATAAAATAAAGTTAATAGTAAATAGTCGTCATACAAGAAACGTGTTCAGCGTTTTAAAACATTGTACGGAAGTATGGAACTCGCATTTGACCAGTTTATTTTTAGTACACTCCACTGCAGGAGCACGTCCTTTCCTGTACTACCAGAGCCATATATTAGCCAGAGTAGTCAGAGGATTTGGGCTACACTCTCCACGCTGGCCAGACAGTTGGAGAGGTCTCACTGATGTTTATAAGCTTTGTTCAGCTTGTGTTTCCTAAGTCGCCTTCTACGATATCCACGGGAAGACGGAAAGATTTTTGTATTGGTTGGCACCATGTCATATGAACAAAATTAATTTTTTAATTTACATTTTAGTTTATTTTTAGTTAGATTTTTGCATCGAAATATAATCACTAGAAATCTAATGCTCCTACATTCACCGCTTTCGATTCTGATTCCATTTACGCAAAAAAACTAACAGTAATTACAATGAAACACTCAAACACACACATAGACAAAGATGCATGCGATTGGTCGCGACAAGGTCACGCACGCGTCATCGCCGCGTCGGTCGAGCAGCCGGCTCAGGGGCCGATTATTAATTTTTTTATTTACTTACATATGAAAGGCGAGTCCTGTTTTTTTCATGTCTGTATGGCTTCTACACCACTTCACGGCTCATGACGGCATTTTAACGAATCGATTATCGTAAAAACACAGCAATATTCTCAAAGGAAACTTTTTGCGACGCAACCACATGACTCGAGTGTCACGGCAAACTGTCGCGCCGCGCGGTTCTTATTTTAAGCACTGCCCGCCGCGGTACATATCGCGTGGAATGATTTTTCGGGATTAGTTAGGCTTCTAGAGATTATATTTCGATGGATTTTTGGTATGGAAAGTTGTTTGATATCAAATAATGATTGAATAAATCAATGACAAATTATTTATTTACTTTTTCTTGTCGATTCCCAGGTGCTCCAAGAAATAGAATCTCACCACGGCAGTTCGGAGTTACAAATCCAGTCCTTACTGCAGCAGCTGTTCGAGACCACATTCCCTGATCCAGGAGATGAAATCGTGGTCAACACGCAAGCTGAAAAACAGGTACGGACTACCATTCTTCTTCTTTCATAACGCCCTCCGTGGTCAACACGCTAGTCCGCCAATCTGGAGGTTCTGGGTTCGATCCCCGTCCAGGGCAAGTTGGAAAATGGCCTTTTTCAAATTGTCCCGGGTCTTGGGTATATATGTTTTTATCATAAAATATAGTATCGTTGAGTTAGTATTCCATAACACAAGTTTAAACTTACTTTGGGGCTAGCTCAAGATCAGTGTTTATTTAGTTATTTTATTTATTCTTCTTCTTCATCTTAGCGCGTTCTTGGTAGCGTCCTCAGCTGTGCCGCTCTTTGGAGCCCGGGGTGCGTTTTCCAGCTTCTCTAAATATACCTCAGGGTCGTGATCTTGCAGTGGAGACTAAAAAAGACCTCATGATGATGATGATGTAATTTTTCAACTTGGATTAATTCTAAACTTGGCTCCACTACACTACCGTGCATCCTCACAGATGAAGAATATTAACTTTTTCTATAGTTAATATTTAAGTAAATAGTTTTGTTATCTTTCAGGACAACCTGAAATGCAAGACGATGCCAGATCTCAGAAGGAGTGGGGGTAAAACCGAGGAAGAAAAAGAAGAATTCCCCAGGTTTCTCGACTTTGAGAACAATAACGGGCCTAAGAGGGTAACGCTTAGCTTTGAAACGAGGTACGTGAAAGTCGAAGTCAAAATTCTTTTTTAACCCTGATAAATGGTCGAGGCGTTCGCCTTCTGATCCGGAGGTCGTGGGTTCAAATCCAACATAAGCATAGCAGGGAAGCATACTTTGTGAAAAGTTGTTTCCAGTCTGGTTAGGATATTGCAGGCTTGAATCACCTGATTATGGTATTATATCTGATATTATTATCTGGAATACTTTACCCATTGACATCAAAGATATTTCGACAAAATGTTCTTTTAAGAGAAGATTGCACTCTTATCATTTTGATCGATGCTAGTATCTTTCTTTATTTTTCACCATCATCATTCATTATTTATATATATTGTAGTTTTGTATATATTTATTTGTTATATGTATTATAGATAGTCTTATGTACGTATGTAGGTATATTCTCTGAGTTATATTTTATTTATTTGTATATTATATATTGTATTATATTATATAGTGTTAAGTAGAAATATATTATATTATGCACATATTTTAATATTTTATTTTGTATCTAGTTTTTTGCGCCGCAACATGATTCGTATCTGTTTATCCCTATGGTTGACTGGGAGAGAACGCTTGTAGCGCTAAGTCCGCCAATTGTACCATTTTTTTGTTGTGGAGCAATAAAGTTTTTTAAATTAAATTAAATTATCCGAAAAGAAAAATGATTCCGTGCTTCGGAAGGCAAGTTAAGCTGTTGGTCCCGTACGCCATCTAGTTTGTTTAAACGTATCCTAGGATTGGTTCTGGTCTACCCTCTGGGTTGCGGAGGTCAGACGGTAGTCGCTCTGTGTAAACCAGTAACCTCGTCAAATCACCTTGGGTAGGTAGCGGACCCCGGGCTCTGAAGCGTAACTGCTGACGATGCAACCGGGGATACGCTCGGATGATGATGATAAAATGGCCAGCGTGGAGAGTGTAGGCCAAATCCTCTTGCTGCTCTGGCTAATATACGGCTCTGGCAGTACAGAGAGGGTCGTGCTCCTGCAGTGGAGACCAAAAAAGACCTGATGATGATATACAGGGTGACTTTTTATCCACTAGCCAAATTTTTGGAGCAAGTTCAGTCCATGATACTGAACTACTTTCTATAATAAAATGTATTGAAAATAGATAAAAATTTTTCGTCCCCCCATACAAAATCAGTTGGCCTGAGCGCCAATCTGTATGGGAAGGCGAAATCTTTTTGTCGTTTTTCGTTAATTGTTTTTATGGAAAGTAGTTCAGTATCATGGACTGAACTTGCTCCAAAACTTTGGCCGGTGGTTAAAAAGTCAGCCTGTATATAAGTAATTTTTTTCAGACAAAAAGTAATAAAGCGACCTATCGAGCCCCGCGTTGACGAAGACAATCTGTCTACCCTGGTGGACTCCCTGGGCACAGGACTCGTCATCAAGGTGTTCGGGTCACTGTTACTCGAAAGGAAGGTCATCGTCATCAGTGATAAGCTGAGGTAACGCTCATCATCACTGTACCTAAAGGCTAAAACTAAAAACCAGTGTGCCGCCATTTAGGCCAACCACGCTGAGTTTTCGCCTACTTTGCGCTACTGCAGCACACACATGTATTGTATAGATAGTATTATATGTTGTTTATTGTAAATTGTGATTGTTGCATGTTTATTATTAAGTATTGTTTGTTTTGAACGATAGTTATTTTCTTGCACCTTATATATGTGTGTATGTGATGCAGTTTTCGTGAATAAACGTATTATCTATCTATCTATCATCATTAAGACAAAACGAGAGTTGACGAAGAAAATGATAATATAATCGCTAACGTAACAGATACCCAACGCCACATACTGTTGAAAGGCGCATAAATAGCAAACTCGTAGACTAGTTTTTTTTGGCGGGAAGTCAAGGGGTTCGGTTGGGGTTTGCTTTAAATTATTTTACAAATTGATTTTATTAGACTTTATAATATGAAATATGTTTGGAAAATCCAAAAGTGCACGCCTCATAATCTCATTTTTCACAATTAAATTGAAATTACGATTAAACTACATTGAATTAGACCGTGATCTTCGAAAGGACTTAGTTTTGGATAATACTGAAGCGTATAAAAAAAATGGACTTGATCAGATAAGTTTTTCGGGAGTTATCGTGACCACGCCAGTTTCCATACATACAGACACACGGACGTCCACAAAATGATTTTATTAAACATTGTTTTTATTTATTTAAAAGGCAAAATGTCTTAAAAATGTCATAAGTGTTGAAACTAGTGTTTTTCCTTGACATTTATGTGTAAATATTATTGTACAAGTGCGATAGAAAATAAATAGAGACACATTTAGTTAAAGTGAGCTTCGCTTATGAGGCGTGCAATTGGTGTTGTTTGGTGTTATAAATGCTCATGACATGAACAATATGTGAAATAGTTGAAGTGGACAGTCATAGTGCGGCTGTAGTGATATTTATTTTGCGTACTGTGTGGGCGTCTTCGGGCGTCGTCCGCCACTCAATCGTCTATGAAAACCAGTGGACTCGTATAGATTTGTCGGCAGAAGCTCCCTTGCAGCAGTCAAAGGCCTACACCACCCTTTGATTGTCTTGTTAGGGTTAGATTAGGATTAGGAATAAAGAATAAAATAAAGTTAGGCTCTAAAGGACTTGTATCCAGAGCCGTAAAATTATTTAATAAAAAAAAAACTCGTAGACTAAATACATATTAGTACCAGCTGCTCACAGAGATGGCAGCACATAAATTACTAGCAAACCTGCGAAAGGTAGGTAATATAGGTTCAAATACCAAAGTAGGAGCAAAAATGACCTTTTAGAACTTACTTGCCTGGTATTTAAACCTATATAACCTACCTTTCGCAAGTTTTCTAGTAATTTGTGTGCTGCCATCTATGTGAGCAGCTGGTACTAATATGTATTCAGTCAAGTTTGCTATTTACGTGCCTTTCAATAGACGACGACGGCAAATAAATTCTGTCTCTCTCTTTCCAGCCAACTGTCATCCTGCATGGAGGCTCTACAGTCGTTCCTGTACCCGTTTGTATGGCAGCAACCCCTCATCTCAGCGATCCCTTACGAAATACAACGCGACGTGCTCCAAGCACCCCTGCCTATACTGGCTGGCATGCTGTCTACGAGCACTGATCACAACGACGAAAACTTGAATTTTGAAGAGGTGAGTGTTTAGTCTTGATCATAGATGGCGTTGTCTTATTTTAGAACTCGCTATGGAAGTTTTTTTGTTTCTTATATGTAAGAGCAGTTATGAGCTTGATTTTAGTGTCTTATTGTGACTGTCTTGTAGTGACTGTCTTATAGTGACTGTCTTATAGCGACTGTTTTATAGTAACTGGCTTGTTATTACTATCCTAAAGACACTATCATATAGTCACCTATACTAGCTGGCCTACTTCTACAAGCACTAACCATAATGACGAAAACTTGAATTTAAAGAGGTATGTTATCGGTCAAAGCGTTGTCGTATTTAAGAACTCGCTATGGATGTTTCTTTGTTTCTTACGAGTATATAGGGACCAGATAAGAGCTTGATTTAAGTGTCTTATAGTGACTGTCGTATAGTAACTGTCTTATTATGACTGTCTTATAGTGGATATCCCATAGTGACTGACTATTAATGACTATCCTAAAGAATCATATTATAGACATATAGCTGTTATCAGCTAGTTATAAGTTATCTATACTAGCTGGCGTGCTGTATACAAGCATCGATAAAAAAATTTCGTCCTCCCATACAAATCAGCGCTCAGCCAAACGGATTTTGTATGGCATGGACTGAATTTGCTCCAAAATTTTTGCAGGTGGATAAAAAGTCACCCTGTACAACGTGTAACGAAAAGGGGGTATCAACCCGAAAGGGAGTTAACGTACTAACCAATGTGAACAACTTTTACTATGGGACCAACTCTGAAATCGCGAAAAAAAATCAGCAGCTCCATACATTTTGGCACAGTAGGTATTTAATTTTGTACTAGTATCGAGCTGCAGATTTTTTTTTCTATTTCTGGGATGGTCCCATAGTAAAAGTTGTTTACATCGATTAGTACGCCTACTCCCCTTCGGGTTGATACCCCCTTTTTGTTACACGTTGTATATACTCGAAAATCACAACCCTCCTTCTGGCGCAGTCGGGTAAAAAAGCTATAATGACGATTGCTTTCCTTCCTTCCAGGGTATGCTGATAGACCTGACGCATCCTTCCAAGGTGCTCTCGTACCAGGGAGACGAGGCCACCATCCTGCCGACCTCCAGCTATAAGACACTGAAGACATCTCTACAGGCAAGTATCGACTCGTCTTTATTTTAGTAGTGTTTTTTTTTATGTCATAGGACGTCAAACAAGCAAGCGGGTCACCTGATGTTAAGTGATCACCGCTGCCCATGTACAACTGCAACACCAGGGTGTAACGAGAGCGTTACCGGCCTTTCAGGGGGTGGGGGGCTGGATGGAGGGAGATTTTCTTTCGAGCCGGCCCATTCTTGCTACTAGCAAAACTGAGTTTTTATCATCTTTTTTTAGTCTCCACTGCAGGAGCACGACCCTCTCTGTACTACCAGAGCCATATATTAGCCAGAGCAGTCGAGGATTTGGCCTACACTTTCCACGCTGGCCCGACGGTTGGAGAGGTCACACTGATGTTTATAAGCTTTGTCCAGCTTGTGTTTCCTAAGTCGCCTTCTACGACATCCACAGGAAGACTTGGAGTGGTCCTATTCTACTCTGCCGGGAACCGCACGGCAAAAAAATGGGTGTTAAACCCTATTATCAAGTGATATAAACATTCAAAGATAAATAAATGATTTTGATTTTGACCTTGGTACTTATTCGTATATATTTTTTTTTAACAGACTTCAAAAAAGGAGGAGGTTATCAATTCGACTGTATGTTTTTTTGAAGTGAAAACTTCTTTAGCGGCGTTGTGCACTTTTTTTGTAATGGGTAAAAAATGTTAAACTTGCGTCAGGACACGTGTCCTGATCGAAAATTCGTAAAACGAAATGACAGCCGGCGCGGCGTAGGAGAGGAAGTATTTATACTATAATTTCGACTAAGCTGTCATTCGGCTCGTTGGTCTAGTGGTATGATTTTCGCTTAGGGTGCGAGGGGACCCGGGTTCAAATCCCGGACAAGCCCAAACCTTTTTGAAGTGAAAACTTCTTTAGCGGCGTTGTGCACTTTTTTTGTAATGGGTAAAAAATGTTAAACTCGCGTCAGGACACTTTTTGTTGTAAATAAATTGTCATGTTTGTGTACGATAGCGCAATAAATAAATATTGTATTCTACCACATAAATTATAGTACTTTTATATTGATAATTAAAGCAATTCGTGCAAAATTATTCCCTAACCATTCCAAAATATCAAAAATGCACAACGTTAATATTCAAGTTATCACTTCTGCCGGCACTCCCGGAGTGCAAGCCGTCGTTTTTTTTTTATGTATGTTTGTTACGCGATATCTTCGCCAATTGTGAACCGATTTTGATGATACTTTTTTTATTTGAAAGCCTTTACTACCAAGTTGGTCCCATTTTATTTGGTGAAGATATGATGAAGAACTTTGGAGATATGGAAGAAACTCCTTAAAAAAATTGAAGTCGGTTGTTTTTTTTGTTAAAAATTTAATTATTTATCCACAGATGGAATCAATAAAATACAAAGACCGAACGGAAGACGCGAAAACTCGAAACGTCCTAATCTCGGAAGCGTTCTTGCGTTTTTTCGTGGACATACTGGGGGACTTCTGGAAGTATTTCAGTGTGGGGGAAGTTAAAGAGGGCATGCTGGGCAAGGACGGCGTTGTGTTTGACGTAAGTATAAATTTATTTATTTATTTTACTGATTACAAAAAAAATTTACAAGGCGGACTTAAGAAGCAAATCCTGGACGATTAGTACTATCATTCACATTAACTATAAATTTAACATATATTCAAGGATATAAATCAAAAATGTTTATTTATTTCTTAAAACTAAGTAAAATAATTAATTTAAGATATAAATAAATGGCCAAGTGCGTGTCTGGCCACGCGCAGTGTAGAGTTCCGTAGTTGCGAATGCTGTCTTTAAATATAAATGAATATAAATATATAAGGACAAATCACACAGATTGAGCTAGCCCCAAAGTAAGTTTTAAACTTGTGATATGGGATACTAACTCAACGACACTATATTTTATGATAAATACATATATAGATAAACACCCAAGACCCAGGAAAATTTGAAAAAGGCCATTTTCCAACTTGCGCTGGCTGGGAATCGAACCCAGATCCTCCGAATTAGCGGTCTAATGTTAATTAACCATTACGCCACGGAGGTCGTCTTTGAGTTTACGCCTCTCTTTTTAACGACTGCAAAATAAATAAACTTTTTTTATAGAAAGTAGTTTAGTATCATGGACTGAACTTGCTCCAAAAATTTAGCAGGCGGATAAAAAGTCAGCCTGTATATTGTATACGTTATATCTTTGTCACGTGTCCATATACAACCGTTTAGTTAGCTGACAGAGGGGGCACATGACTTTAACAAAATTGCACACAAACGGAATCGAAAAATAGCATTATTTCCATTCCCTCGATGCGCGGGAAAAGAAGCAGCTGTTACATTCGTAAGTACTAAGGTCACAGACATAGCCCAGCGGATTAGCTCATTGTAGTGGCAGTGGACGGGGCACGTAGCGCGAAGAACCGATGGCCGATGGGGCAGAAAGGTTCTTGAATGTCGGCCACGTGCCGGCAGGCGTAACGTAGAACACCCACCTGCTAGGTGGTCGAACGACCTGAGCAAGGTTGCAGGAAAACGCTGGATGCAGGCCGCTTCCGATCGGTCGTTTTGGAAATCCTTGGGGGAGGCCTATGTCCAGCAGTGGACTTCCTGTGGCTGATATGATGATGAAGATTTTATTTAAGTGTAAAAAATTGTGTAGGTATTAATTCAAGCTTCTATTATTTCCTTTACAGAAAGAGTCATTCACCAAAAACGCAAGCTCCAAACAAAACCAGTACTTCCTCGAATGGTTCACCGAAACGGCCATGTTCACACACTTCATCCAAAACATGGCTATGTGTTACCAATCTAACGCAAACAACACGTGCAACAACACCTGCAACCAATCAAACAACACCTGCTTCACACCTGCTAACCCTATAGACTATACAAATATAAACCTAGTCGACACACCCCTACCGGACTTTTACCGACTGTTCGAAGAGAGGGTGCGGTGTCGGCACAAGAGTGATGTGAAAAGTGGTGAGAAAAACTATAAAAGTGCAATGAACAAAAAAGTTAAACTGTTAAAGACTAAATTGAAGGATCTTATAACGTAATTTTAGTGACTAAAGGCTTTTGTTAATGTAAAGGGAAATGATCTTTATTGCAGTGCCGTAAGGTTTACATTTCGATATTATTAATTACAATATAGCTAATGAATCTAGGAAGAACTGAACTTTTTATTAATATCTGCAACATCTCGAAAACAGAAACAATAGTTTTAAAATCTTAGACCCGACTACGGAAAAAATCTTGCTGAAAAATACGTTTATCCAGTTAATACAAGCACAGCAGGAAGAAACAGCTAATTATGTGTTTCGAAATGTGCTTTTAAGGTAAAGTAAGAAGCAAATGACCTTGAAGTGGCGCCCTTATTTAAAATAAATTTTTTACTCGTAAATGTGGTGAAAATTTCCATATTTCTCAATGTTAGGCACTAGATAGCCCTTTAAATTATTTTATGAACCACCGTTGAAAGTATTTACATTAGTCCGTCTAGCTTTAACATTGTAAAAATATAGAAATTTACACCATATTTACGAGTTAACAATTTATTTCAAATGATCATTTACCACTTATGCTCAGTATTCACCTTTAAGCACATTTGATACCCATTTGAATTTACTGTGACGTCCCATAACCTATAACCAGCGGACAGATTCTGGCACTACCCCATTTTCTTACTAGATTTATTAGTGTAACTTGCAAGTAGTTTTGTGCCCTAATGCCTTTGCAATAAAGAACATTTTGCGTTGATATCCACCCTAAGAAATATAAAATGTTAGGTTTGTAAGTATTTTAGATAAACATAAAGGTAATGCTACACTTGTTTCTAAGGTATTAAAAGCGTGGCATACTTCGTAATGATAAATAAAAGAGACAGATTACAACTTAAGAGAAGGGTCGCCATGTTACATACTATATTAGAGATTGTCTAATTTAAAACTGTTCGCCCCGGCAGTGGATTTACGCTCACAAGCAAAATTGTTTGCAACACAATTTTGAGACAGACATAACTATATATTTCAAACGGGTAATCCACGTCATAAGTCAGCTGCTGGCCGACATGTTTCGGCCTTCCTCAGGGCGAATGTGATACGCGACGCTACACATAGACGTCCCGAGCCACACTGATCTTAGCGACGCGTCGCTAAGTCGTGTGGCGTCGCGTATCACATTCGCCCTGAGGAAGACCTACGGATGAGGTCGAAACATGTCGGGCAGCAGCTGACTTATGTAATGTGTTTTAACACACAATTTTTATCGTCATTGGTCGGTCATTCATTGACGGCTGTTGAAAAATTTTGAATTGTTAAGATCTTTCTCACGATTAGTCGATAGATCGCGGACGAATACAATCCACAATAAATTTGCCGCTTTCGCTTAATTGAAATGTCACAATGACTACAGTCCAATTGTTCAAATGGTGTGCAGACTATCGGCGCGCCGACAAAAGCGGTTTCTTGCCATTGTCAGCTCGTCAACAGTCTGTACACTATTTGAATTCATGGATTATTCATGGATTTACTTACACACATTGTAGCCATAATTGGCAGAGGGGCGTTCATTTTCAGGCTAGACGATGTATACATACATATGCATGATGCGTGCCCTTAGTTTTACCAGAATCTCAAATGTTTTCAACAACTTCACTATAGTAGCATCTGTAGTATGTTTTTTTTTACTTCAATGTATAATGAAGTTTTGACTGAATTTCCACTACAGTGGTTTTTGTTACTTTTTAAAAACTTTAGTGTTACAACCAATCTATGTGTTAAATGTGTATGTGATATGTTAAGAGGTCGGATTATCAAGCGCTTATTTCCCTTAACTTCACGCAGGTACATAACACAGCGTTGATAAAACCGCCATTCTGATAAAAATAAATATTAATCTCCCTTAACCCCTCCTTCGAAGATCAAGTTTTATTGTCAAGGAACTAATATTTTTATGTCAATGTAATAAGGTTGAGAGCGACCAAATCTGGCTTCGGAGGTGAGAGGATAATTCACTCTGCTATGGTTATAAACTTGTTTGGCAATAACCCCGTTGAAAGTACGTAAGCAGTATTCAATTTCATTTCCATTATTTCTTTTGCAATGCCCTATCAGTTGTACCTACTACTAACTAATGAATTGACAATGTAGTGTAGTGTAATATATGTACAATATGTAAAGCAAATAAATAAATTAAAATTAAAATATTATTGTTTTGTCGCAATTTTACAAAATGTTGTAAGTAGGTAACATTTTTAACTAAGTCATCACTAGGTGCTTACTGTAATTCCATGCTCCATTTGGTTAGGTATTTAAATAAATGTAAACAATCTTGACATGTATTTTTATCAAAATATACACTTTATAAATCAACTAGCTTTTGCCCGCGGCTTCGCTCGCGTATCCCACGGGAACATTACTTTTTTCCGGGATGAAAGGTACCCTATGTCCTTCTCAGTACTCCTAACTATGTGTATGCGAATTTTCAAGAAGATTGGTTCAGTGATAAAGCGTGAAGAGGTAACAAACAAACAAATATACAAACTCACTTTCGCATTTATATATGCCTTTTAGCGGCAAATTTATAATATGCCTTTGCAAATTTCAAATTAAATATTTTTTAAATTATGAATTACATAATTAATTTATAATGTGTAAAGATATATTAAATTGTAAAGTGTATATTTCAATTAAGACATGTCAAGATTGTTACATTTATGTAAATACCTAATTGAATGGAGTATAGATGTATAAACCATAATATCAAAGTTGAATTAAGGGGAATGGATATTTAATTTGATCAGGTTGGTGATTGTATCAACATCTCATAGGCATCTCCACTTAAGTCCACCGACAAGAGCAAGCTCTTAAGTTAAAGAAAAGGTGGTTGTATCAACGCTGTGTTATGTACCCGCGTGAAGTTTAGGCAAATAAGTGTCCGATTATCCGACTACTCGTTATTTTTTTAAATTCGTAACAAAATATACTGATTCTTTTTAAGGAATAGATTCAGTCCACATTACTAAACAAGTTTCTAAAGGAAAATATAGCAAAATATACTTACAAAAAAAAAACGACGGCTTGCACTCCGGGAGTGCCGGCAGAAGTAAAAACTTGAATATTAACGTTGTGCATTTTTGATATTTTGGAATGGTTAGGGAATAATTTTGCACGAATTGCTTTAATTATCAGTATAAAAGTACTATCATTTATGTGGTAGAATATAATATTTATTTATTGCGCTATCGTACACAAACATGACAATTTATATTACATTAAAAAGTTTATCTCTCAGCTAAACGAAACAGCAGGCGCAGGTATACATTTTCGCCGCGCCGTAGAAAGAGAGGGGGATACTTCCTCTCCTACGCCGCGCCAGCTGTCTACTCTCCATCTGTCTTACGAATTTTCGATCAGGTCACGTGTCCTGACGCGAGTTTAATTTTTTACCTATTACAAAAAAAGTGCACAACGCCGCTAAAGAAGTTTTCACTTCAAAAAGAAACAAACAGGCCAGCTGACCTGTTTTTTTTACGGACAAATCCAAAATCCTGTATTATTCCTAGATGTCGCTACCATCTCGCCGGATAGCCATTAAAAGCATGCTCTGGGTACTTAGGCTGACGGTGTCAACGAAAAATCAGAGATGGCGCTTGTTTGTTCGTAGAAAATGAACGCTTACACCGTCATCTTTCCGAAATTAAGCGGCACCACTACGAAATTACCTTCTTCCGAACTGTTAGATCCATCTAGCTACAAAATTTAAACTAAACAACGAATTACGCTTCAATGTATGCAGATTGTCAGTCCTTTAGTATTTGTTATTTTAGACTGTATCTAACCATTAAAAGATTGAATATATTTTGTTATATAATAAAAATGTATTATAAAACAGTCTCGACGGCATTGTAAATATTATAACATTATATTATTATTATTTATACATTTAGCTATAAGTTTTTTCTATATACTGTAATTGGTGAAAACCGTTGTATTTAGTTTTTACAATAAATAAATAACGAACTGCCATTCAAGCCATTGAATATCACAATTTTGTATAATATAGGTAGTTATGAACTATGTAAAAAAATGTATAAGGTTTTATTTTTCTGATACGACATTTTTTGATGTTAGAAAGATCATATCAAGCGGCGGGAAGTCATGGGGTTCAGTAGGGGCACAGATGACAGTAAGAGTAATAACATACAGAACGGAATCCCCTAAGGTCCCGTGCAATATGCGTCCCCGTTCCCCGTCCCCGCACCTCTCCCCTGTCATCCCTTGTTTCCGGGGAGAGCGGGCGAACACACACGCATGACGTGTGCACGGCGGCACAAGAGCGGGGCAAACGGGACCCTATTACTGAGACTCCGCTGTCTGTCCGTCTGCCCGTCTGTCACAGGGCTCTTGAACCGTAATAGCTAGACACCTGAAATTTTTACCGATTATGTATTACTGTGGCCGCTATAACAACAAATACTAAAAATAAAAAAAAGTTGAAAATGAAAGGGGGTCGTCATACAAAAACGTATTTTTTTCAGCGTTTTTAACTCTATCTGTCACAGGGCTCTATCTTCTGAACCGTAATAACTAGAAACATTCACAGATTATATATTACTATGACCACTATAACAACAAATACTATAAATAAGATAAAAGTTGATAATTAAAGGGGATCGTCATACAAGAAACGTGTTTCTTCAGCGTTTTAAAACATTGTACGGTGGTACAGAACCCTTCATGTACGAGTCTGATTCGCTCTTGCCCGTTTTCTTACTGTTTTGTGTCCTATTAGTGATTCTGATTTCAAGATTTTCAATACAGCTGCTAGGGGGTTCAAAATCAACCTTTATAGCCATCACATTATACGTATAGGTAGACTGAAAGATATAAATATGCTATTAGATATACTTTATTGATTTTATCAATTGACGTTTGGTCGAAATAACAAAAGTGCGACGTTCGATAGTCCGAAAGAACTACCTACTCACTACAAAAATTTATATCGACTGACGTTTGTTCGAAACTACAAAATATCGAATTGTGAAACACCTTTAAGGCTGTTTTAATTAAAGTATTTATACGTTATTATATTACACGTTACCACCATCACTAATTAGTTTGACCATCACGGCCCGCACAACATTTTATAGAAAAAATATTTATCAAAAAAATTTAACAATTGTAAGACAATTTGATTGTGGAACAATAAAGTTTAAAAATGAATGAATAAATTAAGGTATTTTTTTACATATCAATGAGCAAAATTTTTTTTTTGTTGCGGACTTTTTGTCTGAAGTTTGGAGTAAAATCGGTGCAAGCTTTTGACATTAAATCCTGTCCTGGAGATGTTCATCAGTAAGCCGAGATCGCAATTTATTCTTAATGACCGCGGTCCGCCATTTGGTGACCCCTGCCCTAATGCATTTATTGCATAGACCTACCACTACTAGACTTGCAACGATATTGCTGGAAAGAGACTGTCAAATGCAGTACAACGTGAGTGTGAAAGAAACGCTAATATGTGTTTTTTTGTCGCTATCGGCGTGGCTGCTATAAGCTGGCCTACTGTCAAAATCTGGGCCAAACAAACCACAAAACAAATCGAAGAAAATTAATTTTAGTTATAAGTTAGTAACCATAGTGTGTTCTGTAACGTGTGCAAAATATGGGTGGAGGCAACAATAAAGATAGAAAGAGATGCACTTAAGTGGCCACGCACTATGCAGGTCTAGTAGTGGTAGGTCTGTGATTTATTGACTGGTTTTTGAACAATGTTTTATTTTATGTTATTTTCTCTGCCTACCACTGTGGGAAACAGTTATGTATACTTTCGTTAAAATAGCCTTTGGGGGTTTTACACTTCTATCTTTTGTAATTTCGAACAAACGTCAGTCGATATAAAGTCTTGTAAATGAAATAAGTTAAGAAAACTTGACATTCTGTATTTATTTGTGATATTTAAAGTATTTGATAGTGCCTTTTTAAATTTAAGTTTTATTTTAAGATTGTACCTACTATATTTTTAATTAAATAATATGTAAACACCGACATAGTAAGGCTTGCTAGTCTTGCTACACACATAAGCGGGCCGGCATTATCGGTTCGTTCGTTCATTTATCAAACAACAAAGCTACGTCCTAAGGTGAACTGGCAGACAATGCTTAGCATTAAGTTTTTGTATTATAATCGTTAGATTATTGTGCAATAAATATTAAATAAAAGAAATAAAGCAGACCCGAAGCAATTACTGCACTTGTTGTACCGGGTATTTCATTCTGGTCGATACATCATTCGATTCGGCACTATTTGCCTCATTTTTGCCGCCCGGCTTTGCCGATTAAGAGTCTCCTTACCCTAGACCAAATCCGAGTTTCCCATACAAACGTAGTCTACGTTTTATTTTGAAACGATATGTCAGATTTCGATAAAAATTTGTAACTTCAAAGAAATTGCATATATCTAGGGTTATAATTGGTTTTCACAGTCAACATATGAACTTGAAAGAAAATATAGTGCATTATATAATTTTTGACCATCAGTATGGAAAAGTTTTACACCCTTATATTTTCTTTCAAGTTCATATTTTGACTGTGAAAACCAATTACAACCCTAGATATATGCAATTTCTTTAAACTTACAAATTTTTACCGAAATCTGACGTGTTGTTTTAAAATAAAACGTAGACTACGTTTGTATGGGAAAGTCTAGGGTAAGGGGGTTCTTAAGACGGAATAGAGGGGCCGTTTTTCCATACAAACGTAGTCCTCTGTTTCCTCCCTGGATAATGCCAGTAGATTTATATTTTTTTTCTTGAATATCTATAGCCACTATAAGCATGTCCCTATGTTTTCTTTTTTTTCATATGTTATTTATTAAAAGAGATGAACGTTCAAAAACCTAAAAAAATGGCCAGATTTTCCGCTATGTCCAAACATCCAGAAAACAAATTATAGTAGATTATATAAAAAATTTAAACATAGGAACACCGATCAAGTCTTTGTTAATTGGTAACGAAAAAAGTACTTGTGTTGGTTAAGTTTTGGAGAAGAAATCAGGGGACTACGAATCGTTGATTTTCTGTTCTTTTAATAGGTATTTTCAGTCCAAGCTACAGTATGTCTCTATCGCACTTGCTCGGTTGTAGTTTGGGCACAGCGCGACAGCAAGGGATTTTAAAAATACCTATTTTTCATTTCTCTAGCCCTTGAGGTTTTCTCTTAATGCCGCCCCGTAGATGTTGCCCGCCTAGTGAAAGCCGAGCGGCTTTTTCCCCGAACATTCTTCTTCGTATATTCGATTTTACCCGACTGTGCCGATTAATGCCGGCCCGCTTATGTGTGTAGCAACCGTAACTATAAAAAGTTTTTTTTTTTGCAATGAACAAAAGGTAAACCCAGAAGCAAGTGACGATTGGCAAGAGAGAAGTTTTTTGGCTGGATAGGAAAAGCTTGCAGCGGGCAGAGATGAGAAATTAGCGGAAGGCCTTTGCCCATGGTCATAACACCAGTAGACTTAAGAATCTCCTTACCTTAGACTTTCCCATACAAACGTAGTCTACGTTTTATTTCGAAACGACATGTCGGATTTCGGTAAAAATTTGTAACTTTAAAGAAATTGCATATATCTAGGGTTATAATTAGTTTTCACAGTCAACATATGAACTTGAAAGAAAATATAAGGGCATAAAAGTTTTCCATACTAATGGTCAAAAATGGTATAATGCACTATATTCTCTTTCAAAGTCATATTTTGACTGTAAAAACCAATTATAACCCTAGATATATGCAATTTCTGTAAAGCTACAAATTTTTACCGAAATCTATCATGTCGTTTTAAAATAAAACGTAGACTACGTTTGTATGGGAAACTGTGATTCTGTCTTGAGTAAGGGGACTCTTAAGAGGCATTTCACACTTGGTTGGCTGTATTGCACGGACAATTAAACATTTTTAAAAATTATTAAAAAATGTGTCTCATTTTTAAAAAAGTGTTTCATTATTAACCTTAATAATTATGTCGTTGATATTTTAGACATGTTTTTATATTATGTAGACGTTGACTACATAGTGAATAAGTTGTACAAAGATTTAAAAGTTTTGATCGACTAATTTACTATGTAGTCAATGTCTACAAAATGAGACACTTTTTTAGTAATCTTTAAAAATGTTTGATTGAGCGAGGGAGACAGCTTACCAAGCGTATGCCTCTTTAAAAAGAACAAAGTCTTGAAGCATGTTCAATACATGATAATAACTTTACTTTATTCCGATCAGGTGATCTGAAGATTTTTCTTTATTATGCCATAATAGGTTTTAATCCATCTGATGGGCCAATTACCTAGACATGCAGTCTTCATGCCTATTTGACTGGTAAATGAAATCTATAAGTTGACATGTCACTGGCTGCTGAGAAACGCACCGTGTGTGTTTTCTCCAGAAATATTGAAAGCATATAGATTCCGCAATGAAATGTCAAAAGTGTAACCTGTTTTGAGGCCAGCCAGGAGGTGTATATCACTACTAAATAAAAAAGTCGCCTAAACAGAAGTCAATGTTACTAACTAACTAACTAACAATGTCTTTAGACAATGTCATTTAAATTTTGTCGTATTAAGCAGAAAGCAGGTTACATTTTTACTTTTGACGTTTAGCGAAGTCTCATTCTAGCAACAGTGAATGCCGATAAAAGGGAAAGAGACAAAAGATGGGCTTTAGTCAGATTATCTCTATGAGAAGGTGCCTTTTTTCGCTTTTGACTGGTAAATGAAATCTGCAAGTAGACTTAAAATTAATAATTATATAAAAATAATTATATAATTACTTAAAATATATTTCCTAAGATATTTCAAAAGAGCCACACTAAAGCCGATGAAATAATTATTTAGAAACCAGAATTGTTTGTTTTTAGAATGATGGTGTTAACTGTGCCTGTATATAACGTTTGTTTTAAGGTGAGTTATTATGAATGCAATAAAGTTATTATTATTTTACAAGTTAGTTTTATTTGAAGTATTTAATAAGTTATACATTGCGTTAATTAAATAACGCACCTCTTAGATGGTCCCTCAGCCCATGAAACTGAACAACTTTTGTTCAACAACTTTTACGAAACCCAAAAAAAAATTCGGATTTTACTGTTCTCACAGAACCTAGGCCTTAAGGTGAAGATATAGGCAAATGGCCTTGAAGTGTGAAATAAATTGTTAACTCGTAAATATGGTGATAATTTCTATATTTCTCTTCGTCATGCACTAGATAGCCCTTTAAATTATTTTATGAACTGCCACTGAAACTATTATTTGTGATCCGTCTAGCTTTAAAACTTGCCGTGGCCACTTTTGGCGGAGGCAAGTTTTAAAGCTAGACGGACTAATGTAAATACTTTCAACGGTGGTTCATAAAATAATTTAAAGGGCTATCTAGTGCATGACGAAGAGCAATATGGAAATTATCTCCATATTTACAAGTTAACAATTTATTTCAAATGAGGGCGCCACTTCAAGGCCATTTGCCTATATCTTCACCTTAAGTCCGCCTGTTACATTTTTTGTAATAAAGTTAAATAAATAAATAAACCACTAATTATATTACTAACATCTATATAACTAATTTTAAGTTTTTAGTTTGTTAGTTGACGTCTTTGGAGAAAACGTGCAGTGCAGTTTGTTGCCGCTTCTTCTGCACTTGCGCCTAGGAAGCGGCGTAAACTTAGCTGTAAGTAACGATTTGACGTCAACATTTGTGCAAAACAAAACAAAGTGACTATTATTAAAAGATATTATAAATATCCTATGATAATAAAGATATTTTGAATTTTACCCGCCCAAATCAAATTGACATCTAGTAAAGTGACATTATTTCAACTGTCAATGTCAACTTGATTTGGTTGGTTAATGGCAAAGAACATTAACCCCAAAGAGCTAGTAATATATCTCAAATATCTCTGAATAACCAAACCCGTGTGGTTCCGGGTTAGAATAGGACTACTCCATCTCTTCCTGTGGATGTAGTAAGAGGCGACTAAAGGACTAAGCATGGACAAGCAAGGACAAAATTGCATTCCCAAGGAGAGTTGGCGGCGGCCGGTTGTAAAACTTTTCGGACAAATAAATTCCCAAAGAGGGTTGATGTCAGGCAGGCGGCCGGTCGTTAAACTATAGCCAAATCATTTAAACTGTTCCGGCTATTTCTTCTCCATTTTGCAAGGTCTTTGGCATCCTTGAGTGACCATTGACATTTATATTATATTTGGAGAAGAAAAGCGGGAAAGCGCACCCCGGGCTCCGAAGCAGCACAGCTGAGGATGCAACCGGGAACGCGCTTAGACGAAGAAGATCTCTGAATAACCAAAGAAATTATAAACAATCTAGAATGCCTACGAAGTGGCAAAGCCGTTCCCAAAAAAGATGCCTAAAGTTGTAAGTGTCCCTTTCTATTTTATTGCACTGGCAGTTTGCGGAAAAGGAACGCCTACAACTTTGGTTACGATTTTTGGGAATGTTAAGTATTTAATAAACATGGAAATATAAACCTTATGTACGGCGGCATTAAGTTTAATTTTGAATGTTATTTTTTGGAGATTATTACTTTTTGGTATTCATTCTAATTTCTTTGGTTTCAACATTGTACCTAATAAAGTAAGGCTCAATTTACATATTATTGCGGCAAAGTCGCGGCGGCGATTGCCAAAATCGTACATAGCCATAGCTAAACTTTATGTCAATCGTATAATGTTCAAACTAAACTTCCGGCGTTTTCCAGCGACTTTGCGAGAATTCGCCACTTGACGCGCGACGACTTTTTGAGCTCAAATTTAGTTTGAACATTATACGATTGACATAAAGTTCATTATGCTATGTACGATTTCGGCGAATCGCTGCGACTCTGCCGCAATGTAAATTGCGCCTCAGTCTCTGTTTTATTAAGATGGACCTACGTTAAATACTTAGGTACTAATTACAAAACCTGCAATGGTCTTCAATATGACAGTATAACAACTTCCTGGCTCATTTGACTATTTTAGAAGTAATTATACACAATCTAATATGAAGAGTAAACAATAGACAATTAACATCATTTTTTAATTGGTTTGTATTGATGTCTATGACAAGATTTACCTATAGATAGGAAGTAGTGATGGGGCATTCTCTAGTATTTATTTATTTATTTATACTTTATTGTACACACGTATACATGTTTAAAGTACAACAGGCGGACTTAATGCTAAAAGCATTCTCTAACAGTCAAACCTTTGGGTCGATTTGAGAGTTTTATGTGGGTGTGAATATATAAAGAAAACTTAAACTAAACTAAATTTAAAAGATAACAATCACAACACATACTATAAACATACTATTATTATTATATATATTATTATATATATTACATATACACAATTACTTACATACATATATACCACTTCATAAAATATATACTAAAAATAAATATACAAATATACTTATAACCATAAATAAATATTCTGCAATCAAGTCTGTCCTATGTTTAATTGGAAGTGGAAGTGCCTAAAAACTCTAAGTTTAAAGGAGTCGCGATTATACATAACATCGTCAACCTGGCGCGTCCTCAGCTGTGCTGCTTCGGAACCCGGTGTGCGTTTTCCCGAAGAACATGCGACGTGAAGAAGAAATAGCCGGAACAGTATAATAAACGATTTAGCTAAAGTTTTACGACCGGCCGCCTGCCTGACGTCACTCTATGATTAATTTATGCGAAAAGTTTTACAATCGGCCACCGCCTGACGTCAGTCCTCCTTGGAAATGCAATTGTAGCACGAGATATTTGTGCTTACTCCTTTAGTCGTCTCTTATGACATCCACAGGAAGAGATGGAGTGGTCCTATGTAGACCGGAAGCCACATGGCACGGTGAATAAATATCAAGTCTTTATATACCTTGACGTAATGCCTTTTCATACTATGATCTTTTCGTGGTACCTATCTATCTGTAGCTTTTGGTTTCTTTATTCCTAACCCTTAAGACGATATACGGAGTCCAGTGCTGCCCCCATTCGAAATAAATCATTTGTAAGAAAACGAAGATATCATTTAAAATTTTGAGCTAGTAAAACCTAGATAACCCTTCAAACTATTTTATGAACCACTGCTTACAGTTTAAAGTGAGAACGTTAAGCTTTAGTTTGCATTTTTGCGTAAAACGCCCACTTTTGGCAAAAATGCAAACTAAAGCTTAACGTTCTCACTTTAAAATGTAAACAGTGGTTCATAAAATAGTTTGAAGGGTTATCTAGGTTTCAGTCGCTCAAAATTTTAAATGATATCTCCGTTTCCTCACAAATAATTTATTTCAAATGGGGGCAGCACTGGACTCCGTATATCGTCTTAACCTGACAAGACAACCAAAGCACAGAATACATAAGAGTCAAACAGAATGGTCTCTCACAGCGTCTCCCGCAAATTGGCGTCCCCGCACCTCTCCCCCGCACTTTGTGAGCTTTGACGGCTCCAAACCAGGGTTTAATTACTAGCCGCACACAATACGCGACGTGTGTTGTCTTGAGAACTGTCAACCAATAGTAACCATCATGGTGAGAAGGTGCGCGTATAATAATTGTTTATCCACCCAATACTCTAAAGAACGTATATTTCATACATTTCCAAATGATGAAAACAGGTAAGCAAAGCAACAATATAATTTCACGTTATTACCTAGCAACCATCTTGATATATATACCCTTCTCGCTCTCTCGCATTGGCGGGAGATACACAAGAGCGAGATTGTAACATTACCGGATTGCTAATAAGCAATCCGGTAATGTTACATAGGCTCCTCGCTCACAGGTAATCACATAGGTACACGCCATCTGCGTGTACCTATGTGATTAGATTTCCGCGGGTTATAGTGCTAAATGCCATTGTTGACAATGACAACTTGACATGCTGTTAGTATAAGCGTGATAAACATTTTTATTGAATTTATTCATATAATTACCGTATAGTTTTGCGCCGAATATGCAAATTACTATATTACAATAGTGAATTAGTGAAATAAGTGCGTTACATTATAAATGACTCAATAATAATCAGTAAAGTGAACTAATGGTGAAATGGACAATGGACATAATGAAAAATATTTGTGAAGTGATATTATGTAGCTGTTTCCGACTTTCCTGTAACATTTAATACATATAAAACAGAATATTTTTTACGTCATAGTGTTCGCAAATCTTCCGGTATGGAAAAATATAATCGTAAATATGTCGAACTCGTTAGTAGGTAAGTATTAAAATAATTCTGCGGTGCGACCCTAAGTATAAAACTCACACATCGACGTGTGTACAGATAAATTGTTTCGTTTGTAGTAGTAGTAGGTATATATGTTACTCTGAATCAATGGAGAGTCATACCAGTGACCAAAGGGTGGTGTAGATCCTTCGATTGCTTCAAGGCAATTTCTGGCGACAAATCCATACGAGTCCACCTGGTTTTCATTAAGGGCCTGCGACGCCTGAAGATTTCCACAGTCCGCTTAACAAATATCAGTACAGCCGTACTATGACTGTCCACTTTAACTATTTTACATACATATTGTTTATAACTACACCAATTTCACATTGTTTAAGTTCACTAGAATCAATTTGCAAAACGAACCCCCACCGAACTCCTTGAATTCCCGCCAAAAACTTCTCATGGTCCCATCACTAGAACTGTCAAACTGTTTCGATGGCGTGTTTCTGATAATCTAATTACGGTTGTGTCACGCCAATTAGCCCGTCGGCTGTGGAGACAAACTGCTAGTACTTAAGTACTTACCTAGTATGTACTCGTAGCTTATTCATTGTTACTTGGACGTTGCGTGACCATCAATATATTTGTCATATATCTACCTACTATCACAGAAGACAGTAAAAGTATACAGAACGGAATCTCCTAAGGTACGCGCAATATGCGTCCCCGTTCTCCGTTCCCGCAACTCTCCCCCATTTTCGCCTTGTCGAGAGGCGAGAGCAGGCGAACACACACGCATTGACGTGTGCACGGCGGCACAAGAACGGGGGAGAGATGGTGAACGTCGTGTCGTACAGAGTACTTCGCTGTACGACACGGCGTTCACCTTTTCCTTTATCTGTTTCATGTAGCTACCGTATGCCTCGGTCTTCCGGGTCCTCTTTTTCCTTCTATCTTTCCTCGTCTATTCTCTATTATATCCAGAATGCACCTTTTCTTTCCTACTCTTTTCAGGACCTCCTCGTTTGTAATTTTTTTAACCCAGCTTATCCGTTCCATCCTACGCCAGCACTACATCTACCTACTGGTATACATATATTGAAATCTTGGAATCAGAATCACTAGAACACAAAACCGTAACGTAGCCATTACACTAGACTACTTATCGCATGCGATTTGATGTATATTGCCTGTCTTGTAATAAACAATCTGACCGTATTCTTTCAAAACACGCAATGTACATCAAATCGCATCCGATAAGTGGACTGGTGTAATAGCTAATGAAAATTAAAAACCGGTTGTAGCGGAAGTTGTATCTGACCAAAGTAGAAGTATAGTTGCGTTTGTTGAATACTTTACTAGTTACATTACATTACATGCGATAATGTTATTCAGGGACTGAATAACCCAAAATATACGATATCTTCCAATTGCGGTAGGACGTCATATCGAAAAATAGCGATTACCGCTTTATTTCGATACACAAATTTATTTCAGTACCCTAAGTTTTTGTGTACAGATAAAAAAGGTATATTTCGGTACCGGTACTTGAACGTTAATCAAAAAAGGTATGAAAGAGATAGATAGAAGAGAAGAACTGGTGACACGCGACGAAAACAGGTTCTATTAGGTTCGCCGACGCACGCGCTCGTGTCTTACCTACCCTGGATCGCACCTGCACCCCTCGCCCCACGCCCCGCAACGGTCGATGCTTTGTTTTTCGGTACCGATATCGGATAAAGGTTAAATAATGGTATGGCCCTACCTTTATTTTATTAATGTAAACTTATTTTATACCGGTACCGTAACGTTATACCGTAACCGCTTTCAGTCCCTGATGACATTAAACCTCGTCCACTGCTGCCACCAACCTCCATCACTCAAAATAATGTTATGTAAAATAATTCCATTAAAATAAAATCGTAATACATCCATTTAAGTTTACGAGAGCAAATAGCCACATTAATATTTAGCATAAATAATTTTATGGTACAGTTGATGGCAAAATTGTTAGAGGTTTGGATAAAAATAAATTATCGGTCGCAGGCAAAAAACTAATAAGTTCCTTTGTTTGCTAGGCAAATTAAAAAACCTCCGACTGCCAAGAACGCCACCTAGTGATGAGTAGCGGAACTACCGATACGACTTGATAACCGTAGCGCCATCTATTATTTGCTGTCCTGACTTTAACGCGAAGCGTTAACCCCCAATAACTTTTAAACGGCTGAACCAATTTTCATCAAACATAGCTAAGAACCACCGCAAGGGAATTTTATTTTCACTTAAAAGAAACTGCATTGTAATTAAGTGGGACTGGCGCGGGACATGTGTGTCGATTGAGGGCTGATGGATTGGCGAAAAGGGCAACTTTCTGGGCACCAGAAGTCTATCCACTCATTTTCAGGACTTCCTTATTTCTAATTTTTTTAAACAACATTTCAAAAGTTTCTAGTTTTCCTTTTGAATGAACGGCGCGGCGACGTCTTTAATGGAGCCAACCACGTGTGCAAACCATTTGATGCAAATAAACGGTGTCACCTTTTACAGGCCGACGACAAAGTGTGCAAACCATTTGGGCAAATAGATTGTAGTCTCGGCCTAAGACTTTTCTCCACGACGATACATTCCAACTACAATGGCCGTATATTTATATATGAGATCATTTTGTGACACGATTCTTCACGGCTGTAGTTGGCTTCATCTGACCTTACTTACAGGAGGTTACGTCTAAAGAAAAATTCTTCAATATCCTCTTGGTGTAGGCTGACTGCGTCCGTGGTCCAGTGGTTAAGGCGTTTGTCTCGTGATCTGGAGGGCCAAAACTTCAAATCCCACTGGGAAGCATACTTTGTGAAAAGTTGTTTCCAGTCTAGTTAGGATATTGCAGGCTGATTTTCCGAAAAGAAAGATATTATGACACTCTATGGGGGAGTGCAGCCGACATTCAGACTATTTTTCTTTTACAAAAAAGAGCAATTCGTACCATTTACGGTTTAGGATCGAGAGACTCACTGAGGGAATTATTCAAGGAAATAGGTATACTTACTTTTGCATCACAATTCATATTTGAAAATATAATGTATGTAAGGAAAAATATTTCCATGTTCAATAAAGTAAGTGATTTTACAGATAGAAATTTACGTAATAAGAATGACTTAGTTAGCCCTTATTACAGGCTGAATACAGTCAGTAAGTCTTTTATGGGGAACTGTATTCTTTTTTATAATAAATTGTCAGAATCGGTCCTTGATATGCCAGACAGAAAATTCAAAGCTTATGTAAAGAAAGTACTTTGTGAGAAGGCTTATTATAGGACCGATGACTATCTTAAAGACAAAAAGGTCTGGCTTGAGCTTGGCGCGGGTCCCTCTTAAAGGTTTGTATACTTAGACATGTCATAATTTAGGTACATTGGTACATACTAAATTTACAAATTGACATTATTTTAAATTTCGTAATTCTTATAATTCAATTTAATTATGACATAATAAACAATGTAATCTCTGTCCATCTATATAACTAATTTTAAGTTTTTAGTTTGTTAGTTGACGTCTTTGGAGAAAACGTGCAGTGCAGTTTGTTGCCGCTTCTTCTGCACTTGCGCCTAGGAAGCGGCGTAAACTTTAAGTAACGATTTGACGTCAACATTTGTGCAAAACAAAACAAAGTGACTATTATTAAGAGATATTATAAATATCCTATGATAATAAAGATATTTTGAATTGAATTGAATTGAATTGTAGTTACTTACTGTTTAAAATTTATTAAATTTGCAAAATATTTTTACAAATTTTATTTTATTACAGTAGAGAACATGGTTTTCCCGAAATTGAGTTGTATGGCATACTACTCGTATGACACATTGACATATTTCTGTATGTTAGATCATAGTATTGTATAATTTATGAACTGTCAATCTTCAAACAATACATTGTATAATAGGTGTTTTCTTAGAAATTCAATTTTTTTCCTATTACTCAATGTTGAAAGAAAACATAACTAAGTTTATAAAAATTCTTTGTTGTACGTTTCTTCGTTCTTTATAACATATATCATCAGTCCACTGCTGGCCTAAAAGCCTCCGCCGTTACAAGAATATAGGGTATTTTTCTTCCGGCGATGCCCAAGACGTCACCTTCATTAATTGGTTGGTTACTACGAATAATAATCCGTAGAATCGTAACTAATCCCGAAAAATCATTCCACGCGATATGTACCGAGGCAGGCGGGTGTGAGAACGTTAAGCTTTAGTTTGCATTTGCATTTTGCGAAAAACGGCCACTTTTGGTAAAAACGCAAACTAAAGCTTAACGTTCTCACTTAAAACTGTAAACAGTGGTTCATAAAATAGTTTGAAGAGTTATCTATGTTTTATTAGCTTAAAATTTTAAATGATATCTCCGACACAACTTCAGGGGGTCAGATCAGGGAGCCAAAGTATAAAATATACATATATATTATATAGATTAGGGTCATAAGTATTTCAAATCGCTTAAATTTTTAAGATTACAATTCTCGGAAATATATCTAAATTACATTTTAACTTTATATATTAGGTCCTTACATATGAAATTGCCGTTCAGTATCAAAAAAGTGAAACAAGTTTTTTTTAATGAAATTATTATTTAATCAATCGAAGTATGCGCCGTTGTTATCGATACACTTCCGCCATTTTATAGGCAGATCATTGATACCTTTGGAAAAAAAATCCTGGGAGCGAGAGTCTATGAACTGTTTGAAGGCGGTTTTGACTGCCTCATCAGATTTGAAATTTTTTCCTTGTAAAAAGTTATCCAAATTTTGAAAAAAGTGGTAATCGGTTGGGGCAAGATCTGGAGAGTATGGTGGGTGACGCAGAGGTTCCAGTCGCAGCTCCTCTAACTTGGCGATCGTTTGATGTGCAGTGTGTGGTCTAGCGTTATCCTAAAGGAGCAGTGGGCTAGAGCAATTCATCAGTCTCGGTTGTTTAATGGCGAGCTTTTCCATCATTGTTTGCAATTGTTGGCAATACAAGTCTGCAGTAATCGTCTGGCCTGATCTCAAGAAGCTGTAGTGGATAACACCAGCATTGGTCCACCAAACACTAACCAGAATCTTCTTTTTGGTCAGTTTTCGCTTAGGGCAAGGTTTTGCCGGTTCTCCAGGGTCAAGCCATTGTGATGATCGCTTCCGATTGTCGTACAGGATCCATTTCTCATCACAAGTCACGATACGGTTCAAAATCCCCTCATTATTGTGGCGATTAAGCAAAGAAACGCAGCAAGCAACGCGTGTTTGTTGGTTTGCTTCAGTCAATTCGTGCGGTACCCACTTTTCGAGTTTTTTAATTTTTCCGATTTGGCGCAAGTGGATAAGTATCGTTTTGTCACTTACGCCGAAGGCTGCTGCTAATTCAGAAGTGGTTTGAGATGGATCCGCTTCCACTATCACCTTCAATTCTTCGTTATTCACTTGAGTATCAGGTCGTCCACGAGGCTCATTGTGTAAATCAAAATTTCCAGAACGGAAACGTTGAAACCAAAAACGCACCGTTCGTTCGTTAGCGGTGCCTGGTCCATACAGGTCGTTAATTCTTCGAGTCGTTTCTGCAGCACTGGTGCCACGGTGGAACTCGTATTCGTAAATACCGCGAATTTTCAAATTGTCCATAGTTGTTGTTATAGCAATGTTGAAACTCAAACAAATGATGTTAAAACAAATGAAATACGAATTTTAAAACAATATTTTTCTGGCTTTATTTCGAAATAAATTTGAATTTGGAATTCCTAATGAAACGCAAGATATTTGATTTTAAAGTTGCCAGTATTGAAAATCGGCAATTTCATATGTAAGGACCTAATAATAATATAAAAAATACAATCTGCACTATATAGGTATGTACTTAGTAGTTCTACAACCGGTAAGTATAAAAGTATTTACTTAAAATTAATCATAACATTATTTCACCTCAAGTCATGTCATAAGTATAAAAATTCACTTCAAATTAATCATAACATATTTCATCTCAAGCATAGCATATAAAAAAGACCACAGTGCTTACTTAGCTTAACACTTGTGTGATTCCAACTAATTTATTATTCGAGATAGGATCTAAGGTCTTTGAACTGGTTTTTACAACAATAGGTTTTGCCCACGTAATGTTTATTTATTGTTGAATTTATTTTATTATCAGATTTTGCTTGTGCTACCTGATTTAATGGAAAACAGACGAGGGATAATATATAATATACAAATATACTTAACAAAGTCTATAAACGTATATTTTCGGCTCCAAAAATAAAAATAATTAGCAAAAAATATATATTTTACAGCTATATAATATATTTTAATAAATAAAATTTGATAAAATCCAGATCACGATTTGCTACTCAATTATTATTATTGCTGTAAATATATATTTAATTTATATATATATAACGGGACTTAGCACGAACCTTTTTTATTGTTTCGTCTAACGTTCCGAAAAAGTCACAACTTGCAAAAAAAAAAAAAATTATAAATCATGTGTTCAAAGCGCGATAGTTTAAAAACCAATATATTTAATTTGCTCTGACATAAAATTCAAAGCTTACTATTCATATATGATTCGATATCACCATATATACTATTATACCATTCTACGACAGTTTATAAGCGAAAACCATACTTACGTCAGTAATTATATTATCTTCGACCATACGAAAGCAGGTAAACACATTGATTGATATATTACTAGGGTAAACGCTTTGAGGTAAACGTAATTATTAAAAATGCCTTGGTGTGTGTTACAATACAGTAAGAATAAATTAAGAAACACGGCAAAGTGTAAAGAAATAACTTTCCATATTTAAGTAACATTTCACTTTTTATGATAAAATTCTAAATAGCTGTGTGGTTCCCGGCCAAGTTCCCGGCAGAGTAGAATAGGATCACTCCAAGTCTTCCCGTGGATGTCGTAGGAGGCGACTTAAGAAATACAAGCTGAACAAAGCGTGTAAACTTCAGTGAGACATCTCCAACCGCCTGGCGAGCGTGGAGCATGTGGGCCAAATCCTCTGTCTGCTCTAGCTAATAATGGGTCTGGTAGTACAGAGAGGGTCGTGCTCCTGCTTTGGAGACTAAAAAGACCTGATAATTATGGTGATGGAAAAATTACAATACAATACAATACCCTTTTTTGCACAAAAGTAAAAAACAGGACATAATTATCTTAAAAACTAGGAAATGCGCAAAAGGCGGCCTTATCGCTAAGCAATTTCTTCCAGGCAACCTCGTTTAAATAGAAAAAAATGATGGGAAATTAGATAGCGCAATTCACGTCAAAAATTCACGTCGCCTTATATTTAAATATAGAACAGGGGCCATGTTTGATATTTTGTCAATGTCCATGGCTCCTTGGCTCACTCGTTTCTTTGCCTAATTATAAAAAACTTCAGGGGGTCAGATCAGGGAGCCAAAGTATAAAATATACATATATATTATATAGATTAGGGTCATAAGTATTTCAAATCGCTTAAATTTTTAAGATTACAATTCTCGGAAATATATCTAAATTACATTTTAACTTTATATATTAGGTCCTTACATATGAAATTGCCGTTCAGTATCAAAAAAGTGAAACAAGTTTTTTTTAATGAAATTATTATTTAATCAATCGAAGTATGCGCCGTTGTTATCGATACACTTCCGCCATTTTATAGGCAGATCATTGATACCTTTGGAAAAAAAATCCTGGGAGCGAGAGTCTATGAACTGTTTGAAGGCGGTTTTGACTGCCTCATCAGATTTGAAATTTTTTCCTTGTAAAAAGTTATCCAAATTTTGAAAAAAGTGGTAATCGGTTGGGGCAAGATCTGGAGAGTATGGTGGGTGACGCAGAGGTTCCAGTCGCAGCTCCTCTAACTTGGCGATCGTTTGATGTGCAGTGTGTGGTCTAGCGTTATCCTAAAGGAGCAGTGGGCTAGAGCAATTCATCAGTCTCGGTTGTTTAATGGCGAGCTTTTCCATCATTGTTTGCAATTGTTGGCAATACAAGTCTGCAGTAATCGTCTGGCCTGATCTCAAGAAGCTGTAGTGGATAACACCAGCATTGGTCCACCAAACACTAACCAGAATCTTCTTTTTGGTCAGTTTTCGCTTAGGGCAAGGTTTTGCCGGTTCTCCAGGGTCAAGCCATTGTGATGATCGCTTCCGATTGTCGTACAGGATCCATTTCTCATCACAAGTCACGATACGGTTCAAAATCCCCTCATTATTGTGGCGATTAAGCAAAGAAACGCAGCAAGCAACGCGTGTTTGTTGGTTTGCTTCAGTCAATTCGTGCGGTACCCACTTTTCGAGTTTTTTAATTTTTCCGATTTGGCGCAAGTGGATAAGTATCGTTTTGTCACTTACGCCGAAGGCTGCTGCTAATTCAGAAGTGGTTTGAGATGGATCCGCTTCCACTATCACCTTCAATTCTTCGTTATTCACTTGAGTATCAGGTCGTCCACGAGGCTCATTGTGTAAATCAAAATTTCCAGAACGGAAACGTTGAAACCAAAAACGCACCGTTCGTTCGTTAGCGGTGCCTGGTCCATACAGGTCGTTAATTCTTCGAGTCGTTTCTGCAGCACTGGTGCCACGGTGGAACTCGTATTCGTAAATACCGCGAATTTTCAAATTGTCCATAGTTGTTGTTATAGCAATGTTGAAACTCAAACAAATGAAATACGAATTTTAAAACAATATTTTTCTGGCTTTATTTCGAAATAAATTTGAATTTGGAATTCCTAATGAAACGCAAGATATTTGATTTTAAAGTTGCCAGTATTGAAAATCGGCAATTTCATATGTAAGGACCTAATAATAATATAAAAAATACAATCTGCACTATATAGGTATGTACTTAGTAGTTCTACAACCGGTAAGTATAAAAGTATTTACTTAAAATTAATCATAACATTATTTCACCTCAAGTCATGTCATAAGTATAAAAATTCACTTCAAATTAATCATAACATATTTCATCTCAAGCATAGCATATAAAAAAGACCACAGTGCTTACTTAGCTTAACACTTGTGTGATTCCAACTAATTTATTATTCGAGATAGGATCTAAGGTCTTTGAACTGGTTTTTACAACAATAGTTTTTGCCCACGTAACGTTTATTTATTGTTGAATTTATTTTATTATCAGATTTTGCTTGTGCTACCTGATTTAATGGAAAACAGACGAGGGAGAATATATAATATACAAATATACTTAACAAAGTCTATAAACGTATATTTTCGGCTCCAAAAATAAAAATAATTAGCAAAAAATATATATTTTACAGCTATATAATATATTTTAATAAATAAAATTTGATAAAATCCAGATCACGATTTGCTACTCAATTATTATTATTGCTGTAAATATATATTTAATTTATATATATATAACGGGACTTAGCACGAACCTTTTTTATTGTTTCGTCTAACGTTCCGAAAAAGTCACAACTTGCAAAAAAAAAAAAAATTATAAATCATGTGTTCAAAGCGCGATAGTTTAAAAACCAATATATTTAATTTGCTCTGACATAAAATTCAAAGCTTACTATTCATATATGATTCGATATCACCATATATACTATTATACCATTCTACGACAGTTTATAAGCGAAAACAATACTTACGTCAGTAATTATATTATCTTCGACCATACGAAAGCAGGTAAACACATTGATTGATATATTACTAGGGTAAACGCTTTGAGGTAAACGTAATTATTAAAAATGCCTTGGTGTGTGTTACAATACAGTAAGAATAAATTAAGAAACACGGCAAAGTGTAAAGAAATAACTTTCCATATTTAAGTAACATTTCACTTTTTATGATAAAATTCTAAATAGCTGTGTGGTTCCCGGCCAAGTTCCCGGCAGAGTAGAATAGGATCACTCCAAGTCTTCCCGTGGATGTCGTAGGAGGCGACTTAAGAAATACAAGCTGAACAAAGCGTGTAAACTTCAGTGAGACATCTCCAACCGCCTGGCGAGCGTGGAGCATGTGGGCCAAATCCTCTGTCTGCTCTAGCTAATAATGGGTCTGGTAGTACAGAGAGGGTCGTGCTCCTGCTTTGGAGACTAAAAAGACCTGATAATTATGGTGATGGAAAAATTACAATACAATACAATACCCTTTTTTGCACAAAAGTAAAAAACAGGACATAATTATCTTAAAAACTAGGAAATGCACAAAAGGCGGCCTTATCGCTAAGCAATTTCTTCCAGGCAACCTCGTTTAAATAGAAAAAAATGATGGGAAATTAGATAGCGCAATTCACGTCAAAAATTCACGTCGCCTTATATTTAAATATAGAACAGGGGCCATGTTTGATATTCTGTCAATGTCCATGGCTCCTTGGCTCACTCGTTTCTTTGCCTAATTATAAAAAAACACAAAGCTACTATTTTGGATTTACCACAATTTAATCATTTTTGGCGCCAACAGTTTATGTGGGTGCTTATCACACAATTTATTATTTGCTAACAGACCTTACATAATATTGATTCAGAACAATCACATGGTAACAAGAGTATAGAGGAATAACTTAAGTTTGTAGCTTTTGCACAAAAATAATCAAAATCAACATGATCAGGTCTTTTTTAGTCTCCACTCATCGAAATATAATTCTCAAGAAATCTAACGCTCCTACATTCACCGCTTCGATTCTGATTCCATTTACGCAAACAAACGATTACTAATTACAAAGAAACACTTAAACGCACACATAGACAAAGATGCATGCGATTGGTCGCGACAAGGTCACGCGCCGTCGTCGGTCGGGTGGGGCAGTCAACGCAACGAGTGGTGAGGTACAACGCGCGAATGGTACCTATTATGCAGTACGGTACGCTAAAATAAATAACCTTGTTCACGTGTTACTTTTTTTTGAATAACTAATTTTCGTGCCTTCTACACCACTTCACGGCACATGACGGCATTTTTAATGAATCGACTATCGCAAAAACACAGCAATATTCTCAAAGTAAACTTCTTGCGACGCAACCGCACGACTCGAGTGTCACGGCGAACTGTCGCGCCGCGCTGTTCATATTTCAAGCCCCGCCCGCCGCGGTACATATCGCGTGGAATGATTTTTCGGGATTAATTACGATTCTAGAGAATTATTGTTCGTAGTCTCCACTGCAGGAGCACGACCCTCTCTGTACTGCCAGAGCCATATATGAGCCAGAGCAGTCAGAGGATTAATAATAAAAAAATATAATTACTTTAAACCGTTTGACTCACATGATATAGTCGGAAAAGGCCGACCAGGTTTCGATCGATTTAGACGATCATCTTCAGGGCGAGTGTCAGAAACGGGGATTCACGTGAGCAACCGATTTAAATTAATTAAAAAATATGTCTTCTAACTCTTATGGACGCAAAATTATCTACCGCCAAGACCGACCCATGAGGGACGACTGACAATTTTACGAATTATAACATCCGAGAGATTGTGTACTCTTTCTGTAAGTGCAGGACGTCATGCGAAATTTAAATGCACTGTATTTTCGTAAATTTTTGTTTCTCAGAGAAGAAATAAACGGGCAAGTGCGAGTCGGACTCGTACATGAAGGGTTCCGTGCCTCCGTACAATGTTTTAAAACGCTAAAAAACTCGTTTTTTGTATGACGACCCCCTTTAATTTTTTATTTTTTTGTATTTTTTGTTATAGCGGCCATAGTAATACACCATCTATGAAAATTTCAAGTATCTAGTTAATGCCATTATAAAGATCTAGTTAAAAACGCTGAAAAAATAACTTTTTTTGTATGGCGACCCCCTTGAATTTTTAACTTTTTTTAATTTTCAGTATTTGTTGTTATAGCGGCCACAGTAATACATAATCGGTGAAAATTTCAAGTGTCTAGCTATTACGGTTCAAGAAATAGAGCCCTGTGACAGACGGACAGACGGACAGACAGCGGAGTCTCAGTAATAGGGTCCCGTTTGCACCCTTCGGGTACGGAACCCTAAAAATACGTGTACAATATTTTTTTTAAATCTAACCGATGGGCCAAAAGTATTCTTTCAGTCGTCACGTCCAATGCATCACTCCGTTCTTTCTTTATTTTGAAGATATAATCCACATAAGCCGGCCAAATATGATTCAGAAGCTATTAGTTTGTTTTACGGTTTTGGCGGTATGATGTCACTACATTTTATGAGATCGAAATGAGTAAGTCGTTTCACAATTTGCTTGTCTTTCGTGTAAGTGGCCAACATTGTTTTGATTTTTCAAGCTTGATGATGATGATGCATTTTGGTCAAAATAAATTATTTGGTACTGTTAAGACTGCAGTTTTCGACCGCGGGAATTTTTGATTGAACACCCGAATCCATATTTTCTATCTACACATACGCATTGCGCTGTATTGTACATGCACCCTGGAGACGAATTTAGACGAATTCAGAAGCGCAGCGAGCGGTCTGCCTTATCAGCGTTTTCGTCCTCATATTTATTTGAGAATCTCGGAGAAATTTAAATTTTTCTATCTTTTTGCAAAAGACAAATTATTTTTATTTATTTATTGTACGTGTTTAAGCATGAATCAATATTCATATATGTGTATTTTTTTTATTTTTTAACTCAGTCGTATGCGCAAGAAATCCGACGACGTATTCGCTTATATTTTCTTCTAAGTTTAACCTTTTTAACTAAGTTTTTGAATGAATTAAATTTTTTTTTATTGATTTCGATTTAGGATTTTCCTTTGTCTTTATTTATCTGTAATTTAAACACAACTTCATGTTTTAAATTCCGTGTAAACAACAATGACATGAACGTCGCACACCGCAAAAAATCGAAACACGTCTCAGGTTATTTGGAATTTAAACTATTACAATGAAAATCAATAAATTGTCTAATTCACTTTTCTAATACTTAAATAAACTTCAATTTAACATATCTTAACATATTGTTACTAAGATAGTTTGGCTACAATCAGCTCCGAAAAAGCAGTCAAAGTCATTAAAAATAAGGACTGGGCCCTTAAGAGAATAAAACGTCACAAAATAGTGTCACTTGTCATTGTCATATACATTTTCAACATGATTTTAGATTTTTTAATGCAGAAAAACTGATATTAAGAGCGCTATTTGACTCCAAATATCTATGACGTCACGGTTTTGTATTTCATAAAAATCCCATAGAAAATGTTTGTTTTGACATTTAGAAAAAAGTGTCTGATTTGACTTGTCATCTAGCGGATTGGGAAAACCAAAAACCTGAGTCTATTAGTTTTCAGAAAAAGGCAAACCTCACTATAAAATATATGTTTTATAATCATTCTACTAAAACATTTGCCTACCCGGACCATTTAACTTTTTTAGGGATCCGTACCTCAAAAGGAAAAAACGGAACTCTTATAGGATCACTTTTCTTAGGAACGCATAATGGTGTCAAGGTCCAAGCTGAAATTCATATCAAATACTCATGTCTACTGTCCCTTGGAGCTGTGAAAAAATCAAGCTTCTAAGCCAACGCAATTAAAAGATACAGCCATTTATGCCACAAATTTTCTACACGCGCAAAGGAATCAAAACCTACGTACTTCCCGTGAACTCAGAATCTTGAAATTTGGTACGAAGCAACGTCTTATAGCACAGATACAGGAAAAATTGAGCGAAAAGCATAAATTTTCACTTACATTATATAATAAAAATATTGTTAATAATTTTAAACTTATATACCTACAGGTTTGTACGGAACCCTCGGTGCGCGAGTCTGACTCGCACTTGGCCGGTTTTTAGCGTTCCGTACCCAAAGGGTGCAAACGGGACCCTATTACTCTGACTCCGCTGACTGTCCGTCTGTCTGTCCGTCAGTCATAGGGCTCTATCTCTTGAACCGTAATAGCTAGACACTTGAAATTTTCACCGATTATGTATTACTGTGGCAGCAATAACAACAAAAAAATACAAAAAAAAAAAAATAAAAATTAAAGGGGGTCGTCATACAAGAAACGTGTTTTTTTGCTTAACTTGATCTTTATAATGGCATTAACTAGATACTTGAAATTTTCACCGATTATGTATTACTATGACCACAATAACAACAAATACTAAAAATAAAATCATGTTAAAAATTAAAGGGGGTCGTCACACAAGAAACGTTTCTTCAGCGTTTTAAAACATTGTACGGTGGTACGGAACCCTTCATGTACGAGTCCGACTCGCACTTGCCCGTTTATTTAAGAAGCTATATCCGCTTTGAGGTTAGTAATTTTGTGAGAAACCCCCAATGCGTTGAATCTTGGTTTGTTTAAACAATTAACTGACTCATAATTTTTTTTTTACTATTACAACCTAATACCTAGGCCGTGTGGCGATCTGCTCTTCCATGCGAGTCTAGGAGAAAAGAAAAACTCAGAATGCACCAGCTGCTTCTCTTCCCGCGCAGATCGTAAAAGCCGTTCGAGGGAATGGGCGAAAATGCGAATCATTTTAATAGGCGATGTGGTTAGGAACTCATCACTAATTTTATTCTTTAATTTTTTTATTATTACGCTAAAAGTGGCCTGTGGATCTTGCGGCTCTGGGCTCTGTCCGCTTAGAGCCGCAAGACACAACATGCTCTGTCTGGTTAGGATATTGCAGGTTTGAATCACCTGATTATCCGAAAAGAAAGATGATTCCGTGCTTCGGAAGGCACGTAAAGCTGTTGGTCCCGAACGCCATCTAGCGTTTGTACCTATCCTAGGATTGGTTCTGGTCTACCCTTTGGGTTGCGGAGGTCAGACGGCAGTGGCTCTGTTTAAATAAATGGGCAAGTACGAGTCGGACTCGTACATGAAGGGTTCCGTACCTCCGTACAATGTTTTAAAACGCTGAAGCAACACTTTTCTTGTATGACGACCCCCTTTAATATTAACTTTATCATACTTTTAGTATTTGTTGTCATGGTGGTAACAGTAATACATAATCTATGAAAATTTCAAGTATCTAGTTAATGCCATTATAAAGATCGAGTTAAAAACGCTGAAAAAAACACGTTTCTTGTATGACGACCCCCTTTCATTTTTTTAACTATATCTTATTTTTAGTATTTGTTTTTATAGTGGCCACAGTAATACATAATCTGTGAAAATTTCAGGTGCCTAGCTATTACGGTTCAAGAGATAGAGGCTTGTGACAGACGGACAGACAAACGGACAGACGGACAGACAGCGGAGTCTCAGTAATAGGGTCCCGTTTACACCCTTTGGGTACGGAACCCTAAAAACCAATAAACCAGTAAAAAACTAATAGGACTACGGGAGAATTCATACTGAAAATAAAGTTCGATTATTTGATGATGTAATTTGGAGCAATATTTTTTTTAGATTGTATATCCAATTCAGTAGCCATTTACGGCTAACCATGTATATATTTCAGAAATGTGCTCATTAAGACCTTTCATTTGATACCACCTCGATATCAAAACAAAAAAAAATTGACTTCCAATTTTTTGTATTATATGTAACATTCGTTACATGAATTTTTTGCATACAAAATGTACCCTATGATAATGTCGAATCGATTGGCATCTCTTTTGTAAAGCTTTTTCTCCTAGTTTCTTCCATATCTCTAAAGTTCTTTATCATGTCTTCACCAAATTAATATGGGACCAGCTTAGTAGTCTTAAAGGTAAAAAGAATTATCAAAATCCATTCACAATTGGCGAAGACATGGTGTAATATACATACATACATACAAAATTGAACATTTAATTTCTATTGATCAACGCTTTGACTTCTGCCCATTATGCCTATTTTTTTATTTCCATTCGCTGATACTTGGTTAACTGGAAGAGATCCCTTTATGGGATAAGTCCGCCATTGTACAATTATTTGGTCTCTTATGGTTTATAAGTATGTTTGTAAAATATTTTTTTTGTACAATAAGGATATCTACAACAACAACAACAACATACGGGTCGAATTGATAACTTCTGTTCTTTTCTCTGTTTTTTGTAATTCCTTTTGCAATAAAGAGTATAAATTTGTTTTGTATTGTATTGTAGATGAACGTTACGTCCGTGTTGAGATTCGCAACTTTACGAAAAATCCCCAGTCGTAAACACATTCCAACCTCGGTACTGAGTCACCACAATCAGCTGTCTTTAAGCATGCCGGCATAACGTTGAACATTACTACATCCGGTGGTAAAATCCTTTTTTAACCAACTTCGAAAACAGGAGGTCAATTCGGCCCCAGTTATAGACACATTCCCACCTTGGTACTGAGGCATACCAATCAGCTGACTTAAAGCATGTAGGCATAACGTGGTGTAATATTAAGACATAAGCTGGTAAGGTATATTTTAACCGACTTAAAAAGAAAGAGATTATCTAGTTGGGAAAGCCGACTTCTTCATCCAAGCGCGTTCCCGGTTGCATCATCAGCTTTGCTGCTTCGGAGCCCGGGGTGCGCTTTTTCTTCTCCAAATATTACATGCATGTCAATGGTCACCCAAGGATGCCAAAGACCTTGCAAAATGGAGAAGAAATAGCCAGAACACTTCAAATAATTTCGCTATAGTTTTACAACCGGCCGGCCGATTATAGCCCGTGGTTCGATTTATTACGGGTATGTTCCTTCCACGTTCTATACAACGTGTTAATGAACTAACGCAAAACCTCTCAGATGGTACCTCAGCTTATGAAACTGAACAACTTTTGTTCTACAACTTTCACGAAACCCAAAAAAAAATATTGAATTTTCATACAAACTGATCAGCTGATCGAGTTAATTCGTAGGAAAATCTGAATTTTATTTTTGGCATTTTGGGAATGTTGTAGAACAAAAGTTGTTCAGTTTCATGGACTGAGTTACAACCTGAGAGGTTTTGCGTTATTTCATTAACTCGTTGTATACAGCCAATATCCCTGCTATAAATAGTCTATATACCATATTTAGTTAATTAGTTACAAATGAAATACAAGGATTTACATTAAGTATTATTACTTAATCATAATTTAAATGTTAATATAGTTTTGGAGATAATAGCGAACTGAATACATACTAATCGATTGTTTGTCAAGGCAGGTCAGATGACTCATAAATACAGAATGATTTTGACCCTCTCAGCTATAATTAAGGAAAGTACCCTATGCGCTAAATAAAATATACATGTTCGCTTACAATTACCTTGTTTCATAAAAAACTAAAGATAAATGCCCTCAAAGTTGTACGGCAAATTCCCAATTGCAGTAATACCGACCAACATATGATCGCTCGCCCCGCGCGCCGCCCCGGCGGGACGGTCTACGGAAGAATCGAGCGACAGCGAGGTCATTGACACTAGTAATACTACATTAGCCATGTTTTGCAAATGTGGGAATTTTTCCTCATCGTTTTTCGTGTGTGTAAGTGGTGTTTCCTAATGAAAAATAGTAAAAAAAAAGCCTATAGATTTCAATACCTGAGTGTTTCAAAATCAACCTGTATACACTATCACGTCTTTTTCCCTTGTAGGATAGTCAGAGCCAAGGGTCGAAAGACCCGAAGACTACGCTTAAGGGCAAGTTGGTGGTTGGTTATTTTGACAACTTTGTACAGTTAAATTTTAAGTTATCAACTGTCATGGCATGGCAGCTAGGTTGTCAACTGTCATATGACTTTATTCTTAGGGTTTAAGAAACGGAACCGTTATGTTGCTTAGCGGAAGCTTTGTTCAGCTTGTGTTTCTTAAGTCGCCTTCTACGACATCCACGGAAAGACTTGGAGTGGTCCTATTCTACTCTGCCGGGAACCACACTATGAAATACTCATACTTCTGTGATGTTACTATACGGCCGTTGAGTATTGCGAACTAATCAATTAATATATATTTTTTTAAATGTTATATGACGGCAAACGAGCAAGCGGGTCACCTGATGGTAAGTGATCACAGCTGCCCATGGACAACTGCAACACCAGGGGTGTAACAAGAGCGTTACCGGCCTTTCAGGGCCCTCCCCAAAGGAAGGAGGGGGGCTCCGGCTCTCTCACTCACCGAACGAAGCATAGAAGCGGTGAAGCTACTACACAGACGTGGATTTTCTGTGAGAGTGTGGTACTTCCCCGGACAAGCCGGCCCATTCATGCTACTAGCAAGTTAGCAAACTAGCAGTTTTGCCGGTAGAACAGAATACAGTAAGAGCAACCAGAAAGAAATCACCTAAGGTACGCGCAATATGCGTCCCCGTTCCCCGTCCCCGCACCTCTCCCCCGTTTTCGCCTCGATGACTCACGTTGTCCGTCAAGAACCGGGGGAGAGGTGCGGGTGCGGGGAACGGGGACGCATATTGCGCGTTAGCCTGGCTCTACCACAACTCAATTCATTGATCTAAAGTGATTTGAATCACTCAATCACTCCGTCACCAAATTATTTATTTAAATATGCTCATAACAATTAATTTGTAAACAAAATCGCTTTATTAATTATTCTAAATATTCAAGATTTCGTCACAGATACGCTGTGGAAGATTTTTCGTTTTATTTATGTCATAATTAAGGACTGTAAATAGAATGACGACCTCTGTATATATTTTATGCAGCGAGTTAATGAAATAACGCAAAACCTCTCAGGTTGTAACTCAGTCTATGAAACTGAACAACTTTTGTTCTACAACATTCCCAAAATGCCAAAATATAATTCGGTTCGGTATGAAAATCATACAAATTGACTCGATTCGATCAGCTGATCAGTTTGCATGAAAATGCAATTTTTTTTGTTTCGTGAAGGTTGTAAAACAAAAGTTGTTCAGTTTCATGGGCTGAGGTACCATCTGAGAGGCTTTGCGTTAGTTCATTAACACATTGTATATCCCAATCCCATCCCAACTAATATTATAAATGCGAAAGTGAGTTTGTATATTTGTTTGATTGTTACCTCTTCACGCTTTATCTACTAAACTAATTTTTTTAAAATTTTGCATACTCCTAGTTCGGAGTACTGAGAAGGACAATGGGTACTTTTTATCCCAGAAAAAAGTAATATTCCCGTGGGATACGCGAGCGAAGCCGCGGGCAAAAGCTTCAAACTTCAAAAAAAGCTAGTAAGATATAGTTTTAAAAACTAAAATTCGACAACGGAAAAATTCGTTCTGAAAAGCACATTTATCCAGTTAATGCAACTACAGCAGGGGCAACAGCTTATAATGTATTTATTTTTGCAATGTGCTTTTAGAGCCCTTTCATTTGATACCCTACACGGTATGATTTGTTTTATTTTATTTTTTAGTTACTGTGACGTCACAATTCAATTCAAAAATATCTTTATTATCATAGGATATTTATAATATCTCTTAATAACTTCACTTTGTTTTGTTTTGCACAAATGTTGACGTCAAATCGTTACTTAAAGCTAAGTTTACGCCGCTTCCTAGGCGCAAGTGCAGAAGAAGCGGCAACAAACTGCACTGCACGTTTTCTCCAAAGACGTCAACTAACAAACTAAAAACTTAAAATTAGTTATATAGATGGACAGAGATTACATTGTTTATTATGTCATAATTAAATTGAATTATAAGAATTACGAAATTTAAAATAATGTCAATTTGTAAATTTAGTATGTACCAATGTACCTAAATTATGACATGTCTAAGTATACAAACCTTTAAGAGGGACCCGCGCCAAGCTCAAGCCAGACCTTTTTGTCTTTAAGATAGTCATCGGTCCTATAATAAGCCTTCTCACAAAGTACTTTCTTTACATAAGCTTTGAATTTTCTGTCTGGCATATCAAGGACCGATTCTGACAATTTATTATAAAAAAGTATACACTTCCCCATAAAAGACTTACTGACTGTATTCAGCCTGTAATACGGACTAACTAAGTCATTCTTATTACGTAAATTTCTATCTGTAAAATCACTTACTTTATTGAACATGGAAATATTTTTCCTTACATACATTATATTTTCAAATATGAATTGTGATGCAAAAGTAAGTATACCTATTTCCTTGAATAATTCCCTCAGTGAGTCTCTCGATCCTAAGCCGTAAATAGCACGAATTGATCTTTTTTGTAAAAGAAAAATAGTCTGAATGTAGGCTATCACGGCACATAGCCTATAACCAGTGGACAGCTAAGACGAGTATCATGGATATCTTTGAAGATACGAGGGAAGAGATGAACATACATACATACATAGCGGCACATAACCCTCCTTTTGGCATCGCCGAAGTAGGGAAAAAAAATTAATTTCTGAAAAAATGCACAGATCTCGAATTTGGTACCTTAATATCTATGGATTTGTGCCGTGTAGCTCCCGGACTTATAGTAATAATAGCACCACTTCATCTCTTCCTGTGGATGTCGTAAGAGGCGACTAAAGGATTAAACACAAACATCTCGTGCTACGAATGCATTCCCAAAGAGGGTTGACATCAGGCATTCAGCTAGTCGTAAAACTGTAGCCAAATCATACGTCGTAAAACTGTTGCCAAATCGTTTCAGCATGGCCGGTGCTGAAGCGTTCCGTCGCTCTCTCTCGCACTAGCAAATGACTGTCCTGAGCAATAGAAAAGGATAGCAGCATAGAAAAGTGCTGTTCCGTGCTGATAGATGAGCACGGAACAGCAATTTCTTCTCGAATTCGCAAGGTCTTCGACATCTTTGGCTGACCATTGATATGCTTATTATATTTGGAGAAGAAAAAGCGGTAAGGCGCTCCCCGGGCTCCGAAGCAGCACAGCTGAGGATGCGACCGGGAACGCGCTTGGATGAAGAAGAAGAAATATATAGATAAACACCCAAAACCCAGGATAATTTGAAAAAGGCCAGTTTCCAACTTGCTCTGGGCCTCTGGCTGGGGATCGAACCCAGAACCTCCAGATTCTTTTGATTGATTCAGATAATATTAAGTTTTTCATATAGAGTACGCTACTGCCCGTGCATTCCCTGTTACCTATACCCCCTCAATCGCCTCACCCCGTGGGTGACGAAATCAATGGTTTTAAAATGCAATATGACGACCTCTATGGCCTAGTGGTCAAATGCCAGGCTGTCACACCAGTGGTCCCGGGTTCGATCCCCGGTCAGGTCAAGATGGAAAATTATCTTTTTCAGAAATGGGTCTTGGATGTTTATCTTTATTTCTTTTGTATTTGTTATAAAATATAGTATAGTTGAGTTGGTATTCTAGAACACAAGTCTTAAACATACTTTGGGGCTAGATCATTCTGTGTGATTTAGACTAGCCTGTGTGATTTAGATCAGCCTGTGTGATTTAGATCAGCCTGTGTGATTTAGATCAGCCTGTGTGATTTAGATCATCCTGTGTGATTTAGACTAGCCTGTGTGATTTAGATCAGCCTGTGTGATTTAGATCAGCCTGTGTGATTTAGATTAGCCTGTGTGATTTATAAATAACGTCTAACAAAATGTGCTAAAACTATTTTAAGGGTGAATTCAGACCATAATACTGAACAACTTTCACCAAGGAACATCGAAATATGAGAAATAATTTTTGGCTCTCCATAAAAACTCGGATCAGCTGATCAGTTAACTTGCATGGGAGGCCAAAAATTATGTTTCATATTTCGATATACGTTCCTTGGAGAAAGTTGTTCAGTATCATGGACTTAATCTACCATTAAAATAGTTTCAGTATATTTTGTTGACCCTGTATATTATTATTATGTATATTATGGCAAACTCTTTTACTGTTCAAGCTTCACGACTCTGGAATGCTTTGCCCGTTGACATCAATTCGAAATTTCCACAAAATTTTCCTTCAAGAGTACACTGTCATCTTCTAAATTAGTCTCATTTTCTTATCTACATCATCATTCATTGTAGGTATGTATGTATTTGTATTTATTTAATTATTTATATATATATATTTTATATGTATGCGTATATATATCTTTATTATAAGTATAAATGCATGTATGTGTATTATTTGGTATAAGTATGTAATTATTTGTAATTATTTAATAAGTCCGCCAATTGTAAGACAATTTCATTGTTAAACAATAAAGTTTAAAATAAATAAATTTATTTATTTAATCTATTCTGCCGTCACCACGCTGCAAATTTATTTATTATTTTCTTTATCTATTTATTTATTACAATAATAGACAATGACATGGATTTAACCAACATAAAAAGGTTAATGCACATTGGAAAGTGGCCACGGCCACAGCATAATAATCCGATTACGTCGCGTCGCCAATGCCAAATAGTGTTTTAAAATCATATTTTTCAAAGTCCTCACGACCTCGTAGGTAATAGGGAGTCATTTTTTATGACCTCAAGTCGAATAATCTTTAAAGTGTGAGGTCCCACCCAACTTTAGCCGTGTGGTTCCCGGCAGAGTAGAATAGGACCACTCCAAGTCTTCCCGTGGATGTCGTAGAAGGCGACTTAGGAAACACAAGCTGAACAAAGCTTATAAACATCAATAAGACCTCTCTAACCCGCTGGCCAGCGTGGAGAGTGTATGCCAAATCTTCTGACTGTCGTGCTCCTGCAGTGGAGTCTAACAAAGACCTGATAATAAGCTTTGCAAAAAAAGCCTAATAAAATCCGGATAGGCCAGACACACAAATATTTGGCTGGACACGACTCGGAAAGGCCAGACAGATGGCAACCTTATTCACAGAGCTTTTTGGCTCTTAAGACGATACACGAAGTCATCAGTATGGAAAACTTCTTATTTTACACCCTATTTTCTTTTAGGATCATATTTTAAGTGATACTCTCATGCTCAGTATGCCGATGCATCGGTCATCCTTCTAAGTACGACCACTCGTTCACAGTTCAAGCTGTGCGTTTGTGGAACGAACTGCCTGAGTCTATCAGACGCGCACAATCTGTCTCTGTCTTCAAAAACAGACTTAAAGAAGTCTATCTAGCTGAGTAATCGTACATTATTAAAGCAATTGCAGTATATGTATATATATATACTATATTTATTATACCTATATAAGTAGATATATTGTATTATAAATATGTAGTTTTTATGTGTAAGTATATTATAGAATACCTATACGTGTAGTGTATTGATAGATGCTAATTTAAAAGTAGCCTTATTTATGTAACTATTTATCTCATTTTATCGTTTTCTTTGCGCCACCGTTTCTTTTTCACGTGCCTACATTTCTCTCCATTCACTGGTTGTCTGGAAGAGATCGCTGTCAGCGATAAGACCGCCCATTGTACCTATGTATATATATTTACAACTAGCTGACCCGGCGAACTTCGTTTCGCCCTTTCCCGTTCCCTTTTCCATAATTTGTCACCGTTTAAACCTTCCCTGGACTTTCATGAATATTTCAAGACCAAAATTAGCCAAATCGGTTCAGCCGTTCTCGAGTTTTAAGCAGACTAACGAACAACAATTCATTTTTATTTATATAGAAGATTTGTATTTGGTTAATTTTTTTTTTAGGTGCAATAAAGACTTATTCATTCATTCATCGAAAACTAATCATGTCGTTTCAAAATAAAATCTACACTACATTTGTATAAAATAGTCTATGGTAAGGACTCCTAAACCTCTTAGTAACAATAAGAACAAACAAGTACCACTTGGCAACAAACAAATAATCAATTCTTACCGTTAGCTAATAAAAATAACTGGTTGTTGGTATATCCGTCAAAGTATGGAAGTCGGTCCAGGACATTAAAAAAATCCGTTAAGTGTTTGTTTGTGTGTTTTATCTTCAGATAAAATCAAGTATTATTTAATTTTTATTACGATACAATATTTAATTACATTAGCCGTGCGGTTCCCGGCAGAGTAGAATAGGACACTCCAAGTCTTCCCGTGGATGTCGTAGAAGGCGACTTGGGAAACACAAGCTGAACAAAGCTTATAAACATCAGTGAGACCTCTCCAACCGTCTGGCCAGCGTGGAGAGTGTAGGCCAAATCCTCTGACTGCTCTGGCAGTACAGAGAGGGTTGTGCCTAGAACGACCTGACGATGATGTTTTAACTAAAAAAGAAATACAAATAAACTATCACGTCTTTATCCCTAACGGATTTGCCAGAGCCTAGGGCCGTAAAATTCCAAGACCACTATATCTACACTTTCCATACATCATCATCCATTCCCGGTTGCATCCTCAGCTGTAGCGCTTCAGAGCCCGGGGTCCGCTCTGGGGTTTAACCTGCCATATGACCTCCGCGACCCAAAGGGTAGACCAGAACCAATCCTAGGATAGGTTTAAACAAGCGCTAGATGGCGTTCTGGACCCACAGCTTTGCGTGCCTTTCGAAGCACGGATTCATCTTTTTTTTCGGATAATCAGGTGATTCAAGCCTGCAATATTCTAACCAACAACTTTTTAGTTGGATTTTCCAACCCAGTGGGATTTTAACCCACGACCTCCAGATCACAAAACAAACATCTTGACCACTTGACCACGGAGGTGGAGTTTCTTCCATTCTGTTATATCTTCCGCCAACCTCTTGACATCTTGGTACGACACTGCTATCACCTTGTCCTTGACATGCTTCATATAGCTGTGCCTGGGCTTTCCTCTCCCCTCCTTCCTTCTATTATAGTTCGCATAAAATTATCGTGCCGGGTCATGTGTCCCAACATATTGCCTCTCCTTTGCCTCCTCCAATAAGGGAGAAAATGCGAAAAACATACCAATGTTATTTGCTCATCCCAAGGCTAAATTTAGCAACACCCCACATTTGGGTGACAATAGCAGACCCGTGGGCGGAAGCTTGTATAGCATCGCGAAATTCCTACAGATTATGGTTACACAATGTTATACATCTTAATCATGTGAATACATATTGATATACTTGCATAAACATATAATAAAGAACGACTGCCTCCGTGGTCCAGTGGTCAAGGCGATTGCCTTGTGATCCGGAGATCGGGAAATCCCACTGGGAACCAAACTTTATGAAAAGTTGTTGGTTAGAATATTGCAGGCTTGAATCACCTGATTATCTGAGAAAGACGATTCCATGCTTCGGAAGGCACGCCAAGCTGTGGGTCCAGAACGCCATCTAGCGCTAGGTTAAACCTATCCTAGGATTTATTGATTTATGGACAATTTAAACATGCATTTTCCAACTTGCACTGGCTGGAGATCGAACCCCAACCCCCCAAGGCGGCGAACTAGCGTGGTAACCATCACACCACAGAGGTCGTCAATATTCTATTTAGGTATGATAATAATTCATTTATTTCAGGCAATAAAAGTTTACATGAAATAAAAATCTAAAGGCCTATATCAACTAAAAACGGAGATATACGAGTAATTACAAAAAAACTAAGAAAAACATCGAAAAGTTATACAAAGGCGGACTTATCACATAGCAATCTCATCCAGTCAATCTTTGGGTAGAGAGAGAAGTAAACAAGATATTAAACTAATAATATAACTAAAAATATAATTACATAATTTTCTTTAAAACACACAATCAATCAAAGGCCCTAATATGGCCCACAGTGAGCCTATTACGGCCCATCATTTTTAACTTTCCATCGGTGACAGAAAGACAACAATTTTCAAATTAACACATCTAAAAGGTTATCTTAGGGCACAGGGCCGGCTCGGATTTCAAAATGGCGGAAACTATGTCACAAAAATAAAAAATAGTAATCAATTTATATAAAAAATACACAAGCAACTGCCCGCGGCTGGTAAGCGGCTTCGCTTAGCCAAAAGGAGGGTTATGTGTTTCACAGCTATGTATGTATGTATGTTGATCTGTTCCCTTGTATCTTCAATGATATCTATGATACCATGACAAATGTGGTATCGTTGGAACTTCTTAACTACCAGCTGATTATAGGCTACATGACGTCACAGTAAATTCAATATGGCGCCTTTTATAGGCCATAAAGTAATGAACTATAAAGATAAATAAATGGTATCATACCGTGTGGGGTATCAAATGAAAGGGCTTAATTAGCACAATTCAAAAATATATACATTACTAGCTGTTGCTTACTGCTGTGCTTGCATTGACTGAATAAACGTAATTTTTCAGCACAAATTTTTCCGTTTTACTTTTTAAAACTATATCTTGGTACATAAGGTAAGTGGCCAGTTACCCGTGTGGTTCTGGGTTAGAATAGGACCACTCTTTCTCTTCCTGTGGATGTCGTAAGAGGCGACTAAAGGACTAAGCACAAACATCTCGTACAATTGCATTCCCAAGGGTTAACGTCGGGCGGCGGACAGTTGTAAAACTTTTCGCACAAATACATTCCCAAAAAGGGTTAACGTCAGGCAGGCGGCCGGTCGTAAAAAGATTGCCATATTATCATTTAAAATGTTCCGGCTATTTCTTCTCCATTTCGCAAGGTCTTTGGCATCCTTGGGTGACCATTGACATGCATGTTATATTTGGAAGAGAAGAAGAGAAGAAAAAGCGGGAAGACGAAGAAGGTAGGTGGCCAGTAAGTACTGGAAAGTTCAAAGTGCGAACTCTTTATTTATGAATCCTGAACAACACGTATGAAAACCCAATGCAGTCAGGCAAAGCTAAAAAATCCTTAACCTTTGCAATGATATCTGAATTACGAATATTACAATCCAATGACATAACACAGCAAGAATTCATATTGCAATTAAATTCGAAACTTGTAGTAATTTAGGATTCCTTAGGAAAATTTTGAATGAACGAACGACGATATTTGAATACGTAATTTCCCAATTTTTTTTTATTATTAACTAGTTTTTGCCCGCAGCTTCGCTGGCGTATCCCACGGGCACATCACATTTTTCCGGGATGAAGGTACCCTATGTCCTTCTCAGTACTCCTAACTATGTGTATGCGAATTTGCAAGAAGATTGGTTCAGTAGATAAAGCGTGAAGAGGTAACAAACAAACAAATATACAAACTCACTTTCGCATTTATAATATTAGTTGGGATAGGATTAGGTTTAGGATTATATAAAAAGATAGGTAGCTAATTCAAAAACAAAAATAATTATTTTAATACGCTCATATTTGAAAGTTAAGCCTTTCAAATCTGGTGGCAGTGCCGGTTTTAGCTCTAGGGTTCGGGATAATCTTCCAAGAAGATTTTTCAGAACCCCCCCCCCCCCCCCTCAAAATTCAATTCAGACTGATTTGGCTTCAATCTTATAGGATTTATTTCTGCCGACGGGGGGGGAGGGGTGCAAGTACGATATAGGATTCTTCAAATTTGCCGCCCCATTGTAAACGAAGGGAGGGATGGGGAGGGGATGCATACAAATAAGAGTCTAGGAGTTGCCGCCATTAACCAGCCGCTATTTATATATTTATTATTACCTGTGACCCCCCCTTGCCCAAAAACGCCCCGTATCGCCCCTTTGTATCTGGCGCCCTGGGCGGTCGCCCAACCGCGCCCTACTCTAACGCCGCTACTCTGGTGGAAAGGGTAACTGTCAACTAACAAAAGAACTAAACAAAGAGGAAGGAAGGTCAAGAAAATGGATGCACATGCTGCGCTTGAGACGTCACCAAAGAATTTATAATACTATCTAGAATAACTACGAATAATAATCGCACAAAAACAACATTGAAAGTTAAACTTAATGCCACGCACATAAAGCTCATATTTTCATACTGCTTATATTTAAATACCTAACGTTCCCAAAAAATGTACGTAAAGTTATAGGCGTCCCTTTCCCGCAAACTGTCAGTGAAATAAAGTAGAAGGGGAGAGCTATAACTTTAGGTATCATTTTTGGGAACGGCTTTGCCATTTCGTAAGCATTCTAGATTTGTATACAATTTCTTTGGACGTCACTGCCTTTAGGTATCGCGCGTACAAAAGAGATAGCCAGATGTCTCCACCACTCTCCCTTTTACTTTCCCACACTTTTCTTCATAATTATATATGATGTTTGTTTAGTACCGCTTCCTAGGCGCTAAGGAAGAAGAAGCAGCAACAAAACAAACTGCACTGCAGAATTTTCTCCAAAGACGGTCAACTAACAAACTTATACAATGTGGGAGGGATCCCCGTAATAAATCGAACCATGGGCTTTACTAGATCACAAAAGTATAATAAAATTAAAATAACAGTCAAAAACCCAAAAAAAATTTCGACATTCCCATACAAATCGCCCGGGCGGCTGCATACTTTTGTATGGAAATGCCGAATTTTTTTTTGTTTTTTTGCTGTTATTTTAATTTCATTATACTATAGTAATGTAGTATAGACCGTGGTTGGATTTATTACGAGTATGTCCCTTCCTTGTTGTATATAAGTTAAAATTAGATATGTGGATGGACTGAGATTACATTATTTGTTATGTCATAATTTAAACTGAATTATAAGAATTACGAATTTTCAAGTAATATTCAAATAAATAACAAGTGTATTTGCTAGGCAAATTTAAAAAAATCCCGACTGTCAAGAACGTCATCTAGTGATGAGTAGCGGAACTACCGATACGACTTGATATCCGTAGCGCCATCTATTATTTGCTAGAGAAAGCCCTGTCTTTCAAGCGTTAACCCTTAATAACTTTTAAACGGCTGAACCGATTTTCATCAAACATAGTCAAGAACCGCCGCAAGAGAACTTGCTTTCATGCAAAAAAAACGCATCAAAATCGGTCCATCCGTTCGAGCGCTATGATGCCACATACAGATAGATAGACAGACAAACATTAGCGCCAAACTTATAACACTCGTCTTTTTTATCGGGGGTTTTAAATAGATTTTGTACGGAACCCACAACAAATTGTATCAACCTACATCCCACACCTTCAATGTACAATACTAATAATAAATTTATGTATTTCTAATAACATAACCTTTCTTTTTTCCTTCCTGGCTCTGTGTCAAGGGTAAGTACATCCTATTCGTAATATGTTTATGATAATCTTAATGTTTCCTAAGAGGATGTGTAGAACATTGGAAAAACCTAACATATCTACTTACCTAGTGTGTTACGGACTTAAAATATCAAAACTCGCGATCATAAAATCAAAACCCAGATAAATCAATAAATGATGCCCTTTTTTAGGGTTCCGTACCCAAAGGGTGCAAACGGGACTGAGACTCCGCTGTCGGTCCGACTGTCCATTCGACTGTCACAGGGCTCTCTCTCTTAAACCATAATAGCTAGACATAATAGTAGTATATTTCACAAGTATCTAGCTAATTCGGTTTAAGAGACAGCCTAGAGCCCTGTGACAGACAGATGGACAAACAACGGAGTCTCAGTAATAGGGTCCCGTTCGTTGGTTGGCCCCTTTGGGTACGGAACCCTAAAAAATAACAAACGTGTGCCGCTCGTCCTAAACTGTTAAAGTATATTGATAACTCCTTCTGATTGGCCGCGATACAGGTGTTGACATTGGAAACGTTGGAATGAATTTTCGTTCGCGCCAGTGTAGGCTCCAATTTTACGAAAAAGTTTGATCCCCTTATATCTCGGAGAGTTGTGAAGGTATGATATTCAAAAAACATTCAAAAGACGCGTATTCACGAGAGTTGTATGGTGCAAAAAGAATTATACGAGAAATTAAGAAACGCAAAAAAGTTACGGCCGAAATAGAGAAAAAAAAATTTTTTTTCCGAATTTTTGATAGTGGCACTGATATTGATATTTTGTAAACGAAGAATGATATCAAAAATTTGAGAAAAACCCCTCTATAAAATTTAGTCAGCTACAATTTGGGCTTCAAACAAAGACGATCGGGTTTGCCATGTAGCCTAGTCAGATGTCTATGTCAGAACGACATTTTTTCGAATTTCGTAAATTCATTTCCAATGTGCTCGGTGAGGCCCGAAATCTGTGAATTTGCCTTAGGCGGGAATCGTTGTTAAACTTAAAAATCGTTGTTAAAATATTAACTTTGTAAATAAATGATTTTGTATTTTTGTATTGTATATTTAGAAGATTAAATGGGCTGTGCAATGCATCTATGCATCTATTTAAATGTATTATATCCTTAATCTATAATGTATGCTATGCCCTCGCCGTGTCATTGTTTTAAGTGAGTCACTCTTGAGAGGCGTGAAATTATATGAGACAACCTTTATTGTCTATGATTTCATCTCGCACCTGTTGACACGCGCAAATATCAAGGATTCTAGGAATTCTATTTACACACAAAGGCTACATTCTAGGTCTGAGAGAAAAAAAACTTGGAATTTCTTCTCTTACTGCGCCTAAATTGCAACCGATCACTATTTTGATTCCTTTGTAAGGTTCCGTACCCAAAGGGGCCAACCAACGAACAGGACTCTGCCTGAGACTCCGCTGTCTGTCCGTCCGTCTTTCACAGGGCTCTGTCTCTTGAACCGTGATAGCTAGACAGTTGAAACTTTTACAGATGATGTATTACTGTGGCCGCTATAACAACAAATGCTAAAAATAAAGTAAAGTCAAAACTAAAACGTGTCGTCATACAAGAAGCGTTTTTTTCAGCGTTTTAAAACATTGTATTGGGGTAAGAACCCTTTATGTACGAGTCCGACTCGCACTTGACTGGTTTTTTTTCTTTGTGTGTGTATAATATAATGTAAAGTATATAATATTGTGTACCTATATGTGTATACATCATTTCGCAGTCCTTAACTGTTGCTTGAAACTGCAACGCGGACATGTAGTATGTCGTGCTCGTGCCGCTTTTGGAGTAAGAGTCCAGTGTTCGAAAGATTTAGCCGTGTGGTTCCCGGCTAAGTAAAATAGGACCACTCCAAGTCTTCCCGTGGATGTCGTAGAAGGCGACTTAGGAAACACAAGCTGAACAAAGCTTATAAACATTAATGAGACCTCTCCAACCGTCTGGCCAGCGTGGAGAGTGCAGGCCAAATCCTCTGACTACTCTGGCTAATATATGGCTTTGGTAGTACAGAGGGTCGTGCTGCTGCATTGAAGACTAAACAACGGGCAAGTGCGAGTGGGACTCGTACATGAAGGGTTCCGTACCTCCGTACAATGTTTTAAAACGCTAAAAAACACGTTTTTTGTATGAAGACCCCCTTTAATTTTTAACTTTTTTTTATTTTTAGTATTTGTTGTTATAGCGGCCACAGTAATACATAATCGGTGAAAATTTCAAGTGTCTAGCTATTACGGTTCAAGAGATAGAGCCCTGTGACAGACGGTCTGTCCGTCTGTCACAGGGCTCTATCTCTTGAACCGAACTTTTGACAGACGGACAGACAGCGGAGTCTCAGTAATAGGATCCCGTTTGCACCCTTTGGGTACGGAACCCTAAAAAGACCTGATGGTGATGATGTTTGAAAGTGTACCATGAAAGAGTCGAATCTATCTACTATCTGTTCAAAGAATACTTGTACAGTATTAGTCAAACGAGAAAAATTTTTATTCGCATCATAGTTCGCGATATTTATCTCTGATCACTGATCTATAACAGAGATCGGCTAATGTCAAGGGCGTCCCATCCTTTGTTGAACCTAGGGTTACCAACTGTGATTTGTAATAATTAATATAATAATAAAATATATAAATGTGTATGTCTTTACTGAATTTTACATCTATAAAATATACCTTTTACTACAATTGCATTAGAAGACGCGGCAGAACCAAAATATAGACGACGGGGGAGGGGGTGCAAATAGCCAGAGACGTATCAAGATCTAAGCTTTGAGATGCATTACGAGTATAATAATATTGACCCAGAGGGTTCTGATTCAATATTATTATAATGCATCTTATTATTGTAATACAAAGGCTCTTAAAAAAGGCTTATCCGTTTCGCGATGCCCTATAGACCGCGAAGCCGTGGGCGGGGTCCACGTCGCCTACTCCTGTCTACAGCTCTGTACATGCCAATTTTTATTCCAATCCATTTACTTGTTTAGGCATGAAAGCGGAACAAACATCCATACATCCAGAGATATATCCCTACCATGAACGAACAAACAAGACGACTGACAAACTTCGTACTTTGAAGCGTAATTAGATTTTTAGTTTAAACATTGTAGCTAGCTGGAGCTACTAGTTCGGAAGAAGGTAGTTTCGTAGTGGTGCCGCTTGATTTCGGAAAGGTGGCGGTACAAGCGTTCATTTTATACGAACAAACAAGCGCCATCTATGATTTTTCGTCGATACCGTTAGTAAGTACCCAACATCCTTTGTATGGCTAGCGGGCGAGATAGTAGCGACATCTAGAAATAATACAGGATTTTAGCTTTCTAGCATTCTTGTATGGGCACTGGTATGACTCTTCATTGATTCAGAGTAACATACATACCTACTACAAACGAAACAATTTATCTGTACAAACGTCGATGTATGAGTTTTATACTTAGGGTCGCACCGCAGAATTAATTTAATACTTACCTACTAACGAGTTCGACATATTTACATACATCTTTTCATACCGGGAGATTTGCGAACACTATGACGTAAAAAATATTCTGTTTTATATGTATTAAATGTTACAGAAAAGTCGGAAACAGCTACATAATATCACTTCACAAATATTTTTTATAATGTCCATTGTCCATTTCACCATTAGTTCACTTTACTGATTATTATTGAGTCATTTATAATGTAACGCACTAAATTCACTAATTCACTATTAGATAAAGCCTAGTTATGGCTTTAAGTCCGCCTATTACGCTTGTAATAAGGTTAAATAAATAGAAATAAATAAATTACTTCATTACTAACATTAGGTACTAATATTAATATTCAATGTCATGTATCTTAAGGTTATAAACCTACAATTCATATTTACTTACAATACAACTATAATTTTTGTTTATTCTGTTGAATATGTAGTTAGTTATTTAGCTCGATAGTCACTTTTAAATTGTTAAACTGTATGTGGCATTATCGACACACAAATCTATTATGTTTATCTCATAGCACGATAGTATATGATGTACCTACATATATACATAACTGTCCGCGCATCCAGAAAGGTGAGCCCTGGAGAACTGTAATACAGGTGCTGCCTACATCAGTCTCCAGTCTCCCCAATCTAACCGGTAACATATTACACACTTATGTATGTGCTATATTCTACCTATTTATCGATTTACTTAATATATTGTTTGATTGTATGGAGAGCAATAAATACATTTTTGTCTTTATCTTTAACTATTGTAATATAGTAATTTGCATATTCGGCGCAAAACTATACGGTAATTATTTGAATAAATTCAATAAAAATAAACAAATGTTTATCTTATCACGCTTCCACGAACGGCTTGTCAAGTTGTCATTGTCAACAATGGCATTATAGCACTATAACACGCCGAAATCTAGTTGGCATCAGCGTGTATGTGATTACCTGTAAGCGAGTAGCCTATGTAACATTACCGGATTGCTGCCGATTGATAATACCCCTCTCGCTCCCGTATCTCCCGCCTATGCGAGAGAGCGAGAAGGGTATATATCAAGATGGTTGCTGGGTAATAACGTGAAATTAAATTGTTGCTTTGCTACCTGTTTTCATCATTGGAAATCTATGAAATATGTTTTCTTTGTTGCAATCGGTGGATAAACAATTACTATATGCGCATCTTCTCACCATGATGGTTACTATTGGTTGACAGTTCTCAAACCAAGACACGTTGTGTATTGCGTGCGGCTAGTAACTAAACCCTAGTTTAGAGGAAAGGCGCAGAAAGTGCGGGGGAGAAGTGCGGGACCAATTTGCGGGAGACGCTGTGAGATTCCATTCTGTTTGACTCTTATGTATTCTGTGGGATGGGGTTGTCCTGTTTTCACTCTTCTTTTATTTTTCTCGTCCATGCCATGCCATGATATACATATATACATATATATATATGGAAGGGATATACCCGTAATAAATCAAACCAGGGTCTATACTAGATCATTATAGTATAATGAAATTAAAATAACAGCCAGACAACAAATGTATGTCCCTTCCACTTTGTATAAATATACTAGCTGTGCCCGCGACTTCGTTTGCGTGGTTGTCGGAACGTAATGTTATATAGATAGCCTAAAGCCTTCCTCTATAAATGGACTACCCAACAAAAAAAGAATTTTTCAAATCGGACCATTAGTTCCTGAGATTAGCGCGTTCAAACAAACAAACAAACAAACAAACAAACAAACAAACTCTTCCGCTTTATAATATTAGTATAGATATATGTTGACAGGGAGAGAATGCTTTAGCATTAAGTCTACCTATTGTAGCTTTTGGCTCAATAAAGTTTAAATAAATAAAAATATACGAAAGAAATGCGAAAAATAATAATAGGATTAAAATGTCGGCAACCCTAGTGCAGATAACCATTGACCTTTAGTGACTGGAATGCTGGGCATAAAAGGATGTGATTTATCGAACTAATTCGATGTGACAACTACGGAAACGGACAAACAAGGAAAATTGTATGAAGATTCGATCCCATACAAATTGTGTCGATCGATTTGAACTTAAATTTGTTAAGAGAAACGCAAACTGAAGAATTTACCCGTGTGGTTCCGGATTAGAATAGGACTACTCTATCTCTTCCTAAAGGACTTAGCACAAACATCTCGTGCTACAATTGCATTCCCAAGGAGGGTTAACGTCGGGCGGCGGCCGGTGGTAAAACTTTTCGCACAAATACATTCCCAAAGTGGGTTGACGTCAGGCAGGCGGCCGGTCGTAAAACTGTAGCCAAATCATTTAAACTGTTCCGGCTATTTCTTCTCCATTTTACGAGGTCTTTGGCATCCTTGGGTGACCATTGACATTCATGTTATATTTGGAGAAGAAAAAGCAGGAAAGCGCACCCCGGGCTCCGAACGAGGATGCAACCGGGAACGCGCTTAGACGAAGAAGAAGAAACGCAAACTGAAGAAATAAAAAAATATCCTAGATTGTCCTGTCTAGTCAATTAATTATAACACCCATAACAATCTTACCCCGCTTTAATTTTCTTTTAACCGGAACCTTTGACGTATTAAAAAAACGTCAGAGGATCGCGACCCCTGGGGGTCGTGACCCACACGTTGAAAAACACTGATCTAAAGAAAATAGTCAGAAAAAATCTTGGAAAATCAAATCAAAATCAATCAAATATTTATTCAGCAATTAGGCCTTTGCAGACACTTTTACACGTCAGTAATTTTAGTGTACATTACGGGTAGTGTGTATTTATATCAAAATTATTTCTTCTTTGTTTAAAAGCTACCGATACTAGCGTTTCGCAACGACCACTGCTGAGAAGAAACGCCGAAAGAAACTCATTCAACACAGTATTCGTCGCTTACGCGCCAGAAGGGCTATGTCAGTTTACAAAGATATTATTTATTTATTTATCAAACTTTATCGTCCAAAGTAAAAATATACTTTTAACAAATGGCGGACTTAATGCTAAGAGCATTTTCTCCCAGTCAACCATAGGGATAAGCAGAAAAAATTGTGCGGCGCAAAAGCTATAAATACCTATGTATTATGCCTAATACAATGTCATCACAACATAATATGTAAAGCTTGCGAACGAGTGCCAAATCCAATTTACAGAAATAAGTTACACTGACTGCTGACCAGCAGCTGACCAGTCCAGAAGAGAAAAATGGAAGATGGTAAAGCCGCGGAAATAAGAAGATACCACACCATACCATCATGTAAAGTGGAAAAGAAGAATTCTGAAGATATGGGGATAGAAGAAACCCCTCAAAGAAAATAAAGTCTGTTGATTTTTTGTTTTTATTTAAAAGAAGATATTATTTAATTACTTCTGCCGTGTGGTTCCCGGCAGAGTAGAATAGGAACACTCCAAGTCTTCCCGTGGATGTCGTAGAAGGCGACTTAGGAAACACAAGCTGAACAAAGCTTATAAACATCAGTGAGACCTCTCCAACCGTCTGGCCAGCGTGGAGAGTGTAGGTCAAATCCTGTGACTGCTCTGGCTAGCATATGGCTCTGGTTGTAAAGAGAGGGTCGTGCTCCTGCACTGGAGACTAAAAAAGACCTGTTGATGATGATTATGAATTAATTTCATTCTCGGATTTATAATTTAACCGGACAAGTGTGAGTAAACAAAGTATTTTATGAACTACTGTTTACAGTTTAAAGTGAGAACGTTTAGATTTACTACGCACATTTGCCAAACGTGGCCGTTTTTCGCAAATGTGCTTAGTAAAGCTTAACTTTCTCACTTTAAACTGTAAACAGTAGTTCATAAAATACTTTGAAGGGTTATCCAGGGCTTGGTAGTAGCAAAATTTTAAATTATGTCTCCGTTTTCTTTGAAATGATTTATTTGAAATGGGGGCAGCACTGGACCCCGGAAAATTCAGGTACGGCCTTAATACAAGATTGACTTTAGTAATTAATGTACGTCAATTAATTATGTAGTTACCTACTCTAACAATAGTATCCGTTTTACGTAAGTTCGTTTGATTTAAAAAGTCATTATCAATTGACGTTTCCATGATGGTCTGAGAGATCACTTTTTACAAGCTTTTATTTAGTATCACCTGTCCCGTTGTCTGTGTCCGTAATCAAATCTTGCAAGCTAAATTAGACCCACTTCCCATTATTCGATTGAGCTAAAACTTCACATACTTATGTGAGTTGGGTGACAATGCAATATTATGGTACCAATGACCTGATCTCATGATGAAGCCGGAAGTGGGCCACGTGGCCACGACATCTCTGCGATGAAACAACATAACCCCACCGAGTTTGGGCTCAATTGATTCGTATGGATGAGAAGCACTCTTCATTGTTTTAGATATAAGCTTGTTTTTAAAAATATTTATAAATAAGTTATAGTAACAGCTCTAAAATTGTACCTATGTTTGACAAATAAATTATTGATTACTTAAGTAATTAACAAGTACTTGTTAATTACTTGAGTAGTTAAAAAGTATTTATCTATAATATAAAAATGAATCGCTGAATGTGTTGCTAAGCGCAAATCTCGAGAGCAGCTGAACCGATTTCGCTAATTATTTTTTTAGAATATTCCTTGAGGTACGAGGATGGTTCTTACGGAGCTTAATACCCGTGCGATGCCGGGGCGGGTTGCTAGTTTATAAATAATAAATTTATAACTTATTTAATATTGTATTTGAACTCTATCAATTATATAATTAAATATGTTGTAATAGGTAATTTGACATTGACTTATAAGAATATTTAATTGTTGACATGGAAGGTTCTATATATTAGGTCCTTGCATATGAAATTGCCGATTTTCAATACTGGCATCTTTAAAATCAAATATCTTGCGTTTCATTAGGAATTCCAAATTCAAATTTATTTCGAAATAAAGCCAGAAAAATATTGTTTTAAAATTCATATTTCATTTGTTTTAACATCATTTGTTTGAGTTTCAACATTGCTATAACAACAACTATGGACAAATTGAAAATTCGCGGTATTTACGAATACGAGTTCCACCGTGGCACCAGTGCTGCAGAAACGACTCGAAGAATTAACGACGTGTATGGACCAGGCACCGCTAACGAACGAACGGTGCGTTTTTGGTTTCAACGTTTCCGTTCTGGAAATTTCGATTTACACAATGAGCCAGCCAGAGAGGTGGACGACCTGATACTCAAGTGAATAACGAAGAATTGAAGGCGATAGTGGAAGCGGATCCATCTCAAACCACTTCTGAATTAGCAGCAGCCTTCGGCGTAAGCGACAAAACGATACTTATCCACTTGCGCCAAATCGGAAAAATTAAAAAACTCGAAAAGTGGGTACCGCACGAATTGACTGAAGCAAACCAACAAACACGCGTTGCTTGCTGCGTTTCTTTGCTTAATCGCCACAATAATGAGGGGATTTTGAAACGTATCGTGACTTGTGATGAGAAAAGGATCCTGTAGGCCAATCGGAAGCGATCATCACAATGGCTTGACCCTGGAGAACCGGCAAAACCTTGCCCTAAGCGAAAACTGACCAAAAAGAAGATTTTGGTTAGTGTTTGGTGGACCAGTGCTGGTGTTATCCACTACAGCTTCTTGAGATCAGGCCAGACGATTACTGCAGACTTGTATTGCCAACAATTGCAAACAATGATGGAAAAGCTTGCCATTAAACAACCGAGACTGATGAATTGCTCTAGCCCACTGCTCCTTCAGGATAACGCTAGGCCACACCCTGCAGATCAAACGATCGCCAAGGTTAAGGAGCTGCGACTGGAACCTCTGCGTCACCCACCATACTCTCCAGATCTTGCCCCAACCGATTACCACTTTTTTCAAAATTTGGATAACTTTTTACAAGGAAAAAATTTCAATTTTGATGAGGCAGTCAAAACCGCCTTCAAACAGTTCATAGACTCTCGCTCCCAGGACTTTTTTTCCAAAGGTATCAATGATCTGCCTATAAAATGGCGGAAGTGTATCGATAACAACGGCGCATACTTCGATTGATTAAATAATAATTTCATTAAAAAAAACTTGTTTCACTTTTTTGATACTGAACGGCAATTTCATATGTAAGGACCTAATATTATATCTATCTATCTATATTTAAGAGCTATGCTCTTGTCGGTGGAGTATGAATTCTCTTCCTTTTGTCTCTCTCATCCGCCAGCTGTTTTACATCGCTGTACGACACGACGTTCACCTTCTCCTTTATCTGTTTCATGTAGCTATGCCTCGGTCTCCCTGATCCTTTTCCCTTCTATCTTTCCTTCCATGATGGAAGCTTCACAAAGACAAAATTTTAAATGATATCTCCGTTTACTTTGAAATAATTTCTTTCAAATGGGGGCAGCACTGGACCCCGAAAAATTCATGTTACAGCCGTACTATTCGGTATTATGACTGTCTATTAACTGTTTCACAATATTGTCCATGAGCACGAGCATTTATAACATTAATTTATTTTATTAATCATGGCAACAAACAGTCATGTACATATATATAACATTATGTATAAGAAAAGTTTATATTATAGACCTAAACAGTGCCAGTAAAGTAAAAATTTTAACAATAACATACTTTAAAAAGAATCTACTGTAACAGACGCGAATGAACAGATGCGATTTACTAAAAAAATAGAAAACATAACAAAAAAACAATTATTGAGCTAATAATCATTTGTATAAGTACAGTTTGTAACAATAATAAACTCTGGTACAATTTGTAGGTAAGTTACTCAGGAGAGAGGAGAACAAAAATATGTTCAAATATGTTCTCTTCCATAAAAGAGAGGAAAAAAGAAGAAAGCAATTGAATTAGTAAATATACAAACAAAACTTATTGAATTATTTCTACAAAGACTATAAGTACTTACTTAATTTTAACCTAGGGGCCAAGTTTTTTTAAAGACAAGATTAAACTACACCAATTTCACATTATAAAGTCCACTAGTTCAATTTATATTTGAAAATATAATGTATGTAAGGAAAAATATTTCCATGTTCAATAAAGTAAGTGATTTTACAGATAGAAATTTACGTAATAAGAATGACTTAGTTAGCCCGTTAGACTACTGAATACAGTCAGTAAGTCTTTTATGGGGAAGTGTATACCTTTTTATAATAAATTGCCAGAATCGGTCCTTGATATGTCAGACGGAAAATTCAAAGCTCATGTAAAGAAAGTACTTTGTGAGAAGGCTTATTATAGGACCGATGACTATCTTAAAGACAAAAAAATCTGGCTTGAGCTCGGCGCAGGTCCCTCTTAAAGGTTTTTATACTTAGACATGTCATAATTTAGGTACATTGGATAAAATTTACAAATAAAAAAGAGACTCCAACGCCTCCCCGCGAGGCAGAGTACATTTGTAAATTTTATTTTATTAATTTGTAATGAGACCTATATATTGACTTTTTAGAAATAAAGAATATTACATATTCAATTACATGACATACGGTACATACTAATTCAATTTCGTAATTCTTATAATTCAATTTAATAATGACATAACCAACAATGTAATCTCAGTCCGTCCATATAATTAATTTTAAGTTTTAAGTTTGTTAGTTGACGTCTTTGGAGAAAACGTGCAGTGCAGTTTATTGCCGCTTCTTCTGCACTTGCGCCTAGGAAGCGGCGTAAACTTAGCTGTAAGTAAAGATTTGACGTCAACATTTAATTTTGTGCAAAACTAAACAAAGTGACTATTATTAAGAGATATTATAAATATCTGATAATAAAGATATTTTGAATTGAAATGAACTAGAATCAACTTGCAAAATAAATTAAAGTAAACCCTAACCGAACGCCTTAATTTCCCGCCAAAAACTCGTCGAGCGCTTTGCTTTTAGTTCCAACTGTCATCACTAGATGGCAGGCATCAAACTATGTCAGGTCATACAGCTTGAAAAATTCTACACTAGTGTCGGTCACTCACACACCACACGAGGAAGAAATTATTTATTTATTTAGTTTTGTTTTGTATACACCAATTATCTCTTTCTTCCCATTTCCTCTCGCGGGTCTACTGGAAGAAACTTTTCTAGAAATAACTATGTTTTTTTCTAATGTATTGTTTGTCAATTCTAAAGTGTGTTTAAACGAAAAAATAAAAATAAAATTAAAGAAATGAATTATGGTTTATTTTGGGAAATCACCAAAGCGCTCATTCCCGTGATCAACTTCTACAATCCGCTGATTTTTACGTAATTCTGTATTTATTCTCATCAAATAATTTGTCATAATATAGATTTACATAATGTATTTAAACTAAATTTTAATTTCTCATAATATTTATTAATCATGTTTATTTAAATAAGATACTTATTATAATTATATTCATATAATTTGGTTTAACAAAGATTTACACACCTAAATCATAATTTCATTTAATTAAAACCAAAAATGAATAAGTATTATGAATAAAAAATAAACGTGATCCAAGGGCCACCCCTGCCTCACCTTAACCTGTAAGTATATATCATACCATTATGAGACTCAAAATTATTTAAAAAAAACATTAGTTAATGAAGATTATGACAACAGAAATATTATGATAAAAAAATATGACAGTGGTTATGCCAATAACAATTATGACTAAGTAATTATGACAAACAATACTATAAATAAAAAAAATTTAGAATCAAGGGATCTCTTTCAACGTCTACAATCATGAATCTAAATATATGTAACTCAAAGATAACTGACTGACTGACTGACGTAGTGATCTATCAACGCACAGCTCAAACCACTGGACGGATCGGGCTGAAATTTGGCATGCAGGTAGATGTTATGACGTAGGCATCCGCTAAGAAAGGACGCGAGCGGAGCCGCGGGCAAAAGCTAGTATTGATATAAATTCCCAGAAAGCATTTACTATGACCTTCTTTTTGATTCGTAATCGGTAAAATGTGTAGCAAAGGAGATGACTACAGACTACAAATATGTGTCATGAAACCTTGTGATTCATTGCTTTCTCTTCACTGAAGGCTGAAGGTTAGTTTGTTTGTTTGTTTAAACACTTTATTGCACATTTGAACAAAAGCAAGTTACATATATGTTAGTATTTGATTTTACACCAAAGCTTACCTATGGCTTTAACTGCCTCCATAGTCCAGTGGTCAAGGCGTTTGCTTTGTGATCCGGAGTTCGTGGGTTCAAATCCCACTGGGAAGCATACTTCCATTATTCCAGGCTTGATTCACCTAATTATCCGAAAAGAAAGATGATTCCGAGCTTCGGAAGGCACATAAAGTTGTAGGTCCCAAATGACATCTAGCGTTTGTTTTAAACTATCCTAGGATTGGTTCTGGTCTACCCTTTGGGCTGCGGAGGTCAGACGGCAGTCGCTCTGTGTAAAACCAGTAACCTCGTCAAATCACCTAGGGTAGGTAGCGGACCCCGGGCTGTGAAGCGTTACCGCTGCGACTCTGAGGATGCAAAAAGTAATAATAAACTTAACAGCTGGGTGGGACACAAAATTATTATTAAGACCAGGGCGGAGTGATAAGTCTGATAAATATCTATTTTGGAATAAAATTATCGCAAATTGCATGTAACCTCCTTGTTCACAACTCTTTTGAGGGGACTATATTAAAATATTCAGCCAGTACCGCCGGTTCGTTTTTTTTTTGACAGCCATTAAATAAAAACAATTGAACGCATTTTCGCAAAGATGGAGAACAGTGAATTTAGAGTGTTGATTAAACATTATTTTTTGCGCAAAAAAACTATTACGGATACGAAACAAAGGCTTGATAAATATTATGGGGACTCTGCTCCGTCGATTAAAATTATTCATAAATGGTTTACGGATTTTCGGTGTGGTCGTACAAGCACAAGTGATGCTGAACGCCCAGGACGCCCAGTTGAGGTCACTACTTCAGAGATGATCGCTAACATCCATGACATAGTCTTGTACGACCGAAGAGTAAAAGTGAGCGAGATAGTCGAGATAGTAGGCATCTCAGACGAACGTGTGCGCAATATCTAAATGTTGGTGTAAGACCAACATTTAGATATGAAAAAGCTCTCCGCGCGATGGGTGCCGCGTTTACTGACTATTTATCAAAAACGCATGCGAGTTACCACTTCGGAGGTAGGTTTGGCGTTGTTACAACGGAATAAACCTGACTTTTTGCGTCGTTTTATAACGGCAGACAAAACATGGATCCACCACTATACACCAGAAACCAAGGAACAATCGAAACAATGGATTGCTAGGGGCGAACCAGCTCCGAAGAAGGCCAAAGCACTTTTATTGGCAATAAGGTGATGGCTACAGTTTTCTGGAATGCACGTGGGGTAATCCATATTGACTACCTAGAGAAGGGTAAAACGATCAATGGCGAATATTATGCCAATTTATTGGACCAATTTAACCAAATTTTACCTGAAAAACGACCGCATTTGGCTAAGAAGAAAATCCTCTTCCACCAAGACAACACACGAGTGCACACCTGCGCGATTGCCATTGCCAAATTCCATGAGTTGCGATTTGAGATGCTATCTCATCCACCATATTCGCCCGATTTGGCCCCTTGCGACTATTTTCTGTTTCCGAATTTAAAAAAATGGCTCGGTGGGAAAAGATTTAGCTCCAACGAGAAGATCATGCCCGAAACCAATGCCTATTTCGAAGGGATGCCTAAGTCGTACTTTACGGAAGGGATCGAAAAGCTTGAGAAACGCTGGATGAAGTGCATTGACTTAGATGGAAATTACGTTGAAAAATAAATCATAATTTTAAAAGAAAGTTGTCTCCTTGTTTTATTTTTACCAGACTTATCACTCCGCTTTCGTAGAAATATTGTAAATAATATTGAAGAATGACCTATCCGTATTATTGTGTTCGTAAAAATATAAAAAAAACCATACCGCGTTGTAAAATTGTTCAACTTATCTATTGAAAAATAACGGAACAAACATTTCGCTGCCGTGTGGCTTCCTAGAATAGGAACACTCCATCTCTTTCTGGATGTCGTAAAAGGTGACTAAAGGAATAAGCACAAACATTTAGTGCTAAAACATCATTCCCAAAGAGGGTTGACGTCAGACAGGCGACCGGTCGTTAAACTAAAGCCAAATCGCCAAACTGTTCCTAGTAATATATACCTACTTAAGTCAATGTGTCCTGTGTTTTTTCACGATTTCATAATAGTTTAGTAACTTGTCACCTTAAAGGAGAGGAAGGTACCTACCTTGCGTCACATCCTGTAGTTCTGATTTTTGCTGACTTGTTTATGATTTTGGCCCAATGAATAATCCAAGTTTGTGACCTTGAGCGCCGAACGCACGCTTTGTCAAAAATAGAACGACGTTTTTTAGATTTTGGTGATTTTAACCCTAAAGGACAGGTTTTTAATAGTACTAAATCCAGACGTTTTCAAAGAAGACTAAATTTGCTACAATATGAGACTAGAACTGTCTCTATAGATTTAATAGTCTCCCGCGATAAAGCCTTTTAAAATTTATCAAAAATGGAAATAAACCGCGAAATTATCGAAAACTATTGGCTTTACAGTCAAGACATTCCAGTCTAATATTAAAGCTATAAACATACAGATACATACTTCTTCTTCTTCCTGATCTTATCCCACTTTATTTGGGATCGGGACAGCATGTAAGCCTTTTCCATTTTCCTCTATCTTTTGTCAAGGCTTGTTACATTATTTTTATTCATAGCGTCCTTAACGCACTCCTTTTCTTAAGCGTTCCTGTATTCCTGAAATGAAATGAAATGTAGTTTATTGCATAAAATGTGGTACAATTTTGGTGGTACAAAGGTCATGTAGAGTCTCACACATTTAGTCATCACTGACATGCAACAGACATTGGTATATCAATTGGAACAAATTTTTAATTATTATTCTATTTATTGTCAATTAAAAATCTTATATTAGTCAAATTATCATTATAGAATTCAAATAATTATAGATGCGGATAAAAAGTCTTTAACACTATAAAAACACTTCATAACCAGCCAGTCATACAGTTTTTGTTTAAATGATTCAAGACTATGTATCGATCTAATTCGTAGATTCGTACAGCCATAGGAAAATTGTTTGAACTATATAACCATGTTTTCATTATATTTCCTGTAACCTTCAAATTCAGCACCTTTCTGGTAACGTGGCTCTCCTCCCATCCTTATTACATTCCATCCACCCATGTTACTTTTCCATTATTAAAAAAAAAAAAGAACATAAAGATAATAATAATTTAAAATTAATTATAAATTTATATAGATACATTACCACGTCTTTATCCCTAACGGGGCAGACAGAGCCTAGGGCGGTAAGGCCCAGGCTACTTTTAGCGTGATGGTGGGCGTTAAGATGGAAAAACGGAATCAAAACATGATTTAGATTTTCGCCTCGATCGGCTTTTACGATCTGTGCGGGAATAGAAGTAGTTGGTACATTGTAAGTTTTTTCTTTTCTCCCAGAACAGCATGGAAAAAAAAGAAAAAGAAAAGTAGACTAAAGAGTACTTTAATAAACGGGCAAGTGCGAGTCGGACTCGTGCATGAAGGGTTCCGTACCACCGTACAATGTTTTAAAACGCTGAAGAAACACGTTTCTTGTATGATGACCCCCTTTAATTTTTAACTTTATTTTATTTTTAGTATTTGTTGTTATAGCGGCCATAGTAATACATAATCTGTGAAAATTTCAAGTATCTAGTTAATGCCATTATGAAGATCAAGTTAAAAACGCTGAAAAAAACACGTTTCTTGTATGACGACCCCCTTTAATTTTGAACTATTTTTTATTTTTAGTATTTTTTGTCATATCCGCCACAGTAACACATAATCGGTGAAAATTTCAAGTGTCTAGCTATTACGGTTCAAGAGATAGAGCCCTGTAACTGACGGACAGACAGACGGACAGACAGACGGACAGACAGACGGACAGACAGACGGAGAGACGGACAGACAGCGGAGTCTCAGTAATAGGGTCCCGTTTGCACCCTTCGGGTACGGAACCCTAAAAACGTCTTTAGGATTAAAATAGCGAAAATCGAAAAAATACCTTGAAAATTTCGGGAGTAGGTACGCATTAAATAATTAAAGATACATAGGTACATAGGGACAAATCACACTGATTGAGCCAGCCCCAAAGTAAGTTTAAACTTGTGTTATGGGATACTATCTCAACGATACTATATATTTTATAATAAATACATACCTACATAGATAAACAAAGACCCAGGACAAAATACATACGTAGATAAACACCCAAGACCCAGCACAATTAAAAAAAGGTCATTTTCCAACTTGCCCTGATTGGAGATCGAACCCAGAACATCCAGATTGGCAGATTGGCGTGTTAACCACTACGCCAAGAAGGTCCTATGACTCCCTTAGTCGCCTCTTACGACACTTGTAAAAGAGGAAAAGGGTGACAAATTGTAGTTTACACTTTCGTCACCACACGGCCAATTAAAAAATAAGTTACAAAATAAGTTAGGCCTCCTTCAAATTAATATTGGCTCTAGAGATGAATCACATTAGTTCAATCACTTCCCGCTAGATGTCGCTTCGCGGTGTTTCATCAACTTTTCATATATAAACTCGCGCGCAGCCTCTGCAACTTTTGTTGTAACGATCGAACGCCGCGTTTTTTTTAAGTGCCGTTTTAAATATCGAATTCCGAACTGAAGAGGAGTTAGTGTGTTTCAGTGTGTAGTGTGGAGTGCCCGTCAAATATGTGAGTTTTTATTTTTTTTAATTATACAGTGTGCACCTTTTTTGGATTATTTTTGATACTGGCATAAAAAATCGGGTGAATGTTTTTAGGTCTTTTTGGGTTTTTTTTTTGCGTGAATTCAACCTTTTTGGATTATGATTTATGGTTAGTAAAAACAATTTGGATATGTCTTTTTTTAATTATAACAGTAATCAAAAATAATTAAGTAATACATAGATACTTTAAAATTGTTAAAAAATGATATCCAGTATTAATAAGTAAGTAACAACATGTAATATAAATAAATACATTATTTATTTGTAAATTATACCCTATTTGGGGTCATCGCTTAAGGTTCATAATTTGGGACAACGTACCTAGATAAACGTAAATACATACTAAAACTATGTGATAAGTTTTTTTAAATTATGTTTATAAAAAATGTATTTTTATGTTAGCCTATATTGGTGTCCCACAGCTGGGCAAAGGCCTCCTCTTAAATAAACAATGTGAAAACTAAAATAAAAAATATTTCGTGAAAATATTTTGTCAATTGAAACTGCATAAAAGTTTTCCAAAATAAATTGAAGTTTGAAGAAAAATGGTATTTCTTTATGAAAAATAAATATATTAAAATAAAATTGGTAGCTATTTTACCAAAACTAAACTATATCTAAAACTTAAAACTAAGCTTCAAATTTGAAATAAAATTTGAAAAAGTAATAAAGAAATCTAAAGCATAGTGTCTACATTAACTACTTTTATTTACTTACATTACTTTCAATTATTCTTGTTTGTTCTTTTATTACAAATATTGCGTATTAATCCACTGCCAAGTGCAACTTTAAATAACTTTGTATCATTAATAGTGAGTAAAGTTAATTTTGTTACCAATGCTGTCCCACTGCTGGGCAACTCCCCATTTCACCAGTAATTAAGCTATGAAACTAAATTATATTTATTTGAAAACGTACCCAAAGTTGAATGAAAATGTAATTTCAGTCTTACATAAGCTACATATTTAAATTAAAAAATTAAAAAAATATTCTATTAAATAACCAATTACTCGTAAAATCTTCCATGATTGGTCTGGGAGAAAAGAAAAACATAGAATGTACCAAGTGCTTCTTTTCCCATTCACCCATCAGCATTTTCGCCCATTTCCTCAAACGGCTTTTACTATCTGTGCAGTAAAAGCCGTTCGAGGAAATGGGCGAAAACGCTAAACCTGCAAGTCTAAGCAGACCAAGTCTCTGTCTACTCGATTAAAGATAAAGACGTGATGTGTAAGAAAATCCGTGTGGTGCCGGGTTAGGATAAGACCACTCCATCTCTTCCTGTGGATGTCGTAAGAGGCGACTAAAGGACTAAGCACAAACATCTCGTGCTACAATTACATTCCCAAGGAGGGTTAACGTCAGGCGGCGGCCGGTTGTAAAACTTTTCACACAAATACATTCCCAAAGAGGGTTGACGTCAGGCAGGCGGCTGGTAGTAAAACTATAACCAAATCATTTAAACTTTTCCGGCTATTTCGTCTCCATTTCGCAAGGTCTTTGGCATCCTTGGGTGACCATTGACATGCATGTTATATTGGGAGAAGAAAACGCGGTAAAGCGCACCCCGGGCTCCGAAGCAGCACAGCTGAGGATGCAACCGGGAACGCGCTTAGACTAAGAAGAAGAAGAAGACGTGATGTGTCTAAAAAAACTATACTAACATGAGTCAAAAAATATGAATTTAATTTTCGAATGCGTTGATGTCTTTTACTCGTGAAACCGGAATTTGACATAATATTATATTCCTAACATACATTTACGATTAACATAGTAGACGCAAACATATAACTCTTCGCTAATACATACAATATACATATTTGTATGATAATTCGGGGACTTGTTGGATATTATTAATAATATGACACCTGACTTCGCACTTATGATAGAGATATTTTTGTACAGAATAAGGAAATAGTGAACGAATTATTATAAAAAAAATATTCTTAAGGCCGTACCTGAATTTTCCGGGGTCCAGTGCTGCCCCCATTTAAAATAAATCATTTCAAAGAAAACGGAGACTTTATTTAAAATTTTGCTACTACCAAATCCTAAATAACCCTTTAAAGTATTTTATGAACTACTGTTTACAGTTTATAATGAGAACGTTAAGCTATACTACGCACATTTGCCAAAAGTGGCCGTTTTTACCAAATGTGCGTAGTAAAGCTTAACGTTCTCACTTTAAACTGTAAACAGTAGTCCATAAAATACTCTGAAGGGTTATCTAGGACTTGGTAGTAGCAAAATTTTAAATTATGTCTCCGTTTTCTTTGAAATGATTTATTTAAAATGGGGGCAGCACTGGACCCCAGAAAATTTAGGTACTGCCTTAAAAAAATATTCTTAAAAACAAGCTTTTATGTAAAACAATAAACTAAAAAGTTTAAAGTGCTCCTTAATTCGAAACAATTGAGCATAAACTCGGTGGGGTTATATTATTTTATCACAGAGATGCCATGGCCACCTTCCGACTTCATCATGAGATCAGATCATTGTCATCATTAGGTCTTTTTTGGTCTCCATATTTTAGTTACGTGACAACGACTTCACTCCACTTCACTCCAAACTTGACTTTCACTCGGGCATGGTTAGCCCGCCTAAGAGCGAGAGAGACAGACATAAAAAGTGAAAGGCACGCGTGCCTCTCACTCGCTCTCATTGTGAGCGCATAACGTGAGCGGAGCGTAACGCAGTTTCTTGAAGTGTCACCCGGCTAACCAATTTATAAGACGTTGTCACGTCAAAAAATTGGTTGCCTGTAAAGTTGGTATACGGGCGAAAGTTTTACGTGACAACGACTTCACTCCACTTCACTCCAAACTTGACTTCCACTCGGGCATGGTTAGCCCGCCTAAGAGCGAGAGAGACAGACATAAAAAGTGAAAGGCACGCGTGCCTCTCACTCGCTCTCATTGTGAGCGCATAACGTGAGCGGAGCGTAACGCAGTTTCTTGAAGTGTCACCCGGCTAACCAATTTATAAGACGTTGTCACGTCAAAAAATTGGTTGCCTGTAAAGTCGGTATACGGGCGAAAGTTTTACGTGACAACGACTTCACTCCACTTCACTCCAAACTTGACTTCCACTCGGGCATGGTTAGCCCGCCTAAGAGCGAGAGAGACAGACATAAAAAGTGAAAGGCACGCGTGCCTCTCACTCGCTCTCATTGTGAGCGCATAACGTGAGCGGAGCGTAACGCAGTTTCTTGAAGTGTCACCCGGCTAACCAATTTATAAGACGTTGTCACGTCAAAACCTGATGATCAAGGCCATATTAGTCATAGGAAAACGCTCCAAAAGATTATTGCTACAGATTATTCAGCATAGGCAGGCCCACGAGTATGCCCAGCAGTGGACATCATGCTGCTAAACTGATCATTGATAGATCTTCATCATACGAGCGTATTCCCGGTTGCATCCTCAGCGGTAACGCTTCAGAGCCCGGGGTCCGCTACCTGCCCTAGGTGATTTGACGAGGTTACTGGTTTTACACAGAGCGACTGCCGTCTGACCTCCGCAACCCAAACGGTAGACCACAACCGATCCTAGGATAGGTTTAAGAGCCCGTACTACCCTAAAGTTCTTAGAGCGATCTTAAATATTATCAATATTAACGAAATTCTCACTTTGAAATAAAAACATAGCAAAGTTTAGGACTCTAAACATAATAAGTTACGAAAACGCGATTGCTTAAAATTTTCTCGATAGAAAAACATTGCGAAGTTGCCTCCAAATCACCTCAGAATTATACTAAAACAGAAAGTATTCAAGAAATACAATAAATTAGCACCTGTAACTTTGGATTATAATTGTATTAAACATAAGGCAGAGACTTACTTATACATATATGTCCTTATATATATATATACATGGACAAATCACACTGATTAAGCTAGCCCCAAAGTAAGTTTTTTTTTTAAACTTGTGTTATGGGATACTAACTCAACGATACGATACTTACTTTTTAAATAACTCTTAAATATTCTTTGTAAAACGAATAAAAACCTCAAAACCAGAAACAGCCTCATTGATCCACCGCGATTCCCGACGCCTCGCATGGCTCGCTGTCTCGCTTCGGCTAGAGAAAAGTTGTGTGCGTGGAAGCGGGAGCAAAATTTAGATTATTGACATCAGGCGCCCTCTTAAACGCTAGATTGCGTTCGAAACCCACAGCTTTACATGCCTTCCGAAACACGGAATAATCTTCCTTTTCGGATAATCAGGTGATTCAAGCCTGCAATATCCTAACCAGACTGGAAACAACTTTTTACAAAGTATGCCGGCAAAACTCAGTTTTACTAGTAGCATGAATAGGCCGGCTCGTCCGGGGAAGTACCACACTCTCACAGAAAATCGACGTCTGAGTAGTAGCTTCACCGCTTCTATGCTTCGTTCGGTGAGTGACGCGGCCGCTAACCCCTGGTGTTGCAGTTGTCCATGGGCAGCGGTGATCACTTACCATCAGGTGACCCACTTGTTCGTTTGCCGTCCTATGACATAAAAAAAATGCTTTCTATGATATGATCACGATAATAGATATGTATCTATAAATGGATTTAATAATTATGTCATTTAAATGCAGATGATTAACCTTTAAGCTATTTCATTTTAAAATCACAAATAATGTTGTTGTGTGGGATAAAACATACATTCTTGGGATTTTGCATGTCGTTCTATGTATAGTAGTGATTTATAGGCTTTATTTATTACAAAAAATACAGATTAAACCATTGATATAGAATATGTAGACCAGCTATCTCAAACATTGGCCCCTGTTCTTCTTCTTGTTCGTCTAAGCGCGTTGCCAGTTGCTTCCTCAGCTATGCTACTTCGGAGCCCGGGGTGTGCTTTCCCGCTTTTTCTTCTTTAACCTTTAACTGTGGACGTCAAAATATTGTTACATATTCATGGACGCGAGGTCTCACGGACCGCTATTGTTTTTAGGTTTTTTTTAAAGGTTATTGTCAGATATTTTAATAATTTTATTTTTAATATACTTAAGGGACATTAAATTAAAAGACTATATATGTATTTAGCGATTAATTTTTATTTTCTTATATATCTTAGCAAATAACAATAAAAGGCACTTTTCAGTCTTCAATTGGCCTGAGATCAAAAAAGGAACTACAATTTAAAAAAAAAACTAAATTCTAAACATTTTCAAACTAATTATCTGTAAGTTAAAACTATATCAATCATAAAAAACAAAAAATCAACTTCTTAACTTAAAACATAAAAATTCTGACACAGGTCTAACATGAACAAAATTATTGGCAGTCGTTGCACAACGGCTTAGAGCACTGAAGACATATAGCTTGACCGCAGCTGACACAGGTATAGTTAGTCTTCCTCTTTAGTTTAGGTGGACAGATTCGGCAGGTTTTTCGCTTTGAAGATTCCATGTCTATAGCAGGGGGCTCTTCTGAAGGCATGTCTGCTCCCAAAACTCGCTTCAGAGTCATATTCAATTCCTTTGGCAAATTTGAATTGAAAACGCGTCTTTGCATATGTGGCACGACTAAAGATCTTGCTAATTTTTTAAGGAAATCTCCTCTTTCTATTTCTTTGGGTTGATACTGATTGTATATAATATGAGCATTTACACCACTCAAATCCAGTACTCTATAGAAAATTACCATCGGCCACCTTCTAGTACGTCGACTGCTTGAATAAATACTGCATTTTTTATCCGTCTCGTCCACTCCACCTTTGGTGGAGTTATAAAACTGAATGATTTCTGGTTTTTTGGTGTGATCATCTATGGTGTTGTCGTGGTGCATAGAAGATACCAAGACCACAGATCTGTTGAACTTCGGGACATGTGAGCATAAAGTTTTATCTTTCGTAAACCCAAACAACGTAGAACCAACTTCTCGAGACTTTTGTGGCTGAAATTCTTTAGGTATTTCTCTTTTATTTTTTTTCATAGTCCCGACATAAGTCAGTTTCTCTTTAGATAGTTGATCAACAAGCTCAATCGATGAAAACCAATTGTCCGCTGTGACGTTGCGATTGGAACCTTTAATAGGTTTCGTCAAACATAGAACACATTGGGTGGGAACCAAAAATTTCTTTTCTTCTGCTGACAATCTCATTCCATCAGAACCTTTACCGGAATAAATATAACCATTATAAAAATAAAAAGTCTTGGCATCACATAATGCACGCACAATTAGTCCATATTTTCCTGGTTTTTTTGGCATATAAGAGATCATATTGCTCCGGCCACGAAATTTTACCAACATTTCGTCAATAGTGACATACTCTCCAACTTCATATATTTTTTGAGAGTTAGCGACAAACTTCTCAAAAATAGAAGAGATTGCTGCTAATTTATCAGTTTTTTGTCTCTCTAGGCGATCCACAGGATTGTCAAACCGCAGACACTGCAGTATAATCAAAAATCTAGTCTCAGACATACAACATCTGAATATTTCGCAGCCTGTACCATCCGTGGCGAAAATGTAGCTCGAGCTTTCATGATTGGATTTCAGGACAGCAGAATAGAATAATAGTCCCAGAAAAGCATTCAACTCTATCATATCTAAAGGTTTTAATTCAGGTCTATCTGGACGTTTGAAATGTGCTTTGAAGTTGGAAATTTTGCAATTAGTCCATAACAGAATAGTCTCGCGCATATCTACGTCAAAAAGTTTGTCCCAAATACTGATAGGATCTTTGTTATCATTCTCGGTCAAACGTGCAGTAGATCGGCAGGTAACAATATTATGTTGAGGAGTTCTTACTCTGTTAGATGGTGGTTTGGTAGCCCATTTGAAACGATTTTTGCCGTAGTAAAATTTAGGTAATGCATTCGAAGTACTTTGTTTTTTTTCCAGTTCTGAGAGTGGTATGTCGCTCTCTGAGTCTGAACTACTATAATTTCGACTACCACTCCTTATATCGCTGTCTTGTACGCTAGTAGTGGCGACACTCTCTTGGTCTTCATGGTCACTACAATGCTGTTGTATGACTTCATCTTCATAGACTAAACAATCAGCATAGACATCATCATTGTCCGAGTCATCTGACGCCAAAACTAATTTATTTACTTCATTTTCAAATGACGGATCGTCAACGTGAAATATTTTTTTCGCCTGCTGTTGTGACGGCGACATTGACCTTGAAGGTCGCTTTATGCCAGAAGTACTTGGTTTAATATTTTTTGACATTTTGATTAAGTACTACCTAAAACAAAAAAAATCGCAATCAAAATTGTTTGTATGGAAATCATGGACGCGCGGTCACACAGACCGCAGCCGAAATTTAAAACAAAATAACTCACCAAATTTGCAGCCGGCGACGCAACCTCCCGCCTTCGAAGACTTTTCGCCACTAAAACTGAAGCTACTGAGCGCCGCAGGAGTGCAGCGTGCGGGGAAGTGGGGTACCCACGATTATTGAAAAGGGGAGCGGCCTGTGAGACCGCACGTCCATAGTTAAAGGTTAAATATAACATACATGTCAAAGGTCACCCAAGGATGTCAAAGACCTTGCGAAATGGAGAAGAAATAGCCGGAACAGTTTAATTGATTTGGCTATAATTTTACGACCGGCCGCCTGCCTGACGTCAACCTTCTTTGGGAATGTATTTTTGCGAAAAGTTTTATAACCGGCTGCCGCCCGACGTTTACCCTCCTTAGGATTGCAATTATAGCACGAGATGTTAGTGCTTAGTCCTTTAGTCGCCTCTTACGACATCCATAGGAAGAGATAGAGTGATCCTATTCTAACCCGGAACCACACGGGGATTGGCCCCTGTTCTATTTTTTTATATATGGCAGCGTGAATTCTATCATGCGTATTTGATTTTCAAACAATGAAATCTGATTTCTTAGCTATGGAAAGTTATTTCTTTACACTTTGCCGTGTTCCTTGAGTTATTCTTACTATATTGTAACACACACCAAGGCATTTTTAGGGTTCCGTACAAAAAATGAAAAAAAGAAACCCTTATAGGATCACTCTTGCGTCTGTCTGTCCGTCCGTCTGTCATAGCCAATTTGCTCCGAATCTACTAGACCGAATCAGGTGAAATTTGGTAGAATGTTGTAATCCTATGACCCAAACATATGTGCAAAGTAAATAAATATTTTTTTAAAATAAGAATCACTTTGGGGGCAAATTAGGAAATTAAAAAAAAGTTTTGCAAACCTTACTGTGTCATATATCAAATGAAAGGGCTTGTTATGAGGATCTCAAATATTTTTATATTATTGTAATTTTAATTTGTTATTATTGTAAAATTAATAGTTTTGATTTTATTCATGAAAGAAGACGAAAATTGACCATCCCCCCCCCCCCCCTGATCTCCGAAACTATTGAGCCTAAAATTTTGAAAAAAATACAAAATATAGTTCATTGCTTGTAGATTACAGGAAAACCTATAAGAATTCAATCAATTGTACGGAACCCTCTCCACGCGAGTTTAACTCGCACTTGGCCGGTTAATTTATTATATTTACCATGTGCTCGTATGGTTTTCGCTTATAAACTGACGAAAGTACTAGGCGTATAAGAGCTAGAAAGCAATAAAGTAGAGTTATCGGAGGTTGCTACATTTTTTTTATTAATGGCTTGGCGCTACTGCGTATTTAGCCAGGAACAAGTTGATAAAACGTGGAAATTCTTTTTTTATAACAAGTTACAATCCAAGGTTGGTGTAGGCCTTTGATTGCTTTAAGGGAGCTTCTGGCGACAAATCAATACGAGTCCACTGGTTTCCATAGCCGATTGAGTGGCGGACGACGCCCGAAGACGACACAGTCCGCGAAACAAATATCACTACAGCCGTACTATGACTGTCCACTTTAACTTTTTCACATATTGTTCATGAGCATGAGCATTTATAACACCAAACAACACCCATTTCATATTATAAAGTCCACTAAAATCAATTTGCAAAATAATTTGAAGAAAACCCCAACCGAACCCCTTGACTTCCCGCCAAAAACTCCGTTGCTACAATGAACGGGACAAAACAGTGACATATGGTGACTTCTTTAGTTTTACATACTCGTATACAGGGTGTAACAAAATAAACTGAAACATTTCAAGGCTTATTAGAGAATTATCTAATAAATAATCTAATAAAGAATTAGATTCTGTCCATGATACTGAACAACTTTCCCCAAGGAACATATATCGAAATATGAAAAATTATTTTTGGCCTCTTAGATAAGCTGACTGATCAGTTTGTATGGAAAGCCCAAAATTATTTTTCATATTTCGAAATATGTTCCTTGGGGAAAGTTGTTCAGTATCATAGACTGAATTCACCCTTAAAATAGTTTCAGTATATTTTGTTAGACGTTGTTCTATATATTAAATTTACTTTAATATACTAAATCATTTAAAAGTAAAAAAAAGCCATTTTCCTATTTGCCCTGGCTGGGGATCGAACCCTCGAGCCTCCGAATGACCGACTAGCATGACAGAGTCAGAGACAAAATATAATACTAAGTATATTATTTCGACCTTTTACATTATATTTATAAAATGTTACAACACAATTAGAATTACCAAATCAAAACAACAGCCTAGAACCAAAGCATCTGACAACATTTTTAATATTAACATAACCAATAATCTGTTTTCAAATAAATTATTACAAATAAACATTAAGTCATAAAAATTTATTGTGGCATATTTTACAATGGTATAATAATATTTAAAGTATCTTCGCGTCATATAATGTGGCATTTATTGAAATACAGTAGCTAATTTATACTCATGATGACCTTAACAGTCCTTATCCTAGACAGAAACAGACTTTCCCATACAAACGTAGTTAGTCTAGCATTTATTTTGAATCGACATGTCAGATTTCGGGAAAAGAGTCTGTTCTCATTTGGGCCCTGTTTGTTGCAGTATCATGTCGCAAAATTTGTACAGCGGCCTAAAATTATTTTAAACAAGCATAGCACTATAAATATTTTTGAGTGAACAACTGTAGTGAACAAAACGTTTCGACCAAGATGCATTACCCATCGTGTTGCCACTGTTGTCAGATAGCGTCACTGCTATTTTCCAATGTAGAAAAACTAAAATCCTCTTTATATACTTAGTGTACAAACGTCTATAAAATCTGAAAAAAATCGTTTTGTAATCTAAGGATTATTTCCTTCAAAATGACGTAAAAATACTTGCTGCGACTCGTAATGCTACAATGAGGGCCCAAAATGTATGAAGTGATCGAACACATCCTTTGTAATTTCAAAGGAATAGCATACTTGTATCTATAACTGGTTTTCACAGTACAAATATGCACTTGAAAGAGAATATGCTCGAAGTGTATCATATCATATATGGCCATCAGTATGGAAATCTTCTACACCCTATATTTCATACATATAGGTATATACGGAATGTCTTTGAAATTACGAAATACTGCTAAAATTAGACATGTAATTAAAAAAAAAATTAACAAAAAAACCACCGACTTCAATTTTTTTAAGGAGTTTATTCCGTTTGTATGGGACTTGTTTAAAATTATAACGACCTTAATTGGCTCCACTAGCCTTCGTTTTTCCACTTAAATTTTGAAAAAAATCTTAATAATAATTTTATTAGTTTTTAGTTTTTTTTGAGTTAATTACTTGAATGAATAGAAATAACTACCCTAAAAACATAAAATACAATAAAAAAAAAAAGGGAAAAAATAGGCAAAAAGAACCGAAAATTATAAGTACTCAAGGCGACTTGGGTTCACAGCCTGCAATACTGTTGGTGTTTTTGAAAAAAATTGAAAAAATTGAAATAAACTACCACAGTTAATTTTTCAAAAATTTTACATAGGAATCTAAAGGCTTTTCTTCAGATACCTACAATATCCAAAACACGATTAAAGCATTTTTGGCTCGATAGAAAAAAATCACAAATATACTTCTAAATTTGCTTAAATTTACTTTTAAAAAAGATATTACTACTTTATACAATCACTTTTTTATGTGAAAATTATATTAAGCTGTCTTCTTTTTTTATTCTGAACCTAAATAATAATAATATATACTTTACTAGCAGTCCACCCCGGCTTCGCCCCTGGTACACACATAGCCTATGTCACTCGGGAATAGTGTAGCTTTCCAACGGTGAAAGAATTTTTTAAATCGGCCCAGTACTTTTTGAGCCTATTCATTACAAACATACAAAAATAGGTACAAATCTTTCCTCTTTATAATATTAGTGTAGATTTCGGATATCTCCATAGTTACAATACAATTACAACCTAAAAACGATATTTTTAAAATTGTAAATCACAAATAGCAATTTAAAACCAGATCTTCATTAACAGCCGCCATTTTGAAATTGATCTACATATCCATTGTTGGATCTTTATAGATCACATAACATTTGAATATGTCTATATTTGGCAAGTCTCAACACTCTACACTTAGCAAGGCCAATATGCGCATATTTTTGACAAATACGGGTTGCTATTCGAATATTTTACAAAATCACTGATTATGTGACATTCTTTAGGCATGATGCATAAAGTGAGTGTAGATGAGCGATGGCTGATCCACGTGTCAACTCTTGAACGGGTGCCACCAGTAGGGACTGGTCAGCTCGGCTCCGTTTTTTAAAACTACTCAGTGATACTTACTTAGCTGTATGGTTCCCGGCAGAGTAGAATAGGACCACTTCAAGTCTCGAATTAGGCAAGCTGAACAAAGCTTATAAACATCAGTGAGACCTCTCCAACCATCTGGCCAGCGTGGAGAGTGCAGGCTTAATCCTCTGACTGCTCTGGCTAATACATGGCTCTGGTAGTACAGAGGTGGTCGTGCTACAGTGGCGATTAAAAAAGACCGGATGATAATGATGAAGGGTCATAGTCGTGTCGTGGCTAGAATTTTTAACGTTGTAGGTATCTACCAATCTTTTCCTTATTTGCAAAGAGTTGTCAATTTCCTATAAATGGTAGTTTGGTTTGATTGTTTATCTGTGGTAAATATTTAAGCATGATTACATGTGGGGCTTTTGCTACTACAGGTAAATATATGCCTACAAGTACAACCCTTCGTTTAACAATACTACAGATAATGCGTTACCATGCGTTACCTACAAAATTAAAGCAAAATTTCTGTCCACTTGATTATCAAATAACATTCAATGTGTTATCCGTGATAGATGAGATCCAACCCTTATATTGCATTGTCACCAAACGTAAAAATGTAAAGTTTCAACTTATCGAATAATGGGAGGTGGGTCTAATTTAGCTTGCAAGGTTTGATTACGGACTCAGACAACGGGACATGTGAATCATCATCAGGACATTTTTAGTCTCCACTGCAGGAGCACGACCCTCTCTGTACTACTAGAGCCAACTCCACACTGTCCAGACGGGTTGGAGAGGTCTCACTGATGTTGATAAGCGTTGTTTAGCTTGTGTTTCCTAAGTCGTCTTCTACGACATCCATTATAAGACTTGAAGTGGTCCTATTCTACTCTGCCGGGAACCACACGACAAACTTAATATAAAAGTAAAAATATTTTACTATCGAATACCAAGTCTACAGGCAAAAATAAAAATTTTCAAAGATATATAGATAGATAATTATTTTATTTATATCAAAAAGACACACATAATTACACTCACATTACATAAATTCATAATAATATTTAATAACAATAAAACATAACATGTAAGGTAGTATGTGTGCCGCAGCGATAGCAAGATACATACTATGCTAATTACTAAAATCTAAATGCAATATTGTAATTCCACTAAACAATGTAAGCTGTCTATATTTCACATTCTTGTTTTCCTACAAGTAACGCCCAAGGCTCTGTTGACCTTGTAAACGAGAAAAACGTAAACACATACGTAACCGATACATTTTACGGAAAATATGCTATGAAGAAAGATATATATGAATATATGTGTAGCAAGATTGCGATCCAATTTGACCCAGAAAAAATGTCGCCACTTTGTTCGACCCCAGGGTCATAACCTATGACACTGACGCGTAATAAAATATATTATATACTGAAACACTTTTATAAACTAGATTTAGTAATAGCGTCCTAGACCCAAATATGATATTACATTGAAATCAAAGCTAAATTCGTTTCATCGACAGTTTATTTAGTTTCAATTGAGGTAACTTCTTCAAAAGATTGTAATTTAAGATATAGTTTTTAAGTTGCGTGTTTATCATAGTGTTAAAACTATTATCTATTGCGAACATACAATACAATACCCTTTATTATAAAAAATAAAAATAAAAGCCATAATTATCTTAAAATAAATAAATAAATACATAAATAAACTAGCAGTCCACCCCGGCTTCGCCCTTGGTACACATATAGCCTATGTCACTCGGGGACAGTCAAGTGTAGCATTCCAATGGTGAAAGTTTTTTTTAAATCGGTCCAGTAGTTTCGGAGCCCATTCAATGCAAACAAACAAACAAACAATCAAATCTTTCCTCCAGTGTAGATAAATATATACGGACAAACCACACAGATTAAACTAGCCCCAAAGTAGGTTAGTTCGAGACTTGTGTTATGGGATACTACCTCAACGATTCTACTGGAATATAATATATAATAAAGAATATATAAAAACTAGGAAATGCCCAAAAGGCGGCCTTATTGCTAAGCAATTTCTACCATGCAGCCTCGCTCATGTGCTGCCAGTGATGGGAAATTAGGTAGTGCGAGGTTGTCAATATAATAAACATACTTATATACAATAATTAACATACATATGTATACTTAGAGCCGCAAGAAGTGATCGTATATTTGTATTTAAATCTTCTTCTTCATCTAAGCGCGTACCCGCTTGCATCCTCAGCTGTGCTGCTTCGGAGCCCGGAGTGCGCTTTCCCGCTTTTTCTTCTCCAAATATAACATGCACGTCAATGGTCACTTAAGGATGCCAAAGACCTTGCGAAGTGGAAAAGAAATTGCCGGAACAGTTAAAATGATTCGGCTGTCATTTTACGACCAGCCGCCTGCCTGACGTCAACCCTCTTTGGGAATGTATTTGTGCGAAAAGTTTTACAACCGGCCGTCGCCCGACGTAGTCCTTTAGTCGCCTCTTACGACATCCACAGGAAGAGATGGAGTGGTCCTATTCTAACCCGGAACCACACGGGTGTATTTGTATTTAAATATTTAAATCAATAATAAATAAAAATAATTCTAATTTTCAGAAAATATGGCTGAAATTCTTCTCCCATATGTAATTTTTTTATCAAAACTAAATCATCGTATTAAAATTAACTGCTGATTTCATCTAACTTGTTTAAGGCCGTACCGTGCCGTGAATTTTCCGGGGTCCAGTGCTGCCCCCATTTAAAATAAATCATTTCAAAGAAAACGGAGACATGATTTAAAATTTTGCTACCACCAAGTCCTAGATAACCCTTCAAAGTATTTTATGAACTACTGTTTACAGTTTATAATGAGAACGTTAAGCTTTACTACGCACATTTGCCAAAAGCGGCCGTTTTCCGCAAATGTGCGTAGTAAAGCTTAACGTTCTTACTTTAAATTGTAAACAGTAGTTCATAAAATACTTTGAAGGGTTATCTAGGACTTGGTAGTAGCAAAATTTAAATGATGTCTCCGTTTTCTTTGAAATGATTTATTTTAAATGGGGGCAGCACTGGACCTCGGAAAATTCAGGTACGGCCTTAAATGCCAAAAAACGCGCTAAATCTTGGTAATTGAAAAATCATGCATGTCCAACAAAATAAATGTGATCAGTGTTACTCAGAAATAGGATTTCCTATAAAAATCAATAAAAAACATTGAATGAATACGAAATGTCGGATTATGATCCAACTGACTATTCTTTTTATGAAACAGAAGTTCACTTATTGTACATCCGTTTAAACGGTCATGTTTGAGTTGTACTTTGTGCTGAGGTTCCGTGCTATTTAATTGTTTTGTATTAAAATGTTTGTTATAATTCAAAACCTTATTAGAATTACAAAAATATATACTCGTACAATATGCGTGTTTTAATGTGATATGGAATGTAAAATGCTAAAAAACAACACATAACCTCGCTCATCTGAACGTGCTCAGGTTGCATTCTAGGCATACTGCTGTTGTATTTTCTCAGGTCATTTATTAAGTTTCTTTGTTTTATTTTCCTTATAGCTTCCTTCCATCCTTATTTTTTTATTGCTTTTCTAAGAGCTAAATGATCTTTCATAGTGCATATAGTTTTTAAATTTTTTATTGGGTTTTAGGCATTCTAGATGCAGTACTAAACGCAAGGTGAAGCAAGCCTAATGTGTGGTAAAGGAATATCAAATGGTGGAGAAATTCGGCGTGCTGGGTTGAACACGTGATAGCTCAGTGGTTAGAGCATGGTCGTATTTAGACCAAGGTCGCGAGTTCAACTCCCACTCACGTGGTATTTTTTCACCATTTCTTATTTCATTATTTAATATAGTTTTTAATTCCAAATTTTTCGTATCTTGATTATGTAATTAAATAGACAGACGGACAAACAAAGACGCTATAAAATTTATCCAAACAGCGTAAACAAGCAAGAGCCATAGTTATTTTTAGTGACTTCAATCACACAGATCTCTAAAAAATTATGAATAACTCTATAACTCTATGGTAATTCCTAACAAGGAGCCGGATTCTGACGTATTTGGCATCACGTCATGCATTGTTTACACTGCAATGTTGTGTCAACTTATAAGGCCATTGAAAATATATGACTTGTCATACTTACTAAATACGGTAACTTTTAGGGTTCCGTACCTAAAAGGTGCCAACGGGACCCTATTACTGAGACTCCGCTGTCCGCCTGTCTATCCGTCTGTCACAGGGCTCTATCTTATGAACCGTAATAGCTAAACATTTGAAATTTTCACTGATTATATATCACTATGGCCTCTATATCAACAAATACTAAAAATAAGATAAAGTTAAGAATTAAAAGGCGTCGTCATATAAGAAACGTGTTTTTCAGCGTTTTAAGACATTGTATATTTTTACAGGATTTGTAATTTTAATAACTTTTTTTATAGAAAGTTGTTCTGTATCATGGACTGAACTTGCTCCATAAATTTAGCAGGTGGATAAAAATCAGCCTGTATATAATAGTGTGTATGAAGTACTTAGTATTTTTGATATAAGTATTGGTATTTATAGCTTTTGCGCCGCACTATTTTCTCTGCTTATCCCTATGGTTGACTGGGAGAAAATGCTCTTAGCATTAAGTCCTCCATTTGTTAACAGTATATTTTTACTTTGCACAATAAAGTTTGATAAATAAATCAATAAAAATATCAGATTTTTCTGTTATATCATCAAAATCAGTTCGCTATTGGTGAAGACATCGCGTAAAATATGTATATATGTATGGTACAAGATATCCTTTTTTGTTTGTACAAGAAAACATACGGGTCGAACGTCAACCTCCTTCTTTGAACGAATTAAATCAATTGAGCCCAAACTCGGCGGGGTTATGTTGTTTTATCACAGATGCCGTGGCCACCTTCCGCCTTCATCATGAGATTAGGGCATTGGTACCATAATATTGCATTTTCACTCTTACATAAGTATGTGAAGTTTCAGCTCAATCGAATAATGGGAAATGGGTCTAATTTAGCTTGCAAGATTTGATTACGGCACAGACAGCGGGACAGGTGACACTAAATAAAGGCTACGTAAAAAGAGAAAGATAATTGATACATCAAAACACATTACTAACAACGAAATCTGTCAGTAAATAACATTATATATACAACTAGTAAACGATCACGCATCCTCGAATTGCAAAAACGCATATTTTGAAATTATCGATATTTTTCGAGCGTGGTCCATCACTAGCGTTGCGTAAAGGTGAGCCGGTCGGTGCATCACTACGATAACCAGTTTCGGAGTCTGTAAGTTCTGTGACACTTAAACATAAACATATGATATAATATGACCTATTTCGCGGAAATATTTAACTCGCAATTTTTACCCGACTGCGGTGAAGTCAGAAGAAGGGTCATGTTTTTCGTCGCTATATATGTATGTATGTTCATTGCCGTGTGGTTTTCGGCAGAGTAGAATAGTACTACTCCAAGTCTTCCCGTGGATGTCGTAGAATGAGACTTAGGAAACACAAGCTAAACAAAGCCTATAAATATCAGTGAGACCTCTCCAACCGTCTGGCCAGCGTGGAGAGTGTAGGCCAAATCCTCTGACTGCTCTGACTTATATACGGCTCTGGTAGTACCACAGAATAAATAATACTAACGTACAGAAGTCTCACACAGCAAAGAAATTCAAAGAAATATCTACTCGATGTGGCTAACGATATGGTTTAATTTAGCTCACGTCAGAACTCAGCACCTTTTCGCATAGATACCTAGACATCCATTGCAAGCCAATTTCATTCTTATTACTCTGGACAAACGATTCGTATAACTGAATTTACCACCCGGAGTGGCCGCTTGCGCGCATAGTAATAATGTAGGTACATTTTCGATACCTAAACGGGGAGTGACATAGGCCTGGTAGTACAGAGACGGTCGTGCTCCTGCAGTGGAGCCTATAAAAGACCTGACGATGATGTTTATCTGTTCCGTCATATCTTCAAAGATATCCATGATACCTTGACAAATGAGGCATCGTCGGAATCGTCTTGGCTGTCCACTGTTATAGGCTAATGTGACGTCACAGTAAATTCAATATGGCGGCCTTTATAGGCCATAAAGTAATGAAAAATAAAATAAATCGAATCATACCGTATCAAATGAAAGGGCTTAAAAGTACATCTAGTATTAGCTGTTGTTTCCTGATGTGCTTGCATTAACTGGGTAAACGTAATTTTTAGGGATCCGTACCCAAAGAGTGCACACGGGACCCTATTACCGAGACTCCGCTGTCTGTCCGTCTGTCCGTCTGTCTGTCCGTCTGCCACAGGGCTCTATCTCTTGAACCGTAATAGCTAGAAACTTGAAATTTTCACCGATGATGTATTACTGTGGCCGCTATAACAACAAATACTAAAAATAAAAAAGAACAAAATGAAAGGGGGTCGTCATACAAGAAACGTGTTTTTTTCAGCGTTTTTAACTCGATCTTTATAATGGCATTAACTAGATACTTGAAGTTTTCACCGATCATGTATTACTATGACCACTATACAAATACTAAAAATAAGATAAAGTTAAAAAATCAAGGGGTCGTCATACAAGAAACATGTTTCTTCAGCGTTTTAAAACACTGTACGGTGATACGGAACCCTTCATGTACGAATTTGACTCGCACTTGCCCTTTTATTAGTAACAATATCCGTACCTAATGGGGTTTAGTTTTTAAAACTAATCCTTTTTACTAGATAGTCATAGAGTTATATGAAATGCCTTTAGGCAGCTCGGTGTCAGATTTATTGAGTTGATTAAAACCTTTTTTTTTGTTGCGCGGAGAAAATCCCTTCGGATACCTTACCGGTTACGGGACACCGGTAAGGTTATGTGGTGCTACCACTAAAAACTCTGCGGTGCCACCTCTTAGCCGCTATCGGCCGGGGCCTTGTGCTTATCCACGCTCCACAGCACCACCGGCGCGGCCGGCCGGCAATCCGGGTGGATTGAAATGGGTTTTTACCCACTCTGCCCATCTCTACTGGCTAGGGGCCGGAGCAGCCGTTGCCTTGGCCTTTCGGCCCGACAATGACAGGCGCGCTGACATGCACACGCGCGTGCCTTCCACTTCGGAGGGCTGTCCTTTGTATGATGGAATCCCGTTTCCACCGTCCAACCAGCCCTCATAATTTGGAATGGCCTTCACCGGGCCCGGGGAGGCCTTAACTTCAACCCGGGCCATGTTCCTCTTAGCTTCCCCGCCGGATGGCCAGGCCGCAGGTACTGAGCGACAAGATGACCTCCGTGGTGTAATGGTTAACACGCTAGACCGCTAATCCGGAGGTTCTGGGTTCGATTCCCAGCCAGGGCAAGTTGGAAAATGGCCTTTTTCCAATTGTCCTGGGTCTTGGGTGTTTATCTATATATGTTGTTATCATAAAATATAGTATCGTTAAGTTAGTATCCCATAACACAAGTTTAAAAACTTACTTTGGGGCTACCTCACTCAGTTTGATTTGTCCTTAAATATTTATTTAATTTAATTTTTGGGAAGGGGGGAGTTGATTAAACCTGATGTAACGTAGCTCAATTACTGTTTCAAATGACTCGTATCGAGTTGAACTTCTCTTTTCTCGACGTTGGTTAAAGTGCTGTAACATGTTTGTTGATTTCAGTATAAGTTATATCATAGTTTTATTATATAACGTCATTTTATATTGCAATCGTTAAAGTGTTAAGTAGTGCTGTGATACTCGTAGGCAGTTTGGAGTTCATTAACCAAGTGTTTTATGTCATAGATGTGCAATGGAGAGGGCTATGCTCGGTGTTTCTCTACGTGATCGCATCAGAAATCAGGACATTCGTTTAGGTAGTGGCGGATTTTCAAATTTGCCGTTAGTAGGCTATTCATATTTAAAACAAAAAAAAAAAAACTCATCCGCTTCACGCGAGAGGCCCTGCTCATCCGCTTTAAGCGGCGTAGAGTTGTACGAGTACATGGGGCGGCTTAATCGGTATTGCACTCGGGCATTTAAACAATGGCAAACGCTACCGGCAGGTCTGTTTTGCTGCCCCTGCGTTCACTCGAGTAACTGCGAGTTGACTGCGGCGGGGCACGGGGACAAATGGGAGGGACAAATTTCCCTTATTTTTGCCGCCCCCTAAAATCTGCCGCCCTAGGCTCCAGCCTACTCAGCCTGCTGGTAAATTCGCTACTGTTAGGAGAGCTGAGTCATTATTGACAGGGTAACTTTAACCGGCAAAATTTTTGGAGCAAGTTCAGTCTATGATACTGAACTACTATGTTTGTATGTTGTCTTTTATACTTTTTTTGGTACAATAAAGTTATTACCAACAAACAAACTTTGTATAAGAAACGTTATTCGATTCTGATTGATTGATTCGATAAAATCGATTAAAATTTTTCGTCCTCCCATACAAATCAGCGCTCAGCCAAACGAATTTTGTATGGGAGGACAAAAAAATTCCATCAATTTTTAATAACTTTTTTATAGAAAGTAGTTCAGTATCATGGACTGAATTTGCTCCAAAAATTTGGCTGGTATATATATATATATATAATATCCGCTGAGCTATATATATATAGCTCGGGCGGGACACACATAGCGCGACGAACCAATGGCCGATGGGGCAAAAAGGTTCTCGAATTACGACCACGCAAAGGGAAGCGAACCCACCACAAGGGGGTCAGACGACCTGACCAAGGTCGCTGAAAAATGCAGGCCGCTCTAGGTCGTTCATTTTGGATATCCATGGAAGAGGCCATGTCCATCATTATAGTCTAACATCATCATCATCATTATATCAGCCACAGGAAGTCCACTAGTAGGACATAGGCCTCCCCCATGGATTTCCATACTGGTCTGGGAGAAAAGAAAACACTTAAAATTTTGCTGCTTCTCTTCCCGAGCAGATCGTAAAAGCTGATCAAGGGAATGGGCGAGAATTTTAATCATATCAATAGGCGATGCGGTTAGCAACCCATCACTATTAACTATTATATTCTCCTTTTTTCACCTTTATGCCCACCATTACGCTAAAAGTGCCCTCGGCCTTACCGCCCTAGGCTCTCTCTGCCCCGTTAGGGATAAAGACGTGATAATGTTTGAAATATCATTTTTAGGGTTCGGTACCGAAAGGTTGCAAACGGGACCCTATTACTGAGACTCCGCTGTCTGTCCGTCTGTCCGTCTGTCACAGGGCTCTATCTCTTGAACCGTAATAGCTAAACACTTGAAATTTTCACCGATGATGTATTAATGTGGCCGCTATAACAAAACTTACTGAAAATAAAAAAAATTAAAGGGGGTCGCCATACAAAAACGTGTTTTTTTTGCGTTTTTAACTATATCTTTATAATGGCATTAACTAGATACTTGAAATTTTCACAGATTATGTATTACTATGGCCGCTATAACAACAAATACTAAAAATAAAAAAAAGTTTAAAATCATAGGGGGTCGTCATACAAGAAACGTGTTTCTTCAGCGCTTTAAAACATCGTATGGAGGCACGGAACCCTTCATGTACGAGTCGCACTTGCCCGTTTATTTTAAATATTTTTCCTTCTAAACGGCGCCAGACGCGTACCTATAAAATCTTGAATACATTCAAACTTTCACCGAGACTATATTGAACATACAAACATACTTTACGATACTTTTATATGTATTTTATACGTCCATATTGTCCATTGTATAACAAGAGCACATTTTAATATTGTAAATAATCATTTTCAATTCATATTATACCTACAACGTGTCATTGACATAAGTTGCGTAATAAATCGAACCACGGGAACCACTTGATCACTATAGTAATAACTACTATAGTAATCAAGTATAGCCCGTGGTTCGATTTATTACGTTATTATTATTGTTTTTTGAATGTTATTTTAATATCATCATTATAACAATGATGATATTAAAATAACTTTCAAAAAACCAAAAAAAAAATTGATTCCAATGTATGGAAATCCCGAATTTTTGTTTTTTTTTACTATTATTTTATGATGGTATCTAGCAATTGTTAGATTTTTTTATTTTATTTCCAGGAACAAAAAAATGTTACAAAATTATTGTTGTTATGAATTCAATTCAATTCAATTCAATTCAAAATATTTTTATTATCATAGGATATTTATAATATCTATTAATAATAGTCACTTTGTTTGTTTTGTTTTGCACAAATGTTGACGTCAAATCGTTACTTACAGCTAAGTTTACGCCGCTTCCTAGGCGCAAGTGCAGAAGAAGCGGCAACAAACTGCACTGCACGTTTTCTCCAAATACGTCAACAAACAAACTAAAAACTTAAAATTAATTATATGGATGGACTGAGATTACATTGTTTGTTATATCATAATTAAATTGAATTATAAGAATAACGAAATTTAAAATAATGTCAATTTGTAAATTTAGTATGTACCAATGTACCTAAATTATGACATGTCTAAGTATACAAACCTTTAAGAGGGACCCGCGCCAAGCTTTATAAAGAATTCAGATATTATGTAGATATTTTTTTTTCATACCTTAGTTTTTTAATATCATTATAATTTATTATGTAATTAAAATTATAACTAATTAAAACTATATAAAGAAATACTATTATACAACTTAAATAACTATTTAAAAAATAAAATCGAATTAAAAACTTACAAATAAAAACGTCACGCAGATCATTGCCCTGCGGTAGAGTGCCCAAAAGGCTGGCAGAATTGCCACGCTGGATGGCAACGCTTATTCTTTGGGCTAAGTAATTGCCAGCCCTTTGGTCATCCGACAGTAATTGTTTTAATAAATATACGAGTAGTATCGTTGAGTTTTAATTAATCTGTGACACAAGTCTCGAACTTACTTTGGGGCTAGCTCAATCTGTGTGATTTTCCCATATATATATATTTATTTAAGTTACAAGCCTTTCAAATCTGGTGGAAAGGGAAACTGACAACTAATAGAAAAAAAGCGGCCAAGTGCGATTCGGACTCGCCCATGAAGGGTTCCGTAGCAGCAAGTAACATTTTACGACTCATGACGTATTAAAAACAACTACTTACTAGATCTCGTTCAAACCATTTTTCGATAGAAGTTTGCATGGTAATGTACATACATCATATATTTTTTTTTGAGTTTTATCATTCTCTTATTTTAGAAGTTACAGGGGTGGGACCAACAATTTAGCACTTTGGAAGTGTCTTTCGCGCAAACTATTAGAAACATCAATATCATTTTTGAAGACTTATCCATAGGTACCACACGTACGGGATGGATAAAAAAAATTGAGTTTCAGTTCTAAGTATGGGGACCCCAAAATTTATTGTTTTATTTGTCTATTTTTGTGTAAAAATCTTAATGCGGTTAACATAATACATCTACGTACTTACCAAGTTTAAACAGTATAGTTCTTATAGTTTCGGAAAAAAGTGGCTGTGACATACGGACGGACAGACATGACGAATCTATAAGGGTTCCGTTTTTTGCCATCTGGCTACGGAACCCTAAAAAGGATGTACATACTGCGCTTGTGACGTCACTGTCATTAGATTTCTTGCGTACGAAAGAGACGTCTCCCACGCTCCCACTTTTCTTCGTACCAATATTTGAAATGCTAATTTGCTGCTTCATTAAATAACTAATAGAGAGTATGCATGCTTTTTTTTTATATTTTTAATCGATGGTCCTCGTCGAGAAATAGCTGCAAAAAATAAATCAGTGCCGAAAAACATGTATATGGTGTAGAAAATAAATATTAAAAATAGCAAGTAGATTGTAACAACTAAAACACGCCATTTTAAAATATGACGTCAAAATCTGCAATATCCGCTAGAGACAGAAGCTGTCAACGCATGTTTTTCTTTTTTGGGTACTTTCGATATTATCAGCCAGTGATGTTTGTTAAACCTCTATATAAAAGGACATACATTTCGAATGTCGTCGATAGTCAAACTACATGGACGGACAGTCCTACCGAACGCACCCGAACTTGTCATTTCCTTTTTGTGAACTTTCTCGTCATTTACCTTTTGTTTGTCAAAAGTTCCCGCGTAATATTTGCATATTTTCAATAATTTATTTCTAATCCAAATAAGAGTCAATAAGAAAAATAACTAGGCGTGGTAACGTATTAATAGCAATTGTAAAATTAAAAGTATGAGCCGGATTGGTATTACATGCATATTCCTTATTGTCATGCTGTTTTCATAAAAAAAATATTTTTAGTATTATTTGTATTTTCGTATAAAATACTGTCCAAAAACAAACACAGTAAAGTACCCTATTAAAGATAATCTGCAACTTATACGACGTCAAACCACCGATTAAGATATTACTTACCAAACCAGCTTATAATATTTAGTACACAATAATAATCTTGACGTAACATCCGGAGTCGTCCAGTCATTTGCTCCAAATATGTCACAGTTATCGAAATAATCGATGCATTATAACGTCAAGCAAGCTTTACGTCGTCGAGCAATCGATGGGTCATCGATAAGAAGTGTTGCAAGTACGTTTTACCAAAAAACAAGTAATAATTTAAAAAATATTTTAGAAAAAGCTTTATCATTATAATATAGTATCGTTTAGTTAGTATCCCATAACACAAGTCTCGAACTTACTTTGGTGCTAGCTCAATCTGTGTGATTTGTCCCTATACAGGGTCTAACAAAATATACTGAAACTATTTAAAGGGTGGATTCAGTCCATGATACTGAACAACTTTCCCCAAGGAACATCTGTCGGAATATGAAAAATAATTTTTGACCTCCCATACAAGTTGACCGATCAGCTGATCCGAGTTTGTAAGGAAAGCCAAAAATAATTTTTCATATTCCGACATATGTTCCTTGGGGAAAGTTGTTCAGTATCACTGTCTGAATCCACCCTTAAAATAGTTTCAGTGTATTTAGTTAGACGTTATATATTTACACTGAACGATTAAACTAAAAAAGTTAAAAGTGCAAGACGAAACAATTGAGCCAAAACTCGGTGGAGTTCTGTTGTTTTATCACAAAGATGCCATGGCCACCTTCCGGCTTCATCATGAGATCAGGTCATTGGTACCATAAAATGGCATTGTCACCCAACTTACATAAGTATGTGAAGTTTCAGCCCAATCGAATAATGGGAAGTGGGTCTAATTTAGCTTGCAAGATTTGATTACGTACACAGACAACGGGACAGGTGAAACTAAATAAAAGCTTGTGAAAAATTACCATATATGATTTATTTATTTATTGTTAAAACTAAATACAACGGTTTTCACCAATTACAGTATATAGAAGGAACTTATAGCTAAATGTAATTAAAATATTTTAGTATTGGTACATAGTTGGTACGATATGATATAGATATCAGTTGTATTGTCAATCGTAGGTTTAGTATAATATTTTTTGTAGTTGCGGCCGTGTTCAAATGACCTTTACATTGTCTACCCCGCTAGGCTCGAAGACGTAACTAACGAGACGAAGAATGTATATACCCAACATTATCTAACTGTTCAAATACGCCTACCTGTGACCTTAAAACTCTGACTCAGTCACAACCGAAATAGGTAGAGATGACGGCCGTACCTTGCATATCTTAATCATTCTACTGTATCCCAATATTATTATTATAAATGTTAAAAATAATAATCCTAATTTAACACAAATTAATAATGCAATAAAGTAAATAATAAAAATCAAACTAAAACCTAACATTTAAACTAAATTAAAAGATAACTTAAAACTATTGTATTTAAAAATAAAACATTAAAGGGGATGTTGCACACCAGACTAGGTCGTGAACACTTCCCCGAAAACCAGAAAAAATATCATAACCCGATTAAGACCATCATATATTTGTTTTTTCATGATCTTGATGTCGGCCATTTTGGCGGAACTTACTTAACCTTAATTACGATATTATGATCCTAATGTACCATAGAAAGGCTGCGAATTTATCGGATTTACTTATTAGGCATTGATACCGACCCAAAAATGCAAATTTTAGGTAAGTGTTCAGTGACCTAGCCGGCTCCCTTTACATTTGTGCAACGACCCCTTTTATAAAAAACATTGACCTCACTACAATCGCAGGGCAGGCGCCTAAGAGCTTCAGTTTAAACGATTTGGCTCTAGTTTTACGACCGGCCGCCTGCCTGACGTCAACCATGTTTAGGTTCAGTTGTAGCACGAAATGTTTGTGCTTAGTCCTTTAGTCGCCTCTTACGACATCAGGAAGAGATGGAGTGGTCCTATTCCAGGTTGGAAAGCACGGTGCTCTAGTGATCCCAGTCTATGTCAACCCAGAAAGAATTTAAGAATACGTGTGTGATGTCATAATGATTAATACAATTGAAAGTATTTCGCATATCCATCTCTCGAAACGTGATAATGAGAAAATCAGCCGTGTGGGCTCAAGGTTGTCCAACAGTGGGCGTGGGCGGAACATTGTGTGAGGATTCCTCGCCTGATTTATTATGGAGCCGACTCTGTCAGTAAAATGACGAGGGAATAGAACTATAGAGTTCATAATTGTTGTAGTCTAAGCCTAATACATACAAACATACTATTGCTTTCCAAACTTATAAATAAAGCGTTATTGTACTTTTATTTACAACATAAATATTTACATATCATTATAACAAAAAAATAAAAAATAAAAAATACTAACTAAAAACTACAAAAAAACCTAACTGCATTAAATATTCACACTTATGTATACCTTCTTTATCTCTGCGCGTTCCCAGTTGCATCCTCAGCTGTGCTGTTTCGGAGCCTGGCATGCGCTTTCCCGCTTTTATTTCTCTAAATGTAATATGCATGTCAAAGATTCGTCGATTTCGCATAGTCGGCATCCTTGGGTGACCAAGGATGCCGACTATGCGAAATCGACAAGAAATAGCCGGAACAGTTTAAGGTGAATATAGAAGCAAATGGCCTTGAAGTGGCGCCTTCATTTGAAATAAATTGTTAACTAGTAAATATAGAGATAATTTCTATATTGCTAATCGTCAGGCACTAGATAGCCCTTTAAATTATTTTATGAACCACCGTTGAAAGTATTTACGTAAGCTTTAAAACTTGCCTCCGCCAAAAGTGGCCACGGCAAGTTTTAGTTGTACAGTATAAGTATACAACAAATTTATTTGCCAGACAAAATAAAAAAAGGCCTCGTCGTTAAAGCGTCCTCCCCCCCCTCCCCCCCAATAACTTTTAAGCAGCTTTAACCCTCAATAACTTTTAAACGGCTGAACGGATTTTCATTAAACAAAGCTAAAAACCATCACGACAGACAAGGCTTTCGATAAAAAAAAAACCACATCGAAATCAGTCTATTCGTTTAGGAGCTACGATTACAGATATACACATAAAACGTATAACACCCTCTTTTTAGTCGGGGGTTAAAAAGATATTAAAGGTTACATCTGTAACTTATTATAACTTCGGCTCCTGTTTTGTCCATTTCTCGCGGTTTAAAATATCTCTTGTTACATAATTTTAAAAAATTACGTACTTGCAAGGTCGGCTGGATTACCGAACCGCCACCAGTTAAAATAATCGTCTTTATGACTTACGGGGTTGACATAACACTTAATCTGTAATGGCAACATGTTGATAACAAATAGTGCGTTCAAAAGCTTTTAAATCAGTATAAGTTTTATAATTAAACACAATATTGTGTTCTAAATAAATGAACTATCACCTTATATCCGACAAGAAAGATGATTCCGTGCTTCATAAGGCACATAAAGCAGTGGGTCCCGAACGCCTTCTAGCGTTTGTTTAAACCTATCCTAGGATTGGTTCTGGTCTGCCCTTTGGGTTGCAGAGGTCAGACGGCAGTCGCTCTGTGTAAAACCAGTATCCTCGTCAAATCACCTGGGGTAGGTAGCGGACCCCGGGCTCTGAAGCGTCACGGCTGAGGATGCAACTTGGAATACGTGAGGATGATGATGAGGGGAATGCGTAAAGGAAGATATGGGTAAGAAGGGAGTAACGGACAATTAAACAAAGGATAGAATGAGATTAACCTCGCCAACCCGTCTGGCCAGCGTGGAGAGTGTAGGCCAAATCCTCTGACTGCTCTGGCTAACATATGGCTCTGGTAGTACAGAGAGATTCGTGCTCCTGCAGACTAAAAAGACCTGATGATGATGAGAATGAGATGGCAAAAGCTGGCATGCTGTGCTGGCCCCACATAATACTGGGGTAAGGACAAGTAGTATTCCTCTTCATCGCACAAATTTTATGGCAAACTCTTTTACTGTTCAAGCTTCACGACTATGGAATGCTTTGCCCGTTGACATCAAAGAAATTTCCACAAAATTTTCCTTCAAGAGAAGAGTACACTGTCATCTTCTAAATTAGTCTCATTTTCTTATCTACTCGTACATCATCATTCATTGTAGGTATGTATGTGTTTGTATTTATTTAATTATGTATATATATTTTATATATATGCTTATATATATATATATCTTTATTATGAGTATATATGCATGAATGTGTATTATTTGGTATAAGTATGTAATTATTTAATTATTTTGCGCCGCAACGAATTATCTGTTTATCCCTATGGTTGACTGGGAGAGAACGCTTCTAGCGTTAAGTCCGCCAATTGTAAGACAATTTCATTGTTAAACAATAAAGTTTAAAAATAAATAAATAAGGTAGAAGAAGAAGCTTCTTTTCCCGCGCAGATCGTAAAAACCGATCGAGGGAACAGGTGAAAGTCTAGCGGGCAGCAATCCATCACTATTTTGATGCCTTTTTCCATCTTAACGCCCACCATCACGCTAAAAGTGGTCTTTGGGTCTTGCCAAAATGCTATGTCTGCCTAAAAATTATAAATAACGCTACAACAAAGTTCCCCTTTACTTCCGTATTTTCCCCAGATCAAGAATCGCATTCTTTTTTTTTATCTTTATTATCATAGGATATTTATAATATCTCTTAATAATAGTCACTTTGTTTTGTTTTGCACAAATGTTGACGTCAAATCGTTACTTACAGCTAAGTTTACGCCGCTTCCTAGGCGCAAGTGCAGAAGAAGCGGCAACACACTGCACTGCACGTTTTCTCCAAAGACGTCAACTAACAAACTTAAAACTTAAAATTAGTTATATGGATGGACTGAGATTACATTGTTGGTTATGTCATAATTAAATTGAATTATAAGAATTACGAAATTAAAATAATGTCAATTTGTTTTAGTATGTACCAATGTACCTAAATTATGACATGTCTAAGTATACAAACCTTTAAGAGGGACCCGCGCCAAGCTCAAGCCAGAACTTTTTGTCTTCGTGAAAAGTTTCGGCTAAATCGATTGAAAAGCGAGAACAGACAGACGGACAAAGCTCTCTCGGTCAATTAAAATGGTTGCAATAAATAAACTCTCATAAAATATTAAAGAACATAAATTGTTTAATTTATTGACACGAGCTTATCCGAATTTGTATTCACTAATTAATGTATGAACTTGAAATTATGTGTTCACCTTTGAACTTACTATGTTTCCGACTGTCATAGTATTGTGTTGAAGTCATAGAGGTATGTGTTGAAGGCTGTGGTGGCACGTAACCTTTCGAGACGACCCTGGAGAAAAGCAGCCATACACAATAACGTCGTCGTCATCCTCACGTATTCCCGGTTGCATCTAAGGGTAGACTCATCAATTCTAGGATAGGTACAAACTCTTTTGATAATTAGGGTTGGATCTCATCTATCGGCACGGAACGGCACTTTCCTATGCTGTTTTCCTTTTCTGTCGCTCAGAACAGTAATTTGCTAGAGCGAGAGAGAGCGACGGAACGCTGCAGCACGGCCGGTGCTGAAGCTTTCCCTCGCTCTCTCTCGCTCTAGCAAATAACGCTTCTGAGCGACAGAAAAGGATATAGCAGCATAGGAAAGTGCCGTTCCGTGCTGATAGATGAGATCCAACCCTTACATTTTCTTTGGTTTCCTCTTAATAGGAAACCTCAAGGGCTAGAGAAATGAAAAATAGGTATTTGTAAAATCTATTGCTGTCGCGCTGTGCCCGAACTACAACCGAGCAAGTGCGATAGAGACATACTGCAGCTTGAACTGAAAATACCTATTAAAAAAACAGAAATGCAACGATTCGTAGTCCCCTGATTTCTTCTCCAAAACTTAACCAATATAAGTATTTTTTTCACTACGAATTAACAAAGACTTCAGCTATGTCCCTATGTTTTTATTTTTTTAATATAATCTATTAAAATTTGTTTTCTGGATGTTTGAACACAGCGGAAAATCTGGCCATTTTTTTTAGGTTTTTGAACGTTCATATCTCTGTTTATAAATAATTTATGAAAAAAAAGAAAACATAGGGACATGCTAATAGTGGCTATAGATATTCAGGGAAAAGAATATAACTCTACCGGTATTATCCAGGGAGGAAACAGGGGACTACGTTTGTATGAAAAAACGGCCCTTGTGTTTCGTCTTAATCGCCTTTATGATCTGAACGGAAAGAGATTTTTAATAATACTAGAACCAAAATACACTTTATTATTCATGTGATATATGACGCGCTGTCCATATTTATTAAATATTTCTGATAAATTACAATTTTGTCGACTTTGATGCTAATGAAACAAGTTCTTAATCTTCATCTGTATGATTGATCCGAAATAAATAATATTAAATTGTCACATTTGATGAATGTGAATTTTTTTATCAATACATAAAAAAATGGCAATCCACCGATATACTGGTGTTAGAAAATCAACTTTATTGCATTTTATATAAAGCCTCAATTCCTTATAGTAATTTAGAATGCGTCATCTTTAAATTAAAATTTCTAGTTTACTAAATTATTTCGAAAATCAAGCGATTTAAGTTCTTATGCCTTTAGTAATAAGGATAAACAATCTTGAATGCATGAACAAGTTTGTTTTTAAATATTATTATAATATAATACAGCCTTGAATATTAAACATTTTTTTTTCTATTTTGAAGCTTAGTCTGGTACAGGTGTTTTGAGCACTAATTTAATAATGAGAATAATTTTAATATCGATATTAGATTTCGTTTGGTTTTAGGGAAATTTGTAATTATCCGAAAGAAACCTTCTAGTAATAGTAACTCAATTCAGTAATTCAACTAACGATGACATATTGAATACAATACATGATAGAGAGAGAGACGTACTTACGTACATACAAGCAAGCAGGCAGCATTCTTCCATCAATCTTTAATTACATAAAAATATATGCCATTGACATTTCCATCTTCAACTAATTTATTCCCCCTGTCAATCTTAATTTTAATAAAAAAAACCATAATTAAACACAAGATGGCTTCCTTAATAATGGCATTGACATTTAACTTGGGCCATGTAGCTTGATAAATAGCTAGTTTTATTTTTTTTTCTAAAATAAATGAAAGATTCTTTCTTGTATTAGATTGTAGATAATTTTGAATCCGGGTTTCTTTTTTTTTTTATGATCTAATAGAAATATTTAGTCAAAAGTATCATATTTTATATTTTATCGCACATCGTTTTTGAAATCTTTTCTTTTTTTAATTTCCTATGATCTTCTGTACTTAAATACAAAGATACATACCTATATATTTTCTTATGATTCAAAATTTAATGTGATTAATATACATACGTAAATATGTTTTTGTGGCATAAATAAAAAGTTAAGCAATACTATTTAGAATATAAAAAAAATAAATTTATTTCTGTTTTCAATTTACATTTGTTTTTCTTAGCCATTTATGTCCCACTGCTGGGCAGAGGCCTCCCCTTATTCCTTACACAAATAATCACATGGGTACACCTATCAAATATATGTAATTTAAAACTGGATATATTAAAAAACCTCAAAATTGGTTCCTATTTCTTTTTGTATTAAAAAAAGTATTTTCAAATAGGTGTCTTTGAGAGCGTAGTTACGAGTATTTATAGAAACCCTAATATAAGAAAGCTATTTGCGGCACTGCCTACAGTACAGGTCTAGCTTAGTGTAAGAGCTCTTTAGCTCTCATTGCCTTATTGGAAATTCCTCGGTTTGTAAAAAACTTATTTTACTTTTAATTCTTCTTTGTTGTTAATATTATTATTTAGTAAGCTAAGAAGAGTGAAATAAAGACTTTTATTATTATTATTATGTTCTCTCAAGGTATATCCTTCACAGGACGTATCCCGGACCTTTGAGGCTTGCATGGGGACACAGGTCCAACATGTAGAGGCCTTGTGAGAGATTTGCTATAGTTTGTAATGGAGCACTCACTAGGGCATGACAATAAGGACACTATGAAAATGTTCTCACTGACAATTCCCAGTAGGTGCAGGACTATTGAGGACTAATTGAACAAACTACATTAGGACTTTTGGGATGAAATGCTAGTGGATTGGAACATGGGCTATGGCAAGAACTATGGCACCTGCCTGACCAATGTTTAGTAACACGGATAAAATAGGCAGGTGGTGACTCGCCGCCTCAGTCAATGGGCCCCCGAAAAAAGGGCTGCACGATAATGTGCAGCAAGGAGGGCAACACTTGTTGAGTGGCTGAAGGGTGGAGAGGTGTCACTGGGCTTTAAACAACCATCATTTGCTCCCTTAGGGTCCCATCAGGTACGCCCACTCACCACTGACGTTTCACATCCACCCTACGAGCTATAGCTCTCGCGACTCCACTCTGGCCGGCCAATTAAGGCAAGACAGAGGTAGGGGTTCCTGTTACCTAATCGGTTTCCACTCCGTCCCACCAACAAAGGCAAGTCGGAGACAAGGAACAGGGGCCTCCCCTAGGAGCACTCAGGTCCGTGGGGTCGCTACTCCCCAACAGCTCGCCACAAGCTTTATTATTATTACTGCTTCAATGATAGTATTTATGTTTAAAACAAAAAAAAAATAAGTATATTTCTATCTAAATTTGTCTGTTTAGCAAAGAATCCCAAAAATTCAGTCCAAATGTCATTCTGTCATCACACGGATGTGTCCAGAACTAGTTTTTTGTTTTTTATTTACTTCCTGCGCATGCGTCATTATTCTAATGTGGTCTAGTTGCAAAGGTGACGTGGAAAGGTCACAGGTTCAATTCCCACCGCGGATCCGAAATATGCTAAGCACAAAATAATGTACGAAGAGGAAAAGGTAAACATCCTTAAACAGGGTCTTAAGAAAATATACTATGAAACTATTTTAAAGCTGAATTCAGTCCATGATACTGAACAACTTTCCCCAAGGAACATACAGGGTCTAACAAAATATACTGAAACTATTGTAAGGGTGAACTCAGTCCATGATACTGAACAACTTTCTCCAAGGAAATATTAAAAATAAGTTTTGGCCTCCCATACAAGTTGACCAATCAGCTGATCCGAGTTTGTATGAAAAGCAAAAAAATATTTTTTCATATTTCGATATACGTTCCTTGGGGAAAGTTGTTCAGCATCATGGACTGAATCCACCCTTAAATTGTTTCACTATATTTTGTTAGACGTTACAATATATCGAAATATGGACAAAATTTTTTTTAATATATTTCGAAATATGGGAAAAAGTTTTTGCCTCCTACAAAAGTTAATGGAAAGTGATTTTTTTTTTTTAAATCTTTATTGTCCATCAAATACAAATTGTACAGAACAATAGGCGAACTTAACGCTAAAAGCGTTGTCTACCAGTCAACCTTTATTTTTCATATTTCGATATATGTTCAGTAACTAGGCCTTCGCAGGCACTTTTACACGTCAATAATTTAAGTGTGCATTACGTGTAATGTTTATTAATATTATATTTAAATCTCTTTATTCATTTTAAGTCTTAAGTTAGGTTTAAAAATATATGTATTTATAAAAAGTAAAATATAAAACATAATACAAAAAATAATCATATTATAAAACCTAACCTAGCTGCTCGCTGGCAGCAGGGCAAGGCCCTAGCTACCGGCGGTTAGGGCCGCTAAGAGAGAAAAAAAAAATATTATTAAAAAAAATTACCGGCCAAGTGCGAGTTAAACTCTCGTGGAGAGGGTTCCGTACGATTGATTGAATTCTTATAGGTTTTCCTGTAATCTACAAGCAATGAACTATATTTTGTATTTTTTTCAAAATTTTAGGCTCTGTAGTTTCGGAGATCACGGGGGGGATGGTCAATTGTCGTCTTCTTTCATAAATAAAATCAAAACTATTCATTTTACAATAATAACAAAAATATATTTAAGATCCTCATAACGAGCCCTTTCATTTGATGTAAACATAGTAAGGTTTGCAAAACTTTTTTTTTTAATTTCCTAATATGTCCTGTGAAAATGACCCTTTTTAAAAAAAAAAATATTTATTTTGCACATATACTCGTATGTTTGGGTCATAGGATCACAACATTCTACCAAATTTAATCTGATTCGATCCAGTAGATTCGGAGCAAATTGGCTGTGACAAACGGACGGTCAGACAGACGCACGAGTGATCCTATAAGAGTTCCGCTTTTTAATTTTTTGTACGGAACCCTAAAAATAGTTACACATGTATAATTTCTATATTTTATTTCCTAGGTGGGGTTCAGTCTTGTAGATTGATACGTTTGCATTTTAGTATCAACATTAAATATATTCTGTCATTTAAATATTTATGTACTATGTAATGGGATTATATACACAATTCATATGTATATATACCGTGATTATTATGATAATTCGTGTTTTTGAATGGATCAGGAGTATTTGCTTTTAAAATTAACACTTTTATTGATATTGCAGTATAAAATTTCAATATTTCAAAAATATACTCGTAAAAACTGAATTAACATGTTAGAAAACAAACTTCTGTCTACAATATATAATAATAAGTTTATAAAATAATATATAATAGAAAAATATAATAACGTGTAACAAAATATAGGTACTAAAACCATTTCAAAGGTAAATTCAGTCCGTGATACTGAACAACTTTTCCTAAGCAACATACCTATATGTACTGGCAAGCGAAGCATTGGACACCCACCCACAAGGTGGTCAGACGATCTGACTAAGGTCGCTGGAAAGCGCTGGACGCAGGCCGCTCTAGATCGGTCATTTTGGAAATCCTTGGGAGAGGCCTATGTCCAGCAGTGGACGTTATGCGGCTGAAATGATGATGATGATGATACCTATATGGAAATATGAAAAATATTATTTTGCTTTACAGTACTAACAGTGCGAATAATTTGCGAATAATTTTCAAATAAGTTTGAAGTGAAGTTGTGGGACTAAGTCAAACACGTTCTGATTTTTTTGTACTTATTTTGGAAAAAGTACTTTTTTACAAGCATGTTCTGCCCATGAACTTAAATATACATAGCCACCTTCCGGCTCCATCGTCAGATCAGCTTCTTGTTATAATAATATTGCATTTTCATCTGATTTACATGCATACATAATTTCATCTCAGTCGGAAACCGGGAAGCAAGATTTGACCCAAAAAAACAAATAACAAGAAATAAGAGCTTGTAAAAATTGCTAATTCGGATAAAATTACCCTGTATTTACCTATACCGACGTATGCGGCCTAGTGGTCATCATGTCAGGCTGTCACACCGGAAATCCCGGGTTCGATCCCCGGTCAGGTCAAGATGGAAAATGATCTTTTTCAGATTGGCCTAGGTCTTGGATATTTAGCTATATATGTATTTGTTATAAAATATAAAATCGTTGAGATAGTATCTCTTAACACAAGTCTCGAACTTACATTGGGGCTGGCTCAATCTGTGTGATTTGACCGTATATATTTATATTTATTTGATTTATAGCAAATAGAACCACGATCAGTTTAACTAGTTTTACAACCAGTCTCTAATACAAACCTTTTCTTGTTACAGAAAATGAAGCCACTAATATGTGTGGTGGCGTTATGCCTGCTAACAGTCACAGCACTCCCTGAGTACAACGAAGAAGCTAAGGATCTCTCACAGAACAAGGAACCCATCGTAGAAGCCGAGGGAAGCGAGGGACAAATACGAGAAGAACGCTGCACCGCTTGCACTGCTAAGTTAAACATCAAAAGCCCGAACGATGTCTTAGCAGCTATCCAAGCGTTACCAGGAGCAGAAGTTCACACTCAACAATCTTATGAAGGATGCTCCAGTGATAAGGGATGCGCTGGCATCAAAGTTAAAGATGGAAGAGTCATCGAAAGGTTCGGTAACACTGATGCCTTTAGAGCTGCCGCTGCGGCAGACGCTGGAAACGAATTCTCCTTCCATGCAGCCGGTACTTTTGGAAATAACGTATTCGAAGGAGGCCTACCTGGACAGGGACCTTTTTGGTGGATGAACCAAGACTCTCCTTTCAAAAATGGAGGAGGAAACTTCGAGAAGTTTGAGAAATCTAGCTCTAGTTTCTCAAGCAGTGGATCTACAGGTACTGGTGGAGATTTAGCCGCTAATTCATTTTTGGGAGGAGCGTTTGGCGCTGGTGCAGCCCAAGGTGGAGCTGTAAAACCCGGAGCGAATTTCCAATCATCTTCTTTCGAATCTTCATCATTCAGTAGCAGCAAGAATGGAGAAGTTGATATATCAAAGAATCCTTTCTTAAATGGAGGAATCAAGTTTGGACAAGGTGGATTCCAGGCCCAAGGGGCGTTTGGAGCTGGGCAAGGCGCGAGTCAGTTTGGAGCTCAAGGGGCAGGATTTGGGGCTGGATCTCAAGCTGGATCCCAAGCCGCTGGATTCGGCGCTGGACAGAACAAATTCAGTGGAAGCAGTAACACAGCGTTCAATGCTGGAAGCAGCCAAAGCTCTTTCGGTGCCCAAGGAAACCAATTTGGCAATCAAGGACAAGCCGCTGGACAGGCCGCTGGCTCTCAAGGCTTTGGAGCACAAGGATCATTCAGTTCTGGATCTTTCCAAGGCGCCCAAGGCTCCAAATTTGGCGCTGGAAACGCTGGCGCTGCAAATGCTTTCGGCAACAGCGCTTTCTCTGTAAACAACGCAGCTTCTGCCAACAAATTCTCGACTGGATTCTCTGGGTCTTCTCCTAGACCCTTCCAAGCTTCAACTGCTGCTGGATCCAATGTTAATTTGATCCAAAACAGCCAAAAAACCAGCGAATTCGACTACGAACAGCAGCAGCAAACACAGAGTATTGATGATGCCTTCCAAAGTACTGGGAATGTGAACAGCCAAGTTATACATTCTGGTGGGGAGTTGCAGCAGACCTGTGCAGGGCAGGGGTACGTGTGCGTCCACAAGGCGCAGTGTAACAATGGAGTGGTGAACACCAATGGACAGTCCATCCTTCAGGCCAAGACCTCGGTAAGTGGCATTTTTTGCATACCTTACTCCTACTTGAAATTTCTTTGTCATTTGTAAATGATTTTTAATGTTATTCTTTTTTGTGGATGATTTATTGTAGGTAGAGTTTAAAATTATGCCATTGGTGGCCTAATTTAGAAAGTTTGAAATTATCTGAGCGATTATTTTATTTATTTATTCATCACAGATATACAAATACAATACAAATACTTATACAAAAGTCATCGTGCATATTTATACTTACTTTTACTGGTTTTTCGATCATTATCTAATCAAATCTTTTTTCTTTCGTAAATATTTTATTTCGTAATTTTTGACTAACATTTTTTAAATATATATAAGGTCACGGTCATCTGCAAATTTTCCGCCTATATCTAAGTAAACATACTTATCTAAGTAGCTATCTAGCTTCTTTTAGTACACCAAATTACCATTAAAATTATGCCTGTAGTTCGGATTATCTCTATATATTCTACGCATCTAAATCTTTTAGGTAGGTACTCTATGCCAATAAAAACCATCTATTTTGGCGAAAGGTCGATAATTGCAAAAATAAAATAACATTTTCATATCTCCACAGACAAATTCCTTGGTCAAAGGTAGGTTATGAAAAAAGCCCTTTAAATATAAAGAGAAAATAAAGAATAAAAGAGAAAAAAATGTGAGTAATTCTCTTCGCAGGCAACTTTTATGTATTCTGTGTCGCGGGTTGACTGGACGAGATTCCATTAAGGCCGTACCTAAATTTTCCGGGGTCCAGTGCTGCCCCCATTTAAAATAAATAATTTCAAAGAAAACGGAGACGTCATTTGAAATTTTGCAACTATCAAGTCCTTGATAACCCTTCAAAGTATTTTATGAACTACTGTTTACAGTTTAAAGTGAGAACGTTAAGCTTTACTACGCACATTTGCGAAAAACGGCCACTTTTGGCAAATGTGCGTAGTAAAGCTTAACGTTCTCATTATAAACTGTAAACAGTAGTTAATAAAATACTTTAAAGTGGTATCTAGCACTTGGTAGTAGCAAAATTTTAAATAATGTCTCCGTTTTCTTTGAAATTATTTATTTTAAATGGGGGCAGCACTGGACCCCAGAAAATTCAGGTACGGCCTTAAGGGATAAGTCTGCCGCCGTTGTAAATTTACTTTTAATTTATTTTTGTCTTTAATTATGTGTTTCAAACAAACAAACAGAAAAATATACAGTTAACTAATACACCACAACAAAAGGCACAAATACAAAGAACTGTCATCTAATAACAAGGTCAAAGGTCAACAAGCAAAACTTATGAAACGAATCCTTTATTATCTTATCTATGTGAAAAGGTCACTACAATCAAATGCCAGAGTAGATTTATCTATGGTCAGATGTGGACAGTTGATTATGAAAGGTCTAGTGATCAGTTGGCAAATATTAGACCTCACAGACATACTAATCACGTCTTAACCCCAATAGGGTAGACAGAGCCCAAGACAGACATTACCCACAGACCATGGATCAAGATAGACACAGCCTCTGTATGAATTTGCGCGTCGATCTGACGTCAAATTGACTTTATTTAGGATCGTCACTTTTAGTCCGTGTACGTCAATTGATTAGATCGGACATTGAGCTCTCTACTGTAAAATACCTAAATCTGCCGTATTGAGCCGTAGAAACTCGTCGAAAAACGTTGGAGGAAATAATAAAAAAGATTCCTTCCATTTGTAAGTGAATTTCTTATTAAATATTGTATTGAAAATTGACACGCTAGGTTTTTTATACAAATTGAAGGACTTTCTTTATCTAGATCTATATATAGATCTGTGCTATTTTCTCTAAAGGCCAGGCTTTTAGCGTGATGATAGCCGTCGAGTATTGAACTGTTTCCTCAATAGGCTTTTGAGGTCAGATAAGGAGCTGGTAGGTACATTTTTTATTTTCTATCATACCAGCAAGGGAGATAGGAAGCGGTAGTAAACTAAGCTATTAAGAGTCCTCTTACCCTAGACAGACTTTGCCATACAAACGTAGTATAACTTTTGTTTTGAAACGACATGTCAGATTTCGGCAAATTTTGTAATTTTAAAGTAATTAATTGCATACTAGGAAAATAGGTTTTCACAGTCAAAATGTGAATTGAAAGAGAATATAGTGTACTGTATACTATGTATATGAATGTAGTGTTTAGGCCAAATCCTCTGGCTGCTCTGGACAAGTATGACTCTGGTAGTACAGAGAGGGTCGTGCTCCTGCAGTGGAGACTGGAAAAGACCTGATGATGATGATGATCCCAAATCTAACGGGAACATTACATTTTTCCGGGATGAAAGGTAACCTATGTCCTTCTCAACACTCCTATGTCTATGCGAATTTTCAAGAACCAATCTTCTTGAAAATTCGCATACACATAGTTAGGAGTACTGAGAAGGACATAGGGTACTTTTCATCCCGGAAAAATGTAATGTTCCCGAGTGTTCCCTGTATAGTTCCGTTTGTAGTAGTAGGTATAAATATTACTCCACATGTATGAAGCGCTATATCTGTGTCAGTAATAGCTTCATTTATATGTTATTATTGTAACGACATCCCATTGCTTTGTTGCAATATCTGCAGGCGGTGTTGGGAACGGTCAAGGTGCACTAGATTCGATTGTCATAACTACTAGGACATGTAGCGTACTCGTATTTGTATGCTTAGATCATCGTTTGCTATCTTAGATCCTACTACCCACCGAGCGAGCGAGCGAGCGAAGTGTCTCAGTTTTGAAATTGGCCAAAAATGCTTTTATTCATTCAATTCAATTCATTTATTTGCAGTAGTTTTCTTACATAGATGGTCAAATAAAGTATGTCCTTAGTCCTATTTAGCTAATCATATAGCATGCAGAATTGTTCGTCTGTTCTCGCCTACAGGTCGCAATTCTCAACTTATTCTCGTGAAATTTTGTGAGCAGGTTCCATGATTATATAGAACTTTTATGTCGATTCAGTTTTACTAAATTTTTCAAAATGGCAGAAATATGGGTTGAAAACGTAAAAGGTCAGGAAATCATATTTCAGCCATTTCGAGAGATCGTAAAAGATTATAAAAAAAGAAGATTTTGAATCAAAATTGTATAGTGCTACCATACCGAGTAGAATAGGACCACTCCAAGTCTTCCCGTGGATGTCGTAGAAGGCGACTTAGAAAACACAAGTTGAAAAAAGCTTATAAACATCAGTGAGACCTCTCCAACCGTCTGGCCAGCGTGGAGAGTGTAGGCCAAATGCTCTTGCTAATATATGGCTCTGGCATTACAGGAGAGGGTCGTGCTCCTGCAGTGGACCCAAAAAAAGACCTGATTGTGATATTACCATACATAAGAAGCTTAGTTCACGAAAAATTAAAAAGGATGAAACCTTACAACAATACTTTCGTCGTATGAAAGAATGCGCTATTCATGGTAAAATTTAAGATGCGGCACTCATGGAATATGTTGTCGATTTTATTCATGACAGTGTATCAAATAAAACTATTGACAAATTAAGATAGGTATTTGCCAAACATGTGTTACAAAATATTCGCATTCCGTGTCGTCCAATCATGTTTACCACCACCGGTATGCAAATATAGTCAGAAAGGCTATATAACAAGTAATTATTAAAAAAACAAAAAACCCGACTGCATACTACGAACCGAAACCCGACTACACACATACATAGGTATGTAGGTACTGCTGTTGTATCATGCAGTCCGGTGTAATACACACACACACAATAATAAGAATAAGAACCAGTACAGAAGTCTCACTCAACAAAGAAATTCAAAGAAATGTCTACTCAATGTGGTTAGTGATTGGTAGTACGCAACCGTAGCAGGCCTGTGTCACTCCCCGTTTAGTTATCGAAAATGTATCTACATTATTACTATGCGCGCAGGCGGCCCCTCCGGGTGGTAAATTCATTTATACGAATCGTTTGTCCAGAGTAATAAGAATGAAATTGACTTGCAATGGATGTCTAGGTATCTATACGAAAGGTGCTGATTTCTGACGTGAGCTAAATTAAACCATATCGCTAGCCACATATAGTAGATATTTCTTTGAATTTCTTTGCTGAGTGAGACTTCTGTACGTTAGTATTATTTATTCTGTGGTAGGGTAGGGTAGTAGTCGGCCTAGGACGCAACTGGGGATGGGAATACGCTTCGCGAAGCGATGTCATATGTTGTTTTTTGATACCCCTCTCGATAGGTTTTCAAAAGAAAAGATTTTTCATGGCGCATAATTTGGCGCAAAAAATCCGCCATTTTGATTTCCAATAATCCACATATCATTTATTAAAATCGGTTTAGCCGTTTAGTAGTTACGAGGGAACATAAAAGAGATGGGACATACGTACAGGCCAAACACATAACCCTCCTTTTGGGCTTTGCCGCAGTCGGGTAAAAATATACTGAATCTATGAATCTACTACAGTTAATGACTTTCATTTTACAATTTATCAGATAAAAAATCCTTAATAAATAACATTAATTACACTTATCTGTCAATAATACGCTATTTTGCAACAAGTCAAATCAGATACTTTTAAAACGTCAAAAACAAACATTTTTTATGGGATTTGTATGAAATATCGATTTATGACGTCATAGTTCCTTGGAGTCAAATAGCGCTCTTAATATCCGTTTTTCTGCATTAATAAATCTAAAATCACGTTCAAAGTGGATGTGATCAATGACATGTGACATTATTTGTGGCGTTTTATTCTATTAACATTACCAAATAATTTATTTTTGACCCAACTTAATTTTTTCCAAAGCAAAGTAAAAATTAATTCTTTATATTCTTTTGGTATTTTGTCGATGTATTTTTGGGCCACCGTGTAAATGTAAATACATTTCATATATTTACATTTACACGGTGTACTGTCGAAGGCCTAAATATATTTTTTTATATTTTAACACAGCAAAGATAATTGACAATTGCGACCTCCTCCTTTATTGCAGTCGGTTAAATCGAAAGGCCGTTGCTAGGGTCATCCTTTATTGTAAACCGAGGAATGTATAAAAACATTTTTGGCATAATGCCACTGTAATGTCAAGGCGATGCACCAGGATGTGAATTTAAAAAATTGGTAATAATCCGAGTCTATTTTGTACAGTGGGTTCTGTACAAAATAAACTGACGTCAATTTTCCAGCTGTGGCCGTCATGAAACGCTAGTAGTTTGTACTTTCGACCTCTAGATTATTAACTTTTTATTTTATTTGTTACTCTTTAGTAAAAAACAAACATACTTTTAACAAATGGCGGACTTAATGCTAAGAGCATCTCCTCCCAGTCAACCATAGGGATAAACAGAAATTGAGGTGTTCGTCTCGTAGTCAATTTTCTTAGCAAAATCTCACGCATTTTTGAGCTAAAGGTACTCAAAGGCGCCTAGCGTTCAAGGTTTTTTATAGTCATATATGCACTTAAATAAAGTTTTTTCTTCTAGATCTTGGATTTATACATTCTTGATAAAAAAAATCACTAGCGGCGAGTATTTCAATAGATAAGTAACTATTATAGCCAATATATTTCTTTTCACTTTGTCATTGCAAAAAATAACCAAATCGCTTCGTGAAAAATACAGGAGACCTTGGGTCTTGGCATTTACTACGGATGGGCATTGGTCACCGAAGGGGGGGGAGGGGTATAAAATATTGTAAACAATGGGTCTCGTAGTATGGGTACGACGTTCCCATAATTGGATTGTCAGAATGTTTTCCTATCAACCGCAAAAAAACAGCATTTTATAGTCTCTGCTTTCCTCCCAGACCATCGGAACCCTAAAAACCTTACGAAACAACTTTTACAAAGAAAGGCCCATCTTCAATGCTATTTTTGTCTCTTTTACACCTACACACTTTGTCCTTTTCGTTTCATTGGTAACTTGCCAATCGATTTTTTATTGATGCCGTTTATTTTTTTTATAGGTTTATTACTTTAGCTTCCCGTGGATGTCGTAGAAGGCATAGTTAGGCATAGTTAGGAAACACAAGCTAAATAAAGCTTTTAAACAGCAATAAGACCTACACTACGCCAAATCTTCTGACTGCTCTGGCTAATATATGGCTCTGTAGTAGGGAGGGGGTCGTGCTTGTGCAGTGGCGACTAAAAGAGACCTGGTTGATGATGACTTAAGCTTTATCAGACCTCATTTTATTTGTTAAAAAATACTTACGATATATCTATCTTGACGACCTCCATGGCGTAATGGTTAATACGCTACTCCACCACTCCCGAGGTTCAGGGTTCGATCTCCAGCCATAGGATGGAAAATGGTATTTCAAACTGTCCTAGGTTTTGGGTGTTTATCTATATATGTATCACCATCATCATCTTCAGGACTTTTTTAGTCTCCACTGCAGGAGCACGACCCTCTCTGTACTACCAGAGCCATGTATTAGCCGGAGCAGTCAGAGGATTTGGCCTACACTCTCCACGCTGGCCAGACGGTTGGAGAGGTCGCACTGATGTTTATAAGCTTTGTTCAGCTTGTATTCCCTAAGTCGCCTTCTACGATATCCCCGGGAAGACTTGGAGTGGTTCTATTCTATTCTGCCGGGTATACAAAGCCAGTTGTAAATGTCTTAACTCACTATGCCGAATTCGAAGACAAATTAATTACAACTCACCGACCACCCATCATCGGGCGGCCAACGTAACAGGCACTTAACCTGCATCATCGGGTCACGTTTACTATGCCGTGCGTTTCGCAAGTACAGTAAACATGGAAAGGACATCGAGATGTTTAAGTACGGTTGGGAAAACAAAACGGTAATGATTTGTAATCATTACTTACAAAAAAAAGAGGCGACAAAAGGATTAAGCACAGACATCTCGTGCTACAATTGCATTCCCAAGGAGGGTTAACGTCGGGCGGCGGCCGGTTGTAAAACTTTTCGCTCAAATACATTCCCAAAAAGGGTTGACGTCAGGCAGGCGGCCAGTCGTAAAACTATAGCCAAATAATTCAAACTCTTCCAGCTCTTCCAGACAGAAAAAGCTGGAAGACTTTGGCATCCTTGGGTGAACATTAACATGTATGTAATATTTGGAGAAGAAATAGCGGGAAAGCGCACCCCGGGCTCCGAAGCAGCACAGCTGAGGATGCAACCGGGAACGCGCTTGGATGAAGCAGAAGGAGACTTACAAAAAATCCTTCTTGTAAAGCCCCGACTTCCAAGCTTTTACCCCTTTACTTTCGAATGACTGAACCGCACCACTAAAATAAACGGGCAAGTGCGAGTCGGACTCGTACATGAAGGGTGCGTGCCACCGTACAATGTTTTAAAACGCTGAAGAAACACGTTTTTTGTATGACGACCCCATTTAATTTTTAACTTTTTTTTTATTTTTAGTATTTGTTGTTATATTGGCCATAGTATAGTAATACATAATCTGTGAAAATTTCAAGTATCTAGATGCCATTATAAAGATCTAGTTAAAAACGCTGAAAAAACACGTTTTTTGTATGACGACCCCTTTAATTTTCAACTTTTTTTATTTTTAGTATTTATTGTTATAGCCACAGTAATATATAATCGGTGAAAATTTCAGGTGTCTAGCTATTACGGTTCAAGAGATAGAGCCCTGTGACAGACGGACAGACGGACAGACAGCGGAGTCTCAGTAATAGGGTCCCGTTTGCACCCTTCGGGTACGGAACCCTAAAAACCGCATCGAAATCGGGCTATTCGTTTAGGGGTACGATGCCACATACACAGGTACACAGGCACATAGACACGTCACTTATAACACCCCTTTTTCGTCGAGAGTTAAATTCACATAATGTCTCAGTTCTCTATTCTGCAAAATTAAATAGTAAATGTTATTTTACCCGACTGCGTCAGAAGAAGGGTTGTGTTTTTCGAGTGTATTTATGTATGTATGTATATTTGTTTGGCATGCTCTGCAGCCTGAACAGCTTGAAGGATTTTAGCTTAGAGGTGTCGTTAGATGAGTGACAATAATATACAACGTGGAAGAGACATGCCCGTAATAAATCGAACCACGGAATATACTGGATCATTGTAGTATAATGAAATTAAAATAACAGCCAAAAAACAAAAATAAATTTCGGCATTTCCACACAAAAGTGTGCGGCCGCCCGGGCGATTTGTATGGGAATGTCGAAATTCTTTTTTGGCTTTTTGACTGTTATTTTTAATTTCTAGACTTTAGTGATCTACGAGTAGTATAGCCCGTGGTTCGATTTATTACGGGTATGTCCCTTCCACATTGTATAACAATTTTATAAAAAAAAGAGTTTTGCCGCCAAATGATACAAAAGAAAGGATTTTATAAGGATGACAAATATATCCATAACAAATATGATTTATTGTAATTTGGATTGAGAAATGCTAAAAAAAAACAACATATAACCTCGCTCATATTAAATCAGGCAGTCGGGTGTAAAAAAAAAATTATAATTTCTTTTTCTTACATTTCTGCTATCGGTACTATTAAATACACGTTAATATTTTCGTGTCCGTTGCCCAAGCGCAGTCGACACAGCACTCTTGTTGCTATACAAACAAAGTTCAAATTCCCACGGCCACGCATCGCATATCATTACTATTGTATGAAACCAGTTTTGCATGTCACCTGGCAAGTGATTTTCAAGAAAATGCTATTTCTTATAGTTATAGGAATTGACTCTACTAAGACAGTATCAAGCCGAAAGAGTTTATAAGGTTACTTTTATAACACCGGCAGCATTTTTGGAGCAAGTTCAGTCCGTGATACTGGGCTACTTCATAAAAACAATTGCTGAAAAACGAAAAAAAAGTTCGATTTCCCATACAAATCGGTCAGTCAAATGGATTTTGTATAGGCGGACGAAATTTTTTTTCGGTTTTCGATAGTTGTTTTTATGGAAAGTAGTTCAGTATCAGGGACTGAACTTGCTCCAAAAACGTTACCAGTGTTCAAAAAGTAAGCCCTGTATATAAATTTACTTACCGTCGTATACAGATAGATATTGCATCCCCCATTGAAATCATTTTTTTTCCAAAATACCCTATACAACGTGGAAGGGACATAACCGTAATAAATTGAACCACGGTATATACAAGATCATCATTGTATAAAGAAATTAAAATAGCAGCAGAAAAACAAAAAAAAAATCGGCATTTCCATACAAAAGTGTGCAGCCGCCCGGGCGATTTGTATTAAAATGTCGATGGTTATTTTAATTTTATTACACTTTAGTGATCTAGTATAGCCCGTGGTACGATTTATTACGGGTATGTCCCTTACACTTTCTACAGAAGCTAGCGTAAATTGCATATCATTTGGTATGCAATTTACGCTAGCTTCTGCATCTGAAATTACTATAATCTACGACTCCAATTTAACCGCAGTTAACGTATGCTAATTAAGTTATAGGTTAATTTGTTTTAGCGGATTTGCATTTTATTAAAATAATTACCTACTAAGTTTACCAAGTGATTATGACTGCCTCGGTGGTCCAGTGGTCAACGCGTTTGCCTTGTGATCCGAGTTCAAATCCCACTGAAAAGCATACTCTGTGAAAAGTTATTTCCAGGTCTAGTTATTAGGTTATTAGGGTATTGCAGGCTTGAATCACCTGATTATCCGAAAAGAAAGATGCTTCCGTGTTTCTGATTCGGAAGGCATGTAAAGCTGTAAGTTTCGAACGCCATCTAGCGTTTGTTAACCTATCCTAGGATTGGTTCTTGTCTACCCTTTGGGTTGCGGAGGTCAGACGGCAGTCGCTCTGTGTAAAACCAGTAACCTCGTCAAATCACCTAGGGTAGCGGAAGTTAACTACAACGATGGCTGACCCGTGCGTCAACTCGTGAACGAGTGCTGCCGGAAGGACTGGTCAACTCGGCTTCGCTTTTTGACTAATTAGTATCTCTTATTACGTTATATCAAAATGGAAACAACTTTTCACAAAGGAGGCTTCCCAGTGGGATTTGAACCCACGACCTCCGGATCACAAGGCAAACACCTTGACCACTGGACTACGGAACAGTCAAGCTAAAAACTATAGCCACGATCAATTGATTAGCGAACCCCTCTTTTTCATCGGTCTTTGAAACGTTATAGATTGGCTGCTTTTGGAATTAAGTATTTATATTAATAACGTATGTTAATAACCACACCTTAAGTAAAACCTGTACTCATTACGAATATAGGAAAACTAGTGGTATTTGCAAAATGTTAGTTAGCAGAGAATTCATTTAAGGTTATTTTATTGAGGGCCGCAAAAGAGCTATGTCCGCAAATTAGAAGGTTTACCCATTGACATTTAATATATAGACCAGCTATCTCAAACATTGGCCCCTGTTCTATTTTTGAGTATATGGCAGTGTGGAATTTATCATACGTTTATACCGAAATAAATAATTCATAACTACCTATACAACCTGTCACAAAAAGGGGGTATCAACCCGAAAGGATGTTAACGTGCTAACCAATGTGAACATTTTTTACTAAGGGACCATCCCTGAAATCGCGAAAAAGAAATCTGCAGCTCCATACAAAATTACACACATACACGTTGTATATCTATTAATATATACGTAGTTATAGTAATATATAAGTCAATGGACAAAACACATGGATTTAACTAGCCACAAACTAAGTTTAAACTTGTTTTAAGTATATATTAACTCATCGATACTATTTCTATAATAAATACAATTTAGGTAACCCATTACCCAGGACAATTTGGAAACGGGCATTTTCCAACTTGCCCTGGCTGGGGATCGAACCCAGAACCTCCGGATTTGCGGAGGTCGTTATCTATCATAAAACTGATAGAGTGAATTCAGTTCATAATGCTGAACTACATTGCCTTCTTATTTACCCCCGACGAAAAAAAGGGGTTTTTTAAGATTGACGCGTCTGCGTGTCTGTCTGTGATGTCACAGACAGACACGCAGACGCGTGTGTGATGTCGTAGCTCCTAAACGAAGACCTCCATGGTGTAATGGTCAACACGCTAGATCGCTAATCCGGAGGTTCTGGGTTCGATCTCCAGCCAGGGCAAGTTGGAAAATGGCCTTTTTCAAATTGTCCTGGGTTTTGGGTGTTTATTTATATAGTATTTATCATAAAATATAGTATCGTTGAGTTAGTATCCCATAACACAAGTTTTAAACTTACTTTGGGGCTAGCTTAATAAATGACAAAATACTCTAGAATAACTCGATTTTGCGTTTTACCAATTACTAATCCAAGAATAAGATGTCTATTCCAGAGTAAGCTATTTTACCACCATTTTTCTATACAAAGTTATCTGGGAGTATTTTAATGGCGGACTGTGAACAGCTGATGAAATGACATCTGTGACGCATGCTTCAAATGCAATAATTTATTTGACATGGAGGAGTTTTTGGCGGGAAGTCAAGGGGTTCGGTTGGGGTTTGCTTTATATTTTACAAATTGATTTTAGTGGACTTTATAATATGAAATTGGTGTTGTTTGGTGTTATAAATGCTCATGACATGAACAATGTGTGAAATAGTTAAAGTGGAAAGTCATAGTACGGCTGTAGTGATATTTATTTTGCGGACTGTGTGGGCGTCGTCCGCCACTCAATCGTCTATGTAAACCAGTAGACTCGTATAGATTTGTCGCCAGAAGCTCCCTTGCAGCAGTCAAAGGCCTACACCCCCTTAGATTGTCTTGTTAGGATTAGGAATAAAGAATAAAATAAAAGATAGGCACTACCTAATTTCCCATCATTTTTTCTATATAAACGAGGTTGCCTGGAAGAAATTGCTTAGCGATAAGGCCGCCTTTTGCGCATTTCCTAATTTTTAAGATAATTATGTTCTGTTTTTTACTTTTGTGCAATAAAGGGTATTGTATTGTGTATTGTATTGTATAGGCTCTAAAGGACTTGTTTCCAGAGCCGTTAAATTATTTAATAAAAAATAAAAAAAATGACATTTATCTCATGCTAAATTAAGTGGTCTCCGCAATCCAAGCATGATTTTTGTCGGTTTATACATTCATTCACTATTCGTTCCTCAACCATAGATTAATTAACAATACCAATACTTACCCTAGTAATAGAATGGAAAAATGCCAACGAAGTTAGGTACTCGAGATTAAATTCAAAGATTAAAATTATCCCAAGAACTTATATTACACTGGTATAACTTAATGTTTAGTCGAATCCGCCCTTAAATCATCATCATCATGTCTTTTCAGTTTCCACTGCAGGAGCACGACCCTCTCTGTACTACCAGAGCCATATATTAGCCAGAGCAGTCAGAGGATTTAGCCTACACTCTCCACGCCGGCCAGACGGTTGGAGAGGTCTCACTGATGTTTATAAGCTTTGTTCAGCTTGTGTTCCCTAAGTCGCCTTCTACGACATCCACGGGAAGACTTGGAGTGGTTCTATTCTACTCTGCCGGGAACCACACGGCTAGATATCAAGCTATGATCGAAGTCTCAAGCCCTCAGTTTTTCATCATTTACAAGGAATCGCTAATATAATCAACATCTCATTGGGTGATTATTTTTTTCTGCCATGAGAACTACTTTGTACACAGCCATTGTCCATTGTGTTTTTTTAAATGCCGTTTTTATTCTTATTACAGGACGTACGTCACGTGTTATAGATTATTTCCGGTTAGTTTTTTTTTATTGGAAATTAGGTCAGGCCTTGATTTTACAAAAAAAAAAAATTTAGTTGTATCTACTCGTATATCTGGAAAATAATGTCACTTTTCTCATTGATTACATCCATTTTACAGATTTTTTAATGCAGAAAAACTGACATTAAGAGCGCTATTTGACGCCAAATACCTATAATATGACGTCACGGTTTTGTATGTCATAAAAATCCCATTGAAAATGTTTGTTTTGACATTTTAAAAAAGTGTCTGATTTGACTTGTTGTCATTTAGCGGATTCCAATCAATTTTTTATGACGTTTTCCAGCAAACGTGTATTTCCTCTGTGAAGTGCATTGTCTGAGTTTCTAATTGTTATAAGTCTATATTAAGAACAGATGTCACGGAAGATACAATGTTAATTTTACCACAGCCCTGAAGCTTCATATGTTCGAGAGAAATTGGGTATTTTACTGGGTCATAATTACATTTTTAACAAAAAAAAACAACCGACTTCAATTTTTTTTAGGAGTTTCTTCCATATCTTCAAAGTTCTTCATCATCTCTTCACTAAATTAAAATCGGACCAACTTGGTAGTGAAGGCTTTCAAATAAAAAAAGAATTATCAAAATCGGTTCACAATAATTGGCGAAGATATCGCGTAACACACATTGAAAAAAAACACAGTCGAATCGATAACCTCCTCCTTTTTTTAAGTCGGTTAAAAGATAAATTATCTGGTACTGTTATGTTATTAGAATAAAACGTCCGAAAATAGTCACTTGTCGTTGATTACATCCTTTTTGAACGTAATTTTAGATTTATTAATGCTCAAGTTTTAAGTACTCGTCAGGACGAATCAATTGAGCCCAAACTGGGTGGAGTTATGTTGTTTTATCACAGAGATGCCGTGGCCACCTTCCGGCTTCATCATGAGATCAGGTCGTTGGTACCATAATATTGAATTGTCACCCTTACATAAGTACGTAAAGTTTCAGCCCAATCAAATAATGGGAAGTGGGTCTTATTTAGCTTGCAAGATTTGATTACGGACACAGACAACGGGACAGGTGAAACTAAATAAATAGCTTGTAAAATGGAAACGTCGAAATTTTTTCAAGATCCTATGATTGGTCCAAATAAACATATGACTATTCGATTCGTGGGCAGATCGGCTAACTAATCGATTATGTCATTGAACGAATTAGTAATCGATGTTCAAATATTACTCGATATGTTCTGCTTATGAAACTTGCTATTTTACGAAATATACGAAATTTCACACGTACCGTACCCATAACACACTCGGTGGCTCGGTGGAAAAACGCATTGCTACGCTTTCACAGGTTAAGCAATACTGGGCGAGGTCCGCACTTGGATGGGGGTGACCAAAAAAAGTGGCAGAAAAAGATTTCTCGAGCTCCTCCGTGCTTCAGAAGGCACGCATTGGTCCCGGCTGTTATCGTTATGTGACAGTCGTCAAGCTGTAACGTGTCAGATGCCTTTAGGCAGCCCATATTTTCTCCTTCTATCGCTATTCCAAGCAACTCTGCCATCTGGGACCTGCTTTTTAGGGTTCCGTACCCAAAGGGTGCCAACAGGACCCTATTACTGAGACTCCGCTGTCCGTCCGTCTGTCACAGAGCTCTATCTCTTGAACTGTAATACCTACACACTTGAAATTTTTACCGATTATGTATTACTGAGCCGTTATAACAACAAATAGGTACTAGACTAATAATAATGGACTCCCTTACCTTCAACATACATCAATTTTGTTTTTTATCAGAAGTACAATTACTTTTCCCAATGACTGTACCATCTTTGACAGATAAACAAACATGGCGCCTTCTGACATATGGCGTAACTATGATGAATAGATCTGGTTGTTACATACCGAAGCCAACATATAAATAAAGCTGATATATCTGCAGACAGCTCACAAGATAGGAATTTGTATTTTTTTTTAATGAAGATGTTTTGACATAAATAAACTTTTTAGATAAATGCTTCCTCAAGGCATTTTTAACGTTTGGAAGGTGATTTTACACCTCGTAGATATACAGGGTGACTTATATTAATAAAAATCGATAAATATTTTTCGTCCACCCATACAAAATCCGTCTGTCTGAGCGCTGATTTGTATCGAAGGACCAAAGATTTTTTATCGATTTTTAATTACTTTTTTTATAGAAATTAGTTCAGTATCAAGAACTGAACTTGCTCCAATAAATAGAACAGTGTTTAAAAAGTCATCCTGTATAGGTATAGATTGTATATTCTGTTTCATAATAAAAAGCAACGAAAGTAGCCGACAAATGTCCCAAAAATCTCCTATTTAAATGTCACCGCCCAGGATGCGCTTTTCCGCTTTTTTTCTCCAAATATAATATCTAATGGTCACCCAAGAATACCATAGGCCATACAAAATCGATAAGAAGTAGCTGGAAAAGTTTAAACGAACTGTCTTAAGTTTTACAACCGGCTGCCTGACGTCAACCCTATTTGCAATGTGCTGTCTCTCTCTTATTTTAGCACTTCGAAGCCTATTCAGTTGTTCACACCTGATTGAGAAACAGACGCATCGACATTTAACAATTTTAGAAGATGCGCACAGTAGCACTTGTCTTATCTTTACAAAACCCCGCCTTTTACAGTCGGCAAATACTTGATGTAACGCATAAAGTTCATCTGAAATACAACAAAGAAAAATGTGCTTTATGCTGACAAATTAAAGTCTTAATTTGAATGTGATCTGTGAAGTAAATTTTATCTAGTATATGACAGTGAAAAATATTCTTTATTACAATACATTAAAGCGTAAAATTTAATGTCGATGGTGTGATAAGAAGCTTCGTTGACACACATTTCATTTAGTGCTGTTGTAATATCGTGCACAAAAGTAATAAGTTTTTTTTTTTAAATAGAGATATTAGTACCTATAGTTTATTTGGAGAAACATTATAAAAAACTCTAACAGTATGCTTCGTAAGACTGATATACTATGATCCATAGATATAGAAGTTCATCTGAACGGTAGCCGTCCGGCTACCGGCCAACCTTGACGCTTAGTCGGGGTTCGGATACGCGAAGTAAGGGCATTTACGTCATCTATGTGTACCTGTATTGTGGTATGATCGGACAAAAACGTTTGAAAACTATCATAATAAAAAATCATAATATTACATCAAAAAAATCGGTTCGATCGGTGTCAGAGTTGACGAAGTGGTGGGCCATTTTTATAGGCAAATCACTCTTATAATTAAAATTTCTCCAATAATAGCGCTTCCTAGGCGCAAGTGCAGAAGAAGCGGCAACAAACTGCATTGCAGCATTTTCTCCAAATACGTCAACTAACAATTCAACTGATATTAAAATTAGTAATGTGGACTGGAGAATACATTGTTATTTCATAATTAGTTTCTAGGCGCAAGTGCAAAAGAAGCGGCAACAAACTGCATTGCAGCATTTATTCCAAATACGTCAACCAACAATTCAACTGATATTAAAATTAGTAATGTGGACTGGAGAATACATTGTTATTTCATAATTAGTTCCTAGGCGCAAGTGCAGAAGAAGCACTGCATTGCAGCATTTATTCCAAATACGTCAACCAACAATTCAACTGATATTAAAATTAGTAATGTGGACTGGAGAATACATTGTTATTTCATAATTAGTTCCTAGGCGCAAGTGCAGAAGAAGCACTGCATTGCAGCATTTATTCCAAATACGTCAACCAACAATTCAACTGATATTAAAATTAGTAATTTAGACTGGAGAATACATTGTGATTTCATAATTAGTTCCTAGGCGCAAGTGCAGAAGAAGCGGCAACAAACTGCAATGCAGCATTTTCTCCAAATACGTCAACTAACAATTAAACTGATAGTTAATTTGTCAATTTACGAGTAGTATGTATCCAAATTATGACTTTTGAGTCTACCAATTTTTTAGTAAGACCCATGATAATTTATTAAAATAAAAACAAAATGATAATTTTATTATCTAAAATATGATTCATTGCTTGTGATATCATTTTGCCACAGCACGATGTGTAATTTATAAAATTTAAATGGATCTCATATAATATATTAGCTGCTCATAGAAAGGTTAAAAGAGGTTATATTTGATATAAATTTATACTATATTATATTTTTATTCTGCATCTTAAGTTTGTGTTCATTTTAAAATTAAAAGAAAGTTTATACAATAGGTACAGAAAATTAAAACTTTGTGTTTTGAATATATTGCAATGTATACGGTCGTCAAGTGTATAAAAGTCAATAAAAATGTATTGCGAACGACCTTTGTAATAAATGAGACGGATATCCGAAATAAATACGACAGCAGTCGACGAAACTGTGTTCTATTTTGAAATCTTAATCATGTTTTTGAACATTTTGATTATTAAATATTTTTAAATTGAAACTTTAGCCGTGTGGTTCCTGGCAGAGTAGAATAAGACAACCCCAAGTCTTTTCGTGGATGTCGAAGAAGGTGACGAAATACAAGCTAAACAAAGCTTTTAAAAAAATAAATTACTTATTCGGTACTGTTAAGAGAATAAGACGTCACAAAACAGTGTGTCTGTCTTGTGATTGATCATATCCATTTTCAACATTATTTTAAATTTATTAATGCAGAAAAACTGATATTAAGAGCGATAATTGATTCCAAAAAGTGACGTCACGGTTGTGTTGTTTTATACAAATCCCATAGAAAGTGTTTGCCTTTGACGTTTAGAAATAAACGGGCAAGTGCGAGTCGGATTCGTACATGAAGGGTTCCGTGCCTCCATACGATGTTTTAAAGCGCTGAAGAAACACGTTTCTTGTATGACGACCACCTTTAATTTTTAACTTGATCTTATTTTCAGTATTTGTTGTTATAGCGGCCGTAAGCGGCCATAGTAATACATAATCGGTGAAAATTTCAAGTATCTAGTTAATGCCATTATAAAGATCTAGTTAAAAACGCTGAAAAAACACGTTTTTTGTATGACGACCCCTTTATTTTAAACTTTTTTATTTTTAGTATTTTTTGTTATAGCGGCCACAGTAATACATAATCGGTTAAAATTTAAAGTGTCTAGCTAGTAAGGTTCAAGAGATAGAGCCCTGTGACAGACGGACAGACAGCGGAGTCTCAGTAATAGGGTCCCGTGTGCACCCTTTGGGTACGGAACCCTAAAAAGTGTCTGATTTGACTTGTTGTCTGGCAGATTTAACGTGGATGAAATTTCCTCCTCATTGAAGCCTGTTATTATAGTATTTCAGATTTCATAACTGATAAAATTAAGTTTTAAAATGCTATGCCCTGACAGAGCATTATCTGAAATGGTCATCTGTTCACAAATGTATGTACATGTACATTGAAAATAATTAAATAAATTTTGTAAAAAATAACATGTTACACGTGACATAAAAAGGAATAATTTAAATAACAGTAGGTAGTATCGGGAGACAAATTAGGAAATTAAAAAAAAAAGTTTTGCAAACATTACTGTGTCATATATCAAATGAAAGGGCCCGTTATGAGGATCTCAAATATATTTTTGTTATTATTGTAAAATGAATAGTTTTGATTTTATTCATGAAGGAAGACGAAAATTGACCATCCCCCCCCCCCCACCCCTGATCTCCGAAACTACAGGGCCTAACATTTTGAAAAAAAATACAAAATATAGTTCATTGCTTGTAGATTACAGGAAAACCTATGAGAAGTACGGAACCCTCTTCACGCGCGTTTAACTCGCACTTGACCAGTTTATTATATACTTAGCAATAAAATGTATATTTATAGGATAGTTTGACTTGTCTCGTCCATCCTTCAACATCTTTTATACAGTTCTTATTAGATGCCTTTAGTTTATAAATTAAGAAAGAGGTCGTGATATCATTTGCATTCTAATATTTTTTTTTTATCCATTGCAGTTGATTTCGGTTCATTAAAATAATAAATTATAAATATAAATGTTGTAATCTAGCTAACTCAGAAGCTGTATACTCCTAAGGTATACTCTTAATAATAATTTTCATTGTACATTTTAAAAAAACTTTTGGTTCGCCCCAGCTTCGCTCGGGTATGTATTATGGGTCGTTCAAGTATTACATAAACACCAAAAAGGGGTCTTAAATTGGCTTATTATTGATGACAAAGAGGGTGGAAAGGTCTAGACTTCTATTACGTAAGCAATAAGTAAGTAAAACTAAAAAAAAAACCTACAGAAATTGCCAAGAAATATATTTCTTGGAAATTTCTGTAGTTTTGATTTATAATTATACAGACAATGAAATAATAGCTATGAATAATATACTTGCTCATGAAAAGAAAAAAAACGTAAGTAGATTTTTTTATTTTAAGAAAAATATATCAATGTTTACGTAAGCATATGGGATTTGATAACTTTTGCTAACAAGCTTTTGTTAAAAATGGCTAAAATTCTGCTTACATAATACTTAAATGCTAAACAAAAGATTTTTTTAAAACAGAAACAAAAAATCAATACAGAACACTTTTGCCGCTAACAGTACAGCATTGAGTGATGAGTGTACATGACCCGAATGCGCGGGTCGCAGGTTCGAATCCTGCCCACGCATTTTTATACGCGCCATTGATTGTTCTTGAATATTTGTCACTATTGTTCCGTTTTGCGCATATTAATTAGTTGAACGAAGTTAACTGAGTTCAAGGTTGTTTGTTCATTAATGTGTTCGGCGATAACTCAAGAATCTTTGATCTGTAGGAAATTTGAGTAGGCAAGTAGATTGTGCGATAGTTTTTATGTTCGAACATTGTCATATGAAGTCAATGGGTTAACACCCATGTCTTGTCCACCCATTTGACTAACGTCAAGAGGGGTAACTGAGAAGGCAGGGCGGACTATTAGTAGTTACCTATATTTAACATTCTAATTTCTAATTTAAGTTCTATATTTATCATAATCAACTTTGTCGCCTAAATGTACCAAATAGACGTTTGGTGCAACGCTCGTGTCAGCCGCGAAAACTGTTCGCCCCACCGGTCACACGCACGGTATCACATGAGCAATCTCCTCTATGTCGCATGCTTACGGACCTTAACACATTCCTGAATCAGCAACCTGAGTGTGATGTGTTTGTAGATGGAGCGAATATGGTTGTAAGGAGCCTATTAATATATTGCGAGAATGACGAAAGTGAGTCAACTTGTATATTATAATAAGTTTTTACTGTACATTATTAGTAATGACACCCGTCGTACCAACTATGTACCAATACTAAAATATTTTAATTACATTTAGCTATAAGTTCTTTCTATATACTGTAATTGGTGAAAACCGTTGTATTTATTTTTTACAATAAATAAATAAACATGTTTAAAGGAAAGAAAATAAAAAACTAATTGTGAATAGGAAAGAGACAAAGCGATGCACTTCGGCAATTTGAAATTGTTTAAGGTGTTCTAAATATTACTTCCTTCCATTACCTAACTTTCTTTTTCAATCATTATAAATACATAAATATTAAGGACCAATCACACTGATTGAGCTAGCCCCAAAGTATAAGTTTATACTTGTATTATGGGATACTAACTTAACAATACTATATAATAAATACATATAATATATACACCCAAGACCCAGGACAATTTGCAAAAGGCCATTTTCAAACGAATACTGATTTGCGATCGAATTTGCGGATTGGCGGACTTGCGAACGAGTGCCAAATCCAATTTACAGAAATAAGTTACACTGAGTAGTCTTAAAAAAGGGAGCCGAGCTGACCAGTCCCTACTGGCGGCATCCGTTCACGAGTTGACGCGTGGATCAGCCATCGCTGAACTCAACCATATTAGAGGGTATCTATTTTCAAACTCATACTGATTTGGGATCGAATTTGCGGATTGGCGGACTAGCGTGTTGACCATTACACCATAGAGGTTGTCAATCCATCATTTAGGTATTTAGTTATGTTTTTTCTCTTAACCTAGGGTACATTTGGTTCAACTTATTCACTACTACTACTTTTTTCACCAAGCGAAAGAGATCTGTCAGGATCGTAGCAAGTGGAGGTCCATAGTCTCTGCCTACCCCTGTGGGAAACCGGCGTGATAGTATGTATGTACTTTTCAAAATGATTATAACGCATATTTTTTTTAAATTTTTGACTGCCTCCGCGGTCCTGTGGTTAAGGCGTATTTGCCTTGTGATCCGGAGGTCATGGGTTCAAATCCCACTGGGAAGCATACTTTGCGAAAAGTTGTTTCCAGTCTGTTAAGGATATTGCAGGCTTGAATCACCTGATTATCTGAAAAGAAAGATGATTCCGTGCTTCGGAAGGCACGTAAAGCCGTTGGTCCCGAACGCCATCTAGCGTTTGTACCTATCCTAGGATTGGTTCTGGTCTACCCTTTGGGTTGTGGAGGTTAGACGGCAGTCGCTCTGTGTAAAAACCAGTAACCTCGTCAAATCGCGTAGGTTAGGTAGCGGACCCCGGGCTGTGAAGCGTTACTGCTGACGATGCAACCGGGAATACGCTCGGATGACAATAATTTTTTTTAAATTTTTGTTCACACTTTTCCTCGCGGCTGTACCAGTTTCGCAAATCTAATCACAAACAACATCAATAATGACAATTACTGTCAATACAAACCTTCCTAGCTATAAATCATACATATCTTGTTGCGTTAAAAATATGGAGCCTCTAATCGTTAGTAGATCTATGTATTCTTTTTGAATAGGCTTTTAACTCTTTGACAGGGGTTTTGGCGGGAAGTCAAGGTGTTCGGTTGGGGTTTGCTTTAAATTATTTTGTAAATTGATTTTAGTGGACTTTATAATATGAAATTGGTGTTGTTTGGTGTTATAAATGCTCATGCTCATGAACAATATGTGAAATAGTTAAAGCGGACAGTCATAGTACGGCTGTAGTGATATTTGTTTCGCGGACTGTGTGGCCGTCTTCGGGCGTCGTCCGCCACTCAATCGGCTGAAAACTAGGGGACTCGTATAGATTCGTCGCCAGAAGCTCCCTTAAAGCAATCAAAGGCCTACACCAACCTTTGATTGTAACTTGTTAGGAAAAAAGAATTTCCCACGTTTTATTAACTTGTTCCTAGCTAAATATGCAGTAGCGTCAAGCCATTAATAAAAAAAACTCTTTGACACTGGAAAAGGAGCTCGGTGGGTTAGCAAGAGTAAGCCCTATACTAGCTTTTTTTTCGAAAACTTCATTTTTTTTTTACTACTTAGATGGTATTCCGTTAGTCGACTGGTCGTCAAATTTATTAATTTTATTATCTCTGTCTTTGGCATCTTTGGGTGACTTCTTTTTCTTCTTCTTTCCTCACCTTCTCCCTATTTGGGGTCGGTTCTGTATGTCAACTCCCTCCATGATTTTCTTTCCATTACCATCTCCGTACTAATACCCCGTTCTCCCATATCTGATCTCACGCATTCTTCCCACGTCTTTCTCGGTCTACCTTTTAGACTAGAATACAAGTGTAATTTAAGAGTCGCCTTACCCTAGACTTTTCCTTACACCTTATTTATCAAATAACTAATAACAATATTTTCTCATTGTTACAGAAACAATACTGCAACGTCAAAACGGAAATTTGCTGCCGAATTGAACTGTCAAACTTGGCTGGCGCCGCCGGTCAGGAATCTCTTGGAGTCGGCCTCGCTACATTCCAAGGCCAGGGTGGTCTGTTCGCTCAATCAGGTCAATCTGGCCAATCAGGGCAAGGCTCTTCCAGCTTTGGTGCTAGCCAATCAGGTTTAGGCCAATCAGGCCAGGCAGGACAAGGCGCTTTCGGCTCCACGCAATCTTCATCATCTTTTGGAACTTCTAGCTTTAATGCTAACAGACAAAACGGCTTTGGAGCTTCAGGGTCTTCAGGACAAAACTCTGGCACTTTCGGCGCATCAGGACAAAATTCTGGAACTTTCGGCGCATCAGGACAAAATTCTGGAACTTTCGGCGCATCAGGACAAAATTCTGGAACTTTCGGCACATCAGGACAAAATTCTGGAACTTTCGGCGCTTCAGGACAAGCTGGGCAGAATAATTTTGGATCTAACACTGCAACGAACCAGTTTGGATCAACCACAAGCAAATTTGGATCAAGTTCAGGGCAATTCGGATCTTCGGGAGCATCTTTCGGTGCAAACTCAGGATCTGTTAACCGAGGATCGACAGCATCTGGCTTCGAAAGCCAAGGTGCTTTCGGCAGCACGAACAAATTTAACGGAAATGGATTCTCAACTGTTACTCCTAACCGTTTCGGTGCCACAGGATCTGGCGGCAGCTTCAACAATGAGGTCTACAAGTCTACCAGTCAATCGAACTTCATTGAAACTGATTCATTCTCAGCTGGAAGCGAAACAGCTGGTGCTTTTAGGCCTGGTGCGAGTGGAAGCGGGCTGAAGCCTGGTATTCCTTACCTACCTCCAGTAGATAGCTCTACTCAAGCGTCAGTAGTAATAACTTCGACCGCTAGACCAAGACCGACGACTGTTAAACCTACTTACTTACCCCCTCTTCCACCATCGACTAGTGCGCCGACGTACTTACCGCCAGACCAGTATGAAGATGGATCGTTATTGCTAGATGTGACCAGGGTGACACCAAGACCACCGACACCCCCACCGCCACCAAACAGTAAGTTTTCATTGAAAAGATCTTTTAGAATTCAAATATTATTGAGCTATCAAACCTTTGATAAAATTTTATTAGCATTTTTTTAGGGTATATATATGTCGCAGTTGGATCGTATAAACCGCTAATACACGAAACCTCTAGTTGTTTGGCATTACAGCTCGGTTTTGTTGAACAGCCGAATATCGTTCAGCTGGATTGTCTAAGATTGCGCAACGTGTTACGTTCATTGAATCCGCTAACCATGTTTCCAAACGGCTAGCTGTTTTGTGAAACAGTAGCGGTAATCCGCTGTTTGACGAAACCGTTAAACAATCCAACTGCGACACATACATGATAAGATTTTTTTGACATCGAATTTCATTTCCCAGAAAACTATTCACGATTTTTATTGCTATAGGTTTGCCCTAATCTAGTAAAATGGATAAAACTTTTCTAGCGTGTGTTGGTCGCAGTTCTAACCTAACCTATAGGTTTGCCCTAACCTAGTAAAATGAATAGAACATTCTAAAATTCTAAATTGTATATAATTTCTTTAGATAGAATGTTCTTTAGATAGAATGTGAAACAACTTCTCTAGCCGCATGGATGAATACAAGTCGTTCATTCCATTCCGCGTATTAGGGTTCGCTGTTTTACAAAACCGAGCTGTAATGCCAAACAGCTAGAGGTTTAGTGAATTAGCGGATTATACCATTTAACTGCGACATATATATATATCTTCCCTGACCGTTTTCGGCTATGGTGACTGTCTTCGTTTTATAACAAACAAAAATTCATTCGTTGATTTAGGGTACGGAACCCAGGAAACAAGGAACTCTTATAGTTTCGCCTTGTCTGTTTGTCTGTCTGTCCGCAGTTTTACTCGGTAAAGTGGTAAAATAAAATCTTTTTTTTATGGTATCTCCCATAAATGTAAATCTTTTTTTTTCTCTTAATTTTTTGACAAAAGTTATTCAACATCATGAATTTGCTTTTAAAAATATATTACTTTTGTAAGCAGCTAGTGAAGGCTAGCTTCTCTTGTAACATATTAGCAAACCATAGACAAAAATTAACAAAAGTAAATAAAAAAGTTCTTTCTCTTCATTTAGACGATGTGCCTGCCGGCTGTGCCGCCGCACTCAAGTGCACTCCCGTAGAATACTGTACCGCTGATGGCGTCATGTCGAACACCACTGTCGTTCTAACCAAAGACCAGGAGGCCTACAGAGTACCGCTTACCGTGAGTACTTACCCCATTATCATCATCATCATCAGGTCTTCTTAGTCTCCACTGCAAGAGCACGACCCTCTCTGTACTACTAGAGACATACTTGGCCAGAGCAGTCAAAGCATTTGGCCTACACTCTCCACGCTGACCAGACATGTTGGAGAGGTCTCACTGATGTTTATAAGCTTTGTTTAGCTTGTGTTTCCTAAGTCGCCTTCTACGATATCCACGGGTCAAAGACTTGGAGTGGTCCTATTCTACTCTGTCGGGAACCACAAGACACTATTATCATCACATCTTGCGTTATCATCATATCCACTAGGTACAATGTCAGTATTTTTAAGGGTTTCGTAATAAACTAGGAACCTTTATAGATTCGCCATGTCTGTCTGTCTGTCCGCGGTTTTACTCAGAGACTATTAGTACTAGAAAGCTGTAAATACGCATGATGACTGAAAAAATATTTTTGGCCCATCGGTTAGATTATTAAAAAATATTGTACATGTATTTTTTATTTTCCCTGAGAAACAATAAATAACGAAGATACAGCGCATTTAAATTTCGCATGACGTCACGCTTTCGTACGATTTTTACACATCGGTGACGTCACAAGCCCCCACTCTTAAACTTTGATAATTCAATTCAATTCAAATCAAAATATCTTTATTATTATAGGATATTTATAATATCTCTTAATAATAGTCACTTTGTTTTGTTTTGCACAAATGTTGACGTCAAATCGTTACTTAAAGCTAAGTTTACGCCGCTTCCTAGGCGCAAGTGCAGAAGAAGCGGCAACAAACTGCACTGCACTGATACTCTGTATCTTTGTGAATTTTTACTTTTTTGATAATCTGAAAAATATGGGTACATTATTTTTGGATAATCAAAGTAACGGACTAATTAGAATAATACTTTTGTGACCCAGTCATCACCCCTATTAGCATGGGTATGAATATTAATCACGCCGACAAAGTGGTAAAATCAAATGTTCAAAAAAAAGTTTTCGGGCAGCTCCCATACAGCAAAGTGGGAATTTTACCATAATCTTTGCTCCTTTAATCCTCCTCTGCAAAGAAAAAAAATTGAAGAAAAATATTTAATTCAAACTAACGCAATTAAAGTCATCACTACCATCCTCACGTATTCCCGGTTGCATCCTCAGCGGTAACACTTCAGAGCCCGGGGTCCGCTACCTACCCTAGGGATTTGACGAGGTTACTGGTTTTACACAGAGCGACTGCCGTCTGACCTCTGCAACCCAAACGGCAGACCAGAACCAATCCTAGGATAGGTTTAAACAAACGCTAGATGGCGTTCGACCCACAGCTTTACGTGCCTTCCGAAGCACAGAATCATCTTTCTTTTCGGATAATCAGGTGATTCAAAAGCCTACAATATCCTAACTAAACAGCTTTACACAAAGTATGCTTCCCAGTGGGATTTGAACCCACGACCTCTGGATCACAAAGCAAGCGTCTTGACCACTCGACCACGAAGAATTTAAGTAACCCAAAGGTTGACTGGTAGACAACGCTTTTAGCGTTAAGTTCGCCTATTGTTCTGTACAATTTGTATTTGATGGACAATAAAGGTTAAATAAATAAAAATAAGAATTTAAGTATGTACTAAATTAAAAATGTCTTTCACAGGACTGCAAAGACCTTGAAACTGGGCGTGTTGGCAAATGTTGCCGAGACCCCAACTACTCTGACCCCTGGCCCACGAACCTGATCGGGAAGTGGGTTAATGGTGTCTTCGGCGGAAACGACGGGAAATACAATCCCACCAACGATAGGCAAGTGACAGCCAGACCGCCTGTGACTGGTGGTATCACGCAGACTTTCTTAAGGTAAGGAGACTTATGCAGCCTTTGAAATATAAGTATAAATTTACAAAATATACTGAAAGATTTAGTCCATGACCATACAGGTCAAACACATACACCCTCCTTTTCGGCTTTTCCGCGTTCGGGTAAAAACAACAAATATCGTGATACTGAACAACTTTCCCCGTGGAATAACCGGTGACTTTTTAACCAGCTGCCAAATTTTTGGAGCAAGTTCAGTCTATGATACTGAACTACTTTCTTCATCTATAAAATATATTGAAAATCGATAAACAATTTTCGTCTTCCCATACAAAATCCGTTTCCATACAAACTCGATTATGTTAAACGGTCAACTTGTATAGGTATTTTTTTTTCATATTTCGATAGGTATATGTTCCTTTGAGAAGGTTGTTCCAATACCATGGACTGAGTTCAGCCTTAAAAAAGTTTCAGTATATTGTGTTAGACCCTGTATAGATAAACATCCAAGGCACATATATTTGATTTCCATACAAACTCGAATCAGCTGTTCGGTCAACTTGTATAGGAGGCCTAAAATTATTTTTCATATTTCGATATATGTTCCATGAGGAAAGTTGTTCAGTATCATAGACTGAATTTAGCCTAAAGATAGTTTCAGTATATTTTTAACCGACTTCAATAAAGGAGGAGTTTATCAATTCTACTGTATGTTTTTTTTTTATATGTTTGTTACGCGATATCTTCGCCAATTGTGAACCGATTTTGATGATTCTTTTTTTATTTGAAAGCCTTCACTACCTAGTTGGTCCCATTTTAATTTGGTGAAGATATGATGAAGAACATTGGAGATATGGAAGAAACTCCAAAAAAAATTGAAGTCGGTTGTTTTTTTTGTTAAAAATTTAATTATGTTTCACCATGTATAGTATAAACACCCAAGACACATATCTTTGAAGTTTGAAATTGTTTCTCCTAAGTACATCAAAGGTTTAACCAGGTTTTTTCTTGTAGGGAAACCAAACCCACCGTCTCACCATTCGGTCCCAACCAGGTGACCCCAGGCTTCCCTAGCACCACCAAATTCCAGGGTCAGTTCGGAGTAGCCTCGACCAGTCAGGTTGGAGTGGGAGGGCGAGGACAAGTGGAAGCTAATAGGCAAGGACAGTTTGGATTCGGGACGCAGCAAACTCAAGGTTAGTAAACTAGATAGTTTTAAAAACCCGACTACGTATTTACAAATATCAACAGGATTCCATTTCTACAGATTTTCGTTTCAACAGAATCCCATATTTGCATATTATCATATCAACAGGATCCCATTTCTACAGATTTTTGTTTCAACATAATCCCATATTTACTGATTATCGTATCTACACTACAGGATACCATTTCTACAGATTTCCGTTTCAATAGAATCCCATATATAATCATATCTAAAGAATCCCATTCCTACAGACTTTCATTTCTAAAGAATCCCGTATTTGCTGATTATCATATCTACATGATTCTATTTCTGCAGATGTTTGCTTGTACATTTGAATGACGCCTCTATTATGCGATACGCGATGTTTTCCTTGAAAAAAACTAAAACTCGAACTTCAAGTATTTGTTGTTTAATCTAATACATTAATTAGTGTGATTTTTGACATCTCCTCGTTAATTTATTGTAAGATTATTTATTACTCATGTTGACAAGTTAGTAAAAATTACAATCCGCAATCGTGATGACTTTAAGGTTAACAGGGAGGTTAAGTGTTGTTATTTGATACCTTTGCAAAAAAATTAAGGTTGATTTAATAGTTGACGCGTCGAAGTTTTGAGATTGGCCACAAAAATGCTTTTGTCCGTCTGTCTGTTCTCGACTACAGGTCGCATTTTTCAACAGATTTTGACGAAAATTGGCACACCTACAATTTCTTGGTTTATTTAAATTTTTAGACGATCGCGATTTTTGTTTGTTTTCTGTACTACCAGAGCCATACTTGGCCAGGCAGCCAGAGGATTTTGCTTACACTCTCCACGCTGGCCAGACAGGTCAGAGAGGTCTCATTAATGTTTATAAGCTTTGTTTAGCTATTTTTAGCCTTCTACGACAACCACGGGAAGACCCAAGTCTTCCCGTGGTTGTCGTAGAAGGCGACTCCACCACAACATTCCAAAGTGGTCCTGTTCTCTGCCGGAAACCACACGGCATAAACCAGGTAACCAGTAATTACTTCTAATCAAATTTCTCTTGTCATAGGATCCCAAATCTCCACCGCCACAACCCAGTTCAACCAGAACCAGAACAGGAATACAGGACAGGCTGTCATCACTGGACAAGGCGAGGGAGTAGCCTTTGGAAAAGGCCAGGGCTTCAATCAGGGCCAGGGAGGCTTTGTGAGCCAAGAAGGAGGGCAGAGAGTCAACGAATTTACTAGTCAAGTAAGATTTACGAATTTTGTGGAAAATTCTGTCTCATCTTAGCACGTTCCTGGTTGCATCCTTAGCTGTGCTGCTTCGGAGCCCGAGGTGCGTACCAGCTTTTTATTTTATGATGCTTACTTAGGTATGTATCCTGATCTTTTTTTAGCGCTTAGCGCGTTCCTGGTTGCAAACTGATCCTGAGCTGTGATGCGTTGGAACCCTAGGTACGCTTTTCCGCTTTATCTTCTCCAAATATAATAAGCATGTCAATGGTCACCCAAGTATGTTGAAGACCAAGCGAATTCGAGAAGAAATATCCAGAACAGTTTTAACGATTTGGCTATTGTTTTACGACCTGCCATCTGCATGACGTCAACCCTCCTTTGGAATGCAGTTGTAGTAGTTTGTTCTTAATCTTTAAGTCGTCTCTTACGATACGACATCCACAGAAAGACATTAGGTATGTATTCCGCATTAGATCATAGTTTTTCTTCTCCCGCTGTATTACCCTAAGGTCTACCTTCCTGGATTAAAACTTTCTATACGGTTCATTAATGATAGTTTGATTTTAATAACTAAATGGCGCTATACGGATCCTAAAACTCGATATGGATATTTTTGTAAATTAGGTTATGACCTAATTGTTATATGTCTGAATGACTTTCATTATACATTCGATCTCGTATCGTATTTATCTTTTGGGAGTGTTTCACATAAGAGGTCATCTCAAAAGAAAACGACGCTATGAGGCTCACAGTTGGAGGTTCCCTTTTATTTGGGGTAAGTAAGCCAAAGAAACCAAGAATTTCCCTTTCAAGTATGAGTTGCAAAAGGAGGGAAGAAGATAAAAATATTTTCATACATCGATTTTTCTCCTGGATTTTTACCTTCTCTTCCTTTTAAAGAGAACTTCACTTGATAAAAAATAAGAAAGTCCATACCTTAATACTGCCAGACTAATGTAAATATGGGTTTACAGAACAGGAAGACCGAACAATCTGTGATCTCTGGACAGAACCAAGGCGTGGGCTTGGGTCAGGGACTGGGCTTCGGGATAGGGGTGGGCTTCCAAGGTCAAGGCTTGGGGGCTTTGGGTGCAGGAGGGGGGCAAAGTCATAGGGAGTTTGTTAGTCAGGTAATTGGTTTTAGATGAAACACCTTTGAACATGGTTATTTTGAAAGGTTTTCAAGGAGGATCAAAGAATCCGACGTTTAATTCAAACAGTAGACCTTCAGGGGCACCATTTTTCGATAATTTGCAAGATTTATACTACCTATCATGATTATTTATTTACTTAAATGTGTTTGATATTACATTAAAAAAGTTTAGGTGTACAAATTCATTTTACATATAACTTCTTAATTTACTTAAAATAAAATAAATACTTTACGTTACTGTGATTATTACGTAAATGTGATTCCATAATAATAATAAAAATATATTTCTAGCTTGGTACACAAGTACTAAAGCTAACAAATACTTAACATACTTAATCCTTAAGATAAAACTGGCATAAAAACACCCTTCGGCTCATTCGAATTTACGAGTATACCTTTTGGAAAGCCATGATGCACTATAGCACTTAAGATATCTATTTGCACCTTGGATGGTAAATTACATCTTAGGAAGATGTAATGTCTTTCCTGTCCTAAGTCTAAATAGCAAAAGCAGCGGCCATGGACGAACAACCGAATCCATAATCACGACCACTCGAGTGTACGACTAAGAAGCAGAAGTCTCTCCAGACTATTACGAGGAGATAATACACTTTCTCTTTGTAGTGGTTCATAAGTTAGTTTACCTCTTCTCAATTTCACGTAAATTGAAACCACGCTTTCAAAGCACTGCTCTACCACCGCACTGGCAAACCAGCGATAAGCAAAAAGCGATGAGTTCAGTCCGTCTCTGTCAGCGGCTGGTTAATGGCGGCAACTCCTAGGCTCTTATTTGTATGCACCCTCCCCTCCCCCCCCTCCCTCCCTTCGTTTACAATGGGGCGGCAAATTTGAAGAATCCTATATCGTACTTGCACCCCCCCGTCGGCAATAATAAATCTTATAAGATTGAAGCCTAAGTCAGAGTCTGAATTGCAGTTTGGGAAGGGGGGAGGGGGGGCGGGAAAATCTCACCCGGGGCGCTGGTAGAGCTAAAACCGGCACTGCAGCTATCTCTATCGCACGTAGGGTTTGTGACAGAGACGGAATGAGCCCATCGTGGGCGTTTGCTTGACGTAGTTCTCCATAGCAACACAAAAACTGGATGGCACGCATTTTTCTTCCAAATTCGCACTAGCCCTTCTAAAATTGGACTCCTGTAATAGTAAGTATGACAAGGTCTAACAAGATATTAAAAATGAATTCTCTCGGAAGAACATCCCATAAGAACATTTCGTTCAAGTATTACGTAAGCTCCGAATGGGGGGTGGGGGAGTTTACGATTTGCTTATTTTGATGTTGTCATCAGTTCCATTACGTCAGCAATTTTTTACATTTCTTGACAATTTTTGTAATTTTTATTTGAAATTATACAGACACTAAATATCTACGAACAATATATTTGCTCTTGAAATGAATAAAAAAATCTTAACATATTGTTAGACACTAAGCTAGACACAATAGAATTAACAATTGATTTACGTCTATAGGCGTAGTATGACAATGTATTAGGTTAGTTAGTTAAGATCTTTATTGCACCAAAACATAATGATACAGAAAAATAGATTAAAGAAAACAGATGTCAAAAGGAGGCCTTGTCGCAGCTGCAATCTCTTCCAGGCAACCGAGGTTTTTTAATAAGCTGATTTCGTTAAAAATATATCAATGTTTACGTAAGCATAGGGACAAGAGATTTGCTTGCTTTTGCTGACAAGGGGGACGGGGGGATTAAAAATGGCTAAAATTCTGCTTACGTAATACTTGTGCGGTCCATAAGGAACATCGAATATAATATAATATAAAAAAATCTGGCTTCATTCCAGATCATCCTTACTTTAGATTTCTGAGTCATGTGATATCTTATGTGATGGATCGGGCTCCCTTTTTATTTCCGTGAATGGGGGAAGGGGGGGCAGGATATAGTATATTTTTATATTTTGTTACACCTTATTATATCATTCACGCACGGAGCACCTCAAGTCTTCTGCACCATGGTAAGATGCTACAAATTCAACTTGGCTTTCAGAGCAGAAAAACAGAAGTAATATCCGGGGGACAAGGGGGCTTCGGAGCAGGCGGAGGGGCATTTGGGGGGCAAGCTTTTGCTGGGCAGAACCAAGGCTTTGGAGGGAGAGGCAATGAAGCCGCTTTTGCCAGCGGAGGGGGACAGAGAGGCAGCGAATTTGGCGCTCGAGAAAGTGCTTTCAGCTCTCGAGAAGGCTCTTTCAGCTCCCGCGGGGAAATTTCTGGCTCTCGAGAAGGAACCTTTGGCTCTAGGGGAAGTGAAGGTTTTGGCTCTCGAGGAAGTGAAGCTTTTGGCTCTCGAGGAAGTGAAGGTTTAGGCTCTAGAGGAAGTGAAGCTTTTGGCTCTCGAGGGAGTGAAGCTTTCGGCTCTCGAGGAAGTGAAGCTTTTGGCTCTCGAGGGAGTGAAGCTTTTGGCTCTAGAGGGAGTGAAGCTTTTGGCTCTCGAGGAAGCGAAGGTTATGGCAAAAGGGGGGCTGGACAAGTCAGCGAATTTAGTGGGGGAGAAACCATTGTGGAACGCGAATTTAGCTCTAGTCAAGTGAGTCTAGTCTAGTTTTTGGTTTCGTTTGTTGCACCACTTGCCTTTGGCAAGTTCATTGTACACTCTATTGGTTTTTATTAAGTATGTCAATTTGCCTTGAGCAATTTCATTCATGTTTAGTTTTTTTTTCAGATTTTGTTTTTGTGATTTTTTAAACCTTCTAAAGAATTTTTAATCTCCACCAGTTTCATCTATTGTACCGAAAACACTTTTTTTTTCGACTGTTTTTTTTTTGAGCACCATAATGTAGCACTTTTGGTAGAATATTTTTAAATGGTGGCACTATATGTTTTGTGTTTAATACAGTCTTGACTAAGACATGTGTCAATGAGGTATCCCGTGAACAAAGGGCTGGAAATTATCTGGCACAAAGAATCAGCATTGCCATACAACGTGGCAATGCTGCCAGTCTTTTGGCCACGCTGCCGAGGATACACAATCTGTAAATATTTTTTTAGTTTTAGTTTTTATTTTTTTATTAAAGCTAAACCTCTTTTCCCTAACAGTCCAACCAAGTCAACTCATTCCAACAAGCGGCAGGCCAGAACAACCAGATCCAGGGTCAGGGTCAGAAGACTGGCTTCGGGCAGGGCATCGTGACTGGAGTGGGCCAGGGCGTCATTCAAGGAGGTGGAGCCATCGTCACCCAAGGTATTCTTTAAATTCATCAACTTTATGACGATGGCCGTAGAGTGATGGTAAACACGCTAGTCTGCCAATCTGGAGGTTCTGGGTTCTCTCCCCAGCCAAGGCAATTTATCGAAACCAACTGATCCAAAGACAAGGTCAGAAGCTGGCTTTGGGCAGGGCCCTCGTGACTGGAATGGTCCAGGGGAATCATCTAGGGAGGAGGAGGTCAGCCAAGGTATTCATCGACTTCATGACGTCTAAGAAATTTAAAAAAAAGTAGTTTAAGCCAGATTTTTCACGAAAAGAAAACAAAAAAAAAAGGAAAATTTTATTTTATTTTAAACAGTGAAAATTATTAAGTACAGGTATCCTACCAGATTTATTGTCTACAAAATGATAGGCTTTTTTATTCATCATCATCATCATCAGGTCTTTTCACTCACCACTGCAGGAGCTCGACCCTCTATGTACTACCAGAGCTATACTTGGCCAGAGCAGTCAGAGATTTGGCGTACACTCTCCACGCTGGCCAGACGGTTGGAGAGGTCTCACTGATGTTTTGTTCAGCTTGGGTTCTCTAAGTCGCCTTCTACGACATCCACGGGAAGACTTGGAGTGGTCCTATTGTGCTTTGCCGGTAACCTGTTCCACGCGGCTCCTAATCCACTAGGTTTTTTTAACAAGCTTCTATTTACTTACACCTGTCCCGTTGTCTGTGTCCGTAATCAAATCTTGCAAGCGAAATTAGACCCACTTCCCATTATTCGATCGAACTGAAACTTCACATACTTAGTAAGTTGGGTGACAATGCAATAGTATGGTACCAATGACCTGATCTCATGATGAATAACCTATAAGACCTACAAGGTTATATGGTCATTCTGGCATCATTCTAGTCCATCAGTCTGATCAGAATGATTGGAGAATGATCGTGTAACCCGCGAATTGACAGACTGATGGTTCGGAAATTAAAATTGTTTTGAATTACTGATAGGAGACTGATCGCGTAACCCGCTCGTATCATTTTTGCATCAGTCACCGTACTTTACTACACACCGTACACCAATGTACATAAGGTTCATTATAGCTCTTTGCCGTACACGTACTTTATATGAGTCTGCTGTCATTCTGGATTGACCGTGTAACCGTGAAAATCATCCATCATTCTAGCGTCAGTCACGTCAATCAAGACTGATTTAAAAATTATGTAATTTCACATAAACCTGTGCAATTCCCGAAAAATCTGGGAAATTTACGGAAAAATATAGAATTTTACATAATTTTTGTCATTTTTACATATTTTTCCGTAAATTTCCGTAGATTTTTCAGGAATTTTACAGGTTTATGTAATTTTTTGCATGTAAAATTACAAAATTTTTAACAGTGTACATCTAACAATGGTGTTAATTTAGTTTTTTTTTGTCCAAGGTTCAAGATACGACGTGGAAAGCCAAAGCCAGTATTCTGAGAACATCTACAGGGTGTTCCTATCGCAGTATGCCGCTGGAGGACAGTGCGGAGTTTTGAACGTAAGTACTATACAATACAGGTTGTAACATAATATACTGAAATAATTTTAAGAGTGAATTCAGTTCATGATACTGAACAACTTTCATCAAGGACCATTATCGAAATGTGAAAAATAATTTTTGGTCTGCCATACACATTGACCAATCAGTTGATCCGAGTTTTAATTTTTTTTCATATTTCGATGGATGTTGCTCAGTTAGAGAAAGTTGTTCAGTATCATGGAATCTACCTTCAAAATAGTTTCAGTAAGCGTTTATGCTGTCCTAATCACCGATTGAAACGAGTTGAAAAAAATCAGGAAAATTTAATTAAATATAACCGGCTAAGTGCGAGTTAAACTCGCGTGGAGAGGGTGCCGTACAATTGATTGAATTCTTATAGGTGTTCCTGTAATCTACAAGCAATAAAGTATATTTCGTATTTTTTCAAAATTTTAGGCTGAGTAGTTTTGGAGATCAGGGGGGGTCAAGGGGGAATGGTCATTTTTTGTCTTCTTTCATGAATAAATCAAAACTATTTATTTTATAATTATAACAAAAATATATTTGAGATCCTCATAACGAGCCCTTTTATTTGATATATGAACACAGTAAGGTTTGCAAAACTTTCTTTTTTAATTTCCTAATTTATCCCCCGAAAATGACCCTTATTTTTTAAAAATATTTATTTACTTTGCACATATGTGTTTGGGTCATAGGATTACAACATTCTAGCAAATTTCACCTGATTCGGTCCAGTAGATTCGGAGCAAACTGGCTGTGACAGACCGGACAGACAGCCGCACGAGTGATCCTAGGGTTCCGTTTTTTCATTTTTTGTACGGAACCCTAAAAATAACAAAATCTGCCTAAAGAAACTTTGTTTATGTTCTTGAAACTCATTACTATGACATATAATATGCTATGTTGTAATCAACATTTGATGGACGACCCGTAACAGCCTCATCTCCTACCATCAACACTTTAATGAGTGTCGTTAATTAAAGTTAGAATAAATTTAAATGTTTAATTCTAATTATCGGATGTGACCTTAAATAGAGTGCATAATTAAATCCTTTTTTTTCTTGCTATAATTAAATTGTTCCTTTTTTTAACGAGGCGGTCGCGCACATACCAAGATAATAATATTCTAGGGTCTACAATACAACACAAATTTACTTTCTTCTTCGTCTAAGCGCGTTCCCGGTTGCATGCTCAGCTGTGCTGCTTCGGAGCCTGGGGTGCGCTTTCCCGCTTTTCTTCTCCAAATATAACATGCATGTCAATGGTCACCCAAGGATGCCAAAGACCTTGCAAAATGGAGAAGAAATAGCCGGAACAGTTTAAATGATTTGGTTATAGTTTTACGACCGGCCGCCTGCCTGACGCCAACCCTCTTTGGGAATGTATTTGTGCGAAAAGTTTGACAACCGGCCGCCGGCCGATGTTAACCTTTCTTGGGAATGAAATTGTAGTACGAGTTGTTTATGCTTAGTCCTTTAGTCGCCTCTTACAACATCCACAGGAAGAGATGGAGTGGTCCTATTCTAACCCGGAACCACACGAGTCCATTCCTCTTTTCTCTCTGCCATCTTTATAATGTCTTGGTAGGACCTTTAACTTTTCTATAATTAGTCAGAAAACCTTCATCCTTGGCCTTTCTTTTCCTAATCTCCCTTTTAGTTTTCGTTCTACTATTATCTGAAGAGAAAGCCATGTCCTGTAAGATGTCCAATATTTATTAATCTGAAGCCTTTAGGCAGCTCGAATTTGAAACCAATGTCAGCTATTTTGGATTACTTTGATAGGAAAGACGTGATTATATATATATATGTGTATATATAATGAAATATTAATGTGTGTGTTAACGACTGGTCAGTGTCATCATTTCGTCATCTCCCGAGGTATTTATCAACAGCCTTGATGGCTGTCAAGGTTAATATGCATTTTATGTATTTTCGAAGTATCCAATAAAGTTTTGTTACGTCGGTTGTCTCTATGAGATCTCTAACATTCTATATTTTATTTATTAAATTTATAAGTAGTTTTAATTAAACAGTTTTAGTTAGTTGTTTCCTTTTTTTATTCATTTGTTAATTATCTTTCTGAATAAAAGCGTTCCAACATTGAATAAAAAAAAATTAAAAAAAAATTATTAAACTATCAGTAGTATGTCTTGTAGACGGAAAGGACCAGGCCACTTTTAGCGTGATGGAAATAATAATAGTGATAATATGGGTTGCTAACCACATCGCCTATTTGTATGATTCAGATCCTCGCCCATTCCCTTGATTGGCTTTAATTTTGAAAATAGGTGATTATTTAAAAAAATATTTTTCAAAACAAGTTTTTGGTAGTAGCAGACGAATAAATTGAGCCCCACTGAGTTTGCAGTGGGGTTATGTTTTGTCACAGATTGCCGTGGCCACCTTCTGGCTTCATCATGGGATAGAGGATTGTGTAGTGATGATATGCATTGCGAGTAGGTATTTGCAAAAATTCTATCTGTTTCACGCCGCTCTGCTTCCGACCCATGTCGTGCGATAGAGAAGGTTGCGATTCTTAGAGGCGATTGCCTACTTTTTCCTTTTGAAATATTGTTTCGGGCGATAACGTTTCCACCCCCCTACACCTTTACAAAATGAGGCAATTTTGGTGTCATTCAATTCAGTACACCTTAATCTAGGGCTATACGGTTTCCTATTTTAGTAATTCGGTTTAGTTAAACTTAAATAAATTAAAATGCTCGAGGTAGTTTTTTAGAAAAAAACAAGGATATTGAGATGCTAATAACTTTTTTTATAAGTAATATTTCTTTCAAATAAAAACGTACAGCCCTCCTTATCTAATATATCAACAACATGTAAAAAAATATCAAAATTGGACTATGTTTAAGGGGGGAATATTATCGCTTTTTGTATAAAAATTTAGCCAGCCAGCTACACAATCCTCTTAGTACCATAATATTGCATTGTCACCCAACTTGCATAAGTATGTGAAGTTTCAGCTCTTTTACTTTTTCAAACGCTGTATTAGCGGCAATATTTAAAAAATATTAATCTTTAATTACCATACATAAATCTCCTAATGATCAATCATTATCAAATATTCTGACTGACATTTCATCAGAGAAGGTTATGTATTATGTTTTATAAATAAATATATTCGAATGGATAGAACACGATTAGTTGTAAATATTTCAAAGCTGTATTTAAAAGGTCTTAATGTCGGCTTCTAGTCTTAAACTTATTTGAGGTAATAAATCCATAATTGAGTTACGTAAGCTTTTAAGTAAGCTATGAAGGTGTGGCTTTTTGTCCGTCTGTCTGTTCTCGCCTACAAGTCGCATTTTTAACCGATTTTGACGAAAATTTGCGCACAAGTTCCTTGATTTCTTGAAATTTTGTAGTCGATTGCGATTTTTGATTGGGGAAAAAGGAGGTTTGCTGTAGCGTTATTTATTGACGGATTTCTTTCTTTGAGTCACACTAAGGATTTTATTCTATACAAGATGTTACAATAAACGGGCAAGTGCGAGTCGGACTCGTACATGAAGGGTTCCGTACCACCGTACAATGTTTTAAAACGCTGAAGAAACGTTTCTTGTATGACGACCCTTTAATTTTTAACTTTATTTTATTTTTAGTATTTTTTGTTATTGTGGTCATAGTAATACATAATTGGTGAAAATTTCAGGTATCTAGTTAATGTCATTATGACAAAGACCAAGTTAAAAACGCTGAAAAAAACACGTTTCTTGTATGACGACCCCCTTTAATTTTTAACTATTTTTTAGTTTTAGTATTTTTTGTTATATCCGCTACAGTAACATAATATATAACATATAAACATAGTCGGTGAAAATTTCAAGTGTCTAGCTATTACGGTTCAAGAGATAGAGCCCTGTGACTGACGGACAGACAGAGACAGACAGACCCCTCTTTTTTGTCGGAGGTTAAAAATTAAATAAACTATCTCTTACTCTCTCCCACCAGGGTCAAAACCCGTACGGAAACCGCAACGAGCTGGAGGTAGACTTCGCCGAGATCCCATGGCAAGCCATGGTGCTCCTGCAAACAAACAGGAGCCTTCTGTGTGGAGGAGTCATCACCAGGCCTGATGTCGTGGTCACTTCGGCTGCTTGCGTTGAAGGGTAAGTAAAAAAAAAATAAGGTTAAAAGAAAATTTCTTTCGTTCAAGCTTTACAGCGGCTGAAGTTACGCTCAATCGTATTCGGTGGGGATTACACTCAGACACAATATCTTCTTCATCTAAGCACGAAGTGGAGAATAAATTGCCCAGACGTCAACCCTCTTTGGGAATGTATTTGTGTGAAAAGTTTTACAACCGGCTGCCACCCGACGTTAACATGTAGTACGAGATGTTTATGTTTTAGACCTTTAGTCGCCTCTTACGACATCCACATGAAGAGATGGAGTGGTCCTATTCTGACCCGAAACCACACGTATATTTAGACGTTATTGAAACTATTTTAGTCATGTCATGTCACAGTCCATGATACTGAACAACTTTCCCTAAGAAACATATAAATAAATAAATAAAATAAATATATACGGACAAATCACACTGATTAAGCTACCCCAAAGTAAGTTTTAAACTTGTGTTATGGGATACTAACTCAACGATACTATATTTTATGATAAATACATATATAGATAAACACCCAAGACCCAGGACAATTTGAAAAAGGCCATTTTCCAACTTGCCCTGGCTGGGGATCGAACCCAGAACCTCCGAATTATTATTATATTATATTATCAGAAATAATTTTTGGCTATCCATACAAACCCGGATCAGCTGATGGTCATCTTGTACAGGAAGCCAAAAAAATATTTTTCAAATTTCGATATATGTTCCTTGGGGAAAGTTGTTCAGTATCATGGATAGAATCAACCCTTAAAATAGTTTCAGTATTTTTTTTATACCCTGTATAAGCCGAAGTTCAGTTGAAACGAAGTATTCACATTTGCTAGTAATGCAAATATCATAACAGGCGTGCTTTTGCCGAACTTCAGCCGCTGAACTTGGGACATAGTGTGCAGACACACTTAGTTACTACAAAAAAGTTAGACATCTGTTTGACAGATGTTTACAAAAACTTATCAAGACAAACCTTTCGCGCGCCAAGCTCAAGCCAGACATTTTTGTCTTTAAGATAGTCATCGATCCTATAATAAGTCTTCTCACAATGTCATCATGATTATTATATGCAACAGTATCAGTCTAACTTATCTTTTCAGACTCAACGCCGGTTCACTCAAAGTAAAGGGTGGCGAATGGAAACTCGGCATCGACGACGAACCCCTACCCTTCCAGATTGTAGGAGTCAAGCACATCCTCCGCCATCCCTTCTACAAGCGAGGAAGCCTGGAATACGATGCCGCCATCTTGGTTTTAGATGAGAATTTGAGGCTGGCTAACAACATTTACCCGATTTGCCTGCCCGGCGCGAGAGATACGGTGGACGCCTTCTATAATGGAGCTGGGGAGTGTATTGTAACTGGTTGGGGCAAGCAGGTGTTGCAAGGTTAGTGATATTTATATGTTTTGCTTTTTTTTCTATAGGAGGTCAATTTTTTTTCGATACTTGGTCGAATTTTAACCATATAAAACGTGGAAAAACATAAACAGTCGTAGTAGCGCGTTGATGTCTTTTGCTCCAGTGTTTTCATAATTACATTTTTTAACAAAAAATTCAAGACTCAATTTTTTTTAGGAGTTTTTGTTCCATATCTCTAAAGTTCTTCATCATGTCTTCACCAAATTAATATGGGGCCAACTTGGTAGTAACGGCTTTCAAATAAAAAAATGCATTTAACTATTGTGTTTTGGTACAATAAATTTATTACACAAACAAACAAACGAAAGAATAAAAAGAATTTTATAAATATCATTAATATAGTATGTTAAGTAGGTACAGTTATAAATCATATAGATTTTTCATAATGAATATATCTCACATAAGTATCAGCACAGAATAAATAGTACTAACGTACAGAAGTCTCACTCAACAAAGAAATTCAAAGAAATATCTACACAATGTGGCTAGCGATATGGTTTAATTTAGCTCACGTCAGAACTCAGCACCTTTTTGTATAGATACCTAGACATCCATTGCAAGCCAATTTCATTCTTATTACTCTGAACAAACGATTCGTATAACTGAATTTACCACCCGGAGGGGCCGCCTGCGCGCATAGTAATAATGTAAGTATGTACATTTTCGATACCTAAACGGGGAGTGACACAGGCCTGGTATCAGTAATATAGATAGCCGCCGTGGTCCAGTGGTCAAGGCATCTGCCTTGTGATCTGGATGTCGTGGGTTTAAATCCCACTGGGAAGCATACTTTGTGAAAGGTTGTTTCCAGTCTAGTTAGGATATTGCAGGCTTAAATCAAATGATCATCCGAATAGAAAGATGATTCCGCGGTGCTTTGGAAGGCACGTAAAGCTGTGGGTCCCGAGCGCTATCTAACGTTTGTTTAAACCTATCTTAGGATTGGGTCTGGTCTACCCTTTGGGTTGCGGAGGTCAGACGGCAGTCGCTCTGTGTAAAACCAGTAACCTCGTCAAATCACCTAGGGTAGGTAGCGGACCCCGGGCTCTAAAGCGTTACCGCTGAGGATGCAACCGGGAATACGGAGTTTGATGATGTCAATGACTATCAACAATATTATCTTTAACATTACCTCTTTCTGTGCTGTCGAGTAAAACAAATATATATTTATCAATCATCGTCGAGGTGATACTGACCTTACTTGGAGTTGGGATGTTTAGTTTGCTAGGGTTCACAGATAAGTAACAGAAAAAAAGAAAGAATACATCTTTATTTGGTACAAACAATGGGCATTGTTAATTCATTTTGGAAAGCGTTGTTTCGCTATATTTTTTAGTTAGAAAATGAACAATCCCCATTACAAAATATGTCCTAGAATAGAAATTATACAACGTGTTAATGAAATAACGCTAAACCTCTCAGATGGTACCTCAGCCCATGAAACTAAACAACTTTTGTTCTACAACTTTCACGAAACCCAAAAAAAAATTTGAATTTTCATACAAACTTACCAGCTGATCGAGTCAATATGTATGAATTTTTTTTTTTTTAGTGTCGTGTTTTAGAACAAAAGTTGTTCAGTTTCACCGTCCTCAAATTCGCTCACTTAATAACGCTACAGCAAAGCTCCCTCTTTCCCCCTATTTCGCCTCCGATCAAAAATTGCGAATCGACTAAGAAAATTTAAATAAATCAAGGAATTTGTGTGTCAATTTTTGTCAAAATCGGTTGAAAAATTCGACCTGTAGGCGAGAACAGACAGACGGACAAAATATTTTTTGGCAAATCACGAAACAGAGTCGCTACGCTCGCTCGATTTTATCTCAGCGCCGACAGCCCTAGTAAGGTCACTAATAATGAGATGGACTGATAAATGACACCCCTGAAGGTCACATTTCGTAACAATAAATTTGACATTTAAAAATATGGCTATCTCTTATCAACGTGACAACAAATAGGTCACTGAGTGGTCTGATCAAAGAGGGATCGACGTCTGAGTAGTAGCTTCACCGCTTTTATGCTTCGTTCGGTGAGTGAGAGAGCCGGATGCAACAAAAACTGCTTTGAAACTATGTAGATCAAACCCCCCAGTCTTGAGATAATCTAATACAAAGTTAAAATTTAAGGTGGGCCACCGTAACTTTTGAAATATTACTAAAATAATTCTGAAAAAAAAAGTGGTATATACCTCAAAGTATGTACTTTCAATTAAAACTATAGCGGTCTCGGAATCATAGATAGTTATTTTTTTATACCTACGTCATAAATCGTAAACCGCAATTTACCTTTAGAACTTTTATATTATGTTACTTGCTGTTACGGAACCCTTCATGGGCGAGTCCGACTCGCACTTGGCCGCTTTTTAAGACTACTCAGTGTAACTTATTGCTGTAAATTGGATTTGGCACTCGTTCGCAAGCTTTACATATTATGTTGTGATAACATTGTATTAGGCATAATATCTTTGTAAACTGACAAAGTCCTTCTGGCGTGTAGGCGACCAATACTGTGTAAATGAGTTTCTTTTGGCGTTTCTTCTCAGCAGTGGTCGTTGCGAAACGCTAGTATTGGTAGTTTTGAGCAAAAAAAAAAATTGATATAAATAAACATTACACGTAATGTACACTATAATTATTGACGTGTAAAAGTGCCTGCAAAGGCCTAATTACTGAATAAGTATTTGATTTGATTTGATAAAAGTGGCCTTTGGGTCTTACAGCCCTGGGCTGTGTCTGCCCCGTTAGGGATAAAGACGTGATAGCAGTTGGTAACACACCATACCAAATTGGATTAAAATAATAAATCCGACTTAGTATTGAGGGTTATCATTAAAAAAACCACGGTTCGTTTGCTAAATACGGCAAGTTGAGCTTGACATATAGGTTTACCTATATGTAGAGAGGCATATGTCAAGCTCAACATATGGTGTGATTTGATTTGACACGACTGTATATAGGGACACTTTTTAACTCGGTGGGGTTATGTTGTTTTATCACAGAGATTCCGGGGCCGCCTTCCGGCTTCATCGTGAGATCAGGTCATTGGTACCATAATATTGCATTGTCACCCAATTTATATAAGTATGTGAAGTGTCAACTCGATCGAATAATGGGAAGTGGGTCTAGTTTAGCTTGCAAGATTTGATTACGAACACAGACAACGGGACAGGTTACACTAAATAAAAGCTTGTAAAAAGTAACTTTTTTACTTAAATCATGTACCTCCAGTGTTAGTAACTTATACACGCTTAAATTTTTTAACAAAAAAATTACAGACATCATTTTATTTGAAAAGTGAGGTCTCACTAATGTTTTGCTAAAGAAAGCCGTGATATTCAAGCGTTAAACCCAAATAACTTTTAAACGCCTAAGCCGATTCGATCGTCAAACATGGCTAAGAACCACCGCAAGCGAACTTGCTTTCACGTGAAAAACCCGCATCGAAATCGGCCCATCCGATTGAGCGCTACGATGCCACAGACAGACAATAGCATCAAACTTAAAACACCCCTCTTTCTATCGGGGGTTAAAAAAAGATAAATCTAATAAAAGGATAAAGATAGTGTATAAAAGTCTTAAAAGGAACCCTAAAATATATTCTTCCAAATGACGTAATCAAGGAAAACGATATATGTAAATTTAAACACTCAATGACTTCTATGACGAGTCCGATTAATGGCCGCCGTAAGGTCAAAGTTTCTTAATTTGCGGTAGTTATTTGAAAAAGCAATAGATTAGCAATTTGTCTTTAATTGAGATTAACATATAAGTTAAGGTTCCCGGCAGAGTTGAATAGGACCACTCCAAGTCTTCCCGTGGATGTCGTAGACGGCGACTTAGGAAACACAAGCTAAACAAAGCATATAAACATCAATAAGACCTCTGCAACCCGTCTGGCCAGCGTGGAGAGTGTAGGCCAAATCCTCGGACTGCTCTGGCCAAAGGCTTTGGTAGCACAAAGAGGGTCGTGCTCCTGCAGTGGAGACGACCTGCTGATGATTATGATGATAAAAAACAAAAGTAAATATAAACCGATTTTCTTCAAATCCACGAACCACTTTTCACAAGTCTGTAAACTCAAGGAGAGAAGAAACCCAAACAAGTTACATATTATGAACACGCGTCTCGTCTCGACAATGACCTACAAATGGAGAAACTTTCCATTTCACTTTGTTTACCCACTGATAACAAGTGGACGAGTTGTAACAGTAAAGTAAAGGATACGTGAGGGGCTTATAGTACAATAAGACATGGTATTCTCTTCCCATGATAGCCCATGATAGCCCATGATAGAATATTGCCGCTGTTTGTTATTGAATTACCCGAGCATAATGCATTTATAGATATACTAGCTCATACCCGCTGCTACGCTCGCGTATCCCAATTCCTACGGGAACAGTACATTTTTCCGGGATAAAAGGTACCCTATGTCCTTTTCAGGACTTTTAACTATGTATATGCAACATTTCATGAATATTGGTTCAGTAGATAAAGCGTGAAGAGATAACAAACAAATATACAAACTCACTTTCGCATTTATAATATTAGTTGGGAAGTTGGGATGTTCCTTAGGAAAAGTTGTTCAGTATCATGGACTGAATCCAACCTTAAATAGTTTCAATACATTTGTTAGATATTATATAGATAAACACCCAAGAAATGTAAACAGATTTGAAATATAATCGAATTGAAGGTCATATTTTGAGATGTCATTAGTTTCGGATTCGTCAGTCAGTCAGTACCGTTTTATCCATCTATTACACAGTTGTTCATCTACATGTTTCAACACTGTAAGCTTGAGTGGCGATGACATTTTGATGAAAGATGACCAACTTATCGATTTAATATAATTGCGTTTTAAGAGATGGTATATATATCTAAGCAGACTGCCTCCATGGTCCAGTGGTCAAGGCGTTTGCCTTGTGATCCGGAGGGCTTGGGTTCAAATCCCACTGGGAAGCATCTTTGTAAAAAGGTTCTTCAAGTCTGCTAAGGAAATTGCATGCTTGTATTACTTGATTATCCGAAAAGAAAGATGACTCGGAAGGCAAGTAAAGCTGTGGGTCCCAAACGCCATCTAGTGTTTGTTTAAACCTATCCTAGGATTGGTTCTGGTCTACCCTTTGGATTGCTGAGGTCAGACGGCAGTCACTCTGTGTAAAAACCAGTAACCTCGTCAAATCACCTAGGTATATGCTTGTAGGTAAATATCTTTTGATTAAATTGTTACTTGATGCTATTTTTTTGTGAGATTTTGATTGCTATTTGATAAATTAAAATGACTAAGTATAACAGCGTTATGGTCCAAGAGCTGGCACGAATTTTTGAGTAGGTATTTGAGGCAAGTTGAAAACTGTCACATACCTCTCCTATTATACCCCAACACGGAACTGCAGACCTGGCTGGTGAGTAGCGGGGCTAAAGCAACCTATAATTTGTTAAAAGATTTTTTTTTTCAAAAAAATTATTTAAAGCATTATGCATTTTTTATATATTGTAGTTTAATGTTTAGAGAATAAAAAAATCAATAAGCCAGACGATTTACTCGGGGCTTTGATATTGCCAGACGCGTGTAAAAGTATTTTTCAAAAAAATATAAAAAAGGTATTTGAGGCAACTTGAAATTTTAATAGGGTATTACATATAACTAAAAAATAAGATTCTCAAAAAGACAGGTCATTTTGAAGGGACTTTTCTACGTGCCAGGTCAATCTAAATAAATCAAAATGGTTTAGCCCCGCTACTCACCAGCCAGGTCTGCAGTTCCGTGTTGGGTTATATTAGGAGAGGTATTTGACAAGTTTTCAACTTGCCTCAAATACCTACCCAAAAATTCGTGCCAGCTCTCGATATTTTAGTTAAAACTTTTTGCTATGGTCTGACTGGTTGCCTGCCTGACGTCAACCCTCCTTGGTTTATTATTAAAATTCAAGAAAAAATAAACTTCATACTAATAGGCATTTAAAATTCTATATTCTAATGTAAATCAATACTTGTTGATTTACGGACTAAACTAATCTAACCAAATTCATTGTAGGAAAAGATATAACATCACAATATACATATATATTCTATAATAAATCTTAAATAATAGGTAGATATGCCTTTAAAAACAATGACTCAAACAAAATATTCGTTCTGCATGCAAATTAGCCAGTCGGCCATAGATTCAATGTCTTCGCGGCTTTTAAAGGATTAATAGATAGACATAACCTTAGAAATTATATAATATAACATAACAGCAATTAAATATAAGTTTTATAAGCTAGCAACAGCGAAAATTAAGAGCGCGTATGACCCTGACAATACTTAGAGCGATCTCAAATATTATCAACGAAACACTTTGAAATAAAAACACAGCAAAGTTCACGACTCTAGTCTTTATTTGTTTCAAAAAAACGATTGCTTAAAATTTTCTCTATAGAAAAAAAATTGCGGAGTTGCCTCCAAATCACCTCCGAATTGTACTAAAACAGTAGCGTATTCAAGAAATACAATAAATTAGCCCTTATTGAAACTTTGGATCATAATTGTATTAAACATATGGCAGTCATCATGTCTTACTTTTTAAATAACTCTTACATATTCTTTGTGTTTTACAAAGAATATTTAAGACCAGAAATAGAACCTCAAAAACCAGAAACGCGTAAACCAGCCTCATTGGACCGCCGCGTTTATTCCGTCCCCGCACCGCATGTCTCGCTTCGGCTAGAGTAAATAAATTTGTGTGCGTGGAAGCGGGAGCAAACTTTAGATTATCAGCATCAGGCGCCTTCTTAAATGATTTTAGCAGAAATTTTGACAACCTTCGTGGCGTATTTAGCTACCTAAGTTCCGTTGTTTTGAAAAGGCCGTCTCTCTTCTTCGATACGTCTCAATGTCTTGATAATATTTTTCCATTCTTTTTCAAAATAATTCAGATATAACGAGTACCGTTCTGTATATCATCTGGTTTAAAGACTTTCCATAGCTATTCAGCGTAGAAATGCAGCATGGGTTTTGGGATCCTTTGGGCTAAGAACGATGCGAACGAATTTTTACGAAACACGTTGCGGATATTTTCTGTTTACTTTTTAACTCCGGACAAAAAGAGGGGTGTTATAAGTTTGACGCTTATGTCGGTCTGTCTGTAGCGCTCGAAAGGATGAACTGATTTCGATGCGGTTTTTTTCACATGATAGCAAGTTCTCATGCGGTGGTTCTTAGCTATGTTTAATAAAACTCGGTCCAGCCGTTTAAAAGTTATTGAGGATAAACGCTTGAAAATCAGGGCTTTCTCTAGCAAATATATAGATAGCGCTATCCGTAGCGCGCACGTAGCGCGACTTGATGTCCGTATCAAGTCGTATCAATAGTTCCGGTTCACATCACTAGATGGTATTCTTAGTCGTGGTTTTTTTTAATTGCCTAGCTAATAAACTTGTTACGAAACACGTTGCAGATATTTTTCTGTTAGTTTTATGACGAAGCAATATGTTGCAGATTTTGTTTTTCTGACCTTTTGTCAAAGCGTATTGCGGATTCTTTATGATAATTGACGAAGCATGTTGCGTATTTAATATTTGTTAATTAATGAAAGTAGATTTTTTATTTGTCCTCACTTTTTATACAGAAAATGTGACTATTGTTAATCGAAAATATTATCTCATATACTAGTCTAGGACCAAAGAAAATTCGTACCAGCTGCTTCCCCTCTGGCCCACTATCTCGCTAACCAAGTCTATGGTAGGAATGGTTATATCCTAGGCTCTCTACTCTATACAGGGTCTAATTACATAAACGGGCTGATTCAGTTCATGATACTACAATACAATCAAGATCCACCTCCCCCGTGCTTAAAGCAGGGCTTGTTAACGATACCAAATTTACACTAAAAGTAACGTTAAATAACGTTATTTTAGTGGTAACGTTATAAGGGATATCGATCATACAGTTTATAACGTTATCAATTAACGATATAAGTAACGATACTTTTTTTCAATACTTGTAAAATATTATATAAATAGCTCTAGTAGCCTACTAGACAAACTCTCATCAATTTATTCTGTCAAATATCGAAAAGAAATACAGTGTCAACAATACCTTTTACCGTTAATATCATTGGTAACGTTTTCTGATTATCGGTAAATAGTGGGAAAAATACCGTTACCCAGCATAACGTTACCTTTGCTGATAACGTTAACGCCGTTTGTCAGAATTAACGTTACCAGATTTTTAACGGTATTCCAAGCCCTGGCTTAAAGAGCCGGAAAAGTTTCCTCAGACAGCCAAGTATTCCAGTCAGTAAAGCCTCAAGCACTAGTTTAACTTAGTGGGAAAATAAAAACCCTCCCTTACCATCTCATATTCCATCCGCTGAGTAACTACCACCGGGGAGCGATATCCCCTTAGCTCTGAAAGTCCCTAAACAGGCTCCAAACTGGTGTTGGGAGATGCCTCAAGAACCGAGCGAAGTGGGGTTTCTCAAACAACAATCGTTGTGAGGTGTAGCTGTTCAAACCATGGCCCACCTACTGACATGTCTCAACTGCCCAATCCCTTGTACAATAGACGACCTAAACTCGGCTAATGACAGAGAAGTAAGTGTAGACACACATTGGTCCACACTTATATAAAAATATTAGCCATTCCGACTCGCTAAGAAGAAGATGATACTTTCTACAACTTCGAAGACCTCCGAGGCGTAATAGTTAACACACTAGACCGCTAATCCGGAGGTTCTAGGTTCCATCCCCAGCCAGGGCAAGTTGGAAAATGGCCTTTTTCAAATTGTCCTGGGTCTTGGGTGTTTTATCTATATACGTATTTATCATAAAATATAGTATCGTTGAGTTAGTATCCCATAACACAAGTTTTAAAAAACTTACTTTGGGGCTAGCTCAATCAGTGTGATTTGTCCTTGTAATATTTAATATTTCTAATATTTACAACTTTCCTCAAGGCACATACATATCGAAATATGAACCTCTCATATCTCCTAGAATAATTTGTAGTAGTTTGAGTTTTTTTCCAACAATTTCCAAAACCTCTTTAGTTTTCTAGTTTTAGGTTTCTAGGTCTTGCTTAAGGCCCCTTTAACTTTGACTACCCTATTGGGGATAATGACATGATACTGCATGTATGATATATGTATTAGTTTGTATCGAGAATAATGTATTTAAAATGCATTATCAAAAACAAGGGAATGCCCATCAAAAGTGAAATTGTTTAATACATACCGGTTTGGCTGCTTCGCGTCTGGTCTTATGTAACCACTATTTTGGTTCTGTCAGGTCCGCTTTATATGTATTGGACTCAATTGACACACATTCTTGACCCATTAATAAAAAAAATATAGAGAAATATAAAGTCTAATATAATCTGATCTGCCTCCATGGTCCAGTGGTCAAGGCGTTCCCCTTGTGATCCGGACGTGGGTTTAAATCCCACTGAGAACATTATCAGGCCTGTGTCACTCCCCGTTTAGGTATCGAAAATGTATCTACATTATTACTATGCGCGCAGGCGGCCCCTCCGGGTGGTAAATTCAGTTATACGAATCGTTTGTCCAGAGTAATAAGAATGAAATTGGCTTGCAATGGATGTCTAGGTATTTATACGAAAAGGCGCTGAGTTCTGACGTGAGCTAATTAAACCATATCGCTAGCCACATTGAGTAGATATTTCTTTGAATTTCTTTGCTGAGTGAGACTTCTGTACGTTAATATTATTTATTCTGTGGCATTATTTGTAAAAAGTTGTTTCCAGTCTGGTTAGGATATTGCAGGCTTGAATCACCTGATTATCCGAAAAGAAAGATGATTCCGTGCTTCGGAATGCGCGTAAAGCTTTGCGCCCCGAACGCCATCTAGCGTTCGTTTAAACCTATCCTAGGATTGGTTCTGCTCTAACCTTTGAGTTGCGGTGATCAGACGGCAGTCGCTCTGTCTAAAAACAGTAACCTCGTCAAATCACCTAGGTGAGGTAGCGGACCCCAGGCTCTGAAGCGTTACCGCTGAGGATGCAACCGGGAATACGCTCGGATGATGATGATGGTTGTCTTCTAGAACCAAACCCTAGGGCCTCCTTTCGGCCTTAGCCATATTAAAATTCGCAATTCGACAGTTCAAATAATTATCGTACAAAACTAAACACCGTTTGTTCAAATATGCTTGTTTGTTCAATGTAATGTTCATGGCTACACGACAGTAAAAATACGGGCAAGCGTGAGTTGGGCTCGCTCATTGAGGGTTCCGTACCAAGAAATACAAATATTTTTAATTGAACGAGGTTCCTTTTCTTCCTTATTTAATGAATACTTAGTAATTTAAGTATATTATTATCGTAATTATCGTTAAGTAGTAGTTCGCCGCGAACTTAGACCTCGCGATTTTTTATTAATATTTCAAAAACTACTGAACCTATTTTGATGTCCAGCGAACTTGAAAATTCTATTGATATTTCCTACATGCCCACCAAATTTCATCAAAATCGGACCATCGGTTCGGCAGTTATCGCGGAACAAACATACATACATATATACATACCAACAATGTGTTTTCGCCCCAACTTGTCATTCATTGCAAAGTCATTCCGAAACGCTAGAAGAATGAAACTTTTACACAAAAAAAATTACCTTCAATAAATGATAAATTTATTATATATTTTACATACATATATACTTATTCTATTATGTCTTTATCCCTAAACAGACAGAGCCCAGAGCCCCAAGACTCAAAATAGTGATGGGTTGCTAGCCGCATCGCCTAATAAAGAACGAAATAAGAAATAAATAGTATAAAATCAATTTTATTATCTGATTCACTAAGCTTCAATCTACATTACAATATATGCTAAAGAGCAGAATACGCTTCTCAAATTACGAACACGTGAATAGAGTCTAGGTTTAAATTAACAGACCCAAGGGAATGAATAAGTATGGACTTAGCAACATGGATGGATTTACCATTGTTATTACCAGCTTTTATTTAGTCTGTCCGTAATCAAATCATGCGACCTAAATTAGACCCACTTCCCATTATTCGATAGAGCTGAAACTTCACATACTTATGTAAGTTGGGTGACAATGCAATATTATGGTACCGATGACCTGATCTCATGATGAAGCATGATGGCCACGGCATCTCAGTGATAAAGCAACAACCCCACCGAGTTTGGGCTCAATTGATTTGTCTTGTGGAGCAATTTTAAAATTATTTTTAAATAAGTTCTTGTTAACAATTTATTTAAAAAAATTTACTCATTGACATAAATAAGTGCTCCTTATAGTAAAAGTTGTGACGGACAGATAGGCAGCGTCACCACTGAGGCACTGACGTTCCTTTACCATTTCGATGCAGAACCCCAAAAAATCACGCAAGTCATACAATATTATTATTTACTAATTACATAGTTGTTTAGTAATTACAAATTTTACTAGTAGTAAAGATTTTTGTATTTATTTATTTGTTAGGCATACGTATGACTAACGATTACGCATGTTAAGCAACCCTGGGCCTGGTCACATTTGGATCGGTGAGCACAAGTGACGTAAAGTGTCTTGAGCTTTAGAGATTAAGGAGTGGCTTCATCATAAGCGTGGTTTTTAGGTCATGCGACCCTTATGTTGTCTGCCCCGTGAGAAATGAAGACGTGCAACCAACCATATGTATGTAGAAAATTGAATAACTTACAAAACCCCACTCCTCATTGCTGTGGGAAAATAAAATAACAGAGAAAGTACCAGCTACTTATCTTTCCGAGCAGTCAATAAAAGCCGATTTAGGAAATGGTCGAGAAGACTCATTTCAATGGGTGATGCGACTAGCAACCCGTCACTAATATACGTGGTGGCGTCGTGGGTCGGGTCGCTGGATTTCCTCTAATATGGTTGAGTTCAGCGATGGCTGATCCACGCGTCAACTCGTGAACGGGTGCCGCCAGTAGGGACTGGCCAGATCGGCTCCGTTTTAACACAGTGTTACTTATTTCTGTAAATTGGATTTGGCACTCGTTGGCAAGCTGTACATGGGTATATTGTGATAACATTGTATTAGGCATAATATCTTTGTAAACTGACAAAGCCCTTCGGCGAGCAAGCGACCAATTTAAATGAGTTTCTTTCGGCATTTCTTCTCAGCAGCGGTCATTGCGAAACGCTAGTGTCGGTATAGCTTTCTATTAAATAAAAATAATAATTTAAATATAAATAAACATTACACGTAATGTACACTCAAGTTGATTGACGTGTAAAAATGCCTGCGAAGGCCTAATCACTGAATGAATATTTTATTCTTGATTTCATTTCCTATTCCAATTACAGCACACCAAACGTGGCCTCTAGGTCTTGCAGTCCTAAGGTATGTCTACCCCGTTAGGTTTAAAGACGTAATATCTAATGTATCAACTAAATCACTTGCACAACCTAACATATATAACTATATTAAATACTTAGTTAAATAATAAAAAACCTACTAAATAAAGAATGATGATACGTTTCATTATCATGTACATAATATATTTGCGACCTTAAGTATTACATAACGGTCCTATGACCTCCGTAACATATAGGTACCTAATATATGTAAACAAAAACAAAATGATTCCGCATTCCAATATATATAGGCCACATATATCAATAAAATAAATTTATTGTAAAAAATAAGCTTATTAATTTAATGTTTCAAACAAGTAGGTTATTATTTTTTAAAACAATAAACTGAAAAGTTTGAAACAATAAGGAATATGCATGTAATACCAATCCGGCTCATATTTTTATTTTAAAATTTCTTTTAATACGTTACCACGCCTAGTTAATTATTTTTCTTACTGACTCTTATTTGGATTAGAAATAAATTATTGAAAATATGCAAATATTGCGCGGGAACTTTTGACAAACAAAAGGGAAATGACGACAAAGTTCATAAAAAGGAAATGACAAGTTCGGGTGCGTTCGGTAGAACTGTCCGTCCATGTAGTTTGACTATCGATGACATTCGAAATGTATGTACTTTTATATAGAAGTTTAACAAACATCACTGGCTGATAACATCGAAAGTACCCAAAAAAGAAAAACATGCGTTGACAGCTTCTTTCTCTAGCGGATATTGCAGACGTTGACGTCATATTTTAAAATGGCGTGTTTTAGATGTTATAATCTACTTGCTATTTTTAATATTTATTTTCTACACCAAATACATGTTTTTCGGCACTGATTTATTTTTTGCGGCTGTTTCTCGACGAGGACTACCGATTAAAAATATAAAAAAAAATTCATGCATACTCTCTATTCAGTCCAAACTTGTTGGGGTTGTGATGTTTTATCACAGAGATTCTGTGACCACGTCATCATGACATCAGGTCATTGGTACCATAACATTGCATCAAAAACAAAATCAAATAGGTATTTATTCAGTAATTAGGCCTTTGCAGGCACTTTTATCAAAACTTTTTATTAATTTTTATTGTCATCCAAATTACATACTTAAGTACGAGCATGTGAAGTTTTAACTCGATCGAATAATAGGAAGTAGATCTAATCTTCGGTCTTTAGTTCTAGTCACCTGCCCCGATGCCTGTATCCTAAATCAAATCTTGCAAAAATGGTAAGATTTTATTGGACCAAACACGGGCCTATATACGGCTTCCGACAATGCAAAGAGGTGTATTGTATTGTCGGAAGCGGTGTATAGGTCATCCAAGATGCAGGTGTAGACACCTCGGACATGACAAAAGGTGGGACATCAGAGAGAAGCCGCAATCGCAGTATTTTCCACCTGACCAAATAGTCTTTGCTGCGCCCTACCTGGGTTCGCAATCTCATCATCATCATCCTTCGTATTCCTGGTTGCATCCTCAGCGGTAACGCTTCAGAGCCCGGGGTCCGCTACCTAACCTAGGTGATTTGACGACGCTGGTTTTTACACAAAGCGACTGCCGTCTGACCTCCGCAACCCAAAGGGTAGACCAAATTTAATCCTAGGATAGGTAGATATGGCGTTCGGGGCCCACAGATTTACGTGCCTTCCGAAGCACGGAATCATCTATCTTTTCGGATAATCAGGTGATTCAAGCCTACTTTCAGTGTCCAAATATTTAGGTTAACGAGTAATTAAAAGTGACATTGTACTAGAAAAAAATATATATCCTAACCAGACTGGAAACAACTTTGACGTGAGTGTGTATGAACAAATTAAAGTTTTTGGTATTAATTGTTTAGAAGTTCATTTGGAAAAACCTAATATCTTACATCCGGTTCACCACATAGACAACATTCAATAAAGTTATAGAACACACAACCTTACGTCACGGTTTTCGCAAGTATCGACAATTCGGCAATGGTTCACACATGTGTCAAATAGACGCAAGGCCGAGTCATAGAACTGCTAAATAAGTTTAATTTTGAAAGTTGCGTTATCACTCTTGCCATAAGATGTCCACTGCTGGGCGTAGGCCACCCCCAAGGATCTACAAAATGACTAACTCTATGGGGTAGTGGTTACCACGCCAATCCGCCACTCCGGAGGTTCTGGTTTCGATCCCCAGCCAGGGCAAGTTGGAAAATGGCATTTTTACAATAATTCTGGGTCTTGGGTGTTTATCTATATATTTATCATAAGAAAATATAACATTATCGTTAAGTTAGTATCCCATAACAGGTTTAAACTTACTTTGGAGCAAGATCAATCTGTATGATTTGTCTCTTTATATAACGTCTAACTAAATATACTGAAACTATTTTAAGGGTGAATTCAGTCCATGATACTGAACAACTCTTCCCAAGGAACATATGTCGAAATATGAAAAATAATTTTTGGCTTTCCCTAAAAACTCAGATCACCAGATCGGTCAATTTGCATGGGAGGTCAAAAATTATTTTTCATATTTCGATATACGTTCCTTGGGGAAAGTTGTTCAATATCATGGACTGAATCCACCCTTAAAATTAGACGCTGTATATATATTTTATATTTACCTGTGGAACCGATATCTGCCCAGGGTGGTTATTATGGGCCAATTCTCCCTTCATTGGGAGAGGCCTATAGTCCAGTTGTGGACTCATATAGGCTGGTAGAATTACTCCGTGCTTCGGAAGACACGTTAAGCTGTTGGTCTGCTGTCATCATTTTATGAAAGTCCTCAAGCATGTCTGGTGTAAGGCAGCTTGAAACATCTGACACCAGTGTTGGCAACTTACACACCAGAAAAGCAAACAAACAAACAGACAGCTCGAAAGATCTGACACCAGTGTTAGCCATTAAAACAGTCAATAAGAAGAAAAACGAGTAATTATTTTTTTAAAAACCGGCCAAGTGCGAGTTAAACTCGCGTGGCGAGGGTTCCGTACAATTGATTGTATTCTTATAGGTTTTCCTGTAATCTACAAGCAATTAACTATATTTCGTATTTTTTTCAAAATTTTAGGCTCAGTAGTTTCGGAGATCAGGGGGAATGGTCAATTTTCGTCTTCTTTCTTGAATAAAATCAAAACTATTTTTATTATAACAAAAACATATTTGAGATCCTCATAACGAGCCCTTTTATTTGATATATGACACAGTAAGGTTTGCAAAACTTTTTTTTTTCAATTTCCTAATGTTTCCCCTGAAAATGACCCTTATTTAAAAAGAAATATTTATTTACTTTGCACATATGTGTTTGGGTCATAGGATTACACCATCCTACCAAATTTTACCTGATTCGGTCCAGTAGATTCGGAGCAAATTGGCTGTGACAGATGGACGGACAGACAGACGCACGAGTGATCCTATATAAGGGTTCCGTTTTTTTATATTTTTTGTACGGAACCCTAAAAAACTATCTTTCATCTTAAACAATGAACTAAAATGTTTTAAGTGCTACTCAAGACGAAATAACTAAGCCCAAACTCGGTGGGGTTATGTCGTTTTATCACCGAGATGCCGTGGCCACCTTCCGGGTTCATCATGAGATCAGGTCGGGTACCATAACATTGCATTGTCACCCAACTTACATAAATATGTGAAGTTACAACTCGATCGAATAATGGGAAGAAGGAAGTGGGTCTAATTAAGCTTGCAAGATTTGATTACGGACACATACAACGGGACAGGTGAACTAAATAAAAACTGCTTAAGCTGGTAAATAATTAAGATATCCTAACAATAAGACGCCAATAAACAAGTAAACATAACGTAGCGACATCTTTGTTGCAAACTAATGAATTCCAAAAACTAATTGAAATCTGAGACTCAATTTACGCAAAATTCTAATGGCGCTCGGAAAGGTTAGTCGTTTTGTAACTTAAATATTTCGTCGAGACAGTGGTCGGTAAAATCTTAATTTTATTTCACATTTCGCAATGTTGCGCGTAGAATCTGGATGCTTTGCGTTGTGCCTCGTTTGAACGAGTTCAGTTGAGTGATTAGTTCTTTCCAAACAGGTCTGCAAAAAAAAAACTTAGAATGTACCAGATAATTCTTCCCGCGTAGATCGTAGAAGTTGATTGAGGGAATAGGCGAAAATACAAACCACAGATCTGTATATACTACTAGATAAAGATAGTCCTTCAATTTGTATGAACACTTGGCGTGCCAATTTTCAATACAAGTATTTAATAAAAGATTTACTTACAAACAGAAAGAAACTTTTTTATTACTTCCTCCGACGTTTTTCGACGAGTTTCTACGGCTTAAAACGGCAAATTTAGGTACAGTAGAGAATGAATGACAGATTTAATGAATTGATATACACGGACTAAAAGTGAAGATCCTAAATGAAGTCAATTTGATGTCAGATTGACACGCAAATTCATACGAGGTGTCCATCTTGATCCATGTCTTTGATACAAACTATGTTAATAGGCGATGCGGCTAATCACTATTATTTTGAGTTTATATTTTGACTCGAAAACTAGGTATATAATTATATTATATATGCAATTTCTTCGAAATTACAAAATACTGCCAAAATCTGACATGCCATTTCAAAATAACAGCTAAACTACGTTTCTATAGAAAAGTCTAGGGCAACGACTCTTAAGTAGTTTATTCTTTTTGCGAGATATTGTAGTACAGTATTAACGAAACACTAAGCCACTAATCCCATGCAAACGAGCCTTAAGAATCTGGATTTTAACTAATTGCACAGCCCGGTGTCGCGTGCAATAAGATGGTCAGCTAACGGTGTGCGGGTGACGAAATTATTGAAATTAAGATGCCAAAGGCCATAAGCTTATGGTAATCATGATACAATTATGAATGTTTATATTCAGATGAATATGAAATTTTTTGCTACTGGATTCGTAATAATTGAAGTGGCCGAGAATCCTGGTTACGGCACCCTCATTTCAAATGCACTATTACTTTAAATGGGCAATTCTTGTATGTTAAAAAATTTACTGAAACTATTATTTTAAGGCTAAATTCAGTCCATGATACTGAATAACTTTCCCTAAGAAACATATATTGAAATTCGATTATATTTTTTTTTTTATACTAACTCGGATCAGCTGACCTAGCTTTTAGTTGACCTAATATGGGAGGACAATTTTTAGGGTTCCGTAAAAAAAAAAAAAAACGTAACCCTTATAGGATCACTCGTGCGTCTGTCTGTCTGTCCGTCTGTCACAGCCAATTTGCTCCGAATCTACTGGACCGAATCAGGTAAAATTTGGTAGAATGTTGTAATCCTATGACCCGAACACATATGTACAAGGCAAATATTTTTTTTTTTAAATAAGGGTCATTTTCGGGGGACAAATTAGGAAATTAAAAAAAAAAGTTTTGCAAACCTTACTGTGTCATATATCAAATAAAAGGGCTCGTTATGAGGATCTCAAATATATTTTTGTTATTATTGTAAAATAAATAGTTTTGATTTTATTCATAAAAGGAGACAAAAATTAACCATCCCCCCCCCCCCCCCTCTCCGAAACTACTGAGCCTAAAATTTTGAAAAAAATACAAAATATAGTTCATTGCTTGTAGATTACAGGAAAACCTATAAGAATTCAATCAATTGTACGGAACCCTCTCCACGCGAGTTTAACCCGCACTTGGCCGGTTTATTTTTTTAATATTTTCCCTATAAAATAGTTTAAGGTATAACTTGTAATTCGTCTAGCTTTACTTTGGGTTTCCGCCAATAGTGGCCAATTTTGCCCACTTGTATGAACGTCACAACATTTTTACGTGTTTCGCTATATTTTTAGGGTAACGCACTTAACTTTCTGTAAAACTTTTCGCACTGAAATAATTTATCTCACTACCGAGTCACCGAGCGCCACGGTAAAGTAAGGTTTATACAGACCATTAACTTCATTCGGAAGATAAGCAACACCTTGCGTGGACCGCACTTCGATGGATGACCGCAAGTAGCATAATTTCTTAAGTTCCTCCCTACTTCCGAAGGCACGAAGCCGTTGGTCCCAGCTGTCATGATTGTCGTCATGCTATCTTAGGTTGGACATTTACGCAAATTAAAAATAAAATAACTTGGTTTAAGGCTCTGTCTACCCCGTGTATTTACCTCTGTATAATAAAAAAATGAGGACGCGTGACGTTGAGGCCATCAGACAAGGCCGAATTCCGACAATGTTTACCAATTTACGAATGCTGCGTGAGGATGGATTGTGAAAATGTCGGCCATTTTGATTTTGAGTCATTTCAGCTTTTGCGGAAGAAATCTTACACTTACATGGGATATTTTAATACAAACAAACAAACCTACTAAATAATAAGGAATATTGAAAAAAGTAATAATACAGACTAAAAAAAAATTAAAATTGTCTATCATAATAAAATGAACTGATAAAACAACTCTAGAATGCCACTGGGAACACGCTCGGATGAGCAAATAAATTGCAAATACTGTCTCCTATATTCTTCATCTGAACGCGTTCCCGGTTGCATCCTCAGCTGTGCTGCTTCGGAGCCCGGGGTGCGCTTTACCGCTTTTTATTTTTCAAGTAACTACAATATGCATATCAATGGTCACCCAAGGATGCCAAAAAACTAGTTGATTGGAGAATAAATAGCCGGAACAAATTAAACGATTTGGCTAAGTTTTACGACTGGCAGCTTCGAAATGGCAGCCTATCTGATGTCAACCCTCCTTGGCAAAAACTGTCTCCTGTATAACACAGGAAGACTCTTTTTGCTATTTATTTTAATAAAATAAAATTAAAAATCGCGATAAATTAATTAAGAACTTTATATAAGCTAAAATAAACCTTTAAAACTAAATTAAAAAAATAATCGTCTTGCCCATACTACTACTGGTATTTATTATGTGCCCATACGGCATGGTGGCAAGACTTGAACACTGGCTGAGTTCCGCGACCTCTCCTCCTATCATAGACTTAAGTAAGTACATACTTTAGATTTTAAGCTCCTCCTCTTTTTGGACACACGTTTTGGATTGATACCAGTTTTAATGTTTTTCCATGTTTCTTTCTGTGTAGTTTTGTAATAGTTGGAATCTGTTTTAAGCATGGGTTTTAAGTGATAATAAAAAATAAAAGTAAAATCAGTAGAGTTAATAATTTTCCATTTCCTCTTTCCAGCCCATCTCGCCGGCAGCATCATGCACAGCGTCAACGTCTCCCTGATCAACCCTGGAGATTGCCAAGCTAAGCTGTCCCAGGACTACCCCCACTTGTTGGAGCAGTACAACCAGGACAGCTGCGTCTGTGGTCAGCCTACCAACCCCACCAACAATATCTGCAGGGTGCGTACTCTAAAACTTATCTCATAAGTCTAAACATGTTTAGAGATGGCTAGAGATCTTGGAGATACTTATATATGTACTTATATACAGGGTGACTTTTTATCCACCGGCAAAACTTTTGGAGCAAGTTCAGCCCATGATACTGAACTACTTTCTATGTTTGTTTTTCGTGTATGTAAGTGGCCAACACTGGTGTCAGATTTTTCAAGCTGCCTAAAGGCATCTGACATAGCTTGACGACTGCCAAACAATGACAGCCGGGACCATCGGCTTTTACGTGCCTCTAGTGTGGTCCTATTCTACTCTTCCAATATATAATTTTATTTAATAACAATATTTTTGTTTGTACTTCTAGGTTGACATTGGCAGTGCTCTGGCCTGCACCACTGGCAATGGACACTTCGTGCTAAGAGGAGTCTACTCCTGGGACTCAGGTTGGTGAAAACTGGAAGAATCATCGAATTTGAACTTCTATTCCGCTTGCTGTGTAATTTTTACTTGTGGTCTTTTTTGGTCCTGCGGCTCTTAGCAGACATGATCCGAGAGTTAGTTTGGGTAGTTATTTGAGGCAAGTTGAAAACTTGTCACATACATCTCCTATTATACCCCAACACGGAACTGCAGACCTGGCTGGTGAGTAGCGGGGCTAAAGCAACCTATAAATTTTTAAACATTTTTTTTTCTTTTTCAAATAAGGTATTTGAGGCAATATGCATTTTTTATATGTTGTAGTTTAATGTTTAAAGAATAAAAAAATCAATAAGGCAGACGATTTAGTCGGGGCTTTGATATTGCTAGGCGCGTGCAAAAGTATTTTGCAATAAATAAAAAAGGTATTTGAGGCAACTTGAAATTTTAGTAGGGTATTACTTATAACTAAAAAATAAGGTGTATCTCATATTATTATTAAACTTATTGTGGTGAACAATACATTTGATTCTTGTACTCATAAAAATAAGATTCTCAAAAAGGTCATTTTGATGGGATTTTCTACCTGCCAGGTCAATCTAAATAAATCAAAATGGTTTAGCCCCGCTACTCACCAGCCAGGTCTGCACTTCCGTGTTGGGGTATAATAGGAGAGGTAAGTCACAAGTCTTCAACTTGCCTCAAATACCTACCCAAAAACACGTGCCAGCTCTCGATCTAACAGAGCCCAGGGCCGCCAGACACAAAAGGCACAAAGCGTGATGACATGGTATACTGCGAAAGTGACCAATTTTCGAGCGATGACCATTTGCGAAAGTGACGAATTGCGTCACAACCGTTTCCACTGTGTGTTATTCAATTACCCGAGCAAAATGCATTTTTTAACTTAACAAACCGACGAACTTATAATTCATTACTAAAATTTATTGTAAATTAAACAGATGAATCGTATGAAATAGCTAAGTAAGTATAATCACAGAGTAATAATATACTACATGTATAATAGAGAGTATGCATGAATTTTTATATATTTTTAATCGATAGTCCTCGTCGAGAAATAGCCGCAAAAAATAAATCAGTGCCGAAAAACATGTATATGGTGAAGAAAATAAATATTAAAAATAGCAAGTAGATTATAACAACTAAAACACGCCATTTTAAAATATGACGTCAACGTCTGCAATATCCGCTAGAGACAGAAGCTGTCAACGCATGTTTTTCTTTTTTGGGTACTTTCGATGTTATCAGCCAGTGATGTTTGTTAAACTTCTATATAAAAGTACATACATTTCGAATGTCATCGATAGTCAAACTACATGGACGGACAGTTCTACCGAACGCACCCAAACTTGTCATTTCCTTTTTATGAACTTTGTCGTCATTTCCCTTTTGTTTGTCAAAAGTTCCCGCGCAATATTTGCATATTTTCAATAATTTATTTCTTATCCAAATAAGAGTCAGTAAGAAAAATAATTAACTAGGCGTGGTAACGTATTAAAAGAAATTGTAAAATAAAAATATGAGCCGGATTGGTATTACATGCATATTCCTTATTGAGAAAGTCCGTGGTAACACTTATCGTGTCATTCGTGACGTAGTCTTGAGCTATCACGGGAAGAGAATACCATGTTCTATATTATACTTATACATAATATCATGCGTGATGGTAGACGAAAAGGTAGAACAAGGAATCAAAATAATGAAGTATTGCTAGCCGTATTTTCGCACAGGAAGAGAAGCAACTGGTACATTCTAAGATTTTTCTTTTCTACCAGACCTTATCTAACAACGTATCTCATTTTCCAGGATGTCAACTCGGAAACCAACTGGCAGCGTTCTACAAATTCGACCTCGAGTGGTACGAATGGGCGATTGGACTGATCGAGAGCGCACGCTTCGCCCAATTCGCCAACGGCCAGGCCAACAACAGATTCTCGGGCCAAATCAAGGGGGGCGTCAAAGGGGGAAGCTCCTCTGGACTCTCAGGCAGCTTTGGGAGCGGACAGTTCAATAAGTACACCAGTGGACAAACGATTTCGTCTAGTAACTTAGCAGCTGTACAACCAGCACAGTTGCAAGCTGGATCTGGCAGCTTTGGGAGCGGGCAATTGAATAAGTTCACCAGTGGACAAACGATTTTGTCTAGCAACTTAGGCGGTGGACAATCAGCACAGTTGCAAGCTGGATCTGGGGACGGAAAAGCCAGTTCTCAAGGCCAGTTTGCGGGTCAAGGTTTCACAAGCGGCCAATTCAGTCAGTTTGGGTCCAGTAAATTTGGTTCCTCTGGAAGCACAGGAGTGTCTTTCCAGTCTGCTCCAATAACTAACAGCTTCTCTGCATCTTATACAGAAAGGAAAGTCATCAAGTCTGAACCTCAAATCATAACTTATACAACTAAACCAGAAATAGTTACATTTACAACTCCCCCCAAATACTTCACGTATACAACTAAGCCGCAAGTGATTACATATGAGACGTCAGGCAGCGATACAAGTTCCCAGTATGCTGTAGCCCCTAACGTGTCGCTTAACCCCTCTTTTGCGGATGCGGTTAAGGGACATACCCATACTGCGCAGTGCAAGTGTTTGGAGAACGGCAAAAAGTGAATTTGGATTAGGTTTTGACAGAAGTATTTGAGACAAAAATCCGACTGCAAATATTATAAAACCATTGTAATTTTTTTACCTGCCTTTTTTATTTTTGCAATCACATAAATTTAGTAAAATTAAATTTAAAAGTAACGAAGAATAAGTAGAATCAAATCTTTCTTCAGGCCTTTGCAGGCATTTTTTTACGAAAGGATATAGTAACATAGAAACTTAATTTAATATCTATAAATATGTAATTACATACCCTCTTTTTAGCCCTGCAGTCGGGTGATTGGTAAAAATTACAATTTAGGGGGTTATTTTTCGTGCCATACAAAAAAATATAAACATTATAAAAAACAGGAAAGATTGCCAGTTCCTAAATTCACTGACGCCATCTTGAAATTAAAAATTCTGATATTTTTTTGAAATTTTTGAAAATTACGACAAAATATTATATTTGTATCGCTATTTATAAATGATGTTTTTGTAAATATGTAGGTACCTAGACTGTTTTTTTCTTTTCTATTAAAAATAATTGTTTTATTTCATAATAACTATTATTTGTTATCATTAATTCCTTTCTTTTTGTTCTCTAAAACTGCCAATTTTTGTTTGTTTTTATGTTTGCTTTTTACTTAATATGTTGATATATTTATATTTTCTCTTAAGAATAGCTAAATATAGTGCGAAAAATTAATGAAAAAAAATATTAGATTTTTGACCATTTTGGTATTTTTGAACACAACATGGTCGACTTTCTAATTTAATCGGTTTTAGATAATACAATTAATTATAAGATCTTTTTTATGTATTAAAAGAAAACATTGATTAAACACAAAAGTATTTAGTCAATATATTTGTATCGGTTATACGTATAATTTGTTACAATAAGTATTAAATAATTGAAATAAAATGGAGGTATAATAAACAAAATGGTGTTTTTATTCGAATGTGTAATACAGCTCGGTTAAGACAACTGCATTATTAGTCTGCGGCCTATTTGGGCATATCCCATTCGTCCACAGTGGGGACGTCACCCCTGGAAACAAATGGAACAAATTTTAGTTTTTTGTGTTTCAATTGTCATTTAAGAATGACTATTATTTCACAATTCACATACTCCTGTAGGGACGAATGGAATTTTCGTTTTTTGATTTTCATTTGACCCCAGCGGTAGCAAAGATTTAACATACATGTAACTTTTATTTCAATATACTTGCATAAAGCCCTCCTTTCCTAATATACTAAAAATACACTTTTGAATCAGCTATTCTTTAACATAAATGATGACGAAATAATATCCATTCCATTTGGCACCCCTGGGGTCAAATGGGAATCAAACAACGAACGAAACGACCCCCCAGTAACGAATAGAACTGTGAAATATTAGTTTTTTTATTCGTCCTCAGTGGGGACGACGCGGTGGTGACAATCGAAATACACAAAACTAAAAAATGTCCCATTTGTCCGCACTGGGACTGGGATTATTCTTAGTCTGTGCGGAAAAAGAACCGTAGGATTTAGCGGCGCTGCTGCTATTCTTGTATAACTGCATAAGGTTTTTACCCTTTTTCGACAGCATTTTCAACAAAAATCACAAGAAAACAACACGATACTAAAAGAGATACGAAATAGTATTTAATCGAAAAAACGTCCCAATCGGAGGGAACGTAGTGTTCGTTCCATTTTACGACAAGACGGTTCTCTTTCCACACAGACTCTATCTCTTCCTGTGGATGTCGTAAGACGCGACTAAAGCACTAATCACAAACTTTTCGTGCCACAACAGAACTAAGTATTATTCCTTTCCTTACAATATTAATTTACTCACAATATGACAGAGGGTTGCTGACTTTACTCTTACTTTAAATTTTATATAGATTCTAAAAAATATCCTGAATCTATTATTAAGCTGAATTCAGTACATAATAATGAACAACTTTCCCCAAGAAATATGTATCGAAATATAAAAAAAAAAAAATATTTTCCATATAAGTTCACAGATCTTTGATCCGAGTTTCAATGGAAAACAATTTGTATCTACCTATTCATATTCGATACGTATACATTAAAAAATCCATGAGTAAGTTATATAGAATAAATAGTCATCATGTCCTCGTTGTTTAGTATCATGAACTGAATATTTAGTATTATATTTTTTTAATAATGAGCTTACATGTAAATTTCTAACTTCATTTAATTTCATTTCTAACTTCAAAAATTTTCCGAGTTTCATACAAACTTTCAACCCTCATTTCAACCCGTTAGGGAATGAATTTCCAAAAATCCCTTCTTAGTGCTCCCCTACGTTATAAAAGGAACCCCTGTGCAAAATTTTAAGTTTCTTACCCTTAGAGTTTAGGCCCTGCGTTGTTATGTCAGTCAGTCATTCAGTTAGCTTCTCCTTTTATATATATATATATATGTATATAGAAGATATAAGCTACATATATTAATGTATATATAAACGATTATGAGCCAATACTCTACAATAGGCAGACTCAATGCTAAGAGCAATCTCTCAGTTAGTCTTTATAAAATAAAAATTAATAAATACTTTATTCAGTGATAGGCTTTTTATAGATACACAAAAGTACACAACAAAACGATACACAATTTTTATATCTAAAACTAACAGAAAATTAAATTTTGTCAAAGTGAATTTCTATTATTTCTATTTGTCTATGTATGTGTATGAGTCTGAAAAGTACACTTCTAAAAGCGACATCTGTTGACGAGTAGCTGCACGAAAACAAATAATGTAATGCTTTTTGTTAAATACGACATCTGTTGTGGAATAGCGAACCTAACAAAACGCTTGCAAGTATATAACTTTAAGTTATCAATAGATGGCGTTACTAACAGAAAGGAAAATAGTTTTCCATAGATCTAGATTTTTTACTGGTTTCTGAAGCCGATGAAATTATTTTCTTTCTTTCAAGTGCTTACTTTTTATTATCACTAATACTACTAGCTATGTTACATGTGAATGTTATATGTGATTCTTTAGATAGATTTTTTTAGGTGCATTATTATAACTAACAAAATAACTAATATTTGCATGCAAGTTATGTAAATCATGCAAATAAATTGTTCTATTCTATTCTGCAAAATAATATTTAATTAAAAAATATATTAGCCTCCATATTGTAGTTCAACTAGGTATAAAGTTAAAAACTAAAACTCGAATACGGGAAAATTCTTGCTAAAAAGTATGTTTTTTTTTTATAATATCATTTTTTTTTATCCAGTTAATGTAAGCATAGCAGGGAGCGACAGCTAATAATGTATTTAAGTACATATATTTAGACTGCACTAATTTAGCCCATTGATTTGATACCAAACACGGTATTATTGAGTTTATTTTATTTTTCAGTTCATTGCTTAGCCCGAGGCTTAGCCTATAGAAACCGCTATATTGAATTCAGTGTGACGTCACATAGCACATAAAGCCAGCTAAGACGCTACCAAATATACCTCATTTTCCAATATACCATGGATATTATGGAAGATACAAGGCAACAGATCAACATACATAAATAGCGGCGAAACACATAACCCTCCATAGCTTGGCCGTAGTCGGGTCAAACATAGAACCCCAGTAAAAAAATCTACATCTACTATGGTTAAAAACCTGATTATCATTGACAAGAAGTATCCACTCCAAAATAAAGCCGTTTCCTCTGTCACTCAAAATTTCTTGTCAAAACAGACCACACCCCAAAGCCAAACACTAGAAAGTAAATAACAGTTTTACAAAATGGATAATAAACAGAAGCCGTTGAAGAAGCTCCCTATGAAACAAATTATAAACTCTAAGGCCAAAATCCACGTTTATACAGGTAGTTAACCTATAGCACAGAATAAGAACCAGTACTCACGTACAGAAGTCTCACTCAGCAAAGAAATTCAAATAAATATCTACTCAATGTGGTTAGCGATATGGTTTAATTCAGCTTACGTCAGAACTCAGCACCTTTTCGTTTAGATACCTATACATCCATTGCAGGCCAATTTCATTCTTATTACTCTGGACATACGATTCGTATAACTGAATTTACCATCCCGAGGGGCCGCTGCGCGCATAGTAATAAAGCAGGTATATTTTCGATACCTAAACGGGGAGTGACACAGGCCTGCCTATAGCGTATGTGACCTACAAGTTTATTTGCTAGGCAAATAAAAAAAACTGGTCAAGTGCGAGTTAAACTCGCGTGAAGAGGGTTCCGTGCTTCTCATAGGTTTTCCTGTAATCTACAAGCAATGAACTATATTTTGTATTTTTTTCAAAATTTTAGGCTCAGTACGAGTAGTTCCGGAGATTAGGGGGGGGGATGGTAAATTTTCGTCTTCTTTCATGAATAAAATCAAAACTATTCATTTTACAATAATAACAAAAATATATTTGAGATCCTCATATTTCATTTGATATGACACAGTAAGGTTTGCAAGGTTTATAAGGCCTCTGTCCAGCAGTGGACTTCCTGTGGCTAATATGATGAAGGTTTGCAAAACTTTTTCTTTTAATTTCCTAATTTGTCCCTCGAAAATGACCCTTATTTAAAAAAATATATTTACTTAGCACATATGTGTTTGGATCATGGGATTACAACATTCTACCAAATTTCACCTGATTCGGTCCAGTAGATTCGGAGCAAACGCACGAGTGATCCTATAAGGGTTCCGTTTTTTCATTTTTTGTACGGAACCCTAAAAACAGTCAGGAACACCATCTAGTAAATAGCGGAACTACCGATACTTGATACCCGTAGCGCCATCTATTATTTGCTAGAGAAAGCCCTGACTTTCAAGCGTTAACTCCCAATAACTTTTAAACGGCTGAACCGATTTACATCAAACATTAGCTAGTTGGTCCCGGCTGCCATCATTGTATGGCAGCCGTCAAGCCATATCAGATGCCTTTAGGCAGCTTGAAAAATCTGACACCAGTGTTGGCCACACACGATAAACACAAAACTAAAGAGGCGGGATGCCGAACATCTGGCTAACAAAATGGTTAACTTGAAGTTGGATGGCCACAGAGATAGAGGACGACCTAGAAAGACGTGGGGGGAATGACGATACACGGTGTCCATTGCTGCCCCTTTTGTGAACCACTGTGTACAGTTTAAAGTGAGAACGTTAAGCCTTAGTTTGCGTTTTTGCCAAAAGTGAAAACTAAAGCTTAACGTTCACACTTTAAACTGTAAACAGTGGTTCATAAAATAGTTTGAAGGGTTATCTAGGTAGTAGTAGCTTAAAATTTTAAATGAGATCTCCGTTTCCTTACAAATAATTTATTTCAAATGGTGCCCCCATTTGAAATAAATTATTTGTAAGGAAACGGAGATCTCATTTAAAATTAATCACTGGACACCGTGTATCGTCGTGTATCGTGTATCGTAGTGAGATCGTTAAGCTTTACTACGCACATTTGCGAAAAACGGCCACTTTTGGCAAATGTGCGTAGTAAAGCTTAACGTTCTCATTATAAACTGTAAACAGTAGTTCATAAAATACTTTGAAGGGTTATCTAGGACTTGGTAGTAGCAAAATTTTAAATAATGTCTCCGTTTTCTTTGAAATGATTTATTTGAAATGGGGGCAGCACTGGACCCCGGAAAAATTAGGTACGGCCTTAAGCGGGACATGATGGACAGGGGTTTAGCACAGATATAATAAATGATAGAAAACGATGGAGAGAGTTGACATTCAGAGCCGACCCCAAACAGGGATGATGATGATAGCTAAGAACCACCGCAAGGAAACTTGCTGTCACGTAAAAAAAACGCATCGAAATCGGTGCATCCGTTCGAGAGTTCTGATGCCACAGAGAGACAGACAGGCCAACAGACATTAACATCAAACTTATAACACTCCGACAAAAAAGAGGAGTGTTATACTCCTCTTTTTTGACGGGTGTTAAAAAGAGGACTTATTGGCTTACTTTGTTTTTGTTTATTTTTCGTGTGGGTAAGTGGCCAACACTGGTGTCAGATTTCTCAAGCTGCCTAAAGGCTTGGCTATAGTTGACAGATGACAGCCGGGGTGCCGGGACCAGCGGCTTACGTAAGCCTTGGAAAAATAATTCACCCTTAAAATTGTTTCAGTATATTTTAATACATCCTGTATATCCTAATCCTAATACCTAAAACTAATATTATAAATGCGAAAGTAAGTTTGTATATTTTTTATTTTTTTTTATTTTTATTATTTTATTTATTCAAGTACACTTGGAAATTTACAAACATACACATAAAAAAATAAGGAAAACATAGTACTTAGGTGCTACTTATTTCCAAATAAATTTCTTCCATTAGACCCGCGAGAGGAAATGGGAAAAAAGAGGTAATTGGCGTGTACCTACAATACAAAACTAAATAAATAAATAGACAAGATACATGCCTACATAAACATACATAAATACATAAATAAATATATATTTATAAAGCATATTATAATATATAATCTATACTAATATTATAAAGCGGAAGAGTTTGTTTGTTTGTTTGTTTAAACGCGCTAATCTCAGGAACTAATGGTCCGATTTGAAAAATTCTTTTTTTGTTGGGTAGTCCATTTATAGAGGAAGGCTTTAGGCTATATAACATTCCGACAACCACGCGAACGAAGTCGCGGGCACAGCTAGTTTATAATAAATACATATGTTAATATTTCTAATATATGAAGAAACAAAGCCAGTCATTTGCGCAGGAAATATTTAAGTGCTCGAGCATTGGCGCAGACACAGGATCACTCTCTCGTCCTCCCTCTCCAATACCGGTGGAGCTGGCGAGGTAGCAAGGCATTGTTGAAGGCCTAAGGCGACAGTAGGAGTTGTAAGTTACTGTCGGCTAGAGACTGCATCCTGATCTTCACCGGTCGTAGCGGTTTTCCGTTACATTTCTAAATATATTAGGATGATAAATACAGATAGTGATCTTTGTTTGTTTGTTACTCTTCACGCTTAAACTACTGAACCAATCGTCTTGAAAATTCGCGTACACATAGTTAGGAGTACTGAGAAGGATATAGGGTACCTTTCATCCTAAAAAAAGTAATGTTCCCGTGGGATTTGGCAAAAGCTAGTATATTTATATTCTTGCTTTTTCACTAGATTCTTCGTCAAGCAGCGATGACCACTCCACCCAGATCATGGGGCACCAGGAACACGCCAGGGTCCGGATCAAACGGGAGGCCTCTGGATCCACAGAAACAACCACTACGTCACTATCCAGTGCATCCATCACATCTTCATTAACCAGGTATGCTTGTAGCAACACCTGTACCTAAGTAACTAGACGAACAAATCTACAGGAGTGACAACCCCACACAAAAAGCGTGCTCTGCTAGAAAGCGAAAATCCTGTATTATTACGTGAGTACTAATACAGGACAGACTACGTGAGTACTAGGATTTATTCTGTAGTATTATTTCTAGATGTCGCTACTATCTCCCCCGCTAGCCATACAAAGGACGCTGGTTACTTAGGCTGACGATATCCACGAAAAATCAGAGATGGCGCTTGTTTGATCGTAGAAAATGAACGCTTATACCGCCATCTTTCCGAAATTAAGTGGCACTACGAAACTAACTTTTTGACTGATTTAACAAATCAAAAAAAAATTTTTACTACTAAATAAATTTTCGTTTTAGCATTTCATTTAGCATATTTTCAGCATTTAATTTGATCGACTAAAGAACAACCCATTGTGTAACATATTAGCACATGAGACAATAACTGGGTTATCGCGTATTTTTTTTAAAGTGGTTTATCATTGTAAAAATCTTAAAAAATTAATTTACTCAGCAACACACTTTCAGCCGGTGCGCCGCCTTTAATATAACTGAAAATGTCTATATCTACAGATTCCGCGGCGACTTCGAAGACCTGAAATGCAAGATGGTAATCTTCGGAGAGTCCTTAAACCTTTGTAACTGCATCGCCGGAGACTTCAAGAACAAACTCACCACGATGGAGAGAAGACTGGAGAATTTGGAGAAAAGGCATAAGATATGTCGGGTGAGTATTCAACCCTTGACTTACGTTAGTAATTATATTATCTTTGCCTAGACACAAGGAGTATTAATATTGACGTGTCTGAATAGCTGAAGTTAATCTTAATATTTTTTTGGTTAAAACTTACGCGAGACTTAATATATAAATGGGTAACTCACTAAAAAATTCAGCTATTGGTCGACATTTCACCTCATCGACCGAGATGGGTGGCGTCGACGAAGAGAGGCCTATGCTCAGCAGTGGGCGGAAGAAGGCTGGGATGATGATGATGATAGTATCGTTATAGTTATAGTTAGGTATATATATTTATACAGATATAGATATAGATATAGATATAGATATATATAAAAAACCAATAAATTTTGGGGGTTTTAGAACAGAAACTCAAAAAAATGTTTTTCTTTAAACCCATACGTGTGGGATATCTATGGATAGGTTTTCAAAAATGATATTGAGGTTTCTAATATATTTTTTTTCTAAACTGAATAGTTTGCGTGAGAGACTTCCAAAGTGGTAAAATGTTGGTCGCCCCCTGTAACTTCTAGAATAAGAGAATGATAAACCTAAAAAAAATATATGATGTACATTACCATGCAAACTTCCACCGAAAATTGGTTTAAACGAGATCTAATAAGTAGTTTTTTTTTTTTTATACGTCATAAATCGTAAAATGTTACTTGCTGCTACTGAACCCTTCATGGGCGAGTCCGACTCGCACTTGGCCGCTTTTTTTTAATAGATAGTGTGATTCATGAGGAATGTTTATATGTATAATACATACCCGTGCGAAGCCCGGGCGGTCCGCTAGTATATATTTATATATTTAAAAGGCTCCACCTTCCTCGTAAGGTATATAACCTATGTATAGATGTCACGTTAGATTAGTCTGTCAGACAGACCATTTTATGTTATCAGTTGAATGGCTTGTAAACACACGTAATGCACAGTACACATTACAATCTTATCGCAGTTTTGTTGGATTGAACGAGTGAATGGTAGGTGAAACGGTTTCAAAACGCTATTTTGCAACAAGTCAAATCAGATACGTTTTCTTAATTAACGTCAAAAACCACAGACCTACCACTACTAGACGTGCATAGTGCGTGGCCACCTTAGTGCATCTCTTTCTATCTTTGATTGTTGCCTCCACCCATATTTTGCACACGTCACAGAACACACTATGGTTACTAACTTAATGATAATAAGCTCAAATAAAACCCTAAATCACCTTTTAAATGATAAAATCCCTAAAATTAATAACTTTCTTCGATCGTTTTGTGGTTTGTTTGGCCCAGATTTTGACAGTAGGCCAGCTTATAGCAGCCACGCCGATAGAGACAAAAAAACATATCAGCGTTTCTTTCACACTCACGTTGTACTGCATTTGACAGTCTCTTTCTAGCAATATCGGTGCAAGTCTAGTAGTGGTAGGTCTGTGTCAAAAACAATCATTTTCTATGGGATTTGTATGAAATTCATAATTCCTTGGAGTCAAATAGCGCTTTTAATATCCGTTTTTATGCATTAATAAATCTAAAACCACATTCAAAGTGGATGTGATCAATGACAAGTGACATTATTTATAATAATAAAAAATAAATAATAAAAATTTCTTTATTCACTTAAAGATTTGTACAGTTTTTTTTTTTTTTTTTACAAGTTGGTAAATTCACAAAATGGTTGAAATAGGTCATACAAATTAGTTTTTAAACCCTGATTTCCAAACTAGGCTGGCGCCTGTATTTTGGAATCCAGTGTTCGACCGTATTTTTAAAGAGGGAGGACTTATATAAGAGGTGTACAAATTTAGGTGCTTAGGCTAAAAAAGAAAAAGACTAACGAAGGGCTAGAAAACAAAGATAAATAAAATAAAAGAATAAAAATACATCGATACATAACCATTGTACAAGCATGAGGCATGTGTGTGTGTGTGTGTGTGTGTAGAAGAGTGTGTAATTGTGGGTGTGGCGATGAGGTGCGTCTGTATTTGTGTGTGCCAAGTGGGAGGAGAAACTGCTACCCATCTATATCTAACCTATTTCTTGGTAGCAGCCCCTCCGTGTCATCATAGTCTTGTTGTAACAACCAATTGGTAAGTTTTGTTTTGACCTCGAACTTATTGAGTTTATATATATTTAAAGTTTTGTTGATTGTTTTGTAGATAATCGAGCTGGAGACATGAAACTGTCGAGCCGCAAAGAAGGTTCTGTGACGGGGTATGGGACATATTCTAGGAGTTATCCTTTTCAACGGGTCTGGCAGTGGTAGTTTAGTGTGTTTGCGAAGGACAGTTTTGAGCACATAGAGCTGCCTCACAGTCAGCACAGAGGCAAGTGTATAAAGTTGGTTGGTGGGAAACCGGATGGGTTTGGAGTACATGACTTTAAGGACAGCTCTTTGTGCCCTTTCAACCTTAATGAAATGGGTTTTAGCAGCACATCCCCAAGCTGGCACGCAATAGGTTAGTACTGAGAGGCAGAGCGCGGAGTAGACTAGGTTTAAGGTTTCTGAGTCGGCTGAGTGTCTAAGAGTTTTAAATATATGAATAAGACGCCTTACTCTGGTAGTAAGGGCGTCAATATGATGATACCAGTTAAGGTTAGGATCAATATAAACGCCAAGATATTTAGTAGATTGTGCTTGTGATATAGGGGAGCAGCCGCAGTTATCATTCTGACTGCAGTTGGAGTGGATGTATATCTTATAATTGGGGGGTGGTTGCGTATTGTTTCGAATTGAGAACGGAATGATGTGTGTTTTAGAGAGATTGAGACTCAATAGATTTTGTGACAGCCAGCTATTAATAATCATTAAGTTGTATTCTGCTGTAGATTTGATTTCCAGCCAATCTGAACCGTGTATCACAAAAGCGGTGTCGTCCGCGTATGTAAATATTTTACATTTTGGCAAGGTAATATTGCATAATTGGTTAATGTAGACCAAGAATAATGTGGGTCCTACAATTGATCCCTGAGGGACGCCATATTCGATGGGTTCTTCATCGCTAATATATCCGCCGATTGTAACGCTTTGACGGCGATTAGTGAAGTAGTCACGAAAGATGTCATGCGTGATACCTCTAATTCCTAGATGATGGAGTTTAGATAAGAGAGTAGGCACATCGACGGTGTCGAAGGCTTTTTGCAGGTCGAGGAAGATACCCAAGCATTTTTGTCCCTCGTCTAGTTTCGTGGTGATATGTGTAACTAAATCTGCTACAGCGTCTTCAGTGGACATACCAGTACGAAAACCGTATTGTTGATCCGATAAAATGTTATTTTTTATTAAAAACTGGATAAGACGCTTGTTAAGAAGTTTTTCGAGTATTTTAGACAAGGAAGTTAGGACGGAGATGGGCCTATAGTTGGCAGAGTTGTTTTTATCACCACTTTTGTGAATTGGGTGGAGGAGGGCCTTTTTAAAGGCATTCGGGAAGACACCTGTATGAAAAGCAGTATTGCAAATATGGGTGATAACTGGGATCAATAGCCGGCGATTGGATTTGAGTATGGAGGAAGAAATTCCGTCCCAGCCAACTGCTGAGCCAGACCGAAGGCTCATGATAATGCAATCTATTTCGGCTTCGTCAGTGTCGAAGAGAGCCATTGAGTCCGTTACAGCTTGCTTTTTTAAAAAAGGAGTAAGATCAGAATTAGACGGGCGAATCGTTGTAGCAAGGGTTTTGCCAATCTTGACGAAGTACTTATTAACTGCATTGAGTGAGGACTTGATGTCTCCAGCTAGCTTCAAAAGTTCAAATGGAGGAAGACGAGGTTTTTCTGTGTTAGTCATTTGTTTAATGGTGTTCCAAGTACCTTTTAGGTTATTCTTATTTTTAAGTAACTCATTTTTCTCATGTAACCTTTTAAGCTTGTGAAGAAGGGAATTACAGAAGTTACGATATCGCTTGTAGGTCGTTTTAGTAATTTGGTTATTAGGTGATTTTCTAAATTCAGTGTGAAGACGATCCCTGTGCTTGATACACCGTAAAAGACCTGGAGTAATCCAGGGTTTAAGTATTTTGTTTTTGTTAGAGACTAGGATTGATTTCGTATGTTTTGCAATGATGCTCGACAAGACCGTTACAAGAGTATCGGCAGCAAGATTTGCATCTTCAATAAATAGAATATAAGAGAAGTCTGTCTTAGAAATATCCCTGTGTATGCTTTCTATATCAACAATGGTCTTAAGTCGAGCATTATTGCAAATATTATTTTTGAGTTGAAGATGAAGAAGTGTTGGTTTATGATCGGTGATATGAGTATCTATAACAAGTGTAGTGTAGGGAAGTTTGCTTTTAAGTAAGACATGGTCATAGCACTTATCGCCTCGAGTGAGGAGAACATGTGTTGGGGACAGAGCATGTGTAGCATTGAGAATTAAGTATTCATTTGAAAAATCATCATCATTATTTGGTTTAATATCAATGTTAAGATCACCAACGAGTGTTATGTTGTTAAATGATTTCAAAGTATTTAAAAAACTATTTAAACTGTTCAGAAAGCGATCAAACTGATCTCTCTTGGAGCTGGAAGGAGTCCTATATATTCCTACTATAGCTATTTTATTTTCAATAATACAAGTTAGACAGTCCGCATATTTTAGATTTGGTTCCGTAATGGTATGAGGTATGGAAGATTTGATGTAAATAATGACACCTGCGTTTTGGTTTGGGGGGTTGGTTGTTGAATAAAAAGTGTATCCTTCTAAAGGTGGTATATTAGGGCATTTTTGAAGCCAACACTCTGTGAGTACTATGACGTCACACGTAACCTTAATCAGGGAGAGGAGAATTCTAAGTTTGTCAAAGTTATGATTAACGGATCGGATATTGAGTTGTAGGACTTTTAGAGAGTTTTCAGCCGAAGTTTCCAAAATTGAAATACACATGTCCGGTTCACATAAGTGTGAATTGGTGCTGTCGAGGGAATCCAGCTCAGAGTTTAATTCTAGTACGGTAGCCATTAGTGTAAGAGATATTTAGGTAGTGAAGTTAAGTCGTTTAAGGTGTTTAGTGTAACAGTTCCGCCGTAGGAGTGTGAACGGTGGAGTAAAACAAGGTTTACAGTAATGAGTGGATAGTGCCGGTTTGCAATGAATACAAATGCTATGTAAGAAGTAGTATGGTGATTGTAATGTTAGTAAATAGTCACAAACTTTATAAAAAAACAGAAATAAATAAAAAGAATAACTAGAGTACAGATTAGATAGTAAAAGGGTTTATCAGACATCAGTATGTATACTTTTTATTACTGATAGTCACTGTTGACTCTGGAGATCCGCCAGGAATTGCTCAGATTTAACGATAATGTGTCTTGCGCCTTGTTCTTTACGCAGAAAGACTTTGCCATTGGTAGTCCAACAGAAAGCGTATTTGTTTAGCTTAGCAAATTCTCTCGCTAGGTAGAATAGCTTCTTTGTTGAGGTCGGAAGATATTCTGCTACGTAGATAGGAAGAGCCTTTCCCGGACGACCGATGAGGGTGGTGTTTAGTCGGTCTTCACGTGCACGTGATTTATTATAATTTTTTGCGGAAATAAGAATCTTTTCCTTATCTTGCACTGAGGTGAGTTCGATCACGATCGGTTTAGATGATCCATGTTTGCCCGGAATACGGTAAATATCGCGCACTCCCTCGATAGGAGTTCCAAGTACCTGGCCGAGGTTCTGCGCCACCTGTTTGAGGTCATCTGTGGATTCTCGCTCGGAGGAAGGCACGTTGCGAATCTCGATGGAAGAGCCGCGAGAGCTTTGCTGAATGTCAATAACTTTCTTTTCAAGTTCCTGTATTGTATGTAAGTATTCTTTCCTTTCTTTTTGGAGACAGTCGATCTGCTTCTTCATGTCATCACATTGCTGGTTCATGAAAGTCAAGGACTTCTCAATTTCGAGGTTAGACTTTTGGATGGAAAGATTTTGGATTTTTAGTTCAGCTAAATCAGCAGAAAGCTTCGACATATGAAGACTATGTTCAGTTAGGACACGGTTTAAGTTAGCGTCCTGTTCAACCTTCCAGGCATTTAATATTTGTTTTATGTCTGTCCTAAGATCGTGAGATTCGTCATCCGAAGAGTCTGTGCGGCGAATTCTTTTGTTAGCTCGATTTAAGAGGTTAACGTTGTCTAAATCAGACGCAGGTGTTGATTGACTTAAATTCGGTTCAGATAGGGCTTGATTAATAGATGCCGGGGGCGTGCGCTGCAAAGACATATCTTGTAAAATTACAATCGGGGTTGAAGCGAAGTTCAAGAGGAGTAAAAATTTGGTTAGAAGCGCCGAGATTAAGTTTCACTTAATTTGTTGATGAGCTATAGCAGTGCAAATAAATGTAGGTAGAAGCGCGGCTTCTTGCGTAGCCAGCCAGTATGCAGATAGTTACTGTCACACCTGTTTATGGACTTGCTCTGTAGGTGTAACAAGGAAGCAGCGATGTGATGCACTTCGGACCCGCAGCTATTCCTCAGACCAGTCGTGCGAGACACCGGCCGCCCGTGCTAACGTCCATAAGAGAGAGGTCTATTGCGCTGGACGCTTGATCCTCCGCACAACCAGTGACCGTAGACACGATGGTTACACAAAAAACGCCGTAACGCGGGGGTCTAGGTTGACTGGTTTACACTACTAGCCTTCGTGGACACGTCTATCTCAAACGGCAATACGAGCCGAACGATTTTGTGACGTGTTATCATATTAACAGTACCAAATAATTTATTTTAGACCCACCAAAATACCCAATTAGACGCATTCTAATAGAGTGATAGAGCAATGATCCATATAGTCTAGAACAACTAGATTCATTCTTCAGTTTTTATCCCTAACGGGGTAAAAAGATCCTGGGGCCATCAGATCCAAAAGCAACTTTCAGCGTGATGATGCGGGCATGAAGACGCTGCCAGAAATTGTGGCGGCACAATTTTTAGGCGTTTTAGGCGACGAAATATGATTATTAAAAGAATAGGGCGGCTGGTTAAAGGCGATATATATGATATGAGCAGTTTCGGGGGGTGGTGTGTGGGCGGCAACTTATCTGTCGACCCCGGCAGCGAAAGCCCATGCTACGCCACTGCCCCAAAGTAAGGTTTAAACTAGTGTTATTGGATACTAACGCAACCATACTAAATTTTATAACAAATACATTTATAGATAAACACCCAAGATCCATGACAATTTAAAATAATTGCATAACAATTTTTCCGCTTGCCCTGGCTGGGATCGAACCCAGAACCTCCGGAGTGGCGGACTGGTGTGTTAACCAACTACTACTACAACCAAATCCACGGAGGTCGTCATGTATCACGACCTCCTTAATTTTTAAATGTATCTTATTTTTAGTAAGTACCTAATTGTTGTTATAACGGCCATTTATTTTATTTTATTATTAATGGCTTGACGCTACTGCGTATTTAACCAGGAACAAGTTAATAAAACGTAAGAAATTATTTTTTCCTAACAAGTTACAATCATAGGTTGGGCGACAAATCTATACGAGTCCACTGGTTTCCATAGCCGATTGAGTGGCGGACGACGCCCGAAGGCCCACACAGTCCGCGAAACAAATATCACTACAGCCGTACTATGACTGTCCACTTTAACTATTTCACATATTGTTCATAAGCATGAGCATTTATAACACCAAACAACACAAATAACAAGTCCACTAAAATCAATTTGCAAAATAATTTAAAGAAAATCCCAACCGAACCCCTTGACTTCCCGCCTAAAACTCATAACGGCCATTAGTAATACCACAGAATAAATAATACCAACGTACAGTAGTCTCACTCAGCAAAGAAATTCAAAGAAATATCTACTCAATGTGTCTAGCGATATGGTTTAATTTAGCTCACGTCAGAACTCAGCACCTTTTCGTATAAATACCTAGACATCCATTGCAAGCCAATTTCATTCTTATTACTCTGGACAAACGATTCGTATAACTGAATTTACCACCCGGAGGGGCCGCTGCGCGCATAGTAATAATGTAGGTATATTTTCGATACCTAAACGGGGAGTGACACAGGCCTGGTAATACCACAAAAATTACGAGTATGTAATACCTACATCATCATCATCAAAATTTAACAGCGGCGCTCTTGTCGGTGGAGTTTCTTCCATTCTGTTCTATCTTCCGCCAACCTCTTGACATCTTGATACGACACTGCTATCACCTTTTCCTTGACTTGCTTCATATAGCTGTGCCTTGGCTTTGCTCTATCCCTCCTTCCTTCTATTTTGCCCTTATAATACATAATCGGTAAAAAAAATTAAGTGTGACTATTACGTGTCAAGAGACAAAGAGCCCAGTGACAGACGGACAGACAGACGGCGGAGTCTCAGTAATAGAGTCCCATTAGTACCCGAGTACGGAACCCTTAAAATTAATCTAAATAGTTTAAAGTTTCTTGACATGAAATGATTTTCACCATTCTCCTGATCAATTATCAAATCTCTTCCACGCTAGTTATTAGAATAGCATTTGGAATGTGGTGTAGGAGAATAAAAAAAATAAGTTGGACAGAAAATGTGACAAACGGAAAGGTATTAGAGAACGTGGGAGAGAAGAGGCAAATATTACAAATCATAGAAAGTCATCATTGGCGACCTCCGTGGCGTAATGGTTAACACGCTAGACCGTTAATCCAGAGGTTCTGGGTTCGATCCCCAGCCAGGGCAAGTTGGAAAATGGCCTTTTTCAAATTGTCCTGGGTCTTGGGTGTTTATCTATATTTGTGTATGTATTTATCATAAAATATAGTATCGTTGAGTTAGTATCCCATAACACAAGTTTAAAAAAAACTTACTTTGGTAGCCCTAAAGTAAGTTTTGTTTTCATATAATTAAATCAGTGTGATATGTCCCTATATATTTATTTATTTATTTATCATCATTCATCATCAATGGAGAAGAGGGGAAATGTTCGGTCCTCTACTACGTCACAATGCGTTCTTTATAACAATAATTGAAGGTAAGTAAGATAGAGAGAAAAAGAGGAGTTGGAAAACCCAGAAGATTTTTTGATGAAATAAAAGAAAAATTAAATTTGAAAACATACTTATAAGGAGGTTAAGAACTTGGAGGAGGAAAGAGAGTCATGGAAAGCACTCCACCGACAAGAGCCCAGCTCTTAAATACTAAAAGAAGAAAGAACGTCTTCTTCTTTGTCTAAGCGCGTTCCCAGTTGCATCCTTAACTGTGCTGCTTCGGAACCCGGGGTGCGCTTTCCCGCTTTTTCTTCTCCAATTAATATAACATGCATGTCAATGGTCACCCAAGGATGCCAAAGACCTTGCAAAATGGAGAAGTAATAGCCGGAACAGTTTGGCTATAGTTTTACGACCGGCCGCCTGCTTGACATCAACCCTCTTTGGGAATGTGTTTGTGCGAAAAGTTTTACAACCGGCCGCCGCCCGACGTTAACCCTCCTTGGGAATGCAACTGTAACACGAGATGTTTGTGCTTAGTCCTTTAGAATAGAATAGAATATTTTATTTGCACTTGAAAAGGGTACGATATATAATACATACAAGGTCTTAAATCATAAAGTAACACCTAATCAGCCATTACCAATATGCATGTAAATCTAAAAGTTTATAAATTACCTACAAACTATGTCACAAATAAAATTAGGAATGAATAATGTCAATAATATTAAATATAAGCAATTTGTATTAATGATTATTTCTTGAAATTGAGAAACTCTTTCAATGTGCTAAGCCAATTAAATAGTTTTGTTTTAAAAGAATTAAATGTCGCAGTTTTGATGGAGTCTGGTATCTTATTGTAAATTAACATACACATATAATAACAATTATTTTTAAATCTTTCACTTCTGGGCATAATATTAGCCATCAAAGCTAGCCTGCTCCCATTTCTAGTATTTCTCGGAAACACTTCTCTAAGCTTCATGGAGTAATTTATAATTAAGTTTCACAAATTTGGCAATTTCAAAAATATAAAGGCAAGGGACGTTTAGTCGCCTCTTACGACATCCACAGGAAGAGATGGAGTGGTCCTATTTTAACCCGAACCACACGGGTGGCCCGAACCACACGGTAAAAGAAGAAAGAACGTATTCCACAATATACGTACTGTTGCCTTAACAACAATGCCAACTTATTTTATGTAATCTTTTCAAGGCCCAATTATAAGCTATTTAATGCAGTATTATCTTAATAACACAACTATTACACGTAATTTGATATTATAAATCAAAATATTATGCGTATGCGTCAGTTGCAAGTTGAACTCTTATCAAAATAATTTATTATTCATTCAAAAAACTGCGATAAAAGTTTGGTAACGTTGCTATGTTGTGTCATTTTTTTTATATTGTTTATGTTAGATAAAAATACTATTATCTTTTTCTTTATCATTTACTTATTTAGCCTTAATAAAAAATATATGTTTACTGGAATTTCCCAATACAATATATCGCTATAAATAACTAATTATTCCGTCGTGAAAATATTTACAGTATTCTAAAGGGTGTACAGACGGCTAAGATACTATATGTATATTTTGTTCTTATTTATTTAGGATTATTTATCTATTACAACACGATGCGTTATTTAAGGCCGTACCTGAATTTTCCGTGGTGCAGTGCTGTCCCCATTTAAAATAAATCATTACAAAGAAAACGGAGACACCATTAAAAATTTTGCTACTACCAAGTCCTAGATAACCCTTCAAAGTATTTTAAGAAATACTGTTGACAGTTTAAAGTGAGATACGCACATTTGCCAAAAGTGGCCGCTTTTCGCAAATGTATTATAAACATAATTGTTGGAAAAATTGGCAGATGCCTACTCTGGGACGCCACTTTCGTGAGTACCTTCGCCACGTCCCATTTATCTCGTACAGTCCAGAAAGCAGGATCCGCTGCAGAATGTGCCGCTAAAGCAAAACACGTTAAGTATGCGGAATTAAATCAATACCATTTCATTCCATTCGCTGTTGAAACTGGCGGGTCCTGGTGTGAGGAGGCCAAAAAATTTATCGCTCATTTAGGGCGACGCCTGCGTAACAATCGAGGCGATCCTCGCTCCGGAGCATACCTGACGCAACACATTGCCCTCGCCATTCAGCGTGGCAATGCGGCTGGCCCCCTATGGGTACTTTTGAGCCCGGTATGCTCCGAGGTGGGCTCTTCGATTAGCATTATATTTAATATTTTTATTATTATTCCTTCTTCTGTTTTGTTTTCTTTGTTTGTTGTTTGTAATATTAGTTTTAGATTTAATTTATTATTGTTATGTTTAGTTTAATTGGTTGAAATAAATTATATTATTATAATTATAAGTGATCAAACCTATGTCTTATTTTTTAAATAACTTAAATATTTTATTAGTTTGTAAAACGAAAAAAACTGATTGGGGAGCTCGGTGGCACCCATTGTAAATCTTTCATTTTATACAACGTGGAAAGGACATACCTGTAATAAATCAAACCACGGGCTATACTAGATCACTATAGTATAATAAAATTAAAACAAAAAGCAGAAAAAAAACGACATTTCCATACAAAAGTGTGCAGCCGCCCGGGTGATTTGTATGGGAATATCGATTTCTTTTTTGTTTTTTGACTGGTATTTTATACATACATACTATCACGCCTGTTTCCCACAGGGGTAGGCAGAGACTATGAACCTCCACTTGCTACGATCTTGACAGACCTCTTTCGCTTCATCTACACTCATCAACCTCTTCATACATGCCCTTCGGTTACGGGTACTTCTTACCTCTCCCTTTTTCAGAACGTCTGCAATCTGATCGCAGAACGTTCGCCGAGGTCGACTGTTATTTTAATTTCATTATACTATAATGATCTAGTATAGCCCGTAGTTTGATTTATTACCGGTGTGTCCCTTCCACTTTGTATAAAATTTCGGCCCTGCCAGCCACCCCCTAAGGCTGCCACTGCTTGGTGGCATAGATGAAGCCATGATATTGCAGTCAACAAGCTACGTATCTGCTTTAGGCAACTTTTATTTGACAACATTGTTGGCCATTTACGATAAAACAAAAAAAGAACGGTAGGTATCTAGGTGAGCGGATTTATAGGTGATTTTAGCGCGGGGCCCGTGGCAATCGCTACTCTTGCTATGAGCTTAATCCAACACTGCCCTACCTGATTTGACGAGGTTACTGGGATTACACAGAGCGACTGCCGTCTGACCTCCGCAACCCAAAGGGTAGACCAGAACCAATCCTAGGATACGTTTAAACAAACGCTAGATATCGTTCGGGACCCATAGCTTTACGTGCCTTCCAATTCACGCAATTTTCCTTTCGAATAATCAGGTGCGATTCAAGCCTGCAATATCCTAACCAGACGGGAAACAACTTTTCATAAAGTATTCTTCCCGGTGGGATTTGAACCCACGATCTCCGGACCTCAAGGCAAACGCCTTGACCACTGGACCACTAAGGCAATCCGAATGTGTATAAGTATAGAGTAATTATTAAATTAATGCATACGGGAATTAACGCGAAACGTACCTTTTATTTATTTATTTTGCTGACGTTTCATTCGGGTTTCACCGAACGTGGTCCCAGCTTGACTGAAGCAGCGATGACGCCTACGCCTCCCCCTGCCCGGTGTGATCTTCGTCCACCGTCATATTGTTCATTTTCCAAGTACCGTCACACACTACACTCACAGTGTAGTGTATAAAAGGTACGTTTCGCGTTAATTCCCGTATGCATTAATTTAATAATAATGCAACGCGATAGTTTAAAAGTATTTATAGAGTACTTACATAGTTTTTTATTTTATTTTGAATTTTAATAACTACTTATTTCTTAACAGAGTGAGAGCAGTAACTACTCGGCGATAATTCAGAAGAACAAGAGACTATCGAATAAGACGCTACAGGACGCAAAGGTAAGGCCATTTTAGAGCCCATACTATCCTAAAGTTTTTAGAGCGATCTTAAATATTTATCAATATCAACGAAATACTCACTTTGAAACAAAAACACAGCAAAGTTCAGGACTAATTCTAAACATTATAAGTTTCGAAAACACGATTGCTTGAAATTTTCTCGATAGAAAAACATTGCGAAGTTGCCTCCAAATCACCTCAGAATAATACTAAAACAGAAAGTATTCAAGAGAAACAATAATGTAGCACTTGTAACGTTGGATTATAATTGTATTAAACATAAAGCAGTCATCATATGTCTTACTTTTTAAATAATTCTTAAATATTTTTTGTAAAACGAAAAAAACCTCAAAACCAGAACTAGCCTCATTAACCCACTGCGGTTCGCGAAGGCATAGCTCGCTGTTTCGCTTCGGCTAGAGTAAATTTGTTTGCGTGGAAGCGGGAGCAAAATTTAGATTACTGACATCAGGCGCCCTCTTAAGTATTTACTAAAAACCGGTCAAGTGCGAGTCGGACTCGTACATGAAGGGTTCCGTGCCTCCGTAGAACGTTTTTAAAACGCTGAAAAAACACGTTTCTTGTATGACGACCCCTTTAACTTTTAACTTTATCTTATTTTTAGTATTTGTTGTTACGTCAAGTGTCACGCTATTACAGGTCTCTATCTCATGATAGAGACCTGTGACAGACAGACAGACAAACAGACGAACAGACAGCGTATTTAAAATACAAGCTATTTTATTGGGAATAAAAAGTATACATACATACACTACCCGGCACATAAGTTGAACCAAAATGGCGGCGCTGCGCAGGTATAATTAGAGGCAAAAGTATGCGCAGTGACCGCCATTTTGGTTCAACTTATGTGCCGGGTATCATACTATCACGCCTGTTTCCCACAGGGGTAGGCAGAGACTATGGACCTCCACTTGCATAAATAAAAAGTATAAATAGAAAATTTCATCTAAAGCACCACATCGAGGCAACGTGCCCAAAATGCTGGCAACGTTCCATTAGAAAATGGTTGTAGATACTGTGGCAGCACCGTAGCACTATATCAGAAGATTTACAGTCATAAATATTCGTATGTTTATTTATCTATTGCGATAAATGTTAACATTGAATTGGCAACATTTTTTATCGGCCGATAAGAAATGCGCATGACCGATTTCTTACAAGTAAGTACCTACTTTCATAAAATCGTAAATTACTTATAAGTAATATTTTTATTGGCAACTTGTGGACGTGTTTTGTTTGTCTGGAAAAAAAAAGACAATGACCAATAAATTGAAGTATATTATAGTTCCTTTTCTAATCATCATCAGGTCTTTTTTAATCTCCACTACAGGAGCACGACCCTCTCTGTAGTACCAGAGCCATATATTAGACAGAGCAGCAGAGGATTTGGCCTACACTCTCCAAGCTGATGGCCAGACGGTTGGAGAGGTCTCACTGACGTTTATAAGCTTTGTTTAGCTTGTGTTCCCTAAGTCGCCTTCTACGACATCCACAGGAAGACTTAGAATGGTGCTATTCTACTCAGCTGGGAACCACACGGAAAATAGACCTTGCGTTGGAGAAGAAATAGCCGGATTAGTTTAAAGATTTGGCTAGGTATAGCTTTATAACCGGCCGCCTGCCTGACGTCAACCCTCCTTGGGAATGCAAAAAGGTATAGCACGAAATGACCTGAATTTTCCGGGGTCCAGTGCTGCCCCCATTTAAAATAAATCATTTCGAAGAAAACGGAGACATTATTTAAAATTTAAAATGTGCGTAGTAAAGCTTAACGTTCTCACTTTAAACTGTAAACAGTAGTTCATAAAATACTTTAAAGGGTTATCTAGCACTTGGTAGTAGCAAAATTTTAAATAATGTCTCCGTTTTCATTGAAATGATTTATTTTAAATGGGGACAGCACTGGATCCCGGAAAATTTAGGTACGGTCTGAATCTTTTAGTCGCCTCTTACGTCATCCACAGGAAGAGATGGAGTGGTGTGGTCCTATTCTAAACCGGATCTACACGGGGTGGAGTCCCTTAAACATAGGGTTGAAAGATAAATGAAAGCTTGTAAAACAGCTACATAATTGCTTGGAACAGACCGCCCTGTCTCCTCTGAAGGTCGATATTATTTATGAGCGGGGTGTTCAAACACGAATGCACCCAATATTGATTTATCTCTATATTTAGAAGCCTCAGAAAACATAGACTTATATTGGTAATAGACTCAGAGAGACAAAATATATATTTGCATGCGGGGTGCTTTGCAGGTCGCGCCGCACCTCTTCTCCTCAGAGTTTGAGGCGACAGGGCCTTAAAGGCCTATAGAATAATAGTACATTACGATATAAGTGCGTTGTGGTGGTTATAACACACGAAGCGGAATTTCAGCCCGAGCGAATGCCATGGCGTAAGGAGCGAGTGTGTTTAACCCACGTTTAACCAATATACGCACGTGTATCGTACGACGTTTTTCAACATACTTGCGAGGGAAAATACCTAATAAACTGATATTTTTGATTTTAAATAAACTCAACCATAAAACTTTGATGCACACTGTTGCTTTCCCGCCGTATTACTTTTTAAAATCAGCAGGGCGCGGCCTATTGGACGGCGCCGCGCAGCATGCGAATTCGAAATTTGAAAAAAACAACAATTTGTAGCGTATGTAAGATACAAAGATAAATATTGAAACAACGATGACGTTCGATGTCTGATTTATTCTTTTTCTTTGTCCTTCACCTTATGTTGTCTAACTATCTCGCTCACACACAACTGTCAAACTTTCTTATTTTCTCATTCATACTGGATTTACCATTAATTCTGTCCCTTTCTTTCGCAAAAGAAAATCGTGAGTTATAGAAATATAACTTCACTATTTGCGTTTCTAACACACGCGTGTTTTATAGGCTACTTATATATCTAAAACCGGTGAAATTAGATCGACTTTATGAGCAAGGGTGTTGAAAATACCTTTTATTAATATTTAATACATATAATTATATAATATAAATTTTCAACATTCTTGCTCGTAAAGTGGACCTAATTTCACCGGTTTTAGATATACCTATAAAGCAGCTCATAAAAAACGCGTGTGTTAGAAACGCAAATAGTGAAGAGTGAAGTTATACTCGTATTCTATAACTCACGATTTGCTATTGCGAAAGAAAGGGACAGAATTAATGGTAAATCCAGTATGAATGAGAGAGTAAGAAAAACAGTTGTGTGTGAGCGACATAGTTAGATAACAAAAGGCTGACAAAAGGTGAAGGTTAGACAGAGAAAAAGAATAAATCAGACATCGAACGTCATCATTGTTTCAATAATTATATTTTTGTATCTTACGCTTCATATGGTTTTTTTTTTTCAAATTTCGAATTCGCATGCCGCGCGGCGTCCAGTAGGCAGCGCGCGCCGTGCTGATTTTAAAAAGTGAAACGGCGGGAAAGCAACGGTGTGCATGTCAGTTTTATGGTTGAGTTTATTTCAAATCAAAAATATCAGTTTATTAGGTATTTTTCCTCGCAAGTGTTAAAAAACGTCGTACAATATACGTGCAATATTGGTTAAATACTCTGCTCCATTACGAATGAAATTACGCTTCGTGTGTTATAACCACCATAACGCACTTATGAGGCTGCGACGTTTTGCGCGTAATCGGGGTGTCAGCGCTATCGTTCCGCATAAGCGACTATACATCACCTTTGGCCAAAATTTCGCCTTCATGAAAGTCGCCAGCTTCTCCGAAGAGAGAAGAAAACTTGCACCAAGATAAAAGCGAAGTTATACATATTTATTACCTACATTGCGGCGAAAGGCAGGCGCTTTTTGCGCGCTTGAATTTTAATAACATTTGTTATATATTCCGAGAGCTAGTAAACTTTATTGGCTAGGTATTTAAGGCAAGATGACTTGGAAAGAAAGACGACTCCGTTCTTCGGAAGGCACGTCAAGGTGTAGGTCCTTGGGAAGAAAGACGACTCCATGCTTTGGAAGGCACGTTAAGCTGCAGGTCCCGAACGCCATCTAACGTTAGTTCAAACCTATCTTAAGATTGGTTCTGGTCTACTTTTTGGGTTGCGGAGGTCAGACGGCAATCGCTCCGTGTAAAACCAGTAGCCTCATCAAATCACCTAGGTTAGGAAGTGGACCCCGGGCTCTGAAGCGTAACCGCTGAGTATGCAACTTTACGGGAATACCTACGTAAAGATGATTATGATGACGCAGATAGTCTTCTTCTATTGCACTTACCAACTCTATGTTCAAAATATCGACCCTCAGTGTTCGCTTCACCGAAAACGATTTCGCATGGCTTGATTTTTTAGCGACTCTAACGAAAATAGGTGATTTTTTATAAAGTCATACCGACCTATTTTAATTTTGAAGACAAAGCCGTGTTCCTTGAATTATTCTTACTGTATTGTAACATACACCAAGGCATTTTTAATTATGTTAACAATGTATTCGTTCGCTAATATACATACTGTCGAAAGTACCAGGCACGTAAGAGCTAGCAAGCGACTATACGAGTACCTTAGTAAAGTTTCTGGAGACAGCTACAATCGAGCGGGACAAAATAGTGCTACTTATAACTATGTGGTGTCTCTAGTTTTACCACAGAATAAATAATAATAACGTACAGAAGTCTCACTCAGCAAAGACATTCAAAGAAATACCTACTCAATGTGGCTAGCGATATGGTTTAATTTAGCTCACGTCAGAACTCAACACCTTTTCGTATAGATACCTAGACATCCATTGCAAGCCAATTTCATTCAGAGTAATAACTCTGGACAAACGATTCGTGTAACTGAATTTACCATCCGGTGGGGCCGCCTGCGCGCATAGTAATAATGTAGTAATTTTACATACTTTACATACATACATTTCTTTGCAATTGAGCGGGCGGGACAAAACAGTGATATATGTCTTCTCTAGTAATTTAGTACATAAGAGCTCTTTGTCATTATCATCCTCCCGTATTCCCGGTTGCATCGTCAGAAGATACGCTTCAGAGCCCGGGGTCCGCTACCTACCTAGGTGATTTGACGAGGTTACCTCCATCCCAGTGGGATTTGAACCCACGCAGTCACAGAGCTCTTTGTCTTTACCATAATCTGATAGTAGGTATTGTTTGATTGTTTTGTTGTTTGTGTCTTTTTTAATAAGCAATAAAGTGCAGATAGCACAACGATATATTATAAATGGAAGTCCCCTTCGGCTATATCGGTCTGTTTTTCTGCAGGCCGATAAACTCTAACTACCTACTGAGCCGATTTTAACGCAGTTTTCACTAGCATGTAAGACTTTATCTGCGAAGGTTTGCATGGGCTGGCCACTAGTATGAATATATTAGATGGATAAAAAATCATCATGATTTTAAATCGCTAGGCTAATATATAAAAGTGCCTTGCTATTGCTAGCTCAAAAATTTAAAAAATAAAAATAATTAGATAATTTGACTTTTTTTCTTATTTTTTTTTAATTTTTATTTTTTTATTATTAATGGCTTGACGCTACTGCGTATTTAGCCAGGAACAAGTTAATAAAACGTGGGAATTTTTTTTTTCCTAACAAGTTACAATCAAAGGTTGGTGTAGGCCTTTGATTGCTTTCAGGGAGCTTCTGGTGACAAATCTATACGAGTCCACTGGTTTTTATAGCCGACTGAGTGGCGGACGACGCCCGAAGACGCCCACACAGTCCGCGAAACAAATATCACTACAGCCGTACTATGACTGTCCACTTTAACTATTTCACATATTGTTCATGAGCATGAGCATTTATAACACCAAACAACACCAATTTCATATTATAAAGTCCACTAAAATCAATTTGCAAAATAATTTAAAGAAAACCCCAACCGAACCCCTTGACTTCCCGCCAAAACCCCCTTTTTCTTATTTTGCGCCCCATCATGTTGTCTATGTTGCAGCATGCCTTGCAAACTTTTCCCAATTTTATGGGTAATTAAGAAATTATATTATGTGTACGTACGTGTTTTGATTTTATTATCTATGTTATCTGCACCTGACAATTGATAATACAGTTTAAATCTTATACAAATAACACGTGTATGTTCTTAGAACTGTCGGCAGATTTTAAAGGTTTTCCTAAGAGTATAATCTCGACAACTACACATATCATTACATGATAATACGTATGTCAATATTTTGTTAAAAACGCTGACATTATAAAACCTTTTGCCGTTTCTTTTAAATAGTATTTTTCAACCGACTTCAAAAAAGGAAGAGTATCATATTTATGGCAAGGAAATATGACACAGGTTATACATTCGACTGTATGTTTGTTACGCCATATCTTCGCCAATTGTGGACCGATTTTGATGATTCTTTTTTTATTTGAAATCCTTTACTCCAAAATTGGTCTCATTTAATTTTGGTGAAAATATAATAAAGAACTTTGGAGATATCGAAGAAACTCCCATAAAAAAAAAATATTTTTTTTGTTATTTTTTTTTTCTTACGAGTATTCATTCATTCATTTATTTATTAATCGGATATCACAAGATCCATCATTGGTAAGTAATAAATATGCAAAAATGAACTTACTTACTGACTTATTGCAGTATCTACTACCTACAAGTGGCTCTGTGCGCTGTAGACTGTCTGTCTTTGCATTGCTTAAAACTGTATAAATGTTCACTACGCATCTTAAGCCATTTAGGAAAATTTCCAAAACAGAATCGACGAAATTCTCGAACCTGTTTAAAAAAGTTACAAGAATCTGTTTATAAATGCGACTTAAATAAGAAAACACTTGGACAGCCGGAAATACGAAGGGCCAAACTGAAACGGACTCGCTTCGCTCGCGCTTTGTATTTGTTTGATCGATTACTTGTATAGTACAAAGTATTATCTATCTATACGCAGTTCTGTAAAAACACATGTGTTTTAATGGCGTAATACTCGTATTACGCCATTATTATTGTCGTGACATTATTAGTGATTTTTAATTTTCAGTTCTTTTTTTTTTATTTATTATTAATTTATTGTCCATCAAATACAAATTGTACAGAAACAATAGATTTTAAGCGTTGTCAATTTTTGGGTTACACCGAGAATTTTATCATAGGTCGCAAGATAAAGGTATATTATAACCACATAAACTACTTATGATAGTTATGATAAATACAGGAATACAATAAATTTATACTAGTTCGGAGAAAACAAAAACCGTAGAATGTAACAGCTGCTTCTCTTCTCTCGTAGATCTTAGAAGCCAATCGAGGGTATGGGCGAGAATCTGAATCATGTCAATAAACGATACAGCTAACAACCTTTAACTGTAGGATTACTCCAAAAGCGATACGCAAGACGTACGTAACTGCGTATTTGCGTTTTAGTGTCAAGCAACATTGAGCGTTAATACATAATGATAAAGTCTAATTCCGTTTGACATAGAAATAGGACGTCACTATCCAACTTTCTTCCTTTTTCCACCTTCTCGCCCAGATTTACGCTAAACGTGGCCTTTGGGTGTAACGGCCACAGGCTCTGTCTATACTATTAAGGATTCAAAAAATTCAAAATTCAAAATATCTTTATTATCATAGGATATTTATAATATCTCTTAATAATAGTCACTTTGTTTTGTTTTGCACAAATGTTGACGTCAAATCGTTACTTAAAGCTAAGTTTACGCCGCTTCCTAAGCGCAAGTGCAGAAGAAGCGGCAACAAACTGCACTGCACGTTTTCTCCAAAGATGTCAACTAACAAACTAAAAACTTAAAATTAGTTATATAGATGGACAGAGATTACATTGTTTATTATGTCATAATTAAATTGAATAATAAGTATTACGAAATTTAAAATAATGTCAATTTGTAAATTTAGTATGTACCAATGTACCTAAATTATGACATGTCTAAGTATACAAACCTTTAAGAGGGACCCGCGCCAAGCTCAAGCCAGACCTTTTTGTCTTTAAGATAGTCATCGGTCCTATAATAAGCCTTCTCACAAAGTACTTTCTTTACATAAGCTTTGAATTTTCTATCTGGCATATCAAGGACCGATTCTGACAATTTATTATAAAAAAGTATACACTTCCCCATAAAAGACTTACTGACTGTATTCAGCCTGTAATACGGGCTAACTAAGTCATTCTTATTACGTAAATTTCTATCTGTAAAATCACTTACTTTATTGAACATGGAAATATTTTTCCTTACATACATTATATTTTCAAATATGAATTGTGATGCAAAAGTAAGTATACCTATTTCCTTGAATAATTCCCTCAGTGAGTCTCTCGATCCTAAACCGTAAATAGCACGAATTGCTCTTTTTTGTAAAAGAAAAATAGTCTGAATGTCCGCTGCACTCCCCCATAGAAGTATCCCGTAAGACATTAGACTGTGAAAGTAACTAAAGTACACTTGTCTAGCAGTTGCTACATCTGTCAATTGTCTTATTCTCCTAACAGCGTAAGCCGCAGAGCTAAGCCTATTAGAAAGTTTAGTTATATGAGCGCCCTATTGAAGTTTCGAATCAATTGTGATTCCTAAAAAGGTAGTACTTTCAACCAGATCGAGTTTCTGACCATTAATTAGTATGTTAACACAGGCTTGATTCACATTAGGAAGAGAGAATCGAATGCATTGGGTCTTGTTCGCATTTAACATGAGGTTATTGGCCGAAAACCAATCAGAAATTAAAGATAAGGTGCTGTTCACCGCGCTAGCATCACTGTTATGTCGATCTATTTTAAATATTAGCGAGGTGTCATCAGCAAACAGCACCATGTCAGCCTCTTTCTCAACCATGTAAGGCAAGTCATTGACATAAACTAAGAAAAGGAACGGTCCTAGAATTGAACCTTGGGGTACGCCCATTTTCACATTAGACCCGTGTGATTTTACGCCGTTTATATCAACAGTTTGAAGCCTATCAGTTAAGTAAGATTCTATTAATTTAATTGACTTATCATCAAAACCGTATTGATGAAATTTAAGCAAAAGTGTTGGATGATCAACGCAATCAAATGCTTTAGAAAGATCGCAATATGATCCAATTGCATCATTTCTGTTTTCCCACGCGTCGTAGATATTAGTAATAAGTGCTACTCCTGCATCGGTGGTCGATTTTCCAGCAGTAAAGCCGTATTGTTGGCTATGGAAAAGATTATTGGTCTTTAAGTGAAGTAGCATTTGATTGAGCATTATCTTTTCGAACACCTTACTCAAAACTAGCAGAATAGAGATAGGTCTGTAGTTGCCAGGGTCTGTTTTTTCTCCTTTTTTGAATAAGGGGATTAGTTTACTACATTTCATTAAGTTAGGGAATATGCCTTCATCAATACATTCGTTAAATATAAAAGCTAAATCGGCAGCAATTATGTGTATAATATGACTTACTACGGCTACTGACATGCCCCAGTGATCTTCTGATTTTTTTAAATTTAACTGTTTAAAAGCATCTATTATATCGCTAGGGCTAACATGCTTAAAATTAAATTTAGAATCACAAGGGCTAACATTACTCTTACGCAAAGCCTCAGCACGCTGGGCGCTAGAACTCACATTAGAAGTGAGTTCCAAAGGAATGTTAGTAAAATAATCATCAAATATATTTACTATTTCTTCAGTTTTTGAAGTATTTTTACCATTACATTTGATTCGGCAAATATTTTCTTTGGTTTTATTTTTACTTGTTTCCTTATTTATGACACTCCATGTTTCTTTAATTTTATTAGGAGCATTATTTATTTTTTTGCTAATACTATTCGACTTGGCTCGTCTACAAACTTTTTTAAATATTTTAGAATAATTTCTAACATATTCTATAAAAGAAGGATTAAAGTTATATTGTTTTTGGGCATATAGATCATATAACCTGTTTCTACTTATGTAGATGCCGGTAGTAGCCCATTCACTAAACTGTGATTTACTATGAACTACTACTCTTTTTTGTTTCAATGTTTTAGAATACTCAGAGGAAACAGTACTAAATAGTTTATTATAATGGTCGTCAGGATTATTTCCTGTATATACCACTGATAATAATTTGTTATCTAAATTATTTTTAAGTTTTTTTATGTTTTTAGAAGTAATCGGTCTACACAAGATCTTATATTTTCTCAAATTTAGATGTAATAAAGTCTGTGTACGTATAGTTTTTTATTTATTTATTTAATCTTTATTGCACACTTAAAATAAAAGTACAAGTGGCGGACCGAATGCCTTATGGCATTTGCTCAGTGGCGGATTCTCAAATTTACCGCCAGTAGGCTATTTACATTTTGCCGCCCCCAGTGGCGGATTTACAAATTTTGCCGCCAGTGAATGAGTGGTGGAGCAAAAATAGGTCATCTGCTTCACGCACCGTAGAGTTGTACGTGGGGCGTGAATCAGTATTGCACGTGGGCGTTTAAAAACAGCTAGCCGCTGGCCTGGGCGTTCACTCGAGGCACGGGGGGGGACAAATTTGCCACCCCCAAAAATCTGCCGCAGATTTTCAGCCTACTCAGCCTGCTGGTAATTCCGTCACTGCATTTGCTCCCAGTCAATTATATTATTAGACCAAGCAGAAAATATGTGTGGCTAGCGTAATAAAATATAGTGTAGTATAGTGTATTAATAGTAATTATCAAATTTTTAGTTCAGCTTATTAATAGCTGATTATTTTAGAAAGTAGCCTTTAATTACGTTGTTGCGTAGTAACCAAGTTGTGTGCATCCCACGTTGAGAAAATCAATACTCCACGAGGCGACCTACGAATAGGTCTAGCTACAGCTTAAATATGTATATGTGCTGACGTGTTTGTCGGGGTCCTGTTTAATATTTATCAGACATCAGTACTCAGTATAAAATGCCTCCTTGCTTCATCAGCAGGTGTTTTTAGTCTCCACTGCAGGAGCACGACCCTCTCTATACTACGAGAGCCATATAATAGCCAAAGCAGTTAGAGGATTTGGCCTACACCCTCCACGCTGGCCAGACGGGTTAGAGAGGTTCTGAAGGCTTAACCACCATTAAACCAGTGAACTATATTACTATAGTAGCATACTGCAGCTATGCCACAGAAATAAGTACTAGTACTCACGTTGTTATGCCCATTTATTAATACAAGTACAATTTATTTAGCCGTGTCATTCCCGGCAGAGTAGAATAGGACCACTCCAAGTCTTCCCGTGGATGTCGTAGAAGGCGACTTAGGAACACAAGCTAAACAAAGCTTATAAACATCAGTGAGACCTCTCCAACCCGTCGGGCCAGCGTGGAGAGTGTAGGCCAAATCCTCTGACTGCTGTGGCCAAGTATGGCTAGTAATTGGAGAGGGTCGTGCTCCTGCAGTGGAGACTAAAAAAAGACCTAATGATGATGATTAAGGTGAATACCAAGCAGAAGTGGCACCATCATTTGAAATTTATTGTTAACTCGTAAATATGGTGAAAAATTCCATATTTCTTAATGTTAGACACTAAATAGCCCTCTAAATTATTTTATGAGCCACCATTGGAAGTATTACATTAGTCTATCTAGTGCCTAAGATTGAGAAATATGGAAATTTTCACCATATTTACGAGTTAACAATTTATTTTAAATGAGGGCGCCACTTCTGCTTGGTATTCACCTTAATACAAGTCCACCATTGTATATAATAAATAATAATAAATATATAAGGACAAATCACACTGATTGAGCTAGCCCCAAAGTAAATTTTAAACTAGTGTCCCATACTAACTCAACGATACTATATTTTATAATAAATACATATATTTTTCAAGTGTTTTGGTGCAATAAAGTGTATTATTATTATATTTTCACAAGATTTTTCTCTCAAGGCTTTGAGGATTATAATTGATTACGCGGGCTTGTGGCCAAGCGTACCCAATGTAAAAGTAATTAAATAGACTTTATGAGTCTAAAGAAAGGAATTTACGAACAATGCGACATATATTCAGAATTACAGCTTTTTGCATCAAGATGAAAGTAAGTGGATGTATTTGTAAGGTTTTTAAGCTAACGTGCAAAGATTTTGGAAAAACGCCTGTGGATGAGATAATGATAGGAATAGTTTTAACTGTGTCTACGCGCCATTGTGTTTTTAATTCTATTGCGAGATCTGTGTATTTCGTGATTTTATCAGTGAAGATAGAGCTAAGGTTGTGTATGTTAGGGATAGCAACATCGATTAGGTACACGGTTTTATTATTCTTATCATGGATCGTTATGTCAGGTCTATTGTGATGGATCGTCTTATCGGTTAGGATAGTCCTGTCCCAATGCAGCCTATATTCGGGAGAATCTAAAACAGTCTGAGGTAAATATTTATAGTATGCGGTCTTCTCATTGATAAGTTTCAATTTAATAGCAACAACTGATGAAGGATAGATGCAACCTGGTCATGGCGATGTTTATAGTCTGTTTGTGTTATAGTTCTACAGGCTCCCGTTATATGCTGTATTGTTTCAGGACAACTGTGGCAATGGCGGCAAGAATCGTTTTGTGCATTAGAGTCTTTGATTATGTATTTTCTATAGTTTATGGTGTCATTAACCTGGTCTTGAATGGCTAACATGAACCCATCCGTTTCAGGAAATAGTTCTCCCCGCCTGAGCCAGGCGTTAGACGCTAGTTTGTCTACTGTTGGGTTAATCAAGTCGAGGCGATGTCTTCCGTGGAGGGATTTTTGTAGCCAAGCATCTAATATCTGTTACGGCGTTGTTATGGTTTCTTTGGTCTGTTTGGAATGGTCTTTTAGGTTTAGCGGTGTGAGCTTTTTGTCAGCTTGAATGATTGATGAATGCAGTGGCGAATGTTGTGATTGGTGATAAAAGAATGTCCTGAGTGCTGTTGTGTAGGTTCTGTATGTCTATAAGTCCTTATTATTATTATATACTTAGATAAACACCCAAGACCCAGTACAATTATAAGGTCTATTAATATTAATATGTTTGTAACTATAAGGCTTGAGCCTTTATGATACTGCGCCATAGCCGACACTGACCGATAGTGGACGCTACTTCTTCTTCGTCTAAGCGCATTCCCAGTTGCATCCTCAGCTGTGCTGCTTCGGAGCCCGGGGTGCGCTTTCCCGCTTTTTCTTCTCCAAATATAATATGCATGTCAATTGTCACCAAAGGATGCCAAAGACCTTGTAAAATGGAGAACAAATAGCCGGAACACTTTCAATGATTTGGCTATAGTTTTACAACCGGCCGCCTGCCTGACGTCAACCCTTTTTGGGAAAAGCGACATTCATTTTATATAAAAAAATATAATTGATACGAGAAGCGGTTGTTTCAAACTTAATTGATTTAAATGTTTAACAATATAACATTGATTCTTTGTAACTTCGATTAGTATTCCTTCAGTAAATCCAGCCAGTGATAAAAAACACGTGTCGACACGTGACTAGACTAATGCAGAAAATATGAACACTGTGTAAATACATTCCTTGACTAGTGTGTGACAATTTCAATAAATTAGTTACTTGTATGTTTCTTTTAACATTACGTCATCTACACTCTTGGGAAGATCATGAGTGTTTTCATTTCTTTATTTATGCTTTCTACTAAATGGACATACAGTGGATACATTTCCTTATTATCTATACTTATTACAGAATGACTAACAGGTCTACGAGTAGAAATTAAAATGAATTCATTAGGTAGGCTACAACTATAGCCCTAATCGAAAATTAATGTATTTCTGTTTTTCCTCAAGGCTGAGGGGTAAAGAATGCATTCGCATTAATACCACCTTTTTACAATTGTGATCAATAAATATTTAAATTAATAAGTAAGTATATTTTTTCTAGACTTATTATCCAGACAAGTTAAATCAGTACAAGAGCAAAATTAAAAAGCACTGAATTGATTAAAAAGGTAGTTATTAAAGTACTAATTAATAAATAGACTGCTATTTTTATATTAAAAACTAACGTCTTACAGACAAATGAACTCTTAATAATTATAATGATGATGACATAGCTACATAAATATGGTTGTTTTACAAAGGAACTGTTCATCGTATTTTTCATATACAGAATAAATCATTTTCATCGATCACTTACTTGCTTCCGGTGAAGTAAACATCGTGAGGAAATCTACACATTAGATGACTATTGTTTAAAAATATTTGTCACTAGATAACAGTCATTGACTTCGTCAGACACAGCTGTAGGCAGCTCGAAAAATTTGACACTCGTACTAGCTTATATTTTATTTAAATACAGGCACTTGATAAGATAGAAGACATTTAAATAAAGACAATAATGTCATAAAACATATAGTGAGAAGGTCTACTTACTATTAATTTGTATATTTTTTTAAATAAAAAAGCGCTTTTTATATCATTATTTGTAGCATCATATAATTATCATAAAATTGATTTAAGGATTTAAGGAGTCCAGATTTTTTTAAACTATAATTTATAGAATATCTTGAAGTATTTTTGTCCACTCCTTATAATACAATAAGCCTTTTCTTTTGAGGAATTTATATATTTTTAATAATATAACGTCTTTTTTCCCTGCTTTTTCCTATCATCGTAAGCAAGTCGCTTTATCTTTCCTTATTGCAACTCTGTCTGCTGTTAAATTTTTGCAAAATCTTTACAGTTGTTTGATTTTATGTTTTTTTTTATTACCTAGTTATTTCATTATAACGTATAATGAATCACTCTTAGGTAATATTTTAAACTACTGAGTTTCGTCACTGAACTTATCTTTTTATAATAACAAACAAATATGTAATTTAAACTGAATTAATTCTATCTAACTTGTTTACAATAGAAGAACTGTCACCACACCACTATTGGAGACTTAAGGCCGCGGCCTTGCTTTTTGACTGATAATTCACTTATCACAATAGGTAGATACTGAATGCTTATCCATTTACAACAGATACCTACTCGTAGCAAAAAACTAGCTTTCAATATCTAAGGAGCGATTATGATAAGAATTTAATGCACAATTGTACGTAGGTACAAGTTTATTTTCGCTTTGATGTTTCTTTTACATAGAAAGCAAATAAGGTAAGCTTAATTCTTATTAATTTACCAATTGGCATTTGTAATTGTCATAAGTGCAATGATTATAAATATCATTTTAATTTTATAGTACAGAAATACAGGGTGACTTTTTATCCATCAGCTAAATTTTTGGAGAAAGCTCAGTCCATGATACTGAGGTACTTTCTATAAAAAACTTATTAAAAATTGATAAAAAATTTTCGTCCTTCCATACAAAATCCGTTTGTCTGAGCGCTGATTTGTATGGGAGGACGAAAATTTTTTATCGATTTTTTATAACTTTTTTTTTAGAAAGTAGTTCAGTGTAGTTCCTAAACTTGCTCAAAAAATTTTGTCAGTGGATAAAAAGTCAGCCTGTATAAAATAAACTGCACGATGACATTACTATTTATGAGACATGTATATATTTTATACCTACCTTGGTACAAGGTTTTGATAGAGAGTTTGGTAGTATAGTATAGTAACTGTTATTGATAAAATTTCTTCCCATATATCACGTGCAGTGCAATGCAAGTAGGTAAGATTAAGATAATAAAAACAAACAAATTTTTGAACAAGCGAGAGAAAAGTTTACTTGAACAATCCAGCGTTTGCGTTTGTACTTACAAATTTATGTTCGACAATCACTGGATTTCATTGGATTAGGTATCCTCATTTAATCATAAATTTCATCGATAATATTCCAAATCGGTGGTTACCGAGATATGGGGTTATTCGTGAGGTCAAAGTTCCGAACGGGATATCTAAAATTTACCAAGTATAAGTAGGAACCTATGTTCTTTTCAAAAATAAATAATGTTTGCTCCAAAAAAGCATTTTGAAAGATTATGAGAGGTTGATGTTGTATTTTTCTACTTTAACTTTTTGGTGACACTTCACTATCTTAAGTAAACATATTATACTGAATCAATATCACACAAAGAAATACAAATATTTATACCCATTTAACAGACTGACAACAACAGCTCAGAAAATAAATCATGAAAAGATAACTACCTACATAATTTCCACTCGATATCAACATTTGAAATAGAAAACACAGGAAACAAATTTGTAAACAAGAAAATGAGTGTTTTCTGTTTTCTACGTGGATCACTTCTTGAACTTGAACCCAATCAAGTAAAAAACAACCATCCAATATCGATAATGATGATTTTATACTATGACGATTGAATAAATATATTGTCATAAATTGTTTACATTTTTCTATCTGTGACGTTGCAAATAAACCTAATTATTTGAGTGAAATGCGTAATTAATGGGCAAAACAAAAGAATCGAGTCTATTGAACATGGTCGCCTTATGTGACACGTCACGTCACGTCCGACAAAGATTAAAGTTACTTTACTCGTGCGATTTCGCATTAACTCGTGCAAAATCGGATGTTTTGTCTCTGTCACTCTAGATGAATTATCGAATGCGCTGGCCTATCGAATTTCTGTTCTGTACCGTACGTCAGTCGTCTCGTCTGAGAATCAGATCAGTATATAATTTTTACTTGCGGGGCGTAGTCGTGTTTGAAACGTTAAAATAATCATTGCGGTGTATTTTTGTAACTCATTTGTTAAACAAGACACATTTTGAGTTGAAAATACTGTGAATATTTGCTTAACATGGCCAAGGTAATATATGTTATTGTTAACATAATAGTGCAAAAGGATAATCATTTTTTTTCTGCTTTGAGTAATATCATGCGACTGCATTACGTGCTGTTGTAACGAGTTGATAACTAATTATGAATTAGTTTTGTCAAATGAGAATATCCTATTATCCTGATTTTTGCCCATTAACTTAATTTCCATGACGTGTTACTTATGACCTAATTTATAGTGCAGGATTCTAACAGACTATTTACACTGAACATATGCTTTATTTTTCTAATTATTTATCCTTGTAATGTTAGGTATTTGCCTCACGTATTAAGTCACAAAACCATAATAAACAAACATTACTCATTATTTATTGCAGTTTACAAAAAGGTATGCAAGGCTAACTCTGCATAATTAGCCCAAGTTTATTTTAAGACATAGCTGTACGATTCCAATTTGAGACAGGTTTATTAAAAATAATAAAAATATCATTCCAAAAACTTTGTAGGTACCTGAGATGAGAATCCTTCTCTTTCTGTCATCATACATAACATAAGGCGTTCTCTCTGTCTTTTATCTGCATCGTACGGTACATCACCTCATAACAATCGCACCACCGGATATTTCGTAACACAATGGTAAACAAAAACAACTGAAACATGCGGTAAAAAAGTGATTTATTATTTATTTATCCTAATTCGGGAAATATGCTTTCAGCTACAGGCAACATTGACTACCTGCACGGATGATCAATAGTTTCTGAAAAAAAAAACTGTCAGTCAGTTGAAAATTCACCTGATTTATGAAGTTGGTGCCGGAGTTTAGTCTTTTTCGTGATTTAATGTCTTTTTCAATTAAAAACCTATTATTGCTAGCTCGTAACAGTTATAGAAGATTTGTGGAAATGAATCGGAACAGTTATTGGGTAAGTTTCCGGTATTAAACTTATGTTATCTTATAATTTGTATGCGAACATTTGTCCTCATATTTTACTTGGATTTATAACGATAAATACCTTTATTATTGCGAAAATTCGTATTTTTTATCATGGTCAAGCTTTCCACTAGTTATTTGTAGGATATCAATTATCTGTGAAGTATCCTTGGGGATTTAATTAATGAAAATGATGCAAGGTTGTATGATAGTGACGTGCCTGTTTGTTTAGGCTTTTTCCACTCCAAATCTTATATGACGAACTTTTGTTTAATTATCCACTACGAATAATAGTATATTATTATATAAATCTCGATGGCTCAGCGGTGCGCTCGACTTGTACTTTAACGCGTGTAAAACATTGCGGGGTGCGGTCTGAACATATATTTTATTAACACTTTGTTTTAAAAAAATTATACATTTAAAAAAAATGGTGGACTTATGCTGAGACCATAAGGATAAACAGAAAAAGAAACTGAGCAGTTCAAAAAAGCTAAATACCTACAATGACTAACAAATATAAATGACACTGGTCCCATTCGACCACAAATTCAAAAAAACCTAATTAATAAGAGTCCCCTTACCGTAGACCAAACCTAGACTTGTCTATACAAACATGGTCTAGCTTTTGTTCGGCAGTATTATGTAGTTTGAAAGAAAATTAACCATATCAGTTTTCTACAGTCAAAATATGAACTTGAAAGAGAATATAGTATATCGTATCATATCATATTATAAAAAGGGTCAAATTATTAATTCATAACCTCCTTTTTGAAGTCGGTTAAGAACAATAAACAACAATCAACACTGCACAACACAACAATTATCTGAAACCCGACACTGATGGAGCCCCATCACCCCATCTGTTATATTTTTCATCAACATTACTAATCAAAACTGATTGGACTAAATAGCTTGGTTAATTAACGCAATTTAAAGATTGCAATCACTGCGGTACATACAGATTAGTGATGTGCCAATGGAAATATTCCGAATTTACAGGAATTCTTCCATTGTAAATTTATGGGAATATCCCAATATATCCGTAAGTACAGGTTGGTTTTGTACCCCTTAGCTCTATTGGAATCTTGGAATCAGAGTCACTAATAGAACATAAAACCATAAAAAAGACTTATTTTTGGTAATTTATTTTTCTTCCAATAATAAATGGGTAATCTTCTGACTACACGATACGCGCGGCCGTTGCCCTCCCCACTCGCCAGCCGCCGCCCGCCACAAGTCCAATAACGGGCAGTGACATTCAAATGGGAGATTTTTGGTATGCATTTGTTGGGTGATATCTTTGGTTCTTATTACGAAAAAGGGTACATATGACAGAATATGTATTTTTGATTTCGCTTAAAGAGTACTTTCCTTGAATGGTAGCTATGAGGTTCAAAATCACCATGTTATTTCCCTAAATTTCCATTTTTAGGTATGATGCGGGGAATGTTTGCGAGATTATTCCCAAAGTTTCCAGGGATGGCACATCAGTAGTACAGATACACTTCTTCGTCTAAGTGCGTTTCCGGTTGCATCCTCAGCTGTACTGCTTCGGAGCCCGGGATGCGCTTTCCTGCTTTTTTTTCCCCAAATATAACATGCATGTCATTGGTCACCCAAGAATGCCAGGACCTTGCGAAGTGAAGAATAAATTGCCAGAACAGTAAAAATGATTTGGCTATAGTTGTATGACCGGTCACCTGCCTGACGTCAACCCTCTTTGGGAATGTATTTGTACGAAAAGAAAACTGGCTGCCGCCCGACGTTAACCCTCCTTGGGAATGCAATTGTAGCACAAGATTTTTTTGCTTAAGTATTTTATTCGCCTCTTACGACAGCTTCAGGAAGAGATGGAGTAGTCCTATTCTGACCCGGAACCACATGGGGAAGTAGTACTGATACACTATAAGGTCCAAATCTAACGCGGTAGACAGAGACACATAGTTTCCGACCGAAACTGGTTTTTACGACCGGAACCGAAACCGAATTTCGACAACGGTCTTAGTTTCGGCCGAAACCGGAACCGATGCTTCCTTACAAGGATCATGTTTTGAGGGAAAAATAAAGAAAACGTTTTTATAAATGTTTACTACCTACTCTTATGCTATATTACGTGATAAAACTTACCGAATTCAAAATAAATCACACGAAAACTCACAACAAACAAAACGAACTGCAAACACAAGCCAATGATTAGGCTCGTGGAAGCGGCAAAATGTCTTCGTCGCTTGGAATTTACCGCGCCGAACATGACCGAGTACAGCGCGAGAACTCCCGAATGCAGTTTTGGTTTCGGTCGTAGTTTCGGCAGGTTTGCCGCCGGAACCGAAAATAACCGAAACCTTTTTTGCCAAAACTCGACCGAACCCGAACATTCGGTCGGACACATAACTAGATGGCGCTGTACATAAACTTAACTACCAAATGATGTTTCCTCAGCAGCCCTTTCAATGGGTCCCTTCATCTTGCCAGATACATTAAAAATCTGCCGCAGTAGACACGGAGAACTTCGCACATTTAGCTAGCTTAGCTAACAATAAATTATATTATTCGGTATTTCATCATCATTATCAACAGGTCCTTTTTTAACCGTACTGCAGGAGCACGACCCTCTCTGTACTACCAGAGCCATATATTAACAGAGGATTTAGCCTACTCTCTCCTTGCTGGCCAGACGGGTAGGAGAGGTCTCACTGATGTTTATAAGCTTTGTTCAGCGTGTGTTTCCTAAGTCGTCTTCTATGACAGACTTGGAGTGGTCCTATTCTACTCTGACGGGAACCACACGGAAAAATTCAGTATTCAACGTAAATTTAATTGTTCCAGAAACTTCAAATGTGCGGAACCGAGGAGGAGATGCGCGAAGTGGCGGCCAGGATCTGCAGGAACTACCTGCACGGGGCCTGGAAGACCGTGGAACCTTCCCAGTTGGACTTCAGGAAAATGAGGTGCGTACTTGATTAAAGGGCCCATAACCTGACGTTAGGTTATGGGCCCAGTGTCGTTTGTACTTTACCATTGAATGTGATTCATTTAGGTATATTTTGTTTGTGCGAAAAGACAGACCACCCAAGTCAACTGACCTTGGGAATGTTTTCTGCTTTATCTATAGTACTGAATAGACAAAATGAGCGTTTGATAAGACTAATGAATTGCCAGATTGATGTAATAAACTTGTAAAACAATTAGTTGATTGATAAATTAATTTCATAACCAGTACTATCTGGGTTTAACTAGATAACGAATATTAGTGTCATATCGGACGGAGCGGTTAAGAGGAAATACTAAGGTCCAGAGAATTGAAAAATAGGTATTTGTAAAATTTATTGCTGTCGCGCTGTGCGCCGAACAACCGAGTGAGTGAGATGGAGATGACTGCAGCTCGGACCGAAAATACCTACAAAAAGTACACAAAATAAACGTTTCGTTACGTCAGGAGACTCCCTGATTTCTCCTCCAAAACTTAATTTATTTTTGAAGAAATGCTATGACTGTTCCTATGTTTTCTTTTTATAATATAATCTCTTCAAATTTGTTTGCTAGATGTTTGAACAGAGTGGTAAATCTTACCAGGTACTTTCAGGTTTATGAAGGTTCGAATCTCTTTTAATAGTTAAATTATGAAAAAAAAGAAAACATAGGAACATGTCAACATGTCCTTAGTTTGTTGGAAAAAAAAACCATTGCTCTACTGGCAATCAGAGGGCTACGCTTTAAATTTGGGTTGACTGGAAGAGATCCCTTCCTGGGATAAGTCCGCCGTTGTGCATTTTTTTTCCTTTGTATCTGATTATTTATTTTATTTATTCAAGTGCACTTGGCAATTTACACATAAAAAAATAAGGAAAACATAGTACTTAGGTGCTACTTATTTGTAAAGAAATTTCTTTCAGTAGACCCGCAAGAGGAAATGGGAAAAGAGAGGTAATTGGCGTGTAAAACCTACAATACAAAACTAAATAAATAAATAGTTAAGATGATGTGTACTTGAATGTGATTTTTGTGTAATAAAGATCTGTCCTTCCAACTATTTCCTCGTAAGTCAACTTAAGTAAAACTTTGGAACAATATAGATTGATTAATAAGTATAAAAATCAAAATGGCCAGATGACTCCAAATCGTACCAAAGAAACATGTCACCGATTTATTCAAGAAATGTACAACAAAATCATTTTGTCCCGCATTTAGCGTATATTCGTTAAAACTGGTATTTGAAATCAATGCATGATGTAACGTAGGTTAGTAATATTTTATTGTATCGGTGTGTGTAACCAGGATGACTTCATCATTATCAGGTCTCTTTAGTCTCCACTGCAGGAGCGGCATTGGCACGAGACATCAGTATCAATGCTGATATTGTATTGACTTTCAACCTTCCAATTATTTGTCATCACCACAGAAGTTAAATTATCTTGTTACTTTTATCAGAGTAATCGATCTTAATAAACGTGAATTTCTACTTTCAGCCTAGGACATATGTTTCCATTTATAAATCCATCAATAATATTAGGTATATGAGAAAAAGTTGAAAACAATTAGTAGTATGAATGACAACTTACTAACGCGAAAGTTTGTGAACTAGACTTATGCAAGGGGTCGCGTAGTCTGCCAGACGAATGTTTAGTTATCTAGGGTTAAGTAGGTTTCCTTCGCTTCGAAGTGATCGCTTTGATAGCTCGTATTGAACTGCCTGGCGCACCCACGGTTCGCTATTTATATGCGCCATCGAAAAGGTCCACATTAATCTCGAATATTCTACATAGTCGACGAATGTGTTTCGAAGCATCCAGGCGCCGGGTATGTGTGTGAGTGTAATATGGTCAAGCAACTCTAGACTTTATGACACAAGACATATGACAGTAGTTCGTAATTCGCGAATATTGTTTGGAAAGATTCTATCTCGTTCGCTTCAGTATAATGAAATTAAAATAACAGTCAAAAAACCAAAATAAAATTCGACATTCCCATACAAATCGCTCGGGCGGCCGCACACTTTTGTATGGAAATGCCGAAAATAATGTTCGTTTTTTGGCTGTTATTTTAATTTTATTATAATGGCCTAGTATAGTCCGTGGTTTGATTTATTACAGGTATCTACTCCCTTCCACGTTGTATAATTTTAGCCATAGCAGTCAGAGGATTTGGCCTAATTTCTCCACGCTGGCCAGTTGGTTGGAGAGGTCTTAAAGGCCACTGACTGCCACATAATTCAGTTCTCCTATCTCCTAAACAAATCATTCGCTATCTAAAATAGGGCTATGACTAGGTCTGAAAAGTATTATTCTTATTAGTCCGTTAGTGAGATTATCCAAAAATAATGTACCCATATTTTTCAGTTTATCAAAAAAGTAAAAATTCACAAAGATACAGAGTATCTAAGTTCCAGAGTGGGAGCTTGTGACGTCACCGATGTTTAAAAATCGTACAAAAGCGTGACGTCATGCGAAATTTAAATGCGCTGTATCTTCGTCATTTATTGTTTCTCAGAGAAAAGAAAAAATACGTGTACAATATTTATTAATAAACTAACCGATGGGCCAAAAATAATTGTTTTGTCATCATGCCTATTTCAAAGATAAACGTGAAAAGACAATCTACACGGAAGTACCTTACGCCCAGCGACAGACCTTACATCTATCAGATAATAATACAAATATCGCAAAAAAATGTAAATAAACACATTTGGCCTCGGATTAAAACGCAAAACCTATTTGTGAGGCGTAATTTCATAAGCGACAGCGGATCGTCTAATTCAATCACTAATTTGCCTTTACTTACTGTCAAAAAAATATATCCTGCTTACGTGGTATTTCTTCACCATTACTTGTTTGTAATAACTTTATTGTACTGAAAACATGCAAATAAAATACAAAATTCAAAAGTGAAAATATGTAATGGCGGACTTATCCCATATAGGGATCTCTTTCTTATTTCATTATTTAATTTGAGTACTTTAGTACTGCATCTTGAATGCCTAAAAACCCTATTAAAAATATTGTGTGGCTTTCCTACACTTTAATTGATTTTCAACTTCATTGTAACATGGGTTAAATCAGTTACTTACTTGTAATAGTGGGTATTAGTGTAGGTGACGCAAGCCTAATGCGTGGTATAGGAATAAAAAAAATGTAGTTTGTCTAGCCTCAAAATAAACTTTGTCGCTCGTTTTATAAATTCAGCATTTCCATACGATTGTTGTTATGCAATTATCGGCTTATATCTTTGATTTTTGAACGACCGAGCGTGGCGAGCGAAGTTCTCCGATCTACTTAAACGATCCGGCGTTTGTATGTACGTATGTTTCTTAGATGATAACTCGAGTTGTTTTGATTTGAGCTTCATGGAATTTGGTAGGCGTGTAGATGTAGCTAATGGAATTTTTAATGTCAAACATGAGCCATATCGGTAAAGGGGTTGCCGCGTTATGGAGTCGCGAGTGCACAGTTCTGGGCGAACTAGTTATTATGAAACAAGACACATATTACAGAATATGTATTATATTATTATTTTTGAAATAAGCAATATTTTTTTTATTAAACCCATAAAATTAATGGTTACAGGTCGCGCCAAACTTCTAGATCGCTCTGAAGTTGAGGCGATTCGCGTCGCAGTAGTAAAATACAGATACCCATAGCAGATAGAATTTTCTTTATTTTTGTTTTTGTGTATATATATCATATCTACATTCTTGCAATCATTCTAAAAGAAATATTATTGTGGTAAATATTCTGTCTCTGTTTGTAACCTGAGTGAGGCAACTTCAGAGCGATCTAGAAGTTTGGCGCGACCTGTACATACAAAAATAAATCAGCAACAAGATTCGTCAAAAGTGTATAAAAAGTATCCAAAACATATTATTTATTATTAATATGTATTTATTATTACTCTCAAAGAGTACTTTGATACGCTGATATGCTATAACTTAAGCCACACACAAAACATCAGAACCTATTTTTCATGCGCAAAAACGTTATCAAAGCGTGCCAATTTGTTTTTACATGTTTCCTTGAATTTTACAAAAACATTTTTGTACGTGAAATGGCATTTGAGTAAAAACTCAAACTCTTAAGTTTTTACTTAATCTCTACGTTTATAAGTACATATTGTTTCTGCGGAAAAAATGGATCGGGGATTGACATTTTTTATTGTAAAATCTATTTTGGTTTGCGATATAATGTAAAAACCGTGTTATTATGTGAGAGTGTTTGTTTTTTGTTGAATGTGGTTTGGTCGAGTTTTTATTTTTTTTATAGGTGGTTATATTAATATCAGGCAAGTTTTTGATTTGCTATGCGCTCTCCGAGTTAACTTGAAAAATCCTGTGTTTGTATGCATACATACATACATACTATCACGCCTGTTTCCCACAGTGGTAGGCAGAGACTATGGACCTCCACTTGCTACGATCTTGACAGACCTCTTTCGCTTCACCTACACTCATCAACCTCTTCATACATGCCCTTCGGTTACGTGTACTTCTTACCTCTCCCTTTTTCAGAACGTCTGCAATCTGATCGCAGAACGTTCGCCGAGGTCGACCCTGTACCGCTCTTCCTTTCACACTTACCTTACGCTTCAAAGTTTGAAGATTGTCAGTCCTATTTTGTTCCTAAATGGTTAACGATTTGAACCACGATATGACCATTGCTTTTGTTTAATAAGCGCTATATTTTTTTTTACACCGAAACAATAACTTGATTCCGATTCATTTAGTACATTAAGTTTTTTATTTTATTTTAATGACTGAACTTAACAATCGGCAAATTTTTAAAAATACATCACAAATTTACTCGATAGTGATTAATTTTTGCATAGTACTCTATAAGGTCCAGTCAATGCCAAATGCCACTCCCCACCAGTAGCGGCGTTAGGGTAGGGCGCGGTTGGGCGACCGCCCAGGGCGCCAGATACAAAGGGGCGACAGGGGGCGTTTTTGGGCAAGGGGGGGTCACAGGTAACAATAAATATATAAATAGCGGCTGGTTAATGGAGGCAACTCCTAGACTCTTATTTGTATGCACCCCCTCCCTCCCTCCGTTTACAATGGGGCGGCAAATTTGAAGAATCCTATATCATACTTGCACCCCTCTCCCCCCGTCGGCAGAAATAAATTCTATAAGATTGAAGCCTAAGTCAGAGTCTGAATTGCAGTTTGGGGGGAGGGGGGGGGGGATCTCGCCCAGGGCGCTGGTAGAGCTAAAACCGGCACTGCTCCCCACAACCCATACATTGAGAAATTCCTGTAAAATCGTAATTGGGTATTTTACTGGGACTGAGAAATGAGAACGTTAAGCCTCACTACGCACATTTGGCAAATGTGCGTAGTGAGGCTTAACGTTCTCATTATAAACTGTAAACAGTAGTTCATAAAATACTTTGAAGGGTTATCTAGGACTTGGTAGTAGCAAAATTTTAAATAATGTCTACGTTTTCTTTGAAATGATTAATTTTAAATGGGGGCAGCACTGGACCCCGGAAAATTTAGGTACGGCCTTAAGAGAGCTAGTTGAATCCAAGGAACTATGACGTCATAGTCCGATATTTCATACAAATCCCATAGAAAATGTTTGTTTTTGACGTTATTAAAACGTATCTGATTTGACTTGTTGTAAACTAGCGTATTGGAAAGAAATAAACAAAAAGACATCGAGTGAGCAGTCTCAAGTGATCTCACTTCATATTCCTTGTCAATAATAGTAAAAAAGTTTAGAAAAACCACTTAGCTCACCAGGAAAATGCTTGAATAGTCTATACAATACCAATGGCTTTACAATTCATGAAGACCGTAGCGACGAGACGGCTATAGAAAACGCTTTAGCGTGACGAATTGCAAGCGAATAAGTATGTACTTGTTGATGATGACGATGAAGTATGTACTGTGGCATTGAGTGATTTTACAATGGTTTTTTATATCCAATTATCTAAATGTATATCGAAAGACAAAAGAAAATCACTTACCATACAAATCGTCACATGATCGAGTTACAATGCGAAGTGATTTTATTTTTTTGGGAATTACGTTTGAATTGGAATATGTTTTTTTTTAAATGATGGAGTGAATCGCCCCTTAAGAGGGCGCCTGAGGCCAGAATCTAAAGTTTGCTCCCGCTTCCCCGTTCCACAGAATAAATAATACTAACGTACAGAAGTCTCACTCAGCAAAGAAATTCAAAGAAATATCTACTCAGTGGCTAGCGATATGGTTTAATTTAGCTCACGTCAGAACTCAGCACCTTTTCGTATAGTGTGTATTATTTGTATGTACTCGTAGTTTATTATTACAATAGTTAATCAAATTTAGTTTTTTTTTTCACCTTAATTCTATCTGAGTTTTGCACTACCCCTGTTGGTTCCAAACAGTAGTTCATAAAATACTTTGAAGGGTTATCTAGGACTCGGTAGTAGCAAAAGTTTAAATAATGTCTCCGTTTTACTTTGAAATGACTTAATTTAAATGGGGGCAGCACTGGACCCAGGAAAATTCAGGAACGGCCTTAACGAAGTAGCACAGAATACAGTAAGAGTAAACAGAAGGGACTCTTCTAAGGTACGCGCAATATACGTCCCCGTTCCCCGCACCCGCACCTCTCCCCCGGTTCTTGACGGCCAACGTGAGAAATCGAGGCGAAAACGGGGGAGAGGTGCGGGGACGAGGAACGGGGACGCCTGGGTGACGCATATTGCGCGTACCTTAGGAGTGTCCGGCCTGTGGAAGTAGCCCCAATGTATCTTTACACATTTCAAAAATGTACAAGCCAGGCAAAATAAGGTGGCCAAGTTACGCATATGCAAGTCTATTCGGTACTGATAACAAAAACACATTTTATCAATATAAATAATGTAAGTTTATGAGATAAAAGGCAAATTCTGACGCTCTAACTGTCCATTGACTATAAATCGTAAACAATATTTATATTTATCGCCCATTAAAATCCGGTTTGGTACAGTAACTGGGTCGTGGGGAAATTTCTACGTATTATACCGATAAAGATGTCTGTGATTGGTATCTGAATTACGAGTAACATTGAAGATAAGGTTTGAAATCTTCCATGCTTGTCTGCAAGCAAAAGAACAAATTAGGCCGCGTCCACGGACACGCAGCGCGGCGTGCGACGCGAGTTTGTAGTTCGCCGCGACCGCGTGTCCGTGGACGCGGCCTTAGAATGTACCGGCTGCTTCTTCGTGGCGTTGTGGTCAACTCGCCAGTCCGCTACAACCTGGGTTCGATCCCCAGCCAGGGCAAGTTGGAAAATGGCCTTTTTCAAATTTTCCTGGGTCATTGGTGTTTATGTAGTGTTTATCTTACACGCTGTCTTTTCATTGGCTTTGGAAAAAAAATGTTGTGTAGTAAATAAATTCCTCTATCCATATACGTAATTCAAATTTGTGTACGACATAAGATAAAAAAGTTGTAAAAATGATTTTCGATCGAGATTACGTAGTTACGCCTGTCTTAAGGTCATAGCCCACTTACACGACTCTGCTCCCACCCAACAAATAAAATATCATTGAAATATGGGCTTCAGGTGTACTCTGTCTGTCTCTTTAGATATATTTTACATTGGCAACATAAATTAGCATACAGCTCACTGTCAGCGAGCTTACCGCCATCAGACTGCTCGGTGGTTGACGCCTCGCTGGCCGCGCGTTGGAAACAAGCGGTCTACGCGCTGTCCGCACGATGACTGCTAACCCTCCCTTAGATTAGCTGTCGAAAAGAAGACCGCTGGGCGCCTGATAGCTGTCGGTGCGTGGAGCGCTGGGCGCCTGCTAGCTGTCGGTGCGTGGACCGCGAGCAGTCGTATTAGTTTAGGGTGGTGTTGGGTGGGAGCGTTCCTCCCTCTTAAAGGTTTGTATACTCAGACAAGTCATAATTTAGGTACATTGGTACATACTAAATTTACAAATTGACATTATTTTAAATTTCGTAATTCATATAATTCAATTTAATTATGACATAACAAACAATGTAATCTCAGTCCATCCATATAACTAATTTTAAGTTTTAAGTTTGTTAGTTGACGTCTTTGGAGAAAACGTGCAGTGCAGTTTGTTGCCGCTTCTTCTGCACTTGCGCCTAGGAAGCGGCGTAAACTTAGCTGTATGTACTCGTAACGATTTGACTTTATCATTTATGCAAAACAAAACAAAGTGAATATTATTAAGAGATATTATAAATATCCTATGATAATAAATTTTGTTTTTTTTTTTGAAAGCGGGTTTGGAACCGAGTCGTGTACCTTTACACGAATCGGCTCCAACACCGCTTGTTTCCAACGCGCGGCCAGCGAGGCGTCAACCACCGAGCAGTCTGATGGCGGTAAGCTCGCTGAAAGTTAGCTGTCTGCTAATTTATGTTGCCAATGTAAAATATATCTATAGAGCACTACCTAAAGCCAATATTTCAATAATATTTTATTTGTTGGGTGGGAGCAGATTCGTGTAAGTGAGATATGATGACCTTTATCATACGAAGACGTAGGTACTCGCGCGGCGAACGACGAACTTTGTTACGCTCGCTACTAATTGATCTCACGTTTTCACTTTCGAGTTTTAGGGTTTTAGTCAACATTTTTGGTTTCTGAAATTTCTTCACTAACAATTTTCTTTTCTATTCACAGCGGTGGTCTCTCAAACTTCCTATACTACGTGGCGCTCCCAGATGACGTCACTAAACTGGGGTTGCGGCGTGAAATGTCTCCAGACACCGACACGGACACCATGTGCAAATTGGCCAAGAAGAGCATGCAGAGAGTCGGCTCCTTCTGCGAGGATGAGCCCAAAAAGGTCAGTTCTCAAATAGACACTTTTTTAAAATGCCTTAAAGTTACCCTTTCTATAAATTACACATTCTCGAAATGACACGTTATCTAGAGGATATTCTGAAAATGACATTTTCTTAATATGACTCTCTCAAAATGACACTTTCTTAACATGACTATCTCAAAATAACACGTTGTTAAGTGACACTGATACTTCCTTTTTTTTATCTTGCCTTTAACTTTGCACCTCACCCTTTTTTCGTCAAACATCTCCAAGTACCTCGGTTGCCTGGATTGCAGTTGCGATAAGGCCGCCTTTTGACATATGTTAATCTAATATTCTGTATCACTATTTTTAGTGAAATAATAATTTTAACTAATTAACTTACTCAAAATGTCATTCTCATAATGACACTGTAAAATGGGTGCCCAAGAGAAAGACGGAATCGGGATACTCTATTTATTTGGTACAAACTTGCTTATGGCTAGGTGCGCGTTGAAGCAAAGAAAGTAAAAATGGCTGCATATCAGCCTTATACAGTATACTGTACACCTGGTGGCAATTTTTGGAATCATTCAAATGGTTGTTGCTTTTGTAAAGCATTATAAATAGTAACGATCTATTAAGTCCCTACTACTCAGTACAGAGGAGAGGGACCTTATGGACCTGAACGAGCAAGCCATCTAGATGGCGCTTTACAAATGTCAAATTCTCAAAATGACACATTCTTATATTGAGATGTTCCCATAATAACACATTTAAAAGTTATTCTTTCTTCAAATGTTCATGTTGTTCAACTTCACGCCCTCAATTAAGCTACGGCCTTTAGGTCTTACAGCCCTAGGTTCAGTCTACCCCGTTTGGGATAAATACGCGATAGTACATATATCTTATTGTGCCGTGTGGTTCCCGGCAGTGTAGAATAGGACAACTCCAAGTCTTTCTGTGGATGTCGTAGAAGGCGACTTAGGAAGCACAACCTGAACAAAGCTTATAAACTGAATGAGACCTCCAACCCGTCTGGCTAGCGTAGAGAGTGTAGGCCAAATCCTCTAACTGCTCTGGCTATTATATGGCTCTGGCAGTACGCTCTGGTAGTCGTACTCTTGCAGTGGAGACTAAGAAAGACCTGATCATAATGAGTATATCTTATTAAACTTTATTTCATAACTGTTGTTCCAGGTCCTACTCCGAATATACGGGCAAGTCCACGGCGAGCGCGCTATGGACGCCATAGTGACAGAATCTGTCATATTCACCTTGCTGTCTGAAAGGAGACTGGGGCCAAAGCTGTACGGTGTGTTCTCTGGTGGGAGGATCGAAGAATATATTCCTGTAAGTATTATTTGCTTCCATTACTTTCATATCTATCCTAAAAAAAGACACTGATAATTTTTCAAAAATTGCCCATTCTCCGATTAACTCAGCTTTTATCTACTTCCGTAATTTAATACAAAAAACGTGTGTGTATGTAATATGTTTTAGATTAAAAAGTAAACACTGAATTTCTATTGATCTTGTACGCTTTGACTTCTGCCGATTATGCCCATTTTTTATTTTTTTATTCGCTGATACTTGGTTGACTGGAAGAGATCCTTTTATGGGATAAGTCTGCCATTGTACATATTATTTTGTCTATTATGGCTTATATGTCTTTAAAATATTTTTTCTACAATAAAGATATATACAACAACGGAGTAGACAAAGTTCCATTAGATTGAAAAGCCACATTCAGCGTAATAGTACGCGTGTAAGTGTAAATTAAAATAGTGACGAGTCAATCATGGTAATAAATAGGTGACACACAGCACCTATTGTCATGATTACTCATGATTTTCCCTTTATACCTCGATTTTTTTTTTATTTGCTCGCGGAGATATACGTTTATCAGTATGTAATAAATAAAGGAATAGGGATGATGACTGCTACTAGCTAAATAAACCGACCGAAATCCTCTGGCTACTCTGGCTAAGTATGGCTCTGTAGTACAGAGAGGGTCGTGCTCCTGCAGTGGAGACTAAAAGACCTGGATGATGATATTTTTCAGTTTATCAAAAAAGTAAAAAGTTACAAGCCTCCACTCTGGAACCTAAGTTCCAGAGTATCTAAATACTCTTAAGTTCCAGAGTGATCAAATGCGCTGTATCTTCGTCATTAATTGTTTCTTAAAGAATAGAAAAAATACGTGTACAATATTTTAATCTAATCTAATGAGAGCAGCACAGGACCGAGATGGGTGGCGTCGACGAAGAGAGGCCTATGCTCAGCAGTGGGCGGCAGAAGGGCTGGGATGATGATGATGATGTCTATCTAATTGATGGGCCAAAATTAATTTTTCAGTCTACATGCCTATTCGGAAAATTATCATTGTGATTGCTCGTTTTTTACAGGCTCGCTCCCTCTACAACAAAGAGCTGTCGGAGCCGGCCATATCAATGAAGATAGCCGAGAAGATGGCCGCCATCCACTCGATGAACGTGCCATTGTCCAAGGAGTCCAACTGGCTTTGGAAAACTACCGGCAAGTGGTGGAAGACGACTAAAGAGGAGAGGTGGCCCAGCGCCCAGGGAAAGGTAAAGTACTTTTTTTAAATGTTATAGGACGGCAAACGAACAATCGAGTCACCTGATGGTAAATGATCACCGCTGCCCATGGACAACTGCGACACCAGGGATGTAACAAGAGCGTTACCGGCCTTTCAGAGCCCTCCCCATTAGGGGGCTCCGGCTCTCTCACTCCGAACGAAGCATAGAAGCGGTGAAGCTACTACTCAGACGTCGATTTTCGCCCTGGACGAGCTGGCCATTCATGCTACTAGCAAAACTGAGTTTTGCCAGTAGCGTGGCTCTACCACAACAATCTTTTTGACAAGTCGAATTAAGAAAGTTCTAAGTATGATATGGTATGGTACAATACAATAATCAACAAGACGACCGGCTAGAGAAGAGGTGGCTTCAACGCACATGAAAAGGTGTAAAAATTATAATGACCCATTCTCAAAATAATACACAAATTGAATCTTTCTCAAAATGACACATTTCATAAATGACACATTCTCATAATGACACGTTCCATAAATGACCCTTTAAAAAGCCACATTCTTCAAATGACACTCAAAATTACACATTCTCAAAATGGAAACCTCTAGTAACATGGTAAAGCTACTTCTGGTCACCCATCCAAGTGAGAACAAATCACGGGATTACTTAACATGCGAAAGCGCTAAGTTAAGCTACTTCAGGTCCCCCATACAAGTGTGAACCACGCCGAGGTTTGCTTACTTGCCTTCCGAATTATCCCACTTAAAGTCATCCATCCAAGCGCGGCCACCGCCCGGTTGCTTTACTTTATGAAGATTTTCTTCCGATTGATGGCCAAGAGCGAAAAATTGTATACATATGTAACGTCAATAGTTACTATTATTATATTCTTCTTATGGAAATATAGTATAGGTATCTGAATTGTGATATTTTACGATACCATCTAGATTTGTAGGTTCAGGTCGCGCCAAACTTCTAGATCGCTCTGAAGTTGCCTCACTCAGGTTACAAACAGGGACAGAATATTTACCACAATAATATTTTTTTCAGAATGATTGCAAGAATGTAGATATGATATAGTTATATATACACATAAACAAAAATAAAGCAAATTCTATCTGCTATGTGTATCTGTATTTTACTACTGCGACGCGAATCGCCTCAACTTCAGAGCGATCTAGAAGTTTGGCGCGACCTGTACATCTGTAAAATAATCATATCGTTGCCTTCAACGATTACGAGTATTATTACATTATGTATCTAACCTGTTATACATACATTTTAGTATCATAACAGCCATCTGTAAAATAATCATATCGTTGCCTTCAACGATTACGAGTATTATTACATTATGTATCTAACCTGTTATACATACATTTTAGTATCATAACAGCCACAAGAAGTCCACTGCTGGATATAAGCCCCCCAAGGATTTCCAAAACGATCGATTGGAAGCCGCCTTCATACATACAATTTCAAAACAGCCACAAGAAGTCCACTGCTGGATATAAGCCCCCCAAGGATTTCCAAAACGATCGATTGGAAGCCGCCTTCATACATACAATTGTACATCTGTAAAATAATCATATCGTTGCCTTCAACGATTACGAGTATTATTACATTATGTATCTAACCTGTTATACATACATTTTAGTATCATAACAGCCACAAGAAGTCCACTGCTGGATATAAGCCCCCCAAGGATTTCCAAAACGATCGATTGGAAGCCGCCTTCATACATACAATTTCAAAACTTTCATATCTTCAATGGTTTTATTTAAAACGTCATTACGTTTCTGTTACTCAAAGGGAATACGAAGTGCCGTTAAGTTACAGTGTGACTTATCGGGAAAAATTATGGTTGCAGTAATTAACGCTGTTACACATCGGGATTTTTTAAAACGTTTTAACAAAATATACTGAAACTATTTTAAGGGTGAATTCAGTCCATTCTGAGCAACTTTTCCAAGGAAACATATACATGTTTCCTTGGAAATATGAAAAATATATTTTTTTTTGCTTTCCATACATGAAAAATATAAAAATATTTTTTTTGCTTTCCATACAAACTACGATCAACTGATCGGTCAACTTGTATGGGAGGCATACAAAATAAACATATGCAACGTGGAAAAGACATACGAGTACACGTAATAAATCGAACCACAGTCTTTACTAGATAATTATAGTGTAATTAAATTAAAACAACAGCCAAATAAACGGACAAGTGCGAGTCGGACTCGTACATGATGGGTTCCGTACCACCGTACAATGTTTTAAAACGCTGAAGAAACACGTTTCTTGCATAACGACCCCCTTTAATTTTTAACTTTACTTATTTCTAGTTTTTTTTTATAGTCATAATAATTGGTGACAATTTCAAGTATCTAGTTAATGCCACTATAAAGATCTAGTAAAAAGCGCTGAAAAAACACGTTTTTTGTATGACGACCCCCTTTAATTTTTTATTTTTTTTTATTTTTATTATTTGTTGTTATAGCGGCCATAGTAATACATAATCTGTAAAAATTTCAAGTTAATGCCATTATAAAGATCTAGTTAAAAACGCAGAAAAAGCACGTTTTTTGTATCACGACCCCCTTTAATTTTTAACTATTTTTTGTTTTTAGTATTTGTTGTTATAGCAGCTACAATAATACATAATCGGTGAAAATTTCAAGTGTCTAGCTATTACGGTTCAAGAGATAGAGCCCTGTGACTGACGGACAGACAGCGGAGTCTCAGTAATAGGGTCCCGTTTGCACCCTTTGGATACGGAACCCGTAAAACAAAAATAAATTTCGGCATTTCCATACAAAAGTGTGCAGTCGATTTTTTTTTGGTTTTTGACTGTTATTTTAATTTCATCAAACTTTGTTACAGACTGAAGACGAGAAACGCATTCTCAAAATCCTGAAAGCGATAGATTTCGACAAAGAGCTGGAGTGGCTGAAGAAGTTTACGGCCTCCGTCGACTCGCCCATCGTGTTCTGCCACAACGACATGCAGGAGGGTGAGTGCTTTTTGCCCCACTGTGCTAGAAAGAGGGTTATGGTTTTTGTGTGTATGTGATGTATTTTTTTTTTCTACCTTAACGGCTGATGGATATAAGCTTGAAAGGTATTGTTAGATTCGTTTTAATTGTGAATGATACAGGATATATCAATCAAAAATTGCAGATTTTAGGCGCCAAAGTTATGTCTAAATGTAATTTGGAAAAAGAAATGCTATAAAACGACATAGTACCCCGCTTTTGGAGTAAGGGTCCTATGTGTGGCCATCTTTCAGGATACATGCGACCGCGAACCTGCCCAATCCCATTTTAGTTAAGATTTCTTGCATACAAAAAAGTACCTTATTTCACAGGTAACATCCTAAAAGTACCTAATTTAAAATGGCATGTATTTAAATCGATATCTGTACATTCCCTTTTTTCGAACAAAATATTTTAAAGTTTCACCAAATATACTGAATTGCACACAAATTATGCACACTAAACAAATCAAATTTAGTATACTGTTTAATGGTATTTGCAGAACTGTTTTACTGAATGAATAACTGTTATCAAAATAGTAGGTAATATGGGTAGTATGTAAATGCAAATCAAAATTACTGATTGTACAGCAAAATAGTCAACTGAAAATATTACTATACAAACTAATGGATAGAACTTTCCTCCGTGTGTTGGTCGCAGTTCTAACATAACCTAACCTATAGGTTTGCCCTAACCTAGTAAATTTGTTGTGCAGTCAGTATTTATAATGAGATTGTTGATTTTTTTGATGTAAAAAAGTATATAAATGATGAGATTAAATCGATGGGTGATTATTTATTTATTTTATTTATTCAAGTACACTTGGAAATTTACAAACATACACATAAGAAAATAAGGAAAACATAGTACTTAGGTGCTACTTATTTCTAAAGAAATTTCTTCCAGTAGACCCAGCGAGAGGAAATGGGAAAAAAAGAGTGCAATTAACCCTTTCACCGCGAGACTTTATATCAGTTGTCGTGCTCCCAGCGCGAGGAATTGTTAATATCCATAGTTTTTGGTCGGATAAATCCGACGCTCGCGAAATGGGCACGAATATGTTTGTCGGATAAGTCCGACGTTGGCGGTCCAGGGTTAATGATATCCCATTTAACACTTTAACCGCGAACGTCGGATTTATCCGACCAACAACTATGGATATTTACAATTCCTCGCGCTGCTGGGAGCACGACAACTGATATAAAGTCTCGCGGTGAAAGGGTTAAAATATCTTATCACAGATATCATCCTAAAAGTACGTACCTAATTTTAAATATCTTATCCCAGGTAACATCCTAATCTTAGAGGACTCCATCCCCGGCACAGAGGACGACGATTACACATCCTCCTTCTCAGAAATGAAATCAGACAAAGAAAACAACCATACTCGCTCATCCAACTTCGAACCACTCTCCTTCGACGAAAACAACACTTCCGACGATAGAATTAGCTACACATCAGACAATGGCGAACCAAGACTGGTGTTAATCGATTTTGAATATTGCGCATACAATTATAGAGGATTCGACATCGCAAATCATTTCCAGGAGTGGGGATATGAGTATTCGAACACGGAGTATCCTTATTACTTTGAGAATCAGGAGAATAGTCCCACTTTGGAGCAGAAGGTAAGGGTTTTTTTTTAAAGTTTGCTTTGATGATTAAATGAATTTTGAATGGGAGTGACACTGGAAATATGATTATCATTGGATATACATGTAATGATAAATTAATTTTATTACAAAAACGATAACAAACAATCGAAAATAATATTAAAGGAGTATTATAAGGTTGACGTATCAATATACGTCAGGCGAATAAAAAAGATTGATCGTGATAATCAGAAAAGGCAAGCAAAGATTTCATTGAGGGTTTTGTAATACGGTAAACATCAGATTGCTGAAACGTCAAATGTAATAGCTGTTCAGTTTGGGAGTTAATTGAGGACATGGAGTATAGACGTAACGAGGACCGGTTTGTGTATCCAAGTGTGCAAGCCAAAACGCGTTAAATAACACCGGTTACCCTGCCACTTTAAACTTTCCCTTTAAATAATATATAAAGGAAGCGCCAAAAATACCAATTGTTTTTATAGCACGAGCTTTCCCCATAAATAATCCATTAATTTAATAAGCTTTTAATCAGTACATTTTTACTATAAATATTTGTCAAAGATCTAGAAAAGTATATATTACATATGTAGTGATTGTAGGTATATTATTTATGTTATATCGTATAAGTCTATTCATAAATTAATTGTAATACTTTATAATATTTATTTTTGCGCCGCAACTTATTTTATCTGTTTATGCCTATGGCTGACTGGGAGAGAACGCTATTAGCGTTAAGTCCGCCAATAGTAAACAATTATTAATGTGGATCAATAAAGTTTTAATTAATCAATTAAAAGTACCTAACAGATTCTTGCGACTCCAATGCCTTTGGAGGGATTGGAAACTAACATTTACTGTTTTAGCTGGATATTTTTGCAACTGTTCTCCTAAATGGGATGGTCCTCCGTACCTACCTCTATACTCTATGATTGAAAACCATATCATGGTACGCATTAAACACTATTAAGCCTCACAACACAATGAAACGAAAGTAGGGCATCGCAGCCCTACTGCTTTATAATATGCTACGGAAAGAAACATGAGACGAGCTTAGAGAATATGGGACTGCACTTTTCAATAAGAATTAAAAACTATTTAGTAGTAAGATCATTGAATTCTGGCGAGAAATTTTGTGAACGCTTCAACTAAATAAAGCGAAATACGTGCGTACTAATCTAAAAATAAAATGTCGTCTTATTTTAACTGTGTGACAGAAAGAAACGATAACTGTTCGGAAAGCCTACAACACAAAGTTCTTGTAACAGATATGAAAAGAGAGTGTTGCCAACGGACGGGCAGTTTCACAAAAGGTTGACGTAATGGGAATTTCCATCATCGTGGAGGGAAGAATTACCAACGGGATAGAATCTTTCAGCGCACAATTAAAACTATTTAAGTTCTAATTCATATATTTTATTATCAACTTATTTGCAAAAAGTTGGCATAATGAGAATTTGTCATCAAAGTTTCACGAAAGGTTGACGTAATGGGAATTTAACGTTATGCCAACTTTTTTCAAATTAGGCAAGCGTTAAAAGACTCAACGCGTTTGATAGGTTTTTAAGTGTCTTAAAAGGTGAAGTTAGAAGCAAATGACCTTATTTAAAATAAATTTTTAACTTGTAAATGTGGTGAAAATTTCCATATTTCTCAATGTAAGGCACTAGATAGCCCTTTAAATTATTTTATGAACCTCCGTTGGAAGTATTTACTACATTTACGAGTTAACAATTTATTTTTAATGAGGGCGTCACTTCAAGGTCATTTGCTTCTAACTTCGCCTTAAATAATTAACGCGTGTTATCCTTAGTAGCAACTGTTTTGTTGATGTTTTCTATGTTTTTCCAGAGAAATTAATGAAAAAGGAGAATCCTAAGTAGCATGAGTTAGTACGCGCGTAAATTGCTTTATTTAGACATTGTCTTATTTAATTTATTGGCATTTATTTTTCAAAAGTATATTTTCTTTATTCTAATTTACTCTTTTGTATGGTTTATTACTCTTTTTACTTTTTCTATTCAAAATTTCTCGTCGCCACATTCATCATGTTTTTGAAGTTGCAGCGATTGACACGGAACTGAATCGTATTCCGTACGAGATAAGGTTCGTAATTCATCTATCATCGGCACACAATGTAACCTCTTTCAAATGATTTCTTTTGAATTATAAATAAAAAAATATTTCTCATTGTTGATGTTGGAAATTTTTATTTTAAATATTTAATGAAAATAGAATTTAAAAATTTGAAGTACACCTTGTTTTTAATTTTTGATTGTGTATTAGTTTATTTGTTTCACTAATTTTATTCTTTATTACTGTAAAATAATCACCACTATATATACATATATTGTAAAAAAACCTAACTGTTTAAAAAACATTAATATTTTGTGATAACATTTTTATTAAATAACATTTAAAAGAGGTTAACGAAATATTAAAAGCTTTCATAACAACAATAGAAAACTAAATATCTTATATTGTTTATGGCAACACTTGAAACACGACAAAAAAAAACTTTTTATTAAAAACTTAATGTTAGCATTGAATTGAGGTATTGCCTTAATTCTAGTAACTTCGTTTTTTTTTTCTTTAATTTAATTGGTTGTTTAAACACCTACGTTTAAAGAAAGTCTGTTGAAGGAAAGGTTGATATCTTCACCAGTTTTTTTTTACTGTTTAATTTTTTTTGTGAGATACGAGAGATTATAAGTCTCGTATCTCATATTTAATTAATATTGTAATAACATTTTTTATATGTTGCCATAAACAAGTACTGCTTTTCTATGAGACGGTATCGGGTACCATAGACTGCCATTACGCAGCTTGTGTTTGTTATGCTTGGTTTTTAGCCCCTGCGATCGTAGACCGTAGACCACGGCCGACCACTGGATATTGTCTATTCCAAAGACGGCGGGCTATGCAGCGCGCAAGAAAAAAGTATTATGGAAATGACAGTTCAATGTTTTTGACTTTTTTTTTATTAAAAATGTTTGGTTTGTCAGTTTTTACCAAAAAAAAAAAATGTACAAAAGTAGGTAATGAAGATACTTTATTAGATACTTTTGTATCGGAAGTAATAAAAATACTATAATAATAAAAATGTTACGCTACTATAATAACAACAACTGTAAACATTGATCAACCAAACAAATTTTTTGCGTAAAATTTTCGTCAAGCATTTTTTATTGATTATTTATTTTCCAAATTTTCCCTAGGCCTTTTATAACTTCTTATTTTCACAATTTAAAAAGAATGTTTGACCAAATATGTATGCAAAGAATTATATTTCTAAATTATTTTAGTAACTTTTATTTCCAAAAATTTAGATATATTTTTTTCCTTTACAAAGAGAAATACTAACATGAATAATATCATGTTTTTAGTTTCCTTAAGATTGAAAAGAGTGCAAATTGTGCACTCTAGAGTAAAATATTTAAAAGAATTTAGGTAGACTTGACCAATTGTATACTAAGAATACTAAATAGAAGAAACATCATGCATCTTACAAATTTTGAATATATCTCATTCATTAACAAAATATTTTGAAGCTGTTACTGGTATATTTATATATTTAAAAATACTAGGCAGGTTTCTCATGGTGTTTTCCAAATTCGCAACCTATAAATTAAGCACTTCAGAACCCTGAATAATTTATGGGGTAGACTAAGCATCATTTAAGAATTCAAACTCTTGTATGTGCTATTTTTTTTAGGTAAATTACAAACCATAACCTACAATATCTTAGGGCCTACGTCCAGCAGTGGACGTCAGCTACTTAAGCAATGGCCTACAAGTTGATACGTATGCTTCTTCGGCACAGTTGATCAACATTTTATTTCCCATATTTAGAAATAAAACAATATTTTGTTGACTCTTTCCAAACCCGACATTAACTAACATTTATATTTGAATTTTTAAAAGAATTCTCTTTAACGAATCCATTTCCCTTGCAGGAAATCTTCATAAAAGAGTACCTGAAGCATTACCACTCGAACCTGGACAAGGATCCGCCCACCATCGACGACATCAACCAACTCTTCAACGAGGTGGAGGCCTATGAGCTGGCTGTCCACCTGTTCTGGTGTCTTTGGACCACCAACTCCAGCACAAGCCAAATCCCCTTCGGATACTGGGTGAGTTTTAAATTATTGGGGTCTTTTCTTTTAATTTTTCCCATCGCCGTATTTATTAAAATCTGCCGTCTTAACACATTATAGGACACACTACGCCTATAGGCGTAAATCAATTGTTATTTCTATTGTGTTATTACTGGCTTAGGTACGATTCAGACCAACACTGGCTCGCACTTAACATATATTTCCAAAAACGGGCCGGAACGGACGCTGCAGCACCCGGCGGCGGATTGACATTATGACAACCATCTTCCGTTCGGCTCCGGTCGGCCGTCACGGAATGTAAATGTGACAGAAATATGAACTTTAATGTATGTTTACGTTTAAGTTTCAATTTCCTTTACCGCACTATAAAATGCCAGCCGGTCCAGGTCAGTGCGAGCCGGTTGGTCTAAACCGTACCTTAGTGTCCAGCAATGTGTTCAGTTGTATAGTAAGTAATCTAGCAATTTAAGGTGAATTTACAACCAAATGACATTGAAGTGGCGCCCTCATTTGAAATAAATTGTTAACTCGATATAATATGGTGATAATTTCCATATTGCTTATCGTCAGGAACTAGATAGCCCTTTAATTTTTTTTATGAACTACCGTTGAAAGTATTTACATTAGTCCGTCTAGCTTTAAAACTTGCCTCCGCCAAAAGTGGCCACGGCAAGTTTTAAAGCTAGACGGATCACCAATAATAGTTTCAACGGCAGTTCATAAAATAATTTAAAGGGCTATCTAGTGCCTGACGATTAGCAATATGGAAATTATCACCATATTTACGAGTTAACAATTTATTTAAAATGAGGGTGCCACTTCAAGGCCATTTGCTTCTATATTCACCTTAAGGAATAGACTTTTAATTCATTTTATAATTTGTATAAAATTTGCAGCCTTGCACTTTATCTACCTTTATACTAAATAAGTACAATAAAACCAACTATGTACAAAGTTGGCATATAGAGAATGATGACTAAACGAGATTCCCTATATGCCGAATTGCTTCTATTTTTATTTTATTTCAATGTAAGTTTATTGGAAAAAGTTGTGAAGTATTATGTACTGAAATTTTCTTTAAAATATTAACACTTAGCTAAAAAGGGACTTGTGTAAATAAAAAGTGCCTGCCAAGTTTGTGAATAAAAAATATTTGACAGAAACTAAATAATAAAACACATGTTTATCTACTACTCACGCGAATCATGGCTAGTCGTCACTATTTTAATTCTTTTTTCCACTTTCTCGCCCACCACCATTACGATGAAAGTGGCCTTTGAGTCTTGCGACCCTAAGCTCTGTCTGTTTAGAGCGGCAGGCTGCCATTCGGGATGATAAAGTTGTCCCATCTATTTATATATTAACAATGTTTCTTGTTATAGGAATACGCTATCTCGAGATACGAAAGGTACTTGCGTCTAAAACAAGAAGTAATAAAGAAGGACAAAATGGGCTTGCCGCAGAAGAGGAAAATATGCGAGGTCGATATCTGAGATAGATTGGCGTCGCTCACCGTGTAAACACAGCCTTTGGGCGAAAACAGTGCACTTTTGTAAGGTATTTTAAACCATTTTGGACCATAAGGTTAAGCTAATGAGGTTCAAAATTGATCGGCATAAGAGATAATCTGAATTCAATGATTTTAAACATTAATATTGTCATAGTAAAGTTCAAAATAGTATGTCGAAAGAGATTATCTAAATTCATCTGTTTTGAACTTGTAAGTATAACAAGGAAAGGTTAAATATCATATGACAGAAGATACTCTGATATCACTGACTTTGAACTTTAAAATCAATACTGTAAGGCTCAAAATTCGCATGCCTTATAAAATAGACAGAGACAATGTAGATAGTGTTGTTAAGTTGAAAAAATGCAAATATATTTCACTGTGATGCCTTACCCCATGGACACGACTTGACGCGGTGAGGAATACGCATTTGCTTACACAATGCAGTGAAACCGTTTACCGTGTGTTCTTGTGTCCAGGTCGTTAGGACTATTTTTGACGCAATCTGTGTACCTTGGTTTACCGGCATCCTTAGATGCCTATGCGTATCGAAACAATTCTGACTCATTTTAAAGTTTATACTACAAAAAAAACAGATGTATATATACAAATATACATCTGTTATATATATATATATATATATATATATACAAATTTATTTTTTTTCTGCTATAAGACATTCGAAAATACACAGAAATTTTAAAAAAGCAAACGGAAGTAAATATCTTTCCTTCACAACACAGTAAATCCTCGCTCAGAGATGCAATTTTGCTCTTTCGGCATTTGTCGAAAGATTGTTTTTGACGTGACAACGTCTTATAAATTGGTTAGCCGGGTGACACTTCAAGAAACTGCGTTACGCTCCGCTCACGTTATGCGCTCACAATGAGAGCGAGTGAGAGGCACGCGTGCCTTTCACTTTTTATGTCTGTCTCTCTCGCTCTTAGGCGGGCTAACCATGCCCGAGTGGAAGTCAAGTTTGGAGTGAAGTGGAGTGAAGTCGTTGTCACGTAAAACTTTCGCCCGTATACCGACTTTACAGGCAACCAATTTTTTTATCTAAAAACTTACCTAAAGGCCCAGCATCTTGACAATGCGGGCATTTAGCTTTTACATCCCTTAAATTATGAATATAAACCTCGTGTTTTTACAACGGTTAAAAACCTGCAGTCTTTTTTATAGTAATTATCGCAATGGATAAACTATCGCCTGAAGTTACCATGAAAACCTGGTACATAATTCGATAGTAGGAAATACTATTTTTTACTTTAGATTGAGTCTGAATTGAGTTAACGTACTAAGAAATCTCAATTGGAAAAGTTATGGGTCCCTTAAGGCTATTATAAGGTTTAACAAAATTAAAGTAATATATGTTAAAAATCTTCCCGAAGAAAATATATCGAATTTATGGGATGAGCATAATGTTCTTTTTTTTTAAACTTTAAGTTCTTTATTTTCAATTTTGTTAAACCTTATATAGATTTGATACGATTGAGTAAATATTTCATAAAGAAAGCAAATCAAAATCTGTATTATACATTTACAAAGCTAGTAGCTAGGCGAACGAGCTTCGCTCGATAAAAACGCAAAGGACACGAGGTATTTTAAAAATAACACCTAGCTAGATATTTTTTTAGTTTCAAGACGATTTAAATAGACATGGCTCTTAGGCAGCTAAGCTACTTAACTTTAGAACTTGCAGCGCCAAATTTTTTTTCGTCTGGTAATAGTTTGGTCACTTGATTGTCATATTACAGAAGCATTGACGACACGAAAAAATAACTTACGGGTGTCCTCTTTAATTAACGTTTAAAATATCGCTACTTGTCAAAGTTTTAATTTACCCCTAACCTCAAAATGTTTAATGTGTTTATCTATATATGTTTTTAACATAAAATATAGTATCGTTGAGTTAGTATCCCATAACACAAGTTTATAACTTACTTTGGGGCTAGTTCAATCAGTGTGATTTGTCCATATACAGGGTCTAACAAAATATACTGAAACTATTTTAAGGGTGGATTCAGTCCATGATACTGATTATTTTTTCCCAAGGAACATATATCGAAATATGAAAAATAATTTTTGGCCTCCCATACAAGTTGACCGATCAGCTGATCCGAGTCTGTACGGAGAGTCAAAAAATATTTTTCATATTTCGATATATGTTCCTTGGGAAAAGTTGTTCAGTATCATGGACTGAATCCACCCTTAAAATAGTTTCAGTATATTTTGTTAGACGTTATATATTTATTATTTAATGTGTTTAAATTGTGACCAGGCATAGAAAACTATGCAACTCTTTAAGAGATATATAGATACATTACCACGTCTTTACCTCCAACGGGGTAGACAGCACCTGGGGCCTTTAGACCTAAAGGCCTCTCTTTAGAAGAGATATGGAGATTTACCTCTTCAAGTAATATTTACTCAGGCAACCACTTTGTAAATATTCTCAGTGATAAAAACGTATTTTTATTTATTTGTGTACAATAGTAATTAAGATGTAAAAAAATGCTTATAAATTAAATTTTATTATATGAATTTTTCAAAAGTAAAATGCACAAAATCGACAAGAATTTGTTGACGAATATTAAAATAAGCAAGAATGTGAATATATTGTGGAAAAGAAACAGGGATATTAGTAAAAGTATTTATTCAACATTCCATCTATATATTTTTTTTATTTTACTTTTGTACTTATTTAGTTATTACTTGTCGATTTTACTTAATTATTTTATATAATGAAGGACTAATAAAATTTCTCGCCACAATAAGGTTAAGTTCAGACTATGAAACTGAACAACTTCTTCAAGGTACTAAAGATACACATAAAAACATATCCCATAAATCCAATTGATTATATATTTCCCTATAAATTATGTTCTTTGGACAAAGTTGATCAGTATTATGGAATGGACTGAACCACTCTTGTAATTTTAAACAAATCAGTTAACAAATTTTAACGTTTTGTTAACCTAAAATAATATTCTAACTTCCGGATTAATGGGGATTTATGTTAGTGGCCAATTGACCACGTTTAAGCCGCTTAAATGCCCCTTAGAAATAGCCTTGCTTTTAATATATGTATTTTTTATAATCTTCTAAATATATTCACAATCTTTTTAATTCCATGTATAAATTAAATTAGACTTAGAAATTGTGATTTAGTTTTAAGAATCGTTACTTTAGCTATGCAAGTGATCAAACATTGTTAAAAAATCGAAAATACCAAAAAAAATGTAAACTCAGTATTGAGCGGTATCCCAAATAAAGAACGTTTTCTTTTTATGCGTTTTTTTTTTGTTGTTTAGTAATGAAATAAAAACAAGGTTTACATTTGCAACATTTATTATGAACAGAGACAAACTGAAAATCATCATTGCTTTATCTCTGTTAGTGACAAATAGGGAATTTTTGATTTGGTTGCCAACTTGTCACTAATAGAGAATAATCCGTAGAATTTCGTTTTTTTCTTAGAAAGATCAATAAATCCTAAAGCAAATTTTAAAGATTAGGTACAATACGGACTCAAAAATGAACATGTAACTTGACATTTGAGTTAGTATCCCTACAACCTACATTGGGGATAGATCTCTAATTCGTCCAAAGATGGAGAGAAAAGCCTTATGGAATTTTAACTTACCTACACATTTATTTATATTTCAACAACTGAGTGTTAAGTTAGTGAATACCGGAAATGGTGGCGCCGCTAACTGTTTTTCAATCTGTGGTATAGGCGATGCCATGTTAAATTTAGTTCCGTTTTCTTCCGCAATATGGCGAGTTCTACTAACTCATTTTTTACCTTTATTCATTTGTCACAGGATTGTTCTAAAACAAGAGCTTACATAAAGTTGTATATGAAAGCACGCATATCCTAATATGACACCAATTTAAATCTATTTGCCTTCTAAGCTATATTTTCAGTAATTGAACTCTATTATTAAATAAATAAATGCTTCCAAAAGGTATCCCAATTAAAAAATCTAATGTCGATATTTTCAAAATATGTTCGAAAAAATATAATTTGTAGGTTAATTTAATTAAACCTTTGACTTTGACTAATCAAATTCTACAATCTCAAATCGACTTTAATGCCATGAAAGGCAAAAGCATAAAACTTATGTTTCACTTAATTTCATCGTAGAGAGTTCCCAATTACATCGTTAGCTGTCCTGCTTCAGAGCTCGACATTTTCTTCTCCAAAGACGATATGCATTTCAAAAGGACAAAAGTAGAAAGCGCCGGAACCATTTAAACGATGTGAAAGTTAATATATAAGAGCTAAATACACACTAGAATAGTAGAATTGAATAATCTTTATTTAAATAAAGTAAAACACACAAGCCGACAAAACAACTAGTTAATAGTAACACCCCTGTCTTATTGCTACAATACAAACGTATAAAGTTTCCGCCATTTTTATTTTTCGTTTGTAGACAGTGTGCCTGTGATATTTTTTTACAAACTTTGGTACTTTTCCCGCATTGATTTAAAAATTTGTATCATTGCAATGCACACCCGTCAGTAAAATATGTACAAAATAGTGTAAGTAGACGTTTCTTTTAATGCATATTGTGTATGTAATGTATAATATGACTGATCGAATGTGTAGCTAGTGTATTAAATTTTTAGATATTTAATAAAGATATTATTAAAATATTGTTTTTTATTTTACGCTCCATATTTAAATTATCACCTATTACTCCAACTCGATGCAGAATACTCACAATACAGCATTGACATATGGGCTTTATAAAATTAAATAAATAATCTTTATTTTCAGGTATAAACCCATACCATATACAGTTTCAACAAAATTTTGTATCTTACAAGCACTAATCATTACAGGTCTCATAATATACCTAATGCGATGGTGCTGACATTCAAAAATGTTATGAAAATACATAACAAAATTATTATAACTATGAACAGAAAGAGAAATATTAATTCATTTCAATTTAATTATAATTATATACATAACATATTTTTTTTATAATTATAAAATAAGAAGAATGTTACTAACTACGCTCTGCTACCAAAAAATGTTGGGCGCAGAGTAGCTAAGATTACGTTCTGGGTACCAAGAGATTTTGTGACTACGCTCTTGGTACGAGTCCGGCAATCTCAACGGCAACAAACAAACACACATACAACCTACTCAGTCTGCTACCACCCTATATTATAAGGTATAGGGAACCTACTAACCTAACTTAACCTAATTATGATTTTAACTGAATTCTAACCAAGAGTAATTACATTAACCATAAAACTCACCGCTTCCCCGCGGTCCTCAGGCAGCCTCGCCTGGCCTTCGCGTCGATCCCGTGGTCCTCCTCAGGGCTGGCGACGGCCTCAGGTCTCTTCATAGACCCAAGGTCAGTGGTGCAGAAGAATTGGGTCCCTACAATAACCCCACATGAGCTCATGTACTTGCCCCAACTAATACGTCGTATTATTTTTGTATTTATTACACCACTGCCATAACACAATAATTTTCTTGTTCTTCTTTCGATAATTCACTATTGTTCACTTACAGTATCACAAACCAACAATTTTCAAAGCGCATGGCACGCGGTTCACAATTGTCACACAAATCAATGTTCCTTACGTAATACAAACAATTTCGGCTCCCCGCCGTTCAAATGAATTGATCACAAACACAATTAACGACAATTCTCACGAAACATTCGATTTCATATATCAAAATTACAAACTTAATGCTTCTAAAGCACGCGATAGGCGCCACACCCAGTCAGACATTTTTTCTTTACAAAAGCAAGTCCATTATTTTGACGTAAAGACAATGATTATTTTCCCGGTCGGGCAAAGACAATCCGCGCACGGGATATCGATGAATCGATAATCTTGCCCGTGTTTGTGGAGATCACACGCAGATGGCGCTAGTCTCCTAACAAAGCACTTTTATTCAAAACATCCCCCCGTCCCGGTCTGAGAAGCAGACCGCTAGCTTACTCTACGGGGAGGCGAGAGAGAGAGGATACGGCTCTCCGCAGAACCGAACCCTCGACCAACACCTCAGCCACACGCGGAGTTCCGTCTCCGCCAAAAATCAAACGCAAAATGCGCCCTCGGCGCCAAAGTAATGATGGCAGATTTGCCTCTTTTAACAATACCAAATCTCCCTCCCTGGGTGGCTCAGTCCTGTCAGACAGGACGAGAGTTGAGGACCGCCTCAACTTTACAAAATACTGTGGCCAGCTCTTCAAACGTTAGAGCTGTTTCCCCTAAAGTGCGGCGGAGGTGGGTATTTGCCGATTTCACCGCGGCTTCAAAAATCCCTCCCCAATGAGGGCAATTTGGGGGGCTGAACCTCCATGTTACCCCCCTTTGGGCAGCAATTTGACTTAAACTATTACAATTCTTATCAATAAATTCACAAACATCCTTAATATAATTTACAGTGCCCTTGTAATTTGTGCCATTGTCGGAGCGAATGAGTGAAGGTAGACCTCTACGCGACACGAAACGATCTAACGCAGCGACGAAGGCCTCCGTAGTCAAAGCTGACACCACCTCCAAGTGGACAGCCTTGGTAACCAAACAAACAAATACAAAACCTGTGCTTCCGTTTCATCTTCGGATTGAGGAAGTTCGACCATGTTTCCAGGTACCGTGTTCAACTAAAATGGTTACCTATACGGCTCCGTAGAAACAGTCGCATTCTTTGTCTCCTTTACAACGTCCTACACTATCCTTCTTTCCCCTCCTATCTACGTGAGCGCTTTTCCTTTTTATATTCTCCAAATTCTCTTTGCAGATCCCACCTAAAAACTGTCCTTAAATACCCTTCACACAGCACCACTACCTTTTCCTACTCCTTCTCGGTACATGCGGTCAGACTATGGAACTCATTACCACCTTCTATACGCGAATCTAAATCGATCTCTGTGTTTAAAAGACGAGTGTCGCGGACAAGCGACGACATCATCGCGGGAGGCGCGGGGCGGCTGCCTCACTGGGCCGCCGGCCAGCGGTCCTCACTCGGCCAAACGACTCGCTAAGCGATACGCGCGTCCTTTTCAAATAACTACTTAGTACCTATTACATTTATTTTATAGTCCATTATCTTTTATTTATAGCCCAAATAGTACCACAGGGTCTACCGTGTAGGGTTAGGGCTCAATCACTCCTTCGATCCTTAAAGTATTTGCAAAGCGTCGCGGGGCAACGGTTAAATTCAGTTCAAATTGGAGAACAAAGAAGAAAGAAACCGTCACCGTTCATCGAGTCTACGGGATCGCCTTTGCAGCCAAGCAGTCAAGATCAAGAGGAAGCCGAAGTCAAGTCACACAGGGAGTAGTGCAGTGTTTGAGTGTGATCGTTCCAATCTGATTTTCATTTTTATTTGCCGAAAAATCATTTTTTCCAAAATTTCTGGCACAGTGCTTCACATATTTTAATGCAATTATTTCCATTTTGTTAGCCTTTCAATTTAACGCAGTGCATAATGATAGTTATTTGCAAATCAGTCTGCTTACTAGGTAAGTACCTACCTACTGTCTGCGATCTTTGAGTGCTCGACGTGTCAGTGTTACGTAACTAACGGCCACTGACCTTGAGTCCCTTCCGTGCGCTTAGGCATAAACAACAGCTGATTGCACTGATTCTTATTCATTTGCACATTGAATTGAACGCCTTTTTCATAGATTTATTACTTTTATAATCATTTAGCCCATTAGACAAATCCATTCACATTACAAAATGGCTGACAGTCTCAAAACTTTAATTAAAAAGCGTAGTTCTTTAAAATCAAAAACTACAATTTTTTGTAACTATTTAAATTTATTAAAAGACGGTTCACTATCTCAGTTGCAGCGTTTAGACTTGCAAGAACGATTTAGTAAATTTGAATGCTTATATTCTGACTTTGACGCGTTACAGACTGACATCGAGGTGATGGAGGAGAATTCTGATGCGGTCTTCGCCGAGCGTGAGGAATTCGAGCGTCAGTACTTCAGCCTGACAGCCCTCGCGCGAAGTCTCCTCGGTCCGCCAGCCCAGGGTGCAGGATCTGAAACGAGCTTTGAAAATGCAAACTCAGGTGCATTCAATCACAAACATAGTTTTGTTCGCTTGCCACGAATTAATTTAAATGTCTATTCGGGATCATATCAGAATTGGCTAGAATTTAAAAATACTTTCACTTCTTTGATTCATGATAATTCTTCTATCGATGACATAAGCAAGTTCCATTACTTGAGAGCTTCACTCCAAGGAAATGCCGCTTCCATTATAAAAAATATAGATTTCAAACCCGAAAATTATAAAATGGCCTGGGACTTGCTGTGTGAACGATACGATAACAGTCGCCTATTGATTAATAATCATATGCAGACTTTGTTTGATTTTAATGCCATTTCAGAGGAGTCCAGCGCTTCTATAAGGAGCCTGGTTGACACCGTAAACAAAAATGTAAGGGCACTAAAATCATTAAAACAGCCCACACAATATTGGGATACCATATTAATTTTTGTCATGGCTAAAAAATTAGATAGCAAAACAAGTCGTGCTTGGGAAGAGTTCCGTGACACTTTGACGGAAGAACCCAGTCTCACACAATTTTGCACATTTCTTGGTAGAAGAGCCGACTTGTTGGAGTCTGTCGAAGCAAATAACGCAAAAAAGATTGTTAGTTCCAGTAATGATTTAATCGTAGCCTTAAATAATAATCATAATCAAAGTAAATCTAGTAATAATTCTAAAAGCACTCAAATAACACAACAATCTAAAATTAAGCAAAAATTAATTAAATGTCCTCTTTGCTCCCAAGCTCATTATTTAATTTCGTGTGACACATTTAGAAAATTAACTATTGAAGATAGAAATTTAAAAGCAAAAGAGTTTAAAGTGTGCTTAAATTGCTTACGGTTTGGGCATAATACAAAACAATGCAAAATGCCCCGCTGTAAATATTGTTCTTATAGGCACAACACGCTTTTACATTTGGAATCATATTCAAAAGATTCTTTTAAAAATCCCTTGCCATCCCCTTCTGAATTGCCAGTTACACCTGATAACACTGCTTTATCAGCGAATTCCATGCAGCTTGCTACTTCTTCGCATATTTTACTGTCCACAGCTTTGGTGAACGTGACCAGCGCTACGGGCCAGAAGTACACTGCGCGCCTACTGCTGGACAACGGCAGCACGGCAAACTTTGTAACTGAGCGACTTTCGGATTTATTGGGTTTGTCACGTCGCGGTACGAGCACTAAGGTAACGGGCATTAACAATCATATATCTCATAGTACACGGTCTTGTAACCTCATCGTAGAGTCTTTATGCTGTGCATACAAAATAGATATTCAGTGTCATGTTATGCCTGAAATTACAAATGTCTTACCGTCTTCGTTTGTGCCTATCAATCAAGTCCCTATTCCTTCAGGACTTCAGTTAGCTGACCCGGACTTTTATATTCCGTCTGTCATCGACATCCTGGTAGGGGCTGAAGTATTTTGGACCGTGTTAGGAACCAACAGGATTGATTTAGGCAAAAATCAACCCAAGTTAATCGAAACTAAATTTGGGTGGCTGGTGTCAGGTAGTATTTCGCAACAAACTAAATCTAACGATTCTCTCTTTTGTCATCAAATAAGTGTCACTCCCGACTTAACAAAGTTTTGGGAGCTAGACAACGTTTCTTCGAAACATAACTTGTCATTAGAGGAAAGATATTGCGAAAAACATTTTCATGAGACCACTCTTCGTGGAGAAGATGGTCGTTTTATTGTTATGATGCCTTTAAAGAAAGATCCCAATGTTTTAGGGTTTTCTTACACTAATGCCAAAAATCGTTTTTTATCGCTAGAGCGACGCTTTCAGCGCGATCCAAAATTTAAGGATCAATATATGCAATACATGAAAGAATATTTAGAAGAAGGTCACATGTCACTTGATAACGGCCCTCCAAACGATGACTCTGTAAATCATTACATTCCACATCACGGAGTCATTCGAGAATCTAGCTCTACAACCAAACTACGTGTTGTGTTCGATAGTTCAGCCCCTACAAGTTCGGGTGAATCTCTTAACGGGATACAAATGGTCGGACCAGTAGTACAAGATGACATTTTGTCAATTTTGTTGCGTTTTCGTCAGCATAGGTACGTTGTTTCAAGCGGTGTTTCAAGAATGTACAGAGCAGTAGAGCTAAACCCATGTCAAAGACCTCTTCAAAAAATAATTTTTAGGTTCAACTCTAACGAACCTCTGAGAACGTATACGTTAAATACCGTTACGTTCGGTATGGCTTCAGCTAAGTGCTTAGTAAGTCTAGCAGACAGCACACAGGACGAGCTCGTTAAGTCAGCTATAAAACACGACATATATGTAGATGATTATTTAAGTGGTGGGAGTACAATTGAAGAAACAGTTAACATGTCTAAAGCTGTACATTCGACCCTGTCTTCAGCCCAATTTCATCTTCGCAAGTGGCGTTCCAATAATCCACAAATTTTATCCCATTTCACTGATACGGCTGACTCTCGTAGCGCTCTCGACTTTTCCCAGCAAGAGTCAGTTCCATCTAAGACTCTAGGATTAAATTGGGACTGTAACTCAGATTCTCTTTCGTACTCAATCTCTTCACCTCACGATTCTGAAGTAATCACAAAACGCCGAATACTTTCAGTTATCAGCCAAATCTTTGACCCACTAGGTCTCGTAGGACCGTGTGTTGTTGAAGGCAAAATACTGATGCAACGGCTATGGATTGAAAAATATGACTGTGACGATAAAGTTAGCTCTGAAATTGCTAAATTATGGTCTACATTTGAAAATACTATTTCTTCACTTAATTCTTTAAGAATTCCTCGTTGGGTTTTGCGTGAAGACTCTATTACACATGAAATTCACATTTTCACAGATGCGTCTGACAAGGCTTATGGGGCCTGTGTGTATGTTCGGTCGTGTGATAGAGTCGGAGCTGTAAGCGCTCACCTCCTAGTCTCTAAGAATCGCGTAGCGCCAATCCACCCAACCACTACCCCGAAACTTGAACTTTCTGGAGCTTTGCTAGGTGCAAGGCTGTGTACTAAGGTTCAGGAATCATTAAATTTGAAAATTAGTAAATGTAGATTCTGGTGTGACTCTATGATAGTCCTGGGTTGGTTGTCCACACCGACCAGTCAACTTAAACCTTTTATTAAAAATAGAGTACACGAAATTCGAGAAATCACGTATGGTCATACCTGGAGCTACGTACCGTCGAGGGACAACCCGGCAGATCTTGTTTCGCGTGGTCTTAGAGCTGACGTCATTAGTGACACCCCTTTATGGTGGTCAGGACCTTCGTTTTTATTAAAAGGCGAAAGTGAATGGCCCAAAAGGCCAAACGATACGAAGCGCAATCTGCCGGAAGTAGTAAATCATTTTATGAGCAGCATCGATCATTCAAGTAGTAGTCATTCATCCATTAACACTAAATCATCCGTAGTAAACATGCTTTTAGAAAAATTTTCTAGCTTTACTAAAATTCAAAGAGTTGTTGCATTTCTTTTTAGATTTACTCATAATTTAAAAAATAAAAATAATAAATTGTGTGGTAATCTCTCTGTAAATGAGTTACAAAATTCATTAAATTATATTTTACTTAACTGTCAATTTGAAATGTTTTCAGAAGAGTATCAGCTTCTTAAGTCTGGGAAGACATTACCACACAAAAGCAAGTTGATTTCTTTGACACCATTTTTAGACAAAAATGGACTTCTTCGCGTGGGCGGCAGGCTTGAAAACTCCCCCTATGAATATGATGTGAAGCATCCCATTATAATTTGTAGCAAACATAAGTTAACAAAACTAATATTTCATATGCAACATATTAAATTGCTCCACGCCGGTCCTCAATTACTTTTGTCACATATTAGACAATCATACTGGCCTATAGGCGGTAGAAATTTGTCTAAATTAATTGTCAAAAAATGCATTAAATGTTTCAGACATAGAGCTCAAAACGTACAGCCAATTATGGGTCAACTTCCTCCTTCCAGAACGCGTCTTGAATTCCCATGGGAACATAGTTACGCAGATTACTGTGGGCCAATAATGATATGTGACCGAAAAGGTCGTGGGTGCAAGCTAATAAAATCTTATTTGTGTGTTTTTGTTTGTGCCGCAGTTAAAGCTGTGCATTTGGAGCTCGTGACAGATCTCACCACCGAGGCGTATAAGGCTGCATTAAATCGGTTCGTGGCGCGTCGCGGCAAGCCGCGAAGCATCACGTCCGATAACGGAACCAACTTCGTAGGCGCATCAAATGAAATGGCCAGGTTTTTGCAAGGTTCTGATGTTGCATCTGAGATGGCTCAGGAAGGCGTTGAATTTATTTTTGTAGCTCCGCACAGCCCTCACCTTAATTCGTTGGCCGAATCAGCGGTCAAATCAGCTAAATTTCACTTAAAGAGACTTTTGCAGCTGACACATCTCACGTATGAAGAAATGTCCACTTGCCTGTACCAAATAGAGGCTGTATTAAATTCACGCCCAATTTCCCCTTTATCGTCAGACCCCAATGATTTTTCGGCTCTTACTCCCTCTCATTTCCTGATTGGACGTCCACTTACCGCTGTACCTACTGCCCAAGTGACAGACGTGACAATCTCTCGACTGGATCGATGGCAGAGGATACAGCACATAAATCAACACTTTTGGAGGCGATTTCATGACGATTACGTGTCTATTCTGCAGGCTAAGACAAAGTGGAGGAGCTCCAAGGGAGAGCTCAAGAAAGGTACCCTTGTCCTAATCAGGGATAAAACGACGCCGCCACTGCTGTGGCCCATGGGTCGGGTCTTCAAGGTGTACCCGGGTGTCGACGGGGTCTCACGTGTCGCCGACTTGAAAACGAAGAAGGGCACCATACGACGGGACTTCACGTCGATTTGCCCTCTTCCCATCGAGGAAGAATCTTGAAGAACTCTTCAACGCGGGGAGTATGTCGCGGACAAGCGACGACATCATCGCGGGAGGCGCGGGGCGGCTGCCTCACTGGGCCGCCGGCCAGCGGTCCTCACTCGGCCAAACGACTCGCTAAGCGATACGCGCGTCCTTTTCAAATAACTACTTAGTACCTATTACATTTATTTTACAGTCCATTATTTATAGCCCAAATAGTACCACAGGGTCTACCGTGTAGGGTTAGGGCTCAATCAACGAGTAAAAGATTATTATTTATCGGAATCATTATAGTTGTAGTTTATATATTATATATTAAGTATATTCATTTCTAAATAGACATATGTATTTATATAAGTATGTATGTAACATATGTATATGTATGTTTATCTGTAGTTTCATAGTATGTTAATTTCTTCTTCCTTTATTTAACGAACACGCCTGTATGCCTTTCATATATAAACATCTCCTCTCACGGGCCTACTGGAAGAGATCTCTTTTGAGATAAGTAGTGCCTTTGTACAACTTTTTGTTTATGTATTCTCTGTATATATTGTCCGTGTACATAAATTGGTAAATAAATAAATAAATTAATACACATAAATAGCCATTTATGTAAAATCGGTGGCCACACCGTCAAACGGCCTCGTAGGCCGGATACGATCAGCAGGCAGATCACCCATCCGCGGCTGCATCGTAGATGCTCTCACTCTATAACAAGAGATGCATCGAAACAAAACACTTTTCACTGCTCTTCGGGCTGACAAAATCCAAAATTCCCGCTGCAAAATAGCCAGCAACGCACTGCACCCTGCATGAGCGTTCCGAATGTGTCGATCAGACACCAAAAGTTGCACCAAGGGTCCGCCCTTGGGCAATAACAAAGGATGGCGACTCCCAAACGGAAGGTCCGCCCTCTGGAGCCGGCCACCAACCCGAAGAAGCCCATCTGAGTCGATGAGAGAGTTCAAACGAGCCACTGCGCCCTTCAACCTAGCGCGTCCCTCGCGCAAAATACGAAACCCCGTTCGAAGCGGGTGCTGACCCATCAAAGACAGCTCTCAATTTGCCTGTCGAGGCCTTCACAACAGCATGGTGTGGCAGAAATTAATGCTCAATTGAGCTCCAATCAACTCGAGCTGGGGACATGTGACCCAAGTCCTCGTACTCGCGCATAAATTCTATATATTTATCACGAAGTACGGGATCCCGCTGCATGCGTCGTTCCATGGACAGCAGTCGTTTCTCCGCAAACATCCTACTATGCCCTAGGCTAGGACGAGAAGCAACAAAGGGTAACCTAGTTACCAACCGACCGGAAGACAATCTTTCCGTATTGGCCTGATAAAAGGCCTCACATTCTGCGTGGTCCGGATCCATCCTTGAGACCATAGGTGGCTCCTCCACCTCCCAAAACCTTTGCATGGTTTTGGCCAAAGACGCATTCGCAAGAACTGTCGGCTCCTCCATGGAGTCATGTTCAAAGACAGGGCCCATCAGGGCGTAACCAAAAATTGTAGACACTGCCACCAGTGAAGAAGAACCCAGAGCCTTCTGGGTGCCCAATAAAATCCAATCCAATACGTCCGAACCCAGGAGCAAGTCTACTGGGGCGGGGTGAAGAACAAATGGGTCAGCCAATTCCAGGCCTGACACCATAGACAACGCGTCTGGCGGTATGTCTGTGGTGGGCTGCCAACCCGCAATGGTATCCATTACCAGAGCTGAAGTCGTGATCCTCACTGTCGAGGATTTCAGCGACGAAAAGGTGACAAGTGTCTGTCCCGTCAAACACTTCACTTTTATACTACCAACTTCAAGAAGTGGCACAGGCGAGTCCTCCACGGCTAAGCCTAATGTATGTGCCACTCGAGTGGTAACCAAACTTTTCTGAGCCCCCGAGTCTAACATGGCTCGTATAGTAACCGCCTCCCCCCCATGTCCCCATACGCGGACCACCGCGGTGGGGAGCAGAACCGTCCGCGGTTCTGTCCTACTGAGGGAGCAAGCTAGCTATGGGCTCCCCACTCTCTCCCAACCTGGGGGGTGCCACTGGCCCGGATAATACATCGGGCGAGTGCACGTCCCCATGTGAGGGGGCGCATAACCCGCTGCCCTGCCATACCTAGCGTAGGGCGGGTGATACTCCAGCCGAGGGTACCCATGAAGCGGCGGGGAAAACCGCTGTGGCTCCGTCCTCCGAGTAGAAGCCGGTGCGGAGGGAGGTGTCCCACCTCTCACTTCCGCTCTAGGGCCCCCGCCCATGGGGGCCCTATCCAAAGGCTGACCAGCCACATACTGGCCATTTATTTATTTATTTATTTATTTATTGTAAAAACTAAATACAACGGCTTTCACCAATTACAGCATATAGAAAGAACTTATAGCTAAATGTAATTAAAAAATTTACACAGCTGGTACGACGGGCGCCACCACTAATAATGTACAGTAAAAACTTTTTTTTCATTCTAGTCATTTCATTTTAAAAACATTTTTGTCATTCTCGCAATATACCAATAGGTTCCTTACAACCATATTCGTTCCATCAACAAACACATCACACTCAGGTTGCTGATTCAGGAATGTGTTAAGGTCCGTAAGCATGCGACATAGAGGAGATTGCTCATGTGATACCGTGCGTGTGACCGGTGGGGCAAACAGTTTTCGCGGCTGACATGAGCGTTGCACCAAACGTCTATTTGGTACATTTAGGCGACAAAGTTGATTATGAAGCTCGGGGACGTCGATAAAATTACGTAAAATTTTCAAACAGATTACCAATTGCCCAGCATCTCTACGGGTTCTAAGTGAGTTTAACCCAAGAGACCCTAAAAGAAACAACGTAGGATAGAGATAGGGATAATATCCGTAGATACGTTTATAGAGGTATCTTAGAAATGCCTTCTGAACTTTTTCTAGCATCAGCGTGTACGTCGCTTCATGAGGGTTCCATATGGAGCTACTGGATTCTAGTTTGCTGCGAACCAATGCATAGTATAAAAGTTTGATTGCATACGGATTATTAAAGTCTCTTGAGTTTCGTAAAACGAATCCAAGACGTTTGAAACTCTCTTTAACTAAAGATGAAATGTGATCGTTAAAAGTTAATTTTGAATCAAATTTTACACCAAGATCTTTATATGATTCGACACGGTTAATAATGTTTTTGTTTAAAACATATTCATGATGTGTTTTGGATTGTTTTCGTCCAAATGTCATTACACAACATTTGCTTACAATAAATGACATTTTATTTTGTTCACTCCATTTTTGAACAGCACCTATATCTTGTTGCAATAGTAGACGGTCTGTATCATTCTTAATTTCTAAGGCTAGCTTCAGATCGTCAGCATATAACAAACATTTTGCATGTTTGACAACTTTAGCTAAATTATTTATCATTATAAGGAACAATAGTGGACCTAATATGGACCCTTGACTAACTCCTGAACGTGTGTGATAAGGTTCAGAGTTGTAACAACCATATTTCAAAAATTGCTGGCGATCTCGAAGATAGTCTGAAAATAATGTCACTAGTTTTGGTGTAAAACCCATGGATTGTAAATGTGATAATAAAATATCGTTATCCACCCTATCAAAAGCTTTTTGATAATCAAAATATAATACGTCTACTTCATTACCATTATCCATACCTTCAGAAATGTAGTTAACTATTATTAAAAGATTGGTATCCACTGATCGTCCTACTCTGAAGCCATGTTGTTCATCAGATAGAAAAGAGCGCAGTTGGTTGTAAATTTTATTGTGAAGTACTCGTTCACACACTTTTGCTGGCATTGATGGTATAGCAATGGGTCGGTGGTTATCTACTGATAGATTATCGTTTGATTTAGGTATAGGAGTGACACGAGATATTTTCCATTGATCAGGATACTTACCGGTATGAATTGCTGTATTAAAGATATGTTGTAAAGGTAAAATTATAAAATCTTGGCATATTTTTAAAAGCTGAGAGGGAATATTATCGGGTCCTGTAGAGCATTCGAATTTTAATTTATTAATTGCTGATTTAATATCTTTTACACTACATTCGGAAATATCTATTTGGCAAGAATCTAAATTGCTGGTTAGACTATGTTCTGATTTGTGTGGATCTAAATTTGGTGCCTTTGGTAAAAATACGCTAGAAAAATATTTTGCAAAGGCTTCTGCTGCATCTACACCAGTGTAAGTTTTGCCATTGAAAGATACATTTGGATTCAAAGAACGCTGAGACTTCAGATTTGAAATATGCTGCCAAAATAGCTTGATATACGCCATGTCCCGTAGGCGCAGGATCCCGGACCGCCGAGACCCGCGCCGGCACTCGACCCCCATCCCGAGGGGGGGTGCGACGAGCGAAGCCACGTCCGCCGTCCGACGGTGGAGGGCTTCGCGCAGGAGTGCCCCCGCCCATGGGGGACCCCTTCCTCCTTGCCTGGGAGCCAGCCTCGCTCCGGTTCATGCAGAGCATCAAGTGGTGCCGCCCATGGCACGCACTGCATGGCTTGGCAGAACGGCAGTCACGCGCATAGTGACTACCCAGGCAGTAAAAACATAATTCATGTCGCTTCGCCACGCGACGCCTTTGTTCTACTGGCAGCCGCTGCCAGTCCCAACATTGGGTTAGGGTGTGACCCTTCCGGCCACACTGCAGACAGTCCGCGTCTCTCGCGACTGCTGCTGTATTAACCACCCGAGCCCCAATTCCACTCGGTGACGGTGGCTGCGCCTGTCTGGGCTTCCCTCGCCAAAGGGGGCCCGAGGCTCCGCGTTCTGGCGCCCTAGATGGCGCTGGTTCCGGCATGGAACTCTCCGCGGCCCTAGCCTCAAACTCCAAAAACTTATACAAGTCGGAAAAAGTGGGTAGGGTATTGCTGTCCCGCTCAGCATTCTCGCGTTCGAAACGCGAGCGAATATCGTTGGGTAGTTTGCCCAAGATAATGTGTACCAACAAAAATGACCACTGGTCCACCGGTAGTCCCAAAGTACGCAGCGCGTTACAGGCCACTGTAACGGGCGTTAATAATTGCAGGCGCAGTTGTGCCCGATTGGCCACCCGAGGCAGGGCCAACAGCTGCGCCGCATGTGCGTCGGCCAACAGCCGAACGTTCTGGTAACGGGAATTAAGCAGTTCCCAGGCCGTGTCATACTGGTCATCCTCCACACGGAGGTGCTGGATGAGCGACCGCGCTTCATCCTCCAATGTTGAGAGAAGGTACGCCATTTTTTGCGCCTTCGTTAGGTCGTGTCTCGAGTCGACCAACGACTCGAACATGTTTTTAAAGGCCACCCACTCCTCCATCCTACCTCCAAAGTGGGACAGCTGAAGGGTGGGAAGCCGACCAGTTACAGCTGGCCCTTCCGGTCCACCGGATGCGCGAGGGGCGGGACCGCCCGCCTGTCTCGCTCTGATGTGTCCGGCCTTCTCCACGATATCATCGTGAAAGGCCATAATCTGGTCATAGTCCTTGAGATGGCCTGCCCAGACCTCTGGGTCCAAACCACCTTCGGTAAGCACTGCCATGGCTGCTTCCGTATTGGCCAATCTCGTACGGAGCTGTTCCGCTCGCTCCAGAATAGCAGTGTCCCTGTCCGTACGGGACAAGAGTGCGCTGGCACTCGCAGCCCACCTGAGTTCATTGGCGAGCGTCGCCCTTGCGGAAGTTATCTTCGACATTGCGTTAGACAAGAACAAAACAAACCAAATTTAAATAACCGAATAAATAAGTCCGACAAGGGCACAAACTAAAATTCTTAATTTTAAATACAAACAAACAAATTAAAGTACTATCTAATAGTAAAATTGACACAGACTCAACTATCTATTAATGGTAAACAAACAAGATATAATACTAGTCCGACAAGGACACAAACTAAAATTCTTAATTTTTAAATACAAACAAACAAAACAAAATACTATCTAATAGTAAAATTGACACAGACTAATATTTATTAATGGCAAACAAACAAGATATAATACTAGTCCGACAAGGGCACAAACTAAAATTCTTAATTTTTAAATACAAACAAACAAATCAAAATACTAGCTAATAGTAAAATTGACACGGACTAGTATTTATTAATGGCAAACAAACAAGATATAATACTATCTAATAGTATGATTGAGACGGCCCAATACTTATTAATTACAAACAAACAAAATTATTTTATTTAAAATTTTCTTGGGAAATAATGTTTACCCTACCTTAATAACAAACCAAAAAAACAAACAATATGTGGGCCCGTAATTAGAGCCGTTAACAACTACGCTCTGCTACCAAAAATTGTTACTAACTACGCTCTGCTTCCAAAAAATGTTGGGCGCAGAGTAGCTAAGATTACGTTCTGGGTACCAAGAGATTTTGTGACTACGCTCTTGGTACGAGTCCGGCAATCTCAACGGCAACAAACAAACACACATACAACCTACGCAGTCTGCTACCACCCTATATTATAAGGTATAGGGAACCTACTAACCTAACTTAACCTAATTATGATTTTAACTGAATTCTAACCAAGAGTAATTACATTAACTATAAAACTCACCGCTTCCCCGCGGTCCTCAGGCAGCCTCGCCTGGCCTTCGCGTCGATCCCGTGGTCCTCCTCAGGGCTGGCGACGGCTTCAGGTCTCTTCATAGACCCAAGGTCAGTGGTGCAGAAGAATTGGGTCCCTACAATAACCCCACATGAGCTCATGTAGGCAAGCCCAACTAATACGTCGTATTATTTTTGTATTTATTACACCACTGCCATAACACAATAATTTTCTTGTTCTTCTACAGTATCACAAACCAACAATTTTCAAAGCGCATGGCACGCGGTTCACAATTGTCACACAAATCAATGTTCCTTACGTAATACAAACAATTTCGGCTCCCCGCCGTTCAAATGAATTGGTCACAAACACAATTAACGACAATTCTCACGAAACATTCGATTTCATATATCAAAATTACAAACTTAATGCTTCTAAAGCACGCGATAGGCGGCCACACCCAGTCAGACATTTTTTCTTCACAAAAGCAAGTCCATTATTTTGACGTAAAGACTGATTATTTTCCCGGTCGGGCAAAGACAATCCGCGCACGGGATATCGATGAATCGATAATCTTGCCCGTGTTTGTGGAGATCACACGCAGATGGCGCTAGTCTCCTAACAAAGCACTTTTATTCAAAACAAAGAATCATTATAATTTAAATTTTGTATCTATATTTGTAATTGTAAAAGTACGGATGTATGTATGAGGATGATGTAAAGTACATAAGAGGAAAAAAATGTAACGGTGTTACTTATTTAATTGCATGTGATGTTCTTTTCAATTAGTCACATAGTAACATGGCACTCCATATTCCCTTTAAGTCATACCGTTATTCCCTGTAATCTTAACGGCACACTCCGTATTCCCAATGAGTACAGTGACGTAATGCATTATAGAAATTGCACCGTAACGCCCACGTCATAAAGTTCACATTTTAATTCTATTATGTATGCAGCAGAAATAGCCAAATCATTTAAAGTGTTCCAGCTATTTCTTCTCTATTTTGCAAGGTCTTTGGCATCGTTGGGTGACCATTGACATGCTATATTTGGATAAGAAAAAGCGGGAAATCGCACCCCGGGCTCCGAAGCAGCACAGCTGAGGATGCAACCGGGAATGCGCTTAACGAAGATGTATGCAGCATAAATGTCAAGGGGCGGGTTAGAAATCTAGTATATAAAAGTGTATTTGTTTTCATTGTTTATTTTTTTTATAAAAAAAATCACATGTTTTAATTATTTACTGTTAGGTAAAATGAAACAGTGGTGGCCTAGCGGCTATGCGTCTGTGAGGTGAGGTAAGAGTTCGATCCCACTAGGCGCGACTTGTACCCAAAGAATGTATACTACTGGGTGGCGCAAAAGTACTGGCACTAAAGAAAATACTTTTATTTTTTTTATATGACATTTTCTGTCATTCTGTTGTTGAAAATTGTGTAGTGAACAAATGTAAAATACACTGAAAATAAACATGGACCGTTTTACTCCCCAAGAACGTGGAATAATTGTGTCAATGTTCTTACGGAATAATTCATCAGTGATAAGAACACAACGTGAATTTCGTCGACGATTTCACCACCGTCCGGCACCGATTGGTCGCACAATTCGACGCTTTGCCACACGCCTTGAAGCAACTGGCTCAACATTGGATAGACCTAAGTCTGGGAGACCAAGAACAGGCCGTTCAGCTGAAAATATCGATGCTGTGCGCGAAGATGTGGAAGAGTGTCCAGAAACATCAACGAGGCGACGTGCCACGCAATTGGGCATTTCCAGACGGACCCTGCAGCGTATTTTGGTGAAAGACTTAAAGATGTTCCCGTATAAAACTCAAATGACTCATCAGCTGCTGCCTGCTGACCACCGAGCTCGTCTAGATTACTGCCAGCGCGTCATAAACCTCAACCTTGAAGAGGATGATTTTCCTTCAAAATTGGTTATGAGTGACGAAGCGCATTTCCATCTCTCAGGGCATGTCAATAAGCAGAATACTCGGTTCTGGGGCACTGATAATCCGCGCATTATTCAAGAAACACCTCTAAACCCACTAAAAGTTACTGTATGGTGTGGCATCTGTGTTGACAGAGTGATCGGACCCTATTTTTTCGAAGACGCTGGAGGCAATGCGATAACTGTCACTGGAGAACGCTACAGAACCATGTTACGAGAGTTTTTGATACCCAGTTTGGACGAATTGGGGCTGGAGCACATCTGGTTTCAACAAGACGGCGCTACGGCACACACAGCGCGCGACACTATGGACTTAGTGAGGGACGCTTTTCCAGGCCGAGTTATCTCTCGTTTTGGCGATTTGCCTTGGCCTGCAAGATCACCCGATCTGACCAGTCCAGACTTCTTTCTTTGGGGTTTTTTGAAATCTCGGGTGTATGTGAACAAGCCACAGACTCTCGCAGCTCTAAAAGAAAACATTCGTCAAGAAATAACGAACATATCGCAGGAAGTGTTACGGCAAGTTATGCAAAATGTCATAAATAGGGCTCAAATGTGTATCAACTCTGGAGGTCACCATTTAAAAGACATCATCTTTAAATCCTAATGGTACGAAATTTAATGGCACAAATATACATTTAAAAAAACCTAAATCTAGTTTTCTAATTTAGAAAAAATGTTATAGCTGAACCAAATAGGGTCTTTACTTTTGCGCCACCCAGTACAATCTACATTGTCCTCGTAAAAAAACAACATTGAAAATTAAACTTAATGCCACGCACATAAAGCTCATATTTTCATTATATTTGTGTTTAAATACCTAACGTTCCCAAAAAATGTACCTAAAGTTATAGGCGTCCCTTTCCCGCAAACTGTCAGTGCAATAAAGTAAAAGGGGAGAGCAACAACTTTATGTATATTTTTCGGCAACGGCTTTGCCACATTGCCACTTCGTAAGCATTCTAGATTGTATACAATTTCTTTGCTTGTACCTCTGAGTTTGGGTTGTTTAAGTTTGAGAAGGTATTTCAAACCACTGCATTAAATCAACCAAAAATGGTCATTGTGTTCGTCTCTCCACTTCACACAATGTCGCCGAGCCTGTTAAATGTAGAAGTTAGGTAAAATAAAAATACAAGTAGGTAATTTCAATAACAAGATATATTCAAAACTAAAAAAATAATAACTAGATTTTAAACACAAAAATCAATATTTTTAGTATATTATTAAATTTGAGAGAGAAAACTTAGAGGCATAATATATCAAAAAAACATTCATTTTGGCATAATTTTTTGTTTATGAATCTCAAAATGATAGCTGTCACTTGATGACAGCTTACGTCAGATACTTTTTGGCGGGAATTCAAGGGGTTCAGTCGGCGTTTGCTTTAATTTATTTTGCAAATTGATTCTAGTGGACTTTGTAATGTGAAATTGGTGTTGTTTGGTGTTATAAATGCTCATGCTCATGAACAATATGTGAAATAGTTAAAGTGGACAGTCATAGTACGGCTGTAGTGATATTTGTTTCGCGGACTGTGTGGTCTTCGGGCGTCGTCCGCCACTCAATCGGCTATGTATGATGACAGTCAGGTCAGTGTCGGAAACTTTTTACCTTTATCGATTCTAAACGTTACTTAGTGTAAGACAACACTAGAGAAGTGCTCAAAACAAACGTTGCTCCATATGACCTTATCTATCCAACTGTGGCATAAAAATGGTCATCATGACATTACTGTTATGATAATGTAAAAGTTTGTTGTAATAAATAAATGAAATGAAATTACCACCCTCGAAAAAAATTCTAAAAACTTAGAATTTTGAAATTATTCTTAGCTTAGGACTTAGAAGCAGGGGCTCGGGCTTCCCCTTGCTACGCAGCTGTCTGCCAAACGTGGTGAGTACCTATGGCAATATCCTTCAAATGATAAATCAATTCTTTGATGGAGGATGGAGGATGTCCAGCTGTGGACTTCAAGCGGCTGATATTATAACTATAATTATGAGGGTTCAATGAGGCTAAATACTTATACAGGGTCTTTTTATTAACTGGCAACATTTTTGGAGCAAGTTCAGTCCATGATACTGAACTACTTTCTATAAAAAAAGTTATTAAAAATCGATAAAAAAAATTCATATTTCCATAAAAAATCTGTTTGGCTGAGCGCTGATTTGTATGGGAGGACTTGTATTGCAGCGACGGGGACATTCCGGGCGGCCCCGAGCCCCCGACCGTTATTAACGGCAATGCTTCGCCTGTGAAAGTCGGGATATGGCCTATGTATATCCTGGACTAGCCGCCTAGGCTCAACTCACACCGGAAAGGCAACGACTGCCAGGGACGCGGTGAGCCGTTTTCAGTGTCATAAGATTATAAGCTTTATCTTTATTACTACAGTGCACAGTATCGCTTGAGAAATGTGAAAAGGTCGCACGGCGCTCGATAGTCGTGTGAGGCACGAAATCTGTGAATTTTTTACCGAACGACCACGTTTGACATCGTAGAAGCCAACCCCAGTGGTCATCATCAAAATTCATAATTTTTTTTTGATGTACTTAGAGCCCTGGAGTCATAAAAATGGGGTCTTAATATGACATCAGAAAATCGATGACAGTTGGATAGATGAGGTCATATGGAGCAACGTTTGTATGGGACACTTTTCTCTAGTGTTGTCTTACACTAATCTAGTGTTGTCTTACACTAAGAAAGTGAAGTTTATAATAGATAAAGGTCATTGAACTTTGAGCTCAATGACCTTGACCCCCAAAGGCTGAAGGTCAACGTACCAAGGTTTAAGGTCTATATATATTTGCAAATTTTCGTATACACTAACCGAAACGGTCTTGTAAGGACGTTAGTAATAAAGAAACGAAATCTAAAAATAGGCTCTAAAGGTCTCGTATCCAGGGCCGTACAGTAATTGTTAAAAATAAACGGGCAAGTGCGAGTCGGACTCGTTCCTGATGAAGGGTTCCGTAGCACCGTACAATGTTTTAAAACGCTGAAGAAACACGTTTCTTGTATGACGACCCCCTTTAATTATTAACTTTAACTTATTTTTAGTATTTGTTGTTATAGTGGTTATAGTAATACATAATCGGTGAAAATTTCAGGTGTCTAGCTATTACGGTACAAGAGATAGAGCCCTGTGACAGACGGACAGACAGCGGAGTCTCAGTAATAGGGTCCCGTTTGCACCCTTCGGGTACGGAACCCTAAAAAGATGTGCGTAGACAACTCAAAACATATTCTCTGACACCAGAGTCAACTAATTACACACTCGATATGGAAAAATACCTATATTTTGAAGTACATGACCGTTTCAGCTATCTCTTGCACGTAGGGTTGTGACAGACGGACTGAACCCGTACGGGGCGTCCGCCTGACGTAGTTTTTTAATAAACCGGCCAAGTGCGAGTTAAACTCGCGTGGAGAGGGTTCCGTACAATTGATTGAATACTTATAGGTTTTCCTGTAATCTACAAACAATTAACTATATTTTGTATTTTTTTCAAAATTTTAGGCTCAGTAGTTTCGGAGATCAGGGGGGGGGGAATGGTCAATTTTTGTCTTCTTTCATTAATAAAATCAAAACTTTTAATTTTAGAATTATAACAAAAATATATTTGAGATCCTCATAACGAGCCCTTTCATTTGATATATGACAAAGTAAGGTTTGCAAAACTTTTATTTTTATTTCCGAAAATGACCCTTATTTTAAAAAAATATTTATTTACTTTGCACATATGTGTTTGGGTCATAGGATTACACCATCCTACCAAATTTCACCTGATTCGGTCCAGTAGATTCGGAGCAAATTGGCTGTGACAGACGGACGGACAGACATTTTTTGTACGGAATCCTAAAAACCAGTTTAACAATGATACATAGTGACAAGACATTGTCCTATGACACGCATGTAACGCTCCCAGACGCTCTTCAGGTCCGCTTCTCTGGAACAGAAAAAAAAATTGTTATTTCTATCATTCTCCAGTTGTCTTCTCGATAGTTTTTTTAAATTTTAATTCTGTCAAAAAGCAAGTGGATATACGTACATATCATCATCCAAGCGCATTTTTTTTAATGTCAGGACGGCAAACTAGCAAGCGGGTCACCTGATGGTAAGTGATCACCGCTGCCCATGGACAACTGCGACACCAGGGGTGTAACAAGAGCGTTGCCGGCCTTTCAGGGCCCTCCCCAGAGGGGGGGAGGGGGGGGGCTCCGGCTCTTCCACCGAACGAAGCATAGTAGCGGTGAAGCTACTACTCTGACGTTGATTTTCTGTGAGATATTCCCGGTTGCATCCTCAGCGGTAACGCTTCAAAGCCGCCGCCGGGGTCCGCTACCTGGCCTAGGTGATTGACGAGGTTACTGGAGGTTACACAGAGCGACTGCCGTCTGACCTCCGCAACACAAAGGGTAGACCAGAACCAATCCTAGGATAGGTACTAACGCTAGATGGCGTTCGGGACCAACAGCTTTAGGTGCCTTCCGAAGCACGGAATCATCTTTCTTTTCGAAAAATCAGGTGATTCAAGCCTGTAATATCCTAACCAGACTGGAAAGAGATTCGAACCCACAACCTCCGGATCACAAGACAAACGCCTTGACCACTGGACCACGGAGGCAGTCATTAGATTTATATACATATATAGTACTGAAATAAAGTATCTATGCACGCACAATCATCCTAATATATTTAATTATTTTGTATTTATTGTATATGTATAATATATATTTATTAGTTTATATATTTAGGTATATATTTGTTTAATGTTATGTTTATTTATTTTTATCTATACTATCTATACTAATATTATAAAGCGGAAGAGTTTGTTTGTTTGTTTGTTTGTTTGTTTAAACGCGCTAATCTCAGGAACAAATGGTCCGATTTGAAAAATTCTTTTTTTGTTGGGTAGTCCATTTATAGAGGAAGGCTTTAGGCTATATAACATTACGTTCCGACAACCACGCGAACGAAGTCGCGGGCACAGCTAGTATTATATAAGTAGGTCATATTTAATATCAGGTTTTTTTTATTATGTAATTTTATACATATTTTAATCACGCCAGCCATACATATTTTCTGCTTGGTCTAAAGTTTAACCGGTAGGGAATGCCATATGGCATTAGGTCCACATGTATGTAACTGTTGCACACATGCACAGGTGTACAACAGTTACGTGCAATAATGTATTTAAATATATATTATAGTTATCGAAAACTATAAATAAATATTTATCGAAAATTAAATATTAACTTACCTGAGTACATCCATCTGAAGCGCGCACTGTTCGTACGCGCTGAGGAACTGAGCCAAATCAGTTTTGGGCCAGCCGCCCAGCCGCAGGGGCTCGATGCATCTGACAATTATATTATAACGTCATATACAAGCATAGTCATATCACCATCATCATCATATCAGCCACAGGAAGTCCACTGCTGGACATAGGCCTCCCCCAAGGATTTCCAAAACGACCGATCGGAAGCGGCCTGCATCCAGCGTTTTCCTGCAACCTTGCTCAGGTCGTCTGACTACCTAGCAGGTGGGTGTCCTACACTGCGCCTGCCGGTACGTCATATATTATATGTTTAAAAGTATATTTGTGTATAAGTATATGTATTTTTGATTATATATATTTTATTTATTAAGTTTGCTTATTTTTGTGAATTTTATTACGCCAGACACACATATTGTCTGCTTGGTCTAATGGTTGACCGGGAGAGAATGTCATATGGCATTAGGTCCGCCACTTGTACTTTTATTTTATTGTGCAATAATGATTAAATAAATGCATAAATAAATACAAAGCAGAAAAGACATCAGCACAGCCTCTTGTTATGTATGAAGCAGCTGTAATACCTTTCGAGTAGATCTATGAACAAAGATCGAAGTTCCCTCCCTCTGTGTAGATTGCAAGCCAGGCCAACCAACGCTCGTGTGTACAATCTGAAAGGGAAGAAACAGTCAGTAGAGTGTACACAAGTTTACTAGTAGTTCGCCGCGAACTTAGACCTCGCGATTTTTTATTAATATTTCAAAAACCACTGTACCAATTTTGATGCCCAACGAACTTGAAAATTCTATTGATATTTCCTACATGCCTACCAAATTTCATCAAAATCGGACCATCGGTTCGGCAGTTATCGCGGAACAAACATACATACAAACAATGTGTTTTAGCCCCAACTTGAATTATAGCCCTTGCTCGCTGCGCTCGCTCAATAAAGAATCATACTGTCGCGAACGAGATAGAATCTTCCCGAACAATATTCGCGAACGAATACTACGATAGAATGGTGCAAGCAATGGCCCATATGTCTTGTGTCATAAAGTCTAGAGTTGCTTAACCATGTTACACTCACACACATACCCGGCGCCTGGATGCTTCGAAACACATTCGTCGACTATGTAGAATATTCGAGATTAGTGTGGACCTATTCGATGGCACATATAAAAAGGGAACGTTGGGTGCGCCACGGCAGTTCAATACGAGCTATCAAAGCGATCACTTCGAAGCGAAGGAAACCTACCTTAGTGCGACAAGTGGAAGTACCTGCGACTACCTTGGCGAGATACCTGGACCTCAGCTGCTACGCGACTTGGACCTTGGACGTTTGGAAGACCATCTTCACGTGTCATCTTAGGGTTCCGTAGTGAATAAATCCCTCATACGAAGTTTGGCGTTTTTCTCCAAATACCGAACCCCAGTTTCGTAACAATACTATAGAATCATATCATGGATTTAGAGACCCGAGCTAAAGGCAAATGTGATAAATAAACAGGGTAACTTATGTTATAAAAAAAATCGCCAGCTCCATACAAAATTAAAAACCTACCGTGCCAAAATGTATGGAGCTGCAATTTTTTTTTCGCGATTTCAGGGATGCTCCATAGGACCCATCCCTGAAATCGCGAAAAAAAATCTAAAAAACTATGCTGCTGGAAAAAACTATCAACCCGAAAGGAAGTTAACTTTTACTCTATAGTAAAAGTTGTTCACATTGGTTAGTACGTTAACTTCCTTTCGGGTTGATAACCCCTTTTTGTTACACGTTGTATAGGGTCTAACAAAATATACTGAAACTATTTTAAGGGTGATTTCAATCCATGATACTGAACAACCTTCCTCAAAGAACATGTATCGAAGTATGAAAATTATTTTTGGCCCATACTAGTTGACCGATCAGTTGATCCGAGTTTGCTTTTTCGATATTTTCAAACACGTGATGTATTTAATGATACCTTATAGCTGAAAACAATTTGGAGGGTGCTTAAAATATCATGCATTGCCCCTTGCTAGTATATTCAAAAATAGAATTTTAAATATACAGGATATTCAAAAATAGTGCCCCATGTTCTATTTTTGAATATCCTGTATATTTAAAATTATATTTTTTAATATAAAGGAATATACAGACATTGCTAGTATATTCAAAAATATAATTTTAAATATACAGGATATTCAAAAAAAGTGCCCCATGTTCTATTTTTGAATATCCTGTATATTTAAAATTATATTTTTGAATATACTAGCAATGTCTGTATATTCCTTTATATTAAAAAATAGAAAATCATCATATCTTTACGAAATTAAAATGGGACCAACTTGGCAGTGAAGGCTTTCAAATAAAACAAGAATCATTAAAATCGGATCACAATTGGCGAAGATATCGCGTAACAAACATACATAAAAAAACATACAGTCGAATTGATAACCTCCTCCTTTTTTTAAGTCGGTTAAAATTAGAACTTGGGGCAATGTTTGAGCTAGCATGTCTGTATATTCCTGTATATTCAAAAATAGAACATAAGGCAATGTTTGAGCTAGCAGGTCTGTATATTCCTGTATATTCAAAATTAGAACTTGGGGCAATGTTTGAGCTAGCAGGTCTGTATATTCCTGTATATTCAAAAAAAGAACATAAGGCAATGTTTGAGCTAGCAGGTCTGTATATTGCTGTATATTCAAAAATAGAACATAAGGCAATGTTTGAGCTAGCAGGTCTGTATATTCCTGTATATTTAAAAATAGAACAAGGGGCAATGTTTGAACTACCAGGTCTGTATATTCCATTTCAATGATATCTATGACAGAGATTGTGCGCTTTCACAAGTTAAGCAACCCTGGGCGTGGTCCGCACTTGGATGGTGACCACAAGTGGTATATAAATTTCTCGAGCTCCTCCGTGCTTTGGAAAGCACGTAAAGCCGTTGGTCCCGGCTGTCATAATTGGATTAGTCTTCAAGCTATGTCAAATGACTTTAGGCAGCTTGAAAAGTCTGACACTAGTGTTGGCCACTTACACACACGAAAAACGAAACGATTGTGTCACACTAACCTAAAGTTAAGTTCCAGCTCTTGATAAGACTTCTCCAGTAATTTGGGCTTCAACCGCATGCAGATCAGACTAAAAAAAAAACATATTGTTACTAAATTATCCTACGAATATTATGAATGATCGAATTACGCTTCAAAGTTTGTCAGTCTTTTAGTTATTGTTCGCGAGATCTCGAACATATTTACCGAGATAAATCTCGTTCTCGCGGAATCTCGGACATATTTACCGAGATTAATATAGTTCCCGTGATATCTCGAACATATTTACCGAGATAAATCTCGTTCTCGCGAGATCTCGGACATATTTACCGAGATAAATCTCGTTCCCGCGAGATCTCGAACATATTTACCGAGATAAATCTCGCTCTCGTGAGATCTTGGATATATTTACCGACATTAATATAGTTCCCGCGGTATTTCGAACATATTTACCAAGATGAATCTCATTCCCGCGTCATCTCGGACATATTTACCGAGATTAATATAACTCCCACGAGATCTAGAGCATATTTACCGAGATAAATATAATTTTCGCAAGATCTCGTACATATTTATCAAGATTAATTTCGTTCTCGCGAGATCTCGGACATATTTACCGAGATAAATCGCGTTCTCGCGACATCTTGGACATATTTAGCGATATTGCATGCCGTAATACTTACTGTTTGTGCTCTTTTTCCTTGTCCAATAGAATCCTCAGCTCCCTGAGTTCCAGTAGGAACTCTCTGTCCATCTCTGTGTCATAATACTCAGGACCGGTACAGCTGTATGTCCAACTGCCCATAATAGCCTGCAATAGGGATGATGACAAAAATAATTAAAGAAAACTTCGATCATATATTCTATAGATGGACAGTTTCTTGCAAAATCAAACAAAATATTGTCCCCGTGTCAATACATACATAGGTAGATGTAAACCATTTCAAGTATTGCGAAAAAAGTTCTTAAGTGTCATACAGTGTTTTAAAATTCGTATTTCATTTGTTTTAACATCATTTGTTTGAGTTTCAACATTGCTATAACAACAACTATGGACAAATTGAAAATTCGCGGTATTTACGAATACGAGTTCCACCGTGGCACCAGTGCTGCAGAAACGATTCGAAGAATTAACGACGTGTATGGACCAGGCACCGCTAACGAACGAACGGTGCGTTTTTGGTTTCAACGTTTCCGTTCTGTAAATTTCGATTTACACAATGAGCATCGTGGACGACCTGATACTCAAGTGAATAACGAAGAGTTGAAGGCGATAGTGGAAGCGGATCCATCTCAAACCACTTCTGAATTAGCAGCAGCCTTCGGCGTAAGTGACAAAACGATACTTATCCACTTACGCCAAATCGAAAAAATTAAAAAACTCGAAAAGTGGGTACCGCACGAATTGACTGAAGCAAACCAACAAACACGCGTTGCTTGCTGCGTTTCTTTGCTTAATCGCCACAATAATGAGAGGATTTTCAACCGTATCGTGACTTGTGATGAGAAATGGATCCTGTACGACAATCGGAAGCGATCATCACAATGGCTTGACCCTGGACAACCGGCAAAACCTTGCCCTAAGCGAAAACTGACCAAAAAGAAAATTCTGGTTAGTGTTTGGTGGACCAGTGCTGGTGTTATCCACTACAGCTTCTTGAGATCAGGCCAGACGATTACTGCAGACTTGTATTGCCAACAATTGCAAACAATGATGGAAACGCTCGCCATTAAACAACCGAGACTGATGAATTGCTCTAGCCCACTGCTCCTTCAGGATAACGCTAGACCACACACTGCACATCAAACGATCGCCAAGTTAGAGGAGCTGCGACTGGAACCTCTGCGTCACCCACCATACTCTCCAGATCTTGCCCCAACCGATTACCACTTTTTTCAAAATTTGGATAACTTTTTACAAGGAAAAAATTTCAAATCTGATGAGGCAGTCAAAACCGCCTTCAAACAGTTCATAGACTCTCGCTCCCAGGATTTTTTTTCCAAAGGTATCAATGATCTGCCTATAAAATGGCGGAAGTGTATCGATAACAACGGCGCATACTTCGATTGATTAAATAATAATTTCATTAAAAAAAACTTGTTTCACTTTTTTGATACTGAACGGCAATTTCATATGTAAGGACCTAATATGAACTAGTATAGACCGTGGTTTGATTTATACGGGTATGTCCCTCCCACGTTGTATAATATGAACTAGTATAGACCATGGTTTGATTTATACGGGTATGTCCCTCCCACGTTGTATAATATGAACTAGTATAGACCGTGGTTTGATTTATACGGGTATGTCCCTCCCACGTTGTATAATATGAACTAGTATAGACCGTGGTTTGATTTATACGGGTATGTCCCTCCCACGTTGTATAATATGAACTAGTATAGACCGTGGTTTGATTTATACGGGTATGTCCCTCCCACGTTGTATAATAAGAACTAGTATAGACCGTGGTTTGATTTATACGGGTATGTCCCTCCCACGTTGTATACATTCAAATCGAATTGAGAATCCTGCCTTTTCTAAAGTCGCTTTACAAGTAGAAAATACCTGAGCGCAGTGGTAGAAGTCGTTGAAGGAAAGGTACTGCAGCTTCCTCTTGGCCGTCTCGAACCGCATGCAGGCTATGAACACCACTGCACCATATTTTCTGAAACAAAATGTTAAAATTGTAAAAAGCTATATCTGTTCGTTACTTGTGACACTATACAGGCTGACTTTTAAAAAGAGTTATTATAAATGTAAAAAAAAATTGATAAAAAATTTTCGTCCTCCCATACAAATCAGCGCTCAGACAGACGGGATTTTGTATGGGAGGACGAAAAACTTTTATCGATTTTTAATAACTTTTTTTGTAGAAAGTAGTTCAGTATATATGTTTGTCCGTATATATTTATTTAAAAAAGAAGTATCATGGACTGAAATTGCTCCAAAAATTTTGACAGTGTTTACGAAGACAATACAAGCCTGCCACCACACCACTGGACTTCTCATTTTTAAATTCAAAATTCAAAATATCTTTATTATCATAGGATATTTAAAATATCTCTTAATAATAGTCACTTTGTTTTGTTTTGCACAAATGTTGACGTCAAATCGTTACTTAAAGCTAAGTTTACGCCGCTTCCTAGGCGCAAGTGCAGAAGAAGCGGCAACAAACTGCACTGCACGTTTTCTCCAAAGACGTAAACTAACAAACTTAAAACTTAAAATTAGTTATATGGATGGACTGAGATTACATTGTTTGTTATGTCATAATTTAATTGAATTATAAGAATTACGAAATTTAAAATAATGTCAATTTGTAAATTTAGTATGTACCAATGTACCTAAATTATGACATGTCTAAGTATACAAACCTTTAAGAGGGACCCGCGCCAAGCTCAAGCCAGACCTTTTTGTCTTTAAGATAGTCATCGGTCCTATAATAAGCCTTCTCACAAAGTACTTTCTTTACATAAGCTTTGAATTTTCTGTCTGGCATATCAATTTTGTCGCCACAAAGTCTTTTCATTATTTTTAGTGTTCCGTACCCAAAGGGTGCCAACGGGGCCCTATTACTGAGACTCCGCTGCCTGTCCGTCAGTCACAGGGCTCTTTCTCTTGAACCGTAATAGCGAACACTTGAAATTTTCACCGATTGTCTATTACTGTGGCCGCTATAACAATAGTAAATATAAAGTTAAAAATTAAAGGGGGTCGTCATACAAGAAACTTTTTTTTTGCGTTTATAACTCGATCTTTATAATGACACTAGCAGTCCACCCCGGCTTCGCCCGTGGTACACACATAGCCTATGTCACTCGGGAATAGTGTAGCTTTCCAACGGTGAAAGAATTTTTAATCGGCCCAGTACTCTTTAAGCCTATTCATTACAAACATACAAACATACAAAAATAGGTACAAATCTTTCCTCTTTATAATATTAGTGTAGAAGTGTAGATGTAGATTAACTGGACACTTGAAATTTTTACCGATTATGCATCATTGTGGCCGCTATAACAACAAACACTAAAAGATGCTTTTAGGCAGCTCGAAGAATCTGTCGCCAGTATTAGTAATAATACACTCAAAACAAAACCGGTTAAGTGCGAGTCGGACTCGTACTTAAGGGTTCCGTGTACCTCTGTACAATGTTTTAAAACGCTGCAAAAAAGACATTTCTTGTATGACGACCCCGTTTAAATTTTAACTTTATCTTATTTTTAGTATTTGTTGTTATAGCGGCCACAGTAGGTAATACATAATCAGCTAGCTATTATGGTTCAAGAGATAGAGCCCTGTGACAGACCGACCGACAGACTGACAGACAGCGCGGAGTCTCAGTAGTTGGCACCCTTTGGGTACGGAACCCTAAACAGTAACATAACAGTGGGCATATTTTATTTATCATGCTGATCTGAGAGAAAAGAAAAACTTAGAATGTACCAGCTGTTCCTCTTCCCGCGCATGTCGATGGAAGGAATGGGCGAAAATCTGAATCATGTTATTAGGCGATGCGGCTAGCAACCCATAACTATGTATTTTGATTTCCCTTTTTCCACCTTCATGCCCACCATCACGCTAAAAGTGGCCTGGGCTTTACCGTCCCAGGCTCTGTCTGCCCCGTTAGGGATAAAGACGTGATAGTGTATCTGTATGAAATGGAAAGCTCCGAAAGTTGAACCAAAATGGCGGCGCTGCGCAGGTAAAATTAAAGGCAAAAGTGTGTGCAATGACCGCCATTTCGGTTCAACTTATGTGAATATACTTACTTAGCCAATGGCTCTGACAGTAAGAAAGTGCTTCTGATGTTGGCGACAACATTGCCCGGCATCTCCTCCACAGTTTTGAACACTCGCCGCACATTGTCGAATTGCCGCCGGCAACAACGTAACGGGGCCCCAGATCGTTCAGCCACCTGTAGCGACGAGTATATCATTTTTAGGGTTCCGTACCCTATTACTAAGACTCCGCTGTCTGTCCGTCTGTCACAGGGCTCTATCTCTTAAACCGTAATAGCTGGACACTTGCAATTTTCACCGATTATGTATTACTGTGGCCGCTATAACAACAAATACTAAAATAAAATAAAAAGTTAAAGGGGGTCGTCATACAAAAAACGTGTTTTTTTAGCGTTTTAAAACAGTGTACCGAGGTACGGTACCCTTCATGTACGAGTCCGACTCGCACTTGCCCGTTTATTTTTAATAACTAATTTCCATGTCTGTATGGCTTCTACACCATTTCACGGCACATGATAGCATTTTTAATGAATCGATTATCGCAAAAACAGCAATATTCTCAAAGGAAACTTCTTGCGACGCAACCGCACGGCGAACTGTCGCGCCGCGCTGTGCATATTTTAAGCGCCGCCCCCCGCGGTACATATCGCGTGGAATGATTTTTCGGGACTACTTACGATTCTAGAGAATTATTGTTCGTAGCATATCGCTAACCACATTGAGTAGATATTTCTTTGAATTTCTTTGCTGAGTGAGACTTCTGTACGTGAGTACTAATACTTATCCTGTGCTTATACATTCTGTGGTTATATATCCCTAAACGGGGAGTGACACAGGCCTGGTATAACTTACTTCATCCAAATCCTTCCGATGTCTCGAAGAAAGCTTCCTTCCCAACAGCTCCCTGATAACTGCGTCGTCCAAATCGTAATATCTGAAAGACAACAAACAAATACATAGTAGGTACAATACGTGGTAACTAAAAAAAAAACACCCGGACCAAAAAGAGGGGTGTAGTAAGTTTGACGTGTCTGTCTTAGGGTCAGTTCACACCGATACGCTACTCACCAGCCAGATCTGCAGTTCCATGGGGTATAATAGGAGAGGTATGTGACAAGTTTTCAACTTGCCTCAATACCCACCCAAAATTTCGTGCCAGCTCTCGATCTATAGTTTTAGCCTTACCAGCGCCCCGGGCGAGATTTTCCCGCCCTCCCTCCCCCCCCCCCCCCCAAACTGCAATTCAGATTCTGACTTCTGCTTCAATCTATAGGATTTATTTCTGCCGATGGTGGGGGGGGAGGGGTGCAAGTTCGATATAGGATTCTTCAAATTTGCCGCCCCATTGTAAACGAAGGGAGGCAGGGGGGGGGGGGTGCATACAAATAAGAGTCTAGGAGTTGCCGCCATTAACCAGCCGCTATTTATATATTTATTATTACCTGTGACCCACCCTTGCCAAAAAACGCCCCCTGTCGCCCTTTGTATCTGGCGCCCTGGGTGGTCGCCCAACCACGCCCTACTTTAACGCCGCTACTGCTCTGAAGCATAACAGCTGAGGATGCAACCGGGAATATGCTTGGATGATGATAAGAATCGCACCGGAACAGGTCAAAAGCTGAAATAACTTACTTCTCAATGAGCATCTGCTTGGTGGGCTCGTCTATCTGGAAGATCATCTGTTCAGACAGCTTGGACGGCACCGTGAGCAGCCGCTCCAGGAGGGCGAAGGTTCTAGAACACCACATTTACATACAGGGGGGTTACTCCATATAAAATACGATAGTCGGCCGATAGTGACGTCCTATTTCTATGTCAAACCAAATTAGACTTTATCATAATGTATTTAAGGCTTAAGGTGAAGTGGTAGCATAAGTGGCGCCCTCGTTTGAAATAAATTGTTTAAAACTAGATACGGTGATATTTATGAATAACCTTTGAAAGTAATATTGGTAGTCCGTCTAGTTTTAAAACGGGTTTTCGCCAAAAGTGGCCAATTTTGGCGAAAACCCGTTTTTAAACTAGACGGACTATTAGTAATAATTTCAAAGGTTATTCATAAAATAGTTTGTAGGTCTTTTTAGACATTGATACAAATCAAATTTTTAAATATCACCATATTTAGTTTTAAACAATTTATTTCAAATGAGGGCGCCACTTATGCTACCACTTCACCTTAATATTCCTCGACACTGAAAGGCGAAAACGCAGTTACGTACGTCTTGCGTACCACTTTTGGAATAACCCTAAAGGTTGACAATTTATATACCTAATATCGAGCAAAAAACAGCAAAAATATCAAATTTGTTGTATGGGAACCCCTTTTAATATTTATTTTATTCTGTTTTCAGTATTTGTTGTTATAGCGGCAACAGAAATACATCATCTGAGTAAATTTCAACAGTCTAGCTATCACGGTTCATGAGGTACAGCCTGGTTACAGACAGACGGACAGTGAAGTCTTAGTAAGTGTCCCGTTTTTACCCTCTGGGTTCGGAACCCTAAAAATATGAGCATAATATTTTTAATAATTTATCTGATGGACTAGAGGGACGTAAATCATACTCGTTAGGGTTGGAACACATCTGTCAGCACGGAACAGCACTTTCAGATAGAAAAGGATAGCATCATAAGCAGTGATCGGAACCTTGGATGTTATTAAGTACTATCAAAAGTATGGATATGACCAACATTCTCGGGAATTCTCGGGAATCTGAATCGGTACCTTCTACTATGTATGCTTGCTTTTTTGGACTTGTCGCAGGCATACGATTTAGTGCTTTATAATCTGTTGTGGAAAGAGCTACAGTGTGAAACCAGTCTTCCTCTGGAGGTTATATCAATATTTAAATATTGGTATGACAACCAGAGGAACGCTGTCAAGTGGGCTGACTCGCGGTCGGATGAGTACGGGTTGGAATGCGGCTTGAGACAGGGGAGTTAACCTCGCATAAGCTTTTCAACTTGTACATTAACAAACTGATAGAGGGGCTCAGCAGCACCTACATAGGATGTCATGTAGGTGGAACGTGCGTCAATAATATAAATTACGCGGACGATATCGTGCTTCTGAGCCCGTCGATCGGTGCTTTGAGAAAACTTCTACACATGTGTAAAGAATATGCTGTGGCTCATGGGCTCAGACATGGGCTGGTATTTGTAGTATGGTACTTTTTCATCTATTAAATTAAATTTGAAGGCTAAATTTTGATGTACTATGGCAGCTACTTGGTCATGACGATGTTTATAATCAGTTTGCACAATTGCTTTGCAAGCGCCGGTTATATGCTGAATCGTTTCTGAAGCACTATGGCATCGTCTACAGGAATCAGTAGTAAGGTTGGTCGAACGGATAATATACTTTTGGTAGTTACGGGTATGTATTATTTGATCTTGAATGGCAATCATGAAGGCTTCGGTTTCCGGGAACAACTCACCATGTCGCAGCCAAGCGTTCGAAGCAGATTTGTCAACGTGTGCTTGTTGTAGGTCTTTACGGTGTCTACCATGCAGAGATTTCTGCAGCCACATTGAAATTTTTTCTTTATCGTCAGTGATATTTTCATTATTCTGTGTGCTGTGAATGCGTAAATTGAGTGGAGTATGATTTTTGTCGGCTTGGGTGACTACTGAATGTAAGTGTGAGAGTTGAGCTTGTGTGTAAAAGTATTTTCTAAGTGAAGTAATCTGTTTGTTATGTAGGTTTGTGAGGTCTATGAGTCCCCTTCCGCCTTCAGAACGAGGCAAGGTAAGCCGCTGGATGCAAGATCGCGGATGGTGCTTGCGGTGGTGTGTCATGGAGGTATTAATAAGGCGTTGGAGTTTTAGTAGATCTGTTTTAGTCCATTTAATAATGCCAAATGAGTATGTGAGAACCGGGATTGCATAGGAATTAACAGCTTTTATTAAATTACGTAAATTTAATTGTGAACGAAGAAGACAGTTTAGTCTATGTTTGAATTTTTTGATTAATTCCGTTTTTGTTTCTTTTTGTTGTATTTGACGGGACTGCTGAAAACCTAAATATTTGTAAGAAGTGAACTGATCTAAGGATTCAATGCAGATTCCATTGTTCATCATATAATCATTTGGCACAATTGTACCCTCTTGTACACAGAATATTTTGCACTTGTCTATTCCGAACTCCATGGATATATCATTAGAAAAGGTTTGTGTGATGTCTGCTAGTGAGTGTAATGATTCTTTTGTGTGACTGTAAAGTTTAATATCGTCCATGTACATTAGATGTGTGATTGAATGGGTGTGATTGTGTTCTGTTATGAGTTCGTATCCCTTATGCGAGTCGTTCAGCAAGTTTGAGAGTGGGTTGAGTGCTAGGCAGAACCAGAGAGGGCTGAGAGCATCTCCCTGGAAAATACCTCGTTTAATGGGAATAAATTGAGACTCAGTAGTTGGATCATTTAAAAGTTGTAACCTAGTTTGCCAGTGCTGCATTGTATGTTTTAAGAAAGAAACTATTGTAGGATTTATTCTGTACAGGTCTAATACAGCAGTGAGCCAACTATGTGGGACAGAATCATATGCTTTGCGATAATCAACGTACATAGTGTTAATATTCTTTTTTTGGGTCATCGCTTGCCTCATTACTGTTGTGTCTATTATTAATTGTTCTTTGCAACCCTGAGAGCTTTTTCTGCATCCTTTTTGTTCTTCTGAGAGAATGTTATTATCCGCGATATGTTTATAAATATGTTCGGAAATGCATGATGTAAGAATTTTATAGAAAGTCTGCAGGCATGTAATAGGACGATATTTGGCTGGGTTTTGTGTGTCTGTATCTTTAGGAAGCATGTATGTGAGGCCGTGTGTAAGGTACAGTGGCATTGTGTGTGGTGAGTGTAAGAAATCATTGATGTGATTGTGTAATGAGGGATGGAGAGACGTTAGCTTTTTATACCAGTAATTGTGTAAATTATCACTGCCAGGCGCCTTCCAGTTATGAGTTCTTTTAATTACTTGTATAAATATTTCTATAGAAATGTGTTCGAAATTCATTGGTGGTATGTTTTGTGCTTTTTGTTTTTCTTCTTCTATCCATGGGGCTGAGTGATTGTGTTGTACTGGGTTTGACCATATATTGGACCAAAAATTGTGTAAAAGCTCTGAATTGGGGGGGGTAGTAGGTGTTGTACAAGAATCTGTGCTAGTTGTAAGCTGTCTGTAAAATTGTTTTTCACTATTGACAAATTGGTGATTTTGTTTCTTCCTAAGAGTACAATTTGTATAACGTCTTAGCCTGCTTACTGCGGTGCACAATTTTTGTTTCAGAGTGTCTAAGAATTGTTTATCTGATTGATTTGTTTCTTCATATTGCGAGTGAGTAGAATGTCTATATTATTATTATTATAACGTTTTTCTTTGTATGATTTTTCACGCAATAAAAAAATGTATATTGTCAGAAAATTGTATTTTAATTGTACGAAAAATATTTTTCAATTACTTCTTAAATTTCGCTAAAAATATTTTTGTGTATTGTTTAAAGTAAGTATCCATTGATATATTTTCAATTAGAAAATAAAATCGGTTTTATATCTGGAGCGTTTTCATTATTTTCTGTTGCACTTTTTAATATGACCCTATATTTTTATTATCAAGTCGCTACTGTGTAAATCCGAACACTGAATTAATAAACGGTTTTTTTTTAAATAAACACTTTCACACATTTTTAATAATATTAAATATTTTTCCTGAGAATTTCCGGGATTATTGTCATATCCATATTAGTGATATCGTCCCAAATAGCACCTAGATTCAGATTAATGATCATAAGAAAGTACTGTTCCGTGCTGTTACTGACAGATGTCCCAACCTTTAACCAACCTGTAATGATCCAAGACATCGCTGGCTATCAGCTCCACAGAAGCTCCAGTCTGCTTAGCAACTGCTCGTTGGTGAAGAGTGGACACCGCTTCACTCGCTACACAAACAACAATAAAAGACACCTTAAAATGGGCTATTGGTGATATATATGTATGATTATAAAATAAACCCATGTGGTTCCGGGTTAGAATAGGACCACTCCATCTCTTCCTGTGGATGTCGTAAAAGGCGACTAAAGGACTAAGCACAAACATCTCGTGCTACAATTGCATTCCCAAAGAAGGTTAAGGTCGGGCGGCGGCCGGTGTAAAACTTTTCGCACAAATACATTCTCTAAGAGGGTTGACGTAAGGCAGGCGGCCGGTGGCTCAACTTTAGAGACGTGCTAACCGAATTTGAGTATACTGATGCATGGTGGGGCTTGAGAGGGGTTTATATTGCAATGTAATAAAACGCCGCCGGTTGGATTCTAACTGGATTTATTATTCGACTACCTCCTGATACACAATATAAATGTTACTTACTAACTAAAGGTACCGCCATACCTTACATATATGACCCCCCCAAGCATTTTGTCGGAACCCCCTCCTTTTTTTATATAAATTTTTTTTCAGTGCAAAATTTTCAATCAGTATAAAATGAGTCACCTTTTTTGAGTAAAAAGGGGGGGAGGGGAGAAACCCCCTAAATAACATCCACACGCGCGGAAACGTAGCCGTTTCTTTTGAAGAATTTTTGAAAATTAATAAAAACAATGATGTCATCGCCGGAGATGTCACGTTTTGAAATATCTGTAGAGGAAACTTTAAAAAATCATAAAGAAAAACAAGGGGGATCATGGAGGGGGCGACACCCCTCCCCCCCCCCCCTAGCACGTTTCTAAATTTTTACCCGGCCGGTCGTAAAGTATAGCAAAATCATTAAAACTGTTACGGCTATTTCTTCTCCATTTTGCAAGGTTTTTGGCATCCTTGGGTGACCATTGATATGCATGTTATATTTGGAGAAGAAAAAGCAGGAAACCGCACCCCAGGCTCCAAAGCAGCACAGCTGAGGATGCAACCGGGAATGCGCTAAGATAATGAAGATTGAAATCTAGCAACCGACCGATTAAAACCGACAAACTAGTGGATTGGTCACCACAAATTGGGTTCAAATAAGATTCACTAGTATGTTTTAAAGAGCCCTATAAAGAAAGGGCAGTGGAAAAGATATCAAAATAGAACCAATGGTTTAAGAGAAATTAATTGCTTAGAACGCTTTTTTTTCAATAATTATCACCTTAAAATTCTTAAAGAATGAATATTAAACGATATTAGATGGTAATAAGATCACAGGTGTCCCCAAATAAGGATATCTTATAAGATTTTTTTAAAGATTGTAATCTCAACATAAAATATAGATATACGTGCAATAACTCGGCAAATACTCACAAGAACACCCTTCTATCCAAAGCTGATATATTTCAGGATCGATTAGAGTGTAATTACTGACGAAAACATCTACTTCTGTGTACATTTTTACGATTTTTAATATATATTGGGTATTTTGTAACCAAATTACCAAACACCACGGTAATTTAATTACTGACAGTTATTATCGATGAATTAACCGACAGTGACATTTGATATAAAATGACACTTTTCATGTTAATGTTGCCATAAACAAATCTACTATTCGACAAAATGATATACAATGAGCAATAGTATAACTTATGTAGGTACCTGATATACGTATGAAAGTATACCAACCAACCAATTTTGATCAAATACAATGTAATGTATGTAATAAATTACTCAAATTCATCAAGAAATGACAAAGTTAATAAAGTTTTAAAGAGGGATTGTAAAAAACTAGCCAACCCGCGTGGAACATGCAAATAGGTACGTCACGAGCCACGAATCTACGATCGCCCGGGGCTCGCCAGAATCATGCCTATGAAACTTAGAACATTGCATCTGATTAAAAAAATCAATAAAATGCCATCTAGTCAACAAGTTCTGACCTAACTCCGCGTGTTATAGAATAGGAATATCAAAATGGTGGAGAAATTCGGGTAGAACACGTGCGTGAGAGCTCAGTTGATTAGAGCATGGTCAAAATTAGAGCAACATTGCGAGTTCAAGTCCTCCCACTCACGCAGTGTATTTTTTACACCATTTTTTTATTTCATAGGAATATTAAATGATGGATAAATTCGACATGCGAGGTTTAATCACATTATTATTAGCTTATTTGTTTAGAACATGGTCGTATTTGAAACGAGATCGCGAGTTCAAGTCCCGCCCACGGAGTAATTTTTTCACCATTTTATTACATCTTTTATTCCTTTTTTGTTGCGAAACCTTGATACCAGATGGCGCCACTGGTTTGATCTAATGTTCAAGCTAGTTTTTTATCTATTTCAGTATATACAATATTAATCTATGGCCAGAGTCCAGAGTGCAGACCGCCTCGCGCCCCGTGCCGCCACACCACCCGCCTCTATATATCTATGCTCCTCTATTATTAGTCATGTTTACTCTGAGTGTTTACTCTTCTCGTCTCGCTCGCTCGCTCGTCTAAACTCGTCTTTCTTCAACAGTGCGTCAGTGCGGTGCCCCGTGCCAGTGCTTTGTTAGTTTTGCTGCCTACCTATTATTTATTGTAGTCGTTGTTTCTGTTTTATACATGTGTATTTCAATATAGATAGATAGGAAATATGGAAGTCGGATTTATCAAGGCCCAGTCGAACAATCTCCCGAAGATTGATTCATTCATGGTTGCAGAGTTTTTTAAAAACAATGCCAGTCATTCCAGTGCAGAGAATGCAGATACGAGGAGATAAAATGCAAAGGTACCACTAATGAAGATTTGCTTTCACCTAAAGTTGGTTAGTCCCCCTCGTGTACCTCAACCTATTTTCAATATTATTTTTAATCATTATTCTCGTTTAAAACTATCTTATATTTTATCAACAAGTATTTATTCTGTGGTTCTATTATTTTAATATCATATAGAGGTACTAACTAAACTTTTCGTAAACAAATAGGTACTAAACTCGTGTCATACTTTTGTTTGTACAGAGATGGACTTTGTATTTATTGACTTTGATTTGTAGGTATCAAGGATATGTATATTATTGTGTATTTTTATGTTAAGCTCAAATTCTGTTAGGAGAATAAGACAATTGACAGATGTAGCAACTGCTAGACAAGTGTCTAGCACTTACTTTCACAGTCTAATGTCTTACGGGATACTTCTATGGGGGAGTGCAGCCGACATTCAGACTATTTTTATTTTACAAAAAATACGGTTTAGGATCGAGACACTCACTGAGAGAATTCTAAATAGATATACTTAATTTTGCATCACAGTTCATATTTGAAAATATAATGTACTAGCTGTGCCCGCGACTTCGTTCGCGTGGTTGTCGGAACGTAATGTTATATAGCCTAAAGCCTTCTTCTATAAATGGACTACCCAACAAAAAAAGATTTTTTCAAATCGGACCATTAGTTCCTGAGATTAGCGCGTTTAAACAAACAAACAAACAAACTCTTCCGCTTTATAATATTAGTATAGATGAAGTACTCTTAACCAACAACATATTTATTTGAATAAAGATTAATATTATTATGTTGATACAACTTAAACAAATTATTTCGACCAAATTAGGTACCATAAAAACGGTTTTTGTGAGTTAATCTTAAAAGATAGAGCTATTATTCTTTAATACATATTTTTTGTGTATCTTGAACCGTTTTCACGGCGCACGCAACGGAAGGCTTCAAAGATGAAATAATTTCTCCCGTTTTTTACACATTTACCACTATATCTTTGCTCCTATTGGTCGTAGCGTGATGTTATATAGCCTATAGCCTTCCTCGATAACTGGACTATCCAACACAAAAAGAATTATTCAATTCGAACCAGTAGTTTCGGAGATTAGCGCGTTTAAACAAACAAACAAACTCTTCAGCTTTATAATATTAGTATAGATGTAAGGAAAAATATTCCCATGTTCAATAAAGTAAGTGATTTTACAGATAGAAATTTACGTAATAAGAATGACTTAGTAGTAGCGTATTACAGGCTGAATACAGTCAGTAAGTCTTTTATTGGGAAGTGTATACTTTTTTTATAATAAATTGCCAGAATCGGTTCTTGATATGCCAGACAGAAAATTGAAAGCTTATGTAAAAAAAGTACTTTGTGAGAAGGCTTTATAGAACCGATGACTATCTTAAAGACGAAAAAGTCTGGCTTGAGCTTGGCGCGGGTCCCTCTTAAAGGTTTGTATTCTTAGACATGTTATAATTTAGTACTACATTGATACATACATACAACAAAAGATGTCACATTACTATGATAAAACAAATGTTTGTTGTCTATTACAGATCAGCTTGTGAAACATACGGAGATGATGCGATTGGATATGTCCAGGTGAAAAGGGAAAATGATGTTTGCACTGTTAAGGGAAAGATAACCCCAGAACATAAAGTACGAAACAAGGGTTATGGTTGCGTCATGAAATGTAATGAAACCAATGAAGAAATATTGAGTGTTGAGTGCGAAAGCTGTGCAGCTCATCAAGGAGGATGCAAACACAGTATTGCTTTTTTGATGTGGATACATCGACGAAGTGAAGAGGCATCACGAACTGAAGTTAAATGTTACTGGGCTAAACCAAAATTAGCTAAAGTAGGTACAACATTAAAGTTTATCAAGGCCAAAGACATTGGAAATAATAAATCTGATATTAATCCAAGTTTGAACTCTGACCAGCGTGGATTTCTGAAAGGAGTAACAGATGTTTTGAAAAATAGCTCACATGGACATAAAATTCGGCTTTTTCAGTATTTTACAGAACATTGAGAAAAGCAGTTATCACTTCACATTCTGTACGATCAATTTATATAAGAACCACAAAATGACGCTAAAAACTTCATCAGATTTTGTTCAAGTAAAATGACGGAAGATACATAGTAGAGCAAGAAACATCAGAACAATCCAAGTGTTCTTTGTGGTTTGAACTACGTTACTGTAGGATCACAGCATCAAATGCACACGAAGCTGCTCATTGTAAAATGTTTAATAGATCCCTTGTTGAACGTATATTTGGAGCCTCAAAACACTTTGATACCATTCCTATGAATGTTGGAAGACAAAGTCATAAAAGAAATATGCAAAAAAAAAAAAGAAAATTGACATAGAGAAGAGCGGATTTTTTCTAAAAAGTAAATGGCCCATCTTAGGCGCTTTCCCAGACGGCGTATCAAAAGATTTTACTGTAGAAATAAAATGTCCAAAGACAGAAAAGTCTGTAGAAGAGTATGTGGAAAATGGCGTTATCTCTAACAAGTTTAAAGCTCAAATGCAACTGCAAAGGCTTTTACAGGAAAAATAAAGGGTATGTTTTGTGTAGCGAACTCTTTGTTTGAACAAAATAAAGTTGTTGACATTCATGAAGTGGATTATGATAAAACCTATTGTTTAACAATCTTATCTGCATGTTTGAAAAAAGCTATAATTGAATTGAATTTTGAGAAACTTAAACTATCTTTTTAAATGTGTATGGTGTAAGAACTTAATATCTAACAAATAAAACAATATTGAATCCTTTTAGTCGTTTGATTAGTTTTACTTATTTAATCAAAAATCCTGTAGATTCACAATACCACAAGCAGATATCACAATAAAGTCTAATAAATTTATGAAGTTTATGTCAACGCAAGCGTGAGGGGAAATCATTTCAAACTCTCTAAGTCGTCCTATAGTTCTCTCGACATAAATACGAAGAGCTGCTAGCCTCTTGGTCTCTATCACTTCTTCTTTGCTTAATGTCGTCCCAGAACTTACACTAGGGGGGCATAAAAGAACGCAACCTTGGCGTTCCAGTAGGTGCGCAAAATTTTTGAAACCTCTGTCTGCCATTATTACATCTCCAGGAGACAAAAAATTAAGAAGCCCACAATCTTCAAAAATTAAAGCATCTGAAGTCCTTCCTCCATATCCTTCCGATATGAAATTAATAAATCCGTCGGGTGTTATGGAAATCAGATATTTTATTGTATTCGAATTCTTGTATTGCGACCATGTGAGTGCCTGAGTAGCAGCTATGCTAGGTTTTTCGATCTGGATTTCGAAACAGTCGATAATGCTCATAACTTTTGAGTATCGTTTACGAAAGGGTATTGGTAAATTTAATCGTATGTCATTCCTGGAAGGGATAAAAACTAATTGTTGCATGCATTGTGCAACTTTCGGTAATGTTTCCCTAAAACATTTTGCGACAGTGGATTCTACAACTCCGAAATGTACAGCAAGCAAAGAATTTGGTTCTCGACACCTGATTTTTCTTAAAGTTATTAAGATGTCTACTAACGGCATTTCAATGTAACTGCATAGATATTCAATGCATGAATATGAATGATGTGGTAAACCGAGAAAAAGTTTCGGGTGTCTAGCTATAGCTTTTATCGTTCTTTCTAGCATATACTTTTTGAAACATTCGTTTTCCATATTTTCCTGTACTGCATGATTTGTACGTTCATCTTCAGTGGAAAAAGATTCTAAACTATTAGTAGAGCTTGATTGTAATGTAGTACTTTGGTCCAGTAATGGTTGCTCATGCTTCGGTTTGTGCTCGGCCTTTGGTTTCAAGAGCTCATACGCATCACTATCAGTGTTGGTAGCTTTGCTTCGATATTTGGCTTTAATATTAACCTGTACTGCAACAGACTTACTGGTTGAACAATGTGGTGAGTTAGGGTTAGGAGGCATGGTGTCTGAAAGCGGATCTATAAGATTTGTGTAATTCATATCAAGTTCAGTACCACATTCTTGAAATATAGGTGACTGTGGTATAAGATTTTCATAAAGAATATCTGGATTAAGGGCATTTTCCAATAATTCATTTTTTTGTCTTTTTTTGTAACCTGGCTTTTCTACCGTTTTCTTCTTTCTTCCTTGGCAAACAAATTTGTGCGGCACAACATCTTTTTTAAGCATTTTCAGTCCACCCATCATTTTAAACCTTTGATAGTTTTCCATATCCGTTTCCACCTGAAAATTAAAACAAAATGCATTATCGTAAAATCGTTAGTTATCAAGTTAATAAGATGAAAAAGAGAAGGTCCCAAACACTACTTAGTATGGCCCTGGATATTTGGAGTAGGTTCTACAACCAGAGGCGGCGTAAGGTGTGCGCGGTGTGGGCCACGGCCTCGAGGTCTGCAGGGCCTCACATGTGTAGCGCGGATAACCTTTTTTAGGATGCCTCGCGTCTGAAAGCGAATTTTTTACTAGCCAAAGGGCCTCGCAGAACTATCTCGCCCACATAAAACTTTGATCTTGCGCCGCCACTGACTACAACTTTAAGAATAAAACAGATTTTGTGTTGTGCAGGTTGTACTTGTGCTTAATTATGAAGTTGATTAGAAGTCTGATCAGCGAGTCGCTGCACAAGCATTTTTACAGAATTATATATATGGCAAGTTTGCAACAATTTAATCTGTCAAAACTAATTGTCAACCTCTTTTTATACATTCTTTTTTGAGTTTAAAATAAACACAAATCTATAACCTCTATTCTAATTAGGGTTAACAAACAACAGAAAATTACTTTATTATTGGTAATAATAATTTAATTTAAGGGTAAATTAAATTATTATTACCAATAATAAAGTAAATGTTTTTATTTATATTGATTAAAACTGACATATTTCGTCCACGTAGTACACTGTAAATTTATAGTACATTACGATATAAGTGCGTTATGGTGGTTATAACACACGAGGCGGAAATTCAGCCCAAGCTGAAGGCGAGCATGTATAGAGCTGAGTATGTTTAGCCAATATACACACGTACAAGTATATCGTACGACGTTTTTTAACACACTTGCTATACCTAATAACTGAAATTTTTGATTTGAAGCGCGCTGCCTACTGGCTTGCGCCACGCGGCGGGCCAGTTCAAATTTGAAAAAATAATAATAATAATTACGACCTTAAAGATGATGTAGATATTAAAAGAGAGCGCAGAGCCCTTTCAGTGAGAATGAGAGGTAAAATGCTAACCCGTAGATTTTCCATGTGTACAGATCAAGTCAAAGTGACACTATTCAAAGCTTACTATCAGACATTTTAGACGGAATATCTGTGGGTTGCACATACCAAAAGAACGCTGGATGTTTTGCGTGTTCAATACAACAATGTTTTCAGAATGCTGTTGGGGCTGCCTCGCTTCTGTAGCGCATCAGGGATGTTGGCGGATTACCACACTGATAGCTTTCACGCTATAATGCGCAAAAAAACAGCATCCCTGATTAACAGAGTGTAGTTTAGGGGTAGTCAAAACAGCTTTCTGAAAACAGTGGCTAATAATATTGGACCTCACCACTATGGAAATGCCTAGTGAGAAGAGTAATATAAGTAGTTACTAAGATGTTTTTTATGATATTAAATTTTATAGAATTAACTCATCGATCAATACAAATTAGTTTTGAGTAAGGATATGGATTTAAATTAATTGAAATAAAAATTATTTTATTTATTTATTATTTATCACAGACCGAAGATTTTTTTAATAACCCCTCAAATTTAGTCTACTAAACATTAAAAAATGTGATTGAAATAAATATTATCACCAAGTATCAAATTAATTTTTTCAAACTATGTTTCGTGTTACCACCTAAAGATTTTTTGAATATGCCGGGTTTTTTTTGTGCAGCGACAGCGTCTCACTGGTCAGATTGTAGGTCCCAAACACTGAGTTCGGCCCTGGATTATTAGGAATAATAAAATTTTTGGTATAGGTATGTCGGCGCATATCTCATATCTCTGGTCGGCGCACACTCACCACACGTCCTACAATACAATACATACTCAATACACACACACATGCAGTACTAGCACTGGCGTCTAAGAGCAAGAAAGGATTTGACTGGTGTAGTAACTATTTAGTAATCTGTGGTACTAGGCATATGCAAAGAGCAATAATGTACCACCAGTACCTACCCCAAGAAATATAGGTGTGCTTAGGTACATAAATTATTCTTCCCTATGTTATGTTAGGTATCATTATTCATTACATAGAGAGATAGAATAATATGTAGGTACCAATATAATACTTACGTCGAAATTATCTTCACAGCAGTATAAAGTACTTTTAGTTGAAAGGGGGCTTGGGTCGTATCTCCTCATTAACCTACACCACTTCTTTCTAATTTTTGGGTCTTTTGGGACACAAAAAAACAATTTGTCCGGCGTAGTAACACTTGTATTTTCGCATCGTGGCACAATACAATATTTGTAAGACGGCATTTTATTTACGTGTAGTACCAGTACGTACGAGTCAACGCGCTACAACTCTGTGAAGAACACGCGGTGGCGTGGCGGGCGGCGCAAGGCGGGAGGGGCGGCGCCGAACGCGAGCGTGGCAGATGACGTATACGTCTAGTAGTGTTGCCAAACTATCCATCATTACGACGGTCAATACTATCGGTATTCCAATTATTGGCCGACTATCGATATTCGATAGTGGCCTATCGATCGGCAAAACCAACATAACATCTAGTAATAGCACAAATTAGATAGTAATAATACGTAAGAAATGAAATGGTTTATTTCGATACGATATAGGTACTTATTAATTTTATAGATTCCGACGTCTAGGATCGTTAAGGATTCTTGTATACCTACAATACAATACCATTCAATACAATTACTCTTTATTGCACCATGAAAAAAGGAAATACAACAATACTTACAGAGATACCTACCTATGTTTTAGCAAAGCAAAATCTCTAGATGGAGATATTGCTTTGAGTCCATCCACGTTTCTTAGCAGACCAGCCAAGTGCGACTCGGACTCGCGCACGAAGGGTTCCGTCCGTACCATTATTTATAGGTATAACATTAGACACGTGCAAATAAAATACATACAATATTTATTTTATTCTGTTTTTAGCATTGACTTATACATTACTAGCGTAGTTGAAATCATTGGTTTTTAGTATTTGTTGCTATGCGGCAACAAAAATAGGGTGGATACCCCGAATTACAGCCTTTTAGTGCAAGTTTGATGTTTACAAAAATATTCTGCATAAACTTATGGGTCAAAACTATATATTTATTTTTAAACGGTAGGTTATTTAATTAAGAAATATATGTATTAGGGTAATTGATCGTAAGTTACGTAGAACTTTTTAAAAATGACAAACAGAAAAATACCCTGTGTCTCTAATTCCAGCCTGCCTGTATCTATTGCCATTGCCACCCATTTGTGTACCGAATATCAGCCTACCATAGGGTCATGTCGCTCTGAATATGATCAGGAATCATTTTGTAGGTACATATCAACTATTGTGTTTTTAGGGTAGGTACCGTAAATTAAAAAACTTCTTTTAAAATCAAATCAGTTTGGACATCCCTAATAATTAAGACATGTGGCCGTAATTAAGTACTGACTCAAACCAAATACCAGCCCATGGGGCTGATATTAAGTACTCCATACATTTTGTGTATCTAATTGCGGCCCTATCAATTTCTACTAGTAGTAAAGGTAAAACTTGTATATTTATTCAGAAATTCGTGCCTTACAATATCATAATCCATAATCTAACAAATCGTGACATATAAAGTAGAAGAAATGTGAAATATACCTTGTTTTTTAACAACTGAATCTGTCGAAAAAATTGCAATATGGCCGATATCCGTCCTGAGCAATTTTCGATTTAAAACTGACACTGACATGATCATGCCAGTGATGCCAAATAATGTATTAGATCGCTTCATAAATTTTGGGCCCTCATTGTTGCACTACGTGTCGCAGCAAGTATTTTTACGTCATTTTGTAGGAAAAATCCTTAGATTAAAAAAATATTTATTTAGATTTTATGGACGTTTGTACACTATATAAAAAAGCATTTTACTTTTTCTACATTGGGAAATAGCAGTGACGCTATCTGGCAACACAATAGGTAATGCATCTTTGACGGAGCGTTTTGTTCACTACAGTTGTTCACTGAAATATATTTTTTTACAATACGATAAAAAGTGTATGGTATAAAATCTCATAAAAATATAATAAAAACAAATCAAAAACTTCCCATCTTGCATCATGCATATATATAAAGTGATTTGCTGTCAAGAGGTTTGGTAACAGACAGTAAAACAAAACGCGATTGACAAATGAACGAACATGAATGATACATATTGTATAAGAAACTGTAGCTTTAACATAAGTTCAAACCAGTGGTGCCATCTGGTAGCAAGGTTTCGCGACACCAAAAGAATAAAAGAACTTGAACTCACGATCTCGGTTCAAATACGACCACGTTCTAAACAACTGAGCTATTTAGTGATTAACCTCGCATGTCGAATTTCTCCACCATTTTATATTCTTATTCTATAACACGCATTAAGAGTTAGGTCAGAACTTGTTGACTAGATGGCGTTGTATTGAATTCGTTTATCAAAATTCTGCTATGTTCTAAGTTTCATAGGCATGGAATGATTAATGACATCTCGTTCGTTCAGGAAGTATGGCGGTATAAAAAATGGATTATCATATGGGAAATTATAAAAAACCCATGTATAGAAAACGTAAGGATTTTGTAGTTTTTTAATTGTAAAATATGTTTTTATAAAATGTTATTACCAATTATGGTGCTATGCTTGTTTAAATTAATTTTAGGCCGTTGTACACATTTTGCGACATGACACTGCAACAAAGAGGGCCCAAATGAGAACAGACTCTTTAGTTTTAAATTTTCTACCTAATATATATTTTTTTAAATGACAACATTGGTTTGTAATAAAATAACGAAAGGTGATTTTAATATCAAACAAATAAGTGAAAAAGGCTGGTATTAGGTACGGGGCCGGTATTCGGGGCATCCACCCTACGTCATGAGATGTTCATGTACGTTCATGAGATACAGCCTGGTAAGCGACAGACAGAGGGACGGACAGTACAGGGGTCTTATTAATAGGGTCCTGTTTATACCCTTTGGGTACGGACGGAACCCTAAAAAAGGATGTTTTCACTTTCCCTGCCATTCATTTTGTAGTTGTATTGTACCTACACTACTTATACTATACCTACCCTAGTCCCTATATATTATCTCACCCCGTGGTGTAGCTATCTACCAAGAGGTTAGCTAGATAGACGGGTAGACGGTTAGGAGGTATACGTTGCAAACGGGAATGCTTGATTCTAAGATAAACAGTTCTAGTGCCGTGTGGTTCCCGGCAGAGTAGAATACGACCATAGTGTGTCCAGTCAGAGTAATAAGAATGAAATTGGCCTGCAATGGATGTCTAGGTATCTAAACGAAAAGGTGGATATAGATGGCGCTACGGATAACTTATAAAAGAGACAAAGTGAAGAACAATAACTGTTTCAGTGGATCTGGAGCTAAGCCTAGAAGACCCTACATATATTCCAAATTGCTAACTTTTTTAGACCCGCTTTACGAAATAAGACCTCCAAGTCAAAATGATGATGCAGCACTGGGGCATGACCAAGACTGTGATTTTCAAAAGCCACATTCACCAAAGAAGACTAAAAGGACTACAAAACATGAACAAGACAAATTGTATGTAGCACTGACAGAAAATCTCAAACAGTCTAAGGAAGCTAATAATAATACAATTTTATCTGAAAATCCCGACATGCTGTTCTTAGTTTCGTTAGCTAAAGATTTTTCTGCCATCAAAGAGGAATTTAAGTTAGAGGCCAAAGATGCTATAATAAATTTAATTCGTAAATATAAAAATATGGGACAGTCATCGAGAACATTACATGAAAATAGATACCAAGGTGCATTTCAATATGAACATCAGTATGGATACCAGTCTGGATCTGGATATCAGTCTGAATTTCTCAGAGCCTCAATATCCAAGTAATGAACCAAGGCCAAGAAACGAATCTGTCAGTTCACTCCAAAATTTGGATAGTTACCTACAATCGGTTACAAATGACTCCGATATCATATCTGACTTGTATAATATTGAATAAATCTTTCTTTTTTCTTATTCATAATCTAAGTGCACTTATAACATTTTACGTTGATTTAAAACTGTAACAGGTCAGTAAATAAATAAATACATAATAAATAAATACTTGTTGTTTTTTACCTCAATGTGATGAGCAAACGTTCTTCTGCCGATATACATGATCTCATTACTGTATTTTGACGAGTTAACTCCGGTTTTAGAATCAAAAGAATAGAAATATGACTTTCTATAACACTTATAAAATTTCTTCCATCTTCTATGTATTACCAATTTTTTAAACGTTGTATGATAATGACCACTCAATCTTCTTTCACTTGTAAATGGGTCTATCCAATAGATTCGCTTCTTTTTAAGTTTTTTTCTTTTTAAAAGAAGTACTAAAGCCAACGTAAGCAGTGTTGTCTCAACCGACGCCATTGTACAACTGAAGAAGAGGAGAGTCTGATCAAAACGCAAAAGCTACGCGCGACTACAGATCTGTTCGCTGTATCTGCGCGTATACGCGCAGTAGACGCTCGTTTCGTTATCCCCCCGTGTGCTTAGGTTACAATGTTGCGATCGAATCTCGTATACGCGCAGTAGACGCTCGTTTCACGATCTCCCCGTGTGCTTAGGTTACAAGGTTGCGATCGAATCTCGTATACGCGCAGTAGACGCGCGTTTCACGATCTCCCCGTGTGCTTAGGTTACAAGGTTGCGATCGAATCTCGTATAACGCGCAGTAGACGCTCGTTTCACGATCTCCCCGTGTGCTTAGGTTACAAGGTTGCGATCGAATCTCGTATACGCGCAGTAGACGCGCGTTTCACGATCTCCCCGTGTGCTTAGGTTACAAGGTTGCGATCGAATCTCGTATACGCGCAGTAGACGCGCGTTTCATGATCTCCCGGTGTGCTTAGGTTACAAGGTTGCGATCGAATCTCGTATACGCGCAGTAGACGCGCGTTTCACGATCTCCCCGTGTGCTTAGGTTACAAGGTTGCGATCGAATCGCGTATACGCGCGTAATCTGCGCGTCGTCTGCTCGTTTAAAAAACGCCGTAGTCCACAAGGAACCCTTATAGTTTCGTCATGTCCGTCCGTCTGTCTGTCCGTCCGGGCTCGTACTCCGCCGCTACTGCACCGATTGTCACGAAAATTGGTACAATTGGTGATATTGAAGTTCCAAAAGTTGGTTTTTAAAATTATGAAAGAATGTTTTTTTTCAGCCATGTCTCATACAAAGAAAAGTGAATTTAAAAAATTAAAGAAAAGTGAATTTAAAAAATTAAATTGGACTAACCCCAACGTGTGGGGTATCGTTGAAAAGGTCTTTTAAAATGCAACAAAAGCTGTTTTGAAACTATGTAGATCAGACCCCCCAGTCTTGAGATAATCTAATACAAAGTTAAAATTTGAGGTGTCCCCCCACCGCAACTTTTGAAATATTACTAAAATAATTCTGAAAAAAAAGTGGTATATACCTCAAAGTATGTAATTTCAATTAAAACTATAGCGGTCTCGGTATCATAGATAGTTATTTTTTAATACGTCATAAATCGTAAACCGCAATTTACCTTTAGAACTTTTATATTAGGTATGTTACTTGCTGCTACGGAACCCTTCATGGGCGAGTCCGACTCGCACTTGGCCGCTTTTATTTTAATTTGCCTAGCAAATAAACTTTGTATAGATAGGGGTATATAAATAAATTTTATATATACTCCTATTCTATATTATAGCAAACTGCACGAAGTATGACTTGTCTACACGGTAAAGACACTAAATATCGTGTCTAACTCTTTCTTCTTCGTCTAAGCGCATTCCCGGTTGCATCCTCAGTTGTGCTGCTTCGGAGCCCGGGGTGCGCTTTCCCGCTTTTTCTTCTCCAAATATAATATGCATTGAAAGACCTTGTAAAATGAAGAAGAAATAGCCGGAACACTTTAAATGATTACGACGCGGCGACGGCCACACCGAAAAGATCGGGAATAGAATACTTAGGAATAAATTAGAGTAAAACCTTTTTGGTGTTTGAAATGTAGTATTATTTCGAACACAATTCCATTTTTGAATTTTAAATAAAGTAAAAAAGAAAAGAGTATTGACCATTTGAATTTTACAAGTCGGTGAGAAAAATGGAGCTTACGCGGGAACATTTTCGTGCAATAATTTTTCATAACTTTCGTCGAGGTTTATCAGAAGAACAATGTCTCGCCGAGCTTGTTTCTATTTAAGAACGTGAAGCACCTAGTAAAACTACTATATATCGTTGGTATTCTGAGTTTCGTCGTGGACGTTCCTCTCTTACCACAGTCCCTTCTACTGGTCGGCCAAAAACAGCGGTAACACAAGATAACATCGATGCTGTACGCCAATTAATAAAAGAAAATAGACACGTGACATACGAGCAGGTTCGGGTTTCTCTTAGCATTGGTATGACAGCCATTCAGACCATTTTACATAATGAACTGGGTGTCAAGAAGTTAATTTCACGCTGCTGGGTGCCCCACCGTTCGACCGAGGAACAAGTCGGCTCGTGTTAATTGGTGTCGGTCTGCTCTGCAACGGTTCAATAGAGGGAGCTCAAATGCAGTTTACAATATCGTCTCTGGGGATGAATCGTGGATTTATTCATATGAGCCCGAAAGAAAACATCAATCGGCAGTTTGGGTCTTCGAGGGTGAGGTCAAGCCAACAAAAGTTATTCGCTCAAGCAGCGTGTCGAAAAAAATGGTCGCTTCGTTTGTATCGAAAACTGGTCATGTGGCTATGATTCCTTTACAAGAACGAAGGACGGTTACTGCTGATTGGTACACAACAGTTTGTTTGCCGGAAGTCATAAGAGAACTTCGTAAAATTAATCCGAATCGTCGTATAATCCTTCACAACGATAATGCGTGCTCACATACCGCACGCAAAACAAGCGCGTTTTTAAATCTGGAAAACGTGGAGTTGATGGACCATCCTCCGTATAGCCCTGACCTGAGCCCCAATGATTATTTTACATTCCCAAGAATTAAAGATATGCTACGTGGTCACCGATTTCACGGCCCAGAAGAGGCGGTCGAAGCTTACAAATCAGCTGTTTTGACTGTATCCACTTTAGACTGGAATTACTGTTTCAATAATTGGTTTGATCGAATGCAAAAGTGCATTGACTGTCACGGAGAATACTTCGAAACACAATAAAAGTAAACATTATTATATTATCTTTGTACTTTTTTCTATTCCCGATCTTTTCGGTGTGGCCCTCGTAGGCTATAGTTTTACAACCGGCCGCCTGCCTGACGTCAACCCTCTTTGGGAATTTGTGCGAAAAGTTTTACAACCGGCCGCCGCCCGACGTTAACCCTCCTTGGGAATGCAATAGTAGCACGAGATGTTTGTGCTTAGTCCTTTAGTCGCCTCTTACGACATCCACAGGAAGAGTTGGAGTAGTCCTATTCTGACCCGGAACCACACGGGGAGTTCTTCTTTCTGGATTCTTGTTAAAAGTTCTACTATAAGCAAGATATGATCGTTTAGCCGGCGTCCTATTCTAACCCGGAAGCACACGAGTCTAACTCTTTATCAGTAAAGAATAGAAATCAAACAATATTTTACTTAATAATGACTTTATTATATAATTAGCATTTTTAAAACGAAGAATCTAAGAAATTTATATCCATACTTATCACGGTACGTTCATAAACATTACATTAAAATAATATGGAACTAGAAAAAATATAAAAGAGAAAATACATGATTATTGCCACGGAGGATTAGTTATCGTCTGTCAACTGTAAACAACACCGCCAAATCCTTTTAAGGCCGTACCTACATTTTCCGGGGTCCAGTGCTGCCCCCATTTAAAATAAATCATTTCAAAGAAAACGGAGACATCATTGAACGCCTTATAAGCGAAGCGCATGAGGTAGTGCTCTACTCTCGCCTTACAAAAATCAAGTGATTTTTTAAACTAAATGTGTCTCTATTTATTTTCTATCACACTTGTACAATAATATTTACACATAAATGTCAAGGAAAAACACTAGTTTCAACACTTATGACATTTTTTAATAGACATTTTGCCTTTTAAATAAATAAAAACAATGTTTAATAAAATCATTTTGTGGACGTCCGTGTGTCGGTATGTATGGAAACTGGCGTGGTCACGATAACTCCCGAAAAACTTATCTGTTCAAGTCCATTTTTTTTCATACGCTTCAGTATTATCCAAAACTAAGTCCTTTCGAAGATCACGGTCTAATTCAATGTAGTTTAATCGTAATTATTATTATAAAAATACAGGTGACATTTTTTGTTCAATGTTATTGGTATGATGAGTACGAATGTGTAACTGGCAAGTAAGAAAAGAAGTAAAAAGAAATTTGAATAAAGAATGTTGTGATTTTGTTTGTTTTATTAAATATGAAAGACGAATAAATGTAAAAGAAGCGATAAGTTAGTTAATATTTTATTTAATTTGCATTAACTAATTGAGAATGAAAAGAACAATCAGTGGTAACACTTTTCTTGACATTCGTGACGTAGTCTTATGTCTTGTGCTACCGCGGGGAAAGAATACCTTGTTTTATTATACTATGGTATTTTTAATTTGCATTAACTAATTGAGAATGAAAAGAACAATCAGTGGTAACACTTTTCTTGACATTCGTGACGTAGTCTTGTGTCTTGTGATACCGCGGGGAAAGAATACCTTGTTTTATTATACTATGGTATTGCATGAGGTAGTGCTCTACTCTCGCCTTACAAAAATCAAGTGATTTTTTTAACTAAATGTGTCTCTATTTATTTTCTATCGCACTTGTAAAATCACTAGTTTCAACACTTATGACATTTTTAAAAGAAATTTTGCCTTTTAAATAAATAAAAACAATGTTTAATAAAATCATTTTGTCGACGTCCGTGTGTCTGTATGTATGGAAACTGGCGTGGTCACGATAACTCCCGAAATACTTATCTGATCAAGTCCATTTCTTTTTTATACGCAATATTATCCAAAACTAAGTCCTTTCGAAGATCACGGTCTAATTCAATGTAGTTTAATCGTAATTTCAATTTAATTGTGAAAAATTAGATTATGAGGCGTGCACTTTTGGATTTTCCAAATTATTTAAAATTTTGCTACTACCAAGCCCTAGATAACCTTTCAAAGTATTTTATGAACTACTGTTTACAGTTTAAAGTGAGAACGTTAAGCTTTACTACGCACATTTGCGAAAAACGGCCACTTTTGGCAAATGTGCGTAGTAAAGCTAAACCTTCTCATTATAAACTGTAAACAGTAGTTCACAAAATAGTTTAAAGGGTTATCTAGGACTTGGTAGTAGCAAAATTTTAAATGAAGTCTCCGTTTTCTTTTATATGATTTATTTAAAATGGGGGCAGCACTGGACCCCGGAAAATTCAAGTATCCTTAAAGATCCAAGCTAATTCTTATTTACTTCGTTCAGTCTTCCACAGGACCATCGACATGCATATTTTTGCAGAGATTTTTTTCTCCAAAGCACAGAACCACAGAATTAATAAGAAAGAATATTTCATACAGAATGGAATCTCCTGAAAGCAATATGCGTCCCCATCCCCCGCCCCTCTCCCCCGTTCTCCCTTGTCGGCGGGCGAACACACATGCATTGACGTGTGCACGGATGTATAATTTCGTTTGTAGTAGTGAAGGCATAAATGATACTTAGCTTCTATAAAGTGCCATGCCATACCCGTGGCTATACTCCAAAGCTAAGATGTGAAGACTGTGTTTCTCTCTAAAATCTTAACCTAGGCCTCAAAGAACCTGGTGAGACATTATTTAACAACCCCACTGTTAATAAACTGTTATAATTTTCCCAGATGTTTACAAGCTAAAAAAAAACTTCAGTGAGACATCTCCAACCCGTTTGGCCAGCGTGGAGAGTGTAGGCCAAATCCTCTGACTGCTCTGGCCAATTCTCTGGTAGTACAGAGAGGGTCGAGATCCTGCAGTAGAGACCTAATGATGATGGCGAGTTAAGAATTCGTACTAACATTAGTATATTTAATTTCAGCAGTCGTAGTGACAAACTGCTGCTTCACTCTGGCCAAGGCTCTGGTAGTACAGAAAGAATCGAGATTCTGCAGTAGAGACCTAATGATGATGGCGGGTTAAGAATTCGTACTAACGTTAGTCTCTTTAATTTCAGCGGTCGTGGTGACAAATTGCTGCTTCAAAGACTCTATCTTGCTGTCACTGACCACTGTCACAATCTTCCCGTAATGATTATGAACTCGTCTCAAATGCTGAATCAGTAGACCCCTTTTCGCACCGACATAATCACAATATTGACACTCAAACGGGTTAACTCCAGTATGAATTGCCTCGTGAGCTAAAATGCTCTCTTTTTTCGCTGCCACGTAGTCACAATAACTACATTTACGGTCATTACCCATGTGTACAACCATAGAATGGATCTCCAATTCCGATCTTCGCTTTGAAGCGAACTCACATAGATTGCATTTATGTTCGTAATGTTTTTTCTTCTGATGTTTATCGAATTGGCATTTGTGTTCTGTTGTGAAATCGCAGACGTCACAGGATAAGGTGACGTCCGATTTGCTTTTGCTGTTGTGTAAGTCGATTCTTTCTTTGGATTTCGTTGAAAAATCGCAATATTGACACTCGTATAGTGTGCTTTTGATGCCCGTGTGGTATCTGAGATAGTGCCTCTTCACCGTTGCCTTGTATTGAGACGTGAAATCGCAGCTAACGCATTGGTAAGGGCGTTCTTTGTCGTTTGAGTCTATTACGACTGTAATGAAATACATTTTATCATTAACTGCTTAAAACATTTAAACTTTATCTACTCGGAGAAACTTCAAATGGTTGTACACATGGGAACGGGAGCGGATTGTTATTTCGATAAATGTTATCATCTTGTTCTTATCCCAGATAATACTGGGCACAGCAAACCAGTTTCACTATTTTATTCTGTCGTCCATTTTAGTAAAAAGTCTGCATATCTTTTCAGAGAATACTGTATGTCTGTTTCTTAACCCTTTATAACACAACAATTAATAATTAAGAGTGATATCTTGCGGAAATTATAATTTAGATGATTTAGAGACCCCCGCACACTAGCGTCTTTTGAGCGTCGTCGTCGTGTCAGCGTTTGCGTAGCGTCAACGCTGCGGCGACGCGACGCCAGCGCTGGCTGACTGCCGAACGCCGGGCTTACGCAGCGCTGACGTCGCGTCACCGCGGCGTCAACGCAACGTTTTTTGCGAACAAGTACAATTCGTAACATGGGTAGATACGGGTAGGTATTTACCTAATCTACCGGGTTAATTACCAAATTGGTAGATTGGGTATTTATCCACCGCCCATCTCTAGACAAGTGGATTGTGTTGCGAATTGTACTTGTTCGCAAAAAACGTTGCGCTGGCGTCGCGTCGCTGCAGCGTCGACGTCGCGTCGACGCTACGTAAACGCTGACACGACGACGACGCTCGAAAGACGCTAGTGTGGCTCTCTTAGAGTCCTCTTTTACATCTTGGTATCGAGAACCGATTAAATCTCTCTTCATGTTGATAAATTTAATTAAAAAATCCATCGTATTTGAAATTGTTAGCAGAGGCATTTTATAATCACTGCTAGGGTACGGGTTTTTGAGAACTCGCAGTACTTAAAACACTTGGGTCTTTAATTTGCGCTGTAGTAGTGATACACGGCTGCTTCAACATCTCTATTTTGCTGTCACTCACCACAACTACACTTCTCATGTAATGGGGATGATGCCTCCTCATATGTTTTACTAACAGACAACTTTTCACACCCGTATAATCACAATATTCACATTTGTAAGGTTTCACACCCGTGTGTATTGTTTCATGGCTTAAAATGCTCTCTTTTCTGGCAGCCACATACTCACAGAACCGACATTTCAAACCGTTCCCCATGTGTACAACCATATAATGTTTCTCCAATTCATATTTTCTTTTCGAAGTATACTCACATTGATTGCATTTGTTCTCGTAATGCTCTCTCTTTTGATGCACAACGAATTGACATTTGTACAAAGTAGTGTATTCGCAAATATTGCAGGATATTGCCACGTCCGATATGCTTCGTCTATTATGTAATGCAATTTTATCTTTGGTTTTCGTTGTGAAACCGCAATTCACGCATTCGTAGGGCCTGTTATTGGCGCCGGTGTGGTGTCTTTGGAAGTGTCTCTTCACTGCTGCCTTATATTTCGACGCGTAATCGCAGTTCAGGCATTGGAATGGTCGTTCTTTGTCTTTACTTATTAAAACTTTAATGCTCTTCCAGTCTACGCAGTTTGGATCTACTACATATTCGTTCTGGCGTTCCTTTCGACTCGAATCAGATTCCTCGTGCTGTTCTACTTCTAAATATTTGTCTATTTCATTGTAATCTTCTGGTCCATAATCAGTTTGGGTGTGTTCTTCTCTACTTGTGTCAGTAGCTGAAACGTGGAGCCCTGTGGTTGGCTCAATTTCCGAATTGTGTGATTCTGGCATTTCATCGTCTTTAGACAAACCCTTAGCAGAATCGTACTCTGCATTATACATATCTTGTGGATTAGATCCTGCATCTTTTGGACCGTTCTTGTATGCATACATAATATCGTAATGTGTGATTTTATGATGTTTAATCTCACACTTGTAGTAACTCTGGAATTCACAATGTTTACACTGCAACGGACTGTCCACTTTACTCTTTACTTTATGGACATTCAATCTCCACCTCACTCGAGTAGAAAAATCACATTTATCGCACTTTTGCGACATATCTGTAATTTCATTATGAATTTGAGCTAAATGTCTAGTAATATGCCCCTCATATTTGGTAACAAACGTGCATTTATCACATCTGTAGACTGTCAATGTGTTTTCCTTCGGATCATGAGTTTTTTTATGCTTCAAATAGTTATGCCGATATGCAGTTTCGAACGGACAATGATCGCACTTGAATTGTTTTGAACTATGCTTTCGCTTATGGGCTTTTAGATTCCAAGGAAAATTGGTGGTGTACTCGCATTGGTTGCAATAGTAAATTTTGTCAGACACAGTTGATGGTGAGTTATCGTTTCGATGCTGTATCTTTATGTGTCGAGTCAAAGCGTTCTGATATTTGGAGCGATAGTTGCATTCATTGCAGCTGAACTTCTTTTCTGAGCTGTGACCGACCATGTGTGTCTTTAAGGCAGATGTGTAGGTGGTTGTGTAGTCGCACTGAGGGCAGTTTAGTATTTTGGTTGGAACTTTACGCGGTTTCTTTTTTGCTTCTTTCTTGTCTTCTTGTTTTTTTGTCTTCTTTTCAACTTGTGACTGTCCGGGTTCATAGTTCCTGGAATTATAGATGTTTATTTTTAAAAGTCAATGTCGGATAATTCATGAAAGTCTATATAAGAAGTAGGTATGTAATTAAAACCCAAAAGATTGCGTATTTATTATATTTATTTCGTATATGAATTATAACATCAGCAGTAAAAAGACAAAACAACGAAGTATTATTCAAAACTACTCAATATATTTATGTGAAACTAGAATTAATATATAGAAACACGTATACCTACGTGCGAACATTGTTTTTGTCTAGCCAACCGAAATGTTTCCATGCGAGATAAAAACTTAAAATGTCTAGTTCATTCTTATTCTAGTCTGCTTATCTTTAATTCTTATTCTAGTCTGCTTTTCTTTCATTCTTATTCTAGTCTGCTTTTCTTTCATTCTTATTCTAGTCTGCTTCTCTTTCATTCTTATTCTAGTCTGCTTCTCCTTCATTCTCATTCTAGTCTGCTTCTCTTTATGTGCAGACAATGGAAGCCAAGCAACTCATAATACGCTAGTTTATAACAAGTCAAATCAGATACTTTTTTAGGGTTCCGTACCCGAAGGGTGCAAACGGGACCCTATTACTGAGACTCCGCTGTCTGTCCGTCTGTCACAGGGCTCTATCTCTTGAACCGTAATAGCTAGACACTTGAAATTTTCACCGATTATGTATTACTGTGGCTGCTATAACAACAAATACTAAAAATAAAAAAAAGTTAAAAATTAAAGGGGGTCGTCATGCATTAATAAATCTAAAATCACGTTCAAAGTGGATGTGATCAATGACAAGTGGCATTATTTTGTGACGTTTTATTCTATTAACAGTACCAAATAATTTATTTTTCACCCACCCAATACCCAATTATGTAGGTATTATTACTATGACCACTATAACAACAAATACTAAAAATAAGATAAAGTTAAAAATTAAAGGGGGTCGTCGGAGCGGTCTGAGGTATATGGTTATCTATACTTCTATACTAATATTATAAAGAGGAAAGATTTGTACCTATTTTTGTATGTTTGTAATGAATAGGCTCAAAAAGTACTGGGCCGATTTAAAAAATTCTTTCACCGTTGGAAAGCTACACTATTCCCGAGTGACATAGGCTATGTGTGTACCACGGGCGAAGCCGGGGTGGACTGCTAGTTTATGAATAATTGGAAAGAATTGAAAGGAAGAAAGAAGCAAAGAAAGCATTACTATTATTATGTATGGTATGATTTAAAGCAGTTTTTTATGCAAAGAGGCACGAGACAGGATTCGCAGCAGTAAGGTGTTTTTTGCGACTTCCTGCCTTCGCGAAGACAAACAAAGCAACGCTTCCAAAAATTTCGGTTGCGCGCTGAAGAGGATTCTGTCCGTTCCAATAAAACTGGCCAATGCGTCGAAGCGATAAGTCTACCAGGTTGGTCATGAGTAGCTCTATTACTGGAAACTGTAAACTCTCGATTTTTCGGACAAAGAGAAAGATGGTGAGTGAGGATGGAGTCTACGAGATGGAGGCGAAGAGCTAAGCGATCATGATTTTTATGTGTGGATGACTGCAGAAGAATTTGAGAGTTATTGATAGAGACGTTAAGAAGGTATTTAAAAAGTTTCATATACCACTTCCTGCAGCTTTTTCTTTCTAATAAATAAGGCTCGAGCATTTGGTCCTTCATATCCAGTCCCCTCATGAATTTCTTATAATCTAACACCATTTGAGGTTTGTGAGGTACTATCCGAGCTGTTTTCCGGGACGAGACTGTAGGCAAGGCACAAGAAGAACCGTGACAAGTGGATATCATAGTGATACGTTCCTTGTCTTGCCATGCTAAAACCGAGACATCACCAGAATGTCTTGCAATATACTGACCTCTTTTAAGCGGAGCCTTATTTATTACAAAGGGAACGTCTCTACGGGAAGGGCTCAAAGTACCGACGCAATCGGTTCCATTGCGCTTAAGAAATCTAGCTAGAATAGGTGAATTGTAGCATTTATCCATAAATAACCGATATCCTTTGTTAAGTAGAGGACCAACCAGCTTCTTAACAACAGCTGTGCTATTCAGTACATCGGGCGATTGCTCCAAATCTGATTCCTTCCCAGAGTAAGCAATTAAAGACCACAGATAGCCTGTGCCACTTTCGCAAAGTTGGAAAGTTTTGATGCCGTACTTTGAGGCTTTGTTTTGGATATATTGCTTAAAACTCAACCTTCCCTTCCCAACGGTTAATCTTTCATCTATACAGATGTCCTTTTTTAAAATATACTGAGACTGAAATCGAGAATTTAAATGTGTAATAATTGGTCTTAGACGATGTAGGGGATCAGTTTGAGCAGAACTAGTATTGGCGGGATATGAAGCCGGTTCAGGATCTACAAAATGTAAGGCTCTTACCAACATTTCGTACCGCGTTCGGGTAAAAATGCGGCGGAAAATTTCTGTTTTTAGTAGAGGATCCGTAGAAAAGCAACTTGTGACAGTTGGCATTCTAACGATCCCCAACATCATCCAGAAGGCAAAGAGTGCTAAAACCTCATGGATGTTAGTGTCGTACCATTCGGACTGAAATGGAGAAGAATCTATTTTGGTAGCATACCGGTTCGTTTCTTCTACTATGAGCGATAGGATGTCATCGCTCCAATATGAGCGAAAAGCATCATATATCAACGTAAAAACCTGAACCGAACCGGTATACTTGACACGAAACTCTTCTTCTTTCCCTTGAAAGGACTCCATTGGAGCCCATTCAAAGCCCGAACTTCCGTCACTAGCATCCACAAACATCTCATTCTCGCTCTCGCTATAGTCATCCATTCTTTCGTCATTTCTTTCAACCCTGGCACCTTCCATTCTCACCTGTCTTCTTTGATATACATCCATCGCCATTCTAACTAAATCTTTGGGGACATCCTCATCCGTGACCCAGATCTCATTCAGTGGGTGCCCCACCTCCCACTGATTGCCCCCCCTTGTGCCCTGGTTTGCAACACCACGCCCTCTTGCACTTTGTCTTGCTCCCACCCCACCACCTCTTCGTCCACCTCTCCCGCCGCCTCTTCTCTTTTCATACACAAATAAGGGGTGGGCATCCGGGGTTAAAAAGGCGCCGTCGTCCTCAACGTCTAGCGGGATGTCATTTTGATCAAACATCTGCAGTATGACACCTCCAGGCACCGGTGCGCTGTATAAATAAATGAATAAACGCTATAATAGGCATGTTGACTGAAAAATTATTTCTGGCCCATCGGTTAGATTATAAAAAAAAAAAATTGTACACATTTTTTTTTCCCTGAGAAACAATGAATGACGAGGATACAGCGCATTCAAATTTCGCATGACGTCACGCTTTCTTACGATATTTACACATCAGTGACGTCACAAGCCCCCACTCTGGAACTTAGATACTCTGTATCTTTGTGAATTTTAAGATTTTTGATAAAATCAAAAATATGGGCACATTTTTTTTTTATAATCTAACTAACGGACTAATTAGAATAATACTTTTCTGCCCCAGTCATCATCCCTATTATAATGAAAACGCATGTAGGTATATTTTTATGATGTATATTCTATTTATTTGTGTATTATATATTGTATTATATTATGCACATATTTTAGTACTTTATTTTGTATCTAGTTTTTTGCGCCGCAACATGATTCGTATCTGTTTATCCCTATGGTTGACTGGGAGAGAACGCTTGTAGCGTTAAGTCCGCCAATTGTACCATTTTTTTTATTGTGGAACCATAAAGTTTTTTATAAATAAATAATTAGATTTATTCTACAAAATCAAAATCAAATATTTATTCAGAAATTAGGCCTTTGCAGGGACTTTTACACGTCAATAATTATAGTATACATTACGTGTAAGTTTATTTATATCTAAATTTTTTTTTGACGTGACAACGTCTTATAAATTGGTTAGCTTTCATCCTTCTTCCTACTATACGAATGAATATTCACTTATAATACCACACGAGCTTCAAAATTATCGGGTATTTCCCGATAGGTTCGTTGCAAACAAATGAAGGAGTCAAGTTTTTCAGGTTAAAAAATCACGAGCGCGAAGCGCGAGTGATTTTTCCTGAAAAACTTGACGACTTTATTTGTTTGCAGGGAACCTTGAGGGAAATGCCAGATAATTTTGAAGCTCGTGTGGTATTCGGGGGATTATTTTTCCGTCCCAAATGTCGGCCAATAGAATTGCACCATTCGACGTCACGTGGTACAACAGAGAAAATATTCAAAAAATTATCAGTATAATACCATGTAGGTTGTACCACGTGACGTCGAATGGTGCAATTCTATTGGTCGATATTTGGGTCGGAAAAATAATCAGTATAATACCATGTAGGTTGTACCACGTGACGTCGAATGGTGCAATTCTATTGGTCGATATTTGGGACGGAAAAATAATCACATTAAAATTATTTTACCACTCAAAGTCGTTGTCACGTAAAACTTTCGCCCGTATACCGACTTTACAGGCAACCAATTTTTTTACAACTGACAATCCGTTTTGCGGCACGATTTCATTAAATCATCGTTATTTTCAGCTCCCTCTCCTCCTAACAGCTGTTCTACAAACACTTTTCTTGACTCTGTTTCCGTTGGTTCTGTGGTGTCTGAATTTTGCAAAATCATCATTGCTTCTAGCTCTTGCATCACTTTGTCGATGTCAATATTGTTCTCATAAAGTTTTTTGCGTTCCATGATAGTTTCCTTGTTGTCATTGAATAATTGTATAAATTTATTACAATCAACAATGTCAGCGACTTCGTTGCGAAAGGGCAAGTACAGCAGTACCATCTCACGTTGATAATTGACAGTTTCATCTATGTCGTAGCATCTGTATCGTATGATTCGACTGATCAGACGTTTGCGATATCCTCTCGATGTCGTTCTTTCTCCAGTCGGCGGTTTAGGATCGTCATCTTCATGCACGTTCAAGTCGTCTTCATTGTCAATGAAATCACGAGAGTTAGCATACCACGACGCAAACTCGGCCAAATATACATCTTGCAAAGATGGAGGTCTTTCTTCATACCACTGAATGATGTTTTTGGTCCACACGTCTGTGCTGTCCTCTGCGATTCCTTCGCGATCCAATTGTTTCCGACGTTTGCGGCAACGTTGTCTCTCTGAGGGCCACACTGTTGGTATGTACACAATTTGACGGCTTGCTTCGCTCATCGGCTGTCGTAACAAATACCATGCTGCTTCTTGCGCCGACATTTCAACTGCATTGAGGAGTTTGACACTTAATGCTTTTAATTGGCCAGTGTAATCGCGGTCAGGATGTTCTTCCATAATTTTAGTCAACTCTCGATTCAAGTTACCCATTCCACGAGCTGATTTGTTCACGTATTCCACGACGTACTGTGCGCAGCTGTATTCATCTAAGATAAACTGAATATCGATGTTGGAATTAATTTGACCAGCAAGGTAAGGGTTGAACGTGTTTGTCATAAGTTGATCGAAGTTACGTTTAAACAACAAAGTTGGCCTGCGAAGGGTTGAACGTACTATATCAAGATATGCATCAAATGTCAGACCATGTTCCCTCAGAAAGTCATCCATGCTAGGGTATGTACGTTCGCTGAGACACGTTCGTAGCTCCTTGGATTTTTTTTGGAATGTTGACCGGCGTCCATCAGTCTGAGGCATTGGAACCAAGACTCGAGTAGCAGGCATTGGCCAGTACGGGATCCCAAATCTGCAAGTCGTCTCACCTCGCTTCGTGCAGGTGAAAGTGTGCTTGTGAATTTGATTGGCGTAGATGGTCTCGTTGGGCATATCTTCTTTGGCGACAGAACTCAGCTTCTCCACGAGCTCGATGGTCATTGGCATATTTTCTGACACGGCCTCGTGTGGATCATTATTCAACCACACCAAAATGTGTGCGTGGGGGCTTCCTCGATGCTGGAACTCAATGCGAAAGAAATAATCTTTAACAAAGTACTGGCCAAATGGATTATATGATTGTTTTGCCTTCAGCATATTCATCAATGTACCGACGAGTTTGTGGAAATATACGAGTATGCAGCACGTAACTGGATCGTCGCTCACTAAGTTGCACCGCTCTGACGTGTTTAGATCTTCAGCAACTTTTCCAGGATACTTGTTACTCAATTTGAGGAGTAAGTTCAGTAATATCAACCAGCGTACTTCGTTTGCACTTAAAGTGAGAAATATGGTCGGTTTACCTAGTTGACGGAGCATCGCAAACAGATCTCGTTTGCGAGAGGCCCAATACTGGACGGAATTGGGTACTGACTTCATGAAGGCAAGATTTTGAACGACAAATTCTTTAAGAAATTCCGGGTCCTCCAACATGCGTCGAGTTACGTTTTCCGTGGTTGACACATTCCGAAATGTGCTGTAAATGCCATCCACCATGCGGAGACGTAGAATCTTCATAGCAACGTATAAGACTTTTTGAGGCGTGGCTCCGCGTCTGTCACTTCGTCGTAATTCACTGGTTGCCATCATGTAAGGTGTCACTGAAACTCCCATGTGGAAGCGACGAGGCTGGCCGTAGTATATTGTAGGAAATGATAGTTCTTCAGCATGACGGTCGTAAATGATGTTCAGAGGCATGGCCCGATGTCCTGGTGCGATGTCGAGGCAATCCTCTTCGTTCCACAGTAGTGTATGCTGCCTGGAAGCAAGAATTTCTGACTCCGGAGTACACTCGGCGGCGATTGTTTCGATTCGATGAGCCGAGTCATCCTGCAAATCTTCCTCTGGTGGCACGACAGTTTGCAGCCTTGACAAATCTACTTTGATATCGTACAAGCGATATAGACTTGAATTTTGAAGTACATCCAACCATTCTTTGATTGTCCTTTTGGACATGTAGCCGCTGATGTAATTTGTTTTGTGTGCGAGATTCCGTTTGATGTTGACATTAATGACGTCGTCCTCATCTAAATGCCGGGGCAAGCATTTTACCATGTCTTCTACGTTGACTGGAACGTTGATCACTTGACCAATAATTCCATAAGAGAAGTCATGCCGCAGACGACGCACTTGCATGAATGGCAGACGTGGTGAGATTAATCGTTCACTAATTGGATCCAGTGGCGGTAAGCCAGGAGGTATTTCTGGATATGAGAAGCCATTCACTTTTGCAAGGGTAGGAAGCTTATGTTTGTTCAGCGAAAATCTACAGGTGTTGCAAATATGCGTATAATCCTCCTCGCGTAGTTGCCTATTTTCCTTAACGAACCAATCCGATATGACCTGTAGTTGTGCAGCAGTGATGATTTTAAGGTCATTCTTGAACCACAATCGGTCGCAAACAGAGCAAGCGTGGCCAAATTCGTTGTCCAGAAATGTAGTTTTAAACCTCTTTATTGACGACGACCATTTGATATTCCAGGTTGATTGTTCCGGTTGCACTGCTATGTGAGTCGGTGGAGTACTGATTTGTGAAACAATTTGAGCAGCTCTACGCTGTCTGTAAGCACGTTGTCGCTGAGCGCTGGTCTGGGCAGTAACTGTTCTTTCCACTACCACAGGAGCAGACACTGTGGCTGACTCTAGCGTGCCGGTGTCAAGAGCTGAGTTGGCGAGTCTACGTTGCTTGCATCTACGTTGTCTTTCGGCGGCTGCTTTTGCAAAATCTGCTGCCTCTGCAGGAGTTCTTTCCGCGGCCTTACGTTTTCTATACATACTTTGTCGTTGCGCTTTGGCGTTATGGGGTGTGTGTGGCACAGCGAAAGGTATGGCAGACGTTGGTGGCACGATATCATCAGTCTCCATCGGTGTACTGGACGTTGAAGAAATTTGTACATCTGGCTCCATTGTACTAAAATTGAACAAATTAGAAATTATTGTTTCTCATATTTTTAAATGTTTTCAAATACAGTGTAAACTCTTTATAACATCATTCTTTATAACGATAAAGTTACTAATATAAATAATTAATTTGAAATTTCACAAAATTTGTGTATGTTAAATTCATTTTTTATTTCAAATTTTTGCATAAATTGAACTTTGTTGAAACAGTTATTAATATAAATAACAAATTCAAGAATTCACAAAATTGGTTTATGTTAAATCAATCAGTTATTATAAGTTATTAATAAATTTAACTTGTTTTACATTGTTATAAATATAAAAACTAAATTTAAAAGTTAGAACATTTATTTAAATCACATTAATTGTTAATATCAATCGATTTTAATTCAAAGTGTATTTTCTAAAAGGAGAAAACAAATTCACATTTGATCTTTGAATTTAAAGTAAATCGCGCGCTTACTACCTTGCGCAGTGATTGGTCGTCTCGGTTTGAATGTTTGAAAGTTTCGATTTGACAGGTTGGAGGTTAAACATTGTTATTTCAATTTTTTACATAGCAAGTCGCGCTCATTTTTTCAAGTTAAACAAATTATTATTGGTTGAGAAACGATTTATACTACTTTTTTGATTGAAAACTACCACAACATTGTGATTACTACAACATAACCTATTCACTTATGTCTTAGTCATTTATTTCATCATGTTATATTATCAGTCTGAAATTATTTACCTTTGCTGTTTGAATTGTTGCGATGGACGAAACTACCTTCACATTATCACTACACAATCGTTTTACAATTAACTGGCAACGTGTAAACTTGTATGCAGGCGCCTAAGTGAAATAGAAGCGCAAGACATGAACCGGTGTGTATGCCTATCTCTCTCACTCTCTCTCTCTCGCTCTGTCTCTCTCGCTCTTAGGCGGGCTAACTGTGCTCGAGTGGAAGGGACGCGTGCCTTTCACTTTTTATGTCTGTCTCTCTCGCTCTTAGGCGGGCTAACCATGCCCGAGTGGAAGGGACGCGTGCCTCTCACTCGCTCTCATTGTGAGCGCATAACGTGAGCGGAGCGTAACGCAGTTTCTTGAAGTGTCACCCGGCTAACCAATTTATAAGACGTTGTCACGTCAAAAACGGAGCAACGTGATGCCAAAACAACAATATTGTGAGCTGCTACGAACTACAAATGCTGAACAACGTGAGGTGGTTCTTGAGGCTATACATCGTTTACATGGCTGCGGAGATGAGCTCCTACAGGCTCTACAAATCTTCTTCACCGGACCAGCAGGATGTGGCAAAACGTATACATTGAAGGCCCTCATGGAAACGTACAATCGTTACACTCAGAACCACAACTCACTCAACAACGCCTACGTTGCTTGTGCAAGCACAGGTAAAGCAGCTGTACCTCTTGGTGGAACAACAGTTCACTCAGCATTTCGCCTAACAACTTCTCGAGTTACAAGACTTCTATCAGCTGAAAACTTGCAAGCCTATAGAAATATGTTCGTTGGCGTGAGAGCAGTTTTCATTGACGAGATCAGCATGTTGAGTGCAGCTATCCTCGGTAAAATCAATTATCGATTGCAACAGATAACCGGCATATACGACCAAGTTTTCGGAGGCCTTCACATCATCTTATGCGGCGATTTCAGACAGCTGCCGCCTGTACGCGCTACTCCGTGTTACACAGTGCCAATCAACCAACTCGGAGGACCTATACTGTGGCAAAGCATCGACTACTTCCCATTGGTCCGTGTTGTACGACAAACTGACGAGCTGTTTTCGAGAATTCTGACTAAAATTGGAGATGGACTTAAACTAAGTGTCAATAACATCAAACTTATAGAATCCAGACATAAGTCAGAGTCCTGGTGCAAAGAGAACGTACCTGACGCTGTTCGGTTGTTTTACAGTAACTTTGAGGTTGATTCATACAATCGAAAAGCAATTAACAACGCACACAACTGTATTGCCACTGATATCATGCTCGGATATTCCAGTAATTCTGAGAGGGGCCAACAGCAAGGAAAACTTCACAAGATGTCGGTTGCAGAGACAGACGGATTGCCTTACATGCTGCCCTTAGCAGTGGGATACCCTTACATGATAACGTCTAACATCAACGTAGGAGATGAATTGGTAAACGGTGCTATTGGAGTCTTGCGACACATCGAACGTCAGCCAGCCGATCCAGCCGAAGCAGGACCATCGACCAGCACGACGTCACCGCCCACAAAAGATGAAATTATCACTCTTTGGTTCGAGTTTCCAGACAAAAGTACGGGTGCCAGTGCAAAACTCAAAAGTCGACCACATGTACTCAGCAAACCAAACACTTTGTCCGTTGATTGGGTGCCGGTGTACAAAAAAGTGGTCAACATCACATTGACAAAAACAGTGAAATGCAAACGCAAACAATTTCCTTGCGTACCTGCTTGTGCCATTACGATTCACAAATCACAAGGTGGGACGTTTGATGTAATCGTGTATAAGTACTCCTCCAAGCAACCACAACAATTAGTATATGTAGCCATGAGCCGCGTAACGAGTATCAACGGATTGCATATCATCACGGAGAAGGACTCTCCTTTGATTTTCAAACATGGGCGCGAAGGAAACGACTCACAAACTACACGAGATATTCGCACTGAATATATTCGACTCCAAGGACACACTTTGCAAACCACCACTAAAAAGGCAGTCAAATTCTGTGACGATGCTACCAGTGCTGGACAAACTATCGTGACGAACATCAATTGTCAAAGTTTGAGTGCTCATGCCACAGACATTGAAACAGATACAGTGATTCCAAGATCTGACTATTTAGTACTGACCGAAACGTGGATGCGCGACACTTGTGAACCACATCCAATCAAGAATTATGAGTGCATATCAAGGAAGAATAATCGAACAAACTCAGACACCAACGCAGCAGGTGGAGTAGCGATCTATCGTACGTTATCATCAATATCAACAGGAAAAGTGATCGATGTTGCGGTCACAGACACTGCTCGAGTTATCAAAACCTGCGGTGACTTGTGCTTGGCTGAAGTTATTTGCTTTGCCGCTGATACTACCTTCAAATTTGTGCTCGCTGCTGTTTATATTCATCCAGGATCAAGTGTACAAGACATCGGAATGTTGCTACACCAGGCACTTCTTCCATACGTGCATAACAGCCAGTACGTGCCACCGTTCCTGCAAGTTGATCCTAATATGCCGATTCTTCTATGCGGTGACTTCAACCAAAACGTGAAGTCTGATGACAAGTTTCTCAAATTCATTAAAGATACGTTTAATCTTGATTGCGTATCAGATATGTCTAAGTCTACTACGTTAAAAGGAACAACCATTGACTTGACATTTTCTAGGCACATTACAGCAGAAACACTTCCTTTCATTTCATATTTCTCCTATCATCGCCCTATCCTCAGCAAAATCACTCAGATAGGAACAAGTTAAGTTGTAGTAAACGCTGTTTCATTGTACGCAAATGTATTGCAAGTTATTGTATGTATATTTGTATATAAATACGTATGTATGTGTAAAGGTAAAAATAAAATTTTGTTAATATGAAATTCAGTGCGAGATTCTTTGTATAAATTAATGTTTTAAATATAATTCTTTGTATAAATAAATGTTTTAAATTGTTACTATTATTTCATCCTTCTTCCTACTATACGAATGAATATTCACATTAAAATTATTTTACCACTCAAAGTCGTTGTCACGTAAAACTTTCGCCCGTATACCGACTTTACAGGCAACCAATTTTTCTTTGTTCAAAAGCTACCGATAGCGTTTCGCAACGACCACTGCTGAGAAGAAACGCCGAAAGAAACTCATTTACACAGTATTGGTCGCCTACGCGCCAGAAGGGCAATGTCAGTTTACAAAGATATTATGCCTAATACAATGTTATCACAACATAATATGTAAACTAGTAAGTCTACATACGTTCATATGGTAAAGAATGGGGATATCATATATAAAACTTACAATGCCGATGAAAAATTAATTGGCGACCGGAACCTCTCGCGGGACGCTGAAGAAGGGGGGGCTTGTTCGTCCTAAAAGACACAAAAAAGTGTATTAGGAACCACTGAAATCTAACTGCAATAAATACAAAATACACAATAAATCTCATCTCCGTAGTTGTTCTATTTCTCTAATAGGTTCTTTCTCCATCATCATCTTTGTATATAAGTGTATATATGTATGTGTATTATAGGTATATTATGTAATATATAATAATATTATTTGACGACCTCCGTGGCGTAATGGTTAACACGCTAGACCGCTAATCCGGAGGTTCTGGGTTCGATCCCCAGCCAGGGCAAGTTGGCAAATGGCCTTTTTCAAATTGTCTTGGGTGTTTATCTATTTATATGTATTTATCATAAAAATATAGTATCGTTAAGTTAGTATCCCATAACACAAGTTTAGAACTTACTTTGAGGCTAGCTTAACTGTAACTATTTCTTGTACAATAAAGATAAAAAACAAACAAACAAACAAACTTTCCGAGTCATGTGGTCTTCCTCCCGACGCCCATGCCGACGAGGATGACGGGACATGCCCGTACCAATTTAAAACGATTATCTCAGATTTTTCTGAATAGTAAGTTTGCTTAATTTTATAAATATAATTATATAATTTGCGATGGATATGAAATATTGAATATGTAAGTATAGGATTGAGTGTGTATATGCAAGCTTCTGGTATCTGTTACTCTAGTTTTACTTTGGCGTTGGCTTAGTACTACTGCTAATTGTATTGGTTTGAGCCCTGGTGTCTATAGTTTCTAACCATGGTAATGCCACGGAATAAATATTACTAACGTACAGAAGTCTCACTCAGCAAAGAAATTCAAAGAAATATCTACTCAATGTGGCTAGATATGGTTTAATTTAGCTCACGTCAGAACTCAGCACCTTTTCGCATAAATACCTAGACATCCATTGCATGCCAATTTCATTCTTATTACTCTGGACAAACGATTCGTATAACTGAATTTACCACCCGGAGGGGCCGCCTGCGCGCATAGTAATAATGTAGATACATTTCCGATACCTAAACGGGGAGTGACACAGGCCTGGTCATACTTAATTGATTAATTTAAAACGGATGACTCAGGTGGTATAGTCGAAAAAGGTCGGAAAGCTGCGAAGATACACCGCATACAGGAATGAGAACCTCGCCGGTGTCGGCGGAACTACCAGCAGTCATCGTTTCGAGTCGAGCAGCGAGCGGCGGCGCGGGCGGTGACGCGCGAATCAGCGCTCAGTGCTGAGCGGACAGCGACATCGTTGGGTCGCCGCTGACACTCGCTCTGAAGATGATCGTCTAAATCGATCGAAACCTGGTCGGCCTTTTCCGACTATATCACGTTTTCAGGGTTCCGTAAGAAAAATGAAAAAACGGAACCCTTATAGGATCACTCGTGCGTCGTTCTGTCCGTTAGTCTGTCACAGCCAATTTGCTCCGAATCTACTGGACCGAATCAGGTGAAATTTGGTAGAATGTTGTAATCCTATGACCCAAACACAAATGTGCAAAGTAAATAAATATTTTTTTTAAATAAGGTTCATTTTCGGGGGACAAATTAGGAGGTTAAAAAAAAAAGTTTTGCAAACCTTACTGTGTCATATATCAAATGAAAGGGCTCGTTATGAGGATCTCAAATATATGTTATATTTTTTTATTATTGTAAAATGAATAGTTTTGATTTTATTTATGAAAGAAGACGAATAGACCATTCCCCCCCCCCCCCCCCCCCCATGATCTCCGAAACTACTGAGCCTAAAATTTTGAAAAAAATACAAAATATAGTTCATAGCTTGTATATTACAGGAAAACCTATAAGAATTCAATCAATTGTACGGAACCCTCTCCACGCGAGTTTAACTCGCAGTTGGCCGGTTTATTTTTTATGTTATAGAACGGCAAACGAGCAAGCAGGTCACCTGATGGTAAGTGATCGAAGCCGCCCAACACAACACCAGGGGTGTAATAAGAGCGTTACCGGCCTTTCAGGGCCCTCCCCGGAGGGGGGAAGGGGGACTCCGGCTCTCTCACCGAACGAAGCATAGTAGCGGTGAAGCTACTACTCAGACGTCGATTTTCTTTTCACAATTGTCAACCGTTTTAAATTAATCAATTATGGATTTATCTCACGTTAGTTTTAATAAAATACATGGTAATACTGTATTTATTGCATTTGGGTGTCAATGCTTACATGCTTTTTGTATATTCTTAGGATGACACATGCAACCTTTCGCCGGAAGGTCCACCATACTCTCCTCTCATATCCCCAGAGCGCCGCCGTGAGAGGTTACCGGAAAGGGTAATGCGTTTGTGTTTTATTATTTTTTAATAAAACTTTATTGATCCACATTAATAATTGTTTACAATTGGCGGACTTAACCCTAATAGCGTTCTCTCCCAGTCAACCATAGGGATAAATAGATTAAATCAGTTGCGGCGCAAAAATAAATATTATAAAGTATTACAGTTAATTTATGAATATACTTATACGATATAACATAAATAATATACCTAAAATCACTACATATCTAATATAAACTTAAGAAAGAATATAATATACCCGTAACCCTAAACATACATACTTACATATACATACATAAATAAATATATAGGGATAAATCACACTGATTAAATAGTTAAGTAATAATAGACTAAAATATTTTGTACAATGGTGGACTTATCCCATAGTGGGATCTCTTCCAGTCAACCAAGTATCAGCGAAAGAATACAAACAATGGACATAACGGGCAAAAGTCAACGTACAATCGCAATAAAATACATTTAAAGTTTTAAATCTAAAATAAATGATGGACATACAGGAGGGCAAGAGAGGAAGAGGACGCCCACCTATTACCTGGAGTCGAACCATCTCCAATGATTTGAGGACGTTGGGCATAAGCCCAGGAATGGCGCAAAATCGTCAAAAATGGCCTGAAAGTATTGTCGCGAACGAGATAGAATCTTCCCGAACAATATTCGCGAACTACAAACTACTACGATAGAATGGTGAAAGCCAAATTGGCCCATATGTCTTGTGTCATAAAGTTTAAAGATGCTTGACCATGTTACACTCACACACATACCCGGCGCCTGGATGCTTCGAAACACATTCGTCGACTATGTAGAATATTTGAGATTAATGTGGACCTATTCGATGGCGCATATAAATAGGGAACCGTGGGTGCGCCAGTCAGTTCAATACGAGCTATCAAAGCGATCACTTCGAAGCGAAGGAAACCTACCTTAGTGCGACAAGTGGAAGTACCTGCGACTACCTTGGCGAGATACCTGGACCTCAGCTGCTACGCGACTTTGGACTTTGTACGTTTGGAAGACCATCTTCTTCACGTGTCAACCTAGAATTCCGTAGTGAATAAAAACCCTCATACGAAGTTTGGCGTTTTTCTCCAAATTCGAACCCTAGTTTCGTATCAGAATTAGGAGGGCCGACCCCGTATAGGGAAATGGCAAGGAGAGAAGAAACTTACGCAGATTACAACATCGTCGTCAAGGAACTCTTCCAGCATTCCTTGATCATCATCCTTTTGTTCTCCATCATCAACTACTTCCTTGTCAGCATCAGCTTCTTCTTCCTGTTTACTGTCGTAGAGCAGATTGAGGAAGTCCTGAGGCGGCTCCCCCTTGACACGCCAATTCGACATGCTATAAAACAAGTAAGTGAATTAGTAATAACAAGTAAGTAATTACAAAACCTATAATCAGGCCTGTGTCACTTTAGGTAGTACCCCGTTTAGGTATCAAAAATGTACCTACATTATTACTTTGCGCGCAGGCGACCCCTCGAAGTGGTAAATTCAGTTATACAAATCGTTTGTCCAGAGTAATAAGAATGAAATTGGCTTCCAATGGATGCCTAGGTATCTAAACGAAAAAGTGCTGAGTTCTGACGTAAGCTAAATTAAACCATATCGTTAACCACATTAAGTAAATATTTCTTTGAATTTTTTTGCTGAGGGAGACTTCTGTACGGAGTATTAGTATCTATTCTGTGCTATAATCCCAGCTGCGATTATTATTTTACAATGTCAGTATCACTATCAAGACGAATCCAACAACACCTCGCAAGTTAAAATCCGTCAAGCTTTATTGTGCTAAAAATAATAGTTTTAACTATGTATTTCTTACAACTAATTACCTGAATACAATCATTATAAGCTAAATAAATACTTTACTATTAAAAAAACAGTACTTACCTGAAATTAATCCATTAAAAACACTAAACTTGCACTGACTTCGAACAAACCGCCAAAAAAATGTTGAAATGTCAATGACGAAGAAAAGTAAACCGAGTATAGATAATTATAGATGTTGCGTTCAGGATGTAGGAAAACTAAAGAATATATCATTAGGGTTGGATCTCAACTAACAGCACGGAACAGCACTTTCCTATGCTGCTATTGTTTTCTGTCGCTCAGAAGCGCCATTTGCTAGAGCGAGAGAGAGCGACGGAACGCTTCATCACCGGCCGTGCTGCAGCGTCGCGCATCTCTCGCTCTAGCAAATTACTGTTCTGAGCGACAGAAAAGGATAGCAGCATAGGAAAGTGCTGTTCCGTGCTGATAGTTGAGATCCAACCCTTAAACTTCTTTATACTAAAGTAGTCTTTAACTACTTAGAATAAAGTGTAAACTCCAGTGAGTAGAGCGCGGTAATCGGCTACCGTTCGGGGTTTTGACTCACTAGCGCCACAAAGTTATGCGCGGTAAGTAAGCAGCTACCGCTCGGCGGGCCAGGGGTTAATCTAAAATCACGTTCAAAGTGGATGTCATTAATGACAAGTGGCATTATTTTGTGACGTTTTATTCTATTAACAGTGCCAAATAATTTATTTTTGACCCAGTAAAATACCCGATTACTTCAATTCCATTTTTTCACCTTTACACTAAAAGTAGTCATTATTCGAGTGTGTTTCCAGTTGCATCCTCAGCGGTAACGCTTTAGAGCCCGGGGTCCACTACCTCACCCAGGTGATTTGACGAGATTGCTAGTTTTTTTATACAGAGCTACTGCTGTCTGAACTCCGCAACCCAAAGAGTAGACCAGAACCAATCCTACGATAAATTTAAACAAACGCTAGATGGCGTTTGGGACTCACAGCTTTGCGTGCATTCCGAAGCACAGAATCATCTTTCTTTTCGGATAATCAGGTAATTCAAGCCTGCAATATCCTAACCCGACTGGAAACAACTTTTCACTGTGGGATTTGAACCCACGACCACCGGATTACAAGACAAACGCCTTGCCCACTGGACCACGGAGGCAGTTAACTAAAAGTGGTTAACTAACCTTAGACTCTGTCTACCCTGGGTTAAAGAACTGATAGTAGCAACTGAAAAATAAAAAAAAAACTTACACATCAGTGGAATCGTCTTCCTCTGTTTCCTCTGGCTCCTTTTCTACCATCTCCACTTTCACCCATACACTCGCGAACATGCTATCCATTCCTTTCCCCTGCGTATCACACTCTTTTGACTCCATCTCTGTTTTCGTTGCTTCTTGATCATCCGGTTCTCGTTTTACACGACGCAGTTCATATTTTGAATCACTTGGTTCTTGTTTTACAGAAATGGACGCTTCTGAATCACCCGATTCTTTTAAGGGATTTGTTTCTGAATCAGATTCGTTTGTTTCCATTGATTCTTGAGAATCACCTTCTGATTGTTTGTCAGAATCTTGCTCTGTTTGATCCATTGTGGAATCCTGAAATGAGTTATAAAATAACATTAATTGCTACTAAAAGGGCCCTTCCACACGACATTTTTTTTGCACTCTGACGACGCACGTTGATACAAACTTCGAACGCGCGTTTGTTTCGTTAAAACCCGCTCTTACAGCGCGTTTTATTTGTGATTATTGAAAACAGTGCGTTTTCAATAATCGCAAATAAAATGCGCCTCAGCAGAGGGGCGCGATACAGACGCGATACAAACGCGACGCGCGCTTATAGTACATCCTGGTTGCGTTCGATAAACGTGGCGTTTGTATCGGTACCAATGCAAGGATCGTGTGTAAGTGGTGCGACACAGGCGCCAGGCGGACTGCCGCAGTTTGTAGTTGCGGCGGCCGCCGCCTCGCGGCCCGCGTAAAAACGCCCCCTGCCGCCCCTTTGTATCTGGCGCCCTGGGCGGTCGCCTAACCGTGCCCTACCCTAACGCCGCTACTGGGTACCATCTGAGGTTTTGCGTTAGTTCATTAACACATTGTATATAAAAATAAATATGTGCTGCAATGGCCTCCTTTTGGATGTAGATATATTCTTTCCAACTAAAGCTGGAAGTCAAATGCTAATCTTGCAATGCATTGTCGGTTTTGTAATGATCTATCAAAATATTAAATTCAGACATCAACATTTTAATTTTTAGAAAGAATGAGTTCAGCCTTTCATTATAGAATTAACCAGGTATCCAGCTTGCATTAAACGCTATAGCACTTTATTCTTACCTTTTAAAACGCCGATTCGCAGACACACCAGTAGCAGTCCCGAAAATTACAATGATTGATATAAATTTTACATGAAGAAATTATGTATGTAGGTATATTTATTAGTAACACGCACGTAAAAATCTGTATTCTGGGAAAGCAAAACGAAAACTGATCCTGCAACACCAAGGCTTGACGCTGTCCTAATCTTGTTTTTTTTGTAATCAAATAATTAACAGTAGGTAAACTTTACCGGATAAAAAACACGATTATTCGTTGAAAATGTGCGATTTACGTAAGTACAAAAACTTTATTTTTGTAAAACAATAGAAAAATGATGTTAATTCAATTGTTTTTCACGAATTTTTGACTGATTTCTTTACTAAAGAAAGCAGAAGCTGACAGAGAAAAAAATATTGATTGACATTTGTTGACACTTGACAATATGATGTGAAGGATGACATTATTAATAATGTTGCCACAGTAATTCAATCTAGTCATGGTGGTAGAATTACTAATCGATTTGTGATCGATTAAAACTTTAATTTTTTTGTTTACAGATAAACTGGATACTAGATTTTATCTTCAATGTGTTTATGGAATGTAAATGTAAATGTTAGTAATATTATGTAATGTAACAGTAACAGTAACAGTAGAGTAACCAATCTTGTCAAACGAAACTTTTACCCCGTCATTTCATCACACACAAAATCGATTAAAAGGTAAAAAAGCGGCCAAGAATTTAAGTGAAGTTAGTTGTGAATGAAGTTAGTTCTGAAGTTAGTTTCACTTCTTTGACAGTTGTTTAGCTACGTTCCGCACTCATAATTTTTTGAAATTAATTCGTTTAATATTTTTTTCTTACAATTTACAACTTTTAATAAATTGAAGCTTAGAATGCTATTTTATAATGTTGTTTTTTTCTTGATCTGAGTTTTGTGTACAGTTCTAAATTAGGACTCCTAATTTTGTAATATTCATTCCTATCCTAATACACGAATATATTTTACTGAAAACAAATGATTAAAGAAATATTTATATGTAGTTCGGAACTTTTTTTAGCTTGATCTGTCATTGATTTTTTTGTGCATTGAATTGAAATAAAAATTACATTTTTTTGGCGAAATGTTTTGTAAATAAATGCGTAAGTACGTCATTTTATTATAATTTGTTGTATTTCATCGATAATTTACTTTAAAACGCGAAAGTTTCGGTAATGACAGTGTTGTGTATCGGCAGAAGTTTTTGGGGGCCGAAAATAGAATTTTCGCTTTACATTACAAAAAAACATCGGCGTTTGTGGTATGTAGCAACAAAATTTTTACATGTGCAGAGCATATTTTTATTGCTTCCTTAACATATTTCAAACTTGTAAACTTGCAGATTTCTAATTAGACTTATTTATTTAATACCTACCTACTTGCCTAATGTAAATATGAATCATTTGGGTTGTGTGTTATTGTATAAAGTCTGATTATTGGTTAGTGCATTGGTACTTTTATTTTTTGATGATTCAAAGAGCATAAGACACATGCCAAAGCATTATCTATCATCTATGTTGAAATATAAACATATACATACTATGACAGCATTTTGGGTCTTGCAGATAGAGCCCAAGGCCGCAAGACTCCAGTTTTAGCATTATGGTGGGCGAGAAGGTGGAAAAAGGAATCAAAATAGTGATGGGTTGCTAGCCGCATAGCCTTTTGATCTGATTTGCATTTTCGCCCATTCCCTCGATTAGCTTCTTCGATCTGCGCGGGAAGAAAAGCAGCTGGTACATACTAAGTTTTTTCGTTTCGCCCAAACCAGCATTGAAGAAATTGATAAAACTTATATAATAATAAATCTTTTTTTGTACATATTTCAGCAAGGCACAATGACTGAACAAACGGAAAAAGATGCTGATACCCTAAAGGCCCAAATAGAGGAGCCAGTCAAAGCCAGCCACACTTCAGAACTGGATTCAGATGATGAGCCTTTGAAAGAGTATCAAATCAAAAAAGAATCCTTTAAAGTCCAAGAATCTGAGCGTTTAAATAAAAAATCCTCACATTCAAGTGATGAGTCAAGTTTAAAAGATGAATCCTGCAATTTAAAAGATGAATCCCTAAACTTAAAGGATGAATCCCGTAACTTAAAAGAAGAATCCCATAACTCAAAACAAGAATCAAGAAATTTGAAGCAAGAATCGGAGAATGTGTCGCAAGAAACGAGTAAGGCAGAAGGTATGGATGGAACGGAGGTGGAGGATAAGGACATGTTTGCGACTGTCTGGGTAAAGGTGGAAGTTGATGATGATGACACAGCGATGCAAGATGATATGACCGATGTGTAAGTAGTAATTTTATTTTCTCGTCATCAGGTCTTTTTAAGTCTCCACTGCAGGTGCATGACCCTCTGTATAACCAAAGCCATATATTATATTTGCCACAGCAATCAGAGGATTTGGCCTAATCTCTCCACGCCGGCCAGACGGTTTGGAGAGGTCTCATTGATGTTTATAACCTTTTTTCAGCTTGTGTTTCCTAAGTCCCTTCTACGACATCCACGGGAAGACTTGGAGTGGTTATATTCTACTCTGCCGGGAACACAGATTTGTATATGTATACTACTAGATAAAGAAAGTTTGTTTGTTTGTAATAACTTTATTGTACTTAGAAAACACATAATTAAAGACCAAAATAACATATAGAGTAAATTGACAACGGCGGACTTATCCCATAATGGGATCTCTTCCAGTCAACCGGCGAATAAGTAGATACGACAATTACTCACAAGAAGGGTAGAAGTGTGTACATAGAATAAAAGAAAGCATTATTTATACGAACTTAAACTAATATAACCATGCGAACTAACTACGAGATATATACATACATACATACATATAAATCCATAAACATACATACACATACATAAAGTCCTTCAATTTATGGTTTGAGCCTTAAAAACTCATTTTGTATTGAAAATTGGCACGCCTACGCCTGTATATTTCACAGAAAATCAACCTCCCCCTCCCTCTGGGGAGGGCCTTGAAAGGCCGGTAATGCTCTTGTTACACCCCTGGTGTTGCAATTGACCATGGGCAGCGGTGATCACTTACCATCAGATGACTCGCTTGCTCGTTTGCCGTCTTATAACATAAAAAAAAAAATATACTACAAGAATTTGTCCCCCGAAAATTACCCTTATTTTAAAAAAATATGTATTTTCGTTCCATCGATGGAGTGATGATGAACAATATCTGGTACGCCGATGACGCTGTACTGCTCAGTCCGTCAATAGATGGTTTGAGAAAACTGGTGGCCGTCTGCGACAAGTATGCGGGGGCATATGGCCTAAGATATAAAGTGGAGAAAAGCGAGGTCATGGTGTTTAAAACGCGTCATAGGAAGGTATAACATATGTGCCGACTATCCGACTAAATGGAACACCGCTACGTGTAGTGAACCAGTTTAAATATCTTGGCCATATGCTTACGGACCGACTCAACGACGACCTTGATATAGACAGGGAGCGCAGAGCGTTGACGGCTCGTTGCAATATGCTTGCTCGCAGGTGTGCACGTTGCACTAAACAAGTAAAGCTCACGCTATTTAGAGCTTACTGCCAATTATTTTACTCGTGCAGCCTGTGGGTGAGGTATACGCGGGGGGCCTACAATGCTCTGCGCGTCCAGTATAATGATGCGCTGAGGATGCTGCTAGGGCTGCCGCGGCGGTGTAGTGCGTCAGGTATGTTTGCCGAAGCACGCATGGACGATTTTTATGCCATAATACGTAAGTGGGCGGCTTCGGCGCTGCAGCGACTCCGTGGGAGTTCTAACAGCATCCTTAGTACCCTAGCAGCCAAAATTGATGGACCGTTTGTGAGGCACTGGGCAGATCTGCTCGTGCATAGAGGTGTACACCTCATAAATTAATTTTCTATAAAATAAAGAATTTATTATTATTATTATTTGCACATATGTGTTTGGGTCATAGGATTACAACATTCTACCAAATTTCACCTGATTCTGTCCAGTAGATTCGGAGAAAATTGGCTGTGACAGACGGACGGACAGACAGACGCACGAGTGATCCTATAAGGGTTCCGTTTTTTAATTTTTTGTACGGAACCCTAAAATCTAGATTTTTATAGTTATTTTGTTTTCATTACTACGAGTATTACTGTTTGATTTTGTATAGAATGTTGAAATTGATAAGTCAAATGTTTCCCCATTTGTCCCACTGTGGAGGGTCTGGTGTCCCGAGATACAAGCTCTGCTTAGTTTAGATACATAGCCTCTCACAATCTTCTGCTAATCATGTACCTTTGTCGAAATACAAGAAATTTTGAATTACAGAAACTACGAACCTCCCGGCGAGAGAACACGTCAGAGAAGAGAGAAAGGCGGAAAGAAGCCCCGTCCGCGTCCTACTAAAATACTTAAATGTACACTCTGCGACTACACGTCTGTGTACAAAACGGGCCTAGTCATGCACATGATCGGTCATACCACGGAGAAGCCCCACTGCTGCCCAGAATGCAGCTATAAGTCCAAATATCGCAACGCTCTAACCAGACATATCAAGATACAACACCACAAAGATGACAGTCCTGCAACGGACTCCATTAAAATATTCTCATGCGACCAATGTGAATATAAAACTCATTTTAAGTGGAATCTACGAGCGCATAAGAGAAAGCATAACGCAGAGAAACAATTCAAGTGTCAGTATTGTGAGTATGAAACTGCATATCGGCATAACTATATGAAACACAGCAAGACTCACGAGAATAAAGATAAATCGCAAACTTTCTACAAGTGTGACAAGTGTACGTTTGTCACGAAGTTTGAGGGACATATCGCTAGACATTTAGCTAAAATACATAATGAAGTCACAGATACGGCGCATAAGTGCGAAATGTGTGACTTTTCTACAAGAGTACGGTGGAGGTTGAATATACATAAAGCTAGGAGTCGACAGGAGAATATTTTAGTTTGTGCATACTGCAATTTCCAGACTTATTTCATGTGTGAGAGCAAGAAGCATAAAATTATGCATTACGATGTTATGTACGGGCATAAGAACATTCCAAAAGATGAGACTATCGAGCATAATTCTGAAATCGAACCCACAACGGGCTTGCACATCTCGGAAACTCCGAAACTCCAAAGCAATGATGACAATGAAATTAATTATTACATGGACACGGATCAAGACAGAACTATGAAGAACGAAACGAAGTATCTGATAGATCCGAATTGCATCGACTGGAACAATATTCAAGTTTTGGAATCGGACGATAAGGATCGTCCGTTTCAATGTCATATGTGCAGCTACACGTCTCGATTCAAAGCGTCTGTGCAAAGACATTTTCAGCGGCACCACACTGGCAGTCAGAATAGACCGTATAAATGCATGAACTGCGATTTCTCAACGAAAACTAAAGATCAAATCGCTTTACACAACAAACGGAGCAAGTCAGAAGTAACTTTATACTGCGCCATATGTAAATATACAACAATATACAAATGTCAGTATGTTTTACATCAAAAAAGGCATTACGAGCACAAATGCTCGGAATGCGAGTACTCTTGCAAGCATAAGTATGAATTGCAGAAGCATTACATGACTATACATATGGGTAATGGACATAAATGTCAGTATTGTGATTACGTGGCTGCAAGGAAGGAAAGCCTGCTTTGCCACGAAACGATCCACACGGGAATCAAACCGTTTAAGTGTGATCACTGTGAATATATGTCTGTGCGGAGGTCGCTCCTCAACAACCATGTGAGGAGGTACCATAGCCATCTGCTATCCGATGTGGTGGTAGTAAGCGATAGTAAGATAGCTTCGTTAAGGCAGGAAGGTAGCATCGAACATGTCAGAGAGGATTTTCTGTAGTTTGTGAAATAAAGTGTCATATTATTAGTAGGCATACTGTGTTTGATTTATGACACTTCTGTCCTTTTAAACGTACTCGTAATTTAAAATAAAAAAATATGCAAAACCTCTCAGATATATGGTACCTCAGCCCATGAAACTGACCTGCATTCCCAAAATGCCAAAAATAAAATTCGGATTTTCATACAAATTGACTCGATCAGCTGATCAGTTTGTTTGAAAATTCAATTATTTTTTTGGGTTTCGTGAAAGTTTTAGAACAAAAGTTGTTCAGTTTCATAGGCTGACGTACCCATCTGAGAGGTTTTGCGTTAGTTCATTCACGTTGTATAGAAGATTGATAAGAATCTGAATCATATCAATAGGCGATGCACCCGTAGCAACACTAGCAACCCATCACTATTATCTACCTCCAAGCCCACCATACGCTAAAAGTGACCTAGGCCTTACCGCCCTAGGCTCTGTCTGTTCCGTTAGGGTTAAAGACGTGATTGTGTATGTATTACAACTCCGTGGTGTAATGGTCAACACGCTAGTCCGCCAATCCGGAGCTTTTGGGTTCGATCCCCAGCCAGGGCAAGTTGGAAAATGGCCTATTTCAACTTGTCCTGGGTCTTGGGTGTTTATCTATATAAGTATTTATTATAAAATATATTATCGTTGAGTTAGTATCCCATAGCACAAGTTTAAAACTTACTTTGGGGCTAACTTAATCAGTGTGATTTGTCCTTATATAATTATTATTGATATTTAATTATTATTACATTACACGTCAATGAGTTTAGTACACATTACGTGCAAAGTTTATTTATACAAAGTGGAAGGGACATAGGCAGTGTGATTCCGGTTTAGAATAGGACCACTCCATCTCTTTCTGTGGATGTCGTAAGAGGCGACTATAGGACTTAGCACAAACATCTCGTGCTATAATTGCATTCCCATGGAGGGTTAATTTCGGGCGGCGGCCGGTTGTAAAACTATTCGCACAAATACATTCCCAAAGTGGGTTGACGTCAGGCAGGCGGCCGGTCGTAAAACTAGCCAAATCATTTAAACTGTTCCGGCTATTTCTTCTCCATTTTGCGAGGTCTTTGGCGTCCTTGGGTGACCATTGACTGCATGTTATATTTGGAGAAGAAAAAGCAGGAAAGCGCACCCCGGGCTCCGAAGCAGCAGCTAAGGATGCAACCGGGAACGCGCTTAGAGGAAGAAGAAGGGACATAGGTACTTGTAGTAAATCGAACCACGGGCTATAAGTAGTGATGTGCCGTTCCCATTCCCCAGATTTCCGGGAACGTTTTCGGAAATGTTCCCGAAAAATGGAAATGTCAGGGAAAGTTGTAATTTTATTTATCAGACATATTTTTTATCACTGTAAATATATTTTACTAACGTAAATGCATCACTTGATATGGATATAATATAATACAAATTCATATATCCAATATTCCGTAACATTCCCTAGAAATACGGGAACGTTCCTGGAGAGCGATCCCAAATACATAAAAATTCCCGGGAATTTGGAAACGTTCCCGGGAACGGCACATCACTAGCTATAAGTACTACGAGTAAATCACTAAAGTATAATAAAATTAAATATGTCAAAAAACAAAAAAAATAATTTCGACATTCCCATACAAATCGCCCGGGCGGCAGCACACTTTTGTATGGAAATGCCGAAATTTTTTTTGTTCTTTGGTTGTTATTTTAATTTAATTTTAAACTAGAATGATCTAGTATAGAACGTGGTTCGTTTATTACGGGTATGTCCCTTCCACGTTGTATTTAAATTATTATTTTTAAAAAAAGCTACTGATACCGTTTCGCAACCACCACTGCTGAGAAGAAACGCCGAAAGAAATTCATTTACACATGAATGAATGAATGAAATAGTTTATTTCAGACTGCACATAGATACAGGTCCATATTGTGTTAGTAGAAAACTTATACAACTATGTTAGTAACACTTAAAATGTGGGTTATTTGACACATGTAAGGACGTCCAATGTTCCAATATTGGACTGTCCACTCTTTCCGACACCACCTTCAAGAGTGTGTTGGTTTGGTACTGCTCCTTACCCGTGACCAAAAGGTCATGATTGGTCGCCTACACGCCAGAAGGGCTTTGTCGAACGAACGGAACGCCGTGCAATCGGCGATGCGGCCGCATTCCCGGTCTAGCAAGACGCTTCTAAGCGACAGAAAAGGATAGCAGCATAGGAAAGTGCTGTTCCGTGCTGGCAGATCCCAATCCTTAGGTGACACTGTTGGAAGTTTGACTTAGCAAACAAGCAAGCTTTACATGGTAAATTGTGGTAGACAAAAAAATTAAAATCCAACTAGAATGACTACAATAATCTCAAGAAAACAACATTCAAAATTAAACTTAATGCGACGAACATAAAGTTTATATTTCCATAATGCGCAGCCTCCATGATGCGGCGGACTCGTGACAGCGGCAACAGCCTCCTGGCAGTTGTAGGGGATCGCATGGACGGACCTTTTATGTCTAGTTGGGTCGCCTAGGCTTGCATGTCCCAGTAAGCCGTGAGGCAAGAAAATATTAATTTTTATAAATTTTAAAATATAAGTACTAACATTTAGTTTTAAAAGCCCGTACTACCCTAAAGTTCTTAGAGCGATCTTAAATATTATCAATATTAACGAAATACTCACTTTGAAATAAAAACACAGCAAAGTTCAGGACTAACTCTAACCATAATCTGTCTTATTTATAAGTACAGGACTAACTTTGTTACTAGGTTTAAACCATTATCCGCCCAAATCAAGTTGACATGGACAGCTGAGATAGTGTGATATTACTAGATGTCAACTTGATTTGGGCGGGTAATGGTTTAAACCTAGTAACAAAGTTAGTCCTGTTTATATAATAAGACAAAATAAGTTTCGAAAACACGATTGCTTAAAATTTTCTCGATAGAAAAACATTGCGAAGTTGCCTCCAAATCACCTCAGAATTATACTAAAACAGTAATTATTTGAGAAATACAATAAATTAGCACTTGTAACTTTGGATTATAATTGCATTAAACATAATTGTATTAATCATATGTCTTACTTTTTAAATAACTCTTGAATATTCTTTGTAAAACGAAAACAACCTCAAAACCAGAACCAGCCTCATTGACCCACCGCGATTCCCGACGCCCCGCATGGCTCGCTGTCTCGCTTCGGCTAGAGTAAATTTGTGTGCGTGGAAGTGGGAGCAAAATTTAGATTATTGACATCATATTAATCTATGATTGACATCAGGCGCCCTCTTAAGTATTAATTTTGTTACTAACATAAGATGGACCATAATTGTCTGAATATTAATAAATGAATTGAAGTGATAACGCTTATGATGAAATACCTAACGTTCCGAAAAATCGTACCTAAAGTTGTAAGCGTCCCTTTCCCGTAAACTGACAGTGCAACAGAATAGAAAGGGACACCTACAACTTTAGGATCTTTTTTGGGAACGGCCATTTCGTATAGGCATTCTAGATTTTTTTATAATTTCTTTGGTGGTAACGGAACAGCACTTTCCTATGCTTCTATCCTTTTCTGTCGCTCAGAAGCGTCATTTGCTAGAGCGAGAGAGAGCGACGGAACGCTTCAGCACCGGCCATGCTGGAAAGGATAGCAACATAGGGATACTGCATGCCGAATTTTTTTAGGCCGTCATAAAAATAGGGGAATACATTTGAATGGAAAAACGCAGCGTTCTCTTATAAACATCCGTTCCAAAAATAAAACGACACTCAAGGACAAATACCTTTTATTGAATTTCATTGTGCATATTTCTGTATATATAAAAAAATATGGCAAAATAAAACAACAGCGTGCTTTCCAACAAAACGCACGAAACAAAACAGTGGCTACGCAACGTTTATACAACATTATTGACAAAAATACACGTCCATAAAACTCTATTTACAGAAATCGTCTACGGAAGATGCGTTTTCATTTCCCTTTTCGCGGACATCATAGGTATTATTTTTTCATTAACTTTGAACTTTATATAAAAGGCATAAGGTTCAATTTCATGTGGGAACTATTCTACTATTGCCCTATTAAGGGTTCTATCTATAAGAGCCCAGCTTTGTCGGCGTCATTGTCACAGCTGTGAAACTTGATACATTCTGAGCAAAATTGTTAAACAATTATAAATACAATATTCGTACACACGCATCCCTGTGTGTGAAACGTAGGGCTATCAGAGTTCGACTAATTTTACTCAACTGCCATATTGTTATTTTTTTAAATAGGGATGATGACTGGGTCAGAAAAGTATTATTATAAGTCCGTTAGTTAGATTAGCCAAAATCGATAAACTGAAAAATATGGGTACATTATACCCATATTTTTCAGTTTATCGAAATAGTAGAAATTCACAAAGATACAGATTATCTAAGTTCCAGTGGGGGCTTGTGTCGTCACCGATGTGTAAAAATCGTACGAAAGCGTGGCGTCATGCGAAATTTAAATGCCCTGTATCTTCGTTATTTATTGTTTCTCAGGGAAAAGAAAAAATACATGTACAATATTTTTTAATAATCTAACCGATGGGCCAAAAATATTTTTTCAGTCATCATGCGTATTGTTTTACGGCCCTGGATTTTCGTTTCTTTATTTCTAACCCATATTAGGATATGGGTTAGGAATAATACCAGTATCAGTACCATACCAGTTGTCAAGCTGTGTCAGATTTGTTGCAACAAAAACTAATTTACATCCATCATCATTATACCGATTTGCGGGGGACTTTCAGAACCGTCATTACGCGGAATGGTAAGCTTATGTTCTGTACGTTAGTACTTATATTAATTCTGTGGCTAAGTATGGAAAGGCACATAACGATGTTTTTGGCATGGATAATGGAGTGGTTTGCCATTGCCTTATTTTATTTACCAAAATAAAATGGTACAAATGGCGGACAGCATTCTCTACCAGTCAACCTTCTACATTTCATAAACTAGTAAACTTTAATCAGTAGTGTGCAGGTTTCTTCACGACGTTTTCCTTCACCGGAAGCAAATGGTGGTAGTTGGAAATGACCGTACCTACATGAGTACAAACTCAGAGGTACAAGTCGCGGTCAGTGAGGACCGAACTCTGATGCACAGACGCTTAGCCAGTGCCTGATCCGCTAGGCCACTACCGCTTCAACTAAAGGCACCGCCATGCAGTGCTACCAACTCTCAAAAATATTTATCTCTAAGTTTGTGTCAAAAATCCCTAAAATCAACTTATTTAATAACAATAAAATTAAATGACAAGAACCTCGTGAAGGCCGAGAAGGACAAGCTTAGCAAGTACCTTGACTTGGCCCACGAGGTGACTGCTATGTGGGATGTGGATTCGACGATCATTGTCCCGATAGGCGTATCGGCGAACGGTCTTATAGCGAAGAGTCTTGACTTGACCAACATCTTAAGACTCTCTCGCTAGATGGCTGGATCAAGGGTCAGATTCAGAAGGCAGTACCAGGAGTACTGCCTTCTTCCACGGCACGTATTGTCAGGTGGTTTCTCTCTCTGCGGCCCTAACCGCCTGGCCTTGCCCCGCTGCCAACGGGTAGCTAGGTTAGGTTTTTATAATATATATATATTTTGTAGTATGTTTTATATTTTACTTTTTATAAATATTTTATAAAAACCTAAGCTAAGTCAAAAAATGAATAAAGAGAATAATAAAGTTCTTTATTCAAGTAAGTATTTAGTTGTCCCCCTAAAAAATATATGACCGCCAGTGGCGCCAGTATTGCCGCCAGTCACCACAGAATTTAGTTAGAAAGTTGTAGAATTACGTACTAGATGTCGTTATAAGTCGCTGGGTCAAGAAATGAAAATATTATTAGCTAAAGATAGAAGTGATTGGAAAAAACAAAAAGAGGAGGCTTTTGCCCAACTATGGGTAATAAAAGGCTAGAAAAAAAAAACATATTAGAGTCAAAAAATCCCTGAAAATACCCCTAAAAATTTCAGACCCCTAAAAAAATCCCATCTCACTTATTTACCCCCTAAATCTGGGGGGAAAACCCCTAAGTTGGTAACCCTGCCGCCATGTCAGTCTCAGAACTAATCCGCTAGATGACAAGAAGTCAAATCAGACACTTTTTTCTAAACGTCAAAACAAACATTGTCTATGGGATTTGTATGAGAAGCGAAACCATGACGTCATAGATTATTCGAGTCAAATAGCGCTTTTAATATTCGTTTTCCTGCATTAATAAGTCATAAGTCTAAAATCATGTAAAAAATTGATATGGTCAATGACAAGTCACACTATTTTGTGACGTTTTATTCTCTTAACTGTACCAAATAATCTATTAACCTACATGTTTCTTTTTTTTTGTAGAAGTATTCTTCTGGGGTCTGCAATTTTTCAAGCTGCTTAGCAAGGCCGGTGCTGAAGCGTTCCGTTGCTCTCTCTCGCTCTAGCAAATGACGCTTCTGAGCGACAGAAAAGGATAGCAGCATAGGAAAGAGCTGTTGCGTGCTGGAAGATGTGTCCCAACCCTTAAAGTTCCGACATATCTTAACGAATACCGTCTAATTATCACAAAATTGCTCAGAATTTTAATGAGTACCTGAAGATCTTTCTAGCATGCCTAATATGAAAGCTTAAGAACTTTCACTTCCGTAGAGTTCCTGTTTCAGAGAGCTTTATGCTATTTAACAGGGACCGTACACCGATATCTTCTAAATATCGATATTTCGACTAAAATACCGATAAATCGATACAAATACCGGTTTTTTTACCACGCTAATTCGGTATCGACATAGAGATACTTTAAACCGGTATTTTTTAAATATCGATACTGAAATACCGGTATAACAGTGCCTGCTCTTTACACCTATGGAGACGGAAGCAGTCATAGACTAGAATAGGGACCGCAGCCCTAAGGAGCCACAGTAACATTTATCTTTTTTACTTGTCCTATTTCAGCAATTCAAAAACCAACCTTATTACACATGTTTAACGATGTTTATCAAATAAACACGAGCAGATAATTCTCATATAATATTTTTTGTGCTTATAAAATAAACTTATATTCTCGATGTATTAATTCCCGAAGGAGAAATATTCGAATGGACAGGAAATAAAATAATAATAAATAAATATATATATATATATATATATTTATTTATTTATTATTACATATTAACAGTATTGTTTAATATGTATTGCGTTACGAGTATAGTAACTTTAACATCATATCCAAAACAAGACAAGTAAAAAATAATCATTAAAGCCAAAATTCGCTTGACCATGAAAGTGTGAAAATGCAAATTTGGCTTTTTATTGCTAGTGTGGCCGCGGTGTAAGCGAGTTTCCGACTTTTTCAAAATGGCGGAACGTCAAACTCTCTCATAATATCCGTAATGCTTAAATTTATATCTATTTACTATTAGAAAACACCGAAAAAAAATATTTCAGGTAATTTTTCGAAGGGGAAAATATTTAAGGAAATTTCCAACGGGCAAATTGTACTTTGTTTTCCGATTTCCTAATAGCAAATAGATTATGTATAATATTTTTAATAATTAAACAAATTACATACAATTTTCTATATTCTACGTAGCGAGACTAGAGTTTATGGCGTCTACGTAACGTATGTATATATATATTATATATATAATTGTTATATTATACATTTGTATAGAGCAATCGTAACTTTGTTGCGTTGGTTCTGAAAATTTTGTATTCTAAACTTACAGACGTATAAATAAAACACCTTAAATGTATTAATTTGTAACATCTATTGACCGATAGCGTCTTATGTCCATTTTAAATTATTACATATTTGTTATTTCACATTTTTAATGTTAACAATCAGAAACAACACAACAGAGTCATTAACAAAAGAAATTGTTTTTTTAATTTTTTAAGTGCAACATTCATATACGCGAAATTTTGAAAAACCGTATTCAACTCACGGTTTACGAAAAAACACCACAATTTTGATGTAATATTTACATCAGAAAAAAAGAACATATTATGGTATTTTTTTATACGCCGTCGAAGCAGTCCTTTACCAATCCAACCTCAAAAATATCTTTTTACACTACCATTCTAAATTGATTTTCTACTTTTCTCATTGACTGCCCCTAGACAACTGACACAAGAACTTTATTTCCAAAAATGTCTTTTCAAAGTCGAAGGTAAACAGTTTGCTTGTTCAGAAATAACAAATATTTTCCGTTAGGAAAAAAGTTTTCACACGCGAAAACTAAAACGTACCATACTGAAAATAACACCAATTTTTTTTGTATGTCTAGAAGCAGCTTTTTTGCACTTTGTTAAAGCAATTATATCCTATATTATAAAATACACGTTCGAAATTCAATTTTTCCTTGTGAAACGCCCTTATACCTTCCTAAGCCAATTTGAACTCCGCTGTACAATATTTATATAACGTATTCACAATTTAGAAGTTAACCGCTGTATTCATAAAAAAATCTAAACTTTTTAAATATCGCTACCACAGATAATATAATTACTAACGTAACAGATTTCCAACGACATACAAACTATTGGAATTGGAAGCCACGTAAATAGCAAACTTTTAGAGAAAGCAATTTTCTTCTCTCTAAATGTTTTTTAAATACTAGTTAAGTATTAAAATGTTATTTTTGCTCCTACTTTGTTCTCACTCGTCTATATAAAAACACTAGCTTTTGCCCGCGGCTTCGCCCGCGTAGACTGCACAAATCAGATTGTTTTTTTTTTAAATTGGTGTTGCAATTTATTGAAATCCAATTATTGGATTATTATGTTTTACTAACCACTAATTCAAAAATGTGTCTTGCTTTAAAAATGACGAAGATTCATACAAACTTGCAACCCCTATTTCACCCCTATAGGGATGTAATTTATAAAATCTAATAAATGCATTATTATTTTCCAATAACTACTAAAATACAAAAAAAAAAACGTGTCTCACTTTAAAAATTACGAAGTTTCATACAAACTGCCAACCCCTATTTCACCCCCTTAGGGATGGAATTTCCAAAAATCCTTTCTTAGCAAACGTCTCCTAGTCTCAATCTACCTTCCTGCCAAATTTCATCTTCATTGGCGAAGTAGTTTTGGAGATTTCGTGATGAGTGAGTGAATTTCGCTTTTATATACAGGGACTAACAAAATATACTGAAACTATTTTATGGGTGGATACAGTCCATGATACTGAACAACTTTCCCCAAGGAACATATATCGAAATATGAAAAATAATTTTTGGCCTCCCATACATGTTGACCGATCAGCTGATCAGTCTGTATGAAAAGTCAAAAATTATTTTTCATGTTTCGGCATATGTTCCTTAGGGAAAGTTGTTCAATATCACAGACTGAATTCACCCTTAAAATAGTTTCAGTATATTTTGTTAGACTTATATATACAGTGTCTAACTAAATATACTGAAACTATTTTAAGGGTGAATTCAGTCCATGATACTGAACAACTTTCCCCAAGGAACATATGTCGAAATATAAAAAAAAATGACTTATGGGAGGCCAATAATTATTTTTCATATTTCGATATATGTTCCTTGGCGAAAGTTGTTCAGTATCATGGACTGAATTCACCCTTAAAATAGTTTCAGTATATTTTGTTAGACGTTATATATAGATTTAGAGATAAATGGTTATTTTTAAATAGGTCACTAGATGGCGTTTTTTAGTTATTTTATTTATTCAACTTTATTACAAAACTTGTAAACGGTCAACCGAAAGGTGGTGCAGAGACAAGTGAAAACAAAGTATAATAATATAATTTTAATACTTACTTACCTAGTATTTAAACCTATTACCTACCTTCGCAGGTTTGCTAGTAATGTTGTGCGCTGCCATCTATGTGAGCAGCTGGTACTAATCTATTTGTATGACGAACCCTTCAAATAGTTTGTATGACGAACGCTAATAAATTAAGGAGCACTGTTTTTTCTTCCAATTGCATAGTAGCATATTAACTATTATGACTGATTTACGAAGGGGATATCTTTTTATGAATATGTCGGTATATATTTATAACATTTTACTAATAAAATTATAATTTATTTGTGACTTTATCACTAAAAATACTAAAACTAATATATAGAGAATCTCCGAACCTACCAACAGTAGGAATTTTATTGCATACATATTAATATAAAGCCCTAACGAAGCAGACAGAGCCTCGGTCAATAGAACACGTCATGTAGGATTTATATCGTGACTCGATTTTTTTTTATAATACCATGGACGAAAAATTCAAGAAGACTGGACTAACAACCTTCATACTTTGAAGCGTAATGCGATTTTTAGTTTAAATGTAGCTAGATGGAGCTACTAGTTCTGAAGAAGGTAGTTTCGTAGTGGTGCCGCTTAATTTCGGAAAGATGGCGGTACAAGCGTTCATTTTCTACGAACAAACAAGCGCCATCTCTGATTTTTCGTGGATACCGTCAGCCTAAGTACCCAGCATCCATTGTATAGCTAGCGGGCGAGATAGTAGTGACATCTAGAAATAATACAGGATTTTGGCTTTCAAGCAGAGAACGTTTTTTTTTTGCTCTTGTACTTTTCGTCCATGATAAAACGAAAGATGCCAAAGATATCGTATAAATAAGTAATCCACTAAAAATAAATTAACAACACAAAAACCAAAAGAGAGATATTAATTTTTTTTCATTAAAAATACTTTTAAATAAAGATGACCGATCTTTATTTTTTGTCACTTAGTGACGAATAAATAAATAAAATTTAAACACAGTTAAACTGTCATAGAAACTGGGTTTTATTAGTAAAATGTCATATTTTCATAACGGAAAGTAACTCAAAACATCACAACTTATTATAACAACGTTTGTTAAAATAAATAAAAATTTTGTACATTTTCAACTCTTAATTTTTAGTATGTTTATTATTTAAAAAACGTAATATATATTGTTTTGGAAATAAATAATTAAAAAAATGTCTTACATTTTGATCAGGGGTCCAATATTCCAAGTCAAGAAAATGTTGGCTCCATTTTCGCATATTATTTTTCGTCATATATATATATATATATTGGTTTACTTATAGTCCCGTTTAGCGTATATGAAAGCAGAGTCATTATTACAAAATTATTTTTGTCAAATGCATTTAAATTACGCACCACAAAAGTAATTTGCACAACATATGTTTTTTAAATTCTTTATTAATATATTTTATATTCTTTATTAATAATAGTATAATATTTTGTGTAAATCGCTTTTATGTGTACTTATTAAAGAAGTAAAATTAATGTGACCTATTAACTGGTAGATATTAAAATATATCAGATCTATATATTCGTCTACTATGACGACCGTTTCTTACATCTCCGATAATTTAAATTCACAATTTTAGATTGAATTATTTAGAGAGAAATATATTTCTCTTAGAATTTATTTATATATACAAAAAATATTGTATACACAGGGTCTAAAAAAATATACTGAAACTATTATAAGGCTGAATACAGTCTATGATACTGAACAACTTTTTCTAGGAACATATATCGTAAAATTTAATATATTTGTATGGCTCCCATACAAGTTGACCGGTAAATTGATCCGAGACTCTATGAAAAGCAAAAAATTTTTTACACATTTCGATGTATGTTTCTAGGATAAAGTTGTTCAGTATCATGGACTGAATACACTATTAAAATAGTGTCAGTATATTTTGTTACACGTTATATAATATGAGCAATAATAAATTAAATGTTAATGAATTTAAAAAAAAAAAATAAGTTAGTAGCCCAATAAAATTATTACATAATAATATTAAGCACGAAAATGAGCACCTCTTTATACATTACTTACAAAAATCAATTTAAATTATATCCATAGTAGACGAACATTTCGGTTAGAAATAAACAATAAAAAAACCTATCCATCCCTGTACGAACAGCGAAACCGCATCGACATTGGCTTAGCATTCAAATGCCTTATTATCGAGGAGAAACGCTCAATCGCACATTTGAAAAAAAATTCCAATTTTGAAAAATACTCCTGGACTATATCATCCATTTATGAAATATTCCTGGTAACCACTATTTTATTTTATTTAATATTTATCATTCCTACTGTGTATTCTGTGTAAGTATATCTTATCAGTAAATTTATATTTCAGTTCAAAAATACTACAAGACATGCTTTTGACATTTGTACTTTTAAAAGGACAACGGGTCATCCATAGATTTTGCGAGTTTTCGTTGCAGAAACATTAAAATTGACCACATAAATAAATGTGTGGCTCCCGGAGGAGCAGAATAGGACCTCTCCAACCGTCTGGCCAGCGTGGAGATTGTAGGCCAAATCCTCTGGCTGCTCTGGCCAAGTATAGCTCAGGTCGTACAGAGAGTCATGCTTCTGCAGTGGAGACTAATAAATACCTGATGATGACACATATAAATAAGTTGAGACAGTAATATTATTTTTACAAGACACTCAAGACCTGTGAAAAGACCGTCAAGTATTTTCCAAATAAAATATCGATTACAAGAAATTCTTCAATTACCCATAATATCACAATGACGATATATTTGGAGTTGAGCAATTGAGCATTACGCTCAGCTAGAAGCCGCAGCTAAAGCCTATCTAGTAAGAGATCTAAACAGTATTCAACCTTAACGAGTTGACTTAAGGTGCAAAATGATTTAAGCGTGTATGCGCCCGATATGACATTTTGTATTGTACTTTTAAAATCACAGTGAACAGAACATCTGATCTTATTTTCAAAACTATTCAGCGAGTGAAAAAAATATTGTGTTTTACGTGTATAATTTATTTAATAAGTTTTTATTCTGTTCAAATTGTACGAGTATAAAATATCATATCCAGTTAATACACATCTATCTAACCCTTGTAAGTATGCCATTAACATTCTTATTAACATCACAATAAGAACTAAAATAGCTTATTATATCCGTTTAATATGATAATGAGGCAAAAACATATTGCAACTATTTTCAATCCTAATTTTTAGAGGCGTAACCTTTAAAGTCAAAAATTATTTGAAACGTATACTCATACATATATTTTTATATATAAATATCACGTCTATAGCGATAGACATAGTCACATCTCCACTCACTAACACCATTAACGAATCTCACTCGCACAACTTGTATGTTAAATATATTTTTGCCTCAAATGTAATGCTATATAATATATGAATTTATTAGAAGCATGCGTTTGGCTATTAGATATTTTCTTATAATTATGTACACGTTGAATCTAAAAATCACACAATTCATTTGATTTTTGTAGCTTAGTCTGAGAGTTGCCGAGTTTTTAAGTTTATGAGTAAGTACCTAAGTATTGTTATTTTGGTATGATTGTGACTGTCAGAGTACCAGTTATAAATTAGAACAATTTTCCAATTTTTTCGCTTACTTACTGAATCAATTCCATAAAAATACAGAATTATTTACGAAATTGTAAAAAAATCTTCGTTCTACAATAACTTGAATGCTATTCGTAATAAAATTAGCAAATTTTTCAACATTAAAAAATGTAGGTAGCGTAACAGAGGTAGGTACTCATCATGCAACGATAAATGCTTTTTATAACGATATTTTAACAGTATTTTATTAAAAACCATTTTTTAAATTTGTTTACCATTTTTATTTATCTTTTACAGCTCAATTATGGAATATATAGTCCCGGAACAGAAGTCCTTTTTAAAGCACAGTATTACTTTGCTTAAGGCTATATTTTTAAAAGGGCATCTTATTTACCCACTTATTTCAATTTTAACGTTTTCCAAGACTAATTGCTATATTTAGACGTATATCTTTTTATTATGCCAACAAAACAGCTCGAGTACTTTTGCGCCTACTACGATAGATTTCTATTTATCCCGAAGGTTGACTGGTAGAGAATGATAGATAGATAGATAAGACGTTTATTCACGAAAACTGCATCGCATACACAAGCATATAGTATAGAATGCTATTAGCATTAAGTCCGCCTTTTGTAACATTAAATAAAATAAAACGCAGCCATCTCTCAGAATAAACTACAAAGCACTTTGACACTTAGGATATGTTTGTTGTAATAGTAAATTCATATGTTATATAGTTATGAGTGTAAGGCGTAGATAGCTACTCGTGACGGTGTGTCTCCGCGCCGGGGCGGGCGGCCAGGGCCTCCTGTACGGGAAATAGTACTTTATTACCATCAGTATACAGGGTGTAACCAAACATACTGAAACTATTTTAAGGGTGAATTTAGTCCATGATACTGAACAACGTTTTTTATTATTATTTTTTATTATGTGTTACACCCACATAAACTCTCCCAATCAAGCCAAAGGTTCGACTGTTAGAGAATGCTTTTAGCATTAAGTCCGCCTGTTGTACTATTACATTTGTATGTGTGTACAATAAAGTGTAAATAAATAAAATAAAGAAATAACACAACTTCCCCCATGGAAAATATATCGAAATAGTCGAAAATTTTTTTTGCCTCCCATACAAATTGACCGATTAGGCTGATCAGAGTTTCTATGGAAAGCGAAAAAGTATTTTTCATATTTCGATACATGTTCCATGGGGAGAGTTGTTCAGTATCATGGACTGAATTCACCCTTAAAAATAGTTTCGGTATATTTTGTTACACGTTATACAAAGTAGAAGGGACATACCCGCAATAAATTGAACCACGGGCTATACTAGATCACTAAAGTATAAGGAAATTAAAATAAGAATCAAAAAACCAAAAACATTTCGACATTCCCATACAAATCGCCCGGGCGGCCGCACACTTTTGTATGGAAATGCCGAATTTTTTTTGTTCTTTAGCTTTTATTTTAATTTCATTATCCTATAATGATCTAATATAAAACGTGGTTCGATTTATTACGGGTCCCTTCCACGTTGTCAGCCATCTGGTTAAATTAACCAGCCAACTGGACGCCTAGCCCGGTCATTCATAGCCGGCATCCAATTGAATGGCTGAAGGACAACTAGCCAAGTCATTGAACGCAACGTTTAACTAGATGGCTGCGTAGTAGTCATTTAGTTGAATTAGATATTGATGAAAGCCTTGAAGGCTCATTTTTGAATCGAAGGATTTGCACGAGTGGTTGTGACCACTCGTGATTTTGATATTTGTCATTGTGTTGTGACCAATTTACATAGAAATAAAAACACGTGTACAACGTGTAACGAAAAGGGGGTATCGACCCGAAAGGGAGTTAACGTACTAACCAATGTAAACAACTTCTACTATGGGACCATCCCTGAAATTACGAAAAAAAAATCTGCAGCTCCTAATAATTTTGTATGGAGCTGTAGATTTTTTTTGCGATTTCAACGATGGTCCCATAGTAAAAGTTGTTCATACTGGATGTTCACTCCCTTTCGGGTTGATACCCCCTTTTAGTTATACCACAGAATACAGTAAGAGTAAACAGAACGGAATCTCCTAAGGTACGCGCAATAGGCGTCCCCGTTCCCCGCACCCGCACCTCTCCCTCGGTTTTTGACGGCCAACGTGAGTCATCGAGGCGAACACGGGGGAGAGGTGCGGGGACGGGGAACGGGGACGCATATTGCGCGTACCTTAGGAGATTCCGGCCTGTGGTTATACGTTGTTATACATACACACAACATATATTAACGAAAAATATACTTTTGAACACGTGTCTGTAAGAGTAGGATCTATCACAACTTTTTCTGAAACACAATATTACCTATGGCGCAATCTCCACTGGGCGGAACCTCCTCGCGCGGGCAGCGTTGCTGACGGCGTGCGCGGGCGCGGCGGGCGGCGCGGGCGGGGGGGGGGAGCCCGAGGACGACGACGAGCACGGCGGGGACGACAGCAGCAGCGCCGGGACCCCGCGGGAGCCCGACCTGGGGAATGCCCATCTAATTTCAAACAGATTCAAAACTTCAGTACCTCCACAGAATAGAGACTAATTCCAAGAAATATCTACTCAATGTGGTTAGCGATATGGCTTAACTAGCTTTTGCCCGCAGCTTCGCCCGCGTCCTTTCTTAGCGGATGCCTACGTCATAACATCTACCTGCATGCCAAATTTCAGCCCAATCCGTCCAGTGGTTTGGGCTGTGCGTTGATAGATCACTATGTCAGTCAGTCAGTCACCTTTGAGTTATATATATTTAGATTTAGATCACGTCAGAACTCAGCACCTTTTCGTTTACATACCTAGACATCCATTGCAGGCCAATTTCATTCTTATTACTCTGGACAAACGATTCGTATAACTGAATTTACCACCCGGAAGGGCCGGCAGCGCGCATAGTAATAATGTAGGTACATTTTCGATACCTAAACGGGGAGTGACACAGGCCTGGTACCGAAATCAGGATGAATTAAACGCTTATTTAAGGAAAATTTAAACAGTAATAAAATTCAAACCGTAAATGTTCTTAGCTTTGTCTTGTCTATAGAATACAATGGCAATCAAATCACAGAGGCAACTTCAACAAGGTTCTTGGGTATTGAGGTCGACTCACATTTGTCATGGAAGGAGCATATAGCATCAGTCTATCAAAAAATCAACCGCTTTGTGTACGCTTTATATCGGCTAAAAAACACATGTGGCCAAGAAACAGCCTTAATCGCTTACCATGGGCTATGTGTGTTCGGCTTTAAGGTATGGACTAATCGTCTGGGGCAACTCTGTGTTAATGGATGAAGTTTTTCATATACAAAAGAAATGTGTGAGAACCTTATGTGGTGCTGGACCAATAGACAGTTGTAGACCCTTATTTAAAAAACTTACAATACTGACTCTAGCCTCTATGTATATATTAGAAATATGCTTGTTTGTAAAGAAAAATAATTATTTAAAAAGGCACAATATCCCACTATCGAAAGGTGCCCCAATCGCCTGGATATCCTAAAACACTCTACCGAATCGTTTAGCAGAAACAGTTACAACATGGCAATAAAGCTCTACAATTGTTTACCAGAAAATCTGAAATCATTGCCATATTCAAAGCTTAAGAAACAGGTCAATACATTGTTAGTGACCAAATGATTTTATACCGTTAACGAATTTCTTGACTTTAAATTTTGACATGCAGCGCCCACGCCCATATCATCATTTGACATAATTATTATTATTAAAAAACTAATATATACATTGTATACTGTAAATTATTGTAAATTATTTGACATGCATGATATTGTTCAATAGTGACTATTATTGTTGTGATGAAGCACTAATTTAAAAAATAAATATATAAAAATTTGCATGCCGATTGTTGGTGCAACACGCTTGTTCTATAAATCTAGGTGTAAATGACCTGTAATAGCAAATGTATTTCTACCGTGTTTGCTTGCAAATAAAATTTTTCATTTCATTCATTTCATTTAATTTATTTTCCAGATAGCATTAATGATAAACACTTCAGCCAAAAAGATAACTTTTGCGATACCATAGTTTTGTTTCACAGCTTTAAAAACAAATTTGGAGTTTTTGGCGGGAAGTCAAGGTGTTTGGTTGGGGTTTTCTTTAAATTATTTTGCAAATTGATTTTAGTGGACCTTATAATATGAAATTGGTGTTGTTTGGTGTTATAAATGCTCATGCTCATGAACAATATGTGAAATAGTTAAAGTGGACAGTCATAGTACGGCTGTAGTGATATTTGTTTCGCGGACTGTGTGGGCGTCTTCGGGCGTCGTCCGCCACTCAGTCGGCTATAAAAACCAGTGGACTCGTATAGTATAGATTTGTCACCAGAAGCTCCCTTAAAGCAATCAAAGGGCTACACCAACCTTTGATTGTAACTTGTTGGGAAAAAAGAATTTCCCACGTTTTATCAACTTGTTCCTGGCTAAATACGCAGTAGCGTCAAGCGATAAATTAAAAAAAAATATTCAAATTGTTGTAAGTCAGTTTAGCTACTGGGTTGTCATTAATCGCAACTGCAATTACCTCCTTGATCTAAATGACCTGAATTTCAAACAGTCAGCACTAGGTACTAATATCACCCGTGTGGCTCCGGGTTAGAATAGGACCACTCCATCTCTTCCTGTGGATGTCGTAAGAGGCGACTAAAGGATTAAGCACAAACATCTCGTGCTACAATTGCATTCCCAAGGAGGGTTGACGTCAGGCAGGCGGCCGGTCGTAAAACTATAGCCGAATCTTTAAACTCTATCGGCTATTTCTTCTCCAACACAAGCTCTTTGGCATCCTTGGGTGACCATTGACATGCATCTAATATTTGGAGAAAAAGTAGCAGGAAAGCGCACCCCGGACTCCGAAGCAGCACAGCCGAGGATGCGACCGGGAATGCGCTTGGCTGAAGAAGAAGCACTAGGTACTAGGTAATTAGATAGTATTTAGCGTCTAGAAAAACCATAATAGCAATTATGATGACGATATTTATTTTCATCAAGATGGTGGTTGTATCAACGCTGTGTCATATACCCGCGTGAAGGTAGGGCAAATAAGCACCCGATTATCCGACTGCTAGTGGTATATCCCTATAGAACGAGTTAATGGAATAACGCAAAACCTCTCAGGTTGTAATTCAGTCCATGAAAGTAAACAACTTTTGTTCTACAACATTTCCAAAATGCCAAAATAAAATTAGGATTTTCTTACAAATTGACTCGATCAGCTCAGATCAGTTTGTATGAAAATTCAATTTTTTTTTGGGTTTTGTGAAAGTTATAGAACAAACGTTGTTCAGTTTCACGGGCTGAGGTACTATTTGAGAGGTTTTGCGTTATTTCATTAACACGTTGTACGTTTATTTTTTTTATTTTATTTTTATTTCTATATTCCTATTTGCGCTTTGCAAAATGAAAGGAAACACTGCCAAACAACATTTATAACAATGGTAATACAATTCAGTTTTCATCTCTGCTGGTCTGGGAGAAAAGAAAAATTTTATATCTATAATGTACTAGCTGCCTCTCCTGCCGCGCAGATTATAAAAGCCAATCGAGAGAATCACTATTTTAATTCCATTTTCCACCTCGTCTACCGTCAAAATCAAATATTTATTCAGTAATTAGGCCTTTGCATGCACTTTTACACGTCAATAATTATAGTGTACATTACGTGTAATGTTTATTTAAGTATATTTAAATTATTATTTTTTTGTTCAAAAGCTACCAATACTAGCGTTTCGCAACGACCACGACCAACGACGTCATCTTGCAAGCCCTGGGCTCTTTCTACCCTATTAGGGTTAAAGATGTGCCAGTGTCTCTCTCTCGTCCCAGCGCATTCCCAGTTGCATCTTCAGCTAATTCAATGTATGTAATTCCGGCGTTTCCTTCTCCACTTCGCACGGTCTTGAGCATCCTTGGTGTATGTGTAGTTATATCTTAAGAAAAAGTATTAAAATTGTTGTATATTAATATAATACGCACCTTGAGTGGTGTTGCGGCGGCTGCCTGTGCCGTGGCCGCGCGAACCGCAGGTTCAGTTCCCGCGCCGGGTCCGACGCGTACTTCTCACTCGCGTTCTGTCGCCGCCGACGCAGCGCTACAACCAACACACACCTATGTTATAATCGAGTAAAGCTAAAGAGGTTCTCAAATAACCACGTGCCAGTACGTAGCGTAAGACAGCCTATAAAGTGGACAGTCAATGTGACCGTATCAGATCATATCACCCGATGTATTTTCAGAAGTACACTGGAGAATTTTCACCTAAAATGGCCCATGTACTTTCAAAAGTACACGGGAGAATTTTCACCTATAATGACCCTAAGTACTTTCAAAAGTACACGGAAGAATGTTCACCTAAAATGGCCCTATGTACTTTCAAAAGTACACGGGAGAATTTTCACATAAAATGACCCTATGTACTTTCAAAAGTACAATGGAGAGTTTTCACATATTCATAAAGAGTCTTACCGGGAGTTAAGTCGTGTGGGGGGGACAGGGGTCCGTCGCCGCTCCAAGACGCGCACTTCGCCAGCCGCGCCTCGCCCGACGCGACCGGGATGCGGGACGTGCTGCCTGACGATCTCTGTGGAACAAACATACACATATCACATTCATCACATTTATATTCATTATTTCGTAAGTTTTTTCTTCATTGAAATAAAAATACAACGTAATAAATTATAGTACAGGATTCTCACATACGCCCGGCGCAAAAAGTGACGAATAATACACACTAATATATTTAGAAATATTAACATATATATTTATTGTATATATGCTTTATGAATATATATTTATTTATGTAAGTATATTTATGTATGTTTATGTAGGTATATATCTTGTCTATTTATTTATTTAGTTTTGTATTGTAGGTACACGCCAATTACCTCTTTTTTTCCCATTTCCTCTCGCGGGTCTACTGGAAGAAATTTCTTTAGAAATAAGTAGCACCTAAGTACTATGTTTCCTTATTTTTTTATGTGTGTTTGTAAATTTCCAAGTGTACTTGAATAAATAAAATAAATAAATGCTTTGGGAAAAGTAGTTCAAAATTATAGACTGAATCACGCCTTAAAAAAAAATGCTATTAATTAAAAAAATAAACAAAATGGAAATTACAGTCAGTCTTACTTAAAGCACTTGACAAAGAGGGAGGCAGTGAAATTCAAGCGAGTTTTAGAAATTTAAACTCATTGTTTAAACGTATAAAATTATACCTAAGATGTTTTTGTGTGGATTTTGTAGCGCCAGCAGTGATATATCTATGGCTAGAATTTGTTTTTTAATGATACGGGGAGAACCGGTATTGTTTATTGCAGACCCGGTTCTGTTTCAATTCCCAAATAACCGTGAATTCCCGGGTGCAAGCTCTATACAACGTGTAACAAAAAGGGGGTACCAACCCGAAAGGGAGTAGATAAACGTACTAATCAATGTAAAAAACTTTTACTATGGGGCCATCGCATCTGCAAAAAAAAATCTGCAGCTCCATACATTTTGACACGGTAGATATTTAATTTTGTATGGAGCTGCAGATTTTTTTCTTCGCTATTGCAGGGATTGTCCCATAGTAAAAGTTGTTCACATTGGTTAGTACGTTAAGGGTTGGATCTCATCTATCAGCACGGAACAGCACTTTCCTATGCTGCTATCCTTTTCTCTCGCTCTAGCAAATGACTGTTCTGAACGACAGAAAAAGATAGCAGCATAGGAAAGTGCTGTTCCGTGCTGATAGTTGAGATCCAACCCTAACTCCCTTTCGGGTTAATACCCCCTTTTTGTAACACTTTGTATGTATGTGTACTCACGTCTCGTAAACTCTGCGAGCCGTCGCCAGCGCCGCTGGAGGGCTCCCGCTTCACCACCGGGCTGCTGCAACAATCACACAGCCAGGTCAGTACCTACCAGGGTTGTTGCGAACATCAGCATCTGCTCCTGCGGATTATCAGCATTGTTTTTAATATTAGCATCTGCATCCGCTGATTATCAGCATTGTTTTTAATATTAGCATCTGCATCCGCGGATTATCAGCATTGTTTTTAATATTAGCATCTGCATCCGCTGATTATCAGCATTGTTTTTAATATTAGCATCTGCATCCGCTGATTATTAGCATTGTTTTTAATATTAGCATCTGCGTCCGCGGATTATCAGCATTGTTTTTAATATTAGCATCTGCATCCGCGGATTATCAGCATTGTTTTTAATATTAGCATCTGCATCCGCTGATTATCAGCATTGTTTTTAATATTAGCATCTGCATCCGCTGATTGTCAGCATTGTTTTTAATATTAGCATCTGCATCCGCTGATTATCAGCATTGTTTTTAATATTAGCATCTGCATCCGCTGATTATCAGCATTGTTTTTAATATTAGCATCTGCATCAGCTGATTATCAGCATTGATTTTAATATTAGCATCTGCATCTGCTGATTATCAGCATTGTTTTTAATATTAGCATCTGCATCACCTGATTATCAGCATTGTTTTTAATATTAGCATCTGCATCCGCTGATTATCAGCATTGTTTTTAATATTAGCATCTGCATCAGCTGATTATCAGCATTGATTTTAATATTAGCATCTGCATCCGCTGATTATCAGCATTGTTTTTTATATCAGCATTTGCATACGTGAATTATCAGCATTCTTTTTCAACAAAATATACTGAAACTATTTTAAGAAAGGATTTTTGTATTTATTTATTTATTTTTATTTTATTTTATTTCTTCTTACATACTATTATTACAGGTTATTAGCCTAATGCGATAGTGTAGCATAATTACATTTCGTTACAAATCAACATTAATCAATCCATGATACTGAACAACTGTTCCCAAGGAACGTATATCGAAATATGAAAAATAGTTGATCAGAGTTTGTATGTTTGTGTTCCTTGGAGAAAGTTGTTCAGTATCATGAACTAAATTCACCCTTAAAATAGTTTTAGTACATTTTGTTAGTTCCTGTATATCTGTCTATATGGTAGTGTTGCCCAGCAGTGGGCTATGTACGCACCCGTCGGGGATGGCGTCCAGCCGCGTCCTCTCCACGGCCGGGCTCTGGCTCTTGTCTCCGCTGCGGGTGGACGACCTGACGACAAATACCACATTAATAGGGTACTGTGTACATAATGCATGAATACTGAACAATGCGGTATTTCACTCAATTTGTTTTATTAATGATAAATATTTGAAAGGAAACGGAGATATCATTTAAAATTTTGTCTTGATCAAGCCTTCAAAACTATTTTATAAACTACTGTTCACAGTTTAAAGTGAGAAAACGTTGAGCATTTCTTAGCAGTTGTGCAATTCAAATAATTAATTTCAAATGGGGCCAGCATTTGACCCCGAAAAATTCGAGTATCCCCCTTAATTATATCAAAAAGTTCATTGTGCGAACCGCTAAGGTGTGGAATTCTCTCCCTGCGTCGATGTTTCCCCATACATATGATTTAGGGATTTTCAAGGCAAGAGTGAATAGGCATTTTTTGAGTCTGCGTGTTACACCTTAGACCTCATCTTAGCTTCCCGTCAGGCTAGATGGAGGTCAAACGCACTCAAATCTCTAATAAAAAAAAAACAAGTTACAATTGCACATACTGCGCTTGCGACGTCACTGCCATTAGGTATCGCGCGTACGAAAGAGCGAGATGTCCCCACCACGTTTCCACTTCTTTTCACACTAATATTTGAAATGGCAGGTTTAGCGTTATTCGCGTAATATCACAGAATAAATAATACTAACGTACAGAAGTCTCACTCAGCAAAGAAATTCAAAGAAATATCTAATCAATGTGGCTAGAGATAAGGTTTAATTTAGCTCACGTCAGAACTCAGCACCTTTTCATACAGATACCTAGACATCCATTGCAGGCCAATTTCATTCTTATAACTCTGGACAAACGATTCGTATTACTGAATTTGCCACCCGGAGGGGCCGCCTGCGCGCATAGTAATAATGTAGGTACATTTTCGATACCTAAACGGGGAGTGTAAGGATAAGTGTAAGAGGTCTGTCAGGATCGTAGCAATTGGAGGTCCTTAGACATGGGTAACTCCGGATTCGAATATTTAAATGAGCCGATTCATCAACAGGAGCCGATACCCGTACTGAATCCCGGTAATCGTTATCGGCTCCCGCGAGTTATTGAGTCCGCACCGATCTTAGTACCTAAACGGGGAGTGACACAGGCCTGGTAATATGCCAATTGGGCCCCTCCCAATTCCCAATCCTAACTAAAATGGGGGGGGGGGGGGGGGGCATTTTCCTTAAGGGGACGACGACGACGAAGACTTACCGCTTATCTCTGTGGTGTTCGGTGGCGTCGTAGTATATAGAAGCCTCTTCGTTCAGTCTCACCGGCTCGCCCCCACTCACCACGGAATGGATTTTCACTGCGGACCGACAAATATTATCAATGACAAGACATCATCAGGTCTTTTTAACCGACTTCAAAAAAGAGGAGGTTATCAATCGACTGTTACGCGATATCTTCGCGATTGTAAACCGATTTTAATGATTCTTTTTTATTTGAAAGCCTTCACTACCAGGTTGGTCCACACACTACACTCTCCACGCTGGCCAGACGGTTGGAGAGGTCTCACTGGTGTGTATAAGCTTTGTTCAGCTTGTGTTTCCTAAGTCGCCTTCTACGACATCCACGGGGAGACTTGGAGTGGTCCTATTCTACTCTGCCGGACACCACACGGCAACGAAAATGAGGGGGGTAACATTCAGCAAATGTAATGTCCACAAGTTGCTAAAAGTACCCAGAACAATCTTGCAAGTTCCAGAATAATGTGGAATGTTCTAGAAATCGTGCCGTACGGCTTTCGGCCTAGAATAGGACCACTCGCACTTCTTCCTGTGGATGTCGTAAGAGGCGACTAAAGAACTAAGCATTTGTGCACGAGATGTCTGGTTACAACTGCAATCCTAAGGAATGTTAACGTCGGGCGGAGGACGGTTGTAAAACTTTTCGCACAAATGCATTCCCAAAGAGGGCTGACGTCAGGCAATGCGGCCGGTCCTTAACCCTTTAACCGCGAACGTCGGATTAATCCGACAAACATTTCCGTGCCCATTTCGGCTATGTCTCTTAACATCCTTGGGTGAGAAAAAGCAGAAAACCGCACCTCGGGCTCCGAAGCAGCTGAGGTTGCCACCGGTGACGCGCTAACATCAAAATGTGAGTGTGAAACTCACCAGAATGTCCAGCCGAAGCACTGTCAGGTACCCGCACCCGGATCTCCAGTCTGCTGGAGACGGTGGCCTCGGGGGGGTCGGGCGCGCGCGGGGGGGACGCGGGCGCGGGGGGGGACACGCGGGGGGGGGGACGACACGCTCTGAAATTAATAATAACATTTTGTAACGGCTAGATACATATACAGTACACTATGCAATGTATAACTCATAGTCATAGCATCCATTTATGAAAATTTTTTTGGACAGTGGAGTGTACCTGCACCGCCCTAGGTTTCATCTACCCCCCCCCCCATGACGTCCACTTTGTATACCACTGCTGGACTATAAGCAAAGGGCGGTGGGGGGGTTAGTATACTTACTGGCTAGCTATTAGCTCTGGCAGATTTTAGCAATTCCTCGTCGAGTTATAGAGGTAGAGAGAAAGAAATAGAGGGTTTACTTCATCTTGGGAGTAGAGTCTTAGCGTCCATTGATGAAAACTTTGTTTTAATTACCTGTATAGTTCTAGGATTGGCCTACCACCCCCCTTGGGGAAGGGGAGTGGCTTAATATGTACGTTACCTCTGGCAGGCTTCGTTTTTCCACCATTGTCCATTGGTGACAACTACCTTTACTCTGATTTGTCTACCGCCCTTGGTTGAGGGGGGGGACGACACAGACAGTAGAGTGTCGTATTCATAGCGTCCAATGATATAACCAAAACTCCCTTTACTTGTACGGCCCTAGGTTTTTTTATCTACCCCCTACCCAACTTGTGGGGAGAGGGGGGGGGAGAGGGGCTAAAATATACTTACTGGTAAACTGTTAGCTCTAGCCGGTTTAACTTCCTCCACGGCCGCTCTCGCTGCGACGCCCCTCATGACGTCCACCTTGTACCGGAGACTGCCGCCGGCGTGGTCGAACGACGCCTGCTGCAGCAGCGGCGGACGGAGATTGCGGACGTGTGAGCCTGGCGGACCAAATATATTTATTTATACCCGCGGACCAGTGGTCAAGGCGTTTGCCTTGTGATCCGGAGGTCGTGGGTTCAAATCCCACTGAGAAGCGTACTCTGTGAAAAGTTTTTTCCAGTCTGGTTAGGATATTGAATCACCTGATTATCAAAAAGAAAGATGACTCCGTGCTTTGGAAGGCACGCAAAGCTGTGGGTCCCGAACGCCATCTAGCGTTTGTTTGGTTCCCTGTAATAAAACCACGTAACCCCTTCCAGTTTGAGTTATTATATTCGTCTTGATAAGTACTTAGATCTCCGATTTGATTTTTTGCATCGCGAAATCCAAATTTGACATTTTTTTTGAAATCCAAGATGGCGTCTGGATTTTAAATTTTTTAACTTAATTCGTTCAGAACGTCCTACTGGAACATCGAAGGGGTCTGAAATTTTGTATGCTGGGGTAAAGCACCCCGCGTATTCGTTTTTATTTTTTTTTATACTGACTTTAGCACCTTACCTATTCTCTCAACTCGAAATAAGATTCCAACCAACTTCATATTTGACAATAAAATCTCACAATAAAAGCTTGTATAAAACAAGTTCATTTGCTAAGTAAATAAAAAAAACCCCCGACTGTCAAGAGCGCCATCTAGAGACGAGTAGCGGAACTACCGATACGACTTGATATCCGTAGCGCCATCTATTATTTGCTAGAGAAAGCCGTGCCTTTCAAGCGTTAACCGACAATAACTTTTAAACGGCTGAACCGATTTCCAACAAACATAGCTAAGAACCACCGCAAGGGTACTTGCTTTCACGTTATAAAGAAAACACATCGAAATCGGTCCATCCTTTCGAGCGCTACGATGCCACAGACATACAGCGTCAAACTTATAACACCCCTCTCTTTTAACTCCCGACAAAAACTTAACGACTTTGCGGTGGTTCTTAGCTATGTTTGATGAAAATCGGTTCAGCCGTTTAAAAGTTATTGGGGGTTAACGCTTAAAAGTCACGGCTTTCTCTAGCAAATAATAGATGGCGCTACGGATATCAAGTCGCACCGGTAGTTAAGCTACTCATCACTAGATGGCGTTCTTAACAATCGGGGGATTTTCAATTTGCCTAGCAAATAAACTTGTCATGAGTTAAAAACTAATTTTTGTTTAAAGAATGTTTTCTTTTAGAAAACTTGTTCACTCACCAATAGCGGGCAAGGTCCAACATCTCGGCAATGTAGGCCTCAATTCAGGATAAGCTTCAATCCCCGGTATGTATAGACAAGTGGGGCTTCTCCGTCTGGGGGGAGGCTGCGCTTCAGGGGGGGAGGGAGCGCGGGGCTGCGAGGGGGGAGTCTTCTCGGGGGGAGACGGCGCTGGCTGAGAACAAAGAAAAATTTTTAACAACTTTATTTACATGAACAACACTGAAAATTACGAACTAAATCGTTTGTTGTCATACATTTTGTTGTAATAAATATGTTTTTCTAAGAGTTGTTCAAATAGTGCAAGTTGTTCATATGGTTTGTTCAACTTGTTGTCGGCACTGTATCAGTCTATTAAAATGAACAACTTCATCTAAATGAACAACTATCAAAATTACAAACTAAAACTTTTTTATTACTATACTTTTTGCTGTAATAAACATGTTTTTTTATTAAAGTTGTTCACCTGTTAAAAGTTGTTTATGAGGTCACATATTTTAATAATCATTTTACGTACCTGTTCAACCTGTTTGTTTGTCTGTTGCGTCGGCGCCGTGTCAGTTTTAGCTAGTTGTGTCCTAGGAGCGTTTGAACAACTGGACACGGCCGATGTTCCGGTCTGAGGATTCCTACCGCAACGGTGTTCGGGCGACTAAAAAAAAATGTATATTAAATTTCTTAGACTTCATTATAATAACAAAGTACTGGGTGGCGCAAAAGTACTGGCACTAAAGAAAATACTTTTATTTTTTTTATATGACATTTTCTGTCATTCTGTTGTTGAAAATTGTGTAGTGAACAAATGTAAAATACACTGAAAATAAACATGGACCGTTTTACTCCCCAAGAACGTGGAATAATTGTGTCAATGTTCTTACGGAATAATTCATCAGTGATAAGAACACAACGTGAATTTCGTCGACGATTTCACCACCGTCCGGCACCGATTGGTCGCACAATTCGACGCTTTGCCACACGCCTTGAAGCAACTGGCTCAACATTGGATAGACCTAAGTCTGGGAGACCAAGAACAGGCCGTTCAGCTGAAAATATCGATGCTGTGCGCGAAGATGTGGAAGAGTGTCCAGAAACATCAACGAGGCGACGTGCCACGCAATTGGGCATTTCCAGACGGACCCTGCAGCGTATTTTGGTGAAAGACTTAAAGATGTTCCCGTATAAAACTCAAATGACTCATCAGCTGCTGCCTGCTGACCACCGAGCTCGTCTAGATTACTGCCAGCGCGTCATAAACCTCAACCTTGAAGAGGATGATTTTCCTTCAAAATTGGTTATGAGTGACGAAGCGCATTTCCATCTCTCAGGGCATGTCAATAAGCAGAATACTCGGTTCTGGGGCACTGATAATCCGCGCATTATTCAAGAAACACCTCTACACCCACTAAAAGTTACTGTATGGTGTGGCATCTGTGTTGACAGAGTGATCGGACCCTATTTTTTCGAAGACGCTGGAGGCAATGCGATAACTGTCACTGGAGAACGCTACAGAACCATGTTACGAGAGTTTTTGATACCCAGTTTGGACGAATTGGGGCTGGAGCACATCTGGTTTCAACAAGACGGCGCTACGGCACACACAGCGCGCGACACTATGGACTTAGTGAGGGACGCTTTTCCAGGCCGAGTTATCTCTCGTTTTGGCGATTTGCCTTGGCCTGCAAGATCACCCGATCTGACCAGTCCAGACTTCTTTCTTTGGGGTTTTTTGAAATCTCGGGTGTATGTGAACAAGCCACAGACTCTCGCAGCTCTAAAAGAAAACATTCGTCAAGAAATAACGAACATATCGCAGGAAGTGTTACGGCAAGTTATGCAAAATGTCATAAATAGGGCTCAAATGTGTATCAACTCTGGAGGTCACCATTTAAAAGACATCATCTTTAAATCCTAATGGTACGAAATTTAATGGCACAAATATACATTTAAAAAAACCTAAATCTAGTTTTCTAATTTAGAAAAAATGTTATAGCTGAACCAAATAGGGTCTTTACTTTTGCGCCACCCAGTACCTGGAGCACTATTTTTAATTCAGGGACTCACATTACGAATGATTTGCGCGAGTGTTTCCAAAAGGGCGGAGTTTTGAATTGACCCAATGCGAAGGATTTTGATATTAGCAGCGTACAAATGCCAAATAAACGTTTCATAGAGAATCAGTTCCGTTTCACGCTGCTTTTTTTATTTTTGTTGAAATGTTTATTTAATGACTTTATTTAATTTTGTTAGTCATTTAATTTACCACTTAAATAATTTTATAATTAACTGTAATGTAATGTAATTTTCAATTTGAAACGACTGAGAGCAGTTTATTAAATGTGCATGCTGTGTTCGCTCCAAGTAGGTTGGCAACTTATATGCTCTAATTTGTATACGAGTATGCTTAGATTTGTGTGTTGTTCAGCCAGTTAGCGAACCAATAAATTAAAAAAAAATGTTTAGAAAACCAATAACAATTTTATTTTCTGCGTTACATCACTTATCGCTGACACGACGGCTTAAAAAATACGATGCAACGCGTGGGAACGCGAGCGGTGAGTTGGAAATCTACACGTGTTGTGTTTCGCTGAGTACCTAAATGAAAAATAGCACTCCTGATGATGGTGGTAGCGTCGTGGGTCGGGTTGCTGGATTCCCTCTAATATGGTTGAGTTCAGCGATGGCTGATCCACGCGTCAACTCGTGAACGGGTGCCGCCAGTAAGGACTGGTCAGCTCGGCTCCGTTTTTAAGACTACTCAGTGTAACTTATTTCTGTAAAATGGATTTGGCACTCGCTCGCAAGCTTTACATATTATGTTGTGATAACATTGTATTTTTATTTTATTTATTTATTAATTATTAGGCATAATATATTTGTAAACTGACTAAGCCCTTGTGGCGCGTAGGCGACCAATACTGTGTAAATGAGTTTCTTTCGGCGTTTCTTCTCAGCAGTGGTCGTTGCGAAACGCTAGTATCGGTAGCTTTTGAACAAGGAAAAAAATAATTTAGATATAAATAAACATTACACGTAATGTACACTATAATTATTGACGTGTAAAAGTGCCTGCAAAGGCCTAATTACTGAATAAATATTTCATTTAGATTTTTTTTTGATCAAAACTTACCTGTAACTGTTCCTGCTTCCACTCGTTGTCTGTGGTTTCCTCAGAGTCGTCGAACTGGGACTTCCAGAGAGAAACCAGAGTTAGCGCGCCGCCCTTCGTCACCTGAATAACAAAGTAGATACATAAATAACACTAGCTTTTGACACGCAGCCCGCGGTCTTTCGTGCAGCTGTTGATGTTGACTTAATTCCATGTCCAGCAGCCTTAGCATGGCACCGTCAATAAACCCGATTAAATTTTATATCGCGCGACGGTCTAGTACCATTCCACTCGTTATTACTACGTAGAGAAAGATACTACTATCGTGCTCCAGCTGCCACTCAATTCGGCTAATGACGGGGAGTAAGTGTGGCCATACATTGGTCCACATCTATAATAATATCAACTATTCCAACTCGCTTAGAATACGGCATTTTACAAAATTTTTTTTATTCTGCATTTCAATAAGTTACATATTTTTCGTTATTTCTTCCTTTATTTAACGAACACGCCTGTATGCCTTTCATATACGAGTATGAACATCTCCTCTCACGGGCCTACTGGAAGAGATCTCTTTTGAGATAAGTAGTGCCTTTGTACAACTTTTTGTTTATGTATTCTCTGTATATATTGTCCGTGTACATAAATTGGTAAATAAATAAATAAAAATATTCCGAAACCAAAAACAACCTGCTCAAAAATAAGTAAGCTTCAAACCTTTTAAATCTGGTGGAAAGGGAAACTGTCAAGTAACAGAATAATTAAATTCTTAACAAAAAAAACAACCGACTTCAATTTTTTTTAGGAGTTTCTTCCATATCTCCAAAGTTCTTCGTCATATCTTCACCATATTAAAATGGGACCAACTTGGTAGTAAAGGCTTTCATATAAAAAATGAAACATCAAAATCGGTTCAAAATTGGCGAAGATATCGCGTAACAAACATACATAAAAAATAAAAAAAAACATAGTCGAATTGATAACCTCCTCCTTTTTTGAAGTCGGTTAGGTTTCGCGGGTACGAAAGAGATAGCGAGATGTCCCCACCACGTTCGCACTTTTCTTCATACCAATATTTGAAATGCTTTCATTTATCAACCAATTTTCTTGCTGTTTTCGAAATAACATTTCTTTTTAATGATATGTCTTGTTTCGAATTAAATAATGTTCAAAAACAAACACAGTCAAATACCCTATTCAATTTAATTCAATTCTTTATTTGCTAAATAAGAGTTTTTACAATACATGTGGTTTTACAAATTACACAGTCCTTCTTATTGACCTTTTCAGGTATAGCAAATGTTAAAAATAACAATAACTATTTCTTTACAATGTTAGTATTTACTTAACTCAATTTAATTGTACGGTTAACAACAAAGAAGAAGAAGAGCGAGATAGTCATAGATAAAGGGCGGGATAAACGGTTGTCGCCAGTGCCATGCTATGACGCCAGGGGCAGTTGTTAGTAGATGAGTTATTATTTCTGTAGATAAATAAATATGACTAGCTTTTCGAGAATCGCAACGTCTTTACGCCAGCCACACATATTTTCTGCTTGGTCTAGGTCTACCACTTGTACTTTTATTTTATTGTGCAATAAAGAATAAATAAACGGCTGCAAGCAGCCCGCGGTATTTCGTGCCGACAGTGGCGTAGCTAGGGGGGCAATTGGGGCGAAATATTATTATACGGCTTTTACGATCAGCGCGGGAAGAGAAGCAGCTGGTACATTCTAAGTTTTTTATTTTCCTACCAGACCAGCATGGAAGAAATATAATAGATTAAAAATAAACGTTTTGTAAAATCACTATTTTGATTTCTTTTTCCACCTTTTAGCCTTCCATCACGTTTAGGCTTAAAACTACGGCAAGCAGAAGCCCCGGACAGGTTCAGTCCTTCTCTTTTTTTTTTTTGTTATAGGGCGGCAAACGAGCAAGCGGGTCACCTGATGGTAAGTGATCGACGCTGCCCATGGACAACTGCAACACCAGGGGTGTAACAAGAGCGTTACCGGCCTTTCAGTTTTTTTTCCAGTTTTTTTCTGTCGGACACCCTACGTGCGACAGAGACACGTGACCCGCGACGATTTCTGCTGTTCCTATCGCACGTACGGTTTGTGACAGAGACGGATTGTGTATGCCCCGTTAAGAGGAAACCTCAAGGGCTAGAGAAATGAAAAATATGTAGGTATTTGTAAAATCTATTGCTGTCGCGCTCTGCCCGAACTACAAACGAGCAAGTGCGATAGAGACATACTGCAGCTTGGACTAAAAATACCTATTAAAAGAACAGAAAATCAACGATTCCTAGTCCCCCGATTTCTTCTCCAAAACTTAACCAATATAAGTACTTTTTTCATTACGAATTAACAAAGACTTGAGCGGTGTTCCTATGTTTTAATTTTTTTATATAATCTAGTCAAATTTGTTTTCTGGATGTTTGAACACAGCGGAAAATCTGGCCATTTTTTTAGGTTTTTGAACGTTTAGATCTCTTTTAATAAATAATTTATGAATGAAAAGAAAACATAGGGACATGCTAATAGTGGCTGTAGATATTCAGGGAAAAAATATAACTCTACCGGCATTATCCAGGGAGGAAACGGGGGACTACGTTTGTATGGAAAAACGGCCCCTCTATATCGTCTTAAGTATAAATTCTAAAATTGAAAATTAATAAAGAAATTAATAATTATTTATCTACCTGCTGCAAAGCGGACACGTTCTCGTCGTCCATGACTGCGAACTGCGTGTAGCTCTGGTCGGCGCGGGGCCGGCCCGCGCGCCGCGGGCCTGGGGGGGGGGGGGGGGAAACATCAGTTTTATACTTCTTCTACATTTAAGAGCCACGCTCTTGACGTTGTATTTAATTAGTAATTTTTTTTTATGTCATGTATAATAGAGTAGTATTCACGGTCAAAAATAAATTATTTTTTAATGATAAGAGAATAAAACGTCCTGTCCATTTTGAACGTGATTTTAGATTTATTGATGCCGAAAAACTCACGTCACGCCGTGCGTTTTTCATAGAAATCCCATAGAAAATATTTATTTTGACGTTTAGAAATAAACGGGCAAGTGCGAGTCGGACTCTAAAAAACACGTTTTTTGTATGATGACCCACTTTAATTCTTAACTTTTTTTTATTTTTGGTATTTGTTGTTATAGCGGCCACAGTAATACACAATCGGTGAAAATTTCAAGTGTCTAGCTATTACGGTTCAAGAGATAGAGCCCTGTGACAGACGGACGGACAGACAACTGAGTCTCAGTAATAAGGTCCCGTTTGCACCCTTTGAGTACGGAATCGTAAAAGTATCAGTTTTGAGTTGAGGCGGATTCTTATTGAAGGTAATTATTTTTATTGCAAAAGCAAACTACTAGCGTTTCGGAACGACCACTGCTGGGAAGATTACGCCGGAAGAACCCAGTTCAGCATAGGCACAGACGACGGTAAGAATATTGCATACAGAACGGAATCTCCTGCGATCCTTGCTATATGCATCCCCGTCCCCCGTCCCCGCACCTCTCCCCTGCTCTCGCCTTGTCTCCGGGGAGAGCGGGCGAACACACACGCATTGACGTGTGCACGGCGGCACAAGAACGGGGGAGAGGAGCGGGGACGGGGGACGGGGACGCATATTGCAAGGATCGCAGGAGATTCCGTTCTGTATATACTTAATACTCTTACTGTCTTCTGAGGTTAGGTCCCTACCAAGCCTGATGGGCTTTATTATTAAGCCAAGTATTATACACTAGCTGTGCCCGCGACTTCGTTCGCGTGGTTTTCGGAATGTTTTATAGCCTAAAGTCTTCCTCTATAAATGGACTACCCAACAAAAAAAGATTTTTCAAATCGGACCCTAATGGTCCGATTTGAGATTTGTTCCTGAGATTAGCGCGTTTAAACAAACAAACTCTTCCGCTTTATAATATTAGTATAGATTGACATAAAATATACAGATCAGCTGTTTGCAACATTGGCCCTGTTCAAGCTTATATTTAGCTTGACCTGTTTGTTATTTGTTTTTTTGGATCAAATCTTGCAAGTTGAATTCGATCCACTTGTTGTGTTGGTGTAGAAGTTCTCCATACTGATGGTAAAATATGGTACACTATATTCTCTTTCAAGTTTATATTTTGATATTGATTTATAATACATAACGGATATGTGACCTCGCCTGGATAGAAAGCGTTTAAAGGCATTAAGAAAAGTTTCTGTACTAAGATCGGAAGCAATTTCTATGTGAACTGCCTTGGAAGCATCGAAATAATAATTCTCTAGAATCGTAAATAATCCCGAAAAATCATTCCACGCAATATGCGGCGGGCGGGGCTTAAAATATGCACAGCGCGGCGCGACAGTTCGCCGTGACACTCGAGTCGTGCGGTTGCGTCGCAAGAAGTTTCCTTTGAGAATATTGCTGTGTTTTTGCGGTAATCGATTCATTAAAAATGTCATGTGCCGTGAAGTGGTGTAGAAGCCATACAGACATGAAAATTAGTTATTAAAAAAAAAGTAACAAGTAAACAAGGTTATTTATTTCAGCGTAGCGTACTGCATTAGGTACTATCCGCGCGTTGTTCCTCACCGCTCGTTGCGTTGACTGCCCCGCCCGACCGACGGAAGACGACGCGTGACCTTGTCGCGACCAATCGCATGCATCTTTGTCTATGTGTGCGTTCGAGTGTTTCGTTGTAATTACTGTTCGTTTGTTTGCGTAAATGGAATCAGAATCGAAGCGGTAATTGTAGGAGCGTTAAATCTCTAGAGAATTATACCTCGATGCTTGGAAGTCAAGCAGATGAAGGGACAGATATATGCTTTCTGGCTATTCATGCCTCGTTTGCGAGCTAGTCATGCTTATAGGTCCAGCAAAGTCCACTCTAGTGTGAGTGAAAGCTTTAGCTTCCTCTTGCACGCAAGCCGCTGGAAAACTAGCCATTAAAGGCGAGGGATTTGAAGTTACATGCCTAGATATATGTATTTTTCTTTGTAATTAAGACTACGCTAGTACGTAAGGGACTCTTAGGTAATAAATAAATATATAAAAAAGTGGTACCTCTCTTGAAATGCGTGTCCGAGTGCACACTGTCGACGTCGGCCACAATCCGCGGGCTAACAGATTCACCTGTAACGTATGCAACATTAGAAAAAAGATTAAATAAGTAAATATATACGGACAAATCACAGTAAAGGGCCATTTACACAGTGCAAGTTTTTTCTTTTTAAATAAAGCAATAAATGTCTTGTATGGTTAACGTTTTTTTGTTTAAAGGTGAAGCCAAACGAGCGTAATTTTTTTCTGTGACCCATTGACAAAGCATGTTGCGGATCAATATTTTGTATTAGATCGTAAATAGACCACACTGTACGCTGCTTTAAGGTGAATATATAAGCAAATGGCCTTGAAGTGTGAAATAAATTGTTAACTCGTAAAAATGGTGATAATTTCCATATTGCGTCATGCACTAGATAGCCCTTTAAATTATTTTATGAACTGCCGTAGAAACTATTCTTGGTGATCCGTCTTTGCCTCCGCCAAAAGTGGCCACGGCAAGTTTTAAAGCTAGACGGACTAATGTAAATACTTTCAACGGCAGTTCATAAAATAATTTAAAGGGCTATCTAGTGCCTGACGATTAGCAATATGGAAATTATCACCATATTTACGAGTCAACAGTTTATTTCAAATGAGGGCGCCACTTCAAGGCCATTTGCTTTTATATTCACCTTAATTCTATTTCATTTCTTTTGTGAAAATTAGATAAGTAGTTTCCACAACTTGTTTTGCCATAAAAAAAATCTGTAATTTTTTTTTGAGTCGTAAGTCGCAGAAAGTGATTTGCGCAACTTCTGTTCTATGGCGAACGCTACACGCTCGATATGTATCGCGATATTTGGATCGTAATCCAGGATCACAATATTTATCGAGTCTGTAGTAAAGCGTATCACCTATCGTAATACGGATCGTTGGATTTCTAAAAATAAAAAAAATCCACGATTTGTATCTAGTATCGTTGATAAATATCGAGCGTCTAGTCTCTAATCGATATTAATCACGTCAGTATTAATTATGTCAGCGATGGAACGCGCATGTTGAGTCGGCGCCGGCGGCGCCCGCCGCACCTCAAACAAAAGCATTTAAAAGAATTCATACTAATATTAAAAACACTACCAGAGTTATGGGACAGCTCAAGTGCCAACAGTTTAAACAAAGTAAAAAGGGCGAATGCCTATGAGCAACTACTTGAAATTAAAAAAAAATTAAACCTTGCCCGACTAGCAAAGACGTCATTGCGAAGATAAACTCATTGAAATCGAATTATAGGAAAGAAATAAAAAAAAATAACCGTGACGTTTATATTTTTCTCTATCTTGAAACCAATATTTCGTCCATTTTTTTCGCTTTGTACGCCTTTTCCATGCTATCGCTAATATAATAGCAACGCAAGCTTTATTTCACATTATCACTCATACTTTATTTATAATGTTATACGAAACGTACGAGTGAAATGAAATTTACCGCCGTACTGACGCGATTCCTATCGTATGTGTAGTACATATACGAAAATTAACGAAAATATTACTAGATAAATATCACGTTAAATATCGCGATACGAGTACATATCGAGCGTGTAGCATTCGCCTATAGAAATTCACAATTTATTTTCTTTTGTATGCAATGCAGCAGACTCAAAATTCACAAAACTACGCCCGTGTCGCCTCACCCCAATTGGTGTGTTCGTTTAAGTGGTGGGAAATTTTATTTCAAGTGTCTCGCTATTACGGTTCAAGAGTCACAGACGGACAGACAGCGGAGTCTCAGTAAAAGGGTCCCGTTGGCACCCTTTGGGTACGTAACCCTATAGATGAGTGTATAGTGAATGCTATGATAGTTACCGGGCGTGGCGGGCGAGGCCGCAGCCAGGTCCTGCACGCACGTGGGGGGGGCCGTCACCACGCGCAGCCGCGCCAGCGTGGGGCCTCCTCCTGCACACACATGATATATGTTATATACTTACATGCAATAGGGATGATGGGTCAGAAAAGTATTATTCTAATTAGTCCGTTAGTTAGATTATCCAAAAATAATGTACCCATATTTTTCAGTTTATCAAAAAAGTAAAAATACTCAGATACAAAGTATCTAAGTTCCAGAGTGGGTTCTTGTGACGTCACGGATGTGTAAAAATAGTACGAAAGCGTGACGTCATGCTAAATTTAAATGCGCTGTATCTTCGTTATTTATTGTTTCTCAGAGAAAAGAGAAAATACGTGTACAATATTTTTTAATAATATAACCGATGGAACAAAAAATTTTTTTTTAATCATCGTGCCTATTCTTTTCAGACCATAAGGAGTCGTCCATTAATCACGTGATGTTTTTTTAGCAACAAAACCCAAAGGCCATTTTTAGCGTGACGGCGGGCAAGAAGGTGGAATAATGAATCAAAATAGTGATGGGTTGCTAGTCGCATCGCCTATTGATATGATTCGGGGGGTGGTTATATAGGAAATGGTCGTCACTCACCGAAAGGGCATTTTCGTTTCCCCCCCTCCCATTATTTATATACAAAGGCTATATAAGTAGTATTTATGTATATTTATTTATGCAAAATATATATCTATACATATTACTTATTTATTTATTAAATCTTTATTGACCACAATGGTACAAAAGGTGGACTTAATGCGAATGCATTCTCTACCAGTCAGCCTTAAGGAAAAACAGAAAAAGTGTATATGTGTATATATTCTATACGTACTTGATATACTGAATAATAAGTTTACTAGTTCTGGTTTTTTTTTTTTGTTGTACTAGCCCCAACAGATTACTCTCTCAGCATCACCTGTTGGTTGACTGGTAGAAAAGGTCCCTGGCCTTAAGTCCGCCATTTACATTTATTGCAATGAAGTCAAATAAATAAATAATTAAATTTTTAACAAAAAAAAAACAGACTAATTTTTTTTAGGAGTTTCTTCCATATTTCCAACTTGGTAGTAACGGCGTTTAATTAAAAAAAAGAATCATCAAAATCGGTTCACAATTGGCGAAGATATCGCGTAACAAATATACATAAAAAAAACATACAGTCGAATTGCCTCCTCCTTTATTGAAGTCGGTTAAAAATATATTTCCCATCAACTCACCCGGCGCGGGCGCACGAGGTTTGCACGGCGGCACGCTCTGTCTTTCTGGCCTCGCCGCTGTGCCGGTCACCACAGAGTTGCTCGTCTCCTACAAAAGATAAAAAAGTACATCAAGCTACCATATTCACTTGCGAAGAGGTACTCGATAGGCAACTGGGTAGGTTCCTGGGTCAAAAATAAATTATTTGGTACTACTAAGGGAATAAAACATCATCATTGATCATATCCATTTTGAACGTGATTTTAGATTTATTAATGCAGAAAAACTGATATTAAGAGCGCTATTTGACTCCAAGAAACTATGACGTCACGCCGTGCCTTTTTCATAGAAATCCCATAGAAAATATTTGTTTTGACGTTTAGAAAAAAAAATGTATATATATATATGGATGTATGTAATTTTTTTTTTATTTTGACTATGTGTTACCTTGGCGTGTCTGTCGGGAGAGGGCGCTGGCGTCGTTCTCGGTTCCGTCTCCTTTTCTGTAGGTTTGTCTGTTGCTGACTGTAACAATAATATAGGAATAAGTTTGCCGTTGACGTGAGACTACGCACATTCCACGGACCGGCAAACTTAGCGCGAACGGGTTTTATAGATATATTTAGCTTAGAACATTTCTCACTCTCTCCCCAAGGCGCTCTTATCCATTTGTTTTGTTCTATACCCCGCATACTATCAACATTCAGAGTCTGCGTGTCTATATCAAACCAAAACACTTTCCAGTACCTACTACTAACATCATGTATAGTTTGAGTCCCACCTAAGGGCACACTATCCATATGTTTTGTTCTTTACCACTCGCTTAAGACGACACACGGTGTCCAGTGCTGCCCCCATTTGAAATAAATTATTTGTAAGCAAACGGAGATATCATTTAAAATTTTGAGCTAGTAAAACCTAGATAACCCTTCAAACTATTTTATGAAGCACTGTTTACAGTTTAAAGTAAAAACGTTAAGCTTTAGTTTGCATTATTGCCAAAAGTGGCCGTTTTTCGCAAAAATGCAAACTAAAGCTTAACGTTCTCACTTTAAACTGTAAACAGTGGTTCATAAAACAGTTTGAAGGGTTATCTAGGTTTTACTAGCTCAAAATTTTAAATGATATCTCCGTTTCCTTACAAATAATTTATTTCAAATGGGAGCAGCACTGGACATCGTGTATCGTCTTAAACTATTCAGTCTGTCAGTCTATATAAAAACACGATAGTAGGGCCCATGATTCTAAATGGGGGATTTACTCGAGCGTCCTGGGGTCCTGTCGCCCGTGCACACGACAATGCGTGTGTGTTCGCCTGCTCTCGCCTCTCGACAAGGCGAGAGCAGGGGAGAGGTGCGGGGACGGGGAACGGGGACGCATATTGCGCGTACCTTAGGAGATTCCGTTCTGTATGTATTACTCTTATTACTGTCTTCTGTGGTACTTGTCAAGACAGGTCAAATGAGCTTAAGGCCGTACCTATATACCTATATAACCCTTCAAAGTATTTTACGAACTAATGTTTACAGTTTATAATGAGAACGTTAAGCTTTACTACGCACATTTTCCAAAAGTGGCCGTTTTTCGCAAATGTGCGTAGTAAAGCTTAACGTTCTCACTTTAAACTGTAAACAGTAGTTCATAAAATACTTTGAAGGGTTATCTAGGATTTGGTAGTAGCAAAATTTTAAATAATGTCTCCGTTTTCTTTTAAATGATTTATTTAAAATGGGGGCAGCACTGGACCCCGGAAAATTTAGGTACTACGGCCTTAAACATGATAGGCTTTCGCCGTTTCATTACTAAGTTCCTATGGTTACCTCCCGGCTCCACCATTAGTTTACTAATATGATATCGTTATATTGTACTACGAGTATCATCCCGACATGATACGACTGCATATCTGACGCGCTCGAGTAAATCCCAAAATTCCCCTCTTGGGCTTCTCTATTACCACAGCGGCGACACTCCCTGTACGTGAGAGTTCGAACGCCGGTGACCTTGAGCTCGGAGCTCGTGACGCTAGGGTTGATACCAAACCGAAATGGAGTACCGTGCGGTGCGTGAGAGAGACACGAACTAGGTACCAGCCCTCGGCCAAAGCCGTCGGCGATAGCTCGTTTTACGCCCCGCGCGCCTCTCAAGGCGCCCCTCTCCCTCCGCACATCCAGCCACCCACACATAGCCCCTCAAGCGATTTTACGTGCACACATATGCTTAAGAGTCGTTTCTTTTCGTGTAGTGTATATAGTCATACACGCCTTTCATCTCAAAAAGACCTCACCAAGCAACAGGATTTGAAACCGCGTCCTCCAGATCACAGCCGTTCTCTCTCCCGATGCGCCACCGCTCACGCACACTTACTAACGAAAACACGAATGACTTACGTATCCGTTGTGCTGCTGCGTGTGCCTGGGCTCGGCGGGCTGCGCGCGCTGCTTCCGCGCGTCGCCGGGCGCGGTGGCGGGCGTGGCGGCGGAGGCGGCCGGCGCCGGGGTGGCCGCCGTCGCCACCTCCGTATCCAGGCGGCGACGGCTCTGTCGGACAACAATATAGTTAAAAGCTCACTATCCTTCGATCATATATTCTATAGATACCAATTCCTTGCAAAATCAAACAAAATATTGTCCCCGTGTCAATACATACATAGGTAGATGTATAACCATTTCGAATATTGCGAAAAAAGTTCTAAAGTGTCATACAGTTTAATCTAATTTAAACCTTAAGTAACTGAGATAAGCGTGGAAATAAATCGGTATTTTCACCACGCACTTTGGTATCTTTGACGTAACGTCACGCGCACGGCCACCGAGCGAATGAGAGCGAAACAAGGCATAATACTGTTTTATGCCTTGTTTTCCCGGTGCCATTTTTTAGGCGGCAACAGTGCATCTCTAGAATATATGATCGAAGTCACTATCTATCCAATTGGGTAGATGACTGTTCAAAAATAAATTGTTTGGCATTGGCACTGCCAAGAGCATAAAACGTCATAATAATGTCATTGATCATATCCATTTTCAACATGATTTTAGATTTATTAATGCAGAAAAACTGTTATTAAGGTGAAGATAAAGGCAAATGACCTTGAAGTGGCGCCCTCATTTGAAATAAATTGTTAACTCGTAAATATGGAGATAATTTCCATATTGCTCTTCGTCATGCACTAGATAGCCCTTTAAATTATTTTATGAACCACCGTTGAAAGTATTTACATTAGTCCGTCTAGCTTTAAAACTTGCCTCCGCCAAAAGTGGCCACGGCAAGTTTTAAAGCTAGACGGATCACCAATAATAGTTTCAACGGCAGTTCATAAAATAATTTAAAGGGCTATCTAGTGTATGACGTAGAGCAATATGGAAATTATCACCATATTTACGAGTTAACAATTTATTTCACACTTCAAGGCCATTTGCCTCTATCTTCGCCTTAAGAGCGCTATTTGACTCGAAAAATGATGACGTCACGGTTTTGTTTTTCATACAGATCCCATAGAGAATGTTTGTTTTGACGTTTAGAAAAAGTGTCTGATTTGACTTTTTGTCATCTAGCGAATTTATGATTTAGTTAGTAATGGATTATTTTGCATTGTGCTCATTATTTTGTTCTTATTATACCTACATGATGATTTTACATCGGTTTTTGAGCCGAACGCCACTTCATTAGGATTGTTATTAAATTAACACCCAATTAGCAACTCAAAAAAAATCAGAAACAAAAACCGAAAGTAAAAACGTGATATCAATTAGTAGCGTAACAGAGTGCAACGTTCGCCGCGCGAGCACGTACGTATTCATATTCGAGTTCATCGGGGTCACGCGGCAGTTACAATAAAGACCGGCGTAACTACGTGGTTGCGATAGAAAATCATTTTCTCAACTTTTTCATCTTATGTCGTACACAAATTTGGATTACGTACGTATATGGATAGAGGAATTTATTTGCTATACGATTTGATTGAAAATTCGTGTGTACAAAGTGGAAGGGACATACCCGTAATAAATCAAACCACGTGATAAACTAGATCATTATAGTATAATAAAATTAAAATACCAATCGAAAAACCAAAAAAAAATTTGACATTCCCATACAAATTGCCTGAGCGGCTGCACACTTTTATTTATTTAAAAATTTTATTGCACAAAAATATGGTACAAGTGGTGGACCTAATGCCATATGGCATTCTCTACCGATCAACCATAAGACCTAGCACTTTTGTATGGAAATGCTTCAAATTTTTTTTTGTTCTTGGCTGTTATTTTAATTTCATTATACTATAATGATCTAGTATAGACCGTGGTTCAATTTGTTTGTTTGTAATAACTTTAGTGTACCAAAAATGATTTTTACGGGTATGTCCTTTCCACGTTGTATAACGCCTAACAAAGTATAATGAAACTTTTATACGAAGAGGATGCAACCGAAAACGCGCTGAGAAGAAGGAGTATACTCACGTTGTCTGGCTGTGTGTCTGTCGGCAACGCGTGCTCTGGTACGGGGTGGACAGAGGCTCGCGTGCGGTTAACCGGGGCCTGCAACAATGTAGTGTTCAAGTGGAGAGCCTCGACGTGGGACATACAATGGCATACGTCGGTTTGTATACCTGGATATACCTGACATTTACATATAGAGAACTGAATTGAAGCCGAAGAGAGAACGCAAATTAAGGGAGGGGGAGCAAACCGGGGGTCAGAGGTAATTTTTTGTAGCGGCTAGTTAATGCCCCCCCCCCCCCCCCAGAAATAGGTCATGGGGCGGCACCGGACAAAGTTACAATGACATCAAAATTGTAACAATGTTACCGACTCAAAAAAAAAACAGTGACATTACAATAAACCGCCATTTTGAAATTCATCACGTAAATTATACATTTTACATAAAACTAAAACTAACTCTAAAATTACTGAAATCTCAAACCTGAAAATCTTAAAAAAAAAAGCAACAGAAACCAAAAGGACATATACAATATACAACGTGAAAGGGACATACCCGTAATAAACCGAACTACGGTGTATACTAGACCATTATAGTTAAATTAAATTAAAATAACAGCCGAAAAACAAAAAAAAATCGGCATTTCCATACAAAAGTGTGCGGCCGCCCCCGGGCGATTTGTATGGGAACGTCGAAATTTTTTTTGGTTTCTTGACTGTTAATTTAATTTCATTATACTGTAGTGATCTAGTATAGCGAGTGGTTCGATTTATTACGGGGATGTCCCTTCCACGTTGTGTAGTACATAACATACACGTAAAATCTGGCAAAAACATATACAATCACATCATGAATAGCAATACTTCTCTTTCTTCCAAACAAATGTCAATGATATACACATTTGAACATATATAAAATAAAAACCTTTTTCAAACCAACCAAACAAAATTACGATTCTCACCAAATAATAAATAATCTTGTTTCCATTTCTCTAGAAAATATATGCCTGGAAAACCATTTTGCCTATTAATTTAATGTAATAATCGTTTGTTCAGACATTTTTCACATAATGTTGGTTACATTATGTTCGATGGAGCATAGCATCCCTAAATAATACCCATATCTTCTTAAAATAAAGACAATTATTTTATGCTGAAATGTGAACACCTATCTCTATTTTCAAGAAAATCTTATTAAAATATAATAGAAACTTTAAAAAAGTTCAATGCTTCGGCGAGGATCGAACCATCACTCTCCGAATGCCAGCCGCGCGTTTTCCCACTGCGCCAATCCTAGTTTAACTTGTGCGACGAAAATAACATATACTTACATCCTTCTCCCAATCGTAGGGGTCACTGTCCCGTATGCCGCGTCTCTTGCAGCACCTCTCCAGCAGGGACGCTAACATAGTGTAGTCTGGAGTGTCGGCGTACTCCAACTGCTGGACGTGCTCGAGGAACTGGCGTAGTTCCGAGGGGAGGTGCTTGAGGAGGAGGCGGTGATCGTATTTCTCTTTCATCAGCCCGACCTGGAGGAAAATCCATACTTCAATACTAATATTCAAAATTCAAATGATTATTCATGTCATATCATTTGTCTTCTCGTCCAAAATACCTCAAGACGAAAGTTTGTAATCAATGAGTGTTACCAGTAATGACTTATGGCTCTGAAACGTGGTCCCTTACTATCGGTCTCATAAGAAGGCCCAAAGTCATCGGTTCGTCGCGCTATGTGTCCCACCCACTGCCACTTTAACGAGCTAATCCGCTGGGCTATATAGTCTGGCCACCGAAACGTGATATTGACCTTGAAACAGAATTCTTTATATGGCAATACACAACACTTGTCAAACCATAGTACATCGGCTGTCATATTGTGTCAATTTTTGGAATAATACACGGTTATCTTGTGTTATAATGTCGAAACCTATCAAAAGTTCAGCGAGGAAGTTGATTTATACAATGGTGTGTAAATTTAAAGCGAAACAGGAAGAACTAGCTTTTGCAATCACGAGAAAGAACGATATTTCCATGAAATAACGGCTGTGACAGGTTAGTGCACTGCAATGATTTTAATATTTGGTGAATAGTTTGTACATACCTACAGTTTGTTTTAAATACACATTCTACGTATGTATATCCCTTATCTCAGATATATTCAATAAATATTTTAATAGATTGACAAGTTACAATATCAACAAAACAGTCGTCAAGGCAACACGCAACGAGGTTCGGTCATAGAGTAGTCTTGAATACAAACTCATTAGAAGTACATATATAAACCACATTCTATAGTTATTTATTTACAGAAGACATATTTCATTGGATTTAAAATATTATTTGTTAAATTGCGGTTTTATTATTGGCGTAACTTTGAAACAGTGGTTTTTTTACGTCAGAGGTTATGTTCCGATTGTATTGGGAAATATATGTATGTAAGTATTTTATTTGTTTTGCATGTGTTTTTGATTTTAGAGAGAATGAGAGATAAAGCTGATGACAATGGCAGCATGAGTGACATTAGTAACACTGTGAGGGGTTTACAACTAGAGGAAAATAGTCAGCACAGAACAGAATAGTGACTGAAAATCCTTATTCAACATTGAGAGAGATAACCGTCGAACTTTCTGTATCTCACGAATTGATCGTATCTCCGTACCGTTTTAAATAATCACTTGGGTATGAAATATGTTGTCGCTCGGCTAGTCCCAAAACTCCCAAAAGACCTGAATTTTCTCCAAACACTCAATCGCACAAGAGTAGCTAAGGACAGTTCACGGCGAGAACTGAACCCAATTCCGGAAAAAGCGTTTAAAAATTGTTTTGATGATTGGATTATTTATTCGTTCGCGTAAGTGTATCGCTTCTGAAGGAGCATAATTTGAAGGTGATAAAATAAATTTGGATGAAGAATTAACATTTTGTGTATTGTTGATCTATTCCCGGGTTTTTCTTGACAGAGTAGTGAAAATTGTACTTGATCGTGACGTCATGCGCAATTTGAATGCGATGTATCTTTGTAATTATTTGCTAATCAGAAAAAAAAAAGAATAAATACGACTACAATATTTTTAATAATCTACCTGATGAGCTTAAAATATTTTTTTAGTCCACATCCATACTATCAAGAGTGCTTATTCCTAATTTACAAAGAATTGCCATGTCTACATATTTCAAATTTAAAAATAAAAACTCAGTATCACGTTTCGGTGGCCAAACTCTATCAGTGACTTGTTCTCCTACGAATTTCCTCATTTCTGATTCGATCACGTAGAGAAACACCAAGCATAGCCCTCTCCATAGCGCGTTGAGCGATCTTGAGCCTTCTTATGAGACCCATAGTAAGGGACCACGTTTCAGGGCTATAAGACACACATTGAATATACACTTTAGTCTTGAGGTATTTTGGACGAGAAGACACTGCGTAACTTAAAATAGTAAGTACGGACCTGTTCTTTATCTTTGATCTTCCTCCACGGCAGTTGACCATTGACAAACTCCACCAACATGTAGAATAATGACCATAGATCATCGTGCCGGCCCATCTCCTTGTTTTTGTGTGCGTTGATGGAAGCGTAGCGGACTGTGCCTGTGTGACATAATTAAATTTTTAGCAAAAAAACAACTGTTTTTAAAATTTTTTAGGAGTTTCTTCCATATCTCCAAAGTTCTTCATCATATCTTCACCAAATTAAAATGGGACCAACTTGGTGGTGAAGGCTTTCAAATTAAAAAAGAATCATCAAAATCGGTTCACAATTGGCGAAGATATCGCGTAACAAACATATATAAAAAAAAACATACAGTCGAATTGAAAACCTCCTCCTTATTTGAAGTCGGTTAAAAATACCATTATTAAGCCTTTCTTATATACAGTTCATTAGTCCGAAAGGGGGGGGGGGGGGATCCAATGAGAGGCATCTACCTACACCCATCACTCTCTTCATGCATGCTCGCCGGATACGGGTACTTCTGACCTCTCCTTTTTTAAAGTCTGCAATCTGGTCGCAGTACGTTTGTCGAGGACGACCCTGACCCAGAATTCCAATTACATTTGCTTCATAGACCCTTTAAGACACCATGCACATAAAAAAGCTCAAGATAAATACCTCTAAAGCCGGCAGCAGCCCTGGGGGGTCGGACCTGTCCATTGCTGGTGGTGTACTGCCGAGCTAAGCCGAAGTCCAACATGTACACTTTTCTACAGTTTGACGGATGCCGGCCTATGCTGAAGTTACTCTGTAACGAGAAGCAGCTGGTACATTCCACGTTTTTTCTTTTCTCCCAGACCAACATAGAAGATAAAGATAAAAATGATCTTGATAAGTCTACAGTCAAATTCAGGTGAAACCAGTGGACATTCTAAAAACAGCATTACAACACCATTTGGCCTCTTTAAATTTTTAAGTATGACATTTGGACTTACGAAAGTAGACCTTCAAAATAATTATATGTAACCTAAAAGTGAAAAGGGAGTAGACTTTAGTACGTAAAACGGAAACGTAAATACGTAGTAGGTATTTAGTATCCAAATATTAGAAAGGTCAAGGATTGTATAGGAGAGACATAAATATGATGCATTAATTATTAGGAAAAAAACTTACAGGTTTAATATCTCTATGTAGGAAGCCAACGGAGTGTATCGAGTCTATGGCTTTGAGTATCTGTAGTCCCAGTCTGAAACAAAAAATCAATTAACCTTATAATTTTTGGCGTAACATTCTGAACCGTCACTCCATAAATATAATGTGTCATTAAGTTTTGACCATTAAAATTTAAAACTTTTACACACTATATTTTGTTTCAACTTCACATATTTACTGGGGAAATCCAGTTAATAAAATCCTAGATATGCAATTGCCTTAAAATTAATTTTTTTTTTTAAATCTGATATGTTGTCTCAAACTAAACGCTAGATTACGATTGTATGAAAAACTAAGGTAAGGTCCTTAACACACACTCGAAAAACAAAATAACTTTAAGCTGTTCGAAAGTTGTGACACTTTTCTGAAACAGGAAAAGAGATAGAGATCTCACCTTAGGGTGGTGGAGAGTGAAAATGCACCACGAGGTTGCGCACGCCTTAATTCAGCCAAGTTTCTTCCTTGAAGCTGCATCACCACGTAATTAAATCTCGCGTTTCTGCCGCATCCGATGAAGCGACACACGTGTTCTTTTCCTAAAAAGAAGGAAAAGAAAATGAGTAAATAGAAGATTTATCTTCTGACCTCGATCTTGGGCAGCTGCTATCCACTCAGATAATGTTCGATGTTATCTTGCCATCTCTTCGTTGGCCTTCCTTGTCTCTCAGCTTTCTTGTTTCATACGACAGACATGTCCGGTCCACTCTCACTTCAACTTAGCTGTTTTGACACCTACATGCATATTCTGGGAAGCAGAAATGGGTACTGCAGGGATTGAGCCTTCAAGGCCCTCGATCGAGAGTTGGGAGTGCTGGAAGGGAGCCCTTTGCCCAACAATGGGTCACTTAGCAGACTACAAAAAACGACAATTCACAATGTCGTCTGCATAGCAGCCGTAAAACACCGCTTCTTGGCCGGGAGAGACGTCTTACCTTGCAGCTTCTTCAGCACCTGCTCCTAAGTGGCCAGGTAGGTCCTATCAGACGCACGTAGAGGGAGGTGGTACAGAAGGTGGTGGTCAGAAGTACCCAGAGACCTATAGCTAACACGAAAAAATCTCCATAGCGAGTTTTGCAACTGAATTGCACAACGCCATCTATCGACAACAACACTCACCTTGCAACTTTTTCAGTACGGCCACCTCCATTTTGAGCACCTGCTTCGGCTGCCGCGAGGATTCCACCTTGAGAGCGACCTGTTCCTGGGTGACCAGGTCGAGGCCCTCGTAGATTTCACCGAAGCCGCCGCCGCCGATCTTCTTCACGACCTGTAAATAAGTATTTTTATCGTGAAATCTATTGAATTAAGTTAAGGTGAAGATATAGGCAAATGGCCTTGAAGTGTGAAATAAATTGTTAACACGTAAATATGGTGATAATTTCCATATTGCTATTCGTCATGCACTAGATAGCCCTTTAAATTATTTTATGAACTGCCGTTGTGACCGCAAACGAGCAAGCGGGTCACCTGATGGTAAGTGATCGACGCTGCCCATGGACAATTGCAACACCAGGGGTGTAACAAGAGCGTTACCGTTACCGGCCTTTCAGGGCCCTCCCCAGAGGGGTGATTATCATCTATCTCACTCAGTAGTTCCAGTATAGTGGCGTAGAGGTCGCCACAACATTGACTGTTATTTATTACCTTCCAGCGCTCCTTGACGACGTGGCCAACCAAACTGTACCAATCACGCAAAAAACTCTATAGCGAGTTTTAGAAACTTCCAGAAATGCACAGCGCCATCTATCCAACAGATCCCCTACCTTCCAACGCTCCTTGACGACGTGCCCCGGCTGCAGCAGGTCCTCGCTGGCCATGGTGATGTGGTGCACGCGCCGGGAGGTGTCGCAGCGGGACGCCGAGCGGGAACGGTGCCCTCCGAAGTTGGGGAGGGTGCGGGATCTGGATACAAACAAAGAGAAAATCAACTCATCATCCTTACGTATTCCCGGTTGTAACAACTATATGCCAACCCCGTTATGCCAAAATGCATTATAATTAAAAAGTTTATGGGATCGAAGGGGTACCCCATTTAATTTTGCAAAACGAGTTAGGCATATATTTTTTGTCATTATAATATTTTGACATAATTGTTTTTTTGACATACTATTTCAGTAGGCATAAATATTATTTCGGCTAATGTTTTTTGCCTTAATGTTGATTGGCATACCAAGTGACGGAAGCGACCAGTTTGGCTACCACGAATTACGAGTAGCTACGGAAGGTAGGGGCATACCAAGTGACGGAAGTGACTAGTTTGGCTACCCCGAATTACGAGTAGCTATGGAAGGTAGGGTCATACCAAGTGACGGAAGTGACCAGTTTGACTACCCCGAATTACGAGTAGCTATGGAAGGTAGGGGCATACCAAGTGACGGCAGTGATCAGTTTGACTACCCCGAATTAGCTACGGAAGGTAGGGGCATACCGAGTGACGGAAGCGACCAGTTTGGTTACCCCGAATCAGCCACGGAAAGTAGGTTAGGTTATGGTTGTGCAGTGACCATCATATCACAGGAACAGCGTCGAGCAAGTGACAGAAGCGACTAGTTTGGCTACCCCCAATTTGCCACGGAAGGTATCATTATGCGTAAACAAATTTATGCTTTAGAATAGTATGCTTCAAATCAAAAATCAATTATTATGCTTATAGTAGTTACGCTTAAAAAAATTGTGCCTAAACAATTATGCCAAATGAGTATTGTGCGTAATCATTATTAGGATAAGCAAAAGTATGCCATAAGATCACGCGGACACAGCTTGTAAGTTATGTGGTAGAGTGCTTACCTCAATAAAGGGTTATGCTGGACCCTCGGAGCGCTGGCGGCTGGCTCTCGCCTCTCTTCTCTCTGCAAACCAAACCAAAACAATTGTTTAAGCAATAAACAATGCAACAAAGATTACCCGTGTGGTTCCGGGTTAGAATAGGACCACTCCATCTATTCCTGTGGATGTCGTAAGAGGCGACTAAAGAACTAAGCACAAACATCTCGTGCTACAATTGCATTCCCAAGAAGGGTTGACGTTATACAGGCGGCCGGTCGTTAAACTGCCAAATCGTTTAAAATGTTCTGGCTATTTCTTCTCCATTTGGCATCCTTGGGTGACCATAGACGTGCATGTTATATTTGGAGAAGAAAAAGCGGGAAACCGCACTCCGCAACCGGGAACGCGCTCAGACGAACGCTTTCCAGCGTCAACCTTCTTAAGATTGCAATCTGCTTATATTAAATTTAAAAAAAATAAGACTCACACCAAAGAAACACTGAATAATCTGCAGGACAGTCTGTTCCATCGATTTCATTTCATTCAATCAAGTCACACAAAAACACATTCAAGGCCGACACCAGAAAACAACTATGCCATTTACTGTTTACCGCGATATTGGTTATTTTAATCACGTGTCTACTGTCAATGTCTTCTTTTTTAACCGACTTCAACAAAGGAAATTATCGATAGGGTTAGGGACTGGGTCCGGAAAATTCTATTTAATTTAGTCCGTCAGTTAGGTTAGGTTTTTATTGTAATTTACAATTCTTGTATTATTATTTACGCGGACTTTATATTGATTTTATGAACATGAAAGAGAAAATAAAAATAAAAACTTGATTAAGAAAAAAATATATTATTAATAAATTGAAAATAAACTAAGAAGAAACCTCTTACTTATCAATTTTTTTACAACTTTTTCTTATATTTTTATTACATAACAAAGTGGTGAAAAAAAAACTAAAATTTAGCATATTTTTTTTGATTTTTTATAATTTTGTTTTGATTAGGAAATTCACAAAGAGCGGCCTTATCTTTATACAAATTTTAAGAACTGACGTGAAAACGGATGTAGTATTCTTGACACTTTTCATGTTTGGAAAATCATTATAGTGTTAATATAATGATCAAATAATTTTGTGGATCGGCCAAAATAGTCTGTGACCTATACAGACAGGTCACACGAATCACGATTTTTTGTTTTTCCGCCCTAGATTTCTGTAGACGTCGTAAGAGGCGACTAAAGGACTAAGCACAAACATATCGTGCAAAAACTGCACAAGGTTGATTGACGTTGGACAGGTACTTAGTTGGTCGTAATAGGGATGATGACTGGGTCAGAGAAGTATTATTCTAATTAGTCCGTTAGTTAGATTATCCAAAAATAATGTACCCATATTTTCAGTTTATCAAAAAAGTTAAAAATCACAAAGATACAGAGTATCTAAGTTCCAGAGTGGGGGCTTGTGACGTCACCGATGTGTAAAAATCGTACGAAAGCGTGACGTCATGCGAAATTTAAATGCGCTGTATCTCCGACATAAAATGTTTCTCAGAGAAAAGAAAAAATATGTGTCCAATTATTTTTTAATAAATAAATAAATATATAAGGACAAATCACACTGATTGAGCTAGTCCCAAAGTATGTTTTTAAACTAGTGTTATGGGATACTAACTCAACGATACTATATTTTTTAATAAATACATATATAAATAAACACCCAAGACCCAGGACAATTTGAAAAAGGCCATTTTCCAACTTGACCTGGCTGGGGATCGAATCCAGAACCTCTGGATTGGCGGACTAGCGTGTTGACCATTACACCACGGAGGTCGTCATATAAATATTTAATAATCTAACCGATGGGCCAAAAATATTTTTTCAGTCATCATGCCTATTGATTAATTGCATCCCTAAACATTCTTCTTTATCGATCGATATAATTATGTTCCTTGGGGAAAGTTGTTCAGTATCTTAGCCTGAATCTATCCTTAAAATAGCTTCGTGATATTCTTGTTACTCTCTCAGCGTATTCCCAATTGCATCCTTGCATATTTGTTTATATATTTAATTTTATACACAAATACAAGTGTGCCTAATGGCGGACTTAAAGCCCAAGGCCTTATCTACCAGTCAACCAACCGGGTGCTGTCGAGAAGACAGGGGTAGTGCCAAACTCGAATAGAAATGTGGTGAAAATGAACTAAGTCACAGAATACATAAGAGTACAAAGTACACTTAAATAAGTGTGTAAGTCAGTGTAACTTATTTCTGTAAATTGGATTTGGCACTCGTTCGCAAGCTTTTCATATTATGTTGTGATAACATTGTATTAGGCATATTATCTTTGTAAACCGACAAAGCCCTTCTGGCGCGTAGGCTACCAATACTGTGTAAATGAGTTTTTTTCGGCGTTTCTTCTCAGCAGTGGTCGTCGCGAAACGCTAGTATCGGTAGCTTTTGAACAAAAAAAATAATAATTTAGATATAAATAAACATTACACGTAATGTACACTATAGTTATTGACGTGTAAAAGTGCAAAGGTCTAATTACTGAATATATATATATTAAGTTTAGGGTTCCGTACCCAAAGGGTGCAAACAGGACCCTATTACTGAAACTCCGCTGTCTGTCCGTCTGTCACAGGGCTCTATCTCTTGAACCGTAATAGCTAGACACTTGAAATTTTTAACTGATTATGTATTACTGTAGTTGCTATAACAACAAATACTAAAAATAAAAAAAGTAAAAACTAAAAGGGGTTGTCATACAAAAAACGTGTTTTATCAGCATTTTTAACTAGATCTATATAATGGCATTAACTAGATACTTGAAATTTTCACAGATTATGTATTGCTATGGCCGTTATAACAACAAATACTAAAAATAGGATAAAGTTAAAAATTAAAGGGGGTCGTCATACAAGAAACGTTTTCTTTAGCGTTTTAAAACATTGTATGGAGGTACGGAACCCTTCATGTACGAGTTCGACTCGCACTTGCCCGTTTATTAGTATTTGTAGTTATAGCAGCCTGTAATACGTAATCAGTGAAAAAATCAAGTGTCTCGCTATTACGGTTCAAGAGATATAGTCCTGTAACAGACGGACAGACAGCGAAGTCTCAATAATAGGGTCCCGTTGGCACCCTTTGGGTACGGAACCCTAAAAAAGAAACACTCAGAATAAAGGGCTATTTATTTATATATACTCTTTCTTTACCATGTTTCCCCAGGTAATTGACCGCTACCACAGCGTCTCCTGCGTTAGTTGCATTAGCTGTAGGGTTACTCCAAAAGCGGTACGCAAGTCGTACGTGATTGCGTATCCGCGCTTCAGTTTCATCAACATTGAGCGGTAATACATAATGATAAAGTCTAATTTGGTTTGCCATATAAGTAGGATTCACTATCGGATGACTTTCGTATTATTTCATAGAGTAACCACCCTGCAGTGGTAGAGAGTTGGTATACTCGATCGCCATTAAAAACTCGTTCCGCCACATATGTGTCTAGAAAAATGTCGGAGGTTATACAGGATGACTTTTTATCCACCATCCAAATTTTTGGAGCAAGTTCAGTCCATGATACTGAACTACTTTCCATAAAAAAAATTATTGAAAATAATTAAAAATTTTTCGTCCTCCCATACAAAATCAGTTGGCCTGAGCGAATCTGTATGGGAAGGCGAAATTTTCTTATCGTTTTTCGTTAATTGTTTTTATGGAAAGTAGTTCAGTATCATGGACTGAACTTGCTCCAACATTTTGGCTGGTAGTTAAAAAGTCAGCCTGTATGTAAGCGACCATTAGTTAAAAACTCTCATATCGCGATGTAGGATGTCTTAGCGCCATCTAGTTTGCTCTATGAGAACTATTGCGACAGCTTTCCTGGGAGCTATAGGTTCTTGCATAGTTGCAGTAAAGGTCGTTACTGTAACTTTTTGTAACTAAAGAGAGTATAGATTCTACCTGGGGTTCATGTCTCCTCGGACGGGGCGCCGGGGCGGCGGCTGAGCCGGAGCCCTGCGACGCGGTGTCCGCTGACGACGACGATGACTCTGCAACAATACAATCAACAATTTTAAAGAAAAAAGCGAAGTCAAATTTTGCAAGTTAAAGGGGTCGTTGCACAAATTTATGGGTAGCCGGCTAGGTCACTGAACACCTACCATAAGTAAATCCGATAAAATCGTAGCCTTTCTATGGTACATTTGGATATATCGTAATTAAGGTTAGGTGAGTTCCGCCAAAATGACCGACACCCATTATGTCAACTGACCTGACATTGACAGTAACTGCGAGTGACGTTTAAATCAGATTGTGTACGTATAGGCGCCATGTCAGTATCGCCATTATACGATAAAAAGCGATTTTGAATGTATTTTTGTACACTATCAAGATCACGAAAAAACAATGTAACGTTGTAATTTTTTCATTTGATCATTCATATCATTTAAACATTACAATAAATATATGGTCTTAATACGTTTTTAATATTTTTTCTGATTTTTGGGAAAGTGTTCATGACTGTTGTGCAACATCCCCTTTGAGCCATTTCCTGATTTCCGATTTATATTAAATTTTGTATGCTAATGTAAATCAGATGACAATGCAATATTATTATGACAAGAAGCTGATATGATGATGGAGCCGGAAGGTAGCTATGGGAACCCTGGAAAAAAAACGACGCATTCCCTCATCCCTCAAGCAGCTGGTATATTCTATTATTTTTTCTTTTCTTCCAGACCAGCATGGAAGATGATCGTACCTGATCTGTTGGAGTGGTGCGGGGCGTGCTGTTTGAACGGAGACTCCCGCTCGCACTTTGGCTCTTGTTCCCTGTAACAAATCAAAACCAGTGTAAAAACCATGAACCCGACTACGGATAACAAACTCAAAAGAAATAATAGATGTCGCTAGTAGTATAATTTTAAAGTTGAAATTTTTTAAATTGATTTTCACGGGCTTTATTTTTAATTATCTTGCATTTAGTATCTACTTTTAAGCTCAAAATTTGCTGAGCTCTTTCATTTGACAGCCCACTTGGTATAGAAACAAAAAAAAATTTTTTTTCTCGCACTTTTCAGGGTTCCGTAGTCCACAAGGAACCCTTATAGTTTCGTCATGTCCGTCCGTCCGTCCGTCTGTCCGTCCGGGCTCGTACTCCGCCGCTACTGCACCGATTGTCACGAAAATTGGTGGAGAGATAGATATTGAAGTTCCAAAAGTTGCTTTTTAAAATTATGCAAAAAATGATTTTTTTTTTCAGCCATTTTTTTCAAAAAATTTTTTCATACAACGAAAAGTGAATTTATAAAATTAAATTGGTCTAACCCCAACGTGTGGGGTATCGTTGAAAAGGTCTTTTAAAATGCAACAAAAGCTGCTTTAAAACTATGTAGATCAAACCCCCCGTCTTGAGATAATCTAATACAAAGTTAAAATTTGAGGTGTCCCCCCACCGTAACTTTTGAAATATTAGTTAAATAATTCTGAAAAAAATGTGGTATATACCTCAAAGTACTTTCAATTAAAACTATAGCGGTCTCGGTATCATAGATAGTTATTTTTTAATACGTCATAAATCGTAAATCGCAATTTACCTTTAGAACTTTTATATTATGTTACTTGCGGCTACGGAACCCTTCATGGGCGAGTCCGACTCGCAGTTGGCCGCTTTTTGTATGTAACTTTTGTTACAAAAAATTTTTACACACAAAATGTAGCCTATGTCACCCAGACGATATTGACGAATCGATTGACATCTCTTTTGTGAAAATTGGCTAAGTGGTTTGGATGCTACGGTGGAACACACAAAGATATCCACATACATACATACATAGACTGCTAAAATCATAACCCTTCCCTTGGCTTTGCAGTAGTCGGGTAAAAAATACGAGTACTAGAGGACTGACAATCTTCATACTTCGAGGCGTAATTTGATTTTTAGTTTGAACGTTGTAGCTATATGGAGCTACTAGTTCGAAAGAAGTTTCGTAGTGGTTAATTTCAGAAAGATGGCGGTAGCGTTCATTTTCTACGAACAAACGAGCGCCATCTCTGATTTTTCGTGGACACCGTCAGCCTATGTACCCAGCTTCACGTCTCTATTTCTAACGGCGTAGACAGAGTGGTAGCAGACAGTTGAAGATTACCGTCAATGATTCCCTCTAATATGGTTGAGTTCAAAGATGGCTGACCCGTGCGTCAACTCGTGAACGAGTGCTGCCAGGAGGGACTGGTCAGCTCGGCTTTGCTTTTAGACTAATTAGTATTTCCTTTGTATTCACGGGTCTTTTTACGCCCTTTGGGAGGCTTGCGTGCGGATACAGATCCAACACGTAGAGGCCCTTTGGAGAAGTTGATGTAATGTGACGCTACCGACAAAACTCATTCTTGGATATACCAATGTAAGGTATACCCTTGAAAAGGTTAAGGCAGGGGAAGGATCTATTGCAAGAAAATGGAAAGGTTTATAGGTTATGGAATGAAGTTGGGACGGACTGATGCTGGGCTATTGCAATAATAACAATTAGTATTTATAATTACGTTATGTTTGTTCGCTCGTTCGCACGCATTACATATTATAATGTGTGCACATTGTATGTATTATAATTTGTAAATTGACAGACATTATGAGAAAGCTTTTCTGGCGCGTAGGCGACCAATACTTAGTTTCTTCCGGCGTTTCTTCTCAGCAGTGGCCGTTACGAAACGCTGGTATCGGAAGCTTTTCTATAATTACCTATTTAACTTTAAACGTAATGTTTACAACAATTATTGACGTGGAAAAGTGCCCGCATAGGCTTAAATTATTAAGTAAACATTTAAATAAAAAAAATTGAATGAAACAAATATGCCGTGTGGTTCCCGCAGAGTAGAATAAGACCACTCCAAGTCTTCCCGTGGATGTCGTAGAAGGCGACTTAGGAAACACAAGCTGAACAAAGCTTATAAATAAACAATGAGACCTCTCCAACCGTCTGGCCAGCGTGGAGGGTGTAGGCTAAAACCTCTAACTGCTCTGTCTAATATATGGCTCTGGTAGTACAGAGAGGGTCATGCTCCTGCAGTGGAGACTAGAAAGACCTGATGATGATGATGATGACTTGAACCAACTCAGAGCTACAAGTCGAGCCTAGTGAGCATAGAACTCGTAGTTCAGAAACGCACAGCCAATGCCTTAAGAACTTTCATTAAAGGTGCTTACGGATACTTAGGGTTGGATCCAGAGCTTGTTAACGATACCAAATTCACACTAAAAGTAACGTTAAATAACGTTATTTTCATACAGGTATTAGTGGTAACGTTATAAGGGGTATCGATAATACAGTTATAAAACGTTATAATAACGTTCGCAATTAACGATATAAGTAACAATGTTTTTTTTTAATATTTGTAAAATATTATATAAATATTATACAAGTGTATTGCATCGCGCTGGGAATCGAACCTAAGGTAGCACAGACTATCACGACATCCGTGTAGCTCTAGTAGCCTACTAGACAAACTCTCATCAATTTATTCTGTCAAACATCGAAAATAAATACACTCTTAACAATACCTTTTACCGTTAATATCATTGGTAACGTTATCTGATTTATCAGTAAATGGTTAGAAAAATACCGTTACCCAGCATAACGTTATCTTTGCTGATAACGTTAACGCCGTTTGACAGAATTAACGTTAACGCCGTTTGACAAAATTAACGTTACCAGATTTTTAACGGTATTCCAAGCCCTGGTTGGATCTCATCTGTCAGCACGGAACAGCACTTTCCTATGCTGCTATCCTTTTCTGTCGCTCAGAACCGTCATTTGCTAGAGCGAGAGAGAGCGACGGAACGCTTCAGCACCGGCCGGTGTTGAAAGTGCTGTTCCGTGCTGGTAGATGAGATCCAATCCTTATTTTCTATCTTCATTATTACGAAACTTGCGTAATGAGGACTTTTATTTTATATCATTTATTAAGGTACCTACATTCACAGACAACAGAACTACTTACGAGTACTTCATTTTAGGACTTATATCTAAGACCAATATTATTCTGAAATCCTACAAAAAACTGTACACGACACTACAGAGAATATTAATACATGCAAGCAAATAAACAATCAATAAATATAACTGCTAATTATGTTGATAAACAGAATATTTAAATTTTGACAATCTTTCAGCAAATAAATCTAGTTGGACATTATATGGAATATTCTAGATATCTAATTAAATTGCAATTAATTCGAGTGACACACATAGATAGCACTAAATTGATAGATAAGTGCTTGTTTTATGTCAATTAGTAATATTCCGCATCTATGAGCTGTACCAACATATTTGTGTCAGAGATAGGCGAGTACTCAGATTAAAGAAAGGTCTAAGGGCTAGTAGGTTAGTGCTAAGATATACTTTCATTGTTTGCTGTTCGTTTTCTTCTAAGCTGGTTTGGAAGCCCTGGAAAATACATACATACATACTATCACAGTACAGTGACTTTAAGTAGTTAGAACTGATGTACTCGTACATTATGAAATGCAATAAATGAATTGAATTGAATATCAAGTTTTTATCCCTAATACGGCTTAAGCAGGCAGAGTCCACGCCCGTAAGAAACTTTATGGCCTATAGAGGGCGCCATATTGAATTTACTGTGACGTCACATAGCCTGTAACCAGCGGCCAGTCAAGACGATTTGAATGATACCTATTTGTTAAGGAGACGTGGGTTCACAATCTGCAATACTGTGCGTGTTTTTGAAAAATCACTGTTATGAAACTACTACAGTTTATTCCTCAAAAAAATTACATAAAATTCTTAAGGATTTTCAACAGACACTCACAATAGCCAAAACACGATTGAGGATTTTTGGCTCGATAGAAAAAAATCACAAACATACCTCTAAATTTGCCTTTATAATACGTATTACTATTTTATACAATCACCTTTTTATATGAAAATTATACCAAAAATGTATTATCTAAATATCTATCCGTTTTGGCTACAGAAAAAATTGTAATTTAACTTTTATCCGATATCGGTACCGAAAAACAAAGCATCGACCGTTGCGGGGCGAAGGGCGAGGGGTGCGGGTGTGATCCAGGGTAGGTAAGACACGAGCGCGTGCGTCGGCGAACCCGATAGAACCTGTTTTCGTCGCGTGTCGCCAGTTCTTCTCTTCTATCTCTTTCATACCTTTATTTATTAACGTTCAAGTACCGGTACCGAAATATACCTTTTTCTATCTATACACTAAAACTTAGGGTACTGAAATAATTTTGTGTATTGAAATAAAGCGGTAATTGCTATTTGTCGATATGACGTCATACCGCAATTAAAAGATATCGTATTTTTGGGTTATTCAGTCCCTGCACATAGCACACTCGATAGTTCTCGCCATTTCATCCACCCGGTGTTAACACGGTGGGTTATACCAGCGTCAATCGTCCCGTCGTTTGCGACAACATTTCATCCACCCGGTGTTAACACGGTGGGTTATACCAGCGTCAATCGTCCCGTCGTTTGCGACAACATTTCATCCACCCGGTGTTAACACGGTGGGTTATACCAGCGTCAATCGTCCCGTCGTTTGCGACAACAGAACCCAGGTATTTAAATTGGGTAACTTCGTTCAATTGCTTCCCTTCTATGTTGACACAATGATGTTGTTCATTGGCTGCAGAATAACAACATTGCATGTACTCTGTTTTCTCACGGCTGATTTTTAATCCGGCAGATTCCAGGGCAGATCTCCAGTGGCATGATAAGAATGTTCGGGGAAAAAGCCGATATAATATAATAGGGAATCGGACAGGTCTTACCAAAAAATATTTATTGTAATTAGAAATTATGTTATTTAAATAAACTGACCATTCAATGAGTATTTTTGTGAAATAATAATGATTTATATTTTTAAATCATAAAATTAAATGTGTTAATTGCAACATTTTTAATCTGTTCGCCACCTTGAACGAAACATCACAGCGCGTTACGTCATTCGTTTGTAATTGTCATTTTGGGGCGGCTGGGGTAACCTCAAAATGTCAACCATAGATGTCAACATTACTATGTGAATTTGTGGCTATCACTACTGCCATCCTTTTCACCACTTGATTGTTAGATGTTTACTCACAAACAGATGACGTCACGCGGCCAAGGTGACAAATGGGAGCGTTTACGCGACATTTTTACGCATTCAAATTTTAAATGTAATTTATGTATATTTACAGCCTTATTTTAATAAAATATTATCTTTTATGGTAATAAATAACCATTCTTATTACTTTCAAACACTTTGTAAAAAGTTGTCCGATCCCCTATTGCTTCGGGTCGGCTTTTTTGTTCGACAAATACTGCCGTACCGATAATACCGGCCCGCTTATGTGTGTAGCAACCCTAACATGTTATTTTAAACTAAGACGTACTCTAGCACGTAATGGAAAAGTCTAGGTAAAAGGCATTTAACATAGCTTTACTTGTGCCATACAACAACCGAGACCAACGGCTTAACGTGCCTTTCGAAGTACCGAGGAACTTAAGAAATTTTTCCGCCACTTATGGTCACCCATCCAAGTGCGGACCATGCCCGGTGTCACTTAATGCATACTCCCGCCCCAGGTCACCGAGCACTTTTCCATGTCATGTCACAATGCTATAAAAGGGCCCCATTAGGATTGGGCATTCCCCTCCAAAAGAAATTAACATAAGGAATTGCATGTCTTGCCTATTGATTTTTTTAAAGAATAAATTAAACTGCAATGGATACGAGTTCTTTAGAGCCTATTTTTAACCCCCGACAAAAAGAGGGGTGTTATAAGTTTGACGCTAATGCACGTCGGTCTGTCTGCGGCGTCGTAGCGCTCGAGCGGATGAACCGATTTAGATGCGGGATTTTTTACGTGAAAGCAAGTTCTCTTGCGGTGGTTCTTAGCTATGTTTGACGAAACTCGGTTCAGCCGTTTAAAAGTTATTGGGGGTTAACGCTTGAAAGTCGGGGCTTTCTCTAGCAAATTAATAGATGGCGCTACGGATATCAAGTTTTATCGGTAGTTCCACCACTCATCACAAGATGGCGTTCTTAATCTTCGGGAGTTTTTAAGTTGCCTAGCAAATAAACTTTTTAGTTTTTCGTTTCTTTATTCCTATCCCATAACCTAACAAGTTTCAATCTAAGGTTGGTGTAGGACCTTTGATTGCTTTGAGTCCACTGGTTTTCATAGCCGATTGAGTGGCGGACGGCGCCTAAAGATGCCCACACAGTCCTTAACAAATATCACTAAAGCCGTACTATGACTATCCACTTTAACTATTTCACATATTGTTTATGAGCATGAGCATTTATAACACCAAACTACACTAATTTCACATTACAAATTCCACTAGAATCAATTTGCAAAATAAATTAAAGCAAACCCCAACTGAACCCCTTAACTTACGGCCAAAAACTCTATTGGTTTTTCAACTATTACAAAATGACAGGATTTTTATTTTAAATTGGTGAGGGTGAGATTAGTGTTCCCGAGGACTAGTTATAGGCTTTTAGCCATGTTTTGCAGGCTAGACTCTTAAGGGATTGACAGGCTAAAAGCCTGTAAAAGCTTTAGGTCCTTTAGGTTAGGCCTGTTGAATAGGCCGAGCCTAATTGGGCTGTGTCTCAAATTGACTTCAGCCTAACCTATTACTTGAAAAAAACCTAGTCGCAAAAAGGCTTTTTAGGCTCATAGGCTTTTTAAAATGACAGAGAATGAATGCAGTGCAGTTTGTTGCCGCTTCTTTTGCACTGGCGCCTAGGAAGCGGCACAAACTTAGCTGTAAGTAACGATTTGACGTTAACATTTGTGCAAAACAAAAGAAAGTGACTAATGAGAGATATTATAAATATCCTATGATAATAAGATATTTTGAATTGAATTGAGCGCTAAAAAAGGACCGACAGGCTTAAATTTAGGGCTAAAAGCCTATAGTACTCGGGGACACGATGATCAAGGGTGTATTTGCTTATTTAAACAAAAGGATCATAGCCCTGGGCTACATGTCAAGAGGGTTCTCTGGTGATAAAGAGTCACTTAGTGGCTACACCCGCCTTACGTTTGCAGTGCATACGGCAGGCGTGACCCGCCTAGTCCCATTCGAGTTTGGCAGCTTGCCAGGTGGTCACTAAGATATAATGTGCTTATATATATGTAGGTAGTTGAGTCCTATGTCATATGACTTTTCGTAGCTTAAAAAATCTTACACAAGTGTTGGCCACTTCTTTCTTTTTTAAGTACAACATATCAGTCTAATGCTGACCTAAAGGTTGGCCACTAACACGCACCAAAAACAAAGACAAATACTATGGACGAACCACCCCATAAAACACGTGCTCTTTTCTAGATGTCACTACTGACTCGTCCGCTAGCCATACAAAGGATGCTGGGTACTTAAGCTGACGGTATCCACGAAAAATCAGAGATGGCGCTTGTTTGTTCGTAGAAAATGAACGCTTATACCGCCATCTTTCGGAAATTAAGCGGAACCACTACGAAACTAAATTCGAACTAGTAGCTCCATCTAGCTACAACATATGAACTAAAAATCGAATTACGCTTCAAAGTACGAAAGTAGTCAGTCCTTTAGTATTCAAAATAGGTACCTACAAACAGAAGCGACGTTAGGGTAGGGCGCGGTTGGGCGACCGCCCAGGGCGCCAGATATAAAAGGGCGCCAAGGGGGCTAAAAAGAGGTAACTTTTTGTGTCCTAGACTCCTAGGACATTTAATTTTACAATTAATTGATATAAACATATCAAATCATATATATATGAATGGTATTGAAGCCTAGGTGAGAGTGAATTGTAGTTAGGGGGTGGGGGGGGGGGGTAATCTCGCCCGGGGGCGCTGGTAGGGCTAAAACCGGCACTGCCTACAAATACTAAAAATTCTAACATTGCCAAAGTGTAGTAAGTGGAGCTTGTGACTCAGTAGTTAGTAAGTAGGTATATGTAGTAGTTGGTACAATTGAGTGCGGCAGCTGAACACAGAAGTCAAGGTCGAAACAATGTAGGTACACTACCTACGTTTATAATGTTCAATCAAGGTATTCGTCGAAAAATGAGGGGTTTTAATACAAATTATAACTGACGTGTGAAGGGCTTGATAAATGTTTAGTATCTCGCCCTAAAAACGGTATTTATTTTTTGACGTTTAAACGTGTATTAAGGGATAATAACTCAACGATACTGTATTTTTTATTACCAAACCGAACCCCAAATAAAATAAACGACCAAGTGCGAGTCAGACTCGCGCACAAAAGGTTCCGTACCATTATCTATACAACTTTAGATAGCAAAAAAAAAACATGTTTGTTGTATGGGAGACCCCCCTCAAATATTTATGTTATTTGAATTTACTTATTTATTTTTAAAGTGTATATACATACAATGATATATATGAATAATTTATAATATTCTGTGAATATTTCAAGCGTCTACCTGTTGCCGTTATTAAAATCGAGCAAAAAAAATCACGTTTGTTGTATGGGAGTGGGAGCCCTGCTTAAATAATTGTTTTATTGTTTGTCTGCGGCAACAGAAATACATCATTTGTGAAAATTTCAACAGCTATCACGGTTCATGAGATACAGCCTGGTGACGGACGGACTGGTGGACAGGACAGTGAAGTCTTAGTAATCCCGTTTTTACCCTTTCGGTACGGAACCCTTAAAAGGTACTTTTAGCGTTAGTTCCCGGGTATAACATTTAAAATCTTCATTCAGCTAAGTGTGATGTCTTTAGCATGAAAAATCCGTCACAACTTCACAAGTGTTAGCCACTAACACACGAGAAATAATAACCAGCAATATCGGGTCAATTACACTGTTCACTTCCCTGAGGTTAAATATCCCATTGACATTTACACACCATTTATGGATTGTAAACCCAATTTATGGTAACCTAAATAAGGTTATAGGTATACCGTATAACTACTAGGTATGTCTCAAATAGATTTTGAAATTGAAAACTGAACAACTTTTGTTCTAAGTACAACATTCCCAAAATGCCAAAAATAAAATTCAGATTTTCGTACAAATTGACTTTATCAGCTTGTATGATAATCAATTTGTATGAAAATTCAAATATTTTTTGGGTTTCGTGGGCATGGGCTAGCGGGCTGAGGTACCATCTGAGAGGTTTTGGGTTAGTTCATTAACATATTGTTTGTATACAGACATAATACAGATATACACTATCACGTCTTTATCCCTAGTGGGGCAGGAGCAATTTGGGTCTTGCGGCTCCATATGAGCAGACACAGCTCTGGGCAACCCAAAGGCCACTTTTTTTCTTCTTTTTATAAGGACAAATCACACTGTGTTATGGCCCATAACACAAGTTTAAAACTTACTTTGGGGCTAGCTTAATCAGTGTGATTTGTCCTTATAAAAAAAAAGTGGCCATTGGGTGTATTAGTTAGTACCTATCCCATAATAATAATCATATCACGCTTTTAAACGGGCGGTTCAAAAACGGTTTCTCCAAGAAGTCTCTTCTTTTCGTTGTCTTTGCGCGGTAATTAGTAGTCATCCATATATGTATTTATCTATCCGCATACATATATAATTAGTTCTTTATGTATTATATTTACATAATTATATATTTTGTATATTTATTTTATCTATAGTTATTGTATTGGTATATATTTCTTTAAAATTAATATTTATGTATATTCTTGTAGGTATTTATAGATACTTTTAAATTTTGTTTACACACTTTGTCGCACCACCCAAATTATTTGTCTACTTGGTCCAATGGTTGACTGGCAGAGAACGCCATAAGGCGTTAAGTCCGCCATTTGTACACTTTTTTTATGTGCAATAAAGTTAAAATAAATAAATAACTTATGGGATAGGTACTAACCCAACGACACTATATTTTATGTTAAATACATATTTTTACACAACACAGTCTTTAAACAGTCCGAAGGGCATCAAAAATATTTTCAAAAACTCTTTAGTTATTAGTGACCAAAGTAAGACGGGCGGTCTTAGTTTGGTCCCTAATAACTAAAGAGTGAAGACACACTAAGTGACTATGTACAAATGGGAGGTCTATCTATACTGGACTATTACTGGACATCAAATATTTTCGTTAATTGAAAGGGTGCAGGAATGAAACATATATCAAATGAAAGGCTTTAAGTAGTCTATTCTTGGATCAAACAGAAAAACTTAAAAATCCGTTCCGGTGGAGTTGAGGTATCAGCATTTAAAACTGATAAATGTTCGAAACATAGACAATAGTTTTAGATTATCTTAAAGAATTGTAAGTGTGCAGGAAGGAAATATATTTCGAATGAAAGGCTTTAATTTACTCTTTCATCCATCAATCAGAAAAACATAAAATACCTGTTCTGGTGGAGTTGAGTTATTAGCATTTAATACTGTGAAATGGTTGAAACATAAGCCATTGTTTCAGATTTGGCCTATGTTCATATGGACGTTATGCAGCTGAAAATCGTTTAACTTTTAGAAGTATTATAGATTTAGTTGCAAATAACTTAACCGGTACGCATTCCAATGTTATTTCTGTGTTATTTTGTTATTAAAGTGTGCGAGAAAATAGCATTGGTATGCTTTTCCTTGCACTTTTTCAAATATTTAAGAATAAAGACACAAATAGGGACAAATCACACTAAGTAGGTATAGGTTATAATAAATAGATATATAGATAAACGTCCAAGACCCTAAGATTTTTATGATCTTCTGTGTTATTAAAGACAAGACTTATACCCTTTATAAACCTTCAGTTTCCGAAAATATTCACATCCAGTATGGTTAGATCTCTCATTTGTAAGTAAGCAGATAGTAGCGAGGGGTCTTTGCTTTGGTAGTTAAGGCGAAGATATAGGCAAATGGCCTTGAAGTGTGAAATAAATTGTTAACTCGTAAATATGGTGATAATTTCCATATTGCTCTACGTCATGCACTAGATAGCCCTTTAAATTATTTTATGAACTGCCGTTAAAACTATTATTGGTGATCCGTCTAGCTTTAAAACTTGCCGTGGCCACTTTTGGCGGAGGCGAGTTTTAAAGCTAGATGGACTAATGTAAATACTTTCAACGGTGGTTTATAAAATAATTTAAAGGGCTATCTAGTGCATGACGAAGAGTAATATGGAAATTATCTCCATATTTACGAGTTAACAATTTATTTCAAATGAGGGCGCCACTTCAAGGTCATTTGCCTATATCTTCGACTTAATAACTACAGATTTTCCAAAAATAATTTGATGCCCCTTGGCTCGTTTTAAGATTACATTATGGCCTATCATTTGAAGTATAAGTGATCTGTCAAAGCTCTTGGACCAGCACCCATAGCGCCGTGCTCTTTATCCTTTCTTAAGGTCCCCACCCCACAGGATGTAGGCGAAAAGTCGCACGCAAAAACTAGTGTACAATATAAACAATATGATAATGTTTACACTTTAATATACAAGGTAATAATTTTAATCTGCAATACTAATCACACGGATTACGGTTCAAATTTATTTGGCAAATATGTATCAGAAAGAGATATATAGTGATTGATGTTACTTACAAAACCATAGCAAATAAGTATTGATTAAATACAATCACTTTTATATTATATCTAAAATACGCGGTGGCATCGTGAAGTAAAGAATTTTAAAGCGATCATTCTTATATTCCATTCCAATAAGAGTCTATTTAGAAAAATATCAAACCATACCCCGAAAAAAAATTACAAAATTAAAAGACATTACGGCAAGAAAGAGACGCAAATAGTTATCCGACTTGAATAAAATACACTACGTCACGATGCGGCAACCCGTTGTTGCGTCACTACGTAACGTAGTCGGATTATAAAATCGCGAGACAGCCATACATCTCGGCAACCCACCCACCTAGAATCGATTTTCAACTATTCCCAAGCAGAATTCTCCTATTATAATCTGCTCTACAAATTGTCAAATACACGGGACAACTCTTTCCGGGCACACCTACAACAAAATCAAGATACGAACAAGAAAAACTCACCAAGAAAAATTATAAATGTCGACTCGGTTGACAGGGAATAAATTTAGATTCGCTCAAAACTCACAGAAAAAACACTGAACAAGCGGACTTTTACACTTTATATAATTGTTAAAAGTTAAAGAACGCGTAATCGACGTCAAACACCGCATAGCGCCACATATTTTTTATGTTTTTACGAAGTTATAAGCGGAGAACTGAAGCATCGATCGCGCAGCCATGACAGGTATTTTTTACTGAGTGAAGTTAGCGCTTCTCGCTCAGCTGACGGACAAGTTTTTTTTCAGGATTGGCGAAGTGAAGTTGCAGCGGTTTCGCGAGGTCAACAACCTTTGCAATAAAATAAAATAAATCGCTGTGTTTTATTTTGATAATATTTACTTGTATAAATTAATGCGATATAATTTTGTGACTTTCGTAGGTAGGTAGATATTTTTTACAAGTTCCTTTGTAGGATGGTGTACTGTACCTATCAAGACAATGCTGCATCGCTCGCATCCCATATTTTCAATATTAGACAAGAGACACTATACAATTATATTCTATTCTAGGCTCGGAAACTTTGCCTTTAAATATTTATCTCATGCTTATGCAAAGGATAAATATAGGCAGGTATAACTAGGCAGGTAAATAGGTACCTACTTATAATAATTAGGGTTCCGTACCCGAAGGGTGCAAACGGGACCCTATTACTGAGACTCCGCTGTCTGTCCGTGTGTCACAGGGCTCTATCTCTTGAACCGTAATAGCTAGTCACTTGAAATTTTTACCGATTATGTATTACTGTGGCCGCTATAACAACAAATACTGAAAATAAAAAAAAGTTAAGAATTAAAGGGGGTCGCCATACAAAAAACGTGTTTTTTTAGCGTTTTAACTAGATCTTTATAATGGCAGTAACTAGATACTTGGAATTTTCACAGATTATGTATTACTATGGCCGCTATAACAACAAATACTAAAAATAAAAAAAGTTAAAAATTAAGGAGGTCGTCATACAAAAAACGTGTTTTTTAGCGTTTTAAAACATTGTACGGAGGTACGGAACCCTTCATGTACGAGTCCGACTCGCACTTGCCCGTTTATATAATAGCTATAAAAATATGTCACAGACAGCAGTAGTGGCAGTGGGCGGGGCACATAGCGCGAAGAACCGATGGCTGATGGGGCAAAAAGGTTCTCGAATGGCGACCACGTACCGGCAAGCGCAGCGTAGGACACCCACCTGCTTGGTGGTCGGACGACTTGAGCAAGGTTGCATGAAAACGCTGGATGCAGGCCGCTTCCTATGTCCAGCAGTGGCTTCCTGTGGCTGATATGATGATAATGAGGTAGGTATTGTATTGTAGAAATACAGAATACCTACTAATATACCTAATATCTATCATTGACAAGATATTATGGAAAGATGAAATAGTATTTTGGTGCTCGTACCAACATCTAACTGCATATAAAACAAAAAAAAAATATAGATCATTATTCATAAAAAAAAATGTTTTTAATTTAATACAATGCCATCTATGTTTTTAAAACGAGACTGTAAGTATTGCTACTTGATACTAGATGGCAGTGTAGTACTTCCGTTGTAGACATATATAAAAATCAGTCATTTTATAAATATCTAGTTGTTTAGTTACTTTACTTGATAATAGATGGCGCTAGTGTACTATTTGTAAATTTTGTAAGTTTGGCGATTTTTTGTGATTTTGAAGTTATTACTAGTTTCAATTTGTTACTTACCATGGTATCGAGTGGGCCCAGTCCAGCTGGACCCGTCGAGGGGCAACCAAAGACATCTTGCTTCTCAAAACCTATTTTATTTTCGTTTACCGCTATCTAATGCATTTATTTCTTGCACCCATTTATGTTTGGGTAATTTGTGTTATTCTCTGGACTAAATGCTTGTGTTGTCTTCTAGTGTAACCTGAAACAAAGGAAAGTAATTTGTATTTTTATATTCATAGTACAATAGGCATGATGACTGAAAAAATATTTTTTGCCAATCGGTTAGATTATTAAAAAATATTGTACACTTATTTTTTCTTTTCTCTGCGAAACAATAAATTACGAAGATGCAGCCCATTTAAATTTCGCATGACGTCACGCTTTCGTACGATTTTTACACATCGGTGACGTCACAAGCCCCCACTCTGGAACTTAGATACTCTGTATCTTTGTGAAATTTTACTTTTTTGAAAATCTGAAAAATATGGGTACATTATTTTTGGATAATCTAACTAACGGATTAATTAGAATAATACTTTTCTGACCCAGTCATCATCCCTATTACGCCTATAGGGGCATCCATCCCACCAGAGGGAACGGGGGAAGGGGAGGGGGATTTAAAGTGCGGCCTATGTTGTTATACAACGTGTAATTAATACGTTATTTTGACTCTTATTTATTCTGTGACATTATTTAGACAAACAATATAATACAATACAAATTAACTTTATTGCACCATAAAAACACCTAAAAAAATAACAAACACAAAGAAAATATGGGTACAAAGGCGGACTGTATGTATGGGAATTCCGATTTTTTTCTAATCAAACTCAGAGGGAGCTTGTACTCATGTTCTGTGAAGGAAAACATCGAGAGAATACATGGACACTAATTCACTTCACAACTCACCGTTATAGCGGCCATAATATACTCGGTGATTTCAACTGTTAAAAACGCTAAATAACACCATTCTTGTATGACGACCCCCTTAATTTTTTAACTTCATCTTATTTTTAGTATTTTTTGTTATAGCGGCCACAGTAATACATAATCGGTGAAAATTTCAATTCTATTGCGATTCAAGAGATAGAGCCCTGTGATTGACGGACTGACAGCGGAGTCTCAGTAATAGGGTCAGTCCTTGGGTACGCAACCTTAAAAATAGGTACCTACGTTACATTTATGTTTGACAAATCCCGAATATCAAATTATAGAGGAAATGAGATGTAAATGTATCTGGGACGCCATGTAAATATTTGGGACGGTCTATTTCTAAGGCCAGGTGACTCCCACGCCGCGAAACTAACAAAGAAATATTAATAGTTTGAACTAATCGTTGTGGGAAATGTTTTTTAACAATGTGTGGTGAAGGAGGATGTAGTGTGGTGAGAAAGGAATGTAAGGAGTCCCCTTACCCTAGACACAATCAGATTTTCCCATTTACAAACGTAGTCTAGATTTTATTTTGAAACAATATGTCAGATTTCGGCAAAATTTTAAAATTGTAATTCCAAAAAAATTGCGTTATTATCGTATATAAAAAAGAAAAGAAATTGAATGTTATTAATTATAGAATGAATGATATGCCATTATCATAAATAACATTCAATTTCTTTTCTTTTTTTATATACGACAATGGCATATCATTTTATCATTATTATCATTCCATTCATTTTCTTTTTTTATATACGACAATATCTAGGCATATATAACTGGTTTTTCCAGTTAAAATATTAAACTTGAAAGAGAATATAGTGTACCACATTTGACCATCAGTATGGAAAACTTCTACACCCAATTTTCTTTCAATGTCATATTTTGACTGTCAAAAACTAGTTATTAATTAGTTGACCTCGGCGAACTTTCTGCGATCAGATTGCAGACGTTCTAAAATAAACGGGCAAGTGCGAGTCGGACTCGTACATGAAGGGTTCCGTACCTCCGTTTGTAAAAACATTGTGTTTTCAAACGCTGAAAAAACACGTTTCTTGTATAACAACCCCCCTTTAATGTTTAACTTTATCTTATTTTTAGTATTAGTTGTTATAGTTGCCATAGTAAATATAGTAATACATAATCGGTGAAAATCGGACGTATCTAGTTAATGCCATTATAAAGATCGAGTTAAAAACGCTGAAAAAAACACGTTTTTTGTATGACGACCCCCTTAAATTTTTTACTTTTTATTATATTTAGTATTTTTTGTTATAGCGGCCCCAGTAATACATAATCGGTGAAAATTTCAAGGGTCTTGCTATTACGGTTCAAGAGATAGAGCCCTGTGACAAACGGACAGACAGACAGACAGCAGTCTCAGTAATAGGGTTTCGTTGGTACCCTTTGGGTACGGAACCCTAAAAAGGAGAGATAAGAAGTACCCGTAACATCTTTGCCGTAACCGAAGGGCATGTATGAAGAGGTTGATGAGTGTAGATGAAGCGAAAGAGGTCTGTCAAGATCGTAGCAAGTGGAGGTCCATAGTCTCTGCCTACCCCTGTGGGAAACAGGCGTGATAGTATGTATGTATACATTCATATGAAAACTAGTTATATAGGTATATGCGATTTCTTTGAAATAACAAAATACTGGTGACCTGCCATTTCAAAATGAAAGTTAGACTAGGTAGGTACGTTTGAATAGGAAAGTCTGATGCTGACTAAAGTAAGAGGCTGGTGGTTTGGGCATGTTGAGAGGATGGGTGAAAGAAGACTAACTAGAAATATTGTTGTGTGGATGTGAAGGGGAGACGGCCTCGTCAGAAGTTCTGTGACCAAAATGCAGTTCTTATGAAAGGTGAAGTAAGGAGTACCCAAAACCAGAAAGCATGCATGAAAAGAATAAAGAGGTTTGCAAGGATCGTAGCAAGAGGAGATCTTTGGATGATCCATAGTCTCTGCCTACCCCCATGGGAAACAGGCGTGATGATATGTAGGTGTATGTTCCGAAAAGAGCGAATATAAGGTCGTTGGTATGATAGAATGTGCAAACATTTTAAGGGGTAGATAAGTTCATCAACTTCTTTGTAGGTAGGTCAGCTGCCATCTTATTTTCACTATTCCACAACAAACGTTATTGTTGGCAAGAGAATTCATCTCATAATAATAGTGCTTATTCACAAACAAGAGAGAAATAACATTTAACAATGGTTTAAAATAGAATTTTACGTTCTAATGAACCTATTTAAAATTCCGTCCCTGTAGTAATGATGAGAAAAATGTCACGTGCAGATAAAATATTGCTTATCAAAACGAACAGGCGTTTTGATTGTAAATCTTAAGAATAGTAAATAGTAATATTACAAGCTCTTTGGAATGGATAGTAAGCAAGTCAACGAACGCTGCGGCACAGATAATATAATTACTAATGCGGATTGGCCAACGATTTGGCATACAATAACTATTTAGACAAACTTATTGTTATTACTAACTATTGGACTGCCTCTGTGTTCCAGTGGTCAAGGCGTTTGCCTTTTGGCCCGGTCGTGGGACTCGTAGGTTCAAATCCCACTGGGAAGAATACTTTGTGGAAAGTTGTTTACAGTCTGGTTAGGCTTTTGCAGGCTTGAATAACCTGATTATCCGAGAAGAAAGATGATTCCGTGCTTCGGAAGGCACGTAAAGCTTTGGGTCCCGAACGCCAATTAGCGTTTGTTTAAACCTATCCTAGGATTGGTTTGACTTCTGGTGAACCCTTTCCGTTGCGGAGGTTAGACGGCAGTCGCTGTGTAAAAAACCAGTAACCTAAATCACCTAGTTTAGACTAACTTAAGATCATGAATTTTTCGGGGTCCAGTGCTACCCCATTTAAAATAAATTATTTGAAAGGAAACGGAGATGTCATTTAACATTTTGTTCTGGTAAGCCCTAGATATAACCCTCCAAACTATTTTGGACCTGAATTTTCAAAGTGAGAACGTTAAGCTTTACTACGCACATATGATTTATTTCAAATGGGGGCAACACTGGACTTCTAACTGTCTAACTTACTATTAAACCCTAAGATTAAACCGGGGAGTTTTTGGCGGGAAGTCAAGGGTTCGGTTGGGGCTTTCTTTAAATTATTTTGCAAATTGATTTTAGTGGACTTTATAATATGAAATTGGTGTTGTTTGGTGTTATAAATTCTCATGCTCATGAACAATATGTGAAATAGTTAAAGTGGACAGTCATAGTACGGCTGTAGTGATATTTGTTTCGCGGACTATGTGGGCGTCTTCGGGCGTCGTCCGCCACGTCACTCAATCGGCTATGAAAACCAGTGGACTCGTATAGATTTATCACCATAATCAAAGGCCTACACCAACCTTCGTTGTAACTTGTTAGGAAAAAAGAATTTCCCACGTTTTATTAACTTGTTCCTGGCTAAATACGCAGAAGCGTCAAGCCATTAATAAAAATAAAAACAGATTAAACCGAGGTGTTTGTGACACTTTTTTTTTATTACAGGAATAGATTTAAATGTACTCAAATGTCAATCAGATTATCAGAGAAATACGTACTACTAACAATGAAATAGACATCATCAAAAAAGGTGTTGTGAAACGTAACACGAATATTTTCTAAAGTGTGTCAAATGCATCGTAAATTCGGCGAGGTATTTGAGACGGCGATTAACTTTATAATAAGAATCCAAGCAATTATTATCAAATCAAAACAAATTCTACATGCTTATTCGCCGCTAGTTTGTTTGTAATAACTTTATAATTAACACATACACACATAATTAAAGCCAAAAAAACATATAGAGTAAATTGACAACGGCGGACTTATCCCATAATGGGATCTCTTCCAGTCACCCGGCGAATAAGTAGATAGGACAGTTACTTACAAGAGTAATAATAAGTAATATATAAGTCAATTATACTTATCTATTCTCCATTCGGTTAGGTATTTAAATAAATGTAAACAATCTTGACATATTTTTTTTATTGAAATATACACTTTAATCAATATCTTTTTACATTAGAAATTAATTTTGTAAAATAATTAATTTGTAATTTGCAAAGGTATTGATTTATAAAACGAACTTAGTTATATTACAACAAAAAGACATGTCAAGATTCGAAAAATGTATTTAAATACCTATCCAAATGGAGTATAAGGGAGTCTCGGTGTCACCATGAAAAACGTTAAAAAACACTGCGCAAGGTGAATAAACGAAAGTTGAACGCACTATACTGTACCATGTGCATTTGCAAAAATATTATTCTATTTATAAAGAACAAATGGTCGAGGTGTCTGTCCGTCATTGTAAATTTATTTGATCGAAATACCTCGAAAGTTTAAAGATGTCATAATTGTCATACAATACAACTATAAATTTAATTTATTTCGCTTTTAGAGGTCGTTCATTAATCACGTGATGCTTTTTTTAGCAACGATTTATCGAACCCCTTGGTCCCCCTGGTGATACGTGGTGCGGTTTTAAATTTAATGTAATTTCCCCTTTCACAGAGAATGCTTGGAACTTCCATGCTAATCTGGAAGAAAAGAGAAATGTGTACTTAGAATGTATGTACTAGCTGCTTCTCTTCATTCGCAGATCGTAAAAGACGATCAAGGGTGGGTGGGAACCTGAATCATTTTAATAGGCGATGCGGCTATCAAACAATCATTATTATTTTGGTCCCCATTTTCCATATTAATACCCACCATCACATAGAATTCTTCCCGTGGATGTCGTAGAAGGCGACTTAGGAAACACAAGTGGAACAAAGCTTATAAAAACATTAATGAGATCTCTCCAACCCGTCTGGCCAACGTGGAGAGTGAAGGCCACACATCCTTTGGCTGCTTTGATCAAGTATGGCTCTGTACCGAGAGGGTCGTGCTTCTGCAGTGGTGACTAAAAAGGACCTGTTGATGATCACACTAAACGTGGCCTTTGGGTCTTGCAGCCATGGGCTCAGTCTGCTCCGTTAGGGATTAAGACGTGATAATTTATCTGTATCAAAGAATGTTAGGAAATTAAATATAGGTACGGGTCGCACCAAACATCTAGATCGCTCTAAAGTTACCTCGCTCAGGTTACAAACAGGGACAGAATATTTACCACAGTAATATTTTTTTCAGAATGATTGCAAGAATGTAGATATGATATATACACAATAAACAATAAAACAAATTCGATCTGCTATGGGTATCTGTATTTTACTACTGCGACGCGAATCGCCTCAACTTCAGAGCGATCTAGAAGTTTGGCGCGACCTGTAAAAAATATAAGTCAACGTCACGCGCTGCTATTCAGAATAGAAATCGCACGTTCAACGAAAAAGAAATAAATACACGTGATATCTTACTACATCCTTTACACTACACTCAATGGGGTTATATTGTTGATATTTTGATATTTCTGATTTTTACCGAACCCCTTACTGTCAAGTTTCACATGTTTAATGGACGACCGCCTTGTTCTATTCACTGTAGGTAAAAATTATATGATTCTATTTATGATTTGTTTACATTTGAGAGCCAAGATACGTCTTTCAGTGATATCCCAGGAGGTTTGGCTTTTTTGATAGTTACTAAAAGCCACTTATATTTTCTGCTTGGTCTAATGGTTGACCGGGAGAGAATGCCATATGGCATTAGGTCCGCCCACAGACCTACCACTATTAGACTTGCAACGATATTGCTAGAAAGAGACTGTCAAATACAGTACAACGTGAGTGTGAAAGAAACGCTGATATGTTTTTTTGTCTCTATCGACGTGGCTGCTATAAGCTGGCCTACTGTCAAAATCTGGGCCAAACAAACCACAAAACGATCGAAGGAAGTTATTAATTTTAGGGATTTTATCATTAAAAAGGTGATTTAGGGTTTTATTTGAGCTTATTATATTATTATATATAAGTTAGTAACCATAGTGTGTTCTGTGACGTGTGCAAAATATGGGTGGAGGCAACAATCAAAGATATAAAGAGGTACACTAAGGTGGCCACGCACTAAGCAGGTCTAGTAGTGGTAGGTCTGTGGGTCCGACACTTGTACGTTTATTTTATTGTGCAATAAAGATGAAATAAATAAAAAAAAATAAAAGATTTCTTTCCGTATTCAAAATACATACAACATACTACACTATCACGTCTTTATCCCTAATGAAGCAGACAGAGCATTTTGGGTCTGGCGGCTCTAAGCAGACAAAGCCCAGGGCCGCAAGACTCAAAGGCCACTTTTAGCGTGATGGCGGCTGAGAAGGTGGAAAAAGGAATCATAAAGTGAAGTAAATCATGAAGGCATGGTAAAGTTTTGTATGTATATGACTGCGAGGCATGGACTTTGACTCAAAAAGAAAAGAAACAAATAGTAGCATTTAAAATGTGGTGCTGGCTGGCATAGGATGGAACGGATAAGCTGGGTTGAAAAATTTACGAATGAGGAGGTCCTGAAAAGAGTAGGAGAGAAAAGGTGCATTCTGGATATAATAGAGAATAGACGAGGAAAGATGTTGGGTCATCTGCTACGACATGACGACTTCATAAAGACCATCATGGAAGGAAAGATACTGACGGACTGCCTCCGCGGTCTAGTGGTCAAGGCGTTTGCCTTGTGATCCGAAAGTCATGGGTTCAAATCCCACTGGGAAGCATACTTTGTGAAAAGTTGTTTACAGTCTGGTTAGGATATAGCAGGCTTGAATCACTTGATTATCCGAAAAGAAAGATGATTCCGTGCTTCGGAAGGCACGTAAAGCCGTTGGTCCGGATGGCCATCTAGCGTTTGTACCTATCCTAGGATTGGTTCTGGTCTACCCTTTGGGTTGCGGAGGTCAGACGGCAGTCGCTCTGTGTTAAAACCAGTAACCTCGTCAAATCGCCTAGGTAAGGTAGCGGACCCCGGGCTCTGAAGCGTAACCGGTGACGACGCAACCGGGAATACTCTCGGATGATGATGATGATGAGCATGGAAGGAAAGATAGAAGGGAAAAGAGGACCAGGAAGACCGAGGGATAGTATCATGAAACAGATAAAGGAGAAGGTGAATGTCGTGTCGTACAGCGAAGTGAAACAGCTGGCGGATGAGAGAGACAAATGGAAGAGAATTCATACTCCACCGACAAGAGCATAGCTTATAAATTTAAATTAAAAATGTAAATCAGATGGCAATGCAATATTATTATAACAAGAAGCTGATCTGATGATGGATCCGGAAGGTGGCTATAGGAACCCTGTAATAAAACAATGCAACCCCATCGAGTTTAGGCTTATTTACCAGGCGCAATAAAAGATTGTATGAAAAAATGTATTTTTTTTTTGGAAAATCTTACTTCTTTTCCTGTTGTGACGCGCGTTGAAGAGTTGAGGAATGCTGATAGTTCTCCGTATAGAATGTTTACGTTGCGAAGGTACCGACATAATAAAGTTTGGAACACCAATAGTATAAACATGTTATTTTTGGACGATAGCCCAAAACAATGGGTCATCTTGAGTTTTGACGAACAGTTACTATAAACGATTACCTACGTCTTTTTCCAGTGCGGAGTAGTAAGATTTAATATTTCGTTCTAGCACAGAATAAATACCAGTAGCAGTTATAGCTTTTGACAGTTTCGTCGTGACAAAAACAAGAAAAACGGCACTCTCTCTCGTTTCTTTTGAGCAGTCATTACAATTTATCTAGTACTAGCTGTGCCCGCGACTTCGTTCGCGTGGTTGTCGGAACGTAATGTTATATAGCCTAAAGCCTTCCTCTATAAATGGACTTCCCAACAAAAAAATAATTTTTCAAATCGGACCAAGTTCCTGAGATTACAAACTCTTCCGCTTTATAATATTAGTATAGATTTGAACATTTTGAACCTGTACTTTTTTTAAATTTTAATTATTTATTTCTATTACTAAACAATTTATTTAATTAAATATTAAACAAATTGTTAAATATTTATTATAGATTAAATATAATCTATAAATATATGAACCTATAAATTAGAATTTATGTTTTTGGTTTCTTATCATAACTGTGGCGTGGCTATAGGTTCAAATATGTTATTTTGTAAAAAAATATTTTAACTGATAATAACTGTTTCCTATTTTTATTGGCAAAACAGCTGTAAACATCTTCTTATGAATATTATAAATTACAAAATGAGAATCTGTAATTGGCAGTAAGTTATGGTGTTTAAGATAAAATAATAATATTGTAAAGTGCTGTTGATTCTGTGATGAATAAATAAAAATAAAACTTATTACCTACCTTTCGCAGGTTTGCTAGTAATTTATGTGCTGCCATCTCTGTGAGCAGCTGGTACTAATATGTATTTAGTTTATTATTTAAGTTTGTTATTTATGTGCCTTCAAATAGTTTGTAAGAAGAAAAAATTATAATAAAGGTGAATGCAACTTTATAACCTTTACTACTTTGTAGTCACAATAACTCTTAGTTAATCCCTGTAAGATGGTAGCCAAATATAACTCGCACTTGCCCAAAAAAAGGTCAAAACAATTAATGATACCCCCACGCAGGATCTTCGGTGTTTGTGCTAGCGTATGACGTTAAATATAATTTATAGTACGCTACATTAAATATTTATGCAAGAAATTACTTTCAGAATGAAATAATTTATTAGGTAAAAATCTCAGATTATATACAGATTATATTTTATAAACTTCTTTTTAAAGTTCTGCCACTACATGCTAGATGGCGTTCGACTCAGCAGAAGTCCGGGCCTAGCAGAAGTGGTAAACCATTAGCAAAGGTAATATAATTACCAAGTTTCTGCGGTAATTACGTGTCCTCTAAAAGTTTGTAGGGCATTGGCACCACTGCTATTGTAAAGAATTCCAGTCGCCAATTTAGATTGATACAACGCCATCTACAGTTAAAAAACGAATCATTCATACATATAAACTTATAATAGTTCTGCCACTCCCTACTAGATGGCGTTCATCACTGCAGAAGTCCAGCTCTAGCAGAATGATGTTAACCGGCTGGCATGCATGAAGAGAGTGATGTGTGTACTGTAAATGAAGGAGAGAGGTCTGTCAGGTCGGGATCGTAGCAAGTGGAGAGCCATAGTCAGGCGTTACAGTATGTTACAACAGTTTTGACATTGAATACGTGATCACCAGTGTAGGCATTTGTCCTGCTGTCAAAATGTGCAGGGCGCGGAGATCTATCAAACATCGAAATTATTTAAAAGTATTTTCCGACTTGCCGGACTAAAATTAGAATAACTTTTTTTAAAATTACATTCTGAAAAAAGAGTATGTGGAGATTGACGACCTCCGTGGCGTAATGGTTAACACGCTAGACCGCTAATCCGGAGGATCTGGGTTCGATCCCCAGCCACGGCAAGTTGGAAAATGGCCTTTTTCAAATTGTCCTGGGTCTTGGGTGTTTATCTACATATGTATTTATCATAAAATATCGTTAAGGTGAAGATATAGGCAAATGGCCTTAAAGTGTGAAATAAATTGTTAACTCGTAAATATGGTGATAATTTCCATATTGCTCTACGTCATGCACTAGATAGCCCTTTAAATTATTTTATGAACTGCCGTTGAAACTATTATTGGTGATTCGTCTAGCTTTAAAACTTGCCGTGGCCATTTTTGGCGGAGGCAAGTTTTAAAGCTAGACGGACTAATGTAAATACTTTCAACGGTGGTTCATAAAATAATTTAAAGGGCTATCTAGTGCACGAAGAGCAATATGGAAATTATCTTCATATTTACAAGTTAACAATTTATTTCAAATGAGGGCGCCACTTCAAGGTCATTTGCCTATATCTTCACCTTAAGTTAGTATCTCATAAAACAAGTTTAAAAATAACTTACTTTGGGGCTAGCTTAATCAGTGTGATTTGTCCGTATATATTTATTTATTTATTGAATTGGGCTACAAAATAAGCTATTTGTAAATGATCGGACGACAGATATGGGCTGCGGAGGTTCCCAAAAATGGGAGTGGTTTGTAGTTCGGCCGCGTTGAGGCAGTCTATAATTGTGTTATTTCTTTATTTCATTTTCAATGTACCTACTCTAAAATTTGCATGGCGAGTGAAATCTTTATTCTTTTTTTCAAAACATAACTTTCTATAACATAATTGATAAAATACACTTCCTAATTACGAGTAAGTGACAATGGCACCTAAATCCCTACCTCGGCCTTGCTTTCTGTCCGTATGTTTATAACTGTCACAACAGTTAACTGTAACAGACCAATCGGCTACATGTTACATAACTATAGCACCCAAACATACTATTTTTATACTGAGATATTTAAAACAAACATGAAAGTTGATAAATAGAGTTTGGCGAAAACGATTTTTATACAATTTGTCAGTGTGTTCTAGGATGAAAGAATTTTAATATTGTGTGAATAAACCAACGCGCCTTCCTATCTTTCTATCGAGCCAAAAATGCTCAATCATGTTTTGGGTATTGTGGGTGTCTAGAAAATCGTTAAGATTCTTATGTAAATGTTTTGAGGAATACACTGTAGTAATTTAATTACAGTGATTTTTCAAAAACATTCACAGTTTTCTTGGCGCTGAACTGACGGGGCCTTAACATGTGACCGAGACATGTGATTATTCTTATTTGAATGGTTCGAACGAGCTCTAATTTTTTTCCCATGCGCTCCAGAACTTCAACATTAGTATTGGGATACGTCCAGCTTATGCGTAGCATTCTACGGTAAGACCACATCTCAAATGCGTCTAAATTCGGAGGTCTTGTTAAGGTCCACGCTTCGCAACCATACAACACAAGAGGCCAAACATAGCACTGAAGCAACCTCGTTCGCAATTTGATGGAGAGTTCTCGACTACACAGCACTTTTTAGGGTTCCGTACCCGAAGGGTGCAAACGAGACCCTATTACTGAGACTCCGCTGTCTGTCTGTCCGTCAGTCCGTCTGTCACAGGGCTCTATCTCTTGAACCGTAATAGCTAGACACTTTAAATTTTCACTGATTATGTATTACTGTGGCCGCTATAACAACAAATACTAAAAATAAAAAAAGTTCAAAATTAAGGGGGGTCGTCGTACAAAAAATGTATTTTTTCAGCGTTTTTAACTAGATCTTTATAATGGCATTAACTAGGTACTTGAAATTTTCACAGATTATGTATAACAATGGCCGCTATAACAACAAATACTAAAAATGAGAAAAAGGTAAAAATTAAACGAGGTCGTCATACAAGAAACGTGTTTCTTCAGCGTTTTAAAACATTGTACGGTGGTACGGAACCCTTCATGTACGAGTCGCACTTGCCCGTTTATTTCGTCTTCTCAAAGGCTGCTCGGGCTATCTCTATGCGGGTTCGAATCTCTTATTGACTTTCCCATGACTGGGTTAGCCAAGAGGCCAAGACCCTAGATATTTATATTTGTCGGCTCTCTCTAGTCGTTGATTATCTACAATAATTTTTCAAAACTAAAAACCGACTTCAACTCCAGTGTATACTTAGAAGACATATTTTTTCCAGTTATTTTGGTTTAAAAACCTAAGTACACAACCGATCTTGATAAAATTCCTATGGGACCACCTGACAAGTATACCCTTTCGAACAAAAAATTTTTCAAATCGGTCCAGGCGTCTTTAAGTAATCGGGGAACATACTTAAAAAAAAAGGATTCCGACGAATTGATAACCTCCTCCTTTTTCTGAAGTCGGTTAAAAATAGCCACATCTTTGGCTTCTTTTGAGATTTCCATAAACATGGTTTTGTCTACGTTCATATTCAGTCCCGCATTCCTACTGCATACCGCAACCCTGTCAACCATTTTGCTGCAGACCCTCTTCGTTGTCGGCAAGGAGCACCGTGTCATCTGCGTAGCGCAGGTTGTTGATTACTTTGCCATTTATGATCACACCGGCATCCACGTCTTGTAGTGCATCTTTAATGATAGCTTAGCTCTCCAATAGTTTGCTATTGGAGAGCCTGTTAATAGCAGAAACTTGTAGACTAATTATTAGTACCAGCTGCTCACAGAGATGGCAGCTCTCAGAAATTACTAACAAACCTGCGAAAGGTAGGTAATATAGGTTTAAATACTAGGTAAGTAAGTATTGGAACTTATATTATGTTTACTGATGCTTTTAGCAGATCAGCTTCTTGTTAAAGGAAGGCAGCTATAGGAACCCTGTAACGACGCAACGCTGTCGAGTTTGAACTTATTATATTTGTCTTGATAAATACTTGGACTTTACAATAAAAGCTTGTACGAACTTGTAACTTTTTTTTAAAACCTTATTTGCTTTAAATCACAGACTTTAAATGCTGCGTTTTAACGTTAATTTATAGGTTATTGCGATCCGACCAAATTGTCAGCTCCGCAAGATCATAATAATACCTACATCAGTTTCTTTCTTATTTATTTGTTTATTACATTTTAGGAAGACTTACAGCTATAAATACAAATCATAGGAAATAGAAAGCCATTAAAAAGTCCACAAATAGAAGTAAAGTAGAAACGAGAAGATCAAGGAAATAGTAAGAAGCAAGAACCCAGTTGCCAATGATATACAAAATTAACAAGTATTCATAAATAGAAGAAAGAAAGACTAAGTACAACAAGAAAGGGCCAAATTAATGGACTATCACTTCAAATATTCTCAAAACACGTTTCTTCGCATGTGCTCAGCGAAAACAAGACGAAATTATCTTAAACAGGCGAAATTTACGTTCCATTGCCGTCTGGAAACCACTTGGGATTTAAAACAACAGTTATTAAGTGTTAATGGATGGGTTTTAGTTGCAGATTCGCGATATTTCAAGCTGGTAAAGATATCGCGGCCATCTTGGATTTCTGCCAAAACAGCGGAGTCGGTTTCTTTTAAATTATTGAGTCTCTGATAATGTTATTATGCAAGAATTAGACAGAGAGTTAAAAGGGTTTGTTAATTTATTTGTTGAATATGTATAACATATATATTGTATGATTAAAATGTGAAGTGCATACATATTTAATAGGTAAGATTTTGTTTATTTTTATTTTACTTGTTTTCTCTTAGATTGTAAGAACACCTCATTTATTATTTCATGTACACACATGTTTTGGATTGCAACCACTTTTAATGTTTTTGTATGTTTCTTTCTGTGTAGTTGTGTAATAGTTGTAATCTGTTTTGTGTGATAATAAAATAAAATATAAGAATTTTAGTGAAATGGTGGCAACAGTGTGGAAAAAGGAATAAAAATAATGGGTTGTTTGTAAGTATGTAATAAATACCCTCGATCGGCTTTAATGATATGCGCGGGTAGAGAAGCATCTGACACATTTAAATTTTTTTTCTTTTCTCCTATTTTGTAGTAAAAACATGACTTATTTAACAATTCGTCACAAATGTCCTTGTACCTACATTATACTTTACCCAAAGGTCGATTTGTAGTATCATGGCCAATAAATAATTAGGTAGGTAGGTATAAATCATAGAATCATGTTATTTAAAACCATCCATCTATTATAACCCTGGTAATTTAGATACGCTATTACGTCCAAACTGAACACTTTAGATAGTGCATCGCAATTTGTCAGATTTAAAGAGCTATATCAGTTTCACGTGACGTTCATTGATACAGTATCATTACTTAATCTGGGGGCACGGCAGTGCCCCCGCCAAGTCGAGCGCGAAGCAAACACTGCCGTACCATCCTTTACTGAAACCATTTCGCCGTATTTTCAGGCCCCTATTTGAGAACCTCTGGATAAGACCAGAACGCAGAAATTTTCGTCATCCAGTAAGCTATAATCACATACTTAAAATCCATAATTTCAAGTCTGTAGGGCATTTAGTTCCGAAGTTAAGCGAAAGCAAAGTTTCGCATTTATGACACTCACTCACTCACTCATGATCATCAGAATAGAACTAGTACTGGGTGGCGCAAAAGTAAAGACCCTATTTGGTTCAGCTATAACATTTTTTCTAAATTAGAAAACTAGATTTAGGTTTTTTTAAATGTATATTTGTGCCATTAAATTTCGTACCATTAGGATTTAAAGATGATGTCTTTTAAATGGTGACCTCCAGAGTTGATACACATTTGAGCCCTATTTATGACATTTTGCATAACTTGCCGTAACACTTCCTGCGATATGTTCGTTATTTCTTGACGAATGTTTTCTTTTAGAGCTGCGAGAGTCTGTGGCTTGTTCACATACACCCGAGATTTCAAAAAACCCCAAAGAAAGAAGTCTGGACTGGTCAGATCGGGTGATCTTGCAGGCCAAGGCAAATCGCCAAAACGAGAGATAACTCGGCCTGGAAAAGCGTCCCTCACTAAGTCCATAGTGTCGCGCGCTGTGTGTGCCGTAGCGCCGTCTTGTTGAAACCAGATGTGCTCCAGCCCCAATTCGTCCAAACTGGGTATCAAAAACTCTCGTAACATGGTTCTGTAGCGTTCTCCAGTGACAGTTATCGCATTGCCTCCAGCGTCTTCGAAAAAATAGGGTCCGATCACTCTGTCAACACAGATGCCACACCATACAGTAACTTTTAGTGGGTGTAGAGGTGTTTCTTGAATAATGCGCGGATTATCAGTGCCCCAGAACCGAGTATTCTGCTTATTGACATGCCCTGAGAGATGGAAATGCGCTTCGTCACTCATAACCAATTTTGAAGGAAAATCATCCTCTTCAAGGTTGAGGTTTATGACGCGCTGGCAGTAATCTAGACGAGCTCGGTGGTCAGCAGGCAGCAGCTGATGAGTCATTTGAGTTTTATACGGGAACATCTTTAAGTCTTTCACCAAAATACGCTGCAGGGTCCGTCTGGAAATGCCCAATTGCGTGGCACGTCGCCTCGTTGATGTTTCTGGACACTCTTCCACATCTTCGCGCACAGCATCGATATTTTCAGCTGAACGGCCTGTTCTTGGTCTCCCAGACTTAGGTCTATCCAATGTTGAGCCAGTTGCTTCAAGGCGTGTGGCAAAGCGTCGAATTGTGCGACCAATCGGTGCCGGACGGTGGTGAAATCGTCGACGAAATTCACGTTGTGTTCTTATCACTGATGAATTATTCCGTAAGAACATTGACACAATTATTCCACGTTCTTGGGGAGTAAAACGGTCCATGTTTATTTTCAGTGTATTTTACATTTGTTCACTACACAATTTTCAACAACAGAATGACAGAAAATGTCATATAAAAAAAATAAAAGTATTTTCTTTAGTGCCAGTACTTTTGCGCCACCCAGTACTTCCCATAAACTCAGAGAGCTGAAATTTGGTACAGAGCTAGGGTTTAATGGCCACATAAAGGGAAAACTATAAAAACTAGGATAATCGAAGACCTAGAGTTCCTGGTGACCCTGATTAGAAAACACAAGAGCCCAACCAATTATGCCCACGTTTCGTAAAAAACATTTTGTAAAAAACTAGCCAAGTCTCGATGGAGCTGCTTGTTTATCTCTAAAAAGTAATGAAATCTAGACAAAGTCGTGCCAAGTCTAAGGTTCCTTACTGCGATTTCTTTATTATAATAGTTAATGTTGTGTGACTTGGCCGTTGAACATTCTTTATACGTTAGTGGGTACAAGTCAATTTTGTTTACATAGCCTACAATTGACTGGTTATTGAATCAACGTTCAATGTTGTATACTATTTGTGTCCAGCATTTTACAATTATGTACGTATACATACATCGAAATAGCAAATTTTATTCTGTCAAATAGTAGTAAAAATATAGATATTTTTGGATACTTTATAAAGTATGCATTTTTTACTTTATATGCTTTTGGTTGGACTATTAATCCGACTTAAGTATAACAACTTGTGCTGTGAGTAGATTTATCGCTTTTATTTTATTTTTTTACACAAAATTATATAATATACTTAGTGATTTGTATTTGAAACCTTTCGCATTACATACAAATTGAATATAAGAAGTATAGTACCTACTCGTATCTAACGAAAGATGGATAAAAACAGCAATCATAACTACCTATGGAATATTAAAGTTTCGTGGTTTACCGTTGGGCTTAATTACGCTAAAGCGTTGTGACAAATTGTCATTCATTAGGTACATATTGCGTTCTTCGTCTAAGCGCGTTCCCAGTTGCATCCTCAGCTGTGCTGCTTCGGAGCCCGGGGTGCATCTGCATGCAGGCCACTTTTGATCTATCGAAACGTTCTGGCGTTATTTTGCAACCTTGCTCAGGTCGTCCGAGCTGAGAGTCCGAGAGTCAGGTCCCACCTACAAGGTGAGTAGGTGGGTGTCCTACGCTGCGCGCCCTAGTACGTGGCCGTCATTCAAGAATCATTATGCCCCATCTGGTTTTCGCACTATGTGCCACTTCGAGCTAATACGCCGGGCAATGTATGCAGTGAGCTTCGTTCTACGAATCTCCTCATTTTTGAATCGATCACGTAGAGCAACACCGAGCATAGCCCTCTCCATAGCGCGTTGCGCGACGGCACCTTCCAGCTCCATCATCAGATCAGCTTCTTGTTTATCTTGTTATAATATTATTGCATTGTCATCTGATTTACATTAGCTCCTCTCAATCGAAAACTGGGAAGTGGATCTTTAACTTGCAAGATTTGACCCAAACAAATTAATAACTTGAAACAGAACAAGCTAAATAAAAGCTTGTAAAAAGGGGAACAAATTGAGGAGTTGCAAGCCGCGTCGTGGATTGACATGATTCAATTCTCATCCATTCCCTCGGCCGGCTTTTACGATCTGCGCTGCGAGCAGCTGGTACATTATATGTGTTTTCTTTGCCACCAGTATGGAAGGAATTACATTTATGACTGTATACAACGTGGGAGAGACATACCCGTAATAAATCGGACCACGGTCTATACTAGATCACTATAGCATGATGAAGTTAAAATAACAGCCAAAAAAAAAAAAAAATTCGGCATTTCCATACAATACAATTTATTTCAAATGAGGGCGCCACTTCAAGGCCATTTACTTCTATATTCACCTTAAGATTTTTACACGAAAATAGAAAAAAAAACCATACAAAATTTATATAATAATAAATAAGCAAATAAACAAAAGTGTGCGGCCGCCCGGGCGAATGTATGGGAATGTCGAATTTTTTTTTAGTTTATTGACTGTTATTTTAATTTTATTATACTTCAGTGATCTAGTATAGCCCATGGTTTGATTTATTACGGGTAGGTATGTCCCTTCCACGTTGTATAATAATGTAAACATCTAACTGAATCAAATTTAATACAAAAACCTGTAGAAATCAGACGCGTGTGCAGTTTGCTTTCATCTCAAAAATAACGTAACAGCTCGATAGCAGAAACAGGTGATTTACATCTGTTTTGAACCGCAGACCGGCCGCCAGTATGCACGCAGATCGACATTCTTACATCCAGAATAAGATGAGATATAAAAGAGATCTTTGCATTCTGTATAATTGTTATTAATACTGAAAACAAATTGCTTGAACGCTAGTTGTTTGCTTGCATTTTGCACAATCTGTATTTTTAACCTTTGACGAAAAAGAGGAGTGTTGAGAAGTTTAACGTGGGTGTGTGTCCGTCTATGGTATCGTAGCTCCTAAAGTTATTGCCGATTTCAATTCCATTTTTTTAAATCGAAGGCCTTGTCTGTCGAGATGGTCTTTAGATGAAAATCGGTTCAGCCGTTCAAAAGTTATTGGGTTGGGGGTGAACACTTGAAAGTCAGGTTTTTTAAGTTGCCTGTCAAATTTCCACTGAAAGAATATCCCTTCTGGGATAGGTTCACCTTTTGCACCATTGTGTTTGAAACTATGTTTAATTGCTGTGTGTTAAGTATATGCACAATAAGGTTTTTTAAATTTTGGTTTCTCAGCCATCATGAGGAAGAGATGTGCTTCCATAATGACGCGCGTACGCTGCAGCTCTTACAGCATCTGGAAGGTGTTTATAGACAGATGGGACAATCCGATGTGGGGCAGATAGATACATCTCCATAATCCTTGTTACTAACAATAGTTTTTAAGTAATCAATGTTACTAACCCGATATGGACATGGTCTGAATGAAATTTTATGATTATTATGTCGGTACGCTTTTCAGCCACGAGTCTATGGGGACCCGGTCCTTTGAGGCGTTCATGGGGCCAAAGCCAACATGAAGACGCCTTTTAGTATCATTTTATCTAAAAAGTGAGATGGCTGCATCTGTGCTGCATATATATCTTATTATTATTATTATTATTTTAAATATTATTATTAAATTGTATTACAAGTTGCCTGTTTATTTGTTCGGGTCAAATCTTGCAAGTTAAATTTGAGTCGTTTCAGATTGAGATGAAATTTTGTATGCTTATGTAAATCAGATGACAATGCAATATTACAAGAAGCTGGTCTGATGATGGAGCCGGAAGGTTGCAATAGAAACCCTGAAATAAAATGATGCGACCCCGCATATAACATTTGATTATAACTTAGGCCTCACAATAAAAACTTGTACAAATGACATTTTTTTGAAAAGCTTATTAGTTCCTTAACTTTTCCTTCCCTCAATGAAGTATTTATCTATTTTGTAATAATCTATCATCATTTAGCTACTAATCACGTGTTCTGGCAACACTCAACGCACGTGTTGTGACCAAGTGTGACGTACAGACAGATTATTATTAGATAAGTAGTGCAAATGTTTTGTCTGCCCATCGCTTTGGGTGTCTGTACTGAGTTTCACCTTAGAAGCTATATTATCTGTAATACAAGTCTGTAATAGGTCTAACTCAAAACTCCCATAACTAGGTAAAGACCTCCCCTGGTCAGTCTGGAAGTCTCTCAATAGACTCCGGGCTGGTGTTGGGAGGTGTCGAGAAAACCGAGTTAGGTGGCGTCACGCTGATAACGACCTTCGCGACCACAGATCCCTATATACTACTGCCCACAGATCTGTATATACTCCTAGATTCTTTATCTAGTAATATATACAGATATCCTTCAATATATATATGAAAACCTGGCAAGCCAATTTTCATACAAATATTTAATAAGAAATTCACTTACAAACGAAAGGAAACTTTTTTATTACTCCCTCCAGCGTTTTTAGACGAGTTTCTATATTGAATTAGACATTAGATAATGAATGTCCGATCTAATGAATTGACATACACGGAAAATTGACGATCCTAAATGAAGTCAATTTAACTTCAGATCGACACGAAAATTCATACAGAGGCTGTGTCTATCTTGATCCATGTGCCATTCAGTCGATGGACCACATTCTGTCATGTCCGAGCTGCCCTACGTCAAGTACCATAGAGGACCTCAATGAGGCTAACGAGGGATCGCCGTGTCCACATACTTGTCAAAGATGATTTGAAATTGAAGCTAGTTACTAGTTAGAAGAAGGTCACCACCGTTAATATGCGATTGAATTGAAACAGTTATTTTCTTTCCAAGCTGGTCTGGGAGTAATGAAAAAATTTTGAATGTACCAACTGTTTCTCTTCTTGCCCAGATCGTAAAATCAATCCAACCAATCGAGGAAATGGGTGAAAATGCGAATCTTTTTAATAGGCAATGCGGCTAGCATTACCAATTTTGATTCTATAATATGTATGTGGGCTAGCAACATTGTAAGAGAGAAAGAGAGGTTATATGCAAGGTGATGTATGAAAGAAAAGAAAATCCATTGTTAAAAGAATGAGAGAGTCAAGTAGGATTATTGTACAGGTGTGAAAGAGAGAGATAAGCAGAAGGGATAGAATAGGAATATGGCGACTAGGACGATTTTGTAAAGACGTGTGTGATAAGAATTAAAATAAAGACGAAGAAGTTTAAAGAAGAAATTACTTTTATTCACCACCCCGCCCCACATTTATTTTCCATTTACATACGTACCATCACTCTGAACATGGCTTTTGGGACTTGTTCCAGGACTGTATATACCCCGTAAAGGATAAAGACGTGTTAAGCAAGTACATATAGTAGTAACTAATATATTTAGAGCAAAGGAGTGGATTAAACTTTCGGTGTATCACAAGGGTCTGTTCTTGGTCCACTTTGACTTGTGAAACATAACAGACGGTACAATACGTAATTTATATGTAAGAAATTGGATTAACAGGCACATATACTACTGTTATTATATTAGTAACATACATTATCACTAAATAAATGAAATGGAACCGTTGAAACGATGAAATTAACTGATAAAGAGCCACGCAAAATGTTTGTAATGTATTTTCAGTGAAACAATAAGGAATTCCTCTTTAAAATAACACAAGAAAGATATGATAGTACTCGTAAAATTCACTACAAAACAATTCTACAACATTATTTCAGAGAATTTTCGTAGATTTTCGCGCCAATTCGTAAGTGTGACGTATTTTACAGCTACTAGCCAAAGATTATTTTTAACAACAAAACAAACAAACTTCTGCAGTTAGTAGATAAATCAAGATGTGAGAATTTAATTTACATAATAATTCGCGGATGGAGAACGATTTTTGACATTGAACTTCTGTTCCGCCATTTTGGAATCTAAGAATACGCGTGCGAAAGTGTTTAGTGGTTGAACTACTTAATTAAATGTAGGAGACTCCATGCTTGTCTGGGGGAAAAGAAAAAACTCGGAATGTACCAGTTGCTGGCGCGGATCGTAAAAGCCAATCGAGGGAATTGCATATCATGTTATTAGACGATTAGGATCCATCATTATTTTGATTACTTTTCCATTTTCTCACCCACCATCACGCTGAAAGTGGCCTTTGGGTCTCCCGGCCCTGGGCTCTGTCTGCTAAGAGCCGCAAGACCCAAAATGCTCTGTCTGCCCCGTTAGGAGTAAAAACGTGGTAATGTATGTATATTGTATGTATGTAAAACTTGCGTCAAAATGTTTGGCCACTTGAGCCCACTTGTCGTCAAGTGCGTCTTTTTATATATTAAGACACTTTCCAAAAAGACATTCCATATAAGAGCTTGGCTCTTAAATGTAGAAAAAGATTGGCAATTTTTTTTTAAATTTAATTCCTACTTGTCTAGGTATCTAAACGAACAGGTGCTGAGTTCTGACGAGAGCTAAATTAAACCATATCGCTAACCACATTGAGTAGATATTTCTTTGAATTTCTTAGCTGAGTGAGACTTCTGCACGTGAGTAGTGGTTCTTATTCTGCGCTGGTAGATAAAGCCTATGGCTTAAGTCAGCCTATAACATTTGTAATATTGTAGTCAGACAAGTGTACTTTAGTTACTTTTACAGTCTAATGTCTTACGGGATACTTCTATGGGGGAGTGCAGCCGACATTCAGACTATTTTTCTTTTACAAAAAAGAGCAATTCGTGCCATTTACGGTTTAGGATCGAGAGATTCACTGAGATAATTATTCAAAGAAATAGGTTTACTTACTTTTGCATCACAATTCATATTTGAAAGTATAATGTATGTAAGGAAAAATATTTCCATGTTCAATAAAGTAAGTGATTTTACAAATAGAAATGTACGTAATAAGAATGACTTAGTTAGCCCGTATTACAGGCTGAATACAGTCAGTAAGTCTTTTATGAGGAAGTGTATACTTTTTTATAGTAAATTGTCAGAATCGGTCCTTGATATGCCAGACAGAAAATTCAAAGCTTATGTAAAGAAAGTACTTTGTGAGAAGGCTTATTATAGGACCGATGACTATCTTAAAGACAAAAAGGTCTGGCTTGAGCTTGGCGCGGTTCCCTCTTAAAGGTTTGTATACTTAGACATGTCATAATTTAGGTACATTGGTACATACTAAATTTACAAATTGACATTATTTTTAATTTCGTAATTCTTATAATTCAATTTAATTATGACATAACAAACAATGTAATCTCAGTCCATCCATATAACTAATTTTAAGTTTTTAGTTTGTTAGTTGACGTCTTTGCAGAAAACGTGCAGTGCAGTTTGTTGCCGCTTCTTCTGCACTTGCGCCTAGGAAGCGGCGTAAACTTACCTGTAAGTAACGATTTGACGTCAACATTTGTGCAAAACAAAACAAAATGACTATTATTAAGGTGAAGAGATAAGCAAATGGCCTTGAAGTGTGAAATAAATTGTTAACTTGTAAATATGGTGATATATACTTATATATATATACTGGGTGGCGCAAAAGTAAAGACCCTATTTGGTTCAGCTATAACATTTTTTCTAAATTAGAAAACTAGATTTAGGTTTTTTTAAATGTATATTTGTGCCATTAAATTTCGTACCATTAGGATTTAAAGATGATGTCTTTTAAATGGTGACCTCCAGAGTTGATACACATTTGAGCCCTATTTATGACATTTTGCATAACTTGCCGTAACACTTCCTGCGATATGTTCGTTATTTCTTGACGAATGTTTTCTTTTAGAGCTGCGAGAGTCTGTGGCTTGTTCACATACACCCGAGATTTCAAAAAACCCCAAAGAAAGAAGTCTGGACTGGTCAGATCGGGTGATCTTGCAGGCCAAGGCAAATCGCCAAAACGAGAGATAACTCGGCCTGGAAAAGCGTCCCTCACTAAGTCCAACACAATTATTCCACGTTCTTGGGGAGTAAAACGGTCCATGTTTATTTTCAGTGTATTTTACATTTGTTCACTACACAATTTTCAACAACAGAATGACAGAAAATGTCATATAAAAAAAATAAAAGTATTTTCTTTAGTGCCAGTACTTTTGCGCCACCCAGTACATATTTCAATATTGCTCTGCGTCATGCACTAGATAGCCCTTTAAATTATTTTATGAATCACCGTTGAAAGTATTTACATTATAGTCCGTCTAGCTTTAAAATTTTCCTCCGCCAAAAGTGGCCACGGCAACTTTTAAAGCTAGACGGATCACCAATAATAGTTTCAACGGCAGTTCATAAAATAATTTAAAAGGATATCTAGTGCATGACGAAGAGCAATATGGAAATTATCACCATATTTACGAGTTAACAATTTATTTCACACTTCAAGGCCATTTGCTTACCCTTTCACCTTAAGAGATATTACGAGTATAAATATCCTATGATAATAAAGATATTTTGAATTGAATTGAATAAAGTTAAATAAAAAAAAAAATTGTTTTTATTTTTTTATTTGCCGCAAATATTTTCAGGAAATGAGTTTCAGTTTTTCACGTTTCCTTATTACTCACATGATGCGTAAAACGAACTGGCACAGTTTCCAGCACACCTATATTCAGGTTACTGAACTGCTTTACGGGGAAGAGCCAAATTCAGCTCCAGGAATGACAAAGACAATAGTATTGTCTTCCAAGTATTGTCAAATTTCTTTATCAGTCTATTATGCATCGTGTTAAGGTGAAGGTATAGGCAAATGGCCTTGAAGTGGCGCCCTCATTTGAAATAAATTAAGTAACTCGTAAATATGGAGATAATTTCCATATTACTCTTCGTCATGCACTAGATAGACACCTTTAAATTATTTTATGAACCACCGTTGAAAGTATTTACATTAGTCCGTCTAGCTTTAAATCTTGCCTCCGCCAAAAGTGGCCACGGCAAGTTTTAAAGCTAGACGGATCACCAATAATAGTTTCAACGGCAGTTCATAAAATAATTTAAAGGGCTATCTAGTGCATGACGAAGAGCAATATGGAAATTATCACCCTATTTACGAGTTAACAATTTGTTTCACACTTCAAGGCCATTTGCCTATATCTTCACCTTAATTAAATAACGCAAAACCTCTCAGTACCTCAGCCCACGACACTGAAAAAAATATTTGAATTTTCATACGAACTGATCAGCTGATCGAGTAAATTTGTATGAGAATCCGATTTTTTTTTGGGTTTCGGTTGCGGTTAGCAACCTATCACCATTATGATTTCCTTTTTCCACCTTCATGCCCACCATCACGCTAAAAGTGGCCTGGGCCTTGCCGTCCTAGGCTCTGTCTGCCCCGTTATGGATAAAGACGTGATAGTGTATCAGTTAATAATAACCACTTTGTTTTGTACCTATCCTAGAATTGGTTCTGTCTACCCTTTGGGTTGCGGTACTTAAATTGCGGTGGTCAGAACCAGTAACCTCGCCCAATCCCATAGGTTTGGTAGCCGACGCCGGGCTCTGAAGCAGCACCGCTGAGGATGCAACCAGGAATACAGGAGGATGATGATGACTTTGATTTGCACAAATGTTGACGTCAAATCGTTACTTACAGCTAAGTTTAGTGCCGCTATCTAAGCGCTAGTGCAGAAGAAGCAACAAACTACACTGCAGCATTTTCTCCAAGGACGTCAATTTACAAAATTACAACTTAAGGCCGTACCTGAATTTTACGGGGTATTTAAAATTTTGCTACTACCAAGTCCTAGATAACCCTTCAAAGTATTTTATGAACTACTGTTTACAGTTTAAAGTGAGAACGTTAACCTTTACTACGCACATTTGCAAAAAACGGCCACTTTTGGCCAATGTGCGTAGTAAAGCTTAATGTTCTCATTATAAACTGTAAACAGTAGTTCATAAAATACTTTGACTGGACCGTGTCGTATAGGGAGGTCAAAAGGATGGCTCAAGAGAGGGAGACATGGAAACTACTCCACCGACAAGAACGTAGTACTTAAATTATAGATAGATAGATAGAATCAGAGTTCAGCGGTTCATTTCCCGTCTGATTCCGGGCTAGAATAAGGACAACTCCATATCTTCCTGTGGATGTAGTAAGAGGCAGCTAAAGGACTAACATCTCGTGCTGCAATTGCATTCCCAAGGAGTTTTAACGTCGGACGACGGCCGGTTGTAAAACTTTTCGCACAAATACATTCTCAAAGAGGATTGACTTTAGGCAGGCGGCAGGTCGTATAACTATAGCCAAATAATTTAAACTGTTCCGTTTATTTTTTTCTCCACTTCACAAGCTCTTTGGCATCCTTGGGTGACCATTGACATTGCATGTATTGCAAAAAAAGCGGGATAGCACACCCCGGGCTCCGAAGCAGCACAGCTGAGGACGAAACCAGGAACGCGCTTAGATGAAGAAGAAGAATCAGAATTCAGAGGAGTAGCCAAGTAACTTATGTACTACATAAGTCTTTCGAAGCAGCACAGCGAAGGAGAAACTTCTTGAGGACGACGAAGATCATGTGGGCATGTAGTCCATGTGCTGCAGTGGCGTAGCGTGCCTTGGCGGGGCCCCGTATAAAATTTTGTTTGGGGGCCCTTATGAAGGGTAAAGATTTCTCACAAAAGAAAAGAAAATGTTTGCATAAAATTAAAAGAAATAGTAATTCTATCTGTCACTTTTTCTAAAATTTTAACAAATAATTCAAATTAAATACAACGTGGAAGGGACATACCCGTAATAAATTGAAGCACGGGCTATAAGTATGATGAAATTAAAATAAGAGTCAAAATACAAAAAAAACATTCGACATTCCCATACAAATCGCCCGGGCGGCCGCACACTTTTGTATGGAAATGCCGATATTTTTTTTCGTTCTTTGGCTGTTACTTTAATATCATTCTACTATAATGATCTAGTATAGACCGTGGTTCGATTTATTACGGGTATGTCCCTTCCACGTTGTATACACTCTCCTTGTCTTTTTTTCGGCAAACTGATTTATTAAATCATTTATAGCTGATGACGACTTTAGTTTTATTAAAGTTTCTGCCTCTATGGACAATAGTGACAGGTCTGACAGGCGTTCATGTCCCATAGAAGTTTTTAATTTTGAAAAAATTTTTGCTTACGCACGTCGGGGGCCCCCGTGGCCCGGGGGCCCCGTATAATTGATACGGCGGTAGCTACGCCCCTGGTGTGCTGCTTTAAAGTAAAAATAGTCGATGCCTAAACAAGGTACAATGTCCGAATACATTTCCTGTTTGCCAAAATCAATAATCACGTTCTTCCCATTTACCCATTTTACGGGAAACGGCGTCATGACACAGATTATCAACATTTGGGCTCGTTACAATGACTTCTCCTTCCGGGAAGGTATCGGCTATTTATAAAACCATTTTTTTTATTGTAAAGTTGATCGCAATTAGATATTTTTCACGAGGAAGGGTGCCCCATTTATAGATCAAGTGAAGGAGAAAGTTGACGCCGTGTCCCTATAGGGAGGTCAAAAGGATGGCTCAAGAGAGGGAGACATGGAAACTACTCCACCGACACGAACGTAGTTCTTAAATTATAGATAGATAGGGTGCCCCAAAAATAGAGTCCTCGTCATTATCGGAGCGTATTCTGATGCAACTGGGCATCCGCAGCGGTGTTGCTTCAGAGCCCAGGGTCCGCTTCTTAACCCTAGGTGATTTGACGAGGTTACTGGTACTCAGAGCGACTGCTGCCTGATCTCCGCAACTCAAAGGATAGACCAGATCAATCCTAGCCTAGGATAGGTTTAAACAAACGCTAGATGGCGTTCGGTTCTTTTCAGATAATATCCTAACCAGACTTGAAACAACTTTTTACAAAGTATCCTTGCCAGTGGGATTTTAACCCACGACCTAGCTCCCTGTGCGAACTCCGAATCACAACGCAAACGCTTTCACCACTGGACTGACGGCAGTCACGCGACGACGCAGACGACTGGACGGACGCAGTCAAACATAGAGTGCATAGGTATGCATAATGTCTTCAGTGTTCTTGTGTTTTATCACAGAATACATAAGAGTCAAAGTTTTATTGCATTTGGGGTACACATTGGGAAGCACGTCGAACCTTTGGATGCATTCCATCAAGCAAAATAAATTCAATGAATGACTCTCCTTGAACCATTGAGTTTATTTACTTTTCTCGATTCCCCCAAAAGGTTTAACTTCGTTAGTTTGTTTTTCTGGTGTTAAGTGCTCATAACCCGTCAATCTAAGAAAATATTTCGCAGTAAACAATACTCATTTCTAATGTTTGTAAGAGGCCGGTCGAGGGCCTTTGCGAGAATCTCATGATCATGATAATTTTTTTTTAGTCTCCTCTGCAGGAGCACGACCCTCTCTGTACTGTCAGAGCTATATAGTCCGAGGATATGGCCTACACTTTCCACGCTGGCCAGACGGGTTGGAGAGTTCTCAATGTTTATAAGCTTTGTTCAGCTTGTGTTTCCTAAGTCGCCTTCTACGACATCCACGGGGAGACTTGGAGTGGTCTTATTGTACTGCCGGGAACCACACGGGTTAGAGAATCTGAATCATGGCAATAGCTGATGCGGCTAGCGTCACATCAGATCACTGTTCTGATCCCGTTTATCCACCTCCAAGTCTACCATCACATCGGTCTTTGGGTCTATCGTTTCTAGACTCTGAGGCTCATTTTCCTCAGAGTCTAGAAACGATAGAGAAGAAGTAGAAGTAGAAAACCCCAGAAGACTTTTTGATCAAATAAAAGAAAAATTAAATGTGAAAACTTATAAGGAGGTTAAGAACTTAGCGGAGGAAAGAGCAGCTCTTAAGGTGGCAAAAGCGGTGCCCTCATTTGAAATAAATTGTTAACTCGTAAATATGGTGAACATTTCCATATTTCTCAATGTTAGGCGATAGATAGTTTAAATTATTTTATGAACTGCCGTTGAAACTATATTGGTGATATAAAACCAAACATGGTTAGCATTAAAACTTGCCTCTGCCAAAAGTGGCCACTTTTGGCTGAGGCAAGTTTCAAAGCTAGACGGACTAATATAAATACTTTCAACGGTATTTCATTAAATAATTTAAAGGGCTATCTAGTGCCTAACATTGAGAAATTTCATATTTACGAGTTAACAATTTATTTTAAATGAGGGCGCCACTTTAAGGTCATTTGCTTCTTACTTCACCTTAAATACAAGAAGAAGATATGTATGTAAGTATGTATGAATCTGTAGTTTGTTTATCTAGTGGTAAGTGCACAGTCTGTCAATCACAGAAAATATTTCTCACCAAACAATCATTTTCATTGTTTGAAAGTTTGCTGTTAGATTCAAATGTTTATTGAATCTTGGAATTCTACCATCACTAGGCAGGATATGTTTTATTCTTCATCATAGTACGTTCCCGGTAGCATCCGCAGCTGTGCTCCTTGGGAGTCCGGAGTGTGTTTTACCGCTTTTTCTTCTCGAAACATGATATGCATGTCAATGGTCATCCAAGGATGTCGAAGACCATCGAGAAGATATAGCAGGAACATCGTCTGTAGTTTTACTACCAGCCGCCTGCGCTACGTCAACCCTCGTTGTGACGAAAATTGGCACACAATTTCCTTGATTTATTAAAAAAATTTAGTTGATCGCGATTTTTGACTGGGGGAGAAAAAGGGGGGTGTTTGCTGTAGCGTTAATAATTGACGGATTGCAATCAAATTTGAGAAGCTCACTAACGACTTCATTCTACACAAGATGTTGCAAGGTCTGTTGAGACATTTAACAGAGATTTGGCAAACATTTTTTTTCTATTACTAGTGTTACTATACTAACCATGTAATAACATACACTTTCTCCATTCCCCTGGCTTAGCAAAGCCATTTCAGTAAAATCCGTCCATATACAGGGTGAATTTTTAACCACCAGCCAAATTTTTGGAGCAAGTTCAGTCCATGATACTGACCTTCTTTCTATAAAAAAATGTATTGTAAATGTATTGGAATTTTCCGTCCTCCCATACAAAATCAGTTAGGCTGAGCGCTAATCTGTATGGGAAGGCGAAATATTTTTATCGGTTTTCGTTAATTGATTTTATGGAAAGTAGTTCAGTATCATGGACTGAACTTGCTCCTAAAATTTGGCTGGTGGTTAAAAACTCAGCCTGTATTTTATTTTTATTTATTTTTTTAACTTTATCACAAACGTAATAGGTGGACTTTAAGCCATAGGCTTTATTACCAGTCAACCCACTGGTGATGCCGAGAAAAAGAGAATTTTAGAAGGAGGTGCAAGTTATGTAGATATTGTCACATTTACCTTATGAGGATAGCAGTAACAATATAATATATATATATATATATATATATATAAATAAATATATATATACACATGAATAAACCTACATTCAAAATATACATGGTTATAATATAATAAACTATACGTAAACCACATATTATATCATAATATCTATATTCTATCTGAAAGTTCACGAAGATAATGAGCACGCACTGCACTCTTGAACGCTACACGAGTACGGGCCTTCCGGACATTAATTGGTAGGACGTTCCAAAGCTTTACCGCTTTAACAGTAAACGAACGCTCAAAGAACCCACTCCGGTGATTTGGTATAGCGAGACGGAGATTGCTAAAAGAGCGAAGATATATGGACGGATTTCACTGAAATGGCTTTGCTAAGCCAGGGCAAAGGAGAAAGTGTCTGTTATTACATGGTTATTTACCTGAGAGCGAGGACCACTAGTATTAGAAAAATATGTTCGCCAAATCTCTGTTAAATATCTCAACAGACCTTGAACGCTAGTATTACATTGCATTGACATAACTCCATGAAATGTTGGCGTTGTCGATACATCGATACGTCTATGGGTCATCGTCCGCGCTGAAATAGATTTTATAATTAGGCCATTTTGTAGGTCAAACGTCAATTAGAAATCGACTGGGAGATGAATGGGGACTACATTGAAGCGTATGAAGAGTGAAATTATATTTATTTGTGTCTATCTATCTATATTTAAGAGCTATGCTCTTGTCGGTGGAGTATGAATTCTCTTCCTTTTGTCTTTCTCATCCGCCAGCTATTTAACTTTCACAACACGACGTTCACCTTTTCCTTTATCTGTTTCATGTAGCTATGCCTCGGTCTTCCTGGTCCTCTTTTCCCTTTTATCTTTCCTTTAACTCTTCCATTTGTCTCTCTGTTTTACTTCGCTGTACGACACAACATTCACCTTCTCCTTTATCTGTTTCATGTAGCTTTGCCTCAGTCTTCCTGGTCCTCTTTTCCCTACTATCTTTCCTTTAATGATAGTCTTTATTAAAGTCTTCGTGTCGTAGCAGATGACCCAACATCGTTCCTCGTCTATTCTTAATCCAGAAAGCACCTTTTCTCTTATTTGTGTCTAGTCTATATAAAACTGTGAGTAGTGGCAAATGTTGCGAATGCTATAAATTGGTGTCTACATATACTAGTGACCATAAAATTTACATAATTATCGAACCTGCCTCAGAAAATTTCACGAGAATCGGTTGATTGAGAAATGTGACCTGTAGGCGAGAACAACCGGAAAACTGGAATTTGGACACACGATAGAATCTTTGCTGAAACTGAAACTTCGTTTGCTTCGCTCACTCAGTCAAAAACTCTAACTCTCTCTCTCTCTCATCTCAGCGTATTCCCAGGTGCATCCTCAGCTGTAATGCTGTGAAGCCTATCCAGGGGTCTGCTTTCCGGCTTTTTCTTCTCCACTTCGCACGGTCTTGACCATCCTTAGTTGTAAGACCATTGGCATCATCCTTGACGAAATCAAGCCAGCATTTCTTCGGTCTACCACGTCTACCGGGGCCCAGCGGAGGCGGCATTGCTTTATGTGTATTTGTTTCCTACGTAACTTGCCGATTTTCGCAAGACATGACCCTATAGCTCTCTCTCTTTCATCTCAGCGTGTTCCCAGTTGCATTCTCAGCTGTAATACTGTGAAACGTGGGGTCCGGATTAAGCAAAACATGACTCTAAAGCTACGGGGTACGAAATCATCCTGTATATGACAATATTTTTCATTTTTTTCATTTCATTTCATTTATTTATTACAACAAACTTTTACATTGTCATATGATGTTATGTTTTACATGTTATGATGATGATGATATGAATCGTCATCATCATTGTCAGCTTTCAGGAGCGAATGAGTCCGGGTGTGGTCTCCTGCGCTAAACTTTTGACTTCCTTGGTCATCATCACCTCTTCTTCTTCATCCAAGCGCGTTCCCGGTTGCATCCTCAGCTGTGCTGCTTCGGAGCCCGGGGTTTGCTTTTCCGGTTTTTCTTCTCCAAATATTACAAGCATGTCCATTGTCACCAAAGGATGCCAAAAGACTTTGCCTTGGAAGAGAAATAGCCGGAAGAGTTATAATGATTTGGTTATAGTTTTACGACCGGCCCCCTGCCTGACGTCAACCCTCTTTGGGTATGTATTGGGGCGAAAAGTTTTAAAATGGAAAATTTTGGAATGCAATTGTTGCACAAGATGTTTGGGGTTTTTATTTATGTCATAGGACGGCAAACGAACAAGCGGGTCACCAAATGGTAAGTGATCACCGCTGCCCATGGACAACTGCAACACCAGGGGTGTTACAAGAGCGTTACCGGCCTTTCAGGGCCCTCCTCAGAGGGGGGAGGGAGAGGAGGGCTCCGGCTCTCTCACTCACCGAACGAAGCATAGAAGCGGTAAAGCTTTTACCCAGACGTCGATGTTCTGTGAGAGTGTGGTACTTCCCCGGACGAGCCGGCCTATTCATGCTACTAGCAAAACAGAGTTTTGCCGGTAGCGTGGCTCCACCACAACTAAATCCTTTCGCCTCTTACGACATCCACAGAAAGAGATGGAGCGTCCTTTTCTAACCCGGAACCACACGGGTCGGCCCTTGGGTCATAATCATCATCCGAGCGTATTCCCGGTTGCATCCTCAGTGGGAACGCTTCAGAGCCCAGAGTCCGCTAAGCTAGGTCATACCTCCTTTCGTTTCCATCTGACATACGTCCGCTCGTTCCGACTTCCTTGGTCTACTGACATTTATAAGTCCAATTCCTGAATGACTATTTGGAACTAGCTCTACTCCACCTACTTCCTGTGACCTCCATTGTCTCGTCTCCCGACTTTTGGCAAAACAACGCGGTGGATGACCAACATATACATTTAGGAAAGTAACCTTATTACCACAAGGTTGAAGAAATACATTTGGAATCGGTTCAATGAACAGTAATCCGCTAGTATCCAACAAGTCAAATCAGTTACTTTTTTCTTAACGTCACAACAAACATTTAGACTGTGACGTCATAGTTTCTTGGAGTCAAATAGCACTCTTAATTATATTCTTTTTCTGCATTAATAAATCTCAAATCACGTTCAACGTGGATGTGATCAATGACAAGTGACATTATTTTGTGACGATTTATTTTCTTAACAGAACCAAATAATTTATTCTTGACCCAGGAAACTACCCAATTGTTCCAAAATGTACTTACTGGACTGGAAGTGAAAATACCTTTCCACAGTTTCTTTTGTTATCTTAGTTCCCGGTTGCATCCTTACGTGCTGCTTCGGAGTTCGGGGCTCGTGCATGGGCTTTTTCGTATTCACTTCGTATTCCTTCTTCTTCATCTTAACCCGTTCCTTGTCGCTTCCTCAGCTGTGCTGCTTTGAAGCCCGGGGTGCGCTTTCCCGCTTTTCTTCTCCAAATATAATATGCATGTCAATGGTTAACCATTACCCAAGGATGCCGAATGCGAAATCGAAAAGAAATAGTCGGAACAGTTTAAACAATTTGGCTATAGTTTTACGATCAGCCACCTGCCTTACGTCAACCCTCCCTGGGAATGCAGTTGTAGTACGAGATGGTTGTGCCTAGTCCTATAGTTGCCTCTCACAACATCCACAAGAAGAGATGGAGTGGTCCCATTCTAGGCCAAAAACCTAACAGTAAGAAACTTGGCCATTTGTAACCATATGCTTGACGACTTCTGTTGTGTAATGGTCAACACGCTAGTACGCTAATCCGGAGGTTCTGGGTTCGATCCCCAGCCGGCGGTCCAGTATAATGGCCTGAACATGCTTTGAAAATTTTGCCGGTGGATAAAAAGTCAGTCTGTATATGTATGTACTTAATATAGTACTTAGTAGTTGAGTTAGTATCCCATAATTCAAGTTTCAACTTTGGGTCAATCAGTGTTATTTGACCTATCTTACTATTATCTATCTACAACCTACAACAAACCCTGACGAAAGCAAACAAAAACAAACGGCCATCGCAGTTTGCCAAACAGTCAAGCCACCATTTTAAACCGACGACAGACGAAGCTGATAATTGATCAGCCATTACAATAGATATGCCAAATATGTCACAAAGAATAGTACCCGGCATAGCAAATAGTATAAATAGACTTTGTAAGTATTTACAAAAATGGAGTGTGGAAATGTCATATGATAGAAGTAACGTTCTTGACAACGGGCTTCCACGAAGGCAGAGAACCGAGAAGTTTGGCGCATACTTCACCGACAAGAGCCACTAAGCTCTCAAATAAGAAGAAGAAGAAGTATTTACCTCGTAAATTTATAAAGACATTTACCTGTATATCTTTATATGCATGAGAAACGTGGAAAATGAGGAAGAAGAACGGAGAAAGTGATGTGGTGCTGGAGGAGAATGGAGAAAATAAGCTGGATAGATAGAGTAAGTAATGAGGAGGTGATAGAAAGAATAGGAGAGAAAAGAAATATTTTAAGAACTATTAAAGATAGAAGACGGAAGATGATTGGACATCTAATGACATAACAGATAAAAGACATGACAATCTCTTCAGAATAATAGTAGAAAGAAAAACCAACCAAGTGCGAGTTAAACTCGCGTGGAGAGGGTTCCGTACAATTAATTGAATTTTTATAGGTTTTCCTGTAATCTACAAGCAATGAATAAACGATATATAGTATTTTTTTCAAAATTTTAGGCTCAGTACTTTCGGAGATCAGGGGGGAGGGGGGGGGGGATGGTCAATTTTCGTCTTCTTTCATGAATAAAATCAAAACTATTTATTTTGTAATTATAATAAAGATATATTTGAGATCCTCATAACGAGCCCTTTCATTTGATGATTCATAAATGACACAGTAAGGTTTACAAAACGTTTTTTTTGAAATTTCCTAATTTATCCTTTGATAATGACCCTTATTTTAAAAAAATATTTAATTACTTTGCACATAAGTGGGTCATAGGATTTCACAATCCTATCAAATTTCACCTGATTCGGTCTAGTAGATTCGGAGCAAATTGGCTGTGACAGACGGACGGACAGACAGACGCACGAGTGATCCTATAAGGGTTCCGTTTTTTCATTTTTGTACGGAACCCTAATAATAGTATAAGGAAAAATGAAGACCGAGGATGAAGTATTTCTATTCCAACAAATAAAAGAAAAGTTATAAAACGGTCCTACCAGGACTTTAAAAAGTTGGCAGAGAGAAGAGAGGGATGGAGGCATCTCCACTTAACTCCACAGACAAGAGCAAGCTCTTAAATTACCTATAAGAATAAGAAGAGAAGTATACCAGTTAGTACCGACATAAATTATGACGAACTCTGTGGCCTAGTAGTCTTCATGCCGGCTCTCACACCAGAGGTTCCGGTTTCAATCCCAGGATTCCCAGGTCAGGTCAAGAAGGAAAATTATCTATTTCAGATTGACTGGGCACGATCTGGGTCTTGGATGTTTATTTACCTATTTGTTATAAAATATAGTATTTTAGTTGAGTTGGTATATTTTATTTATTTATTTAAACTTTATTGAGCCAAAAGCTACAATAGGTAGACTTAATGCTAAAGCATTCTCTCCCTGTCAACGTCTAGGAGAAGAGAAACAGATAGAATAGTTGGCATAATACCATAATAGTCTCGAACTTACTTTGGGCTAGCCCTGTGTGATTTGTCCGTATATATTTATTTTTATATAAATAGGTGTTATAGTTATGGAAGAAGATTTACCTTTCATAGGTATAGAAAATGAGAACTTACTTCGAAATACATAGATAAACAAGCACGGCTGGAACAAAGAAAGACCGCGAGTAAAAGTCGGTGGAGTAAGTAATTCTTAAAAGAAGGTTCTCAGCGCTGCGTAGGGACGACCTTGACCCTCACTAAAGTTAGGAGATTTAGGGTTGAAAATCATAGACAGGGTATGCTAGTCACGGCGACGTCGGATCAGAAGCCACTTGAGCTCATTGCGAAAATGAGAAACATAGTCATATTTACGAAGCCCATATAGGTATGCATCGAAAACATGTTTTGGGGACGCTTTCAAGCTTATCAAGTAAATTATTTTATTTAGTGAAAACCTGAAAACAAAGAAAGAATAAATCTCAAAGACAGCATTCGGCATGATAAATCAAAAAACTGCGCACATTAAAAACAAATACGGTTTAATTAATGAAGGTGCGGCTGTAATGTTGGCAATAACACCATCTGATAGGAAATCATAATTATAGATATTTACGTTGTGTTACGCAGGGGACATAACGTGTTTTTCAGAGGGCTTAGTTTGGTATGATCACAGAATAAATAATACTAACGGTATGATGTAAGCCGTTTTTTTTTGAGAATTATTTTATGGCCCTGGATCCAAGTCCTTTAGAGCCTATCTTTAGTTTTGTTGCTTCTTTATTCCTAACAAGTTACAATCAAAGGGTGGTGTAGGCCTTTGATTGCTTCAAGGGAGCTTCTGGTGACAAATCTATACGAGTCCACTGGTTTTCATAGCCGATTGGGTGGCGGACAGTCCTTATAACAAATATAACTACAACCGTACTATGACTGTCCACTTTAACTATTTCACATTGTTTATGAGCATGAGCATTAATAATAACGAAAAAATATTAATTCCACTACAATCAATTTGCTAATTTATTTCTATTTCGCTGTATATTTTTTAGTAAATTAAGTTAACATTATCTTTTCGATTTCTAAATTAGGTAATAATTCAGATTTTATTTTGATTTTTAGTCTAGGTTTTATTTTAGGGTTTACTTCGTAGTTTAATTTTAACTTGAATTGTAGCTGTCATTCATTCAAAACAAGTTCACAAGAAAAAGACGAAATGTGTCGACATTAACAAGTCAACAGCAAATAACAATTACTTCTAAAATTAAAAAATTACACGTTAGCACAAATAGATCTAGATTCTAGCACTTGAAATAGATTTAGAATACTAGGTTAAGGTCTTTTAGCTGATAGTCGTACTGACAGACATAAAACTGCCATGCCAACACTTTGAGATTTCCTAGAAGTTGAGCCGATTGATATCTTAATAGTCGATCGATAGTTTAATGATGAACATTGGGTAACCCTGGACCGGTGTCTGGACCAATAGTTATGCCAGACAGAATATTCAAAGCTTAAAATATAAAAAAGTACTTCGTGAGAAGGTTTATTATGGGACCGATAATTATCTTCAAGACAAAAAACTGGCTTGAGCTTGGCGAGGTTTGTATACTCACAAATTTAGATACATTTAGTACATACATTGACTATTTTAAATGCCAAACAATAACAAACAATGTATTCTCAGTCCATATAGTTATCTAATTTTATCAATTGTAAGTTGACGTACTTGGAGAAAATGCTACAGTGCAGTTTGTTGCCGCTTCATCTGCACTAGCGCTTAGGAAGTGGCACTAAACTAAGCAGTAAGTACCGATTTGACGTCAACAGTAGTTTTAAAATTAATAACAACGTAAGTATTAAAATATCCTACGATAATAAAAATATGTTTAAATTAATACCTAGGTATCTATATTTTTGGTTTATTCTTGTAGGTATTTATATTTTTCAATTTTATCGCACCACACAAATTATTTTCCTACTTGGTCCAAAGGTTGACTGGCAGAGAACGCCATAAGGCGTAAATTCCGCCATTTGTACACATTTTATGGGTAAAAAGTTTAAATAAATAAATATATGAATTTGAATTGAATTTACTTTATTATAGGCAAACCCTTCCTTTATTGAGAGAGACCATAAGTCCAGCAGTGGAATTATGCTGAAGAAAGCATGGAAGGATTATCTTGCAATTTTTCTGAATTCGTTCAAGGTCCATAGCGTGACCAACACAAGAGACAGTATCGTATTGTATATAACGGCTTGGCAACCACACAAATGCTGTTTGGTTAATTGTTATACAGTTTGGAGGTTAACAAAAATAAACAGAATTGAATCGTTAAAGATCAGCGTTATCGAGGGACAATGTCCATGTAATCTCTTAAACCATCGACATGAAATCTGGCTAATCTATATCCATCCATTCATTACTGTTTAATTTGACGACCTCCGTGTGGGACCTAGACCTGCCCCGGCGCAGTCAGGGGAGTTCCCACATAGAAGAAAGAGGTGGAAGTGGGGAACAGAGACTCAACAACATTTATGATCTGAAACACTACTTATAAGTATCCAAAGTTATTAAACTTTAAATTAATATTTATTTATACAAAGTGGAAGCGACATATCCGTAATAAATCAAACCACGGGCTATACTAGATCATTATAGTATAATGAAATAAAAATAACAGTCGCAAAACAAAAAAACAAAAAACCGGCCAAGTGCGAGTCGGACTCGCGCACCGAGGGTTCCGTACAAACCTGCAAGGTTTAGTATTTGGTATGAATTTCAATTTAATACCTCTACGCGTTTATGAGGAAATGGGTAGTAAGTTTAAAATTATTAAAAAAATATATATTATGTGATGTAACTAAAAATTTATGGTTTTCGTAATTTTTCCTTTATCTATGCTATAAGACGTTGCTTCGTACCAAATTTCAAGATTCTGAGTTCACGGGAAGCACCCTGTAGGTTTTGATTCCCTTGCAAGTGTCGAAAATTTGCGGCATAAACGGCTGTATCTTTTGATTGCGTTGGCTTAGAAGTTTGATTTTTTCACAGCTTCAAGGGACAGTAGACCTGAGTAATTGATATAAATTTCAGCTTCATACCTCCACGCGTTCCTGAGAAAAAGGGTCTTGACAGACGGACGGACGGACGGACAGACGGACAACAAAGTGATCCTATAAGGGTTCCGTTTTTTCCTTTTGAGGTACGGAACCCTAAAAATGACATTCCCTTACAAATTGCCCGAGCGGCTGCACACTTTTATATGGAAATGCCGAATTTTTTTTTGTTTGCTATTATTTTAATTTCATTATATTATAATGATCTAGTATAGACCGTGGTTCGATTCATTACGGGGATGTCCCTTCCACGTTGTATAGCAGATATTATAATAAGTAGGTAGTTTTGGATATCTTTTCAAGATAAGAGATGATTCGAATGATTCAAGATTCGAGGATGAGATCAAGAAATGAGGTTAAAACATAATACATGACGCCCGGAGGTTCTGGTTTTGATACCCAGATCCCCCAAGTTGGAAAATGAAAATGCAAAGTAAATACATAAATATTTTTTTAAAATTAAAAAAAAAGTTTTGCAAACCTTACTGTGTCATATATCAAATGAAAGGGTCATTTGATATATGACACAGTAAGGTTTGCAAAACTTTTTTTAAATTTTATTTTAAAAAAATATTTATTTACTCGGTATGAGGATCTTAAATATATTTTTGTTATTATTGTAAAATGAATAGTTTTGATTTTATTCATGAAAAAAGACGAAAATTGACCATTCTCCTCTGATCTCCGAAACTACTGAGCCAAAAGTTTTGAAAAAAATACAAAATTCAATTCACATTCGAGTCAAGAAACGAGTAAAATATCACTTACTGTATTTATCATCCTAATATATTTAGAAATATTAATATATGTATTAATTATATATATGCTTTATGAATGTATATTTATTTATGAATTTATGTAAGTATATTTATGTATGTTTATGTACCTACATATGTATGTATCTTGTCTATTTATTTATTTAGTTTTGTATTGTAGGTACACGCCAATTACCTCTTTTTTTTTCCCATTTCCTCTCGCGGGTCTACTGAAAGAAATTTCTTTAGAAATAAGTAGCACCTAAGTACTATGTTTTCCTTATTTTTTTATGTGTAAATTGCCAAGTGTACTTGAATAAATAAATATTCATTGCTTGTAGATTACAGGAAAACCTATAAGAATTCAATCAATTGGACGGAACCCTCTCCACGCGAGTTTAACTCGCACTTGGCCGGTTTATTTAAATTGTCCTGGTCAAAGATAATTATAATACTAACGTAACAGATACCAAACGCCATACAAACTATTGGAAGGCACGTAAACAGCAAACTTGTAGACTAAATACATATTAGTACCAGCTGCTCACAGAGATGGCAGCACACAAATTACTAGCAAACCTGCGAAAGGTAGGTAATATACTTAGGTTTAAATACTTGGTGAGTATTAAAATTTTCGAAGAGAAAATGGCTTTCTCTAAATGTTTTTTAAATAGATCACTAGATGGCATTATTTACTTATTTTATTTATTCAATCTTTTTTTTGTTTCATTGAAATCTAATTACATGGAAAAAGTAAACATCTTTGAATTTCACACGAACGAAGTCGCGGACATTAGTTAATAAAATAAAACTGAAAAACGCTAAAGTTCTTAAAGCGATCATACTCACTGAAATAAAAAAAAAAAACGACGGGTTGCACTCCGGGAGTGCCGGCAGAAGTGAAAACTTGAATATTAACGTTGTGCATTTTTGATATTTTGGAATGGTTAGGGAATAATTTTGCACGAATTGCTTTAATTATCAGTATAAAAGTACCTACTATCATTTATGTGGTAGAATACAATATTTATTTATTGCGCTATCGTACACAAACATAACAATTTATATTACATTAAAAAGTTTATCTCTCAGCTAAACGAAACAGCAGGCGCAGGGATACATTTTCACCGCGCCGTAGAAATAGGGGGATACTTCCTCTCCTACGCGCCGCGCCGGCTGTCTACTCTCCATCCGTCTTTCGAATTTTCGATCAGGACACGTGTCCTGACGCCAGTTTAACATTTTTTACCCATTACAAAAGAAGTACACAACGCCGCTAAAGAAGTTTTCACTTCAAAAACTTCAAAATACCGGTCGTAAAATAAAAATAAATTTATTGAACTAAAAAGTGAACACCTTGCGGTGGTATTCGAACTCTAGACACTCAAGTCGTTCTGATCTCTTTATAAACAAACTGGACTATTAATCTTTTGACAATGCTAGTGAAAATATCCGTCTATTGTATGTCATAATAGAAAATAAAATTCCTTTGTTATTTTATTGTCACTACAAGCACAAAATGGTCGTAACAGCCATAAACCCCAAAGGCGCTTAGGCCCCTTGTGCCAACTCTGCTACGTCTTACGAATTTTCGATCAGGACACGTGTCCTGACGCGAGTTTAAATTTTTTTTCCAATTACAAAAAAATGTGCACAACGCCGCTAAAGAAGTTTTTACTTCAAAAACACAGCAAAGTTCAGGACTAACTCTAATCTCATAAAATTTTCTCGATAGAAAAAAATTGCGATGTTGCCTCTAAATCACCTCAGAATTATACTAAAACGGAAACTATTCCAGAAATACAATTTAATCAGCCCTTGTTACTTTGGATCATAATTGTATTAAACATAAGGCAGTCATAAATGTCTTACTTTTTAAATAACTAAATATTCTTTGTAAAACGAAAAAAACTTCAAAACCAAAACCAGCCTCATTGGCCTACCATGATCTTTTCACCCCATGGTCTCGCTGTCTCGCTTCGGCTAGAGTAAATTTGTGTGCGTGGAAGCGAGAGCAAAACTTAGATTATTCACATCAGACCCAGCTTCAGCTTGTACAAAAATATACGACACGAAATAAACGCACCCGCAGGTCACTCTCAGATATGATCTGAGTGTAATTAGCTCATCCTTTCCACTATATTTCTATTCCTATCTGTTTACTTCTTTAAATATAACCTCAAGAGGTAACGTACCTAGTTACTTTTACTACTTACATGAAAGAAATTCTTCCATACTGGTCTGGAAGAAAAAAATTCTTAGAATGTGCTGCTTCTCTTATGGTGCAGATCGTAAAAGCCGATTGAGGAAATGGGGGATACATGTATTTTTCAGAGCATGTATGAAAAGGTCTGTGGAAATCAGGCGTGATATTTTTCGAAGTCTAGCGCTGCCCCCATTTGAAATTAATTATTTGAAAGGAAAAGGAAGATATCATTTAAAATTTTGTACCATACGGATCTAGATAAACTTTCAATCTATTTTAAGGTGGAGGTATAGGCAAATGACCTTGAAGTGGCTCATTTGAAATAAATTATTAACTCGTAAATATGGAGATAATTTCTATATTGCTCTTCGTCATGCACTAGATAGCCCTTTAAATTATTTTATGAACCACCGTTGAAAGTATTTACATTAGTCCGTCTAGCTTTAAAACTTGCTTCCGCCAAAAGTGGCCACGGCAAGTTTTAAAGCTAGACGGATCACTAATAATAGTTTCAACGGCAGTTCATAAAATAATTTAAAGGGCTATCTAGTGCATGACGAAGAGCAATATGGAAATTATTATCATATTTACGAGTTAACAATTTATTTCACACTTCAAGGCCATTTGCCTATATCTTCGCCTTAAGAACTAGTACTGTTTCCCGTTTAAAATGTAGAGGTAGTTTGTTCGTCTTGTCCTGTAGTTTTTAGGGTTCCGTAGTCCACAAGGAACCCTTATAGTTTCGTCATGTCCGTTCGTCCGTCCGTCTGTCCGTCCGGGCTCGTACTCCGCCGCTACTGCACCGATTGTCACGAAAATTGGTGGAGAGATAGATATTGATTTTCCCAAAGTTGGTTTTTAAAATTATGAAAAAATGTTTTTTTTCAGCCCCCCTCCCTAAAAACGAGAAGTGAATTTAAAAAATTAAATTGGACTAACTCCAACGTGTGGGGTATCGTTAAAAAGGTCTTTTAAAATGCAACAAAAACTGCTTTGAAACTATGTAGATCAAACCCCCAGTCCTAAGATAATCTAATACAAAGTTAAAATTTGAGGTGTCCCCCCACCGTAACTTTTGAAATATTACTAAAATAATTCTGAAAAAAATGTGGTATATACCTCAAAGTATGTACTTTCAATTAAAACTATAGCGGTCTCGGTATCATAGATAGTTATTTTTATACAACTCGACCAACTTATGTAGTTACAGTCAGCCGAACAAAATGTATGGAGTCAACCGCAAAATGAAATTTGTATATTCTAATGTTGTAAAGATAATGCTACGGAACCCTTTGTGCGCGAGTTCGACTCGCACTTGGCCGGTTTTTTTTTTGTGTAAGTTCATCAATCCGCTAGTTGCCAACAAGTCAAAACAGATACTTTTTTCTAAAGGTCAATACAAACATTTTCTATGGGATTTCTATGAAAAACGCACGGCGTGACGTCATAGTTCCTTGGAATCAAATAGCGCTCTTAATATAAATTTTTCGGCATTAATAAATTTAAAATCACGTTCAAAATGGATATGATATGACAAGTGACATTATTTTGTGACGTTTTATTCTCGTATCATTACAAAATAATTTATTTTTGACCCTGGATACTACCCAATTGTATATAAGTACCTATTTAAGTATGATATACAGGCTGACTTTTTATCCACCTGCTAAATTTATGGAGCAAGTTAAGTCCATGGTACTGAACTACTTTCTATAAAAAAAGTTATTAAAAATCGATTAAAAATTTTTCATCCTCCCATACAAAATCCGTTGAGGACGAAAATTTTTTATCGATTTTTAATAACTTTATTTATATAAAGTAGTTCAGTATCATGGACTGAACTTGCTCCAAAAATTTTGCAGGTGGATAAAAAGTCACCCTGTATTTATTATTTATTTAATAAATCTTTATTGACCACAATGGTAGATACAAAAGGTAGACTTAATGCTAATGCTTTCTCTACCAGTCAACCTGTATATAACGTCTAACAAAATATACTGAAACTATTTTAAGGGTGAATTCAGTCCATGATTCTGAACAACTTTCCCCAGGGAAATCGAAATATGAAAAATATTTTTTTAATTTTCAAACAAACTTGGATCAGCTGATCGATCAACTTGTATGGGAGGCCAAAAATTATTTTTTACATTTCGATATATGTTCCTTGGGGAAAGTTGTTCAGTATCATGGACTGAATCCACCCTTAAAATAGTTTCAGTATATTTTGTTAGACCCTGTATATGTAAGTACTTATGTTTATTATAATTATTACATCTAGTTTATTATATTGACCGCCCCACACTACCTACCTAATTTCCCATCACTTTTTTCTATACATGAAAGAACGCAAAACCTCTCAGATGGTAACAACTTTTGTTCAAAAACTTTCACGAAACTAAAAAAAAAACGTTGAATTTTCATACAAGCTGATCAGCTGATCGAGTCAATTTGTATGAAAATCCGAATTTTTTTTTGGATTTCGTGAAAGTTGCCGAACAAAAGCTGTTCAGTTACCATCGGGGCGAGGTACCTACCAATACTTTTAAACTATCGCGTTGCATTATTATTAAATTAACGCATACGGGAATTAACGCGAAACGTACCTTTTTTTATTTATTTTGCTGACGTTTCGTTCGGGTTTCACCGAACGTGGTCCCAGCTTGACTAGGTACCTACCATCTGAGAGGTTTTGCGTTCTTTCATTAACACGATGTATGTACCTATACGCGAGGTTGCCATTAAGAAATTGTTTAGCGATAAGGCTGCTGTTGCGCATTAATTGATACCTACTTAATGCTTGTATTTATTTTTTAGTGCAATAAATAGTATTGTATTGTATTGTACAACATAAACATACTGACTTTTAATCACGCAATTGTTGTAAATAAACGCAAAAAAAAACTAAGTCGCTTATTTTGTAATTACTAATTATCTAACAATAACAAAATTGCGGGCTAGCTAGATCAAATAACATAACTGCTTTCACTAACGCGTAAAAATAGCTGTTTTTAAGTGTTGAGATTTATGAGAATGGCCGGGTATTTTTTTAGAAGTCAAATAATTTTGTAAACTTAATCTTACCTATCTTATATTATAATAACTAAGTACTATATCTACTTATAAACAAAAACAAATATTTTTTACACACTTAAGTAAGTAAATTAGTAATTAGAATTTACCCATATGTATTGATACAGTGTTCTTAGGTTGTTTTAAACGAAATTGCATTCTCTCAATCTGTTAATAAAAAACGAACGAACAAAAACAGTAAAAAAATAATCAATTTCCGATTCTTAAAAATATTAAATCTCTTCTTTATCACAACATAACAAATCCATCGTTCTGTACATAAAGAAAACCTACGCTTTCCACACGTCACTAAAAATACTTACTTACCCAAACAAAATCATCACTAAACACAACACTGCACAAAAAATCCACAGATCACCAAAATCATGGAGTTTGTAATTCGCGCTATTTTTAAATTCCAAAATGGCGGCCGGCCACGTCCGTGTCGAGCTCCGGCCGAACTTCGTCTGCCAGAATTATCCCAAGTTATTCTGGTTTCGGGAAATATAAAATTACGGGATGTAGTGTGGGGAAAATAGGATCGAGAGTTAATCGTTTTGTAATCGTTAATTAGACGTGTGGTTCCCGGCAGAGTAGAATAGGACCACTTCAAGTCTTCCCGTGGATGTCGTAGAAGGTGACTAAAGGAAAACAAGCCAAGCAAAGCTTATAAACATCAATGAGACCTCTTAACCCGTCTGGCCAACGTAGAGAGTGTAGGCCAAATCCTCTAACTGCTCTGGCTAATATACGGCTCTGGTAGTACAGAGAGGGTCATGCTCCTGCAGTGGAGACTAAAAAGACCTGATAATGATGATTATTGCCCTGGTCACAGTACTGCTACTGCTCTCCTTAAAGTCACAGAGGATTTAAGATTGGGCATGGAGAATACGTTGGTCACCATCCTAGTTCTCATTGACTTTTCTAATGCTTTTAATATGGTTGATCACGATATTCTCCTTGCCATACTTAGTCACCTGCAGTTCTCATCCTCAGTGGTGGATTGGTTTTCAGATTATCTACGTGATCGTCAGCAATCCGTTCGAATGGACCGTGACCTGTCGGACTGGATGACACTTTCTTTAGGTGTACCGCAGGGTGGTATTTTGTCGCCCTTGCTTTTTTCTATCTTTATAAATCTTCTTTCTTCTGTGATTGGCTGCTCTTACCATTTTTACGCTGACGACCTTCAAATTTATGCTCAGTCGCCAGTAGAAGATATCAATACGTGTGTTGCGACAATTAATTCCGCCTTATCGACTATTATGACCTGGTCTGATGAGTTTGGTGTTAGAGTCAACCCCTCCAAATGTCAGGCAATGATCGTAGGTAGTTCGAGACAGATTGCACAGATTGATACTAGTCATATCCAACCCGTCATTTTCAATAATAATATTATACCTTTTTGCAACTCTGTCAAGAACCTAGGATTAAACATAGATTCCACGCTTGGCTGGACCACTCATATAGCCGCAATTAGTCGTACAATCACTGTTAGTCTTCAGCAATTGAACCGTCTAAGGAATTTTCTGCCTTTTAAAACAAAGGTCTTACTTGTACAGGCTTTAATTTTTCCAATCTTTGACTATGCTGATGTGTGTTATCCTGACCTCAACGTAGACCTTCTCAATAAACTTGATCGGCTCCTTAATAACTGCATTCGCTTTATCTTCTGTCTTCGAAAATATGATCATGTGTCTTCTTATCGTTCGGAGCTTAATTGGCTTCCTATCCGCCAACGCAGGAAACTTCGGTTACTGTGTACTCTCTTTTCGATTCTTACGAATCCTGATTACCCTCAATATTTAAAATGTAAATATAACTACCTTTCAGACACTCATGATCGACAACTTCGTTCTAATGAGACCCGTCAGCTTTTTATCCCCCTTTTTCGGACTAATTTCATGTCAAACTCATTTTCTCTTCAAGCTTCACAACTCTGGAATTCTTTACCCGTTGATATTAGAGAAATTTCTACCAAATTCTGTTTTAAGAGGAGAGTCCACGCCCTCTTTTCAAACTCCCTTTCTATATAAAGTCATCATCATTCAGTTCTTCTTTTCTTTAGTTATTTCTTTGTTATTATATTTATTAGTATATGTATTGTGTAAGTAGGTATTTACTCTGATATATTTATATATAATATATACATATATATATATAATAGTGTGTATGAAGTACTTAGTATTTTTGATGTAAGTATATAGGTATTTATAGCTTTTGCGCCGCACAATTTTCTCTGCTTATCCCTATGGCTGACTGGGAGAAAATGCTCTTAGCATTAAGTCCGCCATTTGTTAAAAGTATATTTTTACTTTGGACAATAAAGTTTGATAAATAAATAAATAAATTATTTGTAGCGGTCAGTGTTCCTTGAAGCTTGAGTTAAAGCGGACTGCCTCCGTGGTCAAGGCGTTTACCTTGTGATCCGTAGGTCGTGACTTCAAATCCCACTGGGAAGCATACTTTGTGAAAAGTTGTTTCCAGCTGGTTATGATATTAGGCTTAATTGAATCACCTGATAATTCGAAAAGAAAGTTAATTCCGTGCTTCGGAAGGCACGTAAAGCTGTGGGTCCCGAACATCATCTAGCCTTTGATTAAACCTATTGGATTGGTTCTGGTCTATCTTTTGGGTTGTGAAGGTCAGACGGCAGTCGCTCTGTGTAACACCAGTAATCACCTAGGGTAGGTAGCGGACCCCGGGCTCTGAAGCGTTACCGCTGAGGATGCAGCCGGGAACACGGATGATGACAATGATGATGTTGCTTGAAGCTGCAACGCGGACACGTAGCACCTTACGTGTGTCGTGTTGCTCTTGGAGTAAAGACCCTGGACCCCTAAGGCCGCAACGTTAAGCGGCACGTGACGTATTCCGTCTATCATCATCAGGTCTTTTTAGTCTCCACTGCAGAAGCATGACCCTCTCTGTACTACTAGAGCTATATTTGGCCAGAGCAGCCAGAGGATTTGGCCTACACTCTCCACGCTGGCCAGACGGTTGGAGAGGTCTCATTGATGTTTATAAGCTTTTATTTAGCTTTTATTGCCTAAGTCGTCTTCTACGACATCCACGGGAAGACTTGGAGTGGTCCTTTTCTACCCTGCCGGGAACCACACGGTATTCACGCCACGGGATTCAGTCTATGTATGTCACAAACTCGACTACGTGCGATAGAGACACAGCATCGCGCGACGTATTCTGCTATCTCTTTCGTACGTTTTGTCTCATTCTAGATCAAAGAAATTGTATACAAATCAAGAATGCTTACGAAATGGCAAAGCCGTTCCCAAAAATTATACCTAAAGTTATAGCTCTCCCCTTCTACTTTATTGCACTAACAGTTTGCGGGAAAGGGACGCCTATATCTATATGTATGCATATATATATATATATATATGCAGGTTTGCACGTTGCACTAAACAAGTAAAACTCACACTATTTAGAGCTTACTGCCAATCATTTTACTCGTGTAGCCTGTGGGTGAGGTATACAAGGGGGGCCTACAATGCTCTGCGCGTCCAGTATAATGATGCGCTGAGGATGCTGCTAGGGCTGCCGCGGCGGTGTAGTGCGTCAGGTATGTTCGCCGAAGCACTTATGGATAATTTTTAGTGCCATAATGCGTAAGCGGGCGGCCTGGGCGCGGCAGCGACTCCGTGGGGGTTCTAACAGCATCCTTAGTACCCTAGCAGCCAAAATTGATGGGCCATTTGTGAGGCACTGGGCAGATCTGCTCGTGCATAGAGGTGTACACCTCATACATTAATTTCCTGTTTTTGTCTCGCAAATTACTAACACTAGGATAAGTACTTTGTTTTTTACTAATATACTATGGTCTGAAATAAAGAATTTATTATTATTATATTGGTATTTATTTATCTCAAGTCTTCTACAGACTTGGTAATTGAGCATTTGTGGGGCCTGAGCCAACACAAAGAGGCTTTATTCGAATTAAGAGGCTGATAAAAATTTCCTGACTATTCTACATGTATTAAGTATTACAGCTTTTTGAATAAGTATGTAAATAGATGAATGCAGATCAAGAGTGTGAAGATGTGTATGAAGTGTGTGAGGTACGACGCCGGTCGTAGAGATAACTATTGGTACTGTTTTTACGGTGTTGACGCGCCATTGAGTCTTGATTTCTATTGCTAGGTCGGTGTATTTAGCTATCTTTTCTGAATTGGTAGTTTCTAGGTTATGTGTATTACAGACTGCGATATCTATTAAATAAACGGATTTGGTATTTTTGTGTAATATGGTTATGTCTGGTCTATTGAAGTGTACTGTTTTGTCAGTCAGTATGGTCCTGTCCCAGTATATTTTATATTGATCATTTTCTAAAATACAACTAGGCTGGTATTTGTAGTATGGTACTTTTTCATCTATTAAATTAAATTTGAAGGCTAAATTTTGATGTACTATGGCAGCTACTTGGTCATGACGATGTTTATAATCAGTTTGCACAATTGCTTTGCAAGCGCCGGTTATATGCTGAATCGTTTCTGAAGCACTATGGCATCGTCTACAGGAATCAGTAGTAAGGTTGGTCGAACGGATAATATACTTTTGGTAGTTACGGGTATGTATTATTTGATCTTGAATGGCAATCATGAAGGCTTCGGTTTCCGGGAACAACTCACCATGTCGCAGCCAAGCGTTCGAAGCAGATTTGTCAACGTGTGCTTGTTGTTATTATTATTATAACTTTAGGTAATTTTTTTTGGGAACGTTAGGTATTTAAATATAAGCATTATGAAAATATGAGCTTTAAGTGCGTGGCATTAAGTTTAATTTTCAATGTCGTTTTTTGAGATTATTATTCGTAATTATTCTAGATAGTATTATAAATATTTTGTTCGAGATTGTATTTAATTTCTTTGATCGATTTTCAACTCGATGCTCGTTTCCCATCCCTAAGCTTTTGCACCTGACAACTGCTTTCCGAGAATCAATTGTTTATTTTCAGAAGCAGACTGTTTGTTGACCTCTGGCACTTGATTTCGCTTGGTCAGCAACATAAGATGAGGCCAGGGAGTGAGGGTGATGTGTGATGTTTAGTAATCATAATATTACCCGTGGTCATGTGTAGGTTTATCCATCTTAGCGTGTTCCCAGCAGCACAGACAGCACAGCTCTTCAGCTGTGCTGTCTGTGCTGCTGGGAACACGCTTCCGAGCCCGGGGTGCGCTTTCCTAATTTTCCTTTTAATTTTCGTCAATGGCAATGGTAGAAATAGCCAGAACAGTTTAAACAATTTGGCTATAGTTTTACGACCGGCCGCCTGCCTGACGTAAATTTCTTTAGGAATGCATTCGTTCGAAAAGTTTAACAACCGGCCGCCGCGATGCAGTTGTAGCACGAGATGTTCGTGTTTAGTTCTTTAGTCGCCTCTTACGATGACATTTACAGGAAGAAATGGAGTGGTTGATACTGTGGTACTATACGCAGAGATGTTCGTGTTTAGTTCTTTAGTCGCCTCTTACGACGACATTTACAGGAAGAGATGGAGTGGTTGATACTGTGGTACTATACGCAGAGATGTTCGTGTTTAGTTCTTTAGTCGCCTCTTACGACGACATTTACAGGAAGAGATGGAGTGGTTGATACTGTGGTACTATACGCAGAGATGTTCGTGTTTAGTTCTTTAGTCGCCTCTTACGACGACATTTACAGGAAGAGATGGAGTGGTTGATACTGTGGTACTATACGCAAAATGACTGAACAAATATTATTGGCCCATCGGTTAGATTATTAAAAAATATTGCACACATATTTTTTCTTTTCCCTGAGAAACAATAAATAGGTAACGAAGATACAGCGAATTTAAATTTCGCATGACGTCTCGCTTTCGTACGATTTTTACACATCGGTCACAAGCAAGCAACTCTGGAACTTAGATACTCTGTATCTTTGTGAATTTTTACTTTTTTGATAAACTGAAAAATATGGGTACATTATTTTTGGATAATCTAACTAACGGACTAATTAGAATTAAACTTTTCTGACCCAGTCATCATCCCTATTGCATGTAAGTATATAACATATATCATGTGTGTGCAGGAGGAGGCCCCACGCTGGCGCGGCTGCGCGTGGTGACGGCCCCCCCCACGCCCCCCCCCCCCCACGGCCGAAAGCCACACGGCCAGCGGTAGTTCATAAATATTTACAAAGTACTGTAAGTACTTGTAGGTAGGTAGATACGTTTAGATTCCGTAAATATTGTAACGCTACAACGACGAGGTCAGACTAGTGTCTGTGTTGGGTAAGGTCATTGTTGATCTTAATACGCTTTTGAGGAAAATATGGTCGAACAACAGTTGCCATTTCATAATGAAAATCTCATTGCTCGTAGTTAAATAAACTAGTAGTTCGCCGCGAACTTAGACCTCGCGATTTTTATTAATATTTCAAAAACTACTGAACCGATTTTGATGCCCAACGAACTTGAGAATTCTTTTGATATTTCCTACATGCCTACCAAATTTCATCAAAATCGGACGATCGGTTCGGCAGTTATCGCGGATCAATCATACATACATACACACATACAAACAATGTGTTTTCGCCCCAACTTGAATTATAGCCAAAAAAGATATGGACAAATTACACTGATTTAAGTTAGCCCCAAAGTATTATTATTATTTTTTATTTGAGATTTGAGTGCGTTTGACCTCTATCTAGCCTGATGGGAAGCTAAGATGAGGTCTAAGTGTAACACGCAGACTCAAAAAATGCCTATTTACTCTTGCCTTCTTCTTCTTCTTATTTAAGAGCTTAGTGGCTCTTGTCGGTGGAGTATGCGCCAAACTTCTCGGTTCTCTGCTTTACTTTTTAGTGCTTGATACGACATAACCCCTGCTTTTTCTTTCAGTTGGTCTACATAGCTCTTTCTTGGTCGTCCTGGACCTTTTCTACCTTTTATCTTGCCTTAAAAATCCCTAAATCACATCGACGCAGGGAGGGAATTCCACACCTTAAACTCAGTTTAAACTTGTTTTATGGTATACAGGCTGACTTTTAAACCACCAGCCAAATTTCTGGAGTAAGTTCAGTCCATGATACTGAACTACTTTCCATAAAAACAATTAACGAAAAACTAAAATAAAAATTAGCCTTTTCATACAAATCAGCGCTTAGTCAAACGGATTTTCTATGGGAGGACAAAAAATTTTCATCGATTTTTAATAACTTTTTTTATAGAAAGTAGTTCAGTATCATGGAGTGAACTTGCTCCAAAAATTTGGCTGGTGGTTTAAAAGTCAGCCTGTATAATACTAACTCAACGATACTATAATACATATATGTATATATAGGTACATAGATAAACACCCCAGACCTAGGACAATTTGAAAAGGCGAATTTATAACTTAGGGCAATTTACAATATTTGATAATAAATAGGTACATACATAGGTAAACAAAACACCCAAGATCCAGGACAAATTAAAAAAGGCGATTTTCCAACTTACCCTGGCTGGGATAAAACTCAGAACCTCCGGATAGATGGACTAGCGTGTTGATCGTTACGCCACGGAGTTCGTCGGCTATATTGAAGGAAATTGCTTTGTTTTGCGTAATAAAAATACATATTCTATCATATGTAGGTATATTGTTAGTTGTTTCAGAATAATAACCAGAGACATCAGCTAACAAATGCATACCGAAAATCTCCCATTATAATGTCACCAGCTACCGGGCTAGTGGCGAGCGGCGGCGCGCCGCGAACGGGGAGGGAACCGGCCGCGCGTATCGTAAAGTCAGTAGATTAGCCATTTATAATAAAATTCAGCTCGCTAGTGACTTGTCACTCGTGACAGTCCTTGAGCTACCTCAGGTGCCTTTAGGCAGCTTAAAAAAAAAAAGAATAATACAATTTTTAACAAAAAAAAAACAACCGTCTTCAAATTTTTTTAAGGTGTTTCTTCCATATCTTCAAAGTTCTTCATCATATCTTCACCAAATTAAAATGGGACCAACTTGGTAGTAAAGGCTTTCAAATAAAAAAAGAATCATCAAAATCGAATCATCAAAGGCGAAGATATCGCGTAACAAACATACATTATAAAAGACCTATAGTCGAATTGATAACCTCCTCCTTTTTTGAAGTCGGTTAAAAAGAAAGGAAGAAATATCTACAGGGTAGCTTTTAATTAACTGGCAACATTTTTGGAGCAAGTTCAGTCCATGATACTGAACTACTTTCTATTTAAAATAAATATTAAAATTTTCGTCCTCCCATGTCTACGAACAATAAGAATTATATTTCGATGTCCCATGCAAATCAGCGCACAGCCAAACGGATTTTGTATGGAAGGATGAAATTTTTTTATTGATTTTTAATAACTTATTTTATAGAAAGTAGTGCAGTATCATGGACTGAACTTGCTCCAAAAATGTTGCCAGTTAATAAAAAGTCACCTGTATATCTACTTTTAATCATTCTTATCTCTTTATCTATCTTTATATTTTTATCTTTATTGTCGCTGTACATTTCCTTAAATTAATGTTATTGGTTATTATATAAAATACTTGAATAGGTATTATCTTATTTATTTCTTTTTTATCCCCCGACTAAACGAGGAGCGTTATAAGTTTGACTCTTCTGTGTCATCATAGCGCTCGATAGGATGGACCGATTTCGATGCGGTTTTTTTACGTGAAAGAAAATTCCTTTGCGGTAGTCCTTTGATGAAAATTGGTTCAGCCGTTTAAAAGTTATTGGGGATGAACGCTTGAAAGTCAGGGCTTTCTCTAGAAAATAATAGGTGGCGCTACGGATATCAAGTCGTATCGGTAGTTCCGCTACTCATCACTAGATGGCGTTCTTGACAGTCGGGGATTTTTTTAATTTGCCTAGCAAATAAACTTGTTAAAATATTTCTCCTCTCTCCTACTCTTTCTAGTACCTCCTCATTGCTTACACTATCCATCCATGTTACTTTCTCCATTCTCCTCTAATAATAAAGCTTAAAACTAGCCTTCTTTTTAACTGACTTCAAAAAAAGGAGGAGGTTATCAATTCGACTGTGTTTTTTTTATTCTTTTTTTATGTATGTTTGTTACGCGATATCTTCGCCAATTGTGAATCGATTTTGATAATTCTTTTTTTATTTGAAAGCCTTTACTACCAAGTTGGTCCTATTTCAATTTGGTGAAGATATGATGAAGAACTTTGGAGATATGGAAGAAACTCCTGAAAAAAAATTGAAGTCGGTTGTTTTTTTTGTTAAAAATTTAATTACCTATTAGTGTCTACGTATAGCGTGGTTAAACTACCAATGTGCTACAAGAAGGCGCGGTCGTAGGTCTACGACCTACCTGAAATTTTGGAGGAATAATAAAATATGTCGAGCAAAGTAGACTGTAGAGTAAATTAGAAATTGGCATGTGGTTCCCGGCAGAGTAGAATAGGACCACTTCAAGTCTTCCCGTGGATGTCGTATAGGGCGACTTAGGAAACACATCAATGAGACCTCACCAACCGTCTGGCCAGCGTTGAGAGTGTAGGCCAAATCCTCTGACTGCTCTGGCTAATATATGGCTCTGGTAGTACAGAAAGCGTCGTGCTGGCCTGAAAAGTAAGACCTGATGAGAAAATTAGACTTTATTGCATCAGTACTAATATTTACAACATAAGGTAGAATATATAAGGTAGAAGAGGTCCAGGACGACCAAGAAAGAGCTATGTAGACCAACTGAAAGAAAAAGCAGGGGTCATGTCGTATCAAGCACTAAAAAGTAAGGCAGAGAGCCGAGAAGTTTGGCGCATACTCCACCGACAAGAGCCACTAAGCTCTTAAATAAGAAGAAGACAATACATAACATAAATTATAAAACAAATTGAAGTCTTCAATTTAATTCGAAAATCTGGTGATAATATTTCCATTCATCTTTATCACGGCTAGGGACAGAAGGGAATCTCCTAAGGTACGCGCAATATACGTCCCCGTTCCCCGCACCCGCACCTCTCCCCCGGTTCTTGACGGCCAACGTGAGTCATCGAGGCGAAAACGGGGGAGAGGTGCGGGGACGGAGAACGGGGACGCATATTGCGCGTACCTTAGGAGATTCCGGCCTGTGGCTAGGGGCCGAAATTTTTGAATTTTTTATTTTCTTAGGTAAATTTTTAGAATATTTTTCAATATGACATGTACGATTTTGGGCGCGGGGGGGAGGTCATGTCACCTGTGACCCCCCTGCGGACCGCGCCTGGCTACAACTAAGTAAAGCCGCAGGGCAACAGGTATCTACTTAAATATAAACTCACCACGTGGTCTGCTACGTGCGCAGTCGCCAGCAACCAGTTTTTGTATAGATTCGTTTCCAAAGTTACATGCGGCACGATTTTTTGTTTAGAATACTTATATTACTAATAATAAAAAAATTAAATATCACCGTTGTGTAACAATAAAATGTTCATTATGAAAAAAGAAATAAATACAATTGAAATTAAACCAACTACAAACTAAATCTTAAAATAAAACCTAGTCTGAATTATTGATTTAGAAATCTAAAAGATTATTTATTTAAACTTTATTGAGCCAAAAGCTACAATAGGTAGACTTAATGCTAAAGCATTGTCTCCCTGTCAACCTTTAGGAGATTATGACCGTGCGGCATTTGTACGTGAGTTACCTATGTTGTCGATATAAGGTTTGTCGAAGTTCAGTTTTGTAGTCGTTTATCGCATATTAATAAAGCTATAAATATTTTTTTTGTTTGTTTTTTACTATGGGGACAAATTTTTGGGCAAAGTAATTGTCAACCTCCACTCCAAGTTTTCCCGTGGATGTCGTAGAAGGCGACATAGAAAACACAAGCAACAAAGCTTATAAACATCAGTGAGACCTCTCGTGTAGGCCAAATACTCTGACTGCTCTGGCTAATGGCTCTGGTAGAACAGAGGGTCGTGGTCCTGCAGTGGAGGCTAAAAAAGACCTGATGATGATACTAACATAATATACTACCGCCATTTTAAATATAATAAAACTATAAGTATACTTATAGGGTTTTTTTATTATGTTTTTTTTTCAGCAACCAGAGAAAAAAATACTCGTATCTATTAAACTATAATACTAATAACAACTTATCAACAATGGAAACATACACAAGCACGCGTATTAATCACCACAATTCAACATATTTCACTTAACGCATACTATGTTACTGAGGAATAGAGCATATATTACTATGATTCCACCGCAAACTGCATATATAATTGTATGTCGAAGATACTCCTTATCTTAGTCACCAGTGTTGTGTATGAGTAATCAGTTGTGTCCAGTGCAATATACATATATATGTAAGGTTATATCATATTAAATACTTATTATTTGTTTAATATGGATTTTTTTAATAATTTAGATTACTTATTTAGTTTTACTATTTGAATGTATATATATATTTAGTTTTAATCTGCGATATTGGTCTACCGGGGTCCAGTGCTGCCCCCATTTCAAAGGAAACGGAGATATCATTTAAAATTTGGTTGGCCAGGCCACTTTTGGCAAATGTGCGAAGAAATGCTACACGATTTCACTTTAAACTTTGAACAGTAGTTCATAAAATAGTTTAAAGGGTTATTTAGGGCTTGGTAGAAACAAAATTTTAAATGATATCTCCGTTTCCTTTGAAATAATTTATTCCAAATGGGGGCAGCGCTGGACCTCGGAAAATTCAAGGAATGAAAAAAGAAAATTCAAGTATGCCTTAATATTGGTCTAACTAAGTAACTGCATTGGTCTATCTGTTTAGGACAGATACACAGGGCCTAACAAAATATACTTAAGGCCGTACCTAAATTTTCCGGGGTCCAGTGCTGCCCCCATTTAAAATAAATCATTTCAAAGAAAACGAAGACATTATTTAAAATTTTGCTACTACCAAGTGCTAGATAACCCTTTAAAGTATTTTATGAACTACTGTTTACAGTTTATAATGAGAACGTTAAGCTTTACTACGCACATTTGCCAAAAGTGGCCGTTTTTCGCAAACTGTAAACAGTAGTTCATAAAATACAAGTAGTTCATAAATGGAATGGTTATTTAGAACTTAGTAGTAGCAAAATTTTAAATGATGTCTCCGTTTTCTTTGAAATTATTTATTTTAAATAGGGGCAGCACTGGACCCCGGAAAATTCAGGTACGGCCTTGACCTGAATTAAGTGACACTTTCCCCAAGGAACCTAATTATATCGAAATATGAAAAACAAAATATTTTGCTTGTCATGCAATCTCGGATCAGCTGATCGATTAACTTTTATGGGAGGGCAAAAATATTTTTCATAGTTCGATATTATGTTCCTTGGGGAAAGTTGTTCAGTACGAGTAATAATGAACTGAATTTACCCTAAAAAGTTTTAGTAAATTTGTTATACTTTATATATTTATTGTACATATAGAGGACAAGCTAATTTCTAATTAAATATAAATATTTTATATGGTTATTCACTCCATCATTTTGAAAAACTTCCCAATAAATGTACATTCAAATCGAAGTAGTCTCGTGATCTAGTTGTGTCTGTCTGTATGGATGTGTGATCTATGATAATTGAATTTTTTTTTTCAACCAACCCTCTTCGGGAATGTATTTGTGCGAAAAGTTTTACAACCGGCCGCCGCCCGATGTTAACCCTCCTTGGGAATGCAATTTTAGCACGAGATGTTCGTGCTTAGTCCTTTAGTCGCCTCCTACGACATCCACAGTAAGAGATGGAGTGGTCCTATCCTAACCCGAAACCACACGGGTATATGTATGTATGTACCTAATTATTATCAATTAACATTCTATTGAATCCTTGACTTTTATTGATTAGTAACTGCACCCGGCATCATGGTTCGGACTGTTAGTTAACCTAACCGAAATAATCCCAATCCCAACGAAAATAATTTTTCTAAGTATGATCCGTCGTAATCATAATAAATGCATCATGCTGCATGTGCTGCGCTCAGACATTTTGTGCATTTTACCGATGTGATTACGAGTATAACCGAGATTGTTGGAGTGATGGTAACCTGCTCGGGGCCCGTTGCACCTTACACTACCGTGATTGTGAATATTATTTGTCGACCCTCACATAAAAATAAAATATCTATGTTTAGTGACTTGTATTAGTCAAGTTCTAGCTTATGTAATAATTGTAAATTCGTATAAATTAAAGCGACCAATAACGGTATACAACGTTCGAAAAAACCAAATCTGGTTTAGGTTACATTGAATAGAGTATACAAAGTGGAAGTGACATACCCGTAATAAATTGAACCACGGGCTATACTAGATCACTGAAGTACCTATAATGAAATTAAAAAAAGTCAAAAAACCAAAAAAAAAATTAGACATTCTCATACAAATCGCCAGGGCGGCCGCGCACTTTTGTATGGAAATGCCGAATTTTTTTCTTGTTTTTCGGCTGTTATTTTTATTTCATTATACTATAATGACCTAGTACAGACCGTGGTTCGATTTATTACGGGTATGTCCCTTCCACGTTGTATACAGGCTCATTTTTTAAACACTGTCCAAATTTTTGGAGCAAGTTCAGTCCATGATGCTGAACTACTTTCTAAGTCGCCTTCTACGACATCCACGGGAAGACTTGGAGTGGTTCTATTCTACTCTGCCATGAACCACACGGCGAATTACAATTAATAAATTAATAAATTTCACCCTTATTTTCAGTGGCGATTAAAATGCCCTGGAAGAGGCCAGACAGCGTGCCAAAGGGCCAAGTGTGGAGTCGCTTCAGGGGAAGGGAGTTGCACGGGAAAGCTGCCAAAATGTAAGCAAGCAAACAGATTGTAGAACAAGTGTATTTAAACCCCGACTGTCGAGAACGCCATCTAGTGATGAGTAGCGGAACTACCGATACGACTTGATATCCGTAGCGCCATCTATTATTCGCTAGAGAAAGCCGTGACTTTCAAGCGTTAACCCCCAATAACTTTTAAACGGCTGAACCGATTTTCATCAAACATAGCTGAGAACCACCGCAAGGGAACTTGCTTTCACGTAAATGACGATGCCACAGACAGACATTAGTGTCAAACTTATAACACCCCTCTTTTTGTCGGGGGTTAATAAAATAAGTTTTGAGGAAAAAAAATGTTTTTCGTGCATGTTATTATTGCTTCCATGCTGGTCTGGGAGAAAAGAAAAAACTTAGAATGTACTAGGTTTTTATCACGTAGATCGTAAAAACCGATCGAGAAATAGGCTAAAATGTGAATGCTGCTAGCAACCCATCATTATATTGATTCTACTTTTCCATCTTCACGACTAACTTATGGCTTTATAGGTAAGTACTTAGGTTAGTTAATTAAAAAGTAAATTGAAGCTGGAATACTTATTTCACTAACTTTCAGGTATCAGATCCGTGACCTGGATCCGAAGTACGAGGAACAATGCCTGGAGCTGATGGTAGAAACCTTCTTGAGGGACGAGCCACTCTGCAAAGTATTGGGTGAGATTAAATACAACTATACTACAAATTAAAAACGTTTCTTGTATGAAGACCCCCTTTAATTTTTTACTTTATCTTATTTTTAGTACAAACTTACCCATTTGTTGTTATAGTGGCCACAGTAACACATAATCGGTGAAAATTTCAGTGTCTAGCTATTGCGGTTCAAGAGATAGAGCCCTGTGACAGACGGACAGACAGCGAAGTCTCAGTAATAAGGTCTCGTTGGCACCCATTGGGTACGAAACCCAAAAAAAAAGCGGCCAAGTGCGAGTCGGACTCGCCCATTAAGGGTTCCGTAGCAGCAAGGAACATAATATAAAAGTTCTTGTAGTTTATTGTAACTTTAATCGAAGGTAAATTGCAGTTTACGATTTATGACGTTTTAAAAAAAACTACTTACTAGATCTCGTTTAAACCAATTTTCGGTGGAAGTTTGCATGGTAATGTACATCAAATATTTTTAGAAGAAATACAAGTTACAGTGCCCCCCCCCCCCCACTGTAACTTCTATTTTTTCTAAAAATATTTGATGGGCACACATTTCACCACTTCGGAAGTGTCTCTCGCGCAAACTATTCAGTTTAGAAAAAAAAATATTAGAACCTCAATATCATTTTTGAATACCTATCAATAGATACCACACAAGTATGGATTTGATGAAAAAAAAGTTTTGAGTTTCAGTTCTAATTATCGGGAACCCCTAAAATTTGTTGTTTTTTTTCTATTTTAGTGTGAAAATTTTAATGCGGTTCACAGAATACATCTACTTACCAAGTTTCAACAGTATAGTTCTTATAGTTTCGGAAAAAAGTGGCTGTGACATACGGACGGACAGACAGACAGACATGACGAATCCATAAGAGTTCCGTTTTTTGCCATTTGGCTATGGAACACTAAAAAGACCGACCGGCACCAAGCTCCTCAAAAACCTTCCCTAGACCCTACCCGTCTACCCGGTTAGGGAAAAAATTATTGATATTTCAAACAAAAAACCGACTTGAATACCAGAAAAGCTTTCAATTAATTGTATACTTAGAAAACATAAGTATTTTTTCTAGTTATTTTCGTTAAAAAAAACAAACCACACAACCGATTTTAATAAATTTTTCATGGGACCACCCACCTGCAAATTAAGGTGACGTGGGTTCACAATTACTGTTATTAAACTACTACAGTTTATTCCTCAAAAAATTTACATAAGAATCTTAAGGATTTTCTACAGACACCCACAATAACCAAAACACGATTGTGCATTTTTGGCTCGATAGAAAAAAATCACAAACATACCTCTAAATTTGCCTAATATACGTATTATAAAGTAAATAAATAGTAATACGTATTATAAAGGCAAATCCTTTATAATACGTATTACTATTTTATACAATCAGTTTTTTATACAAAAATTATCTAAAAAAATGTATTATCTAAATATCTATCCATTTTGGCTACAGAAAAAATTATAAGTATAACACAAAAAAAAAAACACTGCGAAATATTGCCAAGCACGGCTCCGACCCTTCCTTCGCTCTCGACGAATATTTCACTGTGTTTTATTTTTTATATTATTTATAATTTTTTCTTTAGCCAAAACGGATAGTTATTTAGATAATACATTTTTTGGTATAATTTTCGTATAAAAAAGTGATTGTAAAAAATAGTAATACGTATTATAAAGGCCAATTTAGGCAAATTTAGAGGTATGTATGTGATTTTTTTCTATCGAGCCAAAAATGCTCAATCGTGTTTTGGCTATTGTGGGTGTCTGTAGAAAGTCCTTAAATTTTTATGTAAATTTTTTGAGGAATAAACTGTAGTAGTTTAATAACAGTGATTTTTCAAAAACACGCACAGTATTGCAAATTGTGAACCCACGTCGCCTTAACCCTTTCAAACAAAATTTTTCTAATCGGTCCAGGCGTCATCGAGTAATCGGGGAACATACATAACAAGTTTATTTGCTAGGCAAATTACAAAAAACCCCGTCTGTCAAGTACGCCATCTAGTGATAAATAGCGGAACTACCGATACGACTTGATATCCGTAGCGCCATCTATTATATGCTAGAGAAAGCCCTGACTTTCAAGCGTTAACCCCCAATAACTTTTAAACGGCTGAACCTATTTTCATCAAACATAGCTAAGAACCACCGCAAAGGAACTTGCTTTCACGTGAAAAAACCGCATCAAAATCGTTTCATCCGTTCGAGCGTAACGAGCCACAGACAGACCGACAGATATTAGAATCAAAGTTATAACACCTCTCCTTTGTCCGAGGTTAAAAAAAAAATCCGACGAATTGATAACCTCCTCCCTACGAACAATAATTCTTTAGAATCGTAAGTAATCCCGAAAAATAATTCCACGCGATATGTACCGCGGCGGGCGGGGCTTAAAATATGAACAGCGCGGCGCGACAGTTTGCCGTGACACTCGAGTCGTGCGGTTGCATCGCAAGAAGTTTCCTTTGAGAATATTGCTGTGTTTTTGCGATAATCGATTCCTAAAAATGCCGTCATGTGCCGTGAAGTGGTGTAGAAGCCATACAGACATGAAAATTAGTTGTTAAAAAAAATTTACACGTAAACAAGGTTATTTATTTTAGCGTAGCGTACTGCATATTAAGTACAATCCGCGCGTTGTATCTCACCGCTCATTGCGTTGACTGCCCCACCCAACCGACGACGACGCGTGACCTTGTCGCGGGCAATCGCATGCATCTTTGTCTATGTGTGCGTTCGAGTGTTTCGTTGTAATTAGGTACTGTTCGTTTGTTTGCGTAAATGGAATCAGAATCGAAGCGGTGAATGTAGGAGCGTTAGGTATCTAGAGAATTATATGTCGATGCATCCTCCTTTGACGTCGGTTAAAAAGTTTAAAAACACGTGAAAGTGTATCTAAAAGAAGTGTAATGTTTTCAGACATAAAATCCGACCCACTCTCAGTAAAATCCATCAGAGCCAACTGGGAGGAGTACATCGCTCAGGGCATCAGCCTGGCTTGCTTCACGGAGGAGGACGGGCTGCCAGACGAGCTGGTGAGCTTTAACATCATCGTGGTGAAGAGGAAGGAGGATGGTGAGGAGACTTTTGAGCACGTAAGTTTTATGCACGTCAAGAAATAAACGGGCAAGTGCGAGTCAGACTCGTACATGAAGGGTTCCGTCCCACCGTACAATGTTTTAAAACGCTGAAGAAACACGTTTCTTGTATAACGACCCTCTTTAATTTTTTACTTTATCTTATTTTTTGTATTTGTTGTTATAGTGGTCATAGTAATACATAATTGGTGAAAATTTCAAGTATCTCGTTGATGCCATTATAAAAATCGAGTTAAAAACGCTGAAAAAAACACGTTTCTTGTATGACGACCCCCTCTAATTATTTTTTTTATTTTTACTATTTGTTGTTATAGCGGCCACAGTAATTACATAATCGGTGAAAAATTCAAGTGCCTAGCTATTACGGTTCAAGAGATAGAGCCCTGTGACAGACGGACAGACAGCGGAGTCTCAGTAATATGGTCCCGTTTGCAGCCTTTGGGTACGGAACCCTAAAAAGATGGAAAGGGACGGTTCAAGTATTACGTAAGCACCAAAAGGGGGTGATATGTGAGGGTCTGGACTTCCATTACGTCAGCAATCTTTATTAAACATTTACATTTACATTTTTGTCAATTTTATTCGAAATTATACATAAAGTAAAATTTACTGGGAGAAGTTGTTCAAAATAACGAATCTGACTGAATCACTTCTTAAAAAAGTTACTTAATTGTCATATTTCGATATATGTTCCTTGGGGAAAGTTGTTCAATAGCATGGACTGAATTCACCCTTAAAACAGTTTCAGTATATTTTGTTACATCCTGTATAATTATAGAACCTGCTCACAAAATATGATAAGTATCGGTTAAGAAATGCAACCTGTACGGGCGAACATCCGTCCCAGCACCTCTCTTCTCGGCGGCGTTTTATGGCTTCGAACACTGAAACCACAGACCATGGATCAAGATAGACACAGCCTCTGTATGAATTTGCGTGTCAATCTGAGGTCAAATTGACTTCATTTAAGATCGTCATTTTTAGTCCGTGTATGTCAATTCATTAGATCGGACGTACATTTTCTACTGTAAAATACCTGAATCTATCGATTTGTGCTGTAGAAACTCGTCGAACAACGTTGGAGGAAGTAATAAAAATGTTTCCTTCCGTTTGTAAGTGAATTTCTGATTAAATATTTGTATTGAAAAGTGGCACGCCAGGTTTTCATACAAATTGAAGGTTTTTCTTTATCTAGTAGTATAAACATCTGTGTCTGAAACTCACACATTGACGTGCGCACGCGGATATATAATTTCGATTGTAATAGGCATAACAGGTTACTCCGCTTGTATGAAGCGCCATACACATTTTTTTTATGTTATAGGACGGCAAACGAGCAAGCGGGTCACCTAGTGATCACCGCTGCCCATGGACAAGTGCAACACCAGGGGTGTAACAAGAGCGTTACCGGCCTTTTAGGGCCCTCCCCAGAGGGGAGAGGTGGGAAACGGGGCTCCGGCTCTCTCACTCACCGAACGAAGCATAGTAGCGGTGAAACTACTATTCAGACGTCGATTTTCTGTGAGAGTGTGGTACTTCCCCGGACGAGCCGGCCCATTCATGCTACTAGCAGAACAGAGTTTTGCCGGTAGCGTGGCTCTGCCACAACTAAAACTACTACAATCGAAACTATACAATTGTGCACATCAATGCGTGTGTGTTCGCCCGCTCTCTCCACTCGACAAGGTGAGAACGGGGGGAAGAGGTAAATAATAATATAATAATAATAATTGTTTATTTCAGATAACGAGATCCATACATTAAATTAAGAAAACTCAAAATAAAATTCAAATCAAATCAAAATACAAGTCAAAATAGAATCAAATAAAGTCAAAATAAATATAAAATACAAGTCACAATAAAATCAAATAAAATTAAAATTAAGTCAAAATAAAATCAAATTAAAATTCAAAAAGTTATTTTAGACTTAAATTACAGTGAATACCTAGAATCATATTTGCAAATCTGTGTGATCTGACCATAATTACTTACCTATTTATCTTCTTACAGGTAGAAGGAGAGCCCTGGAAGAAGCTAGTGCAGACTCTTGACACGGCTGAGAAGCTTGTCAATGTGTTCGACCTATACGGAGTTGATACATACATGTCGTCTAGCGGACTAACAGTGTTGCCCGCGCATAGAGGGCAGAACATTGGCGCTAGGATGTTTGCAGCCAGGTAATACACAATAGGCAAGTTATTCAATGTGTTGGATCACTAAGGAGTTTACATACATGTCGTCTAGCGAACTAACAGTGTTGCCCGCGCATAGAGTAGAGGGCAGAACATTGGCGCTAGGATGTTTGCAGCAAGGTAATACACAATAGGCAAGTTATTTAATGTGTTGGATCACTAAGGAGTGGATACATACGTAGTCTAGCGGACTAATTAAACTGTGAGAACAGTAGACCTCGCGAGAATGAGGAAATTATAAAAGAACGTAAGTAGGTTGCTTAAGGCCATACTTGATGATGAGGCCATGATGATGACTCCCTTCCTTTTTCAGGGAGCCGCTCTGCAAAGCCCTGGGGATCCGAGCAGTATGCACAGTCTTCACAGCCACTACTTCGCAAGTCCTAGCTGCCAAATGTGGGTACAAGACGTTGGCAGAACTGAAGTACAAGGATATGATGAAGAAAGGGATAGATTTGACGGGGTCTGAGTGTGATATTGCTAAAGTTATGGGAGTTAAATTTGATTTCTAGATTCTATATAGACAAGTAAATAAATGACTAATGAGCATGTTTAGTTCAAGATGAACATCTTCCATGAAGGGAACAACTGCAATCAGCTGTTCCATATATATAGACAGAGTATTTCGGGTCATGAGACTAAGTAGGCAGAGCCACTTTTGATATTAAGAGCGACTTTAAGAGACTATGACGTCACGCCGTGCGTTTTTTATACAAATCCCATAGAAAATATTTGTTGTCGTTTAGAAAAAAGTATCTGTTTTGACTTGATGGCAACTAACGAATTGATATGAATTAATAAAATTAAGTTATAGTCTGTAAAACAGTTTTAAAACAAAATGAACAAAATATATCATTTTAATGCTACTATTGTACAAAATGTATTTACAATTCTTGAAAGTATTATTTTCTATTTTTAAGTAAAGTGATTTTGTATAAAAAGTACTTAAGTAATTATTAAAAAAAATATATACCCGTGTGGTTCCGGGTTAGAATAGGACCACTCTCTATCTCTTCCTGTGGATGTCGTAAGAGGCGACTAAAGGACTAAGCACAAACATCTCGTGCTACAATTGCATTTCCAAGGATGGTCGGGCGGCGGCCGGTTGTAAAACTTTTCGCACAAATACATTGCCAAAGAAGGTTGACGTCACGCAGGCGGCCGGTCGTAAAACTATAGCCAAATCATTTAAACTGTTCCGGCTATTTCTTCTCCATTTTGCAAGATCTTTGGCATCCTTGGGTAAACATTGACATGAATGTTATATTTGGAGAAGAAAAAGCGGGAAAGCGCACCCCGGGCTCCGAAGCAACACAGCTGTGGATACAACCGGGAACGCGATTAGACGAAGAAGAATTATTTAAAAAATATATTTTTAACAACAAGCTTTTATGTAAAACAACGAACGAAAAAGTTTAAAATGCTCCTTAAGACGAATCAATTGAGCCCAAACTTAGTGTGGCTATGTTGTTTTATCACGAAGATGCCGTGGCCACCCTCCGGCTTCATCATCAGATCAGGCCATAATATTGCACTGTCACCCAACTTACATAAGTATGTGGAGTTTCAGCTCAATCAAATAATGGGAAGTGGGTCTAATTCAGCTTGCAAGATTTGATTACGGACACAGACAACGGGACAGGTGAAACTAAATAAAAGATTGTAATAAAAACATTTTGTTAATACAATTACTATTATATTTGTCTTTTTACACTTTGTTATATAATAAATGCTATGATATAATATAAATCACTGTAAATACAAATTGTCAGAAAAATAAACGATATAAATGCATCATAAGATCTTTTTTTATATAACTTTACAAAGTGAACACTGTTTTGCCAACCGATTAAGACTTAAGGCCCAGAATCCGGTCCAGTGGCGCCATCATTTGAAATAAATTATTTTATCATAAACAAATGCGATATTTAAACTTTCCGAACTAGTTTCTGGGCAATTAAGATTCCTTTTTTGACATTTGGATGCGGACCCCTAATATTGGATACAAAAGTATAAATGCATATTAGGATCAGTTCACATAGACCGGTTGCCAATTTCTTATAATAGTTAAAATTTACTTTCTTACATACGTTTGACCTTTTTATCACAAAAGAGATAAATTGTAAAAACAAAATAGAATCTAATTTTTATTTATTCATACAATACAATACAATACCCTTTACTGCACAAAAGTAAAAAACAGAACATAATTATCTTGAAAATTAGGAAATGCGCAAAAGGCGGTCTTATCGCTAAGCAATTTCTTCCAGGCAACCTCGTTTACATAGAAAAAAATGATGGGAAATTAGGTAGTGCGGGGTGGTCAATATAATAAACATACTTGTATACAATAATTTTAATAAACATACATACACCTAATACTTAAATACATACATACAACTTACACAAAGAAAACATAAGAGGACAAAATGAAGAAACTAAGTGGAAACAAGGGAAGGAGTTTACCTTTCATAAGGATAGAACATGCGCGTTTGGGCGCGTCGGATAGTAAGTGGTAGTGAGTTCCATAGACGTACGGCTCGAACAGACAAAGACCGCGAGTAAAAGTCGGTGGAGTGAGCAGGAATTCTTAAAAGAAGGTTTTCAGCGCTGCGTAGTGGACGCCCTTGAGACTCACTAAATAGAATAAATAATTCTCGTAGATAGTTAGGAGAGTTAGGATTGAAAAGAATTTATAGTCGTACTTATAAATAAATAAATAAAAATATTTATTTTCTGACCTTTTTACATATTTTTCCTTTTCTTCTTCACCACCGGTCTATGTGAGCGGACACTTAAGAGTCCCCTTACCCTTTTCAGAATCAGACTTCCGACTTTTTTCCGAAATCTGACATGTCATTTCAAAATAAATGCTAGACTACGTGTTCGAATTCTAGGGTAAGGGGAGTCTTAAATAACCCACAGGGCCCTATTACACCGCGACCATATTGTTTTTAACATATATGTAAAAAAAGAATTTCTACATTACTAATATAAACTTACTACAGTATATTCCTTACGAATTGTAAATAGTTAAGGTATATTATAACAAGAGGAGTATTGAAATATAGAAAAATAAATCTCAAAATATACATCTAAATAATTGTTAACTCTATGTCATCTTGAATTATTATGAGATCTAAAAAACTATTTCAAGGGCAGAGTCAGTCCGTGTTTTTATTTATTTATTATTATTACAACAAACTTTTACATGTAACTAAACAACATGCATATGTCGCAGTTGGATGGTATAATCCGCTGTTTGACAAAACCTCTAGCTGTTTGGCATTACAGCTCGGTTTTGTTAATGTGAATACCAAGCAGAAGTGGCGCCCTCATTTGAAATATATTGTTAAGGCCGTACCTGAATTTTCCGGGGTCCAGTGCTGCCACCATTTTAAATAAATCATTTCAAAGAAAACGGAGACGTCATTTAACATTTTGTTACTATCAAGTCTTAGATAACCCTTCAAAGTATTTTATGAACTACTGTTTACAGTTTAAAGTGAGAACGTTAAGCTTTACTACGCACATTAGCCAAAGTGGCCAAAAGTGGCTGTTTTTCGCAAATGTGCGTAGTAAAGCTTAACGTTCTCACTTTAAACTGTAAACAGTAGTTCATAAAATACTTTGAATGGTTATCTAGGACTTGGTAGTAGCAAAATTTTAAATGACGTCTCCGTTTTCTTTGAAATGATTTATTTTAAATAGGGGCAGCACTGGACCCCGGAAAATTCAGGTACGGCCTTAACTCGTAAATATGGTGAAAATTTCCATATTTCTCAATGTTAGGCACTAGATAGCCCTTTAAATTATTTTATGAACTGTTGACACTATTATTGGTGATCCGTCTAGCTTTAAAACCCGCTTCCGGGTTCTACAAATAAAAAATAATATTTAATAAATACTTTTATCTAGTGCCTAACATTTAGAAATATGGAAATTTTAACCTTATTTACGAGTTAACAATTTTCCTCAAATGAGGGCGCCACTTCTTGATACAATATTCACCTTAAACAGCTGAATATCGTTCAGCTGGATTGTCAATGTGTTACGTTTAACAAGAAATTTAACCACGTTACACTGCAGAATAATATTTGCGATGTTGTTATCAACCCAATTATGGAGCAAAATGAGAGCGCATTTCATTGTTGAAGTGAACACTTGTTTAGGCGCGTTAGACACTTTTCAAGATGGGAAATACCAGCGAACTCGCGACACTGTTACCGACACCACCATGTTCAAATTTCCACTTATGCCGGCACTCCCGGAGTGCCAGTTTTTTAGGGTTTCGTACCCGGAGGGTGCAAACGGGACCCTATTACTGAGACTCCGCTGTCTGTCTCTCCGTCTGTCACAGGGCTCTATCTCTTGAACCGTAATAGCTAGACACTTGAAATTTTCACCGATGATGTATTACTGTGGCCGCTATAACAAAAAATACTAAAAATAAAAAAAGTTAAAAATGAAAGGGGGTCGTCATACAAGAAACGTGTTTTTACAGCGTTTTTAACTCGTTTTTTATAATGGCATTAACTAGATACTTGAAATTTGCACCGATTATGTATTACAATGACTACTCGTATAACAACAAATACTAAAATCAAGATAAAGTTAAAATTTAAAGGAGGTCGTCATACAAGAAACGTGTTTCTTTAGCGTTTTAAAACATTGTACGGTGGTAAGGGGAACCCTTCATGTACGAGTCCGACTCGCACTTGCCCGTTTATTTTATTTTTAATCGCCTTTAGCACGGAAATAAAACCTCAATTCAACTTCTTACTATGTAATCCAGTCTTATTCAACTTCTTACTATCCAATCTAACAATTTTTTTGACAAAAATCAAGCATTTTCATTCAGAAAGTGTATTTTGGTAAATTGGAACTTTTTTTTATTAGAGATTCGAGTGCGTTTGACCTTTATCTAGCCTGATGGGAAGCTAAGATTAGGTCCGTAACTGACGAAGACCGAAAATTTAAGTCGCTTTTTTTGTTTAAAATTATTTACCCTCATTTTCCATGTGTTTGTTCAGTATGGACTGAATAAACCCTTAATATATTTTATATAGACCTAATACAAGCTTTGGTTTAGTGCATTGACGAATATACAAGATTAATTTCTTTTAATATAAAATTCTAAACGAATATATAGTCTATTCGTTCAATTGGTAGGCATGCCGTCGGCGACAAGCCGGCGGCGGCTTTTCGACGGCATGCGCACCATTTCAACAAATAAGCAAAAATGTTTCACAGTATATTTTGGCATTACCGTGAAATGTTGGCTACTGGCAAGACCGTTTTTCTCGCCCACATAGCGGCGTCTGCAGCCATACAAAACGAGACTATAAAAGACCGTCCAAGTATTACGTAAGCAGCAAATGGTGGAGGGTCGTTGATTTGCTCATTTTTTAATGACATTGGGGCGGGGGGGGGGTCTACACTTCCATTACGTAAGCAATCTTTTTAGTTACTTTTTTAGGTAAAAACGCCCTCTACATGTTTTTTCAAATAGGTAGTGACCTATTACCTATTTAAAAATATGTAGAGAAGAGATTTGGCTTTCTCTAAATGTCTTTTTTAATAGGTCACTAGATGGCGTTTTATACTTATTACTTAAAATGCCTCAAGTTCTGCTTACGTAATACTTGAACGATCCCTCAATTAAAGGAACAAAGTTTATTATGAAATTATTTGAGTGGAAATTAATTAAAGATTTATAAAATGTTACGAAAATTTCCATAAGTAAATTTATAGCGTCTAACAAAATATACTGAAACTGTTTTAAGGGTACATTCAGTCTATGATACTGAACAACTTTCCCCAAGGAACATATACAACGTGGAAGGGACATACCCGTAATAAATCGAACCACGGGCTATACTAGAGCACTAAAGTACTCGTATAATGAAATCAAAATAAAAATCAAGACATTAAAAAAAATTTTTACGTTCCCATACAAATCGCCCGGGCGGCCGCATGGAAATGCCGAATTTTTTTTTTCGGTTTTCGGCAGTTATTTTAATTTCATTATACTATAATGATCTAGTATAAACCGTAGTTCGATTTATTACGGGTATGTCCCTTCCACGTTGTATATCGAAATAATAACAAAAAAATGTTTGCTATCGGTGAACTAGTATGGGAGACCAAAAGTTATTTATAATAAATAATTAAATTAATAAATAATATATGGAAAAAAATTGCTATCGGTCAACTTCTTATTTTTCATATTTTGATAAGTATTCCGCAGGGAAAGTTGTTCAGTATCATGGACTGAATTCAACCTTAAATTGGTTTCATTATATTTTGTTACACCCTGTATAGTTATCCATTTAAATTATTGTACACATAATACTTAGGCAAGATGGCTGGGTCAGAAAAGTATTGTTCTAATTAGTCCGTTAGTTAGATTATCCAAAAATAATGTACCCGTATTGTTCAGTTTCCTATAAAACTAAAAATTCACAAAGATACAGAGTACCTTAGTTCCAGAGTGGGGGCTTGTGACGTCACCGATGTGTAAACGACGTCATGAGAAATTTAAACGCGCTGTATCTTCGTCATTTATTGTTTCTCAGAGAAAATAAAAAATACGTGTACAATATTTTTTAATAATCCAACCGATGGCCTAAAGATATTTTTTCAGTCATCATGCCTATTAACATCAATCTATCATTTCTAACACGAGACGTTCTAACTGTAAAGTGTTAAAAGTGCGACCAAAGAAATTATAAACAATCTAGAATGTCTACGCTGCTTTTATTGCTGTGTGGTTCCCGGCAGAGTAGAATAGAACCACTCCAAGTCTCCCCGTGGATGTCGTAGAAGGCGACTTAGGAAACACAAGCTGGACAAAGCTGATATACATCAGTGAATCCAACCCGTGTAGCTAGCGTGGAGAGTGTAGGCCAAATCCTCTGACTGCTCTGGCTAATATATGGCTCTGGTAGTACAGAGAGGGTCGTGCTCCTGCAGTGGAGACCAGAAAAGTCCTGAAGATGATGTTGATAATGAGAATGCCTACGGAGTGGAAAGTTCCCAAATAAGATACCTATAAGTTGTAGGCGTCACTTTCTATTTTATTGCACTGGTCTGGTCTTACAGCCTAGTCTTTTGGTCTTTTAGGCTTGGCCTATTCAACAGGCCTAGCCTAAAGGACTAAAAGCCTTTATAGGCTTTGAGCCTGTCAAGCCCCTTAATTAAGAGTCTAGCCTTCAAATAAGGCTAAAATCATATAGTCCTCGGGAACACTAGCCCAACCCTTTGTACGATAACGACCTGAATTAAATTTTGTTTGATTTAAAAAGCCTAAAATTCTGCTTACGTAATACTTGAACGGTCCCAAATCATTTTTTTGCAGTGTTTTTTTTAGTCCAGTGGCGCCATCTTTACCTCCGCAGCTTCTCGTTGAGCCACTCCTCTGTGAGTTCGTCGATCTCCCGCACTTCTAGCATTTTGCCGCCGATCTCTTTGGCCAGGGCGCGTTGTGTGCCCGCGTACATTACCTGTAATAAATAATAAAGAAATAAATATACAGGGACAAATTACACTGATTAAGCTAGTCCCAAAGTAAGTTTTTTTAAACTTGTGTTATGGGATACTAACTCAACGATACTATATTTTAATGATAAATACATATATAGATAAACACCCAAGACCCAGGAAAATTTGAAAAAGGCCATTTTCCAACTTGCCCTGGCTGGGGATCAAACCCAGAACCTCCGGATTAGCGGTCTTGCGTGTTAACCATTACGCCACGGAGGTCGTCACCTGTAAACCTGTAACAAGTTATTATTAATAAAAAATCAAGACATTATTTTAAAAAATGGCGCCGAAAATCCGCCATTTTTATTTTATTTTTATATACCCAGTGTCACACTCCGTATTCGTATTACGGGAGTGAACTAAAAAATATGTTTGGCTCGTCATGTACCTAGATTATTAAAAAATATTGTTTAAAAAATAATTTGTATCTGATTAGGAAAAATTACGGTAGATACAGCGCATTTAAATTTCGCATGACGTCACGATCTAGTATGATTTGCTAGACGGTGACGTTAAGAGCCCTTATGACCCTGTTAGTAGTTAGAGCGATTTTCTCTGTAGAAAAAAATTCCTCTAAATCACCTCAGAATTATACTAAAACGGAAAGTATTCAAGAAATACAATAAATTAGCACTTGTAACTTTGGATTATAATTGTATTCAACATAAGGCAGGGATCATATGTTTTATTTTTTGAATAACTCTTAAATATTCTTTGTAAAACGGAAAAATCCTCAAAAACCAGAAACGCGTAAACCAGCCTCGTTGACCTCCCGTGATCTTTTCACCCCGCATGGCTCGCTGTCTCGTTTCGGCTAGAGTAAATTTGTGTGCGTGGAAGCGGGAGCACAATTTAGATTATCCACATCAGGCGCGACCTTAATCGCCCGCACTCCGAAACTTCGACGCGTTGTATCTTCGTGAATTTTTCACTATTTTGATAAACCGAAAAATATGGGTCCATTATTTTTGGATAATCTAAACAACGGACCAAATAAAATAATATTTATCGATCAAGCTGTCATAGCTGTAGAGCTTTCTACAGCCTAAACAGGACAAGAAGGGGTGGATTAAATGTCAAAAAAACAACAGTAAAAAACAAAAAAAAAATCGACATTCCCATACAAATCGCATAAATACAAGGGCAGCTGCACACTTTTGTATGAAAATGTTGAATCTTTTTTTTCTTTCGGCTGTTATTTTAATTTCAATATACTATAATGATCTAGTATAGACCGTGGTGCCATTTATTACGGGTATGTCCCTTCCACCTTGTATAATATGCGAAGACTGTAGTACCTGTAGCTCCATGTGAGCGTCTCTGGGCGTGTAGTAGATGAAGCAGAGAGGGAACGACGTGCGGCCATCGCTGTGCTCCATTTTGTAACTGAAAAATACGATAACAACATAAAGAATCGCTTTAAATATATATACAGGGTCTAAAATAACATACTGAAACTATTTTAAGGGTGAATTCAACCCATGGTACTGAACAACTTTCCCTAAAGAACATATATCGAAATAAGAAAAATAATTTCTGGCCTCCCATACAAGTTGACCGATCAGCTGATCGATGTTTGTATGAAAAGCAAAAAAATATTGTTCATATTTCGTATATGTGTTTCTTGGGGAAAGGTGTTCAGTATTATGGACTGAATTCATCTTTTAAGGCCGTACTTGAATTTTCCGGGGTCCAGTGCTGCCCCCATTTAAAATAAATCATTTCAAAGAAAACGGAGACATTATTTAAAATTTTGCAACTACCAAGTCCTAGATAACCCTTTAAAGTATTTTATGAACTACTGTTTACAGTTTATAATGAGAATGTTAAGCTTTACTACGCACATTAGCTAAAAGTGGCCGTTTTTCGCAATTGTGCGTAGTAAAGCTTAACGTTCTCATTATAAACTGTAAACAGTAGTTCATAAAATACTTTAAAGGGTTATCTAGGACTTGGTAGTAGCAAAATGTTTCCGTTTTCTTTGAAATGATTTATTTAAAATGGGGGCAGCACTGGACCTCGGAAAATTTAGGTACGGCCTTAAATAGTTTCAGTATGTTTTGTTACGCGTTATATACATATTTTTAAATAAATATATAGGGACCAATCACACTGATTGAGCTAGCTCCAAACTAAGTTTAAACTTGTTTTATGGGATACTAACTCAACGATACTATATTTTATAATGATCAGGTCTTTTTTAATCTCCACTGCGGGAGCACAACCCTCTCTGTACTGCCAGAGCAGTCAGGGGATTTGGCCTACACTCAGCACGCTGGCCAGATGGGTTGGAGAGGTCTCATTGATGTTTATAAACTTTGTTTAGCTTGTGTTTCCTACCTAAGTCGCCTTCTACGACATCCACGGGAAGACTTGGAGTGGTCCTATTCTACTCTGCTGGAAACCACACGGTTTATAAAATATATATCTATACTAATATTATAAAGCGGAAGAGTTTGTTTGTTTGTTTAAACGCGCTAATCTCAGGAACTAATGGTCCGATTTGAAAAATTCTTTTTTTATTGGGTAGTCCATTTATAGAGGAAGGCTTTAGGCTATATAACATTCCGAAAACCACGCGAACGAAGTCGCGGGCACAGCTAGTTTTATAATATTATTTTATTTTATTTATTTTATAGCTTCATTCAGGTACAATACAATAGAATAGATAATTATCCATATTTATATGGTCACTCTTTCCCTGGATTGTCTTTTCCGACATAAGCCTCCTCCAAGACTTTCCAACTATCTCTTTCCCTTGCCCTGCTTGGCCACGTCTTCCCTGCCACCTCTTTTATCTCATCCTCCCATCTCCTTATTTGTCTCCCTCTTTTCCTTTTTCCTTCTCTCGGGTACCATGGTGTTATTCTCTCTGTCCATTTATCCTTGCCTTCTCTAATCATGTGACCTGTCCATTTCTTTATAATATAATACTTTATTATTATAAATATTATATACTGCCGGGCCTCGGCGGTGGCCCGGCAGACGTGGTAGACCCAAGAAATGCTGGCTTGACGTCGTCAAGGATGATATGCGTGCCAATCTTCTTACAACCAAGGATGCTCAAGATCGTACGAAGTGGAGAATGAAAAGCCGTAAAGCGGACACCGGGCTCGTAAATAAACTCCCAAGACCCAGGACACTTTGAAAGAGACCATTTTCCAACTTGTCCTGGCTGGGGATCGAACCCAGAACCTTCGAGTGACGGACTGGCGTGTCCCCCCTGATCCGTGCATGAGTGACTACTTCTTTACTCCATCCTTGGGCTGAGCATGCCCTGATGGGCATACAAGACATACTATTACCTGTAAGCAACAAATCTGGGTTGGTGTGACGGTAGGATGTCCTGCAACTCTTCCAGCTGCACATCCTCCAGCTCCTCATCCACTTCCAGCTCTTGCTTCTCTCTGTTCACCTGGACAACACAATTCAAAACATTTTACAACACCTTTTAGAAGTACCCGTAACCAAAGGGCATGTGTGAAGAGGTTGATGAGTGTAGATGAAGCGAAAGAGGTCTGTCAGGATCGTAGCAAGTGGAGGTCCATAGTGTCTGCCTACCCCTGTGGGAAACAGGCGTGATAGTATGTATGTATGTATCACACCTTTTCTTCCATGCTGGTGTGGGAAAAAAGAAAATAACTTAGGTTCAACTCACACTGGCGCAGAGTGACTCTCTATTCATCATCATCCCAGTTTTTTCCCGGTTGCATCCTCAGCGGTAACGCTTCAGAGGTTACTGGTTTTTACACAGAGCGACTGCCGTCTGACCTCCGAAACCCAAAGGGTAGACCAGAACCAATCCTAGGGATAGGTACAAACGCTAGATGGTGTTCGTTTATTTTTAAAGTGAATATACAACTAAATATTCTACGAATATTTCAAAATCAGAGTGAACAGGCATTTTTTGAGTCTGCGTGATACACCTTAGACCTCATCTTAGTTTCCCATCAGGCTAGATAGAGGTCAAACGCACTCAAATTTCTAATAAAAAAAAAAAAAAAAAAATCGCGAAAAACCCGTTTTTTTCATCTTCGACCCCAAGTAATTTTTTTTCCAGGTATCAATGAGGACTTTTTAGATTTCATTTATAATGGTGTTTTGAACAATCCTACCAACTTTGAGCTGGGTGCGAATTGTTGTAACCTCGGATGTCTAAATTGACCGGACTTTTTTGTGCATTGACAATGAGACAATGCAATTGTAGGTTTTTTAGCCAGTGTGCCAGGGTTAAACTATAGTTTGCTAAGTCCTCCAGGGAAACGTTACATCGGATAATCATCATAATGACCTCATCACATATCAAGATAAAATTTGTAAAGATAGATTACAATATTGCAGTGACATACATATAATGATTCATAAGAGATAAGTATTGACACATTATGATACCGTATCACAACTTTATTGCTAGGGACAGACAGAGCCTTGGACCACAACACTCATAGAGTATCAAACAAATACAAGAGGACTGGCAACCTTTATACTCAGTGTCGGATTTGGCAAGTGCGGGGCCCGTAGCAAATTCAATCGAAGAGGCCCCTGATCTGCTATGGGGAGCTTGGTGGCATAGCCGAAGTAATAAGATGGCAGTCAACAAGCTACTTATGAGCCTTTAGGCAGCTTCAAGTTAACAACATTGTTGGCCATTTACGATAAAACAAAAAAAAAGAATGGGCCCTAGGTGAGTGGATTTGAGAATGTGGGGCCCCTTTCAGCGCGGGGCCCGTAGCTGTCGCTACACTTGCTATGTGGTTAATCCGGAACTGTTCATACTTTATTTTAATTTTCGATTTATACAGCATTAAAAAACTTTTTTGATTGAAGAGCTGTGTTTTTGTTGGTGGAGTGTTTTCCATTGCTCCCGATCCTCAGCCAGATGTTTGTATTTCATATAAAACACAATTTTTGCTTTGGTTTCACTTCATCTATGGACACCCAACATGGCATTTTAGAAACATGATCTTTGGGTCTTTTATATTTAACAGGGCTCTGTCTACCCATAAGGGATGAAGAAGTTATTTAGTTATATGTAGAAGATGTATTAAGTCAAAAATGCATACTTCACGATACAGGAAACGCGGAATCAAGTACAGTTTTATTGAGGTGTTAGTCATACATATTTCCATGAATTTACATGGAATTTACACAATTTAATTGATAATGACGAATCGAACGATCGGTATGATTTTGCTGATAAATCATGGTTTAAACTAACAATAATCATTTGAAAATAGCAATGCTAACATCATAGTCTACTAATAAACTCATAATAAATGATTTAAACTAGAGTTATGGGTAAAATCTTTATTTTTTACCTTTAATATCAGGGCACAGTTCGATGTGTGTTTACGGAACCGAAACTTCTTCAAGGTTTCTTTCACTTCATCCCCAATATCACAGACGTTCACATTTTGTGCGGCCATTATTAATTTTCACAATATATCTAGTATTTTATTTGATTTTTAATACAAACGCAAAGTAGTATGATGTGTTTTGCGTACAAAATCAAAATGTCACAACAATAACACAGACTACTTAGAAATAAAATGACATTGACGCAACATAATTAAAAATCTGTTTTCTACTAGAAGGTTGTTTTGTACAAGAAGCGCAATGGATGCTTATGTTGAAATAGCCCCAGAGAATCTGTGCAAAATTGGTGCAAAAGAGAACGCAATCTGTCAAAAATGACAACAATTGTCATTTTCTTGACAGGTTTCAAATGAAATGAATTTGCACTGCATTGAATGCATTATTAGGTACCTTTGTATTGGATTTCGTTTAATATTTCCGCGAATTAGTCACTATTGTTTAGAAAAAAACCTCGTTTATGACGGTGGCAAGTTCTCCATCCGTTTCCATGAACCTGTGAAATTTTTACATACATTTTGATGTGTAACTTCGCTTAGAAAGTTGTGACCGTGATATTTGTTACTCTTTTATCGTTAAACGCCTATCGTTTTGTTAAATGAAAATGTTTAGGTGTCCTATTTAAAGGTTATTAGCATATTGAGTGGTCAGATTACTCGTAAGTATAACAATTATTTCATAAAGTGGTATATCCAGGTCGCCTATCTATTTTTGAGACTATTGCTATTTTGATGTTATAATAACTAGACCAACTAAGTAAAACTTACTTTGTGACAAATCGATGCTTTTGTTCATTGTTATATAAAGTTTTTAAAATTAAAATGCATCCATTAACAAGTATTATCTTTATTGCCATTATCTTATCATGAAATTTCATTAATTACTTATTAAAATCAGACATACTCACAATTCTGGTTAGCAACAGTCCTTACTAGCGTTTAGACAATGTTTGCAAAACAACATTCATAGGCTATTGTTAAAAGTTACTACTGCAAGCTTCACTAAAATTCAACTCTATTTCTAATTGTATAAAGTTCAGTTTGCTAAGAAATTTGGTTGTAAATATCAAATAATTTTTTATAACTTTTACAATGATTAACTGATAAGTATGATTTACATAACTTTAAACTCCATTAGAGAATTCCAATTACATGGATAACTGAAGTCAAAGTTAAACATAAGTATAGTTAAAAGAAAAAACTTGGAATGTAGTAACTGCTTCTCTTTCTTCTTACATCGTAAAAGCCGATAGAGGTAACGAGTGAAAATTCTACCTATCACTTATATTGATTCCTTTTTCCACCTTCTCACCCACTATGCTCAAAGTGGCCGTTGGCTCTTGCGGCCCTGGGCTCTGTCTGCTTAGAGCCACAAGAACACTGTCTGCCCCATTTAGGAGAATGGTGTGATAGTTTATATATCTATGTAGGTTATTGTTCTATAGAAGCCAGCAGTCTTAATACATCACAATAAGCCTTAACCTTTTGATAAAATAAAAACAATAGCTGAACAATTGACTTGGCCATATTTTTCCGTTGACATGTAAAGGGTTACAGGACTTACAGGGTTTGGATGTTGCTAACGACATTTTGGACAACCTCCGTGGTGTAATGGTCAACACAATGGTTCTGGGTTCGATCCCCAGCCAGGGCAAGATGGAAAATGACCTTTTTCAAATTGTCCTGGGTTTTGGGTGTTTATATATACAGGGTGATTACATTCTTTAAAAAAAGTTATTAAAAATCAATAATTTTTTTTTGTTCTTCCATACAAAATCCGTTTGGCTGAGCGCTGATTTGTATGGAAAGGCGAATTTTTATTTTAGTTTTTCGTTAATTGTTTTTATGGAAAGTAGTTCAGTATCATGGACTGAACTTGCTCCAAAAATTTGGCTGGTGGTTTAAAAGTCAGCCTGTATGTATATGTATTTATAGTAAAATATAGTATCATTGAGTTAGTATCCCATAACACAAGTTTAAACTTACTTTGGGGCTAGCTCGATCAAAATTGGAGGGGTAAATTAAAATTTCCATTTGTTTGTTTTTTTTTTGTTTTTCGTTTGTGTAAGTGGTGGTGATCACTTACCATCAGGTGACCCACTTGTTCGTTTGCCGCCCTATAAGATAAAAAAAAAAAAAAGTGGCCAACACCAGTGTCAGATTTTTTAAGCCACCTAAAGGCATCTGACATAGTTTGATTCTTCATCTATTTAAGGAAGAAAAAGCAAAAATTTTAGGAAATTTGACATTGCAAAAGTACTTCACGTTATCAAAGCTTATCAACAATACATTTCTTTTTTCTAACGTCTGATAACAGAATTTGGTTTCAGGGTGAATGACCTGACGATGGACTGGAGCGACTGACTTTAAGGAAAAGAAGACATTGGGTACAAGATGGGTCCCGTGCGTGAGTATCGATGCTAGTATTTCTTAGTCAAAGTCAATTTTTTTTTATTCAATGTACCTTAGGATAAATATATCACTTATTAAAAGTCATTATTTTTAAATTGCGTTTCGGAACGACCACTGCTGGGAAGATTACGCCGAAATATACCCAGTTCAGTATAGGCAAAGAATATATACGAGTACCTACATTAAGCGAAAAGAAACGACACTTAAGCATGTGTGCACGTAAAATCGCTTGTGGCTATGTGTGGGTGTCTGGATGTGCGAGGGGACCTTTAGAAGCGCGCGGGGCGTGGAACAAGCTATCGCTGACTGCTTTGGCCGAGGGCTGGTACCTAGTTCGCGTCTCTCTCACGCACCGCACGATAGTCCATTTCGGTTCGGTATCAACCCTAGCGTTACGAGCTCCGAGCTCAAGGTCACCGGCGTTCGAACTCTCACGTACAGGGTGTATCGCCGCTGTGGTATAGGTCATACCCAGCCTGATGGGCTTTATTACATCACAGATTTACACTTATTCATATCGTATAACATTATTAATAAAAAAATGTCTAACAAAATATAGCTAGATACTAAAACTATTTATAGGATGAAATCAGTACATGATACTGAAAGACTTTCCCCAAGGAACATTTTATATCGAAATCACAGATCGAAATATGAAAAAGAATTGGCCTCAAATTTGGCGCCCTAGGCTCCGGACTAGAGTACTCAGTCTGGTACATCCGCCACTAAATTCTTGATTCAATTAAATGAATGAATGAATTTAAAAGTGTTTTCTTTGTTTCAGCTGAAAGTACAGAGATGGTGGAGCAGAAACAGTAAGTTTATTTTTTAAATATAACCAGGCCTGTGTCACTCCCCGTTTAGGTATCGAAAATGTACATACATTATTACTATGCGCGCAGACGGCCCTTCCAAGTGGTAAATTCAGTTATACGAATCTTTTGTCCAGAGTAATAAGAATGAAATTGGCTTGCGAAGGATGTCTAGGTATTTATACGAAAAGGTGCTGAGTTCTGACGTGAGCTAAATTAAACCATATCGATAGCCAAATTGAATAGATATACTCGTATCTTTGAATTTCTTTGCTGAGTGAGACTTCTGTACGTTAGTATTACTTATTCTGTGATATAACTTGCATTGCAATCCAATTCTTGCCAGCAACTTGCCTGACATCGTCGACCCACCTAGCCGCCGGACGTCCTACATTACGTTTCCCATTTCTGGGATACAATACAATGGCCTGGGACAGATTAAGATGGCGCAGACAGAAGGAACTTATGCCCAGCAGTGCGTCCCTGAAAGCTGACGAAGATGATGCTGATAACTTGCATCCTATATACATACATACATTATCACGTCTTTATCTCTAATGGGGCAGACAGAGCATTTTAGGTCTTGTGGCTCTTAAGCAGGCAGAGCCCATAGCCGTAATACAAAAAGGCCACTTTTGGCGTGATGGTGGTAGAAGGGATCAAAACAGTAACCTGACGCTAGTCGCATCGCCTATTAATATGATTCGTAGTTTCGCCCAGTCGATCGGCTTTTACGATCTTCGCGGGAAGACAAGCAGCTGGTACATACTTCTTCATCTAAGCGCGTTCCCGGTTGCATCCTCAGCTAAGCTTCTTCGGAGCCCGGGGTGCACTTTCCCGCATTCTCTTCTCCAAATAAAACATGCACGTCAATGGTCACCCAAGGATGCCAAAGACCTTGCAAAGTGGCGGTAGAAAATTGCCGGAACAACTAAAATGATTTGGCTGAAAAAAACTCACAATGTATCAGCTGCTTGATGGTACATTGTGAGTTTTTTTCTCCCAGGTATGGGAGAGCCCCATTAGATATAATATAAAGGCGTGATGTGTATAATATAGGTTTCTTCGTTTGAAATACTGAACCCCTGTCAGTTTTCTGAGTGAAACTGCGTGTGATCGTAAAGAAAATATTTGCTGTTCAAAGTTTTTTAGGCGTTACAACTCCCATGCTCGTCTGGGAGAAAAGAAAAAACTTAGAATGTACCAGCTGCTTCTCAGCAGTCACAGGATTTGGCCTACACTCTCCACGTTGCCAAGACGGGTTGGAGAGGTCTCATTCATGTTTATAAGCTTTGTTCAGCTTGTGTTCCCTAAGTCGCCTTCTACGACATCCACGGGAAGACTTGGAGTGGTCCTGTTCTACTCTACCGTGAACCACACGGCTTTGAAACACCGGCTCGGCTCCGTTTTTTTTAAGACTACTCAGTGTAACTTATTTCTGTAAATTGGATTTGGCACTCGTTCGCAAGCTTTACATATTATTGTTGTGATAACATTGTATTAGGCATAATATCTTTATAAACTGACAAAGCCCTTCTGGCGCGTAGGCGACCAATACTGTGTAAATGAGTTTCTTTCGGCGTTTCTTCTCAGCAGTGGTCGTTGCGAAACGCTAGTATCGGTAGCTTTTGAACAAAGAAAAAAAATAATTTAAATATAAATAAACATTACACTATAATTTTATTGACGTGTAAAAGAAGAAATATTTTAAAAAGTATAGAAAATAGAAGAGGAGAGATGATTGGACATCTAATAAGAAATGACAATCTATTCATAATAATAGTAGAAGGAAAAATAAAAGGAAGGTGTAGACCAAGGATGTAGTTTTTCCAACAAATTAAGGAAGGGTTAGGAGTAAGGTCCTACCAAGACATTAAAATGATGGCAGAGAGAAGAGAGGAATGGAGGCATCTCCACTTAACTCCACCGACAAGAGCAAGCTCTTAAATTAAATAAGAAGAAAAGTGCCTGCAAAGGCCTTATTACTGAATAAATATTTGATTTTGATTTTGACACATAATTAAAGACAACAGCAACATAGAGTCAGTGTCAAGTTTATGGAGATGGACGCATGATGACTGAAAAAATATTTTCGGCCCATCTGTTAAATAATAAAAAAATATTATACACATATTTTTTTCTTTTCTCTGAGAAACAATTAATGACGAAGATACAGCTCATCTATATTTCGCTTGACGTCACGCTTTCGTACGATTTTTACACATCGGTCACGTCACAAGCCCCCGTTCTGAAACTTAGATACTCCTTTGTGAATTTTTACTTTTTTGATAAACTGAAAAATACGGGTACATTATTTTTGGATAATCCAACTAACGGACTAATTAGAATAATACTTTTCTGACCCAGTCATCATCCCTATTGTTGATCGGGACAAAACAGTGATATGATATGTGTTGCCTTCTCTAGTTTTACATAATAGCTCTTTGATAACTACAATATTATATTCGGCTGCTAAGTCCTACTCTATATCTTCTGACCCATCGTCAGTATCAATGAATTTTACGCCTTATTTACTGGATTTACGACTGATTTCTGTTTGTTTGTCTCACTGATAGCGGATAAGTGATCTATCTGGCGCGTAATCTGATTAGGGATGGGGTGTTGTCGATATTTCTTTGCTATATCCAGCAAGTTACTGTAAATAAATCAATGTATGTATTAATTTAAACACATTTTTATAAAATATAGCAGTCTAGATTTAATTTTGCACAAGGAAAGAACCACAATCAAATCACAACATCATTGTCAGACATCATCATATCAGCCACAGGAAGTCCACTGCTGGACATAGGCCTCCTCCAAGGATTTCCAAAACGACCGATCGGAAGCGGCCTGCATCCAGCGTTTTCCTGCAACCTTGCTCAGGTCGTCTGACCACCTAGCAGGTGGGTGTCCTACGCTGCGCTTGCCGGTACGTGGCCGCCATTCGAGAACCTTTCTGCCTCTTTGTCAGACATACTACACGTCAATACGCGATCGGCCAGGACAATAATAATGAAGGTTTGTATAGTTGATATAAATCAAAAATCTAACAGAAATTGATTGCGATGGCCAAAGTCAGAACAAGATCGCGCAGACACAATGTGCCTTTGAAACGTGATAATGATTATTTAGATTTCTTAAAAAACATTAGATTAATTCTTTAAATTAAAAATATACGGTAAAGTAAATATATTCTGTTTTCTTAGTATACCACATAGAAACCAATCAATTTTGCAAAGGTTTTACATAAAGAATTGTGAATTATACATACAGATCTTTCAATATCAAATTGTTAACATCATTATTTAAATACTATTATATATTGTATTTGTGACTCGTATTTAAACAAGCTTTGTTTCTATATATTTTTAAGTTTTTATATTATTTAAATAACTGACATATTATATTAAACTGGATTTAAATATAAATATTTGCTTTCATGAAAGTTTAAGGCCGGTCTATCCCGTTAGGGATAAAGACGTGATAGATCCGTGCGAAATTTTAGTTTGACTGTTTTTTTTCTTAATATCTATACGTAGACGTGAAACCATCGTTATTTTATAGTGATTGGTGAAGTTTCCCGCAAAGAAACGTCAATACAATAATTTCCAAAAGCGAAAGCCCGCTTAATTACATCGATACCGATGTTTCACATCACTACCCGCCTCCATTGCCCACCTCCGTCGGAAAAGCAGTCACCGGTCGCTATTACAACACTACTGACGTGCCGCGCCTTAGAAAGTTAAATTACGAATTCGTGTTCCAAAGTTTTGGCGGTAAATTACATCTTCAGTTCGAACCTTTTTTATTTTTAAATTGCGTTAAAACCTCTTTGTTTTATGAGTTTTTTTTGTGGCCAGTGTTTGTGTATACAGTGTTGATTTGTTTATTATGTATGTTTGTCTAGAACTCGTTTGGATAATACTTACCTAAGTGGTAAATAAAGTAAGTCAGATAAGGATAAATGTTTATGTGATGTATAAATAGATAACATAGGAATATCGAAGCATTTGGTCACGTCACATTTATTTTTTTACAGGCTGACTTTTTAACCACCATCCAAATTTTTGGAGCAAGTTCAGTCCATTGATACTGAACTACTTTCTATAAAAACAATTAACCAAAAACTAAAATAAACATTCGTCTTCCCATACAAATCAGCGCTAAAAATTGAAATTTTTTACGTACAGATACACTATCCCGTCTTTATCTCTAACGGGGTAGACAGAGCCAAGGGCGGTAAAGCCCAGGCCACTTTTAGCGTAATGGTAGGCATGAAGGTGGAAAAGGGAAATCATAATAGTGATGGGTTGCTAACCGCATCGCCTATTCATATGATTTAGATTCTCGCCCATTCCCTCGATCGGCTTTTACGATCTGCACGGGAAGAGAAGCAGCTGGTACATTCTATGTTTTTTCTTTTCTCCCAGACCAGCAAAGAAGAACATTTTTATCATGTTTTAATAACTTTTATTATATAAAGTAGTTCAGTATCATGAACTGAACTTGCTCCAAAAATTTGGCTGGTGGTTTAAAAGTCACCCTGGATATTATATCAGATAGTACATACTTACATAATATTTCGTCTTTATCCCTAATGGGGCGGACAGAGTAATTTGGTAAGCAAACAGAGGCCAGGGCCTTAAGACTTAAAGGCCACTTTTAGTTGGATAGTAGGTGAGATGGTGGAAAAAGGAATCAAAATAGTGATGGGTTGCTATATTTAAGAGCTATGCTATTGTTACTCTCGTCCGACAGCTGTTTTACTTCGCAATTATTAATTAAGGCCTCGCCAGTTCAGAGCCAAGAAAACTGTGAGTGTTTTTATAAAATCACTGTAATTAAACTACTACAGTTTATTCCTCAAATATTTCACATAAGAATCTTAAGGCTTTTCTACAGACACCCACAATATCCAAAACACGATTGAGCATTTGTGACTCGATAGAAAAATAATAAATAAAACACAGTGAAATATTCGTCGAGAGCGAACAAAGGCCCGGACCCGTGCTCGACGATATTCCGCAGGTTTTTTGACGTGACAACGTCTTAAATTAGGTTGCGGCTGGGAGTCACTTATGAAAAAGTGTAACGCTCGGTAACGTTACGATGAGTCACCGAACGAGAGAGAGGCCCGCCGAATGCCTTGCGTCTCTCTCCCACTCAACTATGATCGGTCTGCCGCCGTTGTCACGTAAAATCTTCGCCCGTAAAACCGACTTTACAGGCAACCATTTTTTTTTGTATGATATTTATAATTTTTTTGTAGCCAAAACGGATAGATATTTAGATAATACATTTTTTTGGTATAATTTTCATATAAAAAGGTGATTGTATAAAATAGTAATATGTATTATAAAAGCAAATTTAGGAAAATTTAGAGGTATGTTTGTGATTTTTTTTCTATCGAGTCAAAAATGTTCAATCGTGTTTTGGCTATTGTGGGTTACTGTAGAAAATCCTTAAGATTTTTATATAAATTTTTTGAGGAATAAACTGTAGTAAGTAGTTTAATAACAGTGATTCTTCAAAAACACGCACAGTAGGTATTGCAAATTGTGAACCCATCTCGCCTTAAGGCGAAGATAAAGGCAAATGGCCTTGAAGTGTGAAATAAATTGTTAACTCGTAAATATGGAGATAATTTCCATATTTCTCGACGTCATGCACTAGATAGCCCTTTAAATTATTTTATGAAGTGCCGTTAAAACTATTATTGGTCATCCGTCTAGCTTTAAAACTTGCCGTGGCCATTTTTGGCGGAGGCAAGTTTTAAAGCTAGACGGACTAATGTAAATACTTTCAACGGTGGTTTATAAAATAATTTAAAGGGCTATCTAGTGCATGACGAAGAGTAATATGGAAATTATCTCCATATTTACGAGTTAACAATTTATTTCAAATGAGGGCGCCACTTCAAGGTCATTTGCCTATATCTTCACCTTAAGTAAAATATACAAGTTTTAGTATAAACATTTTAAAGGGTGATTTAGTTCATCATTTTGAACAACTTTTCTCAAAGAATGTAGGTACATACTTATACAAATCAAAGTAGTCACGTGATCTAGTTGCTATGGGAAGTATACATTACATATACATTTATTTCTTGGAAAAAGTTGTTAAAAATTATGAACTTGTCAGTTATTTTATCACCCCGTAAAATATTTGTACTTTATTAAAAAGCACGTTGTATAATTTTGCTTCTTCTCAGTCAGCATTACAGAACTGTATACTATTATTATTAAAAGAACTGGTTATAGAAACTTAAATAAAGCTGGTAATGTAATAGGTAATGTACGAGTCGCAAGGAAAATCCACCTTATATAATTTTTCTTCTTCTCAGTCAGCATAACATAACTTTATATATACTTAACACATTAGAACACAATAGAAAAAACAATTGATTTACGTCTTTAGGCGTATAATGTCCTACATTGTGTTAATTATATAGACCTACTCGTATATGTTTTCAAACTTGATTATATATAAAAACAACTTTTAGAGACAATCGACCTAAAATGTTTTATTATCAGAAACCCATTTATTGAATTAATTAAAACGGTCAGTGTACGTGATTTTTTTATCTATAGATTATCATAAAATATAAATGTTTAACTATATAGTATTTTTATCAGGGCATTTACAATACAATACAATACCCTTTATTGCACAAAAGTAAAAAACAGGACATAATTATCTTAAAAACTAGTAAATTAGCCATTTAGCCGGTATTGCTAAGTGACGACCTGCCAAACTGTGCCAAATAGGGGATCGGACAGGTATTACCAAAAAATCTTTATTGTAATTAGAAATTATGTTAATTAAATAAACTAACCATTCAATGAGTATTTTTGTGAAATAATAATGATTTATATTTGTAAACCATAAAATAAAATGCGTTAATCGCAATATTTTTAATCTGTTCGCCACCATGAACGAAACACCGATCACAGCGCGTTACGTCATTCGTTTGTAATTGTCATTTTTGACGGCTGGGGTAACCTCAAAGTGTCAACCATAGATGTCAACATTACTATAAAAATGTGTGGCCTCCACTACTGCCTTTCTCCATCCTTTTCTCCACTTGATTGTTTGATGTTTACTAAAAAACAGATGACGTCACGCGGCCAAGGTGACAAATGGGAGCGTTTACGCGGCATTTTTACGCATTCAAATTTTAAATGTACTTAATTGATGTATAAAATATTATTTTTATGGTAATAAATAACCATTCTAATTACTTTCAAACACTTTATTGAAAATCGAAAAAAAAAACCGTTCGGCTGATAAGTAGTTGATTTGTATGGGAGGTTGAAATATTATTATAGTTTCGTAAGTGCCTAAATTATTTTTATGGAAAGTAGTTCACATTTTTTAATTTTAGGGGGCGTCCATAAATTACGTGAGGTGTTTTTTTAAATGTTCTGTCCCCGTGGTGACATGTCGTGAGATTTTATTCAACCCCCTCCCCCATCCCCCAATCTCACGTGAGATTTTTCAATATGTGAGTTTCTTACGTAAACGCGTTGGATTGTTATTGTAAAAAGAAAAAAAAATTGCTTCGTGATTTTATTTACGACTAGTTAAGACTAGTAAGCAATATTGCTGAGAGTTTAATTATAAGTGTAATAAAAATTTAGCAATAGAATACTTTAATCGTAACTACTGTGATTAAAAAAGTGACTGTGACTCCCCCTTGCCCAAAAACGCCCCCTGTCGCCCCTTTGTATCTGGCGCCCTGGGCGGTCGCCCAACCGCGCCCTACCCTAACGCCGCTACTGTACTTAGTATCTCGCTGCACGTGTTCATACTTTGATTGATCGTTTGGATAATATGAATAGTTAACCTACATACCGATATCAATGAAGGATGCATGATTTGATTCATCGTCATGATCATTTCAGCCGCATGCCACGTCCACTGCTGGACATAGGCCGCTCCCAAGGCTTTTCCATCCAAACTTAGTTTATCTTTTATTTTGAAATGACATGTCAGATTTCGGAGAATTATTCTAATTATAAAGAAGTTGCATGTTTACAGGGTTTTAAATGGATGTCCACAGTAATAAGATGTTTATTTTTTAACCGACTTCTAAAAAGGAGGAGGTTACGCGATATCTTCGCCAATTGTGAACCGATTTTGATGATTCTTTTTTTTTTATTTGGATGCCTTTACCATCAAGTTGGTCCCATTTTAATTTGGGGAAGATATGATGAATAACTTTGGAGATATGGAAGAAACTCCTGAAAAAGATGAAGTCGGTTGTTTTTTAGGGATCCGTACAAAAAATAAAAAAACGGGACATAGGATCACTCGTGCGTCTGTCTGTCCGTCCGTCTGGCACAGCCATTTTGCTCCGAATCTACTGGACCGAATCAGGTGAAATTTGGTAAGATGGTGTCATCCTATGACCCAAACACGCATGTGCAAAGTAAATAAATATTTTTTTAAAATAAGGGTCATTTTCGGGGGATAAATTTTGCAAACCTTGCTATGTATATCATAAGTATATCTTATATTTATTTATCCTATATATTTTTGCTATAATTATAAAATAATTTTATAATTTTAAATAGTTTTGATTTTATTAATGAAAGAAGACGAAAATTGACCATTCCCCCCCTGATCTCCGAAACTGCTGAGCCTAAAATTTTGAAAAAAGTACGAAATTTAGTTCATTGCTTGTAGATTACAGGAAAACCTATAACAATTCAATCAATTGTACAGAACCCTCTCCACGCGAGTTTAACTAGCACATGGCTGGTTTTGTTTTTTGTTAAAAATTTAATTATTTGTACAAACTTTTATTGTGAGGCTTAATAACCCAAATGTAATGAGCCCAAACTCGATGGAGTTGCGTCGTTTTATTACAGGGCTCCTATAGCCACTTTCTTGCTCTCTCATCACATTAGCTTCTTGTTATAATAATATTGCATTGTCATCTGATTTCTTTGGCATACAAAATATCATTTCAATAGAAAACCTGGTGGTCCAAAAACTTGCAAGATTTGACCCAAATAACAACAACAAACAGGAAAGCTAAATCATATTGTAAAAATATGAACTTGAGCGCAAATATTGTCATTAAGAGCCCGTGTGACTCTGATAGTTCTTAGAGCGATCTTAAATATTATCAATATTAACGAAATACTCACTTTGAAATAAAAATACAGCAAAGTTCAGGACTAACTCTATACATATGTTTCGAAAACACGATTGCTTGAAATTTTCTCGATAGAAAAAAATTGCGAAGTAGCCTCTAAATCACCTCAGAATTATACTAAAACGAAAGGTATTCAAGAAGTACAATGAAATTTGCCCTTGTAACTTTGGAGTGTAATTGTATTAAACATATGGCAGGGATCATGTCTTATTTTTTAAATAACTCTTAAATATTCTTTGTAAACGAAAAAAACCTCAAAAACCAGAAACGCGTAAACCAGGCTCATTGACCTCCCGTGATCTTTTCTTTCACCCCGCATGGCTCGCTGTCTCGTTTCGGCTAGAGTTAATTTGTGTGCTTGGAAGCGGGAGCAAAATTCAGATTATCCACATCAGGCGCAGCCTTAATTTTTAGGGTTCCGTACCTCAAAAGGAAAAAACGGAACCCTTTTAGGATTCCGTACCTCAAAAGGAAAAAACGGAACCCTTATAGGATCACTTTGTTGTCCGTCTGTCCGTCCGTCCGTCCGTCTGTCAAAACCCTTTTTCTCAGGAACGCGTGGAGGTATGAAGCTGAAATTTATATCAATTACTCAGGTCTACTGTCCCTTGAAGCTGTGAAAAAATCAAACTTCTAAGCCAACGCAATCAAAAGATACAGCCGTTTATGCCGCAAATTTTCGACACTTGCAAGGGAATCAAAACCTACAGGGTGCTTCCCGTGAACTCAGAATCTTGAAATTTGGTATGAAGCAACGTCTTATAGCATAGATAAAGGAAAAATTACGAAAACCATAAATTTTTAGTTACATCACATAATATATTTTTTTTTTATAATTTTAAACTTACTTGTCGTAATGAACGAACTTTGTAAACCTTGCAGGTTTGTACGGAAACCTCGGTGCGCGAGTCCGACTCGCACTTGGCCGGTTTTTTTACCATCGAAATGAAAAACTTGTACACACACTATATATTTTCTTTCAAGTTCATATTTTGATGGATCACCAATTAAAATCTTATATACCTACCTATATGTAATTTCTACTAAAACTACAGAATTTTTGTATATAAAAGCTTTTATTTAGTTTGACCTGTCCCGTTGTCTGTGTCCGTAATCAAATCTTGCAAGCTAAATTAGACCCACTTCCCATTATTCGATTGTGTTGAAAATTCACATATGTATGTAAGTTGGGTGACAAAGCATTTTGCTGATCTCATGATGAAGCCGGAAGGTGGCCACGGCATCTCTGTGATAGAACAACATAATCCCACCGAGTTTTAGGAGCACTTTAAACTTTTTAGTTCATTGTTTTAGATAAAGCTGGTTTTTAGGGTTCCGTACCCAAAGGGTGCAAACGGGACCCTATTACTGAGACTCCGCTGTCTGTCCGTCTGTCACAGGGCTCTATCTCTTGAACCGCAATAGCTAGACACTTGAAATTTTCACCGATTATGTATCACTGTGGCCGCTATAACAACAAATACTAAAAATAAAAACAAATTAAAGGGGGTCGTCATACAAGAAACGTGTTTCTTCAGCGCTTAAAAATATTGCACGGAGGTACGGTACCCTTCATGTACGAGTCCGACTCGCACTTGCCCGTTTATTTTAATATTTTATAAATAATTACTTGTTTTTTATCACTGACGAAACGATATCTTTAAAAACTCAAAATGGTGTCAATATTTTTGAAACTTGCATCGTACATAGATATTAGACCTGCACTTGGGATTATGTTTAATCAGTTTGATTAAATATATGATATGATATGATACGCAAGTACTGCGTACCACTTCAGAAAACTACACACTACCATGCTTGTCTGGAAATATTAAAAAAAAAAAAAATTGTCGACACAAAAGTACTTGTCGAGTTTTTGGCGGGAAGTCAAGGGGTTCGGTTGGGGTTTGCTTTAAATTATTTTACACATTGATTTTAGTTGACTTTATAATATGAAATTGGTGTTGTTTGGTGTTATAAATGCTCATGACATGAACAATGTGTGAAATAGTTAAAGTGGACAGTCATACTACGGCTGTAAGGATATTTATTTTGCGGACTGTGTGGGCGTCTTCAGGGTTCCGTACCCAAAGGGTGCAAACGGGATCCTATTACTGAGACTCCGCTGTCTGTCCGTCTGTCACAGAGCTCTATCTCTTAAACCGTAATAGCTAGACACTTGAAATTTTCACCGATTATGTATTACTGTGGCCGCTATAACAACAATTACTAAAAATAAAAAAGTCAAAAATTAAAGTGGGTCGTCCTACAAAAGACGTGTTTTTTCAGCGTTTTTGACTAGATCATTATAAAATGGCATTAATTAGATACTTAAAATTTTCACCAATTATGTATTACTATGACCACTATAACCACAAATACTAAAAATAAGATAAAGTTAAAAATTTAAGGGGGTCGTGATACAAGAAATGTGTTTCTTCAGCGTTTTAAAACATTGTACGGTGGTACGGAACCCTTCATGTACGAGTCCGACTCGCACTTGCTCGTTTATTTTTGAAAATACATCCTAGTTTTCTTGTAGCCACTGCACATTTATTTTATCTTTGTTTTATTTGGTATAAACAAGGCCTTTGTGCATAACGGCCTCAGGCTCTGTCTTCTCCGTTAATGATAAAAACGTGTGAATCGTGTGATTCTACGATCAGCGCTGATGAAACAATGAAATCTACAACAAGCGAAAATCAATTTCATTACACAGGTTTTGAAGTAATCGGATCTTAATGAAATGGATGATACTTAAGATCGAATTTATCAAGTATTTTCCTTATATAAAATACATTTAAACCTGTCCAACTCCATTGAGGAAAACCCAGTGGCGGATGTATAAATTTGCCGACCGTAGGCTGTTCACTTTTTTTTTTTTTTTTTTTTTTTTTTTTTTTTAATGTTATAGGGCGGCAAACGAACAAGCGGGTCACCTGATGGTAAGTGATCACCACTGTCCAGGGACAACTGCAACACCAGGGGTGTAACAAGAGCGTTACCGGCCTTTCAGGAAGATATAGACTCGTTTTTTGAAGGTTTCAATGTCGTATTTGCCGCCCCCAGTGACAGAAGTACACATTTGTAGCTAGTAGGCTGGCCGGCTTGGCCGCCCCCAGTAGCATATACATATACAAATTTCCCTCCAGTGTGCTATCATACATGCACGTGAATACGGCAGATGACAATAATATGTCAAATCGGACACTTTTTTGTAATGTCAAAACGAACATTTACTATGGGATTTGTATGAAATACAAAACCGTGACGTCATAGATATTTGGAGTCAAATAGCGCTCTTAATATTAATTTTTCTGCATTAAAAAATCTAAAATCATGTTGAAAATGTATATGATCAATACAAGTGACACTATTTTGTGACGTTTTAAGGTCAGTTCACACCGAGACGCGACGCGACGCGGCGTAGTGCGCACGTGAAAGAAATATGGAACTTGTTTACTAGACAAAAAGATTGGGAGCCCGCTGCGCCTCGCTATGCAGCGCTACGCAGGCGTACGCAACGCGGTAAAGCGTGCTGTCGCTGAAATTAGTATCTTTTTGCCTAGTAAACAAATTCTAAGTATATTTCTTCCAAAATGTGCGCTACATCGCGTCGCGTCGCGGCTCGTTGTGAACTGACCCTTATTCTCCTTACAGTATCAAATAATTTATTTTTGACCCAGTCATCTACCCAATTGTGTTGAAGCGTAAAAAAAAGCGTAACATACAAAAAACCTACGGGTTGAATTGATAACCTCCATTTTTGAGTCGGTTAAAAACAAACTCCAAGTATACAAAACATATCCTTCAGTTAATGACTCCTTGTGCCATCATTGCGCCGATTCACTGTACATTGCTGTTTGACTCACAAAAGCTTCTGCGGGTTTTCTATTCAACGCAGCAATGGAAATAAAATCGGTGCAATGATGGCCCATTGTGTAGAGGAGCTATAAGAAAAATTCCTCTACGTAAATGCAAACAAGTCCGGTCCGGTTGTAGAATGTTACACCTACATACATTTATCTGCGGTTGGTCAGGACTCCGAGTCTATTTTTTTTAAAAATAATTTTACGGCTCTGAATACAAGTCCTTTAGAGCCTATCTATAATTTTGTTCTTTATTCCTAATCCTAACCTAACCTATCCTAACAAGTTACAATCAAAGCGTGGTGTAGGCCTTTGACTGCTTCAAGGGAGCTTCTGGCGACAAATCTGTACGAGTCCACTGATTTTCATAGACGACTGAGTGGCGGACGACGCCCGAAGACGCACACAGTCCTCGAAATAAATATCACTACAGCCGTACTATGAATGTCCACTTTAACTATTTCACACATTGTTTATGAGCATGAGCATTTATAACACCAAACAACACCAATTTCATATTATAATGTCCACTAAAATCAATTTGCAAAATAATTTAAAGTAAACCCCAACCGAACCCCTTGACTTCCCGCCAAAAACTCCAACTTCGAGTCTAAGAGCAAGAAAGGATGTACCTCCAACATCTCTACTCCGAGTAGTCAAACTACTTGTTTTTTTTGTGTTTATAAGTACTGGAAGAAGTCTTATACATATGTACTTACTTAGTTGCAAACAGTAATTTTTTGCCGACTAAGGCGAAGACAAAAGGAGGGTTATGTGTTTCGCAGAGCGTGATGGCAGCGGATATATATATTTTTTTTTCTACCAGACTAGCATGGTGAAAAGAAAACTAAACATTAGCAAAAAAATATACTACGTGGAAGGGACATACCCGTAATAAATCAAACCACGGGCTATACTAGATCACTATATTATAATGAAATTAAAATAACAGCCAAAAAACAAAAAAAAAATTGGCTTTTCCACACAAATCGTCCGGCCGGCCGCACACTTTTCTATGGAAATGCCAAAAATTTTTTTTTGTTCTTTGGCTGTTATTTTAATTTCATTATAATATAGTGATCTAGTATAGCCTGTGGTTTGATTTATAACGGGTATGTCCCTTCCACGTTGTATACAATACGCTTCGCTTGCCAGTACGTGGTCGCCATTCAAGAACCTTTTTGCCACCCACAAGGTGGTCAGACGACCTGACCAAGGTCGCTGGAAAGCGCTGGATGCAGGCCGCTCTAGATCGGTTCGGTCCAATCAGTACAATCTTTTATTGAAGACGGTTAAAAAGATACCTAGGACTGGTATAAACGCATCCAGCCTCTTAATAGATTGTATCAATATGCAACAATGGTTGTTTTTAATGACACTTCGAGACAAAGAATTATTATTGCATTATTGTTCAAACACAGGTGGCAGAAACATTTAGATGTCACGAACTATTTAAATTGCATTTGTTTATATAGTCCATTTATTCAATAGAGGTGACGACAGGGTCAATACTCCGGCCAAGTGCGAGTTAAACTCGCGTGGAGAGGGTTCTGTACAATTAATTGAATTCTTGAAATTGAAGTTTTCCTGTAATCTACAAGCAATGAACAATATTTTGTATTTTTTTTTTTAATTTTAGGCTTAATAGTTTCGGAGATAGTCTCCAGCGATGCCGTATTGACTATCGGTATATCGAAGTGTTGAAGTGTTTATACAGTAACGCCACCATGTCAGTCCGAGTACAGGAGCAGTGCACGAGGGCTATTCCACTGCAAAGAGGTGTGAGACAGGGAGACGTTATATCTCCGAAACTGTTCACCGCTGCACTGGAAGATGCCTTCAAGCTCCTGGAATGGAAAGGACTTGGCATCAACATCAATGGCGAGTATATCACTCACCTTCGATTCGCCGACGATATAGTTGTCATGGCAGAATCCATGGAGGACTTAAGTACTATGCTCGGAGACCTTAATAGAGTTTCCCAACAGGTGGGCCTTTAAATGAACATGGACAAAATGAAAGTAATGTCGAATGTCAGTGTAAAGTGAGAACGTTAAGCTTTACTACGCACATTTGCGAACATCGGCCACTTTTGGCAAATGTGCGTAGTAAAGCTTAACGTTCTCATTATAAACTGTAAACAGTAGTGCATAAAATACTTTGAAGGGTTATCTAGGGCTTGGTAGTTGCAAAATTTTAAATAATGTCTCCGTTTTCTTTGAAATTATTTATTTTAAATGGGGGCAGCACTGGACCCCGGCGGTTATTAGGCAGCCAAATCAAGATATGGCGGCACATTTTGATCTGCCCAGGCAGATCGTGATCGGCCCAATTAAATGATTAGCCAACGACATACGTACTATAGTGATCTATTATAGCCCGTGGTTCGATTTATTACGCATATAACCCTTACGCGTTGTATGCAATGGTCTAACTGTATCAAATCCATTACGAACGAAAGAAAGTGCTATCACACCTTTCTCGCTCGTAGTAGTCGTGATTTCTCGCTCGCACACTTTCACTATTACGAATTGGTTGCGAAGTGGTAACGTAATACAAGTACTGCTTGTTTCTGGATCTGATTTAAAAAAAAGTCTATAATAAAATTGGGTCATGTGTAAAACGTCTAAAAATACAAGTTATAGTTTGTATTAGGTCCTTACATATGAAATTGCCGTTCAGTATCAAAAAAGTGAAACAAGTTTTTTTTTATGAAATTATTATTTAATCAATCGAAGTAGGCGCCGTTGTTATCGATACACTTCCGCCATTTTATAGGCAGATCATTGATACCTTTGGAAAAAAAATCCTGGGAGCGAGAGTCTATGAACTGTTTGAAAGCGGTTGTGACTGCCTCATCAGATTTGAAATTTTTTCCTTGTAAAAAGTTATCCAAATTTTGAAAAAAGTTGTAATCGGTTGGGGCAAGATCTGGAGAGTATGGTGGGTGACGCAGAGGTTCCAGTCGCAGCTCCTCTAACTTGGCGATCGTTTGATGTGCAGTGTGTGGTCTAGCGTTATCCTGAAGGAGCAGTGGGCTAGAGCAATTCATCAGTCTCGGTTGTTTAATGGCGAGCTTTTCCATCATTGTTTACAATTGTTGGCAATACAAGTCTGCAGTAATCGTCTGGCCTGATCTCAAGAAGCTGTAGTGGATAACACCAGCACTGGTCCACCAAACACTAACCAGAACCTTCTTTTTGGTCAGTTTTCGCTTAGGGCAAGGTTTTGCCGGTTCTCCAGGGTCAAGCCATTGTGATGATCGCTTCCGATTGTCGTACAGGATCCATTTCTCATCACAAGTCACGATACGGTTCAAAATCTTCTCATTATTGTGGCGATTAAGCAAAGAACGCAGCAAGCAACGCGTGTTTGTTGGTTTGCTTCAGTCAATTCGTGCGGTACCTACTTTTCGAGTTTTTTAATTTTTCCGATTTGGCGCATGTGGATAAGTATCGTTTTGTCACTTACGCCGAAGGCTGCTGCTAATTCAGAAGTGGTTTGAGATGGATCCGCTTCCACTATCGCCTTCAATTCTTCGTTATTCACTTGAGTATCAGGACGTCCACGAGGCTCATTGTGTAAATCAAAATTTCCAGAACGGAAACGTTGAAACCAAAAACGCACCGTTCGTTCGTTAGCGGTGCCTGGTCCATAAACGTCGTTAATTCTTCGAGTCGTTTCTGCAGCACTGGTGCCACGGTGGTACTTGTATTCGTAAATACCGCGAATTTTCAATTTGTCCATAGTTGTTGTTATAGCAACTCAAACAAATGATGTTAAAACAAATGAAATACGAATTTTAAAACAATATTTTTCTGGCTTTATTTCGAAATAAATTTGAATTTGGAATTCCTAATGAAACGCAAGATATTTGATTTTGAATTTTGAAAATCGGCAATTTCATATGTAAGGACCTAATATTATCATCAAAATGTAAGAGCAGGCGCTCTTGTCGCTGGAGTTTTTTCCATTCTGTTCAATCTTTCGCAAACCTCGTGACATCTTGATACGACTCTGCTATCACCTTTTCCTTGACTTTCTTCTATAGCTGTGCCTTGGCTTTCCTCTTCCCCTCTTTCTTCTATAGCTGTGCTTTGGCTTTCCTCTTCCCCTCTTTCCTTCTATTTTGCCTTGTATTCGCGTAAAATTATCATGCCGTATTAAGTGTCCCAACATATTGCGTCGCCTATTTTCGATTACCTCGAGTATGTGTCTCTTTTCTCCTACTCTATTTACCGAGTTTGTATAGAAAGTCAAAAAATATTTTTCATAGTTTTTTAGTATCATGGACTGAATCCACCCTTAAAATTGTTTCAGTACATTTAGTTAGACCATATATCTAAAAGTAATAATAGAATTTAAAATAAATAAATTGAAATAAACTTAATTTTGAAATAAATAAATTGAAATAAATTACAATCTCCTTGTAATAAGTTTTTTCATATTTTTTTAAGATTTTACTCTTTAAACATATTAATATTCTTTCAAAAACGAACAATTTTGTAAAAAATATACTACAGGATTTAAAAAAAAAAAAATTCTAACCATTGTAATAGGAATAGTGTCAACACACTTAGGTACAGATTAAATGATAAAGAAATGATAGCAAACAATGTAAATATATAAATTACTAAACCAGTCGTTCGGTAATTATGACATGTAGAAAACAATAAGATAAGAAACTATATATATTCAGATAACCATATCTAAGTATGTTTGTTTGTATTAGCAGACTATTTTTGTACCTAGAGAATGCTACCTTGACCTCGTATATTTATTTAATTAAAAAAGATTTTTGTACATAATTATATTACAACCAGACATAGTTTCAAAAACAATGGTACGAGTACAAAAGGACTCATTCCAGAAGAGATCTCTTCCAATGGACCAGTTGGACAGAGGACCCTAAAAACCACACAAAGGAAACAATAATTTAATAATCACCAGAAGTGAAATCTTCTTCGTCTAAGCGCGTTCCCGGTTGCATCCTCAGTTGTGCTGCTTCAGAGCCCGGGGTGCGCATTGCCGCTTTTTCTTCTCCAAATATAACAAGCATGTCAATGGTCACCCAAGGATGCCAAAGACCTTGCAAAATGGAGAAGAAATAATCGGAACAGTATAAATGATATGGCTATAGTTTTACGACCGGCCGCCGCCCGACGTTAACCCTCCTTGGGAATGCAATTGTAGCACGAGATGTTTGTGCTTAGTCCTTTAGTCGCCTCTTACGACATCCACAGGAAGAGATGGAGTGGTCCTATTCTAACCCGGAACCACACGGGTACATCACCAGAAGTGAAATCATAATTTAGCAAATCTTAAATAATATTTTTTAGGGTTCCGTACCTAAAGGGTGCAAACGGGACCCTATAACTGAGACTCCGTTGCCTGTCCGTCAGTCCGACCTTCTTTCACAGGGCTCTATCTCTTGAACCGTATTTATTTATTAAATCTTTATTGACCACAATGGTACAAAAGGTGGACTTAAGGCCGTACCTAAATTTTCCGGGGTCCAGTGCTGCCCCCATTTAAAATAAATCATGTCAAAGAAAAGGCCAAAAGTGGCCGTTTTTCGCAAATGTGCGTAGTAAAGCTTAACGTACTCAATATAAACTGTAAACATTAGTTCATAAAATACTTTTAAGGGTTATCTAGGACTTGATAGTAGTAAAATTTTGAATAATGTCTCCTTTTTCTTTGACATGATTTATTTTAAATGGGGGCAGCACTGGACCCCGGAAAATTCAGGTACGGCCTTAATGCTAATGCATTCTCTACCAGTCAGCCTTTAGGAAAAACAGAAAAATTTTAATTAGCGATAGGCACTTAAAGACCGTAATAGCGGAACACTAGAAATTTTTACCGATAATGTATTATTGTGGCCGCTATAACAATAAATATTAAAATTAAGATAAAGTTAATAATTAAAGGGGGTCGTCATACAAGAAACGTGATTTCCACAGCGTTTTAAAACATTGTACGGAGGTACGGAACCCTTCATGTACGAGTCCGACTCGCACTTGGTCGGTTTTTTTCAACGCAAGCAAACCCCTATGGTAGCTAATATAGCATTATTTTACTAAATTTTATATGTTTTGCACTCATTTCTTGCACTCGGCTCTACATATAGTGCGCAGTACACATACTATCAATATAATATAGTTAGTCCTGAATCATGTATTAGTACGATTATTTTGCAAGATAACAACGTTCTGTCTTACCTCTCAGCTACTTATTGCGTTATAGTTGGTAATTTTCAATATTTTTTAGTGACTTTTTTACTAAGTTTTTTTTTTAACTTTGTTACTAGTGCAGTTTGATATTTATTTATTTATTTAACTTTATACGCAAATACAAGTGTAATGGCGGAATTCAAGCCAAAAGCCTATCTACCAGTCAACCAACCGGGTGATGTGCAGAATGACAGGGGTAGTGCAAAACTCGGATAGAAGTATGGTGAAAAATGAACTAAGTATACATAAATAAGTATTAATCAACATTAAACAATAAATTACTTACAATTGATAATGGTTTAATTAATGCCAAATACTATTAAAAGCATTAATTTAAGTTTAAAGAAAAGTCTCAAGTACATACCTAGTATTTACTCCTTAAATACTAATTTTACTTTTTTCTATATAATCGAGGTGGCCTGTAAGAAATTGCTTAGCGATAAGGCCGCATTTCCTAGTTTTAAAATAGTCCTGTGATTACTTTTTTGTGCAATAAATGATATTGTATTATAAAGCCTTTTTTTTTTAGGGGGAGCTCTTTTAATATAAGTACTGCTTCAAGGGGTGTTTATGCTAAAAGGGTATCAATGTATCTCTTGATAAGATCATCGATAAGTAGAATAAGTAGAACATTTGTTATAAGTCCAAAGACCGGGTAAGGTTTTAATCTTTTTATTATTATTTTATTTTTTATTAATGGCTTGACGCTACTGCGTATTTAGCCAGGAACAAGTTAATAAAACGTAAGAAATCATTTTTTCCTAACAAATTACAATCAAAGGTGGTGTAGGCCTTTGATTGCTTTAAGGGAGCTTCTGGCGACAAATCTTTACGAGTCCACTGGTTTTCATAGCCGATTGAGTGGCGGACGACGCCCGAAGACGGACACAGTCCGCGAAACAAATATCACTACAGCCGTACTATGACTGTCCACTTTAACTATTTCACATATTTTTCATGAGCATGAGCATTTATAACACCAAACAACACCAATTTCATATTATAAAGTCCACTAAAATCAATTTGCAAAATAATTTAAAGAAAACCCCAACCGAACCCCTTGACTTCCCGCCAAAAACTCTTTCCGCCAAAAACTATTTATTAAATTTACATGTTTATCTTTTTATATAAAAAATATATATGTATATAACGTCTAACAAAATATAGTGAAACTATTTTAAAGGTGAGTTCAGTCCATGATACTGAACAACTTTCCCCGAGGAACATGTATCGAAATATGAAAAATATTTTTTGGCTTTCCATACGAATTCGGATCAGCTGATCGGTCAACTTGTATGGGAGGCCTAAAATTATTTTTCATATTTCGATATATGTTCCTTGGGGAAAGTTGTTTAGTACGATGGACTGACTCCACTCTTAAAATAGTTTCAGTATATTTCGTTAGACCCTGTATATAGACTGGGTATCCATTATTTCCCCCCCAAGTTCACATATAATACGCAAATATCCTAATATTAAAAACCAATGGCATTTCTCAGTTCGTTTGGAATTCTGAACAAACATACAAAACCAGTGTTAGAATGAGACAGACAGTGCTAGTGTGAACAGTGTGAGTGAAAGAGACAACATGCTGTCAAGGGGGGTGAAGTACCAGCGCCTGGACGACCTCGAGTTTGGGTAAGATTTTGAATTGATTTATTTACCTGTTTACTCGTACTGTATTGTAATTTTGTGTTAATATACATTATACTTAGGATATACTCGTGCTAGCTAAACAAAGCTTATAAACATCAATGAGACCTCTCCAACCGTCTGGCCAGCGTGGAGAGTGTAGGCCAAATCCTCTGATTGCTCTGGCTAATTATATGGCTCTGGTGGCTCTCAGAGAGGGTCGTGCTCCTGCAGTGGATACCAAAAAAGACCTGATGATTATTTGACAGTCATTAGATGCGTCAGATGTCTTTAGGCAGGTCCAAATATCTGAATCTTGTGTTCCAAGAAATTCCTACTAGAACTTACTATATTTAACTGACATCGCATATTTACACTGATACCGATACTATATCTTATCAATGTAGATGGGATTCTGATATTTTCGATATATCTGTCTCTTTTCTTACTATGGCGGAAGGAAAAGGATGGAGCTTTGGCCTTGGATATTTTTTGAGTGTTCAATTTGAGGGTGAAATTTGTCCGAAATCTTGAATAAATACTCGTTAAGTTTGATATGAGTGTGTACCTACCTATAAACAAGTACTTATTTGGAAATATTAATGCAATGAAAAGTTCTCGTCATGACGAATCAATTGAGCCCAAACTGGGTGGAGTTATGTGGTTTTATCACAGAGATGCCGTGGCCACCTTCCGGCTTCATCATGAGATCAGGGCATCATCGGTACCATAATATTGCATTGTCACCCAACTTACATAAGTATATTATAATACCATGATTCCGACGAGTTGAGTCTCCTACTTTTTAGGGTTCTGTTAAAAAAATGAAAAAACGGAACCCTTATAGGATCACATGTGCGTCTGTCTGTTTGTCCGTGCGTCTGTCACAGCCCATTTGCTCCGAATCGAAAATTGGTAGGATGTTGTAATCCTATGACCCAAACACATGTGTGCAAGGTAAATAAATATTTTTTTGAAATAAGGGTCATTTTCGGGGGACAAATTAGGAAATAAAAAACAAGTTTTGCAAATCTTACTGTGTTATAATCGTTAAGGAGCATTTCGTCAAAAGCGCAAAATGACAAACGATCGCAAATAGTCAAAAGAGCAGAAAGTCAAAAACGCACATAGTCAAAAGCGTAAAATGTCAAGGCGCACAATGTCAAAAGCGCACAATGTCAAAAATTAACTTAAACAAGCTAATTGTTTTTGTAATTATTTTTGGCCAGTCGTAATGGAAAATAAAGCATAATTTTTTAGGAAAAATATTTATTGAATTGAAAACTTCTTTAGGACTTAGTATACAACGTCTAACAAAATACATTGAAACTATTTTAAGGGTGTATTCAGTCTATGATACTGAAAAACTTTCCCCGAGGAACATATATCAAAATATGAAAAATATTTTTTTACTTTTTATACAAACTCGGATCAGCTGATCGAAAATTATTTTTCATGTTTCGATATGTTTCTTGGGGAAAGTTGTTCAGTATCATGGACTGAATCCACCCTTAAAATAGTTTCGGTAAATTTTGTTAGACCCTGTATTTAAATATATTTCTTAAAAAAATAATTTATTTCCAAGAGTAATTAAAATTATAAGTAAGAATAATGTTCATAATTTAATAAAGGGTGCATAACTTAAAATATATATAACGTCTAACAAAATATACTGAAACTATTTTAAGGGCGAATTCAGTCCATACTACTGAACAACTTTTCCCAAGGAACATATATCGAAATACGAAAAATATTTTTTTGCTTTCCATACAAAATCGGATCAGCTGTTCGGTCAACTTGTATGGGAAACCAAAAATTATTTTTTATATTTCCATATATGTTTCTTGGAGAAAGTTGTTCAGTATCATGGACTGAATTCACCCTTAAAATAGTTTCAGTATATTTTGTTAGACCCTGTATATATTAAAATATAAAAAAAATAAAAAATATATATAATGTATATATATATATATACATATATTGTATATATATATATATATATATATATATATATATATATATATATATACATATATTGTATATATATATATATTTTTTTTTTTTTAAATCTAAAATTAAACTCAACTATAAGTGAACAAAATAGAAAACTAAACTAAAATTAAAAAAAGAAAACAAAACAGATGAAGAAATAATAATAAAAATATTAAATACTAGCTGTGCCCGCAACTTCGTTCGCGTGGTTGTCGGAACGTAATGTTATATAGCCTAAAGCCTTCCTCTATAAATTCCCCTATAAGTTCCTGAGATTAGCGCGTTTAAACAAACAAACAAACTCTTCCGCTTTATAATATTAAGTATAGATAAGGCTTATCGAAGAGCCGCCCTCGGAGCATACCGGGCTCAAGAGTACCCATAACGCCAGCCGCATTGCCACGCTGAATGGCGAGAGCAATGTGTTGCGTCAGAAATGCTCCGGAGCGAGGATCGCCTCGGTTGGCACGCAGGCGTCGCCCTAAATGTGCGATAAATTTTTTGGCCTTCTCACACCAGGGCCTGCCAGTTTCAACAGCGAATGGAATGAAATTGTATTGATTTAGTTCTGCGTACTTAACGTGTTTTGCTTTAGCGGCACATTCTGCAGCGGATCCTGCTTTCTGGACTGTACGAGATAAATGGGACGTGGCGAAGGTACTCACGCAAGTGGCGTCCCAGAGTAGGCATCTGCCTTTATTTATTTCCCATTATGACTTGCCAAAAATAATAATATTTAACAACAACAAATAAGTCCGTTTAAGTTGATTTATGACATTATGCGCCTTTGACATTCTGCGCTTTTGACATTCTGCTCTTTTGACAATTTGCGATTGTTTGTCATTTTGCGCTATTGACGAAATGCTCCTGAACGGTTATAATATCGAATGAAAGAGCTTGTTATGAGGATCTCAAATATATTTTTGTTATTATTGTACAATCAATAGTTTTGATTTTATTCATGAAAGAAGACGAAAATTTACCAACCTCCCCTGATCTCCGAAACTACTGAGCAGAAAATTTTGAAAAAAAAATACAAAATATAGTTAATTGCTTGTAGATTACAGGAAAACCTATGAGATTTTAATCAATTGTACGAAACCCTCTCCACACGAGTTTAACTCAAATATAAATTACGTACTCGTATTGTATCGACTGTTATGTTCCACAAGTAAAAGTGGACCAAGAAAAGACCCTTGTGGTACACCGAAAGTTTAATCCACTCCTTTGCTCTAAATATATTGGTTACTACTATATGTTATTGCTAACCACGTCTTTGATCTTTACGGGTTACGGGATAACAGCCCACAAACAAGTCCCGAAAGCCACGTTTTATTTGTTAATCGGTTAATAATTGAGAAATAAGCTCGTAAGCGTGAAAATTGTAACAACCCTCTATTTGCGGTGGGAATAAACTGTGTAGGACGATAGAATCCGATAAACCCGAATATAAATAAACCAGGATCTCAGAATATTGCAAGACATTACTGCCCCAAAGACATAAGTTCTAATAGACATGGCATCACTAGCGTTTTTGAACGAGCGAGCGATGCGTCTCAGTTACGAGGCCATAAATGCTTTTGTCTGTCACTTTGTCTGTCGGTTTGTTCTCGTCGACAGGTCGCATTTCTCACAAATTCCACTTTTAGCGTCATGGTGGGCGAGAAGATGGAATAAACGGGCAAGTGCGAGTCGAACTCATACATGAAGGGTTCCGTACCACCACCGTACAATGTTTTAAAACGCTAAGGAAACACGTTTCTTGTATGACGACCCCCTTTAATTTTTAACTTTATCTTATTTTTATTATTTGTTGTTTTAGTGCTCATAGTAATACCACAGGCCGGAGTCTCCTAAGGTACGCGCAATATGCGTCCCCGTTCCCCGTCCCCGCACCTCTTCCCCGTTTTCGCCTCGATGACTCACGTTGGCCGTCAAGAACCGGGGGAGAGGTGCGGGTGCGGGGAACGGGGACGCATATTGCGCGTACCTTAGGAGATTCCGTTCTGTTTACTCTTACTGTATTCTGTGGTAATACATTATTGGTGAAAATTTCAAGTATCTAGTTAATGTCATTATAAAGATCGAGTTAAAAACGCTGAAAAAAAAGGTTTCTTGTATGACGACACCCTTTAATTTTATCATACTTTTAGTATTTGTTGTTATAGCGGTCATAGTAATACATAATCTGTGAAAATTTCAAGTATCTAGTTAATGCCATTATAAAGATCTAGTTAAAAACGCTGAAAAACCACGTTTTTTGTATGACGACCCCTTTTTATTTTTAACTTTTTTTTATTTTCAGTATTTGTTGTTATAGTGGCCACAGTAATACAAAATCGGTGAAAATGATTGTTACTTTGACGACCTCTGTGCCCTAGTGGTAATCATGCCAGGCTTTCACATCGGAGGTTCGATCCCCGGTCAGGACAATATGGAAAATTATCTTTTTCAGATTGTCCTGGGTCTTGGATATTTATCTATATATGTATTTCTTATAAAATACAGTATCGTTGAGTTAGTATCCCATAACACAAGTCTCGAACTTACTTTGAGGCTAGCGTATTCTTTGTAATTTGACCGTATATATTTATTTTATTATTTACTAACTCAGCGATACTATATTTTATAATAAATACATACATATGTACATTGATAAAAAAATCTATAAATATTGCTGATAGTGTAGTGAAGACTGGAGCTCGTTGTAACCACAGTGCGTCAAGTAATAAGTGTCGATGCCGTCTCTATATCTGAAATATAATTAAATCTTTGTTCTGCCCACATCGAGCGCCTTCGCCTTCGGTCGTGTCGATGCGACAGGAATTTTTCATTTAGCAGCTATGCGACGAATGGCGCGGTTAACGGTTAACCGGCTCAATATGGATGGAGGAGCTCGGTGGGTCATTGGGAGTACGCATTGCAAGCGCATTCGCAAGTTAAGCCACCCCGGGCGTGGTATACACTAGGATGGGTGACCATAAGTGGCATAGGTACAATTTTCGTGAGCTCCTCCGTGCTTCGGAAGGTTTTCTTCAAACATTTGCCAAAAGTGGCCCTTCTTCGCAAACTTGCGAAGAAAAGCTTCACGTTCTCATTTTAAGGCCGTACCTGAATTTTCCGGGGTCCAGTGCTGCCCCCATTTAAAATAAATCATTTCAAAGAAAACGGAGACATCATTTAAAATTTTGCTACTACCAAGTCCTAATAACCCTTCAAACTATTTTATGAACTACTGTTTACAGTTTAACGTGAGATGTTAAGCTTTACTACGCACAATTGCGAAAAACGGCCACTTATGGCAAATGCGTAGTAAAGCTTAGGTAATGTTCTCACTTTAAACTGTAAACAGTAATTCATAAAATAGTTTGAAGGGTTATTAGGACTTGGCAGTAGCAAAATTTTAAATGATGTCTCCGTTTTCTTTGAAATAATTTGTTTTAAATGGAGGCAGCACTGGACCCCGGAAAGTTCAGGTATGGCCTTAAACTGTAAACAGTAGTTCATAAAATAGTTTAAAGGGCTTACTATATATAGAGACAAAAAATTTAATGATATCTCCATTTCCTTTCAAATGGCAGCACTGGACTCCGTGACTGGACTACATGAAAATTCATGTGGTTAACATGATTCATATTTTCCCCCATTCCCTCGACCGGCTACTTATAAAGAATCATCATCATCAGGTCCTTTTTAGTCCCCACTGCAGGAGCACGACCCTCTCTGTATTGCCAGAGCCATATAATAGCCAGAGCAGTCAGAGGATTTGGCCTACACTCTCCACGCTGGCCAGACGGGTTGGAGAGGTCTCATTGATGTTTATAAGCTTTGTTCAGCTTGTGTTTCCTAAGTCGCCTTCTACGACATCCACGGGAAGACGTGGAGTGGTCCTATTCTACTCTGCCGGGAACCACACGGCTACTTATGAAGGGGAACTAATTTTTTGAGCTGTTATTTAAATATTCGAGATGTTATTATGATCAGTTGGAAAACATATTGAGCAGTTATTTAATTTAATGGCGGTTGATTAATTATTGCGACAGTAAAACATGAACAGTAATAAAAAATAAATTAGTTGGTTGTTTTATCATATTACTAGTTCTACTCAGTTTACTAGGTTAGGTTAGAACTGCCAACACACGCACGAGTCGAGCGAGCAAAGTGAGCGTGCCGCGGTAGCGGCCAGCGAGTGCTAGGTCGGTTTTATCCATTTTACTAGGTTAGGGAAAACCGCTCGTTCAATTTTTTTACCGCCCATTTAATTATTTTCCTGCTCAATTATATATTCACTGATCTAGTTTTTGTTTACTCTACTGCTTAGTTTTAACTGATGAACTAGTTATTAAACATGCCATTTATAATTTTTATCTTACCAAAACTGCTATTTACAACTGCCTCTTTAAATCAGTAATTGCTTAGCGATAAGGCCGCCTTTTGCGCATTTCCTAGTTTTTAAGATAATTATGTCCTGTTTTTTACTTTTGTGCAATAAAGGGTATTGTATTGTATTGTATCAGTGCCCTTATATAGTATAGGCACTGTCAATAGGTCAAGCCGATGTGGAAACATTCTTAAAACGGAAGCTGTCAACTTCCAGTTTCTCAATCAAAAAACAAAGCAGGTATTGTTTTATAAACATGCCGAAATTAGGAAACAACGCACATACTACTTACATCTCTCCAGTGCGAGGTAGACAGAGATATAGGGCCTTAAGATGCAAAGGCCACTTTCAGCATGGTTGCTTATGTGGGAAAGGGAATGAAAATAGTAAGGGGTTGCTAGACATATGGCCTTTTGGCATGATTAGAATCTCGCGATCCCGGTAAATTCAATTTTAAGTGAATTATCCGTGAGATGTAATAGACCCAATTTAACTCAAATGCCAGTTGCCCTGTCACAACTTTATAATGGTTGCTCGGAATCTCGGGGTTTTATTTCTAAAAATATCCTAAGAAGCCGCTTATGGCGGCCTGTGCATGAGAGGAATAGGTACCACAAACAACTATTTTTTCGTCGCGCAGTTAGCCTTATTTTTCATGGAATACACATGAAAAAAATATGAAGTACAGTTCAAAGACCACAATAAATGATTATATCAAAATATTTTCAAAAAAATATTTATGACCTATCAAAATAAAATGGCAAAAAAGCTATATCCATTCGAATTACTTGATATTTTCAGCGACAACTACCAACTTTTTCACGTCTATATAAAGTATAACTTAACGAGCAAGCGGGACACCTAAAAAAATTTCAATATTTAGTTATAATTATTTAATTTTTGCTAGTGAAACAATAAAATTAACAAGTTATTATTAAAAAAATATTATTAAAAAAAACACCTGCCTTACATAAGTATGTGAAGTTTCGGTTGGATAGAATAATGGGAAGTGGGTCTAATTGAGCTTGCAAGATCTGATTATGGACATAGACAACGGGACAGGTGATACTAAATAAAAGTTTGTAAAAATAAATAAAGTTTTTAATGAAGTTTGGCGCATACTCCACCGACAAGAGCCACTAAGCTCTTGAATAAGAAGAAGAATAATAAATAATTCTAGGTCTATAGATACCTATGTAAGTCTCTTTCAGTAGTCATATCAACATATCAGGTTGCCGCTAGAGGGCGCAACTCGACTGTTTCTTGTTCATTTCGGTCTGATAAGTTTTAATATTTAAAAATAGTAATTCTCTTCAATTTAATCGAAAAGTGCATTTAATTGAAAGATAAACAAGTGAAGTTTAGTTATTTACTGGTAGAGGATCGGTCCTGCTCTATTCAGATCAACTGAGTCTCCGTGAACATTATTCTCCAGTTGCGACTCTGCACCGTGAAAATACTGTGATCCTGCAATTAATTTCTTCCCCAGTGACAAAACTTAGTGCATACAGTGTCCAAAAAGTGCAATTATCAGCTTTGAGTGTTAATTTGAATTTATTCGCAAAACCTTATTTGCTATCAATTACGCATAGTCACTGCTACCACACTTTTTTTCCATTGCAACGCCATCTCTCGACTTCTGTTCATACTACTAGGTCCATAAACGGCTATTGGTTTATGCTTCACGCCTGCTGCGACGACGCGTGCGCTGCTTGTTATCGCTGCTCGGCGCTCTTGAGTGGTTTTCGTCCACGATCTAGTTTCACATTATTCCGAAAGATGTCGCTGACACAGAATGCTCAGACCAATATGGTATCTTGTAGTGGATGCAGGGATCTTATATCACCTGAAACAAGAAATTTTCTAAAATGCCACTCTTGCAAAGATGTTTATCACAGCGAATGCCTTAATATAAATAAAGAACGTTTCTTAGCGCTTACCGTAGAGTTCATTTCCAGCTGGAGATGTCCTCTTTGCAGTAATGTCACAAGACGAGCTGGATCCAATTTGCATACCCCTGTACGTAGCACTCAAATTCCTGGTTGTAATACGTCTATGGACAATATGGATGTGTCATTCTTCAATCGGGATTCACCAGCCCAATGTTGCGCGGGATCTGAAAATAAGGTTGACTTCGACTCATTCTCACGTTCGCTCTTCAATAAGATGCATGAATGGCAAACAGAAATAAAAAACGATGTAGCTAGCCTGAGTGGTGAGATTAAAATGTCTTTGTCAGAAATCAGAGATGAAATTATGCATCTGAGGGCAGAACAAAACAAAATAAATAAAAACGTGACCAGCTTAACTCAGGATGTTACTCACCTAAAGACCTCCGTCGAATTCTGTTGCAACGAGCACGAGGACATCAAGAAGCGTCTAGCCGATATATCTGGCCGCAGTGGCGAGGTCACCCCGGCCATTACCAGTTTAGAACAGAAGGTGGACTCTCTGGAGCAACAGGCGCGTCAGTGCAATTTGGAGATATGCAACGTGCCTGAAAGGCGCAATGAAATCTTACCAGCAATTATTGAAGCCATGAGTTCTGCTCTTAACACTCCGATACCCCCTAACAACATTGTTTCAGTACACAGAGTGCCCCATGCTCAGGGAGACAGCAGCAGACCCAAGAACATAATCGTCAAATTCACAACTCGTACGTTACGTAACAATATTCTTAGCGCCTATAGAAAGGCAAAGGGGCTCAAGTCCAACCAGATTGGTGTACCTGGTTCTCCGGTTAAAATATATTTGAATGAACATCTTACATTGCAAAGAAAGCACTTATTTCGTCAGTGTCGTGAGGCCGCGAAGAAGAACAACTTTAAGTATTCCTGGGTCAAGAACTCGTCAATCCTTATCCGTGAACGGGATGACACACCAGCCTTTGTTATTAGAACTGAATCTGACCTGGAAAAAATTATGTCAGGCATCAAGTGACGGACACTATCCCGCTGAGTTTATTAATAAGTCGTTTTATGTTTTTAATAATCTGAAATGTTTTTTTAAAATTGTTTTATTGTTTTGTATTTTTTTGCTCATACTTAAACACTCAATCATACACAGCATACTTACGTCTTTGGGAATGGTTTTACTATCATTGATTATCATTGTGAGTGGATTGGCCTGGAAGTATTATCTGTTTACACAAATATTTACTAATTTTGCCGTCGAATTGGCTAGTCTACTCTTACACGGCTTTTACCAATATACACGCACACTTCTCACAACTTACTCACATATAACTTATATTTACGCGATAATAATTTTATTTAACTTTATCATAACACAGCGATACAATCAACACGCACATAAAATATTCGCCACTGATTATGGATAGCAAACTGTCAATTTATTATCAGAACTGTGGCGGTATTAGGACAAAACTCCAGACACTTTATATGAATATACTTTCATCTACCTACGATGTCATTGTACTAACCGAGACTTGGTTGACGCCTGATATCCACAATAATGAGTTTATAGACGAGAGATATGTTGTTTTTAGACGGGATCGGGATCGTCGGGCGACGAGTAAGGATGATGGTGGCGGGGTTCTTGTAGCGGTCTTGAAGGGTTTAAATCCAGTTGAATTCGACTTATCCCACATATCAGACGATCTTATGCCGCCGTCGTGCATTGAACATATATTTGTGGAGATACCCGGCACGGAGCTTAACACTAGGCACATTATTAGCGCCGCTTATATTCCACCTTGGGCTAAAGTAGGGGCCTATGAAAATTACTTTGATTATCTTCTAGAAACCCTAACCAATGCTGATAATATTGACAATATTTACATAGTAGGAGATTATAACTTACCCGAAATTGTATGGTCTTACACCAATAACTCTAATCCTGACGACGGCCTATTACACACCAATACATCTTCTTGTGGCATTCAATTAAATAGGTGTATGTCTGTTCTTAATTGTACACAATATAATTACCTGCTCAATGCAAACGGTCGTATTCTAGACTTAGTAATATGTAACACTCCTTGTGCAATTCAGTCTCAGCCTAACTCATTGGTAGGACCCAATCGAAACCACCCTCCCTTCGTATCCTATTTGTCTGCTTCAGTACCTGAAGAAGCTATGCTGAAAAAACCTGCCGTTAAATATAATTTCTATAAAGCAGACTATGATGCAATAAATAAAGAAATCTCGAATACCCAATGGGACATAGAACTTAGCGGTCTCGGCGCTGCTGAATCTGTTGACTTTTTCTACACCCAAATTAATAGTATTATAAAGAAACACACACCTCTATCTTGCCCTAAGTCAAATAAGTTCCCTATTTGGTTTACACCCTCACTTATTAATTTATTTAAAAAGAAGCAGAAAGCGTGGATTAAATGGAAAAAATATCAAAATATATCTGACTATGAAATTTTTTCTCATTATAGAACTACCTTCAAAGTTAAATGTGACAAATGCTATCGCCAATATATGCAATCGGTTGAAAATGATATCTCGAAAGATGTAAAGTATTTTTGGTCGTACCTGTCTAGTCGTAAAGGAAAATCCAATATACCCGCGGCAATGAAGTATAAAGACAGCACGTCGACTAAGCCTGAGACGATTTGCAATATGTTTTCAGATTACTTTAAATCCGTTTTCGAGCCCTTGTCTGACAACATAGGTAATTGGCAGCCTTCTTCTGATACCGGCAATAGTAATGTATTTATCTCGGATATATATTTAAGTGAGGACAAAATCCACAATGAATTAAAACAAATGAATACATCTAAAGGTGCTGGGCCTGACGGAATACCGCCATTCTTCTTAAAACAAACTGCGGGTAGCTTGTGCAAGCCTCTCCATATCATCTATAATAGATGTCTTGTACAGGGTTTCTTCCCCGATGTATGGAAATGTGCCTTTATCACCCCTGTACACAAAAAAGGTACCAAACAGAATGTTGAACAATATCGCCCCATTTCCATCCTCTCGGCTCTGGCAAAACTCTTTGAGCGTCTTGTTCATAATGAAATATATCCGGTCTTGCATAATATTATTATACAAGAACAACATGGGTTCGTAAAATCTCGTTCCACCATTTCAAATTTAATAACATTCACAAGTGAACTTTTTGAAAATCTTGATAATCGTGTACAAGTCGACGTCGCTTATACCGATAACGAGAAAGCATTTGATAAAGTGGACCATGTCATACTTCTAAACAAGCTCGCGTATAATGGTATACGTGGTAACTTACTCCGGTGGTTTCAATCATACATACAAAATAGAACTCAAATTGTAGTTGTTAATGGCTATCAATCTAATGTGGTTAGTGTCACCTCCGGAGTCCCTCAGGGTTCCATACTGGGACCGCTTCTATTTATCTTATTCATCAATGACATCAAATCTTGCTTTCAAAATTCCAAATTTCTAATGTACGCAGATGATCTGAAGGTTTATAAATCTATCACATCGTTTAACGATTGTATTTCTTTCCAACGTGACCTGGATAGGCTCTCAGATTACTGCACTGTTAATAAACTTCATCTTAGCTTAACTAAATGTCACTTCATTCGTTTTACTAAAAATATTAAACAATTTAATTTCAATTACCATCTTTGTAACTCTCCCCTAGCTCAAGTAACTTCCGTAACAGACCTTGGTATCGTCCTCGATGAAAAACTGTGTCTGGATGCGCATGTTCAAAATATTACCAGTAAAGCCTTCAAAATGTTTGGATTTGTCCTTAGGTCCTGCACAGAATTTAAAAAATCTTCTACATACCTCTACTTATTTAAAGCCCTAGTAAGATCACAACTTGAGTATGCTGTTCCGGTATGGAATCCTTTCTACAAAAAATATACTCTAGCCATTGAGAAGGTTCAGCATAAGTTCTTGCGAACGATGCATTACAAATGCCACCGTCATTACCTCACATATCCCCAGCTGCTCACCAGGTACAATCTACTTACTTTGGAATCAAGGCGTAGCTTTCTTGAAGCCGTGGTACTTTATAACATCTTGCACAACAAAATAGACTGCATTTATCTTATTGAAAAGCTGTGTTTCAATGTTCCTAGAACAAGTTTATTGCGCGCAGTGCGCTCTCGTCCACTATTTGCACTACCTTTTTGTCATACTAACTCGGGTCCTCGTTCTCCTATACACCGTATGGTTGAGTCACACAATAAACTGTTTGAGAGTGTTGATATATTTGCGTGTTCAATATATCAATTTAAAAAACTGCTCCTCCAGTTACTCTCTGAGCATGATAAGCATTCTGTTTAATTTAATGTGTATGATTATTATTATTCTGTTTACTTTTTATTTTCTAAATTTAACTGTTTTTTATTGTAATGTTTTTTTTTTTCTCTCTTTTCTTATATTTGTAAGTAATCAAATTATAACTTTAACATTTGTAAGTAATTCAATAATTCATAATTTATCATTTTACCAGACCAAAATTTGAACATGACAATTATAACTTTGTTTTTAGCTAACCCTCTAGTAGCAACTGACTAGATAACGTGTAGTTAAATAAACTGTGGATAACGTGGTTGGTTGCAAAATTATGTATATATATTTATATAAGCCTATATTGTATAAGATTATATTTTGTAGCTGTTTGTTATTCCTAATAAACAAATAAAAAAAAAAAAAAAAAAACATATCAGCCACAGGAAGTCCACAGCTGGACATAGGCCTCCCCCAAAGATTTCCAAAATTTTCTTTGCCGTGTGGCGCCCGGCAGAGTAGAATAGGACCACTCCAAGTCTCCCCGTGGATGTCGTAGAAGGCGACTTAGGGAAAAACTAAATGAAAACAAACCGACCATTGTTTTATAAACATTTAAAAATTAATGTTTTATTTGATACTGAAGAGAGTCTTCTCGTGTGCTGTATTTTGATAAATAATAATGATGCTGTGTGATTTCGCACGCTCCCAGAAGTTCAATGTGTATATTTTATTATCTAAGAGCTAACTGCATTAAGAGCGCGTATGACCCTGATAGTACATACTTAAAGCGATCTTAAATATTATCGATATTATATTAACGAAATACTCACTTTGAAATGAAAGCGTTTCCGGTTTTTGATGTTTTTTGTTTTTGTTTTAGAAAGAGTATTTTAGAGTTATTTAAAAAATAAGACACATGATGACTGACTTATGTTTAATACAATTATAATCCAAAGTTACAAGGGCTATTTATATAGTATGATTCGGAAGTGATTTGGATACAACTTCGCAATTTTTTTCTATCGAGAAAATTTTAAGCAAATGTGGTTTGAAACATATACCTAATGACTAGAGTTGTTGTGTAGTTTTTATTTCAAAGTATGGCTCTAAGAACTTTTGGTTAGTACGCCCTCTTAAAACGAAGAATTTTAAAACTAAAAGAATTTAAGTATACTTACCATAGATACTTTGTAGTAAGTGGTCGATTTAAACTTTCGTGCAATAACGTAGAGAAAGGCGCTCAGCCACGTGCCGACCTGGTTTTAACTGGTCTTCAAGTTTATTGCGCAATTGCTTCAATATATTTACTTTTTAGCGTGTGGTTCCCGGCAGAGTAGAATAGGACCACTTCAAGTCTTCCCGTAAATGTCGTAAAAGGTGACTTAGGAAACATAAGCTAAACAAAGCTTATAAACATCAGTGAGACCTCTCCAACCGTCTGGCCAGCGTGGAGAGTGTAGGCCAAATCCTCTGACTGCTCTGGCTAATATATGGCTCTAGTAGTACAGAGAGGGTCGTGCTCCTGCAGTGGAGACTAATAAACGGGCAAGTGCGAATCGGACTCGTACATGAAGGGTTCCGTACCACCTTACAATGTTTTAAAACGCTGAAGAAACACGTTTCTTGTATGACGACCCCCTTTAATTATTAACTTTATCTTATTTTTAGTATTTTTTGTTATAGTGGTCATATAATAGTAATACATAATCGGTGAAAATTTAGGTGTCTAGCAATTACGGTTCAAGAGATCGAGTTAAAAACGCTGAAAAAAATAGGTTTTTTGTATGACGACCCCCTTTAATTTTCAACTTTTTTTATTTTTAGTATTTGTTGTTATAGCGGCCATAGTAATACATAATCGGTGAAAATTTCAGGTGTCTGGCTATTACGGTTCAAGAGATAGAGCCCTGTGACAGACGGACAGACAGCGGAGTCTCAGTAATAGGGTCCCGTTTGCACCCTTTGGGCACGGAACCCTAAATAGACCTGATGATGATGATTTACTTTTTAGGAAGTCAAATGTAAACTTTATTTCTATACAGGCCTAGTACTCGTATTTCGCACTATGTTATTTCATACTGTTCTGGGAGAAATGAAGAGGTATGCCACTTAGGGCACCCGTCCGAATAGCACCTGACCTATTCCACGAAGAGCACCTTATGCTGGTGCTCTTCGTGGACTTAAATTTATTTTTACATTTTTTTCCACGAAGAGCACCTATAATTTAGCAGCTAGTGCGGGGTTTCATATTTTTTACTTTTTATTTTGAATAAAAGATATCGATACAAAATCACTAGAACTTTTATCAATTACGCCATATGCGTATTTTGTACATACAAAATACGCATATGGCGTAATACCTGCGAATATAAGGTGCTCTTCGTGGAATAGGCCAGGTGCTATTCGGACGGGTGCCCTAAGTGGCATACCTCTAAATAAAAACATGTAGAATGTAACAGCTGCTTCTCTTCTTGCGCTGATCGTAAAGCCGATCTCCTCGATCAGCTTTACGAACAGCGAATGGGCGAGAATCTCCATCATGTAAATAGGCGATACATACATATGACCACGTCTGTATCCCTAACGGGGTAGACAGAGTATTTTGGGTCTTGCGGCTCTAAGCTGACAGAGCCCAGGGCCTAAGACTCTAAGGCCACTTTAGCATAAAGGTGGAAAGAAATAGTGTTGTTTTGCTAGCCGAATCTATTATTGATTAATTAATATTATTATTAATGAATTGTTTTTACAATATTTTTTTTTTTTTTTGGCGGCTGGCAACCCAGGATCTTATATGTCAATTTTATTGCTCCGTATTTAATATTGTAAATTTAAATATTTTTTTAGTTTAATTCATTAAACAATATTATTTAATCGTAAAATGAGATAGGTGCTTGCATAATTCATAATTTGTTTGTGTAAATTTAGTGTATTTTGTGAAATAATGGTGTTCCAAGTTGACGTTCAGTGGGTATAAATTGTTACCGGCTTTTTACAACTTTTACAAGGTAAGAACGGTACAATATTTAATCCCGTTTATATATTTCACTAAAACCCAGCGTCCTTTGTGCACAATTTTTCATATTTGCGAAAATTATCGTACATAAACACATCTAATTTTGATGTAAATTGACAAAGTAGATTAGGTTATGTTATTGTTATTTTTTAGTTAGGTGATCGGTTTTGCTAGCTTTATCGTGCAATTCTAGCCTTTATTATCTTCCCTAGACATTACATCTGTCCCTTTTTGTAAAATATGTCCTCCTCAACCCGTGCTGAGACTGCCCGACAACTGTAATCCAGCTGAAGCAAGTCTTACTCGAGCTCAAGGCAGAAAAAGAAGACAACGAGAAATTATTACTGGAAAGGGAAGATAATGAACGCGAATATGTATTGATGCGAAATAACAACATTAGACTTGAACAAAAACTCTCTGAGAGTCTTCAGTTATGTGATGATTTGAGTGAGCAGCTGAACCGATCAAAGTTAGAAATAGATTCTTTCCGCCAATGTGGTGATACGTATGAGCAGACCCTCAGACGTACCACTGAATTAGAAAAGGAGTTGGGCGAGGCATACAGACAAATTAATAGCTATGAGCAAGATGCCCAGATGCGTCAGTCAGCAGAGGTGTCCAGCCTATATGACCAGCTCATTGATAGTGTCGCTATGTCTCCCTCAACTAATTCTCCAGTTATTGATCTCACTAGTGAGACATCATCGAGTAGTACTGATTTAGATATCTCAAAATCAATGATTAGTCATAACCAAGTTAAAAAATATGTAAAACTATCCAAAAAAATTAAGAAAACTAATAATAAATTAAAAATTAATCTCAGGAAATCATGTTTATTAAAATCCAGTTCATTAAATTGTAAATTGCAGTCAGAGTTAGAGTTATGTAATAAACAATTGGCGGAAAGTCAGGAGTCATATGAGGACAACAGGATTAGACTTGAATCTCATATTATTAAGTTGCAGGAGGACTATTCCAAATTATTCTCTAAGTATGACCTCCAACAAAAACAAAATACCGAACACATGCTGACTGTGGAGAAATTGATTAACGACAGCAGGTACAATCAAGAAACTCTTGATTTATTAACTAAGCAATGTACCTGCGGGCAATTCACCCAGCCCACCATCAGTGTCTCCACACCAGAGCTCTCTCCTTGTGACGGTAGTTTGTGTAGTAATGTGTCTGATTGTGTTGACTTTATTGACCCTCCATGTAATACTATAGTATTTTCTGACAGTATAGGTCGCAATATGGGTTGCATGTTAAACAAAATTCTAGATAAAACTTGTATAAATTACTGCTTCCCGGACGCAACCTATACTCAAATTTTAGATAAAATTAAATCAACCAAACTGAATTGTAAATCTACTGTTGTATTATTAATAGGCAATAGTAACAAAGTAGGAAAGAAAGAAATAATCAGCTGTATGGATTATTTATCTGAACTAGAAGTAAGCAAAATAATATTATGTGCGTTCCCATATCTACATTGCCAGTCTCCAAAAACTAACAAAATTATTCACTATCTCAATAGTTTGATACATAATATGACATGTCGTTATAGTGATAAATTAGTGTTTTTTGACACTAACAATTTTATAAGTAATTGTCATGTGACAAAAGATAATATTTATCTTTCAAAATATTTTAGACATAAGATTGCTACATTGATAGCAAATAATATTAATTTTTGGACGAGTTTACATTGTAAACAAGATTCTAGTTTTAAGACACCTACAGACTTACCAAGTTTATGTAACGGTAATTCTGTAGACTTGACGACAGATTTAAACTGACCATTCGGACAACGGGAAGGCCTCATGAATTAAGAATACTTCATCAAAATTTAGAAGGTCTTTCCAGCAAAGAATTATTAGTAGAATTAGTTTTAAAAGAAATGGATGTGGATATTTTATGTTTGACTGAACATTGGCTGCATGAGAGTCAGATGATGTTCAGCCTAAACAACTATATTATTGTTAGCTGCTTTAACAGAAAGTCTGCTCAACGAGGGGGTTCTTTAATTTTTATAAAAGATTCTTTCCGTAGCAAAGAGCGGAAGGATATTGTCAGACATTCTGTTGAGCGCTGTTGTGAGGTGGCCTGTGCCGAGCTTGATCATCATATAATTGTTTGTGTATACAGTCCACCAGATAGTAATTTCAAAAGTTTTTTAAAAGCAATGGACCAGGTTCTTAAGTCCTGTTCAACTAGTAAAAAGAATTTAATTATTTGCGGTGATTTTAATGTTGATATTTTAGTACATAATCCAAAGAGCACACAATTCCTAAATCTTTTTAAGTGTTATGGATTAGAAAACTTATTTTTTGAGCCAACCAGAATTACAGCTACATCTGGCACATGTCTTGATAATTTTTTTAGTAATATTCAATATTGTGATAAATCTGTTATTAATAAATTGCCTTCAGATCATTCTGGTGTATATGTAGCTTTTGTCAAAGAGTCCACCAGTAATTTGAGAAAAGATAAGATCTTGTGTAGACCGATTACTTCTAAAAACATAAAAAAACTTAAAAATAATTTAGATAACAAATTATTATCAGTGGTATATACAGGAAATAATCCTGACGACCATTATAATAAACTATTTAGTACTGTTTCCTCTGAGTATTCTAAAACATTAAAACAAAAAAGAGTAGTAGTTCATAGTAAATCACAGTTTAGTGAATGGGCTACTACCGGCATCTACATAAGTAGAAACAGGTTATATGATCTATATGCCCAAAAACAATATAACTTTAATCCTTCTTTTATAGAATATGTTAGAAATTATTCTAAAATATTTAAAAAAGTTTGTAGACGAGCCAAGTCGAATAGTATTAGCAAAAAAATAAATAATGCTCCTAATAAAATTAAAGAAACATGGAGTGTCATAAAAAAGGAAACAGGTAAAAATAAAACCAAAGAAAATATTTGCCGAATCAAATGTAATGGTAAAAATACTTCAAAAACTGAAGAAATAGTAAATATATTTGATGATTATTTTACTAACATTCCTTTGGAACTCACTTCTAATGTGAGTTCTAGCGCCCAGCGTGCTGAGGCTTTGCTTAAGAGTAATGTTAGCCCTTGTGATTCTAAATTTAATTTTAAGCATGTTAGCCCTAGCGATATAATAGATGCTTTTAAACAGTTAAATTTGAAAAAATCAGAAGATCACTGGGGCATGTCAGTAGCCGTAGTAAGTCATATTATACACATAATTGCTGCCGATTTAGCTTTTATATTTAACGAATGTATTGATGAAGGCATATTCCCTAACTTAATGAAATGTAGTAAACTAATCCCCTTATTCAAAAAAGGAGAAAAAACAGACCCTGGCAACTACAGACCTATCTCTATTCTGCCAGTTTTGAGTAAGGTGTTCGAAAAGATAATGCTCAATCAAATGCTACTTCACTTTAAGACCAATAATCTTTTCCATAGCCAACAATACGGCTTTACTGCTGGAAAATCGACCACCGATGCAGGAGTAGCACTTATTACTAATATCTACGACGCGTGGGAAAACAGAAATGATGCAATTAGATCATTTTGCGATCTTTCTAAAGCATTTGATTGCGTTGATCATCCAACACTTTTGCTCAAATTTCGTCAATACGGTTTTGATGATAAGTCAATTAAATTAATAGAATCTTACTTAACTGATAGGCTTCAAACTGTTGATATAAACGGCGTAAAATCACACGGGTCTAATGTGAAAATGGGCGTACCCGAAGGTTCAATTCTAGGACCGTTCCTTTTCTTAGTTTATGTCAATGACTTGCCTTACATGGTTGAGAAAGAGGCTGACATGGTGCTGTTTGCTGATGACACCTCGCTAATATTTAAAATAGATCGACATAACAGTGATGCTAGCGCGGTGAACAGCACCTTATCTTTAATTTCTGATTGGTTTTCGGCCAATAACCTCATGTTAAATGCGAACAAGACCCAATGCATTCGATTCTCTCTTCCTAATGTGAATCAAGCCTGTGTTGACATACTAATTAATGGTCAGAAACTCGATCTGGTTGAAAGTACTACCTTTTTAGGAATCACAATTGATTCGAAACTTCAATGGGGCGCTCATATAACTAAACTTTCTAATAGGCTTAGCTCTGCGGCTTACGCTGTTAGGAGAATAAGACAATTGACAGATGTAGCAACTGCTAGACAAGTGTACTTTAGTTACTTTCACAGTCTAATGTCTTACGGGATACTTCTATGGGGGAGTGCAGCGGACATTCAGACTATTTTTCTTTTACAAAAAAGAGCAATTCGTGCTATTTACGGTTTAGGATCGAGAGACTCACTGAGGGAATTATTCAAGGAAATAGGTATACTTACTTTTGCATCACAATTCATATTTGAAAGTATAATGTATGTAAGGAAAAATATTTCCATGTTCAATAATGTAAGTGATTTTACAGATAGAAATTTACGTAATAAGAATGACTTAGTTAGCCCGTATTACAGGCTGAATACAGTCAGTAAGTCTGTTATGGGGAAGTGTATACTTTTTTATAATAAATTGTCAGAATCGGTCCTTGATATGCCAGACAGAAAATTCAAAGCTTATGTAAAGAAAGTACTTTGTGAGAAGGCTTATTATAGGACCGATGACTATCTTAAAGACAAAAAGGTCTGGCTTGAGCTTGGCGCGGGTCCCTCTTAAAGGTTTGTATACTTAGACATGTCATAATTTAGGTACATTGGTACATACTAAATTTACAAATTGACATTATTTTAAATTTCGTAATTCTTATAATTCAATTTAATTATGACATAATAAACAATGTAATCTCTGTCCATCTATATAACTAATTTTAAGTTTTTAGTTTGTTAGTTGACGTCTTTGGAGAAAACGTGCAGTGCAGTTTGTTGCCGCTTCTTCTGCACTTGCGCCTAGGAAGCGGCGTAAACTTAGCTTTAAGTAACGATTTGACGTCAACATTTGTGCAAAACAAAACAAAGTGACTATTATTAAGAGATATTATAAATATCATATGATAAAAAAAAAAAAAAATATATATATATATAAAAGAATATTTAAATAGAAAAAAACAATATGACCTTTTATTATTTAACTTTATTTTGTAATTATTGATGATATAGGATACTCGTAGTTGATGGTTTTTGTTAATTAATATTTGCATGCGTTACTTAAGGTTGAATAATTTTTTTATATTTTACAGAACATCTATGTATATTTTTTATGTATTCTAGCAAATAAATTATTGATTGATTGATTGATTGATTAGGGTGCCTGATGTTGATAAACTAAATTTTGCTCCCGCTTCCACGCACACTTTACTCAAGCCGAAGCGAGACAGCGAGCCATGCGCGGCGTAGGGAATCGCGGCGGGACAATGAGGCTGGTTTACGCGTTTCTGGTTTTTGGGGTTTTTTTCGTTTTACAAAGAATATTTAAAAATATTATAAAAAAAGTAAAACATATGATGACTGCTTTATGTTTAATACCATTATAATCCAACGTTACAAGGGCTAATTTGTTGTATTTTGTTGAATACTTTCTGTTTTAATATAATTCTGAGGTGATTTAGAGCCAACTTCGCAACTTTTTTCTATCGAGAAAATTTTAAGCAATCGTGTTTTCGAAACATATAATTTCTGGAGTTAGTCCTAAAGTTTGCTGTGTTTTTATTTAAAAGTGAGTATTTCGTTAATATTGATAAATATTTAGGATCGCTCTAAGTACTATCACGGTCATACGGGCTCTTAATAACTATTTTGATTCCATTATTTCATCCTTACGCCCACCATCTCGCTTATTGTGGCTTTCAGGTCTTATGGCGCTATGTGCTGTCTATCCCGTTAGTGATAAAGACGTGAGAATGTATCTGTTTTGTAGAGAAAGTCGTTATCACGAAGTGCTCTAGTTTTAGATGTGCCTTTGTTCCGATGAAAGCTTCCCAGCGTACATTTTCAATGGAAAAAGAAATGTAATTCTCGTCTTTTCTAATTCATTAATACCTTATACCCAATAGCCGCTGGTCCAGGGGGAAAGTGGATGGAACTGGAATATGGAAAATGTATAAAAAAAATTATAATAATTTGTTTATTAGGTAACTATTTAAATTACAAGCTTTTGTTGCTGGAGCCTCCTTTTTCAGCAAAAAGTATGCTTGTGTCAGGAGACTATGACATGAAGAATGAAAAAATGAAATGAAAAAAAAAATGAAAAAAACATTTTGACAAGAAGCTGATCTGATGATGGAGCCGGAAGGTGGCTATAGGAACCCTGTGATAAACAACAACGCAACCTTATCAATTTTGGGCTCATTGCATTAGTCTTATTGTTTTTTTTTAAGTGACAGATTCAGACGCGTTGGGAATTTTTTGAGATGGGGACATAACCATCGAACTCGCGACACCGTTCCCGTAACCGACATCACACCACCTTGTTCAAGTTGTCACTTCTATCGGCACTCCCGGAATGCCACTGGTTTTTTCTTCAAAAAACTCATTTATGATTGTAAATACATATATAGGTAAACAGCCAAGACCCGGGACAATTTGAAGAAAGCCATTTTTAGGGTTCCGTACAATAAATTAAACGGAACCCTTATAGGATCACTCGTGCGTCTGTCTGTCCGTCCGTATGTCACAGCACAGCCAATTTGCTCCAAATCTACTGGACCGAATCAGGTGAAATTTGGTAGAATGTTGTAATCCTATGACCCAAATACATATGTGCAAAGTAAATAATTTTTTTTTTTAAATTAATTTTCGGGGGACAAATTAGGAAGTTACAAAAAAAGATTTGTAAACCTTACTATGTATATTAAATGAAAGAGCTCGTTATGAGGATCTCAAATATATTTTTGTTATTATTGTAAAATGAATAGTTTTGATTTTATTCATAAAAGAAGACGAAAATTGAACATTCCCCCCCCCTGATCTCCGAAACTACTGAGCTTAAAATTTAAATAAATACAAAATATAGTTTATTGCTTGTAGATTACAGGAAAACCTATAAGAATTCAATCAATTGTACGGAACCCTCTCCACGCGAGTTTAACTTGCACTTGGCCGGTTTATTCAACTTGCTGTGACGGGGATCAACCCAGTATCTCCGGAGTTACTAGCGAGTTAACCATTACACCACCGAGGTCTCCAATCCCCCTTACTCTCCCTTGGCGATGCCCTTGCTCCAAGCTATGTACTCGTATAATGAATGAGCTTGCAAAAGCTCTAGCGGATATCGTACAAGGTTACCTTACTTTCGATTTCGGCAAGTAACGCGTGGTCATATAAATGTAGTCAAATTGACAAATTGACCAGCGAACTATGTGAACTGACCTTGTCAGGTTTTGTTTACTAGTACGGTTGGTTTTTTACCCGATTGACGAAGGAGGATTGTCTTTTTGAGCGTTGAATACCTACAGCACGAGTATCAATATCTATATGTATCTACTTAGTCAATTTCTTGTTGATGTGACTCATAATACCAAAGAGCAAAAAAGTACTTCCTCAGAGATAATCTGGTTAAAAGTTAAAACCCATCTTTTGTCTCTTTCCCTCTTATCGGTATTTACTGTTCTAGAATGAGACTTCGCTAAACGTCAAAAGTAAAAATGTAGCCTGCTTTTTTGCTTAATACGACAAAATTTAAATGACATTGTCTAATGACATTGACTTCTGTTTAGGTGACTTTTTTATTTAGCAGCGTCATAAACGTCCTAGCGTACCGCGTTAAAAATACGCCGCTACGTTTCAAAACAGGTTACACTTTTGACACTTCATCGCGGAATCCACAACTAACATACCTCTACATAATACAATACAAACCAAATACGAACTAACCTCAAAAACCTATCACCGCGATTACAGCTATTTGTTTTTTAGAGTTCCGTACCCAAAGGGTGCAAACGGGACCCTATTACTGAGACTCCGCCGTCTGTCCGTCTGTCCGTCTGTCACAGGGCTCTATCTCTTAAACCGTAATAGCTAGACACTTGAAATTTTCTCGGATTATGTATTACTGTGGCCGCTATAACAACAAATACTAAGAATAAAAAAAAGTTAAAAATTAAAGGGGGTCGTCTCGTCATACAAAAAACGTGTTTTTTTCTAGATACTTAAATTTTTACAGATTATGTATTACTATGGCCGCTATAACAACAAATACTGAAAATAAAAAAAAGTCAAAAATTAAAGGGGGTCGTCATACAAGAAACTTGTTTCTTCAACGTTTTAAAACATTGTACGGAGGTACGGAACCCTTCATGTACGAGTCCGACTCGCACTTGCCTGTTTATTTATTAAGTAGCCTCATACGCGTTAAAAAATACGCCACTATGTACGTTTCAAAACAGGTTACACTTTTGACACTTCATCGCGGAATCCACGAGTAACATGCCTCTGCATAATACAACACAAACCAGATACGAACTAACCTATCACTGCGATTATCTATTTGTTTTTTTATTATTTCAAACATAGAGTTTTTATTTATTAACCGACCTCAAAATAGGAGTAGGTTATCAATGTAGAGACAACTCTACTGTATGTTTATTTTATGTTTGTTACGCGATATTTTCGCCATTGTGAACCGATATTGATGGTTCTTTTTTTATTTGAAATCCTTTACTACCAAGTTGGTCCCAAGTTGGTCCTATAATAATTTGATGAAGGTATGATGAAGAACTTTAGAGGTGTGGAAGAAACTCCACAACGTCCTGCAGCAGTCCGCTTCTTCTCCAAATATAATATGCATGTCAATGGTCACCCAAGGATGCCAAAGACCATGCAAAATGGAGAAGCAATAGCCGGAACAGTTTAAATGATTTGGCTATAGTTTAACAACCGGCCACCTATCTGATGTCAACCTTTGTGAATGTATTTGTGCTAAAAATTTTACAACTGGCCGCCGCCCGACGTCAACCCTCCTTGGAAATCCAGTTGTAGCACGAAATGTTTGTGCTTAGTCCTTTAGGCCTGACGCAGACGTAGGGTTTCCTTATTAGGTTTCCTGATCAGGAATTTAGATTCGGAAACCTGAATGCTCTGATTACATATAAAATGTTTAACAAGGGGTAGGGGTTTTTGTACACGTTCTTATTTATTCCGAACGGAAATAAACCTTATGTTCAGTTTGAAATAAAAAAGCGGCCAAGTGCGAGTCGGACTCGCCCATGAAAGTTCTAAAGGTAAATTGCGGTTTACGATGTATGACGTATTAAAAAATCACTATCTATGATATCAAGACCGCTATAGTTATAATTGAAAGTACATACTTTGAGGTATATACCACATTTTTTTCAGAATTATTTTAGTAATATTTCAAAAGTTACGGTGGGGGGACACCTCAAATTTTAACTTTGTATTAGATTATCTCAAGACTGGGGGGTTTGATCTACATAGTTTCAAAGCAGTTTTTGTTGCATTTTAAAAGACCTTTTCAACGATACCCCACACGTTGGGGTTAGTCCAATTTAATTTTTTAAATTCACTTTTCGTTTTATGGGAAGGGGCTAAAAAAAAATTTTTATAAATGGAATGGTCCTATTGCCATTGTTTTACTGGAATATTCCCAATGTTTCCGTAAATACTCCCGGAAATATTCCTAAAAATGGAAATATAGGCCATTTTTAGGAATATAGCCGGGAATGTTTACGAGAATATTTTAAAGTTTTCAGGGATATCACTAATCACCGCCACTGCTAAGATCCCTACAAAACAATGCGCTATTTTGCAACAAGTCAAATCAGATGCTTTTTTCTGAACGTCAAAAACAAACATTTTCTTTGGGATTTGTATGAAATATCGATTTATGACGTCATAGTTCCTTGGAGTCAAATAGCGCTCTACTTTCCTATGCTGCTATCCTTTTCTGTCGCTCAGAAGCGTCTATTGCTAGAGCGAGAGAGAGCGAGGGAACGCTTCAGCATAGGAAAGTGCTGTTCCGTGCTGATGGATAAGATCCAACCCTTAATATCCGTTTTTCTGCATTAATAAATCTAAAATCACGTTCAAAGTGGATGTGATCAATGACAAGTGGCATTATTTTGTGACGTTTTATTGTATTAACAGATACACTATCACATCTTTATCCCTAACGGGGTAGACAGGGCCAAGGGCGGTAAAGCCCAGGCCACTTTTAGCGTAATGGTAGGCATGAAGGTGGAAAAGGGAAATCATAATAGTGATGGGTTGCTAACCGCATCGCCTATTCATATGATTCAGATTCTCGCCCATTCCCTCGATCGGCTTTTACGATCTGCACGGGAAGAGAAGCAGCTGGTACATTCTATGTTTTTTCTTTTCATCCAGACCAGCAAAGAAGAAATACCCAATTGCAGATAACGTCGCGTGTCTGTCTGTCGTGATCTATCTATATTACTTCTTGATTGTTTATGGCATATCCTTGACGAAGCTATACGAGATAAGCCAATGGTTACGATGGTTTAAGGTCATTTAAAAAGACGTAGAAGGGCATGCGTGGAATTTTATCATCATCAGGTTTTTTTTGTGTCCACTGCAGGAGCACGACCGTCTCTGTACTACCAGAGCCAGGCGCCATTAGCCAGAGCAGTCAGAGGATTTGGCCTACACTCCACGTTGGCCAGACGGGTTGGAGAGGTCTCATTGATGTTTATAAGCTTTGTTCAGCTTGTGTTTCCTAAGTCGCCTCCTACAACTTCCACGAGAAGACTTGTAGTGGTCCTGTTCTACTCTGCCGGGAACCATACGGCTAATATACGTACTGGAATCTCAGACTGGATTTTAAATATTGTTTTTTTCTCTGAGCAAGTGAGCACAAAATATTTTCTAAAAATAAAGGTCTAATATACAGATACGTTATCATGTTTATCCCTAACGGGGCAGATAGATATTTTTAGATATTGCGGCTCCAAGCGGGCAGAGCCCAGAGAAGCAAGATCAAAAGACCACTTTAGGGTTGGATCTCGTCTACGAGTATCAGCACGGAACAGCACTTTCCTATGCTGCTATCCTTTTCCGTCGGTCAGAACAGTAATTTGGTAGAGCGAGAGAGAGCGACGGAACGCTGCAGCACGGCCGGTGCTGAAGCGTTCCATCGATCTGTCTCGCTCTAGCAAATGTGTGTGCGAAAAATGACCACTTTTAGCAAATATTGCAAACTAAAGCTTAACGTTCTCACTTTAAACTGTAAACAGTGGTTCATAAAATATTTTGAAGGGTTATCTAGGTTTTGCTAGCTCAAAATTTTAAATGATATCTCCGATTCCTTACACATAATTTATTTCAAATGGGGGCAGCACTGGACTCCGTGTATCGTCTTAAGCAGCTACATTATTTTTTTGTCGTATTATATTAACAGGTAACATTTTTACTTTTGACGTTTGGCGGAGTCTCATTCTTGTAACAATAAATGCCGCTAAGAGTGTAAGAGACACAAGATGGGTTTTAAGTCAGATTCTCTCGATAAGAAAGAAGGTACATTCCGAGCTCCTTGATATAGAACACGCATGTATTTCTAACAATGATACTTGCGTATTATAATCATTATATATTTTGTTTTGAAGCCAATACAAAACCAAAACTAATAACATATCATCGTATATTAATCTACACAATGCCAAGTATGTCGGCTAAGTTACACAAACACTCTTATTATTGTTACATTATGTTATTCTAAGCAGTTTTTAAAATATGCCCGCCATTTTGTAACAGTAGCCAATGGTCAGTCGCGATTTGAAAATAGAACGATTGCGTGCGAGGTGCGTTCCAGATTATTTCCATTTAATTTTTTCTTTTATTTATTCAAAGGTAAGTATTTTTACAATATTTTGTGATGCACGTTTTCATCATAAAAAACCTTTAGTTTTAATTCTTGTAAACTCTGTTTATTTACTTTTTTTTTAATTCGTATTTGTTACAAATTCCTTAGGCTTTTTCCTTGCTTTGGTTTCTTTATTTATAATGTTTGTTATTGGTTTATGTTCTATACGAAAACCTTCTTTTTTTAAAAACAGGTGACTTATACCAACAAAGTGGTTTATCTTCTAAATTCTATCCGTATTAATTTAAATACTTTTAAACTATCGCGTTGCATTATTATTAAATTAATGCATAAGGGAATTATGTAACGCGAAACGTACCTTTTTTTAGGGTTCCGTACCCAAAGGGTGCAAACGGGATCCTATTACTGATACTCCGCTGTCTGTCCGTCTGTCACAGGGCTCTATCTCTTGAACCGTAATAGCTAGTATTACTGTGGCCGCTATAACAACAAATACTAAAAAAAAAAGTTAAAAATTAAAGGGGGTCGTCATACAAGAAACGTATTTCTTTAGCATTTTAAAACATTGTACGGAGGTACGGAACCCTTCATGTACGAGTCCCACTCGCACTTGCCCGTTTTTATTTATGTCGCCGTCGTTACGTTCGGGTTCCACCGAACGTAACGTTTTAATTTAAACTACGGACTAACTTTATTCCTAACTTTTTGACATTATTTTTTCATGTGTGTAGGTACGTACGAGTACCTAAGTGGTGTCAGATTTTTCAAGCTGCCTTAAGGCATCTGACATAGCTTGACGACTGTCATACAATAATGACAAGCGGCACCAACGGCGTAACGTGCCTTCCAAAGCACGGAGGAACTCGAGAAATTTTTGTGGCACTTGTGGTCACCCATCCAAGTGCGGACCACGCCCGGGGTTGCTTACCATGCGGAACCGCTAGCAATGCGTACTCCCACCGAGCCATCGAGCTTCTCAATATTTTTGACTAACTTTATTTCATCTGTCATTTTCATTTGGGCGGATTAGGGTTTAAACCAAGTGCCTTTATTTTTATTAAAAAAAATACACACACGCGGTGCATTTTTCAGCAGCCGAAGTGTACATGCTGACTTTTTATCCACCTGCTAAATTTTTGGAGCAAGTTCAGTCCATGATACTGAACTATTATTAAAAAGATCGATAAAAAATTTTCGAACTTTCATACAAAATCCGTTTCGCTGAGCGCTGATTTGTATGGGAGGACGAAAAATTTTTATCAATTTTTAATAACTTTTTTATAGAAAGTTGTTCAGTATCATGGACTGAACTTGCTCCAAAAATTTTGCAGGTGGATAAAAAGTCAGCATGTATAAGAAGTAGACTGTCATCATCATCATTTCTGCTTCATTTACCATATCTGTACCAACCCCCCCCTCCTTCATGTCCCGCTGCACATATTCCCCCCATTTCATTCTTCTTTTATGTATATTTGTTTTTATCATATGTAACTAATTACTTAAGTTTGCTCGTAAATTTTCTACAGATGCCATGAAATTTTTAAATTGCCAGCTACTTACCGTGAAATTTTTAAGTATATTTCTTTTCATATCCATGGGGTCCAGTGCTGCCACCATTTGAAATAAATTATTTGAAAGGAAACGGAGATATAATTTAAAATTTTGTTCTAGTAAGCCCTAGATAAGCCTTCAAACTATTTTATGAACTAGGTACTGTTTACAGTTTAAGAAGTGAAATTGTTAACTCGTAAATATGGTGAAAATTTCCATATTGCTAACCGTCAGACACTAGATAGATAAGTAGCCCTTTAAATTATTTAATGAACTGCCGTTGTTTGGTTGTTCTGTATAGTGAACGCAAACAAGTGCGAATTCTTTGCACTCTCTTTTCAATTCTTCTGAATCCTAATTCCCCTGAGTACCTTAGATGTAAATTTAAATTTCTTTCTGACACTCATGATAGGCAACTTTGTTCTACTGATAATCTTCTCCTTTCTGTTCCTCCTCATCGCACAAATTTTATGGCGAACTCTTTTAACTTACAAGCTATACGGCTCTGGAATGCTTTACCCATTGACATCAAAGATATTTCGACAAAATTTTCTTTTAAGAGAAGAGTGCACTCTTATCTTTTTGATCGATGTTAGTATCTTTCTTTATTATTCACCATCATCATTCATTATTTATATATACTCGTATTGTAGGTTTGTATATATTTATTTGTTATATGTATTATAGATAGTCTTATGTACGTATGTAGGTATATTCTATGAGTTATATTTTATTTATTTGTATATTATATATTGTATTATATTATATAGTGTTAAGTAGACATATATTATATTATGCACATATTTTAATACTTTATTTTGTATCTAGTTTTTTGCGCCGCAACATGATTCTTATCTGTTTATCCCTATGGTTGACTGGGAGAGAACGCTTGTAGCGTAATTGGCGGACCAATTGTACCATTTTTTTATTGTGGAACAATAAAATGTTTTAAATAAATAAATAAATAGTTTCAGTATATTTTGTTAGACCTTATATAAATTAGTCCGCTCGGCTGATTGCATTGACCATCAATCGCTAACCATGACTAATTGTAAAACATAAAGCAATTGCCATTCACACGACACCACAGACTTAAGACTTATAAGACGAAGGTCTACAGCGAAAAAAGCGCTTTACAACATGAAAGCGCAAAAGAATATTGTGCGTAGGTAGGTATATTCCGAGAGTTTGCAACGTAGAGGTCCGACGTCGAACGAAAGACCACGACGTCCGCACCTGGGTTCATCATCATCCCTACGTATTCCCGGTTGCATCCTCAGCGGTAACGCTTCAGAGCCCGGGGTCTGCTACCTACCCTAGGCAAATAATACGAGTATACAGGCTGACTTTTAAACCACCAGCCAAATTTTTGGAGCAAGTTCAGTCCATGATACTGAACTACTTTCTATAAAAAAAGTTATTAAAAATCGATGAAAATTTTTTGTCCTCCCATAGAAAATCCGTTTGACTGAGCGCTGATTTGTATGAAAAGGCTAATTTTTATTTTAATTTTTCGTTAATTGTTTTTATGGAAAGTAGTTCAGTATCATGGACTGAACTTACCACAGAAATTTGGCTGGTGGTTTAAAAGTCAGCCTGTATACACTACGCGAAAAGAAACGACACTTAAGCATGTGTGCACGTAAAATCGCTTCTGGCTATGTGTGGGTGGGTGGATGTGCGAGGGGGCCTTGAGAGGCGCGCGGGGCGTGAAACGAGCTATCGCTGACTGCTTTGGCCGAGGGCTGGTACCTAGTTCGCGTCTCTCTCACGCATCGCACGATACTCCATTTCGGTTCGGTATAAACCCTAGCGTTACGAGCTCCGAGCTCGAGGTCACCGGCGTTCGAACTCTCACGTACAGGGAGTGTCGCCGCTGTGCCCTAGGGGATTTGACGAGGTTATTGGTTTTACACAGAGCGACTACCTTCTGACCTCCGCAAACCAAAGGGTAGACCAGAACCAATCCTAGAATAGGTTTAAACAAATGCTAGATGGCGTTCGGGACCCACAGCATTACGTGCCTTCCCAAGCACAGAATTATCTTTCTTTTCGGATAATCAGGTGATTCAAGCCTGCAATATCTTTTTAACCGACTTCAAAAAAAGGAGAAGGTTATCAATTCGACTGTTTTTTTTTTCTTTTTTAATTTATTTTTATGTATGTTTGTTACGCGATATCTTCGCCAATTGTGAACTGATTTAATGATTCTTTTTTATGTAAAAGTCTACCAAGTTGGTCCTATTTTAATTTGGTGAAGATACGATGAAGAACTTTGGAGATATGGAAGAAACTCCTAAAAAAAAATTGAATACGGTTGTTTTTTTTTGTTAAAAATTTAATTATTATTAAGTATGCTTCCCAGTGGGCTTTTAACCCACGAAACGCCTTGACTACTGGACTACGGAGGCAGTTCAGTGGAGTAAAGTCACGGGAAACGTGTAGGTCGTCCGGCAGCTAGGTGGGTCGACGATGTCAGACTACCTATGTGCAAGTTGCTGGAAAGAATTGGATTGCGATGGCCAGGGACAGAACAAGATGGCGCAGATAGGTTATGCCCCAGCAGTGGGCCCCTGAAAGCTGACGATGATGATATTCCGAGAGCTAGTAGGCATTTTCTCACAAATTTAAAAAAATGTCTATTAGCTCTCGGAGCAGCTGAATTTATTTTAGGAGGAGATTTAGTTAGTCCATACGCTTTTGCATGAACTTGAAATGTTCGAAATATGGAAAAAAAGCTTTGTTGTTTTTTCATGTATGTTTTTTGTTACTTCTTTGTGTATTTATAATATTCTGTATGTTTCTTGATGTGCATATATATGTGTGTGTTTTTTAGATCAAATAAACCTACTTATGTCTATGTCTAAATATGTGTGTGGGTATAGCGAACGTATAGGGCAGCTCATTTTAAATAAAAACACACATTAAAAAATAAAATGTGTAAATATTTACACATTTATTTTGGCATTTTGATGGACCGAAATGTTTTTGAAACGAAGGTACAATTGGACTTACTTTACTGTCCGGTCGAATGTGGCACTAGATATATCAATAACTTGCAGATCGTATGCGTCCTTACAGTAAGTACTTGGAGTTTCGCATTGTCTGAAGGTAATAAAGCGATGTAAGCGCTTCACGTGACTCGTTTGTTATTTGCACTCCTCACGGCTGCGGCTACGTGATTGGGAACGCGAACCGCGCGCAAAACGATGTGAATACACGAGTAGGACGCATAGTGCGCATTTTTGTTGAAACTTTCAAAAACAGAATTAAAATTGAAAAACAAATTATTTCGCATGAAAAATAGAATTGAAAAAAAAAACAAATTGTCCATGAAAAATAAAAAAAAGTGTTTTTGAAACGAGTGGTTATAGGTTTCGTGTAATTTTATAGTTTTTTTCTGTATATTTATGAACTAAGGTACATGTATGTATGTGAAAAAGACAGATACTTGCTGTATGGAAGCTGTATTAATTGTATCAAAAGCCATATTCAATCCTAGTGGTCATTGTTAGGTGGCAATCATCAGGTAACGCTAAGTCATTGCTTGAATAATCTGTGTTGGCATACTAACTATCAATTTTTCTATCTTTAAGATTCTATGGAAAGCAAAAAAATATATATATTTCGATAAATGTTCCTTGGGGAACGTTATCAAGTATCACGGACTGAAGATAGTTTCAATATTTTTGTTTTTGATGTAAAACACGACGGATTTCTGCAGACTATTTTAAAAAAAACTACTCATTGTGTAACTATAATTTTTAAGTACCTAGCCTTTATTTAATTAATACTTACATGTTTTTGACATTTATACAGTTAAACTGTAATAAAAAAAATAAACTAAGCAATTTTCAATTTCGAAGGAGTATGATTTAAATGTAAAAAAAAAAATCCAATTCTCTCAGAATACTTACCGTTAAATTAGTTGCAAAGCAAAAAATTAGGAGATAAGATAACGCTACGGTCGGGCTGTGGTTTGTTTAACTGTGTCGGAACTGTTTATATGGCAATTCGTATTTTCTAGAAAATCTTTTTTTAATTTAATTGAATTTGCCCGAAAACCTAAATTGACGGGAATTTTTTTTTTCGGCTAATTTTATAAGTTGCCCAAGATAGGAATCAGTGGCTTACAAGAGGGGAGGCCTTTGCCCAGCATTAAGACGCTATAGGCCAAGAAAAACAAATTGACTAGATATAATTTTTTTACCCCACTGCGTAAATTTTTACATTAAATTCAGAATACAGACTAAAAAGAATACATGAGATGAAATAATATGGGATGAATACGGAACAACCCAAAAAATCGATGCCCTACCCCGTATATGGCACCGTGGATAAACCCAGATAAAGTATATATCGCGGGACATACTAGTGTCATCCCGCTCGTTATTAGTACAGAGAGCGAAAGTGATAGATGATAGCGCTCGATAAACATTGTCGCCGGCTCTATGCTACGGGGGCAGGATTTTTTTTTTTAAACTTACTGTTGTAATAAGTTTTTCGATTTTCTAATCAAGACAAATGTTATAAGCCGAAACTCGACGGGGTTGCGTCGTTTTATTACAGAGTTCCTATAGCCACCTTCCGGCTCCATCATCAGATCAGCTTCTTGTCATAATAATATTGCATTGTCATCTGATTAACATTAGCATACTAAATTTAATCTCAATTGGAAACCGGGAAGAGGCTAAAATTTAACTTTCATGATATGTGACCCAAAAAAACAAACAACAACAAACAGGACAGGCTAAAGAAGAAGATTATCCAAACTAGACTGGAAACAACTTTTCTAATCATCAGGTCTTTTTTAGTCTCCACTGCAGGAGCTCGACCCTCTCTGTTACTACCAGAGCCAGAGCAGTCAGAGGATTTGGCCTACACTCTCCACGATGGCCAGACGGGTTGTAGAGGTCTCACTAATGTTTATAAGCTATGTTTAGCTTGTGTTTCCTAAGTCGCCTTCTACGACATCCAAGGGAAGACTTTTTTTTTAAATTTTTTTTAAGGCTTTTGTTTTAATAAACGTATCAGCCTTATCGTAAACCTTAAACATGCTTACACCAAAAAGAGTTACTGTTGCGCAGCCGCTGCTAGTTTATATACCGCAATTGCTCCATCCAAAGATGGCTCCAAAAATAAGCACGATATCACGCCAATATCAAATTTATTCAAATTCAGGCTGCTCAACAGTAACTGTCTCTCCCTTTCATTTCGTACACGGGAAGACTTGGAGTGATCCTATTCTACTATGCCGGGAACCACACGGCATAAACCATTTTGAGTAAGGGTTTTTAAAAATCTCCTCTTTGTCCACAGCGAGTCTCCAGCCGACCTGGTGGCAGTGCGAGTGCCGATCCATGGCATGACATGCCAGTCCTGTGTGCGCAGTATTGAGGGCTCTGTCTGCGAGCTGCCGGGAGTCGAGCACGTTAAGGTACGTCGAAAACGGATTTACTCTCTTGGAATCATGGGCATCATGATTTTTTGTCCGTGGTTTGATTTATTACGCATATATGTCCCTACACGTTGTATAGACAAACAATTCATCCTACCGATAGAAAATCCGCTCGGTGATTTAAGGTGAAGATATAGGCAAATGGCCTTGAAGTGTGAAATAAATTGTTAACTCGTAAATATGATGATAATTTCCAGATTGCTCTTCGTCATGCACTAGATATCCTTTTAAATTATTTTATGAACTGCCGTTGAAACTATTATTGGTGATCCGTCTAGCTTTAAAACTTGCCGACGACCGACGAGTTAACAATTTATTCCAAATCAGGGCGCCACTTTAAGGCCATTTGCCTATACCTTCATCAAGAAGTCACACTATATACTCGTTTTGTAAAAAGACAGTAGAGATTGTTTTATCTAAAAATGAACGCCCCACCAATGGTAATGCTCTTCCTTGTCGCCAGGTGGAGCTTTCAGAAAACGCCGGCTACTTCAGATATGACCCGCGTCTCTGCTCAGTGGAGGCGATCCGCTCCCACATAGAGGATATGGGGTTCGACACGCCGGCGGATCACGAGGACGAGACCAAGTAAGTATATTACACTATCTCACCTCACATTCCTGGTTGCATCCTCAACTTTGCTGCTTCGGAGCCCGGGGTGCATGAACCGATGTTTCTTCTCAAAGCTCATAGGTCTTACGAATCGCTGCTCCGACGGTGTTCTCTCGGAGGTTGGTATACATGCAGCTATTCGTGAAAACTCTCATAGCGCGTTTCAGGATTTTCTTATCAATTGTGTCCGATTATCAGAAAACGCCGGTTACTTCAGATATGACCCGCGTCTCTGCTCGGTGGAGGCGATCCGCTCACACATAGAGGATATGGGGTTCGACACGACAGCGGAACACGAGGACGAGACCAAGTTTCTCTCATTCCAGGTTTCATTCTCAGCTGTGCTGCTTCGGAGCCCGGGCATGAACCGATGTTTCTTCTCAAAGGTATAATAATATGTATAATTCTTACAAACCGCTGCTCCGTGTTTTCTTCGAGGTCTCTCTGTGTATTTAATTTGTGTACTTTAGTACTGCATCTTGGATGACTAAAAGCTGTATAAAAATATTTTCAATATTTTTTTTTCTTTTTCAGACAATTACTCCCAAAAGAAATCCCAACAGATCTCCTTATAGACATGTCAGGCGGGGAGGCGGAAGTACTTCTATCGGTGGTGGGGATGACGTGTCAGTCCTGTGTCAACACTATAGAAGGTAAGACAGCACGTATTACTTTTTGTTTTTATTTATTCAACCCCATTACAAAAATTGTAAACGGCGGACTTGAAGCCTTAGGCTTTCTCTACCAGTCAACCGACAGGTGGTGCAGAGACAAATGAGGCCAAAGTAGGAGCAAAATTTATATTTTTACTCCCTTTTGAGAGCTAAGAGTACTTAAAGCGATCTTAAATATAATCAATAGTTGTTTGTTTGTTTTTCATGTGTGTAATTGGCCAACACTGGTGTCAGATTTTTCAACATGCCTAAAGGCATCTGACATAGCTTGACGACTGCCATACAATGACAGCCGGGACCAACGACTTTTACGTGCCTTCCGAAGCACGGAAGAGCTCGAGAAATTTTTGTGCCACTTGTGGTCACCCATCCAAGTACGGACCACGCCCGGGTTTGCTTAACTTGTGAAAACGCTAGCAATGCGTACTCCCACCGGGCCACCGAGCTCCTCAAATCAATAGTTACGAAATACTCACTTTGAAATAAAGCACACAGCATAGTCCGGGAGTCAACCGGTTTAAATTAATTAGTTATGGATTTATCTCACGTCAATTTTAATAAAATAATAGTGAGTATGCATGCATTTTTTTATATTTTTAATCGATAGTCCTCTTCGAGAAATAGCCGCAAAAAATAAATCAGTGCCGAAAAACATATGGTGTACAAAATAAATATTAAAAGTAGCAAGTAGATTATAACAACTAAAACACGCCATTTTAAAATATGACGTCAAAGCCTGCAATATCCGCTCTATTTCCGTTGACATGCCGTTAGAAAAAAAAATCTTCTTGTGACAACCTGGCTAGGAGTTTTTGGCGGGAAGTCAAGGGGTTAGGTTGGGGTTTGCTTTAAATTATTTTGCAAATTGATTTTAGAGGACTTTATAATATGAAATTGGTGTAAAAAAAAAACCTAGCTAGAGACAGCTCGATATTATCAGCCAGTGATGTTTGTTAAACCTCTATATAAAAGTACATACATTTCGAATGTCATCAATAGTCAAACTACATGGACGGACAGTCCTACCGAACGCACCCGAACTTGTCATTTCCCTTTTGTGGACTTTGTCGTCATTTCCCTTTTGTTTGTCAAAAGTTCCCGCGCAATATTTGCATATTTTTAATAATTTATTTCTAATCCAAATAAGAGTCAGTAAGAAAAATAATTAACTAGGCGTATTAATAGAAATTGTAAAATAAAATAAAATTGCCGGATTGGTATTACATGCATATTCCTTATTAGGCCTCTGTAACTTCAGACATATAAGGCAAACTCATAACACCCTTTTATCTTATTATATATCTTTTAACACAAGATTAAAAGTTTTTTTTTTCGTTTTAGGAGCCCTCAGAGAGCTACCAGGAGTGATCCAACCCACAGTAGACCTAACTCATGGCACAGCCAGAGTCTCGTGCACGAGGGGCCTACCAGCGCAGCAGATCGCTGACACTGTGCACGATTTGGGCTTCGACGTGCGGATATTGTCTGTGGACGACCAGCCAGGTCAGTTTAACTGTAAAATATTAATATAACTATTATACATTATACAAAAAAGGGCTATAGTTTTGCAAAAAAAAGATATAGTCTGCAAAAGAGAGCTATAATGCTTCAAAAGATGGCGATATTTCTGCAAAAGAGGGCTATATCACTAGAAAATTATATTTATTTAATGATATAATGTATATCGCCATTTTATTAAATTATTTTATTTAAATTTGTTTAATTCCAGAAAACACATCATTAAGTAGAAGCGATCAAGGTTCCGGCGATGGCATCAAACCACCCTCTCCGGCCAAAAGTAAAACACAAGCCAACGTGAGTGTTTGTGTGCTTGTATCTCATAAATACTTTTAGAAAAGTAGTTGAGTATCTTGGACTGAACTTGCTCCGGAGGTCGTTAAATAACTTGTAAATATTTTGTCCCCAGGGGGTGTCCCAATCGACAGGGGTGCAAGCGGAACCTATATCACGATGTACATTAGAAGTCAAAGGGATGACGTGTGCTTCGTGCGTAGCGGCGATAGAGAAACACTGCGCAAAGATGTATGGTGAGTAATGATTATACCTAATACCTGTTACTTGATATTCAATTCAATTCAATTCATTTTATTCATAGCAAAACACTTATTGCGTCGAACATATACAAAAACAAAACACATTACAAATAAGATAAAAACATTAAAATATCAGACGGAAACCAAATCATTGCATGTCCAAGTCATTACATTAATAATTAAGAATAAATAACAATAATAAAAAATCTCAAAAATTATAATTTATAAAATGTCAAAATACTAATTTTATCTCATTATTTGCGGTCCTTATCACGTTCATATTCCTCAACAGAGTAATAACACTTCTGGAGCAAAAAGCATTTGAGTTTCTTTTTAAAGATTGATAACTTGTTGATTGTTTTAAATTCAATTGGGAGCTTGTTATAAAGACGAGTAGCTTGGAAACGAGCACTATGCTTAAAAATTTCTAATCTAGGCAAGTCTGTGTTATTTTTAAGGGGAAGGTCCTTCCTTCTGGTAGTAAGTCTTAACTCTCTCTTCTGAACCGTTTCAAACCTTTCTGGGTGCTTGACCACGTCGCATAGTAACACCAGTATGTAGAGACATGGGACCGTTAAAACTCCCAGTCTACGGAAATAGTCTCGACAGGACTCAATCTGCGATAGCCTAAAAATTACCCTAATTGCCCTCTTCTGCGCTGAGAAAGCTTTATGAATATTATACTTGTAGCTGTTACCCCAAAGTTTAATACTGTAACGCAATCGTGAGTCTACTAGGGCACTATAGGTCATTTTTAATTGTTCGATCGTAGCCACATCTCTTAAACTTCTTAATACGTGGCAAGCGGAACTAATATTATTTGCGACATTCTCAAGCTCTTTCTTCCAGTTAAGCAAAGAATCAATTACAACTCCCAGAAACTTCACATCTTTAACAGCTACAAGGCTATCATTGTCCAATTTGGCTTCTATAGCGTCACTACTTCTACATGTCGATTGGAACAACATTACATTGGTTTTCTTGGAGTTGATATTTAGATCGTTTTTACGAAACCAAGACGAAAAAGCAGCTAGAGCATTATTTATGTTACGGTTTAGTTCCCTTAAATTATCAGCCGCAATTATTGCATTAGTATCATCTGCAAAAAGTATGAGTTTGATATTTTGTACCTCAGCAGTCATATAATTTAGTAGATCATTTATAAATATTACAAACAGCAGTGGTCCTAATATTGAACCTTGTGGCACACCTTTTTTTAGACTTACAATCGAGGACTTATGTGTGATTTCTTCATTACCACTTATACCTTTTATCTCGACATATTGTTTCCTGTTATTTAAGTAGCTCCTTATAAGACCCAACTGTTCGTTTCTTACTCCGTAGTGATCGAATTTACATAGCATGATAGCATGGTTAATATTGTCAAAAGCACCAGTTAAATCCAGATACACTCCAGCAGTTCTCTTATGTTTATTTAAAATTACAACGACTTCGTCTATCAAAGCATCTATTGCTTCAACAGTACCAACATCCTTTTGATAACCGTATTGTCTCTTATCTAGTATATTGTTACCCGCGAAATGATCTACTAGCCTAGACTTTATTAATTTTTCAAAAATTTTCGACAAAACTGACAATAAGGATATGGGCCTATAGTCCTTTGCATTATTTTTGTTTCCCTTTTTGAAAATAGGAATTATTTTCGCAACCTTGAGTTCATCGGGAAAGATATTTTTTGTAAAACAATCATTGAAAATATTGCTCAGAGGCTCGGCTAGAATATCAATATTTTCTTTAAGGATAGATATTGGTATGTCATCATATCCACATGAGTTCTTTTGTGTCATGCCCATCACAAGTTTCTTAACTTCAGAGGTCACCTTTTTCCAGCGGATACCTAATAACTGTATCTATTATTTGATACCTAATACTTTTACCTGTAACTTGATACCTAATACTTGTTATTTGATAACAAATACCTGTTACTTGATCCCTAATACTTAATACCTAATATATGATACTTAATACCTAATACCATTAAAGAGTAAATACAAGCACTGTCAACATTCATACTTTGAAGCGTAATTCGATTTTTAGTTTAAATGTAGCTAGATGCCTACTAGTTCAGAAGAAGGTAGTTTCGTAGTGGTGCCGCTAATTTCGGAAAGATGGCGGTATAAGTGTTCATTTTCTACGAACAAACGAGCGCCATCTCTGATTTTTGGTGGATATCGTCAGCTAAAGCATCCTTTTTTTGGCTAGCGGGCAAAATAGTAGCGACATCTAAAAATAATACAGGATTTTGTCTTTTTGGCAGAGTACGCTTTTTTGTATAGGGTTGTCAGTTTTATAGTATTTGTTCTTCAATGATTATAATCAATACCTAATACCTGATACTCAATACCTATGATTATTAACCATAACACAAGTTTAAAAACTTACTTTGGGGCTAGCTTAATCAGTGTGATTTGTCCCTATATATTCTTAGTAGAACCTTAAACTTGATACCTAATACTCAATACCTAATACTTGATACCTAATACTCAACACCTAATACTCAATATCTAATACTTAAAACCGTAACAAGAGGGGTTCCACAGGGGTCTATATTAGGTCCCTTATTATTTATCTTGTATAGTGCTGATGTGACTGAGCATATCAAACATTGCAAATATCACATATACGCGGATGACTTACAAATCTATATTTCTTGTAACCCTGAGGACATCCACACAACAATTAATCAACTCAATGAGGACTTAGAGAGAATTAAAATATGGGCTGACAACAATTCATTAATACTAAACAGTAACAAATCAAAATTTATAATTTTAGGTACGCAAAATAAAATAAATAAACTTAAAAACAAAAGACTTTACGTAAAAAAAGACGGGGAAGAAATTGAGAGAGTACAAGAGGCAAAAATCTAGGACTTTTATTGGAGGAACAATTACGCTTTGAGGGTCACATTTTAGAAGTCGCAAAAAACTGCTTTTATCGACTTAGGGTTCTTTACCAAATTCCCGATTACTTAAGTACTGAAATGCGCATACAGCTCTGTGATTTTTTAGTGCTCTCAAAGTTTAATTTCATGGATCAAGCATACGGCCCACGGTTACTGGTACGTACACAAAATGTTATACAACGCGTCCAAAACGCTTGTGCGAGATACTGTTTCAAGATACCTCCACGTACACATGTAACTCCATATCTAAATAGCGCTAATATTCTAAAAATGAACGCACGTAGACATTTACACTTTGCAAGTTTATTGTTCGGTGTTATAAAATATCAGAAACCTGCTTATTTATTTGAGAAACTGGTATGGAGTCGCACAGTATATGGGGAACGAACACGCGCCTCTAGGTATTTACTCTTCATGCCCCGTCATTTTTCCGCTGCTTTCCGCGGCAGTTTTAAATACGCCGCAACCAAGTGCTGGAACAATTTGCCTCCTTCACTTCGGTGTCCACAATCAGTCCAAACCTTTAAAACCAAACTAAGAGGCATCTTGTTACAGGCACAAATTTCACAGCGGCAGTGAAAACTAATTTTGAAAGGATTTTGCATTCACTGTGCGTTGAAGTTGCTAAAAAAACCTACCTATATAATTCATTTTACACCGTATTTACTTCTTTAGTTATTTCTGCTCTCTGTACACATTTACGCTTACTTATCTTATTAATTCGTATATTTATCCTATCTACTTATTTTATAGACACATACTATTTACAAATAAACCACACTCGCCCGTGAGTCACATATTACATAAGGTCCATTGAAAACCAGCGTTGCGGTAACATCATCGTGACCGCAACATATGCTGAATGGGTCTTTTTGCCAAAAAAAAACCACACCACGCTATGCCAGTGCTGCACAAATGTATGAAATGAAGGGGACAATTATTATTATTAATATTCTTTTTTGTCCTTTATTCTAATTCTCTTATTTTATTTGTGTATATAATTTCTGTTTATTTGTTGTGGTATTTCTTTTTGGCAATAAAGTAATTATATTCTATTCTATACCTAATACTTGATACCTAATACTCAATACCTAATACTCAATAGCTAATACCTGATTCTTGTTTCTTAGGTGTCCACTCAATAAACATAGGCCTGCTCGCAGCCAAAGCAGAAGTGAGCTACTGCCCCCGTAAGATCTCAGCGGCGGACGTAGCCAGGAGTATCACGGAGCTGGGGTTCCAGAGTGAGGTCATATGTGAGGACGAGGGGGGGGAGAAGGAGCTTGTAGTGAAGGTAAGAAGCTGTAGTAATTCAGTTCTTTAGTCATCATCGGGTCTTTTTTAGTCGCCACTGCAGGAGCACGACCCTCTCTGTACTACCAGAGCCATATATTAGCCAGAGCAGTCAGAGGATTTGGCCTACACTCTCCACGCCGGCCAGACGGTTGGAGAGGTCTCACTGATGTGTATAAGCTTTGCTCAGCTTGTGTTTCCTAAGTCTCCTTCTACGACATCCACGGGAAGACTTGGAGTGGTCCTATTCTACTCTGCCGGGAACCGCACGGCAGTTCTTTACTATTCTTCTAAACTCGGATCGAAACAAGGTAATTGTAATAGAACATGTATATTTTATTTAGGGCATAAGGTACTTTTCTAGAATATAGCTGAGAGGGTCAAAATCATACTGTATTTTTTCATTCCCTTCCAGATATCGGGCATGACTTGCGCGTCTTGTGTCAACAAGATAGAGAAGAGTTTGCTCAAGCTGAGTGGGGTTTCGACGTGTGCTGTAGCGTTGTTAACTTCCAGGTATAGTATCTTTCTTTTTTATCCGACCGCGCCAGATTATAAATTTTTAACGCTTTATTTTAAGGTGAAGGCCTTGAAGTTGCGCCCTCATTTGAAATAAATTGTTAACTCGTAAATATGGAGATAATTTCCATATTGTTAATCGTCAGGCACCAGATAGCCCTTTAAATTATTTTATGAACCACCGTTGAAAGTATTTACATTAGTCCGTCTAGCTTTAAAACTTGGCCACAGCAAGTTTTAAAGCTAGACAGATCACCGATAATAGTTTCAACGGCAGTTCATAAAATAATTTAAAGGGCTATCTAGTGCATGACGAAGCGCAATATGGAAATTATCACTATATTTACGAGTTAACAATTTATTTCACACTTCAGGGCCATTTGCTTCTATATTCACCTTAATACTTGGTTTCCTAAACCTATCAAATGGGTTATCAAAATCAGTGTTAGCGATAAGAATAATAGCTGGCTCAATCTGTGATTTATTTTACTTACTAGGTAGCTACTTAACTAACGTTTTTAACTGACTTTAAAAAAAAGGATTACTCGTAGAAACCGGTTAATAACGATTTTAACCAAGCGGTTAAAAATGCATTTTAGTTATTAACGGTTAAATAATCGCATTTTATGCTTTTCACGGTTAAATACCACCGCTAGATGTCGCTAGTGGATTAAAATTCGTATCGCGAGATGCGCGATGATGATAGCTTTAAATTAATTTTTAGTTTATTACTTTTTGGCCTATAGACGCCTTGTTAAGTATGACACCTCATAGCCTAAAGCCAGCGAACAGCCAAGACGCTTTCAACGATACTTCATCTGTCAATATACCATGGATATCGTGGAAGATATTTTTTATTTTTTTTAAGTGAAAACTTCTTTAGCGGCTTTGTGCACTTTTTTTGTAATGGGTAAAAAATGTTAAACTCTGACGCGGACACGTGTCCTGATCGAAAATTCGTAAGACGGATGGAGAGTAGACAGCCGGCGCGGCGTAGGAGAGGAAGTATCCCCCTCTCTTTCTACGGCGCGGCGAAAATGTATGCCTGCGCCTGCTGTTTTGTTTAGCTGAAAGATAAACTTTTTAATGTAATGTAAATGTCATGTTTGTGTTCGATAGCGCAATAAATAAATATTGTATTCTACCACATAAATGATAGTACTTTTATATTGATAATTAAAGCAATTCGTCCAAAATTATTCCCTAACCATACCAAAATATCAATAATGCACAACGTTAATATTTAAGTTTTCACTTCTGCCGGCACTCCCGGAGTGCAACCCGTCGTTTTTTTTATGTTATAGGGCGGCAAACGAACAAGCGGGTCACCTGATGGTAAGTGATCACCGCTGCCCGTGGGCTACTGCAACACCAGGGGTGTAACAAGAGCGTTACCGGCCTTTCAGGAAGATAAAATAAAAATAAAGATACGAGGGAACAGAATCTGGACATACTCGTACATACATACATAGCGACGAAACACGTAACCCACCTTTTGGCTTCGCCGCAATCGGATAATTAACCGTTAATAACAGCATTTTATTGGTAGGTAACCAGAAATTTGGTTAAATAACGGTAGCTAACGGGTTTTTTTACAACTATACTCGTAGACGCCTGGACTGATTTGGAATATTTTTTTTGTTTAAAGGGTATACTTTCCAGGAGGTCCAATAGAAATTGTATTGAAATCGGTTGTGTGGTTTCTTTTTTAAATAAAAATAACAAGAAATATGTCGTCTATGTATACAATTGTTTGAATATTTAGCTTTACTGGTATAGAATTCGGTTTTTTGTTTTAAAAAATATAAATAATTTATTAATGAATGAGTGTTTGTTTCAGAGGTAAAATAAAATACGACGCAGAAGTGGTCGGTCCGCGCACGATATGCGAATCCATCAATAAACTCGGCTTCGAGGCGAGCGTGGTCAACAGTAATAAAGGCAGTTCTGATTATTTGGAGCACAGGTAAGTTATTTTCATAATTCAAATGTTTAGTCGGTAATTTAGCCTTTGCAAGCATTTTACACGTAAATAAGTTTTGTATATGTTACGCTCAAAGACCGAATTCGCTTATTGAGTGAAATAATAGGCCAAAACGCGTTGTAACAATCACAGAACGACCACAACGCGTTCACAGCGATTTGATAAGGGCCACGACACGAATTTCGCGTCGGGGCCGTTTTACAATAGCCACAAGTGCCACAAAGCGTTGTGGCCTATTTTTTCGCTCAATGAGCGAATTCGGTCTTTGAGCTTAACATATACATTACGTGTAATGTTTATTTTTATTTCAATTATTAATAACTCTAAATAAAAGCTACCGATACTAGAGTTTCGCAACGACCACTGCTGAGAACAACAAAATCTCCGTGACTGAAAACCAAAATAGCCCTTTTTTGCAGCGGTATTGCTTATTTTTGTTTGAAATTGACCATTTAACCGCAAGAAGTAGCTTCTCTTCCATCCTGGTCTAGGAGTAACAAAAAAAGCTTACAATGTACCAGCTGCTTCTCTTCCCGCGCAGATCGTAAAAACCGATTGGGGGAATGGGCAAAAATGTAAATCATGTTAATAGATATGGCTACCTTATAATCGTACGTGATGTGTACTAGGATATATATTTAATTAATAAGCAAATTATATTTTGTTAATTTAGCACATCAAGTACTAAACGGACGTGTAGATCTAAGGTTAATACTGTAGGTATTTTAATACAAAAATCGTTTTTAGGATAATAAACCATCCATGATCCAGTCGCCACTCCTGGCCTATAGACGGTGATGGATCAACCAGATCCATTGGGTTTCATTAGCTCACCACTATATAGTGGTACACCCTAAGTGGTCGCTATAATAGACGTTGGTATTACTATTTTTGGTATATACCGATGGCCGATGGGTCAAAAAGGTTCTCGAATGGCGACCACGTACTGGCAAGCGAAGCGTAGGACACCCACCCACAAGGTGGTCAGACGACCTGGCCAAGGTCGCTGGAAAGCGCTGGACGCAGGCCGCTCTAGATCGGTCATTTTGGAAAACCTTGGGAGAGGCCTATGTCCAGCAGTGGACGTTATGCGGCTGATATGATGATGATTGCTATTTTGATTCCTTTGTGCACCTTGCCCACCATCACGCTAAAAGTGGCTTTTGGGTCTTGCAGTCCTGGGCTCCATCTGGTTGGAGCCGCAAGACTCAAACTGCTCTGTCTGGCCCTTTTCGGGAGTACGCGACCAATACTGTCTTAATGAATTTTTTTCGGCGTTTCTTCTAAGCAGTGGACGTTGCGAAACGCTATTATCGGTAGCTTTTCAAAATAATTAATTACACGTAATATATGTACACTATAATTGATTATTTATTTATTAAAACTTTATTGATCCACAATAATAATTGTTTACAATTGGCGGACTTAACGCTTATAGCGTTCTCACCCAGTCAACCATAGGGATAAACAGATAAAATCAGTTGCGGCGCCAAAATAAATATTATAAAGTATTACAGTTAATTTATGAATATACTTATACGATACTAGCAGTCCACCCCGGCTTCGCCCGTGGTACACACATAGCCTATGTCACTCGCGGATAGTGTAGCTTTCCAACAGTGAAAGATTTTTTTAAATCGGCCCAGTACTTTTTGAGCCTATTCATTACAAAGATACAAACATACAAAAATAGGTACAAATCTTTCCTCTTTATAATATTAGTGTAGATAACATAAACAATAGACCTACAATCACTACATATCTAATATAAACTTAAGAAACAATATAATATACCCGTAACTCTAAACATACATACTTACATATACATACATAATATACCTATAATATACATACATACACTTATATACAAAGATGATGATGAAGAAAGAACCTATTAGAGAAAAAGAACAAATACTAAGGGGATGAGAGTGTATTCTTTGAAATCTCTTTAATGTCAACGGGCAAAATATTCCAGAGCCGTGAAGCTTGTAAGGTAAAAGAGATTGCCATAAAATTAGTGCGATGTAGAGGAATAGCGAGAAGATGAGTATCAGCAGTATAAAATTGTTGACGTGTAGAAGTGCCTAATTATTGAATAAATGTTTGATTCTTAATGCTTATATTTTGTCCACAGAGAAGAAATAAGAAAATGGCGAAACACGTTCCTGATTTCCCTCATCTTCGGCGCTCCATGCATGGCAGCAATGATATACTTCATGAGCAAGATGTCGCACGAGCACAGCGCGAAAGATATGTGCTGTGTGGTACCAGGGCTCAGTGCGGAGAACCTGGTTATGTTCCTGTTGTCTACGCCAGTGCAGGTTGGTAAAACTTTCGCAATAAGATGAAAAAAGGGGGGGAAAAAAGTAAAAAAAAAATATAATGATGAAAATGTCATGATATATAAGCAAAATGTCGCACGAGCACAGTGCTAAAGATATGTGCTGTGTGGTGCTTGCGCTCAGTGCGGAGAACCTCGTTATGTTCCTGTTGTCTACGCCAGTGCAGGTTGGTTAAACTTTCGCAATGAGATAAAAAAAGGGGGGGAAAAAAGTAAAAAAAAATATTATGATGAAAATGTCATGATATATAAGCATAATGTTGCACGAGCACAGCGCTAAAGATATGTGCTGTGTGGTGCTGGCGCTCAGTGCGGAGAATCTGGTTATGTTCCTGTTGTCTACGCCAGTGCAGGTTGATTAAACTTTCGCAATGAGATGGAAAAAAAATAATAATTAAATATGTAAAAAAAAATTATATTTTTTTTAATATTTTTTTTCACTTTTTTTTATTTTTCTGTTGTCTACGCCAGTTCAGGTTGGTTAATCTTTCGCAGTAAGAGAAAAATCGGTGTTCACAATCATACGGTGACATATCTAAGCAAGTGCAATATTTAAGTCTCACATTAAAAGCTTGTAATATTATTTTTTTACTTATGTTTTGTTACAGTTTATCGGTGGCTGGCATTTCTACAAACAGGCGTATAAAGCTCTTAGACACGGCACGGCTAATATGGATGTTTTGATATCTATGACTACCACTATAAGGCAAGTTTCAATGGATTATCACTTTGACTATGCTACCATTGTATGTAACATATAACATGACAAGTTTATTTACTCAGTTTTTGGCGGGAAGTCAAGGGGTTCAGTTGGGGTTTTCTTTAAATTATTTTGCAAATTGATTTTAGTGGACTTTATAATATGAAATTGGTGTTGTTTGGTGTTATAAATACTCATGCTCATGAACAATATGTGAAATAGTTAAAGTGGACAGTCATAGTACGGCTGTAGTGATATTTGTTTCCCGGACTGTGTGGGCGTCTTCGGGCGTCGTCCGCCACACGTCACTCAATCGTCTATGTAAACCAGTGGACTCGTATAGATTTGTCGCCAGAAGCTCCCTTAAAGCAATCAAAAGCCTACACCAACCTTTGATTGTAACTTGTTCGTAAAAAAGAATTTCTTACGTTTTATTAACTTGTTCCTGGTTAAATACGCAGTAGCGTCAAGCCATTAATAAAAATAAAAATAAAGTTTATTTGCCGGGCAAATTTAATAAAACCCCGACTGTCAAGAACGTTAACGCTATCTAGTAAAAAGTAGCGGAAATACCGATACGACTTGATATCTGTAGATAGATAGATAAAATCTTTATTCACTAAAAGGCCACAGGTACATGAATAAGTCACACAATGATTAAAGCGCCATCTATTATTTGCTAGAGAAAGCCCTGATTTTCAAGCGTTAACCCCTAATAACTTTAAAACGGCTGAACCGATTTTCATTAAACATAGCTAAGAACCACCGCAAGAGCACTTGCTTTCACGTAGAAAAAAACCACATCGAAATCGGCCCAGCCGTTCGAGCGCTACGATGCCACAGACAGACCGACAGACATTAGCGTCAAACTTATAACACCCCTCTTTTTTGTCGGGGAATAAAAATATAGATTGTCATTAATTTTTTGCCATCAAAATTGAAAAAAAAAACTCAAAATTCTATATTTTGAGAGAAAATGTATACGAGGTAAATTTTATTATTTTAGACACTTCTAAATATGTTTTAACCCAATGTAAAATAGTGGCTCTGTGAGCTGTAACCCTCGCGACTCCCCCCCACCCGTTGAAGTTTATCGGATAAAAAAGTTGTTCAGACAAAAATGTTGCGTCTTAATAAGGATAACAAAAAAGTTTTGATGTGATGTATTTAAGAAAAAATTTTTTTTTCAATCAAATAAAGGAAAAATTAAACGTGAAAACATATAAGGAGGTTAAGAACTTGGCGGAAGAAGGAGAGACATGGGAAGCACCGACAAGAGCCCAGCTCTTAAATATAAAAAGAAGAGGATATATTTGTAAATTTTGAATTTTTTTTCCAGTTACGCGTACTCCTTGGCCGTGGTGATAGCGTCCATGGCGATGTTGCAGGACATCAGTCCCATGACGTTTTTCGACACGCCGCCCATGTTGCTGGTGTTCGTGTCCTTGGGACGGTGGCTGGAGCATATCGCCAAGGTAATTATACAGGGTGACTTTTTAAATACTGTCCAAATTTTCGTCCTCCCGTACAAAATCCGTCTGTCTGAGCGCTGATTTGTATGGGAGGACGAAAAACTTTGATCGATTTTTAATAACTTTTTTTGTAGAAAGTAGTTCAATAAAATGGACTGAACTTGCTGCAAAAATTTAGACACTGTTTAAAAATCAGCCTGTATATTATTCGATATCATAAACGATCATTTTCGTTGATCAGCTGCTTTTTTTAAGACTTCTCATCATCATCAGGTCTTTTTTAGTCTCCACTGCAGGAGCGCGACCCTCTCTGTACTCCCAGAGCCATATAGCAGTCAGAAGATTTGGCCTACACTCTTAACGCCTAAATATATAAATTAGCGATATATAATGATAAATTAGCGGCTAAAGCATTTCTCATACATTCATACAAAAAATAATACAAAAAAAGAGGTACATATACATCTTTTTTTTTTATAATAAAATGTTTTATTAATTTTCTTCACAAAAACATACTATCACGCCTGTGTCCCACAGGGGTAGGCAGAGACTATGTATCTCCACTTGCTACGATCCTTGCAAACCTCTTTCGCCTCCTCATCACTCATTATTCTTTTTATGCACGCTCCCTTGTTTTGGGTACTCCTTATTTCAGAACTTTCTTAAGAACACTTGCATTTTAGTGGTAAAACGTTTGACGAGGTCGACCCGGTATGGTTCTCCCCTCCAAAACGGCACGATAAAATATTATAAATTATGTTTTGCATATTTCATACACTCTTTTTATTGTTGGCAGGGTAAAACGTCGGAAGCTCTCTCCAAACTATTGTCTCTGAAGCCGACGGAAGCCATCTTGGTGACGTTGGACAGAGACATGAACGTCGTCAGCGAGGAGAGCATACCAGTGGACCTCGTGGAGAGGGGAGATGTGCTCAAGGTGAGGAAAAGTACATTTAAGCATCGATTCACACTGGAACGAGAGCTGCCGGCAGCGCACTTAACAATGCAAGTACCTGAAAACGTAATCTAGATTGGTAGATCGATTGATTTTCATTAAGAAAAGAAAAAAAAATGAAAAACATTTTAAAAAATAGAACAAATGTATGATGACTAGAACCTTCGGGTTTATGATTTCGCTGTACCAACTGATTCATCTCTCGTTGACTGAAGCGGCGAAATTATATCAGGTAAAAATTAAAAAAAAAATACTGTAATTTTATTTGTATATTTCGCAAAAACCATGTATTATTTATATAATAATTCAGCGAAATATGTTTCTAAACGCCCTTATCTGTCCGGGTGACAACAAATTATGTTTTTTTTCAAATGTTCTCCAACAGACTATAAGTAAAAATATTTTTGAACAAAAAAAAAGGGCTTATTTTTCTTTGAGGTTTCTTTTTCTTCTTCCATATCTCCAAAGTTCTTCATCATATCTTCACCAAATTAATATGGGACCAACTTGGTAGTGAAGGCTTTCAAATGAAAAAAGAATCATTAAAATCGGTTCACGTTGGCCAAGATAGTAAGAGTTGGGACAGAGAGAGAGAGAGAGCGACGAAACGCTTCAGCACCGGCCATGCTGAAGCGTGGACTGACAGAATGACTGTTCTAAACGACAGAAAAGGATAGCAGCATAGGAAAGTGCTGTTCCGTGCTGACAGATGTAGCTCAACCCTAACATACTTAAAAAAAAAACGTGTGGCATTCAGGGACTGCCGCAGTAAAGCTATTGCATAGCATTTTTTAACAAGCGAGCGGCGCGAGCTGCAAGCAGCTCACGGTTTTTTGCTCGGCCTTTGGCCTCGCCACACAGCTCGCCCTTCGGGCTCGCGTCACTCGGCCTGCGGCGTTGTGAAAATTACTTGGGGAGGGAGGGGGGTCACTGGGGGGAGGGGGGAGGTGCTCGGGCTTCGGCCTCGCCAGGCAGCTCGGCCTGCGGCCTTGCGGGGGGTGCTTTGTATTCGGCCTTTGGCCTCAGGCTGCGCCAAATTACTTAGGGGAGCCGTTTGTATGGGGGGGGGGGGGGAATTTTTCCCGAAAATTAAAAAAAAATACCATCAATTCAATTCAAAATTCAATTCAAAATATCTTTATTATCATAGGATATTTAAAATATCTCTTAATAATAGTCACTTTGTTTTGTTTTGCACAAATGTTGACGTCAAATCGTTACTTAAAGCTAAGTTTACGCCGCTTCCTAGGCGCAAGTGCAGAAGAAGCGGCAACAAACTGCACTGCACGTTTTCTCCAAAGACGTCAACTAACAAACTAAAAACTTAAAATTAGTTACATAGATGGACAGAGATTACATTGTTTATTATGTCATAATTAAATTGAATTATAAGAATTACGAAATTTAAAATAATGTCAATTTGTAAATTTAGTATGTACCAATGTACCTAAATTATGACATGTCTAAGTATACGAACCTTTAAGAGGGACCCGCGCCAAGCTCAAGTCAGACCTTTTTGTCTTTAAGATAGTCATCGGTCCTATAATAAGCCTTCTCACAAAGTACTTTCTTTACATAAGCTTTGAATTTTCTGTCTGGCATATCAAGGACCGATTCTGACAATTTATTATAAAAAAGTATACACTTCCCCATAAAAGACTTACTGACTGTATTCAGCCTGTAAGACGGGCTAACTAAGTCATTCTTATTACGTAAATTTCTATCTGTAAAATCACTTACTTTATTGAACATGGAAATATTTTTCCTTACATACATTATATTTTCAAATATTAATTGTGATGCAAAAGTAAGTATACCTATTTCCTTGAATAATTCCCTCAGTGAGTCTCTCGATCCTAAACCGTAAATAGCACGAATTGCTCTTTTTTGTAAAAGAAAAATAGTCTGAATGTCGGCTGCACTCCCCCATAGAAGTATCCCGTAAGACATGAGACTGTGAAAGTAACTAAAGTACACTTGTCTAGCAGTTGCTACATCTGTCAAGTTATATGAGCGCCCCATTGAAGTTTCGAATCAATTGTGATTCCTAAAAAGGTAGTACTTTCAACCAGATCGAGTTTCTGACCATTAATTAGTATGTCAACGCAGGCTTGATTCACATTAGGAAAAGAGAATCGAATTCATTGGGTCTTGTTCGCATTTAACATGAGGTTATTGGCCGAAAACCAATCAGAAATTAAAGATAAGGTGCTGTTCACCGCGCTAGAATCACTGTTATGTCGATCTATTTTAAATATTAGCGAGGTGTCATCAGCAAACAGCACCATGTCAGCCTCTTTCTCAACCATGTAAGGCAAGTCATTGACATTAACTAAGAAAAGGAACGGTCCTAGAATTGAACCTTGGGGAACGCCCATTTTCACATTAGACCCGTGTGATTTTACGCCGTTTATATCAACAGTTTGAAGCCTATCTGTTAAGTAAGATTCTATTAATTTAATTGACTTATCATCAAAACCGTATTGACGAAATTTTAGCAAAAGTGTTGGATGATCAACGCAATCAAATGCTTTCGAAAGATCGCAAAATGATCCAATTGCATCATTTCTGTTTTCCCACGCGTCGTAGATATTAGTAATAAGTGCTACTCCTGCATCGGTGGTCGATTTTCCAGCAGTAAAGCCGTATTGTTGGCTATGGAAAAGATTATTGGTCTTAAAGTGAAGTAGCATTTGATTGAGCATTATCTTTTCGAACACCTTACTCAAAACTGGCAGAATAGAGATAGGTCTGTAGTTGCCAGGGTCTGTTTTTTCTCCTTTTTTGAATAAGGGGATTAGTTTACTACATTTCATTAAGTTAGGAATATGCCTTTATCAATACATTCGTTAAATATGAAAGCTAAATCGGCAGCAATTATGTGTATAATATGACTTACTACGGCTACTGACATGCCCCAGTGATCTTCTCATCTCTGGTAATTGCTTAAGTACCCCTTCCATTTTGTCTATGCGGCCGAATCTTCAAGTCTTACTGTTTTGCCAGGCCATTTCACATCAAGTTTCTGCAAATCCTCAAATGTCAGATTTTTCTGGTACTCGAACCCCAGCCTCTATACATTCCACTAAATGCTATATAGCTTGTAAGCCTACATGGTAGGCGGAGTGGGGGCTGTTAGGTTTTATTTTCGTTACGGAATTTCTTGATTCGGTCGCCACGCACAAAGCCCGCGATAAAAGCTATGCAATAGCTTAAAAACAATAAATTTTAGGGGTTCCCACAAAAGTGAAAACTTGAACAAAGTGGTGTCGGTCGGTTACGGAACAGTGTCGCGAGTTCAATGGTTTTTTTTTTATCAAAAAATCGAGAGCTGGCAAACTATCGCCACTGATAGAAGCTTATAGAAATCTAGAGGGGAGGCTTTTGCCCAACTACGGGAGTAGAGGCAAATAAAAAAATAAAAATACAAATTGCAAGGCGCAAAAAAAGATTTCACTTCAAAAACTGTTTGAATTAACTCCTTTTTTTGGTCGGTTAAATATGATTCATTCTCATCCATGTTGTTCGGCAGGTGGTGCCAGGAGCGAAGATCCCAGTGGACGGGCGGGTGATATCGGGGCAGAGCACCTGTGACGAGTCTCTCATCACGGGGGAGTCTATGCCCGTGCCCAAGACGAAAGGTGATTTATTTTATTTTTATTTCATTTGGAAGACCAACAACTATTATAATTTACATAGAAAATATAATATATTCGTATGTAGTTATAGATTAATTTTAGTTTAATGTTGTTATTTTTAGTCATCTTATGTATAAATGTTTCCACACAAAAAAAATATACAGAAAGTCCATTACAGGTCCTCACTGATAGAAAACATTAAAAAAATATATGATAATCTCCAAACAAAGACATTATAACATGCGCATATTCAGTAGGTACTTGATATGTAACTAATATCTAATAGTAAATGATAAAAATTGTAAGTAAATATTAAATTAACACATTCACACAGACAATAGATATAACAATTGATTAACGTCTATACTATACACGTAGTGTGTCCAACAATGTGTTAAATTGAATCGCAGTCAATAGTGTCAATCGTCAATTGCATCGCTTGGGAAGAAGAAATCAGTGAGAAGGCGTCTCAGTGTAGGTATACTGGTAGAAAATATGTCGACATCCAACCCGGACATCCAGCCTGGTTGTACCCATTGCTCCTCCAAAGAAATTGTTATAATACTCGTATACTAGTGGTTCAGTGAGAGCTCTTATAACCATGCAATAACCAACACTTTCCCCTTTCCCCTGGCTTAGCAAAAACATTTCAGTGAAATCCTTCCATTTATTACAGCAAACTTCCCCCCTTTTCCCCCCACTCCCCCCTTTGGTTTTTGGGGTTCCATACCCAAAGGGTGCAAACGGGACCCTATTACTGAGACTCCGCTGTCTGTCCGTCTGTCACAGGGCTCTATCTCTTGAACCGTAATAGCTAGACACTTGAAATTTTCACCGATTATGTATTACTGTGGCCGCTATAACAACAAATACTAAAAATAAAAAAAGTTAAAAATTAAAGGGGGTCGTCGTACAAAAAACTTGTTTTTAGCGTTTTTAACTAGATCTTTATAATGGCATTAACTAGATACTTGAAATTTTCACCGATTATGTATTACTATGGCCACTATAACAACAAATACTAATAATAAGATAAAGTTAAAACTTAAAGGGGGTCGTCATACAAGAAACGTGTTTCTTCAGCGCTATAAGACATTGTACGGTGGTACGGAACCCTTCATGTACGAGTCCGACTCGCACTTGCCCGTTTATTTTAGCAACATCTAGTGTAGAATGAAGTCCTCGGTGTGCCTCTCAAATTTGATTGAAATTCGTCAAAATATAACGCTACAGCAAAGGGGAGGAACTTTTCCCCCTATTTCTGCCCCAATTAAAAATTTGACCTGTAGAAGAGAGCAGACAGACGGACGAAATCATTTTTGGGCAATCACAAATCTGTTTTGAGATTTTCCAAAAATGATTTTGTCCGTCTGTCCGCCCCGCTCTCTCGGTATAATCTACACAATACCTATCGTACATCTTAGTATCAAATTATAACTATATTAGCATTGCCATACAACGTGGCAATGCTGTCAGCCTTCTGGGCACATTACCACGGGGCAGCGATTTGCCTGGTCTTTTTTATTTGTAAGTACTCGTAGTTTTAATTAAATAGTTTAATTTTAGTTTGTTTTCTTCTTTTTTTTAAATTCATTTGTTAATCTACTATATTGTATTTGTTAATGTACTAGGTGAATTCAAATAAAAGTATTTTTTAACCGACTTCAAAAAAGGAGGAGGTTATCAATTCGACTGTATGTTTTTTTTTGTAATGTATGTTTGTTACGCGATATCTTCGCCAATTGTGAACCGATTTTAATGATTCTTTTTTTATTTGAAAGCCTTCACTACCAAGTTGGTCCCATTTTAATTTGGTGAAGACATGACGAAGAACTTTGGAGATATGAAGAAACTCCTAAAAAAAATTTAAGTCGATCGTTTTTTTTTGTTGTTAAAAATTTAATTGTCATTTATTTAAGTGTAACAAGCATTTAAATGGTTACTTATCATTATATTACCACGGAGGCAGTCTTAATAAAATAAAATGAAAATTCTCTTCTTTTCAGATTCGTTAGTCATCGGCGGAAGTATAAACCAACATGGCGCTTTACTAGTGCGGGCCACGCACACAGGCGAAGCGAGCACGCTCGCTCAGATCGTGCGGCTGGTGGAGACTGCGCAGAGCAGCAAGGCTCCAGTGCAGAGGCTGGCCGATACTATCGCGGGGTGAGTGGAGACAAGCGAGCACGCTCGCTCAGATCGTGCGGCTGTGCGACAAGCAATCGATGAAAAACCACAGAATAAATATTACTAACGTACAGAAGTCTCACTCAGCAAAGAAATTCAAAGAAATATCTACTTAATGTGGCTAGCGATATGGTTTAATTTAGCTCACGTCAGAACTCAGCACCTTTTCGCATAGATACCTAGACATCCATTGCAAGCCAATTTCATTATTATTACTCAGGACAAAAGATTCGTATAACTTTACCACCCGGAGGGGCCGCCTGCGCGCATAGTAATAATGTAGGTACATTTTCGATACCTAAACGGGGAGTGACACAGGCCTGGAAAAACCAATGAGGAAAAAAAATTATGTATTGAGAATAAGATATAATAATAAGAATAGAGAGAAAAAACATCTATTTTCCTTGTGAGCGTAAACCGAATAGTAAGGCGAGCAGTTTTTACCCGATGCGCCAGAAGGAGGGTTATGTTTTTCGAGTGTTTGTATGTAAATTTCTTTGGCACGCTCTACAGCCCAAACGGGTTGATGGAATTTAGCTTTAGAGGTGTCGTTAGATTTGCCCTAACTCTGACAGTGGCAGTATATCAAAAATTGAAATGATCCAAAATGGCGAATTTTCGCGCCAAATTATGTGTCTTCGAATTTTTTTTTAATTCAAAACCTATTTAATGGGGTATCAAATTAAAGGATTTTATACAAGGATTACAAAAATATATACAACTTATATGTTGGTTTTTAATAATTACTTGTTACAAGCTTTTATTCAGTTAGTAGTCAAATCTTTCAAGTTAAGGCCGTACCTGAATTTTCCGTGGTCCAGTGCTGCCCCCATTTAAAATAAATAATTTCAAAGAAAACGGAGACATCATTTAAAATTTTGCTACTACCAAGTGCTAGATAACCCTTCAAAGTATTTTATGAACTACTGTTTACAGTTTATAATGAGAACGTTAAGCTTTACTACGCACATTTGCCAAAAGTGGCCGTTTTTCGCAAATGTGCGTAGTAAAGCTTAACGTTCTTACTTTAAACTGTAAACAGTAATTCATAAAATACTTTGAAGGGTTATCTAGGACTTGATAGTTGCAAAATTTTAAATGATGTCTCCGTTTTCTTTGAAATGATTTATTTTAAATGGGGGCAGCACTGGACCCCGGTTTAGGTACGGCCTTAAAGAGCCACATCCCGGTTTCCGATTGGGATGAAATTTTTTATGCTAATGTAAATCAGATGACAATGCAATATTATTATGACCAGAAGCTGATCTGATGATGGAGCCGGAAGGTAACTATAGGAACCCTGTAATAAAACTACGCAATCCCATTGAGTTTGGGCTTGTTTGATTTGTATTTGATAAGTTATTAGGCCTCACAATAAAAGTTTTTTTTTAACGTATTTTTTTTAATTAGTCTGCTGTAGTTGCGTTAGTGAAAACCAGAAAAAAAAACCTCTAACGCTGTAAATAGGCACAGTTGGAGTTGAACTGGGGGGGATCACCACTCTTAACACGAACAAGACTATGCAAGGAGACTTATGTCGTGTCTTTGATTACAGGTACTTTGTTCCGCTTGTGGTGTTCCTGTCCGTCCTAACCCTCGTCTGCTGGATCATTACAGGCGCTATAAACGAAGATATCATCATGAAGATCACACCGGTAAGTTGGAACGAGTATATACAGGGTGCATTTGAAAAAATGTATCAAAAAGTAAAAAAAAAAATCTATCAAAACATCACGCGTTGCGCTCGTGAGAGTGCTATGACCCCGGTGCTGGTAGGTACACTCGCCAGCGGCCGGCCGGCATACAAAAACAGACTTTAAGTTGCGTGGATAAGGTTTAAAGTCGAGTGGGCAAAGGCGATGTCACGCGACCGAATGAGAATAAAGGTAATTCTGTACTACGGTATCTACGAGGACGCAATGAAATTGATACTATTATAATTAATTGGTTTTTCGTTAGTTTTATGACGATAAGTTTTTTCATTTATAATTGCAGTAATGGTGTCTATCGGGGAGTCTAACGCATGTTTATAGGTTTTCTTTAATATAAAAATGACGACTTTTGATTGACGTTTTATTTGTCCCAAATTACTTTGTATCATGGATATAGTGGATGTTTAAAAGAATGCCAACGATTTCAAATCCACCCTGTAGATATAGAATATACATCGTGTTAATGAAAGAACGCAAAACCTCTCAGATGGTACCTCAGCCCATGTAACTGAACAACTTTTGTTCAAAAACTTTCACGCAATCAAAAAAAAAATATTTTGGATTTGACTCGATCAGCTGATCAGTTTGTATGAAAATTCAAATATTTTTTTTTAGTTTTGTGAAAGTTGTTAAACAAAAGTTGTTCAGTTGCATAATGGGCTGAGGTACCATCTGAGAGGTTTTGCGTTTTTTCATTAACACGATGTATAGCATATGGCTTACATTGCAACAAAGAACATAGCGATGGTGCATCACTGAATAGTGGTGATCTAATGAAACCCAATGGATCTGGTTGATCCATCACCGTCTATAGGCCAGGAGTGGCGACGGGGTAATGGATGATTTATTTGTTAAATAACAGGTTTTTATATCAAAATGTTTCCAGTAGATATCCACGTCCGTTTAGTACATAGGGCGCACTGTAAGTTTCCGGAACTGGCCACTTACATAAACAATATTTAAAAATTTATTGCAACATTTGAAAATAGAACTCTTTGGCTGTAGAATGCAGTTTGTTTCATCGGACTGTCTTTTGTTTTTACCTTGTGGCGCCATTTAAAAAATTGTGTCTGCATCAACATGGATTTAACTCGGGAAAATTTTCGTAGTATGATTTTCTACGATTTTAAGTGTAATTTGACAGCTCAACAGAGCATCGCTCGTCTTGAAACAGCTTTTGGCAATGAAGCACCATGCAAAACAACTGTTTATAGCTGGTTTGCAGAATTCAAGCGTGGTCGTATCAATCTCAGTGACGAATCTCGCGATGGTCGGCCGTCCACCGCTGTGACCAACAAAAACATCAATGCTGTGCGCCGTATGATTGAAACAGACAGGCATGTGACCTACCAAGAAATTCGCGCATCCTTAGAAATAGGCATGAGTCAAATACAATTAATCCTACACAAACATTTGGGTGTGAGAAAGCTGTGCTCGCGGTGGATCCCACACAACTTGACCGAGGCTCAAAAAACGGACCGCGTCACTTGGTGCAGTGCCATGCTTACCAGATTCAACGAAGGTACGTCAAATTTGGTGTGGGACATAGTAACAGGTGACGAAACATGGATTTATTGCTACGATCCCAAAACAAAGCAGCAATCGAGCGTATGGGTCTTTCAAGATGAGCCGAAACCAACCAAAGTGGCGCGCGTGAAAAGTGCATCTAAGCGGATGATTGCTTCTTTTTTTAATAAAACTGGACACGTGGCTACTGTTGCTTTAGAGGATCGTCGTACAGTGAATAGTGACTGGTACACGACCATTTGTTTGCCGGAAGTTATTGACGAACTCCGTAAAAATAACCGTAAACGCCGTATCATCCTGCACCACGACAATGCTAGTTCTCACACGGCCAGACAGACTAACGACTTTTTGAAGGCGAAAAATGTAGAACTCATGAGTCATCCTGCATACAGTCCCGACCTGGCACCTTGTGACTTTTTTCTATTCCCAAAAATTAAGAACCAATTACGCGGTCAACGATTTTCATCACCAGAAGAGGCTGTCGAGGAGTATGAAAAACACGTTTCAGAGGTCACCACAGAGGAGTGGCACAAAAGTTTTCAAAACTGGTTTCATCGAATGAAAAAGTGCATAGACGCCAAGGGAGATTACTTTTGAAAAACAATAAATTAATTTTGTACCTTTAATAGTATTTTTTCATATTCATTCCGGAAACTTATAGTGCGCCCCACGTATGTGATGTGCTAAATTAACAAAATATAAAATGCTTATACATTAAATACATATCCTAGTTAACATTACATAGCCAGCCATCTTCTTCTTCTTTAACTTAAGAGCTTGCTCTTGTCGGTGGAGTTAAGTGGAGATGCGTCCATAAAGAATAAAAAAAAGAAAAAAAATGTGTAAAAATTTTTTTACTGAATAAAAAATATACAACAGCAGTATGCCTATTATGCAGACGGCAACACGCTCGGATGAGCGAGGTTATCTATTTTTATTGGCATTTCTCGTTCCAAATACTAGAAAAAGGATGAACTCTCCTTTTTCTAGTAATTTATTAATCTCTTATATTTATTTAAAAAAACAAAATATGATTTTTTTTTTACACAAGCATTTAATTCCTAATTTAAAGTTTAATTATTTATGTAAAAATTAATTTAATATAATCTAAAACTTTATTTAATTTTGCGATTTAATGTAATTTATGACAAATAATATTATAAATAATTTTAAGTTAAAACAACTGCAAAACAACTGAGCTGTTTATCAAATGTGCATGCTGTGTTCGCTCCAAGTAGGTTGGCAACGTATATGTTCTAATTTGTATATGTTTAAATTTGTGAGTTGTCCAGCAAATAAATAATAATTAAATTTTTAACAAACAAAAAGCAACCAACTTCAATTTTTTTAGCAGTTTCTTCCATATCTTCACCAAATTAAAATGGGACCAACTCGGTAGTAAAGGCTTTCAAATAAAAAAAGAATCATCAAAATCGGTTCACAATTGGCGAAGATATCGCGTAACAAACATACATTAAAAATAAAAACAGTTGAACCTCCTTTTTTGAAGAAGAAGGTTAAAAATAAAATAAAATACCAGTAAGCGAAGGGCATGCATGTAGAGAGTTATGACGAAAAGAGAGGTCTGCCGGTATCGTAGCAAGTCCATAGGGTCCATAGTCTCTGCCTACCGCTATGGGAACAGGCGTGATATCAAATAATATGTATGTATTTGTTACTTTTTTTATTTAATTAGGTGCGTCAAACGGGTAAATCTGCCATAGAGCCGGTCATTATTTCCAAGATATAAGGTTAAATTTAAAGTGGTATCTACTGTACTTTATCACTGCCATGTTTTTTTTTATAGGAAATATTCCGCAACGCAGGCTACTCCAAATGGGAGCTCATAGTGCAAACCGCCTTCCACTTCGCGCTCTCAGTACTGGCTATAGCGTGTCCGTGCGCACTGGGGTTGGCCACGCCCACCGCTGTGATGGTGGCCAGCGGGGTTGGCGCCGAACTGGGGTTGCTGGTCAAAGGGGCTGAGCCTTTGGAAAATGCTCATAAGGTAAGTTTTTGTACATATAGCCTTTTTTAGCAACTTTGGCATATTTTTTGTAATATAGCTTATTTTTGCAAATTTTGTATATCATCATAGTTGTTGACGTCAGATCTGAACTTACAGCTAAGTTTAGTGGCGCTTGCTAAGCGCAAGTGCAAAAAAAGTGGCAACAAACTGCACTGCAGCGTTTTCTTCAAAGACGTTAACTAACAATTAAATTAATGTTCAAATTAGGCATATGAACTGAGCATACATTGTCATGTTATAATTATAATATCTTGTTGTCTTTAGGTGAAAACAGTGATATTCGACAAGACCGGCACGATCACGCGCGGCCGAACAAGCGTGGCCAAGTGCTCGCTGCTAACCGGCGAGCCGAGCACGCTGCCCGACGTGCTCGCCAGCTTGCTTGCCGCCGAGATCAACTCCGAGCATCCCGTTGCTTCCGGTAAGGAACTTAAAATCCGTCCATATATAACGCTACAGCAAACTTCCCCCTCCACTCCACCCCCTTTCCCCCCTCCACTCATCCCTTTTCACTCTTCCACTCACCCCTTTTCAATCTTCCACTCCCCCATATGGAATTTTTTTGCAACATCTTGGGTAGATTGAAGTAACGCACTCTCAATTCTCTTTCTATATGCGTCTGTAAGGATATCTGTAAAATTCTCTATAGTTGACGAATGTGTTTCGATCGGGAAAGATCTAGGCGCAGACTATGTGTAACGGAGTCAAACATTTCTAGACCTTTTGACATAGGACATACGGCCTAATTTCGCTTGCACAATTCTATCGAATTACTCTTGGTTCGGGAAGGTTCTATCTCATTCGTGACAGTACCTTATTAAAATTGTGCTATTCTTCTGCAGCCATTGTGCGGTGGTGTACATCCGCGCTAGGAGAGTCTGCCTCGGCCTCGTACCAGTGCTCGGACTTCATCGCGGTCCCGGGCTGCGGGCTGCGCGCCCGCCTGCGGGGCTCCGCGCGCGCCCGCAGCGAGAACCAAGCCACGCTCGCCAACATTGTCAATCAGGCCAGGTTAGTAACGGCTAGTTTTTAGCTGAATTCTCAAAAGGAGAAGGTTGTATATATGCAACCAATAGGCATGATGACTGAAAAAATATTTTTGGTTAGATTATTAAAAAATATTCTACACATATTTTTTCTTTCCTCTAAGAAACAATAAATGACGGAGATACAGCGCATTTAAATTTCGCATGACGTCACGCTTTCGTACTATTTTTACACATCGGTGACGTCACAAGTCCCGGCTCTGGAACTTAGATACTCTGTATCTTTGTGATTTTTTTACTTTTTTGACAAACTGAAAAATATGGGTACATTATTTTTGGATAATCTAACTTAAGGACTAATTAGAATGATACTTTTCTTTCCCAGTCATCATTCCTATTGCAGGAACTCTGATATCGAGATGTAGCATACTGTTAGCGCCACCTCATATGCTTCTTGTGAACTATTTCCGTTTATAGTGTCAGTAGTTCTTGTATAGTGCTGTAGAGGTCGCCACAATAGCATTTTTATTTAAATGAATCCAATCCCACTGTCATAGGCATATCGAGGGGGGGATGTAGGCGTTCAACCGCCTCCCCCCTCCGAAATAAAGAAAATGTATTTAGTTAGTCCAGCTGCAACTAAACCCAAATAGATAAAAGGACCGCATTAAAAATACTGTGTCTGGTTTACCTATTATGTCAAAACATTATAACTATAATCTGTGTATTTTCTGTCACTGTCTGTAAGCTGTCACAGTCAGTAAGCTGTCAATGTCAACCGCATTAGTTCTCCGCAAGAGTTAGTAAAGTAGAACTTAAATAAGTTCTCCAAGAAGAACTTAAATCTATATAAAAATAATATTTATATATAACGTTTGAAGGAGACTGGTGACTGTAGAAGGCTGGGCCTGCATCACAGTTCACTACTGCTCACAAGTTTTGTGTGCCATTTAGAATAATAATTCAAAGACAATATTTATTTATTCAATTTTTATTAACTACAATATTACAAAAGTTGGACTTAAAGCTAATACAGTCTCTACCAGGACCAGGCAGCCCTGTATGTCTTTTGTATTAACTTCCCTCCCCCCCCGGGACCTGGGTACGAAAGTGTTTGGGGGGGGGGCTCCCCCCCTCGAAAATCTTTCGTACCCATGCTAGTTTTTCAAGAGGTTTGGGTCACTGCAACATGATGTTCTGTGCCCCAGGTCCGGCAGCACGGTGTACCTGTCGGGCGTGCCGGTGGAGGTGGTAGCGGGCGACGGCGACGCCGCGCTCAGCTCGGCGCAGGCCGCCACCAGGCTCACCTCCCTCATACGGAGCGAAGCGGGAGAGGTATGTCACTTTATCTTACATTTCGAATTGTCATCATCAGCTCATTTTTAGTCTCCACTGCAGGAGCGCGACCTTCCTGTACTATCAGAGCCATATATTAGACAGAGGATTTGGCCTACACTCTCCACGCTGGCCAGACGGTTGGAGAGGTCTCATTGATGTTTATAAGCTTTGTTCAGCTTGTGTTTGCTAAGTCTCCTTCCACGAAATCCACAAAAAGACTTGATTGACACACGGCAATTTGAATTATAAACTTTATTTTTCAAAATATAATCACTTTACAACATTTCTATAACAAATTAAACATGAAATTAATTTTTCTGATCACCGATGGAAGGCGCTGTTCAGTATTGAAAATCGCTATGGTTTCTTTTATCATATTTGTTTTAAATGGCGTACGTTTCTGCACGCTTAGCGGGCGTAAAATACATTTTTTGGCCCGGATGCAAAAATATATTGTTAAATATTTTGTTCCAGGAAGTAGAGCAAATAGTCCTGATAGGCAACCGGGAATGGATGAACCGCAACGGCGTGACCGTGCCGAGGAGGGTGTTGGACACCTTGCAGCACGACGAGGAGTTAGGGAGAACTGCGGTCATGGCAGCTGTCAATGGTAAGAGTTTCATCGTCATAGTCTTGGTTTTGTAGGAAGATAGCTTTTTTAGACGAATATAGCCTTTTTTTTGTGAAAATGTAGCCCATTTTTGCAAGTTAAAACAAAATTTTTTTTTTACCAACTAAGTATAACAATAATGAAAAGTAAATTTAAATGGAGTAGGCACATAACATAGCCCATTTGTGCAAAAGTATAGCCCATTTTTGATTAATTTAGCCTATTTTTGCCGAAGTAAAGCCTATTTTTGCTGAAGTTTAGCTATTTTTTGTTTGCAATGTAACCCATTTCTACTTTCATCATTCATCGTAGTCGTTAAAGTCCTTTGATTAATACAATCCCACCATCAAAGTTTACGAAATATTGTAAAAGTTCTCCTGCGATATTGTTCGGATACATTATCACGTCTTTATTTCTAATGGGGTAGACAGGAACCTAGGGTCGCAAGACCCAATAGCCTCTCTTAGCGTGATGGTGGTAAAATGGAATGAAAATTGTGGTAGTGGCGGTGATAAAAATAAAAAAAGGCGTCTGCCATATCGGCGATCGCCGAAGGGTCTCCCCCCGGTCGCCTAAATAACTGGTGCCCCCCCCCCCTCCCCCGTTGAAGTCTAGATAAAGATCTAGCACTGAAGGCCTCGCAAAGCTCATGTTGGCATTTTTTGAGTCTGCGTGTTACACCTTAGACCTCATCTTAGCTTCCCATCAGGCTAGATAGAGGTCAAACGCACTCAAATCTCTAATAAAAAAATAATAAACAAATGTTGCCGTCGTCCACATTTAAGGTTAAGTTAGAAGCGAATGACCATGAAGTGGTGCCCTTATTTGAAATAAATTGTCAACTCGTTAATGTGGTGAAAATTTCCATATTTCTCAATGTTAAGCACTAGATAGCCCTTTCAATTATTTTATGAACTGCAGTCCGTCTAGCTTTAAAACTTGCCTCCGCCAAAAGTAGCCACTTTTGGTTACACTTACGAGTTAACAATTTATTTCAAATGAGGGCGCCACTTCTGCTTAGTATTCAACTTAACCTAGCTGTGCGGGAAAAGAAACAATTAGAACGTACATTCTATGCTTTTTCTTTTCTCCCAGACCAGCATGGAATAACTTAAAGTACAATTTCCAATATGCTTGTTCCAGACCAGCTGGTGTGCACTCTGGGGATATCGGACGAAGTGAAGCCCGAGGCTCACCTGGCGGTGTACTGCCTCAAGAAGATGGGGCTCCAAGTGTGTCTGCTGACCGGGGACAACAGGAAGACTGCTGTTGCGATCGCTAGACAGGTACAGTACGATATAAGTGCGTTATACGGTTACAACACACGAGGCGGAATTTCAGTCCGAGCCGAGGGCGAGGGCTTAAAAAGAGTCGAGTATGTTAAACCATATATTAGCTCTATTACGAAGTGAAGCCAGAGGCTCACCTGGCGGTGTACTGCCTGAAGAGGATTGGGCTCCAAGTGTGTCTGCTGACCGGGGACAACAAGAAGACTGCTGTTGCGATCGCTAGACAGGTACATTTAAAATGAGATGATGAATGAGAATGACTACGTCACGAATGGTGACATTCGTGGTGACACTCATCGTGAGATGAGTGTCACCCAGTGAGTGTTTTTTTGCATTGAATTTAAGGACTTTCTCAATTAGTTTTTACGTTTTACTGAATTTTATTTTTTAAAGAATAAAGATTACAATTAGTTACAATATAAAAAAATCATGATTATTAAAAACTAAAATAACTAAAACTTATAAATGTTATAAACCGCGTAAAAATCAGTTTAGGTGTTTCGGAGATTAGCGTTTAGAAAAAAATTAATCTGTTTCTCTTTTTCTTACTCCCACAATTTATATATAATTAAAATAAGAAAAGTAAAGTATATGATATATTTATCAAATTTTCACTACAGGTTGGAATAAACAAGGTTTACGCGGAGGTGCTGCCCTCGCACAAGGTGGCCAAAATACAGAAACTGCAGGAGCAGGGGCAGAAAGTAGCCATGGTAAGAAGATTGAAAAAGAACATTTTTAAAACTTAATTATTATATTTGTTATTTTAAAAGGACTATCCTAAAACTATCTAGACCGTTACACACGAACACTTTTCTTTACTAAAACATTTTTGATACATAAATATTATCACGTCTTTATCCCTAACGGGGCAGACGGAGCATTTTAGATTTTGCGGCTCTAAGCAGACGCAAAATCAAAAGGCCACTTTTAGCGTTGTGGTGGGCTACACGATGGAAAAGAATTCAAATAGTTACGGGTTGCTAGCTGCATCGCCTATTAACATTATTAGCTTGTGACATCGGCTCCAGCACTCCTCCGCCCCTCTTGGGCGCAGCGGGGGGGGGGGCATGCCCATATATAAGGCGCGGCGGCCGGCGCTCGTCCTCTTCGTCTTCGGCAGCATCTGAAGCTAAGTAGTTCTTCTACCTAGAAGGGCTACTCAACTGATCTAGTGCCTATAACTCACGACCCTGACTACCTAATCTGTACCTAGTGTTCTTGTGAATCTTTGTAACTAATGTCATGTAATAGTTGTTCATTATACCTATCTCATTTGCCGATATCTGGTCTTTCTTTTATCTCATCTATCTTCCTAGGTCCTAAATCTAGGCTTTACTAACCGAAACGGTACAAGCTTTTTCACCCATTCCCTCGACCGGCTTTTACAATCTGCGCGGGTAGAAAAGTATTCTAAATTCTTTCTTTTTTCCCTGACCAGCATGGAAGAAATATGTAACTTAATGATTATATTTGTTCTTTTAAAAGGACTATTGTAAAACTCCTTTTATTTAACGTTTAAACAGGTATTTGTTACGGTATTTTTATCAATATGTTTTCTTTATCAGGTTGGTGATGGTGTAAATGACTCCCCAGCGCTGGCCCAAGCAGACGTGGGCATCGCAATAGCGAGTGGGACAGACGTGGCCGTCGAGGCGGCGGACTTAGTTTTAATGAGGGTGAGTAGTTTAACCTCTCTTTCTAGAGTATTTTTTGTCAAGGAACTAATATCTTTATGTCAATGTAATAAGGTTGAGATTTGTCTGTGTTCTACCATCTCCATTGTACCGTTCGCTACTGAGAGGTTGAATGGTTTCGGCCGTGTGGCTTTCGGCCTAGAATAGGACCACTCCAAGTCTTCGCGTGAATGTCGTAGAAGGAGACTTAGTAAACACAAGCTGAGCAAAGCTTATACACATTAGTGAGATCTCTCCAACCCTCTGGCCGGAGAGTGTAGGCTTAATCCTTTGACTGCTCTGGCTAATATATGGCTCTGGTAGTACAGAGAGGGTCGTGCTCCTGCAGTGGAGACTAAAAAAGACCTTATGATGAGTAGTTTTAATGGTGTAGGCCGTAGTGCTTCCGGCCTAGAATAGAACAACTCCATCTCTTCCTGTGGATGTCGTTAGAGACGACTAAAGAACAAGCTCAAACATTTCGTGCTACAACTGCATTCCCAAGGACGGTGGACGTCAGGCAGGCGGCCGGTTGTAAAACTATAGCCAAATCGTTGAAACTGTTTCGAGGATCTGTATGCTAATGTAAATCAGATGAAAATTCAATATTATTATAACAATAAGCTGATCTGATGATGGAGGCGGAAGGTGGCTATAGGAACCCTGTAATAAAACGATGGAATTCCATCGAGTTTGGGCTTATTACATTTGGCTTAAGGTGAATACGAAGCAGAAGTGGCGCCCTCATTTGAAATAAATTGTGCACTCGTGAATGTGGTGAAAATTTCCATATTTCTAAATGTTGGGCACTAGATAGCTCTTTAAATTATTTTATGAACTGCCGTTGAAAGTATTATAGGTCATCCATCTAGCTTTAAAACTCGGAAACGGGTTTTACAGCTAGACGGACTAATGTAATACTTTCAACTGTAGTTCATAAAATAATTTAAAGGGCTATTTAGTGCTTAACATTTAGAAATATGGAAATATTTCACCATATTTCCGAGTTAACAATGTATGTCAAATGAGGGCGCCACTTTTGCATGGTATTCACCTTAAATAGTTCTTAGGCCTCACAATGAAAGCTTGAATGAGAATTTTTTTTTTTTCAACATATAGGTACATCAGTTTATTACGAACTCCTTACTTATCTTTTCCTTTCCAGAATGACCTATTAGACGTGGTGGCGTGTCTGGAACTCTCCCGGACGACGGTGCGGCGCGTCAGACTGAACTTCCTCTTCGCTTCTGTATATAATTTACTAGGAATACCACTTGCTAGCGGCGCGTTTGCAGTTTTTGGACTACAATTGCAGGTAGATAACTTATTTTAAATATTTATTTTTGACTCTTAAGATACTCCATTAAAAGATTTGAATAAAAAAAAAATTTTTCATATAATTTGGCGCTACCAAATATTTATTTTGGGCCCGAAGACCCCACTCTATACGTTTTGAATAAAAAAATTTTTTTTTTTTTACACAAAAATACAAAATACGTTTATTTATCAAACCTCTTATACTAGGGTACATGACAAGAAACTTGTAATTAAACCAAAATGTTAGTACTTATGTACCTAAATGATTTCTGATGGCCCCACACTAGGCAATGATGCCTGTCCTGTGGTAGCCTTTTGCATTGGCAAAAACTGGTTTAATTTTTGGTATACCCAGTGTCACTGACTCTAACGACACATCTCAAGCTAAAATCCATCAAGCCGTGGCTGCAGAGCGTTGCAAAGAAATATACATACGTCATACATACATACACTTGAAAAACATAACCCTCTTTCTGGCGTAGTTGGGTAAAAATTGATGTTTATGATTTAAGAGTTTCGCGCTTACAATGACTATTATTAGTATTACCAGGCCTGTGTCACTCTCCGTTTAGGTATCGAAAATGTACCTAAATTATTAATATGCGCGCTGCCGGCCCTTCCGGGTGGTAAATTCTAGGTATCTATACGAAAAGGTGCTGAGTTCTGACGTAAGCTAAATTAAACCATATCGCTAGCCACATTGAGTAGATATTTCTTTGAATTTCTTTGCTGAGTGAGACTTTTGTACGTCAGTATTATTTATTCTGTGGTATTACGGGACTTACCGCGATTAAAGTCACTTTTAGCCAAATATTTAAACGAAGAAATAGGGTTAACCCGGTTAACCGATATGGTTGCCAGCCGAACATCCATCGCAGTTCTTCCGTCAGCCAGCGACCATAACGGCAGTACGGCATCGAAATAACTTTATAGGGTTTTTTATGCATTCAAGATGCAGTACTAAAGTACTCAAATTAAATAAGAAATGGTGAAAATACACCACGTGAGCAGGACTTGAACCCGCGACCTTAGTCTCAATATAACTATGCTCTTACCATCTGAGCCATCACGTGTTCAACTCCGCACGCCGAATTTCGCCACCATTTGATATTCCTACGCAAGCCTAATGCGTGTAGATGGTAAGAGCATAGTCGTATTGAGACTAAGGTCGCGGGTTCAAGTCCTGCTCACGTGGTGTTTTTCCATTTCTTAATTTCATTTCATTTATTTATTTCATAACAAAAAAATATTGTGTTGAAATGTCTATGCTTAGCCTAATACATATTAATTATACAAATTCAAATAAATCAAGGGATATTACAGACTTAAGGGTCGGCACCATGTAAAATGGGTTTGCGCGGGCAACAAGTTTGTACAGAAAGCGTTTGATTTAAGTCAAATAATGTATACACATAGATAGAGGAAGAGTTGGGACAGTAGACGAAAAAAAGGATTTTTTTAAATATTTTGTAGTTTTCCTAAAAACAAGCATTGAATTTACCCAAAAACATGCAAAACGCACTTTGCGCGGGCAATAGTTATGGCTTAAGTAGAAAAGACCATTTAGAAAATTACATACCTAGTTATAGGTGAATAGACTAGCCAGTAGACGAAAACCGTATTTTTTTAATTTTCATTCAGAAAAAGTAAGATAATTGTAAAGAAACCTGAAAGAAATATTTTAGAAAATCTTGCTACAAACTGGCTTGTTTTTCAGCGTAAAGAAATATTCTAACAAGGGATTGCATATATTTTATAAAAATAAAGGCTATTTTGAAACATTATTCTTTATATTTGCTTACAATGCAATCACGCAATAATAAAAAAAACTATTTTAAAAATTGGATGTTTTGCAACGTTTTTGACAGAATTCTCTGAAATGGCGGCCATGTTACTTCCATACAAATTTAGTTGCCCGCCGGGCGTTCAGGAAGGAGGCCGTGTCGAATTTTTCCAAAAAATCCATTTTCGAATTACGTAAAATTGCATTACAGTCTAAAATATTTCAATAAAAAACTATGTACAAACTGCCAAATTATGTCATACTTTTGCTACACTATGGTACAGTTTTGACATTTTGTTGACATTCAAGCAAAGATGTAATGCTATCGCAGATACGGCATCGCACATTTTTTTTTTAATTTTATTGAAAATTAAGTCAATGAAATAAATAATTTGGTTTGATTTATTACCTATATTTTTTAATTGGCGATTGGGGTGAAAATCGGATTGGAACTTTCTCGGGTCGCGGAATCATATTAACTGTTTTTGTAATAAAAGCTGCTGTTTAATTAGGGTTTTACAATTATAGAACAAGATCTATACTTGGCTGTGCAGACAGGCTATATTAGGCTATTTATCTATACTAATATTATAAAGAGGAAAGATTTGGTTGTTTGTTTGTTTGCATTACATGGCTCCGAAACTACTTGACCGATTTAAAAAAATCTTTCACCGTTGGAAAGGTACACTATCGCCGAGTGACATAGGCTTTGTGTGTACCAAGGGCGAAGCCGGGGTGGACTGCTAGTATAGTATAATGATATTAAAATAACAGTCAAAAAACAAAAAAAAATCTGCATTTTCATACAAAAGTGTGCAGCCGCCCGGGAAATTTGTATAGGAACCGATTTTTTTGGTGTTTTTACTGTTAGGGTTTCGCTTGTCTGTCTGTCCGTAAGTCACAGCCAATTTGCTACGAAACTATTAGAATGATTTAGTTGAGATTTAGTACCTACACTTATGTAACTTAGTGACCCAAAGATAGACGTATAACGTAAATAAATGGAATTTAAAAAAGGGGGCCACTTATGGTGGGTAAATTAGACATTAAAAAAAAGTTTTGATAACAAAATCGTGTGACATATCAAATGAAAGAACTTTTTATGACAATTTTAAATATATATATTTTTTTTATATTATTTCTTAGATTGGTATTTTTAAGTTATTTAAGAAAATGGGCGAAAATTGACCCCCCCCCCCTAATAAACTACTGGACCGATTCAGTTGAAATGTGGTGCACATAATGTAAATTTGTGACCCAAAGACGGAAGTAAAATGTAGGTAAATGAATAAATTTAAAAAAAATGGGGCCACTTATGGGAGAAAAATGAGACATTAAAAAAAGGGTTTTTTGAACTACATCGCGTAAAATATCAAATGAAAGAGCATTTTATGATAATATTAAATAAATTTTTCTTAATTTTTTAAGTTGGTGTTTTTGAAGTTATTTTTGAAAATAAATAATAAAAATACCCTTATCTCCGAAACCACTGAACCCAAACTTTTGAAAAATATACAGTTAAAAGTTCTTTACCTATAGATTACAGGAAAACCTATTAGAAGATAAAAAATAAAAGGGTGTAGTAATTACTGCTTCATTAATCAACCAATTTTTTTAGCTGTTTTCAGGAAAATATTTCTTTTTAGTGGTCTTTGTTGATTCGTTAAAAATATTGTACAAAATCAAACAGTCAAGTCATTGATTGAGCACATACAGCTGCTAAGCCAAGACTGTTGATCTGTTCAATGTGCAATCCTTTTTTACCCTCCGTACTTACATAATAAGGTGAAAGGTGTTACGATTGCAGATGGTCGCTAAACGTATTGTTTCACAAAGAAAATTCAAATGTGTACATTTTCTGTCAGTGGAACACAAAACGTGTAGTTTTCCAAGTTACCGCTCGCGTAAAATACTATTTGATTGTATTTTTGAGAACGTCCTGTCAGCGATAAGTAATATTGATTTACGCAGAAATATCATAAATTTGTCTATGGTTCCCTAGAATTTTGAACTTAACCAAAATAAACGGGCACGTGCCGTAACGGGCCACGTCCAGTGTAGAGTTCCGTAGTCAGTACCTACTTGTTTTATGTAAGTTTTAGGCAGTTGTTAGTTACATTGTTGTTCAGTATCATGGACTGAATTCAAACCTAAAGAGGTCTGAATTCAGTCCATGATACTGAACAACTTTCACCAAGGAACAAACGAAATACATAAATTATTTTTGATCTCTTACACACAAGATTTGGCAAAATGTAATATTTATGGAATATATGTATGGAATATGTAAGGACGAATCACACTAATTAAGCTAGCCCCAAAGTAGGTTTTAAACTTGTATTATGGAATACTAACTCAATGATACTATATTTTATGATAAAAACATACATAGATAAACACCCAAGACCCAGGGCAATTAGAAAAAGACCATTTTCTAACTTGCCCTGGCTGGGCCTCGAACCCAGAACCTCCGGATTAGCGGTCTAGCGTGTTAACAATTACGCCACGGAGGTCGAATGGAAAGCAAACATTTTCTTTTAAATTTAATTATGTGTTCCCTAGGAAAAGTTGTTCAGTATCATGAACTGAATCCACCTTAAATTAGTTTATGTACAGGGAGACGTTATATACCTACTACTGCCGTGATTTTTTTTAAGTGTCCATATACAACCGTTTAACTGACAGAGAGGGGAGACACATGATTCTAACAAAAATTTGCAATCAAAAACCAAATATTTCACAAACGGATTGCTAAAACGAAAAAGGGTGTTCATAATCTTACAATATTTTTGAAAGACCTATTCAACGAAGACTCACAACACACATTTTTTTTTTTCAAGTTTTTATTACCACATATCCATGCCCATGCCTAATTACAGCTTTCTAGTACTAATAGTCTATGAGTAAAACTGGGGACAGACAGACAGACAGACATGATGGATCTATAAGGGTTTCTTGTTTACTACGGAACCCTAAAAAGCTGCGTGAAACAAAACAGATTCTCTATTCTAAGGGTTCTTTGTCATTTGCGCTTTAACAAATTTCAAAATACGAGTAATCAAAACCACTTGTGCATATATTTCGCTCCACTTCGCATACGATAAATTCAAAAATTGATGGATGAATGACCGTGCTTTTACAGGTTAAGCAACTTCTAGCTTCGTCACAGTTAGGATGGGTGACCGTGCTTTCAATCTTAATGTTGTCCAAGTCTAATGTTGAGATTCTTATGAATAAATTTCAGTTTTCTCTACCTACATAACTTGGCAGCTATTTAAATTTCAATTGTTTTGTCGGAATTTGAACTTGGCATTTTTACATTTATGTTTTTGATGGGGTAAAATAAACACCCAAGAACCAGGACAAATTAAAAAAGGCCATTTACCAACTTGCCGTGGCTGGGAATCGAACCCAGAACCTCCGAGTGACGGACTAGCGTGTTAAGGAATCGCCACGGAGGTCGACTAATAAATTGAAAAAGTAATAAATTTTACGCAAGATTCGAATACCTATAACTTGGATTTTTTAGAAAGTGCTATATGAATTTCACATATATTTAAACTCGCTTTTTAAATAAACGTCTTGCATTCACGCACACTACTGTATTTTCGACTTTACTTTTTCTACTGATAGCCTGTCTACTAAAGTGTTAAGTACATTATAATGACGTCGGCAAAGCCCTAATTCAGAAATAATAATTCAAACAAAATAATTATTTGATTTGATTGATTTGAAAATTTTAATAAGTATCACGGACTGGAAGTCTTGACGAAAAGAAAAAAGTAAGCTGTATACTAATTCTACGTTACAATTTATGATAACCTACATCTATTGTCCCGTTTACACATTATTAACTCTATGCAACGTCATCTTGACATTTTTATCCCCCTAGCGGGAAAATTTTGCATATTTCAGAGCCAAATCCGACCACGTGGCTTTGTGCATACCGTCCTTAAAGGACACAATATATATAGTTTATACACTTCGTTTATGTCACTTCAGAAACTCTTTGATACTATAGAAACACTTCTCTAGTAAAAATGCTTTTAGCTTTTATTTATTAATTCATTATTTAATCGAAATATCTGGCTTAAATTATATTTATCGCGGTAATATTAATAATAGTAAAAATGAATGTGTTTTTTCAGCCGTGGATGGCGTCGGCGGCCATGGCGATGAGTTCCGTGTCCGTTGTGTGCTCAAGTTTGTTGCTCAAGACGTGAGTATTGTTACGAAACTGGGGTTCGGTATTTGGAGAAAAACACCAAACTTCGTATGAGGGATTTATTCACTACGGAACCCTAAGTTGACACGTGAAGATGGTCTTCCAAACGTCCAAGGTCCAAGTCGCGTAGCAGCTGAGGTCCAGGTATCTCGCCAAGGTAGTCGCAGGTACTTCCACTTGTCGCACTAAGGTAGGTTTCCTTCGCTTCGAAATTATCGCTTTGATAGCTCGTATTGAACTGACTGGCGCACCCACGGTTTCTTATTTATATGCGCCATCGAATAGGTCCACACTAATCACAATTATTCTACATAGTCGACGAACGTGTTTCGAAGCATCCAGGCGCCGTGTGTGTGAGTGTAACATGGTCAAGCATGACTGCCTCCGCGGTCCAGTGGTCAAGGCGTTTGCCTTGTAATGCGGAGGTCATCGGTTCAAATCCCACTGGGAAGCATACTTTGTGAAAAGTTGTTTCCAGTCTGTTTAGGATATTGTAGGCTTGAATCACTTGATTATCCGAAAAGAAAGATGATTCCGTGCTTCGGAAGGCACGTAAAGCCGTTGGTCCCGAACGCCATCTAGCGTTTGTACCTATCCTAGGATTTGTTCTGGTCTACCCTTTGTGTTGCGGAGGTCAGACGGCAGTCGCTCTGTGTAAAACCAGTAACCTCGTCAAATCACCTCGGGGAGGTAGCGGACCCCGGGCTCTGAAGCGTACCCGCTGACGATGCAACCGGGAATACGTGAGGATGATGATGATATGACAGGGTCAAGCAACTCTAGACGTTATGACACAAGACAGATGGGACAATTTAGCTTGCACCATTATATCGTAGTAGTTCTTAGTTCTCGAATATTATTCGGGAATATTCTATCTCGTTCGCGACAGTCTCTGTCTATTATGTTAATAAATATTAATTGTAAATAAAAAATTTAGGCTCCGATTTACTTTCTTCGCCTTCGGCTAATTATAAAGAGCTGCGACATTCTTTAATTATACTTTAGGGCAACGTTTAAACAATATTATTTAAATGTTTAAATTTGTTCTTTTTATAGGACATACGGACATAATACAAAAGAAAAGTGTAGAATAGAAAAATCTTTTTTAGTAATCAATACATTGTGTCCTTTTCAAAGAACAAACTTGTATTATTTGGTGAAAAAATTATATATTGTCTCCAGCTTCAAGAAACCCACAGCGGAACAGCTGAGGACGCCAGAATATCTACAAAGTATACATTTAGAGAGGCTGGACTCGATCTCCGTGCACAGAGGGCTGGATGAGAGGGTGCCGGTGACTGGCAACGCGTCCCCGCTCGCCAAGTAAGTTAAATTATCAGTCCTGAACATACTTTTCCTTTCTAATAATCCCTCCTTCCATCCGACAACAGGAGGAGAGGATATTATAAGGGAAATTCTGCTTTTTGAGTTGGGGATCAATCCTAATAGGAAGTCATCCATTTAATTAATAAACCGGCCAAGTGCGAGTTAAACTCGCGTGGAGAGGGTTCCGTACAATTTGTTGAATTCTTATAGGTTTTCCTGTAATCTACAAGCAATGATCTATATTTAGTATTTTTTTTCAACATTTTAGGCTCAGTAGTTTCGGAGATCAGGACAATTTTCGTCTTCTTTTATGAATAAAATCAAAACTATTAATTTTACAATAATAACAAAAATATATTTAAGATCCTCAAACCGGACCCTTTCATTTGAGATATGACACAGTAAGGTTTGCAAAACTTTTTTTTTAATTTCCTAATTTGTCCCCCGAAAATGACCCTTATTTTAAAAAAATATTTATTTACTTTTCACATATGTGTTTGGGTCATAGGATTACAACATTCTACCAAATTTTACCTGATTCGGTCCAGTAGATTCGGAGCAAATTGGGACGGACGGACAGACAGACGCACGAGTGATCCTATAAGGGTTCCGTTTTTCATTTTTTGTACGGAGCCCTAAAAATGGCAGTAGTTTACGGTTAGCTAAATAGTTTTGGCTCTGGTTTTAACATGGTATTTTAAAATGCATGCTTATATTAATAGGTATAGATTGCTAACTAAGCCAGTAGACAAAAGATATGCATTATGTTATGGCGCCACCGAATATTTTGTACTGTATTCGCCAAAGAGCTTGGAAAGTACCTTCTTATAGAGAGAATCTGACTTAAAACCCATATTGTGTCTCTTTCTTTCTTATCGGCATTTACTGTTGCAAGAATGAGACTTCGCCAAACGTCAAAAGTAAAAATATCCATTGTTTGCAGCTTAATACGACAAAATTTAAATGATATTGTCTAATGACATTGAGTTCTGGTTACGTGACTTTTCTGTTTAGTAGCGTTTTTTTACGTTACACGTACACTTGTTGTAGCGTTACACGTTTTGAGACACCAAGCTAAGCCGAAACCTGTATCTTGGGTCACCAGGTCCCAACTCCCACCTCACATATTAATGAGTAACTTTAAGTATGTTATGTACGTAGCTTTGCATGAATAGGGTAACTACACAGACCTACCACTACTAGACTTGCAACGATATTGCTAGAAAGAGACTGTCAAATACAGTACAACGTGAGTGTGAAAGAAACGCTGATATGTTTTTTGTCTCTATCGGCGTGGCTGCTATAAGCTGGCCTACTGTCAAAATCTGGGCCAAACAAACCACAAAACGATCGAAGAAAGTTGTTAATTTTAGGGATTTTATCATTTAAAAGGTGATTTAGGGATATTATTTGAGCTTATTCTAAGTTAGTAACCATAATGTGTTCTGTGACGTGTGCAAAATATGGGTGGAGGCAACAATTAAAGATAGAAAGAGATGCACTAAGGTGGCCACGCACTATGCAGGTCAAGTAGTGGTAGGTCTGTGGGTAACTATATACGTTTCAAAACACCGGACACTTTTGACACTTCATCGCGGAATCTATAAACCTGCAATATCTTTGGTAATCACTTTCCATAAACAGAATCAGAACCATTTATTTGTCAGATTTTGGCAATGTCACGGATCTTACATTGTAACAATTTGGTACCTTAAAATCTATATTGAATATTTTTAATGAACTACGTCAAAATTCATCATATTAACTACCCATTTACACAAAATTAAAATTAAATGATTAAATATATAGGGACAAATCACACTGATTAGGCTAGCCCCAAAGTAAGTTTTAAACTTGTGTTATGGGATACTAACTCAACGACACGATATTTTATGATAAATACATATATAGATAAACACCCAAGACCCAGGAAAATTTGAAAAAGGCCATTTTCCAACTTGCACTGGCTGGGAATCGAACCCAGAACCTCCGGATTAGCGCTAGACTGCTAAGCTGTTAAGCATTACGCCACGGAGGTCGTCAAATATCAATGAATAATAACAATAAATATAACTATCTAAGAATTAGAGATATGCATGCATTTTTTTATATTTTTAAGTGCCGAAAAACATGTATATGGTGTAGAAAATAAATATTAAAAATAGCAAGTAGATTGTAACAACTAAAACACGCCATTTTAAAGTATGACGTCAAAGTCTGCAATATCCGCTAGAGACAGAAGCTGTCAACGCATGTTTTTCTTTTTTGGGTACTTTCGATATTATCAGCCAGTGATGTTTGTTAAACCTCTATATAAAAGTACATACATTTCGAATGTCATCGATAGTCAAACTACATGGACGAACAGTCCTACCGAACGCACCCGAACTTGTCATTTCCTTTTTGTGAACTTTGTCGTCATTTCCCTTTTGTTTGTCAAAAGTTCCCGCGCAATATTTGCATATTTTCAATAATTTATTTCTTATCCAAATAAGAGTCAATAAGAAAAATAATTAACAAGGCGTGGTAACGTATTAATAGAAATTATAAAATAAAAATATGAGCCGGATTGGTATTACATGCATATTCCTTATTCAAATGAAATGAGCCTTGTTTCCACTGCACCTTCGTGTATTTTTACATGCACTTTTTATGCACTTCTAGCAAGAAGCGGGACTCGTGGAAGTCAGCTCTCATCCAGGTGTAGTTTGATTGGTGTGTAGATTAATACTTTTGGTTGCGTGTGGGAAAGGTACAGGTATTTGTTTGTTTTGATTGTGTTTAAACATTAAAGTTGGGGACTAAATTGACAAAGCAAATTAAAATATATTTGTGTGTGTGTGTAGTTTGATACTTTTGAGTTGCCCGTGGGAAGTTTTTTCTTTGTTTAAATAAAAATGTAAAGTTGCGTGGAAATTTGGGAATATTTATCACAAAAAAAGAACAATCCATTAGGTGGTAAAATTTTAGTTTTAGCCACTTGAAGCTTGTCTGCTTCTAAATGAACATTCAGAAGAACTTAATAATTTAAAATTTATATTTTAATTATTATGTTTCTATTAAGGTGAAGATATAGGCAAATGGCATTGAAGTGGCGCCATCATTTAAAATAAATTGTTAACTCGTAAATATGGAGATAATTTCCATATTGCTCTTCGTCATGCATTAGCCATTTGCAATAGCCCTATAAATTATTTTATGAACCACCGTTGAAAGTATTTACATTAGTCCGTCTAGCTTTAAAACTTGCCTCCGCCAAAAGTGGCCACGGCAAGTTTTAAAGCTAGACGGATCACCAATAATAGTTTCAACGGCGATTTCACACTTCAAGGCCATTTGCCTATATCTTCACCTTAATATATTACTGTAAGCTGGGTGTTCTTTAAAAAGGACGATAAGTTCAAGTTTGTTAATGCCTTCCTTTTGAATAGTTTTGCTATTGTTGAACATATCAAAATAATAGTTATTACGTATCATGTATTTGTTTATTTATCTATGATTTTTTTTTTGTTGTGAAAATCGTATTTAGGTTATTATTTATTTATGTTTGTGTGGTGTTTTGTGTTTTACTGTGTGTGGTCTATATTATCTCTATCTGTGCTTTAATATATGGTATAATCAAATGGCTAAAAATATTAGTTTTTTAGAGATATTTCAATTAACCATCCAGGTCTTTTGCTTGTGCTCCTGTAGTGAAGACCTACAGGAGCACTGCCCTCTCTCTACTACCAGAGCCATAATTGGCCAGAACAGTCACAGGTCTTACTGATGTTTATATAAACTTTGTTTAGCTTGTGTTTCCTAAGTCGCCTTCTACGAGAACCACGAGAAGACTTGTAGTGGTCCTGTTCTACTCTGCCGGGAAACCAAACGGTTTAATAATTAACTTTAATTAATAATTAGATTTAAAAGCTATCTGAGTCTTTGAACACATTCTCGAAGATGATCCTACTTTTGAAATGTTAGCTGGATGATTTGATTTAAAGAACGTTGTATCTTTTATGTCCTCTCCTGGAAAATAACGATGTAGACAATAGACATGGGTAATCTCAACTCCGAGGAGTGTTTCGGCTCAATGAATCTTACTCTGCATCCGGTACCGACTCACCTTAATGATTCCTACTCCCTTATCGGCTCCAGCTCCGAGGTCCGCTAAGTTTCGCTATTGAATGTACAGAATACAGATGTCCTTTCTGGTACCGGTTTCAATACAGAATAATATTGACTCCCGACCCCGATTTCTCCCGAGACGCGTTGGAGCCGAAACGCGGCTCACGGCTCGCGATCCGACAGGCGCCGCCCGTTCCCGGCGGGACCAAGATCGGTGCGGACTCAATAACTCGCGGGAGCCGATAACGCAGTACGGGTATCGGATCCTGTTGATGAATCGGCTCATTTAAATATTCGAATCCGGAGTTACCCATGTCTAGTCGACAACAACCATACTATTTAACAATGTAAAAAGATTCCTCCTCGTTAGGATGTGGCCTCGCGTTGGCTACAGTAACCACTTACCATCAGGTGGGTCGTACTCGTACGCCTGTTTGCCTGTTTATTTACATTTTACGATTTACTCACGTCTCAATGCGAATCATGTCAATAGGCGATGCAGCTAGCAATCCATCACTATTTTGATTCCTGCTTACATCTTCTCGCCCAACATCACGCTAAAAGTCTTTGGGTTTTGCAAAGCTCAGGTCTGTAAGACCTGTGTATTCAATGGTATCTCTGCCCCATTTGGGATAAATATGGGTTAGTGTATAGTGTCAAGGTTGCGCAGAGACATATTTATTGAATTATTGATATATACAGGGCTTGTTAACGATACCAAATTCACACTAAAAGTAACGTTAAATAACGTTATTTTAGTGGTAACGTTATAAGGCGTATCGATAATACAGTTATCAATTAACGATATAAGTAACGAACCTTTTTTTTAATACTTGTAAAATATTATATAAATAGCTCTAGTAGCCTACTAGACAAACTCATCAATTTATTCTGTCAAATATCGAAAAGTAATAGAGTGTTAACAATACCTTTTACCGTTAATATCATTGGTAACATTATCTGAGTATCGGTAAATAGTGGGAAAAATACCGTTACCCAGAATAACGTTACCTTTGCTGATAACGTTAATGCCGTTTGACATAATTAATGTTACCAGATTTTTAACGGTATTCCAAGCCCTGGATATATATATCTAGCATATATATAGCATTACAATGCTTGGAACTATACCTAAATTTAAAATATGTGATGCATGCTTCAAATGCGTAAGTTATGTGATGAGTAAATTCGTCAGGGTGATTCAAAGTCACGGCACAATACTCATGATGACTGAAAAATTATCTTTGGCCCATCGGTTAGATTATTAAAAAATATTTTACACATATTTTTTCTTTTCTCTGAAAAACAATAAATGACTAAGAAACAGCGCATTAAAATTTCGCATGACGTCACTCTTTCGCACGATTTTTACACATCGGTGACCTCACAAGCCCCCACTCTGGAACTTAGATACTCTGTATCTTTGTGAATTTTTACTTTTTTGATAAACTGAAGGTACGTTATTTTTGGATAATCTAACTAACGGACTAATTAGAATAATACTTTTCGGATCCAGTCATCAACCTTATTGGAAGTGCTATCACAGTTCAAATGTGAGAGGCGTGAGTTCGAATCTCGTGGCGAAATTTTTCATCACATATTTTTAATTTACATATTGATCTCTCGATTGCTTCCTTAGTCTTATGAAAAAATCTGTTTATCCCTATGGTTGACTGGGAGAAAATGCTTTAAGTTCGCCATTTGTTAATATTTTTACTTCGAAACAATAAAATTTGTTAAATAAATAAAAAAAATACTAATTTTTAAAACATTTTCAACAGATTATTCCATCGAAGCAAGCCTAACGACGGCTGTCTGCTGCAAGACGAGGACGATCTCATCAACGTGTCCTTCATACCGAAGAGACCGACCAGGGCGGAGCCCAGCATTAACGGGTAGGAATGCATAAAATTAAGCTCTATAGAGACGAAACAAAGCCAAAATTGGCTTGTAATCAGGACCTTTACTCTAAAAACGGCACAACTGAACGTGTCAAGTAACGTTAAGCACTATAAAGTTTAATTTGGTTTGACATTGAAATATTACGATACTATTGGAATGCTGTAGTTTTGTTTTGTTGAGTAAAAGTCCAGCCACAAAAACGCACACCTTATACACGACTAAAATCACTTTGAGTATTTTAAAATGAAAGTGAGAACTTGTTACATTTTTACAACTTAATTAAATTAACTACTTTTATATTATATTCTTACCACTATATTACCTTCGGGGTAATAAAAAGCTCGGTATCCCAACAAAAGTGCGGATTATTAGGCAACCACGACTTCACATTTGAATTAATGAGTGGTATAGAAATATTTCGGAAAGCACGCCGTTGGTTCCGACTGTCATTATTATTTGGCAGTCGTCAAGCTATATAAGACCCATGCAGGCAGCTTAAACAATCAACAACATGTTGAACATTTTACACACTCGAAAAACAAACAGTTCTTAATGTATAAAAATAATTTAAGTTGTAAAAAATGTAGTTGATTTGGACTGATTTTTGTGAAGCTACATAATCTCAAGAAAGGTAGAATATTTTTTATGATTGCCAGTTTAATATATAGAGTCTGTGCGGAAAGAAACCCGTTTTGGTGTATAAAGCAACGAACACTACGTTTTTTACATTGCCACCCGATTGGGATTTTTTTTCGATTAAATACTATTTCGTGTTGAATCTCTTCAAGCATCGTGTTGCTGTCGTGTGATTTTTGTTTAAAATTATGTCGAAAAAAGGTAAAATCCTTATGCAGTTCTACGAGAATAACAGCAGCGGCCCCGAATCCTTAAGCGGTTCTCTTTCCGCATAGACTCTGGCTTCTAACAAAATATTGAAAAGTTTTCAGTATCATGGACTTTTCACCCTTAAAATAGCTTCAAAATATCTTGTTAGATATAATTTCTTAGATAGCATTTAAAATATCTAATCTGAGTTAGCTCTATTTCGTAGAATGGCTTCCTGCAATGTTTTCTAAACTTCCAAATTATATTAATTTGAATTCTTATTACGTACGTCATAGATGCTAAAGTAATACTGATAAGTGTCGTACGCACACACTTACTAGAAATTGAAAAGAAATTTTGTATCAAAAAGTGAAAATGTAAGGTGCGTACGATGGCGTAACAATATGCGAATAACTATGTCTATCACTTATAGATGGTTTCCAGAATATTTGTATATAAAAAGCAGCGGATTTATGTATCTTAATAGATACAAAACTTATCTTTCGAATCGACTAATATGTACATAATTTATACTTTTAGTACACATTTATTCCATCGTCATGAGCATTTTTGCTGTTTTGTATCTTGTTTATTATTTTTTATTGTATGTTGCTATAATATATTTCTTATCTTCCATAAACTTTGTGTTGTTTGTTTGTCCTATAAAAAGAACAGTCGGTCTGTATGTGAAAAGTGTACTTGGATTTTATATTGAAACGAAGTGAGATATTGTTTTAAATTTATAAATAATCGCAAACCTACAGTTTGGTCCTTTGAAAAGGACAGTACGCGGTAAAAAGTTTACTTAGATGGAGCAAAAAAATGTGAGATTTTTGTGTTCTAAAACATAGCTCTAAAACTGTATATATTTGAAAAACCTATTTACAAACTGAATTTAAATTGCATCAACCAGTGTGTTACAGTAGCATTTTAGTTTAAAAAAATTGCGAATTATATTTAAAATAATCTCGCCGTAGTCTCTGGACGTGGTACTTTTTGCTTAAAAAGTAATCTAAAGTACGTCATGCCATCTTTTTAATTAAGGCGTATTATGACAAAGGCACTTCGACACAATTCAATCACAATTTAATAGAAATTGAACTCTTTCATTTAATACAAAAAACTAAGAAATTGTATTTTGTGTACTTCACAGTCAATTTGAAGTGACGCATCAACTAAGTATTGTACTATTGATTTGTACTAAAATATTTTAATCATTTATATCTTTTTTATACTTGATTGATTGATCATTTTAGAATTGTGTCAAAAGGTCGCAAGACGGCATTTATCAGTGTTGGGTGGGAGATTCGTGACAGGTTCAACCCCTCTCTTTCAAATACTCTACTTGAGACAGGGCCATATCCGTCATAGGTCTCCGCTTAACACAGTTTCAAGTCCAAAGCTATGTTTCAAGCAGGCTTATAATCAGTGTACCATATGTTTTAGATACTGTATGTTATATTATAGCTAGTAATAAATCGGAACACACGTACCTTTATTTTTTTAACAGATTATGGAAATAAATATGTTAATTTTGAAAAACTGATTTTAATTTTATTTATTCTTTCGTCGTTACTGTGCCTACTTGTATTGATTTTAGATATCATTTTAGTTTAATTTATTGTCTAGTTTAGTTTACTAGTATCTACTCATATTTAATGTAATTTTTATGAATATAGTACCTAACATAGACATATTTTGAATCTGAAAAGGTATACATGTGTAGAAGTTGTAGAACGTACTATAAAAAGGACGTATGGTCATTTGATGTTCAGAATAAAATAGGAATCACTCATCTACCTACTTTTTAAAAGCCACTTGTCAAACTCGTACTTATTAAGATCTACAGGCTCTTGTTGGTGTCAATGAACCTATAATTTCAAAGATTATCAGAAAGTAAAAATCAAAAGTAACTTTTTCAAACAGACACATTTATATTAAAAGCTTGATATTTTGGGAGGTAAAATTTTTTTTATCGATTTTTAATAACTTTTTTTATAGAAAGTTGTTTAGTATCATGGACTGAACTTGCTCCAAAAAATTAGCAAGTGGATAAAAAGTCAGCCTGTATAATACAAGAACAGTAAGTACATTAAAATAATTAAGCAACGGCGGACTTAATATATCAATGGAATCCAGACATTTAATAAAGCTATGAATAGTACGCATAAGGCTTACCAACACAATTCTCCTTTATTTCCTCAATAATCTCTTGCTTGACAGTCTCGAACTTCCTCAAAAACGTGTTAATGTCTTGTCTGGTCTCCCTGGAGAATATGCCTATGAGCTGGATGAAAGACACCAGACCCAGTGGTTCCTTGTTTGGACATAACCTTTAAAAGGCAGTGAAGTTACTGCAATGAAGGATTTTCGTGTTGGTTTCAGTATAAATCAAAATATATTCGGAAGATAGGTAAAAAACACTAGAAGCTTTTGAAATGTGGTGCTGGCGTAGGATGGAACGGATAAGCTGGGTTGAAAAAATTACAAATGAGGAGGTCCTGAAAAGAGTAGGACAGAAAAGGTGAATTCTGGATATAATAAAGAATAGACGAGGAAAGATATTGGGTCATCTGCTACGACATGACGTCTTCATAAAGACTATCATTGAAGGAAAGATAAAAGGAAAAAGAGGACTAGAAAGACCGAGGCATAGCTACAAACGGAAAAGTAAAAGGTGAACGTCGTGTCGTGTCGTACAGCGAAGTAAAACAGCTGGCGGATGTGAGATACAAATAGAGGTGAATTCATACTCCACCGACAAGAGCATAGCTCTTAAATGTAGATATAGAAAATAGGCCTTTCCTAGCACTTTTTCACAGTGTGCAATAAGTATAATGATTCGCATTTTCGGAATGGATGAAAATCTCGATCGGCTCGTAACGATCTGCGCGGGCAGAGAAGCAGCTGTTACATTCTAAGTTTTTTCTTTTGTCCCAGACTAGCGTGTTAGAAAACTTAATCTAGCTATCAAATACTGAAATCCCGTACCTCAAGTAGCTGTCATCAAATAAAACATCGCCTATCAACTTCCCATCAATAATTTTACAATTCCGGAACCATTTCTTGACGACATCATACCGCGCGCCGTCTATTTGACTGGCACCACGCAAAACTTGGTACATTTCCTCTAAATTCATATTTTATATTCGTATACATAGGTATCTAACTTTAAAAAGCTATTTGTGAAGAAATGACGTCAAATTGTTTAAAAGTTTGAAAATCTAGTTGGTTTACTTCATCGTAAAGTAATTAACTAGGGTTCCGTAACCAAATGGCAAAAAACGGAACCCTTATGGATTCGTCATGTCTGTCCGTCCGTATGTCACAGCCACTTTTTTCCGAAACTATAAGAACTATACTGTTGAAACTTGGTAAGTAAGTAGATGTATTCTGTGAACCGCATTAAGATTTTCATAGAAAAAAAAAACAATAAATTTGGGCGTTCCCAATACTTAGAACTGAAACTCTTTTTTTTTTTAAGTTTAATGGACCAGACTCCGGATTCAGCTTTGGCGCTAGGGGGGGTCGCATAGTCGTGGTCAAGTCACAAAAACTTATAATTTAATTTTGATAATAATATATACAAGTAAGTAGTAGGTAGTTTATTAATAAATGTAAGTACTGTACTTGAAAATACCTACCTATATTTCAATAACAAAATCAATTGTTCTTTTACGTCTTCTCCCAGAATGCGTTATAATTTCATCTATTTCAATCGCTTTTTTAAGGACGTGGAGAAGTGTCAGTCTGATTTGATCTTTTTCAACCATTGAAGCTATTAGCCACGATTTGATTTTTCGTAACGTAGAGAAAGATATTTTCGGTGTCGCACAATACATAAAAAACATTCTTATATTAGAATACGTCTCAATATCTTTTTTTTCTCAATATCGCAATTTAAAATAAGGTCAGAAATCAACTGCGGTATGTCCTGACTCCGCTGCCACTTCACCATCACACCAGCCATGACCTTCATGACCCGCCCCTGGATTCGCCCTTGAACCCGAGTGGCTAAGGATAGAGAGAAATGGCGGCAGTTGGAGGAGGCTTTGCCAACCTATGGCATACAGATTAAGTATATAATGTAAAATAATGTCTGAATAAAGGCTATATTATATTGTATTAGGTACATGTTAAAAAGCATTATCTGATAATATTATTGTTTCCATCATTTGGCGATATAGTTTAGATTTTTATTGGATTTTTCGGTAAATTTTCAGAATACTTTTGTCATTGGCATTTGGCTTTCAAAAGCCTCAGTGGCAAAAGGTTGAACACTTGATCAAATAAAAGCCTTGGGGGAGGTCTATGTCTAGCAGTGGACTTTCTGTGGCTGATCTGATGATAATGATCGAATGAATTAAATGATAAGACATTTTTAAATTTGTTCTACTAAAGGACATTCGACCGTAATATTTTTATTGTATAAAAAAGGCATCATAATTTCATTAAAATCAGTTTCACTTCTTCCCGAAAGCGGCCAAAGTGCGCGCGGCTTCTTTGGCTGTTTCTTTCGCCGTCGCCGCAGCCGAACTCGCACCTGCGTCATAGAATCAATATAAGTACCTCCGTACAGAACGTGAACTCATCCCCTCCCGCAAGATTACGTTCTTCAGTGTTCCCCGCAAATAATAGGTACCTATAATAACAGTTAGCGCTATGAATCATACAGCTGATGTTACGCTCAAAGACCGAAATCGTTTGTGAGTCCAGTTTTCAAAGACACCAAACGCACCCGAGAACGGAGGAGAAGTGAGGGGACGCCATATTGCTACGCTCTGGGAGCTCTCGACGACCAGCATACCTGTACAGACTCGCGAGAGCCTCTCGCCAAGATGGCTCTCGACGACCAGCATACCTGTACACACTCGCCGACAGCCCCTCGCAGAGATGGCTCTCGACGACCAGCATACCTGTACACACTCGCCGACAGCCCCTCGCAGAGATGGCTCTCGACGACCAGCATACCTGTACACACTCGCGAGAGCCAACGAGATTTGCACGAGACCTTTTAAATCAGGCGCAAAAACAACGACGACCGAGACAGACCATAAGAGAGCGAGCCGAGACACGACCCCGAAAAATTCTGTTGGATAACTTCGGTAAGTATTCAAATATGAAGCTACAGAACTCGCACCCGCTTTTAAGTTCTCCAAAATAGCTGGACCATTGCTCGCCAGGGTCTTCATCATCTCTTCTAAATTCTTCTTCTGATCCGCAGCCAATTTAGCTATAACTTCTTTGAATTTAGCGAAATCCACGTTGGATTTGTCTTTTACGTCCTTGAACATGTTGCGTACCTTCTCTTCTTGATTTTTTGTTTGGTCCAGTAATTTGGCTGAAAATGTTGTTGAAAAAGGAAGAATAGAATTATCTATTCATCATCATCATGTCTCCACTGCAGGAGCACGACCCTCTCTGTACTACCAGAGCCATATATTAGCCAGAGCAGTCAGAGGATTTGGCCTACACTCTCCACGCTGGCCAGACGGGTTGGAGAGGTCTCATTGATGTTTATGAGCTTTGTTCAGCTTGTGTTACCTAAGTCGCCTTCTACGACATCCTCGCGAAGACTTGAGGTAGTCCTGTTGTACTCTGCTAAAATACTATAATATTTACATGTTCGCTTCCAATCAGTAGTTTTGGAAATCTTTGGGGGAGGCCTATGTCCAGCTGTGGACCTCCTGTGGCTGATATGACTACTGGAAGAGACTTACATAGGTATAGACCTAGAATGCAATATTATGGTACCAATGACCTGATCTCATGATGAAGCCGGGAGGTGGCCACGGCATCTCTGTGATAAAACAGCATAACCCAACCGAGTTTGGGCTTAATTGAGTATAGCCTTGAGAACTCTAAACTGTTTTGTTTTAAATAATTACCTAAGTACTTGTTTTTACAAGACTATTACCTACCTACTTACAGTCTTTTATCCACTTTACTAGACCATCGACATTATTTTTCCCTTCCTTCTTAAGTTTTTCAAATGTTTCTTCCATTGTCCAATTAGTAGGAAATAAGTTAAATGTTTATTCTATTTTGTTAGTTATTTACGAAAATATGTCAATGTCTTGTCAATCGGAAATATAAGTACCTAGATTTCGGACGTATTTAAAAAGAGTTGACAGTGGGCCAGACTGAGTGTCAGCGATAGTTTGCGACAGCGACGATCGAAGAGATAACGCAGAACAATAAGTAACTTCGTAGTCTCAGCAGTTCATTTAGTAACTACAATTGAAGGAACTACAGGGACAAAAAGGTACAGTAATTTCTCTAAACAAACCACTAAAGGGACTATCAGCTTGATACCTCCACGCGTTCTTGAGAAAAAGGGTCTCGGTTCCGTTTTTTCCTTTTAAGGTACAGAACCCTAAAAAGCTCAGTAGTGGTCCAAAGGAACCACTTAAGGGATTAACTGGAAGCGTAATGTAACTAAAGGCAGGAGGAGCAAAGAGCCTGACAAAGAACAATAACCTAAGGGAGGAGCGCCCACGTATTATCATCATCAGGTTTTTTTAGAGTTCCGTACCCGTAGGGTGCAAACGGGACCCTATTACTGAGACTCCGCTGTCTCTCTGTCCGTCGGTCCGTCTGTCACAGGGCTCTATCTCTTGAACCGTAATAGCTAGACACTTGAAATTTTCACCGATTATGTATTACTATAACTACTATAACAACAAATATTTAAAATAAGATAAAGTTAATAGTAATAAAAGTCAGAGGATTTGGCCTACACTCTCCCACCCATCCACGTATGACAAGAATGTATCTAGATATACTTCTTCTCCTTTCGAATCGATTGGCAATATAAAAACATCGTGTTAATTAAACAACGCAAAACCTCTCAGATGGTACCTTAGCCCATGTAACTGAACAACTTTTGTTCAACAACTTTCACGAAACTAAAAAAAAATAATTTGAATTTTCATACAAACTAATCAGCTGATCGAGTCAATTTGTATGAAAACCCGAATTTTTTTGGATTTCGTGAAAGTTGTTGAACAACAGTTGTTCAGTTTCATGGGCTGAGGTACCATTTAAGAGGTTTGGCGTTGTATACAAATTATTTTAGCTAGATATACCCCGAGTTCAAGACAAAAAGGAAACGAGGAAGGCAAAGAAAACGTTGGTCCCACTATATTAAAAAAACTGCAGGTCCATTATGGCATCGAATAGCCAAAATAAGAGAAGGATAGAAGAAGCTGGACGAGGCTTTCGTGTCACAGGCAGGACACGCTAACAACGAACACCTATACTCAACGGAGACATTTAATTAACTATAAAGAAAAAATGTTCTAGTACTCGTAAATGTTAAAAAAACACGTCTTTATCCCTAACGGCGCAGACAGAGCCTAGAGCGATAAAGCGGTTATTACATTATTTAATTTGTAGAAACTCTATAGGCAGTTAGGTTCATAAATAGTTGGCTAGTGCTCAGACTACTTAAGGGCCCGGTCCTTATTTTTAGTGATTTTGACTTCTTTTTCGGAGCTGATTGGAGCCAAACTAATTTAGTAACAATATGTTACGATATGTTAAATTGAAGTTTATTTAAGTATTAAAAAAGTGAATAAGACAATTTATTGATTTTCATTGTAATAGTTTGTTTAATTCCAAATATAATGACACATGTTTCAATTTTTTGCGGTGCGCGACGTTAATGTTTTTGTTGTTTACACGGAATTTAAAACATGAAGTTGTGTATAAATTACAGAGAAATAAAGACAAAAAAAATCCTAAAAAGTGAATGAGAAGATTTTAGTATTTTTTTTTAATTCATAGAAAAACTTAGTTAAAAAGGTTAAACTTTGAAGAAAATATAAGCGAATACGTCGTCGGATTTCTTGCGCATACGACTGAGTTCAAAAATTAAAAATACACATATGTATATGAAGATTGATTCATGCTTAAACACGTACAATAAATAAATAAAATAATTTGTCTTTTGTAAAAAAATAGAATAATTTAAAGGTTTCCGAAGTTCTGAAATAAATATGGGGACGAAAACGCTGATAAGGCAGACCGCTCGCTGCGCTTCTGAATTCGCGTCTCCATGGTGCATGTCCAATATAGCGCAATGCGTATGTGTAGATAGAAAATATAGATTCGGGAGTTCAATCAAAAATTCCCACGGTCGAAGACCGCAGTCTTAATTGCATCCTAAATCGAGGCGCGTGTCCGACGGCGACGCTTCTTATTGCTTTTGTTATAAGGTTATTCCTGTATAACATGTAGCTTGTGACCTATTGCGTTTAGGAATGAATTCACAGATTACAGGGAAGTAGAGCGGTCCGAACGTCCTTTTTACTCTAAATCTATTAATGGAATCTAAATCGGATCCAATCAGTCCTAACTGCGATCACATCTTCCGATTTCCCAGTTAGGATTCCTTCAAATTAGATAGTGTGACCGCTTAAGGCCCAGGCCACTTTTAGCGTGATGCTGGGCATGAAGGTGGAAAAGGTAAATCCTAATAGTGATCGGTTGCTATAAGTATAACCTCATCGCCTATTGATATGATTCAGATTCTTGCCCATTCCCACGATCGGCTTTTACAATCTGCGCGGAAAGAGAAGCAGCTGGTACATTCTACGTATTTCGTATCACCCAGACCAGCATATACTTAGAAGAATATAAACTTCTTACACATCAAACTACATTGATTGTCTATTCCAAATTCTTGTCTATCTGTCACATTTTATTTTATTTGTTTAATTAGGTAATGTCATTGTTTAGTAACTTAACTAAAAATTGTATAAAAAAAATTATTTCGTGCATAATCACCATGGAGGAGGCCTTTGAGAAACTGAAGAAGGAGGGCAAGAATGACGTCGGTCATCTGGTGCAATGGATGAAAGATGGTGAGTAGAATCTCAGAATAGTAATATAAAATAGTATCCTACTATTATGTAGGTAGTTAGTACAATATACTCCGTAGAAAGAATAGATAGAATAGATGGCAGAATATCTTTACAAAAGTTACTGGCGTATGGTAGCTCGTAGTTCCCGGCAAACATCTTAAACACCGATTGATATACCCTTCTCGCTCTTTTGTATTTACGACCTCCGTGGCGTACCACTAATCCGGAGGTTCTGGGTTCGATCCCCAGCTAGGGCAAGTTGGAAAATGACTTTTTTAAAAATGTCCTGGGTCTTGAGTGTTTATCTATATAGGTATACATATATGTATTTATCATAAAATATAGTATCGTTGAGTTATTATCCCATAACACAAGTTTAAAACTTACTTTACGTGATGTGTCCCTATATATTTATTCAATATTTATTTATTTATTCTCCCGCCAATGCGAGAGAGCGAGAAGGGTATATTAATCAGTGTTCAAGAAGTTTGCCGCGAGGTATACCTCGCTCCCATTTCTGCTACGAATCAGCTGTTTCCTGTTGTATAATATCGGTATCCATCGAGCTATGTATTGTCGGTGGAGTATGAATTCTCTTCCATTTGTCTCTCTCATCTGCCAGCTATTTTACTTCGCTGTACGACACGACGTTCACCTTCTTCTTTCTACATAGAAGGGAAAAGGGGACCAGGAAGACGGAGGCCTTACATGAAACAGATAATATCGTTAAGGCGAAGATATAGGCAAATGGCCTTGAAGTGTGAAATAAATTGTTAACTCGTAAATATGGTGATAATTTCCATATTGCTCTACGTCATGCACTAGATAGCCCTTTAAATTATTTTATGAACTGCCGTTAAAACTATTATTGGTGATCCGTCTAGCTTTAAAACTTGCCGTTGCCACTTTTGGCGGAGGCAAGTTTTAAAGCTAGACGGACTAATGTAAATACTTTTAACGGTGGTTTATAAAATAATTTAAAGGGCTATCTAGTGCATGACGAAGAGCAATATGGAAATTATCTCCATATTTACGAGTTAACAATTTATTTCAAATGAGGGCGCCACTTCAAGGTCATTTGCCTATATCTTCACCTTAAGAAGTTTAGTTTTGATATCTGTTTAAGGTGTGGACTAAAAAATTTTTTTAGCTCGAAAGGTAGATTATTAAAAATTATTATAAAACATACTTACCTAATTTTTCTTTCTCTGATTAGCAAATAATGACGACGATACAGCGCATTTAAATGTCGCACGACGTCACGATTTAGTACCTACTATTTTTACTAGAAGGTGACCATAATGGTGACGGTAATAGACCCTAGTTACTCCTAAACTTTAACGCTGTAACTTTGTAATTTTTTACTACTTCGATATAACAAAATTATGGGTCCATTGTTTTTAGATATTAATATAACTGACGGACTAAATAAAATTATATTTTTCGGACCCAGTCCACATAAGTGTCCTTGTTTATTTATACTTTATTGTACACACATATACATGTATAATGTACAACAGGCGGACTTAAGGTGAAGATATAGGCAAATGACCTTGAAGTGTGAAATAAATTGTTAAATTGGTAAATATGGTGATAATTTCCATATTGCTCTTCGTCATGCACTAGATAGCCCTTTAAATTATTTTATGAACTGCCGTTGAAACTATTATTGGTGATAAGCTAAGCTAGACGGTAGCTTTAAAACTTGCCGTGGCTACTTTTGGCGGAGGCAAGTTTTACTAATGTAAATACTTTCAACGGTGGTTCATAAAATAATTTAAAGGGCTATCTAGTGCATGACGAAGAGCAATATGGAAATTATCTGCATATTTACGAGTTAACAATTTATTTCAAATGAGGGCGCCACTTAAAGGCCATTTGCCTATACCTTCACCTTAATGCTAAAAGTATTCTCTAACAATCAAACCTTTGGGTCGATTGGAGAGTTTTATGTGGGTGTGAATATATAAAGAAAACTTAAACTAAACTAAATTTAAAAGATAATAATCACAACACATACTATAAACATACTATTATTATAATTACATATACACAATTACTTAAACATATATATATATATATATATATATATATATATATATTACTTCATAAAATATATACCTACATTAAAATATATACAAAAATAAATATACAAATACATAACCATAAATAAATATTATGCAATCAAGTCTGTCCTATGTTTAATTGGAAGTGGAAGTGCCTAAAAACTCTGTCGCGACTACTTTGGAATGCTCTCCCTGAATCCATTAGAAGGGCCCCCTTCTAATGGATTCAGGGAGAGCATTCCAAAGTCGTACAGCAGTCACGGAGAAAGAGTTATGGAAAAAACCTGTACGGTGAGAAGGACGTCCTTGTTAGTTGACGTCTTTGGAGAAAATTCTGCAGTGCAGTTTGTTGCCGCTTCTTCTGCACTTGCGCTTAGGAAGCGGCATAAGCTTAGCTGCAAGTAAATGATCTGGCGTCAACAATTATACTTAATAAAATCGAAAGAAATATTGCCGATTATCAAGTGATAGAAATCAAAAGGTAAATAAATGATTTTGATTTTTTACTTTGAGATAAAAAGAGTAAAATTCCCGGGTAAGTAATGTAATGTGATCTTTTAAGTTACGGTATTATTAATTTTATTTCTTAAGTTAGGTTTTATAGTATATTATATTATAAAAAGTGATTACGTCTAGTACCTATAGTTCTTCACATGGTTTTTTTAATTATAATGAAAAAAAGCGGCTGTTATTTAAATCTTAACATACCAACCTATATTATCAACTTACTTACGATTTCAAATAGACTATCTTTGTGATTTTAAAAGTTTTATCGTTATTTTTTAAATAAATTAGGAAAACAGTTCCTTTAATGAAGAAGGCAACGTTACGCGAGTACCCTTTTTCTAATGCATTTATGAAATACATCTAAAAGATGTGCTGGCCCTTGTCAGGACAGTTACTGACACGGCAGCCGACCGTGTTGTCCTTTGTCCTATTTCAGCGTCAAACCAAGCAGAGGCGTACATAGGCCCCCGCCGGCTGCCTTGCGGTGTATAGGGCCTCGCGCGTGAAGCGGATGATCTTTTTTTTAATAAACTAGTATACTCGTAGTCTATTTGTTGAAATAGCATGAATGACGTCGGCGCGCCATAAAGGCCGCGTCTTTGTAAAACCCGACGTCCTTTGTCGGTACGCCACCAAGCAATTTTACGAATGGACTATACCGTGGCTACAAGAACATGCATTACTGTAATAAATATAAATATATACAGGATCTAAAATAATATACTGAAACTATTTTAAGCGTGGATTCAGTCCATCGTACTAAACAACTTTCCCCAAGGAACATATATCGAAATATGAAAAATAATTTTTGGCCCCCCATATAAGTTGAGTTGAATGATCAGCTCATCCGAGTTTGTATGGACAGCCAAAAAATATTTTTCATATTTCGATATATGTTCCTTGGGGAAAGTTGTTCAGTATCATGGACTGAAGTCACCTTTAAAATAGTTTCACTATATTTGGTTAGACGTTATATAAATAAATATATATATGGTCAAACCACACTGATTGAGCTAGCCCCAAAGTAAGTTTAAACTTGTGTTATGGGATAGGTACTAACTCAACGATACTATATTATATAATAAATACATATTTATAGATAAACACCCAAGACCTAGGACAATTTCAAAAAGGCCGTTTTCCAACTTGCCCTGGGCTGGGGATCGAACCCAGAACCTCCGGATTGGTGGACTAGCGTGTTGACCATTACACTACAGAGGTCGTCTTGTAATAATAATACGTCTGTGCTATTTGCACCCCCCCCCCCCCCCCCTCGCCTAGATCTAACGAAAGAAAGGAGGAGCTCCGTGGAAGTACGCAGTACTAGCGCATCTGCAAGTTAAGCGTCACTGGGCGTCGTCGTCCACACTTGGATGGGTGACCACAAGTGGCTTAAAAAATTCTCGAGCCCGCTTTTTCCGCTTCGGGAGTTACGTTTATCCGTTGTTCTCGGCTGTCATTAGCCACTTCATCAACATCATCATGTCCTTTTTAGTCTCCACTGCAGGAGCACTTCTCTCTCAGAGGAGAGGTCTCACTGATGTTTACAAGCTTTATTCAGCTTGTGTTTCTTAAGTCTCCTTCTACGACATCCACGGGAAGACTTGGAGTGGTCCTATTTTACTCTGCCGGGAACCACACGGCCACTTGAACACACGAAAAACAAACAACGAAAGAAAAGGGGCCTTGCTGATGCGCCTCTTTATGTTTTATGTTAAGTACTCGTATCATATTATCATTTTGCAACGTGGGCACGTACGTATGTTGTGTCTTTTTTAGGGTAACCCTGCATATACGAGGCTACTATGAATAGCTCACTAGCTTCCTATCCTTGATACGCTAGCTTCCTATCCTTTATATGCTTTCTATAGCTATAGCTTTCCAGCTTACCCGACTGTCATAAAACTGTGGCGACCATAAACAATATCTAGATTGTTTTTTCAGCTAACATCATCGACGACGCAAAGGCATCCGAGGAGAAAGCCAGGGCATTGCTGAGAGAAGTCGCCGATAAGCAGAAAGTAGAGCTTGCGAATTTTAAAGCGGCTTTGGCGAAGCTCGCTGCCGAACAAGGGAAAAGCTTAGAGGAGTTTAGTAAGCGGCTGTCAGCGAAGAGCGATCAGTTAGCTGGTGCTTTGACAGCTGCCGCCGACGCTTTCAGGGCGGCTATGAAGAAGTAGCTTTGATAGAGGAATAAAGCTTTGACAGCTTTTAACATTTCCATTTGTCTTTTATTAGCGTGATCTTCATCATAATTTCATCATCCTCCCGTATTCCCGGTTGCATCGTCAGCGGTAACGCTTCAGAGCCCGAAGTCTGCTACCTTACCTAGGTGATTTGACGAGGTTACTGGTTTTTACACTGACCTCCGTAACCCAAAGGGTAGACCAGAATCAAATCCTTAGGATACGTTTAAACAAACGCTATAGATGGCGTTTGGGATCCACAGCTTTTCGTGCCTTCTGAAGCACGGAATCATCTTTCTTTTCGGATAATCAGGTGATTTAAGCCTACAATATCCTAACCAGACTGGAAACAACTTTTTACATTGTATTCTAGCCAGTGGGATTTGGATTCACGACCTCCGGAAAACAAGGCTTCCGAAGGTTGTAGGTCCATCTTTCTCAATTTTTTTTATTATTTTTCATAAAACAGTGGTGTCAGATTTTTCAAGTTGCCCTAAAGGCTGACTTAGCTTGACGACTTCCATACAATGATGATAGCCAACAACCAACAGCTTATCGTACCTTCCGAAGCACGGAGGAGCTCGGGAAACTTTTATGCCACTTGTGGTCATCCATCCAATTGCCGAACACGCCCAAAGTCACGCGAAAGCGCAAGTAATGCTTATTCCCATTGAGCTACCGAGATCCTAAGCTTTTTTGCCAGGATCTCTAAATCCTTAGTCGAAACGTTTACACCATACTATAAATGTGGCAGAGCATTTTCCTCTTTCTAGCAAAACTGGTTGAAGACACGAAAGCGACGGAGGAAAAGCTCCGCAAGCTGTTCGAGAACGAAAAGGACAAGCAGAGCGTTGAGCTGGCGAACTTTAAAGCAGCCGTGACGAAGCTCGCCGAAGAGCAGAAGAAAGTAAGTTGTCTTATTTTCACTTCAGCTTAAGGGATCGTTTGAGTAGCAGAGTTTTATGCCATTTTAAAGAAACCGTGTGGTTCCCGGCAGAGTTTCTACTTAGGACCACTTCAAGTCTTCCCGTGGATGTCGTAGATGGCGACTTAGGGAACACAGCTGAACATAGCTTTTAAACATCAATGAGACCTCTCCAACCATCTGGCCAGCGTGGAGAGTGTAGGCCAAATCCTTTGACTGCTCTGGCTCTGGTAGTACAGAGAGGGTCGTGCTCCTGCAGTGGAGACTAAAAAGGACCTGATGATGTTGATGATGAAAGAAATTCCAACATTTTTATTCTTAGGTACATATCGTACCTGCTAAACTAACATAAACAAGTAATAACTAGCCTTTTTTTATTTTTTTATGTTATATCACAGGTTATATAGCGGCAAACGAACAAGCGGGTCACCTGATGGTAAGTGATCACCGCTGCCCATGGACAACTGCAACACCAGGGTGTAACAAGAGCGTTACCGGCCTTTCAGAAAGATATAGACTCGTTTTTTGAAGGTTTCAATGTCGTATCGGTTCGGGAACACCGCTGCAGGAAGTTGATTCCACAGTTCGGTCATACGTGGCAGGAAGTTCCTTTTAAAACGTACGGTGGTTGATTGCCAACTAGCCTAAATTTAGATAAGTAATTTAACATTGACCTAGGTAGTTTTATATTCCTAAGAATGTTTCCATCGGTACTTTTCTTATTGTCTCTATTAAGGTGGAGGTATAGGCAAATGACCTTGAAGTGGCGCCCTCATTTGAAATAAATTGTTAACTCGTAAATATGGTAATAATTTCCATATTGCTCTTCGTCATGCACTAGATAGCCCTTTAAATTATTTTATGAACCACCGTTGAAAGTATTTACATTAGTCCGTCTAGCTTTAAAACTTGCTTCCGCCAAAAGTGGCCACGGCAAGTTTTAAAGCTAGACGGATCACCAATAATAGTTTCAACGGCATTTCATAAAATAATTTAAAGGGCTATCTAGTGCATGACGAAGAGCAATATGGAAATTATTACCATATTTACGAGTTAACAATTTATTTCACACTTCAAGGCCATTTGCCTATATCTTCGCCTTAAGGGGAAGGCACTTTGTTCGTGTGTCTCTGCTGGCACATCACTGCACTATACCTAATATATTTTCTTTTTTATAACCAAACTAGTTTAAACGGTCTAGTTCATTTGAGATGGCGCACTATGTTCGTGTTGTCGAGGAGCTGGATCGCCTTAATGTTCGTACATGGTTTAGTAGCCTATACTCATGTGCTTCGGCGTATTTTTGATTACATCAACAAGTTTATTTGCTAGGCAAATTGAAAAAAAAAAACCCCGACGGTCAAGAACGCCATCTAGTGATGAGTAGTGGAACTACCGATACGACTTGATATCCGTAGCGCATCTATTATTTGCTAGAGAAAGCCCTGACTTTTAAGCGTTAACCCCCAATAACTTTTAAACGGCTGAACCGATTTTCATCAAACATAGCTAAGAACCACCGCAAGGGAACTTGCTTTCACGTAATAAAACCGCATCAAAATCGGTCATTCGTTCGTGCGCTAAGATGCCACAGACAGACAGACATTAGCGTCAAACTTATAACACCCCTCTTTTTGTCGCGGGTTAAAAATTAAGTAGATAATATAAGTGCAAAAAAATATATTTTTTACTTTGTTTTTAAGAGTATGGACGACTTCGTGGCCAGTTTGGCTGCGCAGGGGCCGAAGATCATCGAGGCTATGGTGGCAGCCGCCAGTGCCGCGCGGGAGACGCTCACAGGCGAAACCAAGAAAGCTTAAAAAACGAATGGGTCATTCTCATTGGTCGTTCTGGATGCGGGCGATTTCTACAACGCTTGCCGGTGGCACCCGGTGATACAATATCCAACAGTACTAGATGTAGACTTTTTTTAAATGGATGTAAACAGGAGAATCGGGGCGGTCTGCCCACATGCCCCCCCCCCCCTCTAGTTACGCCGAAATTAAAATACAAATAGGAGTCTTAACCAGCCGCCGCCCCATTGAGAACATTACAAAAAATGTGTTTGGTAGTAGGGGTGGGAAGGAGAAGGGGTGCAAATAGACCCCCCTCTAGATCCGGGGCTGCAACGTAACCCCATAAAATTACACGACAGTCGTTCGACAGTGTCGTTATTTCAATGTCAACCCTAATTAAACTACCAATATCATCATTTTGTAACGCTCAATGTTTCTTGACACTGCAACGTGGGAAAGAAGATACGTGTACTCAAGTCGTGGGGCTTTTGGGCTAAAGGCCCTGTATATCGACTGAGTTATCGACTAATGAAAATGATCCTTTGTTTTTTCAATGGAATAATGACATAAATGCTAATCTATTTAAAAATGTAAAGCTAATTGGGGAAGACGGAAAGTAGCAAATAAAATGAGTTGATGTAACTTTTTTATTTTTAATCTTGAGCCCGCCGACTTCGCCCTGATATAGGTTGATTTTAGGAGCCCCTACTACCCTAAATTTCTTAGAGCGTTCTTTAATACATATTATTAATATTAACGAAATACCTACTTACTCACTTTGAAATAAAAACAGCAAAATTCAGGACTAACTCTATACATAATATGTTTCGAACACACGATTGCTTAAAATTAGGTAGGTATTGAGAACAATAGAAGAAAATTGCGAAGTTAGTATAATACTGAGGTGCAGGCCTAAATCACCTCAGAATTATACTAAAACGGAAAGTATTCATGAAATACATTAGCCCTTTTAACTTTGGATTATAATTGTATTAAACATAAGGCAGGGATCAATGTCTTATTTATTAAATAACTTAAATATTCTTTGTAAAACGAAAACAACTTCAAAACCAAAACCAGCCTTATTGACCTACCGTGATCTTTTCACTGTCATCTAGAGACAACTATAAAGTTTACACACTACTTAGTACTTAGCGTGGAGAGTGTAGGCCAAATCCTCTGACTGCTCTGGCTAATATATAATTAAATTTTTAACAAATAAACAACCGACATATCATACATTGACGTGTGCACGGATGTATAGTTTCATTTGTAGTACGAGGAGTAGGTATAAATGTTACTCCGCTTGTATGTAGCGCGACGAACCGATGGCCGATGGGGCAGAAAGGTTCTCGAATGGCGACCACGGCCACGGACTGACAAGCGAAGCGTAGGACACCTACCTACAAGCTGGTCAGACGACCTGACCAAGGTTGCTGAAAAGCGTTGGACGCAGGCCGCTCTAGATCGGTCATATTTTTATCCACCAGCCAAATTTTCGAAGCAAGTTCAGTGTAGTATACTGATTAACTTTACCTTAAAAAAACTGAGATAAGTACGATAAAAAAAAATTTGATCTCCCATACAAATCGTAGAAGGACGAACATTTTATTTCGATTTTTATGAATTATTTTTATGTAAAGTAATACACCTCTCCAACCGTCTGGCCAGCGTGGAGAGTGTAGGCCAAATCCTTTGACTGCTCTGGCTAATACATGGCTCTGGTAGTACAGAGAGGGTCGTGCTCCTGCAGTTGAGACTAAAATAGACCTGAACGATGATGATGATGAATAGTACCTAAGTAATAATTAGTTCAGTATCATGACTAAAGTCATCCTGTATAGGCAGGCCCGTGTCACTCCATTCCCCGTTTAGGTATCGAAAATGTACCTACATTATTACTATGCGCGCAGGCGGCCCCTCCGGGTGGTAAATTCGGTTATACGAATCGTTTGTCCAGAGTAATAAGAATGAAATTGGCCTGCAATGGATGTCTAGGTATCTAAACGAAAAGGTGCTGAGTTCTGACGTGAGCTAAATTAAACCATATCGCTAGCCACATTGAGTAGATATTTCTTTAAATTTCTTTGCTGAGTGAGACTTCTGTACGTTAGTATTATTTATTCTGTGGTATAGGTATGAATTGGGTAGATGACTGGGTCAAAAATAACTTATTTGATACTGTTAAGAGAATAAAACGTCACAAAATAGTGACACTTGTTAATCATATCCATTTTCATCATGATTTTAGACTTATCAAAGCAGAAAAACTGATATTAAGAGCGCTATTTGACCCGAAAAATCTATGACGTCACGGTTTTGCTCCTTTTTGACATAGCTTGACGATTGCCATATAATAACGGCCGGGACCAATGGCTTTACGTGTGTTCAAAAGCACGGAGCTCGAAGAATTTATGCGAAAAAAGTTTTTTGGTACCTAACCCTGGTTGGGTTGCGGCTCACGCCCGGGGTTGCTTAACTTGCGCAAGTGCTAGCATACTCCCACCGGACCAATGAGCTCCTATATAAGTAGGGACTGCTATACCAGCTCTCTTTCCAGCCAATATCATTGACCCCAAGAAGATGGCGGAAGAGGAAGTCCAAAAGTTGTTCGCTGGCTCGGACAACCAGGGTAAAGTGGATCTTCCCGGCTTCAAGGATGCTTTATCGAAGTTGGCCGCAGGACAAGGGCTCGACGTCAGTGAATTGGCCAAGAAGCTGGGAGAGACGGTAAGAGCGAGCGCACATAGAGAGAAAACTGACTGTTAAGAGGCTACATGAATTTTCCGGGATCCAGTGCTGCCCCCATTTGAATAAATTATTTCAAAGGAAACGGAGATATCATTTAAAATGTTGTCTTTGTGAAGTTGTGTTTAAGGCCGTACCTGAATTTTACGGGGCCCAGTGCTGCCCCCATTTAAAATTATTCATTTCAAAGAAAACGGAGACATTATTTAAAATTTTGCTACTACCAAGTCCTAGATAACCCTTCAAAGTATTTTATGAATTACTGTCTGCAGTTTATAATGAGAACGTTAATCTTTACTACGCACATTTGCCAAAAGTGGCCGTTTTTCGCAAATGTGCGTAGTAAAGCTTAACGTTCTCACTTTAAACCGTAAAATAGTTTGAAGAGTTATCTATGACTTAGTAGTAGCAAAATTTTAAATTACGTCTTCGTTTTCTTTAAAATGATTTATTTTAAATCTGGACCCTTGGAAAATTCAGGTACGGCCTTAAGGCCGTGCCTGAATTTTCCAAGGGTCCAGATTAAATAAAATTTTCGGGGGCCAAAAGTGGCCGTTTTTCACAAAAACGCAAACTAAAGCTTAACGTTCTCACTTTAAACTGTAAACAGTGGTTCATAAAATAGTTTGAAGGGTTATCTAGGTTTTAGTAGCTCAAAATTTTAAATGATATCTCCGTTTTCATTCAAATAATTTATTTCAAATGGGGGCAGCACTGGACACCGTATATCGTCTTAAGGGTTGGGCTACATGTGGCTGCACGGAACAACACTTTTCTGCTATCCTTTTCTTCCGCTCAGAACCATCATTTGCTAGAGCGAGAAACAGAGCATGCGGCCGCATCGCCGATTCCGCGGCATGCCCAACCCTGAGTCCCCTTACCCTATGCGTTCCCATTCAAACGTAGTTTAGCTTTTATCAGGCCTGTGTCACTCCCCATTTAGGTATCGAAAATGTACCTACATTATAACTATGCGCGCACGCGGCCCCTCCGGGTGGTAAATTCAGTTATACGAATAGTTTGTCCAGAGTAATAAGAATAAAATTGGCTTGCAATGGATGTCTAGGTATCTATACGAAAAGTTGACGTGAGCTTAATTAAACCATATCGCTAACCACATTGAGTAGATATACATATAGATAGACTTCTGTACGTTAGTATTATTTATTCTGTGCTTTTATTTAGAAATGACATGTCAGATTTTGGCAGGATTTTGTAAGGTATTAAAGAAATGAGGATGTGGTGTGGACTTAAAATAAATTAAAACTTATCAGATATGTAGATTTAAAAAAAAAAATTGTATGTAAGTATACGTATTTTTTCTTTTTTCTAATTAGCAAATAATTGCAGAGATGCGGCACATTTAAATTCCGCATGAAGTCACTTTTTATTTATTAGATATTATTTATTCCCGTGGATGTCGTAGAAGGCGACTTAGGAAACACAAGCTAAACAAGCTTATAAACATCAATGAGACCTCTCCAACCCGTCTGGCCAAGGTGGAGTGTAGGCCAAATCCTCTGACTGCTCTGGCTAAGATATAGCTCTGGCCTCTGGCAGTAAAGAGAGGGTCGTGCTCCTGCAGTGAAGACTAAAAAGACTTGTTGATGATGATTGTTTATTATAGGTATTTGGAAAAGCAGTTGACAAAATAAAGAACTTGATTGGTTGGGGGGGGGGAGGGGCCGGCGCGCCCCCGCAGCCCGGCGCGGCGGGCCCTTCTCCCGCGACGGCAGGGCCCTCGCCCGAGACGGCAGCGGGGCCTTCGCCCGTGCAGGCCTACTCAGCTGACATGAAGGAAGGGCAGACAGTGGAAGCATATAAAGCGGAGACCGCGGGGGGATCTGGCCAAGAGGTAATTTTTTTTACTTTTTAACCGACTTCAAAAAAGGAGGAGATTTTCGAGTGAGCGGTATCTTTTTTTTAATGTATGTTCCCCGACTCGACGATGCCTGGACTAATTTAAAAAAAAAATTATGACAGTTCTGTTTTGATATGTTGGTATAAGTACTTCTGTTTTGTTTGGATTCATAGAGAAGCTTTACATAGCTGTGGGTTTTAGACAGCTAGTTAAGGTGAAATGGTAGCATAAGTGGCGCCCTCATGAAATAAATTGTTTAAAACTAAATATGGTGATATTTAAAAATTTGATTTGTATCAATGTCTAAAAAGACCTTTAAACTATTTTATGAATAACCTTTGAAAGTAATATTGGTAGTCCGTCTAGTTTTAAAACTAGACGGACTATTAGTAATAATTTTAAAGGTCCTTTGGGTCTATGTCCCACAGCTATGTAAAGCTTCTCCATATTTAGTTTTAAACAATGTATTTCAAATGAGGGCGCCACTTATGCTATCAAAACCAGCGTAATTTTATAAAACGTGAGTCGCGTAAATTGCGTCTCGCAATTTACGCTGCATTTAGTTTTATAATAGTCCTCTCACACAGTGACGCAAAATGAACTGTCAATTTCTATAGTTACTTTCTACTAATTAAAAGCGACTCATTTTACGCACCTCAAAAAATTACGCCATAGCCATCCTACTCCGCCGGTCCCGGCAGACGTGGTAGACCCAAGAAATGCTGGCTTGACGTCGTCAGGGAGATGGTCGTGCGTGCCAATGGTCTTAAAACCAAGGATGCTAGACCGTGCGAAGTGGAGAAGGAAAAGCCGGAAAGCGGACCCCGGGCTTCACAGCATTACAGCTGTGGATGCAACTGGGAATACGCTGAGATAAGAGAGAGAGATGGTCCTATGTGGCTTTGGTCTCAGATTAAAGTTACAGCTTAAGAGTCCCCTTACCCTAGACTTTTTCATACTAACCTAGACTAGCTTTTATTTTTAAATGACATGTCAGATTTAGGCAAAATTTTGTACTTTCAAAGAAATTGCATATACTTAACTAGTTTTTGACAGTCAAAATATAAACTTGAAAGATTATATAATGGTTTATTTATTTATTTTTCGTGTATGTAAGTGGCCAACATTGGTGTCAGATTTTTCAAGCTGCCTAAAGGCATCTGACATAGCTTGACGACTGCCATACAATGACAGCCGGGACCAACAGCTTTTACGTGCCTTCAGAAGCACGGAGGAGCTCGAGAAATGTTTGTACCACTTGTGGTCACCCATCCAAGTACGGACCAAGGCCGGTGTTGCTTAGCTTGAGAAAAATATATATATATATATATATATATTTTATGACAAATACATATATAGATAAACACCCAAGACCCAGGACAATTTGAAAAAGGCCATTTTCCAACTTGCCCTGGTGGGGATCGAACCCAGATCCTTCGGATTAGCGGTCTAGCGTGTTACCATTGCGCCACGGAGGTCGTCCATCTTTCAAGTTCATATTTGACTGTGAAAACCAGATAAATAAATAAATAAAAAAATATAAATGAATAATAAAAAAATATGCTATATGCCTAGTAATATAATTTTGCCAAAATCTGACCTGTCGTTTTAAAAACCCTACGTTTGTTTGGGAGTCTGTTCCTGTCTAGGGAACAAAGATACAAGTATTAATTATAAAAAAATAATTTTTCAAAGGAAGGGCAAGAAAGATCAGGACAAGAAGGTTCAGGACAAGAGGGATCAGGTAGCTTTTATTATGTAATTATAATATAAAAAATATGGATGCTGACTTGATTGCCCCCGTGGTTCAGTGGTCAAGGCGTTTGTCTTGTGATCCGGAGTTCGTGAGTTCAAATCCTACTGGGAAGCATACTTTGTAAAACGTTGTTTCCGGCCTGATTAGAATATTGTAGGCTTGAATCACCTAATTATCCGAAAAGAAAGACGATTTCGTGTTTCGGAAGGTACGCAAAGCTGTGGGTCCCGAACGCCATCTAGCGTTTGTTTAAACCTATCCTAGCATTGGTTCTGGTCTATCCTTTGGGTTGCGGAGGTCAGACGGCAGTCGCTCTGTGTAAAACCAGTAACCTCGTCAAATCACCTAGGTTAGTTAGCGGACCCCGGGCTCTGAAGCGTTACCGCTGAGGATGCAACCGGGAACACGCTCGGTTGATGATTATAATGGTTGCTGGCCCGGTCCAAAAATGAATATTTTTGGTGCCCAGTGAAATCAAATCGGTGTTTCTAGTAGACTTTTGTACGCGCGCTGTTTATGAACCTAGTTTTGTTTTCTTTTTTTTTATGTACAAATCACACGGATTGATATAGCCCCAGAGTAAGTGAGAGACTTGTGTTATGGGATACAAACCCAATGATTCTATATTATAGAACAAATAGGTACACATATAGATAAACATCCAAGACCCAGGTCAATCTGAGAAAGATAATTTTCCATCTTGACCTGATAGTTAGCTAGAATGTGTGAAAAATAATCAAATCTAGAAATTTTGTTAGGAATTCTTCTTTTTTTTAATGGTATGAGGTGGCGAGAGTCAATTTTTTAGATTGCAAAATTAAGTTACACTCTTTGTCTTCAAAACAAAATTTAAATGTTATTACACTATCCAATTTGTACTAAGGAACTTTGTTCCTAAATTTTTAGCTAGGGATCACACTATCCTAAATTGCATCCTAAATCGAGGCGCGTATTGACGGCGACGCATACAAAAACTAACTGTATTGCTTTTATTATAATAATAGATCGAGATCTGGCAAGAATTTTGGGGTAGGTATTTGAGGCAAGTTGAAAACTTGTCGTATACCTCTCCTATTATACCCCAACACGGAACTGCAGACCTGGCTGGTGGTAGCGGGGCTAAACCAATTTGATTTATTTAGATTGACCTGGCAGGTAGAAAGTCCCATCAAAATTACCTGTCTTTTAGATAATCTTATTTTTTAGTTACAAGTAATACCCTATTAAGGTGAAGATATAGGCAAATGGCCGTGTGTGCCGTCCGTCTAGCTTTAAAACTTAGTTTTAAAGCTAGACGGATCACCAATAATAGTTTCAACGGCAGTTCATAAAATAATTTAAAGGGCTATCTAGTGCATGACGAAGAGCAATATGAAAATTATCACCATATTTACGAGTTAACAATTTATTTCAAATGATGGCGCCACTTAAAGGTCAACTTCACCTTAAAATTTCAAGTTGCCTCAAATAAGTACCTTTTTTATATTTTTTGAAAAATACTTTTGCACGCGCCTGGCAATATCAAAGCCCCGACCAAATCGTCTGGCTTATTGATTTTTTTTAAACTACAACATATAAAAAATGCATATTGCCGGTACGTTTTGTTGATTAAAATTCATAGGTTGCTTTAGCTCCGCTACTCACCAACCAGGTCTGCAGTTCCGTGTTAGGGTATAATAGATTCTAGATTTGTAATAAAAAATAATAATAAATTTCTAACATGTTGCGTATGCCTTATTGCGTTTTAGGATGAATTTCACAGATTGCAAGGAAGTAGAGCGGTCGGCGTTCCAACGTTACTCTTCTTTTCGTGTCGATTGGCTTAAAAGACACATTATATTTTGTTCCTTCAGTAAATCTCCACTCTTACGCTACTTTCCGACGCCGTGTACAGGTCGTGTCTCGTGCAGCTTGTCGGGCACGAAGGACACGGGAGAAGGTGCTGAATCAGAGACATGCTCTGATCGGAGTGACCACATTGGCATCGGGCCTCTGTTTTGTCGATATGGCCCTTCTCAGTACGCAGTCGATTCAGGCACTTCCAAGTTGCCCAAGGGAGTTTATGGCCTTACTCTAAATCGGATCCAATCAGTCCTAACTGCGGTTACATCTTCCGTTTTCCTAGTTAGGATTTCTTCAAATTCGATAGTGTAATAATAGCTTTAGTAGTATCCGAAACTGTAAGTATAATCCTATTTTGGGACTAGATCTGTGATTTGTAAAAAAAAAATCTTTTTAGGACAAGAAGCGTCCGCGCAAGTGTCCGAAGCCGAAGTGGAGGATGAACCACTGGAGTCTGATCGAGCAGAGTCTGAACCAGCGGAGTCTGATTCACCGGAGTCTGAACCAGCGGAGTCTGATCCACCGGAGTCTGAATCAGCGGAGTCTGATTCTGGTTAACAAGAGCCTCGCCGAAGCGGGGTTCAAATTCTATGGTCAGACAAACTTGAAACTACGTCAATCGGACGCCCACGGCGGGCGACCGTCGTCGCGGATTTCTGCCCGTCGCGGGTACCCTTCGCGGAGACCGGATTACTAAGGGTCAGCTAGTTCAATTTCTTAAACGGCATACTCGTGCCAATGGCGAATTTAATATAATATATAACTACGTAGAAATATACATATATGATAGTAAGTCGCTGGCGGATACCGCGCGTGCCCGACTCGTGCGTCCGCGTAACGCAGTTTCAAGCCTTTATACTTCTCTCTAGTCCTTGTTTTTTTTGTTCACTTTTGAACTTAATTCCATCCCTCCTCTACTCGCCTGCCTTTGGGATCGTCCATTGTTTTTTCAATGTTCATTAATGTAAGGTGCGATAAGGGGATCGGTCCGAAACGCGGCGCATGATGCGTTTCGCCGTAATATTCTAGAATTCAATTGGTAGGGGTTATTATAATAATGACATGTCTAATTTAATAAATTATAAAGCCTAACTTAGTATTTTCTTTTTATGCAACATACCTAAGAGAGTAGCTAAGGTGACATAATACTGACAAGTTAAAAAAACTAAAGACAATATGGCGCCTAAAATCCATTGTTCTTTTAATTTTTGACATACCCAGCCCTCCTGGCGCAGTCGGGGCAAATTACGCTTGTGCCTAGGCCCTAAAGGTATTGTTCTTAACGTCGGATTACGGATTAATCCGACAAACATTTCCGTGCCCATTTCGCGAGCGTCGGATTTATCCGACCAAAAACTATGGATATTTACAATTCCTCGCGCTGGGAGCACGACAACTGATATAGTCTCGCGGTGAAAGGGTTAAGTTAAGAAGTATTAATAAAAAGCGGTCGTGTAATATATGGCTTTTTAATATATATCTATAAGCTACAAAACAATATGTAAGTACATAATTAATTTACCGTAATAAATAATTAATTTAACAAATACCGGGCAACACAATACTGCGGCAGAGGTGTAAGTCTAAAAATATTATTAAAAATATTGCCCCTATTTCGTATACAAAATCTACCAAAAAAACAGTACAAAAACTTTTCTTGTCGACCAATCAACCAAGATTAAAAAAATTCTTGTACTATTTTTATTACATTTATAGATTAAATTTTGATAGATCTTATATATCAAAAACTGAAAATCAGCATTACATTTTGATATACAATTTAGTGTTGAAAAATTATACATTTCTCTATTTCGATACAATATATTACTTTTATATATTTTCTTTTGTACATATATGTATTGTTTTTGTGAGGAATTAACAACAAATATATTAATTATAATTAATTTAAGCTTTACACTCTATTTACATTTAAATATGTTGTCAAGTGGGGGTATATCTATATTTGTATGGTGATTTTGAGCTATATATAATGAAAATTCTACGATTCTCAAACAAATTTAAAATAAAAAATTATAGATATATTTGAATATTGGCTAACTAAATAATTTAGTCGTTCGATTATAAACTCGTTTAAAAAATACGTATTTAAACAAAATACGTCTATATTCTTCTAATAGTAATAAGATATAAGTTAGGTGTATTGTCAAGAATAAAATATATGTAATACCTAATTCAATCAAAAAACATTCAATAAAAGTTTTTTTAAAAGTTTAAGTTTGGATATAGTTAGTAACTAATATAGATTTTCGTCAAATATAATTATATATATAATATTAAAAATATAATAGGTTGCGATTAACAATTTTTTTGATTATTATATAACAATGATTAGTTGATAACCAATTTATTTAATACACATAAATATACCACCACTTGACAAAGGACGAATCGTTTACCATCGTCGCTCACTATCTATATATTAAGATATATATATTATTTTCTGTATATTGAGTCATTAAATAATATGTTACTAGCGTATCACCGTGGACTGAGATTGGTGACTGGCTGACATTGCACCAAGCTTATCTTTTGATGTACTATCACTTAATTCCCTTTGCGATGTAGACAGAGATTTAGTCGCGATAAACAAATATACGAAAAAAAAGAACGATATAATTTTGCGAGTTACATTTAAAATTTAACTTTAGAACATATATTGAGTAATGTTACTTTTTCATTAAAAACTATTACCTATATATAGTAATTTTTTTAATAAAGAAGTAAGAAAATTTTTAATTAAAAAATTACTTAAATCATAAATGCAATTATCAACAATGTTATCATGACGAATCATTTATTTTAACTCTATAACTGGCGTAACCAAAAATTATTAAAAAAAAAATATTGCACACAGTATTTTTAACGTATAAAATAAACTGGCCCGTTGCGTATATCTGTACTCGGGAAAAACTACTGGGCCGATTTAGATGCGGTTTTCACTATCATGCATAAATTAAAATAACAAAAAATCAAAACATAAGCTCATTGCAATGCGTTATTTAACAACTAAATAACAATAACATTATTTTATATAAATTTGTTCACTCCATAATTTAATTACATATCTACTAAATTAGTTGCTGATTTGTGTTTATTCGTTGAATTTTTTTACAAAAACAATTTTTTACGTAATTTTTTTTTGAAAAGTCAAACAAAGCTTTTTCAACTTTGTTTCTTTTTGCTCCAATTTTTTGGTGTTGCCAGTGGTAATTCAGGAACTTAATAAAAAGAACACTAGTTACTTCGTATGATTCATACGATTGCTAGAATTCTAACAAAAAAACATATTGCATTTGCAATATACCCAATAAAAAAAATTTGCTATTGTTAAAAAAATCACAAGCATGATTTACAACTATGATTTTTTCATTGTACAAATTTTTACAGTAAATCAGATCACCATACATTTGGCGAAACACGCCAAAAGTGTTGCATTTTACCAAATATTTCTTGTAAGTAATCATTACTTCAATTTAATTCAAAACATCTTTATTACCATAGGATATTCTGTTAATAACAGCAACTTTGTTTTATTTTGCACACATGTCGACGTGAAATCGTTACTTACAGCTAAGTTTAGTGCGCCTAGGAAAGGCGCTAGTGCAGAAGAAGCGGCAACAAACTGCACTGCAGCATTATGCAGTACTATGCCACAGAAGACAGTCAGAGTATACAGAACGGAAGGTCCCTTGCAATATGCCTCCCCGCCACTCTCCCCCGCTCTCGCCTTGTCTCAGGGCGAGAGCGGGCGAACACACACTGCACGGCGCACGCGGCCGCACAAGAACGGGGGAGAGGTGCGGGGACGGGGAACGGGGACGCATATTGCGCGTACCTGAGGAGATTCCGTTCTGTATACTCTTACTGTATTCTGCGACTATGCACTTAACTTGCTGTAAGGAATCCTGTATATTGCAGCTTTGGATTGATCATAAGAATAGCTGTATGCACAGGTGACCTTTCTATAACGATTTTCAACAAGGAAAAAATTCAATAAATAAACACGAAATTCAATATGGCGGAGGCAAGATGGCTTATTATAAAATACCCAACCTGCTATCTAGTGTCCCTTTCTAACGCCCAAGTGCAATAGAGACAGGTATATGGTCATATCTCGTTTATACTACATATTTGAACAGAACAAAATGTACATTCAAAAATGAATCTAAAGGCCTTTAAGTTAACAATTAAAATACGGTGTTTAGAAATATAAAATCTATAAATGTATTGAAACTTTTTTTAAGATAAGATATAAATAACAACAAAGATAAGAATTTCTGGACCTTACATAGGTTTTTTTTCGATCCCCTAGGAATCACTAATAGAAAACAAACCGTAAGAAAAAAAAGACTTATTTTGTGTCAATTCTTCCCCCTCCCCCCCAATTTTTTTACTATACCCGCCTTCACCCTCCCCGCTCGCCGACCGCAGGCAGTAAGTGCGGTGACATTTCAATGGGAGATTGACGATATGCATTTGTCGGCTGATATCTTTGATTTTTATTACGACACAAGGTACATAATATCATATGTATTTTTCATTTCGCTCAAGGAGGAATTTCCTTGAATATAGCCAACGTTCAGGTTCAAAATTATCTATGTATAAATACCGACCACTGTAAAGTGCATCTTAAACTGTACTACACAAGATCTTTTATTTGAGTGTACATTTTATTTTAGATTGATATAGTATAAATCAGCTATGACCCAAAAGGCGAGGTAACTCACGCAATCCATACACCAGAAATAATAATAATGTATTAAATAATTCCATGTTCACAACAAATATATTAAGATTTCATTCATTTTTATAACAAATATGAAATTTAACGTAACTCGAAATGGGGCGACGGTTCACTTTTAAATACAAGAAAATATTGATTTAAAGAATTCCATATGAACAATAACAATAACCAATGTAAATAAAGAATTAAACATACGAATATTCAATAAAAAATTGTGCTCTTTGTTGCATGATGTTTAGTTAGGCATTGTATATTTATTACCTACTTTTCATTGTTGTTTTTTGTGTGTGTAAGTGGCCAACACTGGTGTCAGATTTGTCAAGCTGCCTAAAGGCATCTGACATGGCTTGACGACACAGCCATGACCAACGCCTTAACGTGTCTTCCGAAGCACGGAAGAGGTCGAGAAATTGTTATGCCACTTGTGGCCACCCATCCAATGCGGACCACACCCGTTATTGCTTAACTTGTGAAAGTTAAGCAAGCCAGCAAGCTAGCAATGCGTACTCTCACCGGACTACCAAGCTCCATCATGATATCATACATTTCCTTCACTTTTAATTTTAAGCCGAAAAGGTCAACGGGTCAGTTACCCCGAGATTTGAAAAAAATTGTTTTAAACTTTTTAATTCGTGAGAAAGTATTACAAGTGGGAGGTGGTGGGTTCGAATCCCACTCGTGGCGAGTCCCGTCACATATTGTCAATTTAATTGTCTATTATTTCCATTATTTATTGCTACCTAAAATATATTACATATTGTTATCTGACATATACAGTGTCTGCCAAAATATACTGAAACAACCTAAAGGCTGAATTCATTCCATGATACTGAACAACTATCCCCAAGAAACATATATCGAAATATGAAAAAAAAAAACCTTCCATACTAATTGACTGATCCGAAATAGTATGGACAGCAAATATTTATATTCATGTTCTTTGGGACAAGTTGTTCAGTATCATGTACTAGTATATTTTGTTAAGGTGAAGATATAGGCAAATGACCTTGAAGTGGCGCCCTCATTTGAAATAAATTGTTAACTCGTAAATATGGAGATAATTTCCATATTGCTCTTCGACATGCACTAGATAGCCCTTTAAATTATTTTATGAACCACCGTTGAAAGTATTTACATTAGTCCGTCTAGCTTTAAAACTTGCCTCCGCCAAAAGTGGCCACGGCATGTTTTAAAGCTAGACGGATCACCAATAACAGTTTCAACGGCAGTTCATAAAATATATTAAAGGGCTATCTTGTGCATGACGAAGAGCAATATGGAAATTATCACCATATTTACGAGTTAACAATTCATTTCACACTTCAAGGCCATTTGCCTATATCTTCACCTTAAGACGTTATATTTAGATATTATTTAAAATAATAGTTTTTAAAATGACGTTATAAAAAAAAAAAATCCGCCACCCCATCGACATAAGATCGAAGCGATTCCGAAACATAGTTGGTCGTTCAGTAACTCGAGGTACACTTGACTTGACTAGATCTTCAATTTTATCCCAACTCTTCGGGGAAAAACAAAAAAATACCCCTTTTTCTGTTTTGAGAATCAATTTTGAACACTATCAATTTTGTTCATGTGTCAGCAATTCAGCATGACTAGAGGACTTTTAATTTTCATACAATATAAATTTATTTGATAGGAAGCGGGAGATATCGTTAAGCTTTTCTTCGCACATTTGCGAAAAACGGTTGGCAAATGTGCGAAGAAAAGCTTCACGTTCTCACTTTAAGGGGCTACATGATTTTTCCGGGATCCAGTGCTGCCCCCATTTGAAATAAATCATTACAAAGGAAACGGTGATATCATTTAAAATTTTGTCATTGTGATAAACTTCCCTAGATAACCATTCAAACCGCTTTTTACCAAAAGTGGCAGTTTGGCGCAAAAATGCTAAGAAAAGCTTAACGTTCTTACTTTAAACTGTAAACAGTAGTTCATATAATAGTTTTAAGGGTTATCTAGGGCTTTACAAAGACAAAATAAATGATATCTCCGTTTTCTTTCAAATAATTTATTTAAAATGGGGGCAGTACTGGACCCCAGAAAATTAATTTATCTAAACTGTAAACAGTTGTCCATAAAATACTTTGAAGGGTTATCTAGAGCCGTATGGTACACAATTTTAAATAATATGTGAGTTTCCTTCCAAAAAATTTGTTTCAAATGGGGGCAGCACTGGACCCCGTAAAATTTATGTGGCCCCCCTTAAGGCAAATAGGTGACTATGCCAATGAGATGTTTCTTTAGTTTAGCTCTTTTCTTAAAAAAGGTGAGCATGTTTTGTTTTTCCCTGACAAGTCTTAACAACAAGGCAACATAGTTTTTTAGATTCACGTCTTTTCTCTTCGTGGGACAAACAGGGTCCCGCGTGCTAATTATCAATAAATTTCTGATTTATTAATTTTATTTGTCCAAATCGACAATTTCCTTTTGGGCATATAAAATTTGTAACTTAAATATAAACCCCAGCCATGTTTAAAAACAAGATGGCGCCGTTTTCATCGATGTTGCCTTGTTGTCTCTTCAACAATATATCAAATTCAAATAAAACATTTATAATACAATATGTTACAAACGGATCAAGACCAAATAATATTCAGAGATTTTTGCATAAAAACAAATATATTAATTATTATATTTAAATAAATAACCGCCATTCTGTACAGATCCTGGAAATAGAAAAGAAGCTATTTTAGATAATAGCATGCAGCCTTCTCATTATTGTTACAGCTTTCTCATAATGGGCTATTAGCGAGTTTTAAATATTCCTAATGTTTTCATATCACGCAAATTAGAGGTATAAACAAATTAGGCTAGGCTTGTTACAAAAAGGTGCTACGCTATTGCAAAAATGGGCTACGTGAAGTTTAATGTAGATGTAATGATATCTCAGCTATGTGCAATGTTCTCGCCTTAAGTGTGGCGCGTGTAAATAATGTCCTATTTCATAAGATCGTCCCATTTTTGCAACCGATAGCTTCTTTTATTGTTTTTTTGTCACTTGTGCTCAGAATATAATAATGTCACATTTTTGCAACCATATAGCCTCTTTTTAGTAAATTTTTTGACATTTATTCCCAATACATAATAATGTCCCATTTTTGCAACCATATAGCCTTTTTTTGAAAATTTTTGATCTCATTTATGCCCAGAATAATTGACCAAAATTCACAATTAAAGGCCGAAAATATAAAGTAACTTATCTCACCTATGTGCAGTGTCCTCGCTACGAATGTTGTCCGCGCGCGAGTTCGTAGAACAGAACGTACGCCTCCGACGACACCACGTTGCGCGCCGCGATCGGAGACACTCTGGAGGACAAGTAGACACATACATTAGCACGTATACAGTGGGAGACATATGACTGCCTCCGTGGTCCTGTGGTCAAGGCGTTTGCTTTGTGATCCGGAGGTTGTGGGTTCAAATCCTACTGGGAAGCATACTTTGTGAAAAGTTGTTTCCAGTCTGGTTAGGATATTGCAGGCTTGAATCACCCGATTATCCGAAAGATGATTCCGTGCTTCGGAAGGCACGTAAAGTGGTTGGTCCCGAACGTCATCTAGCGTTTGTACCTATCCTAGGATTTGTTCTGGTCTACCCTTTGGCTTGCGGAGGTCAGATGGCAGTTGCTCTGTGTAAAACCCGGAACCTCGTCAGATCACCTAGGCTAGGTAGCGGACCCCGGGCTCTGAAGCGTAACCGCTGACGATGCAACCGGGGATATGGAGAATAATGGTGATGACAGAGGTAGACATAGTATCTCCCACGCTGGTCTGGGAAAAAGAAAAAACTTAGAATGTGCTTCTCGCTAATTCGCCACAGCGATCATCATAAAACATTATTACTAGCTTTTTTTTACCTGCTGTTAAATTTGACTAAATTCTATGACCAGTTAAGAAAATGGGTAAAAAACTGCAGTCAGTCAAGGATACCTTAAAAAAAGTTACCTGGAGTCGTTATACTCGTGCCAATCGCCCGTGTAGGGGTGCTTGCAGTACGCCGTGTAGTGGCCGGAGTACGTGGTGCCTGGAGCGAACAAACAAACACATCGTTACTAACAACATTATTATTTTTAAAGTCAAATTCAAAAATAAACAAAATATCCTAGGACCTAATATACGCCCTTGAGGAACTTATTTTAATTTGACGAGTGTTAGTGGCCAACTTGCCGGAGTGGTTGCTCATAGCGTACAAATAGGTAACGTCAAAGCTAGCTGTACCCCAAGGGCGTATATTAGGCCCTATGACATTTTTTGACTATTTTGACGCGTGTTACTGGCTAACTTACCAGAGTGGTTGCTCACAGCGTACAGATAGGTAACGTTAAAATAGCTGTATGTCAAGGGCGTATATTAGGTCCTATAATATTTTTGACGAGTGTTAGTGGCCAACTTACCGGAGTGGTTGCTCACGGCGTACAGGTTGTAGGTGACATTCTGCCGGTTGGCAGCGTAGGGCGCCATGTCCAGCCCGTTGAGAGGGAACTCCACCAGCACGTTCAGTTTGCCGCGGAAGCGCTCCGTGGGGGAGAAACTGAAAGCCAAAATAATAAAACTATTTAATGGCAATATGTCGGAAAGACAAGACAGGACAATACTTCTTTATTGCACCAACTGAGTATCATCATCAGGTCTTTTTTAGTCTCTACTGCAGGAGCACGCCCCTCTCTGTACTGCCAGAGCAGTCAGAGGATTTGGCCTGCACTCTCCACGCTGGCCAGACGGGTTGAAGAGGTCTCTGTTTATCAGCTTTGTTCAGCTTGTGTTTCCTAAGTCGCCTCTTACGACATCCACGGGAAGACTTGGAGTGGTCCTATTCAACTCTGCCGGGAACCACATGGCTAACCAACTGAGTATAAAAGTAATCAAAATTAAATTTGAAATAATGTAGGTGCAAAGGGCTTATCGCTAAAGCAACTTCTTCCAGCCAACCTTTGGGAAATGTAGACTATTAAAAGATGTGGGGGGAGTTGGCGCATTTTAAGTACTTATTACAAGAATATATACAATGAAATAAAAGGAGTACACTAATTTAAAATATAAAAGAAAGAGGGTAGAAGGACATTATTTACAATGACGGTAAGTCTCCTCGCACTGATCTATGAGAAGCTACCTTGTGAAACAACATCACAGACTAAACTAACTCTCTAGCCCGCACAGTTGTTCTATGCACAGGGCTTACCATCCAGGTAAGGATTCGTTAAAATTAACGTGAGTGAGAGAGCCGAAGCCCAACCCCCCCCCCCCCCCCCCCCCCCCCCTGAAAGGCCGGTAACGCTCTTGTTACACCCTGGCGTTGCAGTTGTCCATGGGCAGCGGTGATCACTTACCATCAGGTGACTCGCTTGCTCGTTTGCCGTCCTATGTCTAAAAACAAATCTAACTACAATCATTCTAATTCTAACATTATTCAATTAATGTCATGTCTTTGTTGTATCATGTCATAATTTTGTTTACTTGGTCAAATATGTCACAGTTGCTCTTTCGAATTCCGCCAATGTACAATGGAATATATCTATGCAGGGCCCGATCTAGCTTTTTAGCCGCTCCGGGCAAATATCACTTTCGCCGCCCTTTACATACAGAAAACCATATAACGGACCTTTGGGCCGGGTACGAACCGTGGGGGTCTTTTAGACTAATTCGAAATATGTATATAGTTATTTGATTCGACGAAGCATGTTGCGGATTTACATCTGTAAACCTTTGACGAAGCATGTTGCTGATGAATATTTGTAATATTTGGTAAATGAAATACATGTGCAAAAAAAAAAAAATTGGTTGCCTGTAAAGTCGGTATACGGGCGAAAGTTTTACGTGACAACGACTTTGCCTTTCACTTTTTATGTCTGTCTCTCTCGCACGCGTGCCTCTCACTCGCTCTCATTGTGAGCGCATAACGTGAGCGGAGCGTAACGCGGTTTCTTGAAGTGTCACCCGGCTAACCAATTTATAAGACGTTGTCACGTCAAAAAAAAGAAAAAGTAAAGCCGCCCCTCATTTTTTGCCGCTCTGGGCAAATGCCCGGATTGCCCCCCCTTAGATCGTGCCCTGTATCTATGTCTCGGGGAACAATACTCACCGTTTGAGATGCAGCACGAGCACTTGCGGGAACTTTTGCACCGTGAACCATTTGAGGCACTTGCGACGGACGCCGCACTTCGAACACGTCTGAAGGAAACAGAGGTCAGAAATCAAAAATCTTTGTCCGCCAAATAAATAATATAAACGGGCAAGTGCGAGTCGGATTCGTACATGAAGTGTTCCGTACCACCGTACGATGTTTTAAAACGCTGAAGGAACACGTTTAACACGTTTCTTGTATGACGACCCCGTTTATTTTATAACTTTTTTATTTTTAGTATTGGTTGTTACAGCGGCCACAGTAATACATAATCGGTGAAAATTTCAAGGGACTAGCTATTACGGTTCAAGAGATGGAGCCCTGTGTCAGACGGACAGACAGCGGAGTCTCAGTAATAGGATCCCGTTTGCACCCTTTGGGTACGGAACCCTAAAAAAATACGAATGTGTTAAATTTGGGGGGGGGGGGGGGGGAATAAAAAGCGTAGATTGCACCAGCTGCTTCTCTTCTCGCGCAGATAGGTAAAGCCGATCGAGGGAATGTGCGAGAATCTGTAACATGTTAATAGGCGATGGATACGCTACAAGTGGCTTTTGAGTCTTGCGGTTCGGGGCTCTGTTTGCTAAGAGTCGTACGATCTTAAATGGTCTGTCTGCTTCATTAGGGATAAAGACCTAATAGTGTTGTGTTTAGGACGGCTACCAACACGCTAAGAGTGGTATTTCGGTCTTCTTAGACCCAAATACTCTTCTTAGTTTAGAGCCTAGGCTCTATCTACCGCGTTGGGGATGATAAAGACGTTAGTGCATCTGACTGTATGTATGTAAAAAAACTTCAGTTCGCACTGGCACGAGACAAGACAGCTTTCAAGCGATTTTAGTTTCTACGCATGCCTTTCGGACTCAGACTTTATGTTAACGGAATCTAGTGATACAAATCCGCAAGACCCAAATACTGCTTTTAGCTTAGACCCTAGGCTCTATCTACTCCGTTGGGGATAAAGACGTGAGTGTATCTGACTGTATGTATGGACTAAACATACTGTAAAAAAAACTTCACCTCTCACTGGCACGAGACAAGACAGCTTTCAAGTCAGTTTGAGAGCGATTTGAGTTCCTACGCATGCCTTTCGGACTTCGACTTTATGTTAACGGAATCAAAAGTGAAAAAATGTATTTTTGGTTTTAGTTTTTTATTTATTTATACTTTATTGTACACACATATACATGTTTAAAGTACAACAGGAGGACTTAATGCTAAAATTAGTTATGTAATCTTTAAGTTTTTTCGTACTGATAAAGAATTGATTTACTTCTAACATATTTATAAGCAGCGAACTATATGTATATGTCGTAGTTGGATGGTATACACCGCTAATTCACTAAATCGTTGATATCGTTCAGCTGAATTGTCAGTTGGATGGTATACACCGCTAATTCACTAAATCGTTAATATCGTTCAGCTGAATTGTCAGTTGGATGGTATACACCGCTAATTCACTAAATCGTTAATATCGTTCAGCTGGATTGTTAATGTGTCACGTTTAACAAACCAGGTAACCACGTTTGGACCACAGAATAGGTTATTTGCAGGCATGTTATAAACAAACAGCTCAGTTGTGCTGCTTCGGAGCCCGGGGTGCGCTTTCCCGCTTTTTCTTCTCCAAATATAACATGCATGTCAATGGTCACCCAAGGATGCCAAAGATCTTGCAAAATGGAGAAGAAATAGCCGGAACAGTTCAAATGATTTGGCTATACTTCTACGACCGGCCGCCTGCCTGACGTCAAACCTTTTTGGGAATGTATTTGTAGCACAAGATTCTTTATTCTTGCTTTTGTGCTTAGTCTTTTAGTCGCCTCTTACGACATTCACAGGAAGAGATAAAGTGGTCCTTTTCTAACCCGGAACCACACGGGGGCTTCCATTGTTCTATTTTACGGACACTGACCGGTTTCTCGTCACCATCCATCTCCTCCTCCTTGGTGAAGTGTTGCAAGCATTGCTGCAGCTTCAGGTTGCCCGTGCGGGACGGGATCGGCAAACTGGAACAGACAGATAAAGTTTATTAAAACCAACGTGAGACATTTCATTGTTAAGGCGATACACGGAGTCCAGTGCTGCCCCCATTTGAAATAAATTATTTGAAAAGAAACAGAGATATCATTTCAAATTTTGTTCTAGTAAGCCCTAGATAACCCTTTAATTTTATGAACTATGTTTACAGTTTATTAAGTGACAATGTTTTAGGAACAGCACTTTCCTATGCTGCGGTTCCCCGCAACACTATACCAGTTCACCGGAGTGGGTTCTTTACACATTCTTTTATTGTCCAAGGTATAAAGCTCTGGAACGCCTTACTAGTTGATGTTCGGAAGGCCAAAACTCGTTTATCATTTAAAAAACATGTGAAGGCACATTTTCTTAAGGTGAAGGTATAGGCAAATGGCCTTGAAGTGGCGCCCTCATTTGAAATAAATTGTTAACTCGTAAATATGGAGATAATTTCCATATTGCTCTTCGTCATGCACTAGACAGCCCTTTTAATTATTTTATGAACTGCCGTTGAAAGTATTTACATTAGTCCGTCTAGCTTTAAAACTTGCCTCCGCCAAAAGTGGCCACGGCAAGTTTTAAAGCTAGACGGATCACCAATAATAGTTTCAACGGCAGTTCATAAAATAATTTAAAGGGCTATCTAGTGCATGACGAAGAGCAATATGGAAATTATCACCATTTTACGAGTTAACAATTTATTTCAAATGAGGGCGCCACTTCAAGGCCATTTGCCTATACCTTCACCTTAAGAAAATGTGCCTTCACATGTTTTTTAAATGATAAACGAGTTTTGGCCTTCCGAACATCAACTACAACTGTGAGATAGTTCTTAATGTATGTAGTATATGTAAGTAGTATATCTTAGTATAATAATAGTGTGTATTGTTTATTGTTTTTATTACTTAGTATACTTAGTCCATTTTTACCACATTTCTATTTGAGTTTTGCACTACCTTTGACTTTCTCGATATCACCCGATTGGTTGACTGGCTTAGGCTTTAAGTCCGCCATTACACTTGTGTTTATGTATGAAGTGAAATAAATAAATAAAGCTATGCCTGCCGGGGAAACATTCCCTTTGCGGCGGTCGAGCATACCACCTCGCCCTCGCTATAAGAGGATATTTACCAATGATTTCAACTAAGGATAAGCCCATCGGAACATTTTGCATAAAATGTCTTCGTACGTAATAAAAAAAAAATCAAAAATACAATTCAAAAAGCGACGATGCGAACATGGCTGCCGGTTTCGGTTGTAAAATTAGCGCCGCAAAATTCCTTAGTATTTTAATTATAACAAACAGTTATGTTACTTACCGATGATACGATATTCCATGTACTTTTTTAACCTATATCGTAGTTTTTGCAGCATTTAAATGCGCAACCAGGCATTTTTATGCCATTTACAAGTATGAAACAGAAACTAAGTCGCGTTGGTCCGCAAACCGACTTTATCGGGTCAACGAGTTGGTGCTATTTCTTCGCGCGGTCGGCCTAGTCCTTACGCTAGTAATATATAAGTCAATGTATTCTATCTATAGATGCACAGTTTCTTGCAAAATCAAACAAAATATTGTCCCCGTGTCAATACGTACATAGGTAGATGTATACCATTTCAGGTATGGTACAGGCGAAAACAGTTTAATCTAATTTAAACCTTAAATAACTGAGATAAGCGTGGAAATAAATCCGTATTAAGTTCGTTACATATTACCTCTGGTTAGATTGGTCATCTTTGACGTAACGTCACGCCCGCGGCCAGCGAGTGAATGACAGCGAAACAAGGCATAATACTGTTTTATGCCTTGTTTTTCCGGTGCCATTTTTTAGGCGGAAACTGTGCATCTATAGAATATATGATCGAAGGGTAGAGCATTATAAATTTTTACCGTCATATTCGGATAATTAGTGGCACCACAGAATAAATAATACTAACGTACAGAAGTTTCACTCAGTAAAATATCTACTCAATGTAGCTAGCGATATGGTTTAATTTAGCTCACGTCAGAACTCAGCACCTTTTCGTATAGATACCTAGACATCCATAGCAAGCCAATTTCATTCTTATTACCCTGGACAAACGATTCGTATAACTGAATTTGCCACCCGGAGGGGCCGCCTGCGCGCATAGTAATAATGTAGGTACATTTTCGATACCTAAACGGGGAGTGACACAGGCCTGGTGGTACTCACCTAAGGTCCCAGAAGGGGTCGAAAGTGACACTGTCGTGGTTGCAGTGCGTGCAGCGCAGGGTGGACTTGAGCTGGCCCACGAAGATGTCGCCCACGCGGGACTCCTCCATGCGTACCAGGCGGGACCAGGCCTCGCTCGCCTTCGCCGAGTCACTGTGGAGAACAAAACGATAGATTTATTTTAATAGGGATGATGACTGGGTCAGAGTAGTATTATTCTAATTAGTCCGTTAGTTAGATTATTCAAAAATAATGTACCCATATTTTTCAGTTTATCAAAAAAGTAAAAATTCACAAAGATACAGAGTATCTAAGTTCCAGAGTGCGGGCTTGTGACGTCAAATTAAACATGATTTTGTAAATATATTTTTCCGTCGCTTGTAACTTTTTACTTATAAGACTTACAGAATAAACATGTATGTAAAAAATGTAAGTAATTTTGTCTTCTTTATACTTCCTGAAGACATTTTTGTGATATAGTAAACTGTTGAGGCGTTATTCAATTCAATTCAATTCAATTCAAAATATCTTTATTATCATAGGATATTTATAATATCTCTTAATAATAGTCACTTTGTTTTGTTTTGCACAAATGTTGACGTCAAATCGTTACTTAAAGCTAAGTTTACGCCGCTTCCTAGGCGCAAGTGCAGAAGAAGCGGCAACAAACTGCACTGCACGTTTTCTCCAAAGACGTCAACTAACAAACTAAAAACTTAAAATTAGTTATATAGATGGACAGAGATTACATTGTTTATTATGTCATAATTAAATTGAATTATAAGAATTACGAAATTTAAAATAATGTCAATTTGTAAATTTAGTATGTACCAATGTACCTAAATTATGACATGTCTAAGTATACAAACCTTTAAGAGGGACCCGCGCCAAGCTCAAGCCAGACCTTTTTGTCTTTAAGATAGTCATCGGTCCTATAATAAGCCTTCTCACAAAGTACTTTCTTTACATAAGCTTTGAATTTTCTGTCTGGCATATCAAGGACCGATTCTGACAATTTATTATAAAAAAGTATACACTTCCCCATAAAAGACTTACTGACTGTATTCAGCCTGTAATACGGGCTAACTAAGTCATTCTTATTACGTAAATTTCTATCTGTAAAATCACTTACTTTATTGAACATGGAAATATTTTTCCTTACATACATTATATTTTCAAATATGAATTGTGATGCAAAAGTAAGTATACCTATTTCCTTGAATAATTCCCTCAGTGAGTATCTCGATCCTAAACCGTAAATAGCACGAATTGCTCTTTTTTGTAAAAGAAAAATAGTCTGAATGTCGGCTGCACTCCCCCATAGAAGTATCCCGTAAGACATTAGACTGTGAAAGTAACTAAAGTACACTTGTCTAGCAGTTGCTACATCTGTCAATTGTCTTATTCTCCTAACAGCGTAAGCCGCAGAGCTAAGCCTATTAAAAAGTTTAGTTATATGAGCGCCCCATTGAAGTTTCGAATCAATTGTGATTTCTAAAATGGTAGTACTTTCAACCAGATCGAGTTTCTGACCATTAATTAGTATGTCAACGCAGGCTTGATTCACATTAGGAAGAGAGAATCGAATGCATTGGGTTTTGTTCGCATTTAACATGAGGTTATTGGCCGAAAACCAATCAGAAATTAAAGATAAGGTGCTGTTCACCGCGCTAGAATCACTGTTATGTCGATCTATTTTAAATATTAGCGAGGTGTCATCAGCAAACAGCACCATGTCAGCCTCTTTCTCAACCATGTAAGGCAAGTCATTGACATAAACTAAGAAAAGGAACGGTCCTAGAATTGAACCTTGGGGTACGCCCATTTTCACATTAGACCCGTGTGATTTTACGCCGTTTATATCAATAGTTTGAAGCCTATCTGTTAAGTAAGATTCTATTAATTTAATTGAATTATCATCAAAACCGTTTTGACGAAATTTGAGCAAAAGTGTTGGAAGATCAACGCAATCAAATGCTTTAGAAAGATCGCAAAATGATCCAATTGCATCATTTCTGTTTTCCCACGCGTCGTAGATATTAGTAATAAGTGCTACTCGTGCATCGGTGGTCGATTTTCCAGCAGTAAAGCCGTATTGTTGGCTATGGAAAAGATTATTGGTTTTAAAGTGAAGTAGCATTTGATTGAGCATTATCTTTTCGAACACCTTACTCAAAACTGGCAGAATAGAGATAGGTCTGTAGTTGCCAGGGTCTGTTTTTTCTCCTTTTTTGAATAAGGGGATTAGTTTACTACATTTCATTAAGTTAGGGAATATGCCTTCATCAATACATTCGTTAAATATAAAAGCTAAATCGGCAGCAATTATGTGTATAATATGACTTACTACGGCTACTGACATGCCCCAGTGATCTTCTGATTTTTTCAAATTTAACTGTTTAAAAGCATCTATTATATCGCTAGGGCTAACATGCTTAAAATTAAATTTAGAATCACAAGGGCTAACATATTTAAAATATACCTAATTTTGGCACCTTTAATTCAAGATGGCGGCTCGCGCTAGAATTTCTTATTCCAAATTACATTTTTACTTGTATATTGCATGTATTTTTGTAATTCCCTTATTAAATCCTTTTGTTTCATACCCCACTCGATAGGTTTTGAATAAAAAAATATTTTAAGTGTATAATTTGGCGCCAAAAATCCGCCATATTGGATTTTATTAATTTTTAATATACCCAATGTCACTTTCAAAATTAAGACGAATCTAACGATACCTGTCAAACTTAAATCTATCAAGCCGTTTAGGTCTTAGAGCGTGCCAAAAAATATACATTCATACATACATACTTACATACATTTAATAACATAACCCTCCTTCTGGCGCAGTCGGGTAAATAAATGTATTCAACATGTCATTTTCAACGCTACGAGCCTGCGTCATACACAGCAGAACGCGCCAAGTGATACGAATAAGGTCAGAGTAACATTAAATGATTTTTTGTAAATATTATTTTTTCCATCGCTTGTAACTTTTTACCTATTAGACTTACAAGATAAACATGTATGCAAAAAATGTAAGTAATTTTGTCTTCTTTAGACACTTTTGTAATATAGTAAGCGGTTGTGACGTCATTTAAAATAAACCTCATTTCGGCACCTTTAATCCAAGATGGCGGCTCGCGCATGCGCCCTCCAAGGACAAAAACTTGGATTCTTATTAGGCCGCCATACCTTAATAATATTATGTCAAAACATTTTCAACGTCACCTTTTGTAGGGCAAAAATACCCATACTACATTACACTAGTCAACAAGATTTTGTACCAATCATACCTGCAGTGATTTTCTAATAGAATTCAGTACACAAAAACTGAATCTAGTTATAAAAAAATGTGTATGACTTCCAAGTTATTTCTTTATTAGGTCCTGTCTTAATAAACCCTCCGATAGCCTGGAGAAACTTATGGTGACCGGTAGGATGGAAGGAAAAAGATCGAGGGGCCGTAGCCCGATACGATGGTCTGACCAAATAAAAGAACACCTGAACACCAAGATCTCCAAGGCACTGGAACAGGCAAAAGATCGCAACAAATGGAAGGAGATCGTTGGAAAGCTAGGTCGGGCACATCACGACGCTCAGCAGTGGGCAGACCACCGAAGGATGAGGAGGCTTTAATTAGGATGTGAACTAAAAAATATTTTTAGCTCATCGGGTAGATTATTAAAAAATATTCTATGCGTACTTTTTCTTTTGTCTGATTAATAATAAATTAAAAAGATACAGCGTATTTAAATTCCGCATGACGTCACCATCAAGTACGATTTTCACTTGACGATGACGTCAATCACCCCCACTCCATCACCCAACTTCGATGCGCAGAATCTTTGTGAATTTTCACTACTTTGACAAACCGAAAAATATGGGTCCATTATTTTTGGATAATTTTATTAACCAACTAAATAAAACACAATTTTTCGGGCCCAGTGCACATCCCTATTGGCTCTCCCAATAGGGATGTGAATGTCTGAACGTAAGAGAGGTCCAGGTCGCCCACCTGCTACCTGGCGGACCAGCATGACGAAGCTGATTAAGTGGAGCACCTACCCGACCCGATAACCCAGGACAGATTTACCTGGCGCCGATTAACTAGGAGAACGGACCCCGCATAAAGCGGAATAGTCCTAAGACAAAAAAGAAGTAATCAGTTATAGGCTGAGAAGGTAGCTCACCTGAGGTTGTCGTCGATCTCCGTCAGTATGGGCTTGGGTTTCACCGTGACGCGGTTGACATCCTCGTGCAGACCTTCCAGTAGGTATCGGAGGAACTCCTGGAAATTGAATATCAAAATCAAATATCTATTCAGTAATTAGGCCTTTGCAAGCACTTTTTTTACACGTCAATAATTTTAATGTCCATTACGTGTAATATTAATTTATATCTAAATAATTTTTTGTTTATTTTGGTCGCCTACGCGCCAGAAGGGCTTTGTCAGTTTACAAAGATATGCCTAATACAATTTTATCACACAAATACACAATATAACATGCCAAGCTTGCGAACGAGTGCCAAATTCAATTTACAGAAATAAGTTACACTGAGTAGTCTTAAAAAACGGAGCCGAGCTGACCAGTCCCTACTGGCGGCACCCGTCCACGAGTTGACGCATGGATCAGCCATCGCTGAACTTAAGTAACCCACTACGTTATTCACAGGTTGAATTTATGCTTGGATAAGAAAACGCGGGAATGCGCACACCGCTCCAAAGCAGCACAGTTGAAGATGCAACCCGCAACGCGCTCAGATGAAGAAGAGAATGGATGCAAGTGTAGTTTTGTCCACATTACGTCACGCAGAATTCAGACTTTTCAAACAAGCTTTTCGGAAAAAAGCGCTTTTTTCCGATCCTGTTTACACGTACTGACATTTACAATGACCCCTGTCCCACGCTGTGACATAATAGATCGCCCCAATTTGAAATCTATTTTCTTTTCTTTAAAATACAACAGAGTCACGCTCGCAGCTGCGAAATAAGTCTTTGACCACGATAAGGTGGGAGAGAGAATTTAATGTAACTATGTAACAAGCTTTGCGTTGTTAGCTATATTTCATTGTTCAAGCAGTGCCTCCCCGCTCGAAGGACCAGGAACAGGAAGCTCGGAGGACCCAATAACAATCCGGAAGCACTACCCGATTTATTATTAGTCCCAAAATCACTTCAAAAACAAAAATCCTAGAGAACTATATATATATTTCGAAAAAATCTCCATAGCGCGTTTTTGAAATCACCAACAAACGCCATCTATCGGCAATGCACTGAACTACACACCTGCGCGTCTTGCTGGCTGTACCCCATGAACCGGGGCGCGAACCGCTGGACTTGCGACTTCAAGGCCGTCGTGTTGACCACAGAGTCACGTTCGCCGCTGCGCCATAAATCCTTGATCACGCACGCGAAGGCTGGAAAGAGCAAACGACATATTGTTTTATTTATTTTACTTTATTACAAAAACACACATAGGCACACTGCTACTAAGCAAAACAAAGTAGTAGTATTTTGAAATGTCCAACAAAAAAATTATTGATAGACATATTAACATTAAATCATGAAAAAACTTGATAAAATAGGAAATACCTAAAACATATGACGTGCAAACCGGTCAAATTGCGTAGTATAAACCTACGATAGAAGCTATTTTTCTCTTATTCCCAGTCACTCGGTGTCAAATGTACAACTTTGCATATGTTACGCTTAAAGACGTTGATTTGAGCGTAACATATATACCATTATCTTTGGAGAATATCATTCGTTCCATTAGGGCTTAGATACACGGGCGACAGTATGTCAGCGACAGCTCGAGACCTTGGTCGGCGACATGACAGTCGTCTGCAAGAACTCTTACCTTTAATTAGAGCCCCTTTCATGCAAGACAGCGTGGTGGGCGTAAGTGTCTAAAGTTGACTTTAATGAGAGCTCCTTTCGTGCAAGACAGCGTGGCGTTGATCTCCTGCTGGTGCTTCTCGTCCGAGAGGTATACCAGCAAGGGCTCAGTGTTGGACAAAGTATTTAAAGTTAAGTGTCGCACACTGCGTACATGTCAACAACACCAGCCGCTCCCTTACCTTTAATAAGAGCCCCTTTCATGCAAGACAGTGTGGTGTTGTCCTAGAAGTACTCTAGCAAGAGCCAAGTGTTGGATGTTTGCATGTGTTAAAATTAAAAGTGTCTAACATTGAATACATGTCAACAACACCAGCTGCTCTCTTACTTTAAATAAGAGCCCCTTTCATGCGAGACAGTGTGGTGTTGTCGCAGAGGTACTCTAGCAAGGGCCGAGTGTTGGACGTATGCATGTGTCAAAAGTTAACAGTTTCCAACATTGCGTACATGTCAACAACACCAGCCGCTCTCTTACCTTTATTTCATGCCAGACAGTGTTGTGTTGTCGGAGAGGTACTCTTGCAAGGACCGAGTGTTGGACGTATGTATGGATTAAAAGTTGAAAGTGTCCAACACTGCGTATATGTCAATACCACCAGCCGCTCACTCACCTTTAATGAGAGCCCCTTTCATGCAAGACAGCGTGGTGTTGATCTCCTGCTGGTACTTCTCGTCCGAGAGGTACTCCAGCAGTGGCCTAGTGTTGGATAGGCACTGGATGACGCTGTTCATGAAACATGTGTTGCCGATGTTTCGGAGACCGTTGAGACCTGGAAATTGACAATATAATTATAATTTACAAGAATTAACTATGAATTTTGTTAAATAGTTTACTCACGTAAATACAGGCTGATTTTGTTGACCTTCCAGCTATTATTAAAAGTATTCTTTGAGCGAAATAAAAAATAGATATACTGTTTCAAAAAATACATACATAGATAGCCATTTATTAAATATTAAAAAAAAAACATAAAAAAATATGTCTGTTTTGACGTTGGAAATGTCTTTTTTGTTCGCTTCAGTGTAGGCTCCGATTTCACGAAACAGTGCGATCTCTTTATATTTTGGAGAATTGTGAAGATATGATATTCAATAATTAAATTTTTAACAAAAAAAACAACCGACTTATTTTTTTAGGAGTTTCTTCCATATCTCCAAAGTTCTTTATCATATCTTTACGGAGGCTTTCAAATAAAAAAAGAATCATCAAAATCGGTTCTCAATTGGCGAAGATATCGCGTAACAAACATACATAAAACAAATACTAAAAATAAAATAAAAACACATTCGAATTGATAACCTCCTCCTTTTTTGAAGTCGGTTAAAAAGACGCGTATTTACGAGAGCTGTGAGGTGCAAAAAAAATTATTCGAGAAAGTCAAAAATAAAAAAGTTACAACCGAAATAGTAAAAAAAATAATTATTTTTTCCAAGTTTTTTATTTTGGCGCTCTATATTTTGGAAACGAAGAATGATATCAAATTTGAGAAAAAGCCCTCTGGACAATTTAATCAGCTACAATTTGAGCCTGAAACAAAGACGACCGGGTTAAGGGTTTGCCTGCTGCCTTACCTTTTTGAAAAAAAATCAACGACATTTTTTCGAATTCTGTCCGTAGGTTAATTTCGAAAGTGCTCGATAGTCGTGTGTAAGGCACGAAATCTGTGATTTTTTTCTTAATTTTTGATATACAGTTTTACAATCGAAGTGCACTCACAGTACAAATGTGAAAAGCGTTCGAATCCCACTGGTGACGAAATCTTTCATCACATACATATTTTTAATTTAGACCTTTTTCTTCTTTTTATGATTCTTATTCAAAGATTTCAGTAAAGCCAGGGGTTGCAAATTCAATCTATATTTAGCTATCTAATCATAATGTTTCTACAATATGAAAAGTGGATAATAAGTTGTGGGCTGTGCAAGAAAACTATCAAACCACAGTCAATAATAGGCATGATGACTGAAAAATTATTTTTGGTCCATCGGTTAGATTGTTGAAAAATATTGCGCACATATTTTTTCTTTTCTCTAAAAAACAATAAATGACGAAGATACAGCGCGCATTCAAATTTCGCATGACGTCACGCTTCCGTACGATTTTTACACGGCGGTGACGTCACAAGCCCCCACTCTGGAACCTAGATGCTCTGTATCTTTGTGAATTTTACTTTTTTGAGAAACTGAAAAATATGGGTACATTATTTTTAGATAATCTAACTAACGGACTAATTAGAATAATACTTTTCTGACCCAGTCATCATCCCTATTAGAAGTCTTCTTGGCCAGCAAGTAGTGTTCCCGAGGACTATAGGTTTAAGCCTTTTTTTAAAAACTAGACTTTTAATTGCGGGGCTTGACAGGCTAAAAGCCTATAGGGCTTTTAGTCCTTTAGGCTAGGCTTGTTGAATAGGCCAAGCCTAAAGGATTGGTTCGATGTTTTTGTTGTTTTTACGATACTTGAGTAAAATATGAAATTTATTTTCTTTTTTTCTAAATAAATGCTTCCTTCATAATGATGATGGCTTACTTAGGCTGAGTCTCAAAAATGTCTTTAGCTTAAACATAAGCCTATTAATTGAGAAAAGCCTAGTCGTAAAAAAGGCTTTTTAGGCTCATAGGGTTTTTAAAATGACATAGCCCTAAAAAAGGACCGACAGGCCTAAATTTAGGGCTAAAAGCCTATAGTCCTCGGAAACACTACCATCAAGCTATAGTTTTCACACCTAGCGCTATGCCACATACATAAATACATGAATGAGTGGCGGACTACTGTGTTGCCGGGTGAATCCGAGTGAATGGTAATGACGACGTAAAACTGGTAATGATTGCACGTCCTATGGTAATGATAACAGTCAAATGGTAATGATGTAATATAGGATTATTAATATTAATATCATCACCATTACCTGTTATCATTACCTTAGCTTTCCCGGTTGCATCCTCACCTGTGCTGCTTCGGAGCCCGGGGTTCGCTTTCCCGCTTTTTCTTCTCCAAAAATAACATGCATGTCAAAGGTCACCCAAGGATGCCAAATACCTTGCAAAATGGAGAAGAAATAGCCGGAACAGTTTAAATGATTCCGCTATAGTTTTACGACAGGCCGCCGCCTGACGTAAACCCTCTTCGGGAATGCAATTGTAGCACGAGATGTTTGTGCTTAGTCCTTTAGTCGCCTTTTACGTCATCCACAGGAAGAGATGGAGTGGTTTATTCTAACCCGGAACCACACGGGTATAGGATGTGCAATCATTACCATTTTTACATCGTCATTACCATTACGACGAAATTCTCGGATTCACCCTGCCCTTTTCGGCCCGGAGCATAGCACAATAATATAATTTACTACAAATTTATTTGCGCTAGACAAGTTAAAAGAACCCCCGACTACCAAGCGTTCAACCCCAATAACTTTTGAACGGCTAGACCGATTTTCGTCAAAAATAGCTAAGAACCATCTCGACAGACAAGGCTTTCGATTAAAAAAAAACCGCATCGAAATCAATCTATTCGTTAAGGAGCTACGATGACACAATAACAGATGTGTCAAACTTTTAACACTTTGTCGGGGGTTAATAAAATAAAGATATCCTAACTACTATAAATTCAGGGTTAACCTGACGACGCGGTCGGCTTGACGACAATCGCTCTTGACGAAGAATCTATTTGAAGATGGCGAAGGGACGTTCTATAGCCGTGAAAGTCTGGAAACGGCGTTTTAAAAAACAAAAATTAAAAAAGCTAGAAAACAAATTGTAAAATAAACGGTCAAGTGCGAGTCGGACTCGTTAATAAAGGGTTCCGTGCTTTCGTTTGTTTTAAAACGCTGCAAGAAAACCGTATCTTGTAAAACGACCCTCTTTAATTTTTAACCTTATATTTAGTTATTTATATCTAGCTTTTACGGTTCAAGAGATAAAGCCCTGTGACAGCCGGACGGACAGACAGCAGAAGCTCAGTAATAGGGTCCCGTTGGCACCCTTTAGTACGAAACCCTACAAAACTAAAACAAAAAATGTAAAAAAGAGGTAATCAGCTGATTGAGTTAAGGTGAAGTTAAATATCAAAATAAATTGTTAACTCGTAAATGTGGTGAAAATTTCCATACTTCTCAATGTCAGGCACTAGATAGTCCTTTAAATTATTTTATGAACCACCGTTGAAAGTATTTACATTACTCCGTCTAGCTTTAAAACTTGCCTCCGCCAAAAGTGGCCACTTTTGGCAGAGGAAAGTTTTATATGTATATAAAATAATCTATCTTGGGCCTAACATTGAGAAATATAGAAATTTTCACCACATTTTCACGAGTTAACAATTTTTAAATGAGGGCGCCACTTCTGCTTGGTATTCACCTTAAATGAAATATTTTTCAGTGTTTCATTTTAGTATCGGTTGTTCCGAAAAGCTACTAAAAAAGCCAAATTGAAATGTATGTGTAAGAGCGGGTTCACACGGGCGGACGGGCGTTGTCGCAACGCAAAATTTTTGACGCATTGCCGGCAACGTACTTCTACCTAGTAATTATGTCGCTTTTTATATATGTATATTTTTCTGCTCTATATGTTATTTATTATTGTTGCAATTTTTTTATTTTATATTTTATATTTATTTATTTATTTGATATCTAACAAGCGCTCTTATTGCGCTTATTTCTGTCATCGCATAATAGGTGACATCTGGAAATCAGCGGTTGCTCCTTGTAAGCAACGTTGTGCTGAGCTGTAGTCTATTCGTTTTTCTGTGGCATACATACTGATTGTATTAGGCTAAGAATGTCATCATCATCAGGTCTTTTTAGTCTCCACTGCAGGAGCACGACCCTCTCTGTACTACCAGAGCCATATATTAGCCAGAGCAGTCAGAGGATTTGGCCTATACTCTCCACGCTGGCCACACAGGTTTTACACACTACATAACTAATAAAATAGACTTAGAATGTATTTGATTTCAATTGTTATTATTTTTGTAATGTATAATGTGTGTGACAGTTGTAAAAAATAAATGTTTTATTTATCTATCAATGAGTACACCCCTGTCGATTCGTCTATGGGACTGCAGTTAGTTGTGTGTGCGTTGCGTCGACGCAGTGCATCGTGTGTACACTATGCATATTTGTATGCAAATCAACGCAGCGACGTAAGCGCTAAGTCGAAGGAGCGATGACGCAACGCGCCGTGTGAACTCGCTCAACATAAAATAATGTCATACAAAATGACTTTTGAATGTCAAATCAATCGTTACATACAATATATCATACGAAATGACTTGCAAATAACTGCAACCTGCTTTTAATTCCACCATATATTAAATCTTATTTCATAGCCATAAGATTAATAATCCCTGCATCGCATAATGTTGTCTTACAGATGTTATTTTTTACTTTCACGACACTAGTTTCGCCCCGCGTTTACACGATTAGTTATCTAAAAAATTGCGCGCGACACGAAACTGTTTCAGTGTCATGAAATCGATACATGCATTGTAAAACTTGACGTTTACATGTTAAATTGTTGATGGGACTAGTGTCAAGAAACTAGTTTTATGCCACTAATTTCGTAATGTAAATTTAGCTTTAAGGAACGTATAGGTAACAGAGAACGGAAATGTAATCAATCAAATATAAGATTGTGTGCAATAGGGAAGGGATGAAAATTTTAAAAACGCTTGAATATTTTTCTGTGGTTAGGAATAACATTCCTCGTTACCATAAAAAAATATCAGATTTTACTGTCCAGTCAATCAATTATAAAAAATAAAAACATTTTAATCCCAATTTTAAACCCATAGTCAGCCTTACTTCGCCATTTCTCTTGCCCAGACTGTCTGACGTATTAAAAAAATTATGTAATATGACACTTGACACTATTTTGGCAACTATGACAGTTGAATGACAGTTAACCAGAGATATGGGATATAATAATAGATATCGTATTATTTTGTCATTATAAATAATAACATAGCATTAGCAATCTTACTCACATGGCGTAAATGATTTTTAGTACGAGCGCGAGCGAAACAAGTAAACGCATTCAGATCTTGATTGTATCGTGTTGTCACAAGATGAATGTCAAATGGATGTCTTTTAATGCTGACAATTTAAATATCGCATCATAGTTCCTTTTCTTGATGTCATTGTCTTCCAATTTAACTTGGTTGAATTACAATGACTGATGTCATTTGGATGTATTTGCAAGTTTTACAATGTTTTGTTGACGAAAATAATAAAAAAAACTAATGTTATTTCTATTATAATTATAAAAAACGTGCCTAATACCTGTTCATAATACTGTGTGTGCTTTTCTATAAAATGTCTTGTGTCATTTAAGGCTGTAATTCTCATACAGGAAGGAAAGAAAATAGCGAAGAGCTAATAAGTTTTCATAGGTAAGTTTCGTTTATTTCTGATTTTGTAATGATAATAATACAACTTAAAATTAAAAAAACAGTATTCATAATTTATGTTAATCGTCACTGTGTTAAATTATATATAGTTTTTGGATGTTTAAATGGATTTTCATTATGTTGTTAGAGGTTATGTTTTTCTGTATAGTGATGTGCATATTTTTATCGATATATTTTACGTATCATACAACCCCCCGTAAATATAAACTCAGATAATGTTTATATTACTTAAATCCTAACAACACTAAATATATAAAAAAATTCATTGAAAGTCTGATATGATTTTAAATTTCTGGTTCTATTGTTTTTTTTTTTTGTATCGTCACTTATTTTGACTACATGACCTAGTGTTATTGTAGTATAAGAACCAATGAATCAAATTTATTTAAGTCGTTATTTTTGTTACAGTTTTTCTAAGAATGACCAATTAAAACAAGAATGGATACTACGCGTTGGAAGACCAAAATGAACATGGATTAATATATAAACGCGCAATATTTTGCATGGATGAATGAGTAACATTGTATAATTTCTTAAAAGTTCTGGCTGATAGTGAATTTCAAGTTTACGTATGAAAAAAGAGCCGGAAATTGTGACGCTTAACGAAATCTATACTAATATTATAAAGCTGAAGAGTTTGTTTGTTTGTTTGAACGCGCTAATCTCCGAAACTACTGGTTCGAATTGAATAATTCTTTTTGTGTTGGATAGTCCAGTTATCGAGGAAGGCTATCCATACTAATCCATACTAATATCCATACTTCCATACTAATATTATAAATGCGAAAGTAACTCTGTCTGTCTGTCTCGCTTTCACGCTAAAACGGCTGAACCGATTAAAACGAAATTTGGCACACAGATAGGCTATAGCTCGAGAAAGGACATAAGCTACTTTTGATTTCGATAACGTAGGTTAAGCAACTCTAACCATGGTTCAAATTAGGATGGGTGGCCAAAACTAAAACGGCTGAACAGATTAAAACGAAATTTGGCACACAGATTGGCTATAGCCTAAGAAAGGACGTGGGCTACTTTTGATTTCGATAACGTAGGTTAAGCAACTCTAACCATGGTTCAAATTAGGATGGGCATCTATCGATATATTTTTTATGTATATGGTGCCTCTTTGTATGTATATGCGACTCTTTGCTCTTTTTGTCTTATTTAAGCTGAATTTATTAATAAATAAATAATAAACAAAACTCAGTATTCGCGTCGAAGTCGCGGGTACAGCTAGTAGGCTATATAACATCACGCTACGACCAATAGGAGCAAAGATATAGTGGTAAATGTGTAAAAAACGGGAGAAATTATTTCATCTTTGAAGCCTTCCGTTGCGTGCGCCGTGAAAACTGTTCAAGATACACAAAAAATATGTATTAAAGAATAATAGCTCTTTTAATGATCTAAAAAACAGTCCGCGATAGTATATGTCTATCTTTTAAGATTAACTCACAAAAACCGTTTTTATGGTACCTAATTTGGTCGAAATAATTTGTTTAAGTTGTATCAACATAATAATATTAATCTTTATTCAAATAAATATGTTGTTGGTTAAGAGTACTTCATCTATACTAATATTATAAAGCGGAAGAGTTTGTTTGTTTGTTTGTTTGTTTGTTTGTTTGTTTAAACGCGCTAATCTCAGGAACTAATGGTCCGATTTGAAAAATTCTTTTTTTGTTGGGTAGTCCATTTATAGAAGAAGGCTTTAGGCTATATAACATTACGTTCCGACAACCACGCGAACGAAGTCGCGGGCACAGCTAGTACGATATATGTGTCATGAACAAAATATAGAGGAAAATTTAAAATGTATTAATTTTGTTTAAGTAATAAAGAAATAAATACATATAAATATACACTATACACAGACAGAGTCTAGGGCGATAAGGCCTAGGCCACTTTTTGCGTGATGTGCGATAATAGTGATGTGTTGCTAACTCCATCGCCTATTGGTATGATTTAGATTCTGGCCCATTCTCTAGATCAGCATTTACGATCTGCGCGGGAAGAGAAACAGCTGATACTGTTTTTTCTTTTCTCCCAGGCCAGCAAGGAAGAATATACATCACAATCATATTATTTTATTTCTTCTCCTTCTTTCCCATTTCAGGATCGTGTCGGTGTTATTGTTTTAGAGGTAGACAATCAACGCGGAACCTTTCGATCACAAACTCCAACTATCGCTTTTATTTCATATAACACAGCATTTCCAGCCACAGTACACCAAATATAATATGCCTTATTTATATCTAAACTATTTATATTTTACTATATTTTTTATTTTTATTGTTTTTATTTTGAAAATTAAATAAATGCGAGGTCAGATAGTAATTATGTGATTGAAATTATCGATACAAAAAATATCGATAATGGACAACACTAGCAAGCAAAAAATCTTGTGACACCCTACCGAAATGAGAAATAAAATATCTATTGAGATCTCGTTCTAACGCATTACATATGCCATAAGAAAATGAACGATGTTTATATTTCATCGCGTGCTAATTTAGCACTCCTTCTATTGGTTTTATTGTTCTGAGCAGTTAACAGATAGTTAACTGTTATCTGTCATATGTCAGTATCTCTAATTTACCACGGTGGCAATTAAGTAGTCAAATGTCATATGACATTATTTTTTTTGATACGTCAGTCAGTCTGGGCAAGAGAAATGGCGAAGTAAGGCTGACTATGGGTTTAAAATTGGGATTAAAAATGTTTTTATTTTTTATAATTAATTGACTGGACAGTAAAATCTGATATTTTTTATGGTAACGAGGAATGTTATTCCTAACCACAGAACAAGCGTTTTCAAAATTTTCATCCCTTCCCTATTCACTTAAATAAATAAATAAATAAACGGACAGCAGCGTCCTCTGTGTAAGGACTTGCAATCTAATGCAATAAAAAAGGGTTCACTTACCACTGGTCTGGCTCTGCTGTTTCTCAACTCTCGGCTCGGACTCTGATCTCTCCGCGCTGCGTCGTATTCCGCTCGGGCCGCTCTTACCGCCGGCCAACTCCTGAAACCGGTTGGAACTAGTTACAGGCGGTTCTAAGCGGTTTTCGTTGGTTAAAGAGGGAACGGGACGTTATGGACGGTGATTTTTGAATGTAGAACTAGTGGAAATTATAAAAAAACGTACAAAAATCAATGTACAGGGTCCAAATATATCCCCTGCCCTCACTTAAGTGTAGATTGAGACAATGTATAGCTTAAATAAGAACGTTTCTTACGATAAAGTTCATAGTAAAAATGATTTTACGGTTTAAAATTTGTTACAACCAAAAGTCATAAAATAATTTAACATTTGGCAGTTCATAAAATAATTTAAAGGGCTATCTAGCGCCTAACATTGAGAAATATGGAAATCTTCACGATATTTACGAGTTAACAATTTATTTCAAATGACTTCCACTTCTGCTGGGTACCTATTCACCATAAACTAAAAAAAACTAGCTATCATTAAATCTAAATCTTGTTCAAATCATGAGGAAACACTGTGTCAACCTTCATTTTATGACGTCATTCAGCCATAAAGGAAGACTTACGTTAACCTTGCCATCTTTTAGCAAAAAATATATTTTAAACACATGAATAGGCCAGACACGTTTTAGATATTCGACTGTCTTGTTAAAGGTGGAATAATGCTGGGTACTTAGGCTGACGGTATCCACGAAAAACCAGAGAGCCAGCGCTTGTTTGTTCGTGAAAATTGAACGCTTACACCGCCTGGATCTTTCCGAAATCAAGCGGCACCACTACGAAACGGCCTTCTTCCGAACTAGTAGCTCCATCTAGCTACTACTCTAAAAATCGAATTACGCTTCAAAGTATGAAAGTTGTCTTTCCTATTGTATCTATTCGTCCAAAACGATTTGAGGTTATTTGACATTTTGTATTACAATAAATAATTAACAAAGAAACTTGTCCTTCCAGTTGATATTTGACATAAAAAAAACGTAAGCCTTCCTTAGGATACTAAACACATACACAAAAAACACATTGCATGCAAAAATTATATGTGAACAAGTGAAAACATGCGACAGCTACGAAAAAAGGTGCACGACAGACAAGGCGACTGATAGACGTCTGATCGGCAACTTAATGGCATTTGACTATAACACCAACTCAACGTCTAAGGCAGGTGGAATACCGTTAAAAATCTGGTAACGTTAATTCTGTCAAACGGCGTTAACGTTATCAGCAAAGATAACGTTATGCTGGGTAACGGTATTTTTCCCACTACTTACCGTTAATCAGATAACGGTACTAATGATATTAACGGTAAAAGGTATTGTTAAAACTGTATTTCTTTTCGATATTTGACAGAATAAATTAATGAGAGTTTGTCTAGTAGGCTACTAGAGCTATTTATATAATATTTTACAAGTATTGAAAATAAGTATCGTTACTTATATCGTTAATTGATAACGTTATAAACTGTATTATCGATACCCTTTATAACGTTTCCACGAAAATAACGTTATTTAACGTTACTTTTAGTGTGAATTTTGTATCGTTAACAAGCCCTGGTCTAAGGCTTGAAACTACGTCCAGCGGACGCCCGCGAAGTGTTCAGTCTGTCTCTGTCACAAACCCTACATGCAACAGAGACACGTGACCCACGACGGTTTCAGCTATCTCTATTGCACAGTACAGTTTGTGACAGACGTACTGAAACTGTCGCGGGCGTCTACACATTGACCGCACTGAACAGCACTTTCCTATGCTGCTATCCTTTTCTGTCCCTCAGAACCGTCATTTGCTAGGGCAAGAAAGAGAGCGGGTATGCCGCGGAATCGGCGATGCGGCCGCATTCCCGCTCTAGGTTCGCAGACAGAAAAGGATAGCAGCATGGGAAAGTGCTGTGCTGCTGAGTCATGTCAGAGTGGCCTCAGCGTAAAATTGGTGTTTATGGCTTACGTACTATTTGGCGTTAGAACGAGTCATTTACTCTAGCTTTCAAAAGTAAATAGCCACGATCGCCGTTGCTAAAAGTAAGTACTATCTTTCAGTCACCTTAAATTTCCACTTACCGAAAGACGTCAATGACCGTCGCCTAAATGGGAATCAGGTTACATAACAATTAAAAACAATCGATAAATAAACATAAAACTAGAATAGTTAACAAACTAAAACAATGCAAATCATCAAAAACACGTCGTCTAACTAGTACGTTACTGACATCGCCTACAACCGAGCTGGGAAAGAATAGGACAAAATGCAGTGAAATAACGAAAAACGCATTAAGGTGAAATGGTAGCATAAGTGGCGCCCTCATTTGAAATAAATTGTTTAAAACTAAATATGGTGATATTTCAAAATTTGATTTGTATTAATGTCTAAAAAGACCTTCAAACTATTTTATGAATATCCTTTGAAATTATTACTAATAGTCCGTCTAGTTTTAAAACGGGTTTTCGGCAAAAGTGGCCACTTTTGGCGAAAACCCCTTTTAAAACTGGACGGACTACCAATATAACTTTCAAAGGTTATTCATAAAATAGTTTAAAGGTCTTTTTAGACATTGATACAAATCTAATTTTTAAATATCACCATATTTAGTTTTAAACAATTTATTTCAAATGAGGGCGCCACTTATGCTACCACTTCACCTTAAGGCGCCTGTCGGTTTGGCAGTATTTGTCGAACAACAAAGCCGACCCGAAACGATTATATCGGCTCTTACCCCGAACATTTAAAAAACAAATAAAAAAAAACATTCATCTACATATATTCGATTTTACCGTCCGGCTGTGCCGATTAATACCGGCCCTAAGTGTGTAGCAACCCTAATGTTTCAAACGTGGACGTTACAATGTTTAATATGGTTTTTTTATATTCTTCTTTCAAGTTGAAAATAACATGGACAATGTTCTTTTGCCAATTATCCCTGTCCAACTCCGTTAGGGGGGAAACTTTTGATTAACAATGGGAATACGTGGGTTATATTAACCCATAAAATTATACCATGTGGAAGGGTACATGACCGTAATTAATCAAACACGGGCTATACTTGATCACTAAAGTATAATGAAATTAAAATAACAGCCAAAAAACAAAATAAAATCGACATTCCTATACGAATCGCCCGGGCGGCTGCACACTTTTGTAAGGACATGCCAAATTTGTTTTGGTTTCTGGCTGTTATTTTAATATTATACTATAATGATCTAGTATAAACCGTGGTTATTACGGGTATGTCCCTTCCACGTTGTATATGTTACATTAACGCAAGTTAACGGCCGTAAAGGCAGGGAAGATCAAAGAAGAGATGGATGGAGTGCGTAAAGCATGACATGGAGTTGGAGTGAGAGAAGGAATGACGGGTGATTGAGGGAAATGGCGGGAGAGGACATACTGCGCCGACCCCAAATAAAATGGGAAAAGGTTCGGAAGATAATGAAAACTAAATAGGAACATGTCGGCACGACTGGTCGTTGCGACCAACCTATCTTGCTTAGGTTTGCGACCAGTGACAGCAATGGTGTTTGTTAAGACCTAACTAGCCTTAAATAACGTTAACAAAACGCAGACAAGAAAGAAAACAAAACGCAACTCCTACGAGGGCAACACCGGGGGAATTAATTCATATTCAAAAGTGATGAATAACGCAATTCCTTTTGTCTACTTCATCATACTTAACGGCTCAAACAACTACAACTTTGTAATCTTCTTCTTGCATAAAATCAGTCCTAAGTATTACAGTTCATTTCATTTACTTCCCAATATAGTTAACCTATATATAATCAGTAGTTAGCAGATAGGGAAGCCTCATTTTTCTAGTGTTTACTGCAACAGGTAGCTAAGTAAATCTTCTATTTCACACGCCAACACACAAACGCACAGTCATACCATCCGCGCGAGCGTCACCGCCGCCAACTGAACAGCGAAGCGGCTGTGCTCGCGACCGCCGACGACGACGCGACGCGACGCGCGGCTATCGACGCATCGACGCGTCGTCTGCGCGGGCTCTAATGTTTTACATTTCGATGGTTAATTTTTTTAAATAAAATTTTATTTATTTTATTGCTAATGTTTCGTCGCGATAGTTCGAGTACATTTTACAACATTATTTTCTGTGTATTATAGCTTTAATACTGAGATATTGTGCAAAATGAAAGAGCATAAGGTCCACTAAAAAATAAATATAAAAAACAACTATTTTACGGAATTTTCTGTACTAGATAGTTTCTGTAATAGTATTTTTTCCTGTAATTTTTTTTTTAAAAGAAAGCGGTTTTTTTTGCCCAACAATGGGACTAAAAACCAATTGGGTAAAAAGAGCTTAATACGTATCCTACAAAAAGTATTTTAAGTATGTATTATGAACTTGATGTGGCCCTTAAAATTGTTTCAGTATATTTTGAACCAAATGAAAGAAAAAAAAAAATTAGTAATAGTGTTTATTTTTATTTTTTTCATATTTATTCAGAAAGAAGATATCCACAAATAGTTAATATACTAATATTGATAATAGTAATATTTATTAGTAATATTGATATTATAAATATGTAAATACATAACATACTACAACTATATTCAAAGATTTATTACGATACAACTCGCGTTTATTCAGAAACACCTACACGACACTAAATTTACTTGAGACGATATAAATAAGCTGTCCATGCTCGTACATATAAATCATATGACATAATATTCGAGACTATATTTTGTTTCTTCATTATTAGGGTTCCGTACCCGAAGGGTGCAAACGGGACCCTATTACTGAGACTCCGCTGTCTGTCCGTCTGTCACAGGGCTCTATCTCTTGAACCGTAATAGATAGACACTTGAAATTTTCACCGATTATGGCCGCTATAACAACACATACTAAAAATAAGAAAAAGTTATAAACTAAAGGGGGTCGTTATACATAAAACGTGTTTTTTTCAGCGTTTTTAACTTTAACTTTATTTTTATAATAGCATTAATTATATACTTGAAATTTTCACCGATTATGTATTGCTACGATCACTATAACAAATACTAAAAATAAGATAAAGTTAAAAATTTAAGGGGGTCGTCATTCAAGAAACGTGTTTCTTCAGCGTTTTAAAACATTGTACGGTGGTACGGAACCCATCATGTACGAGTCCGACTCGCACTTGCCCGTTTATTTAGATAGACTTATATATTTTCTTTCAGATTAAATTGTGAAGAATTATTACAAAGAAACATGAAGGTCACATCTTTCTATTTTGCGGGATGGTCAGAACAAGAGTACCTCAGACCTGAAAGACACTTTTAACCGACTTCAAAAAAGGAGGAGGTTATCAATTCGACAGTATGTTTTTTATATATTTACTAGCTGTGCCCGCGACTTCGTTCGCGAGGTTGTCTGAATGTTATATAGCCTAAAGCCTTCCTCTATAAATGGACTACCCAACAAAAAAAGAATTTTTCAAATAGGACCATAAGTTCCTGAGATTAGCGCATTTAAACAAACAAACAAACAAACTCTTTCGCTTTATAATATTAGTATAGATTTATGTATGTTTGTTACGCGATATCTTCGCCAATTGTGAACCGATTTTGATGATTCTTTTTTTATTTGAAAGCCTTCACTAACAAGTTGGTCTCATTTTAATTTGGTGAATATATGATGAAGAACTTTGGAGATATGGAAGAAACTCCTAAAAAAATTTAAGTCGGTTGTTTTTTTTGGTAAAAATTTAATTATTTCATATCGATCCAATGGTATCCCAGTGGGGCAAATACTGGGGATTTTTTTAACGGGTTTCAGTAATTAATAAGTGAGGGTTCTAGAATAAGGGACCACAATCGTAGTCACCTAAGTAAAATATACTAGTTTCATAAAGATTTGGCTCTTTATTCCCGTTTCAGCGATTTTTTTAATGGTATATTTAACGTCAAATTTGTAGCCTATACTGAAACTATTTTAAGGGTGTATTCAGCCCATGATACTGAACAACTTTGCTTAAGAAACATATAACGAAATATGAAAAAAAAAATTTTTGCTTCCATACAAAATCGGATCAGCTGATCGGTCAACTTGTATGGAAGACCAAACTTTTTCATATTGCGATATATGTTCCTTGGGTATAGTTGTTCAGTATCACGGACTGAATTCATGTTATCCGTGCTACTGGCGTTAGTGCTTTAAATCTTCTCTAGTATCAGAGCCTTTGGTTTGGTGTAAAAGTTCTAAATAACAACAAGTATAAATTAACTAACTACATATAGTAGTATTTACTACAACTTTGCTTACGAAGGGTGAAAAAAAAGGACATTGACCTGGTAAGTATTGACGCCATACGTCCTCCCCACGGGCAGCCGTTGCGGCCGTCTTGGCGGCAGTCGTGGCTCCAACCTGGACTGCGGAGGACGAGGTTCGTAACAGCGCCGACAGCCACACCTCATGCCTCAGGGCCGCGAGCAGGCTCGTCGTAACGCATAGTATCACGAACGCTTCGTAGTAAGAGAGCATTAGCCGGCTAGGGCCGGAGGTGCGCGGGTCTCGTTACGGTATTGCTCAGTGGTACTTAAGGTGGAGCGGTTCACGTTATGGTATAGCTTGGTTGTACTTATGCTGGTGATGCTTGCGTGGTTTGGTATTGGCGGATGTTTTTGGCTTTTATTTATCAGTAACTTACTACTCACAGATTGATTGATTTAGCTAAAGAGAAACACTGAACAGAAAAATATTTTATAAGAATTTTAGTCTGAGAGGTTATGTACTTCTTTGAAATAGTAATATTGACTTAAAGGGAAGTCTTTTTAGCACTATTGTTTTTATAACACCAAGATTGTTAACAGCACAATTGGAGTTTTTATTAACAGTTTACATTTCGACTTTTTTCGAAACACTCATAATTTTTGTGAGCTACTTTAGCATCTTGCAGTTCAATTTCAACATGAAGGTCACAATTTAACACTGGCACAACAACACGGATGAAGAAAGCTGGTTGTATACTGTCAAGTTGACAGCGAAAACGGCGGCAAAATTCCAAGATGGCGGTTCGGTTAGGTTATCCCTACGGGACACATAGTAATTTTCGTTACGAATGCAGTAGAAATTTGAACTTTACTGCTTCACTTTGGTAATATTTAGGGTTGAGAAGTAGAAATAAGGGTCCAATTAGAGAATAGGACCTAAACTTTTCGCTTTAATACAAAAATCGCGCTCAAGCTTTAAACTGTCACGAAATATCGTCCAATTACTGTAACGCCCCTCAAAAGTGATGTCAAGGATGTAAGAGGCTATTGGAAAATGGTGATTTCCACGTCACACTCAAAATACGGCGAGTAAGAGCCTGTGACGTCACGATGCGAACCTATCGAGCGCGAATTCAATACTGGCTGGCGCCGGAGTTCGGCCAAACTGCATTGCCAAATTTCACAATAGGTTATGAAGATATTTAATTGGGAGTGACCCAAATCGGCAGGACATGTGCGTTTGTTGATATGCCGATGCTGATAGTAGCAAGGGTTGACCTTAGACCTTTAAAAGGAACGAAAGGGCGCAAGATGCATATCTTTTAAGAAATTACCCCCTCATTTAAGCTAAAGTTGTTGGCGACGAGTTTTGTCTGCCGTTCTCAAAAGGGCGCAAGATTCTTATTTTTTGAGAAACCCTATATGTAAGCTTTTATTTATAAAAAAAGCTTTTAAAAGCTTTTATTTTGAGGCCTCAGAACTTGTCAATACAAATGTAATAAGCCCAAAGTCGATGCGATTGGGAATTCCAAAGGCTTAGGACCTAAGCCACCTTCCGGCTCCATCATCAGATCAGCTCCTTGTTATATTAATATTGCATTGTCATCTGACTTCTACTGTAAGTCAGATGATCATACAGATCATACAACATTTCATCTCAATCAGAAACCGGGAAAGGGCTTAAATTTAACTTGCAAGATTTGACCCAAAAACCAACAAACAGGGCAAGCTAAATAAAAGCTTGTAAGAAACTCACATTTGCCAATCCCCTGGCAGTCAAGCCGATGTCAGGTGTCGCCTGAAACTCCACATTAGTGTAAAAGTATTGCGGTTTCCTTATACTCGTAAGCTGAATATTGTGTAACATCTCACGTTATTCGCACAGAATTACACGAAAAACTACTAAAAAAAAAAACTAGTCAGATTAGAACTTTAGACGGGTTGTTCTTATTTTTTCACTTCACTTTTTTTAAAATCATAGATAGCATTTTTTTTCCTTTAAAAAAAATATATAATTTCACTTTTGAAAATTTTGACTGTCACTGTACTCAGATCAAAATATTAATTAGAATTAAATATTATTTTTCCTTGCCCAGATATTTTTTTTTTCAAAAAAGTACACTTTTTTCACTGTCACTTTACTCCGATCAAAATGTGTTTTTCTAGTCCAAAAGTTTAATACAAGAAAGAAAATTACATTTCTCCTGTATAACGGTAAAAGGTACAAAAATTCACTTTTATTGTTTAGGTATCTTTAATTTTCACAAATAAAACATTAAAAAAAGGTTTCACGATCAGGATTTACGGCTATTTTTTTCACAAGTAAAACTTAAAAAAAAAATTAAGAAATTTCATTACCGTACAATTTCAAGGCATTTTTTTAATTTAATTTAGCTTATCAACACGTCATAATCCTAGAAAAGTATTCACAAACTATGAGATAACCAACTTTTATCTCGCGAATCCGATAGAGATATCAGTAGCTCTTTTTAGCTTCTTAATGATAAGAACAGCTGATTTCTGTCTCAACCTCTAATCAACTGTAAGTGACCAACATTAGTGTCACATTTTTCGAGCCGCCTAAAGGCATTTGACCTAGATAAATGACGTGACAAGTCATTTTTAACCCCCGACAAAAAAGAAAAGAGGGGGTTATAAGTTTGACGCTAATGTCGGTCTGTCTGTAGCATCGTAGCGCTCGAACGGATGGACTGATTTAGATGCGTTTTTTTATCAGACTGGAAACAACTTTTCACAAAGTATGCTTTCCCAGTGAGATTTGAACCCTCGGCCTCCGGATCACAAGGCAAACGCCTTGACCACTGGACCACGAAGGCAGTCGATCGTCTGATTATAATTATCTGCTATACATATAATCTATGCTGAACAAGCCCGAGCCTCTGGCGGAAACCGCGCGTGCGGCGTTGGGCACTTTTGTATAGAACCGCGCGGGTTCTTATGGGGTACAAAAGCCCTGAGCTACATGTAAGTCACAAAGGCTACATTAAGCGTGACGGTAGGCTTGAAGGTAAGAAAGGGAATCGAAATATTGACGGGTTGCTAGTATCAGAGAGAGTCGTGAGTCGTTTTTAGAGAGCCGTGTGGTTCCCGGCAAAGCAAAAGAAGACAGCTCTAATTCTTCCGTGGATGTCGTAGAAGGCGACTTAGGGAACACAAGCTGAACAAAGCTTAAACTTAAACTTCAATGAGACCTCTCCAACCGTCTGGCCAGCATGGAGAGTGTAGGCCAAACCCTCTAACTGCTCTGGCAATAGCTCTGATAGTACAGAGGGTCGAGCTCGTGCAGTGGAGCCTAAAAAGACCTGATAATGATGCTAGTTTTAGAATGTTGAAACTACTTAAAATTAAGCTTGTAAAACCGCGAACCGTAAGCAATCAGCTTCCTCCAACACTGAACTTGGACGCACAAACCACTTCGTTTTTACAAAATAAAAGCGCAAATCAAAACAACTAAAACGATTTCGAAAATTTCTGACAGATGACTTGACACGGGCAATTTCGAATGCGCGCCAATGTCAAACCGTGTCCGACGGCCAGTGCGATTCATAGACGATAAAAAGTTTATAAAAAAGTAGAAGTTGAATTTTACCACAAAGTTTAAAAAAATTAGAACTATACAGATGACTTTTTATCTACCGGAAAATTTTTAGAGCTTGCTCAGACCATGATACTGAACTACTTTCTATAAAAAAAGTTATAAAAAATCGAAATAAAAAATGTTCGTTTTCCCATACAAAATCCGCTTGGCTGAGGGCTGATTTGTATGGGAGGACGAAAAATTTTTATCGATTTTTAATAACTTTTTTTTATAGAAAGTAGTTCAGTATCATGTACTGAACACATTTAAAAAAAAAATTGCCAGTTAATAAAAAGTCACCTGTATTTAGAACACAAAACCGTCAGAAAAAAATACTTATTTCTTGTAAATTTTTATTCTCCCTATTTTTTTTCTCCAACCTACTGTCTTTACTATACGCGCAGCCGTTGCTGCGCGAACGAGCCCGATAGCGGGTAGTGACATTCAAATAGGAGATTTTTGGAATGCATTTGCTGACTGATATCTTTGGTTTTCATTACGAAACAAGATACATAATATGAAAGTTACAGTTAAGAGTATTTTCCTTGAATATAATATAGCTAAAAGGTTCCAGATCACCATGTATTCGTTTTTACCCGACTACGGAGAAGCTTAAAGAGGGTTATGATTTTCGCCGCTAAGTATCAAGATTTTAGGTATGTACTATGCTCGTCGGTTTCCACGTATCTTCAATGTAAATATTTCCACAAACATATACATGGCAAAACAAGTAAATAAAATCATTGTCGACATTCTTTTACATAAAGGCCGAAATGACTTTTTGTTTTTGCCTTCTAGTATTAGAAACTCGATTTATGTTTAAAGTCTGTCCAAGATAAATAGTTTAAACTGTTCCGGCTATTTCTTCTCCACTTAGTATAGTATTCGGCATTCTTGGGTGACCATTGACATGCATATGTGGAAAAGGAAAGCGGGAAAGCGCACCCTGGGCCCCGAAGCAGTACAGGAATGCGCAAAATGAATGAGAAATCTAAAAAGTTAAAAACCGAACACGTGTTCCAATCGTGTTTGTATTTTAACCACTTCAGTTACAGTTCGTAAAATAAATCCGCAGCAAAGTTATTTTCACGCTTCACATGAATCATAACCGCCAATTTTAGCTTCCATTTTCTAAAACCAAAGACTATCCCGCCAAAACCAAACTTACGCACACGCGGCGAAAACTAAAATGGCGGACGCTTTCGTGAAAAATTCGCACGTGGCGGCGAAAAACCGAGTCGAGATACGTTTCCCGTGTTATTTTAATTCTAGTCGTCACATTTAACGTTTTATTTTTAGCGTGCTGACGAAAGGGGGCCGAGCGCATTGTCTCTGTCCGCGAATCTATGGAATGTGAATGACATTTAGTCTTTTTAAAGGATTTGTGACATCATTTGACGTACTGGATGCCACCACTGCCTCCGTGGTCCAGTGGTCAAAGCGTTTACCTTGTGGTCGTGGGTTCAAATCCCACTGGGAAGCATACTTTGTAAAAAGGCAGAAAGATGATTCCGTGCTTCGGAAGGCATGTAAAGCTGAGGGTCCCGAACGCCATCTAAGCGTTTGTAAACCTAACCTAGGATTAAATAAATCAATATATATAGGGACAAATCACAGGGATTGGTTCTGGTCTACCCTTTGGCTTGCGGAGGTCAGACGGCAGTCGCTCTGTGTAAAACCAGTACCCTCGTCAAATCCCCTAGGGTAGGTAGCGGAGGCTCTGAAGCGTTACCGCTGAGGATGCAACCGGGATTACGCTCGGATGATGATGACATATAATATAATAATAAAAACGACCGCTGAGCCATCGAGCTCCCAAAATGGATGTCAGCCAGTCCGACTGAAAATGTTCGTTCTAATTACTTTCCGGAACATTCTGAGACAAAACACTCACCAGAAACATCTAAAGAGAATCTGACACATCAACCTCAGATGAGGAATGAATAGGGCGACCAGACGTCAAGAATTATCACGGATATTCTTGGCTTCAAAAGGTGTTGCCACACGAGACTTTGTTTGTTTCCTATAGTGGCATTTGTAATGATATAAACTTTTGATTTAAATGATACAATTTCAGAAATTGTAAAAATTTAACCAAAGTATATTTGCGTATGTAAATGTTTTACTTTATTTATTTAGAAAATCATGACATCTCTTCCTTGCTGGTCTGGGAAAAAAGAAAACACTTAGAATGTACCAGCTGCTTCTCTTATCGCGCAGATCGTAGAAGCCGATCGAGGGAATGTACGAAAATGTGAATCATGTTATTAGGTGATGCGGCCAGCAGCATCACACTATTTGATTCAACTTCTCGCCCACCATCATGGTAAAAAATGTGGCGTTTGAGCCTTGCGGCCCTTGGCTCTGTCTGCTTAGAGCCACAAGACACAACATACTCTGTCTGCCCCATTAGGGATAAAGACGTGAGTGCATCGTATTGCAAAAACATGATAAAAATATGATTTTAAGAGGTTTGGCGTCAGGCAGGTGGCCGGTCGTAAAACTATAGCCATATCGTTTAAACTGTCTCGGCTATTTCTTTCGCATGGTCTTCGACGTTCGGTCATTGACATGCTAGATGCATGTATATGTAGAATAATATAATATTTTTATTTAACAAAAAAAAAGAACAGCCGACTTTATTTTATTGGAAGAGTTTCTTCCGTTAAGTACTTAAAGCTCTTCATTATGTCTTAACCATACTAACGACCAACTTGGTAGTAAAGGTAAAGGCTTTCAAATAATAAAAAAAAAGGATTTATCAAAATCGTGGGTTCAAATCCCACTGAGAAGCATACTTTGTGAAAAGTTGTTTCCAGTCTAGTTAGGATATTGCAGGCTTGAATCACCCGATTATCCGAAAAGATAGAGGATTCCGTGCTTCGGAAGGCACGTAAAGCTGTTAGTCCCGAACGCCATCTAGCGTTTGTACCTATCCTAGGATTGGTTCTGGTCTACCCTTTAGGTTGCGGAGGTCAGATGGCAGTCGCTCTGTGTAAAAAACCAGTAGCCTCATCAAATCACCTAGGGTAGGTAGCGGACCCCGGGCTCTGAAGCGTAACCGCTGACGATGCAACCGGGAATACGCTCGGATGATGATGATGACTGCTAAGGATGCAATCGGGAACGCCCGAAGGTAGAAGAGTTTCCCAGTTATCCCGGAACAACAATTGGGTATTTTAGTGGGTCAAAAGTAAATTGTTTGGTACTGTTGATAGAAAAAAACGTCACAAAATAATGCCACTTGTCAATGATCACTAGAGATCGGATAATCGGATGCATATTTACCTAGTTAATTTTTGGCTAACAAATTATAAAAACGGCTGCTTAAGATATTTTTATTAAACGGTAAACATATTTTATTGTAACAGGGCAACTGGTCTATTACATCTCACGGAGTATAATTAAATAAATTTAAATTTAAATCCGGGATAGTGGGATTTTTTCGATAAAAAAGGTCTTTCCATAATAGCCAACACCTAACTTTAGGTAAATATGCATCCGAATATCCGATCTTTATTGCTCACATCCACTTTTAACGTGATATTAGATTTATTAATGCAGAAAAACGGATATTAAAAGCGCTATTTGACTCTTAGGAACTATGAAGTCATAAATCGATATTTCATACAAATCCCATAGGAAATTTTCGTTTTTGACGTTAAGAAAAAAGTATCCGATTTGACTTGTTGCAATAGCGTATTAAGTTGGACACCCTAGGGAAGTCGGATACAGGTACACGCAAATACATGACCCAAATATAATGCCAACGAACTGCCGCGCCGGTAGGATTTTGAACTTTACACGTCGAAATAGATATGTGAGAACTATTTTTATACGACTTTTCATTGAAGAAGAGGCAAAGATTGCAAGTGGTACGTGGTGTAGAGAAAATGGAAAATTCTATGATTAATTTTTTTTTTATATTCATTAGTTCGGTCAATTTACTCCTTACAGGGGACAGTCAAGCTTATATTAAATGTAAGTTTTGACAAACCTATTCATGATAAAAAATTTCTTTGAAGACGTGGGATCGATGGACACTTTTGACATTTCCATCTATCATGGTGTTCCTACCATTCGTATCAATTTTCAGCTTTATGCGAATTAATGTGACCATGATGTTATATTTTGACCGGGCTATTCAGTAATTAATATATGTACTTAAATAACGTAAAATTGAGTTTGATTTTTTTTAATAGCTGATTATTTTATTTTTTTGTTACTTCGGTAATATTTATCTTTTCGATTTATACATTCTCGGAGTCTCAAATTATTATTCTCGTTCATACTCCCAAGCATTCAAAATATTCCAATGATATCTCATAAAAAGACTACGCTATATTTTTATGTAAAAGATCTAACTGAATCTATCACAAAATAACAGATCTTCTTTACACCGAAATTACCACGTAAGACCTGCTACTGCTTGCATAAATAAAAAAAGAAATATCGACTAAACTGATAAATGTAGTAGATAGTATTCACTTTCATGAATATCTTACATAACCCTGCTTCAAAACAAACAAAGCGAAAACGTAGCATAGCAACAAAGTTTAATCAATAGACGACACAAACGAACACTACACAAGTAAACCTTAAAACTTCAAACAAACAACAATTGTGCTAAAGAGCCAATGCTATGAAGTGCCATGAATAAAAGACCCTAAAAAAATTACTTACCGCTCTGATGTCATCGTAGTCTTTAGAATCCAAGATTCGTCTCCTAGACGACGGAGTATCAGGACTCGAGTCTTCTGTGGCTTCGCTAAAAGTACTCTCTGTACTTGTCTCCATAGATTTAACGCCATCTTCAATCGTTTTCTCTTCTTCAGATTTCTCTGTGCGTTTCTTCAAGAAATTCTCGTGTTCAAACGTTTTATTCTCAAATCCTGTGCCGCTCGGCGATTCTATATCATTGTCTAGGATAGAGTTCTCTTCTGCTGAATCAATGTATTTTAGTTTGACTTTAGATTTTCTTTCATCGTTTTTAGTGTCTTCACTTAAGTTATTCGCTTCCTTCTTCGGCGCTGAAGTCCCCGTTGCTATTGGTTGCGAGATCTGAATATAAGAAGCGAAGTTAGATGTATGTTTTGGTGTCTTAACCTGTTTTTCTATATCAGTTTTCAGATCTTTTTTCGGTGTGAGTTCTCGTTTATCTACATCCCCGTTTTCAACTTGTATGACTGTGGATTTTTCTAGAATTTTTCCGATGGGGTTGTTAGGGTCCAGCTGGCTCTTTATGCTGGCTAGGCGATCTGATGGTAGCTTAGTTGTTAGTGATGTTGACATGGAGTTATTTTTCTCAACTACAGGCTTAGCTAGTGAAACGGGTTCGGAGATTGTCTTGCTTATAGACAGATCTGAGTTAGAATTGGATCTAGAACTTGAAGAGCCGACTTCCCATCTGTGGTTGACGCCATTTTTGTCAACGTAAGGCAAATGTATTGGTACAGGTTTTTCGTCTTTTGCTAGAATCTTTGTGTAACCAGATGTGCCATTCTCGCAATCTTTGAGTTGGTTTAGGTATTGTTCTACGGACGGTTTGGTATATCTAGTATCATTAGCCGGTAGCTTGGTTACCGTCATTTTACTATCGAATCTCTTTCTGATCTCTGAAACTGACGGCACTTCATTGCCATTACTATCCTTAGATCCATTTGTCATAGAGTTCCTTTTGCTATAACTTGGCGTCGGCGAGATTTCCTTATACGGTCTTCTGCCTTCGGGTTTCTGGTGTTGTTGAAAAGTAACGCTTATTCTCAATGGAATATGGATCAAAATGGTATAATTGCGGCTTGTGGTTGTGTGTGTTAGTTTTACAGTTACATGCAACATCTACACCGGTGTGGGTGTATATGCTTATGTAAATGTATGTTACAAATGCAATCGATTGACAGGCAAGACCAAGGCTTTTAATTTTTTCCAAATTTTTTAAATTCATACCAAACTTGACTATGTTTTTGGCTCTTTTCTTTTTTGAGTGACAGAGATGAATTAAATAAGAGACGTATTTCGTTCAAGGTCGTATTGGACTTAAATTTATCATATTCTTGCTGTCTCTACTGTAGATACCTACGTCTCTTGCGCTCACACATATTTTAATAGATTTTTAGTGATATCTCCAAAAAGTGGGACGACACCGCAAATATAGACGAGCGAAAGAGACAAAGCTATGGGTAAGTGATATTTATTGAAACGCAAAGTGAAACTTAGTACAGTCAAGTTCAGTTTACTGATTTTTAAAGGAGTTTGATCTCATTTTAGAGTCTTAAGAGTCTGCCGGTCAAGCGACCATGATACTAACTGACTAACTAAGCTGATTTGGCTCTTCTTAGTGCGATGTTAATGTACACACACACTCACACGCACACAATGGTTGCGTGTCTGCGAAATATTTAGAAAAAATCAGTTTCATGTGATTTTTTAGATTAAAATTGCGAAAAAGATGGGATCTTTTGTAGGAGATTTTATTTGATGAAAGTCCAAATCATAGGACTGATAGAAGTGCGCAAAGTTTAACTAGACCTTATTATTGAAAAGTAAATAAAACTCCATGGATGAAGTTGATATTTAAAGTAAAAAAATGTGATGAAAAATTCTAGAGGCATGAGTTCGAATCTTATTCGTGACAAAAAAATCCATCACATATTTTTAATTTAGATATTATTCCGAGCATTGTAATGCTATTTAAATCAATAATGATATTTTTATCTATGTAATAATATAAAATAATTATCAGTTCAATACAAGTTTCAACAAAATAGGCAGTAATTTTAAATCAAAGAGTCGTATACAGGGTTACTGGTATCTAACGCATAACTTTTTTGGGGCAAGTTCAGTCCATGATACTGAACTACTTTCCATAAAAACCATTAAAGAAAAACGAAAAAAAAATTTCGGCTTCCCATACATATATCAGCACGTATGTATGGGAAGCCGATTTTTTTATTTATTTTCCCTTTATACTATTAGTCCAAACAAATTCACAATTTCATGCATATTTTTATAGTTCATGATTTGTATGTGTGATGCGTAATTATTAACACTATACTTTTTACTTTAAGGTGAAGAGGTAAGCAAATGACCTTGAAGTGTGAAATAAATTGTTAACTCGTAAATATGGTGATAATTTCCATATTGCTCTTCGTCATGCACTAGATATCCTTTTAAATTATTTTATGAACTGACGTTGAAACTATTATTGGTGATCCGTCTAGCTTTAAAACTTGCCGTGGCCACTTTTGGCGGAGGCAAGTTTTAAAGCTAGACGGACTAATGTAAATACTTTCAACGGTGGTTCATAAAATAATTTAAAGGGCTATCTAGTGCATGACGAAGAGCAATATGGAAATATGTATATATATATATATATCACCATATTTACAAGTTAACAATTTATTTCACACTTCAAGGCCATTTGCTTATCCCTTCACCTTAAAGCGAGGTGGGTTCAGAGCCCGCTATACTGTGCGTGTTTTTGAAAAATCACTATAATTAAACTACTACAGTTTATTTCTCAAAAATTTTACATAAGAATTTTAAGGCTTTTCTACAGACACCCATAATATCCAAAACACGATTGAGCATTTTTGGCTCGATAGAAACAATTACAAGTATACCTCTAAAATTGCCTAAATTTACCTTTTAAAAAGATTGACTTTTTAGAATTTTCCTTTGTCTTTATTTTTCTGTAATTTATAAACAACTTCAAGTTATAAATTCCGTGTGAACAATAAAGACATGAACGACGCGCACCGCAAAAAATTTAAACACGTCTCAGGTTATTTGGAATTAAACAAACTATTACAATGAAAATCCATAATATGTCTCATTCACTTTTTTAATCTATACTAATATTATAAAGCGGAAGAGTTTGTTTGTTTGAACGCGCTAATCTCAGGAACTAATGGTCCTATTTGAAAAATTCTTTTTTTGTTGGGTAGTCCATTTATAGAGGAAGGCTTTAGGCTATATAACATTACGTTCCGACAAACACGCGAAAGAAGTCGAGGGCACAGCTAGTACTTAAATAAACTTCAATTTAACATATTGTTACTAAGTTAGTTTGGCTCCAATCAGCTCCGAAAAAGAAGTCAAAAACAAAAGTCAGTCAAAAAATAAGGACCGGGCCCTTAAGATTTTCATGTTAAATTTTTAGGAAATAAACTGTAGTAGTTTATTTACAGTGATTTTTCAAAAACACTCACAGTATACTTGGCTCTGAACTGACGGGGCCTCAACTTTGTATTTGAAAAAAGGCCATGTGGTCCAAGTCCATCATGTAGTCCAAACCCATTATCTCTTTAACCAGCCTTATAATAGTTATAATCCAAGTCTATTAAGCATTTTTGTATACAAAAATATATTTCTTTCGCGTTCCCGATTCCTCAGCTGTGCAGCTTCGGAGCCCGGGGTGCGCTTTCCCGCTTATTTTCTCCAAATATAATATGCATGTCAATGGTCACTCGACGACGCCAAAGACCATGCAAAATCGAGAAGAAATAGCCGGAACAGTTTGAACTATTTGGCTTTGGTTTTACGAATCGACGTGCTTGACGTCAACCGCCTTCGGAAATGCATTTGTGCGAAACGTTTTACAACCGCCGCCCGAAGTCAACCCTACTTACCCTTGGCAATGCAGTTTTAGCACAAGATGTTTGTGCTTAGTCCTTTAGTCGCTTCTTACGACATCCACAGGAAGATATGGAGTGGTCCTATTTTAGGCGGTGGGGGGAGCCCACGGCATTACAGGAATATTTTTATGCTCATTTTTAGGCACATTATACATTTATATCAATAGGCTAGCAACCAATCACTATTTTGATGCCTTTTTAGGGTTCCGTACCCAAAGGGTGCAAACGGGACCCTATTACTGAGACTCCGCTGTCTGTCAGTCTGTCACAGGGCTCTATCTCTTGAATCATAATAGCTAGACACTTGAAATTTTCACCGATGATGTATTACTATTGCCACTATAACAACAAATACTAAAAATAAAAAAAAGTTGAAACTTAAAGGAGGTTGTCATACAAAAAAACGTGTTTTTTCAGCGTTTTTAACTAGATCTTTATAATGGCATTACCTAGACACTGGAAATTTCCACCGATTATGTATTACTACTCGTATGGCCGCTATAACAACAAATACTAAAAATAAGATAAAGTTAAAACTTAAAGGGGGTCGTCATACAAGAAACGTGTTTCTTCAGCGCTTTAAAGTCCGACTCGCACTTGCCCGTTTATTTCAGGTAAACGTGGCCTTCAAGTTTTACAGCTCAAAGCTCTGTCTGCCCTGTTAGGGATAAAGACGTGATCTTTTTCCTCGTACAAAATGTTTTGTTTGTTTTTTAGTTTGTTAGTTGACGTCTTTGGAGAAAACGTGCAGTGCAGTTTGTTGCCGCTTCTTCTGCACTTGCGCCTAGGAAGCGGCGTAAACTTAGCTTTAAGTAACGATTTGACGTCAACATTTGTGCAAAACAAAACAAAGTGACTATTATTAAGAGATATTATAAATATCCTATGATAATAAAGATATTTTGAATTTGAATTTGTCACTTTTTTTTATAAGGACAAATCACACTGGTTGAGCTAGCCCCAAAGTAAGTTTCAAACTAGTATTAAGGGATACTAACTCAACAATACAATGTTATGTAACTAATAAAATTATAAAATATTGATATAGACCGTTTTCCATCTTGCCCTGGTTAGGGAACGAACCTTGAACCTCCGGAGTGGCGCACTAGTGTGCTAACTATTACCAAGAAGGTCGTCAGTTGTTTTAAATGACAACAACTTCCAAAGCCAGTAACGGTGCTCCGTGATCCAAGCTTAACAATACTTAATGGTCACGGCCCATTGACCCGGTTAGCGAGATAATGCGACCGAAATAAAGATATCAAGGTCGCCATAGAAATAATGCTATGTATACGACATCTTTTACTAGTGTCATCATCAACCTTGTTTGTGAGCAAGCAGAACTAGTGTCATAGATGTATACGACTTTTTACTGATATAGGGCCGCAATAGTCTATTCCTACATCCAAAAATGCTTAATAGACAGAACACGACAGCCAGGTAAATCCATAAAATGACGATAGTGTCGTTCTATTTCAATGTCAAACCCAATTAGACTATGCGGTCATTTCTTAGCGCTCAATGTTGCTTGACATAACAACGCGGACACGTAGCTACGTACGTATGTGCTGTCGCTTTTGGAGTAAAGGTCCAGGCTTATTGACTTGGTTAGTGAGATAATACGCCCAAAACGCAGAATTCATCTTCTTAACAACAAATTCAAGTATATTATAGCAGTAAATGATTATATAATAAACAAAATATACTGCAACTATTCAGTCGCAGCGCGAATTCAGTCCATGATACTGTACAACTTTCCCCAAGAAACATATCGAAATATGAAAAATATTTTCTTGCTTTCCATACAAACTCGGATCAGCTGATCGGTCAAATTGTATGGGAAGCCAAAAATTATTGTTAATACTTCGATATATGTTCCTTGGCGTCGGTTATTCAGTATCATGGACTGAACTCACCCTTAAAATAGTTTCTTTTTGTTAGACCATGTAATAAAAATCTTAAAAACTTGGACATGGTAAAGATATAATAGTAACGATGATATAATCAATTAATTATATTATGTAATAATAACTGATATAACATATCGTAATTTAATTACTGCCTAATTTGTTATCTACCTATCGTAATGTCATTGACTTATCCGATATTATTAGTCTCAGAGATGACTGTTAAATTAACTCCCATTATAAATTATAATATATGTACCTATATAATAAAATGTCATATGGCTTTTTTACTTTAAAGAGATATTTTAACTGTCGCCTCTTAGATTTATTCTAGTTTTCATCTGAGAACCAATCAGTTTATATTTCGCAGACACACAATACAACAATACACTTCCAAAAATGATGGGGCATCACGGCGAATGTAAAGTTGAAGCCAAAGAAAAATTTTACTTTTTAACATTTTTGTATACTATATTTTACTATAGTAAGTATCAATTAGGTAAATATCGTACATTGACATATATTCAAGACATTTCCGTCTTACGTATTATTGATATACAACGTGCTAATGAACTAACGCAAAACCTGTCAGATGGTACCTCAGCCCATTAAACTGAACAACTTTTGTTCTACAACATTCCCAAAATGCCAAAAATAAAATTCGGATTTTCATACAAATTGACTCGATCAGCTGATCAGTTTGTATGGAAATAAAATTTTTTTTTGGGTTTCGTGAAAGTTGTAGAACAAAAGTTGTTCAGTTTATGAGGTAAAATCTAAGAGATTTACGTTGGTTTGGTTTTTAGGTATACGTTGTATATTTTTAGTGCATCCCGCTTTTCATAAATACAAGATGGTTTTGTAATTTAGTACTTGCAAATATTTAAAGGTGTCCGTCATTTGAACAACTTTTCGAAAAATCTTTGATTCGTATGAGAAACTATTTTTGTATTGCAATAGGTTACATACTGTAGGTATTTATTGGAAAAAGTTGTTCAAAATGATGGACCAAATCACCCTTAAAATATTTGGAAACTAAATCAAAGAGCACCTTGGTATAATTTATATTAAAATGTGTAAGAGAAAGTAAAAACAAAATATGTATATGCATGTGGAAGAATGCTTACAATAATCACGTAAGTCTCATTTTCATCAACAAAACTACAACCTTAGGACAATCGCAACAAAATACATTTTTGTATCGAGAAAAATGCAATTTACTTTATTTGTCCCAACATTGTATTTATGCCAAACAAAAGACTGACGTTAATTATTTGCCAAAAAAAACTCTAACTTTATAAGATGACAGTAGAGGTCAAAGTACGGCGTGGATTGCTATATGACTCTTACTATATTTACGTAAGTTAAGACATTGAATTGGCAGTGTGTGTAATATACAGGTGCCTGTCAAAATGTGAGAGCAAAATTTTTCCAGCTTCACTATACATTTTACCGCGACTAAGGCTTGAAACTGCGTTAAGCACGTGAGAGAGACACGTGACCCGCGACGGTTTCAGCTTTAGGTATCGCACGTAGTAGGTTTGTGACAGGGCCGGTGTAAACCCGCCGCGGGCGTCATCTTGACGTAGTTTCGAGCCTAACACCACCATTTTAGAATTAAAAATTTCGTAGAATTTTCAAAAACATACCTCTACAATGGTCGCCGCTGAATTCCTCGCTTTTCTAAACCTCGACGGATCAGCCGCCGGCGGTCTTCCGATGTCGTTCGATATGGACCTCGATCTCGAAATCTCCCCATAGTTGTTCTGCTGCTGTTGTTGTTCCTTGATCCTTTGCGTTAACGGGACATAGTTAGCCGGACTATACTTATTGTACAACTCTGCTGTTGACATAGCCAATGCTGCTGAACTAATAACATTTCTTTTGTTTCTTGTTACCGGATCACTAGAAGTCTTCGAGCTTTCGCTTCTAGTAGTAGATATATCTCTAGATCTAGATTCACTCCTATCTGATCTAAATCTAGTTGAAATCCCGCTGTCGCTGTCAGTAACACTCGGCGCTCTGGACGACCTAGAGTATTCTACTAAAGATGTCTTCCGTTCCCTTTTACCATCTACATCTGAATATTTAGACTTATATTCAGTTGTTCTGTCTCCATATGTGCTTCTTAATGTAGAAGTGACGTAAGTGCCACTGCTGCTTCTGTAATATGGTTTGTCTAATGAAGATGACGAGGTTAAAGTGGATCTAAAGGAGCCAGAGAGGCTGGATGAGGATGGGTTGTATCTAGAAGGGGAGACAACAGGCATTTTGACTGTTGGGGACGATATCACATAGTTCGCTTAAGTTACTCTTATGACTATTCTAGCCTTTCAATCTGGACGGTCGGCGCTTTCTTAGCATCTTTTATGTTCCTGTAACAAAAGAGAAGTCGCTATAAATATGTATTCTTATTCGTTGAAAGCAGCTTAGGATAAAATAGTTAAGCTTGTTAACGAAAGATTCTCGTGAAATTTTGTGAGCTACTAGATATTTTTTGTCATTTCAGGTTTTCGAAATTTTCCAAATGGCGAAATTATCAGGGCTGGACACTTTGAAGAAAATCATATTTAAGCAATTTCGAAAAATTTTCAAAAATTCCAAAAGACGTTAATTGTTCGTCCGAACAAACAAACAACTTTTTAATCCAATAAACTTCAATAGGGTAGTATCCAGGGTCAGAAATAAATTATTATGGAATGATACAAGAACAATAAATAAATATATACGGACAAATCACACTGATTAAGCTAGCCCCAAAGTAAGTTTTAAACTTGTGTTATGGGATACTAACTCAACGATACTATATTTTATGATAAATACATATATAGATAAACACCCAAGACCCAGGACAATTTGAAAAAGGCCATTTTCCAACTTGCCCTGGCTGGGGATCGAACCCAGAACCTCCGGATTAGCGGTCTAGCGTGTTAACCATTACGCCACGGAGGTCGACAAAATAATGTCACTTGTCATACATCATATCCATTGTGAACGTGATTTTCGATTTATTAATGCCGGAAAACTGATATTAAGAGCGCTATTTGACTCCAAGAAACTATGACGTCACGCCGTTCGTTTTTCATAGAAATCTCATAAAAAAATATTTGTTTTGACGTTTAGACAAAAAGTATCTATTTTGACTTGTTGGCAACTAGCGGTTTGGTCAGCGATGGCTGATCCACGCGTCAACTCGTAAACGGACTGGGGAACGAAGGGACTGGTCAGCTCGGCTCCGTTTTTTAAACTTATTTCTGTAAATTGGATTTGGCACTCGTTCGCAAGCTTTACATATTGTTGTGACAACATTGTATTAGGCATAATATCTTTGTAAACTGACAAAGCCCTTCTAGCGCGTAGGCGACCAATACTGTGTAAATGAGTTTCTTTCGGCGTTTCTTCTCAGCAGTGGTCGTTGCGAAACGCTAGTATCGGTAGCTTTTGAACAAAAAATAATAACTTAAATAAACATTACACGTAATGTACACTATAATTATTGACGTGTAAAAGTGCCTGCAAAGGCCTAATTACTGAATAAATATTTGATTTTGATTTTGGTCAGGGGTATGATGCAGACAGACTCGCGAGGTCTACAGCTCACAGAACCATTAATAATAAGACGGTTCATATCTAAACTGGAACAATTTTTTTTAAAAGTAGATTCTAGAGATTTCGTCCATAAATTCCTTTGCGTGTACCGCAACGTGGACGAATTAAATTGAATTCAATTAGATAGGTCGGACGTGTTAAGATTACATCATACGTGACGTCACGCGAGAGGTTCAGCAATTTCAGCATCGTCAAATAATCCACTTAGGCGTCTGTTAGATTAGAAGTTTATTCTGGTAAATGAGTAAGAACGCACTAAATGTTTTAAAGAACAAGCGAAGTTATATCATCATCTTGGTCTTTTTTAGTCTCCACTGCAGGAGTATGACCCTCTCTGTACTCTACTAACAGAGCCATATATTAGCCAGAGCAGTCAGAGGATTTGGCCTACACTCTCCACACTGGCCAGGCGGTTGGAGAGGTCTGTTTATAAGTTTTGTTCAGCTTGTGTTTCCTAAGTCGCCTTCTACGACATCCACGGGAAGACTTGGGAGTGGTTCTATTCTACTCTGCCGGGAACCACACGGCTTAAGTTTTATCAGCGAACTATAATATACTATAGAAAAGTAAACACTATCAAGTCATCACCATCATCTTCCTTATTCCCGGTTGCATCCTCAGCGGTAACGCTTCAGAGCCCGGGGTCCGCTACCTAATCTAGGTGATTTGACGAGGTTACTGGTTTTACACAGAGCGACTGCCGTCTGACCTCCGCAACCCATAGGGTAGACCGGAACCAATCCTAGGACAGGTTTAAACAAACGTTAGATGGTGTTCAGGACTCACAGCTTTGCGTGCCTTCAGAAGCACGAAATCATCTTTCTTTTAGGATAATTAAATAAATAATTTAATTCCCCCTGCACCATTCCACCATCGGACAACACGACGTGGACAGGGATTCCACCCATTTGTGGTCGATATTCCTCCTCATCGTACCTCTCGATTCGCCTCCTCCTTCATTGTGCGAACCGCTAAGGTGTGGAATTCCCTCCCTGCGTCGATGTTTCCCCATACATATAATTTAGGGATTTTCAAGGCAAGAGTGAACAGGCATTTTTTGAGTCTGCGTGATACACCTTAGACCTCATCTTAGCTTCCCATCAGGCTAGATAGAGGTCAAACGCACTCAAATTTCTAATAAAAAATAAATAAATAAAAATAAATATAAATATATAAGGACAAATTAGTATGAAATAAAACGGGATATTTACCGTATTATTATTACTTTTGAGTTTTCGACATTGGCAACTCGGGCGAAATATCGAAAACTCTAATAATAATACGGTAAATATCCCGTTTTATTTCATACTAATGTGGACAACCGTGAAAGTTTAAAAAGCTACATATAAGGACAAATCACACTGATCAGGTGATTCAAGCCTGAAATATTCTGTCCAGACTGGAAACAACTTTTTACAAAGTATGCTCCCACAGTGGGATTTGAACCCACGATCTCCGGATCACAAGGCAAACGCCTTGACCACTAGACCACTGAGGCAGTCTATACACACACTATCACGTTTTTAGGGTTCTGTACCCAAAGGGTGCAAACGGGACCCTATTACCGAGACTCCGCTGTCTGTCCGTCTGTCACAAGGTTCTATCTCTTGAACCGTAATAGCTAGACACTTGAAATTTTCACCGATTATGTATTACTGTGGCCGCTATAACAACAAATACTAAAAATAAAAAATAGTTAAAAATTAAAGGGGATCATCATACAAGAAACGTGTTTTTTTTCAGCGTTTTAAAACATTGTACGGTGGTACGGGACCTTTCATGTACGAGTCCGACTCGCACTTGCCCGTTTATTATCCCTAATGGGGCAGACAGGGCTTTTTAGGTTTTTGCAAATAGGCCAAATTTTGGTTTCTTCAAATTTGCCATTATACATCGTGTTAATGAAAGAACGCAAAACCTCTCAGATGGTACCTCAGCCCATGTAACTGAACAACTTTTGTTTAACAAGTTTTACAAAATCAAAAAACAAAAATCGGATTTTCATACAAATTGACTCGATCAGCTGATCAGTTTGTATGAAAATTCAAATATATTTTTTTAAGTTTCGTGAAAGTTGTTGAACAAAACTTGTTCAGTTACATGGGCTGAGGTACCATCTGAGAGGTTTTGCGTTATTTCATTAACACGATGTATAAATTTAGTAAGGAACTCCATTTTTTATTCTAAGGGCGAGGACTCAAAATACAAAATAAAAATAAATCAGTTCAGGTTGTTGTGCGAGGCCCCTGCAAGAGCGAGGCCCTGCGCGTTGCCCTGCTCGCCATCCCCTAAGGCCGCCACTGCCCAAGGATATGCCACCTTGCGAAGTGGAGAAGAAATAGCCGGATACGAGATAGGTATATTATCACGTCACAATCCCTAACGGGGCAGACAGAGCCTAGGGCCACAAGACCCAAAGGTCATGTTTAGCGAGATGGTGAGCGTTAACTTACTTTAGGCATAGAAGACAGTAAGAGTATTATATACAGAACGAAATCTCTTTAGGTTCCCGCGCAATATGCGTCCCCGTTCCCCGTCCCCGCACCTCTCCCCCATTCTCGCACACACACGGGCGAACACACACCCACTGACGTGTGCACGGCGGCACCAGAACGAGGGAGAGGTGCGGGGACGGGGAACGGGGACGCATATTGCGCGTACCTTAGGAGATTCCGTTCTGTATGTAATACGCTTACTGTCTTCTGTGCTTTAGGGCTAGCTCAATCAGTGTTATTTGTCCGTATATATTTATTTTATTTATTACCAAGTCCAAATTTGGTATCATTACATTAGCCACACAAAATGACTAATTTTTGTGACGCAGGATACTCTTATTAATGCCGTACCTGAATTTTTCGGGGTCCAGTGCTGCCCCCATTTAAAATAAATAATTTAAAAAAAACGGAGACACCATTAAAATTTTGCTACTACCAAGTCCTAGATAACCCTTCTAACTATTTTGTGAACTACTGTTTACAGTTTATAATGAGAACGTTAAGCTTTACTACGTACATTTGCGAAAAACGGCCACTTTTGGCCACCCTATAATGTTTTGAAACGCCGAAGAAACACGTTTTTTTATGTCGACCCCCTTTAATTATTAACTTTATCTTATTTTTAGTATTTGTTCTTATAGTGGTCATAGTAATACATAATCGGTGAAAATTTCAGGTGTCTAGCTATTACGGTTCAAGAGATAGAGCCCTGCGACAGATGGACAGACAGCGGGATCTCAGTAATAGGGTCCCGTTTGCACCCTTCGGGTACGGAACCCTAAAAAGACCTGATCATTATGATAGCCGGGACGGCTTAACGTGCCTTCTAAAGCACAGATGAGCTCGAGGTTTTTTTATGCCGCTTGTGGTCACCCATCCAAGTGCGGGCCACGCCCAATGTACCTTAACTTGCGCAAGTGCTAATAATGTTCCCACCGGCCCCCTGAGCTCCTTCTGTGATGTAGGTATATAGTATTTACTTAATACAATTATAAATAAATTAATACAAGGTAATACATGTTTAAATTTGCTGCCGATTGTTTGTTCCAATAATTGATAAAGGAAATTACGAATTATTTATATAATATCATAATTTGTTTTATACCTAACATAGTTTTGATTTTTTTTGTTTTATTTTGACTTTGTTTAACTAGGTAGATTAAAAATGTAAATAGATACGGAAGAATGGAGCCTACTGGTACATACAAGTGTTTTATTACTTAAACGTAGGCTCCAACACCTGCTTATTATTATGTAACAATCAGTGTGATTTGTCCTTATATATTTATTTATTTATTAATTTACCTAAATAATGTGCCGGCTATTTCTTCTCCACTTAGCAAGGTTTTCGGCATCCTTGGGCAGGGCTTGTTAACGATACCAAATTCACACTAAAACTAATGTTATATAACGTTATAATAAATAACGTTATAATTAAAGGGGTATCGATAATACGGTTTATAACGTTATCAATTAACGATATAAGTAACAATACTTTTTTTCAATACTTGTAAAATATTATATAAATAGCTCTAGTAGCCTACTAGACAAACTCTCATCAATTTATTGTCAAATATCGAAAAGAAATACAGTGTTAACAATACCTTTTACCGTTAATATCATTGGTAACATTATCTGATTATCGGTAAATAGTGGGAAAAATACTGTTACCCAGCATAACATTACCTTTGCTGATAACGGTAACGCCGTTTGACAGAATTAATGTTACCAGATTTTTTTCGGGTATTCCAAGCCCTGTCCTTGGGTGACCATTGACATGCATATTATATTTGGAGAAGAATATTATTATTCTAAGAGTATCTATCTATTTATCTATATAAATAAAAATGTATGTTTGTATGTCTGTTTCCTCTATGTGTATACTAACTTAACCATTGATCAGATTGCGATTAAACTTTTATAGGGTCTTTTAGGACTGTGAAGGTTTCTGTAGACAAATTCAAGTGCAGCTAGTTTCATAGAACATACATACTAATCTCGTCTTTTAGACTAGTACACTATACACATAAACAAACATATTTCCTTATCATTCACCTAAGTTTTTGTGACCTAGAAAAATTGTATCAATGCAAAAATCAAAGCAAACAACATTCAAGGTGAAATACCCATTTATGCAAACAGTAAATTATAAAAAAAAATCATATGCACTATGACCTTCGAACATATGACCGTGTTCAGCTGAGACCCGGAAGATGGCGCCAGAGAGCAAAACATAGAAAACAGGCTTTTAATTGAACAATAAAGTTGTAGGCATTTGCTACTACCAGACCAGTCAAGGTCACAGAAGCCTTATTGCAATAAAAATGAATTATTTTTACAATCCGCATCACGTTTTACAGCTAAATTAGCGACTTTTGGCGAGAAGCTAATAAAATGTAACATGACACCACAGAATGAGAAAAATTGATTTACACTTCAAGGCCAATGTATACGCACGATTTTTTCGTCACAAGAAACGCAATTATCACTTTCACACACTCTCCTAGCTTTACACAAGGAGATTCACAGACTATATCGCCGAAAATACATTCACACGTATATTTTTAGAACAACAAAGTGAATACAACTTTTATAGGTACTGTCTTGTACGAAGGAACACTAATTGAATTTAATTTTTATAACGTAACATCACGTGTTGGTCTCCGCATATTTAATAAATCGATATGTAACTGCAAACACGTCGGAAAATTGAAATAATACTCACAAAATACTAGTTACTGGTAACCAAGAGCGTAGAATAATATCACAAATACGGGCACTCTTGTATGTTTTGTAGTTTGAATGAAAATCACTCGCGACGCACGTACACGAATATATTCACTTTCGTGTTTTAATTTTAAGAAAATGAAGCGTATACGGCGAATTAATAATTTCTTCTGATCTGTAATTTTAGAAGCTCTATTGGTTCGCGTGACGTCACTCAAATTGTTGGCAATCCTATTTTTATGCCACTTCCTTCACAAACGATAAAATGTCTTATTAACTAGAAAATTTCAGTCATTATAGTCCTTGTCCACTTGGAATAAAGTTTATAATCGAAATGCTCGAAGATTCTATAAATCTGTGATTGGATTTAGGCGGCCAGTGTTGCTGTATCAAAAATATCAAGAAATTAGTCATCATTGTTTTGACATTTCATTTCTATATTTTTATTATAAATATTTCTAAATATATGTTTTTTCCATAAATTATTTGAGTATGTATTTATTTAAAATAAATAAGAATTCAACAAGAAACAATAAAAAATACTATTTGCTTTTTTTTAACGGCTAACGAGTTTCGCTACTCACCGCTAGATGCCTCTATGCACAAAAATTTATACCATTGCTTTTATATTTAAACTACGTGACAAGAGATGGCGCTGTAATATTAGTCTGGCAAATGAGTGCTCAAAAAGGGTATGTGGATGGAAAAGTCGAAAGCAGAAAATTTTACTTAGGAACTTTGTTTGGACTAGTTAGGAGATAAACATGGATTTAATAGTGTAGGTATGGATACTTCTTATAAAACCTATACAAGGTGACTTTTTATCCACCAGCCAAATTTTTGGAGCAAGTTCAGTCCATGATACTGAACTACTTTCTGTAAAAAAATGTATTGAAAATAGATAAAAATTTTTCGTTCTTCCATACAAAATCAGTTCGGCTGAGCGCCAATCTGTATGGGAAGGCGAATTTTTGTTATCGTTTATCGTTAATTGTTTTTATAGAAATTAGTTCAGTATCATGGACTGAACTTGCTCCAAAACTTTAGCTGGTGGTTAAAAAGTCAGCCTGTAGACTATTTAAAAAAAAAATGTTCTCTCTAGTTTTGACACTTCACGATATATGTATCAATCTGTCCTAGTGTGGTTCTAAAATAAAATAATATTATAATTCGAGTTACAGAATTTAACAAAACATACTAAAAAACCTTGCCCCTCCGAGGTGAGCCCGAGGGGGTGGCAAATAAAGTCCCGTTTTTTGATTTTTTGCTTACATCTCGTCGTACTTACGAAATTTTGTTGTACTACATAATGATACCTGATAAAGTGATAAAATACATAATGAAACCTGATAAAATTCTCTACAACTTTGCGATTCACACTTTTTATCTATCTCCAATCGTTGCATTCCTATGAACTCCGAAAAAAAAAATATTTTCAAAAATGGGTCCAATTCTCGGTCCCGTTCGTTATTTTATTGCTTACATCTCGAAAACGGTGCGTCGCACAAAATTTTATTGTACTACATAATGAAACCTGATAGAATCCTCTACAACTTTGCTTTGACTTTTTTATCTATCTCCAATGGTTACGTAGTTATAAGCTCTGAAAAAAAACGATTTTTTAAAAATGTGTTAAATTTTCTGTCTCGTTCTTTGTGGTTTTGGTTACATCGCAAAAACGGTGCGTGGCACAAAATTTTGTTGTATTACATAATGGAACCTGATAGAATCCTCTACAACTTTGCTCCTACTTTTTTTATCTATCTCCAATGGTTGCATAGTTATAAGCTCTGAAAAAAAATGATTTTTCAAAAATGTGTTAAATGTTCTGTCTCGTTCTTTGTGTTTTGGCTACATCTCGAAAACGGTGCGTCGCACGAAATAATGTTGAACTCCATAATGAAACCTGATAAAATTCTCTACAACTTTGAGTTTCACACTTTTTATCTACCTATCTCCAATCGTTGCAAGTTTGCATGGTAATGTACCTACATCATACAACGTGGAAGGGACATACCCGTAATAAATCAAACCACGGTCTATACTAGACCATTATAGTATATTAAAATTAAAATAACAGGCAAAAAACAAAAAAAAATTCGGCATTTCCATACAATAATGTGCGGCCGTCTGGGCGATTTGTATGGGAATGACGATTTTTTTTTGTTTTTAGACTGTTATTTTAATTTCATTGTAGTTTAGTGATCTAGTATAGCCCGTGGTTCGATTTATTACGGGTATGTCCCTTCCACTTTGTATATATTTTTTAGTTTTATCATTCTCTTATTTTAGAAGTTACAGGGGGGGACTAACATTTTACCACTTTGGAAGTTAAAAAAGAGTGAAAATAACATTGTCGTGTATAAAAAGAAAAAAATAAATTGTTTGTCTTTAGACTTGGCAATGTGCGGTATGGTCACACACGTAACAAGGGTAGAACGACAATCAATGTTTTCAGTATAAAAAGCTGCCTAGATAGAATGCTCGCAGCAAAGCGACAGACTTTTAGTTCAAGAGCCTCTTTTGTAATATCCTAATCCTGGGAATTTGGCGTTGGTGATATCAGTAGCAGTTAACGTTTAAAGGGCATGCATTTAATACACAGTTTTTGATACGCAAGTTACACCGCTAAAGGCGGGCGAGGGCTTAAGTTACATCTGCTAGGTTCTTAACTTAGCCGCATCACTATAAGGTAAGACACACTAAGTAAAGTAGTAAAGCCAGGACTATACGACTATTCGGTCGACGAGTATTCACGGCAGTCAAGACAACCGGAGGACAAGGCGTGTTGTATCGCTGCAGGCGGTGAATTGTAGACGGAATAACGCTTCAAACTACGCCCAATCAAAATCGGCGTAGTTTGAAGCGGCGGCGAAAAAGTGGTCTGCGTGATGACACCTTGGGGTCGCCGCGACGAAGTCAGGCTCCGCGCGGCATACAGCCCACGGACCCTGGAAGCTGCACCCTGCGGCGATGTCACGCGGTAAGTGATGTAATTACTAAGTTATGTAAACAATGCATCAATGTATATGCCATATTGTACAAAATATGACATCCAAAGCTGGTATGCCCTATACATGCAAAATTAGTGTGTGGCCTACGCTACAAAGTGTCTCTCGCACAATTATTCAGTTTAGAAATAAACGGGCAAGTGCGAGTCGGAGTCGTACATGAAAGGTTCCGTACCACCGTACTGTTTTAAAACGCTGAAGAAATACGTTTCTCATCTATTTACCAAGTTTCAACAGTATAGTTCTTATAGTTTAGGGAAAAAGTGGCTGTGACATACGCACGGACAGACAGACAGATAGATAGACAGACAGACATGGCGAATCTATAAGGGTTCCGTTTTTTGCCATTTGGCTACGGAACCCTAAAAATGTGTTCAATTCTGTGTTGAGCTCCGAGAAAAGAGCAATTTTTAAAAATGTGTTCGTTCTTTGTAGCACATTGTAACCATACTAATGCCAAAATTATTTCTTATTCCTCACCCACGCTATTAAAAAATAACATAAGCTGGGAGTACCTCCACGCGGTGAAGGCGGGAACAGTTTTAAACTGGCTAAAACTCCAAATAATATGTATCAAGATGCCTTGGGACTTAAGTTACTAACTATTTCGTTCGTGACCTATTGAGTATTGTGACAGAGCTCACAACTTAAAGATTTAAAGTCGCTGAGGGTTCACACATCTTGTCGGAATTAATACACGAGACCCGACAGCATTAAAGCTGATCTGAGGAAACGTGTTCCAACCCCTGGACCCTCCCTCTAGTGGTTTCCACTGGTTCCCTCCCACCTTTATCGAGGTTTTACGACCGACCGCCTGCCTAACGTCAACCCTCTTTTGGAATGTATTTGTGCGAAAAGTTTTACAGACGGCCGCCGCCCGATGTTAACTCTCTTTGGAATGCAATCGTAGCACGAGATGTTTGTGTTTGTGCTTTAGTCGCCTCTTACGACATCCATAGGAAGAGATGGAGTAGTCCTATTCTAACACGGAACCACACGATCACCTCCATCCATCAGTTATCTGGAAGAAATCCTTTTTAGCGATAAGACAGCCCATTCAGGCCTATTGTAAATTAAATGTCTTTTTCTGTGTGTAAGTATATTTTAATTATTTGGTGTACAATAAAGTATTACTTACGTCGAAATATAATTCTCCAGAAACCTAACGCTCCTACATTCACCGCTTCGATTCTGATTCCATTTACACAAACAAACGAAACACTCGAACGCACACATAGACAAAGATGCATGCAACAAGGTCACGCGTCGTCGTCGGTCGGGTGGGGCAGTCAACGCAATGAGCGGTGAGATACAACGCGCGGATGGTACCTATTATGCAGTACGCTACGCTTGTTTACGTGTTACCTTTTTTTTTAATAACTAATTTTCATGTCTGTATGGCTTCTACACCACTTCACAGTACATGACGGCATTTTTAATAAATCGATTATCGAAAAACCACAGCAATATTCTCAATGGAAACTTCTTGCGACGCAACCGCACGACTCGAGTGTCACGGCGAACTGTCGTGCCGCGCTGTTCATATTTTAAGCCCAGCCCGCTGCGGTACATATCGCGTGGAATGATTTTTCGGGATTACTTAAGATTCTAGAGAATTATTGTTCGTAGATTACTTACCTACCTAACTACACCATCATCATCATCAGGTCTTTTTTAGTCTCCACTGCAGGAGCACGACCCTCTCTGTACTACCAGAGCCATACATTAGCCAGAGCAGTCAGAGGATTTGGCCTACACTTTAATTTTCGTCTTCTTTCTTGAATAAAATCTAAACTATTTATTTTAAAATAACAACAAAAATATATTTGAGATTCTTATAACAAGCCCTTTCATTTGATATATGACATAGTAAATTTTGCAAACATTTTTTTTATTTCCTAATTTCCCCCCCGAAATTGACCCTTATTTTAAAATAATATTTATTTACTTTGCACATATGTATTTGGGTCATAGGATTACACCATCCTACCAAATTTCACCTGATTCGGTCCAGTAGATTCGGAGAAAATTGGCTGTGACAGACGGACGGACAGACAGACGCACGAGTGATCCTATAAGGGTTCCGTATTTTCATTTTTTGTACGGAACCCTAAAAAGGAACCAAAATAGTAATGGGTTGCTAGCCACGTCGCCTATTGATGTGAGTTCTCATATACAGGTTGATTTTGAAGTTGAACCTTGTGGCTACATATATCTACTTTTCAAGCGAAATAAAAAATACATGTTTTCAAAAAATTCAAAATTCAAAATATATTTATTATTATAGGATATTTATAATATCTCTTAATAATAGTCACTTTGTTTTGTTTTGCACAAATGTTGACGTCAAATCGTTACTTAAAGCTAAGTTTACGCCGCTTCCTAGGCGCAAGTGCAGAAGAAGCGGCAACAAACTGCACTGCACGTTTTCTCCAAAGACGTCAACTAACAAACTAAAAACTTAAAATTAGTTATATAGATGGACAGAGATTACATTGTTTATTATGTCATAATTAAATTGAATTATAAGAATTACGAAATTTAAAATAATGTCAATTTGTAAATTTAGTATGTACCAATGTACCTAAATTATGACATGTCTAAGTATACAAACCTTTAAGAGGGACCCGCGCCAAGCTCAAGCCAGACCTTTTTGTCTTTAAGATAGTCATCGGTCCTATAATAAGCCTTCTCACAAAGTACTTTCTTTACATAAGCTTTGAATTTTCTGTCTGGCATATCAAGGACCGATTCTGACAATTTATTATAAAAAAGTATACACTTCCCCATAAAAGACTTACTGACTGTATTCAGCCTGTAATACGGGCTAACTAAGTCATTCTTATTACCTAAATTTCTATCTGTAAAATCACTTACTTTATTGAACATGGAAATATTTTTCCTTACATACATTATATTTTCAAATATGAATTGTGATGCAAAAGTAAGTATACCTATTTCCTTGAATAATTCCCTCAGTGAGTCTTTCGATCCTAAACCGTAAATAGCACGAATTGCTCTTTTTAGTCTGAATGTCGGCTGCACTCCCCCATAGAAGTATCCCGTAAGACATTAGACTGTGAAAGTAACTAAAGTACACTTGTCTAGCAGTTGCTACATCTGTCAATTGTCTTATTCTCCTAACAGCGTAAGCCGCAGAGCTAAGCCTATTAGAAAGTTTAGTTATATGAGCGCCCCATTGAAGTTTCGAATCAATTGTGATTCCTAAAAAGGTAGTACTTTCAACCAGATCGAGTTTCTGACCATTAATTAGTATGTCAACGCAGGCTTGATTCACATTAGGAAGAGAGAATCGAATGCATTAGGTCTTGTTCGCATTTAACATGAGGTTATTGGCTGAAAACCAATCAGAAATTAAAGATAAGGTGCTGTTCACCGCGCTAGCATCACTGTTATGTCGATCTATTTTAAATATTAGCGAGGTGTCATCAGCAAACAGCACCATGTCAGCCTCTTTCTCAACAATGTAAGGCAAGTCATTGACATAAACTAAGAAAAGGAACGGTCCTAGAATTGAACCTTGGGGTACGCCCATTTTCACATTAGACCCGTGTGATTTTACGCCGTTTATATCAACAGTTTGAAGCCTATCTGTTAAGTAAGATTCTATTAATTTAATTGACTTATCATCAAAACCGTATTGACGAAATTTGAGCAAAAGTGTTGGATGATCAACGCAATCAAATGCTTTAGAAAGATCGCAAAATGATCTAATTGCATCATTTCTGTTTTCCCACGCGTCGTAGATATTAATAATAAGTGCTACTCCTGCATCGGTGGTCGATTTTCCAGCAGTAAAGCCGTATTGTTGGCTATGGAAAAGATTATTGGTCTTAAAGTGAAGTAGCATTTGATTGAGCATTATCTTTTCGAACACCTTACTCAAAACTGGCAGAATAGAGATAGGTCTGTAGTTGCCAGGGTCTGTTTTTTCTCCTTTTTTGAATAAGGGGATTACTTTACTACATTTAATTAAGTTAGGGAATATTCCTTCATCAATACATTCGTTAAATATAAAAGCTAAATCGGCAGCAATTATGTGTATAATATGACTTACTACGGCTACTGACATGCCCCAGTGATCTTCTGATTTTTTTAAATTTAACTGTTTAAAAGCATCTATTATATCGCTAGGGTTAACATGCTTATAATTAAATTTAGCATCACAAGGGCTAACATTACTCTTAAGCAAAGCCTCAGCACGCTGGGTGCTAGAACTCACATTAGAAGTGAGTTCCAAAGGAATGTTAGTAAAATAATCATCAAATATATTTACTATTTCTTCAGTTTTTGAAGTATTTTTACCACTACATTTGATTCGGCAAATATTTTCTTTGGTTTTATTTTTACCTGTTTCCTTATTTATGACACTCCATGTTTCTTTAATTTTATTAGGAGCATTATTTATTTTTTTGCTAATACTATTCGACTTGGCTCGTCTACAAACTTTTTTTTATTTTTTATTTTATTTTAGAATAATTTCTAACATATTCTATAAAAGAAGGATTAAAGTTATATTGTTTTTGGGCATATAGATCATATAACCTGTTTCTACTTATGTAGATGCCGGTAGTAGCCCATTCACTAAACTGTGATTTACTATGAACTACTACTCTTTTTTGTTTCAATGTTTTAGAATACTCAGAGGAAACAGTACTAAATAGTTTATTATAATGGTCGTCAGGATTATTTCCTGTATATACCACTGATAATAATTTGTTATCTAAATTATTTTTAAGTTTTTTTATGTTTTTAGAAGTAATCGGTCTACACAAGATCTTATCTTTTCTCAAATTACTGGTGGACTCTTTGACAAAAGCTACATATACACCAGAATGATCTGAAGGCAATTTATTAATAACAGATTTATCACAATATTGAATATTACTAAAAAAATTATCAAGACATGTGCCAGATGTAGCTGTAATTCTGGTTGGCTCAAAAAATAAGTTTTCTAATTCATAACACTTAAAAAGATTTAGGAATTGTGTGCTCTTTGGATTATGTACTAAAATATCAATATTAAAATCACCGCAAATAATTAAATTTGTAACACGACGGTTACTATGAATACGAGTTCACTATGAATACGTCACCGGCGCTCTCCCACCAGCCCCGCGTCACACGGCGCGCGTATATAAAAAGCGCGCCGCTGTTTAAGCAGTCAGTCCCTTCACTGAGTATACCCCTCAGTTGATAAATAATTATTTTGCAAGTCCCCCGCGTAATACATACGCTAAACATGGTGGCCAAGAAAGGGAAGGGACAGAGGAAGGCCGCTTCGCAGTATGAACTGCTTCTGAAGGCGTTCCTTCTGAACGCCAAGGGCAAGAGCTGTGAAGGGTTCTTGAAATTTGCGGATTCGCATTTCCCAGGACTTGGAGCGTCACTTGCACGAGACTTCCCCTCTCCCTCCGCATCTGCACCACCCGCGAAAACCGACTCCCCGAGCGCCGCGAAATATTTAAAATCCGATAAACCAAAAACGGTAAAAACAAAAAAGGATAGGAAAACCGAGCCAACGTCGGCAAAGGAAACCATCCCAGAACCGACGGCCGATGAAAACTCCGAACCCAGTTCGGATCTTCCCGGCGGCTCCATCCCGACTCTACCTTCCACTCTGGAAGAATCCAGCCCGTGTGAGGAGAGCCAACAGGCTCTCGAATCCATGGAGATGGATCTCACAAGGTCTGATAGGAGAGAGGTGACCCCCGCCCCCTCAGTATACGAGGACTTTAGCGATGACTATTCCTCCTCAGACGAGGAATTTACCGTCGTTCCAGGCGGTAAGAGGCAGAGGGTGGCGAAATCGCTCCCTCCTGCCAAAGTCGCCCGGGCGACCAACGACCCGGAACCCAACCCCAACACGACCCCAACCCCATCTGGCCCCCGCGTTGGCAAGACCCCCCCACCCCTTATCATACAAGATAAGGCCAAGTGGACAGATATCGCAGCCGCCTGCAATGTCAAGGGCATCAAATTTAATAGTGCCACCAACATCGGTCATGGGATCCAGGTAAAGATCCCAACCGAGGCCGACCACAGGTCCCTCCAGTCCCTCCTAAGGGAGAGGAAAATACCGTACCACACATACTCATTGGAAGATGAGAAACATCTCCGTGTGGTCATCAAAAATATCCCGCATGAAATCCACACGGATTTCATACTGCAGGATCTCAAATCCAAGAACCTGCCGATCCTAGAGGTACATAGAATGTACCGAAAGAAGGGTCCAAAAGTGCCATTTAACATGGTGCTGGCGGTCCTGGAATTAGGAAAGCCGGCAAAGGCAATATTTAATATCAAAAATATTGCCGGCCTCGAGGGCATTACGGTGGAAAAACCGTACAGAACAGGGCGTCTAGGGCAATGTCACAATTGCCAGCTGTACGGGCATTCGGCCAGACACTGCCACGCAAATCCCAGATGCGTGAAATGCTTAGGACCTCACGCCACCAAGGAATGCAGCCGCACCTTGCAATCCCCCGGTAGACCATCCTGCGTGCTGTGCGGAGGATACGGGCATCCCGCGAATTACCGCGGTTGCCCAAAAGCACCGGATTTCGTCAGAAATCACTCTAAGGGCAAAACCAGCACTTGGGCCCCATTTTACGCAAAGGTGGACAAGACTAAACTGAGACCCACGTTGGCACCTCAGCCACAGTTTGGTTCCACCAGCACATCCCCTCGGCAACATTCTGTGCCATCATACCCACCCCTTCCGGGCACACGGGCGCAGCCGCCCCTGCCCCCAGTACCGCCCCAGAATAGGAGCTACGCAGGTGTTATCACCTCAGCGCCCTCAGCGCAAACAGCCCCCATACCGTCGGCCCCCATACCCTCGGCCTCCACATCCTCGGCCCCCTCTAGAGTCCAGGCTGGCACACCCGCCGTAAAGCGGGCTGATCCCAGGAGGATCTCAACAGAGGAGGCCACCAACACCTTCATAGGAGTGCTCGACAGCCTCCAGAACATTCAGTTCTCACAGATCGAAACGATCGGTCGGGAACTGATTGAGGCTGGCAACGACCAGCTGCGCCGTGTTTGTGTTATAGCCAAACACAAAGCTTTCCTGGAGCAAATCGGCTCCTATCAGATCCCACGCGAACTCCTCTCGAAACGACCATAATGGGTAGTCTCAATCGTAGAGTAAAGCCGGCCTCATTGTCCATAGCGTACTTCAACGCAGACGGTATCAAAACCAGAACCAAAGACCAGCGGGATGAAATACGTCAGTATCTCATCCAGCACCAGGTCGACATCCTCCTAGTGCAAGAGACCTTTTTAAAACCTAGCATGCGCACGCCCCGCATGGCTAACTACGACTCCATCCGTAGAGATAGGGACGGTGCCTTAGGTGGCATCCTTATCTATTTCAAAAGGTCCCTCCACTGCGTTCCGCTCGAACCCCCTACACTTGTCAATATCGAGTGTGCCCTCCTCCGAATAGGCATGGCAGGCCATCCGGCTATCAACATCGCCTCTGTCTACCTACCTCCATCCAAACGCTTGATCAGGTCTGATCTAGCCGCTCTCTTCGAACTAGGAAATTCCACCATTCTGGCGGGAGATTTCAATTCCAAGAGCACCATTTGGCACTCTAACTCCACTTCCACAAACGGTCACGCACTAGATCTCCTCAGAGAGGAACTAGAGTATGAAGTTGTGGCATCGGAGTCCCCGACTTACTACCCCAAACGGGTAGACAATACCCCTAGTGTACTAGACATCGCTCTACTCAGAAATATCGCCCTTCAGGTGGTATCTCTTGAAGTACACGCAGAACTGCACTCAGACCACCGCCCCGTACTCTTACAACTAGGGCCGACAGTTAACGGACAGACTGTGTTCACTAGAACGGTGACGGACTGGCGAAAGCTGAAAGACGCTCTAGACCAACCATCGTCTCCCGAACTAGACACAATACCAGACAGGATACTGACACCCGACGATACTGACAAGGCAGTCGCTGGTCTCACAAATTACCTACAAAAAGTCATTAGTGACTGCTCCAGGCAGGTCCCATCGCTTGACCCTAGTCATCGATTCGAACTGCCTGAAGACATGCGTGATCTGTTGAGACGAAAGCGTGCCGCGACCAGACGTTACGATGCTTACCCTACCGAAGACGCCCGCGTCGAGTTACGCACACTCCAACGACAAGTTAGGGAGCGCTTGGACGAAATTCGGGACGAGCGATGGGGTAATACTCTCGCAGAATTTCAGCCTGCTCACACGACTTTCTGGAAAATTGCGAGAGCGCTGCGACTCGATAGGACAGAACCCACTCCCCCTCTTAGAAACCCCAACGGCTCCGTCGCCTTTGACGATGACGAAAAGGTTGAATGCTTAGCAAGCAACCTGGAGATGCAATGCTCCCCTTGTCTAGAGCCAGTTGAACAGGCACACTCGGACACAGTCAACGAGCAAGCTGAAACCCTCAGCCTCTCGCCTGACTCACCCCCCCTCCCAGATATTCCCCTTAGACCGACCACGCTCGAGGAGGTGGAAGAAATCATTCGCTCCAATAGCCCCCGCAAAGCTCCCGGAGCTGACGGCATTTCAAACGGCGTCCTCAGACGCCTCCCTGAAACCCTTTTGTTGCTAATGGTATGCATATTCAATGCAGCCTTAGCAAACTGCACCTTTCCAGCCGCTTGGAAAAACGCAGTGGTTATAGGGATTCCGAAACCAGGCAAGGACCCGAGTAACCCCTCTTCATATCGACCCATAAGTCTACTTAGTACCTTAGGGAAGATATATGAACGCATCATTCTGACGCGGCTCAAGGAATTTCTAGATTCCAAGCCCTCCATAATACCCCCCGAACAGTTTGGCTTCCGCCCCAAACATTCGTGTATCCAACAAGTGCACCGCCTCACGGAGCATATCCTCCACCACAAAAACTCCGGAAGACCAACCGGAGCGGTCTTCTTTGACATAGCAACGGCCTTCGACAAGGTCTGGCATGAAGGTTTGGTATCCAAACTCGTCCGCATGGGCATGTCAATCAATCTCGTGCGCATCATACGAGATTTCCTGTCGAATAGGTCATTCCGCTATCGTCTCCAGGGCTGTCTCTCGACGTCACGCCCCATCAGAGCCGGAGTCCCGCAAGGCTCAGTGCTCTCTCCGACCCTATTCTCGCTGTTCACAAGCGATATCCCCAAAACTCCGAACGTGGAGTATGCCCTATATGCCGACGATACGGCAATCTACTACTCCCACTTCCGGAAAGAGATTCTTTCCAACAAACTCCAGAAAGCCATCACAGCGCTTGGAGAGTGGTTTAAGAAGTGGAGAATCACCGTGAACCCGTCCAAAAGTACCGCAGTGTACTTTAGTGACGATCCCGGTGCTACGAGTCGCCCCCGTAGGGGAGGTTCCACTCCACTTCTTAAAACCCTATCACTGTTCGGCCAGTCCATTCAATGGGCAAAACAGGCCAAATACCTAGGCGTAACACTAGACAGTGCTATGACCTTCGGTCCCCACATAAAGAGAGTCAGAGACCGCGCGGCTCACTGCCTCTTTAGGTTGTCCCCGATGATCAGCAATCGTAGAATGTCACTTCGTAACAAGTTGACATTGTACAAGCTGTGCATCCGCCCTATCATGTCGTACGCTAGCGTGTGCTTCGCACACGCTGCCGGCACGCATATTAAAAAACTACAAGTCATCCAAAATAGGTTCCTCAGGAAGGCTACCCAAGCGGCATGGGGTACCCGGAATGTGGACCTACATCGCGAACTGGAGCTCACCTCCATCCCCCGATTCTTCAAAGAGATCGCCTCACGATCCTTTGAACGCGCCCCCAATCATCCCAACCAGTTAGTAGCGAAAGCTGCTGACTACAACCCCACAGATTTCCTTAGGTGTAGGAGACCAAGGCATGTACTCAACGATCCGGACGACCCCATTAGTCGTGCGATTCCCCCCACCGTAGAGTCACCTGCGCAACGCAGACATAGCACACACATTAGCTCGATTACGAATCCCACTCGCCGGCGAGTGCGGATCAGGAATAGGACTGGCGCGTTCACGAGGTACCGCACGGTACCCGGTCGCTTCTAGCCAGTCAGCCCTTCAGGCGCTTGACACTTGGTCAAAGCCGATCGCCAGTGACGCCCAAAGCCGAGGTTCGTTCCCACCCGGTGGGAGCCCTTTGTGCTGTTACTTAACGGTGTGGACAACATCTTGCCATTTTGGCAATGTTGGTCCCGCCTAACCCGTCGCGCCCGGTGAGCTGTAAAATGCCTTCAGCATACAGCGTATTGCTTCGATCGAAAAAAAAAAAAAAAAAAAAATTAAGCAGTCAGTCGTTCGCTAGACAGCTCCGAGTACGATTGCTCCCGTAGTCTGCTCAGTGTTCAGTGCTTGGCTTGATCGATGCTCCGCGTCATCGAGTTACAGCTAGCTAGGAGGATATTAGGGTTGCGATGCTCCGCGTCCTACCCAGGATCCTAAATAGGTTACCGTATGAAATACTATTTGTACGCGAATGTATGCCATAAGTATTATATATATACACATGTACTAAGCTAAGTGAGACACAATAAACACTACTTTCATACATCGTGGGTATCATTTCATACGCCAACCCTATAAATTCTTTTTACTAGTTAAACAGGACTTAAGAACCTGGTCCATTGCTTTTAAAAAACTTTTGAAATTACTATCTGGTGGACTGTATACACAAACAATTATATGATGATCAAGCTCGGCACAGGCCACCTCACAACAGCGCTCAACAGAAAGTCTGACAATATCCTTCCGCTCTTTGCTACGGAAAGATGTTCTATTATATGTATTTTGTTTCATAATAAAAACCAAAGATGATATACTTATTACTAATGAATACCAAAAAATCTCCCATTTGAATGTCACCGCCCGCTACCGGGCTTTAGGCGGGTGGCGGCCGGCACCGGTTGGCCACTCATTAAAAAATTTTGGAGAAAAAAAAGTCTTTTTAGGATTCCGTACCCAAAGTTGTAGTACGTTTTTATAATAAACTAGCTTTTGCCCGCGGCTTCGCCTGCGTAGATTAGGGGTATGAAAAATAGATGTTGGCCGATTGTCAAACCTACTCAACATGCTCACAAAATTTCATGAGAATCGGTCAAGCCGTTTCGGAGGAGTACGGGAACGAACATTGTGCCACGCGAATTTTATATATAAGATTGCCAGAATCGGTCCTTGATATGCCAGACAGAAAATTCAAAGCTTATTTAAAGAAAGTACTTTGTGCGAAGGCTTATTATAGGACCGATGACTATCTTAAAGACAAAAAGGTCTGGCTTGAGCTTGGCGCGGGTCCCTCTTAAAGGTTTGTATACTAAATATACATGACTAAACATGTCATAATTTAGGTACGTAAAATAAGTAAAATAAAGTAAAGTAAAGTACCTGTACATACATACTAAATTTACAAATTGACATTATTTTAAATTTCGTAATTCTTATAATTCAATTTAATTATGACATAAACAATGTAATCTCAGTCCATCCATATAGTTTTTAGTTTGTTAGTTGACGTCTTTGGAGAAAACGTGCAGTGCAGTTTGTTGCCGCTTCTTCTGCACTTGCGCCTAGGAAGCGGCGTAAACTAGCTGTAAGTAACGATTTGACGTCAACATTTGTGCAAAACAAAACAAAGTGACTATTATTAAGAGATATTATAAATATCCTATGATAATAAAGATATTTCGAATTTGAATTTTGAATTTGAAAGGGTGCTGGACCCTATTACTGAGACTGTCTGTCCATCTGTCAGTCTGCTCTATCTCTTGAACCGTAATAGGGACACTTGAAATTTACACCGATAATGTATTTGTGGCCGCTATAACAACAAATACTAAAAATAAGAAAATGTTAAAAATTAAAGGGGTCGTCAACGACATACAAGAAACATATTTTTTTTAGCGTTTCAAAACATTGAACGGACGTACGGAACCCTTAATCTACGAGTTCGACTGGCACTTTATTTCTTACTGTTGTGTGTTCTATCAGTGTTTTCGATTAAAAGATCTCAATATCGCTTTAATTAATTTAATTTTATGTCTAACTCTTTTACTGTTCATGTAACGCGACTTTGGAATGCCTTACCCGAAGACATCAAAAGTACTTATCTCAAATAGGTTCCTTTATAAGAGAAAAGTCCACACGCACCTTTATACCAATTTGTTGCAGCAGAACTAATCATTATCATAAATTGTTTTGTATTTTATATTATATGCGTATTTATGTATGTATGTATGTACATTGTATGTATGTATGTATGTGTGTATGTAAATGTATTATGTATTGTATATGTAGATATGTGTATAGTGTGTGTAGAAATACATACTTATCTTTAAGCGCCTATCGCTAATTTAAATTTTTCTGGTTTTCCTGACTGGTAGAGAATGCATTAGCATTAAGTCCACCTTTTGTACCATTGTAGTCAATAAAGATTTAATTAATAAATATAGCTAGTATACGGGGTGCAAGATCAATCTAAATCTGTATTCTCCTATTCCCTCGATCGGCTTTTACGTTCTACATGGGAGAAGCAGCTGGTACATTCTATTTTTTTTTCTCCTAGATCAATGAACGAAAAACAAACATTCTTCTAAAAACTCACACAAAGCAGGAAATCCTTTTTTGATCGAAATTGTGTCCCCATTTTTCAAACCCTTCCCGTGTTACCCCTATTTCAACAATGACTATAATTTCGGATTTTTAACAGAAACTGCATTTTTTGCACAAAAAAGTTGCACTTTCACAAAGCCCTTTTCACAAAGGGTGCAAATATAAGGGTACTATACACATGTACCTATTATTAGGTTTTTTTAAACGATACTCCACACCTGGCAAATGTAATTTTTAACCCCAATGGTTCAGTGGATGTGTATAAGTTGCAATTTCGAAAGTATCGATTCTTGGTTCGACAAATAATGTTGAACAAATTTATAAACGTATTGTATAGTGGGGGCACAGATCGACCGTAACATTTGGGTAAATTTTTAAGAGTACTCTTTTAGGCGTCCTATGGCCTTTATAAAGAAAATATCATTTAAAACGGACTAAACACATGCGTTCTTGAAAATATACCTCGTAGTTTAACCGTATATATAAGCCAGATTAGAAATAATTATAAAACTTGCAAGAAATACTACGTTGAATATCCGACTTGTATGAGCGGCCTACCCCTAGGAGTCTTATCCCACTTCAAATTGCGCTCACAAAACCACTCACTAATATTAAGCGAATTTTTAACGTATCTTGTATCAAGATATCACATTTTAAAGATATTTACTCCATTTCACATTGTAGAGCACAAATACTTTTCTTACTATAAAATAAAAAAACTTAGAAGCCAATATGTCTTTGTCCCGCGTAAATCTGACCTTCCGATGCTTGCAGTTGACTAATTGTTTCTTATTGGTCAAGCGATGTAAGGCAAAAATTTTCGTATTGAACCATCTGAGCGTATGTCAGGCCCCAATTTATGCGTAGAAAAGACGGCGCATACGCAAGTTTGAACATATTCCCGAGTTAAGTTTTTCATGAAATGTGTTTTGGTTACCGTGAGCGGTCAGTTCGGTGGCAAATTTTAGATAGTGAACAGAGTGATATATTTGTATCGTCAAGTAAGTATGTTATAGATAATTGCCTCGATATTACGACCTATTAATATCTACTATATTAATTAGGTATTTGGGTAATTATCATGAAAAAAAAAACATTTTGTCATCATTACCGTGGCGTCATTGCGGTGGTGCAGTGTTCCACCGGAATGACGAATGAGCCACCATAATGATGGATTCCTGTATAATCAATACTTTATTTACAATATTCTTTATTTCTAAAAAAGGTCTTTCAATACATAGGTCACATTACAAATTAATAAAATAAAATAAAATAAAAATACAAATAAAAAAGAGACTCCAACGCCTCGCCGCGAGGCAGGGTACCCAAAAGGCTGGCAGCATTACCCCTCTGCACCGCGATAGAAATCCTTTGTGCAAAGTAGCTGCCCGCCCACGGATCGCCCGTAACATCGCGGAGACACGTTGAAGTCTCAGTCACAAAGGATTTTGCTTCTGGGCCCCATGGACCCGTCGTCTCTACGGTGAAGGGCACAAAAATATAATTTCCAAGGAGATCTTCATACTTCCTACGTTTCAGGGCTTCCGCCGAAACAGCCGCACCACCAGCTCGCACAGACGTTGACGCCACATGCGTGGGCGCAAGAGTATCCACGCAAGTGGCGTCCCAAATCAGGCATTTGCCCAGCCTCCACGGTATCAGTGACAATCCGTCAGGCCTGATGGCAAAAGGCCTCAAATCTCAATCTCTTAGCTGAAAGCTAAGCTGTATGTATTTAATACATTTTCTATATTTAATATTAATTTTATCCTAAAATACTATTATACCTATATATATGTGACTTAGTTTGGGGCTAGATAACGGTGTATTAAGTGGTGTCTGTCTAAGCACATTTTGAACTGCAGTCACACTGCCACAGTCTTCATAGTATTATAACTTTGTTCAAGGTATAGGTAAAAAAAAATGGGAAAAGCACGTCAAAGTAGAGAAGAACGTAAAGCATACTTTGTGATAAGTTGTTTCCAGTCTGGTTAGGATATTGCAGGCTTGAATCACTTGATTATCCAACAAGAAAGACGATTCCGTGTTTCGGAAGGCACGTAAAGCTGTGGGTCTCGAACGCCATCTTGCGTTTGTTTAAACCTATCCTAGGATTGGTTCTGGTCTACCTTTTGGGTTTGCGGAGATCAGACGGCAGTCGCTTTGTGTAAAAACCAGTAACCTTGTTAATTAAATCACCTACGTTAAGTAGCAGATCCCGGACTCTGAAGCGTTACCGCTGAGGATGCAACCGTGAATACGCTCGGATGATGATGACTGTGTTGTATTTTGTTTACCATGATAATTAATAGTATGAAGTATAATATACTATCTATGTATAACTGTTGTAACCTTATAAGGCTACGTACATTAAGCGGGTATAGAAAGAAATAATATCAATAATGTTTCTGGTACCAAAAGGTTGATTAATAAATAAAAATTAAACATGTAAATTTCCTTACTTAACTCATTAAGAGTTATTTCAGTGGCTTTTATCATCATATCGGTGGCGCAAATATAAAAAATAAAGAATTCTCCGAAAGTACTGTGTTTTAAAGAGCGCCTTACAAATTATTAGATTCACAGCATCTTAATCTATAATCTAGCGCATGTGGTTTGGGTGAATTGTGAGAAAAAAAATTAGCCACCGCAATGACGGAAAAAAAGCCGTTTTGAAAATTTACCCTTATATTTTTAATTAAATAGTAATAACACTTTAAACGATCAAAAGAGATCTTAAATCGCAGGGTTTGACACTGCCAAGGGTGGTTGTAGATTTAGGAACTCGTGAGTTAGCAGCGGGATGTTTCTACGTTGCCCTCTCTCGCTTTAGCCGGCTAGTGGAGCCTTTTAATTTAGACCACCTCACGATTATGTACAATGAAATTTCTTATTTTAAGAATAGAGGAGTTTATTATAATTATTGTATATAAGTATGTTTATTATATTGACCACCCCGCACTACCTAATTTCCCATCATTTTTTCTATATAAACGAGGTTGCCTGGAAGAAATTGCTTAGCGATAAGGCCGCCTTTTGCGCATTTCCTAATTTTTAAGATAATTATGTTCTGTTTTTTACTTTTGTGCAATAAAGGGTATTGTATTGTATTGTATTGAGTATTTAGTAGAATTTCTATTCTTAAAGGGTTTAAGTAAGGAGGGTAATAATACACTATCGTAGGGCTTGTGGGTAAACGATGGGTCACCACAAGCCCCACCATATTTTCTTTCTTTCTTTTCAGTTTTTCTTTCTTTCCAGCATTGGTAGGTTGGTTTCAAAACCCTTAAAGCGGGAAACGGTAAAATATCGGTTATTTCGTGGTTGTAAGGGCTCGCGAGGTCTACTGTTCTCACAGATCCACTAGTCTGTTAGTGTGTTTGTAGGTAAGTATGTTTACTCTAAGACTAACAAATCAAACGTGTTTTGGATAAAACTAACTTGAGACACAGACATTTTAAATATGCGATAAACTGGTAACTAATGTAAAAATTCAGTTACTGGCTGACACGTGCGGCTCAGGACGTCTTTGTGTATGCGTCTCGAGTCGCATTCACCCTGAGGAAGGCCTCCGGATAAGGTCGAAACATATAGGCCAGTAGCTGACTTTACGTGAATTAACGTTTATCGCATATTAATAAAATCAAACCTTTTTGGGGCTTTATTATATGTACGTGAATAGGTCCAGATAAGGAAAAGCTTGACGATTTTTTTTTAAAGTTCGTTATATTTGTACCTAAGTTAAGAGTTTCGTGAGTGCAAGGGGCCAAAACTGGTGTGAGTGTAGACATAGGTACTGTTTTTAGGGTTCCGTACAAAAAATTAAAAAAACGGAACCCACAAGGGATCACTCGTGCGTCTGTCTGTCCGTCCGTCTGTCACAGCCAATTAGCTCCGAATCTACTAGACCGAATCAGGTGAAATTTGGTAGAATGTTGTAATCCTATGACCTAAATACATATGTGCAAAGTAAATAATTTTTTTTTTTAAATAAGGGTCATTTTTCGGGTACAAATTAGGAAATTTTAAAAAAAAGTTTTGCAAACCTTACTGTGCCATATATCAAATGAAAGGGCTCATTATTAGGATCTCAAATATATTTTTGTTATTATTGTGAAATGAATAGTTTTGATTTTATTCATGAAAGAAGACGAAAATTGACCATCTCCCCCCTGATATCCGAAACTACTGAGCCTAAAATTTTGAAAAAAATACTAAATATAGTTTATTGCTTGTAGATTACAGGAAAACCTATAAGAATTCAATCAATTGTACGGAACCCTCTCCACGCGAGTTTAACTCGCACTTGGCCGGTTTATTTTATAAGTACCTACCTGCCCATTTTTTGGAAGAATCCCTTCTTAGGGGTCGGTCCACGAAAAAAACAGTAGGATTTTACTGTCCCATTGTTGGGAAAAGGTCTCAAAGGATTTACTTAGTAATTATTATATTTTAATATTAACTTTGAATAAATATTTTTTCGAACTTAAGAATTTTGACTATGACTACTTACTACTAGGAAACACAAGCTAAACAAAGCTTATAAACATCAATGAGACCTCTCCAACCGTCTGGCCAGCGTGGAGAGTGTAGGCCAAATCCTCTGACTGCTCTGGCTAATATATGGCTCTGGTAGTACAGAGAGGGGCGTGCTCCTGCAGTGGAGACTAAAAAATACTTGATTATGATAATGACTACTTAGAAATAACTGTAAATACCTAGGTAATTTTAATCTCATCTAAAACATTAAATACTGATTACATTTTCTAAGTGTAAAAAATAGTTTTTGAATTATTTTTCCAAATTACACACAACTCGAAACCATATGATTAGATTTTCTCAGGTACTCGTAATTTGAAAGCAAAATAAACGAGCAAGTGCGAGTCGGACTCGTACATGAAGGAACTTTTAATTTTTAACTTTTTTTATTTTTAGTATTTGTTGTTATAGCGGCCACAGTAATACATAATCGGTGAACATTTCAAGTATCTATTTAATCCCATTATAAAGATCTACTCGTAGTTAAAAACGCTGAAAAAACACGTTTTTTGTATGTCAACCTTCTTTAATTTTTTTATTTTTTTTTATTTTCCGTATTTGTTGTTAAAGCAGCCACAGTAATACATATGTAATCGGTGAAAATTTCAAGTGTCTAGCTTTTACGGTTCTAGTGATAGAGCCCTGTGACAGACGGACAGACGGACATACGGACATACGGACAGACAGACGGACAGACAGCGGAGTCTCAGAAATAGGGTTCCGTTTGCACCCTTTGGGTACGGAACCCTAAAAATGCCTGTTTTGCTACTTTAGGTAAAATTCTAATTATTACTCATATTTAGTGACTTTCTTTTCAGAAGAATAAGAAAAGACTTCAGTATAAGGTTTTTCTAGCTGCTTTAAGCTTATCAACTGTCATCTAGAGATAACAACTGGGGCTAACGTTTTTATGTGCTTTCCAAAGCACGGAGGAGCTTAAGACAGTGCTAGGTTTCTTACAAGGTTGATGGTGAACTACTTGTTTTTTTATTAATCTATTGTTACATAATACTCCTGGCAACACGAACACACCTACTACCGGATATACCACTTTTAAGAAATAACCCCAACCACTTATTTAAAATATAGTTTATTCTCATTTCTATTAATTAAAAATAATTATAGTATTATATAAAACTAATTCCCTTTGCTTTAAATTAGTAGACTTATTGATTTATTGGAATGTACACACTAATCTTTGACAACTGCCAAACTCACTCATTGGTGTTATAAATGCTCATGCTCATGAACAATGTGTAAAATAATTAAAGTGAACAGTCATAGTACGGCTGTAGTGATATTTGTTTTGCGGACTGTGTGGGCGTCTTAGGGCGTCGCCGTCCGCCACTCAGTCGTCTATGGAAACTAGTGGACTCGTACAGATTTGTCGCCAGAAGCTCCCTTAAAGCAGTCAAAGGCCTGCACCACCCTTTGATTGTAACTGTTTAATTTAGGTTAGGATTAGGAATAAAGAACAAAGTTAAAGATAGGCTCTAAAGGACTTGTATCCAGAGCCGTAAAATTATTTAATAAAAAAATCATTCAAATAGTCATTCGTTCGTTCTTTTGTGCTAAAAATAGACGTCGGTTGTTGACAACTTGCTTTTAAAATTATTCGGTAAGCGGTACACTAGAAATTCATTGTAATCGGTGGAAAAACATACGTGTAAAGGGATCGACGTGTGTTTGAGTCCTGCTATCCTGATCACCCGTCGTTACCCTATACTATTTATTTATTTAATTTAATTGAGCCAAAAGCTACAATAGGTAGACTTAATGCTAAAGCATTCTCTCCCTGTCAACCTTTAGGAGAATGAAGAACCTTTAGGACTATCCCACTGCTGAGAAAAGCTTATTTATTTTTACAGAAATTTCGGGGTCCTTCCGTTTCACACTTGAATTGGTGACCACAAAATGAATATAAAATAATATATCTCGAGCTCCTTCGTTCCTCGGAAGTTCGTCCCGACTATTATTAATAGATGACAGTCGTAAAGATATGATGCCTTGAAAAATCTGACACCAATGATGGCTAGTTGCATATATGAAAAAGAAATAAAGGGCATTTGGAAGTAAAACTACAAAATTTAAGATAAAATTAATTTATTGGAATAAAATAAGTACTATCAGGTTTTTTTTGTAAATCAAGGCGTAAATGGAGCCAAGTGTAACAAGCCCGAAACGATTCTACTGCATATTTTCTTCATACTTCGTCCTACAGCTAATATGTCTTATTTTTTTTAAACTAAGGTAAATACACTAAAGTAGCAACTAATTACAATCTGATGTCTATTTTTTTTAATTAGGGTTCGTTCTCACATTACGTAAGCACCAAAGGGGGTGAGGGGGTCTTTGATTTGCTTATTTTTGATGTCATAGATAGCGGGTGGTTTTAGACTTCCGTTACGTAAGCAATCTATTTTGGTAACTATTTATATTTCTTTGCATTTTTTTGTAAGTTTTTTTTTAAATAAAACCGACATTTAATTAATAGCTACGAACAACAATTATATTGCTCATGAAAACAATAAAGAACGTAGGTCAATTTTATAAAAAATAAAATATCAATGCTTACGTAATCATAGGAAGGGAGATAAGAGCCTACTTTTGCTGCCAAGGGGGACCGGGGGTTAAAATGGCTCAAATTCTTCTTACGTAATACTTCAACGATCCCCCTCTTGCATGTAAAATTACCCTCATAATACAGATTAAAAAATGTTGGCAACATTACCCTTTCGACTCAGGTGTAACTTTGCGCAAGTCAAAGTTATCTATTGATGTAGATTATATATGTGCTTCCGTGCTTCTGTTGGCGGAAACACGCAAAGTAATCAGCTAGGCAGGTACTAATTTCTAATCAAATCTGCTATATAAAATACCTATGAAAATCAGCGCACTGCTCCTTGAGCAATATTTTCGTTGAGCCTTTTTGTACTGTTGCAGCATACATACACACATTGCTTCGCTAAAAAACCTGTAATTATGTATATCATAATGTCATTTATATATTTTTTGTGTGCGAGTGTGTATGTGCAGTTTTAACAAATAAACGATTTATATATCTACATATATATATCTTCCGCAATCGCAGTCATCTCTTTAAAATGAGACTGTTGAGAGCCCAACATGTTGGGCATGTGAGGAATCAGAGGAGACAATGAGACACGTCATGTGTAGCTGCGACTCGATGGTGGTAAGCTCATGGTCCTCTTCGGATCAGCATATCCTGAGCTAGAGGACTACAGGCACTACGCACCAGGTGATATTCTGAAGCTTAAGCAGTCCTTCTTCAGAAACCCCGAGGCGGGCGAGTAAGGCAAGGGGGTAAGTACAATATAACCCAAAGATTAGACGTTCTTCCCAATGTAGACCCCAAATGCAAGATAAGATAAGATCTACATATATATCTATCAACATAAATTCCACGTTTTTCTTTCTTCTTTCTTCTTCCGATATTCTTCTCTTCTCTTGCCCGACGACTTGCCGCCGCCAAGGAAAGTTAGCAGGCTATACAGTTGCTCCCAAACGGTGTAATACAGTACTATACAACCTACTACCTCACCCCGCCGGCGGCTTATAAAGCTTCTTTCTTCTTTTTCTGTCTTCAAGTATTGGAAACGAAATAATATTCAAAACATACCTACTCTTTAGATTTGTTACTTTCACCATGGACGAACAAACTCTACAGGATTGACAACCCTATACAAAAAAGCGTACCTACTCTGCTAAAAACCCAAATCCTGTATTATTTCTAGATGTGACTACTATCTCGCCCGCTAGTCATACAATGGATGCTGGTTGGCTGACGGTATCCACGAAAAATCAGAGATGGCGCTTGTTTGTTCGTAGAAAATGAACGCTTATACCGCCATCTTTCTGAAACTAAGCGGCACCACTACGAAACTACCTTCTTTTGAACTAGTAGCTCCATCTATCTACAACATTAAATTTTTAGTCCTCTTGATTGTTCTTCCATGGTTTTATAGACGATGTAACTAGTGACGGTTTGGAATAAAATTATCCTCTGTTTTTTTACTGCTTTTGACTAAGTTCTGATAGATAGTATTATTTATAGTTATGTTTTTATTTAGGTAAATCAGCTTACATTTACAATTGGTATTTAGCTACTGTAACTATACATGGAATAGGTAAGTAGGTACTTAAGTTACGATGCTAAATAAACATTGGTAATTCATAAATTATACATATGTACATGTAGAGACAGAAGTTATCAAATTACAAATCTCCAACTGACATTCTGAAACTAAAACTAACATATAAACTAAAGTAAAAGAAACTATACTCTTGACTAAAGTTATCTACTTATATTTAATTAAAATAAACTCAGACTTTAGGTAGGTACCTATGATAAAAATTAATTAAAAATAAAAATAAAGAAATGAGGCAAAGTAAACGAAGCACAAAAATATAGAAAAAAGAAAATATCAGGGTGTCCATGATTCACGCAAAAGTACTTTTTTTCATTTCAACTTATTTAATACTAAATTTTGATTTGTACAGCATTAAAATGCTCGGAACTATATCTTAGTTGAAAATATGTGACGAAACATTTCGTCGCGACTGAGATTCGAACTCACGCCCTTCACATCTGTACTGTGAGTGCACTTACAATTGTGCTACGGTGACTTCAAATCGCAATTTCACAATTACTTATTACTCATAAAAATTCAAATACGAATTTCTTAAAAAAAACAGGGTAAGTACCTAGGTATTTAAAATATGTATGTAATTAACGTGAGGGTCGTGGGTTTGAGTCCCACTCACACTCATTCCCACTCACTTTTTATCACATATTTTCAATTTGGATAAATTTCCGAGCAATGTAATGCTATTAAAAATAATAATTACCTAGGTAGGTATTGTTTTTCTATTCTACTGAAATGTAGGAAGTAAGTAAGTAGGTAATTATCTATGTAGGATAAATATATCACGTTTTCATTAATTAAGACCGGCGTGAATTCGAGCAATCTAATAAAGTAGGTATTTATTACTTAAATTAAATAATCTCCCATCGTGACATAAGTGGCGCTAGTTACGAAAATACCGCATGAGTTAGGTACCTCATGCGGTACCTAGGTTATATTATATTAGAAGATTACATTTACTAGGTTAAATATAAAACATGTACTAAATATCGTCGTGAAATATGGACAACAAACAAAATTAAAACTACAAGTCACATACACAGAAATAAAAAAAATATAGGAAGAAAAAACGAAGTCGTCGATTTCCCGCCTAAACTGCGCCCGCGTATCACCAAACTTGTGTGGGGTCGCAGGCGATTGCTCTGCTACACGCGACTTTGTCCACGTAGTATTTTTTTTAAACTATTAAGTGTGGTGAATAGGATTTTAATAAATGCCATCTAATGAGAAGACAATATTTACCATCTTTACACCCACCGTCAAGCTAAATGTGAGCTTTGCGGCTCTAGACTCTGTCTGTCCAGTTAGGATTAGAGACGTGATAGATCTGTATCAAGATAAAGCTTCTTAAATGATATCAAGGTCAGAAAACTGCGTTTAACTGCCAAAATCAGTCGTAACAGCGAAAAATGTCTTTCATTCGCCAGTTTTTTGCTTTAAAAAATCGTATCAGCGGCAGATAAGTCGCATTGCAGCAGAAAAGTCGCAAGTCACGTCCCCAACGTCTAAAAGCGCACAAGTTCGGATCTACGGGTTTCAGTTCAAGGGGCGATAAGCTGAAAGATGGTAAGTCCAAAATTTTAAAATTCTGGAATCACCAAAGAAAAAAAGATAAAACCAAAAACTACAAGGAGTACATTTTGTCGTGGATTTTTAAGGTGTAGACAAATAACCTTGAAGTGGCGCCCTCATTTGAAATAAATTGTTAACTCGTTAATATGGAGATAATTTCCATATTGCTCTTCGTCATGCACTAGATAGCCCTTTAAATTATTTTATGAACCACCGTTGAAAGTATTTACATTAGTCCGTCTAGCTTTAAAACTTGCCTCCGCCAAAAGTGGCCACGGCAAGTTTTAAAGCTAGACGGATCACCAATAATAGTTGCAACGGCAGTTCATAAAATAATTTAAAGGCCTATCTAGTGCATGACGGAGAGCAATATGGAAATTATTACCATATTTACGGGTTAACAATTTATTTCACACTTCAAGGCCATTTGCCTATATCTTCACCTTAACCCTTTCCGGGACTCACACAGCTATAGACAAAAGACGTATCTTTATAGTCTCTGGTTGTCCCGAAAAATGTTAAGATTTCTGATTTGTCCACACAAGTTGAAAAATCACTCATAATACCGCTCCTGTCGTCATCGCAACCAAGTTTCACAGCTAGTTGCGATGGAATAATTTATATTCTTTATATACAACTGGTTGTGAAGAATCTTATTTATTTGTTCGCAATAAGTTGTGGACAAAGTATACACACATGTCACATAATAAGTAATACCTGAGCAATCTCAGGCCATCATCGCAACCAAGTTCCACAATTAGTTGCGATGGAAGAATTTTTACTCTTTACTTACGAGTATATTACAACTGGTTGTGGTAAAAGAATCTTATTTATTTGTTCGCAATTAGGTGCGGACAAGTAAATAAGATATATAGCATTAATTTCATTAAGCTTTAGTTTAATTCTGTTTATATACTTGTCTCTTTTGTAAATAATAAACCCCCAATTAAAGATTAAATACCATCTTTTATCCCTTTTACTCAATTACCGAAAAAGAGTAATGTCTTCAGCAATCTTTTCTTATCTTTTTGTCTTTTTTGTAAATTATAAACCATTAGGTAAACTGAAATAAAGATGACACATTTTTTATGTAAAAATATAGAGGTATAAATAAAATATATACATATAAACTTACATTACCAGTGATTGACCTAGTTGTTAGTTTTTTTAGGTTGACAGGGGTAATGATCGATGTATCGTCGTATAGAGGGTGCTTCAGTGAGTACCAGAAATATCTGAAATTTTGAAGATCACCAGATCCCGATATGGAAGAGGTACGGCCTGCGAAAACGGTTGGGGTTACAGGCGTGATTTTTTTCCAAAATGTAGGGGGTCATAAGCAATTAGACTCCAAGACCCGCCCAATTTGCTTCCGATTTGACCGAAATTCTATATTTATCTAGTTTTTGGATCGCGGAATCCAAATCTGTATTTTTTTTAGAATCCAAGATGGCGTTTGAATTTTATAATTTTAACTTAATTCGTTCATAACTTCCTACTGGAACATCAAAGGGGTCAGAAATTTTGTATGGGGTAAAGCACCCCGTGGAACTAGAAACCGGAATCAGATTTTGGATCCACAACAGCCGCCTACACTTTTTTATATTTTCTTTACTGACTGTAGTTTTTTACCCATTTTCTCCACTGGACATGGGTTTTAGCCAACATCAATAGCTGCACGAAAAACCGCAGCGCCCAAAAAGCTAGTCTTTTATATAAACTTTTCTTCTTTCCGTTTAGCAGTCTACAATCCGTTTTCCCTTTATACCCAACTACCAAAGAAGAGTAATGTCTTTATCAACCTTTTATCCCTTCGTCTATTTGAAACCCCGACGAAAAAGAGGGGTGTTATTTAAGTTAAGTTTGATGTGTCTGTGTGTAGCTCCTAAACGAAGAAACCGATTTCAATCTGGTTTTTTTAAATCTAAAGCCTTGTCTGTCGAGATGGTTCTTAGCTATGTTTAATGAAAATCTGTTCAGCGATTCAAAAGTTATTAGGGGTGAACGCTTGAAAGTCAGTTTTTTAATTTCTTGGCAAATAAACTTGTGTTCCATATAAATTCATCTTTAGATTTTTCTTTCCTTTCTTTCTTTTCTCTTTTATCTTTCGATTTCTTTATTATATCCTCTTTGGATAACTTTAAACAGAGGTGTCTTCTTTCTTCCTTTCTTTAGTACTTATTTGTTTCTATAACCCAAGTGTCTTCTTTTTTCTTTCTTCCCGGTTGCATCTTCAGCTGTGCTACTTCGGAGCTCGGGGTGCGTTTTCCCGCTTTTTCTTCTCTAAAGATTATATGCATGTGAAATAGTCACCTAAGGATTCTGATTACTAAAGAGCTAAAAAGGTACCTTCTTGTAGAGATACTGGTTAAAACCTATCCTTTGTCTCTTTCCCTCTTATCGGCATTAACTGTTGCTAGAATGAGACTTCGCTAAACGTCGAAAGTAAAAATGTAACCTGTTTTCTGCTTAATACGACAAAATTAAAATGTCATTGTCTAATAACATGGACTTCTATTTAGGTGACTTTTTTATTTAGTAGCGTCATACACGTCCTGGCGTACCGTGTTAAGGCCGTACCTGAATTTTCTGGGGTCCAGTGCTGCCCCCATTTAAAATAAATCATTTCAAAGCAAACAAAGACATTATTTAAAATTTTGCTACTACCAAGTCCTAGATAACCCTTCAAAGTATTTTATGAACTTCTGTTTACAGTTTATAATGAGAACATTTAGCTTTACTACGCACATTTGCTAAAAGTGGCCGTTTTTCGCTAATGTAAAGTTTCTTTCGGCGTTTCTTCTCAGCAGTGGTCGTTGCAAAACGCTAGTATCGGTAGCTTTTGAACAAAAAAATAATAATTTAAATATAAATAAACATTGCACGTAATGTACACTATAATTATTGACGTGTAAAAGTGCCTGCAAAGGCCTAATTACTGAATAAATATTTGATTTTGATTTTTCCTGGCTTAGCAAATCCATTTCAGTGAAATCCGTCCAAAAATGCGATCTGTAGGCGAGCACAGAAAGATGAAAAAAAGTTACGTTTTTGTACGAGGTGTTCGTGCCAAATCCTTGGGTGACCATTGACATGCATATAATCTTTAAAGAAGAAAAAGCTGGTGCTCGCACCCAGGGTTTCGAAGCAGCACAGCTGAGGATGCAACCAGGATCATGCTTAGGGTTGGGCTACATTTAGCCGCACGAAACAGCACTTTACTATGCTGCTATCCTTTTCTGTCGCTCAATACCGTCATTTGCTAGAGCGGGAAAGAGATCGGGTATGCCGCTGAATCGGCGATGCCGCATTCCCACAGAGGGAAGATGCTTGTGCTTTGTCCTTTAGTCGCCGCTCACGACATCAAGAGTGGTATTCTAGGCTGGAAATCACATTTTTCTTAGTCTCCTTCTTCTGGAACACCCTGGAAAGAGAGTAATAACGAATTTTAATCTCGTGCCTTATTTATTTGTAAATATTAGTTAAGTAGTTTAGTTTTTAAGATATTTAAGTACTTAGTTTTTTTGAGAATAATATAAAAGTTTGCTGTAAAAAAAAACTGGTGGAATATACGAGTATACAGATGATTTTGAACCTCGTCGTTTTATTCAAGGAAAGTACTCTTTAAGCGAAATTAAAGATACATATTCCGTCATAAGTTTCATTATAATAAAATAAACAGTCAAGTGCGAGTCAGACTCGCACATAAAGGGTTCCGTACCGCCGTACAATGTTTTCAAACGCTGAAAACAACACGTGTCTTGTACTCGTATGACAACCCCCTTTAATTTTAAATTTAATTTTATTTTTTGTATTTGTTGTTATAGCGGCTACCTACAATAATTCATAAGCGGTGAAAATTTCAAGTCTACCTCTACGGTTCAAGAGATAGAGCCCTGTGACAGACGGACAGACAGCGGAGTCTCAGTAATAGGGTCCCGTTGGCACCGTTGGGTATGGAACCTTAAAACAAAGTTATCAGCCGACAAATGCATTCCAGCAATCTCCCATTTGATTTAGATACCCGTTTGCGAAATACACTCGATCGATGAACTTGAATGTCACCGCCCATTAGCGGGCGACTGGCGGGCGGCGGCTGGCGAGCGGGGAGGGCAATGGCCGTGTGTATAGTAAAGTAAGAAGATTAGCCATTTATCAGAATTGCATGCACTGTCGAATGCATCATGTGAACCGATTTTGATGAATCTTTGTTTTATTTGAAAGCCTTTACAACCAAGTTGGTCCCAAATTTATTTGGTAAAGACATAATGAAGAACTTTAGAGATATGGAAGTAAGTCCTCAAAGAAAATTAAGACGGAGAAAATTATTTTTTTTAACAAAAAAAATATGCTGTATCGGCTTTGAGAATTGGACACTCTATAAACAGTAAGTATAGGTACCTACATCATACCTAAGGTAGCACGCACGTCACTCTTTACTTAGGCCCCTCGCCCACGGCGATTTTTTATAGCGATTCTGTCGCGCGTTCGCAGCGATACAGTCGCAAGCTATGTACCCACGCCCACGTAAACACGATTCAGTCGCGATGCAAACGCGATTCAGTAACTCGGTTCTCTTCACGCGCCACCCTCCCTCCGTTTTCTCCCCGATTTCGTCCGACACGTTCGCGCGTCGCTACAGTCGCGATGCTGTAGCGCGTTGCAAATACGACTAACGCGCGTTGGTAGCGATGCTGTCACGCGTTTGCGAAACGCGCGTCAAAAAGTCGTCGTGGGCGAGGGGTCTTAGATAAGAACAATTCATTCAATTTACTTTTAGAGTTTTTGGCGGGAAGTCAAGGGGTTCGGTTGGGGTTTCTTTAAATTATTTTGCAAATTCATTTTAGTCGACTTTATAATATGACATTGGTGTTGTTTGGTGTTATAAATGCTCATTCTCATAAAAAATATGTGAAATAGTTAAAGTGGACAGTCATAGTACGGCTGTAGTGATATTTGTTTCGCGGACTGTGTGGGCGTATTCGGGCGTCGTCCGCCACTCAATCGGCTATGAAAACCAGTGGACTCGTATAGATTTGTCGCCAGAAGCTCCCTTAAAGCAATCAAAGGCCTACACCAACCTTTAATTGTAACTTGTTAGGAAAAAAGAATTTCCCACGTTTTATTAACTTGTTCCTGGCTAAATACGCAGTAGCGTCAAGCCATTAATAAAAATAAAAATAAAATACTTTTACAATACTTAGGTATCTATGTGCTGAGTAACAAATTCACCAATATTACAAGCTTTTATCTAGTCATGTTTCTTGATGTTTGTTTTTTGGGTCAAGTTAAATCTTGCCAGTTAAACTTGTGCCACTTCCCGGTTTCTGATTGAGATGAAATCTTGTATGCTAATGTAAATCAGATGACAATGCAATGTTATTGTGACAAGAAGCTGATCTGATGATGGAGCCGGAAGGTGGCTATAGGAACCCTGTGATAAAATGATGCTACCCCATCCAGTTTGGGCTTATTACATAGGTACATTTGTCTTGATAAGTACCTACTTAAAATAAATAATAACAGAAGGACAAACCTGCGTGGTTTATGTATGTTATTTATGTTAAAAAAAATGTTATTCTTTATATGGTAAATAAAACCAAAAAAAAAAATAGAACTCACAATGAAAACTTGTACAAAAAAAATATTTTTTTTCGAAAACCTTATTTATTTTAATAATTCTTCCCTTGTAAAACGTAACAATAGCATGTCCCATTTTCATAAAAAATGACAATAATTTTTTTAACACATCGATACGTAATCGTTTTATTCTCACATTAATCTTAAAAAACATAATCTTCTCTCCTAGGGGACGACAAGGGACAATTGTCACCTTAATAAAGGAAAAAATTGCAAAAAGACGATAAAAGAAAAAAATTATCAAAGAGGATGATTTTTTTGCGGATTGCAACAAATGAGAATTAGTAGAAACATGCGTTATAATTATGCATTTATCTCTTATAGTTTGAATGTGCAGGATGATTTTGTGGAAGTCCCAAAGCTTAAAAATCGTCAAACGACTTAAGGCCCCGCCAGTTCAGAGCCAGGAAAACTGTGAGTGTTTTTAAAAAATCACTGTAATTAAACTACTACAGTTTATTCCTCAAAAATTTTACATAAGAACTTTAAGGCTTTTCTACCGACACCTACAATATCCAAAACACGATTAAGCATTTTTGGCTTAATAGAAAAAAATCACAAACATACCACAAATTTGCCTAAAATTGCCTTTATAATACATATTAAGTACTATTTATACAATCACCTTTTTATATGAAAATTATACCAAAAAATGTATTATCTAAATATCTATCCGTTTTGGCTACAAAAAAAATATAAATATACTACAAAAAAACCGTGAAGTCTTCGAGAGCGAAGAAAGGCCCAGAGCCGTCGTGCTCGACGATATTTCGCAGTGTTTTATTTATAATTTTTTTGCATTATATTTATAACTGTGGGTGTCTGCAAAAAATCCTTAAAATTGATATGTAATTTTTTTTAAGGAATAAACTCTAGTAGTTTAATAACAGTGATTTTCAAAAACACGCACAGTATTGCAAATTGTGAACCCATCTCGCCTTAAAAACAAGATGTTCAAAAGCTCATGTAATTCGGAACCATACGCCATCGCTAGATAATAAAACATAAAAAACCGCATAAAATGGAATGCGTTACTTCCTTTTACGTGAAATTGGCGCACAGTTAGTCCGTGAGAACCGGGGGCAGATGTGCGAAAAAGTTTAACAAAAAACGTTTAACGACGTGCTCTTTTTAACTGTAAGTTTGAGTTTTCGAAAAGAAAACATTTTTTTATCACCGACAAGAAAGAGGCGTGTTAGACTTATAAGTTTGCCGTGTGATTCCCGGCAGAGTAGAATAGGACCACTCCAAGTCTTCCCGTGGATGGCGTAGAAGGCGACTTAGGGAACACAAGCTGAACAAAGCTTCTCTAACCCGTCTGACCAGCTGTGGCCTTAGAACTCATCAAGACAAACATAGAATAAGCCCAAACTCGATGTGGTTGCGTCGTTTTATTACAGGGTTCCTATAGCCACCTTCCGGCTCCATCATTTAGCTTTATTATGACAAGAAGCTGATCTGATGATGGAGCTGGAAGGTGGCTATAGGAACCCTGTAATAAAACGACGGAACTCCATCTAGTTTGGGCTTATTTTTTAGGCTTTTAATTTTAGGCTCAGTATATTGGAGATCAGGGGGAATGGTAAATTTTCATCTTCTTTCATGAATAAAATCAAAACTATTCATTTTACAATAATAACAAAAATATATTTGAGATCCTCATAACGAGACTTTTCATTTGATATATGACACAATAAGGTTTGCATTTTTTTTTTTAATTTCCTAATTCCATTTGTCCCCCGAAAATGACCCTTATTTAAAAATATTAATTTACTTTGCACATATGTTAATGCGTTAAGCCCATATATATATATATATATATATGGGCTTAACGCATTAACATATGTGCAAAGTATATATGTATATATATATATATATATATATATATATATATATATATATATATATATATATATATATATGTATATATATATATGTATATAGCGTTAATTCCGCCAATCGTACCATTTTTTATTGTGGAACAATAAAGTTTATTAAATAAATAAATAAATATGTGGTTGGGTTATAGGATTACAACATTCTACCAAATTTCACCTGATTCGGTCCAGTAGATTCGGAGCAAATTGGCTGTGACAGACGGACGGACAGACAGACGCACGAGTGATCCTATAAGGGTTCCGTTTTTTAATTTTTTGTACGGAATCCTAATAATATATTTTTTTAAATATACATATTACTTCGGATCTTATATACTATATCCTATACTTAGGATCTGAAACATGATACCATTCCTAAGTTGGAAATAGCGAAACACAATGCTTACTACCAAGCATATAGGGCTTACAACAAACTACCTAAAGAAATAAAATCTAGTCAAGGCCTTAAGCCCTTTAAGGGAAAGCTAAAAAAATATTTGTTAGAAAAGTCCTTCTACTCCATAGACCAATATTTTAAGTAATCTGAAATTATTATTTAATTAGATTATTAGATTGACCATTAATTATATATATTTTTTTTTTTGACATTGTTTTTAATAATTAAATTGTAGTATAAGTTATAACGGTGTTGACATAGATGTTTTTATATTTTATATGTTACATAATTTAATTAAAAGATGTTAGTTTTAAGTTATTCCGACACAATGTATATTGTTTTATGGAAATAAATAATAAAAAAAACTTAGTGTGTTATAGAGCAAGGTTACACGCTCTGTTTGGCATCACTTCAGTCTATCAGTCTGGATTGACTTGACTGACGCCAGAATGATGAATGATTTTTACGGTTACACGGTCAATCTAGACTGACAGCAGACTGATAAAAAGTACGTGTACGGTGTGTAGTAAAGTACGGTGACTGACGCGAGAATGATACGAGCGGGTTACGCGATCAGTCTCCCATCAGTCTTTTATCATTCAAAACAGACTGACAAAATTATAAAAAATACTATTAGTCTGTCAATCCGTGGGTTACACGATCATTCTCCGATCATTCTGACCAGACTGATGGACTGATGGACTGAACTGATGCCAAAATGAGCATGTAACCTTGCTCTTAAAGTTCTAGATTAATAGTTTTACTTATAATAATTTTAGTTTTTAGTTTCAATACGTTGGTAATTTAAGTTTCAAGTTAATTGTCTTGTATTTTAACTTATTGTAGATACCTTTCAATAAAATACCCAAAAGGTTTTAACAGGAAGAGATTGCTAAAGTCGGCCTTTGTATATATTTTTTTTTCTCTGTTTTTATCCGACTGCTCCAGAAGGAGGGTTATGTGTTTTGAGTGAATGTATGTTTGTATGGAAATATCTTTGGCACGCTCTACAGCCTAAATGGCTTGATGGGTTTTAGCTTGAGAGGTGTCGTTAGATTTGTCCTAACTCTGAGAGTGGCACTGGGTATATCAACAATTGAAATAATCAAAAATTATTAAGTGTCTTGAAAAATTTTTTTTATTTAAAACCTATCGAGTGAGGTATCAAATTAAAGGATTTTATACAAGGATTACAAACATATATACAACTTATATGTTGGCAGTCGGGTTTTTTGTTTTTAGAGTTCCGTACAAAAAATGAAAAAACGGAACCCTTATAGGATCACTCGTGCGTCTGTCTGTCCGTCCGTCTGTCACAGCCAAGCTCCGAATCTACTGGACCGAATCAGGTGAAATTTAGTAGTATGTTGTAATCCTATGACCCAAACACATATGTGCAAAATAAATAAATATTTTTTAAAATAAGGGTCATTTTCGGTGGACAAATTAGGAAATTAAAAAAAAAAGTTTTGCTAACCTTACTGTGTCATACATATATCAAATGAAAGGGTTTATTGTAAAATGAATATTTTTGATTTTATTCATGAAATAAGACGAAAATTGACCATCCCCCGTCCCACCTGATCTCCGAAACTACTGACAAAATACAAAATATAGTTCATCGCTTGTAGATTACAGGAAAACCTATAATAATTCAATAAATTGTACGGAACCCTCTTCACGCGAGTTTAACTCGCACTTGGCCGGTTTATTGTAATTCCTTCATTATGGTGCAATAAAGAGTATTTGTATTGTACAGTTTTATTATAGTTTGTTGCATTAAGTATAGGCACCATAAGATCTAACTAGTATACAATTATCACCTGAGTTAACTAAAAATACTTTAAATTGGAGGCGTCTAGCTGCCGTCTAGACGTGGGGGTGTTGGGGTCTGGGGGTGGGGGTCGGTCTAGACACAGCTGATCGACTCAAGTTGCCAGGCGACGTCTGTTGGTTTAATACAAGGTATTTTGGCTAAGTTTTAGTGTTGTAAACAATATGATGTTTTTGGAAATCTTACTTGGTCTGGGAGAAAAGTAAAAACATAGAATGTATTATTATTATTATTATTATTTTACTCTTTATTGCACACAATTTAACAAATTATACATAAAAAATAGAGATAAATGTTAGCATACAAAAGGCGGCCTTATCGCACAGCAATCTCTTCCAGGCAACCTTAGGGTAGTATGGATACAAAAGAAATTTAGATATGTTACAGGTGAGGTGCAATATTTCAAAGGAGATATACAAATAAAATGTTATAGAATATATATAATTCATTCTTATATGAAAAATATTTACATATATATATATATATAATATAAATAAGATAGTGTACACGAAAGAAAGTAAGAACCTAAACAAGATGCGAAAGGAAAAGAGTGACTTACAAAGAAGAAAGGAAGTGTGATTTGACTTGTGATTTAAAGCTGGCTAGCGTTCGAGCCTGTCGGATGGACAGTGGCAGTGCGTTCCAAAGCCGAACAGCTTCTACAGTGAAGGACTGAGAATAAAACCGGGTGGAATGATCAGGAATGATTAGTCGCAAATTTTCGGAGCTGCGTAATTTACGAGTTGCAATTTCACTGTAAAAAACGAAACGTTCCCTTAAGTACCTAGGGGATGCAGGATTGAATAATATGGAAAACAGGAGTGAAAGAATATGCCATTCCCGTACCAGCTGCTCCTCCTCCCATGCAGATCGTAAAAGCCGATCGAGGGAATGGGCGAAAATCTAAATGATACAGGGTCAAACACAATATACTGAAACTATTTTATTTATTTATAATGACAATATTTCATTTATTTACGTATGTCAATTATTTTGTTAATTTTATTAATTTAAATGTCAGTTTTTAAAATGTCAATTATTTTACTTTTTGTCAAAAAAACCTTAAAAAATAAATAAGTAGATATGGACAAATCACTAATTAAGCTAGTCACAAAGCCGTAATTTAAAAAGCTAACGTAATATGAAAAGTTCGTTCAGCTAAGCGCTCCTAATGTACAATAAATAAATAAATAAATAAATAAATAAATAAATAAATAAATAAATAAATAAATAAATAAATAAATAAATAAATATATAGGGACAAATTACACTGATTAAGCTAGCCCCAAAGTAAGTTTTTTTAAACTTGTGAAATGGGATACTATCTCAACGATACTATATTTTATGATAAATACATATATAGATAAACACCCAAGACCCAGAACAATTTGAAAAAGGCCATTTTCCAACTTGCCCTGGCTGGGGATCGAACCCAGAACCTCCGGATTAGCGGTCTAGCGTGTGAGAAATGGGAGAACCATTTATTTATTACATTATTTATTCAGCTCAGAACAATATAAAAGCTCCTCTGATTGTTTATTAACAATAAACAATAAAAAGAGCTTTTCTTAGGCTATATTACGAGATTACTTTTATTTATTCGTTCAGTAATAAAATAAATTAAATTAAAACTACATAATAAAATTAAGAAAAATTATAACTATAAAATTAGAAATACTCGTAACGAATACAAAAAAAAAATGTGATGAGAAAGTTCTTCTGGGTTATTCGAAGTCACGGTAGCACAATTGGTAGTGCACTCACAGTACAGATGTGAGGGGCGTGGGTTCGAATCTCAGTTGTGACGAAATTTTAAATCACATATTTTTCATTTGGAAATTCAACTGTATTTTTAGGGTTCCGTAAAAAAATTAAAAAACTGAACCCTTACAGGATCACTCGTGCGTCTGTCTGTCCGTCCGTCTGTCACAGCCAATTTGCTCCGAATCTACTGGACCGAATCAGGTGAATATTTGGTAGAATGTTGTAATCCTATGACCCAAACACATATATGCAAAATAATTAAATATTTTTTGTAAATAAGGGTCATTTTCGTGGGACAAATTAGGAAATTAAAAAAAAAAGTTTTGCAAACCTTACTGTGTCAAAATATATATCAAATGAAAGGGCTCGTTATGAGGATCTCAAATATATTTTTGTTATTATTGTAAAATGAATAGTTTTGATTTTATTCATGAAAGAAGACGAAAATTATCTATCGCAGGTTGACTGGAAGAGATCCCTACATGGGATAAGTCCGCCTTTGTATATTTGCTCTTTCGTATTATGTTGTCTTTATACTTAAATTTTTGGTACAATAAAGTTATTACAAACAAACAAACAAACGACAAACAGAATTGACCATTCCCCCGCCTCACTAATCTCCGAAACTACTGAGCCTAAAATTTTGAAAAAAATACAAAATGTAGTTCATTGCTTGTAGATTACAGGAAAACCTATTAAAATTCAATCAATTGTACGGAACCCTCTCCAAACGAGTTTAACTCACACTTGGTCGGTTTATTTTTATGCATTTTACGCTATATCTTCCCAACTGTGAACCAATTTTGATGACTTTTTTATATTTTTAAATTAAATTAATTATGTTTTTTCAAGTGTAATATTTTATTAAATACTAGTTTATTTAGTATAGTTGATTTGATGATCTGAATTTAATCAAAATGCTAGTGAATACAATACAATACCCTTTATTGCACAAAAGAAAAATACAAGACATAATTATCTTAAAAACTAGGAAATGCGCAAAAGGCGGCCTTATCGCTAGCAGTTTCTTCCAGGCAACCTCGCTCGAATAGAAAAAGTGATGGGAAATTAGGTAGTGCGAGGTGGTCAATATAAAAACCTGTCTCTACATTTTTCTTTTTAAGTCGGTTAAGCTATCTATGTCCGAAGAGTCACAAATACTATCTACAGTAGACCTTACATTGTTACTATCATTACAATAATGTTATCTCAGTAATTTTGATACACTCCTCATGGGTCTGGTGACTCGTCTCCACCCGCTCCGGCACGTTTTTACACGCTTTTTATTAGCTTCACTTGTAGGTATGTATATATATATATATATATATATATAAATGACAGATAAGTTTGAAATTTTGCACACATGCGTTTGCCTTGCCTTGTTTGCATACTTTGTAAAAAGTTGTCTCCACTCTGGTTAGGATATTCCACGCTTAAATCACCGATTATCCGATAAGAAAGATGATTTCGTGCTTCCGAAGGCACGCAAAGCTGTGGGTCCCGAACGCCATCTAGCGTTTGTTTAACCTATCCTAGGATTGGTTTTGGTCTACCCTTTGCGTTGAGGAGGTCAGACGGCAGTCGCTCTGTGTAAAACCAGTGACCTCGTCAAATCACCTAGGTGAGGTAGTGGCCCCCGGGCTCGGATGATGATGATGATTAGTGAGTAAATAAATAAGGCCTAGTCCTCTGGGCTCCAATAGTAAGGCCGAAGGGGAACAACTGCTACATATAACAGTAATCTATCAATGTGAGATCGTTTGTTACGCGCGTCTCGGCTACATCCGGTAGGTGTGTCTGTCTGTGTGCCATTGTGTGTGGACGGTTGACCGAAGTATTTTTTTTTTACATTTATGCAAACATTTGGAAACCATAAGGTCGTGAACTTATCTATACTCGTATATATATAAAAGCGAAAATCACTCACTCACTCATCACGAAATCTCCAAAACTACTTAGCCAATGAAGATAAAATTTGGCAGGAAGGTATATGGTGACTAGGAGACGTCCGCTAAGAAAGGATTTTTGGAAATTCCATCCCTAAGGGGGTGAAATTGGGGTTGTCAGTTTGTATGAAACTTTGTAATTTTTAAAGTGAGACACATGACAATTTTAACGTATTTTATTAGTTAGTAGAAAATAATAATGCATTTATTAGATTTTGAAAATTACATCCCTATAGGGGTGAAATAAGGGTTGCAAGTTTGTATGAATCTTCGTTATTTTTTAATCCAGACATGACATTTTTGAATTAGTGGTTAGTAAAAAATAATTAATTGGACTTAAAATAATAAATTGTAACCCCAGTAAAAAAAAATAATCTAATTTGTGTAGTCTACGCGGGTGAAGTCGCGGGCAAAAGCTAGTTTACTATAAAGTCAAGTGGTATTGGCCACAATCTTCTAGGTGGAGTCATAATAGTGGTAGAGTAAATCACTTCTTTTTAGGGTTCCATAAACCAAACGGTGCAAATGGGACCCTATTACTGAGACTCCGCTGTCTGTCTGTCTATCACAGGGCTCTACCTCTTGAACTAAGATAGACACTTGAAATTTACAACCGATTATGTATTACTAGGGCCGCTATAACAAAAAAATACTAAAAATAAAATAAAGTTAAAAATAGGGGGTCGTCATACAAGAAACGTGCTTTTTTCAGCGTTTTGAAACATTGTACGGATGTACGGAACCCTTTATGTGTGAGTCCGACTCGCACTTAACCGGTTTTTATTACCAGCTTTTATTTAGTTTGACCTGTCCCGTTGTCTGTGTCCGTAATAAAATCTTGCAAGCTAAATTAGACCCACTTCCCATTATTCGATCGAGCTGAATGAAGTTTCACATACTTATGTAAGTTGGGTGACCTTGCAATATTATGGTACCAATGACCTGATCTCATGATGAAGCCGGAAGGTGGCCACAGCATCTCTGTGATAAAACAACATAGGTATATAACCCTACCGAGTTTGAGCTTTATTGATTCGTCTTGAGCACTTTAAACTTTTTAGTTCATTGTATTAGATAAAAGTTTGTTTTAAAAATATTTTTAAAATAATTACAAGTTTGATTAAATTCATCATTATTCAGCTCTACTCTTCATAAGCTAGTTATATGTATGTATATTTATAATGGTATGTATTTAGTGTGTAAGTAGATATTCATTTTGATATTATGCAGTATGTATTGTATATTATATAGTAATATTTTATTATGTAAGTATATTGTATTACTTTTTTGCGTCGCATAAAGAGAGCGAAAGAATGCTCAAATCTTAGCATTTAATCCGCCATTTGTTAAAAGTATATTTTTATTTTGGAACAATAAAGTTTGATGAATAATACACATTTCGGTTTTTAGTTATTTAATATTAATAAAGAATTAAAATTTCCAAAGTTAAACTCTACTAGAATTGGGTTACAAGTCACGGTATATTTTATCTATTTATAAATAAACTAATAGATAACCACTGGTCTCACATTGGTGGATATGTTTACATAGGTGATAACTATAAGTATATACAGGAAGGCAGGAACAAATATTTATACAGGGTGATTGGGAACCTCGTAGGTATATTTAAGGAAAGTACTCTGAACAGAGAAATAAAACATACAAACTGATACACTATCACGTCTTTATCCCTAACGGGGCAAACAGAGCCTCGGAAGGTAAGGCCGAGGCCACTTTTAGGGAGATGGTGGGTATAAAGGTGGAAAAAGGAAATCATAATAGTGATGGGTTGCTCACCGCATTGCCTATTGATATGATTCAGATTCACGCCCATTCCCTCGGTCGGCTTTTACGATCAACGCGGGAAGAGAAGCAGCTGGTACATTCTATGTTGTTAGGGTTCCGTACCCAAAGGGTGCCAAGCCACATGGGATATTACTGAGACTCTGCTGTCTGTCCGTCTATCCGTCCGTCTGTCACAGGGCTCTATCTCATTAACCGTTATAGCTAGACACTTGAATTTTCATGAATTATGTATTACTGTAGCCGCTATAACAACAAATACTAAAAATAGAATAAAGTTAAAAATTAAAGGGGTCGTCATACAAGAAACGTATTTTTCAACGTTTTAAAACATTGTACGGTGGCACAGAACCCTTCATGTACGAGTCCGACACACACTTGACTGGATTTTCTTTTCTCCCAGACCATGGATCTGTGTAGCTTTGAAAACGCAAGCAATGCCACGAAAAACAGCAAGTTCTTTTGAAAAGCGAGCAAAGGTATCTGCGAGTGAACAGGCGGGCGACGCCAGACGGCCGGCAGACATTTTTTTTACTGGCGCTGTAGAGGCTAACCGGATCTGGAGATAGACTGCGGACTGAGTCATAGGCGGAAGCGGATTTTGCATTTTTTGCAATTTTTTTCTACGATTTTCAAATTCTAACAATTTTGTTAAATGTCTGATGTGCAAAAGCCTTCCCTCCCTGTTTCCACAATTCTTTATTCTGGATCTTTTCCTTTTCTTTTAGGAAGAGAGGAAGGCCTAGAACAAGAAGATCAGACGACTTCAAAAGTCACGACAGGGATTGGAGAAAAAAGACCCAGAATAAATAAATTTTACACAAATAAAAGAGAAAAATATATTGCTAGTTCAAGTAAAAATAAAAAAGAATCAGACTTTATCATACAAACGTAGTCAAGCTTTTATTTTGGAACGAGATGTCAGATTTCGGTAAAATTCAGTAATTTCAAATCAAGAAATTGCATATAATAGTAGGCCTGTGTCACTCCCCGTTGTACCTACATGATTACTATGCGCGCAGGCGGCCTCTCCGGGTGGTAAATTCAGTTAGTATAACTAATATCATCGTGTAAACGCGGCGCGAAACTAGTCTCGCGAAAGTAAAAAATAACATCTGTAAGACAACATTATGCGATGCAGGATAAAGCTTCGATATTGTCCGAGCCATGACCACAGACATACTGTGGATTTCAGCCACATTGAGTAGATATTTCTTTGAATTTCTTTGCTAAGTGAGACTTCTGTGCGTCAGTATTATTTATTCTGTGATGATAGGCATTTATAGACTAAAATGTTTTAGTCCGTTGTCGCATTTTTCAACCGATTTTGACGAAAATCGGCAACAAGTTTATTAAAATATTTTAGTCGATCGCAATTTTTGTTTGGGATAGAATTAGGGGAGGAAAGGGGAGAACTTTGCTGTAGAGTTATTTATTGACGGATTTCAATCAAACTTAGGAGGCACACTAAGGATTTCATTCTGCAAAAAAATTCCAAAGGGGAGTGGAGGGGGAAAAAGGGAGAAAGTTTACTGTAGTGTTATACGGGGTCTAACAAAATATACTGAAACTATTGTAAGGGTGAATTCAGTCCATGACACTGAACCACTTTCCCCAAGGAGCATATATCGAAATATGAAAAATAATTTTTAGCGTTCCATACAAGTCGACGGATCAGCTGATCCGAGTTTCTATGGAAAGCATAAAAATATTTTTCATATTTCGATATATGTTTCTTGGGAAAAGTTGTTCAGTATCATGCACCAAACAGTATATTTTGTTAGACGTTATATATACGAACGGATTTCACTGAAATGGCTTTGCTAAGCCAGGGGAAAGGGGAAAGTAAAGTAAGTAAGACAATCTGATTGTGGAACAACAAAGTTTAAAAAAGAAAAGTTATTGCATGGTTATAAAAACTCGAGATCTACTGTTTTTACAGAACCACTAGTATTAAAATAAATAAATATGTAAGGACTAATCACACTGATTAAGCTAGCCCCAAAATCCATGGTTTATTTAAAATAACACCGCTCCCGCCTATGACTTACGACACAGCCCGCAAATTCTGCACGTTAAATTGCAGTAGTGGAGCCTTGGCGGTCGCTCTGTCAACTGAGTCTACATTTGACTGGCTTTGGTTCAATTTGAGAGGAACTCGATGGTCCGGACGGGGGTACGCATTACTAACGCTTTCACAAGTTAGGTGATACCAGGCGTGGTCCGTACTTGGATGGGTGACCACAAGCAAAAAAAATCTTAAGCTCCTTCGTGCTTTGAAAAATCTAAGACTGACACTAGCGCTTTCGCAAGTTCAAGGGCTTAACGCTAGAGCTTAACGTACGAGTACCTTCCGAAAACCTTATTCATCCTCACCATCAGCAGGTCTTTTTTAGTATTCACTGCAGGAGCACGACCCACTCTATACTACCAGGGCCATATATTAGCCCGAGCAATCAGAGGATTTAGCCTCCAATCTCCACGCTGGCCAGACGGTTGGAGAGGTCTCTCTGATGTTTATAAGCTTATAAGCTTTGTTCAGCTTGTGTTTCCTAAGTCGCCTTCTACGACATCTACGAGAAGACTTGGAGTGGTCCTATTCTACTCTGCCTGGAACCACGCGGCTAGAAAACCTATTGATATGCATCAATACATTAAACCAACAGACCAATACGGTCTTGTCACGCGGTACCCTAATTATCACACCATACGGGGTCTGTGTCGATTGTTCGACTGCACAGAAGAGGGGTACGTTTTTTGCAAGCGATAAAAAATTGTAAAAGAATAGTGTGGATACGACTTGCTGTTTTTAAAAAGTGTACTTTTTAAATAAAAAAATTAAAAGGCTAAATAGATGTCAAATAATGTTACTTATCAAATCTACACTTAATACTTTCTTTAACTATTTTCTGACTCTATCATTAAATCAGCTCTACATTTTTTTATATATATAAATAATAAATAAATATATAGGGACAAATCAATTGTGTTATGGGATACTAACTTAACGATACTATATTTTATGATAAATACATATATAGATAAACATATATACATTGGATAGTCTAATGAATTTAATTTGCATAATATATTAAACTTCAACGCAGCATTTTTTCCAAATACGTAAACTTACAATAGGACTTTGGACCTGGGTCCGAAAAATTTAATTATTTTTAGTCAAATAGTTAGATTATACATAAATAATGGACCCATAATTTTCGGTTTATGAAAGTAGTGAAAAATCACAAAGATACAACGCGTCGAAGTTTCGGAGTGGGGGTGATTGACGTCACCGACTAGCCGTCGAGTGAAAATCGTACTTGATTGTGTCGTCATGCGGAATTTAAATGCTCTGTATCTATTTAATTTTTTTCTAATCAGAAAAAAGAAAAAATACGTATACTTACAATATTTTTAAGGCCGTACCTGAATTTTCCGGGGTCCAGTGCTGCCCCCATTTAAAATAAATCATTTTAAAGAAAACAGAGACATTAATTAAAATTTTGCTACTACCAAGTCCTAGATAACGCTTCAAAGTATTTTATGATTTACTGTGTACAGTTTGTAATGCGAACGTTAAACTTTACTACGCACATTTGCCAAAAGTGGCCGTTTTTCTCAAATGTGCGTGGTAAAGCTTAACGTTCTCACTTTAAACTGTAAACAGTAGTTCATAAAATACTTTGAAGTGTTCTAGGACTTGGTAATAGCAAAATTTTAAATGATGTCTCCGTTTTCTTTGAAATGATTTATTTTAAATGGGGGCAGCACTGGACCCCGAAAAATTCAGGTACGTCCTTAATAATCTATCTGATGAGCTAAAAATATTTTTTTAGTAATTGTTTATCCGTATTAACCTGATACTTATTAAAATCAGATATGTGGATATGAATACTGTTATGTGATAATTATAAATTAAGAATGATGTCCTTAGTGAAATTGAAAATAAGTGGCACGTCCACACTAAACTTTTATACTTAAGTGCAAAAGTGAATGAGTAAAAAACTAAAAAAAGGCTCATTGTCGAAGCATCCCTTTCACAAAAAAAGTAAAAAACCCTTTGCACAATACTAAACGCAGTGGCTTTTTTTTTAAATAAATAAATTCTTTATTCACTTAAAGATTTGTACATTATTGCACAGATGATAAGGTTTACAATTGTATGTTTTAACACATGCAGCTGATGCCTTGATGGGCATTCGCGAATTTATCTTTTTTTTAGCATTTTTTTAAATTCTGGAATACAAAGATTCAATTTCGCACAAAGGATTAAGCATTTCCATCCAACGTGGCAATGCTGCCAGCCTCCTTGGGCATCCATTCACAGGGAAAGGATTTGCGAAATATGATTTTAGTTTAGTTCCGTTTTTTAATTAAATTATTTTTCATCGGTTCCATAATAAATAAAAATAAACCGGCCAAGTAAGAGTTAAACTCGCGTGGAGAGGGTTCCGTACAATTGATTAAATTCTTATAGGTTTTCCTGTAACCTACAAGCAATGAACTATATTTTGCATTTTTTTCAAAATTTTTGGCTTAGTAGTTTCGGAGATCAGGGCGGGGGGGGGGGGGGAATGGTCAATTTTCGTCTTCTTTCATGAATAAAAACTATTAATTTTACAATAATAACAAAAATATATTTGAGATCCTCATAACGAGCCCTTCCATTTGATATATGACACAGTAAGGTTTGCAAATATATTTTTTTTCAAATTTCCTAATTTGTCCCCCGAAAATGACCCTTATTTTAAAAAAGTATTTATTTACTTTGTACGTATGTGTTTGGGTCATAGGATTACAACATTCTACCAAATTTCACCTGATTCGATCCAGTAGATTTGGAGCAAATTGGCTGTGACAGACGGACGGACAGACAGACGCATGAGTGATCCTATAAGGGTTCCGTTTTTTCATTTTTTGTACGGAACCCTAAAAACATATTTTTACCGACGAGAAGATTGAAAAAGCAATCAAAATAGTGATGGGTTGCTAGCCGCATCATCTATTAACATGGTTCGACCTACGCTTACCATTTGCCCCGTCACGCCATGTGTAGGTATTGATTTTATTGCCATTTTATTCCATTATTCGACACAAAGGGCATAGGGTTCGATTCTGTCAATTTGGATAGCAAAGGGTGCTACAAAAGATTTTTTTTACATTTTTTAATCCATCGAATTTGTTACGGCGGGATCGATGTTTAAGATTTTTTACGTTTAAAAACTAGCAGAATTATTATTATTTCACTTAACCACCCAATGTAATAACTGCGTTAGCAATGCTTCCAGTCTTCTGGGAACGACGCCGCAGGGTAAAGGTCTACCCGGCCTTTTCTATTTATAAATAATAGTAGGTAGTGTAGAGGAAGGTCATTAATGTTTTAGAATAAAGACAAGTAAACTAAAAAACAAACAACACTAAAATTTCTTTTACAGTAATGTCGGCAAGGCTTTGGAACTCTCTTCCTGCTGATGTTAGAAAGGCACCATCGATTGATTCATTTAAAGTAAGATTGTATAGATCTTCTCTAGTTGCGTCACACTTGGGCTTAATTAAGTAATAAAGTATCTATTTTTGTATGTACGAGTATAAAGTAGTATATGTACATATATGCAAGTTTATGAGTATTAAGTATTTGTGTATGTTTATGATGATGTAACGATGTAAGTATATTTTTATATTATTATTTATTTTGTACGTATTTGCTTCTACCTGTTAATTCAGTAAATGTCCTCTCAATACATCGCAGGTTGACTGGAAGAGATCCCTACATGGGATAAGTCCGCCTTTGTATATTTGCTCTTTCGAATTTTGTATTTTATTTTTATATAACTACATGTTTTTAGTACAATAAAGTTATTACAAACAAACAAACAAAAATAATCTAAAAGTAATGAATAAAAAGTAAATTATTCTAATTAAGACTAAAAACATAACTTAAAGAACTATAAAAAGGAATACTTAGTGTCTGTATTGGGAGTACTTAGAGTTTTATATTTATTTTCGACTAGCGGCCTAGTATTATACATATAAACCTTTCTCATGAATCACTTTATCTATTTAAAAAAACCGCATCAAAATCCGTTGCGAAGTTTTAAAGATCTAAGCATACATAGGGACAGACAGCGGGAAGCGACTTTGTTTTATACTATGTAGTGACTAGGTACATAATTTAATATGTATATTTTTATTTTATTTTATAATTTTAGCATGATGGTGGGCGAGATGGTAGAAAAATTAATCAAAATAGTGATGGATTGCTAGCCGCACGATAGAAAACTGGTCGACATTTTCCGACTATATAAATATATAGGGACAAAACACACTGATTTAGCTAGCCCTAAAGTAAGTTTAAACTTGTTCTATGGGACACTAACTCAACGATACCTACTACCTATATTTTAAAATAAATACAGATAAACATTCAAGACCCAGAACAGTTTAAAAAATACCATTTTCCATCATATATTTATTTATTATAATTATATTTTTGTTTAAATAAAAGAACCAAATAATTTTTATTTTATTCGTGTTAAAAATGTTGTAATACAAATTTTAAAAAATTACAGTGCCGGTGCTGTTGTTTTATTGTTTTAAAACTAAATTTCCCTTTTTTAGCTGGACGGCTTTTTGATTCATATATTTTTTTTGAAGCAAAAGAACCAAAAAATCTCATCTTCATTCATCCACGCAAAGTGAGATATACAATACATTCCAAATTTAAGAAAATGACGATGCCTGTGCCAATATTTTATTGTTTTAAAACTAATTTTTTCTTTTCTTTTTGCTGGACGGCCAACATTATTTTGAAATCTATAGGTTACATTCGTGTCCAGTTTTATTTTTTTAATACAATGAGATTTATTTTTATTTTTCAGTCCCGCGAGAAATTTCAGTGACTTTCGTCGTAAATATTTTGGAATACAAAAATTTTTCGAATAGACGAGAAAAAGAGTTATTTTTACCTTCGTTTCTTCATATCCCTATCACTTGCAAATAAAACATACTAACACCAATTTACCCAACACACAAAAATAAACACAACACACACAAAAACCACAACTTTTTCGAAACTTTTAGGTTATAATTTTTCGCGCGCTCTACTCGGAACCGAACCAGAGATAACACAAGCTCCCCGCGCCATGTCTCGGGACAGACTAAATAAAAATAATTTGCAGACACCATTCAATAGTGCCACCATGCTAAAACTAACCTGAGTTTTGAAGGAAATTCGACTTTAAGTTTAGACCAATAAAATGCATTTTCAAATGTGAACTTGTACCACAGGATACGTGTTGAAACTAATTGTAGTTTCAAAGGATTTCTTACTGTAAGTGTAGGGACATAAAATTTATTTTCAAATAATTGTAAGAACGTTTTTCAGCTGTATTATATGAATTCACACAGCTCACAGTCTTAAATTCTTGATAATTTCAAATGCATTGCCTGCATTGATGGATAGAATTTCATTGTAATAAAGCAGGCAATGTATATAGACATATTTATTCTAGTCATAGATAAACAAAATTCTTGGTCAATGATTCTAGCCATGATAATTATGGCTTAAAAAATACGTATTAACTACATCCTTATTCAATAATGAATGATCAATCTGAATTTGAACAAACAGGCAATATACAGAATGTGACAAAATATACCGAAACAACATTTTCAGTCAGCATGAATTGATGAAATCCATGACACAAGAAAAAAACCAATTTTTGGAGCAAATTCATTCCACCCACAATGCTGAACTTTTCTTAAAAACAATTCACGAAAAAGGAAATAAACGGGTAAGTGCGAGTCGGACTCGTAAATGAAAGGTTCCGTACCACCGTACAATGTTTTAACACGCTAAAAAACACGTTTTTTGTATGACGACCCCTTTAATGTTTAACTTTTTATTTATAGTATTTGTTGTTATAGCGGCCATAGTAATACATAATCTGTGAAAAATTCAAGTATCTAGTTAATGCCATTATAAAGGTCTAGTTAAAAACTCTTCCGATTTTGAAGTCGGTGAAAAAATAAATACATTTTGTATTAGAACTTTATAAAAAATCTATTGACATACCTAAGAATTCGATGAAAAAAGATATCTGCTGTACAATTTTGATGTTTTTCGGTTATTCTTGTTCCGCATTCTTTCGTCATAGTCTGAAACAAATAAAAAATATATGAGTACACACATACTTAAATATAAAAAAAGATTTAACTATTTATTACATTACATTATAAGCCGTGTGGTTCCCGGCAGAGAAGAATAGGACCACTCCAAGTCTTCCCGTGAATGTCGTAGAAAGCGACTTAGGAAACACAAGCTGAACAAAGCTTATAAACATCAGTGAGACCTCTCCAACCCGTCTGGCCAGCGTGGAGAGTGTAGGCCAAATCCTCTGACTGCTCTGGCTTATATATGGCTCTGGTAGTACAGAGAGGGTCGTGCTCCTGCAGTGTAGACTAAACAAGACCTGATGATGATGATGACATCACCAACCAAACCAAATAAATACTCGTATTTTAATAAGGCCTTTTGAAAGGCTTTTTCCAGTAATTAGGCCTTTTTAGGCACTTTTACAAGGCAATAAGTTGAAAGTTCACTTAGTTTTATAGTAGTTGACCAAGCGAGCCAAGCGAGCGAAGCGTCTCCGTTTTTGAACGAGCAAGCGAAGCGAACCACACGGCATAATGTATCTATCCATCCTATCACGCTAACTTAACCCAAAGGCCCTTTTAAATGGCAAAAAGGAATCAAATAGTGATGGGTTGCTATATTCGCCCATTACCTCGATCAGAAGAAAAGCAGCTCGATAATGTTTTTGAATTTTATTTCAATCTTTATTAGATTGGGTGGTTTACTAAATAAATTGTAGTTAAAAAAAATATATAAAAAATTACTTCAAGTTATTGTTACCAGTTACTTATGTAACAAACAGTTGTTATTTATTTAGTCTTTTTTTTATTAATTTATTTATTTAAAAAACTTTATTGTACATCAGCGATAGTTACACATAATAAAGTCTTATTGGAATAATTCTAGTAATGATTTTTATATGTAGGTATATACAACGTGGAAGGGACATACCCGTAATAAATCGAACCACGGGCTGTATAGATCATTATAGTATAATGAAATTAAAATAACAGCCAAAGAACAAAAAAAATTTTTAGCATTTCCATAGAAAAGTGTGCAGCCGCCAGAGCGATTTGTATGGGAATATAATTTTATTTAGTTTTTTGACTGTTATTTTAATTTCTTTATACTTTTGTGATCTAGTATAGCCCGTGGTTCAATTTATTACGGTATGTCCCTTCCACGTTGTATAACGGGACATAGCACGAACCTTTTTTGTTTTTTTGTCCAACGTTATATACAGATGTATATAGGTACACATACAAATCATGTTTTCAAAGCGCGATAGTTTAAAAACCAGTAATTCTAGTAAGATTTCGCATGGTATTCGGTAGGCGAGTAGGTTTGTTTATTTCTTTGTTTCTCTTCAGTGTCAATGGCAAACATGGCGAGTAGGTAAATGAATCCAATCCTGATGGGGCAGAGAGCATTTTGGGTCTTGAGGTTTGAAGCAGACAAGACTCAAAGGCCACTTTTTAACAGTATAGTTCTTATAGTTTCGGAAAAAAGTAGCTGTGACATTCATTGACATTCATTCACATGACATTGTGTTCCGTTTTTTACCATTTGGCTACGAAACCCTAAAAATGAATCGCTGAATGTGTTGCTAAGCACAAATCTCGAGAGCAGCTGAACCGATTTCGCTAATTCTTTTTTTAGAATATTCCTTGAGGTACGAGGATGGTTCTTACGAAGCTTAAATACCCGCGCGAAGCCGGGGCGGGCCGCTAGTTTATAATAAATTTATACAACGTGTTAATTAACTAACGCAAAACCTTTTAGATTGTACCTCAGCCCATGAAAATGAACAACTTTTGTTTTACAACTTTCACGAAACCCAATAAACGGGCAAGTGCGAGTCGGACTCGTACAGTACATGAAGGGTTCCGTACCACCGTACAATGTTTTAAAACGCTTTAGAAACACCTTTTTTTGTATGACGACTCCCTTTAATTTTAAACTTTTTATTTTTAGTATTTTTTGTTATAGTGGTCATAGTAATACATAATTTGTGAAAATTTCAAGTATCTAGTTAATACCATTATAAAGATCTAGTTAAAAACGCTGAAAAAACGCGTTTTTTGTATGACGACTTTCTTTAATTTTTAACTATTTTTTATTTTTAGTATTTATTGTTATAGCGGCCACAGTAATACATAATCGGTAAAATTTCCAAGTGTCTAGCTATTACGGTTCAAGAGATAGAGCCCTGTGACAGACGGACAGACAGACGGACAGACGGACATACAGCGGAGTCTCAGTAATAGGGTCCCGTTTGCACCCTTTGGGTACAGAACCCTATAAATTGAATGTTCATACTCAAACTGATCAGCTGAGTCAATTTGTATGAAAATCTGAATTTTATTTTTAGCATTTTGGGAATGTTGTAGAACAAAAGTTGTTCAGTTTCATGGGCTGAGGTACCATCTGAGAGGTTGTGCGTTAGTTCATTAATTGTACGTTGTAGGTATATTGAGTTATGTTCATAATTGGTTTGTTAAGGTGAAGATATAGGCAAATGGCCTTGAAGTGTGAAATAAATTGTTAATTCGTAAATACGGTGATAATTTCCATATTGCTCTTCGTCATGCACTAGATAGCCCTTTAAATTATTTTATGAACTGCCGTTGAAACTATAATTGGTGATCCGTCTAGCTTTAAAACTTGACGCAGAGGAATATGGAAATTATCACCGTATTTACGAATTAACAATTTATTTAAAATGAGGGCGCCACTTCAAGGCCATTTGCCTATATCTTCACCTTAAGTTAAAAAAATGCATTTCACACAGTAGCAACAATCTCATCTGATGACGTATTCTTGGGCCAATCACGTGACCCAGCTGTCACAGGAAGAGAAATACAAGTTCGAAATATCTTCCAACCCCATTAGCAATTCGGCAACCCCTTCACGGATAACATCAAGCGTATGTTCATTCAGTGGTTAGAGTTCATTGGTTCAGGCGCGTTCGATTGCCTAGTGCCCCAGACAGTGCTCGACCTACCTCAACGTTGGCGTAGGTCGTGACACGCTATTTGATGTGGCGAATTCTATTAAACTAAATTAGTACTTTTTAGGGTTCCGTACCCAAAGGGTGCAAACGGGACCCTATTACTGAGACTCCGCTGTCTGTCCGTCTGTCACAGGGCTCTATCTCTTAAACCGTAATAGCTAGGCATTTGAAATTTTCACCGATTATGTATTACTATGGCCGCTATAACAAAAAATACTAAAAAATAGAAAAAGTAAAAAAAATTGAGGGGTCGTCATACAAGAATCGTGATTTTTCAGCGTTTTAAAACATTGTACGGCGGTACGGAACCCTTAAACGTACGAGTCCGACTCACACTTGCCCGATTTATATTTGAGTACCTATTATGTAGGTAACCAATAAGATTCTAGTTTCTAAATTAATAAAAGTGAAGAAAAAATTAAGCTACGAGTGAGATTCGAACTCAAAGCCGTCAAGTGTGTTCCATGAAGTGCACTTCCTGAACCTACCTACTCACGCATTTGAAATGTGAACGATGACCAAAAAGGATTGATATAGAGAAACGTTTGAAATGTAGTGCTGATTGAAATAATGAAAAAAAAATTATTTTACAATAATAAAAAAAAATATTTGAGATCCTTATAACAAGAATCTTTCATTTGATATATAACATATTAAGTATAGCAATTTTTTTTTTAATTTTCCAATTTTTCCCCTGAAAATGACCCTTATTTTAAAATAATATATATTTTCTTTGCACATACCTATGTATTTGGGTAATAGGATTACGCCATCCTACTTTCATCTGATTCGGAGAAAATTGGCTGTGACAGACGGACGGACAGACAGACGCACGAGTGATCCTATAAGGGTTCCGTTTTTTCATTTTTTGTACGGAACCCTAAAAAGGTATTAGAGAACGTGGGAGAGAAAAGGCAAATATTACGAATCATAGAAAATAGAAGACGGATAGTGTTCGTTCTTTGAAACATGAATTGAAGGAAAGAATGAAAAAGAGGAGTAAAAAACCCAGAAGAAGATTTTTTGATAAAATTTAGTGAAATTAAGTGTGAAAACATATAAGAAGGTTAAACAATTTATTTATCGTATATTATCGTAAGATGTAAGTAAATTCAGCAAGTAGGTACTTGTTTTAAAATACATATTTTTAAAAACAAGCTTTTATCTTATTAGGATCCAGTGCGGGCAGCACTGGATCCTAATAAGATCCCATCCCATTTGAAATAAATCATTTCTAAAGAAAAATAAATCATTTAAAATTTTGTCTTTGTGAAGCCCTAGATAACCCTTCAGTCTACTTTATGAACCACTGTTTACAGTTTAAAGTGAGAACGTTAAGCTTTTCTTAGCAGTTTTGCGGAAAACGGCCACTTTTGGCCGAAATGCGTAGAAAAGCTTAAAACGTTCTCACTTTAATAAACTGTAAACATAAAATAGTTTGAAGGGTTATTCTAGGGCTTCACAAAGACAAAATTTTAAATGATATCTCCGTTCCCTTTGAAATGATTTATTTTAAATGGGGGCAGCCCTTGACCTCGAAAAATTCATGTATCCCATTTAACAACGAAAACTGCTCCTTAAAACGAATCAATTGAGCCCAAACTCGGTGGGATTATGTTGTTCTATCACAGAGATGCCGTGGCCACCTTCCGGCTTCATCATGAGATCAGGTCATTGGTACCATAATATTGCATTGTCACCCAACTTACATAAGTATGTGAAATTTCAGCCCAATCGAATAATGGGAAGTGGGTCTAATTTAGCTTGCAAGATTTGATTACGGACACAGACAACGGGACAGGTTAAACTAAATAATAGCTTTTAATAATGACTACCGTCATTAGATGCCAGTCTTACACCAAGATCTAACTACAGGTATAGAAAAGTAAATCGAATGCCCCCATTTGAAATAAATTATTTATAAGGAAACGGAGATCATTTAACCCTTCAAACTATTTTATGAACCTCTTTAGTTTGCATTTTTGCGAAAAACTTTTGGCAAAAATGAAAACTAAAGCCTAACGTTCTCACTTTAAACTGTAAACAGTGGTTCATAAAATAGTTTGAAGGGTTATCTAGGTTTTACTTTCTCAAAATTTTAAATGATGTCTCCGTTTCCTTACAAATAATTTATTTCAAATGGGGGCAGCACTGGACTCTGCGTGTCGTCTTAATGAAAAACTTTTTTTTTTTTGGTTGAACTTTGGTTTATTCGAGAAACATTACTTCAAGGACCGAACTTGTCCAAAGTCCAGACGTCGTCTAGACGATTTCAAATTTGATTTTAAGAGGTTTCCTTGACTTTCTAGGAAAGTTTTAACAAGGCTAATGTACGTATTTCTTCTCAATAACTTGAACTTTATTTAAGTATTTCTTTTTGAGCGACTTCAGAAAGGCAGGAGTTTTGTTATATCTATCCCTCATCATCATCAGGTCTTTTGTAGTCTCCCCTGCACGACCCTCTCTGTACTACCAGAGCCATATATTAGCCAGAGCAGTCAGAGGATTTGGCCTACACTCTCCACGCTGCCAGACGGTTGGAGAGGTCTCACTGATGTTTATAAGCTTTGTTCAGCTTGTGTTTCCTAAGTCGCCTTCTACGACATCCACGGGAAGACTTGGAGGTGTCCTGTTCTACTCTGCCGGGAACCACACGGCTATATCCATCCCTAATGGGGCAGAAAAGAGCATTTTCGAGAGAGGATGGAACAAGATTTAAAAAAAAATCGTACGTTTTGTTGTGAGGCCTATGTAGGTACTTATCAAAATAAATGCATGTAATAAGCCCAAACTCGATGGGGTTGCGTCGTTTTATTACAAGGTTCCTATAGCCACCTTCCGGCTCCATCATCAGATCAGCTTCTTGTTATAATAATATTGCATTGCCATCTAATTTACATTAGCATACAGAATTTCATCTCAATCGAAAACCGGGAATAAGTATCTCTTTACCTTGCGAGATTTGGCCCAAGGAAAAAACAAATAAGCAACAACAAAGTAAGTTGTAAGTAAGTACAAACAGGGCAAGCAAAATCAATGTCATTTGTCCGTCATAATATAACGTGGAAGGGACATACCCGTAATAAATCAAACCACGGTCTATACTAGATTACTATAGTATAATAAAATTAAAATGGCAACCCAAAAACAAAAATAAATTTCGGCATTTCCATACAAAAGTCAAAACAAATCTAACCACGTCATCATCTATCATCATTATTACGGGTATGTGTATGTCCCTTCCACGTTGTATAAAAAAAAAATATATAAAAAATATCGATCGACCGGCAAGACCCAATGCTCTGTCTGCCCCGTTAGGCATAAAGATGTGATCTGTATCTGTATAAATATATCTGTATAAATTCTAAGAACCCGACTCTTCCTTACAATCGTGCAAAACTTAACCTGTAATCGGTCATAAGTTCGCATCCCCAGACATTTTTTCACCAACACACCACGAAAGCCAGACTTCACACATTTAAACGTAGACTACACACAATCAAGTCCAGACAAGGCTCACGTACACACACACGCTCGGCCAGACGGGCGCGTTGCTGAGTGTGTACACAGCTCAACCATACCCACACTCACACACGTTCATACATGGTGTGGTTTTATTATTAAGCAATGTAAGGATAGTCGGTTTTGTGGTTACTAACCTACTACTTATTGTTATATGGCAAAATAACGATTTGCTATGAATCATATTTTTATTTTAGATAAGTACTATACATCGTGTTAAGGCCGTACCTGAATTTTCCGGGATCCAGCGCTGCCCCCATTTAAAATAAATCATTATAAAGAAAACGGAGACATCATTTAAAATTTTGCTACTACCAAGTCCTAGATAACAATTCAAACTATTTTATGAACTACTGTTTACGGTTTAAAGTGAGAACGTTAAGCTTTACTACGCACATTTGCGAAAAACGGCCACTTTTGGCAAATGTGCGTAGTAAAGCTTAACGTTCTTATTATAAACTGTAAGCAGTAGTTCACAAAATAGTTTGAAGGGTTATCTAGGACTTGGTAGTAGCAAATTTTTAAATGATGTCTCCGTTTTCTTTAAAATGATTTATTTTAAATGAGGGCAGCACTGGACCCCGGAAAATTCAGGTGCAGCCTTAATGAAAGAACGCAAAACCTCTCAGATGGCACCTCAGCCCATGTAACTGAAAAACTTTTGTTCAACAACAAGCTTCATTATCAAGCTTCATAGCTGTAGTATAAATTCATTGAATACAATTCAATGAGAAGTCTATCGATTTAAATTTATTCAAATATAACAATAATAAATTAAATCTTAAACTAATATTACAAACAACAAACAAAGAAAACAAAACAGAAGAAGGAATAATAATAAAAATATTAAATATAATGCTAATCGAAGAGCCCACCTCGGAGCATACCGGGCTCAAAAGTACCCATAACGCCAGCCGCATTGCCACGCTGAATGGCGAGGGCAATGTGTTGCGTCAGGTATGCTCCGGAGCGAGGATCGCCTCGATTGTTACGCAGGCGTCGCCCTAAATGAGCGATAAATTTTTTGGCCTCCTCACACCAGGGCCCGCCAGTTTCGACAGCGAATGGAATGAAATGGTATTGATTTAATTCCGCATACTTAACGTGTTTTACTTTAGCGGCACATTCTGCAGCGGATCCTGCTTTCTGGACTGTACGAGATAAATGGGACGTGGCGAAGGTACTCACGCAAGTGGCGTCCCAGAGTAGGCATCTGCCTTTTTCCCACGGTATTAAGGTGAGCCCATCTGGACGTTTACCGTCCGTGCGGCAAAGTCCGGGAGGCTCAAGGACGCAAGGTACGTTTGCCGACACTAGGGCTCTGCGGATGATATCATTGAGTGTATGGTGTCTAGGGAATCTTCCGGCGCATCTTAAGCAGCTGAGGCCGTGGTAGCCGTTAGCATCAACGTGCGTACCGCATGGGCAACGGTGTGGCTCACAGACGTTACAACCTAGCCTCAAGGCGACTGCAACCCGTAAAGAGTTATCATCTAGGTGAGTGCCTAGTTGAGGTGAGGGCAACGCTTGGAGCCAGGCGCCTGACTCTGTACAAGTTGCGGCTTTTATTCGTGCTAGGTTTAAACCGTCAAGTGACTCCGTTAGCTCTTTTAAAAAGAGTTTGGAACTTAAATCATCCCATGCCCTCTGAGAATGGAGATTTTCAGGCGGCAGTATGTTCGGACACATAGTTCTCCAAGCCTCCAAAGCATCATCCTGTAGGGGAATACTACAACTGTTACCTTCTTTATGTAAAATCTTAGTGACCAGCTCAGTAACACCATAAGAGGAGGCGAGGAATGCTGGTAACCCCACAGTCTGGGCACATCTAATGCCTAAACCACCGTACCTAACGGGTAGCACAGCTTGTTGAAATTGATGTTCGTCTAAAGTGACATTGATTATTGTTTCTAATATGGTTTTTATAGTGCTATCAAAAGCAGAAATAGCGTTCGGGAAAAGCCAGGTTGGGGTAGTTCGGATTAGATATGTTACCTTTGGTAAAGAGAAGCATGCTCTAAAAAGTACTAACGCGACGTGAGCTGATAGTTTAACAAGATGCTCTTGAACGCGTTTAAGCATTTGCGTCTTAGAGTTTAAAGCTGCTGGAGTGGCTATAGGGAAAATAGGAGCCCCTAAAAGTTCAAACGTATTGTGGTCAATTATTCTAATGTTTAGAACCATATTATCAAAGGATGTTATACTTTCCTTTGCTTCCTCTCCGCATGGGTAAAATTCACACTTGGATGAGTTTACTGTTAGGCCAATTTGCTCCAAGCCCGTTAAGAGAGTATTAACGTCCTTTATAACAGACTCTGCTGGTCCGCCTATGGTAGCATCATCTAAATACCAAACGTTCAAAGGTGACTGTAAGGAAACGATTAAAGGATGTATTGAAAGACTAAAAATAAGCGGACCCAAAGGATCTCCTTGCTGAGCACCTACTTGTGATGGAATTATGTTACCATTGAAATATAAATTACTTGGTTCCGAGTAGCATTGATGGAGAAAAGGATATAATGACGGGATTAACTCCTTAGTCTCTGTTAAGAGAGTATCTCTTTCCACGCTGTTAAAAGCATTCTTGAGGTCTAATTTGATGATGACACAACCTTCGTTTGCAGGGTCCATGGCAAAAGCTCGTGTTGAGTGGATGGCCGCCTCACAACCTAAGGCTGTGCCAAAACCTAATTGGTGTGGTTGCAGATATGTGGCCATTGAGGAACGTACTGCATGGCAGCCAAGCTTCGCTACGAGACGACGAAAGGTGCAACCTACTGCTATTGGTCTAATGCCGCCATCTTTTTTTTTAAGAGCGCATAGCGAAGCTCCGTATAGAAAAGGTGACACTTCGTTGTTAAGGGAACCTTTTAATAAAAAGTTGCATAGGCGTGTAAGGGCCTCAAGTAAAAGAGGTCCATTACCACCAGCTGTGTGAGACGTCAGTTCCTTAAGATGCTGTGGGCGAAGCCCATCGGGTCCAGAAGAAGATGAGGTAGGGAAAGTATTTAGGGCAGAGGAAACCTCGTCAGACGAGACCACGAGAGAACTTGTTAAACTTTCAGGAGTAAGAGATGGTATTGAGAGAGGGCGCGAAGGTATGGGATGTTTTTCTCTCAGTGATGACAAAGTATCTTCATTGTTTGGCGCAATGTTACAATCAGACACTAAGAGGCGAGCTGCACCACCTAAGTCACCTTCGTGTACCTTGGCTTCTACGCGTTTGTAAATGTCAAACGAGCGGCTGTTGAAATCCTTCTCTGGTTTAAGGCACATACTGTCTATGTTTTTTTTAACTTTTGTTGTGAGTGAGGCGTTACCGCTCTTATCTGGAATTTTTAGGGCAGACAATGGGAATGAAAGCAACTTGAACCAGGAATCTTTTGTGTTAATATTAACGCTATCATTAATCAGATTAATAAGTCTCTCAGCTGCAAGATTTCTAGCACCTTTAGGAATGTGTTTAAGAATGCGAACTGACTTTTTAATTTGGGGAAGATTTTCAAGCTCAAAAGTGCTAATACTAGATGATTGTGAATACCTTAATTCTTCTACAACTTCTTGGGATGAGGATTTAGAAAGATGTGGAGATATGTGTTTGTGCATACGACTCATATGAGTTTTTATGCGGACGTATAGTCGAGTTGAGCCAGGGCAATGTGGACAGGCGACACCTGCGTTGGAAACTCTAGTTGTCATTGTGACGACACTTAAATGAGAAAGGTTTAAAAGACAATGTTTTTATAAAAAGAGACTATAAATGAAACTTAACTAAATAAACATATTATCAACACACAGACACAGGGCACTAGGGAAGTGTAGACGGCATACACATATCTTGAATTTAGTAAACATTTTTTTTATGAAGAAAATTTCATAAACCCTGTAAGGGTTAAAAAAATCACTAAACTTTATCCAGCTGACACCTGTTTAATCTTCCTTTGGTATACTTAGGAATGGGTTTTGGAGGGAGTACCACATTACATCAGCTTGTCTAAACGTTGGGCAACTTCGTGAATGATCTGTTTGATATCATCAAGAAAAACAGTCCTTGAAAAAAAATCCCGTGATCCTCAAGGATAGGCACTAGAACGGGTGACGGGGATTTTATTATCACTCTAAAAGCAAATTTCTGCACTTTTATGGGCCTAAAATAATTAATATTGGAAAATATTTGTAATATTTATTGCTGACATCTTTGACGTTGTTGACGTATTTTTCAATGAGTAATTCGAGGCAACTAATTCCCTGATTCATAAGGAAAAATGAGTATTGTAATATTATCTATTTTGCCAGACAGTCTGGCTTAGTGACCTTTTTGACACAATTAAATATACACAAATATTATCACTTCTTTCCTAATGGGGCAGACAAAGCATTTTGGGGCTTGCGGCTCTAAGCAAACAGAGCCCAGGGCCACAAGATTCAAATGTCACTTTCGTGATGGTGGGGAAAAAACAAAATATCAAGAATCAAGAATTTAAAATATTTATTCAGTAATGAGGCCTGCGCAGGCACTTTTACACGTCAATAAAATTTTATTGTAAATTACGTGTAATATTTATTTTTAATATTAAAATTACTATTTAAAAAAAAGGCGTTTCGCAACGACCACTGCTGAGAAGAAACGCTGAAATTAACTCATTTGCACAGTATTGGTCGCCTACGCGCCAGAAGGGCTTTATCAGTTTACAATGATGCCTTATACAATGTTATCACAATATAAAACATGTAAAGCTTGCGAACGAGTACCAAATCTGGGGGCACGGCAGTGCCCCCGCCAAGTCGAGCGCGAAGCAAACACTGCCGTACCATCCTTTACTGGAACCATTTCGCCGCATTTTCAAGCCCCTATTTGAGAACCTCTGGATAAGATCAGAACGGAGAAATTTTCGTCATCCAGTAAGCTATAATCACATACCTTAAATCCAAAATTTCAAGTCTGCAGGTCATTTAGTTCCGAAGTTAAGCGAAAGCAAAGTTTCGCATTTATGACACTCACTCACTCACTCATGATCATCAGAATAGAACTAGTACTTCCCATAAACTCAGAGAGCTGAAATTTGGTACAGAGTTAGGGTTTAATGGCCACATAAAGGGAAAACTATAAAAACTAGGATAATCGAAGATCTGGAGTATCTGGTAACCCTGATTAGAAAACACAAGAGCCCAACCAAACTATTAAAGATCGACATACCGCCTTTACAAAAAATATTCAATTTGGTGGGCCGCTTCATTTGATGTCAAAAATCGAAGGTCTGAAGTATCTGATGAAAAACCCTCAGCTGGTCTCAGTTGTATTAGAGATATGGTAATGCCCCCTTCTACTATTGGTACTTAAAAAATCGACTGTCATTGCAAAAATCCAGCGTAGTATAAATAAAATTAAAGGAAAACTCTGGATAAGACTACACTGGCTTTTATACTTATACTTACAAGTTTACATGAAGAAATAGTCGAAAGATTTTATTCTACTCGAACATTACACAAATTAAATAAATAAATTATACTAAAATATTAATTTCACTCAAAATTTGGTCAAAATATAATGCTAAGAGTGGCGGAAAAAACTGTGTCAAATAAGAAAATCTAATAAAATAAATCAATATGCCCACGTTTCTACAAAAAGAAGGGAAATCCCACCAAAAACATTCTGTAAAAAACTAGCCAAGTCTCGATGGAGCTGCTTGTTTATCTCTAAAAAGTAATGAAATCTAGACAAAGTCGTGCCAAGTCTAAGGTTCCTTACTGCGATTTCTTTATTATAATAGTTAATGTTGTGTGACTTGGCCGTTGAAGGGTACACAAGGGTACAAAACCAGGTGCTCCATGACACCATTGAACGAATCTGATTTGACGCTCCAAAAAGAGGAGAGCAGAAGTCAGCATTGTCAATGCTGAATGCATGTGTTGCATAATCAACAACAGCCTAAAATGAGACACTAGCGTCCAATTACCAATACCAGTATGGGCTATTATCTCGCTTCACAAACATAGGTAGTTAGTTACAACAGATATAACATTACGTGTAAACAAAATTGACTTGTACCCACTAACGTTTAAAGAATGTTCAACGGCCAAGTCACACAACATTGACTATAATAATAAAGAAATCGCAGTAAGGAACCTTAGACTTGGCACGACTTTGTCTAGATTTCATTACTTTTTTGAGATAAACAAGCAGCTCCATCGAGACTTGGCTAGTTTTTTACACAATGTTTTTGGTGGGATCCAAATCAGTGACACTGAGTAGTCTTAAGAAAACGGAAGTAGTGATGGGTTGCTAGACGCATCGCCTGTTAACATGTTTCGCATTTTCGCCCATTAATTTGCTATTTTCAAATGAGTGTTCTAATTTCTTTTTAACCGACTTCGGAGGAGGAGGTTATCAATTCGTCGCAATCTTTTTTTAGGGGTTCCGTACCCAAAGGGTGCAAACGGGACTCTATTACTGAGACTCCGCTGTCTGTCCGTCTGTCTGTCTGACCGTCTGTCTGTCTGTCCGTCTGTCACAGGGCTCTATCTCTTGAACCTTAATAGCTAGACACTTGAAATTTTCACCGATCATGTATTACTGTAGCCGCTGTAACAAAAAATACTAAAAATAAAAAATAGTAAAAAATTAAATGGGGTCGTCATACAAAAAACGTGTATTTTTCAGCGTTTTTAACTTGATCTTTATAATGGCAATAACTAGATACTTTAAATTTTCACCAATTATGTATTACTATGACCACAATAACAAAAAATACTAAAAATAAAATAAAGTTAAAAATTAAAGGGGGTCGTCATACAAGAAACGTGTTTCTTCAGCGTTTTAAAACATTGTACGGTGGTACGGAAACCTTCATGTACGAGTCCGACTCGCACTTGCCCGTTTATTTATGTATGTATGTTCCCCGTTTACTCGAAGACGCCTGGACCGATTTGGAAAATTCTTTTTTGTTTGAAAGGGTGTACTTTCCAGGTGGTTACATAGAAATTGTATTAAAATCGGTTTAGTGGTTTGTTTTTTACACGAAAATAACTAGAAAAAATTGTCGTCTAAGTATACTATTTAGCTTTTCTGGTATTAAAGTCGGTAATTTGTTACTGTTGAAACTTGGTAGATGTATTCTGTGAACTGCATTAAGATTTTCACACAAAAATAGAAAAAAAAAACAATAAATTTTGGGGGTTCCCCATACTTAGAACTGAAACTCAAATTTTTTTTTATCAAACCCATACGTATGGGGTATTTATGGATAGGTCTTTAAAAATGATATTGAGGTTTTTAATATAATTTGTTTCTAAACTGAATAGTTTGTGCGAGAGACAAACTTGTAGAGACTGTAACTTGTTGAGTGAGACTGTACATTACCATGCAAACTTCCACCGAAAATTGGTTTGAACGAGATCTAGTAAGTAGTTTTATTGTAATACGTCATAAATCGTAACCGCAATTTACCTTTAGAACTTTTATATTGTTACTAGATGCCCTTCATGGGCGAGTCAGACTCACACTTGGCCGCTTTTCTTTTAATTGTCCTGGGTCTAGATTGTTTATCTATAAAATATATGTGTGTATTTATCATAAATAAATAAAAAATAAAAAAAGAATATCATAGTTGAGTTAGTATCCCTAACATAAGTTCAAAAGCTTTATCCGTCTGATAATAAAAGAGGACTAACTTTTTTACTAGTTTTAAGCCATTATTCGCCCAAATCAAGTTAACATTGTCAGGTGAGATGTGTGATTTTTTTTTCATTTATTTGGGTACCCAACAATGATACAATGTATATCTAAATCTTATTAACTAATACATGTAAGTAATAGTATCATCAACCACGATACCACAGTTTAATAATTAGTTTTAATAATACATACAGGTTTCCTATGAGTAAGTAGCATGTAAGTAGTAGTAAGAGCATATATGTATATACTCGTATAAATAAGGTAGTAAATAGTTATAACGAAATGTATGATAATAATTAAGAAACATATATTTTTCTTATTGGACAATATTTAATCATTAATTTAGGTATTAATAGATGTCAACTTGATTAGGGCGGGTAATGGTTTAAACCTAGTAACAAAGTAAGTCCTGTTTTTATTTATGACATAACAAACAATGTAATCTCAGTCCATCCATATAACTAATTTTAAGTTTTTAGTTGGTTAGTTGACGTCTTTGGAGAAAACGTGCAGTGCAGTTTGTTGCCGCTTCTTCTGCACTTGCGCCTAGGAAGCGGCGTAAACTTAGCTGTAAGAACGATTTGACGTCAACATTTGTGCAAAACAAAACAAAGTGACTATTAATAAGAGATAAGTATTATAAATATTCTATGATAATAAAGATTTTGAATTTGAATTGAATGGAATTAAATTGAATTGAATAGAGTTTGGTTACGTTATGAGGAGAGAGGAAAACAACGTTGTGAATAAGGCACTAAATATGGAAGTGAATGGAAACAGAAATAGAGGGGGGCCAAAGAAAAGGGGGATGGAATGTGTTAACAACGATTTGGCTTGTAAAAATGTAACAGTCGATGACAAAGGAAATAACAAAATTACCCCACTTAAAGTTGGAGAAGGGACGTGTTAATGATCATTACAAAATATTGTCAATAATTTAGCATGAGTAGTTCATAAGTTTTTCACTAGATGGCGTTATGCAAAGTTAAAACGCGATATGGTTTCTTTTGTTATAATAGTCTAGTCATTTTCATACATCAGTGCATTGGGATCAAATTTGTATAGAACCACTCGTCAATTTGTGTATTGTATGAACCAGAAATATATACAGTCTACTCAGATCAGAACCTGTGGTTTCATTTTCGAACCCTGGTTCACACCAGTACAACGGAAGGTCAATCAGGATAGCGCTCTTAACTGGGGTGCTGTCCATATGTTCCCACGAGCACGGATCTGAAGAGTGGATCCCCCCCGCCCCGCATTGCAGCGGAGGCAGCAGCAACAGTTCAGCTACTCGCCAATAGGTGGCGCCACCAGCAGTGCAATAGTGAGTGAATTGAAGAGTTCAACTGTGAGTACATTCATTTAATAACTAATAGTGAAAACGTCATTTGTGACGAAGTGAAATAAGTAAAGGAATTTTAACCTTATTTGCATAGACATTTTAACTTTGAAGAATTTGCAAGAAATTGGGACTTAGAAAATTTCAAGATCAATAATTTTAAACTTAGTATAATTTGCATGTTAGTTAAGGACTTAGAATAGTTAAGCCAAAAACGACGGAACGGGGAATCCATGCCCGATTTTCGTCAGTTAAAGTGTAGTAAAACACTTAGAAAAATTTTGCGATTGTATTCATGGACTTAGAATTTTTTCGATGAAAAATTAAAATTTTATTTTATTGTTTACTTTTTATATTCTTTATTTTTAATTTTTTTTAACACACACAAACTTAATTAATGGAGTATTGTGAATCAACTTGGAACATTTTTAGTGAACTTTGGTAGTGAAATTATTTAGATTTACCCACATTTATTTTTGTTGAGTTATCAATTTTATAGTTTTGTTTCAAGATGGATAAACTTATTAATGTATTGAGGGATCTTCAGAATGTTATTTCAAAGGGTTATATTAATTATACAAAGTCACCGAAGGACAGATTAACAATAGAATATATAGAAACAAGACAAGATATTTTGGAAAAAGATTGGGCAAAATTTAGGGACACGAAAACGAAACTTTATGAGAGTTATGATTTGGACATGGACATGCAAAAGAAAGTAGAAAGTATTTACGATGACACCGAAGAAAAATATATTACATACAAATGTGCAATGAAAACGGTTTTCAATAAGCTTCGTATTCGTGTCGAACAAATTAATTTAGAAAAAGGGCAATCAGGAACAAGTTCCGGGAAGGAAGCTAATCCCTCGGGATCTCTAGTTAAATTACCAAAAATTACTATCCCGTCATTTTCAGGAAAATATGGGGAGTGGACTACGTTCCATGATTTATTTGTTTCTTTAGTACACAAAAATAAAGCACTAGATAATGTACAAAAGATGCATTATTTAAAAAGCCACCTCACAGGAGAGGCAGAGCAACTTATAAGACATACGCCCATCACTGACGCAAATTATGATATATGTTGGTCTCAATTAGTAAAGCGATACAGTAACAAAAAATATTTATGTAATTGTATTTTAAAAAGGCTTTTTGCTCAAAAACGAATGCACGCAGAGTCTGCTAGCTCATTAAAGGATTTGTTGGACACTACATCAGATTGTCTTAGTGCCCTTAAGAATTTAAATATCGATGTGTCTACATGGGATGTTATTATTATTCACATAGTTACCTTTAAGTTAGACAACGAGACTCGTAAGCAGTGGGAGTTAAGCATTTGTTCAAGCGACTCAAACAATGACTTGCCAACCTTTGAACAATTCAAAGCGTTTATTGAAAATCGCTTCCGTGCGCTAGAATGTATTGAACCTAAGCGGTCAGTGGTTCAACAGTCCAACTATAGTTCAACCGGTCACAATCCTAAAGTGATGTTGGCCACCAGATCAAACAAAATGCAATGTGAATACTGTACCGACGGTCATAAAATATGCTTTTGTAAAAAGTTTGCTAAACAGTCAGTGGAAGCTAGGCGCGATTTTGTAGCCAAAAACAAAATGTGTTTTAATTGTATGGGCAGTAATCACAATGTATATGATTGTAAAAAACCTACCACTTGTAAAATCTGTCAAAGACGCCATCATTCATTGTTGCATCCTGAGGGAACGTCTGATAATAAAGATCAACCTGAAAGTACAGATGGTAATAGTAGCCCTTCTACTAGTGCTAATCAAATCGTTTCTTGTTTATCTACAGGCAATATTCCAAATCCTAGGCAGGTTTTATTAGCCACTGCACTAATTAAAGTCGAGTCTATAAAAGGAGAAATTCAGACGGTTCGCGCCTTGCTCGATCAGGGTTCTCAGGCTTGTTTCATCACAGAGGCTACAGTTCAGCTCCTGCGTCTGAAAAAGATACCTATTAAAGGAATCGTATCGGGTTTAGGTGCAAATAGTTCAACCTTAGCGCGGCACATGGTCAACTTTACGATAAGGTCACGAGTAGATCGCGAGTTCAAGCATCAGGTTAATGCTTATGTATTAAACAAGATTACTTCATACTTACCTGAACGAAGCATTAACACTGCTGCTCTTGATTGGCTAGAAGATCACAGTTTGAGTCTAGCTGACCCAGAGTTTGGTAAACCCAACAGAATAGACATCCTACTAGGAGCAGATACTTACTGTTGCATCATGAAGGAAGGAGTAATGAAGAATCCTACTGGTACACTGATAGCCCAAAGTACTGCATTCGGATGGATCCTGTCAGGTATGATAAGCTCTGAAGGTGATGGAAAGTCAGGTGAAACTAAAGGCAATGTAACTGTCATGCACGTTCAAGTAAATGAAGATGACATGTTACGTAGATTTTGGGAGATAGAAGAACAAACCAGTACAAATAAAATACTTACGGTTGAAGAGCAACGATGCGAAGAATTATACGCAGCTACCACAAAGAGAGATGATGACGGCAGGTACATAGTTAAGCTACCATTTCGTGATGAAGTACTACTATGTAAAGGAGGAAATTCTCGCAAAATCGCTGAAAGCCGACTCAAATCTTTAGAAAGAAGATTAGAAAAGAACAAAGAGTTAAAGAAACAGTACAAAGAGGTCATAGATGAGTATCTACTATTAGGACATATGAGAAAAGTTAAGGATGATGATGAAAAAAAGGAAGAAGCTGTCTACTTACCTCATCATGCGGTCATCAGAAACGATAAAACTACCACCAAGGTAAGGGTTGTCTTCAACGCGTCTGAAAAGAACAGTAGGGGTATATCGTTGAACTGTTCGTTGATGGTTGGCCCTACGCTACAACCTGATTTAAGACACACAGTTTTAAGATGGAGAGTTCACGAGATAGGACTTGTGGCTGACATTGTTAAAATGTACCGTCAAGTGAAAATAGCTGAAGAAGATGCTATATTTCAAAGAATACTTTGGCGTGATAACTCTTCCGAAGAGATCAAAGATTACGAGCTGATGACAGTAACATTTGGAACTGCTTCAGCACCATATCAAGCTGTTAGAACACTGCATCAAGTTTCATATGATGAAGGCGAAGGTTGTAGTCTCGTTAAAGATAAGGTACTCAAAAGCTTTTACATGGATGACTTGATGACAGGCTGTAGTACAATAGAAGAAGGAATAGAAATTTACAAGCAAATCACAGAATTATTAGGAAAAGGTTGTTTCAAATTACAAAAATGGAACAGCAATAATCAACAAGTATTAGACAATAAATACAATAGAAGAGGACAAAATGAAAGGACAAACAAGGACAAATAAAAAACAAAAATAAGGACAACACAGAACAAACTAGGAAAGAAGAACAACAGGACAAACCAAGGACAACTGGGATGGAGAAGAAGGAGGAAAAGACAATAAATAAAGAGGACAAGGAAAACAAAGAAGTTAATATAAAACTAGACAGTACAATTAAAATTCTAGGACTTACCTGGAAACGCAGCGACGATCTCTTCCAATACTCGGTGAATCTCCCTCCGCCGACGACAGCACCTGTAACTAAAAGGTCAATCATATCAGACATAGCGCGATTATTCGATCCGCTAGGCTGGTTAGCACCTAGCGTAGTTTTGGCTAAGATATTTATCCAAAAATTATGGCTTGCAGGAGTTGGTTGGGATGACAAAATAAATATTGATTTATTAAAGGAATGGAGTACTTACCGTAAAGAGTTGTTACTTCTTACAGACGTCAGGATACCTCGGTGGCTGGGTACAAAACCAGGTGATGCATTGGAGCTCCACGGATTTTGCGATGCTTCCAAGGCAGCTTACTCGGCAGTCGTTTACCTTCGTGTAACGGACGTTTCAGGGACGATTAGAGTTGCCTTGTTAGTAGCTCGTACTAGAGTAGCCCCCATCAAACAGGTCAGTATCCCGCGTTTGGAATTATGTGGAGCGGTACTGCTGGCTCAGCTTTTGGCTGAAACGGCAGACGTGTTGAATATTGATAAGAGCAACATTAGGGCATGGACTGACTCCACTGTGGTTTTAGCTTGGCTAAATAGTCACCCAAGCCGTTGGAAAACCTTCGTGGCAAACAGGACCTCAACCATTTTGAACACGTTGAGTTCATCACAATGGTTTCACATCTCCACCAAAAACAATCCAGCAGATTGTGCATCCAGGGGAATTTTACCAAGTGAATTCCTTAATCATGAATTATGGTTTAACGGACCATCGTTCCTGAAGAACAAAACTATAGCTTATACAAGGCCAAATGATCTAAATGTAGATTTAGAAGCATCAACTAAAGTTCACGTAGCTATAGTTCCTGAAGAAGCTGAAGAAACCATATTTAAAAGATTTTCTTCACTTCCTAGGTTGCTAAGAGTCATAGCATATTGTCGCAGATTCTTAAAGAACAACACAAAGGACACACAATATTTACATAAATCAGAAATTGACTCAGCTCTGGAATGTTGTATAAAGAAAGTACAAAAAGATATATTTACATCAGAATATACACAATTACAGGACAAAGGCTATTTACAATCGAAGTCCAGTAAGCTGAAATCTCTCTGTCCTTTACTCGATGCCAAAGGAATCATACGAGCTCGAGGTAGGATTGATAAGGCAAATATTGACGAACAAACCAAACATCCAATAGTTTTACCGAATGGTAGTCATCTAACTCAGCTGGTTATAACTGACGCTCATTTGAAAACTCTACACGGAGGTCCACTATTGATGACTAACTACATTAGAACAGCCTATTGGATCCTTGGAGCTAGAAATCTAATCAAAAGGCATGTTCGTCAATGTGTAGTTTGTGCCAAGCAGAGAGCTAGTACAACCAATCAACTTATGGGATCGCTTCCGTCAACGCGCTGCAACCCAACGCGGCCATTTTTGCACAGCGGGGTTGATTATGCGGGGCCCATAAGTATTAGGACAACCAAGGGTCGTGGACACAATTCGTACAAAGGATATTTGTGTCTCTTTGTCTGCATGTCCACCCGTGCAGTTCACCTGGAAGTGGTAAGTGATATGACCACCCAGGCTTTCTTAGCTGCGTTCCGACGTTTTGTTGCAAGGAGAGGTCATTGCGCTAAAATATGGAGCGACAATGGCACAACATTCGTTGGAGCATCAAAGGAGCTGCAACAACTATCGTTTATCCAGTCGTCGATAGCAGAACATCTCGAAGCACATGGAACGGAATGGCATTTCATCCCCCCCCGAAGTCCAAACTTCGGAGGTTTATGGGAATCCGGAGTGAAATCCACCAAATACCACCTTAAAAGGGTCATAGGTGACAGTACACTCACTTATGAAGAAATTAGTACACTTCTGTACCAAGTCGAGGCTTGCTTGAATTCGCGACCTATGAGTGTTATTAATTCAGAGGATCCGAGTGAACCATTGCCGTTAACTCCTGGACACTTTTTAATCGGGGAACCCCTAGTTCACGTGCCTGATTACGATTACGAAGGCTCTAACGTCAGTGCTTTGAACCGATGGCAATTTGTTCAGAGGATGGTACAGTCGTTTTGGAAGCGTTGGTCACAAGAGTACCTTACAACTCTTATGAACAGGTACAAATGGTCAGCTCAAATGCCTGAACCAAAAATCGGCGACATTGTGTTAGTCAAAGAGGACGACTTGCCGCCAAGTCGTTGGTTGTTAGGTCGAGTGGAACAAAAACATCCCGGTAACGATAACATTACCCGTGTAGTCACATTGCGCACAGGCTCTACAACCATGAAAGGACCAACGTCAAAATTATGTATTTTGCCTATAATATTGTAGATCAACGAACTTTTATGAATAGTTTGTACATTTTACTTATACACTTGTTGTTAATTTTAATTCATAGTTTTAATTATTGTTTTAAATCATAGTTTTTAATTTTACTTCAGTTCAGTTAATATTAGATCATAGTTTTATCTTTACATGTTAGATTATAGTTTTATATTTACAGTTGTTTTAATTTACATTTGTTTTTTTTTTGGAGTTGTTTGATGAATTGTTATAAAGTAGTTTTAAATATTTGTTAGTAAGTTCAAATTATAGTTCAAACGTTTGTTTTTATACATCATAAGAACAATTAGCACAACCAAGATCATTTTACTTCAATATTTGAAGGACATTATGTTTAGGACAGCATTCCGTCACTAATGTCCTTGGTGGGCGGTATGTTAATGATCATTACAAAATATTGTCAATAATTTAGCATGAGTAGTTCATAAGTTTTTCACTAGATGGCGTTATGCAAAGTTAAAACGCGATATGGTTTCTTTTGTTATAATAGTCTAGTCATTTTCATACATCAGTGCATTGGGATCAAATTTGTATAGAACCACTCGTCAATTTGTGTATTGTATGAACCAGAAATATATACAGTCTACTCAGATCAGAACCTGTGGTTTCATTTTCGAACCCTGGTTCACACCAGTACAACGGAAGGTCAATCAGGATAGCGCTCTCAACTGGGGTGCTGTCCAGGACGGAAGAAGAAATACAAGTTTAAACACATACTTTGGGGTTGCGTACCCCCGTACTACCAGCGAGCTTCTAAAATATTATAATTTTCAAGTCTTAATAATGGATAAAGACATAAAAGCTAGGTTCGATAGTTAGGACACTCTGTACATCACTCACACTAACTTAACCGTCTGGCCGTCTGTGTGCACACACACGCACACACCCACACACACAACCGCATCGTCTGCAAAGTTGGCTGCAGGGTCAACGACCGGAGCATCTCGAAATTCGGCTCAGTTCGCGAAAGATAGGATGAGAGGGAGGCTGCGTTTATCCTACAGCCCAAAACTGTACTGTTTTGTTTTTTGAAGATCTGTATTTGTCTTCTTATTTAAGTTTTTGCCCGACTGCATCAGAAGGAGAGTTATGTATTTCAAGTGTATGTATGTATATAATTAAAATAACAGTCAAAACACCAAAAAAAATTTCGACATTCCCATACAAATCGCCCGGGCGGCTGCACACTTTTGTATGGAAATGCCGATTTTTTTTTTGTTTTTTGGCTGTTATTTTATTTTTAATACACTATAATGATCTAGTATAGACTGTGGTTCAATTTATTACGGGGATGTCCCTTCCACTTTGTATATGTTAATTTCTTTTGCACGCTGTACAGCCTAAATGGCTTAATAGATTTTAGGTTGAGAGATGTCGTTAGATTTGTCCTAACTCTGAGAGTGACTTATACATCAATCAAAAATTCAAATAATCCAAAATGGCGGTTTTTCGCGCCAAATTATGTGTTCTTATTTATTACGGTAACTAGAGTAGTGAAAATATTTAAATGCTTATAGGAAAAAAATATCCTTATTCTAAATAGTTTAGAAATGGACATTTTTAAGGTAAATGAAAAAGTAAGTAAAAAATAAATGAATTTATAGGGACAAGGGAAGGTCTTTGCCCAGCAGTGGGACATAGATGGCTAGTAAAAAAATAACAAAAATAGGGACAAATCACACTTATCGAGCTAGCCCCAAAGTAAGTTTAAACTTGTGTTATGGGATTCTAACTCAACGATACTATATTTAATATTTCATTACATACATTTGTCTTGATAAGTACATACTTAGGCTTCACTATAAAAGCTTGAAAATAATGATTTTTTTTTTTTTTCAAAAAACTTATTTGAATGATCTAAGCAAGCTTGCCCATGCTCCACTCAAACTGACGTGTTTTATACAACCAAACACACAGACAATACATCTATAAGATTATATTTTAAAATTTTAAACAGGCTAAGTCAGTATGCTTTACATTTAGGATTCTTAAAGTATTCAGATTAAATCTCAAAGTTCAATAAGATTTAAAATTTTACTAAAAGAATCCGCTAGTGTCCAACAATTCAAATCAGATACAACAAACATTTTTCATGGAATTTGTATGAAAAACGAGAATGTGACGTCATAGTTTCTTGGAGTCAAATAGCGCCCTGAATATCAGTTCTTCTGCATTAATAAATCTAAAATAACATTTCAAATGGATCTGATCAATGACAAGTGGCATTATTCTGTGACATTTTTTTCTTACTAAATAAATATTTGATTTTGACTTTGTGCCTTCCAGCGGGCGTCATATATTCTGACAGAAAAAAATACGCAGCCGTGCTAAATCTACATCCAAATAGTATTCAAAGTAAAAATAAATAAATTATCGAAATCATTTTGTAACACTTTCCAATCAACGCAACAAAAAAACAGCAAAAAAAAAAAGAAAAAAAGCAGTAAAAATCGATGAACCATCCATCCATCACAATTCTTAACCTGCGTGATCCCCTTACATTCGGATTGGTCGGTAAGACCCCACCCCCGAGGGTGAAAGCAGGGGGTCGTAGGGTGAAATGTGCCCATGGGCTCGCTTATTTTTGTACGAATAGAATAGTATTCCGGGTCAAAAATAAATTATTGTGTAATGTTATGAGAATAAATGTGTGCTGTGTTCGCTCCTAGAAGGTTGTACATTTTATATTTAATTTTGTGAACTCACTTTTATCATTTGTTAATAATGTAACAACCAGTTTGCGAACCAAATAAAAATAAAAATAAAAAAACAAAAAAAGCGTCACAAAATAATGTCACTTGTTATTCATCATATCCATTTTGAACGTGATTTTAGATTTGTTAATGCATAAAAATTGATATTAAGAGCGCTATTTGACTCCAAGAAACTATGACGTCACGTGCATTCTTCCTAGAAATCCCATAGAAAATATATGTTTTGACGTTTATTAAGTATTTGTTTTGACTAGCGGATTCTAAAATCGAGACATGTTATTCAATTAAACTTTTACCCGACTAAAAATTAAAGGGGGTCGTCATACAAAAACGTTTCTCTTCAGCGTTTTAAAACATTGTACGGTGTTACGGAACCCTTCATGTACGCGTCCGACTCGCACTTGCCTGTTCATTTAATAATTACTTGTTACTTTACATAGGTATTAAATTTCTTATAAACTTAAATAAAGATATAAACACTACTCACTACACTACCTACAAATAATACACTTACATTATACAATTATATAATTAAATTACTAAATTATGTTATCAATTTAAATCTATTATTATATGTTTTATTTGATGGTGATGATTAAATTTTACACTTTCTATTTTATTATTTAAACGTACTTATGTTGTAAGTACAGTCATGATAATTGGAAAAAGGGAATCAAAATATTTATGGGTTGCATCGCCTATAACATGATTCGATTCCCTACCCATCCTTAAATCGACTTTTACGATCTTCGCGGGATGAGAAGCAGCTGGTATATTCTAATTTTTTTCGTTTCTCCCCGACTTTGATTGATTTTTAATTGAAAAAGAAGTTTGATTGTAAAAGTTTGAAAGCTTAAAACTCAAGGCTAAGTTCTCGAGCCCGTTGATGTCTTTCGTTCGTAGTGATGCTTTTCTTAAGACATTGTTAGGTGTGAAACTTTTATTTTTAAAAAAGTTTTTAGTTACTTAGTTTATTCTAAGATCATATGTTGTTTTTTAGCATTTTTTATTTCAAATTACATTTCAATATTTATGTTGTACTTATACAACGTGGAACGGACATACCCGTAATAAATCGAACTACGGTCTATACTAGATCTTAATAGTATAATGAAATTAAAATAATCATACATGCCGTTCGGTTACGAGTACTTCTTACCTCTCCTTTTTTTAGAACGTCTGCAATCAATTATTCAATGGTTAGGTATAAAAGCTCACAAAGTCTACTGTTCTCACTGACAGAACTACTAGTTGTATACATGTACCATTCGATAGGTTTTGAATTAAAAGAAATTAAGGCATCATCACAAAAATCCACCATTGTTTTTTTTAACTTTATTTTTGATATACCCAGTGTCACTCTGATAATTAAGACTACACGTCTGAAACTCTCATCCATCAAGCATTTAAGGTGACGTGGGTTCACAATTTGCAAAACTGTGCGTGTTTTTGAAAAATCACTGTTATTAAACTAATACAGTTTATTTCTCAAAAAAATTACATTAAAATCTTAAGGATTTTCTACAGACACCCACAAAGCCAAAACACGATTGAGCATTTTTGGCTTCATAGAAAAAAAACACAAACATACCTCTAAATTTGCCTTTATAATACGTATTACTATTTTATACAATCACCTTTTTATACGAAAATTATACCAAAAAATGTACTATCTAAATATCTATCCGTTTTGGCTACAGAAAAAATTATAAATATAATACAAAAAAAAAACACTGCGAAACATCGTCGAGCACGGCTCCAACCCTTCCCTTGCTCTCGACGAATTTTTCACTGTGTTATATTTATTATTTTTTTTCAATCGTGTTTTGGCTATTGTGGGTGTCTGTAGAAAATCCTTAAGATTTTTATGTAAACTTTTTGAGGAATTAACTGTAGTAGTTTAATGACAGTGATGTTTCAAAAACACGCACAGTATTTCAAATTGTGAACCCACGTCGCCTTAATTAGACTGCAGAGCATGCCAAATAAAAAGACATACACTCAAATAAGATAACCCTCCTTCTGGCGCAGTCGGGTAAAAATAAAATCCAATTGACTATGGCGGAAATAGAATTATTGACCAATTAGTTATTCACACGTGATGAGTCATAGACGCACAGACAGACAGACTTACCTAGTCTCAGTAATGTCACGGCCGAGGTCAGTTGTAGAATATATTATAGCTTATCCGCGTGCAATATCTTTATCACTATTAGGGATCCTATTTTATTCTCATAAAATTTTCATTCATAATATTGTTTGTCATAAAGTCATATTTTTTGTCATAACCACAGTTTGACTTTATGTTCTTTCTCATAATGTTTCTGTAGTCATAATCTACATTAACCTTAAGGTTTTTGACATAATTTTGTCTTGTAATGTTATCTTCTTCTTCCAGTGCCATCTTCAACGAAGGTCGGCAATCATCATTGCAATCTGCACTTTTAAGACGGCTGCTCGGAATAGAGATCGCGTAGCGTACTCTTATTGTACCATTGACGTAGATCTTTAACCACGATGTTCTTCTTCGTCCAGGCCTCCTTCTGCCTTGGATCTTCCCTTGTATGATAAGTTGAAGGAGTTCGTATTTGTTATTACGCATTATGTATGTATGTAGATCATTTAGAGTTAGAGTATTAGAGTATTTAGACTGCCTCCGTGGTCCAGTGGTCAAGGCGCCTGCCTTGTGATACGGAGGTCATGGGTTCAAATCCCACTGGGAAGCATACTTTGTGAAAAGTTGTTTCCAGTCTGGTTAGGATATTGCAGGCTTGAATCACCTGATTATCCGAAAAGAAAGATGATTCCGTGCTTCGGAAGGCACGTAAAGCTGTTGGTCCCGAACGCCATCTAGCGTTTGTATCTATCCTAGGATTGGTTCTGGTCTGCCCTTTGGGTTGCAGAGGTCAGACGACAGTCGCTCTGTGTAAAAACCAGTAACTTTGTCAAATCGCCTAGGTTAGGTAGCGGACCCCGGACTCTGAAGCGTTACCGCTGAGGATGCAACCGGGAATATGCTCGGATGATGATGATGATTTTTATGTATGTATATAATGTTATAACATTAATATACTTATAATATGTATGAATGAAACTTAACTATACTATAAAAACTAAAGTATAGTTTAAGGTGCGCCGGAGGACCTCTATATCGCGAATATGTTCATATTTTTATATATTCATTAATATAAAGTTTTGTTTCTTTGAATTAAATTATAATTTAGATGTGAATCATTATGTTGTGTTATGTTAAATTGTTTAAAATGAAGTGAAATATAATTATGTTAAAAATATTTCAGAAAAATTATTTTTAATAAATATTATGAAAGATAAGGGGGAGGCCTTTGCCCAGCAGTGGGACACAAAACCTACAGGTTGGTATAAAAATTGATGAGAAATAACAATTATTAGGTTTAAATACTACCTAAGCGAAATAATGTTATGACAAATTATTTTAGGAGAATAAATAGAGAACCTCACTATTATAATACGTGGAGTAATGGTCAACGCAACACGCTAGACCACCACTCCGGGATTCTGGGTTTGATCCCCAGCCAGAATTTTTTTTTTTTTTAATTTTTTATTGTACCGAAAATATTTAAGTATACAAAGATACCATACGAAAGACCAAATATACAAAGACGGACTTATCCCATGTAGGGATCTCATCTAGTCAACGTGCAGTTTTTTTTTTATTTATCATAAAATATAGCATCATTGAGATTAGTATCCCATAACACCAGTTTAAAACTAACTTTAGGGCTCAATCTGTGTGATTTGTTCCAATACATTGTTACTTTTAAAACACCTGCAACGTTTTTGGAGCAATTTTAGTCCGTGATACTGAACTACTTTCCATAAAAACAATTATCGAAAATCGATGAAAAAAATTCGTCCTACCATACAAAATCCTTTGGCTGAGCGCCGATAGCGGGAAGCCGAATTTTTTTTTTTTGACAATTGTTTTTTAGGAACGTATTCAGTATCACGGACTGAACTTGTACCAAAAAATGTTGCCACTGTTTTAAAAGTAACCCTTTAAAGGTACGGGTCTAACCAATATTTTTTTTCTAATACGAACAATGAAGAACTTTGAACTGGAAAATTAAGAAAAATATTTTTTTCGAAAATTATATTTTTGAAATTTCTGCACGCCTGATTGATGTCTCGGGGGATCCAAGGGCAGGTGCGCATTTTGGACAGCGTTTAACTATTGCTATTCAACGCGGAAATGCCGCTAGCCTTTTGGGTACTTTTCCCTGTGACGGCAGCGATTTGGCCTAAATTTTTTATATAATTTAATATACGAGTAAGTTAGTTATTTTTAAATATTTATAGTTTAGTTAGTTTTAATTTAGGTTATATTTTAGTTTTAATTTAGTTGTTAGTTTTACGTTGTATTTTTAGTTTGTTATTATTTTAATATGTTTTTACGAAATAAAGAAATATTTTTTTTTTTTGCAAAAATTGAATTATTTTAATGTACAGCGATTACGCGCGATTTTTACTGTTTTATTATTAGGTAGGTATACTTATGATAATTCATAGTCAACAGATCTAAAGCTAGACGCATAGGCAATTAGTTAGAACTAGTTACGGAAATAAAAATCTAGGCCAAGTTTAGGAGATCTGCATAAAGACGTAACGTCTGAGAATTTACATAGCTGACACTCCCCCCTCGTGTGGGTAAGGTCAATTTAAATTTAGATGATACATGGAGTCCAGTGCTGCCCCCATTTAAAATAAATTATTTGAAAGGAAACGGAGATATCATTTTAATTTTTTTTCTAGTAGAACCTAGACAACCTATGGGCAGTGGGTCCCTGAAAGCTGAAGCAAAGAAGATACATTCATACATAGACCTACATAAAACAATACACAAATATTTTATAAATTGATAAACCCTACATAGACTACATAAATATTTATAATACTCTATGACAATCTGTGAAGATAATGAGCGCGCACGGCACTCTTAAACGCTTGGCGAATAGGGGCCTTGCTTTGCTTTTTGCAAAAGAAAGGAAGATTCCGTTCTGTATGTAATACTATTACAATCTTCTGTGCCCAAAGGTCGTGCGTAGTAGGCCTACGGTTAGCAACCTTTAACTATTATAATTTCCTTTTTCTACCTTCATGCCCACCATCACACTAAAAGTGGCCTGGGCCTTACCGCCCTTGGCTCTGTCTGCCCCGTTAGGGATATAGACGTGATAATGTATCTGTAATAGTAGGCATACATATTACTCCACTTATTTAAAACGTCATACCTGTGGCAAAATAGTGATGGGTTGCTTGCAACTTGAAATATTGACACAAGTGTTAGCCACTAACCGAAAGCAAAGCCAGACAAATCCACGTGCTGGTGTACAGCGGCGGCCTTCGCCAGACAGACTGGTGTCATTGTCTCGCGGCGCGTTGCCATTGTCGGACGGGACGGTACGGCATTCGTTCTATATTTAAGAGCTATCTCTTTTTTTTATTAGAGATTTGAGTGCGTTTGACCTTTATCTAGCCTGATGGGAAGCTAAGATGAGGTCTAAGGTATAACACGCAGACTCAAAAAATGCCTATCGGTCGGTGGAGTATGAACTCTTGTTGTAATAGATTGTGTGTGTGTTTCAATACAAATAAAGATTTATTATATTCTATTCTAATTCTCTTCCATTTGTCTCTCTCATCCGCCAGCTGTTTCACTTCGCTGTACGACACGACCTTCACCTTCTCCTGTATCTGTTTCATATAGCCTCGGTCTTCCTGGAGTGCTATTTTTCATTCAGGGACTCACATTACGAATGATTTGCACGAGTGTTTCCAAACGGGCGCATTTTGAATTGATCGTATGCGAATGATTTGCAACGAGTGGTCTGAACCACTCGTAATTTTGACATTTGTAGCATACAAATGTCAAAGAAACGTTCCATGGAGTATCAGTTCCGTTTCACGCTGCTTTTTTTTTTGTTAAAATGTATAGAAAACCATTGACAAATTAATGATATTTTCTGCGTTATTACTTATCGCTGACACGACGGTTTCAAAAATACGATGCAATGCGTCGGAACGCGAGTGGTGAGTTGGAAAACTACACGTTTTGTGTTTCGCTGAGTCCCTAAGTGAAAAATAGCACTCCAGGTCGTCTTTTCCCTTCTATCTTTCCTTTTGAAGTTCATCTTACAGTTTTTTCGTTACTTGTCTGCCGTTTTTGCCGGACTTCTATATGCTCGATTGTCATAATTTTTGATGTCGACAACTTGCGTTGTCGACATTTATCTTAGGTAATCTCGGATGCCAAAAAGGGTATTAAAATGTTGACGTATCTGTCTGTTTGGCATCGTGCCTCCCAAACGGAGGATGCTATTTTGGTGTAGTTTTCTTCTGTTTGAAAGTTTATTTAATTGAGCATGTTTTAAGCTATGTTTGATCAAAATTGATTTAGTTGTTTAAACTAGTAGTTCGCCGCGAACTTAGATGTTTCCTACATGCCTATCAAATTTCATCAAAATCGGACCATCATCGGTTTGTTCCGCGATAACTGCCGAACTGAGGGTCCGATTTTGATGAAATTTGGTAGGCATGTAGGAAATATTAATAGAATTTTCAAGTCCGTTGGGCACCAAAATCGGTTCAGTTGTTTTTGAAATATTAATAAAAAATCGCGAGGTCTAAGTTCGCGGCGAACTACTAGTTTAATATAAGCTGAAGATGTACGGTCATCTGCTACGACTACGACACGACGATTTCATTAAGACTATCATTGAAAGAAATCTAGAAGGGAAAAGAGGACCAGGAAGACCGAGGCATAGCTACATGAAACAAATAAAGCTTTAAATCCCAAGTAAAATCGCATTTTCTATCCTTATGAAAGGTAATTTCCTTCCCTTGTTTCCACTTAGTTTCTTCATTTTGTCTTGTTATGTTTTCTTTGTGTAAGTTGTATGTATGTATTTAAGTATTAGATGTATGTATGTTTATTATAATTATTGTATATAAGTATGTTTATTATATTGACCACCCCGCACTACCTAATTTCCCATCATTATTTTCTATATAAACGAGGTTGCCTGGAAGAAATTGCTTAGCGATAAGGCCGCCTTTTGCGCATTTCCTAATTTTGACGTGACAACGTCTTATAAATTGGTTAGCCGGGTGACACTTCAAGAAACTGCGTTACGCTCCGCTCACGTTATGCGCTCACAATGAGAGCGAGTGAGAGGCACGCGTGCCTTTCACTTTTTATGTCTGTCTCTCTCGCTCTTAGGCGGGCTAACCATGCCCGAGTGGAAGTCAAGTTTGGAGTGAAGTGGAGTGAAGTCGTTGTCACGTAAAACTTTCGCCCGTATACCGACTTTACAGGCAACCAATTTTTTTAAGATAATTATGTTCTGTTTTTTACTTTTGTGCAATAAAGGGTATTGTATTGTATTGTATTGTATAAAGGAGAATCGGTAGCTTTTACACTAAAAATAATTAAAAATAATGACCTTCAATAAGTGATATATTTATCTTCTATTGAATAAAAAAAATTGACTTTGACTTTGACTTTTGAAGGTGATCGTCGTGTCGTACAGCGACGTAAAACCACTGGCAGATGAGAGAGACAAATGGAAGAGAATTCATACTCCACCGACAAGAGCATAGCTCTTAAATAAAGATAGATAAGTCGAAGAACTTGTTTAACGTATCGTACCGTCGCGGTGTAATGGGACTGCGTCCGCGTAGCTCGGTAGCCGTTCGACCGGTCGCAGTTCGACGTGAGTCAGATCATTACACGAGCGGGGGCGAATCCTGAGTCTCACTGTTGCCGACGAGTACATATGGAGTAAGATCCTTATTTAACCGACTTCAAAGAAGTGGAGGTTATTAATTCGACTGTAGGTTTTTTGTATGTTACGCGGTATCTTCTCCAATACGAATGTGGACTCAAAAATATTTTTAGCTCGTCAAATAGATTATTAAATAAACCGGCCAAGTGCGAGTTAAACTCGCGTGGAGAGGGTTCCGTACCATTAATTGAATTCTTATAGGTTTTCCTGTAATCTACAAGCAATGAACTATAATTTGTATTTTTTTCAAATTTTTTGGCTTAGTACTTTCGGAGATCAGGGGGGGGGGAATGGTCAATTTTCGTCTTCTTTCTTGAATAAAATCGAAAATTACCCTTATTTTAAAATATATTTATTTACTTTGCACATTTGTATTTGGGTCATATGATTACACCATCCTACGAGATTTTATCAGATTCGGTCCAGTAGATTCGGAGAAGATTGGCTGTGACAGACGGACGGACAGACAGACGCACGAGCGATCCTATAAGGGTTCCGCCTTTTTCATTTTTTGTACGGAACCCTAAAAATATTGTATAAGTACGTATATTCTTTCCTCGTCGTAATATTGCATCGTCACCCTGCTTTAATAAGTATGTGGAGTTTCAGCTCAATCGGATATTGGGAAGTGGGTCTAATTTAGCTTGCAAGATTTGATTGCGGACACAGACAACGGGTGAAACTAAAAAAAAGCTTGTTAAAACGGAATCAAATAGTGTGTATTATATCCTGCTAGGTGTTGGGTACAAGATGTTAAAGATGAAGTGGCAGTTTTATTACTTTTCTTTCGAAGGCAATTTATAGTTTGATGATGGAAACACTAAGTGGATAGATAGTCTATGGGTAGTCTGTGATTCACGATGTCAAAACATCACTACACCCTAGCAGGGTTTTTTTAATGTTATAGGACGGCAAACGAGCAAGCGGGTCACCTGATGGTAAGTGATCACCGCTGCCCATGGACAATTGCAACACCAGGGGTGTAACAAGAGCGTTACCGGCCTTTCAGGGCCCTCCCCAGAGGGGGGAGGGGGAGGGGGAGGGGGAGGGGGAGGGGGAGGGGGAGGGGGAGGGGGAGGGGGAGGGGGAGGGGGAGGGGGAGGGGGAGGGGGGGCTCCGGCTCACTCACTCACCGAACGAAGCATAGTAGCGGTGAAACTACTCAGACGTCGATTTTCTGTGAGTGTGGCACTTTCCCGGACGAGCCAGCACATTCATGCTACTAGCAAACCAGAGTTTTGCCGGTAGCGTGGCTCTACCACAATTAAAACTAGGGTACACATTCATGTAATTGCATGCAAATTGTATTTTATATATGTTATATGTGTTGATAATGTAATGTGTGCTAAGTAAAATAAATATTACTATTTTGATTCCACTTCTGCAAGCTTTTATTTAGATAGCTAGCCTTTGTCATGTCTAGACATGTATGATTTGATTTCGTAGGGGTTTTCCTGATTAGTTTATTCCTCATTGTGTTTATACACCTATAAAGATAAACTTATTTGCCAAACAACATATTCAAATCTCGTATCGTCAAGAGGAAAGCCAAGGCACAGCTATATGAAGCAAGTCAAGTAAACGGTGATAGCAGTGTCGTACCAAGATATCAAGAGGTTGGCGGAAGATAGGAAATAATGGAAGAAACTCCACCGACAAGAGCGTCGCTCTTAAGTTTTGATGATGAGGTATCGTCCAATCATGTTTTGCCATCACCGGTGTGCAATTTTTATCAGAGAGGTTATTTTTCATATTACTACTAGCTGACCCGGCAAACGTTGTTTTGCCATATAAAGACTACCCCTAACATTTAGGGGGATGAAAAATAGATGTTGGCCGATTCTCATAGATACCGGATAAGCACAAAAAATTTCATCAAAATCGGTCAAGCCGTTTCGGAGGAGTATGGCAACGAAAACTGTGACACGAGAATTTTATATATTAGATAAAAAATAAGATTCTCAAAAAGACAGGTCATTATGATACCTGCCAGGTCAAGCTAAATAAATCAAAATAGTTTAGCCCCGCTACTCACCAGCCAGGTGAAATAAATAGATTAATAAGTTTTTCGAAAAAAAAACATGTTTTAGTACCAGCTTTTATTTTGATGCCCAAGTACTAATCAAGACAATGTAATAAGCCCAAACTCTATGGGGGTCGTCGTTTTATTACTTTTTATAGCCACCTTCAGCCTCTTGTCATAATAATATTGCATTGTCATCTGATTTACATAGATAGCATACAAAATTTCACCTTAATCGGAAACCGGAAACGGCTCAAGTTTACTTGCAAGATTTGATCCACACCAATAAACTACAACAAATAGGGGAAAGCTTAATGAAAGCTTGTAAGAAATAAATAGTTAAGGACAAATCACACTGATTGACCTAGTCCCAAAGTAACTTTTAACTTGTGTACTGTATTTTATAATCAATACATAGATATATTTTTAGGGTTCCGTACAAAAAATTAAAAAAAGGGATTCCTTATAAGATCACTCGTGCGTCTGTCTGCTGTCCGTCTGTCTGTCACAGCCAATTTGCTCCAAATCTACTGGACTAAATCAGGTGAAATTTGGTAGGATGGTGTAATCCTTCTTTAATTTAGCTTGCTCTGGTCGGTGTAATCCTATGACCCAAACACATATGTGCAAAGTAAATAAATATTTTTTTTAAAATAAGGGTCATTTTCGGGGACAAATTAAAAAAAGTATTGCGCGCCTTACTGTGTCATTTATCAAATGGAATTGTGACGATCTTAAATATGTTATTACTGTAAAATAAATAGTTTTGATATTATTCATGAAAGAAGACGAAAATTTACCATCCCCATCTGATCTCCGAAACTACTGAGCCTAAAATTTAGAAAAAAATACAAAATATAGTTCATTGCTTGTAGATTACAGGAAAACCTATAATAATTCTATCAATTGTACGGAACCCTCTCCAGGCGAGTTCAACTCGCACTTGGCCGGTTTTTCAACTTGCCCTGATTGGGGATAGAGCCCAGAAACTCTGGATTGGCGAACTAGCGTATTGACCATTACACCACCGCGGTCGTCTATATACATTTTTAATTTCCCATCAGTTTTTCCATTTAAGGCTGTACCTAAATTTTCCGGAGTCCAGTGCTGCCCCCATTTAAAATAAATCATTTCAAAGAAAACGGAGACATCATTTAAAATTTTGCTACTACCAAGTCCTAGATAACCCTTCAAACTATTTTGTGAACTACTGTTTACAGTTTATAATGAGAACGTTATGCTTTTCTACGCACATTAGCCAAAAGTGGCCGTTTTTCGCAAATGTGCGTAGTAAAGCTTAACGTTCTCAGTTTAAACTGTAAACAGTAGTTCATAAAATACTTTGAAAGGTTATCTAGAGCTTGATACTTGCAAAATTTTAAATGATGTCTCCGTTTTTTCTTTGAAATGATTTATTTTAAATGGGGGCAGCACTGGACCCCGGAAAATTTAGGTACGGCCTTAAGCGAGGTAACCTGAAATAAAGTGCTTAGCGTCGAAGCCATCTTTTGCGCATTTCCTAGTTTTTAAGATAATTATTATGTCCTGTATTTTTCTTTTGTGCAAAACGGGTAAATAGTTTTTATTATATTGTATAAATTAAAGTACACTTCCAAATACCAAATCTATAAACTTTTTATAATTCTTTTTTCTTATTACAAATAATGAAAACTAAATATAACAACAACAAATTAAATTTAAAACTAATATTAAAAACAACAAACATTTACTTGTTATAATATACTTTAAAAATATCGTATTATAATTTATCAGATAAAAAATCATTAAAACTGTTATTATAACATTCAAACAGCTACTTACCAATTGGGGAAATGAATCCTTGCTTGCCAAATCTGTGAACAACAAAACATTATATAAATATGCTTATTTCATTATATTGAAGTTATACCTATATTCAGTAATGTTAGCATATGTTAAGACTGGTGGGTACGTATGCTCCGTGACGATAATATGAAGTTTCAGTCTGTTTTTTTAATAAAATAGATATTTTTTTTATTAAAATACAAAAATTTGCTTTTATCAGCACCACCTGTAGTGAGAACGAGAAGCTTTTCTTCGCACATTTGCCAAAAGTGGCCGTTTTTCGCAAATGTACTTACGATTGACGACCTCCGGCGTAATGGTTAACACGCTAGACCTTTAATCCGGAGGTTCTGGGTTCAATCCCCAGCCAGGGCAAGTAGGAAAATGGCCTTTTTTAAATTGTCCTGGGTCTTGTGTGTTTATCTATATACGTATTTATCATAAAATATGGTATTGTTGAGTAAGTATCCCATAACACAAGTTTAAAACTTACTTTGGGGCTAGCTTAATCAATGTGATTTGTCCCTATATATTAAAAAAAAAGTTCACGTTCTTACTTTAAACTGAAAACTTTATAAAATAGTTTGAAGAGCTAGGGCTTACTAGAGAATTTTTTTTAATGATATTTCCTTTTTCTTTTAAATAATTTATTTCAAATGGGGTTCGGAACTGGACCCCGGAAAATTCATGTAGTCCCTTAACAATTAAAGGTCGTCATACAAGAAACGTGTTTTTTTCAGCGTTTTAAAACATTGTACGGGGGTACGGAACCCTTTATGTACGAGTCTGACTCGCACTTGACCGGTTTATTTGTAATAATATGTAGACTACATTTCCTAGAAATTCGTATGAAGAGAAGATCGATTTTCTAATCGTCTACGAAAGCTCTACGAAGGTTCTACGAGATTGCTACAAGCTACGAATTTGCTACGAAACATTATAAAACAGAAATTTATATTTTTAACTCTCGACAAAATAGGGGTGTTATAAGTTTGATGTGTCTGTGCATATGTATGTAGCTCCTAAACGAATAGACCGATTTCAATGCGGTTTTTTTTAATCGAAAGCCTCGGTGATGAATGATGACCTCGAAAAGATGAAAATCGGTTCAGCCGTTCAAAACTTATTGGCTTGAAAGTCGGGAGCTTTAACAAGCTTTTATTTAGCTGCTGCTCCTGAAGTGGAGACTAAGAAAGACCTGATGATGATGATACTTATTTAGCTTGCCTGTTTGACATATTCATTCGTTTAGGTCAAATCTTGCAAGTTAAATTTAAGCCAATGGGTTTCTGATTGAGATGACATTTTGTATGCTAATGTAAATCTGATGACAATGCAATATTATTATAACAAGCTGATCTGATGATGGAGCCGGAAGGTGGCTATAGGAACCCTGTAATAAAACGACGGAACCCCATCGAGTTTGGGCTTATTACATTGGTCCCTTACAATAAAAGCTTGATCAAAAAATGAAATTTTATCAAAAATCCTTTTTCATATTTTAGTATAAATTCGTTAGAGAAAGTTGTTCGTTACATGACAAAATTCTTCTTCGTCTAAACGCGTTCCCGGTTGCATCCTCAGCTGTGCTGCTTCGGAGCCCGGGGTACGCTTTTCTGCTTTTTCTTCTCCAAATATAACATGCATGTCAATGGTCACAAACTAATCTGCCTGAATAAAATAGTCTTTTTTTACAAAAACAAAAAGTTTTTGTTGTAGAGCCCTGAGACCTCAAATCTTTGAAGCTCCCTACCCCCTTTTTACGTTACCCTATTTGAATATTGAAAAGTATTTTTTTTCTACACAATAAAAGCTTGTAAGTAAAACTTTTGAAAGTTGTCTGGGAAATAAACTTTTGTCATCATGCTTAACATGATCTTTGAATCTTAGGGTCAGTTCACAACAAGACGCGACGAAGCGCACTCTGGAAGAAATATGGAACTTGTTTACTAGGCAAAAAGTAGATTTCCAAAATTTTTAATACCAACTATTATCATCATATCAGCCACAAGAAGTCCACTGCTGGACAAAGGCCTCCCCCAATATCCAAAACGACCGATTAAAAGCAGCTCATCACGTGACTGCAGCTAATTGCACGATATGCATGTTTTTACAAGCTTTTCTTTTAATACACTCTTCATGATAAGTAGGTCTTAAGCCTTACAATAAAAGATTGCAAGAAAAAATATTTTTTTTTTCAAAAAACATCATGTTTTAGTAAAAACTCGTTAGAGAAAGTTGTTCACAGCATCACAAACTAATCTGCTCCTCAATAAAATAGTCTTTTTTTACACAACCAGAAAGTTTTGTTTTAGAACCTTGATACGGAGACATAAAAATCTTTGAGGCCTAATACCGTGTTACTACCCCCTCTTAATCTAACGCTATTTGAAAATATTTATTCATCATAATATTAATAGTTACATACAAAAATAAATCAGCAACAAGCTTCGTCAAAAAGTGTCCACAACAAAATTTGAAAATACTGAAAATTTAAAATAATGTTTTCTTTCAAGTCTTACATTGTACAATTCTGTTTAATTTCACAATAGGTAGGTACGAGTATATTTAGGTTTATTAACATATAGAAGTTATTAAAAGGTAATTTAGTCGTATCAAAATTTTATAGGTCAGCAGTAGTATATCACCATCATATTCTTCCTCACCTTACCCCACTTTACGTGGGGTCGGGACAGCATGTGAGTCTTGTCCATTTTCCTCTATCTTTTGTCAAGGCACTTGTTAAATTTTTTTTATCCATATCGTCCTTAATTCACCCCATCCACCTTTTCTTAGGTCAGTAGTATATTATATATTACTAGCAGTCCACCCCGGCTTCGCCCGTGGTACACACATAGCCTATGTCACTCGGGGATAGTGTAGCTTTCCAACGGTGAAAGAATTTTTTAAATCGGCCCAGTACTTTTTGAGCCTATTCATTACAAACATACAAAAATAGGTACAAATCTTTCCTCTTTATAATATTAAGTATAGATATAGATATAGTAGGTATATTATATTTTTGTATGATATTGGGAAATAAAAAATAATTTGCCCTAATTTTTTTTTTTTACAGAAGCATTTATGTTTGGGTGTGGTAAACCTGCAGTGGGACAATGAAAAAAAATGGGTTCATCTTAGGGTTTCGTACCTTACATGGAAAACCAAACCCTTAGAAGTTTACTCGTGTACAGTTGTATATATTGCACGCCTCATAAGCGAAGCGCATGAGGTAGTGCTCTACTCTCGCCTTACAAAAATCAAGTGATTTTTTTTATTACAACCTTATAATTAGCTAATTGTCCTGTTTGTTGTTTTTGGGTCAAATCTTGCAAGTTAAATTCGAGCCACTTCCCGAATTCCGATTAAGATGAAATGTTGTATGCTAATGTAAATCAGATGACAATGCAATATTATGACAAGAAGCTGATCTGATGATGGAGCCGGAAGGTGGCTATAGGAACCCTGTAATAAAACATCGGAACCTCATCGAGTTTGGGCTTATAACATTTGTCTTCATACTTATTCCTTACACTAAAAGCTTGTATGAAAAAAATATTTTTTTCGAAAAACTTATTTGATGTTAGTTTCAGTTTTAAGTAAAAACGATTTTAACTAGTGAAAACTTTATGTATGATTTCTTTTTGGTGAGGGCCTCGTCTTTACCCTTTCACAAATATCTGTTTTGGGTATTTACTTACCAATAACAAATTCAAAACAAAAACAAAATCTCTTTTAGATATTTTGAATAGTTGTTTTTTTATATTTTTATTTTTGGTATTTGCTCTTTTAATTGTATTAGGTTGTCTTTTATACTTTTTTTTTTGGCAGGTCCAATAAAGTTATTACAAACAAACAAACAATATTGAATTGCCTTGGCGTTACACATTTAATTCCAACTGGAAATATAAACATTTGTTTGCATCCGTAAAAAAATACTTTAAATAATTAACAATGGTCTAAGAAGTTGTTGGTGTATTTTTTAATTTCATATATTTTTATACTACCATATAAAAATAATTTCAAATTATCTGATACAAAGGGTATGTTTTTTAAGATTGTGTTTCTGCATGTATATGTGTTTCTTAATTATTATCATATGTTTCGTTATAACTATTTACTAGCTCACTTTATATATACATATACGCTCTTACTACTTACATGCTACTTACTCATAGGAAACCTGTATAATTAAAACTAAATAATTAAACTGTGGTCTTGTAGTTGGTGATGCAATTACATGTATTAGTTAATAAGACTTTAGATATAATTATATTGTATCATTGTTGGATACCCAATTAAATAAATAAAAAAAAATATTTTTTTGTTCCAAAGATTTTTTAAAGTCTTTTTATTAAGAATCGCCTTGAAAGAGAATATAGGGTATTATATCATTTTTGACCATTAGTATGGAAAACTTGTACACCCTTATATTTTCTTTCAAGTTCATATTTTGACTGTGAAAACCAATTATAACCCTAGATATATGCAATTTTTTTATGTTATAAATTTTACCGAATTCTGACATATCGTTTCAAAATAAAACGTAGACTACGTTTGTATGGGAAAGTCTAGGGTAAGGGGATTCTTAAGGAGCAGATTAGTTTGTCATGTTATTAACAACTTTCTCTAACGAATAACTTACTAAAATATGTAAAAAAAACATGCAGCAGTCACGTGATGCAGGCCGCTGTAAATCGATCGTTTTGGAAATTGTGGGAGGTCTATGTCCAGCAGTGAACTTGCTGTAGCTGATATGATGATGATGGTTGCTACTAAATTTTTTTAAGAGGATTGTCTATCAATTTTTTTTAAATCTAATCATTACATCAAGTTTAGTTCCAAGACTTTGGAAGCCTGACTAATATCCAGGAATGACGAGGCCCAAGAATAAAATTAATGGAGTTTTTTTTTTGGTTACTTTTGGGAAAGACATAATTTTGCCTACACATTCCTCAAGGGAAAAAATCAAAGTATCGTAGACTGAATTTCAACTTAGCTTAGGTTTCAACAACTTCTGTTCATTTCTAATTTTTGTTCGTTCGTCATGCCATTGCAAATAAGGCATTTCTCTTAGAAAGGTGTATCTAACAATTTTTTTTTTTAAAGTAAGTAACTAAGTTTGCCATGACATTAAGTTTGTTATTTTATCATTATCGTTATTTTGACAATTGGATTAATTATTATTTCTTTAGCTTTTATTAGATAGGTACTCACTTAATTTACGACACAATTATTTTGTAACAAAATAAATAGATGATAAAAGAAATGTCATTAATTTTTGACAATCAAAATTGAAAGCTTCTACACACTTTATTTTCTATCAAGTTCAAGTTTGAATTGTGGAATACCAGTTATAATTTATTTTATTTATTTATTTATTTAACTTTATTACAAAAAATTTAACAGGCGGACTTAAGGCCTAGGGCCTTTTCTACCAGTCAACCTACAGGTGGTATAATGCTACGTAGCATTTTTTTTAATAACAAAATTTTGGTCGACGCCTGACATGTCGTTTCAAAATAAAAGATAGATTACGTACGCCTTAAGTATTTTCGTTTTGAATAAGAAAGTAGGAAAATATAAGTTGGAATCTTACTAGAATGTTTCTAATGTAAAGAACGAAGTATGGAACTTTATAAGTAAGAATAATATGAAGTAGAGTTAATACTTAAGTAATGTCACAGATACTACCTTTATTACTAGACGTAGTAATATAGAATGCCTAAGCTAGACAGCTATAAGAGCTAAGTGATTTTTACTAAAAAATGAAAATACGTAAAGTACCTACTTAAATTGCATAGTGTTAAAGTCATGTTTTTTTTCTCTTAAACAGAGGTGAGATCAGGTCTCAGCTGAATCTAGACCTAGGCGAGCCTGGTTCTAGGTCACGGCTATAACCTAGATTTACCAAGAATCATGTCAGACAATCTAGAAATCCAGTCTGAGCTAAGACCTAAGATGTCTCTACCTAGGCCTAATTGTCGACTTACCAGTCTCCACACTTTCTCCTATAAAATACTCACTGCACTATAAAAGACCTTTAAACGTCAAAAACTGAGATTCGATTTTCGAAATTTCGATTCGCGTGTCACCAACCGCGATTACAAGCAGCGAGAAATTTAAAACAGAACTCATTTCAAATTTACGTTGAGTTCGAAAGGCGTTACGTCGTTTCAGTTCTGTGGAGAATATTTCGAGCCGCCGCCGACACGAGTTCAATGTACCGGCCTCTTTTACGTGGGCGCGGGCGACGGGTACAGCCGTTCCTCTCGCACAGTGGCCGAACTCCCACGAGCGAGAGAGATGGCTATCGCGCGCCCCGCGGTCCACTTTTTGCTCCAAACTTGAATTTCGATCGTTGTAGAGCGACACGCTTGGTCTTGGTACTTGCATTTTTTTTCTTTTTCAATGCAGACTTCAATAACTTAGAGTGAAATGTAGGGTCATTATTGTTTGTTTTTTTTAACTGTCGGTAAGGGTCCGTTGCAAACGGGTTTTCTCCTGAATCGCTCGTTAATTTAATTTAGAGATCCACTGTGTACGATTTGATAACATTAAAAGGGTATTTGTCAACTTTCCTGACAGATGCTTTCGTACTTCAGATATATCTTGCCCTTTAAAAAGAAATTTTGCATCCTTGTTCTATCTAACCTTTTTCTGCATCATACCAAATTAGTAGTAAGTGTTTATGTCCTTCAAAATATAATGTTCTTAAGATTGTTTTGAGATTTAACCTATATTTGTTCTAATCTATTTTACTATACTTAAATAAAACTTCTTTTTCTTCTGCCTTGTTCTTATCCCACTATTAAGTGGGGTTGGCACAGCTTGTCAGCTTTTTCCATTAAATGTAACTAATACCTATAGATAATCAAAACCTATGATGCTTTAATTTCATTACATCAAAATATTATTCTTCTAATAATTCTTGTTATATGTTAGGTAATTCGAAAACTGGGTGAAATTTTGTCCAGCAGTGAGCCAACATCGATTTAAAAAAACCATCTAAATTAGGTATATTTCTTTATTTAAAGTACGATTATTTTGAAACCAAACGTGATTAAAATATTCAAACTAGTAAAATGTACCTAAAGAATAACAATACTTCATTGAAGAACAAACTAAGACGTCATTTACAACATGGCGCAATTACAGGAAACCACGTCACATAACCTTCAAACAAAATCAGCTTCACTTGGCAACAGAGCCAGCTATTTTTAGCTCAGTATTAATAGGTTTAACAAGTCAATTATCCGTCTAGCCTAGTACAGACTGCAAGTATAAAACAATTACCTACATTATGCCGTTAATCATCTAGTGGGAATTTTTTAATTGCGCTCTCAACTTCATTGTGATAATTTTAGCTACTCGGAAGTGAGGATCAAGAATTTTCTTTGAAACGAATTAGTTAATACTATCAAAGACTTTAAAGAATTAATATTTACAAATAATACCTATTTTTGTTTATAGCTTTAATGTTTCTCCATTACTCTCGGTTCTGTGCTATCGATTTCCAACTTTTCTTGAACTTGTTAAGGAGTTATTCTTTGTTTATGTTTAAAATAAAATCCGGTAAACTTAGCCCTATCTCCTTTGATTTTTTTTGACATATAATTTTTAATTATTTTTGTTGTAAATCAAATATTTATTCAGAAACTAGGCTTATTGTACCTACTCATTTTACAACAGAACACATATGAAGAAATCTTAAATAGTTTTGAATTACAAATTCAAAGGACAGAGTGTAGCAGCCCAACTTACTTTGATATTTGGTTATCGGAATAGGGTAATCCAGTTTCAAAAATAAATTATTTTGTAATGGTACGAGAATAAAACGTCACAAAATAATGTCACTTGTCATTCATCATATCCATTTTGAACGTGATTTTAGATTTATTACTGCCGAAAAACTAATATTAAGAGCGCTATTTGACTCCAAGAAACTATGACGTCACGCCGTGCGTTTTTCATCTAAATCCCATAGACAATATCTGTTTTGACGTTTAGAAAAAAGTATCAGTTTTGACTTGATGGCAACTAGTGGATGAACGATGACTAAAGGCCATGTGTTCAATGGTTTCAGTTTTTTTTTTAAATATCGCAATCGCAAATACGAAAACATATAAAAAATATAGAAAATATATGATATAACAGAAAGACAAGATTAAAATCCAATAAAATTTAAATACAAACCAAACGCAACATTCTTCTTCAAAATAACTACATTGTAGCTAATAATAAGTCTAGAAACGGACTACATTATTTAATGGCCAACAATTTGTCGTTTCAATACAACAAACGTCAGAATTGCGTTCCATTTTATCTGCACTTATTCACCACCCGCTTTAACTATACTTTCTTAATACCGTCCATATTTATCAAGCGATTAAGTCAATTAGTTGCTAATGTTGCTATCATTGATATACTGCCTCAACTACATTAGTAAACACAATATTCAATTTTACCGCTGAAGCAATACTGTTGAAAATCAAGAAACGCTCGCGACAGACGCATTCTATTTTAAGACATGCACGTAGCTTGCACTTCTGTTGCCATGCAAACAATAATATATGAATGAACATTGTCTTGCTGTAATTATATATGATTAGAATATTATTTAAAAATTTTGAAATGCAAACTTAGTATTTTATGTTACTGTTTGAATATTTACAAAATAGATACATGTAAATCTAATTTAAAAAAAAGATTAAGTAGTTTAAATGATCGGATTTGTGTGTTTAGCGTATTTGGACTTTCTGTGGTTAAAATGATGAGGATGAAAATATTTATTTACTAATACATACATACATATACACGTTTGTAATAAAAAAAATATGACATATGCTCCATCACGTGCTAGTTTCCCTTTCCTACTAGGTATTTAAAATACACAAACTACAAACAAACTATTGAAATAAACAACTTAATAATATCTAGTTAATAGAATAGGGTCAAAATTAAATTATTTTGTAATGTTAAAAGAATTAAACGACACAAAATAATTTCACTTGTCATTCATCATATCCATTTTGAACGTGATTTTAGATTTTTTAATGCAGAAAAACTGTTATTAAGAGCGCTATTTGAACTCAAGAAACTATGACGTCACGCCGTGCGATTTTCATAGAAAACCCATAGACAATATTTGTTTTGACGTTTAGAAAAAAAGTATCTGTTTTGACTTGTTGGCAACTAGCGGATTCAGGTGTTACGGAAGTCAAGTTACATGTGTATGTGTGTGTTAATAATATCTCTAAATAAACCTATAAAAGAAGAAAATAGAAAACTTTTAGTAAGTATAGGTAATAAAAATCATAACGCTACATATATCTTTGAAACTAGAATATACCGTTTGTTTATAATATTACCTTTCCAAACATTACGTAACTTAACCAAACAATATTTATAATGTCCGAATTTACAACAAGTAAACAAGATAACAAAATTAATCCTCCAACTCACAGCTTTAAAATTGACCTTGATTAAAACTGTAACACTGAATGTGAATAATATAATGGCATTTACTACACATAATAACACAACACAACGTCAAATGAAATTGAGTTTGATCATCATTACGTAGAGCTTAAGTTTGATCGACAAAGTCAAGTCAAATGACACCACACTATACGTAGCTACACGTTTGTTGCAGGGGGGTTACTCTATAAAATAATACGAAAGTCGTCCGATAGTGACGGCCTATTTATATGTCAAACCAAATTAGACTTTATCATTATGTATTAACGTTGATACTGAAACGCGGATACGCAGTAACGTACGTCTTGCGTACCGCTTTTGGAGTAACCCTACAGGGTCTTACTCCGGAATACGATCGTCATGCGTACTTTCGAATTGACGCGACATATAACTGGACCGTTACTCTACAAAATAACACAAGATACGTCCGATACTATCGTTATTTCTATGTCAAACCAAATGGAAATTATGATAAAGTTTATTATCATCATTTCCCTCCATGTTATTTAATACTAAAACGCAAACATGCAGCTACATACGTCTGTGGTGTTGCTTTTGGAGTAACGGTCCTGGCCCCTTACGTTAGTTAGTAAGTTATTCATTTGATACTCTAAACGTTTCTGGTCTACCCTTCGGGTTGCGGAGGTCAGACGGCAGTCGCTCTGTGTAAAACCAGTAACCTCGTCAAATCACCTAGGTTAGGTAGCGGACCCCGGGCTCTGAAGCGTTATCGCTGAGGATGTAACCGGGAATAAGCTTGGATGATGATGATTGATACTCTAAACGGTGTGGTTCTGTTTTCTTCTATTCATTACTTTATGGTCTATAGAAGGCGCCACCGTAAATTTAGTATGACGTCAGATAGCCTATAACCAGCGGGCAGCCAAGACGCTTTCGACGATAACTCATTTATTAAGGTGTCGGATATCTTTGAAGATACGGGGACCAGACGAACATACATACAAATAACGCGGCGAAATACATAACCCTCCTTTTGGGTTCACCATAGTCGGGTAAAAACGACCGATGCATACATTGTAATGGCAAAAATGCAGAAAGTAGTAAATGCATGCAGTTTCTCACGTACCATTACAAATCTAGCATAACGTAGGCGGCGAGCGTGAAAACAAAAAGTTTAAACTTAAACACTTGTTCGCTTCAAGGCTGTATTGCATTCAACTTGTAAATGTACAGTCTATGACGCAGAAGTCAAAATAATGGTACAGCAGAAGAGGAGGATGCATTATCACGGCTTAACTGCATAGGTTCTGAAAAGAATAGGAGAGAAAAGGTGCATTCTAGATATAATAGAGAATAGACGAGGAAAGATGTTATTTTGACTGCCTTCCTGGTCTAGTGGTCAAGGCGTTTGCCTTGTGATCCGGAGGACGTGGGTTCAAATTCCACTTGGAAGCATACTTTGTGAAAAGTTGTTTCTAGTCTGGTTAATATTGCAGACTTGAATCACCTGATTATTCGAAAAAAAAGATGATTCCGTGCTTCGGAAGGCACGTAAAGCTGGTGGTCCCGAACGCCATCTAGCGTTTGTACCTATCCTAGGATTGGTTCTGGTCTACCCTTTGGGTTGCGGAGGTCAGACGGCAGTCGCTCTGTGCAAAACCAGTAACCTCGTCAAATCACCTAGGTAAAGGTAGCGGACCCCAGGCTCTGAAGCGCAACCGCTGACGATGTAACCGGAAATACGCTTGGATGATGATGAGACGAGGAAAGATGATATGTCATCTGCTACGACACGAAGATTTCATTAAGACTATCAATGAAGGAAAGATAGAAGGGAAAAGAGGACTAGGAAGACCGAGGCATAGCAACATGAAACAGATAAAGGAGAAGGTGAACGTCGTGTCGTACAGCGAAGTAAAACAGCTGGCGGATTAGAGAGACAAATGGAAGACAATTTATACTTCATCGATAAGAGCATGGCTCTTAAATATAGATAGATAACTACATAGACAAAACGTAATGCCGTAAGATCCTAAAGCGTGAAATAATCCTACCTAGAAAATGAAAAAAAGGGGTCAAAATAGTAATAGTTTGCTAGCTGCATCGCTTTAACATTATTTAGATTCTCACCCATTCCCTTGATTGGCTTTTACGATCTACGCGAAAATAGAAGTAACTGGAATATGGTATTTTTTCTTTGCAATATTATATTAACAAAAAAAAATGTGTTCCGACTTTTGTCGTTGAGTGTACAATGTATTTATGTTTTGTGCATTCAAGTTGCAGGCTTTACCTATGTGAATGTTGATCATTATTTTACACTTTTTTAATGCTATGTGACTCTGCATTCAAAAATATGTTCAATGATTGTTGTAAATTGTTGAATATTGGGTAATAATTTACGTTATTAATAAAACTAGCGCGTTGAAAACACATTTTATAGCAAATAAAAATAGTCAAATATATACCACGTTTAAAACTACTTAGCTGGGCGAGCGAGCTTAGCTTTGCTTAGTTACTTTTTTGTGTAACACCTAAGTACTTAGTTAAAACTCTACATATATTTATATGTCCAAAATATATTTACTTTACGACATTGACTATGATATGAGTATATTAAGTAACTATGTATTTTGTCCAGCCCCATATCTGCATATTACACAGGTACTGTGTAGGTTAAATGATCTTGAAATATAAGAATTCTTGATTCTTCACATACATATGTAGACAAAAATATATAAATGAATCTGTTAGGTTAGGTAATCATTTGTATACTTTAATTCGGCAGCGTAATACCAAATGACTTCATGGCCAGCTCTGACGTCACCATTTATAAACTTTATCGGACGACAAAGCAATGTATAAACGGCCATAATATTTAACGATTCGCTATAAAACTCCCAACTTATTACTACATTTTGTCAATATTAGTGTAGGATTATTGCTTGTACATTTTACTTTTGCAACATTATCTTTCGATGGGGTTACTTTCATACGTTATGACGCCATACCTAAAATGTATCGAGATATAAATTTCACACATTGTATTTTTTGACATTTTTGCAATAGTGCCTACACATATTTTACATATTGTAGTCTACAGAGCCAAGGGACTCAAAATCTAAAGCCCACGCTTAGCAAGATGGTACGCCTAGGGCAAAACTCAGAATTAAAAACAGGTTAGGTGCATACCCATCTCCTTTTTCCAAGGATTTTAAGTCTTTTGCCCATACCCTTGATCGTTTTCATCCCTTAGTAAAACTAGATTTAATATAATTATGACTCCTAGCCCAATTTTATGTCTAGTTTTACTTAATCTAATATTAATAATATTTCATACATGATAAATACTACTTTCATAGCTTCTTGATTTCTACAGTTATAATATCTAGCTACTTTTCCTATTTTAAACACCAAAAAATCATGAAAAAATACGTAATAAAACTAAGAATAAGTAAGTGTAGAAAAAAAAATTCGCCAGACAGAGTATCAAAATTCTCGGTCATCGCACGTTCTCGCCCGTCACTGGGGGAGTGAGGTAGGCGTGAATGTCTGAAAGAGAGGTGCATAGTTTCACCAACTTTGTCTCGAAAACTAACGGTGCGCCCGCGCCAGACGACCTCATCTAACCGAGTTTTCCAAACTTATTTCTGATGAAAATGTTATGCTTTTCGACAATTTGTCTTGCAATTATTGTGGCTGATAGGTATTGTCTTAAAATTACGGAAAGAGGTAACCATAAACCAAATTACATTACTATGAAATGTAGTTCTTAAAATGCTGTCAATCCTGAAGAAACTTTATATTTCCCGCCAATTTATATGGACCATTTGGTCTGTACTTTCGAAAAATAGGATAAGTTATTTTATATTCTATATTTATGGTTTATGGATAATCTATAAATAGAACATTATGTCCTATTTTAGACCCCAATGTCAAGTTTATGGTCAGTTATTTTCAGATTATTTTTCTCCAGGTTTCAAAAAGATATTTTGCAAAACTCTGTCTACCCCGTTGGGGATAAAGGTGTGATAGTGTACCTATTTTTGTAAATCGTCTTCCTAAATTTTATTTATAACTAGATAATTTACATGTAATTAAATATTTTAAGAAATGTTCATGCCAGATTTTTGTAAGTAGGTAGTTTTAGGTCTTTTTAAAAATGCAATAAAAATTTTGTCATTATTCATTTTGTTTTTTTTTTCAATGAATATTTTGCATTTGAAAAACTAAAGTCTTTGATCCAAACTGATATTTATTTACTTTGTAACGAAAAATATTACTTTTAAAACTGAAATTTTGTGTAATGCATGTGCAACTTTCGATGCATACAAAATGTCATAAAATACATAAAATTTTCGAAATACTTTTATATTTAAAGAATTCAGGTCCATTTATATTAGAATTAAAAATATTTAAAATGATTTTCACTCTAAAAATATTTTTTAAATTACTTCAAAAATATCCTTCAGATGATGTAACTTTTGGTGCGTAAAAATTGACAAAAAATATATAAAATCGTATGAATACTTTTTATTATGAAGAATTCAATATCAATTGTTATGCAATTAAAAAACATTTAATCGATATTTATTTAGATACTATATTTAAATCTACAAAAAAAAATTGTAGTGTATTGTATTGTGCATAAAAAATAATGAAAAATGTACAAAATTGATCAAATATCTTTGATTTTAAAAAATTTAAAACCAAACGGTAGATAAATAAAAAAGGTTTTATCGATTTTTTATGTAATTTTACTTTTAAAACAACTATGTAAATCTTCCGAGTGCATACGAGTATATGTAGTACTTAGTGTTTAAAAATGGTAAAAAATATATTCAATATTAAAAATACCTTTTATTGTGAAAAAGTCAAAACCAATTGATTTACATTTAAATAAAATTTTATTGATTTTTATTTACATACTATTTTTAAACAAATTTCAAATACAATTTTGTAGAACATTTTGCAAGTGTTGGCACATGAAAATTATTACAAATTCGTAAAATATCTATAATTTCAAAGAACTTACTAGGAATATTATGCAAATAAATAATATTTCATCTATTTTTAATTAAATACTATTTTTATATTGGCTTTGAAAATTTTCATAGTGCATATATGCAACTTATTTTTGCCTAAAAAAGGCTGAAAACTATATTATTATTAATAATTATAATTTAATTAGGAAGAATCCACTAAACGTTGTGATGTTATTGAGTAAAACTTCACTGATTTAAAAAAAAAAGTACTGTTTTTAAATCGACATTGAAAATTTACCTACTACAATTGCATCTATTGGTGCATATAAAATGCTGAAAATATAAAAAATCGTTAATTTATAGATCATTTTCAAAAATTCAGTACCAATTATTAAAAAATCTAAAATATTTTAGTAGATTTTTAATTTACTCGTAATATTAATTTTAAATCAGCTTTGTAAATATTCGGAGTGCATATACAATACTTAGTGCATAATAATGGTCAAACAATATATTTACTATTAAAAATACCTTTCATTGTAAAGAATTCAACACCAATTGATTTACATTTAAATAGTATTTTATCAAATTTTATTTTAATACTATTTTTAGAATGCAAACCTATTTTAAAAATGTTTCTAGTAAGTCCAAGTCTTGGAACATGAAAATTATTGAAAAACATAAAAAATCGTAAAAATATCATCATTTCAAAGAATTTACTACGAATATTTATGCAATTAAATATTTATTCATACATTTTAAATTAAATACTATTTTTAAATCAATTTTAAATTTTTTCTTAATGCATATGCACCTTATTGCCTAAAAAAGACTGAAAACTATATTTAAATTAGATTAGATAGATTAAAAATAGATTTCATTTTAAAGAATTTACTAAAAGTTGTCATCGATTTAAAAAAATAAAATTTTTAAACTACATTGAAAATTTACCTACTGCATTTGCAACTCTTGGTCCATATAAAATGTTAAAAATATAAAAAAATGGTAAATACATCGATTATTTTCAAAAATTTGGTACAATTTATTTAATAATTAAAAATATGTTAGTTAATTTTCATTTCATTCATATTTTTTAAATTGGATTACAAGAAAAATGTTGCATATAGGTATACAACTCTAGGTGATTAAAAATCATCTTAAAATCTATCTACAATATATATTACCATTCGTTTTAACAAATGCAATGCACGTTCTTTTAAGTTATTTTGAAATATTTTTTTGATGTTCATTGATATACCTAAATTTTTTTTTACCCATTTCGGTCCCATAGTTGGGCAAAATATTTACTTAATAATACCTACATAATATTTTAAATTTAACTTTGAATTTGCCTAGGATATCTAAACCATTTGATAAAAACTAAATCACATAAAATATAATTATATTGAAAATGCAGTATCAGTATGTATATCATATATTATATAGTATCAAAAATCAATAAAGAAATCCTAGTATTCAAAAATGTTTTTATGTTAACTCCGTAGCGCATTTGCAACTTTTGATAAAAAAATAGAAAAATTTAATTATATAACATACATTTGATAGAAAACAATATATAATAATAAATGTTTTAAGTAATTAAGAAGAAGTTGGATTTAATTTTTAAAAATAATTAAATAAAAATAGAAAAAATAATTTTCTTGAAATAACTGGTCAAGTGCGAGTTAAACTCGCGTGAAGAGGGTTCCGTTTTTCTTATAGGTTTTTCTGTAATCTACAAGCAATGAACTATATTTTGTATTTTTTTTTATTAATTTTAGGCTCAGTAGTTTAGATCAGTGCAATGGTCAATTTTTGTTTTCTTTCATGAATAAAATCAAAACTATTTAATAAAAATATATTTGAGATCCTCATAATGAGCCATTTCATTTGATATTTGACACAGTAAGATTTGTAAAACTTCTTTTTAATTTCCTAATTTGTCCCCCGAAAATGACCCTTATTTAAAAAAAATTTATTTACTTTGCAAGGTACATAGGTACGTCATTGCTCTTTGACTTTGCATCTGGGTGTTGGTCATAGGATTACACCATGGTACCAAATTTCACCTCATTTGGTCTAGAAGATTCAGAGCAAATTGGCTGTGACAGACAAACAGACAGACAGACAGTAGCTGTTTTGCACGCCTCATAAGCGAAGCGCATGAGGTAGTGCTCAACTCTCGCCTTACAAAAATCAAGTGATTTTTTTAACTAAATGTGTCTCTATTTATTTCTTATCGTACTTGTAGAATAATATTTACACACAAATGTCAAGAAAAAACACTAGTTTCAACAGTCATGATATTTTTAAAGGACATTTTGTTCTTTAAAATAATAAAACAAGTGTTTAAGAAAATTATTTCGTGGACGTCCGTGTGTCTGTACCTATGTATTGAAACTGGCGTGGTCACGATAACGCCCGAAAAACTTAACAAACCGAACCCTTCTTTTTTTCATACGCTTAAGTATTATCTAAAACTAAGTCCTTTCGAAAATCACGGTCTAATTAAAAGTAGTTTAATTATAATTATTTATATAGTAGTTTAATTAGCAATAAACTGAAATCCACCTATCGTTGGTATATCTAAATCTATGTAAATGAGGTTCGTTGACATTGACAATACATGCGCAGTACCTTTCTTTTCTGTGTATACACCGATAAATATGTAATATTCAAGTTCTGTTTTTTTTTGTGAAAATTGCGTGACCGCTATGAGGCGTGCACTTTTGGATTTTCCAAACTTATTTTTTAATTTATTTAGAACCCTAAAACTTAGAATTTTTCAAAACGCAAGTGTAACAATATCTTAATATCAAGAAATACTAAGAAATATTCAGAATAATTATCATTTTAAATAATTCCGTAGCAGTTTCATGCAAATATGTTAGGTATGTTTTTATTAATTTACACTTAAATACTTTTTAAACTGTCTTGGAAAATCTTGGCAATGTAAAATGCAAATTAAAATAAAATGGAACCTAAGTATTGTATGAAAATACATACTACGAGTACATTATATTTTATAATAAAAAAAAACCAGCCAAGTGCGAGTTAAATTCGCGTAGAGAGGGTTCCGTACAATAATTCTTATAGTTTTTCCTGTAATCTACAAGCAATGAACTATATTTCGTATTTTTTTCAAAATTTTAGGCTCAGTAGTTTCGGATATCAGGGAATGGTCAATTTTCGTCTTTTTTCATAAATAAAATCAAAACTATTTATTTTATAATTATAATAACAAAAATATATTTTAGATCCTCATAACGAGCCCTTTCATTTGATATATGACACAGTAAGGTTTGCTAAACTTTTTTTTTCAATTTCCTAATTTATCCCCCGAAAATAAAACGTTATTTAAAAATATATATATATATACTGTGCACATATGTGTTTGGGTCATAGGATTACACCATCCTACCAAATTTCACCTGATTCGGTCTAGAAGATTCGGAGCAAATTGGCTGTGACAGACGAACAGACAAACAGACGCAGGAGTGATCCTATAAGGGTTCCGTTTTTTCATTTTTTGTACGGAACCCTATAAAAGCCAAAAAGAAGCCAAAAAGCCTTCTAAACGACCGGGGTAAAAAGACCCGTAGATCTAAAGGAGATAAGAAAATACGAATAATATAATTTAAATTTATATAAACATTACGCGTAATGTACACTATAACTATTGTTGTAAAGTGCCTCCGAATCCCAAATTACCGAATAAATATTTGATTCTTTGAAAACAGACGGGCAAAAGCATTTGTGGTCAATCTGGAAACAGAGTCCGGTCAAGTAAACCGCATAAAAATATTCTTTTACATTATTACGCAATAGGGTGATGACTGGATCAGAAAAGTATTATTCTAACTAGTCCGTTAGTTAGATCAGGCCTGTGACACTCCCCGTTCAGGTATCGAAAATGTACCTACATTATTACTATGCGCGCAGGCGGCCCCTCCGGGTGGTAAATTCAGTTATACGAATCGTATGTCTAGAGTAATAAGAATGAAATTGGCTTTCAATAGATGTCTAGGTAACTTTACGAAAAGGTGCTGAGTTCTGACGTGAACTAAATTAAACCATATCGCTAGCCACATTGAGTAGATATTTCTTTAAATTTCTTTTCTGAGTGAGACTTCTGTACGTTAGTATTATTTATTCTGTGGTTAGATTATCCAAAAATAATGTACCCATATTTTTCAGTTTTTTAAAAAAGTAAAAATTCACAAAGTTACAGAGTATCAAAGTTCGAGAGTGGCGGCTTGTGACGTCACCGATGTGTAAGAATCGTACGAAAGCGTGACGTCATGCGAAATTTAAATGCGCTGTATCTTCGTTATTTATTGTTTCTCAGAGAAAAGAAAAAATACGTGTACAATATTTTTTAATAATCTAACCGATGGGCCTAAAATAATTTTTCAGTCATCATGCCTATTAAAACGGTCACCCATCACATGAATCACGCTGCTTACCATTCGCGATCGTCGTACTTGGCACACTTCAGATAAGATAGAGCCATTGACATATCACGTCATACCTACATATAGATTGTGAAATGTTTTATTAATAAGTACATAAATAGTAGGAATTACATACTTTTATGCAACGTGGAAGGGACATACCGGTAAAAAATTGAACCACGGTCTATACTAGATCATTATAGTATACCTAATGAAATTAAAATAACAGACAAAGAACAAAAAAAAATTCGGCATTTCCATACAAAAGTGCACGGCCGCCCTGGCGATTTGTATGGGAATGTCGATTTTGTTTGGTTTTTTGACTTTTATTTTAATTTCATTATACTTTAGTGATCTAGTATAGCCCGTGGTTCAATTTATTACGGGTATGTCCCTTCCACTTTGTTAGAACGACAGAAAAAATAAACCTAGAGGCCATTCAAATATATTACGTCTCGCCCCATAACACAAGTTTAAACTTACTTTGGGGCAAGCTCACCCCTCTAGCACTGTACTATCACTTTGGCATCCCCCCCCCCCCCCCCCCACATTTCAGCTATCATCATCCTTACGTATTCCCGGTTGCATCTCAGCGGTGTTATGCTTCAGAGCCCGGGGTCCGCTACCTTATCAGGTGATTTGACGAGGTTACTGGTTTTGCACAGAGCGACTGCCGTCTGACCTCCGCAACCAAATGGTAGACGAGATATAAACAATCGCTAAATGGCGTTCGGGACCCACAGCATTACGTGCCTTCCGAAGCACGGGATCATCTTTCTTTTCGGATAATCAGGTGATTCAAGCCTGCAATATCCTAACCAGACTGGAAACAACTTTTCACAAAGTTTGCTTTCCAGTGGGATTTGAATCCACGACCTCTCGATTACAAGGCAAATGCCTTGACCACTAGACCACAGAGGTATTAGTTTACATGTATTCTTATGTAGCCTATAAAGGTATACGAATGCTGGATAATTAATTAAATTAAAACAGCAGATCCGAAATTTGTTCAATTTCATTTTAAAAAATAATTGCACAAGCAAGCGAATCCTTATTAATCTTATTATCATACTGATAGAGCTGAAATGGGATGGCTGCCTCCGTGGTCCAGTTGTCAAGGCGTTTGCCTTGTGATCTGTAGGTCGTAGGTTCAAATCCCACTGGGAAGCATACTTTGTGAAAAGTTGTTTCCAGTCTGGTTAGGATATTGGAGGCTTGAATCACCTGATTATCCGAAAAGAAAGTTGATTCGTGCTTCGGAAGGCACGTAAAGCCGTTGTTCCCGGCAGTCATGTCTTCAAGTTACGATGCCATTCGACAGTTTAAAAAATCTGACACCAGTGTTGGCCACTTACACACACGAAAAGCAACAAACAAGACCTAGTTGACTTGCCCATTTAATTTAATGAGCGGCCACATCCAATCTGAAATATTTAAAAAATAAAATTACTAAATGTGTGATAATTGCATTCATAAAACGAATAATCTATATATTATAAGCGAAAATCACTCACTCATCACGAAATCTCGAAAACTACTTAGCCAATGACCAACCAAATCGGTCCTTGATATGCCAGACAGAAAATTCAAAGCTTATGTAAAGAAAGTACTTTGTGAGAAGGCTTATTATAGGACCGATGACTATCTTAAAGACAAAAAGGTCTGGCTTGAGCTTGGCGCGGGTCCCTCTTAAAGGTTTGTATACTTAGACATGTCATAATTTAGGTACATTGGTACATACTAAATTTACAAATTGACATTATTTTAAATTTCGTAATTCTTATAATTCAATTTAATTATGACATAATAAACAATGTAATCTCTGTCCATCTATATAACTAATTTTAAGTTTTTAGTTTGTTAGTTGACGTCTTTGGAGAAAACGTGCAGTGCAGTTTGTTGCCGCTTCTTCTGCACTTGCGCCTAGGAAGCGGCGTAAACTTAGCTTTAAGTAACGATTTGACGTCAACATTTGTGCAAAACAAAACAAAGTGACTATTATTAAGAGATATTATAAATATCCTATGATAATAAAGATATTTTGAATTGAATTGAATTGAATTGAAAAAATGAAGATGAAATTTGGCAGGAAGGTAGATTGTGACTAGGAGACGTCCGCTTAGAAAGGATTTTTAGAAATTCCATTTCTAAGCAGGTATAATAGTTTCTATGAAACTTCGTAATTCTTAAAGTGATACACATGAATTTTTTTATGTACATATTTTAGTAGTTGGTAGAAAGTATTAATGCATTTATTAGATTTAGAAAATGACATCCCTATAGGGGTGAAATAGGGGTTGCAAGTTTTTATGAATCTTCGTTATTTTTGAAGCGAGACACAGGTCATTTTTGAATTAGTATTTATTATTAGGTACGGCCTTAAGGCCGTACTTGAATTTTCCGAGGTCCAGTGCTGCCCCCATTTAAAATAAATCATTTCAAAGAAAACGGAGACATTATTTAAAATTTTGCAACTACCAAGTCCTAGATAACCCTTCAAAGTATATTATGAACTACTGTTTACAGTTTAAAGTGAGAACGTTAAGCTTTACTACGCACATTTTCGAGAAACGGCCACTTTTAGCAAATGTGCGTAGTAAAGCTTAACGTTCTAATTATAAACTGTAAACAGTAGTTCATAAAATACTTTGAAGGGTTATCTAGGACTTGGTAGTTGCAAAATTTTAAATGATGTCTCCGTTTTCTTTGAAATGATTTATTTAAAATGGGGGCAGCACTGGACCCCGGAAAATTTAGGTACGGCCTTAAGGTATATCTCGTAGTTTGCATGTTTCTATTAGTTTAAGTTCGTATAATTGATGCTTTCTTTTATTCTATGTACACACTACTAACCTTCTTGTGAGTAACTGTCCTATCTACTTATTCGCCGGTTGACTGGAAGAGATCCCATTATGGGATAAGTCCGCCGTTGTCAATTTACTCTATATGTTATTTTGGTCTTTAATTATGTGTTTTCTTAGTACAATAAAGTTATTACAAACAAACAAGGGTAAAGACTACTAAAGACAGATACAAGAGATAGTGTTTAGAATAGTATTGTGAAGGGCTTCCTCTTCCACGTGTGTCATAAGAGGCTTGCACACACACACACACACACTGTGTGTGTAAAAATACGCAATTTTACAACAATTCAAATCAGATACGTTTTTCTTAACGTCAAAAACAAACATTTTCTATGGGATTTGTTTGAAATATCGATTTATGACGTCATAGTTCCTTGGAGAAAAATAGCGCTCTTAATATCCGTTTTTCTGCATTAATAAATCTAAAATCACGTTCAAAGTGGATGTGATCAATGACAAGTGGCATTATTTTGTGACTTTTATTCTATTAACAGTACCAAATAATTTATTTTTGACCCAGTATACAATCGGGAAAGTGCCTGCAGATTACTTTCTGAATCAATATCAAGACAGTTAATGTAAGTCATACGAGGTGGTTCTTTACAGCGTGTAAGGAACAACCACGGTTTTATATAAAACAAGGTATTCTCTTCCCGTGACAGCTGGGTCACATGATTGGCCCAATAATACGACATCAGTTGGGAGTGTTACCACGGCGCGTGCCTGAATTACCCGAGCAAAATGCATTTTTGTACTTAACAAGGCAATTATGAAATAATCAATACAATATACATCGTGTTAATGAAAGAACGCAAAACCTCTCAGATGGTGCCTCAGTCCATGAAACTGAACAACTTTTGTTTTACAACATTCCCAAAATGCCAAAAATAAAATTCGGATTTTCATACAAATTGACTCGATCAGCTGATCAGCTTGTATGAAAATTCAATTCTTTTTTGGTTTCGTGAAAGTTGTAGAACAAAAGTTGTTTGTTTCATGGTATCACCATCAGAGAGGTTTTGCGTTAGTTCATTACCACGTATTAATTTACCCACGTATAATGTACTAGCAGTCCACCCCGGCTTCGCCCGTGGTACACACATAGCCTATGTCACTCGGGGACAGTGTAGCTTTCCAACGGTGAAAGAATTTTTTAAATCGGCCCAGTACTTTTTGAGCCTATTCATTACAAACATACAAAAATAGGTACAAATCTTTCCTCTTTATAATAGTGTAGAAGTGTAGATTAAGCAGATGAATTAGGTACACAAGATACGAAATAGTTAAGTTAGAATTTTATTTTATATAAATATATAGGGACAGATCACACTGATTGAGCCAGCCCCAAAGTAAGTTTTAAACTTGTGTTATGGGATACTAACTCAACGATACTATATTTTTATTTTTATGTTTCCCCATACATATGATTTAGGGATTTTCAAGGCAAGAGTGAATAGGCATTTTTTGAGTCTGCGTGTTGCACCTTAGACCTCATCTTAGCTTCCCATCAGGTTAGATAGAGGTCAAACGCACTCAAATCTCTAATAAAAAATAATTAAAAAAATATATATTGATAAACATCCAAGACCCAGGACTACTTAAAAATGTAATTCAATGTAAAGTTTGTTGTAATAAATAAATGATAATGAAATCAAATTTGAAAAAGGCCATTTTTCAACTTGCCCTGGCTGGGGATCGAACCCAGAACCTCCGGATCTATTCGTGACGTCTTTGGCCATCGCGGGAATAGAATACCGTGTACTCTTGTACCATGGTAACAACAACAAAACTTTTGCTTAAAAATCAAAACAAGCACATTCATTAATATGGACTAAAAATATAAAAAATATAGACTGGGGGTCGATCCGCAAAAGTCGAGGGTGGCACCCCAGCCGATTGGAGAAAAACAACCTTTATGAATCTATGGTTATATTGAGTGGCCTTTTTTTTTTTAATTTATTTTACGGCCCTGGATACAAGTTCTTTAGAGCCTATCTTTATAATGGTTTTTTGTTTATTTATTCTTTACAAGTTTCAATCAAAGATTGGTGTAGGTTTTTGATGTGTGTAAGTGGCCAACACTGTTGTCAATTATTTCAAGCTATTACACCATGTGACCTAGCTAAGAGAGCGCCTGATGCTGATAATCTATATTTTGCTCCCGCTCCACGCACACAAATTTACTAAATACGGAACCCAAAAAAGGTGGACAGGATGGGATGGACTTAAAGGATGAATGAGATATGCAGCATCTTTACAGCTCTGTCCGGCCCGTAAGAGCAAAAGACGTGATGTATATTATACTGGAGAGTCGTGCTAAGACTAAAAACTAGTGCAAAAAGAGAGAATGACGTGTCTCAAGGCCGAGCGCCACGGGTGGGGTCACTGACCCTGTTCCAACAGATATTGCATGTTATATCGTACATCGCTCTACGCTGATACAGATCACGTCTTTACATCTAACAGGGTAGATGGAGTCTAGGTATTTCGAATACTTTGGTAGGATACAGATACACTATCACGTCTTTATCCCTAACGGGGTAGACAGAGCCAAGGGCGGTAAAGCCCAGGCCACTTTTAGCGTAATGGTGGGCATGAAGGTGGAAAAGGGAAATCATAATAGTGATGGGTTGCTAACCGCATCGCCCATTCATGTGATTCAGATTCTCGCCCATTCCCTCAATCGGCTTTTACGATCTGCACGGGAAGAGAAGCAGCTGGTACATTCTATGTTATTTCTTTTCTCCCAGACCAGCAAAGAACTTTGGTAGGAATGTGAGTTAAAAGCCGATTGAGCTAACAACCCATTATAATTTTGATTCCTTTTTCCACCTTCTCGCCCACCATCATGCTGAAAGTGGCCTTTGGGTCTCGCGGCCCTGGGCTCTGTCTGCTTAGAGCCTCCCGACCAAAAACGCTCTGTCTGCCCCGTTAGGGATAAAGACGGGCATAACAAAACTATAAGGTAACCTAGTCTGGACTTCGCGGATTACATTGCCGCGTAAACGAGGCCTCCGTGGTCCAGTGGTCAAGGCGTTTGACCACTGGACCACGATTGCAGAATTGAATCACCTGATTATTCGAAAAAGAAAACCGGCCAAGTGCGAGTCGGACTCGCGCACCGAGGGTTCCGTACAAACCTGCAAGGTTTAGTATTTGGTATGAATTTCAATTTAATACCTCTACGCGTTTATGAGGAAATGGGTAGTAGTAAGTTTAAAATTATTAACAAAAAAATATATTATGTGATGTAACTAAAAATGTATGGTTTTCGTAATTTTCCTTTATCTATGCTATAAGACGTTGCTTCGTACCAAATTTCAAGATCCTGAGTTCACGGGAAGCACCCTGTAGGTTTTGATTCCCTTGCAAGTGTCGAAAATTTGCGGCAAAAACGGCTGTATCTTTTGATTGCGTTGGCTTAGAAGTTTGATTTTTTCACAGCTTCAAGGGACAGTAGACCTGAGTAATTGATATAAATTTCAGCTTCATACCTCCACGCGTTCCTGAGAAAAAGGGTCTTGACAGACGGACGGACGGACGGACAGACGGACAACAAAGTGATCCTATAAGGGTTCCGTTTTTTCCTTTTGAGGTACGGAACCCTAAAAAGACGAATTCGTGCTCCGGAAGGCATGTTAAGCTGGGTCCCGAACGCCATCTAGCATTTGTACCTATCCCTAGGATTAGTTCTGGTCTACCCTTTGGGTTGTGGAGGTCAGACGGCAGTCGCTCTGTGTAAAACCAATAACCTCGTCAAATCACCTAGGTAAGCTAGCGGACCCCGGGCTCTGTAAGCAACACCGCTGAGGATTAAACCGAAAATACGGGAGGGGGATGATGAGATACAATAAAGAATCTACTAAAAATATGTAGTGAAATGTATTGTGTTGCTAGGTCAAGCCAAATGTAAATAAAAAATGGCAACCTCTCAGAAGAAAGTCCATCGCCCGGCGCCCGGCTGGCGCCTAGAAATCACGTTTGTACTTGTTTTTATGCAACGAATTAATTAAAATGTAAAAACTATTAATCTTTGTAAGGTGTCCGTCTTCTCTTGGGTAATACATAAATACATATATCTGACGCCAGTGACTTGGTGTTTATATTATACATAGGTAGATATCCAGACTTTTCTTTCTCGATTCATTTATTTATTTAATATTTAATGCACAATAATCTAACGATTATAATACAAAAGGCATCGAACAAAAGGCATTGTCTATGTCTTATACATTGTTTTGAAGTGGGCGAAAAGAGCGGGACTAAATTTAAATTTTATAATAAATTTTCGCAATAGATATTAAACGTAACTCGGGAGCTCCAATATTTACGTGTGAACAAAAAGTTAGTGCAACGAACCATTAAGCGTTATAACCAAACCGGGAGCATTGCTAAACGGCATGAAGGCGGACATCTGAAAACAGCAACATCACATGATATGGTTATGGTCTGGGCGGCAGTGACCGCTAACGATCGCTCTCCACTGGTGTTTATCGAGAAGGGAGTCAAAGTCAACCAGCAAGTGTACCAGGAAAAGGTGTTGAATGATGTGCTCATACCATGGGCCCGTAAGCAATTCGGCAAGGACAACTGGACTTTTCAACAAGACTCAGCACCGCCCCACAAAGCTCGTCTGACACAATTTTTTTTACAGAAGTACGTTCCTCGGTTCATTTCTTCAGAACAATGGCCTCCCGACTCTCGAGACTTGAATCCAATGGACTTCTCGATATGGTCCATTTTGGAAGCTGTCGTGTCAACAAAAAGATATGAAAGTGTGGATACGCTAAAGGCAGCGCTTCGTCGGGAATGGAACAAAATACCGCAAACCCATCTTCGTGCAGCCTGCGATGCCTTTACCGGAAGACTTGGTGCCATCATTCGTGCCAAAGGTGGCTATATCGAACAATAGCAATGGTTTTCTTCAAATTCAATGTTTCTTTTAGCATTTTGTCACAATTTAAAATAGACCGTACTTTATTTAACCAAGTACCATCATTTTAAATTAGTAACACTTCGAGTGACGGACCCTGTATAATACGTATAATTTCATATGATATACAACGTGTAACAAAAAGGGGGTATCAACCCGAAAGGGAGTTAACGTACTAACCAATGTGAACAACTTTTACTATGGGACCATACCTGAAATCGCAAAAAAAAAATCGGCAGCTCCATACATTTTGGCACGGTAGGTATTTAATTGCTGCTGCAGATATTTTTTCGCGATTTCAGGGATGGTGCCATAGTAAAAGTTGTTCACATTTGTTAGTACGTTAACTCCCTTTCGGGTTGATACCCCCTTTTTGTTACATTTTGTATAGACTATACAAATATTCTTATATAAATTCCATTAATCTGTATATGTATATGTTTTTACGTGTTGTAGATTTTGCATAGTCTTTGGCGTCCTTGAAAAAAACATACCTATGCGTGTCAATGGTCACCATTGACACGCATAGGTATGTTTTTACTTATTTAGAAAAAGGGGGGAAAGCACACCCTGGGCTGCGAAGCAGCTAATCTAAGGAAGCAACCGGGTAAAATAGAATGAACGATGGTAACTGAAGAGTTATTATATAATCCCATTTCACAAGGGAAATTAGACCCAAGAAACTCCTTCACGTTGTCATCGATGATATGAGTGCTAATGGTCTTACAACCAAGAGTGCTCAAGACCGTGCGAAGTGGAGAAGGAAAAGCCGGAAAGCGGACCCCGGGCTTCACAGCATTACAGCTGAGGATGCAACTGGGAATACGCTGAGATGAGAGAGAGAGAGTCATGTATGAGGTCCACTTAGTTATGGTGTTCTGTTAACTTTTACACACAAATATAGGCTTCTACTCTAAATCACTAAGCTGATAAAATCTGAAAACAACGAATCGACGCCACTTGCTCAACACAACCTTGAATAAGTATTTTGAAACTGCATACATTCTGTATTGGATGGAACGGATGAGCTGGGTTGAAAGAATTACAAATGAGGAGGTCCTGACAAGAGATAGGAGAGAAAAGGTAAAGGCTAGATATTCTAGAGAAGGCGGAACCCGTGTGGTTCCGGGTTAGAATAGGACCACTCCATCTCTTCCTGTGGATGTCGTAAGAGGCGACTAAAGGATTAAAGCACAAACATCTCGTGCTACAATTGTATTCCCAAGGAGGGTTAACGTCGGGCGGCGGCCAGTTGAAAAACTTTTCCCACAAATACATTCCCAAAGAGGGTTGACGTCAGGCAGGCGGCCGGTTGTAAAACTATAGCCAAATCATTTAGTTTCCGGCTATTTCTTCTCCATTTTGCAACGTCTTTGGCATCCTTGGGTGGCCATTGACATACATTTTATATTTGGAGAAGAAAAAGCGGGAAAGCGCACCCTAGGCTCCGAAGCTGCACAGCTGAGGATGCAACCGGGAATGCGCTTAGACGAAGAAGAAGGCGGAAGGAAGAAGACGAGAAAAGATGTTACGTCATCTGCTACGACACGACGCCTGCATAGAGACTATCATTGTTGAGACCCCTCCAACTCTTCTGGCCAGCGTGGAGAGTGTAGGCCAAATCCTCTGACTGCTCTGGCTAATATATGGCTCTGGTAGTACAGAGAGGGTCATGCTCCTGCAGTGGAGACTACAAAAGACCTGATGATGATGATGATCATTAATGGAAAGATAGAAGGGAAAAGAGGACTAGGCAGACCGAGGCATAGCTACATGAAACAGATAAAGGAGAAGGTGAACGTCGTGTCGTACAGCGAAGTAAAACAACTGGCGGATGAGAGAGACATATGGAAGAGAATTCATACTCTCTCATAGTATAAAGATACATTCTGAATCTTTTGAGTTTTTTCAAATACCTTTTACACATTTGCTAAAATTATTCAGACAAAACACGGTATATCTTCGTTTTTCTGACAAGACATCACTGGATGCTAGGGGTACGGCCCTAGCGTCTCGGTACTTAATTTAAAAGAAAGAAGTGAAAAAATACGCTATTTTGCAACAAGTCAAATCAGATAATTTTTTCTTAAGAGCCCATACTAAGCCCTAAAGTTTTTAGAGCGATCTTAAATATTTATCAATATTAACGAAATACTCACTTTGAAATAAAAACACAGCAAAGTTCAGGACTAACTCTAAACATAATAAGTTTCGAAAACACGATTTCTTAAAATTTTCTCGATAGAAAAACATTGCGAAGTTGCCTCTAAATCACCTCAGAATTATACTAAAACAGAAAGTATTCAAGAAATACAATAATGTAGCACTTGTAACTTTGGATTATATGTATTAAACATACCTAAGGCAGTCATCATATGTCTTACTTTTTAAATAACTCTTAAATATTCTTTGTAAAACGAAAAAACCTCAAAACCAGAACCAGCCTCATTGACCCACCGCGTTTCCCGACGCCCCGCATGGCTCGCTGTCTCGCTTCAGCTAGAGTAAATTTGTATGCGTGGAAGCGGGAGCAAAATTTAGATTACTGACATCAGGCGCCCTCTTAACGTCAAAAACAAACATTTTCTATATGGTTTGTATGAAATATCGATTAATCGAGTCAAATAGCGCTCTTAATATCCGTTTTTCTGCATTAAAAAATCACGTTCAAAGTGGATGTGATCAATGACAAGTGGCATTATTTTGTGACGTTTTTTTTAAAAGTACCAAATAATTTATTTTTGACCTGTAAAATACCTATTAAAACCGCATATATTGTTTGCTATATAACAATTTATTCATATTGCTAGGGTTTCATTACAATATATTTTTAAACTCTCTCTTATTCCATTATAACTCGTATTATCCTAGACTTCTCCAACCCGTCTGGCCAGCGTGGAGAGTGTAGGTGGTGTAGGCCAAATTCTCTGACTACTCTGGCTACTATAGGTACCTATGGCTCTAGTAGTACTGAGAGATGATGATGATTATAAAACGCGGACTTAACCACATTATCCGTTCAAAAAAAGAATAAGTCACAATAGGTTTGTCACCTTTTCTCGACCCATCACTGTCAACTAGAGTTACAACGGAGAGTGATTTGGCCAGACACCGGATGTTCGGCCTGGCTATTGGCCGGATAGCCGAATATTCGGCCGATGAACATTCGGCTGACAATAGTATGTCTATCTAAAGACTCTTTTTCACGTTTTAACTTAGTGCTTATTATAAATAGATGTCGAGAATTAAATGTCACGGCTCTTTAGGTACCTAAGTTGGTATAATTTTTTTCTTTTTCTGAGATCAAGATTTTTGACACTCTACAACACTTGCAGTAAAATATAAAAGCTGAAATGACAAATGTCTTTTTTTTCTTTGTAGATAACTAATTTACTTATATAACTTTATTTAAAAAAAAATAATAGGTGGACTTAAGACTTACGACAGAATCAGTTTCCCATACAAACGTAGTCTACGTTTTATTTTGAAACGACACAGTCAAAATATGAACTTGAAAGAGAATATAGTGTATTATATCATTTTTGACCACCAGTATGGAAAACTATTACCCCCTTATATTTTCTTTCAAGTTAATATTTTGACTGTGAAAAACAATTATAACCCTAGATATTTACAATTTTTTACCGAAATTTGACATGTCGTTTCAAAATAAAAACTACGTTTGTATGGGAAAGTCTGATTCTGTCTAGGGTAAGGGGACTCTTAAGGCTCAGGGCCTTTTCTACCAGTCAACCTACAGGTGGTGCTGATAAAAGCAAATTTTGGACAACATGGCACATTCTAATTAGACTAGACTAATAAATTATACATTGATTTGGTTTAATTTTATTAAATGTTATTTAGACACGGGAATTAACGCGAAACGTACCCTCTACTTACGAGTATATATATTTGCTGACATTAAAATCGGATTTCACCAACCATAGTCTCAGTGAACAACGCCATAGTTTAAAGCAGATATACAGTATTAAAAACTTATAGTAATCATACAAAGTAAATATAAATTGAATAAAAAGAAAACAAAAACAAAAGGAGTGTATAAAAATCTGCATAAATTCTTTAATAACCTAAAACCAGAAGCCTAAACACTCAATTATACAATTTATACCCAACACGACTAAAAAAATGTAAAGTCACATTCCAGAAGGGCTGCGCGGTTGCCGCTTTGTGCTAGGGTGGGACACTCATGCGCACGCACGTCATTGGCCCGCTAAACCCGTTCCAAATTCGAACGCATCTGTTGCAGTTGGAATGCGCCGGAATCATAGAACACTCTATTGGTCTATTCAAATTTGGAACATGTTGCCATTGGTTAGGGCCTCTATGGTTGGGTGCAATCATTTTTTATGGCACAGGAATCGAACGAGTATAGTTTTTTTCGTTGTTTTTTTGCTGATATCCTTTGGTCAGGTAGCTATGGGGCGTGGTCATGTTATGTTTTTTTAACTGTTTCTAGGAATTCCTACGGATGGGTGACCTACTTTTGATAGTTGGCCTTCTATTGGTTGAACTTCAGTATATATCGTTAGATGCTTAGTTAAGGATGGATATTTAAAGTTATGTGGTGTATGTATTAGATATTGGTAGAGCTGATGTAGAGTTTAGTTTTTTTTTTAATAGTTTATGTAAATTTTTTATGTAAATGAAAAAGAGACAATGTTGCGCAGTATTTCTTTTAGGTACCGTAGTTATGAAAAACGTAGGTAGTTATACACGTCAATAATTTTAGTGTTAAGTACTTAAAAAAATATTAAAAAATACTACCGTTTCGCAACGACCACTGCTGAGAAGAAACGCCGTAAGAAACTTATTTACACAGTATTGGTCGCCTACGCGCTAGAAGGGCTTTTGTCAGATTACAAAGATATTATGCCTCTTCTCTGCTAAAAAGAGCCCTTTCAACTTGGCTCCCACTTTCCGGGGTGTGCCTGTTCCTGTCACCCGTCATCTCGAACTTCTCGGTATCGATCTCTCATCAAATCTTAACTTCGGTAGCTATATTGAGTCCAGGGCTAAGACGGCTTCTAAAAAACTGGGCATCCTCTCCAAGGTCCAACGGTATTTTACCCCTGACCAACTGTTGAGCCTTTACACTGCTCAAGTCCGCTCATGTATGGAGTATTGCTCCCACCTATGGGATGGATCTGCCCGCTATTAGCTCGAAGCCCTGGAAGCTATCGACAGACGTGCCAGAAGACTCGTTGGTGATGAGTTGCTTACGGCAGGACGGCTCCACAGCCTCGAACATCGCCGACTGGTAGCAAGTCTGTGTGTCTTCTACAGGTTGCACTTCGGGGAGTGTGCGCAGGAATTACATAATTTAATTCCCCCTGCACCATTCCACCATCGGACAACACGACGTGGACAGGGATTCTATCCATTTTTGGTCGATATTCCTCCTCATCGTACCTCTCGATTCGCCTCCTCCTTCATTGTGCGAACCGCTAAGGTGTGGAATTCCCTCCCTGCGTCGATGTTTCCCCATACATATAATTTAAGGATTTTCAAGGCAAGAGTGAACAGGCATTTTATGAGTCTGCGTGATACACCTTAGACCTCATCTTAGCTTCCCATCAGGCTAGATAGAGGTCAAACGCACTCAAATTTCTAATAAAAAAATAATAATAAAATGCCTAATACCAATATAACATGTAAAGCTTGCGAACGAGTGTCAAATCCAATTTACAGAAATAGTAACAGTGATTAGTCTTAAAAAACGGAGCGGAGCTGACCAGTCCCTACTGGTGGAATCCGTTCACGAGTTAACGCGTGGGTAGCTTTAATAGACGCATCGGCCACAAGGCATGGAAGATCTGACAAGGTTAGCTTGACTTTTTTATGTTATAGAGCGGCAAACGAACAAGCGGGTCACCAGATGGTAAGTGATCACCGCTGCCCATGGATAACTGCAACACCAGGGGAACAAGAAGAACACAAGTGTAACAAGAGCATTACCGTTTATGACTTATTCATATACCTGTGGCCTTTTAGTGAATAAAGATTTTATCTATCCATCTATAAAAGAATGCTGCTTACGTGCCATACGAAGCACGTTGAAGCTGCAGATAAGCGCTAATAATACGTACTTACGCCTGCTACGCCATCAAGCTCCTACCTATCTACTTATAGCATATAAGTGCACGTACAGTACAACACAAATGGCCGCTTGTCTGCTATATCAATGCAATTCATGATAACCGTGCGATGAACTCGGGCACTAACAGACATTATAAATATATTATCTTTGTCCTTCCATCCTTGTAGGTAGTAAAGGAACATACATTCTTCTTCTTCCCGGTTGCATCTTCAACTGTGCTACTTTGGAGCCCGGGGTGCGCTTTGATTTTAAACGACTTACAAAAGGAGGGGCTTCTCAATTCGAATGTAGGTATACTTATATGTTTTTTCATGTATGTTCCCCGATAACTTCTCCGTTTTTAAGGTTCCGTATCCAAAGGGTGCAAACGGGACCCTATTACTGAGACTCCGCTGTCTGTCCGTCTGTCCGTATTTCACAGGGCTCTATCTCTTGAACCGTAATAGCTAGACACCTAAAATTTTCCCCGATTATATATTACTATGGCCGCTATAACAACAAATATTAAAAATTAAAAAAAAATAAAATTGAAGGGGGTCGTCATACAAAAAACGTGTTTTTTTCAGCGTTTTTAATTCGATCTGTCACAGGGCTCTATCTCTTGAACCGTAATAGCTAGACACCTGAAATTTTTACTGATTATGTATTACTATGACCACTTTAACAACAAATACTAAAAATAAGATAAAGTCAATAATAATTAAAGGGGGTCGTCATACAAGAAACGTTTCTTCAGCGTTTTAAAACATTGTACGGTGGTACGGAACCCTTCATGTACGAGTCCGACTCGCACTTTCCCGTGTATTATAATTGTTGCTGTAGGTCTTTTCAATAAAATAAAGGTAGTTCGTGTCGGACTCGTGCATGAAGGATTCCGTACCTCCGTACAATGTTATAAAACGCTGAAAATACGTTTCTTGTATGACGACCCCTTTATTTTTAACTTTATCTTATTTTGAATATTTGTTGTTATAGCAGCCACACTGTTAAAAATTATGTAATGTTACATGCAAAATAATTATGTAATTTTACATAAACCTGTAAAATTCCCGAAAAATCTGGGAAATTTACGGAAAAATATGAAATTTTACATAATTTTTGTCATTTTTATACATTTTTCCGTAAATTTTCCAGATTTTTCGGGAATTTTACAGCTTTATGTAATTTTATGCATGTAAAATTACATAATTTTATGTTAAATTGCATAATTTTTAACAGTGCACAGTAGTTCATAATCGGTAAAAATTTCAAGTATCTAGTTAATGCCATTATAAAGATCGAGTTAAAGACGCTGTAAAACACGTTTTTTGTATGGCGACCTCTCTTAAATTTTAACTTCATCTTATATTTAGTACTAGCTTTCGCCCGCGGCTTCGCTCGCGTATCCTACGGTAGCATTACATTTTTCGGGGATGAAAGGTACCCTATGTCCTTCTCTGTACCCCTAACTATGTCTACTAACAGTAAATAAAGCCTGAAGAGTAACAAACAAACAAATATACAAAATCACTTTCGCATTTATAATATTAGTTAGGATTTGTTGTTATAACGGCCACAGGATTTTTTTTATCAGAAATTTGAGTGTACCTCTATCTAGCCTGATGGAAAGCTAAGATGAAGTATCTAATAAGAACAAAATTTCAAGTGTCTAGCTATTACGGTTTAAGTGATAGAGCCCTGTGACAGACGGACAGACAGCGGAGTCTCAGTAATAGGGTCCCGTTGGCACCCTTTGGGTACTGAAAGCTAAAAAGTGACTGAAAATGATGATACCTCATGATAAGTAGACTATAACGTTTAATAACCACAGAATAAATGCTAGTACTCACGTGCTATAACCAAAAGATATCTCACTCTACCACCTCTGTTATCGAGTGTGGTAACACCGATGTTTTTTTTTAAAATAATTTTACTGCTCTGGATACAAGTCCATTAGAGCCTATCTTTAATTTTGTTCTTTATTCCTAATCCTAACCTAACCTATTAATCCTAACAAGTTACAATCTAAGGGTGGTGTAGTGTAGGCCTTTTACTGCTTTAAGGGAGCTTCTGGCGACAAATCTATACAAGTCCACTGGTTTTCTTAGCCGACTGAGTAGCGGACGGCGCCCGAAGACGCCCACACAGTCCGCAAAACAAATATCACTGCAGCCGTACTATGACTGTCCACTTTTACTTTTTCACACATTGTTTATGAGCATGAGCATTTATAACACCAAACAACACCAATTTTATATTATAAAGTCCGCTAAAATCATTTTGCAACATAAATTAAAGCAAACCCCAACCGAACCCCTTGACTTCTCGCCAAAAACTCCGTAACACTGGTGCCGGAATTTTCTAGCTGCCTAGAAGCATCTGACGTAGAGTAACTCAATGACTGTCCTCTAATGACAAAATTCATCATTCATCAACATCACTAGTGATCTAGTGTGCAGGTTTCAGGGTGCACCCGTGTGGTTCCGGGTTAGAATAGGACCACTGCATCTCTTCCTGTGGATTTTGTAAGAGGCGACTAAAGGACTAACAACATTCCCAAGGAGAGTTAACGTCAGGCGGCGGCCGGTTATAAAACTTTTCGCACAAATACATTTCCAAAGAGGGTTGACGTCAGCAGGTGGCCGGTCGTAAAACTATAGCCAAATCATTTAAACTGCTCCGGCTATTTCTTCTCCATTTTGCAAGGTCTTTGGCATCCTTGGGTGACCATTGACATACATGTTATATTTGGAGAAGAAAAAGCGGGAAAGCGCACCCCGGGCTCCGAGGCAGCACTGCTGAGGATGCAACCGGGAGCGCGCTTAGACGAAGAAGAAGATCTAGTGTGCAGGTTTCCTTACGATATTTTCCTTCACTGAAAGCAAGTGGTAGTTAAAAATGACCGTACATAGTACAAATTCAGTCTCTCAAACATGTCTTCCTTTAAAAAAAAATGTACCAGCTGCTTCTCTTTCCACGCGTCATAGGAATCGATCATGTAAATGGGTGCTTCAAGTAAGAAGGCGTTGGTCTAGCAACTGCTTATTATTCCTGTTTCTTTTTAGGGTTCTGTACCCGAAGGGTGCAAACGGGACCCTATTACTGAGACTCCGCTGTCTGTCTGTCCGTCTGTCACAGGGCTCTATCTCTTGAACCGTAATAGCTAGATAGGTACTTGAAATTTTCACCGATTATCTTTTACTGTGGCCGCTATAACTATAAAACCGGCCAAGTGCGAGTTAAACTCGCGTGGAGAGGGTTTCGTACAATTGATTGAATTCTTATAGGTTTTCCTGTAATCTACAAGCAATGAACTATATTTTGTATTTTTTTCAAAATTTTAGGCTCAGTAGTTTCTGAGATCAGGGGGGATGAATGGTCAATTTTCGTTTTCTTTCATGAATAAAATCAAAACTATTTATTTTAAAATTATAACAACAATATATTTGAGATCCTCATAACAAGCCCTTTTATTTGATATATAACACAGTAAGGTTTACAAAACTTTATTTTTAAAAATTTTTATTTGTCCCCCTAAAATGACCTTTATTTTAAAAAAATATTTATTTACTTTGCACATATGTGTTTGGGTCATAGGATTACACCATTCTACCAAATTTCACCTGATTCGGTCCAGTAGATTCGGAGCAAATTGGCTGTGACAGACGGACGGACAGACAGACGCACGAGTGATCCTATAAGGGTTCCGTTTTTTCACTTTTTGTACGGAACCCTAAAAAGTACTAAAAATTAAAAAAACTTAAAAATTAAAGGGGGTCGTCATACAAAAAACGTGTTTTTTCAGCGTTTTTAACTAGATCTTTATAATGGCATTAACTAGATATTTGAAATTTTCACAGATGTATATTTATATATATGTATTATATATTGTTAATGATAATGATATTTATTCACATAAAATAGAGTACATAAGATCTTAAATAATAAACATGTCCTTAATCTATTTTGCTTATGATATAGTTAACAAGCATGTGAAAACTAAAAAAAGGGGAGGGATACAAAAAAATATATATTGTATATATATATGCATATATATATATATATATATATATATATATATATATATATATGTATATTTATGTTTTATTATGGCCGCTATAACAACAAATATAGTAATATTATTGATAAAATCTATCAAAGACAATGATTTTTTCTTAATTAAGTATAGAATTTATGTATTTTTTTTTAGTGAAAACTTTATAAGGTGCATCGGCCATTTTTTGTGATGGGGAAAAAACCATTGAACTCGCAACACGGTTACCCTAACCGACACCTCTCAAGATTTCACTTCTGTCAGCACTCTTGAAGTGCCTTTTTTTTGAAGATAAAAAGATTAAGACTTATTCAAAATATTTTAACTTATTTTTAATGCAAAAGTCTAGGAACTTATAGCTTTTGCATTAAAAATAACTTCTCGTTCCGGAATAACCACTGCTTTGAAGACAAGATGTGGCTTTGTGCCTAGCCTCCACTCTGTCTACCCCAGAAGAGACAAAGACGTGTACTGCACCCTAGAATACATACCCTGAAATATTCAGGTAATAAAATCGATAGAGCCTTCCAAGGAACTTCTGGGGAGGGGAGGGGAGAGACGCCCATTTTCCAAAATGGCGATCGTGACGTAACAAATATTATTACATTGTAAGATCAAACATATGTAATTTTTTTCACATTTCACAGCTGGTTAAATATGATTTTGATAGGTTAGGTTTGTTGGTTTGTATGGCATTCGTTGCATGCACATATAGCTACATATCTGCTTATATGATACGCATTGTCTTATAAGACAGGCGCGATAGACTTGTATATTGATTTATTCATGAACATGACATGTCATTTAATATTCAGTTTCATGAACATTAAATACATACATATCATTTCGATTAATACTTAGTAACATTTTTAAACTACATAAAGCAATCATTTTTAAAAGTTAAAATTATGACCATAAACAATTTGGTTTTACAATAAAATCTCTTTAAAAAATTTAAAAGAAAAATTTAAATAAAAAATAAAATGACAAATTCAAATACGGAACATCGAAAAAGAAATTGGAAAGCGCTCACCTTGCATTCTCGAAATACGGATCCAACATGGCGTCGGACAAAGGAACGTTCGAAAACTGAAATCCTATTTTCAAATATGTTTTTCTGCGCCCCCCTCGACGAATTACGTATTTAGGCACAGGAATCGCGACTTATAATGCCAAATCCGCATAGATTTTTTACTTTTTTATGCCGCAGACGGCGCGAAGTGCAGCTGCCTGGGTGCACTAAGAGGTACTGACCTACCTACCTAGGGCTTGAGCGGTGCAACGGCGCAGGGCATGCACACAGGCGCATCGGCGCACACATGTAAACGTTGCACATACATGCATGCGAGCCGGGTTCCGTTCAATACCTTAGCAACAAGTTTACCGATTTCGAAAAGAAAGTAATGAATAAATTGATTTTGTGAAATCGGCCATCTTTGCTGTAAGTTCATAACAGCAGTTTAGTTTTTTTTGTCGTCTGCAAAAAGAGTTTTTTTTTAATGTAAAACGCATTAGGCAATAGGCATACGTATGGTCACTGATCAGGGACGGATACCTCAGTTACCATAAAGCCTATGGACGCTTGCAACACCAGACCTAATTATTTTTTTTCTTTGTTAGTCTCTATAATTACTTACTAATCACGTGTTTATCCCTTCTAGGACAGACAGAAGCGAGAGACATATATCCAACTCACTACGGGAAAATTCTTGGTGAAAAGTACGTTTATCCAGTTAATGTAACCACAGCAGTAAGAAACAGCTAGTAGTGTATATATTTTTGAAATATACTAATTAAGCCCTTTATTTTGATACCCCACTCGGTATGATTCGATTTTTTTTATTCTTTTGTTGTTCATTACTCTATGGCTTACAGAGGGCGCCATATTGAATTTACTGTGACGTCACAATGGTCAATTTCTAACAAATTTGCATCACCAAGTGACATGATTCCTCGATTTTCGTTCCCTCGATCAACTTTTACGAATTGCCCGGGAAAACGCAACTACCTATTTCTTCTCTACCAGACTGGCATGATCCGTGTCAAAAAAGACTGTTAAATAACCCAATATAAAATTGCGTTGTAGAATCGGTGAACATGTAAAAATTGTAAGGGTAAATTAAATTCGGGTGAATTCATGTCCTTCCCTATTTTTTAAAAGTCGGACAGTTCCTTTTGCTTACCATTAACCAATGCAGTTTTTGTTTACGTACAAAACTGTAAAAAAGATTATAAGTAGATTTTTTACATTTTTTTTTTCTTTATTGTACACACATAGAAAAGTAACAAGTAGGTAAAACAGGCGAACCATTCTCTAACAGTCAAACCTTTGGGGTAATTGAAGAGCATATGAGAGTGGAAAACGCAATAAAAATATACACGGAACTAAATTTTTAACTTAACTATCTAAAAAAACATTAATAAGTATAAATATTAAATTAATGCATATACCTAAATATAAAATACATTTATACTACATACATACAAACGAAATATATAAACACATCTATAAATACATTATACAATCAAGACTGTCTCATATTTAACTGGAATAGAGTAAATAAAATAATCAATTACTTATACGAGTACGTACTAGTTTAACTTATAATATACCTAACTAATCAAAATAAATGTAGAGTATGGCTCTTGATTAATAACTATATTTATGATTTATAAAGGTGTACAGTACATAGGTATATATCTATGATTTATTTGTAAATAGTGTGTTTTAATTCCTAATCAGCTTTAACAATTATAATTAAGGGGATACATTAATTTTTCGAGGTCCAGTACTGCCCACATTTTAAATAAATTATTTGAAAGGTTACAGAAATATCATTTAAAATTTTGTACCATACGGCTCTACATAAATAACCCTTTAAACTATTTTATGAACAACTGTTTACAGCTTAAAGTGAGAACGTTAAGGTTTTTTTAGCATTTTTGCGGGAAACGGCCACTTTTGGCAAAAAATGCTAAGAAAAGCTTAACGTTCTCACTTTAAGGCCGTACCTAAATTTTCCGGGGTCCAGTGCTGACCCTACTTAAAATAAATCATTTCAAACTAAACTGAGACATCATTTAAAATTTTGCTACTACGAAGCCCTAGATAACCTTTCAAAGTATTTTATGAACTACTGTTTACAGTTTAAAGTGAGAACGTTAAGCTTTACTATGCACATTTGCAAAAAACGGCCACTTTTGGCAAATGTGCGTAGTAAAGCTTAACGTTCTCATTATAAACTGTAAACAGTTATTCACAAAATAGTTTGAAGTTTTATAAAAATAACGAAATTAAAAAAAAACTGTTTTTACTCGTAAACACCAAATGAGAGAAGGTACATTTTAAGCTCTTTGCACTAGATAGTAGCAGCCAGCTATTACGTCATACGCTCGACTTTTTTTTAAGAAATTATTTTACGACCCTGGATACGAGTCCTTTAGGTAGAGCTTATATTTAGTTTTTCGTTTCTTTATTCCTTACCCTTAACCTAACAAGTTTCAATCAAAGGGTTGTGTAGGTCCTTTGATTGCTTTAAGGGAGCTTCTGGCGACAAATCTATACGAGTCCACTGGTTTTCATAGCCGATTGAGTTAACAAATATCACTACAGTCGTACTAAGAACTATGACTGTCCAATTTGAACCTTTTCTCACATATTGTTCATGAGCATGAGCATTTATTACACCAATCTACACCAAATTTCACATCTCAAATAAATTAAAGCAAACCCCAACTAAACCCCTAACTTTCCGACAAAATCTCCAGCTAAACTAAAAAGTGTCAACTGTCAAAATACATTAGCGCATTTGTTTACATGCATAACCGACGTCATGACCACAGATCAATATGGCGTATACTGTTTCAACGTTATAACGTAATACAATTAAATATTTTAACTAAAAACCGGCCAAGTGCGAGACGGACTCGCGCACCGAGGGTTCCGTAAAATATATTATGTGGTGTAACTAAAAATTTATGGTTTTCGTAATTTTTCCTTTATCTATGCTATAAGACGTTGCTTCGTACCAAATTTCAAGATTCTGAGTTCACGGGAAGCACCCTGTAGGTTTTGATTCCCTTGCAAGTGTCGAAAATTTGCGGCATAAACGGCTGTATCTTTTGATTGCGTTGGCTTAGAAGTTTGATTTTTTCTCAGCTTCAAGGGACAGTAGACCTGAGTAATTGATATAAATTTCAGCTTCATACCTCCACGCGTTCCTGAGAAAAAGGGTCTTGACAGACGGACGGACGGACGGACAGCCGGACAACAAAGTGATCCTATAAGGGTTCCGTTTTTTCCTTTTGAGGTACGGAACCCTAAAAAACAACCGACTAATTTTTTTAGGAGTTTTGGTTGACAATTGGCGAAGATATCGCGTAACAAACATACAAAAAAAACATACAATCGAATTATAACCTCCTCCTTTTTGATGTCGGTTAATAACGTAAATAACAAACTTATGGTCTAAATACATATTAGTATCAACTGCTCACAAAGATGGCAACACACTTTTCTTTTTTAGTCTCTACTGCAGGAGCACGAATCTCTCTGTACTGCCAGAGCCATATATTAGCTAGATCAGTCAGAGGATTTGGCCTACACTCTCCACGTTGGCCAAACGGTTGGAGAGGTCTTACTGCTGATTATAAGCTTTGTTTAGCTTTATTTCCTAAGTCGCGTTCTACGATATCCACGGGAAAACTTGGAATGGTCCTTTTACTCTGTCGGGAACCACACGGCTATTTAATCTACTAGCTGTGCCCGCGACTTCGTTCGCGTGGTTGTCGGAATGTTTTATAGCCTAAAGCCTTCCTCTATAAATGGACTACCCAACAAAAAAAGAATTTTTCAAATCGGACCATTAGTTCCTGAGATTAGCGCGTTTAAACAAACAAACAAACTCTTCCGCTTTATAATATTAGTATAGATTAGATTTCTAAACCAACAATTGGGTAGATGACTAGGTCAGAAATAAATTATTTGGTACTGATAAGAGAATAAAACGTTACAAAATAGTGACACTTTTCATTGATCATATCCATTTTCAACATAATTTTATACTTATTATTGCAGAAAAACTGATAAGAGCGCTATTCGACTCACAAAATCTATGACGTCACGGTTTTGTAATTCATCCAAATTCCATAGAAAATGTTTTTTTTTGACGTTTAGAAATAAACGGGCAAGTGCGAGTCGGACTCGTACATGAAGGGTTCCGTACCACCGTACAATGTTTTAAAACGCTGAAGAAACACGTTTCTTGTATGACGACCACTTTTAATTTTTAATTTTTTGTATTTGTTGTTATTGTAGTCATAGTAATACAAAATTGGTGAAAATTTCAAGTATCTAGTTAATGCCATTATAAAGATCAAGTTAAAAACGCTAAAAAAACACGTTTCTTGTATGACGACACCGTTTAATTGTTAACTATTTTTTTTATTTTTATAGCGGCCACAGTAATACATAATCGGTGAAAATTTCAAGTGTCTAGCTATTACGGTTCAAGAGATAAAGCCCTGTGACAGACGGACATACAGACAGACGGACAGACAGACGGACAGACGGACAGACAGACGGACAGACGAACAGCGGAGTCACAGTAATAAGGTCCCGTTTGCACCCTTTGGGTATGGAACCCTAAAAAGTGTCTGATGTAACTTATTGCCACCTAGCGGATTTAGATTAGGTTTTATTTTTAGGTTTAGTTGGTAGTTAATCTTAATTGTATTGATTTATTTTTTTCTTAATAAACACATTGTGGTCTAGAAGTAGGTAAATTTTATAATATTATTCACTTAGTTGTAGTCAACTGCATATGTAATGCAATTGCAACCAGCCGGGTCACTCCGTTATCAGTTCAGATATGAACAGCACATGACGTCACAACTGATAAGATAACAGTTACTGTGTGTGAACAAGCTGCTAAGTTGATGAACATGTGTCTAGGTATTGTAGAATTATGAAGCGATGACCGTGTGGTTCCCGGCAGAGTAGAATATAACCACTCCAAGTCTTCCCGTGGATGTTTTAGATGACAAACCCATGCCGACCAAAGCGTATAACCATCAGTGAGACCTCTCCAACTGTCTGGCCAGCGTGGAGAGTGTAGGCCAAATCCTCTGACTGCTCTGGCTAATATATGGCTCTGGTAGTACAGAGACGGTCGTGCTCCTGCAGTGGAGACTAAAAAGACCTGATGATGATAAAGCGACGGTGGTCAAGCGGTTTTGGCATTGGATGTGTGTCTGTATGGCACGAAGTCGATCCTTAGTAGGCGCGACTTGTACCTCTGCGTTTGTACTCATCTTCTTCTTCGTCTAAGCGCATTTCCGGTTGCATCCTCGACTGTGCTGTTTCGGAGCCCGGGGTGCGCTTTCCCGCTTTTTCTTCTCCAAATATAACATGCATGTCAATGGTCCCCCAAGGATGCCAAAGACCTTGCAAAATGGAGAGGGAATAGCCGGAACACTTTAAATGATTTGGCTATAGTTTTACAACCGGCCGCCTGCCTGACTTCTACCCTCTTTGGGAATGTATTTGTGCGAAAAGTTTTACAACCGTCCGCCGCCCGACGTTAAACCTCCTTGAAAATGCAATTGTAGCACGAGATGTTTGTGCTTAGTCCTTTAGTCGCCTCTTACGACATCCACAGGAAGAGATGGAGTAGTCCTATTCTAACCCGAAACCACACGGGTGGAAGTTTGTACTCATGTGCGGTCATTTTCAACTACCACCACTTACTTTTGGTGAAGAAAAATTTACAGATTCCTCGCTCCACGCAAATATTAGAGTACATTAAAAATGAAATGAATAAATAACACCACTCCATGTTTGGGAACCACCGCAGCCCACATCTATTGTCCGATGATCTACATAATGAGCTTATTTTGTAGCCCAATTCAATTTCCAGATACCATATTTTTAGCATTTTGATTAAGGCCCCCGAAAAAAGTTATTCTAACAAATTTTTGTCCGGCATGTTGGAAAAAAAATTCAATTGTTCTTTCATTTGTTTTAAAATTTCTCAAGAACTACCCGACCAATTTACAAAATTCAAGCGCCATACCATAGATATCTGAGTTTTGCACATTTTTACACCTCTCTCATAGAGTTAATTTTGACCGATCTACGGCCATGTCGCACTTTGGCTGAACATCGGGCACACTGGTAATCACAACATTTTCAATGTTTAAAACATCATGACTAAACCTGCACACTAGTGACTATTAACTGGTATGAGAAAAGGAGAAGGCAATGGCAAACCACTCTATTATCTCTGACAAAAATAGTCATTGTATTCTTGGCTTTCCATACAATGACAGCAACAAGAGCCATGCTCTTATATGTAAATGTACATAAATAAAACATTTTTTTGAAAGTAAAAAAATTATAAAATTAGTCGAAATACAAAATACTAGTACAAAAAATAATGGATAATTGGTCATATGTCTTAAGTCCATGTATATTATAATTAAGTCATACTTAATAGCAATAATTTCACTTGCGAGCCTCCAAGTACCGACTATCACATGGCAACAGCGCAATTTCTACCACACCCTTTTGTTTTACTTAACTAAGGCCTTCGATACTGTAGCTCACATCACTTCACCTCTAAAATATATGAATATAAGGTTCAATCTCGTTTGAAAGTAATATTTATTTCACTTACAAGTAAAAACCGGCTGTAGGATACACGTTAAGTAAGCAACGAGAAATTTTTCGTTGTTTTTTGTTTGGTGGGCCTCAAGGTTCAATCCTTGGCCCTTCGCAGATTCGACCTTGATATTTAGGGATGACATTTGTCTGTCAATTAAAGCAGGGTGTAGGGTGTATTTTTATAGGACAGGTTGTTGGTTCTTTATTTGGTTTACTTTTAAAAGTACGGTTAGTAACCGAGAAGACATTATAAGATAATTTTAAATACGTAACCCAGTTATTAATAATTGCTACGTAAAGAAGGTATGGACAAAGATACTCCAGTTATAGTCTAATATACTTATATAATTTTAAATAAACGGGCAAGTGCGAGTCGGACTCTTACATGAAGGGTTCCGTGCCACCGTACAATGTTTTAAAACGCTGAAGAAACACGTTTCTTGTATGACGACCCCCTTAAATTATTTATTTTATCTTATTTTTAGTATTTGTTATTATAGCGGCTGTAGTAATACATAATCTGTGAAAATTTCAAGTATCTAGTTAATGCCATTATAAAGATTAAGTTAAAAACGCTGAAAAAACACGTATTTTGTATGACGACCCCCTTTAATTTTCAACATTTTTTATTTTTAGTATTTGTTGTTATAGCGGCCATAGTAATACATAATCGTTGAAAATTTCAGGTGTCTAGCTATTACGGTTCAAGAGATAGAGCCCTGTGACAGAGGGACAGACAGACGGACAGCGGAGTCACAGTAATAGGGTCCCGTTTGCACCCTTTGGGTACGGAACCCTAAAAAGCAGAATTCTAGAAAGAGAGAGAGAGAGGTCTAGGAGAAAAAAAATTAGAATTTACCAGCTGCTTCTCTTCCTGTGCAGATCGTAAAAGCCGATCGAGGAAATGGGCGAGAATCTGAATCATATGATTAGGCGATGTGGTTAGCAACCCATCACTATTATGATTTCCCTTTTTCCACCTTCATGCCCACCATCACGCTAAAAGTGGCCTGGGCCTTACCGCCCTACGCTCTGTCTGCCCCGTTAGGGATAAAGACGTGATAGTATATCAAAAGTATGCCATGTTAAATATTGACATATAATTGTATACGAATAAATAGGGAACCATCTCAGATGCCTTTAGGCAGCTTGAAAAATCGGACACCAGTGTTGGCAAGTCTCAGATTATTGCCTACTTTCAATCCCAAGGTCACGATTCAGTCAGTCAATTGTCAGTCATAGTCAGAACCGCAGAGCCGAGTCTATTGTGTCAGTCATATATCTAGTTGACAATTATATTTATGATCTGTTACTATGTTTAGAATTTAGAACGACAATGACTAGTAAAGTGTGAATTGTAAAACGTAGAGCCAAGTTTCGATACAATACAGTATTTTAATCTATCTGTGATAAAATCTAAATATATATTCATGAAATAGCTTAGGCTAAAAACAGTCAGAAAATGTTACTTTTAGTTCATATAATAACAAAATAGGCACATGTTTTTATAATTTATGAATTCGTCATGTCTGTCTGTCCGTCCGTATGTCACAGTCACTTTTTTCCGAAACTATAAGGGCTATACTGTTGAAACTTATTAAGTAGATGTATTATGTGAACCGCATTAAGATTTAAACACAAAAATTTAAAAAAAACAAAAAATTTTGGGGGTTCCCCATACTTAGAACTGAAATTCAAGGGCAAACCCATACGTTTGGGATATCTATGGATAGGTCTTCAAAAATGATATTGAAGTTTCTTATATAATTTTTTCTAAACTGAATAGTTTGCGCGAGAGACACTTCCAAAGTGGTAAAATGTTGGTGTCCCCCCCCCCCCTCCCCCCCGTAACTTCTAAAATAAGGGAATGATAAAACTAAAAAAATATATATGATGTACATTACTACGCAAACTCCTACCGAAAATTGGTTTGAACAAGATCTAGTAAGTAGTTTTTTTTTAATACGTCTTAAATCGTAAAATGTTACTTGCTGCTACGGAACCCTTCATGGGCGAGTCCGACTCGCACTTGGCCGCTTTTTCCTAATGGGGCAGGCAGTCTGCCTGCCCTATTAGGGTCTTTCAGGGTCATTAGGGTATTTTGGGTCTTGTGGCTCTAAGCAGATTCCAGGGCCGCAATACCCAAATGCCACTTTAAGCGTGATGTTGGGCAAGAAAATATATAAAGGAAACAAAATAGTGACGGGTTGCTAGCCGAATCGCCTATTCACATAATTTGCATTTTCACCCATTCCCTCAATCTGAGCGGAAAGAGAAGCAGCTGGTACATTCCAAGTTTTTTATTTTCTCCCAGACAAGCATGGAAGATAAATTAATAAGTATGGAGGTATAGAAATAACGAATAGTTAGACAAGGACAAATCAAACACATAGAATGTGCCCAAATAACAATAGTGTAAAAACTTACTAGTGTATTATAAACTTGCTAGAGTCAGTCTCTGCACAATTTTTTAAAGAATTTATATAGTTTCCGACCGAAACCCGCAAATATAATTCAACCCGCATGTTTTCATTTCTTATATATTTTTTGTATATATGTATGTTACGCGATATCTTTGCCAATTGAGAACCGATTTTGATGAATCTTTATTTATTTGAAATCCTTTACTACCAAGTTGGTTCCATAATAATTTAGTTAAGACACGATGAAGAACTTTGAAATATGGAAGAAAACTCCTCAAAGAAAGTGAAGTCTTTGTAAAAGAAAAAAAAATAAGTTCAGCTATTAGAAAATTTTCACATGTGCTTGCAATACTTGGCTCTGAGGTACTGCCGTGCGTACTTTCCGTTTTCCATACACGGACAATTACACAGTCAACATTATTGACTGGACTTTAGCCTACGGGTATGCCTAGCATGTGAATGAAAATGAATGAATGAATTTAGGATAGTCTCAGGCTACCCCTATTTAGTCACCTGTTTATTAGCGATAATGTGTTTGTAACTTTTAAGGCAAGGACATTAATATTAGTAACATTTTTCCAGGCCGGTAGTGTAGTGTGAACGCACCCTTACAATGTACGTCATATACTTTACCTATATCATATCAATGTAACAGATTTGAGTCAATTATAATGGATACTTTTATCTAATAGCTAACAGTTTTTTTTAAATAAATATTTTTACGGCTCTGGTCCTGGTCTATACAAGTCCTTTAAATAAATATATAAGGACAAATCACACTGATTAAGCCCCAAAGTAAGTTTTATAACTCAAGGACACTATATTTTATAATAAATACATACATGTATTAAACACCAAAGACCCAGGGAAATTTAAAAAAGTTTTACAACTTGCCCTGGCTGGGAATCGAACCCAGAACCCCCGAATTAGCGGTCTAGGAGGTCACAATATAGATTTTATGTAAGTACCTTCAATGTTGAATGTTTAATTACTTGTATCTGTGATTATAAAAATTAAATTATAACTTCTTGTGACTTGATCACGACTCTGTGAACCCCCCCCCCCCCCCCTGGCACCAAAGCTAGATCCACCCTGACCACGCACACAGTCCACAAAACAAATATCACTATATATATTTAAGTATACTTGGTTCATTTTTCACCATTTCTTTTTTAGTTTTTGCACTACCCTTGTCTTTCTCAACATCACCCGGTTGGTTGACTGGTAGATAAGGCCTTAGGCTTTAAGTCCGCCATTACACTTGTATTTGTGTATAAAGTTAAATAAATAAATAAATCACTACAGCCGTACTATGACTGTCCACTTTCACTATCATAGTCAGATTTTTCGAGCTACCTAAAGGCATCTGACGTAGCTCAGTGTTTGACATCTAGTCACAATAGTCATTATTGCACACCAGTGAACTAGTGGGCAGGTTGCCAAAATATAATCACACAAACGAACACAAACTCTTAAGGCCGTACTTGAATTTTCCGGGGTCCAGTGCTGCCCCCATTTAAAATAAATCATTTCAAAGAAAACGGAGACATTACTTAAAATTTTGTTACTACCAAGCCCTAGATAACCCTTCGAAGTATTTTATGAACTACTGTTTACAGTTTATAATGAGAACGTTAAGCTTTACCAAGCACATTTGCCAATGTGCGTAGTAAAGCTTAACGTACTGTAAACAGTAGTTCATAAAATACTTTGAAGGTCTATATAGGACTTGGTAGTTGCAAAGTTTTAAATGATTTCTCCGTTTTCTTTCAAATGATTTATTTTAAATGGGGGCAGCACTGGACCCCGGAAAATTCAGGTACAGCCTTAAGAACTTTGCTCACCATGTATTTGTCCCTAATGGGGTAGATAGAGCTTGGGTCTTGCGGCTATAACCAGAGCCCAGAGCCGCAAGTCCCAAAGGCCACTTTATGGTGGGCGGGAAGGTGGAATAAGAAATCAAAATAGTAATGGCCGCAATTTGCATTTTTAGTGATGAGTTGATAGCCGCAACACCTATTAACAAGGTTTGCGTTTTTGTCCATTCTCTCAATGGGCCTTTACGATCTCTGCGGAAAGAGAAGCAAGTGGAACATTCTAAGAATTTTCTTTTCGACCAGACCAGCATTTTTTTTCCACACTTTATTGCACGCCTCATAAGCGGAGCGTTGAGGTAGTGCTCTACTCTCGCCTTACAAAAATCGAGTGATTTTTCGAACTAAAAATGTCGGTATTTATTTCTTATCGTACTTGTAGAATAATATTTACACACGAATGTCAAGAAAAAACACTAGTTTCAACAGTCATGATATTTTTAAAGGACATTTTGTTCTTTAAAATAATAAAACAAGTGTTTAAGAAAATTATTTCGTGGACGTCCGTGTGTCGGTACGTATGGAAACTGGCGTGGTCACGATAACGCCCGAAAAACTTAACAAATCGAACCCTTCTTTTTTTCATACGCTTAAGTATTAACTAAAACTAAGTCCTTTCGAAAATCACTGTCTTATTAAAAGTAGTTTAATTATAATTAGCAATAAACTGAAATCCACCTATCGTTGGTATATCTAAATCTATGTAAATAAGGTTCGTTGACATTGACATTTTTTTTTTTTTTTACGGCGTTTAGCATCTGCCTTTTAGCCATTCTTAATTTCCATTCTTTTTCTGGATACAATGTTAATCTTTTCATTTTTCTTTTCTTCTTGACATTGACAATTTTTTTCTGTGTGGGCAATGGCGCGAAGATTTAAAAGTAATTTTTTTATTTTGTTCATAATACACCGATAAATATGCAATATTCAAGTTCTGTTTTTTTTTGTGAAAATTGAGTGACCGCTATGAGGCGTGCACTTTTGGATTTTCCAAACTTTTTTATTTTTAGTGTTTTTTGATAGAGCGGCCGCAGTAACACATAATCGGTCGACATAGAGCCCTGTCCCTGTGTCAGACGGACGGACAGACCGACAGCGGAGTCATAGAGTCCCGTTGGCACCGTTTGGGTACGGAACCGTATAAACCAATAAGTATTGCAAGTACCTATCTGGTTTTGGTGCTGCTGATGGTGGCACTCACCAACATCATCATCCTCCGTGTTCCCGGGTGCATCCTCAGCGGTAACGCTTCAGAGCCCGGGGTCCGCTACCTAACCTAGGTGATTTGACGAGGTTACTGGTACACAGAGGCAGACAGCAGTCGTCTGACCTTCGCAACGCAAAGGGTAGAACCAATCCTAGGATAGGTTTAAACAAACGCTAGATGGCGTTCGGGATCCACAGCTTTACATGCCTTCCGAAGCACGGAATCAACTTTCTTTTTATTTATTAAATCATTATTGAACACAATGGTACAAAAGGTGGACTTAACGCTAATGCATTCTCTACCAGTCAACCTTTAGTAAAAACAGAAAAATCAATTTTATTGCGATAGGCGCTACAAAAAGAACCTATACATACATATATAAATACTACAATACATACACATAACTAATATATAATACTATATATACATATAATATATATTAACATTTACACAAATACATACCTACATAAACTACAAATGTGAAGAGAATGACTAGTTCTGCTGCAACAAATTACCAGAGAGGTGCGTGTGGACCTTTTTCTTAAATAGATATCTATTTGAGATATCTTTGATGTCCTCGGGTAAGGCATTCCAGAGACGCGTAACTTGAAGAGTAAAAGACTTGTGCATAAAATTTGACCGAAAAAAAGGAATATGAAGAAGAAGAGTATGACTGGAACGAAGCCCTTTTCGAAAAATCAGGTGATACAAACCAATATCGTAACCAGACTGGAAACAACTTTTCACAAAGTATGCTTCCCAGTGGGATTTGAAGCCACGACGTCCAGATCACAACGCCAATGCCTTGACCACTGGACCACGGAGGCAGTCAACGGCAGTTTCCATCATACGCTTGTAAAAATATCTGGTTGTATGCATATGGACGCTGCAGTCGAATTCTCCCGCAGGATTAAAAAGTATGGCAAGCGTACGGAAGTGCAGGCAGCGGGGTCAATGACCGCGGCAGCTTATGCCGGCGGGGCGGGGCGCGGTGTCAGTGCGGAGGGCGCTTAAGCGTTAGCGGGAGCGATTTAACAAAGTCTAAGTCAAAAAAATATTCAATATAGGACAAATATCACTTATTATAACTAGTAGTTCGCCGCGAACTTAGACCTCGCGATTTTTTATTAATATTTCAAAAACTACTAAACCGATTTTGATGCCCAACGAACTTGAAAATTCTATTGATATTTCCTACATGCCTACCAAATTTCATGAAAATCGGACCATCGGTTCGGCAGTTATCGCGGAACAAACATACATACGTACAAACATACAAACAATGTGTTTTCGCCCCAACTTGAATTATAGCCCTCGCTCGCTTCGCTCGCTCGATCATTTATATTTTAAGCTAGATGACGAAGACTCTACCACTTTGCTGCTCATGGCGAAGCTTCAATGCTTGATTAAAAAGTCTGGCTTGAGCTTGGCGCACCCTCTTAAAGGTTTGTATACTTAGACATGTCATAATTTAGGTACATTGGTACATACTAAATTTACAAATATTGAGTTTCAGTTCTAAGTATGGGGAACTCCAAAATTTATTGTTTTTTTTTTATTTTTGTGTGAAAATCTTAATGCAGTTTACAGAATACATCAACTTACCAAGTTTTAACAGTATAGTTCTTATAGTTTCGGAAAAAGTGGCTGTGACATACGGACGGACAGACAGACAGACAGACATGACGAATCCATAAGGGTCCCGTTTTTTGCCATTTGGCTACGGAACCAGACAGAAAATTCTAAGCTTATGTAAAGAAAGTACTTTGTGAGAAGGTTTATTATAGGACCAATGACTATCTTAAAGACAAAAAAGTCTGGCTTGAGCTTGGCGCGGGTAAAGGTTTGTATACATGTCACTATTTAGGTACATTGGTACATATAATACTAAATTTACAAATTGACATTATTTTAAATTTCGTAATTCTTATAATTCAATTTAATTATGACATAACCAACATTGTAATCTCAGTCCATCCATATAACTAATTTTAAGTTTTTAAGTTTGTTAGTTGACGTCTTTGGAGAAAACGTGCAGTGCAGTTTGTTGCCGCTTCTTCTGCACTTGCGCCTAGGAAGCGGCGTAAACTTAGCTGTAAGTAACAATTTGACGTCAACATTTGTGCAAAACAAAACAAAGTGACAATTATTAAGAGATATTATAAATATCCTATGATAATAAAGAAATTTGAATTGAAAATTGAATTGAATCCTAAAATTAGTATGGTGTGTTATCAAAACATATAATGATAGAAGCCAACAACTGCCAACAAATCTTAATCTAGCTTTAGAACCCATAGTTATAATTAAGACTCATCTTTGTAGAAGAGAGGAGAAAAAAGGAGAAAAAACAGACCCTGGCAACTACAGACCTATCTCTATTCTGCCAGTTTTGAGTAAGGTGTTCAAAAAGATAATGCTCAATCAAATGCTACTTCACTTTAAGACCAATAATCTTTTCCATAGCCAACAATACGGCTTTACTGCTGGAAAATCGACCACCGATGCAGGAGTAGCACTTATTACTAATATCTACGACGCGTGGGAAAACAGAAATGATGCAATTGGATCATTTTGCGATCTTTCTAAAGCATTTGATTGCGTTGATCATCCAACACTTTTGCTCAAATTTCGTCAATACGGTTTTGATGATAAGTCAATTAAATTAATAGAATCTTACTTAACAGATAGGCTTCAAACTGTTGATATAAACGGCGTAAAATCACACGGGTCTAATGTGAAAATGGGCGTACCCCAAGGTTCAATTCTAGGACCGTTCCTTTTCTTAGTTTATGTCAATGACTTCCCTTACATGGTTGAGAAAGAGGCTGACATGGTGCTGTTTGCTGATGAAACCTCGCTAATATTTAAAATAGATCGACATAACAGTGATGCTAGCGCGGTGAACAGCACCTTATATTTAATTTCTGATTGGTTTTCGGCCAATAACCTCATGTTAAATGCGAACAAGACCCAATGCATTCGATTCTCTCTTCCTAATGTGAATCAAGCCTGTGTTGACATACTAATTAATGGTCAGAAACTCGATCTGGTTGAAAGTACTACCTTTTTAGGAATCACAATTGATTCGAAACTTCAATGGGGCGCTCATATAACTAAACTTTCTAATAGGCTTAGCTCTGCGGCTTACGCTGTTAGGAGAATAAGACAATTGACAGATGTAGCAACTGCTAGACAAGTGTACTTTAGTTACTTTCACAGTCTAATGTCTTACGGGATACTTCTATGGGGGAGTGCAGCCGACATTCAGACTATTTTTCTTTTACAAAAAAGAGCAATTCGTGCTATTTACGGTTTAGGATCGAGAGACTCACTGAGGGAATTATTCAAGGAAATAGGTATACTTACTTTTGCATCACAATTCATATTTGAAAATATAATGTATGTAAGGAAAAATATTTCCATGTTCAATAAAGTAAGTGATTTTACAGATAGAAATTTACGTAATAAGAATGACTTAGTTAGCCCGTATTACAGGCTGAATACAGTCAGTAAGTCTTTTATGGGGAAGTGTATACTTTTTTATAATAAATTGTCAGAATCGGTCCTTGATATGCCAGACAGAAAATTCAAAGCTTATGCAAAGAAAGTACTTTGTGAGAAGGCTTATTATAGGACCGATGACTATCTTAAAGACAAAAAGGTCTGGCTTGAGCTTAGCGCGGGTCCCTCTTAAAGGTTTGTATACTTAGACATGTCATAATTTAGGTACATTGGTACATACTAAATTTACAAATTGACATTATTTTAAATTTCGTAATTCTTATAATTCAATTTAATTATGACATAATAAACAATGTAATCTCTGTCCATCTATATAACTAATTTTAAGTTTTTAGTTTGTTAGTTGACGTCTTTGGAGAAAACGTGCAGTGCAGTTTGTTGCCGCTTCTTCTGCACTTGCGCCTAGGAAGCGGCGTAAACTTAGCTTTAAGTAACGATTTGACGTCAACATTTGTGCAAAACAAAACAAAGTGACTATTATTAAGAGATATTATAAATATCCTATGATAATAAAGATATTTTGAATTGAATTGAATTGACAAAATTAAAAGTTTTTATTATTATAGAATGATAGTAAATCATAGAAAGTTCTGATAGAAAAGACGTGTATTGATAACTGATAAATTGATACAATGATATTTGATAAATGAGCACACGCCACGCGGACCATCGCTGACGTGGATGTGTACCATGTAACTCTTAGAGGTAGGTTACACGATCATTCTGGCATCAGTCAAGTCCATCAGTTTTGATTGATGTGATTGACGCCAGAATGATGGATGATTTTCACGGTTACACGGTCAATCCAGAAAGACAGCGACTGATAAAAAGTACGTGTACGGCAAAGAAAGAACTATAGTGAACCTTATGCGTACATTAGTGTACGGTGTGTAGTAAAGTACGGTGACTGACGTGAGAATGATACGAGCGGGTTACGCGATCAGTCTCCCATCAGTATTTTATCATTCAAAACAATTTTAATTTTCATCAGTCTGAACCATTAGTCTGTCATTCCGCTGGTTACACGATCATTCTCCGATCATTCTGACCAGACTGATGGACTAGAATGATGCCAGAATGAGCGTGTAGCCTTGCTCTTATAATTCAATTTAAATTATGACACCATATTTATTTTTAAAAAAAACTTTTTTGTACATATAACACAGAGCAATTGGGTACACATAGTTTCAATTACAATGGTACAAATGGAAAAGGTAGACTTATCCCAAAAGGATATCTTCCAGTCGACCGTTGAACAAAATTTTATTTATTTTATTTGACACAAGCATATTTTTTGCTTAAAAAGAGGCTCTAGCAACAAAACCTTGTAATTTAAATAGATCAGTTGGACAGAGGACAGTTATTAGTTATTATTACAGTTCATTTTTGTGGAATAATTTTTAGCTTTCCATACAAACTCGGATCATCTCATTGTATGTAAGGCCAAAAGTTAAATTTTATGTTACGATATATTATGTTCTTTGGGGAAAGTTGTTCAATAGTTTCAGTATATTTTGTTACACTGTACCATATTAAATTTCATCTGTTACTTTCATTGATTTCCACGACGACGTGCGTACTCGGGATGTTCTGTTTGCTTGGCATCAGCATAAATAAATAAATAGATAAGGACAAGTCACACTAATTGAGCTAGCCCCAAAGTAAGCTTAAACTTGAATTATGGGATACTAACTCAACGATGCTATATTATGTAATAAATATATATAGGTATAGATTCATCTGCTACGACATGACGACTTCATAAAGACCATCATGGAAGGAAAGATAGAAAGGAAAAAAGGACCAGGAAGACCGAGGCATAGCTACATGAAACAGATAAAGGAAAAGGTGAACGTCGTGTCGTACAGCGAAGTAAAACAGCTGGCGGATGAGAGAGACAAATGGAAGAGAATTCATACTCCACCGACAAGAGCATAGCTCTTAAATATCAATAGATAGATAAACACCCCGGACCCTGGACAATTTAAAAAGGTCATTTTCCAACTTGCCTTGGCTGGGGATTGAACCCAGAATCTCTGGATTGGCGGACTAGCGTGTTGACCATTACGCCACGGAAGTCATCAACATAAAAGGAACGTTCCACTGGAAGGTCGTCGAATAACAGGTTGCCTTACACCTGAGCTATCCACGTGTTTTGGATGCGAAATACATGGGCCTCCACAACAGCTGTGTCAACACAATTAGCAGGAGTTATACAACGCTTAAGAGCCCGTATGACCCTAATACTACTTAGAGCGATCTTAAATATTATCAATAGTAACGAAATACTCACTTTGAAATAAAACACAGCAAAGTTCAGAACTAACTATATACATTATATGTTTCGTAAACACGATTGCTTAAAATTTTCTCGATAGAAAAACATTGCGAAGTTGTTTCCAAATCACCTCAGAATTATTATACTAAAACAGAAAGTATTCAAGAAATACAATAAATTTGCACTTGTAACTTTGGGTTATAATTGTATTAAACATAAGGCAGTCATCATATGTCTTACTTTTTAAATAACTCTTATATATTCTTTGTAAAACGAAAAAAACCTCAAAACCAAAACCAGCCTTATTGACCCGCCGCGATTAACTACGCCCCGCATGGCTCGCTGTCTCGCTTCGGCTAGAGTAAATTTGTGTGCGTGGAAGCGGGAGCAAAATTTAGATTATTAACATCAGGCGCCCTCTTAATAACCTTTAGAGTCATATAAAGGCAAGTTAGCATACGGCCCTGATCGAAAGACGAGGATACTGTAATAGGGGTGACCACAGCATCAGAAAAGTATTACCTATTCTAATTACTTAGTCCGTCTTGTAGATTATCCAAAAATAATAGACCCATATTTTTCAGTTTATTAATTAAGCAATAATTCACAAAGATACAGAGCATCTAAGTTCCAGAGTGGGGGCTTGTGACGTCACCGCTAGGTAAAAATTGTATTTAACCGTGACGTCATGCGAAATTTAAATGCGCTGGATCTTCGTCAATTTTTGTTTCTCAGAGAAAAGAAAAGATACGTGTACAATATTTTTTAATAATCTAAGCGATAGGCCCAAAATATTCTTCCAGTCGTCATGCCTATTGTTCCGCTTTCACGCCAAAACGGCTGAACAGATTGGGATGAAATTTGGTATGTAAATAGCTTAATACCTAGATTAGCACATAGTACGCTTTTTATCCCAGAAAAATGTGAGGTTCCCGTGGGATTGACAAAAATTTGACCTTGCGGGCAACAGACATCAGCTAGTAAGATCATTTCAAAATAAAAGCTAGACTAAGTTTGTATGGAACAGTTTAAGGTAACCCGACTCTTAAATACTTAGAAACGCCACCAAAATATAAGTGTCAAATATAAATATATTTTCGTAGACGCTTGTAATGTCAAAATTTGTGAGTAACATTAATAATAAGCTGCTAAAGTGCAGGACGAGAAGAGGCTCCATTCTGTGGAAATAAGGATGTTGAGATGGATGTGCGGGGTGACAATGTGGAAAGGGTAAAAAACGTATGCGTAAGAGGTAGCTCTAAGGTTGCACCGATAACAAACAAGGTAAGAAGTGGTGAATTGGCTTGGTTTAGACATGTTATACGAAAGGAAAGACAACATGTAACGCAAAAATTATATGAAGGAAAGGAACGGGCATCCAGGAAGAGGATGGATGGGGAAGAAGAGATGGATGGAGGGGATGAGTAAAGCATTACATGGATATAGTTGGAGTGGAGAAAGGATTGACGGAGATAGAGCCACGCCAACACCCAAATAAAATGGTAAAGGGTAAGGAACATGATGATGATTATTAACCTGCTTACGTAGTCAGGAACCCATCCGCCCGTGGTTGAAAACAACGTTCGTACGCATGCGTCCGTGTGTGTGTAAAACGTAGGGCTACAGTACATCTACACTTTTACCGTCTATCTTATGTAGTCATCAATGTATGGCAGTCGTCAACCTATGCCAGATGCAATTGGCCGCTTAAGACTGCAGTCTTCGACCGTGGGAATTTTTGATTGAACACCCGAATCTATATTTTATATTTACGCATCCGCATTGCGCTGTATTGTACATGCACCATGGAGACGAATTAAGACGAATTCAGAAGCGCAGCGAGCGGTCTGCCTTATCAGCATTTTCGTCCCCATATTTATTTGAGAATTTCGGAGAACTTTAAATTATTCTATCTTTTTAGAAAAGACAAATTATTTTTATTTATTTATTGTACGTGTTTAAGCATGAATCAATCTTCATATATGTGTATTTTTTATTTTTTAAATCAGTCGTATGCGCAAGAAATTCGACGACGCTTATATTTTCTTCAAATTTTAACCTTTTTAACTAAGTTTTTGAATTAATTAAAAATTATTTTTATTAAAATCTTCTCATTCATTTTTTAGGATTTTCCTTTGTCTTTATTTCTCTGTAATTTAAACACAACTTCATGTTTTAAATTCCGTGTAAACAAAAATGATATGAACGTCACACACCGCAAAAAATCGAAACACGTCTCAGGTTATTTGGAATTAAACAAACTATTACAATGAAAATCAATAAATTGTCTAATTCACTTTTTTAATATTTAAATAAACTTCAATTTAACATATCTTTACATATTGTTACTAAGATAGTTTGGCTCCAATCAGCTCCGAAAAAGGAGTCAAAATCATTAAAAATAAGGACTGGGCCCTTAAAAAATGTGACACCAGTGTGTTGGTCACTTACCGAAAAACAATCTTATTCTCAACCCCGCTGCAGGTAGCACCCCACCCAACCTCTAGACAGGCTCATTTGGCGGAAGGCATCATTTCGCCGTCTCTCTCACTGCACTGCAGTCTCTCTCACACAGTCAATGCTAAAATGGTGAAATTCGACTGTGAAGCTTGGTGGCATAGACATGAGCATCTAAACAGAAGTCTACAGATTTATGACACAGTCATGTCTTTTTATCTAACAGGGTAGACAAAGCTTAGGGCCAAAGGCCCCAAAGGCCACGTTAAGCGTGATGTTAAGCAAATGGAATCAAAATAATGATGCGTTGCCACTTTTTAACCGACTTCAAAAAAGGAGGAGGTTATCAATTCGACTGTAAGTATGTTTTTTTTATGTATATTTGTTACGCGATATCTTCGCCAATTGTGAACCGATTTTGATGATTATTTTTTTATTTGAAAGCCTTTACTATAAAGTTGGTCCCATTTCAATTTGGTGAAGATATGATGAAGAACTTTGGAGATATGGAAGAAACTCCTAAAAAAATTGAAGTCGGTTGTTTATTTTGTTAAAAATTTAATTATTTGATTCCTTTTTTCATCTTCTTGCCCACCATCACGCTAAAAGTGGCCTTTGAGTCTCGCGGTCCTGGGCTCTGTCTGCTTAGAGCCGCAAGACACAAAATGCTCTGTCTGCCATTAAATAAATACATTTAAAAGGACAAATCATACTGATCGAGCTAGCATCAAAGTAAGTTTAAACTTATATTATGGAATACCAGCTCAACGCTACATTTACTACAGCTACAATATTTTTGAATAGATTCATATACAGGCTGGCTTTTTATCCACCTGCAAAATTTTTGAAGCAATATCAGTCCATGATACTGAACAACATTCTATGAAAAAAGTTAGGTATTAAAAATCCGTTTGGCTGAGCGCTGGTTTGTATGAGAGGACGAAAAATTTTTATCGATTTTTAATAACTTTTTTTATAGAAAGTAGTACAGTGTCATGGACTGAACTTGCTCCAAAAATTTGGCTGGTGGATAAAAAGTCACCCTGTATTGATAAACACTGAGACTCAGGATAATTTAAATAAACGGGCAAGTGCGAGTCGGACTCGTACATGAAGGGTTCCGTACCTCCGTACAATGTTTTAAAACGCTAAAAAAACACGTTTTTTGTATGACGACCCCCTTTAATTTTTAACTTTTTTTTATTTTTAGTATTTGTTGTTATAGCGGCCATAGTAATACATAATCTGTGAAAATTTCAAGTATCTAGTTAATGCCATTATAAAGATCTAGTTAAAAACGCTGAAAAAACACGTTTTTGTATGGCGACCACTCTAATTTTTTTATTTTTTTTATTTTCAGTAGGTATTTGTTGTAATAGCGGCCACAGTAATACATAATCGGAGAAAATTTCAGGTATCTTGCTATTACGGTTCAAGAGATAGAGCCCTGTGACAGACGGACAGACAGACAGACGGACAGGCAGCGGAGTCTCAGTAATAGGGTCCCGTTTGCACCCTTTGGGTACGGAACCCTAAAAATTAGGAATAAAAAATAAGTATGTATGTTACATAAGGTATGTGTATGCGTGTTTATTCGTAGTTTGTATTGTTTTATGTTATGTTAATTTATTTTCTTCCTTTATTTAATAAACTCGCCTGTATGCCTTTCTTGTATAAACATCTCCTCTCACAGGCCTACTACTCTTTTGAGATAAGTAGTGCCTTTGTACAACTTTTATTAAGTATTCTCTGTATACATTGTCCGTGAACATAAATTGGTTAATATTTTTTTTTTATCATTTATTTATATTCAAAAATAACATTAATTACAATACGCATGATGACTGAAAAAATATTTCTGGCCCATCGGTTAGATTATGAAAAAATATTGTACACGTATTTTTTCTTTTCTCTGAGAAACAATAAATAACGAAGATACAGCGCATTTAAATCTCGCATGAAGTCACGCTTTCGAACGATTTCTACACAGCGGTGACGTCACAAGTCCCCACTCTGGAACTTTGATACTCTGTATCTTTGTGAATTTTTACTTTTTTGATAAACTGAAAAATACGGGTAAGTACAATATTTTTGGATAATCAAACTAACGGACTAATTAGAATAATACTTTTCTGACCCAGTCATCATCCCTATTCCATGCACCCATAAACCACGAAGTTTTGTCCTTAAGCATATTGCTACTTTCATTTAAATTTAATTTAATCTAAATATATATAACTCAAAGGTGACTGACTAACTGACTGACATAGTGATCTATCAACGCACAGCCCAAACCACTGGACGGACCGGGCTGAAATTTGGCATGCAGGTAGATTTTATGATGTAGGCAGCCGCTAAGAAAGGACGCGAGCGAAGCCGCGGGCAAAAGCTAGTTTTTAATAAAAATAAAAATGTGGTAGTGTATATTTGCATTTTTCTCATTAGAAGTTCCGACAGAGCTTCCGCGAGCTTTCAACCGAGCTTTCAAATTACTTATTACATTTTTGTGTCTTTGCCAACATTCTTTTCTGACATCACTGTGTATTGACAGCTTTATACTTTGACAGTTTTAAGATCAATATCATATTTTTATAACTTCTGATCACGTCTTTATTTATTTAAGTACCTAGTTTAATGCACTTCAAATCTTAAGATTAAAGTACAAAAGGTTCAATTTGTTTCGTAATTTAGTAAAGTGCATATTGTTTAATTTTTGTTGTAATTAAAATATTTGGATTTTAAAAAAAAGCGGCCAGGTGCGAGTTGGACTCCCCCATGAAGGGTTCCGTAGCAGCAAGTAACATAATATAAAAGTTCTAAAGGTAAATTGCGGTTTACGATTTATGACGTATTAAAAAATAACTATCTATGATACCGAGACCGCTATAGTTTTAATTGAAAGTACATACTTTAAGGTATATACCACATTTTATTCAGAATTATTTTAGTAATATTTCAAAAGTTACGGTGGGGGGACACCTCAAATTTTAACTTTGTATTAGATTATCTCAAGACTGGGGGGTTTGATCTACATAGTGTCAAAGCAGTTTTTGTTGCATTTTAAAAGACCTTTTCAACGAAACCCCACACATTGGGGTTTGTCGAATTTAATTTTTAAATTTACTTTTCGTTGTATAGGAGGGGGGCTGAAAAAAAAATATTTATTCATAATTTTAAAAACCAACTTTTGGAACTTCAATATCTATCTCTCCACCAATTTTCGTGACAATCGGTGCAGTAGCGGCAAAGTACGAGCCCGGACGGACAGACAGACAGACGGACGGCCGGACGGACATAACGAAACTATAAGGGTTCCTTGTGGACTACGGAACCCTAAAAAACTATAACGATATTATTTTTTCCATAGTAAAGTAACAGTCTTTGATATTAAAGGTATCCATTGTTACTTTCAGCCCCCTTTGGGTGTTGCGGCTCTAAGTAGACAGAGCCCAGGGCCGCAGACCCAAAGGCCACTTTTAGCGTGATGTTGGGCAAGAAGGCAGAACAAAAAAAGTTTTTCCTAGCAGTGGTCGTTCCGAAACACTAGGTTTGTAGAGTTTGCACTAAAAATAATGACCTTTAATAAGTGTTATATTTATCCTACATTAAATAAAAAATGTTTCACCCGTGTGGTTCCGGGTTAGAATAGGACCACTCCATCTCTTCCTGTGGATGTCGTAAGAGGCGACTAATTTACACTGTTACGGGCTATTTCTTCTCGATTTTGCAAGGTCTTTGGCACCCTTGGGTGACCTTGGGTGAAAAGAAAAAGCGGGAAAGCGCACCCTGGGCTCCGTAGAAGCCCAGCTGAGGATGCAACCGGGAGCGCGCTTAGACGAATAAGATTAAATAAAAAATACCTTTATCAAACTAGTGATGGTTGCTCAGCAAGCCGCATCGTCTATTAAGATAATTCGCATTCCCTCAATCGGCTTTTACGATCTGCGTGGAAAAAGAAATTGTTGGTACATTTAGTTCTTTATTTTATCCCAGACCAGCTTGTTAATAGTGAAGTAGTATTATTATAAAATTACTTTGTCCTTTTAATCTTTACATAGAGCTACAATCGTACAGACATGTAACCGCGCCGCGTCACCCCAAACCAGCACCCATAGACAAAAAACAAAGTAACCGAACGTCAAAAATAAATCAAAATTACTGAGCTGCCATTGGTCGGCTCCCGAAGGGCCAGGCACCCACGCAGGGAATAATTACGAATGGATCGAATTGGGGTGATAGGGTGAAAATAAATAGATTGTGTTTCAACGCAGTTTTTTAGAATAAGTAAATGATATTTGGAGATTTTTTACCGACTTCTCAAAAAGGAAGTTATCAATTCGTCGGACGGAATCTTTGTTCTTTATGTATGTTCCCAGATTACTCAAAGACGCCTGGACCGATTTGGAAAATTATTTTACTAATTGAAAGGGTATACTTTCCAGATGGCCACGTAGAAAATTTATTAAAATCGGTTGTGTGGTTTGTTTTTTAAACGAAAACAACTAGAAAAAATATGTTATCGTAAAAATTAATTGTTTGAATATTTAGCTTTTCTGGTATTAAAGTCGGTTTTTTGTTTTGAAAAAATATAAATAAAAAATCACTCATTGTTGGTAACTCGTATGGAAGTTAATTTGAATTTTGAAAAATCAAAAAAATGTGTTTTTGTTTTTACTTCACTGCGCCAGAAGGGGCGTTATGTTTTTCGAGTGTATAGTAATTTATTCAACTACGCAACTATTTTAGGGGTAGATTCAGTCTATGATATTGAACAACTTTTCCCAAAGAACATATTATATAGAAATATGAAAAATATTTTTTTGCTTTTCATGCAAGCTCGGATCAATTGATCGTGTTGTATGGAAGATCAAAATATAATTTTCATTTGTCGATATGTTCCTTAGGAAAAGTTGTTCAGTATCATGGAATTAATTTACCCTTCAAATAGTTTCGGTATATTTCGTTAGACCCAGTACTTATACACATTAAAAAAAATTAAAACAGGTCTATTTATAAATAACCTGTTTTAATTTTTTTTAATATGGATGCTTTTGTTTATTTTTTTAGATATGTATGTATTTTTGTAATGAATGTGTAACATACACACACAGCCATACTATTCTTAAATAAACGGGCAAGTGAGAGTCGGACTCGTACATAAAGGGTTCCGTACCTCCGTACAATGTTTTAAAACACTAAAAAAACACGTTTTTTGTATGACGACCCCCTTTAATTTTTAACTTTATTTTATATAATATTTAGCTATTACGGTTCAAGAGATAGAGCCCTGTGACAGACGGACAGACAGACAGATGGACAGACGGACAGACAGCGGAGTCTCAGTAATAGGGTGCCGTTTGCACCCTTTGGGTACGGAACTCTAAAAAGTCTATTTGTTCTTTTTAATAATACATAATATCATAGACTTATGTAACAAATAGATCAGTCTCAAGAAGATTGTATACACATCTCCACCACAAAAAAAATATTCCCAAAAAAATCGTTTAATCGTCTATGGGACCGGCTCTTTCTTATCTACTCGTCTAGGATAGGACAGCTGGTCGTGGGCCCTAGGTACTCAAATATTGTGTCAATCAAACAAGAAATAGGTACTTCTTATAAAGGGGACCATTATTATAATAATAACAACTTTGTTGACATGTCAAAGGGCGTCAATGTATTCATAAACACGAACAACTTTTTTAAAGAATAAAAAATCTATTGTAACCAATTTTAGGGACATAGGAAAGTATTTTTTTTAATTTATGGTAATATTATTTACTTCGGGGAAAGTTGTTTAGTATCATGAACTGAACATACAAGTAAATAGTATCAGTATTTTGTGAGATGTTACATAAAACTGCATCTTTTAAAAATATATGTGACGTTCCACGGGTACCTTATTGACGGTGGCACTTACGACATTGTGTTTATTCAAGCTAAGTTAATTGTACGAATTGTTTTTCTACACGTCCTAAGCGCCACCGTCCATAAGATACCTTTACCCGTGGAACGTCACATATATTTTTTAATATGAATAACAGCATAAGAAAATATAAAAAGTTTGTTAAATCTATTTACGTTTAAATGTATTTTGTCTCGTTCTTACAATGTCAAATAATGAAAAGAGAAATAAGGATAAATATATTTAAACTAAAAAGGTTTAATATATTTTTATAAGTTAAAGTGAGGGTTAGAAGCTAAACTTCTTTTTTATAAAGTATGGTGTTTTACGTCACGTCTCACAAAATACTGATACTATTTACATGCACGTTCAGTAAGTAACTTTTATTCTTAATTAAAATCCTCAAAAAATACAATTTATATCGATTATACACTTTTGTATAAAACCAGTCACATTTGACAATAAATACATATCCCCTTTTTTATTTATAACCGTTTTTATCTATGGGTCGGCCCTTCCTTATCTACTTGTCTAGGATAGGCCAGCGGGTCGAGGGCCCTACTTAAATATTGTATCCACCAATGAGAAAGGCCTGTGGGATAGGGTCGTCTAGTTTACTCAGTTGTTATGTGACATTTTAATGTAAGTGTATCTATTTTTTTTACTATATATACCGTGTCTATCTTTCGTTAGTCTATGATTTGAATTTGTGTATTGTGTGGCTTGTGTGTCTTGATTGAAATAGGGTAAAAATAAATTGTTTGCTATTGTTAAGAGAATGAGACGTCACCAAATAATGTCGCTTGTCCTTGTTGTCATCGTCAAAGAGCAAAAAAAGCGGCCAAGTGCGAGTTGGACTCGCCCATGTAGGGTTCCGTAGCAGCAAGTAACATAATATAAAAGTTCTAAAGGTAAATTGCGGTTTACGATTTATGACGTATTAAAAAATAACTATCTATGATACCGAGACCGCTATAGTTTTAATTGAAAGTACATACTTTGAGGTATATACCACATTTTTTTTAGAATTATTTTAGTAATATTTCAAAAGTTACGGTGGGGGGACACCTCGAATTTTAACTTTGTATTAGATTATCTCAAGACTGGCGGGTTTGATCTACATAGTTTCAAAGCAATTTTTGTTGCATTTTAAAATACCTTTTCAACGATATCCCACAATTTGGGGTTAGTCCAATTTAATTTTTAAAGTCACTTTTTATTGTATGGGTAAAATTATGTTATAGGTATATTAAATTATGAAAAAATATTTTTTTTATAATTTTAAAAACCAACTTTTGGAACTTCAATATCTATTTCTCTAACCAATTTTCGTGACAATCGGTGCAGCAGCGGCGGAGTACAAACCCGGACGGACAGACAGACGGACGGACGGACGGACGGACATGACGAAACTATAAGGGTTCCTTGTGGTCTACGGAACCCTAAAAAGGTACCTTCTTATAGAGATAATCTGGTTTAAACCTATCTTTTATCTCTTTCCCTTTTATTGGTATATACCTACTGTTGGTAGAACGATATTTCACTAAACAAACATCAAAAGTAAAGTATAGCCTGTGTAGCCTGTTTTCTGCTTAAGGACCATACTTGAATTTTCCGGGGTCCAGTGCTGCCCCCATTTTAAATAAATCATTTCAAAGAAAACGGAGACTACATTTAGAATTTTACTACTACCAACTCCTAGATAACCCTTCAAACTATTATGTGAACTACTGTTTACAGTTTATAATGAGAACGTTAAGCTTTACTACGCACATTTGCCAAAATTTGCCGTTTTTCGCAAATGTGCGTAGTTAAGCTTAACGTTCTCACTTTAAACTGTAAACAGTAGTTCATAAAATACTTTCAAAGTGTCAGTACAGTGTAAGATGTCTCCGTTTTCTTTTAAATGATTTAATTTAAATGGGGGCAGCACTGGACCTGGACGTAAAAAGTTGTTTCCAGTCTGGTTAGGATATTGCAGACTAGAATCACCTGATTATCCGATAAGAAAGATGATTCCGTGCTTCGGAAGGCACGCAAAGCTGTGGGTCCCGAAAGTCATTAAGCGTTTGTTTAAACCTATCCTAGGATTGGTTCTGGTCTACCCTTTGGGTTGCGGAGGTCAGACGGCAGTCGCTCCGTGTGAAACCAGTAGCCTCGTCAAATCACCTAGGGTAGGTAGCGGACCCCGGACTCTGAAGCGTTACCGCTGAGGATGCAAACAGGAATACGCCTAGATAAGAATATTTTGGGCATACGCTTGGATGATATGCAGGAAGTAACAGCTGATAATGTATATATTTTTCTTCTTCTGAATATTCAAGTCCACTCGACCAATTTCTACAAATATTATTTTACTGTCTATGCTTTTCATCTCTGCAACACTCTACTCCCTTTCCATTCGATACGCCAATACGCTGAATAACTTTAAAACCCTAACTAAAAATCACTTTCTTACTTCTGTTTAGTTCCTCATCCCTTTCTCCTACTATTTCTTTCATCTTCCTGCTTAAAATCATCATGTACAGATTTGTTTACATCATTGTGATATTTATTTATTTGTATGTATGTATGTAATAAAATTATTTATTATAATGTGTACTATGTATACAAAATATATAACATTATAAAAAAATTGATATAGGTATATCAATAAATGAATATATACATCGTGTTAATAAAAGAACGCAAAACCTCTCAGATGGTACCTCAGCCCATGTAACTGAACAACTTTTGTTCAACAACTTCACGAAACTAAAAAAAAAATGAATTTTCATACAAATCAGTTTGTATGAAAATTAATTATTTTTTTTTGGATTTCGTGAAAGTTGTTGAACAAAAGTTGTTCATTTTCCTTATTTATTTATGTTCAGGCTGAGGTTCATTTTCCTTATTTATTTATGTTCATACAAATCAGTTTGTATGAAAATTAATTATTTTTTTTTGGATTTCGTGAAAGTTGTTGAACAAAAGTTGTTCATTTTCCTTATTTATTTATGTTCAGGCTGAGGTACCATCTGAGAGGTTTTGCGTTCTTAACACGATGTATTTATAATTTATTTATATACCTACTAGCTGACCCGGCGAACTTCGTTTCGCCCTTTCCCGTTCCCTTTTCCATAATTTCTCACCGTTTAAACCTTCCCTGGTCTTTCATGAATATTTCAAGACCAAAATTAGCCAAATCGGTTCAGCCGTTCTCGAGTTTTAAGCAGACTAACGAACAGCAATTCATTTTTATTTAATAAAAAAATATATTTTATTTAATAAACATTTTTTTTTTTATAATGTTATATATTTTGTATAAGTATTTTAATATCTATTGGTTATTATTCATATTTTAATTTTAACTGCGCCACCTGTTATCTTACTCATATACTTCGCACTCCTTCTCTATATGGTTGCCTGTAAGAGATTGCTTCGGCGATAACGCCGCCTCTTGTACCTTAATTAGTTCCGTAAATTTGTAATTTTTAATGTTTCTTATTTGGTGCAATAAAGATTTTTGTATTGGATTGTATTATATATTTTTAAAATATGCTAATTAAGCCCTTTCATTTGATACTCTACACGATATGATGCGATTTATTTAATTTTTTAGTTCATTACTTTATGGCGTAAAGTGGGCGCCGTTTTGAATTAACTGTTACGTCACGTAGTCTATAACCAGCGTACGCTTCTAACGATACCACATTTGTCAAGGTATCATGGATATCATTGAAGATATGAGGGTACAAATGAACATACATAGCGCTAAAACACATAACCCTCCTTTTGGCTTTACTTTAGTCGGCTAAAAGAAGTTGTGACCTGTGAGCAGCCAGACAGTAGGTACGTACTGACGTCAGAGGTCAACGACCGGACACAATCACTGGCATGGTGTCATTGTGAGCGTTGATTGTGGCAGAGACACTCACGTCGCGGGGTAGACAGAGCTTCGGTTCGCAAGACTCAAAGGCCTATACAAAATTGTTGGCCAGGTTTATTTATATCCTTCTACGCTAGGAGTGTTATGTTATACGAGTGTATGAAGGTATGTATGTATATTTCTTTGGTACGCTATGCAGCACAGACCTACCACTACAGACTTGCAACAATATTGCTAGAAAGAGACTGTCAAATACAGTACAACGTGAGTGTGAAAGAAACGCTGATATGCTTTTTTGTGTCTATCGGCGTGGCTGCTATAAGCTGGCCTACTGTCAAAATCTGGGCCAAACAAACCACAAAACGATCGAAGAAAGTTATTAATTTTAGGGATTTTATTATTTAAAAGGTGATTAAGGGTTTAATTTGAGCTTATTCTAAGTTAGTAACCATAGTGTGTTCTGTGACGTGTGCAAAATATGGGTGGAGGCAACAATCAAAGATAGAAAGAGATGCACTAAAGTAGCCACGCACTATGCAGGTCTAGTAGTGGTGGGTCTTTGCTCTGCAGCCTAAATGGTTTGACGGATTTTAGCTTGAGATGTGTCAGTAGATTCAAAATATAACCCTTCTGGAGCAGTCGGGTTAAAAACTAAATAATGCTGGATTTTTCAGCCCATCTAATCAAAGGAGCTGGAAAACACTGGATACAGGTCGCTTCCCAGGCATATTTACAGCTGTGGCCTTCATACGTCTGGAGGAATGATAATAATTACGACCACTCTGGCCAAGATTAGGTTAACAGGTCAGAGTGATACCGATGTACAATTTTAGAGTTCCGTACCTCAAAAGGAACAAGGAACCCTTATAGGATCACTTGCATGTATGTCTGTCCATCTGACACAGTAATTTCAAAATATAATGTATCTTTTGAGCCCATGTTAAGATAGTTTGGGCATGTAGAAAGGATGGATGAAAATAGATTAACAAAAAATATTTATAAGGCAAGTGTGAAAGGAAGAGCGGCACAGGGTAGACCTCGGCGAACGTTCTGCGATCAGATTGCAGACGTTCTGAAAAAGGGAGAGGTAAGAAGTACCCGTAACCGAAGGACATGTATGAAGAGGTTGATGAGTGTAGGTGAAGCGAAAGAGGTCTGTCGGGATCGTAGCAAGTGGAGGTCCATAGTCTCTGCCTACCTCTGTGGGAAACAGGCGTGATAGTATGTATGTATGTATGTTTTGAGCCCATCGACACAAAAGAAGAAGTGATTTCCTCCGAATCTACTGAACTGGTTGAGTTGTAGTACACATTTGTAAATCGGTGACCCACATACAGACGTGTAACTTAAATATTGAGTGTAAATAAGAAATAAGTTTTTCAATATTTTTTTCGTACAATCTTTTATTGTGAGTAAGCTTAATTGTATGCTACGAACAATAATTCCCTAGAATCGTAAGTAATCCCGAAAAATCATTCCAAGCGATATGTACCGCGGCGGGCGGGGCTTAAAATATGAACAGCGCGGCGCGACATTTCGCCGTGACACTCGAGTCGTGCGTTTGCGTCGCAAGAAGTTTCCTTTGAGAATATTGCTGTGTTTTTGCGATAATCGATTCATTAAAAATGCCGTCATGTGCCGTGAAGTGGTGTAGAAGCCATACAGACATGAAAATTAGTTATTAAAAAAAAAAAGTTACACGTCAACAAGGTTATTTTTTTTATTAGCGTAGCGTACTGCATAATAGGTACCATCCGCGCGTTGTATCTCACCGCTCATTGCGTTGACTGCCCCACCCGAATTTCGATGATTGTAAGGTTATAAGAAGTTATCAAGATTTGTCTTGAATACAAATGTAATAAGCCCAAACTCGATGGGGTTGCGTCGTTTAATTACAGGGTTCCTATAGCCACCTTCCAGCTCCAGATTAGTTTTATATTATAACATTTCATTGTCATCTGATTTACATAAGTAGACAAAATTTCATCTCAATCTGAAACCGGACAGGAGAAAAGAAAAAATACGTGTATATTTTTTAATAATCTAACCGATGGGCCAAAAATATTCGTCCAGTCGTCATGCCTATTGTTCTTATGTTGATAATACTGTCCCCATTTCCTTTGTTCGCAAAACTATATGCCCAGCAACTGATCAGCTGGATTATCAGGTCATTGATAAAGGACGGCTGATGACCTCCTTTAAGTTATTATCACTGATAGCTTATCATCAGATAGGCGCTCAGGGGCGCCAGGGTGTCTGACCATGTTAGAAGTCACGTACAAGCCCCTGCATAAAATAAAGACACTTGGCGATTATTTTACAAGCTTGTCTGTGTCCGCAATCAAATCTTGCAAGCTAAATTAGACCCACTTCCCATTATTCGATCGAGCTGAAACTTCACATACTTATGTAAGTTGGGTGGCATGCAATATTATGGGATCAATGACCTGATCTCATGATGAAGCCGGAAGGTGGCCACAGCATCTCTGTGATAAAACAACATAACCTCACCGAGTTTGGGCTTGATTGATTTGTCTTGATTAAAAGCTTGTTTTTAAAAATATTTTTTATTTAATTACTTGTTTCCTAATTAGGTCTAAACCTAATGTTGTATGATTTTCCCAAAGAGCTAAGAATGTACCTTCTTAAGGGCCCAGTCCTTATTTTTAATAATTTTGACTGCTTTTTCGGAGCTGATTGGAGCCAAACTATTTTAGTAAAAATATGTTAAGATATGTTAAAATGAAGTGTATTAAAAAAGTGAATTAGACAATTTATTGATTTTCATTGTAATAGTTTGTTTAATTCCAAATAACCTGAGACGTGTTTCGATTTTTTGCGGTGTGCGACGTTCATGTCATTGTTGTTTACACGGAATTTAAAATATGAAGTTGTGTTTAAATTACAGAGAAATAAAGACAAAAGAAAATCCTAAAAAGTGATTGAGAAGATTTTAATAACAAAAAAATTTAATTCATTCAAAAACTTAGTTAAAAAGGTTAAACTTTGAAGAAAATATAAGCGAATACGTCGTCGGATTTCTTGCGCATACGACTGAGTTGAAAAATAAAAAATACACATATATGAAGATTGATTCATGCTTAAACACGTACAATAAATAAATAAAAATAATTTGTCTTTTCTAAACAGATAGATTTAAAGTTCTCCGAAATTCTCAAATAAATATGGGGTCGAAAACGCTGATATGGCAGACCGCTCGCTGCGCTTCTGAATTCGTCTAAATTCGTCTCCATGGTACATGTACAATACAGCGCAATGCGTATGTGTAGATAGAAAATATAGATTTGGGTGTTCAATCAAAAATTCCCACGGTCGAAGATTGCAGTCTTAAATATCTTGGTCAGGCTTGACTGTTCGCTGGGGAAATTCACAAATGAGGCGTTTATACAAAAATACCTTCTTTGTTAAATAATCTATAGCTATGCTGTATTAGGGAAAGCCTGTAAAAACGAGCTGTATTTGAAATAAATAAATAAAAAATAAGTAATTCTCTGTACTTACCTGTACAGAAGAATTTGAATTACCTCTGAAATGTATTTTACTGTCAGAAGCTGTCAATGTGAAACAGATTATACTAGTGTTTTTTTTTACAATATACCTACAATAGATATAACACATTGATATAATTCGCTAGTTTGCAACAAGTCAAATCATACACTTTTTTCTAAACGTCAAAACAAACATTTTCTATGAGATTTGAATGAAATATCGGACTGTGACGTCATAGTTTTTTTGAGTCAAATAGCGCTCTTAATATCCGTTTTTTTGCATTAAGGTGAAATGGTAGCATAAGTGGCGCCCTCATTATTACTAATAGTACGTCTAGTTTCAAAACGGTTTTTCGCCAAAAGTGGCCACTGTTGGCGAAAACCCGTTTTAAAACTAGACGGACTACCCATATTACTTTCAAAGGTTATTCATAAAATAGTTTGAAGGTCTTTTTAGACATTGATCCAAATATTTTTTTTTAATATCACCATATTTAGTTTTAAACAATTTATTTCAAATGAGGGCGCCACTTATGCTACCATTTCACCTTAATAAATCTAAAATCACGTTCAAATTGGATGTGATCAATGACAGGTGACATTATTTTGTGACGTTTTATTCTCTTAACAGTACCAATTATTTTGACCTAGGAACCTACCCAATTGACGACTGTCATAGGTAGAATAGATAGAAGGCTCGAATTTTTTAATCAAGAATTAAACACCTAAGTCCTAGGACAATTTGAAAAAGGCAATTTTCCAACTTGCCCTGGCTGGGGATTGAACCCAGAACCTCCGGATTGGCGGACAGGCGTGTTGACTATTACACAGTCACAGAGGTGGTCAACGGTATGATTAATTGTATCTAAGTACTAGCTTACCCAAGGCTTTGCCCAAGGTTTCTTTCGGCGTATCTTTCCAGCAGTGGTCGTTCCGAAACGATAGTAGTTTGTAGCTTTTACACTAAAAATAATTTAAAAATAATATGACCTTCAATTTGAAGGCATACAACGTGTAACAAAAAGGGGGTATCAACCCGAAAGGGAGTTAACGTACTAACCTATGTGAACAACTTTTACTATGGAAGCATCACAGAAATCGCGAAAAAAAAATTTGCAGCTCCATTACATTTTGGCACGGTAGGTGTTTAATTTGGATGGCGCTGCAGATTTTATTCGGGACCCACAATTTTACGTGCCTTCCAAAGCACGGAATCATCTTTTTTTCGGATAATCAGGTAAATAACTCAAGCCTGCAATATCCTAACCAGACTGGAAACAACTTTTCTAAAAGTAGGTATGCTTCCGAGTGGGATTAGAATCCACGGCCTCCGGATCACAAGGCAAACGCCTTGACCACTGGACCACGGAGGCAGTCTATCATGAACTGAACCTACCTATCAGTATATTTTGTTACCCTCACATTCATAAATAATAACAAACGTTTGCTAAACCTTTTTTAAATAAAATGTGTTTTGTCTCTATTACTCTTATCTACATTTGCCGTAGTAAGAACAGGACAAAACATATTTTAACCAGGCCTGTGTCACTGCCCGTTTAGATATCGAAAATGTTTTCGAAAAAATTATTAGTATGCGCGCAGGCGGCCCCTCCGGGTGGTAAATTCAGTTATACGAATCGTTTGTCCAGAGTAATAAGAATGAAATTGGCTTGCAATGGATGTCTAGGTATCTATACGAAAAGGTGCTGAGTTCTGACGTGAGCTAAATTAAACCATATCGCTATCCACATAGAGTAGATATTTCTTTAAATTTCTTTGCTGAGTCAAACATCTGTACGCTAGTATTATTTATTCTGTGTTTTAACTAAAATAGGTTAAGCAAACGTTTGTTATTTTTTATGAATAAGGGGATAGACTATATTTAGCCTACATTGAATAAAAACTTTTTGACCTTGACAAGACCCAGAACAGTAAAAATGCTATTTTCATTATCTGGGTCATTCTGGGCACCAAATCCAGAAACTCCGGAGTGGCCAACATGTCAACCATTACGCCACGCAGCGCAGATCGTCATTATTTGTCAACCTGACTGTCATAATAGTAGTGACGTCACAGCGAGAGCAGACGCCGCGGCGACAGCGGCCTTTGTGATTCAAGGCGAGGCGCGTCGCTACGCCGAACTAGTAGGTATAACTGTAACGACCTTAATGACTGATGGCAAGGAACTACTTAGTCTAAGTTTTAAAATAACATACTGTTATTTTTTGATCGAGCGAGCGAAGCGAGCTAAGCGTCTTAGTTTCGATTCGAGGCCAAAACTGCTTTCGTCCTCTGTTCTCGCCTACAGCTACAGGTCGCATTTTTCAACCGATTTTACGAAATGGCACACATCATCAGGTCTTTTTTAGTCTCCACTGCAGGAGCACATCCCTCTCTGTACTAAGTACCATAGCCATACTTGGCCAGAGCAATCAGAGGATTTTGCCTACACTCCACGCTGGCCAGATCCAGACGGCTGGAGAGGTCTCACTGATGTTTCTTAGAAGCTTGTTTGGCTTGTGTTTCCTAAGTCGCCTTCTACGACATCCACGGGCTCTCTGAGTGGTCCTATTCTTCTCTGCCGGGAACCACACGGCACACAAGTTCCTTGATTTATTTAAATTGTTTAGTCAATCCCGATTTTTGATTGGGGGGGGGCGGGGAAGAGGGAACTTTGCTGTAGCGTTTTTAATTTTCAGATTTCACTGAAATGACTTTTAAGGCGAGATGGGTTCGCTCTCGGCGAATATTTCACTGTGTTTTATTTATTTATTTTTTTTGTATTATATTCATAATTTTTTTTGTAGCCAAAACCGGATAGATATTTAGATAATACATTTTTTTGCATAATTTTCATATAAAAAGGTAATTCTATAAAATAGTAATATGTATTATAAAGGCAAATTTAGGCAAATTTAGAGGTATGTTTGTGATTTTTTTCTATAGCGCCAAAAATGCTCAATCGTATTTGGGATATTGTGGGTGTCTGTAGAAAAGCCTAAGATTCCTATGTAATTTTTTTGAGAAATAAACTGCAGTAGTTTTATTACAGTGATTTTTTAAAAACACTCACAGTTTTCTTGGCTCTAAACTAGTGATATGCCGTTCCCGGGAACGTTCCCAAATTCCCGGGAATTTGGGAACGTTCCCGGGGAATTTAGAATTTTTGGGAACGTTCCCAGGGTACGTTCCCGTATTTCTAGGGAATGTTACGGAATATTGGATATATGTATTTGTTTTATAACCATATCAAGGAATGCATTTACGTTAGTAAAATATATTTACAGTGATAAAAAATAAAATTCACTTTCCCTAGCATTTCCATTTTTTGGGAACATTCCCGGCAACGTTCCCGGAAATCTGGGGAACGGGAACGGTACACCACTACACTCTGAACTGGCGGGGCCTTAAGACAATGGAACGTGGAAAGTATCGGTTATTGCATGGTTATAAGGGCTCGCGAGGTCTACTGTTCGCACAGAACCACTTCGCATCAAGAATCAATCAAAGAATAAAATATTTATTTAGTAATTAGGTCTTCACGTCAAATAAGTGATCAGTCGACACTTAAAAATATTAAAATCAGTAAATATACAAGTATTATAAATATTATTTGTAGATATCTTAAAATATAAATAGGTCCCACAGCTGTTCAGTAGTTTAGTATCCCATCGAAATCATAAATGTAATAAACGGGCAAGTGCGAGTCGGACTCGTACATAAAGGGTTCCGTACCACCGTACAATGTTTTAAAACGCTAAAGAAACACATTTCTTGTATGACGACCCCCTTTAATTATTAACTTTATCTTATTTTTAGTATTTGTTGTTATAGTGGTCATAGAAATACATAATCGGTGAAAATTTCAGGTGTCTAGCTAAAACGGTTCAAGAAGTAGAGCCCTGTGACAGATCGAGTTAAAACGCTGAAAAAAACACGTTTTTTGTATGACGACCCCTTTAATTTTTAACTTTTTTACTTTTAGTAATTGTTGTTATAGCGGCCACAGTAATACATAATCGGTAAAAAATTTCAGGTGTCTAGCTATTACGGTTCAAGAGATAGAGCCCTGTGACAGACGGACAGACGGACAGACGGACAGACGGACAGACGGACAGACGGACAGACGGACAGACGGACAGACGGACAGACGGACAGACGGACAGACGGACAGACGGACAGACGGACAGACGGACAGACGGACAGACGGACAGACGGACAGACGGACAGACGGACAGACGGACAGACGGACAGACGGACAGACGGACAGACGGACAGACGGACAGACGGACAGACGGACAGACGGACAGACGGACAGACGGACAGACGGACAGACGGACAGACGGACAGACGGACAGACGGACAGACGGACAGACGGACAGACGGACAGACGGACAGACGGACAGACGGACAGACGGACAGACGGACAGACGGACAGACGGACAGACGGACAGACGGACAGACGGACAGACGGACAGACGGACAGACGGACAGACGGACAGACGGACAGACGGACAGACGGACAGACGGACAGACGGACAGACGGACAGACGGACAGACGGACAGACGGACAGACGGACAGACGGACAGACGGACAGACGGACAGACGGACAGACGGACAGACGGACAGACGGACAGACGCACAGACGGACAGACGGACAGACGGACAGACGGACAGATGGACAGACGGACAGACGGACAGACGGACAGACGGACAGACGGACAGACGGACAGACGGACGGACAGACGGACAGACGGACAGACGGAAAGACGGACAGACGGACAGACGGACAGACGGACAGACGGACAGACGGACAGACGGACGGACGGACGGACAGACGGACAGACGGACGGACGGACGGACAGACGGACAGACGGACAAACGGACAGACGGACAGACGGACGGACAGACGGACAGACGAACAGACGGTCAGACAGCGGAGTCTCAGTAATAGGGTCCCGTTTGCACCCTTCGGGTACGGAACCCTAAAAATGGGAGCCAGGTTTTAAAAATTAACAACATACAACGTAAAACTTAAGGCGCTGTAGGTTCACAGCTCACAATATTGTTAGTATTTTTTTTTTATTTCTGTAATTAAACAAGTGTAATTTATTTTTCAAAAATTTTACATAGAAATCTTAAGGCTTTTCTACAAAGACACAATATCGAAAAAAGTCACAAACTCCGGTTTTATATTATTATAGCAGATAAAATTTTCTTTTATTTGTAGCCAATTGCACTCGTAATTTAGATTAAACATTTTTTGGTAGGTATAATGTTCATTTAAAAAGGTAATACGTTATCTTGCAACAAGTCAAATCAGATACTTCAAAACCAAACATTTTCTATGGGATTTGTATGAAATATCGATTTATTTATTTCGATATAGGTAATCAAAGTCGCGGGTCGCACGCACAGGACCGAGACGGATGGCGTCGACAAAGAGAGGCCTATGCTCAGCTGTAGGCGGAAGAAGGGCTGGGATGATGATGATCGATTTATGACGTCATAGTTCCTTGGAGTCAAATAACGCTCTTAATATCCGTTTTTCTGCATTAATAAATCTAAAATCACATTCAAAGTAGATGTGATCAATGAGAAGTGGCATTATTTTGTGACGTTTTATTCTATTAACAGTACCAAATAATTTATTTTTGACCCACCAAAATACCTAATTGTATAAAGGTAAATTTAGAGGTGTGTTGGAAGCGTTCAACCTTTTGTTTGTGATATCTAAAAGATAAACAATGCACTTCTCTCAATCATGAAATATAGAAAGTGAATTTGTCAAAATGGTTGTGATTTTTTTTATCGAGCTGATAGTCAATCGTTTTTTGGATAGCATTTTCAAAAACACTCACAATGTTGTAAGCTGTGGACTTACCGCGCCTTAACTAAATTAAAACTAAACAAATATAGGTACCTAATTAGACATAATATTCATATGTATAAATAGTACAGGGGTTCATGGACAATAGGTCACTATTTATAGTAAATATTCAACCCTATCAAATAGATAACGTAAGTAATAGAAAAAAAAAATATTATGCACCCTTTTTAATATCAATAAACCTAAATGTATTTATACATTAACTATTTTTACATTGCTTGTATTGTCCATAGTGGTCTGAGGGAAAAGAAAAACTTAGAATGTACCAGCTGCTTCTTTTCCCGCGCAGAACGTAAAAACCGATCGAGGGAACGGGCGAAAATATGGCCTATGCGATGTGGCCATCACTCTTCTTGCCCACCATTACGCTAGAAGTGGCCTTTGAGTCTTGCGGCCCTGGGGCTCTGTCTGCAAGCTTTCATTGATTCAAAGGCCACTTTCAGTTTATATCTATTTTATAAAACTTAATAAGATATATCAAAAGGATTTTGGTAATGCCAGCATAAAATAAATTATATAGGGTGACCTTTAAACCACCAGCTAAATTTTTGGAGCAAGTTCGGTCCATGATACTTAATAACTTTGTATTAAAAAAAAATTTTGAATTCAATTGTTCGCAAACAAAATTTGTTTCGCTGAGCACTGATTTGTAGTTTGTACCCTACGAACAATAATTTGTACCTATGGGAAGGCGAAATCCTATTTTCGTTTTTAGGGTTCTGTAGCCAAATGGCAAAAAACGGAACCCTTATGGATTCGTCATGTCTGTCTGTCTGTCTGTCCGTATGTCACAGCCATTTTTTTCCGAAACTATAAGAACTATTCTGTTGAAACTTGGTAAGTAGATGTATTCTGTGAACCGCATTAAGATTTTCACACAAAAACAGAAAAAAAAATATTTTGGGGTTTCCCCATACTTAGAACTGAAACCCAAAAATTTATTTTTCATCAAACCCATACTTGTGGTGAATCTATGGATAGGTCTACAAAAATTATATTGAGGTTTTTAATATATATTTTTCTAAACTGAATAGTTTGCACGAGAGTAGTTTTTTAATACGTCATAAATCGTAAACTGAAATTTACCTTTCATTCAATAAACTCAAATATAAAAATAAAAACAACGAACTACAATAACTTTTATATTATGTTACTTGCTGCTACCGAACCCTTCATGGGCGAGTCCGACTCGCAGTTGGCCGCTTTTTCTTGAATTGTTCTTATGGAAAGGAGGTTAATCATGAACTGAATTGGCTTCAAACATTTGGCTGGTTAGAAAGTTACTTATAAGTTTGACGTATCTGTGTGTCTATGAGTCTGTGGCATCGTAACTCCTAAACGAATAGACCGAATTCAAAACGGTTTTTTGCGGTTGGTTTATGTTATTTTTAGCATTTCTCATTCTAAATTACAATTAAACATATGTAATATTGGTTTTGTAATCCTTTTGTAAAATACTTTATTTTGATACCCCACACCAATTAAAGACATAGTATGGCGTCAAAATTCCGCCATTTTGTTTTTTTTATATACCAGTGTCACAGTATGACAATTAAAACGAACGACGCCTCTCAAGCTGAAAGTCACCAAGCCGTTTAGGCTACACAGTGTACCAAAGAAATATACATACATACATACACTCGAAAAACATTGCCCTCATCACGGCGCAGTCGGGTAAAAAGAATCGTCTGGTTCACATCTCACCGTAGCAATAAAAAGCTTTCCCATATTTATAAATATTAGTTTTAATTCTAAGTTATTAGCATTAGAATTTGTGACAAGTTGAATTAACGCCTAAAAAACATTGAGAACAGGTATTACCCTTATCCTTGAAGATCACCCTTGAATTCAACCCCCAAGGTCGCTCCCATGTCAACCACTTTATAAAAACAGGTCGCATTTATCATATTAAAATAAGGGTGCATATATCATCTTTATTAAACTTTTATTAAAAAATGTTGGCTGTCTATTGGACTATTATTTTTGACTAGAAACTATCTATGAATAGATTTATTTACATTTAGATATGGAGGGTGAATATATAGGTAAAAAAAATATATAGTTAAACCTATCATTGGATAAGTTTAACTAGGGTATATTTTCTATGATATAATATTGTATTTATGATAATATGTACGTATTAATAATAAACCAAGTCAAGTGCGAGTTAGACTCGTACATGGGTTGCGTACCTCCGTACAATGTTTTAAAACGCTAAAGAAACACATTTCTTGTATGACGACCCCCTTTAATTATTATTAACTTTATCTTATTTTTAGTATTTTTTGTTATAGCGGGCATAGTAATACATAATCGGTAAAAATTTCAAGTATCTAGTTAATGCCATTATAAAGATCGAGTTTAATCGAGTTAAATTGTAAATAGTAAATTATTAAGTACATCTTTAAAGCGCCTATCGCAAAGAATTTCTGTTTTTCCTAAAGGTTGACTGGTAGAGAATGCATTAGCGTTAAGTTCACCTTTTGTACCATTTTGGTCAATAAAGATTTTAATAATAATAATAATAATTAAAAACGCTGAAAAAACACGTTTCTTGTATGACGACCCCCTTTAATTTTTAACTTTAGCTTACTTTTAGTATTTATTGTTATAGATAGCGGCTACAGTATTACGTAATCGGTAAAAATGTCAAGTGTCGAAGATAGCTATTACGTTCAAGAGATAGAGCCCTATGACAGACGGACGGACAGACAGCGGATTCTCAGTAGAGTTCCGTTGGCACTCTTTGGGTACGGAACCCTAAAATGGATATTACACCAAATAAATCAATATAGTTATTGAGCTTGGTCCAAATTAAGTTTACACATAGGATACTATATTTTACGATAAATAGATATACATACAGATAAACCCCAAAGTATGTACAGTAAAAAAAAACTGAAGATAACATTAAATGTAAAAAAAAATAACAGACTATTTTATTTTTTAATTATTAATTTAACTTTATTACAAACGTAATAGGCGAACTTAAAGCCATATAATAGGCTTTATCACCACTCAGTGTTTTGCATATTTCAAAGTTTTATTGAATACATTAACAAAAAATATTTATAAGGTAAGTGTGAAAGGAAGAGCGGGACAGGGTCGACCTCGGCGAACGTTCTGCGATCAGATTGCAGACGTTCTGAAAAAGGGAGAGGTAAGAAGTACCCGTAACCGAAGGGCATGTATGAAGAGGTTGATGAGTGTAGATGAAGCGAAAGAGGTCTGTCAAGATCGTAGCAAGTGGAGGTCCATAGTCTCTGCCTACCCCTGTGGGAAACAGGCGTGATAGTATGTATGTATGTATTGAATACAAGGTGTTTTTAATTATGTTAATATATTCAATATTTTAAGGAGTGATTCAGTCCATCATTTTGAAATGGACGTATTCTAAAATTAAAAAAAAAAAAAAACATCCAAATCGGAGTACCTACCTAGTCACGTGACGTGTTGCATTAGGGAAAACCTGTAAAAACTTCCTGTATTGGGAATAAATAAATAAATAAAATCTAGTTACTATGAAAAAAAATCGAATTTCATATTTCACTACCATGTAGAATTTTTGGTTATATTTTAGTATCCTTCCTTGCTTGCTATTCTGGGAGAAAAGAAAAAAACTTCGAACTAGACTTGAATTCGACTTTAATTTCTAAATGAATATTAAAAGACTAAAGTATTTTACTTACGTACTTAGATGGCCTTAAGACCGCCATTTACATGTATCCTAATAAAGTTAAATTAATAAATAATAATAGTCAAATGGTAGTCAAGATTTTTTATTTATATTTTTACATAAAATATATACATACAACTATAACGTCTTTATCCCCAACGGGGTAGACAGAGCATTTTGGGTCTTGCGGCTCTAAGCAGACAGAGCCCAGGGCCGCGAGACTCAAAGGACACTTTTAGCGTGATGGTGGGCGAGAAGGTGGAAAAAGGAATCAAAAAAGTGATGGGTTGCTAGGTATTTTACATAAATAGAACTTAAATTTTTACACAATTCTTATGCAATAGTACCTATATAACGACTAAGAAAATATACTGAAATTATTTCAGCCAATATACTTAACAATTTTCCCCAATAAACGTTTCACAATAGTTTTTAGCAAAAATTGACGAAAATCCGCAAATCGATTTACAGGATAGCCGTTTGGTACACGGGTACTTTAAACTATCATTTTGAGCGGTAATTCTTAAAAATATTCCCATAGGGGGGGCAGTAATGACGTAATGACGGCAGTTCATAAAATAATTTAAAGGGCTATCTAGTGCATGACGAAGAGCAATATGAAAATTATTACCATATTTACGAGTTAACAATTTATTTCACACTTCAAGGCCATTTGCCTATATCTTCTCCTTAATATACTCATAACAAACCTCAAAAAGGCGATTTGAAAAAACCATCCACTGTTTTTTTTTTTTTATTTATTGAAATGTTTGGGTTTCATAATTTTTAAACTTATCGCTACTTAGGTTTTTACCGATTTTTTTGAAATTGTCAGGTGAAATAAAATGTAGCATGCAGGAACAACCTTCCTAGTAGGCCTGCAAAATTTGCTTCGGGGAATGTCACAATACGAAATAAAAGATATCTGCAACGACATCAACAACAACGAAGTGCGCTACTTTTATATTTTTTTGTATGTATGAGATTTTGCTTATTACCGCTCTTTTATTTGCAGCAAATATTATGCAGAAGACGAAGAGGAAGACATTTCATTTCTCCTGGCAATTCCAAAAAAAATAGTACCGATATATCGATAAGTTTAAAAATTATGAATCTAAAACTTTTTAATAAAAAAAAAAAATGATATTATTTTAAAAATTGCCTTTCTGAGGTTTGATATAAATATCATCATTTCAGCCGCATAAGGTCCACTGCTGGACATAGGCCTCTCCCAAGGATATCCAAAATGACCGATCTAGAGCGGCCTGCGTCCAGCGCTTTCCAGCGACCTTAGTCAGATCGTCTGACCACCTTGTGGGTGGGTGTCCAACGCTTCGCTTGCCAGTACGTGGTCGCCATTCGAGAACCTTTCTGCCCCATCGGCCATCGGTTCGTCGCGCTATGTGTCCCGCCCACTGCCACTTCAACGAGCTAATCCGTTGGGCTATATCAGTGGCTTTTGTTCTCCTACGAATTTCCTCATTTCTGATTCGATCACGTAGAGAAACACCGAGCATAGCCCTCTCCATAGCGCGTTGAGCGACCTTGAGCCTTCTTATGAGACCCATAGTAAGGGACCACGTTTCAGAGCCGTAAGTCATCACTGGTAACACACATTGATTATACACTTTAGTCTTGAGGCACTGAGGTATTTTGGACGAGAAGACGCTGCGTAGCTTCCCGAACGCTGCCCAACCGAGTCGGATTCGTCGAAAGACCTCTTCCTCGAAGCTGGAACTTCCTGCCTGGATCAATTGACCCAGGTAGATATATTGGTCTACAACTTCGAGGGTGGAGCTCCCAACACAAACAGGTAGGGGCGCGACATGGACATTCAACATTACTTTCGTTTTGTCCATGTTCATTTTGAGGCCCACCTGTTGGGAAACTCGATTAAGGTCTCCGAGCATGGTGCTTAAGTCTTCCATGGATTCTGCCATGACAACGATATCGTCGGCAAATCGAAGGTGAGTGATATACTCGCCATTGATGTTGATGCCAAGTCCTTCCCATTCCAGAAGCTTGAAGGCATCTTCCAGTGCAGCGGTGAACAGTTTCGGAGATATAACGTCTCCCTGTCTCACACCCCTTTGCAGTGGAATAGCCCTCGTGCACTGCTCCTGTACTCGGACTGACATAGTGGCGTTACTGTACAAACACTTCAACACTTCGATATACATATATGATATAAATATATTAAGAGACATTTAGCGGATGTTTAACAAAAAATTACAAAGCCGTCTCCTACCTGGAGCAGCCCAAACTTGGTATGTTTTGAAAATATTACTTAAATTTTTAGAAAACTGATGGACGAAAGGAGAATGAGAATGTTTTTAGAATCGGCTAATAAAGCTCTTTCATTTGATACCACAAACGATAGGTTTTTGAAAAAAATATTTTCAATTCCCATACAATAAATTGATGACGTCATTACTGCCCCCCCTATGGAAATATTTTTAAGAACTACCGCTCAAAATAATTGTTTTAACCTAAAGTACCCGTGCACCAAATGGCTATCTTGTTCATCGATTTGCGGTTTTTTTTACGTAGCTCGACCACTAGTGACCATTAACCCTAAAATTCTAAAATTTTTATAGCAACTTTTTTTTTATGCAAATTACATAATAGTTTTTAAATTACATTATCTTAGTAGGTAGTCCGAAATAAATGTTCTTTTTTTAATTTTTATTTTTTTATTTTTTATTTTAATACTTATGCACTTTATTACTATAATATAACTTGTTTGGCTGGAAGAGATCCTTTTTTGGGATAAGCCCGCCTTTGTGAAAATTTTGTTGTTGTCTGTCTGTTTTTTTGTTATTTGTAGAATGAAGAGATTACAAAAAGAAGTAAACCTACTTAATCCGTGGGTTATATAATTATTGACGTCATTAGTAATTAAAAAAAAGATATATAGGTAATAATAAGTAACCTTTTTAATAAAGTATGTACTTATAAAAAAAATATAGGTAGTTAACACTTTTCTTCATTTCATTTAAAAAACAGGTGTTTTTTATATAAAAGCCTTTTTTCTTTCTTTATAAACTGTCAGATAGTTCTTAGTGTATATATGTAGTATAATATATGTAGATATTGTTTATTTTATTATTGTGTTTTCTTTGTATGTAGTTTTTTTTTTATTATTATTCATACACATAATACTTTTTTCACCATATCTCTATTTGAGTTTTGCACTACCCCTGTCATTCTCCAGTTCTCCACATCGCCCGGTTGGTTGACTAGTAGATAAGACTTTTGGGCTTTAAGTCTGCCATTACACTTGTATTTGTTTTTTAGAAGAATAGAAATCATTTTGTTTGCGATGGATGATAGATCTTGGGGCTCTTAAACTTTGTCTAGCCTTTTTAGTTATATATAAAATTTTATATATAAATTTTAAATTTAATTTATATATAAAATAGGAAATTAAATTCATGATGATATGTTAATTATGTAAGTAGGTACTTCCCCCCGACCCCATTCAAGTACTTTATATTAAGTGAATTAACATACTTTTTAGTAGGAATATTCCCGTAATCTACAATTGTAGCTTTGTAGTAATTGTACTAAAATGTGTGTGCTTAGTCCTTTAGTCGCCTCTTACGACATCTACAGGAAGAGATCAAGTTGTCCTATTCTAGGCCGGAAGCTACCTACACGGCCAAACTAAATAAGTATATCATGTTTTGTCTTTATGCTACTTTTATATATTTGACATACCTATATCAAGTCTCGTCTCCCGGTGTAGGTCATGGCATATCTGGATGACTTAAATTTCAATTCAGTTCAATTGAAGATGACGGTTAACACGCTAATAATAATATCGGTAATAGTATCGTTGAGTTAGTATCTCATAATACAAGTTTGAATTTACTTTGGGGCTAGCTCAACCTGTGTGATTTGTCCTTATCTATTTATTAATTTAAATTATTATTATTTAAACAGAAGACTGCCTCTATCTAACTGTAACTATGGAAAATTGCACATGGTCTAAAATTAAAAAAAGTAATGGGAGTAATAATCTATTTTTTATATTTTTTACGTGTTGTATTTTATAAAAAAAAATATATTTTTATTAATTTAAACTCAGCTTGAAGAGTATCTACTTATATAACTATAAACAAATTGATATGCTCAAAAGTTCATACCTAACATACCTACACCTAATACTTAATATAAGTATTTCAATTTCCAATTTCTTAGACCTGCTGATAATTCAAAATATAGGTATATTTTATTAATAATAGGGGTATATGTATATGGTATAGTATGCATACATGAAGGTTTTTTATAAAGAATATATGTAAAAATATAATTTTCAATGCCGGTATGATATGCAATTTTTTTTTAATAATGATAATTAATTTTAGTTCAAATTATTCTTGACAAAAGTTTGTTTGTTTGTAATAACTTTATTGTACCAAAAACATGCATAATAAATACAAAATTCAAAAGAGCAAATATAAAATGGCGGACTTTACCCAATTAGGGATCTCTTCCAGTCAACCTGCGATATAATGAGAGGACATTTACCGAAATACCTAACAGGTTAAAATTTAAAAGATTATACTTACATAGCTACAAATACAAATACTAAAGTTACTACTGCTACCCAAAGGGTGCAATCGAGACCCTATTACTGAGACTCCGCTGTCTGTCCGTCTGTCTGTACGTCTGTCACAGGGCTCTATCTTTTGAACCGTAATAGCTAGACACTTAACATTTTCACCGATTATGTATTCCTGTGCCCGCTATAACAACAAATATTAAAAATATAAAAAGTTAAAAACCAGAGGGGGTTTCCCTTGCGTAAACCCTTCATGTACGAGTCCGACGCGGACTTGCCCGTTTATTTTATTATTATGTAATATTTTTTTTGAGAATATATATTTTAAACAATGGCTCTTAAATCAGTTGTGATACTCTTTTCTTTACATTTATATTTACATTTTCTTTTTTTTAGTTTTTAGCAGTCTCTACCTTTTACTATTTGTTTTAGTCTAATTTAACTAAACTTGGGTTTCAGCCTTTATATATGTGCCTTTTATTTATCATTAATTCGATAAATTTTGACACTCAAGTTTTTGACTTTTAGGCATTAAGGCCATGGAAAATACTCTACCGACAAAAACATAGTTCTTAAATATTTTGATGATGATGACATGATTTTGCACAAGTACAGATTTTTTCTGTTTATTCTTTTTCTTCTGCCTTATTATAAGTACTCCACAATAAGGAATATGCATGTAATACCAATCCGGCTCATATATTTATTTTACAATTTCTTTTAATACGTTACCACGCCTCGTTAATTATTTTTTTTTACTGACTCTTATTTGGATTAGAAATAAATTATTAAAAATATGCAAATATTGCGCGGGAACTTTTGACAAACAAAAGGGAAATGACGATAAAGTTCATAAAAAGGAAATTACAAGTTCGGGTGCGTTCGGTAGGACTGTCCGTCCATGTAGTTTGACTATCGATGACATTCGAAATGTATGTACTTTTATATAGAAGTTTAACAAACATCACTGGCTGATAACATCGAAAGTACCCAAAAAAGAAAAACATGCGTTGACAGCTTCTGTCTCTAGCGGATATTGCAGACATTGACGTCATATTTTAAAATGGCGTATTTTAGTTGTTACAATCTACTTGCTATTTTTAATATTTATTTTCTACACCATATAAATTTTTTTCGGCACTGATTTATTTTTTGCGGCTATTTCTCGACGAGGACTATCGATTAAAAATATAAAAAAAAATCATGCATACTCTCTTATTATATAACGTCTAACTAAATATACTGAAGCTATTTCAAGGGTAGATTCAGTCCGTGATACTGAAAAACTTTCCTCAAGGAACTCATATCAAAATTTGAAAAATACTTTTCAGCTTTCCATAGAAATTCGGTCGACTTGTATGGGAGGCAAAAAAATATTTTTCATATTTCTTTATATGTTCCTTGGGGAAAGTTGTTCAGTATCATGGACTGAAATCAGCCTTAAAATAGTTTCAGTATATTTAGTTACTCGTAGACCCTGTATATGTAGTAGGTCCTTAGGTATAATATTATTGTCAACGTCGGTATGGTATGCATGTTTTTTTTATAAAAATTTATTCAGTTCAAATTATTCTTGACAAAAGTCACCTCTGCTTTCTTTTTCTATGATATCTAATTATTTATACAGTTCTATTTTTATTATTTCTGGTAATTAAATTATATGTTTTATATTTATTATAAAGTACCCTATATTTTTATAAGAAATATCGTAGCTTTAAGTATGTATATAATTTTATCCTTATAAAAAAATATATATTTATGTAATTTGTAATTGATAATATGTATCTATCTATGTAGGCACTTAAATTTTTAATGTTATGGAGAGCAATAAATGTTTGATTTGATTTGATAAATTTAAATTCAACTCAGTAAATGAAAAGTTATTTAAAAAAGGATTATTGATTATTTGAGAAAGGATATTTAAAAAATTATAAATAATATTTTTTGATTAGATACATGTAGTGTAGATAATATATATAAGGGTAAGTTTTATTTATTATACTTACATTTTTTTCCTCTTGAGTAAGCACTCATGGGTTGTTCAAATGACATGCACTGAATCTGAGCTTTTTTTTTGTATAATTAAGATTAAGTTTATTTTCTTAGACGTTTATTGTATTTAGATTTTTTTATTTTACCAAATACAAACTAATATTCTATTTGTTCATATGAATATATGTATAATCGTAGGCATATGGCTATATGTACTGAATACTTAATATCTTATATCCAAAACTGGTATATGTTAAGGACCGAATATAATCTATTTAATGCATACCTACCTATAAATGGACAGATGAATTTCTTAACATTTTAACCATAAATCTGCACATATGCTTTAATAGATATGAACTCTTTTTACATAATTTTTTATTTCAAATTTCCAATTTTTAGAACGCTCTTATCCTAATACGCTAGTATCGGTAGCTTTTGCACTAAAAATAATTAAAAATAATGACCTTCAATAAGTGATATATTTATCCTACATTGAATAAAAAAAATTGACTTTGACTTTGACTTTAATTAATTTTTTTTTAAACAAACATGCTCTAGCTTTTATTTTAAAACGACATATCAGATTTTGACCAAATTTAGTAATTTTAAAGAACTTGCATATATAGGATTTTAACGGATTTTCCACATCAAAATATGAACTTTAAATAATATATAGCGTGTAAAAGTTTTCGATTTTGATGGTAAAAAATAATGACTATATTTTCTTTTATTGTTTTGTATATATTATTAGTTTGTATGGAAAGTATAGGGTAAGGGCGTCCTTAATACCTATTTACTCAGGGAAACAATTTTTCATTGCATTAAATATATATTTGAAAAATATTATGTTTTCAAATTAACAATGTACGTTCATGTAGGTATTTTTCTTTGGATATTTTTTTTGTACATACTTACGTCATTTTGTATTTTTTTGTCTTAGAAATGATATATAGAAATGTGTATTTGAGTACGTAAGTAATATTATTTTTTTTAAATTAATATTACGAATGCTTTAACTTGGTACTTTATTTATTTTAAACCCCAAAATTATTAATCAAATACATATTGTCAAAAATCAGTGTATATTTAAAAATATATACATTTTATTATTTAGGAAACATCATATTTAGAAGAAATACCTACTCACTCTTATGATATGCCAAAAATATAGGTACCTACTTATAATAATCCTTTTTGAGTACCTAATAATTTTTTTTTACATTTATCTGACATTAGTAGGCAATTATATTTACAATTAAACATATTACTTATATCTTTTTAAAGTTTAAATAAAGCAAGAGTGCGTTGGAGCGGGCGATATCTCGCAGCAAAAGTAGACTTTTTGAATAAGAATTTTTCAAATATTAGACCTTAAAACGTTATTTCATTTATAAAACAATATAATTTAGTATTATCTTAAACATATACTGAACAGTTTTTCGTATTTTTTTTAGTAAAAGTTAATGCCTATCGCGAATTTTTGCAAAACTAAACTTTTGGACGTTTTCGCAAGCAAACTTTTAGGTATATTTTTGCATTTATATACCTACTTATTTCAATTGGTATATTCAAAGTTATATTGAGCATGTTCCGTATGACTTATATAAATAAGTATTTTTACAATAAATACTTATATTCTATACCTTTTTATGGATAATTAAGGTCGATACGGACCCGTTTTTGAGTTTTGGAAGACTCAATGTATTAATTTATAAATAATATTCATCATGTAAGGGTTTAAAGGTATAAGTATAAAATATGAAAAAATATACAATATTTTATTAAAAGTGGTTTCAATTATTAAATTTGATGAGGAAAATAAGACAATGAGTTATCAAGAAGCTAGACAGCGCGAATAGTAGAGTCAGGTTAAGAGGTGGAACTTTGAGCCTATATTCCAAATGGAATTTATGTGTAAAACTTAATAAAATATATATTTTAATAATGTATATATCCTTAATAATACAAATCAATAAAATTTTACCCGGGAAATAATGTTATTTTAGCAAAGAAAAATATTTTCCCGCCCTGTGGCACAATAGAACGTCTGAAGGTTGTAAAGCGCTTAAAAAAATAAAATTATTATTTACCAAATAAAATTAATATAATAATTACATTAAATAATCCAAATACTTACGGTTTTACGAAAAACATCCAGAAAAATCCTTGAATAGAAAATTCCAGAGCACTTTTTCGAAGTCCGTTCGGTCTTTTCACAGTCACTTCACAAAATCGTTAAAAAATCAATGTTTTAACCCGTTTTTTGATAAAAATCTGTTTTAAATCCACACTCCAGGGTCTCTTAAGGGGAATCCAGTGGTATTCTAAATAGGCCTATAGGAATCTTATTGGAATTTTCGGGCTTTGATTTGTGCAAAAAATTCGCGCAACCGACGCACTGCGTTGTGTTTAGGCCTAAGAGTGACTCGCGCGCTGAGCCCGAAACTGAATATTTAGCACTGTTTTCAGATAAATCTATTCGACCGATAATACCGAATATTGCCCTGATAAGGGCTCGAATTCAATTATACTCTTCTAGATCCTCACGGAAGTAACGCCCGACGACAACGCACGAGGATTTAGTAAAAAAAAAAGAATTTTCTAAATTGGGATAGGGTAGAAAGAGAGGGAGTTGAAAAGGGATGATAGGTGGGAAAGAGAAGGGCGTAGGGTTAGAAATGTGCGTTGTTGAGTTACAGTGGTGGCGCGCGGTCGACCAACTATTGTAGAATGGCGGGCCGCTAGCCGTGTGGCATGGCAGGCCACGGGTGATGTTTTGCCTAACGACGCAACCATATAGGTATACCTACAGCCGAAAAGGACCAGGGTTTAAAAATGAAAAAAAAATACAGCCGCAGCTAAGGGTTGAAATGTTTTTAAGTTATATTTTTTTTATTAATTTTTTAACCAAAATACTTGTTTTATTTTTAATGTAGGATAACTAATATTGAAAATGTTAATAGGGAATATCAAAAAAATATGAAAGGGTTTAATAACCTGTCCAGTAAATATTTTTTAAAATATAACAAACATAAAACAAAAAGTAACATTCAAAGAATTAAAAATAAAATTCTTTGAAGCAACCTAACCTATTTAAATGTACCATTAGTTAAAATCAATATTGATCTATTTTTTATTAGTTTTTCAATTCCTTATGAAAAAATATCTAGGATATTTTACCCCAGGATATCGATTTTCTCAAATGATATAAAGTTTTCAATCACAGGGGCTATAATATAATGAGTAGGTATGTAGGTAAAAAATATATTTTATTTAAAAATTAAAATATATTACATTTAGGATTAAGAATTTTTTTATATTTTTATTTATTAGGTATATATGTATATATTTAAAATAATACATACTTGCTATATTTCTATTAGATAGTGTAGAATTTAAAATCAGATTTATTTTGTTAATATATATAATTTTTTATAATATTTGGGCAAAATTTCTTTTTTTTATATTTACTGAAAAAAATATAGGTGTCGCTTCATATAAACACAAATAAAATCTAATGTTAAGAATATAAGTATTTGTTCGAGTCAAATAGTCTCTCCTTTTGTATTCTAGGGAATAGGCATAAGATTTTAGGCCTCTACAATATTAAAGATATATTATATCGATAAATTGCTTTATTAACAACATGTATTAAATGACACAAAATAATTGAATGACTTAAAAAATAAAATGTATTAATGTGTATGTTTTTACCGAAACCTGTGTACTTTTTAAGTCTTAGTTTAAAAAATATTGACCTGTACGTAACAAAAAATGTTATTAAGATATAAACATTATCAATATTTACATATGGTTAAAATAAAATAAATAATAATTATTAACTGACGAATAATTTAATCAAATCCTTATAACTACAAAAATACTAACTACCTTTTTATCTTATAAATACCAAAAAATAGAATAAAATAATAATTTAAAAAAAACCTGGAACAAAAATGTCATGCAGGTCAGGGCCCTGCGGTAGGGCCAAAAGGCTGGCAGCATTGCCTCGTTCGCAACGCAATGTTTACTCGTTGAGCGATTAATTGATTTAAAACAAAGATTTGAAACATATTTAATTTAAAGTAAATTTGGGACTTAGTTTTGATGTTATATAAAATGGTGATGATTTTGAGATAAATATATATTTCGCCATTTTTAGGCCTAAAAAGCAAATTTTAAATAGAGGCGATATTGTCTGATTTCAAATGGATTACATTATAGTACAGAATAGATTTAATGAAAATGTTAAATCAATTAAAACTTATCCAGGAGCAGATTTAATATGCACTATTAAGTCTTTATCCCTAATGAGGCAGACAGAGCATTTTGATTCGAGTCTTGTGGCTCTAAACAGACAGAGCCCAGGATCGCAAGACACAAAGGCCACTTTAAGCGTGATGGTAGGCGAGAAAGTAGAAAAAGGAATCAATATAGTGATGGGTTTTTAGCCGCATCGCCTATTAACATGATTCATATTTTCGCCCATTCCCTCAATCGGCTTTTACGATCTGCGCGTGAGGAGAAACAGCTGGTACATTCTACGTTTTTTTCTTTTTCCCAGACCAGCGTGAAAGAAGAAGCAGATTTAAGAACAGATTATAATTTATTAGTTAGCAAAATGAACATGCATATTGCATATAGATAAGAGTAGAATTAATAATAATCCAATGAAAATAGATCTTACTAAAACAAAAGATAAAACAAGTCAAACTGTGCAGTATAGTGATACAGTAGGAGATGAGTCAGAATTAAATAAAAAGAATATGAACATAGAAGATAGTAAAGATATAGAGAAAAACTGGTGTGCATTAAGAGATATTATAAAAGAAAGTGCAGAAGAGAATTTACAAAATGAAAAAAAAGAACCATGGAAGAAATAACTAAATAACGAAATTCAAGATTTAAAATTAGAAAGTAGAAAACTCAGAAACAAGAACTATAGACGATACGATAAGCATAAAAGAATACAAAATACAGTCAAATAAAATAGCATTAAAATGCAGATAAAATAGAGAAAAAGCCATTAAAATAGGGCATGGCCTTAAAACATCATTAAAAAGTTAATAACAAACCATAAAACAAAGAGCACAGTTATTCTAAATGAAGAAAATAAAATGTTTATAGATAATAGAGAAAAAGTAGAACGATGGGTCAGATATACAGGGTGACTTTTTATCCACCAGCTAAATTTTCGGAGCAAGTTCAGTCCATGATACTGATAAAAAAATTTCGTCCTCCCATACAAAATCAGTTAGGCTGAGGGCTGATCTGTATGAGAAGGCAAAATTTTTTATCGCTTTTCGTTAATTTTTTTTATGGAAAGTACCTAGTTTAGTATCATGGACTGAACTTGCTCCAAAAATTTGGCTGGTGGTTAAAAAGTCAGCCTGTATAGAGGAACTTTACAATGAAGAAGGTTTGTGTGATGTAGACATAGGGGATGAGATCAAACTCAAGGAAAGCAAGATTGCACCTGAAATAACACGCGAAAAATTTGACTTTGCACTCAATAGTTTACAAAACAAAGGCCGCTGGTGTGGCTCGGCATTTAGACAAAACTTATAAAGTACTTATATTAAATGTCACACACTTTTACTTTTACGATTAGTTTTGTAACGAAAGCATCCAAAATATTGATGAAAATAATCAAAACAGAATCCTGTCTAAAATAGAAGATATTGTGGATGACCAATATGATTTTCGTAAGAATAAAGGCACTCAAGAAGCAGTTTCAGTACTTAGAAATAATACAAATATAATTTAAAACTTGGTTTAGAAACACATATTGCATTTTATAGATAAAGAGATAGATAAAAAGAAATCATTCGATAAAGTTAACTGTAAACTAATAGTGAAAGTGCTAAAGAATGCTGGCATAAACTTCAGAGACAGTAGAACATGTCAAGAGTCATATAAAGAACATAAGACAGTAAAACATTTTCTGGTAATATAGAAGCCCTTAGAAATAGTTCACAATAATTAGAGAAATTAATAGAAGCAGTGAACAATATTTTTAATGAACAAATTAAGCATAAATATAAGTAAACCAAGTCCCACATTGTTGCAAAAACAGGTCCGTAACTGATCAAACCTCATCAGGTTTGATGTGTTCAGTTACGGACCTGTTTTTATCATTATAAACAAAAGAACAAGTTGAAAGATTTTAATATTTAAGTATATACAATAAGGAATATGCATGTAATACCAATCCGGCTCATATTTTTATTTTACAATTTCTTTTAATACGCTACCTAGTTAATTATTTGTCTTACTGACTCTTATTTGGATTAGAAATAAATTATTGAAAATATGCTAATATTACGCGGGAACTTTTGACAAACAAAAGGGAAATGACGACAAAGTTCATAAAAAGGAAATGACAAGTTCGGGTGCGTTCGGTAGGACTGTCCGTCCATGAAGTTTGACTATCGATGACATTCGAAATGTGTGTACTTTTATATAGAAGTTTAACAAGCATCACTGGCTGATAACATCGAAAGTACCCAAAAAAGAAAAACATGCGTTGACAGCTTCTGTCTCTAGCGGATATTGCAGACGTTGACGTCATATTTTAAAATGGCGTGTTTTAGTTGTTATAATCTACTTGCTATTTTTAATATTTATTTTCTACACCATATACATGTTTTTCGGCACTGATTTATTTTTTGCGGCTATTTCTCGACGAGGACTATCGATTAAAAATACATACATACATACATACATACTATCACGCCTGTTTCCCACAGAGGTAGGCAGAGACTATGTACCTCCACTTGCTACGATCTTGACAGACCTCTTTCGCTTCATCTACACTCATCAACCTTTTCATACATGCCCTTCGGTTACGTGTACTTCTTACCTCTCCCTTTTTCAGAACGTCTGCAATCTGATCGCAGAACGTTCGCCGAGGTCGACCCTGTACCGCTCTTCCTTTCACACTTACCTTATAAATATTTTTTATTAATCTATTTTCATCCATCCTTTCTAAATGCCCAAACCATCTTAACATCCCTTGTTCTACTTTTGTCACTACGTCCTCTTTCACTCCACACCGATCTCTTATAACATCATTTCTTATTCGGTCTTTCAAGGTAACACCACACATACTCCTCAGCGCTCGCATTTCAACTGCATTTATTCTGCTTTCATGCTTTCTCTGCCATACCCAACTCTCACTACCGTACATTAAAGTAGGTATTAGTAGTACTCCTTTATGAACAGCAAGACGTGCCTTATCTGATACCTTCCTGCTGGTCATAAAGGAATACAACGCTCCATTCACTTGGTTACCCGCATTCACTCTTCTTTCCACATCGGGCTCGTGCTTGCCATCTTTTGTAAACTTACATCCTAAATATACAAACTCTTTCACTTGCTCCACTCTCACCCCATTTATTAAAAAATCATGCATATTCTCTATTATTAACGTAGAGTCAAGATGCACAGAAGATATTAAATAAAAAGAGGATTGCTATAACCAAAAATATATTTAAAAGTAAAATATACATATTTTGTTCCAGTATCAAAGAAAGTTAACGCAAAAGAATTATCAATAAAAATATATGGAGTTCTGCTTTGTACGTGTGTGGTGTGAAACGTAGATTACCAAACAGGATAGAGATAGACTAGAAGCGTTTAAAATGTCCTGCTGGAGGAGAATTAAAAAATAAATTGAACAGAAAAAATAACAAACGAAAGGCATTAGCGAACCTGGGGGAGAACAGGCAAATATAACAAATAAAAGAAGGAAAGAGGGAAGGAAAAAGAAGAGAAGAAAACAAATAAAAGAAAAAATAATATGTGAAAACATTAAGAACTTAACGGAAAAAAGAGAGTCATGGAAAGCGTAGCTCCTAAATTCAAGAAGAAAGAATTAACTTTTGCACACTATTGACGTGAAGACGTGGGAGGATGTGTAAAGTGGGACATGAATGTGTGAGGCAGGAGAGGGGTTCCGATGCGGCCAGATTTGGCCGGTCGAACACAGACGAGTCTCAACCTTATTACACTGACATAAAAATATTGGTCTCTTGACAAAAATATGACCTTGGAAGGAGCAGTTAAACGGTTATTTAGGCTGGGTCTAATGTCATCATCATCATCCGAGCGTATTCCCGGTTGCATCATCAGCGGTTACGGTTACAACCAATCCTAGGATAGGTACAAACGCTAGATGGCGTTCGGGACCAACAGCTTTACGTGCCTTCCGAGGCACGGAATCATCTTTCTTTTCAGATAATCAGGTGATTCAAGCCTGCAATATTCTAACCAGACTGGAAACTACTTTACCAAAGTATGCTTCCCAGTGGGATTTGAACCCACGACTTCCGGATCACAAGGCAAACGCTTTGACCATTGGACTACGGTGTGTAACTAATAAATATTACATCTCTATCTGCTAATAAATGATTTGATTTGAACCTGGTATCTACGTAGGTATATTTTTAGGTGTTATATTAATTGACTTTGATTTACTTAAGTAGGTATAACATTTTTAGGGATCTTTGAACTTAAGTACTTTATTCTTTGTACAATAAATTGACAGTAAAAATATGTATCAATATCTCTATACTTAGGTAAGTAAGCATTTGAAATCATTATAATCATTTGAAAAAATTCAAATACAATGTCACAGGCCTGCTTGTATCCTATTCTGTGAAATAACCAAACAATTGTTTTTTAATGTCGTTTCTACCAAATAAACATATTTTCTTTCTTTCTTTCTAACTGGCAACTAAGTGGTGGGAAAAAGGCGAAATCAAACATACATACTTTGTTTTAAAAAATATTAAAAGATGTTGTAGGTATTATGTTCTATACCTCTCCAACCCGTCTGGCCAGTGTGGAGAGTGTAGGCCAAATCCTCTGACTGCTCTGGCGAATAAATCACTCTGGTAATACAGGGGGGTCGTGCTCCTACAGTAGAGACAAAATAAACGGGCAAGTGCAAGTCGGACTCGTACATGAAGGGTTCCGTACCTCCGTATAATGTTTTAAAACGCTGAAGAAACACGTTTCTTGTATGACGACCCCTCTTTAATTTTTTACTTAGTCTTATTTTCAGTATTTGTTGTTATAGTGGCCACAGTAATACATAATCGGTTAATATTTCAAGTACCTATCTAGTTAATGCCATTATAAAAATCGAGATAAAAACGCTGAAGAAAACACGTCATGTGTGACAAACAATGTAATCTCAGTCCATCCATATAAATAATTTTAAGTTTTAAGTTTGTTAGTTGAGTTCTTTGGAGAAAACGTGCAGTGCAGTTTGTTGCCGCTACTGCACTTGCGTTTAGGAAGCGGCATAAACTTACTTAGCTGTAAGTAACGATTTGACGTCAACATTTGTGCAAAACGAAACAAAGTGACTATTATTAAGAGATATCATAAATATCCTATAATAATAAAGATATTTTGATCGTTTTTTAGGGCTCAAAAAATTAAAAAACGGATCCCTTATAGGATCACTCGTGCGTCTGTCTGTCCGTCCGTCTGTCACAGCCAATTTTCTCCGAATCTCTGGACCGAATCTGGTGAAATTTGGTAGAATGTTGTAATCCTATGACCCAAACACATATGTGCAAAGTAAATAAATATTTTTTTTCAAAGATGTGTCATTTTCGGATAGCAAATTAGGAAAAAAAAGTTTTGCAAATCTTACTGTGTATCAAATGAAAGGGCTCGTTATGAGGATCTCAAATATATTTTTGTTATTATTTTAAAATGAATAGTTTTGATTTTATTCATGAAAGAAGACGAAAATTGACCATTCCCCCCCCCCACCTGATCTGCGAAACTACTGAGCCTAAAATTTTGGAAAAAATACATAATATATTTCATTGCTTGTAGTGTTTACAGGAAATCCTATAAGAATTCAATAAATTGTACGGAACCCTCTCCACGCGAGTTTAACTCGCACTTGGCCGGTTAATTTTTTGATTAGTCTGATTAATAAGCAAAAATAATATAAAATAAGACTTGCCGGTGAAAAGAAAGAACTTATGAATTTTATTTTTGTGATTACATTTCATCAAGGCAATGGGCGAAAATGCAAATCATTTTTATCAGTTAATAGGCGATGCGGGAGTCCTGTGGCCTTTCACTATTTTAATTTCTTTTTCCACCTTCTCGCCCACCTCACGCTGAAAGTGGCCTTTGAGTCTCGCGGCCCTGGGCTCTGTCTGCTTAGAGCTGCAAGACCCAAAATGCTTTGTCTGCCCAGCAGGTCATCGAAGGTGTGTAAGGCGAGATGGGTTCACAATTTGCAATACTGTGCGTGTTTTTGAAAAATCACTGTTATTAAACTACTACAGTTTATTCCTCAAAAATTTACATAAAAATCTTAAGGATTTTCTACAGGCACATACAATAGCCAAACACGATTGAGCATTTCTGGCTCTATAGAAAAAAATCACAAACATCCTCTAAATTTGCCTAAATTTGCCTTTAAAATACATATTACCTACTATTTAATACAATCCTACCTATATAATATAATATAATATAATACCTTTTTAAATGAAAATTATACCAAAGTATGTATTATCTCAATATCTATCCGTTTTGGCTACAAAAAAAATATAAATATAATATAATACAAAAAAAAACACTGCGGAATATCGTCGAGCCCGGCTCCGGGCCTTTCTTCGCTCTCGACGAATATTTCACTGTGTTTTATTTATTATTTTTTTGGATATTGGTGGTAGTGGGTGTCTGTAGTCTTATGGCCCCGCCAGTTCAGAGCCAAAACTGTGAGTGTTTTTAAACAATCACTGTAAATAAACTAATACAGTTTATTTATTTTTTAAATAACATAGCAATTTTACACAGTTTAAAGTGAGAACGGGTCCAGTGCTGCCTCCATTTAAAATAAATCATTTCAAAGTAAACGGAGACATTATTTAAAATTTTGCTACTACCAAATCCTAGATTACCCTTCAAAGTATTTTATGAACTACTGTTTACAGTTTAAAGTGAGATCGTTAAGCTTTACTGCGCACATTTGCGAAAAACGGCCACTTTTGGCAAATGTGCGTAGTAAAGCGTAACGTTCTCGTTTTTGCCATAAGTGGCCGTTTTTCGCAAAAATGCAAACTAAAGCTTAACGTTCTCACTTTAAACAGTAAACAGTGGTTCATAAAATAGTTTGAAGGGTTATCTAGGTTTTACTAGCTCAAAATTTTAAATGATATCTCCGTTTCCTTACAAATAATTTATTTCAAATGGGGGCAGCACTGGACTCCGTGTATCGTCATAGGTCATACGCTCAGCACATCCCGAGGCCACCTCCTTTGACGACCTCCGTGGCCTAGTGGTTAGCACGCCAGTCCGCCACACCAGAGGTCCGTATATTTTTACGTTGCTGTCTCAAAATCTCCACACGTACGTACGGTCCTTTATTTTGCACACATATGTTTAAATTACCTAGTATCTAGTGAAAATTAACATTCTCAGTAGATCCAATCTGTTAAAGCTTGATTTACTGAGAAGTATTCTTCTTACAATATCCGTTATTCAGATCCAGATTTGAAAGGGTGAGAAAATAATTACCTTTCATTGAAACAAAAACCCTGGACGATTCGTTTTCCCGAAAAACACATTACGACATGAGAATCGCAAAAAAATAAGTGAAAAGATTTCTTTCATCGTAGTTAGGTACAGGTACCTAGGTAATTTAAACACATGTGTGCAAAATAAAGGGTCGTACGTACGTGTGGAGATTTTGAGACAGCAACGTAAAAATATACGGTAACACTTCTGGAAAGTAAGAAAAAAATACATTACAGATATTTCAAAACTATTTTATTATGAAATTGACACAGTTGAAAATATAGTAACGCCATCTTTTGTTGAATAGCTAAACTATTAACACAACTATGATACGGCTATTCGACACTAGATAGCAATACTAAAAGCTAACTTCACTTTGGCTGAATGAGTAAAAACATCCAAACCTGACGTACTTTTTTTAAATGACAAATTAAATCTGACATGTAGCTAACTTCAGATCATTACGCGTTACAATTTTGAAAGATGGCCACCGTCAAGTTTGCTGTTGTTGATGTCAATGATTTTCTAACGAGAAAACAATCAGCGGAGCCCGAATTAGCATCAGATTGGGCTAGATTAGAAGAGCTTTACAATAAAAAGTAAGTTTTATCGCCTCCCTATATCAATTTCCATACATTTTTCGTTAGTAAATATTGCTAACCTATACCTTTTGTTTTTCCAGATTATGGCATCAACTAACTCTTAAAATACAAGATTTCGTGACAAAACCAGAGCAGAAGAAAGGCGACAATCTGATACAGCTATACAATAATTTCTTGAGCACATTTGAAAACAAGTAAGTACATTTTTGTATATTGTTTTGTTGCAAGTCACCAACCCACAAAAAGAGTTCATAAAAGTTATTTACTTCAGTACCTAACTGAACTGTACTCTAACTCGCTGGAGGCAAATATTATTTTAAACAAAAGGTCCACAGGTTTAATTCTAACTCGACTCAAGTACAGTCATTGTCATGGCATTCCAGTTGCTTTTATTCAGATTGATTTTAAACTTCACCTCTATATATTCAAAAGCTATGCTCTTGTCGGTGGAGTAGGAATTCTCTTCCAATTGTCTCTCTCTCTGTTTTACTTCACAATACGACACAACGTTCACCTCCTCCTTTATCTGTTTCACGTAGATCTTCCTGGTCCTCTTTTCCCATCTCCTTATTATCACACTTAAATCTATTTTTTATGAAAATAAATAAAGTGGTAGGGACCAAGTGGTTTATGCACTGACTGTGCATCCGTGTAGCAAAAGTTTGATCCCTACTAGGCCCGACATGTACTTTAGAGGTAGGTTACATGATCATTCTGGCATCAGTCAAGTCCATCAGTCTGATCAGGATGACCGGAGAATGATTGTGTAACTCGCTCATATCATTCTCGCGTCAGTCACCGTACTTTAGTTACTTTACTTCACACAGTACACCAAAGTACATAAGGTTCATTATAGCTCTTTGCCATACACATACTTTTTATCAGTCTGCTGTCATTCTGGATTGACCATGTAACTGTAAAAAACATCCATCATTCTGGCATCAGTCACGTTCATTCCATTCCACTGATGGACTTGACTGATGCCAGAATGATAGTGTAACCTACCTCTCAGTTTGTACTCAAGTACAGACATTTTCAGTAACCACCCGGTGAAAAAACCTATACACTAGTGTGTAATTATGACATCCTCTGTGGTGTAATGGTCAACATGTAGTCCACTAATCCGGAGGTTCTATAAAACTTACTTTAGGGGTCATCAGTGTGATTTGTCCCTATACATTTATTTATATATTCTTTTTTTTGCTTGTTTCAGTAAGAGATAGACAATGATATACCTCTATGATTCTTACTAAATGACAGTCATTGAGCTGCATCAGATATTTCTAGGCAGTTCGAAAAATCTGACACCAAAAACATAGAATGTACCAGCTGCTGCTCTTCCTGCGCAGATTGTAAAAGCTGATCGAGGGAATCGGCGAGAATCTGAATCATGCCAATCATAAAGGGCGATGAAGCTAGACCCATCATTTTGATTCCGTTTTTCCATCAACGCCAACATTCACGCTTCTTCTTATAGTCAAAATGGTTTCACTGTAGCTTCAATTTCAAATCCCTTTATCCAGTATGTGGCCACGACGATCCCTCTGTCGTTAGCCACATTAAGGTCCTCTATGGTACATGACGTAGGGCAGCTCGGACATGACAGAAGATGGTCCATCGACTGAATGTCACCATCACGCTAAAAGATAATTTTGGGACTTATAGCCCAGGGCTCTATCTACCCCAATAGGGATAAAGACGTAATAATGTCATCATCATCAGGTCTTTTTAGCCTCCACTGCAGGAGCATGACCCTCTGAACTACCAGAGCTATATATTAGCCAGAGCAGTCAGATGATTTTGCCTACACTCTCCACACTGGCCAGACGGTTGGAGAGGTCTTATTGAATATTTAAGCTTTGTTTAGCTTCTGTTTCCTATTAAATTAATGCATACGGGAATTAACGCGAAACATACCTTTTTTTTATTTATTTTGCTGACGTTTCGTTCGGGTTTCACCGAACGTGGTCCCAGCTTGACTGAAGCAGCGATGACGCCTACGCCTCCCCCTGCCCGGTGTGATCTTCGTCCACCGTCATATTGTTCATTCTCCAAGTACCGTCACACACTACACTCACAGTGTCCCTATTCCGTAACGCAACCGTATTCTGGTGGTTAACCGATTGTGCACCAAACCGGGGTTGTGTTTTGTTATTCACTGGATTCCACACTGCTGACAATTTAAGGCCATCTTCTCGGTTGAAATTTTTAGGATGTTTCTTAATTTCAATTGCCTCACGTACCATCCTAGTGCGATAGTGACAATCGCCAGCGAGGACTTGCGTACTATGAAATTCAATCTAGTGATTAGCGCCTGCTTTGAGTAGATGTTCTGCAATGGCCGATTTGGTGATTTGTCGGTTCTTTACAGCGGCGATGTGCTCCTTGATCCTCTCAGCTATAGTCCGCTTCGTTTGACCTATATAGGAAGCACCGCAGCTGCAATCCACCTTATAGATGCCTGGAGTTTGTAGTGGCAGCACATCCTTCGGAGTGCCTACCATGTTGATTACTTTACTACATGGTGTGTATACTGTAGTTATAGAATACGCTCTCAACATGGTTCCGATCTTATCTGTTACTCCTCGGACATAGGGCATGTATGCCGGCTGCCTACATACATCTGGGTGCTTGCGTCTCCTTTTCGGTAGTATGTGCGTCCTGCTCAACTTGTAACCGTTGTTCCAAAAGGTAAAAAAAAGGTACGTTTCGCATTAATTCCCGTATGCATTAATTTAATAATAATGCAACGCGATAGTATAAGGTGAAGATATAGGCAAATGACCTTGAAGTGGCGCCCTCATTTGAAATAAATTGTTAACTCGTAAATATGGAGATAATTTTCATATTACCACAGGCCGGAAACTCCTAAGGTACGCGCAATATGCGTCACCCAGGCGTCCCCGTTCCCCGTCCCCGCACCTCTCCCCCGTTTTCGCCTTGATTTCTCACGTTGGCCGTCAAGAACCGGGGGAGAGGTGCGGGTGCGGGGAACGGGGACGTATATTGCGCGTTCCTTAGAAGAGTCCCTTCTGTTTACTCTTACTGTATTCTGTGATATTACTCTTCGTCATGCACTAGATAGCCCTTTTAATTATTTTTTATTACGAGTAATTACGAGTTAACAATTTATTTCACACTTCAAGGCCATTTGCCTATATCTTCGCCTTAAAGTATTCTGTTTCCTAAGTCGCCTTCTACGACATCCACGGGAAGACTTGGAGTGCTCCTATTCTTCTCTGCAGGGAACCACACGGCTAATGTATCAGTATCTAAACGAAAACTTGTTCAAAAATGTATGATTTTCGTTTATCTTTATTGTTCTTGCTATTTCCAGAATCAACCCGCTCTCCTTGATAGAGATATGCGCCATCATTATAGAACAGTTCTCCAACAAGAAAGATGCCGTCGCATTCCTAGAGAAGATGGAGCCCAAAGTCAAGATGAACGATGAGGCGCTCACTCTATGCAAGGTACTTACTTTACTGTGGGACCTCGACTCAAGCGCGGATCCACCGTTGTGGGCACGACACGATGGGCATGCCCACAACCCTAATAGACTTGTGGCCACAGACCATGGATCAAGATAAACACAGCCTCTGTATGAATTTGCGTGTCGATCTGAAGTAAAATGGACTTCATTTAGGATCGTCACTTTTAGGTCGTGTATGTCAATTCATTAGATCGGGCAGTCATTCTCTACTGTAAAATATCTAAATCTGCCGTTTTGAGCCGTAGGAACTCGTCGAAAAACGTTGGAGGAAGTAACAAAAAAGTTTCTTTCCGTTTGTAAGTGAATTTCTTGTTAAGGCCATACCTGAATTGTCCGGGGTCCAGTGCTGCTGCCCCCATTTAAAATAAATCATTTAAAAAAAAACGAAGACATCATTTAAAATTTTGCTACTACCAAGTCCTAGATAACCCTTCAAAGTAATTTATGAACTACTGTTTACAGTTTAAAGTGAGAATGTTAAGCTTTACTACGCACATTTGCCAAAAGTGGCCGTTTTTCGCACTGGACCCTGGAAAATTCAGGTACGGCCTTAAATTTGTATGAAAATTGGCTCACCAGGTTTTCATACAAATTAAAGGACTTTCTTTTCTAGTAGTATATACATATCTGTGCTTGTGACCGTCATACTCTCACATTCTATAGATCGCCCCACGGCTTTGCACATGTAGAACTATACTCTGCCAGGGCCATAATATCAATATAGTGCCGTTAACTATCTAACCTTCCTTTTGTTTGTTTGTTTGTTTTATATCTTTATTGTACAAGAAATAGTTACAGTTAAATAGTTAAGTAATAATAGACCAAAATATTTTGTACAATGGTGGACTTATCCCATAGTGGGATCTCTTCCAGTCAACCTTTTATGGCTGGACATATGACGGCATGTTTACATTTTGCTCCTGGTTACTATTTTCGGGCAGCTGTGACCACAATCCACGAATGTGACCACAAGGCTACTTCTGCGCCTGCCTCGACCTGTCCCGGTGCAGTCAGAGGAGTTTCCACATAGAAGATAGAGATGGAGTGGAGTACAGAGAGACTCGACAACACAGATATATTAGATTAAATGTGATGGAATGTACCAGCTGCTTCTCTTCCCGTGCAGATCGTAAAAGCCGATCGAGGGAATGTACGAAAATGCGAATCATGTAAATAGGCGATGCGGCTAGCAATCCATCACTTTTGATTCCTTTTTCCACCTTCCCGCTCACCACAATGCTAAAAGTGGCCTTTAGGTCTTTATTATTGCTCTGTGGTCATGACGTCAGTCAGTTATGCATGTACATATATGCACTGATGTATGTATATTTGACAGTTGACACTTCAGTGTATGATGTAATAGCATGGCGGCTACTATTTTAAAAACAGATTATAAAATCTGAAAAAAGTTTAAATTGATTTAAAACAAAAAAAATGTTAAAACTAACATTTTCCGGCTGTTTATAGCCTTTCTAACAGCTATCAAGATTTTTTTTTCTTATATAAAAAAAACCGTATGGAATAGAATATAATTTATTTTCCCAAAAAAGTACAATACAACACAATAAATATAAAGACAATGATAAAAGACATCACATACAATAACAATTACAAGAAAAAAAAAAGACAAGACACGGTCAGGAATAACTTAACAATTATATTTATTTTACTAGAACGCGGTGTTGTCATATTTCAGGTCCTACAAGGCCAGATATACCTGGAACAGCTTAACGACCTGGAGTCTACGGAGAAAATCATAGAACAACTGGAAGGTACACTGGAAGATGCCGACGGTGTGACGCCCGTGCACGGCAGGTTCTACAAACTGGCTTCAGAGTACTACAGGTAAGTATTATTTATTAGTGGTTTCCGGTTTAGTATTGGATCACTTCTTCTCTTCCTATATCGTAACAAGTATATTTGCCAGGCAAATTAAAATCCCCGGTCTTCAAGCGTTCATCCCCAATAAATTTTTGAACGGCTGAATCGCTTCCATGGAAAATGATTCCGGAAGGGTCTCCGCTGGATATCAACCACGGTGTGGAAGGTAAATTAAAGGAACGACAACACTATCGTTCTCTAAATGGAGTATAGATGTGGTGCTGGAGATGTTTAGAAAGGATTCGTTGGAGGGATAAAGTAACAAACTTAGAGGTCTTAAGTAACAAACTTAGAGGTCTTAAGTAACAAACTTAGAGGTCTTAAGTAACAAACTTAGAGGTCTTAAGTAACAAACTTAGAGGTCTTAAGTAACAAACTTAGAGGTCTTAAGTAACAAACTTAGAGGTCTTAAGTAACAAACTTAGAGGTCTTAAGTAACAAACTTAGATGTCTTAAGTAACAAACATAGAGGTCTTAAGTAACAAACTAAGTGGTCTGAGGTAACAAACTTAGAGGTTTTAAGTAACAAACGTAGAGGTCTTAAATAGAGTAAGTGAAAAGAGGCACATACTCGGGGTAATCGGAAATAGGCGAGGCAATATGTTGGGACACTTGATACAGCATGATAATTTTATGCGAATTATAATAGAAGGAAAGAGGGGAAGAGGAAAGCCAAGGCACAGCTGTAGAAGAAAGTCAAGGAAAAGGTGATAGCAGAGTCGTATCAAGATGTCAAGAGGTTGGCGGAAGATAGGAAATAAACCGGCCAAGTGCGAGTTAAACTGGCGTGGAGAGGGTTCCGTACAATTGATTAAATTCTTATAGGTTTTCCTGTAATTTACAAACAATTAACTATATTTTGTATTTTTTTCAAAATTTTAGACTCAGTAGTTTCGGAGATCAGGGGGGGGGGGAATGGTGAATTTTCGTCTTTCTTGAATAAAATCAAAATTATTCATTTTACAATAATAACAAATCCTCATAACGAGCCCTTTCATTTGATATATGACACAGTAAGGTTTGCAAAACTGTTTTTTTTTAATTTCCTAATTTGTCCCCTGAAAATGACCCATATTTAAAAAAAATATTAACGTTGCACATATGTGTTGGGGTCATAGGATTACAACATTCTACCAAATTTCACCTGATTCGGTCCAGTAGATTCGGAGCAAATCGGCTGTGACAGACGGACGGACAGACAGATGCACGAGTGATCCTGTAAGGGTTCTGTTTTTTCAAATTTTGTACGGAAACCTAAAAATGGAAGAAACTTGTTCAAAATTTAAGAGCGACGTTCTTGTCGGTGGACAAGAGCGTCGCTCTTATATTTTGATGATGATGATGATTGATAAAATCCTCTTTTCTTATATTTTGTTCCCGTTTGTATGTTGTAGAGTGCAAGGCCCCATGGCCCGCTACTACCGCGCGGCGCTGCGCTACCTGGGCTGCAGCAACGCGGGCGCGGACCTCCCCCCCGAGGAGCGGCGCGCCTGCGCGCTGCGGCTGGCGCTGGCCGCCGTCATAGCGCCCACCGTGTACGACCTGGGGGAGCTGGTGAGTACCTCTCTTATCTCATATCTCGGGAAACCAACCCCAGTTTGATTCTTTTATTGTCCAAACTATAAGACTCTGGAACGCCTTACCAATTGATGTTACGACGGCTCGAACCCGCTTTTCATTTGAGACGATACACGGAGTCCAGTGCTGCCCCATTTGAAATAAATTATTTGTAAGAAGACGGAGATATCATTTAGAATTTTAAGCTACTAAAACGTAGATAACCCTTCAAACTATTTTGTGAATTAAGGAAGGTTTAGGAGTTAAGTCCTACCAGGGCATTTAAAAGATGGCAAAGGAATGGAGACATCTCCACTTAACTCCACCAACAGGAGTAAGCTCTTAAGTTGCAAGAAGAAGTTTTCTGAACGTGATCGTGACTCTACCACAACTAAAATATCCTAAACATAAAAGCCCTTGTTTCCAGCTGGCGCACCCGATCCTGGAATCCCTGGAGAACACCCCGGACGCGTGGGCCACGCAGCTGGTGGCGGCCGTGAGCGCGGGGGACATCGCCGCCTTCGAGAAGGTGCGAGCCCGGGCTCCGCACCCGGAGCTGCAGCGCGCAGACCGCCAGCTGAGGATGAAGATCGCCATCTTGTGCTTGATGCAGGTCAGTGGCTCCAACAGGGTTACTCCCAGAGATATTTATTTATTTATTTAACTTTATACACAAATACAAGTGTAATGGCGGACTTAAAGCCTAAGGCCTTATCTACCAGTCAACCAACCGGGTGATGTCGAGAAAGACACGGGTAGTGCAAAAACTCAAAAAGAAATGATGAAAAATGAACCAGGTATACTTAAATATGTAATAATAAACCATAAACTACATATTAATAATACACACTATTATTATACTAAGATATACTACTCACATATACTACATACACTAACAACTATCTGACAGTTGTTTAAGAAAATGTGCTTTCACCTGTTTTTTAAATGAAAAGCGGGTTTTAGCCTTCCGAACATCAACTGGTAAGGCGTTCCAGAGCTTTATAGCTTGGACAATAAACGAATGTGGAAAGAACCCACTCCGGTGAGCTGGTATAGAAAGGCTGAGATTGTTAGAGGAACGAAGATGTCTGACATGGGTGTCACCCAGAAACTGAAAGTTAGACTTGAGGTATGCAGGAGTAGCGGGTTCAAATAGAATGGAAAAGAGGTATTAGAGGTAAATAGACGGCAGTAAGACTCTGGAACGCGCTTCCTAGATCCATTCGAACTGCTCCTAGTCGCGCTAGATGAATCGTAATCTTCATCATCATCATCCTCCCGTATTCCCGGTTGCATCCTCAGCGGTAACGCTTTAGAGCCCGGGGTCTGCTACCTAATCTAGGTGATTTGACGAGCTTACTGGTCAGTCCATGATACTGAAATACTTTCCATAAAAACAATTAACGAAAAACTAAATTAAAAATTCGCCTTCCCATACAAATCAGCGCTCAGCCAAACGGATTTTGTTTGGGGGGACGAAAAATTTTTATTTGATTTTTAATAACTTTTTTTATAGAAAGTAGTTCAGTCTCATGGACTGAACTTGCTCCAAAAATTTGGCTGGTTTTTAAAAAGTCAACCTGTATACGGAATCACACAGATTGAGCAAAATCACACGGATTCCATATTGCTCTTCGTCATGCACTAGATAGCCCTTTAAATTATTTTATGAACTGCCGTTGAAACTATTATTGGTGATCCGTCTAGCTTTAAAACTTGCCGTGGCCACTTTTGGCGGAGACGAGTTTTAAAACTAGACGGACTAATGTAAGGTTCATAAAATAATTTAAAGGGCTATCTAGTGCCTGACGATTAGCAATATGGAAATTATCTCCATATTTACTAGTTAAAAATTTATTTCAAATGAGGGCGCCACTTCAAGGCCATTTGCTTCTAAATTCACCTTAGGGATCGTTCATTAATCACGTGAGGCTCGAAAAGGGGTGTGGTGGTTCGGAAAAATAATGAAATATCACAAAGGGATAGGGGGATGTAGTGTAAAGGAGTGTTCTCTTTATTTAATTAATTTTAGAATTTTAGGTTGAAACCACCGTCTTTAAAACTGAATTTGGGTCTTGTTTCTGTCATCTTTTTTTACAATCTCACCCTCCTTGTGAATCCGTTTGTGCGAAAAGTTTGGCCTTTTCCGACTGTATTACGTGAATAAACAGTTTTAAAATAATAAATTATGAATTTATCCCACGTAAGTTTTAATAAAATAATTGATTATATACGTTTTTTTGCAGAAATGCTACCCTTTACGGTGGGATTCTCTCTATTTTTAATTTTTTTTATGTGTACTGTAATTTTTATATTGAAAATAGCACGGCAAATTCAACATCATACATCATTGCAAAAAAAGATGGCAGGAACATGACCCAAATTCATTATAATCTTTGGAGAGGACACTCTTTGATATATTTATCCTACATTTAATAAAAAAATTTGACTTTGGCTCTTGTTTACATTTGCTTACTTCTGATTCCAGATGGCATTCAACCGCACATCAGCACAACGCAAGCTGACTTTCAGTGAAATAGCCCGGGAAGCTCGCGTGCCTCATGATGAAGTGGAGCTGTTGGTGATGAAGGCTTTGGCGGAGAAGTTGATCCGGGGTCACATTGACCAGGTATGTCCATGATTTACTTTGGGTTTTATGGTGGGCGGTATTTTGAGTATTTGGTGGGCGGTATGTTACGGAATTTTTTGACTCGACCTTTTTAACCCCTGATAAAAAGAGGGGTGTTAAAAGTTTGACGCTAATGGCTGTCTGTCTGTGGCATCGTAGCGTTCGAAGGGATGGACCGATTCCGATGCGGTTTTTTTACGAGAAAGCAAGTTCCCTTGCGGTGGTTCTTAGCTATGTTTGATGAAAATCGGTTCAGCCGTTTAAAAGTCATTGGGGGTTAAAGCTAGAAAGTCAGGGCTTTCTCTAGCAAATAATAGATGGCGCTACGGATATCAAGTCGTATCGGTAGTTTCGCTACTCATCACTAGGTGGGGCGTTCTTGACTCATCACTATAAAGTTTATTTTTTCCTAAATTTGTCTAGCAAATAAACTTGTTGTATGTACTCGTACCATGAAACGATACAAACATACAAATTTTAGCCTATATCACGCGGACAATAATGTAATGAAGAATAGATTGTCATCTTATTTATTGAAAATGGATCAGTAGTTCGGACGTTACGGTGGTTTCACATACATAAATATTCACACGTACATATGTAATTTAATTAAGTATGTGGATTAACCACAAAGACGGCCAAAATCATTACCCTTCCATTTACTACGTTTGTTACGTTTTCCGCATTCGGGTATAGTAGATTGTTGCACCGAGCAGAAAGTAAGTTATTACTGCACCGAGTGCTTATTTGGAGCCCGAGCGCTAGCAAGGGCTCGAAAAAGTACGAGTGCAATATAAATTACTTAATGCGAGGTGCATAATCTGCTTTTCTTTCAACTACTGGAAGAAAAGCATAATTAAGTAAAATTATTAGGCAAGCAATTGCATCACTTCACACGCACACTGTGTAACTCCATGCGGCCGTCAGGTTGGCCAACTGAACGCATTTGAGGAGGTAACCACGGGCGTGGTCCGTACTTGGATAGGTGACCACAAAAAGTTCTCGAGCTCCGTGCTTCAGAAGGCACGTAAAACCGTTGGTCCCGGCTGTTATCATTGTATGGCAGTCGTAAAGCTATGCCAGATGCCTTTAGGCAGCTTAAAAAGTCTGACACCAGTGTTGGCCACTTACACACACGAAAAAACAAATAAAAGCGGCCAAGTGCGAGTCGGACTCGCCCATGAAGGGTTCCGTAGCAGCAAGTAACATTTTACGATTTAAGACGTATTATAAAATAACTATCTATGATACCGAGACCGCTATAGTTTTAATTGAAAGTACATACTTTGGGGTATATACCACATTTTTTTCAGAATTATTTTAGTAAAATTTCAAAAGTTACGGTGGAGGTCACCTCAAATTTTAACTTTGTATTAGATTATCTCAAGACTGGGGGGTTTGATCTACATAGTTTTAAAGCAGTTTTTGTTGCATTTTAAAAGACCTTTTCAACGATACCCCACACGTTGGGGTTCATCATCATCGTCAGCTCTCAACGACCCACTGCTGGGCATAAGCCTCCTTTTGTCTGCGCCACTGAATCCTATTCCCAGCCTCAGCGATCCAGTTCTCTCCAGCAATCCGTCTGATATCATCGACCCACCTAGCCGCCGGACGCCCAACACTCCGTTTTCCATTCCTGGGGTACTCGGTGACTGCCTTACTCACCTTCCATCGTAGGGGTTAGTCCAATTTAATGTTTTAAATTCACTTTTCGTTGTATGGGAGGCTGAAAAATAAAACATTTATTCATAATTTTAAAAACAAACTTATGGAACTTCAATATCTATCTCTCCACCAATTTTCGTGACAATCGGTGCAGTAGCGGCGGAGTACGAGCCCGGACGGACAGACGGACGGACGGACGGACATGACGAAACTATAAGGGTTCCTTGTGGACTACGGAACCCTAAAAACGAACTGAACACATCGTATACCTAAGATAGCATAAGTCTGCAGGAGTTTACTTCTGCAGACTAATGCTATTCCTTCATCCTTCTCTCTCACCTAGTTCTAAGAGGAAGCGAAAGAGACAATATCCTTCTTTGTCACTCTATCTCTCCACCGATACATAGATTTAAAAAAACTAAACAGTGCAGTAAAGGATTTCCATAATTTTTTTATGCTCTAGAGCAGCAAAGTTGCGCTTTGTGCTGCATATGTAGTGCAGTTATGATAGAATTGCAGCGTAGTTGGAAGAAAAATGAATTGTTTGTCCTCCGTCAGGTGTCCGCGACGGTGAGCGTGACGTGGGTGCGGCCGCGCGCGCTGCCCCGCGCGGGCGCGGCCGCGCTGGCGGCGCGCCTGGACGCGTGGTGCGCCGCCGTGGCGGCCGCCGCCACCTTGCTGCAGAGACAGGCGCCCGACCTACTCACCCTGTAATGTAAGTACGCAGGAATTATTTTACTGTATAAAAAGTTGAGTTGCAACGGGTATAAGTCACTATCCGGTATCCGGCTGGATGCCGAATATCTGTATAAATGTGGCCGGATACCGAATATCTGCATACTATGTGGCCGGATACCGAATATCTGCATACATGTGGACGAATACTTAATATCTGTATACATGTGGCCGGATACCGAAAACCTGCGTACTATGTGGCCGGACACCGCATAGTAAATTTTCATGCTATTTTAAAATAGAAGATATGACGCAACGACGGTGCGCGACCGTTGCTAATGCGGCTACTCTCTCTATTGAAATACGCAGAAACATGACCTAGAACCTTGCAGTTGCGATAAGGCCGCCTTTTGTCGATCTGTTTTCTATAATCTGTGTCACAATTTTTTAGTGCAATTAATATATTGACTCACTAGATTTATTTTTTTTACTGTGTAAAAAGAATTCGAATTCCACCGGATATCCGGTCACTATCCGGTATCCGGACGGATGCCGAAAATCTACGTAGTATGCGGCCAGATGCCGAATATCTGCGTACTATCCGGCCGGATGACAAATAGTAAATTTTCATGCTATTCAAAACAGAAAATATGACGTAACGTATTACTGGCTCGATGCCTGGTGCCGGCAAAATGTTTCACGGTAAGTACCTAAATCTTAATTTTTATTTTAAAATATTCTCTCTTTTTATTACAGGAACCTGCATTTTCGTCTTGAAGCGTCCTGAGGCAGGCTTTCCATTTAATATCCTAGTGTTTATGTTTACTAATAAAATATATCAAAATTATTGTATTGGTATTTGTTTTCTCCCCTACCTTCACTTTAAATCGTCAGTTACAGGTCGCGCCAAACTTCTAGATCGCTCTGAAGTTGAGGCGATTCGCGTCGCAGTAGTAAAATACAGATACCCATAGCAGATAGAATTTGCTTTATTTTTGTTTATTGTGTATATATTAGGTCCTTACATATGAAATTGCTGATTTTCAATACTGGCAACTTTAAAATCAAATATCTTGCGTTTCATTAGGAATTCCAAATTCAAATTTATTTCGAAATAAAGCCAGATAAATATTGTTTTAAAATTCGTATTTCATTTGTTTTAACATCATTTGTTTGAGTTTCAACATTGCTATAACAACTATGGACAAATTGAAAATTCGCGGTATTTACGAATACGAGTTCCACCGTGGCACCAGTGCTGCAGAAACGACTCGAAGAATTAACGACGTGTATGGACCAGGCACCGCTAACGAACGAACGGTGCGTTTTTGGTTTCAACGTTTCCGTTCTGGAAATTTCGATTTACACAATGAGCCTCGTGGACGACCTGATACTCAAGTGAATAACGAAGAATTGAAGGCGATAGTGGAAGCGGATCCATCTCAAACCACTTCTGAATTAGCAGCAGCCTTCGGCGTAAGTGACAAAACGATACATATCCACTTGCGCCAAATCGGAAAAATTAAAAAACTCGAAAAGTTGGTACCGCACGAATTGACTGAAGCAAACCAACAAACACGCGTTGCTTGCTGCGTTTCTTTGCTTAATCGCCACAATAATGAGGGGATTTTGAACCGTATCGTGACTTGTGATGAGAAATGGATCCTGTACGACAATCGGAAGCGATCATCACAATGGCTTGACCCTGGAGAACCGGCAAAACCTTGCCCTAAGCGAAAACTGACCAAAAAGAAGATTCTGGTTAGTGTTTGGTGGACCAGTGCTGGTGTTATCCACTACAGCTTCTTGAGATCAGGCCAGACGATTACTGCAGACTTGTATTGCCAACAATTGCAAACAATGATGAAAAAGCTCGCCATTAAACAACCGAGACTGATGAATTACTCTAGCCCACTGCTCCTTCAGGATAACGCTAGAACACACTGCACATCAAACGATCGCCAAGTTAGAGGAGCTGCGACTGGAACCTCTGCGTCACCCACCATACTCTCCAGATCTTGCCCCAACCGATTACCACTTTTTTCAAAATTTGGATAACTTTTTACAAGAAAAAAATTTCAAATCTGATGAGGCAGTCAAAACCGCCTTTAAACAGTTCATAGACTCTCGCTCCCAGGATTTTTATTCCAAAGGTATCAATGATCTGCCTATAAAATGGCGGAAGTGTATCGATAACAACGGTGCATACTTCGATTGATTAAAAAATAATTTCATTAAAAAAAACTTGTTTCACTTTTTTGATACTGAACGGCAATTTCATATGTAAGGACCTAATATATCATATCTACATTCTTGCAATCATTCTGAAGAAAATATTACTGTGGTAAATATTCTGTGCCTGTTTGTAACCTGAGCGAGGCAACTTTAGAGCGATCTAGAAGTTTGGCGCGACCTGTACATAACTACATCCGCGACGTATTGTTGTTGTATTAAGTTCTGGGTTCGATCCCCGGCCAGGGCAAGATGGAAATAGATCTTTTTCAAATTTTCCTGGGTCATGAGTGTTTGTCTATAAAGATATGTACTTATTAGTGTCCGACCGAAACCGAATTTCGCCAACGGTTTCAGTTTCGGCCGAAATCGAAACCGAAACTTCCTTACAAAGATCATGTTTTGAGAAAAATAAAAAGCGTTATTATTAATGTTTACTTAGAGTTTGCCGCCTAAACCGAAACCTGTTTTTTTGCCGAAGTTCGACCGAAACCGAAACCAAAAATTCGGTCAAACACTAGTACTTATCGTAAAAATACCTCTACAACGTGTTAATGAACTAACGCAAAACCTCTCAGATGGTGCCTCAGCCCATGAAACTGAACGACTTATGTTCTACAACTTTCACAAAACCCTAAAAAAAATTTGAATTTTCATGATTGAGTCAATTTGTATGAAAATCCGAATATTATTTTAGGCATTTTGGGAATGTTGTAGAAAAAAAGTTGTTCAGTCAGTTTCATGGGCTGAGGTACCATCTGAGAGGTTTTGCGTTAGTTCATTAACACATTCCCGTTCCCCGTCCCCGCACCTCTCCCCCGTTTTCGCCTTGACGACGGGCGAGAGCGGACGAACACACTGCACGGGTTCTTGTTAGTGCACAAGAACCGGGGGAGAGGTGCGGAGAACGGGGACGCATATTGCACGTACCTTAGGAGATTCCGTTCTGTCTGTTTACTCTTACTGTATTCTGTGGTCTTGGTAGGACCTTAATTATAACTATTAAAAATAGAAAAGGGAAGATGATTGGACATCTAATAAGACATGACAATCTTTTCAGAATAATAGTAGAAGGAAAAATAAAAGGGCGACGAGGAAGGGGAAGACCAAGGATGAAGTTTTTCCAACATTACACTTCACTACTAATATTTACAAATAAATTATAATTTATTAGAATTACATTTAATTAAATAAAATACAAGTTATTGCAATTGGGTAGGTAGGTAATGACGAAACCAAATTTAAATTTTGCCGCCATTACTATTTCCAGCCGTGCGGAACGAATATTAATGTTGCCACACTACAAAACATTTCCATATCGATTACATTTTTTCCAATAAGTAATTGAATACGAATTTACGATGCTTATTAGAATCGTGTAATATAAGCTTTGTTAATTTAAAATTGGATTCTGATTTATTGATTTGATTTAGTTGTTTTCTGTTATTTAAAACATTATGGCAAACACCTTAATGTTAATTACTGATCGGAAATGAGACACAAGTCGGCCCCACGCTCTTGCAAATGGCCGCTGTTTGACGGATTGCGCTGCCGTCAAAATGCATACGCGACGTTTTAAATGCGTCCTAGTCCTTTAATTTGTGGTTACATACAATTACAAACATTAATTTACTGGTGAGTCTATTATTTTATTATTGTTATTGTGTTAGGTAATGCAGTTTTGTTTTTGTTAACACCATCTATTAGCTATCTCACTCGTTTGTTATGATTCGCTCCTGTCATTATTTACAATCGCGGACGTATATGCATCTCTTTCGTTTGCACAGTTTTCTTGATAGGTTTTTCATTTTTAAGTGCTCGCGCGACCGAAAGGGAGGAAAAGAGGGCCCCAATGGAAAAATATGAACAATTTTGTGCTCTTAAAAATTATTGATTTTTCATCGTTAAAAAAACATTGGCGGAGAGTAATTGCATACGCGATGTGGTGAGCCAGCTCTCGCCAAAGTGAGTATTAACACTATTTTAGTAGTTTTCCCTTTAGAGGTTGTGGTCATGAAAAATCACATTTTTCAGCGTCGACTAGAGTCGACCATTTCGCTGAGGCTATTGCGTTTTGATAATATTTTCTATGTCTAATTTTAGAGTCGGTATAAGTACTTAATTGTTTAAATATTGATTTTTTTTATGATACACATGCATGTGTGAGTCCACCGGGGCAGTTTGAATGTTTATAACATTACTTGGGGCCTGTGATATCCTATTTTGGGATCGGCCAAATGTTGCTTGTGTCTTGGTACTTATATTCGTGGCCGCGAAGGAAACACTGCATAAATCTTTGATTTGAACGGCGTATTAGTTAGTGTATTGGGATTTCAGTGTGTGCGGTAAGTGAGATTTCGCTATGGTGTTTTTTATTTTTCTAATAGGTAAAGTTATCGGTCACGTAGTTTGAACCTTGTTTACTTTGGCGTAAAACGTAAAATTCTGATAAGATAACAAGTTCTTTTTATTTCGTTTTGGATTCAAAATATTGTATCTATCAAATTTTTGACATGATACTTTTTGCCCAAGATTTTGCAATTTTGGTAGATGTAATAAATTAAACAAAAGCCAAAAAAGTTGCATTCCCATGTTATTCGGCAAAAAACGAGATTCAGAATTGCCAGATTGCTGATGTAGCATTCTTTCGTTACAATTCAGTGATTTTTGACGTTTTCATTAAGTTAAAGGCACGATTGATTTGTAAAAAAAAAATCGATTACTCGGCTTTTAATGTTTGCTTCTTCCAAATTATTCATGTAATACCTATTACTGTTTACAATTTAACTGCTGCTCACTATAAAAAATCTTCAAGTAGATGTTTAATCTAGCAGTATCTTATCAAACTCAACTTTAGTGAAGCGAGACCCATAATACTTTTTTCAGTATCTATCCATCCTCATTCTTCGAATTTAGTTTTTATTCCGTAGTGGATGCCAAAAGGTCTTTGTTTGCAGAGGTCTCCTTTTTGTAACTTCACTGAATTGAACAAAAAGTCACTTTTTTGTCACAGCGATGGCAGCTGTTTTATTGGTACCATATTAGTACCAATAGCACCAAAGGTCGATTTGTTTCGAATAAGAAAAATAATTAAATGGTATAGATACCATTTAATTATTTTTCTGTTACAATGCCAAGCGAAGATATAATTTATATCACCGGCAATGACAATCATAGCAAAAGTTACATCATGATTATGTCTATAGGTAGGTACAGTTTAAGAACAATGCACACAGTTGCAAGATTCTTCGACTGCATTTTGAAGGTCGTCCGTATTATATGAGTGACCTTCGTTATTTACATACCGATAACGCCTAATGGCTGTAACTTCACGGAGCCATGTGATCTTGGGAGTTCTGTAAATCATTCTGAGATTTTTTAAATTTATGGTATGAATTTAAAATTTCTTACAATCAAATTGTAAGAAAATTTGGCCCCATCGGATTTCAAAAAGATAGGAAACGGAAGTAGTAATCTACTTGTGACCTTCGTTATTTACATACCGATAACGCCTAATGGCTGTAACTTCACGGAGCCATGTGATCTTGGGAGTTCTGTAAATCATTCTGAGATTTTTTAAATTTATGGTATGAATTTAAAATTTCTTACAATCAAATTGTAAGAAAATTTGGCCCCATCGGATTTCAAAAAGATAGGAAACGGAAGTAGTAATCTACTTCCGTTTCCTATCTTTTTGAAATCCGATGGGGCCAAATTTTCTTACAATTTGATTGTAAGAAATTTTAAATTCATACCATAAATTTAAAAAATCTCAGAATGATTTACAGAACTCCCAAGATCACATGGCTCCGTGAAGTTACAGCCATTAGGCGTTATCGGTATGTAAATAACGAAGGTCACTCATATAATACGGACGACCTTCAAAATGCAGTCGAAGAATCTTGCAACTGTGTGCATTGTTCTTAAACTGTACCTACCTATAGACATAATCATGATGTAACTTTTGCTATGATTGTCATTGCCGGTGATATAAATTATATCTTCGCTTGGCATTGTAACTGGGAACTGTAAAAGGGAATCTTACCATCCCCCAAATCTAACAGTATTATTATGCTCTTTTTGTCTATCCAGCAACTTTTAATAATCTATTAGATGAAGCTAGTAGATAGACAGGGGGCCATATTGGGTTCCCTAATAATCACTAGACACCAACAGCCTACACACTTTAAAAGTGTCAATCCTTAATTAAATTATACCGAAAACATTACTCGTATAAATTACGAGAATTAAGGCCATAAGCCATAAGGCAAGTTGACTTGAGTATCATGTAACCTGTAAGAATCCACTTGGACAATAAACTTATCAGCCTCCTATCTACTTCAGTGGAGCTGGCACGTCGTGACTCACAGATTAAGCGATAAAAAAAGACTGCTAGCCTTGCGAAGGTCCAAAATTCAATTGCGTCTCAATAAAATTTGGTATGGGAAAATTCGTTTTACCGTCACACATTTTTCCTTGTTGATTGCGAAAGTAAAAAGTGTATTTTTACTATTGTTATTATGTATTTACATAAAATATGGACATTAATTGTGGGTTTTCCTGATCTGTAGGGAGCTACTACTGTTCTAATGAGTAAATTAGTACCATTAGTAGAGTAGCAAAAAGTAGTCTTTGGGATCCTTGGCCGTATTTACTCTGAAAACATTCAAATGACGTCAATAATAAGAATCTTCCTTTGAAATACGAAGAGGCTAAGCGAGGCAAAAATAATACGCATTAACAGACACGGTAAATAAAAGATCTACGTAAATTTTAGAGGTAAAATATTTCTAAAAGAAGGCAGATTACGTGAGAAACTTTGAAATTGTTAAGGAATATCTAACTGGCAATAAAATTTTATAGAATCAACAACACAAAAAAGATTACGAGAAAGAAATAATCTTTGAGTAATATATCAACAAACATACATAGGTTGAACAGATAACCTTTTTAAATCAAAACCCGAAACACAAGGTACAAAACGGCACTCAAAATAGAGGGAGCGTATTATCTGAAAGATAAGTAAAAAAAGGCGCCCCCGGTTGGGGGAGACGCCTCGGCCGTCGACCCTAGGGGCGCGCCCGAAATAGTCGGCGCGGGGGTCCCGTACCCGTAGTTATATTTGGATTCAACATTTGAGGCCATGTGGATCTTCTTGGAATCTCGTCTAGAACTATTTTAGTAGCGCTTGCCTGTTTAAGATTTTGTATTTCGAAGAGTATGTACCAATTTGAGAAAGATAATGTAAAATACTTTTGAATTCATCATCAACAAATTCAGGAACCATCTTTTTGTCGGTGAAAATATGAAAATGTATTAGTTCATATTTTTTTTGAGTACTGCGTTTAAATACTACCTTTAAATCAATCACTCTATTATTGGAAACAAGTAGACAAGTGCCATTCAGCGTCCAAATAACTAGGTGTCCGATAATATTTATTTTTCGTCAGTCAGGAACAATTTGGTTTTTAAAAATAGACAAAGAAAATATACAAATGAGAAAATCTTTATTTAGAACGATATAACGATAAGGTAGTATCATGAATCGTAATCAACGAGATACGCAATCGACTGCCATATCACTTGACGTCATTTCAGCGAGCGACTGTTTGATTCGTCATTTCCCTATTTCCGAAATAAGCGACATATACATCCAAATGTTTGTTATCTGAGCAAAAGTATTGGCTTTAGAAATCCAATTACGTGTCAGCATAATATACACATTGGAGCACCTGAAAACGCATTTCAGTTCTAAGTGACCTGTAACTTAGTGGGCCCAGAAATATTTAGTTATGTCATCATATAAACATATCGACGTGCAAAGAAAAATATCAAAGACAATCAAAGAAAACCTTAAATAATATAAATATCCAGCTCAATAATCAAAGCTCCAATAAAATGTTTCTTCTTCTTTACACCCTATATCAGTCCACTATTGGACTAAATGTACTAAAGGACTTCTGTAGAGGGAGGATTAGCCGATTATCACCACGCTGGGCATAATCAGTGCCTCAAGACGAAAGTTTATCGTGAATGTGTGTTACCAGTGATGACATAAAGCTTTATAAAACGTGGTACCTTACTATGGGTCTCATAAGAAGGCCCAAGATTGCTCCAAGCACTATGGAGAAAGCTAAGCTCGTGATCGAGTCAGAAATGAGTAAATTCGTAAAGTGACAGTGTGCGGGATACATAGCGCAACGAACCGATGGTCGTTGGGGCAAAAAGGTTCTCGAATGGCGAAAAGGTCGCTAAAAAGCGCTGCGGATGCAGGCCTATGCCCAGCAGAGGACATTATGCGGCTGAAATTATGACTACGCTGAGCAGGTGGGTTGATCTTGGTGTTAGTGGCCAATACTGTTCCTCCTTCATTATTCGTTAAATTTTGATGAGTATGACAGCAGAAAACTAGAATTCTACAACTATGCCTTGGCCAAGAAAATTCACCTGTTTCTCAGACATTTTTCAAATGTATGATGTGGAAACCTTGTCCGTATTTCGGAAATAAATCTGCCAAGAGTCTATGTGACCCAGGCAGGAATTCCTATCAACTGTTTCTTCTTCACATCTTAGCGCGTTCCTACATATCTGTAGCATTGCTTCTTCAGAGCCTGGACCTTTACTCCAAAAGCGCGCTTTTGCGCTTTCCAGCTTTTTTCCTTTCGAAAAATGATGTGCAATTCAATGGTCGTCTAAGAAAAGACCGAAGATCTTGCGAAATGGACAAGAAAAAGTAGGAAATATTTATACGATTAGGCTGTGATTTTACGACCGGCAGCCTTCCTGATATTAACCATCGTAGCAGTTCTTATTCTGCATGAGGAAAATTCGTTTTGCATCGGCACAACAACTGACGAAGTTGATATTCAGTATCTGTTTCGCTGCGCATGCCAAATATAAACTAGTTATATTTTACTGGTTTTTAAAGGTCGTTTGCTATTAGTAAGATGAAAGTGAATTCGATACAATATTAGAAACTACATACAATTCAGAACATACTTTTGAAAAATCAAATACAACAAGAATAGATTTTTCTTTGAAGTCTACGTTTTATTAAGCCCCAACCCAATGTTTTTTTAGTAATTATAAAGTTTTAAAAGTTTCCTGTCATAGTAACATAAATTGAGTTTTATAACAAAACAAGTTCAAAAAATAAAATAAAATTTATCTACGTTGTTTATGAGAGCACTGAGAAGTTAGTGAAATAATAAAAAAACAAAATAAAATACCAATGTGGAGTTTTTGGCGGGAAGTCCAGAGGTTCGGTTGGGGTTTGCTTTAAATTATTTTGCAAATTGATTTTAGTGGACTTTATAATATGAAATTAGTGTTTTTTGGTGTTATAAATGCTCATGCTTATGAACAATGTGTGAAATAGTTACAGTGGACAGTTATAGTATGTCTGTAGTGATATTTGTTTTGCGGACTGTGTGGGCCTCTTCGGGCGTCGTCAGCTCAACCATCTATGAAAACCAGTGGACTCGTATAGATTTGTCGCCAGAAGCTCCCTTAAAGCAATCAAAGGCCTACACCACCCTTTGATTGTAACTTGTTAGGATTAGGTTAGGTTAGAATTAGGAATAAAGAACAAAATCAAAGATAGGCTCTAAAGGACTTGTATCCAGAGCCGAAAAATTATTTAAAAAAATACCAATGTCGCCAAGAACTCTTAGAATAAATATATGTCAATAAAATCAACGTCCAGTCCACTATAAAATCACTACAGTCAAACAGGAGTTGTGCCTACGTGCCAGAATGGCCCTTGAAATAGTGTCGGCAAAAAAGGGTCCCTGTAAAAACATTCGAGGATTTGGGGTGCCAAAACAGGGGTGAATTAAAAGCTCAATTTTAAAACTATGATGAATTACTTTCCTAAGACTTAAGTATTTTACTTAATTTAAGACTCAGTTTTAATTTGATAAGCTTAGTTGATAAGACAAGAACAAGAGGGAGGCTTTTGCCAGTTTTGGATCATAACAGCTAAAGGCTAAGTAAAGAAAAGTTTTAATAAGTACCTATATAAAAAATAGATATTTCCGATAAACTAGACCACATCTACTATAGCTGTTTTTATATGTTAAGTACCTATATTTGTTATATTTTGTTTGACTGCCTCCATGGTCTATTTGTCAAGGTGTTTGTCTTGTGATCCGGAGGTCGTGAGTTCAAATCCCATATTGGGAAGCATACTTTGTGAAAAGAAGTTTCCAGTCTGGTTAGGATATTGCAGGGTTGAATAACCTGATTATCCAAAAAATAAAAGAGGATTCCGTGCTTTGGTTATTACGTAAAGTCGTCTATCAACACCAACCATCTAGGATTTGTTTAAACACATCCCTAGGATTGGTTCTGGTCTACCCTTTGGGTTGCGGAGGTCAGATGGCATGCAACCTCATCACCTAGGTTAGGTAGCGGACCCCAAGCTCTGAAGTGTTACCGCTGAGGATGCAATCGGGAATACACTCGGATGATAATGATGATATATTGTATTTCGTATAACAATAAATTAAATATAAAAACAAAACCCCTTTCTGAATCACGAAGTCACTAAATGAATGGTTTCTTACTATACAAAAAAAAATCATTTAGTGACTGTGCGTTTTACAAATATGGCCTCATGTCGGGGTTTATTTTGTATAGAATTTTCCAACGTCATTCAGTCTATCATTGCGTAATAATTCAAATCTTGCACGAAGAGGTCTAATTGGCACCTAATCCCGATAAAAAGGTACGTAAGAGAGCAGAGAGCCGATTTTTTCCGCGCGCGCGATATACATTGGAATTAAATGCTTATCTATTGTAATATAAACTGAAAATATCTCGATTTAAAATACGTTCATTCAGCGGTCGCGTAGTAACAGCGTCGCGCAAGCGTCGCGATCGCACAGCTCACGAGCAGAGCCCGCGTTGCCTCCACACACCCCGAAATATTTTAAACTTTATATTACAATAGATAAGTATTTAATTCCAATGTTTCACTCTGCGCGTTTGTGACACGATCGAGACGCGGACTCTTATTGAAAGCTGACTCTACGCGATCGGCTCTCGTGCGCGCGTGTCGTCTGAATTCGCCCTTACCCAACAAATACTTAAAGAGCCACGTAATCAAACTAAAACGCATGAAGATTTGTTTATCACGTCGAAAAACCGATACAAATTATGTAAATATCTGAATCCGTATTGAGTATTGGGTATTCTTCAATCTTTGTGCGAGAATCGTCCATACTGGAAAAAATTACATAAGACGACTGAAACAGATCACGTGAGCTAATTACACACTTACAGATGTATTGTTCAGACCCACCAATGGACCAAGCGGTTTCTGTAATTTGAAATAGTGATTTTCAGTTTGAAATATTCATGTTATCACGATTATTTACTGCCAATAAGGCAAGTAGAAATACAGGACCGCTATAAAGTAAAATGTTTTGAGTGGTTTTTACAAAAATCTTCTTTTTTAACTCGTAACTGAACGTAGATAGGGACCATATGTAGATCTAATCTCATAGTAAACGTTTTTAATACATCAGCTATTTTTCTTCACATACACATCTTTAAAGTTCAGATCAGGGGATTGACCGAAAATGTGTGAAAACTACATTATTTTTCAACCATTAGTCTCCCGTCTTTCTTAAAACATGACATCCGTCTATCTAAAAGCACCTAATACCTACTTAGTCTACGTCGTAAAGATAAAAGATGAGTCTTGGCTGTATAACATTAATCAATATTAGATTCTTAACCACGTTGGCACTAACAAATAGCGTTATTTTCCAAACGACAGCGCGTGGGGTCACTTGCCACCTCCTGTATTGATTTTTATGTTCAACCATCTTTTTGTTGTAACTTTTGCCGTGGGGGGAATTTTCCGACGCTTGCTATCTCACTCGCACGTATGGGAAAAGTTGCTATAATTATATTACGCTACGTTCAGCTATGCCAAAGTTGGGCTGCAGTTTGTATGTTAGGTGTATGTGTGTGTAAGATGGTACTTAATAGAGTGGTTAATTTAATAGGTTGCAAAAATTGTATAACCCAAATAAAAATACAAGACGAAATTATTCCTCAAACTTACGCGTGATTGAAAAACTATAATAGCCGTAAGTTAATAAAAATGTGGTATAATAAGTTTTATGCTTAGGTTCTCAAAGAAAACTTGTGTAAAAATGGGACCCTACTTAGACTCCACTATTCGCCCGTCCGTCTGTCCGACCATCTGTCTGTCGGTCACCAGGCTGTATCTCATAAAAGTGATAGCTAGGCAGTTGAAATTTTTACAGATAAATAAATAAATAAATATATAGGGACAAATCACACTGATTAAGCTAGCCCCAAAGTAAGTTTTAAACTTGTGTTATGGGATACTAACTTAACGATACTATATTTTATGATAAATACATATACAGATAAACACCCAAGACCCAGAACAATTTGAAAAAGGCCATTTTCCAACTTGCCCTGGCTGGGGATCGAACCCAGAACCTCCGGATTAGCGGTCTAGCGTGTAAACCATTACGCCACGGAGGTCGTCAGATGATGATGTATTTCTGTTGCCTTGCCTCTATAACAATAAATACTATAAACAGAATATTTTTTTATGCGGGGCTCCTATACAACAAATGTGATTTGCAACAGGTAGACGCTTGTAATATTCACAGAATATATAGTTGTATATTCACTTTAAAAATAATTAAGGGCCTCCTTAAATATTTATTCCCATACAAAAAACCTGATTTTTTTGGTGTCTAATGTTGTGTAGATAATGGTACGGAACCCTTCGTGCTCCAGTCCGACTTCGCACTTGGCCGGCTTATTGTATAATTTTCGGTTTTTCAAGCAAAATTTTTGAAAAGAAGTAATTTTATGATGTGGACCATTAAAATAAGTTCAAATATTTGGCGGCACGGCGGCAGTTCCCATTACAAACATAAAATCGATTATCATTTTTTGTTGGAATCGATCTATATATTATAACTTCAAATGATATACTGGTAACATTTATCTGTCATGATCATGCATGCATGTCAACAAAATTTTTTGCGCAGTTTTTTAAATGAATGTTATTATTTACTATTACTAGTAATTTTTCTTGTATCTGGTGCTTTCCGTGCTACCTATCCGTATATTAGCGAAGGAAATATGTACTCTGCTTGTTCTAAAGTGAAAAGTGCTCAAAAATTTATTAGAACATTACGATGTAGTCACACACAGTGTGCAAGAAGTTTTCCCACTTTTCTTGAAACAGGTTGGCACTTATTTTACAAGTTCTTGTCTCATTTGGTTATTCCCGTCTATTCTTATAATATGGATAAAGTTTTAGGAAGTAATGACCCTTCTCATTTAAGGTGAAGATATAGGCAAATGACCTTGAAGTGGCGCCCTCATTTGAAATAAATTGTTAACTCGTAAATATGGAGATAATTTCCATATTACTCTTCGTCATGCACTAGATAGCCCTTTAAATTATTTTATAAACCACCGTTGAAAGTATTTACATTAGTCCGTCTAGCTTTAAAAATTGCCTCCGCCAAAAATGGCCACGGCAAGTTTTAAAGCTAGACGGATCACCAATAATAGTTTTAACGGCACTCCATAAAATAATTTAAAGGGCTATCTAGTGCATGACGTAGAGAAATATGGAAATTATCTCCATATTTACGAGTTAACAATTTATTTCACACTTCAAGGCCATTTGCCTTTATCTTCGCCTTAACAGCGTTTACACATTAGGTAGGTAGGTACCTACCGCCTTTTAGTTTTCGCCGCTACGGCGGGGCGCCGCGCGATTGTATTTTGTTAGTACCGTGTTCTTGGCATCCTAGGTTTTGGTGCTTCAGAGCCCAAGGTGCTTTCATTGGCTTTTTTCTTCACCTAAGAATTTATTTATTTATTTAAAAAACTTTATTGTTCCACATTAAAAAAAAAATGGTACAATTGGCGGACTTAACGCTAAAAGCGTTCTCTCCCAGTCAACCATAGGGATAAACAGAAACAAATCATGTTGCGGCGCAAAAAACTAGATACAAAATAAAGTATTAAAATATGTGCATAATATAATATATGTCTACTACACAATATATAATATACATATAAAATATAACTCATAGAATATACCTACATACGTACATAAGACTATCTATAATACATATAACAAATAAATATATACAAACCTACAATATATATAAATAATGAATGATGATGGTGAAAAATAAAGAAAGATACTAACATCTATCAAAAAGATAAGAGTGCACTCTTCTCTTAAAAGAAAATTTTGTCGAAATATCTTTGATGTCAATGGGTAAAGCATTCCAGAGCCGTATAGCTTGTAAGTTAAAAGAGTTCGCCATAAAATTTGTGTGATGAGGAGGAACAGAAAGGAGAAGATTATCAGTAGAACGAAGTTGCCTATCATGCGTGTCAGAAAGAAATTTAAATTTACATCTAAGATACTCAGGGGAATTAGGATTCAGAAGAATTGAAAAGAGAGTGCAAAGAATTCGCACTTGTCTGCGTTCACGGATAGGAAGCCATTTAAGCTCAGAACGAAAAGATGATATATGATCATATTTGCGAAGGCAGAAAATGAAACGTATACAATTATTAACGAGACGGTCAAGCTTATTCAGTAAATCTACATTGAGATCAGGGTAACACACATCAGCATAATCAATGATGGGTAATATCAATGTATGGACTAATAAGAGCTTTGTTTTGAAAGGCAGGAAGTTCCTTAGACGATTAAGCTGTTGAAGAGCAACAGTAACAGAACGACTGACTTCAGCTACCTGAGTGGACCAACTAAGTGTGGAATCAATGTGAAAGCCAAGATCCTTTACGGATTTACTGTAGGGGATAATACACTTGTTAAACATGACAGGTGCAACAGCATTAAAGTCAATCAGAGAAATTTGCCTTGTACTGCCTACAATTATAGCTTGGCATTTGGAGGGATTAACCTGAATTCCAAATTGATCGGACCAGGACAAGATAGCCGACAAAGCCAAGTTTACACTCGCTACACTAGAATCAAGGTCGTCAACTGATGATTGGGCATAAATTTGTAGGTCGTCAGCATAAAAATGGTAAGAACAGCCAAGGGAAGTGGAAAGTAAATTAATAAAAAGAGAGAAAAGCAACGGTGATAAGATACCCCCTTGAGGCACGCCATTAGACAGATCATTCCAGTCCGAGAAAACGCGGTCCATACGAACTGCCTGCTGGCGGTGACAGAGATATTCAGAAAACCAATCCAACACTGAAGACGAGAATTGAAGGTGCTCAAGGACAGCAAGCAGAATATCGTGGTCTACCATATTGAAAGCATTGGAGAAATCGATAAGAACTAAAATGGTGACCAATGTATTCTCCATGCCAAGTCAAATATCTTCGGTGACTTTAAGAAGAGCAGTGGCAGTACTGTGGCCAGGACGAAAACCAGATTGAAAAGGAGTAAGAATGGTAAAGACCTTGCGAAATGGAGGCCTTAATCATACTCAATACTTAATTGCTCCTCAAATTACATGCAGGAAGACTTATATGGTGTTGTATGACCCCACACTTATTTAGGGACCCTGTAGGGCGCTGCAAAGCAGAAAGGGATGAATCTCGTCACAGTTATTCTTAACTAGCTGTGCCCGCGACTTCGTTCGCGTGGTTGTCGGAACGTAATGTTATATAGCCTAAAGCCTTCCTCTATAAATGGACTACTTAACAAAAAAAGATTTTATCAAATTGGACCATTAGTTCCTGAGATTAGCGCGTTTAAACAAACAAACAAACAAACTCTTCCGCTTTATAATATTAGTATAGATAAAAAAATTATTTATTTTTAGATTTTTACACATTATTACTTAATTACTTTTTAATTTTTATATTTATTGCTTACCAGCTTTCGCCCGCGGCTGCGCTCGCGTATCCCACGGGATCATTACATTTTTCCGGGATAAAAAGGAAAGGTACCCTATGTCCTCTGTACTCCTAACTACATGAATGCGAATTTTCAAGAAAGTTCAGTAGATAAAGCGTGAAGAGGTAACAAACAAACAAATATACAAACTCTTTTTCGCATGTATAATATTAGTTAGGATTAGGATTTAATGTACGTATTTTACTTATTCAATTTATATTCAATTATTCTCAATAATATGTATGTATTTCAATGGTTCTGGCTTTTTCCATAACTTGTACGAAAAACCTAAATAATAAACTATAAATAAATTTTAAAATGTAGCATAAGCTGAGTGGAATCACTTTTAGTAATAATATTACTAAAAATGATTCCACTCAGCTTATGTGGCTGATCGCCAAGTAAGGCAGACCAGAGGTTTCTGGCAACTGGGACCGTAATCACCTTGAACCGCAGGTTCTGCCTGCTTACAGCGGCAAGACCCAAAATGCTCTGTCTGGGGATAAAGTCGTGGTAGTGTATAAGTTAGCCGTGTGGTTCTCGGCAGAGTATAACAGGACCACTCCAAGCCTTCCTGTGAATGGTGTAGAAGGCGACTTAGGAAACACAAGCTGAACAAAGCTTATAAACATCAACGAGACCTCTCCAACCGTCTGACCAGCGTGGAGAGTGTAGGCCAAATCCTCTGCCTGCTCTGGCTAATACATGCCTCTGGTAGTACAGAGAGGGTGGTGCTCCTACAGTGGAGACTAAAAAAGACCTGATAACGACGATGGCGAGTGTATTAGATATGTAATGTGTCTTTTTCCGTTTGTTTCAGAAAACAACCCAGCGCACCAGTATTACATCTAGTCTATAGTTTCTAAACACTGTGATATCACCCGGCTCCAAAGATAATGTCAAACTAAGATGGCGCTGCCGCCACAGCAGTTCTGCGTTCGATGGAATTCTTACCACACCAATTTACAGGTACTGATATATATAAACTTAAGGCACACAATAAATAATACTAACGTACAGAAGTCTCGCTCAGCAAAGAAATTCAAAGAAATATCTACTCAATGTGGCTAGCGATATGGTTTAATTTAGCTCACGTCAGAACTGAGCCCCTTTTTGTATAAATACCTAGACATACATTGCAAGTCAATTTCATTCTTATTACTGGACAAACGATTCGTATAACTGAATTTACCACCCGGAGCGGAGGGGCCGCCTGCGCGCATAGTAATAATGTAGGTACATTTTCGATACCTAAACGGGGAGTGACAGGCCTGCTTGAGGTCCTAAGGCTTGAAACTGCGTTACGCCGTCGCCCGTTCCATACAAAAGTTTGTGTGTCCATCACGTGCCCCTGCGCGTGCGTCCGTCGCGGGGAGGTACGAGGGGGGGTCAAAAAGTTCGCGGAATGGAGGGGATAGCGGGGGGTGGGGGACCTGCCGCAGGTAGTAACTAATGAGCAACTCTTTGTGAGTATATATGCCAAGTTTGAACCTGATTGTGTCAATAACCTTTGACCTGTCGTCGATCAAACAAGTGAATCCGGAAGAAAAACTTGAACATGGAAAAAATCGAGTTTCGTGCCGTCATAAAGTTCCTCACTAAGCAAGGAAAACCACCTCAGAAAATTTTGGAAGAAATGTTATCAGTATACGGGGACTCTTGCCCTGGGAAAACCATGGTGTACAAGTGGAATAGCCTTTTCAAGCAAGGCAGAGAGTCTCTTGAAGACGACCCTCGCTCAGGACGGCCGATTGAGGCCACCACCTCAAACATCGTTGAAAAAGTGGAGAATCTTATACTGGAGGATACTCGTTTGAAGAAGAAACAACTTGCAGAAATGGTTGGAGTATCACCTACAACCATTTTAAATATTCTACACGACAATCTTGGGATGTCAAAAGTCAGCGCAAGATGGGTGCCAAGAATGCTCACACCACCACAGAAACAGCTGCGCGTCGAGTATTCAAAGGAGTTTTTAGACCTCTGTAGCGCCGACAAGGAAGGAATTTTTGCAAGACTTGTTACTGCAGATGAAACTTGGGTTCATCATTATGAGCCTGAGTCGAAGCAAGAGTCTATGCAGTGGCATAAAAAGGGTCAGCCCCCCCCTAAGAAATACAGGGTGTCACAATCGGCTGGAAAAATCATGGCAACTGTTTTTTGGGATACAGAGGGTATTTTATTAATAGATTATAAAGATAAGGGTGTTTCTATAACGGGAGAATACTACGCTAATCTACTAAGACAATTAAAAGAAGCAATCAAGGAGAAAAGGCGGGGAAAGTTGACAAAGGGTGTGCTGCTTTTGCATGACAACGCACCGGTACACAAGAGCCGCGTTGCGATGGCTGCCCTTCATCACTGTGGCTTCGAAATGTTAAACCATCCTCCCTATAGTCCAGACTTAGCCCCCTGTGATTATTTTTTATTTCCCAAATTAAAAAAAGAGCTTCGGGGGAAGAAATTTTCCGATGATGAAGAAGTCAAGTCGGCGATTTCGGCCTATTTTGAGGACAAAGACAAATCATTTTTTTTCGACGGTATTAATAAGTTAATAGAGAGATCTGAAAAATGTATTCGACTTAAGGGGGAATATATTGAAAAAGAAAAATAGTACAGTATTTTATTTCACCCCCCTTCCCCTCCGTTCCGCGAACTTTTTGACCCCCCCTCGTAAGTCAGGCGGGCGGGCACGCTTCCCGCAAGATACTACTGACATCTTGTTAAACATAGCGCCATCTAGATGGCTTGATCTGTACTAAGTAGTAGGGTAAGTCCCTACGTTAATATCTATAATGCTTTACAAAAACAACAACCATTTGAATGATTAATTTAAAAATTGCCACCAGGTGTACAGTACACTATACAAGGCTACAGCCATTTATTTCGATCTCTGTTAGCGACTATCAAAGAAATAGAGTATCCCGATTCCCTGTCTTTCTCTTGGGCACCCATTTTATACATCTAGAATCAGGGCTTGAAATACCGTTAAAAATCGTGGTAACGTTAATTCTGTCAAACGGCGGTAACATTATCAGCAAAGGTAACGTTATGCTGGATAACGGTATTTTTCCCACTATTTACCGATAATCAGATAATGTTACCAATGATATTAACGGTAAAAGGTATTGTTAACACTGTATTTCTTTTCGATATTTGACAGAATAAATTGATGAGAGTTTGTGTAGTAGGCTACTAGAGCTATTTATATATAATATTTTACAAGTATTGAAAAAAAGTATCGTTACTTATATTGTTAATTGATAACGTTAAAAACTGTATTATCAATACCCCTTATAATGTTACCACTAAAATAACGTTATTTAACGTTACTTTTAGTGTGAATTTGGTATCGTTAACAAGCCCTGTCTAAAATACAGATTTTGGCTTTTTAGTAGCTTACGTTTTTTTGTATATGGTTGTCAGTTCTTGTTCATCCATGGTTTTACCAATATTACCCTTTACCACTTTTTTTCTCCCCAGGCGGTGTTTCCCCGGCTGCTGCTTACGGAGCAGTTCGCAGACGTGACGCTGGCCTGCGAGTCCCGCCAGCTGCGATGTCACAAGCTGGTGCTTTCGGCGTGTTCGCCGTACCTGGAGAGGCTTCTACTGCAGAACCCGTGCAAGCATCCCATTGTTCTGATGCGGGACATGAGGTAAGTCGTTTGCTAAATTATTTTGCAATTTATATAATACTAGCTGTGCCCGCGACTTCGTTCGCGTGGTTGTCGGAATGTTATATAGCCTAAAGCCTTCCTCTATTAATGGACTACCCAACAAAAAAAGAATTTTTCAAATCGGACCATTAGTTCCTGAGATTAGCGCGTTTAAACAAACAAACAAACAAACTCTTCCGCTTTATAATATTAATATAGATTTACTAGTAGTTCGCCGCGAACTTAGACCTCGCGATTATAGTTCCCTAAGTAACACCTAGATGGCGCTATCCAAAGTTAAAACGCGCTATGGTTTCGTTTGCTACATTATCGCGGACATTTTTATTGACCGAGCGTGCGCATATAGTTCGCCGCGAACTTAGACTTCGCGATTTTTATTAATATTTCAAAAACTACTGAACCGATTTTGATGCCCAACGAACTTGAAAATTCTATTGATATTTCCTACATGCCTACCAAATTTCATCCAAATCGGACCATCGGTTCGGTAGTTATCGCGGAACAAACAAACATACATACATACAAACAATGTGTTTTTGCCCCAACTTGAATTATAGCCCTCGCTTGCTTCGCTCGTTCGGTCATTTAGTTCCAAACTGGTGTTGTCTTGTTAGCGTGCTTCCGTACTTAGAGAGGCTTCTACTGCAGAACCCGTGCAAGCATCCCATTGTTCTGATGCGGGACACGAGGTCAGTTTTTTGACTTTCTCCAGATTCAGATATATTTTTTTTAAGATTTTATTGACCTAGAGAGCAAAGCGACAGTTTCGGCAAAAAGTCTTTCGTGTGTCCGTCCGAATTCCATAATGAAATAAGAAATAGTGAAAAATAATAGAAAAAAATTGTATACATGTTTTTTTTCTGATTAGCCAATAATTACAAAGATACAGCGCATTTAAATTCCGCATGACGTCAAGATCAAGATTCTCACTTGACGGTGACGTCAATGCGGTGGCCCAGAACGGGTGAGAGAAGCGTCGGGCGTCCGCCTATGCGATGGGTTGATGAGATAGTCAAAATTGCCGGTCGCATCTGGATGAGAGCAGCACATGACCGACATGGGTGACGTCGAAGAAGAGAGACCTATGCTCAACAGTGGGCGGAAGAAGGGCTGGGATGATGATAGTGACGTCAATCACCCCCCCACTCCGAAACTTTGACGTGCTATATCTTTGTGAATTTTCACCACTTTAAACTGTAAACTGACAAAGCCCTTCTGGCGCGTAGGCGACCAATACTGTGTAAATGAATTTCTTAATGCGTTTCTTCTCAGCAGTGGTCGTTGCGAAACGCTAGTATCGGTAGCTTTTGCACTAAAAATAATTAAAAATAATGACCTTCTATAAGTGATATATTAATCCTACATTGAATAAAAATTTTTGACTTTGACTTTGAAACCGAAAATATGGGTTCATTATTTTTGGACAGTCCTCATTCCTATTACACGTTGTGTATTGTACCAATAATGTAATGTCTGTTTGTTAGATTCAGCGAGATGCAGGCGCTGGTGGACTTCATGTACAAAGGGGAAGTGAATGTGACGCAGGAGGAGCTGCCCAGCCTGCTCAAGTCAGCTGAGGCGTTGCAAATCAGAGGTGAGGTAGATAGGTAGATACTCGTAAATATTTAAATGACAAAAAATTACAGTTATGTCTTTTGACTACCTTCGTGGTGTAGCCAGTCCGCCACTCCGGAGGTTTTGAGTTCGATCCCCAGCCAGGGCAAGATGGGAAATGGTGTTTTTCAAACTGTCCTGGGTCCTGGTTGTTTATCTAGGTATGTATTTATTATAAAATATAGTATCGTTGAGTTAGTATTCCATAAGTCATAACGTGTTTAAAACTTACTTTGGGGCTAGCTCAATCAGTGTGATTTGTCCTTAAATATTTATTTACATGCCAAATTTCATTCCAATCCGTTTAGGCGTTACGTCAAAGCGGAATAAACATCTACACATCCATATAAACATTCGCATTCATAATATTAATAGGATGGAATGATACTTGTAGTTAGTTTGCTTGAAGAGAAATAACTTGCCACTCTTCCCCAGGTCTCTGTTCGAGTGACACGTCGTTCGCATCGGAGCACTGCAAGACTGACACTAAAGACTTCACGGTGGCCAGCGAGGCTCTCGTGGCGCACGCACAGAGCGCCAATGGTGAGTCTGATCATGAACTAATGCCTTCAGGGCATTTAAGGAAGAAGTGAGGGTCTTTAAGGCTTCTAAAGAACGATCAGGGGTGTAAGACGAAGACTTTTTAAAAGGACAAGTGTGAATTTTAATTTGATTCGGTGAAGCAGAGTGTACACGATCTTACATAAGCATTTGACAATGCACACTTTAGGTAAAAACATGATTTTGGTACCTAATGAGTGTGAGAGGATAATGAAAACTATATATTATCCTATTTAGTAGTGAAAGTGAGCCATAATTTAGAATACTGTGATAAAAAGTTTATTTTTTAAAGTCTATAAAGATGGGAGTTCTACAGGGTTATGAATTAGGATAGGTATTGTTCGTGAAAAGTTAACCATCTATTTAACTAGGTATGTTCTTGCAAAGCAAAACTATAACGGAAGAAATGAGGGTATTTAAGGTTTCTAAATAAAGACTCACTAGTAAGAAAAAGACCTTTGAAAGTGACAAGTGTGAATTTCAATTTAATTCGACCAAACGGAGTGTACACGATCTTACATAAGCATTTGACAATGCACACCATAGGCATAAAAACATCATTTTGGTGCATAATGAGTGTGAGAGGATGATGAAAACGATAAATTCTTCTATTTAGTAGTGAAAGTGAGCCATAGTTCAGAATACTGTTATTAAAAAATATTATTTTAATGTCTATTAAGATGGGAGTTCCACAGGGCTATGAATTAGGACAGTTGCTGTTCAAGAAAAGTTAATAATTTTATTTCCATTTATTTAATATGTTGTTGCAAAGAAAAATAATTTAGGTTGGCTTTTTTTTAAGAGTAACATCTAAGCTTCTTTGTCTCCAGGTCAAACGCAACAGCCGCCGGTCCAGAAGCCCACCAACACAACGAACGGCCCCAAGAAACGCAAATCAGAAGAGAGGACCGAAGTCAAACAAGAGACCGTTGAAGAGGACGGGTTATACTATGGCGAGCTGGACAACGACAATATGGAGTATAACGAGGTATGGCTACCTGTTTTGCTCCCAAGGAACACAAGTTTAAATAGAGCACCGAAGTCAGACAAGGAACGTTCGAAGAAGACGGGTTTGTACTATGACAATAAGGATGTGGACTGTGTCAAAAATAAACTATTTTGCCCTGATAAGAAAATTAAAAGTCAGCCGGTGACTTCCGGCTTAGAATAGGGCCACTACATCTCTTCCTGTGGATGTCGTAACAGGCGAATAAAGGAAGCATTCCCAAAGAAAATTTATTATTTTAATTTTGATTCTAAGGCTCTACAGCCGCGGATGGGCCTGGGTCTGGTCGAGTAATTTATTCCAGATAGAGCGGTTTTGGGCCTCCAGCCACTCCACATATTGCTGTGGCGAAATATGTGAATAATGACGAGCATCTGTATTTAAATTAAATACTTAATGAAATAAGAATTAGTGAAAACTACCACCTACGACCTTGGTCTAAATACGACCATGCTCTAACCACTGAGCTATACCGAATCTCTCCACCATTTAATATTCCTATAACACGCATTAGGCTTGCGTCATTTAATTTGAGTACCTCAGTACTGCATCTTGAATGCCTATAAAACCCTATAAAAATAATGCATCTCAAATTATCGTGTAGTAATTTTAAATTTTTTGGCCGGGTGGTTCCCGGCAGAGTAGAATAGGACCACTCCAAGTCTCCCCGTGGATGTCGTAGAGGGCGACTTAGGGAACACAAGCTGAACAAAGCTTATAAACATCGTGAGACCTCTCCAACCGTCTGGCCAGCGTGGAGAGTGTAGGCCGAATCCTCAGACTGCTCTGGCTAATATATGGCTCTGGTAGTACAGAGAGGGTCGTGCTCCTGCAGTGGAGACTAAAAGAGACCTGATGATGTATCTCAAATATTTCTCCACTCTATTCCAGGATGACGAACCAGGCAAGCCCGGCAGCAGTCTAGGACAGGCATCTGGTAAGTAATTTTAATTTAAAAAAAATATTTTTTGTTTCAAAAATTCAATGTTTGTTTGCAATGTGACTTCCCTCTGTCACTTGCCTTTTTTTTCGTTTTGCGTAAAATTTATTTATTTATTTTTTACTCGTTTGATCGGACTTTCGCGCGCGATTCTACCGTGAGTGTGAGCTATAGAGCGAATATCATATTGTGAATGGACATTGTCTCTAAAAAAACATGAATGTCTGTAAGGTAGGCCCTTTTTCATATTACATTAAATTATTTGACTCTTTAATCTTGGACCATGAATGTTTTTTTTTTAATTTTTTTTAAAGTCCTAAAGGACTATCTTACAGACATTTGTCTCCTTTTTTTAATTTCCGCCGCATTCATGGTTCACGATCTTGTTTTTTTGAGTAAAAAAAATATAATTATTGTCTATTTTTTTTAGGTCGCCTGAATTATATAAGAGTGAAACCGGAGAGCGAATTGTTTTTTCAAACGAAACTCCAGAATTTGGCCAAAGCTAACACAGATTACCTTAATAGACTTTCGAAAATGAATCCCAAAGAAATCAGAAACGAGTTTTCTAAATACGGATTTAATACAGCAGCGACAGAAGAAGCCAAAAATACAGATTTAGATGCAAAAGCCGAAAATGATTACTACAAAGCTTGGTTAGAACAAAACGGCGAACTAGAAGTCTCTTTACTAAAAGCCAGTCAAATCAAAAAGAAAAGCGAAGTCAAAAGCACAAAATCCGAAGTCGAATTAATACCTAAAGTAAAAGATGTTGCCAGTAAAGAAATCTTCCCCAAAATCGGGGAGAAAACTCAGATCAGAAGGCGCGGGAGACCGCCTATTTTTAAAGACAAGAATGTGGATATAGGCGAGACAGTTTTGAAGTCGGATTTGGATCAGTTCTTGGAGGGGAAGGAAGTTAGTTCCTCAGGATTGTCGAGGAAGGATTTGGAAAGGGTCATGATGGGAAAATTTAATCCTAATAGAAGATATTCAAATGAAGCCATGTGGGCGGCTCTTATGGATGTGAAGAAGGGAGGCAGTATTTATAGGTAAGGAATACAGTTTCAAGAACAAGAGATGTTTAGCTCGTTGGGACAGACATTCCCAGCAGTCCTACTGGTTGGACAAACTTGGTAGGACTACTGACTGGGACTAGCTCGAGATTGAGTTTGGACGACCTCCGTGGTGTAATGGTTACCTCGCATGCCGTTGATCAGTAGTTTTGGGTTCGATCCCCAGCCAGGGCAAAAATGGCATTTTTATAATTGTCCCGGGTCTTGAGTATTTATCTATACACAAAAACATAATATACTGAAACTATTTCAAACGTGGATTCGGTCTATTATACTGAACAACTTTCCCCATGGAACATATCGATGTATAAAATTTTTATTTTATTTTACATACAAATTAGATCAGCTGATCTGTCAATTTGTATGGGAGTCAACACTGGTGTCAGATTTTTCATACTGACTATAGGTATCTGTCATGTATGCATGTTAACATGCTTCACATTTTGTCCCATTCCCTCGGATTATACGACGATGCGCGGGGAGAGAAGCAGCTGGTACATTCAATTTCTGTCTTTTCTCCCAGACTATTATAGAAAAAATAATGTAGTATTGTTAATATTTAGATATTTTATATAGTGATGGGTTGCTAGCCTCGCCTGTCATGGCCTTGCCATCGCCTTTACAGGCGATGGTAGCAACCCATCACTATTTTGATTCCTTTTCCCACCATCACGCTAAAAGTGGCCCTGGGCGCAAGCCACCAAATGCTCTGTCTGCCTCGTTAAGGATAATGACGTGATAGTGTATACAACGTGCTAATGAACTAACGTAAAACCTCTCAGATGGTACCTCAGCCCATGAAACTGAACAACTTTTGTTCTACAACTTTCACGAAACCCAAAAAGAAGAGAAAGGTTTTGCGTTAGTTCATTAAACACGTATGTACAGCATCAATTCATTGCAGAAGTGTCATCTAACATTTTTTTTTAATTTTTCAGAGCTGCGCAAACCCATAAAGTGCCAAGAAAATCACTCCGCAATTGGATGAAGAGATGCCACATAAAATCCTCTTTCCCGATGCCCCAACAACTGAAGCAGTTTGTCGAAAACAGCAAGAAGCAAAAGGAATACAAAAACTTTGATTATAACCAAACAGAACAGACTTACGATAGAAATGAAACTGATGTTAATGATATAGACTTCGGCAATCACTTCTTGACGTTTGCTAATTCTGTGTCGAGTGAAGACGAGTTGGTGCTAGCTAAAAATGGGGAGAATGTTTTGGGTGGGGAGAATGTTCTGGGTGGGGAGAACGTTCCGGGTGGGGAGAAAGTTTTGGGTGGGGAAAATGTGCCGCAAGGCGAGGGGAGTGCGATAGATATGTCTGTGCATGAGTAACTTTTGGTAAATTTTAATTTTGAGGTTGGAAATGCGTATTTAATTTTTGTTTTATTTACAATCTCAAATATTTCGTAGTACTAGACTACTATGTATACGAGTATGAGGAATATTTGATTTTTTTCCCCTATTTTTATATCTTTAATGGTTCTTTGTTGGATGACTTTAAAGTTGGTTTTGTTGATAAACCTAATGAAGCATAAAAAAATCATAAAATTATTTTTTAAAAAACCTAAAAAAAAAAAATACAAATATGTATTGTAACTATAATTTCAAAATTTATGTTACATCATACTGACTTTCTATTTTCATTAAAAAATACTGTAGTGGGACGTTGGGAAGGTCTTCCGTCAGAAGGGGGGGGGGGGGGGGGGAAACGCTGCTCGAATGCAGCCAATCGAAGAAATTCTGATAGCTAGTTTTAGGATACTGTCAGCGCCATCTTGTATGCTCCATATGAACTTTGTTGTAGCATCGTTGCCGTGGTAATAGTTCTTAGAAGTGGCGTAGAGGTCGCCACCGTTACTAATCTTCAAATATTTTTTCAAATTCATGTTTGAAAATAACTAAATAAGCATTTCCAACCGAAAAAAGCAGCTGTAAGTAAAAAAAAAATCACGAGAATTAGATATAATTATTTCATTTCTAAAACTACTAGTGTTGCCAGTATGAGGTATACGACTAAACTGCCAAAGATAATGCAAAGATTAGTGTGGAATTGTCCAAATGTAATTCGTAAAAAAAAAAAATTTTTCCTTATTGGATCACCACTAAAATTATTAACTTTTAAAATGTTATGTTTTTTTTTCTAATCTGAATTTATTTCGTTTTTTATAGAATTATTTTAAAAAAATCGGATAAATGTCTAACATTATGAAGTATTTAATTTTGATTAAGGAGGCTTACTCCACAAACAACACGGCATCGACACGTAGCGGCGCATTTGCGTATTCGGTCGAACGACAACTTTGTCACATTTCACAGTAACGCCCTTTTTTTTATTTAAAAAAAATCATTTTTAATAATTTTTGTGGAGATATTTAGGAAAAAATACCTATGTTATGTCCAAAGAGCTTTGTTTAATTTAATTAAATTGCCAAAAACTAGTAACTTCAATTTGTTATTGAAAAACAAATATATATAACGTCAAAAAAATTTACTTCAAGTTTTTTTTTCATAATTCGATATATGTTCCTTTGAGAAAGTGGTTCAGTATCATCGACTGAATTCACCCTTAAAATTGTTTCAGCATATTTCGTTAGACCCTGTATATTTTTATAAGAAATAAATTCAAAAGATATCTTAAGGATATTTAAAGCATTATTATATTTTTAAAAGTCATAAGTAAAAGAAACAGCGGTAAATTATGTTAAATAACATTTGCAATTGGCTTGATGACTGAAAAATATTGACCCATCAGTTAGATAATTAAAGAGTATTGTATAAAGTAAATATTTAAAAAAAAACCAAGATTTTATCTAAAATAATGAAGTAATAAGTTAAAAGTGCTCAAGACGAATCAATTGAGCCCAAACTCGGTGGGGTTATGTTGTTTTATCACGGAGATGCCGTGGCCACCTTCCGCCTTCAGCATAAGATCATTGGTACTATTATATTGCGTTATCACCCAACTTACATCGGTGGAGTTTCAGGTTAATCAAATAATGTGAAGTGGGTCTGATTGAACTTGCAAGATTTGATTACGGACACAGACAACGGGACAGGTGAAACTAAGTAAAAGCTTGTAAAAATGAGAAAAATACAGCGCATTTCAAGGGCTCAGTACGACTTTAACAGGGCTATGATGTCACAAGCCCTACTACGAAACTTAAAATTAAGATGTTCTGTATTTTTGTGAATTTTTACTAATTTGGTGAACAGAAAAATATTGGATATTTTTTTTATACAATCTAAGTGTAGGACTAAATAGATTATTGTTTTTCCGACTCAGTCATCATCCCTATTGTGCATATATTAATTTAACATTTTTAATTTTAAAATCACAAATTGAAGCTATTATGAATTGGTCACTTCCTATGATTTTCACGCAATATTAAATCCAAAGAAAAAATGATTTAAGCATATTATGAAATAAATAATAATGTTTTGACTGTGTTATAATTATTACATTATCTAATTATGTCATTTTTATATATTAATAAGACAACGCGTATTATTAAATTTATTTTGTTTTATCTAATGACACAATCAAAACATTATTATATCAATTTATTTATTATTAGTTCATGTTATATGTATTTGTAAACTAGAATTTATATTTTAGATGTAAGTAAATTAATGTTAATTATATTGAAAATTAAGTAAAATATTTGGCCTTCGGAAAACGTGTGCTTGATAGGACATCGTCCATAAAGAAAAGACTTAAAAAAATGAAATTTTAGCTCTTTAAAATATATATTACATAAGATAGATACATCAGTGAAAAAAATCACGAAGTCTTTTGACTGCGTATTGATTTTAATTTCTAAAACGTGAAAAGTCCCTTTTATTATAAAAAAAAATATGGGATTTGTGTAAATTGCTAAGAAACAGTGCTTAAAATTTTTTAACTTATTTTTTTCTCAAGTACTTAATATGCATCGAATAGTTTTAACGGCCTATGACTTAAAACGTTGATTTATCTGACTAGGAAATCAAAAAACCGGGATGATTTTGAGCCTCGTAGCTGTATTCGAGAAAAGTATTCTTTATGCGAAATAAAAAAATAGATATTCTGTCATTCATACTTGACAGTCTTTAATACTTTGAAGCGTAATCCAATTTTTAGTTTAAATGTTGTAGCTAGATGGAGCTACTAGTTCAAAAGAAGGTAGTTTCGTAGTGGTGCCGCTTTCGGAAAGATGGCGGTATAAGCGGTCATTTATTAAGAACGAACAAGCGCCATCTCTGATTTTTCGTGGTTACTAAGTACCCAGCATCCTTTGTATGGCTAGCGGGCGAGACAGTAGCGACATCTAGAAGTAATACAGGATTTTGGCTTTCTAGTAGAGTAAGTTTTTTGTATGGGATTGTCGGTCCTTTTGTTCATTCTTGTTGTTTCATAAAACAAAGCGCATACAATAAAATCTCCCATTTTAATGTCACCGCCCGCTGCCGGCGCCCCGGTGAGCGGAGAGGGCAACGACCGCGCGTATAGTAAAGTCGTAGTTTTCCTCCTTCTCGAGCCGTAAGGCTATTTATTAAGTAAAAATTTCGCCAAAAGTGGCCACTTTTAGCGAAAACCCGTTTTAAAACTAGACGGACTACCAATATTACTTTCAAAGGTTACTTATTACAAGTTTAAAGGTCTTTTTAGACATTATACACCATATTTAGTTTTAAACAATTTATTTTAATTGAGGGCGCCACTTATGCTACCATTTCACCTTAAACTAATTATATCAAACTTCCCCGGTCATTTGCTTCATTTAAGTCTTGTATTGTGCAGGATGTGGGGCATTTCGGGCATGACAATAAGTGGTTCATTGATTGGACAGCCATATATTTTAGAAATTTGGGAGAAAAAATGTTTTGTATTCTATTAGTGATTCTGAATCCAAGATAACAATATAGCTATGGGGTGAAAAATCAACCCCTATGAATGGTGTTGCAGTCGTCCGTAAGTTACGGCAACCACTTACCATCAAGTAGGTAATTAGATAAATTAAAAAAAAATGCCGCCGTCAGGTATAATACTAAACCGTATTAAATCTATGGAAAATTGAATCGAGGATTATTTTTACAGATATAGATATACAGGCTGACTTTTTATTGCTAAACTTTTGGAGCAAGTTCAGTCCATGATACTAAACTACTTTCTATATAAAAAAATATTAAAAATCGATAAAAAAATTTCGTCCCCCCCATACAAATCAGCGCTCGGCCAAACGGATTTTGTATGGAAGGACGAGGACTTTTTATCGATTTTCAATAACTTTTTTTATAGAAAGTAGTTCTGTATCATCTTCTATCATGGACTGAACTTGCTCCAAAAATTTTGCAGGTGGAAAAAAAGTCAGCCTGTATTATCACGTCTTTATCCCTAACGGGGCAGACAGCGTTTTAGATTTTGCGGCTCTAAGCAGACAGAGCCGCAAGATCCAAAGGCCACTTTTAGCGTGATGGTGGGCGAGAATATATAGGAAAGGAAATAAAAATAGTGATGGGTTGCTAGCCGCATCGCCTATTAACATGATTACCATCGTTACCCATGCCCTTGATCTTCTTTTACGCTCTGCGCGGGAAGTAAGCTGCTACATTCTATGTTTTTCATTTTCTTCTAGACCAGGGGGGTTACTCCATAAAATAATACTTACGTACGATAGTGACGTTCTATTTCTGTGTCAAACCAAATTAGACTTTATAATTATGTATTACCGCTCAATGTTGCTTGACACTGAAACTCCGATACGCAGTTACGTACGGCTTGCGTACCGCTCTTGTAGTAACCCTGCATGGAATAAAGTATTATTTTTTAAGTATTCAAATTACATACATATGCTTTCTTTCCTACAGTATTTAAAATCAAGTTATAGTTTCAAAGCATGTAAAAAAACTATCAAAATGAACAACTTTTATGATAAAACCAACACTGAAATCACGAAAGCGTCTGTTTTTGGACATAATATTGTTTTGAGAGAAGGGAAAAAGCGTAGAATGTACCAGCTGCTTCTCTTCCCGCGCTCAGATCGAGGGAATGGGCGAGTGTGTATGATGTTAATAGACGATGCGGCCAGCAACCCATCACTATTTTGATTTCATTTTTCAATCTTCATCCTCCATTCGTGGTTTTTGGGTCTTGCGGCCCTGGGCTCTATCTGTCCTGTTGGGGATGAAGACGTGATAATGCACTGTAGTAATGATAAAGTCTAATTTAGTTAGACATAGAAATATGACGTCACTATCGGACGACTGTCGTGTTACCTATGTTATGGAGTAACACTCCTGAATTTCCCGAAAAGATTTGCGCATTGGACTTACTGGTAGACTAGCCAGACTGTAGGCAAACTACTTTATTTGAAAAGGCCTTATTATGTTCCTTAATTTGAGTAATGTAAGAGAGAGATGCCTTGCTTTCTTGTTCTCACTTTCCGGTCGTGACGTGTGGGTTCGCTTGGGATTCTATTGAAAAAAAACCACAAAATATTTATACAACGTGTTAATGAAATAACGCAAAACCTCTCAGATGGTACCTTAGCCAATGAAACTAAACAACTTTTGTCCTACAACTTTCACGAAACCCAAAAAAAAATGAATTTTCATACAAACTGATCAGCTGATCAATATGTATGAAAATCTGAATTTTATTTCTGGCATTTTGGGAATGTTTTAGAACAAAGTTGTTCAGTTTCATGGACTGAGTTACAACCTGAGAGGTTTGGCGTTATTTCATTGACTCGTGTATAAAAACTAAAATTTATACATTCATATAATTGTTGGTCAAGCCAGAGGCTTGAACAACTAAATTAATTTGGTGTTCGAGCCTCTGGCTCAACCCACTTGAGATTAGCCTTTAGAATATCGGCGCCATCTAACGGAATTTAGCCGAGAATGCGCTAAATGGCCATAAAATTAATCATTCTTCGTTTGCTATCTGTACCTAGAGATTCTTTATGTATTTTACTTTTGTTCAAAACAAGTAATTATTTATTTTACTAATTAAGATAAGCAGGTCCCTCACGTAAAAATCAGCTCCTGGCCGACATGTCTCTCACGATAGTTATTACCAAAAAATTGTTTATTCTAATAAAAACAAGAGTTTATCTAAATCTAAACCGTCTAAACATCTAGTAATATCACACTATCTCACGTGTCAATGTCAACTTGATTTGGGCGGGTAATGGTTTAAACCTAGTAACAGAGTTAGTTCTGTTTTTATAATAAGACTGTATATGTTTCAAGACGAATCAATCAAGCCAAAACTCGTGGGGTTATGTTGTTTTATCACAGAGATTCGTAGCCACTTTCCGGCTTCATCTTGAGATCAGGCCATTGGTTCTGTTCGGGGACTGCCGAAACTAAAATGATAATGATAACTGTTTCATACTTTATAATACTTTATTGGAAAGCCAACTTATAAGTAATACAATTGTCCGTATTAAATGAGTAAGCGCGGCGATGTTGATGGTGTGGTGCAAACTGAGTGAAATAATGAAAAAAGTAAAATTGCTGAAGCTGTACGATGATACAACTCTTACAAGTTCAATTTTATTGCATTGTCACCCAACCTTCAAAAGTATGTGAAGTTTCAACTCGATTGAACAATGGGAAGTGGGTCTAATTTAGCTTGCAAGATCTGATTACGGACACAGATGGGACAGGTGATATTAAATAAAAGCTTGTAAATAGATAAAATCTCTAGTGAATAGATATGGTAAATAGTTTTAAAAGAAAAACATACGAATAAAAAGTCGCAATTAATTATTTTAGTCAAATAAAACCTTTTTAATACATTGAAATATGTTTTACGAGCGAACCCACATCAAAAATAAAAAATAATTGAACACGACCGGTGTCCATAAAGTGCCTATTAGTGTATAATTATACATACTTGTAGTATAAGTCGCTATTATGTAAGTATACAGTATGTGCGCCCAGTATTACGTTATATTTCATGTACTTAATGTTTTTACCCTTTTGAAATGGAGCGGACAGATATAAAGTAACTAAATTGCTTGTACTTAACCAGCGAACTATTATATTATACACGATACACGACCTCTAAAAAAATTGTAAGATTTTTAAAATAAAATGTATGCTTTTGAATATGTATGTATATCGTTTTCAAAACGGATTTTTTTACGTCCTATTGTGCCTTGACAATTTTTTGAAGGGTCAAAATTGAAACAAAAATGTTATATGTGACGTTTGGTTTTTCTTTTTAATAAATAAAATACATTGCACTAAACACCAATATTACAAAGCTGTCTGCTCCATAGAAGTAGTTTCATGTTAAAGTTTCATGACAGTGAAATAGTTGATGTTGTTTGACATTTAGAACTACTTGTGAAAAGATTTTTTAATTCATAAATGCGTTAAAAAATTATTTTGATTAAATTCACTATGATTTTTTTTTAGGTCAAAGGTGAATCAGCTTTTGCAAAACATGATATGTTTATTTGTAAATAACATTAAAAATTTTATTTAGGTGTACGAGCCTTTAAGGCTTCACCCATTGAGATTATCCTTTAGAACATACGCGCCATCTAGTGGAATGTAGCCGTAAATACGCAAGCATGAGAAATCTTTTTATAAATTGTTCTAAATGTCGATTTGTTTGTTTTACTTAATTTTAATGTTCACTTAACTATTGTGTAATTGTAAACGCCCATTTTAAAATATACCTTACATTTTTGTAAGTACCTACTTAGCTATAATTTATGATTCACAGCAAATGCATATATGAATTATGTTTTATATGTATATTCCTCCGCCCTACAATATATATGTGAAATGTATGAGTTTTGCTATATTACGAGAGTTAAATAAATGAAAATGTATTAAAAATTGTTTTACTATTGACTGTTCCCTTTATACTTATTAAATTAGTGCAAATCTATATATATAAAAGAAAGTCGTGTTAGTTACTTCACTTATAACTCAAGAACGGCTAAACCGATTTAGCTGAAAATTGGCAGGGAGGTAGTTTAGAGCCAGGAGAAGGACATAGGATACTTTTTATCCCGTTCGACAGAAGGACATAGGATACTTTTTATCCCGTTCGACATCATTCCCGTGTGACTTGACATGTAACGTCAGTCACTATAAAATGTGGTATAACAAAAAAGAATCAGACTTGGAATAACAAAATTGACGTATAAAAGAAAGTCGTGTTAGTTACTTCACTTATAACTCAAGAACGGCTGAACCGATTTAGCTGAAAATTAGCAGGGAGGTAGTTTAGAGCCAGGAGAAGGACATAGGATACTTTTCATCCCGTTCGACAGAAGGACATAGGATACTTTTTATCCCGTTCGACATCATTCCCGTGTGACTTGACATGTAACGTCAGTCACTATAAAACGTGGTATAACAAAAAATAATCAGACTTGGAATAACAAAATTGACGTATAATGACAGCTATGTAATGACGTATGGATGACAATTTTATATTTGTAAGAAATCAATAATAAAAATTGGGATACGACAATCGCTGAAGCCATTATCTCTGCATCTCCAAGTCAGATACGCACATTATTCGCTATCATAATTTCGACATGTTTTCCATCAAACCCATGTAACCTGTGGCACAAATACAAGGATAACATGTCAGAAGATATTTTACATCAAATTCGTGTCAGTTCCAGAAATCACGATATTGAGATGAATGAGGAGATACATAATCGTGCTTTACTCTTGATCGAAGATATGTGTTACCTCATGTGCGGTAATTTATTAATCAGGTTAGGAATGCCAGCACCATATCGTGAAATGAATGACGCATTTAATCGAGAATTGGAACGGGAACGTGAATATGATCATACAGAAATAATTATGAATGATTGATGTAGAAATTTAATATTTTTTGTATTTTTTCCAATAAAAAAAATATCTGCTTATTTATTGACATTAAGGCGGAACAAAGTTCGCCGGGTCAGCTAGTATACTATAAGGGCAAGTTCAGTCAATGATATTGAACAACTTTCCCCAATGAACTTTGTGAAATACGAAAAATATATTTCTTTTTATAATAAACGGTCCCGTGACTGCTTCAATTTGGCTGCAAAAAAACATCGTGTTGTACGTTTACATTTAATATATCATCATCATCATATCAGCCACAGGAAGTCCACTGCTGGACATAGGCCTTCCCCAAGGATTTCCAAAACGACCGATCGGAAGCGGCCTGCATCCAGCATATTATATTGTATTTAATATATATTAATATATTATAATATTACTAATAATATATTTATTTATATGATATTAATACTACAAAATGAGTCATGTTACTTAAAATAATAAAACTATTCATTAACAATATCTTAATATTGTGTATTAAATTGATATATTGATTTAATATACAATAATTAAGGAAAGTTGTTTAGAATGCTGGACTGTAACTTGGAATATTTGTACTTTAAAAAGACCTTGTATAAAATTAATATTTTATAACTTTTTAATACAAAATATGCATATCTAATAACTTATTTTCTTTAAATTAATAATATAATAAAAAATATTACAAACAAAAATAACATAAGTACTCTTTTGGGTATTTTTGACGTTTCTAACAGGGTTGCCAGATTAATACAAAAGTTTCCAGATTTTTACAGTCTAATACATTTTATTTAGATAATTTACAACTATTTACAGTGGCATAAACTGGAAACTTTAAACATTTCAATCCTTAATTTTTTTTTTAATTTAAAAAATATTAGTTAAAAATTATTTATTAAACAAATCTGGCAGTCCCGTCACAAGAGCGGCTTTTCCTCGCTTTTTACCGCCCCCCTCCCTGTAGGAAGCTGGGAAAAGAAACGCCCTTCAACCCCCCCTTTTCGAGCCACTATAGGGCAGTTTCTTACCCTCGCTTGTTACAGGGATGCGGACGTCGACCGAAATAGTGACGAGGCATTTCATCGACGTCGACCACGGGATTCCTCTCAACATTCACGCGAGACCACGCATCGTTGGACGGCGTCCAAACGCAATAGTCAACATAGAAACAGACGTGTTCCAAGAGAAGTCTTACAAACAGTATTCTTCACAACATTTAAGAGATGCGCTTATAGCTGTGAAGAAAGGGTACAGTGTGTACGCAGCGTCGAATAAGTACGGGGTGCCAAGGAAAACTTTGAGGAATTGGATGGAAAAGTATGACATTAAGAGTCAGTTTTCGAAAGGGCGACGTGGGGCGAGGTCCACCCAGATTTTGGATCCGCTCGACTTGATGGCGGAAGCGAGGTCGGAAGCGTACGAGGAGGCATTGTAAGGTTGTATTCGTTAGTTTGGCATTTTAGTTTATGGAAACGCGATCCATTTTGATCCTTAAAATAATTATTAATATTTTTTCAAATATAAAGCCGACTTCAATACCAGAAAAGCTAAAAATTCAAGCTTACAATTGCTTGAATTTTTAGAAACTTAACGAAATTTTACGATATATTTTTTCTAGTTGTTTTCGTTAAAAAAACAAACCACACAACCGATTTTAATAAAATTTCAAACAAAAAAGAAGTTTTCAAATCGGTCCAGGCGTCTTCGAGTAATCGGGGAACATACATAAAAAAAAGATTCCGACGAATTAATAAACTCCTCCTTTTTTTGAAGTCGGTTTAGTCAAGCTATGGAAAATCTTACACCAATGTTGGCCACTTATACACAAGAAAAACAAACAATTCACAAACGTGTTCAGTTGGAAATAGATTTTTTTATGATCCTAAAATTGTTTCCATAGCAAAAGTGTGTGTAAAACCAGTAACCTCGTCAAATCACCTAGGGTAGGTAGGACCCCGGGCTCTAAAGCCTTACAGCGTAGCTGAGGAAGCAACCGGGAATACGGGAGGGTGATGAAGTTTCACCACCAAGGGGTTGTTTTTAATAGTACCTATTCTGGGTCAAAAACAAATTATTTTGCACTGTTTAGATAATAAAACGTCATTAAATAATATTGAAAACATATCTAAACGTGTAAAGTGACATTAAGAGCGCTATTTTACTCTAAGCAACCAAGTATGACGTCACGGTTTGGTATTTCATACAAATCCCAAATAAAATGTTTGATGTTAAAGAGAGTAATTTTTAATCATTTAAAGTTTTCAATTTAGGTAAAAAATAAGTATCTGATCTGGCTTGTTGGAAACTATAGCGAATTGCAAAAATGGATCGCGTTTTCGTAGATAGAAATAAGTATTTCTATTAAAAAATCTTAAATTACCAAAAGGGTAGCTATTATAATATTAAAATGTTCATTTAAATGCTAAAGTGAATAAAATTTAAAAAAATAATCATTTCAAATTTTGAATCCTGTGTATTGTAAAAATATGTAACATTCAATTCTTAATGTATCATTTCTTAAATTATTATTTTTTACATAAAATGTGCATTCTTTCTTTAGCTGCCTGTAACAGTTTACTGCTGGACTAAAGACCTCTCCCAATATAGGGATAAACCCATAAAAACATACAGACGACATAGGCGGTGATCGCAGTAGATGATATAAAGTTTGGTATAAATATACATTAATAAATAAAAATATATATACATATATACATTGAATAAATATGTATTATTAAGTATTTTATTCACTTTAGTTTTCAAATTTCTTTGTGTGCAATCAGTTACCTATACTTTATAAATAGTGTAACGAAATTGTACATTGGATCGCACATCCCACATTACGACTTTAAAAGGGACTATTATAAGTATAACGTAATAAGGCTGGTGCAAAGTTCAGACTGTTATGCGTGATCTGCGACCCAGTGTATGCAGTAAGTATTAATAAATGTAAGTCGGTTAACTTTCTTGCCAAAAATATTTATAAAATGTACTTAATATCTACAGGCTCTCAATATTAAAATATACAAGGAAAACATTTTTTTCTACCCTTCAACGTTATAATTTCTTGAATGGAAACCGAGAAACAATTAATTTTATAAATAAAAAAACTGGACTGCTTAATATATTTACAGGGAAATAATATAGAGCCAAAGATAACCAAATAATGTTGTCATATAATATAATTTTAATATAGTAGATAAAATGTTTATTAAATCGATTATATAAGAATATTTACTTATATATTTTAGATTTTTTTCAGTAAGCATATAGAACGCGGGAGAAATATAGATGTATTATACAAAATATTACCACAATTTTATTACATTATTCTTAAATTTATATATTATGTAGATAATCGATCTCAATACACATAACCATATCTATTTATAAATCATAATTCCTTTTTGATTGATGTAATAAACATTTTGAATATTTAATAAGTACTTAATAAAGTAATGATGTACTTAATTTGTCTAGTCTAAATATAAGGTGTACTAGATTTTAAGATGTGAATTACCTAGAATCTAGTATTAAATTCTTTGTATGCTGTCAATATCAATTAAAAAATGGTAAATATAAGGTATTGAGTTTTTTCATTAATGTTGTTTATAAATGTAAATTTTGATTTTCTTTTTTTTATACAAAAATTTAATTAAGCGATCTTTAAACATTAACAGTGTTATTAATATAAAACGCAGACTATCTTTAGTATTTTTTCAGCAGGCGAAGTGTTTAACAATTATTCGCCCGAAACAAGAAGTAGTCCCTCAATATGTCACCTTCTCTGTTCTCACTATCAACTTTACATGGTTTACGAGTAAATATAGATTCCGCGAGGAAGTGGCAAAAGTGTAACCTATTTTGAAACGTAGTAGCGTATGTTATTACGCGGTAAGCCAGTGCGTGTATGACGCTACTAAATAGAAAAGTCTCTAAAACAGAAGTCAATGTCATTAAAATTTTGTCGTATTAAGCAGAAAACGAGATACATTTTTACTTTTGACGTTTAGCGAAGTCTCATTCTAGCATCAGTAAATGCCGAGGAAAGGAGACAAATGATGGGTTTTTAACCAAATTATCTCTATAAAAATATAGCTTTTTTGCTTTTTAGGTTGAACAATGGTTTAAATCAAGTCCTAATGTTAATATAAGATAAAATGTCTTTATTGCACCAACTATAAGAACATAAAAGTAAACTTAACACTAAAGCGATTTCTTCCAGCCAACCTTTGGGTAATCGCATATTTGAGTAAATGGTAGGGATTGACTGCGACTTATAATAAAACAATAAGAAACTTAATAGTTACTTTGTGCCAATATTTTAATATTATTTATATTTAGTTCCTAATACACCAAAGTGGTTTTTTATTTGTTGATTATTATGTAGATATTTAGATGTATTTATTGGCTCAATATCAAATGTACTTTTTCAACAGTTAACTTTTCTGTAATTATAATTTAAGTGTATGTTTTTTATAACATTAACAGTAATCATATTATAGTTTTTTCTTAAAAAATGTTATAAGATCACAAAAGAAGAATTGTTTTAGAATATAACAATACATCAATTCAAACAAATAAAATTTAAGTATCTGCAAAATATAAGAGTACTGACAACCATCATACTTTGAAGCGTAATTCGATTTTTAGTTTAAATGTTGCAGCTAGATGTAGCTACTTAAGGTGAAGTTAGAAGCAAATGACCTTGAAGTGGCGCCCGCATTGAAAATAAATTGCTAACTCGTAAAAGTGGCCACTTTTGGCGGAGGCAAGTTTTAAAGCTAGACGGATCACCAATAATAGTTTCAATGGCAGATCATAAAATAATTTAAAGGCACAGACCTACCACTACTAGATTTGCAACGATATTGCTAGAAAGAGACTGTCAAATACAGTACAACGTTTGTGTGAAAGAAACGCTGATATGTTTTTTTGTCTCTATTGGCGTGGCTGCTATAAGCTGGCCTACTGTCAAAATCTGGGCCAAACAAACCACAAAACGATCGAAGAAAGTTATTTATTTTAGGGATATTATTTGAGCTTATTATAAGTTAGTGACCATAGTGTGTTCTGTGATGTGTGCAAAATATGGGTGGAGGCAACAATCAAAAATAGAAAGAGATGCACTAAAGTGGCCACGCACTATGCAGGTCTAGTAGTAGTAGGTCTGTGTTTAAAGGGCTATCGAGTGCCTAAAATTAAGAAATATGGAAATTTTCACCATATTTACGAGTTAACAATTTATAAATGAGGGCGCCACTTCTGCTTGGTATTCACATTAAAAAGAAGGTAGTTTTGTAGTGGTGCCGCTTAATTTCGGAAAGCGGTATAAACGTTCATTATCTACGAACAAACAAGCGCCATCTCTGATTTTTTGTGGATACCGTCAGCCTAAGTACCCAGCGTCCTTTGCATGGCTAGCGGGCGAGATAGTAGCGACATCTAGAAATAATACAGGATTTTTTTTGTATGGTTGTCAGTCCTCTTGTATTTTTCGTCCATCTCTTTGTATTAATATCAAAATAACAGTTTTTTCTAAATTCTATATGGTACTAATAAAAAAAAACTTCATTTATAACATTTATTTTACAGTATGACTTTTTAAACACTGTCCAAAAATAATCGATAAAAATTTTTCGTACTCCCATACAAAATCCGTCTGTCTGAGCGCTGATTTGTATGGGAGGCCGAAAAATTTTTATCGATTTTTAATAACTTTTTTTTATAGAAAGTTGTTCAGTATCATGGACTGAACTTGCTCCAAAAAATTGGACAGTTTTTAAAAAGTCAGCCTGTATGTTTGTTTGGGCTATTCTCTAAACTGTTGGACCGATTTGAAAGGGCATTTTCACTGTCAGATAGCTAATGTCATAAGGAGTAGGCTATACTCGTAGTTCATTTGCTGAGTTGATGTTCATGCCGTCGGCGCGCCCCAAAGACCGCGTCTTTGTAAAAGCCGATGCTGCCTTTGAAGCGCGCTGACAGCATACCATCCAATTGAACGAATTGCGTTAGTATTTACAGTACATAATTATATTAGCTTTGGTATAGTCAAAGATAATATAATATAGCAAAGATAATATAATTACTAACTATATTATAGATTTGTTCAGAAAAGTCTAGGGTGACTGTCAAACCTACTCCGATTCTGATGATTTTCAGATATGTTTAAAGTTAGACCGTGGTCTATGTTGAGACGAATATGTCCAAACCGTTAAAGTTCATAATGTCCAATTCTCAAAATGTCCAGTTCTCAGAATGTCCAATTATCAAATGTCCAAAATTTAAAATGTCCAGTCTTTAAAATTGGATGGGCAAATAAATAAACTCACAAGATAGTTTGTAGTCTAAACAAAAATTTTTCTTCGAGAAAGTTCAATATCAAGCACTAAAAGTTGCTTTTATACCAGGCTAAAGTCTAGAATACCTGTTTTTGTCGTCAATGTTATTTTTAATTAAAAATATTTAGATTATAAGTAGTATTTTGAGTTTATTTATTTGCTTATCAAATTTTAAAGACTGAACATTTTAAGATTTGGACATTTTGATGATTGGACATTCTGAGAACTGGACATTTTGAAACATTTTGAGAATGGACATTATGAACTTAACGGTCCAAACTTATAAGCCATAGTCTTTTAGAAAATGTCAACGAATTATCACATTTCTGTTTGAATATTATCATAATGTGTAGTACTCCTAGCGACATAGTAAATTATTATATTTTTACACGTATCGATAGCTTAAGTTAATTTAACTCGAATTACTTAGTGAATATACGTGGATTTCATTTAAATGAGTTTTATTTAAACCAACCATAAGGATGCAAGTGCCTTCTGGGTCTTAACGCCATAAAAATAAATAAATATTTATTGACAAATCACACAGATCGAGCTAGCCTCAAACTAAGTTTAAACTTGTGTTATGGGATACTAACTCAACTATACTATATTATTTATATAAATACATATACAAAGTGTGAGAGATATATGCGTTATAAATCGAACCACGGGCTATACTAGATCACTATAGTATAATGAAATTAAAATAACAGTCAGACAACAAAAAAATTATTCGGAATTTCCATACAAAAGTGTGTAGCCGCCCGGGCAATTTGTATAGGAATGTCGAATTTTTTTTTCTATTACGCCACGGAGGTCGCCCTAAGATCTGTCTGCGCCTTATGAGGTTTAAAGGTGATTAGTATTTATGTATCATTGAATTAAAACTACTCTAAATACTTTGCATGCTGGTTTGTTAGAAAAGAAAAACTTAGAATGTACCAGTTGCTTCTCTTCCCGCGCAAATCGTAAAAGCCAATCGAGGGAATAGGCGATCTCAATCGTATTAAGGGGAACCATGAATTATTTGGGGTCCAGTGCTGCCCCCATTTGAAATAAATTATTTGAAAGGAATCGGAGATATCATTTAAAATTTTACCTTTGTGAAGCCCTAGATAACCCTTCAAACTACTTCATGAACTACTGTTTACAGTTTAAAGTGAGAACGTTAAGCTTTTCTTAGCATTTTTCCCAAAAGAGGCCGTTTTTTGCCGGCAAAAATGCTAAGAAAAGCTTAACGTTCTCACTTTAAACTGTAAACAGTAGTTCATGAAGTAGTTTGAAGGGTTATCTAGGGCTTCACAAAGACAAAATTTTAAATTATACCTTCGTTTGAAGTTGAAATAAACATACATACATAGCGGCGAAACACATAACCCGCCTTTTGCTTTGCCGTAGTCAGGTAAAAAGCGGGCGTAAAAAGATCTCTTCAGGGACACTAAATGCGCGTATGGTTTCCCTAGTGATGTGTCCAAAGATTACCAGCAAGTAGAGAAGGTCGCTAGAAGTACGCATTGCTAGCTCATTCAAGTAACACCGGGCGTGGTCCGCCTTGGATAGGTAAACACTAGTAGCATAAAAAATTTTCTGATCTCCGTGCTCAGGAAGGCACATTAAGCCGTTGTTCCAGCTGTCATCGTTGTATGACGGTCGTCAAGCTATTATGTCAGATGCCTGTAGGCAGCTTGAAAAATGTGACACCAGTATTGGCCACTTCCACTCACAAAAAAACCAGCGAGCGAGTCGTATGCCTGTGTGTCTGCTTAGTAATGTCGCCATTAAAGATGAGAAGATATTCAGGACTCTATAAACAACACGATAGTCGTCCGATACAGGGGGGTTACTCCATAAAATATTATTCATATTATTCAGTCGCCGAATACCTACAAAGTGTACTTAAACCAATAAAATAAATGAAAACAAATGTTGTTCGATACGCCTGGACGTGTATGACGCTACTAAATAGAAAAGTCACTTAAACAGAAGAAAATGTCATAAGAAAATTGCATTAAAATTTTGTCGTATTATGCAGAAAACAGGCTACACTTTTACTTTTGACGTTTAGCGAAGTCCCATTCTAGCAACAGTTAATGCCGATAAGAGGGAAAGAGACAAACGATGGGTTTTAAGATGTAACCAGATTATCTCTATAAGAAGGTACTTACCTTGTTTGCTTTTTGATTTTAATTTTAGAATCAGCAGATTTCGCGATAGCAAACGTGCAATGCCAGTACGACAGTCCATCGGACACGGAAGAAGACCGGACCGTGTCCGTGCAGACCACGACCGTATCCGCGCAAACTAGCAGACCGCCGGACGACCACACTTACGATTTGAGGGATGAGCCGCCTGCATTCATCATCCAACATGTCACATCTGTAAGTAGAGCGTTTTTCAGTATAGCAAATGAGAGTGTCCAAAATACAGAAGGGGGGGTTACTCCATAAAATAATACGATAGCCTTCCGATAGTGACAAACCAAATTAGACTTTATCATCATGTATTAACGCTCAATGTTGCTTGATATTGAAACGCGGATACGCAGTTACGTTACGTACGTTTTGCGTACCGCTTTTGTAGTAAGTAACCCTACAGTATACTAAAACTCCATTTGGTTAGGTATTTAAATTAATGTAAACATCGTGACGTGTCTTTTATTGAAATATACACTCTACAAATTAATATCTTTACACATTACAAATTAATTATGTAATTTGTAATTTATAAAATAATTAATTTGTAATTTGCAAAGATATTGATTTATAAAGTATGTATGTTGATAAAAAGACATGTCAAGATTGTTTACTCAAATTAAATAATGAAATAAGATATGGTGAAAAAATACCACGTGTGCGGAACTTGATTGAACTCGCGATCTTGGTCTAAATACGACCATGCTCTAACCAACTGAGCTGTCACGTGTTAGAGTACTTTAGTACTGCATTTTGAATGCCTAAAAAACCCTATAAAAATATTGTTTACATTTATTTACATAGGTATTCCACCTAACCAAATGGAGTATAGCTTACTGGAATATCCTCTCATTCCAGACATCCCAGCTGTCTCAACCAGCCGTGCTGTCCCCACAGTCACCCTTTCTGGAGGTGACGCCGAAGATCATGACCCTCGGCCCGGGGTATGTGCCTTCTGTGAACGTCATACACGTCGGAGAACGGCCACAGGTACACTTTGTTTTGTTTTATTTTTGTGTGTGTAGATAGATAAACAGACGATCTCCGTGGCGTACTGGTTAACATGCCAGTCCGCCACTCCAGAGGTTCTGGGTTCGATCCCCAGCCAGGGCAAGATGGAAAATGGTCTTTTTCAAACTGTCCTGGGTCTTGGGTGTTTATCTAATCTATGTTTTTATTATAAAATATAGTATAGTTGCGTTTAGTATTTCATAATACAAGTTTATAACTTACTTTGCGGCTATGTCAATCAGTGTGATTTGTATTCGAACTCACGCCCTGAGGGCACGCGTGAGTTAGTGGCATCTGCACTACGCGTGCAACGTAACTTTGAATCACCCTGACACTGACGAACTTCCTCATGACACATTACTTAAAGCATGTGCATTTCTTCTTTATCACTTTATTGATTGGGATTGTTCATTTTTTTAATCCCTAATTTTTATTTTTTTATATCAAAATACAGCGTATTTCAAGAAACTAATTTCAATATTTTGTCATATTACGGCTTAGGTAGTTATTTTATTATAAAAAATAAATTATCATAAAAATCATGTCAAAGACAAAGTCGTGTCTTAACAAAACAAACGGCCAAGCCCAATACATATTTTAAAAAAAACACACTAATGTCATAATAGTCTTTGTCAGTGTCAGTGTCATTCAGTGAATTCAGTTGCTCATGATTGGCGGAAAATTCGTTTCTAAAGTTATGATTGGCTAAAACTGTGTCATTTGACGTTTTTGTCAGTGACGTATAAATACCATAAAGGCAATGCGTATTTTTTAATGAAAGGACTCAGAGCTTAAACCGATACAGCCGCGGAGTAAGGTCAAACAAAGGTCATACGTTTGTTTGTAAAAATATCCAAAACCATTGATTATTTTAGCAAAAAAATTACCCATAACTGTGCATTAACTCTGTATCTCGAAACGGATTTCAAAATAAGGCTTTCTAAAATAAATTAACAATCTCCATTGAAGAATTTGTTCTTATTTATTTCGAAGTTAAATTCCTCTGACTTGTTTGTCAGATGCCCCAGTCAACCCAGCAAGAGTACAACATCAACAAGCGAATCCGACGGAGCGAAGTGGTTCTCAAACAAGCGGCGGACTGCGTCAGTCGAGGTTTGACTTTCCAGACAGTGTCTGAACAGTTCAACATACCTATATCTACGATAAGGTAAGAGGAAAACCTATTTACTGCATTTTGTTAGGCTTGAAACTACGTCAAGCGGACACCGCGACGGGATCAGGGGGGTTACTCCATAAAATAATACGATAGTCGTCCGATAGTGACGTCCTACTTCTATGTCAAACCAAATTAGACTTTATCTTTATGTATTAATGCTCTATGTTGCTTGACACTGAAACGCGGATACGCAGTAACGTGTTAAATACGTCTTACGTACCGCTTTTGGAGTAACCCTACTGTCTATCTCTGTCACCGTACGTGTGATAGCTGAAACCGTCGCGGGTCACGTGTCTCAGTCGCCATAGGGTTTGTGAGAGACGGACTGAATCTGTCCGGGTCTCCCTCCGCTTAATGCAGTTTCAAGCCTTACTAGCCTTCAAAGTTAAAATAATTTATTTATCTTCGGATGTTTATATCACTCGATAATTGTCAATTTTATCTTTCGATTTCATAACAGTTGTTGAAGTTGTATGTTTTTTTTTAATAGCTGGACACAACTGTGTATTTAGCCAGGCACTAGTTAATAAAACGTGGGAAACTATTTCGCGGAGAAATAAAATCTAAGAGAGTAGGAAAGCATGCAATGCAAAGAAGCAATTTTATGTGATGTGAAATGTACTCGTAAGTACATAAATAAATTATTTATTATAAAATATTACTGTTACTTTTTAAAAAGTTGCAAATAGCTATGTACGTACGATAGGTTTAGAATTTAAGGGCCCAGTCCTTATTTTTAATGATTTTGACTGCTTTTCGGAGCTAATTGGAGCCAAACTATCTTAGTAACAATATGTTGAGATATGTTAAATTGAAGTTTATTTAAGTATTAAAAAAGTGAATTAGACAATTTATTGATTTTCATTGTAATAGTTTGTTTAATTCCAAATAACCTGAGACGTGTTTCGATTTTTTGCGATGTGCGACGTTCATGTCGTTGTTGTTTACACGGAATTTAAAATATGAAGTTGTGTTTAAGTTACAGAGAAATAAAGACAACCTAAAAAGTGAATGAAAAGATTTTATTTAAAAAAAAATTAATTCATTCATAAACTTAGTTAAAAAGGTTAAACTTTAAAGAAAATATAAGCGAATACGTCGTCGGATTTCTTGCGCATACGAATGAGTTAAAAAATAAAAAATACACATATATGAAGATTGATTCATGCTTAAACACGTAATAATAATAATGTCCGTATCTCACTCCATAACCCAGTTATCCGGTCCACTAACATCCCATCCACATAGCCCAAACCAAGTAAATCCCTCCCTGGCAATAGTTCAGCAGCTATGGTGGACTGTCCGTTAGTGCATCTCAATGGTGTATTAAGGGATAGACCTCCATAGATGCAGCCATCGCACTTTTTAGATAAAAAGGTACTAAAAGGCCTCTTAATGTTGGCTTTGGCCCCATAAACGCCTCAAAGGACCGGGCCCCCATGGACCCGTGGCTGAAAAGCGTACCGACATAATAATAATAATTTGTCTTTTGTAAAAAGATTGTTTTTTATTTCTTTTGTAAAGAGAAAAATTTAAAGTTCTCCGAAATTCTCAAATAAATATGGGGACGAAAACGCTGATAAGGCAGACCGCTCGCTGCGCTTCTGAATTCGTCTAAATTCGTCTCCATGGTGCATGTACAATACAGCGCAATGCGTATGTGTAGATAGAAAATATAGATTCAGGTGTTCAATGAAAAATTCCCACGGTCGAAGACTGCAGTCTTAAACGAAGGAGAGATATAGGTAATATGAGTCGGAAGAGGTACATTTTCTTCAAAGATGCTTTTTTCTAGCTGAGTTCCTACGATGTAGGTACTCTTGCTGGGTCTAAGAGCGAGTCCACACGGTGCGCAAAAATTTTGACGCATTGCTTTGTACAGCGGCGCTGCGTCATCTTACGTTGCTACAACGTAGTCGCAATGATTATCCCCCCTCCCCTCCCCTCCCCATATTTTCTTTCAAGTCCATATATTTACCGTGGATAACGAAAAAACAGTGATATGTGGTATCTTCACTAGTTTTACATACTATCTTTTTGTCCAGTAATAATGTATTTGCTTCCAGATTTTTCATGGCACGCAAAGGCATCTTACCGCAGCGGAGACGAGGGCGTAGTACAAATGTTGGTAAATTTCACATTGCTTTTTAACCACTTTTTGCTTTTTTTACCCGACTGCGCTAGAAGTACGGTTATGTTTTTCGATTGTATGTATGTATATTCTTTTGCACAATGCAGCCTAAACTGCTTGATGGGTTTTAACTTGATGTTTAGATTCGTCTTAATTTTTAAAAAGGACACTGGGTATATAAAAATAATGTGGATTTTAGGCGGCAAATTATACGTCTTCAAATTATTTTCTTATTCAAAACCTATCGAGAGGGGTATTAAAATAAAGGTTTTTATAAAAGGATCTCAAAACTATATACTTACAACATATAGGTACATATGTTTCAAACATAAACCAAGCTTGTTCCTGGTTGCATACTAGGCATACTGCTATTGTATATTTTCAGTTCTAAATGAACTGAAAATATTCAGGTAGAAACATTTTCAAGCAATCGGGATTTTTATTTTTTATATTTATATTTATAATTTATAAATATTATAAAGAGGAAAGATTTGTACCTATTTTTGTATGTTTGTATGTTTGTAATGAATAGGCTCAAAAAGTACTGGGCTGATTTAAAAAATTCTTTCACCGTTGGAAAGCTACACTATTCCCGAGTGACATAGGCTATGTGTGTACCACGGGCGAAGCCGGGGTGGACTGCTAGTTTTTGGATGCTTTAAGTTTGACGTGTATGTATGTCTGTCTGTGGCATCGTAGCTCCTAAATGAACTGATTAAGTGCGGTTTTTTTATTTAAAAAGCTGATGATATCGAAATAGTTCTTAGCTACAGTTGTGTCCGGGGGTTAGGCTTGTTACACTTATTCAGGCATATTGACACACACACACACACACAGGACCCGAAGCAATTATATCGGCTATTCCCCCAAACATTTCTTCTTCATCTGAACGCGTTCCCGGTTCCTCAGCTGTGCTGCTTCGAAGCCCGGGGTGCGTTTTCCCGCTTTTTCTTCTCCAAATATAACATGCATGTCAATGGTCACCAAAGAATGCCAAAAACCTTGCGAAATGGATAAGAAATAGCCCGAACAGTTTAAATGATTTGGCTATAGTTTTACGACCGGCCGCCAGCCTGACGCCAACCCTCTTTGGGAATGCTATTGTAGCACGAGCTTTAAGTGCTATTTTTCCTATATTCGCCTCTTACGACATCCACACGGGTAGTATTTGCCCAAACATTAATCTACATGTATTCGATTTTACCGCCCGGCAGTGACCGGCCCAAATAAGTGTGTAGCAACCCTTACTTATTTTTTTTTTAATTTTGCAGGTGAAGCCGTGCAGTAGCCCGGAGCCCCCGTTCCACATGCAGCACTTCAAGCTGCCCGACATGATCGCTTTGCAGGAGGATGCAGACCAAGGCTCTTAAAACTTGCTTTTCATTTACCTTTCATCATCTTACCCAGTGACGTAGCTAGGGCGAGGGGGGCGGACCGCCCCGAGTCTCCTATTTGCACCCCCCATCTATAGAAATAGCTGGACATGGGGCCAGAGGCGGATTATCCATAAGGCAAACTAGACCTAGGGGCGCGAGATAACAAAGTGGCGCGCGCAATTTTTTACCGAAGAATTTTTAAACTACCAGCCATGCAAAGTGACAAATAAAACCTCTACCACACATGCAGTAACGCTAACTATAGTCATCGATGTTTACTATTACCAGTACTACTTAGTTAACATTTATAACATTACCGCTACAGGGGCGTCCATAAAATGCTTAGGGTGCTCTCGACATTTAATCCACCTCTGGGTGTAGCTAGGGGGGGGCGAGGTCTCAGGTGTCACGCGAGCCTCCGGTCCCCCCCCCCCTCTATCTCTAGAAATAACTGGACATGGGGTGGCATATTTAGGTTTTGCCCCTCCTAATAAGAATCTACATCTGGTACTGTTGAATATTGTATCACCGCACCGGGTGCCACCAGTGCTAGCTACACCACTGATCTTACCGTCACAGTGTCATCCTCAGCTGTGATGCTTCGGAGCCTGGACCTTACTCCAAAAGCAACACGTTATACGTACGTAGAGCTACGTATGCTTCGGAATCTGGACCTTTACCCCGATATCGACAAGACGTACGTAGCTTCGTGCCCGTGTTACAGTGTCAAGCAACTTTGAACGTTACGCTATGATGATATAGTCCAATTTGGTTTGACATTGAAATAAGACGATACTTGGACGACTGTCGTGTTATTTTATAGACTAAATGTCCAGCAGGGTTACTCCAAAAGCGGTACACAAGACGTACGTAACTGCGTATCCGCGTTTCAGTGTTAGGCAACATTGAGCGTTAAAAAATATTAATAAAGTCTAATTTGGTTTGACATAGAAATAGGACGCCACTATCGGACGACTATCGTTATTTTATGGAGTAAACCCCCGCAGGTTTCGATCAATTTAATGATCACAGTTATTGGAGCAAAGTCTGTGTATGTTTCACTTGATTTTTTATGTTTCTGTTATAGAAGAAAGACAATATAAAAATGTATGTCTATATATGTAAATATTCGTACATATATTAATATGTATAAATATATTATATCGAAGGCCGAAATAGTGCAAAATATGTAACACATTTGTATATTATAATGTCAAACAAAACGTACTAAAACTATTTGAGGGTAGATTCAGTTCATGATACTGAACAACTCTCCAAGGAAGATATAGCAAAATATGAAAAAATATATATTTACATACAAACTTGGATCAGCTAATCGGTCAATTTGTATGGGAAGTCAAAAATCATTTTTTATTTCACGATATACAACTTGGAAAAGACTATACCGTAATAAATTAAAGTACTAATGTCGAATCATTGAAATCCCCCAGTAGTTCTCGAGCAATTTAGAAATATCAGCTGCTTCGAACATAATGAAAAGCGATGAATTATTTGTTTGAAAATTACGTTTTTAAACTTTACATTGGATACGGTCAAGCAACATTGTGCGTTAATATATTATAATAAAGTCTAATTTGGTTTGACATCAAAATAGGACGTCACTATCGGACGTCTATCGTATCTTATGGAGTAACCTCCGTGATACGGAGTGGCTTCGGTATTAATTTGGTATTATAGGCGAAGGCTTAACCAGACTAAAAAGCATTTTATTAATGGCAAAAAAATTAAGGAACTTAATAATGGGCAGTTAAGATTAAGACACGAATTTAGATATTACGCTTAAAATTGTAAACGTAGCCTTGTGCATATAGTATAATATGTAGAATCTCATTGTATAGGTATAGAATATAGTGTGTTATATGTAGGATTGTGTAGATATAGTTAAATTACGTTTATGAAATTGACGTGTCGTAATTTTTTTCATTATAAAATTAAATTAAAAATTTTGTGTAAGATTCTCAATTTAGACAGTACTTTTTTCTTTTTAAGCATTTAGCTTAAAAAACGTTTCAAAGGAATCTGTTCATAATTTTGTTTTTAAGGTTAGATTATGTAGATAGATTGAAAGATATACTTATGTAACTGGATTTTATCCTATGTTTTTTGAAAACTAAAACATGAATTAACTTTATCACTACACTAGATTTAAGTAATTAAACCAATATCCATCGAAATCTAGTTGACATCAAGTTAAATGAATGACACTATATCTGTCAATGTCTTTGAGCGGATGGGTTTAAAGCTAGTAATCAAAAAATTACATAAAATCTAGAATGCCTGCGAAGTGGCAAAGCCATTCCCAAAATTATACCTAAAGTTAAATATGTCCCTTTCTACTTTATTGCACAGGCAGCTTGTGGGAAAGAGACGCCTAGAAAGTTAGGTACATTTTTGGAAACGTTAGGTATTGAAACGTATGCATTATGGAAATATAAACTTAAAGTACTTGGCGTTTAGTTTAATTTTTAATGTTTTTTTTTTGAGATTTTTACTCGTAGTCATTTTAGATTGTATTTAATTTCTTTGCTAGTATTAAAGTTAGCCCTTTTTAATAAGACAGATACGGACTAAAATCTTTATGATGGTCGATCAAATGTACAGATTATATATGATTTAATGCAAGATCATTTTCACAGAGCTCTTTATGAAAAACTTTTTTTGAAGTCGTAAATGTAATTTTACTTGAAAATGTAAATAGACGCAGTTAATGCTTCTGTTGGGTCGTTCAGCGTCCTATTAGACATACATATAATAAGGACCTCTTTCTGAGTCTATGCCTAGAAGAAAGAGGTCCTATATGCCTGTTTAAAAAGAGGCTAAACGACCCAACAACTACCTTAATGTTACTTAATAAAAATAAACGGGCAACCGCGAGTCGGACTCGTACATGAAGGGTTCCGTACCTCCGTACAATGTTTTTAAACGCTGAAGAAACTCGTTTCTTGTATGACGACCCCTTTAATTTTTAACTTTATCTTATTTTAATAGTATTTATTGTTGTGGTGGTCATAGTAATACATAATTGGTGAAAATTTCAAGTATCGAGTTAATGCCATTATAGAGATCTAGTTAAAAACGCTAAAAAACACGTTTTTCGTACGAGTATGACGACCCCCTTTAAATTTTAACTTTTTTTATTTTTAGTATTTGTTATAGGTACAATAATACATAATCGGTGAAAATTTCAAGTGGGTAGCTATTACGGTTTAAGAGATAGAGCCCTGTGACAGACGGACAGACAGCGGAGTCTCAGTAATAGGGTCCCGTTTGCACCCTTTGGGTACGGAACCCTAAAAACTGTCAAATATATATCTCAAAACCTTAAATTCAATATCTCATAGCATAACAAATATAGGACGGGGCCTTTGATATTATTTTTATAGAACCCATAGTATTTTCTTATTATTTTTACAACAGATCACAAATAAAATAGAATAGAAAATCGTACAGACAAGCATTTTTTTTGTATTTAGGTTTACCAGTGGAAGCTTCTGTAGCAAGATTAATCTATGATATTAAACAATTTTCTGTACGGAGTATACAAGTATTAGAAAAATATTCTCATACGAAACAAACTAAAATGTTTAAATATTATTCCATATTTTATGTATAGGTTTCATTAGATTGTGATTTCTTAATTCGATTTTCCATGCCTAATCATTTTAGATTTTTCTAACTAAACACGGTGTACGCATTTTTGGGGCTTTACTCTCAACGCTTCACGTTGCTACGTAGATGCGTGACATAACGTTACTATCGTACCTATGTTAAATGTAACACATTTTAGAGTACGCCGGTACGCCCCCTTTTAATTTATTTTCTGTTTCAATATTTTAATATCTATTCTAGTATGAAATATTGTTATATTTTACTATATAAAAAATACCTTCTTAAAAGTGTTTGTCATGGACTTAACTTACTACAAAAATAGCCAAGTGATTTTGAATCCTCAAATTATGTTAAATATACATTTTAAATTCACTTAGTTATTTGTTCTTATTGTAAATTCGTTCAGTGAATCAATAGTTTCGTCACATTTTGACGTGACAACGTCTTAAATTAGGTTGCGGCTGGGAGTCACTTATGAAAAAGTGTAACGCTCGGTAACGTTACGATGAGTCACCGAACGAGAGAGAGGCCCGCCGAATGCCTTGCGTCTCTCTCCCACTCAACTATGATCGGTCTGCCGCGCGCGTTGTCACGTAAAATCTTCGCCCGTAAAACCGACTTTACAGGCAACCATTTTTTTTTTTTTTTGTTTAAATTAGTATGATTGAAAATCAAATATTTGCCATATTTTTAGTTTTCACCATCCTATCTCTATATTGCTAACAGTAATAGGTAGCGGAAGCAAATATATATTTTTTTTATATTGTATTGAAAATTTTACTTTTATAATGACAGCATTTATTATTGAACATGGTGACGTATTCACGATGATTTTCAATAAAATTATGTTCTATTGGTCGTTACAAATGTGTAATTATAATTAAGGCAGCTTTTTGGCATGCTTTTTCCTTTTGGGCCTAGAATATTTTTTACTATGGTTTTCCTAAAGTCAGTATTATGTTTAGAACAAGTTGTAAACAACAAATTTATTGTTTTGTAGTTTAGTCAGCGAAGTATAATACTATGGAACAGTAACTACAAACATGTCTCGCAAAATAGCCTACAAAATAGTCAAAAATTACTGTTTTATTTATTTTATTTTATTTACACTTTATTGTACACACATACAAATGTAATAATACAACAGGCGGACTTAATGCTAAAAGCATGTTTATGTGGATGTAACACATAAAAAAAATAACAATAAAAAACTAAATAAAATTTAAAAACTTAAAAATGAAATAAAAAGAAACATACTAAATATAAATATTATAATAATACTATACCTGTTGCAGCGTCAAGTACCCATAAATACCATATTTTAGTCTATATGAGAAAAAACCTAAAAATATAGCTAGGCTAAAATCGGAAAATGTTAGATTTAGTTCATAAAATAACAAAATAAATTTTAAATTCCACTTTAAGTTATCAGTTTTTATAATCCGTTCTTAAACCCCAAATAGTAGCCGCCATGCTATTACGTCATACGCCCGTGTAAACTAAAGTGTCATTTTTTTTTTACATGTATAACTGACGTCATTCCCGCAGAGCAAGCGTTCACTGCTCCAACGTTATCGGCAAATAACGCGCAAAAATTGAAAATGTAAATTTAAATGTATTTTATATTAATATGTACCTATACAGGGTTATTTTAATTAACCGGCAACCTTTTTGGAGCAAGTTCAGTCCGTGATACTGAACCTCTTTCCATAAAAACAATTATCGAAAAACGAAAACAAAATTTCGTCCTCCCATACAAAATCCATTTGGTTGAGCGCCGATTTGTATGGAAAGATAAAATTTTTTTTTCGTTTTTCAATAATTGTTTTTATGGAAAGTAGTTCAGTATCACGGACTGAACTTGCTCCAAAAAGGTTTCCGGTTAATTAAAAATAACCCTGTATATAATTTTATATTTAAGGCAGTTATCGATTGAATAAAAACAACTTTTTAAGTGGTTTCTTAGAACGTTGGAATCTAATTGAGCCACTTTTCAAACATGGATGTAATACTCTATTGGCGTGAAGTATGGGTATCAATAACAGTATGAGCGGACAGAGAGATGTAGTTTTTAAGTCTATTTGAATGTACTTTTGATAGGATAATTTTTTGTCTTGATTATGATTCCATAGGGTTATATTTCGCTGAGTTTAGTTGTTAATTCTTTCTCGCATTATGTTATAAAATTATACCGGGTAAAAAATTATCGTGACTTGAAGGTGACCAGTCTGTCAATCTGAACAACTTTTACTATGGGACCAATGTTTATTTATGAAAGTCGAATTTTTAAACGATCCTTTATTGTTCCCATAAGTAAAGTTATTCATAGCGACTGACTGAGTCACCCTCTTGTTTACTCGTATACAGAGTCTAACAAAATATACTGATACTATTCTAAGGTAGTATTTAGTCCATGATAATAAAAACTTTCTTCACGGAACAAATATCGAAATATGAAAAAACAATGTTGGCCTCCCATACAAGTTGACTGATCAGCTTATCCGAGTTTCTATGGAAAACAATTTTTTTTTAATCTTTCAAAAGTATGGAAATAAACGGGCAAGTGCGAATCGGACTCGTACATGAAGGGTTCCGTACCACCGTACAATGTTTTAAAACGCTAAAGAAACACTTTTTTTGTATGACGACCCCCTTAAATTTTTACAAACGCTGAAAAATACACATTTTTTGTATGACGACCCCTTTCATTTTCAACTTTTTTTTATTTTTAGTATTTGTTGTTATAGCGGCCACAGTAATACATAATCGGTGAAAATTTCAAGTGCCTAGCTATTACGGTTCAAGAGATAGAGCCCTGTGACAGACGGACAGACGGACAGACAGCGGAGTCTCAGTAATAGGGTCCTGTTTGCACCCTTCGGGTACGGAACCCTAAAAAAAGGTTTTTATAAAATTCGGATCAGCTGATAGGTCAACTTGTATGGAAGTCCAAAAAAATATTTCATTGTTCGACATGTTTCTTGGAGCGTCGACTGCTGGAAAACGCACCGTGTGTGTTTTTCAAAAGAAAAAACAGTGCGTTTTTCAGCAGTTATACTGTAAAATAGTCTCAATATATTTTGTTAGGGTATTTACACCCGGTCTGGAAGCACTATTGTTAGGCTTATTTCCAAATTGTACATTTGTGCCATACTAAATTGTTTTAAATGATTACCTTCACGTAGGATTAATCCTGGGGCTTTACCACAACGACACCACACCAACACGTAACTACGTGACCGCGTTGCAGATATAAGCCATATTGAGCGCGCTACGTAATCACGATAAAGCTCAATTTGGTTTAGCATTTGTAAGAGGTCCGCGACAGTCGGCGACCTGTGTCGCGAACTGTAGGTAGGGTTACTCCAAAAGCGGTACGCAAGATGTACCAACAGTTACAAACGTATCCGCATTTCAGTGTCAAGCAACATTGAGCGTTAATACATAATAACCAAGTCTTATTTGGTTTGACATAGAAATAGGACGTCACTATCGGACGACTTTTCTATAGAGTAACCCCCCTGTTCTGGGACACAGTCGTACGTCTTAAAGAGCCTACAACGAAAGGGATGACAGTCGTATATTTTGGCTAGGTTATACTATATACGACTCAACCGAGAAAACACGGCGCAATGTTATTTTTTTAAGAATTTCCTTTGTAAATGTTTAATATTTTTCCACGTGACGTCTCAAGCCGTAGTTTGCAATGTATACAGTAGATGTGCGAGTGTATAGCCGGTATACAGCAGTAAATAAAGTATTTTTGTGTACAAGTCGTTTTATTTTAATATTTTTGAAATTGGCGTCACATAAGATGTTTTAATTTTAATTAATTAACTAGATTTTCGGGCGTTGCGCGAGGTGCATACAAAATTTCAGACCACTTCGATGTTCCAGTAGGATGTTATGAACGAATTAAGTTAAAATTTTAAAATTCAGACACCATCTTGGATTCCAAAAAAAATACATACCTACATATTTGGATTCTTCAATCCAAAAACCCTATAAACTGAATTACAGTCAAATCAAAAGAAACTTGGAAAAATAAAAAAAGCGCTTGGTACGTAAAGTACTCGTCAAATCACCTAGGGTTAGTGCCAGATTAACCACATAGCAAAAGTAGCGATTGCTACGGGCCCCGCGCTAAAAGGGGCCCCGCGTTTTCAAATCCGCTCACCTAAAGGACTTTTTTTTTGTTTTATCGTAAATGGCCAACAATGTTGTCAACTTCAAGAGTTCAAGCTGCCTAAAGGCAGTTACGTAGCTTGTTGACTGCCATCTTATTGCTTCGGCTATGCCACCGAGCTCCCCATAGCAGATCAGGGGCCTCTTCGATAGAATTTGCTACGGGCCCCGCGCTTGCTTAATCCGGCACTGCCTAGGGTAGGTAGCGGACACCGGGCTCTGAAGCGTTACCGCTTAGGATGCCACCGGGAAAACGCTTGGATGATGATGATTGCTGGGCAAGCAGTCAGTCAGGTAGCAGTAGCCTTTTGACAAGCAGTGGGACACACACATCTAAAAAAATTGGCACCCCTTGGAACTGTCGCCCGGGGCAAGCGGCCAAGTGCGAGTTGGACTCGCCCATGAAGGGTTCCGTAGCAGCAAGTAACATAATCGTCTCTTCGGATAATCAGGTGATTCCAGCCTGCCTTTTTTAGCGGGGCTAACTTGGCCCTTAAAATTAAGCATCAAGCCAGCATTTTTGTAGACCCAAAAATGCTGGCTTACGTCGTTTGAGGATGATATATTATGCGTGCCAATGGTCTTACATACAAGCCAAGATGCTCAAGACCGTGCGAAGTGGAGAAGGAAAAGCCGGAAAGCGGACCCCAGGCTTCGCAGCATTGCAGCTGTGGATGCAGCTGGGAATACGCTGAGATGAGAGTTAAATTCATATTTATTATCAATCGAAGTACCCCCGACACATACATATATCTGTCTGTTTGTGTGTACTTGACAAAAAACTACTAGTTCGGGCGATTTAAAATGTGGTTTTCACTAACATGAAGAGGATTTTCCCGGAAAGGTTTACGTGTATAAGAAATATTATAAAATAATATTAAAAATTCCTTCTTCTTCGGGCCGGGCCGCTAGTGTACCGATATTATCACGTTTTTATCCCTAACGGGGTAGACAGGGCCTAGGCCCGTAAAACTCAAAAGCCACGTTTATCGTGATGATAGGCTTGAAGATGGACAAACGGAGCGGTTTCCTCGATTTACGAACTTTTACTACGCGTGAAAGAAAGCAGCCGGTACATTTTACGTGTTTTAGAGTTCAGTACCCGAAGGGTGCCAACGGGACCCTATTACTGAGACTCCGCTGTCTGTCCGTCTGTCACAGGGCTTCATCACTTGAACCGTAATAGCCAGACGCTTCAAATTTTCACCGATTATGTATTACTGTGGCCGCTATAACAACAAATGCTAACAATACGAGTTAAAGTTAGTCGTACAAGAAACGTGTTTCTTTTATCAGGTTTTTAAAACATTGTATGGAGGTACGGAACCCTTTAAGTGTAAATAAAAATTAAAAATAATTACAGTTAAATAAATTTTGTAATTTTAAATGTTATTTGGTGCAATAAAGTTTTTTGTAATGTATTGATTCATGTACGAGTCCGATTCGCACTTGACCGGTCTTTTCTTTTCTCCCAGACCAGCGGGGAAAGAGCAAGATACATATAAAAACGCCGGAACATCGAAGTACCCGGAAGTCGCTCTACATTCGAGATAGCAAGAGATTTTCTGTACCTATACCAAACTGATAACATAAATGCTCCATGCCTTGTATTGATCTACTACAACGGGACTCAATGGCGTGACGTAGGCAGGTCCCGGAAGGGGTGGGGGGTGGGCTACGGGCTACCGACCCCCGGGCTGTGTTCTGTATCATAACATAACATATCAAACAGACTGTAAGCTAGGAGTTATGTGTTTCGCCGCTATATAACAATACGATACAATAAAAAAATCTTTATTGCACCAAATAATATTTACAAATACAAAGTTTATAGGACAATCCCAACTAAGTGAAAGTGAGTTTGTATATTTGTTTATTTGTTTGTTACCTCTTCACGCTTTATTTACTGAACAAATCTTCTTGAAAATTCTCCTACACATAGTTTTAGGAGTACCTACTGAGAAGGACATAGGGTACTTTTCATCCCGGAAAAAAGTAATGTACCCGTGGGATACGCGAGCGAAGCCGCGGGCTAAAGCTTTATATAATATAGCAATATATAATATAAGGAACAAGAGGCGGCCTTATATATTATATCGTCTAACAAAATATACTTCCTGAAACTATTTTCAGGGTGATTTCAGTCCATGATACTTTAGATCTCACACCACCTACCTAATAATTTTGATAAGACCGCCACTGAAAAAATCTAGAATGTACCAGATGTTTCTCTTCCCGCGCAGATCGCAAGAGCCGATCGAGGGAAGAATTTTGAAAAACAATGCAGATATATCTATGGGCAATGTTGAATAACTGTTTATCCCTATGGTTGAGTGGGAGAGAACGCTATTAGCGTTAAGTCCGCCAATTGTAAACAATTATTATTAATATTGTGAATCAATAGTTAATAAATAAATGACTGAAGGGGTCAGCGCCGCAGAGGTAAGCCTAGAAAGTCTGTCAGGATCTGAAGCGTTTTTATTACCCGGATCCCGACCGTTCGCACTCTTAAAAGCGAGATTGTTTAAGGCATTTTCTGTGAATGGATGCTAGCAAGCCCTCAGGTAGCTCTGTACTGACTGAGGTTCTAAGTACTAGAAGGGTTTCCATATAAGTACTTAACTAGGCGACGACTTCGATGTTATCACTGGAGTCGAAGCATACGTCGCTGCACTCTTGAGCGGTGACCGGCGAGTAATTAAGTACGTTACTTTTCGAAAGAGGTGAGTTGCTTATATTATATTTTTTTTATATTTATTGTTATTTCAATTTATAATATTATTTGTGCAGTGTGTAAAATGCTATAAATATGTTTTTTACAGCTTTATAAAATGAAATTATCCAAAAATTACGTATTACCATAAGATTTGCAACTTTTTCTAGGAAACAGCAAATTATACAATGGCTGGCAGAGGTTTCTGACAAAGAAAAAGTTGGAGGATCAGATTCTGAGTTGGAGTAAGACTAGATAACACTAAGGATCACGATAGTGCTAGTAAAATCGACAAATGTCCCGCATAATCAAGATAATGAGTAAAACAAAGAAAAGTTATAAAATAAACGGGCAAGTGCGAGTCGGACTCGTATATGAAGGGTTCCGTACCACCGTACAATTTTTTAAAACGCTGTAGAAACAAACAAGTTTCTTGTATGACGACCCCCTTTAATTATTAACTTTATCTTATTTTTAGTATTTTTTGTTATATTGGTCATAGTTATACATAATCAGTGAAAATTTCAGGTGTCTAGCTATTACGGTTCAAGAGATAGGGCCCTGTGACAGATCGAGTTAAAAACGCTGAAAAACCACGTTTTTTGTATGACGACCCCCTTTAATTTTTAACTTTTTTTATTTTTAGTGTTTGTTGTTATAACGGCCACAGTAATACATAATCGGTGAAAATTTCAGGTGTCTAGCTATTACGGTTCAAGAGATAGAGCCCTGTGACAGACGGACAGACAGACAGACGGACAGAAATAGGGTCCCGTTTGCACCCTTCGGGTACGGAACCCTAAAATGCACAAAATGTGTGTGCGTGCAATGATCACTCTGACATATACCAATTAGTAAATAAAACTAATTCGAAGAAAGCCTAAAAAAAAAACTGGTCTCAGTATAAGAAAATATTGGTACCTAATTTTTATCATTATTTTGATTTATTATGTTTTTGTTTATTAAAGATATTAAATTATGTTACTTTCTTTGAATATTATAGAATGAATAAAGCACTTTAATAGTAAAAAAGTTTCAATTAAGTATTTATATATTCAATTTAAATTGAAAATAATTCATACAATTTGGGTCGTTTGCGCATCAGTGGGATGGTGTAGTTTAGAAAATAACATTTGACCCTTGCCATTAGTTGCATCCCATTGTACATTAAATCCCGTACACGTGTTAGCGCATGCACATTTTCCGAAACCAATAGCAAGATTTCACCTTTGACATTTTGAAGCTCTTTCCACCTTCCTACTCCTAAAGGTCACCGCGCAGGACTACAGGTTAAGCAACCCCGGGCGTGACCTGCATTTGGATGGGTGACTTGACTACAAGTGGCACAAAAAATTACAAATTTATCAAAAAATTTTCGTACTCCCATACAAAATCCGTTTGGCTGAGCGCTGATTTGTATGGGAAGCCAAAAATTTTTTTTTTAGTTTTTCAACAATTATTTTTATGGAAAGTGGTTTAATATCATGGACTGAACTTGCTCCAAACATTTAGCTGATGTTTAAAAAGTCATCAAGTTTATGTTTTTGTTATTTAAAATGTAGTATCGTTAAGGTTGAGTTAGTATCCCATAACACAAGTCTCGAACTTACTTTGGGACTAGCTCAATCCGTGTATATAAGTACATCGTGCGCAAAACCTCTCAGATAAAAAAAAATAATTTTTATACAAACTGATCAGGTGATCGAGTCAAATTGTATGAAAATCCGATTTCTTTTTTTGGATTTCGTGAAAGTTGTTAAACAAAAGTTGGTCAGTTACATGGGCTGAGGTACCATCTGAGAGGTTTTGCGTTCTTTCATATTATAAAGTTAATGAATAAAAAAAAGGTATGTTTCGTGTTCATTTCCATAAGCATTAATTTAGTAATGATGCAACGCAATTAGTTTAAAAGTAGTGATTCACCGGAACTTTCGAGATTTTAGAGTAGGGACCAAGATCTCGAAAGTTCCGGTGATTCACAACAAAAAAGTTACCCCAGCAGAAAATGTTTTTGTTTTAAATCACCAGAACTTTCGAGATCTTGGTCCCTACTCTAAAATCTCGAAACTTCAAGGTCATTTGCTTCTATCTTCACCTTGGCACAAAGGCGGACTTATCGCTTTCTTCCGTGTGTGGAAGTGGCCAACGCTAGTGTCAGATTTTTAAGCTGCCTAAAGGCATCTGACGTAGCTTGACGACTGCCATACAATGGGACACGTAGCTCTCTCTTGCTCCAGAAAATGACGCTTCTGAGCGACAGAAATGGATAGCAGCATAGGAAAGTGCTGTTCCGTGCTGATAGATGAGATCCAACCCTAAAGGTCCAGTATTATATATAGATACCTACGAACAAGAATTATATTTCGATGATAGATACATAGGTATATGCAGTTTTATTGTTTATGTATATATGTATTTATCATAAAATATAGTATCGTTAAGTTAGTATTCCATAACACAAGTTTAGAACTTACTTTGGGGCTAGCTTAATCAGTGTGGTTTGTCCCTATACCTACATTTATTTATTTATTGTAACCACTAAGGGTTGCTACACACTTATTTGGGCATACATTGTTGGCAGTATTTGTCGAACAAAGCTGACCCGAATCATAATTGATTCGGGTCGGGTCGCCTATTTCCCCGAATATTCATCGACAAATAATTGATTTTACCACCCGGCTGTGCCGTTTAATGTGCCCGAATAAGTGTGTAGCAACCCTTACCAAGTGGGCCGTACGCCTATTTGCCTACATAGTTGTTTAAAAAAGCTTTAAGATATTAGCGAGGGAAGCAGTTAAAATAGATGATACATTACTCTTTCTTCCGACCTGCAAGAAAAAAGTTTATCTTTTTTTAAAATTTAGAAAGCATTGTTCATAAAATGCACGCTGTATCGGTGACCTATGAACATGACGTGACGTGACCTTTATAAATGCCAACTAGTAGCTGTTTAAACGTCTTTTAAACTATTTTCTACCGGGAAAATATTCAAGTTCATTTTGTTACAAAGTTAATGGATTTTTGAAACTAATGATAGGTACCTATCTCTTTTTCACGCACACCTAAGTACATATGCGTAGATTTTTTAAAACTATGCTTGCGCACACAAGTACCTATAACTTCAGTCAATGGCCTTACCAAAATGTCCACCTACACGACCAATCTCTTGCATACAAAACGTGGCATTCTTTTCTCGATTAAATCTACAAAGAGCTACCTATTCATTTACTTTAAAAATCTTAGAATTTTTTTTCTAAAATGTTAAAATTTCGAAAAAAGAAAGTTTAACATAGGATAGAGCTGAACCTTGCAGCTAGAAAATCGATATATTCGACTGACGTGCCTGACCATTTGAAATTCGCGCGGATGACGTAAGCTGCTCACGTTGACGTCACTAAATCAGCCGTATGACAAAGAGTAATCTATTTGTCTTTCTCTAACCTTTCAACAATGAATGAGCGCGCGCGAAACAGCACTGTCGTGTAAAGGTAGTGAATCGAGTTTTTTTTTCATACTCAAGGGACGATCAACCAAATCCCGACGTATTGATATGAAAAATTACTGATAAGGGCAGGACAACTTATATTGTTCTTAGGACGACCCGAAGATCATTTTTTGGTTATCGACTATGTTAACAAGAAGCTACGATTACGATTATCCATACAAAATGATAGTTGATACTTTGAAATAATTGTTTTGATAATGAAACATTGAGGTCTTCTTTGATCGTCCCTTGTCGAATGACGTGAGCAACACTAGCGCTGCAGCGGCAGTCAGCTGGAACTAATGACAGTAGACAAAAATCGCTCGGCAGAACCGTGAGGTCGGCCGAGTTTTCACGCGTTTTTCACGAAAATGGCCTGCAATATAAAGCCGATGCACAAAAGCAAACATTTCCCGATAGACCAGCTCGTGTGCGTCGGTAATTATGAGCTGGAGAAAACGATCGGTACAGGGAATTTCGCTGTTGTAAAACTGGCTACACATGTTATTACTAGGAGTAAGGTGCGTACCATCATCGTCTGGAGTGTATTTCAGTGGTTAGAGTGATAAATTTGTGTTTATTTGCTGTTTAATCGTGATGATAGTTGTCTCTGCGACGCCCTGAGTGAATTTTGTGGCTGCAAAAATGTGCTGTGTAGGCTTTTTCCATTCGTCGGTTGCTGCGCCAGGTTTGCCAAACACACTACTAATAAAGAACTTGTTTAATAAGCTGATAAACGAGGGAAGGGGCGAGAACGTGTTTATAAAAAAATAACATTAGGTATTTCATACAACCAGTTTCGAACGTACATTGTTTACTATTGCAGTAGTGACACTACACATCATTTTTAATCAGTTGGATTATCTTATCATGATTCTAACTTCAAAATTTCCCTCGATTATAAAAAGTTGTGATCGAGTAGAAACTGGCTGGTTTTTTATTTACTTTTTTGAGCGATAGTATGGCGCGAATCAGTCTTGGCCTCCAAAACGTTTTTGCAACAATTATTATCAATTGTAGTCCCATTCATTCTGTCCCCTTAATCAATTATTATGTGCGTCTCCGTATTGGACAGCCTAGAGTTCCTATAATCACAATTATTTACACAAATATAAACTTTGTGATCATAGCCACAAGGCCCTGTAATCACATCACATGTGAAATACTAAATAACTAGAATAGTTATTCTGTATTTGGGAACTGAATTGCGTTTCTAATCTGATAAGAATCTTACTAGATGTCTAACTTGCCTAATTCATCATTGTAGGTACTTACTTTTTTTGTCAACAAATTGTACCTACAAGAAACTATGCAAAACACATTATTCCCACTATCTACTAGTGTTATTAATTAACACACAGTAGAAAAAAAATAAAGAATAGTTTGGAAAATCCAAAAGTGCACGCCTCATAATCTCATTTTTCACAATTAAATTGATTTTGATTGTTTTATTGCTAACTTAAAACGAAGAAAAGTATGTGTCGGCTTTAACGCACGACTGGAGATTATTTTTAACTTCCCGCTGAGAAAATTGAAAATTTTCAAAATTCGGGAGTTTATTAGTTTGACCCTGTTTTTGAAAAGTCGAGTTTTCATCAGATCTCGACGTTTAAAGGTCTCAGGAATCTTCCCTGACCACTCACGAGCAAGTGTCATGCACCCTATCCGTATGTGTGTGTGGGTGTGTATGGGACCCGCTTATAACTCTTGAACAACTAAACCGATCGGAACCAAACAAGTAGCTTTCCAAAGAGTTCTATACAACTCAGATTTCCTGTGAATTTAAACCGATTCGGACTGGTAGATTTTGAGAAATCTCAAAAAAACTAAGCAAAAACAAGTTAAAGACACAAGACTACGTCACGAATGTCAAGAAAAGTGTTACCACTGATTGTTCTTTTCATTCTCAATTAGTTAATGCAAATAAAATAAAATATTAACTAACTTATCGCTTCTTTTACATTTATTCGTCTTTCATATTTAATAAAACAAACAAAATCACAACATTCTTTATTCAAATTTCTTTTTACTTCTTTTCTTACTTGCCAGTTACACATTCGTACTCATCATACATAGGTATTAACTCTTTCAACAAACCTCTCATCCAAAATTATTTTTAATATGTCACCTGTATTTTTATAATAATAAATACGATTAAACTACATTGAATTAGACCGTGATCTTCGAAAGGACTTAGTTTTGAATAATACTGAAGCGTATAAAAAAAATGGACTTGACCAGATAAGTTTTTCGGGAGTTATCGTGACCACTCCAGTTTCCATACATACAGACACACGGACGTCCACAAAATGATTTTATTAAACATTGTTTTTATTTATTTAAAAGGCAAAATGTCTTTTAAAAATGTCATAAGTGTTGAAACTAGTGTTTTTCCTTGACATTTATGTGTAAATATTATTGTACAAGTGCGATAGAAAATAAATAGAGACATTTAGTTAACAAAATCACTTGACTTTTGGCGAGAGTAGAGCACTACCTCATGCGCTTTGCTTATGAGGCGTGCAATATTAAATAATTAATTAACTTAAAACATTATGTCTTCTACTTATGATTGGTATTTTTTTTGTCGCTCGCTATGTCTAACCTGACAAAATTATTATTTGTGTTATTAAATGTACAAAACAGTTTATTTTGTTTTAAAAAATTGTTGAAACTAGATTTATGGCACTCTGTGAAGCTTGTTACAAGCATTGTTATAGGAATGCAGAATAAATACAATTTTTTTATTTATTTATTGATACATCTCAATTCAAAAAGATTTCCTCGAAAAGGTAAAGAAATTGTTGAAATTGTATAAACTGTTCTATAAAAGAGTCTTTTGAGTTTGTCACCTCAGATGTATGATTATGATTCTTTGTAAAACAGAAATTCACAGCTGGTTTTATACTTGATTTCGAATGCCATGAGCCTGATTCCCCGAAGTTATCAGGTAGAGCGTCTGAGTTGCCAGTATTCCATATCATTGATGTACCAGTATTTCGACTACGGTCAGGTATCACCGCCAAACGGGCCGGCCCCCTAGCTGCGCCACTGTATTATTATTTATTTTATTTTACTCTTTATTGCACACAATTTAACAAATTATACATAAAAAATAGAGATAAATGTTAGCATACAAAAGGCGGCCTTATCGCACAGCAATCTCTTCCAGGCAACCTTAGGGTAGTATGGATACAAAAGAAATTTAGATATGTTACAGGTGAGGTGCAATATTTCAAAGGAGATATACAAATAAAATGTTATAGAATATACTGGGTGGCGCAAAAGTACTGGCACTAAAGAAAATACTTTTATTTTTTTTATATGATATTTTCTGTCATTCTGTTGTTGAAAATTGTGTAGTGAACAACTGTAAAATACACTGAAAATAAACATGGACCGTTTTACTCCCCAAGAACGTGGAATAATTGTGAGTGAGGGACGGAGGGACGCTTTTCCAGGCCGAGTTATCTCTCGTTTTGGCGATTTGCCTTGGCCTGCAAGATCACCCGATCTGACCAGTCCAGACTTCTTTCTTTGGGGTTTTTTGAAATCTCGGGTGTATGTGAACAAGCCACAGACTCTCGCAGCTCTAAAAGAAAACATTCGTCAAGAAATAACGAACATATCGCAGGAAGTGTTACGGCAAGTTATGCAAAATGTCATAAATAGGGCTCAAATGTGTATCAACTCTGGAGGTCACCATTTAAAAGACATCATCTTTAAATCCTAATGGTACGAAATTTAATGGCACAAATATACATTTAAAAAAACCTAAATCTAGTTTTCTAATTTAGAAAAAATGTTATAGCTGAACCAAATAGGGTCTTTACTTTTGCGCCACCCAGTATATAATACATTCTTATATGAAAAATATTTACATATATATATATATATATATATATATATATATATATATATAATATAAATAAGATAGTGTACACGAAAGAAAGTAAGAACCTAAACAAGATGCGAAAGGAAAAGAGTGACTTACAAAGAAGAAAGGAAGTGTGATTTGACTTGTGATTTAAAGCTGGCTAGCGTTCGAGCCTGTCGGATGGACAGTGGCAGTGCGTTCCAAAGCCGAACAGCTTCTACAGTGAAGGACTGAGAATAAAACCGGGTGGAATGATCAGGAATGATTAGTCGCAAATTTTCGGAGCTGCGTAATTTACGAGTTGCAATTTCACTGTAAAAAACGAAACGTTCCCTTAAGTACCTAGGGGATGCAGGATTGAATAATATGGAAAACAGGAGTGAAAGAATATGCCATTCCCGGCGACGTTTGATAGGTAGCCACTTGAGCTGGGAGCGAAAATGGGAGACATGATCGTATTTCCGGAGACCGAAAATAAACCGAATACAAAGATTTTGGAGGCGCTCAAGCTTGGTAAGTTGCTCTACAGTAAGATTAAGGTAACAGGTATCGGCATAGTCAAGGATAGGAAGTAGGAGGGAATTTGCAAGCATAATTTTGGTATCTACAGGAAGGAACTTATTCAGTCTTTTAAACGAGCAAAAAACACCAACTAGCTTTCTACTTAATTCAGCAATTTGTGGAAGCCAAGAAAACTTACTATCCATCCAGATACCTAGATTTTTTACTTTATCGCTATAACTTATGACAACCCCATTGAACTCAACTTGTGGTAGAAGTCCCAAATCTAATTTAGAGGTAAGTTGAGGGTTGCCAATAATGATTGCCTGTGACTTGGTAGGATTAACTAAGAGGCCATGTGACTTGCTCCAGGCAGATATGCATTCAAGATCATTGTTGATTTTATCAACTGTAGCTGAAAAATTATCGACAGAACCCTTAGCGTAGATTTGTAAATCATCTGCATATAGGTGGTAAGAAGACTGAAGCTGAGCAGTAATCGAATTTATAAAAAGAGAAAATAACAGAGGAGACAAAACACCACCCTGCGGTACACCGGCAGTGACATCACACCAAAAAGAGTATTTATTCTCAATGCGCACACGTTGACGGCGCCCATACAGGTAGGATCGAAACCACTCAATTGCCGTTGGAGATATATTAAGAGATTGTAAAACACCTAATAGTATATCGAAATCTACCATATTGAACGCGTTGCTGAAATCGAGGAGCCCTAAAACTGTCAGCTCCTGATTATCCATACCTAATCGTATGTCGTCCGTGATCTTAATTAAAGCGGTAGTCGTACTATGACCAGGACGGAAACCGGATTGCTGAGGATTGTGCAGGTTGTTAACATTAAGAAAGTGATTAAGTTGTGACTGCACAACTCGCTCAAGGACTTTAGAGAGGAAAGGGAGTATAGAAATAGGACGGAAGTCAGCGAAAAAGTCAGGCTTGTTCTTTTTGGGCAAAGGAGTGATGTTTGCCTCTTTCCAGGCATTGGGAAAAGTACCAGATGCAAGGGAATTATTTATGATAGTAGTCAAGATTGGGAGAAGGATATCAAGAATAGGAATAATCATAGTACGACCAATGCCGTCACTACCAATAGCATTTGACGATAATGAGCGGACAATTTTCTCAACATCACAAACGGCAACAGGTGAGAAAGTAAAGGAAGGTGTGACCGGAGCTGTTCGTGACTGAAGAGATTTTAGTGTTTTTTGTTTGGTGTTGTTATCAAGACCAACAGATGAAGAGAAATGGTTGTTTAAGCCATCGATATCAAAGTTTGATTGATTAGTGTTTTGTGATTTTCCAGCTCCAATTGATCTTAGAAATTTCCAGACCTTTGCTGGGTCTCCGCTTTGGACTGATTGAGAAATGTGGCGTTTTTGAGCCTCCCTACACACCTTGTTACAGTGATTTCGTGCCTTAACGTATTGGTCGCGATATCTGTCTGGATCACTTTTAAATTTAGCACAAGCCCTGTTTTTTTTCGCTTGTACAGCCCTGATTTCGTCAGTAAGCCATGGTGCTGGAAGATGTTTAACCCGCACAGGCCGCAAAGGTGCATGCCAGTCAAAGAGACCCAACACGATATCATTAAATTTCTCGACCTGGGTATTAGCTGAATCAGCATTAATCACAAAGTCCCAGTCGCAGCTGAAAGCATCCCTTCGCAAGTTTTCCACATTAATAGCACCAAAATTGCGTTGCATAAGAATTTTAGGTTTTAACTTGGGACAACGGACTTTATAGGACAGGAAAATCAGGTCATGGTAAGAGAACGCTTCGGCAGGGTGTTGGCCGAACCTCGCTACATGATCGAGCGAAGAGACTAGGATCAAGTCTAGAAGTGAGGGTCTCACATTAGGAAAGAAGTGGGTTGCTTTTTGTTGGTTCAATATGTTGAGGTTACAGCTGTTGGCTAAAGATTTCAGGCGATCCTCACGGTGATCATTTTTTAGAAGACAAGTATTAAAATCTCCTAAAATAATAGTATGACTATAAGAAGGTATTAGATTTTCTAAAAGAATTTCTAAATTATTGAAATAATCAATGCTGGAGTGAGGGCTATAAAAGACACCAAGAAGAATTTTTGTGTGCGAGAGAGTAACTTCAAGAAAGAGATATTCTGGTTCACGTGACGGGTTGGAAATATTGGAGCTACAAATTATACTATGAGTAATATGTGAACGCAAGTAAATGGCTACACCACCACCACCCATACCGGTACGGTCGTGACGAATTAATTGAAAACCCGGAAGAGAGTAAGAAGTTGAAGGAAGACACGGCTTAAACCAGGTTTCAGAAACAAGGATAGCATGAATATTTTTGATATCAAATGTCGCTAGCATATCAGCAAAATGAGCAGGAATACTTTGTGCATTTATATGCAGCACATTGAAATTTTTTGGAAAACTTAAATACTCAGTGGTAAGGATTTCATCCAGTGTAGCTGGTATACTATGAAAACTAGTATTAGAAGAATTTACAGAGTAAAAAGTGTCATCTTGTTCATGATCAGACATCTCGTGTACAAAAATATTAAAATATTAAAAAAATATATATATAAAATAATACGAAATACAAAAATATACTTAAAAAATTAAAAGTTCATTCTAACTACCTGCCAGTAGCCTAGAAGCAAAAATGGAAAACACAGATAAAAAAAATAAAAATCAAGTCGTAGCCCAATGAACAAAGATAGATAATAAAAAAAAAAAAAATATTTAACGTGTTGATTCGATATAAAAGTTTTTGGCTGTTTCTGTCACATTTTCTTTGCCGACAATAATACTACATACTGTTGATGACGACATCACGACAGTGACAGTTCTGATAGTGACAGATGCATGACAAATGACAATAAAGAAAGTAAACAAAAATATTATTAGGTAACAAAAAAACAAAAAAATCCTTTGAATTATGCAACTGTATGCATGCTTATAGAAAGGAAGGCAAAGTGAAGAAGAAATAGGCAGAAAGCAGACATGTTGCTTTGAAGCATAAACCAATTTGGATTCCGTAGTTACGTAACTAATAGTTCAACCGAAGAGAGATTAAGCTGTATCATAAGATCCACCCTAATGAACTGGCTGCTGGGCTGACAACACGCTCATATCGGAAGCGACTCAAAAGGAAAGACATATTGTTCCTGAATGATGAGTAGAGGCTCTCGCTGGAGGACCCACTCAAAAAGCCACAACAGACACACAACTAATTTGCTTAAAGCGAAACACCGCTGATCGCAAATAAAAATAGAAGACAAAAAAAAAATCATTAGATGACATTGTTATGCTATTTATTCATTTATTTACATTTATACTCATAAACAAAATCATCACTCAATGATTTGTCCTCTGCCAACTTTTTGATGTTTTGGTACGAAGCTGCCCCATTTTCTCCTTTATTTGTTTGAATCAAAACACAGCAACAACAGGCTTACAAACCTTTGTTCGCCGATGACATTGTGCTTGTATCTTCTTCTTCCAAAGAACTACAAGATTTGCTACAAGACCTGAGCATAGCAAGCCTCGAGGTTGGACTCAAGATGAACAGATCTATGGACCAGTTGACAACGCCATCTATTATTTCCTAGAGAAAGCCCTGAATTTCAAGCATTAACCCCCAATAACTTAAATGGCTGAACCGATTTTCATCAAACATAACTAAGAACCAACACAAGGGAACTTGCTTCCACGTAAAAAAACCTGCATCGAAATCGGTCCATCCGTTCCAGCGCTACAATGCCACAGACAGACAGACAGACCGACAGACATTAGCATCAAACTTATAACACCCCTCTTTTTTGTTGGGGGTTAAAAAAATGTTTTAAACAGCTGTGCCTGGGATTTCCTCTACCTTTTATATTCCTTCTAGAGTACTTGCCAATTGATTGTTACCAATATTATTATTATAACCGGTAACGCTCTTGTTACACCCCTGGTGTTGCAGTTGTCCATGGGCAGTGGTGATCACTTACCATCAGGTGACCCGCTTGTTCGTTTGCCGCCCTTTAACATAAAAAAAAATATATAATTCCCTCCCTGCGTCTATGTTTCCCCATACGTATGATTGAGGGATTTTCAAGGCAAGAGTAAATACGAGGGGGGGTCAAAAAGTTCGCGGAATGGAGGGGATAGCGGGGGGTGGGGGACCTGCCGCAGGTAGTAACTAATGAGCAACTCTTTGTGAGTATATATGCCAAGTTTGAACCTGATTGTGTCAATAACCTTTGACCTGTCGTCGATCAAACAAGTGAATCCGGAAGAAAAACTTGAACATGGAAAAAATCGAGTTTCGTGCCGTCATAAAGTTCCTCACTAAGCAAGGAAAACCACCTCAGAAAATTTTGGAAGAAATGTTATCAGTATACGGGGACTCTTGCCCTGGGAAAACCATGGTGTACAAGTGGAATAGCCTTTTCAAGCAAGGCAGAGAGTCTCTTGAAGACGACCCTCGCTCAGGACGGCCGATTGAGGCCACCACCTCAAACATCGTTGAAAAAGTGGAGAATCTTATACTGGAGGATACTCGTTTGAAGAAGAAACAACTTGCAGAAATGGTTGGAGTATCACCTACAACCATTTTAAATATTCTACACGACAATCTTGGGATGTCAAAAGTCAGCGCAAGATGGGTGCCAAGAATGCTCACACCACCACAGAAACAGCTGCGCGTCGAGTATTCAAAGGAGTTTTTAGACCTCTGTAGCGCCGACAAGGAAGGAATTTTTGCAAGACTTGTTACTGCAGATGAAACTTGGGTTCATCATTATGAGCCTGAGTCGAAGCAAGAGTCTATGCAGTGGCATAAAAAGGGTCAGCCCCCCCCTAAGAAATACAGGGTGTCACAATCGGCTGGAAAAATCATGGCAACTGTTTTTTGGGATACAGAGGGTATTTTATTAATAGATTATAAAGATAAGGGTGTTTCTATAACGGGAGAATACTACGCTAATCTACTAAGACAATTAAAAGAAGCAATCAAGGAGAAAAGGCGGGGAAAGTTGACAAAGGGTGTGCTGCTTTTGCATGACAACGCACCGGTACACAAGAGCCGCGTTGCGATGGCTGCCCTTCATCACTGTGGCTTCGAAATGTTAAACCATCCTCCCTATAGTCCAGACTTAGCCCCCTGTGATTATTTTTTATTTCCCAAATTAAAAAAAGAGCTTCGGGGTAAGAAATTTTCCGATGATGAAGAAGTCAAGTCGGCGATTTCGGCCTATTTTGAGGACAAAGACAAATCATTTTTTTTCGACGGTATTAATAAGTTAATAGAGAGATCTGAAAAATGTATTCGACTTAAGGGGGAATATATTGAAAAAGAAAAATAGTACAGTATTTTATTTCACCCCCCTTCCCCTCCGTTCCGCGAACTTTTTGACCCCCCCTCGTAGGCATTTTTTGAGTCTGCGTGTAACATCGTAGACCTCATCTTAGCTTCCCATCAGGCTAGATAGAGGTCAAACACACTCGAATCTCTAATAAAAAAAAATAGTGTACTTATACATATGTTTCACGAACCGGCCGTCTGCCTGACGTCAACTCTCCTTGGGAATGCAGTTGTAACATGAGATTTTTCTGTGGTGCTAAGTCTATTCGTCGTCGTTATGATTCTAGGCTGGAAGCTACATGGGGCACAGCTCCTTCATGAATTGGGACAGACTATTAGCAAGTATACATATAATTACTCTGTGCTATTAGTTGATATAATAAATTAACTATGTAAATATCTTTATGCACTTTAAATTGACATGAAAAAAATGGTCTGTAAAAGCCTAATACTTACATTTTTTTATAACTTTAAAAAATGTTTTCAGTAAAAATTACAATTACTTAGGTACAAGTAGATGAAGTAGGTACCTGCGTGTCATATAAATGTACAAAAAATGACGTTTTTTAATTTTTATACATTTGAGTTTTCATTTTTTGAGTTTTCGTCAAGATAAGCAGAAGCAAATAATAAAAAGCGGCCAAGTGCGAGTCGGACTCGCCCATAAAGGGTTCCGTAGCAGCAAGTAACATAATATAAAAGTTCTAAAGGTAAATTGCGGTTTACGATTTATGACGTATAAAACTATCTATGATATTAAAAAATAACTATCTATGATATCCAGACCGCTATAGTTTTAATTGAAACTACATACTTTGAGGTATATACCACATTTTTTTCAGAATTATTCTAGTAATATTTCAAAAGTTACGGTGGGGGGACACCTCAAATTTTAACTTTGTATTAGTTTATCTCAAGACAGGGGGGTTTGATCTACATAGTTTCAAAGCAGTTTTTGTTGCATTTTAAAAGACCTTTTCAACGATATCCCACACGTTGGGGTTAGTCCAATTTTATTTTTTAAATTCACTTTTTTTTTCTATGGGGCTGGAGGCTGAAAAAAAAACAATTTTTCATAATTTTAAAAACCAACTTTTGGAACTTCAATATCTCTCTCTCCACCAATTTTCGTGACAATCGGTGCAGTAGCGGCGGAATACGAGCCCGGACGGACAGACAGACTGACGGACATGACGAAACTATAAGGGTTCCTTGTAGACTACGGAACCCTAAAAAAGACGCCATGTTGTAGTGACCTGACCTGACCGTTGTGTGGTTTCTGGCAGTGTAGAATAGAAACATACCAAGTCATCCCGTGAATGTCGTAAATGGCGACTTACGAGTAAGAAACACAAGCTAAACAAAGCTTGGGCATCAGTAAGACCTCTCCAACTGTCTGGCCAGCGCATGGAGAGTGTAGGTCAAATCAAATAATGAAATAAGAAATGGTGAAAAAATACCACGTGAGCAGGACTTGAACCAAGCAATCACGTGTTCAACTCCGCACGCCGAATTTCGCCACCATTTGATATTATTAAGTGATGGCTCAGATGGTAAGAGCATAGTCGTATTGAGACTAAGGTCGCGGGTTCAAGTCCTGCTCACGTGTTATTTTTTCACCATTTCTTATTTCATTATTTAATTTGAGTACCTACTTTAGTACTGCATCTTGAATGCCTAAAAAACCTATAAAAATATTGTAGGTCAAATCCTCTGGCTGCAGTACAGAGGGTCATACTCCTGCAGAGGAGACTAGAAAGACCTGATGATGACGTGCCCTCCTAAAGTTTGTCAGGTATCTGTTACGTTAGTAAATGTCTTTGATTATTTAAGCCATGACCTCTTATCCACCGTCTCACCTGACTGCCAGCAATTTCAACCGCTGCACAAACAAACATCCGGAGCTTCCAATACAAATATTGTTGGTTTTCAAAAACAATATTTTCGCTCCAGCTCCAAAAGGAAGTGTTGAGTGACTGACAGCCATTGGCCATCTTTATAGTATACTGTCATTGAATTAATAAGTATACTAGCTTCAGCCCGCAGCATTGCTTGGTGAAAGGTTATTTAAGAATCCTACGGGCACCCCACATTTGTTAGGAATTAATAGTATCGTATTTATTCAGATAATAAGCTATCTACATGCCAAATTTTATTCCAATCAGGTCAGCCGTTTTGGCGTGAAAATAACTTTAAATTTGGTATACTCGTAGACCTCGTAGTAGCATATTATAGGTGCTTTACATCACTTTGTAGTCATGGCAGTCATGGTATAAAGTATAGTATGCAACTTTTGAATAAAACGGATTTATGTTGAGGGCCATGAATCACTCGCGTCGCTCAGGATTCTAACACTTGAATCATGAATCACTTAGTCATTAGAATCCTTCACTTGCTTTATTTATCTATGGCCCTGCTTTAAATCCGTCCTTTATTCACTAATTGCATTTATTATACTTTTATTGTTTATTTATTTAAGTATTGGAAGTCCATCGCTCAAGATACAGATCAGTGGCGTACAAGAGGGCCTTTGCCCAGCTGTGGGACAGTATAGGCTAATTAGTTTTTTTATTATGGCAATTTACACCAATCACATTTATAGGTACATATAGAGGTAGTGTATTATCCTAGTGAGTTCGTATATTTGTTTGTTTGTTGGTTTGTTTGTTGTTACCTCTTCACGCTTTATCTACTGAACCAATCTTCTTGAAAATTTGCATACAGTTAGTTAGGAGTACTGATCAGGATATAGGGTACCTTTCATCCCGGAAAAAAATGAAGTTTACGTGGGATGAGCGAAGCCGCGGGCAAAAGATAATTATTATCTAAAAACGAATCTTTATAAAAATAAACATATCAAAAAATCGAAGATAATCTAATTTATAGTACGTATAAGATACGCATAATGTAATGAAAAATTTTACCAGAAATGAAATGTTTTTGTGTGACCGAGACCTCTAAATGGTTGTGTTTGTACCTACTATTTATTTTATTTTATTTAATCTTTATTGTCCATCAAATACAAATTGTACAGAACAATAGGCGAACTTAACTCTAAAAGCGTTGTCTACCAGTCAACCTTTGGGTTATACAGAAAGTCTAAATGTGGGTTGCAAGATAAAGTGTAGTATACATAAAATACACAATGTACATTGTTACATAAATATATATATATATATATATACTTCCTATACATATACCTACACAAATACATACACATATATACGCTACATATACTATACATATAAATAAATAGATAAATGCAGCAATTCTTAACATCGGGGGTTAAATCAACTTTTATAACTTGGCCAAGAAGTGTTTAAATACCTGTGTCTTAAAGCTAGCGCGACTAGGAGCAGTTCGAATGGATTCAGGAAGCACGTCCCAGAGTCCTTTTGCCGTAATGGCGAAAGAGTTAGAAAGAAAACCAGTACGGTGAAGGAATAGAAAGGGTCAAAGTATTACAAGAATGCAGGATTCTTTCATGAGTGGAAGATAAAAGTTGAAAACTTGATTTGAGGTATTTAGGGGCAAGGGGATTATTAAGTATATTATAAAGTTGACATAAAATATGAAGATTCCTGCGTTGGCGGATGGGGAGCCATTTAAGCTCAGAACGGTGTTCGGAAACATGGTCATATTTTCGAAGGCAAAAAATAAACCTTATACAATTATTAAGAAGTCTATCTAGTTTATTCAGACTATCTTCAGTTATATCCAGATAGCACACATCACCATAATCAATCAAGGGCAAGACGAGAGCTTGAACCAGCATGATCTTAGTTTTAATTGGCAAGAAATGTTTCAAGCGTTGGAGATAGTGTAAAGTGGCATATACCTTTCGACAAACTTCGACTATATGTGAGTTCCAATTTAGGTTAATGTCTACACGAACAAGATAACTTATTAATGTGCAGTGCGAGAGTGTGCAGGCAGAGCCACTCTCGGTCTCGTCCTGTCTCGACGAGACCCGAGATCGAGACCTCTCGTCGAGAATGTAGAGCGGGCTTTAGGGTATACAGTTTTAGTACTAGATGCTTGGGCTTATGACATTTGCAGTGTTGGGAATTAGTTGGTGAGGAATTATGGTGTTGCCAAGCTAGTAAAGCTAGAAATTATTGTGTATTGGGTACAATTATTGTATTCGCGAAAATGTACGCCCCATGTCCCAATTTTGCAAATTGTGCAAATCGGAGTCATCACTTCAAAATACCAGGGGGAGGGCGCAAATAGGAGTCTTAGCGCGCCCGTAAACACGTGCCGTTGCCTAATATTGTCGAATATTCTAATATTGTGCCGGTTATTGTATCATTATTGTGTCCAATCGGCAATTATTGTATAAAAGCATACTTACAATAATATTGATGAAAATTGTATGAAAACAATAATTATTGTACATTTCCCAACATTGACAGGAAGGGAGGGAGTAGTTCTATATAGTCATGTACCGTCCCTGGACTTTCGGAAACTTTGGGAATATTCCCGGAAATATTCCTAAAAATTGGTAATTTAGGGGAAAATTTATGGAAATATTGAATGAATGAATAACTCTTTATTGCACCTAAAAAATAAATAAAAAAATTAACAAAACACAAATTGTAAATATATATACATGGGTACAATGGGCGGTCTTATCGCTGACAGCGATCTCTTCCAGACAACCAGTGGATGGAGATAAATGTAGGCACGTGAAAAAGAAACGGTGGCGCAAAGAAAACGATAAAATGAGATAAATAGTTACATAAATAAGGCTCCTTTTAAATTAGCATATATCAATACACTACACGTATAGGTATTCTATAATATACTTACACATAAAAACTACATATTTATAATACAATATATCTACTTGTATAGGTATAATTAATATAGTATAGTATATATATATATATATATATATATATATATATATATATATATGTGTATATATATATAAATACATATACTACAATTGCTTTAATAAATATTAGGAATACTCCCGTAAATTTCCAATGGGAAAATACCAGTTTTTGAATATTTCCAACGGCACATTATTAGTCCTAGGCTGAAAACCACACGCACTCGGCCTACGGTCGCAAAACTCACGTAGGCGCTTCTCCCGCTGAGCCGTCGAGCTCTATCTCATCATCATCAGGTCTTTTTAGTCTCCACTGCAAGAGCACGACCCTCTCTGTACTACCAGAGCCATATATTAGTCAGAGCAGCCAGAGGATTTGGCCTACTCTCTCCACGCCGGCCAGACGGTTGGAGAGCTCTCATTGATGTTTATAAGCTTTGTTTAGCTTGTGTTCCCTAAGTCGCCCTCTACGACATCCACCGGAAGACTTGGAGTGGTCCTATTCTACTCTGCCGGGAACCACACGGCTAAGAGCTCTATCTGTATCGTGCTAATCAAGAAAAAATGCCGATTGGTCGCCGACGTTGCGTAAAACGAGTAAAAAAAACGGTAACTACAGTAGTATCGGTTTTTATGACGTCAAGGCTGATCTCAAGGAGTGTTATTGGCTTTTGGCATTGTTAGCTTAGCTGACCGTGGTAAGCAACGCGGCTGTGGTCGGTAGTTGGATGTCTAATACAATGTGTAACAAAAGGGGGTATCAACCCGAAAGGGAAGGTTTACGTACTAACCAATGTAAACAACTTTTACTATGGGACCATCAGGGGAAAATTTTCATTTCATTTCATCCCTTAAATCGCAAAAAAAAGTCTCCGGTCCATACAAAATTAAATACCTACCGACCCTACCGTGCCAAAATGTATGGAGCTGCAGATTTCTTTTTGCGATTTAAGGGTTGGTCCCATAGTAAAAGTTGTTCACATTGGTCATTACATGAACTCCCATTCGGGTTGACTGACACCCCCTTTTTGTTACGTTGTATATCCTCGCTCGATATATACAGGGTCTAACAAAATATACTGAAACTATTTTAAGGGTGAATTCAGTCCATGATACTGAACAACTTTCCCCAAGGAACATATCGAAATATGAAAAACAATTTTTGGCCCTCGATACAAGTTAACCGATCAGCTGACCCAAGTTTGTATGAAAAGCAAAAAAATATTTTTCATATTTCGATATACGTTCCTCGGGGAAAGTTGTTCAGTATCATGGACTGAATACACCCTTAAAATAGTTTCAGTATATTTTGTTAGACGTTATATACAATGTATACAGGGTGTAACAAAATATACTGAAACTATTTTAAGGCTGATTTCAGTCCATTCAAATTCAAAATTTCTTTATTTTTCTCCGCAATTTTACATTACAGAACACAACGACACAGGTTCCTGGTAAGCAAAAGATTGTGAGAGACTGGTAGGTATCTGTAGAGCTTGTATCTTAGAACACCAGACCCCCGCAGTTGAAGGAATCATTTGACCTATCAGTTACAATATAATAAAAAAAAATATATTCTATACCTACGAACAATAATTCTCTAGAATCGTAACTAATTCCGAAAAATCATTCCACGCGATATGTACCGGGGCGGGCGGGGCTTAAAATATGAACAGCGCGGCGCGGTTGCGTCGCAAAAAGTTTCCTTCGAGAATATTGCTGTTTTAGCGATAATCGATTCATTAAAAATGCCGCCGTGAAGTGGTGTAAAAGCCATACAGACATAAAAAACACAGGACTCACCTTTCATATGTAAGTAAAAAAACATTTTAATATTGTGCCTCACCGCTCGTGGCTTTACCACGGCCTTGTCGCGACCAAACGCATGCATCTTTGTCTATGTGTGTGTTTGAGTGTTTCGTTGTTATTACTGTTAGTTTGTTTGCGTAAATGGAATCAGAATCGAAGCGGTGAATGTAGGAGTGTTAGATTTCTCGAGATTATATTTCGATGTTCTATAGAAAATCGAACAGTAATAGTCGTGATTGAAAAAGGAGTTTCTTTTTTTAAGAAATTACATATATCTAAAATTAAGTTCTTTATAAAAATTAATTAATAAATTGAGTGGCTGTATGTGTGTGAGCGTGTGTCAGTGAGTGTGCGTGGGGGTGTGTGTGTAAAGGAGAGTAAGAATGGAATTTATAAGAAGTGTAAACTATTTTAAGGGTAAATTGAGTCTAAGATACTGAACATTACATTATGGCTTATAGAGGGCGCCATATTGAATTTACTGTGACGTCACATAATCTGCAGGCAGACAAGGCGCTTCCAACGATACCTCATTCATCAGTTATGATACCATGGTAGCCTTATCATAGAAGATATGAGGGAACAGATGCACATACATACATATAGTGGCGAAACACATAACCCTCCTTTTGGCTTCTCAATAACTTGTCAAGTAAAAAGCTGCTTCCCCTTCCTACCTCTAGAAAAGGCCAATAAACGGGCAAGTGCGAGTCGGACTCGTACATGAAGGGTTCTGTCTGTACCTCCGTAAAATGCTCGTCGCACTATCTTGTTCTTATTTGGTCATTATATTTGGAGAAGAAAAAGCGGGAAAGCGCACCCCCAGGCTCCGAAGCAGCATAGCGAGCAGTTGTTGCGCGACATGTTAGCGCTTACTCGACATCCACAGAAAGACAGTGTGGTTCTATTCTAGGCCGGAACCACCCGCCACGATATATTTTTTGTAAATGTTAGGTCGATACTCGACTGACCTCGCCTGTACCGTGAAAGTGACGTACAGTTGTTCGTACAGCGTCACAATAGTATTGGTGACGTCTGTATATGACACATCGACAGTTCTTAATAGTTCTATACTTTATACAGACAGTGTATCTATTAATTCTCTGTATAAAGTCTATTTCAATTTATTTATTGCTATTCATATTGTACATATGTATATTACACTACACTACATAGTCAATTCATTAGTTGGTAGGTGGAACAAGAACCCTGATAGGGCATTGCAACAGAAAACAATGGAACGGCATGCGGATTTTTAAATATACTTAGTATTTTTTTATGCTAAAATCATGTAGGTAATTATCCAACAAAAGATCAAATTGTCTGGCATTTTTTTAGATAATGTTAATTTGTTTTTAAGGGTCGGCACCATGTAAACTAGGTTTGCGCGGGCAACAAGTTTGTACAGAAAGCGTTTGATTTAAGTCAAATAATGTATACACATAGATAGAGGAAGAGTTGGGACAGTAGACGAAAAAAAGGATGTTTTTAAATATTTTGTAGTTTTCCTAAAAACAAGCATTGAATTTACCCAAAAACATGCAAAACGCACTTTGCGCGGGCAATAGTTATGGCTTAAGTAGAAAAGACCACTAAGAAAATTACATACCTAGTTATAGGTGAATAGACTAGCCAGTAGACGAAAATCGTATTTTTTTAATTTTCATTCAGAAAAAGTAAGATAATTGTAAAGAAACCTAAAAGAAATATTTTAGAAAATCTTGCTACAAACTGGCTTGTTTTTCTGCGTAAAGAAATATTCTAACAAGGGATTGCATATATTTTATAAAAATTAAGGCTATTTTGAAACATTATTCTTAATATTTGCTTACAATGCAATCACGCAATAATAAAAAAAAAAAATTTAAAAATTGGATGTTTTGCAACGTTTTTGACAGAAATCTCTGAAATGGCGGCCATGATTCTTCCATACAAATTCAGTTGCCCGCCGGGCGTTCAGGAAGGAGGCCGTGTCGAATTTTTCAAAAAAATCCATTTTCATATTACGTAAATTGCATTACAGTCTAAAATATTTCAATAAAAAACTATGTACAAACTGCCAAATTATGTCATACTTTTGCTACACTATGGTACAGTTTTGACATTTTGTTGACGTTCAAGTAAAGATGTAATGCTATCGCAGATACGGCATCGCACATTTTTTTTTAAATTTTATTGAAAATTAAGTCAATGAAAAAAATAATTTGGTTTGATTTATTACCTATATTTTTTAATTGGCGATTAGGGTGAAAATTGGATTGGAACTGTCTCGGGTCGCGGAATCATATTAACTGTTTTTGTAATAAAAGGTGCTGTTTAATTAGGGTTTTACAATTATTTTGAGGGGTGATTCAGTCTGAAATTTTGAACAACTTTTCCCCATGAATGTATATCAAAATACGAATTGACATTATGCGTAATATATCGAACCACAGGCTATACTAGATCTATACTTAGCTTGGCAGGCAGGCTATAGTAGGCTATTTATCTACACTAATATTATAAAGAGAAAATATTTGGTTTTTTGTTTGCATTACATGGCTCCGAAACTACTGGACCGATTTAAAAAAAACTTTCACCGTTGGAAAGGTACACTATCCCCGAGTGACATAGGCTTTGTGTGTACCAAGGGCGAAGCCGGGGTGGACTGCTAGTATAGTATAATGATATTAAAACAACAGTCAAAAAACAAAAAAAAATCTGCATTTTTATACAAAAGTGTGCAGCCGCCCGGGAAATTTGTATAGGAACCGATTTTTTCGGTGTTTTTACTGTTTTTAGGGTTTTGCTTGTCTGTCTGTCCGCAAGTCACAGCCAATTTGCTACGAAACTATTAGAATGATTTAGTTGAGATTTAGTACCTACACTTATGTAACTTAGTGACCTAAAGATTGACGTATACAATACAATACAATACAAATTATCTTTATTGCACCATAATAATTAATAAAATAAAAATAACAAACACAAAGAAAATATTGGTACAAAGGCGGACTTATCGCTAGATGCGATCTCTTCCAGTCAACCTTTGGGTAGAGGAAAAATTAATAGTACGGAATAAGGTGGGTGCAGTATCTATACCTAATTATATACTTACATATTAATACTTGTATATATACATACATAAACTTATTTCATAATATATACATATATATAATACATATACGATGCTAAAATATTTAAATGTATTTAGTGACACTTAACAGAACTTAGACTTACTGGCATAACGACAGATAATATTTATGGAGACGATTTTTAAAGCTTGTTTTAGTCTGAGCAGTACGATCTCTACGAGGAAGAGCATTCCAGAGGTAGACAGCTTGGACTGTAAAGGATTTCGAGTAGAATTTGGTCGAATGAGTTGGGGTTTTAAGACGTAGGGCATTAATGCTGCGCGTGGGTCGATCATTGTCCTGGTGAAGAAAAGTAAAACGCTCCTTTAAATAGGAAGGAGAAGATGGCATGAACAGTACAGAGTATAGAAGTGAAAGAACGTGATAATTACGTCGAAGTCGGATAGGGAGCCACTTGAGTTGCGCACGGAAAATGGAAACATGATCATATTTGCGTAATCCAAATATGAATCTGATACAGAAGTTTTGAAGGCGCTCAAGCTTATTCAATTGCTCCTCTGTGATATTGAGATAGCAAGAGTCGGCGTAATCAAGAATAGGAAGAAGCAATGACTGTGCAAGCGAAGCTTTAGTTGCAATAGGTAGGAAATTCTTGAGCCTTCTAAGAGATGCAGCAGACGCAAATACTTTCCGACTTACTTCTGCAATTTGCGGAGACCACGATAAATTTCTGTCAAAAAGTACCCCTAGATTTTTCACCTTTTCGCTATAGTCTACTTTGACACCATCAAAAACAATGGGTGGTAAGGACTGCCAATCTATACGGGAAATATACCATGGACTTCCTATATAATAGCTTGCGTTTTAGCAGGATTGACTATGAGTCCATGAGATCTGCTCCAGTTAGATATGAGAGACAAATCACTGTTAATTGCGCTGATACTATTAGGCAGATCATCCAAAGTCGCGTGAGTGTATATTTGCAGATCATCTGCGTATAGATGATAGGAAGTGGAGAGCTGAAGAGTTATGGAATTTATAAATAGAGCGAACAACAATGGGGATAGCACACCACCTTGTGGTACACCAGAAGACGTGTGGCACCAGGAAGAAAAATCATTCTCGATGCGTACTCGCTGCCGGCGTCCATGTAGATAGGAATGAAACCAGTTGATGGCTGAAGGAGATATGTTCAGGGAGTGCATCAGACCTAAGAGAACGTCAAAATCCACAGTATTGAAGGCGTTGCTAAAGTCGAGAAGACCCACAACCGTAACTTTGGAATCGTCCATCCCGTGACGGATATCATCTGTGATTTTTACTAATGCGGTAGTCGTACTATGTCCCTCCCGGAAACCGGATTGGAACGGGTTGAGGAGATTGTTTTTGTTGAGAAAGGAATTCAGTTGCATTTGAACCAATCGTTCTAGGATTTTAGAAAGGAAGGGGAGTATGGAAATAGGACGGAAATCTAAGAGAGATGCCGGATTTAGTTTTTTAGGAATGGGGGTAATATTAGCATCTTTCCATGCGGAAGGAAAGGTACCACTGGATAGAGAATTGTTCATAATAGTAGTTATGGTAGGGAGAAGGATGTCTAGGATTGGCAGGATCATATTACGACTAATGTCATCAGCTCCGACCGCGTTGGAAGAAACCGATAGCAAGCACTTCTGAACATCACTATCAGTTACCTGACTAAATGAAAAAGATGAATAGTCTGGAGTTGGAAGTGAAGACAGGTGGTTTAACGTATTAGACTTGTCATTGCCACCAAATTTAGTTGAAGTAGAAAAATGGTTGTTAAGGACATTGATATCAAAATTTTTGGAAGTGCTGACATTAGTTTTACCAACTCCAAGAGACTTTAAAAATTTCCATACTTTGACTGGATCGCCATTCTCAACGGATTCATGTATATGGCGGCGTCGTGCGTCTCTACACTTCCTATTGCTATTATTGCGTGCCTCAATATATTTGTCTCTATATCTCTCTGGATCGGATTTAAATTTTGACTTCCAGCAATTTTTGTATGCATAGCAGCTCTAACATCGTCATTGAGCCAAGGTGCTGGGAAATGTTTGACTCTTATAGGGCGAACGGGAGCATGCCTAACATAAAGCTCAATAATGTTTTTATTAAATCGTTCTACCTGCTCATCAACGGAAGCTAGTTTCGCTATGGCATCCCATTCACAATTTTTTGCATCATCTCGAAGTAGATCAACGTTCATTGCACTAAAATTTCGTTGCATAAGTATTTTGGATCTCGCTTTTGGGGGACGGAGTTTAATGTTTAGTGTAACGGACGTATAATGTAAATAAATGAAATTTAAAAAAGGGGGCCACTTATTGTGGGTAAATTAGACATTAAAAAAAGTTTTGATAACAAAATCGTGTGACATATCAAATGAAAGAACTTTTTATGACAATTTTAAATATATTTATTTTTTATTATTTTTTAGATCAGTATTTTTAAGTTATTTAAGAAAATGGGCGAAAATTTACCCCCCCCCTACTAAACTACTGGACCGATTCAGTTGAAATGTGGTGCACATAATGTAAATTTGTGACCCAAAGACGGAAGTAAAATGTTGGTAAATGAATAAATAAATAAAAAATGGGGCCACTTTATGGGAGATAAATGAGACATTAAAAAAAGGGTTTTGTGAACTATATCGCGTAAAATATCAAATGGAAGAGCATTTTATGATAATATTAAATATATTTTTCTATATTTTTTAAGTTGGTGTTTTTGAAGTTATTTTTGAAAATAAATAATAAGAATACACTTATCTCCGAAACCACTAAACCCAATCTTTTGAAAAATATACAGTTAATAGTTCTTTACCTATAGATTACAGGAAAACCTATTAGAATATAAAAAATAAAAGGGTGCAATAATGCTAATTACTGCTTCATTAATCAACCAATTTTTTTAGCTGTTTTCAGGAAAAGATTTCTTTTTAGTGCTCTTTGTTGATTCGTTAAAAATATTGTACAAAATCAAACAGTCAAGTCTCAATCAATGACTTGACGTACGTACGCACGTACAGCTGCTACGCCAAGACTGTTGATCTGTTCAACGTGCAATCCTTTTTTACCCTCCGTACTTACATAATAAGGTGAATAGAAGTGAAAGGTGTTACGATTGCAGATGGTCGCTAAACGTATTGTTTCACAAAGAAAATTCAAATGTGTACATTTTCTGTCAGTGGAACACAAAACGTGTAGTTTTCCAAGTCACCGCTCGCGTAAAATACTATTTGATTGTATTTTTGAGAACGTCATGTCAGCGATAAGTAATATTGATTTACACAGAAATATCATAAATTTGTATATGGTTCCCTAAAATTTCAACTTAACCAAAATAAACCGGCCACGTGCCGTGACGGGCCACGTGCAGGGTAGGGTTCCGTAGTCAGTACCTACTTGTTTTATGTAACTAACAACTGCCTAACTTTAGATCTGAATTCAGTCCATGATACTGAACAACTTTCACCAAGGAACAAACGAAATACAAAAATTATTTTTGATCTCTTACACACAAGATTTGGCAAAATGTAATATTTATGTAATGTATGTATGGTAATGTAAGGACAAATCACACTAATTAAGCTAGCCCCAAAGTAAGTTTTAAACTTGTATTATGGGATACTAACTCAATGATACTATATTTTATGATAAATACATACATAGATAAACACCCAAGACCCAGGACAATTTGAAAAAGACCATTTTCTAACTTGCCCTGGCTGGGGCTCGAACCCAGAGCCTCCGGATTAGCGCCCTAGCGTATTAACAATTACGCCACGGAGGTCGAATGGAAAGCAAACATTTTCTTTTCATATTTACTACTAATTATGTGTTCCTTAGGAAAAGTTGTTCAGTATCATGAACTGAATCCACCTTAAATTAGTTTTAGTACAGGGAAACGTTATATACTACGGCCGTTAATTTTTTTAAGTGTCCATATATAACCGTTTAACTGACAGAGAGGGAAGACACATAATTCTAACAAAAAACCAAATATTTCACAAACGGATTGCTAAAACGAAAAAGGGTGTTCATAATCTTACAATATTTTTGAAAGACCTATTCAACGATGTCTCACACCACACATTTTTTTTCAAGTTTTTATTACCACATATCCATGCCCATGCCCAATTACAGCTTTCTAGTACTAATAGTCTATGAGTAAAACTGGGGACAGATAGACAGACAGACATGACGAAACTATAAGGTTTTCTTGTTAACTACGGAACCCTAAAAAGCTGCGTGAAACTAAAAAGATTCTCTATTCTAAGGGTTCTTTGTCATTTGCGCTTTAACAAATTTCAAAATACGAGTAATCAAAACCACTTGTGCAAATATTTCGCTCCACTTCGCATACGATAAATTCAAAAATTGATGGATGAATGACCGTGCTTTTACAGGTTAAGCAACTTCTAGCTTGGTCACAGTTAGGATGGGTGACCGTGCTTTCAATCTTAATGTTGTCCAAGTCAAATGTTTAGATTCTTATGAATAAATTTCAGTTTTCTCTACCTACATAACTTGGCAGCTATTTAAATTTCAATTGTTTTGTCGGAATTTGAACTTGGCATTTTTACATTTATGTTTTTGATGGGATAAAATAAACACCCAAGAACCAGGACAAATTAAAAAAGGCCATTTACCAACTTGCCCTGGCTGGGAATCGAACCCAGAACCTCCGAGTGACGGACTAGCGTGTTAAGGAATCGCCACGGAGGTCGACTAATAAATTGAAAAAGTAATAAATTTTACGCAAGATTCAAATAACTATAACTTGGATTTTTTAGAAAGTGCTATATGAATTTCACATATATTTAACTCGCTTTTTAAATAAACGTCTTGCATTCACGCACACTACTGTATTTTCAAATTTAGCCTTTTTCTACTGATAGCCTGTCTACTAACTAAAGTGTTAATTACATTATAATGACGTCTGCCAAGGCCTTAATTCAGAAATAATTCTTTGATTTGATTGATTTGAAAATTTTAATAAGTATCGCGGACTGGAAGTCTTGACGAAAAGAAACAAGTAAGCTTCTACGTTACAATTTATGATAACCTACATCTATTGTCCCGTTTACACATTATTAACTCTATGTAACTTCATCTTGACATTTTTATCCCCCTAGCGGGAAAATTTTGCATATTTCAGAGCCAAATCCGACCACGTGGCTTTGTGCATACAGTCCTTAAACAACGTCAGTGTTTATTTACTTTTTTTTTTTTTTTTTTTTATTAGAAATTTGAGTGCGTTTGATCTCTATCTAGCCTGATGGGAAGCTAAGATGAGGTCTAAGGTGTATCACTTATTTACATACTACTTATTTAAATTCTAGCTACATTTATTTATCTAGTAGTTCGCCGCTAACTTGGACCTCGCGGACATTTTTATTAATATTTCAAAAACTACTGAACCGATTTTGATGCCCAACGAACTTGAAAATTCTATTGATAATTCCTACATGCCTACCAAATTTCATCAAAATCGGACCATCGGTTCGGCAGTTATCGCGGAACAAACATACATACATACAAACAATGTGTTTTCGCCCCAACTTGAATTATAGCCCTCGCTCGCTGCGCACGCTCGGTCAATAAAAATGTCCGCGATAATGTAGCAAACGAAACCATAGCGCGTTCTAACTTTGGATAGCGCCATCTAGGTGTTACATAGGGAACTATAATCGCGAGGTCTAAGTTCGCGGCGAACTACTAGTAAATATTATATAAATTACATACATACAAACAATGTGTTTTCGCCCCAACTTGAATTATAGCCCTCGCTCGCTTGGCTCGCTCGGTCAATTATTTATTTATTACTCATCTCATATTTTGGTTATTATCTACTATTTTTAAATGTCATACAATTTTTTACAAGTCAAGGTATTTTTATTAATTTAAATGTAATTATTTTCAAATTGTCAATGTACTTATAATATGTTATTTGTATGTATTTTATATTTTTTCAAATCTTTATCATTAAAAAAAGCGGCCAAGTACGAGTCGGACTCGCCCATTAAGGGTTAGGTTAGCAGCAAGTAACATAATATAGAAGTTCTAAAGGTAAATTGCGGTTTACGATTTATGACGTAATAAAAAAATACTACTTACTAGATCTCGTTCAAACCAATTTGTGCATCATATATTTTTTTAGTTTTATCATTCTCTTATCTTAGTTACGGGAGGGGGGGGGGGAGGGGAATGGATTTGGGGGGGACGGAATTGTCTCTCGCGAAAACTATAAAGTATAGAAAAAAATTATATTATAAACCTCAATATCATTTTTGAAGACCTATCCATAGATACCCAACACGTATGGGTTTGACGAAAAAAAAATTTTTGAGCAAGCGAGGGCTATAATTAAAGTTGGGGCGAAAACACATTAATGTATGTATGTATGTATGTTTGTTCCGCGATAACTGCTGAACCGATGGTCCGATTTTGATGTTTGGTGTGCATGTAGGAAATATCTATAGAATTTTCAAGTTCGGTTCAATCACATCAAAATCGGTTCAGTAGTTTTTGAAATATTAATAAAAAATCGCGAGGTCTAAGTTTGCGGCGAACTACTAGTAATTAAAGGGGGTCATCGTCATACAAGAAACCTGCTTTTTCAGAGTTTTAAAACATTGTACGGAGGTACGGAACCCTTCATGTACGAGTCCGATTCACAGTTGACCGATTTTGTTATGGGTTACTATGCTAGCCGCATCGCATACCGTAGCTTAAAAAACTAAAAGTATTTAACGGTTTAAAGTTGTTACTATGGGTGTGACAGTCTCCTACTTGTTTCTACTAAACAGCTGACAGTAAAAGCCCGCCTGCCGGGTCAAGGCAAAGCCCGCTCAATGCTAACTCGAAAGCGCTGCCTTGACTATGAGTTGTAGCTTTTTACTGTACCTACTTCCGACTATACAGGGTCTAACGTTATATAGTCAAACAATTTTAATGGTGAAGAACGTGTGGTTCCTGGTTAAAATAGGACCACTCCATCTATTCCTGTGGATGTCGTAAGAGGCGACTAAAGGACTAAGCAAAAACATCTCGTGCTACAATTGCATTCACAAGGAGGGTTAACGACGGGCGGCGGCCGGTTGTAAAACTTTTCGCACAAATACATTCCCAAAGAGGGTTGACGTCAGGCAGGCGGCCGGTTGTAAAACTGTAGCCAAATAATTGAAAGTGTTCCGGCTATTTCTTCTCCATTTTACAAGGTCTTTGGCATCCTTAGATGACCATTGACATGCATATTATATTTGGAGAAGAAAAGGCGGGAAAGCGCACCCCGGGCTCCGAAGCAGCACAGCTGAGGCTGCAACCGGGAATGCGCTTAGACGAAGAAGACGAATTTTAATGGTGAAGAAATTTTAATGAAGAAGAGGAAAGTTTTTCAGTCCATGGTACTGAACCACTTTCCCCAAGGAACATATAGCGAAAAACGAATAAAAAAAACCTTGGTCTCCCATACACGTTGAACGATCAGTTGATCCGAGTTTCTAGGAAGGCAATTTTCATTCATTCATAAAATACAAATTAGGTTTATTATCAACACGTTTCTTGACAGTTGTTAAACACATTAATTATTTTTACCAAAAACGAAACAACTGATTTCGTTTTCCTGAGTCTTCCACATCTCCAAAATTATCATGTTTTTACCAAATTATTACCAAATCGGTAATAAAGGCTTTCAAATAAAAAAAGCGGCCAAGTGCGAGTCGGACTCGCCCATGAAGGGTTCCGTAGCAGCAAGTAACATATGTAATATAAAAGTTCTAAAGGTAAATTGCAGTTTACGATTTATGACGTATTTAAAAAAAACTACTTACTAGATCTCGTTCAAACCAATTTTCGGTGGAAGTTTGCATGGTAATGTACCTACATCATATATTTTTTAGTTTAATCATTCTCTTATTTTAGAAGTTACAGGGGGTGGGGGACATATTTTACAACTTTGGAAGTGTCTCTCGCGCAAACTATTCAGTTTAGAATAAAATTTATATTAGAAACCTCAATATCATTTTTGATGACCTATCCATTAGGGTGTAGAGAACCGGCTCTGTTTCAAGGAACCGGGATTTTCAGTACCGGACTAAGCTGGAACCGGGACTTCCCGGGATTTTCGGTAATTTCGGTAATTTTTATATATAATATTATATTTATTGATAAATTTAAACTATAATGGTCTTATCTAAAGAATAAAACTACAAAATTAAAGAAGAATCATAAAAAACTTATATTTCAGCAGTAATCAGCTTTAGCTACAACCAAACTTAATATTAATACTTATAATCAAGACTAGATACAAATTACAATCAGTCAGTCCTCAGTATGTCATTGAATAAGATCAATAGAAATCAAATTAAGCTACATCTATCTAATCAACTGAAAAACGTATTCTAACACCAATCAACTTATTTTAAATAAAGTTTAACTCTCAAAAATAACCAAAATAATAAAATTTGCACAAATAATCATCAATAGAACTATTTTAAGGAAACAAGTCTCTCATTGAATGAGAATTATGACAACATTTATTAAAATCTAGTAAAAATCAGACTATAAAAGTAGGAACGCTGAGTTAACTTTTAGTAGAAAAGCTGCATTAAAGTTACAAACAGAATAAAATTCAAATGTTTAACAATCAAAATAAAATACCTTAACAGATAAACCGAAATTATTTGGTCTTTTTGAAAGCTTTTTTTCATTGTAATATGTCCTTAAAAAGATCAATGCGTCCAAAGTTACATCACCTAAACGCGATCTAATTTTATTACACAGCAGGCCAGCTGAAGAAAAGATCCTTTCTGGTTCAACACTGGTACGTGGAATACTCATAAGCTGGTCATAAGACTTGTCATATAGGTAATATTTAAACGTTGACATTTAATATTTTAAATTAATTTGCAACTGAATTTTAAATTTAATGTAATATTATTCCCATATAGGCCTGTAGCTAGCTAGTAGCTACCTGAAAAAAACGAATTTTGTTTATTTTTAAAAAAATCCCGAAAGTACCGAAAATCCCGGTTCCGAGTATTTTAATTCCCGGTTCTTTTACCGCTCAAAACTCCCGGGAATTCCCGGGAGTTTCGGTACCGGGATTTCCCGGTTCTATACACTACTATCCATAGATACCCCACACGTGTGGGTGTGACCAAATAAAAATGTTGAGTTTCAGTTCTATGTATGGGGAACCCCCAAAATTTACTGTTTTTTTTTTCTATTTTTGTGTGAAAATCTTAATTTGGTTCACAGAATACATTTACTTACCAAGTTTCAACAGTATAGTTCTTATAGTATCGGAAAAAAGTACCTGTGACATACGGACGGTCGGACAAACCGACAGACATGATGAATCCATAAGGGTTCCGTTTTTTGCCATTTGGCTACGGAACCCTAAAAAGGATCATCAGAATGAGTATATTCCCGGAAATATTTTCGGAAATATTCCTAAAAATGGAAATTTTGGGAATATTTACGGAAATATTGAGAATATTCAAGGAAACATTGGGAATGTTCCTGTATATTTACAATGGGAATTGGGAAAGTTCCCGTTTTGGAATAATTCCAGCGGCAAGTCACTACCCTCGCTGCACTTTGCATGGCTTAGCTTAGTGGTTAGGTCGTCAACGACGAGGACATTGATACATCTCTGACATTAGTGGACTGACCCTGTGCATATTGTAATTCTGTGCTCTGGGCCAGTCTGCAGAAGGTCGTCATTTCCTGTGCCTTGAGTTGCCTGCCTTCGGTTTGGTTGCCTGAGGGCTCTTTCAGATGAGTCCCAGAAGATAAAGCCATTTATTTGATGCTATAACACACATACAAAAAAACACAGAAATTGATAAAAAAGCCGGTCAAGTGCGAGTCGGACTCGTAGATAAGGGTTCCGTACCTCCGTAAAATGTTTTAAAACACTAAAAAAAACACGTTTGTTGTATAACGAGTCTATTTAATTTTTAACTTTATTTTATATTTAGTATTTGTTATAGCGGCCACAGTAATACGAGAAAAATTTCAAGTATCTAGTTAATGCCATTATAAAGATCGAGTTAACGCTGAAAAAAACACGTTTCTTGTATGAAGACCCTTTAATTTTTAACTTTATTTTTAGTATTTTTTGTTAAAGAGGCCACAGTAATACGTTATCTCTGAAAATTTCAAGTATCTAGTTAATGCCATTATAAAAATCGAGTTAAAAACGCTGAAAAGAACACGTTTCTTGTATGACGACTCCCTTTAATTTTTAACATTATTTTCTGTTTAGTATTTTTTGTTATAGCGATCATAGTATTTATTTATTTATTTATACTTTATTGTACACACATATACATGTTTAAAGTACAACAGGCGGACTTAATGCTAAAAGCATTCTCTAACAGTCAAACCTTTGGGTCGATTGGAGAGTTTTATGTGGGTGTGAATATATAAAGAAAACTTAAACTAAACTAAATTTAAAAGATAACAATCACAACACATACTATAAAACATACTATTATTATTATTACATATACACAATTACTTACATACATATATACCACTTCATAAAATATATACCTACATTAAAATATATACAAAAATAAATATACAAATACATAACCATAAATAAATATTATGCAATCAAGTCTGTCCTATGTTTAATTGGAAGTGGAAGTGCCTAAAAACTCTAAGTTTAAAGGAGTCGTGACTAGGGGCCCTTCTAATGGATTCAGGGAGAGCATTCCAAAGTCGTACAGCAGTCACGGAGAAAGAGTTATGGAAAAAACCTGTACGGTGAGAAGGAGTGACTAGGGTAAGAGTATTTGAAGAACGCAGGGACCTTTCATGAATAGAACTTAAAACATAGTAATACGTAATCTGTAAAATTTCAACTGAAAAAAACTCTTTTCTTTTATGACGACCCCTTTAAATGTTCAGCTGTAGCCTGAAGAGATGTGTGGGGATTCAATAGTAATAATCAATCATGATATTCTCTTCCCGTGACAGCTAGTCACGTGATTAGCCTAAGAATACGTCATCAGGTGGGAGTGTTGCAACTGTGTGTGTTTGAATTACCCGAACAAAGTGCATTTTTTAACAATTATGTTTGTTAAAAAATGCACTTTATCAATACACTGTTTCAATATATAAATTTATTAAAAATTAAAAATATATAAATCACACGATATATATACGAAACAGTTAAGTTAGTATTTATTAGTTATATTTATTATCTAAAGGATTAATTGGAAGGATATAGTTACAAACGTAGAGGTCCTAAATAGAGTAGGTGAAAAGAGACAATACTCGGGGTGATCGGAAATAGGCGAGGCAATATGTTGGGACACTTGATACGGCATGATAATTTTATGAATTATAATAGAAGGTAAAAAGTGGAAAGCTAGGCACAGCTATAGAAGCAAGTCAAGTAAAAGGTGATAGCAGTGTCCTGCCGAGATGTCACTAGGTTGGCGGGAGATAGAACAGAATGGAAGAAACCACCGACAAAAGCGTCGCTCTTAAATTTTGATGATGAACTAATTGAGAAATAAAAGAATTAATGGTAATACTTATCGACACATTCGTGACGTAGTCCTGGGCCATATCACGGGAAGAGAATACCTTGTTGTATTACATTATACCATGGTCACTGGTATGACTCTCCATTGATTCAGAGTAACATATATACCTACTACTACTACAAACGAAACAATTTATCTGTACATACGTCGATGTGTGAGTTTTATACTTAGGGTCGCACCGCAGAATTATTTTAATACTTACCTACTAACGAGTTCGACATATTTACGATTATATTTTTCCATACCGGAAGATTTGCGAACACTATGACGTAAAAAATATTCTGTTTTATGTATTAAATGTTACAGAAAAGTCGGAAACAGCTACGTAATATCACTTCACAAATATTTTTCATTATGTCCATTGTCCATTTCACCTATAGTTCACTTAACTGATTATTATTGAGTCATTTATAATGTAACGCACTAATTTCACTAATTCACTATTGTAATATAGTAATTTGCATATTCGGCGCAAAACTATACGGTAATTATATGAATAAATTCAATAAAAATAAATGTTTATCACGCTTACATACAGCATGTCAAGTTGTCATTGTCAAAAATGGCATTTAGCACTATAACCTGCGGAAATCTAGTTGGCATCTGCGTGTATGTGATTGCTTATTAGCAATCCGGTAATGTTACAATCTCGCTCTTGTGTATCTCCCGCCAATGCGAGAGAGCGAGAAGGGTATATATATCAAGATGGTTGCTGGGTAATAACGTGAAATTATATTGTTGCTTTGCTTACCTGTTTTCATCATTTGGAAATGTATGAAATATACGTTCTTTAGAGTATTGGGTGGATAAACAATTATTATACGCACCTTCTCACCATGATGGTTACTATTGGTTGACAGTTCTCAAGACAACACACGTCGCGTATTGCGTGCGGCTAATAATTAAACCCGTGGTTTGGAGCCGTCAAAGCTCACAAAGTGCGGGGGAGAGGTGCGGGGACGCCAATTTGCGGGAGACGCTGTGAGATACCATTCTGTTTGACTCTTATGTATTCTGTGCCATGGTAATAATGTGAAAATAAAGAACGAAAAAGAAATAAATGTAAGGCTATGTGTATGTTTATGAATTTAGAAGGCTGCTTGCACAGCATTCGATCGCAGAGTTCGAAATTCAAAACCCCAACTTGACTTCGCGCCAAAATCTAGCGGGCATAGATATCGAAGGACAGTCTTGTTATTTTTCTTTGTGAGCCCCGGACCTACAGCCGCAACAAACTAATCTGATAACAATTAACTAATGTTACGTAATGATGTGTAATGTTGATAAGTGGCGAGCATAACAATGTTTAGCGTAAGATGTTTTGGTAGAATAATCATGCACGGTCACGTGTGGTAAATACGAGAGTAGAGCCCAAAATCATAAGACCCAATTGGCCAAGAGGCTAGTTAGGATTCCGTACCCAAAGGGTGCAAACGGGACCCTATTACTGAGACTCCGTTGTCTGTCCGTCTGTCACAGGTCTCTATCTCTTGAATCGTAATAGCTAGACACTTAAAATTTTCACCAATTATGTGTTACTGTGGCCGCTATAATAACAAATACTGAAAATAAAAAATGTTAAAAATTAAAGGGGGTCGACATACAAAAAACGTGTTTTTTCAGCGTTTTAAAACATTGTACGGAGGTACGGAACCCTTCATGTACGAGTCCGACTCGCACTTGCCAGTTTATTTCTTTTATACCAGGCTAGTCTAGAATACCTGTTACTGTCGTCAATGTTATTTTAAAATAAACATTTTGACTAACTAGTATTTTCAGTTTATTTATTTGCCAGGCCTGCAATCTGTAGGGTTACTCCAAAAGCGGTACGCAAGACGTACGTAATCGCGTATCCGCGTTTCAGTGTAAAACATTGAGGGTTAATACATAATGATAAGATAAGGCTGCCCGCCCACATCAGATAATCGGTGACCGATTTTTTGTAGGGGAAAAATAGCACGTAATGATTGCAATAGTATATATATATATATGTGCAACGCACACGCCCCTACAAAAAGGTCAGAAATAGGCATCATGACTGAAAAAGTCTTTTTGGCCCATCGGTTAGATTATTAAAAAATATTGTACACGTGTTTTTTCTTTTCTCTGAAAAACAATAAATGACGAAGATACAGCGCATTGAAATTCCGCATGACGTCACGCTTTCGTACGATTTTACACATCGATGACGTCACAAGCTACAGAGTATCTAAGTTCCAGAGTGGGGCCTCTGGAACTTAGATGCTCTGCATCTTTGTGAACTTATACTTTTTTGATGAACTGAAAAATATGGGTACATTATTTTTAGATAATCTAACTAACGGACTAATTAGCAAAATACTTTTCTGACCCAATCATCATCCCTATTCTTACAAAAAAAAATCGGCCCGACCATCGGTCCTACGAAAAATCTGACGTGAGCGGTAAAGTCTAATTTGGTTTGACATAGAAATAGGATGTCACTGTCGGATGACTGTCGTATTATTTTATGGAGTAACCCCCCTGATCGCACACATTACTAATTTTTGTATGTTTGTCCGTTTTCAGGTCGCAATAAAAATAATAGACAAGTCGCGGCTGGACGAGGATAACCTGAAGAAGACCTTCCGGGAGATCGCCATCATGAAGAGACTGCGGCATCCGCACATAGTTAGGTTATATCAGGTAAACATACTATGATAATAATAAACATATACAATTATATAAAACTTAAGAGTACTCCGGGAGATTACCATAAAGAGACTGCGGCATCCGCACTTAGTTAGGTTATATCAGGTAAACATATACTATATTAATAAACATGGGTATACAATTATATAAAACTTAAGAAGACTCCGGGAGATTACCATAAAGAGACTGCGGCATCCGCACATAGTTAGGTTATATCAGGTAAACATATACTATGTCAATAAACATATACAATTATATAAAACTGAAGAAGACTCCGGGAGATTAACATGAAGAGACTGCGGCATCCGCACATAGGTTATACGTGGGGCGCACTATAAGTTTCCGGAATGAATATGAAAAAATACTATTAAAGGTACAAAATTAATTTATTGTTTTTCAAAATAATCTCCCTTGGCGTCTATGCACTTTTTCATTCGATGAAACCAGTTTTGAAAACTTTTGTGCCACTCCTCTGTGGTGACCTCTGAAACGTGTTTTTCATACTCCTCGACAGCCTCTTCTGGTGATGAAAATCGTTGACCGCGTAATTGGTTCTTAATTTTTGGGAACAGAAAAAAGTCACAATGTGCCAGGTCGGGACTGTATGCAGGATGACTCATGAGTTCTACATTTTTCGCCTTCAAAAAGTCGTTTGTCTGTCTGGCCGTGTGAGAACTAGCATTGTCGTGGTGCAGGATGATACCGCGTTTACGGTTATTTTTACGGAGTTCGTCAATAACTTCCGGCAAACAAATGGTCGTGTACCAGTCACTATTCACTGTACGACGATTCTCTAAAGCAACAGTAGCCACGTGTCCAGTTTTATTAAAAAAAGAAGCAATCATCCGCTTAGATGCACTTTTCACGCGCGCCACTTTGGTTGGTTTCGGCTCATCTTGAAAGACCCATACGCTCGATTGCTGCTTTGTTTTGGGATCGTAGCAATAAATCCATGTTTGGTCACCTGTTACTATGTCCCACACCAAATTTGACGCACCTTCGTTGAATCTGGTAAGCATGGCACTGCACCAAGTGACGCGGTCCGTTTTTTGAGCCTCGGTCAAGTTGTGTGGGATCCACCGCGAGCACAGCTTTCTCACACCCAAATGTTTGTGTAGGATTAATTGTATTTGACTCATGCCTATTTCTAAGGATGCGCGAATTTCATGGTAGGTCACATGCCTGTCTGTTCCAATCATACGGCGCACAGCATTGATGTTTTTGTTGGTCACAGCGGTGGACGGCCGACCATCGCGAGATTCGTCACTGAGATTGATATGACCACGCTTGAATTCTGCAAACCAGCTATAAACAGTTGTCTTGCATGGTGCTTCATTGCCAAAAGCTGTTTCAAGCCGAGCGATGCTCTGTTGAGCGGTCAAATTACACTTAAAATCGTAGAAAATCATACTACGAAAATTTTCCCGAGTTAAATCCATGTTGATGCAGACACACAATTTTTTAAATGGCGCCACAAGGTAAAAACAAAAGACAGTCAGGTGAAACAAACTGCATTTTACAGCCAAAGAGTTCTATTTTCAAATGTTGCAATAAATTTTTAAATGTTGTTTATGTAAGTGGCCAGTTCCGGAAACTTACAGTGCGCCCTATGTATCAGGTAAACATATACTATGTCAATAAACATATACAAATATATAAAACTGAAGAAGACTCCGGGAGATTAACATGAAGAGACTGCGGCATCCGCACATAGTTAGGTTATATCAGGTAAACATATACTATGTCAATAAACATACAATTATATAAAACTGAAGAAGACTCCGGGAGATTAACAAAAGGAGACTGCGGCATCCGCACATAGTTAGGTTATATCAGGTAAACATATACTATATTAATAAACATATACAATTATATAAACCTTAAGAAGACTCCGGGAGATTAACAAAAGAGACTGCGGCATCCGCACATAGTTAGGTTATATCAGGTAAACATATACTGTCAATAAACATATACAAATATATAAAACTGAAGAAGACTCCGGGAGATTAACATGAAGAGACTGCGGCATCCGCACATAGTTAGGTTATATCAGGTAAACATATACTATGTCAATAAACATACAATTATATAAAACTGAAGAAGACTCCGGGAGATTAACAAAAGGAGACTGCGGCATCCGCACATAGTTAGGTTATATCAGGTAAACATATACTATATTAATAAACATATACAATTATATAAACCTTAAGAAGACTCCGGGAGATTACCATAAAGAGACTGCGGCATCCGCACATAGTTAGGTTATATCAGGTAAACATATACTGTCAATAAACATATACAACTTAAGAAGGAGGTCACTAAATCAATATATGTGTGCATTTAATATTTGAGGAGTTCCCTCGATTTCTCAAGGATCCCATCATCAGATCTTGACCTGGTGGCAATGGGACCACTTGCATGTATACTCGTACTTACTCTTTCAAACAAAAAAAGAGTTTTTTATGCGGCACTTCACTGGTGTTTGACGTTATTTGGCAATAGGGATGATGACTGGGTCAGAAAAGTATTATTCTAATTAGTCCGTTAGGTAGATTATCCAAATATAATGTACCCATTTTTTCAGTTTATCAAAAAAGTAAAAACTCACAAAGATACAGAGTATCAAAGTTCCAGAGTGGGGGCTTTTGACGTCACCGATGTGTATAAATCGTACAAAAGCGTGATGTCATGCGAAATTTAAATGCGCTGTATCTTCGTTATTTATTGTTTCTCAGAGAAAAGAAAAAACACGTGTACAATATTTTTTCATAATCTAACCGATGGGCCAAAAATATTTTTTCAGTCATCATGCGTATTTTAGCAAATGCATATATAGGCAAATACGACCATCCACACATGGCAGCCAAATAACAAACACAAACAAGGTCGACGGTGCGCGCGCAGAATATGGCCATAGTGTAGACGGTATAACGTAAATAACATATAATTTATTCATAAGATAACTAAAAATAACAACAATTTATCTATAACTACATACGTATAAAACTAAACTAAATAAAAATACTTAAATTCAAAATGGAACCCAAATCGCAGGGTAGGGTACCCAAGAGGCTGGCGGCATTCCCACGTTGAATGGCTAGGCTCAGGCTTTGGCTATTGGCATTTGGTCAATTGTGAACCGATTTTGACGATTCTTTTTTATTTGAAAACTTTTACTTGGTCTTGGTCCAACTTGGTCCCATTTTAATTTGGTGAAGATATGATGAAGAACTTTAGAGATATGGAAGAAACTCCTTAAAAAAAATGAAGTCGGTTGTTTTTTTTGTTAAAAATTTAATTATTATATATGTATAGATAAATTTAATTTGAGTACTTTGGTACTGCATCTTGAATGCCTAAATACCCTATTAAATGATGTTTTGTGTGTTACAGGTTATGGAAAGTAGTCACACAATATACTTAGTCACAGAATACGCGCCGAACGGGGAAATATTTGGTGAGTCGATTTAAATGATGAACAAAATCAAACCGGCCAAGTGCGAATTAAACTCGCGTGGAGAGGGTTCCGTACAATTGATTGAATTCTTATAGGTTTTCCTGTAATCTACAAGCAATGAACTATATTTCGTATTTTTCTCTAAATTTTAGGCTCAGTAGTTTCGAAGATCAGCGGGGGCGGGGGGGGGGGGGGGGGGATGGTCAATTTTCGTCTTTCATGTTTTTTCAACTATTTATTTTATAATTATAACAAAAATATATTTGAGATCCTCATAACGAGCCATTTCATTTGATATATGACACAGTAAGTTGTGCAAAACTTTTTTTTTTCAATTTCCAAATTTGTCCCCCGAAAATGACGCTTATTAAAAAAAAAATATTTACTTTGCACATATGTGTTTGGTCATAGGATTACACCATTCTACCAAATTTCACCTGATTCGGTCCAGTAGATTCGGAGCAAATTGGCTGTGACAGACGGACGGACAGACACGAGCACGAGTGATCCTATAAGGGTTCCGTTTTTTCATTTTTTGTACAGAACCCTAATTAATTAAATAAATAAAATAAATACCAATTTTAATTTATTTCCATTGTAATTTTATCGTATTCTACAGATCACCTAGTATCGCGCGGTCGCATGCCGGAATCCGAAGCAGCACACGCCTTCGCTCAGATGGTAGCCGCTGTCGGCTACTGCCACACGAATGGAGTCGTGCATAGGGACTTGAAGGCAGAAAACCTGCTGTTAGATAACAATATGAACATTAAGGTACGTGGCTGGGCTCTGTATGCCCCGTCAGGGGCTAGGTGGTGGCTGCTGGCGGCTACTGCAACTCGAATCGAGTGCACAGAGACTTGAATATAATAACGCGAACGCGCCTGATTGAGGTAAATGGTGACCGTAGAGCTGGCAGCTATTTCGCTCAGCGTATAGTCATAGCAATTCAGCGAGATAACGTTGCCAGTATTCTGGGTACTATTTTATTAATGCGTTCCGCGTAGCAACAGCGCTACGGGTAGGCGCCACATGTGTAGTCCCACATCCTTGCCCCTGCGGGGATACCGTCGATGGACTTGGACTCCACGGACTTTCCTGCACCAGGAGTGCCGGCCGTTTAGGGCGTCATGCAGCCCTTAATAATATTATCCTCCGTTCTCTTGCCACCATCAATATCCCCGCGACTCTAGAACCCAATGGTCTGGCTAGAGATGATGGCAAGAGGCCGGACGGGATGACCTTGGTGCCTTGGAGATTGGGGCGGCCCTTAGTATGGGATGCCACTTGTGTGAATACCCTCGCACCGTCCCACCTTTAGGTCACAGGTCACAGGTCAGTCAAAGGCCGGCGCAGCAGCTGCCACAGCAGAGAGCCTCAAAAGGCGCAAATATGTAGACATCGGAGTAAACTACATATTTCAACCTTTTGGGGTAGAAACTTTTGGTCCGTGGGGTCCTTCAGCCCATAAGTTATTTAAATACTTGTCCACAAGATTATCCGAAGTATCCCGTCACCAAAGGGCTGGAAATTATCTGGCATAAAGAATCAGCATTGCCATACAACGTGGCAAGGCTGCCAGCCTTTTGGCCACGCTGCCGAGAGGTAATATTTTAGTGGGATTACATAATTTGTAATTTTTTTTAGTTTTAGTTCTTAGAGGTACTTATAGGTTTTAATTTATATAAAAACAAACTTTATTATAATAAAGATAATTCATACATAACCTTTTATTTTTGGTTGAGCGAGCGAAGCGTTTCAGTTTCGAGTGGCCAAAAATGCTTTGGTCCGTCTGTCTGTTCTCGCCTACAGTTCGAATGTTTCAACCGATTTTGACGAAAATTGGCGCACGACGACTTGATTTTTTTTTAATCGATTGTGATTTTGGATTGGGAGAGAAATAGGCGGAAGAGGGAGGATTTTGCTCTAGCGTTATTTATTGACGGATTTCAATCAAACTTGACAGGAACACTAAGGACTTTATTTACACAAGATGTGGCAAAAAAAAATTCCAAAAGAGGGGGTAAAAGGGAGGAAGTGTGAAAGGATTTCACTGGAATGGCTTTCCTAAGCCAGGGGAAAGGGGAAAGTGTTGATTATTGCATGGTTATAAGAGGTCGCGAGGTCTACTGTTCTCACAAAACCACTAGTTTTATAAAACACACTTACACACACACACACACACACAGACTCACACAAATTCGAATTTAAATCTTGATACGTGGGATTTTATAACAATTTAAGGTTTTTTCAAATTTATTGAAATTTAACTTCCTTTCATATTCTAATTTTTTTTATAATTTATAACCGAATTGATAACATATACTTTTTATATAATTTTTAATTTAAATTTAAAATTTTAATTGTACATTTATAATATCTCTATTTTGACTAATAGTAAATAAGTCCAATGTCAACTTGTTATCAGAGCGGGGATTTCTAACACAAGAGTTTTTTTTACTTAAAAGAATTCCCCAATCGCCGTCCAGAATGTAGAAATTCCGATAGTGAATAAATGATTTTGATTTGATTTTTAACCGGCTTCAAAAAAGAAGAAAGTTATCAATTCGACAATTTATTTTAATTTTTTTATGTATGTTTGTAATGTAATATATCGCGTATCTTCGCCAATTGTGAACCGATTTTGATGACTTTTTAATTTGAAAGCCTTTACTACCAACTTGGTCCCATTTTAATTTGGTGAAGATATGATGAAGAACTTTGGAGATATGGAAGAAACTCCTAAAAAAAATTGAAGTCGGTTGTTTTTTTTTTTGTTTAACCATTTTATTTAACTATTATGGAATGTATAGATTCTCTCTGTTATTAACTACTCTCATTCCAGTTAGCAGACTTCGGGTTCAGCAACGAATACACGTCGGGCTCGCCGCTCGCCACCTGGTGCGGGAGTCCCCCGTACGCGGCGCCGGAGTTGTTCGAGGGGAGGCAGTACGACGGTCCGAGGGCGGACATATGGGTAAGCATCTTCTTCTTAACGCATTCCTGTTTGTATTCTCGGCTGTGCTAATGTCTGAAAAAAGATTTCCATGTGCGCGCCATATACAGGATGATTTTGACCCTCTGAGCAATATTCAAGGAAAGTATTATATGCACTAAATAAAATATAATGTTCTCTTACAATTACCTTGTTTCATAATAAAAACCAAAGCTAAAAGCCCTTAAAGTTGTACGGAAAAGTCCCAATCGGCAATCATACCGACCGCCATATGACCGCTTGCCCCGCGTGCCGCCGGCGGAAAGGGTGCGGGGCGCTCTGTGCTCTGTGCTCTGTCGCTCGATTCCTCCGTATGCCCATACGGAGGAATCGAGCGACAGCGAGGTCATTGACACTAATAATAATACGTTAGCCATGCATTGCAAATGTAGGGATTTTTCCTAATTAAAAATAGTAAAACAAAGTATTCTTTTTCTTGCTATTTTGTGTTTTATTAGTCATTTTGATTACAAGATTCCAAATAGCTGTGTTTCAAAATCAACCTGTATATAATTTTCTATTGAGAGATTTTATTTAATATTTTTTTCACATACATGTGTTGAAAAACTTTGTAAGGCACACATGTGTATTGTTCATTACAAGTCTCAGCTCCACAGACACACGCATTGGCTTCGCCCGCTTGTGTGTCAGCCCGCCTCGACTGTAATGAAAAACTTACCACACTCGTATCATAAACTACTATTATGACACTGTGACATAACGAGGGAGTGTTTAAAAACCGAGCCGTAGGCGAGGTTTTTAATAGTATCACACGAGTGTGATAATACCGAGTTATTTGCAGTTTCGCACACTACTTTATCTAATCTCATAAATTAGAATTCAAGCTATTAAATAAAAGATCAAAGTTGAAGGAGAAAGAAGTAGTTTTTTGCTTAAAATATTTATTTTGAGTATTTGGACACGTCGACTTCTTTATACTTATACACTCTATGCACTCTTTAACATTGAGTATTTAGACCATGATGAGGAACACTTGAACTACTCAGACAATTCCTGGAAATAGGCATTTTCTATGACAAGTCCTGGTAGCATTTAGGTATCATCACAGTATAAATAATACTAACGTACAGAAGTCTTACTCAGCAAAGAAATTCAAAGAAATATTTACTCAATGTGGCTAGCGATATGGTTTAATTTAGCTCACGTCAGAATTCAGCGCCTTTTCGTAAAGATACCTAGACATCCATTGCAAGCCAATTTCATTCTTATTACTCTGGACAAACGATTCGTATAACTGAATTTACCACCCGGAGGGGCCGTCTGCGTGCATAGTAATAATGTGTGTGTGACACAGGCCTAAACGGGGTGTGACACAGGCCTGGTACGAGTATATATATATAGTTTTCTCGACTGTAATCTGGAATGTGTCCGCCGCAGTCGCTGGGCGTGGTGCTGTACGTGCTGGTGTGCGGCGCGCTGCCCTTCGACGGGGGCACGCTGCACGAGCTGCGGACCGTGGTGCTCAGCGGGAAGTTCCGCATCCCCTACTTCATGTCGCAAGGTAGGGCGGTGAATACCACTCACCAAACTTATCACCATTCAGCCGCATAACGTCCACTGCTGGACATAGGCCTCTCCCGAGGATTTCCAAAATGACCGATCTAGAGCGGCCTGCGTTCAGCGCTTTCCAGCGACCTTGGTCAGGTCGTCTGACCTGGTGGGTACGTGGTCGCCATTCAAGAACCTTTCTGCCCCATCGGCCATCGGTTCGTCGCGCTATGTGTCCCGCCCACTGCCAAACTTATATGTACAGTACAGGTATATAGAAAAGGTTTTTTAATCGAATGGCTTGTCTGTCAAGATAGTTCTTAGCTATGTTTGATAAAAAGGTGGGGGTTTTTTAATTTGTAATAATTTATACAAAGTTGAAGGGACATACCCGTAATAAATCGAACCACGAGCTATACTAGATCACTTAAGTATAATGAAATTAAAATAACAGTAAAAAAAACAAAATAAAATTTGAAATTCCCATACAAATCGCCCGGGCGGCCGCACACTTTTGTATGGATATGTCAAAAATTATTTTTGTTTTTTTGCTGTTATTTTAATTTTGGTATAGACCGTGGTTTGATTTATTACGAGTACGTCCCTTCCACTTTGTATAATTTTTAGGGTACCGTACCCGAAGGGTGCAAACGGGACCCTATTACTGAGACTCCGCTGTCTGTCCGTCTGTCACAGGGCTGTATCTCTTGAACCGTAATAGCTAGACACCTGAAATTTTCACCGATTATGTATTACTATGACCACTATAACAACAAATACTAAAAATAAGATAAAGTTAATAATTAAAGGGGGTCGTCATACAAGAAACGTGTTTGTTTCTTCAGCGTTTTAAAACATTGTACGGTGGTACGGAACCCTTCATGTACGAGTCCGACTCGCACTTGCCCGTTTATTTTAGTCGACCGCGATTTTTGATTAGGGGAGAAATAGGGGGAAAAGGGGAGAACTTTGCTGTAGCGTTATTTATTGACGGACTTCAATCAAATTTGAAGGAACACGATGGACTTAACACAAGATGTTGCAAAAGAAATTCTAAAAGGGAGGAGTGGAGGGGGGAAGCTTGCTGTATGGATGGATTTCACTGAAATGGCTTTGCTAAGCCAGGGGAAAGGGGAAAGTGTCGGGGCGACAGGGGGCGTTTTTGGGGCAAGGGGGGGTCACAGGTAATAATAAATATATAAACGGCTGGTTAATGGCGACAACTTCTAGACTCCTATTTGTATGCACCCCACTCCCTCCCTTCGTTTACAATGGGGCGGCAAATTTGAAGAATCCTATATCATACTTGCACCCCCCCCCCCCCCACCCCGTCGGCAGAAATAAAAAGATTGAAGCCTAAGTCAGAGTCTGAATTGCAGTTTGGGGGGGGGGGGGGAGGGGAATCTCGCCCGGGCCGCTGGTAGACCTAAAACCGGCACTGGTTATTGCATGGTTATAAGGGCTCGCGAGGTCTACTGTTCTCACACCATTAGTGTATAACTGAATGTCCTGGTTGCAGACTGCGAGCACCTGATCCGCCACATGCTGGTGGTAGAGCCCGAGAAGCGGCTCTCGCTGCGCGGGGTGGCCCGCCATCGCTGGCTGGCCACGCACGCACCGGCTCACGACACCGACAGAGGTGAGTGCGAAACGTTTTACTACCGGCTGCCAATTGACTTATTTATGACGGAACCAAAGGTTTAAGGCCCTGTCAGTTCAGAGCCAAGAAAACTGAGTGTTTTTGAAAAACCATTGTAAATTAAGTACAAAAGTTTATTCCGTTAAAAGAAATTATAAATATAAAAAAATACAGTAAAATATTCGTCGAGAGCGAAGAAAGGCACGGGCCCGTGCTCGACAATATTTCGGTTTTATTTTATTTATAACTTTTTTGTAGCGAATTCGACTAGATATTAAGATTATACAGTTTTGATATAATTTTCATATAAAAAAGTGATTGTATAAAATAGTAATATCTCTCATAAAGGTATATTTAGGCAAATTTAGAGGTATGCTACGAATAATAAATTCTCTAGAAATGTAACGCTCCTACATTCACCGCTTCGATTCTGATACCATGTACGCAAACATAATAACGAAACACTCAAACACACATAGACAAATATGCATGCGATTGGTCGCGACAAGGTCACGCTTCGTCGTCGGGTGGGGGCGGTCCGCAACGAGCGGTGAGGTACAATGCGATACTTAGGCATTATTGCATACATTTTGCATAAAACTTTCCACAGATGTCAAGTATGGATTATTAATTTTTTTTTGAAAGGTGAGTCCTGTATTTTTCATGACTGTGTGGCTTCTACACTATTTCACGGCACATGACGGCATTTTTAATGAATCAATTATCTCAAAAACAGCAATATTCTCAAAGGAAACTTGTTGCGACGCAACCGCACGACTCGAGTGTCACAGCGAACTGTCGCGCCGCGCGGTTCATATTTTAAGCCCCGCCCGCCGCGGTACGTATCGCGTGGAATGATTTTTCGGGATTAGTTACGTTTGTAGGGATTATTATTCGTAGGAGGTATGTTTGTGATTTTTTTCTATCCAGCCAAAAATGCTCAATCGTGTTTTGGATATTGTGGAAGTCTGTAGAAAAGCCTTAAGATTCTTATGTAATTTTTTTGAGGAATAAACTGTAGTAGTTTAATTACTGTGATTTTTCAAAAACACGCACAGTATTGCAAATTGTGAACCCACGTCGCCTTAACACATTAGTCTTCCAAAACGTCCGATGTGGAAGTCGTGAAGCACTCGCAATCCAAAATTCGTCGCTGAAGTCGTATAAGTTACTCGCCGATATTACTTGTTTGGCCGGGTGGTTCCCGGCAGAGTAGAACAGGGCCACTCCAAGTCTTCCCGTGGATGTCGTAGAAGGCGACTTAAGGAACACAAGCTGAGCAAAGCTGATAAACATCAGTGAGACCTCTCCAACCGTCTGGCCAGCGTGGAGAGTGTAGGCCGAATCCTCGGACTGCTTTGGCTGATATATAGCTCTGGTAGTACAGAGGGGGTCGTGCTCCTGAAACTAAAAAAGACCTGATGATGATGATCACTTGTCAATTCCCTTCGAAGTTATCTCACTTAGTGCTTCCTTTTAAGGCGATACACGGAGTCCAGTGCTGCCCCCATTTGAAATAAATTATTTGTAAGGAAACGGAGATTATCATTTAAAATTTTGAGCTAGTAAAACCTAGAGAACCCTTTTAACTGAAAACTTTTATGAACCAGTGTTTACAGTTTAAAGTGAGAACGTTAAGCTTTAGTTTGCATTTTTGCGAAAAGCGGCCACTTTTGGCATCACCGTTTCCTTACAAATAATTTATTTGAAATAGTGGCAGCACTGGACTCCGTGTATCGTCTTAATATGCGCTGGCAATAAATCTGCCTTATTCTCGAATATCCCCATACATAAAAATAACGTTTCTATGTAAAGAATCTGAATCTGAATCACCAAGTCCCACATACCCGTGCGTATGACTTGAAGGAACCGTACAAACAACTCTCATCATTATATGACATAATGTCTAGTTTCGCTTGCATCTTTACCGTGCGTACGAGTGAAAAAAGCGTACAAACAATTCTGAACCTTATACCCTATGATCTAAGATTTAGATCTGGTATTAGTATTCTGAACCTTATAGCGTATTACATAAAATTTAGATCTGGTATTAGTAATCTGAACCTTATACCGTAAAACATAAAGTATAGTTTAGCTTGACGCGACGTAATTATCTGTATTCCTATTCGCGAAATATCTACATACAGGGTGACTTTTAAAACACTGTCCAAATTTTTGGAGCATGTTCAGTCCATGATACTGAACTACTTTCTACAAAAAAAGTTATTAAAAATCGATAAAAAATTTTCGTCCTCCCATACAAAATCCGTCTGAGCGCTGATTTGTATGGGAGGACGAAAAAGTTTTATCGATTATTAATAACTTTTATCATGCAAGTTTACTTGCTCCAAAAATTTGGACAGCGTTTTAAAAGTCAGCATGTATATCTCGTTTCGACAATATGCGTTGTTTCAGACATATCAGTGGGCGCGTGCGCGTGTCACTCGCAGCCGGCGTCGCGCGCGGAGGGCGCGCACCACGACAGCGTCATCGCGCAGATGGCCACGCTGCCGCAGCTCACGCACCACGACATACACCAGGTAGGGGGCAACACGGCAATGGAGGAGTATCCTGGATCAAAAATAAATTAAAACTGATAAGAGTGCGTAGGAAAAAACGTCACAAAATAAGGTCACAAAAGTCGACAGGTAGAGTTAGCATTCATTTCATATTATAACTTTTAAAAAGTTTAAATAAATAAAATAATTTCACGACGAGATGATGATAAGACGTGATGGCGATAGGGCGATATGACGACAGGACGAAATGACGATACAACTAGATAGCGATTGGACGAGATGACGATAGGACGAGATGACGATAGGACGAGATGACGATAGGACGAGATGACGATTGGACGAGATGACGGTAGGACTTGATAACGATTAGATGAGATGATGATACGACTAGATGACGATAGGACGAGATGACGACAGGACGAAATGACGATACTACTTGATAACGATTGGACGAGATGACGATAAGACTGATGATGATGATTCGCAAGATGACGATTGGATAGGATGACAATAGGACGAGATGACGACAGGACGAAATGACGATACAACTTGATAACGATTGGACGAGATGACGATAAGACTGATGATGATACGATAAGATGACGATTGGATAGGATGACGACAGGACGAAATGACGATACAACTTGATAACGATTGGACGAGATGATAATAGGGCGAGATGACGACAGGTCAAAATAACGATAGGACAAGATGACGATACGACAAGATGGCGATAGGACGAGATGACGATACAACGAGATGATATAACTTCCATGTTCTTTTTCTTTATAAGCATAAACTAAAATGATAGGAATAGATTAAGAAAAAATATATCTCTGCTAATAATACCGTATTCGTGCAGTCGGTGCAGGAGGAGCGTTTCGACCACATCTCCGCCATCTACCACCTGCTGATGGACCGCCTGCTGCAGCGCGGCAGCGCCAGGAACAGTCTGCAACATCCCGGTAATTAACACAACCGGACAAGCGCGAGTCGAACTCGCGCACAAAGGTTTCCGTAATCTATACAACATTAGACACCAAAAAATTTTTGTGTTATGTGGCCCCCCTTAAATACGATTTATTTAATTTTAATTTAATTATTTATTTTCAAAGACAACTAAATATTCTGTGAATATTTCAAGCGTCTACCTGTTGCCGTTATTAAAATCCAGCAAAAAAAATGGAAAAAAAATCACGTTTGTTGTATGGGAGCCCCGCTTAAATATTTATTTTATTGTTTTTAGTATTTGTTGTTGTAGCGGCAACAGAAATACATCATCTGTGAAAATTTTAACTGTGTAGCTATCACGGTTCATGAGATACAGCCTGGTGACAGACAGAGACCGACGGACGGATATTAGAGTCTTAGTCAAGGGGTCCCGTGTTTACCCTTTGGGTACGGAACCCTAAAAAAACAACGAAAAAATATTACTCTAAATGACTAGGCGATTTATGTTAAAAGTGCACGGTAGTGCTTCCACCAAGTCGAGAAAAAGCAAACTAATAAACGTAGGCACGGCCGTAGCATACTTTTCATCCGTCCGGGTCCGTCAGTCACAGGGCTCTATCTCTTGAACCGTAATAGCTAGACACTTGACATTTTCACCGATTATGTATTACTGTGGCCGCTACAATAAAAAATACGAAAAATAAGATAAAGTTTAAAGGGTTAGTTATACAAAAAACATGTTTTTACAGCGTTTAAGAACATTGGATGGTACGGAATCCTTCATGCGTCGAGATTTTGGTATTTTTTTACACACATTAAGACATAATTATTTCGTTTTCAGATTCCTTAGACTCTACCACCGGCCAGCCTCTAGACCTCACTAGCTGTAAGGTAAGAAGAATATTTATTTCACGACAAATTATTTATTTCTGTTTTTTAGAACACAATTCTGAATTTTTACTAAGTTTTCTTACGGAATTTTTTTAAAACATAACTTACCGTTTCTAAATATTTATATAAATAAATTTTTGTTGAGATTTTTTCTAATGGAAAGTACGAGTAGTAAAAAAAAAAATTCTTTTTTTTGCTATTTTGTGTTCTCTTAGTGGTTCTGATTCCAATATTTCAATATAGCTCAGTATTTCAAAATCAACCTGTACACTATCAGTGATTGGGTTGTCATCCACTTGTGTTCGCAGAGCGCTGAAGAAGACAAGATGGAGGCCGAGCAGTCCCAGGACGGGCTGGTGGCCCTGCCCGCGCACAACCTGGAGCACCGCGCAGACAGCCTGGAGAAGGTAACTTCGGATTTCATTTGGACTAGTTTCAGGGCAAGTTTAGGGCAAAAAATCAATCTGAATCACGCCACGGCTCTCTTAATGACATAATCCGAAGGGCTCTGGCCACCATCCACGTACCTTGCACCCTCGAACCTCGGGGGGTAGTGCGTGATGATGGCAAGAGGCCTGATGGAATGTCGCTGATCCCCTGGGAACGTGGCAGGGCTTTAGTGTGGGACGCCACTTGCGTTGATACGCTTGCACCCTCCCATCTCAGAGGATCAGTCTCGAGAGCCGGTTCAGCTGCAGAAAACGCTGAGATCGCCAAACGGCGCAAATATAGTTCTTTAAATGATGACTATATTTTTGTGCCGTTTGGTGTGGAGACTTTCGGGCCGTGGGGCCCCGGTGCTAGGGGGCTCCTTAAAGAGATCTCTCCAAGACTGATCTCCGCCGCCGGTGACAAGAGGGCTGGCTGTTTTTTCGCACAACGTATTAGTATTGCGATTCAACGCGGAAATGCGGCCAGCGTTCTTGGCACTATGCCACATGGACACGATTTTTTAGATTAAATTTGTAGTAAGTAGGTATTTAATTTTGTATATCTGTAAATATGTAAATTATTTTATCTTTCTTCTTTTTTTTAAATAAACTATTTCGAAGAAACATCTGAATTCAAAGTTTATTTTTAATTTAGGTTTTTTTTTGTAAGTCAAGGAAAATATTCGAGGAAGTTGCAACTTTTCTGTTTACATTTTTTTCCTATGTATATAAATTTATTAAATTAAACTAACGATTCAATTTTATTTTAAAAAGTTATAATAAATTTAGTTTTTAATTTAGATTTTAGTTTAGATTCAGTTAGATAAATATTTTAAAATATATTTATTTTTAATTTTAATATAGTTCGATATATGTTATTATTTATAAAATAATTAACTGTAATTTGCAAAGGTATTGATTTATTAACTAAAATATTGACATTGAAATGTAACATGTAAAAAAATATACTGAAACTATTTTAAGGGTGACTTCAGTCCATGATACTGAACAACTTTCTCCAACAAAGAAATCGAAATATAAAAAAAAAAAATTGGTTTTCCATACAGGTTAACCGAACAGCTGATACGAGTTTGTATGGAAAGCAAAAAAAAATATTTTTTCATATTTCGATATATGTTCCTTGGGAAAAGTTATTCAGTATCATGGACTGAAGTCACCCTTAAAATAGATTGTTAATTTTGAAAAAAAAATTGAATTTTCATACAAACTGATCAGCTGATCGACTCAATTTGTTAAAAGTTTGAAAGTTGTAGAACAAAAGTTGTTCAGTGTAATGGGCTGAGGTACTATCTGAGAGGTTTTGGAGTTAGTTCATTAACACGTTGTTGTGTAATAGGAGATTACTGCACCGAGCACAAAGTGAGTCATTATTGCACGAGTGCTATGTTTTTGCCCGAGCGATAGCATTAAATTAGCACGGGTGCATTAATTACTCACTTCAGCAAGGTGCGTAATCTACTTTTCTTTCAACTTCTTATATTCTTTGAGTATAAAATAGGGTAGTATTTAAACGCAAATCAAAATTACTGATTGCACAGCAAAATACTCAACTGAAAATATTACTAAACAAACTGCAATTTATATTTGTGGCGCAGTAAAATGGATAGAACTTTCCTAGCACTCGCCGGCCGCTGCCGCGGCACGCTCGCTTCGCTCGCTCGGCTCGTGCGTGTGTTGGTCGCAGTTCTAACATAACCTAACCTATAGGTTTGCCCTAACCTAATAAATTTGATGTGCAGTCAGTATTTATTTGCTGTGCAATCAGTACTTATGATAAGATTGTTGATTTATTTGATGTAAAAAAGTATATAAATGATGAGATTAAATTGATGGGTGATTATTTATTAGATGTGCAATTAATAATATCCCTATAAAATATACGTACGAAAAAAAAATACAAATTATAAACAAAACTAACTTAACTTACTTATTTTACCCGGAACTTTTGCGGTTAAAGGTAATATCATTTGCAGTTGTTTATATGCTCTTTATAGTTGAATTTGGCGTGTAAATCGAATTCATCACTTCACATCGCTGTCATTTTCAATTTTAAAAATATTTTCTTTTGTAAAATAATTTGACTTTAAAACTTTTACAATGGTACAGCATGCACGATTTTTGTTTTTTTAACAAGGTCTTTTTTCGTCGACCAATTTTTTTTTCAGCCAGTATCTTTTTGATTGAATGCATACATTTTTATTAAAACTTAAACATCTGTGCCTGGCATCTATGGTAAATTAAAAAGTAAAACAGTGCAACAATGAGATTTAATGCAACCATCATTGCACTGTTTTGGTTTGATGCAATAAGCAATCACTTTGTGATCGGTTTTTTAGTGATTAATGATAACATTACTGCTTAGTTGGGAGAAAAGTATTATTTTTATTTGTTTGTTGCATCCAGTTCGGGTCGGGCATGTCCGTGCGCGAGGAGCCCCCCGCGGCGCCGCACGACTCGCACGCCGCGCGCAGGCACACCGTGGGCCCCGGGGACTGCCGCCACACCCAGGTACGTCTCTGACCGCGCCGGGGCGGACAGGGCACTCGGCCGCAACACATAAAAGCCACCAAAATTTAAAAAAAAATTGGTAAAAAATTTCGCCACGAATAAGATTCGATCTCATGCCCCTCATTGTACTCTGAGTGCATTTAAAGGCCACTTCCCTTCAACATTGAGGCTTGAAACTGCGCTAAGCGGAGACCCGCGACGGGTTCAGGAGTGCTATTTTTCATTTAGGGACTCAGCGAAACACAAAAACGTCTAATTTCCCAACTCACCACTCGCGTCCCGACGCATTGCATCGTATTTTTGAAACCGCCGTCTGAGCGATAAGTGTTACGCAGAAAATATCATAAATTTGTCAATGGTTTTCTAAACATTTCAACAAAAATAAAAAAAAGCAGCGTGAAACGGAACTGATTCTCCATGGAACGTTTCTTTGGCATTTGTACGCTACAAATGTCAGAATTACGAGTGGTTCAGACCACTCGTTGCAAATCATTCGTGTACGATCAATTCAACAATACGCCCGTTTGGAAACACTCGCGCAAATCATTCGTAATGTGAGTCCCTGAATGAAAAATAGCACTCCTGGCTCTTGCCAGTGTCATTGTATGTAAAAGAAGCGCACACAATCAGTGATGGATTAGTCTCTAAATTGAAAGACTCCGACTGCACCAGAAGGAGGGTTATGTTTTTCGAGTGTGTATGTATGTTTGTATATTTCTTTGGTACGCTTTGCAGACTAAACGGCTTGATAGATTTTAGCTTGAGAGGTTTCGTTAGATTTGTCATAATTGTAATAAAAAAAATAAAAAAATAGACTGGGTATATATATATATATATTTTTTTTTGGGACAAATCACACTGATTAAGCTAGCCCCAAAGTAAGTTTAAACTTGTTTTATGGGATACTAACTTAACGATACCATATTTTATGATAAATATAATACATATAAAGATAAACACCAAAGACCCAGGACAATTTGAAAAAGGCCATTCTCCAACTTGCCCTGGCTGGGGATCGAACCCAGATCCTCCGGATTAGCGGTCTAGCGTGTTAACCATTACGCCACGGAGGTCGTCAATATCAAAAGTTAAAGAAAAATGGCAAAGTTTTGGCGCTAAATGATGTGTTAAATTTTTTTTTATTCAAAACCTATCTTGTGCGGAATCAAAAGAAAGGATTTTATAGGTCGGGTATTTTGTTTTTTTTAAATAATTTCCTGTTTTCTTAGTCGGGTTTAGTTTTCCCAATCGAGTGGGGTGTCAAAAGTCAGGATTTTACTTATATGTTAAAATGTACTTTGGAATGTAAAATGCAAAAAAAACCAAAATACAAGTGACAAATTACTTGTTAAAACTTATATCTTATGTTTAATATACAAGTTAGAAGGGACATACATTGAACACCTACACCCTAATAAATTAAACTACGGTCTATACAAGATCATTATAGTATAATGAAATTAAAATAACAGCCAAAAAACAAAAATAAAATCAGCATTTCCATACAAACGTGTGCAGCCGCTCGGGCAATTTGTATTTTTCGCCTGTAATTTTAATTTCACTATACTATAATGATCTAGTATAGCCCGTGGTCCGATTTATTACGGGTATGTCCCTTCCACGTTCTATATAGTTTCTAATGGTCCCCCCCCCCCCCAGGCGGGCGAGCTGGGCGTGTGCGGCGCCGCGTCGGCCGACCTGCGCGCCGCGCCGCTCACTGTGTCGGCGCACTTCACGGTCAGTGCACACCTGTTCATTGAACTAATAATGGCTTTTATGTTTTTTTTTTAATAGCCAGATGTGTCCCACTGCTGGGCAAAGGCCACCCACATATACACTATCACGCCCCTATTTCTAATAAGTAGAGATCGGATATTCGGATGCATATTAACTTAGTTGAGATGTTGGCTATTATGGAAAACGCTTTTTTCATGGAAAAAATCCCGCGATATTCAAATAAATTTTTTTTCAGACTAAAGCATGGAAATTCTTGTCCCCTGTTGTGTATGCCATAATAAACAATCTTTTTTGTATCCCAGCAACAAGCCACCCAGAACGTGTCCCTGCTGCCCAACACCAACCTGGCGGTGAAGCTGCCGGCGGTGCAGCACCAGCCGCCGCGCTACTTCAGCGTCAAGGACCAGCACCTGCTGAAGCCGCCGCATGCCATGCAGACGCAAGGTACCATCGTCGCACAACCTTCGTGTCGTATTGTCTCGAAAATGATATATGCAGAAGTTTCGCAAGCAGGAGGGTTAACGATTACAAGCGAAGCTAGGCCTTATGTCTTGGTGCATAAAGTCTGGAGTTGTCTCTAGGCGCCGTCCGCATTCAATGGTTGAAAAGAAGCTTCGTAGCAATCAAAGGGCCTACACCAATCTTTAATTGAAACTTATTAGGAATAATGAAACGAAAAACTAAAGACAGCCTGTAAAGGACTTGTATCCAGTTATAATTAAAAAAATAAATAAACGGGCAAGTGCGAATCGGACTCGTACATGAAGGGTTCCGTACCTCCGTACAATGTTTTAAAACGTGGCGACCACCTTTAATTTTTAACTTTATTTTTAGTATTTGTTGTTATTGTAGTCATAGTAATACATAGTTGGTGAAAATTTCAAGTATCTAGTTAATGCCATTATAAAGATCAATTTAAAAACGCTGTAAAAAACACGTTTCTTGTATGACGACCCCTTTAATTTTTAACTTTTTTTATTTTTAGTATTTGTTGTTATAGCGGCCATAGTAATACATGATCGGTGAAAATTTCAAGTGTATTCTATTACGGTTCAAGAGATAGAGCCCTGTGACAGACGGACAGACAGCGGAGGCTCAGTAATAGGGACCCTTTTGCACCCTTTAGGTACGGAACCCTAAAAAAGAGTTCCATCTACCTCTGTCGATCTCAGGCGTTCAGCGTGAGAGCCGTGAGGGTCCTTCTCTATCATTAATCCTACGTGCGATAGATAGCCGTATCCGTCGCGGACTATCTGTCTGTGACGGACGGACTAAATCCGCCGCGCATTTCCGTTTAGTTTAGCATATAGCATACCTTGTGCAACGTGTATCAAAAAGGGGGTATCAACCCGGAACTTTTACTATGGGACCATCTCTGAAAACGAAAAAAAAAATCTGCAGCTCCATACATTTAGGCACGGTAGGTATTTAATTTTGTATGGAGCTGCAGATTTTTTTTCGCGATTTCAGGGATGGTCCCATAGTAAAAGTTGTCCACATTAGTTAGTACGTTAACACCCTTTCGGGTTGATACCCCCTTTTTGTTACACGTTGTATAGCCATTGAGAGATAAACCGTATGTATTTGTATACAGCGTCGTCTTTCGGCCGCCGCGCGTCGGACGGCGGGGGGGCCTGCGGGAGGGGGAGGGAGCGAGCGTGCTGCCGGTCGGCGCCCGCGCACCATGTGAGTGCGCCTGTGTTGTGTCTACGGCAGCATCATCAGGGCTTTGTTAGTCTCCACTGCAGGAGCACGAACCTCTCTGTACTACCAGAGCCACATATTAACCAGAGCAATCAAAGGATTCGGCCTTCACTCTCCGCGCTGGCCAAACGGTTGGAGAGGTCTCACTGATGTGTATAAGCTTTGTTCAGCTTATGTTTCCTAAGTCGCCTTCTACTACATCCACGGGAAGACTTGGAGTGGTCCTGTTCTACTCTGCCGGGAACCACACGGCAACATTATTGAAAAATGTTATATATTATAAATAATAAAAAAGAGAGGCCCAAGAACTCTGCCCTGCGGAACTCCATATGATGCACATCGTTCATTTGATGTGTAATATTTTTTTTTAATTTATAAGAGAATTAGATTTAGTTTTACAAGAGTATGAAATATTATCTACTTCACCAGGTATCTGACAGTGGAACTCCTCAGCGTGTGGACTCCGAACAGAATGAGGAGCAGGCTGGTGACTCTGCGTACAACACCAATCTATGCAGGTAATAACACACACACACACACATCAGCGAACGATAGTATTTGTTTTCGTGTGTGTAAGTGGCCAACACTGGTGTCACATTTTTCAAGCTGCCTAAAGGCATCAGATAGCTTGACAAATGCCATACAATAATAATAGTTGAAACCAACGTGCCTTTCGAAGCTCGACAAAGTTTTAGGTTACTCGTGGTCACCCATTCAAGTGTGGACCACGCCTGGTGTCACTTAACTTACGAAAGCCTAAAAGTTATTAGGGGTTAACGCTTGAAAGTCAGGGCTTTCTCAAGCGAATAATAGATGGCGCTACGGATATCAAGTCGTATCGTAGTAGTCGTATAGTAGTTCCGCTACTCATCACTAGATGGCGCTCTTGACAGCCGGGGTTTTTTTAAGATGATACATGGAGTTCAATGCTGCCCCCATTAAAAATAATTATTTTAAAGGAAACTGATATATCATTTAAAATTTTGTTCTCGTAAGCCCTAGATAACCCTTCAAACTATTTTATGAACAACTGTTTACAGAAAGTGAGAACGTTAAGCTTAAATTTGCATTTTTGCGGAAAACGGCCACTTTTGGCAAAAATGCAAACTAAAGCTTAACGTTCTCACTTTAAACAGTAGTTCATAAAACAGTTTGAAGGGTTATCTAGGGCTTACTAGAACAAAATTTTAAATGATATCTCCGGTTTATTTCAAATGATTTATTTCAAATGGGGGCAGCACTGGACTCAATGTATCATCTTAATTTGACTAGCAAATAAACTTGTGACTTGGAGTTTTTGGCGGGAAGTCAAGGGCGAACCCCTTGACTGTGTTGGGGTTTGCTTTAAATTATTTTACAAATTGATTTTAGTTGACTTTATAATATGAAATTGGTGTTGTTTGGTGTTATAAATGCTCATGCTCATGAACAATATGTGAAATAGTTGAAGTGGACAGTCATAGTCATAGATTTGTCGCCAGAAGCTCCCTTAAAACAACCAAAGGCCTGCACCAACCTTTGATTGTAACTGGTCAGGAATAAAGAATTTACCACGTTTTATGAACTTGTGGTTAAATAGTAGCGTCAAGCCATTAAATAAATGTATCTGGTTTGACTAGTTGGGAAGTAGTGGATTGCATCAAGTCGTTGTGTGCGTCAGGTACATGATGAACCGCGGCAGCAGCAAGCGGCACACGATGGCCACGCCCGAGGACGCCGCCAACGTCGTCACTTCCTGCAGCACTTCCAACATGGTGAGTGGACTTATATAAGGTCCAACAAAATATACTGAAGCTATTTTAAGGGCAGATTCGGTCTATGATACTGAACAACTTTCCCCAAGGAACGTATAGCGAAATATGAAAAATATATAGTACACACTATAATATCTGGGATGCCTATGGGTTTTGGGACGCAAAATCAATTTGGGAAGAACTTTTGGGACGCAAAATCAAACAACATTCGGACCACAAAGATCTATTATGCCTAGAATGCCTATGAGTACCAAATTTGGGTCAAGCCAATAACAATCAAGGCTTTGGACAAGGTTTTAGCACAGACCAAATGAAAAATAGCTTTTGGGTTCCTATACAAGTTGACCGATCAGCTGATTCGAGTTTGTATGGAAAGCAATAAACTATTTTTAATATTTCGATATATGTTACTTGTGGAAAGTTGTTTAGTGTCTTGAACGAAATTACCCTTAAAATAATTTCAGTATATTTTGTTAGGCATTGGTCGACATTCCTAGTCTACACTGGAGGAGCGCGATCCTCTCAGTACTACCTACCACAGCAAAATTATTTACAGTTTATAACGCCATATTGCTGAAATAAACGAGCAAGTGCGACTCGGGCTCGTACATTAAGGGTTCCGTACCTTCGTACAATGTTTGAAAACGCTAAAAAAACACGTTTTTTGTATGGTGACCCCCTTTAATTTTTAACTTTTTTTTTATTTACAGTATTTGTTGTTATAGCGGCCACAGTAATACATAATCGGTGAAAATTTCAAATGTCTAGCTATTACAGTTCAAGAGATAGAGCCCTGTGACAGACGGACAGACAGCGGAGTCTCAGTAATAGGGTCCTGTTTGTTTGGGTACGGAACCCTAAAAACTGATACTAAATTAAATAAATATGTAGTTGATACTAATAAGTGTATAAGTCAGTAACAGTTTTGGTGGAAAACGTACTTGTATACATATAATACATACATACTATCACGTCTTTTTTCCCTAACGGGGCAGACAGAGCATTTTGGGTCTTGCGGCTCTAAGCAGACAGAGCCCAGGGCCGGGAGAGCCAGAGGCCACTTTTAGCGTGATGGTGGGCGAGAGGGTGGAAAAAGGAATCAAAATAGTGATGGGTTGCTAGCCGCATCGCCTATTAACCGATCGGCTTCTACGATCTGCGCGGAAAGAGAAGCAGCTGGTACACTAAGTTTTTACTTGTTTATGTTTGTATGTATTTACTTATGAAGTAATTTTTTTGAACTTGATTACGCTTTCACAGTATACTTCGTTGATTAAATTACCTATAATATATAAATTTCCGAGCATTGTAATGCTATTAAAAATAATAATTAAATGATCTATGTTTTCCCTCTTGTACAGCCGAGCACGTCCCCGTCGTCGAGCACGAGCCTGCGCGTGCGCAGGACGGGGCTGCTCACCGTCACCGAGCGCCCGCCGGGTGAGTGCGCAGCGGGCTTACACCGCCTTGTGCAACTAGTGTAGGCTGAGTGTTGTGTGGCGTAGAAATTATAGTAGTTATCTTCTTCTTAGCGCGTCGATGTCCAGTCACAGAAGACAGAGTATTACATATAGAATGGAATCTTCTAAGTTACTCGCAATATGCCATAAAATGTATTATCTAAATATCTATCGATAAACAGATAAATATTTAGATAATAAATTTTTTGGTATAATTTTCATATAAAATGGTGATTGTATAAAATAGTAATACGTATTATAAAGGCAAATTTAGAGGTATGTTTGTGATTTTTTTCTATCGAGCCAAAAATGCTTAATCGTGTTTTGGCTATTGTGGGTGTCTGAAGAAAATCCTTAAGATTTTTATGTAAATTCTTTGAGGAATAAACTGCAGTAGTTTAATAACAGTGATTTTTCAAAAACACGCACGGTATTGCAAATTGTGAACCCACGTCGCCTTAAATAGTTTTAGTATATTTTGTGAGACGTTACATATATAAAGGTAATTGTTGGTTGGTTGAATCCAAAATCATTCAAGATTGACATCTTAAAATTTTTCTTATGCAAAAAGATACTTTTGCGTTTTTTTATTCGTTTACACGTGTAATGGAAAGGATATATCAATGAGAAATAAAGTGACGCCCATCGATATGAACAACTTTTCCTATGGGACTAATGGGACAGGAGTATTTAGTTTATTTGTTGCGAATAAATAATACATGTAGAATGACAGCAGATTATTCACTGTATGTGATGGAGTTTCGCGTAATAGGTATGTACTATTGAAAATCTTTCGGCAGACATTTATAAAAGAGGTTTAATACCTACTTTAATTTCTACGTTATAAACATATAAATAAAAATCTTTTTGTGCATTTCTCGATGTTGTTTTTGCTTTTATTTAATTATTGCTTGAGTTTTATATTATTTTGTTGTATATGCTGTAAGACGTTACAGAAACTTAACCGACTATAAAAAATCGTAGAAAAGATTGATTATTTTATAGTAAGACATAAGTAGTATAGAACAAATCTATTAAGATCATATCCATTTTGAACATGACTAGATTTATTAATGCAGAAATACTGATATTAAAAGTGCTATTTGACTCGAAAAAATTATGACGTCACGAGAAAAAATTTAAGTTTGACGTTTAGAAACAAGTTTCTGATTTGACTTTTTGTCATCTAGCGGATTGCTCGTTTAAAGTAATAGTGGATGTAGCTGTCTTACAACATATAACGTTAGTATTTGAGCACCATTTTACCAGTAGGCCGCATGTATATTCGCTTGTTTTTAATTTTTATTTTTTCTCAACTAGTCATAAGCCCCGAGTTAGTGATGGAAGTAGAGGCGCGCATGAAGAGGAACTACCTCCCCCCCTCGATACAGGGCCAGTACGGCCCCTCTACGCCCCCTGGCCCCTCTCAGAACCCCCCAAGCCCAACACAGGGATCTATCACAGCTGGAACGCCGAACTATAGTCAGAACCAGAAAAATATGAAACCAACTTTAGAAACGATTCCCCAAGGGTCAATAATGGGTGCAAAAGGGTCTATAACATCTGGGACGCCTATTTCCACGCAAGCTGCGTCTCCCTTTACACCAGCGTTGGGACAGTTCTCCCCAAGTCAAGGGACGATCATGTCCCAAGGATCAATCACTTCTGGGACACCTATGGGACAGACTCAGAGTTTTGCTCAGGGATCCATAATATCTGGGACGCCTATGGGTTTTGGGACGCAAAATCAATTTGGGGAAAACTTTGGACAAAATCAGGCGTTTGAAAATTCGAACTTCGGACAAAATCAGGGATCAATAATGTCTGGGACGCCTGTTAATACGAATTTTGGGACGCAAAATCAAACCATGTTCGGGCAACAACAACAAGGGTTTGTTATGTCTGGAGTGCCTATGAATACTAACTTTGGGACATCAGCTAATCACAATCAAGGCTTTGTTCAAGGTTTTAGCACAAACTCTGGACAAAATCAAGGCTCTATTATGTCTGGTACGCCATGTACCAGTTTTGGGACACAAAATCAATTTGGGATCCCTCAAAATCAAGGGTCAATAATGTCTGGGACACCTATAAGTGGAAATCCAAGTTTTGGGAACCAAAATCAGCCTATGCAGACCCAAAACCAGGGGTCCATTATGAGTGGGACTCCTATAAATACGAACGCAAGTTTTGGTACGCAAAATCAAAATTTCGGGATACAAAATCAAAGTTCCGTGTCAATACAAAATCAAGGATCAATAATGAGTGGGACGCCTATGAATACGAATTTCGGGACTCAAAATCAGACGTCTTTCGGTGCCCAAAGCCAGTCTTTTGGAACACAAAATCAAAGTATACCTGGGACCCATAATCAAGGGTCTATAACGAGTGGTACGCCAATGAATACCAATACGAATTATGGAACACAAAATCAAAGCCCCAGTCCTCAAAATCAGGGTTCAATCATGAGTGGCACACCAATCAATACAATTTATGGGACACAAAACCAAGGACTCGGGCAACAAAATCAATCTTTCGATGCCAGTAGCAATTTTGGGACAAATTATGGGAATAACACGAATTTCGGGAGCTATGGTTCTATAACCAGTGGCTCTCAGGCTCCGAGTGGTTCAGGAACCAATTATAACCAGAGGCAGAGGAAGTATTCGGGGCCGCAGAGAGTGAAGCTACAAATGTTAGCGACTGTACAAGAAATGGGTAATCTTTTTGTTTTATTTTTTTGGGTTTTGGGTATTTTTAATTTTAGAGTTACGGGTAATTGTAAGGTTTTCGGGTTATGAATTATTTGTTTATGGTGAATTTTTCGGAAATTAGTTTCTTCTTTTAATTTATTATAATAAACCTTTTGTAGGGAAAATTAGTATTGGATCATGAGACATTAAGAATTCAAGTAATTCAATTACAAACTATTATACAGGGTGTAACAGAATATACTAAAACTATTTTAAGGGTGAATTCAGTCCATGATACTGAACAACTTTCCCCAAGGAACATAGGTATATCGAAGTGGGAAAAATATTTTTTTGCCTCCCATACAAGTTGACCGATCAGCTGGTCAGAGTTTCTATGGAAAGCAAAAAAATATTTTTCCTACTTCGATACATGTTCCTTGGGGAAAGTTGTTCAGCATCATGGACTGAATTCACCCTTTAAATCGTTTTAGTATATTTTGTTGGACGTTATATAATCCCGTGGAAGAGTAATCGCACAATTTATATAAAATGAGTGTCGCGTTGTCATGAAATAACATCAGTCATGGTAATGGCAGACAGCGACATACTTTAAGGATCATGAATTTTTCGGGTTCCAGGGCATATTTTCAATTTTATATAATATCCGAGCATTGTAATGCCATTAAAAATAATAATACTTTTGTAGGGAAAAGTGTTAAAGGAGCTACATGAATTTTCCGGGGTCAGTGCTGCTCCCATTTGAAATAAATTATTTGAAAGGAAACGGAGATATCATTTAAAATTTTGTTCTAGTAAGCCCTAGATAAACCTTCAAACTGTTTTATGATAAGTTTTCAGTGGGAACGTGAAGCTTTTCTTCGCACATTTGCGAAAACGGCCACTTTTGACATGAGAAGTACGGAACCCTCTTCACGGGAGTTTAACTCGCACTTGAGCAGCTTTTTATTTGCGCTTGATTAAGCTTCCATAGTATTATCGATAACTTAAACGCCTGAATAAAAGTTAGAAAGGACTATCTAGTGCATGATGAAGAGCAATATGGAAATTATCACCATATTTACGAGTTAACAATTTATTTCAAATGAGGGCGCCACTTCAAGGTCATTTGCCTATATCTTCACCTTAAGGCATAGGTAAAGGTAAGGTACTTAAGTTTACATTAAAAATTAATTTTACTTTTGTTTACTTCATTTTAATTTCAATAGGTGATGGGATAATAACCAACTAATATGGCGAAGAAAAGTTATTTGTACGTTGAAGCACAAAATAAGTATTATTTTTTAAGTTTATTCACGTACCGCCCACCGTCACGCTAAAAGTGGCCTTTCAATCTTGCGGCCCTGGGCCACAGAAGACAGTAAGAGTATACAGAACGGAATCTCCTGCGGTCCCTTGCAATATGCGTCCACGTTCCCCGTCCCCGCACCTGTCTCCCGTTCTCGCCTTGTCTCAGGGCGAGAGCGGGCGAACACACACTGCACGGCGCACGCGGCCGCACAAGAACGGGGGGGAGGTGCGGGGACGGGGAACGGGGACGCATATTGCGCGTACCTTAGGAGATTCCATTCTGTATACTCTTACAGCAAGACTCAAAATGCTCAGTCTGCCCCGTTAGGGATAAAGACGTGATAGTGCGTGTTCACATAAGCACAGTAAGTATTACATGTATTGTGTTTGCATCATGTAGTTGTGTGTGTGTGTGTTTTGTAGATTTTTTACTATGTAGGTAGTGTTTTTGGTGTTGGATTTTAGTAAACTTGTTATGTAAGGTCACTATTAGATTTACAGGTTGAATACAGGAATTTTTATTACTAATATTAACATTATTTTTTTGATTTTAGTGTAAGTAAATTTTTATCCAATATGTGGCCGTCCAAGAAAAAAGGGTCTAGTTGTTGGCATTTATAGTTTTCGAGATATACGCAGTTTTGTAAAGTTGGGTGAAAAATTGTATTTCGCGATTTTATTTGTAAATTAAAGTAAATAAAAATGTTTGGCGTGTACATTACTTTATATGATGTTTCGAAGTACCAAAAATGTTATAGAGGCACAGACCTACCACTACTAGACTTGCAACGATATTGCTAGAGAGACTGTCCAATAAATATAAAATATAAATACAGTACAACGTGAGTGTGAAAGAAACGCTGATATGGTTTTTTGTCTCTATCGGCGTGGCTGCTATAAGCTGGCCTACTGTCAAAATCTGGGCCAAACAAACCACAAAACGATCGAAGAAAGGTATTAATTTTAGGGATTTTATCATTTAAAAGGTGATTTAGGTTTTTATTTGAGCTTATTATAAGTTAGTAACCATAGTGTGTTCAGTGACGTGTGCAAAATATGGGTGGAGGCGACAATCAAAGATAGAAAGAGATGCACTAAAGTGGCCACGCACTGTGCAGGTCTAGTAGTGGTAGGTCTGGTATAGAGGTATATTAATATAATTTGTCAATTTTGACAAACATTGAAAATGCTTTTTCTCATATGATGATACGCTTTCAGTTACAACGTCAAATGTCTGATAAAAATTTGTGCCAGTTTTTGAATATTTTTTTCAATTCCTATTATCAATTGACTATTCTATACCGAATCTAGTCTAACTCAATACCCCATAACTGGACCCTGTTTGCTTGGACGCCCTCATATGTGGCTTGTGGTCACCCATCCAAGTACGGACCACGCCCGAGGTTGCTTAACTTGTGAAAACGCTAGCAATGCGTACTCCCACCGGGTCACCGAGCTCCTTTAACTTCAAACATAGTTAATCCTTGCTTGTATTTTTACCGATCACTAATTAAAATAAAGTTGGTTCCATATATATTAATTTAGTAAAGACATGATAAAGAACTTTTGAGATATACGAGAAAACTCGTCAAAGAAAATAAAGTAAATTTTCTTTTGTTAAAAAAAAAATTATTGACTTATAGCAAGAAGCTATAGTAAAACCACATAATAAGAAGATTATTGACTAATCTGCGAATGAAAACAAATACTTTAACAAGTGTTCAACTCCAGCTCGGGAGCATGCGGAGCGCTACTCCCCGGTGCGGAGGGCGGAGTGCGAGCCCCCGCGAGCGACGCACGACCTCGCGTCCGCACGACTGGAGTACCAACAATTGCAGGTGGGAAATCACATTTTAACAAGTTTATTTGCTAAATTAAAAAAGAACTCCAACTATTAAGAACGCCATCTAGTGATGAATAGTGAAACTACCGATACGGACTTGATATCCGTAGCGCCATCTATTATTTGCCAGAGAAAGTCCTGTCTTTCAAGCGTTAATTAACCCAATAACTTTTAAATGGCTTAACCGTTTTTTTACCAAACATAGCTACGAACCACCGCAAGGAAGTTTTCTTTTACGTAATAAAAACCGCATCGAAATCAGTCCATCCGTTCGAGCGCTACGATGCCATAGATAGACAGACTCTTTTTTGTCAGGGGTTAAAAATGAAAAATCTGATTATTTCATTGACATAGTATATATAGACCAGCAATCTCAAACATTGGCTCCTGTTCTATTCTTGAATATATGGCGGCTTAAAATCATACGTATTTAATTTTCAAACAATAAAATCTGGTTATTTACCGATGGAAAGTTATTTCTTCTTCTGTGTTCCTTGAATTATTTTCACACATCAAGGCATTTTTAATAAGGTTTACCACATTTTCGTGTGGTTTTCGCTTATATACTGTCGAAAGTACTAGGCGTATGAGAGCTAGCAAGCGGGTAAGTGAAGTTTATGAAGATAGCTACAATAGGGAAGGGATGAAAATTTTGAACACATTGAACATCTACAATAGGGAAGGGATGAAAATTTTGAACACGCTTGAACATTTTTCTGTGGTTAGGAATAACATTCCTCATTACCATAAAAATATATCAGATTTTTCTGTCCAGTCAATTAATTATTAAAAATAAAAGTATTTTAAATCCATAGTCAGCCTTACGCCGTCATTTCTTTTGTCCGGACCGTCTGACGTATTAAAAAAATAATGTCGTATGACATTTGACTACTTAACTGCCACCGTGGTAAAATAGAGATACTGTCATATGACAGTTAACTATCTGATATCTGTCATTCAACGTCAAAATAGTGTCAAGTGTCATATGACATTACTTTTTTTAATACGTCAGACAGTCTGGGCAAAAGAAATGGCGAAGTAAGGCTGACTGTGGGTTTAAAATTGGGATTTAAGATATTTTTATTTTTTATAATTAATTGACTGGACAGAAAAATCTGATATGTTTTTATGGTAACGAGGAATGTTATTCCTAAGAAAAATATTCAAGCGTTTTTTTTTATTTTCATCCGTTCCCTATTGGGCGGAACAAAACTCTTGTCTAGTTGCCTTCTCTAGTTTTACATAATAGCTTTGATTATTCTATCCATGAATATGTCCATTGTGTATCTTTTGGTGCAACAAAGATTTGAACTAAACCACAGAAATTAATAAGATCATTTCGTACAGAACGGGATCTCCTAAGGTCCCGCGCAATATCTCCTCCTCCTCTCTCCAATACCTCTCCCCCGTTCTCGCACGCATTGACGTGTTCACGGATGTAGTGTAGGCATAAACGATACTCAGCTTCTATGAAGTTTCATATATGTGACTAAACTTCTTCGTCTAAGCGCATTCCCGGTTGCATCCTCAGCTGTGCTGCTTCGAAGCCCGGGGTGCGCTGAACCGCTTTTTCTTCTACAAATATGATATGCATGTCAATGGTCACCCAAGGATGCCAAAGACCTTGTAAAATGGAGAAGAAATAGCCGGAACACTTTCAATTATTTGGCTATAGTTTTACAACCGGCCGCCGCCGCCCGACGTTAACCCTCCTTGGGAATGCAATTGTAGCACGAGATGTTTGTGCTTAGTCCTTTAGTCGCCTCCTACGACATCCACAGGAAGAGATGGAGTGGTCCTATTCTAACCCGGAACCATACGGGTAATATCTATGACTTAACTATTATTTGTATCTCCCAGAGAGGCCTCGAGCGACGTAGCGTCAGCTCGGCGGCGGGGGCGTCTCCCCCCCTCTGCGAGCGTCTGCCCCCCCTCACGCCGCTGCCCCCGCACACCACACACTCAATGCCGGGCTCCCCCATCCACTGCCCGACGCCGACTCTGGACCTCAACCTGCTGTCGGTAGATGCTGCTCGGGCAGTCATATGCTGTGCGAGGACGTTACCGGAGCCCTATGCCGCTGAAGTGGTCAACAATAGGATTCTAACTCAGGTAAGTTAGTTAGGAAGTCAGTCGGCCTCGTGATTGTTTCTGTTATCCTGGTACTTTTAGCTGTTGCAACAAAGACTTCTGCACACCCATCCAAGTTTGACCAAGCTAAACATTGCTTGACCTAAGCATGCTACTAAAAGGTATATGGATTTCTTAATTGTCTGTTATCCTAGTACTTGTATGATATAGATAGAACAGCTCTCTCCATTGCCTCTGTTTTCCGAGTACTTAATAAGAAAGAGTAGTGGCTCAGGCCATTACGTTTAGCTAGAAAATGGTCATTTTGTGTGCTAAATGTCATTTTTAAAGTGAAAAATTTAGGCGCGTTGGGCATTTTTTGAGATGGGAAAAAGCCATTGCACTCGCGACACTGTTACCGTTACCGACACCACCTTGTTTAAGTTTTCACTTCTGTCGGCACTCCCGGAGTGCCACTGTTTTTTTTAGCCCGGATGGACGTATTATTTCTGAATGTTAAAAACTGTAGAATATCTTTCTTCTCAGGACGTGGCCCTGAAGATGGGCATCAATCTCCACTCGCTGCTCTCTCCCCACGTCAACGTGTCCGCAGAGATCCTGAAGGCTGTACACTCGTTCGGCAACTACGCGTTGCTATCGGGACACACCTCCCCCAACAGCCCCCCCTCGCCCCTCCACCAAATCACCGAGGGTAAGTAGAAATAAAGATAAAGTCAAATCTCAATGACATTCACCGAGGTGATATTAACAAGCCCCCCCCCCCCCCCCCCCCCCTAGATCACTGAAGTATGTATATATCGAACTCTATGCCACTATCCAAGAAACAATCACTGAAGTTCAACAATAGCTTAACGTGCCTTTCGAATACTTCCGATTTACTGACCGATATTTTTTATGTCACTTGTGGTAACACATCCAAGTGCGGACCACGTGCGAGGTTGCTTATCATGCTAGTATTGTGTACTTCTACAGAGCGCCTTAAGTAAGTTAAGTAAACTGAGTTAATTGATTTTAATCTGGCCCTGAACTCCAGGTCTCAGCTACCTGCACACGGGCTCCATCACGCGCGGCACCCCGCAGGCCAGCGCCACGCCCCTGGACCTGCGCAGCAATGTGGACATGGACACCGGCCAGTACCCCCAACTACTCATCCACCCGCAAATCCACCTGGTCACCCACAGATCCTTGAACAATTCCCCCATCTCGAACCCAGGCTCCCCTTTAGACATGATCCAAGAGGAAATTGGAAACGGGAACCCAAACTTTGATAATACTCGACAATTTCAGAATTACGTTTCGAATGTAGCCTCTACGCATCCCCAAATCAGTTTGACGGATTGTCTTGGATCCGAAATAACTTTAGTTGCTTCTTCTTCAGAAGATAGTATGGATAGCCTGGAGAATAATATGAAATATTCGTTACCACAATTTGTTATTTCTGAACCGTCAGATTTAGATGATAGACCGTCTATAACTAAAGGTATCGGAAGGAAAGTCAGTCAAGAAACTGAGCCCCCACCCCCTGTGGAGATTCCCAAGGAGCTAGAAGATACTGACATGCAATCTCCTAAGGAAGATGAAACTAAGTTCTTATCTGAAGAGTTGAAATACCCTCGAAGAGGGAGCGACAAAAGTTTAGGATTTAGCGACGATTCCCTAAGCAACGATTCGGCGAATGTTTCACCGAATTGCGAGCAAAATGTCCAATCGATTTATTCGAATATAGTATCGATTAGCTCGGGGTTTAGCGAGAATCGAGGCAGCTTTTCAGAACATCGAGAATCGTTTTCCTTTTCAGACAGAGGCAGTTTTTCTGAACGAGGAGATTTTGGGAGGTCATCGTTTTCGGAAAAGAGCGATTTCGGAAGGGGTAGCTTTTCCGAGAAGGGGGAAACGCCTAGGTCTTCGTTCTCCGCTCAAGGGGTATTAGGGGAAGTAAGGGAATATGGGGAAGACGTCTACATGCCTAGGGATTCCAGCAGACACTGCTTAGAGAAGTGTGAAGAAGTCAATGAAGATATAGATAAAATTCAAAGATCAACTATGGATTTAAGATTGACAGAAATCTGCCGGCCTGAAGAGAAAATACCAATTTTACTAAGTCCCCAAAAAGTTTCTTGCGTGCAAGAATATTACGAAGTCAGTCTGTCTACAGTTTGTTCCAAATTAGATTCACAAAGAATAGTAGAGCTGCTCAAAGATGCTATAAACAGTAGAGTTCCACCGCAGAATATATTCGTCGAAACGCACCAAAAGGAGGATGACACGGAAGCGTTAACGGGATTCTTAAATTTAGAATACTCGGGCGGGATTCAAATTGAGTTGGTCGTGTGCGAGAATAAACTGAAGGAGAAGAAAGGGTTGAAAATGAGGAGGATATCAGGGGATCAGAGGGAGTATGGGAAGTTGTGTCAACAGTTGATTACTAGTCTGACTGTTTAAGTCTCAAGTGTTAGTGTGAGTCTTTGAGACTCTTTATGAGTCGATTTTCGAAAGAAATTAGACTCCAAGGTCCCTAACTTTCTTTAGGAATCTAACAAAGAAAGAAATTAGTCTTCAAGATCTCTAACAGCAGGCACGGAAATCCTAAGTTTTTACAAACTTCCAGTGAGAATCTTAAATCCTAAGAAGTCGATGAAGGGACGAAAGTAGATCCCAAGACCGTAGGGTCTTGCTCTCTAATTGGTTGGACTGCGTGAAGAAAGGCTCCAATAATATATTAATATCATTTTGGAAACTCAAAACAGAATTTTTCACCCGACTCGCTAGCAGTCGACTAAAGTAAGAGAATAATTTCCGAGACCGCTAATTTGGTGAGCTCTAAGCAAGTGTTTCGTCATCACCAACTTCTAGTGATCTATAAGACTTAGGAGTATAATTCAGGAATTGAATGAGACTAAGATAAAAAATATGTTAAAGAATAAACGAAGAATTCAACCCGTCAGTCTCAAATATGTGTGAGTGAATAAATCGACTGTGTTGGATTCAGTCTATCCCTTTCGCAAGCAAAGTGTGGGAGCGAGACAGACTGATTCAGTTGCGTGAAACTGACGCAAGCCTTTACGAATTAGTAAATAAATATATAAAAAAAATTCAAAAATTCCTAAAACTTGCATTTATTCTTGCAAGACCATTCCTATTTATTAATATTTATTCCTCATATTTATATTTAAGCCTATTTTCTGGCTTTTCTATTTCCTCCGTCCGTCGTTTGATCCTTGCATTCCAATTTTAAATATGTATCTATTGACTTTTTGAAATTCCTTTTGTAAAATACTTGTCGATTCAAATCATTTTGAATACAATAAAATAGATTATTTACTTCAATGAAGAAATAGCAGATGTCGATTTTGCTACAAAAATCTTTTCATTAAAAGAAAAACTTTATTATATTTGGCTTACATTTTAATCAAAATTACAATAACGTGTATTAAAATTGTAAAAAATATTATTTTGTCTTCAAATCGATATCTGTTATGTCAATTGACACAAAAATCTAAAAGCTAATAACATTTTTTAATATTTTCAATCAAATAATTATTACTACTCTACTTTGAAAACATGGCGCTTTAATCATGACAGTCAGACATATCTTCCGCCATCTTTGATGGTGTTAGAACGTGTTAGAACGTCTACCCCGCATGTATGGCAGTGACTACGCGCCATGTTATCGTGGTCTAGGAGTACAGTAAAATACGAGTAATACATTGTATTTATAATGTAAATTATCCCTTATTTATTTGTTCACAAGGTCCACTTTGCAATGCAAACTGAGTTGTGACTGTATAAAATATATCGAAAGTCAATCTATGACGAAAAGAAAACGCAATACAAGAAATATTTATTTAAGAAAAGTACATGGAAACAGTTGGCGAGTTCCATTTTAGGAAATTCGCTCAGCTGTCAAAGCAATGTCAATCTGACATCTGTCACCTTGACAGATGTCAATAGAGTTATACGCTGTTGATATTAACTTGACGGTTTCTGTAAGATATGTTGTACATATAATTGTATATCTTTTAATGCACATATCTGTATATGATGTTATAGAATTTATTTATTCCAATAAAATACTATGTTTCTAGACGATAATTCCGTTTTAGTGATAGTTTTTATTAATAGTTGTTCGCTTTGTAAATTTTTTAGTGTAAAAAGTGTAGAAAAATGACCGCTATGTCGCTTGTCACTTGGGACAGTTTAGTTTTTAAGAATAGGACATTAACTTTAGAAAAATTATTAACTAAAAGGTCGTAATTGACATGCGAATAGTATGTTTTCAGTGGTTTGAAGTTGGTAATACCTATATGGTTTTTTTAATGATAAGGTACCAAATATACCTAAACATCTACAATTTCAAATAACATATATTATCCCCTAAACACCATAAAAACATCATAGACAATACAAATTCACCCATTGCTAAGTTAACAGTAATGAATCGATCTCAATTTGCCAATATATGCAAAATAGGGAAAATCTATTTTATAATGGTTTAAATTCCCATTTTGAAAATAGAAGTATGTAATACGATCTGGTAATCGACGTTCACGATTACACATGAAAAAATTGATCTTTTCGCCAAATTGCCATAAAATAACAGGTAATATAAAAATACGCGAAATATTAATATTTTTGAGTCAATTTCATTTTTGAAACTATATGAACAACTTTCACTATAGCAGCAACCATAGATATAAAGTAACAAGATACATACGTAATGAAAAATGTGACCAGAAATAAAATGTTTTTGTGTGACTTTAAAAGGGTTGTAATCTTTCCAAAGTTAGATAGATAAATTGACACATTTTTCAATTTGAGAAATCCTATTTCCGTAAAAGGATTTTGTGCTGGGCCGGCAAAATCAGACACGTCTTGTACCAAGACTTGCCACATGTCACTTTGATCGCTCTCTTTCGCCATTGTCGCACTCTGCTATGGTTTTCTTTTTACACTGTAAAAAAATTCTAGAGTCTATGCCAACAACTTAAAGAGTTGGTTAATTCGTAAAGTTGTTGATGTTGGGGTTTTGTTCTTTTATATTAGTTTGTATATACGGTTCTGATCATTAAAATAGCCGTGAGGTTATGGTTGTCCATTGTATGTTCTGGCATGTTACGTTGTGCGAAAGAGATGCAAGATTTAAGTGTAAAAATATTTTACAATTTCATTCCGTAATTTTAAACAACTTTTTTAATAGATGTATAACGAAATATGTAAAAAATTATGTCTCATACAAATCGAGCATCAAGTTTTTAAATGTTTCCATGTAAGGTTGTTCAGTATCATGGAATGAACTTACTTTTTAAAATATCTGCACTTAATTAAAATGGAGCTAGTATAAACCAGGGCCTTAACTCCAAAAGCTTCACGACATACGTAGCTACGTGTCCGCGTTTTAGTGTTAAACTAAATTGAGCGCTACGTAACAATAATAAAGTCATATTTGGTTTGACATATAAGCCGTGTGCCCTTAAGTCTTCCCGTGGATGTCGTAGAAGGCGGCTCAGGAAACACAAACTGAACAAAGCTCATAAGTGAAACCTCTCCGACCGTCTGGCCAGCGTGGAGAGTGTAGGCCAAACCCTCTGACTGCTCTGGCTAATATATCGCTCTGGCAGTACAGAGAGGGTCGTGCTCCTGCAGGGGAGACTAAAAAAGACCTGATGATGATTTGGTTTGACATTGAATTCTTATGATACTATCAGCGACTGTTGTTTTATTTTATGAAGTCCAATATGTTTTAAAGTTTTCAGTTAGCTTGCCCCTGTCTGTTGTTTATTCTTTTGGGTCAAATCTTGCAAGTTAAATTTGTATATCAATCATCGAATCAGTCAATTATCAGATCAGCTTATTGTTATAATAATAATATTATTATGCCAATTAGCTGATCTGATGATGGAGCCGGAAGGTGGCTATAGGAACCCTGTAATAAAACGACGGAACCCCATCGAATTTGGGCTTTTACATTTGTCTTGATAAGGACTTGGGGCTCGCAATAAAAGCTTGAACGAAAAAAAGTTTAAGAAAATACTTATAAAGAACCTCCTTGGATTATAGTATTTTTTAAAATAGGGAACCATCTTGCGTCTCTCTCCCACAGCAAGGCAGAGAGTAGCATAGAGATTGCCATAAGCCGTGTCGTAGCGCCAGATTATCAAATTTTAAAATTCTGTAAATATTATTTTAATAAATGATTCCGAATCAGTAACGTTTGTTAATTTATTTTCAGTATTTTTTAACCCTTACCCAAAAACATCATTATACCTGCCTCATGAAAATAACACTAACTATACAACGTGGATCAAAAAGGGGGCATCAACCCGAAAAGGAGTTAACGTACTAATCAATGTAAACAACTTTTACTATGGGGCCAACACTAAAATCGCAAAAAAAAATTCTGCAGATTTCAGGGATGTAATAGTAAAAGTTGTTCACATTGGTTAGTTTCGGGTTGATACCTTTTTTTTGTTACACGTATAACGTCTTTAGGTGACCATTGACATGCATATTATATTTGGAGAAGAAAAAGCGGGAAACCGCAACCCTGGCTCCGAAGCAGCACAGCTGAGGATGCAACCGTGGACGCGCTAAGAAGAAGACTTCCGGATGAGAACGAAACATGTCAGCCAGTAGCTGACTTTCTATGAGTAAACTTAGATTCTTCTAGAACATGTCATATTTTGCGTCCTTCTTGAACTTTCTACTTTTAGCAACTTCGCAACAGTATCAATATGTGAGGCGGTTAGCAACCCATCACTATCATCACGATTAACCTGATGTCGTGATCTATGGGTTTTATACTTGAGCGTCAAAACATAATGATAAAATCTAATTTGGTTTGACAAATGAATAAACTCCAAGTCTTCCCGTGGATGTCGCAGAAGGCGACTTAGGGCCGCGCTACACTGGATTGGCATGGCATGACATCCATCATGTCAATCCAGTGTAGCGCGGCCCTTAGGAAACACAAGCTGAACAAAGCTTATAAACATCAGTGAGACCTCTCCAACCGTCTGGCCAGCGTGGAGAGTGTAGGCCAAATACTCTGACTGCTCTGGCTAATACAATGTGGAAGGGACATATCCCTAATAAATCGAACCACGGTCTATACTAGATCATAATAATATAATGAAATTAAAATAACAGCCAAAAAACAAAAATAAATTTTGGCATTTCCATACAAAAGTGTGCGGCCGCCCGGGCGATTTGTATGGTTTTTTCGAATTTTGTCGAAATTTATTTTGGTGTTATAAGTACTTTAGTGATCTAGTAGCCTTTGGTTCGACTTATTACGGGTATGTCCCTTCCACTTTGTATGTGGCTCTGGTAGTACAGAGAGGTCGTGCACCTGCAGTGGAGACTAAGAAGGACCTGATGATTATGGTTTGACATAGGACGTCACTATCGTATCTACGACTATCGTATTATTTTATGGAGTAACCCCCGTTAGGTATAAAGACGTGAAAATAATTGTATCTGCATCCCTTTATTATATTTTCTTTAAATCCAAAACTTTATAATAAAAAAAAAATGTTATGAATAATTTCCTTCGCCCACCGGTGCGATAGCGAGCAGGACGAGCGTTTCCGGTTCCGGTATCATGCTGCGGAAGATGAACAATCATAATTCGGGAACTCCTTTCGGTGTCTGTGGGCGATCTTTGTTTTTTAAATTAAAAGAAATACTAACTTTATTCATTTATTAACTAGTTCCAAATTTTTGTGCCATACACACACACTATCACGTTTTTATCCCTTACGGGTCAGACAGAGCCCAGGGCCGGGAGTCCCAAAGGCCACTTTCAGCGTGATGGTGGCGGGGAGGTGGAAAAAAGGAATCAAATAGTAATGGGTTGCTAGCCGCATCGCCCAGTCCCTAAATCGGATTTTACGATCTTCGCGGCAAGATAAGCAGCTGGTGCATTCTCAGTTTTCTCTTTTCTCCCAGACCAGCTTGGAAAGATACATGAGGCGTACAGTCAATGATACTGAAGTTTAAGAAGAAATGACCGGCCAAGTGCGTGTCGGAACACGCAGTGTAAGTGGGATTCCGAACATTCCCGTTACAACATAAGGATTTTTTTATGTTATAGCAGCCCTGTGTCACTCCCCGTTTAGGTATCGAAAATGTACCTACATTATTACTATGCGCGCAGGCGGCCCCTCCGGGTGGTAAATTCAGTTATATGAATCGTTTGTTCAGAGTAATAAGAATGAAATTGCCTTGCAATGGATGCCTAGTATCTATGCGAAAAGGTGCCGAGTTCTGACATGATCTAAATTAAACCATATCGCTAGCCACATTGAGTAGATATTTATTTGAATTTCTTTGCTGAGTGAGACTTCTGTACGTTTTGTATTATTTATTCTGTGGTTATAGTACGGCAAACGAGCAAGCCGGTCACCTAATGGTAAGTGATCACCGCTGCCCATGGACAACTGTAACACCAGGGGTGTAACAAGAGCGTTACCGGCCTTTCAGGGCCCTCCCCAGAGATGGGAAGGGGAGGGAGACGGGGCTCCGGCTCTCACTCACCGAACGAAGCATAGTAGCGGTACTAGCGGTGGAGCTACTACTCGGACGTCGATTTTCTGTGAGAGTGTGGTACTTCCCCGGACGAGCCGGCCCATTCATGCTAGTTCCTAGCAAAACAGAGTTTTGCCGGTAGCGTGGCTCTACCACAACAAAAACATGTTAACTACTCATTGACAACTTCATCTAAGTAATTTTGATTTCAGGATTATAATAAATATTTTATTTTAAAAAAGGTATTTTGTAAAAAAACTTTTAAGTAGGTGCCTATAGGTATTTATAAGTTAGGCGACTACACCTCATATTATTTTTTCGAGTAGGTAATAACAATCTCTGAGCTAATAAATTACGCGGACGAACAGGCAAACAGACGGACATACTAGTGGTTCTTTGTCTGGACTTTGGAACCCTAAATGAACTTCCTACAAAAATACAATACAACACCCTTAATTGCACAAATATCTAGGAAATGCGTAAAATGCGGCTCTTGCAGATAACCTTGAATAGTATTGAAAATCGGAAAGAAAATTCTGCTGAGAGCTGATTTGTACCTACGGGAGGGCAATTTATTTTACGTAAGTAATTTTTATTAATTATTTTTATGGAAAGTACTTAGTTAAAAAAATAATGGACTGAACTTGCCCCAGAAATTTGGTTGGGGTGGTTACAAACTCACATGAACTTCTGGCAAACGAGAAATTCCAAGGACATTCCCTCGCTTGTTGAAAAAAAACAAACGCATTTGGAAAATAACATCTAGCTGTTTGGCGTAAATTAGTTCTAAATTAGGTACCTACTTACCATTGACCATTCACAACCATAAAATCATGCTAACAACCCATTTCCTAAAAGGCGGCTTTGCTCACGTTTCTGACTTCCGGTCAATACACCTTCTTTTACCTTTATTTCTATTGTTCGAAATCTTTTGTCGAAAATAATTTTGCTCTTTAGTTGGAATTACGTGATTTTGTCCTTGGTCACGTAGGGAATGTTTAGTTTGTCTATTGTAGACTTTGTTGGTTTTATTTGAGTATTTGAGGAAGTAGGTTACTTATTGACAAATACCTTTGGGATTTTGGGCGCAATCAAGCGTGAAAAAAATGCTGTTTCATTTATATCATTTCGGGGCCAGTAGGGAGCTTCAATGTCGGACATATCTTTATTCCTTATTTGGTAAACATTGCCTAGGACGATCAGACTCAACCTAGTGTCTTATGCGAACGTAAAATTAACTTTGTTAACTAGATAGATAAGATGTTATTTGTAGCATACACATAACATACAGAAAATACACAACATAAGAACATAATAAAAAAACACAAGAAAAGACGGAAACATATAACAATATATTTGTATCTGAGTGCTACAGCAACCCAAAAAGGTCATAGCTCAGTGCTTAGTGCTGCTCAGAGAGCAGCTCACTGATTTTTAGCTACGGCCTGTCAGGTGCGAGTGCGCATCCAAAAATCCCTGCCACAAAGGTAAAGGAGCTCGAAATCTTTAATGTTAAATTAATAGAATTTTATCAAGAGACCTTATTCACAACATATACCTAAACATATAATACCTATAAGGATTAGTGTCATATTATAGTATACATATTTCATAGATACACAGCAGAATACAGAGCTACAAACAAGGATACGAGCATCTATCAGTTAGTGGCAGCAACAGTTACCGGCGACTTGTTGGATTGTTTATTTTCTGTTTATCTAACAAATAGGCGCGCAACAATTTTTTGAAAGTTGAAATGATGCAGAAAGTCTTATTGGAGGTAGTATATTATTCCAACATTTAGTCGCCTGGTATCTGAAGCTGCCCCTGAAAGCAGCTGTTCTGTGTCGGTGCATAAGTAGTGGGGGACAGCATAATCTGGCATTCAGTCGATCAAATATCAGTTTTGAGTGTATATACTCTGGTATTTTGCATTTGATAACCCCGAACAATAACGTTGCTAAATGCAGTTGTCTACTGTTTGTTTTTCGTGTGTGTAAGTGGCCAACACTGGTGTCAGATTTTTCAAGCTGCCTAAAGGCATCTGACATAGCTTGACGACTGCCATGCAATGATGTCAGCCGGGACCAACGGCTTTACGCGCCGTCCGAAGCACGGAGGAGCTCGAGAAATTTTTGTACCACTTGTGGGCACCATTCCAAATCGTAAAATTACTATATATTTATCACTGAAAGCACAGATAGAAGTTGACCGAGCAGCTGATCCGAGGTTGTGTGGGAGGCCAAAACTTATGTTTCATATTTCGAAGTATGTTCCTTGGAGAAATTTTTTCAGTTTCATGGACTGAATGCACCCTTAAAATAGTTTCAGTATATTTTTTAGACGTTAAATATTACATATTACATATTTAGTAATCTAACTGAAGTAATATTCACTCGGCATAAGTTGCTTATACCAACCGCGCCCGTGTTGCCTATTGAATCAGTCTGGCCTTTCCATTGATCGGCTATGAAGCAGAGCAGCAGATACATTTTACTTAACTACTACAAGTTTTTTATATTTTCTCCCAGACTAATATGAAAAATAGTAATTACGTACATGGTAGTAGTATACTTACTAGATGACACCTAGTAATAAACTTAACAAATCTGGGAAATTCAGGAACTCCATGGGTCCAACAGTATCTGTGTGATTTGTCCGTATGTATGTATTTATTTATTTGTTAATCTGTTATAAAAAGTACTAGCTGTTGCCTGTGGTGTTGCTCGACTTTTTAAAGGGTCATAAAAAGTATCCTATGTGTTAATTCTGATATTACTGGTATTAAGCTATCTACATGCCAAATTTCATCCCAATTCGTTCAGCCGTTTTGGCGTGAAAGCGGAACGAACATCCATACAAACTTTCGCATTTATAATATTAGTAGGATTGTATCAGCCACATCAAACGACAGATGCAACAACGTATAAAATTACAAAACAAAAAGAAACAACTTGATACCAAACCGAAAAAAAGTATAGCAACTGACTAAAGCGGAAGTGTGCGAAGATAAAAAATCTTTTATTCTCTAACAATGTAAAATTTAAAAAATAAGTCTTTCGGGTCTTGCGTAAAGCCGGATTGGACATTCGTTATTTTTTTTTTCTTTCGTTAAACGGCTTATTTTGGGCTTTAGCATTTCAAATTAGGGACATCCGTAAGGTTAGCTGTCAAAATGTGACAAGATTTGGCGGTCGCGCAAAAAGTTCAGCGCTCGCCAACCATTTTGAATTCATCCTTTGTCGTTCATCATTCGTCTGGGAGAAAATAAAAAACTTTTAATGAACCAGCTGGTTCTCTTTTTACACAGTTTGTAAAAGCCAATAAAGGGAATAGGCGAAAATGTGAACCATGTTAATAGGCGATGAGGCTTACAGCCGATCACTAGAAACGAAGAATCTACTCCGGCGTAAGTGGTAGACCTAAAACAATGCTAACTACTTAGATGTCGCAATACAACCGAAAGCGAAGACGGCATAAATAAATATATAGGGACAAATCACACTGATTAAGCTAGCCCCAAAGTAAGTTCTAACTTGTGTTATGGGATACTAATTTAACGATACTATATTTTTATGATAAAAACATATGTACCTAGATAAACACCCAAGACCCAGGACAATTTGAAAAAGGCCATTTTGAAATGGAGGAGAGAAAGCTGAAAAGTGGGACCCCATTCTCTGAAGCTTTAATTGCTCATTTTTACAATCTTATATTTAGCTTGCCCTGTTTGATATTGTTTATTTTATTTGATTCGGTCAAATGTTGCAAGACCACTTCCCGGTTTCCCATTGAGATAAAAGTTTGTATGCTAATGTAAATCAGATGGCGATGTAGGTAATAGGTATTAACTATTATAACAAGAAGCTGATCTGATGATTCACCGGAATGTGGCTATAAGAACCCTGTAATAAAACGACGCAACCCCATCGAGTTTGGGCTTATTACATTTGTCTTGATTAGTGCTTAGGCCTCTTAATAAAAGCTTGTACCTAAAATCATTCATTAATCATTGATCATCAATCAGTAATTTTATCTGATGGTTAATATTTTCTAATCCAAACTTTTCTTAATGATATAATATTATACTTACATTTCGTGCGTCGCATCCAAAGGTGCAGTAGACCTGTATTTTTTTACAAAAACGCCTGCGCCGCTGCACGTGGCGGCAATTCCAACGTCTTTATAATCTGTTTAACTTTTTTCCCGCCTTTCCTTCGTATCCCAAACGTATTTTACTTTCGACCATATTTCTAGGTAATAGAATTCAAATCACTTTTCCTTTCTCAGGTTCCGATCATATTTTTTTATTTGTCATATGTTAAGAGAAACTACCCTATATTTTGACTTCATTCAAATATCGCATTTTCAACCATATTTTCTAAGAAATAGAATCTAAATCTAATTTTCTTTCTCAAGCTTTTTTATTTTTTATTTGTCGTCTGTTAAGAGAAACAGGACAAACGACCTAATTATGGTTCGCCAGAGTTTGCCAATTATGTGTTTCCTGCATTTGACATTTTTTTCTATAAAAGCGATCACTTCCGGTGAGTTGTTTGTGATTGATTGAGGTGCAAAATAACGGGAAGTTTACTTACTCGTATATTCTGAGGGTTCATATTACATATGAGGGTATAAAGTGTATCAGTCATATAGTGAATATGCTAACAAATTAAAGAGTGCAGACTTTTTCATGCAATTGACAGAAAAACAGTGCTCTTTAGATTAGTACTGCTATAGGTACCATAATAAAGCATAAGTGGCTTAGCTGTTGGAAACAGCAGACGATCGCGAACTCATAGCATATAGCTACGCCACACGACAGCAAAGAAGAATTATGTCCTTGGAGAAAATGCTGCAGTGCAGTTTATTGCCGCTTCTTCTGCACTAGCGCTGAAGCGGCGCTGAATAGCAAGTAACGATTGGACGTCTAGGTACATTTGTGCAAAACTAAATCAAGTGAATAATTATAAATATCCTACATTAGTAAATATACAGTGTCTTAAAAAAATATACTGAAACTATTTTAAGGGTGAATTCAGTCCATGATACCGAACAACCTTCCCCAAGAAACATACAGCCCGTGGTTCGATTTATTACGCATATATCCTTTCCACGTTTTATAAAAGCAACGAACATGATTACTCACCTCTATTCAGCCAGCATCCTCAAAAAAACGTTAGAACCTATCATAAACACGAAACGGAAGTCTCAATTTAAAAACAGATATTAATAAAAGAACCTTCCCAACCCCACAGACGCACGGACGCCGACTTTTATTATTTATAAAAGACTTTTGTCACCGGAAACGGAAGGGCATTGTAAACAGTCTAGTCTATGGTCAAACAGTCGTAAAGTTTCGGATTCGGACGACGTTTAATTGTCATCTTCCTTTCTTTATCTTCCGGTGAGTATTTGAAATTGGAATTAATTTGAAAATTAGCAGGAAGCTGCCGTTTCATTGGAAGAAGTCGCTGGGGATTTGGGGTCCAATAGTAGGTAAGCTGAGGGCGCGGAGAAAGGCGAATGAAGAAAGACATACATACTTAAACCAGCCTTACCCCCTAACAGGGCAGACAGGGCGTTTTGGGTCTTGCGGCTCTAAGCAGACAGAGCCCAGAGCTGCAAGACTCAAAGGCCACTGTTCGCGTGATGATGGGTGAGAGCTTTTGGGAATGCAGTTGTAGCATGAGATGGTTGTGCTTAGTTCTTTAGTCGCCTCTTAAGACATCCACAGGAAGAGATGGACGTGGTCCTATTCTAGGCCGGAACTCGAAAGCTACACGGCCAATGAATACTTACTTAACACAATAAATAAGTTTTTTGAAAAAAAAAACATTTTTAAGGTTCCGTACAAAAAATGAAAAAACGGAACCCTTATAGGATCACTCGTGCGTCTGTCTGTCCGTCCGTCTGTCACAGCCAATTTGCTCCGAATCTACTGGACCGAATTAGGTCCAATTTGGTAGAATATTGTAATCCTTTGACCCAAACACATATGTGCAAAGTAAATAATTTTTTATGTGCAAAGTAAATAATTTTTTTTTAAAATAAGTGCAATTTTCGGGGGACAAATTAGGAAATTTAAAAAAAAAGTTTTGCAAACCTTACTGTGTCATATATTAAATGAAAGGGCTCGTTATGGGGATCTCAAATATATTTTTGTTATTATTATAAAATGAATAGTTTTGATTTTATTCACGAAAGAAGACGAAAATTGACCATCCCCACCCCTGACCTCCGAAACTACTGAGCCTAAAATTTTGAAAAATAAACAAAATATAGTTCATTGCTTGTAGATTACAGGAAAACCTATAAGAATTCAATCAATTGTACGGAACCCTCTCCACGCGAGTTTAACTCGCACTTGGCCGGTTTATTTTATTACAAGTTTCTATTGGGAGGCCTAAGAACTTATAAAGACATCGGTATATGTAATAAGCCCAAACTCGATTGCGTCGTTTTATTACAGAGTTCCTATAGCCGATCCGTCTCCATCTTCAGATCAGCTTCTTGTCATAATAATATTGCATTGTCATCTGTCTTACATTAGCATACAAAATATCTCAATCGGAGACCGGGAAGTCACGTTCTGACCCAAAAACCAACAAACAGGGCAAGCTAAATTTATTGTAACAAATAAATAAATATGTACTTACTTACTTTGAGGAAAGGATGTGAAGACAACGGTGACAGTTGCAGACAAAAGGCGAAGAACAAAGCGATGAAGGCAAGTGACTTCCTCAAAGATAAACGAGTGAACCCGAGCACCTGGGGCTGCCATTGTTCTAAACGGATGCCAGTTAAATATTCAAAGAACCATAAAAACATCTCGGTAACAAAGTTGCTTCCATGCTAGTCCGGAAGAAACAAAAAAGTAGGTAATTTTTATTTATTAGAGATTTGAGTGTGTTTGACCTCTATCTAGCCTGATGGGAAGCTAAGATGAGGTCTAAGGTGTAACACGCAGACTCAAAATTTGCTTCTTTTCCAGCGCAGATCGTATAACCTTCTGAGACCCACCTGAAAAATTGAACACCCAAAAAAGTCTTCAAAGAACTGCACTTTTTGTTCCTTTTGAGTTTTTAAGTCCCCCCAATAAAAAAAAAAGAATCACTTTACTAACCATACAAACGTAGTCTATAATATGTAACAACTTCGAACTTGTGACTTGCAATAAATCTGAATCTGAATCTGCACTTTCATGCCCACCATCAAAGTGGCTTTTGGTTTGGGTCTTACAGCTTACAGCACAGACTTCATAAGTATAAATTACTTCTTATGGCTCTAGCTTTTGTCTATCCCGTATGGGACAAAGACATGAAAGTGTATCAGTAGCAAAATAGTTTAACAAATCGATATTGCAAATCGTCGCTTAGATAACAATACCGCGTAAGTCAAAAAAATTACATATGACGTTTTATATGTCATTGGATAGATATTTTCGACGCACGTTACTCTCCTTAAAACTTTCAAATTTGACTTACGCGGTATTGTTACCTAAGCGACGAAATTTCTTTTATTCATCTAAGATCCATTTGTCTTCCATTTGCCGAATCAACAGTAAATAAACGGGCAAGTGCGAGTCGGACTTATACATGACGGGTTCCGTACCACCGTACAATGTTTTAAAACGCTGAAGAAACACGTTTCTTGTATGACGACCCCTTTTAATTATTAACTTTATCTTATATTTAGTATTTATTGTTATAGTGGTCATAGTAATACATAATCGGCGAAAATTTCAGGTGCCTAGCTATTACGGTTCAAGAAATAGAGCCCTGTGACAGACGGACAGACAGCGGAGTCTCAGTAATAGGGTCCCGTTTGCACCCTTCGGGTACGCAACCCTAAAAAGCTACCTACCTAATTAGTCCCAAAAAGTTAGTTACATAACACTAATTTAAGTCTTCATAATGCGACGTCTAACTTTTATAATTGACTACCTAATTATAGTAAAAAACTGTCTTACGGCCTCCCCGCGACATCCCGCCATTATATAAATATACAATTTGCGCGGGAATCCAAAATAGCGGCGGAAACGAGTGCCTAATTATTGCTTTGGGCAAACTCAAATTGAATATTGCAAAAAATTGCAATGCAAAAATCTACTTTAATCTTCTAGCAATAAAACAAGTTTTCTGTTATAAAGATACAGTCGCATATGATCTTTTATTCAAACGAAAATATAAGGAAACGATTAGTTTCAGAACCACATGCTGACAGGCAGGATGCGAGAAATTCATTATTGATTCAAAAACATTCTCCATCTCGTTCTGCGCCATGAGGAAATAGCACTGAGTGAAAGAGAGAGGCAGCGGCACCCGCATCCGGGCGCCGGGTTGCAAATCCGTTCTAAATTTCAAGTGCCTTAAGTGTTACTTAGCATCCTATCTATTTTAAACCTTATTACGATAAAAATAACGTTTAAATTTAAATGACGTAAAGAAAGTTATATGATGTTTTTAGGAAAGGAAAAGGACTAGACATCTGCGTTCATTCACGCTTAACTTGCTTGAAATTTCATTCAGTGTCGGACATTCATAGGAGACGCACGTACGCTAGATTACGTTTCCGTAACATTACGATAGCTAGCAGTGATTGTGAATTGTGCTATTTCAGTGCGACGTTTCATTGAAAGGATTATTCCAGTTAATTTTATGGTAAGATATTGTGACTTGAATTTTAATGAAAAATCTTTCTCAGGTTTATTATTTTTATGAAGAATTGTAAATTTATTATATTTCCGATCCCTACAATGATGATGAAAAATAATTGATTTTATTATTTTTCGGAAAACCTAAAGGGCTTTCTTTTAATTTCGAACTAAAGCTGATTTTTAATTTCATTATTTAACAGGCTACTTATACGTAGGTACGTAATATATTATTACTCTGTGCTATATATATTCTGTAATATTCATTTTTATACTTGGCGACGACCTCCGTGGCGTAGTGGTTAATAACTCGCCAGTCCGCCACTCCGGAGGTTCTAAGTTCGATACCGCCAGGGCAAGTTGGAAAATCGCCTGTTTCAAATTGTCCCGGGTCTTAAGTGTTTATCTATTTATTTATGTATTTATTATAAAAAATATAGTATCGTTGAGTTAGTATTCCATAATACAAGTTTTGACTGCGACCTGAGCAAGGTTGCAGGAAAACGCTGGATGCAGGCCGCTTCCGATCGGTCGTTTTGGAAATCCTTGGGGGAGGCCTATGTCCAGCAGTGGACTTCCTGTGGCTGATATGATGAATACAAGTTTTCAATTTACTTAGAGGCTAGCCCAGTGTGATTTGTCCCTATAATTATTTATTTATTCATTGCTTATTTTTAGGGTTTAGGTACATACCTATTTAAATAAAAGCAGTTAAAGGTAAAGCAAATAAAATAAACTTATCGAAGGACCATGTACCTACTTTATCATAAACTTGAAATTGCATTTAATATAAATAGATAGGGACAAATCAGACTGATTAAGCTAGACCCAAACTAATTTTAAACTTGTATTTAGGGATACTATCTCAACAGATACTATATTTTATAACAAATACATATTTATACAAACACCCAAGACCCAGAACAATTTGAAAAAGGTAATTTTCCAACTTGCCCTGGCTGGAGATCGAACACAGAACCTCCGTAAATAGATAGATAAATCGTTTATTTGTGAAAACTGCACATACACACTCACACACAAAAAATAAATGAATAATATTACGTTATTTACATACAGATTTTATAGCGATGCGATGTGTTTATGTATGCTGCAGCTCCGTAGTGGCTGCCTGGCCTTAACAACTACGCCACAAAGGTCGTCAATCTATATGACGTCTAACAAAATATATACTGAACCTATCTGAAGTGTGAATTCAGTCCATGATACTGAACAACTTTCCCCAAAGAACTTATATCGAAATAAGAAAAAATAATTTGGCCTATACAAATTGAACAATCAGCTGATCCGAGTTTGTATGGAAAGCCAAAAAATATATTTTCATATTTGCTTTAATGTTCTTCGGAGAAAGTTGACCACTTGCCCTAAAAATACCTAGTTTTAGTAAGTAGATGTAGTTAGACGTTATATTTTTACGACATCTATGACACAAGAAATCATATTTTCATGACGCATCCGCCAACGGATACCATAATTCCAAGACGCCAATTTAGGCTGCACGCCGCACTTCTTTCGTCTTAAAACAATTATCGTAATGGCGTCCCGGAAGCGGAGAGAGCGCGGGAAGCGGGAAACAATGGCATAGACAACACAATGGCGGCAAATTGGTGCGAAGTAGACTTTCTTTCTCTTGACCGAGTTTAGGATTTTCTCGTGAGATTTGTCGGTGACTTGGAATTTGTGTTATAAGAGTGACTTCTTGAATGCGATTCTTCTTCGTCTAAGCGCGTTCCCGGTTGCATCCTCAGCTGTGCTGCTTCGGAGCCCGGGGTGCGCTTTCCTGCTTTTTCTTCTCCAAATATAACATGCATGTCAATGGTCACCCAAGGATGCCAAAGACCTTGCAAAATAGTTCTACGACCGGCCGCCTGCCTGACGTCTACCCTCTTTGGGAATGTATTTGTGCGAAAAGTTTTACAACCGGCCGCCGCCCGACGTTAACCCTCCTTGGGAATGCAACTGTAGCACGAGATGTTTGTGCTAAGTCCTTTAGTCGCCTCTTACGGCATCCACAGGAAGAGATGGAGTGGTCCTATTTTACTCTGACGGGAACCACACTTCTTGAATGCGATTATTTGAAATAATTTTTGCGTAAAAGTCCTACCTATTTCATTCGCTAAAGTAAAGACCGCAGTTTATTTAAATATTCATAAATAAGTAGGTAGGTATAATATTGTGTCTTCGAAGGAACATCAAAAAAACATAATTAATTAATACTTAAGTTGTTAATGATTAATGGATAAAAATTATGACTAAAAATATAAATATACCATAGACCATATTTTTATTTAAAAAAAAAAATTAAAGAAAAATAAAACTGTTTACTAGTTTTTGTTAATTTTGCTTCGAAATTTGTAATTATCTTTCGAAGGTACTTAAATGTTACTTTTTGGGTTAAATCAATATCATGGATTGGACCTGTTAAAAAAAATGCAAACTGTAAATTAAAAAATAAATCACATCAAATAATATCTTCTGCCCGAAGCGCATATTATGTAAACAAACATTCCTCTCAAATACTGGCCGGTTGACTGGAAGAGATCCCTATACGGGATAAGTCCGCCGTTTATTTATTTATTCAAGTAAGTACACTTGAAAAATTAACAAACATACACATAAAAAAATAAGGAAAACATAGTACTTAGGTGCTACTTATTTCTAAAGAAATTTCTTCCAGTAGACTCGCGAGAGGCCGTAGGAGCTAGATAACTGTTTCTCTCTTGTGTACAATAAAGCATTAAAAACACAAACAAATCATGGAACGATAAACGTACAGCTAAAGTAAAGAAACACATTCCTACTTACTTCTATTGTAATGTAATATTTATTGTCTGTTTATGTGTTAATTTATTTAGGTTGGTACCAATAAATTAGAATTACTACTTACAAAAGACGACCAGACAATTGATTAACCAAGAATTAATTTAGTTTGAACGGTATTGAAACGAGTTAAGCAATGCACGACCCAATTACATTTCGACATGAGCCTTTCAGACTGATTTCAGATTCATTTCATTATCTTACGTCACGTCAACGCTATCAAATAGCTAGACAGATAAGGCCGTACCTAAATTTTCCGGGGTCCAGTGCTGCCCCCATTTAAAATAAATCATTTTAAAGAAAACGGAGATATTATTTAAAATTTTGCTACTACCAAGTCCTAGATAACCCTTCAAAGTATTTTATGAACTACTGTTTACAGTTTAAAGTAAGAACGTTAAGCTTTACTACGCACATTTGCGAAAAACGGCCACTATTGGCAAATGTGCGTAGTAAAGCTTAACGTTCTCATTATAAACAGTAGTTCATAAAATACTTTGAAGGGTTATCTAGGATTTGGTAGTGGCAAAATTTTAAATAATGTCTCTGTTATCTTTGAAATGATTTATTTTAAATGGGGGCAGCACTGGACCCCAGATAATTTAGGTATGGCCATAATGGGGAAATGCTAGAAGTTTGTTTTTGCTAAATCTAAGTAGATTTTCTTGTTCGACTGAACCAAGGTAAGAGTATTTATTTATTTATTTATTTACACTTTATTGTACACACATACAGATGTAATAGTACAACAGGCGGAATTAATGCTAAAAGCATTCTCTAACAGTCAAACCTTTGGGTAACCAAAGTCAAACATTTATTTGCATAAATGTGGATAGGTACTTAAGACGATACACGGAGTCCAGTGCTGCCCCCATTTGACATAAATTATTTGCAAGAAATCGGAGATATCATTTAAAATATTAAAGCTGAAACCTAGATAACCCTTCAAAAGCTTTAGTTTGCGTTTTTGCCAAAAGTGGCCGTTTTTCGCAAAAATGCAAACTAAAGCTTAACGTTCTCATTTAATATATATATATAAAATTGTTTGAAGGGTTATCTAGGTTTTTTTTACTAGCTTCTTTCAGTGTCCCACTGCTGGGCAAAGGCCTCCCCTTTCTGTTTCCAATCAGTTCTGTCTAAGGCAGTAGTTTGCCACTCGCTAATGTACTTGTCCCAAGTCACATCTAGGTTTTAGTAGCTTAAAAAAAAAAAATTGTTTAATGATGACGTATTTTTGACGTTATTTGGAGTGGGTGCGACGCTTCATAGAGTGTATCATTGTATGGAAAACAATGCAAACCAACCAGAGCCAAGGAATTTCGACGTTATAAGGAATTGGACGTTAAATCGAGTGACGTTACAAAGGGTTTCCACTGTATGTGTATGGGTCATAGGATTACAACATTCTACCAAATTTCACCTGATTCGGTCCAGTAGATTCGGAGCAAATTCGCTGTGACAGACGGACGGGCAGACAGACGCACGAGTGATTCTATAAGCGTTCCGTTTTTTCATTTTTTGTACGAAACCCTAAAAACGGAGCCGAGCTGACCAGTCCCTACTATATATCGAATCACACCGTGTGGGGAATCAAACGAAAGAGCTTAATTAGCATATTTCAAAAATATATACATCACTAGCTGAGCTCCTTGCTGTGCTTGCAATAACTGGATAGACGTACTTTTCAGAATGATTTTTCCTCAGTCAGGTTTTAGTATTTTGAACTAGGATATCTTGTTCTTTTTGGGTTTTTATAAGTATGAGGCTTGTTTAAAAATAATAGTGGAACGGATTTAAGCCAAGGTCACGATGACTAACATAAATCTAAAAAATAACACATTCCTGGTACAGAACTATTCGTTTACGAGTACTTACACCATAAAACACCCAGTACCCTAATAAAACAAACAATCAGCCATTAAGCCGCTTTAGGCCAGACGCCTTCGCCTGCGGATAATAAAAACCGCCGTTCCTTTTTTGAAACGGGCGGAAGTGTCGATTTCGATTATGGAACGTCCGTCCGTTGGCGGGAAGGTCGGTTTCCTGTAAATGCGACGGGAACAGTGGTTGTCGGGTCTGTCTTGGCTTCTGTATTATGCTATTCAGACTAAATAACTAGGTCGCCAGATATACCCCAATAACTTTTAAACGGCTGAACCGATTTCCATCAAACACCACCCGATCTACCGCAAGGGAACTTGCTTTCACGTCAAAAAACTGTATCGATATCGGTCTATCCGTTCGAGCGCTACGATGACACAGACAGACCGACAGACATTAGCGTCAAGCTTATAATTTCTTCTTCTTCGTGTAAGCGCGTTCCCGGTTGCATCCTCAGCTGTGCTGCTTCGGAGTCCAGGGTGCGCTTTCCCGCTTTTTCTTCTCCAAATATAACATGCATGTCAATGGTCACCCAAGGATGCCAATTGCAAATGGCGAAGAAATAGCCGGAACAGTGTATAAATGATTTGGCTAGTTTTACGACCGGCCGCCTGCCTGACGTCAACCCTCTTTGGGAATGTATTTGTGCGAAAAGTTTAACAATCGGCCGCCGCCCGACGTTAACCTTCCTTGGGAATGCAATTGTAGCACGAGATGTTTGTGCTGAGATGTTAGTTCTTTAGTCGCCCCTTACGACATCCACAGAAAGAGATGGAGCGGTTCTATTCTAACCCGGAACCCGGAAGCACACGGTAGCGTCAAACTTAATAACACCCCTCTTTTTTGTTGAGGGTTAAAAAGGACCTGATAGTGATATGATGATGATGGATGATATATTACAAAACTAGAGCGAGCGAAGAAAAGAATAGTAACACGAATGTGTACCTAAACCACCACCACACCTCAATGGTGTAAATGAAGTGTATTTGTAAATACCGCTAGCAATACTTTCACTGCGCGTGCGCCGGATGCCGGAAGCAACTCACAGCTGCCGCGGCAAAAACTGCAGCACGCTCCACTGGTACAGTTACGAATGACCAAAGAAATTATAAAGGTACATATAATCTAGAATGCCTAGAATCAAAGAATTAAATATGTATTCAATTAGGCCTTTGCAGGCACTTTTACACGTCAATAATTTTATTACGTGTAATTACATACGTGTAATGTTTATTTATATTTAAATGATTATTATCATTTTTAAAAGCTACCGATTTAGCCAGGGCTTTGTCAGTTCCATCATCAGGTCCTTTTTAGTCCCCACCGCAGGAGTACGACCCTCTCTGTACTTACTACGTTACCAGAGCCGTACTTAGCCGCAGAGCAGTCAAAGGATTTGGCCTACACTCTCTACGCTGGCAAGCCGGTTGGAGAGGTCTCACTGATGTGTATAAGCTTTGTTCAGCTTGTGTTTCCTAAGTCGAATCTGTCGCCATCTACGACATCCACGGGAAGACTTGGAGTGGTCCTGTTCTACTCTGCCGGGAACCACACGGCATTCCAAGCTATTATTTTTAGTTAATTCTGTCGTCCAACACATGGCGTGTAACTTTCGACCCACATCCATACAATACCAGAATTGGCTGAAAACGGAAACCCAGCATTATGCTCGAAGCAAGGCTGCCAACTATTATAAACGACCAACGCAATACCAACAATACCGTAGGATATCCGCTGATCGGGAGAATAACAGTTCGGACTCCGGAAGCGGATGTAGCAAATGGGAGGCGGTTTTGTTATGTCATTTGTATTATTTACTGATTTTGGTGACAATGCATACGGCCCGGCCCGCAGACTCTTATTATTGGCACGTGGCACTTGTAATAGGATGTGAACTGGGTACGAAAAATTGTATTTTAATTAGTCGTCTAAAGTACAAGACGTTGGTATAACCACAGAATAGAGACTAATACTCACGTACTCGTACAGAAGTCTCACTCAACAAAGAAATTCAAAGAAATATCTTCTCAATGTGGTTAGCGATATGGTTTAATTTAGTGTCAAGCCAAGCTCGCACATTTCGGCGTCACGCGGCTACGTACGATGTAGGTCGCGTGTCAGCTGTTTTTACTTTACATTTTAAATCAAATAAAAGCAATCAAATGAGACACTATCGAGCAGCGATCGAGAAAGGACCCGTCACACCCAACAACATGTACCTAACTTATCAACAATAAATCAGTTTCTTTTTTTTTTTTTTTTTATTTAATAAGGCATCACAACAGACACTTAGTAATAATATTACAAGGTTTCTTAAATTACTAATAGTACACCAACTTAGCGTCCTAAACGTGTATGCACAATTGCTTAAGCTAAATAAGACAGACAAAGTTATACAATTTACAATTTTGATTAAGATACAAAAGGTACAATATTCCTATTACAATTTATGTAGGTATAACACTTAACAAAAACAAAAAAAGTCATTTCCTTTGTACTGGATGTAGTGCTGAGTTTCTGCGTGACGTGGTCTTGTGTCTCCATACCATCATCATCAACATCAACATCTCTTCGTGTATGGCGTAGGCCTAGGTGAAAACAGAAGCCTGCGCCGTACAATTCAGCTCACGTCAGAACTCAGCACCTTTTCGTTTACATACCTAGACATCCATTGCAGGCCAATTTCATTCTTATTACTCTGAACATACGATTCGTTTAACTGAATTTACCACCCGAAGGGACATTGTATTATATTGTAATGTAGGAACATTTTAGATACCTACCTAAACGGGGAGTGACACAGGCCTGGCATAACGGTCATGGACTTAAAGTGGAACTTGGCAGGACACCTGACCCGACGGAGTGATGGCAGGTGGAGCAAGGCTCTGACCGAATGGTGGCCCAGAACGGGGAGAGAAGCGTCGGGCGTCCGCCTATGCGATGGGTTGACGATATAATCAAAGTCGCGGGTCGCACCTGGATGAGAGCAGCACAGGACCGAGATGGGTGGCGTCGACGTCGACAAAGAGAGGCCTATGCTCAGCAGTGGGCGGAAGAAGGGCTGGGATGATGATGATGATGATAGACCATCAGTAAGTTAGATTATCCAAAAATAATTTTTACTTTATCCAAAAAGTAAAAATTCTCAAAGATACAGTGCGTCGAAGTTTAGGAGTGGGGGTGATTGACATAACCGTCAAGTGAAAAGCTTACCTACTAGATCATGATTTCATGCGAAATTTAAATGCGCTGTACCTTTTGTTGTTATTTGTTAATCAGAAAAAGAAAAAAAAATACGTACCTAAACAATATTATTTAATAATCTACCTGATGAGATAAAAATATTATGTAGTCCAAATCCGTATTGTAATTTTGTCGTGTGTGGCATTTGAAAAACTAGCCAACCCCTTGCATAATGTTTGACCTCTTCGGACGCTAACAAATAGCAATTAAAATCTGAATTAAGCCTCTACCATTAACACATGTCGAGGAGGTGCGCAAAATACATCGCTTGGCAGTTTCGAGTCAGCGGAATTCGAAAATTCGCCGGCTGCCATCGTGACACACGATACCCCGCGCCCCGCCGCCGCCCGCACCACCGCCCCGGTGGACACCACGAGCTCGTCGACCCCGACACGTGCCTACGCTGCGACGGTTGCTACGGACGGTCGAAGACACTGTCCTCGTTGCTAAAACTGCCCTCAATAAACCACCGTGTCAACGACAACCGAAGCGGAGGAAGCAACAGAAACCCGAGGGAGAAGATAGGAATCTAGTGCCTTCGGTTTCCAGGACGGTTCCTCCAGCGGCTAACAAAGGACAGGCAGATGAAGAGGGCTTCATTAAAGTGGAGCGAAGGAAGAAGCCTAGCCGGAATCAGTGCGGAACTGCACTGACGGGACCAAACCATCTTCTGCGTCCCGCCATCCCTACGACGCAGTTATATGTGTCCAGACTCCTCCACTCCACGAAGGCTGAGGAAGTGATGGAGTACGTCCGCGTGAAGACCAACATCACGCTGAGGGTCGTAAAACTGGAGTCGCGCCACAACGTGAACTTCACTTCCTTCGCGAGTCCCGACGTGGAATGATTTTTTCGGGATTATGAGTAGTTACGCTTCTAGGGATTATTTTTCGTAGGTTGTTCCTAAATTGTGATCACACTCTATACTAAATTGCATCCTAAATCGAGGCGCGTGACCGCCGGCGGCGACGCATACAAAAACTATCTTTATTGCTTTTATTACAAAGTAATTCCTGTTTACCATGTAGCTTGTGACCTAGCGTTTTGGAATGAATTCACAGATTACAAGGAAGTAGAGCGGTTGTCGTAAGAACCGAGTAAAAGGGGTGTACCTACTTTCTTAAACAGACAAAAGTTTAACAAATTTTCGTTATTTAGAAAAGATTATCATATCATAGAATAATCAATATGTAGGTTACTCAGTATAAAGAATTTTTAATAATAGATTTTCGTTGCACAGAAAATCAATACTTAGAATGTTTGTTATGAATAATTTGAAATCATAGAATTTTATTACAAATAACATTTACTTTTGCGATGTTTCTAATATCAGAATATCAAATTAAATATTATTATTTTTAATAAGTTAATATAATATTTATAACCTATAAGTTTTCCCTATTCTAGTAAAATGGATAAAACTTTCCCAGCACTCGCCGGCCGCTACCGCGGCACGTCGCAGTTCTAACCTAACCTAACTATATTGTGGTAGCCATTTATAATGTATTCTAACTTATTATATGGTATTTAATTTGATTAAACAATGTTTTCACTTAATACTTCCTTAAATAATAATTTTCTGTACAATAAAATTCCATGAAAGATTATACCGAACAAACAATATTATTTAAAGAAATATTCTACTGTTTGATTAGTTTGTTAAATGAAAATATGAGATTCTAAAATTCATTGAACTGTGTTTCTATAAATTGTGTTTCATTTAAGTAAATAGTCTTTGAAACAATAATATTTGAAATAAAAATACATGAATTAAATATTGTATGAAAAATTTTCTGTGAATCGAAATTCTATGAAATTTAAGTCTGTGAAACAAGGGGCACCCGAGTAAAAGTCTTAAGCACAATTCTCGTACTACAATTGCATTCCCAAGGAGGGTTAACGTCGGGCTGCAGCCGGTTGTAAAACTTTTCGCAAAATTACGTTCCCGAAGAGGGTTGACGTCGGGCAGGCGGCCGGTCGTAAAATTACGGCCAAATCATTTTAACTTTTCCAGCATTTTCTTCTTTACTTGGCAAAGTCATTGGCATCCTTGGGTGACCATTGACATGCATGTAATTTGGAGAATAAAAAGCGGGAAAGCGCACCCCAGGCTCCGAACCAGCATAGCTGAGGATGCAACTCGGAACGCGCTTAGAAGAAGAAGAAGGAAGTAGAGCGGTTGGAACGTCCTTTTTATTCTAAATTGGATAACTGCGATTACATCTTCCGATTTCTTAGTTAGGATTCCTTAAAAAAAAATAGAGTCCCCTTACCCGAGACAGAATCAGAGTTCCCCATACAAACGTAGTCTACGTTTTATTTTGAAACAACATGTCAGATTTCGGTAAAAAAAATTAACTATAAAGAAATTGCATATATCTAGGATTATAATTGGTTTTCACAGTCAAAATATGAACTTAAAAGAGAATATAGTGTATCATATCATTTTTGACCATCAGTACGGAAAACTTTTACACCCTTGTATCTATTTTCTTGAAATCGGACATGTCGTTTCAAAATAAAACGTAGATACGTTTGTTTAAGAAAGTCTAGGGTAAATTCTTCTGTTTGAATTCAAACCGCAGATTAGAGAATATATTTTTTTGTAAAAGCTTTTATTGTGAGACCAAGTGTCGTGAGTTGACAATCAAATGAGCTCAGACACGATAGGTATTCGTCATTTCATTACTAAGTTCCTACTAGCTCCTGGCTCCACCATCAGTTTACTAATATGATATCGTAATATTGTACTGTGATCCTGACATGTCACGTCACGACTGCATGTTGGGTGACCATTGACGTGCATGTTATATTTGGAAAACAAAAAGCGGGAAAGCGCACCCCGGACACAGAAGCAGCACAGCTGAGGATGCAACCGGGAACGCGCTTAGATAGAGAATAATGTATGTGTAGCAAGTAACGAGGTTCTTTCTCTATCTTTGCAGACGTTTACGTCTCCCGCCAGCGAGAGCATGCCGGCCGCGCGTTGCGACCGCGTGCCGCCCGCCGACGCGGCCTGGCCATTCTTCGGGCTCCAAGAAGATGACTTACCACTAGGTAGGTTCCTGTGCTAGTGTAGGCCAAATCCTCTGGCTGCTCTGGCCAATTATGGCTCTGGTAGTATAGAGGGTCGTGCTCGTGCAGTAGAGACTAAAAAGACCTGATGAGGTTCCTGTGCTATTTGTATTTCATTTCAAATTTCGCCAAAGATTTGCCAGTGGAATTTGGCGAAGATAAGTTTGTTCGTGGTTTTGTCATTTCGCGATTTTGTCTTTAGCTTACTTATCCACCGTTACTCCAAAAGCGGTAAATGTGAACGAAGCTACGTATCCGCGTTATAGTGTAAAAAATTAAATAATATGAAGTTATTAAGATATTATGATTAGTCTAATGCAGGCAGTTTTTAAAATGTGTGCTGAATGTTTTGTCAAACAATCCGTTTTTTCTGGACAATGTAGCGAATGAAAAAAGTGCACGTTTCTTTGAAGTTTATTTAATAAGATGGTTCGAGTTTAATTGCCCTGCTAATTTATACTCGTGCTTAACACTGCCGAAATTGCACGGCTGAAGTTGCGCGACTAATTTATTTATTTGTAGAAAACGCTACGTAAGTTCGACAAAGTAATGTAGTATAGATATAAGTAAATAGATACGAGTACCAACCTAGTACTCACTCCTTGTTCTAAGCTCTGAGATAAAATAAATAATAAGTATGTAATTTATAGCTTTTTATGAAACTGGTAACGCGTTAAGATGATAAAAAAGTAAAATAAATTAATGGTAGAAAAGGCAAACGGCCTTAATTCCGAAAATTATAATTTGATGTACCTAATAAAGTTAAATAATAACAAACCTTTTTTGATTTTTCAGACCCCCGCTCGTGGGGCCGCGCAGAAGTCGGTCGCTGGGTGTCTCGTCGCGGCGGGCTGCCGGAGCGGTTCCCCATGAACGGGAAGGCTTTGTGCCTCATGTCCAAAGACATGTTCGCCAGCAGGGTACCTCATAATGGACATATGTTGCATCAGGTAGTTACTACAGAGAAAAATAGAATAGTTGTGGGAACAGGTGGAAAAGTAAATCAAAATAGTGTCAGGTTGCTAGCACCATTGCCTATTGACATAATAGTCAGATTCTTGCCCATACCCTTAATCGGCTTTCCAATCTGCGCTGGGAGAGAAGTTAGTATATCTACAATTTTGCTTTTCTCGCAGACGATCTCAGAAGATATAACCCAATCCCATTTGCTGATTGCGTTATCAGAAGTGGGATAACTATTTTGAAATAGTCGTGTGTGTATTTTAAGTTACTGTCTAAGTATCTATGTAATAAGTTTACAAACAAAAAGCTACAATATGGGCGTCCGCACGTCCATTACTGTCTATGGAAAAACTTCTTATTTTAACCCTATTTTACGATGAATTAAACAAATATTACTAGGCTTGTATTGTATAATTTAAGCCCTTTATACTGAACTGTTAGGTTATATTGGTGCTTCTTATACGAGTATGATGTCTCTGTTCAGTGTACCTCTTGGCAAAGGCCTCCTACAACCATTTCCACTACTTTTTGTCTATGGTAACTTATTTCTAGGCTTATTCGCTGATTAATATTCGTACTTTTTACATTTATAATGAAAACTACTTACTTGCTTATTAAGGGACTAATTTCTTCTTTTCCAGGACTTTAGAAGACGATTGGCTAAAGCGCTAGCGATACAAGAGTTCTTCGAGAAGATGTCGCCAAAGTGATCATGGGCACGAGAAAATACAGAGTTTGTTCATCTACCCTCAGATTTTTGCTCTATGGGCAGTGAAAAGTAAAGTTAAATATTAAAATTTTGATTTCCTTTTTCCATCTTCAAGCTCAGCAATGCGCTAAACGTGGCCTTTGGATTTGCGGCCTCGGGCTCTGTCTACCCCGTTATTGTTAAAGACGTGATAGTGTATAATTTCTGTTGCAAAATGCAGATATTTCAACATAAGTTAATACAATTTTTTCAGAAAAATAAGACCAAAAATATATAAGTTCCTATATATCTAAACTGGTGAAAGAAAAATCATTGAGGCTAAGCGCAAAATGTTTATTAAATTCTAGAACGGATAAAGGTAGTATTAAAGATTAAAAGGTGAACTTAATTGTATGAATAAGAATTAGAGGATGTATAATGTATATGTATTTTGACGTGACAACGTCTTATAAATTGGTTAGCCGGGTGACACTTCAAGAAACTGCGTTACGCTCCGCTCACGTTATGCGCTCACAATGAGAGCGAGTGAGAGGCACGCGTCCCTTCCACTCGGGCATGGTTAGCCCGCCTAAGAGCGAGAGAGACAGACATAAAAAGACTTGTCACGTAAAACTTTCGCCCGTATACCGACTTTACAGGCAACCAATTTTTTTTTTTACACTTAAGTATTTGGTGTAAATATTGGGAGCTATAAGGTCTTTTTAATTAAGTTCAAATAATTAAGGGGCAGTTCAGTCCATTTCTTTGAACAACTTTCTGTAATTTAGGAATATATACTTAACAAACTCTACGTGATCTGGATACTTATCATATATTATTATAAGTGATTTTTGTATTTTGATTATTCGGTAGCATTGACTAAACTAGCTTTTAAAATATTTGTACCAAATTAAAAAGAGCCTCATTTAATCTTCCGTATTTTTTTCTAATTTTGTCGGCAAAAGCATCTTCGCTTCATATCAGTATTAGATATACCATTGTATTGTTATTACATACATAGCTATGTTAAGTAGATGTAATTTAGTATATTTTTGTATTGCTCTAGTCAGGGTGTAAATAAATCTTTTAGTAATTAATTCTGTTTTATTTGAAATCCATCATTTTTTTATAAATCTATTTCATTTTTACAAATGTTCTATTTTCAAGAGAGTATGCGACCGTCACGATCGATTCGCGCCACTGATCGCCGACCCGAGTCGTGAGCTGTCGCTGAAATATTGTCGCTCGTCTGTCTCGAGCCCTAAGAGAAAGTAGCGCGTATCAAAGAAATGTTGAAAAAAATTTCTTTGATATTTTATTGGATTTCCCATTTTTGTTAATTCTTTTCCTGAAATTCATTCGTTTTCCAACAATATTTTTTTTTTTTTCGTCAGTTTCATTTTCTTACCACCCTTTTCTTGCCAAATTAGTTTTGGTAGGTTGGTCAACATCCCCCTGGTGGGTGTTTAGGGAATCTAGTAACTAAAAAGTGGGTCAACAAGGCGTTTTGGCAATAAAAAATAGGATAAAAGAAGTCTTTGAAATAAAACAATTGTGTTATTTCTAAAACATTAAATATTTATTTATACTCTTACATCAACAAGGCATAAGAAGGCTGGACGTACTTTGTACTGTAGACTGGGACAGGGGCTTTTGGCAAATCGAAGGCCCGTCTACACTATAAATGATGATAAAGACGTGATAAGTATTTATGTTTGTATGTATGTAAGAAAAAAATTTAGGGGTTAGAGGAATTGAGCTAAGACGTAATGATTGATTAAATAAATCTAGTATTCTCAGTTTGCCAAAAGTCATCTGCCATGTTATAAAGTGTATTTTTGTAGAGTGGATTTATTTACAGCAGGATGTTTCAAAACATGAGTGTCTCAAATAGATCTACTTACATTATTTAATAGATCCTCCAAAAATATCAACAATATTAGCGAAATAAAGAAAGAATCGCAAATGTTTATTGTTTTATTGATTTTATTAAACAAATTTATGCCATTTTGTAACACAAATAGGATACTTGTAGAATTATTTTCCACTTAAAACTTATAATACCATCACAGACCAAGTTAAGGACTCGGTTTAAACCATTACTTACCAAAATTAAGTTGACAGTGACGAAAGACAAGATGACATATTGCGAGAGATCTTATTTTAGGCGAATAATAATTAAACCAGTTATCCTAAACTTAAACCGCGTGTTATAATAAGACAGATAAGGTGTTATATAATTCTTAAACCAAACTGTAATTCTTTTTCGCTGACATTTTTATCGAATTTTGTAAATTTTGCCATTTTTAACACCATTCCGCGATCCAGATGCGAACAATCCACACAACAAAACACGCATGCAATGAGCGCTACATTCCACGTGATCGCTATTATGATATGTCGAAATTATTGTTCTCGAGTCATTTCCCATTTAAACTAATTTAAGTACGACACGGACCGAATACAAAACTTAAAATTTAAAATAATAGTAGACGTATTTACATTTTTACTGAATAGGGGTAATTGTAAACGGAAAGGTAAACCCGTTAAGCTCAATTCACATTGCCACGGAATCGAGGCGAATTTTGAGAAAATCACAGAGGATAATGACTTCTATAATCTAGGAGAATACAGTACAAATTAGCATGAAAAAAGAAACTTCGCGGGAATTCCGCGAAAGTTCATTTCGTTGATACAGTTTAATACATTACAACATTAACATAGGATTCAATTAGCTTTGTACACTTGAAATTTTGCTTCCATTCCGGGGTAATGTAAATTGATTAGTATTTTAATTCTACCTATACAACGATCACGTTCAACGCGACCTTTGTGGTTTGTGGCTCTAGGCACTCTCTACCCCGTTAGGGATAAAGATGTGTCTAGTATGTCATGTATTTCCAACATAAAAATTTGTTTCGCTAAAAAATGCCACTCTAAAATTCGCTGTAATTGAATGATGCATTCGCGCAATTCGTCTAACAAATCTGTACAGCAAAACTTGGTTTATTTGACAGCAGACTTTTGATATTGAAATTCAGTGTCATTTTGTGTTTTAGTTTTAAGTTTCTGCAATAAAATATGCCATTTTACAATTACCCTCATTAAAAAAAGACTTTAGGGTTACTCCAAAAGCGGTACGCAAGACGTACGTAACTGCGTATCCGCGTTTCAGTGTCAAACAACATTGAGCGTTAATACATGATGATAAAGTCTAATTAGGTTTGACATAGAAATAGGACGTCACTATGGGACGACCATCGTATTATTTAATGGAGTAACCCCCCTGGATAGTTACAATTTAAACATAATATCACGGTAACAGTGCACTGCACATTTCTTAAAGTAGCGAATTACAATACTATAGAAACATAATCAATCGCAAACAATGACCCCTTCAAAAGTAAGTACATTCAAGTGCTTTACTTTACAACTAAATCTCGTTTTCCGCCAATACCATTCTAACGTCACTTCACGCCAATCGCTGGACCAATCAGCGGCTGTTGTATGACGCTGCGTCATAGCAGACATTGGCCTATAGTTGACGTTGCGCCAGACTACAATCATTAAGGGTGAATTCAGTCGATGATACTGAACAACTTTCTCCATGGAACGTACCTACCTAGTATATAGAAATATGAATAATATTTTTTGGCATACAATTTGACCGATCAACTGATCCGAGTTTGTATGGAAACCAAAGATTTTCATATTTCGATACATGTTCCTTGGGGAAAGTTGTTCAGTATCATGGATTGAATTCACCGTTAAAATAGTTTAAGTATATTTTGTTAGACGTTATATACATTTCGTGGGGACGTTTTACGCGATGAAGTTAATGTTAACTATTCTATAGTATTATATTTCGCTGGAGTGAAGCTTTGATTTCCTACAATGGGTGTCGTTACAGGACGGTTGTAATAAAGCTGCCAATGACGTCATTAAAACGTCATCTTTGTAAACAAAATGGCGTGGTTTCTTAGTCGCAAGCCAGATATTCGAGGCGCACCTCGGACGTACCCGATGGCACGTCCCGAGTCATGTCCGAAGCGCGCCGCGGGCGCCTCGGATTTTCATTTTGTTCATTATTCATTACGAAACAACAATTAACAATAAAAAGTAATCTTTCCGAAGACAACGAGAAAATTAGTTATTATTTGTGCGTATTTCCGAATGCTTCTTTGGGTAAACACTTGTACAGATAATTTGTCCAATCCACAGTAAAAAGTTGCTTTTTTGTATATGACGAAAAATACAAAAATTCAAACATAAAAATAATCAAAAATGTTAATTTTTGGTCCGATATTTTGTTTGACTTTTTGTTTGATTTGATTTAGCCAAACATAAAAAATAACATTAATTAATATCATCTAATCTAATCCGATCCAGTTAAATATAATCTAATTATAAGTATGTATATCAGAGCCGTGCATTTCATACTGAGACATTGTCTACCCTGTTATCAAACCAGTTAGTTTGCCAACAGAACGCATTCCCTTCTTTGGCACAACGCGGTGCGTATGTTGTATTATAGAAGGATAAGCAGCCCGTTGGTACAATTTGTTTGCTGGAAAGCGTCATTAGCCCTATGCTATATAAGTGTTGCCTCGAAGAAGCATTCGGAAACACGCACAAACAATTTGTCTGCCCAAAAGCTTCTTTAGCCCAACGCTACACAAGTGTTGAGTCGAAGAAACATTCGGAAACACGCGGTGGAGATCGCTTTCGTACGCGCTAAACCTAATGACATTGACGACACATTTGTATACGTGCACCCTTTTTCTATTACTTGACAGTTACCCTTTCCATTAGATTCTAAAGGCTTAGAATCTGATAGAGGTAATCTGTATCTGTAATCTGATAAAGGGTAAAATAGACGAAGCGAGAGAGGAGCACGTAGCAAGTGGAGGTCCAGTCTCTGCCTACCGCTTTGGGGAACACGCGTAACTTTTTGATTTCGGTTTTAGATATCTGTTACGTTTTGACCTGAATAATGAGTCATGTTTCGAATAAGGGCACCGTTTTGGAGGAAACCATAGCTTAAGTAAAGAAGGCAACCTTAGCCAAATAGGTATAATGATTCCGGCTTTTCTTCTCCACTTCGCATGTTCTTCGACATCTTTGGAGAAAAAAGTCGGCACGCGCCCGGGCTCCGAAGCAGCAAAGCTTAGGACGTCACCGCATACGCGCTAGCTGCCATTTTATCTCATTTATTTTATTAAAAATAACCTGAGATAAATTCTCACATTTGTTTTACTCCGTGTAGTCGGAGGCCGACCAGCGCCCTTAGCATGGCACCATCGATAAACCAAGATAAAATTTATATAGCGCGACTGGTAAGTGCCATCCCGCTCGTAATTATAACGTAGAGAGTGATGGTAAACGGTGTCACCGGCGTCATGCCACGGGGCTGTAGGGTTACTCCAAAAACGGCACGCAAGTCGTACGTAACTGCGGATCCACGTTTCAGTGTCAAGCAACATTGAGTGTTATTACACAATGATAAAGTCTAATTTGGTTTGACATAGAAATAGGACGTCACTATCGAACGACTATCGTATTATTTTATGGAGTAACCCAAGGCGATCATCATCGAGGCGAGTGTTAGGAGAGGTTTTACTGCACTTTCTCCGACCTTTCCGACCAAATCGCGCGAGTAAGCCGTTTACAATATTCATATTTTATTCCATATTACAATTTAATGAATAACAGATCTATGCTTATTATAATCTAAACACTGAGTTATATTTTGACCGTTGGAAAAATATTATCTATTTGAAAATATACATGATTCATTCAAACAGACCGGTTGGAAGCAATTTTTTTTCTCTCTTTCGTGTATGTAAGTGGCCAACACTGGTGTCAGATTTTTCCAGCTGACATTTTATTTTAAAATGACTATCAAATATGAACTTGAAAGAAAATATAAGGGCTAAATAACTTCTCTTTTTAGGGTTCCGTAGCTAAATGGCAAAAAACAGAACCCTTATAGATTCGTCATGTCTGTCTGCCGTATGTCACAGCCACTTTTTTCCGAAACTATAACAACTATACTGTTGAAACTTGGTAAGAAGATGTATTCTGTGAACCGCATTAAGATTTTCACAAAAAAATAGAAAAATAACACAATAAATTTTGGGGGTTCCCCATAAGTATGGGGAACCCCCAAAATTTATTGTGTATTCTAAGTAGAACTGAAACTAAAATTTTTTTTCAAAAATATCTATGGATAGGTCTTCAAAAATGAAATTGAGGTTTCTAATATCATTTTTTTCTAAACTGAATAGTTTGCGCGAGAGACACTTCCAAAGTGGTAAAATGTTGGTCCCCCTGTAACTTCTAATAGAAAGATAAAACTTAATGCAAACTAACATCGGAAATTGGTTTGAACGAGATCTAGTAAGTAGTTTTGTTCAATACGTCGTAAATCGTAAAATGTTACTTGTTGCTACGGTACCCTTCATGGGCGAGTCCGACTCGCACTTCGTCGCTTTTTTAGTTCATATGTTGATTCTGAATACCAGTTATGTATATGCCTAGATATATACAATTTCATTGAAATATCTGACATTTCGTCAAGGGGTAAAGGGACTCTTTAAGTGACCATTCACATGCATATTATATTTGGGGAATAAAAAAGCGGGAAAGCGCACCCCGGGCTGCGAAGCAGCACAGCTGAGGATGCAACCGGGAACGCAGCAAGATGAAGGAGAAGCCTTCCATAGTATCATATTTCGCTGATTTTTACTGTATTAGTATTAGGTTTACAAATCTTACTACAAGCGGACATGCTCCTAGCCGGCCTGTGTGAATTAACCCTTAATATCATATTTATTTCATCTATGTACTGGTGTTTTCATTTAATGGTAAAAACCATATTTCATTATTTACTTATTCACTTGGTCGTCCATTTGTACAGGAGGCTTACTCCAAAAGCCATAGTACGCAGCTGCGTGTCCGCATTTCAATGTCAACCAACATTGAGCGTTACGCAATGGTGATAAAGGCTTATTTGGTTTGACATAGAAACAGGACGATACTATCGGACGACTATCGTGTTTACGGAGTAACGTTTCAGGTCCACACCTAAGTTAATGAATCTGAAATGATGGCGCTATTGAACGTTTTTTAGGGTTCCGAACCCAAAGGGTGCCAACGGGACCCTATTACTGACACTCCGCTGTCTGTCCGTCTATCACAGGGCTCTATCTCTTGTTGAACCGTATTAGTTAGACACTTGAAATTTTCACCAATTATGTATAACTGTGGCAGCTATAAAAACAAATACTAAAAATAAGATAAAGTTAAACATTAAAGGGGGTCGTCACACAAAAAACGTGTTTTTAAAATTTTTACGGAGGTACGGAACCCTTAATGTACGAGTCCGACTCGCACTTGCCCGGTTTTCAATATTTGTTGCGGGCGAAGCCATGTTGAATTTAGTTCCGATTTATTCCGGAACATGGCGTGATCCACCAAACTTTATGTTAACCTTTTTTTTGTGATTTTCAACTTACTCGATCTGATCTGATAAGTATATTACATTATTTAATAGATTTTATATAATATATTTTATTACATGGTGCTAATTTTGAGACATACAATTAATTTAAGTACTAAAGTCGGTTCGCTGTCACAAACAATATAATGACAGCGATTACATATTTTTCATATTTTACTTTCTTTTTAAGTTACTAGTTATGTACATACGTATAACTAGTAACATCAAAGTTAAACCGTATCAAAGGTCTAACAACATATACTGAAATTATATTTAAGGGTGAATTCAGTCCACGGTACTGAACAACTATATATAACGTCTAACAAAATATACTGAAACTATTTTAAGGGTGAATTCAGTCCATGATACTGATCAATTTTCCCCAAGAAACATATATAGAAATATGAAAAATATTTTTTTGCTTTCCATAGAAACTCGGATCAGCTGATCGCTGAACTTGTATGGGAGGTTGTTTTTCAGATTTCGATATATGTTCCTTGGAGAAAGTTGTTCAGTACCATGGACTGAATTCACCCTTAAAATAGTTTCAGTATATTTTATTAGACCCTGTATATGTATGATATTTAACCTATAGACAGGCAAAACCACTGGGGACGGGTACTTCAGTTGAAGTCTATTAAAAAAATCTACTAGAACGAACATTTTAAATCAATTTTTTTTTAAAGATGTTTGCCTCTACTCTGTCTGCGTCACAAACCGACTGTTATAAAAGCATGATTGTGCTCGAGCATCAAACCTACAAAACAGCTGAGGCTACAGCTGCAGATCGTTGTACACTTCACGAACAATCCCAATAACAAATGGCACTAAACTTCGCATTTATATTGCATTTAATAAATTGATTTAATAAATAAATATATACATTCTATAAAAAAAGCTATTAAAAATCATAAATTATTATCGATTTTTCATAACTTTTTATATAGAAAGTAGTTCAGTATCATGGACTGAACTTGCTCCAAAAATTTAGCAGGAGGATAAAATGTCAGCCTGTATATATATATGGACAAAGCACACAGATTGAGCTAGCTCCAAAGTAAGTTTAAATATGTATTATGGGATACTAACTCAACAATACTATATTTTATGATAAATACATATACAACGAGGTAATGAAATAACGCAACTTCTCAGGTTGTAATTCAGTCCATGAAACTGAACAACTTTTGTTTTACAACATTCCTAAAATGCCAAAAATAAAATTCGGATTTTCATACAAATTGACTCAATCAACTGATCAGTTTGTGATGAAAATTCAAATATTTTTTTTGGGTTTCGTGAAAGTTGTAGAACAGTACTATATTTTTAATTTTATGTTTTTTTAGCTGCCTAATAATATTATATACTTCATATAATAATTTAAAAAAAAAATTCTTAAAAACCAAAAAAAAATCCACAAAAAACTTACCCCCTTTAAAAAGTGGGGGTAGACTAAAACCCTACGCGACAAGATCTGCAACTGCAAGTCTCATTATGTAATAATAACATGTAATACAACAACCACGCATTATTGTGCTGGGGTTACGAGATATGCGAATGCGAACAAACATACAAAACAGACAGTATTCCAAGCAAAAGGAAACATTTGACTGTTCATTCGCTAATATGGTTTGCAAACTGGCGGTGCGGTCTCCTTCAAAAACGCCGCTTTTGTCAGTTTAACAAACCATTTGAGCGCACGAATTGTAATATACAGCCCCCCCCCCCCCCCCCCCTCCCCGTCATACTAAATTTGATCAGTATTTGTTTCCTTTTAACTCCGTTGACTATTAACAACATTCATAATGTAAATTTAATAATTATGATACTGACTGATTTGTTTTCATAGGCCATGAGTTTCTAATAAAAAGAATTAATTTCTTAGGCAAGTAAAGAGGCGCGGTGGGAAAATATGACACAAGAAAAGTGGCTTTGGCAAAGCAGACTGACGTATATTTATTTGTTACAATACATGTCAATGGCGGACTTAAGGCCAGGGGCCTTTCTTGAACATTGATTAATTATACAGAAGGACGGTGAAATAATGTAGATCGCATGAAATAGCCGCCAGAGTCGTGTTGTACCCGTGTGGTTCGGGTTAAGAATAGGACCACTCCATCTCTTCCTGTGGATGTCGTAAGAGGCGATTAAAGGACTAAGCACAAACATCCCGTGCTACAATTGCATTCCCAAGGAGGGTTAACGTCGAGCGGCGGCCGGTTGTAAAACTTTTCGCACAAATACATTCCCAAAAAGGGGTTGAGGTCAGGCAGGCGGCCGGTCGTAAAACTATAACCAAATCATTGAACTGTTCCGGCTTTTTCTTCTCCATATTGCAAGGTCTTTGGCATCCTTGGGTGACCATTGACATGCATGTTATAATTGGAGAAGAAAAAGTGGGAAAGCGCACCCCGGGCTCCGAAGCAGCACATCTAAGGATGCAACTGGGAACGCGCTTAGATGAAGAAGAAATAGCCGCCCAAGTCGATGGTGAACTTGATAAATATACACGCTGAATTTACATTGGTTTTGGAAAGTATAGGAAGTAAATTCCTCTATCCATATACGTAATCCAAATTTGTTTACTACATAACATGAAAAAGTTGCGAAGATGATTTTCGATCGCGACCACGTAGTTACGCCCATCTTATCAAAACTGCCGCGTGACCCCGATGAACTCGAATACGAATACGTAAGTACTCGCGCGGCGAACGACACGGACTCTGTTACGCTACTCACGTTATTACTTTGGAGTTTTAGTCAACATTTTTACAAACGATCCTTATGAAATGGCCTTCGGCTTCAAAACCGATGGAAAATCACCGAGCATGATCCAAAACATTCTTTGTCACAGTTAAAAAAATATGTAACAAAAAAAACATTTCTTATTTAATAAATATACGTCCGCGTCAATGTTAGTCCGCTTTGCACAAAGGGACCGCTAAAGGATTTTCGATAGAATTCGTTACAAAAGTAATTTTACACTGGCAATGTAGAGAAAAATGTAAAAATAATAACATTTAAACATGATTATTGGGTGTCTATAGACGTCTATAATGTTACACAGAATCATTTTTGACGAATAAAAAAAATATTAGACAGTTTGAGCGCACTATAGGTACGCTCCATACAAAAATTTTCTATTTGATATCATTTTAATCTTTACATAGTCTTTATCAATCTTAAATAGTTGCGTAATTGTAAGAATCCGATTTTACTATATCTGTAATTATTAGAATGTGTATTAATTATTTTCATAATTATTTGAAGTGGTTTTGAATCAAAGAAGAAAGTAAGAATTAAGCGTATTAGTCACTGCCGCGTAAACTGGCAGTGACTAATACGCATCATTCATTCATACTTCAACTTGAGAACGGTGTGAACTGAACACACGCTACGGCAGTCGTTATTCGATTCGGTAAGAGAATGCTCGCATATTGTCAATGCCAGAGTAAACACAGTAATGGCCGATAATAATAACATAATAATACGAGCCATCACGTGTCCCAATGGGCGATAATAAAACAAAATCATTAATTTATTGATCTGTTCGCTGTTTAATTGTGATACTGAGCTTCGATATTTTAAGACGATAAAATTAACTGTTTAAACCTTTTTTGGTGCTATAAAGTGATGTATATTTTGTAATATAAACTATATTGCTGCGAGTTTAACAAATAAAAGAAAAAACTATCATATTATTTTCGTATATCAATCAAATATGACTCTGGTGTAACATTATGCCGCGGTAGATTTTACCGCCATAACTGTCCTTACAACGAGTATCACTAAAACATAACTATCAATAAACTAATTAAAACATAAAAATTAAATATTTACATTGAGTATCACTACGGTTATGGCAACTGGCGTTACCCGCTGGTACGTTTGTTTGGGGGCCGTCCACGTATTACGTGACGCGATGGACGAAAAATACAAGAGACTCCTTCATACTTTGAAGCGTAATTCGATTTTTAATTTAAATGTTTTAGCTAGATGGAGCTATTAGTTCGAAAGAAGGTAAGTTTCGTAGTGGTGCCGCTTAATTTGGAAAGATGGCGGTATAAGCATTCATTTTCAACGAACAAACAAGCACCATCTCTGACTTTTCGTGGAAACTGTCAGCCCAGTATCCTTTGTATGACTAGCGGGCGAGATAGTAACATCTAGACATAATACAAGATTTTGGCTTTCTACCAGAGAACGCTTTTTTATATGGCGTTTTCAGTCCTCTTGTATCCCCCCCTGACCCCTCCTCCCATCGCTTTGACGTAATGTGTGGATGACCCCTTATCGTTTATCGTGTTTATTTAAGCATAATAATAAGTTGAAAGTTATGTACACAGTGGGATGTCGTTGTGGTGTTAACAAACAAATGAGGTACCTACGTATTTGATTGAGTGAACTGCTGAATGGATTAAGATAAATGCCTTATTTTCAAACACTTATAGTTCCCGCGCAAACATCTTGAACACCAATTGATATACCTTTCTCGCTCTTGTGTATTCTCCCGCCAATGCGAGAGAGCGAGAAGGGTATCTATTGGTGTTCAAGAAGTTTGCCGCGAGGTATACTAACTGTATAATTAGTTTTGAACCATAATCCGCACAAGTCGAGTTGACATTGACAGATGATATAGTGTCATTTTAATAGATGTCAACTTGATTTGGGTTTGGGGAAGCTAGTATGTGTATTATAATATAGTTCTAGGCAATATGTATTTATGTAAATAGCCCATTAAGTGACAGTGATGCGGGGAGCGGGTCACAATCATACGAAGAAAGTCAAAATTCTGCGTAACGTAATATTTTAGACGGCCTTAAATGGAATTCCACAACTCTTTTCACATACCTTTTGAAATGCGCTATTTATTTCAAATCAGCAGTTCAACTAAATCTATATGAAATGAACCTCCTCGCTATACATGGTGTGGTAACTACAGAAAACTATGCTAAGGCACTAGGCTAAGTTCGACGAGACACTGTGTCAGATCGTGACAGCGTGTCAGATTGTGTCACTGTGTCAGATTGTGTCACTGTGTCAGGTGTGGCGGCGGCGATTGTTCATGACAATTTGAAATTTAAGGCGTATATTTGAAATATGACTTACGAAAATTTTATATTTTTGTCACAAAGGCAAAAAAAAGAATATGAAATGACATCCAACATAGGTAATATTAAAATATTAAGTAGGTGAACTAAGTATTGAATATATTGTAATTTGAATACGATGGCAAGATGGAAAATAATATAAACTTTTAATATTTTGAGTATTTGTTGTATTAGGTACAAATCTGCAAAATTAGAAGCAGTTAATTGGAGAATAAAGGAAATAAATGAAATTAAATTTAGGCATAATTAGAAAAAAAAATGGGAGTAAAAGACTAGATTCTAGGTCGCAAAAATGCATTTGCGTATCAAAAAATATAATTTGGCAGTGTCATAGAGAGATCATGGTTTCTACTCCTAGCGTGGAATCTCATAGTATTTGTCCACTTTTGGGTGTGACGTGATCATAATCATTTCAGCCACAGAAGGGCCCACTGCTGGACATATTCCTCCCCCAATTTCCAAAATAACCGATTGCAAGCGGCTTGCATTTAGCGTTTTCCTGCAACGTTGCTCAGGTCGTCTAACAACCTATCTTTCAAAATTGATTTCGATGTACTACCGATGACTGATGATTCATTTAAAATAATAGTAATAATACAAGCACGCAATTTAATTATTTCATAACATTATTTTTCAATCTAACGCACTGACATACAGTCTGTCATTGTCACAAATCCTGACACACTGTCCTACAACCTGACACAGTGTCAACTATCAAACTAGTGACGTGATTTACCTTAAGCTTCCGCCTCGTTCGCGTTCACGTCACTGTCGATAGCGGGCAGGTTGTCGATAACAGCTTTTATCGACTCGACAACGTTATTATTATTGTTATTCGCGTTATACCCGTTACTAATGCTCGGCACTGATATATCGGAACAGTTATTGTTCGAAATACTAGGATTATTATTATCATTGGAACAGGTATTTGTCAGTCCATTATTTTTAATATTAGGTGCGTCCGTACTTAGATTACTGTTGCCTGTAGGTGTGATAATACTAGGTATATCACCAACATTACTGAAATTATTATTGATACCTGTTCCGCTGACACTGGGTCCATTGGTTGCTGTAATATTGAGCCCATTACCTGCTGTACTGGGCCCACTACCTGCCGCACTGGGCCCACAACCTGACGAAGTACTAGCAACATTACCATCGCCCAATTCCTCATAATTCGGCGGCATTTCTACATTATTCCTCGCTTCCTCATCAACATTATTATTCGGATTGCCATTCAACCCGTCCCGACTTAGATACTCCGGTGGGGGTCCGTATAGCTTATATCTCATAGCTTCAGTGTACGGCGGGGGTCGAATCGACCCGTCAGGTAGCACTGGATAGTTCTCAAAGTTTGCTCCTAGCAACCTAATAGTCCTACCATTGAGTGTGTAAGTGTCATTAGAATTCAACCTCACAAAATCCAGATCTTCGATGTCTATTTCCGCTACGTTGGGGGTGTCCGGGCGCCGCTCGGCGGAGGCTCGCCGGCCGAACTTGGGGATGCTGAGCTGGAAGCGCCCCAGCTGGAGGGTGAAGGGTCTCTGCCTGTCTCCGATGGAGTCCATGACCCGCTCCAGCGTGTTCCGCCGCAGCGCGCGGCGCCGGAAGAACTCCACCGGCGTCGACATGCTGGAGACAACAAATAAAAAATGTATTGACCGAGCGAAGCGACTGTTTCGAGAATGGCCAAAAATGCTATTGTCCGTTCTCGCTTAGAGCTCGCATTTTTCAACAGCTTTACATAAAAGTTGTTGTACATAAGTTCCTTGATTTATTAAATTTTTTTAGTCGGTCACGATTTTTGATTGGAGGAGAAATAAAGGAGGGGGGGGGGGACCTTGCTGTAGCGTTATATGTATATGGACAGTTTTCACTGAAATGTCTTTGCTAAGCCAGGGGAAAGGGGAGAGTGTTGGTTATTTCATGTTTATAAGAGCTCGCGAGGTCTACTGTTCGCACAGTAAAAATTTGCCCATAGTCAGATTTAGCTTTTTTAACCTCTATCTTGTATACCTTCTCGCCCACCATCACACAAGTGGCCTTTGAGTCTTGCAGCTCTGGGCTCTGTCTACTTAAGAGCCGCAAGACCCAAAATCATCTGTCTGCCCCATTAGGGATAAAAAAACGTGATAGTGTATGTCTGTAAGCAAACTTTTTTGTTCATTATCAGTTATTCATTACAGAAAGTTGTTCACTCCCTCACCTGTTAAGGTCCCTCCCACACTCCCCCGCCTCGGGGTTGGTGAAGTAGAACTCGGCTGAGTTGAGGTCGCAGTACGTGGGGCTCCTGAAGTCGAGGTTCTGCGCCCGCGTGGGAGAGTTGTTCAGCGAGGTTGGTCGCACGTTCTGCATTTCCACTTCGCAGCACTGCGTTGGCACCTGTTGACAGCAATATGGATAGTTTTATACGGTTTTTGGCATTCAAGATGCAGTACTAAAGTCATCATCATCATCTAAGGCTCTACAGCCGCAAGTGGGCCTGGGCCTGGTTAAGTAAATTGTTAGAGATAGTCCGGTTTTGGGCTTTCTATCTCCAGCCTTTGACGCTTACTTCTTGTATAGCTGTAATATCAGCCCGATGGCTACTGAGCTGTTGACATAACAGTTAAAAACCTGCTGGTTTGTACAGAGTTCTCACGTTCCACGTACATAAAGTAAACTTGTTATCCATTTTAACATTGCCTGGTCGTTTGTTATAAATCCTATCCGTTTTATTTACTTTTCCTTTCATAATCGTTTGTTTTCGTGCAGTGCAATACTAAAGTACTCAAATTAAATAATGCCATAAGAAATGGTGAAAAACCCCCGTGTGGTCCAGCTCAGAATAGGACTACTCCGTCTCTTCCTGTGGATGTCGTAAGAGGCGACTAAAGGACTTAAATTTTGTGCTACAATTGCTTTCCCAAGGAGGGTTAACGTTAGGCGGCGGCCAATTGTCGTCAGGCAGGCGGCCGGTCGTAAAATTACAGCCGAATCATTTTAACTGTTCCGGAAATTTTTTCTCCACTTCGCAAGGTCTTTGGCATCCTTGGGCAACCATTGACGTGCATGTCATATTTGGAGAAAAAAAGCGGGAAAGCGAACCCCAGGCTCCGAAGCAGCACAGCTGAGGATGCAACCGGGAACGCGCTTAGATGAAGAAGATAAGAAATGGTGATAAAATACCACGTGAGTTGAACCCGCGACCCTGAAGGTCGCTGCTGCTTGCTGCATAGAATATATGAGGACTTTTTTGATTTCTCGATAAAAATGAAACTTATCTAGTTTGATTTTTATAGTCAACACATTCGACTTGTCAATGTCAATCTGTCAAAGTGACTTTGACATGTGAAACAGCGCCAAAGTGACATCAAGCGTTTACGCAAAAGAATAAATGTTCATACAGCCGAGATATTATGACGCTACGATAAATACAGGGTCTAACAGAAATACTGAAACTATTTTGAGGGTAGATTCAGTCCAGGATTCTGAACAACTTTCCCCAAGGAACATATATCGAAATATGAAAAAAAAATTGCTTCCAATAGAAACTGGGATCAGCTGATCGGCCAACTTGTATAGAAAGCAAAAATTTTTTTTTCATATTTCGATATATGTTACTTGGGGAAAGTTGTTCAGTGTCATGGACTGAAGTCACCCTTAAAATAGTTTCAGTTAGACCCTGTATACAAAAGTTGCTTGTTATTAGTAACCGACCTGCCGGTACCGCGAGGAGAATATCTCGGACAGCCTGCCCAGACCGAGCCCCGCGTCCGGGGAGCCGGGGGCCTCCACCGCGCACTGCAACAGACACAAGATATATACTCCGTGACACCTCTCCGACCGTCTGGCCAGCGTGGAGAGTGTAGGCCCAACCCTCTGACTGCTCTGGCTGATATATGGTTCTGGTAGTACAGCCGGCTAAGTGCGAGTCGGACTCGTGTACAAAGGGTTCCGTACTGTTATCTATACAACATTTATTTATACATCTTTAGAAATAAGTAGCACCTAGTACTATGTTTTCCTTATTTTTTTACATATATAGTTTATAAATTTTCAAGTATACTTGAACTAATAAAATAAAATAAATAAATAAACATTAGACACTTTAATATCGAGCAAAAAACGGCAAAAAATCACGTTTATTGTATGGGCCTCCCTTAAATATTTATTGTAATTTAATTATTTATTTTAATATAAATATAATATACAACCAAATATCTTGGGTGAATTTGCCTGAAACAAACCAAGAAAAAAACCTGTTGCCGTTATTAAAATTGAGCAAAAAACGGCACAAATATATTACGTTTGTTGTTTGGGAGCCCCGAAATACGTATTTATTTTATTTTGTTTTTAGTATTACATCACCTGTGAAAATAAATATCACAGTCTAGCTATCACAGACAGACGGACGGTGGAGTCTTAGTAACAGAGTACCGGTTTTACCTTTTGGGTACGGAAGCTTAAAAAAGACCTGTTGATGATGGAGATAGTATATCAGTCTACGAACAATAATTCTCTAGAATCGTAAGTAATTACGAAAAATCATTCCACGCGATATGTACCGCGGCGGGCGGGGCTTAAAATATGAAAAGCGCGGCGCGGTTGCGTCGCAAAGTTTCCTTTGAGAATATTGCTGTTTTTGCGATAATCGATTCATTAAAAATGCCGTCATGTGCCGTGAAGTGGTGTAGAAGCCATACAGACATGAAAAACACAGAACTCACTTTTCATATGTAAGTAAATAAACATTTTAATATTGTACCTCACCGCTCGTGCCGTTGACCGCGGCTGTGTCGGTTGAGCAGCCGGCTTCGGGGAGCTGGCTGCTTGACCGACATGACGCGTAACTTTGGCGATGTGTGTTTTTCGTTGTAATTACTGTTTGTTTGCGTAAATGGAATTAAAATCGAAGCGGTGAATGTAGGAGCGTTAGAATTCTAGAGATTATATTTCGAAGTTATCAGTATAATAAACCAAACAAATTAGTTTGAATGTTAACTGGATATAGATGTTACCTGCATGGCGAGCCTGCTGGGCGAGTCGTGCGGGGAGTGCGGGGAGTGCGCGGCGGGCGCGCGCCCGTCCTCCAGCAGGCGCGCCGCCTCGTAGCACGGGGGGAAGCGGTGCGTCTGGGGGGGGGGGGGGGGGGGGGAGACGATTTTACAGCCGCTATTGTATGCAACAATATCCTTATACGACAAGATACTCAATTACATACACATCATTCATATCAACACCATTTCTACAGCAACACGTTATATATATGTTTTTATAAAAATGTTACTCAAAATGGTTTCAATTGATACACATTTCAAATATATTGGCCACACAGTACTGTAATTTTAATTCTAATTCAGTATTGTTATTTTGTTCTGTTCCAAAATAGTCGTCAATCACTTCATTCAGGTCATAGCAGAAAACCAGTGCTTTACTTACATCCGTGCGCGAGTAAAGGTTTACACTGAGCCATTATGTTCTTTTTTTTCTTTCTTTTATGTATTATAATTTCTGTATTTATGTTTTTATTTTTGTTGTAAAAGATTGTGTGTGTTTCAATTCAAATAAAGTTTTATTCTATTCTAAGATAATTTCATCAAAATATCACACCTTAGGCTTGAAACTACATCAACCGGACGCCCGCTATGGGCTCAGTCCGTCTCTGTCTCAAACCCTACATGCAATAGTTATAGAGTCATCTTAAGGCACACGAACGAAATTAGTCAGTCACCATAACCGACAACGGTCAGGGATAATAAATATAGTTAGCTGAAACCGTCGCGGGACACGTGTCTCTGTCGCACGTAGGGTTTGTGACAGAGACGGTCTGAACCCGTCGCGGGTCTCCACTTAACGCAGTTTAGAGCTTTAGGTCTTAAGCGCACGGCGTATTTTATACGCGCAGACGACGCGCGTTTTGGGAACGCGCATTTTCGGCGTCGTAGATGCCGATTATTTAAATAAATAAATATATAGGGACAAATCACCCTGATTGAGCTAGCCCCAAAGTAAATTCTAAACTTGTGTTATGGGATACTAACTCAACGATACTATATTTTACGATAAATACATATATAGATAAACACCCAAGATCCAGGACAATTTGAAAAAGGGCATTTTCCAACTTGCCCTGGCTGGGGATCGAACTCAGAACCTCCTGATTGGCGGTCTAGCGTGTTAACCATTACGCCACGGAGGTCGTAAAGCGTTTGTATTAATTCAAACGCGCGAACAAGATACAAACTCTCCCAGAAGCAGAATTTGGGCCCCCCTCACCCCAAAGCTACAATTTGCCCCCTCAAAGCAAAATTTGGAGGCCCCCTCGACCGCAAAATCAGAATTCGGCGCCGGCTGGGAGTGTGCGCCCCGGGACGCCGTGACGGCAGCTACCTGCGCGTACTGCGCGCTGTAGTGCCGCCGGGTGGCGCGCTCGGCCGCGGCGTAGCTGCGCAGCGCGGCGCGCTTCATGTGCATCTTGCAGATGGCCGACACCAGCAGCACCACGGCTATCATGAAGATCAGGGCGCAAGCTGCCGAACACAATCACTATTTATTTATATTCTGTAAGAAGTTACTCAAATGCAAAGTTAAACTGACTGACACAATAAAAAAGGAACAAACTACTTACTGGACATATAGATACACAATAGATACATATGACTACTTAATACAAAAATTATAAATGTATGTACTTGTATTCGTACACTACAGATTCGTGTCCCGTTAAGTTTTACCATGAAACTGAACAACTTTTGTTCTACAACATTCCCAAAGTGCCAAAAATTAAATTCGGGTTTTCATACAAATTGACTCGATAAGCTGAGCAGTTTGTATGAAAATTCAATTTTTTTTATTGGATTTCGTGAAAATTGTAGAACAAAAGTTGTTTAGATTCATGGGCTGAGGTACGTACCATCTGGGAGGACTTGCGTTATTTCATTAACACGTTGTATAGATATTACTAGCTTTGCTTTGCTTCGCTCGCGTATCCCACGGGAACAAATCTTTTTTCTGGGATGAAAGGTACCCTATGTCCTTCTCAGTACTCCTAACTAAGTGTATGCGAATTTTCAAGAAGATTGGTTCAGTAGATAAAGCGTGAAGAGGTAACAAACAAATATACAAACTCACTTTCATTATCGCAATTATAATATTAGTTGGGATTGAATTGGTGCTAATAACCCGTTCAACTATAACGTGAGCAGAGTACTAGCCATTTTTAACTCCCCTTGTCAATAAAAGTAAATCTCTTGCCCCCCCTCCCCCTCCTATGCTTACGTAATGTACGTATGCGTTGATATTAATTTTTTTACGTAATCTGCTTAATATTTTTAGTCTTTTATAGCAAATATATTGTTCGTAGATATTATTTTACCGTCTGTATAATTTTACACCAAAAAAGAAAATGCCAAGAAATGTAAAAAATAACTAAGAAAGATTACTGACGTTATGGAAATCCAGACCCCCCACCCTCCATGTTATCAAAACTGAGCAACTCAAAGACCCCTTTTACCCCCTTTTGGTGCTTACGTAGATTTATGTAATACTTGAGAGAATAAAACGTAACTAAATAATGTCATTTGATATTAATCCATTTTGAATGGTACTGTACTCGTATAACCAGTATCTGACCTGTGACGGTGTATATGGTGGACTGTATGAAGCCGTAGTCGTCCGGCGCATGTCTGTCTTCGGTCAGCATCGGGAACTCTTCGAAGCTCGCTGCAACAATCACAAATAAAACTTTTAATAAATATCCCTAACAAGCAGAACAGAGCATTTTGGATCTTGTGGCTCTAAGCAGACAGAGCCCAGGGCCGCAAGACTCAAAGACCACTATTAGCGCGATGGTGGGCGAGAAGGTGGAAAAATGAAACATTGTTAAATAACTTTAACAAAACACAAATTGAAAAAAAAAACCCCTAGCATGTCTATACCGAGTATCGGTCGTGCTCGTCGCAGATAATGCTCACCTTGTAACCTAGAGTACCGGCCGTGCTAGTCGCAGATGATGCTCACCTTGTAACCTAGAGTACCGGCCGTGCTCGTCGCAGATGATGCTCACCTTGTAACCTAGAGTACCGGCCGTGCTCGTCGCAGATGATGCTCACCTTGTAACCTAGAGTACCGGCCGTGCTCGTCGCAGATAATGCTCACCTTGTAACCTAGAGTACCGGCCGTGCTCGTCGCAGATGATGCTCACCTTGTAACCTAGAGTACCGGCCGTGCTCGTCGCAGATGATGCTCACCTTGTAACCTAGAGTACCGGCCGTGCTCGTCGCAGATGATGCTCACCTTGTAACCTAGAGTACCGGCCGTGCTCGTCGCAGATGATGCTCACCTTGTAACCTAGAGTACCGGCCGTGCTCGTCGCAGATGATGCTCACCTTGTAACCTAGAGTACCGGCCGTGCTCGTCGCAGATGATGCTCACCTTGTAACCTAGAGTACCGGCCGTGCTCGTCGCAGATGATGCTCACCTTGTAACCTAGAGTACCGGCCGTGCTCGTCGCAGATGATGCTCACCTTGTAACCTAGAGTACCGGCCGTGCTCGTCGCAGATGATGCTCACCTTGTAACCTAGAGTACCGGCCGTGCTCGTCGCAGATGATGCTCACCTTGTAACCTAGAGTACCGGCCGTGCTCGTCGCAGATGATGCTCACCTTGTAACCTAGAGTACCGGCCGTGCTCGTCGCAGATGATGCTCACCTTGTAACCTAGAGTACCGGCCGTGCTCGTCGCAGATGATGCTCACCTTGTAACCTAGAGTACCGGCCGTGCTCGTCGCAGCAGGCGGGCTGCCGGCACAGCGCGGCGGGCCCGCAGCACGCCGCCAGGGGGATGCAGCGCCCGGACGAACAGTTCAGCTTGTCCGGACCTGGGGACAAACGTACAAGTTATTATATGTATAAAGGGTGTAACAAAATATACTGAAACTATTGAAAGGGTAAAAAAAAACTAGTAAAACCAAAAACAATAAAACCCACGCGAGCGGGACTAGAACCGGCGACCTGGTCTTTATACCACCATGCTGTTAACAACTGAGCCATCACGTGTTCAACTCCGCACGTCGGATTTCTCCACTATGTCCTATACCTTTAATCCGCATTAAGATGTTACTCACCGTTGCAAGGCTGCCGACATAGACTGGGATCCTCGTCCTCGGAGTGCTCGCAGTCCGGCCTACCGTCGCACACGTAGGCGGGGAGCACGCAGCGCTGCCCGCACGAGAACGCGCCGCGGGCGCAGTGCTTTGGCGCTGGAGACAAAAATATTTACTAGCTGTTATTAGCTATTGTAAGTAATCTTAATGTACGTCAATATTTATTATAGAAATAGTTGTTTAAATTGTTGAATATGTAACTCAGTTATGAAGTTAATTTAATAATGAATAGGGCAACACTATTCCTTGTACAACTAGCTTAGTATTGATATTGCCTGTAAAAGCAATTCTAGGACCGTTCCTTTTCTTAGTTTATGTCAATGACTTGCCTTACATGGTTGAGAAAGAGGCTGACATGGTGCTGTTTGCTGATGACACCTCGCTAATATTTAAAATAGATCGACATAACAGTGATGCTAGCGCGGTGAACAGCACCTTATTTTTAATTTCTGATTGGTTTTCGGCCAATAACCTCATGTTAAATGCGAACAAGACCCAATGCATTCGATTCTCTCTTCCTAATGTGAATCAAGCCTGCGTTGACATACTAATTAATGGTCAGAAACTCGATCTGGTTGAAAGTACTACCTTTTTAGGAATCACAATTGATTCGAAACTTCAATGGGGCGCTCATATAACTAAACTTTCTAATAGGCTTAGCTCTGCGGCTTACGCTGTCAGGAGAATAAGACAATTGACAGATGTAGCAACTGCTAGACAAGTGTACTTTAGTTACTTTTACAGTCTAATGTCTTACGGGATACTTCTATGGGGGAGTGCAGCCGACATTCAGACTATTTTTCTTTTACAAAAAAGAGCAATTCGTGCCATTTACGGTTTAGGATCGAGAGACTCACTGAGGGAATTATTCAAGGGAATAGGTATACTTACTTTTGCATCACAATTCATATTTGAAAATATAATGTATGTAAGGAAAAATATTTCCATGTTCAATAAAGTAAGTGATTTTACAGATAGAAATTTACGTAATAAGAATGACTTAGTTAGCCCGTATTACAGGCTAAATACAGTCAGTAAGTCTTTTATGGGGAAGTGTATACTTTTTATAATAAATTGTCAGAATCGCTCCTTGATATGCCAGACAGAAAATTCAAAGCTTATGTAAAGAAAGTACTTTGTGAGAAGGCTTATTATAGGACCGATGACTATCTTAAAGACAAAAAGGTCTGGCTTGAGCTTGGCGCGGGTTCCTCTTAAAGGTTTGTATACTTAGACATGTCATAATTTAGGTACATTGGTACATACTAAATTTACAAATTGACATTATTTTAAATTTCGTAATTCTTATAATTCAATTTAATTATGACATAATAAACGATGTAATCTCTATCCATTTATATAACTAATTTTAAGTTTTTAGTTTGTTAGTTGACGTCTTTGGAGAAAACGTTCAGTGCAGTTTGTTGCCGCTTCTTCTGCACTTGCGCCTAGGAAGCGGCGTAAACTTAGCTTTAAGTAACGATTTGACGTCAACATTTGTGCAAAACAAAACAAAGTGACTATTATTAAGAGATATTATAAATATCCTATGATAATAAAGATATTTTGAATTGAATTGAATTGAAGCAAACTAAGCAATTGTCCGGGCCCTCTCCTCGTTTGGTCGTCAATAATAACCAACTTACAAGTTATTCATGGTATCTATTTATCAATCTCACATTATGTAATGTAGCTTTCTATAAAAAAAGATTTTTAAAATCGGATCAGTAGTTTTTGAGTCACAAACAAACACACAAACATCGATAAAACGGTACTGTTGAAAAGTTCTCCGAAAAACTCATCACAAACTCAAACTCACCGAACGTCTGGACTAGTATGAACTTGGTCATGCTGAATGGCGGCGAGGAGCACATGTAGCGGCCCGTGTCGGCCGGCGTCACGTTGTACTTCACCAGCGTGCTGCGGTGCGGCGCGCCCGCGGGGGGGAGCGCGGGGAGGGGCTGCGGGCTGGGATTTATACGCCTAGTTTAGTACGGAAACTGACTGCCTCCGTGGTCCAGTGGTCAAGGCGTCTGCCTTGTGATCCGGAGGTCGTAGGTTCAAATCCCGCTGGGAAGCATACTTTGTCAAAAGTTATTTCCAGTCTGGTTAGGATATTGCTAGCTTTCGATTGCAGATTATCCGAAAAGAAAGATGATTCTATGCTTCGGAAGGCACATAAAGCTGTTTGTTGGTCCTGAACGCCATCTAGCGTTTGTACCTATCCCAGGATTGGTTCTGGTCTACCCTTTGGGTTGCGGAGGTCATACGGCAGTTGCTGTGTAAAACCAGTAACCTCATCGAATCACCTAGGGTAGGTAGCAGCGGACCTTGGGCTCTGAAGCATAACCGCTAAGGGTGCAACCGGGAATACGCTCGGATGATGATGAGTTTAAACTTTAATTTATATATTCAAGGACCTCTGTCGGGTAATGGTTAACACGCTAGACCGCTAATCCGGAGGTTCTGGGTTCAATCCCCAGCCAGGGCAAGTTAGAAAAACGGCCTTTTTCAAATTGTCCTGGGTCTTGGGTGTTTATTATGTATTTATCATAAAATATAGTATCGTTGAGTTAGTATCCCATAACACAAGTTTAAAACTTATTTTGGGGCTAGCTTAATCAGTGTGATTTGTCCCTATATATTTATATTTATAAAAAAAAAACAAATAAGAATTCAAATATAATTTTACTTTGAGTACTGAAACTTTCTTCATCTTAGCACATTTCCAAGCTACTCGACAAGTGGATAAGGACAAGAAGACAGTGTATTTTTTTTATCTAAGTGCGATTCCGGTTGCATTCTCAGCTGTGCTGCTTTGGAACCCGGGATGCGATTTCCCGCTTTTTCTTCTTCAAATATAGAAGGATGCTGAAGCTATAGTTTTACGACCGGCCGGCTGCCTGACGTCAACCCCACTTGGGAATGCAACTGTAGCGCGTGATGTTTGTGCTTAGTCCTTTTTTTTAATTTTTTTATTAGTGATTTGTGTGCGTTTAACCTCTATCTAACCTTGATATAAAGTTGTTTTTTTTAGTTGCCTCTTACGACATCTACAGGAGATTTTTTTTTTCTTTTTTTTTGTTTTCGTCTGCCGAACGGCAATTTGACGACTGCCATACAATGATGGCAGCCGGTACTAACGGCTTTACGTACCTTTGAAGCACAGAGGAGCTCGAGAGGTTTTTATGCCACTTGTAGTGACCCAACCAAGTACGGACCACGCCCGCGGTTGCTTAACTTGCGAAAGCGCTAGCAATCATACTCTCCCGGACCAATGAGCTCCTCTATACTATGTATTGATAAGTGGACAGCTGAATGATTCTATCTCACCTGCCCCCAACTGTGTCATTGTGACCCGGCATTCCGGGCATGAAATTCCAGACATAGTCCCTTTTATTGGTATCTCCTCTCAGCTCGCAAACCAGCGTCAGGTTGTCCCCCACCCTCCGCACTAGCACCTCAGTGTACTCGACCTCTTTGGGGCTATACAGGTAGAGGGACGCTTGTGGCGGGGGCAACTCACACAAGCCTGGAACAAAGTATGAAAATGGCTTTTAACGTAAAACTTGTAACAATAAATACTATAATACCTTTGGATACTTTTAACCCCCGACAAAAAAGAGGGGTGAAGGGTGAGGGATGGTCATATTACATTGAACAAATTTTTGCTCTTAATGACAGTGACCCGCTCAGACTTATCTAATTATTGTGATAAGACGGACGACTTACTACATGTCTTGATGGAATGTGACCAGTATACCGCCCTATCACATATGGCAAAAGCAAAAGCAGGTAAAAGCTATATACTTTTTCATAAGAGCTGTGATACTGCACAGAAATTAAAAATGATCTAATCGAAATCCCGCATGAGGCTGGCATGGTCACACCAAGTGAACTGAAGCCTCGGAAAAAAATGGATAAAAAAGGGGTGTTATAAGTTTGACGCTAATGACTGTAGGTCTGTCTGTCTGTGGTATCCTGGCGATCGATCGGATGGACCGATTTTGATGCGTTTTTACGCGAAAGCAAGTTCCCTTGCGGTGGTTCTTAGCTATGTTTGATGAAAATCGGTTCAGCCGTTTAAGTTTTTGGGGTTAACACTTGGGGCTTTCTCTAGCAAATGATAGATGACGCTACGGATATCAAGTCGTATCCGTCGTATATTATGTGATATTTTTTTCCATGCTGGTAAGTAAAGGACTAAGGTCCTACCAGGACATTAAAAAGATGGCAGGGAGAAGATAGGAATGAAGGCATCTCCACTTAACTCCACCGACAAGAGCAAGCTTTTAAATTACGAAGGGCTGGTCTGGGAGAAAAGAAAAAACTTAAAATGTACCAGCAATTTCTCCTCTCGTGCAGATATAATATCCCGTAATAGCCGCTAGAGGGAATGGGAAAAAATTCGAATTATATTAATAGGCGATGTGGCTAGCAACCCATCACTATTTTGAATCCTTTTTCCATCTTCTGGTCAACCATCATGTTAAAAGTGGCCTTTTTTTCTTGAGGCCCTGGGCTCTAACCGCTTAGTCGCAAAACCCAAAATGCTCTCTCTGCCCCATTCTTCTTCTTAGAGAGTCAAATTCTGTTCTGAAAGGATCAGCCAATCTGCTTTAACAACTGGCTATCCATGCAGACTAACCAGGGAGCGGGATATACAGGACACCTCAGTATGTCACTTAGGGAAGCTCCTTTTATGCACCTCTCTGCCCCATTAGCGTAAATGTGTGTGATACTTTTTTATTTTTTATTAGCCTATACAGTCCCACTGCTAGGCAATGGCCTCCCCTCTTGTACACCACTGATTTCTATATTGATACTTTTTATTACAGCAAAATGTGAGGTTCTCTGAAAAACATCAATAGAGTCGTTAAAATCAGCTATTGCCATAGGTTATAGGGTAACAGTTAGCTATAAAATTAGAATATTACAAACAGAACTCTCAGTAATAAAGGATATGATTAAAAAGCACATCTGTTTACAGACTCATAAAGTAAGCATCCAATTACTTCCTACAGCCATTTGTAATAAGTAATTACATTTAATTTATGGAAGAATTCTGTGACATAACTTATTGAAGACAAAGTCATTGAAATGGCAATCTTAGATAAGATTATGAGTTTATGTTGAGCTCTGAGTGCAGAAAATAATATTTCTTTTCTAAAAATTATTTTTATTGATATAGTAGATACCATATGTTATGTTTAGGTACCTATTCAGAAATGTGTAAGTAAATATTTTATTTTTATTCTATTTTATTTCGGAAAACTTAGAGCTATTTCTTATCTATGTAAACAATAACAGTAAAAAAGTTACAAAACTTAGCCAATAATAAGTTTCCACTTCGAGAGATATTCAATATTTTTGCTAATTTTGACGTAAAAACAGATAAAGATTTTCTATTTTCTATTTTTAAAAGAGTAGTGCAAAAGTGAAAGGATGTGTTATGGTGTTAAAACACCGTTATATATTCCATTACTATGTTATTAGAAGCATGTTGGAAAATCAGCATTTTACATACATCAATTAAGTAGGGATTTTCAAGAAGTCTGGGCCAAATTTAAAGAGAAACCTTGCAAATAATGATAACTGCTGCTAATTTTACAATTCTCAACACTTATCAAGGCCCTAAAAATGAATTATACCAATAAAAACTTAGGCCATGGGATGGTGAATAACAACCATCTTTTTAGCCCATTATAACAAACTAATATAACAAAATAACAACACTTACATGTTTGTGATATGATAGCAAAGGTGATTACCCTCAAAAATACGTTTAACACTGAGAAATACATTTTTATTTACTTTTTAACAACAAACGTTTATTGACAAGAGGCAAACGACGCCATTTTTGCGTATTGCAGGGCTACCAACTTCAATCATTGAAAACAAACAAGGTGCGTTCACCACAAAAAAAATCTTTCTAAACTACATACATACTAACCCAGCAATGGACATCAACTAATCGAATACCAACATACTAAGTACTTGTAAGCGGGCCTTAAGATTACTGAACGTGTTTTTGAACTTCACTGTCACTGTCAAAACTTAGATGACAACAAAGAGTCCAATCTAAGAAAAAATATTATTTTCGTAAAATAAATAAAAGTATTTATCTTACAAATTTAATAATTAAATCGTAGTTTTTACATATCCAAATAAACATATAATCAATTTAACTGAAATGGATCTAGCGAGATTACCAAACGACAAAAAGCTGCAGCTGTGTAGGTGGTATTTTAAAGGTTAGTAACTCGCAATGATTCACAAGACATGAACAAAATCATATTCTATTTTCTATCTAATCTTCTCCAAGTTTGAGTATGAACAGAAAGATAAAGGAGAAGGTGAACGTCGCATTGTACAGCGAAGTGAAACAGCTGGCGGATGAGAGAGACAAATGGAAGAGAATTCATACTCTGCCGACAAGAGCATAAGCTCATAAATATAGATAGATTTAGTAATAAAGCAACAAAGTGGTTTTATCATATTTTATGTGTCATTCCAGTGGGCTGCTTGTTCCTCCCATTCGTCTGGGCCGTGAATGCCATGTGGTTCTTCCGGGAGGCGTTTGTAAAGCCTCCGTACGATGAGCAGAAGCAAATTAAAAAGTGTAAGTACTCTTACTACTTGTATCTCACCTGTCCTCGTTTAAGTAGATTTTTGACATTCTGATTCTGCTCTTTTGACAATTTGCAATCCTTTGTAATTTTGCGCTTTTGACCTTATGCTCCTTAGCCTGTTACTGGCATCATTTGCTGCTTTGAAATCGGGGATAGCGGATCTACATTGAAAATGCAAATGGTGTGCACTGAGACAGACCTATTCCCACAGAAGGCTGTCGATAAAGATGCATATTCATAGTATTGATTCTATTCCTTCTTTTTATTTTTATTAAAATGCACAGTAACTTAAGAAGAGTATAAACTTAGACAAACGAGAAGGCAACATATTGAGATGTCTTCTTGTTTTGGGCATTGACTATATGTATAGACCAGCTATCTCAAACATTGGCCCCTGTTCTGTTTTTTACCCGACTGCGGCAAAGCCCAAAATTAGGGCAATGTGTTTGACCTTTATGTATGTCAAACTCTATGTTCCCTCGTAACTACTAAACGGCGATTTTAATAATTAATACGAGGTTAGATTCGTCTTAATCACTAGTGGCTATATTAAAATTATTCTGTAGTCAGGTTTTAGTTTTTAAAACTATGTATATGTATTTAGTTGAATATATGGTGGCGGGAATTATTTTATTGATTATAGAGGAGCAGCTCAGAGCTGATATGTCTATTTCACACAGTGCTGAGAGTCCATAAAGTCATACGTATATATCATACATATTTAATTTTCAAGCAATAAAATCTGGCTTACTGATGGAAAGTTATTTCTTTACACCTTGCCATGTTCCTTGAGTTATTCTACACACCCAGAACATTTTTAATAATGTTTACCACATTTTTGTGTGGTTTTCGCTTATATACTGTCGAAAGTACTAGGCGTATGAGAGCTAGCAAGCGGGTAAGTGAAGTTTATGGAGATAGCTACAATAGAACGGGACAAAACAGTGACATGTTTTGTACTCTTATGTATTCTGTGGACATGTGTTGTCTCCTCTAGTTTTACATAATAGCAAGTACAAGTGTATATTTTTTTAATAAAATCCCATTTAATTTCCAGATGTAGTAATGAGTGGCGCCGGGGCTGTGGTGTGGGGCGTAGCCCTGGCGGCGTGGGTGGCCATATTCCAACTACAGCGGGTGGCTTGGGGCGCCACGGGGGACGCGCTGTCGTTTATAGTGCCTTTGGGAAGAGCTTAGTTTTAGGTTAGTTGTTAGTTTAGTTTGTACGGTTTTAAGCATTCCTTGTCTGTACAGGGTGTTACAAAATATACTGAAATTACATAGTTTAAGGGTGAATCCAGTCCATGATACTAAACACAAAGAATTTATATACAATCTAGAATGCCTACGAAGTGGCTAAGCCGTTCCGAAAAAACATTTGTAGTAAAGGGACACCATTAATTTAAGGTAATTTTTTTTGGGAATGTTAGGTACCTATTTGAACATAAGCATTATGAAAATATAACTTAAAGCAAAAAAAAAGTAAGTTATTCAGTATCATGGACTGAAAATCAACACTTAAATTAGCTTCAGTATATTTAGTAGACATTATAATATACACTTTCAAGTGCAGTTCTCTGTGTCCATGTTTACCATCATTTGCTGAGCTCAAGAAGTCTAACACATCCAGTTTAAAATAAATACGCAGTTGCGTTTGATAACAAGGACCCTAACTCCAATAGTGACACGTCATATTATGTGAAGCCCAATGCAGTGTCAACCAACATTTAGCTCTACGAAATGATGATATAGTCTTTTTTAGTTTGACATTGAAAGAGATGTCCTCTTCCAATGTCAAATAGGAAACACAAGCTGAACAAAGCTTATAACCATCAGTGAGACCTCTCCAACCCGACTGGCCAGTGGAGTTGGCCTACACTCCACGTAGGCCAAATCCTCTGGCTACTCTAGCCAAGTATGGCTCTGGTAGTACAGAGTCTTGCTTCTGTAGTAGAGACTAAAAAAGACCTGATGATGATGAATATCAAACCAAATTAGTTTAAATTCCACGCTGGTCTGGGAGTATGTACCAGCTGTTTCTCTTCCCGCGCAGCTGGTAAAAGCCGATCGAGGGAATGGACGAAAATGTGAATCGTGTTAATAGGCGTTGCGTCTAGCAACCCATCACTATTTTGATTCCTTTTTCCACCTTTTCGGCCACCATCACGCCAAAAGTGGTATTTGGGTTTTGCGGCCCTGGGCACTGTCTTCTTAGAGCCACAAGGCCCAAAATGCTCTGTCTGCCCCATAAGGGATAAAGATGTGATAGTGTGTGTCATCTGCATCAGGTCTTTTTTAGTCTCCCCTGCAGGAGCACGACCCTCTCTGTACTGCCAGAGCCATATATTAGCCAGAGCAGTCAGAGGATTTGGCCTACACTCTCCACGCTGGCCAGACGGTTGGAGAGGTCTCACTGATGTTTATAAGCTTTGTTCGGCTTGTGTTTCCTAAGTCGCCTTCTACATCGGGAACCACACGGCTTCCTGATAGTGTGTGTGTGTGTGTGTTGAAACATGACGACACTATCGGTCGACTGTCGAATCATTTACGGAGTAACCGTCTAGCTTACAACGTCCGTCTGAGATGTCTGATGAATGGAAATGGTTAATTTATTAATTGTAGCGTTAAGTTATATACTTTAATTTTGTATTCATGTAAATAAGAGATTAAACAATGGTAACTATTTACATAACTTGGACTTTTATTTTAATAAGTATATTATTACGTTATATTTATTATGATATAAAATCTTATTTTTGTTACATATTTATAATATCTAGTTCTTGGTTAGGGCTTGTGCACAAATCACGCGAAGTTTTTTTCGGATATTTTTTGACTCCCCTTCCCCCTGGTGAGGTTCTTGGCAAACCCCCCCCCCCCCCCCCCCTCACAACCTCACGTGTATTTATTTTCACTCAACCTAATTTTAAGATTAATTGTATAAATCTTGCTTTTCATTTTCATTGAAAAATTCTACAGGTCGCATTTCTTAACCGATTCTCGTAAAATTTTTTTTTGCAATCGAGTTTTTTTGTCGATTCAATATTTGGAAATTTATCAAAATGGCGGAGATATTATAACTAAGAAAATCATATTTCTGACATTTTTATGCTCGTTATTTTGAAGTATTATGTTTAACGAAACCGACAAAAAATACACGTAAGGTTATACCCTTCCCTCCCCCAAAGTGATCTGTCGTGATTTTTTCATCACTCCCTTCCCTTCGACGATTCAATTATATAGTCGATGCCCCCTCCCCCTTTCGAACCTCGCGTGAATTGGGCACAAGCCCTTAGATTCTTCCATGCTGGTCTGGGAGATAAGAAAAAACCAGAATGTACCAGCTGCTTCTCTCCCGCGCAGGTCGTAGAAGCGGATCGAAGGGAATGGGTGAATACTAATCATGTAAAGCCGTTGGTCCCGGCCGTCATCATTGCATGGCAGTCGTCAAGGTATGTCAGATGCCTTTAGGCAGTTTGAAAAATCTTACACCAGTGTTGGCCACTTACACACACGACAAACAAAGCAGGTACGTTTTGAAATTGGTGATTTCAATCTAGAAGGTAGCGGATTTTGGAGCTAAATAAAATCAGTTTAGAAATTGTATAATAATATTTATTGTTCCATCAATACAATATTTAAACCTTTGTACAATATTTACAATGTCCTTTAGGTTAAAGTCCGATATATCAAGACAATCACTGCTTTTCCTATTAGCAAAACACATATTTTTTACGCATAAGGACCTATACGCACATCGTCCCATTTTTAATACTTGATGAAATTCGACCATTGAAAAATGAGACACGGAAAAAGAAATGGAAACTTGTACAAAGTTAGCACGCATACTTAAAAATTATAAATAAATGCCTCTAAAATAATTAAAATTAAGGAACAGCTTCAGAGCATACATTAATCACATTTATTTCTTCGACTACGCACCGAAAAATGTCTAGATCTCGATCTATACATATATATTTCCAAGTTTTCTGAAGCGACGCACGTACAATAAATCACTAAGTCAAACTAAATTGCGAGAACGTCAATCCTTCTTAACAATATAATTTATTTGAACAATATTACTAAACTTGTTAATACAATGCCTGCTATTTTTATTATTTTTCCACCATTACGCTAAAAATGGATTTTGGATCTTGCGGCCCAGGGCTCTGTCTGCTTAGAGCCGCAAGACCTAAAATTTGTCTGCCCCATTACGGACAAAGACATGGTGTATTTGTATGCTATTATTATGTTCCTTAATGAAGTCAAAATCACACAAATCAAAAGTAAACTAAATCATCAAACATAGAAACTAGTCAATACTATCAAAAATCGTGAAGAAGTATTGTCAAAACTATTTTATACAAAAGCCAAACAGGCACACGTTCCACCTGATACTTACTTATCTAGACTTATAGTCGCAACACCAGGACCTTTACTCCAAAAACACGACATACGTACATAGCTTAGAGCCCGCGATGCAGTATCAAACAACATTAAGCGCTACAAAATAACGATATAGTCTAATTTGGTTAAACATTGAAAGAGGACGACGGTATCGGACGGCTGTCGTATCATTTTATAGAGTAACCGTCCAGGACTGTCAAACATGTCGCTGACCATAAAGAAATCTTTTTTGAAAAGCCTTATGCCGCAGTCTCTACGTACATACCGTGGCAAGGAGCAAAAGTAAAAAACATTTGAGCTTGGATGGGTTAGTAGCAAAAAAACATGTTTTCTTTTACTTCTTTTTTAACAACAGTTGCTATGAATATTTTAACACGGTTTACTCTATAAACGTAGTGTTGTGATACGGGTGACAAGTTTCGATCGGTTTAGACGATCATCATCGTGTTACCGTGTTAAAATAAATATTCATGATGAAACTATTTCACGTTAGTTTAAATAATATTACAGTAGCTGTTGTCGGTATGAAGTATGAGCCAAACTTCTCGCCTTACGCTTTAGCGCTTGATTCGTATTCGTAAAGCGTAAGTTGGACGCATATATATTATATGACCCCTGCTTTTTCTGTCAGTTGGTCTACATAGTTATTTCTTGGTTTTCCTGGACCTCTTCTACCTTTTATCTTTCCTTGTAGTTTTTAAAAAGGAGTCATATCTATTAAGTGACCTTACATGCTTCTTTTGACAATACTATTTTCCACCATAACTTTACTTTTACTAGTATCACACATTAAAATTTCAAAAATATAATAAAATGCTATCGTCATATTACGTCACAGCGTTGGGGGTGGAAGGGGATGGGGGAATGTAACAGTACGTGTTAAAGGGGTCGGAAAAAGGCGTGACGCAATAGGTTGACGGCCTCTAACCTAAAATAAATTTCGATACGATCAATGATTTCCTTAAATTACAATTCCAAACACAAAAGGTAATGATCAGAAGCGAATATAAAAAATGCAACATTGATTTTAGAAATTAAGTCACCGCCTTGGAGTCTTTTTTAGAGCCTGCTTTCATTAAATTACAATCTAGATTATATTATTCATAATCAAGGATGTTGTATGACATTTTATTGCTTAAGAGCTACTGGCGAGAAATCTAAACGAATCCACTGGTTGTCATAGCCGATTGAATAACGGACGCCTCAAGACACCCATCACAAACATAACACTACCCATAACCATACTATGACTTTTTTTTAAATCCCAGATATTGTTGTTAAACATGGGTCTTTACAATATCAAATTTCACATCATAAAGTTCACTAGAATCAATAAAAAAAATATAATTAAAGCAAACTGTTTAAATTTTCGCCAAAAGCTCTATATTATTGCATTACTGTATTAGTATTTCGGTTTGGAATGGCTATTCTACAAAAAATCCCTGTTAAAAAGAGATTCATTGAAAATGCTTCAAATAAGAACAAAAAATCTAAAAACTTAAATAAAATGTCAACTATTATCCACTTCAGAAGTATCAGCAAGGATACATCGACGTAGGAAGACATTCCGACTTTAGCCTAAAAACTATGCAGGTTGATTTAAAAACAACGAAGAACTACGACGAATTTAATTCGAAACAAATACTATTTATTGTATCAATGCAATAAACACATACGCTGTCTCACTCACATAATCATGTTTGGAGTTGTACGTACTTAACAAATATCTTCGCGCACGCAGGCATGAGTTATTCGTGGTGCCGCAAGGAAGAACAAATGTTTATTTATTTATTAAATCGTTATTGAACACAAAGGTACAAAAGGTGGACTTAACGCTAATGTTCTCCCTCAGGCTCTTCGTTTGTCAAATGAGATGAACGAAGAGTAGGTGCCTACCCATAGTTAGAATTATTTACATGTTCGCTGACAAAATTCGCGAACATTGCAGAGAATAAACGTTGTTAATAGTTAGTATCTTGTTGCATTGGTGAACACTGTAATGGCAATGTAAAAATGTGTTTTAATAATAAATAAATAAGTTAGTGGTAGTATAGTTTGATCCGTCAGTTCTATGGCAAGAGTCATGCATACGCTTATAACACTTATGACACTGGCTACATAGTATCTGTAATTGTCGACGTGTTACAAACGCGCATTTGCGTCGTCTCATTATAAGCCAAATTGAACTTTATTATAACTTCAACTGAAAGAAACTGAACCGAATTCGTCGTAGACCTTCAGAATAGTCGGTATACCCAATGGAGTGGGTGCGCGAGTTCGCTACGAATTCTGCCATATAAAGATTTTGATTAGTATTTCGCTAGCCTAAGGTCAAGGTTACTCTATCCGCACGACGCGCGGCGAGGTGAGCCGTCGTTCTGTTCGTATCTTTATTACTTCATTTCTCACCACCCTGAGAAAAAAATATGTAGTTTAAAAGTAGTCAGAAAAAACACCACCGTGATCTTCTTCATCTTAGCGCGTTTCCGATTGCATTCTCAGCTGTGCTGATTCGGAGCCCAGAGTGCGCTTTCCCACTTTTTCTTCTCCAAATATGATATGCGTGTCAATGGTCACCCAAGGATGCTGAAGACCTTGCGAGATCGAGAAGAAACAGCGGGCATAGTTTAAACGATTTTGCTATAGTTTTACGACCGGATATCTACCTGTCGACAATCCTCTTTGTGAATGCATTTGTGCGAAAACTTTTAATACCGGCGGCCGCCCGACGTAAAACCTACTTGGGAATGCAGCTTGAAAAATCTGACAACCATCTGTTAACCACTTACACACACGAAAAACAACACTATAGATAAGATCAGGACCTTTACTCCAAAAAATAACACGACAGTAATTTTTATTTTATTTTATTTATTTAAAAAATCCACAGCCCTTATAATAAGATTTTACATGCGTAAGTGTGGTAGCTACGTACCGGTCGTGCCGCTTTTGGAGTAAAGGTCCAGGTATACGAGTACTTTAAAAATTAGTTGTGTCAACGCTGACACCAACGTCTTTGGTCGCCTCACCTGAGTAATAACAGTAACGCCATCATGTTACACGTGATGAGCATGTAGAACACGTGCGACCACGTTCCGTTGCTGGACACCACGCCCGCCAGCATCGGACCTATAGCTGCGCCTGCGCATACAACGTATTTACGTACTTATTTTAGACATAGACAAATATCTATTTGATCTAAAAAAAGCCACACATTTATGAACAAACAAAAAAACAAACATAGTTTCTTATGTGCCTTTTAGCTGGTCAAATGGAATGTGGCTCAGTGTATAGTTTACTCATACAAAATATGAGTAAAACACTGATATTTGCCAAACCACTGTCATCTGACTAATCACCTTTTACTTTAAACGAGCAATTTTAGATAGGTATTTATCTGTAAAATATGTAGAACGAAATAGGTTATTAAAAATCTGTAAAGTATAAAACTATGATACTTATTCAATAAATAATATTGTATTTTATTAAATTGCATTTAATTATGTGGATAAAGAATAAGAATAATTTATTTACTCAAATAAATTAATATATAGGGACAAATTACACTGATTAAGCTAGCCCCAAATTAAGTACATAATATGTCAATTGTATAATTAGTCTTATGTATACAACCTAAACTGTATTAATTAAAACGTAAATGATGGTAATGGTACAGACAAAACAATACGAATAAAAACCATCTTACACCAGAAGTAAGAAATGTTGTACCTAATAATAATAATTAAAACATGGACATACCAACGCTGCCCGTTCCATCGATGATGGCAGTCACCGTCGCCAGAGCTTGTGAATTTCCAGCTAAACTGCTGTGGGTACCTATAAAAAATGTTTCCATTTAGTATAAACAGCTTTAAAAGGTATTTTACAAGCTCACGTCATGCATTTATTCGTACTAAAATGAGCAATTTTCAATTCGTCACTAACTTGACCAAAAATAATTTTTTTGCTTATTTGATTAAGTGTCTAATTTCTATACATACGTATAACTTTAAAATTAAGAATCGAAAAAAAACTGCGAAAGAATATTTTACCAGTTATTGTCAAAAAAGATTATTACTCAATTGAATTTTACTACGGGAAGTAGATTTTTATTTTATTCGGAGAATGGAATGTTCTCAGAAGCAGTACAGCTAAGTGTGCAACTAGGATACAGATACACTATCACGTCTTTATCCCTAACGGGGTAGACAGAGCCAAAGGCGGTAAAGCCCAGGCCACTTTTAGCGTAATGGTGGGCATGAAGGTGGAAAAGGGAAATCATAATAGTGATGGGTTGCTAACCGCATCGCCTATTTATATGATTCAGATTCTCGCCCGTTCCCTCGATCGGCTTTTACGATCTGCACGGGAAGAGAAGCAGCTGGTACATTCTATGTTTTTTCTTTTCTCCCAGACCAGCAAAGAAGAAGTGTGCAACTAGGAACCAATTATAATATTATCCGCTTCGGTCGTCATCGCAACCAAGTTTCGCAAATAGTTGCGATAGAAGAATTTCTATCCTATAAACTACTGGTTGTGGTAAAAAAATCTAATCATTATGTTTTGCCGAGAACGCAAAACTATTACGCTATTATGGAAAGGAGTCTTGTAGTTACCAAGCTCAGCGCTGACGGCGGTGGTGATCAGAGCGTAGGGCGCGTTGACCAGCGCGCCCGTCACCACGAGCAGCGACACGTTCGTCCAGTACGAAGTGGCGCCCCACCGTTGATACGCTAACAGCTGGAAAGTAGGTTATATTAACATTCCCTTCAAAATAAACCTGCGCAAATGGCTGCTAAAAAAAGATTTTATTCAATTAATGATAGTTAAAGAATGCGAATTCGATGCATGAATAATTTGATTTAATAATATTTTAACAATGTCTGAAAAATTTGCATGCTATTGAATATGGCTAAATAGGTTAATCTACTGTATCTTCCCAACTCCTGTATTGTACACCCTATTTATTGCAAATAAAAAATTATCTTATAATTGAGAGCCAGACTCTTTTAGGTGTTATTTATTTATTTATTAAAACTTTTCTGACCACATTGGTACATAAGGTGGACTTAATGCTAATGCTTTCTGTATCAGTTTTTAGGAAAAAAAAGGAACGCAATGAGCATAGCGGTCCAGTCGTTCTGGGGTATCTGTTATGTAATTGCACTATGCACACGAGTCATTATAGGGCAAGATTGAAAGATCATTTTAAAAAGTGGGTCATTATGCGAACGAGTCATTTAACGAATAAGTTATACAACGCCCGAGCCTGGGACATTCTGTAAACAAGTCAATCCTGCGAAAACGAGACATTTTGCGAAAACTATGCATATTAGTAATTTTACGAATCAACTCACAAACGGCGCACTGGCGGTGTAGAAGGCGACGCACACTAGCCCCGGGCAGCCGCTGCAGTCCGCTATGAGTCCGGCCGCGATGGCGCCCACGATGCCGCCCACGTCGAACACCGTGCTCAAGTCGCCGGACTCCTTTGGCGTCAGGTGTGCTACGGACAAGATAAACGCTTTTACTTAGACTAAATCTATTATTATTGGAAAATTTGTGGATTTGAGAGTTGTAGTGTAGACCTCGCGAGATTTTCAAACCCTTCAGACCCCCAATCTTTTGGAGTTTAACGGATGTAAAAGTTGTTAGGAGAAATGTTTTGTAACATGCACGGGTATTTTTCGAAATGACTGCATTATCATATTTTTTTACGTTTTCAACACGCGCGGTTCCGTCATTTTGAAAAATCGACAAAAAATTTCATATAATTATCGAACTTGCTCACTTTCACAAGAATTGATTGGGAAATGTAAATAGTAGCTGAGACCAGCCACATAGACATACGAAAGCATTTTTGCCCAAGCTAAAGCGGAGGTGTTTCGCTTGCGTTGCGCTACTAAAGCACGAAGTTCTTGTCTTTTCTCTCACCTTTGCAGTTTTTCTACTTAATATGCGCATAAAAGCGCCGAATCAAAATAAAAAAGGTATGTAACTATCATTTCCGATCTAAAAAGTCTTTCAATGTAAAAAGTTTTAACTTTTCTATGAAAAAACAACTAAATACTAAATTATTGTGAGTATAGTTATATTTATCTAATCGCCAGTTGACTGGAAGACATTCTAATTTATTTCAGTACAAGTCTGTCAATCTACTGTGTGTTTTTGTAGTATAATAAAGCTATTACAAAAATCTCTTATACTCACTTGAAGTGTTGATATACAGCGGCAGCCAGTACAGGAACGTGTACGAGACGAGTTTGGCGAAGAACAGAGAGAGAGAGAACTCCACGACTCCGGGGATGGTGATTGCACGCGAGAGCGAGATGGCGCTAGAGTGGGACACGGAGTTGCGCGGCGTCAGCAGGGCTGTCTGCTCGGTGGCTTCATCGTGGTGCTGCGAATGTGAAAATAGCTATAAGTTCAAACTTACGATCATCTACGAGTATTAACAAGTTAAAACTCAAAATACTTTGATACTTCGTTCTTTTATTAATTCTTAATTTTGTTCTTGATTTAAATTTTCGACGTTATAGTACATTACGATATAAGTGCGCTATGGTGGTTATAACACACGAAGCGGAATTTCAGCCCGAGCCGAAGGCGAGGGCGTATGGGGCTGAGTGTGTTTAACCAATATACGCACGTATATCGTTAGACGTTTTTCAACACACTTGCGAGGAAAAATACCTAATAAACTGATATTTTTGATTTTAAATAAACTCAACCATAAAACTGTAATGCACACTGTTGCTTTCCCGCCGTTTTACTTTTAAAAATCAGTCAGCAGGGCGCGCTGTCTACTGGACGGCGCCGCGCAGCATGCGAAATCGAAATTTAAAAAAAAAAAAAACAATTTGCGCCATATGTAAGATACAAAGATAAATATTGAAACAACGATGACGTTCGATGTCTGATTTATTCTTTTTCTTTGTCTAACCTTCACCCTATGTTATCTAACTATCTCGCTCACACACAACTGTCAAACTTTCTTACTCTCTCATTCATATTGGATTAACCATTAATTCTGTCCCTTTCTTTCGCAATAGCAAATTGTGAGTTATAGAATATAACTTCACTATTTGCGTTTCTAACACACGCGTGTTTTATGGGCTGCTTTATATATCCAAAACCGGTGAAATTAGATCAATTTTATGAGCAAGAGAGTTGAAAAATTGTTTTAAGTTTCAGATTCATTATCATTCATCCTTTTTGGTCAAACTCTAGCCAGCTGTCATTTTAAATGCGGGTTTAGGCTTTTTAGGATATACATAAGTATATTTTATAGGAGAAATATTTCCATCAGGCCATTAGACTGACAAAAATTGAAATAACTTGCTGCATGATTGTACGATTTCAAAACTTTGAAAGATAGAAGACAAATTTATTTGCCAAACATGTGTTGCAAGCAAGATATTTACATTCCAAAACTTGCTTTCAACTTTTTCCCTGACACTGTTAATTTTTTCCCTGACAAGCCAATTAGTTTTAGCCTTGTGTTTTACACAAAACTAATTGGCTAACTTCTTATATGTAAATAGTACGTATTTTAACAAAACTTTATATTGTAAATAAAACTTTATTTTACGATATTTTATGATAGATATAACGAAATAATTTTGTATTTAGCCAACCGAAAAATGTGTCCAACCGAATTTCGGAAAGTCTGTCTCCGTGTCTCTCCGTCTACCAAACCATAATGATGGTGTTTTGATGCTCTATTCTACAATTAGTGAACGATAGTGTAGCGGTTACGAGTATGACTCACCTGCGTGTTGGCGGAGTGGCGGTTCGATCTCAGGTTCGCCGTCTGCAACAACACGCGGTTACCGTGCTGTTAGGTGTATGGGTGCGAGCGGGACGCGAGCAGACGAGGCGAGCGGGTGCGGTTTTAAAAACATTGACGCAAAAGAATGGGGTATATATTTGACGTGTGTTTCTGGCTGTCTGTATATCTATGTATTTGTGGTATTTGTGTATATATGTTTGATTCAATGTATTGATTTCTATAATAGACTAATAATCTTCATACTTTGAAGCGTTATTCGATTTTTAGTTTAAATGTTGTAGCGTAGTTTCGTAGTGGTGCCGCTTTCGGAAAGATGGCGGTATGTGCGGTCATTTTGTACGAACAAGCGCCATTTATGGCAAGCGGACGAGATAGTAGCGACATCTAGAAATAATACAGGATGTTGGCTTTCTAGCAGAGTACGTTTTTGTATGGGATTGTCAGTCTACTATTTGTTCATCAATGTTTTAATCAATAATTGAATCACAGATATTTATGTGTATTGTCTCACTTCAAACATTCGACAACGACAAATTGAAAATGACAACAGAACAGCGAAACGCAAAGTGTAAATTGCTAGCTCGCCGCGTCATCTCGCACCAAACCGTGAGGCGATACATGAGTTCTATGATATGTTATGCCCTACACCCAAAATTATACAGATACATACAAAGTGGAAGGGACATACCCGTAATAAATTGAACCACGGGCTATACTAGATCACTAAAGCATAATGAAATTAAAATAACAGTCTACAAACCAAAAAATATTCGACATGTCCATACAAATCGCCCGGGCGGCTGCACACTTTTGTATGGAAATGCCGAATTTTTTTTTGTTCTTTGGCTGTTATTTTAATTTCATTATACTATAATGATCGAGTATAGACCGTGGTTTGACTTATTACGGGTATGTCCCTTCCGCGTTGTATACATTATCACGTCTTTCAGATAGAGCATTTTAGATTTTGCGGCTCTAAGCACACGCAAGATCTAAAGGCCACTTTTAGCGTAATGGTGGACGAGAAGATGGAAAAGGATTCCAAATAGTGACGGGTCAAATAGCCGCATCGCCTATTAACATGATTCGCACCCATTCCCTCGATCAGCTTTAACGATCTGCGCGGGAATAGAAGCAGCTGGTACATTCTAAGATTTTTCTTTTCTTCAGACCAGCGTGAAAGGATTATCTAATGTCTGATGAAAATCATATGTGACGTTCCACGGGTACACGGGTACTTTATGGACGCTGGCACTTACGACATTGTGTTTATTCAAGCTAAGTTAATTGTACGAATTGTTTTTCTAAACGTCTTAAGCGCCAGCGTCCACGAGGTACCTTTATTCGTAGAATGTCACATATTTTAGATAAAGCAGGGATAAAAATAGAAAACTTTAATAACTGTTGACTTGACAACATAATATTCTTTGAATTTGATATTTTAATCAACAAGACAATGTAAAAAAATCTACTTCAATACAAGAAAGAGACAATTAACTAGCCTTGACTCTATAGAGCGTCATCTCTTTCGCACACATTTTGTAGCTTCCCTGTAACAACATACGATTATGGTCACACGGTACCTACGCGTTGTAATCTATTCTTGGGTTACCTATCATACTAAATTGTACGACCAATTTAGCCTTCATCAACAAGTCTTTTAATTTTTTAGGGTTCCTTACCCAAAGGGTGCAAACGGGGCCCTATTACTGAGACTCCGCTGTCTGTCCGTCTGTCACAGGGCACTATCTCTTAAACCATAATAGCTAGTCACTTCAAATTTTCACTGATTATGTATTACTGTGGCCGCTATAACAAATACTAAAAATAAAAAAAAGTTAAAAATTAAAGGGGGTCGTCGTACAAAAAACGTGTTATTTCAGCGTTTTTAACTAGATCTTTATAATGGCATTAACTAGATACTTGAAATTTTCACCGATTATGTATTACTATGGCCGCTATAACAACAAATACTAAAAATAAAAAAAGTTAAAAATTAAAGGGGGCCTTCATACAAGAAACGTTTCAAATACAAGAAGCGCTTTAAAATATTGTACGGAGGTACGGAACCCTTAATGTACGAGTCCAACTCGCACTTGCCCGTTTATTAGTCTCCACTGTAGGAGCACGATCATCTCTGTTCTACCAGAGCCATATATTAGCCAGAGCAGCCAGAGGATTTGGCCTACACTCTCCACGCTGGCCAGACGGGTTGGAGAGGTCTCATTGACGTTTATAAGCTTTGTTCAGCTTGTGTTCCCTAAGTCGCCTTCTACGACATCCCCGGGGAGACTTGTAGTGGTCCTACTCTACTCTACCGGCAACCACAGGGTACGGCAATTTAGCATTATCCGGATATAAAATTTATGTTTTTTTATACAACAAAATAGGTATATCAATATGAATTTACAAAATTATGATATTTTATGAAAGTGCCAATCTGCAACCAACCTATGAGGTGGGTCCGTTTTAAGGCGGTTTTTTTGTATCACATTACGTTTGTCGAGGACGACCCTGTTCCACACTTCCACTATCATTTGCTTCGTAGACCCTTAAGGATTACATTACTTATCATGCATTTAAGTATTTGGCCGAAACTGATTGTGAAATACTAGAATGGTTGTTAACTACCTCAACCGATGTGTCTACGTGACATACCAAGTTAGTGTGTGTTAACTGTACACTATTTAGTGGTACATACCTGATCACCCACGATGACCTCTGCGGGATCCTCTACATCATCTTCATCATCAGACCGCGATGGTCTAGACTGTAACAAACACCAAAGTTAGCTTTTTTTCGTGTAAGTGGCCAACACTGGTTTCAGATTCTGGATCAGATTTTTAATCTGCCGAAAGGCAACTGATATAGCTTGACAAATGCCACGCAATGATGACTGCCGACACCAACGGATTTACGTGCCTTCCGAAGCACGAAGAAGCGCGAGAAATTGTTATGCCACGCCCGGGGTTGGTTAACTGGCGTAAGCGCTAGCGAAGTTAATAAAACATGGGAATAAGGACGATGCGACTTCTAGCTCATATTTTAGTAACACTTACCACCTGACGTCGCGTCGGTACGGAATACAAGTCACGTACGTGGCTAAGGGTCAAGTATCTACTACTTTTTGAGCTTTGCTCAAAGCTCATAACTAAATAAAATATAACCACACTCGTAATTAGCTGTATCTGCATTCCATTCGCATTTCGCCCTACTCACATTATGGCCTATTCGCATTTCGTCTCATGTACATTAATAGCATTCTCAGATCAGCCCATTCTCAACAAGTTCGTCAAAGTGTTTCAAATTAGCTGTTTCTCTAGGTGTTCTTACCTCTCTCTCACCCGATCCGGGTAGTACTACCCCCACACATTTAGGTTCTGGCGGTAGCAACAGGAACACTATGAAGCCCACGGCCGCCATGACAGCGGCCGGGTATATGAACGACAGCGCCCAGTCACGCTCCACGAACGCTGCCGCCATTAGCGTGCCTGTGGACATAAAGGAAATTAAATTATTTTCAATGTATTTATAATAGTGTGTATTATTTGTAAGTAGTTTATTGTTCTGAATGTTATTTATACATGTTTATATAGTTCTTTTTTCACCATATCTCTATTCGAGTTTTGCACTACCCCTGTCATTTTCCCCCCACATCACCTAGTTGGTTGACTGGTAGATAAGAATTTAAGTCCGCCATTACTCTTTATATTATAATCAGTTACCATAGTTGCAAAAAGGCACAGATTTCCTATCATGTCTTCATAACTAACGGGGTAGACAGAACACCACGTGCAGCGTGATGGTGAGCTAAGAATTGCTAGCCGCTTTGTCTATTGACATGATTCAGATTCTCGCTCATTCACTCGATCGGCTTATACAATCTGTGCAGGAACGGAAGCAGCATTCTAAGTTTTTTATTATTTTCTCACTATCTCGTTTTTATACCTAATGGGGCAGACAGCGCATTTTGGGTCTTGCGGCTCTTAAGCAGACCGAGCCCAGGGCCCTTAAACTCAAAAACCACATGCATCACGATGATGGGCGAGAAGATGGAAAAAGGAATAAAATAGCGGGGAGTTGCTAGCCGCATCGCCTATTAACATTATTCGCATTTTATTTTCTCTAATTTAAATAGTTGCATTTTCTGTTATAATTGCATCTTTTCTTTCCAATGCAGAGATTAGTTTACCTCCGGTCACGCGCAAACGACATCGTGAAACTTACCCAATATATTCCCAAGCGAGGTATGCGAGTTCCATATACCGAATATGAGCCCCTTTTTCGTGTGGCCAAACCACTTGCCCACTATCGCCACCGTGCCCGGCCAGCCGGTCGTCTGGGCTATACCTGCGCCTGCCTGTGAAAATATACATTTACCTCTTGTATGTGTTATTTTACGCACTATTATTTTTTTGTAAAAACTTTTTAAATATACCTCCTCACCTCAGTCCTCACGGTACACTCAGATACAGTGAAAATAACAAATGATTTATGTCTATAGTCATAAGTGTCCCGAAAAATATAAATACTGCAAATGACTTCAAAACTATCACTTTGATGTCCAAATATTTTTAATTGCTCAATCAATCAAAATCTTTTCAAGTTGTTTTCATTCCTAAGTGATATCCATTTGGGACCCGTAAGGACATTACGGCTTTTATAATTTTATTCAAAAAATGACCAATAGGATCACTCATATGGAGGTCAATTTGCGAAAAGGTATACAAACTCTCTATTTTATGACAGCGGCAGCGACATTATAATTTACCATTGTCAAAAGCATCAGAAGTTTATGGAATAAACTTAATGTGGGTATAACTTACCTGTACTAATAGATAGTAAGATATATTATGTATATTGTAGGTACGCGCTATGCCGAACAGATAGCAGAACGCTGCCGAGAACAGCATGCCCAGTGACAGGAAATATCGCAGGTCTACGCGCTCCGCTATCATACCTGGAAATAAATACAAATACACTTTTAATTTTCCGGGTAGACACCGCAGAGAATCTTAAATCCTAGAGGCTAATCTTAGTTACAACTCAAAAGCAAAACGATAAACAAAATTGTCAGAATGGAGAACTTAAAAAAAATTCTGGGCAAGACTGCTTAATATAAATGGTGTGTGTGACGTAGCTATTTACGGTCAAGTCATTTACATACATAAGAAAAAATGTCTGGTCATGTCACCCGTCACGAGGAGCTTGATGGCCCGCGTATTACTAGCGCTTTATCAATTTAAGTGACAATGGGCGTGGTCCGCACTTGGATGGGGTGACCACAAGCGGCATAAAAATTCTAGAGCTTCTCCATGCTTTGGAAGGCACGTTAGGCCGTTGGTCCTGGATGTCATGGTTATATGGCAGTCATCAAGCTAGCTGTCAGATACCTTGAGGCAGCTTGAACAATCTGACACTAGTAATGGCCAGTTACACACACAAAAATCAATCAATAGCCCGTCAGGCTTTAAAAAAGTTTTAAACTCACCGGAAACAAACATGGCGCCCGCGTACGAGAAGAGAAACGCCGAGTCCAAAGTACCCAGCAAGGTGTTAGCGTCTGGCGTATCTATAGAAAAAACAAACATCAAATTCAGCTAACTATACATCGAATTACTGAGTTTAAAAAAATAATTTTTGGAAGTATATTTTACCAAGCGAAATATATTTATTCTCCGTGTTTATGACGTATCTTTAATTAGCTGGCGAGAATTCTAAATCAGAGATGAAAGTCAACCTAGCCTCTAGCTAGCTAAAGCTACCAAGAAATGCCACAGTTAAAGAAAGGATTAATCGTGATAAATCCAGCTTAGCGCCTTGATGCTGCTTTTCGTAGCCAAAGCATTGTGATTCAAGTGTCCTAGGAATAAGTCCAAGTGAAGTGATTTTAATTTGAAGTCTAATTTGTCATAAATACTAACTGAAAGGCGCCCAGTTGCACCACTGATCGTCGCTGGGGTCAACATCTGGCGGTGGCATTAGTTCACTACAGTTTCGATGCAACACGCTCTTCACCACTGATATGGGCTTCCTCGTCAGGTGGTACGTCATGTACGTGAAGTAGGTGAGGGTTAGCACTGTTGCTTGGTACCTGAAAAAGAAGATTTATTTATCTTTATTATTGAAGTTGTATAATGTGGACTTAACAATAAAGTATTTAACAGTCTACCTCTATAGATATAGTAAAACGGTGACTTACGTTAGTACTCCAAAACACGTTTATATTGATGTGGAAGAAAAAAATTAGCTCCTGCTTCTCTTTTGGGGAGATGCAGATACTAAATAAAAACCGGTCAAGTGTGAGTCAGACTCGTACATGAAGGGTTCCGTACCTCCATAAAATGTTTAAAACGCTGTAGAAACACGTTTCTTGTATGATTACTCCCTTTAATTTTTTTTTATTTTAGCGGCCGCAGTGATACATAATCGGTAAAAATTTCAAGTGTCTCGCTATTACAGTTCAAGAAATAGATAGATCCCTGTTACAGACGGACAGACAGCGGAGTCTCAGTGATAGGGTCCCGTTGGCACCCTTTGGGTACGGAGCCCTAAAAACGACCCCAAGTGTATATAAAATCAAAGATCAATACAAATAAACACCAACTTTATTGTTTTTGTTAACACTCGTCAGATAGGTATTTTAAGACAGTCAAAGAGTATGATATAGCGTTAACATCTAGCCATCAAAATCCTTTGTTAATTTTGAGACATTTTGCGAAATCAAAAAGCTGCCATTTTGAGAAGAGGTCCTTTAGCGAATGAGGTATTTCAAGGGATGGCGGTAATCTTTCTATTTGAAATCTTTTCTTGTATTTATATTATATTTATTTATATGTATTTATATTTATAGCAGTATTTCTTTAAAAGAAGGTGATAAAATTCACGCCGCCATATTTTAAAAAATAGAACAGGAGTCAATTTTTGAGATAGCTGTTCTAAATTCAAACAATTTTACTGTACGAATCCTATCATCTTCATTCACTACGGAAATACGACTCCCTCCGTTTACGAGACTGGTCTTTGTTAGTATGAATCAACATCAAACAATGATTCATGTTATGAACACGATAAGGCGAGAGTCGAGACCACAATATGGAACGAATCGAAGTTAAATATTATTTTATTCTGCTTATTGAGGTCGCCCGTATGACTTCAGATTTTATTGGTGTGAGATTTTAGGGACGAACCGACCTCTCTCTACCCAAAGGTTGACTGGAAGACATTGCTATGTGATAAGTCTGTATTTGTATCATTTTCTATTTTTGTCAAGCTAAAGCTTGTTGTTGTTTGTTTATTGGATCAAATCGTGCAAGTTAAACAGCTACTTGTTTCCCGGTTTCCGATGGAGATGAAATTATGTATGCTATTGTAAATCAGATGGCAATGCAATGTTATAATGACAAGAAGCTGATCTGATGGAGCCGGAAGGTGGTGCGCTGTCATCTTCTAAATTAGTCTCTTTTTCTTATCAACATCATCATTCATTATAAATATGCATGTGCATGTAGCGCATACCTATAATGAATGAATAAAATAAATAATTAAATACTATATATATGTATCTAATTATTTATTTATATGTATGGGAACGTCTTCATTATAAGTATATATGCATGTGTATGTATTATTTGGTATGTTAACTATATGAATTTAATTATTTCTCGCCGCGACGATTTATACGTTTACCCCTATGGTTGGCGGGGGGGGAGGGAACGCAATACAATTTAATACATTTGTATTCTTCTTTTTCGTCTAAGCACGTTCCCGGTTGCATCCTCAGCTGTGCTGCTTCGGAGCCCGGGGTGCGCCTTCGCGCTTTTTCCCTTATCCAAATATAATATGCATGTCAATGGTCACCCAAGGATGCCGAAGACCTTGCAAAATTGAGAAGAAGTAGCCGGAACAGAACGATTTGGCTATAGTTTTACGACCGGCCGCCGCCTGACGTCAACCCTCTCTGGGAATCTAGACATTTGTATTGTGGAGCAATAAAGTTTACATATATAAATAAATAGAGAAAAAGACCCATTTTTATCTATACTATACATATATTATAAGTAGGTCATATTTAATATCAGATTTCTTTTTTTAATTATGTAATTTTATACATATTTTAATCACGCCAGTTACACATTTTCTCCTTGGTCTTATCGGTAGAGAATGCCATATGGCATTAGGTCCACCACTTGTACAATTTTTTAGTGCAATAAAGTTTTTAAATAAATAAATAAGACCCAGGACAGTTTAAAAAAGGCCATTTTCCAACCTGCCCTGGCTGTAGTGGACGGTGTACAAATCAAAAGTTGTCAAAAGCCCGCAAATCGATGTACAGAATAGCCGTTTGGTACACGGATTGAGCGGTAGTTCTTAAAAATATTCCCATAGGGTTGGCAGTAATGACGTCGTCAATTTTTTGTATGGGTTTTTTTTTTCTCAGAAACCTATCGTGTGCGGTATCAAATGAAAGACTTTATTAGCCAATTCTAATAATATACTACACCATATGGCCTTTCGGCCATGGTGTACTATTTTTGAGAATCGGCTCATGAAGCCCTTTCATTTGATACCACATACTTTTTGGGTTTTTGAAAAAAAATTACAATTCCCATACAATAAATTAATGACGTCATTACTGCCACCCCTACGGGAATATATTTATAAACTACCGCACAAAATTATTGTTTTAACCTATAGTACCGGTGTACCCAATGGCTATTCTGAACATCGATTTGCGGTTTTTTTTACGTAGCTCGACCACTATTTATTTATTTAATTTATTGCACTATAAAATAAATGTACAATAGGTATAATCTAAACGCTAAGCGCTGTCTACCAGAAAATACCTTTGGGACGTATAAGAGAAGGCGATTAATGGGGATCGAACCCAGAACCTCCGGAGCGGCGGTAATAATCGCATACAAACGGCGGATTGTTCAAGTACCTGTAGGTGGACTAAGAAATTCGCTCCTTCATTCAACAATAACTTTATCCAGCTAAGAATCACGATAACAGCATAAAATAATAAATCATTGGAAACAGCTGTGCAGCCACGCTTCAATGCTACCCGCCGGTGACGCGTCTCGATCGAGGACCTTAACAAATCTCGTAACAAAAACAACTTCACAAAGGCCGAGTTACGCATGAACTGGAATCATAACATGCCATGGAAGAGAAAATGATGCTCCTAATGGTAAGTGACGTCATAGATCAGAGGTTCTCAAAGCGGGCGATAACGCTTCCTTGTTGTGGGCGCTGGAGGAGAAATCGTTTGCATGCTACTGAACGTGGCGACTAGCGGCTGTTTAGAGTAAATTCGAAACTGATATCAACAAACTTGTTAAAAAAATTGGTTGTCTGTAAAGTCGGTTTACGGACGGTAGTTTGACGTGACAACGTCAAACATTCCGAACTGAGTCGATCATGCCTCTCTCTCGTTCGTGCCGCGCTCTCGCTGGCGGAACGCGACAATGACGTCATCTTTTTCGTGCATGCAGCCCGTAGTATCGAGTTATTAGACGTTGTCACGTCAAAATCATCAAATTCATCCTTCGATTAAATTAGTTTTAAAATTAAAAAAATGTATAGGTTTGTTTTAATTTTAATAAAAGATACTCTTAATACTTAAGTATCGTTTTGATTGCTCTCACTGGTAAAAAAGTCTCGTTTAGAATGTAAGTTTAAACTCCAGATCAGACTAACATAGCACGCTATAATGAAATTAATTTAACTAATGAATGGTATTGTGGTTTTCAAGATGAGGTAAAGTAAAAACAAATGGGGGCGCTAAAAAATAATTGGTTTTTAAGTGGGAGGTAGACGAAACAAGTTTGAGAACCTCTGTCATATAGATCATGGACATCAGCGGCGAAGGGCCGCTAAGGCGCTCGGCCTACACGAATCTACCAAAGGGGCATACGACAGAAAGGGATCAAGAGATGGAGTGGTCCTAATCTACGACGGAAGCCACGTGGCCGGGTAAAGACGAGATCAATAAGTACGTATGTTACTAAAGGTGTCTGCAAACGGATGACGAAACTTATGACATTACATCATGCGATATGAATGGCATCTTCACGATGGTACTGTAGCTTTCTCTTATAAGTTATAACGAGGTCATAAGTCAAGGCTTTGTGTCTATCAGAGTATAGAGAGGTCGTTGAGGGACTTCGAAGTGACAGGATACGATGATAAGGCTTTCGCACTCAGGTAAGAATCACATAAGGTCCATTGAAAACCAGCGTTGCGGTTACATCACCATGACCGCGACATACTCGTATTGACGACCTCTGTGGCCTAGTGGTCATCATGCCAGGCACACCGAAGGTCCCGGGTTCGATCCCTGGTAAGGTCAAGATGGGAAATGATCTTTTTCAGATTGACCTGGGTCTTGGCTGTTTATCTATTATATGTATTTTAGTAGGGGAGCCCAAGAGAGGATTTTTGGATTTACTCGAGCACGTCAGATAAACATGCAGTCGTGTCATGTCAGGATGACAGTACAATATAACGATGTCATATTAGTAAACTGATGGTGGAGCCGGGAGGTAGCCATAGGAACTCAGTAATGAAACGACGAAAACCTGTCGTGTTTGAGCTTATTTGATTTGTCTAGTACTTTGGTCTCACAATAAAAGCTTTTACAAAAAATATATTCTTTTCGTAATCTGACAGTTTGAATAGTTTTTATTTTACAAACTTTTTAAATCGTCAGATTAAGAATACCCCTCCAAATAATCGTTAGATTTTGGGCCAGCACGACTAGAACATTAAGTTAAATCGTATGTATAATAATCTGACACGCGCGCATTAGTATTTTCATGTAGGTATAATTGTTCTTTTGAAAACCTGTAGACGCTTCCCCCACCGGTGAAAAGGAACACATTATATATAACCTTTTATTATTCTTATCATCTTATCTTCAACATCCAACAGGTCCCCACGACGCTCAAGTAAATCCCAATTTAGCATCTTGGGCTCCCCTACTATTTATTATAATCGTTGAGTTAGTATCCCACAAAACAAGTCTCGAAATTACTTTGGGGCTAGCTCAATCCGTGTGATTTGTCCATGTAAATATTATTTTTTATTGAAAACCAGCGTCGCGGTTACACCGTGACCGCGACATGGTCATTTTGCCAAAAAAAACCCACACCGCTCCATGACAACGCTGCACCAATGTCTGAGATGAAAGAGACAATTTTTTTATTGTTGTTTATTCTTACTCTTGTTTCTAAACATTTCAATTGTGTATAGGTATATGTATTTTTTTTCATTTGTTGTTGTATTTTTTGGCAATAAAGTAAATTCTATTCTATCAAAGTTGCTACCGTTGCTGATTATGTAATAATTATTTTGCCGTGTGGTTCCCATCCCGTGCGAAAAACGGCCACTTTTGGCAAAAATGCAAACTAAAGCTTAACGTTCTCACTTTAAACTGTAAACAGTGGTTCATAAAATAGTTTGAAGGGTTATCTAAGTTTTAGTAGCTTAAAATTTTAAATGATATCTCCGTTTTCTTACAAATAATTTATGTCAAATGGGGGCAGCAGCAGCATGTGCACTGGACTCCGTGTATCGTCTTCAGCCCCGGCCGTGCTGCAGCGTTCCGTCGCTCGCTCTCGCTCTAGCAAATTACTGTTCTAAGCGACAGAAAAGGATAGCAGCATAGGAAAGTGCTGTTTCGTGCTGATAAATGAGATCCATTCCTATTCCAACAGCCATGATAAGAACTAACATAACTCTTAATTTATATTTTTACGTCAGCGTCTGTCTCCTTATCGTTATCGTGCCGTATCAATAGTTAAATACCGGAAAATGATAATTGTTTCAGTCTTCGATCAACAATCCAACTAGATAACGCGTCCTACGAAATCAAAGAAAAATTCTGTCCGTATGAATACCAAATACAATTAGTAATTTATAAGTCAACTAGCTTTTGCCCGCGGCTTCGCTCGCATATCCCAAGGGAACGTTACATTTTTCCGGGATGAGAGGTACCCTATGTCCTTCTCAGTACTCCTAACTATGTGTATGCGAATTTTCAAGAAGATTGGTTCAGTAGATAAAGCGTGTAGAGGTAACAAACAAACAAACAAATATACAAACTCACTTTCGCATTTATACCTAATATTAGTAAGGAAGTTAGGATTAGGATGACCAAATAACATTTACTTACTGTAAAGTCAACCTCTGTGATATTACATTACATACGTATAAAGTATTTTTCTTCTTGATTGCACTTAACAATATAAGAGATCACCGCCGCGCCGGGACTGCGCTCTAATGTGGCGAGCCGTATTTTTTGCGCCATACCGATATCTAGTTGTGTTGTTGATCGAAGGTTTTGGTCTTTCGTAACCCTATTTTGTAAGGCTGTAAAACCACAGCCTTCAACTTTCTTCTACCCTTCTACACAATAAGACCCTGAGGGTTGGGCTACGAGAAACAGAGCGGGAATGCGGCCGCATCGCCGATTCCGCGGCATACCCGCTCTGTTTCTCGCTCTAGCAAATGACGGTTCTAAGCGACAGAAAAGGATAGCAGCATAGGAAAGTGCTGTTCTGTGCGCCCAGATGTAGCCAAACCCTTAATTTGACACCCTAAGGTGTCCACTATGACATTTATGATATCTTTGTAATCGTATATGTGAGATTATTATATTGACCACCCCGCACTACCTAATTTCCCATAATTTTTTTCTATTAAAACGAGGTTGCCTGGATGAAATTGCTTAGCGATAAGGCCGCCTTTTGCGCATTTCCTAGTTTTCAAGATAATTATGTCCTGTTTTTTTTACTGTTGTGCGAATAAAGGGTGTTTGAATAAAGGGTATTGTATTGTATTGGTACGACTCTGGGCCAGTAATAATACGGCACAGCTCTTGGCTACGTCTACTTCTTTAGAAGACGTTTTAACCCGTACAAGGCCAGGAATGCCAATCACGACACCATTAACATAAGAGCTGACTTAATGCTTCACATTCGTCATCTATTTAATGGTGAGATTTACATAACAGTGTGAGTCATTCTGAAATTTGAATACGTTAAAATATTCCCTCGGCGCCTTTTGGTTTAATAAATATGTATTTGAATAACTAGAAACAGTGGATTATTTAGCAGCAGGCTGGAACCTAGTGCGGCTTTTTTTATTTCCACTTCACCCTTCGTGCTTTTAAAGTCCTTTCATTTGATACCCAACACGGTACGATTCGATTCATCATCATCATCATGATCAGGTCTTTTTTAGTCTCCCCTGCAGGAGCACGACCCTCTCTGTACTACCAGAGCCATATTTTAGCCAGAGCAGTCAGAGGATTTGGCCTACACTCTCCACGCTGGTCAGACGGGTTGGAGAGGTCTCATTGATGTTTATAAAGCTTTGTTTAGATTGTATTTCCTAAGTCGCCTTCTACGATTCGATTAATTTTATTTTTTAGTTCATTACTTTATGGCCTATAGAGGGCGCCACCGTGAGTTCCTTGTCCTGTCACACGGCCTGTAGTTGTGTAGTTTCCTGGTTCAAAAATAAATTGTTTGATACTGTTAAGAGAATAAAACATCACAAAATAATGTGACTTGTCATTGATCACATCCACTTTGAATGTGATTTAGATTTATTAATGCAGAAAAACGGATAGAGCGCTATTTGACTCCAAGAAACTATGACGTCACAGTCCGATATTTCATACAAATCTCATAGAAAATGTTTGTTTTGACGTTAAGAAAAAGGTGTCTGATTTAAATTGTTTGAAACTAGCGGATTAGCGTCAAGTCTGTCAAGACGCTTTCGACGATACCTTATCTGTCAAGGTGTCATGAATGTCTTTGGAGATACGAGGGGACAGATGAACACACATACATACATAGCGGCGAAACACTTAACACTCTTTTTGACATCGCGCCGTAGTAAAAACAAAACAGATGTTAGAACACCTGTAATTAAATATATGACATCATAACACTGATAACCACAACACATGGCCGTTACGAGTAAATGTGTTGGCTTGTGTACTATTTTAAACTTACATAGGTATTATGACCAACAATGTCCAAGTCACCTTACTTGGCCCATGCCTTGGCAATGCTCAGCAATTGCATACATTGTAATTTATTTATTTACGTATAAAACTTTATTGTTTAAAGTAACAGATAAGATGTTTTATTTGCTTGAAAACATGGTAGGTACATGATATTATGTTACTCAACAATAATAGAGAGCACAAAAAACATACTTTAACAAAAGGCTGACTTAATGCTAAGAGCATTGAAGCTCGTGCTACACTGAATTTGCAGCGACGCGGCGAGCAGTTTAATAACAAGGCATTATAAACTTTATGTACAATGTCATAAATGTCATAATATCGCGATGCGGCGCCGCGCCGGCGGCTCGAGCGGTCGCGCCACGTTCATTCCATCAAGCGTTTCTATATGTTATGAGATTAAAAATTACATTATTTTTTAAAACAAATTATTACATAAGAAATTATTTTCATTTCTATTTTAATCTAGACATCCGTTTAGTGGCAGACATCAACAGACAGATAAGTACGAGAAGATTATTACTCAAATTATCCTTATCTTAATGACAGCCCTGATAATAATACCCATCATTAAAACATACCATTAATTAATATTCATACGACTTAGAGGGCTGAGGGAGGTGCGGGCGGGAATAGCGTGATACCCCCCCCCCCCCGCACCCTCCTCAGTCCGTTTAAGTTGTCATATCCCCACGCATCTGTACCCCGCAGGCGAAGACCATTGCTATACCATCAGTGCCAGCAAAAGTGTGTGAACGAGTACTTCACAATAAAATTTACAACCAACTACGCTCTTTTCTATCCGATGAACCACATGGCTTCAGAGTAGGACGATCAGTGGATACCAATCTTTTAATAATAGTAAACTACATTTCTGAAGGTATGGATAATGGTAATGAAGTAGACGTATTATATTTTGATTTTCAAAAAGCTTTTGATAGGGTGGATAACAATATTTTATTATCACATTTACAATCCATGGGTTTTACACCAAAACTAGTGAAATTATTTTCAGACTATCTCCGAGATCGCCAGCAATTTGTGAAATATGATTGTTACAACTCTGAACCTTATCACACACGTTCAGGAGTTAGTCAAGGGTCCATATTAGGTCCACTATTGTTCCTTATAATGATAAATAATTTAGCGAAAGTTGTCAAACATGCAAAATGTTTGTTATATGCTGACAATCTGAAGCTAGGTATAGAAATTAAGAATGATACAGACCGTCTATTATTGCAGCAAGATATAGATGCTGTTCAAAAATGGAGTAAACAAAATAAAATGTCATTTAATGTAAGCAAATGTTGTGTAATGACATTTGGACGAAAACAATCCAAAACACAGTTTCCGTGCAGATGGTAAAAGCCGATCAAGGAAATGGGCGAGAATCTTAATTATATGAACAGGCGATGCGGTCACTATTATGATTTCCTTTTTCACCTTCATGCCCATCACGTCAAAAGTGGCTTGGGCCTTACCGCCCTAGGCTCTGTCTGCCCTGTTAGGGATAAAGACGTGATAGTGTATCGTATTACCAATATTTACATAAGTAAAATATCCCCCTAAATTACTATTTTTAGGAATATTTCTGGGAATATTCCCAAAGTTACCAGGGAGGGATGGCACGTCACTAATTGCAAAGTTATAAAAGTTTAGTAACAGAATTACTGCTCAATGACTAGATATCAGCTCAGGCGTGACTGACACCCAGATAATTGACGCTCACCTTGTCCCTAACATAAAAACAATAGTTTACTCACAGTAGTTATTTATTAAATTAGCAGTTACTCTTACAGTAATACATGTTTTTTGTAGCTTTTTTTGGCCAACAATTTCTTATTTTTTATTATCAAAGGATTGGTTGTTGGTGTGTCTTTTTGAGGCACTTTCAGCTTTTTTCACTCTTCTCTTATTTTGGCTGTTCGATGCTTTATTAGACTGCTGTTTTGTGTCTATACCTACCACAGAAGACAGTAAGAGAATACAGAACGGAATCTCCTAAGGTCCCGCGCAATATGTTCCCGCACCTCTTCCCCATTCTCGCCTTGTCTCAGGCGAGAGCGGGCGAACACACATATGGGTCTACGTGGTACACTATTACGTCTTCATCCTTATGAGAGCTGTCTGCTCTTATCTTACGGCCCTAGGCTCTATCTGAGCCTAGGGCCATAAGATCCCAGGGCCACTTACACACATAGAAACAATATGTTTACTTACAGCAGCACTCTGTTGAACTGTAGCCGAGGACAAAAGACCCCGCTTAGCCGCTGAAGGCTCTGCACGCCAATCGGCGCGTCCCGGCTGACCCCACTCATTTTCAAACACTTCAGTCTTCTAAAACCTCTCCTGAGAGACTCTGTCACACGCCTCATGCAGTCTCAAAACACCTCACTGCATAATATCCGGTAATTATTCCTTTGTTTACATCGCCACTTACAAACACAACACTATTATTTTTTTATAACTTTCATGCTGGTTACATTTAATATATTAGTTTTAAAACGTAGGTGCAGTAATATTGAGTATTTATGGAGTACTATATTTGGCGTTTTTAAACACAATTGTTATTATTATTCGAATTGAAATTTCATTTCAGGAGGAGACAGACACGTCCTCTCGATCACTGGTGGTTAAATGTCAAATTGACTTTACTGACATGACATGACATACGACCAATACGACAGTTGGCAGTTGCTTGACAGTAATAGAATGTTGCCAGTAGCTAGATTCTAAAATTACACTCAAAATAAACGGGCAAGTGCGAATCGGACTCGTACATGAAGGGTTCCGTACCACCGTGCAATGTTTTAAAACGCTGAAGAAACACATTTTTTGTATGCCGACCCCCTTTAATTTTGAACTATTTTTTATTTTTAGTATTTGTTGTTATATCCGCCACAGTAATACAAAATCGGTAAAAATTTCAAGTGTCTAGCTATTACGGTTTAAGAGGACAGACAGTGAAGTCTCAGTAATAGGGTCCCTTTGCACCCTTCGGGTACGAAACCCTAAAAAACAATTTGCGGTATAATGGGAGACCTAATTCATAAAATACTTTTACAGTTAAAATTATCCTGGCTATGAGCAGTTTAAAGTAATTTATAGCCGATTAGTATGAGATGTTTATTGCTAATTAACACTTTTTATGGTTTGTGTACTTAATCAAATTAAGTAAGTATAAGTTTTTATTTTCCATTAAGAACATAAACATAGTTAATTAAAAATTGAAACTGTTGGGTTCATATTAGGTAGTTTATAATTTGAAATCGCTGCAAATGTAACCAACAAAAATTATTAAATTCCTATTCTATATTTGTTCCTATATAAAAATATTAATTCCTAAAGAAGAATGATCGCTAACGTAAGTTTTAAAAATATTGAGGTAATATTATTCTTTTGTGCAGATCGTATACCTAACACGCTCCAAGGAACTTTCTAAAATTCTAAGTAGGTAGGTCATGACGTGGGGAATACTTCACTGCTAAATTTGGCGCCCAACGAAAGACATTAATAATTCTACTTATTCTACAGACTTCTACTCTTCTTCGTCTAAGCACGTTCCCGGTTGCATCCTCAGCTGTGCTGCTTCGGATCCCGCGGTGCGCTTTCCCGCTTTTTCTTCTCCAAATATAACATGCATGTCAATGGTCACCCAAGGATGCCAGACCTTGCAAAATGGAGACGAAATAGCCGGAATAGTTTAAATGATTTGGCTATAGTTTTACGACCGGCCGCCTGCCTGACGTCAACCCTCTTTGGGAATGTATTTGTGCGAAAAGTTTTACAACCGGCCGCCGCCTGACGTTGACCCTCCTTCGGAATGCAATTGTAGCACGAGATGTTTGTGCTTAGTCCTTTAGTCGCCTCTTACGACATCCACAGAGATGGAGTGGTCCTATTCTAACCCGGAATCACACACATTCTACAGACTTCTGCATGTAGATAAATAAAAAAATGGTTGCCTGTAAAGTCGGTTTTACGGGCGAAGATTTTACGTGACAATGCGCGCGGCAGACCGATCATAGTTGAGTGGGAGAGAGACGCAAGGCATTCGGCGGGCCTCTCTCTCGTTCGGTGACTCATCGTAACGTTACCGAGCGTTACACTTTTTCATAAGTGACTCCCAGCCGCAACCTAATTTAAGACGTTGTCACGTCAAAATAAATAAACGAGGTTCCTAAATTTGATTAATTCATTTGGTTTAAAATGTCTTATAAAAGAAGTAACTCGAAAATCAACTCAATCTTGTATAGACCAGTTTATAGTCAATAAAAGTGTCAACATGACAACAGAAGTGCGTGACTATGAAAGATCGGATCATAATACACTGATTGGCTGTATACCCCTACAAGATAACTTTAAAAAATATTTGACATCATATACAATGACTAAACGAATCTTTAACGACCTTCGTGGCGTAATGGTTAACACGCTAGACCGCTAATCCGGAGGTTCTGGGTTCGATCCCCAGCCAGGGCAAGTTGGAAAATGGCCTTTTTCAAATTGTCCTGGGTCTTGGGTGTTTATCTATATATTAGGTCCTTACATATGAAATTGCCGATTTTCAATACTGGCAACTTTAAAATCAAATATCTTGCGTTTCATTAGGAATTCCAAGTTCAAATTTATTTCGAAATAAAGCCAGAAAAATATTGTTTTAAAATTCGTATTTCATTTGTTTTAACATCATTTGTTTGAGTTTCAACATTGCTATAACAACAACTATGGACAAATTGAAAATTCGCGGTATTTACCAATATGAGTTCCACCGTGGCACCAGTGCTGCAGAATCGACTCGAAGAATTAACGACGTGTATGGACCAGGCACCGCTAACGAACGAACGGTGCGTTTTTGGTTTCAACGTTTCCGTTCTGGAAATTTCGATTTACACAATGAGCCTCGTGGATTACCTGATACTCAAGTGAATAACGAAGAATTGAAGGCGATAGTGGAAGCGGATCCATCTCAAACCACTTCTGAATTAGCAGCAGCCTTCGGCGTAAGTGACAAAACGATACTTATCCACTTGCGCCAAATCGGAAAAATTAAAAAACTCGAAAAGTGGGTACCGCACGAATTGACTGAAGCAAACCAACAAACACGCGTTGCTTGCTGCGTTTCTTTGCTTAATCGCCACAATAATGAGGGGATTTTGAACCGTATCGTGACTTGTGATGAGAAATGGATCCTGTACGACAATCGGAAGCGATCATCACAATGGCTTGACCCTGGAGAACCGGCAAAACCTTGCCCTAAGCGAAAACTATTAAATATCTACCAAAAAGAAGATTCTGGTTAGTGTTTGGTGGACCAGTGCTGGTGTTATCCACTACAGCTTCTTGAGATCAGGGCAGCCGATTACTGCAGAGTTGTATTGCCAACAATGCAATTGTTGGAAAAGCTCGCCATTAAACAACCGAGACTGATGAATTGCTCTAGCCCACTGCTCCTTCAGGATAACGCTAGACCACACACTGCACATCAAACGATCGCCAAGTTAGAAGAGCTGCGACTTGAACCTCTGCGTCACCCACCATACTTCTCCACTTTTTTCAAAATTTGGATAACTTTTTACAAGGAAAAACTTTCAAATCTAATGAGGCAGTCAAAACCGCCTTCAAACAGTTCATAGACTCTCGCTCCCAGGATTTTTTTTCCAAAGGTATCAATGATCTGCCTATAAAATGGCGGAAGTGTATCGATAACAACGGCGCATACTTCGATTGATAAATAATAATTTCATTAAAAAAAACTTGTTGCACTTTTTTGATACTGAACGGCAATTTCATATGTAAGGACCTAATATGTATTTATCATAAAATATTGTATCGTTGAGTTAGTATCCCACAACACAAGTTTAGAATTTACTTTGGGGCTAGCTCAATCAGTGTAATTTGTCCGTATAAATTTATTTATTTAACAATAAAAACATGGAAGCCATTCGAAGAGACATAAGCACTATAAATTGGCATGCTATTATATCACCTAAACACAATATAAATGAAAATTTAATGTATTTGAAACGAAAATTAAGAATTTAATAGATTTACATATACCACCAAAAAAAATCACTATAAAAAACAACAACAAATTGAAATGGATAACAAAGGCAATTAAAAAATGTTGCTATCACAAACGTATTTTACGCTATCTCACAACTCACTTTAATAGCGAAACTCTTAAAACATATGCAAAATCATACACCGCAGTATTGAAGAAAGTTATTGCAAATTAAAAAAAAGCAAAATATCAAAAGAATTAATAATTCAAAAAATAAATACAAAACTGTGTGGCAAATGATTAACGAAAAATTTAAATCATCAAAGAATAAATTACATGACAATATTATATTAAAGGAAAAAAATAAAACCATTACATCACCAACAAAAATAGCTGACATGTTCAATAAATATTTTTTAAGTATAAATGATAACAAAAATGATAACAATAATGTGACTTACCAGCGCAATACGTCTTCGCTGACTAACTCGTTCTTTTTAGGTTGTGTGACAGAAATGGATATTAGAAAAATAATTTTAGGACTGAAAAGAAACAAAACAAGTGGTTACGATGAAATACCTACTACTTTGAGTCCACTGCATCAATGAATTAGTAGAACCATTGACTTTGTTAATAAACCAATCGTATGACGAAGGAGAGTTTCCAGAAACACTAAAGACAGTTATTATAAAACCAATTTTTAAAAAGGGCGATAAGTCCTTGATTTCAAATTTTCGACCGATCGCACTTCCTACAATATTTTCAAAAAATTTTTGAAAAACCGATATGCGAAAGAATATGTAAATTTCTTGAGAAATACAATTCCTTAAGCAAAAATCAACATGGTTTTAGAAAAAATCACTCTACTACATCCGCGGTCTTTAAGTCAACAATAAGTGTGCTGTAGTATTTTTCATGGACATGTCCAGAGCGTATGATAGAGTCATACATAGCATTTTGATTGACAGATTAGACATATTGGGAATACGAGGGCCAGCAAAGCAATGGCTATCTTCTTATTTGACAAATAGACAACAATGCGTACAAATAGGAGTGTTGGGCGTCCGGCGGCTAGGTGGGTCGATGATATCAAACGGATTCCTGGAAAGAACTGGATCGCTAAGGCTGGGAATAGGATTCAGTGGCGCAGACAAAAGGAGGCTTATGCCCAGCAGTGGGTCGTTGAGAGCTGACGATGATGATGATGATGCGTACAAATATCACATCTTTCTGAAATCACTAAAGAGTTGATAGAATGCAGATCATCGAACGCTGCTGTAAAGGGTTCTATTCCTCAGGGAAGTGTACTGGGCTGTTTGTTATTTTTAGCATATATTAACGACCTGCCTTCTGTGGTTGAATCTCATAAAATTGTTTCGTTTGCTGTGGATGCTGTCTTATAATAACTTGTGAATTGGATAAACTATCCGAGTTACAACACATAATAACTGATTCACTAAGCAAAGTAACTGCTCACTGCAAAGAGATAGGACTCGAATTAAATTTTGACAAAACAAAGGTTATGCAATTCCGACCATATCAAAGAAAGGAAATAGATTTAAATGTCACCCATGAAGGCAAAACCATTGACGAAGTAAGGTCGTTTTCGTTACTTGGTATCATAATTGACTCAAATCTTACTTGGAAAAACCACGTAAAATCTGTTGTTAGTAAACTTAACAAATTCTCTTATGCACTGCGTGAACTCCGGAAAAGTACAAACGAGGAATGTGCTCTCACTGCATATCATAGCCATGCCGCAGCCTGGATAAGGTATGGAATTATCTTCTGGGGACACTCGACTGATGTCCAAGCGGTATTTATTTTACAGAAACGCCTTGTGAGAATTATAACATTCACGCGACCTCAAGAAACATGTCGAGAACTCTTTAGTAAATTAAATGTGTTAACGGTTACGGGAATGTATATTATATTTTTGAATTATGCCGCTTCGTTCGTAAACACGCGCACTACTTCGAACGATACGATGACAGGACTAGGCGCTACGCATCACGCAGAGGAAACGATTTAGTTCAACCCGCACCATACCTTGATTTTTATAAAAATGGTCCCTATTACATGGCTATCTCGGTCTACAACCACCTTCCAAAGCATTTAAAAGAAATCAAGGGACGTAAATTTGACAAAGAATTAAAGACTCTTTTGACCAATAAAAAGTATTATACATCAGCTGAATACTGGAATGATAAATTATAGGACTGACATTTTACTTTATTATTATATAATTTTATTTTATTTTATTGATTGACATGTAAATAGCTATAAACAATTTAAAAATTTGTTTGGACTTCGAATTGTGTTTAGACGAATAATATTTTTTTTGTGTTTCTTTTGGTTAATTTATTAGAATTCACAATGCCTTATAAAGGTAACATTTGTAAAATAATAAGACCTTTTATGACAATGTTATGTGTACCTGTTACATATTTTAGTAAATAAATGAATATGAATACTTGCTGCAATAAACACAACAGAACACTTTTCTGCAAAAAATTCGTAGTTGGGATTTAATTTAAACTTTTGTGATACATTCATCATCATCATCATCCTTTGCATCCTCAGCGGTAACGCTTCAGAGCCCGGGGTCCGCTACCTACCCTAGGGGATTCGATGAGGTTACTGGTCTAATCTACTGGAACCAATCCTAGGATAGGTACAAACGCTAAATGGCGTTTGGGACCAACAGCTTTACGTGCCTTCCGAAGCACGGAATCATGTTTCTTTTCGGATAATCAGGTGATTCAAGCCTGCAAAATCCTAACCAGACTGAAAACTACTTTTCACAAAGTATGCCCAGTAGGATTTGAACCCATGACCTCCGGATCACAAGGCAGACGCCTTGACCACTGGACCACGGAGGCAATCAAACTTCTGTGATACATTATCCGTCTTTATCCCTACCGGGGTACACAGAGCCCAGGGCTGTAAGACACAAAGGCCACATTTAGCGTGATGGTGGGCCAGAAGATAGAAAAAGGGAATCAAAACAGTAATTGGTGGACAGCGTCGCCTATTAACATCGATCTCTCTCTCAATCGGATTACAAATACGATTTGTGGGGGAAGACAGTAGCTGGCAACATTCTACTTTTTTCCTTTTATCCCAAACCAGCAATGGAAGTGAAAACTTTAAGTTGAAACTCTTTTTAATCTTTTTATAGATACTGTTGACGCTAGTTTCTCTGACCGCCGCCACGCTGGAAGTGCGCACGGGGCTGCTGGACCGGTTCGTACAGCATTACAAGGAGAACTTCTTGCAGGACCTCGTGGATGTGGCGCCGGTGAAGATTAAGGGTATGTGGCAGTGGCGGGTTCACCTGCAAGCTGAGGAGGCTGGAGCATAAGGCGGTAGATTTTGAAAAAAAAGGCGCGATATACCTATTAATATCTACAGCTTTAACCCGTGTGATTCCCGGCAGAGTACTGATACCGATTTGGCCTTTGGGCAGGCCTGTGTCACTCCCCGTTTAGATATTGAAAATGTACCTACATTATTACTATGCGTGCAGGCGGCCCCTCCGGGTGGTAAATTCATTTATACGAATCGTTTGTCCAGAGTAATAAGAATGAAATTGGCTTGCAATGGATGTCTTGGTATCTATACGAAAAGGTGCTGAGTTCTGACGTGAGCTAAATTAAACCATATCGCTAGCCACATTGAGTAGATATTTCTTTGAATTTCTTTGCTGAGTGAGACTTCTGTACGTTAGTATTATTTATTCTGTGATTTGGGTCTTCCAAAACGGGTGTTAGATTTTTCAAGTTGCTAGGCTGAAAAACTTGACCAAAGAACTCTCCCAAAGATTTCCGAATTGCCCGATCTAAAGCGACCTGCATCCAGCGTCTTCCGCTACCCAGGACCTTTACTGACCTTTACTTACCTCAAAGCGGCACGACCCGCACGACAGACGTACGTCGCCACGAGTCCGCGTTTCAGTGTCAAGCATCATTGAGCGTTACGAATAGGACGATACTATCGAACGACTATCGTGTCAGTTTATGGAGTAACGGTCCAGAGGGGTTACTGCATAAAATAATACGATAGTCGTACGATAGTGACGTCCTATTTATATGTCAAACCAAATTAGACTTTATTATTATGTATTATCGCTCAATGTTGCTTGATACTGAAACGCGGATACGCCGTACGTTTTGCGTACCGCTTTTGGAGTAACCTTACAGGTCTGGTCGTTTTACCATCTTGTAGGCGAGTGTCTACGCTTATACGTAATCGTAGGTGTAATAAACTCTGCGTGCGAAAGGGAGAGCAGAAAGTGATGCCGTCTCACTGTCGCACGTAGACTTTGTGACAGAGGCTGAACTCGTCGTGTGGTTCCCGGCAGATAGAATAGGACCACTCCAAGTCTTCCTGTGGATGTCGTAGAAGGCGACTTAGGAAACACAAGCTGAACAAGCTTATAAACATCAATGAGACCTCTCCAACCCGTCTGGCCAGCGTGGAAGTGTAGGCCAATCCTCTGACTGCTCTGGCTAATGTATGGCTCTAGTCATACAGAGAGAGGGTTGTGCTCCAGCAGTGGAGACTAAAAACATAATCGCTGAAAATTTCAAGTGTCTAGCTATTACGGTTCAAGAGATAGAGCCCTGTGACAGACGGACAGACAGCGGGGTCCCAGTAATAGGGTCCCGTTTGCACCCTTCGAGTACGGAACCCTAAAAATGCCTGATGATGATGACTGTACGTACACGTGGCGTGGTCCCGCTTGACTCAGTTTACTTTCAGTGTCAATCGAGCGCGCTCCGCCAGGATACGTGGACTCTCCAGACTGGGATTACGACTCTGTCATGCGCCTGATAAATCTTATACGAGAGAGCGAGCCGGATATACCGCAACCCGTGCGCCGCGTGCTGAGAGACATCCTGGCCCCGAAGCCGTCGCGGCGCTACATGGGCATGGGGAGCTTACATCAGGCCAGAGTGAAGCGGCAGAAGCGGAAATCTTTAGCAAGGAAGTGTCTGACAATGAATTCTAAAGATCCTGGCGTACGTACCTACACTTTCCGTGCAACGGGAGTAGTTTTTAGTTGTTGCTCTTATGCTGCATTATCCATATCCCAATATTATCACCACCTATAACTGGAATAAATTTCTATAACTACTCTAAGGTTGCCTGGAAGAGATTGCTGTGTGATAAGGATGCCTTTTGTATACATGTGTCTCTAACTTTTGTTCAATTATTTTTCCCAAATTTCTAATAAATGGCTAGCATATACGCACGGCCAATCCCTCCCCGCCACGAGCCCGGTAGCGAGTGGTGACATGCAAATGAGAGACTTTTGGTATGCGTTTATCCGCTGATATGGTTTTATTATGAAACAAGGTGCCGAATGTCAGAATCTTTTTTCTTCTTCATCCAAGCGCGTTCCCGGTTGCATCCTTAGCTGTGCTGCTTCGGAGCCCGGGGTGCGCTTTCCCGCTTTTTATTCTCCAAATATGCATGTCAATGGTCGGCCAAGAATGCCAATGACATTTGCATTGGAGAAGAAATGGCCGGAATAGTTTAAAGATTTGGCTATAGTTTCACGACCGGCCGCCTGCCTGACATCAACCCTCTTAGGAATGTATTTGTGCGAAAGTCTTACAACCGGCCGCCGCCCGACGTTAACCCTCCTTAGGAATGCAATTGTAGCACGTGATTTCTGTGCCTTATCCTTTAGTCGCCTCTTACGACATCCACAGGAAGAAATGGAGAAGTCCTATTCTAACCCGGAACCACACGGGTCAAAGTCATCCTGTATGTCAGAATATGTATTTTTTATTTCGCTTAAAGAGTACTTTCCTTGAATATAGCTATGGTTCAAAATCACCATAAAGGGTTACTCCAAAAGCGGTACATAAGACGTTTTAGTTTCAAGCAAAATTAAGCGTTAATACAGGGTGCTTTTGAAATCATTGGCATTAATTTAACTTGTTAACATTCACTTAAAGGTAATTTTTTAGGGCAACAATACTGCAATTAATGCAGTAATTAAAAAATATCAAACAGTAAAAAAATAAACAATCTATCAAAATATCACGCGTCGCGCTCGCGAGAGTGCTGACCCCGGAGCTGGTAGGTACACTCACCATCTGTGGCGCGGACGGCCGGCATACAAAAACAAACTTTAAGTTGCGTGGATAAGGTTTAAAGTCGAGTGGGGAAAGGCGATTTCACGCGACCGATTATGAATAACATGTAATTCTGTACTACGGAATCTACGACGACGCGATGAAATTAATACTATTATAATTAATTTGTTTTTCGTGAGTTTTAAGTCGATTAGTTTTTTTATTTATTGAATTGCAGTAATAGACTTCAATTACTTTGTACTCGTAATAGGGTCGATATTTAAAAGGATGCCAACGATTTCAAATCCACCCTGTATATGATGATAAAGGCACATTTGGTTTGACATAGAAATAGGACGTCATCACGTCACTATCGGACCACTATCGTATTATTTTATGGAGTAACCCCTGTATAACTAATAACATTTTCTCCAGTACCCAAACAACTGCCCGCATAATTTGGAAAGGATAAAAAATCATCAACTAAAAAAACGAACCCGAATGTATAAAAAACCTGAAGAGAGCTCAATAGAAGCGCGGAAATCTGGTAACGTGCACCGGAAGAACCTAATAGGAGCGCGGAAACAGAATAAGTTCCTCCAAATCCCTTCGCTTGTCGAGGATCCAGCCGACATCTACTACGATGAAAGGTGGTCTGTTGAGACGACGAGCGAGAGTGACGGTAAAACGAGAACGCGATACGATTCTAAGAAGCACGAAGACGATATCTTCGCTATCGAGAACCCAGTGGAAGCTAAACTGCCAAGTAAATATTTAACCGTCGGGCAGTTAAGGTAAGATTGTCTTTCATGTTTTGAAGTATCATATTTCAACATTATTTTGGGATCGCATCTCTATTACACTGTCACTACACGCACTACATCAATATATCGTAGTATTTTATGGAGTCTGGAGACCCATTTTTGAACGCGGAAGTCATATAACGAATGATTTGCGCAAGCGTTTCCAAAGGCGCATTTTTCGAATCGCTCCTACTGTATAATAAGATATGGTACTCTTTTCTCGTGATAGCTGGTCACGTGATTAGAACAAGAATACGTCATTAGTTGGAAATGTTGCCACTATATGTGAATTACCCGAAAAAAGTGCACTTTTAACTTATCATGAACATAATGTAATAAATAAATTTATTAAAAATATAACAGAACGCTTCAGCACCGGCCATGCTGAAGCGTACCTTCGTTTTCTCTCGCTCTATAGCAAATGATGCTTCTGAGCGACAGAAAAGGATAGCAGCATAGGAAAGTGCTGTTTCGTGCTGACAGATGTCCCAACAACCCTTACACGTATAACAAGTAATTTTCAACATTTTAGGTAGTCGTGTAAAAACCAAAAGAGGTCTGTCAGGCAGCAGGATCTTAACAAGTTGAGGTCCATAGTTTCTACCCAGTGGGAAACAGGCGTGTAATACCTAGGCTGTTTGATAAGTACCCGTTTATGGAAAAAAAAAAACATTTTTTTTTGTATATATGCATTTATTTTTCTACGTAGTCACCTTTTAACTCTATACATTTGTTCCACCTATACTCAAGCTTCAATAAACCATCCAAAAAGTATGATTTTGGAAAGTCATTAAAATAGGCCTCTGTAGCGGCAATGACTTCGTCATTTGATCCAAATCGCTTGCCACCGAGTCATTTTTTTAGGTTGGGAAACTAAAAGAAATCGCATGAGGCCAAATCTGGAGAATACGGGGGGTGAGACAATAGTTCGTAGCGTAACTGTGCTAATTTAGCCGTCACAACTCTGGACGAATGAGCCGGGGCGTTGTCGTGATGAAACAGTACTTTTTTCTTTTTTAAATGGGGTCGTTTGTCCTTCAACACGGCGTCAAATTCATCCAATAAATTGGCATAGTACTGCCCTGTTATTGTTTTTCTCTTTTCTAAATAGTCAATATGTATAATACCCTGCGAATCCCAAAAAACGGTCGCCATGACCTTTCCAGCCGATGGGACGGTTTTTGCTTTCTTTGGAGCAAGTTCACCCGGTAAAATCCACTGCTTCGACTGCTCTTTCATCTCCGGGGTGTAGTGGTGGACCCACGTTTCGTCCACGGTCACGAAACGACGCAGAAACTCCTTCGGGTTACGTTTGAACACGGCCAAACACTGCTCCGAAGTAGTCAGTCGGTTCCGTTTTTGCTCCTCCGTGAGTAAACGCGGCACCCACCTCGCCGATACTTTCTTTATACCCAATTTTTCTTCTAATATGTGTTGTACCCTCTCGATTGAAACATTTACAGCATCAACGATTTCTCGAAGTTTAATTCGGCGGTCGGCTAAAACGATATTTTCAATTTTCTTAACCATATCGTCTGTAGTCACCACAACTGGCCGGCCTGGGCGATCCTCATCAAAGACGGTTGTTCTCCCCCGCTTAAACTCGTTATACCAATATCTGACAGTTGTCATAGGAGCACATTCATGGTAAACCGCTTGCATTCTTACTTTTATTTCATCACATGTTTTTCCTTCCAAAAATAAGAATCTAATTACAGACCGATACTGTTCTTTCTCCATTTTAACAATTTTAAGTTCACGCCTTCACTGAATCGTTGTCAAATGAGAAAAAAAACAAAAGAATGCCATTTTTTTTTAAATTTTCCCGCCTCTGAAAAATGGCTTAAAAAGGTGGTATACTTATTTGCGGCCAGTGATATTAATATATTTAGAAAACGGGTACTTATCAAACAGCCCTCGTATGTAGTATGTACCTATGTAAATACATACATACATACTATCAAGTTCTTTTTATTCCTAACGGGGTAGACAGAGCCTTGGGCCGTAAGACCCAAAGGCCACTTTAAGCGTGATTGTGGGCGTAAAGATGGAAGAATCAAAATATTGATGGGTTGCTAGCCGCATCGCCTATTAAGTGTTTAGGATTTAGCCCAATCCCTCGATCGGCTTTTACGATCTGCACGTGAAGAGAAGCAGCTGGTACATTCTATGTTTTTTCTTTTTTCCCGGACCAGCACGGAAGTGCACACCTATGTAAATATCAAAAATAAACTTGTATAATGTTTGTACTGCGCAGGCGCATCCTGGAAGGGAGAGCGGAGGCTGCCCGATGGATGCCGACGAGAGAAACAACCACCATGTGAGTCACGCTTGTTATTTATTAGGTCTATTTTGAAGTCGCCTCTCAGGCACCTAGTCTCTTGAGACCGGTACACGCTAATTCAACCATTGTTAAACATTATTCCCACAGTTCAGTCTAATTTTGAATGGCTGCTGACGTCGCTTACGTTTTAGGCGTGGGTGAAACCTTGCAGGCATTTCGCGGTCGCATAAAAAGCGTTATCTGCCAGTCAACCTTTGGGTTATACAGAGAGTCTAAATGAGGGTTGCAAGATAAAGTGTAAGTGTAGTATACATAAAATACATAATGTACAAATAATTACCCACACAAAAAAAAATCTTAACAAACTGGCCAACACTTGTGTCAGATTTCTCAAGCTGCCTGGAGGCGTCATAGCTTGACGACTGCCATCAAATGATGACTGGAGCATGGAGGAGCTCGAGAAAATTTGTGCGGACTACAGCGGTGTTGGCGTTTACACTTACAATGAAAAGATCTACGCTATCGAACAATGAAATAGTAGAAATCATGAGACACAACCATCAGGAATACGTTGTTTCGATCGATAAAAACATCAAAGATACTATAACTTTACGCAATATGGATATCGAAGAGCTACACGAACATATCACCGGTGCAATGACTAATGCCCTAAAAGAGATCAAAAACTGTCTAAAGTAACGCTAGAACTGATGCAAAAGAGGAGACAGTCAAGAAAGAACAATAATAAAAATGGACATATCTACCAAGAGCTGCAACGCGAAATTCGTAAGAAAACGAAAGAAGATCTTCAAAACTACTAGGAGAAAACAATCATCAGGGCCTTAGAACTCAACACAAACAAAAGGGTTCTCCAAAAAAAAAACTCAGTCAAGGTAGAAAGGAAATATTCCAGTTGTTTAATGACAAATATGAGGTAGTGTTCAATAGAGAACAAGTTCTGGATTTAACGAGATCATATTACGAGCGTTTATACAAAAATACGGTATGTGATTCGACAGAAGTCCAGAAACAAGAGACCCGCCTACCAGTCAAAAACATTGGTTTAGAAGACATCCCCGATGTGTTGGTAGATGAGATCCAGTTTGCACTTTAGCAGATGAAAAACAGGAAATCACCAGGTGAAGACAAAATTCTGCCTGAGATGTTGAAAATGGGACCAGATAGTCTTTTGAAAGCTCTTGCTATCCTGTTTACAAAGTGAATTCTGGATTGCTATGTGCCGAAGTCATGGAATAATGCCATTATTACTCTGCTTCATAAAAAGGGAGACATACGAAAGCTGGATAATTACAGGCCAATAAGTCTCCTTCCTCATATCTACAAGCTTTTTACAAGAGTCATCGTCAACCGACTCCGTAAGAAGCTAGATTAGACTACCAACCTTGTGAGCACGCTGGATTCCGTTCTGGATTCGAAACAAACGATCATCTGCAAACACTGAAGACCGTGATTGAAAAGGGCCACGAGTACCGAATTCCACTTGTTGTAACCTTTGTCGACTACGAGAAAGCTTTTGATTCTGTAGAATGCTGGGCAGTTGAAAAATCTCTCGCGGACTGCAGAATTGATGAAAGGTATATAAAACTCCTCAAACACCTACAGAAAAATAGCACATCTTCGGTACGACTGTACAAATTGACCGAACCATTCCAACTTGAACGTGGAGTCCGCCAGGGTGATACCATATCACCTAAATTGTTTACCGCGGCTCTAGAAAACGTATTCCGAAAACTAGAATGGAAAGATAAAGGGCTGATTATAAATGGAGAAAGGTTGAACAACCTAAGGTTCGCAGATGACATTGTCCTCGTGTCCGACAACATTAACGATATGAAGGTTATGATTGACGAATTACAAAAAGGGTCTTCCAAAATAGGTTTAAAAATGAACACCTCAAAGACTAAAATTATGACAAACCACCCTGAGGCAGTATTCCATCAGATGCCTGTTGAAGTAGTCGACCAATACATCTATTTAGGACACAAGCTAACCTTGGGCATGCAAAACTAAACCGCAGAGGTCGACAGGCGTATACAGCAGGCGTGGTCAGCTTTCGGAGCAAATAAGCAGATTCTCCGATCAAGGAGCATCCCACAAAAGCTGAAAAGTAAAGTTTTTGACCAATGTGTCCTGCCAGTATTCACCTATGGAATCGAAACGACTACCTTGACAATGAAATCTGAAGAAAAACTCAGAGTTGCTCAGTGGGCAATGGAGTGAGCAATGTTAGGAATGACATTGCTCGATCGCATACGAAACGAGGTTATTCGAAGGAGGACAAAAGTCAGGGACGTTGTTGATACTATAAAAAGGCAGAAATGGAAGTGACCAGGACACATAGCGAGAATGGACGCAGATCGATGGACCAGTAGGGTAATGGAGTGGCGACCATGGGCCAATAAGCGAGGTGGAGGACACCGAGCAATGCGTTGGGTAGACGATATTAAGCGTCACGCAGGCCGCAAATGGATGCAGGTGGCAAGGGAGAGACACAAATGGAATGATATAACGACATTTATATACCTAACTTAAATTATATTAAAACTAGCAGTCCACCCCGGCTTCGCCCGTGGTACACACATAGCCTATGTCACTCGGGAATAGTGTAGCTTTCCAACGGTGAAAGAATTTTTTAAATCGGCCCAGTACTTTTTGAGCCTATTCATTACAAACATACAAAAATAGGTACAAATCTTTCCTCTTTATAATATTAGTATAGAAGTATAGATTATCTATATTAAATATTAATTATGAATTTTGATATCCCAGTTAATAATTTTTGGAATTTTATGAATTGTAATGTTATTTAAAATCAATTCCCAAAGTCTAAAAAGGTAATTTTGTAAATAGTTTTAAGAACACTAATAGTAAAGTGCATGACAGTGAATGTGTATTGTTTACAAATGGTGAATAAATGAAATATGAAATAAATGAGATATGGAGGAGGCCTATGTCCTGAAAAGGATAACATAGAAGCTGCTATGGATGGATGGACACCGGTGTTGAATGATTGATTGATTAGTGGCTTAACATACGCAAGCGCTAGTAATGCGTACTCCCACCGACCTCCAAACATACGAAGAACAAACAAACTTGTTCCCAGCGAGTCGGAATAGCTTTTTTACAGGAGTGTAGACTAGTGTGTGGCCGGCCACACTTACGTGTCATTAGCACTAAACTGGGTTTCTTTCGGCGTTTCTTCCCAGCAGTGGTCGTTCCGAAACGCTAGTAGATAGTAACTTTTGCACTAAAAATAATTTTTCTTCCAACTACGCAGTAATGTTATCATTAATCATTAAAAAACCAATCACAAAGTGAGTGCTTATTGCATCAAACCAAAACAGTGCAATAATGGTTGTATGAAATCTCATTGTTGCACTGTTTTACTTTTTAATTTCTCATTATTGCACTGTTTTACTTTTTAATTTTGCATTATTGCACTGTTTTACTTTTTAATTTACTATAGATGCCAGGCACAGATGTTTAAGTTTTAATAAAAATGTATGCATGCAATTAAAAAGATACTGGCTGAAAAAAAAATTGGCCGACGAAAAAAGACCTTTTTAAAAAAACAAAAATCGTGCATTCTGTACCATTGTAAAAGTTTTAAAGTCTAATTATTTTACAAAAGAAAATATTTTTAAAATGGAAAATGACAGCGAAAGTGATAAATTCGATTTGCACGACAAATTCAACTATAGAGAGCATATAAACAGCTGTAAATTATATTATTAATAACTTTTTACCGCAAAAGTTCCGGGTAAAATAAGTAAGTTAAGTTAGTTTTGTTTATAATTTGTATTTTTGTTTTGTACGTATATTTTATACTCAAAGAATATAAGAAGTTGAAAGAAAAGTAGATTACGCACCTTGCTGAAGTGAGTAATTAATGCACTCGTGCTAATTTAATGCCCTCGCTATCGCTCAGGCAAAAACATAGCACTCGTACAATAATGACTCACTTTGTGCTCGGTGCAGTAATCTACTGTAAAAATAATGACCTTCATTATTTAATGCCAAAATTCATTATTGAACACTTTAAAAAATGAAATAACTGACAAAAACTTTAAATTTAAATTTAAACAACACTATCTTAAGAATTAAACTGTAATTATAATAAAACACTACACTTACCCTTACACTACTTCACCATAATTTATCATTATCGTCGTAATCATAATAAATGCATCATGCTGTATGTGCTGCGCTCTGACATTTTTTACCGATGTGATTATAACCGAGATTGTTGGAGTGATGGTAACCTGCTCTGGGCCCGTTGCTCTTTACACTACCGTGATTGTGAAAAATATTTGTCCACCCTCACATAAGAATAAAATAACTTTGTTTAGTGACTTGTATTAGTTAAAAGTTCCAGCTCATTTAGTGATTGCTTATTAGCTTATTTTAACTTCGTTTTAATAATTAAATATATAAATTTAAGCGATCAATAACGGTATCCGATGTTCGAAAAAACCAAATCTGGTTCATGAAACATTGTAAAGTGCATATATAAATATTGTAACTTTTATTGTAAGAAATAAAATAAATAAATAAATAATTAAGTGACATATTTTTATCGTACATTTTATTTTTACTCAAATTCTAAGTTAAGTCCTCTATTGACAAGAATTTGGGCAGTTGCGGCATTACAGGGGGTTACTCTATAAAGTAATACGATAGTCGTCCGATAGTGAAGTCCTATTTCTAAATTAAACCAAATTAGACTTTATCATCATGTATTAACGCTCAATGTTGCTTGACACTTAATCGCGGATACGCAGTTACGTAGGGCTTGCGTACCGCTTTAGGAGTAACCCCTTCAGGAGGGTGGGCCATAGCCACAAACAACTTATATTACTATATGCTATGAACGGGTCACTCACGTCAAGACTCAGCTCCTGGCCGACAGGTTCCACCTCATCCGGAGGCCTTCTGGGCGAATGCGATACGCGACGCCCACACGAAGACATCCTGAGCCACACTGAGACAGTAATGTCTGTGTTTCACGTTAGTTTTGACCAAAACTCTTCTAATGCAAAATTTTCTTTTGTGAACAGAAGCTACGCGACTCTCGTACGATCAGAGTCTAACGATAGTGGCAAGGTCGAGGGTGGAGACACCACCATTGGCGGAGCGGACGAGGGTGGTAAGATATAGGGCCCAAAGAGTTTTGAATGTACCTTCTTATACTGAAAATCTGCCGTGTGGTTCCCGGCAGAGTAGAATAGGACCACTCCAAGTCTTCCCGTGGATGTCGAAGAAGGCGACTTAGGAAAAAGAAGCTAAACAAAGCTTATAAACAGCAGTGAGACATCTCCAACCCGTCTGGCCAGCGTGGAGAGTGTAGGCCAAATCATCTGACTGCTCTGGCTAATACATGGGTCTCGTAGTACAGAGAGGGTCGTGCTCCTGCAGTGGACTAAAAAGACCTGTGATGATGATGATACAGAGAATCTGACTTAAAACCCAACTTGTGTCTTTTCCCCTCTTATCGGCATTACAATACAAATCCGAAAGAGATGAGGAACTAAACAGAAGTAAAAAAGTGATTTTTAGTTAGGGTTTTAAAGTTATTCAAAGTTTTGGCGAATCGAATGGAAAGGGGTAGAGTGTTCCAGAGATGAATAAATACAATACAAAAATCTTTATTGCACCAAATAAAAAAAAAATAAAAAAATTACAAAGTTTACGGAACTTATAAATAAATAAGGTACAAGAGGCGGCCTTATCGCCGAAGCAATCTCTTACAGGCAACCATAAAGAGAAGGAGTGCGAAGTATATGAGTTAGATAACAGGTGGCGCAGTTAAATTTAAAATATAAATTATAAATAACCAATAGATATTAAAATACTTATACAAAATATATAACATTATAAAAAAAATAGATATATTTATATAAATAAATGAATATATATATAAATATATATATATATATATTCATTTATTTATATATATATATATATATATATATATATATATATATATATATATATATATACATATTCATACTTATATATACATAGCATAATAATAAATAATTTATTACATACATACAAATAAATAAATATCACAATGATGTAAACAGATCTGTACATGATGATTTTAAGCAGGAAGATAGTAGAAATAGTAGGGGAAAGAGATGAGGAACTAAACAGAAGTAAAAAAGTGATTTTTAGTTAGGGTTTTAAAGTTATTCAAAGTTTTGGCGAATCGAATGGAAAGGAGAAGAGTGTTCCAGAGATGAATAGCATAGACAGTAAAAGAATATTTGTAGAAATTGGTCGATTGGACTGGAATATTGAGAAGAAGTTTATCTGCACTGCGTAGAGGCCTTGAAGAGGTTCTAAAGAAAAAAACGTTCCTTAAGGTACTCAGGATATGTGGGACTAAAAAGGATGGAGTATAGGAGAGAAAGGATATGCCAATCACGATGTAAGCGGATAGGGAGCCACTTGAGTTGAATACGAAATTGCGAAATGTGGTCATATTTACGCAGTCCTAATATGAATTGTATACATAAATTCTGGAGGCGTTCAAGCTTGTCCAATTGCTCCTCGGTAATATCTAGATAACAAGTGTCAGCATAGTCAAGGATAGGGAGCAATAAGGAGTGAGCAAGCGCAATCTTGGTATCTATTGGCAGAAATTTATTTAACTTTCTTAAGGAGCTTGCAGCTGCAAACATCTTCCTGCTGACTTTGGAGATCTGAGTGCGCCAAGAAAGAGTGTTATCGAAGTACACGCCAAGATTTTTCACGGATTTGCTATATTCGATTATTACCCCATCAAATACAACTTTAGGAATTGCCTCAAAGTCAATTCTACTGTAGAACCACGAACTTCCTATAATGATCGCCTGAGTTTTACTAGGGTTTACAGCGAGACCATGATTTTTGCTCCAGACAGATATGCGATGAAGGTCATTATTGATACAATTAATCGCAGAAGAAAGGTTCTCAAAGGAAGATCGCGTGTAAATTTGTAGATCATCTGCATATAGGTGGTAGGAAGCACGAAGTTGTAATGTAATAGAGTTAATAAATAGTGCGAATAAAAGCGGGGATAACACGCCACCCTGCGGTACGCCGGCAGATGTACTGGACCAGGACGAATAGCAGTCCTCAATTTTAACCCGCTGACGACGCCCATACAGGTAAGAACGAAACCAGTCAATAACCTTAGGAGATATGTTATAGAATGCAACACTTCCAAAATGATATCAAAGTCTACGGTATTAAAAGCGTTACTAAAATCCAGTAACGCCAACACCGTAAGCTCCTTGTTGTCCATACCCAGGCAGATGTCATCGGAAATCTTAAGTAGAGCAGTGGTCGTGCTATGCCCGGAACGGAAGCCAGATTGGAGTGAATTAAGGAGGTTGTTCTGGATAAGGAATTTGTTTAATTGTTGCTGGACTATGCGTTCTAGGACTTTAGATAGGAAGGGGAGAATGGATATAGGACGATAGTCAGAAGGAGCTGCAGGGTTACGTTTTTTAGGAATTGGGATGACATTTGCGTCCTTCCACGCAGCTGGAAATACACTGGATGAAAGAGAGGTGTTCAGGATTGTGGTAATTATGGGAAGTAGGATATCAAGGATAGAGAGTATCATATTACGACCAATACTATCGTTGCAGACTGCATTCGATAATATGGAAAGTATTGCTTTCTTAACATCACTAGCGGTAGTTTGACTAAACTGGAAGATAGGAAAGTCAGGTGTTGGAGTAGCTGAAAGAGAGTTCAAGGTATTTGTTTTGGTACCATCATCAAGTGCACCTGAAGACGTGAAGAATCTATTAAGATTGTCAAGATCAATGTTTTTAGGACTATCTGGTCGTGCTTTTCCAACACCCAAGGACTTGAGAAATTTCCAGACTTTAGCTGGGTATCCATTCTCGACGGACTGATGTACTCGTATGTGGCGACGCTGTGCCTCTCTACATGCCCTATTGCAGTGATTTTTAGCTCGGATATAGGAGTCACGATATCTATCTGGATTAGCTCTGTATTTAGCTTTTGCTTTGTTTTTAATCCCCTGTAGCTTCTTAATTTCTTCAGACAACCAAGGCCCAGGGTGATGCTTAATTCGTACAGGCCGCAAAGGAGCATGCCTATCGATCGTCTACAGAACTTGCATTAAGGACAGCATGCCAGTCTCAAGCTATAGCATCCTGTCGTAATATTTCATTGTCAATAGCTCGAAAGTTGCGCTTCATTAAAATTTTAGGTTTAGCCTTAGGAGGACGAACTTTGTATGAGAGGAAAAGGAGGTCGTGGTACGAGAATGCCTCTGCATGACATTGTCCATGCTTGGCTACAAGGTTAGGGAAGATCTAGAAGAGAAGGTGTACAGTTAGGGAAAAAGTGAGTAGCCTCATTATTTATATAGCCCTATGGTCGTTTTTCAGTAAACAAGTATTGAAGTCACCCATGAGTATAGTCTGACTGTAAAGTGGTACAAGGGATTCAAAAATACTCTCTAGTGTTGAAAAATAATTGATACTAGAAGAAGAGCTGTAAAACACTCCTAATAATGTTTTAACATGTGATAAGGTTACCTCGAGAAAAAGGTATTCAGGCTCAAGGAATGAAGATAAATGGCAACGCCACCGCTACTCCGACGCGATCTTGCCGAATCAGTTGAAACCCAGGTAGAGCGTATGAAGTAGAAGAGAGGGAAGGATGCATCCAGGACTCAGACACGAGAATAGCATGGATATTTTTCACGTCAAAGCTCGCCAGCATATCAGGGTAATGTGCAGGGATGCTTTGAGCATTAATGTGGACGACGTTGAAGTTTTTAGGGGTATTTGAAAAATGAGAGTCAAGAACTTCATCGAGGGGAGTGGGGATACTGCCAAAGTTGCTTTCCGATGAGGAGGATAGTGAGAAAAAATGTTCATCTGAATCATCAGTACTAGTGGTCATTGTGAATAATATATATAACTATTATAATATATGATATAGTTCTGAATAATATATAAACTATTTATATAAAATAAAATAAATTATAAAAATATATATAGGTTTAATTTAAAATATAATAAATGTACGTAAATATTATTCCACCTGTTAGTAGACTTATCTATATAAATCAGAAGACTAATAAATTAACGGAAATATTAACAAGTATGCTGTATAAACTATTTACCACTAACAATATTAAAAAAGGATATGCTTAAACAAAATAATTTTTTACAATATGTAACAGCCTAAATGACAAACGTTATTTAAGCTGTTTAAATGAGGTATCTGTGTTGGTTTCATTGAAGGAACATATTAATTTGACAGATGGTGTCACTGTCATTGTCAAATAGAAAAAGAAAAAGTAAACAAACACAGCTAAATAACTAATTGAAATGAGTTTTTGGCGGGAAGGGAAGGGGTTTGGTTGGGGTTTGCTTTAAATTATTTTACACATTGATTTTAGTGGACTTTATAATATGAAATTGGTGTTGTTTGGTGTTATAAATGCTCATGACATGAACAATGTGTGAAATAGTTAAAGTGGACAGTCATAGTACGGCTGTAGTGATATTTATTTTGCGGATTGTGTGGTGTCTTCGGGCGTCGTCCGCCACTCAATCGTCTATGTAAACCAGTGGACTCGTATAGATTTGTCGCCAGAAGCTCCCTTGCAGCAGTCAAAGACCTACACCACCCTTTGATTGTTTTGTTAGGTTAGGATTAGGAATAAAGAACAAAATTAAAGATAGGCTCTTAAGGACTTGTATCCAGAGCCGTAAAATTATTTAATAAAAAAAAAATAACTAATTTGTGTTTAAAGAAGTTAAAAAAGGTGGGTAATATAATAAAATTGAAAAGGGGGTAAAACAAAACAGTTCCTCGAGTATTGGCGAAGTACCTACATAAGTTATAATGGGCGTGGTAATCCTACCACGCCTACGACCATATTACTTTTTGGCACGTTTGGAACGCCCAGACGTCGATGTTGTGGCCTTTCGTGCGGCGGCCGCAGAAGCCGCAGAAGCCGCACCAGCTGAGTTGGTAGCCTCATCTTTGGATGCAGAATCGGCCAGTTGCTCGACCTCGGCAAGGCTGCTTACTCGATGCTTTGAGCCGTCCGGAGTCAGGATGTGGATGTACCCCTCGCGGGTCCAGCTGTTACTAACGCCGAAGTGTCTCCGTGCAGCCATGAAGGCCTCATGACGTGCTTTGGTCAGAAATTCGGAGAGAGTATAACTACTGCTCTTGAGGCCAGTCTTTGCATACCATACTTTATCTCTCACTGTAGTGGTTTTAAATTTCACAAGTATGGGTCTTGGATTATCGGCTTTAGTGAAGCCCAAACGGTGACTCCTACTGATATCAGCAACAGAAATGTCACGAAGTTTGAGCTTATCGCTCACAAGCTTTTGCACCTCTTGAGTCACATCCTCCTTGTTACCTTCTGGGATACCATGCACGAGCAACATCTTTCTACGGCTACGCATCTATGTGTGATCCTGCTGCTGCACAAGAAGAACCACGTGCTGAGGGAGGTTGTAGCAAACGTCCGGAACAAGTTGAACTCTGCTGCCAAGGAACTCACAGTGATAGGAGGTGCTGAAGTGCCAGCCTGATCCAATTCTTGTTGGAATTCTGCCATCCTCGTGTTGAAGTTTTGGTTCATGTTGTAAATAGCTTGATGAATAGTCTCCATGGTGAGTGATGCAGAAAGGAAATACTACCACAGGTACTTTTTATTTACACAATTAAAATGTGCATAAAATATTGCAGAAAATTAAATAAAATACTATTTAAATAAATATTTTTAACAGGAGCTTAAAATTCTGTTGTTTACTATTCTCCAGCTACCCGCTTTTTTTCCGCATTCACTGTTGCAAGAATGAGACTTCGCTACACGTCAAAAGAAAAATATTAAAAATAATAAGAACCTTCTTAATACGACAAAATTTAAAGGACATTGACTTCTGGTTATGTGACTTTTCTATTTAGTAGCGTCATACATGTTTTGACGTATCGCGTACAAAAAACGACGCCATTACTTTCAAAACAGCCGATACTTTTGACACTTTATCGCGGAATCTATAAACCTTCAATGCCTCTGACAGACAGGCAGGCAAAAAAATACACGTTATCTTGGTTAGGTTAGGCAGCCCCCCTACCTAACCAAGATCACGTGATTTTTTTTAGTAAAAAAAGTGAAAGCTCTCCACCAATAACCACGGCGAAGGGGGGTTTAAAGATGTTAAAAAAATCATGTGATTGAACTATATTCTACTCACAGACTGTAATTTAAAATAAACGAGCAAGTGCGAGTCGGACTCGTACATGAAGGGTTCCGTACCACCGTAAAATGTTTTAAAAACGCTGAAGAAACACGTTTCTTGTATGACGACCCCCTTTAATTATTAACTTTTTTTTATTTTTAGTATTTGTTGTTATAGCGGCCACAGTAATACATAATCGGTGAAAATTTCAGGTGTTTAGCTATTACGGTTCAAGAGATAGAGCCCTGTGACAGACGGACAGATGGACAGACAGCGGAGTCTCAGTAATAGGGACCCTATTACTGAGACTCCGCTGTCTGTCCATCTGTCCGTTTGCACCCTTCGGGTATGGAACCCTAAAAAAGACCTGACGATGATTAACTAATATTGTACAAACGTTTGGCAGACGGGGCAGCAAACAAGGCAGAAGGTGAAGAGGAGGCCAAGCCCGATGGTGAAGAGGAAGCCAAGCCCGACGGGGAAGAAGAAGAAAAGCCGGATGGTGAAGAAGCTCCGGCAGAAGAATAATTTGTTGACAATAAATATCGACAACGACATCTTTGTTTTACTACAAGACAACACGACAGGAGTGCTATTTTTAACCCTCAAAAAAGAGGGGTGTTATAAAATTGACGTCTGTGGGTCTGTGTATGGCATCGTAGCGCTCGAATGGATGGACCGATTTCAATGCGTTTGCCCTTGCGGTGGTTATAACAATGTTTGATGAAAATCGGTTCAGCCGTTTAAAAATTTTTGGGGGTTAACGCTTGAAAGTCAGGGCTTTCTCTAGCAAATTATAGATGGCGCTACGGATATCAAGTCGTATCGGTAGTTCCACTACTCATCACTAGATGGCGTTCTTGACAGTCGGGGGTTTTTTAAATTTGCCGAGCAAATACACTTGTTGAAATCGGGAGTCACACAAATACAACGAATGATTTGCGCTAGTGTTTTCAATGGGTGTACTTTCTTATACAGACAAAAGTTTAACAGATTTTCGTTATTTAGAAAAAGTTATCATGTCATAGAATAATCAATATGTAGGTTACTCAGTATTAAGAATTTTTGATAATAGATTTTCGTTGCACAGAAAATCAATAATTAGAATTTTTGTTATGAATAATTTGAAATCATAGAATTTTATTACAAATAACATTTACTTTTGCGATGTTTCTAATATCAGAATATCAAATTGAATATTATTATTTTTAATAAGTTTAGTTAATATTCTATTTATAACCTATAAGTTTGCCCTATTCTAGTAAAATGGATAAAACTTTCCCACACACGTTGGTCACAGTTCTAACCTAACCTATAAGTTTGCCCTATTCTAGTAAAATGGATAAAACTTTCCCAGCCCGTGTGTTGGTCGCAGTTCTAACCTAACCTAACCTATAAGTTTGCCCTAACCTATATTGTAGTAACAATTTATAATGTATTCTAACTTATTATATAGTATTTAATTTGATTAAACAATGTTTTCACTTAATACTTCCTTAAATAATAATTTTCAGTAAAATAAAATTCCATGAAAGATTATACCGAACAAACAATATTCTTTAAAGAAATATTCTACTGTTTGATTAGTTTGTTAAATGAAAATATGAGATACTAAAATTCATTGAACTGTGTTTCTATAAATTGTGTTTCATTCAAGTAAATAGTCTTTGAAACAATAATATTTGAAATAAAAATATAAGAGTTAAATATTCTACGAAAAATTTTCTGTGAATCGAAATTCTATGAAATTTCAGTCTGTGAAACAAGGGGCACCCGTTTTCAATCGTATGCGACGGGTTTGCACGAGTGGTCTTGATTTAGACATTTGTCGTACAAATTTTAAAGAAACCTTCGCTGCTTTTTTATTTGTTGTTTTTAGTGTTAAAATGATTGACAATAGTTCTAATTTTTCTGCCTAAAAGAATATAACTTATCGCCGACACGACGGTTTAAATAAAAAATACGATGCATAGCGTCGGGACTCGGGACTCGGGACGCGAGCGGGGACTTTCAAAACTACACGTTTTGTGTTTCGCTGACTTCCACGTTGAAAAATAGAACTCCAGCGAACTTTGAATGTGTGTGTCGTTTTTGGACAAAATTTATTTCAGAAACTACAAATAACACAAAAAAAATATTTTTCTGGAAACAGAGATAAATAGTATTTCCGAAATTGGTACGAAGAAAATTTGGAGCGTGGTTGGGATGCTATCTCTTTCGCACGCGGATAACCTAATGGCAATGCAATGACGTCATATGCCTACTTATATGCATCCTTTTTAGGGTTCCGTAGCCAAATGGAAAAAAACGGAACCCTTATGGATTCGTCATGTCTGTCTGTCCGTCCGTATGTCACAGCCACTTTTTTCTGAAACTATAAGAACTATACTGTTGAAACTTGGTAAGTAGATGTATTCTGTGAACCGCATTAAGATTTTCACACAAAAATAGAAAAAAAAACAATAAATTTTGGGGGTTCCCCATACTTAGAACTGAAACTCAAATTTTTTTTAAATCAAAACCTTACGTGTTGGTTTTTATGGATAGGTCTTCAAAAATGATATTGAGGTTTGTAATATAATTTTTTTCTAAACTGAATAGTTTGCGCGAGAGACACTTTCAAAGTGGTAAAATGTCACCCCTCCTGTAACTTCTAAAATAAGAGACTGATAAAACTAAAAAAAATATATGATGTACATTACCATGCAAACTTCCACCGAAAATTGGTTTGAACGAGATCTAGTACGTAGTTTTTTTTTTATACGTCATAAATCGTAACCGCAATTTACCTTTAGAATGTTTATATTATGTTACTTGCTGCTACGGAACCCTTCATGGGCGAGTCCGACTCGCACTTGGCCGCTATTTCTTGTAACTTGACAGTTTTCCTTTCCGCCAAATTTGAAAGGCCGATAACTTTCTTACTTTTAAGCGGATTAAAAAAACACTTTTTGTTTTCGAATTGAAATATACAACGTGGAAGGGACATGCCCGTAATAAATCGAACCACGGTCTATACTAGATAACTAAAGTATAATGAAATTAAACTAACAGTCAAAAAACAAAGAAAAATCGACATTCTTATACAAATCGGCCGGGCGGCTGCACACTTTAGTATGGAAATGTCGAAATTATTTTTTGTCTTTTCGCTGTTATTTTAATTTCATTTTACTATAATCATCTAGTATATATAGCCCGTGGTTCAATTTATTACGGGTATGTCCCTTCCACGTTGTATAATAAAAAAAATCGTAATACTTGAACTTGATGACAGTTACTAAACAACGTAGATACCTTTAGGCAGCTCCTTAGAAACATTTTGCTACGATTAGAAGAGATATTACTATTCAAGTTATACAAATACATTCATAAAGAGGGTTGACGTCAGGCAGGCGGCCGGTCGTAAAACTATAGCCAAATCATTTATAGGTCGTAAAACTATAACTCTTCCGGCTATTTCTTCTCCATTTTGCAAGGTTTTTGGCATCCTTGGGTGACCATTGACAGGAACGTTATATTCGGAGAAGAAAAAGCGGGAAAGCGCACCCCGGGCTCCGAAGCAGCACAGCTGAGGATGCAACCGGGAACGCGCTTAGACGAAGAAGAAGATTACTATTCAAATTTCTATTCGTATTATCCCGCTGGGTATACCTACATGCATTACATTCAGCGCTACAAAGTCCGAATGCTTCGATACTATCGAGCGTACGTTACTTTTTGGAGAAAGGCCCCTAAACTCAAAATTATCGAATTCATTCAAAACTAATTAGGAAATAAGATTTGTCAAGATTTAACGAGGTTATTAATGTTTGTTCGTAGGTAATAATTGTTTTAATAGTATCTACTTACATTCTCCTTATTTTCGTTTAGCATTATTTTCTTTTATAATTTCATAGATTTGAGTTGGTTACATTTGCAGCGATTTCAAATTATAAACTCGTCTTACTTAACCCTGTGAGGGACAGATTTTACGATACTTATATACTGGGGCTAACAAAATATACTGACACTATTTTAAGGCTGAATACAGTCCATGATACTGAACAACTTTCCCCAAGGAAAATATATCGAAATATGAAAAATATTTTTTGGCTTTCAATACAAACTAGGATCAGCTGATCAATTAATGAATGGACTCAGAGCTTAAACCGATGCAGCCGCGGAGTAAGGTCAAACAAAGGTCATACGTTTGTTTGTAGAAATATCCAAAACCATTGATTCTTCTGGCAAAAAAAAAACCACAACTGTGCTTTAACTCTGTATCTCTCGAAACGGATTTCAAAATAACGCTTTCCAAAAATATAATTAAGAATGCCCATTGTTTTTATGGAAAGTAGTTCAGTATCACGGATTGAACTTGCTCCGAAAACGTAAAAGTAACCCTGTATATACATAAAGATAAGATCGAAAGACATAATAATAGAATGAAACAAAGTTATAATGTTAGGATTTATTGTCAACTTAAGTCACTGTGTATGTATCACCTGTCCTGGGGCCAGCTGAGATGCACGGCCGCCACGTCCAGCGCCAGGATGTCGACGCGCGCCCGCAGCGCGCGCGCCAGCGCGGGCCGCGAGCGCCCCAGCTCGCCGTGCACCCACTCCTTCACGTACGTCCCCGCTGACGTCACCACGCGGAGCGTCAGCAGCTGGGGGTGGCCTGCAAGTATATACACATATTGACGTGTCTTTACGAGTCGAGTATTGTGATTAGAGTCCGAGCACGAAAATGTGGACTCAAGAACTCGAGTTTTCTCCAACACTAACAAATGCTATGCGTTGTACAAGTGCGAAAACCGAGCTAGCAGTAATAGATGCGCGCGCGCGTTTTAAACAAAAATTACATAGAGAAATCAATCAAACGATGTTAAACAATACTAGTAGTTCGCCGCGAAGATGGCGCTATACAAAGTTAGAACGCGCTATGGTTCCGCTTGCTACATTATCGCAGTAATTTTTATTATTATTTCAAAAACTACTACACCGATTTTGATGCCCAACGAAAAAATTCTATTGATATTTCCTACATGCCTACCAAATTTTATTTAAATCAGACCATTGGTTCGTCAGTTATCGCGTTAAAAAGATACATACATACAAACAATGTGTTTCCGCCTCCAACTCGATTTAGGGAGCTCACTCGCTTCGCTCGCTCCGTCAATTATCAAACACAAATAAGAAGATATCTGACTTTCCACTTGCGCAGCCTCCATGGACAGTATCTCCCGCTCCCGGGCAAGCAGCGGGCGGCGGTGCAGCACGCGGATGGGTGTGCGCTGCGTGATGGTGAGCGCGGCGCGGTGCGCGGGGGGCGTGTTGCGGTGCGAGTTGATGTTGCAGATGTCTGTAGGGGTCACCGCTATGGGGTCCGAGGGGGTTTTCTGGGGGGGACCATTTTAAATGTTACTAGTTAAAAATAATAAAAAATGTAATCAGTTACCACGTCTATTATCAGATATTTACACATTAATAATGTTTTCATCTTACGTCTGTTATAACCAAAGTCTCATGGTATAATAAAATATGGTATTCTCTTCCTGTGTCAGCTGGTCACGTGATAAGCCCAAGAATACGTCATCAGTTAAGAGTGTTGTCACTGTACGTGAAATTAATTTCCTGAGCAAAATGCATTTTCTATCTTAACAAACCAATTATGAACTAATGATTCATCATACAACGTGGAAGGGACATACCCGTAATAAATCGAACCACGGGCTATACTAGATCACTAAAGTATAATTAAATTAAAATAACAGTCAAAAAACCAAAAAATAATTTCTACATGCCCATACAAATCGTCCGGGCGGCTGAACACTTTTGTATGGAAATGCCAATTTTTTTTTGTTGGTTCGATTTATTACGGGGATGTCTCTTCCACGTGGTATACATTTAATAAAAATTTAACAGATGAACACAAATCGTGATATACGAAATAGTTATGTGAGTTAGTATTTATTATTCATTAGGCATTATTTTAAAATAAATACATATACGCTGATTTTTCATCAGTTTTGGAGCCGAAGGCCACTTTATAAGGATCGTTAATAAAATCCAATTGGCTGGTCAAAATAAAAATTCAGAAACAAAAAATATTGGCTAAAACTCGAAAGTAAAAACGTGAGATCAATTAGTAGCGTAACAGAGTTCGTCGTTCGGCGCGCGAGTACCTACGTCTTCGTATTCGAGTTCATCGGGGTCACGCGGCAGCTTTGATAAGACGGGCGTAACTACGTGGTCTCGATTGAAAATCATTTTCGCAACTTTTGGTTACTTTTGATTTACGATTACGTATGTGGATAGAGGAATTTATTCAACGTACGATTTTTTTTTCTAAAACTGATAAAAATTCAGCGTGTATAGATAAACACCCAAATGTCTATAGTGGTATTTGAGTCCTATGACTTTGCCACTCACGTCAGTCTCGTGATCGGAGTGCGACAGCTTTATGCACAGCGCTTCGTAAGTCTTGCATTTGCTCTCCTCGCCTTGTTTCAGTATCGCCAACTCTTCTCTAGAAACAATATATTTTAAAAAGTATACACATCATCATCATCAGGGCTTTTTTAGTCTCCCCTGCAGGAGCACGACCCTCCCTGTACTACCAGAGCCATATATAAGTCAGAGCAGCCAGAAGAGTTGGTCTACACTCTCCGCGCTGGCCAGACGGTTGTAGAGGTCTCATTGATGTTTATAAGCTTTGTTCAGCTTGTGTTTCCTTAGTCTTTTTCCTTCAAAAAACGAGTATCTTCCTGAAAGGCTGGTAACACTCTTGTGACACCCCTGGTGTTGCAGTTGTACGTGGACAGCGATGATCACTTACCATCAGGTGACCCGCTTGTTCGTTGGTCGCCTTATAACATAAAAAAAAGTCTACGACATCCACGGGAAGACTTGGAGTGGTCCTATTCTACTCTGCCGGGAACCACACGGCCATATGTCCTTATTTATTTATTTAATCTTTATTGCACAATAAAATAAACGTACAAGTGGCGGAGTAAGCAGGGGATTTACTCCGAACGCCGCAAGACATCGATACGTAGCTATGTGATAAGCTAAGCCAACTTACTTGGAAACTATGCACATTTTGCTAACAGTGACCTTCCCACTGTTGGAGATCTCGTCGCAGACCGCTTGCAACTCCGCGGGGGAGGGGGCGCGGCGGGGGTCGGCCACCTGCACACAGCGTGACTACATGTGTTGACAGAATAGTACCCGTGCTGGGAACCAAACCGCGCGATCCAAGCGGCATAAGCGGAAGCGTTTTTCTACTTCTTATGGAGTTGGTACAAGTAGTGGCGAATTGTAAAAGTGATACACCACAAGTACATTACGATATAAGTGCGTTATGGTGGTTATAACACACGAGGCGGAATTTCAGCCCGAGCCAAAAACGAGGGCGTAATAGAGACGTTTTTAACACACTTCCGAGGAAAAATACCTAATAAATAAACTGATTGTGATTTTAAATAAACTCAACCATAAAATTGATGCACATTGTTGCTTACCCACCATTTTACTTTTTAAAATCAGTGCGGCACGCTGCCTATTGGCTGGCGCCCCGCGGCGGGCCAGTTCATATTTGAAAAAAAAAAAACAATTTGAAGCATAAAAATAGCAAATAGTGCGGTTATAGAATATAACTTCACTATTTGCGTTTATAACACACGGGTGTTTTATGATCTGCTTTATGTATCTAAAACCGGTGAAATTAGATCCACATTACGAGCAAGTGTGTTAAAAATACTTTTGTGTAAGTATTAAGAGGATTGTGTGGCTGAATTTTTTCATACTAGGAGATATAACGGTTTCTCCACCTTAAAATTACTTCGATTTTGACGATATTTCGGAAATGATTTACTTATATTATAAAAAACTAGGGGCGTAGGTTAGGTTTTTTTTATAAACGTGACATTTTTTTCGCCAAAACTTCGCCAACTTAATTTTTTTTATCATTAAATTATAAAGTTTTAAGGGTGGAAAATAGTTATGTAGAAATAGGACGTCACGTATCGGACGACTATCGTGTTTCTGTGTGTGTGGCAAATCTAAGTTTCGCTAGTAGCATGAATGGGCCGGCTCGTCCGGGGAAGTACCACACTCTCACAGAAAATCGACGTCTGAGTAGTAGCCTCACCGCTTCTATGCTTCGTTCGGTGAGTGAGAGAGCCTGAGACCTCTCCCCTCTCCTCCCTGATCACTAAGAGTACCCCCCCCCCCCCCCGCTCACCTCGACGGCGAAGGGCCGGCCGTCCCCCAGACAGCGGACGTCCACGTCCTCCCGGCCGGCCGACATGAACTTCAGGCGATGCTCCGCAGCCTCCGAAGACATACTGCTCGTTTGGTCATCAAAAAAAAAAGAAATAGATGTACAAAAAGGATGTATTGGTTCATATTTTTAGTCTATGATTTGGAACACGATTTGAATGTAAAACAAAAGCAGTCAAGTAAAAAAAGAAGTTGAGGGACTTATGCTTTTTTGAGGGGGGAGGGGAGTGCGGTTGAGATGGGGGGTTATCCACGAAAAATCTGAGATGGCGCTGTTTGTTCGTAGAAAATAAACTCTTAAATACTGCCATCTTTCCGAAATGAAGCCGCACCACTACGAAGCTACCTTCTTTCGAACTAGTAACTCCATCTAGCTACAACATATGAACAAAAATCGAATTAAGCTTCAATATATGAAGGTTGTCATTGTCAGTCTTGTATTTCTTGGTCCATGGTTCAGATTGACTTTAAGTTTCGTTATTCCATTACTGTATAATGTTTATAAACAGATCTTTTCTCACCCCAGCATCTTGGCGAGCGGCTCAAAAATGACTTCTTGGACTGAAGACTCCATCATTCTCTTGCCGGCCACCAGCCATGGCGTCTGCGGCAGCTCGCGGGATAGTTTCACGTATCTAATGAATAATTATTAACTTTAAACAAAAAAAAAATATAATTAAATTTTTAACAAAAAAAAACAACCGACTTCAATTTTTTTAGGAGCGTCTTCCATATCTCCAAAGTTCTTCATCATATCTTCACCAAATTAAAATGGGACCAACTTGGTAGTAAAGGCTTTCAAATAAAAAAAGAATCATTAAAATCGGTTCACAGTTGGCGAAGATAATAAATAATAAATAAATATATAGGGACAAATCACACTGATTAAGCTAGCCCCAAAGTAAGTTTTTAAACTTGTGTTATGAGATACTAACTTAACGATACTATATTTTAAAATAAATACATATATAGATGAACACCCAAGACCCAGGTCAATTTGAAAAAGGCCATTTTCCAACTTGCCCTGGCTGGGGATCGAACCCAGAACCTCCGGATCAGCGTAACATACATAAAAAAAACGTACAGTCAAATTGATAACCTCCTCCTTTTTTGAAGTCGGTTAATAAAAATATGTCGGCGCGATTAATAGAAGACAGTGCTTTGACTACACCGAGACACAGTACGCGAGTTTGCCGCACCGGCGGTTGGCGCTAGCGTCGCCGCCACGTGCGGGCGCGGCGGGGAGCGCGGGGGGCGCGGGGGGCGCGGGGGGCGCGGGGGGCGCGGGGGGCGCGGGGGGCGCGGGGGGCGCGGGGGGCGCGGGGGGCGCGGGGGGCGCGGGGGGCGCGGGGGGCGGCCAGGCCGAGCTCGGCGCACTTACTCCGACGGAGCGTCTGTCTCGCAGTTGATCAGTTAATGTAAATATTGTGTTTAGTTCGTGTAAACCTGTGTTTTTGTTTGAACTCTGTTGTCAAAGATAACCTTCTGGTCGTCTTATATTCCGACAAATATGTTCTATTATCCATTTTATTTATTTGTCAAACTTTATTGTCCAAAGTAAAAATATACTTTTAACAAATGGCGGACTTAATGCTAAGAGCATTTTCTCCCAGTCAACCATAGGGATAAGCAGAGAAAATTGTGCGGCGCAAAAGCTATAAATACCTATATATTGGGTGGCGCAAAAGTAAAGACCCTATTTGGTTCAGCTATAACATTTTTTCTAAATTAGAAAACTAGATTTAGGTTTTTTTAAATGTATATTTGTGCCATTAAATTTCGTACCATTAGGATTTAAAGATGATGTCTTTTAAATGGTGACCTCCAGAGTTGATACACATTTGAGCCCTATTTATGACATTTTGCATAACTTGCCGTAACACTTCCTGCGATATGTTCGTTATTTCTTGACGAATGTTTTCTTTTAGAGCTGCGAGAGTCTGTGGCTTGTTCACATACACCCGAGATTTCAAAAAACCCCAAAGAAAGAAGTCTGGACTGGTCAGATCGGGTGATCTTGCAGGCCAAGGCAAATCGCCAAAACGAGAGATAACTCGGCCTGGAAAAGCGTCCCTCACTAAGTCCATAGTGTCGCGCGCTGTGTGTGCCGTAGCGCCGTCTTGTTGAAACCAGATGTGCTCCAGCCCCAATTCGTCCAAACTGGGTATCAAAAACTCTCGTAACATGGTTCTGTAGCGTTCTCCAGTGACAGTTATCGCATTGCCTCCAGCGTCTTCGAAAAAATAGGGTCCGATCACTCTGTCAACACAGATGCCACACCATACAGTAACTTTTAGTGGGTGTAGAGGTGTTTCTTGAATAATGCGCGGATTATCAGTGCCCCAGAACCGAGTATTCTGCTTATTGACATGCCCTGAGAGATGGAAATGCGCTTCGTCACTCATAACCAATTTTGAAGGAAAATCATCCTCTTCAAGGTTGAGGTTTATGACGCGCTGGCAGTAATCTAGACGAGCTCGGTGGTCAGCAGGCAGCAGCTGATGAGTCATTTGAGTTTTATACGGGAACATCTTTAAGTCTTTCACCAAAATACGCTGCAGGGTCCGTCTGGAAATGCCCAATTGCGTGGCACGTCGCCTCGTTGATGTTTCTGGACACTCTTCCACATCTTCGCGCACAGCATCGATATTTTCAGCTGAACGGCCTGTTCTTGGTCTCCCAGACTTAGGTCTATCCAATGTTGAGCCAGGTGCTTCAAGGCGTGTGGCAAAGCGTCGAATTGTGCGACCAATCGGTGCCGGACGGTGGTGAAATCGTCGACGAAATTCACGTTGTGTTCTTATCACTGATGAATTATTCCGTAAGAACATTGACACAATTATTCCACGTTCTTGGGGAGTAAAACGGTCCATGTTTATTTTCAGTGTATTTTACATTTGTTCACTACACAATTTTCAACAACAGAATGACAGAAAATGTCATATAAAAAAAATAAAAGTATTTTCTTTAGTGCCAGTACTTTTGCGCCACCCAGCATCAAAAATACTAAGTACTTTATACACACTATTATATTTATATATATATTATATAAATATATCAGAGTAAATACCTACTTACACAATACATATTCATATTCTCTGTGTATTACCCATACAAACTCATCAAAATAAAATTAACTAGAGCGTCCGCTACTAAACTCAGTGCGTCAAAGACACGGCAATACGCGACGGGTGTTGCTATTTCATTCGCACGTCGAGTTTGTGACAGAAATAGACGTCGTATGCGCCGTATGACGAGGCGGACGCTATTAGAAAAGAAAAAACTTAGAATGTACCAGTTGCTTCTCTTCCCGCGCAAATTGTAAAAGCCGATTAAGGGAATGGGCGAAAATGCGAATCATGTTAACAGGCAATGCGGCTAGCAACCCATCACTATTTTTATTATTTTTCCACCTTGCCCAATATCAGGCTAAAAGTGTCGTTTGGGTCTTGCGGCCCTGGGCTCTGTCTGCTTAGAGCCGCAAAACTCTAAATGCTCTGTCTGCCACGTTAGGGATAAAGACGTGATAATAGTGTTTGATATTTTAGTAAAATTGAATGTTCATCATCATCATCATCAGGTCATTTTTGGTCTCCCCTGCAGGAGCACGGCCCTCCCTGTACTACCAGAGCCATATATTAGCCAGAGCAGTCAGAGGATTTGGCCTACACTCTCCACGCTGGCCAGACGGGTTGGAGAGATCTCATTGATGTGTATAAGCTTTGTTCAGCTTGTGTTTCCTAAGTCGCCTTCTACGACATCCACAGGAAGACTTGGAGTGGTCCTGTTGTACTCTGCCGGGAACCACACGGCTAAAATTTAATGTTACGAGTATGTAAATCCTTATAAATATAAAGAAAATATTAAGTGCCTTTTATACTCTAATATTCTATATAATAACATTCAAAACTTGTACGAAACACGTACCTATAGTACGAAATCACTTTTTTGGAGTAAGGCCCCAAACTACTATCAAACCTACATGACACAACACATACAAACCAATCTGAACTCTACTCCATTACAACATAGAACATAATCGTGTGCACATGCCTGCCTCCGATGTAGATGGGGTCCCTAGCGCACGCCACGCTGACACACCTCGCTCGTATAGCCGGGAACAGTTCTTTACTGACCTAAACATAAAAAGAAATTGCTCTTTGACTGCATTCTCCTAGATTTTGATGATGATTCTATAGGTAATGGTAACATTTCAACTACGTATCTGTCAATGTCAACCACATGAACCACATCCTGCATTCTTGCTCTTGCAGATCTTTGACCCATTTGACCATATTCTTCTAGTGTTTATTCTACTTAAACCGCCCCCCCCCCCCCCCGCCCCGAAAAACTGGCCTAGGTATGCGCCATGGTTGTCGTCAAAGACCCTCACCGTCCGGATGTTTTCCGCCGGCCCGCCCAGCGCCTGCTCCGCAGACCTCCTCGTGAACTGCACGGCGAAGCGCCGCTTCTGCTTGCTGCGGGACGCGAACAGCTCCGGGGATATGGTCTTCAGCAGCTCCAGCTCCTGTGGATTACATTTGTACACTTAAGAAACACAAGCTGAACAAAGCTTATAAACATCAATGAGACCTCTCCAACCGTCTGGCCAGCGTGGAGTGTAGGCCAAATCCTCTGACTGCTCTGGCTAATATATGGCTCTGGTAGTTCAGAGACGGTCGTACTCCTAAAGAGGACACTAAAATAAAAGACCTGTTGATGATGAATAATCTGATGACGTATAATGAAACCGGGTTCGAGATTTGGAGTAAAACGCCAACACTCTTCTTGGGGAACTTCTCGAAAATTCTGCATATTATAGTTGACGCATGCGTTTCGATGTCCGGAAACATCGAATACATATACCCGAGCGTATACTGGACAGTTCGCTTGACAAACAGTGCGAGTGCGGCTTCTCTCAACAAACCATGTCCCACCTTTTGTCATGTCCGAGGTGTCCAAACACCTGCACCTTGGATGACCTATACACCGCTTCCGACATCTTCGTCTTTACCAGCGCAGCGGGGGACACCCATCATGTTCCAACCCATCTGTTGGAAAACGCTGGATGCGGGCTACTTAAAGTCTGCCATGGAAGAATCAGGCCATGAAACTTACTTACATACAGACAAGACAGAGAATTTTAGGTCTTGCGGCCCTGGGCTCTGTCTGCTTAGAGCCGCAAGACCCAAAATTCTCTGTCTTGTCTGTATGTAAGTAAGTTTCATGGCCTGATTCTTCCATGGCAGACTTTAAGTAGCCTGCATACAGTGTTTTCCAACAGCCTCGCTCTGGATGTTTAACCACCAGTTTTTTGGTACCCCTGCAACTTACTGTAGCTTTGTTGGGGTACTCCAGGGTAACGGTCACAAGTAACGGACACACAGCTCCAGAGTCCAGGCTCTTGTTGATGAACTTTGCTAGCACCGAGCCGTATAACCACTTCCAAGCTTCTTTTAGGGGTGTTACCACATCTGGAAACAAAAATTCTAGATTACTTTAATCCCTCACTTAGCAAAATCGGTTTATGATGTAAAAAGTATCAATTTTTGACGACCTCCATGGCGTAATGGTCAACACACTACCCGCCAATCCGGAGGTACTGGGTTGGATCTCTAGCCAGGGCAAGTTGGAAAATGGCCTTTTAAGTCCTCAAATCAAGTTCATATTTTTAAAATATACACGGTCTGTACTAGATCATTATAGTATAATAAAATTAAAATAACAGCCAAAAAACAAAAATGCATTTCGGCATTTCATTTCCATGGTGTCAAAGTGTGCGGCCGCCGGCCACGTTGTATATACAATTACTTTGAAATTACAAAATACTTACTGCTGAAATCTGACATGTCATTTTAAAATAAAAACTAGACTACTTTTTTATGGAAAAGTCTAGGGTAAGGGGACTCTTAATTAGCTAGGTTTAATTTTTAAAGAACCTTGTTTTGTCGGTGTATTTCATCCAGCGAATCTTAGTTGCCCGGATATTTATTATCATACCACTCACTGGGATCGTAGTCAGGATGCGCGTCCTGAATCTTCAGGGTCAGCACCTTCTCGCGGAGCAACGTCGAGATGGGAGCAGACAGTGCGCAAGCGAATGTGGAGCAGTCATACCTGAAAAAATATAATTTAACAACTCAAGTGCAGTTTCCTTCCTGTCTGGAATAGGACTAGGCTTACTCTAAAAACAAAACCTATCCTAAGATTGATTGTGGTCTACCCTTTGGGTTGCGGAGGTCAGATGACAGTCGCTTTGTGTAAAAACCAGTAACCTCGTCAAATCATCTAGGTTAGGTAGTGGAACCCAGGCTCTGAAGCATTACTGCTGAGGATGCAACCGGGAAACGCACTCAGATGATGATGATGTTATAAAACTTAAAAGATTTAGATATTGTTTTGTTCACTTACCCTTTCTTATCTAGCACCTCTTTCACCATCTCGTTGCACTCCAGCCACGTCTCCTCTTCCAGCACCCCAAGACAGGTCACACACGCCTCCACCTTCCTCCTTTTACATGCCGACCGGTTTGTACTCCTATCCTCTTCGGTATGTGTACTGCCATTCTCTTCCGTAGTTTTTGTACCACCAATCTCTTCCTTATTGCCATTTTCTGGAGTTTCCGTTTGCTCTTTTGGACCTGGGTCTATTGTTGTGGGAGTTTCTATGGGCTCTATGCTGGTTTCGTTGTTGGTCTCTTGATACTGTATAATAAAAGAAATGTCTTAGGCCACATACGATCCTTGGTCTGATTCGTAGGCTCAATTTACATTGCTGCAGAATGGAATGGAACAGATGAAGAACAACTTCGCTTCTTTGAGCGAGAAGGCGCGCGAATTCGCGAGAATGCTACAGAATTCTTAGAACTTAAACTTTTAGGTTGGGATTTTGTTTACAATTTTTAAACGCATGTTTACTTGAACATTTTAACTGACTAGGAGACAAATGAAAGTATTTTTGTGTACTAATCTCCGTTAATTACAATCACATTAACAAATAAAGGTAAAAAAACGAGAAAGTTAACCTTCTGTATGTGTGTTTTAAGATTCTCGTATGCATTTGGTTTTCTCACGCCCAAGTATCGAACGGCACAAGCGTCGCAGCATCCGTGGTCTTTGCAAAACTTAAATATCGCTTTATCATCCATACTTTCTATTTAATTTCTATAATATTGAAACATAAACTAACACTTGCTTCAATGCTTGAAATTATATATTTATAAAATTTTAACAATGGAATTAAAATTTTATATCATTGTGCTAAGGTTTATTTTGTGTTATCAAAGCCGTACCGTAGCATTTTTATTTGACAAGTACACCCCGATTTACGTAAGGTATGTAAGCTCCTTATAGAAACAAGAAACGATGAGTTATAATATCAAAATACTGCGTACAATGGATATAGCAAAGTGAAAATGTTGCCATATTATAAATTAAACAGCTGATTATATTTTGAACTTATTAATTAATTTAACAAATGGGTCATAATCACAGACATATAACATAAGCAGACCCAACATAACAAAATTAAATATCTAGTGAAGCTGAATTTACAACATAGACAAATGTCACTCAGACAGGGCCGAACTAGGGCCTTAAGATCTTGTTTCTTTTTGACGTGACAACGTCTTAAATTAGGTTGCGGCTGGGAGTCACTTATGAAAAAGTGTAACGCTCGGTAACGTTACGATGAGTCACCGAACGAGAGAGAGGCCCGCCGAATGCCTTGCGTCTCTCTCCCACTCAACTATGATCGGTCTGCCGCCGTTGTCACGTAAAATCTTCGCCCGTAAAACCGACTTTACAGGCAACCATTTTTTTTAAGCTATAAACTTTATTGACTTACCTTTATAAACTTATTAGCATTAAACCTTTGGGTACTACTCGACCATATCTTTTGGGGGATTGGCCTCCCCAGCTCATCTCATGCCTCACCGCTTTCTCTCCATAGTAAAAACTTCAAACAAAATATACCTACTGAGACTTTTGTAACGGTAGATTCGGTTTGTGAACTTTAGTATGGAACCTCTATCCAAATATTATATATTTTCCATATACAAACTGACCGACCAGCTTATCAGTTTCTTTATAGAGCAAAAACTTTTTTCCGTTTTTCGAAATAAATTTCGTAAAAGTAGATCGGTATAATGGACTGATTACAGTAAGTATATTTTGTTAGTGTCCTTGTAAAAAGAAATTTCATGATAACCCGTTAAACGATCATGGTTATGGAATGCATATTTGATCGGTAATTAAGGCAGGTATACTACATTTATAGTGTCTGCTTAAATCTAGTATAGACAATATAGAAAAATACAGGATACACGGAAATAAAATCACTGAATAGTTTCTTAATTATTTATTTTTAAACAATATTATTTTCTTTAAATAATTTCTTTCAGACAAGTTAGTCTGCTTTGCTTTATATTTGCACACTAGCTGACCCGGCGAACTTCGTTTTGCCCTTTCCCGTTCCCTTTTCCATAATTTCTCACCGTCTAAACCTTCCCTGGACATTCTTGAATATTTCAAGACAAAAATTAGCCAAATCGGTTCAGCCGTTCTCGAGTTTTAAGCAGACTAACGAACAGCAATTCATTTTTATTTATATAGAAGATAGATAGATTATATCTATATAAAATTTTACAATTACTCTAATTAATAAATGGATATGATTTGCATCATGGTATTCATTTTCAGATTTAAATAATAAATTGTAATTTATGGAATCAGCCACATAAGTAATTAAACTATTATAGTTTATATTATTATCAAAAGTCTTAAGAATTTTCTCACAAGACTGTGTAACTTTTATGACACCATCTGACGGATACACTAAACCTCCCCTGTCCTTTTTATTTATCAAAGAACCTAACAAATTTTCTTTTGCACCAATCACAATTAACTGGCAATTGGAACATTTTATAACTTTGATCACTTTCCTTGCAACAAATCCTGCAATATAAATGGTGATGTGATGTGTATAATCGTCTAATGGAGTAGAAAGAATATTATTAATGAAACAATCTACATCTTCAATATCACAAACTTCCATTAAATTTTGTTCAAAAGTTGGGGTGCTAGTGTTTAGTGTTTCTATAGTCTTTCGGGAAGAAGTTACAGTAAGAATTTAATTAGGAGTAGTAAACCCATCTCCTTGTAATTTTAACTTTAATTGTATAAGATTCTTTTTATACGCAGACTTGAACTGAACCACATTAGGGTTATCGTTAAACCCACCTTGCGCTCTCATTTTTCCAAAGAACATTTCTAAAAAATCTTGGCTTATTTTATAAACGGTAAAAAATCTTAAATTCTCTTTACAAATCAAATCATCATACATATTTAAGGCGCTACGCAATCCTATTATAAAACCGATAAAACCAGTTTTGCGGGCAGATGTTATTACCAAATTGCCATTACTTAGTTTTAAATTACTTAAATAGGATATCCATGATTTTGAGTCCTCTTTAATTTTCTGGATATTAGCCGCACATAATGCCTTTTTGTAGCCTGGTGCTAAAGTAGAACGACTGTTAAGAACGTCGAATATATCGTTAATTATTGTAATAAATTTGACTGTAGCTGCACAATCTTTAAATTCCTCGATACCTAAATCATCCCTACAGAATGACAGTGCCTCGGCCACTGATTTACTTAATAATTGTGTTGCAAGGCGAACTTTCATTTTCTGTTTTGCAAACATTATGTGCGCCTGTTTTAATTTATTAGCCAAATGCAAACCTTTGTCGGTTTGCAAATCAAGCAATAAATGGAGGTATTTAAAATCAATTATATCACCGTCTGGATCAATCAGTTTTAAAATCCCCCAGTGTATTTCTAATTAATTTGATCATATTGCATGGATCGAAATATATATTGACTCTTACATTTTGAAAATGAAAATATGGTTTGAAGTTACTCGTATTTAAAGTGAAATTACATCCTAAATGTGTTGCCATGCTAACATTCGATGCAGCTCCGTCAAAAGTTATTCCACATACAAAAACATTAATTTTATACAGCATTTCTATAGCCATTTTTACTACATTGGCCCGCTGTTCGCCTGTCATTGAATTTATGAAAAAATAGGCGATAGGAAACTTCCAATTAAAATTGATTGCCGTAACCATTATGACTAAGGCTTGTGTTGCCAAAGGCAGACTGTCATCGGAAACTCCGGTGCCAGTATTAACATATCCTTTGTATTTATTTTCGCTTCCATCCCAAATTAAACCTTTTCTGATAGCCATTTCGTCAATGCTTAGATTTACAAAAAATTTTCTATCACTATTTTTAGATAAGGCTTCTAAAGTTTCAAAACTTTCAGCGGTAAAGCCTGGTTCTGCATCAATGTTTTTGTACCAGCGTGACAATGTGCCTGGGTGAGGTAGTACAGTATTAAAGGTGTTCCTTACATAGTTATAGGCCCTGGGCGAGTAAAAGTGTAATTGTAAGGCAAACGACCTCAGCTCTGGGGAATAAGATTTTTCCAATGCTATACCCTTTGCTTTTTTAACAAACCGTTAAAAAAATTCGTTGTTGTTCACTGGTATACTTGATAAAATACTGACATCATCTTGACAATTTTTTTTTTCAGACTGGATATTATGTCCGAAAGCTTACATACTTTACTTTTAAGGCGTCTTGTTTTTTACTGTAACGCCTTAATTTTTTAATTTTTTAAAGTAATTATGCGTTTCAGCTTATTTTCTTTTGATGAACTAGGTCGATGATCTTCAATCTGAAACAATTTTTATATTGTTATTCAAATCACTAAGCTAATTATTACAAGTCTTTCCTTTTTCTTTTTTTTTTGCAATACATGTTCCTGGGAGAAAGTTGATCATTAACATGGACTGAATTTTTCTTTAAAATAGTTTCAGTATATTTTGTTAGTCCCTCACTGTATAGACTTCCTCTACAAGTCAAAACTAATAATTTGGATTCTTATTTAACTTTTCTATATGAATTTGTTCCAGTCGCTGTGGAAACGGCTGGCCCTTGGTGCCCTGAAGCTAAAAGCTTCATTAGTGAGATAGGGCGCCGTTTACGGGACCGCGCTTATGACCAACGTTCAAAGGATATCCATTGCTATCCAGAGAGGTAACGCAGCTAGCGTAATGGGTACCTTTGAACCGGGGACAATCCGGGGCGGGATTTTTGATTAATATTTATTTATTTTTTAATTAATATTTCTATTTTATTTTTATTTTCTTTCATAATATTCAAATCAGTTACCAAACAAAATTTCAACACACATTATAACTTCACATAATTTGGATCGGTTGTTTCGTGAACGAATTTACTTAAGTATTCACTTACTTGAGTAAGTGACATCTATCTTATTGGTATAAACCTGTCACATGCAAAGACAGTTACAAAAAAAAATACCTTCTTTGTTTCATCGACTTGGAGAGTGATAGCACTATGGGATGAGGAAGATGGTTGGGGTTCGAGAACGTTTTTTACATCTTGTAGTACAGATGCAATATATCCTGCAGCACAACTTTTCCTTAAGGATTCATATATTGAGGACTTTTCTTCATTCTGTAATGTTAAAATAATGTTTAAGACATGTCACGCAAAAAATTACTAACATTCAAAAGACAGATTATTTAACCCGGCAAGACACAAGGACAACCTCTTCAAAAAAAAGTGTATCCAGTAGTTTTTTTATTTTTTTTATTTTTTTTATTAGAAATTTGAGTGCGTTTGATCTCTATCTAGCCTGATGGGAAGCTAAGATGAGGTCTAAGGTGTATCACGCAGACTCAAAAAATGCCTGTTCACTCTTGCCTTGAAAATCCCTAAATTATTTGTATGGGGAAACATCGACGCAGGGAGGGAATTCCACACCTTAGCGGTTCGCACAATGAAGGAGGAGGCGAATCGAGAGGTACGATGAGGAGGAATATCGACCACAAATGGGTGGAATCCCTGTCCACGTCGTGTTGTCCGATGGTGGAATGGTGCAGGGGGAATTAAATTATGTAATTCCTGCGCACACTCCCCGAAGTGCAACCTGTAGAAGACACACAGACTTGCTACCAGTCGGCGGTGTTCGAGGCTGTGGAGCCGTCCTGCCGTAAGCAACTCATCACCAACGAGTCTTCTGGCACGTCTGTCGATAGCTTCCAGGGCTTCGAGCTGATAGCGGGCAGATCCATCCCATAGGTGGGAGCAATACTCCATACATGAGCGGACTTGAGCTGTGTAAAGGCTCAACAGTTGGTCAGGGGTAAAATATCGTTGGACCTTGGAGAGGATGCCCAGTTTTTTAGAAGCCGTCTTAGCCCTGGACTCAATATAGCTACCGAAGTTAAGATTTGATGAGAGATCGATACCGAGAAGTTCGAGATGACGGGTGACAGGAACAGGCACACCCCGGAAAGTGGGAGCCAAGTTGAAAGGGCTCTTTTTAGCAGAGAAGAGACACGCCTGTGTCTTAGAGGCATTGAATCTCACAAGGTTGGCATCACCCCAATCGGAGACAGCTTGCAGAGTAAGATTGGTATGGAGCACCATTGCCTCTCTTAGTTCGTCTATTTCCGGTTTTTTTGCCCTCGCACTAGAAAAATATCTTTCCGTAACGGTGCTATCGTCTGCATACCCAAAAATACCGGGCTTTAGCAGATCGTTAATGTGAAGCAGAAATAGCGTTGCGGAAAGAACAGATCCCTGAGGTACTCCAGCATTAATTGCCAATAGGTCAGACGAGCAGCCGTCAAGAGTTACTCGAATAAACCGTTCCCTCAGGAAATCGGAAATCCAAGCACAAAGGGTGGGAGGGATACCGTAAGCGGAAAGCTTCGCTATAAGAGCGTCATGCCATACCCTGTCAAATGCCTTTGAAATGTCAAGTGAGACAGCAAGTGCCTCACCGTATTTTTCAAGGGCTTCACCCCAAAGATGTGTAGCGTACACAAGAAGATCCCCAGTAGATCGGTTCTGGCGAAATCCGTATTGCCGGTCACTGAGGAGATCATTGTCCTCAAGGTACGCAAGTAAGCGCTTGTTAATAACACGCTCCATTACCTTACACAGAATGGAGGTGATTGCAATTGGGCGATAGTTTGAAGGGTCGGCACGTCTACCCTTCTTAGGTACGGGTTGAACATTGGCGAGCTTCCACATTTTTGGGACGATTCCGGACCGAAGAGATAGACGAAACAGGCGCGTCAGAACAGGAGACAACTCGGGTGCGCAATTCCTTAAGACAATAGCAGGAATACCGTCGGGACCACTGGCCTTATTCACATCTAAGTCTTGAGAACCTCCTTTTGATGAATGCGGACTTCAGGCATTTTACATCCACAAGGAGGTAACTGGGGCGGTGTTTGATTGCTAGCATCTAGACGTGAGTTTTCGGCAAACAGTGAAGCTAGTAAATTAGCTTTTTCTAAAGCCGTGTTTACAAGTAAAACTACCTATCATATGTCTGATTCCTACTTACAAACATTTGCATGACAAAAGAATGTTTGTAGTGGACAAATTATATATATTTCTTACATTCTTGCTTGCATCACTGCAGAAATCTTTATGGGTTGAAGAACATGGTTGCGGTTCAGGTGTATTATAGATTTGTACATCCTGTAGTACTAAATTACCAGCAGCACATCTTTTTCTAGAAGATACAGTCGGTGGCAAGTTTTCTTCGTTCTGTGATAATGATAAAAAAAAGAAAATTAAAAACAAATACCTAATGTTTATGTTAATTGACAAACATTAGTAAACATTGTTTTTTTTTACTTTGTAATCAAAAGTTAAAAAAAAAACATTAAAACCTGGACATATTGCAAGGAAAACGTGTTATTCTTAGTTGCATCTTCAGCAAAAAAGACCCTGAGGTATGCTTTTAATCATTATCCCAAATTTGACAAATCTGGTTATTACGGTGAAGGGACTGTCTTCTGACTTCAGCAATTCTTATACAGGGAAACTAAACCAACAAAATCATGAAGGGAACAAAGACCACTGAACCACGGAGGCAGTTAATGCAAAGAAAATTTAAATTCAAAATAATTGAGCATGCGCCACACTTACTTTTGAAGATTCTTCAAATAAAGTTGGGATTGCTCCTGGTCGAAGTATTGTGCAGAATGCACTTGTATCTTTTACGTGTGGCTCAAAATGTTTAGAACACAAAACGCTACTTGCGGTGGGTTGCCAGTGTTTACGGTTCATGTTTTGCACCCAGATTTCTTTAAGAGCATTATCTTTTGGAAACCTGAAACCATACAAATAACATTGGCACCTTAACTTATCTACACTAATATACATATCTATAAGTATAAAGCAGAAGTATTTGTTTCTTAGTTTATTTGAATACTTGTACCCAATGTGTGCAACCTTATTTAATAAAAATATTATGAACCCATATGATAAGCGACCCGGCTTTCTTTCTTTTAGATGGTTAAATAGGATATGTATCTTCTACCAGTGATCCGTGGGGCATAGCTAGTAATAACAATGCTGTGGTTAATTTACCTATTATTTAGTAACACATATATACCTACATACTTAATACACACTCATATACTTGAGGCAGTTAGTTCAATGATAGATTTATAATACTATTAGCGGACCGCAGATTAACAAATTATACATATAAACCTTTCACGATTTTCGCTTTATCTATTGGTGAACACTGCATCAAAATCGGCTCATTCGTTTCTGTGATAAGCCTATATAGACATACAGACAGACATACTCTTCGCGGGCTACTTATTTTATAATATACATAAATATATAGGGACAAATAACACTGATTGAGCTAGTAAGTTCGAGACTTGTTACGGGATACTAACTCATCGATAGTACGATAATATGTATTGATTGATGATATTTATTAAGCCTCACTCTATGCATAAGTATGTATGATAACCAGAGATCGGATAATCTAGTGCATATTTACCTAAAGTTGAGATGTTGGCTAATATGGAAAGCACTATTTTATCGAAAAAAATACCCACGATCCCCGGAACCTTTTCCCCACATCTTAAATACACACATTGGGAAACAAAAATACATCTGATTAGTTACGAAATTACTTCTGATTAGCTTTGCAATTTTAAAATCCCGGGGTTTTATTTTTTTATAAAAATGTCCTAAGTAGCCGCTTTCATAGTTTGTTAGCCAAAAATTTACTATATGTAAATATGCACTGGAATATCCGATCTCTGATGATAACACTGGTATAGCAGTGAAAGTATTTGGTATGCTGCTATGTATTTATTTATATATTAACAATGAGTTATTGCACTGTTTTGATATAAAATAATTAATAAAATATATGCAAGGGAATTTTCCGTGACGGCCGATTTGACAGGTTCGATATGAAGGGGCCATCCATGCGCGCGCACTGTTAGACGTGCGCTCGACGATGTCGTCATCTCTATGAGATTATTTACAAAGAAGGTTGGCGTACGGCAGGTCCGATACGCCACATTACTCCCCCGCTGAGACCGGTTCACGGTCGATAGTGCTGAAGATGAGCGGGGAATCTGACTACACGTCCGCTCCTTGTCCGTGGAGGATCCTTTTCTTCAGGTGCTGAAGAAGGATGGACGGTTGTCTTGTTTGAAGTTTTATTATCATCTTAAGTAAGATACGCTGGCTTCAGTCTGTCTACAGTGACAGTAATTTCTTTGCCCTGGACTTCAATTTTGTAGGCTTTGGCTCCTCTGTGCAGTACCTTATATGGGCCGACGTATGGCGATTCAAGGGCTCGTCTTTCAGGGCCCCGGCGTAGAAATACGTAATCCGACGTATGTATGTCCTTTGGCACGTAGAAAGTTTTGTTGCCGTGATTTGATGTAGGCACAGGAGACAATTCAGCCACGTGTTTCCTTAGGCGTGACACGTAGTCCACAGGATCCAGATGACTGGCTGAAGATGGAGTAAAGAATTGTCCAGGTAGTCTCAGAGGCTCGCCGTAGACCATCTCAGCAGCCGACGCGCCGAGGTCCTCCTTCCAAGCTGCTCGTATGCCCAACAGCACAAGAGGGAGGGTTTCTGTCCACTGCGGGTTGTTGTGGCACATGATGGCTGCCTTCAGCTGGCGATGGAGACGCTCCACCAGTCCATTGCACTGCGCATGGTAGGCAGTGGTGGGGTGATGTTCTGCACCAATCAGTCGCGAAATGGCTTGAAATAGGTGTGACTGGAACTGCTGTCCTCTGTCGGTAGTGATGGTGGAAGGACAACCATGGCGCGATATCCAGTTGGATAAAAAGGCACTGGCACAAGTTTCTGCAATGATGTCCGCCAGGGAATAGGCGTCAGGCCAGCGGGAAAAACGGTCGACGACGGTGAGGCAATATTTATACCCTTTGGAAAAGAATAAAGGACCAATGAGATCAAGATGAACGTGGGAAAAACGTTCTGAAGGTACAGGAAAAGTTTGAAAAGGGGAAGAGAGATGACGGGAGATCTTGCTTCGTTGGCAATCTGTGCATTGCTGAGTCCAGCGGGTGCAGTCCTTGCGCAACCCAGGCCAAATGAAGCGTTCGGCGATGAGTTGAGCGGTTGCCTTGGTTCCGGGGTGGCTCTTCTCGTGGTGCATCTTCTCGAAGATTTTCCTGCGGTAGGAAGGGGTTAGATACCTAACCGTGGGTGATTTAATGAGATGTCGCAGTATAAATTGTTCACCGGCAGTTTCTTGAGGATGAGGGATGATTTCTGCCTTAACAGGTCTTGCAGTTCAGGGTCTTGCTCCTGATCTCTTGCAAGATCTGCGAAGTTGATGAAAGATGAAATTTGTTCAATGCGGGACATAGCGTCAGCGACGACATTGTCAGAACCGGATATGAATTTGATGTCAGTGGTGAATTGTGAAATGTAATCGAGGTATCTGAACTGTCTGGGTGAGCATCCGTCTCTTTTGGTGGTGAAAGCGAATGTGATGGGTTTATGATCTGTGTAAACCGTGAACACTCTAGCTTCCAGCATGTACTTGAAGTATCGGATGCCTTCGTAAATAGCCAACAACTCTCGATCATATGGGCTATACTTCTTTTGTGATGACGAAAGTTTGCGGAAAAAGAAACCGAGAGGCTCCCAGCTGCCGTTGTTGTTCTGCTGCAAAACTGCACCAATGGCTCCGTCGGATGCATCAGTGAACAATGCCAGTTCTTTGTTGACATCTGGATGTGCAAGAAGTGCAGCTTGAGATAGGCAGTTTTTGCAAGCGTTGAAAGCTGATAACATTTCTTCCGTCATGTTAATGGGAGTAGCTCCTTTGATATTGCCAGTGAGGGCTTTGTCGAGCGGTGCTTTAAGTTCAGCAGCTTTTGGTACGAATCTGCGATAGTAATTGAACATGCCCAAGAAACGTCGAAGTTGTTTAGCTGTTGACGGAGGAGGATAGGCTTGTATACTTTCTACCTTTTCTGTTAAGGGCTTGATACCATCTGTGGAAACAGAATATCCTAGGAACTGTATTTCCTCAACGCCAAAAACGCACTTGGACACGTTAATCAGTAAGCCGTAGTCCTTGAAACGCTCGAACAAGATTTCCAGGTGTTGGAGGTGTTCCTCTTCAGACCTGCTAAAGATCAAGGTGTCGTCCAAATATCCGTACGCGAAATCCAAGCCTTGCAGTACTTCATCGATGAACCTTTGAAAGGTTTGAGCTGCGTTTCGTAGACCAAATGTCATGTACGGAAATTCGAAGAGCCCGAACGGTGTTGTGATGGCATTTTTCGAAATATCAGCTTCTTCGACTGGGATCTGATTATACGCCTTGATCATGTCAATTTTCGAGAAGATCTTGGCACCTGACAGCTGGTAAGTGAAGTCGTTGATGTGCCTAATTGGGTAGCGGTCTGCAATTGTTCTCGCATTGAGAGCACGGTAATCACCGCATGGGCGCCAGCCATCGTCTTTCTTACGAGCGAGATGGAGTGGGGACGACCATGAGCTTTCCGAACGTCGTGCTGTTCCATTCTGCAACATAGCATCAAACTCCTGCTTTGCGATTTTTAGGCGATCAGGGGCCAATCTGCGAGGACGAGCTGCCACTGGAGGTCCTGGAGTCGTGCGGATGTGATGTTAAGTATTGTGCTTGGGTTCTGTGGGCCTACCTGCTGGCGTGGTGAGGGTTGGGTACTGCTTCAGCAAGTCCAGGTATTTGGAGTCACCGCTGATGGTCTTGACTGCTTCGGTCTCCGGCGAAGTGCTGTGACAACATGGGACTGTGATCCAAAGCGTTGTGAGTCCGTCAACCAGTCGATGTTGTCGGCAGTCTACCAGAAGATTGTAGTGCTGTAAGAAGTCAACTCCTATGATGGGCCTGGATACCTCAGCCACGATGAAGCGCCAGCGGAAGTCTCTACGCAGGCCAAGATCAAGGCACAAATCCAGAAATCCGTACGTATTAATACGGGTGTTGTTCGCTGCATACAGCTCATACGTAGTACGAGGACGGAACCCTTTGGCCATCGATTTGGGGAATACGCAGAGGTCAGATCCTGTATCAATGAGGTACTCTACCCGGGTCTTCCTGTCGACGACGAAGAGGCGGCCGTTTCCTTGCGGGCAGTCATTTGCCGCCACTAGTGGCTGCCGCGGGAGTTTTCCGGCTTTTTATATGCGCAGGGCGTCGTGCATTTGAAGGCCGCAGCACCAAACTTGCGGTGGTAAAAACATAGGCCATTACCACGTGACCGGGATCGCGAACTAGACCGATATCGTCTGAAGTTGGGCCGACTCTCTCGCGTGGCTAGCTGCTGTACTTGACTGCGCAGCTCCTCTATTTGCTTGGCCATACTCTCCATTATACCTAAATACGGGTCAGCTGAAGAAGTTGTTGGTCTGACGTCACATACCTGGGAAGCGGGCGAGGCGATAGCGATTACTTTATCAGCCAAATCAGCTAATTTCTCTAGTGGTGAGTCGGTCTGCGACGCAATAATTGGCTGTATTTGCGAAGGTAAGCCATTACACCATACCGTGCGTATAAATTCGTCTGAGATTTGAGGGCCCGCCAGATGTCTTAAGTGCCTTAAGAACTGCGAAGGTTTACGATTGCCCATTTCTTCTTTATTCAGGAACTGTAAGATTTTTTCCTCTCTTGGGGCTGACATACGCTTCACCAACTCTCTCTTGAGCGTTTCGTATTTATTCTCTTTGGGCGGGTTCTCAATGACATCTGCGACTTCAACGGCATACTGATGTTCTAAGTAACTACACGCAGTATAAAATTTGGTAGTATCGGCTGTTATACCGGCTAATATGAATTGACCTTCTAATTGTGCGAACCATAGGTTTGGGCGGTCAGGCCAGAATGGCGGAATTTTGACGCCGACTTTAAATGTTTGTTGAAATGTACCTTGAGTTGGTTCGGCCGTTGGGATTCCAAAATTTTCATCCTTTTCCATCTTCGCGAATTACGGTTGCGGTATCACGTCGGGGTCACCAATATAGCAGTGAAAGTATTTGGTATGCTGCTATGTATTTATTTATATATTAACAATGAGTTATTGCACTGTTTTGATATAAAATAATTAATAAAATATATGCAAGGGAATTTTCCGTGACGGCCGATTTGACAGGTTCGATATGAAGGGGCCATCCATGCGCGCGCACTGTTAGACGTGCGCTCGACGATGTCGTCATCTCTATGAGATTATTTACAAAGAAGGTTGGCGTACGGCAGGTCCGATACGCCACACTGGTATTGGTACAAAACAAATAATAATATAAATTTAATGTTTACACTGAGTTCGGCCCACTAATTTCTACAAGTACATGACCTTTCAAATAAAGATGTCTCTAACAAAAACTAAAAGATTTTTGCAAAATAACCTATCCTACGTAGTTGATAGCTATTAGAAACTGTTCACTATCTTTGTAAATCAGTATTTTAACTAGAAAAGCATTTACAAATAAAATAAACACGCCAAACAATCCATTGTAAACAAAGAGACTCCATACATACCGGTGAAAACTTAATCCTGGTGTTTTATGATAACTTGCACTGTTACATTTGTAGGCACTGCACTTCACCATTTTTCAGTTTGTTTTTCAACAACTATATAAGCAAAATCCACGTCTAATTTACTATATTTTTGCACAAATTTCTCAGGGTTACATCGACAATGTCACTCATCAATATGGCGGCCGATTGAAATCGAGCTTCGCGTCTTCATTTGTTTATGTGTTAGTTAGTGTTGCAATATAGGAAAAAACAGGATGGCACATATTACGACGACACAGGTAAAAAAGAGAAAGTATGTCACAGATAAAAATATAACTATAGCTACGATTTAATGTTGGGTCTGCTTATGTTATATGTCTGTGGGTCATAATATATATTTGTTAAATAAGAAAGTATTTTAATTGTATTTCAAAACCAAAAGGATAATTTTCTCCTGATTTCTTTTCCAAATTTTGAAATATAAAAAAAGAAATTGACATCAGTGTTGGATTTCGTAGTATAATTATACTATTTGTACCATAATTTCATGATGAGTAGTATGTAGTATTGTTATGTCAGTATACTACGCGAAAGTACCATAGTTTTCCATTCGGTCTATCTAGGGTATTTTGTTTTTTGATATTTACCCCGAAATATAGGGAACTTTTGTATGTATGGCAACATTAAAACAGGAAACGACAAGCAAGAAGCAAAAGGACTAGAATCCAGGCCAATAAATTAATAAAAATCAACCAACGAAATGATGGGGAGGGATTCCCCGCTGGCGGCCGAAATATTTGCCTCTCGCTCACTTTGTTTGTTTGTTGGTGTTTGTTCAACGCCAAGGATGAATCTTCGATTGACGAATTGGCTGAAATAGACGTCCACCTACCTGAATATTATTAATTTACTTACGTATTTGCTTTTAGTACTTGTTCTTAGAATTTACGTATCAAATAAAAAAGCTAAATTTTACAGTAAATTGCAATTTTATTTCAAAACAAAGCAATAATTGCGTAGAACGAAACGTAGTATAATTTAAGCCAAGTAGTACATTTTTAGAATCCATAGACAATAATTCTCGGAGGCTCTGAATCCAACCCTGATTGACATATATGAAGCAGTGTTGCCATGTGTACGACTGACTGTGTCGTCCGCTGTCAAACTTGTATTTTTATGTAATTCAAAATAAAAAATTCCAAATTGATTTAAAGATTGTATTAACTTTTATTTATTCAATACAATAATAAAAAGGCATAAATAATGGGCACAGTGCATGCCAAGGTAAGCTTATAATTTTTCTTTATACGATTAAAATGTATTTCTTTTTTAGGTTATTCTTCGTAAATTTATTTTGTAAATATTAGTTTTATCGTCATAAAACTTTGTTTATGCTGGTCTGGGAGAAAAGACGAAACATAGAATGTGCCAGCTGCTTCTCTTCCCGTGCAGATCTTAAAAGCTGATCGAAGGATTGGGCGAACATCTGATAAAAGGCGATGCGGCTAGCGACCCATCACTGTTTTGACTTAATTTATCCATATTAATGCTCACCATGGCCATTGGCCATAGAACAAAAGTTGTTCAGTTTCATGGGCTGAGGTACCATATGAGAGGTTTTGCGTTCTTTCAAACATTGTATAGATAAACCCCCATGACCCAAGATAGTTTATAAAAGACCATTTACCAGCTTGCCCTGGCTGGGGATCGAACCCAGAACTTCGGGATTGGCGGACTAGTTTGTTAACCATTCCGTCACAGAGGTCTACAAAATTTTAAATATGGACTCGACAAGTGGATAAGAACAAATGAACTGTGTGAAGATATTATGGACTCTAAGCACTGTGTGACATATCAGCTTCAAGCTGCTTGTCTGTACCTCCTCCTGTATTCCTGGTTGCATCCTCAGTGGTAACGCTTCATAGCCCGGGGTCCGCAACGTAACCTAGATGATTTCATGAGGTTACTGGTTTTACACAGAGAGACTGCCATCTAACCTCCACAACCCAAAGGGCAGACCAGAACCAATAGTAGGAGTGGTTCAGGGCCCACAGCTTTGCCTGTCTTCCAAAGCACAGAATCATCCTTCTTTTGTCCAATGTCCAATCAATGAACCACTCATTGTCATGCCCGAAATGCCCCACATCATGCACAATACAAGACTTCAATGAGGCAAAATGACCGGGGAATCATCGTGGCGAAATACTGGTCAAATTTGATTTAGTTAAATTTATAAATAGCCTTTCGACTCGAGAAGAAGAAGAATCCTTCTTTTCAGATAATCAGGTGATTTATAGCCTGCAATATACTAACCAGACTGAAAACAACTTTTCACAAAGTTTGATTCCCAGTGGGATTTGAACCCATGACCTCCGGATCACAAGGCAGACGCCTTGACCCCTGGACCACAGAGGCAGTCAAGCTGCTTGTGATTCAAATGTAATAAAATATATTTTTTCCAGTCGGAGCACAACGACATGGGGGAGGTGGGTGGTGGGGGAGGGTTGTTTGAGTTTGAGGAGCCCATAGAGCTGGAAGAGGACCCCATACCCAAACCCACCATCAAGCTGGGAGGCGTGCGGGTAAGTCTATATGAATACTAGAATAGAATAGAATTTATTACACCATAAATTTAACACAGATCTTAAAATAATTTACATTAGGTGAGTTAGTACAATGGGCAGTCTTATCGCTTAAAGCAATCTTTTCCAGACAACCAGTGGATGGAGAGGACTGTGAGAAAGACAATGATGGTCTAGTCTAGTCAAAGATATCTTTCTTATATTAAGGAGCTGGGCTCTTGTTGGTGGAGTGCTTTCCATGTCTCTCTTTCTTCTGCCAAGTTCTTAACCTCCTTATATGTTTTCACGTTTAATTTTTCCAAAGATATCAGATTATAAAAATTGCTGAATATTTTTTTTATTCTGATCTGATCAATCGCAATCGATCAGAGGAACGGAGGGTTGAATATATTATATACCTAAAGTTAATTTTGGCTAGCAAGTTATGGAAGCGGTTCTAAGATATTTTTATTCAAAACCTCTTCTGATTCTGGGCAACTGTATTACGTTGTAACAGGACAGGATTATTTGCGTCAAATTGGGATTATTGTCTCACAGAGTATACACTTAAATTTTAATTTCCTGGGATCGTGGGATTTTTTTGGTAAATGTAGTGCATACATACATATTTTTTATGTATGTATGTGCAATCAGAGAGGATTTTGATAACCTAATTTAAAATGAATCCATTGAAGGTGCCATCTTTAAATCAGCAGAAAGCGAGTTCCGAAGTCTTGCTGTAAAAGATTAGGAGTACGACTGTTACTGTTTGCAGGCTCGAGTGGACCGCGTGCACGTGGACGGTCTCAACCGCACCAAGGACGACATCATCCGCAGCACCGTGGACGAGCTGTTCCACGCCACCGACTTCGAGGACGTCATCCTCAAGGCGCACAAGGTACGGTAGGAGGACTATCGTTGAAGGGGAATCGAGAGCCTAAATGAACTTCAACCAACGTCATGAACTCTTAGGCCGTGTTCAAACGAGCGCGATTTTTTTCGGCGCGACACAGCGTGCACGTCGCGTAAGCATCGGGGGCAAAATATCTCGGGGTGTGTGGAGGCGACGCGGGCTCTGCTCGTGCGCTGTGCGATCGCGACGCTGTTACTACGCGACCGCTGAGCGAGCGCGCGTATTTTATATCGAGATATTTTAAACTTTATATTACAATAGATAAGCATTTAATTCCAATGTTTCTAAAGAGGGAACGATGCTTACGCGACGTGCGCGCTGTGTTGCGCCGAAAAAAATCGCGCTCGTGTGAACACGGCCTTAGCCTCTCCCCTCCCCCCGTCGGCATCAAAAAATAGGCTCCCCGTCGGCACCAAGAATAGCCTCTCCCCTCGGCACCAAAACGCGCTATACGGAGGTTATACCCCGAGGTTCGGCAATATTTCCGCCCTCTTCCTGACAATATTATAATGGTTCACAATGAGGGGGCGGCTAAAGACTCCTATTTGCAACCCCCCCGCCAGAAATAACTGGACACAGACATGCGGAATATTTAAATTTTTTAGCATTAAAATACTAAAACGTATGTATTTGTCTCCCTAATTTAACCATGCTTGCCACTAAGCTTGTTCATCTTGCTGCGGTTCCCGGTTGCATCCTCAGCTGCGCTGCTTTGAAACCCGGGGTGCAGATATCGGAGCAGAAATAGCCGGAACAGTTTAAACGATTTGGCTATAGTTTTACGACCGGCCGCCTGCCTGACGTCAACCCTCCTTGCCGTGCTCCTTACAACCTCCCAATGAAGTTGTAGCATGAGATGTTTGTACCTAATCCTTTACCCCCTTATTCATAAAATGCTCTGTCTGCCCCGGAAGAGACGTGATAGTGTATATTATATTCCGTCGGCAGGTCCGCCGCGCGCTGGATGCCATGGGCTGCTTCCGCGACATCGGCGTGTACATCGACGTGTCGTCGGGGCCCGGGGCCACGCCCGAGGGACTCGAGGTCAGTCCACTGGATCCTCAGCTTGTGTTATAATGTGATTGTGTTGTGTAAAAAATACAGACTCATATTCTCGTCTTCGGGAGTGCTATTTTTATCCGACTGCGAAGGAGGGTCATGTTTTTCGAGTGTATGTATGTAAATTCATCAAACATAGCTATGAACCACCGCAAGGGAACTTTGTTTCACGTAATAAAAACCGCCTAAAAATCGGTCCATCCGTTCGAGTGCTACGATGCCACAGACAGACAGACAGACACTAGCGTCAAACTTATAACACCCCTCTTTTTTGTCGGGGGTTAAACAAAAAGAAAGATGTTGTTGATTTCTTCAATTTTTAGGTGACATTCCAAGTGAAAGAGCTGTCCCGTATCGTGGGCGGCGTGAACACCACCGTCAGCGAGAATGAGGGTAACCTCGTGCTCGGTGAGTTGAAGCTTAGTACTATTCAGTGGCGGCCATTTTGAAAAACATGGTTGCTTATTGACCGAGCAAGCAAAGCGTCTCAGTTTCGAGACTGGCCACACTGTTGTCCGCCCTCGTGGTAGGCGAGGTCGCATTTTTCAACCGATTTTGACATAAATTGGCACACAAGTTGAAAAGGAGGGCAGTTTGTATAGCGTTATACAGGGTCTAAAAAAATCTACTGAAAATATTTGAAAGGTGGATTCAGCCCATGATACTGAACAACTTTCCCCAAGGGACATATCGAAATATGAAAAATAATTTTTGGCCTCCCATACAAGATGAGCCACGTTACCAGAAAGGTGCTGAATTTAAAGGTTACAGGAAATAGGAACAGAGGAAGGCCTAAGAAAAGGTGGATGGAGTGCGTTAAGGACGATATGGAGAAAAAGAATGTAACAAGTGCCTTGACAAAAGATAGAGGAAAATGGAAAAGATTCACATGCTGTCCCGACCCCACGTAAAGTGGGATAGGGTGAGGTAGAAGACAAGATGACCGATCAGCTGATCCGAGTTTATATGGAAAGTCAAAATATGTTTTTCATATTTCCATATTTCTCAATGTTAGGCACTAGATAGCCCTTTAAATTATTTTCTGAACTGCCGTTGAAACTATTATTGGTGATCCGTCTAGCTTTAAAACTTGCCTCCATCTCAGAGGCAAATTTTAAAGGTAGACTGATGCAAATACTTTCAACGGTGGTCACTTCAAGGTCATTTGCTTCTAACTTCTCATCATCATCATCCTTCGTATTCCCGGTTGCATCGTCAGCGGTTATACTTCAGAGCCCGGGGTCTGCTACCTACCCTAGGTGATTCGAGGTTACTGGTTTTTACACAGAGCGACTGCCGTCTGACCTCCGCAACCCAAAGGGTAGACCAGAACCAATCCTAGGATAGGTACAAACGCTAGATGGCGTTCGGGGCCAACAGCTTTACGTGCCTTCCGAAGAAGCACGGAATCATCTTTCTTTTCGGATAATCAGGTGATTCAAGCCTGCAATATCCTAACCAGACTGGAAACAACTTTACACAAAGTATGCTTCCCAGTAGGATTTGAACCCACGACCTCCAGATCACAAGGCAGACGCCTCAACCACTGGACCACGGAGGCAGTCAGCGCCTTTTTCGTTTCTGTTTGTTTGTAAATTTTGAATGAGTAGTCTCGTGTCAGGTGTGAAGATGCCCAACGTGGGCGGGCGCGGCGAGAAGCTGCAAGCCGAGTACAGCATGGGGTACCGCAGCTCCTCCAACTTCAGCATCGCCGCCACCAAGCCGTTCCCGCACAAGCCACTCACACCCGTGTAAGTATACTATCGACCACTTCAAGTGTACGAAAAAAATAAAAAGTTGCAGACAATGAAGTGTGAGAGTGTTACAAGGGGTGGGCGGGGGAGATGTCATAAGATTCGTGACGTCGCAATTGCAATGGTGTTATCATGGGTTTGCTGTTCTTCCGCCTTCAGCGTCACCGCCACTTAGTGGTTCTTGCACAAGCCACTTCCGCCGGTGTAAGTTTACTATCGACCACTCCAAACGACCGTTATTTGCCCTACATCAATGACGTCACACGTTAAAGAAGGGCGTCAATGAAGAGTGACATTACTGGCTGATAATATTGAATGTACCCAAAAAGAAATGCGGTGACTGCTTCTGTCTCTAGCTAGGTGGTCGCAAGGAGTTCCTTTTATTTAACTTGCAATGTACGAGTATGTATGTACTCGTATGTAACTATGTTTGTTCGGGTGGAATCTTGAAACTCAATTTTGAAGCAGATGTCTTTAATTGATTGAGCTGAAATTTTACGCGCATATGTATATCGCGTGCCAATGCAATATTATTATGATTTGGAGCTGATCTGATGATGGAGCTGGAAAGTGGCCATAGGAACTCTGTAATGAAACGATAGAACCCCATCGAATTTGGGCTCTTTGGATTTGCTTTGACGAGTACTTTATCTTTATATGGTATCTGGGGTCTGATGATTGAGCTGGAGGGTGGCCATAAGAACTCCGTAATGCAACGACGCAACCCCATTGAGTTTGGGCTTATTTTTTTTGTGTTGACAAGACCTGTGGTCTCACAATAAAAGTTTTTATAAAAAATTACATTTTTTATAAAATCTTATTCTAACGGGATGTCTGCGGATATTGTGTACATTAACATTATATTTTATAATGGCGTGTTTTAGTTGTTATAATCTGCTTGCTATTTTTAATATTTATTTTCTACACCATATACATGTTTTTCAGCACTGATTGCGGCTATTTCTCGACGAGAACTATCGATTAAAAATATAAAAATTCATGCATACTATAATTTGTCCTTAGCGTAACGGCGTCGGTGTACCAGCAGAACCACGAGTACCCGTGGTCGGGGTACCGCCTGCTGGACCGCGGGCTGCTGCTCGACCTGGCCTTCCGCACCTCGCCCGCGGTGAGCCTCAGTCAGCATCATCATCATCACGCGTCAACTCGTGAACGGGTGCCGCCAGTAGGGACTGGTCAGCTACTTATTTCTGTGAATTGGATTTGGCACTCGTTCGCAAGCTTTACATGTTATATTGTGATAACATTGTATTAGGCATAATATCTTTGTAAACTGACGAAGCCCTTCCGGCGCGTAGGCGACCAATACTGTGTAAATGAGTTTCTTTCGGCGTTTCTTCTTAGCAGTGGTCGTTGCGAAACGCTAGTATCGGGAGCTTTTGCACTAAAAATAATAAAAAATAATAATAATAATAACCTTCAATAAGTCATATATTTATCCTAAATTGAATAAAAAAAATTGACTTTGGCTTTGATCATCATCACCATCGTCATCAGCTCTTTTAGTCTCCACTGCAGGAGCACGACCCTCTCTGTACTACCAGAGCCATATATTAGCCAGAGCAGTCAGAGGATTTGGCCTACACTCTCCACGCTGGCCAGACGGTTGGAGAGGTCTCACTGATGTTTATAAGCTTTGTCCAGCTTGTGTTTCCTAAGTCGCCTTCTACTACATCCACGGGGAGACTTGGAGTGGTCCTGTTCCACTCTGCCGGGGATTACAGGGCCACGGCGAAACTGTACTGCATTTATTATTACCCCACTGCCAACGAAGGGTTATGTTTCTCGCGCTATGACTGATCAGTTGACAACTGTCATACACACTTTTACTGCTAAAAACCGCACCGTATGTGTTTTCTCTTTGGCAAAACAAACACGGTGCGTTTTTCTTCTAAAATTTATGAACTTTTTGCTTAATTATTGTACCATTTTGCATAAGTGAGGAAATCATATAATATTTAATATTTTTTCTTAATTCGCACACTTATTCGACATAGATGTCGGGTCGAAAGCTACAAGTCATCGATTTTTTTAAATTATTTTATTTTATTTATTTATTTCATAGTTTAAATCTATCTTTACAGTTTACACCACTACGCTAGAATAGCACCTTAAATTGTTGGTTATTAGACTGTAACATCCATTTTATCACAGATATTTGTAATTTTGATGCCAAGATAATTTGGCTTAAGTGTTTTTAACACGAAGCCAAAAATCACTAGGCTGAAATGCTAAGAAAAAAAATGACAATCTAAAAACTTAGTCGATGTGGATTTTTCTGAAAAAGAATTAAAATGTCGAATATATCTAAAACTATCATTTGTTTGCTATGGCAATGGGAAAAAAAAGGAATTGTTTCGGCCACCATCCAAAACCTAACGGATGTAGGTAGACTTACCAGTAATCCTGTATGTTAACCATACTCTATCTGACTAACCCGTGTGGTTCCGGGTTAGAATAGGACCACTCCATCTCTCCCTGTGGATGTCGTAAGAGGCGACTAAAGGACTAAGCACAAACATCTTGTGCTACAATTACATTCCCAAGGAGGGTTAACGTCGGGCGGCAGCCGGTTTTAAAACTTTTCGCAAAAATACATTCCCAAAGAGGTTTGACGTCAGGCAGGCGGCCGGTCGTTAAACTATAGCCAAATCATTTAAAATGTTCCGGCTATTTCTTCTCCATTTTGCAAGGTCTTTGGCATCCTTACGTGACCATTGACATGCATGTTATATTTGGAGAAGAAAAAGCCGGAAAGCGCACCCGGGGTTCCGAAGCAGCACAGCTAAGGATGCAACCGGTAACGCGCTTAGACGAAGAAGATTCTATCTGACAGTTCCCGAAGATAATGTGTAAGACTGGCGTTTCTTTTCAGTATTGTTTCTGAAGACACATTGTTTGCTCCCAGACCAAGCACAGTCTGCAGTGGGAGGGGCTGGTGCGGGACATGGCCGTGCTCAGCAAGACCACCAGCTTCGCCGTGCGCGAGAACAGCGGTGAGGTTTCCAACCAATTTAATGCAATCTAAAATGATTTCGGTCAATAATTAAAGAAAAAATTACATTGAAAATTTAACTTTATGCCACGCACATAAGGTTTATATTTCCATAATGCCTGTGTTTCAATACCGAAAGTCCTAGCACAGAATACATAAGAGTCAAACAGAATGGTATCTCACAGCGTCTCCCGCAAATTGGCGTCCCCGCACCTCTCCCCCGCACTTTGTGAGCTTTGACGGCTCCAAACCAGGGTTTAATTACTAGCCGCACGCAATACGCGACGTGTGTTGTCTTGAGAACTGTCAACCAATAGTAACCATCATGGTGAGAAGGTGCGCGTATAATAATTGTTTATCCACCCAATACTCTAAAGAACGTATATTTCATACATTTCCAAATGATGAAAACAGGTAAGCAAAGCAACAATATAATTTCACGTTATTACCCAGCAACCATTTTGATATATATACCCTTCTCGCTCTCTCGCATTGGCGGGAGATACACAAGAGCGAGAGGGGTATTAGCAATCCGGTAATGTTACATTGGCTCCTCGCTCACAGGTAATCACATACACGCAAATGCCAAATAGATTTCCGCGGGTTATAGTGTAAATGCCATTGTTGACAATGACAACTTGACATGCTGTGCGTGAAAATGTGATAAACATTTGTTTATTTTTATTGAATTTATTCATATAATTACCGTATAGTTTTGCGCCGAATATGCAAATTACTATATTACAATAGTGAATTAGTGCGTTACATTATAAATGACTCAATAATAATCAGTAAAGTGAACTAATGGTGAAATGGACAATGGACATAATGAAAAATATTTGTGAAGTGATATTATGTAGCTGTTTCCGACTTTTCTGTAACATTTGATACATATAAAACAGAATATTTTTTACTTCATAGTGTTCGCAAATCTTCCGGTATGGAAAAATATAATCGTAAATATGTCGAACTCGTTAGTAGGTAAGTATTAAATTAATTCTGCGGTGCGACCCTAAGTATAAAACTCACACATCGACGTGTGTACAGATAAATTGTTTTTGTTTGTAGTAGTAGTAGGTATATATGTTACTCTGAATCAATGGAGAGTCCTACCAGTGGTCCTAGATTAAAGAGTACTTCCCTTGATTAAAGCTACGAGTTTCAAAATCAATTAATTTATATAGTTGGTGCCAGGGACCGGAATACTGACATTTTGGTATCGATACCAAATACCGGTACAGTACCGATAAAATACCTTTCGCGCTTTGAACTCCGCTACGCGTTGTTGTTGTCTCGCACGAAATACAACTGCGACTCGTAGTTGACTTCCGTGCGGGACGACAACAACGATATCAATGCTGATAATTTTCCATCAGTATTCGTGTACTTTATTTTATTCTTTTATTAGGTCCTTACATATGAAATTGCCGTTCAGTATCAAAAAAGTGAAACAAGTTTAATGAAATTATTATTTAATCAATTGAAGTATGCGCCGTTGTTATCGATACACTTCCGCCATTTTATAGGCAGATCATTGATACCTTTGGGAAAAAAATCCTGGGAGCGAGAGTCTATGAACTGTTTGAAGGCGGTTTTGACTGCCTCATCAGATTTGAAATTTTTTCCTTGTAAAAAGTTATCCAAATTTTGAAAAAAGTGGTAATCGGTTGGAGCAAGATCTGGAGAGTATGGTGGGTGACGCAGAGGTTCCAGTCGCAGCTCCTCTAACTTGGCGATCGTTTGATGTGCAGTGTGTGGTCTAGCGTTATCCTGAAGGAGCAGTGGGCTAGAGCAATTCATCAGTCTCGGTTGTTTAATGGCGAGCTTTTCCATCATTGTTTGCAATTGTTGGCAATACAAGTCTGCAGTAATCATCTGGCCTGATCTCAAGAAGCTGTAGTGGATAACACCAGCACTGGTCCACCAAACACTAACCAGAATCTTCTTTTTGGTCAGTTTTCGCTTAGGGCAAGGTTTTGCCGGTTCTCCAGGGTCAAGCCATTGTGATGATCGCTTCCGATTGTCGTACAGGATCCTTTTCTCATCAAAAGCCACGATACGGTTCAAAATCCCCTCATTATTGTGGCGATTAAGCAAAGAAACGCAGCAAGCAACGCGTGTTTGTTGGTTTGCTTCAGTCAATTCGTGCAGTACCCACTTTTCGAGTTTTTTAATTTTTCCGATTTGGCGCAAGTGGAAAAGTATCGTTTTGTCACTTACGCCGAAGGCTGCTGCTAATTCAGAAGTGGTTTGAGATGGATCCGCTTCCACTATCGCCTTCAATTCTTCGTTATTCACTTGAGTATCAGGTCGTCCACGAGGCTCATTGTGTAAATCGAAATTTCCAGAACGGAAACGTTGAAACCAAAAACGCACCGTTCGTTCGTTAGCGGTGCCTGGTCCATACACGTCGTTAATTCTTCGAGTCGTTTCTGCAGCACTGGTGCCACGGTGGAACTCGTATTCGTAAATACCGCGAATTTTCAATTTGTCCATAGTTGTTGTTATAGCAATGTTAAAACTCAAACAAATGATGTTAAAACAAATGAAATACGAATTTTAAAACAATATTTTTCTGGCTTTATTTCGAAATAAATTTGAATTTGGAATTCCTAATGAAACGCAAGATATTTGATTTTAAAGTTGCCAGTATTGAAAATCGGCAATTTCATATGTAAGGACCTAGTATACATAGGGCGCACTGTAAGTTTCCGGAACTGGCCACTTACATAAACAATATTTCAAAATTTATTGCAACATTTGAAAATAGAACTCTTTGGCTGTAGAATGCAGTTTGTTTCATCTGACTGTCTTTTGTTTTAACCTTGTGGCGCCATTTAAAAAATTGTGTGTCTGCATCAACATGGATTTAACTCGGGAAAATTTTCGTAGTATGATTTTCTACGATTTTAAGTGTAATTTGACAGCTCAACAGAGCATCGCTCGGCTTGAAACAGCTTTTGGCAATGAAGCACCATGCAAGACAACTGTTTATAGCTGGTTTGCAGAATTCAAGCGTGGTCGTATCAATCTCAGTGACGAATCTCGCGATGGTCGGCCGTCCACCGCTGTGACCAACAAAAACATCAATGCTGTGCGCCGTATGATTGAAACAGACAGGCATGTGACCTACCATGAAATTCGCGCATCCTTAGAAATAGGCATGAGTCAAATACAATTAATCCTACACAAACATTTGGGTGTGAGAAAGCTGTGCTCGCGGTGGATCCCACACAACTTGACCGAGGCTCAAAAAACGGACCGCGTCACTTGGTGCAGTGCCATGCTTACCAGATTCAACGAAGGTGCGTCAAATTTGGTGTGGGACATAGTAACAGGTGACGAAACATGGATTTATTGCTACGATCCCAAAACAAAGCAGCAATCGAGCGTATGGGTCTTTCAAGATGAGCCGAAACCAACCAAAGTGGCGCGCGTGAAAAGTGCATCTAAGCAGATGATTGCTTCTTTTTTGTATAAAACTGGACACGTGGCTACTGTTGCTTTAGAGAATCGTCGTACAGTGAATAGTGACTGGTACACGACCATTTGTTTGCCGGAAGTTATTGACGAACGACGAACTTAAAGTAGTGTACATACTACTGCATAAAATAAAGGCTATATTATATCATTATATTATTCGTTTACTGAAATAAAACATCGGTATTTTGGTATCGATATATCGATATCAAAATATCAGTTTTCCGGTCCCTGGTTGGTGCAATAAAGAAGTATGTGATCTCATTCCCAGGCCCCCAAATGAAGTCCGTAATCCGCCACATCGTGTCGGTGGACCACCGCGACGAGCCCATCTTCCCGACGCGCGGGAGCTACGTGCAGTTCACCAGCGAGCTGGCGGGGCTGGGCGGCGGCGTCGCGCATCTCAAGACCGAGCTGCACGCGCAGGCCAACGTGCCGCTGGCGGAGAGTGTGGTCAGCTTCAGTTTATAGATACTAGATGGCGGTAGTGTCGAGTTAGAACGCGCTATTAAAGTTTTTGGGATGTTATCGATATCTGTAAGAGAAGTCGCAGGTCTGGGCGGTGGTGTCGCGCATCTTAAGATGGAGCTCAATGCGCAGACTAACGTGCCCCTGGCGGAGGGTGTGGTAAGTTTTCGTTTCTAGATAATAGATGGCGGTAGTGTCGAGTTAGAACGCGCTATTAAAGTTTTTGGGATGTTATCGATATTTGTAAGTAATGTTTATGAGTAAAGTCGCGAGTCTGGGCGGTGGCGTTGCGCTTCTGAAGACGCAGCTCGATGTGCAGACTAACCTGCCGCTGGCGGAGAACGTGGACAGTTTTAGATTTTAGATAACAGATGGTGGTAAGTAGTTGAAATTTTAAAATTCTGCGTGACGTGGACCCTGGATGAGAAGATGTTATCTTCATCCACTAGCAATCTGCCAAGTCAAGCGCGAAGCAAACACTGCCGTACCATCCTTTACTGGAACCATTTTGCCGCATTTTCAGGCCCCTATTTGAGAACATCTGGATAAGACCAGAACCAAATTTTCGTCATCCAGTAAGCTATAATCACATACTTAAATCCAAAATTTCAAGTCTGTAGGTCATTTAGTTACGAAGTTACGCGAAAGCAAAGTTTCGCATTTATGACACTCACTCACTCATTCATGATCATCAGAATAGAACTAGTACTTCCCATAAACTCAGAGCTGAAATTTGGTACAGAGTCAGGGTTTAATGGCCACATAAAGGGAAAACTATAAAAACTAGGATAATCGAAGATCTGGAGTACTGGTGACCCTGATTAGAAAACACAAGAGCCCAACCAATTATGCCCACGTTTCTACAAAAAGAAGTGAAATCCCATCAAAAACAGTCTGTAAAAAACTAGCCAAGTCTCGATGGAGCTGCTTGTTTATCTCTAAAAAGTAATGAAATCTAGACAAAGTCGTGCCAAGTCTGAGGTTCCTTACTGCGATTTCTTTATTATTATAGTTAATGTTGTGTGACTTGGCCGTTGAACATTCTTTATACGTTAGTGGGTACAAGTCAATTTTGTTTACATAGCCTACAATTGACTGGTTATTGAATCAACGTTTTCCAAGTGGCAATTTCCCATCGTCAATGGGTAGCGGTTCTGGGGACAGATTGGTGCAATGGTGTCATGGAGCACCTGGTTTTGTACCCTTGTGTATGTACATACCCTTCAACGGCCAAGTCACACAACATTAACTACAATAATAAAGAAATCGCAGTAAGGAACCTTAGACTTGGCACGACTTTGTCAAGATTTCATTACTTTTTGGAGATAAACAAGCAGCTCCATCGAGACTTGGCTAGTTTTTTACAGAATGTTTTGGTGGGATTATGTTTAACATTTCTAAATAAAAACACTCGATTGAGTTGGAATCTCAATCTTGGTGAAAAATATATCATAGCATATTATTCCTAGTTTTGTGTGAATAATCTTTCTTGTTTGTTCACTGCAGGTCCTGCAAGTGTCCGGCGCCCTGGGCGTGCTGCACGACATGTTCGGCACCGCGCTCCCCGACAGACTGTTCCTGGGGGGGGCCACCTCCCTCCGGGGGTTCGCGCAGCGCGGGGTGGGCCCGCACCAGGACCAGCAGGCGCAGGGGGGACAGGTAACACGAAGTGGCCTTCGGCTCTAAAACCGGTGAAAAATCACCGTGTATATGTATTATTTAGTTCGAGTAGTTTAGTACTGCATCTTGAATCCCTAACAGTAGTCGTGTTATTGTGATACAGATGTACTGGGCGTCTGGTCTCCACGTGTACACCCCGCTGCCGTTCCAGCCCGCCAAGAACGGGCTGGGGGCCTTGTTCCGCTCGCACTTGTTCCTCAACGCTGGCTGCTTGGCTGACAACGGTGAGTAGGAAAGGGGGGGAGATTAGACGAGTTTGAGGACGTTGGGCATAAGCCCAGAAGTGGCGCAAAATCGTCAAAAATAGCGTAACAGTATTAGGGGGGGGGGGGCGACCCGTATAGGGAAATGGTAAGAAGAGAAGAAGAAGAAGTATTGTCTCATTGATGGGCAAGCAAAGGCTTTCCTGTCTGTTGTAGCTCGAGATGTTAGTGCTTATTCCTTTAGTCGCCTCTTATGACATCCACAGGAAGAGATGGAGTGGTTCTATTCTAGGCCGGAAGCTTATTAGTTTGAACAATGGGTGCGGTGATATAATATCCCTACCGGATGTCACCACAACAGTATCTTATGATTGTAGACTTTTATTAGGAGGAGCAAAATCTCAATATATGCCGCCCCATGTTCTAGGGGAACTAAGGAATCTGAGGGGGGAGGGGGGGAATTAAGGAATCATAGGGGGAGGGGGTATTAGGGAATTTTAGAGGAGAGGGGGGGAATTAGGGGATCTTAGGGAGGATGGGGGAAATCAAGGAATCTTAGGGGGAGGGGGTATTAGGGAATTTTAGAGGGGAGGGGGAATTAGGGAATTTTAGGGGAGAGGGGGGAAGGTGCCTCTGTTTGCCCCCTTCTAAATTCGGGCCTGTGTTTGTGTTCCAGACGAGAAGTCCAAGTCGTCCACCATAGAAGCCCTGTGCAGCGCGCGCGTGGCGTGCGGCGCGGGGCTGGCGCTGCGGCTCGGGAGGGTGGCGCGGCTCGAGCTCAACTACTGCGTGCCGCTGCGCGCGCGCGCCGGGGACCGGCCCGCGCCCGGCCTGCAGTTCGGGGTCGGCGCGCACTTCCTGTAGAGGTCCGTCCGTTAGACCGCCTTACGCATCGTGTTGATTCAAAAGCAAGGGCAGATCAAGCCTTCGGTTAAGGAGGGAGGGGGGGGGGGTGAAGTGTAACCGCGGGCTTAGATTTACTAATTTGTCGCGCACCGCTTGCATAAGAGATATAAAAACCGGTCAAGTGCGAGTCGGACTCGTACATGAAGGGTGTCGTCCCTCCGTACAATGTTTTGAAACACAAAAAAAAAGTTTCTTGTATGACGATACCCTTTATTGCACAAAAGTAAAAAACAGAACATATATATCTTAAAAATTAGGAAATGCGCAAAAGGCGGCCTTATCGCTAAGCAATTTCTTCCAGGCAACCTCGTTTATATAGAAAAAAATGATGGGAAATTAGATAGTGCGGGGTGGTCAATATAATAAACATACTTATATACAATAATTATAATAAACATACATACACCTAATACTTAAATACAACTTACACAAAGAAAACATAACAGGACAAGATGAAGATACTAAGTGGAAACCAGGGAAGGAAATTACCTTTCATAAGGATAGAAAATGCGATTTTACTTGGGATTTAAAGCGGCCACAGTAATACATAATCGGTGAAGATTTCAAGTGTCTAGCTTTTAAGGTTCAAAAGATAGAGCCCTGTGACAGACGGACAGACAGACAAACAGACAGCGGAGTCTCAGTAATAGTTTAAACCATAATTGAAGTTGATATATTTCGGGACTCTTCTTATTTTGGGGAAAAGAACGGTTTGAACTATAAGTTAAACAACGTTTAATACTAAGACTATTATTTAACTTCGATATGTTTGTTTCAGAGCCCGCCTTGAAACTAGAAGCGAAAACGAATTATGTACTATACATACCAGCGAACTACAATCCTATGGAACAGAACTACATAAATTGTCATCGCGCGAAGTCATTATCAACCATTTATCGATAAACTCAGATAACGTTACCAATGATATTAACAGTAAAAGGTATTGTTAAGATTGTATTTCTTTTCGATATTTGACAAAATAAATTGATGAGAGTTTGTCTAGTAGGCTACTAGAGCTACATGGATGTCGTGATAGTCTGTGCTACCTCGCGTTCGATTCCCAGCGCGCCAAGTGTAATACACTTGTATAATATTTTACAAGTATTGAAAAAAGTATCGTTACTTATGTCGTTAATTGATAACGTTATTATAACGTTCCATAACTGTATTATCGATACCCCTTATAACGTCAACTGTAATACCTGTATGAAAACAACGTTATTTAACGTTCCTGTTAGTGGGAATTTGGTATCGTTAACAAGCCCTACCAGCAACTGCCGTGAAGTAAAGTCAGTAACAGTATTGGCGTAAAACGAGATGTAGTTTTAATAACGCTTACTTGAATGTTAAACTTTAGATGGGGTCATTTTTACAAGCTTTTTGTTTGTTTGGGTCAAATCTTGCAAGTTAAATTTGAGCCCCTTCCCGGTTTCCGATTGAGATGAAATCTTGTATGCTAATGTAAATATAACAAGAAGCTGATCTGATGATGGATCCGGAAGGTGGCTATACGAATTGTAATGAAACGACGCAACCCTTATCGACTTTTGGCTTATGGCATTTGTTTTGATAAGTAAGCCTCACAATAAAAGCTTGTACAAAAAAAAAAAAAATTTATCGAAAAAAATATTTGTTTTTCCTTTGCTTCCATAGTGTTGTAGTTCGCTGTTTTTTTACAATATATTTATTGTCTTTGTAAATACAAGCCGTTGTAAATCACCAGTGAGCAAAATAAATTGTTTAGTTGTTAGACGGAGTTTTATTAAACAATACCCAGTAGTTTCCGTCTCTCTCTCTCCTAATCTGTTCTTACTAAGATTAATATTGGGTTTTTGGCGGGAAGTCAAGGGGTTGGGGTTTTCTTTAAATTATTTTGCAAATTGATTTTAGTGGACTTTATAATATGAAATTGGTGTTGTTTGGTGTGGACAGTCATAATACAGTTGTAGTGATATTTGTTTCGCGGACTGTGTGGGCGTCTTCGGGCGTCGTCCGCCACTCAGTCGGCTATGAAAACCAGTGGACTCGTATAGATTTGTCACCAGAAGCTCCCTAAAAGCAATCAAAGGCTTTTTTTTTTTTTTTTTTGACGCGGAGAAAATCCCTTCGGATACCTTACCGGTTACAGGACACCGGTAAGGTTATGTGGTGTTACCACTAAAAACTCCGCGGTGTCACCTCTCAGCCGCTATCGGCCGGGGCCGTGTGCTTCTCTTGCTCCACAGCCCCGGCGCGGCCGGCCCCTACCTTCGCGGCCCCGGCTCGCCAACGGCCTCACGGCACCCTCTGCTGAGTCAGAGGGGCCGGAGAAACCGTCGCGTTGGCCTCTCGGCCCGACAACAACAGGCGCGCTGACACGCACACGCGCCTGCCTTCCACTCCGGAGGGCTGTCCGTTGGACGATGGAATCCCGTTTCCACCGTCCAACCAGCCCTCATAATTTGGGGCCTGCAGAAGCAGGCCCTGTCCCAGTCCACCTGACGGTGACCGGGGCCCACCAAGCCGGCCGCAGGGGATAGGGAGAGCGGCAACGTAACACCGACACTCCTCTTCCCCCGCGACCCCTACCACGGCTGTGAGAGTAGGGAGTTAACCCCCTTCTCTCACAGCCAGGCCATTCCCACCAGGAAAGGCCTCCACCGGGCCCAGGGAGGCCTCAGCCTCAATCCGGGCAATGGGTTCCTCTTAGCTTCCCCGCGGATGAGGCAGTCCGCAGGTACTGAGCCCCCCCATCGCGACGAGAACCCGGGCGGGGGGGAAGCAATCAAAGGCCTACACCAACCTTTGATTGTAACTTGTTAGAAAAAAAGAATTTGCCACGTTTTATTAACTTGTTCATGGCTAAATACGCAGTAGCGTCAAGCCATTAATAAAAATAAAAAAAAAGAATAATATTGTAAATTGAGCCTATATGAATGAATTAATGAACTCTTTTTGCACCAATACAAAATTAAGAGCGCCCTTCCCGTCTTACTTTTCATACAAACGCTCGTAGGTGATTATAGCTTTGTAACAGATCTTTCTTTAAAACTTTCGATCTAATAGGTATTTTGTGTGCTATTTCTAGGTTTCTATCGCAATAAAAAATCTAAATTTGGAGAAACAAATTCAGTATAAGCCTCGAAAAATCTGCTTTATTGCTCAAATTTTACCTAAACTTCGACCGTTCCTAAAGTACTCATAAATTGTAAAAGTAAAAAAAATATTTTTATATAAACCTCGCAAATGTAATCCATATTCTAATTGAAAAACATTTATTTCACAAACTTGTAAAGCTTACTGAAAAACACGTATTACCTGGAACATGTTTTGTGAAATTTCCGCACGCTATTTTTCGTACAATGTTATCGCGTTCTCACTCGCTGCTGCATGAAATTGCATTGCGCTGGATCAAACAACAGCTTTTCTCAACCATGCTCGCGTTGACGATAGACGGGCCGGGAAGCGTCCTCTTAACACAACAAAGGGCGGTGTCTTATCGCTTAGAGCGATCTCTTCCAGACAACCAGTGGATGGAAAGGAATGAAGTGTAGGCAAGTGAAATTAAAAATTTAATCAAATCATTTAGTTATAGCGGAAATTGCAAGTGGCTTCCGGCCTAGAATAGGGACTCTCCATGTCTTCCTGCGGATGTCGTAAGAGGCGACTAAAAGACGAAGCACAAACATCTCGTGCTACAACTGCATTTTGGAGGGTTGATGTCGGGCGGCGACCGGTGTAAAATTTTTCGCACAAATGCATTCCCAAAGGTGTTAACGTCAGGCAGGCGACCGGTTGTAAAACTATAGCCAAGACGATTAAAGTGTTTCGGCTATTTCTTCCTCACTCCCGATGGTCTTCCTGTAGTATGCTCTCCATCATAGCTATGGTCTTCCTGTAGTATGCTCTCCATCATAGCTATGGTCTTCCTGTAGTATGCTCTCCATCATAGCTATGGTCTTCCTGTAGGATGCTCTCCATCATAGCTATGGTCTTCCTGTAGTATGCTCTCCATCATAGCTATGGTCTTCCTGTAGTATGCTCTCCATCATAGCTATGGTCTTCCTGTAGTATGCTCTCCATCATAGCTATGGTCTTCCTGTAGTATGCTCTCCATCATAGCTATGGTCTTCCTGTAGTATGCTCTCCATCATAGCTATGGTCTTCCTGTAGTATGCTCTCCATCATAGCTATGGTCTTCCTGTAGTATGCTCTCCATCATAGCTATGGTCTTCCTGTAGGATGCTCTCCATCATAGCTATGGTCTTCCTGTAGTATGCTCTCCATCATAGCTATGGTCTTCCTGTAGTATGCTCTCCATCATAGCTATGGTCTTCCTGTAGTATGCTCTCCATCATAGCTATGGTCTTCCTGTAGTATGCTCTCCATCATAGCTATGGTCTTCCATTAGTATGCTCTCCATCATAGCTATGGTCTTCCATTAGTATGCTCTCCATCATAGCTATGGTCTTCCTGTAGTATGCTCTCCATCATAGCTATGGTCTTCCTGTAGTATGCTCTCCATCATAGCTATGGTCTTCCTGTAGTATGCTCTCCATCATAGCTATGGTCTTCCTGTAGTATGCTCTCCATCATAGCTATGGTCTTCCTGTAGTATGCTCTCCATCATAGCTATGGTCTTCCTGTAGTATGCTCTCCATCATAGCTATGGTCTTCCTGTAGTATGCTCTCCATCATAGCTATGGTCTTCCTGTAGTATGCTCTCCATCATAGCTATGGTCTTCCATTAGTATGCTCTCCATCATAGCTATGGTCTTCCTGTAGTATGCTCTCCATCATAGCTATGGTCTTCCTGTAGTATGCTCTCCATCATAGCTATGGTCTTCCTGTAGTATGCTCTCCATCATAGCTATGGTCTTCCTGTAGTATGCTCTCCATCATAGCTATGGTCTTCCTGTAGTATGCTCTCCATCATAGCTATGGTCTTCCTGTAGTATGCTCTCCATCATAGCTATGGTCTTCCTGTAGTATGCTCTCCATCATAGCTATGGTCTTCCTGTAGTATGCTCTCCATCATAGCTATGGTCTTCCTGTAGTATGCTCTCCATCATAGCTATGGTCTTCCTGTAGTATGCTCTCCATCATAGCTATGGTCTTCCTGTAGGATGCTCTCCATCATAGCTATGGTCTTCCTGTAGTATGCTCTCCATCATAGCTATGGTCTTCCTGTACTATGCTCTCCATCATAGCTATGGTCTTCCTGTAGTATGCTCTCCATCATAGCTGTGGTATACGTTTTTTTTATATAGATCTGTCACGCTATCACAAACTATAATGGCCTAAAACTATTACACATCGGGATTTCTTCTTCTGTAATAATGGGAACAAATGGGAATTACATTCTATAAAAATAAAAAGAGTTGGTCATATCTAAATATTTATTGTTATCTAACCCTATATGTACAAAATATAATACAAATAATTTATCATGAGACGTAACCTTAAAATATAAAAACGAAAAAGAGTCCTTATTGCCGTCGCAATAGGGTTTTAATTTTTGTAATAGTTTTATTTGATTACTATGAATAAATGAATAAATAGATAAGGATAAATCACACTGATCGAGCCAGCCCCAAAGTAAGTTTAACTTGTGTTATTGGATACTAACTCAACGACACTATATTCTATAATAATATACAGGTCTAACTAAATATGCTGGAACTGTGTTATGTTAAGGGAGAATTCAGTCCATAATACTGATCACATTTTCCAAGAAACATATCGAAATATATTTTTTTGCTTTTCATACAAACTCTGATCAGCTGATCGGTCAAATTGTATGGCAGGTAAAATAAATATTTTTCATGTGTCGATATATGTTCCTTGGGGAAAGTTGTTCAGTATTATAGACTGTATTCAGCCTTAAAATAGTTTTAGTATATTTTTTTAGACATTATACAACGTATAACCTCTCAGATGGTACCTCAGCCCATGAAACTGAACAACTTTTGTTCAAAAACTTTCACGAATTGACTCGATCAGCTGATCAATTTGCATGAAAATTCAAATATTTATTTTTTAGTTTCGTAAATGTTGTTAAACAAGTTGTTCAGTTACATGGGCTGAGGTACCTTCTGAGAGGTTTTGCGTTCTTTTATTAACAAGATGTATAAACACCCAAGACCCAGAACAATTTGAAAAAGCCATTTTCCAACTCGCTCTGGCTGGGGATCGAACGCAGAACCCCCGAGTGACGGACTAGCGTGTTACCACCACGGAGGTCGCTTATAAGGTCTATGCTTTCATACAAATTGTAATTTATTGGAAACTTGCATGTTGTCCTCTTGAAGTAAAATACTCAGACGAATGTAAATTCTATCACATTGCCTAAAGGTTTTTGTTTATTGTTATCAAGACTTTGCGACGTTATTCCAAAATAAACCTTGCTCCCTCGCTGTAAGGTCTACAGGTCCTTCTCGTACACATTGTCGTAGTGCAGCCTGGAGTGCAGCATGTCATCTTCGTTGAGCTCTATGGAGAGCGGCGGGATCACAGCGCCCGCCACTGACCTGATGAAACAACAGAGATACTGGAGGTAAAGAAATTATAATACAATCTAGAATAACAACATGTCAGGCAATAAAGTAGAAGAGGAGAGCTATAACTTTAGGTATATTTTTTGGGAACGGCTTTGCCGCTTCTTAAGCATTAGTCACCTCCCTTTAGGTTGAGACTCACCTCTTCAGGTTGAGACTCACCTCTCTTCAGGTTGAGACTCACCTCCATTCAGGTTGAGACTCATTTCCCTTCAGATTGAGACTCACCTCTCTTCAGGTTGAGACCCACCTCCCTTCAGGTTGAGACTCACCTCCCTTCAGGTTCAGACTCACCTCCCTTTAGGTTGAGACTCACTTCTCTTGAGGTTGAGACTCACCGCCCTTCAGGTTGAGACTCACCTCTCTTCAGGTTGAGACTCACCTCCCTTTAGGTTGAGACTCACCTCCCTTCAGGTTGAGACTCACCTCACTTCAGGTTAAGACTAACCTCCCTTCAGCGTTGAGGAAGTTGAATGTGGAGCAGGCGTGCTCGGTGGTCAGCAGTTCGATGTTCAGGTTGAGGGCGCGCGCCGCGCGGAACGCCGAGTTCATGGCGTCGCGGTCCTTGCATTCGAGGCCGATCACCTGGAGGAGTAAATCATGTCGCGAAAACGATACACACAGAATATATAAATATAAATTTATAGGGACAGATCACACTCAAGAGAATTCAAACTCCACCGACAAGAGCATCCTAAATATCAGCTCTCAAATGTAGGTAGGTAGAAGAATATTCAAAATAAATGTGGCCTTTGTAAGTGGATATAAATAGCTTACCAAGAGTGCGCCACACATTGATTTATTGACACAAGTTTATTTGCTAGGCAAATATAAAAAAAAACCCCGACTGTCAAGAGCGCCATCTAGTGATGAGTAGCGGAACTACCGATACGACTTGATATCCGTAGCGCCATCTATTATTTGCTAGAGAAAGCCCTGACTTTCAAGCGTTAACCGCCAATAACTTTTAAACGGTTAAACCGATTTTCATCAAACATAGCTAAGAACCACCGCAATGCAAGGGAACTTACTTTCACTTAAGGCAAGAATATATACACTACGCGAAAAGCAACGACACTTAAGCATGTGTGCACGTAAAATCGCTTGCGGCTATGTGTGGGTGGGTGGATGTGCGAGGGGCCTTGAGAGGCGCGCGGGGCGGAGAACGACCGGTCTCTGAATTCTTTGGCCGAGGGCAATTGCCCTCCTACTTGCACTAGGTACTTACCTTGTTCGAGCCCGCAGGCTCGGACTGACTGCGCTTTGTTAATTAAGATAATCACGACCGGCGCGGCGGCGGGATTTATTGTTGTGTTTATGGTTTGTGGCAATTGCCAAAAACAGAATAATGATAAAAGCTTCTTCTCATTGCCTAAAACTTAACCCTTCTTGGGCATGCAATTGTAGCAAGAGATGTTTGTTTTGTGCTAAGTCCTTAGTCCTTTAGTCGCCTCTTACGACATCCACAGGAAGCGATGCGAGTGGTCCTATTCTAACCCGGAACCACACGGGTGGTAAATAAATCACTGTCGTGCAAAAACTAGCGTGTGTTAACATTTACGTAATTTGTAAATTGCTGTATCTAAGATTCACCTAATCGTCTTGGTGTATGTTAACATTTACCGGTGCATGTTCGAATTAAAAAGATAAACGAAATAATTTCGGACCGTGCTGGTCTGGGAGAAAAGAAAACATAGAATGTACCAGTTGCTTTTCTTCCCACGCAGATCGTAAAAGCCGATTAAGGGAATGTAAATTATATGCAAGAATCTGAATTATATCAATTTTTGTAATTGTTGCAAATAATCTTCTTCGTCCAAGCGCATTCCCGGTTGCATCCTCAGCTGTGCTGCTTCGGAGTCCGGGGTGCGCTTTCCCGCTTTTTCTACTCCAAATATAATACGCATGTCAATGGTCACCCAAAAATGCCAATTGTTACAAATAATAACAAAAATTATAAAAGTAATTGAAAAAGTTAAAAATATATAAGAGTAAGCAATTTTTAATTTGTAAAGATATTTAATAAAAGTGAATTGAATGTTTGACCCTTACACAAGTTAACATTATGTAACATACTAAGTATGTATAATTTTCTTTGGCACAATACTTTATGTATTTCATTTCGGTTCGGTATCAACCGGCAACCCTAGCGGCATGCACTCCGGCTCAAGGTCTCCAGCGTTCGAACTTTTACGTACAGGGAGTGTCGCCGCTGTGCTTAAGGCGACGTGGGTTCACAATTTGCAATACGGTGCATGTTTTTGAAAAATCACTGTTATTAAACTACTACAGTTTATTCCTCAATAAATTTACATAAAAATCTTAAGGATTTTCTACAGACACCCACAATAGCCAAAACACGATTGAGCATTTTTGGCTCGATAGAAAAAAATAACAAACATACCTCTAATTTGCCTTTATAATACATATTACTTTTTTATATGAAAATTATACCAAAAATAATAGTTTAATTACAGTGATTTTTCAAAAACACGCACCGTATTGCAAATCGTGAACCCACGTCACCTTAAAAAAACCGCATCGAAATCAGTCCATCCGTTTGAGCGCTACGATGCCACAGACAGACAGACATTAGCGTCAAACTTATATAACACCCCTCTTTTTTGTCGGAGATAAAAACCATCAAAATACTATATGCGTGCACATCATATGAGAGGAGTTCCCTCGCTGTCTCGAGGACCCCGTCACCAGACCTCCCCCTGCTGGCAATAGGACTAACTTGCATGTAACCCTTTTAAATAAAAAGAATGTTCTTAATTAAAAAAAATAACAGCCGTCCCTTTTAGGCCCTGGACAAAGAAAGGCAAGCCCCTTATTCATAAAAAAAATACAAACGTTAGCTAAACCTTTTTTTATTTAAAATATCTTCTTCGTCTAAGCGCATTCCCGGTTGCATCCTCAACTGTGCTGCTTCGGAGCCCGGGATGCGCTTTTCCGCTTTTTCTTCTCCAAATATAATATGCATGTTAATGGTCACCCAAGGATGCCAAAGACCTTATACTCGTAAAATGGAGAAGAAATAGCCGGAACACTTTCAATGATTTGGCTATAGTTTTACAACCGGCCGCCTGCCTGACGTCAACCCTCTTCGGGAATGTATTTGTGCAAAAAGTTTTACAACCGGCCGCCGCCCGACGTTAACCCTCCTTGGGAATGCAATTGTAGCATGAGATGTTTGTGCTAAGTCCTTTAGTCGCCTCTTACGACATCCACAGAAAGAGATGGAGTGGTCCTATTCTAACCCGGAACCACAGTTTTCTTTTTAGTTAAAATATGTTTTGTCTTGTTCTTGCATTGTCAAATATTGAAAAGAGTGATAGGGACAGAACATATTTTAACTAAAAAAAGGTTTAGCAAACGTTTGATTTTTTTATGAATAAGGGGGTAAGATGTGCAGCTCACCAGTATGTCGATGTTGGGGTCCAGTATCTTGAAGAGTCGGAGCGAGTCCTCCGTGATGTCGTGCGAGCTGCGCACCTGCCACGACAGCACCGTCCTGCGGAGCGCAGTCAGTGTCAGTGGGCCTGTAGCGGGCCCCTAAGGCGTATACTCGTAGCACACAGAATGAAGAGTCGAGGCTGCGTCGAGGCGCAAGCGTGCCTCTTCTAATTATTCTATATAATTAAATTGAACAACGCACACTGCCAGAGTCGCGGCGCGATCAAAACGGTGTAGGGGCGGTGGCCAGGCGCGACTCTGACACCATTTTCGTAATTATTTCACCATGCAGGATGATATTGTCTATATATATTGAGTACATCTTCATCATCTAACGACGACATGTTGAATGGATGTAAAGAATGCATAATCTTCCGCGTCATCATCATCGTCATCCGAGCGTATCCCCGGTTGCATCGTCAGCGGTTACGCTTCAGAGCCCGGGGTCCGCTACCTAGCCTAGCGATTTGACAAGGTTACTGATTTTTTACACAGAGCGACTGCCGTCTGACCTCTGCAACCCAAAGGGTAGACCAGAACCAATCTTAGGATAGGTACAAACGCTAGGTGGCGTTCGGGACCAACGGCTTTACGTGCCTTCCGAAGCACGGAATCATCTTTCTTTTCGGATAATCAAGTGATTAAAGCCTGCAATATCCTAAACAGACTGGAAACAACTTTTCACAAAGTTGCTTCCCAGTGGGATTCGAACCCATGACCTCTGGATCACAAGACAAACGCTTTGACCACTGGACCGTGGAGGCAGTCGCATAATCTCCCGCGTCTCGACATAATCTTATCTAGGACTGCGTTTCGACCACAACGATTTTATTATACTCATACTTGTAATTTACCTGGGAAATATTGCGATGGGCCCGAGCACTGTGATACCATTGTTTAGCCGGAAACCATACTAAAAGAAAAGAAAACATAACAATGTATGTTGTGTATTTTATGTAGCAACCCACATTTAGACTCTCTGTATAACCCAAAGGTTCACTGGTAGACAACGCTTTTAGCGTTAAGTTCGCCTATTGTTCTGTACAATTTGTATTTGATGGACAATAAAGATTAAATAAATAAATAAACATGAGCCAGAATGTGAGTGAGATGCACTATCATGTCTGTGTCCCTAGTAGGGTAGGCAGAGCCTGGGGACATTAGACCCAAAGGCCATGTTTGGCGTGATGGTGGGCATGCAACAGATCACACAAGACTTATTATACTGCACCAACCCCCAACATTTACTCTAATTTGTATTTACACCAAAGGTTGGCAGGATGAAATTGCTTTAATAATAAGACCTTAATTATATTGCAAGTTTACTTTTAAGGGTCAGTTCCCACCGAGACGCGATGCGACGCGACTTAGCGTGAACTTTGTTAGAAATATAGAAGTTGTTTACTAGCCAAAAAGATACTGATTTCAGCGACAGCCCGCTGCGCCGCGCTGCGTAGCGATGCATAGCGAGGCGCAGCAGACTCTCTCTCTTTTTGTCTAGTAAACAAGTTCTATATTTCTTTCACGTGCGCGCTACGTCGCGTCTCGGTGTGAACCGACACTAAGTTGTTCTCATAGTTGGTGCAACAAAGAAGTTTATCAATCTATGCACAAACAAAATTAAAGAGAAAAAGTTTGTATTTACAAGATTTTATAACCTTCTTCTTCTTTTCACAGCCCACATCAACCCACTGCTGGGCATAGGCCTCCCTTTTTTCACGCCACTTTTATAACCTATCTCATACATATTCACTTCCATCTCTAGCCAAAGGTTGACTGGAAGAGATTGTGCTGAGACAAGTCAGCCATTGTATGAATCTTTATTTTCCTTATTTTTTTGTAATTCCTTTTGTTGATGGTGCATTAGAGATTATTTGTATTGTATTGTACTTACTGTAGCATATGAGTCAATCATAAGTCCTAAGTCAGGCTCCATGTTTAGCACTCTCACTGTCGTCTTCCCCTCTCCTTCGTAGGCTGCCTTGGCATAGCCTGCCGTGCTAAAACCAAGTACGAGTATGGTGGAGTAATGGTCATTTACGTGAGTTACTGGTGTCACATTTCTCGAGCTGACGGTCATCCAGTGACAGAAGTAATTATTACACACTAGTGGACTAGTGTGCAGGTTAGCTCACGATGTTTCCTTCACTGGAAGCTAGTGGTGGTAGTTGGAAATGACCGTACACATGGACAAGCTCAGTCGCCCTCGTCGCCAGAAATACCGGCGCCAAATGAGCCCAGTAGCGGTTGGTGTGCGGGCGGCAAATTTCCGGTCAGCCCCGGGCGGCGAAAGCCCACGCTACTCCACTAGACGCACAGTTAGTATCTAGACCATTAGGCCACCACCGCTCCACTAATGTATACTTTGTCACTGAAAAAATAATTTTCTATTCTATTCTTGTGGCCTGCTGTGACCGTGACGAAAAACTTGGTCAATCGTATTTAGTTGTCAGTTCCATAGTGTATCTAATAGAGAAGGTAATGGCAAACCACTTCGTTCAAAGTGTAAAAAAAATCAGTATGTTTATTCCACTCAAAGATCACAAATTTTAAGTTTATAAAGTGAGAAACGAAAGATTTTCAAAAACTTACTTTAAAAGGTGTCTATGCTTCATGGCTGCCGTTGTTATTTGCCTTATCCTGTTAGCCAGCATTTTTGTAACTTTTACTTCTAATTATAGCCAAATATTTAAGAAAATAAATTCGCAATTTATTCTCAAATTCACAATAACATAACCTAAAAGCAAACAGCTGACTGTCAAACAAATGTCATACTGTCAAAACGGCCAAAAACTGTCATTTCAGTGTTGCCAGTAACAAATAAAACTCGAAAAAATTTAATCAATATTATTAAAATTAAAAAAATCTTCGTGTTTTCTTTTACAATTTGTTACACAACGGGAGTTTCGGAAGCGCTATATTATATGTTATGGTTATGTAATTACTTTTACCAAGTATTCTTTTATTATGCCGAATGCGGCATTTTAGCATTACGTTACGGAAAAGTCAACTGCATGACGTCATATGCGGCAGTACGTGGGCAATGCAGATGCGCGGCATTTCAAATTTTCCTTCCGGCACGCGATTGATTTTCTCGTGTCCACGTTAAAAATGCAAAACATTTTCATTGCATTCTATTTTAAACCATTTCTAAAGCGGTTGCATTCCTAAAACATCTTCGTACAAAAATAATTAAGTACGTTACGATACGATAATTTTTTTTTATACTAAAAAATGGAATGTGTCGGTATAACCACGGAGGTTATTTACAAAAAAGAAAGTTACAAAAGTGTATATAGAAGTGAATACGCTCTAGATTTATGGGAAGAAGTGCAAAAACGATGGCTGGTTTTTGGAGTGCTGTTCTCGATAATGTTGGCGGTGCTCTCGCCCCACGTGGGAGCTCCTGGAGGCAATGAACGCATGCTCATAAAAAAATCATTAGAAACATTGCACCTCATTGCCATGTAATTAATCTTCTTTCTTAGAACTTTTTGCTTGTTGAAAGAGAAATGCGTTGGTAGTTTTGAACCAAACCTGGCCAGTGTTTGTTTACACTTTATTTAATTATTGTTTTAACATTCTGAGGTTGTAACCATCGATTTAAACAGAAAGGTCCCATAATTTTCGTATCTGTGTGTCTATTTGTTTGTTATGTTTAAAAAGTTTAATCGAAATCAGTTCATCCTTCCAAGAGCTACGTACGATAGCACAGACACACGAACTAATTAATTAAATTTTTCAAAAAAATAAACAACCGACTACAATTTTAGGAGTTTCTTCCATATCTCCAAAGTTATTCATCATATCTTCACCAAATTAAAATGGGACCAACTTGGTAGTAAAGGCTTTCAAATAAAAAAAAGAATCATCAAAATCGGTTCACAATTGGCGAAGATATCGCGTAACAAACATACATAAAAAAAACATACATAAAAAAAACATACAGTCGAATTGATAACCTCCTCCTTTTTTGAAGTCGTTTAACAAACACCTCTCTATTTGAGTACTGAACTAACGACCTTCATACTTTGAAGCGTAATTCGATTTTTAGTTTAAATATTTTTGATGGAGCTACTAGTTCGAAAGAAGGTACCTACTCGTAGTGTCATAGGGTGCCACTTGATTTCGGAAAGATGGCGGTATATTTTCTATGAACAAACAATCGCCATTTCTTATTTTTAGGGTTCCGTACCCAAAGGGTGCAAACGGGACCCTATTACTGTGACTCCGCTGTCTGTCCGTCTGTCCGTCTGTCTGTCCGTCTGTCTGTCTGTTCGTCAGTCACAGGGCTCTATCTCTTGAACCGTAATAGCTAGACACTTGAAATTTTCACCGATTATGTACCTATTACTGTGGCCGCTATAACAACAAATACTAAAAATAAAAAATAGTTAAAAATTAAAAGGGGTCGTCATACAAGAAACGTGTTTTTTTAAACGTTTTTAACTTGATCTTTATAATGGCATCAACTAGATACTTGAAATTTTCACCAATTATGTATTACTATGACCACAATAACAAAAAATACTAAAAATAAAATAAAGTTAAAAACTAAAGGGGGTCGTCATACAAGAAACGTGTTTCTTCAGCGTTTTAAAACATTGTACGGTGGTACGGAACCCTTCATGTACGAGTCCGACTCGCACTTGCCCGTTTATTCGAGGATACCGTCTCAGCCTAAGTACCCAGAATCCTTTGTATGACTAGCGGGAGAGCTACTAGTTACATCTAGAAATAATACAGGATTTTGGCTTTCTAGCAAAGTACCCTTTTTACAACCTTTTATTTAACTTGCAATGTATGTGTGAAGGTATGTTTGCTCGGGTGGAATCTCGCAACTTAATTTTAATGCAGATATCTTCAACGGATTGAGCTGAAATTTTGCATATGTATATCGCGGGGCAATGCAATATTTTGAGGATTTCGAGCTGATCTGATAATAGACCTGGAACGTCACCATAGGAACTCTGTAATGAAACGACGGAACCCCATCGAGTTTGGGCTCGTTGGATTCGTCTTGACGAGTTCTTTGTCCTTAGACACACAGACACCGGAAAGGCCTCATGAATTAAGAATACTTCATCAAAATTTAGAAGGTCTTTCCGGCAAAGAATTTTATTAGTAGAATTAGTTTCAAAAGAAATGGATGTGGACATTTTATGTTTGACTCAACATTGGCTGCATGAGAGTCACATGATGTTCAGCCTAAACAACTATAATATTGTTAGCTGCTTTAACAGAAAGTCTGCTCAACGAGGGGGTTCTATAATTTTTATAAAAGATTCTTTCCGTAGCAAAGAGCGGAAGGATATTGTCAGACTTTCAGTTGAGCGCTGTTGTGAGGTGGCATGTGCCGAGCTTGATCATCATATAATTGTTTGTGTATACAGTCCACCAGATAGTAATTTCAAAAGTTTTTTAAAAGCAATGGACATGGTTCTTAAGTCCTGTTCAACTAGTAAAAGTCAAGCCTGCGTTGACATACTAATTAATGGTCAGAAACTCGATCTGGTTGAAAGTACTACCTTTTTAGGAATCACAATTAATTCGAAACTTTAATGGGGCGCTCATATAACTAAACTTTCTAATAGGCTTAGCTCTGCGGCTTACGCTGTTAGGAGAGTAAGACAATTGACAGATGTAGCAACTGCTAGACAAGTGTACTTTAGTTACTTTCACAGTCTAATGTCTTACGGGATACTTCTATGGGGGAGTGCAGCCGATATTCAGACTATTTTTCTTTTACAAAAAAGAGCAATTCGTGCCATTTACGGTTAAGGATCGAGAGACTCACCGAGAGAATTATTCAAGGAAATAGGTATACTTACTTTTGCATCACAATTCATATTTGAAAATAAAATGTATGTAAGGAAAAATATTTCCATGTTCAATAAAGTAAGTGATTTTACAGATAGAAATTTACGTAATAAGAATGACTTAGTTAGCCCGTATTACAGGCTGAATACAGTCAGTAAGTCTTTTATGGGGAAGTGTATACTTTTTTATAATAAATTGCCAGAATCGGTCTTTGATATGCCAGACAGAAAATTCAAAGCTCATGTAAAGAAAGTACTTTGTGAGAAGGCTTATTACAGGACCGATGACTATCTTAAAGACAAAAAGGTCTGGCTTGAGCTTGGCGCGGGTCCCTCTTATAGGTTTGTATTCTTAGACATGTCATAATTTAGGTACATTGGTACATACTAAATTTACAAATTGACATTATTTTAAATTTCGTAATTCTTATAATTCAATTTAATTATGACATAACAAACAATGTAATCTCAGTCCATCCATATAACTAATTTTAAGTTTTTAGTTTGTTAGTTGACGTCTTTGGAGAAAACGTGCAGTGCAGTTTGTTGCCGCTTCTTCTGCACTTGCGCCTAGGAAGCGGCGTAAATTTAGCTGTAAGTAAAGATTTGACGTCAACATTTGTGCAAAACAAAACAAAGTGACTATTAATAAGAGATATTATAAATATCCTATGATAATAAAAATATTTTGAATTCAATTCAATTAAATAGATGGTATCTGGGGTCTGATGATTAAACTGAAAGGTGGCCATAAGAACTCTTTAATAAAACGACGCAACGCCGTTGAGTTGGGGCTTATTTGTTTAGTGTTGAGTTAAGACTTTTGGTCTCACAATAAAAGCTTGTACATAAAATGAAATTTGTTTCCAATCCTCTTGTATTGTTCGTCCATGGACGGTACAAGTGTGCACTTATATAATTAGGTAAAATATGTTGCACTCGACAGTTTTGTCCAAACTATCAACGCATAATAAAAACTACAGGATTGTTTCCATACTCGTAGCAACTTATTGGCAAAACACAACTCTATGCAGTTGGAAAATTAGGCACCTATTTACTTACCACACTTATTAAAAGTGTTAATTTTTCACTAATTATTAGTTAGAAAATTAGCATAGCATGATTTTCAGCCAGAAAAAAAATGCAGTATCATCTATTTTTTATAGTCGGTTAAATGCAAAAAATCATTAGAAAAATAGCTCGAGAACATTTTTATCTGCTCATTTTAAATAGTTTTTAGACAAATATATAAAACAATTTTTGTTATAGCGATATCTGACTGAATTAAAAAATGCACAAATGCTAATGAAAGTTAGAATTCCTGACAAAGTTTGTTCTATTATTTTATATTTGATAACTACATAGGTATATAGTTAACAAAGCTTGATTAATTTATTAACTTTATTTAAGTCATTTGTATTCCATAGAGATATTGTAAACTGAAAATGCCTTTCCATAATGAGATTGTACCTTCTCTCCCAATCTGTCCTATACTCAATAAATATTTGTGACTTTTACAATTAATTTTAACAATTTTTGTGTCTAGCAACACCAGATGTTATCAATAAATTACACCATACTTTAGGTCCCCTACGAATGGAGTACGTATCATACGTACCACTTTTCTACATCTACTTCAACGCGGGTCGACGTTACCGCGCGAGCGCAGCATGCCGGGCAAACACGCCGAGCCCACCAAACATGCATGTACGGGTGATCGCCACGAGCGTGCTGCACGCGCATGTGGCTGCACCGGCGCTGTGCGTGATCTCTGTGGCTGCCTTTCAAGATGTTCTTGATCATCGAATAGTTAAAGGGTAAGACAAAAAGCTTCATTCTGCAACTTGTAACGTGTGTTTTTATATACAGAAATGTGTATACATAGGGCGCACTGTAAGTTTCCGGAACTGGCCACTTAGATAAACAATATTTAAAAATTTATTGCAACATTTGAAAATAGAACTCTTTGGCTGTAGAATGCAGTTTGTTTCATCTGACTGTCTTTTGTTTTTACCTTGTGGCGCCATTTAAAAAATTGTGTGTCTGCATCAACATGGATTTAACTAGGGAAAATTTTCGTAGTATGATTTTCTATGATTTTAAGTGTAATTTGACAGCTCAACAGAGCATCGCTCGGCTTGAAACAGCTTTTGGCAATGAAGCACCATGCAAGACAACTGTTTATAGCTGGTTTGCAGAATTCAAGCGTGGTCGTATCAATCTCAGTGACGAATCTCGCGATGGTCGGCTGTCCACCGCTGTGACCAACAAAAACATCAATGCTGTGCGCCGTATGATTGAAACAGACAGGCATGTGACCTACCATGAAATTCCCGCATCCTTAGAAATAGGCATGAGTCAAATACAATTAATCCTACACAAACATTTGGGTGTGAGAAAGCTGTGCTCGCGGTGGATCCCACACAACTTGACCGAGGCTCAAAAAACGGACCGCGTCACTTGGTGCAGTGCCATGCTTACCAGATTCAACGAAGGTGCGTCAAATTTGGTGTGGGACATAGTAACAGGTGACGAAACATGGATTTATTGCTACGATCCCAAAACAAAGCAGCAATCGAGCGTATGGGTCTTTCAAGATGAGCCAAAACCAACCAAAGTGGCGCGCGTGAAAAGTGCATCTAAGCGGATGATTGCTTCTTTTTTTAATAAAACTGGACACGAGGCTACTGTTGCTTTAGAGAATCGTCGTACAGTACGAACGACGAACGACGAACGACTTGACGAATTGACGAACTCCGTAAAAATAACCGTAAACGCCGCTGCACCACGACAATGCTAGTTCTCGCTCGGCCAGACAGACAAACGACTTTTTGAAGGCGAAAAATGTTGAACTCATTAATCATCCTGCATGCAGTCCCGACCTGGCACCTCGTGACTTTTTTCTGTTCCCGAAAATTAAGAACCAATTACGCGGTCAACGATTTTCATCACCAGAAGAGGCTGTCGAGGAGTATGAAAAACACGTTTCAGAGGTCACCACGGAGGAGTGGCACAAAAGTTTTCAAAACTGGTTTCATCGAATGAAAAAGTGCATAGACGCCAAGGGAGATTATTTTGAAAAACAATAAATTAATTTTGTACCTTTAATAGTATTTTTTCATATTCATTCCGGAAACTTACGTATAAAAACTATCACAAAGTCGTCGGTGCCATGCTACGGGGGCTCGTGACATGTCACCCTCCTTGAACTAAGAGCTAGATCCGCTATTGCCTCGGTGTAGGTACATAATTATCAGGTCTTTAAGTCTCCACTACAGGAGCACCATCCGCTCTGTACTACCAGAGCCATATTAGCCATATATTAGCGAGAGCAGTCAGAGGATTTGGCCTCCATTCTCCACGCTGCACGCTCGCTAGACGGGTTGGAGAGATCTCATTGATGTTTATAAGCTTTGTTCAGCTTGTGTTTCCTACACTTCATATTCATAAAAAAATAGCAAACGTTTGCTAAACCTATTTTAGTTAAAATATGTTTTGTCTCTATCACTCTTTTCTATATTAGCCATGGTAACAACGAGACACAACATAATTTAACTAAATTAGGTTTAGCAAACGTTTGTAAATATTTATGAATAATGGGGTACCTAAGTCACCTTCTACGGCATCCACAGGAAGACTTGGAGTGGTCGTATTTCTACTCTGCCGGGAACCACACGGCTGTAAGTATATCGCCTGCTCCCGTTCCAGAGCCCTGTTCTCGTCGGTGGGCGCGCCCTGCGCGTGGCTGTCGCTGGCGCTTTCCCAGAGCTCGGCCGCGGCGGCCTGTGTTGCCAGCAGCTTCGTGCTGTCACTGCTCGCCGCACCACTTGCCATGTTGGTGTTGGTAAGTACAATGCGTAGTAACTATTTATTAATCTGTGGTACAATACAATTAAAAAAAGCAGCCAAGTGCGAGTCGGACTCGCGCACAAGAGTTCCATGCCATACGTATAATATAGAACTAAATATTCTGTGATTATTTCAAGCGCCTGAGTACCTGTTTGCCGAATTAATATCGAGCAAAAAACGGCAAAAAATCATGTTTGTTGTGTCGGACCCCGCTTAAATATTCATTTTTTTCTGTTTTTACTTTAGTATTTGTTTGTTAAACCGCTAACAGAAATACATCATCGGTGACAACTGTCTAGCTATCACGGTTCATGAGATACAGCCTAGTGACAGACAGACGAACGGGGGGACGGACGGACGGACTGACTGACGGTGGAGTCTTAGTAATAGGGTACCGTTTTTACCTGGGTATGGAACCCTAAAAAGTACCTATAATTCGCGTAATTTCGTAATACAATTTTATTCAAAATCTTTCTCGATAAGAGAGAAAGACTACATATAGAACAACTGAGGGATAGCGAATATAGACTTTTCGTTTAATTGGTTGGATTGGAATGCTTTTGGCGTACTTTAAAGGTGTCATCGGCTATTACAAAGATGTAGCTGATGGCATGCACACCAATTTAGTAAATGCACTATACATTGCAGACAAAAGTTGGCTTTTATTCTTTGGCATGCTTTCATTGGCTTGTCCCCATGGCCAGCAGTGCCAATGAAAGTTGCCCTTGATTATTATAATGATGATAAGTATTCGTCTGTAGTGTGGGCGCGCCGCCGTCCCCCCCATCGGCCACACCATCACATCCCTCCTGTCGGCCCTGGCCCCGTTCCTGCTGGGAGTGTCCCGGCCAGCGCCCCCCGCCCCGCCCCCCACCCCGCAGGTGGTGGCGCTGATGCTGCTGTACGCTGACGTGTGTGCGCGGCTGGTGGAGGCTGAGGGGAGCCTGTATGTGGGGGATGTGCTGACCACGCTGTGTTTAGGTGAGTATTTTTCTTTTTCTTGCAAAGATATCAAAATCGTCACGAAAACGGCTCCTTAAAATATACATCTGGACCATTGCGTTATATGGCTGCAAAGCATGGACTTTGACACAAAAAGAAAAGAAAAAACTAGATGAGTTTGAAACGTGGTGCTGGAGGATGGAACGTATAAGCTGGGTTGAAAAAATTACAAATGAGAAGGTCCTGAAAAGAGTCGGAGAGAAAAGGTGCGTTCTGGATATAATAGAGAATAGACGAGGAAAAAGTTGGGTCATCTGCTACGACATGACGACATCATAAAGACTATCAGTGAAGAAAAAATAGAAAGGAAAAGAGGACCAGGAAGACCGAGGCATAGCAACATGAAAAAGATAAAGGAGAAGGTAAATGTCGTGTCGTACAGCGAAGTAAAACAGCTGGCGGATGAGAGAGATAAATGGAAGAGAATTCATACTCCACCGACAAGCGCATATTATAGCTCTTAAATATATTTAGATAGATATTTCATTACTGGAACAGCTTTCCCCATTGAACAAAGTTCCTCCCCTTTGGGTAGTGCAGCCATTCCACCATTGGACAGAGTACCAGGGAAAATCCACACGAAGGGATGGAGTGGTCCTGTTCTAGGCCGGGAGCCACATGGCACATCTCCCATGAACTTGTTATCATCCTCACGTATCCCCAGTTGTATCCTCAGCTGTAACGCTTCAGAGCCCGGGGTCCGCTACCTAAATTAGGTGATTTGACGAGGTTACTGGTTTTACACAGAGCGACTGCCGTCTGACCTCCGCAACCCAAAAGGTAAACCAGAACCAATCCTAGGAAAGGTTTAAACAAACGCTAGATGGCGTTCGGGACCCACAGCTTTTCATGCCTTCCGAAGAACGGAATCATCTTTCTTTTCGGATTAGGTGATTCAAGCCAGCAATATCCTAACCAGACTGGAAACAACTTTCACAAGTATGCTTCCCAGTGGGATTTGAACTCAAGACCTCCGGATCACAAGGCAAACGCCTTGACCACTGGACCATATAAGCAGTCACCTCCAATCAACTTGTATTCTGATCAAGGGTACTGGTTTCAGAGCTGTGCTACCTGTTCAGTAGCGCGGCGCTGTGCGCGGCGTACGCGCGCTGCGGGCTGCTGCCCCCGCGGCTGGCGCGGACGGTGGCCTTCTGCGCGCTGCCCAAGGAGAAGCCTCACGGTGAGTATACTTCAGCGGAAACTATACTAGAACGAGCTGGCTGGGTAGGGACTAAACTGAACTGGGTTTCGTCGTATCTTCCCTGCAGGGGTCGGTCTGAAACGCTAAGTTTGTAGCTTTTGCACTAAAAATATGTATGTTCCCCAATTACTCGAAGACGCCTGGACCGATTTGGATAATTCTTTTCTTGTTTAAAAGGGTATAATTGTCAAATGGTCCCATATAATTTTTATCAAAATCGGTCGAGTAGTTTGGTATAACTGGAATTCTATTTGTAAAGGCTTTTTGTTTGCTACTTTGTAACCTTTAAATAATTGTAGCTGTTGATGATTCAAATAAATAAAATAAAAAATATGTCGTCAAGTATACATAGTTGTTACGTATTAAGCTTTTCTGTGACTCTCGTTAGACGGGTTTAAGTAGATATTCAAAAATTCAAGTTTAAAGAAGATCTTTTGAAAAGATCTTCTTTAAATTTTGTGCTGGGTCTAGATTAGACCCAGAGGTTTTGCTGATGAACTAGTCGCTTACATTAAATTCGTCACTTCTGCAGGCTGGGAGTGGTCCCCACAGTGCGGGGCGTGGGGCGTGGGAAGCTTGGCCAGCGTGCTGCGCGCGCCCGCAGTCGCGCTGTTGCTGGCCGCTGCGGGAGACTCCGATGATGACCCGAAAGATAACTAGCGGAGCCCATAGGTACCTCCCGAATCTTCACAAGATACGCCCTTTTTTGTATGCAACATTCGTTATACAACGTGGAAGGGCCATACCCGTAAAAGATCGAACCACGGGCTATACTAGATCACTATACTATAATGAAATAAAAATTACAGTCAAAAAACCAAAATAAAAATCGGTATTTCCATACAAATAGCCCGAGCTGCCGCACACTTTTGTATAGAAATGTCGAAATGTATTTATGTTTTTTGCCTGTTATTTTAATTAAATTATGCTGCCTATATTGATCTAATATAGACCATGGTTCGATTTATTGCGGATATGTCCCTTCCACGTTGTATACATTTTTTGCATACAAATTGCAGCAATATGTCACCCGGACAATTATGACGAATAGATTGACATCTCATTTGTGATTTACGGTATTGGATAAGCCGTTCAGATGCTACCTACGGTGGCACAGACATGCATACCCAGACTGCTATACTGTAGTCAGGGAAAAACTAAATGGAGATATGAGGCAACACATGAAAAAACATATACATATATACATAGAGGCGAAACTTTTGAGTTCGCCGTATTTGGGTAAAATACCTGTAGGGTTACTCCAAAAGCGGTACGCAAGACGACAATACTGCGTATCCGCGTTTCAGTGTCAAGCAACATTGAGCGATAATACATAATTTTAAAGTCTAATTTGGTTTCACATATAAATAGGACGTTACTATAGTACGACTATCATATTACTGTATGGAGTAACCCCCCTGGGGCTTTACTCTAAAAGGCGATACGTGGCATCTCGTACGACAGTTGTAGTGCCCATTGGAGTAACTCCGTAAGTAAGTATTAGCCACTGAACGTCAACTTTGACTTAGTAATAAAACAAATACTTACGTAATTATTGATATCTAAGTAAAATATGTGATGAAGAATGTCGCCACAAGAGAGGTCCGAACTCGCGCCCTCTCATCTGTACTCTACTCACTCACAGTATAGATGTGAGCTTCCCATACAGTTTTTTTACCTCTTACCCATGGACGAACAAGAGGACTGACAAACACATACAAAAAAGCGTACTGCTCATCATCATTAATATATTTAAGAACTACGTTCTTGTTCGTGACCTATGTAGACTCTGCTAGAAAGCCAAAATTCTGTATTAATTCTAGATGTCGCTACTATCTCCCCCGCTAGCCATACAAAGGATGCTGGGTACTTAGACTGACGGTATTCATCAAAAAAATCGCCTTCTACCACATCCACGGAGAGACTTGGAGTGGTCTTATTCTACTCTACCGGGAACCACACGGCAAAAAAGCGTACTCTGCGAAAACCAAAATCCTGTAATATTTCTAGATGTCGCTTGCTACTATCTCGCCTGTTACATTAGGCTGACGGTATCCACGAAAAATTAGAGATGGCGCTTGTTTGTTCGTAGAAAATTAACGCTTACTATACCTTCTTTCGAACAAGTAGCTCCTTCTAGTTACAGCATTTAAACTAAAAATCGAATCACGCTTCAAAGTTTGAAGTTTGTTAGTCCTCTCGTAATTGTTCGGCTATGCTCAGGTAATGTTAAAAGAGTTGACATTACAAACAACTAGTTTATAGTAGGGGAGCCCAAGAGGGGGCTTTTGGGATTAACTCGAGCGCGTCGGATAAACATGCAGTCGCGTCATGTCAGGTTGACAGTACAATATAACGATATCATATTAGTAAACTGATGGTGGAGCCGGGAGGTAGCCATAGCAACTCAGTAATGAAACGACGAAAACCTGTCGTGTTTGAGCTCATTTGATTAGTCTTGTCTTGACTAGCACTTTGGCCTCACAATAAAAGTTTTTGCAAAATAATTATTATTTTCTTAATCTGACGGTTTTGATAGTTTTTATTTCAAACCGTCAGATTAAGAAAAGATATTTTTTTTGTAAAATCTTTTATTGTGAGACCAAAGTCACAGGCCCGAATCTTCTAAGGTACGCGCAATATGCGTCACCCAGGCGTCCCCGTTCCCCGTCCCCGCACCTCTCCCCCGTTTTCGCCTCGATGACTCACGTTGGCCGTCAAGAACCGGGGGAGGTGCGGTTGCGGGGAACGGGGACGCATATTGCGCGTACCTTTGGAGATTCCGTTCTGCTTACTCTTACTGTATTCTGTGCCAAAGTGCTAGTCAAGACAAATCAAATGAGCCCAAACACGATGGGTTTTCGTCGTTTCATTACTGAGTTCCTATGTGTATGTATATGTATATATATCCCGGCTCCACCATCAGTTTACCAATAGGTATGATATCGTTATATTGTACTGTAAACCTGACATGACACGTCTGCATGTTTACCTGAAGCGCTCGAGTAAATCCCAAAATCTCTTGGGCGCTACTATTAGCAACTAAGACTGAAATATTGTAACAGTTGAGGTGTCCGAGGTAAAATAACTTTAAATGGATACCTATTTAAGTAGTACTTAGGTACTTACTTAAAGTGATACTTGAATATTGTAAACCTTCGATCGTATATTCCTATGATATTTTTTCAAAACAAAACAAAGTATCCTATGATAATAAAGATATTTTAAATTTTTGAATGAAAATAATAAAGAAATACTTATATGATTGAAGTTGTGAACCCCATTTTAATGTAGAATATACGAGTAGTAGAACTTTGGGGCCTTATTCGGAATGTAAAAAAAAATGTAGCAGTTAAGTTAATATTTAATTTAAGTTATTGAATAGACCTAGTAGTTTTATTTACAATATATTATAACTTAATTATTGGCTCCCTTAGATTAGGGCTGTAGATACCACTGGGTACCTACATAACAGAATACAACATGGGGACAGATAGGGGACAGCAGACTGAGTTAGGTTCATTTAAGGTTTATATAATATTGATGTAAAATATACAGGGTTATTTTTTAAACATCGGCAACATTTTTGGAGCAAGTTCAGTCCGTGATACTGAACTACTTTCCATGAAAACAATTATCGAAAAACGAAAAAAAAATTCTTCTTCTCATACAAATCGGCGCTCAGTCAAATGGATTTTGTATGGGGGGAATTGCTTTTAATCGGTTTTCGGTAGGTAATTGTTTTTATAGAAAGTAGTTCAGTATGTCGGACTGAACTTGCTTCAAAAATGTTGCCGGTGTTTTTACTGAAAATTATATTTAATGATATTTTTTTTAGCTTTTTAATAAAACTGTCCAGTGAAATACGAACAAAGGAAAGCTTACAACAAGAATGTGAGGTCCAACATAGATATTGTAGTTCAAAGAAAGAGAATGTAATCACTAAGTACTTATAGTTAGCGAATTTGAATTTTAGCCGTAAGTCGTGAAATGTACTAAAATATTACAATATTTTGAAATAAGTAATAAGGCAAGGCTAATCGTACTTTGTATTAATATTATTGGACTTATAATGTATGGGATTTTGTTTTAGACAACCAACAGTAATGCAGTCAAGATAATAAATCCATACACCCAATTCCCTAGAAAGATTTAGAGATTCATCCCAACCACGTATCATTATTTTTATGATGTTGATTTTCATAATTATTAAAATTTTATTCTTCCACAATGTCAGTAGACTTCGACACTTCTCAGCGCCAAACAAATATAACACTTTTGAGTAAGTGTGGCCACACTCATTTAATAATTTTAGCCATTCTGACTCGCAAAGAAGAAAAAGAAGAAGTAGACTTATGCAAAGTGGAAAAGAGAGCGTCGTAAATGATAGCACAGGCTATACCAGACACAAACATTATTATAAAATTATAAAAAAGTAAAATAATCAAAATAATACATCGCTTTTTTTATTTTTTATTTTTATTTTTTTATTCATCGCTTAAAAAACAGCTAAAATTTTAAAAATGATGTTCTCGAGATTTCCTGGCGTGATTCCGATGAGTCTTTGCATACCGTCATTAAATATTAGTAAGTAGTACAAGTACCTATGTGCTTTAATTATTACGCTAATATCAGTCGCGCGCGCGCATCCCTCCGTGCCGGGCGCTGTTCGAATCGTTGTCAACATGACGTCCGTAATTAAATGTAATTCGTGTAATATTGTGATTGACGAATTGTTATCATACATACAAAATAAAATTTCGATAATTGACGAGGAAACATTGGTGCGAATATGTACATCGTCATTCTCTAGTGATGAAATTAAAAATTCAAAATCTCTTTTGTTCGACTCTGTGCCTACGAATAAGATCAAAATAAAACGTAAGAACAAAGGAAAAGAAGAAAGGGATCTTGCTGATATTGTGAACCTGTTTAAATCAACAGAACCCGAATTGATTCCAGTATTTGTAGCTCGGCAGTTGGAAAAATTACCGCCAGTTCTTTTTGATCATGTCGACTGTACGAAGCTTTTAAAAGACCTGCTTAAAGTTCAGAATGACCTAGATCGTATAAAAAACACGTACGTCACACAAGATCAGTTACAAGAGTGCAGAAATGCGATACTGCAAGCGAAAAACGATTCTTTGCCACCGCCTTCCTCGGTGCCTAATATAAATATGAAACGAGGGGGCTGGTCACTTAATAGTGGGCCCATGGGTTTGTCACATATTAATTCGTCGTTGGATAAAACTTGCGAAAACACGAGCGATACATCTAAAAATAATGATTATTATTTAGAATACAGAGATATTGCGGTAGATTTGAAACAAACCGAGATCGAATCAGCTGATCGGCAACGGCCGCCCGCTGTGTGCGTGCCGGCTGAGAGCGGGGACGGAGAGGTGACTCATTTACCTGAGACGGCTGCCGCTGATCGACGGCGAGTAGGTACATCGCCGCTGTCCGGTACTCGCTCGAGCGAGCGCTCGAGCGGTTATGAGACAACAACTGTGGAGCGCATTAGCGTATTGAATGATGATAAGACCTATTCGAATACTACTGATAAGGAATGGCAAACCGTATCGAGGCGTAAGAAATATCTAAAATATCGCTATCACGGTTCAGCAGGAATATCTAGGGATATGCAGGGAAACTTTAAGGCAGCGGAAAGTAAAATTCCCATCTTTATAACGAAAATACATAAAGATACAACTGATAAGGACATAGTGGATTATGTGTATAGAAACACCAAGGAAAAGATTACTTTAGAATCAATATCTTTTAAACAGGAAAGAGATTACAAAGCCTTTAAATTTTTTGTAAGTGAGCAGAAGGCATCTATGTTCTTGGACGACAAACTATGGCCTCAGGGCATTATATTTAGGCGGTTTGTAAACTTCAAACTTATAAATATGAGAAACACGAACGGTGGTCGAAACACTGTGTCGGCAACTTTAAATGTTAATGGTTAACTATGACGAATGGAAAGCTATATAATATGGTTAGTTTCAACTGTAAAAGTGTAAAACGCTCGGTTGAGGCTATAAGGGAATTGTGCCGTACATCTGAAATAATTGCTCTTCAGGAACACTGGCTCTTGCCGCACGACATAGATTATCTGAGTTGCATTGATAAGGACTTTGCCTACACCGGTACATCAGCTGTGGATATGTCAGCGGGAATATTGAAGGGACGTCCTTACGGTGGCGTAGCGCTGCTTTGGAAGAAAAGTGTTTTTCAAAACGTATCTGTGGTGCAGTGCAATAATAGTCGTGTTTGTGCAATAAAAATAGTGATGGGGCTAAGATCACTTTTAGTGTTTAGTGTGTATATGCCGACCGATAAGCCTGTACATCTGACGGAGTTTACAGACTGTTTCGCCTCGGTGAGTGCTATTGTTAGTAATGAACAGATCGAGTCTGTTTATATTCTAGGAGACTTTAATGCTCATCCGGGCGAGCAATTTTATTACGAACTGATGAACTTCTGTGCTGACCAGGAGTGGACTTGCGCTGATATAGAGAAGCTAGGATTATTATCTGACTCGTATAGTTTTATAAGTGACGCCAATGGGTCCAGGCGCTGGTTGGACCACTGCGTTGTGACTAAGCCGGCCTCTGGATCCATTGTAAATGTATCAATAAAATATGACGTTGTTTGGTCTGACCATTTCCCGTTAATAGTTCAATGTGATTTAAACATAATTCAACCTAAGATCTTACAGGGAAGCTCAAACATCACAGACAATTGTAAGATACGATGGGGTGAACGAAAACCTGACCAAATTGCGTTGTATACAAAATTATGTCATGAACAGTTAAGATTAATCGATTTTCCAGGGGATTTGAGTGATTGTTGTGATAGTCAATGTAGTAAGACTGAGCACAGACATATTATTGATAAATTGTTTAACAGGATTGTTAGTGTTTTGTGTGAAGCGGCCGTCGACAGCCACCGTAGTCAACCGAAATATAAAAAGCCTGTAATTGGGTGGAATAGGCATGTTCTCGGGGCGCATAGGGAGGCCAAGTGTAAATTCGAAATGTGGGTATTATGTGGTAAGCCCAGTTCAGGCTACATATGGGATGAGATGCGGGAAAGCAGACGGATTTTTAAGTCGCGCCTGAAATGGTGTCAAAATAATAGCGAACAGTTAAAAATGGACATTCTTGCATCTCAACATGCTAAGCAGGATTTTGGCGCATTTTGGAAAAGCACAAAAAAGTTAGGCAGCAAGCCAGGCTTACCAGTGAGCGTCGATGGCCTGAATGATCCTAAGTGTGTAGCTAATATGTTCAGAAACCATTTTACACGAAATTCACCGTTGGGGCCACCGCAGTCCGAGTGCGGGGGCGGAGTGTGTGGGCAGAAAATTGGCACTAGGTTCACGGCGAGTGATGTTAGAAATGCTATAAAGTCCATGACAAAGGGGAAATCCCCAGGCCACGACAGTCTAAGTGTTGAACATCTTAAGCATGCTGGTGTACATCTACCTAGGGTACTTGCGATGCTTTTCACGCTCTGTGTGGGGCACTCTTATTTGCCCGCGGATATAATGAAAACTGTGGTGGTACCAATTATCAAAAGTAAAACAGGGGATATAGGCGACAAAACCAATTACAGGCCAATCTCACTGGCTACTATATTGGCCAAGGTGCTTGATGGCTTGCTTAACACTCAGCTTAATAAATACTTGAAAATTCACGATAATCAGTTTGGTTTTAAATCCGGACTTTCAACTGATTCAGCTATTTTATGTGTTAAGCAAACTATTAAGTACTACACGGACCGGCGCACTCCTGTATATGGGTGCTTCCTAGACCTGTCAACGGCATTTGATTTAGTGAGTTATGACATCTTATGGCAAGAACTTAGTGATACTGGTATGCCAAACGAACTTATAAGTATTTTTAAATACTGGTACCTTAACCAGGTAAACGTCGTGCGATGGTCGAACGAATTGTCAGATACGTATAGGCTGGAGTGTGGGGTGAGGCAGGGGGGGCTTACCTCTCCTCAACTCTTCAACCTGTACATGAACGCACTCATAGAGCAGCTGAGCAGCACTCGTGTCGGCTGCCATATTGATGAGGTATGTCTCAACAATATCAGTTACGCGGATGACATGGTACTGCTCAGTGCGTCGGTCTGTGGGCTGTCACGGTTGATTGACATTTGTGAACGATATGCTCTAAGTCACGGTTTGCTGTACAACACGAGCAAGAGTAAATGTATGGTCTTTCGGACCGGAGTTGGGTCTCCTGATACTATTCCACCTATAAGGCTAAATGGAATTCAGCTTAAAGTAGTTGATGAGTTTAAGTATCTTGGTCACTTTTTAACTTCTGATCTGAGGGACAATACAGACATGGAACGGGAGCGAAGGGCGTTGTCTGTGAGGGCGAATATGATTGCGCATCGGTTCGCTCGGTGTTCTAGGGATGTCAAAACTACTCTTTTTAGGGCTTTTTGTACGTCCCTCTACACGAGCGCCCTCTGGATCTCGTATACTCAAAAACAGTACAGTGCCCTTCGCGTCCAGTTTAATGATGCTTTTAGGGTGCTATTGGGGCTGCCACGACACTGTAGTGCGTCGGGGATGTTCGCTGAGGCACGTGTGGATTGTTTCTACGCAACCATGCGGAAAAGGTGCTCATCTCTCGTGCGCAGGGTCAGGGCCAGCCGCAATACACTTCTGCAGCTATTCGCGGACAGATTTGACTGTCAGTACATGAATCATTGCACTATGATTCATGTACTGACTAGAAAGTGACTGAACGCCATTGTTTGTGTTGTATTATTTATTTATTATTCATTGATTTATTTGTTTTTATTTTTATTTTTTAATTTAATTTTAATTTTGACATTTTTGTTATAGTAATATCATCTAAATCATGTATGGCTCCTAGTTGACCGAAATAAAGAATTATTATTATTATTATTATTATAATATCTTTTTCACGTTGTACCTTTTATATAAAATCCTTTCATTAGTGTATAGGTATTAGGTATCACTCCAAATTGATAGTCTGATCCACGTCGGTATTTTTATGGACTGTACTGTCTTGTTATACTCGTAATGTACCTAATTAGAAGAGAAAATCTACTAAGTTTCATATTATAACGCTGGGTGTTTTACGAAGGTATATAATTTCGCATTGAAAATTGGGAAGAAGGTCCCAAGTTTACTGCGCCTAAGCGCCTTTTTAACCGACTTCAAAATAGGAGGAGGTTATCAATTCGACTGTATGTTTTTTTATTTTTTTTATGTATGTTTGTTACGCGATATCTTCGCCAATTGTGGGTTCACAATCAAATCAAAATCGGTTGATTTTGATGATTCTTTTTGTATTTGACAGCCTTCACTACCAAGTTGGTCCCATTTTAATTTGGTGAAGATATGATGAAGAACTTTGAAGTTATGGAAGAAACTCCTAAAAAACTTGAAGTCCGTTGTTTTTTTTGTTAAAAAAATAATTATTATATAAAAGACTTTAGTAGGTCCTATCCAGTTGGTCCCACTCCCACATGAACTTGGAGAAGTTATTATAAAGAACTTTGGAGATATGGAAGAAACTCTTCAACGAAATTAGGTCGGCGGTTTTATTTTTAATAAAAAAATAATTATTATATTTATTAAAAATATTATTGAAGTATGAAGTTTGCCTCGTGCCACCTCATTCTATAGGTATTGACTATGAACGTGTCTTCACGCGGCGACTTGATGTATTGACTTGTGTCAATTCATTGCGATTATGCAGCCCGTGGTGGTAGGTAACGCCAACGCCTAGATATCTGTAAAGTATAAATCGTCTAACCCAAAAATGATCTTCCCTCCGATAATTGTGATTATTTCAATGTGTAAGTAAATACTCATTGCAACATTTTAATTGAGTGAGTGTGGTAATTTGACTGGTAACCTCGTCAAATCACCTAGGTTAGGTGGCGGACCCCGGCCTCTGAAGCGTTACCGCTGAGGATGCAACCGGGAATACGATCGAATGATGATGATGATAGATGCATCCACACTCATGCGGGTCAACCTGGATACTATCACTGTAGGGCGAAGAACGTGTCTAATAATGACGTGATTTTCGTGATCGTGATATACACGTGATACATCTGCTCTGTCGCGCGATTGTGCTATTTATGCACTTAGTTGGTCTGAGTTGGTCAAATAGATCTGGCCGTTCGGCATTTTGATAATGAATGATCAATGACGACACAAAAATTGTATATTTTAAATTCTATTCTTATAACCTAACCTTGTAAGCATAAACTGAGGAGTGGGGGCAAGTACTTGTAAATTTAACGATCTATAACTAAAGTATCTGTAATTGAGATCCAGGTGGGGAGTTTTTGGCGGGAAGTCAAGGTGTTTGGTTGGGGTTTTCTTTAAATTATTTTGCAAATTGATTTTAGTGGACCTTATAATATGAAATTGGTGTTGTTTGGTGTTATAAATGCTCATACTCATGAACAATATGTGAAATAGTTAAAGTGGACAGTCATAGTACGGCTGTAGTGATATTTGTTTCGCGGACTGTGTGGGCGTCGTCCGCCACTCAATCGGCTATGAAAACCAGTGGACTCGTATATATTTGTCGCCAGAAGCTCCCTTAAAGCAATCAAAGGCCTACACCAACCTTTGATTGTAACTTGTTAGGAAAAAAGAATTTCTCACGTTTTATTAACTTGTTCCTGGCTAAATACGCAGTAGCGTCAAGCCATAAATTAAAAAAAAAAAAGATCCAGGTGGCTAAAGTTTAATTATTCATCATTCTCATCTAATGAATTGTGCTCATTTTAAATTGTTCATTGGTCCAATAACTAGAATAATGTAAAAAGGTTTTAAAATCTATTTTTATTGTTATTAAATCAAAGAAAGTTTTATCGAACCGTTTGTTTTATTTTCCAAAGTATCATTATCACAAAATTCGTGGCGTACCTACAGCGTGGACATACATTAATTATTATGATAATAAATAATTGAGATTGTTAAAAAAAGAGCAATAGGAATAGCTGTGGTCCTTACACCGCAAGTGACACGATATCAATACGCAACTTTTTCTTCGATGACGTCGCCAAGCTACATTGGTCTTTAGCTTCATTTTGTAGTGCTCATTGCTTGACATTGTTACATAGATGGGGGCTGCGTATTCTATCATGTAGCTTTAGAGTAGGTAAGGCCTGTATTATATTCGTAGAAGGCGGTGCCGCTCTGATACGACTCTCATTCCAACTAAACTTGGAATGAGAGTCGTATCAAAGCGCGCGCCTTCTATAACACAGGCCTAAAGCTAGAGCCTTAGGCCTGTTATAATTAAACAAAACTAAATTAGATAAAACTAGAATTTTGTTTAATTAATATAAATATATACAACTATAAAAGTAATCTGAGGAAATGAATATTGTCTTGTTCCTAATGTAATAATTTACAACGGGAATTAGACTTCCATTAGACGATTCATATACCTGTTGAGTAGTTTAGAATAGCGAACCCCGGATTTTATGTAGCACAGCTAAGGAAAGATACATCCGAGGAACGCAAGAGAGAGAGAGAGAGAATGAGTACTATCTAAGATTAAGTTAACATGATTTGTCAACATTATAGCCACACTAATACAACTTATGTGTACTAAACAGTCTTAAAACTATATTGATTAAGTAAAATACGATATCTGTTTGGGCCTAGAAAAAAATAAGCATAAATAAAGTTAACAAGTAAATTCGAAGAAGATAGGAAGTACAAGAATCAGAAGATTTAAAAGGCTGCAAATGAAACAATGATCTTAAACTGGCCCAAAAGATAAAGAAGATTTGTACAAAATAATACTAGATACGTATCATCAACTTAGAAGTTACTTAATGAAATCAATAACTTAATGAAATAATCACAGTCATGGCTAAATACTTCCTACATTTAAACTTATGCTTGAAAACTAATTTTATGCAGGACATTTTCAATGTAAACTAGTACAATTTAATATAGTGCATTTTAATGAATTTACATTTCAATTAATTTGTAAAAATAAGGCACATTCTATAACCTTAATGAATATACTACTTATCAATTTTGCAATCGATATAATCAAAACTATTGCTGTTATGACTAGTGATGTGCCGCTGAAAATATTCCAAAGTCACAAGTATTCTCCAATTGTAAAACTCGAATATTAACAATATATCCCAAAATTTACAATTTTTGGAAAATCGAATGTTGACACATCACTATAGTCATGACATAAGACTCATGAGTAGGTCGTTTTACTTTTTACGGCCTACAACAGCACTGTGTAATCAACTTTATCAAGTTGTGTAAAAAAACATTCAAATCTTAAAAACATTTAATTGTATCTTTCAGATGTACAAAATCATTGAATTCAGAATAACTTTATGGTACTAAGTAGAATTATGAGTTAATAATGTTCATTTGTAGAGATGCCTAAGAAGTTATTTTTCAATATACAAAAAATCAAGACACATTTTAAGGCAAGATAGATTACTCTAATAACGAATCTCATTTCCAAAGAGTGAGTTCCAACCTCCAATATTCACTTCTACTCTCGTCAAGGTACATAATAACTTACTACATTTACTAGACTACATCCGTAGACACATTCTACGATTGCTTATCCGAAAATGAACCAAATGAACACATATTTAGAACTCTATCTCGCTTGAGTGTAATTAATAAGAATAAATAATTGTCACAGCTCATTAACATGCTAAGCTAAAAAAAGTCTATGTTTAAAAAAACTAAAACCCGACTATGGGAAAATTCTTAGTGAAAAGTTATTTACTTTATGGCCTATAGAGGGCGCCATATTAAAATAACTGTGACGTCACATAGCCTATAACCAGCCAAGACGCTTACTACGATACCTTATGTTCCAAGATATCACGGATATCACTGAAGATACGAAGGAACAGATGGACATACATACACGTACACAGCGGTAAAACACAACCCTCCTTTTGACTTCGTAATTAATTTGACATTAATGTACTTCTGAGGCAATATATAATATACTTTTGAGGCGAATTACAATGATATATAATACCTATTAACAAAACTAACCGTTTCACACTTAGCAATAAAATTAATATGTCTAAGGATAAATATAGAAATATAAAAGTCTGTAAACCGTTAACTATTTATAGGTCGTAAATTCTGATCACAAACTTAGCTAATTCCTCTGGTCTTTTCTAGTATCACCACTTTCGTATACTACTACTACTTTAGAAAAATCTATCGTTTTCTTTCTTGTTTCAAATGTAGGTATCGTTTCAATAAACGCTTTCACGCTTTCAGACATTACAAAATATATTAATGTTTGTGTTCTGTTAACAAAATGGCTGCTTATACAAAATGGCGGCTAGATCGAATGTCATAGTTATGAAGGGAACTGACTGTTATTGTCCAAAATGAGGTAAATTGTATTCTTTTGGAAATCGTATTCTATACAGTTTAAGAAAGGCCAGAACTTCCTTCATCGTAAGTTGGCCTTTCTTCTTAAGGTATCAAACAAAAGGCCTACTCTGAAATGTGACACGTGACACGTCTATCGTCCGATAGTATCGCTGCGCATGTCTTTCAGAGTGTGGCCCCAGCTCTCACATTGTACTAAGACGCCGCGGCGCCGCAAGGAGTGCGACTGCCATTACGCTGCCGCGTCCGCAGGCCCTTGCTGCTGCAGCAGCTCCCAGTAGAGGCCTCGTTTTCGAACTAGTTCATCGTGTGAACCACTTTCTGCTACGGTGCCTGGATCAAAAATAAAAATTGGTTATTTATATTGGATGGACAGCGAAGTAAAACAGCGGGTAGATAAGGGACACAAATGGAAGAGAATTCATACGACACCGACAAGAGCATAGCTCTTAATATTGATAGATAGATTGGAGTGTGTATTGTGTATTTTCAATCAAATCATTCGAATCAATCGACTCTAGTCTAACCAATCTAACACACACACACACACACACACATTATCACGTCTTTATCCCTAACGGGGCAGACAAAGCATTTTGGGTCTAAGAAGACAGAGCCCAAGGCCGCAAGACCCAAAGGCCACTTTTAGCATGATGGTGGGCGAGAAGATGGAAAAAGGAATCAAAATAGTGAATGGCTGCTAGCTGCATCGCATATTATCATGATTAGCACTGTTGCCCATTCCCACAATCGGCTTTTACAATCTGCGCGGGAAGAAAAGTAGCTGGTACATTCTAAGGGTTGGATCTCATCTATCAGCATGGAACAGCACTTTCCTATGCTGCTATTCTGTCGCTCAGAAGCGTCATTTGCTAGAGCGGGAGCGAGCAACGGAACGCTTCAGCACCGGCCGTGCAACAAAATTTTAACAAATCGTTTTTTGGTAAATACAGGTTATTCTATTGTATAGTATTTTTAAATTTTCGAAGTTTTTATTACCTTTGTCTATAACGGCGATGGTGTCCGCGTGCCTCACCGTGGCCAGCCTGTGCGCGATGATGACGGTGGTCCGGCCCACGGCCGCCGCCTCCAATGCTTCCTGTACCACCTGTACAACAAAACAATTAAAGTACATCTTTAAAGGATCGATGGAATGCCGTGTGGTTACTGGCAGAGCAGAAAAGGACCACTCCAAGTCTCCCCGTGAATGTCGTAGAAGGCGACTTAGGAAACACAAGCTGAAAAAAGCTTCAATGAGACCTCTCCAACCCGTCTGGCCAGCGTGGAGAGTGTAGGCTAAGTCCTCTGACTGCTCTGGCTAATATATAGCTCTGGTAGTACAGAGAGGGTCGATGGTCGTGCTCCTGCAGTGGAGACTAGCAAGTAACATTTTACGATTGATGACGTATTAAAAAAACTACTTACTAGATCTCGTTCAAACCAATTTTCGGTGGAAGTTTGCATGGTAATGTACCTACATCATATTTTTTTTAGTTTTATCATTCTCTTATTTTTGAAGTTACAGGGGGGGGGGGCAACATTTTACTTATTTATTTATTTATTTATTAAAATCTTTATTGACCACAATGGTACAAAAGGTGAACTTAACGCTAATGCATTCTCTACCAGTCAACCTTTAGGAAAAACAGAAATTAATTGCGATAGGCATTTACCACTTTGGAAGTGTCTTTTTGTGTTTTTTTTCTAAACTATTCAGTTTAGAAAAAAAAATATTTGGATCCACTATCATTATATTTGAAACCACCAATATATTTTTGAAGATCTATCCATAGATATCCAACAAATATGGGTTTGATTAAAAAAAATTTTTTTGAGTTTCAGTTCTAAGTATGGGGAACCCCTAAAATTGATTGTTGTTGTTTTTCTATTTTTGTGTGAAAATCTTAATGCGGTTCACAGAATACATCTACTTACCAAGTTTCAACAGTATAGTTCTTATAGTTTTGGAATAAAAGTGGCTGTGACATACGGACGGACAGACAGACATGACGAATCTATAACGGTTCCGTTTTTTGCCATTTGGCTACAGAATTCTAAAAAGGTCATTGTTTCATTTGCCCTAGGTGATGAGAAAAGTAGTAGTTACCTTTTCGCTAGCAGCATCCAGCGCCGAGGTAGCCTCGTCCAGCAGCAGCACCCGCGGGTCCCGCACCAGCGCGCGCGCTATCGCCACGCGCTGCTTCTGTCCGCCAGACAGCGCCGCGCCGCCCTGCCCGAGCCGGGTCTCGTAGCCCTACAGGACCATTTTTTTGTTTCACGTCGTCTTTGTTCCTAACTGGGTAGACAGAGCCGAGAGCCGTAAGACTCAAAGACCACGTTTAGCATCATGGAAGTTGGAAGAAGGATATCAAAATAGTGATGAGTTTCTAGCCGCGTCGCCTATTAACATGGTTCAGATTCTCACCCATTCCCTCGATCGGCTTTTACGATCTGCGCTCGAAGATAAGCAGCTAGTCCACTCTAAGTTTTATTTTTATTTCTCCCTTACCAGCATGGAACTACGGTTTAAGGTGAAGATATAGGCAAATGGCCTTGAAGTGTGAAATAAATTGTTAACTCGTAAATATGGTGATAGTTTCTATATTGCTCTTTAAATTATTTTATGAACTGCCGTTGAAACTATTATTGGTGATCCGTCTAGCTTTAAAACTTGCCGTGGCCACTTTTGGCGGAGGCAAGTTTTAAAGCTAGACGGACTAATGTAAATACTTTCAACGGTGGTTCATAAATAATTTAAAGGGCTATCTAGTGCATGACGAAGAGCAATATGGAAATATGTACATATATATCACCATATTTACAAGTTAACAATTTATTTCACACTTCAAGGTCATTTGCTTATCCCTTCACCTTAAGAAAGTAAAACGTCACAAAATAGTGTCACTTGTCAGTAATCATATCCATTTTCAACATAATTTTAGACTTATTAATGCAGAAAAACTGATATTGAGAGCGCTATTTTGTTCTGTGGCTATTTGACTCGAAATATCTATGACGTCACGGTTTTGTATTTCATACAAATCTCATTGAAAATGTTTGTTTTGACATTTAGAAAAAAGTTTCTGATTTGACTTATTGTCATCTAGCGGATTGACACATTTTCTTAAATGACTTACAGCAGGCAATCCAGCGATGAAGCTATGCACGTTCGCCTTCTGCGCGGCCTGAATGACCTCGTGCATGGGCACGTCCCTGCCGTTGTCTCCGTACGCGATGTTCTCCCGGATGGTCCGCTCGAACAGCGCCGGCTCCTGCTGCACGAGGCCGAGCTGCGCGCGCAGGCGCGGGAGGGAGAGGTCGCGCTTGATGTCGCGCCCGTCTAGTTGCTGCAAGGGAAAAGGAAATCATTGAAGTTGCCTCCGTGGTCCAGTGGTCAAGGCGTTAGCCTTGTGATCCGGAGGTCGTGGGTTCCTTTTCACAAAGCATACTTTGTGAAAAGTTGTTTCCAGTCTGGTTAGGATAATGCAGGCTTGAATCACCTGATTATCCGAAAAGAAACAGGGATTCCGTGTTTCGGAAGGCACGTAAAGGTGTGGGTCCCGCATGCCATCTACCGTTTGTTTAAACTTATCCTAGGATTGGTTCTGGTCTACTCTTTGGGTTGCGGAGGTCAGTCGGAAGTCGCTCTGTGTGAAACCACCGCTGAGGATGCAACCGGGAATACGCTCGGCTCGGATGATGATGATGATGAAAATGAAACCATTGAAGCAGTGGATGTACCTAATGACCACTAGCTTGTTAAACTATCTCCTTAGATTACCACGGTTCATATTGTCGTAAAACTCAAAATTTTATTGTTTTTCAGCTTTTCCCAGCCTGACAGGCTCCAAGATCGAGTCGAAACAATTGATGAAAATATTGAAAGAATCGCTAACTGGAGACTTGGCATGAAAATGTCTTGAATGAGACAGATTTCACTGACCACAGTGCCAGAGTCCGGGTCGTAGCTCCTGAGCAGGAGATGCATGATAGTGGACTTCCCGCACCCACTGGCCCCGACCAGCGCCAGCGTCCTCCCGGCCGGCAGCCGCAGCCGCAGCCCGCGCAGCACGGGCACCTGCGCCCGCGTCGGGTACCGGAAGTGCACCGAGTTGAAGGTCAGCTCGCCAGTGGCAGACTGAAAAGGAATCTTAATTATACTAGCTTTTCGGGCGTTGCGAGGGCTGCAAGCAGCTCGTGATTTCTCATGCAGCTGTTGAAGTTGACTAAATTACATGTCCAGTTGAGAGAGTGAGTAAAAAACACATTTTTGAAGTTTCTTCTTCTTTCTTCTTCTTTTGAAACTTCAAAAATGTGTTAGGGAATCACAAGAGGGTTTTGATTTTAAGGAGGGAGGTCAGGTATGAATGTAACTGGGAAAGTGTTAAGATGAGGTCGAGCTACTCACCCAGTTGGGATCGTCAGTAGCAGTGTCTTCAGTCACCACGGTGGGGTGTCTGGCCAGCGCGTGCAGGATGCGCGCCCCGGATCGCTTGGCCGCCGCGAAGTTGGGGGCGAACGATAACGCTTCAGCCAACATCCACGCGCCGTAGATCAGGGATTCCGCCACACTGTACAAAATAATTATATATGTCTAATTTTCAGGCTTCCGTCATTATTTATCATTTCAGTTGGATATATGTTTTTTTAACATTTCTCATTCTAAATTAACTTGAAACATATAAATTTTATATATTTTTGTAATCCTTTCTGAGGGATTCCTAGCCCAATAGGGATAACTAGGATAAGTAGATAGCCAGGAATATTTTCGGAAAATAATAATCACGTCACTATACAGTATACATTACACTTTCCTAAAATACTTTATTTCGATATCCCACTCGATAGGTTTTAGTTATAAAAAAAATTAACAATAATAATTTAGCACCAAACATCCGCCATTTTGGTTTCTAAAACACCTATCAAAGGACACTTTTTTTGAGACGAATCTAACGAAATCCATCCAGCTTGGAAGATATGAGGTAAGAACAATGACTTTCCATAGAATTTGACGACCTTCGTGGTGTAATGGTCAACACGCTAGTCCACCAATCCGGAGGTTCTGGGTTCGATCCCCAGCCAGGGCAAGTTGGAAAATGGCCTTTTTTCAAATTGTCCTGGGTCTTGGGTGTTTATATAAATAAACACCCAAGACTCATGTATTTATTATAAAATATAGTATCATTCAGTTTGTATCCCATAACAGAAGTTTAAAACCTTACTTTGGAGCTAGCTCAATCAGTGTAATTTGTCCTTATATATTTATTTATTTATATAATAGAATGAAACTTACAAACATACTAAATACGCGCGAAAATCATAACCCTTCTTTGGCAGTTGGGTATAAATGTATGATGTAGGTAGATACTCACAGGATCGCGTACTCGTACTGCAGGTCCTCCCTGGCGATGAGGTACCCCCCGTAGGCCAGCGCTACGGCGTACCCCAGTGTGGGCGCGCACAGGCACAGCCCGTACACGGGCCCGCGCAGGCGCCCGCCCGCGCGCGCGCGCATGCCCGCCTCCGACAGCGCGCACTGGTAGCGGGAGAGAATGGTGCGCTCCACGCCTAGAAAAAAACAGATTATAAGCACATTATTTTCCACAAGATATAGTTTTAAAAACTAAAACCTGCTGTAAAATTTCATACTGAAAAGTTTAAATGCAAACACAGCAGGGAGCAGTTAATAATGTGCATATTTTTGAAATGTGCTTTTTAAGCCCTTTTATTTGATACCCCAGTAGTTTAATTCGATTTATTTAATTTTTTAGTTCATTAACTTATTGGCCTAAAGAGGGCAATTCGCGACGTGTCTTGATATAATCATAAATATGATACTCTCACTCGTTACGAGGTAGTATTAAATTAATTCTGCGGTGCGACCCCAAGTATAAAACTTACACACGTACAGACAAATTGTTTCGTTTGTAGTAGCAGTAGGTATACAAAGTGGAAGGGACATTCCCGTAATAAATTGAACCACGGGCTAAACTAGATCACTAAAGAATAATGAAATTTAAATAAGAGACAAAAAACCAAAAAAAAAAGTCGACATTCCCATACAAATCGCCCGGGCGGCCGCGCACTTTTGTATGGAAATGCCGACATTTTTTTTTGTTCTTTGGCTGTTATTTTAATTTCATTTTACTAAAATCATCTAGTATAGCCCGTGGTTCGATTTATTACGGGTATGTCCCTTCCACGTTGTATATGTTACCCTGAATCTATGAAGTGTCATACCTGTGACTCAAGCTAAATCCATCAAGCTGTTTGTTTAGGCTGTAGAGCGTGCCAAAGAAATTTACATAAATACACTCGAAAAGCATAACCCTCCTTCTGGCGCAGTCTGGTTAAAACAATCAAAAGTAAAGATAAGCAAGCTCACCAAGGCTGTGCACGGTCCTGACATTTAGCACGGCTTCCGTGGCGATCCTGGAGGCCTGCTCCAGCGCGCGTCGCTCGCGGACCTCCGTCTTCTTGGTGACGTAGCCCTCGAGGTAGATGCCACCCATCACCTGAACATCACATTTAGAAAAAAATATGACATTTAGAAAAGAATATGATGTTTAGAAAAAAATATGACATTTAGAAAAAACTAAACAAAAATCTGGTTTCTATTTGTGGTCTTGTTCGTCAGTTCCACGTCACCAAAACTTCCTTTCTGAATGCAAATGTTTGATTTATTGACAAAAACAGTAAAATCACTATTATAATAATATCATCATCAATAATTCTATAAACACAATATTTTTACTATAATATTGACTGCTCTGGCTAATATCTGGCTCTGGCAGTACAGAGAGGGTCGTGCTCCTGCAGTGGAGACTAAAAAAGACCTGATGGTGATGATACATTCTTGAAGACTTTACTCTGGCTACCGCTGTGGGAGACAAACGTGGTAGGTAGTATGTATGTATGTATGTAAATGATACTCTGAACTCACACAGGGCACGCTGAGCAGGCTGACCAGCGTCATCTTCCAGGAGAAGGCCATGGCGAGCGACACCCCGATCACCATCGTGCTCACGCCCTGCAGCACGGTGCCGAGGCGGGTGCCTGTGGAATAATAAATCATTGGTGAAAGGACTGAATTAGCAAGAAGCCGTGCCTTATTATTGCCAGACCGTCTTTGGATATTGCTCACCAAAATGATGGACACGATTTTTTAGATTAAATTTGTAGTAGGTAGGTAGGTAAGACATCATTTGACATGACAACGTATTCTTAGTCCACCATTTCATCAATATCTCATTTTAATATCAGTTGTAAACAAATCAAAATTATACAGAAACATTTTTACAAATAAAATATCTCTTCCAACGCGCTACATCACATTGTAAGACGTCTTTGGAGAAAACGCTGCAGTGCAGTTTGTTGCCGCTTCTTCTGCACTTGCGCTTAGAAAGCAGCGTAAACTTCGCTGTAGGTAAATGATCTGACGTCAACTTTTATGAAATTGAAAGATAAAATTGACAATTATCAAGTGAAAACAAACTTCCAAAGATAAATGATTTTGACTATGACTTGGAGTTTGAATAAAGGATCAGAATATTGAGTTACTGACCCGTGGCGCCCTGCACGGCCGCGCAGTCGGTGGCGAGGCGGGCGCACAGCGCGCCCACGGAGTTCTCCGCCGAGTCGAACCAGCCTTGCTCCTGGAACCAGAGGCAGAGAGGGTACAAATAACACTAGATATTCATCTAAGTCTCATAAGGGAGTCCAGGAAGGTACAGCAAAGACTAAACAATTACTGACGAGACTATTGCCTTTTGGCGATAATAATTAGGGATACGATTCATTCGCTCAAACATTGCGTCAGGCGGTCTGGTTATACTGGTGTTTATTTCCAGCTTTAGAGATTCCTAATGATGATTCTCATGAAAAAATGAATGCAAATAAATTTCTGACTATAATATACTTATAGTTTTCTAACCTGTCTCAGGTAATTGTCGAAGGTCCTGATCCTCAGCCTGTCCGTCAAGGCAGCTCCCGCCCTGTTGAACAACCAGGTCTGCAGAAACATTACCAGCCCGCAGACGGCAGCTACCGCCGCGAACAACCCGGCGTACATCTGGGACTGGGACAGGATGAGGTCACCGTCCGAGCCGGCGAACATCTGGAGGAGATGTGGTGATTAGAAACGAAACAGTACGAGGAACAGAGCTGGATCCTGTTGTGTTAAATGTATCAAGTTGTCTTTAATGGTTTACATAGACGAGTAAACTATCTATCTAAAGGGGGATTCTGAAAGTATATTCTTTTAAGCAAAAGATTTTTTTCATATCTGTTAAAAAATACCCAAATTCAAGAGTGTCCTGATCGCTTTAAATTTGAAGATTTCCTTCGATTTTTCCAGGATCCCATCATCAGACCGTGACCTGATGACCATGGGACCACCTTAGGTATACCCTTTCAAACAAACAATTGAGAACTTTCTCCTTTTTTGATATTAACTGATCGATTGAAGCAGCACAGCTGAGGCTGCAACCGGGAACGCGCTTAGATGAAGATGAAGATTGACTAATTGATTGAATTTCTCAATACACCTTTGAGTTTAATGTTAAGGATATATATCATCAGATTCTTCTACTCACCCCATACAACTTGGACAGAAGTAAAGCAAACACAGGCATGGTGGCTCCAACGACCAGTGACGCAAACCCTCCCCCCGCCAGCTGCGGCCACTCCGGGGCGTTCAGCTTGAGGAGAGACCATGTAGACGCGGCCGGGACCGACTCAGGGTCGTCTTCTAAAGCGTCTTCTTCCTGTCAGGGGAACACAATCTCTTTACGTAACTGTAGGGAGCTGTTGGAACGAGAGGTTGACCCTGTAATAGTAATACTCTGTAAAAATTACAGGGTCCATCTCAGCGAAGTGATATGCTCGACCGCCACAAAGGGAATATCTTCCCGCCAGGCGTGGTGTTACGCCTGGGGAACCGAGGGTCCACAGGTGTATATATGTCGGTGGTTTTACGAGTATATATTGCAACCAATCGCACGAACTCTGATATCGAGATGTAGGATACCGTCAGCGCCATCTCGTAAGCTTCTTGTAAAATATTTCCGTGTCTTCATTATTGTCACAGTAAGCCGTGTGGTTCCCGGCAGAGTAGAACAGGACCACTCCAAGTCTTCCCGTGGATGTCGTAGAAGGCGACTTATAGGAAACACAAGCTAAATAAAGCTTTTAAACATCAATAAGACCTCTCCAACCCGTCTGGCCAGCGTGGAGAGTGTAGTCCAAATCCTCTGACTGCTCTGGCTAAGTATGGGTCTGTAGTACAGAGAGGGTCGTGCTCCTGCAGTGGAGACTAAAATAGACCTGGATGATGATGATGGATGATTGATTATTGTCCCAATAGTCGCCACAACAGGTTATACAACTCAATTGCTAAGTTAATGTAAAATCAGCATTGTTGATGCAAGCATATGCCTATGAACAGCAGTGGGTTGATTATAAAGAGGATACTGAAATTTGACAAACATGTTAAACAAAATATTTAAGACTACGATTCTCAACAGACGATGAAGTTTATGATGATGATGATAATAACAGCAGACTTACTGTAGTGACAACTTCAGGGGCTGTGGCAGCGATGCGCGACGATACAGAGCCGAGACGACAGCTGCCGCGGATGAACGACTCTGAAAGAGAAACAGCTGGGTCAGGGGCAGGAGCGGTGGTGGCCAAGCGGTTGAAGTAATGGCTGTGCCTCTGTGAGGCATGAATTTAATCCTCAAGGCGCAACTTGTTATTTTTTTATATTTTTTTATTATTATTTATTTATTTAACTTTATTACAATACATGTAAATGGCGGACTTAAGGCCAGGGGTCTTTTCTACCAGTCAACCAACAGATGATGCTGAGAAAGCAATCTTTTGAGGTAAGTACAAACACCAAATAAAAATATATTATTGTGTTTTACAATGTAAGTATAGACATACATATATATCAAATATATAAACCTACACAAAAATAAATAAATATATAAATTATTCTTTAATAAACCGCATACATAAACTACATAAACACTATTTATATAATCTCTGACAGTTTTCGGAGATAGTGTGCACGCACTGCCTTTTTAAACGCGAAGCGAGTTTTAGCTTTCCGGATATTTACTGATATGATATAGATATGAGCTCGTTAAGAGAAATCTATCCAGGCCCATCTCTCCGGATGCATGCGGCACACATGCCCCGCCCAGTGCCACTTAAATTAGGCTGTTTTGACGCCGAAATCTACAACTCCAGTCCAATAATGCAAATGAATGAAATAATGTCAAATAATTTTTTGGTCAAATGTGACAACACCCAATCTGGTACAAATACAAATATCTTTATTGTTGAACATAGGTATATACAGGTAGCACATTACGAGTACATTGTTTCAAACTGTGGTTTCAAAGATGGCGGCTAAAAATAATCTTACCTCTGTGAAGAGAGTGCGTGCTGACGGCGCTGTGTGACCGCCGAATGGACTGCCGGCTCTCCGTGGCCGGCGACGCAGGGATGATGGCCAGCTCGTCGTCCAGCTCGTCTTCAGCTTCTGTGGCTGTGTCAGCCAGCAGCGGTGGGGGGCCTCTAGGGGTTTCAATATACGGGTCATTGACTGTCGACACGGAGTATGAACATTCTTTGCGAGGGATTAATGCTTGTCAGATGGAAAGACTGAAATATCTTATATTTCCTTCAAAAAGTCGAAATTTTGTTACACGTAGGTACAATACAATACACTGTTTATTGCACAAAAGAAAAATTCAGGACATTATTATCTTAAAAAATGGGAAATAAGGTAGTGCGGGGTGGTCAACATAATACGTCTAATTTATATAACATACATATATATCATACTTAAATACATACAACTAGAAAATATACCAGGACAAAATAAAGAAACTAAGTGGAAACAAGGGCAGGAGATACAAAGGTAAATCCTTATGAATGCAAGAATATAAAATGAGATTTTACTTGGGATTTAAAGCTGACTAGCGTTTGGACGTCGGATAGTAAGTAAGAGTGAGTGATTATATGGGGACAGCCCATGACGTATGAATAAGCATCTATTTGTAATTTCATCATCATGACCTACACAAGTTTTTTTAGATAAATATACCACTAGAACTTTTGAACATCTTTAAGTATTGGTATATGCACCAGATCAATTACGTTAGATGGGCGGGGGCAATGTCGGAGCCCTACAGGCTGGACTGCGGTGTAAGGCAGGGCGGTTTATCTTCGCCCTCGCTTTTCAATTTATATATGGACGCACTGATTGTTGCGCTTAGCAGCCAGTATGTCGGCTGTCATGTAGATGGTGTGTGCGTTAATAACCTTAGTTATGCTGATGACGTCGTGCTGCTGAGTGCGTCAATTTGTGGCCTGAGAGAGCTGTTGAAAACCTGTGAGGAATATGTTGGAAAGCACGGATTGAAATACAACGAGGCTAAAAGTAAATACATGGTGTTTGAGACGGCCAGTGCTAGATGCCCGCCTAAACTACCAGCTGTTCCATTAAATGGGGTCCCATTAGAGAGAGTGGACCAATTTACCTACCTAGGGCATATAGTTACGGCTGATCTCAAAGACCATGCTGACATGGAGCGAGAGAGGAGAGCGCTATCGAGGAGGGCGAATATGCTATCCCGAAGGTTTGCACGATGCTCGGACGAGGTGAAAATCACTTTGTTCCGAGCGTACTGCACTTCACTGTACACGTGCAGCCTATGGGCTATATATTCGCAGAGATTCTATAGCGCTCTCCGAGTGCAGTTCAATAACGCATTTAGGGCGGTGTTGGGACTGCCTCGCTTCTGTAGCGCATCAGGGATGTTTGCGTACGCGCAAACAGATTGCTTCCACGCGACCATGCGCAAGCGTGCCGCGTCCCTGGTAAGCAGGGTGCGAGCCAGCTCCAATACCGTCCTGGCGATGATTGCCAGAAGACTGGATTGCCCCTACATCCGTCACTGCTGTGACAGGCATGTCCAATGTCGCCAATTTGAAAGGCAATTTTAATTTACTTAATATTCAATTTAATAAAAATAATCATTTATTTTTTGACATATTGTTTAATAAATGTTATAATTGTAATTTTAACTAGATAGGTATATAAATATATAAATTGTAATTGTAGACTGTAACAGCGACTGACATGTAAACATTTTAAATATGGGTCATATGGTAACCTGAAATAAATTGATTTTATTTATTTATTTTATTTATTTTCTCGTATGCCGATGCATAGATCTACGCAAAAATGCATTGTTTAATTATAATGTCTGGTATTCCGGCGTACAAGTGGTTAAATAACGCAAATTAAAATAATTTTGTTGCGGCTAAATAAATGTTGGCTCTCGCTTTTGATGTATTTGTTTGAACAGTTTTATGTGGTCAGCCGACCTGAGCAAGGTTGCTGGAAAACGCTGCACGCAGGAGCTTCCAATCAGACGTTTTGAAAATCCTTGAGGCCTTTGGTGAACTTCCTCTGACTGATGATTTGTGTCCTTAAGCCGCCACGTAGTAAAGGTAAATCAATGTACAACTTCATAATATTTTAAAGATCTACCGTGCTGGTCAAGGTGAATACAAATCGCAATGAATGTACCAGCTGCTTCTCTTCCTCGCAGATCGTACAAGCAGATCAAGAGAATGGGCGAAAATGCAAATCATGTTCTACCCAATCACAATTTTGATTCCTTTTCCCACCTTTTCGCCCATCATCACGCTAAAAGTGGACTTTGGGACTTGCGGCCGTGAGATCTGTCTACTTAGATAGAGCCTTACGATCCAAAATACTCTTTCTACTCTATGTTGGCCACTAACACTCAAACCGACTCACTTGCTGGTGATGTCGTCCTGCACGAGCTGGTAGTAGGCCCCCTGTCTCTCCATCAGCTCTGCGTGCGAGCCCTGCTCCAGCACGCTCCCTTGCTCGATGTACACTATGCGGGAGGCGTTCACGATCGTTGACAATCTGTAGGTAACATAAAAAAAAATAATCTTTAATATAGAAATCATCAACAGGTCTTTTTTAGTCTCCACTGCAGGAGCACGACTCTCTGTACTACCAGAGCCATACCACAGGCCGGAATCTCCTAAGGTACGCGCAATATGCGTCACCCAGGCGTCCCCGTTCCCCGTCCGCGCACCTCTCCCCCGTTTTCGCCTCGATGACTCACGTTGGCCGTCAAGAACCGGGGGAGAGGTGCGGGTGCGGGGAACGGGGACGCATATTGCGCGTACCTTAGGAGATTCCGTTCTGCTTACTCTTACTGTATTCTGTGGCCATACTTAGCTAAAAAGCAGTCAGACTTGGGGAGGTCTCATTGATGCTTTGTCTAGCTTGTGTTTTTCGTACAAAAATATGGAATAATATGATCGGAGGTTTTATGGAAAGCAAAAAAATAATTTTCATATTTCGATATAATATGTTTCTTGGGGAACGTTGTTCAGTATCATGGACTGAATTCACTTTTGAAATAGTTTCGGTATATTTTGTTATATACATGCATAAATCATATTTGAAGAAGAAAAGGAGGTAGAAGTGAAACCAGCCTGACCTGTGTGAGACGACGAGTGTGGTCCGTCCCCTACTCGCTGCGTCCAACGCTGCTTGTACCTGGAAATGCAGCAAGACTTTAGTAACATGCTGGGTGGGATGGCTCATCTGCACTCCATCTCTCTCTCGTACTCTGAAGGTACAGCAACCCTGCACCTGGCTCTCTCTCTCTCGCACGCTCTGAAGGTACAGCAACCCTGCACCTGGCTCTCTCTCTCTCGCACGCTCTGAAGGTACAGCAACCCTGCACCTGGCTCTCTCTCTCTCGCACGCTCTGAAGGTACAGTACCCCTGCACCTGGCTCTATGTCCATCTCTCTCTCGTACTCTGAAGGTACAGTACCCCTGCACCTGGCTCTATGTCCATCTCTCTCTCGCACGCTCTGAAGGTACAGTACCCCTGCACCTGGCTCTATGTCCATCTCTCTCTCGCACGCTCTGAAGGTACAGTACCCCTGCACTTGGCTCTATGTCCATCTCTCTCTCGCACGCTCTGAAGGTACAGTACCCCTGCACCTGGCTCTATGTCCATCTCTCTCTCGCACGCTCTGAAGGTACAGTACCCCTGCACCTGGCTCTATGTCCATCTCTCTCTCGCACGCTCTGAAGGTACAGTACCCCTGCACCTGGCTCTATGTCCATCTCTCTCTCGCACGCTCTGAAGGTACAGTACCCCTGCACCTGGCTCTATGTCCATCTCTCTCTCGCACGCTCTGAAGGTACAGTACCCCTGCACCTGGCTCTATGTCCATCTCTCTCTCGCACGCTCTGAAGGTACAGTACCCCTGCACCTGGCTCTATGTCCATCTCTCTCTCGCACGCTCTGAAGGTACAGTACCCCTGCACCTGGCTCTATGTCCATCTCTCTCTCGCACGCTCTGAAGGTACAGTACCCCTGCACCTAGCTCTATGTCCATCTCTCTCTCGTACTCTGAAGGTACAGTACCCCTGCACCTGGCTCTATGTCCATCTCTCTCTCGCACGCTCTGAAGGTACAGTACCCCTGCACCTGGCTCTATGTCCATCTCTCTCTCGCACGCTCTGAAGGTACAGTACCCCTGCACCTGGCTCTATGTCCATCTCTCTCTCGCACGCTCTGAAGGTACAGTACCCCTGCACCTGGCTCTATGTCCATCTCTCTCTCGCACGCTCTGAAGGTACAGTACCCCTGCACCTGGCTCTATGTCCATCTCTCTCTCGCACGCTCTGAAGGTACAGTACCCCTGCACCTGGCTCTATGTCCATCTCTCTCTCGTACTCTGAAGGTACAGTACCCCTGCACCTGGCTCTATGTCCATCTCTCTCTCGCACGCTCTGAAGGTACAGTACCCCTGCACCTGGCTCTATGTCCATCTCTCTCTCGCACGCTCTGAAGGTACAGTACCCCTGCACCTGGCTCTATGTCCATCTCTCTCTCGCACGCTCTGAAGGTACAGTACCCCTGCACCTGGCTCTATGTCCATCTCTCTCTCGCACGCTCTGAAGGTACAGTACCCCTGCACCTGGCTCTATGTCCATCTCTCTCTCGCACGCTCTGAAGGTACAGTACCCCTGATAGATAGATAGATAGATAGATAGATAAATCGTTTATTTGTGAAAACTGCACATACACAATCACACACAAAAAATAAATTAATAATATTACGTTATTTACATACAGGTTTTATAGCGATGCGATGTGTTTATGTATGCTGCAGCAGCACAAAAAGGTCGTAGGCTCAGCGAAAATATTGCTCAAAGAGCAATGCGCTGATTTTCAGCTATAACCTTAGGTAGGTGCAAGTGCGATCATTTGAGAAAATTGTAAGGTATACGTGTTAAATACAATAAAAGAAAACAACTACTGGACATTTAGACACACAATAGGTACATATAACTACTTAATACAAAATAAAGGAATTATAAATGTGCCGCTGACAGATTCGTGTCCGGGTAAGTTTTTAAATTATTAAATAGAAACATTATAATGTTTATAATGTTGGCAGCACCCGCTACCGGCGACTTGTTGGATTCATGAGTTTTTGTTTATCTAGTAGGTAAGTGCGTATTTGTTTTTTAAACGAATAATAAGTTTGTAGTTTGATTGGCGGTGGTATGTTGTTCCAACACTTAGTCGCCTGGTATCGGAAGCTGCCTTCGAATGCAGCAGTTTTGTGTCTATAAACAAGCAGTTGGGGTCTACACGATCGTGCATTCAAGTTGTTGTAGAATTTAAGTTTACAGAAAAGGTATTTCGGTTTTTTGCTTTTAATTACTCCAAACAGCAAGGAAGCCAGATGTAATTGTCTACGCGAGTCCATATTTAGCAAAGATGCGTTGTTAAGGTATGGAGTGATGTGGCTTCGTGGAGGGACATTAAAAATGAACCTGCAACATGCATTCTGCACTCGCTGCATTAGGCGACGGGTCCTGTCCAATAGACGTGGTCCATAAACCACATCTCCATAGCTAAGGCGTGATAAAATTAACGACTCGCAAAGCCTAACGCGTACCTCTTCAGATAAAATGTTACGCACCTTGTACAAGACTTTCAGACGGAAAAAGCAATTCCTGACCACCTCCAACACATGACTCTCAAATCTAAGCTTGCTATCCATTAGAACGCCCAGATTTCTGACCTCATCTACCCTATCAATGGGTTCATTATTTATAGTTATAATAAAGTCTATGTCATTAATTTTAGCTACCTGCGCCTTCGACCCGAGAATCATGGTTTTCGATTTCGAAGGATTAAGAACCAGGGAATTTCTGCCCGACCAGTCAGCAATGCTCTTTAAGTCTTCGTTCATCCTTTGCGCAACAGTTAATATCTCCCGAGGGGAGCCAGATAAATATAATTGGACATCATCCGCATAACAATGATATCTACAGTGCCTTATTACCTTGGCAAGATCAGCACTATAAATGACGAACAGAAGAGGCCCAAGGATAGATCCCTGTGGGATTCCACGATTCACAGACTGGGCTTGAGAAACGACACAGGAACCATCATCCTTCAACAGTTTAACACGCTGCGTGCGACCGCTCAAGTAGCTATTAAACCATCGGACAGAATGGTGGTCCAGTCCATAATAAGTCAGCTTGGAGAGCAAAAGAGGAACATCAATGCTATCGAAGGCCCGAGAAAAGTCCAATAGTGTCAAAATAGTACCATAACCCCTATCTTGCTCAGCCAGGACGTTGTCCGTTACATCCAACAAAGCTGTAACAGTACTATGAGTTTTGCGGAAACCAGATTGAAACACTGGCAATATTTGATTTTCCTCAATGTAACTTACAAGTTGTACTTGGGCAGCCCTTTCCAAGACTTTAGAAAGAAATGGTAATAAGCTTATTGCTCTAAGATCAGAGAAAGTACTAGGGTTATTTGTCTTGGGTATAGGGGTGACTAGGGCTTCCTTCCACTGTTGAGGAAATTTGCCTGATAACAGCGATAAGTTGACAATTTTAGTAATTACTCCTAAAGTAGTTGGCAAAGTCAAAAGAATCATGTCTTTGCTTATTCCGTCAATACCGGCTGCGTTAGATTTTATAGTCATTATATACTTTGCTACTTCAGTCTCAGATACAGGTCGAAATTCAAACTTGGAGTCACTAAAACGATTATATTCGAAATACGTCAAATGAGATAGATTATTACTCGTGTTAGAACCGGGAACACTAAGAAAATGATTGTTGATGGCATCAGGATTGTCAAATATATTTGGTAATGCGTCATTTTTACTAGGATCTGTGAGGATTTTCTCTTTCAAGTTTTTCCAAAAGGTCTTGCTATTGTTTATCTGAGAATTTATATGAAAATTAAAGTATGCAGCCTTCTCATTTGCAATACTTGTTTGAACCAGATTTTTTAATTCTTTATAATAAATTTTATCAGCTTCTAATCTAGTATTGCGATGCTTTTCCCGGGCTTGGTCTCGAAGATGACCCTGAGCCTGCAGGTGTCGGTAACCCAGGGTAATGAGTGGGAGTAACTTTTTTTAATTTTCTTAACAGGGGCGTGTTTATCAAAGATCTCGAGAACAAGGTTATTAAATATATCAACCAATACCTCAACATCACTCAGTTCACACAAGGAATTCCAATCTACAGACTGTAAGTCCCTATTAAAAGCATTTATATCTATTTTTTTTAAAGAACGATGATATATATATTTAGGCGGTATTTTAGCTTTCTTTATATGAAGCTCAACATTGACCATTGCGTGCCCTTCTTCGCTGTTCGTAATCTTGGTGACCGACACATTACGTACAGGGGTGTTGGTACATACCACATCAATCAATTTCGCTGAATGACTGGTGAAATGTGTGGGTTCAGTGACTACTTGTTTGAGGTCCACGCAACGCAAATAGTTATTGAATTTTAAAGAATTCGATTCATTGGTATCCAGCATGTCTATATTAACATCCCCAAGAAACACTACATAATCGTGATCAGAAAAATACACTGTAGATTCTGTCAATGCATCAATATACTCGTCAACTTTTACCCACTGTGACCTGTAAGCTGTACCTATCGCAAAAGTACGACCGTTTACACGCGCTGACAACCACATCTGTTCTATGTCGGCATCTGGATGCTTAACAACACGGGCGCGCAAGCCGCGCTTCACGTAAAATGCGACCCCTCCCCCGCAGCCCTTCTTCATATGCAAAGGGCGAGCCGCAGTAAACAGTCGATACCCGGCCGGAGCCAGCGCACGCGCCTCTTTGCCTGATTTCAACCAAGTTTCATTAATTGCAACGATATCGGCTTGAAATCTATCCATTGCGATTAGGAAGTCGTCATTTTTAGAGGGCAACGAACCAGGATTATATAAACCTAGCTTAAACTGCTTGCTTTTGGGAGCCATCATTTGAAAAAGTTACAGATAAGATAAAAAAGTAAGTAATCAATATGTTTGTATACACATGCAATGACTTCCAATTTTGAACAAATATACATAAGTAAAATAGACAATAAATAGAATATATAGAATAGTATGTATGCTTTATAATAATAAATAATTGATAAAATTACTTGATGCACTATATTTTGCTTAGCCACATGCCTGTGTACCGCTGCAGCATCCATCAACACATCGAAACGCAGCAAATTAACGATAATGAATAATAACCTTAAGTAAATCAGAAACAACTCCATTAAATGACAATTTGTTGTTATTGCTATTATACTTACAATATAATATAAGCAGCAGCAATTGCTATAAAAATCTAGGAGCGTTAATGAAATAAATAGTAGAATAAAAACAAGTAAAAAATAAAATTCGATTCGCTCCACTTTCTTATGAGGTTTTTGTACCTGTATTACTGCAGCACACAACGAAAAATTTGTAAACTGTGACATGGTTACACAACAGAGTGCCAATAATAGCAGTGTTATAGTAAAATGATTATTAATTATTACATTCAATAGGACGGACCATATAACACAATTATTTGACCAGATAACACAATTATTAATTAAGCTTTCATATACTTTACAGGTTTCATGAGGAATATATCTATAAACAGATTCATTGATTTGAATTTTTATAAGCAGTAGTGGAAGATATGCATAGTTCACGTATATCAGATAGAACAAAGGTAAGTGTACATATTTTAATAATAGCTTTAAAGAAAATAACGAAATACAAAAAACTTTTATACTGTCATTACTATCTGCCAGCGAGTATGGAGGCTCATTTACAATTATAGGAACTGTGATGTAAGAAATAGCCATAATATAAAAATATAATTCCTTCAGGCTCAATATTCGTCGACAAGAAAATGATGGCCACACGTAGGTCTTGTTATAGCCAGTGATCAGATGACAAACAAGAACAGCTGAAGGTAAATACAAACTTATGCAAAACTTAAAACGGAGTTTGGTAAATTTATACATATATAGGAACAGATGACAAATTAAAAATAGATTTTTAAACATACTATAACACTTGTGATAAAATATTTGTCTTAACAATTCACATTTATTGCATTTCAGTGGAACCAACAGCGGGACCAACAGCTCCTGGCCCAAAAACACGAATAAGGTCCTGCTCGCCGCGTATGCGGTGACGGGGGGCCTGCGGATCTTGGCGCTGCCGTGTATATATGCGGCCATCTCGGGTCCAGACGAACCTCCATCCATGCTGGACAGCCAATTCGCGAGCACGACGAAACAGAAGCCTATTGGTCTTTGTCAATCGTTCATTGACATAAAATCGGCGGGCGGGGCCGGGCAGCCCTGTACCATCGGTAGTAGCAGCACGTCGCACCCGCGCCGCCTGAAGTAGCTGGTCCCTGAGTGCTCTGCGTGCCAGGCGAACGACGATCGGCCGGGGTCGCGGCCCCGACAGAGGCAGGGCCGCATCCGGCTGTGCCGGCGGTGGTCCCACTCGCGTGACGCTTACCAGGTCTTCATCCCTTATTTGGACCCCCAGCTTATCCGCCAGCGTAATGGCGACGTGGCCGAGGCTCTCACCAGGCTGTTCCGTAACACAGGAGATTTCAAGTTCATTCAGCAAGAGATCCTGGTCGCGGTCATTAATTTCGGTCTTGAGCTCAGTTATGGACTCAAGAAGGGACTGCTCAACGTCACTCCTCGATGCAATGCCGCGATCCCTCGCCTGCTCCTTCAATTGAACCTCAAGACCGCTAACCCGGTTTAGTAAGGTTTTATAATTTTTTTCACTTTCATCTTGACGATAATGAATTTTTTCTAATGATTCTGCCAGTATTTTTATTTGAATTTTGTCTGAAGCCCTGTCCTCACGGTACTCCTCTCTAAATTGGCGTAGCTCAAGCAGCAACGTTTGAGCATCGGCCATTTCAAGCGTTTCATTATGGGCAGTTGTGTTGAGGTTTGTTGGGAGAATTAACGATTTATCGTCCATCTGCTGAAAAGGGCTCGCCATGGCTGCTCCGCGAAGCTGCATCACTCTATCCACAACTCCGCGGACTGGTGTATTGCTATTGTCAGTGCGAGGCTGTCTGCAGATACATAGTGGACATTTCCAGGTGGCTCGGTGTTCGGAGCTCATTGTGTTGTAAAATCGTTGCTCCGACACATTCGCGCATCCGAGATCATAATATTTTCCGCACAACTTGCAGCATAGGAACTGACGCGTTTCAATAGGCTTAAGACAGCCAGCACAAATCTGAGCGGACTCCATAGTGAAGAAAAAGCAAAAAACAAAAAAATTCTCTGTTGCACCCGCGGACTCGAACTCGGGTCTTTTGAGTGCACAACGCACGTATTACCGCTGCGCCAAGTCAACCGCAGGCGTAATTGATGAAATTGATCTACAGGTGATTCTGTATGTCAGCTGTGAGTCATAACAAGATGGTCAAGATGTTATACGCGATGACGAATATCTGCAGCTACCGTACGAACACTTTTATCAACCATTAGATTTCACCAATTCACTTGTTTTTTTCTCAGTTAATACTGCATCCCAGATCAAGTTTTAGGGATCAATCGACGGGTCAAGAACCATAGAATACCGTAACACAACTTTCGACTCGTAATTTTCAAAAACGACACCAAAAATAATTTTAATAAAATGTGAGCACTTTAACACGTCCGATACGTTTAGAAGCGCACCGCGCACCGCACCGCACACCCCTGCACCTGGCTCTATGTCCATCTCTCTCTCGCACGCTCTGAAGGTACAGTACCCCTGCACCTGGCTCTATGTCCATCTCTCTCTCGCACGCTCTGAAGGTACAGTACCCCTGCACCTGGCTCTATGTCCATCTCTCTCTCGCACGCTCTGAAGGTACAGTACCCCTGCACCTGGCTCTATGTCCATCTCTCTCTCGCACTCTGAAGGTACAGTACCCCTGCACCTGGCTCTATGTCCATCTCTCTCTCGCACTCTGAAGGTACAGTACCCCTGCACCTGGCTCTATGTCCATCTCTCTCTCGCACTCTGAAGGTACAGTACCCCTGCACCTGGCTCTATGTCCATCTCTCTCTCGCACTCTGAAGGTACAGTACCCCTGCACCTGGTTCTATGTCCATCTCTCTCTCGCACTCTGAAGGTACAGTACCCCTGCACCTGGCTCTATGTCCATCTCTCTCTCGCACTCTGAAGGTACAGTACCCCTGCACCTGGCTCTATGTCCATCTCTCTCTCGCACTCTGAAGGTACAGCACCCCTGCACCTGGCTCTATGTCCATCTCTCTCTCGCACTCTGAAGGTACAGTACCCCTGCACCTGGCTCTATGTCCATCTCTCTCTCGCACTCTGAAGGTACAGCACCCCTGCACCTGGCTCTATGTCCATCTCTCTCTCGCACTCTGAAGGTACAGTACCCCTGCACCTGGCTCTATGTCCATCTCTCTCTCGCACTCTGAAGGTACAGTACCCCTGCACCTGGCTCTATGTCCATCTCTCTCTCGCACTCTGAAGGTACAGTACCCCTGCACCTGGCTCTATGTCCATCTCTCTCTCGCACGCTCTGAAGGTACAGTACCCCTGCACCTGGCTCTATGTCCATCTCTCTCTCGCACGCTCTGAAGGTACAGTACCCCTGCACCTGGCTCTATGTCCATCTCTCTCTCGCACGCTCTGAAGGTACAGTACCCCTGCACCTGGCTCTATGTCCATCTCTCTCTCGCACGCTCTGAAGGTACAGTACCCCTGCACCTGGCTCTATGTCCATCTCTCTCTCGCACGCTCTGAAGGTACAGTACCCCTGCACCTGGCTCTATGTCCATCTCTCTCTCGCACGCTCTGAAGGTACAGTACCCCTGCACCTGGCTCTATGTCCATCTCTCTCTCGCACGCTCTGAAGGTACAGTACCCCTGCACCTGGCTCTCTCTCTCTCGCACGCTCTGAAGGTACAGTACCCCTGCACCTGGCTCTCTCTCTCTCGCACGCTCTGAAGGTACAGTACCCCTGCACCTGGCTCTCTCTCTCTCGCACGCTCTGAAGGTACAGTACCCCTGCACCTGGCTCTCTCTCTCTCGCACGCTCTGAAGGTACAGTACCCCTGCACCTGGCTCTCTCTCTCTCGCACGCTCTGAAGGTACAGTACCCCTGCACCTGGCTCTCTCTCTCTCGCACGCTCTGAAGGTACAGTACCCCTGCACCTGGCTCTATGTCCATCTCTCTCTCGCACGCTCTGAAGGTACAGTACCCCTGCACCTGGCTCTATGTCCATCTCTCTCTCGCACGCTCTGAAGGTACAGTACCCCTGCACCTGGCTCTATGTCCATCTCTCTCTCGCACGCTCTGAAGGTACAGTACCCCTGCACCTGGCTCTATGTCCATCTCTCTCTCGCACGCTCTGAAGGTACAGTACCCCTGCACCTGGCTCTATGTCCATCTCTCTCTCGCACGCTCTGAAGGTACAGTACCCCTGCACCTGGCTCTATGTCCATCTCTCTCTCGCACGCTCTGAAGGTACAGTACCCCTGCACCTGGCTCTCTCTCTCTCGCACGCTCTGAAGGTACAGTACCCCTGCACCTGGCTCTCTCTCTCTCGCACGCTCTGAAGGTACAGTACCCCTGCACCTGGCTCTCTCTCTCTCGCACGCTCTGAAGGTACAGTACCCCTGCACCTGGCTCTCTCTCTCTCGCACGCTCTGAAGGTACAGTACCCCTGCACCTGGCTCTCTCTTTCTCGCACGCTCTGAAGGTACAGTACCCCTGCACCTGGCTCTCTCTCTCTCGCACGCTCTAAAGGTACAGTACCCCTGCACCTGGCTCTCTCTCTCTCGCACGCTCTGAAGGTACAGTACCCCTGCACCTGGCTCTCTCTCTCTCGCACGCTCTGAAGGTACAGTACCCCTGCACCTGGCTCTCTCTCTCTCGCACGCTCTGAAGGTACAGTACCCCTGCACCTGGCTCTCTCTCTCTCGCACGCTCTGAAGGTACAGTACCCCTGCACCTGGCTCTATGTCCATCTCTCTCTCGCACGCTCTGAAGGTACAGTACCCCTGCACCTGGCTCTATGTCCATCTCTCTCTCGCACGCTCTGAAGGTACAGCACCCCTGCAACTGGCTCTATGTCCATCTCTCTCTCGCACGCTCTGAAGGTACAGCACCCCTGCACCTGGCTCTATGTCCATCTCTCTCTCGCACGCTCTGAAGGTACAGCACCCCTGCACCTGGCTCTATATCCATCTCTCTCTCGCACGCTCTGAAGGTACAGCACCCCTGCACCTGGCTCTATGTCCATCTCTCTCTCGCACGCTCTGAAGGTACAGCACCCCTGCACCTGGCTCTATGTCCATCTCTCTCTCGCACGCTCTGAAGGTACAGCACCCCTGCACCTGGCTCTATGTCCATCTCTCTCTCGCACGCTCTGAAGGTACAGCACCCCTGCACCTGGCTCTATGTCCATCTCTCTCTCGCACGCTCTGAAGGTACAGCACCCCTGCACCTGGCTCTATGTCCATCTCTCTCTCACACTCTGCAGGTACAGCACCCCTGCACCTGGCTCTATGTCCATCTCTCTCTCGCACTCTGCAGGTACAGCACCCCTGCACCTGGCTCTATGTCCATCTCTCTCTCGCACTCTGCAGGTACAGCACCCCTGCAACTGGCTCTATGTCCATCTCTCTCTCGCACTCTGCAGGTACAGCACCCCTGCACCTGGCTCTATGTCCATCTCTCTCTCGCACTCTGCAGGTACAGCACCCCTGCACCTGGCTCTATGTCCATCTCTCTCTCGCACTCTGCAGGTACAGCACCCCTGCACCTGGCTCTATGTCCATCTCTCTCTCGCACTCTGCAGGTACAGCACCCCTGCACCTGGCTCTATGTCCATCTCTCTCTCGCACTCTGCAGGTACAGCACCCCTGCACCTGGCTCTATGTCCATCTCTCTCTCGCACTCTGCAGGTACAGCACCCCTGCACCTGGCTCTATGTCCATCTCTCTCTCGCACTCTGCAGGTACAGCACCCCTGCACCTGGCTCTATGTCCATCTCTCTCTCGCACTCTGCAGGTACAGCACCCCTGCACCTGGCTCTCTCTCTCTCGCACTCTGAAGGTACAGCACCCCTGCACCTGGCTCTCTCTCTCTCGCACTCTGCAGGTACAGCACCCCTGCACCTGGCTCTCTCTCTCTCGCACTCTGAAGGTACAGCACCCCTGCACCTGGCTCTCTCTCTCTCGCACTCTGAAGGTACAGCACCCCTGCACCTGGCTCTCTCTCTCTCGCACTCTGAAGGTACAGCACCCCTGCACCTGGCTCTCTCTCTCTCGCACTCTGAAGGTACAGCACCCCTCCACCTGGCTCTCTCTCTCTCGCACTCTGAAGGTACAGCACCCCTGCACCTGGCTCTCTCTCTCTCGCACTCTGAAGGTACAGCACCCCTGCACCTGGCTCTCTCTCTCTCGCACTCTGAAGGTACAGCACCCCTGCACCTGGCTCTCTCTCTCTCGCACTCTGAAGGTACAGCACCCCTGCACCTGGCTCTCTCTCTCTCGCACTCTGAAGGTACAGCACCCCTGCACCTGGCTCTCTCTCTCTCGCACTCTGAAGGTACAGCACCCCTGCACCTGGCTCTCTCTCTCTCGCACTCTGAAGGTACAGCACCCCTGCACCTGGCTCTCTCTCTCTCGCACTCTGAAGGTACAGCACCCCTGCACCTGGCTCTATGTACAAAATATTTGAACCTTTATTCGTCTATGAACTATTCTCAAATTTCTTTTCTTCACGCCATTTTACCAGTTTTTATTCAGTTCCGCCTGTCCTGTCCCGTTGTCTGTGTCCGTAACCAAATCTTGCAAGCTAAATTAGACCCACTTCCCATTATTCGATCGAGTTGAAACTTCACATACTTATGACTTAATCTCATGATGAAGCTGGAAGGTGGCCACGGCATCTCTGTGATAAAACAACATAACCCCGCCGAGTTTGAGCTCAATTGATTCGTCTTGAGGGAGCACCTCAAATTTTTTAGTCTATGTTTTAGATCAGGGCTTTTTTTTACTAATAAACAAAAAATTAAAAGCAAGCATAGCTACCTGTCTCTCAGCAGTGGGGTCCAATGCTGATGTAGGCTCATCCAGCAGCAGTATGGCCGGCCTCCGCAGCACGGCCCGCGCTATGGCCACTCTCTGTTTCTGCCCCCCCGACAGAGACGCCCCGCGCTCGCCGATCACCGTGTCATAACCCTGGCGGAAAGGTACTCAATAAATACAAGTATTGATCACCACTTCCAGCTTTCTTTCTTTTCTTTATCAGCCTATAACAGTCCACTGCTGTACTTAAGGTCTCTCCCAATAAAGGAAGGATTTTCCCATAATCACCACGCGGGTTGGTGATCGCTGTAGATGGTATAATATAAAGTCATTACGTAGAATAGTACATAGCATGTATCTTTGACTTCCGCAAAATAACACAATCTTGATTAGTTTAGTTCGATGTCAATAAGGTCGTCCATGATTTAAAAGAGTAACGTTGCCCCATTAGGCGATGACGTGGTGGGTATTCATAGCAAAGATGAGTTGTTCCTCCTTTGATTTGAGTTTGTGGCAATAATTGTCGCGAAAATGATAGACGCGGAATGTTTGCAAGTTGAAACCCAGAAAAATACGTCAGAATGGTGCAAGCGAAACTAGGCTTTATGTATTTTAACATGAAGTCTGGAGTTGTTTGGCGGGTATTTGATCGTTGCACTTACGAGTACACTTACATACAAAATTTTTGAGAATCCATACCGGCGCATACAAAAAGAGAAGTCGATGTCATTCATTATAAATATACTATGATAATAAAGATATTTTGAATTTTTTTTTTGATTTTGAATTTTATGAAATAGCAATCTTACGTTGGCCAGTTTAGAGATGAAGTGATGCGCGTGCGCAGTCTTCGCGGCTAGCACGAGCTGCTCCTCGGACACGCCTTCTAGGCCGAGCGTGATGTTGTCGCGGATGGTACCGCTGAACAGCACCGGCTCCTGCCCCACCACGCCTGGAAGAGGTACATACAGGTTGTAATAATATACCTACATTGGGACAATTCACACTGATGATTGAGCTAGCCATAAACTAAGTTTAAACTTGTGTTACGGGTTACTAACACAACGATACTATATTTTACGATAAATAATAGTTATATAGATAAACACAATTTGAAAAAGGTCAATTTACAACTTGCCCTGGCTGGGGATCGAACCTAGATCTAGTGGCGGACTTGCGTGTTAACTACTATGCCACGGAGGTTGAGATGTCTTTTGAAGGATTTCCCATGAGCCTACAATATGAGGTTATTCAAAAAGGGCTTCATTTATACAGGGGCTCATGTCGTAGGCCACTTATTTATAGGTGGGTTGTGCCGGTTTGTCTACTGAGTTCTATAAATAAAAGATGTGCGGTCGGGGGTTCCCCGTCAAAACAAAGTGCCTCACGCATTTTCTTCGAAACGATTGAAAGCATGAGTAAAAAAAGACTTACCGATGCTGTGTCTAAAGTGATGCAGATGCAAGTCAGGCAGCCACTTCCCGTCTACTGTGACTCGTCCGCTGTCAGGCTCGTATAGCCTTTGTAGCAGTTGCAATAAGGTTGATTTTCCACAGCCCGAGCCCCCAACAAGAGCTACTGTTTCCCCGGCGCTGACGCGGAGGGAGAGACCGCGTAGGACCTGAGCAATGATAAATAAAGTAGATATAACAAGTCCCTATTTCCTCAAAATATTATAGATAGACTCGTAATCTTTTCTTTTGATCAGAGTTCTTAAAGAGTTTTCTAACCTTTATTCTCTTTATGAAATAACTGGCCACTAAGAATTGCTAAAAAAGAGAAAGTAATTAAGAAAAGGCCATTCTTGATTTGAATATTTTACTTACTTATAAATTTTCCCGTACCCGAATTTTCCGGGATCCAGTGCTGCCTCCATTTAAAAAAAATCATTTCAAAGGAAACGGAGACATCATTTAAAATTTTGCTACTACCAAGTCCTAGATAACCCTTCAAACTATTTTTAACCGACTTCAAAAAAGGAGGAGGTTATCAATTCGACTATATGTTTTTTTTAATGTATGTTTGTTACGTGATATCTTCGCCAATTGTGAACCGATTTTAATGATTCTTATTTTATTTTAAAGCCTTTACTACCAAATTGGTTCCATTTTAATTTGGTGAAGATATGATAAAGAACTTTGGAGATATGGAAGAAACTCCTAAAAAAAAATGAAGTCGGTTTTTTTTTTGTTAACAATTTAATTATTTGAACTACTGTTTACAGTTTATAATGAGTAAAAAAAGACTTTAAACTGTAAACAGTAGTTCATAAAATACTTTGAAGGCTTATCTAGGGCTTGGTAGTAGCAAAATTTTAAATGATGTCTCCGTTTTCTTTGAAATTATTTATTTTAAATGAGGGCAGCAGCACTGGACCCGGGAAAATTCATTAATACAATTCAGTATTTTGCTACTACACGTTATTTTATTTATTAATCACGTCAATTTAGTCATTAGACGGCTATAGAAACTGTAGTTGTACTCAATTTGGTTTAGAAAGGGACTAACATGACCGGAAAAAATGATTGATTTTTAACAACTTACCTTAACATCAGGTCTCGACGGATAGTTGAAATAAAGATTATCAAACTCTATGTCTCCCCTGAAGCTGTCCGGCTTGATGCCCTCGTCCACCAAGGCGTCGATGTTGGAGCGCCGCTCCAGCAGCTTGTACACCGAGCGCGCCGCGCCGCGCGCCGCCGAGAAGATCTCCAGGTGCGGGTGACACATGGCGATGTTCTGGGCAGCCATGAATGTGCAGAACAGGATCTGGAGGAGGAAATATTGGATCAGGCTTTGAAGTCAGAAGCTGGCTACAGGTCACTGCATCCAAAATATTTTTTTACTGCTTAATGTTACACTTGGAACAAAGATGTGATATAAATTTTTATGAGAAATCTTTTATGCTGATCTAGGAGAAAAGAAAAAAAAAGAATATACCAGCTGCTTCTCTTCCCGCGCCGATAGTAAAAACAGATCGAGGGAATCGACAAGGACTTGAATCATATTTTGATTCCGTTTTTCCGAGTTCGTTTCCGAGTGGCCTTTGGGTCTTACAGCCCTGCTCTGTCTGCCCCGCTACAGATGAAGACGTGGTAATGTATTTGTAATGTACATGAAATTGGAAATTATAAGAACGGCCAACGAACAATAATAAAAAAATCTTATGGAATAGAAAAAATATATTTTTTTGCGGAGAAAGCTCGTGCGCTCTGTATTTCTGTCTCTTAGCTTTTGAAATTTGGTTATAGAAGAAATGCAAGCTTGGATAAACGTCACCAATGACTACTTCATATGATCGAGTATGATCTAAGTTTATTTCAAAGAAGCTACAAAAAAAAAATTAAATTAAAGTCACTGACCGTTAGCATTATACCCGGATGATACTGCTGATCCTCAGGCGGGAGATCCATGTCTCGTACACAGAGAGCAGCACCGTACGCGAACACGATGGCGTTGAGGGAGTACGTGAGCAGCCAGCCCAGCCCCGCGCCCAGCCCGGCCCACACGCCGCGCCGGCGGGCTGCTGACGACGCGCCGGTTAGGGCGTGGGAATACCTGCCAAAATAGTTGTAATTATTAAGATTGTTTCCAGTTCCTTCCGTGCTGGTCTGGGAGGATAGAAGAAAAACGTAGATTGTACCAGTGGCGTGTGGTTCCCGGCAGAGTATAATAGGACCACTCCACGCCTTCTATGACATTCACGAGTTGACACCCGTAGATGTCATAGAAGGCGACTTAGGGAATACAAGCTAAACAAAGACTCAATGAGACCTTTCCAACACGTCTGACCAGCGTGAAGAGGGTAGGGCCAGAGGGCTGCTCTGGCCAAGTATGGCTCTGGTGGTACAGAGAGGGTCGTACTCCTACAGTGAAGACTAGAAAAACCTGATGATGATGATGTACCAGTTGCATGTCCTAAAATGGAAGCGAGTTAATAACCCACCGACAAGAGCATAGATTAGCATCTCTTGACGCCAAGAACATAAAACCGATTAAGAACATTTACAGAGAATTGAGTCTTGTAGCTAGCAACCCGTCACTATTTTGATTATTTTTCATCTACACGCCTACCTTGACGAGGCTTTAAGACGTAGCCTTAAAATCCAAGTAAAAGACGGGATAAGTCTGTTGTAAGAATAAAGAAAAATAAAGACCAACCGTTGTACTTCCAGTTTCTCCCCCGCATATGCTCGTACAGTCCTGATGGCTGAGAGAACCTCCTCCACTATCCGGCCAGCCGAGCTGTATGCAACCACTTCTTCTGACGAACAACGAGTCTGGTACTGTAAAGACATATTTCCAAAATTATGAAGTTATGACTTGTTGACTTTTTAGATTCCGAAATGATGTCATCAATATAGAGGTCTTTCCTATGCTTTATTGTTAGAAAAATCACGTTAAGAAGCTCTCCCAAGCTTACCCAAACTGTCAAATCTCAAAAGTTTATCTAAAACGTCAATAATGCAACACTTTTATAATAATTTCAGTAAAAGTAGAAAGAAAGAAAAATAGTTTATTTGATATATCACAAAAGAATGTTACCTTTAAATATCCTCGTATAGAGTCGTATAAGTAGCAAACGCAGAATGCAAGGACTGACTACAGATTTGAGCTTTATTTACCTTAGAAACAGTCCCAGCCACCAAAATGGCGACAGGAACCACAGACATGCCAGCTAGCGTGAGTTGCCAGCCGTAGGACAGTGACAGCGCGCCGCCGAGCACCACGGAGCCGCCCAAGTACCCCGTCATCACCACGTGCTCTCCCACACCCGCGCGGAGTTTGTCCATGTCTCTGAGGAGTGAAAGGTTAAATATACACACACCTCAGAAAAATCTTTAGTACATAAGACTATCGGGATGAAAGTTCTCTTTAAAACTACTACTAAACTAGTAGATCTACCAAAACTATTAAGTTCAAAACTACCAGTCCGGTGTGGTTGTTCCATCAAAACTGTTTTACAGGCTACGTTAGCCGGCTCATCATGGATAGATGTAGTTTAGCTTGAGCTCCTCCGAGCTTTAAAAGGCACTTTAAGACACTAATTTAGTCCATGTGGCTATCGCTAGATTTTCTATTTTCAGCTTAACAGGCTCCCACTGCACGGCAAACAAACATACATACATACATACTATCACGTCTTTGTGTTTGTTCGGGGCAGACAAAGCATTTTGGGTCTTGCGGCTCAAAGCAGACAGAAGCCAGTGAGAAGGTGAAAAAATGAATCTAAATAGTGGTGGGTTTGCATTTTCGCCCATTTCCTCGATCGGCTACTACGATCTGCGTGAGAAGAGAAGCAGCTGGTACATTCTAAGTTTTTTCTTTTCTCCCAGACCAGCATAGAAGGACGGCAAAGCCTTCCAGCATTCCAACTTTCTCAACCTTCTCTTTCAAAGCCCACACCATGCAGATCGTTTCGCCATCGCTAGATGGTCGTTAACTAAAATCGTAAGATACCCTGGAGATAGCAGTAAAAGCCTACTAATAAACATGGTGTGAAGAAGAAGTATACTCACTCTGTGAGCGTAGACGCGAAGTTCATGGTGGTGTTTGTATCAAAGAACGCTATCTCTTGGCTAATAACGGAGCGTAGAAGTCGCCAGCGGAGCCGCGTTATCTGAAAAATAGTCATATGAGTTATAGAAAAAGTACTGAAAATTGGGGCTGTCCTAGAGGTTGCTGCTTTTACCCGACTACAGCAAAGCCTACGGAAGGGTAATGACTTTAGCAGTCTATGTATGTATGTATACTAAAATATTTCAATAACATTTAGCTATAAGTTCTTCCTATATACTGTAATTGGTGAAAACCGTTGTATTTAGTTTTTACAATAAATAAATAAATAAATAAATGTGGATATTTATGTTTGTTCCACAGCATCCGAACTGCTTATCCTATTTCACAAATGAGATGTCAATCTATTCATGATTATCGTTCGGGTGACTTAGGCAACATTTTGAATGTATAAAATAAATTTAATAAATATTACATTTAAAAAAGTGGGGCCCAAAAAAAAAGATTTTTCTTCCTTTCCCGAAGGTTGACGTCGCTCGGGTGTAAATCTTTTCGCATAAATGCATTTGTAAGGAGGAATAACTAAGCTAGCGGCCGGTCATAAAATCACAGTGACATCATAATAATGGGCCTGGAGAAGAGTAGAGAGTAGTAAAGTTTGTCACCATTCTGCAGGCAGCCCAGTTGGCCAGCGTGACGGCCGAGGCTGCTGCTGCGAACTGTATCGCCATGATGAGCACGCTGGCCACGCCGAACGCAATGGAGTCGTCTACCAGCGCGTCCATGTGATTGGAGCGGTTGCCCGATGGTCTGTACGGAGGAATAGGTTGGTTTTAGTGCGTTTATGAAAGAACGAGCAAATTAGGAGCTTTACTTCATAAAATAACGCGACAGTCGTCTGATGCGTCCTATTCCAATGTCAAACTAAGAGTGGCCTTTGGGTCTTCCGGCCCTGGGCTCTGTCTGCTTAGAGCCGCAAAACCCAAAATGCAATGACTGCCCCGTTTGGGATAAATACGTGATAGTGCAAACTAAGAGATTTTTGACGCATTGCATGCCACATCGGCCTTGCGCCATCTACTCTGTACCTACTTCTCCTGTGGGAACAAGGTGTGTTCCCACAGAAGAAGTAGGTACAGAGGGACTGCACTGGGACAGGTCAAAGTCACACAAGCATAAAAACCTCGTGCATTAACTGCATTCCCAAGGAGAGTAGATTTCCAGCACTCTTTCAGTATTTGCCACTTACATACACGAAAGTGCCGTGGTTTCCGGCAGAGTAAAATAAAATCACTCCAAGTCTTCCCGTGGATGTCGTAATAGGCGACTTAGGAACTACAAGCAAAACAAAGCTTAGACATCAGAGAGACCTCTACAACCCGTCTGGTCAGCGTGGAGAGTGTAGGCCAAATCCTCTAGGCTGCTCTGGCCAAGTATGACACTGGTAGTACAGAGAGGGTCGTGCTCCTGCAGTGGAGACTAAAAGACCTGATGATGATACACGAAAAGCAAACAAGCAGGTGCGGGCGAACTATTGCTTGTGGTACTTACAGTAGTGTCCCCCCTCCAAATAGCTTTAGTATGTGCGCATGCGGCGTCGTAGGCGCAGCTTTGTGTCTCTGCACGAACAGCGAGGTGATCTCCCCGTAGATGACGACCGCGCTGATCAGTCCGAATGAGGAGCACCAGGACAGCACCACGCCTAGGAGTGTGGCCAGGCGCTCGCCCAACGTTGCGTAGCGCCACTGCAACAGAAAAATTACATATACTTAGATACAAATCTCTATCACGACTTTATCAGACAAAGCATTTGAGGTCTTGCGGCTCTAAGCAGGCAGAGCCCAGGGCCGCAAAACCCAAAGGCCACTTTTAGCGTGATGGTGGGTGAAAAGGTGGAAAAGAAATCAAAAAAGTGATGGGTGGCTAGCCGTATCGCCTAATAACATGATTCGCATTTTCGCCCATTCCCTCAATATGCATTTATGCTTTCTGCCCGGGAAGAGAAGCAGCTGCTACATTCTAAGTTTTTTCTTTTCTCCCAGATCAACATGGAAGAATTTATTATAAAGAATTTTGTATTGTATTGTATTTTAAGAATTTACTTAGATAAGTATCCAATATCAACCACAGCCAAATGGTTAAAAATGTTGAAATAATTCCGGTTTCTCATCTTTGGGTGATCATGACATATCATATTTAGAGAAGAAAAAGCCGAAAAATGCATCTTGGACTCCGGATCACAGCTAATAAAGGATGCAACAGGAAACACGGTAAGATGACGAGAATTTCTCCTCAAATTTCACTAGCTCTCTTCTCTTTCAGATGAATCAGTAAAAATCTAAGGAAACATGTCACGAGGCGAAGAAACTAGCACTCTAACCAAATAGGTACTCAGATTCCCCTTTTTACTTAAACGCATAACATCTAATGATGACTTCCGGGACCAGCAACTTATAAAGGCACTGACCATAAATTCTTGAGATCTCTCTTTTCAGAAGAGGAATCAACAAGAAATCGGTTGTAACTTATACAAGAATTCTCTAAAATTCTGACAGACCTCGGAAGGGCAGTTCTTTCTAAGGATCGAAAGAATACTCGTAGAAGATCATTTGCATCGCGTGTCGCTTGATTTATTGACTGTCGTGTCGATTTTGTAAAACTAATAATTGATTGACGTGATACGGAAACGTTGAGAAATGAACAATGGCGGAGAAACAAAGCTGCCTGGACCTTCGAAGATGATAGGGGCAGGGACTACCCACCTTCCGTAATCAGGACTACTCACTGGGACTTAATTTCTTTTCAACTGAGAGTCTCAGTCCTTTTGGTAGGTCTTTTTTTTTAAAGCCTACTTATATCAGTCCAGTCACCATTTGGAAGTCTTGGCTGTCTGGTTGGAAGTCACTCAATAGACTGCGAATCTAAGTAGGTCGTTGTGGAGAGCTTTTGAGCTTGTGAAGTTTATAGAAGTGATTTTTATGTATGCATGTTTTCATTGATACGAAAAAAATACAGAGATCTTTTTGATAATATAATCTGAACATTGTAGACTCATTTTTTGCGGAACGTAATTGTTTTATTTGGCCAAAAGTTTACACAATTATTGTCTTAAGTTATTATTATACAATACAATTATTGTATTGTGATTACATCCGTCGTAGATGTTATCGTATGGGAAGCTGGTTAAATCAAGGTGATGAGCTTTTTTAATGTTAGATTTTTAATAACTTTTGTAAATAATACGGTATAGACTAAAAATAAATTTTTAGCTCACCTTTAAAAATGTTCACTTTTAAACCAATAATTTCTGAAAATCTATTTAACGACGCCTCACGCCATGGATCAGTCGAGAAAAAAAAATCACTCTAAATTTTTTCAAGGTTACAATTTTTTCAGGATTTTATTTCACCTCTTTGTCGTGATACTTAATATATTATGCATCTTCTTCGTCTAAGCGCATTCCCGGTTGCATGCTCAGCTGTACTGCTTCGGAGCCCGGGGTGCGCTAATATGCATGTCAATGGTCACCCAAGGATGCCAAAGACCTTGTAAATGGAGAAGAAATAGCCGGAACACTTTCAATGATTTGGCTATAGTTTTACAACCGGCCGCCTGCCTGACGTTAACCCTCTTTGGGAAATCTATAATAATACATATCCATGCTATAATAGCTTTCTAGTAAGTACTAATACCGTGTTATTATAAAAACAGGACTAATTTTGTTACTAGGTTTAAACCATTATCCACCTAAATCAAGTTGACATTGACAGGTGAGATAGTGTGATATTACTAGATGTCAACTTGATTTGGGTGAATAATGGTTTAAACCTAGTAACAAAGTTAGTCTGGGTTTTATAATTTAGTGTCTAAGTAAAACCGCGGACAGACAGACAGACTTAGCAACACTATCAGGGTTCCTTGTTTACTACGGAACTCTAAAAAATGGGGCCTCCTAAATCAGTCATCATATAGAAAGTTTGCATTTTGCTACATTTTTTAGACAGACAGAGAGACAGACAGAGAGACAGACAGAGAGACAGACAGAGAGACAGACAAAACATTTTTGGCCAACTCGAAACTGAGACACTTCGCTTGCTCGGTCAAAATGGAAACAAAATGAGATAGCCCTATTTAAATAAGTCTTCTTCTTCTTCCTCACCTTATCCCACTTTACGTGGGGTCGGGACAGCATGTGAGTCTTTTTCATTTTTCTCTATCTTTTGTCAAGGCACTTGTTACATTATTTTTACCCATATCGTCCTTAACGCACTCCATCCACCTTTTCTTAGGCCTTCCTCTGTTCCTATTTCCTTTGACCTTCAAATTCAGCACCTTTCTGGTAACGTGGCTCTCCTCCCTCTTCATTACATGTCCATACCATCTTAGTCTATTGTTTCTCAACATTTCCGTTATTAGGGCTACCTTTGTACTTCCTTTTACATACTCGTTTTTAATTCTATCCTTTCTTGTCACTCCTATATAAATAAGTCTATACCCATTTTATGCCTGCGACCCTAGTGCCTAGACCCTGGTAGTCTTGAATCTTCACCAAGTCTACGTCTGTCGTCTAGACCACAGACCACGGATCTGACAAGACGTTTCAATGTGTGGGAGTATTCTAGGAGGTCGCAGACAACCAAAGAACCATGCACTGTCAAAGCTTGACATTTGACCCATGACAAGGCCCCATATTGTCCTCACTTGGTCTTCACAGAGCTCCATGGGAAATGTGACTTAGATGACATAATAAGAATTGCACGTGTGGCGCGAACAATGCGAGTTCTCACGTCTCGGCGGTGACCTTGACCTTGCGTGATGTCAACGTCAAACGATGACATTACTGTTTAAGATAATGAACAAAGTTACTTATTAAAGTCTAGCTTAGGTTCATATTTAGGTAGGTATTAATGGTAAATGCATAAAGGTCATATTGCAGAATAAAATCGGTCAAGTGCGAGTCGGACTCGTACATAAAGGTTTCCGTTCCTCCGTACAATGTTTTAAAACACTGAAGAAAATACGTTTCTTATATGACGACCCCCTTTAATTTTTAAATTTATTTTTAGTATTTGTTTTTCTAGCGGCCACAGTAATACATAATTGGTAAAAATTTCAAGTATCTAGTTAATGCCATTATAAAGATTAAAAACGCTGCAAAAGACACGTTTCTTGTATGACGACCCCCTTTCATTTTTAACTTTATCTTACACTAGCAGTCCACCCCGGCTTCGCCCGTGGTACACACATAGCCTATGTCACTCGGGAATAGTGTAGCTTTCCAACGGTGAAAGAATTTTTTAAATCGGCCCAGTACTTTTTGAGCCTATTCATTACAAACATACAAACATACAAAAATAGGTACAAATCTTTCCTCTTTATAATATTAGTATAGAAGTATAGATACAGCCACAGTAATACATATATCGGTGAAAATGTCAAGTGTTTAGCTATTACGGTTCAAGACATAGAACCTGTCAGCCGGATGGACAGACAGCGGAGTGTCACGCGGTCCCGTTGGCACTCTTTGGGTACGGAACCCTAAAAAGTACGATACAAAATCTAGTACGATTACTGTGGCGTCGATCATAATACAGATTAAAAATACCTTTACTCTGTAAATAGTTTAACATTTTACATAATTACTCCGCTGTTTAATGTTCAATTACAAGACAAGCAAGACAACCTTCCTGCTGTCTCTAATGTTTGATGCAAGGTGACGAGGTGGAGTATCGGACACTGCAGATACTGTTATTCATTATTAAAATTCGATGGCTGAAGCATGAATTTTACAATCTTCTTGTTATTTTAATAGTCCCTTCCAAGCTGGTCTGAAAACGCTGGCTAAAAAGAAATGTTTGTAGGAAAAAAGTCATTTTTTTGTAAAAGCTTTTATTGTAGGTACAGCCTAATACTTATCAAGACACGTAATGCCCAAACTCGATGTGGTTGCGCCGTTTTATGACAGGGTTCCTATAGCCACCTTCCGGATCCGTTATCAGAACAGCTTCTTGTTATAATAATATTGCATTGTCATCAGATTTACAACAAAATTTCATCTCAATCGTAAACCGGGAAGTAGCTCAAGTTAACTTGCAAGATTTGACCCAAAAACAAACAACAACAACAACCAGGGCAATTAGCTTGTAAGAAAGCATATAGCATATAGCATATGTGCCAAATTTCCTTCCTATCGGAAATAACTTGCAAGATTGGACCCAAAAACAACAAACAAACAGGGTAACTAAACTTACAAGCTTAACGTTCTCATTATAAACTGTAAACAGTAGTTCATAAAATACTTTGAAGGGCTATCTAGGACTTGATAGTTGCAAAATTTTAAATCATGTCTCCGTTTTCTTCGAAATGATTTATTTTAAATGGGGGCAGCACTGGACCTCGGAAAATTCAGGTACGGCCTTAACAGGCGACGTCAAAAGAGAGTTATGCCCCTTTTTTGCTATAGTTATTAGTCAGATAGTACAAGTTTTCCTTATTTCTAAGTTTCCTTAACTTAAAGTCTACTTTTTAGAAAACCAGTACGTTTGCTCTGGTGCAGATCTTATCAACCGGTATTTTCCTCCTACAAATATGTTGGTAACTAAGTGTACATTCAAATATAACACACGCTACTTTAGAATACAGTTTAAATTCCTGTGGGCTTAGTTTGTCTTTTTTCATTTTTTTATTAGTGATTTGAGTGCGTTGACCTCTATCTAGCCTGATGGGAAGCTAAGTCTTAAAAAACGTATTGCAATTTAATGGGGTTCATACTGCGGAGTTCTAAATCTTATATTTGTTTGGAATTTTAGAGTGTTTTGCGGTCAAAGTCCTCATTTTATTATTCCAAAAATCAGAGATTATTCCTAAAGCGCCTCAAAGCATAATTTGTTGCAAATCCAGGCTCTTTCACCAAATTAATATTGGACTGATTTGGCTTTCAAATTAAATAAGAATCATCAAAATCGGTAAAAAAACATACGGTCGAATTGATAACCTACCTACCTAACTACTCCATTTTTTAAAGTTGATTAAAAGCTAAAACCCGGCTAAGGGACAATTACTGAAAAGTATTCTGATTATCTAGTCTAGCTCATAATATATATTTTAAATGTGCTAATAAGCTTTCATTAGAACAAGGGAAGTCAAGGGGTAGTGGAAGTAGTTTGGTGTTATAAATGCTCAAGCTCAACCTGATTGATCTGGTACCATTTTGACATCTGTTTGTATTCTATTATTCTGTGTCATAATGTTTTGGTACAATAAAAAAAAAATACTAAATTTTCCTCAAGCTGAGAAAGTAGGGAAAGGAAAAACCCACGTGCTGCGGGAAACCCCCCCGCCCGATCCCCCCTTGCGTCTCCCCACCCCCGTACACACCGGTATGACAGCTTTGATGCACTTACGCTCAGATGTACAAGTATGTGCGCGACGCGCATTGCTGGACGCGGGCGATGACCTAGCTTGTATGTTACCTGTAATGTTACTATGCATGGCATCGTGAAGTTTGTATAGGTACTTTGTATATACTACATCTAAAACAATGAACTAAAAAAAGTGCTCGTCAAGGAACCCAAGCTCCTAGGTACCTACTTGCCGCGTGGTGGTTGTTAATTTGACTTTAATAAATTCTAGAGTCTTTAATTCTTCAAGAGTGGATAACAGCCAACAGCCACAGGCGAGTAAATAAACGGGCAAGTGCGAGTCGGACTCGTACATGAAAGGGTTCCGTACCACCGTACAATGTTTTAAAACGCTGAAGAAACACGTTTCTTGTATGCGGACCCTCTTTAATTATTAACTTTATCTTATTTTTAGTATTTGTTGTTATAGTGGTAATAGTAATACAAAATCGGTGAAAATTTCAGGTGTCTAGCTATTACGGGTCAAGAGATACAGCCCTGTGACAGACGGACAGACGGACAGACAGCGGAGTCTCAGTAATAGGGTCCCGTTTGCACCCTTCGGGTACGGAACCCTAAAAAACACAAAATTAATTTCAAATCACTAATTATCGCTTTCCTACAAGGTTATTTCTAATTAGGTGCAAGTTAAGTCAATGGAACTGAACAATTTTCCTTAAGAAACAAACATAATCAATTAACGTTGGCATTACGTCACTATACACTATGTTGGGACGACACCCCGTGTGGTTCCGGGTTAGGATAGGACTACTCCATCTCTTCCTGTGGATGTCGTAAGAGGCGACTAAAGGACTAAGCACTAACATCTCGTGCTATAATTGTATTCCCAAGGAGGGGCGGCCGGTTATAAAACTTTTCGCATAAATAGGCCGCCTGCCTGACGTCAACCCTCTTTGGGAATGCCCAAAGAGGGTTGACGTCAGGCAGGCAGCCGGTCGTAAAACTATAGCCAAATCATTTAAACGACCTTGCGAAATGGAGAAGAAATAGCCGGAACAGGCTATTTCTTCTCCATTTCGCAAGGTCTTTGGTATCCTTGGGTGACCATTGACATGCAGATTGTAAAAGCCTATCGCGGGAATGGGGGAGGAATTTAATGATTTTAATCTATGCGTTTATTTTCGTGCCTGTTCCACATTAACCTTGGAATACTAATAAGTTCACTAATAAACCCTGAAGATTAGTAATAAGTAATGACATTAATACTTCTCGGAAAGCAGAGTTAATGCGAAGAGATCATTATTACCGAGATCAAAGTAGGACGGCGCATTCTTCAATGAAACCGATTTCATTGAGAAATATTGATTGTGAGTATACCTAAAGAAATAACAAAGAAGCAATCACTTATACCGTACTCGGCCTTGATCTAGAACAGGGAAACCGTACCATTTCCTGTAAATATTGCAAAAGGACACTAAAGAACTTATCACCCACATGTCATGCAAGAATACACACGTGGACTCAACAAATATATTTGTCTCGTCAGTAACACTATATTGCACCAAAAATACACAGGTACTCAAAAATATGTACAGTAGGTATACGAGTAGGTATACAATAGAGGAGTAGGCAAACCCAGAAAAAAAAAATCCAAACAAATAAAGGAAAAATTAAACGTGAAAACATATAAGGAGGTTAAGAACTTGGCGGAAGATAGAGAGAGATGGAAAGCACTCCACCGACAAGAGCCCAGCTCTTAAGAGTCTCCTAACCCTAGACAAAATTAGAGTTTCCCATACAAACGTAGTCTACGTTTTATTTTGAAACGACATGTCAGATTTCGGTAAAAATTTGTAAGTTTAAAGAAATTGCATATATCTAGGGTTATAATTGATTTGCACAGTCAAAATATGAACTTGAAAGAGAATATAGTGTATTATATCATTTTTGACCATCAGTATGGAAAAGTTTTACACCCTTATATTTTCTTTCAAGTTCATATTTTGACTGTGAAAACCAATTACAACCCTAGATATGTGCAATTTCTTTAAACTTACAAATTTTTAACGAAATCTGACATGTCGTTTCAAAATAAAACGTAGACTACGTTTGCATAGGAAAGTCTAGGGTAAGGGGGTTCTTAAGGGCCTAGTCCTTATTTTTAATGATTTTGACTGCTTTTTCGGAGCTGATTGGAGCCATACTATCTTAGTAACAATATGTGAAGATATTTTTAATTGAAGTTTATTTAAGTATTCAAAAAGTGAATTAGACAATTATTGATTTTCATTGTAATAGTTTGTTTAATTCCAAATAACCTGACACGTGTTTCGATTTTTTGCGGTATGCGACGTCCATGTCATTGTTGTTTACACGGAAGTTAAAACATGAAGTTGTGTTTAAATTACAGAGAAATAAAGACAAAGGAAAATCCTACAAAGTGAATAAGATTTTAATTAAAAAAATTTTAATTCATTCAAAAACTTAGTTAAAAAGGTTAAACTTTGAAGAAAATATAATGAATACGTCGTCGGATTTCTTGCGCATACGACTGAGTTGAAAAATAAAAAATACACATATATGAAGACTGATTCACGCTAAAACACGTACAATAAATAAATAAAAATAATTTGTCTTTTGTTAAAACATAGAAAAATTTAAAGTTCTCCGAAATTCTCACATAAATATGGGGAAGAAAACGCTGATAAGGCAGACCGCTCGCTGCGCTTCTGAATTCGTCTAAATTCGTCTCCATGGTGCATGTACAACACAGCGCAATGCGTATGTGTAGATAGAAAATATAGATTCGGGTGTTCATTCAAAAATTCCCACGGTCGAAGACTGCAGTCTTAACTATAAGAAGAAGATATACAATAGTCGGTCCTAACGCCAAGGCATTCTCTTACAAAGTTTAGAACCGGCCCAACATCAACCCTACTTGGGATTAATGCAGTTGTAGTACGAGATGTTTGAGCTTGTCCTTTAGTCGCCTTTTACGACATCCACAGGAAGAGATGGAGTGGTCCTATTCTAACCCGGAACCACACGGCACAAAGTAATGTATTTTAAGATTCTTAATCCAAGTGGCCAGTCTGAACGCTAATCTATCGCAGCCTTAATTAGGCTAATGAGTGATCTTATAATCGATGCTATAAAATACACATTATTTAACTATTATGAGATATGGGCGATATATCAGAAAACTAAGCGCTAATGCTAACTCCTTGTTTGTTTAATAAGTACTTCATACCATAGAAATCAGATATCTTTATTTGCCAGTGTACCGGGAGACGCCGGCACAGACTGCCACTGATAATGGGAACACAACTGTATTTGTAAAAACTTATTTGAGGTATGGAAACTGATGTGGGTATATGATATGACGTGAGAACGCGTGACACTCTTGCTGGCCGGCTACTGCGAGCTGGTTGTTATTTAGATAAAAATGCGCAATCGAACACACGTCTTGTCACTAGTGCCGATGCAACATTTGATTGTACGACTTGCTCGTACAGCCAGGAAATCTCATTCTAGCAACATTTAATGCCGATAAGAGGGAAAGAGACAAAAAAAGGGTTTTAACCATCCCTAGAAATGAAGTAATTATTACTAGGTTTAAATCATTATCTAAAAAGCAAAAATGAGCTTTTTTATAGAGATAAGATTATCTCTATAAGAAAGTTCCTTTTTGCTTTTTAGATAATGGTTTAAACCTAGTAATAATTACTTTATTTCTAGGGTCCAATTTGTTTAGATGTTAACCAACTAACATTTGTTCCGTTAACCCCGTTAATATATGAAACCGCTGCTGCTGATACGATCGATGTCCAAACCCGCATTACCCAAAATAGAATAAGAATGAAACGGAACATTCGCAGGTTGTACACTCACGACCTTGAACTTGCGTCGATCGGAACGCGGTGAAGGTGAGAGCACACCAGCTATTTTTTTTGTAAAGAAAATAACCGTTTTGTTTAAAAAAAAGTAAATGTAGGTCGGTTGCTCTATTATAGGAGTATTGTACCATCTTCAGTCCTTTAATGGTATTAGCAAAGGGAATATAATTACTAACGTAACAGATACCTAACGTCATACAAACTATTGTATTGCACTTAAATAGCAATCTTGTAGACTAATTACATAGGTATTTATATCAGCTGCTCAAGTTTGCTAGAGATTTGTGTGCTGCCATCTCCTTGAGCAGTTGGTTGTATTTAGCTATTTATGTGCCTTCAAATAGTTTGAATGACGATGGCACCCACTGGTACTAGTAATACTTTATTTTTTAGCAGAAATTAATAGAATAAGTATGTTATCACAAAAATATTGGTAAGTACCTATTACTTTAAAAAATACGCGAATTTTCATTCTTCGGTTGCAGGTATAGTTGTAAGGTACTTATTTCACTGACAGAGTACTATAAGCTTCATGAACATGAAAGTAAAAAAATATAAGAATAAAGAAATGTACTCGCAACTCTCTCTAAACAGGTTGTTCACGGAGATATTGATTCATAAGCATCGTAAAAAAATGCCGTCACAGAACGCTGTACTAGTGTGCACTCTGCCTTAGGTCACAATTTATTGTATTGTGCGATTGTACACAAATACGATTTAGTTGTACTTGTGGTTCTGAACTTCCTCAGGAAATTGACATGACGAGGCATGTTTTTTACGGTTGTTTTACAGCCTACGGATAAATAGTTATTCTTTAGTTTTCCACTTTAGAGTCCACCGGTTGTCAGCCATCGACGGCGGACGGCCGCCTACACCACAAATTACATAGATATGTATAAAAGGGACCCCACCACAGTCCACTAAATAAATATCACTACAGCCGTACTATAAATAATTAATTAAATAAATAAATAGGTAAGGACAAATCACACTGATTCAGCTGGCCCCAATCCCAAAGTACGTTTAAACTTGTATTATGGGATGGGATACTAACTAGATACCAAGTGAATCAAAAGTGAATGTGAACAATGAAAAAAAGTGAAGTCAAGAATATATATTGTTTGCCGATACTGCCGACACAGAATAAATGATAGTACAAGCTGTACCGATACTATATTTTATAATAAATACTCGTACAGAAACAGATAAACACCCAAGACCCAGGAAAATTTGAAAAAGGCCATTTTCCATCTTGCCCTGGCTGGGAAACGAACCCAGATCCTCCGCTATGACTGTTCACTTTAACATTTCACATATTGATCACAAGCATGAGCATTTATTTCCCTCCCAAACCAGCGTGGGTGTTAAACCAATTCGAAAATGTTTTTATGACTTATTTGACATAATTTACATTTCCCATTATGTTTTATCTAATATTGACATTCAACTCGGCGCCCGCTTCGATTTAAATGGCCGTTAGAGTAAACAGTGTCATGTCATGACTACTCGAGTCACAATGGTCAATTTGCGGTTTCCGTGATTTTGTGAGATTAGAACAATTTAGTGAGCTGGCCGCGGACAGACAGACCGACAGCGAACATCTTTATTATTTGTAGTGGGGATAGAGGATTTTCGCCCAAAGGCTTAGCCTAGCCATACAACGTGGAAATGCCGTCAGCCTCTTGAGGACCTTGCCTGCTGACTGTGGCGATTTGAGTTCCATTTTTTAATGTTTGTTGTTTTTAGTATAAGTTTTAGATTTCATTTATTGCTGTTAATTTAAATTAGTTTTAATTAAATTTCATGTAATTATCTTGTTTCGCTGCAATGGAACTAGGTACTTTTAATCCCCGACAAAAAACATATCTGTGTGTCTGCCTGTGTCATCGTAGCTCCTAAACGAAATGACGATTTCGATGCGGTTTCTTTTAATCGAAAGTCATGTCTCTCGAGATGGTTCTTAGCTATGCTATGTTTGATGAAAATCGATTCAGCCGTTCCAAAGTTATTGGTTAACACTTAAAAAGAAGGGGTTTTAAAATTCGTCTGGCAAATAGACTTGTTCGAATGAGCGGATAAACCGAAAGAAGTTCTCTGAGTAGTATCATATAGTTTCACGATAACCTATGAGAAAATTTTATCGAAATTTTTGTTATACGATTAGGTTTGAGCATCAATTAAGTTGGTCAAGTGGTTGCCGAGATATAGAGTTGTTAAGGGGTCGTGAGGTCATAGTTTAGAACAAAGTATCGTATCATATACATCTATCTGTCTTTATTTAAGAGCTATGCTGTTTTCGGTGGAGTATGAGTTCTCTTCCATTTGTCTCTCTATTCTGCAAGCTGTTTTACTTCGCTGTTCCATACGTCGTTCATCATCATTAGGTCTTTTCTAGTCTCCACTGCAGGAGCACTACCCTCTCTGTACTACCAGAGCCATACTTGGCCAGAGCAGCCCTCTAGCCCTACCCTCTCCACGCTGGCCGAAAAAATGCAGCAGTGAAAATTCACAAAGATACAGCCCGTCGATGTTTCGAAGTGGAGGTGATTGACGTCACCGTCAAGTGAAAATCGTACTTGATCGTGACGTCATACGGAATTTAAATTAGCTTATCACAAAAAAGAAAAAAACAGTAAGTCTTCAATATTTCTTAATAATCTACCTGATGAGCTAAAATTATTTCGACGTGACGTTACGTCCAGTACGATTTCACTAGACGGTGACGTCAACCGCCCCACCCCTACTCCGAAACGCTGTATCCTTGTAAATTTTTTACTACTTTGATTAGGTAACCGAAAAATATAGGTCCATTATTATTTTTTTGGGTAAACCAACTGACGTACTAAATAATATTTTTTTTCAGATCCAGTCCCATCCCTATTATGAATTGGCCTGATAATGAATATCTTTCGATGTTAATGTGGTGTATGTATGTATGAATTTGTACATCAGGGGTGAAGATGACCCAGTACAGGCGAATTTGGGGCACACCTTGACACGCGATGGCACGAGCAGCCTTAACAATGAGTCGACAGTTTTGTTCGAGATTTAATCACTAAAAGTACAGTTTACAGAACACCGAGCTGTCAAAATTAATTGTGAATTTGCCACTGCAAAGATAGATAAAAACGTTTATTTGCTGCCTACAGAGTCTAACAAAAAATAAACTGAAACTATTTTAAGGCTAAATTCAGTCCATGATACTGAACAACTTTCCCCAAGAAACATATATCGAAATATGAAAAATAATTTTTGGCCTCCCATACAAGTTCATTGATCGCTAATCTAAATGTGTTGGAAAGAATTTTTTATTTCCATACATATTTCGATTGTGTTCCTTGGGGGAAGTTGTTCAGTATCCTGGACTGAATTCAGTCTTAAAATAGTTTCAGTATATTTCGTATATGTAGTATTGTAGGCACACACAAACTTTTTTTTATTTACAAGCTGTTATTTACCTTGCGCTGTTTTATTTTGGGTCAAATCTTGCAAGTTAAATTTGCGCCACTCCCGATTTTTGAAATTTGTTATGCTAATGTAAATCAGTTGAAAATGCAATTTTATTATAACAAGAAGCTGATCTGATGATGGAGCCGGAAGGTGGCTATAGGAACCCTGTAATAAAACGACGCAACATTTGCCTAACAATAAAAGTTTGTACGAAAAATTTTTTTTTGCGTTTTGCGACAGACAGGGCCCAGGGCCGCAAGACCCAAAAGCCTCTTTTAGCGTGATGGTGGGCGAGAAGGTGGGAAAAGGAATCCAAATAGTGATGGGTTGCTAGCCGCATCGCCTTTTAATACATGATTTGCGTTTTCGCCCAATCCCTCGATCGGCTTTTACGGCAGAAGAGAAGCAGCTGGCATTGTAAGTTTTTTCTTATCTCCCAGACCAGAGCATGGAAGATGTCCATCGGAAATTCATTTAGGTATTTGTTTATTTATTTATTTTAGCTGTTATTGAGCCACATGCTACAATAGGTAGACTTAACGCTAAAGCATTCTCTCCCTGTCACCCTTTAGGCTTGAGGGAAAGAAAAACAGTTTATGCGGGGAGGTATAGTAGGTATAGCCTTTTGACTCGTCTCGCCCTCGTCGACCAGTTTTCAGCAAAAAAATGACAAAAAGGGAACAGCGCGTTTAGTTTTTGCGCCATTATCGCTATCTGACTAGTTGGTGTGCTGCTGAGCATTGGGTGTATTGTTTTAGTTTTTGTATGTGCTGGTCTACGCGGGGTCGGGTGACAGGGTTCTATTTTGTGGTATGTACAGCAGGGCCCGCATACTAAATAGGGCCCGGGTGCCAGAGCTCTTAATCATAGATTATTATTGTACATACTGAAACTCTTAATTTGAGCCAGCAAGTTTAAAAGCCCCTACCTTGCCGCGTTCACCTCAATAACTTTAAACGGCTGAACCAATTTACATCAAACATGTCTAAGAATCTCTACAGACAAATGTTCGATTAAAAAAACATGAAAAGGAACGTATAAAGGAACGTGTGAGGTGAGTTACTCATATTATTTGTTTCACACGTTTTCCGTCATCCATCAGAAATGATTGCACTCAATCTAACTACTCGACTTGTTTTAATATTCATAACATAACAGACAGAATTATAATAATATAGTGTTTGTGTATATCACAAACACTATACTCAGGTGAATAATTAAGTAAATCACCTATCGATCGTTGGTTTTCCATACACCATAATCTTATTCCGTACAGTTTACCCATAGGTTACCTTCTAAAGGCGCTGTGGGTTCACAGCTCAGTATTGTGAGCAGTGAATCCACAGCGTGTGTTTTTGAAAAATTACTGTAATTAAACTACTGCAGTTTATTTTTCAAAAATTTAACAGGTATCTTATGGCTTTTTTACAGACACACACAATATCCAAAACACGATTGAGCATTTTTGGCTCGATACAAAAAATGCTGCGTATTTTTTTTTTACTGACTTGGTTTTTCAAGTGGATTGTTATCTTAAACTTTTAACAGTGGAAAGACCGCGTTGCTATTTCCCGAGACAGGCATTCCTTAGCAAGTATTGTTTTTGAGGAGAAGTAAGATCAAGAATAGAGAATTGTGGAAGCAGGGAGAAGAGGCTTTTGCCCAGCCGTAGGCCAGAAACACTTTACAAATAATTAATTTTTTACAAAAAAAAGCCGACTTCATTATTTTTGGAGTTTCTTCCATATCACCAAAGTTCTTCATCATATCTTCATCAAATAATAATGGGACCAACTTGGTAGTGAAGGCTTTTAAATAAAAAAAGAATCATCAAAATCGGTCCACGATTGGCTAAGATTAAAAAAAACAAAAATTTATTTAAAAAAAACATACAGTCGAATTTATATCCTCCTCCTTTTTTGAAGTCTTTTAAAAAAAGAATAACACAACCACGCATCTCAAGTTACTCAACTTGACAAGTAGGGTTTCCCTCGCAACACATAACTGTGACGTCAGAGTGCAGCTCACAGCTGTTAAGGCACGTTAAGGTAAGGTCACTTGACACGCGACACAACACAATTGACGCATATTGGGACGAGGGGTTTTTGTGAGATGTTTGCGGTTTCCGCGGGAAGAGCGAACTGTGGAGATATAGGTACATGGGCTCACCGAGTGGTGGGGGGTGGGGGGGGGGGGGACCGCAGTCTATGCCTGCTATCAATGCGTCTAGAAAACATCACGATTTTAAAAGAATCCTCCTCTTAGTGCTTTTAACAAATAATATTTTTAAACAAATCCTTTTTTTCGTAAAAGCTTATATTGAAAGAGCTAAGTACTCATAACGACAAATGTATAAAGCTCGAACTAGATGGAGTGCCGTCGTTGAGCAACCACCACCCACCACCCGGCTCCATCATCAGACCAGCTTCTTGTCATAATAATATTTAACTGTCGTCTGATTTACACTAGCATACAAAATTAAATCTCAATCGGAAACCGGGAAGTTGCTCAAATGTAACGAGATTTGACCAAAAAAACAACAACACATGGGCAGGCTAAATTTAAAGCTTGTAAAAAAGGCGTGCCATCACTCAGCAAACAGGGCCGAGTGGATTTTTAACTTTTGGCCACGATTGGCGCTCATAACCTGGCTGCCTTAGGCCCAGGCCTGTCAGGCCCCAAAGGAAATACACCGCTGGTCTTCAATCAGATAATTTAAAAGACATCAACTTTACCACATGAGGTCTTCAATCAACTCACAGGTTTGACTGTTAGAGAATGCTTGTAGCATTAAGTCCGCTTGTTGTACTTAAAACATTCGTATGTGTATGTTGAATAAGTGTAAATAAATAAGTAATCTTTATTTTACAAAAAAAAAACTAGCCAACAGTTTATTTTCTTTGAGGAGTCGCTTCCATATCTCCAAAGTTTTTCATCACGTCTTCACCAAATTAATATGTTTATGACATGAAAAACTTTAACAAAATCAAAAATAAACTATACATACAACGAGTTAATGAAATAACGCAAAACCTCTCAGGTTGTAACTCAGTCCATGAAACTGAACAACTTTTGTTCTACGACATTCCCAAAATGCCCAAAATAAAATTGGGATTTTCATGCAAATTTACTCGATCAGCTGATCAGTTTGTATGAAAATTCAAATTATTTTTTTGGGTTTCGTGGAAGTTGTAGAACAATAGTTGTTCAGTTTCATGGGCTGAGGTACCATCTGAGAGGTCTTGCGTTATTTCATAATACGCTGCATAAAATAAATGACCAACCAGATAATAAAATCTTTTAAATAAAAAATAATAATCATCAAAATCGGTTTACTATTGCCGTAGTAATCGCTTAACATACATACAAAAAAAAACATACAGTCGAATTGACAATCTCCTCCTTTTTTGAAGTAGGTTAAAAAGTATGATTTTCCTCAAGTTTTGTATAACAGCTAAACATTTATCGCTCATAAATAACGTCGCCATCTCACAGCGGCTGCCTCTAATGGCCGACCGGCCATAATCCTCCATAATTTGCATGTGATACGCAATATACAGGAAACGTGTGTGTTTACTAATCATGTATACTTCGTACACAACGATTAATATATCGAGATCATTATGGAAGACGATCAATATTGTAGGGAGTTGATTGAAGCCAAGCGCTCACACCGACACCACACACCATTATGATGCTTTTAATTTAATTAGGTTTGCCACCCGTACTATATTATGTAGTATCGTGCTATAGTCACTTGTACTATATGTTATAGAAAAATAATATAATACGAATAATAATATATTTTCATCGGAAATTCAGTTGTCGCGCTTTTTTTAACTGACTGAACGCACCCGTCCCGTAACGCATTTCAGAACGAATCACATTCGCGTCGCGTCGTTCGTCGCCTCATCGTCGCTCACAAAGGCTCCAAAAATATAAGACGAGTAATAACAAATATACATGAAAAAATAATAATTAAAAATAAATGTGTACTATTTTATTTCCAAAATTAATAAAAACACACATTATTATCAATTTATTTTTATTATGTTAATTAGTTCGTAGTATTAGTAAAATATCTATGTAATGAAATGAAAGAGCAGGTCTGACAAGCTGGACAAGCAAACTGTCCTATCAATGTTAAAGAAATAAACACATTTTCATATGAAAAAAAGTTGATAGAATACCTTTTCACGTCTTGGACCAATAATAATAGAGTGCCAACGGGACTGTACTACTGAGACTCCGCTGTCTGTCCGTCTGTCCGTCTCAGGGCTCTATCTCTTAAATCTTCAATTACAGCAAAAAAGAACTAGCTAGCAGATAATCTATGTAAAAGTCGTCGATGAATATTTACCGCGGACGCCACCTTGCGGACAATGTCAGCCGAACAATACCGCAATTACGAACAACTCCGATTGATTAACTGTCAAGGCGGCAGGAGAGATGCCGAAGGTAACGGTTATTAGCGACATGGCACTTCGGAACCAGGAAAGGGCGTTGCTTGGTGGGAACAACGACTAACATGCACAAAGCTAGCTCAGCCCTGCTTCGTTCAGACATTCTTTGGTTTGTTTGGTTTTGGTTTTTAGGGTTCCGTACCCAAAGGGTGCAAACGGCACCCTATTACTGAGACTCCGCTGTCTGTCCGTCTGTCACAGGGCTCTACCCTTGAACCGTAATAGCTAGACACTTGAATTTTTCATCGATTATGTATTATTGTGGCCGCTATAACCACAAATACAAAAAATATAAAAAAGTTAAAGATAAAGGGGTCGGCGGCGGCTGGTTGTAAAACTTTTCGCACAAATATATTCCCAAAGAGGGTTGACGTCAGGCAGGCGGCCCCGCCCCGGTCGTAAATCTATAGCCAAATCATTCAAACTGTTTCGGCTATTTCTTCTCGATTTTGCAAGGTCTTTGGCATCCTTGGGTGACCATTGACATGCATATTATATTTGGAGAAGAAAAAGCGGGAAAGCGCACCCCGGGCCAAAGCAGCACAGCTGAGGATGCAACCGGGAATGCTCTTAGACGAAGAAGAAGAAGTGAGTGAAGACTGGTTTCAGAATTTTTATTTGCCTATAGGCTTCTGACATAGCTTGACGACCATATAATGATGTCGGCCGGGACCAACGACTATCCAAGGGCAGGCCACGCCCGGTGTCGTTTTACTTACGAAAGCGCTAGAAATGCGTACCTCATCTGGTAAAATGAATTAAGATAATAAAATAAATAAGGGCATCACGGCGCGAGTAACTTCGGAGAAAGCGCAGCACACCTCTCGACACCCCTGAGTCGCCCACACCGGTGTTGCCCGTTTGCTGTGGCATCTAGTGGGCGGCAAGCCACCACCTGCCACAAAAATAGTCAGTAATCATGATTATGTATATATCAGGTGCCGTTATTTCTATTGCAATAGCCCAGCATCAGTCCATCCCAACTTCATTCCATAACCCATAAACCTTTCCCTTTTCTTGCAATAGATTCTTCTCCTGCCAAAACCTATTTAAGGATATATCTTCCATTGGTATATTCAAGAATGCGTTTTGGCGGGAGCGCCACATTACATTAACTTCTCCAAAGGGCCTCTAACTACGTGTTGAATCTGTACCCCCACGCAAGCCTCCCAAAGGACCGGGGCGAAAAGTCTCGTAAACCCAAAGGAGATACAAATAAATAATAATAAATAAAATAAATAAATATATTCTAAGTTTTTTCTTTTCTCCCAGACCAGCATAGAAGCCGCATTGCATATCGATATGATTTAGATCCTCGCCCGAAGATTTTGAAGCCTCGCTCGAAGTTTACGATCTGCGCAAAACAAATGAGTATAGCTAACCGATTGGCCGACAAATGTGGTTACCTATTTATTGGCTGGCTTATAAATTGTCACTTGGAGTTGTAGCTGGAAAAGCACTAGATTGCCCATCTGTATTCTAAACATCCAGAGACGCAGTTTCGCATTTTGAGAAGCTCATTTTGCTCTTTGAGCCATCGAGGTGGTCGACCTGTAACGTTAATTAAGTTATGTTTTAACCAAAATCGCAATAGGAGGCCTAACACGAACGCTTCTCGAAAAACAAGCGATCATTTGTTGTTTAGTTGTTTATTAGCGAAGTTTTGTTTTTTTCGTATATCGTCAGAATGCGCCGTTTTATTACAGGGTTCCTATAGCCACCTTCTGGATCCATCATCAGATCAGCTTCTTGTTATGATAATATTGCATTGTCATCTGATTTACATTAGCATACCAAACATTTCAATCGAAAACCGGAAAGTGGCTCAAGTTTAACTCGCAAGATTTGACCCAAAAAACAACAAACAGGGCAAGCTAAATAAAATGCTTGTAAAAATAAAATAAAAAAATTGTAATGTACTTACAAAATAATCCCTCATTCTTCCATAACTACTCCCATTATCGGCGAGGTAGTCTCGGCCTTCCATTTCCTAATTAGTTAGTCATACTTTCATCCACTTCAACCATACTTCAACTACCATTCTCACGTATTCCTCCTCAGCGGTTATGTTTCAGAGCCCGGGGTCCGCTAGCTACCTTACTTGATTTGACGAGGTTACTGGTTTTACACAGAGCGACTGCTGCAACCACAACCCAAAGGGTAGACCAGACCAATCCTAGGATAGGTCCAAACAAACGCTAGATGGTGTTCGGGACCCGAAGCACGGAATCATCTTTCTATTCGGATAATCAGGTGATTCAAGCCTGCAATATTCTAACCAGACTGGAAACAACTTTTCACTAAGTATGCTTCCCTGTGGGATTTGAACCCACTCCCTCCGGATCACAATGCAAACGCCTTGACCACTGGGCCACGGAGGCAGACATCCACTTCAACTTTATAACATAGGTAAGTATTCCCAAATACAAGTATTGAATTTCCAATACAAGTGACTTTGTAACCATTTTCCTCAAATAAAAATACCTTACCTTATCTTATCTTAGGAAAATTTGGGTGTTTACAATGTTTCAATAATAGAAATCAAATAATAAGAATTATCAGGTCGCAGAGCAGCTTGTGGCGAGCTGTTGGTAAGTAATGACACCACGGACCTGAGTGCTCCAGAGAGACGATCAGAGCCCTCGACTCCGACGTGAATTCTTTTTATTTTCATCATTAGGTTTTTTTTAGTCTCCACTGTAAAAGCACGACGCTTTCTGTACTATCAGAGCCATATGCCTACACTCTCCACGCTGGCCAGACGGGTTGGAGACGTCTCATTGATGTTTATAAGCTTTTTATAGCTTGTGTTTCCTAAGTCGCCTTCTACGACATCCACGAGAAGACTTGGAGTGGTCCTATTCTACTCTACCGGGAACTACACGGCTTAAAATATTGTTTTATTTTATTTATTATTAACTATGAACATGCTCAAAAAAATTCCATCCATTCATACAATAAGATATGTATGTGTGTGTTCAACACATACCTACTAGAAAATAGTTATTCACTAATATAGTCATTCACAAGCAGGTCATCGATGTAAACCAGAGCTATCAGATTTGCATGCGGTTTTCCCTATGAACAGTCGAGTTTCCGCGGCAGGTATAACTCATAATTTACCTTTATCTGCCATTTCAGCGTTGTTGGTTTTCTGGTTACCAACCCCAGTGTAACCATAACCAAAACACAAGCAAACATGTGTGTCACCCTTTTTATTACAAACTTTTATTTACCTTAGGTACCCTGTTTGTTGATTATTTGTTCTGTTGTCAAATCTGGCAAGTTAAAGGGCCATTTCCCAGTTTCCGATTACGATGAAATGTGTATTGGACTGACCGGACAATTTGTAAGGGAATGTTAACATTTTTCTCTATATCCCAGCACAGCATTGACGATCTCGTGGCTTACTTAGTGGTTAACACGCCAGTCCGCCGCTCCGGAGGTTCTGGGTTCCATCCCCAGCCAGGACCAATTGTAAAATGGCATTTTTCAAAGTGTCCTGGGTCTTGGGCGTTTATTTATATAAATATTTATCATAAAATTTAGTAGGTATTGTTCAGTTAGTATCTCATAATAGAAGTTTCAAATTAGTTTGGGGCAAGCCTAATTAGAATTGTCCTTAAAAAATACAGTGGCACTCCGGGAGTGTCGGCAGAAGTGACAATTTGAAAAGGTGGTGTCGGTTACGGTAATAGTACCGCGAGTTTAATGGTTTTTTTTCCATCTCAAAAAATGCCCAACGCGCCTGTAAAAGTTAAAACACTTCAAACATTTTATAGGTAAGGTTGTTTATTGTTTATGTTGACAAGATGAAGTACCTGACGTCGCGCGTCGATACATTAATTGACACCTGGTCTTGAAATAATAACAAAATGTTTACCGACCTACATATTAATTCTGTGAGGATAACGTCGGCACAGTGAGTCAGGCTAAATTCTTGCAAAGAAGCGGTAACTCCCAGACTCGCCGCGGAAGCAAATTAAGTTATTGTTTGCGTCACAAATAAACCGACAGCGTTTTAATGTGTTTTATTTGACACTTCTAGGAATAATCCTTTCTCAAGATTTTACGACATCGCGGTTCTTTCCATAGAATCTAAGTTTCCATTCTTTATTTAATATTATTGTGATTTTTGACATAGTTTTATGTTAATCATTAGTTTTAGAATAATACCTTATTAATGGTCGATTTGGTGTATATTTGTAACTAGTGTAGTATATTATATAGCCCTCTTCGAGCGCAAACAAAATATTATATTACATTGTATAAGAGACTCCCACCACCATCCGAGCGTATTCCCGGTTGCATCCTCAGCGATGACGCTTCAGAGTCCGTCCGCTACCCAACCTCGATGATTTGACGATATTGTGTAAGAGATTGATTGTCAAGTCAGATATTTGTCTCCTTATATTTCAGAGTTATTCGCTTTATAGGTTAAAAAATACTGTTACTTTCATTCTAGCTTACTAAAAATTAAGTGACATTTTATCCAAACTAGCAATTGATATTTTATGATTGAATTGCGACTTAATTCATTTATTTAATTATTTAACATAATACTATTGTATTCGTTCATAAACAAAAAAGGGCTATAAAACCAAAATGAGCCATTTGGCATGCAACCACGTTACCTACATGCGCAGTTCAGTATGGGGCGTGTTCTGCTGTTCGTACTATCTGATTATAATTATTGGAATTCTTTGAATTAATAATGTTTTACATAATTACATTTTTCAACAAAAAAAAAAACAACCGACTTCATTTTCTTTAAAGAGATTTTTCCATATCTCCGAAGTTTTTCATCATGTCTTCACTAAATTAATATGGGACCAACTTGGTAAAGGCTTTCAAATAAAAAAATAATCATCAAAATTGGTTTAAAATTAGCGAAGATATAGCGTAACATACATACAATAAAAATAATAAAAAAATCATACGGGTCGAATTGAAAACCTCATCCTCTTTTGAAGTCGGTTATAAAAATAAACAAACAGTTACGATACGTCAGATGAGTTTGGTTTAAATAGAATCTACAAATAAAAAGAAAGAACGTCTGTTTATTTGTCTTGTTTAGATAATTAAGATTCAAAAATATTGCTTGTTTTGAAGGAAAAAGGGAACCCTCAAATGGAAATAAACCAAGCAGTTTATTTCTGTTTATTGCATGTTTTGCGTCACAGACACAACTATACCGAGGAACGGGCGGATGCTAATAAGACGGCGCGGATTTCGTGTAGTGTTGTTGTACACGACCTGTTAATTATATCGATAGATTTGAAAACAATAACAAAATTGTTTTTTAATAGTTAAATAGTTTTAAAAAGAAAGTTACGTGGAATGTTTCAGCTGCTTCTCTTCCTGTGCAGATCGTAAAAGCCGATCGATAATATAGGCGAGAATCTATACAATACTCTTTAGTTAATACGGGCAACAAAGGCAAAACTTATTTAGACATATATTGTGCTTATAATACCGCCTTATTTATTAGGAATAAATAAAAGTAAAGAAAAAAAACAATATTAAACTTAAAATTAAACAATTATAAATAGAAAATTTAATCTAAAGCTCCACATCGACGCAACGTGCCCAAAATCCAGGCAGCATTCCCCCGCTGGATAACAAAGCTAATCCCTTGGGCGAAAAAATTCCAGCTCTTGGCTCTCCAGTTGTCTCGATTTAGACTATCGACATCTCAGAGTAAATCTGTCGATTTTAGGCAACACTATTTGAGTGTTTTATAAAATTGGTGTTTGAGGAAAAAGTCACCGAATTTGTCATCAGCTGTTTCGATCCATCGCAGAAATATCGTAGATTCCATCACAATCATTTTCCTGTTTGATATGCAAAGTGGAATAAAATTCTAAATGACGCGCGAGCACCACGTGTTGAGTGCGATACTAATAATAACTATAACTAAAATAAGTAACCAGTAATAAATAATATATATGTAAGTACTTAATGAGAATTGTTTTTCATATTTTCATATTTTTCATATTTCCACCATTTTGAAACAAAACTGCTCAAAAAATTTCACCAGAATCGTATGAGAAATGCGAGTAACCGGAAAACTGGAATTCGGACACACTAAAGAACGTTTGCCGAAACTCAAAATTAAAAAAATCAAAATTCAAAATATCTTTATTATCATAGGATTCAATTCAATTCAAATTTCTTTATTATCATAGGATATTTATAATATCTCTTAATAATAGTCACTTTGTTTTGTTTTGCACAAATGTTGACGTCAAATCGTTACTTACAGCTAAGTTTACGCCGCTTCCTAGGCGCAAGTGCAGAAGAAGCGGCAACAAACTGCACTGCACGTTTTCTCCAAAGACGTCAACTAACAAATTTAACTGAACCGGAGACCTTCCTTCGCTTCTCTAACTCTGTCAATTACGTAACACTAGCTGCTCTTCCTGACTTTTCGCGAGTGTGTATTATACATGTTATACTATCAACCCAGGAAAAAAGACATATTTATTTCTTCTTAACACATGTTACTGCTGCTAGCTGAAACTGGTTTTAACGAGTCAAAGTAATTAATTTTAACCGTCGTTTATAACCATTATAACGTCTTTTATTACTTCACTTTAATTAATAAAAAATAAACCTGTTAAGTGCTAGTTAAACTCGCGTAGTAGAGGATTACGGACATCGCATAGGTTTTCCTGAAATCTAAAACTCTCCCTAATGACGTCACGATTTGGAGGTATGTGTATGATGTATGTATGTATGTAATGTAAGTTCTTTATTGTTCAAAAGGACACAATAAAGAAAACAAAACAAAGGTGAACTTATTCCTTTAAGGAGATCCCTTAAAGAATACGTCCGCCATTGTTTTGTTCCGGTCAACCCTAACTGTGCCCTCAGTATGGAGGAGAGAATACCATAAGTAGGGAGGAATGGAATATGTCTTTATTGTTTGTAGTGTGGACCGAGACTCGTTTGCGCAGACTCGACAGACTTCGGCTCTTGGTGACCATCGGCATGCATTTCATCTTTGTAGCTCGCGCGCCCATCGCGTGCTCTAAAGCAGCACAAAGGTTGTAGCCGGGAATGTGATACGAGTAAGTAATAACAAGAAGAGAATAAAAATCCTAAAATGCCTACCGCACACTACCTAATTTCCCATCACTTTTTCTATTTGAGCAAAGTTGGCTGGAAGAAATTGCTTATCGATAAGGCCGCCTTTTGTGCATTTCCTAGTTTTAAATACAATTATATCCTGTATTTTTCTTTTGTGCAATAAATGGTATTGCATTGTATTGTATTGTATTCAAAGCACTAGCTGCGCCGCGTCTCTAGGGACTAGGCGAACATCTGAATCATGTTATGCGATGCGACTATAGCCACCCCCCGCCCCCCGCCACCCGCACCCTCTGTCATCTTCAAGCTCAGCAGTACTGGCAGTACGCTAAACTGGACTGGTAGGCTGTTGGGTCTTGCCGCCCTAGGCCCTGTCTACCTCTTTAGGGATAAAGACGTGATAGTATAGAAGTATCTGTGGGATGCGAACAGAACGCGTGGAGTTCCGTTCCAGCAGTCAGCTCGTAAACACATTACGTCGGCGCTGTTCTTAAACGGCAGAGAAAGTTTATTTAGAATATTTCACGCCTGTTTGGAAAGTTCCATGGCTTCTATTCTTCATATTTATTTTTTAAGGGGCGTGAATATATTTCTTCAGTAAGAGTAACTCCTGGTGTTGCGGGCGTCCACAGGTCACTGTATGGGCTGTATACCTACCTGATTTATGTATATACCTGTGTGGTTCCGAGTTAGAATAGGACCATTCCATCTCTTCCTGTGAATGTCGTAAGAGGCGACCAAAGGAAACATCTCGTGCTTAAATTGCATTCCCAAGGAGGGTTAACATCGGGCGGCGGCCGGTTGTAAAACTTTTCGCACAAATACATTCTTAAAGAGGGTTGACGTCAGGCAGGCGGCCGGTTATACAACTATAGCCAAATCAATTCATCAAACTGTTCCGGCTATGACTTCTCCATTTTGTAAGGTCTTTGGCATCCTTGGGTGACCATTGACATGCATGATATATTTGGAGAAGAAAAAGCGGGAAAGCGCATCCCGGGCTCCGAAGCAGCACAGCTGAGGATGCAACCGGGAATACGCGCTAAGATGAAAAAGAAGATACGTATATCTACCGGCTTATAGTTGTAGTTTTATAGTTGCATAACCAATTTTATTATTCACTCAATCCATTGTATGATACAGTAACTCGTTATAACAGTAAGGGAAGTAGGTAGGTACTTATTGAATTGCACTTTACGGAAATCATCAAAGTTTTACGGGTATCATTAATTCTTACTACTTAGACCAGTAATTGTGAGTACTGAAACGTAAACAATAATGATTTCATAGCGGAAAATGATTTCCTATGAAAAATATATTTTTTAATATATTTTTTATTATTTTTCATGTTTTTAATGATAACTACTCAGATACAGATTTACTATCACGTCTTTATCCCTAACGGAGCAGACAGAGCATTTTCGGTGTTGCGGCTCTAAGCAGACAGAGCCCAGAGCCGCAAAACCCAAAGGCCACTATTAGCGCGAGTAGGTGAAAAAAAAATCAAAATAATGATAGGTTGCTAGCATCGCCTATATACATGTTTCGCATTTCCATCCATTCCCTTGACCGGCTTTTACGATCTGCGACAGACGTAAAAGCCGGAAACATTGACAAGCTTAGTCAAAAAGCAAAAAAGGTACCTTCCTATATATAGAGATAATCTGGTCAAAACTCATCTTTTGTCTCTTTCCCTCTTATCGGCATTTACTGTTGCTAGAATGAGACTTCACCTAACGTCAAAAGTAAAAATGTAGCCTGTTTTCTGCTTAATACGACAAAATTTAAATGGCATTGTCCAATGACATTGACTTCTGTTTAGGTTACTTTTCTATAAGTAGCGTCAGACGCATCCTAGCGTACCGCGTTGAAAAAATACGCCACTACGTTTCAAAACAGGTTACCCTTTTGACACTTCATCGCGGAATCTATGTATACCTCCAATACCTTTAGGCTGGTCGCTCCGTCCATTACTTGCGGTGTGTGTGTTGCCGTTATGTGTTGATGCGTCTATCAGACTGTCATATGCGAGTGACGTATGACGGCGACCGGCTCGGTGGGCGCGGCACGTCATGGTCACGAAGATGAGGGTTTAGAGTTAGCCCGGTCTGCGTAGAGTTAGACACAGAATGCTTTTACTTATCAAAGTAGAAGAGCACAGAAAATACGTAACGAATTATTTTTTTTATTTATATATCTTTATACATAAATAAAAGTGTAATTAAGCCGGGTGATTTGGGGAATGACAGGGGTAGTGCAAAACTCGAATAGAAATATGACGAGTATGCTAAAATACTATAATAAGTATACTAAAATAATATAATAATTTTCCGTGTAGTTCCCGGCAGAATAGGACCACTCCAAGTCTTCCCGTGGATGTCGTAGAAGGCGACTTAGGAAACACAATCTAAACAACTCTCACAAACATCAGACCTCTCCAACCGTCTGGCCAGCGTGGTGTGCGTAGGTCAAATCCTCTGGCTGCTCTGGCTAATATATGTCTGGTAGTACAGAGAGGGTCGTGCTCCTGCAGTGGAGACTAAGAAAGACCTGATGATGAAGCATAAGCACCAAATGGGTCCGATATCCAGGTCCATTATTTATATATGAATTCAAATGGATTTTATTTGAGAGATTTATTTGCGACCCCCTGTAATCCGAACGGATGTAGCAAGATATTGAACATATGATGTTAACCTTGACTTCTTTTTTTTTGATATCCTCGAAACAACCAGCAGCCCGTTCAGCGTCAACACTTCTAAATAGGGTCACATTACTAGCGTTCCAGTTTCTTAGAAACTGAAGCGGTTTCCGACGTTCTTTCCAAACGGAGTATCGGAACTGGTCCGACCGCTTATGTGAATCATTTTGTTATACCAGTTTTATTTATTATATAAAATTGACATGTGGCTATCTACTAGTCACCCATTATGCTCGTATTATAATATTTAATTACATTGATACGTAAGTTTACAATTATATAATGGTAAACAAGACCCTTACTCCAAAAACGGCTTAACATACGTACGTGCTACCAAAAACAATTGAAAGACTTCCAAGGTCAATCAATTAATTAATCAATCAATCAATCAATGGGCGGGGCATGTGTGCCGCGTGCTTCCGGAGAGATGGGCCCTGAAAGCAACCCTACGGGTGCCAGAAGGGCGCAGGCGTAGAGGGAGACCTCGAAAGAGATGCCAAGACGACATCGACAGCTTCATGAAGGAATGGCAGCAGGCGGCTATTAATAGGGAACAGTGGAGAAAGAAAGAGGAGGCCTTTGCTCAGCAGTGGGATACATTGACAGTCTATAAAAGAAAATATCGACAAAAGCTATTTTATTATGATGGAATATTGTACGGACCAACTTTAGTGGTTAATCACATTTTGTAATACAATGACATTTAAGTATATTACTTCCTCGTATTTATTATGAAAATTATGAACATTTAATATTAAATATGAAATAATAGTGTTTTAAATAAAAGTACTTATTGTTAGGAGACTAGCGCCATCTGCGTGTGATCTCCACAAACACGGGCAAGATTATTGATTTAGCGATATTCCGGCTGTGGGTGCCCCGCCGAGCGCGGATTGCCTTTGCCCGGCCAGGAAATAATCTTTGTCGATGGGTCGCGTCAAGCTCGCGAGCGACGCCATTAATTACTGGTTCGCTGGCCCGTCGCGAGAAAGCCGATGCCGGCATTTTTATTCCTTGGTATATTGCGAATATTTCGTGAAGAATTTTCGCTAATTATTGTTTGTTTGTGTGTGCCCAATTTGTTTGAAACGGCGTGGAGCCGGGAATAGTTCGTAGTACGTATAAAAACAGTGATATGTGTCAAATGTGAAACGCGTGCCATTGCATCAGTATAAATTGTTGGTTTTTTGCCTATTGCCTGTGTGGAACGGAAGTATTTGTAAATTGACTATAAAAGGAACTAATTTTGGTGGCGTGGATGCCCATAAATGTATAAACAGTGATAAATGTTTGAATCAGAGCGAGGGACACCCCATGTTACGTTCCGCTGTTAGGTTATCTGCTTAATATTGAACTGTCAAGAAGAAATAATAGTGGTGCTATAAATACGACATATTCGTTTGGGGCGACATACATGAGCTCATGGGTAGGTTCGCATAGGGACCCCATTTTCTTCACCACTGACTTGGGACCCGTGAAGGGACCTAAGGCCGTCGCCAGCCCCTACATTTGTAATTAGTTTAATTACTTTTAATTAGATTTAAGTTTAAGTTATAATTAGGTTAGGAGGTTCCCTGGACCTTATCTAGGGTGGTAGCAGACTGCGTAGGTTTGTTTGTGTGTTTGTTTGTTGCCGGTGGGATTGCCGGACTCGTACCAATAACGTAATAAATAATATTAGTAACATTTTTGGTAGCAGAGCGTAGTTAGTAACAAATAGATAACATCCATAAACTGACAAAGATAATTTTACAAATGGTGGACTTATCCCAGAAGGGATAAGTATGTGCCGTGTGGTTCCCGGCACAGTAGAATAGGACCACTCCAAGTCTTCCCGTGGACGTCGTAGAAGGCGACTTAGGAAACACAAACACAGAAGCTGTGCTTCTGTGACACAAGCTAAACAAACATCAGTGAGACCTCTCCAACCGTCTGGCCGGCGTGGACAGTGTAGGCCAAATCCTCTGACTGCTCTGGGTAATACAAGTATATGGCCCTGGTAGTACAGAGAGGGCCGTGCGCAGTGGAGACTAAAAAAGACTTGATGATGAATCAGTAGGTATGCCCAGCGATGGAGTGGCTCGAGACCCAGGTACCCTATTTTAGGTTGTTTAGCTATGTTCAGCGTTTCAGGGTCCCATGAGTACCTACCTAAGCGGTAAAACATCCGCTGGACCATCGCGCTCTGTTTTTGACGAGATACAATATAACATGACGGCTCGATCATAAAGCGGTCAAGCGACCGGTTCACACAGAACGGGTTTGGATCGCGGTCGACGGCGCGAATATCGCCACTTCGTACTTGAACTTGCCCGATGTGTGTGGAGATCGCGATAGTCAAGACGGCAGCGTAGAAAGAGCATTTTGGGTGTTGGGGCTCTAAACAGAGGAAGCTCCTTATATTGTCCAAGTAGAATCTGAGAACCTCGCTAGCTCGTTCTAGTAAATAATATTGAAATGCGATGGTACAACTATCATAATAACACTGTTTACGACACAGTATCGTTTTAAATGGTTATTTTCTGCGCCGACGCCTGCCATGAGAGCGGCACCGAACTGTGACCGACTGACATATTGTGATTGACTGACACATCGTGACCAATCGGGACTAGTTTAATGGTCACAGAGAATAGAACATACCGGTACAGAAGTAGTGCATTGTCAGAAAAATACATTTAGAAAAATATAAGAATTCAAGCAAAGATAAATAAGTTTTGTGAAAAAAAAAAGTAATTTTTTGTACAAGCTTATAGACGAAGAAGTTATAAGACCAAACTCGATGGGGTTGCGTTGATTTATTACAGGGTTCCTATAGCCACCTTCCGGCTCCATCATCAGATCAGCTTCTTGTTTTAATAATATTGCATTGTCTACTAAAATAATACTAAAAAATGTAAACCCATTATCTGTAGGCGTCAGTTCTGTACTTACTCGTACTAAGATTAATATTGTAAATTATTTAGGTAAGAGCTGTAGATTTCGTGACAATAAATAAATCAAATCTTAACATCAAATCAAATCAAGGGATAGTGTTGCGCGCGCGCAAGTTCCGGCGCCGACGCCTTGAACTTGGACGGCTGCCGGTCTGGTCGCTGTCCGCCGAACCGCGGTTCACTGCCGAAGCAAAACGAACCAAAAGGTCGCTAGTAGTTCATTGATCTGTTTTTATTTTAAATACGAGTAACAATAGTTAATTGCTGAATGAATAAATATATTAGAATTTAACATTTAATTTTAAGCTTGAGAGAACGTTTCAGCGTGAACGCCGAAAGCTGAGTCACAAAGTCAAATTCATTTATTTAACTTTGGCTCTTTGTATCACTTGATAATTTTCTTTCGATTCGATAAAAGTTGTTGAATTCAGATCATTTACTCACAGCTAAGTTTAGTGCCGTCTCATTTAGAATATTTGGCTAATGAATGGTTACCGACGCGACGGGTGTGAATGTCACAAAAACTGTAACTAATCAGATTTAGAAGAGAAAGCAAGGTTCTCTACAACACTATATTTAGGTAACAATACTAACTTAGATTATATCTACGAGGAAACAGTTGCTACGCTTAAAGTTAATAGGAAAATCTTGGTCTCGATAGCCATCGAAGAAGTTAATACAATCAGGAACTTCGTTTCTATATTGAAACGGGTGACATTTGAAAATATAATATAAAACAAATACAAGCTATACTGTCGGAAACAAAATAATGTCGGAAGGACTGAGTTATCAAATACAGGGGCCTTCAATAGCAAATAGCAAAATAAAAATACCTACATGTTTCGAACTGTAGAGTACCTAAGAGCTGGCGGTCTATTTAAAATAAAATATTGTAATAAATGATCTCAGCATGATACTATAATATACCAACTAATATATACTTACAGGTAATGGTGATGATATTAATAATCCTATATTACATCATTACTTGACTGACTGTTATCATTATCATATAGGACGTGCAATCATTACCATTTTTACATCGTCATTACCATTCACTCGGATTCACCCACTCGTGCCACCGCGTCCGCCCTGCACTGCGCGAGGTGGCACAAGTATCATATCATTGGTCTGTACATCGCGATATTCGCGATACGAGTACATGCATATGAGCGGGAGCTCAGCTGCACCACGCATATTTCTGTCACACATCACCATAAGAGGATTACGGCTAGTCCTGTTAGAGTGCGATCATGTTCCACGCACAAGTTGGCAAATGGTTCAAGAGAAAATAAATAATTTGACTTTGATTTCACTGTGAAGATATCACGTCAAAAATTAAAAACATACGACCAAATGTATATTGTAAGGTATAATAAAATGTTGTACCTTTAACGACTTTTCCGGAAATTACAAAAGATCTATATGTTAAGTAATAACGAGATGACCTAGGCAGCAGCACGGAACATTGTTTACAGTAACACAAAGGCCATTGTGTTCCCAGATCGGCTTTATTATATTTGAGGTTGATCAGGACTGCTCGCATTGTCGGGTTCCATACATTTAAAAAATAAAAATGCTTTTATTAGGGGACATGTTTTTGCTACTGACTGTACTTAGCTCCATCCTTTTAATAGTAGATAAACTTAACAATTATTTATACTATATATAAGAGCATGAAATTTAATCAGGTGCAAAACTTTTCACGAAGTTGACGTCACGTATGTGGCCAGTGGTTAAACACGTGTTGACTTGAGCCGTTATTTCTGAAGTGGGGTTTGATTAAAACAACTGACGTCTTTTATACGATTATTTTATACTTCGCTTCAGCACAATTAAGTACAGATACTTTCAATGATACTTTAATTTAACTTAGACTTGAGTTACATAGGTTTCTTTAGACTTAGTTCACAGCTGGGCGTTCGACACAATAATGAATCAGTGTTCCTCAGGCAAGCTCTAACGATGCCTCCCTACGGCTGCCCTACTTTGACCGGACGACGCGTCATTGGCTGGCGTTATGGCGCGCGGCCAATGCGTGCTACTACAATACTATTTCAATTAAATATCAATAATAATTAAACATTATAAAAATATGTTAATATTAAAATATATACATTATAATACCTAATTATTTATTGAACGAATATTCTAAGAAATATATTTAAATAAGATAACAACGATGAAGAATGACAACACACGGGAGCAAGTCCAAACGCATAATTTTGAATGCATATTTTTATGGCATAAAGTATTTTTATAGGCGTCATCATTCTTTGACCTAATATAGGTTACGCATAATGTGTTAATGTTTTTTATTTGGTGCAATAAAGATTTTTGTATTGTATTGTATTGTATTATATTGTGTGATTTGCCATAACTATCAAATGGGCTATATAGGTTTAGCCTAACACTCCTCCTCCCGTGTGGTTCCGGGTTAGAATAGGACCACTCCATCTCTTCATGTGGATGTCGTAAGAGGCGACTACTCGTAAAGGATTAAGCACAAATATCTCGTGCTACAATTGCATTCCCAAGGAGGGTTAACGTCAGGGGATGGCCGGTTGTAAAACTTTTCGTCCAAATAGTTACATTCCCAAAGAGGGTTGACGTCAAGCAGTCAGCCGGTCGTAAAACTTAAAAAAATTGCAAAAATACTAATTATTTAATATATAGCATGTATATTTTAAAAATTTATAACAATATATTTTTTAAGAAATATTGTTAATACACATCGTATTTCTCAACCGATTCTCGTGAAATTTGGAGGTTCGGTAAATGTGAAAATTTTGTTGATTTACTTTTTTTTTATGGCAGAGTAATGAGGTTTTACCTTTAATTAATTTTATGCAAGATAGAGTATGTTTTACGATTATAATGTCGATTTTAATATACGTAAACGCATTAATATTTGTTTGTGAGTGTACGAGTACAGACTCACAAACAAATATTAATGCATTTAGCACAGGTGTTCACTTGCGTCTGTCTGCCCAATTAAGAATCGAGATGTGATAGTGTTTGTTCCTATGTAAGTAGTGTGTAACATTTTAAGAATTAATTATTAAAAAACTATTTTTAAACCAAGCTTTTATCTAAAAATGAACTAAAAAGTTAAACTGCTCCTCAAGACGAATCGATTCAGTCCAAACTAGGTGGGGTTATGTTGCTTTATCACAGAGATGATGGCCATCTTCCAGCTTCATCATGAGATCAGGTCATCGGTACCATAATATTGCATGTCACCCAACTTACATAGCATGGGAAGTTTTAGTTTAATCTTATAATGGGGAGTGAGTCTAATTGAGCTCGCAAGATTTGATCACGGCCACAGACCACGGGACAGGTGGAACTAAATAAAAGCTTGAACAAAGCATAGCTTTTTATTTCATTAGCTGTCAGCAAAATAAGTAAAAAAAAAGCGGCTAAGTGCGAGTCGGACTCGCCCATGACGGGTTCCGTAGCAGCAAGTAACATAATATAAAAGTTGTAAAGGTAAATTCCGGTTTGCGATTTATGACGTATTAAAACAAAACTACTTACTATATCTCGTTCAAACCAATTTTCGGTGGAAGTTTGCATGGTAATAATAATATAATAATAATAAATGTTTATTTCAGATAACGAGATCCATACATTAAAACTCAAAATAAAATTCAATTAAAATAAAATAATTTCAAAATAAAATCAAAATGAAATCAAAATAAAATCAAAACAAAATCAAAATAAAAATAAAATCAAAGTAAAATTATAATTAAATTAAATTAAAAGTTATAAAATTATTTTACTTACATTATAGTGTGGGATTTTAAGATTACCAATGTTCATCATATATTTTTTTTAGTTTTATCATTCTCTTATTTTAGAAGTTACAGGGGGGGGGGGGGGGACATTTTACCACTTTGGAAAAAAATGATATTAGAAAACTCAATATCATTTTTGAAGAATTATCCATAGATACCCCCCACGTATGGGGTTCGAGTTTCAGTTCTAAGTATTGTGATGAAGCGTTTGCGAGGGGTCGAACCTCTGGACGCTATGATCAGCATAAATTAGGTAGACACCTGTTACCACCTTGGTATGACAGGGTCTGAGGGTCCTAATGAGGTAGCCTACCGGGAAGGGTGTATTTAAAACTCACTATACCAACGGTAACAATTATTTATGTACAGGTTCTGCATATCTCAGTTTAACCTAAACAGCCTAAAATCTAGATTTTACAGGTGACCTATATAACCGCCTATGTAATCCCAGAGGGCATTCGGTATACGGTACGTTACAGAGTATCTACGGTCACACAGCTGCAGGCGATATAGCGCGAAACGGGAACCACGGGACGCGTGGTTGAAATACGGAACGGAAGAAGTACCTACTTCTACGGGTCGGTCCTACGGCTACAGATCACTGGATGCAGAGGGCTGCACCGGTGATGTCACCCTGAGGGGGTGCGGAACGGGATGCACACAGGGGTGAAATACCAAAAAGGGCGCGCGCGGGGGCGCGGTGGCGGAAAACGGGGGGCAGGGTACGGATGGACCTGCCGGATGGAACGGTGACGCCGCACGTACGCGGGTCCGTAGGCGTCGGGTTGCCACCCCTATCGTGTGCTCACGATAGGGTGGTGGCAAGGCGCTCGAGGGCGCGGTGTGCGGGGTGCGAAAAGCACACTCGCCTACGGTACTGCTGAGCGTGCGCGGGCACGTCGGCATCGGGGCGCCAACCCCCAACGTTGAGGACAAGTAGGGGTTGGTGCGGCACACGGGGTAGTGCGCCCATGGTGTATCTACCCTGAAGGGGTAGGCAGGACGCGCAGGAGCACGTCGGCGTTGCGACGCTCCCTAACACGGGGGTAAGAGGGGGTGGCGCGGACGACCACAAAACGGACGGGACGGAGGGTGTTTGGGACGGATCCTCGACCGTACTGAGATATCTGATCCAGGCGGCCGAGGGGGTTAGGAGGAAGGGTCGGTTCAGGAACCCTGACCGTACCTAGATGTCTGATCCAGGCAGCCGAGGGGTGCGGGGGAAGGGAACCCTGACCGTACCAAGATGTCCGATGTGATGAGCTGTGTGAGTAGTGGAATATAACCAAGGCGTATGTGTGCGGCGATGACGGCTGGCCGATCGCTGCATCACAGTATGAGGAACCCTGAACCCAAAATTTACTGTTTTTTTTTCTATTTTTGTGTAAAAATCTTAATGTGGTTCACAGAATACATCTACTTACCAAGTTTCAACAGTATAGTTCTTATAGTTTCGGAAAAAAGTGGCTGTGACATATGGACAGACAGACATGACGAATCCATAAGGGTTCCGTTTTTTTCCATTTGGCTACGGAACCCTAAAAATCAAATTTTAATACTTGCCTCATTTCATTATTTACACACGTCACTGGCATTCGGAGCTTTCCAAACAATGACCTTTTGTTTCCAAACAATCAAAACACGATCGCAAAGACCACACTCGCACAAACATACAATTATTGATTTTCCGTAGAAAAGACTTAAACGAGCTCGTAAGGAAAAAACATTTTTTACGAATAATAATAATTTATTTATTTCAATTCAATTCAATTCAAAATATCTTTATTATCATAGGATATTTATAATATCTCTTAATAATAGTCACTTTGTTTTGTTTTGCACAAATGTTGACGTCAAATCGTTACTTAAAGCTAAGTTTACGCCGCTTCCTAGGCGCAAGTGCAGAAGAAGCGGCAACAAACTGCACTGCACGTTTTTTCCAAAGACGTCAACTAACAAACTAAAAACTTAAAATTAGTTATATAGATGGACAGAGATTACATTGTTTATTATGTCATAATTAAATTGAATTATTAGAATTACGAAATTTAAAATAATGTCAATTTGTAAATTTAGTATGTACCAATGTACTTAAATTATGACATGTCTAAGTATACAAACCTTTAAGAGGGACCCGCGCCAAGCTCAAGCCTTTTTTCCTTTAAGATAGTCATCGGTCCTATAATAAGCCTTTTTACAAAGTACTTTCTTTACATAAGCTTTGAATTTTCTGTCTGGCATATTTATTTATTAAAACTTTATTGATCCACATTAAAAATTGTTTACAATTGGCGGACTTAACGCTAATAGCGTTCTCCCTCAGTCAACCATAGGGATAAACAGATAAAATCAAATGCGGCGCAAAAATAAATATTATAAGGTACCTTTTACAGTTAATTTATGAATATACTACTTATACGATATAACATAAATAATATACCTACAATCACTACATATCTAATATAAACTTAAGAAAGAATATAATATACTCGTAACCCTAAACATACATACTTACATATACATATATAATATACCTATAATACATATACATACATACACTTATATACAAAGATGATGATGGAGAAAGAACTAAAGAAAAAGAACAACTATTTAAGGAGATGAGAGTGTATTCTGCTCTTGAAGGAAAATTTAGGTGAAATTTCTTTAATGTCAACGGGCAAAGTATTCCAGAGCCGTGAAGCTTGTAAGGTGAAAGAGTTTGCCATCAAATTAGTGCGATGTAGAGGAATAGCAAGAAGATGAGTATCGGCAGAACGGAGCTGCCGATCATGAGTGTCGGAAAGAAATTTAAATTTGGAATTCCGATTGGAAGCCATTTAAGCTCAGAACAAAAAGCTGAAATATGATCATATTTGCATAGGCAGAAAATAAAACGAATACAATTGTTGACGAGACGATCAAGCTTATTGCGGAAATCTACATTGAGATCAGGGTAACACACATCAGCGTAATCAATAATGGGGAATATTAATGTCTGAACTAACAAGATCTTTGTTTTAAATGGCAGGAAGTTCTATTATTTATTATTTATAATTTTTCGAAACAAAAACCCATTACCAGAAAAGCTAAATATTCAAACAATATTGTATTCATAGACGACATATATTTATAGTTTTTTTCGTTTAAAAAACAAACCCCACAAGACAACTGATTTTAATATAAATTCTATGGGACCACCCTTTCAAACTTAGATTTTTTTTTCCAAATCGCGGTGCGCCACATATTTAAAATGTATGTGTCTTTGAGTAATCGGGGAACATATATAAAAAATAATAAAAGCGGCCAAGTGCGAGTCAGACTCGCCCATGAAGGGTTCCGTAGCAGCAAGTAACATAATATAAAAGTTCTAAAGGTAAATTGCGGTTTACGATTTATGACGTATTAAAAAATAACTATCTATGATACCGAGACCGCTATAGTTTTAATTGAAAGTACATAATTTTAGGTATATACCACATTTTTTTCAAAATTATTTTAGTAATATTTCAAAAGTTACGGTGGGGAGACACCTCAAATTTTAACTTTGTATTAGATTATCTCAAGACTGGGGGGTTTGATCTACATAGCTTCAAAGCAGTTTCTGTTGCATTAAATTAAAATACCTTTTCAACGATATCCCACACGTTGGGGTTAGTCCAATTTAATTTTTTAAATTCACTTTTCGTATGGGAGGGGAGCTGAAAAGAAATCAATTTTTCATAATTTTAAAAAATAAGTTTTGGAACTGTCCTCCTATACCTCTATACTCCATAGTACTACATCTTTATTCGTCGAAGAAATGATATCACTAGTGATTCAAGCGCGTTGATGTCTTTTTTTCTCAAAATCTGTTCTGTTTGAAATGTTAAAATGTCAAAGTTTGATATGAATTTACGTCTTACGTTGCATTGGAAACCTGCTCCCGCTCTCCTGTTACAAAATATGCAGTTTTAAGATTTTTATTCACATTACTTTGTTTTTTAAGTGACTTGAGGAGTTTGTAGGTATATAATGTTGTTTTATGGATGTTCCATGTTCCTCAATAACATTACCGTTTTTAATAAAATTTAGAAATATTTTTTATTTCATGCGAGTGGTCTCATGTCAGGTGAAGGTGTGATGGAATCCTCAGAAAATATATAATAAAACCGGCCAAGTGCGAGTTAAACTCACGTGGAGAGGGTTCCGTACAATTGATTGAATTCTTAAAGGTTAAAAAAGGTCTGGCTTGAGCTTGGCGCGGGTCCCTCTTAAAGGTTTGTATACTTAGACATGTCATAATTTAGGTACATTGGTACATACTAAATTTACAAATTGACATTATTATAAATTTCGTAATTCTTATAATTCAGTTTAATTATGACATAATAAACAATGTAATCTCTGTCCATCTATATAACTAATTTTAAGTTTTTAGTTTGTTAGTTGACGTCTTTGGAGAAAACGTGCAGTGCAGTTTGTTGCCGCTTCTTCTGCACTTGCGCCTAGAAAGCGGCGTAAACTTAGCTGTAAGTAACGATTTGACGTCAACATTTGTGCAAAACAAAACAAAGTGACTATTATTAAGAGATATTATAAATATCCTTTGATAATAAAGATATTTTGAATTGAATTGAAAGGTTTTCCTGTAATCTACAAGCAATGAAATATGATTCGTACTTTTTTCAAAATTTTAGGCTCAGTATTTTCGGAGATCAGGGGGGGGGGGGAATGGTCAATATTTGTCTTCTTTCATGAATAAAATCAAAACTATTTATTTTATAATTATAACAAAAATATATATTTGAGATCCTCATAACGAGCCCTTTCATTTGATATATGACACAGTTAGGCTTGCAAAACTTTTTTTTTTAATTTCTTAATTTATTTCCCGAAAATGACCCTATTTAAAAAAAAAATATTTATTTACTTTGCACATATGTATTTGGGTCATAGAATTACACCATCCTACCAAATTTCACCTGATTCGGTTCAGTACATTCGGAGCAAATTGGCTGTGACCGACGGACGGACAGACAGACGCACGAGTGATCCTATAAGGGTTCAGTTTTTTAATTTTTTGTACGGAACCCTAAAATTGAGAGAACCTAAAAATTTTAAGCACACATATGGTGATTTTGATGCATTTGTCAATAAATCAAGCATTTGCATTCAGAAAGGGAGTTTCCCTTGAAAAACCAAAACCCCCTTTTGACGAAAAATGGCGCCTTTTTTCTTTAAAATTATATTTGACTGGTGCAGTTAAATAAAATAGAAAACGTTGGAAAAAAACTCAGTTTAGCCTGACTAATACAAATAGAATATTCTTTCTGCATAATAGTACAGGCACAAAATACATAATAGTACAAGTATCTACAGTAGATAATAGGTAATTTACGTGTGGTTATTCAATTATACATGTCATACGTACTCCTAACTCCAGAGCAATAAATTCTTTCATTGGTGTATCCAAGAATGGGTTTTCGCGGGAGCGCCACATTACAACTTCTTCAAAGGACCTTAAATCCAAAGGATACAATGGATACAAGTAAATAAATTCTTCTTCCACGCTTCTTGTTTTTTTTGTTCTTTTCCTCATTTCATTTCACCCTACGCCTTATTGCGACATCTACGTCGTCATTTTCAAATTTAAATTCACTTGTCCTTGACATTGAGCGATAAAACCCAAGATACCACAGGAAACGACCACTATTAGCCCAAACTATGGCGGCCACAGAACGATACCTATACCGTGTGTCACTGGCGTGGAAACCTTTTTTAGCTAAAGGGAATGGGGTAGAAGAGAACATAATTATTATATTTTATTTTGACAAACAAAAGGTAAAGTCTAAAATTACATGAGTTATTTACCCGAATGTAGCGCGAGCGTACATAAACAACACTTTTTGGCTATTATAAACATTCTTCTACTTTTTAGTAAAGAGCTAGGCCCTTGCCTGCGGAGCGACCGACCGCCCCAACTCCCTCTGGCCAAAGCAAACTCCTTCACATCTTTTTAAGTTGAAATATGGGCTTGATCTTTCAGTTTTTTTATAAAACGTATTAAATACGTTTTATAAAATGTTGTGGCGTGTCTTTATGTCTTCCTTTGCCTCTTTTTTCTTCTATTTTTCCCTCAAATATTACTTTGAAAAATTCCATCGTGTCTTTAGAGAGCCCTAACATTTTTCATCTTCTAAAATTTTTAGTTTTATTTTAGGCCAGATATTTTGCCAGTTTTATTTTAGTTTAAATCAAGCGCGGTAAATTTAAAATAGTTTAAAATCCCATGATGTTTTAAATAGTCATTGTGATTGTGCGAAAGTCTAAATCATATTACAATTTTTGGCCCGAAAAAAAAATAAAAGGTTGATTTCAAATCCCAGAAATTTTGCAAAAATAGGAAATGGCTATTTTTGTACAATTTCTGGGATTTGACGTTTTTTACAGCCATATTGAGTTGATCGCTAAATGTATGTTTGAATAGTTAATTTACTGTATTTATTGTATAAGTACATTTATTATTTTCTAAGTACGTATTCAACAGATGTACATAAATAAAGAGCCGACGGCCACGTCAGCACGATGGTGACAGAAGGCGGGAAAATGAAATCAAAATAGTGATGGTTTGTTTTATGCTGCATCGCCTATAAACATGATTCAGATTATTAATAAATAAATTAAAAATCGTGTGAAGTTCTTTTTCTATTTCCTCTTTATTTTGCACCGTCGCACGCAATGAACAAAATTTACGATATTCATTTAGGACCGAATAATACGCAGGTAATATATTGCCGAATCAGGGCCCAACTGACCGTTGGCGGTTACGATGTTTTAGTTTCAAGCGCTGTAGGAATCATACTGTGGTTTAAATCAAAACGTCTTAAGTTACAATTTCCCAGTTGTGTCAATTCAATTCAATTCAAAATTTATCATAGGATATTTATAATATCTCTTAATAATAGTCACTATAGAGGGATTTCAAATAGTGTAAATTTTTATAAGTCTATTTTGTGGAATTTAGGTAATAAATATAAACTTTACGGTCAAATTATAAGTTTGATGGTAAAGTGAGGTTTTACGACGGTATAATTAATAAGTATTATTTTTATTTTGTGCAATTTGGTAAGCAAAGCTTTGGTCATCCGAAGGCAAGATGGGTCGACGATGGTTTCGTAAGCCATAAAACCAAAATGGATGGCATTTATTGAGAGCGGTGTATTCCCAGTGTAAGATGTAGACGACTGTCTATGATGATGATATTTTGACTGGAGATAACGCTTTATTATTATTGTAAATTAGAAACAGTTAAACAAAATAATAATATTTTTTTGGTTTGACGAGTTTTGTTTATTGTGAAGTTATTTAATGTAATGTTGCATATAGACGTTTTGCGGTTGCTCGTAAATTATACTTGTTATATGCTTGTCGATGTATACAAGTATTTCATTTTCTCTTTTAGCTATATTAAAAATTATTAATAGTATTATAATTAATATAAATTATGTTCATAATTAAGTTTTGTATGGGATGCTACTCCTGTAGAGACCCTCGCACCTGCCATCTTCAGGTCACAAAGTCAAATCCCAGCGCAGCAAGAGCCTTAAAATGCGCAGACATGTAGACATCGGAGAAAACTACATATTTGAACCTTTTGGGGTAGAAACTTTTAATTTTTATGGACCAAACAATGTGGTTTGAAACTGAAACGCGGATACGCAGTTACGTACGTCTTGCGTACCACTTTTGGAGTAACCCTACATTGTCCTACAACGTGGCGATGCTACCAGCCTTTTGGCCACACTGTCGACGGGTAATTGTTTTTGTTTTCGTGTTTGTAAGTGGCCAACACTGGTGTCTGATTTCTCAAGCTGCCTAAAGGCAATATCTTAATGGGACTACACAATTTGTAATTTGTTTTTCGTCTTAGTTCTTACATAGTTTGAATTTATCAAAATTTTATTATTAAGTTTCAATTTAATTTTAATTGATCGAATAAACCCAGTTATTCATATTTAAGTTATATGCGAAATAAAATTTTCATAACTAAACAATTTATAATATTGTATAATCATTCTTTATATTATTAAGGTTTTTATTTATTACAATAGTATAAAAATGCATTAACACACGACATCCATACGAAGCATGCACCTTCATTACGGTACAGTTTTTATCTCGTTTAATATTATTTAAAAACATATAATACCGTACACAAAATTAATGACATTTTAATAACTATCTTGTCCCTACATTTGACAGTTTTTTCGTCGCTAAACGTCATTATTTTCACTCACCAGGTCCAAGAAGCCAACGTCATCGTCCTTCCTTTTCACTCCCATGCTGTAAGCTTTTCCCAAATGGTCAACGAACCGCTTGCTCTGGCCCTTCATCACAGTCACTGTATATTTATTTATTTATGTCACACGGTCAGCCGCGGCGCATGCGTTCGTCGCGGCAGCCAGCGCGGTACTGCCGTTGCCGGTGCCCACTCACTGATTTTGTTGACAGGCAGGGAAACCCCACGCTTTCTATTGCATTGCACTCATTCATGAAACGTACGTAATACTTGGACGGTCCTAAAGCGGTATTAGACTTCAAATGTAAAGAAAATCCTTCCATGCTGGTCTGGGAGGAAAGAAAACGTAGAACATATCAGCTGCTTTTCTGCCTGCAGTCGAAGCCGATCGAGAGGATAGGTAATAATCTAATCATATTCTAAATCATTGTAATTGTTTGCGGTTGCGGGAGTCAAAAGTAACAGAAAGTAAGAATAGGGATGTGGACTGGGGATTTTATTTAGTCCGCTAGTTAGATTATCCAAAAATAATGGGCCCTAATTTTTCGGTTTATCGAAGATCAAAGTAGTGAAAACTCACAAAGATACATCGCGTCGAAGTTTCGAAGTGGGGGTGGTTGACGTCACCATCGTGTGAAAATCATACTTGATCGTGACGTTATGCGCTGTATCTTTGTAATTATTTGTTAATCAGAAAAAAGAACGTAGACCTACAATATTTGTTACTAAAGATACATACCTGATAAGCTAAAAATATTTTTTTATGTCTCTGTGCCTTGGTCTTAGCCTGAAGTAAGTAGTTGTTGTTCATTTTCTGAAATGGTGTGTTTGTCGTCGGCACGCAACAATGGCCGCGTCTTTGAAAAAGCCGATGCAACCTTTTTCGGGACACCAGACAATTAAAAGAATATACTGCGGTACATACATTGCAGTTCAAAGGACATAACCACCATTTTGGCCAAAATAAGTTTTGAATAATATCTTATTCAGTTTTTGCTCCGCTATCGAACTGTATATTTAAAGTTCTCAAATTCTGAAAACAATGGTGATTACGACCCAAAATTTATGCTACTGGTAATGGAGATTTTCTTGCATTTTTGGACGTTAAAGCAATCATTATTAGGCATAATCAAGGTGATGGACGTAAACGACACTATCAAGTTAAATTGTAGGGTATTAGTTGTATTAAATGTAAGGTGCAAATTTATATTTTCAATTATATTTTTGTTTTGATATTTATGTAATGATTAAGTAACGTAGAAACTTTTAAAAGATATGTATTTCTAGCATTTGTTAGTAAATAATTTGTAGTTTTTTTCTCTAGTTATAAATATTAGTATAGAATACAAGCCTCTAATAGACTAAGCAATGGTTGCCAAATTGACCTAATCTACAAAAAATAGTTGTAAGTAAATATTGTAATAAGTATAAGAAAATGGAAAAATATATAACATTGATTTTGAAATTTGTGATTATTTGCATCCTGTATTACTAACGTAGCAGACATTTTATGGGGTATATAAAAGATATACTTACATGTTTGATTTGGTGAGACGTATTCACCAGCTAACTTTTAAACTAATAATATTTATTAAAACATTATGTTTGAATATGATGTGCCACAAAATTAACGGCTCTTTGTGTAAGAATCATGTTTATAGGATCAATAACAACAATTTTTGGCTCTACTGAAAAGTCGTGTTTTGGTGGTTACGCCTTTTGTGCCGCAAGGTATCCATGTAATGTCCCATCTGTATAAACGCAGCAGAGCAGTGTGTCTCAGGTTGTTTACTTCAGTGCGTGGGTTTGTTTGTTTGCTGACAGCAGCCCCACAAGTATTCAGGGTTGTCAGAAGGTAATAATTAGATTTGCAGACATAGACCGTTACTCCAGAACATTTTCAATTCGATCCCCAGCCAGGGCAAGTTGGAAAATGGCCTTTTTCAAATTGTCCTGGGTCTTGGGTGTTTATCTATATATGTATTTATTTATCATAAAATATAGTATCGTTGAGTTAGTATCCCATAACACAAGTTTAAAACTTACTTTGGGGCTAGCTTAATCAGTGTGATTTGTCCTTATATATTTATTATTTATTAATTTATTAAGTCCTTTAGTCGCTGTTACAACTTCCACAGGAAGAGATGGAGTAGTCCTATTCGAACCCGGAACCAACACTATTTTGATTCCCTAAGGAAATTTCCCTTTTCAAATTATATCTGCGATGTAGGCCGATTGCGTGCACCCGATACCGCCATAGACTAGCAAAGACGGACAGACAGACGCACGTGGGGCCGGCAGTCACAAAGCAGGCTACTTCGTTGACAAGCTTCAAAGTCAGGATAAAAAAATTGCTTTTGAGCGCACTTTCTAAAACTGAAGAATTTTATATGTGCCATTTGTTTTTTACGTTAATTTTTATTGAATTTAAATTATTATGATTAATTACATTGACTTTATATATGTCGCAGTTGAATCGTATAATCCGCTAATTCACTAAACCTCTAGCTGTTTGGCATTACAGCTCGGTTTTGTAAAACAGCGTTAAATAACTGACACCTCATACGCAGAATGGAATAAACGATTTGTATTCATCAATGCCGCGGCGCAAGACGTAAGATTGTAGATTTTAGTTCGGAATTCTTCACAGCGTTCCGAGAGTAAGCTATATTTATTGAGAGATGTCGGAGACGTCGTTTATGATTTTGGACTGCAAATGGACTCCCAGACCAGCATGGAAGAAAGACAAAGGAAGAAACAGAGATTTTGTTTCGGCGCAAAATATCTAAGTCAACTGATTGGTGTCACTTGGTAGCCCTGTACTCCGCGTTTACCTGTTCCAGAGCTGACGCACTCTCGCATACATTAAGGTACTTTTTGCGCGGTGCGTAAAACCTTTGTGAGCTTGTTTGAGGAAAACATTGTCGATGTCTAATGAACGCTTATTTATTATCAAATTACTCATAGAATCATAGTACAGGCCGACAGTTAATGAACCTGAAGCGACGACGGTGTTTGACCGAACGTTGGTAATCTGTGTTATGTAGTGTATGAGCCGATCACGATTTTTTCCATTTTTTTATAAATAGTCTATTCGATCAATTGGTTGGAATGCTGTCGGCGTGCTTCAAAGGTGGCATCGGCATTTACAAAGACGCGTCCTTTCCCAACCAACACATTAGTGGAAATGGCAGCTTATGTACTTATATATTACAGCTTCAAGTTGCTTTGACGAATCAATTACTCGTTGCAAATTTTTTTTTTTTTTTTAAATTTTAATTGGGAGATCATCGACTACAACAATTATATATCAATACAATTTTAAAACATAATCATAATTTGCGTCGGCAATAGTCTGTAGCTTTAAAACAGTGGCAGTAACGGATCAAGTAATGCTTTTGGATTTGAAAGAGTTTATTCCAATGCCATTATATCACCTAAAGAGAAGTTTGAAGTGCATTTCGCAAATATAAGCTGCTTACGATGTATACTTGTAACCACTTAGCACCTTTAAACTGCATAAGAATACAAATTGTAGTGTTAAGGCTGTAGGAGCTCAACCTGTCCCATAGCATGCAGCATCCTTAGAAGGCCTAAGAAATATTCTCATATTGTCTTTAGTTCCAAAAAGTCAACTAATATTACTAAAGGTTGCTGTACTTCTATAGAAAAGAATTCTATAAAAAAATGCTTCATTGAGTAATACAACTGAGTTAATTTGCACCATTTCGAATCGATGTTGGCGTAGTGCATATCTCATTCAAATTAATGTCAATGAATTGCAAAAACTAGATACAAGATTTTGCAACCATAACGCTGTTAAACGTAACGCGACGAGAGCTCAGCTCTTAAATATAAGAAGAAGAAGAACGCTGTTTATTATAATAAACGTTCGAAGTTTTTACGGATTCCCAAAACTGAACACAATACCAAACTCGCCAAACCTGCAATACATTGGTATCACGTTAGTACTCGTACTCATACCTGCACAAAGGTAGAAATTGCTGCTGTTAAAACGACTGCGGCTGAACAATTACTCGTACCATCGATCAAATATTATTTAGCAATATTTGATCGATGCTCGTACCTATGAGTTCAAATAAGCGCTATAGAAGAATCTGAGGGATAAAGCTATAGACTGCATGGAAGCCATGTTTATAAATATCAATTGTATTTTCTCGTAATGTTAATAGTTATTAATGATAAATTTCGCTGAACTATGCCAAAGATAATATAATTACTCCGTTGTTAAGCACAGCGCCCTGTAGATGGCTTGTATTGTATTAAATACTTAGTAAAAGTATTGTTTAGGAATACAATAGATAAGCATACCTATTAGTAGTTGAACTATCCGCTACTAGATGTCGCTACGAAACACTCCGTTCCAAAACAACAGTGATGTGTAAAAGGCCCCATTATGCCAAACAACTAATAGCCAACTTAGGGTAACTGTCAATATTGTGGTAGACCGTCAAGAGAGGGTGCGAGGTGGAGATTAATTGGAATTCATGATTAAACCTTCAAGTTTATTGTGAGACTGCAGCTTGGACTGAAAGTACCTATTAAAAGAACAGAAAATAAACGAGTCGTAATCCCCTGATTTCTTCTCCAAAACTTAACCAATATAAGTACTTTTTTCATTACTAATGAAATATGTTTAATTTTTTTTATATAATCTACTCAAATTTGTTTTCTGGAAGTTTGAACACAGCGGAAAATCTGGCCATTTTTTTAGGTTTTTGAACGTTCATATCTCTTTTAATAAATAATTATAAAAAAAAGAAAACACAGGGACATGCTAATAGTGGCTATAGATATTCCGGAAAAAAAATATAACTCTACCGGTATTATCCAGGGAGGAAACAGGGGACTACGTTTGTATGACAAAACGGCCCCTCTATTTCTTAATTGAAACACATATTGCTCAATCGTTTCATTTTCCCTTTGTTCCATAGTAAAAAATCTGTGCCTTTCCACTGTTACATTTCTTTTAATTTAGAATTTTATATCCAAGATCTCTAAAATGGCTTCTAATGTTTGTGGTTTTTCATTTTTTGATCCACAACCTCTCTGCATTTTTTATATTTCATGTAATAAAATATTTTTCTGTATTTCTGGACTTTTCTTTTCACATGCTTTAAAATATATTTGGAATCCATTTTTCCAATTTTCCAAATTTTCAGTGAGTCTTCCCGACGTTACATCTAAAAATGATTCATCAAACAAAAATAGTGGCGGCAGAGCCAATACAGTTTCCATTTTAATAAATTGCAAACAATAAACTTTCCACTTTTTTCATTAATTAATATAAATATATATAATATTTTTTTTAATTAACCGACTGGGCCATGTTAAGTTATTTATATAAACACTAGAGTACTCACGCGGGCTACATATGTAGCCCAGGGTGCTTTGATTATAGTTATTTCTTTAACGTTTCGCCGTACAATGCTACCATCTTTTATATTCCTCGTTCAATTATCTTCGCCCCCGCCAGTAATATGCCGACCCCCGCGGCACACGGATGCTTCAGTAAATTTACTATGAAAGTGTTGGGCTACGCATGTAGCCGGCGCAAGCATTCTCGGAACTTTTTTTTTACAGTAAACAACATTCTACTTTTAAGGTAAAAACAAGTTATTTATAGTTTTATAATTTATTTATAATTACCTACAATTTATTTGTTTTTACATTACCATGGTGGAAAACGCTGACGAACTGCGTATTCGAAGGTGCGAAGGTGGTTGGTGGAGGACAATAGAGATAGCAACTGTTCCAGTGAACATGAAGTAGATGAGGAAAAAGAAAAAGATTGTTCATTTGGATGAGACCGATACAATAATAGAAGATTGTGTTTTTAGTTTTTGTTAATAATAAGAATGCTTATTTTTGTTATTTTTAAAAGAAAACTTAAAGTTAATAAATGTTATTTCTAATTACAAACAGCTTTTTTATGTTTATTCCATATTTTTAATAAATATCACGAATTTAAAATGGGCTACAAATTAACACCGCGCGAGCATTGCGGGTGTATTTTTAGGTGCGTGTACTCTAGTATTACAATTATTAATTAGAGCACGAAATGAAAGACATCAGTAGAGACTGGAGTTCATAGACTGAAACTTTATTTTTTAATTATCAAAGACAATGTGTTGTTCGTTGCGTCAAAATAATGTATTATAATACCTGTTATTGTAATAACGAACATTCACTAGAAATGACGGGTTCATGTTTGTTTGTTTATAAAGCTTTATTGTACACAAAAAAGAATCAGATACAAAAATAGAAAAGTAAATATACAACGGCGGACTTATCCCATATAGGGATCCCTTCCAGTCAACCGGCATGTACTATTAGCGATTTAGGAAACCGTGATGGCTCATATCCTCTCAGGTTCTCTTATCGTCGCTTCCCACTTCCGCGGGCGAGTTGACATCATACACTATTGATTATTCAAAAAACAAAAAAGAGCTGGTAACAATCTAGCACAAGGAATCAGCATTCATACAACGTGGCAATGCTTATTTTTTTTTTATATTTTAGTTTTTAATTATTTTATGTATTCTGTAAAACTGTGTGTTGATTATCTAATAAAAAAATAAAAATAGGTTCAAAATAAAGAAATTTTGTGGGAGATAAGGTTAACGTCAGTCAGGTGACCGGTCTCAAAGCCATTGCCAACACTTATCACTCACTGTCCCTTTCCCTTCCACGGGTGTTGTAAGAGGCGACTAAGGGAGGTACAGCTAACAGAGAAGGGGCAGCGTCTTTTATTTATATATTTTTATTATACAGGCTAATCCTCCCTTTCATCATCATCATCATCATCATCAGGTCTTTTTTAGTCTCCCCTGCAGGGGCACGGCCCTCTCTGTACTACCAGAGCCATACTTAGCCAGAGCAATCAGAGGACTACACTACTACTACACTCTCCAAACCGCTGGCCAGACGGGTTGAGTGGTTTAGCTTGTATTTCCGTCTCCTTCTACGACATCCACGGGAAGGCTTGGAGTGGTCCTATATTCTACTTTGCCGGAAAAGTTTTCACTAAAGAGTAAGACTAAACTCGTATGTCACAAATCATATAGTATAGTATATATATAATCATATAGTATGTCGTATGTGATTGGTCACTTGATACGACATGACTCCTTATTTAAAACATACTAGATAGAAGGCAAGATAAATGGTAGAAAAGGTTCAGGACGACCAAGAAAGAGCTATGTAGACCAACTGAAAGAAAAGGTAGGGGTTATGTCGTATCAAGCTCAAAGAGTAAGGCAGAGAACCGAGAAGTTTGGCGCAACTCCACCTACAACAGCCACTAAGCTCTATTGTATTGTATTGTAAGAAGAAGAAAGTTCAATTTGCGTATAAAAATGCATAAAGTATGAGGATACAACGTGGAAGGGACATACCCGTAATAAATCAAACCACGGTCTATACTAGACCATTATAGTATTATAAAAGTGCCAGAAGACTCGTTGGTGATGAGTTGCTTACGGCAGGACGGCTCCACAGCCTCGAACATCGCCGACTGGTAGCAAGTCTGTGTGTCTTCTACAGGTTGCACTTCGGGGAGTGTGCGCCATTTGTGGTCGATATTCCTCCTCATCGTACCTCTCGATTCGCCTCCTCCTTCATTGTGCGAACCGCTAAGGTGTGGAATTCCCTCCCTGCGTCGATGTTTCCCCATACATATAATTTAGGGATTTTCAAGGCAAGAGTGAACAGGCATTTTTTGAGTCTGCGTGATACACCTTAGACCTTATCTTAGGTAGAGGTCAAACGCACTCAAATTTCTAATAAAAAAAAATAAAAAAAAAATAAAATATTAAAATAACAGCCAAAAACCAAAAATAATTTTCGGCATTTCCATAGAAAAGGGTGCGGCCGCCCGGGCGATTTGTATGGGAATCCGTTTTTTTTTTAATTTCATTATACTTTAGTGATCTAGTATAGGTATATATATATAGTATATATGTTCTTAATATTTTATATGAATTATTTATTAAATCGGTAGTCATAATTGATTAATTTTGCTTTTTGCGCCGAACAAATTACTTTTCTGTTTATCCTTATGGTTGACTGGGAGAAAATGCTCTTAGCATTAAGTCCGCCATTTGTTAAAAGTATGTTTTACTTTAGAACAATACAGAGTAATAAATTAAATTAAAGTATAGCCCGTGGTTCGATGTATTGCGGGCGTGTCCCTTCCACTTTGTATAGTAGATATGCTTCATAGGTTCGTTAAAGTAGTAAAAGGATTCGTAATGAAGGATGCCGACACACAATCACGTAGTGCGGGGCAGACAGAGCCGAGGGTTGCATAAAAAAAATACAGAACTAAGCAGCAATCAATCGACTTACCTATTTTGATTCCTTTTCTTTCTCGCCGGGAATGGTTTCTGTCTGCTGTCTCTGTCCGCTTCGACCGCTCCGCAAACACGGGGTACATTATAGTTTGTAATATATCGCGATAAGTCCGCCTTTGTGCTTAATGTTTTTATTATTCTTTTCATTTGTTATTGTGCTATAAAGTAAATATGTATTTGTATATTTCTTTTTGTCAGAATCAACCGGCAGCCTCCATGTCCGTGGCATAGCAGACAAACTGCAAGGAAGTCGCCTACGCTGGTACGGTCATGTCTTGCGGAAACCGGCAAGTTATTTGGGAAACAAATGTATAGCCATGCTGCCTCCGCCGGGGCCCGGCAATAGTGGTAGACCAAAGAAATGTTGGCTTGACGTCATTAAGGATAAAATGCGTGCTAATGGTCTTACAACCACGGATGCTCAAGACCGTGCGAAGTGGAGAAGGAAAATCCAGAAAACGGACTCCGGGCTTCGCAGCGTTACAGCTGAGAGGATGCTACTGGGAATACGCTGAGATGAGAGAGACATTTTTTGTCAAAATGTCCACGTCAGTCGTAAAAACCGAATATCCCACACCGCGCAACTAAACAGGATGGCAGATAACGCCGCGTATAAAACGCAGTTTTCCAGTTCCCACGCGGTCACTCCGAGCGTCCAGCGTGATAACTTCAATAAAGTTACAGTTGCAAAAATGGCGCACTCGGCGGTTGTCGTGAAGTGGTTTGTGTTGATATTTGTTACATTGCATTCTGGTTTCGGTGAGTTATCTTACTTTTTTTAAATCATTTATTAAATATTCACAACAACACACTTTTGCATGTTAAAACCAAACCACGAAAACCTCGCAGGGTTTATCTGGGTTCCGTCGAGTCGCTTTTTAATTTAAATTTATTATCATTACTTTGATACATTCTTTGAAGTTCTGTAGGAAGCTTACTCGTATTTAAATAACTAGGTATTATTATTTGCGAATGGTCTACTACAATATGCAGCAAAGTTAGACTGTTTTACTGTCGACTGCCTCCGTGGTCCAGTGATCAAGGCGCCTGCCTTGTGATCCGGAGGTCATGGGTTCAAATCCCACTGGGAAGCATACTTTGTGAAAAGTTGTTTTCAGTCTGGTTAGGATATTGCAGGCTTGAATCACCTGATTATCCGAAAAGAAAGATGATTCCGTGCTTCGGAAAGCACGTAAAGCTGTTGGTCCTAAACGCCATCTAGCATTTGTACCTATCCTAGGATTGGTTCTGGTCTATCCTATGGGTTGCGGAGGTCAGACGGCAGTCGCTCTGTGTAAAAACTAGTAACCTTGTCAAATCCCCTAGGGTAGGTAGCGGACCCCGGGCTCTGAAGCGTTACCGCTGAGGATGCAACCGGGAATACGCTCGGATGATGATAGTATCGTTGAGTAAGTATCCCATAACACAAGTTTAAAACTTACATTGGGGCTAGCTCAGTCAGTGTGATTTGTCCTTATATATTTATTTATTTATCTGTGTCATGTAGCTATGCCTCGGCATCCTGCTCCTCTTTTCCCTCCTTTCTCTTTCTTTCAATGATAGCCTTTATAAAATCTTTATGTCGTATCAGATGGCCTCACATCTTTCCTCGTCTGTTATGTCTAGAATGGGTTTTTTTCTCTCCTACTCTTTTCAGGACCTCCTCATTTGTATATTTTTCAACCCAGCTTATTCGTTCCATCCTACTGCAGCACTACATTTCAAAAGCTTCTAGTATTTTCTTTTATTGTGTCAAAGTCTATGCCTTGCAGCCATACGCAATGGTTAAATGCGGAGACGTTGTCATAACGATTTTGATATTTTGACTAAGATGTTTTTGCTATTTAAACGCTTGTTTTGCCATCGCTATTCTGACGACCTCCGTGGTGTAATGATCAACACGCTAGTCTGCCAATCTGGAGGTTCTGGTTTCGATCCCCAGCCAGGGCAAGTTGGAAAATGGCCTTTTTCAAATTGTCCTGGGTCTTGGACGTTTATCTATATATTATGTATTTTTTATAAAATATAGTATTGTTGAGTTAGTATCCCATAACACAAGTTTAAACTTACTTTGGGGCTACTCAATTAGTGTGATTTGTCCCTATATGTTTATTTATTATTATTTATTTACTATTCAAATGACAACTACACCTTGTTTACACCATCACCATCATGATCACGTCTTTTTTTAGTCTCCACTGCACGGGCACGACCCTCTCTGTATACCAGAGCCATACTTTGCCATAGCAGCCAGACGATTTAGCCAACGCTCTCCACGTTGGCCAGACGGGTTGGAGAGGTCTCATTGATTTTTAGGGTTCCGTACAAAAATTTTAAAAACGGAACCCTTATAGGATCACTCGTGCGTCTGTCTCTCTGTCCGTCCGTCTATGACAGCCAATTTGCTCCGAATCTACTGGACCGAATCAGGTGAAATTTGGTAGGATGGTGTAATCCTACAACCCAAACATAGATGTGCAAAGTAAATATTTTTTTTTTAAATAAGGGTCATTTTCGGGAGACAAATTAGGAAATATAAAAAAAACGTTTTGCAAACCTTACTGTATCATATATCGAATGAAAGGGCTCGTTATGAGGATGACAAATATTTCTTTTTTAATATTGTAAAATAAATAGTATTGATTTATTCATGAAAGAAGACGAAAATTAACCATTCCCCCCCTGATCTCCGAAACTACTGTGTTCTTTAAAATTTGTATCCATAGTACCTACTCGTATCAAATTGAGGAAGTTTTGTAATTGTTTTAAATATTTGGCTAACGCTACAACATCTTCTGCAAATCTAATTAAAAGTAGTCTCTCTCCGTTGATATAATTTCTCCTTCTGTCCACGGCGTACAATTCATTCCGCTCTAAATAACTCTTTTGATATTACTAGGAAATATAAAAAAGTTTTTAGCGTCCATGATGTTTAATCCGACTTCGAAAAAGGAGGAGGTTATCAATTCATCGGAATCTTTTATGTTATGCATGTTCTCGACCACTCGAAGACGTCTGGAATGATTTGGAAAATTCTATTTTTGTTTGAAAGGGTACGAGTGGTCCCATAGAAATTTTATTAAAAACGGTTGAGTGGTTTGTTTTTTTAAATTAAAATAACTTGAAAAAATATGTCGTCTAAGTCTACAATTGTTTGAATATTTAACTTTTCAGGTATTGAACACAGTGTTTTGTTTCGAAAAAATATCAATAATTATCATGAATGTGGTTTTATCTTCCGTAAGCTCGATGACAACAGCATTCTCTTCCAGGGCAGCACCCCCCTCCGCCCCCCACCCCTACCGTGTACCGGGCCGTGGGCGAGGAGTACACGTTCAGCTGCACCAGGCCGGGCGAGGACAGCGACTTCTTTCTCGACTACAATTTTAACAAAAAAGGTATTCTAAGGAACCAATGAAGCTTACGACAGAGGGATCGCCGCGGCCACATGCTGGTCAAGGATGATTTGAAATTAAAGCTACAGTAAAACCATTTCGACTCGATAAGAAGAAGAAGAAACCAATTCAATTCAAATGGCACTGACACATCCTATATCTCGATATCAGGGTGATTGTGGGCAAACCTTCTTTGTATTGAAAGAGGCGAATTCAAATTCAAATTCAAAATATCTTTATTATCATAGGATATTTATAATATCTCTTAATAATAGTCACTTTGTTTTGTTTTGCACAAATGTTGACGTCAAATCGTTACTTACAGCTAAGTTTACGCCGCTTCCTAGGCGCAAGTGCAGAAGAAGCGGCAACAAACTGCACTGCAAGTTTTCTCCAGAGACGTCAACTAACAAACTTAAAACTTAAAATTAGTTATATGGATAGACTGAGATTACATTGTTGGTTATGTCATAATTAAATTGAATTATAAGAATTACGAAACTAAAAATAATGTCAATTTGTAAATTTGTAAATTTATTATGTAACAATGTACCTAAATTATGACATGTCTAAGTATACAAACCTTTAAGAGGGACCCGCGCAAAGCTCAAGCCAGACTTTTTTGTCTTTAAGATAGTCATCGGTCCTATGATAAGCCTTCTTACAAAGTACTTTCTTTACATAAGCTTTGAATTTTTTGTCTGGCAAGGCTTCTAGTCCAGCAGTGGACTGATATAGGGTGTGAACAAGAAAAAGTGGACAGCACTGGGGTGACCATCACACTTAGTGCAGAAAGCAAAAACATCTTATGATTTAAACTCAACGATGATTGATTGTTTCAGTTACGTTATAAATTATATTATCTTTGGTTTCAGTTGGATTTGGTGAATTGATCAGGCAAAAGTACCGAACGAAGGAATATACGGTACGGGTGCAGAGCTTCGATGACGGGGCAACAATCAGGTGCGAGAAAACGCGCGGGGAGCCGTTCGCGACTGAGAGGCTTGTGGTGCGGCCGCAGCCAGCCACCGGTGAGAAATCTGCACACTAGTTCACTGTAAAAATGACAGGTAGCTCGCACATTCTGACCCCAGTGTCAGCTATCACGACACTCGGTAAGATTTTGAGATGACTACTTCAATAATCCAGGTCTTTCCCTCTATAATCTTTGCTTAGCTTTGGCATTGACCACCAGGTGAACACAAATCTAAATATCAGTTAATTGAAACAAAGTAGGTACATGCTTGCTTACGATACTCCGTGATGTGCAAGATACTCCCCGCATTTTTCTTTACTACCTAATAGTGCACTGGTGGTCCTCTCCCAATAAATAAATAATTAAATTATTTTGTTGTTCCTAAAGACTGACTGGTAGAAAATGCATTAAGTCCACCTTTTGTACCACTGTGGTCAATACAAAATGTATTATTGATGGTATTTGCACGAGTAGTTTGTATCAGGCTTGTTCGAGAAAACTCAAAACATTTTTGTAAAAGTCCAAGGACCAGTAGGTACTTACCTACGGAACAAAACCAAACACTTTTCGGTACTAGTGCGGCCTACCGCGTCGGGTGGTTCCTCACAGTACATTAAAGCCAGTTCTGTATCAACACTCGTTGGTAGCTCATAGCACTTAAGAATCTCTATATCGAGTTTTATAATGCTCCCAACGCCATCTATTAACCAAGATATAAACTATATAATAACCTACTTCATTATAATATTGCCTTTTCTTATAAATTATGTGTGTTTACCTAAAGTGTTTAGTTTTCACGACATAGATATAGTGGGCAGCACCTCTTACTGTTGTTACAGGTGAGCTCGTCCCCGCCGTGCCGACCTTCGAGCATTTCATCAAGGAAAAAGAAAATTACGTGTTGGATTGCAATTCCAACTCTACCCGCGCCAACGGCTGGCTCCAGATTGATGGTGCTTACAAAATTTTACTTTGCCGTGTAGTTCCCGGGAGAGTAGAATACCACTCCGTGTCTTCCCGTGGATGTCTTAGAAGGCAAAATAGGAAACACAAGCTAAACAACGCTTATAAACATCAGTGAGACCTCTCCAACCCGTCTGGCCAACGTAGAGAGTGTAGGCCAAATCCTCTGGCTGCTCTGGCCAAGTATGAAGACTGGGCATCAACATCAATGGCGAGTATACGAGTATATCACTCACCTCGATTTGCCGATGATATCAAAGACAAGTACCTAGTGCATCGAGTTTTCCAATCGGTGGGCCTGGACAAGACAAAAGTAATGTCGAATGTCCACGTCGCGCCCCTACCGGTTTCTGTTGGTACTTAGCTCCACCATGGCGACCATCCGACTGACCCACAAGGTGTTCAGACGACCATAACAAGGCCGCTGAAAAGCGCTGGTTGCAGGCTGCTCTAGATCAATTATTTTGGAAATCCTTGGGAGAGGCCTGTGTCCAGCAGTGGACGTTATGCGGCTGCAATGGTGATGATGATGTAATGATGATCTACTTTGATTCGATCGATTTAGATGATCATCATCAAAGCGAGTTCGAAGTTCGCTGCCCTCACAGCGCCGATCGAAACTAGTCGGCCTGTACCGACTACACTCCGCGAGTAAACCGAGAATCAGCATTGAAGACCGCCGTGGCGCATTGACAACCACGCTAGTCCACTACTTGGAGGTTCTGGGTTCGATCCCCAGCCAGGGCAAGTTGGAAATTAGCCTTTATTAAATTGTCCCGGGTCTTGCGTGTTTATCATTATTATTATTATTATAAGGTCTTTTTTAGTCACCACTGCAGGAGCACGATCCTCTCTGTACTACCAGAGCCATATATTAGCCAGAGCAGTAAGAGGATTTGGCCTACAATCTCCACGCAGGCCAGACGGGTTGGAAAGGTCTTATTGATGTTTAAAAGCGTTGTTAAGCTTGTGTTTTCTAAGTTGCCTTCTACAACATCCACGCAAAGACTTGGAGTGGCCCTCTACTCTGCCGGGACCCACACGGGTATGTTTATCTATAATATGCATTAAACACACAGATTAAACACAAAATATAGCATCGTTGAGTAAGTTTAGTATCCCGTAATACAAGTTTTTATAAAAACTTACTTGGGGCTTGTTCTTCATTTTTCATTTCATTTATTTATTTCATAACAAAAAAATATTGTGTTGAAATGTCTATGCTTAGCCTAATACATATTAATTATACAAATTCAAATAAATCAAGGGATATTACAGACTTAAAGGACACAATATATATAGTTTATACACTTCGTTTATGTCATTTCAGAAACTCTTTGATACTATAGAAACACTTCTCTAGTAAAAATGCTTGTAGCTTTTCTTTAAAATTACTTTTGTAAATTAACAATTTTAACTCCTTATGCAATTTGTTAAATAGTTTAATGGATTGAACTTGAGAGCTGTGCTGAACAATGTTTAAACGGAGGGTCGACCAAGAGACCAAGTCCTTTCGTCTAGTGCTTTCTCTCACTTTTTTTTCATCGTCAGTTTCATATTCATGAAAGTTTTTTGATAAATTTGTTAATAATACTAGAATGCATAGACAGGAAACAGTCAATATTTCTAATCTTCTGAAATACGGTTCACAAGATTCCTGCTGACGGATACGCACTATTGTCCTTATTGCCCTTTTTTGGGATCTGAAAGCATTTTGTATGTTATATAGATAACTACCGCCCCAAAAAAGTATGCGATAGCGTATTTTAGCCTCAACTAGAGTCATAGTAAACCATTTTAAAGGTGCTTTATTTCAATTTCATCTCGAAGACTTCTTAGCACATAACAAGCGGAACTAACACTTTTTTCAATGTCAATAAGTTCTAGTTTCCAATTTAATAAACTGTTTAGATGTACCCCGAGAAACTTGACATCGTCAACGCATTGTATCTCTTCGTCATTATGTACAATACTGAGTCGGTATTGGCTTCTAACTGTGGTCTTAAATAACATTATATTTGTTTTTGAGGTATTGACTTTAAGACCATTTGCAGAAAACCAGTCTAAAAAACACTTTAAAGTTAGACTAACTGAGAGATTTAAATCTGTTATGTTGTCTGCAGAAATAATAGCGTTCGTGTCGTCCGCAAAAACTACTAATTCAACAGATTCATTTGTAGCGTTTGATATGTGGTTAATCAGATCAGTCATTAATGTTATGAAAAACAAAGGGCCCAATATTGAACCTTGCGGTACTCCTACGTTAACTTCTTTTGTGTTTGATCGATGCTGTCTTTCACACATTTCAGAGTCTAGAGCCTTTATTTCCACGAACATACGTCTATTTTCCAGATAGGACCGAACAAGTCTTAATGCGTTACCCGTGACTCCATAAAACGAGAACTTGTCTAATAATAGATCCTGGTCTACCGTGTCAAACGCGGAACCTAAATCTAAGAACATACCTGCAACTTTTTTCTTGGCGTTTAATTTTGATACTACGTCCCCAAAAAGAGTTCTAATGGCATCCGTAGTTCCAACATTCCTCAAATAACCAAACTGTCTTCTATTTAGCACTTTATTTAATTTCAAATGTTTGAGCAATCTAAATTTTATTGTCTTTTCAAATATCTTTGAAGTAGTTATTAGTAAGGAAATTTGCCGGAACATCTTAGGATTCCGTTTAGATCCTTTTTTATGAATTGGTACAATTTTTGCAATCTTAAATTGATCAGGGAAAATACCCTGATCCATACATTTATTAAAAAAGATACTCAACGGTTCTGCTAAAATGTCAATATTTTCTTTAATTATTGTGACGGGCACATCATCATAACCACACGAAGATTTACTAGCCATTTTTAGTACTATCCTTTTTATTTCCTCCGGAGTTGTGGGTTCTAGAGACGACAATTCATTTGTTACACGTTTGGAACTATTTTGCAAATAATTAATAGCTAATTTGGAGTTGCTAGACGTAGTACTTGTGCTTAGGTCAAATTTTTTGCACTGAAAATCCTTTTGAATGCATATTTCTTGGTCTTGTGGATTTTAAGAGTTTCAGTTCTAATAGAGCAAAGAAGAGCTCCATGCCCGTCCGCTAACCCGTTGTGGTCCACCTCGCATTTATTTATTTCTTCATTGGGTAAATTTGTCAGCACATTGTCTAAACTGTACGACATTTCTGTACGACGCAGGCTTCGGTTTTCACCTAGGGCCACGCCACACACAAGGAGATTCTGATGTTGTTGTTACTTAATGATGTTGGGTTGGAGACACAAGACCACGTCACGTACAAACTGTTTATTGTTGATAATTTACATGTTGTAGAATTAAGGATGACGGGTGCTTTCTCGGTTGGTTGCTGTTCGAGCTGACACGCGACCAACATTGAAAGTAGCCGCGTGCAGCCAAAATTTGCGAGCATGGCTCGTACAAGTTCAGTCTGTGTAATTTATCCTTATTTATTTACAAGCGGAATATGGCATCCTAGGACATGTCGGTAGAATGCACAACGAAAGATGGGCAAGAATTGCAACATAGTGGTTGCCTAAAGATGCTTACCGTCGCCCGGGCTGACCTTAAAAGCGCTGGCGAGACGATCTCAACGCATTCCAAAAAGGATGGTCGAGATTAAAAACGGAAGGAGACAAGTGGAAGAAGATGGGAGAGACCTTTGCCCAACAATGGGACAAATAAGGTTATATAAAAAATATAAAAAGACGGCAGTCGCTCTGTGTAAAAACTAGTAAGCTCATCATATCACCTAGGTTAGGTTGCGGACCCCGGGCTCTGAAGCGTTATCGCTGAGGATGCCACCAGAAATATGATGAAGATGATGAACCTGTAACTCTACAACGTTCCAGCTAACAACGTGGTGAAAGCCGGCTACTGGCACACCGCGCCGGTGCACAAGACCTTCACCCTCTCCAGGGACGAGTTCGACGGCGCCGCGCTGGTGTGCGTCGCGCTCCACTACAACTCCTCCGCGGACTGCCATCGTACATGGAGGACGGTCACCAAAGTAGTCAAATTTAAACGTGAGTATATAGATCATCTAATTTAAAACTGCTCACCCCACTCCTCGGATTACACTCACAAGCGAAATAGCTGTTTATTCTCAATAAATGTAATTTTTTTTCGCCGTTGGTCCAGAGATATTTAAAGCATATACAACGTGTAACAAAAAGGGGGTATCAACCCGAAAGAGAGTTAACGTACTAACCAATGTGAACAATTTTTATTACATTATGGTATCATCCCTGAAATCGCGAAAAAAAAATCTTCAGGTCCATACATTTTGGCACAGTAGGTATTTAATTTTGTATGGAGCTGCACATCATTTCTCGCGATTTGAGGGATAGTCCAATACTAAAAGTTGTTCACATTGATTAGTACGTTTACTCCCTTTCGGGTTGATACCCCCTTTTTGTTACACGTTGTAGATTCCGCGATGAAGTGTCAAAAGTGTAATCTGTTTTAAAACGTAGTGGCGTATTTTTTTAACGCGGATTACGCCAGGCCGTGTCTGATGCTACAAAACAGAAAAGTCACCTTAACAGAAGTCAATGTCATAGACAATGTCATTTAAATTTTGTTGAATTAAGCAAAAAAGGGCTAAATTTTTACTCATCTCTCTCTAGCCTCATTCTAGTAACAGTAAATGCTATTATGAGGGAAAGAGACAAAAGATGTGTTTTATCTAGATTATCTCTATAAGAAGGTACCTTTTTTACTCTTTGCATTGGTCACTCGTTGACTGCTGACAGTCGACCTACTAGTGGATAACTAAGACGAACTCGCAACAGAGCGAGTTAATTTTTAGGCTCGACTAAGTTTGCTTTTCCCTTTTTCTTCTGAGTCTGATAATATAGCATCCTCGACGATACGACCTCCGTGGCGTAATGTTTGGTAAACACGCTAGACCGCTAATCCGGAGGTTCTGGGTTCGATCCCCAGCCAGGGCAAGTTGGAAAATGGCCTTTTTCAAATTGTCCTGGGTCTTGGGTATTTATCTACGAGTATATATGTATTTATCATAAAATATAGTATCGTTGAGTTAGTATCCCATAACACAAGTTTAAAACTTACTTTGGGGCTAGCTGAATCAGTGTGATTTGTCCGTATATATTTATTTATTATTTATCCTATCCCCGGAATCTCTTCAGACCATTGACTTATATATTACTAGCGTCAGGATTAGGCCCACCGCGCGAAGAAATGGTACCAACTCGTTGACCCGATAAAGTTCGGTTTGCGGGCCAACGCGATTTAGTCGTCCTCGGTCGGCGGAAGAGTTCATTCGTTTTTGTTTCATACTTGTAAATGCCATAAAAATGCCTGGTTGCGCATTGAAAGGCTGCAAAAACTACGATATGCCTATATCGTAGTTTTTGCATGCAATTGATCAAATATTACTAAAGTACGAGTATAGTAATATTTGATCGATGATATAGGTTAAAAAAGTACATGGAACATCGTATCATCGGTAAGTAACATAACTGTTTGTAATAATTAAAATACTAAGGAATTTTACCGTGCTAATTTTACAACCGAATGGCGGCCATGTTTGCAGCGTAGCGCCCGGAGTGACAACAGCGCATGCGCTGTGATCGCTCCGGGCGCAACGTTGAATGTATGAAGTATGCAAAATATTCTGATGGGCCCATCCTGAGTTGAAATCATTGCTTCAGACCCACCCGTAGGAAGTAAATACATTTAGTATAAACCATCAAACTGCTTTCTTTCAATTCTACATTTGATATAGTATCGATGTAAATCGTGCAAATAAATGATTGTATTCTTTCTATGTCACAGGTCCTTGCAGCGACTGCAAAGTGAGTACAACGTGTCATTTTTTAATATCAATAATCATTCAAGGAAGAAGATATACCATTCATTAACATACCTACATAAATTCTGTATGTTCAGTGAAAATGGGGTTAAGTCAAAAATCATAGTTTTGAGATAATCGAGTTTAAAGTTTCAAAATATTCCCTCTCATTTTCTATGAAAGTTTTATAATTTTTGGTTTCTATTATTGATAGATAATACCCATTTCAATAAACTACTGAAACAAATATTACGTTATGTCTTCATTATTAATATAAAAAATTGAAAAACATTGAGTTATGTCGTTTGACACAAAAAAAACAACATTTTATTTCTGCCAATTAATATAAGTCACATTATAACATTTAACACATTCTGCTTTGCTTAAGTGCTAAATGATATACATTTACTGTTTTCATAGACAAATGAGATCTCTAATAATCAGTGGTCGGATAATCGGATGCATATTTACCTAAACTTCCGCTGGTACATAACACGGCGTTGTACAACCACCAACATATAATAAAAATAATTGTATTTCACAGATTCATAAACCATAAATCGCAAAGATTTATGGTTTACATATAGGCAGTATAGTTGTATAGCCACGTTTTAGCCTTGCACAGTATTTTAGAGAGGGTAACTTATAACGTTCTTTCAAATACTGTGCAAGACTAATACGTGGCAATGCAATTATACTATATGTAAACCATAAATCGCAAAGTGAATCTGTGAATACAATTATTTTTATTATATGTTGGTGGTTGTATCAACGCTGTGTTAGGTACCAGCGGAAGCTTAGGTATATATGCATCCGATTATCCGACCACTGCTAATAATACAGCGAAAAGTCACAATATTAAACATGTTAATTTCGATGACAGTATTTGAAATATGCTGGTTTTATTTTGATCATGTTAAAAAAAAAATATATCACTAAATCTGAGTAGCCGTCCTTTCCGTCCGTCCTTTTTAAGTGTTATGATTCTGTTTATATATGCATGTACTGGCTGCTGGTTAATTTAAATTGAATTGTATTGTTTTTGTGTCAATTAATTAGTATATTTATTTAATAATGTGTAACTATTGTAATTATGATCCGAAGTTTATCTAAATAAATGATATTATTATTATATCAATTTACACCAACAAAATTAAAAATATAGTTTAGTTCAACTAGCTTTAAATACGATTGTATTGAAAAACACAAAAAAAGTTGTGGGAACTTGAGAAAGCCGATACTTACATCGCTTTACACGAATACTAACTTTGGATGTAAGAATATTAAAACCGAAATTTCTCGAGTTAACTCTAAACGAACTGAAGTTTTCACTGAACGTTTATTCTTCTTGCCTGACGATATCCAATCAAAACTTCTAAAATATTCTTATATAAAATATTAAAAAACATGACTTAAAACATAGTTATATGAAATTAATGCTTTTCATGTGTTCTATAAATCATTACAAGCTCGTGCAAGTGGCCAAAGAATGGTGTCAGACTTTTCAAGTTGCTTTATGGCATCTGACATAGCTTTTCAGATGCCTTAAGACTATCCGTCCGATCCATACAATGATAACAACCGGTATCATCAGCTTAACGTGCCTTCCAAAGCAGCGACGGCCTCGAGAAAATTCTATGCTATTTGAGGTCACCCACCCAAGTGGAGCACAGCAGTGTTAGCACAACAACTACAATGCGGAGCACAGCAGTGTTAGCACAACCACTACAATGCGGACCACAAAAGTGTTGTCCTTAGCAAAACAATTAAAATTTACGCATACGATGGTTGTTGTTGTTGTTGTATATATATCTTTATTGTACAAAAAAAATATTTTACAAACATATAAACCATAAAAGACCAAAACATATGTACAATGGCGGACTTATCCCATATAGGGATGTCTTCCAGTCAACCAAGTATCAGCGAATGTAAAATAAAAAAATGGGCATAATGGGCAGAAGTCAAAGCGTACAAGAAAAATAGAAACTAGTGTTTACTTTTAATCAAAAACATATTACATACACACCAATAATACATAAATTAATACATAATAAAATAATATACCTGAATATCACCAACTAAAATAAATAAAATACATAGACTATAATATTATTAGCTCAAGGTGTCTAAGGAACCTTCGTAAAATCTTCTAAGTCAGACTTGAAGGAATCAAGAGAGGGCGCAATTTCCACATCTACAGGAAGCGCATTCCATAGCCGGGCAGCAAGAACTGAGAATGAATATCCGTATGACTGCGAGACATGTGCCGGGATATGCAGCCGAGGGATACCACTACCTCGCAAGCGACGGTCAATCTGTCTAAATGAAAATGTTTCGGTGAGGTAACTTGGGATTGGGGTTTCAAAAGGACATTCAAAAGTAGCCTAAGAATATGGGAGTTCCTACGAAGTCTTGTAGGGAGCCATTTAAGCTGAGAGCGAAATTCAGACACGTGATCAAATTTACGCAACCCGAAAATAAATCGAATGCACTGATTTTGCAGCCGATCAAGCTTGTCTATTAAACATTGGTTAAGATCTAAATAAGCAACATCCGCATAATCAAGTAGAGAAATAAGAAGGGATTGGGCCAAGAGAACTTTGGTACTAGATGGAAGGAAGTATTGCATACGTCTCAAAGAGTGTAGTGTGACAAACATTTTACGACTGACTTCATTGACGTAAGGAGTCCAAGATAATGTTTGATCAAAGATGATACAATTAGTGACTTTAGCTGAGAGAGGAATTACACTATTGTCAAGCACTAAATCTGGAATATCAACTTCACTTAATTTGGCTAGCTTGGTATTGATTATTCATTTCTTAGATTTCTTTTTCTTCTTTCAGGGTCAAAAAGGAGAACCGGTGAGTGGTAGGCTAGGGCCAACATCTTTATTTTTACTGATAAGTTAAAAGATAATTAAATTCCAAATTTTTCCCACTCTAAGTCTTCACGTGCATGTCATAGAAGGCGATTCGACTTAGGAAACACAAGCTGAACCAAGCTTATAAACATCAGTAAGACCTCACCAATCCATCTGGCCAGTGTGTAGAGTGTAGGCCAAATCCTCTGGCTACTGTGGCATATATGTATTAGGTCGTGCTCCTGCAGTGGAGACTATAAAACATCTGATCTGATGATGAAGATGATGAAATTTCAAATAGCCCCAACTTATATGAGACATGCCAAGTGAAATGTATGTCACATGTACGTAAAATGCTACTTGCGACAAGTCTCACTCTCACTTTTTAGGGTTCCGTATCCAAAAAGTGCAAATGGGACCCTATTACTGAGACTCCGCTGTCTGTCCGTCTGTCTGTCTGTCTGTCCGTCTGTCACAGGGCTATATCTCTTGAACCGTAATAGCTAGACACTTGACATTTTCACTGATTATGTATTACTATGGCCGCTATAACAACAAATACTAAAACTAAAAAAAGTTAAATATTAAAATGGTCGTCATACAAAAAACGTGTTTTTTTAGCGTTTTTTAAAACATTGTACGGAGGTACGGAACCCTTCATGTACGAGTCCGACTCGCACTTGCCCGTTTATTTATTATCATTGAGGGCCAGCATTCTCTGGAGAGTGCTGTGTTTTGACAACCAAGAGGAGTCCAATGTCACAGCTAGACGGTTCTCTAGGTCCGTAAAAGTGGCAATATAAAATCGACGAAAATCGAAAAAAAAATCACCAAAATTTTTTGTTTTTTAGTTGCTAATAAGTAATAAGCTAATAAGTTAAGTTGCCAAAAAGATGATTTTTTTGCTCTAACCGATCGTGAGAAATCGGCAACAGTTCCAGCTTTACATTAAGCTACCGTGACACAAATCGGAGAAATGTATAATAGGTTGAGTAATGCAGGTGAATTTGTTGCTACAAAAAATTGTAAAAATACTAATTTTTGTTATGGTGCCGTAAAAAATACTGGACTCGCTAGCTTAACTTCCGAAATAATTTGTTGCTGCTCATATCTTTACTTGTTACAAAGTATAGAGTCAGCAACAAAATAGAAACCGTAAGTTGAGGTAATTTTGAAATCGGTTATCTCTCAAACCGGTCACGCCAGCTTAACTTCCGATTTTCAACGGTTAATTTCTATAGAATAATTTGTTGCTGCTCATATCTTTATTTGTTACAAAGTATAGAGTCAGCAACAAAATAGAAATCGGAAGTTGAGGTAATTTTGAAATCGGTTATCTCTCAAACGGGTCACGCCAGCTTAACTTCCGATTTCTGATAGTTTAATTCTATAGAATAATTTGTTGCTGCTTAGATCTTCACTTGTTACAGTGTATTGAGTCAGCAACAAAATAGAAACCGGAAGTTGAGGTAATTTTGAAATCGGTTATCTCTCAAACCGGTCACGCCAGCTTAACTTCCTATTTTCAACGGTTAATTTCTATTGAATAATTTGTTGCTGCTCATATCTTTATTTGTTACAAAGTATAGAGTCAGCAACAAAATAGAAACCGGAAGTTGAGGTAATTTTGAAATCGGTTATCTCTCAAACCGGTCACGCCAGCTCAACTTCCGATTTTCAACGGTTAATTTCTATAGAATAATTTGTTGCTACTCATATCTTATTTGTTACAAAGTATAGAGTCAGCAACAAAATAGAAATCGGAAGTTGAGGTAATTTTGAAATCGGTTATCTCTCAAACCGGTCACGCCAGCTTAACTTCCGATTTTCAACGGTTAATTTCTATAGAATAATTTGTTGCTGCTCATATCTTTATTTGTTACAAAGTATAGAGTCAGCAACAAAATAGAAATCGGAAGTTGAGGTAATTTTGAAATCGGTTATCTCTCAAACGGGTCACGCCAGCTTAACTTCCGATTTCTGATAGTTTAATTCTATAGAATAATTTGTTGCTGCTTAGATCTTCACTTGTTACAGTGTATTGAGTCAGCAACAAAATAGAAACCGGAAGTTGAGGTAATTTTGAAATCGGTTATCTCTCAAACGGGTCACGCCAGCTTAACTTCCGATTTCTGATAGTTTAATTCTATAGAATAATTTGTTGCTGCTTAGATCTTCACTTGTTACAGTGTATTGAGTCAGCAACAAAATAGAAACCGGAAGTTGAGGTAATTTTGAAATCGGTTATCTTTCAAACCGGTCACGCCAGTTTAACTTTCGATTCCTGATACTTAAATTCTATAGAATAATTTGTTGCTGCTTAGATCTTCACTTGTTACAGTGTATTGAGTCAGCAACAAAATAGAAACCGGAAGTTGAGGTAATTTTGAAATCGGTTATCTCTCAAACCGGTCACGCCAGCTCAACTTCCGATTTTCAACGGTTAATTTCTATAGAATAATTTGTTGCTGCTCATATCTGTATTTGTTACAAAGTATAGAGTCAGCAACAAAATAGAAACCGGAAGTTGAGGTAATTTTGAAATCGGTTATCTCTCAAACCGGTCACGCCAGCTCAACTTCCGATTTTCAACGGTTAATTTCTATAGAATAATTTGTTGCTACTCATATCTTATTTGTTACAAAGTATAGAGTCAGCAACAAAATAGAAATCGGAAGTTGAGGTAATTTTAAAATCGGTTATCTCTCAAACCAGTCACGCCAGCTTAACTTCCGATTTCTGATAGTTAAATTATATAGAATAATTTGTTGCTGCTTAGATCTTTACTTGTTACAGTGTATTGAGTCAGCAACAAAATAGAAACCGGAAGTTGAGGTAATTTTGAAATCGGTTATCTCTCAAACCGGTCACGCCAGCTCAACTTCCGATTTTCAACGGTTAATTTCTATAGAATAATTTGTTGCTGCTCATATCTGTATTTGTTACAAAGTATAGAGTCAGCAACAAAATAGAAACCGGAAGTTGAGGTAATTTTGAAATCGGTTATCTCTCAAACCGGTCACGCCAGCTCAACTTCCGATTTTCAACGGTTAATTTCTATAGAATAATTTGTTGCTACTCATATCTTATTTGTTACAAAGTATAGAGTCAGCAACAAAATAGAAATCGGAAGTTGAGGTAATTTTAAAATCGGTTATCTCTCAAACCAGTCACGCCAGCTTAACTTCCGATTTCTGATAGTTAAATTATATAGAATAATTTGTTGCTGCTTAGACCTTCACTTGTTACAGTGTATTGAGTCAGCAACAAAATAGAAACCGGAAGTTGAGGTAATTTTGAAATCGGTTATCCCTCAAACCGGTCACGCCAGCTAAACTTCCGATTTTCAACGGCTAAGTTCTATAGAATAATTTGTTGCTGCTCATATCTTCATTTGTTTAAAGTATAGAATTTAACTATCAGAAATCGTAAGTTAAGCTAGCGAGTCCAGTATTTTTTACGGCACCATAACAAAAATTAGTATTTTTACAATTTTTTGTAGCAACAAATTCACCTGCATTACTCAACCTATTATACATTTCTCCGATTTGTGTCACGGTAGCTTAATGTAAAGCTGGAACTGTTGCCGATTTCTCACGATCGGTTAGAGCAAAAAAATCATCTTTTTGGCAACTTAACTTATTAGCTTATTACTTATTAGCAACTAAAAAGCAACAAATTTTGGTGATTTTTTTTTCGATTTTCGCCGATTTTATATTGCCACTTTTACGGACCTCGGTTCTCTATTTAATCTCATATAATAATTTGTCATAATATTTGTAGCTTCACATAATGAAATTGAATCTAATTTCTATTTCAATATTTATTATACATTTTTTTAATAATTCGCGAAATTTAATTTTAACATAACGCTTCATACTCCTAAATCATACTTTTATTCGAATATAAGTAAATTAAGTAATACTTTAGATAAAAAGTAAATATGTTCGCGGCTTAGAGGTGACTCAAGCTTTGACTCTTATGTATTCTGTGCCAAGGGCCATCCCCGCCGCACTATATCACATACACATACACAACTATATATTGTCATGTTTAGTGTAATAAAGATTATGACTACAGAATTATTATGAGGAAAAATATTATTTCAAACGATTTATTTTATATGGCAAAAAGAATTATGACATTACAAATGTTATTTGTGACGACCTCCGTGGCGTAATGGTTAACACGCTAGACCGCTAATCCGGAGGTTCTAGGTTCGATCCCCAGCCAGGGCAAGTTGGAAAATGGCCTTTTTCAAATTGTCCTGGGTCTTGGGTGTTTATCTATATATGTATTTATCATAAAATATAGTATCGTTGAGTTAGTATCCCATAACACAAGTTTAAAAAAACTTACTTTGGGGCTAGCTTAATCAGTGTGATTTGTCCCTATATATTTATTATTTATTTATTGGTTTTAATGCTCGGCCATCACCAGCGGAGTGTGGGCCTTACGTGTTGTGTGATATTACAACGTTGTCATTGCAGGGACTCCAAGGATTGAAGGGCAGCGGCGGGCTGCAGGTACATGTTTCTGAGTTATTTTATGATTGTCTACTACAAGTAGTGTGACGTCACAGCCAAACAGGCAGGTCTACTGAGACTGAGTCTATCTGGCTGACCAAACTTTATACCCAATATAGCCACAGCAACCCAATGTGTGGTATCTGGCAACACAGTCGCGTCGGTGTCTGACCGTGGCCGAGCCAAGCGCCAGGGCGCATGAAGAACCAAAACAAAGCTCTTATTAGTCCATACATTGATATTTCCCATCATTGATTATGCTGATGTATGTTACCCTGATCTCAATGAAGATTTACTAATCAGCTCGACCGTAGGTTTCATTTTCTGCCTTCGCAAATATGATCATATTTATCATCTTTTTGTTCTGAGCTGAAATTGCTACTTACGAGTCTTCTGTGGCCTTGGTAAGACGCAACCGGGAATGGAACATTATAACATAGCTTGGCGAAGCTATGTTATAATGTTGTTTTTTCGCATTTCTCATTTCAAATTTCATTTAAACATAATAACTTATATTATGTTTAAATGAAATTTGATATATTTATTTGTATATATTTTTGTACTCCTTAAATAAAATTTGAAACCCCACTCGATAGGTTTGAAAAGATTTTTTATGCCGCGCAATATGGCGCCAAAAATCCGCCATTGTGCTTTCCAATAATTTTAATATATCCTATGTCACTCAAGTGTTTAAGACGCATCTAACCATGTATAATTTATTAAAATCGGTTTAGCCGTTTAGTAGTTACGTAGGAACATAGAATTATAGGGACAAACATACAGGTCAAACACATAACCCTCCTTTTCGGCTTTGCCGCAGTCTGGTAAAAAGAAGAAGAGTAGAAGACCATTGAAACAGCATACGTGTACACGTATGCTGTTTGTTTAAAAGGTTTGTCGCAGGGCGTTCATTGCTTCCGTTTTCCATTAAGCAAGGAAGGTCTAGGGTGCGCTGGTCTGACGTATTTAGAAAAAGAAAAGGAAAAGATGTGGTTCAGACTGGATGAGGCAAGCAAGAAACAGAAAAGAGTGGTAAAAGAAGGGGGAGGCCTACCCCGCAGACGCGACTTCCAAAATCAAAAAATATTAATAAATGAAATACCTACTTAAATGTGAATAGAAATATCAATTGTAATTTCAAATTTTGGTAGAATAAAGGGTTTTTATTTATTTCTTTTATTTATGTTGCAGGGACATCAGGGACCTACGGGACCTGCGGGACCACAGGGCGGGCTCGGGTTGCCGGTGAGTCCCTGAACCCACTTATCGATCGCCTTTTGGGAACGTATTGACGACTGTCTTCGCGTAATAGTATTTTATGCACCAGTTTTTTAAGAGGAGAGAGGCGCGAGTGATGTTCGTCAAGGCTCACAGTCATCATTAAAGACGCCACAAAATGAGCTAGTTCTATATATTTTTTATGCAGATTATCAATCTAGTAGGAATTGACCTGTTTTTATTATTTCAGGGGCTCAAAGGAACTAAAGGCGAAATTGGACTACCGGTAATGATACGATGCTTATGTAATTTTTATATTTTTGCTTAGAGCTAACAAACAATTTTCGACTTCTCCATACAAATCGTCTAGAGGGACGAACACTTTTGTACGAAATAGACTTAATGTTTTTTAGAGATCCCAGCATTGGTCGCCAGGATAAGTGGATTGTTTTGACGGACTAAACCGCTCTTTTAAGTATATGTCGACCGTACCTATACACCCTGTATAACTTTAACCTCTTGCTCATCAAAGTGTGGTAAGCTACCACTACCACCGATTGAAGTTTGCGTCTATTTAATAGATAGGCAGCCATTACACGGTCAATCTAGATCGTGATCTGACCAAGATCGCGGATCGCAATAGATTGATATATCTCGATCCGGCTCGCTGTAACACGAGACCTGCTCCAAACCATGGCCGTCCCCTTTTCGCAACCGACAGATGAATATGGATTGGATCTCATCTATCAGCACGGAACAGCACTTTCCTATGCTGCTATCCTTTTCTGTCATTTAGAAGCGTCATTTGCTAGAGCGAGAGAGAGCGACGGAACGCTTCAGCCCCGGCCGTGCTGCAGCGTTCCGTCGCTCACTCTCGCTCTAGCAAATTACTGTTCTGAGCGACAGAAAAGGATAGCACCGCTGACTGACATAAACTGTCAATATTTCACATTAGACGCTCAATCTGGATCGAGATCATTGATTTTATAAATCTAGATAATATTGATCCGATGTGGCGATCCGTCAATCCAACACGTTACACGGTCAATCTGGATCAAAATCACTGATCACGATCACGGATCTTGATCTAGATTGAGCGTGTAATGGCTGCCATATATACGCGTCTTACACAAGGGTAAACGTAGTGGGACAGGCGGCTTAGCATCGGCAGTCTTGTAGCGAGCGGCGGACAGTGCGGACATGTTACTCGGTGTGATAGCGAGCCAGTATCATAGTGATGGTAAATCTGTGAGGTAAATGCAAAGATACTCAAAATTAAACCATTCTGAAAGTAGTTCTACGCAGGCAGTCTCATGACAAAAGTTTGTATAAAAGTGTAATTAAAACAAAAAAACTTGTTTCCCAGGGTTTCTCCGGCTCCCCCGGCGCCCCCGGCGCGCCCGGCGTCTGCGCGGTCACTTGCCCAGCCATAGAGAGCCAAGGTTAACACTTTGATTATGGTTAACATTAGATACTCTTAGTTGTAACTGCTCGCAGCCGCTAAATCGTGCTAGAACTAGCGTCGCGTCACGGCAACACAGCTCTATTGGAACTAACTCAAATTTTCACTTGAATATATTATGATTTTATACATTGGAGTAATCATCGAAATATAATCTCTAGAAATCTAACGCTCCTACATTCACCGCTTCGATTCTGATTCCATTTAAGCAACTAACAGCAGGCCTGTGTCACTCCCCGTTTAGGTATCGAAAATGTACCTACATTGTTAATAAACTTGATCGAATTCTTAATAATTCAGAGCTTAATTGGCTTCCTATCCGTCAACGCAGGGAACTTCGGTTACCGTGTACCCTTTTCTCTATTCTTACTAATTCTGTCTTTCCTGAATATTTAAAATGTAAATTCAATTATCTTTCAGACACTCATGATCGACAACTACGTTCCAATGAGACACGTCAACTCTTTATCCCTCTTTTCCGGACAAATTTCATGTCTAACTCCTTTTCTCTCCAAGCTTCACGGCTCTGGAATGCTTTACCCGTTGACATCAGAGAAATTTCTACCAAATTCTCTTTTATAAGGAAAGTTCACGCTCATCTTTTGAACTCCCTTCCTCCGTAAAGTCATCATCATTAAGTTCTCAAAATTGATTATATTTGTAATTATATATGTAGGTATAATATAATGGTACGTATTGTATAAGTAGATATTTATTCTAATATATATTATATAGTATGTAGTAATGTAATGTTTTATGTATATGTTCTTAATATTTTATATGAAGTATTTATTAAATCGGTAGTCATAATTGATTAATTTTGCTTTTTGCGCCGAACAAATTACTTTTCTGTTTATCCTTATGGTTGACTGGGAGAAAATGCTCTTAGCATTAAGTCCGCCATTTGTTAAAAGTATGTTTTACTTTAGAACAATAAAGAGTATTAAATTAAATTATTACTATGCGCGCAGGCGGCCTCTTCGGGTGGTAAATTCAGTTATAGGAATCGTTTGTCTAGAGTAATAAGAACGAAATTGGCTTGCAATGGATGTCTAGGTATCTTTACGAACAGGTGCTGAGTTCTGACGTGAGCTAAATTAAACCATATCGCTAGCCACATTGAGTAGATATTTCTTTGAATTTCTTTGCTGAGTGAGACTTCTGTACTTTAGTATTATTTATTCTGTGCTAACAGTCATTACAACGAAACACTCAAACACACACATAGACAGAGATGCATGCGATTGGTCGCGACAAGGTCACGTACGCGTCGTGTCGTGTTGGTCGAGCAGCCGGCTTCGGAGAGCTGGCTGCTCGACCAACACGGCCGCGAAATAAATAAGAAAATTTCTTGTGTTCGTTACCCAGACTGTAAGAGCATGGAATGGTCTTCACAACATTTGCAGTAATAAATGATTTGTTTGCGACAGAGCCGATTTCTTATCCGGAAGGCATCGCTCCAGCTTTCGGCAGCGAGGACAGGCCGGCGCCGGCCATTTGCAAATTTGTGCCCGCAAGCGACAAAGCAGGTAAGTAACCAATTGTTATAATAAAACACATGATTATGTGCTGAGAGCGTTCTAGGCACCTCTGGGGAGGGGGTATATATTCGTTTTAACTTTTTGTGCTTCAATGCTGGTCTGGAAGATTAGAAAAATTATCTTAAATGTACTGCTGCTTCCATTTCCCATTATATAAAGTGTATTGAGCGAGAATCTGAACCTTGCAATAGCCGAAGTGGCCAGCAATAAATCTTTATTTTGGTTTCCTGTTTCCATCTTCGTGCCTAATCCGGGCTATGTCTATCCCATTAGGGTAAAGACGTGATAGTGTATCAATTTCACAGGTCCAGCCCCGGACCCGTACTGGGTGATGGAGGAAGAAAAGTTCGCCGTGAAATGCGACGCCTTGACGAACAGGACGTGTCTCATTCTGAACCACGACGACACGCAGCGGATCGAAGACACCAAAATATTTGTTGGAAATTCTCAGAAAGGAACGTGGCTCAGCAAGGCGGGGTTCGATTTGGATCGGTTCAATTCGGTAAGAACACTGTAGTTGTTAAGAAGGCACCCATACATATAGTCCTCCTTATAGGTTTCGATAACGGCGACTTCGGACAAGAAAATTAAAGGTTACTAACATTGTTGCTAGCGTGAGCCCTAATATGACTCGCCGGACCAAATTCTGTTTTAAATATTATATAAACTGTTGATATAAACGGCGTAAAATCACACGGGTCTAATGTGAAAATGGGCGTACCCCAAGGTTCAATTCTAGGACCGTTCCTTTTCTTAGTTTATGTCAATGACTTGCCTTACATGGTTGAGAAAGAGGCTGACATGGTGCTGTTTGCTGATGACACCTCGCTAATATTTAAAATAGATCGGCATAACAGTGATGCTAGCGCGGTGAACAGCACCTTATCTTTAATTTCTGATTGGTTTTCGGCCAATAACCTCATGTTAAATGCGAACAAGACCCAATGCATTCGATTCTCTCTTCCTAATGTGAATCAAGCCTGCTTTGACATACTAATTAATGGTCAGAAACTCGATCTGGTTGAAAGTACTACCTTTTTAGGAATCACAATTGATTCGAAACTTCAATGGGGCGCTCATATAACTAAACTTTCTAATAGGCTTAGCTCTGCGGCTTACGCTGTTAGGAGAATAAGACAATTGACAGGTAGCAACTGCTAGGCAAGTACTTTAGTTACTTTCACAGTCTAATGTCTTACGGGATACTTCTATGGGGGAGTGCAGCCGACATTCAGACTATTTTTCTTTTACAAAAAAGAGCAATTCGTGCCATTTACGGTTTAGGATCGAGAGACTCACTGAGGGAATTATTCAAGGAAATAGGTATACTTACTTTTGCATCACAATTCATATTTGAAAATATAATGTATGT